>OX940879.1:26561493-31561493 GCA_954870665.1 Stratiomys singularior
TTATTCTGTTATTCTGTTATTCTGTTATTCTGTTATTCTGTTATTCTGTTATTCTGTTATTCTGTTATTCTGTTATTCTGTTATTCTGTTATTCTGTTATTCTGTTATTCTGTTATTCTGTTATTCTGTTATTCTGTTATTCTGTTATTCTGTTATTCTGTTATTCTGTTATTCTGTTATTCTGTTATTCTGTTATTCTGTTATTCTGTTATTCTGTTATTCTGTTATTCTGTTGTTCTGTTATTCTGTTATTCTATTATTCTGTTATTCTGTTATTCTGTTATTCTGTTATTCTGTTATTCTGTTATTCTGTTCTTCTGTTATTCTGTTATTCTGTTATTCTGTTATTCTGTTATTCTGTTATTCTGTTATTCTGTTATTCGATTATTCTCTTATTCTGTTATTCTGTTATTCTGTTATTCTGTTATTCTGTTATTCTGTTATTCTGTTATTCTGTTATTCTGTTATTCTGTTATTCTGTTATTCTGTTTTTCTGTTATTCTGTTATTCTGTTATTCTGTTATTCTGTTATTCTGTTATTCTGTTATTCTGTTATTCTGTTATTCTGTTATTCTGTTATTCTGTTATTCTGTTATTCTGTTATTCTGTTATTCTGTTATTCTGTTATTCTGTTATTCTGTTATTCTGTTATTCTGTTATTCTGTTATTCTGTTGTTCTGTTATTCTGTTATTCTGTTATTCGATTATTCTGTTATTCTGTTATTCTGTTATACTGTTATTCTTTTATTCTGTTATTCTGTTATTCTGTTATTTTGTTATTCTGTTATTCTGTTATTCTGGAATTCTGTTATTCTGTTATTCTGTTATTCTGTTATTCTATTAATTTGTTATTCTGTTATTCTGTTATTCTGTTATTCTGTTATTCTGTTATTCTGTTATTCTGTTATTCTGTTATTCTGTTATTCTGTTATTCTGTTATTCTGTTATTCTGTTATTCTGTTATTCTGTTATTCTGTTATTCTGTTATTCTTTTATTCTGTTATTCTGTTATTCTGTTATTCTGTTATTCTGTTATTCTGTTATTCTGTTTTTCTTTTATACTGTTATTCTGTTATTCTGTTATTCTGTTATTCTGTTATTCTGTTATTCTGTTAATTTGTTATTCTGTTATTCTGTTATTCTGTTATTCTGTTATTCTGTTATTCTGTTATTCTGTTATTCTGTTATTCTGTTATACTGTAATTCTGTTAATTTGTTATTCTGTTATTCTGTTAATTTGTTAGTATGTTATTCTGTTATTCTGTTATTTTGTGATTCTGTTATTCTGTTACTCTGTTATTCTGTTATTCTATTATATTGTTATTCTGTTATTCTGTTATTCTGTTATTCTGTTATTCTGTTATTCTGTTCTTCTGTTATTCTGTTATTCTGTTATTCTGTTATTCTGTTATTCTGTTATTCTGTTATTCGATTATTCTGTTATTCTGTTATTCTGTTATTCTGTTATTCTTTTATTCTGTTATTCTGTTATTCTGTTATTTTGTTATTCTGTTATTCTGTTATTCTGTAATTCTGTTATTCTGTTATTCTGTTATTCTGTTATTCTGTTATTCTGTTAATTTGTTATTCTGTTATTCTGTTATTCTGTTATTCTGTTATTCTGTTATTCTGTTATTCTGTTATTCTGTTATTCTGTTATTCTGTTATTCTGTTATTCTGTTATTCTGTTATTCTGTTGTTCTGTTATTCTGTTATTCTGTTATTCTGTTATTCTGTTATTCTGTTATTCTGTTATTCTGTTATTCTGTTATTTCGTTGTTCTGTTATTCTGTTATTCTGTTGTTCTGTTATTATGTTATTCTGTTATTCTGTTTTTCTTTTATACTGTTATTCTGTTATTCTGTTATTCTGTTATTCTGTTATTCTGTTATTCTGTTAATTTGTTATTCTGTTATTCTGTTATTCTGTTATTCTGTTATTCTGTTATTCTGTTATTCTGTTATTCTGTTATTCTGTTATTCTGTTATTCTGTTATTCTGTTATTCTGTTATTCTGTTATTCTGTTATTCTGTTATTCTGTTATTCTGTTATTCTGTTGTTCTGTTATTCTGTTATTCTGATATTCTGTTATTCTATTATTCTGTTATTCTGTTATTCTGTTATTCTGTTATTCAGTTATTCTGTTATTCTGTTGTTCTGATAAAATGTTATTCTGTTATTCTGTTACTCTGTTATTCTGTTATTCTGTTATTCTGTTAATTTGTTATTCTGTTATTCTGTTATTCTGTTATTCTGTTATTCTGTTATTCTGTTATTCTGTTATTCTGTTATTCTGTTATTCTGTTATTCTGTTATTCTGTTATTCTGTTATTCTGTTATTCTGTTATTCTGTTATTCTGTTATTCTGTTATTCTTTTATTCTGGTATTCTGTTATTCTGTTATTCTGTTATTCTGTTAATTTGTTATTCTGTTATTCTGTTATTCTGTTATTCTGTTATTCTGTTATTCTGTTATTCTGTTATTCTGTTATTCTGTTATTCTGTTATTCTGTTATTCTGTTATTCTGTTATTCTGTTATTCTGTTATTCTGTTATTCTGTTATTCTGTTATTCTGTTATTCTGTTATTCTGTTAATTTGTTATTCTGTTATTCTGTTATTCTGTTATTCTGTTATTCTGTTATTCTGTTATTCTGTTATTCTGTTATTCTGTTGTTCTGTTATTCTGTTATTCTGTTATTCTGTTATTCTGTTATTCTGTTATTCTGTTATTCTGTTATTCTGTTATTCTGTTATTCTGTTATTCTGTTATTCTGTTGTTCTGTTAAAATGTTATTCTGTTATTCTGTTACTCTGTTATTCTGTTATTCTGTTATTCTGTTATTCTGTTAATTTGTTATTCTGTTATTCTGTTATTCTGTTATTCTGTTATTCTGTTATTCTGTTATTCTGTTATTCTGTTATTCTGTTATTCTGTTATTCTGTTATTCTGTTATTCTGTTATTCTGTTTTTCTGTTATTCTGTTATTCTGTTATTCTGTTATTCTGTAATTCTGTTATTCTGTTATTCTGTTATTCTGTTATTCTGTTATTCTGTTAATTTGTTATTCTGTTATTCTGTTATTCTGTTATTCTGTTATTCTGTTATTCTGTTATTCTGTTATTCTGTTATTCTGTTATTCTGTTATTCTGTTATTCTGTTATTCTGTTATTCTGTTATTCTGTTATTCTGTTATTCTGTTATTCTGTTTTTCTGTTATTCTGTTATTCTGTTATTCTGTTATTCTGTTATTCTGTTATTCTGTTATTCTGTTATTCTGTTATTCTGTTATTCTGTTATTCTGTTAATTTGTTATTCTGTTATTCTGTTATTCTGTTATTCTGTTATTCTGTTATTCTGTTATTCTGTTATTCTGTTATTCTGTTATTCTGTTATTCTGTTATTCTGTTATTCTGTTATTCTGTTATTCTGTTATTCTGTTATTCTGTTATTCTGTTATTCTGTTATTCTGTTATTCTGTTATTCTGTTATTCTGTTATTCTGTTGTTCTGTTAAAATGTTATTCTGTTATTCTGTTATTCTGTTATTCTGTTATTCTGTTATTTTGTTATTCTGTTATTCTGTTATTCTGTTATTCTGTTATTCTGTTATTCTGTTATTCTGTTATTCTGTTATTCTGTTATTCTGTTATTCTGTTATTTTGTTATTCTGTTATTCTGTTATTCTGTTATTCTGTTATTCTGTTATTCTGTTATTCTGTTATTCTGTTATTCTGTTATTCTGTTATTCTGTTATTCTGTTATTCTGTTATTCTGTTATTCTGTTATTCTGTTATTCTGTTATTCTGTTATTCTGTTATTCTGTTATTCTGTTGTTCTGTTATTCTGTTATTCTGTTATTCTGTTGTTCTGTTATTATCTTATTCTGTTATTCTGTTATTCTGTTATTCTGTTATTCTGTTATTCTGTTATTCTGTTATTCTGTTATTCTGTTATTCTGTTATTCTGTTATTCTGTTATTCTGTTATTCTGTTATTCTGTTATTCGATTATTCTGTTATTCTGTTATTCTGTTATTCTGTTATTCTGTTATTCTGTTATTCTGTTATTCTGTTATTCTGTTATTCTGTTATTCTGTTATTCTGTTGTTCTGTTAAAATGTTATTCTGTTATTCTGTTACTCTGTTATTCTGTTATTCTTTTATTCTGTTATTCTGTTATTCTGTTATTCTGTTATTCTGTTATTCTGTTAATTTGTTATTCTGTTATTCTGTTATTCTGTTATTCTGTTATTCTGTTATTCTGTTATTCTGTTGTTCTGTTAAAAGTTTAATATGTTATTCTGTTATTCTGTTATTCTGTTATCCTGTTATTCTGTTATTCTGTTATTCTGTTATTCTGTTATTCTGTTATTCTGTTATTCTGTTATTCTGTTATTCTGTTATTCTGTTATTCTGTTATTCTGTTATTCTGTTATTCTGTTATTCTGTTATTCTGTTATTCTGTTAATTTGTTATTCTGTTATTCTGTTATTCTGTTATTCTGTTATTCTGTTATTCTGTTATTCTGTTACTCTGTTATTCTGTTATTCTGTTATTCTGTTGTTCATTTAAAATGTTAATATGTTATTCTGTTACTCTGTTATTCTGTTATCCTGTTATTCCGCTATTCTGTTATTCTGTTATTCTGTTATTCTGTTATTCTGTTATTCTGTTATTCTGTTATTCTGTTATTCTGTTATTCTGTTATTCTGTTATTCTGTTATTCTGTTATTCTGTTAATTTGTAATTCTGTTATTCTGTTATTCTGTTATTCTGTTATTCTGTTATTCTGTTACTCTGTTATTCTGTTATTCTGTTATTCTGTTATTCTGTTATTCTGTTATTCTGTTATTCTGTTATTCTGTTATTCTGTTATTCTGTTATTCTGTTATTCTGTTATTCTGTTATTCTGTTATTCTGTTATTCTGTTATTCTGTTATTCTGTTGTTCTGTTAAAATGTTATTCTGTTATTCTGTAATTCTGTTATTCTGTTAATTTGTTAGTCTGTTATTCTGTTATTCTGTTATTCTGTTATTTTGTGATTCTGTTATTCTGTTACTCTGTTATTCTGTTATTCTGTTAATTTGTAATTCTGTTATTCTGTTACTCGGTTATTCTGTTATTCTATTATTCTGTTAATCTGTTATTCTGTTATTCTGTTATTCTGTTCTTCTGTTATTCTGTTATTCTGTTATTCTGTTAATCTGTTATTCTGTTATTCTGTTATTCTGTTATTCTGTAATTCTGTTATTCTGTTATTCTGTTATTCTGTTATTCTGTTATTCTGTCATTCTGTTATTCTGTTATTCTGTTATTCTGTTATTCTGTTAATTTGTTATTCTGTTATTCTGTTATTCTGTTATTCTGTTATTCTGTTATTCTGTTATTCTGTTATTCTGTTATTCTGTTATTCTGTTATTCTGTTATTCTGTTATTCTGTTATTCTGTTATTCTGTTATTCTGTTATTCTGTTATTCTGTTATTCTGTTATTCTGTTATTCTGTTATTCTGTTATTCTGTTATTCTGTTATTCTTTTATTCTGTTATTCTGTTATTCTGTTATTCTGTTATTCTGTTATTCTGTTATTCTGTTATTCTGTTATTCTGTTATTCTGTTATTCTGTTATTCTGTTATTCTGTTATTCTGTTATTCTGTTATTCTGTTATTCTGTTATTCTGTTATTCTGTTATTCTGTTATTCTTTTATTCTCTTATTCTGTTATTCTGTTATTCTGTTATTCTGTTATTCTGTTATTCTGTTATTCTCTTATTCTGTTAATTTGTTATTCTGTTATTCTGTTATTCTGTTATTCTGTTATTCTGTTATTCTGTAATTCTGTTATTCTGTTATTATGTTATTCTGTTATTCTGTTATTCTGTTATTCTGTTATTCTGTTATTCTGTTATTCTGTTAATCTGTTATTCTGTTATTCTGTTATTCTGTTATTATGTTACTCTGTTATTCTGTTATTCTGTTATTCTGTTATTTTATTATTCTGTTATTCTGTTATTCTGTTATTCTGTTATTCTGTTATTTTGTTATTCTGTTATTCTGTTATTCTGTTATTCTGTTATTCTGTTATTCTGTTATTCTGTTATTCTGTTATTCTGTTATTCTGTTATTCTGTTATTCTGTTATTCTGTTATTCGGTTATTCTGTTATTCTGTTATTCTGTTATTCTGTTATTCTCTTATTCTGTTATTCTATTATTCTGTTATTCTGTTAATCTGTTATTCTGTTATTCTGTTATTCTGTTATTCAGTTATTCTGTTATTCTGTGATTCTTCTATTCTGTTATTCTGTTGTTCTGTTATTCTGTTATTCTAATATTCGGTTATTCTGTTATTCTGTTTTTTGTTATTCTGTTATTCTGTTATTCTGTTATTCTTATATTCGGTTATTCTGGTATTCTGTTATTTTGTTATTCTGTTATTCTGTTATTCTGTTATTCTGTTGTTCTGTTATTATGTTATTCTGTTATTCTGTTTTTCTTTTATACTGTTGTTCTGTTATTCTGTTATTCTGTTATTCTTCTATTCTGTTATTCTGTTGTTCTGTTATTCTTTCATTCTAATATTCGTTTATTCTGTTATTCTGTTATTTTGTTATTCTGTTATTCTGTTATTCTTCTATTCTGTTATTCTGTTGTTCTGTTATTCTGTTATTCTGTTATTCTTTTATTCTGTTATTCTGTTAATTTGTTATTCTGTTATTCTGTTATTCTTTTATTCTGTTATCTCTTATTCTGTTATTCTCTTATTCTATTATTCTGTTATTCTGTTATTCTGTTGTTCTGTTATTCTGTTATTCTGTTATTCTGTTATTCTGTTATTCTGTTATTCTGTTATTCTGTTATTCTGTTATTCTGTTATTCTGTTATTCTGTTATTCTGTTATTCTGTTATTCTGTTATTCTGTTGTTCTGTTATTATCTTATTCTGTTATTCTGTTATTCTGTTATTCTGTTATTCTGTTATTCTTCTATTCTGTTATTCTGTTGTTCTGTTATTCTTTTATTCTAATATTCGGTTATTCTGTTATTCTGTTATATTGTTATTCTGTTATTCTGTTATTCTTCTATTCTGTTATTCTGTTGTTCTGTTATTCTGTTATTCTGTTATTCTGTTATTCTGTTAATCATTTAATTTGTTATTCTGTTATTCTGTTATTCTGTTATTCTGTTATTCTGTTATTCTGTTATTCTGTTATTCTCTTATTCTATTATTCTATTATTCTGTTATTCTGTTGTTCTGTTATTCTGTTATTCTGTTATTCTGTTATTCTGTTATTCTGTTATTCTGTTATTCTGTTATTCTGTTATTCTGTTATTCTGTTATTCTGTTATTCTGTTATTCTGTTATTCTGTTATTCTGTTATTCTGTTATTCTGTTATTCTGTTATTCTGTTATTCTGTTATTCTGTTATTCTGTTATTCTGTTATTCTGTTGTTCTGTTATTCTGTTATTCTGTTATTCTGTTATTCTGTTAATCTGTTATTCTGTTATTCTGTTATTCAGTTATTCTGTTATTTTGTTATTCTTCTATTCTGTTATTCTGTTGTTATGTTATTCTGTTATTCTAATATTCGGTTATTCTGTTATTCTGTTATTTTGTTATTCTGTTATTCTGTTATTCTGTTATTCTGTTATTCTGTTATTCTGTTTTTCTGTTATTCTGTTATTCTGTTTTTCTGTTATTCTGTTATTCTGTTATTCTGTTATTCTGTTATTCACTTATTCTGTTATTCTGTTAATTTGTTATTCTGTTATTCTGTTATTCTGTTATTCTGTTATTCTGTTATTCTGTTATTCTGTTATTTTGTTATTCTGTTATTCTGTTATTCTGTTATTTTGTTATTCTGTTATTCTGTTATTCTGTTATTTTGTTATTCTGTTATTCTGTTATTCTGTTATTCTGTTATTCTGTTATTCTGTTATTCTGTTATTCTGTTATTCTGTTATTCTGTTATTCTGTTATTCTGTTATTCTGTTATTCTGTTATTCTGTTATTCTGTTATTCTGCTATTATGTTATTCTGTTATTCTGTTATTCTGTTATTCTGTTATTCTGTAATTCTGTTATTCTGTTATTCTGTTATTCTTTTATTCTGTTATTCTGTTATTCTGTTATTCTGTTATTCTGTTTTTCTGTTATACTGTTATTTTGTTATTCTGTTATTCTGTTATTCTGTTATTCTGTTATTCTGTTATTCTGTTATTCTGTTATTCTGTTATTCTGTTATTCTAGTATTCTGTTATTCTGTTATCCTGTTATTCTGTTATTCTGTTATTCTGTTATTCTGCTATTCTGTTATTCTGTTATTCTGTTATTCTGTTGTTCTGTTATTATGTTATTCTGTTATTCTGTTATTCTGTTATTCTGTTATTCTGTTATTCTGTTATTCTTCTATTCTGTTATTCTGTTATCTGTTATTCTGTTATTCTGTTATTCTGTTATTCTGTTATTCTGTTATTCTGTTATTCTGTTATTCTGTAATTCTGTTATTCTGTTAATTTGTTATTCTGTAATTGTGTTATTCTATTATTCTGTTATTCTGTTATTCTGTTATTCTGTAATTCTATTATTCTGTTATCCTGTTATTCTGTAATTCTGTTATTCTGTTATTCTGTTATTCTGTTATTATGTTATTCTGTTATTCTGTTATTCTGTAATTCTGTTATTCTGTTATTCTGTTATTCTGTTATTCTTTTATTCTGTTATTCTGTTATTCTGTTATTCTGTTATTCTGTTTTTCTGTTATTCTGTTATTTTGTTATTCTGTTATTCTGTTATTCTGTTATTCTGTTTTTCTATTATTCTGTTATTCTGTTATTCTGTTATCATGTTATTCTGTTATTCTGTTATTCTGTTATTCTGTTATTCTGTTATTCTGTTATTCTGTTATTCTGCTATTATGTTATTCTGTTATTCTGTTATTCTGTTATTCTGTTATTCTGTAATTCTGTTATTCTGTTATTCTGTTATTCTTTTATTCTGTTATTCTGTTATTCTGTTATTCTGTTATTCTGTTTTTCTGTTATACTGTTATTTTGTTATTCTGTTATTCTGTTATTCTGTTATTCTGTTATTCTGTTATTCTGTTATTCTGTTATTCTATTATTCTGATATTCTGTTATTCCTTTTATTCTGTTATTCTGTTATTCTGTTATTCTGTTATTCTGTGATTCTGTTATTCTGTTATTCTATTATTCTGTTATTCTGTTATTCTGTTATTCTGTTATTCTGTTATTTTGTTATTCTGGTATTCTGTTCTTCTGTTATTTTGTTATTCTGTTATTCATTTATGCTGTTATTTTGTTATTCTGTTATTCTGTTATTCTGTTATTCTATTATTATGTGATTCTGTTATTCTCTTATTCTCTTATTCTCTTATTCTATTATTCTGTTATTCTGTTATTCTGTTATTCTGTTATTCTGTTATTCTGTTATTCTGTTATTCTGTTGTTCTATTATTCTGTTATTCTGTTATTCTGTTAATTTGTTATTCTGTTATTCTGTTATACTGTTATTCTGTTATTCTGTAATTTTGTTATTCTGTTATTCTGTTCTTCTGTTATTCTCTTATTCTCTTATTCTATTATTCTGTTATTCTGTTATTCTGTTATTCTGTTATTCCGTTATTCTGCTAATTTGTTTTTCTGTTATTCTGTTATACTGTTATTCTGTTATTCTGTTATTCTGTTACTTTGTTATTCTGTTATTCTGTTATTCTGTTATTCTGTTATTCTGTTATTCTGTTATTCTGTTATTCTGTTATTCTATTATTCTGATATTCTGTTATTCCTTTTATTCTGTTATTCTGTTATTCTGTTATTCTGTTATTCTGTTATTCTGTTATTCTATTATTCTGTTATTCTGTTATTCTGTTAATTTGTTATTCTGTTATTCTGTTATTCTGTTATTCTGTTATTCAGTTATTCTGTTATTCTGTTATTCTGTTATTCGATTATTCTGTTATTCTGTTATTCTGTTATCCTGTTATTCTGTTATTCTGTTATTCTGTTATTCTGCTATTCTGTTATTCTGTTATTCTGTTGTTCTGTTATTATGTTATTCTGTTATTCTGTTATTCTGTTATTCTGTTATTCTTCTATTCTGTTATTCTGTTATCTGTTATTCTGTTATTCTGTTATTCTGTTATTCTGTTATTCTGTTATTCTGTAATTCTGTTATTCTGTTAATTTGTTATTCTGTAATTCTGTTATTCTATTATTCTGTTATTCTGTTATTCTGTTATTCTGTAATTCTATTATTCTGTTATCCTGTTATTCTGTAATTCTGTTATTCTGTTATTCTGTTATTCTTTTATTATGTTATTCTGTTATTCTGTTATTCTGTTATTCTGTAATTCTGTTATTCTGTTATTCTGTTATACTGTTATTCTGTTATTCTTTTACTCTGTTATTCTGTTATTCTGTTATTCTGTTATTCTGTTATTCTGTTATTCTGTTATTCTATTATTCTGATATTCTGTTATTCCTTTTATTCTGTTATTCTGTTATTCTGTTATTCTGTTATTCTGTTATTCTGTTATTCTGTTATTCTGTTATCATGTTAATTTTTATATTCTGTAATTCTGTTAATCTGTTAATCTGTTATTCTGTTATTCTGTTATTCTGTTATTCTGTTATTTTGTTATTTTGTTATTCTGTTGTTCTGTTGATTTGTTATTCTGTTATTCTGTTATTCTGTTATTCTGTTATTCTGTTATTCAGTTATTCTGTTATTCTGTTATTCTTTTATTCTGTTATTATGTTATTCTGTTATTCTGTTATTTTGTTATTCTGTTATTCTGTTAATTTGTTATTCTGTTATTCTGTTATTCTGTTATTCTGTTATTCTGTTATTCTGTTATTCTGTTAATATGTTATGCTGTTATTCTGTTATTCTGTTAATTTGTTTTTCTGTTATTCTGTTATTCTGTTATTCTGTTATTTGGTTTTTCTGTTATTCTGTTATTCTGTTATTCTGTTATTCTGTTATTCTATTATTCTGATATTCTGTTATTCTGTTATTCTGTTATTCTGTTATTCTGTTATTCTGTTATTCTGTTATTCTGTTATTCTGTTATTCTGTTATTCTGTTATTCTGTTATTCTGTTATTCTGTTATTCTGTTATTCTGTTATTCTGTTATTCTGTTATTCTGTTATTCTGTTATTCTGTTATTCTGTTGTTCTGTTATTATGTTATTCTGTTATTCTGTTATTCTGTTATTCTGTTATACTGTTATTCTGTTATTCTGTTATTCTGTTATTCTGTTATTCTTTTATTCTGTTATTCTATTATTCTGTTATTCTGTTATTCTGTTATTCTGTTATTCTGTTATTCTATTATTCTGTTATTCTGTTATTCTGTTATTCTGTTATTCTGTTATTCTTTTATTCTGTTATTCTTTTATTCTGTTATTCTGTTATTCTGTTATTCTGTTATTCTGTTATTCTGTTATTCTGTTATTCTGTTATATTGTTATTCTGTTATTCTGTTATTCTCTTATTCTGTTATTCTGTTATTCTGTTATTCTGTTATTCTGTTATTCTGTTATTCTGTTATTCTGTTATTCTGTTATTCTGTTATTCTGTTATTCTGTTATCCTGTTATTCTGTTATTCTGTTATTCTGTTATTCTGTTATTCTGTTATTCTGTTATTCTGTTATTCTGTTATTCTGTTATTCTGTTATTCTGTTATTCTGCTATTCTGTTATTCTGTTATTCTTTTATTCTGTTATTCTTTTATTTTGTTATTCTGTGATTCTGTTATTCTGTTATTCTGTTATTCTGTTATTCTATTATTCTGATATTCTGTTATTCCTTTTATTCTGTTATTCTGTTATTCTGTTATTCTGTTATTCTGTTATTTTGTTATTCTGTTATTCTGTTATTCTGTTATTTTGTTATTCTGTTATTCTGTTATTCTGTTATTTTGTTATTCTGTTATTCTGTTATTCTGTTATTCTGTTATTCTGTTATTCTGTTATTCTGTTATTCTATTACTCTGATATTCTGTTATTCTGTTATTCTGTTATGCAGCTATTCTGTTATTCTGTTATTCTGTTATTCTGTTATTCTGTTATTCTGTTATTCTGTTATTCTGTTATTCTGTTATTCTGTTATTCTGTTATACTGTTATTCTGTTATTCTGTTATTATGTTATTCTGTTATTCTGTTATTCTGTAATTCTGTTATTCTTTTATTCTGTTATTCTTTTATTCTGTTATTCTGTTATTCTGTTATTCTGTTATTCTGTTATTCTGTTATTCTGTTATTCTGTTATTCTGTAATTCTGTTATTCTGTTATTCTGTTATTCTGTTAATCTGTTATTCTGTTATTCTGTTATTCTGTTATTCTGTTATTCTGTTATTCTGTTATTCTGTTATTATGTTATTCTGTTATTCTGTTATTCTGTTATTCTGTTATTCTGTTATTCTGTTATTCTGTTATTCTGTTATCCTGTTATTATGTTATTCTGTTATTCTGTTATTCTGCTATTCTGTTATTCTGTTATTCTGTTATTCTGTTGTTCTGTTATTATGTTATTCTGTTATTCTGTTATTCTGTTATTCTGTTATTCTGTTATTCTTCTATTCTGTTATTCTGTTATCTGTTATTCTGTTATTCTGTTATTCTGTTATTCTGTTATTCTGTTATTCTGTTATTCTGTAATTCTGTTATTCTGTTAATTTGTTATTCTGTAATTCTGTTATTCTATTATTCTGTTATTCTGTTATTCTGTTATTCTGTAATTCTATTATTCTGTTATCCTGTTATTCTGTAATTCTGTTATTCTGTTATTCTGTTATTCTGTTATTATGTTATTCTGTTATTCTGTTATTCTGTAATTCTGTTATTCTGTTATTCTGTTATTCTGTTATTCTTTAATTCTGTTATTCTGTTATTCTGTTATTCTGTTATTCTGTTTTTCTGTTATTCTGTTATTTTGTTATTCTGTTATTCTGTTATTCTGTTATTCTGTTTTTCTGTTATTCTGTTATTCTGTTATTCTGTGATTCTGTTATTCTGTTATTCTATTATTCTGTTATTCTGTTATTCTGTTAATTTGTTATTCTGTTTTTCTGTTATTCTGTTATTCTGTTATTCTGTTATTCTGTTATTCTATTATTTTGTTATTCTGTTATTCATTTATGCTGTTATTTTGTTATTCTGTTATTCTGTTATTCTGTTATTCTATTATTATGTGATTCTGTTATTCTTTTATTCTCTTATTCTCTTATTCTATTATTCTGTTATTCTGTTATTCTGTTATTCTGTTATTCTGTTATTCTGTTATTCTGTTGTTCTATTATTCTGTTATTCTGTTATTCTGTTATTCTATTATTCTGTTATTCTGTTATTCTGTAATTCTGTTATTCTGTTATTCTGTTATTCTGTTATTCTGTAATTCTGTTATTCTGTTATTCTGTTATTCTGTAATTCTGTTATTCTGTTATTCTGTTATTCTGCTATTATGTTATTCTGTTATTCTGTTATTCTGTTATTCTGTTATTCTGTAATTCTGTTATTCTGTTATTCTGTTATTCTTTTATTCTGTTATTCTGTTATTCTGTTATTCTGTTTTTCTGTTATACTGTTATTTTGTTATTCTGTTATTCTGTTATTCTGTTATTCTGTTATTCTGTTATTCTGTTATTCTGTTATTCTGTTATTCTGTTATTCTATTATTCTGATATTCTGTTATTCCTTTTATTCTGTTATTCTGTTATTCTGTTATTCTGTTATTCTGTGATTCTGTTATTCTGTTATTCTATTATTCTGTTATTCTGTTATTCTGTTAATTTGTTATTCTGTTTTTCTGTTATTCTGTTATTCTGTTATTCTGTTATTCTATTATTCTATTATTTTGTTATTCTGTTATTCATTTATGCTGTTATTTTGTTATTCTGTTATTCTGTTATTCTGTTATTCTATTATTATGTGATTCTGTTATTCTTTTATTCTCTTATTCTCTTATTCTATTATTCTGTTATTCTGTTATTCTGTTATTCTGTTATTCTGTTATTCTGTTATTTTGTTGTTCTATTATTCTGTTATTCTGTTATTCTGTTAATTTGTTATTCTGTTATTCTGTTATTCTGTTATTCTATTATTCTGTTATTTTGTTATTCTGTTATTCTGTTCTTCTGTTATTCTCTTATTCTCTTATTCTATTATTCTGTTATTCTGTTATTCTGTTATTCTGTTATTCCGTTATTCTGCTAATTTGTTTTTCTGTTATTCTGTTATACTGTTATTCTGTTATTCTGTTATTCTGTTACTTTGTTATTCTGTTATTCTGTTATTCTGTTATTCTGTTATTCTGTTATTCTGTTATTCTGTTATTCTATTATTCTGATATTCTGTTATTCCTTTTATTCTGTTATTCTGTTATTCTGTTATTCTGTTATTCTGTTATTCTGTTATTCTATTATTCTGTTATTCTGTTATTCTGTTAATTTGTTATTCTGTTATTCTGTTATTCTGTTATTCTGTTATTCAGTTATTCTGTTATTCTGTTATTCTGTTATTCTGTTATTCTGTTATTCTGTTATTCTGTTATTCTGTTATCCTGTTATTCTGTTATTCTGTTATTCTGTTATTCTGCTATTCTGTTATTCTGTTATTCTGTTGTTCTGTTATTATGTTATTCTGTTATTCTGTTATTCTGTTATTCTGTTATTCTGTTATTCTGTTATTCTGTTATTCTATTATTCTGATATTCTGTTATTCCTTTTATTCTGTTATTCTGTTATTCTGTTATTCTGTTATTCTGTTATTCTATTATTCTGTTAATCTCTTATTCTGTTAATTTGTTATTCTGTTATTCTGTTATTCTGTTATTCTGTTATTCAGTTATTCTGTTATTCTGTTATTCTGTTATCTGTTATTCTGTTATTCTGTTATTCTGTTATTCTGTTATTCTGTTATTCTGTTATTCTGTAATTCTGTTATTCTGTTAATATGTTATTCTGTAATTCTGTTATTCTATTATTCTGTTATTCTGTTATTCTGTTATTCTGTAATTCTATTATTCTGTTATCCTGTTATTCTGTAATTCTGTTATTCTGTTATTCTGTTATTCTTTTATTATGTTATTCTGTTATTCTGTTATTCTGTTATTCTGTAATTCTGTTATTCTGTTATTCTGTTATACTGTTATTCTGTTATTCTGTTACTCTGTTATTCTGTTATTCTGTTATTCTGTTATTCTGTTATTCTGTTATTCTGTTATTCTGTTATTCTGTTATTCTATTATTCTGATATTCTGTTATTCCTTTTATTCTGTTATTCTGTTATTCTGTTATTCTGTTATTCTGTTATTCTGTTATTCTGTTATTCTGTTATCATGTTAATTTTTATATTCTGTAATTCTGTTAATCTGGTAATCTGTTATTCTGTTATTCTGTTATTCTGTTATTCTGTTATTCTGTTATTTTGTTATTTTGTTATTCTGTTATACTGTTAATTTGTTATTCTGTTATTCTATTATTCTGTTATTCTGTTATTCAGTTATTCTGTTATTCTGTTATTCTTTTATTCTGTTATTTTGTTATTCTGTTATTCTGTTATTCTGTTATTCTATTATTATGTGATTCTGTTATTCTCTTATTCTCTTATTCTCTTATTCTATTATTCTGTTATTCTGTTATTCTGTTATTCTGTTATTCTGTTATTCTGTTGTTCTATTATTCTGTTATTCTGTTATTCTAATAATTTGTTATTCTGTTATTCTGTTATTCTGTTATTCTGTTATTTTGTTATTCTGTTATTCTGTTCTTCTGTTATTCTCTTATTCTCTTATTCTATTATTCTGTTATTCTGTTATTCTGTTATTCTGTTATTCCGTTATTCTGCTAATTTGTTTTTCTGTTATTCTGTTATACTGTTATTCTGTTATTCTGTTACTTTGTTATTCTGTTATTCTGTTATTTTGTTATTCTGTTATTCTGTTATTCTGTTATTCTGTTATTCTGTTATTCTATTATTCTGATATTCTGTTATTCCTTTTATTCTGTTATTCTGTTATTCTGTTATTCTGTTATTCTGTTATTCTGTTATTCTATTATTCTGTTATTCTGTTATTCTGTTAATTTGTTATTCTGTTATTCTGTTATTCTGTTATTCTGTTATTCTGTTATTCAGTTATTCTGTTATTCTGTTATTCTGTTATTCTGTTATTCTGTTATTCTGTTATTCTGTTATTCTGTTATCCTGTTATTCTGTTATTCTGTTATTCTGTTATTCTGCTATTCTGTTATTCTGTTATTCTGTTATTCTGTTGTTCTGTTGTTCTGTTATTATGTTATTCTGTTATTCTGTTATTCTGTTATTCTGTTATTCTTCTATTCTGTTATTCTGTTATTCTGTTATTCTGTTATTCTGTTATTCTGTTATTCTGTTATTCTGTTATTCTGTAATTCTGTTATTCTGTTAATTTGTTATTCTGTAATTCTGTTATTCTATTATTCTGTTATTCTGTTATTCTGTTATTCTGTAATTCTATTATTCTGTTATCCTGTTATTCTGTTATTCTGTTATTCTGTTATTCTGTTATTCTTTTATTATGTTATTCTGTTATTCTGTTATTCTGTTATTCTGTAATTCTGTTATTCTGTTATTCTGTTATACTGTTATTCTGTTATTCTGTTATTCTGTTATTCTGTTAGTCTGTTATTCTGTTATTCTGTTATTCTGTTATTCTGTTATTCTGTTATTCTGTTATTCTGTTATTCTATTATTCTGATATTCTGTTATTCCTTTTATTCTGTTATTCTGTTATTCTGTTATTCTGTTATTCTGTTATTCTGTTATTCTGTTATTCTGTTATCATGTTAATTTTTATATTCTGTAATTCTGTTAATCTGTTAATCTGTTATTCTGTTATTCTGTTATTCTGTTATTTTGTTATTTTGTTATTCTGTTATTCTGTTAATTTGTTATTCTTTTATTCTGTTATTCTGTTATTCTGTTATTCAGTTATTCTGTTATTCTGTTATTCTTTTATTCTGTTATTTTGTTATTCTGTTATTCTGTTATTCTGTTATTTTGTTATTCTGTTATTCTGTTAATTTGTTATTCTGTTATTCTGTTATTCTGTTATTCTGTTATTCTGTTAATTTGTTATGCTGTTATTCTGTTATTCTGTTAATTTGTTTTTCTGTTATTCTGTTATTCTGTTATTCTGTTATTTGGTTTTTCTGTTATTCTGTTATTCTGTTATTCTGTTATTCTGTTATTCTATTATTCTGATATTCTGTTATTCTGTTATTCTGTTATTCTGTTATTCTGTTATTCTGTTATTCTGTTATTCTGTTATTCTGTTATTCTGTTATTCTGTTATTCTGTTATTCTGTTATTCTGTTATTCTGTTATTCTGTTATTCTGTTGTTCTGTTATTATGTTATTCTGTTATTCTGTTATTCTGTTATTCTGTTATACTGTTATTCTGTTATTCTGTTATTCTGTTATTCTGTTATTCTTTTATTCTGTTAGTCTATTATTCTGTTATTCTGTTATTCTGTTATTCTGTTATTCTGTTATTCTATTATTCTGTTATTCTGTTATTCTGTTATTCTGTTATTCTGTTATTCTTTTATTCTGTTATTCTTTTATTCTGTTATTCTGTTATTCTGTTATTCTGTTATTCTGTTATTCTGTTATTCTGTTATTCTGTTATTCTGTTATTCTGTTATTCTGTTATTCTGTTATTCTGTTATTCTGTTATTCTGTTATTCTGTTATTCTGTTATTCTGTTATTCTGTTATTCTGTTATTCTGTTATTCTGTTATTCTGTTATTCTGTTATTCTGTTATTCTGTTATTCTGTTGTTCTGTTATTCTGTTATTCTGTTATTCTGTTATTCTGCTATTCTGTTATTCTGTTATTCTTTTATTCTGTTATTCTTTTATTTTGTTATTCTGTTATTCTGGTATTCTGTTATCTTATTATTCTGTTATAATTTTATTCTGTTCTTCGGTTATTATGTTATTATGTTATTCTGTTATTCTCTTATTCTGTTATTCTGTTATTCTGTTATTCTGTTTTTCTGTTATTCTGTTATTCTGTTATTCTGTTATTCTGTTATTCTGTTATTCTGTTATTCTGTTATTCTGTTATTCTGTTATTCTGTTATTCTGTTATTCTGTTATTCTGTTATTCTGTTATTCTGTTATTCTGTTATTTTATTATTCTGTTATAATTTTATTCTGTTATTCGGTTATTCTGTTATTCTGTTATTCTGTTATTCTGTTATTCTCTTATTCTGTTATTCTGTTATTCTGTTATTCTATTATTCTGTTATTCTGTTATTCTGTTGTTCTATTATTCTGTTATTCTGTTATTCTGTTATTCTGTTATTCTGTTATTCTGTTATTCTGTTATTCTGTTATTCTGTTATTCTGTTATTCTGTTATTCTGTTATTCTGTTATTCTGTTATTCTGTTATTCTGTTATTCTGTTATTCTGTTCTTCTGTTATTCTGTTATTCTGTTATTCTGTTATTCTGTTATTCTGTTATTCTGTTATTCTGTTATTCTGTTATTCTGTTATTCTGTTATTCTGTTATTCTGTTATTCTGTTATTCTGTTATTCTGTTATTCTGTTATTCTGTTATTCTGTTATTCTATTATTCTGTTATTCTTTTATTCTGTAATTCTGTTATTGTGTTATTCTGTTATTCTGTTATTCTGTTATTCTGTTATTCTGTTATTCTGTTATTTTGTTATTCTGTTATTCTGTTATTCTATTATTCTGTTATTCTGTTATTCTGTTATTCTATTATTCTGATATTCTGTTATTCTGTTATTTTGTTATTCTGTTATTCTGTTTTTCTGTTATTCTGTTATTCTGTTATTCTGTTATTCTGTTATTCTGTAATTCTGTTATTCTGTTATTCTGTTATTCTGTTATTCTTTTATTCTGTTATTCTGTTATTCTGTTATTCTTTTATTCTGTTATGCTGTTATTCTGTTATTCAGTTAGTCTGTTATTCTGTTATTCTGTTATTTTGTTATTCTGTCATTCTGTTATTCTGTTATTCTGTTATTCTGTGATTCTGTTAATCTGTTATTCTGTTATTCTGTTATTCTGTTATTCTGTTATTCGTTTATTCTGATATTCTGTTATTCTGTTGTTCTGTTATTCTGTTATTCTGCTATTCTGTTATTCTGTTATTCTGTTATTCTGTTATTCTGTTACTCTGCTATTCTGTTATTCTGTTATTCTGTTATTCTGTTATTCTGTTATTCTGTTATTCTGTTATTCTGTTATTCTGTTATTCTGTTATTCTGTTATTCTGTTATTCTGTTATTCTGTTATAGTGTTATTCTGTTGTTCTGTTGTTCTGTTAAATTTGTTATTCTGTTATTCTGTTATTCTGTTACTCTGTTATTCTGTTATTCTGTTATTCTGTTATTCTATTATTCTGTTATTCTGTTATTCTGTTATTCTGTTATTCTGTTATTCTGTTATTCTGTTATTCTGTTATTCTGTTATTCTGTTTTTCTGTTATTCTGTTATTCTGTTATTCTGTTATTCTGTTATTCTGTTATTCTGTTATTCTGTTATTCTGTTATTCTGTTATTCTGTTATTCTGTTATTCTGTTATTCTGTTATTCTGTTATTCTGTTATTCTGTTATTCTGTTATTCTGTTATTCTGTTACTCTGCTATTCTGTTATTCGATTATTCTGTTATTCTGTTATTCTGTTATTCTGTTATTCTGTTATTCTGTTATTCTGTTATTCTGTTATTCTGTTATTCTGTTATTCTGTTATTCTGTTATTCTGTTATTCTGTTATTCTGTTATTCTGTTATCCTGTTATTCTGTTATTCTGTTATTCTGTTATTCTGTTATTCTGTTATTCTGTTATTCTGTTATTCTGTTATTCTGTTATTCTGTTATTCTGTTATTCTGTTATTCTGTTATTCTGTTATTCTGTTATTCTGTTATTCTGTTATTCTTTTATTCTGTTATTCTATTATTCTGTTATTCTGTTATTCTGTTATTCTGTTATTCTGTTATTCTGTTATTCTGTTATTCTGTTATTCTGTTATTCTGTTATTCTGTTATTCTGTTATTCTGTTATTCTGTTATTCTGCTATTCTGTTATTCTGTTATTCTTTTATTCTGTTATTCTGTTATTTTGTTATTCTGTTATTCTGTTATTCTGTTATTTTATTATTCTGTTATAATTTTATTCTGTTATTCGGTTATTATGTTATTATGTTATTCTGTTATTCTCTTATTCTGTTATTCTATTATTCTGTTATTCTGTTGTTCTATTATTCTGTTATTCTGTTATTCTGTTATTCTGTTATTCTGTTATTCTGTTATTCTGTTATTCTTTTATTCTGTTATTCTGTTATTCTGTTATTCTGTTATTCTGTTATTCTGTTATTCTGTTATTCTGTTATTCTGTTATTCTGTTATTCTGTTATTCTGTTATTCTGTTATTCTGTTATTCTGTTATTCTGTTATTCTGTTATTCTGTTATTCTGTTATTCTGTTATTCTGTTATTCTGTTATTCTGTTATTCTGTTATTCTGTTATTCTGTTATTCTGTTATTCTGTTATTCTGTTATTCTGTTATTCTGTTATTCTGTTATTCTGTTATTCTGTTATTCTGTTATTCTGTTATTCTGTTATTCTGTTATTCTGTTATTCTGTTATTCTGTTATTCTGTTATTCTGTTATTCTGTTATTCTGTTATTCTGTTATTCTGTTATTCTGTTATTCTGTTATTCTGTTATTCTGTTATTCTGTTATTCTGTTATTCTGTTATTCTGTTACTCTGTTATTCTGTTATTCTGTTATTCTGTTATTCTGTTATTCTGTTATTCTGTTATTCTGTTATTCTGTTATTCTGTTATTCTGTTATTCTGTTATTCTGTTATTCTGTTATTCTGTTATTCTGTGATTCTGTTATTCTGTTATTCTGTTATTCTGTTATTCTGTTATTCTGTTATTCTGTTATTCTGTTATTCTGTTATTCTGTTATTCTGTTATTCTGGTATTCTGTTATTCTGTTATTCTGTTATTCTGTTATTCTGTTATTCTGTTATTCTGTTATTCTGTTATTCTGTTATTCTGTTATTCTGTTATTCTGTTATTCTGTTATTCTGTTATTCTGTTGTTCTGTTATTATGTTATTCTGTTATTCTGTTATTCTGTTATTCTTCTATTCTGTTATTCTGTTATTTTATTATTCTGTTATAATTTTATTCTGTTATTCGGTTATTATGTTATTATGTTATTCTGTTATTCTCTTATTCTGTTATTCTATTATTCTGTTATTCTGTTATTCTGTTGTTCTATTATTCTGTTATTCTGTTATTCTGTTATTCTGTTATTCTGTTATTCTGTTATTCTGTTATTCTGTTATTTTATTATTCTGTTATAATTTTATTCTGTTATTCGGTTATTCTGTTATTCTGTTATTCTGTTATTCTGTTATTCTCTTATTCTGTTATTCTGTTATTCTATTATTCTGTTATTCTGTTATTCTGTTATTCTGTTATTCTGTTATTCTGTTATTCTGTTATTCTGTTATTCTGTTATTCTGTTATTCTGTTATTCTGTTATTCTGTTATTCTGTTATTCTGTTATTCTGTTATTCTGTTATTCTGTTGTTCTATTATTCTGTTATTCTGTTATTCTGTTATTCTGTTATTCTGTTATTCTGTTATTCTGTTATTTTATTATTCTGTTATAATTTTATTCTGTTATTCTGTTATTCTGTTATTCTGTTATTCTGTTATTCTGTTATTCTGTTATTCTGTTATTCTGTTATTCTGTTATTCTGTTGTTCTATTATTCTGTTATTCTGTTATTCTGTTATTCTGTTATTCTGTTATTCTGTTATTCTGTTATTTTATTATTCTGTTATAATTTTATTCTGTTATTCGGTTATTCTGTTATTCTGTTATTCTGTTATTCTGTTGTTCTTTTATTCTGTTATTCTGTTATTCTGTTATTCTGTTATTCTGTTATTCTGTTATTCTGTTATTCTGTTATTCTGTTATTCTGTTATTCTGTTATTCTGTTATTCTGTTATTCTGTTATTCTGTTATTCTGTTATTCTGTTATTCTGTTATTCTGTTATTCTGTTATTCTGTTATTCTGTTATTCTGTTATTCTGTTATTCTGTTATTCTGTTATTCTGTTATTCTGTTATTCTGTTATTCTGTTATTCTGTTATTCTGTTATTCTGTTATTCTGTTATTCTGTTATTCTGTTATTCTGTTATTCTGTTATTCTGTTATTCTGTTATTCTATTATTCTGTTATTCTGTTATTCTTTTATTCTGTTATTCTGTTATTCTGTTATTCTGTTATTCTGTTATTCTGTTATTCTGTTATTCTGTTATTTTGTTATTCTGTTATTCTGTTATTCTGTTATTCTGTTATTCTGTTATTCTGTTATTCTGTTATTCTGTTATTCTGTTATTCTGTTATTCTGTTATTCTATTATTCTGATATTCTGTTATTCTGTTATTTTGTTATTCTGTTATTCTGTTTTTCTGTTATTCTGTTATTCTGTGATTCTGTTATTCTGTTATTCTATTATTCTGTTATTCTGTTATTCTGTTAATTTGTTATTCTGTTATTCTGTTATTCTGTTATTCTGTTATTCTGTTATTCTGTTATTCTGTTATTCTATTATTCTGTTATTCTGTTATTCTGTTAATTTGTTATTCTGTTATTCTGTTATTCTGTTATTCTGTTATTCTGTTATTCTGTTATTTTGTTATTCTGTTATTCTGTTCTTCTGTTATTCTCTTATTCTCTTATTCTATTATTCTGTTATTCTGTTATTCTGTTATTCCGTTATTCTGCTAATTTGTTATTCTGTTATTCTGTTATTCTGTTATTCTGTTATTCTGTTATTCTGTTATTCTGTTATTCTGTTGTTCTGTTATTATGTTATTCTGTTATTCTGTTATACTGTTATTCTATTATTCTGTTATTCTGTTATTCTGTTATTCTGTTATTCTTTTATTCTGTTATTCTATTATTCTGTTATTCTGTTATTCTGTTATTCTGTTATTCTGTTATTCTGTTATTCTGTTATTCTGTTATTCTGTTATTCTGTTATTCTGTTATTCTGTTATTCTGTTATTCTGTTATTCTGTTATTCTGTTATTCTGTTATTCTGTTATTCTGTTATTCTGTTATTCTGTTATTCTGTTATTCTGTTATTCTGTTATTCTGTTATTCTGTTATTCTGTTATTCTGTTATTCTGTTATTCTGTTATTCTGTTATTCTGTTATTCTGTTATTCTGTTATTCTGTTATTCTGTTATTCTGTTATTCTGTTATTCTGTTATTCTGTTATTCTGTTATTCTGTTATTCTGTTATTCTGTTATTCTGTTATTCTGTTATTCTGTTATTCTGTTATTCTGTTATTCTGTTATTCTGTTATTCTGTGATTCTGTTATTCTGTTATTCTGTTATTCTGTTATTCTGTTATTCTGTTATTCTGTTGTTCTGTTATTCTGTTATTCTGTTATTCTGCTATTCTGTTATTCTGTTATTCTTTTATTCTGTTATTCTTTTATTTTGTTATTCTGTTATTCTGTTATTCTGTTATTTTATTATTCTGTTATTCTGTTATTCTGTTATTCTGTTATTCTGTTATTCTGTTATTCTGTTATTCTGTTATTCTGTTATTCTGTTATTCTGTTATTCTGTTATTCTGTTATTCTGTTATTCTGTTATTCTGTTATTCTGTTATTCTGTTATTCTGTTATTCTGTTATTCTGTTATTCTGTTATTCTGTTCTTCTGTTATTCTGTTATTCTGTTATTCTGTTATTCTGTTATTCTGTTATTCTGTTATTCTGTTATTCTGTTATTCTGTTATTCTGTTATTCTGTTATTCTGTTATTCTGTTATTCTGTTATTCTGTTATTCTGTTATTCTATTATTCTGTTATTCTGTTATTCTTTTATTCTGTTATTCTGTTATTCTGTTATTCTGTTATTCTGTTATTCTGTTATTCTGTTATTCTGTTATTTTGTTATTCTGTTATTCTGTTATTCTGTTATTCTGTTATTCTGTTATTCTGTTATTCTGTTATTCTGTTATTCTGTTATTCTGTTATTCTGTTATTCTATTATTCTGATATTCTGTTATTCTGTTATTTTGTTATTCTGTTATTCTGTTTTTCTGTTATTCTGTTATTCTGTGATTCTGTTATTCTGTTATTCTATTATTCTGTTATTCTGTTAATTTGTTATTCTGTTATTCTGTTATTCTGTTATTCTGTTATTCTGTTATTCTGTTATTATGTTATTCTGTTATTTTGTTATTCTGGTATTCTGTTCTTCTGTTATTTTGTTATTCTGTTATTCTGTTACTCTGTTATTTTGTTATTCTGTTATTCTGTTATTCTGTTATTATGTGATTCTGTTATTCTCTTATTCTCTTATTCTGTTATTCTATTATTCTGTTATTCTGTTATTCTGTTATTCTGTTATTCTGTTATTCCATTATTCTGATATTCTGTTATTCTGTTAATTTTATTATTCTGTTATTCTGTTATTCTGTTATTCTGTTATTCTGTTATTCTGTTATTTTGTTATTCTGTTATTCTGTTCTTCTGTTATTCTCTTATTCTCTTATTCTATTATTCTGTTATTCTGTTATTCTGTTATTCCGTTATTCTGCTAATTTGTTATTCTGTTATTCTGTTATTCTGTTATACTGTTATTCTGTTATTCTGTTACTTTGTTATTCTGTTATTCTGTTATTCTGTTATTCTGTTATTCTGTTATTCTGTTATTCTGTTATTCTGTTATTCTGTTATTCTGTTATTCTGTTATTCTTTTATTCTGATATTCTGTTATTCCTTTTATTCTGTTATTCTGTTATTCTGTTATTCTGTTATTCTGTTATTCTGTTATTCTGTTATTCTGTTATTCTATTATTCTGTTATTCTGTTATTCTGTTAATTTGTTATTCTGTTATTCTGTTATTCTGTTATTCTGTTATTCTGTTATTCTGTTATTCTTTTATTTTGTTATTCTGTTATTCTGTTATTCTGTTATTCCGTTATTCTGTTATTATGTTATTCTGTTATTCTCTTATTCTCTTATTCTCTTATTCTATTATTCTGTTATTCTGTTATTCTGTTATTCTGTTATTCTGTTATTCTGTTATTCTGTTATTCTGTTATTCTGTTATTCTGTTATTCTGTTATTCTGTTATCATGTTAATATTTATAATCTGTAATTCTGTTAATCTGTTAATCTGTTATTCTGTTATTCTGTTATTCTGTTATTCTGTTATTCTGTTATTTTGTTATTCTGTTATTCTGTTAATTTGTTAATCTGCTATTCTGTTATTCTGTTATTCTGTTATTCAGTTATTCTGTTATTCTGTTATTCATTTATTCTGTTATTCTGTTATTCTGTTATTCTGTTATTTTGTTATTCTGTTATTCTGTTAATTTGTTATTCTGTTATTCTGTTATTCTGTTATTCTATTATTCTGTGATTCTGTTATTCTGTTATTCTGTTATTCTGTTATTTGGTTTTTCTGTTATTCTGCTATTCTGTTATTCTGTTATTCTGTTATTCTGTTATTCTATTATTCTGATATTCTGTTATTCTGTTATTCTGTTAATTTGTTATTCTGTTATTCTGTTATTCTGTTATTCTGTTATTCTGTTATTCTGTTATTCTGTTATTCTGTTATTCTGTTATTCTGTTATTCTGTTATTCTGTTATTCTATTATTCTGATATTTGGTTTTTCTGTTATTCTGCTATTCTGTTATTCTGTTATTCTGTTAATTTGTCATTCTGTTATTCTGTTATTCTGTTATTCTGTTATTCTGTTATTCTGTTATTCTGTTATTCTGTTATTCTGTTATTCTGTTATTCTGTTATTCTGTTATTCTGTTATTCTGTTATTCTGTTGTTCTGTTATTATGTTATTCTGTTATTCTGTTATTCTGTTATACTGTTATTCTATTATTCTGTTATTCTGTTATTCTGTTATTCTGTTATTCTTTTATTCTGTTATTCTATTATTCTGTTATTCTGTTATTCTGTTATTCTGTTATTCTGTTATTCTGTTATTCTGTTATTCTGTTATTCTTTTATTCTGTTATTCTGTTATTCTGTTATTCTGTTATTCTGTTATTCTGTTATTCTGTTATTCTGTTATTCTGTTATTCTGTTATTCTGTTATTCTGTTATTCTGTTATTCTGTTATTCTGTTATTCTGTTATTCTGTTATTCTGTTATTCTGTTATTCTGTTATTCTGTTATTCTGTTATTCTGTTATTCTGTTATTCTGTTATTCTGTTATTCTGTTATTCTGTTATTCTGTTATTCTGTTATTCTGTTATTCTGTTATTCTGTTATTCTGTTATTCTGTTATTCTGTTATTCTGTTATTCTGTTATTCTGTTATTCTGTTATTCTGTTATTCTGTTATTCTGTTATTCTGTTATTCTGTTATTCTGTTATTCTGTTATTCTGTTATTCTGTTATTCTGTTATTCTGTTATTCTGTTATTCTGTTATTCTGTTATTCTGTTATTCTGTTATTCTGTTATTTTGTTATTCTGTTATTCTGTTATTCTGTGATTCTGTTATTCTGTTATTCTGTTATTCTGTTATTCTGTTATTCTGTTATTCTGTTATTCTGTTATTCTGTTATTGTGTTATTCTGTTATTCTGTTATTCTGTTATTCTGTTATTCTGTTATTCTGTTATTCTGTTATTCTGTTATTCTTTTATTCTGTTATTCTGTTATTCTGTTATTCTGTTATTCTATTATTCTGTTATTCTGTTATTCTGTTATTCTGTTATTCTGTTATTCTGTTATTCTGTTATTCTGTTATTCTGTTATTCTGTTATTCTGTTATTCTGTTGTTCTGTTATTCTGTTATTCTGCTATTCTGTTATTTTGTTATTCTTTTATTCTGTTATTCTGTTATTTTGTTATTCTGTTATTCTGTTATTCTGTTATTTTATTATTCTGTTATAATTTTATTCTGTTATTCGGTTATTATGTTATTATGTTATTCTGTTATTCTCTTATTCTGTTATTCTATTATTCTGTTATTCTGTTATTCTGTTGTTCTATTATTCTGTTATTCTGTTATTCTTTTATTCTGTTATTCTGTTATTCTGTTATTCTGTTATTCTGTTATTCTGTTATTCTGTTATTCTGTTATTCTGTTATTCTGTTCTTCTGTTATTCTGTTATTCTGTTATTCTGTTATTCTGTTATTCTGTTATTCTGTTATTCTGTTATTCTGTTATTCTGTTATTCTGTTATTCTGTTATTCTGTTATTCTGTTATTCTGTTATATTGTTATTCTGTTATTCTGTTATTCTGTTATTCTGTTATTCTGTTATTCTGTTATTCTGTTATTCTGTTATTCTGTTATTCTGTTATTCTGTTATTCTGTTATTCTGTTATTCTGTTATTCTGTTATTCTGTTATTCTGTTATTCTGTTATTCTGTTATTCTGTTATTCTGTTATTCTGTTATTCTATTATTCTGTTATTCTGTTATTCTTTTATTCTGTTATTCTGTTATTCTGTTATTCTGTTATTCTGTTATTCTGTTATTTTGTTATTCTGTTATTCTGTTATTCTGTTATTCTGTTATTCACTTATTCTGTTATTCTGTTATTCTATTATTCTGATATTCTGTTATTCTGTTATTTTGTTATTCTGTTATTCTGTTTTTCTGTTATCCTGTTATTCTGTTATTCTGTTATTCTGTTATTCTGTTATTCTCTTATTCTGTTATTCTGTTATTCTGTTATTCTTTTATTCTGTTATTCTGTTATTCTGTTATTCTGTTATTCTGTTATTCTGTTATTCTGTTATTCTGTTATTCATTTATTCTGTATTTCAGTTAGTCTGTTATTCTGTTATTCTGTTATTTTGTTATTCCGTCATTCTGTTATTCTGTTATTCTGTTATTCTGTTATTCTGTTAATCTGTTATTCTGTTATTCTGTTATTCTGTTATTCTGTTATTCGTTTATTCTGATATTCTGTTATTCTGTTGTTCTGTTATTCTGTTATTCTGCTATTCTGTTATTCTGTTATTCTGGTATTCTGTTATTCTGTTATTCTGTTATTCTGTTATTCTGTTATTTTGTTGTTCTGTTATTCTGTTATTCTGTTATTCTGTTATTCTGTTATTCTGTTATTCGTTTATTCTAATATTCTGTTATTCTGTTGTTCTGTTATTCTGTTATTCTGTTATTCTGTTATTCTGTTATTCTGTTATTCTGTTATACTGTTATTCTGTTGTTCTGTTGTTCTGTTATTATGTTATTCTGTTATTCTGTTATTCTGTTATTCTGTTATTCTGTTATTCTGTTATTCTGTTATTCTGTTATTCTTTTATTCTGTTATGCTGTTATTCTGTTTTTCTGTTATTCTGTAATTCTGTTATTCTGTTATTTTGTTATTCTGTTATTCTCTTATTCTGTTATTCTGTTATTCTGTTATTTTGTTATTCTGTTATTCTGTTATTCTGTTATTCTGTTCTTCTGTTATTCTGTTATTCTATTATTCTGTTATTCTGTTGTTCTGTTATTCTGTTATTCTGTTATTCTGTTATTCTGTTATTCTGTTATTCTGTTATTCTGTTATTCTGTTATTCTGTTATTCTGTTATTCTGTTATTCTGTTATTCTGTTATTCTGTTATTCTGTTATTCTGTTATTCTGTTATTCTGTTATTCTGTTATTCTGTTATTCTGTTATTCTGTTATTCTGTTATTCTGTTATTCTGTTATTCTGTTATTCTGTTATTCTGTTATTCTGTTATTCTGTTATTCTGTTATTCTGTTATTCTGTTATTCTGTTATTCTGTTATTCTGTTATTCTGTTATTCTGTTATTCTGTTATTCTGTTATTCTGTTATACTGTTATTCTGTTATTCTGTTATTCTGTTATTCTGTTATTCTGTTATTCTGTTATTCTGTTATTCTGTTATTCTGTAATTCTGTTATTCATTTATTCTATTATTCTGTTATTCTGTTATTTTGTTATTCTGTTATTCTGTTATTCTGTTATTCTGTTATTCTGTTATTTTGTTATTTTGTTATTCTGTTATTCTGTTAGTCTGTTATTCTGTTTCTCTGTTATTCTGTTATTCTGTTATTCTGTTATTCTGTTATTCTGTGATTCTGTTATTCTGTTATTCTGTTATTCTGTTATTCTGTTATTCTCTTAATCTGTTATTCCGTTATTCTGTTATTCTGTTATTCTGTTATTCTGTTATTCTGTTATTCTGTTATTCTGTTATTCTGTTATTCTGTTATTCTGTTATTCTGTTATTCTGTTATTCTGTTATTCTGTTATTCGTTTATTCTGATATTCTGTTATTCTGTTATTCTGTTATTCTGTTATTCTGTTATTCTGTTATTATGTTATTCTGTTATTCTGTTATTCTGTTATTCTGTTATTCTGTTATTCTGTTATTCTGTTATTCTGTTATTCTGTTATTCTGTTATTCTGTTATTCTGTTATTCTGTTACTCTGTTATTCTGTTATTCTGTTATTCTGTTATTATGTTATTCTGTTATTCTGTTATTCTGTTATTCTGTTATTCGGTTATTCTGTTATTCTGTTATTCTGTTATTCTGTTTTTCTGTTATTCTGTTATTCTGTTATTATGATATTCTGTTTTTCTGTTATTCTCTTGTTCTGTTATTCTGTTATTCTGTTATTCTGTTATTCTGTTATTCTGATATTCTGTTATCCTGTTATTCTATTATTCTATTTTTCTGTTATTCTGTTATTCTGTTATTCTGTTCTTCTGTTATTCTGTTACTCTGTTATTCTGTTATTCTCTTATGCTGTTATTCTGTTATTCTGTTATTTTGTTATTCTGTTATTCTGTTATTCTGTTCTTCTGTTATTCTGTTATTCTGTTATTATGTTATTCTGTTATTCTGTTATTCTCTTGTTCTGTTATTCTGTTATTCTGTTATTCTGTTATTATGTCATTCTGTTATTCTGTTATTCTCTTATTCTGTTATTCTGTTCTTCTGTTATTCTGTTATTCTGTTATTCTGTTATTCTGTTATTCTGTTATTCTGTTATTATGTTATTCTGTTATTCTGTTCTTCTGTTATTCTGTTATTCTGTTATTATGTTATTCTGTTATTCTGTTATTCTCTTGTTCTGTTATTCTGTTATTCTGTTATTCTGTTATTATGTTATTCTGTTATTCTGTTATTCTCTTGTTCTGTTATTCTGTTATTCTGTTATTCTGTTATTATGTTATTCTGTTATTCTGTTATTCTGTTATTCTATTATTCTGTTATTCTGTTATTCTGTTATTCTGTTATTCTGTTATTCTGTTATTCTGTTATTCTGTTATTCTGTTATTCTGTTATTCTGTTATTCTGTTATTCTGTTATTCTATTATTCTGTTATTCTGTTATTCTGTTATTCTGTTATTCTGTTATTCTGTTATTCTGTTATTCTGTTATTATGTTATTCTGTTATTATGTTATTCTGTTATTCTGTTATTCTCTTGTTCTGTTATTCTGTTATTCTGTTATTCTGTTATTATGTTATTCTGTTATTCTGTTATTCTGTTATTCTGTTATTCTGTTATGCTGTTATTCTGTTATTCTGTTATTTTGTTATTCTGTTATTCTGTTATTCTGTTCTTCTGTTATTCTGTTATTCTGTTATTATGTTATTCTGTTATTCTGTTATTCTCTTGTTCTGTTATTCTGTTATTCTGTTATTCTGTTATTATGTTATTCTGTTATTCTGTTATTCTGTTATTCTATTATTCTGTTATTCTGTTATTCTGTTATTCTGTTATTCTGTTATTCTGTTATTCTGTTATTCTGTTATTCTGCTTTTCTTTTATTCTGTTATTCTGTTCTTCTGTTATTCTGTTATTCTGTTATTCTGTTATTCTGTTATTCTGTTATTCTGTTATTATGTTATTCTGTTATTCTGTTATTCTGTTATTCTGTTATTCTGTTATTATGTTATTCTGTTATTCTGCTATTCTGTTATTCTGTTATTCTTTTATTCTGTTATTCTGTTATTTTCATATTCAGTTATTCTGTTATTCTGTTATTTTATTATTCTGTTATAATTTTATTCTGTTATTCGGTTATTATGTTATTCTGTTATTCTGTTATTCTCTTATTCTGTTATTCTATTATTCTGTTATTCTGTTATTCTGTTATTCTGTTGTTCTGTTATTCTGTTATTCTGTTATTCTGTTATTCTTTTATTCTGTTATTCTGTTATTCTGTTATTCTGTTATTCTGTTATTCTGTTATTCTGTTATTCTGTTATTCTGTTATTCTGTTATTCTGTTATTCATTTATTCTGTTATTCTGTTATTCTGTTATTCTGTTATTCTGTTATTCTGTTATTCTGTTATTCTTTTATTCTGTTATTTTGTTGTTCTGTTATTCTGTTATTCTGTTGTTCTGTTATTCTGTTATTCTGTTATTCTGTTATTCTATTATTCTATTATGCTGATATTCTGTTATTCTGTTATTCTATTATTCTGTTATTCTGTTATTCTGTTATTTTGTTATTCTGTTATTCTGTTATTCTGTTATTCTGTTATTCTGTTATTCTGTTATTCTGTTATTCTATTATTCTGATATTCTGTTATTCTATTATTCTGTTATTCTGTTATTCTGTTATTCTGTTATTCTGTTATTCTGTTATTCTGTTGTTCTGTTATTCTGTTATTCTGTTATTCTGTTATTCTGTTATTCTGTTATTCTGTTGTTCTGTTATTCTGTTATTCTGTTATTCTGTTATTCTGTTATTCTGTTATTCAGTTATTCAGTCATTCTGTTATTCTGTTATTCTGTTATTTTGTTATTCTGTTATTCTGTTATTCTGTTATTCTGTTATTCTGTTAATCTGTTATTCTGTTATTCTGTTATTCTGTTATTCTGTTATTCTGTTATTCTGTTATTCTGTTATTCTGTTATTCTGTTATTCTGTTATTCTGTTATTCTGTTATTCTTTTATTCTGTTATTCTGTAATTCTGTTATTCTGTTATTCTGTTATTCTGTTATTCTGTTATTCGTTTATTCTGATATTCTGTTATTCTGTTGTTCTGTTATTCTGTTATTCTGTTATTCTGTTATTCTGTTATTCTGTTATTCTGTTATTCTCATGTTCTGTTATTCTCTTGTTCTGTTATTCTGTTATTCTGTTATTCTGTTATTCTGTTATTCTGTTATTCATTATTCTGTTATTCTGTTATTCTGTTATTCTGTTATTCTGTTATTCTGTTATTCTCTTATTCTGTTATTCTCTTATTCTGTTATTCTGTTATTCTGTTATTCTGTTATTCGTTTATTCTGATATTCTGTTATTCTGTTGTTCTGTTATTCTGTTATTCTGTTGTTCTGTTATTCTGTTTTTCTGTTATTCTGTTATTCTGTTATTATGTTATTCTGTTATTCTGTTCTTCTCTTGTTCTGTTATTCAGTTATTCTGTTATTCTGTTAATCTGTTATTCTGTTATTCTGTTATTCTGTTATTCTGTTATTCTTTTACTCTGTTATTCTGTTATTCTGTTATTCTGTTATTCTGTTCTTCTGTTATTCTGTTATTCTGTTATTCTGTTATTCTGTTATTCTCTTATTCTGTTATTCTGTTATTCTGTTATTTTGTTATTCTGTTATTCTGTTATTCTGTTATTCTGTTCTTCTGTTATTCTGTTATTCTGTTATTCTGTTATTCTGTTATTCTGTTATTCTGTTATTCTGTTATTCTGTTATTCTGTTATTCTGTTATTCTGTTATTCTGTTATTCTGTTATTCTGTTATTCTGTTATTCCGTTATTCTGTTATTCTGTTATTCTGTTATTCTGTTATTCTGTTATTCTGTTATTCTGTTATTCTGTTATTCTGTTATTCTGTTATTCTGTTATTCTGTTATTCTGTTATTCTGTTATTCTGTTATTCTGTTATTCTGTTATTCTCTTGTTCTGTTATCCTTTTATTCTGTTATTCTGTTATTCTGTTATTCGTTTATTCTAATATTCTGTTATTCTGTTGTTCTGTTATTCTGTTATTCTGTTGTTCTGTTATTCTGTTTTTCTGTTATTCTGTTATTCTGTTATTATGTTATTCTGTTATTCTGTTATTCTCTTGTTCTGTTATTCTGTTATTCTGTTATTCTGTTATTCTGTTATTTTATTTTTCTGTTATAATTTTATTCTGTTATTCGGTTATTATGTTATTCTGTTATTCTGTTATTCTCTTATTCTCTTATTCTGTTATTCTATTATTCTGTTATTCTGTTATTCTGTTATTCTGTTGTTCTGTTATACTGTTATTCTGTTATTCTGTTATTCTGTTATTCTGTTATTCTGTTATTCTGTTATTCTCTTATTCTGTTAGTCTTTTATTCTGTTATTCTGTTATTCTGTTATTCTGTTGTTCTGTTATTCTGTTATTCTGTTATTCTGCTATTCTGTTATTTTGTTATTCTGTTATTCTGTTATTCTGTTATTCTGTTGTTCTGTTATTCTGTTATTCTGTTATTCTGCTATTCTGTTAATTTGTTATTCTGTTATTCTGTTATTCTCTTATTCTGTTATTCTTTTATTCTGTTATTCTGTTATTCTGTTATTCTGTTATTCTGTTATTCTCTTATTCTGTTATTCGTTTATTCTGATATTCTGTTATTCTGTTGTTCTGTTATTCTGTTATCATGTTGTTCTGTTATTCTGTTTTTCTGTTATTCTGTTATTCTGTTATTATGTTATTCTGTTATTCTCTTGTTCTGTTATTCTGTTATTCTGTTATTCTGTTATTCTGTTATTCTGTTAATCTGTTATTCTGTTATTCTGTTATTCTGTTATTCTGTTATTCTGTTATTCTGTTATTCTGTTATTCTGTTATTCTGTTATTCTGTTATTCTGTTATTCTTTTATTCTGTTATTCTGTTATTCTGTTATTCTGTTATTCTGTTATTCTGTTATTCTGTTATTCTGTTATTCGTTTATTCTGATATTCTGTTATTCTGTTGTTCTGTTATTCTGTTATTCTGTTATTCTGTTATTCTGTTATTCTGTTATTCTCTTGTTCTGTTATTCTCTTGTTCTGTTATTCTGTTATTCTGTTATTCTGTTATTCTGTTATTCTATTATTCTGTTATTCTGTTATTCTGTTATTCTGTTATTCTGTTATTCTGTTATTCTGTTATTCTGTTCTTCTGTTATTCTGTTATTCTGTTATTCTGTTATTCTGTTATTCTCTTATTCTGTTATTCTGTTATTCTGTTATTTTGTTATTCTGTTATTCTGTTATTCTGTTATTCTATTATTCTGTTATTCTGTTATTCTGTTATTCTGTTATTCTGTTATTCTGTTATTCTTTTATTCTGTTATTCTGTTATTCTGTTATTCTGTTATTCTGTTATTCTGTTATTCTGTTATTCTGTTATTCGTTTATTCTGATATTCTGTTATTCTGTTATTCTGTTATTCTGTTATTCTGTTGTTCTGTTATTCTGTTTTTCTGTTATTCTGTTATTCTGTTATTATGTTATTCTGTTATTCTGTTATTCTCTTGTTCTGTTATTCTGTTATTCTGTTATTCTGTTATTCTGTTATTCTGTTATTCTGTTATTCTATTATTCTGTTATACTGTTATTCTGTTATTCTGTTATTCTGTTATTCTGTTATTCTGTTATTCGTTTATTCTGATATTCTGTTATTCTGTTGTTCTGTTATTCTGTTATGCTGTTGTTCTGTTATTCTGTTTTTCTGTTATTCTGTTATTCTGTTATTATGTTATTCTGTTATTCTGTTATTCTGTTATTCTGTTATTCTGTTATTCATTTATTCTGTTATTCTGTTATTCTGTTATTCTGTTATTCTGTTATTCGTTTATTCTGATATTCTGTTATTCTGTTGTTCTGTTATTCTGTTATTCTGTTATTCTGTTATTCTGTTATTCTGTTATTCTCTTGTTCTGTTATTCTCTTGTTCTGTTATTCTGTTATTCTGTTATTCTGTTATTCTGTTATTCTATTATTCTGTTATTCTGTTATTCTGTTATTCTGTTATTCTGTTATTCTGTTATTCTGTTATTCTGTTATTCTGTTATTCTGTTATTCTGTTATTCTCTTATTCTGTTATTCTGTTATTCTGTTATTCTGTTATTCGTTTATTCTGATATTCTGTTATTCTGTTATTCTGTTATTCTGTTGTTCTGTTATTCTGTTTTTCTGTTATTTTGTTATTCTGTTATTATGTTATTCTGTTATTCTGTTATTCTCTTGTTCTGTTATTCTGTTATTCTGTTATTCTGTTATTCTGTTATTCTGTTATTCTGTTATTCTGTTATTCTGTTATTCTATTATTCTGTTATTCTGTTATTCTGTTATTCTGTTATTCTGTTATTCTGTTATTCTGTTATTCTGTTATTCTGTTATTCTGTTATTCTGTTATTCTGTTATTCTGTTATTCTGTTATTCTGTTATTCTGTTATTCTGTTATTCTGTTATTCTGTTATTCTGTTATTCTGTTATTCTGTTATTCTTTTATTCTGTTATTCTGTTATTCTGTTATTCGTTTATTCTGATATTCTGTTATTCTGTTGTTCTGTTATTCTGTTATGCTGTTGTTCTGTTATTCTGTTTTTCTGTTATTCTGTTATTCTGTTATTCTGTTATTATGTTATTCTGTTATTCTGTTATTCTCTTGTTCTGTTATTCTGTTATTCTGTTATTCTGTTATTTTATTATTCTGTTAGAATTTTATTCTGTTATTCGGTTATTATGTTATTCTGTTATTCTGTTATTCTCTTATTCTGTTATTCTAGTATTCTATTATTCTGTTATTCTGTTATTCTGTTGTTCTGTTATACTGTTATTCTGTTATTCTGTTATTCTGTTATTCTGTTATTCTGTTATTCTGTTATTCTCTTATTCTGTTATTCTTTTATTCTGTTATTCTGTTATTCTGTTATTCTGTTATTCTGTTGTTCTGTTATTCTGTTATTCTGTTATTCTGCTATTCTGTTATTTTGTTATTCTGTTATTCTGTTATTCTCTTATTCTGTTATTCTGTTATTCTTTTATTCTGTTATTCTGTTATTCTGTTATTCTGTTATTCTGTTATTCTCTTATTCTGTTATTCGTTTATTCTGATATTCTGTTATTCTGTTGTTCTGTTATTCTGTTATCATGTTGTTCTGTTATTCTGTTTTTCTGTTATTCTGTTATTCTGTTATTATGTTATTCTGTTATTCTCTTGTTCTGTTATTCTGTTATTCTGTTATTCTGTTATTCTGTTATTCTATTATTCTGTTATTCTGATATTCTGTTATTCTGTTATTCTGTTATTCTGTTCTTCTGTTATTCTGTTATTCTGTTATTCTGTTATTCTGTTATTCTCTTATTCTGTTATTCTGTTATTCTGTTATTTTGTTATTCTGTTATTCTGTTATTCTGTTATTCTGTTCTTCTGTTAATCTCTTATTCTGTTATTCTGTTATTCTGTTATTCTGTTATTCTGTTATTCTGTTATTCTGTTATTCTGTTATTCTGTTATTCTGTTATTCTGTTATTCTGTTATTCTGTTATTCTGTTATTCTGTTATTCTGTTATTCTGTTATTCTGTTATTCTGTTATTCTGTTATTCTGTTATTCTGTTATTCTGTTATTCTGTTATTCTGTTATTCTGTAATTCTGTTATTCTGTTATTCTGTTATTCTGTTATTCTGTTATTCTGTTATTCTGTTATTCTGTTATTCTGTTATTCTGTTATTCTGTTATTCTGTTATTCTGTTATTCTGTTATTCTGTTATTCTGTTATTCTCTTGTTCTGTTATTCTCTTGTTCTGTTATTCTGTTATTCTGTTATTCTGTTATTCTATTATTATGTTATTCTGTTATTCTGTTATTCTGTTATTCTGTTCTTCTGTTACTCTGTTATTCTGTTATTCTGTTATTCTGTTATTCTCTTATTCTGTTATTTTGTTATTCTGTTATTCTGTTATTCTCTTATTCTGTTATTCTTTTATTCTGTTATTCTGTTATTCTGTTATTCTGTTATTCTGTTATTCTTTTATTCTGTTATTCGTTTATTCTGATATTCTGTTATTCTGTTGTTCTGTTATTCTGTTATCATGTTGTTCTGTTATTCTGTTTTTCTGTTATTCTGTTATTCTGTTATTATGTTATTCTGTTATTCTCTTGTTCTGTTATTCTGTTATTCTGTTATTCTGTTATTCTGTTATTCTGTTATTCTGTTATTCTATTATTCTGTTATTCTGATATTCTGTTATTCTGTTATTCTCTTGTTCTGTTATTTTGTTATTCTGTTATTCTGTTATTCTGTTATTTTATTATTCTGTTATAATTTTATTCTGTTATTCGGTTATTATGTTATTCTGTTATTCTGTTATTCTCTTATTCTGTTATTCTATTATTCTGTTATTCTGTTATTCTGTTATTCTGTTGTTCTGTTATACTGTTATTCTGTTATTCTGTTATTCTGTTATTCTGTTATTCTGTTATTCTGTTATTCTGTTATTCTGTTATTCTGTTATTCTTTTATTCTGTTATTCTGTTATTCTGTTATTCTGTTGTTCTGTTATTCTGTTATTCTGTTATTCTGTTATTCTGCTATTCTGTTATTTTGTTATTCTGTTATTCTGTTATTCTCTTATTCTGTTATTCTTTTATTCTGTTATTCTGTTATTCTGTTATTCTGTTATTCTCTTATTCTGTTATTCGTTTATTCTGATATTCTGTTATTCTGTTGTTCTGTTATTCTGTTATCATGTTGTTCTGTTATTCTGTTTTTCTGTTATTCTGTTATTCTGTTATTATGTTATTCTGTTATTCTCTTGTTCTGTTATTCTGTTATTCTGTTATTCTGTTAATCTGTTATTCTGTTATTCTGTTATTCTGTTATTCTGTTATTCTGTTATTCTGTTATTCTGTTATTCTGTTATTCTGTTATTCTGTTATTCTGTTATTCTTTTATTCTGTTATTCTGTTATTCTGTTATTCTGTTATTCTGTTATTCTGTTATTCTGTTATTCTGTTATTCGTTTATTCTGATATTCTGTTATTCTGTTGTTCTGTTATTCTGTTATTCTGTTATTCTGTTATTCTGTTATTCTGTTATTCTGTTATTCTCTTGTTCTGTTATTCTCTTGTTCTGTTATTCTGTTATTCTGTTATTCTGTTATTCTGTTATTCTGTTATTCTGTTATTCTATTATTCTGTTATTCTGTTATTCTGTTATTCTGTTATTCTGTTATTCTGTTATTCTGTTATTCTGTTATTCTGTTATTCTGTTATTCTGTTATTCTCTTATTCTGTTATTCTGTTATTCTGTTATTCTGTTATTCGTTTATTCTGATATTCTGTTATTCTGTTGTTCTGTTATTCTGTTATTCTGTTGTTCTGTTATTCTGTTTTTCTGTTATTCTGTTATTCTGTTATTATGTTATTCTGTTATTCTTTTATTCTCTTGTTCTGTTATTCTGTTATTCTGTTATTCTGTTATTCTGTTATTCTGTTATTCTGTTATTCTGTTATTCTGTTATTCTGTTATTCTATTATTCGTTTATTCTGTTATTCTGTTATTCTGTTATTCTGTTATTCTGTTCTTCTGTTATTCTGTTATTCTGTTATTCTGTTATTCTGTTATTCTCTTATTCTGTTATTCTGTTATTCTGTTATTTTGTTATTCTGTTATTCTGTTATTCTGTTATTCTATTATTCTGTTATTCTGTTATTCTGTTATTCTGTTATTCTGTTATTCTGTTATTCTGTTATTCTGTTATTCTGTTATTCTGTTATTCTGTTATTCTGTTATTCTGTTATTCTGTTATTCTGTTATTCTGTTATTCTGTTATTCTGTTATTCTGTTATTCTGTTATTCTGTTATTCTGTTATTCTGTTATTCTGTTATTCTGTTATTCTGTTATTCTGTTATTCTGTTATTCTGTTATTCTGTTATTCTGTTATTCTGTTATTCTGTTATTCTGTTATTCTGTTATTCTGTTATTCTGTTATTCTGTTATTCTGTTATTCTGTTATTCTGTTATTCTGTTATTCTGTTATTCTTTTATTCTGTTATTCTGTTATTCTGTTATTCGTTTATTCTGATATTCTGTTATTCTGTTGTTCTGTTATTCTGTTATTCTGTTGTTCTGTTATTCTGTTTTTCTGTTATTCTGTTATTCTGTTATTATGTTATTCTGTTATTCTGTTATTCTCTTGTTCTGTTATTCTGTTATTCTGTTATTCTGTTATTTTATTATTCTGTTATAATTTTATTCTGTTATTCGGTTATTATGTTATTCTGTTATTCTGTTATTCTCTTATTCTGTTATTCTAGTATTCTGTTATTCTGTTATTCTGTTATTCTGTTGTTCTGTTATACTGTTATTCTGTTATTCTGTTATTCTGTTATTCTGTTATTCTGTTATTCTGTTATTCTGTTATTCTGTTATTCTCTTACTCTGTTATTCTTTTATTCTGTTATTCTGTTATTCTGTTATTCTGTTGTTCTGTTATTCTGTTATTCTGTTATTCTGCTATTCTGTTATTTTGTTATTCTGTTATTCTGTTATTCTCTTATTCTGTTATTCTTTTATTCTGTTATTCTGTTATTCTGTTATTCTGTTATTCTGTTATTCTCTTATTCTGTTATTCGTTTATTCTTATATTCTGTTATTCTGTTGTTCTGTTATTCTGTTATCATGTTGTTCTGTTATTCTGTTTTTCTGTTATTCTGTTATTCTGTTATTATGTTATTCTGTTATTCTCTTGTTCTGTTATTCTGTTATTCTGTTATTCTGTTATTCTGTTATTCTGTTATTCTATTAATCTGTTATTCTGATATTCTGTTATTCTGTTATTCTGTTATTCTGTTCTTCTGTTATTCTGTTATTCTGTTATTCTGTTATTCTGTTATTTTCTTATTCTGTTATTCTGTTATTCTGTTATTTTGTTATTCTGTTATTCTGTTATTCTGTTATTCTGTTCTTCTGTTATTCTGTTATTCTGTTATTCTGTTATTCTGTTATTCTGTTATTCTGTTATTCTGTTATTCTGTTATTCTGTTATTCTGTTATTCTGTTATTCTGTTATTCTGTTATTCTGTTATTCTGTTATTCTGTTATTCTGTTATTCTGTTATTCTGTTATTCTGTTATTCTGTTATTCTGTTATTCTGTTATTCTGTTATTCTGTTATTCTGTTATTCTGTTATTCTGTTATTCTGTTATTCTGTTATTCTGTTATTCTGTTATTCTGTTATTCTGTTATTCTGTTATTCTGTTATTCTGTTATTCTGTTATTCTCTTGTTCTGTTATTCTCTTGTTCTGTTATTCTGTTATTCTGTTATTCTGTTATTCTGTTATTCTATTATTCTGTTATTCTGTTATTCTGTTATTCGGTTATTCTGTTCTTCTGTTACTCTGTTATTCTGTTATTCTGTTATTCTGTTATTCTGTTATTCTCTTATTCTGTTATTCTGTTATTCTGTTATTCGTTTATTCTGATATTCTGTTATTCTGTTGTTCTGTTATTCTGTTATTCTGTTGTTCTGTTATTCTGTTTTTCTGTTATTCTGTTATTCTGTTATTATGTTATTCTGTTATTCTGTTATTCTCTTGTTCTGTTATTCTGTTATTCTGTAATTCTGTTATTCTGTTATTCTGTTATTCTGTTATTCTGTTATTCTGTTAATCTGTTATTCTGTTATTCTGTTATTCTGTTATTCTGTTATTCTGTTATTCTGTTATTCTGTTATTCTGTTATTCTGTTATTCTGTTATTCTGTTATTCTGTTATTCTTTTATTCTGTTATTCTGTTATTCTGTTATTCTGTTATTCTGTTATTCTGTTATTCTGTTATTCGTTTATTCTGATATTCTGTTATTCTGTTGTTCTGTTATTCTGTTATTCTGTTATTCTGTTATTCTGTTATTCTGTTATTCTCTTGTTCTGTTATTCTCTTGTTCTGTTATTCTGTTATTCTGTTATTCTGTTATTCTGTTATTCTGTTATTCTATTATTCTGTTATTCTGTTATTCTGTTATTCTGTTATTCTGTTATTCTGTTCTTCTGTTATTCTGTTATTCTGTTATTCTGTTATTCTGTTATTCTGTTATTCTCTTATTCTGTTATTCTATTATTCTGTTATTCGTTTATTCTGATATTCTGTTATTCTGTTGTTCTGTTATTCTGTTATTATGTTGTTCTGTTATTCTGTTTTTCTGTTATTCTGTTATTCTGTTATTATGTTATTCTGTTATTCTGTTATTCTCTTGTTCTGTTATTCTGTTATTCTGTTATTCTGCTATTCTGTTATTTTGTTATTCTGTTATTCTGTTATTCTCTTATTCTGTTATTCTTTTATTCTGTTATTCTGTTATTCTGTTATTCTGTTATTCTGTTATTCTGTTATTCTGTTATTCTGTTATTCGTTTATTCTGATATTCTGTTATTCTGTTGTTCTGTTGTTCTGTTATTCTGTTATTCCGTGTTCTGTTATTCTGTTTTTCTGTTATTCTGTTATTCTGTTATTATGTTATTCTGTTATTCTGTTATTCTCTTGTTCTGTTATTCTGTTATTCTGTTATTCTGTTATTCTGTTATTCTATTATTCTGTTATTCTGATATTCTGTTATTCTGTTATTCTGTTATTCTGTTCTTCTGTTATTCTGTTATTCTGTTATTCTGTTATTCTGTTATTCTCTTATTCTGTTATTCTGTTATTCTGTTATTCTGTTATTCTGTTATTCTGTTATTCTGTTATTCTGTTCTTCTGTTATTCTGTTATTCAGTTATTCTGTTATTCTGTTATTCTGTTATTCTGTTCTTCTGTTATTCTGTTATTCTGTTATTCTGTTATTCTGTTATTCTGTTATTCTGTTATTCTGTTATTCTGTTATTCTGTTATTCTGTTATTCTGTTATTCTGTTATTCTGTTATTCTGTTATTCTGTTATTCTTTTATTCGTTTATTCTGATATTCTGTTATTCTGTTGTTCTGTTATTCTGTTATTCTGTTGTTCTGTTATTCTGTTTTTCTGTTATTCTGTTATTCTGTTATTCTGTTATTCTGTTATTCTGTTATTCTGTTATTCTGTTATTCTGTTATTCTTTTATTCGTTTATTCTGATATTCTGTTATTCTGTTGTTCTGTTATTCTGTTATTCTGTTGTTCTGTTATTCTGTTTTTCTGTTATTCTGTTATTCTGTTATTATGTTATTCTGTTATTCTGTTATTCTCTTGTTCTGTTATTCTGTTATTCTCTTATTCTGTTATTCTGTTATTTTATTATTCTGTTATAATTTTATTCTGTTATTCGGTTATTATGTTATTCTGTTATTCTGTTATTCTCTTATTCTGTTATTCTATTATTCTGTTATTCTGTTATTCTGTTATTCTGTTGTTCTGTTATTCTGTTATTCTGTTATTCTGTTATTCTCTTATTCTGTTATTCTGTTATTCTGTTATTCTCTTATTCTGTTATTCTTTTATTCTGTTATTCTGTTATTCTGTTATTCTGTTGTTCTGTTATTCTGTTATTCTGTTATTCTGCTATTCTGTTATTTTGTTATTCTGTTATTCTGTTATTCTCTTATTCTGTTATTCTTTTATTCTGTTATTCTGTTATTCTGTTATTCTGTTATTCTGTTATTCTGTTATTCTGTTATTCGTTTATTCTGATATTCTGTTATTCTGTTGTTCTGTTGTTCTGTTATTCTGTTATTCTGTTATTCTGTTATTCTGTTATTCTGTTATTCTGTTATTCTGTTATTATGTTATTCTGTTATTCTGTTATTCTCTTGTTCTGTTATTCTGTTATTCTGTTATTCTGTTATTCGTTTATTCTGATATTCTGTTATTCTGTTGTTCTGTTGTTCTGTTATTCTGTTATTCCGTGTTCTGTTATTCTGTTTTTCTGTTATTCTGTTATTCTGTTATTATGTTATTCTGTTATTCTGTTATTCTCTTGTTCTGTTATTCTGTTATTCTGTTATTCTGTTATTCTGTTCTTCTGTTATTCTGTTATTCTGTTATTCTGTTATTCTGTTATTCTGTTATTCTGTTATTCTGTTATTCTGTTATTCTGTTATTCTGTTATTCTGTTATTCTGTTATTCTGTTATTCTGTTATTCTGTTATTCTTTTATTCGTTTATTCTGATATTCTGTTATTCTGTTGTTCTGTTATTCTGTTATTCTGTTGTTCTGTTATTCTGTTTTTCTGTTATTCTGTTATTCTGTTATTCTGTTATTCTGTTATTCTGTTATTCTGTTATTCTGTTATTCTGTTATTCTTTTATTCGTTTATTCTGATATTCTGTTATTCTGTTGTTCTGTTATTCTGTTATTCTGTTGTTCTGTTATTCTGTTTTTCTGTTATTCTGTTATTCTGTTATTATGTTATTCTGTTATTCTGTTATTCTCTTGTTCTGTTATTCTGTTATTCTCTTATTCTGTTATTCTGTTATTTTATTATTCTGTTATAATTTTATTCTGTTATTCGGTTATTATGTTATTCTGTTATTCTGTTATTCTCTTATTCTGTTATTCTATTATTCTGTTATTCTGTTATTCTGTTATTCTGTTGTTCTGTTATTCTGTTATTCTGTTATTCTGTTATTCTCTTATTCTGTTATTCTGTTATTCTGTTATTCTCTTATTCTGTTATTCTTTTATTCTGTTATTCTGTTATTCTGTTATTCTGTTGTTCTGTTATTCTGTTATTCTGTTATTCTGTTATTCTGTTATTCTGTTATTCTGTTATTCTGTTATTCTGTTATTCTGTTATTCTGTTATTCTGTTATTCTGTTATTCTGTTATTCTGTTATTCTGTTATTCTGTTATTCTGTTATTCTGTTATTCTGTTATTCTGTTATTCTGTTATTCTGTTATTCTGTTATTCTGTTATTCTGTTATTCTGTTATTCTGTTATTCTGTTATTCTGTTATTATGTTATTCTGTTATTCTGTTATTCTCTTGTTCTGTTATTCTGTTATTCTGTTATTCTGTTATTCTGTTATTCTATTATTCTGTTATTCTGATATTCTGTTATTCTGTTATTCTGTTATTCTGTTCTTCTGTTATTCTGTTATTCTGTTATTCTGTTATTCTGTTATTCTCTTATTCTGTTATTCTGTTATTCTGTTATTCTGTTATTCTGTTATTCTGTTATTCTGTTATTCTGTTCTTCTGTTCTTCTGTTATTCTGTTATTCTGTTATTCTGTTATTCTGTTATTCTGTTATTCTGTTATTCTGTTATTCTGCTATTCTGTTATTCTGTTATTCTGTTATTCTGTTATTCTGTTATTCTGTTATTCTGTTATTCTGTTATTCTGTTATTCTGTTATTCTGTTATTCTGTTATTCTGTTATTCTGTTATTCTGTTATTCTGTTATTCTGTTATTCTGTTATTCTGTTATTCTGTTATTCTGTTATTCTGTTATTCTGTTATTCTGTTATTCTATTATTCTGTTATTCTGTTATTCTGTTATTCTGTTATTCTGTTATTCTGTTATTCTGTTATTCTGTTATTCTGTTATTCTGTTATTCTGTTATTCTGTTATTCTGTTATTCTGTTATTCTGTTATTCTGTTATTCTGTTATTCTGTTATTATGTTATTCTGTTATTCTGTTATTCTCTTGTTCTGTTATTCTATTATTCTGATATTCTGTTATTCTGTTATTCTGTTATTCTGTTATTCTTTTACTCTGTTATTCTGTTATTCTGTTATTCTGTTATCCTGTTATTCTGTTATTCTGTTATTATGTTATTCTGTTATTCTGTTATTCTGTTATTCTGTTATTCTGTTATTCTGTTATTCTGTTATTCTGTTATTCTGTTCCTATGTTATTCTGTTATTCTGTTATTTTGTTATTCTGCTTTCTATTATTCTGTTATTCTGTTATTTACTTATTCTGTTATTCTGTTATTCTGTTTTTTTTTTTACTATTCTGTTATTCTGCTATTCTGTTATTTTGTTATTCTGTTATTCTGTTATTCTCTTATTCTGTTATTCTTTTATTCTGTTATTCTGTTATTCTGTTATTCTGTTATTCTGTTATTCTGTTATTCTGTTATTCTGTTATTCTGTTATTCTGTTATTCGTTTATTCTGATATTCTGTTATTCTGTTGTTCTGTTATTCTGTTATTCTGTTGTTCTGTTATTCTGTTTTTCTGTTATTCTGTTATTCTGTTATTCTCTTGTTCTGTTATTCTGTTATTCTGTTATTCTGTTATTCTGTTATTCTGTTATTCTATTATTCTGTTATTCTGATATTCTTTTATTCTGTTATTCTGTTATTCTGTTCTTCTGTTATTCTGTTATTCTGTTATTCTGTTATTCTGTTATTCTCTTATTCTGTTATTTTGTTATTCTGTTATTTTGTTATTCTGTTATTCTGTTATTCTGTTATTCTGTTCTTCTGTTATTCTGTTATTCTGTTATTCTGTTATTCTGTTATTCTGTTATTCTGTTATTCTGTTATTCTGTTATTCTGTTATTCTGTTATTCTGTTATTCTGTTATTCTGTTATTCTGTTATTCTGTTATTCTGTTATTCTGTTATTCTGTTATTCTGTTATTCTGTTATTCTGTTATTCTGTTATTCTGTTATTCTGTTATTCTGTTATTCTGTTATTCTGTTATTCTGTTATTCTGTTATTCTGTTATTCTGTTATTCTGTTATTCTGTTATTCTGTTATTCTGTTATTCTGTTATTCTGTTATTCTGTTATTCTGTTATTCTGTTATTCTGTTATTCTGTTATTCAGTAATTCTGTTATTCTGTTATTCTGTTATTCTGTTATTCTGTTATTCTGTTATTCTGTTATTCTGTTATTCTGTTATTCTGTTATTCTGTTATTCTGTTATTCTGTTATTCTGTTATTCTGTTATTCTGTTATTCTGTTATTCTGTTATTCTGTTATTCTGTTATTCTGTTATTATGTTATTCTGTTATTCTGTTATTCTCTTGTTCTGTTATTCTGTTATTCTGATATTCTGTTATTCTGTTATTCTGTTATTCTGTTATTCTGTTATTCTTTTATTCTGTTATTCTGTTATTCTGTTATTCTGTTATCCTGTTATTCTGTTATTCTGTTATTATGTTATTCTGTTATTCTGTTATTCTGTTATTCTGTTATTCTGTTATTCTGTTATTCTGTTATTCTGTTATTCTGTTCTTCTGTTATTCTTTTATTCTGTTATTCTGTTATTCTGTTATTCTGCTATTCTATTATTCTGTTATTCTGTTATTCTGTTATTAACTTATTCTGTTATTCTGTTATTCTCTTATTCTGTTATTCTGTTATTTTCTTATTCTGTTATTCTGTTATTATGTTATTCTGTAATCTGTTATTCTGTTATTCTGTTATTCTGTTATTCTGTTATTCTGTTATTCTGTTATTCTGTTATTCTTTTATTTTGTAATTCTGTTATTCTGTTATTCTGTTATTCTGTTATTCTGTTATTGTGTTATTCTGTTATTCAGTTATTCTGTTATTCTGATATTCCGTTTTTCTCTTATTCTGTTATTCTATTATTCTGTTATTCCGTTATTCTGGGATTCTGTTATTCTGTTATTCTGTTATTCTTTTATTCTGTTATTCTGTTATTCTGTTATTCTGTTGTTCTGTTATTATGTTATTCTGTTATTCTGTTATTCTGTTATTCTGTTATTTATTTATTCTGTTATTCTGTTATTCTGTTATTCTGTTATTCTGTTGTTCTGTTATTCTTTTATTCTAATATTCGTTTATTCTGTTATTCTGTTATTTTGTTATTCTGTTATTCTGTTATTCTGTTATTATGTTATTTTTTTATTCTGTTATTTTGTTATTCTGTTATTCTGTTATTCTGTTATTTTGTTATTATGTTATTCTATTATTCTGTTATTCTGTTATTCTGTTATTCTGTTATTCTGTTATTCTGTTATTCTGTTATTCTGTTATTCTGTTATTCTGTTATTCTGTTATTCTGTTATTCTGTTATTCTGTTATTCTGTTATTCTGTTATTCTGTTATTCTGTTATTCTGTTATTCTGTTATTCTGTTATTCTGTTATTCTGTTATTCTGTTATTCTGTTATTCTGTTATTCTGTTATTCTGTTATTCTGTTATTCTGTTATTCTGTTATTCTGTTATTCTGTTATTCTGTTATTGTGTTATTCTGTTATTCTGTTATTCTGTTATTCTGTTATTCTGTTATTCTGTTATTCTGTTATTCTTTTATTCTTTTATTCTGCTATTCTGTTATTCAGTTATTCTGTTATTCTGCTATTCTGTTATTCTGTTATTCTATTATTCCGTTATTCTTTTATTTTGTTATTATGTGATTCTGTTATTCTGTTAATCTGTTATTCTGTTATTCTGTTATTCTGTTATTCTGTTATTATGTTATTCTGTTATTCTGTTATTCTCTTATTCTGTTATTCTTTTATTCTGTTATTCTGTTATTCTGTTATTCTGTTATTCTGTTATTCTGTTATTCTGTTATTCTGTTATTCTGCTATTCTGTTATTTTGTTATTCTGTTATTCTGTTATTCTCTTATTCTGTTATTCTTTTATTCTGTTATTCTGTTATTCTGTTATTCTGTTATTCTGTTATTCGTTTATTCTGATATTCTGTTATTCTGTTGTTCTGTTATTCTGTTATTCTGTTGTTCTGTTATTCTGTTTTTCTGTTATTCTGTTATTCTGTTATTATGTTATTCTGTTATTCTGTTATTCTCTTGTTCTGTTATTCTGTTATTCTGTTATTCTGTTATTCTGTTATTCTATTATTCTGTTATTCTGATATTCTGTTATTCTGTTATTCTGTTATTCTGTTCTTCTGTTATTCTGTTATTCTGTTATTCTGTTATTCTGTTATTCTCTTATTCTGTTATTCTGTTATTCTGTTATTTTGTTATTCTGTTATTCTGTTATTCTGTTATTCTGTTATTCTGTTATTCTGGTATTCTGTTATTCTGTTATTCTATTATTCTGTTATTCTGTTGTTCTGTTATTCTGTTATTCTGTTATTCTGTTATTCTGTTATTCTGTTATTCTGTTATTCTGTTATTCTGTTATTCTGTTATTCTGTTATTCTGTTATTATGTTATTCTGTTATTCTGTTATTCTGTTATTCTGTTATTCTGTTATTCTGTTATTCTGTTATTCTGTTATTCTGTTATTCTGTTATTCTGTTATTCTGTTATTCTGTTATTCTGTTATTCTGTTATTCTGTTATTCTGTTATTCTGTTATTCTGTTATTCTGTTATTCTGTTATTCTGTTATTCTGTTATTCTGTTATTCTGTTATTCTGTTATTCTGTTATTCTGTTATTCTGTTATTCTGTTATTCTGTTATTCTGTTATTCTGTTATTCTGTTATTCTGTTATTCTGTTATTCTGTTATTCTGTTATTCTGTTATTCTGTTATTCTGTTATTCTGTTATTCTGTTATTCTGTTATTCTGTTATTCTGTTATTCTGTTATTCTGTTATTCTGTTATTCTGTTATTATGTTATTCTGTTATTCTGTTATTCTCTTGTTCTGTTATTCTGTTATTCTGATATTCTGTTATTCTGTTATTCTGTTATTCTGTTATTCTTTTATTCTGTTATTCTGTTATTCTGTTATTCTGTTATCCTGTTATTCTGTTATTCTGTTATTATGTTATTCTGTTATTCTGTTATTCTGTTATTCTGTTATTCTGTTATTCTGTTATTCTGTTATTCTGTTCTTCTGTTATTCTGTTATTCTGTTATTCTGTTATTCTGTTATTCTGTTATTCTGCTATTCTATTATTCTGTTATTCTGTTATTCTGTTATTTACTGTTATTCTGTTATTCTGTTTTTTTTGCTATTCTGTTATTCTGTTATCCTGCTATTCTGTTATTTTGTTATTCTGTTATTCTGTTATTCTCTTATTCTGTTATTCTTTTATTCTGTTATTCTGTTATTCTGTTATTCTGTTATTCTGTTATTCTGTTATTCGTTTATTCTGATATTCTGTTATTCTGTTGTTCTGTTATTCTGTTATTCTGTTGTTCTGTTATTCTGTTTTTCTGTTATTCTGTTATTCTGTTATTCTCTTGTTCTGTTATTCTGTTTTTCTGTTATTCTGTTATTTTGTTATTCTATTATTCTGTTATTCTGATATTCTGTTATTCTGTTATTTTGTTATTCTGTTCTTCTGTTATTCTGTTATTCTGTTATTCTGTTATTCTGTTATTCTGTTATTCTCTTGTTCTGTTATTCTGTTTTTCTGTTATTCTGTTATTTTGTTATTCTATTATTCTGTTTTTCTGTTATTCTGTTATTCTGTTATTCTCTTGTTCTGTTATTCTGTTTTTCTGTTATTCTGTTATTTTGTTATTCTATTATTCTGTTATTCTGATATTCTGTTATTCTGTTATTCTGTTATTCTGTTATTCTGTTATTCTGTTATTCTGTTATTCTGTTATTCTGTTATTCTGTTATTCTGTTATTCTATTATTCTGTTATTCTGATATTCTGTTATTCTGTTATTCTGTTATTCTGTTCTTCTGTTATTCTGTTATTCTGTTATTCTGTTATTCTGTTATTCTCTTATTCTGTTATTCTGTTATTCTGTTATTTTGTTATTCTGTTATTCTGTTATTCTGTTATTCTGTTATTCTGTTATTCTGGTATTCTGTTATTCTGTTATTCTGTTATTCTATTATTCTGTTATTCTGTTGTTCTGTTATTCTGTTATTCTGTTATTCTGTTATTCTGTTATTCTGTTATTCTGTTATTCTGTTATTCTGTTATTCTGTTATTCTGTTATTCTGTTATTCTGTTATTCTGTTATTCTGTTATTCGGTTATTCTGTTATTCTGTTATTCTGTTATTCTGTTATTCTGTTATTCTGTTATTCTGTTATTCTGTTATTCTGTTATTCTGTTATTCTGTTATTCTGTTATTCTGTTATTCTGTTATTCTGTTATTCTGTTATTCTGTTATTCTGTTATTCTGTTATTCTGTTATTCTGTTATTCTGTTATTCTGTTATTCTGTTATTCTGTTATTCTGTTATTCTGTTATTCTGTTATTCTGTTATTCTGTTATTCTGTTATTCTGTTATTCTGTTATTCTGTTATTCTGTTATTCTGTTATTCTGTTATTCTGTTATTCTGTTATTCTGTTATTCTGTTATTCTGTTATTCTGTTATTCTGTTATTCTGTTATTCTGTTATTCTGTTATTCTGTTATTCTGTTATTCTGTTATTATGTTATTCTGTTATTCTGTTATTCTGTTATTCTGTTATTCTGTTATTCTGTCATTCTGTCATTCTGTTATTCTGTTATTCTGTTATTCTGTTATTCTGTTATTTTGTTATTATGTTATTCTATTATTCTGTTATTCTGTTATTCTGTTATTCTGTTATTCTGTTATTCTGTTATTCTGATATTCTGTTATTCTGTTATTCTGTTATTCTGTTATTCTGTTATTCTGTTATTCTGTTATTCTGTTATTCTGTTATTCTGTTATTCTGTTATTCTGTTACTCTGTTATTCTGTTATTCTGTTACTCTGTTATTCTGGTATTCTGTTATTCTGGTATTCTGTTATTCTGTTATTCTGTTATTCTGTTATTCTGTTATTCTGTTATTCTGTTATTCTGTTATTCTGTTATTCTGTTATTCTGTTATTCTGTTATTCTGTTATTCTGTTATTCTGTTATTCTGTTATTCTGTTATTCTGTTATTCTGTTATTCTGTTATTCTGTTATTCTGTTATTATGTTATTCTGTTATTCTGTTATTCTGTTATTCTGTTATTCTGTTATTCTGTCATTCTGTCATTCTGTTATTCTGTTATTCTGTTATTCTGTTATTCTGTTATTTTGTTATTATGTTATTCTATTATTCTGTTATTCTGTTATTCTGTTATTCTGTTATTCTGTTATTCTGTTATTCTGTTATTCTGATATTCTGTTATTCTGTTATTCTGTTATTCTGTTATTCTGTTATTCTGTTATTCTGTTAATATGTTATTCTGTTATTCTGTTATTCTGTTATTCTGTTATTCTGTTATTCTGTTATTCTGTTATTCTGTTATTCTTTTATTCTGTTATTCTGTTATTCTGTTATTCTGTTATTCGGTTATTCTGTTATTCTGTTATTCTGTTATTCTGTTATTCTGTTATTCTGTTATTCTGTTATTCTGTTATTCTGTTATTCTTTTATTCTTTTATTCTGCTATTCTGTTATTCAGTTATTCTGTTATTCTGCTATTCTGTTATTCTGTTATTCTATTATTCCGTTATTCTGTTATTTTGTTATTATGTGATTCTGTTATTCTGTTATTCTGTTATTCTGTTATTCTGTTATTCTGTTATTCTGTTATTCTGTTATTATGTTATTCTGTTATTCTGTTATTCTCTTATTCTGTTATTCTTTTATTCTGTTATTCTGTTATTCGGTTATTCTGTTGTTCTGTTATTCTGTTATTCTGTTATTCTGCTAGTCTGTTATTTTGTTATTCTGTTATTCTGTTATTCTCTTATTCTGTTATTCTTTTATTCTGTTATTCTGTTATTTACTTATTCTGTTATTCTGTTATTCTGTTTTTTTTGCTATTCTGTTATTCTGTTATTCTGCTATTCTGTTATTTTGTTATTCTGTTATTCTGTTATTCTCTTATTCTGTTATTCTGTTATTATGTTATTCTGTTATTCTGTTATTCTCTTGTTCTGTTATTCTGTTATTCTTTTATTCTGTTATTCTGTTATTCTGTTATTCTGTTATTCTGTTATTCTGTTATTCGTTTATTCTGATATTCTGTTATTCTGTTGTTCTGTTATTCTGTTATTCTGTTGTTCTGTTATTCTGTTTTTCTGTTATTCTGTTATTCTGTTATTCTCTTGTTCTGTTATTCTGTTTTTCTGTTATTCTGTTATTTTGTTATTCTATTATTCTGTTATTCTGATATTCTGTTATTCTGTTATTTTGTTATTCTGTTCTTCTGTTATTCTGTTATTCTGTTATTCTGTTATTCTGTTATTCTGTTATTCTGTTATTCTGTTATTCTCTTGTTCTGTTATTCTGTTTTTCTGTTATTCTGTTATTCTGTTGTTCTGTTATTCTGTTTTTCTGTTATTCTGTTATTCTGTTATTCTCTTGTTCTGTTATTCTGCTTTTCTGTTATTCTGTTATTTTGTTATTCTATTATTCTGTTATTCTGATATTCTGTTATTCTGTTATTCTGTTATTCTGTTATTCTGTTATTCTGTTATTCTGTTATTCTGTTATTCTGTTATTCTGTTATTCTGTTATTCTATTATTCTGTTATTCTGATATTCTGTTATTCTGTTATTCTGTTATTCTGTTCTTCTGTTATTCTGTTATTCTGTTATTCTGTTATTCTGTTATTCTCTTATTCTGTTATTCTGTTATTCTGTTATTTTGTTATTCTGTTATTCTGTTATTCTGTTATTCTGTTATTCTGTTATTCTGGTATTCTGTTATTCTGTTATTCTGTTATTCTATTATTCTGTTATTCTGTTGTTCTGTTATTCTGTTATTCTGTTATTCTGTTATTCTGTTATTCTGTTATTCTGTTATTCTGTTATTCTGTTATTCTGTTATTCTGTTATTCTGTTATTCTGTTATTCTGTTATTCTGTTATTCTGTTATTCTGTTATTCTGTTATTCTGTTATTCTGTTATTCTGTTATTCTGTTATTCTGTTATTCTGTTATTCTGTTATTCTGTTATTCTGTTATTCTGTTATTCTGTTATTCTGTTATTCTGTTATTCTGTTATTCTGTTATTCTGTTATTCTGTTATTCTGTTATTCTGTTATTCTGTTATTCTGTTATTCTGTTATTCTGTTATTCTGTTATTCTGTTATTCTGTTATTCTGTTATTCTGTTATTCTGTTATTCTGTTATTCTGTTATTCTGTTATTCTGTTATTCTGTTATTCTGTTATTCTGTTATTCTGTTATTCTGTTATTCTGTTATTATGTTATTCTGTTATTCTGTTATTCTGTTATTCTGTTATTCTGTTATTCTGTCATTCTGTCATTCTGTTATTCTGTTATTCTGTTATTCTGTTATTCTGTTATTTTGTTATTATGTTATTCTATTATTCTGTTATTCTGTTATTCTGTTATTCTGTTATTCTGTTATTCTGTTATTCTGATATTCTGTTATTCTGTTTATTCTGGTATTCTGTTATTCTGTTATTCTGTTATTCTGTTACTCTGTTATTCTGTTATTCTGTTATTCTGTTATTCTGGTATTCTGTTATTCTGGTATTCTGTTATTCTGTTATTCTGTTATTCTGTTATTCTGTTATTCTGTTATTCTGTTATTCTGTTATTCTGTTATTCTGTTATTCTGTTATTCTGTTATTCTGTTATTCTGTTATTCTGTTATTCTGTTATTCTGTTATTCTGTTATTATGTTATTCTGTTATTCTGTTATTCTGTTATTCTGTTATTCTGTTATTCTGTCATTCTGTCATTCTGTTATTCTGTTATTCTGTTATTCTGTTATTCTGTTATTTTGTTATTATGTTATTCTATTATTCTGTTATTCTGTTATTCTGTTATTCTGTTATTCTGTTATTCTGTTATTCTGTTATTCTGATATTCTGTTATTCTGTTATTCTGTTATTCTGTTATTCTGTTATTCTGTTATTCTGTTAATATGTTATTCTGTTATTCTGTTATTCTGTTATTCTGTTATTCTGTTATTCTGTTATTCTGTTATTCTGTTATTCTGTTATTCGTTTATTCTGTTATTCTGTTATTCTGTTATTCTGTTATTCGGTTATTCTGTTATTCTGTTATTCTGTTATTCTGTTATTCTGTTATTCTGTTATTCTGTTATTCTGTTATTCTTTTATTCTTTTATTCTGCTATTCTGTTATTCAGTTATTCTGTTATTCTGCTATTCTGTTATTCTGTTATTCTATTATTCCGTTATTCTGTTATTTTGTTATTATGTGATTCTGTTATTCTGTTATTCTGTTATTCTGTTATTCTGTTATTCTGTTATTCTGTTATTATGTTATTCTGTTATTCTGTTATTCTCTTATTCTGTTATTCTTTTATTCTGTTATTCTGTTATTCTGTTATTCTGTTGTTCTGTTATTCTGTTATTCTGTTATTCTGCTAGTCTGTTATTTTGTTATTCTGTTATTCTGTTATTCTCTTATTCTGTTATTCTTTTATTCTGTTATTCTGTTATTTACTTATTCTGTTATTCTGTTATTCTGTTTTTTTTGCTATTCTGTTATTCTGTTATTCTGCTATTCTGTTATTTTGTTATTCTGTTATTCTGTTATTCTGTTATTCTCTTATTCTGTTATTCTGTTATTATGTTATTCTGTTATTCTGTTATTCTCTTGTTCTGTTATTCTGTTATTCTGTTATTCTGTTATTCTGTTATTCTGTTATTCTATTATTCTGTTATTCTGATATTCTGTTATTCTGTTATTCTGTTATTCTGTTCTTCTGTTATTCTGTTATTCTGTTATTCTGTTATTCTGTTATTCTCTTATTCTGTTATTCTGTTATTCTGTTATTTTGTTATTCTGTTATTCTGTTATTCTGTTATTCTGTTATTCTGTTATTCTGTTATTCTGTTATTCTGTTATTCTCTTATTCTGTTATTCTGTTATTCTGTTATTCTGTTATTCTGTTATTCTGTTATTCTGTTATTCTGTTATTCTGTTATTCTGTTATTCGTTTATTCTGATATTCTGTTATTCTGTTGTTCTGTTATTCTTTTATTCTGTTGTTCTGTTATTCTGTTTTTCTGTTATTCTGTTATTCTGTTATTATGTTATTCTGTTATTCTGTTATTCTCTTGTTCTGTTATTCTGTTATTCTGTTATTCTGTTATTCTGTTATTCTGTTATTCTATTATTCTGTTATTCTGATATTCTGTTATTCTGTTATTCTGTTATTCTGTTCTTCTGTTATTCTGTTATTCTGTTATTCTGTTATTCTGTTATTCTCTTATTCTGTTATTCTGTTATTCTGTTATTTTGTTATTCTGTTATTCTGTTATTCTGTTATTCGGTTCTTCTGTTATTCTGTTATTCTGTTATTCTGTTATTCTGTTATTCTGTTATTCTGTTATTCTGTTATTCTGTTATTCTGTTATTCTGTTATTCTGTTATTCTGTTATTCTGTTATTCTGTTATTCTGTTATTCTGTTATTCTGTTATTCTGTTATTCTGTTATTCTGTTATTCTGTTATTCTGTTATTCTGTTATTCTGTTATTCTGTTATTCTGTTATTCTGTTATTCTGTTATTCTGTTATTCTGTTATTCTGTTATTCTGTTATTCTGTTATTCTGTTATTCTGTTATTCTGTTATTCTGTTATTCTGTTATTCTGTTATTCTGTTATTCTGTTATTCTGTTATTCTGTTATTCTGTTATTCTGTTATTCTGTTATTCTGTTATTCTGTTATTCTGTTATTCTGTTATTCTGTTATTCTGTTATTCTGTTATTCTGTTATTCTGTTATTCTGTTATTCTGTTATTCTGTTATTCGTTTATTCTGATATTCTGTTATTCTGTTGGTCTGTTATTCTGTTATTCTGTTGTTCTGTTATTCTGTTTTTCTGTTATTCTGTTATTCTCTTGTTATGTTATTCTGTTATTCTGTTATTCTGTTATTCTGTTATTCTGTTATTCTGTTATTCTGTTCTTCTGTTATTCTGTTATTCTGTTATTCTGTTATTCTGTTATTCTGTTATTCTGCTATTCTATTATTCTGTTATTCTGTTATTCTGTTATTTACTTATTCTGTTATTCTGTTATTCTGTTTTTTTTGCTATTCTGTTATTCTGCTATTCTGTTATTTTGTTATTCTGTTATTCTGTTATTCTCTTATTCTGTTATTCTTTTATTCTGTTATACTGTTATTCTGTTATTCTGTTATTCTGTTATTCTGTTATTCTGTTATTCGTTTATTCTGATATTCTGTTATTCTGTTGTTCTGTTATTCTGTTATTCTGTTGTTCTGTTCTTCTGTTTTTCTGTTATTCTGTTATTCTGTTATTCTCTTGTTCTGTTATTCTGTTATTCTGTTATTCTGTTATTCTATTATTCTGTTATTCTGATATTCTGTTATTCTGTTATTCTGTTATTCTGTTCTTCTGTTATTCTGTTTTTCTGTTATTCTGTTATTCTGTTATTCTGTTATTCTGTTATTCTGTTATTCTGTTATTCTGTTATTCTGTTCTTCTGTTATTCTGTTATTCTGTTATTCTGTTATTCTGTTATTCTGTTATTCTGCTATTCTATTATTCTGTTATTCTGTTATTCTGTTATTTACTTATTCTGTTATTCTGTTATTCTGTTTTTTTTGCTATTCTGTTATTCTGCTATTCTGTTATTTTGTTATTCTGTTATTCTGTTATTCTCTTATTCTGTTATTCTTTTATTCTGTTATACTGTTATTCTGTTATTCTGTTATTCTGTTATCCTGTTATTCTGTTATTCTGTTATTATGTTATTCTGTTATTCTGTTATTCTGTTATTCTGTTATTCTGTTATTCTGTTATTCTGTTATTCTGTTATTCTGTTCTTCTGTTATTCTGTTATTCTGTTATTCTGTTATTCTGTTATTCTGTTATTCTGCTATTCTATTATTCTGTTATTCTGTTATTCTGTTATTTACTTATTCTGTTATTCTGTTATTCTGTTTTTTTTGCTATTCTGTTATTCTGCTATTCTGTTATTTTGTTATTCTGTTATTCTGTTATTCTCTTATTCTGTTATTCTTTTATTCTGTTATACTGTTATTCTGTTATTCTGTTATTCTGTTATTCTGTTATTCTGTTATTCGTTTATTCTGATATTCTGTTATTCTGTTGTTCTGTTATTCTGTTATTCTGTTGTTCTGTTATTCTGTTTTTCTGTTATTCTGTTATTCTGTTATTCTCTTGTTCTGTTATTCTGTTATTCTGTTATTCTGTTATTCTATTATTCTGTTATTCTGATATTCTGTTATTCTGTTATTCTGTTATTCTGTTCTTCTGTTATTCTGTTTTTCTGTTATTCTGTTATTCTCTTATTCTGTTATTCTGTTATTCTGTTATTTTGTTATTCTGTTATTCTGTTATTCTTTTATTCTGTTCTTCTGTTATTCTGTTATTCTGTTATTCTGTTATTCTGCTATTCTGTTATTCTGTTATTCTGTTATTCGTTTATTCTGATATTCTGTTATTCTGTTGTTCTGTTATTCTGTTATTCTGTTGTTCTGTTATTCTGTTTTTCTGTTATTCTGTTATTCTGTTATTCTGTTATTCTGTTATTCTGTTATTCTGTTATTCTGTTATTCTGTTATTCTGTTATTCTGTTATTCTGTTATTCTGTTATTCTGTTATTCTGTTATTCTGTTATTCGTTTATTCTGATATTCTGTTATTCTTTTATTCTGTTATTCTGTTATTCTGTTATTCTGTTATCCTGTTATTCTGTTATTCTGTTATTATGTTATTCTGTTATTCTGTTATTCTGTTATTCTGTTATTCTGTTATTCTGTTATTCTGTTATTCTGTTATTCTGTTATTCTGTTCTTCTGTTATTCTGTTATTCTGTTATTCTGTTATTCTGTTATTCTGTTATTCTGCTATTCTATTATTCTGTTATTCTGTTATTCTGTTATTTACTTATTCTGTTATTCTGTTATTCTGTTTTTTTTGCTATTCTGTTATTCTGCTATTCTGTTATTTTGTTATTCTGTTATTCTGTTATTCTCTTATTCTGTTATTCTTTTATTCTGTTATACTGTTATTCTGTTATTCTGTTATTCTGTTATTCTGTTATTCTGTTATTCGTTTATTCTGATATTCTGTTATTCTGTTGTTCTGTTATTCTGTTATTCTGTTGTTCTGTTATTCTGTTTTTCTGTTATTCTGTTATTCTGTTATTCTCTTGTTCTGTTATTCTGTTATTCTGTTATTCTGTTATTCTATTATTCTGTTATTCTGATATTCTGTTATTCTGTTATTCTGTTATTCTGTTCTTCTGTTATTCTGTTTTTCTGTTATTCTGTTATTCTCTTATTCTGTTATTCTGTTATTCTGTTATTTTGTTATTCTGTTATTCTGTTATTCTTTTATTCTGTTCTTCTGTTATTCTGTTATTCTGTTATTCTGTTATTCTGTTATTCTGTTATTCTGTTATTCTGTTATTCTGTTATTCTGTTATTCTGTTATTCTGTTATTCTGTTATTCTGTTATTCTGTTATTCTGTTATTCTGTTATTCTGTTATTCTGTTATTCTGTTATTCTGTTATTCTGTTATTCTGTTATTCTGTTATTCTGTTATTCTGTTATTCTGTTATTCTGTTATTCTGTTATTCAGTTATTCTGTTATTCTGTTATTCTGTTATTCTGTTATTCTGTTATTCTGTTATTCTGTTATTCTGTTATTCTGTTATTCTGTTATTCTGTTATTCTGTTATTATGTTATTCTGGTATTATGTTATTCTGTTATTCTGTTATTCTCTTGTTCTGTTATTCTGTTATTCTGATATTCTGTTATTCTGTTATTCTGTTATTCTGTTATTCTTTTATTCTGTTATTCTGTTATTCTGTTATTCTGTTATCCTGTTATTCTGTTATTCTGTTATTATGTTATTCTGTTATTCTGTTATTCTGTTATTCTGTTATTCTGTTATTCTGTTATTCTGTTCTTCTGTTATTCTGTTATTCTGTTATTCTGTTATTCTGTTATTCTGTTATTCTGTTATTCTGCTTTTCTATTATTCTGTTATTCTGTTATTCTGTTATTAACTTATTCTGTTATTCTGTTATTCTCTTATTCTGTTATTCTGTTATTTTCTTATTCTGTTATTCTGTTATTCTGTTATTATGTTATTCTGTAATCTTTTATTCTGTTATTCTGTTATTCTGTTATTCTGTTATTCTGTTATTCTGTATTCTGTTATTCTGTTATTCTGTTATTCTGTTATTCTGTTATTCTCCTATTCTGTTATTCTGTTTTCTGTTATTCTGTTATTCTTTTATTCTGTTATTCTGTTATTCTGTTATTCTGTTATTCTGTTATTCTTTTATTTTGTTATTCTGTTATTCTGTTATTTTTTCATTCTGTTATTCTGTTATTGTGTTATTCTGTTATTCTGTTATTCTGTTATTCTGATATTCCGTTTTTCTCTTATTCTGTTATTCTATTATTCTGTTATTCCGTTATTCTGTTGTTCTGTTATTCTGTTTTTCTGTTATTCTTTTATTCTGTTATTCTGTTATCTGTTATTCTGTTGTTCTGTTATTATGTTATTCTGTTATTCTGTTATTCTGTTATTTTGTTATTCTGTTATTCTGTAATTCTGTTATTCTGTTATTCTGTTATTCTGTTGTTCTGTTATTCTTTTATTCTAATATTCGTTTATTCTGTTATTCTGTTATTTTGTTATTCTGTTATTCTGTTATTTTGTTATTCTGTTATTCTGTTGTTCTGTTATTCTGTATTCTGTTATTCTGTTATTCTGTTGATCTGTTATTCTGTTATTCCTGTTATTCTGTTATTCTGTTATTCTGTAATTCTGTTATTCTGTTATTCTGTTATTCTGTTATTCTGTTATTCTGTTATTCTGCTATTCTGTTATTTTGTTATCCTGTTATTCTGTTATTCTGTTAATCTGTTATTCTGTTATTCTGTTATTCTGTTTTCTGTTATTCTGTTATTCTGTTATTCTGTTATTCTTTTATTCTGTTATTCTGTTATTCTGTTATTCTGTTATTCGTTTATTCTGATATTCTGCTATTCTGTTGTTCTGTTATTCTGTTATTCTGTTATTGTGTTATACTGTTATTCTGTAATTCTGCTATTCTGGTATTCTGTTATTCTGTTATTCTGTTATTCTGGTATTCTGTTATTCTGTTATTCTGTTATTCTATTATTCTGTTATTCTGTTATTCTGTTAATTTGTTATTTTGTTATTCTGTTATTCTGTTGTTCTGTTATTCTGTTATTCTGTTATTCTGTTATTCTGTTATTCTTTTATTCTGTTATTCTGTTATTCTGTTATTCTGTTATTCTGTTATTCGTTTATTCTGATATTCTGTTATTCTGTTGTTCTGTTATTCTGTTATTCTGTTATTCTGTTATTGTGTTATACTGTTATTCTGTAATTCTGCTATTCTGGTATTCTGTTATTCTGTTATTCTGTTATTCTGGTATTCTGTTATTCTGTTATTCTGTTATTCTATTATTCTGTTATTCTGTTATTCTGTTAATTTGTTATTTTGTTATTCTGTTATTCTGTTGTTCTGTTATTCTGTTATTCTGTTATTCTGTTATTCTGTTATTCTGTTGATCTGTTATTCTGTTATTCTGTTATTCTGTTATTCTGTTATTCTGTAATTCTGTTATTCTGTTATTCTGTTATTCTGTTATTCTTTTATTCTGTTATTCTGTTATTCTGTTATTCTGTTATTTTGTCATTCTGTTATTCTGTTATTCGTTTATTCTGATATTCTGTTATTCTGTTGTTCTGTTATTCTGTTATTCTGTTATTCTGTTATTCTGTTATTCTGTTATTCTGTAATTCTGCTATTCTGGTATTCTGTTATTCTGTTATTCTGTTATTCTGTTATTCTGTTATTCTGGTATTCTGTTATTCTGTTATTCTGTTATTCTATTATTCTGTTATTCTGTTGTTCTGTTATTCTGTTATTCTGTTATTCTGTTATTCTGTTATTCTGTTATTCTGTTATTCTGTTATTCTGCTATTCTGTTATTCTGTTATTCTGTTATTCTGTTATTCTGTTATTCTGTTATTCTGTTATTATGTTATTCTGTTATTCTGTTATTCTCTTGTTCTGTTATTCTGTTATTCTGATATTCTGTTATTCTGTTATTCTGTTATTCTGTTATTCTTTTATTATGTTATTCTGTTATTCTATTATTCTGTTATTCTGTTGTTCTGTTATTCTGTTGATTTGTTATTCTGTTATTCTGTTATTCTGTTATTCTGTTATTCTGTTATTCTGTTATTCTGTTATTCTGTTATTCTGTTATTCTGTTATTCTGTTATTCTGTTATTCTGTTATTCTGTTATTCTATTATTCTGTGATTCTGTTATTCTGTTATTCTGTTATTCTGTTATTCTGTTATTCATTTATTCTGTTATTCTGTTATTCTGTTATTCTGTTATTCTGTTATTCTGTTATTCTGTTATTCTGTTATTCTGTTATTTTGTTATTCATTTATTCTGTTATTCTGTTATTCTGTTATTCTGTTATTCTGTAATTCTGTTATTCTGTTATTCTGTTATTCTGTTATTCTGTTATTCTGTTATTCTGTTATTCTGTTATTCTGTTATTCTGTTATTCTGTTATTCTGTTATTCTGTTATTCTGTTATTCTGTTATTCTGTTTTTCTTTTATTCTGTTATTCTGTTATTCTGTTATTCTGGTATTCTGTTATTTTGTTTTTATGTTATTCTGTTAATTTGTTATTCTGTTATTCTGTTATTCTGTTATTCTGTTATTCTGTTATTCTGTTATTTTGTTATTCTGTTATTCTGTTATTCTGTTATTCTGTTATTCTGTTATTCTGTTGTTCTGTTATTCTGTTATTCTGTTATTCTGTTATTCTGTTATTCTGTTATTCTGTTATTCCGTTATTCTGTTATTCTGTTATTCTATTATTCTGTGATTCTGTTATTCTGTTATTCTGTTATTCTGTTATTCTGTTATTCATTTATTCTGTTATTCTGTTATTCTGTTATTCTGTTATTCTGTTATTCTGTTATTCTGTTATTCTGTTATTTTGTTATTCATTTATTCTGTTATTCTGTTATTCTGTTATTCTGTTATTCTGTAATTCTGTTATTCTGTTATTCTGTTATTCTGTTATTCTGTTATTCTGTTATTCTGTTATTCTGTTATTCTGTTATTCTGTTATTCTGTTATTCTGTTATTCTGTTATTCTGTTATTCTGTTTTTCTTTTATTCTGTTATTCTGTTATTCTGTTATTCTGGTATTCTGTTATTTTGTTTTTATGTTATTCTGTTAATTTGTTATTCTGTTATTCTGTTATTCTGTTATTCTGTTATTCTGTTATTCTGTTATTCTGTTATTCTGTTATTCTGTTATTCTGTTATTCTGTTATTCTGTTATTCCGTTATTCTGTTATTCTGTTATTCTGTTATTCTGTTTTTCTGTTTTTCTGTTATTCTGTTATTCTGTTATTCTGTTATTCTGTTATTCTGTTATTCTGTTATTTTGTTTTTATGTTATTCTGTTAATTTGTTATTATGTTATTCTGAAATTCTGTTATTCTGTTATTCTGTTATTCTGTTATTCTGTTATTCTGTTATTCTGTTATTCTTTTATTCTGTTATTCTGTTATTCTGTTATCCTGTTATTCTGTTATTCTGTTATTCTGTTATTCTGTTATTCTGTTATTCTGTTATTCTGTTATTCTGTTATTCTGTTATTCTGTTATTCTGTTATTCTGTTATTCTCTTATTCTGTTATTCTGTTATTCTGTTATTCTGTTATTCGTTTATTCTGTTATTCTGTTATTGTGTTGTTCTGTTATTCTGTTATTGTGTTGTTCTGTTATTCTTTTATTCTAATATTCGGTTATTCTGTTATTCTGTTATTCTGTCGTTCTGTTATACTTTTATTCTAATATTCGGTTATTCTGTTATTCTGTTATTCTGTTATTCTGTTATTCTGTTATTCTGTTATTCTGTTATTCTGTAATTCTGTTATTCTGTTATTCTGTTATTCTGTTATTCTGTTATTCTGTTATTCTGTTATTCTGTTATTCTGTTATTCTGTTATTCTGTTATTCTGTTATTCTGTTATTCTGTTATTCTGTTATTCTGTTCTTCTGTTATTCTGTTATTCTGTTATTCTGTTATTCTGTTATTCTGTTATTCTCTTATTCTGTTATTCTGTTATTCTGTTAGGCTGTTATTCTGTTATTCTGTTATTCTGTTATTCTGTTATTCTGTTCTTCTGTTATCCTGTTATTCTGTTATTCTGTTATTCTGTTATTCTGTTATTCTGTTATTCTGTTATTCTGTTATTCTGTTATTCTGTTATTCTGTTATTCTGTAACTCTGTTGTTCTGTTATTCTGTTATTTTGTTTTTCTGTTATTCTATTATTCTGTTGTTCTGTTATTCTGTTATTCTGTTATTCTGTTATCCTGTTATTCTGTTATTCTGTTATTCTGTTATTCTGTTATTCTGTTATTCTGTTATTCTGTTATTCTGTTATTCTGTTATTCTGTTATTTTGTTAGTCGGTTATTCTGTTATTTTGTTATTCTGTTATTCTGTTATTCTGTTATTCTGTTATTCTGTTATTCTGTTATTCTGTTATTCTGTTATTCTGTTATTCTGTTATTCTGTTATTCTGTTATTCTGTTATTCTGTTATTCTGTTATTCTGTTATTCTGTTATTCTGTTATTCTGTTATTCTGTTATTCTGTTATTTTGTTATTCGGTTTTTCTGTTATTCTGTTATTCTGTTATTCTGTTATTCTGTTATTCTGTTATTCTGTTATTCTGTTATTTTGTTATTCTGTTAATCTGTTATTCTGTTATTCTGTTATTCTGTTATTCTGTTATTCTGTTATTCTGTTATTTTGTTATTCGGTTATTCTGTTATTTTGTTATTCTGTTATTCTGTTATTCTGTTATTCTGTTATTCTGTTATTCTGTTATTCTGTTATTCTGTTATTCTGTTATTCTGTTATCCTGTTATTCTGTTATTCTGTTATTCTGTTATTCTGTTATTCTGTTATTCTGTTATTCTGTTATTCTGTTATTCTGTTATTCTGTTATTTTGTTATTCGGTTATTCTGTTATTTTGTTATTCTGTTATTCTGTTATTCTGTTATTCTGTTATTCTGTTATTCTGTTATTCTGTTATTCTGTTATTCTGTTATTCTGTTATTCTGTTATTCTGTTATTCTGTTATTCTGTTATTCTGTTATTCTGTTATTCTGTTATTCTGTTATTCTGTTATTCTGTTATTCTGTTATTCTGTTATTCTGTTATTCTGTTATTCTGTTATTCTGTTATTCTGTTATTTTGTTATTCGGTTTTTCTGTTATTCTGTTATTCTGTTATTCTGTTATTCTGTTATTCTGTTATTCTGTTATTCTGTTAATCTGTTATTTTGTTATTCTGTTATTCTGTTATTCTGTTATTCTGTTATTCTGTTATTCTGTTATTCTGTTATTGTGTTATTCTGTTATTCTGTTATTCTGTTATTCTGTTATTCATTTATTCTGTTATTCCGTTATTCTGTTATTCTGTTATTCTGTTATTCTGTTATTCTGTTATTCTGTTATTTTGTTATTCGGTTTTTCTGTTATTCTGTTATTCTGTTGTTCTGTTATTCTGTTATTCTGTTATTCTGTTATTCTGTTATTCTGTTAGGCAGTTATTCTGTTATTCTGTTATTCTGTTATTCTGTTATTCTGTTATTCTGTTATTCTGTTATTCTGTTATCCTGTTATTCTATTATTCTGTTATTCTGTTATTCTGTTATTCTGTTATTCTGTTATTCTGTTATTCTGTTATACTGTTATTCTGTTCTTCTGTTATTCTGTTATTCGGTTATTCTGTTATTCTGTTATTCTGTTATTCTGTTAATCTGTTATTCTGTTATTCTGTTTTTCTGTTATTTTGTTATTCGGTTATTCTGTTACTCTGTTATTCTGTTATTCTGTTATTCTGTTATTCTGTTATTCTGTTATTCTTTTATTCTGTTATTCTGTTATTCTGTTATTCTGTTATTCTGTTATTCTGTTATTCTGTTATTCTGTTATTCTGTTATTCTGTTATTCTGTTATTCTGTTATTCTGTTATTCTGTTATTCTGTTATTCTGTTATTCTGTTATTCTGTTCTTCTGTTATCCTGTTATTCTGTTATTCTGTTATTCTGTTATTCTGTTATTCTGTTATTCTGTTATTCTGTTATTCTGTCATTCTGTTATTCTGTTATTCTGTTATTCTGTAACTCTGTTGTTCTGTTATTCTGTTATTTTGTTTTTCTGTTATTCTATTATTCTGTTGTTCTGTTATTCTGTTATTCTGTTATTCTGTTGTTCTGTTATTCTGTTATTCTGTTATTCTGTTATTCTGTTATTCTGTTATTCTTTTATTCAGTTGTTCTGTTATTCTGTTATTCTGTTATTCTGTTAATCTGTTATTCTGTTATTCTGTTGTTCTGTTATTCTATTATTCTGTTATTCTGTTATTCTGTTATTCTGTTATTCTGTTATTATGTTATTCTGTTATTCTGTTAGGCTGTTATTCTGTTCTTCTGTTATTCTGTTATTCTGTTTCTCTGTTATTCTGTTATTCTGTTATTCTGTTATTCTGTTATTCTGTTAATATGTTATTCTGTTATTCTGTTATTCTGTTATTCTTTTATACTGTTATTTTGCTATTCTGTTATTCTGTTATTCGGTTATTCTGTTATTCTGTTATTCTGTTATTCTGTTAGGCTGTTATTCTGTTATTCTGTTATTCTGTTATTCTGTTCTTCTGTTATTCTGTTATTCTGTTACTCTGTTATTCTGCTATTCTTTTATTCTGTTATTCTGTTAATATGTTATTCTGTTACTCTGTTATTCAGTTATTCCGTTATTCTGTTATTATGTTATTCTGTTATTCTGTTATTCTGTTATTCTGTTATTCTGTTATTCTGTTATTCTGTTATTCTGTTATTCTGTTAGGCTGTTATTCTGTTATTCTGTTATTCTGTTATTCTGTTACTCTGTTATTCTGTTATTCTGTTATTCTGTTATTCTGTTATTCTGTTTCTCTGTTATTCTGTTATTCTGTTATTCTGTTATTCTGTTATTCTGTTAATATGTTATTCTGTTATTCTGTTATTCTGTTATTCTTTTATTCTGTTATTTTGCTATTCTGTTATTCTGTTATTCGGTTATTCTGTTATTCTGTTATTCTGTTATTCTGTTATTCTGTTAGGCTGTTATTCTGTTATTCTGTTATTCTGTTATTCTGTTCTTCTGTTATTCTGTTATTCTGTTACTCTGTTATTCTGCTATTCTTTTATTCTGTTATTCTGTTAATATGTTATTCTGTTACTCTGTTATTCAGTTATTCCGTTATTCTGTTATTATGTTATTCTGTTATTCTGTTATTCTGTTATTCTGTTATTCTGTTATTCTGTTATTCTGTTATTCTGTTAGGCTGTTATTCAGTTATTCTTTTATTCTGTTATTCTGTTATTCTGTTATTCTGTTATTCTGTTATTCTGTTATTCTGTTATTCTGTTATTCTGTTCTTCTGTTATCCTGTTATTCTGTTATTCTGTTATTCTGTTATTCTGTTATTCTGTTATTCTGTTATTCTGTCATTCTGTTATTCTGTTATTCTGTTATTCTGTAACTCTGTTGTTCTGTTATTCTGTTATTTTGTTTTTCTTTTATTCTATTATTCTGTTGTTCTGTTATTCTGTTATTCTGTTATTCTGTTGTTCTGTTATTCTGTTATTCTGTTATTCTGTTATTCTGTTATTCTGTTATTCTTTTATTCAGTTGTTCTGTTATTCTGTTATTCTGTTATTCTGTTAATCTGTTATTCTGTTATTCTGTTGTTCTGTTATTCTATTATTCTGTTATTCTGTTATTCTGTTATTCTGTTATTCTGTTATTATGTTATTCTGTTATTCTGTTAGGCTGTTATTCTGTTATTCTGTTATTCTGTTATTCTGTTTCTCTGTTATTCTGTTATTCTGTTATTCTGTTATTCCTTTATTCTGTTAATATGTTATTCTGTTATTCTGTTATTCTGTTATTCTTTTATTCTGTTATTTTGCTATTCTGTTATTCTGTTATTCGGTTATTCTGTTATTCTGTTATTCTGTTATTCTGTTATTCTGTTAGGCTGTTATTCTGTTATTCTGTTATTCTGTTATTCTGTTCTTCTGTTATTCTGTTATTCTGTTACTCTGTTATTCTGCTATTCTTTTATTCTGTTATTCTGTTAATATGTTATTCTGTTACTCTGTTATTCAGTTATTCCGTTATTCTGTTATTATGTTATTCTGTTATTCTGTTATTCTGTTATTCTGTTATTCTGTTATTCTGTTATTCTGTTATTCTGTTATTCTGTTAGGCTGTTATTCTGTTATTCTGTTATTCTGTTATTCTGTTATTCTGTTACTCTGTTATTCTGTTATTCTGTTATTCTGTTATTCTGTTATTCTGTTTCTCTGTTATTCTGTTATTCTGTTATTCTGTTATTCTGTTATTCTGTTAATATGTTATTCTGTTATTTTGTTATTCTGTTATTCTTTTATTCTGTTATTTTGCTATTCTGTTATTCTGTTATTCGGTTATTCTGTTATTCTGTTATTCTGTTATTCTGTTATTCTGTTATTCTGTTAGGCTGTTATTCTGTTATTCTGTTATTCTGTTATTCTGTTCTTCTGTTATTCTGTTATTCTGTTACTCTGTTATTCTGCTATTCTTTTATTCTGTTATTCTGTTAATATGTTATTCTGTTACTCTGTTATTCAGTTATTCCGTTATTCTGTTATTATGTTATTCTGTTATTCTGTTATTCTGTTATTCTGTTATTCTGTTATTCTGTTATTCTGTTAGGCTGTTATTCTGTTATTCTGTTATTCTGTTATTCTGTTATTCTGTTATTCTGTTAATATGTTATTCTGTTGTTCTGTTATTCTGTTATTCTGTTATTCTGTTGTTCTGTTATTCTGTTATTCTGTTATTCTGTTATTCTGTTATTCTTTTATTCAGTTGTTCTTTTATTCTGTTATTCTGTTATTCTGTTAATCTGTTATTCTGTTATTCTGTTATTCTCTTATTCTATTATTCTGTTATTCGATTATTCTGTTATTCTGTTATTCTGTTATTATGTTATTCTGTTATTCTGTTAGGCTGTTATTCTGTTATTCTGTTATTCTGTTATTCTGTTACTCTGTTATTCTGTTATTCTGTTATTCTGTTATTCTGTTATTCTGTTAATATGTTATTCTGTTATTCTGTTATTCTGTTATTCTGTAATGCTGTCATTCTGTTATTCTGTTATTCTGTTATTCTGTTATTCTGTTATTCTGTTATTCTGTTATTCTGTTATTCTGTTAGGCTGTTATTCTGTTATTCTGTTATTCTGTTCTTCTGTTATTCTGTTATTCTGTTATTCTGTTATTCTGTTATTCTTTTATTCTGTTATTCTGTTAATATGTTCTTCTGTTATTCTATTATTTTGTTATTCCGTTATTCTGTTATTCTGTTATTCTGTTATTCTGTTATTCTGTTATTCTGTTATTCTGTTATTCTGTTATTCTGTTATTCTGTTATTCTGTTATTCTGTTATTCTGTTAGGCTGTTATTCTGTTAGGCTGTTATTCTGTTATTCTGTAATTCTTTTCTTCTGTTATTCTGTTATTCTGTTATTCTGTTATTCTGTTATTCTTTTATTCTGTTATTCTGTTAATATCTTATTCTGTTATTCTGTTATTCTGTTATTCCATTATTCTGTTATTCTGTTATTCTGTTATTCTGTTATTCTGTTATTCTGTTATTCTGTTATTCTGTTATTCTGTTAGGCTGTTATTCTTTTCTTCTGTTATTCTGTTATTCTGTTATTCTCTTATTCTGTTATTCTGTTATTCTTTTATTCTGTTAGGCTGTTATTCTGTTATTCTGTTCTTCTGTTATTCTGTTATTCTGTCATTCTGTTATTCTGTTATTCTTTTATTCTGTTATTCAGTTAATATGTTATTCTGTTCTTCTGTTATTCTGTTATTCTGTTATTCTGTTATTCTGTTATTCTGTTATTCTGATATTCTGTTATTCTGTTATTCTGATATTCTGTTCTTCTGTTATTCTGTTATTCTGTTATTTTGTTATTCTGTTATTCTTTTATTCTGTTATTCTGTTAATATCTTATTCTGTTATTCTGTTATTCTGTTATTCCGTTATTCTGTTATTCTGTTATTCTGTTATTCTGTTATTCTGTTATTCTGTTATTCTGTTATTCTGTTATTCTGTTATTCTGTTATTCTGTTATTCTGTTAGGCTGTTATTCTTTTCTTCTGTTATTCTGTTATTCTGTTATTCTGTTATTCTGTTATTCTTTTATTCTGTTAGGCTGTTATTCTGTTATTCTGTTCTTCTGTTATTCTGTTATTCTGTCATTCTGTTATTCTGTTATTCTTTTATTCTGTTATTCTGTTATTATGTTATTCTGTTCTTCTGTTATTCTGTTATTCTGTTATTCTGTTATTCTGTTATTCTGTTATTCTGTTATTCTGTTATTCTGTTATTCTGTTATTCTGTTATTCTGTTATTCTGTTATTCTATTATTCTGTGATTCTGTTATTCTGTTATTCTGTTATTCTGTTATTCTGTTATTCTGTTATTCATTTATTCTGTTATTCTGTTATTCTGTTATTCTGTTATTCTGTTATTCTGTTATTCTGTTTCTCTGTTATTCTGTTATTCTGTTATTCTGTTATTCTGTTATTCTGTTATTCTGTTAATATGTTATTCTGTTATTCTGTTATTCTGTTATTCTTTTATTCTGTTATTTTGCTATTCTGTTATTCTGTTATTCTGTTATTCTGTTATTCTGTTATTCTGTTATTCTGTTATTCTGTTAGGCTGTTATTCTGTTATTCTGTTATTCTGTTCTTCTGTTCTTCTGTTATTCTGTTATTCTGTTACTCTGTTATTCTGTTATTCTTTTATTCTGTTATTCTGTTAATATGTTATTCTGTTATTCTGTTATTCTGTTATTCCGTTATTCTGTTATTATGTTATTCTGTTATTCTGTTATTCTGTTATTCTGTTATTCTGTTATTCTGTTATTCTGTTATTCTGTTAGGCTGTTATTCTGTTGTTCTGTTATTCTGTTATTCTGTTATTCTGTTGTTCTGTTATTCTGTTATTCTGTTATTCTGTTATTCTGTTATTCTTTTATTCAGTTGTTCTGTTATTCTGTTATTCTGTTATTCTGTTAATCTGTTATTCTGTTATTCTGTTATTCTGTTATTCTATTATTCTGTTATTCGATTATTCTGTTATTCTGTTATTCTGTTATTATGTTATTCTGTTATTCTGTTAGGCTGTTATTCTGTTATTCTGTTATTCTGTTATTCTGTTACTCTGTTATTCTGTTATTCTGTTATTCTGTTATTCTGTTATTCTGTTATTCTGTTAATATGTTATTCTGTTATTCTGTTATTCTGTTATTCTGGTATTCTGTTATGCTGTCATTCTGTTAGTCTGTTATTCTGTTATTCTGTTATTCTGTTATTCTGTTATTCTGTTATTCTGTTATTCTGTTAGGCTGTTATTCTGTTATTCTGTTCTTCTGTTATTCTGTTATTCTGTTATTCTGTTATTCTGTTATTCTGTTATTCTGTTATTCTTTTATTCTGTTATTCTGTTATTCTATTATTTTGTTATTCCGTTATTCTGTTATTCTGTTATTCTGTTATTCTGTTATTCTGTTATTCTGTTATTCTTTTATTCTGTTATTCTGTTATTCTGTTAGGCTGTTATTCTGTTAGGCTGTTATTCTGTTATTCTGTTATTCTGTTCTTCTGTTATTCTGTTATTCTGTTATTCTGTTATTCTGTTATTCTTTTATTCTGTTATTCTGTTAATATCTTATTCTGTTATTCTGTTATTCTGTTATTCCATTATTCTGTTATTCTGTTATGCTGTTATTCTGTTATTCTGTTATTCTGTTATTCTGTTATTCTGTTATTCTGTTATTCTGTTAGGCTGTTATTCTTTTCTTCTGTTATTCTGTTATTCTGTTATTCTGTTATTCTGTTATTCTTTTATTCTGTTAGGCTGTTATTCTGTTATTCTGTTCTTCTGTTATTCTGTTATTCTGTCATTCTGTTATTCTGTTATTCTTTTATTCTGTTATTCTGTTAATATGTTATTCTGTTCTTCTGTTATTCTGTTAATCTGTTATTCTGTTATTCTGTTATTCTGTTATTCTGATATTCTGTTATTCTGTTATTCTGTTATTCTGTTAATCTGTTATTCTGTCATGCTGTTACGCTGTTATCCTGTTGTTCTGGTACTCTATACCCACTGTAAACCGAAAGTAAAACCTCAGTTATCCCGCTGTTAAGTCTCTGTTATAGTTATGTTATCACTACGTTAACTCTCTGTTAACCCAATGTTAATTCACTGTTGACTCTCTGTTAACTCTCTGTTAACTCTCTGTCAATTCTCTGTTAACTCTCTGTTAACTCTCTGTTAACTCTCTGTTAATTCTCTGTTAATTCTCTGTTAACTCTCTGTTAACTCTCTGTTAACTCTCTGTTAACTCTCTGTTAAATCTCTGTTAACTCTCTGTTAAATCTCTGTTAACTCTCTGTTAACTCTCTGTTAACTCACTGTTAACTCTCTGTTGATTCTCTGTTAAACCTCTGTTAACCCTCTGGTAAATATCTGTTAACCCTCTGTAATCCCGCTGTCAACCCGCTGCTATTTCACTCACTGGTTCACACAGTTAGCCCTCTGTTAATTTTCTGATAACTTCTAATTCTGTCTTCACAAAATAACAGAATCACAGAATAGCAAAATAGCAGAATAGCAGAATAGCAGAATAGCAGAATAGCAGAATAGCAGAATAGCAGAATAGCAGAATAGCAGAATAGCAGAATAGCAGAATAGCAGAATAGCAGAATAGCAGAATAGCAGAATAGCAGAATAGCAGAATAGCAGAATAGCAGAATAGCAGAATAGCAGAATAGCAGAATAGCAGAATAGCAGAATAGCAGAATAGCAGAATAGCAGAATAGCAGAATAGCAGAATAGCAGAATAGCAGAATAGCAGAATAGCAGAATAGCAGAATAGCAGAATAGCAGAATAGCAGAATAGCAGAATAGCAGAATAGCAGAATAGCAGAATAGCAGAATAGCAGAATAGCAGAATAGCAGAATAGCAGAATAGCAGAATAGCAGAATAGCAGAATAGCAGAATAGCAGAATAGCAGAATAGCAGAATAGCAGAATAGCAGAATAGCAGAATAGCAGAATAGCAGAATAGCAGAATAGCAGAATAGCAGAATAGCAGAATAGCAGAATAGCAGAATAGCAGAATAGCAGAATAGCAGAATAGCAGAATAACAGAATAACAGAATAACAGAATAACAGAATAACAGAATAACAGAATAACAGAATAACAGAATAACAGAATAACAGAATAACAGAATAACAGAATAACAGAATAACAGAATAACAGAATAACAGAATAACAGAATAACAGAATAACAGAATAACAGAATAACAGAATAACAGAATAACAGAATAACAGAATAACAGAATAACAGAATAACAGAATAACAGAATAACAGAATAACAGAATAACAGAATAACAGAATAACAGAATAACAGAATAACAGAATAACAGAATAACAGAATAACAGAATAACAGAATAACAGAATAACAGAATATCAGTATAACAGAATAACAGAATAACAGAATAACAGAATTACAGAATAACAGAATAACATAATAACAGAATAACAGAACAACGGAATAACAGAATTACAGAATAACAGAATAACAGAATAACAGAATAACAGAATTACAGAATAACAGAATAACAGAATAACAGAATAACAGAATAACAGAATAACAGAATTACAGAATAACAGAATAACAGAATAACAGAATAACAGAATAACAGAATAACAGAATAACAGAATTACAGAATAACAGAATAACATAATAACAGAATAACAGAACAACGGAATAACAGAATTACAGAATAACAGAATAACAGAATAACAGAATAACAGAATAACATAATATCAGAATAACAGAATAACAAAATAACAGAATAACAGAATAACAGAATAACAGAATAACAGAATAACAGAATAACAGAATAACAGAATTACAGAATAACAGAATAACAAAATAACAGAATAACAGAACAACGGAATAACCGAATAACAGAATAACAGAATAACTTAATAACAGAATAACAGAATAACAGAATAACAGAATAACAGAATAACAGAGTAACAGAATAACAGAATAACAGAATAACAGAATTACAGAATAACAGAATAACAGAATAATAGAATAACAGCATAACAGCATAACAGAATAACAGAATAACAGAATAACAAAATAACAGAATAACGGAATAACAGAATAACCGAATAACAGAATAACAGAATAACAGAATAACAGAATAACAGAATAAAAGAATAACAGAATAACAGAATAACAGAGTAACAGAATAACAGAATAACAGAATAACAGAATAACAGAATAACAGAATAACAGAATAACAGAATAACAGAATAACACAATAACAGAATAACAGACTAACAGAATAATATGATAACAGAATAACAGAATAACAGAATAACAGAATAACAGAATAACATAATAACAGAATAACAGAATAACAGAATAACAGAATAACAGAATAACAGAATAACGGAATAACAGAATAACAGAATGGTAGAATAACAGAATAACAGAATAACAGAATAACAGAATAACAGAATAACAGAATAACAGAATAACAGAATAACAGAATAAGAGAATAACAGAATAACAGAATAACAGAATAACAGAATAACAGAATAACAGAATAACAGAATAACAGAATAACAGAATAACAGAAGAACAGAAGAACAGAATAACAGAAGAACAGAATAACAGAATAACAGAATAATAGAATAACAGAATTACAGAATAACAGAGTAACAGAATAACAGAACAACGGAATAACAGAATAACAGAATAACAGAATAAATGACTCACGGAATAACAGAATATAAGAATAACAGAATAACAAAATAACAGAATAACAGAATAACAGAATAACAGAATAACAGAATAACAGAATTACAGAATAACAGAATAACAAAATAACAGAATAACAGAACAACGGAATAACAGAATAACAGAATAACAGAATAACAGAATAACAGAATAACAGAATTACAGAATAACAGAATAACAGAATAACAGAATAACAGAATAACAGAATAACAGAATAAATGACTCACGGAATAAATGAAAATCAGAATAACAGAATAACAAAATAACAGAATAACAGAATAACAGAATAACAGAATAACAGAATAACAGAATAACAGAATAACAGAATAACAGAATAACAGGATAACAGAATAACAGAATAACAGAATAACAGAATAACAGAATAACAGAATAACAGAATAACAGAATATCAGTATAACAGAATAACAGAATAACAGAATAACAGAATAACAGAATTAAAGAATAACAGAATAACATAATAACAGAATAACAGAACAACGGAATAACAGAATTACAGAATAACAGAATAACAGAATAACAGAATAACAGAATTACAGAATAACAGAATAACAGAATAACAGAATAACAGAATAAATGACTCACGGAATAACAGAATATCAGAATAACAGAATAACAAAATAACAGAATAACAGAATAACCGAATAACAGAATAACAGAATAACAGAATAACAGAATTACAGAATAACAGAATAACAAAATAACAGAATAACAGAACAACGGAATAACATAATAACAGAATAACAGAATAACAGAATAACAGAACAACGGAATAACAGAATAACAGAATAACAGTATGACAGAGTAACAGAATAACAGAATAAAAGAATAAAAGAATAACAGAATAACAGAATAACAGAATAACAGAACAACGGAATAATAGAATTACAGAATAACAGAATAATAGAATAACAGAATAACAGAATAACAGAATAACAGAATAACAGAATAAATGACTCACGGAATAACAGAATATCAGAATAACAGAATAACAAAATAACAGAATAACAGAATTACAGAATAACAGAATAACAGAATAACAGAATAACAGAATTACAGAGTAACAGAATAACAGAATAACAGAATAACAGAATAACAGAATAACAGAATAAATGACTCACGGAATAACAGAATATAAGAATAACAGAATAACAAAATAACAGAATAACAGAATAACAGAATAACAGAATAACAGAATAACAGAATTACAGAATAACAGAATAACAGAATAACAGAATAACAGAATAACAGAATAAATGACTCACGGAATAACAGAATATCAGAATAACAGAATAACAAAATAACAGAATAACAGAATAACAGAATAACAGAATAACAGAATAACAGAATAACAGAACAACGGAATAACAGAATAACAGAATAACAGAATAACAGAATAACAGAATAACAGAATAACAGAATAACAGAATAACAGAATAACAGAATAACAGAATAACAGAATAACAAAATAACAGAATAACAGAATAACAGAATAACAGAATAACAGAATAACAGAATAAATGACTCACGGAATAACAGAATATAAGAATAACAGAATAACAAAATAACAGAATAACAGAATAACAGAATAACAGAATAACAGAATAACAGAATTACAGAATAACAGAATAACAGAATAACAGAATAACAGAATAAATGAATCACGGAATAACAGAATATCAGAATAACAGAATAACAAAATAACAGAATAACAGAATAACAGAATAACAGAATAACAGAATAACAGAATAACAGAATAACAGAACAACGGAATAACAGAATAACAGAATAACAGAATAACAGAATAACAGAATAACAGAATAACAGAATAACAGAATAACAGAATAACAGAATAACAGAATAACAGAATAACAGCATATCAGTATAACAGAATAACAGAATAACAGAATAACAGAATAACAGAATAACAGAGTAACAGAATAACAGAATAACAGAATAACAGAACAACAGAATAACAGAATAACAGAATAACAGAATAACAGAATAACAGAATAACAGAATAACAGAATAACAGAATAACAGAATAACAGAATAATAGAATAACAGAATAACAGAATAACAGAATAACAGAATAACAGAATAACAGAATAACAGAATAAAAGGATAACAGAATAACAGAATAACAGAATAACAGAATAACAGAATAACAGAATAACAGAATAACAGAATAACAGAATAACAGAATAACAGAATAACAGAATAACAGAATAACAGAATAACAGAATAACAGAATAACAGAATAACAAAATAACAGAATAACGGAAAAACAGAATAACCGAATAACAGAATAACAGAATAACAGAATAACAGTATAACAGAATAAAAGAATAACAGAATAACAGAATAACAGAGTAACAGAATAACAGAATAACAGAATAACAGAATAACAGAATAACAGAATAACAGAATAACACAATAACAGAATAACAGACTAACAGAATAATATGATAACAGAATAACAGAATAACAGAATAACAGAATAACAGAATAACAGAATAACAGAATAACAGAATAACAGAATAACGGAATAACAGAATAACGGAATAACAGAATAACAGAATGGTAGAATAACAGAATAACAGAATAACAGAATAACAGAATAACAGAATAACAGAATACAGGAATAACAGAATAAGAGAATAACAGAATAACAGAATAACAGAATAATAGAATAACAGAATAACAGAATAACAGAATAACAGAATAACAGAATAACAGAATAACAGAATAACAGAATAACAGAATTACAGAATAACAGAATAACAGAATAACAGAATAACAGAATAACAGAATAACAGAATAACAGAATAACAGAATAACAGAATAACAGAATAACAGAATAACAGAATAATAGAATAACAGAATAACAGAATAACAAAATAACAGAATAACAGAACAACCGAATAACAGAATAACAGAATAACAGAATAACAGAATAACAGAATAACAGAATAACAGAATAACAGAATAACAGAATAACAGAATAACAGAATTACAGAATAACAGAATAACAAAATAACAGAATAACAGAACAACGGAATAACAGAATAACAGAATAACAGAATAACAGAATTTCAGAATAACAGAATAACAGAATAACAGAATAACAGAATAACAGAATAAATGACTCACGGAATAACAGAACATCAGAATAACAGAATAACAAAATAACAGAATAACAGAATAACAGAATAACAGAATAACAGAATAACAGAATAACAGAATAACAGAATTACAGAATAACAGAATAACAAAATAACAGAATAACAGAACAACGGAATAACAGAATAACAGCATAACAGAATAACAGAATAACAGAATAACAGAATAAATGACTCACGGAATAACAGAATATCGGAATAACAGAATAACAAAATAACAGAATAACAGAATTACAGAATAACAGAATAACAGAATAACAGAATTACAGAATAACAGAATAACAAAATAACAGAATAACAGAACAACGGATTAACAGAATTACAGAATAACAGAATAACAGAATAACAGAATAACAGAATAACAGAATAACAGAATAACAGAATAACAGAATAACAGAATAACAGAATAACAGAATAACAGAATAACAGAATAACAGAATAACAGAATAACAGAATAACAGAATAACAGAATAACAGAATATCAGTATAACAGAATAACAGAATAACAGAATAACAGAATAACAGAATTACAGAATAACAGAATAACAAAATAACCGAATAACAGAACAACGGAATAACAGAATTACAGAATAACAGAATAACAGAATAATAGAATAACAGAATAACAGAATAACAGAATAACAGAATAACAGAATTACAGAATAACAGAACAACAAAGTAACAGAATAACAGAACAACGGAATAACAGAATAACAGAATAACAGAATAACAGAATAACAGAATAACAGAATAACAGAATAACAGAATAAATGACTCACGGAATGACAGAATATCAGAATAACAGAATAACAAAATAACAGAATAACAGAATAACAGAATAACAGAATAATAGAATAACAGAATAACAGAATAACAGAATAACAGAATTACAGAATAACAGAATAACAAAATAACAGAATAACAGAACAACGGAATTACAGAATAACAGAACAACGGAATAACAGAATAACAGAATAACAGAATAACAGAATAACAGAATAACAGAATAACAGAATAACAGAATTACAGAATAACAGAATAACAAAATAACAGAATAACAGAACAACGGAATAACAGAATTACAGAATAACAGAATAACAGAATAACAGAATAACAGAATAACAGAATAACAGAATAACAGAATAACAGAATAACAGAATAACAGAATAACAGAATAACAGAATAACAGAATTACAGAATAACAGAATAACAAAATAACAGAATAACAGAACAACGGAATAACAGAATAACAGAATAACAGAATAACAGAATAACAGAATTACAGAATAACAGAATAACAAAATAACAGAATAACTGAACAACGGAATAACAGAATAACAGAATAACAGAATAACAGAATAACAGAATAACAGAATAACAGAATAACAGAATAACAGAATAACAGAATAACAGAATAACAGAATAACAGAATAACAGAATAACAGAATAACAGAATAACAGAATAACAGAATAACAGAATAACAGAATAACAGAATAACAGAATAACAGAATAACAGAATAACAGAATAACAGAATAACAGAATAACAGAATAACAGAATAACAGAATAACAGAATAACAGAATAACAGAATAACAGAATAACAGAATAACAGAATAACAGAATATAAGTATAACAGAATAACAGAATAACAGAATAACAGAATAACAGAATAACAGAATTACAGAATAACAGAATAACAAAATAACAGAATAACAGAACAACGGAATAACAGAATTACAGAATAACAGAATAACAGAATAACAGAATAACAGAATAACAGAATAACAGAATAACAGAATAACAGAATTACAGAATAACAGAACAACAAAATAACAGAATAACAGAACAACGGAATAACAGAATAACAGAATAACAGAATAACAGAATAACAGAATAAATGACTCACGGAATAACAGAATATCAGAATAACAGAATATCAGAATAACAGAATAACAAAATAACAGAATAACAGAATAACAGAATAACAGAATAACAGAATAACAGAATAACAGAATCACAGAATAACAGAATATAAAAAAAAAACAGAATAACAGAACAACGGAATTACAGAATAACAGAACAACGGAATAACAGAATAACAGAATAACAGAATAACAGAATAACAGAATAACAGAATAACAGAATAACAGAATAACAGAATAACAGAATAACAGAATTACAGAATAACAGAATAACAAAATAACAGAATAACAGAACAACGGAATAACAGAATTACAGAATAACAGAATAACAGAATAACAGAATAACAGAATAACAGAATAACAGAATAACAGAATAACAGAATAACAGAATAACAGAATAACAGAATAACAGAATAACAGAATAACAGAATAACAGAATAACAGAATAACAGAATAACAGAATAACAGAATAACAGAATAACAGAATAACAGAATAACAGAATAACAGAATAACAGAATAACAGAATAACAGAATAACAGAATAACAGAATAACAGAATATCAGTATAACAGAATTACAGAATAACAGAACAACAAAATAACAGAATAACAGAACAACGGAATAACAGAATAACAGAATAACAGAATAACAGAATAACAGAATAAATGACTCACGGAATAACAGAATATCAGAATAACAGAATATCAGAATAACAGAATAACAAAATAACAGAATAACAGAATAACAGAATAACAGAATAACAGAATAACAGAATAACAGAATCACAGAATAACAGAATATAAAAAAAAAACAGAATAACAGAACAACGGAATTACAGAATAACAGAACAACGGAATAACAGAATAACAGAATAACAGAATAACAGAATAACAGAATAACAGAATAACAGAATAACAGAATAACAGAATAACAGAATTACAGAATAACAGAATAACAAAATAACAGAATAACAGAACAACGGAATAACAGAATAACAGAATAACAGAATAACAGAATAACAGAATAACAGAATAACAGAATAACAGAATAACAGAATAACAGAATAACAGAATTACAGAATAACAGAACAACAAAATAACAGAATAACAGAACAACGGAATAACAGAATAACAGAATAACAGAATAACAGAATAACAGAATAAATGACTCACGGAATAACAGAATATCAGAATAACAGAATATCAGAATAACAGAATAACAAAATAACAGAATAACAGAATAACAGAATAACAGAATAACAGAATAACAGAATAACAGAATCACAGAATAACAGAATATAAAAAAAAAACAGAATAACAGAACAACGGAATTACAGAATAACAGAACAACGGAATAACAGAATAACAGAATAACAGAATAACAGAATAACAGAATAACAGAATAACAGAATAACAGAATAACAGAATAACAGAATTACAGAATAACAGAATAACAAAATAACAGAATAACAGAACAACGGAATAACAGAATAACAGAATAACAGAATAACAGAATAACAGAATAACAGAATAACAGAATAACAGAATAACAGAATAACAGAATAACAGAATTACAGAATAACAGAATAACAGAATAACAGAATAAATGACTCACGGAATAACAGAATATCAGAATAACAGAATAACAAAATAACAGAATAACAGAATAACAGAATAACAGAATAACAGAATAACAGAATTACAGAATAACAGAATAACAAAAGAACAGAATAACAGAACAACGGAATTACAGAATAACAGAACAACGGAATAACAGAATAACAGAATAACAGAATAACAGAATAACAGAATAACAAAATTACAGAATAACAGAATAACAAAATAACAGAATAACAGAACAACGGAATAACAGAATTACAGAATAACAGAATAACAGAATAACAGAATAACAGAATAACAGAATAACAGAATAACAGAACAACGGAATAACAGAATAACAGAATAACAGAATAACAGAATAACAGAATAACAGAATAACAGAATAACACAATAACAGAATAACAGACTAACAGAATAATATGATAACAGAATAACAGAATAACAGAATAACAGAATAACAGAATAACAGAATAACAGAATAACAGAATAACAGAATAACGGAATAACAGAATAACGGAATAACAGAATAACAGAATGGTAGAATAACAGAATAACAGAATAACAGAATAACAGAATAACAGAATAACAGAATACAGGAATAACAGAATAAGAGAATAACAGAATAACAGAATAACAGAATAATAGAATAACAGAATAACAGAATAACAGAATAACAGAATAACAGAATAACAGAATAACAGAATAACAGAATAACAGAATTACAGAATAACAGAATAACAGAATAACAGAATAACAGAATAACAGAATAACAGAATAACAGAATAACAGAATAACAGAATAACAGAATAATAGAATAACAGAATAACAGAATAACAAAATAACAGAATAACAGAACAACCGAATAACAGAATAACAGAATAACAGAATAACAGAATAACAGAATAACAGAATAACAGAATAACAGAATAACAGAATAACAGAATAACAGAATAACAGAATTACAGAATAACAGAATAACAAAATAACAGAATAACAGAACAACGGAATAACAGAATAACAGAATAACAGAATAACAGAATTTCAGAATAACAGAATAACAGAATAACAGAATAACAGAATAACAGAATAAATGACTCACGGAATAACAGAACATCAGAATAACAGAATAACAAAATAACAGAATAACAGAATAACAGAATAACAGAATAACAGAATAACAGAATAACAGAATTACAGAATAACAGAATAACAAAATAACAGAATAACAGAACAACGGAATAACAGAATAACAGCATAACAGAATAACAGAATAACAGAATAACAGAATAAATGACTCACGGAATAACAGAATATCGGAATAACAGAATAACAAAATAACAGAATAACAGAATTACAGAATAACAGAATAACAGAATAACAGAATTACAGAATAACAGAATAACAAAATAACAGAATAACAGAACAACGGATTAACAGAATTACAGAATAACAGAATAACAGAATAACAGAATAACAGAATAACAGAATAACAGAATAACAGAATAACAGAATAACAGAATAACAGAATAACAGAATAACAGAATAACAGAATAACAGAATAACAGAATAACAGAATAACAGAATAACAGAATAACAGAATATCAGTATAACAGAATAACAGAATTACAGAATAACAGAATAACAGAATTACAGAATAACAGAATAACAAAATAACAGAATAACAGAACAACGGAATAACAGAATTACAGAATAACAGAATAACAGAATAATAGAATAACAGAATAACAGAATAACAGAATAACAGAATTACAGAATAACAGAACAACAAAGTAACAGAATAACAGAACAACGGAATAACAGAATAACAGAATAACAGAATAACAGAATAACAGAATAACAGAATAACAGAATAACAGAATAAATGACTCACGGAATGACAGAATATCAGAATAACAGAATAACAAAATAACAGAATAACAGAATAACAGAATAACAGAATAACAGAATAACAGAATAACAGAATAACAGAATAACAGAATTACAGAATAACAGAATAACAAAATAACAGAATAACAGAACAACGGAATTACAGAATAACAGAACAACGGAATAACAGAATAACAGAATAACAGAATAACAGAATAACAGAATAACAGAATAACAGAATAACAGAATTACAGAATAACAGAATAACAAAATAACAGAATAACAGAACAACGGAATAACAGAATTACAGAATAACAGAATAACAGAATAACAGAATAACAGAATAACAGAATAACAGAATAACAGAATAACAGAATAACAGAATAACAGAATAACAGAATAACAGAATTACAGAATAACAGAATAACAAAATAACAGAATAACAGAACAACGGAATAACAGAATAACAGAATAACAGAATAACAGAATAACAGAATTACAGAATAACAGAATAACAAAATAACAGAATAACTGAACAACGGAATAACAGAATAACAGAATAACAGAATAACAGAATAACAGAATAACAGAATAACAGAATAACAGAATAACAGAATAACAGAATAACAGAATAACAGAATAACAGAATAACAGAATAACAGAATAACAGAATAACAGAATAACAGAATAACAGAATAACAGAATAACAGAATAACAGAATAACAGAATAACAGAATAACAGAATAACAGAATAACAGAATAACAGAATAACAGAATAACAGAATAACAGAATAACAGAATAACAGAATATAAGTATAACAGAATAACAGAATAACAGAATAACAGAATAACAGAATAACAGAATTACAGAATAACAGAATAACAAAATAACAGAATAACAGAACAACGGAATAACAGAATTACAGAATAACAGAATAACAGAATAACAGAATAACAGAATAACAGAATAACAGAATAATAGAATAACAGAATTACAGAATAACAGAACAACAAAATAACAGAATAACAGAACAACGGAATAACAGAATAACAGAATAACAGAATAACAGAATAACAGACTAAATGACTCACGGAATAACAGAATATCAGAATAACAGAATATCAGAATAACAGAATAACAAAATAACAGAATAACAGAATAACAGAATAACAGAATAACAGAATAACAGAATAACAGAATCACAGAATAACAGAATATAAAAAAAAAAACAGAATAACAGAACAACGGAATTACAGAATAACAGAACAACGGAATAACAGAATAACAGAATAACAGAATAACAGAATAACAGAATAACAGAATAACAGAATAACAGAATAACAGAATAACAGAATAACAGAATAACAGAATTACAGAATAACAGAATAACAAAATAACAGAATAACAGAACAACGGAATAACAGAATTACAGAATAACAGAATAACAGAATAACAGAATAACAGAATAACAGAATAACAGAATAACAGAATAACAGAATAACAGAATAACAGAATAACAGAATAACAGAATAACAGAATAACAGAATAACAGAATAACAGAATAACAGAATAACAGAATAACAGAATAACAGAATAACAGAATAACAGAATAACAGAATAACAGAATAACAGAATAACAGAATAACAGAATAACAGAATAACAGAATAACAGAATAACAGAATAACAGAATAACAGAATAACAGAATAACAGAATAACAGAATAACAGAATAACAGAATAACAGAATAACAGAATAACAGAATAACAGAATAACAGAATAACAGAATTACAGAATAACAGAATAACAGAATAACAGAATAAATGACTCACGGAATAACAGAATATCAGAATAACAGAATAACAAAATAACAGAATAACAGAATAACAGAATAACAGAATAACAGAATAACAGAATTACAGAATAACAGAATAACAAAAGAACAGAATAACAGAACAACGGAATTACAGAATAACAGAACAACGGAATAACAGAATAACAGAATAACAGAATAACAGAATAACAGAATAACAAAATTACAGAATAACAGAATAACAAAATAACAGAATAACAGAACAACGGAATAACAGAATTACAGAATAACAGAATAACAGAATAACAGAATAACAGAATAACAGAATAACAGAATAACAGAACTACGGAATAACAGAATAACAGAATAACAGAATAACAGAATAACAGAATAACAGAATAACAGAATAACAGAATTACAGAATAACAGAATAACAAAATAACAGAATAACTGAACAACGGAATAACAGAATAACAGAATAACAGAATAACAGAATAACAGAATAACAGAAATTCAGAGTAACGGAAAAACAGAATGACAGCATGACAGGGTATCCGAATGACATAATAATAGGACAAATGATGAACAGCTTTTCCGTTGTTTTCTTGCCATAATCAGAATTATTTCGTTTGTCGAATGTTTCAGTTCAAAGATATGAGTTCTATTCTCTTTTAGGGAATACGTTGTGGCATTCGTAGTGTGATGTTTTTAATAAAAACATACTTCTAGAAAATTATTTTCTGCATTATATGGACAGACAACTAAAAATTACAATGAGATCTTTTCGAATATGTGGAAGTATTTTGGATGTATAGAATTATTTGAAATTCTAAAGATAGGATGATGGGGGAGTGGCGGTTAGCGGGCAATGCTGGTAACTTCCAAATATTTAACTTCCGAAAACATTCCATTATTACTACTATTTCTATCATCTAGCACACCATTGAGAATACTATCACACCAAGCAGCGCCATTTTGTATCGGGTGCCGTGAGTTTCACACCTTTGGAAAGGTTATGACGTGGTTTCTTGTAAAAAATATTAAAATTCGATGCAAGGTAAGATTAAAATGATTTATACCAATCAATACCTTTTAAAAGTCAATAATTGCACAGGCATTAGTGTATCCCAGATTATATTTGGATTTTATGCAAGTTATTTACATTTTAAGTGATCAACCGAAGAATACATTTCCGTATTTTGTTGTTATGGCAATCATTCGACGCGGGTGATACCCATCGCTGACCGGTCTCACCCCATATGAAATGTAAAGGCTAGTTATGATTCTTTTGTTTGTTAAAATAATGTTTCAGTTTTCACTTATTTTGTTCTTAGATGACGTGTAAAAGGAAAACAACCATAATAAAAGGAAACTGGACAAAAGAAGAATTGGAAAAGGCTGTTGAAGCATTTAGTGCTGGGAGTTTTCTGCGATCTACTGCTAAGAAGTTTGGCATACCCATCAGTAAAATACAAGATCTGATCAAGATGTTCAAATGTTCAGAATCTTCTAATTACGGAGCTTTCTAGCTTATTTGCAGAAGCAGAGCAGACTAGGAATACAAAACATCTATTCCAACTTTAAGTAGTTCTTCCAAAGTTGGGAAGGTGTTGAATTGAATTATTATGAACTATTCAAGTGTGACCCTGCTACAATAATTGCCCAAAAATGGACCAAAGAGAATAAGTTTTAGAATTAGAAGAGAATAGAATTAGCAGCTATGAAAGAGAAAAATGCACAACTGTCATTTGCGCGATGTCAGCTACAGGATCAGCTTCAATGCGTATTTTCCCAGGAAAGGGAATGTCACCTTAATGTCACCATAATCGTTACAGCCAGGCATTTTATGCAGCATATATGGTCATATATGTACCTCGCAACTTCTAGATGTCGCATTTAAAAATAAAGAGAATAAATAAGAATAAAGCGAGATGAAAGTTCTCCTGTCGAACCCATCTTTTGTTGCAATGTGTAGTAGACTTCTTTGAGATGAACAAAAGGTTTAAAAAGGTCTCTACAATGTTTATCCAATAAAGACGATGTGAAAATTTTTTTGCCACAATGAAAGAGCAGATTGCAGATGGAGTCTAAAGTATGCAAAATCACGTGGCACATTATGTTCGAGCTGTCTTAAAATATAAAAAGGACTCACAGCAACTGAGAACATAAGAGCTCACTTGTCTAATACCCTCTCTACGTTCCTGCTCTTCCGCTAGTAGAGGGATAACCAAGCTTAAAGGTGCCTGACAGTGCAGAAAAACGACATTGGGCCCGAAGCAATATGTCAAATGGATCATGACTCAGTACTAAGGTTTCCGAGGATGTATTTAGTAAGTAGTCCAGTCCCTGGAGAAATGAGAGCCTCGCGTGTAAATGCATTCACCACGCAATTACAAAATATGTGTAGGAGCAAACAGTCATCCTCTAGTGATTCCAAAGACATAATACTGAATAATTAAATATGAAAACTCATAATTAATTCCCATTTCTAAACTGAGTTTTGATAGCCAGGAAACAGCTCGAAACTCTGATTTAAAAATGCAATTTAATCAGAAAATTGTTGGCAACTGTTTTTCATTTTCTGAATATTTACAAGCACATGAACCAACAAATAGAAGGGATGGGATATTTGTTTTGACAAAATTAAAAAATAAATTCCAACTTTTCACTATGGTTTCATCCTTTCTATAATTTTTGAGTTTTGCTTATCTGCTTAAGCCTTTTTCAATATTTTGAATGCCGCTCCGCAGCACTTCACAAGTAATGCTGAAAAAATTTTCATATTGTTAAAACCTTGATAACATCGGGGGAATTTTCGGCCACAAATTCCGAAACAATCAAGTTCGTATGAGATGTCGCATTTCCTTAGTGTTAAGTTCATGAATTTTTCTTCCAAAAATCGGGCATTTATGCGAATGGCTTCAGGCAAACGAGGCAAAACACCTAAATAGTATTCTTTATTCACGGTTGGGCCCTACGGAAGGAAGTTGAAGTGCACCGCACCACGAATATGGAAGAAAACCGTTAACAAAACTTTGATTTTGGACCGACTTTGGCGCTTTCTTTTCGGGTTTGGCTCATTTCCGAAGCAGCATTCGAACGATTGTTGTTCGGTTGGCATATCAAATTCATAAACCTATAATTCGTCACCAGTAATGAAACGTTCAATGAATTTCGCGCCGTTTTCTGCGCTGGAAATCATATCTGTGGCCATATCAAAATCAATACGACGGTGTTTTTGAATGAAATTAAGCTTTTTTTGCACCAGCCGAGAATCGACGCGTTTCATGCCCAAAATACCAAATAATGTTTTCGGCTGATCCATATAAGATAGTCAACAACGCAGCAATATCTTTAATCGACACCCAACGATTTTTCAATACGATTTGCTTCGCCAATTAGATTTTTTCTGCGTTAACAGACGTTGATGGCCGTCCAGGGATCGCATCACCCTCTAGGCTCTCTCGGTCGCCTTTGAAGCTTTTATACCATTCGTACGCTCGTGTTTTTGACATACACGCATCACAATACGCGTTTTGTAACATTTTCAACGAATCAGCACACGGAATTTCATTTTTAACACAAAATTTTAGGCTCGTGAGTTAATCGAATTTTCGTATGGATGCCAATTGAACAGTAACCGTATGAGATATGTCAAAATTTCACAGACCAGCAATAAAAGTATTGGATGAGCATGGCAATTTAAAAGTTCTCTTTTGATTATAAGGTACCTCCAAATCAAATTGAAGTTTTGAGTCTAAAAGAGATCTTGATTATTTTAAAAAAGTTATATGGACTTTATGGAAATTTATTGAAAAGTGGGGATTATGACAAACATGATGATTCCAGAATCGCATCATTCGCAATTCATCCAAATCTAATAATAATGTGTAAAATGTAAAATTCGGATCCTAGTTTATTTTTATATTACAAGCGCTAATGGTTCTCCGTACGGTAGGCGTTTCTTAAATAAACATATATTTCTTGATGCTTAGCTGTCAGGATACGATTGTGCTGCAACCATATGAACTAAATGACAAAATGATGACTAAATCATAGAAATAAAAGCGATTCAAGTTTCTTTTCAGATTTAAACCTGTATTCTATAAACATGCATTTACTTTTACTGATTTTTTGGTTTAAGCGCTCAGAACTAGCATGAGATGAAAACTATTCTCAACTATTCCCTAGACAAATTTTTCCATGCCGAGTTTTCTTTCGACAGTATAGCTTTCAATCCAATCAAATTCAAACTACCTAATCAAATCTCTTATTCACAGTTGTGCAGGAACATTTCAAAGTTGAATTGAGAACAAGAAATCTTAGGCTACTTTAGATATGGTAATGTGATTTTCTCCATCTCCTTCGTCCTCTGTTTGATCAATACGACAATGCTATGTACAGACCTAGTGCATGCTATATATGGGAACTCGAATGCAAGCAATGCGCTGTTCAAAGGATTTTTCATGTCCTCTTAGAATTGATAGGAACGATCCCTGTTCAGTTAAGGTGTACCCAGTGTATTTTTAGAGGCTATTTGGAAATGGTAAGCGCATTGAGTACGGCCAAGAGAAAAATTGAGAGATAGTATGCATATGTATACTGTAACAGTGGTTGAGAACTAGATCGGTCGGATTTCCAAAAAGGATGTGACACTATTTAGACAGTAAAAATTGTGAAGATTTCAACGAATAAAAGCCACATTGCATAGAAGAGTTTCGAGAGCTTCGTGTCTGCCAGAATGTTCGTTGAATGTTTGTAAAGTTAGAGCATTCCACTAGATTGTAAATTGAAATAGCAATATCTCTTCAGAGTACCAGAAAAGTATCTAACTACAGCCTAGTATTCTTCGGGAGATTCTCCTGTATGCTGCAAGTTTTGAGAGTTTTTAAGAGCAAAGTTATTCCAGAAATATAAGCACATTCTTGTCTTTAAATAACTGGCAAATACAAAATAAAGTAAGAGGTTATGTACTCTCGATGCATGTCTTCCAACTGGTGATATAGCTGAGGCTATGTTTTAATTTCTCAATACAATTAAAATGGCAAATTATAACTGAATACGTTTATTTTACTGTCCGCTCTATACTCTGAAAAGTACATTCCTCTCCCCCACGTATAGGAAAAGCCGTGTGAGTTTCTTTTCTTCAGCTTTATCTTTTGTGAGCGTGCAAAATGTTGCGAGTCACTGGAGTGGCCAAATAACAAAGAAGAATTACGACAAAGTTACCTGTACCTTCTAATATTTTCTAGTTTTATCGAATTCTTACCAGTGCTATTCCTGCCTTCAGCTCTGGCGTTGGTTGTGGCTACCGGGAGAAGTTCCAGTAGCAATGAAATAAATCCAAAATGAAATGTATTTCTGGAAGACTATCTACTGAGAAATTGTCATTTTGAAACGTTGCTGAAATTGTTTCCTACCACCACATTTCCAAAAGTATCTTCATTGATGTAATCTTCACTTCACTGTTCTGAGTAAGTAAATATTTTACGTACTCAGATACTTAACCCTTGAAAGATAACCATATTTGATAGTACGATAAAGATAGTCATACGACGATTCCACGTTTTATCGATTCGATATATTTTATGTGTATTCACATTTTTTCTATGTTTTTCAATAGATTTTCTTTGAACAATTCTTATAGCATATTAAGTCACTATCATTTGAATAAGTCAGAAACAATCGTATATATTTGTACAGTTTTGGAGCAGCACTAAAAATAATAAAAGACGATATTGCAAGTTTTGCGTATGTATTGCGAGTTTATTTTCACACTTGCTATTATACCTCAAGCTTGTAAAAATTTAACATTATTATTTATTTATATTAATTTATAAAAATTATTACAATTAAAAATTATCTTAAATTATATTAACAGTTTTTTTTTGTTTTGGAGGTGTAGGCTATTTACGCCCTAAGTGTCGGACTCTCGCAACCGGACTACTGACTAAACACCTCCCCTATCCCCACCCCGAGAACTTAGCCTGGAACTGTTTGTCGTTTGTGTTTGTCGCTAAGCGATGATGCATGCCGACAAACGGCATGCATCATCGCTTAGTGGCGCCTTCAGGTTAAGGGAAACCCCTCTTTCTGCATGGATGGATATGAAGGAAGAAGATTGCTGTCAGAGAGATCTTCCCTCCCTCGCCAAGCGGTCCATCATGCCCTTCTTTACAAGAAGAACTGTCCGTACGTAATGCGACAAACATTTCCAATTGTCTTTTGATTACATCATTTTGTCCGTCACGCTTTCAGGAGAGACCACGTCTATTTTCTCCGAGAGATGGGGACGAAGTCTTGTCTATCTTGCACACGTAAAGAATGTGTGGCAGGCGTCATCCGTCATCCCCGAGCAGAACAAGCAAGCTGGGGACGGTGACTTTCCCATCTTATACAGGTTAGAATGAAAATACCCGTGCCCACTGTGTAGTTGCGTCAGGTAATAGTCAGTCTCACCATGCATTCTGTAGAAACACGGCCCCAAGTCACTTATAAGCCGTGCGGTCCACCTTCCTCGCGCTTCGTGTATTCATAATTGCTGCCACAACGTTAAGGTCAGTCTCCTTTCCTCTCGGCTGACGGCTTCTCTCGCCGACTCCCTTCTACGTAAGAACATACGTTTCCGTTCTTCTGCAAGTAGCCTAATAGTGCCACCCTCGAGATAACCAGCACCGCAGGTTCAGAGAAAGTGCAATAAGCAGCCACTATCCGCAAAGCTCCTTGACTTCGGTCTTTTCCAGCGCTAGGCTAAGCCCACGGCCTGTCATCCACTCACTCACTTGGCGCAGTACCGCACCCCTTTGAGTTGCGCCTGTTCGACAGTACTTCCGGCGACCAGTACAGCTACGTTGTCTGCGTAGCCAATCAGGCGCGACTCCCCTGGTAATAATAATAATAATAATAATAATAATAAAGTGATACCAATATTAATCCAATTAAAATTATTTTATTGAATACAAAACTTATTATACTTAATTAACTTAAATAAAAATAAAAATTTACCCACTGAAGGCCACTCAAGAATTTTCTGAAAATCAATTTTTAGATTTTGTTTGAAATTGTCCCTTAAGTTCTCGAAACTGATGTGCCAAAAGATTACAGTCAAAAAAATTTCTAAGTACATCGTTTTTGAATTTTAGTACAAGGCCCCCTGGTCCACCTTCATGACCGCTCAAGAAAAGGGACGTTAGGTGATGGGTCCAGGTATACGGCAGATGTTATTGAAACCATTTGTGTATAGCGTATTTTAGACAAGTTTAAACTTGTCTAAGGTTTCTTTCAGCCAGTTAGACACAACCAAGCTTGTACTGATTGTACTGGTACATGCTTATTTTTACCGATACTTCTGCGAGATAATTTTTTTTCACCTGTGTAATTATTAATTTATTTTTAAAATGACAAAGCGGAGTACAGTGGAAAGAAATGAGTGAAAATGGTATGTGGCAACAGCAAGAGACCAAAAGCGTCTCGAAGAAGACCATTGAATTGCCATGAGTGAGAAGCACCCGATGTCTTGAATCCTTGTACAACGGCTTAAAAAAACTGAAACAATCGGAAGATATGTATGATAAAACTATAAAACCAGCTTATGAGAAACTGATCAGCTAAAATCCCTACTCAATGCATCGTCGGTTACACACAAAACAGTAACCAAAGCCCGAAATCCATTGTAAGTGGTAAAACAGTCTTGGATGTGGCTGCGAATATTGCAGTCTGTGTTTACTATGACGGGGTTTTTACAATTTTGCACACAATGGAGTCAATGGACTTGAAAATCGGACCGAGAAATTACGAAATGTGCCTGAAAATCGACAAAGAGCGTATGAAGCATGCAGAGCGATATCTGTCTGAACGAGTAAAGGAGGCTAGGATCGCTTCAAGATCGATTAGAAAGGATAAAAAAGGACCGGACCATAATCCGGAAGGCCAATCGTATGGTGCAGGAATCACTGCTTCAAGGTATTAAAAAATTACTCATGATTTTCTACTACTCAAAATTTCAAATACGTTTATCTCAAAACTGTATTTTTTGAGTTGGCCGAAAACATAACTCAGACAATTTTCAACGGATTACTTGAAATTTAGGGAATATCTTGAAAAATATATTGTTTATGGAAGTACGCTGGATTCTTTTTTAGTTGCATAGTTCGGTTGTTATTAACAATTATCTGGTGATTTTCCAAGTAAATTTCGCACTTTTCACTTTTTTTTTTTTTTTTTTTTTTGGGTTGGGGGGTGAAGGCAATTTACGCCCGGAGTGTGGGACTCCTAGCAGCGCATGCTACCAGACTACCCACTAAACACCCCCCCTGTCAAGAGATCCTAGCCTGGAACCGTTTGACACATTACTTCGGGCTAAGCCTCTTTTTTACTTCGCGCTAGGGCGCCGTCAGTCTAGAGAAATCTCCCTCCAGCGGGAGGGGGCAGGATGGAGGAGGACTGCTGGAAACGAGACCTCCCTAGACCCCGCGCCCAAGGTTATCTATCGAATATTTTTTGGCAATAAGTATTGCCCGAGAGTAATGTGCCACGCAGGTCCATTTGTCGAAACTTTTCAGCATTTTTCCGACCAGATTGTCTGGAGAAAGCTCTCCCATCACCTCCCACAAGTCCTGCCGCATCCTGTTCCACCTTCTACAGTTGCAGAAGGTGTGACATGCGTCGTCCCTTGCCCCTGGGCAGAAAATGCAGTCTGGGGCCCGTGATTTACCAATCTTGTGCAAGTAAGACTGAAAATACCCATGCCCGCTAAGAAGCTGGGTAAGGTAATAATCAGTCTCACCGTGCCTTCGATTTAGCCACGATCCCACGTCCCCTATAAGGCGGGCAGTCCAGCGGCCATTGGAGTCGCCTTCCCATGACTGTTGCCACTCGAGTATTGTGCGCTGCCACTGCCTTTTCACTGGAAATGCGCCATTTAAGCAAAAACCAAAATATCGACAAAAAGAATTATCTACTTTTCTAGTAGTTAGCGTGTAAAATAAAAAAAATGGCCAATCTAAATTAAAAAATTACAGGAGCTGCTCGTCCGGCCGTGAGCCTTCAAAAAACAAAGACATAATCGGAAGAATGCTGCACAGCCACCATTTTGAAAAATCAGTTCAAAAAAATTTGTGCTTGTAGTTGTTTATATACATACATAATAAATATCCTTAATTGGAGTCTCGATTTATTTTGTAGTATTTCAAGAAAAAAATCCTCAAAAAGAATAATTTTCATATTTAAAAGCCTATTAAGTAGCCTAACCCGTTAAGTATGAAGAATGAATTGTTGTTGCTTCTTAGCCCCGCGGAACTTGCTTATTTGTTGTGGACGACGTGTTTTAGGCATATGCAGCCAACTTCAGTTCGTTCTCAGCCATATCAGAACGAGCTAAAAACGCTGCACACAGGAACAACGATTCCTCGACAGCAAACGACCAGTCCCTATTGCCACTTGTTCTCAGTCCTTGCTTATAGGAACTACCCCATGTTCTTTGCCTTCCTTATAGTAGATAAGAGTTTGACTGGCTTTTATCCTCAGTGCAGTGGAGTGACATGGGTGAGGAGCAACCTACGGACCACATACCTTCTGAACGTAAACAAGGACTTAGTTTCTTTGTTGCAGCCATTTATCGCAAGTAAGCATCCAATAACTCCCGAAAAATCCAAAAGGATATGGTTTCTCGTGCCAAGATTTGCAACAGCGTGATCACATTTATGCAACGCGCTTATATACTTATTGTAGCTTGCAGCATTGAAGGCTGAGAACAAAAATCTCCGCTTATTTTTTCATTCCACCAGCAAGTGGTATCTGTTAAGCTCCAGTTTTCAAAGATTATATACATTATTTTCATTTCAGTGGCAAGCAAACGCATCAGTCAGATGTTCTCTAGTCAGTGAAACCTCGTTCTTCTCGCTGAAACTGTTTTATATCTGTTAGTAGAGGACAATTCTCAACACGGTAAGCCCATTTTATGCCAGTCAAATGGTAGCCCAACTCGCATTTATGCTTTATGAACGGCAATTAGGTAAAAAAGTTGTCGACATTTGTTTTGACACCATTTTTGACTGGCAACTTGTCGTAGGCTATTAGGATGAGAACCTCGTCACCGCATAATCCGAAATTCTTCTTTTCAGTGGTTTTGCGTGTATACACACAGAAAAGCCAAATTTCTGAAGCCAAATCTTATCAGCTTCCCTCCGATAACTTATATGGGGTAATCCTGCCCATAGTATATGATCATGCTTTTGTCGACACTGTAATACTCGTCAAGACCACAGCGTTCCCTTAAAAGATTCACTTAGCTTGGAGCGGGCGCAACTTTTAAAGTCCGTCAGAGGAAGCCGATAAATTTTCATTGTCATTTATGTGTTATTATTGAAGTGTTGCTTCAAATCCATTGCACTTGATACGCTGATAAAAGCTTTGGCACATCTTTGTTTCTAGAGAAATATATTCCTTTGTTTGGTAGCTTCGCATATCCCGACAAAAACATGCCGCCCAAAATAAAATATAATTCATCTCTAGTGACACGCAAAGAACGATTTTTCTGACACCCGTAAAACTTTGTTGGGTCTGCAATATGCCTGCTAAATCTTTGTGGAAAAAAGCTTGAAATATTCAACCGGGTCTTGAGAATGTAGACTTTCTTTTGAAGTTGGCTGTATGTTATATTGTGTATACGTAAGATATGGTAATTGATTTTTCCGCATTGTAATTGTCATTTTCTTGGCTTTCATTCTGGCGAATAGTCATTCTGGCGAATAGTACGAGCTCTCAGATAACCAGAAGTTCAGTATCTTCATCGTCGATGTAGATGGCTACGACATCGGTGTAGATGTTTGCGAAGTATCAGCATCTGATTGAAGATTTGAGGATGTAGAGCTCACAGTACCCCAACAATTTGCTCGTAAACGTCGTAGTTCACACGGAGTTTGAAGCATCGTGCGCCCCAGATGGTTTAGATTCGCATTATGTACGTCCTCCGATTTTTGACTACCCTCACTTGCAGCCTTACAACTCCACTCAATTGGAGGCTCAACTTGAATAATATTTACCGTAATTTCACATTCTTCTTCACTTTCCAAAGCTAATAAAATTTAATGCACCGACCACCAGCAAAAAGCGAGCAAATACAACACATATACGATTGCTACGTTTAAGATCCGATATATCAGGCGGCATCTATGCTCCAACGTGTAAAGTTAAACCAACATTTTTGACACAATCCTAAAGCTTATATTTACATAGGTACACATTATTGTATCAAAAACAATTGAATTTTTACGTTTGAAAGCTCTTCCCCTTTTCTCAAATTTATCCGACAGTGATCTGCCATTTTCGAAATAGACAGACGATAAATGACTTTTACTATTAACTTATTGTAATTGGGATTGGGGTCCACTTAATTTCAAATATGAGCTGCAAAGCTAACTATACGCCAAATCGACGTAGGAAAATTTGTATCTTTGAAAGGAAAGCACATATTTGAATGACTTGACTGACGGCTGCAAGCTCGGTAGATCGACTGAGTTGATAAGAATTTTGAGGGCAGTTGCTGTCTACATGCGAGAGCTGTGCCAATTTCTCCAAATCGTACAGGTCGATTCAACGTAGGATATCATTCTAACCCTAAAATGATTTTGTTTTTAAGAGAATGATATTTAAAAACTTAAATTTAAACATTAATGGCAGGTAATCGGAAAGTACAATTCCTTCTTTGTAGCACTTAATTATAATTAAATCAAAAAAAGTATCCTTTCCTTAAAGTTAGACAATCATGATACAATTTATTTTCGCGTTAGTATAACAACGACAATTTACGCTTCCCTTCCAGATGTAGATACTGAAGGATTCTCCTTTTTAATTTAAAATCCATCGAGGTTGATAAGAACCTCTGGATCTACCTTTTCAAATTTTAACGGCTAATAAGCGCGAACAAAATTAAATTTTAATATGCAAAATTTATGCAGTTATTAACTCGTCAACACTTTAAACGCTTTAGGCAAAACACACTCGACAATAAACTTCACCATAAATGCAACACCTTATTAGCGCAACTACCACGTTTCGTCAAAAACCAATTTGGTGTGTTGCAAATTTAAATTTACAGCCATTGGCGTAACAATAATCATGAGTGTAACATACACAACATACGATTACATTGTCCTCTGAGCATAACAAATCTACGCACATACACCTGCATAAAACCTATTTAGGTAAGGATATACGAGTAGATAGGTAAACGTTATATCCGTATGCTGCGTCAAGGTGACAGCAAGTGGGCGAAGCTGGTGTGAACAGAATAATAAAATTTTGTTTACAGAATCTCGCACAAAGTCATTATGAATACCGAGGGCATCCAAAGGCTACCACCATCCCTGAAACTACCCCCTGCCCCACCAGCCACCACCATGACTTGGTGGTCGGCAATCCGGGTCGAGAAGGGAAATTGATTGGGAAAAAGGTTTTTCCAACCATACCGTACGTAAATCATTTGGAAAGCTACTCTAGTGTACAGAATTGGAACTAGCGGGCAGGAAAATTTCATATCAATTTTTCCCTGTTATTGGTTTTGCTGAACGAAAGTTACACACAAACACAAATGTTGTATATGCAGATCTTGAAATGTGTATGCGAGTGCTGCGGTATGCTGGGGCTGAAGGGAAGATTTTTTACAGGGTTCGCATTCAGGATGGGGTTGATATTAATTCCAAGGTGAAACTGTTGTAACGTATTAGATACATGAGGTTTGATAGACGATTTAAATTTGAATTCGAAATTAGTGTGGCTTCGGTTGTTTGACTGGTAAATTAATTTCACTTTTTCGGGGAATTTTTCATATTCGTAGATCAGTGAAGGATTCATCATGACTATATTGGAAGGTTTCTAGGTATTTTAAGTGGATTGAATGCAATCATAGTGGAACTTTTGTCAAAGAAAATTTGCATTCATCAAAATCGGCAATTTTTAAATTCGTATTGATTTGAAGCGAGGAAGCTTCCAAGTATATGCAATCGAAATTATTTTTGGGAGCTTTTTTGATTTTGGAATTTGAGTTTTGTTTGATCTTTACATTTAATAATTATTTTCTCACAAACTCTATCAATAAGAATACACTAAGACGTCAAAATGTCGAATAGGAGGAAGGGGTAGAGGGAGGTCCCATGACCTAATCCTGATAGGTTTAAACGTGGGGGTGACAATGTGAAGGCACAAGACGGGGGAATGAAAAATTTAATATTTAAATGCTAAAAAATTTATATATGGGGAGGTAGCAAAGAGAGATTTTCGGATGACGAGAAACATTTAGTAATTATAAAAGTGGGGTAAGAAGCGGGGGGAAGCACTTGAGGGCATCAAATAGGGATCCGATTTGGGTAAAATTCTAAACAAGATCTAAAGCCTGGATCCTATTCCTTACAGTATCCTTTGTTCCGTAGTATCCTTTCAGTATCCTGTAGTTCCTACTGAATGCCGTTAACTCCAATGTTCATAAGATATTCCAGTAAATGTTCCACTATTGCCATGTGAATGAACGTCGCACAATAAAATTTTGACGTTATTGGTCTCTGCTTATTAGTACCCAATCTACATCATCTTTCGAAAATGCAGTGTTCGGTCTTTTCATGCATCGCTCGATATAACGAGGAGCTTTAAATCTTTTTATTCTTCGGGTTTTACGCGAAACAACTTTGTGTTCGAACTGTAGGAAGATAAATCATGTAAATCGCAAGACTCTTTACCTGATATATCCTGGAAATGTCGATATCATGAGCGATCGTTGGATATCATAAGCGGGCAAAACTAAGGTGGACTTTCAAAGTATCTGTAATACAGGCTACATTGGTTTCTGAATCTTGGTTAGATTCAGAGGATATGGGCATACCTTGTCACGTTACCACCACAGTATGCCATAAAGTTTACAAACGAATTGTTGTTTCCTAAATTTCTGTCGCGGAGTATGCCGTTTTCGGGTAAGGACGACTCAAAATCAAATCAGCGTTCCTGGTACGATTGTTGAGACCGACGAGTGTAAACTCACGGTTAATGGCTTTTTGGAGGCATTTGTCGTGAGACAAAGGATGTGTTTGTAGTACCTGTCGACACCCGAGATAGTGCAACTCAGTATGTAATTATTTACGCAGGGAGTTAATCGCCTCTTAATCATTCATATGTCTCATCTTGGTTTGGATGAAAACTAAACCAACCCTGGTTCAACTCAGGCTGTATGTACTGAGGTTTAGTCGCAACTCTTAGGTACTCTATAGTACAGGTCAGTAGATTCCACAAGGTTGTAAGTAATTATGCATAAGCAAAGTTTCACATTCTGATTGTTGGCGTAGATACAACGCTCAACAATCAAAAGGAATTGTTTCATCTGAAAAAAGTGGGGTGTCAACAAATCACAACACTCCGGCACCCCAACCCAGACCGGCACCCTCACCCAGAATATTGAAAGATTCTAGAGGAATCTGACAGGATGTGTACACAGATATATCTGTCAAAAACCCATTTACCTCATTACATAGCCACTTTTTTGGTTTAAACGTCACGTCAATTACTACGATATAATTTTGAATAGAAATGAAATAATTTTTTAAAGCTAAAGAAAACAGAGCTCGTTGACAAAGATTACAAGCGATGAGCTGCAGCATCGCAATCTGTCACTGTACTCGTATAAATGGTAGGTAAATACTTTTTGTAATTCATTTTTGAAACCAATAGTAACCTGGACAAACTCTTGTCCTTTGTTGTTATATTCATTCCCACTCTCACTCAAAATGTTCTTTTCATTTAAAACACCCTATCATATAATTTTTTACCTCGAAAAGTATTTAACTTTTAACTCCATCTCTGGCGCCTCTACTACCTTACTCTCAACTTCGACCCCTTTTTAAGGTTTTTAAACTTTAACAACTTTACCACCCCCACTCCTCGCCAAGCGAGGGTTCAATCATCTACATATTTCCCACGATTCCTTTTTTTAACTTTCTTGACGTGTACATCGTGTTACGTATTCCGAGGTGTAAGCGACATTAAACAAGCATTTAAATAATAAATAAATAAATTACACACATGACATTAAACACACGACATTAAATAAATGAATAAATAAATAAAATAACAATTAATTTTGAATATAACAATTAATTATTTTGGTTAAGTTTTTTATATGTTCCAATATTTTTAAATTAAAACAAAACCATACGAGATGAAATAGAAGTAAGAATAAAATTAAAATAGAAACATTTATAGTTACATTTAGGTATTAAGTTAAATAATATTGATAACAAACAAAAAAAATAAAAAAAAGTCTCAGTAAAATTAAATGTCAAAAAAAAGTCTCAAAACAAAAAACAATATTCTCAGTCGCAAAAAACAATCAAAAAAAAAATTCTTGGAGGTAAATTACTTCCAAGTTATTATTTATTATACTTATTATAATTCGCTAGGTTGTTGTGTACGTATCAGTATAAATAGAATAGAAATTGTGCGGTACGAGATAACCAATAGAAGAATCAATTCAATTATCAATAGAAGTATCGAGACATACAACCAATAGAGGAATCAATTCAAGTATCAATAGAAGTATAGAGACTACCATAGAGACACTCAATCAATAGAGGGAGCTCGATCCAAGGTAGCGCAGCAGAACCGGTGTATCGTGAAACCAGCTGAGGTGCAGAATCGTGCTAGAGGAAGCACGATCCGAGGAAGTGCAGCAGCACAGGTGAATCCTGAAACCAGTTAAGGTGCAGATTCGTGCTACAGGAAGCACGATTAGAGGTAGCGCAGCAGAACAAGTGAGGTCCCGAAACCAGCTGAAGTGGAGGTTCGTGCTACAGGAAGCAAGATTGTAGTCAGCGCAACACAATTGACAGGTGGCCAGGATCAGCGCAGCACAATCGACAGGTAGTCAAAATCAGCGCAGCACAATTCAAAGGTGTTCAGAGTCAGCGCAACACAATTGACAAGTGGTCAGAATCAGCGCAGCACAATTCATAGGTGTTCAGAGTAAGCGCAGCACAATTGACAGGCGGTCCGAATCAGCGCAGCACAATTATCAGGTGCACAATTCACGTCTTTTGATTTTTGATCCTTTTATTTTAATCTAATATGAAGGAGTAAGCTTTTTCCTCTGTGTGTGTGTGTATGTAACATGGAAGGATCAGGCCTTGAATAATGTCCTAACCTCCACGCCCAAGCGGTGAGCTAGTCGGTTTAAAGTAACTTTCTTCGGCCGCCATTATGCGGCCTTTGTATTTTTAAATAATCCTGTCTTTAAACTTGTTCCTTTCTTTCGCTGCAGGTGCGACCGATCGGTTGCCCCCCGATTATTATTTATTCATTATTAATTATATATTTATTCTAAGTTATATTTTTTTTTTTTGAAAATACATAACATGGCGCCCAAAGTGGGGCTGCCCGATTATTATTATTTCATCATTAATTATTGATTTATCATTTTATATTATTTGTAATAATAATTCATTATATATTGTATATATTGTAATTATATATTGTAATTATATTGTAACTAATACATAACAATCGCTACGATGGAGTGACACATGGTTTCGACAATTCACAAGTGGTAATTTTAATGTGAAAGTCAATAAGCGCTCTGACAGCCTACAAAAATGCGAAGCAATTAGCAATTGGCAGAACTATCCGATCGAACGATCCGCTGACAATTGACAATTGCATACGAGATTCATTAGTAACTTTTCTAAAAGGTCTCTTTTACGAAGCTACACAAAAACTCCTATAAATACATCCTTATCCTTATCCTCCTCCTAAAAAGCCCCTATAAATACATCTTTGGATTGTTAAGTCCTTCTCCGCGAAGGTACCTTATAGTTTGAAAGTCACAAAAAAAATAAAAATGAAAACCAACTAAGAGTGCGAAAAAGTAAGTGAACAACTTTGTTTGGAATGATGGAACCTATCGTGGTATAAACAATAAAAAAGAAGAATAAGTGCTATTTGTGCATTCCAATTCCACCAATTCTAAATTGGAAATTCAAAAAATAATTAGTTTTAATTTCACCATCATTTGATATTGACCATTTAATATTTTAGGTTGAGTACTGCTGAGATTCGTCGGAGCGAAATCATACCTTCTAAAGAAAATGAAATAAAGTTTTCCACAAAATATCCTTATTCGTATATTTTCCACCCAGAAGAACAGTAACTAACTACTGCACTTCTCCACTACTACTAGTAGAACATTACTGTATTCTACTCCAATTTTTATTCAACATTAATTGCGGGCTCGGAAACATACACGCGGTTTGTAAAAGGATCAGATTTGGAAAATAGTTAAGAAATAAATAAGTAAATAAATTTAAGTAACTCAATGATAGTTTTATTATTTTTCATTTTTCGAGTGAATTTTCATATAAGACACCCTATTCCACGCAGGAGCAGATTTTGTCTAAAATAAAAATCAAATAAAGAATGCAAAACAATAAACAATTTGACAGCAACAATTAGACAGTCGCATCCGTGAAATATAATAACATAGAACAAATAACAAATAACAAATAACTAATAACAAATAACAAATAACAAATAACAAATAACAAATAACAAATAACAAATAACAAATAACAAATAACAAATAACAAATAACAAATAACAAATAACAAATAACAAATAACAAATAACAAATAACAAATAACAAATAACAAATAACAAATAACAAATAACAAATAACAAATAACAAATAACAAATAACAAATAACAAATAACAAATAACAAATAACAAATAACAAATAACAAATAACAAATAACAAATAACAAATAACAAATAACAAATAACAAATAACAAATAACAAATAACAAATAACAAATAACAAATAACAAATAACAAATAACAAATAACAAATAACAAATAACAAATAACAAATAACAAATAACAAATAACAAATAACAAATAACAAATAACAAATAACAAATAACAAATAACAAATAACAAATAACAAATAACAAATAACAAATAACAAATAAATAACAAATAACAAATCACAAATAACAAACAACAAATAACAAATAACACATGTACCTCAGCGTTTGAGTCAGTGGGTGGTTGACAGACTGTGGGATTATCTCGCGCTAGAAAAACTAATGTCGTCATTCTGACCAAATCCAGAGTTAAGCCTATTCGAATTGTTAATGAGACCATCAAGGCCAAGAAGACGGTAACTTTTCTCGTGTTTTTCTTTCGTTTCGCTTATGATAAACCGAATATATTGAGCCTGGCTCTGTCAACACTAGAAAACGATGCTTGGTGTTTGGTCTTGTTTAAATTTTTGTTCAATCGTGCTAATTGCTTGTAAGATACGGACCACTACCTATTTTGTTGTTTTCTTTACTTAAGGTGCTTATGTTGTTTATAATGTTTCGTGTTCGTGTGGTTGTTTTGTGTGAAGTTAGGAAGTTATTAGGTTTCGCCGGAAGATCCGTGTTGTTTTTGATCATTTGATTCGAAACGTTATCGAGTTTATTGAAGAACCTGGGTGTTACGCTGATTTCGTTACACCTGGTTCATTTGAAAATATTCCGGTCAACATCGCTACCTGTTCTAAGAAATTGCAAAGATCGGGGGTTGTCTTACTAATTTTGTGTAGTCTTTGTCTGAGGTGCCTCCTGTTTGTGAGCCGTCTGTTGATAAATTTAATTGATCTTTCACTTAGTTTTGACCATGAAACCATGGTGTTTTACCATTTTTTTTTTTGCTTATTTCAGGGGCTTGGTTGGAAATGCTCTGTTTTCTGTTGGTAATATTGGATTACCATGTTTTTTTTCAGTGAACTGTCTGATATTTCATCTATTTCCCAATGGGTTTCAATTTTTTCGTTGCTTGATAGTTCTTCTTCAGCTTTACAGTCTGTCTTTTCGAAATACTCTGTGCTCTGGAACTGTAGAGTTTCAGTTTTCTTGGCGTTACCCGTGAACATTTTGGAGATGCTTTCTACTACGAACTTGTTCTCCTTGTTTCTTTGTATATTGAATATGGCATTCGTGGAGCCAGTGTAGATGTAAACATCGTTTTTCATTTTTCATAAACATCAGTTTTCCACTTGTTCAGCGTTGTTGTTGGGCTTTTGATATTGAAGGCTTTACAAAAGTTTTGGTTATACGAGGTAAAAGCTATCCCCACTCCTATGGTGTTTTTTGCTGCGACTGTAGTATAGATCTCTTTTTTAAGTTTTATTTGTTCTCATTTTTGGTTCTGGAAGATTTTCAGTGTCTCTTCTGGGATTTCTCGATAGTTATTCATTAATATGCTATTTTTTCGGTTTTCGTTTTGAAATTTGTTAGTTTTTGGCTCTTTTTGGTTGGAATGATCTTGCAGCAGTGGTAATTGTATAGGTGATATGAAAACTTGAGCTATTTATCTTTGAATGTGTTTGTCCCCGAGTTTTTGAAGGTGCGGCAGCTTTACAATTTCTTTTCCCGTAAAGCACTCTGCTGTTGCTTTCATGTGTGATTCGGCAGCAACTTTAAAGGTTTAACTATTTGATTTGGCAGGGGAAGTCCTTGAAAGGTTTTTAGTCCGTTAGCCTTTAAACTATCTACTTTTTTGTGAAATTTTTTTGCGGCTTGTCCTGCTGGTTGTAATGCCACATTATGCCCACTCTGGTTTGATCTTCAGCTTTCTCCCATTTCCAAAACAAAAGCGTCACACAATAGCCGATTTTATAACGCATCGAAGAGCAGATACTCGAGTCGAGTTTCAAAATCCTATAGCTTCGTCAGTTTTGCTCCAATCACCCTTGGTTGTTAACTGAATACTCTTGAAGAGTTCAACTACCGAATAAAATAATAAACTATGCAAAAATAAACTAAAATACCGTACTCCTCCTTTAATCCTCAAAACAACCTACGGATGGAAAAACCCCCATTTAATTTTATGCCTTATAACCGATGTTTGAAGGGAAGAACCTCGATTTTCGAAAAAAATAACACCGCCAGTTTATTATTTATCAACCAAATTGATGCTTAATGCTGAAAAAATGTAGTTCAAGTTTAATTCCGACTTTTTTCAGTTAATTTTTCTTTTACATAAATTGAAACAGAAAACACTGAGAAACCAAAACGTTTTCTAATTTTGTTTTGTATAGTTTGATTTGAAGAAAGTATGTAGACAAAGTTTCGTTAAGACTTAAGTTGTTTGGACTTTTTTATTGTGTTTGGCAAGTTATTTCGACAAGGTGGTGGGGCATGTCATTGAGGCCATGAAATTAATTGCTGCATGTGCCATTTCATGGTCATGCGCTGTCATTGCGATGAATGAAAATGGTCTCCTAGATCCTTTGATTTAACAGCATTTGATTTCTTGTCAAGGAGTGTTTTGGAATCAAACGACTATGTCAAAAAGTGCAGATCTACTATTGCGTTAAAGGGAAGTATTGAACGCTACTTATGTGACATTCTAGCAATGATGCCATTTGAAGGACGAGGAGTTTTCCACTCAAGGTACTAACATCATCTATCAGATGTGCAATCTTATACCATCACCTTATACCGATATAATTCGCATATTATTGAGCTCAAACCGAAAAATAAGGATTTCCTAACATTTCATCATCCATGATTTGATGTTCGTAGATGGATTATTTCTGTGAATATGTGCTAGTTTATGAAAAAATAAGGATGTTTTTATTTTACATTCTCCTTTTTTCATTATTTATATATATGTATTGAATTGGTCCGGTTTAAATCCTTGTGTAAATCCTCCCAATCCTATTAAATCCTTTCAATTCAAGATAGACATAATAAACGCAGTAGCGAATGTTTTAGTGTGTCTGTCAATGCAAACGAATGTATTTCGCACGTTTGTTTTAGGACAGCATTGTTATATGTTATTGGTAGTGGTTTTACTCCTCATGGTTAAAATTGACAACATAGACAACGAAAAACTATTCCATCGAAAACGATTCTAGTCCAACACAATTTTCAAATCAATGTTAATAATCATCACTTCATGAGCACAAATATTATTGCGCTTAAGTAACCATTTACTTCCTCTAGGAAGAAATAAACTACATGCAAACTCGTACTCGTACTCACACATTTCCTTATGTTGCACAGATGGAAGCAAAAACGCATTATTTTATACTGGGATTCCCACATTCTCTCTCATCAAATTGATCCGAATAGCACGTTGTTGGGTGTTTCAAGCATCCTCTTCTGCGTAATTTCCTCTTGTTCTTTACAACAAATACAGCATCCTCAAAATTGATTCTACCACTGACTGAGGCAATTAAGCAACCATGTGCTGTATAATAATTCAGCAGATAAATGAGTTACAACCAACTAACCTGGATAACAATTCCATTAGTTTCCTTGAATACAACTAGCATCCAATTGGTAAATTCAATAGTTTGCTGCATTCCTTGCTCGTTCACTTTGGATAGTGCTGCTGCTCATCTGACATATTATATACAACGTGACAACCGATGAAATAACTATTAGACTGCAAGGATTCAGCAAGTCAATCGTGAATCGGAGAATTGAATTTGAGTATTTGTTTTTTTAATAAATATTAATGCAAGTGCCATTTAGGAAGTTGCATGTTAGTTTTTAGTATGTATTCTGTTGAAGTGCATCTTGAGGCCACAACTAATGTTTATTCATTCTGATAGAGTTAAACAAGGAAAATATTTTCAAAGGAAGCGGGGCATGAAGTCTCTAACACGAGAATATTGAAAGTTCCTTTCTACCATCGACATCATTCCACAGTAATAGACTGTCGTCATTCCTGGCAACAATTAACTCAAACACTATCTACAGAAGTTGGCAAACATTGTTTGCCACATTTTCATTTTCGCGACTGTTACCTCAAGCACGATCCTATTTTCACCATACGTCCGTGTTTCCCGATAACAATGACGACGATGACTGTGATGATGATGATGATGATGATGATGGCGCCGTCGAATACGATGACAGCGACGCTATATATCAATTGATTTTTCATTGCAAACGGCAATTTTAATTAAGGCATTATTGATGCAATTCTCGCGCTTTTCAATTACCAACTCCACTTGTGCCTCAGGATTTGATCATGCGTTTTCTATTGGCTAAAATTTTCAATGCTGGAAACTGTTTGCTGTATGCACACCGCAGAAGAAGGAAGAGGAGTAGGTGCCAACTCTATTCAAAATGCAATTATGCGGTGTTTGTTTTAAGCTTTTGGTGTTGCTGAGGACGCGACAAAATTGAATGTCTGGAAAATTAAATGATTAAAACTACACCGCAAACAATATCCTGGAAAAAATCTCATTGACAGTTCATAATTATTCCTGTTCACATGTTATGGGAATATTATTCCATTAGAATTGCTGGTCACAGTCACACAGTTTTAATTGGAATTACTGCAGGAACTCCAACCTGATGGGATAATTTAACTTTAATCACATTTTCAATCAGGCAACAATAGCCATAACTTTCCCAAAGTACGTTTAGCTCACTGGTGAAAATATAGTTACAAAAAAGCGTTCCAAACAACCAATTTTACAGAAAAAACTACTGATTTTCCGTAGATTTAACAAGCTTTCTCATGCAAGTTTCCAGGAAATTTGAAACGCTTAAAAGTCATATGAGCATGACATTGCGCACCTTAACTGACCACTGAATTGTTGAGTACCGATTTCCAACCTAGCCGATCAATCATGTTTTTATGTCGCACTTCCCCTGAAAATCAATTTAAACCCACGAAAAAACTTTGACAATACATCCTTCATGAGCAAGTTGAAATATTGGCTGGCTGTGTCAAAGTGAACGTTTCATTATAATCCTTTTTTCATAATGAAATGAATCAATCTTAGCATCCATTTCCATTTCATTCAAGCTTTATCTTTTTTTCATTTTGGGAGCACACATGAATATGGTCCGTCTTCGGTGGGTGTCAACAAGCTTCGATTCTAAACAAAAAAACTGATTAAATAAAGCCTTGTTCTTTACTGGCTGCTACTTCAGACACTTCTCGTGTAATACATGGTATAATTTTTGAATTTGATTTTGATTTTTGCACCAAATGAAGTAGCCAGTTGTAGTAGCCTCTTATCGCAGGAAGAGCAGATGTGCTAAACTATCTCACTTGAGAGTTTCTAAATATTTTTCACGACCTTTGTACCATGAGACTGACTGCTGTACTGCAAATAATAACTTCCTTTATCGAATATTGATCGCTATTCTTGCAATGCATGCCTCAAACAAATCAACTCTAGTCTGGCCAATTGTCCTTAAAAGACTCGCCATGTCATAGTAACTCACAGTACAACACAATATAATATGTAGTACATAGGAGTGTATAGTACCTTTGTAGGCGGACATTATGCACAGAGATGGCTTTACTAAGAGATGGCGCCAAATACGCAGTACGCAACGTATTAATTCGTCACATACGCCATTTCGATCGTCTGACATTTAGCGACAACAAGTGGAGTCGGTCAAAACTAGCTAGTTTTATCGTGTTGATCATTTATATCGAATTTTATGTCTGAAAAAGAGTATTTGCGGCAAAAGGCAGTTGAAAGTCGTCGTTTGCCACGTTTCACCATTTGAATATGTGAGACATAGTTTCGACAGTTCAAAAGTTGTAACTTCAATTTGAAACACAGCGAGCACTCTGATAGCGCACGAATATGTGAAAATGAGGAGTTTTAAGTGCTATTTGATGGCGACTCATCTCAAATTCACCGGTGATTAGCGGAAACATTAAATGTGTCACAAGAAACGATCAGCAGACGTTTATGAGCAAAAATTAAGATCAATAAACTCGTAAAATTGATCCCACGTGATTTAAATAAACATCAAAAGGAAAATCCAAAAGTCGGTTGTGAAATGCTGCTTAAACGCTACGAAGAGAAGTCATTTTTGCACGGAATTGTGACGGAGGCCGAAAAATAGATTTATATTGAAAACTCGAAGCGGGAAAAATCGTGTCTTTCACCAAGCGAATACAGTGCTTCAACACCAACGCGAAATCACTTCGGTAAGAAGACAATGCTCTGTGTCTGGTGGGACCAGATTGGTATTGTGTATAATGAACTCTTGAAGCCTGGTGAAACTTTTTAATATACAACGCATATAAGTTGAAAAATGGCCAGATGACATGGCAAAGTAATTTTGTTGCACGACAACGTACCGTCGCGCACAACAAAACCAATGAAAGACACAGTCAAATCACTAAGATAGAACATACTTCTGCACCTGCGGTACTTCCCAGACATGGCGCAATGTGCTTATTACCTTTTCACACCAATAGGATATGTGCTCGCAGACCAGCACTTCATCGATTTCTAGGAACTTGGAAAGTGTTTCTATGAATTGTTTGCCCCAAATTCAAGCAGTTTTTCTGACATGGTATTCATAAATTATCTGAAAGATGGGCAGTTGCAGCTAAGCCAGATTTATTTCGAAATTGGTGTAACGCTGGAATTGTTTTTATTTCGATAAATTATCTAGAAAGGGTGTACTGTCTGAATTCGTCGGTTCTGGAAGATTTTAATCCTGCATCGTTAAGCAGTGAACATCAGGGAACTCAAGCATCGTCGCGAAGAGCGAAGAGAAGGGAACTTATGTACTCAGTAGACTTCCCAAAAGCCTGCACAGACACCTTATAACGAAGGTTCCTCTGCTTCTATTATTAGAAGATGTCCTAAGCTTGTATCAAAATGGACACAAGAGATCTAAAAGAAATTTGGCTTTCACACTTCATAAAATTCTAGTTTTATTTCTCTCCAGTAAGATAAGAAGGAGAAAAACTACAAATTCCGCTTGACCATACCGATTTATAGTATAGGAGTAAGCTCTTTATTAGAAAATACTAGAGTAACAAGACTCATGGAGTGTTTCAAGTTTAACCGGCATGGACGAATCGGACTGATCAGGGTAATTTCTATAGCAAATTCACTGGATTTTCAATCTTTTCCCTTATCCTTCATGGCTTTTCAGCCTTTTTTATCAGTATCAATTTTTTTGAATGGAGTTCAAGTTTCTTTCAATTATGAAAGTCACCAAAGTTTCTTCTTGGTTTGTTAACAACTTTGAGTACAAAATAGGCGTCCAATAAAATTCCCTCGTTCATCGTCCCTCGTTCATCCCTCGTTCCTCGTGTCATCTTGAAAAAGTTCTGAAGATTTCTAATGCTCGTAGTTCACAGAAATAAATACGAATAAGGCATGATCTCCGTACAAATTCAGAGTCGCCGTAGCAAATAGAATTTCTTAAATCATCACCAAATTGGATTGACGACATAATACTTCAATTCATTGTGATGAATAAATTCAGTTCTCAAATTTGAAGCATATATATTAGAAAGCAATGATGGTTTTATGATTTTATATTTTTACTGGTTTTATGATTCTAAAAGTGTGATAATGTCTTTCTTCTAAATTTAATGTATCACCTTGAAGCTATTGAACGAAAATTGAAATGCGCTCAAATCACCGAGCATATTTTCTCAGATTTAAACACTTTATCTTACTTATCCGTAATCTTAAACCATTTAATCCTATCAACCATAATACCTTCACACTGATCCTATCAACATCCATCCATAAACACACATAGTAACAACATTGAATCCCTCGTTGTCACCTTAAATTTAAAGTCAACACATTGACCATATTCCATCCTATTATCCTTTATGCTACCAATATTTAAAATCATGAAGGACACAATTTGTCCTACAGTAAACACTTCCATTTTCACAAGAAATATTACGAATATCCAATCGTGATGGAAAAAAAAGAATGTACCTAATACCGTTTTCTCTTCACAACACAGTGAAAACTCCTGCCAATAGGATGATCGTGTAGAGAGATGAAGATGCGAAAAGACTCCCTGACAACGAAAAATAAAGATTTTTTTATGTGTGCAATCATTCAAAGGGATAAATTTTTATTACCATCTTCAAGAATATTACAATATAGACGAATACGATGAGAAAATATGTATTTGGGTCCCCGGATACGAAATAAGGATTAAATAGGATAAGCTGAGTATGAAATGAAATGGAAGAAAATTGGATGATACTCGATGTTTCCATGTATATCATATGTACATAAGATTGTTTGTTTGCATTTTGCATTCATAGAAAAAGAGATTCAAAAAACAGGACAACACTCATTGAATACAAGAAAAAAGTGCACTTGACGTAAGAGTTTGTTGAAAAACCTTATTTAACTTTGAAAAGACCATGTGGCCTTTTGAGTTTACAATTTCAAGGCTTATCTGATGCTCTGGACATTTGCGACTTAATTAGCAGCTGGCAACTAAATGACATTTTTCATTCATATAACGTAGTTAAAGGCTTCCAACTTGAACATTCCTTCGATTTTCTTTAAGACTTTCACTAAATTCTCATTTAATGATATCTATAAAATGACGTGAAAAATTTACTTGCAGTTGAATCGACAGTTCGACGACCACCAGTCTGCCCCACAGGCAACGTACCCGATTATATATTTTTTATTTCGTATTTCACAACATTTATGGTTTTTTAATTACATTCAAATACTATGACCGTATTCGTATGACGTCCAGTAACAAAGCTGACTGAATTTCAATGTCGAGCGGCTCTTGATTTAAATGGGAACCTGGTCCAAAAATTAACACAATAAGGAAGTGAACGCTTTTAAGTTCTGGATGAAATTGAGGTGTTTAACGTGGACACATGCCGTATTCGCCTATTTCCACGGTTACCATAGACTAGTTTAGAGCAATGTGTCAACCTCCACCCCCAAGATCTGAAACAAGTTTCAGTCCCAGGTCCCAACTTTGTTCAAGGTTTCTTTCCCCGAACACAACTGGTGAATCCGCTCACCGTACACCCTAGCCTTTGAAACCACAATTACCACATTTCAGTCAAAGATAAGACCTTTACCGTATTGGGGGGGGGCTGTAACCTGTCATCGGCGTGCCTCCAACCCATAATTCGACTAAACCTCTGAAAAGGTTGCGGTTTTCTGTAGTCCGAGAAAAATTCTCAGTTCTTGCTCCAGACGCACGGGACCGCTATCCCTTCCTCACTGCCAGAGATATTTACGTTCTGAATGCTTGACACTCATGGAAAAAAATCACATCGAAAACCGAATGCTAGATTAAAAAATAGATTCCTCTTTTATCACGAATTGAAAGAAGAGAATTGAAGCTTCCGGATTGGTTGAAACATGTATAAAAGCGACTATAGAAAGCGGCGAAGAGAATTCTGGTTGATTAAGCAACAGTGCAATTGCAAAGTAGTGAGTCCAATCCTACGCGAATTAAAAAGCGAGTGAAAGTGTTCGTTATAATTAATTAAAATAAAAGTGAATAAGTGAAGTAGTAATTAAGTGAAAATAATTTTGAAGTGTTAGTGAAATTAATTAAAAGAATAAATTATCAAGCAATTAATTGAAAAGTTGTTCGTGGTAGTTTGGTTCACTTTTGCGAACATTTGCGAAGCAAAGCGGCCAGAGGCGCACCTGAAAGAGCGCAACAATACCCAGATTTCTTCGTTCATATCTTATTGAGGGGTCTACTTACTCTTAAAGCTCTGGAAAAATTCTTTCGTTCTGATTTTTTCATGAGGAAACTATTAAATACATCGATACAAAATTGTTTTAGTTCAATATAGACATTCATTGAATATATGAAAAATTTTTTTAATGAAACATTATTTAAAAAATAAAATGGGAAATAAAAACAATAAAATAATAAAATAAAAACAAGATGCTAATTTGTGCAAGAGCTACACAAGTCATAAACAAGTGCTTAAAGTTTCATATGGACAGGTTCAACACTTTTTGGAGATTGAGAAAAACACGTTTAAAGTAATTTTCAATTTTGTCAATGTTCCACTACAGCCAACGTGAAGTTTCAAATTCTTCCCTGCTATCTTGATGTTGCATCTTCGTCTAGATGCTTCTTAATTCTCATGCCAATGATTCTCTTCGTTTCTCCTATCCGCACTCCTTTGCAAGTCGAAGATTCAATACGATTAATGCCAGATTTTTTTTTTGACTTTCACTTTGTCCTTCGTTGAACCCGTTATACTTTCGAGCTGGTTCTTGCTACTTGATTCGGTCAATTGCACAGGATTATGTGGATTGATTACTTTTTTTAACTTGTTGCTGATACTTTCATGGTAGGTCAGAGCCTTCAAGTATGCCATTTCAGTACGTTGCATTTGTCAACTTTGACCGCTCCTGTCATTGCAGAGTCTTTTGGGACTCCTCTGCCATTCTCTCAATCGTCGAGTGCTTAAACTCGTTTCATCTAGCTCTTCGTTTGGTTGCTTTACTTAGGGATTAACAGAGCATTTAATGAATGATAGTTTGTACGGAAAAACTTTTAGTTGGTGTCTATGGGCTTGATTGAGATTGGCAAGCACCTACCCCAACTCACTCTTTAGAACATGTGTGCAAAAACATCGTCCACATATATAATCCAGCATCTCGGTAATAGGATTATATCCTGTAGTCCTTCTTCTAATCGTGTCATGAATATTTCGCCAAAGAATAATGAAAGAGGATTTCGCATCGCTACTCCTCTTAAGTCTTGGAAAATGTTCCCCTAAAGATGAAATAATTTTCCGTCGTATAGAACCATTCAAACTGTTTGTAGTCTGGTTTTAATCTTTCATGAAGGTGATTTTTCTTTTTCGTATAGGATCCACTCTTCTATGTTTTTTTCTATTACCAGATTACTCGGGAATAGGTCCTACACATCGAAGGAGACGATAGTTTTGTCTCGTGCTAGTAGACCAAACTGTCGTAGCTTCTCTGAGAATTCCTTGCTAATTTTGACAGAAATATCATACATTGGTTTCAATCCCTTAAAGTCGTTTAAAAGCTGCCATGCAAAATTTTGGATAGGTCCACTCATAGCCAATATTATTTCAGGCATTTCGTTTCCTTATTTTTTTTTTGTATTTTCGATAGACACTTTATCTTTGGCAGTGTGGGGTTACTTACTGTCACCTTTGTTAACTCTCCAATCAATGACTCACATATTTTTATGGTTCTTTCGAATCTTTTCATGGATTCCTCCAATAGATTTGGGCGTTGCTTCAAAAAATTTCTCCCGCAATTCTTTTGTATTACTGTGTGAGGATACTGGCTCTTGTTCATCACTACCACTGTACTACTTTTATCCGGTTTGATGAAGTATGCCGCTTTTTGCTTCAGACCAACAACTGTGCTCGCCTCTTTGCTGTGTGTTACCCCTTTCCTTGCTCTTATCACTTCATTTTTTTGCGCATCTGTTTCTACGATTAAGTCTTCTTTAGTAATGTTCGAAGGTCCATAATCCCATTCGAAAATCTTTTCGTTGAAAATCACAGTAGATTGTTGAGCACTAGTCAGGGAGTCCCGTGTGCTTCTATTACTTCATTTATTGGTTGGATGTATATACTAATAAGTAACAGAGCATAAATTTGAAACACAAGAAAATAAGGAAAGGATGAAAATGTAAGGAAATTAGAAAAGATCCTACCGACAAACATCAGATGAGGTAATAACCTCGACGTTGGGAGCAGTATCTTGTGAAATTTTAATCGACGATTTATTATTTTTTGTAAAAAAAAAAGAACAAAATACTCTGGGATACATCAGCAGTAGTACTATCTTTCAGTGTATCTAGTAAGCCAAATGTTCACAATGGTGACTGAAACTGAAATTTGAGTAGAATGAAATTGATTACCATGATGTAACAAGAGCCACGGCACAGCCATAATAATGCCTTTCTTGTCCGACCATCCCCAACAACCCGAAAAGTCTGCAATTAGAAAATTTGTAACTTGGATAGAATTTACTAAATTTATACGATAGCGTAAAATAAAAGATACAAAACATATTTGGTGGACAGCATAAGCAACAGCGACAAAACACCCAAAAAAAATTAGAAGAAATCTATAAGCAAACCTGCCTAAATTTGGCGAACAGCGAGAACTACAACTTTGCCACAGCCTTTAAAACGGGGTACAATAAGGCGCCAATATAAGGGAAAAACAAGATCGAAGAATACGACGTAGGCAAGCAGCTTGCATATAAATTAACTTTAGCATAATTTTTTTACGTCCTGAATAGGAGAGAGTACTGTTGAGTATTCAAGACGTGAGTGGGAGAGAGAGGGTCCTATAGAGTAATCAGGACGTGAAAAACAAAACTTTGTGAGTACAAAGAGGACTACAGTCGAAGAATACAAAAAACATCGCCCGAAAAAGAAAAAAAGAAAAAAAGGAACAATGCATGAAACTTCTTCATAGTAAAAAAATTAGGTCCTTACGTTACCTGCGCAAATGACCTTTACCTGCTTGTATCAATGACAGGTCTATAAAAAAGGATATTTCGATTGACAAATTCTTCGCCAGCAGCTATTTCTCACAGCATGGAAATCTTCTATTCAAACTTGGCAAATTTCATTCTTTGTCGCAAAATTTCAGACCGAAAAAGGCCCTCTCTCCTCATTTTCCACAATAGCGAGAAAAGAATCATTGTCCAAAATAAATGAAGGGAGAGTTGAGAATTGCATTATCCTTGAAAAACGATTCGCATAGACAGAAGCACATTTTACCGGACTTCAACTAATAAGACAGAATCAACAAATCCGAGACGGATTCAACAGCAGGAAGTCGTCAGGGCTAGTTATTTTCGACGTAGCCAAAGCATTTGTCAAAGTCTGGAAAGCAGGACATTCATTATAAATGTATAAACTCTTTATTTTTCTGTCATATTTCCAATGTAGAAGAATATCTCAATATTGCAGATCTCTCAAATCTGCCATTGAGCAAACAGAGATCCACAGAGGTCACCCATCTATCCTATGTTGTATAACCTATACACCGCAGATATCTCTGGCACCAAACAACGGTCAAGTATAATTTTATGCAGTTGAAATCTCCATATACAACACATAAAGACAAGCAAAATTCATCTCTTCAGAATCGCAAAAATCTATCAAAAGAATCCTTGAATACTTCCAAAAGTGAAAAATTGTAACTAGTAACGACCAGACGCAAGTCATTTTCATCACTAGACCCCCAAGACAACAACCGACACCAATATATATATATATATATATGCTCTGAAGTTATCCAATGAAACAGATCAGTCAAATATCTAGGACTCACAATTGACCATAAACTGACCTGAGAAGAACGACAGCTTCCACATGACAGACAGCTTTGTCGTACCCAAAATTTCAAGTAAGATATGCGCCATGCGGTCTTTTGAGATGCCTACTATCTCAGCTATCGCGCGAGTTATGGAATCTTCCTGATGTACACTTAAAAACTATGTTTTAATTTATTTATTGAACAGAGTAACTTTCCAAAATCTATTTTACAACTGACTTCCTTTCTTTAAAACACAGATCTTATATCTAGGGAAATTGTCAACAAAGTTGGCATGTGCATGAACAGGTGCAAAAAACATATAACAGGTGCAAACAAATATATAGCAAGTGCATAAAAATATATAGCAGGTGCATATCAGCATACTGCAACTGTAGAAATTGATGCACGTGTGGTCTGTTCCAAGTGGCTTGAATATAACTCGTGCAACTTCAATCAGTGGTCTACAAAACGAGATTGTAGATTTTTGTTACGTATTCTTCCGTGATTGCTGATTTCGGGGCACCTGGGCGTGGCTCATGGACTAATTTTCGATGGTCGCCATCTATGGAGAAGCGTCCTCGTTCACTGCATCCAAAATATCTCTGATTCCACTGCGCGATTCACTAAATTCCACTTCCAAAAACAACAATTGAAGCACCGACCGATATTGCTCTTTTTCCACTTTTTTGAAATCAGAAGACACGATTGCTTTCCCACGCTCTCAAAACAGAACTACAAGTCCAATCTGGCCAAAAATTCGTCAATAGCCGTCTACAGGAAGGTACTAAAATATAGTGCATTTCTCTTGCGATAGTGGCACCAAAGGGCAGTGAGGCTTAGTACTTATCGGACAGCCCTCGTAGTGTGGACAACTCGTTAAGCCGGCATTGCTTTAAGGAACCACCGCTTTCTGATAACCCCAAAAATTGTTCCAAGCGGTACAGAGCTTAACGTTGGATTTTTTGAATCCCGTAGTACATAAAGAACACAGATATGTAGAAGAACCTCGACTTAAAATAAAAATAAAAACATACGTGAAAACGCAATCAAACTTTTCGACAAAAAAGCCGAGATTACAAACAGTTCCATGAAATCCCTGAAAATTCCGGGCACCGAAACTCAAAGGGTGTGCCCTGGCCTCCGATTTACAACTGCAGAAACGACAGTTGGATCTTAATTAACAATTGGTGGTTGATACACACTAATAGCAAGAGCGCAAGAGCTTAATCACACTGGCTCCAAGTAAAACATACTCCTGTGACACATTTACATTCAGAACGAAAAAATCTGCAGAAGATGACATAACGCGGAAACCCGTTCGAAGAAGAGAACGGGAAAGAGCTAAAGGAGTGCCAGAAGTTCGTACGAAAACCGAACAAGTAAGACTTCCATCCCCAACGGTACAACCCCAATAAATAGCAAAGCAGAAAGTTTAGCTTATCAAACAAAGATAATATCAATTTGTTTTTCCACATATATTTTTCCATATATGGTTTATTATCTCTGGTGTTGAACACGTACTCAGCAATTTCAGGTTCATATTTGAATTGCCCATAGCAAACAGCTTAAACTCCAAACCAAAGGATTGTTGGAACTACTTGATACAATCAAATAATGAATGTGAGTATCTCAAAAATGAAAACATTTGAACAGCATTCCTTGTTGAAAATTTTCATACCAACTCATCTGAAATCAATTATCCGAAATTCACCTTGATCCCTTTATTCTTCTTTTCTAGACGAAATTATGTCATGACCAATGTGAAAACTAAAGCCCGATCACATTTGATCCATTAAGCCTTCAGGTAAACTTGAATTTCCTAAGAATAATTCTATAAAAGGAAGAAATAATTGAAAAGAGAACCGTAAACACGAAATTTGTGCTTTCCTATCCTTGAAACTTGAAAGTCTTCCGTCTTGGAGTAGTTGTTCTTAACATAGTTACGGAAGCAACATCGTTAGCTCGGAGTTAATTTACTATCATCCTGAGGTTGCAACCAATATGTACATACTCTGGAGAGAAGCGCGAGCATACAAGCATGTCCTATATTGCAACGAGTGAACAAGTGCTTGCACACATTTCCTTTTCGAGGTATGCAACGACATAGTACATGGTGCGCACGTTCTTGGATAGGTAAATGAAGGAGTTTGCGAACGATTCCTTATGGGAATAACTAATTTCAAATATTCTTTGCACCGAGCGACTCCATTAGATGTGTGCAATAAGCTATAACCTGTGAAACTGCAGGATAATCATCGACTTAAGCTCCTTAGATGGCGATCAGATGTATTCTTCTTGGCTCCAATAAAAGCGTTGTCGACAGAATTTCAAAATGGAGTTCTTAATGGCTGTCTCGCCATGATAATTCAACAACTGTATCGATTCACCTCGGTTAGACAGGTATTATTTATTTCCAATATGATACAACTACAATCGAAACGAACCTATGGATATATGTATACACGTCTGGTCTTCCAGGCAAAACGTTTTTCTTCAAGGTAAATCGAATCCTTCATTAGGAAAACGCTCGTTTAACACCTACTCTTTTGTTTCTTCAACTGAGCTCTGACGCCTGACGATCACTCTGTGTTTCTTTACCACCCCCTCCCCGCACAGCCAAGCAAGAGATTGAAATTGAGCGTTACAGGATGAGCCACTTTTCTCGTGGTGAACCGATGCGACGTATGTGGTCCAATAAAATAAATATGCAAGCATCCTCTTGTGGCAGCAACCGCTCTTCGATTGGGCTCATGCAGCGGTTAATGGCGAGTAAAACCACAATTTATCTCTAAATTAGAGATAAAAACGAGGTCGTAAAGAACCAGTTGTTGGAGTGGTTGGTAGCTTAGCTAACATTTCTCGGGATCAGGTGAACATTTCGTGCAAAACCGAATTTAGTCCTTTTAGATTGTTTTTCGTATTACCTGAAACGAGTGCATATACATACAGCTCATTCCCTACATCCAGTCCACCCCCCATTTGCCAATTTCTTTATGCCACCCTCCTCACATAAGTGCTACCAGACTACCTGATGATGGTAGGATTTATCTTCTCGTGGATTCTTTTCACCATTTCGGGGTTTGAATGTCGCTTTCAATTGTGGATTTGCAGCAAATTTGCTCAGACTCAGATGGTTCGATGGTGGGCGAAGGATATTTATCACACTTGACGAAGGATTGTTGGCGATTAATAGCCAGATTAATGTCAGGAATTCTTTTGCTTTATTTTTTTTTTTCTTTTCTTTTTCCGTTGTTAGTCTTGGAATTAATTGATCTGAACTATTCGAGAAAGGATGAATTGGAGATATAGTTGGACTGGGATAAATAGTTTCTTAAGAATTTATCTTACTACCAATAGCACTTCCGGAATAGACTACGGGATAAATTGAAGATATTTGTTATTGTCTGGAATAAATTGAGAAAGCATTTTTCATATTGTGATTGTGTTTTGTGTATGTTAGTAACGAGATTATGTCGACAGCACTGTTATTTCTCTGCACAGAATCATCTCTTACTTAATTAAATAGTACAACTGTGAGCTTCAGAAGCTTTTATGTTGAAAGAGTTGCAAACGTATGCATATGAATGTTCCCAGAATGTTTAGGATAGTGTACGAATTTTAATTTTTCGTTATCACTTTGTATACACTTTGTGATGAAGATAAATGCAAGTACACCATTAAAAAGTATAAGCCCGATAGATACCCGATAGAATAATCCTCAGAGATGCTCCATTGGCCAAGTTGTGTCCGAGAATTTAGAACACTCACAATGAAGAGAAATGAAATAAAACACTGAACTATTTTATTCAACAATACATTCTTACTTAACACTAAGGCATCAGTAGGCGCCTGAGTTTGATCAGTCTCTCTTCTAGCATTCTCTCTCTCTCTTTGCGCTTGGGAAGGGATCACCATGAAGTAAAGCCTATAGGTAAGGAAGACCAGGACAAGCCTGAAGTAATATGTCAAGCTGTTACAAACTAGTTTTACACGTTGACAGAGAAGGGTTCCAGTGGGTAGTCCGGGACCGGTGAACATCTGAGAGTCCCACACTCAGGACGTGAAAAGCCTTCATCTTCCGGCCATAGAAAATATATATTCTACAACTCTATCCAACAATTTACCAAAACAATCGAAACAATTGATTAATCTTGACTTTTAAAATAGCCCGGAGCTGGACATTTAACTTCATGACAATAAGAGGAAAATAATAAGTTTCTCATTTAGAACGGAAAAATAGTTGCTAGAAAGTAGATCCAAGACTATGAGTAGCTGCCGGGTGTTGCGTAGCCACTATCGCAAAATGACTTGAATGGTATCCCAAGGCGTGTTGTCAATTTGGGTGATCCGCCAGGCATTCCTGTATAGAATATTATGTTCCTTCCAATCAATCAAAAGGATAGCATTCATGTTCCAAAAAACAAGGCCATGATCCTTGTAACCGACAGCAACTTTTTGAATGTTTCAAAAGGAAATTCGACTGCTTAATGAAGTTATTGTGGCTCTTGTTTTGATTGAAGGGCACTATGAACAAAAGCAGTTTATTAAGTTCTTTTCCAGCAGCAATTTAATCCATAGTTTCGTTCTTCTCTGTCAACACTGGCTTAAAATCTTAGAATCAATCTTTAGTTACAACAACTATACGGATTCTTCCCATCTCCCATAAGGCCATCTCGCTTAATTTAGGTCATACCAGGACTGATGTAAGATGTTGAAAGTAGTGGATCTAATCGATATGTGATCGCATTGCTACCGTATCCAGTTTACCCGTATTTTTGGCTTCTGCAATAGGTTTGAACCGATACTGAACGAAATTTGTACGGCTATGGGAGTCCATCTCAGTGCAGACGCAAACCTTGCTTTATGTGTGTATTTAATGTGACAGCGTAATTTTGGTCACAATTGTAGAAATGCGATCAAAAGAAACAAAATATACCATTCTTTCGGAACTTAGCAGCATTCCAAACGTATATACAAACACTTCTCCCTTCCTTTAACACCAATTTAACAAAGATAAGGAGGCCTTAATAGTAGCACTTATCACATAAAGCTTCGCTTATGAAGACGAGTGAAACATATCAGTGGCGGATCTCGACGAGGGGGGGGGGGGGGGGGTCCAAAAAATTTCTGCCGTCATGACCTAACATAACCTCATTTTCTAATTCTCTTGATAATTGATACATCTCCCATAAACTACGATAATGCCGCTTGTGTGTGCACACGTTTTGATATTCAACACATCCTGTTTAGGACACAGTATATAATTTTTGATATACAGATAAATGCGCCGTAATTGAAGGTATAAAAATCGAAGCATATACCTATTATGCGTTGTAGTCACAAAAACGTAAAATCTCGAATTTGAAAATATGCACATTCAAGAAATGTCGTTTTCTGTATTCTACATATCTCGCGTATTCGACATTTTAAATAGCGCGCCAACAATACTGCGATGGCATCGCCGCGGCGTAAGATTTTCCCAAAACTTTTACTGTTACAAAATACATCTGTCAATAATTCAGTAATTTTGTCGTCATCTGTCGTGATTTGTGATCAACTGTGTCGATATTTTGAGGAGATTATACGATAGGTTGGAGAGTTTTATCGGTCTCATTCCGTTCGAGTCGGGCTAAGAACATGAAGAGGAATTTATTCGCTTATTTCACACGTCTTGATCCAGGATCTGAACCAGAGAAGAAAAAAAAGGAAGAATCGGTAAGTTAAAAAATGCGAATCCAAAATGGAGGTTACTTTGCAGAGAATGACATTCTGTTCAAGATTTTACATAACAGCCTAAAATGTATGCATCGATAAATTCTGACTTGCAGTCTTGATCCCAAGAGAAGCTATAGCGGTCTGGTAATTGTACTGTACAGAATTATTAATTTTTTACACTTTATTTGTGGGGAATGAATAAAATCGCACATTTACCACTTTCAATTATGTACTAGATCGAGCGTAAAACAGTTTGTCAGGAGTAATATAAAGTTTACTTATTTGGGAATACTTATCTGATAATATAATATAATATGAATGAATGGTGGATCGAAAATGAAAAACGAATTGAAGTTTTGTATATTTTTCAGATTAAGATTGACGAATCAAAATTGAATGCTGGAGAAAGTACTTTTGAGACAGTCGAATCAGCGGAAGATTTATTTTCAAACGACACTACCGATTCTCATGATGTGGCAGTTCCCAGCGAACGACAGACTGAAAAAAATGCATCAACTCAAATTAATATTATAGATTTTCCTAAAAACGACATAGGTGTCGTTGCTCAAAATCTGCGGAATGCACCAAATCCAGACGAATTACTCAAAATTATCGATGATTCATGGAGACCATCGGCCAAATTTCAATTTCCGAAATCAAAAGCTGGTGTCAAAAGTTTATCATTTCAAACGAAATGGTTGGAAGAGTTTAGCTGGTTAGCATATTCTGCCAAAGAAGACGGTGGATATTGTAAGTACTGCGTAGCTTTTGGTGTTGAAAGCGGTGGAACACATGATGTCAAGCTAGGAAAGCTCGTTACTAAACCGTTCAATGTTTGGAAGTATGCGAAAGAAACCTTCCGAAATCACGAGAATCTCGATTATCATAAAAAATATTTTTTTGGTATTGAACACCTACGTGATATCAAACTTGGAAGAAGTAAGCCTATTGATTTGATGATCGACGAGAAGAAAGAAAAAACCATGAAAGAAAATTATGAGAGACTTAAACCCATAGTTGGCGCTATTGTTTTGTGTGGCAGGCAAGGAATGGCTCTTCGTTGTCACAGAGACGATGGACCTTTTTATAAGCCTAGGATTGGCAATGAAACTGACAAGGAATCTTCGAACTAAGGGGATTTTCGTGCGATTTTACGATATCGAGCTGAAGGTGACAATATTCTGAAGCAATATCTCTTAACAGCTCCGAAAAATGCAATGTATTTAAGCAAAACGATTCAGAATGAAATAATCGAAACTTGTCACATACTGATCAGAAAGAAATTGTTGCCAAAGTGAACGAAGCGAAAGGATTTTCGATTTTGGCGGACGATTCGACTGATATTTCTAGCATCGAGCAACTTTCCATCTGTGTACGATACTTGGATCCGAAATTGAATGTCTGCGAGAATTTTCTTGGATTTGTTCCAGTGTTCGACGTTTCCGGCAAAGGCTTAGGAAACACTATAAGGAATTATTTACTCGATATCGACGTTGATTGTTCATTCATGCTTGGTCAAGGATACGATGGTGCACCAGTTATGAGTGGCGAAGTCAATGGAGTACAAGCCCATATCAGGTCTCATTTTCCTCTGGCAATCTACGCTCATTGTGCCGCCCATAGCTTCAGTTTGGCCATCAATGCGGCTTGCGGAGTATCAGGTATAAAAAATGCGTTAGGATCTTGTAGTGACTACCGACCTGAAGATGGTGTCACCATCTTTTCCCGCAGGCGAAAGTTCAGCGGACAGGTCGAAAGTCAGCTGACCTACGACCTGGCGACCACTTCAGGTCGGAGGACAGTTTTTCTCGATTTCCGGAACGGGGAGTTGGGTGAGGACGGCGAGACGAGGCACACGCGGGTGGAAAAAGAAAAAAAAAGTGATCTCGTGGAAAATCACTCGACGTAATTTTATTTCCAAACGTGAACTTATCTTGACAATTTGGTGTGTCTTTCGCGCGCGATTACCTGTTGGAAAGTAGAAAAGCGGTTTCAAATCGATTTATGGGTCGGTCGTAAAATGTACGGTAGATATACGAAATCGTCGCGGTGGAGAGTAGAACGTGAACCGTCAGACGAAGACGGCAACAGCATCACCACCTAAAACTCTGATTTGAATGCAACCGCAATTCTCGTTTTCTTCGGAAAAAAAAACTAACGTGTCGAATGCAATGGATATTTTCGTTGTCATCAACGCCACTAAAACAAAGATATCGCCAGAGGTTTGATGACGGTGTGACGTGAAAATCCATGCGGAACGGGGGGTTCTCGAGTCGCGCATGGTGTAAAAATCCGAATAGGATTGAACGGAGTGAAAAAAAAAAAGAAAAATCAATAGACAGTAAAAAATTTTAAGTGACGAGTGTTCAAGTGTTCCTTAAAATATAGTTTTGCTTGAAAAATGATGCGTTCCATGTCGGCTATGCAATGGCGTCCATACGATTGAGATTTGCTATAAAATTTTGATTACTCGCCGGCTGCTTTAATTCGTGCAAGTTCTGTGAACAGTGGAATCGATCGTTGGAGTTTGCGCGGCGATTTAAACCACGCGCGGTGGGGTGTCCATTTTGCAAGACCAGGGCGTCCGATTCGAATGTTTGCCGTATTGTAATCGACCCGACCGAGCCACCACTCGATCGACGGCGCTCAGCATCAAGAGCAGAAAAGTGCAGGGGTCGCACGACGGGCGCAGCACGAACGGTTGACTTGAGGCTTGTAACCATTGGAATCTGCTTCCTGTTTTCAGACTGCAAACTGCATTGAAGTCCATCTGTCTGAGTTGAAATTGAGGAAGCTTACCACTCATAAAATTGCTGAGGCATTCAAAAATAATCAAATCGCTAAAATATCTTCAAGTATTAGCTCTTAAACAAAAGCATGGATCCATACAACCATCACGCAACCCACAAAGTCTACAATGATTTCTCTTCTTATTCGTGAAATGCTGCCACTACGTTGAAACAACCAGTGCAACAACTGAAAGCAGTACAGTTGTTGTAATTGCGGCGTAAGGTAAACCTAAACTATTAAGTATTTAAACAATTACTAAGCCAAGTTAATTTGTTCATATGTTCATATGTATATTTTTATCAGAATTATATTTAATTTATGTACATTTTCCATCGAACCGAAAAACACAACATACTTACTAACAACCTTAACTTTTCCTTCCCAATACTATTCTTGAAATAAATTTAACGTTAAGCGATAAATTTAACAGTCAAACAAGTGTAAAGGTAGATGGAAATATAAACAACGCATTGACAGTTAAGAAACTTACGCTCTATTATTTTACTAGTACTCTAGAATAGAAACCTCTTAGACGCAACAAAAATTAACATACATTATATTTTAACAGAAAAGAAGCAACATTTATTTCGTTTTAGTTACTCTCCATTTTTGTTTTATTATTCATAAACTAGAAGTATATATATTCAAATAAAATTATTTAAAAAAAAAAAAAAATGAAAACAATATAACAGATACTAAACTAATTGCTTAAGTTAGTTAAATTTTAATTGTAATTTAAACATTTAAAAGAGCCAGGAAATAATTAGAAGTAAAAGAAAAGGAATAAATAATTCATTGGATTATTCAAAGTGTACAAGCGATTTACTCGAGTTGGGATTTATTTTTATTTTTTTTTTCCAAGCAATTTTTGTTTTCATTTTTATTTCTCTTAATTTACTCATATCCAGTTTTTTTTTTTAGTTTGTAATCGTTGCATTTTTTTCTTGGAGAAGTAGTACGTAGAACCAAAATACACTCTTTATATTGATAAAATTGATAAAAATACATAAAATGAAGTGCCAAAAGAAAAACCACATTCTTTCCTTCCAACAACCTTTTCTTTCAGGTGGAAATGGCGCGAAGGTAAGTGCAGGATGATGTAGGGTCAACAATGTGTTTCGTCGCTCGGGTTCCGCGGTGCTGTAGTTTTGTTCCGGTAATAATTTGTAGTCGTGTCGTGGACTACTAGTTCGGTTTTTCGGGTTCGCGTGTTTTACGGTCGCAAAATTAAAGTAGTTTGTTTTTAGGCACCGCTGTATATCGGTTCACGAATGCGCGTTAGTCGGGGAGTTTGATTCTTTGATTGTATCTTGATGGTAAAAATTAGAGTAAAGTAACGTAATTTGTTTAGAAACGTCGCATAGTAAATCGGGCTTTTCGGTGGCTGGTTCAAATGGAACCAAGAGCGGAAGTTCACTTGGGTCCGACCCACGTCCGCAATCCTCGCCGCACTGAGCTAGCTAGCCAGCAGCCACCACGCGAGGGAACTTCCGAGTGGCCGAGTTGTTGACCCACGGGGTACGACTCGTTGCCACGTCTCAAGGACTGCACGTCCAAGTGTCGGTGCGAGGCCGACTTTCATCCCGAGTCGTCGCCGTGACAACCTGGGAATTCTAAATCCATTACAAACTATCGGAACAATCGAAGCATTTTTCCACTGGCCCAAGAGACAAAGCATTTTGAAGGAAGAAATTTTGTAAATGCCGAAAAAGAGTGACCGGAGAAAATAAAAATTGAATTCTTTCGCTGTTACGAGATGGGCTCAATCTCATGAAGCAGTTTCAACTTACCTTGAACTTCAACCGGCCGTTATTGAAGCTTTGGAAGAAATAAAAAAGTGGAAACATCGAGATACTTCACAAAAGGCTTCTCAACTTTTGACCGCGATTTTGACAATCGAATTTCAAATCTGTCATATAATGGAATCGATTAATTCTATCGTCTTGCCTCTGAGTCGGGAATTGCAGACGAAAAATCAAGATCTAGGAGAAGCCACAAAGTTAGCTGATGATGCTACGAATGATATCAAGGAAAAGCGGGAAAATGTTGATTCAAATTTTCGTATCATTTACGACACTGTTGCTGAAATCTGTTCCGAATACGAAATTGATATGAAATTGCCTCGTCGTTGCAGTCAACAAAAAAACCGTTGCAACATCGAAACACAAAACGTTGAAGATTATTACAAAATTGCCTTTTACATTCCATTCCTTGATACTTACATTTTCCATCTCGAAAGTCGGTTCGAAAAACACAAATCGATCTTCAACAGTTTCGGACAACTATATCCTTCCAAGCAGGAATTTGATGAGGAAAAACGCGCAGATCTTTACAAGTTTTATGATGAAATATTGGACTGTTCAGAAAGGAATTTCATCTCAGAGATCAAAATGTGGAGGCAACGGATCTCCGATCAAAACATTCAAAATGCGCTCGACGCATTATCAGTGAGTAACTTTAGATCGGAATTTTTACTTCCAGAATCAGTTTATATCACCCATCGAATGCTCAACTTTCAATTTTTACGTCATCTTTTAGGTTATCAATGAAAAATGCTTCAAAAACGTGAACACGATCTTACGAGTATTGGCAGTATTACCCGTAACAACATCAACTCCAGAACGATCATTTTCGACCCTGAGAAGAATAAAAAAGTATCTTAGAAGTACAATGGGACGGGAGCGCCTGAATGGACTCGCTTCTTTGAGTATCCATCCTCAAATTGGAATAACAGAAGACGAAATTCTGCAAGAATTCTTTAAAAAACCGCAGAATTTCAAGAACAATTAAGATTTTTTCTAGTTTTTGTACTATTGCTAATATGTTGTAGTAAACTGAATCGAATAATGATATTATATATGACAAAAAACGAAAGAACATTTATTCGCTCATTACAATCTTTTTTGGATTTTCGAATCGTAAAATATAATATGCAAATTTTTGACGACAGAATACCAGGATTTAAGATTCAGGTCCTATCGGGCCCAGACCCTCCTGGGGGGAGGCCGGACCCGAGGACCCCCCCCCCCCGTGGATCCGCCACTGAAACATATACAACTAGCCGAACTTCACTTCTAACGTTTGTCAATCACCCACCGTACACTTCTGCATTAAAGGTTTTTTCAGAGGTATAGAACTTGAAAGTGAAATAATATGCACATATTGGGTCTATTACTTAATTCGTGCGGTTTGCTAAGAGATGGCGTAACTTGTAAAATATTACATCGTTCCAATATTCCGAACCTGCGTTGGAAAGCTACTGTCATTGTACGTATTTTCAGTGTATGTCTTTCATTTAAAGCGTTTACAACAATCATTTCTTTTCACTCAAATATGTCGAACTTTGTTCCTGAAAAAGTGTTTTTGCGGGGAGTTCTTCTTCATTACTTTAATATGAAGAAAACTGCTGCCGAAAGTCATCGTATTTTGGTGAAAGTTTATGGTGAACATGCTTTAGCTAAGCGAACCAGTCAAAAGTGGTTTGCACGATTTACAAGTCGTGATTTTAGCTTGGAAGACGATGAACGACCTGCGCAGCCAAAAAAGTTTGAAGATGAAGAACTGGAAGATTTACTCGATGAAGATTGTTGCCAAACACAAAAAGAGCTCGCAGAATCCTCGGGCGTCACTCCAGCAGCCATTTCAAAACGTTTAAAAGCAGGTGAATATATTTAAAAGCACGGAAATCGGGTTCCACATGAACTTAAGACGAGAGACGTCGAAAGGCGGTTTTGCATGTCCAAAATGCTGCTGGAACGCCACAAAAGGAAGTCATTTTTGCATCGGATAGTTACTGGTGATGAAAAATGGATCCATTATGATAACCCCAAGTGCAAAAAATCATATGTGAAATCCGGCTAATCAGCCAAATCAACGGCAAAGCCGAATATCCATGGCGCGAAGGTAATGCTCTGTATTTGGCGGGCTCAGAAGGGTGTGCTGTATTATGAGCTGCTAAAACCGGGTGAAACCATCAATGAAGCACGCTACCAAACACAATTGATCCGTTTCAAGAAAGCAGTAGCCGAAAAACGCCCGGAATATGCGACCAGACACGAGGCAATAATTTTCCATCATGACAACGCTCGGCCCTACGTTGCTTTTCCGGTTAAGAGCTATTTGGAAAACAGTGGATGGAAAGTTTTACCCCACCCGCCTTATAGCCCAGACCTTGCCCCTTCTGACTACCATTTGTTCCGATCGATGCAGAACGCCCTCACTGGAATACGGTTCACATCAGAGCAGGATATCAAAAATTGGTTTGATTCATTCTTGGCTGCCAAGCCGGCGCAGTTCTTTTGGGATGGGATCCACAAATTGCCAGAAAGATGGGAAAAGGTCATAGCTTTAGATAGGTAATACTTTGAATGTTTTTTTTTTTGTACATGTTTTTCTTAAATAAACGTTCAAATTTTGAAAAAAAAACCGAATTAAGTTATAGACCCAATAAATTGTTTTGATTGCCATGATATTGCCATGCCACTCTATTGGAAACATCATTCTCTGTGATTTTTACTTGAATTTCATCGCAGGCATGTGCACGCCACGGCTAATGCGATTGTGTCAAAACGAGAGGTCCGAAAAGCGGGGCGAATGTTTTTCTCCAAATGATCAGGAGTCGTGGCCTTATCGGCGAAACGAATAATTTGATGTGTCTCCTTGACAAGAAAGAGCACACAAAATCTTGCGAGCTAGTTCGTAGGTTCAAAACAAGATATTATACGCTCATCAAATGCTTCCTCCAATAAGTCGATAGTTGCACGAGCTGTTTGGCATGTTGCGCTCTCCTGTTCAAACCAGACTTGCTCTGTATTACGATGAGTAATGCCGAAACGAGAAAGTCGTTGATCCTCACTTTATGGTGATCACTACTAACTGTAATGTTATTACGAGCAATATTTTTGAAGACATATGGATCGCTAATTCCACCAATCCATCCAACGCACCAAACTTTCTTCGGAAATAACGGTGTTTGGGCAACCGTCTGTGGTTTCTCATCAGTCCGAAGGCGGCTGTTTTTTTTATCGACTCACACATTAAGCCAGGTATGAGCTTCACCACTGAACAAAATTTTCTTATGAAATTCGGTATCTGCAGCAATTTGTTCTTGGACCCATATTCCGAATGTATGCCGTGTCCGGTATTCGTTCAGCTTCAACTTTGTACGAGTTGGATTTTGTAAGCCCGTAAGCTAAGATGCTTCCGTATAAATGTTCATAAAGTGTATGTGCACAGATTTAATTGCTTAAGGACGATATGGAATGGACTCACTTGGGTTTTCATCGATACTACGCTCTACAACAGCTATGTTTTCTTTATTACGCACAGTTCGACAACTGCATGGATGCGTGTTATTAATGAGAGTAAACGTGGTGCAGAAATGACCCGTAGTTAATCGAATTCATTGTTCTGATGCCCGATTTTGGCGGTCATCAAATTGATATGTGCGACGAGTTTTGTGAACAGAACGTATTTTATTAAAATTAACATGCACAGGCTACAAACGTTGCATAGGCATCAAGCTTTTCATGATCAAATAGCAAACCAAACTAACCATAAAACATATGACAGCTATCACACTATATGTAGCATTTAAAAGTATTGCCAGCTTAAACACTAAACCTATAAAAATATCCTTTATATTCGAACAAGAGAAGAAAACATTGTCCATGACTCACTTACTTTTGTTATTTCAAGTATACAATAATTACCAAACGTGATTACTAAAATGAAATTGGAAATTTTTTACTTCTTCTGAAATATTTTCCTGAATAATTTTATTTTACAGAATGAAACAGTTGATAGAAAATTATAATTTTGTTCAATTCGTATGTGTATCCTTAATATTTTTATGTGTCCACAACGATTCAACTAATTTGAATTTAAATATTTAAGAGTTTAAATGCATCATTCACGTACTTACATATTTTCAGCGGAAAACTCAATTAATTTCGTATTAGCTACATTGCTAGTATTGGCTGTATCATTAATACAATCATTGTATTCGCGAATGAAGTTTTTCACAAAGCCCGAAATTGATGATGGGTTGAGTGATATTTAATTATCAATTTAATCATTGAATCCTTGATTGAATACTTGATGCTGGTGAAGTGTTTAATTTTGTGATTATTTCGATAGGCCAATGGACACAAAAGGATAATAATGGCATCCAAATAAAAAGCATAATGTATACTTACAGTAGATATATTTGCATTGTAAAACTGCCTAGGCTAATTGCATTAAAGTTTCCTGGAAGGACTTACATTGAATAGACATACAAAAGAAGAAGAAGGATGGAGATAGAGAGAATTTTGATAGAATCCAAGGAAACCTCTTTAAGGTAAATTCGCTTTCTGGTAATTGAAAATCAAACGGACACACAGAAATAAGGACACAAGCCAGGACGGCGTCACGTCATGCAGAAGTAAAATAGGATTAACACATTTTGATAGATACCAGGAGCTGTTTTCTATTCCAATATAATAAAGTTGATCAAGAGCTACGAGTAAACATGGTGCAAAAGTCGTAGGAAGAATTTTCATAAAAATAATAACAATTCTTGATGTTGGGACTGTCTGAACGTGGCCATTGCTTTTGCGCTGACCTTCTGTACTACTTTCATTATATTTTGTTGCTCTTCGGATTTGGCCAGGTGTAAGTTAGCATCGGTTTTCCCTTCTTGACTAGGAAGTTATATTAGTCGTTTTCGTCTGGAGCCATCCTTTCGCCATTTGCGTGATAATTGATGCATTTATCCTTTGTTGCGACTTTGTTCAATTTTTCAGGTAAACTCTCAGCCATCTGCCGCATTAGAGTTGTATTCCGTTGATCAGGTTCCTGGGCTCATCGATTCCGTTTTTAAAGTCTTTAGAGAAGTTTTTGGACATCGATGGCATCACTTATTATTTTCAAGGTGACGCTAGTGTGAAAAAAATATATATATGGTCGCAATAGCGCCATGTATCTATGTAATGATATGTTTCGATTGCCATAAATATATTTTAATAACTGGGAATGTCACAAAAATGTGGGACTACCCTTTTAATTGTGCGAGAAAGGAAACAACAACAGTTGTTCAGTTCATAGCTATCGGAGAAAAACGCATGGCACTCACTTATTTGCTTAGAGGATGACACCAAGTAACCAAACCCAAATATATTCAACAAAACTTACCCCAATCAAAAAGTCGGTCATCTGTTTTTATCCCACCAAGATTTACTCATATGAAAAAAAAAAAAGAAAATAAACGTTAATCTTTTCTAATCTAGCTTTTTATCAGCTATAACAGCCTTTTAATGAGCGCAATCCCGAACATGATGCGAGTTTCCAAGCCATTCAGCTATGGATGATTTTCATAACCCGTGGTGTAAAGATCACTAAACCAAGTCTCAAAGTTTTGGTAAAGGGTTTTCCATCAAGGACATAACAATGTTATCTATTAATAGGACACTGAAACATTTGAGACATTGAGTTCCAATTTACTGTGGGTAGTGAAAGCATTACATTTTATGAATGAAATTCAATTTTAGTCATATGACCACCACTATCCCGTTTATTGTGGTCGATTCTTTGGATTCATTTCGACCGTAAGTTTGGCAATTGTCCTCGTCTAAGCTTGACAACTTGTTTGCATAGACCAGCGACTTAATGTAGCCCAATAAAAAAATCTAATGTCGTTAAATCTATGAACGAGGTGACCATTTGGCCGGACCATTTCTCGAGATAACACGTTCACCAAATTTGCCTTTCAAAAAATCGATTTTGAGGCATGGTGTATTGCTAGTGTCTTCTTGAAAGAACACATTGTTGATGTCGAGTTCATATAGTTCTGGCCGCAAATAAGTTTTCAATATAACACGATAGCGCTCTCTATCGACGATAACATGACTGTCATTTTCGGTCAGAAAAATGCGGCCAAATCACAAAAGTATGGATGATATTTCAGTAACTGCGCTTTGATAAGAGCAGTATCATTTGCAATTTTGATTTCTAGGATCCAAATCTAAAACAAATAATGATCCACTTATTTGTTTGCTTGAAAATCATGTTTCGAAGTTATCGACTGAAAAAATAAGAAAAACAAATGTCATTCCTTACTGTTGTTTACCATGAGACTATTTGAATTTTGATTGATTGCTGACAGTAATTGTTCATCGCCGGTTTTTGTTAGATTTACACATAAGATACAGTAAAATACACCATAAAGCTATCTATAAATCCAACTGATAAAATAAATAGATAAAAAAAAATCATTTGCTTCGATCCAATTTTTTTAAATCATTTTCGGAAAGTAAGCAAATTGAACTTGCTAACAGTGTGACAGGTTGCCACTAACAAAACAAATGGACTAGCCGTTTACGGTGGAAGACCAAATGAAAACGAGCTCTGCATGTCTTATGTCTACGGTATAACAGATCGACAGCGATTATAAGCGCTGAGTTTTTGCGTTTTAAATATATTTGAGGAAAAAGATTACGGTAGAAAGCGGTTCATCATCATTAGATGGATAAGATTTAAATATGAGCAGCTGTTTAAGTGAGCCCTACCTTTAGGGCAGCTTATGCAATAAAAGGTATCTGAGTGCATCTCAAAGAGCAACATAGAAATTGCAATCCTCTGGATAATGGTGCGTGTGATATTGAACACTGTAGTAGGATCGATGGGAGTTTCAAAAATCGGCTTTTCTCGATTCCACTTTTTTTCAGAATTTTTGATATTATAGGACTCAGACCAACTACTTCTTCAAAACACTGCTTCAAAATGTTCAGTAAATCAATTTTTGAGTCAAATTCATATGGAATGAGAACAGAAAGTAGTGTTCAGTAGCGAGATGAATACTCTTCCTTGAAGCTTGCATTGCATGAGAGAGTATATTTCTTTATTCTCCAGGACTGAGCTCCAAGCAAATACTATTTGTATATGAGAAAGTTATAAAATTAACCTCTTTGTCTGGTGAATCATATAACTTTATATATTACTTTAAAGATATATCTCTTTCAAAACATTTCATATATATCCTTTGACAAAATACCCCGCAACTCCTTCTTGCAATTCGCCTAATTAACTAGCAGGTGTTATAGGAACCATATAAATCCCTTTCTTCCACTTTCACGACTTTATAGCTGGCAAAAAAACTGCAGGAAAATCTTCTGGAATCATCACAACGGAAAAACGTGGAAATAAAGTTAAAAATATCTTTTCAAACTTATTCCGCATTTTTTAAGGAGGTTCAGAACGATGGAAAAGGGAAAAGAACAGGAAGCATAAATGAAAAATGGTGTGTTGAATTTTTGGCAAAACGTTCAAATGCGAGAAATATGGTTATTAAACGAGGGAGATGGATGCAACGGTGGAATTTCGCAGATAATAATAACCATCAGAGCAACGACAACGGGCGAGAAAGATGATGATGCTGATGATTATGATGAGGACGACGGCTACGATTCTTGTTGGTAGCGATGATGATGGTAACGACCAGGGCCACGGATAAACGAAAATCTTTGATGCATGACAAAATTTAATTTCATGGCCTCTGAGCAAATTATCGTGTCGAAAGGAAAGAGTGCCAAGCTTTAATTTAGACAGAGAACTATAGTTAACGAAAAAGGATACGAATACGAATGATGACGATGAAAATCATGATGAATGGGAAGGTTAAAGGGAGAATGGAAACGTTTCAGCCGCACTTAAAGGGCTCCCGTCAATCCTTGCGCCAAGTGTTGGGTTTAAACCCGGTCCAGAATTTCGAGAAATCAATAGTCATGGAAATGTATAGGACTTTGTCAGAGCTTGGTGAGAGATTTGACTCTACCTGCAAATGGAAAAATGTTTAATGAAAATCTACCACTTGAATTTCCAAGCGTCTTCATGTCTGCTGGAACAATGAAGATGGGAGTTGCTGCTGGTGATCCCAATAAAATTTTAAATTCATGAAGGAGAGAAGTGTGGACTGTAAATTATTGTACTGCTTACGAAGAGATTTTCCACTTAGCAGATTTTCGGATAAAGAGATATTTCAATGTTGACGGACTTTGAGTGAGTTCGGTATTAAATTAGAGAGGAAAAACGAACAGAATGAAAATGCTTCTAGACATTGGACGCTGGATTAAGCTTTCGAATTCTATGAATTAAGTAGACGAGTTTCCTTGGACCTACGTGTAGACCTTGGTTTTAATAATGTTGAGCAACTATTAAAGCCCTACGAAATGGTTTTATAATTTCAGCAAGGGAGGAATATTTAAAGTAATTATTATCCGTAGTATTGGTTCTGAAACCGACGAACATGACTGGTTTAACATTAAGATTAGGGACCTGCTGAAAACAAGCAGCATTATGACATTTGTATCTCATTTGCCGAAAGAATAATTGATGATTGCTATTGCGTATTGGGGTTCATTTTTAAAAGGAATATGAAAATTTAGCGGAAAAAATCAGTGTAGTCACAATACTGAAAATTTCAAAACAGCTCCAAGCCCACCAATGAATTCATTTAAAAATACATGTTTGAATAAATAATTCAAAGCCTTATTTATTTATTTAAATAATTCAAAGCCAACATTTAGAGGTTACAAATAAATACATTACCATGTCCTTTTGATCTAACTCTAATTTATAATGTCAAACAACAATAACATTCATTTTATTAGCTATCATGAAACTTCCCAACAGATGATATTATATCTCTCATCGATTTCATCATGTTGCTTATATTATTCAAATTCACCATCCAAAAAGAATCCTTCCTTCATAGTCAGCGAAGCTCCTTAATTCATAGCGTACAATAACAATGACAAAGTATAATGCTTTCACCTTCCAAGAAAACTGTAATCTTAGTAAATGGCATCAACAATAGGATACCTTTTACCAATAATTCAATTTGTTAATTTGTTAAACTCATTCGATCAAGGGAACTAGGAAAATGTTTCAGATTGGGGTTACACGTTCCATCTCATAATTAAAATTGATTGATACTGCTAAGGGTACAAAAGGGTGAAACGTATGCTTCTAACTTTACGAATGACGGATTCACGCGAAAGTACATGAAATTTTAAAGAATAAAAAGGTTAGCATAGAAATGAAGTTCATATATTTTATATTATTTTAACCATTGAAGAAATGAAGATGCGTTTAGTGTAGAAAAATGAGAGAATCATGAGAGGATAGCTTGAATACTTATTCTTTGTTCAGTTCATACCATGAATGCTTATTTTGTCAAGGACGTGGTGTGTTCCGAATGTATGCGACCCACATTCGCAGCTTATCGATGGCATAGTTCTGCGCCGTCCATCTATAAACATGATTTAAAATAATTCACATTCATTGAACAAGGTCCCACCGTCGGTGCTGTTATATCCTTCCGTCAGCTACGGTCGTATGATGGAACGAAAAATCCACACATGGCCAAGAATGTTTTTCGAGAAGGATTTTCGATCCTAGGAATAGGAAAAAAATCACAGTTAGTAATATGTTGTTTAGGGTCGGACACTTTTTTTCCAATAACTATCAAATCAATCACCGTTCACCGAAAAATTCGGTAATCGACAAAAGTCCTTTTTAGATAAATTCAATCTTTGTCCAAATCAACATGAACCATTCATTATTATCAGCGGCCATTGCCTCCAAGCCTCACAAAAATCACTGGAATTCAGAAGAACCCGACTTGTAAAATTTTCCATTTTTTCAATAATGGAAAATAATCTCTGCGAGAAATTTAAACATTCCAGGACCAAAATGTTTATCTTGCATTTTTCTTGAGTTGGTCATCAATTTAAGATGATTCCTGCTGGTGAGCTTAGGAAGATGTCGAATGTTTCAAGAAAAATTTTAGGGCTTGTGAATGGGTCGATGATTATATGAAGGAGTAAGATATCATCCTTTAATGATCAGAACGGTGTAAGATTAGCAAAATAAATATTAATTTGTGATAAGTTCCAATATTTGAAAGTAAGACGGAGCGAATGTACCGGAAAGCTCTGGAGACTGGGTAAAAAATACTGGCTGATGATGCAAAGATCAATTTAGCTCCTTAATACTTCTTTTCGAATTGTAAACACGACAATCACAAAGGACCATAAAACGATAGTGTCAAAAAAGGATAGAAGTTTGGCTGTTCACAATCATGATTCTGATTCCGAAGAAACAGTAGAAACTAACTCTCGAAGAAACTGTTGGAAAAAACTCAGCTCTTCCATTTATTCAGCTTTAATAAGTTTTATCTCATTTTGCCATTAACCATTATCACCATTTTTCCCTGTTTCTTGCGACTCACAAAAATGCTGGGAGAATATTCGTATACCCTGAAAACAGAACGTCTCGGAGAGATGAATAACTTTCAGCATTCCAAAAAAACCTTATTTTTTCAGCTTCCAATATTTTCAATCAGTTTTTGACTGTTAAGATAATGGTCTAAAGTTCCCGTTCAAAAAAACGGGTGCATTTTCCTTACTCAATGTTAAACGTCAAAATAAAACCATTCTTGTTTCTGTCTGTCAAAATCAGAAAGATTTTTGAAGACTTAAAGATTTGAAACATCGCTTGAGCGAAGATTTGCCAATAATCCTCCATAACTACCGTTTTGGTAATTCTTGAAATGAACCGGTAGGAGAAGGAGTAAGCTTGATGGCCTGTTAAAAAAGAACAAACGATATGTGAGGCATGTTGTCAGAGGCACATATAAGGCCGAAGTCCTTTTCATCGATCCGCCGAAACAAGATTCGACTCGTATGAAGCAACTTTACCGGATCTCATCGCTACCAAACCTCAACGTTGGAGTTCTCATGAGCGGTGAAACCATGGCGGAGACCTTGACGCGGAATAAAGGAGTCACAAAATATAATGAAATCTACCATGAGGTTCATCACGTCTGCGTATGACTACTCTACGCATTAGCAACGACCAAGACACGATATGTCTGCTGTGTATGTGCTGTGCTGTGGTGGTCAGTAGAAATCGCTGAAAAGCGAAGAGAATGTCACAGACTTCTCCGTGAAGCACAACATTTAAGGGATGTAGACGAGCCACATTCCTGCATGCTGGAATGCAGGTTGGCTGGAAATCTTCTCCGCAGGTTGATTAATGAGAGCAAGGCTCGCTGCTGATAAAATCGCGTTCAAGGCATTGACAGGTACCCGTGGGGTCTGCTCTATAAGCTTGTCTCGCGGAAGCTCGAAGTTCTTGGAGGACCTATAAGCTCGAAGCAGCAAAATAGTCAATGTTGTACGGACACTTTTTTCTGTGCATCCTTTTTGATCCGCTGCCCCATACAAGGAATATCGATCGAGCTGGACAGAGTTCTACTGAGCTGGACAGAGCGAAGAAATCTCTAAAAATTAAAAATTCTATGGCACACGACAGGATCCCAGTAGATGTGGTAAAGTTATACCCCAAGTTTGACCTGTCATGTTATTCAGGTCATTCAACACCTGCCTGCATGAGGGCTTGTTCCCAAAACTCTGGAAGGAGGCAAAGCTTGTACCGACCGTCTACAAATCGGCCCCGTTGTATGCTGAACGCCACCAGGAAAGTGCTCGGGAAGCGAACTGGGAAAGTGTTCAGAAAGAAACGTGGGAAAGCCATCCGAGTTTCTTGGGTCTATGATTTCAGTAGAACCTGCCGATCCACAATCTGTGCAATAACAGAGGAGGTAAATGCCAACAATCAACTCTAGAGGCGAATGGTATTATTGAGACCACTTGATGTTAGGAATGCCTTCAATTCTGCCTTCAATATTCTCGGTCTTTTCGAATATTTGAATGTGCCGAAGTATGTGACGCGGATATTGAAGGACTACCTCAAACAACGGAAGCTCGTCCATGACACATGACAAGTCCGTCTTGTAATAGAAACGATCATCGAATTGAAGGATTTAATTAATGACCTTGGCCTGAGACTGGACTCGAAGACGAGCTTTTTGGACCAGGTTCGATCTGTCGAAGGATAAGGCTTGTGCGGGGGTGTCGGCCAATCAGTGTATGAAACGACATGACAAATTTCAGTGAACCATGTAAGTGTTAAAATCTATAAATCGGAAACCATGATTTCAATGTAGAAAATTCGGTGTCGTTATGCATGAAAAGTAGCGCTTATAAAGCCACCCAAAGATTGATTTCCATTTAAAACAACGTTGAACTACTTTACAAGTTTTCGTGCTAATCTCAGGCAATAGCTCACTGCAGTTCTAAGTACTTTCAGCACGCTAACAAGCTTTACATTTACTACACGAAATATACTTCATCCAATATGAAGAAATCCTATTTTACAAATCTGATAGCGACGCGAACAAAAAAATGTGAAATGCGACAGGATAAAACAGCCAGCAAGGGAGTATTCACTCAAAAAAAAGAAGACAAAAAACACTGGAAAACTGCAAAGTATATACGAGTCGGAAAAGCTAACGCGCGTGTAATCCTGAAAAGCAGAGCCTCGGCAAATATATCATAAACGAGTTGAGGACTAAGCTTCCGCCTGCTAGTCCTTAATTATGTCGTTGCCATATAAAGTGCTTAATAGCTTATAATTAGTAACCACTATACAGTGAGTTCTTTACGAATGTTTTTCATGGCCATTAAAAAGTATCCAGTTGCACGGAACTTGCAAATAGAGAAATGAGTTGAAACAAATAGAGTTGAAATGATTGGACCTTGCAAGGATTTGTTTGTTTAACATGTAAAGTGGTTTATGGTGTTTGCATTTCCGATAAGTTTGATCATAATATTATTTTGTAGATTTTCTGTAGCAGTAGGAGCTTAGTCGCTTCAAGTTTGGAGTTTTTTCAAAAGGCTTTTATTACGTAGAAAAGAGATTTTCTCTGCTGGCTGAGAGCTATAAATTTTGAAAGTCAATGCTTTCAATGGCTGCTAGATTTTATAATGAATTGTTTCTTTAGATGTTGTTTGTAAGGTCAATGAATAATGAAATGTAATGAATGAAAATAAAAAAATTAAATTTTTAATAATTTTAATTTTCCCCAATACATTTTCCCAACCACTGACCACTATTTTCTAAAAATATGTGAATTCTAAAGAAATTAACTTATCTGTATTTTACCACAAAATATTTATTTCACTAAACCGAAATAAAGTACGTTTGAAAAGTCAAGGAATATAATAAAATATTTTCAATGGGGGAATACACATGTGCCCTCTCTTTCGCTTTTCGCAATAATCTCACAGGATCCACCGACAAAATACACTCGAAGGAGAACACTCCTAGTAATATTAATTAATTAAATACATATACACTAGCAACATCGAAAGCAAAACCAAATAGGTCTGTCATCGCCATCATCAATCTTGAATCTTTTGCAATCTACTAATTACATTCGTGTCCTTTATTCTTCTTAATCACCAAGCCCATTCAATACTACCCAAATACCTTTTTTCGTGACAACTGCTTTTTTTTGCAAAAACGCATACTTACAAATTAAGTACGAATGTTTGAGGTAGTAGGAGTGGCGATGAATGAGGTTGTAGAGTTCAGACGAATAATTTGATTTGTTTTCTGAGTCCTGCTACTACGGTTTGGTGCTATTAGATTAATATTGAGGCACTCCTGCTAGAAATTTCTATGGAAATTATTTGGCTACCCACAAATATAGACTATTAATAAAATCAAATAGGGTGAGCACTGAAGCAAATCGAAAAATGTAGCCTTACAAATAGGACACGCAAATTTAATGCTCTGTATAAAGCGAAAAAGAAATCAAATTAAAGTTGGTTCGAATAAATATGATCAAATGTGGTACAAAAATACATTTTAATGTTAAGGGAATCGAATGTATACTGCAGATACGTACCGGGGAAAAAAGCTCGAAATAAGGCTTGAACATATTTTGCATCCCTACATTTTTAATAATTATGAGTTTCAGGTGTGTGGCTCGTGCCACGTTATATCTCCCCCCCCCCCCACTCTCTCTCTATCTCTCTTTTTCTCTCTCTTTCTCTTTGTCCTTACCTCTATGGCCTAGAATTGCTTTTTGATAAAGGCGAAAATACAAATTTCAACACGAAAATACCTCAGGCATAAAAATTAATTTAGCAAACTAAATATCTTCGATGGGTTTTCTGTATTGTTACTATCTGAATTACTTAACTAATTGAAATGTATAGTACGATCAATTCACTGAGATACGCTGTTCCCTTTCTTATTCAAACCGACAGCAGTTGTTTGCGTATGTTGTCCAGAAAGAACTGACTCTGAACGCACCCATTTTTTGACACTTTTCTCGTTGGTTCTTTGACAATTTTATTGTTGAATGCAACAGCACAGCATAGAAATAGAACGCTTCCTTTGAATTATATGATTCTTTTATTTTCTATTTTGCGAAATGAAACTTATTTCGAAAATTACATGGTTATCACTTATCACTACATATCATGTAGGTAAACGGGTTTCAGATGCATGAAAAATAAAATACATATGTACAAAGTCATAAAACAAGATGAAAAAATGAAGCCGACAAATTTACAATCCCCGGCCAAAAATTAGAAAACATTGCAAATACCACCATTTTTTAGAATTGTCTTCGACCTTTTTTCAAAAACATGAATACCGCGTAGTAATTTTTATTTGCTGGAAACACACATCAGTTTACCATGAAACAACGAAGGTTTGACCCGTTTTCCAGGCAGAAAGATATAAAGAAGCGAACAGGACATATAAAAAGTGCTAGTTACTAAAGTCTATGTGCATAATTTTCAACTTTCTCGTAAATTGCTGGAGTTCCACGCTCTCGTCTCACGCATTTGCTTCGTTTCACTCCGGCAATTTGCGTTACTTAGCTGACAAACATACGTCATCCACGATATTTACAATTTTTTCCACGCTCGGCGCTGCTTTTCAAGTCAGCTGTCACAACAAACGTCACCTGATAATGAAGCTTGAGAAAAAATCTGAAAGCAAAACGTTCCTATTCCTCCAAATCGAGGTTGTTATATCGAAATATTTATGCTCAAATAAAGAAATAAATGTATGAACTTCCAAAAGTGTTCATAAATCAAAGGTATCAAAAAGACTGGTCTAAAAATTTGCCTTTCAGCAAGCCAGTAAGGGGTAATGATAACAGCTTTTTATGTTACTAAGCAACGGACGATATTATTCATCACATAGAAGAAGGAGAAGGAGTTCTCCACACTAAATTCACTAAACAACTTAGTAAGAATACAAAATCAAATAATTTTGTAGTAAAGTTTTCAAAAATTTTTAAGTTTTTCCGTTGACCTGCGCTATGAAATCAAAGTAATTCTCCTGATAGTGAAATTGCACAAAATGATTCTTGTTAAAGAACAAAAACAACATGCATTTAGAATGGTGCTATATATATTATACTGTGATGCCTTCACCCCCAACCCACAAAAGAAAAATATATATATATATTATACTGAATGGTATCACAATAAGGATAGTTTCACAAAAGTAGTCACAACCAAATCAAGGGTTGTATGCTTTCGCATACAACCCTTACCTTGCTTTCGCATACAACCCTTACCTTGCTTTCGCGTTTGACCACGATTTTCCAAATATTAATTTGACCAGGACTCCATCTTTCCCATTACATTCTGTTGGTTTGTATACAATCCTGTGTTGGCCCCCGATATACGTATGCTGTTTTCAAGCAGATTGTTAAATTATATGATCATACTATTTGACTGGGGATGAAGAAGTGTCATCGTTGTTTGCGTGTTCGGGTACAGTAGTCGCTCCTTGAGTGACTATAAAGCATCGGGCCACATGCTTGTTATTACTACATTGTATACTTACTGGTTTGTTTGCCAGTGTGTGCAGCTGGCCTTAAGAATCAACGAAACTGAAAAGACCATCTAATAAATGAGCAATACTCAGTATGCCATTTACTTCCGATGATTCAATACCATCTTCTTTGTCATTTCTGTTACAAGTTATTTCTGCCATCTGAGAAAGCTTTCAGCTCGATTTGAGATCAGAACCCCACTTGCATCATTAGAAAGTTTTGACATTGACATTTAATATATGACATATGACATATTCTAAGCTTATGTTCTACCACATCTTATCAGCTATCATCTGATTGCTTATTTAGATTTGAGATGTTATAAGTGTTAATGTCATTTTACTGTGATTTCAAAATCAAACATAGTTTGATACGGAATGTACTAATCCACACCGTCTTATGCTTGCTTCAAGTCTATGAAACTAAACCTCACCCCACGGCTCAGAATGCGGCCCAGACCACAGAAGCTCTATACTTCAGCTAAATTTCAAAGAAATGATGAGCCCCTTGGAATTCACAAGATTTTCACATAAGCTTTTTGATTTTGAACCCGATTTTCTGCAACCTTTTCTATCCGGACTTAAACCTATTTCAAAATTACACAAATGCTTTTAACCATTTGGAACGCTACCTAAGCATATGAAATCCAGAAAATACGCCAGTATATAATGTGTACAATAGAGTAGTGCGATGAGTACTTAGCCCCACTGTCCGATAGCGTTTTTATCGCAAACCACCTTAACTATCATGTAGTACAATCTTAGAAGTGGCTGCTGTCAAATTTTCTGCCGAATGAGATTCGTAGTTTTGTTTTGACCACGCGTGGAAGCGGGTGTATGTGCGGATTTTAGAAAAACAAAATAATGTCGAAACAGTGGACTTCACCTGGCAAATGCACTCTGAAAAAGGCAAAGACTGTCCTTTCGGCCGCAAAGGTGATGGCTACCTTTTTCTGGGATTCACAAGAAGTGGTCTGCATCGCCTACCTAGAAAACGGCAAAACAATCAAATGGCTCTACTATGCCGAATCATTGGGCAAATTCGACGCCAAATTGCAGAAAAAGGGCCCCATTTGGCGAAGAAAAAATGCTTTTTCACAGTGACAACTCACCGGCTCACTTCTCTGCTGTTACCACAGCCAAATTGGTTGAATGGGGTTACGAATTTCTACCCCATCCTCCGTATATCTCAGATTTTGCCCCATGTGACTTCTTTTTGTTTTCAAACTTGAACTCGCCTGTCAGAAATTTGAGTGGAATGAGTAAGACATCGCTGCCATGGAGGCGTGCTTTGCAGACGTCGGGAAAACGCATATTTCAGACAAGCTAGAAAAATTGAAATTTCGTTGAGTCAAATGCATTGAGTTAGCAGGAGAAATAATAATAAATGATATGTTGAGAAATAAGTCACCACACTCCCAACATTTTCGTTTTTCTTTTGTAGGCTTACTAATTATTGGAGCGCTCTGTTACGAACAGTAACAGAATATTAAAGGGGGGATGCTATTGGCTCCAAACAGCCTGTTGGCCAGGGTAATTTTACTATTCTTCAAATTTCACTTTGAAATTTTACGAGGTGATTTTAGTGAAACAGTGAAAGGTTCGAAAAATGTAAGATCAAAGTCGAGTTTTTCAAAATTATAACCGGTGCTAGACCCTTAAGTAACCAATAGCTATAGTTCAATGTTGAAATCATTTGCAACCATTTAGCAATCATGTATTTATATTACGTTATTATGTACGACTGCTTACAACTCAGGATACTCGAAAGTTCTTTTTTGAAATTATTTGCCCGAAAAAAAATCGCTCAGTGAAATATAACATAGAAGCGCAGTACATTATTGACTGAATACTTTTTTGGAGTAATTTCTGAATCAGAAACTAAACTTAGATGACAATCAGAAATTTTTGATTCACTCCAAAACTTCGTGTCCTAATTTCGATCATTCGGTTTTCCTTTCACACCGTAACGAACACATGTGATACACATGGTTTTCTTCTTCTTTGTTGCTTACACAATGATTCTCAATTGAACGAATAGTCCATATTTGACATTATAGCATCATAATAAATCAAAAGATACCAATTAATATTCAGATTCTGAGAATTAGGAGGTCCTTTCACTTTGACTAGTGTTCATCGCATCCAAATTCACACGCATGAGCCCTTCCATGTACATTATTTGTGTCCTGTCCTGTGACTCACTGACTACCAAATTCCATATCCTCTGGTTAGGTTGAACAGAATCAACTCCGCAATTAAATGAACCACAATCCTGAATCTAATTCGTGCAAGGCTCCGTAAAATTCCTCGAATGCAACCTGATATTTGCATATCATTACGAAATACTGTTCAAAACATCGCCACATTTAATAGAGACGTGTTTAATTTATTTTCTGATCCACCATTTCCAACTATAATGGGTAATATTGCCGTAGCCTGTAGCCGATGTTGGAAGCTAAGCCAACATTTCCGAAGTAATCACATTTTACTCCTATACTATGCCAGCGAAATGAAACCGTTCGGCGAAGTCATAGCAACAAATTATGGAAAATGCCCAAAGTTTTCTATTTGAGGGAATGAATGAACAAGTCTGCCAGGATCCGCAGATAAGCACGGTGAACTAGCGAAATGTCGATAAAACATTGAATGCATATCCTTATGAACCCGCCGGAGTGGGCAAGCGAACCATTTAGCCAATAGCAACATTTGCGAATATTATGCACTCTGTCGTTTGGCAAATGCATCAAATAATGTAGGAAAGTTTGCATTCATACTGAAATTCAATATCCTCTATTTCAATGTTAAACTTTGACTGTGAGCACTTGAAATGCATTTTATATGAGTTCGCCGCTTGCACTCGGTCTCCAATTATGCGATGGGATACGAGTTTGTCCTGAGTTCTGCGACAGTTGTTCGCATTTCTATGAAGGCAACAGAATTACTGACGCGACGCGACATGGTGAAATTTTTATGATGGCCTAATAGAGAGTCCAAAAGCCGCGAAAAATCCGCAGGATGCGGATACGTGGGGATGGTAAGTGGTGGCGCAAAGTAAACAACTCCACCTACGTTTGCAAATGGAGAGCAAATACTGTAAATCCATGTAAGCTTTCAACTTTTACCGACATTTTAAACGCTTACAGTCGAAGAAATTTCACCCAATGAGGATTTACATTTAAAAGGAACCTTATCTGATCGCTTATTGTCAAAAATATGTTTGTAGAATTATTGAATCCTGTCGGTTTTTTTTTGTTGTTCTTTTCTTCTAACGGTACTCTTGTGTACTGATAAATCCTGCACTTCAAATTGATCCTTACAGGTGAATCCTGCTCAAGTGTATTTCCAAGCACTTCAACCACTGTTGGGATTCGTTCGGACAAACGAGCAAAATCACTTTTTTCACCAACGATCTCTTCCTAATTGACGGAAACCATTACCATTAAACCATTAGCGATGGTCTTCATTTTCTCACAACATTTTCTACAGCGGCTCTCCTCATATTTACACGAGATTGAGCATAACAATAATGACTGCTGCGAAGGACTCATTGCTGATAGACAGGAAAGTGTCTACAGGATTTCCTTCCTGCACGCGAAACATTCTGTTGTCATACAATTCGAATGGCGAAATGATATGCAATTACAAGCAAAAATTCGCAACAGATCGTAAATATGATTGGCATCGGCCAGGATTTAATTTCTCTCTCTGGAAATTGTTACGAGTGGTTTGGCTGAATAATTAGGCTTGGACGAATATCAAGTTCGATAAAGCATTGCAAATGGAGTTTGAACGGTTGAAGGATTTTTGAGTAGATAAATGTGTGCGTTGGTGTACTAAATGAGTTTGAGTTGAGAGATGGTTATTTTGGTATCCAATGGGGATCTATTTCCTGGCAATTTGTATCTTTTCAGAAATTTTAAGACGAATGCCAACGAAAAGGAAATAAATTTTTTAAATCCAGAGCTGAGCATAACTACTTCAAAAATTGGCTTATTTTGGGAGAAAAAGTATGTATCTTCTAGCATAAATGGATCTTAATAAATCCTCTGAAAATATTAATTTTGTTCATTTAATGAGCTATTATTCTCGAATTTAGTATGAGTCCACTCTAAAACAAGGGTTAATGGTGGTTTCAGTACGATCTAGATACCTTCTCTCTATATTTAACATCACACACATTTAATAATGTACGAATTTTATCAAGTAACCAAAGAATTTTAGCTATAAAAGTTATCACAAATAACATAAATACTTAAAAGTGTCCTCAGGCGGTACTATCTTGCTCTCAATGCTCACTCGTATCGACATGCTTTGTTGGACTACTAGTCTGTGTCCTTTCCCGCTAACGTTACGGAAGCATATTAACTCGGATTTTGAGGCATTTATTTTGAGCCCCCCATTTTTAAGTAGCTTGCTATTTTTACGACTGCTTTTTGCACCTTTTCTACAACAAAAAAGGGAACAGCGTGACTGGCTAGTACTGGTATCTCGTCTGCAAACTAATAACTCTTCGGGTTGCAAGACGGGCTTTGGTTTCTACTTGTAGGGTTGGTGGGATTTGGAACATCGTGAAGGAAATTTTTTAAAAAGATAGAGCCTGAGTATGGAACCTTGTGGCACCCGTGATAGGACGGGCATTGGTGTTGAAGTTTGATGAACGATTTTAAAAGATAAGGTTCTGTTTAGTGGAAAGTTATCGATGATTCTTGTGAGGGGAAGAGGGCAATTTGAAAAGATGAGATTGAATTTGAGACCGTCAGTCCAAACGGAATCAAATGCCTTTTGTAGATCCAGTGCGTAAGCGATCGTGCATTGCTTCTTACTTAAGTTTTGAGTGACTGTATCAGGCATCAGCATAATTGCTTGTTCTGTTGACTTCCTATGTTGGGATCCAAACTGGAATTCTGGAATCAGGTTTTGGGAGAAAACTTTAACGCTACATAAGATGATTCTTGCTAGGGCTTAACTTATGTTAGATAATAGCGAAATAGGTCTGAAATTTTTAATATTACCATAGCAGTGTGGCTTTGGAATAACAAGCTTGCCCAATTTCCAGGATTGAGGAAAGTAACCATTATTGATGCAGTTGTTACAGAGGATCGTCAATGTTTTCGCAACAACTACTCCACACTTCCTCAAAACGTTGCTGGGTTTGTCATCCCGGCCAGCGGAGGTCTTGCTATTCATGCTGGCTAGGATCTCTTCAACTTCAGCCTAATGAATGAAAAAGTTACGAAAGATATCATGACTCGGTGACGCTGCCTTGTTGGTGTTGGAGAAGATGGTTTAATATGGGCCCTGATAGCCGATGTTTCTGGCTTTCACACTTTTCGACCAACTGGTGGTCAGTATCGTAACGGTGCATGCTGTTATGCCGGGGTATTGATCCTAAATATCATCTTTTGCTTCCTTTTCTCAAGAGGTGGCGTAGAAGCTACCTTCTACGTTTCTTTGGGGTGAAGGAATAACCTTCTGCTTTTGAGTTTCGTATCGTCTCAAGCAATTTCTCATGGGTGACAACGTCATTCACCATAATTTTAAGTTTTTTGACGTTTAGTCGAGTTATTCTGTATTTAGCTGAAGGGGGTTTTCTCATGATAGTCTTGATCGTCATAGCTGAAATACTTTCTACAAATATAGGGGGATAGTATGACGATTTTTTTTTGGCTAATGTTCGGTATTGGTGTAAGCTTTGGAGAACTTTTTGAGAGAGGTGTAAAGGATTTTCACTCCGGATTGCAGGTTGTCTTCTTTAACCAGACAACTTACGTTTAAGATGAAGTTTCCCCGTCACTGTTTTAAATTCTTCCACCTCCTTATTCATTAGCTCCACTTCAGTGCGGTCGACTGTAGTTGTTGGTCCTTGTTTCATTTCCACTGATGTTGCAGCTTCGATTCCGTTGCGGTCGACATTCATTCGGAGTGGTCTCACAGCTTCCTTATTGACACCTTCCGACCATCTTTACTTAGTTGGGGGCTCGCTTTGTTCCTTTTTCGCCAGTCTCTTCTCGCTTCTTTTACTTTTGTGTTGATCAGGCTCTTCTTCTGTCGTTTCGACTTTTTGGTGTTCAATATTTGTTCTACACTACGTCATGTTTTGACACTAATTCGCTGTCATTAAGTATGACAAATTTTCAGCACGAGCAAATAAAACACGTCTGCACGCTCCGGCTGGTAGACGTACGACATTGCCCTGGCGTCAACCTTTTCATGATGAAATGACAAACTAAACTAGCCTTAAAACTCATGATAGGTGTCGCACCATAGGCAGCATTAAAAAGCGTTGCTAACTTAAAGTTCTATGTCTCAAATAAAAACACACTCGAAATGACATTATGCAAGATAGAGAATTTGGAAGAGAACAGAATGTAGTGCCCGGATAAGATCACAATGGCAAGCTTTCAGGCCTCGAATATATGTGAGAAATATATCACTGCTTTAATAGTATATGTGAGTCATTGTGGATGGAAACAAAATCTAAAAGAATATTATATTATGCATCTCACCGCACTTTCATCTTTAGGTTCATCTGGAAACTGTTTTGCTTACAAGTACCAATGCATCTGGAGAATTCTGGTCAGATATCGTTTAATTGGGAATCCGTTCAAAATGTTAACGCTGGTTAGTAGTTAGGCTTTGCTATTATAAGCATGGAGATTCAACGAGAGAAAGCAGATCCAACTCTAAGCTCATAACTGATGGGTTTAGTGTTTCTATCTCTTTCATTTATTATCTCTTTTAGGTAAGAACGCAATTAATTTTATCTAATTCGTAAAAGTTGGAGCATTCTTGCAAATTGGGTGGTGTCTACAAGCAAACCATTCTTCGAGCATACTATGGAATCCTTTTTGACATGCATACGTGGATATAACACAATTTATCTTCCATATTATGTAATTTTGCATTCAAATACTTCTTTGACGAAAGCATACACTGCTAATTAAGCTACCTCACTCGCAATTTTCTTACAAATTGGTGCATAAATCTTGGATATCTTTCTCAGTTATACGAGCATATTTTCACGGTGTGCAGTCGTCTCAATGAATATTCATACAAATCTAAAAAGGGTGTAAATAACCTGGAAAATTGATATGGAACAACATACGGGTCCTGCCATATACATTTTATTACCGTCCCTATTTCTTGATTACCGGAAAGACTAATAAACCTGAATGTTCAGTGAGGAATGTTACGCTCGATAGTCTGAAGAAACTTCAGATCAGACCACGCCAGCAGGAATATGAACACACCTCATAGTTCGGAACCGAATTAGGGGCACATTAATTTGATTAATCCATATGTCGTCCTAGCCAACCCTTATTCTGTTTTATGCGATGGGAGTGAGTATCAATGACCCAACCCTTTCATAATTGAATTAATCAAATATGTTGAGTGGATTCATAATGAGTCTCTAATAAATTACAGCCCGCCAGAGCCTGCAATGCAAACATTCCAACCAAGCCAAATGGTTCTGAATATCATCCGCAATCAGCTTGGTAAACCAACAAAATTAATAACATTTAGATTCTGCTCTTTTTGATTCCATTCGATTTGCACAAATCGGATTTTCGAGACCAATACTAATATTTCATCAGCCACTCCTGCTCCGCTGGCTAAGCTCGATTTCCTCTTTTGCAATCCTGAATTCTAGCCACGAAAACAAAATACCAAACATTGTTGGTGGGGGACACGCAAATTACGTTTCTTGTACAACGCACGACTAAGCAAAATGAACAATGAGTATTTTTTTTGTTTTTTTTTCCTTTTTTGTTCATATTCAATCCATTTCTGGTAATCATTGCTCCTGTCGTCTCTGTTGCTGAAGTTACCGCGGTGTTTGCTATTGTTGTTGCTGTTGCCCGAGGTTTTTCATTAGGAAAATTCCTCTTTTATTGCTTTCCACGTTCAGCTAGAGTTTGCTCGCTTTTATCGGTGGAATTTTTCAGGTAGCCAAAAGTATGTCCTTGCTAACGTTTCCCTTCCAAATTTTCAAAGCTAAACGCTTCAGTTCGCGAATAAGTCACTCTCTGTCTCTCTTTTGCCGGATGCAAGGATACGCTTTCAATGATTATCGTTACTGTACGATTTCAAGTTGCGGGAGTAGCTCATTGGAATTTTATGGGCTTCAAGCAGGGTTGATCGGGTTATGAAAGCATCTGGCAAAAGGTTAGTCATGATGTAAAAGTTTCTGCTGGGAAAAGTTTATCCTTAGCAGTCACGGCACTCTGCATGCCAAATAGATTGAAAAGCTTTTATGCTGGAAAATATATTTCACACAGTCATTTCGCTTTCATTAATTTTCTTTTAGTTTTCCACGAAGTTAATCTCTTGCTTAATACTTTGAGATAATTATCTTTCGATTGAAGAGCTCCTTGATGTTGCTCCTTGATGATCGTACAATTGTGTGTGGTGTATCCTCGCCAGATGTATGAGTGCCAATTAATAAATTTCTGACGAAAACTTCTATGCTAACCACCACTTCTCCTTGTTGCAAATGATTCCAATGCTATGCAGACCTGATTAAGTTCAAGCCAATCCTACGATAGTTTATCTCTTTTATTGCAGGTTTTTTGTCAGCGATACTTAACGCTCTTATAGTCTGTTAAACAAACAAACTCGCATGTAATACTCATATACTAGGGACGATTCCATTTGACTCGAGTGATAAATATAAAGCAGCTTTTCTGTTTTTTAATTTCCCTCCTGGTCACGGGTTGTTATTATCACAAGCCATCCCTCAAAGGCAATTAGCATGATTCATGCGTTCATAGTTCCTGCTCGTGGGCGATTCCGAAGTTAGGTTAAAGGTAGTGCCACACTAGATGATTTTTTTGAAATATTCTTTTAATTTTATTCTGTATTTCTCTATATTTACTTGAAATTTGAATGGCTATCCCCGGAACGTTTTGATATCATTTATAAATAATGAACCAGGTGCGAATTATTTGGGTAAAAAATCTCTCCCAATTATTATTCTTTTGTGGATCAGAGCCTCGATGATTCAACTGTTTCAGTCTTTAAGCAAATCCTATGCTATTCCACTAAGACATCAGGACCAATTCTTATTACAGAAGCTGTCACTTCCTTCAAATCGTATTTTTTCCCCCTTTAGTCTTTGAACCAAAAATTAACACATCTGACAATAACAACCCTTAGAATATTTATACAGTATCAAGTTCATTGATTTACCTAACTTTCGTATTCATAGAATAGACTTAACAACAAAACTTTCAGTTTAGGACCTTACATATTTATGCCCGGTGGCAATACGACTTCCGGTCAAACAACCTGACGCGTATGTACTAAATATTTACAAGCTAAACCGAAGAGGTTAAACGCATGTAGCAAATACTGTTTGACACATAGTGCAAGTCTCGCATCGCAGTCTGACAGAATTGTATCTTGGGCTTCAATTTAATGTAAGCTTCAGTCTGTGACGGTTCGGTGAAATATCTGATCATGCAGACTTCGAAAATGGGTAAATAATTTGAGCAAAATTCACAGAACTTTTGTGAAACTGAAAACTGAGCTGTTTCATATGTAGAACAACAGTTTGTACGGTAATTCGAGCATGCACTAAACACGTTAAAACATCAACGGAATAGGATAATAGCAAATCTTAAAATTAACAGACAAAGACTGATGGTTTCAAAAATCAAATATCTCAGCGGCGGTGACAGCAGAACCCAACGCTCACCGGAATAGGGTCTTCATAAAAAACCAAGACAAAAGGGTCTTTATAAAAAAAACCTAGTAGCAGAAGCTCAATAAACACTTCGCTTTTTTACATTTTATTACCTAACAAGTTGTGTATTTTTGTCAGCTGCCCAAATAATTTTGTACTTCTCCTGTGTGTGTAAACGATTCAATTCTTCACTTTGACTTCTAGTTAAACAAATTTCTTGCCTTATAAATGGTTTCAAGTACTTTTTCGGGCAGCTTTCATTCGCTCTGCTGCTATGACAGGGCTAAGTTTAGGATGGGTTTTTTAGGTAAAGCCGGGTAAGACTTCTAGACCTATATGGTGCAAATTTTCAATAAAAAAGCTGTCTATACTTTAGACCAAGTTATCTAAGACAGCTGTCTACGTTTTTAACTATTGACTAGGGGACTTGACTCGCTGGCTTAGCGGTCTGCTTTCAAAACATGTGGTGAATATGTCGGCCTACTTGTAATCGAACTTCTCCGATACGTCACCGACAGAAAATTCTATTTCTTGAACATTGATTGTTACAATTTTGATAATAATCAACGAGGCATCTTCCTTCTTTCTTTAGGAAGCACACTAGGAATTAGCATATTTGAAATCAGGAAGTATGAATACCTGACATTTCAGGCATGCAAACCATTTTATATTGTATTGAATGGGAATAAGGAGACAGTAAGTACCTGAACTCAAATCTCTCTATACCCGACCCTTCCTTTTTCCGCAAAATGCCAATCATACCGACCAGTATTGCCCAAGAAGCAGGTTTTTCGGACAGGGACACTGCAAGGCTAGGGTAAAGTACATACCAATTACTCCATGTTCTTGAGTGTCAGGTATCGCGATTATCCTTCGCCTTTCGATCGTACCCGCTTTGGAGGAATTATACTAACTTCTTTCAGTCTTCGCTTCAGCGTTGATATATATTACCGTCCTTTTCAGCTAATTGGATGATGGTTATCATTGCAATCTAAAATCCACTGACCAGGAGACAGTTCAGAAATATTTTTTGTACATGTGGTTTCAAGCATTCCTTTTCAACCCACTTTGAACCACTATTGGTGTGATTCCAAAGAGCAGTACAGACTGAACAGTGCATATGAGGAGTCTGTTCCTTAATGTATTGGTTGCCTTTGGTGTTTGTAATTTGTAATTTGTAGTAGACGCAATTTGTAATTTGAAAAAGTCGATTGAGTATTCTACTCACAATTAAAAGTTACATTTCTGTTTATCGATTCGCCTAGTGTTTTGATTGCAGGTTAAAATTCTATCAGCCCCTTCCTCAATCTTTATGAACCCTTCTCTTGAGACTCGTTTCTGTGTCCAGTTTACCTCTTCTGCTTTTTGGCCTTTCTTAGCCAACTTGTAAGTCCCAGCCTGGACCAGCGTTCAGCTAAGGAGTCCGTAGTTTGACCCATTATCATGCATAAACTGAGATCCATGCTGTCGACTGTATTTTCAGCAAGCAAAACTACAATAACGACCAAATGTTACTTTCATACGCCGACTGTATTCCTGAACGTTGTTGAATAGACCAGGTTCCGGCTAAAAAACGCCCAGACCAGAATCTCCATCAAATATGATTTTATTTGCAAAAAGAAAAAAAATTGGAATAGTTTCAGGACCTACAGTAATTTATTGCAGTTGAAAGGACTTCTGACGACAAGAGTAGATAGCAGGCCGGTCTTTTTGCTAACAGGGTTGCGTACCTCAGTGTTCTGAGTAACGTGTCAGTGGAAAAGTGACAGCCAGAACCTCATCGGCTCCGAGAGCCATTATTGTTTTCATAGATAAAGCTATTTCCTCCAACTTCATCGTCTTTATAATGAAACAAAGCTCCAAGAATCGTCTTCTACATCGGACACCATATTTTACCAAAAATATACCATACTACTGCTGATGAAGCTGCTGAGGAATAGGCTAGCTTGCTTATATCATGCTAATCTGGATGACCCTCTTTTCCATTCCATGGTCCCTTGGTCTCTCTGGATAAGAGGGTTGACAAAGAGGACATTGCATTCGCTTTCCTCAAAACCATGTGACCAGTATTGAGTAGAGCATATTGCGAATTTACGTAGAGGTATCTTCAAAGAGACATGAAAATTGCTTGCAGACAACCAAGGCTGATTTCCAGGGTCATATTTTCGATTTAGTTTATTCATGCGTACTCAGTTGCGGTATTGAAGAGGATTCCCGCTTATCATCTTAGGATTTCATTCAGTATCATTCATTCATTTATTGTGTTATGAAACACTCTTATGAATTTAAGAACAACTGAATTTAAGATACAATTTATTCTAATAATTTTCAAGACAAAGTGCTGAATTATCAATTATCAATATCGAAATTGAGCAGCTAATTTTTTTAATCTTACCATTTTTTATTTATTTTGTATATACCGGTGAGAAAATCTTGACAGATATTGCATGTTGGAAGAAATTGAAGTTAACGAGCTTGGAATAGTTTTATGCCAAAAAAAGGAAAGGTTCATTGCCAAGAACAACCTCTTCCACGCATTTTGAAATTGATATCTTTTGTTGACGATACTGGCTAAACGGATTAAATCATCGTATACAATTCGTGTGATTGATTTTTTAGTATGTCAAAGGATTCAATTACAGGTGATCTGAGGCCAGATGAAAATGTCAAGGCAATCGCAAAAGGAAAATTCAAAAAATCGCATAGAAACATGAATGCTTAAAGAAGCTTGAAGAAGTGATAGAAGTATCAGCCCCATTTTTCCTGAATGGCCAGCAGGATAGCCTTGGTAGTCTTTGCATCGGCAGGATAGGCTTGGTATGTTTTGCTTTCAGTAGAGGCTTGTTAAGTATAATCGCCAAATTTTAGCCTTCTGTGATGTCAAAAACACGGCAATTGTGATTGGGAACGTTTCTCAAAGTAGAATTTCATCCAGCACGAAAAGGCACACTTTTGTTCTTTGACGAAATGTTCAAAATCAAACCCTTTGTACAAATATGTTTCAACTGAAGTTTGTTGCCACAGGCCAAAGTTCCCTGATGGTTAACTAGGCCCACCGAGCCTTGCTTTCATATTGTTGTCGAGGACGTGTTCGGGCTCGACAACAATAGGAAATCAAAGCCCAGCGGACCCAATCAACCATCAAGACAGTCTTTAAGTTCTAATGACCGGTTGATTGACGTTTTTTGGAAGGGTCGTCAAAAACTGGATATAAACTTCAAGTATAATGAGAATTGGGAAGTTTTACAAGCCGATATTTTTCAGCAGACAGCTACCATCAAGTATCTCGCATGGACTCAAAACCAATTCAAACTGCAATTTTTGAAAGAAGGGTTTTCAAAACAATACTTATGTAGCCGCAGGGTAGCGTTAAAACCGCTTCATTTAGAGATATAGAATAAGTTCCATTCCCTCAGCAAAACTTCGTCCTTGAAATCTTTATTCAAGAATTCGAACATGTAGGGACTACCCAAAAATATCTTATAATCTTCAAGTGAACCCAACAAACCATATTGCAGAAGTATTCATTTACACAATACAGATTTTCAACCATTTATTTATACGGTTCGTTTTTATCTTCATTTGTTCCATCTAATCTCAGGCTTATCTCAATGCGCCCATCTTTTGAATATGCTCACTTTAGAGTGTCCTAGGGGAAGTGCTCCCATTCCCACTCCCATTTCCATCCGAACCTCTGGCCGAGTTATGAGCACTCAATGCATTGGTTAGAGATGTATACGGACTTCCTTTCACACACCAAAGCAGCTTAATCCGAAGAATGATTATGCCGAAATAGAGACCAAACACTCAGTAAGCTAGCAAATATACATTCAGTCAGATAAAAAGGCGCAGAGGGCACGAAAAAATTCTGCTACTATTAAGGATGGCGAAAAATTCCCAAAAGCTGGAAATATTTATTTTTTACGATTATATCATCAAGAACAATGGAAACAATGCGAATAGGAGGATAGTCGTGTCGTTTACAATGAACGCAGAGAAAGTGAGGCGAACACTCTTGTAAAAATTAAAGAGGGTCAGAGAATCTCGTAGCACCCCATCGAATAGGGTAGTGTAAATTATGATGGGGAGATAGCCCGTCATTTGAATTCAGCATCCTCCTTCAAGAGAGAGAGAGAGACAAAAAGGATACTAGCCGCTTTTGCCTGAAATGAAAAAAAGCCGTGACGTTATTGTGGCTTTTTAGCTGTTTGCAATACAAACGGACGAACTAAATAAAAAACATGGGAAGTTCTTAATGTTCGTTTTATATGACGCTTTCAGTTTACAAGAATCGGAAATTTTCTAGGGAAATCTGTAAAGACTATGTGTAGGATAGTGACATTTTCAAAATAATACGAAACAACTATCGAGACCTGATTTCCATCAGAAGATGGACTCTTAAGTAAGTCAGATAGGATTATATTACTCGTAAACATATGTTACAAACATACGAAAAGAAGCTTTAAAATCCATCTCATAATAGTAGTAAAAACGAATATGTTTCGACAACTACCAATTCTGAGGCACATATATAATCTTTTATTGAAAGTATAAGTGAATGATAAAATGTAGGGTGTTGTTTCTCAGAAAGACTCAGAACTACCGAACTTATCTTTAGCTTCACTAAGATTATCTCTACAGACTCCATTTCCAGAGCTACGTGAGCGAAAAGCCTCACTAGTATAAACGTTAACCAGACGTGGTTCCGCGTCACATTAGTTGGATAGAAGATAGTTTAGCTCTTGCATTCAAAGAAATGGTAAAAAGCAAAAAGGAATTAATGAAATATCTCCAATTTCTTGAGCATCTTGTCAAACCATCTTGTGCCAACTTCAAGTTGTACTTCTCAAACTTAGTTACAATTTTTCGGAACTTTTAGGAAATATCGTTTCCTTGGTTTATACAATGAAAAGATGGTGATCGCTGATATATTGAAGATCAGCAAAGCAGGATATTTTCCTGAAAGAATTACCATTTACCTATAACCTTACCAACTCGCCAAAAGATAGGATTGAAGCACAACTTTAATAATGAAACCAAAATGTCGGACCCCAGTGATTGGACACCTCGTTGCGGTCCACGCTGCATCGTTAGTTTCAACGTTGTATTGTACGGATGTTGACGTCATTTCTTGTTCATTTATTTCATTGCTCATCTTTTCCTCCTACCTGTCATTTTATGGTCACCATTTTCTCCACAGCCTTCTACAAACATCCATCTCAAACAGTAGCTGCACAATTTTGTGCTGTTGAATTTTGTATAAATCAACTGCATTGAATACTACCAACAACAATCTCCGCTATAATTACATCAAATGGCCTGCACAGACGTATGTGCAGTGTGAAATTGCGGGAGGTGACAGGGATGCTTGATTTTTGTTATAGAATAACTGATGTCAAACATATTTGTTGCGCAGTGGATTGGTGCGACTTATGGATCCCAAGCCGCTGGGTTCGAATTCACAGTTAGCGAAAGCTTTTTATCCATTTGGTCGCATTATCTTCCTTAGACTGATTCACACCACCATTGAGCTGAACATTGACCTTGACCAAAGGATGAAAAATTATTAACCGCGAACAGGAGAGAACTGTTGTCAACAACGGGATGTGTCGTTAGCGGTGTGAGGGGGTTATGTTAACTTAGGAGTGAGTAGAGTTGAGATCCAAAGTTTTGCTTGTGATTAGAATAATGAATTGGTTTTTATGGGAAACTGCTGATCTGAATTCATGATCTGCATGTGAATACAGTTTTTCCACGAGAGATTTCATCAGAGATTGAACTCTGTGGTGATTCTCAACAGAATTCCATGCCATTTGGGTAATCATCGCAGGAAATTTGTGATTGATCAATTTCCAAGATCGTTAGATGAGATAAACGTAACTAATGGTATTACAAGTTAATAGTTAAACTCGTGTTTCCGCATAAAATATTGTCAAAGAAAAGAAGTGTTGAGAGTTCCAAAAGGGGCATCTTTTCTCTCAAGAGAGCATATTATCTTTTAAGATGTTTAAGACATCTGCAAGACATCTAATTGAGTCTGCATCACATGCTAAACAGAGTGCAGCATATCCTGGATACTTAAAACGTAAACATATTTCCAAATCTCACTGTTCACTCCACGAATTTTCCAGTAGGATTTAGTTGAAACTTCATAACCCTACGTTCAAATTAAAAGCTACAATTCAAGGACAGCAATCCTTTTAGCCTACAAAGTGTGTAACATAAGCACAACTGTTATGCAATCCATAGACACTCATTTCGTCTTAGTTAACAGGCGGTAATCACACTATGTTCCAACATGTGCCTGGCTCTATTGCGTCTGAATTCTTCTCTCGTCCACACCCCCTTTAACCACTTATAATATCCATAAAACAATTTTTTGACAATACCCCATCGGGTTCGGGTTTGACCTCTATTCCAACTTGCATGGTGTCTGTGAAAATTGATTTTTTCACAGGCAGATAAACGAGCTAGACTACCCTCTGTTAAAGTCTAACAAGCCTTTCTTACTCTTAGTTTAACTAAGTTCCTGAGTCTTCCTCTTTCTATTTGTCACATGATGGTCAACGTACAGACGACAACAGTCTATTGTGTTTAAGAACAAAATTTTAGAGCCAGATCGACGTCACCAATACTTCTTCAAAAAACTGAGCAGCTTTGTGGTGAGACACCTCAAGCGTTGCTTCAAACACTTGAAACTAGTTCAGAAGGACTTCATTCCATCTATAGGAATTTCGAAGTGTGTGATTAATGCCACGCTAGAGTGCATGAGAGGCCTCACAAAAACCCCTCCTATGATAACTGGTTTTCAGTCTGACTGTAGTTTGAAATAGTAGTAGCAATAAAAGTATTAATAGCAGTAGTTGTTGTAGTTGCAGTACTAGTAGTACTGGCAGCAGTACTAGTAGAAGTAGTAAAAGTAGCAGTGATACTGGTAGCATATATTATATTTTTCCCACATAAATCATTATCCCTTGTTGTTCAAGAGTTGAAAAATCCTGTAAGCCCAGAGATTCAATTCCAAGGCACAAATCTCCCACTTGTACTAGCAGGTCTGCGGCATATGTGTTGCAGAAATCAAAGTATCCTACCGACCATTTATACTTACCTAGATTACAGATCAGAGGGAAGGCCCTCTTTGGACCTCTTAGGGTATTCCTTCTGTACATGGACGCCAAGGTTGTCCAATAAATCCAACTCGAGTGCACTTATTCCCAATTGTCCGTCGCAATACTAACTCCTTAGAACTAAATACAGCTATTTTTGCTAGGACTGTAGGCTGATCCCAATGATCAAAAGCATCCTTGAAGTCAGTAAAGATTCAAAAAGAGTACCATTCCAATCCTAAACTCATCCTAAGCTTATCATGCAGGAACATTGTTTGGTCAGAATATGTATTGTATTTCAGTCGTTCAGCTAGATAGCTTGACCCTCTAAATTATTTTTGCTTCTACTTTTGATATTACTACGTAGTTTTCCCACAATTTGATGGATTTATTCTTTCGAAGAATTTGAAAATTTAATCGCTTAAATGTTGCAAGTTGTCAACCTTCTAAGTTTCGATTCGACACAAAATAAGGATAACTCTCTTAGGATATCTCTAGCCTAGAGCGTCACATTCGGCATTCCAATTTCATTACAGGTGCTGGAAAAGATCTCAGCCGTTGTCCAGAAAATCCATTCTCTAGATATTATCTGGAAGAGATAAAAGAAATTCGACTTATCCTGCAGTTGTTCTTGTCATTCCAAACCATAGGACTCTCTTTCCAGAGGGTTTCTATTTCCTTTGTTGTCGTTGCTCGCTAATCATAACTATTGTAATTGTATTTTGGTCCGCCGATCCTGCTGATGTTAGATGATTCGTATTTTCATTTCCCTATAGGCCGTTTTTTTTCAGAGATTTATGCTAGTTTTGGCTCAAAGGACTTTAAGCTTTAATGGCTTTGAGTGTCTGCCTACGGTTCTGCATTACACGGCTAAAGGCAATTATACATATTACGTATAGTAAATAATAAGAGACGATTTGCAAGGTTGTTTATTGCCGCTTCTGAGGCTATTTTCAACAGAAACCAGTAGCGACTGAAAAGTATGAAAAGAATAGTAGGACTCCCACGTTTGTACCTTTGGCTGAGTTGCGGATGTTTTCCCAAGAAAATTTTGATGCTACTTACCTTCTCTGTTTTGAAACCGTCCGTGTCAACTACGATTTTACATCCAGATGAGACGTCGTCCAGCATTTTCCCCTGTAGTCAGGCCAGTATGCTAATCCTTTTTGGGGTCCATGCGTCCACCAAACGCTGTATTCTAACTAGCTCTCAATTGCTTGATGGGGCCATTCCCTCCATTTGTTTCACATTGTATAGATATCTCTTTTGGGAGTTGCTAGGTAACATATTTTTTGATTTTAATTTGGTACTCGCGAGTGATGCCTTTCTACGCTTGAATTTTTCAAATGCCACGGGGTTGGGTATTATCCCCCTGTCTGCGCTTTGCCTAGTCCTAATGGTATGTGTGAAGCTAAAGCAAGCTGCTCACTGAAATTTTTTTTAAGTCATTTATAGTATTTTTTGTAGTACTGGCCACCATACCAATGGTTTGAAGATAGTCATTGGTCTTACTACTATTGTAGGGCCAGTAGGTGATTTTGGAATTTCAGTCAGTTTTTCCCACAATTCATTTCATTGTGAAAAGCACCGCTCCAGCTTCCAGCTTTTTCTTATGTGTACAGTCCAAGTTACTGTAGTAATCAAAGTTATTCCTCTGCACTCGGGCCATGTTTCGCAGGGTCATATTTTATCCGACAACAGTTTGGACAGAAAATGTTCCCGGGTTTCGGAAAATGTTTTCCGGGGAATTTGTGTAGAGTATATGCTCGATTTAGTAGGCATTGTAACGATGTCTGTTTAACTTTTCCACTCTACATAAGGCTTGATATAGTTTCCAGGAACTTCCCATGGATCAGTTTAACGATCTAGTTAGCATATGCTATTTTTCTGAGAGCCTTCCTGTGTAGGTGTATAGGTAGGTAAACTTAGACTATCCAGTTAAGTGGTGATACTCTATTATACATGTGTGCACTTGTCAGTCCTTTCTTGGAGGTTACGCCATTTTTTTTTTTTTTGACTAAAATTTTCCTTTCAGCAAAAAGCTCCGTCGAACTTTCGAAAAGATGAGAATTTATTCCAAAATATGTGAATGGCAGCTTCTCTGCTTTTCGTTTGTACATTACTGAAATATTTCTATCTTCACATCCATTGATTGACAGTAACTTGTCTTACTTGCTGGCCTATGACTTTTTCGCAATTAATGGTTTTGCAATTCATTTTGTTGAATGAATGTTAGTTCCCTATAACTATAACTTTCGTTTTTACATTGTTAAGGACATTTTTTATGTTGATGAAGCTTACCAAGGTGTGTTATTCTTTATTCTGTGTGTTTTTCTGGTAATACCAACTCTTGAAAATGTCCCGAGCGTTGTGCAGGCTGGGTGGAATGGAGTTCCCTTACAATTACTCGCTTCGCTAGGTCTTTCAACATAACAGACATTAGGTTCAATTGTCCATTCCTTCAGAGTGACTGGCTTTTACCTACATTGGTCCAAAACTTACATTGGTTTTATGCAGAAACCATACAATATGATGCCTTCATAGGAAGACTCTAAAGAAATCTCTAATCGAAATCACTGACAAAACCAAAGTCACGAAAGAAACCGTGGAAAGTATCTTAGCCAAAGTCAGGTTCTGTCATGTTCATGACAATTTTCCCGAATAATCTCGCCATAAATATACAAAACTGATCCGAAGGATTGAAAATTTAAATGATTAAAGTTTTCAGAGCACGATGCCGAAAGTTATGTTTAAGAGAAACTTCTGCCATCTCCAACCAAATTAACCTAGCCTGCAGAGCAAGGACCTTTCTCTCACCTTATCAGAAGACTGTCTTATGTGATATCACATACACAACGTCCCAACGCGTTCGTAAGCTTCCTAGCCAGCCGTCTACGTACTATCTTGCACTAGAACGCATTTTATCTTAATCAACTTCTTAAGAACTACAAGATAATATACCGAACAGAAAACCAAATCAGGGAAAAGCACTTCAATTCCATTAATGAACACTACTTTGTTCATTCATTCCTGAAATTTTTTTCACCATCTTTTCATTCGTTACTCCTTGCTAAGACTTTCTTAAATTCAACTCTATCTCGCTCGCCATCTATCTAGGTAATTGCTAAACACTTTGTTGAATCACTGAATGATTTTCTCTAGAGATTTTCTTCTCAAGAATATTTTCTTGCCGAATTAGATTTTCTTCAGCACTTTGCATTTGTATTTTTCTTCTTCATCGGGAATTGTAAGTCTTTTGTTGTTCGGAAAGTTTTCTATTGTAGTTTTATTGTGGATGATTATACAAACGGCCGAGCTGTTCAGAGGATCCTAGTTAAAACTGCAGTTAATTTCTTAGTATCTCACAAAATCCCATAAACTCGAAAGAGTGAAGGATGGTGTGCCAAGGATATCATCTATCAAGCTGCATTGAATGCAAATGCATTTCACAAACGAAATAGAAAATTCACTGTTAACCATTTGGTTAATTGAAAAAAAGTTTCTCTTCTGTTGCTGTTTTGAATTATTTCTGCTGCTCTATTGTTTTCCCAGCTATTGTTTAAGTTGTTCTGAGGACATTTTTTTCCAACTGAAACACGATGGAAAATATGTCGTTTTCAATGGAACGAAGAAAATTAAAAATTAAAACTTTTATTTCGCATTTAAATAAAGTTTATTACTATTACTTTCATTATTATTATTATTATTATTATTATTATTATTATTATTATTATTATCATTATTATTATTATTATTATTATTATCATCATTATTATTTCTCTTATTGACTTTTGTTATGTAGCAGCCCCAACAGCAGACTAAGGGCTAAGTCACTGGTCCATCATCCAGTTGAACATATGCCCACTTGGTTTTGGAGATCGTCAATGCGCGAATAACCGCTTACGCGCTCGTGGGCGGAACGTGCCGCTTACCCTGACTCAAACCTCAACAAATTACAAACTCCACCAAGGATAAGAGTCCATAATACTTACCCTACTCCGGTTATGTCAGAGCTGGAATAGCGGAATGATTGTGAACCTTTAACTACATTTGCTTCGTCCATAATCCTCCTGAGACAGGGGTTAAAATTGTAGAGGGCAGAGCAAGTAACAATGAAAAGGAGGCCTAGTCTGTTGTACCACACCAATCTGTTGAAAACGAGCCATAAACTTCCAGACCAAACTCCTGAGGAGAATATTCTTCAGCAAAAGTGAGGAAAAGCCTCTGCATGAAAACATCAGTAGTACAGTTTTGCAAAGTATAAGAATCCCTTTCAAAGTAAAAAATATCAATAAGGACGTTGAAATAGATGGGGTTCGTGAGCTTGAAGGTCCCATTAATAGAATTCAATGAGCGCGCACAATTAAGTTCAAAAAATAAGCAAAGGGAACATAACAAAGTTGCGGTCATAACGTAATGCCTTGCCTTGTAAAACAATGACTTCAAGCCTCCTTGGAGGTGGTTCGGGGGAGAAGATTAAACAATTCAAATTAACAGCTTCCACGTCATAGAAAAAGTCAAATTTGGCTTCCACTCGAATTGCACAAAAGCAGCATAATTGGCATCGTCTAAAATTAAAAAAATTGTCCAAATGCATTCCGACTGTAGAAAACTGCAGACAGAAGTGAAAATGGAGAAGTGAAAATGCAGAAGTGAAAATGCCCTTATTTTACCTCCAATCCGAACAAATTCAAGCTCCCATGAAGTCAATACGAGTAACCAAAACTGTCAGGAGTGGGCAAAGAGCTAGAAAGCAAGGCTTACTCTTCAAATATTGTCAAAAATCAAAGAAGGTTCAAAGCAGCACTCCAGCTCAACATAAAATGTCTTCCTTGAGCATAACTGACACAGAATTTCTTGAGTAACCTCCAAAACTAAAATAGACCACTGCAGACAGTCTTTCTAAGAATAATGGCACTTTAAGACTTGACAGAAAAGATGGCGAACATCCGTAGGCAATGGGAACAATTTAAATCAGTTCGATAGTCCTAAAAATTTCGCTGAAAGGGGCCAATTTTGGGAAGCTAGAGATGCATTCCTATCCAATCTTTTCTTTAAATGAAAAGAAGCGTGAATCGAAAAGTTTGCAATAAAGGTTGGCACTCCAAGTTAGAAAAAAGAAACTATACAACATGCTGCATCTTGTTGGCATTCAAGGAAAACTAGCTCAAAGTCTTGGCTGATGTTCCAGAACCCGGAAACTGCATTATGCTGAAGGAGGCACTTAGAAGCCCAAAAAACATATGATGTTTCTTGTTCTTCCGATCAACCTATACCAAAACGTAAAGAAACTGTTGGCTCAAATGACCAGAAAGCACCACGAAAGGAGTTGACCTGCTACTGATATGCAAGTAACATTACAATAAGGAGGAGTCTAGATGTACCACAACCAATGTTGTACTGCCGTCAACTCGTTTGCTGGTCACTCTTTGACTATGAATTTTGAATCTTACTCAGGTGGATCTGAGATGATCATGTCTCCTTCAATATATACCACATGCTGATTGGGTCGATATCAGCCTTACAGTGGAGGACACAGGATGGTAAAATAGAGGATTCTGTGTAGCGCGATTTCGGCAGAATCCTTTGGAAAAGACTTTAACATTAAAACAGTCGAATTGGAGGGAACGTAAGTCATGTAAGTCCTTCATATTTATGTCCTAAAAATAGCAGTGAGGGTTAAAATTATAGCCAAGGAAGTTTAGAATATACATTTATTTCAACCGAAATAATCAAAAGAGAGTCTTGAGAGACTTTTGTCCCTGCTCAGGCCAAGGCTCAATCGAGTGTATTATGCGACTGATTTCTACTCAACCCAGCTCTAAAACGGGCAGCATAGGATTGGCAGGTCACGGTCTCCTTACTATGTGTTTTGCACAGGAAAAGTGGATGACACCTGTCAACAATTGTTCTCTTGACAAAGATGAAAAAAGTCGCTCGGTGACCTTGGTGACTGTGAAATTTGCCCGAATTTGAGTTCTGCCTGAAAACTTTCGTCAGAGGAATGCTTAGAACGGTTGAAAACTGGAATTCCGTGGCACAATATGCTCCGGCAGTAGTCGTAGTAGTAGTAGTAGTAGGCAGTAGTGTGCGCTCCGAGGCGTCGGGGATGGAGAGATCTATTTTTTAGTATTTCTTTCCCTTCCCTTTCTTTCCGATGGAGAAGGTATTACCGTATTCTGAAGGCACCTTTAGGCGTAGGAACATTGGACTTAACCTGAGATAATGTAACAAATGGTTTCAGGCCAAGTTCTCAGGATGAGAGTGGAAACGTGGTTCAGAAATATTTCACGTCTTCCCACGTTCACGGGGAAGGGTGTAAACAGCCTTCACCTCCTACAACTGCAAAATCAGTTAAACTAATAACATTAAAGATATTGAATTGCATCCATCCATAGGAGAACCTTTCCACCGACTTGTTGTTTATGCACAAGAGTTTCTACTAGACAGCCTCCATTGATCTTCCGAATTCTTGATGTGGTGGACCGAGTTTTGTAGTGCCACGTTCTGCTACTAGGGGCATAGCGTAAGAACAAACAGCGATAACACTCCGACCATTGACCAATCTAACGGGTTTTGCAGAATTGTATGAGTGTTAGTAAAAATATTAATTTTTTGCTTGTTTTGTTTACAAGTACAATGTAAACACATAGACAAAATAGAGAAAAATAAACATTTTTACGAACACCAATGCAATTCTCCAGAATTTTTCAAATACCGTTAGATCGGTCGTTTGTTCGGAGTGTGAGCGCTGTTTGTGTTTACGCTATGCTAGGGGCACATTCATCAACCGTTCTCGATTCAGTAATCCAAGTGTCGGCGCTAAAGAAGGTTTCGCTCCGTTTCTGTGTATTTCATTGACAATTATCTTGTGTGCTCGTCATTCTTGTAATTGCTGATTTGCGTCAACAGCATGCGTCTCTAAAGTTCTGCTTCGACCTACCAAGATCATGCTAATGGAAGAAAAAATAAAGTGATTTTCCCGTTGCAAAAGTAGTGAAATGTCATTTGAAGAGAAGCTTCGCTCTGCTTGTCCATCTACGGCCCGAACCGACGAAAATGTTGAAAAAAATCCACAAAACTATTCTCGAAGATCGAGTCTAGAGAGACTTTGCGATTAAGTAAGCGAGTCTTAATGGAAGATTTGAGGATGAAAAGGTTGTACGCCAAATTCATGCCTTGAAAGCTAACTGCTGAGTCAAAACTAGGGGGCATGGAAGCCGCTTGTTTTTTTCACCTGTCAGCAGTGGTTTGCTTTAAACGAAGAGTTCCTAAATGATACAAAGATTTTGTCAAAGAGACTTGATTCATGGTAGTCGGGCGACAGGTTTTTCCACCACGATAACGTTCCCGCTCACACAGGTAACGTGTCTGCCGATTATTGGTCAATGATTGCATAATCCTTACGCCCATCCGCTATTACTCACCCGATCTTGCCCACTGCGATACTTTTTATTTTCCCGAATTAAAAGACATGAAAGGACAGCGTTCTCCCAGCATAGAAGAAAGGATGTTGGAGTAAATACCAGACTTCAACAAAAAATATATTCCGTTTCTTCTTCTTCCCACACATTAAGGATATACGAGTTATTGACATAGTTATTACTAAATATCCATCCACGTAAGGAAACATTAATTCCTGCAGTTTTGAAAAACGAAATTATTTTAAAGATTCCTTCCAGCTAATCATAAATTACTCCCGCAGCACTTGTAAAGTTCTTTTTCAAAAATCCGAATTGCCCATTATTTATTCCCGCCAGCTGTTAGGATCCTTTGAGACTACTTTACGTTCGCCAACAAATTGTCGGACTATAAATGAACTCATCACTTTTACGTTTATAAACTACCGAAAAGTTGACAAGGGAATGCCCCTCACAGCTCGCCACACTTTCCTCTCAACTTTCCATCTGCTATTGTTTTTAACAATCATTTCAAAACAACAAAAACAACATCAGTCAAGACTACGGACACAAGAATAATGACGGGAGAAGAACAAATCATCAAATTTCAACGAAATTGAAATGGTTTGCTGTTGCCGTTGTTGTTGCGGGTGTTAGTGGTGTTGGTAATAGCGGACAGAAAGTTCAGGATCCTCAAAGGAACCCAAAAAACGGAACACAATCACAAAGTATGAACCACGCGACCCGAATCCAATTAAAAAGTAATCTGGAACCGTTTTTATGACTTCTAATTTTCTGTCAAATTCAGATTTAATCAAGGATGAGATTGACTGCTTTGTTTGAAATTGCCCAGACAGATGTTTAATTACTCGCCTTTCTTTTTAGCAGTGGTGGACAAGGATGTGACGATATGCGGGTGAACTATGCTGGCAATGAAGTTGGCACCGAGAAGGAAATTCCATCAATTCTGGAATTTTCATTGTGCTCAATGAATGGAAAATGAATCGACCCTTGGAGATGACTATTGCAAAAAGTTCCCTTCATCAAATATAGAAGTAGATGGAATTTGTCCGGATGTAATATTTAAGTTGGATTAAAATGTGGATCAAATATTTCGCCTACATGAACCACTCCGGGTAGGAAAGCCCTTGTATTTCCGTGACTTTTTCACCAATAAAATGATTAACACAGAATTGGCCTTAAATGAGGGCCTGTATGCCGAAAGCAAACAATATTCACAGCTTCCAGGCTCTCAACTCCTTCAAAGCTATTTGGATAAAAAAAATATCAAACTTTCACCCCAATATTCGAACTGAACCTTACATAACAAATAAAAATTCAAACTCAAACTAAGGCACAATAGTCCTTTCCTCTTATGGAAATCTTCAAAACTATTTCACTGTAACGTTCCACATCTATTCACCGAGTGCATCTTCAGATTCAGATATTGTAGTATTAATCCACTATCGAACTAACAAACAGTTACGTTGAAGTAGAATCCTTGACACAGTTGTGACTTCGATAGTTGAGTGCCTTTTTCGTTTGCATGGCAGGATATAAGGATGGAAGTAATGGCGGCCAAACTCATTCCGATTCCATTTGGTTGGGTATAGAAATCACAATATTCCATTTACTAGACTAGACTGGGTTAGACCAGGCTGTTCCAACGCCATCCTTCCACCTGACGAAGACAAAATCGTTTTTGTGCGAATATCGAAATGCTTTCTATGTGTCTATTGATTTCAATATGACCGCAAAATAGGGTTATTGGCTTCACTGCGAAAAGGATTCTCAGATAATGGAATGCAATGATATGAGGTGTAATAAAACGTGATCCGAGTTTTGTTTTCTGTTTAAGGTCTTCATTGGTTCAAACGGCCAGCATTAATAATGTTTTCAATTGACTGTGAGATATTATGTTGTAGTATTACTACTGAATGGGAACTTTAACCAGATGAAGATTGGTATTATTGTTGGAAAAATCAATGAAGCTTTTCAGTATTGAACGTATTATACTTGTGCTCATAGAGCTAGTTCAGCGACGGAAATTGCTTAAGATTGGACTAGAAATTCAAAAGGGACTTCTGCATCGTGAAATTTTCATGCATACAATTATATTAGATAAAATAAATTAAAACTTTATAACCCATTGGATTGTCAATGATAAGAAATACGGTCTGTGAAATCGATTGCTTGGTTTATTTTCAAATGCGTGAAATACGCTCCAAAGGCATTGAACGCGCCACATTTTTACAAATCATATAAGTATGACAATAGTGAGTTTGAACCCTCAAATGTCAAATTGACAACTTGTTGGAGTTGATTTTACGAAAAATTCAATTTTGTCAAAATTCATTATAGTTGCGAAATTTGCAAGTTCTATCCAAGTGGCTTAACGGCTCCAATGTGCTATAAGGGTATGCATTTATTTCCACAAAGAGATTAAGGACTCACTTTGTTATGCTTTCATTGTAAATAAATAGATCCTAGTGACTTTCAAGGTTTCCAATGTACCATGGAATCGAGTAGATCGCTCTCGTATCTCTCTTGTGCAAGGATTGAAGTGTGTGCCTGTTGGACCTTGATGCCTGACAGAAGGCAGTATTGTCCTCAGTAGCATCAGGCGTATTATCTGTTTGTACAATAGTTCTTTATATTTAATATTTGATCACGTTATATAAGAGCAGTATAAAGGTAATATCGTATCGTATGCAGTGATCTCTTTCGTTTTGTGTGTGGTCAATCCAAGCTAGACGGTACTCAAAAGTACGTCCTAGTTACTTGGCTGTTTAGGTCTATCGTATCGTCTTAGAGTCAATTTTAATATTCGAGCTGTTGTCGACTTGTTCTTCTTTTTAATAGCGTCTGTCTATTCATTACTCCACTGGTGTAGTACTATTATAAAACATCGACAGATTCTTGCAGTTTTGATGTAATGACATCTACATGTAACAAGAAATAGGTTATTTGACAGATCAGGTAAGCCTACACTATAAAAACTATGCAACAATAGAGAAATTATATTAAGTTGTTTGGACTGCTTTGCTATGGTTGGTTTCGATAGTTATTGAAAAATATGCAATTTTCCTTTAAACCATAGAATTTATTTAATAAGTTTTTTTTTTTAAACAAATACCGATATTTCGGAAGACAGTTGCTTCCTTCCTCAGTGCTAACTGAATAGAGAAATGAGTAATGCTTGTGGATAACATCCAATCTTAGGTTCGAGATCCACTTTTGTGAAATTATTGAATGATTTTTTTCATACGAAAAAGTTATTTGGTATTTAAACTTTTTGAAAATTACTTGGGCATGCCAAACTGTGTGGAAGGATTTTGTTATATCGAACATTGTTACATACATTAGACGCTTTATAATGTTATATATATACGTCATATTGAATTGCTACAATTGGTTACACATCGGATAAGTTGGACCATACAAGCAAGTTGGAATTCTCTGGAATAATATGAATTTTAAACCAAATTGCTCTTCGGTAAGAATGCCTTCTTCCTTGATTATTTCTTGAAGTCTTCTCTGAAGAGATGTCTCAGCTAATTGGAATATGAATGAGAGCCGACAAAGGTCTTCAATTTTGAAGCTATGTACAGCCTTTATCAGGATATTGAACACCTTTCGCTTAAAGATTAAGATAATAGTTTCAATAAACGGCTTTAGCATTTTAAACTTTTGTTTTTTATTGAGAGTGTCGGTTAATAATGTCGGTTTAGACAACAGATGGCGCACCTTTGACATCTAGTTTGTGTCTATAATAACTTATATGGTATTTGGGAGGATAAACATCTGTCATCATTAATTCTCACTTAGTCATTGAACGAAATATCGTAAACAACAAAGTTTTGTGTTTGCTTCCATCCTACATCAACTGAACGAAAATCAACTCAATGCCCGAATCGCACCATGCAAAACAACATAGGTTTTTTGATCGAACCGTTACTGGCGATGGAAAATGGGTTTATTACGACAACCCCGAACGTAAAGCATCGTATGTTGATCTCGGTCAACCATCAACTTTACAATCAAAACGCGATATTCATTGCCAGAAGCGTATGCTGTGTATTTGGTGGGTCCAGAAGGATGTTGTGTACTATGAGCTACTAAAACGAAATGAAACAGTCACAACTGATCTTTAACGATGCCAACTGACCAATTTGGCACACGCACTGAACGAAAAACGACCATTGATAGCTCGAAAACGCCACAAAGTTATGTTCAATGATAACAATGTGACACCTCATCGGGCAAACATCGTTCAAAAAAAATTAGAATGTTCCGGTCTATTTGTTCCAACCGATGCAGATCAGTTAGTTCGACGTACACTTTCAAAATCCTGAAGAAGTGCGAAAATGAGTCGATGAAAAGATTGCCTCGAAAGATGAGGATTTCTTCAAACGTGGTATTAACAAGCTTCTTGTACAGGGTGCGCCATCTAGACAGGACCTATTTAAATGTTGAATAACTCCGCAATTTTTCAGCTGATTTTCACAAATCAGCCAGATTCTGAAACGTCAGTCATTGCCATTTCAGTCATGCATCGATTTACGCCAAAAAAGCGGGCTGAAATTGTAGCGCTGTTCATTGAAAACAATCGTTCAACTGTGAAAACTGTGCGTGCTTATCGTAAAAAATATGGGAGACATTCGGCGCGAAAAATTTCTTTGAACACGGGTCTGTAGCTACTCGCCCGCGACCCATTCGACCGCGTCCGCGAGGCTCCAATGAAGTTGTTGAAGCGGTTAGAGAGAGTGTTGCCGAAAATCCAAGTGTGTCGTATCGCCGTCGTTCTCGGCAGCTGAACATGAGCGGAACCACTTTAAGATGAATTTTGAAGGATGATCTCAATCTTTTTCCATACAAAGTGCAACTTACTCAAAGATTGTTGGAAACGGACAAGCCGCGTTGCCTTGAATATAGGAATACGATCGCAAGAAAGATCGATGCCGAGCCTGATTTTTGGGACCGAATTTTGATGACGGACGAAGCTCATTTTACGCTCTCTCGCGGGGTCAATAAACAAAACTGTCGAATTTGGGGAACAGAGAACCCACACATTATTTACGAAACACCATTGCACGACGTAAAAGTTACTGTTTTGGGCCGGAGTGTGCTCGAAAACGATTATTGGACCATTTTTTTCAAAGTTGAAGAAACCATCGACTGTGCACGCTATCGTTGGATGTTGGCGCACTTTGTTTGTCCGGAATTGCGTAAACACGGTCTGACGAACTTTTATTTTCAACAAGACGGCGCACCTTGTCACACCGCAGTTGCTACTATGAAGTTTTTGCAGAGCAAGTTCCCGGGACGCGTTGTGTCGAAAAAGGGTGATTTGGAGTGGCCTCCTCGTTCGCCGGATTTGACGGCGCCGGACTTGTTTATGTGGGGCTATTTGAAAAGTAAGGTGTATGCCAGCAAAACGAAGACTATTGAAGAACTAAAAGCTAATCTCACAGCGGAAATTGCTGCTATTACGCCCGAAATGTTGTCAAATACAATGCAAAATGCCCAAAAAAGGGCCGCTTTTTGTGTGTCTAATGGAGGTGGTCATTTGATTGATATTGTATTCTGAGTGAATTGTCAATAAATGGTATTGTATACCCTAAATAAATCTTGTTCATTTTCCAAAATCGGCTGAAAAATGGTGGAGTTATTCAACATTTAAATAGGTCCTGTCTAGATTGCGTACCCTGTAGTTTCAAGCTATTCTTGTAATACTGTGCATACTCTGTAATAAGACTTAAAAATCTGCAAAAAATACGGCATAAAAAGAATCAACTAAACATACGACTTAAAAACCATGGTAGGTGGAGCCGGAGTCTGGAGTCACGGAAAAAGCCAACTTCTCTTTGTTCTGAAAGCAGGGTCTGGTAATAGAGAATATGACAGAGAAACTGCTCCTATTTGGTGCAATGCCAAACAAATCAACAGTAATTCAAGGTTGGAAAGGAAGTGATTTTGATGCAAGATCCAAGACGCAGTCAGATTTGAAAACTGAAGAGGCAGCTTATGAGCAAGCTTATCTCCTGATTTAGCTGACATTGGTAACGTGTGGTACGAATTAAAGGAAAGCGTCTTTAGAGAATCCAGGTCCAAAATGAGGCAGCAACTGATTTAACGTGTACAAATTGATTTGGGTACAATTTTTGTAGACTACCTTAAAAAAGTTGAGACAACGATTAGTGGAGTGGATGGAAAACGGAAGAGGACATACTTCACACTACTTACATAGGCCTAAATTTTTTTTCCATGAAAAAGTGTTTCAAGAGTAATAGGTGTCCTGTAATAAATTGGGGTTGCTGATCACGAATCTGTTTTTCTCCAGCACGTCAGGTTTTCAGGAAAAGTGTTTGAAATTTTAAATGGAAACCGCTGCACATACTGAAATAACATTTATTGAAACTATATTGAATAGAAAATTACACTACAAAAGTGAGTTGTTCACAAAAAAGCAATGCGGTATAATCTACCTAAGACAATCGTTGGTATTTTTGACTAAAATCGTTCTCTCTTTCCCTGAAAACTGCGTTTTGTAGTTTTCTTTTTGTGGATTTTTGAGAGCGACTCCCTCTTCAAGATCCAAAAGTAATCAGCCATCATTATAATATCCTATCTTCCTTGTTAAAGTCTCTCGATCTCCTTTATGTCTTCACTGAACTTCTTTCCCTGTTCTTCGCTGACAGCTCCAAGCTTTCGGGAAAAGAGTCAACGTAGGAATCCAGAAAATGAAATTTCACGCCCATATTGCATCCAAGATATTTATAATATGTTGACTACAATTTCTTTGTATTTTGGAGACTTGTTGTTTCTAAGGATACTGTCTATGACTTCTACAAATGAACTCCATGCTTCAGACTTGTCCTTGATCATTGTATTCCGGAGACATCTGTCTGATTTCAAGGCTCGAATTTGAAGATCTACAAAAATTCCTTCTTTAGGTGGAAAATGCAGGAATTTGTCAGTTAAAAAGCAGTTTCGTTGTTTATTTAAAGCTTTGACAAACTGCTTCATAAATCCTAACTTTAAGTGAATTGGAGGGGAGTGAAGGGGAGGAACTTTATGTGAAGGGATAGAACTAGTTTTGGATCAACTAATGCATCACGCTGCACATTTTACTGTCCCAGTACAAGTCTTTCCCTGAGTGGCCATTCTTTATTAACGTAATGGTAATTTCTTGCTCGACTATCTCACTCGCACAAAAAGCATGGATGCTTTGTGAATCCAGATAGCTGACTCAAAATCATGAATATTATTTTGAACTCTCGACTGAGTTGTCAACAATACTCCCTAAAATTTATTTTATTTAACAACAGCTCAAGTATCTCATACTTTTCTTTGAGATGCCTAGAAGAATCTAGAAGAATCTAGAATCTAGAAGAATCAAGAAATGACCTCCATGATGTTGAACCGTAATTGTCTGCTCCCTGTTTCATTACTACTTCAGGAATATTAATAATATACACCAGTAAACCCTCTTCAGAGAAATATTCTGCGAACTATTTTTCATGATCCGATGAAATTTTCCCTATACGACGAAAATATGGTTCTTTCAGTCGTAATTCTAAGATTTGTGCAGCATCCTTTGATATGCCCAAGTGTCTCACAAAGTCATTTAGTTCGGCTTGGATAAACTGTCTAGGTAGGTCTATGTCAGGATTGAAGTTGTCTTCATCGGTATTTTCGTTTCAATTTTCATCTGATGATTGCTTTTGGATGGTGTTACGAAATTGCGGAGGAATGGGAATTCCTGGTCCATGGGATACAAGTCGTTTAGCAGACAGTAAATCAGGATACTTGATAGTATTTTTATTTTCGAATTGAAACCCTTTACATGGCAGGAGCAAAAGTATCAGTTGTCTCCATTGTTTTTTTTTTTTTTGGTTCCCTCTATAGCATAGGAATGCCAAAGGGTGAAGAGCTACGTGTATCTTTTGTCCATTTTCTCAGTAGCTCGACACACTGAAAGCACATTTGTGTAGAGCCCACGGTTTGTCTTGATCACCAAGCTTTGCACCGAAGTAAGCGTGATGAGCTTTCTTGATAAATTCTGTTATGTTTGGATGATGCTTCGCTATCTTTAAATCATTACACACGTAACAAAATATATCAGGACTGTTTTTACACTTTTCCGATGATATTATGACACACTAAACACTCAAAAAACAAAATTAAACTGGATGCTACAAACAACTGATGTTAGCTAACTATTTCGTAAACAATTGCCAAACTGACAACTGACAGATGCGATTATGAAGAAGTATAGCCATTGAAATGAAAAAAACATAATATTATACTAAAATATTTTCTATTGATGTATCAAGAATTTTAAAGGAATAACTATAATGCAATTAAGGAGATATCGAAAAATTACTTCTTTGCTGCAATACACAATATCTCACAAGGCTTTTTTAATTTTGTGAAAATCTCAATGGATCGTTTCAAACAAATTCACATTCGTATTGGCTGAGGACACTTATCAAATTCAAAATACCATAAATCATATGGGCCTGTGTTATTGTGTGTTTCTTGCTTTAAAAAACTCTGTCCGTAAGCGAAATAAAAATCCACTTGGATGAAAGTTTTGCAAATAAGCTTCAACAAATTCAGTCAGAACACATAATGAGGCTTCCTAATAGATGGAAGAAGGTCATACAATAGAATAGAATAATCCTTACATAACATAATAAATCAACTTTAAACAAAATAAAATCGTGAATTCATTTCGCATTAAAGGAACTTATGAGACATCCTAGTATTAAAGAAAAATTCAGACTGCAGAGCTCTTCTTTATCGTTTAAAAATCAAGATTCTATGAAAGGGGCCTGACTATAAATATCCTTTATTTTAACTGCCTTGCACTTGGTTACGGAAAAGTCACTAAAATTTTCATGATTACTTTTTAGGCAGAAACAACCATTATTAGTGGTGACGTTTTTGTAAAGTTCCAGCGGTTGTGGATATATGATGTCCATGATGAAAATTTTCCAAGTATCCTGCATTTAAACTTGAATGCTATCAATCGATTTCCATCTGAATAAAATCATCCCTTATTTAAATTTAAATCAATTCCACGGCTAAATCAATTATGGAAATTATTTGCTAAACGAAAGGAAATGCTTGAAACATGACTTTCAACATTATTCAATCGCCTTCATTCAATTCACATTCCTTAAAAAGCTTCTTCTGTGTACTCGCTTGCAATCTTTTCGAATCACGAATGGTATCCTGGGTAGTATGCTACCCAGTTTGTTCACTACATTTTAACAATGAGAATTCGATTTCGGTGAATAGAATGGAGAAGACAAAAAAAGAAATGTAGACAAACGAAGAAAAACAAGGTCGCTAACGATTCGATTTCGATCCTTTCGGCTCGGTGGAAATACGAGCGCCAGCAAAAGATGAATTCTTTGAAATGAAACTCGAGTGGTAAATACGGAAATTTGATAAGGAGGTAATTTTAACCATCATTGGATGATTACTCGAACGTTTGAACTCAATTATTTAAGCCGATTAAAGACATTGAAATAATGCGGACACTTATTTTGATTAAAAGAAAGGACAATTCATTTAAATGTTAATCTCGTCAATAAATTTATATTTCCGTGGTTATTTTCCAACAAGAATTTATCATGTTGGCAATACCTTCACTCCAAAAGGCTCAACGAATTCCAAATTGAAGTCTCCCAGAAATCTTGAGATAATTCCCATAAAATTCACACAAATTTATTGTTTTTATTACCATTAAAATGGTTTTATTCGAAAGACAACCCTTTGCAATTTTTAATTAAGCCTTTCTCTCAAATGATAGCCATATGGCAAACAAAGTAAAGTCTACGTAGTCTGGAACTTTCCAAGAATTTCTAATGAATATATTCAATCGAACCCTGATCTTCTAAACAACATACTTTGTTACCAGCCTCTGTCTCCCGGTAGAATTTGCCATTCTGAGTAAGGACTTCAGAGTAGATAGACAGATCAGTGAATTTATTTTAGAAAACATTCCGAACAAGGAAAATCCAAAAGGAATATTATTGTTGTTTTTTTCTTTTGTGTTTAATTCGTAATTTAATTTGTAATTCCTAATTTACCCTTCTTGTAAGGAAAATTGGATTTTGGTTGGTATGTGTTGGCCTGTGACGTCCTGGTAGCTATATGGGACTTTGAGACTAAAATTTTTCCATATTTTTTTAGAAAATTGATAAAATGACACACTATCCTAACCGACGGAAAAATTGAGCTGATTTTACAAGGGAAAATCTCTGGTCACAATGGAAGGGACAGAGAATGATACTACGATGACATTCTTGTCCACCTTTGTGAGCCCTAACAATTTAAAAAAAAATTATTTACAGACAACCGGTACACAAAATTTTTAAAAATATATACAGACTATTGGTTAAGTTCCTAAAATTTGGCTAGCAAACTAAAGGACGATGCAATGCTGACGGTTAGGTGCATTCGAGCTTGAATCCGACTAGTTATTGGAGAAGAGACCTAGAGATTCTTTCGATTACAGACTATGACTAGCAACATTTAGCAATTAAATGGCAGGACATTATGGGTGTCAGCCCTTGTTCATATGGAAGAAGTGTGGAAGAATGATCATGTCCAAGACGTTTTTAAACAAACTACAAAAAGAAAGTGGCTAGAACTAGCCCAAATTTTGTTTTGATGATCAATTTGCATATGAGAGGTGTTTATCTAAATGACATGCTTTTCGCTCTCTACGTCTCTTTAAATATTATAGGGGAGTGTGTTTAGATTTGTTAAAAAAATTATTAAGAGATAAATTATAATCTTCAATTTAAACATCAACTAAAATTATTTCTAGGCATTTTTGAGACTTTGAGACAGAAAGGATTAAATACGATTTCGGGCATATGAGCGCCACGACTGGAGTAGAGGAAGGCAAAACGAGAGGTTAAATTTTCAACTAGTCCGACCAACAATTGCGGCCGTATCCCACCATTAACGTGACGAAAGTTTTCTTCCGAATGGTCTAGCGTCTTGTCGGCGTAAACAAGTGGTTTGACATATACCTACAAGAAATGTTCCAGCGGTGTTAAATCACATAATCTTGCAAAACAGTTCACAGGTCCAAAACGAGAAATTATTCACTCATAAAATACTTCTTTCAAAAATTCAGTACTTGCACCAGCTGTATGGCATGTCACGCCGTTCTAGTGAAACCCGAGGTTCCCTGCATTATCACGAGTCAATTCCGGTACGAGAAAGTTGTTGATCATGGCTCTACAGCCATCATCCTTGACTGTCATGTTATTCCCTGAAGAATTCCTTTTATTATTGAAGACATATGGAGCAATAATTCCACCGGCCTATAAAGCGCACCACACAATGACTTTCTTCGGATATAACGGTGTTTGAACAACCACGTATGGCCGCTCGTCACTCCAAATACGGTATTGTTGTTTATTAACACAGCCATTCAACAAATTAGCCTCATCGCTAAATAATATGCTCTTATGAAATTCAGAGTCTCCTTTGAAATCGAAGTTACTCTATGCCTGGTAGTCGTTCGGCTTGAACTCCTACAAGAGTTGGATTTTCTAAGCCCGCAAAACACGATCTTTCCGTAAAATTTTCCACACTGGGCACAGGTTCAATTGTTGAGCACGATATCGAATCGACTTTCTTGGGCCTTCATCGATATTACGCTCTACAGCTGCTATAGTTTCTTCATTACACACTGTACGACGTCTGCATGAATGCGTATTATGAATGGCAGTAAACGAGGTGCGGCAAAATTGATTTGATTAATTGTTCTGATGGTTAATTGAATTTAATGGAATTACTCAGTTACTCAGGCATCAACCTTTTCTTCATAAAATGGCAAACTAAGCTAACCAAAAAACACATGACAACTGTCATTCGTTGAAAAGCGTTGCCAACTTCAAATTCTATATCTCTTTAAGAAAAACTCTTTATTTGTATCCTTTTAGTATAAAAGTCTTATATACAGCTAATGGAAAATACATATGAGTTTATGTTGCCAACTTAGATGGAAATGGGTTTCTACCTAACGGTAGAACGCACTATATTCAAGGCATGATCCTGCTACTGACACTAGTCCTGAATCTATCAGATCACAAAATTCTGAGCAATCAGGAAAAGACCACCTCGAAACGAAGTACCCAATGTACTGAGTCCTTATGAGCTAAAGATGCAATCTTCAGAAAAACATTAAAAGCCCATTATTGACCGTATATGCAGGCTGAAAGAACCCAAAGATTTATTGAAGCATTAAATGTGAAGTTGGCAGAGCGAACAAACAGAGCGAAACTTAAAGCTTAAAGTCAAAATGCAATAGGTCATTTAGCATGCAGTTCAATTAAAAATGGAAGAAGAATTCAATAAAGATCAATTTCCATCAAGAATCAAAAGGAAGGACGACGAACCTCCAAACAAACATGCTACATTACAGTGTCTTATGATAAAGTCTTCCGTCTTTTGTTACCTACCTTTGCTACCGTTATAGATCTTAACTTTGATGGCAGGGTTAAAGAAGTAGAATTGATAATAACAGTCCTTAATATTACGGACATTTCCTGCGTTATGAACATTGCCGACGTGAACCAGTACCTCAAAATTTTTTCTGGGAATAAAGTAAGGCTAAACCCTAAACAAAAAGAGTATAAGACATGAATATAGTCAATTTTACTGACAACAAGCAGTAAAACTTCCCAGCAGGGGTAAAATATAAATAGGTTGAGTAGCGTTAAAACACTCTAACAAGGACTTCCTCTTCACTGGTTCTGATGCCTCTCATATGGGCATACCACACAAAGTTCCAAAGATGCTGATACTTGAGCCAAAGTCGAGATAATTGTGCTTTAAGTGCGGCAAAGCTAGTCATAAAGGAGTACAATGCAAGGATGAGGTGCAATATAGTAGTTGATAGTGATGACCTTAACCCTGATGACGCAAAATTTGTTCCAAAGACAAGGAAGCATCTCCTGTTTCTGAAGGACTCAAACAAAGTTATAGCAGCTCTTGATTAAGCTGTGTCTAGCGGTGTAGAAAAACTACATCAGTAATTTGTGTGTGGCATATAAACTGACTTTTTTCTGCTTAAGAAAGAGCATTGAGATAAAAACTCCTCCTCCTGTTCACTTCATTAGTCTTTGCCTGAAACTGAATAGTTCAAGAAAATATTTTAAAACCCAGCTCAAGTCTATGGAGGACACTACATCGAACCCATGGATACAGGCTCTTATGGCGTGTGATATGGGTCTTTTAAATTTAATCAATTATATGAAGCATATTTCTGACAGATTCTCTGGGAAAATAAGTCGACGATATGACTGACAACATGAGAATCGTTGCGGTTAACACTAGTTTTAATCTCACTGTCTAACGAACGGATTTGAAAATCGTTTTGAGTATGCAAGTTTTCTCTTCAATCACAAAATTGGATAGCTCGTTCCGAGAAAGCCCAGAGACGCCCATTTATTCAAAACATTGATTTTCAGTGTTATACTGGAAAAATGCACGAAAGGTAGTTTAAAGATAAGCTCAGGAGATGTACATCACCATTCCTTTTTTCGCTTGGAACAATAAGAATGCTTGTCGAAAACATGGTGATCTCAATAAAGTCATCCTTGTACCATCGGACACTTCTAAACGACAAGCACCCTGACATTATATACAAGCGGCTACGGCAAGCATCCTGACACAATCTCGAGCAAGCAGCTCAACGGGGGAAGAGCTGTCCAAAGACCTTTCCCAGAATCTAGTAACGGGATGTGGGAGAAAAATATTGAATCTGACAACACAACATCAACGGTGTTGACACAATGATTTGTCAACAATGCGTCTGCCGGCTTGTGCTACATTGGTTATCCGTTCCACTTTCTAATTCGATTTTCAAGGCCGTGTAGATAACATACTATCTTTGACAGCATCATCAGTGAATTTATGTTTATGTTGTTTATGTGTTGCAAAAATTGAGTATCATAACTAAGAGGAACATTGCGCAATCGAGTTTTTTGCTAAACGTGAGGAATCCACTAATATGGCTTATGAAAATTTAGAACAGGCCTATAAGAACCTTTGCTTAACAAAGAGCACACGTCTTCCACTGAAACAAATCATTTTTGGAAGGCCGAAAAAACGTAGAAGATCAAACTAATTCAGAGAGAATTGCAAATTCAAAACTGACGGAAATATTGAAGTTGAGAGAGCTCCTATGATCTCAGACTATCATTCAACAATAAAGGCAATCAGTTAACTGTTAAATTCAAATACTTTCACCGTACGTCAAATTTTCGCCACCATTCGTGCTTGTAAAATGTTTGTACGATGCCAAAAACCTGACAACTAATCTGAAAAATATTGAAAGAAACGTGGGCGTTGATTTTTTGAAATTTTTGACAATGACCCAGAATTTTGGTTCTGAATATTTGAGTAGGATCCTGAAGCAAAGTAGGACAGTGAAGACTAGCAAACTCGAATGTACAAGTCGAATGATCTTATCACAATTTAAGACCATGCTGATTTTTTCGACGGTCAGGTTCGACCACCGAAAGATGCAAATTATACCAGGTGATTCCCAGGACGCTATTCTTTGTCCGGAGCTATGGAATATCTCAATGAGCAGATGCTGTGATTCCAACACATGGGGCGTTTGCGGCTAATTGCCTTTGCGGATAATATTCCGGGAATTACTCCTAGGCATAAAGTGGATCAAGTCCAGTATAGTATAAATGCATTGATGCAGTGAGGAGAGTTAAGTAGTCCTAATGGATACAAACTAGCGTGAGTACTATGGAAGGTTGGCCGGCCAAAAAAGAGCATCTCCGGAGTAATGCCAATGTCAATGTCAATCTGTCAGTTATAATGAGAACTGTCACTTAAGTAGCTAGGTTTGTTGATAAATATAAGGCAAATTGCTTGGAGCAAGATAGGTAACCCCTCGGAAGCTATATCATGGATCTTGACTGGAATTCCACTGATGACCTGTTGAAGTCAACAATGCTTAACGCGAAGGTGGTACCGATTGTCTGATACTGACGAGTATCAGACCGTCTATGCTGATGTACAGAGCATTTATTTGATTAGCAAGCAGTCGACAAATTATCAGCTCGACTCTCTTCATAGTTAGTGGCTTTTAGAGCTCAAAAACAAACAAGGACCTCATGACATCGCCACCATTTTGAAAAGATTACTTCGAAGCAAAGCTTGAAATTAACTAAATTAGTGTGTGATGCACTGCACAAACCCAAGTAAAATAAAAAACTTAACCGTCCTCGAGAACAAGATTACTTTCCTTTGTAACAAAATCCTAGGAAAATTGCGTTTTCTGACTAACTTCATTACATTTTTTTTTCTGCACAAAAAGAAAACTCCAATCTGGAACATTTCTATTGAAATCATGCATCAACCTAATTTTACTTACTACACTACTTTGCTTCTTTCTAAAGTAAATCTTTATTCAACTCCCCGCAACAACAAAAGGAATCTTTTATCCAATATTTACTCTTTCCATCAATAGGATAATAGTTGACAATGTAATAGCTGGTGCAGGAAATATTCCAGAAGCCATCCAATCAATAGAATGGTTTGTCCCCTATTCTATTCTATCCTTTCATTCACGAATGGAGGCTAAGTCAATGGTTCAAAAAATATAAAAAGCACTTTCGGTTGCCATAGTTCGGGAGAAGAAAGAACTGAAAAGTAATTTCAAATATCGGTGAATTGAATCTTCTCCTTACAACTTTAAAGGAGTGAAATTGAAACTGGGCTGCGAAGCCTTCACAAGACATTGGCGGGTTTTGGTAGGTCATGCCTTCAATGGCGAAGTTTGATGATTTGTGGTGCCGTTGAATGCGATGAATACTGCCTACATTATACGTTTGTTAATTTCATATATAATTCACCTTCAATTTGACTGGTATCAAATCAGAATGCTTCGAACAGACTTCCTCGAAAATCTTCGCAGGAAATTTCCTTTCACTCGAGCACGGTTGTAGGCCATTGAAAATTATTACTGTGTTAATACTTTTTCTATGGGTCTCATTTACTTCTAGGACCATCTGCACCCTATACCGCCGTTTATCGATGGAACTATTTCACATTCACCTTGACTTGGCTGCGGACGTACACTGCGTTCGAATCATTTTTCTTTTATCCTTGAACAATACACCTTTGTATATGTTTACATAGGTATATTGCTAGCAAGGACAAATATAATACAATAGTGGTCTAACAAGGTGGCAACTTTTTAATGAAATTTTCAAGAAAGTTTTCCTTTTCTTCTAATTTGAATAATTGCCACCAGAAAGGAATCAAGGTGAATATTTGTGCTGGCCAAAATTTAATGGCAAACAAATGTCCTTAACAGTTTGTTTTACTTTGGCTTGGTTTTTGGGGGGGTGGAAATATTAAGTTTGATGGAGAAAAATTTCATAAGTGGTGACAACGATCGCAAATGCTACTAATTGCTAATTTTCTCAGGGTTTGAGAAGCATTTTCATTACTTAATAAAATGGAATAAAATTATTTATTGAGTAATTATTTGTGCTTTTGTTTTCTTTTGTTGGCGTAACAACGAAAAATTGTCTGAACTAATTTAAATAATAAATAAAAAAATTTACTCGCAAATAAAATGGGACCATAAAATAACACACAAGACAAATGGTATTCATTATTGAATAATTGCTTTATCAATGAGGAGTAAGTTTTTTTTTTCAATGTTCTTATAATATGAATTTTCTGTAACTTTACACGGATGCAAGCCTTAAATTAATCATTTTTCATAACCTTTTCTCTCTTAAAAAGCTTATAAAGTGTGTTTGAGACCATATGCAGGTTCAATTGGTACTTAAAACCTACTCTATGATTTATTTGTACTCAAAAAGTACCTTCCTGATGTGAAAGTTCTAACATACATTACTCACACGTCTAACCGAATGAAGAGGCAGTCCAACAAAACGAAACTCTACAGTCAGGTGTAATAATTTTGGTGGGAATAACAAATTATATAACAATTGGTAAGAAACTCAGCCTTGTTTTATTATTTATTAAAAAAAGCATTAAAAATTTAACTGTTAATTCACCAATAAAACAATAAAAACTACAACGTATAATTCAACTCCACACGACAAAACGGATGACACATTTCACGGGATGATGAAATTAAGTTACGGTACTTTTGCATTTAAAAGAGTTTTGACCATACTCAGTGATTCTCATTTAAGTAGAAATTATCAGCTTTCCGGAACATTTCAGTGAGTAAGGTTGTTCTATGGCCACTGCATATAAACAAAAATCGATGGGGATAATAACATTTATATTACAGCTTCGGAATAACGGAAAAACAATAAAAAACATATTTCAGATATTGTACGCAGGGGCAAGTCAACTGTACATGATATAATAAATAAATTTAAAACAGAAAATTGGGTCAGCAATAAGCGCAGAGAAAGAGCCAAAGAAAGAAACTGAGTCCAAATGAGAAGTATATTAAACGGATTTTTCGGAAGACCCCATTTATTTTCAAGGATAAATTTAGGATTGGAGTTGAAAAGAATACAGAAAAGTCTGTCTCTGCAGAAACAATTCTCAGTACGCACAAAAAACCATTTCTGAGAAAAAAAGAAGGATCAGATTACGCTTTTCCAAAGATCAGTTAATGAATTTCTCAGAATTTCCAAAACGGGTAATAAGCTATATTTTAAGCAAAATAAATGTCGAGCTGTTATATTACAGGTCCTTTTTACAGATGAGACCAAATTTAAATTGCACGGATCTGATGAATGAAGATTTGTGTGGCGACGTTAAATTGAAGCGTGCTTGCCGAAAAACACTAAGGGACCCCAAAAAGCATGGAAGAGGCTCTGTCATGGTCTAGGGCTGTGTTCCTGCTGCACGGATAGGAAGTCTCGATTTTATTGAAAAAACAAATTTTCAATAGACATTTTCAAATCAAATGTGAAAACGTCTTCAAGGAATTTAGATATTTCTAATAATTTTATTTTTATTAAGACAACAACCCAGAACACAAATCATAGGAGCTAACTAGGTGCTAGCTACTTTTTAATTGTCCTGGCGCATTAGATACATTAGCATAGTCCGCTGACCTCAACATTGTTCAGCCGATTTGCCACGAAATTCGACGTAAATTATATCAGAAAATTTACTCAAATGACACCGAAGTGAAAGCAGCAATTTAAAGAGGCTTGGGTTTCGATAAGTCCTGAAACTTTTCAAAATTCAGTGAATTTGATTCCACGGAGACAGAAATAAGTCATATTGCATTTTTCTAAGCTACAAAATCTTAAAATCAACGGAAATATATAGTCAGCTCCTGACCTCTTTTTTCTCTTGAACCTATTGGGTATACATTCTTTTTCACATTAAACAGCAGCAGAGTGGCTTTAGTGTCCTTAAGTGGCCCTTCAGGGAACTGATCAACCATATTTTTGGCATTCAAAGTGGAGTGGAACCACGGCTACACGATACGAATCATTTCAATAGTATTTATATTTCCAGCCTTCCTCTTTTTTGCAAGTTTTTAAGAATTATTAGACTTCACTGTCAGAAAGTTTAATTACATGGATGCATCACCTTTTCCGTCACCACGTCACCTCTGCCCTTTTGCTTGCTCAAATTAGGCTCACTTTGGGTACGATTGAACCAGGAGATTTCCTTTTGGTATCCTCCTCTCCCTCGATGTAGTTCGTAATGCTGCCAATCTACCCCACTACGATTGCTATTATGGGCAAAACGTTTCTACATATAGCACTAACACTCATGGGCGACTTCTCTCAGATAGAAACAGAAAAAGGGAAAGTCGATTGTCATTTGTATTGTGGATTTACGCAAAAGCGTTGGAAGAGTAATCTTACATTACACAAAGCTTAGAGGAAATTTACCATTTGGATTGGTGGATTTCCTTTAGTTTAACATTTTGATTTGTAATTTCCTAGCATCATATAGAAACTCCACTTGTCTGGGACAGATACCGTTAGATTGTGAGTTTGTTCGGAGTTCTAATGCTGTATATAATTATGCTATGTCAAGTTCTTCAACCAGGTTACTGGTGCTGTCATACCCAGTCGCTTCAGCTGTGTTGTCGAATATTTCTTTATTTTTAGCAACCCTTCTAAATTCTATCTGTCAGTGACTGGACTTTTGAACACAAGGAAGACTAATCGTTTAGAAGCTTGACTGATTCGGTAACTCCTATCTCGAAGCCCATCAGCGTACGTTATTTCATCTATTGGTTTCCCCAACAAACCCTGCTTACAAAGTCCTCACCACTTTTTCGTAAATTTCGAAAATCATGAGATACGTTTTTAGATTGGTTTGAAACTTATCGTGTTACATGTTTTAGAAGATTAGATTTTCACCGCTTTTCTATCTGATTGCATGGCAACCTTCTGGATTCCTGCATCTAAAGAATTGCGTTTTTTCTCCTTTAAGCTCGGTCTTCTACAAAAGGTTCTTGTCTACCCTTAATCCTTTTTCGATAGCGAATGTAGTCTTCTGCCTTCGAAAGTTTCAATGTCTTTCCTTCTCGTGCAAGATGTTCCACTGTATGGAACCAGTTTTTGCAGCATCGTTACATCCAAAAAACTTAACATGCATACATACATACATACATACATACATACATACATACATACATACATACATACATACATACATGCATACATACATACAACACTGCACAATTAACAAAATAAGTCGCCAAAATATTGAGGTGAATATTTAGTCTATATAAGAGTTCGAACGAAACACGCCTCCTAGAAAAGCATAAACCACACTTTCTACTTCACAATATCTTAGGGTAGAGGTACCGCCATTTTCGCACGCACCAACCAAACCACCATCTACCAAGTTGATTGTCATAACATGCCATTATCCTGTACTCTAGCCGCACTCCACCTCTGGGGACAACGGGGCCTCTTGGCGTCGCTCTTCCTGGAGTCACCAGGTTGTCACCATCTCAAGCACTCGCCCGATCATACGGTGGCATAGATTGGCCAACCTTTAACAACTAGCTTTCCGTCCACCTGGCAGGAAAATTTCTCGATCATCTAATATACAATAACAATGAAATATATGACTCAATTCTAACGCTTTCCTATTGTATTCTGGAGCTGATGAACAAACACGCACTAGCTAAACCTCCTCCCTTCTCCAAATACGGTAAAATATCCCCTTAAACAAGGAGTTTAATAAAAATTAGGACCAGATGGCAGCAACTCTTAAAGAGGATCTTCCACCGAAACTTAACTCGAATTAATTCAAAATACATCACACTAAAGTCCCAAATTAACTGCCTCGAGACACTGATAAGGGAAAACGTGCACGCTGATGAAGCCTCCGCCCAACGTATTCAAGGAGATTAATGCCCTTATGGGCCGTCAAACTGCCAAGTTCTCAATAAACAAAGACCCCATCCAACTAAATGGACAAGTGTTTATCACCACGGAACAGAAATTAGCCGCTTGTGCTCTGCACTACGCCCACCTGCACAAGGAGAGGACATCCTCGGACCTACACACCAACACATTTGTAGAGGAAACAGTCAACGATTTCCTAAACGGAAATCAAGGCTCCTACCTTCCTATCTTCTCGCCAACCAACAGAGCCTCTAACCCCTTAAGCGAGCCGCTCAAACGTTTCTTTGCAAGTCCCGAGAAGGTATTAATCACTCTCCGCTCAATAATTTCCAAAAAGTCCAGCGGTCATTATGGTACCCAAATTACATACAAGGGAATTGCGCCAACGCCATTCATAGGCCACAATCAATGCATTAAAAATGGATACTTAAAAAGTTCAGAGCAATATCCCTGCTCTCAAACCTTGGGAAAATTTTGGAGAAAATTACGCTACTCTCCTTCGAAATCTTCGCCAAACTCCTAGTAGCAGCACAACAATTTTGTTTTAAAGAAAAGATGTCAACCGAACAAGTGGTCCTCCTTCTACACGACTACATATCATCCGGTCTAAGAAACAAAGGGTCAACTCTAGCTCTAGGTCAACTGAGCACCTTGAAAAAGTATTCGACTCCATGCGGGTCAAGAGTCTCTTGTACAAACACTTCAAAACACACTGCCCTACCCCACTGACGCGGATTATAGCTAACTTCTTAGACCAAAGGACACTCCTAATAAAACTTTCTAATGCTTTCTGAAATTCTTAAGACTTTGGCTCTGGGGTCTCCCATTCACATGGCTCTTCTAAAGGCCCAGGAAGCTATCGCACTAGACGTAGCATTCCTACAAAAGTACCTCTCAAAATTGGCCCTATCTACCAACGCCGAAAAATGTGAACTTATATGCTATCGCCTCTTACAAAGGCTACCGATCTCCGCCAGCCTAGAGTAAAAAACTTTCACGATACATTGATATCGTCCTCGAGCCCTCTAGAAACTCCAGGAACTTTGCAAAATACTTATGGGTCCTGTTTCATCACCACTTCAAGTTTAATTCCCACGCCCGCAGAGCCATCGAAAAACCCACTTGGGCTTCCGCACCCTAAGCCCCCTTACTCTCCAAAAAGTCTGTCCAAGTAAGTACTTAAATTCTAATCTACAAAACCCTCATCAGACCCATTATCAGCTACTGCTTCCCTGCCTGGTTCACTATTTCCCCACTGTAGCAGAAGAGCTGCAAACTTTCGAAATGAAAATTTTGAGGTAGTGTCTGTCCAAATATAGATGATCAAACAAAAAACACAATCAGAGCACCTTAGTATACAGTGAAATAAAAATTAAGCCTATCATGCAATATGTGACAGTGACCAGCTCAAAACACAAAGAAATGGGCAACTCACCCCGAAACTATAATAAGTGAACTGGTTTTCCGGAATATTGCTGAGAACATGGCCTCCCCATACCTCTCGCCCATTAAACTGGTTAGCTCCAACCCTTCTACCTTAACCAACCCTCGCACAATATTGAACCACAAGCCACCATTCTATGTACGGGTAGAACAAGGCGACCGCGGCTAACCAACTTACGCCAGCAACAGGTGAATTTCATAATTGACCTCAAGATCAATCGCGTGATCGAAAGCAGAACACAGAAACATCGAAGACTTGTCAAATCTCACGTCAGCCAGGACTCCGAGCTCCCACCTTCATCCGATTGCCACCTCCACATCAAACACCTTTAGATTGTACATAAGAAAAAGAACGTGGAATTAACTTTGAATAAGTTAGGTTTACGGTTAACCGAATCAAAGAACAAAGCCTTATGAGCAAAGGATAAATTTAAAAGAAAATGTAATCTAAGTTTAAGTCAAGAATCAGTTACGACCAGTTCTATAGAGTAGTTGTTTGACAAACTGTCGAACTGTCAAACATTAGACATAATCAAATCAGATAATGAAACCCATGTGCATATAGAGTCTCAATAAATATATCTATATATCTATCTGGGCAGGTGTTGTGGGGAAGAAGGGTGAATAGAAAACCACAAGTAACAAAAAAAGGCGAAGAAGGCATCAATGAACAAGAACTAACTTCAACATCTTACGTTGCGACGTAGAAAAAATGCATGCAACAATTTTTTGGATTTATGAATGTGAAAAAGAAAATGCCTCAAATAGGATTGGATTGACGGAAGCGAGGTACAATCAAATTATGCAATTGGATCTTACAATGACAGCTCACTAAAGAAGCCAAATCAAACATGACAACTGCAGATCCGTTAGTAAGAAAAAATATGCTGGTACTTCAGGAAACGAAATGCAATTAAAGTAAAATATTTAACATAAAGTTGAACACATCATTTTAAAGTAGGAAGACAAAAAAAGGCGAGATTATGTGGGCACTTTTATAGTTAACTGGGGTTTTATACCACATTTAACGGACTGCGCATGAGTAAACAAAATAAACTGGATGACACCTTGACACAAAAGAGGAAAATTTTGAATTGGATTACTTGGAATTGAACTGTGGTTAGTAAGTTCTTCAGCCCATTTCAGCAGAAGGTAGGTAATCCCATTCCCATCCCGTTTTGGAAATCCCATTGCCTTGCCAGGAATAAGAATTACTAACTGCGACTGCATTTCAGATTTCAAGCAAAAGTGGTAAGATAAACAGAGGAGTTGATAAAGTTATATGGAAGCATTGTTGCAAAAGGAGTTCGCATGTTCCTTGTGTTTGCTTAGGTTTCTTGGAAAGCCGGCAAGCTGACACCCATCGGAACACAAGTAGAATTTATGGAGAAAACCTGGCAACGGAACAAGTATGTCAACAGTGGATTCAGCACTTTCGTAATAGAGAACGGCAGTTTGAAGTTCAGTCACGATCAGAGCAGCTCAATGAGGTGACAGATGATGACCTTTTGAAAGCCAAACAAGAAGAAGATAAGATTATCATCGCAGAATTATCGAAGAAGCCAGAACTACTATAGCGCCACTACAAAGAGAAGAATGCATATACTAAATCACAGAACCACTAAAGAGAGAAGAATTCATGGGCGGAATATGATGTCAACTATGATGCCTAGATATCCTATGAACTTTTGCAAAGAAGCAAGAAAGATAGAATGGTTTGTTGTGTTTTCTATCTTGCTTTAGAAACTCATAAGGGATTTCTCGGAATGTTTGCTAAAAAGGTAAATCATCAGCAAACGCTTGAAATTAGGCTTTAAATTATCCACGCAAAAACTGTGATTCTGACCACTATTAGTTCAAATCAGCCTTCCGAGTTCGTTTGTTTGACGAGCCCTCTCAAACGACTGATTTTGAAAAGAAATCGTGAAAATTAGCAAAAGTTCCATTTGCAAAGCATTCAAGAAGAAATTAAGTATCCTAGAAAAGGACGATAAAGCTGAGATACGAAAATTAAAGGAGAAACCCGAAAAGCACTAATTGCGCCCGATTTCTTTTCCTTTAACATTTCGCATTCTAATTGCAATACGAACGGTCATAAAACAATGAAACCCTTCATCCCTCTCTCAAATAAAATAATAATTGCTGTAACCTTGATCCTATTGATCTATTAGTTTCTGCTAATAACGTTTTCTATTTGTACAAAACCGTCATGTTTCATCGCTGCGATATTGACATCCTAGTTAAAGGATGTAAGCAAAGAGTTTGCAGCTGCCATTGCTATCAAAGTTCATTATCAAACTTGTATAATTTTCATCTGGATGACGCCTAATTTACAATTTTACAATTTAGCGAATCCTTACGCTGCACAGTGAAATGGAATAAGTAAATACAGCACTGTCATCAAGCAAGATGTCCTTGTTTCTCAGTGATTATATGACAAAGTCCTAGCTAGTGCAAATGTGTACTTTGTGTAGCATATGCAAGTACGTTTGAAGCAACATAAAGATGTGCATCAGCTACAGACATTCTACGTACCTTCTACATACGTGCATATGTGATCTGGATGTGAAAGTGCTCCACAAAATAGTATATCCTCTTATTTGCAACTGCAAACAAGAGGAAGATGAAACTTTTCTTGATTAATGTCGCATAACTATGTGCATTTAGATAGATTTTTGCAGTAGGAGTAAAAAGCGGATGGATATCAGGGGTAAGTGTCGAAGTTTAAGATGCAATTTTTTCAGAGTAACTCACAGAGTAATATTCTGTTGAGTTGAGCCATGCAGAGACAAGAAAATTAGCTCCTAGCGTTTTTACTTTCAACTAATCCAACTTGAATAGGGTGCCAAGACTGGGAACTATATTTTCTTATATAAATATCCTATAATATTACTGGGAACATATAATCCAATATTTTTGATTTACTATCCTATAAATTCACGTAAATAATACAAAAAGTTTACTCGAGGAAACGGCAAACAAAAAATTTTGCCTTAGTTTATCGCTTGTATGCCAGACAAATATTATTAATTTATGAACTTATCCTCCGTCATTTATTCGCGCGCCTTATTCGAAGGAAGAAGAACAAGACAAAACTCTCCGGTAGATGCTGTCTCTATAAAATGGCGAAGCATAAAACGATTTATTTCTACCATCAACGAAAGAACCGCAAAAAAGGTCGATTTCCCAAATGTATAATACTTCAACCCTTTCGTTCGCCTTTTACCCTCCAACATTACACGAATGTCATAGAACAATCGTCATAAAATCTGGTGGATTTCAATTACCCACTTGGAGTTGTTCTGCAATGATCCGATATTTCCCTTACTACTAATAAACTTACCCGATGTAATAACGAAGGATATGCTGAGAGAAATATAAACAGGATTACAATGTTCCAGAAAATAAAATGAACAAAATTATTGGATTTTGAGTTCTTAGTAGTTGGATTACGTAACAGTGTAGAAATAACTACAATCTTATCTATTATTTTTAGTATTATTTGTCATTAAATTTCAGTGAGCGAAAATGAAATGAACATAAGTTCCCTGTGGGGAAAACTAGGCAACGGGAATATCCTAGACGCGAGTCCTCTTTTGCAACCCCCACGTTTGCAACCCAATGACGACCTTGCGAAAACTCCGGACAACTAACCGATAAACGAATCCCAGTCGCCGCAATTTGGACTGTCAGACTGTTAAACAAAGTAAAAAAAATATTAAATTCAATACTGTGTGTGTTGTCCCGTGTTTAGCACTTCTAGATTAGATCCTGTTTTTTGTAGCTTTTCCATTTTAAAAATGCTATGTTTTTTTTTTTTTTTAATTTTTGAACAAATATATATTTCGGGAGTGAGTTGCTCCCTTCTTCAGTGTCAGTTATTTTCTGAAAATAACTTTCTTTTTCAGAAAATAACTGACACTGAAGAAGGGAGCAACTCACTCCCGAAATATATATTTGTTCAAAAATTAAAAAAAAAAAAACATAGCATTTTTAAAATGGAAAAGCTACAAAAAAACAGAATCTAATTAAATTCAAATTGTACGCGCTCTAACCTAACTTTCATTCTCATGCAAACACTCACTCTTTTCATGTATTCAGGCCCTTAAGGCCCACCACAGTCATGCCAACCTTTAACACAAAACTCACATCATAAAACTTTCACCACACTTCCTTAGCATTCAGCTTTCGTACTGTTCAGACGTGTTTAAATATATCCTCAATTTATTCAACAATCTTTGTTGTTATTTATTGTTCATCCTGCCTGTTTAACACAGACAGAAACAAGAAATTCCAAACAACAACGGTGGCATCCTTGTAGACTTTGAACCTAAGACAGCAAATAATTACTCGTTCCGTGACGCAGTTAAAAACCTTCTTTGGGAAAAAGCAACGGTGGCCTCACTTGAACCTATGGCGACTCTCTACAAAAGGCACATTTACTGGGTTTCGGACATGGTAGAGCTTAGAGAGTGCCACCAAAGAGTTTTCTCGGGGTTAACGAGGACCAAATAAGACTAGCCCCTGAAAATGATCGAGGACTGCATATGGCCGTAGTCGCATTGACTGAGAAACGAGCCGAATATTTCTCAACATTGGTACAATAAAAGCAGGTTGGATGGTTTGCAAGATAACACGTAGAGCATTCTTTCTCCACTGTTTGAAATGTCTAGTTATGGTAATAACATCTATGTCTACATGGGGCCTGATAGGAGCTCCCTGCCTGTAAGGGTGACAAGGCAAGGCATAAAAGAATAGAGTGCATTAGATAGTTTCATTGAACCCCGGAAGGTCGGAAGAAAATTGTTCCAGACCCATCTAATCTGGAGCATAACCCAAAATCATGAATGTGTTCAAAGGAACCCTAGATAAAGCCAAAGCTATGCTGCAATGATCTGAGTCCTGCATATAAACTTGCTTCAGAGTTCAACTTCCAAGAACTGCTCAAGAAGTTCGCGAGCGATATTAAAGCCGAGCTACCGCTGCTCTGAGAACAACACCGAGATAAAAATTCATCAGGGTATACCCTGATAAATCTTGTTACAAAGTTTGAAACAGAACACCGCTGAGAGTTTAGCGTCACGGATGAAGAAATGGATACATGTGTGTTCTTTATGCAAGTGTAACATTCTGCAGAAGTTACCTGACACCGAACGAAGGAATAACATACGTGAAGTTCAACACTTTGGAGGATGCTGACGCTCCTCAGCACAAAGATTCTTGTGTTCAGTTCTTATCTGGGGGGACTTTGATAATAAAGCTATTGAAGTCGGCATGCCTCAGCCTTACCCAAGCGGTAACGAATCTTTGAGGTGGCAACCAGTGAAGAACTAGTCGTGGCTAGCATTGGTAACACTCCCACTTTCAGGAGCTTAGGAGAAATTTCGCAGTTGGTCTATCACTTTTGTCCTGATTTTTTTTCCTTGGGTTTTTTCTGAGCAATAGAATACAGAAGACCCGTGCTGCTAAGCAAAGTAAAGAGAAATCTCAATTCGCGGGGACCATACCCCCCAATATGCATGCTAAATACTAACGAAATGGTGCTCGAGAAACTCAGTAAAGGAAGGCTCACTGACGCTATCCATTCTGCTAGGAACCTTTCACAATAGATATAGTTATGGAGGTTGTTAATGCAATCTAATAGGCCAAGGCACTCAATCGGTTCAAACGGCGGGTAGTTCTCCAAGTGAAGCCGGACATCAGGTTGGTGTTCAACTTTGGTTCTGTTGCTCGGGAAACACATTTCTACTACAAGAATATCAGATGCGGATATTTCAGACTTATCTAAAAGATCACAGTCTGATATATGGCACGGTGTAAGGTCAATGACTTCATCCTCGATCTATACTTGTGAAACATCTCTTAAAAAGGACTTCTCAAATGCTTACTGTCGGAGTAGCTGCGACTACTCGGCTATCCGGATAATATTGCAGCACTGATTGATTAAGAGTAAACACGCTGATACACCGGATAGGAATTTGGAAGACCACTCATGGGATTAGCCGAGCGCGAGATAAAATTGGAAAGGTCATTCCAACAAAGAAGAGGATCCCTAGAGTAAAAACGATCTGTTTCGGGGATATATTAGTCGAGTCAGCACTATTTCTTAAGTACATAGACCTGCTGACTGACTTTAAGCTGCCTTTCTCGGAGGAAACCAGGACAAAGGAAGATAAGGGATGTAATGATTCAGAAAATCAGTTGATCAATCGCTAAGGGTGGGGTTTGGCGTTACCAACTCGTACAATCTACGCTTGTATATAGAGAGGAAATATGGAGGGAAGCTCTCGATAAGAAGAACAGCCAGCGCTGGTGAAGAGACGAGAAGCATTGCAGCAGCATACCGGATAGTCTCTGAGTCAGTATTGTTTGTAATTGCAGGGATGATACTCATCGCCGTCCATTCCAGAGAGTGTAAATAAATGTACCTAATCAAATATAAGTCACTAGAGACGAAAAATGACGCACTCCCGTTGAGTAATGGATTCACACAACCATTCAGGACTAAGTTAGTGAGCTAGTAGTAGCGTTTGCATCTGAATACCGATCCTGTTGAGTTGAGCCTGCATTGTATTTATCAATCTTTTTAATAAAAAGAAGCCAGTCAACTGGATTCTCCTAGCACAGAGGCACTCCTAGCTTACAATCTTTGGGGATGAGAATGTTGAGTTTGCACAAGATGTAGCATATTGTATTTATTTACTCTTTAGTCATTTCGTTATTGTATCACATTTCACTGGCCAAGTTCGAACAGGCTTCCGCATTTGCAAATATATCCGATAATTGCACCGAACAAGGTTCACCCGTCGGAAATTTATGCTAAACATTCTGTTGATCTTCTCCTTGACACGAAATAGTGCAGTGCTTTTTTCGAAGAAGTCAGTGGTTAGCATTCAGTCAACATTATGGTATAAGCACCGGACACTTATAGCTCAAGGTATTTTGCCACAAGATGATTTTGCCTAATCTTTTCTTATTGTTGCGTAGACTCTGCATCAGGCTTGCCATGTCATAATTTAGAGAGGATAAAGGAGTTGGCACCAAAGCTTTCGAACCCCCCGCGTCAATAAGAACGTTTTCAATCAAGCCCTTGTTACCATCGATAAGGCCGCCTTTGTTGACCACTCGTACAAATCAAATACTGGTTTCTGTGCTACCCTCTATTAATTGGTCTTGTAAGTATGTCATCTCTAATGCCTGACCTTATTTGCTGTTGCTTTGTATTGGTTTTATTTCTTCCACTTCTTGAGGTATTGATGCTTACAGTTGGTTACTTTAGAGGCTTCAAACGTACAGCGTTCTTTAGTGCGTTATTCGTGCTGCGTTACTCGTTAGAGTATAGTAGTTGTTGTTCAACTTCGCTTTCCAGCCTTTGCTGAGAGCTTTTCTCTTGCCTAACACCTGCAGAGTGTACACTATCCACTTGCACGGGGAAGGATGTTTTTGGCCCTGACGCCCATTTTGTTGAGCCATTCCATTTTGACCAATGCCATAAGTTACAGTGTTTCTCATGACTCCAAAGTTCAGCTGCTGTTTTCTTTGAGACAGTTCTCTTGACTTTTTGTCCAGGACAATCTTCGATAAAACATTCAACCCGCTGGCAGGCGGTGAACTGACAGGTCTTGTTGATACTCATTGATTTGCTCCCATTTCCAGTAGAGTTCTATGCGTGGATACACAAAATCAGGGGAGCATGACACTTGGATTTGACAGTTTTGACGCTCCGTGTCTAAACTGTGTGTTTGCATTTCGGAATTTTTACTCCCTAACTTTTTGATAGAGAATGTCGAATCATGGATTTCATGGATTTTTTTAATTGATCGCCTGATAGAGACTTAAGTAGCCACGGTCGTCTCACAGGGTGTGAATTTTGCTGTCAATCTTTATGATGACATCTGCAAAATCTTTGATGGATTCCACGGATTTGTTACTTAACGACGATGAGGACACTGCCACCTGCAATTCGGTGTGTGTATTTCTACTGATTATATAAACTTTTTGAGGTTTTATTTTAATGTTTCGACCAAGACTCTGAATGAAGAGAATCCCTATCAAGCTTCAGCCCTCAGGTTAAATTCGCCACCTCGGAATTATAGAGAGCAGACATGGTCACTTTATTACCAATCTTTGTCATGTTATGTCATGTCATAGACATTTTATTATTTTTACCATCCACAACTAAAACATTCTTCAATATGAAATGAAATAACCTATAATGTGCCTTGTACATCCACACTTGCCTCACGAAATCATTTCCTTGCTAAATTACAATGAAGACCAACAGTTATATTAAATTCATCACATTTTCCTTGAACACCTCGTAAATACTAGTAGTTTACTCCTTCAACTGAACCAGAGAAAGTAAAACTAAAAATCCTTCGGGATGTAGAAGAAAGAAAAATGGAATGAATAAATGACTCGCATCGAAACAAAGTGTTGCACTTAATCTTGAGACGAAAGAAAACCTAATGCCATTTTGAGTGGGTGCTCTATCAGTCCTTGAACTGATTCTTTTACCAGCTCTCCTTTTATTTTTCAACGATAGAATGTCCTCCTATACCTTATCGGTCACGACTCACCAGCTGTGGTAACAATTACTCAACTACACTTTATTCTTTCCTCCGATCGGGGGTGGTAATTGAAGGACTCATTTATTTTAATGACCAAAAGGGGCCATAATTTCGATTTCCGCCACTTGATTTTATAATTAATGGCAATGGTACGTAGTGGAAATCTGATTTGGGTGCTTTTTTTATCCTTTTCTTTTCCCTACTCGGACATTTTCTGGGTTTTCTTGAGAATGTATGAAATGTGTTATTCATGATAAGGAGAGTTGCCAACTACATTTTTTAAGGGTTCTCTGCAAAGTTTAGTTAATTGGGATATTTTATGAGGCAAGAAAATGAATATGAGCGATCAAAATTCTCATGACTTATTAGAAGAGAGAATCGTGGACGTCCTTCATCGCAATCAATTTGGAAACTCATTGTTATCCTCTCGCATCTCCTTTCAACACAGTCGTTTAAAATTTAAGCATGTCTGAAGGCAAGCAAATCATCTTTTCTCGTTCGACTTTACAACTCATTGCGGTTGCACAACTGGACAATACAGTGCTCTACTAGAGTAGTCCTCTCTGAATCCTTCTCTGCATTTAGCATCCAACATAGAGAAAGTATTTCTAAGGATGTAGTGCTTCTGGTCAAGGAGTCCATGTTCATGTCTTCGTTTTTATGAATTTTATCGCCGCACTTTGAGAACTTGAGGAAACGATTCGCCATTAGTTTTTCATGTTCTATGATAAATTTTCTTATTCTTGGACTCCTGTAAACTTCAACGAGAAGTCGTGGCCCCGATTGTTGCGGTCGAATGAATTTTCAACTGTTTCATTTGTATGGTAGATATATTTCCAGTCATTGCGAAACAGTTTTTGCTACACAAAGACTTTTGTTAGTTCCTCTCTGCCACTTCTTTTTCACTATCCTTAAAGTAAGTCTGCTAGTTACAGATGCTATAGTTTCTTCGGCACAGAGCTCCTCGCTTCTCTTGTTCTTCGTATTCGTTTTGTTTTACTCCAGGACTTGATGCTGAAGACAACCACAGAAGTGTTTTATTCCCAACAGCTATTGTTCTCTGCTGTTTCTAAAGAGTTTTTGGTGGCGAAGGTAGTACAGGATATTTTCGGGAGCTATTTTTCATTCTCACACGCGACTACTTTTATCTTTCGTCTTGTGATCTTTGATCCTGATGACTACCACATTTTATTGCACGAACGAGTCCCGCCGTGATGATTTTTCAAAGCGTGAAAAGCCTTTCACTTCTTTGAAATGAACGACACCCATTGAATGGCTTCATCATTGAAGTGTTGAAGTGTTTTTAGAGTAGTTTTAAGTATTAAATTCAAACGATTTGATTTGTTTTGAGTAGGAGCATTGTCTGATGGGTCTAAGTAGGTGTCTTGTAACCCTCAGTATAGCTTTACTAAAAGGTAAATTAACTCAGAGACCAAAAAAAGAATTTTCGCTATTCATTGCTTCATTCGAAATAAATTAGTAACAATGCGACTTGGAATGTAAAATTAAAGCGATAAAAACAATTTGTTTAGTGCGGTTACTGTTATAGTTACAACAATGACCTACTATGTGACATGTCCCTGACTTGAGCACCGCAATGGTCTTTTATGATTTCAGCGCCTGATTGCCCACAAATTATTGGAGAAAAATACCATGGTATGCAGATTATCTTTGTGGAACTGATTTTGACATATTTCCTTTTATAGGGGAGCAACAGCTTCTTAAAATTCAACGCTATACTAACATTAGCAAGAAGACAATCATCACCCTACCGTCGGCTGCCGCATCACGAGAGTCCGTCGCACTTTCATTCGTGTGGCGCCAGTTCGTGCATACAAACCCAAAAAACCCCTGATTAGTAACGTTTTTGATTCTTCGTAAAAACAGTTGATACCATACTTCCCGTGAAACCACTGAAGTGTGTGTGCGCACATTGCGCACTTTTGCGTTGTGTTTGCAACGAATTTAATTTTTTACAATTTAGCTATTCCGCGTTTCTTCCATTCAACGTTCAAAAATTAGTTTACAAATACCTTATGATCGAAAAAACGGGAATTTCGAATTGCCGCGCTTATCCAATCAGTAAATTTTTATTTTCGCAACGTTGGCAATACTTTTATTGGTGTCCTGTCAAATTTTGATGCAAATCGTACAATTTTTATTCAATTGGCGTCCATACGAGGAAGTCGAATAAGTGCTGTGTCGCGATGGGTGGATATCATGGATGAAAAATTAGAACAACGCGCATACCTAAAATTTTGTGTTAAAAATTCAATTTCGTGTTCCCGTTCGTTGAAAATGTTACAAAAGGCGTATCAATACGAGCATATAAATGGCATAAAAGGTTCAAAGGCAGCCGACACAGCCTGGAGCAAAGTGGAATCCCTATACGGCCATCAACGTCTGAAGAAAAAATCCAATTGGGGAAGCGAATTGCGTTGAAAAATCCTGCGTATCGATGACAGAGATTCCTGTGTTATTGAGCATCGTAGATGGATCAGTCAAACACAATTTACCTGATATTTTTGGCTTGAAAATCGTTGTTTTTTAGCTGGTGCCAAAAAAGCTGAATTTCATTCAAAAACAACGTCGTGTGGATGTGGCCAAAGAGACAATTTCCAACGCAGACAGCGACCCAAAATTCAGACGTATCACTCCTGGTAACGAAACATGGGTTTTAGAATATAATATGCCAACCGAACAACAATCCTCCGCATGATGCTTCGATAATGAGTCAAAACCGAAGAGAGAGCGCCAAAATCGGTCCAAAATCAAAGTTTTGTTGGCGGTTTTCTTCGATATTCGTGATGTGGTTCTCTATGAATTCCTTCCGGAAGACAAACGGTCGATAAAGAATACTTTTCAGGCGCTATGAGTCGTTCGCGTGAAGCCATTCGCAAAAAAGCCCGATTTATGGAATAACTGTTTATGGATTTTACATCACGATAATGCGCCATCCCATACGGCCTTGAATATTTCGGAATTTTCGGCCCAAAGCTAGACCAATGTCATCAGCCAAGCACCGTACAGTCCACACATGCCTCCGTGCGATTTTTTTTCTATTTCCCAAACTCAAATTTCCATTGCGGGGAACGCGTCTTGAGACCATAAAAGAGAATAAAAGAAAATTCGCTGCGTGAGTTTAGCGACCTATAAAACTGTAAAAAAAATTGGATCAAACATTGGGATGCATGTATTGCTGCAGGAAGAGCGTATTTTGAAAGGGATATTAAAGAAATTTATTCAAAATTGAAATTTTGCATTTTTTTCCGAAATTTCTTTTCTTTTTTGATTATAAGGTATACAAAGAAAAGTGACAGCGGAGAAATTTCCAAACATCCATAAGATTTCCAAACATACTAGGAAATTTCGAATCTGTTTGTTGGAATCTGTCATATGTCTTTGCCAAAGTATCTAAAAAAGCGAACTAACTGATATGACTGTCAATGACATCTGTCACAGTTGGCTATACACGAAATTGAAAAGTTTTTAGCGATGGATAAGAGGCCATTTGTGTCACTTTACAAAAGGCAGTTTAACATGCTTTTAATTGAAGCCAAAATATGTCAGGTAATTGGCACGTATATGTACACCAAGGTAAAATGTTGCTATGCCTCCATGATGATTGGAAATTATGGAAACGGAAATCGATTGGTTTACTGCATTTATGAAACTAAAAAAGTCATTTCCTGTGGTTGGTTTTACCATGGGCTGTTTGCCTCTGCAAAGTCGCATCTTTTAATCAACCGAATGTTGCTTTTCAAAATTACCGAATTTATTAGACAGTCAAAAATTTCCTGTGCCACGCTTATAGAATTTCGACGAAAGTATTGTCACAACCCTATCAAAACAAAGAAAACACCATGTTAAATAGCTTCAAGAGATTCTAAACAAGCCGGTTCCATTCTGTCTGTAGTGTCTGTTTCCCACTACAATGAATGTAGTGGGAAACTTGGTGCCATGTATGTATCTTCCCACAAGTTAATTAAAGGGAATATTTTGTTCGCGATGGACCTAAAGGGGTGTAATGGCACTGATAACTTGAGCGGCTTGATAACTGGGATGGTCTTTCGAATACTCTTGAAATATTCTTTAGAGGCTTCATGAGACTTCAGGAGGCTTCATATTTGATGTGACTTCACATAGCCATTTTCATCCGATCCTGTGTATCTATTTCTGAACAACCATTGTTCACACTTGGATATTGAAGGTGTCCAAAGGGCTAAGGAAACAATGTCGTTCTGCTGTCGTATCTACCACATTGTTCTCAAAATATTCATCCTTTCGACGTGGGAACTTATGAATCACTCAAAAACTTTTGTGCAACTCAAAGAGATAAATTTAATTGAACCCAGTGGAACAATGACAATTCACGATATTTCATCTATAATGAATAGGCACTGAATCCGGCACAACGTCAACGGATTTAAAAAGACGGGCGTTGCTCTTTCCAATAAAGATATCTCCTTTTATGATTTTTTCTTAATTTATATTCTGAACGTTTTTGGAGGTTTATAACTTTTAATTGGCAACGCTTTTTAATGCTATGTATGGAGTGACATCTGTCACGCACTTTATGTTTAGTTTGGTTTGTCATTTCGTAGCGAATAAGTTGACAAATTTTACAGTTTACGAGTTTACGAGTTTTTTACGAGTTTACAAATTGTGTTGATTTTTTCGAGAATAAACCATTCTGATCGAGAAACTCATGGCTACGTCAAAAAATATAACTGCCGCATTTGTAGTGATGAGCAACCACAACCGGTTGTCCAAATCACTCATCTTCGCCAGCAAGGCCAAGACGCTTGATCATTTGGAAGACGAGCCCTATTTATAGGTTAGAGTAGTCGAAAATTGGACTTCTCACATGAACTTTCTCCGCGCCAGTTGTGGCGCACTCATGTCCAAAATCGTATTTAAATAAAAACAGTAAGGGACTACCTATGTAATTAAAAATTCATGATAATAAAAACAAATTATTCATATTGAATTTCATCTTAAAGTTTACAGCTTTTAAAAAACTCCCTTTATTATATCCCAGCAAACTTCAAGGGCTTTGTATTTCTCTTTAATAGGCACTTTTTAATTTACCAAAATAAGGACATTATGCGCCACAGTCTTTCAATGTCAACAGCCTTGAAAAGTACTTTGAAAACTAAGAGACGTAAATTTATTTCTCAGGTACTGAAACCTTTTCTAAATAACTTTTATTATAGGGCAGGGACTAGAAATAAAACTTTCGAGTTTTTTGAGAGAGTTTTTTGAGAGAGTTTTTGGAGAGAGAGAGGAAAGGAGAGAAACATGGTTGAAATCTGTTAAAAGTTCTTATTTTTACTTTCTTGTTCAGCTCCACATCTCATTTGGGACATAAAACAATGTTTATTGTCCATGATTCTATTATAAGCTGTGACTTAGGACATTCTGAACCATTTCCGAACTCATAGAACGATACGAATGTCCTGTCGAACAAAAACATTCAAACCAGGACATACCAACACTAACTTTCCACAATAGCAAAACATACAACAGATACTTAACTATTCATATACCAGTAAATTATCGGATCAGCGAAGGTTATCAACAGCCCCAAAGGAGGATTTATTCATTTTGTTCATTTCGTTCATTTGCATCGTATGAATGTACCTTTCTTCACCAATGAGCTTTCCAATCCAGAACATTTCCAGGAAAATTGAACCCCTAAACTAAAAACAACTGTCGTAGATGGAACTGATTAAAAGTGAACGAGAACTAAACACAACTCCGAAGCCATACAACTCATCGTTTCGTCTATGTTTCAAAGCAATGTAGCTTAGAAAGGACGAAAAACAAATCCGCACTGAGTATCTTGTAACGAAGGGATTCCAACCTAGTACGAGTATCTAAATTTATCAACGTTTTTAATGCTAGTCACTTCGATGTGTTTTCTGTTGTTAACGCAATTAATTTTCATCGGAAAGTTTATGTGTGTCGAAAGTTGTTTGACACACGAGCACAAGTCATTAAAAGTGGGTTTTGAATACAATTTGTGGGGTTTCTTTCGGTGAAAGGTTTATCGATATTTGTACGGAACAAATATGTTTTTGTATTTTGGATGAATTTCAGGATCAATTATGCTACATGTTGTGTTGGATTGATATCAATTCTTTGTTTACAATTATTATCGAGGTTGAACCATGTACGTTTGTAGGAATTAAGTTCGAGGCAATTTCTTTACTCCTTGCAGAAGTAAACAAATAAATTGTTTATTACGTTCAATTTGACACAAAATACTGGGAAAGTTGGGTTAAGAAATTGATAAACCTTAATTGTTTCTCACTGTGATTGTAAAAGAGATCCTTAATGCAATTTCAAAGGATGAAGAAGAGTATATGCCAACATGAAACCTTACTAGAAGATATTTAAGACGGGTTAAATTGTGCGTCAGCCAATCCCCCTCATAACAAGGAGGTCTCAGTTCCACTCGTTTTTACAGGAACCCTGAGACACAACTAAGTCTATTCCTACCCGTACAAAACCATACACCACTATGTGTTTGCCAGGATACGCATTTCACTGTGTGAGATGTGGTAGCAAAATGTTACTGGCTCCAGCAGGTGAGACTCTGCTTTTTGTGGTCCTCCAATATTATTCCCTGATGATTCTACTACTACAATGGATTGGTAGACCTGAATTTCAGACAATGAATAACTACTAAAGTAATGATATCACCATGTCACTGACTATTACCCAAGAACTTCACAATTACTTCAAGGAATATGTTGACGTACCTACGCAAGCACGTACGAGGAAATGTATAACATAACATACTGTCAATTGACGTTGAAACCCGAGAAAAATTGTCCCCTTAATAAAAGGATATTTACAAAAGACGTGAAAACATTAATATATGAAGAATGAAGTCTAGCGCAGAGCGGTGGTAACCGCAGAAAAGGAAAAGAAACAAGGAAATAAGATTATGATTATTCATAAGACAATGAGGCAGAAACTTGGTGACGAAAAAAATTTCTGGGCAGATGGAAACATTTTACAATCGTTGAATTATCTAAACGGACAGAAATGAACCCAGGCTGGAACCGTTGACACATTACTATGGTCTAAGCCTCGTGTTCCTACGCTTAGAGCTGCCTCACTTCACCTCTCCTACACAAAACAAGCAGTTAAGAGATCGTCATCTGTCAACCTTGTGCAGCTAAGACCGAAAACATCAATACCCGCTTTAGAGCTGGCTCAAGCAAAAATCAGTCTCAGCATGCACTCGATTGAGCGATTTCCTTTGTGGGTTGCTCCAAGAATGCTGCCAATGGCTGAGAGTGGGTTGTCTCTCTTCCCTAGTGACATCTTCTCTCCTGTCTTCGCTTCTACGCAAGTAAATATTTCTGTGTTCTCTCGCAAGAAGGGCGATGAGTTTCACACCTGCCATTACAAGCACTGACGTCCCGGTGACTGTTCGACATACGGACGCAGCGCTCCTTTTTTCTGCACCCGTACCAATTGCTTTCAGTGAAACTCCTAGCTGAGAATGAATCCCCATAGTTCTGACCCAAAGAGTAAAACTGACTGCACAGCACTCATTAGGAGTCTTCTCTTTGATGTGGTGGACCCCCCTTTCTTGGCCATGTATCAAGTTAGTGCCGTTATACGTGCTGTAGCCTTGTAAGCTGTTGTCCTGATTTCTTGGGAAAAACTCATTCCATTCGATCAGAGCTTCCCTGACAGTGAAAAGTCTTACTCTGGGAAATCTCTCTTTTTGTCCCCATGAGAGTTGTACATGGTGGACTGTGCGTCCAGCGACAAGCACCGCAATATGGTCCGCACTTACGATCAAGGACGACCGGCTGAACTGCTGTGTGCCATCGAACGTTGGCCCGCGGTCACCGCTTCTCCGAATGCATCGATGATGAAGCAACCAGCTCTGAAGCCATACTAGCAAGGACAAAGGTCCCTCGCAGAAAGTGATCTCTTTCTGGATCACTTTCAGCTAAGTCAAAGAGATTGATCAAACCACTTGACGAGCTTGTCAACCAACAACTTGAAAATATCTGCTTCAAGGAAAATAAAGCCGGGCCTAAGATAAAAACAAAGTGAAATAGATAAAAGCGAAAAGCGCAGGATTGCTAACTCCTTTTCCTCTTCACATAGATCGGCATTCTCTTGTAGAGATAAGCAGATGAGATAGAAATAGTTGAGGAGATTAAAATGGTGGAAGGCTCGAGCGATGATCAGGAGTTACCACCCCTTTATTGAGCAGCATCCTCAAGTTTCTTTGATGAATATGCCGAATGTAGTGAAGGGCTTGAGCGTCGTTTTTTCAACTGAAAACAAGTGACAAACGACTCCAGTTCTGCTGTCAAAAATCTGTCAAAAAGTTGGCAGCTCCGTTTAAACCGAATTCCAAGAGTTTCCATGATTGTTCTTCTTACTAGGTCTGCTAGGACCGGAGCGCTATTTTGTTGATCTTTGCTTGTGGTCGAAAATGGAACTACCGCATAATAGCGTTGGTCGTATCATCTGTTCGTAAATTAGCACTCGGTTTTTTGAACTGAGTTTCTTGGGTCTAAGAAGTGGATAGAGTTTGGATAGTGTATTTTGCAGTATTTTTCCATTTTATGGTTTCGTTATCGATTATGATTGTCTGTGGAGTTTGTTGTCATTTCCGGGTTACGAATACGGCTCGTTTTTTCTTCTGGTTTATTTTGATTTTTCATCTACAAAAATATACTAAAGTGGTATCCTTTGAGCTTTGTTATTTTGTTCATAAGACCTTTCTAGTAAAGGTACAGGTGTCATCAGCATACAGTGACATTCTTACTGCTGGGGGCGGTTGGACAGGTATGCTGTCTATAAATTATAGAACACCGGTGAGCTGGGTGATCTTTGAGAAACGGGTGTTTCTGGGTGCTGGGTGATCTTTGATTTTTTATTTTCTGAAACTTTTTGTCTTAACGTAAGAGTATTTGCGAATGAAAGCGTACAAAAAGGCCTCATTACTGGTTTCAATATAACTTTTTCGATACTTAGATAAATCTTATTTATTATTAGGAATAACTGTCTCCATATGTCTCTGTCACAGATATCACTATATTCTTGATGACATACCGCTCTACAACTCCCTCAACCTCGAAATAACTTCAAAGTTGGTATTGCACTGTTCGCATCGGTTGCTAATATGAACATAATTTTTTCTTTTTGGCTACAAGTTCACTGAATTCGCTGTGTTAAATCATAAATCCATTAATAATCCATCAACGACACCATATTAAATAATTTACGGGCCGAGTTGTTGGGATAATCAAATCTCCAGTTCTCAATCGTCGCCACATTGAAGCTGAACATAGAAGAATGGGAAAGTTAACAAAACTTTCACTTCGTTACTTCTCAATTTTGATCATAAAATTCCTACTCTTCTTCTTCTCCTATCTTGCTCTTGCTATCCACAAATCGTAGTCAACGAAGCAGAGTATTTTATGAGTTAGGACATTTCTTAAAGGACATCATTAAAATGCCTGAATAGATTTCATTTGCTGCTACCATAAATAGTACAGGACTTGTCGTAAAAGGCAAAAGTTGAATAACAACAACAACAAAAAAAAAGTGAATAGATGAGAATAAAATTGTCATAAAAATTTTTAAAACGGAAATTATCGCAATCTTAAATTTAATTAACAGGAAGAAAAATTACTCAACTGAGTGAAGGTTTTCTTTTTATGTGCCTTCCGACAAAGGTTCTTTGTCAGGTTTCCATTTTAGTTTATGTTACGACCACGTTATCTTTGAAATCTGATATTTTCGCGCGAATCCACCAAATTCGTAGTTCAATAGAAAAGGATAAACTGAGTCTTGAAACTGTGCCATCAGAGCGTCCAGTTCATATTCGTTTAAGTGGAAACATGCTGCATTTCACAGGACTAAGCATGTCATCAACAAATAGATGAGAGTAATTGTGAAAATGCAGAGTGAATCGCAACGTATTGGTATCCTTCCCAAGGACTGTTTACTGTCAACAGCAATTTGCTCTGTTCTGATAAATGAAGATGCGACAAGCATGAATTAATTAATTATTGGTCAATTTAGTACATGTTTATCACTCGTTTGCCCCCATAATTTAAAAATCAATAGTAAAGGACACTGTGCCGATCCTTGTTTTTTGCTTTTACACTATAAATGCCCACATCTGTTGTTCGCAGTCATCTCCAACTTTTCAAAGGCTTGCATTGGATTCTCTTCATAAATAAACTCAATAACATACAACTTCATTGACGCCTCCAGTTAAATACAAAATCATTAGTTTAATCCTGAAAATGGCTGGTACACATTCAGCTCGCAGCATTTCAGCTCATAGCATCCAGGAAAGCACCTTTTGTGCTTTGTGAGGATTATTGCGTTTCCTACTTGAAAAGCTCAATATATTTTCAGGATGCTTGACAGACTGTCCGTTCACTAGCATTATTATATCTCCAGCAGCAGGACGAGTGGCGTTCATCAATGCCTACAACTAAGCCTTGATCTTTGCTAAACAAAGTCCAACGCAATAAGTACACTAAATTGTATCGACTTTCGGTTTTTTCTGTGTTAAATAAATGCATGGAAGTATTGAGCCGTTGACGGAAAATTTTATTAACCCTATCATTGGCTCTTTTCGAATAGGATTTCAATGGATTTCATCTCTCTTTCTCCCTCTATCAGGCTCTTTTGCGCCCTATGTGTGCTTACTTTTTGAGTCTTTTGTGGACATTTAACGTGTAGTGTTTTACTGTCGGTATTTTAAATGTTTCAGTAAATTGTCGTTTCATGGCTATCAATTCGTGCGGGCCGTAGTATTTGCGCATTTCATACATGATTGACATATATGATGTAATTGTCCATTACGGAAATTACTCTGGTAGCCGAATTTCCTCTGGGCGACCAATTCAGACTTATTTATAAAACCATGGTGAGTTTTTACTGTTTACCACAACTCTTAGTAAAATGAATGAATACTTAACGATGCTCAACTTTTAAAGGGATACTTAAAATAAAAAATAATACCTACTCTTTATTCCTGGAAATATAAGGTTTCCTATTTACATACAGCGGCACGAAAAGTATTAGCTCAGTTGAATTTAATTCGCTCAATGTGAATTTTAAAAAATTTACTGCTACTCAATTCTAAGAATTAGCCTTTAAATAAATTCCAATTGAACTATAAGGTCTCTCGGACGGAGGAATCCATTACGGTACATTAGCGTCTAGGAGCGTGCATAATAAAATATCATCTCGTGCCAATATATTGAATTTCGGAAAATAGTTAATCACAGGTGTGCGAATACTTTTTGGAGTGACTGTATGTGTTGTCATCGGAAAGCTCATGAATCAAAGCTACCTAATCAGCCCATAGTCTAGTAAAGTGAAGCTCGTAGTTACCTAGGTACATCGGGCACTAATAACAAGCTGCAATTATTACTGAAGTCTGGACCAGTCTAACTATGAGACAATTTGCGAGAAAAAGGTTGTTCTCCACTAGAGAGTTTACATTACCCAGATTTGACGGTAAGGCTCCTATAGACATGCCAAAAGTAAGTCATCAACCAATGGCAATTTTGGAAGTTGTCTTGGATTTGTTCATCTCCAATCATAAAATATTCGTTTATGCTTCCTTAAGACACAATTATTGCTGGAAAAGACAACGCTCAACCGGAAGAAATCCAATCAAATTTCAGATTGAAATGCATACAAAAACTTCAGTCAAACTACATAGGCTTCTCGACAAGGGTGGAGTTATACTTCCTCCAAGCAACCCACGACCTCATGTCTCCAGAAGAACGGTCCAAAATATACGCCATTTGCATTTCAGGATTCACCAACTCCAAACATTCGAATCATTTGGCAAGCATTTGTCATAAATTTTTACAGCCGTTCTACATTTTACGACTGAGCTTGACATGTCATCTGCACAAACTTAAAAGCCCTACAATAATCACCAAGCCATTCTTTAACAAATGCACATATAAAGGTTTGATAAAACCCTTAATAAAATAATTAAGAACAGCAGTCTTAACCCTACTATATAGCCCTTCACAACCCCTGCGGAAGAATTTTCTGGAATATCTTGAAATAACAGCGAATAGAATCATCAGGTCGAAGCAAATAGAACCTGCGGTCTGTTTCAGATCAAATGTGCATCGCTTTGTGTCTGTACGCTTTCGTCAGCCATTTCCCGGTGCGGATCTCAAAGGACTAATTTCGGAACCGTGGATGTTAAGGTGAATTCGGCTACGTTTTTCAAAAATCGGTTGAGGAGCGGTACGATACACGTAGCCTTTGTAAACTCACAGAAGGTAATAAAACTTTCAAAGAAGGACAAGAAAGCATCACAGAGAACGTCATAGTGGCTTTGGTCGATGTGCCGTAATAATTTTTATCGATCAAAAAGCTGGTATTTGCGTCAGTATGCAACTCTGGATAATAATAGTTTTTGTTCAAACTTTTATGACTGATTCCTATGATAATCATTAAGATAATTTCAATAATAGCTGAAAGAATTTCAATACATTAACGGGTGGATTAACATTCTGTTCTGTTCAGATTCAGGTGCAGAGACGAGGAGCACTGCGGATTGCATCAGCATACCGTACAGTCTCTGAGTCAGCGGTGTTGGTAATTGCAGGGGTGATACCAATCGCTCTCTTTGCTAGAGAGCGCAATAGAGTCTACCTCCGAAGGCACGAGGGTAATAAAGAAAAAGTTGCTCGCGATGAAAGACGATGCACTCTCGAGGAATGGCAACAATCATGGGAACGTGAGCTAAAAGGAAGATGGACCGCTCGGCTCATCGAAAATTTGAGATCGTGGCGCGGTGATCTTGCCGAAGAATTTGGAGAGCTCCACCCAGATAGCCTAGTCGAAGAGATGCTGAAATCATTTGATAAATGAAATCAAGTGGCACATTACGCTCGGATAATCTTAATAACGAAAAAAGGCATACTTGATCGGCTGGAAGCGTCGATGGTGGAGGGTATCCTTCTCTTGCAATCCTCCTCCTCTTTTCCATCCAACTGGAGAAGGAATCTCTGTAACCCGAAGGTGCCAAAAGGCGTAAAATCGGGAGGCCTAGCCCGAAGTAATGTGTCAAACGGTTCCAGGCTAGGCGCTCCGGTTGACAGGGGAGGTGTTTAGTCGGTAGTCCAGTAGGTCCACTGGGAGTCCGACACTCAGGGCGTAAATAGCCTTCACCTCCCTACCCGAAAAAAGAAAACATTCTGTTAAAAGTGAAACTTCTCGAAAGGCATCAATAACAGCAAGCAGCTTTCACCTCCGAATCGATATATCTGCCCACTTCGATTTGACATAACTGCCTCTAAGTACTCTTGAAACTCATTCATTAATGCTTTCTTTCTCTGGTAGTTTATTTGTACGGACAAATAACCCCTCCTATGGCGTCGATTGTCAGATTTGATTACTACCATAAAACAAGCAAGACAAGGTTAATCAATTGAAACGCTGTTGAAAACGTTGAAAGTTGGCGGAATGGTGGATAGTGAACCACTGGAAATTCTCGATGTGGATGTCGCTTCAGTAGAAGCAGAAGAAAAAACTGCCACGAAATCGCTGTTGTGTTTGGTTATGTGAATGTAAGGCAGTTTACCAAAAAGGTATAAAAACCAATCTAACATGAAAGAATTTTCAGCAGAAGCTCTAAAAAATCAGGATGCTAGCTCGTTCTACAATGTTGACTATCTGTTAGTTGGCACATGGACGGTAAACGGTATAAGCGCTGACTTTGAAGTGAGTTAATCTTCTTTCCCTATTAGAGAGAGAGAGAGAGAGAGTTTAGTATATCCAGTCCAGGAGTGTTCCCAGTCGAATATAAAACATATACCAACTAGCAAGAGCAAGGTGTATTCGCTACGAGCAGCTACGAGTGAAATTATACCCACCCGTTGTGGTGTCAACTTGTAAATAGACTGAGGAGTTTTTCACCCCACCAAAAACAATGCCCTCTTTCACCGTGAACAGCTGCAACCGGGAAAGGGCGTAATTCGTGCTAAATTTTGGTAGACGAATGTTAGCTTGACAGAATATCGTGATCTTGATGTAGGAACCCAGTGGCTAAACTTCAAAGTAAAATATGAAAGCAAGTGACAAAACTGACATACCGAAATTTTTCGAAACCAACAGGAGCCAATATGTATGAGGGAAATGAGTTTATCTAACCCAGTCAGTGGATCCTGAGATCAGTTTCAAAGAAAATGAATGCGTACCGAGTAGGGTCGTCAAAACCGTAGGCTCCACTGCAAAAAATTAGGCCCTAGAGCTAATCATACCGTGTCACCTACTGTCTATAATAATACTTATGGCTAATAGAAACGACAAACGCTTGGACAGAAAGTTAGAGACAAGTAGTCATTTATGGTGGTTTGGTCGAAAATTGTTGCTGCAGGTCTACGTTAGGCAACCTTGAAGTTTTCGTAAGGAAGCACTGATTAAATACCTAGAAATCGTTTTGATAGTTCATGATGAACAAGGGAGAACACGTTCATACTACAAAGCCAATACGACTAACAGCAAAACAAACCCTTTTAAAGCCAAAAGGCAGGCATAAGGATATTGGTCATGGAAGATACGGTAATTGAGTCAGATGTCTGCTTTTGAACTACTGAAGTGTCCTTTCATCTTGTCAAGTAGCACTCATGTGTATGACCACAGCTTCATAGTGATGTAAAAAACATTTCTAACCATTTTCTAAATATGAAAGAAATCGTTGAAACCTTGGCAGACAAAAAAAAGTTTTTTAAGCTTCATTTAAACAGTGAATACAGGTAGGTGTATCAGTAATGACTAGATAAATAGATAAGGCCCATTATGACAGTTTGTACGAGATTGTTGCAATTTGACGTTATCTCATTTCATTGAGTGCTTGGTGAGGTCCAACAGCTTCCGAGTTTCGAGATTCCGGACGAATTCCTTACACCTGGAACTTGTTGAATGGATAAATTTGTAATTTCAAAGGAGTCATTTCAATGTTTAGTTTTCAGATTTCTCAACAGTTTCGTCAATAAAGCTTACTGCGTCCAGAAGACTATCTAAATTAGTCAATAATTTACTTGAAACGAGTAGCCTCAGTCAGTCCATTAGAATCTTTAAAAAAACCCGTGTTGACATACCTTACACTTGGAAAGATGAACCGTGTTGTTCTTGGTAAATAATCCCATATTTCAATTTTTGAATTTTATTTGTGAAATACAAAGAAGCCTGTTCGCTACAATGGAAGCAACCAGGCAATTTCAAAAATATCTATATGAGCAGAACTTTGCTCTCGAAATAGTACAGTCGACTGTGAAATGATTTGTTTTTATGGTTGAATAGATATCAATATCTATTGCAAAAAAAGGGCCAGTAATAGACGTGCGAGTACCAGCCACTGAAGTCGACAAACGTTGTTCGCATGAGAGAACCATGAAGGTAACGACATTGGGCCACTGCTGTTATGTGTTGGAAGTCCACATACAGAGCTAGTTAGTCCACATACAGTAGCTAGTAGTAGTAGCTAGCTGGTTTGGAAATCTCTCGGATTCGATGAAATACAGATCAAGTTGAAGGTAGAAACCTGTAGAAAAAGGGAAAAAGCTTGAGGAGACGCTGAGCTATGGTCTCGATAAACATAGTTTCCACCAATGTTAAAATTGTGTAAAACATGGCAGATACTCATCATTTTCATTTTGACACCTTCTACGAAAAAAAAAGAGTTTATATGACAACATCTTTCTCACAGTTCGGATGGCAAAACTAGAATAGACCACTAAAATAAAAAACATTGGTTTTAAGTATGTTAAGAAGGTGAACTTCATTTACCTCCCTCGTATTTAATGCATTATCTTCTTCTTTCATCATCATCTTCTTCTTTCTTCTTGTGTTTTTCAGGTTCATTTAACAATATTTTAAGATTTTTCGGTGATTTGATTTCAATCAAGAGAAGAAAATTAATTATATTTCTTACATGGCATAACAATATGTAATGTATTAAAGGTACTCATTCACTGACAATTAGCGTACGTAGGTCTCATTACAATGATGATATGGCTAACTTTCATATAAACGAGGCCTACTCTCAATGTATAAATTCTGATATTGATGAGAAACACACTCTATCACTCAAGTTGACCCATGTTTTTATTGATCCTTTTAATCCAAGTCTATGTAAACATCATTCAATAGTAAATCAGAGCTTCTGTGTTCGCATCAATCTGTGACACTTACATTCATGTATTTTTTCTAGTGGGATCATCTATCACGAATGTTATCCAGAGCTAATCCTTGGAAACATTGACAGACAAATGAAATGACATTTAATCGATTTTCCTCATTGTCCAATGCTTAAATTTATCTTTCATCCAGAATTTCAAACAGCCAACAATGGAAGCACTTATAAGTTCCTTTATGAAATATTCTCTACCAAACAATAGAGCGGCCAATAACCTCTTGAATATCTTAAAAGCATTGACGACGAATATATTGATGACCATGATATCGCCAAATAACCGACAATAATGAAAAATAAGCAAAGTGATAGGATCCAGGCGGCAAATCGGCCAGTGGCAGCAGCGGCAAACAATATCCTTGCCATACTTCCAGGCCAGCCCCGGTCCATTCCACGCCTAGCCTCGAGTCCATGTGGTGAAATTTCATCGAACAACGGAATGTGTTACGAACTGAACTAAAGCATCGGAAAGACAACGAATCTGTCTCGGAAGGAAGCGATAAATCCTTGACCTAAAGCGATTTTATATGCGAGCAGATAAGAGTTCCAAAATAAAAGATAGCACAACGGATGGAGCTGGAAAGAAGGATTGATGATTGTAGAGCTTGGTTTCACTGATAGCCAAGTTTGTATCTCATTGCTTCCATATCAATTCAAAAGGATAAAATTTGCTTTCGTTTGTGATGGTTAGAAATGATTGTAGAACATTGGTATGCGGAATTCGACTTTGTGTCTTGATTCATGCTTTTCCGTTCTGACCAACATGTTACATGTGTAATGGCAAGCAAACAGATAGAAGAAGACCTTACCACTTTATTGTTTGATATAGATTGGTTAAAATGAGCCAAGTATATTCGTATTTGGAAAACTAAGCACTCATTCATTCGGTTGGATACGATTACTGAATTAGAACTCATCCCAAATCGTTTCTTCCTAGCGATTCTACCTTGAAATACTGCTTGGGAAGGAAAGATTTGGCAAATTTTCGGAACCCATCGAATAATTCGCAAAATATGTTGCATTGTTACTCAATTTGGCTTCATAAAACGATGGAAAGTAAAGTCAAACCATGGGATCAAAAGTCCAAAACATGGGATCGTTAACTAACTGCAGGTGTCAGGGTCAAACAACAGAGTCAAATTGCAGGTGAACAACAACTCCGAAACTAAAACAGGATTTCGCGAATGATATCAGTGAGGCAAGTTTATAAGTAAGGTGAGTGAGGTGACGGTCCTGTCGCCCGCAGATAGTCCGTGACATCCTTACACCGCCTACAAAGCTAACTCCTTACACCACTAGCCTACAAAGGGAAACGTACTCCGTATTCAGTTTTATCTTAGACCCTGCCACTTGGACCTTCAAGAAATGATAAAACCGTTCTCCATTCTCCACCACGCCCCTCGAACATGTCCATACTCTTAACAATAAAAAACCCAGCGACATTGTGGGAGTTATAAAATGAAACCTTTATAGTTTATAAGCATAAATACCAGTCTTACCTATACTACCTATTTTTTGGGTAGAGAGGTGAAGGCTATTTACGCCCTGAGTGTCGAACTCCCAGTGGTACAACGGACCTACTGGACTACCGACTAAACACCTCCCCTGCCAACCAGAGCGCCTAGCCTGGCACAAATTATACTAAACTAAACTCACTCTTACTTAGCCTGTTTCTTTCGAGACACTTTCGTTGTCATGTCATCAACTGGAGCCCTCCGGCAACGTCAACAATTCTTCCAAGGGAAACCCTGCAGTGGTAAAATTCAGCAAGGAAAAATTAGCCTTTCAAAACGACAAAAAAAAGACAAAACGAGACACACCCTGGTGACCTTTTTCAACATTGAGATAGCCTTCAAGAGCGTAAAAACGAGAAGTGTCGTTAAAAGCCGTACAAAAGACTCATATGTAACCGAATCTATGGTAGAACTACTTACATATATAAAGTCATGAATTGGATTACCAAAGAGTGGCCACAAACCATCTCTTGCATGGGTATGCAGTCAATGCTTCATCAGTAACTATAATAACAACTCACCGAGCTCTTAGATAGAATGTCAGCGCAACATGCGAGAAGGTCGCGTTGCATCACACCAAGTACTTGCCTGTAGACGAGCACCCAAAATTATCCTTAACTGTGGGGAGGCAAAACTAAACAGTGTCCTGAAGATAGACAGTTGAATGGACACCTAAGGGCAGACAAAATTGCAAAAGTTATTTTGTTATTTTGGTCTGTCAAAGCGGAATAAGTCCTTAGTTGAATTTTCACTTCCTACAGGAAACAGAGATCTAGGCACAATTCTCTGAAACACTTTAAACTAAGTAAAAGTCAAAAATGACTTTGATGAAAAATGAAAAAACCGTAAGAGTTCTTTGGCAACACTCCTGCAACAAAACGCTTTATCTAAAGAAGACGACACTTTATCTAAAGAAGAATGGAATGGTTGAAGGACTTTAGTGGCATTCATTACAGGTCACAAACCCTAAACAATTAGACATCGGAATGCATGAAAAGCTGGAACAATTTTTCTTAAATGGCACGAGAGTAAACCACAAGTTATAAATACAAAATAAATACACAAGTTATAAAAACAAGACTATCCCAAGACCGGATGAAACCGAAGAAGTGTTGAGTGTGAATGACACTAATGAAAGTAACAATTATTATGCACTGCTTGATTACGTCCAGGAATCAAGCGAAAGAATGGAAATCGAATTAAATACAAGTAAAAATTTTCTAGATTATCTTATAAATAAAAATACGGGGGAAAAGCCAACAAATGTTCCTGTTGGTCCTCTTAATGTGAAAAATGAAAAAGTTCCGCCCATAAATGTTTTTGGGCAGCGCGGTGCTGAAATGGTCCGGCTGTTGTCAGCTGAATACAAAGTAAAAGGCTTTGAACTGAAAAGAATCAACTCCAAAAAAATTACAATTAAAACAAAGTCGCTGGTTGCTTTTAAGTCCGCAAAAGACGCTCTGGAGGCCGGTAAAGTCCCGCATTATACGTATACGCCGAAGACAGAAAAAATCAGACCTTTTTGTTGAAGGGCCTGGACTGTGGAGAAAATATTGTTGATCTTGAAATGCTAAAAGAAACAGCACCAGCTGTGAACTTCGTTACGGTGAAGAACTTTGCAACAAGGAGATCAACAGTTGATAAAAAAATATTACCGTTCTACCTGGTACAAATCTCCCACGATAGCAGTCCAAGTGCTCTTCAACAGATAAGGTACTTGAATTTCAGAGTCGTAAGGTGGGAACGGCTCCAGAAAAATGATATTAACCAGTACTACCGTTGCCAACGATTCGGACATTCGGCTGCCAACTGCTCCATGCAGTATCGCTGCGTTAAATGCAGAGAACTTCACCCGCGTGGCGAGTGCAAATTGGCTAAGACGGAGCCAAAAGAAAAATTGTTCTGTGTAAACTGCGGTGTATTTGGTCATCCAGCATCATATCGAGGATGCCCACGATATCAAGATGCAAAAATTAAAATGCTATCTAAACCAATACAACAACACCGCGGTAATATACCAGCAAACTCCGTCAAGCCAGGGGTATCATTTGCATCCGCCATAAGAGGACCGGCGGAAAGTATACAAAATAATGTAAGTGGCAATAATGAGCTTCTTCTTACCATAATTCAAAGGCTAGATTTGTTTACTGAAAGGTTAGAAAAACAAGATACCAAAATTAATTTTATATATCAACGTTTAGATTTACCACATGTCCCGAAATAATTTGCCATCCAGCCACATTCCCATGGATGGGCTTCGTCTCATCTCGATCAACGTCAACTCGATTGTAGCACTCGATCGACGTGTGAATCTCCTCGAATTTCTTGTCAAGCAAAAGCCTGATATCGTACTTCTTACCGAAACCCACCTCAATCCATGGCATTCAATGACGTTTAAAGATTTTGAATTCGTTCGAAACGATAGGGTAAACTGCGATGGGGGAGGTGGCACCGCGATACTGGTTAAGAGACCCTATCGTTTCCAAAATAACAATAAAGTCGAGTTTAAAAAATTTGAATTTTTTGAAGTGTCGGTTATTAAAATTTTCCTGCAAGGTGGAAATAACCTATTTGTTATCTCGGCCTATGCAACTGGAAAATTCAAAATTCAAAAAGGAGCTCGATTCCTTGTTTGAAATACTCGAATTAAATAGGCTGCATAATTATTATATTCTTGCGGGTGATCTGAATGCTCGGCATACATCATGGCTAAACGCCACCAATAATCCAAGAGGTATATCCCTGAAATCGTGGATAACAGAGAACCAAGATGAGTTCAAATGTATACTATATAGATCGGAGTTCCCAACTTTACCGAGGACAAATTCATACTTGGATATCTGCATTGCTGACGCAAGACTAGAATTTAAATTTCATAGTCCTCAACGGAAATTAGAAGTACTACATTTTGACCTCAGTGATCATGAGGCGATAGTCATGGAAATAAATCATCCAAGGGATGATATTTTCCTTATTCCAGTTAGAACTGAAAATCATGGTTTGAATTTCAAAAAAAAGGATTGGGTAAAGTTCGAAAGAAAGTTTAATCGAGGCTACCAAAAGGATTGTCCTCCTGCCGATGGTGGTAACCCTCGCTCAATGGTTCCCAATGACAGGAACTTAACTAACAATGAAATGGATCTCTATTTATCGAAATTGCAGAAGCTGACGTTAGAAACCATTGAGGTAGTAGTAGTAGAGGTAGATTAAGCACCGAAACAATATGGAAGGATATGAAACACCAACCATCAAAAGGTTGAAAAGATTGAAAAGCCTTCTTCTTTCACGCGTCAACAATATTTATCGGCGATTTCAGGACTACAACAATCCCACATTGGCTTTGTTGAAATTACACCTTAAGAATGTCCCAAATTTAATCCGTTCATACTACAGGAGTGAAGTCAGCAACCAATGGGCGGAGAAACTGAGGGGTATTAGCCCACAGGACCCAGATGGCGTTTTCACGAAAGTGAACAACATATTTCGTAAAAAGTCACGAGTGAATGTATCGAATCTCAAAGTCACTAGCAATGAGATAAATATTCTAGAGAAAGCAGGTATTGATATTAACACTACGACTCCGGATACAGATGGAACTAGGATTATAAGCGATGATTTGCAAAAACTTGCTCTAATTGGGACTCATTTCGAATTGGTCCATCTACCAAACGCTGAGAGAGGGAGTCAGATACTTTCGGAAATCGTTGAAACAGCAGTTTCCGATTTCAAATCAAGTCTGAATGACGAGTCCATTCTTCAATTCGATGAAACATTGACTTCCGACCTTATACCGAGCGGTAATCTTCTTGATTATTTTGTTACATATGTGGACTTGTATCTCATATTTGACAGAGTAAACAATAAGAAATCAAGCGGTATTGACGGTATTCCCAATATAGTACTTCGACATTTGCCTGAGGTGGCTATTAGAAATTATTGCATATTGTTCAACAACATGTTAAACAATTCATACTTTCCAAACGAATGGAAAAAAGCTAGAGTGTTCCCAATCTTAAAGAAAGGAAAGGACGCCTCATGTCCGAAAAGCTATCGCCCCATCAGTTTGCTGCCTAACATCAGCAAGGTGTTCGACGTGGTACTTGATCGGGCATTAAACGCCCATATCGAGAAATATGAGTTGATGCCGAACTGCCAGTTTGGGTTCCGATCCAGGCACTCGACTGTACATGCAATAGCGAAAGTAACCTCAGACATCTGTTGGAAACTAAACAATAAAGAATGTATTGGAGCGTGCCTCATCGACATGGAGAAAGCTTTCGATACGGTGTGGTTAGATGGAATAATTTTTAAGCTCCTTCAGGACAAATTCCCCAGTCATCTCGTCGCCATGATGTGCAATATGTTGTATGGAAAATCTTTCTTGTGACTGATGGAAATCTGATAACGATGCGCGATTTTAAGGTCTGGAATGGTCTGCAGCAAGGAACAGTAACTGCACCAAAACTCTTCTCCATATTCATTTGCAACCTTTTGAACGGCTTTGATCTCAACGTATCACCAACACGATCATAAGTAGCGTTTGCTGATGATCTGATTATTTATACGGCAGACAGAAAAGCTTCAGTTGTTCAAAAAAATCTTCAAGAAATGTTTAATGACGTACTGTTCTACACGAACAATTGGCGAATGAAAGTGAATGCGGAAAAATGCGAAACTATTTTGTTTCGCACAAAGCTGAGTGTGGCCAGTCAAGATCTAAAAAAGAATTGGAAAGATTTCCACATTATGGCTGGTGAGGGAAGTTCAGAACGGGTTTCGCATAAATCCTGTGTAAGATACCTCGGTGTTCATCTGGATCAGTATTTGTACTATAATGAACATGTAAAAATCGCGCTAACTAAAGCGCGAAAAGTATTCATGTCCCTTCGGAGACTCTTTCATTCCAGATACATTGATCAAAAGGTCAAAATTATTTGCTACAAGGCTCTGGTTGGACCAGTCTTGACATATGGATGTCAGATCTGGTATAACCAGAGTGCTAGTATGATGGAAATGTTACGAGTTTTCGAAAGAAAATGCCTTCGCGCATGTACTTGTCTGTACAGAAAACCTGAAACGGATTGGAAGCATTACATATCTAATCGGAGACTTTATCGAACTGTCAAAGTGACGAGGGTTGATATTTTCATATTGAAACTAGTTCGAAATCACATCGCGAATTCTGTGACTGTCTGCGAGAATCCCTGGATTGCGCAGCCGTTCCACCCTACTGATGGATACATTGAGACTTGTCTCAATACTGGCTTCATACCTCCCGAAGCATTCGTATATGTAGACATGAATCGATATATTTTTGATTCCGACGGTGTCCCGATTATATACCATGTATACAGACGGGCCACCGATAAGAAGATAGAATATCCTCCGAATTTGAGTTCGAGGGTTCAACATTTGCGATGGAGGTACTCTGTTGCAAGGTTTGTCGAAATTAATCGAGCTAGGACGCAGGAGTCTAGGTATTGGTGGCTGAATGGCAATTAACAAAATTCCCAGTATTAGCTCATTATTGCTACGTTTGTGTTCTGTAATTGTTTATGATTGTATGTGTTAATAACTAGCGATAAGTATAGCATTTAGAATAGGGATATTATTTTAGTTATATATATTATTAAGATAATAGTTTGAGAAGATTTATTAGAGTTAAGTAATACAAGTTAAATTTAAGCGAAAAGTTCATTTTTTGGGTTTTTTTTTTTTTAATTTTTTTATTTTTTAATAGCGTTGGTTGGTTTTTTTCCCCTTTTTCCAATTAATGTACCATAAATGATGTTTATATTTGTCTTATGTTAGAGATTCTTCTTGAATTATTAATATGTTTAAATTTAGAGTGCCGTTTGTGCCATTAAGTTTTTAAATATTGTTATAGTTTAAAATTTGCTTTATGTTTTTATATATAACATGTTAAAATTTTTAATAAAGCGCTTTTTGACTTGACTTGACAAGTTATAAATACGGCCGGAACAAGATCAGGCAGGATAGTTAGAACATGTAAGGACAAAGCATAGGACTCCACTTCGTTTTTGTAGTCCTTGAGAATGCTTTGTCTCCAACAAATAAGCCATATGCTATGAGCTACGAGTTAACATTGACCTGAGCTGATGTCTGCAAGTGAGTTTCGAAATTTAAGAAACAGAACTTGACTCATTTATGAATTTCTTAAAAGTATTACAACTTTATGATAATCGATGGTGCAACAGCCCAAGTCAGGCTGTAGCACCCTTAAGAAGGCAACTTTAATTACCTCGACCACGCTGTCTGCGTCACGCTTTCCATTTACAATGATTATATCAAACTCGTATGCAAAAATTTGTTCAGTTTAAGAAAAAAACTTAACAAAGCCACCAAAATCCATATCAAAAATGCTTTTTGCCACTTGATGGAGTTGACTTTTCCTAAAATAACATACAAAGCCCCATTTTTATATACAGCTATCAGGATAAAAACCAATTAACTTTCTAAATAATACTCCCTGTAGGAACGTTAGATTTTCGCTATCAATTGATCGCATCGCTTCATTGCCGCACTAAAAATAAAGCTACCGTTTTGGAAATTGAATTTTCCACCCTATAAAAACAATCAAAACCAGAAACTTGTCCCGAAGCATCAGCAATAACAGTGTATACCACACACATCTACAACCATTCATACCAACATACAAACAAACTTCACTTACTACATAAACTTTGTACACTAACTTACTGATATATGACATGTCTGCAAATGGATCACAGTCAACGCATATGTGAATGCATCTGTGAATTAATGTCCTCTACTTCTCTCAACATGTTGGTCTTCTATGTAATAACCCACTTGACTAGACGAAATAGATTCAGACAGAGATTGCGCCAGTCCTTTTTGGCGCCAACAACACCACACCCGAAAAGCTAGACATGGCATCTTTTCGGGAACATTTTAATCACATTGTCGGCGCATATGCAAATTTCATCTTAAACGAGTGATGGATGTGAACGTATCTCTGCATCCTGTCCAAATCCTGCTGGAAAGATGAATGAATGTATGGACAGATGGGAATCCTTAGCTAAATAGATGGATTTCAGTTACGTGCATTGCTGCAGTAAAGCTTGACTCGACCTTTAGTAGGGCTGCCGATGCTCGAGATTCGTTATCAGGATGAAATTAATGTCCTTGACTGTTAAGTAATAAAAACTAGATTTTAAAAATTTTATGATTCTTTTACGTCATCATTGTATTTTATAAGCCAATAAAATCTGGAATGCCTCTGATTGATTTATCTACCTACGGGAAAAATTTTGAAAACTGTTTTGTAATGTTTTCTAAAAGGGGTTGTCAAACCAAAGAAAGGATCCTAGCGTAATATCTTTGTTTATACGTTTACGCTTCATAATTATAGTACAAATATACACTGATTAATTTTATATGTATGCACAGGACGTGAAAAGCCGTCAAATCAAACCTCAGCAGGGAAAATAATGGGGCCGTCCGTAAAATTAGACCTGATAGCACCCACATTTGACGATTTTAAAAGTTTCATGTTCAAATTTTTCATGGACAGAAGACAATATGACAACGACCATGAAATCTCCATCGAGCAAATGTCTTAACCGCAGTCGCAAATTTCTGCACTTTTTTATATTCCTGTGAATAAAAACATTTATCTGAGCAAGAGCTCTTTCCTTCCAACTTGATTTTGGACCCGCTGTGACAAATTTAATGCAACTCAAGCAAAGAACCACACACATTTCTCGACAACTTTGACGTTTCGCTCATAAATGCGAGCAAAGCAGAAACACAAGACTAAACTTTCACTTCGATCACTTGCTACGTACTCACTTTTGCGACAATCGCAGCGCTTTTTACACAATGCATTTTGCGCAAGTGTCTGATGCACTCAGATGGCACATTTTCGGAAACGTTACGATAAACCAACAATATCACTAATTTCCACGGACACTATCCGCGCATGATCAATGAATGTCAGAACTGCCTTACGTATTCTCGCAATGAGTCAAACTACTCATGGCCATGCTTGTATGGGGGCGTCGAGAGATTTCCAAGCCTATTATTCTGTATGGCCCCGGCAACATAATTTTAATGATAGTCGTTTTTAGTATTTTGCTTCTGGATAGTTTTCTTTCGACCCCTGAAATCATTTACCCATATGCCTACGGTCTTACAGTAAATTTGGCTTAAACCATCTCAAACTTTTTTCAAAAAATTCCAAAAAAAAATTAAACCATTTCCAAATTGAAAGCTTGAACCTGAAAAGCTCTTCAGTTTTAAAACGCCTACTAAAATCAAATCCACATAGGACAACTATAAATCGAATAAATCAAATATGTAAACTATAAACACGGACACACTGCTTTCGAAGCGTGAAATATATGAGCATAACATACGACTATCTGCATTTAAACGGACATATAAGATTCAGACCGTATGCAGATAATACATTTTCGAGTTCTTGTTTATATGCGCTTACATGCTTGTACCCGGAGTGAATTTCCTTTTACTTATCAATCAACGAAAAGATCCATCAAATTGTTTCGCTCGCATGCATCATGCTCCGCAACATACATACAATCAGCCAATCTGAATTACAGAGCAAAATCTCATCCTTTCTACATTGCCAAACAATCCATCCACCAACCACCAAACAAAACCAAGAATTCTCACAGCATTCTTGGAATAGTTGAAAGTCACAAATATTTAAATTTTCAACGGCAAACCATGGTGTCAAGCGTTTGGAGATACGGAAAATTTTAATTGTTGTGCAAACTTAGTTCTATGGCGTTGTGTTATCCTGCGATTCCTTACGTGAGAACTTGTGAGAAGCAAGAATTGAGGGTACTGCAAGTTATATAGGAAAGGTAATATTCCAAAAACAGGACCTGTACTGTTTAATTGATCGGTGTCATGTTCAAGGAATAGAAAAGGAATACCTTAAATTGGAAATGTAAATGAAGATGTTGCAGTTATTTAGCGATACATCCTGACAGTCAAGAAGCCATTACATTCTTGTATAGGAACAGCTTTAGCACAAACAGCTTTAGCACTAGTACACTCTCAGGCGACTTCTCGCAGAAAGAGATAGAAAACGCGTGATTAGAGTTATATTTGTCCTGCAGTTATACTCGAAAAATTTGACAGGGGAATCCTTGTTAACACTGTCTTGTATATACCCAGAATCAGCACATTACCACGACAGGTAAATGATGACGGAACTGGTGACAATAGGTAACTTGTGTCTCTGAAAGCCTTCGGCTGAGCTACGGCTTCAGACCACCAACAAGAAAACACTTTTCTTGCCATAAGCGAAGCTTTTTTCTCCGCTCATTAAGCCCAAAATACAATAGTGCGAGAGTGCGAGACTGCGATACGAGAGCGCGACGAGATTTTCGCAGCAAATGTCAATGCGCTTGTATGCGACATCGTACAATCATTGCGATGCACCAATGCGAAGCGGGAAATATTCGGAAAAACGAAAATTCCTCGCAACGATGTGCGTGACGTTTGTCAAACGCAATATGGCGATTAAATGAAATTTAAAATTCAAACGCCTTAATTCGTTTTTAAGTACATTGGTTATTCGGAATGAATTTTGAATGAAAATTTCGTGCATCGTAGTTAAGGCTTTTATATGCTAAACGAAGTAACATTCCAAATTCAAAACTTTAAACAAATTAAAAACAATTTCCAGCAAATATCATTTAAAATGTCACTAATTTGACATTTGTGATATGAACATTAATGTTTCCCGCATCGCGTGCATTGTAAATTGAATGCGTTGCATGACGACGAGGGAGAATCGCATCGCGCTCACGTATCACCGTCACACAGTATTGTATTTCGGCCTTTAATCAGCTTCCTTTCCCTTTTCTCGCAACAAATGAGCAATCACTCCAAACTCGTAATAATCAGCAAACGGCTAGAATCCTTGCATTTTCATCTGGTTCAGCCTCCTTCAACACATCGAACTCTTGGAACTGAACAGGATGACCAACTCCATCCGACTCATTAGAATGCATATTTTCCTGGAGGTGAATCCCTCGTTGTGGTCTTTCATGCAAAGAAGAACTGACAACGTGCTAACAGATCGAGCATTCCCACAGTAGTTCGAGCGCATTTATAATGGAGAGTGACAGTTACAAAAACTGTCACGATCAGGGAATTCCAGACGATGATAAATGGTGATCTATTAGTAGACATAAAAAAGGTGACAAAATGACCATCGCTGAATTATCAATTCCAGGTCCGCAGAACGTCCAGGGAATCTAAGCGATAAGATATGTGGTAAAGTTGGATGCTTAAGTAAGCCCCGCACTTTAACAAAAAAACAAAGAAAACAGGTCTGTTGTGTTTCTCATCTTCCTCTCCAAACTGATGAAGGATTTGTGCGACACATGATTATTGTAGATAAAGAGTGTGTCATGTACAGTAATGTGAAACGGCGCCAGACAGTTTGCAAAACAGGCGAATCACTCACATCCACTACAGAACAAAGCTTGGATCCACGAAGGGACTTATTGGTGAGATTTTTCGAGGAATCATTTTGTGGAAGCTTTTGGAACGAAATTAAACGTTAAATTCTAACTTGTGGAGCGGCTTCAACAAACAGTACGTGATAACCGTCCTGTTTTTGTCAATCTTCACGGATTCATCTTCTACCGCGAGTAGTCAGGACGGCTCACAGCTGCAGTTAATCAGCGCAAAATAACGAAAATTAGCTGGAAATTTTAACCCCGATATATCACCAGCTTTGGTCCTAGGACAACCACCTGCAGGGAAGGTAATACAATCCTGAAGAGGATCTTTGTACAGGATAAGCAAAAGCAGGAATCATCGGTACCGACGCTTTTAAAGCCAACACTATTCGGGTCATTTGCTAGATACCGGTCACTATACTAAAACGAGTCGTCCGTAATTGCACCCTCAGGATGGACCATTCACAGCATGATTGCGGTCAACATTTAATTTTTGGTTATATTTTAGAATTAAACATCATAGATAGGGTCCCAAACAATGGGAAGTATGTCAAGTACCTTTCGACAACTGCACAACGTGACGCTGATAAAGCACTCAAAAACTAAAGTATAGCAACTTTATCTGATCCAGCAGCCACAAAAATCCTTAAGTCATCTGTCGTTGCAATAATAATGGTTTCAGACTGTTGTAAGGAAGTGGACAAGTTGAATAAGGACAATGGAATAAGTGCAAAAGAAGTCTCTATCATTTATCCAATCTTCATAAAGCAAAGAGGAAGATTTCTCAAAAAAAGTATTCACAACGAAAGGTGAATGAAAGCATTGTAACTTCAAATCAAATTTATCCTTAGAAAAAGAAGTTGAAAGGACATGCTGGGGAAAGTAACTGAAATAAGTGAAATTTTATATGGATCCGTCTGTAACTTTCCTCATTTTAACATAAAACAAGATTACCTCTCTCCCAACTTTTGCGTAAAAACCGCAATAAAAAATTAATTTACTTGTACATTTTTTATCTCTGTCTTAGAGAAGCCGCCTGAGAGTGTTATTGCTGCTTGTAGCTATGTTGTTCGCTTGGTCTCTTTAGACTGATTACTGATCAAAAAGTCAAACTACCACTTTCAAAGCTGTACTAAGTACTATCTGGCATGTGTTCCTGGGAAGGTTAACGGTACAAAAACGAGAAGAATTTTCTAAAGGACGAAAAAACTGTTCGCATTTTCCGGGACGAGTCACTTATAGATATAGCCCACCAACGAGCAGTTATATAAGGTCTCATATAGAATATACCTTTTTGCGCGATGAACACCCTTTCCGACCCTATCCGGCTATCTCGGAGCTTGTGAGAAATATTAAGTGAAAATGAAGAAACCTAAGAGAAAACTTCAAAAAAATACGAGGAAATCCTCAAAGTTTCGAAGTTGGGTTGAGGATTCCGCAATCCTAGTGTGAAATATAACGAGAACATAAAAATTGAGCAAAGTCTAAACAAAATGCACAACAACAGTAGTATCTGGAAGCGTTTTTATGGCGACCGTCAGCTAAGCAACCGTTAAGTAACCATTAAGCCACTTTTTTCCAAAGCAGCAAGGATGATGGTCATTTTTTCAAATCTACGAATTGAAAATGTTGATCTGCTTTCCTCGATTCCGGAGCTGATACAAATATTGAAAACTTGATAGAAAACTCCGCACACCATTGAACAACAAGGCTCACAATTACGACCAAAAAAATTATAAGTCAAATGACTGTCAAAAATCAGGAAAATGTTCAAACAAGCCAATACTTTACAGAAATCAGTAGCAAGATAACAACAAGATAGCATGCGCAACAACATCTCTTGACAATCTTAAAAGAACTGATTTGGAAGAATCTGAGATGGGATCTGCCTCTGAAATAAACTGCCCCATAATCTCTACATCACATATGGCATATAAAGCAAGCAGCTTAACCATTAATTTATAAGACTAAACTAAGCACAAAAAGTGAAGCATTTTACTGAAATAAGGCTGCCAACTGCAGCTGGTAAGGACTGAACTAATTGTGAAAACGAGATGATTTAACAGTATTTGCAGACGAGATAGTCCTGATAAATATACTTTAGCAATAAACATATATTTATGATGGATTTGAACTATAGAACTGTCAGGTATGATAGCGCTCAATTATCATTGAAGCTCAAGCCTGCTTTGGCTTTGCCAAAAAGCCAACTTTTCCAGCTCATCTAATTAAAAAGCTGCAATATGCAAAGAAACAAACAGCGATTATAGGAGAATGGTCCAGGCTAGTGAAATCGTTTTGGGACCAAGATGACCAACTGACAACTAACTGGGACAACTGACCGATATTCAAGAAAATAAGTTAGTAACGTTGAGAATTTCGTACGTATGAAACTGCCCAGGAACAGTGAAGGAAGATACTGTGATTATCAATTGCGTGGAGTAAGCAAAATTTTTAAATTTTTGTCTGAATTAAAGTCAGTCAAATAAAATGCCAAGTCAATTTTGTTATTCTTTTCGAAAATTTTGAAAAACTATTAAAATGTAAAATGTTTCAACAATGTGAACAAGCAATGGACACTGCAAGCTCGGAGAGCTTTGTTGAAGGACGACGCAACGTTCACGATGAAGCATACGAGAAAGTCCTTAAACGCCAAATATCAACTTAATACTGCAAACGCATAGCCTGGACAGTCAATGCAAAAATATTGTATATCAAGTGCATAGACAAATGCATCTATAAAGTTGGTTCTAGCGGGCGAGATTAGAAAAGAAATATCGGAAAATTACAACGTTTACGGTCAGACAACTGTCAGGATGCCAGGCCAGGTTATCTTTATTGGGTTATACAACATCCTAGAAACATTCAAATATCTGACAGAAGAAGTTTTGAATAGCCGGCATTGGAAAATATGACTCCTACATTTTCGTTATTGGCAATGGCTTTAAAAATCTGGTTGAAAACTTAGAGGAACTAGAAGAAGGAAGTATGCTGCAGGCACGAAACTCTAGATACACCCGAATATCTGTTCTCTGTTTCGAAAAGAAGTAGACTAGCTCTGGCATGAGAAGACAGCAAATGGAGTGCACACTTATAGGATACAATTTAATCAGTGCAAAATTGGCAAGTCGGGAAAAACTTTCGTTAGCTGCAAAGTTACTTAGGGTTTGTCTTGAAGAAAGTTGGTCCTTTGCTATGCATTCATAAAATGCGTACAATGCATGAAATTGTCAGTCTGATGTGTTTATGTTCTAACGCGCGGAAAATTTCCCTTGTAAATGACAAATCATTAAAGAAACTTTTTATCATCTGCCTAGGATGCTCTTTATGTAAATTCACAGAGTGATTGGTCTCTGTCACGTCCTACGATGCCAAATTAAAGACGAGATTTGCCCGCCCTCACACTGTTTCCATCCGCATTTTTATTTGTAGCTTTTGGAACCTACTTCTAATGCCAGACTGTTAGGCTGCTGCTATGCAATGAGTTATTCTGTACTGATCCTTTTTCCATGTCTTCGCATTTCGAAATAAATGATTTACAATTTAAAAAAATTAATGGTTGAGTAAAAGCTTAAAAACTAAAATTATATTTATAAAGTACACAAACTTTCCATAGACTTGAAACCGCGATATTTCGGATGTCCTTTGAGAAAAAAATATTTCAATTTGACATAACAACATATACTGACGGATAAATCAACAGGCTTTTAGGGACAAAATGTGACAACACAACGACAATAGTCAACAGTCAACACAAAGACAATAATTATACAGTAGCGCTAGGACAAGAGCAATGGAAATCCTCCTAATAATAACAGCTGTTAATGGTACGCTGACCCTACACTCCAAGTTCTAGGATGTTGTCCTTGTGAAGCAACACTGCAATTCAAGCACGCCTTTCTGACTATAAGATTCCGAAACCAAGAATCAGGCGTCAATCGTTTATATCCCAAACCCATGATCCATCAAATCGTAGTTTTGAAATTCGCTGGAAACGTGGTAAAAAGGAAGAGGTTGGGTTTTCTCTTAAATAGTTAAGCAAGCTCACGTCCAGCACTAAATATCTGGTATTGTAAATCTGCAACGAAATTCATCAAGTTTTTCTAATCTTGATTTTTGCTCGGTTACTTTCGCTAAGAGTCCTTTTTCCCAAATATAGTTTCGGTTTGTCATATTTGAGCTCCAAATACTCTTTTTAAGCTTTGCAGATAACACAACTTCAATTCGTAGATTTAGTCCAGACACCGATGAAGTGATGCTTTATGTCCTTTACCAACCATTGAAAGCTATTTTTCAAAACTCAATAGATGGCATTAAGGAAAGCTTGCAGATAAATTGTATTGAATCGTTCCTTTTCATACTGAGCGAGCGAATTGCTTGAGATTGTTATTCCAGGGAATAAAACGTTATGTACGGAAAACTGAATACGTGAATACGATACTAAGTTAGTTTACAATACTCGCTTTTTTGAATAATATTTTAGATTTTTCAATGCTCCTCGCATTTCCAAAAAAGGAATACACTGGCTTTTTGAGAACAAAATACTCCTTCAATGGAAATGGCCAACATTCTTCCCAATTTTCGTTTTCACAACAGGAAGAAATACAAGAAGAGTTTTCATTTTTTTCAGCATAACAAACAATATCACAAATTATGTTTATCCTATCCACTTTTTTTCAAACCAGTTTCTCTCTATGGGTCAGTATTCATCCTGCGTTGACCTGTTGAAATGTTTCATGCATATCTACCAATAGCTACTTCGGTCGTGAAGTTTAAATAGTTCACTGTATCCGTATCCCATATCCTTTTCGTCCCAATTTAACTCTAGAAACTAAAATAGAATTTAAGTTACATTGTTCACTGCCTTGGGCCAACCACCAACTGCAATAAAATTAAGCTGCGAGTTTCGGTAATTAAAAAACACGAGTTTCGATCAAACCCAAATCGGATAAAAAAATTTTCGGAGTTTGGTGCAAATTTTTTTAAAGCCCGAAGGAAGCGAATGCGTGTACGGTGCAAGCGAATGCGTGTACGGTGCAAGCGAAAGCGTGTACGGTGAGGGGATGACTTCTTAGAGCTAGTCTTAAAGGATAGAAGGCATGAAAAGAGCCCTGGCTCTCGAAGGACAATAAAAAATTCGCTTAGAATTGAACACATTGAATCAAAGTTCTGGAAACGCGCAATTTATTTTTTAACAGTGACCTAAATACTTCTGCACATGGCTGTATGTCATGTGTGAATTAGGTGGGAGTTTCGAAATACACCAAAATATAAACTGAACATTATTGCGTCGTGCTTCACACTCATACAGTTTGGATGTTGATTGTTATTTATCTGTATATCTTTAGGCTTGTGAGCCTGAACAAATATTATGTACAAAGCAAACATAATCAATCTGACATTCAATAGGGGAAAACTCGCAACTTTGAATAGGATGTGAGATTGGAGACATCGCGCACTAGCAGCATTGTATCTTGGTTTTAATTTAGACAACCTCATCAATTACTTTTCGTGGCATTCAATCACAGTTGGCCATTTCAGCACTAGTGTCAATCAATCCTCAATAAAATCTTTTATTTACATTGTTATGTTTCCGTTGGGTAGGCGACATGAAGATACAAAAGATAAATAAATAAAATAATACATAAAATAATATTAAAAGTGACTAAGTAGGATTATTTGTGATGATTAAACAAAGTTTTGGTTAAAATTTAATTTGTACACATATTTTTAAGATAATAGAAAATCTTCATAATGAAATAGAACTAAGACCAGAAATAAAATGATATTTGCAATTAATAGGTGTATAAATATGAAATGTGGATTTTTTCTGCTTGAAATATGCATTTATTTGAATAAAAGAACGAATGAATTCAATAATCAAAGTATTGGCCATCGTTAGCTACGACTTTTTCTCATCTTTCTGTCAATTAATGGATTCCGTCCCAGTACCACTTCTCATTTTTTGAGATCAACCACTCATCAAGCCAATTTTTAATTTCTTCGTAAGAATGGAAGTGCTGTTCCCGAAAGTCCGTGCTGCATCGATCGAAACAAGTAGTAGTCAGAAGGAGCCAAGTCTGGTGAATACGGCGGTTGGGGCAGAACTTCCCAATTAATGTTTCCCAAGTAATATCCAAGTAAATAATGTTCCAAGTAATTCTGGACAGGTATTGCAACATGCGGCTGAGCATTGTCATGTTGAAAAATGACTTTATCATGTCTTTGGTGAAATTCTGTTCGTTTTGGTGCGTAAGTGCGCGGTCCGATTTGATCAAATATTGTCGGTAACGTTCGCCAGTAATAGTCTCACCAAGTTTCAGCAGTTAGTAATACAAAGGTCCATAAATATCCCACCAAATACACAGCAAAGTCCTCTTTTTTCATGAATATTTCGGATTGGTTGTGATGTTGATGGCTGGTCTGGGTCTACCCATGATTTTTCCGGTTGGGATTGTCGAAATAAATCCACTTTTCATCGCCAGTAACAATCCGATGCAAAAAACATTTTCTTTTCTGTCTGGCAAGCAAAACTTCACAAATGGTTTTTCGTCTTTCGATGTCTCCTTCTTTCAATTGATACGGCACCCATTTTCCAGCTTTTTGGATCTCTACCACTGCTTTTAAACGTTGTGAAATGGCTGCCTGAGTAACTTCCAACGCTTCTGCCAACTGTTTTTCAGTTTGTGTGTTGTCCTCATCCAATAATGCTTGCAATTCTCCACTTTTAAATCTTTTAAACCATCGTTCACAAGTGTCTCGGCTTGGGGCATGTTCACCATATGCTTCCACTATTAATCGATAAGTTTCTGCTGCCGTTTTCTTCAAATGAAAGAAGGTTATTAGACTTCTCCGCAAAACTTCTTTTTCTGGCACGTAATTCGACATTTTTGAAGCGAAAAAAAAACTATGTTGTTTGTACAATCAAAACCTATGAAATACTGGAATTTGTTGACAGATGTTTACCCTCCAATATGCCATATTAGTTATCCCCGACACATACCATATGTAATGGCTATGCCATCTGTTAGTAACATCCGCATTTCATATTTATATACCTAATAGATTAAGGTATTAAGCAATATTCAGGAATATAATATTAGAGAAAGAACAAGTCTAAGTAAAAACAAGATAGAAATAAGTCTCAAAAAAATCCCAAAAATGCTGGGAACTCTGGTGTTGGTAGTGAACTACAACCTACAAGAAGCAGAATAAATTAGAGAAGAAGAGAGTAAAGAGAAGAAGAATAAAATAAAGTGGACTTAAATTTAAATAGAAAGGACAAAAAAAGTGAAATTAAATATATTAAAGTATAGAAGAAAAAAAAATGGAATTGAGTTTGAAATACAAGGAAAACAGACTCATCTTTGAGACTAAAAGGTATAACAGAAGAGTGCATCGTGGACGACCGAGCAGCATGACGTGGATGTATTTGTGGATTTTGGATTCCCGGTGAAGAATGTATGCACCGAGTCGAGTGCAGATGTCTGTGGAAGTCATCGAATTTTTTTTATATTTTTTACACGTGCTTGTATTTTTTTTTTCACATAAAAGAAATGAATATGAAAAGAAAAGAAAAGAATATGAAAGACTAAGTTTCTTTTATGTGTGTGTATGTCGCCTGAAAGATTTCAGGCATTCAGAATATCCCCCAAGCCCAAGCGGTGAGCTACTCGTAATTAACTCCCTTCGGCCGCTATTATGCGGCCTATGTTTTTTAAAAATAATCTTGTTTCTTCTTGCTGCAGGTGTGACCTATCGGCCGCCCCATTATTTATTTATTTATTTCGTTAAGTACATTTTTTGGTTCTATTATTTTGAAAATACTCAACAATACCTTAAATTTGGACCCTCATGCAGCTTATTGCCTTAAACTGATTTATTGTAGTTCCCTTGGCGATTTATTTATATGTTAAACACTATGGCTATCAAATAGCATCAATTTTGTTGAGATGTCATTTGTTTGTTTTTAAATTGTCTCATGAAAGGCAAACTGAGTGGTTTTTAATAATGAAGCCTGTCCTTAAGGACAAATCACAAGTGATATTTCCTTAAGCAAATAATATTTTGCCGTCAAATAAATGAGGCGTTGACATGGATAACGAAGTAAGGCAAGGAGACCCATCTCTGCAGGACGAGTAATAAACAATTTTTAACTGCTGAAATAATGTTCAATAATGAAAAATAAGCACATATGAGATCAATCTATGGATCTATATTGTTTTTTAAATCAGCATACAGCATTTGAAAATAAATTAACATATTTTTTTTTTCAAAGTTGACCATAAAATCCATGATATTTTGTATCCATGAGTTCCAACATAGACAAGTCTTTTGTTAGGATGGCGAACCTTTTTCCTAGTGATGGTAAAGAGAAAACTCTGGAGAGATCATTGACAGACATTCCTCTTTTAAAGATGTTATGCTCCTTCCATAATTGTTTTTACTTGTATAGAAGGCAAATTGGGTCTTGTAATTTTTATCCAGGAAAAATCTTCTTTCATCATCACAACGTTGAAAGGCTGAACATACCATGCCTCTGCAATCATTTTAGCTCCTTCTTTGGGGACCATAGATTTGCAAACTTTTTATCAAATCAAAACCGCGGTCGTATGGCATATATGTGTGACCCGAAACTATAACTTGCAAATTATCACTATCAAAAATATTTTTGACAGCAGCATATATCATAATCAATAGCACCATCCGGTTTTTATTTTGGCCAGCGCAGTTTTCTCACCAGGCTGTCAAATTTCTTTTTGGAGTTAAATTTGACGTGATAATCTATAGACGAAGGTAAGCGACATCATTCCCTCCGTGGCAAGCCATGCCCTCAAGCTACAAGAACATGAAGCTCGTGATGGTATCCCCAATGTCAATGCAAAGATTAAAGTTCGATAGCTGGCAGCTGTAAAATATGCGCAGTGTTTGAGGGTGGCTGTAAATATCAACTGATGCATGCCAATGTTATTGTACTTACCACTTGAGGGCATGGGTTGCAAGCATTGTCTTCATTCAAAAACTTTCCAGTTTTCTCAGCATTCCTGAGATGGATTTCCTTTGCGGCTTTCAATTTCAGGTCTTCCGGTCCTACTATTTGAATCAGGGTAGGCATTTCAAAAGGCGTGAAAAATCCTGTAGATATTGAGCTTCCGAAAATGTAACTACATATTTGGAATTTCATCTCAGAAAAGGTGAAAATTTACTTACTAGTTTGAAAGCCACTGATTTTGGAGTCATATTGGCATCGAAAAACAAACAACTACGGTAACAATTCAACTGAATCTGAGGCAGAAACAATCCCTCGGGTAGTTATGATAGCAGTGATGACTTCGCTTGACTTAACATTTTCTCCATGCCAACTCAATCAGATTTGCTACGAGAGACATCTTCCGGTGTTTATAGCAACTAAACCATTTCTAACACTGACTTACACCGCTTCCTATGCCATTGGCATGATTTTTTCCTACTTGTTCCTATTAAAATCTCAAAATCTTTTTTTTTTTTTTGACTTACCACCTTTTCCATGTCAGTTCCTCAAATAGGTTCAGCGGTGACTAATTTTCAAAATGCGACGAAAAAAGCTACCGGATATTTTAGCTCCGTACCAAGACTCGAAATTAGACGCAGTAAAAATCCATTTCAGCTGGCACTTATGCTCCATATGGGATTATTACCCCGCAATCTTGTGACCCTGTAGTCACACTTTTTGTCCAATCACTCGGCAATATGGTCTCCCTGGTTAAACATAAGGTACCCACACGACCGGTAATCTACAGTTCGTATTTTATAAAGAGGTTTTTTTTTTGACGAAAAATTGTCAAAACTATTGACAGAGATCTTCAGTAGGCAGAAATATACTGATACTTCGAAAAACAAATCTATGCTGGTCGAATAACATACCTATTCTTGTTGAAATTTTTGTATATTTCTTGACTGATCAATACTAAAATTTAAAGTTGCACCAACATTAGTTACATTCAAGAATAGAGTCACATAAAAAATTGTTAGAATGTTTATAGGAATAAATTGTGTGTGACATGTGTCAAAATTGACAACACCGTGACACTTGTCTTAACTAAGGATTACCCTATTGGTTTTCGTTGACAATTTTGATTCTGTTTTGGCAGATGCTTTTTTTTTGTTGAGTGATCAAGCTCAACTACGACTGGCAGGATATAGTAACAAACAAAATTGCGGTATTTGGAATACGATTTCCAAGACAATTCTTTGAAGCTCCATCAAGTCTATCAAAATCGACAGCATTGTGTGATTTACGCGCTTACTGCCGACTGACTTGTTTCGACTGTCTTATAGTTACTTCCACATTTTATAAGAAATGTAAGATAACTGTAACTAAATGTAAGAAATGTAAGTTGTATTCGAAAGACAATGACATGAACATCGAAAAAAACGGGTCTACCAAGATGGTCTACCAACATTATTTCACAATTCGGTCATATCAATTGCTTTCTAAGACTTCTACAGCTACTATCCTTGACAAGGTATGTCAAGTGCGTACTATAAGCGAATCCCCCTCCCCAAACATTTGAAAAATGAAATGAAGTTATTCGAAGCGTCAAGCATGACGTAAGACAAAAAATTAGGATAGTCAAACGAGCTTTGTAACTGCTAGTCGTGGTGGCCATTTCGCCAAAAGAACTCTAAATTCAAAACGACATTAGATTTTCTTACAGTTAAAAAAAAATTAAAAGCAATTTTTGGTGTTTGAAAAAAGATGGTTCAATAACTCATTGACAAGGCACTAAGTAATACTATTGATATACTACTACTAATACTAAATTCGATGCTCTATTTCAGCTTTAATTTTTACAAGCTGCACAAAATAAAAATGTTAAACCCAGAAAGCAGTGATCAAAGAAATCATATGACTGAGTACTGCAACAGATATGGTTTTACTTTTGAGTGCGTAGAGTTCAATGGTTACAACAATCTCGATCAAAGGATTAAAACTGACTAATTTTATTCTGAACGAATTGTGAAATTTGCTTATTGCTGAGTTCCATAGCTCATACAAGAGTGATCCTTTGTTACTATTAATGATCAGGTCCTTATCTTTGAAGGGAACGCAATTTCAGATCCCTCCCTGCTCCCGTATGAGACCTATAAACAAGGTCACCAATTTAGTATTATCTGTGACGATGCCACCCATTTCATGGTTTCCGCAATTTTTTTACACATGTCAAACGTTGAGTTTAGATAGAGAGTTAACCTGTATTAGAGTTGTTTTCCGAAATGCATGCCGTAACATTGTCATGCAACATCTAGCCATAATCTAGCCATAGATAACTTGCTCCCTTCGGTTCCATTGGCATATTTACTTTTGGAAAACCCATATGACGTTAGGAACTTTGAGATGAACAAGCGAGAAATACAAGTCGAAATACTGGATTAAAAGGACTATATTAACATGTTTTGCTTCCGTGGGCTAAAAGCTACAGTTTCATCAAAAAATTAGAATTCAAAAGTACTCTTGCTTTCAACCATTTGCGATGAACAGCTTCAGGCCAATCGATTCAAGTCAGTCCACAAATAATCGGGTGCCACGTTTCCTCTAAAGGAGCAATCTGCTCTTTTAACCAAAAATATCTACACACATCTGTTAGCTATGAGACCAAGCTTTCACCTAAATTTGAATTTTATTATTCTGCTGATTATTCTACCAGTGAACAGAGATGTCATTTGCGTTACTCTTGTTGTGAAAACGGGTCTAACTTCGAAAAGGAAATTTTCTTTTCCACCACAGCATTATTGAGTGGAGCCATACTTCATCTCTGGCACCAGGGCTCAACTTTGACAAACAAAGTACGCCAATATATCGCCAATATTTTGAAAGACCCGTCACCATGCTCAGTCAAAAATAAAATGCCTGTCAAAATTGGCCGAGAACTCTTTCGAAGAAGAATGTTAATAATTTAACCTGGGTTGTAGCCAACGTTGTGTGGACTGCTTTGAATGTACATATATAACCAAATTTGGTATAACATCCTTCTAAGGGTCTACCTTAACCAACCAACTTATATTGAATATAAATACGGTCTACCTAACCTTATTGATATTCAAAACCTTTTCTTTCCTTCTGCGAGTTAGTTGTATATTGTTCCCTACTTTTGTGGGAATAATTTTATCTTTTCCTAGTCCTTTGACAACAATTGCCCTCATAAAATGTGGTTTTATATAGGTTTTTATTAACTTTCTAGAATTACCAATATATTTCTTGAAAAAAATCGGGTGGGTGACCTTGTCAACGGTAGGTTTATTATTATTTCTTAAGCTGAAGGCGCCGCGAGGCGGGCCCAATTAGACCTTGCCATAGTAAGGTGATAAAGGGTTCCAGGCTAGAGACCGGTGACATAAGCGAGATGTTTATATGGTATTCCGGTTGCCATTGGGCAGGTGGGAATCTGACACACAAAGATAGTCTTAACCTCCCAAAATAAAATTAAAATTATGAATATATTGATTGATGATCGTGAACCATGATTAATACTAGATGATTGATAATTGACGATTGATAATTGAGGATTGATGATTGAGGGTTGATGATTGATAATTGACGATTGATGATTGATGAACGGTGATTTTTGATTGTCTTATTTTTGATTTGCGTATCGATTGTGACTTGCATGTTCTAAAGGAATCCAGCGTATATTTGTTGAGTTTCAAGAGAACATCTATAAGTCTGTGTTGCTTTTCATCTGTGAGACCTTTCTTACTATTACCTGCAGTATTTATTGCGAAATTATGGTACCCGTTTTTTCGATTATATACGATTACATTTCGTGGTATTTTCACTCAGTTGACATCGTTACTGAACGTATCCTGTGGATCAAAATGGTATATTTAGACTTTTGTGAGCGAAAGAGCAATTGAAATATTTCGGGAATTTTTAAAAATTTAAGCCAACTACATAAAGAAAATATTTTGCTCTCTAAACATCGATGTCTGCGCTTTCTATAATAAAACTTCATTGTAAAAACTCTTGAAAGTTTTAAAATTCATTGTAGTTTCTTTAATTCATTTATTTTTGATCTCATAAGTTCGATTTACAATAAAAATGAACAGTATTATAATCTAAGTTATAATTTGAAAGTCTAACTAAAAAATTAAGAGGCAAAAACAAGCAGAATTATCGTTGTTGGAGACTGTTACTGCTTTTACATATATATTTGAAAACATATTAACATAATAAAAAACTAATAAAAGTCGACTTTTTCTCGGTTTAACCAAATGTAATTGTTTCGTGTTTCCTTGGAACTAACGAGAATCATCGACATAAATGGCAGTTAATATTCTATTTATTCAATTTCAACATATTCCAGCCAATGCATCAGGCAGCACAGTTTGTTTCCATGTTAAACAGTTCAAATCAAAACTATATTTTTTGTTTGTAAATGTAGAAAATAGATATCGAGTGAATAGTAACTAAAATTTATACAAAAGAAATAAAAGGCGAGTTATTTACACTTTGGCAAGTTGTTATCCCCTTTCTGTGCCGATAAGGAGTGCTGAATAAGTTCGGAATAAATCAAACATATTTGAAGGACACAGACTGTTGGAATCTTAATTGGCTCTCCTTAAGTTCTCTTCGTATTATACCGTCTTCGGCCGCTTCGAACTCTAGGACGTGGCCGACGTGGTGGGGGTGGGGTTTGTGCCAATGGTGCAGGTGGTGCCCTTTGGATTGGCGCAGGCGGGACATATCTCGGTTGCTGGTACTGAGATTCGGTGCCACGGAATTCTAGTCGTACTCCTGAAGAGCTGCTCAAACTGCTGCTAGCTTCCCGATAATAGGCTGCTTCGCGTTTTCTGCAAACTGTGCACCTGAAATTGGCAAAGAAGAAAAGTTTACACCGAGCCAATTTATTTTTTAGCAAGGGGAAGGACCACTTTTTTCATTCACTTACCTACTAATCTTTCGGGTGTAATCTGCCTTAAGGGTATCTTGTCGGGGCCTAGTGAACATTTCATGTTCTTCGATAACCGAGAGCCAGAATGAAGCGATAGGATCATAATAATTGCAGCGACCATGGCCGTGACATTCAATCACTGGATTAATTCGGAAGTCCTCCAGGCAAGAACCAGGTGATATCAGGTTTTGACCGAATCCACCGCTATTATCTGAGGTTGTCTGAAACCAAAAACGAATTATTTACACTTTTCACCACATTTTGCAAAGGATAACCACCATTAGATAACTGAAACCAGTCCATAATTCTTCCCATCCACCTGGACAATCAGGTATTGACATGGTTTGACTGTGTAAAGCAATAACACGTGTTGTTGTCTCACATACCGCGCACCTAAAGAATCAAAAGTATATTTTTACCGCGAATATATGTTATTCATCCCTTCGCATACCTAGAAATATACTTCATCAAATCCTTCGACTCGATCGGTGCCATTGTCATCGGCATTGGTTCAAGCGTCGACAACCAATAGCTGTCGTCATTATTTTGAGCAAAGTTACACACGTTATTGAAGTCGCAGATCATAAATGGCATTGTGGTGAAGCGTGCAAGACATGAACCAGCCATTCCAAGATCTTGTCCAACAGACCGACTACCACCAATTGTTGCAGCGAACGAATAGCCATCGTACAATTTAACAGTATTTACAGGACACGTTGGTATATGCACTGATTGCGAGTGTCTGGTGAAAACAAAACCACGACTCTTTGCTCGTGGTGGTGGTGGTGCCGGATCACCAGTGAATCCTTTGGCCCCACGGAATCCATCCAGTCCATTTACACCAGGAGCTCCAGTGAATCCAATTTCACCCTTAAAGCCTTGAGGTCCCATGAATCCTTCAATACCGATCTCACCACGATAACCTTTCAAGCCACGAATTCCGACTGCTCCCGTAATGCCAGGATATCCCATATCACCACGTTGACCTTTGAAGCCAGGTATACCATCTACGCCGGGACGACCTCTTGGTGCCATCGAGTACGGGAATGTGAAACCACGTTCTCCCTTAATACCCTTTTTGCCATCGACTCCATCTATGCCACTCCAGCCTTCCAATCCCATTTCACCTCGCGGTCCACGTGGTCCTACTGGACCCGGTAATCCTGGTCTTCCAGCTTCACCCATTGCACCCTTAGCACCTTGCAAACCAGGATAACCAGCAAGACCCACATCACCGACATCACCAGTAGGTCCTTTGAATGATAGTCCTTGCATACCTCTTTCTCCTTTTCGACCTTGATCACCACGAACTCCTTGCAGACCAGGCAAGCCAACCAATCCATTTCTGCCTGGATTTCCAGGGAAGCCCCGATCTCCTGCTTCCCCTTTGATTCCCATTATAGTAATACCAGGCAAACCAATCAAGCCATCTTGGCCATCATCACCATAATCACCAGGAGCCCCTTTCGGTCCTATAATTCCTTGTCTGCCAGACAAACCATCTAATCCTGCTTCTCCTTCATCACCGCCTTCCACATAAGTCGCACGAGGGCCTGTTGCTCCACGGAATCCCACGTCACCCTGTTCACCTTTTTGACCTTGTCGCCCGTCGATTCCTGATACTCCAGCAAAACCAGCATCTCCTGCAGCTCCTTTACGTCCAGGGAAGCCCATTGGGCCAACTCGCCCCGCTTCACCTTGTGCTCCAGTAATTCCAACGGGACCTGGTTCACCCTTCTGGCCCTTGGCAGCTTGTAACATTATCAATCTGCCAGAAATACCTGGGAATCCCACTTCTCCTCGCTCACCCTTCAACCCTCTGATACCCGACAGACCAAAATCACCAAGATCTCCTTTTTCGCCAATGCGTCCAACAAAGCCAACATCACCTTGTTCACCACGTTGTCCTTGGTAACCTGCTTCTCCTGCATCACCAGGCTCTCCCTGTAGCCCAGGCAAACCTGACTTGCCCTTCAATCCTGGATATCCGTACACACCTTGCTCTCCCACTTCTCCTGTTAAGCCGATTTCTCCTTGATCTCCTCGTTCACCCTTTATACCCATAAGACCATCGTATCCGAAACGTCCCGGAACACCAGATTCTCCCTTTAAGCCAGGAACACCATCAATAGCCAAACCTGCGTCACCTTCTTCACCCTTTGCTCCTTGCAATCCAGGCCTTCCGATATATCCAGGGAGCCCACTTATACCGTTCTCACCAAGTTCACCCTTCATTCCGCTGAATGCGGCCTCTCCTTTTTGGCCCCTTAAGCCTGTAAATCCGAAATCACCTCGAGCTCCTTTGCGTCCCATCATCCCATCACGGCCAGAACGTCCTGGCAACCCACGATCACCAAGTTCACCTTTGAGTCCCATTGGTCCACTCATTCCTGGCGGTCCAGCCATTCCTGGTCGACCATCCTCGCCCAACTCTCCACGATCACCTTGCTCTCCAACGATACCTGCGAAGCCGTAGGGACCCGGTGGTCCAGCATCACCAGGCATACCGATATCCCCTGGCAAACCAATACGTCCTGGCCAACCAACGTCACCTTTTATTCCACGCACACCTATCGGCCCATTCACACCTCGATCTCCTTTTTCGCCTTTTTCGCCATAAGGAGCTGCACGTCCATCAATACCTGGTCTTCCTGGTGGGCCCATATCACCGAAAATTATATCACCTCTTTGTCCTTTGTTCCCGGGAACCCCTTGAAGACCGAGAGGTCCTAAATCACCTTTTGGTCCCTTTTGTCCTCGAACCCCAGCTGGTCCGGGTCGACCAGCAAAGCCAGGGAATCCTTTGTCGCCTCTGATACCTTTTGGACCCATTGAACCTTCAATGCCGATATCACCTTGCAATATATATGGACCCGGGTCTCCACGCTGTCCCTTTTGACCGCTTAGTCCATCAACTCCAGGTGTTCCATTAGCTCCGGCATTACCTGCAGCACCATCTGGGCCTTGATCTCCTTGTACGCCGGGGTAGCCTTTGCTTCCTTCCGGTCCAGGTATACTAATTCCAGTTAATCCTATATCGCCTGCCAAGCCCGGGTAACCAACTTCACCAGTAGGACCTTTTGGTCCTTGGGGTCCATCAGGTCCTCTAGAGCCTGCGTCTCCTTTGTCACCAATACTATCATATGTCAAGCCAGGATGTGGTTCGCCTTTACGCCCTTTAAGACCTTTAGCACCCACGACACCTTTTGCGCCCCTGCAATGTATTCAAGTAAATTTCAGCATGCCACCAAGTTGTCAAAATGATGATATGGATAAGCTAAGAAGATTTACTTACATTCTGCCATCCCATCCAGGTGCTCCCGTGAGATATATTTTCGGGACACTTGCAGGCTGCCCATCGATACCATCTTTTCCGTTGAGACCAGGAAGTCCATCTCGTCCAGGAATTCCAGGAACACCATCCATTCCACGCAAGCCACGTTCTCCAGGTTCACCTCGGGATCCAGGAGCTCCTGCATAACCCACATCACCAGAGAGACCTTGCAAGCCACGTAATCCAGGTTGACCTTGGTCCCCACGTTCTGGCGCTTGTTTGTTTCCAATGAAAATATGTTGGCCATCTTTTCCGCGAAGACCTGGAGGGCCGCGATCTCCAGGAATGCCAGGAGTACCGCGAAGACCTTTAAAACCTATTCGGCCAGGATTTCCAGGCTGACCCTTAATTCCTCTAGGACCAGGTAATCCACGCGGACCGATTTCACCCATAAGCCCAGGGTGCCCATCGTCACCATTTTCACCTTTTATACCTGCTGGACCAGGTGGGCAATACCCGCAATCTTCACCTCTAAAACCTTTATCACCTCTGGGACCAGGATATCCGTCAAGACCGTCTTCACCAGGGGGACCACGTCGTCCGGGAAGCCCTTCTGGACCAGGTGGGCCAGTAATGTTATATCCTATACCGGGCAATCCTTTAATACCGGGTAAACCAGGCTCTCCACGATCTCCAAAGTGACCAGGTGCTCCATTGTGACCAGCAACACCAGCAAAACCCTTCGGACCTTGCAGGTCGAGTCCCGGGTAACCTTTGATACCTGGTCTGCCGGGTGGGCCTGGTGGTCCTGTTTCACCGATTCTTCCCTCAGGACCTGTCAAACCGTAATCTCCAGGGTGGCCTTTTGGCGAAATTCCTTTTGGCCCGGGGGCTCCAGAGTAACCAGCATCACCAGGTTCACCAGCGAAGCCCATCACTCCACGCCGACCCATTTCACCGGGAATACCAGGCAAGCCTTGAGGTCCGACCTCTCCCATATCGCCTTGAGCGCCGATCGAGCCAGGGAAGCTGACGTCCAGATTTGGGTCGTAGATACCTGGCGGTCCAACCGGGCCTTGCATACCAGGCATACCATCGTAACCGTCTTCACCGATACCTCCTTTAGAACCATCTCGTCCATCTGGACCTGCGTATCCAGGAGCGCCTTTATGTCCCTTAGGACCGTCTCGACCAGGAGGTCCTTGTTTTCCAGGTTTACCTCGATCACCAATTGATCCACTATCACCGCGTTCACCGTGAGGTCCTCTTACACCTGGAATGCCTTGTCTGCCATCATCACCATGGTTGCCTTTTTCGCCTTTAAATCCCTGTCGTCCTGGCTCACCACGTATTATCTTCAAATTTCCGTTGCCCTTTTGTAATGTTGCGTATGAGTTTTCAGCTGGCTCACCCTTCTCACCCTTGGCTCCGGTTCCTCGAAGTGGTTCTAATTGATCCGCATTATCACCACGATCACCTTTATCTCCTTGGTATCCTTGAGGTCCTTGTAAACCTGGTATACCGGTCAAACCTTTTGGACCAATGGATCCTTGATATCCTTGCGTTCCATCGACTCCGTCTATTCCTTTGTCTCCCTGTGTACCTTTCGTTCCTTTAGAATTGATACCACCCTCACCAGGATCACCTCGTGGTCCTTGTGGACCGGGTTCACCTGGTTGTCCACGGAGGCCGTAACCACCAGGTATACCAGCAACACCTAGTGCTCCGTCCGTTCCGTTACATCCATCAATGCCTCGCGGTCCACGCGGTCCCTCTTCGCCAGGTAGTCCCTGTTTTTAAAACATTTGTGAAATAATATCGAGAGGTAGAGTGGTATTTCAATTAAATGATTAGTATATTTACCGCGTATCCATCACGTCCTTGATAGCCCATTTCTCCTTGATCACCCTGGAAATGAAAAATATTTTTTAATTTCATTTAAAAAAGAAACAGATTCGCAATAGCTGAAAGCTACTTACTCGCTGTCCTTTCTCGCCAACAGATCCGTACTCTCCGTTGTCACCGTGTTCTCCCATTCTGCCGGGCGGACCATCAGGACCTACATCACCGGGTGGACCTTCAGGACCATGGAAACCAGGCGGTCCCGGTATTCCCATTTTACCTTTAAGTCCTTTGCAATCACATACTGTTCGATTACATTCCTGGAAAGTGAAAAGGCAATTAACAAGTTGAAGTCCAATGTTTTCTTACAACAGGAGTCCTGTTTTTGTCTCGAATTACCAAATATTTTTAATATTCAGTAAATATGAAAATATATTTCAAAGTATTTGCTCAAAACATATACTGTAGTATCTGGAAAACTATTTTGTCATAAGTTATAAACTTATTTACAGGTACGACTTTTTATCCCATCCAACGAAGGATCATCTGTATACGTATAGCTCTTATGCAAATAATCCTTCCAATAATGCTTATCATTGCTTCCTGTTCATAGGTACAGCACCGTGATGAAATTCTCTAAGTTTGAAAGTAAGAACTGTAACCATTACAGTATCCTTTATGACTTTATTCAAATCAGACCTAAATTTCAGAGAAAAGAGTGTAGTCTGTAGCGGTCTTCTGAATCCTGAAGCAATTACAAGATTTTAACTCTTATATCCAATCCAATGATTCCTTGTAAGAGAAGAAACCAATCATTACCATTTTAGACTTTTAACCAGATAAATTTTTATTAAAAACGGTCCCTTATTTTTGCGTGGAGCATCACCTTTAAAAGCTTTTCCATATAAACACAAGACAAATATAAATCTTCTAGAACATTTTCTGTCTCTGTCAAACAGAAACCGCTTGAAAGTGTTAGCGCAGTATGCACATACGCTATGGTAATATGACATCACTCGTGTCAGCCGCATCCTTTCTTCCTTTATATGTCACGACTTTTCAGACACCATTTGGCTTTCACCTCATCTGTTCAGCCGAGTTACTCCCCCAGTTTAAAGTCATGTATCTGTCTTACAATAATATTGAAACCTACGCACTAATATTTTCATTCCTTTGCGCTGCCTATGACCTGTCATTTATGGCCGCAGCCGAAAAATTGTTAAATCATTGTTGTTCCTGAATGTGTAGGAAACCATTGTTGTTTTTCTTATTTGGGGGGATTTTCCGACTGTTGTCTTAACCATCAAGTTGGCTATTTCCACTGAGTTTTGATCGGTATAACTGTGTTGCACTTTGGCAAGTAGGATCGATCGATGCGTTTGATGCACTGATTGATCTTCACTGTCATGAACACTAAAGCTACTCTAAAAATCTTTCTACCGCTTGGAACATAAGGGTTTAGAGGCAAATTTCATTTTCTCTTTTTTTGATGGATGCTCCATAGAGTTAATCACCTCAAGTTGACAACACTTTTAAATGTAACGTATTATGTGACAGTTGTCATTCATTTTATCGTCAGTATGGTGTGCAATTTTATCATAAAATGGTTATCAATGTTGCAATGTTTGAGCATAAGCAATGTTTGCAAATGTATCAAATTTATTTCGAGTACGGTTCTGCCGATAAACTCATCGCGCACTCTGTCCACCAAAGCAATTAATTGGATGCACCATGGATCGTATTCACATTACTTTTACTCTCACAAATAGCACGCTTCCATCCAGACGACGTACAGTTCGTATTATTGAATCCATAGCAGCTCTAGGGTGTATTTTCAATGAACATCCGAGTGGGTTAATTTAACATCGTGCTCAACAATTAAACTTATTCCCCTCCACATAATGGAAGATTTTACGGAAAGATCTTCGCTTGAATTATCACTGGGCACGGGGTACATTCGATGTATGGCTCCAGAAACAAATTTTTGCAGAACCGAAAATTTCTTGAGAAAGTTTTGTTGAGCGATAGGGTCATTTCTGGCTAAATAGCGCCGTCAATAAACAAAATTGCCGAACTTGGAGTGATGAGAAACACCGTTACATGGTGAGAGGGTAACTGTTTGGTGTGCTGATGTGCCTTCAAAAATGCTGTTGGCAATAGCATCACAGTCATTGGTGACTATTATAAAGCTGTGATCAACATATTGACATATTGAAAGAAGTAATTGATGAGTGCATAATTCTTCGTTTCGGGTCAGTAAACTGACCTGTAAGATATTATGATCTAACACCGCTGGACTACTCCTTGTCCAAAACGTCCGTCAAAAATCACATCTAAGCAAACAAGTCCCAGAAATGTGAACATTTGGAAGACAACACTCGCCGCGTCATTGCCAAGATAGGGCTCCAATTATTTATCAAGAATTTACAAACTGGACCTATCGTTTGGACTCCCCTGCGCCAATTGCGACGCTTACATATCCAAATTCATATTTATAAAAAAAAATGGGAAACATTTTTGTCAAAAAAATTAATTTATATTTTATTTCATTTAATTTCATAAAGATCTATGCCTCTAAAAACATTCCATATATTCTAAGAAGTTTTCTAATCAACGTAAATTTCGCTATATTCGTATTATGTTTTCGGTAGAAAAACAAAGCGTTTTAATATAATTGTAATTATCATACTGTGGCCCTAATTGATCATAGTATGAGCCAACATTGGTCCATGAAATTTAACAAACGATATAAGATTTGTATCTGGCACAGTCACACCAAGGCTCCTAGAGTGCTAACACCGCCTCTAAGTTTTCAATGATTCAAGTAGAGCCATTCAAGGTACGCGTGAGCTAAGCTGGGACGATTTTTAAAAAAAATTGTTCTAAGCCACAAGTTACGCAGCTTCGCTTGATTTAAATATCTGTTAGGTTTGAATATTGACCCGAATGGTTGCGACCTCTTAAGGTAGCCCTACGATGCTAACAGTATTCGACCACTCCACCATTCGATTCCTTCATTCCAAGCCACGCCTTTCTCCTTTCAGTTCTTAATGTGTTTCAGTGTTCCTAATGATCACTTTTTTTCTATTTCGACGGATTTTTGGAATTCAAATTTTGGTGGAAATTTTAAACTTTTTAACATTTCAATTTCTTTAGCCCAGAGTAGAGCATCGTCTTCTATGACGGAAGCTTGAACTGTCAGATGAGACACGCTTGATCGGCTTTTTGGACGGTGTTGTAAGACGCTTGAACGAAGATGCGCATTTCTAACTTAATATGCTTGTGGGACGAGTAAGAGACTGATTGATTGTGTGCGGGCTTAAGCTCGGACTGAAAAAAACCAAAGTTTTCATCCTTACAAAACAGACCATCAAACACAGCCTATCATAATTTGGAAAGCAATGGTTGAATTGAAAACACCAGTAAAATAGTTTTTTAACCCAGGTGGCGTATTGAGTGACTCGAAGATGAGCTTTCCCAACCAAATCACGGCGACATCTGTCTAGTATATCGTGACGACAATTACCTATTAAATGAGCAACTGAGGGGCGCCGTGCATTTTCTTCTACTCTATGTGACATAACTAGGGGTGACGCTCTTCGCAAAGAGTTACACAAAAAGCAGTTGGCCAAAATGTAAAGAAAGGTGCATTGCAAGTGCAAGTCAATCGATATCCAAGACGTTGTTGTTGTGGTTAGAGCGATAAGGGAGACTGACGATTGGGAGACTGATTTCTACTTGACCCATCTATAAAACGGTCATCGATTTTTTCGATCTTATATGTCCAGGATTAGTACGCAACAGTCACTGAACTTTATGTTCTGCAATGAGAGCCACGTATCACAAATTTTTCGCGTACTAAATGTGGGGTGAGCAGCTTGGTTACCTCTTCAGCGTCATTGGAGAGCTTCTCCAAGAAACTGTGGTGAGAGAAATACCTCCAAAGATTGTCAAATGGATATGTTTAGCACTATATGCTGGGTCAGTCCTGAAAAGGACTTATTTCAGAGTGATTGACAATGCAGAGATCTGTTTCCTAAGACTTGCTTCCTCTCTCCCTTTACGCTAAATAAGGCTCCCATCAGCATGGGAACATGAGACCTAGCTCGAAGTAATGCGTCAAACAGTTTCACACTACGTTCTCAGGTTATAAGTGTAGATATTAAGTGGGAAGCCTAGAAACTGAGTGTATGGTTGTCCCACCCGCAGGACGTAAATAGTCTTCACATCGTTATCACAAAAAAATTATTTTTCATTTTGTTTAAATTAGAATTTTGAATTGTCTCGAACGTCTTAAGGAGTAATGAATAGTTAATAAATCATCTCACAAATCACATCGCTTAACTAACAACCAAAACACAGCACGTGTCGGACATATTTCAATGAATTAATGTTGCGTGACAATCAAAATGTATTAAATGTCATGCAACAAACTAATCTACAAGTGGATGCACTTATGCCCCAATTTGATGTGATGCCCTTTCAATGTCCAGAGAAGATGATCCCCTTGGCTGGGTACATGTATAAGCATCTAAACAGTATGTAAGAACATGTAATATGGTCATATATCTGCAATAAATTCACATTAGTTCCTGCGAACAGTGGTTTACGCAAGCTCTTAACTAGGGACAGTTTTCACTGGACCCCCCTCAGTCTACCACCGATGCAGCAACATCATCATGGCATTAATAATAGTGATGATGATCATCATCAACATCATGATGATGCTTATTATTCATGCAATTTTATTAAAACTTTGTCAAGATCGTCGCACAATCCGCCGTTTTCTTTTGAACAGCTTGCATGTATCTAAGATGCATAGATACTGCTGTTATGGATGCTGTATTGGAAGATCCTACATGGATAGAGAAGAGTGGGCTCCAGAAACAGAATGACAAGCTTTTTCGTGGTATAGACAGCATGTCCTACAAAATTTGAATCCAGGATTCAATTCAATATTTTCGATCTTGAAGGCTCCGGTACTAAATGGAATTATACGCCAGGACTTCATACAGACCTCGGGATCCTGGGTATATTTGTAAGTTCGAACCTTTCAAATGCGATGGTCAGTTACTGACTTCTCTAGAGAGCAATCCTCTACCCTATCTCACAGATACCCACTTATAGAGATCGCTATCTCTTTGAGCCCCATTTCTTTAAGGCCTCCCGACCAGATACCGAACACAGGAAGAGTTAACAACTCGACAATCTCCAAGAGACGATCTACCAACTAGAACGCAACGCGTGGAGAAATGCAGAGAAGCGCGCGCGAATTCAAAAGATAGTAGATGTATTAGAGGTCCATTAAGTAAATTGAAAGCTATTCCAGCTGTTGTTATTATTCTGTGGTTACTGTCGTTGTTGAATGCAAACAATAAATATACAAAACAGTTCATCCGAGTAAATTAATTTCAATTGAAATGCTGCTGCAGCATCACATTGTCAGTGTCAGTTCGTTTAGCCATTTTTATTGATGGCGAGTGGTCAAAGAAAAAAGTATCTCTGACTATAAATATGTATAGATTGGGCATTTTGTTTATTATTTATAGGAAAGATTTATGGATTTGATGTGATTTCAGTAATAGAAAATCGAGTTCGCGAGCTTATCACCCAGTTGATGTTAATGTAACATGTAATGATCTCATTCTTGTTTATTGTTATTGATATTGCTGGTAGGAATTAATGATTATGGAACTGAAAGAATTTGAAATTTCAACACACATTTTTTTGTTTATTTCATATCAGTAGAATACGAGGAATTTATGAATGAAATATTTATTGCAAGTTAAGAAATTATTATTTTCAATTGATTTACCGCTGTATGAAAGATTTTAGCTCAATTTTTTTAATAATACAGATAATTTGCGTTAAAAGGCGATGGACCTTACCTTAATAGCAATTTCCTCAGGTAGGTTAATTACTTTCTGAGGCTCTTAGTTATTCATTTAGTTCCTTCCACTTCTATTAATGTATTCTTCTATTATAGACTGTCTCAGACAGTGAATAGACCCTCAAACTGTCACGAGTACGTCCTAGCCATAACATATTTGGCTGTATGAAAATTTACTTCATCCACAGCATTTCAAATCTACCCCCATAAAAGGAGATGTGATCCCGATTTCAATAATAGATTTCAATTTTTCCCAAGTACATTGAAAACTCCAAGCTTTATTAATGCGCAAAATTTAAGCGAAGTTGGCCAAGAGTCATGCATACTTGGCTCTTTAGCTGCCATTCTTAATACTTATTGAAGAGGATGCAGGCCCTCAGAATAATTCCCTTCTCCTTATCAGTGAACACTTCCCCAAAATGTTAAGATGCTTGAATTTAATTCAGTTTCTCAATTTTTTAGGCATTCGAATCCTTTGCTTGGTCCACTCCTCTCATTGGGTCTTTCAGTAACATTAAACTCCTTGGCAAGCTGGACTTAATAAAAAATTCTGTTTTTAAGAAATCTCTACAAAATTCTTTGTAACAAAAAATTTAATTTCTTAAATTCTAAATTTAATGCAAAGTATAATTTATTTTTCTATCGCTTCCTTTCGCTTGATTAATAAACTTTTCATGAAACATTTCAAAAAACATCGCCTGTTATGCCACCCATATATCGCACTTTACACTATTGGAATGAATTTTTCCAGTCAAGGGAATAGCTCATGAGGAATCAAAAGGCATCAGATGTAGACTACATACCTGGTTGTGGTGACATTTTCCGCCGTTTTATTAAAAAAAAAACAATGCAGCGCTGCATAGACGCCTACATATCAGTCTCCAACATGTTTGGATGCAATTTAACGCATTTATGCGCAACTTTTTTTTAAGGGTCATTCAGGATAAGTTGAGAAGTATCTTTGCAAATATTTAAACCAATATTTTGTTTGTCTTGTGGCTGGCTATCTACAATGCCTTAGCAACCCCTTTTATAAATTTTTTGTATCCGTCCCTTTATTGCGTTATGATTCAGAGTAACACGCACTTCCCTTGCTTCCTTCTATATATCGTGGATCAAGGGACGTGACATCATTTGATGGGGATTCAAAGCCGAAATAAGTCATCAAGTGGCAACATAGCTTGTCAGACTGGTTATCTTGAAAGGAAACTAATAACTGATCGCTCAAACTGTTTAACTTTTCCGTCTCCTGTTTCACTTTTCTGTCTCCTCTCTTTTCCATATCCTCTCATGTTGCTTGAAACTGAGCTTCTATAACTCCGATTGCAATCTCGAAATCAAAAAAATAAGGTGTGTTATTAATGATCCTGGGATTAGCCTATGAATAGCTTTCGACGTATGAAAGGCTTGTTACCAATCCATCAGCATTTCGCTGCGTGAATTTATCAACTGAGAAAAACATGGAAATCTGCTTTTTAGTATCCTTTCGCTTTCTTGACCTTTCCCACGCACAGTCTTAATACCTTAGATCAAACTATTGCGGACAATAAACTGGTACGACGCTTATATTTGTGTTACTGAATAATCTTAGTCACTTACATACACCATAACAAGGATCAACCTTTGAAGGATTTAAATTGAGCAAGTAAAAGGAGCAATCTGAACCGTATCGCGGTTAAATTTGAATGGAACTATGCAAAATATGGTGCGTTTCGTTATACCAAAGGGAGGATTATAACCTTTATTATGAGCCCCAGGATCATACTCGCATGGGATCATACTCTTTGTGGTTTAATTTTTCAGAAACTTCTGCTGCAACGTAAGGGGATCACGCATCTTAGATTTCCATTCAAACGCAACTACCAGTCAGTTCAAGTTACTGCTTGCATGGGTTCAATTTTACAATGATAACTCATAACGATCCCATCTCAGAGAAACAATAAACAGGAAATGAAAAGAGGGACAATTAATTCTATTGTCATTAATCCAAGACGATTCAAACTTGCAAAAACTAAAAGTGGAAACTGACGAAGGACCCTTGCTCAAACCAGGATTTCTATAGTTTCATCCTTAGCTGTCAACCCTTCCATATCAGGGTTAATTACTTGCCGTTTAGTAGCATACCCATATCTCAAATCTTTCCAGAACATTCCAGGACTTTGCCAGAATTACAATTTTTGTAATTCAAACCAGGATCAATGTAGTTTTACATCAGTTACTAGGCTTTTTGTATCAACAATCAAAAGAGTGAAGGTACTAATAGTTTGTCTTCGATGCTGATTTTTTTATTCAATCGCTGGTTCCATTCTGTATTGAATCCATTTTGTATTGTAAATAATAAATATCCTTTTTTCTCCTCTCTTCATAGAAGCTGCGGACATGGAGTGTTTGGTTGGGTTTTTGTACCGTGTTTCAAATAACAACAAATGGTAGTTTAGTACAGCAGTCAAGGGCTATTTTGGTGTGGAGAGATAAAAGATATTTACATACTTTATTAGTTGACCTCACAATAACACAAGGCAACCAGACTGTGAATGACAGATTTCACGTTGATTGGAAATCGATAGTTTGACACTTTTGAATACATAACTTTGGAATGGGACTGCATATTTTACGACTTATAGCGCATCTGAATGACAGTAATCCCTTTTCTGGCTAGATTAGAAGCAGATAAAAAATTGCTGGAAAAACGTGCCTCCAAAATCGAGACCTCCAGTCGTCTGAGTACACCCTTCTTTGATGTGTTGTGACTTCGAGTATTATATACCACATACTGTCACTTGTCAACCAGGTCCATCAACTCTAGGATTAGTTGACTCATGTTCGAGACTTAGCTTGGCAATTGTCCGATTTTTTCAGCGAAATCCTTGCACTACCTTTCGCGTCTTCTGCATAAATACAGGTTTGGCAGTTGGCACCTTCCCTTGAAATGCTGAACATATAATTTGAAGACCTTCCTCGCGAATCTTATGCAGATGAAACAGAAACGAAAACAAGATCAAACGGGGATGCAACGACCACATTCGTTCAATAGATTTGCTGAGGAGAAATCAGCCTCAGAATGCTTCGACCTCAATACTATCGACCTTATAACTCCGCTGTTCATCCTAATTTGATATACACATACACATATTATCGTAAGATTTGTGCCACTCGTTGAGATTGTGTAAGCATTTTTGTAAGTCTCGGATCACCTAAGGTAATTATCCTTGCAGCTACCAGCACAACCACGAAGTGTTTGTTTGGTTGATTATCCCTCCTGATTCCAGCACAACCAAGTTTCAAATGTGCATCGCAGGACTCCTCATCTCGGCAATTGGGACAGTCATTTACCGTGCACCTATTTTTTAGGAATTTGGCTGCATATGTTTGCGGTCTATACAAGCGCTTACTGTATGACACTCAAAAGGAGACGGGTAAATTGGATATCAGTTAAATAATAGCCTAATGCTCTGGTGGAGTCTTATCAACTGCTGCCCTGGTTTTTCCGGGTTCTCCTTACTAGTCTGCTTTGTTGAATTTTCACACCCTCTGTTAAATGAGACTGTCTTACTTGCTGCTTGGAGTGTTTAGTGTTCCACACCCTTTACACATGATTTTGTAGATACACTAGGACTTTTCGGCCGTTTATTTTATATAACCAGCTCACATTTAAAATTGCTCTCATTTTAACAAACCCTTTTCACGCAAAATTTTTTGAACTAATTATAAGACATCGTCCTTAACAATATGTTTGTGGTGTCAACTATTTTGTACACATTGATTTATCTATCAGTCTCCATCTAACGGATAATATCGGTCATCATTTAAAGAGATTCACGTAGAGACACAAAAAATATTTATCTCATCTGTGCATTCACTCTCATTCTATCAAATGTTTGACATTTCCTAACACTGTGTGAGAGTTTCATGAACCAGTCAGAAGTTTTCTATTTCAAATAACAATGCAATGTTTAAAACTGTGCATTTCTTATTACTTAAGGTCGAAAAATTATGATGCACCAGGCTTGTTGACTTCGATTTTCCAAAGACTTATTGAACGACTCTCACCGCTTTGATTTAATTCGATAAGAATATGCAAATCCACCAAACTTCATGTGTGACAACCGAAGCTTTTATGCTTATTATCATCTTATTTGTTAATTAATTGTTGTTCTGTGGCGACCAACAGACCAATCTACGTTTTCCAGTTGCCAATCTGCCAGGACTTTTACTGCTTGCATTTCTCTTCAATGGAAAATTCAACTGATTTTCTTCATACAAATGAAGAAACATTCGCGAAAACCTTTGCGCTTGAAAACATATTTTCAGGCATGCACCTATGCTCCAACACGAAATCACTGCTATGTGGATTTGCATACCATATTTGTGTCTCCAGCCAATTCAAATGAAGACATCAAATTGTCTTCTATGGTGTTTTCACTGGAATAACGGTCTCTAAACATTGTTCACATATGCTGAAACATTTGTATCTTTAACGGCTCTCCGCATTGGTCCGATAAATACGTTACAATTTCAATCCTTGTTTGTTTGTTTTTTCGGCTAGTTCCACTTCTATTCACCTAAACGGCCGCTTATATGGTAACAATTTTAAGCGCAACACCATTCATGACCGCTTTACTTTTGTAGATTGAAGTTAGTAAGGAAGTGCAATGGCAGTTACTAGCTTAGGAAAAAACTCAACATTCTAGAAAAGACTTTATTCAGCTTTTATTGTCGGTTGGTTTTGATCATTGATTTGGAATTGTCTGAAAACATACATATGTGAGGAGTATGTTGGAACGAGTTTAGATTATTTAATTAATTTTTCAGATAATTTTGTTACTTGAATTAGGAGCGGTGCATCCACAAAATTATCATTCATTGTAGTTGCCAAATATTTGACTGGAGATTAATTGTACGACATGCTCTATCAAATAAAATTCGTAATGGTGGGACTAGTGATTTCATATAAAATTATCTGATGAGAACTAATGTTACATCATTTAAAAACATATAAGCTGACCAAAAACCTACTAAGTATAAATCAATAATTAACTAAGAATATGCAAACACATGCATATCAAATACATAGTATCAATAATTAACTAATAATTAATTGCTACAGAATGTAATAGTGCCATGTTAAAATTATGAAATTATTGTAATTTTCATATTTATATTATAAGGAATCACTCGCTTAATTAAGATCTTTCAAGGAAGTTATCAATGATTCAAAAGAAAATATTTAATGACAGCTAGATACTCGATTTTCATTTCATTTTAGAATAACGCATCCCACCGACTCACTCAAACGGTTATTTAACAACAACTGAACGACCAAAACGTCTGTCCAAAACTAAGCTTTTATTTCTCTTTTGCTTTAGAATTGGCGGGTGTTGCCGTCTTCATCTTAAGCACTGTTTAAGTTATGAGATCATTGTTGTATCTAGTAAATAATTATTATCTCGTGACACAGGAAACATTACTTGTATAAATCCTTTTTAAATACTTCAACAAAGAATATCACATACATTCAGATTCAAATAGATAGAAAATATGAGAACTATCTAAAGGTAATCTAGTCAAAAATCTTTGTTTTCATAGAATTTTTTGTAATGATTATTTATTATTACCTAGTTTACTAATTTCATTATTAGAACTAACAATCGAAAAGCCAGAAGGGGTGCAGCCTGAACTCGTGTGAGTATTAAAGCATTATCTGCAATATATAAACATGAAAATATAATACTATCAGTTTGTCTTAGTTGTGATTTTGACTGTATCCTGACAGCAGCCGATGCAATATCAGACACTTCCGTCCAATAATTACAAAGTTCCTGACTGTTGCGATTCTAAGATTGGAGACAGCTAAGGGACAAGGATTAACTTGCATCTCTACATAAATCTAACATATGATGATGATAGAAACGCTGACGATGTTAACATAAAATATAACAATAAATATAACTAATTACACTCTGCATCTTCATAGAATCTTTGATATCTTCGATTAATAAGGCTTCTTCCGTTCAAAACCTTTGCCACTGGTTTGTAATCAATGTGATCCTTTAGACTCATTTGAATGGCCTTCGTGTACAATTTCGAAACACCGCAGTTGCTTGTCGAGGTAATAAGAGTTACAAGGACAACTCGCGCAGTTGCCACTCGATTTTGCAGAAATGAGCTTCGGAAATAGGACATGGATATTCTTCGTGAGTTGATTTCAGTGAAATATGATTTCAAAACTTGCGCTTAACATAGAATGAGTAGAAAATTGCATAAGAAAATATAAGAGTTTTTCTTAAACGTTGCGCGGACATCTTGGACGTAATATTTTCTTATTCTGATGAGAAAATGTTTGCCGCTTAGAGAATGTTGAACCGCATAAATAAAAACTCTTAAAAAGCCCGAAAAGTTTTTGAAAGCTCAGAGAAAAAACGTCAGCTATTAGCAATCGTACTTTGGTGAGGAGAAAATAAAAGATTTTATAGCAAAACTTAGCACAAGCCTGCAAACTACATCAATGCTGCAAACTACCCGAAATGCTTGAAGGAGCATTTTCTAGAGCTTATAATAGCTTCAGACTTGCCCTCCAGTAGAACCAATCTCAGTTCTTTTTTCCCATAATCCTCACTTAGATAAAAGGGACTCCACACTTTGGATAGTCTAAAAGCCAAATTAGTGAAATATATATTTGAAGACATTGCCTTAAAAATGAAATTAAAATCGCTGAATAAAATTCAGAGGCATTCGGAAAATGATAAAACTCAGCTGCAAAAATCTTTAGTGGCGTCTACTGATAGCCTAACAAAGATGTAATAGCCCATGCGTATACTATACACTACCCTATTTCTTTTCCTCGGACACTTTTATCTGTCAACGACTATGGTCTTGTTTCCATGAAGCTTATTCAAAATGTATCGAGTATCCAAATTTCTTTAGCTTGAAAACTAACATCAAAAATTATACTGTAGGATCATTGACGATTATCTAAAAATACTCAAAGGCAAAAAATGCACAAGCTTCTTTGTCATTAGATAAACAACAAGGATTGAAATAGTAACTCAAAGCAAACGACGAACTTTCTTACTTGTAAAAAACAAGGATCAGAAGAGTCAATTCCGAACTAAACTTTTAAGTAACAAAATGTTCTAAACAGGCTCAGGTGCTGTTATTACACAAGCCTCGTTCTGTTATCAAACTTCGTTTCCTGGATGCTCAGCCGCCCATAATACATGTCAAGGAACATCTTTTCCTTTTTGAACCTGAAATTGGCATCCACCGCATTGTCGATGATGGCTTTCATCTGGCTTGGAAGCTAGGGTGCAGCCTTATATAGATTTAATTCACTAGCCAGCTACCTGCACAGAAGTACTTGATACAGATCTTTCAGCGCTTCTAGAATATCTAGCAGAGTTGAATGCATTCCCGATGACCAGCGTCACTGGAAGGACTTATTGCCAGTTAGACAGGTTGTGTTCCTCCACCAGTTGGATCGCAGCCATGACCAAAGCACTGCCGAAAAGGAAGGACACAGCTGCATTGGTAACGTCAGTAACGTTTTCTCTTAATAATTTTGACGAGCACCTCCCCTGTTGTATCTACCCTGCATAATCACATGTGAAAGGAAACTCGGAAAGCATCCGAACTAATCACGAGCCTTAGTGCCTTTTAGATGAGCTAGAGATAGCAAATAGTGAAAACTGCAACGGCCTGGCTGCATGGAGCTGAAGAATGATAATAGCAATGAAGAGAAGATACTAGCAGGTACGGCTGAAGGATCGAAGAACAACAAAAATCCTGGAAAGCTAGTAACAAGGGCTGTGAGTCTCTGCTTGAATTCTCGAATCAAAAAAAGTGGCTGATTGATAGAGACTGTTGAAAGGGCCACACATGGGAAGTCAAGACAAGAGAGAGGATATATCACAATAATTATGAATTAAGGACAACTGTGTGGTATAACAAAGGATACTTGCATTTTGCAGAAATTAAAGGGAGGGGATTTCGAACGTCGTACTTTATATGCAAACAACAGTTCCAAAAGTAAATTGTAAAGAGTTTTTGATCAAATTGTGATTTTGAACTTTCAAACTTTCCGGAACTTATTCCGGAAAAAATTGTGAGGGATGAAAAGTTGAATAGTAATGAGGCAGCGAATGCTGCGCGTCTTTCGAGATCAGATCCGAGGAATCCACGATGAGGTAGTGAATCTAAATATCACTGAGAAAAATTACCAAAACAATTGATAAAATTGAGTCAAGCATTGAAGAATCCTACGCATTAGTATGCTGAAAGCCAAGGTAAAGTAGCCGTTTTTACAAGATAATGTCCACCAGGACATGGGAAATCCTACCCAATCCCCCTTTTTTATCACACATACCTCTCCCGATGTTTTGACTTATTATTGCTCTCATCCTTGATTGAAGAAATGGCGAACCAGTACCGAAAAATTAAAGAACAGATCCCATTCTCTCCAGGAATTTTCTCAACGCGGAATCAGTATGCTGCCTGATAAATGTGGACAGATGCCGCTACGGATGGACCACACTTTGTATACGAATTTCTCTGAATAATCTTACAAAGATAAAAAAACAAACGTTTCAAATCTTGTTTGACTCTGCAAAATAGCTAATAATATATATGATAATTCTGATCCTTACTATTTCATAACAACCAACTACAATGAACTCGATGCGAAAAACAAATGGCATTTAAATTATGCTGTCTCTCCTTGCCAGAAATGCATTCCCATGCATCCAGCAATTATGGATAGCACGGGAATGCAGTGACCCCAAACGTCTATCGGAAGCCAACGAAGAGAGAAAAAAAAAGAAATGCATAAAACAAAACACAACACCACAGAATCCAACTATAATCCAGAAGCCTCAATGAAAATAATCAGCCTTTCATCTTGTAACGTTTCGTAGCCACGGCAGCTAGTCACAATTCTCTAATACATTTCATTCATACGTCCCTTCAACCCAAGAAGAAATTCTTAAGACTTTCTTGAACATTTAATGTTCCATTACAAATAGAACGTTCCATTACAAATGAAGTCTAAGTACGAGAACAAAAAAAAACAAAAGCAATAAAAATAAAAATTAACTAAATACACACAATTACGAGTGCATGCGGAAAAGTCAGTTTGCGTTCAATGCAGCTGATCTTCTTCATTGATCTCATTAGATGTGCATTTACACAAATACAATAAACAATTGCCGCCTCCTTATCAAAAGCGGCGAACGGCATTTATGCGCATCCACTTTACATACCACATATGATCATCATCTTCAAGCTTCACATCCGAGTTTCAAGTTGAAACCAAAGTATCTACAGAATCGATCGATCTATCTTTGGTGCGAATGGGCGATAACGTGAGCGCCAGTTCAAATAAATATCTCCAGTTCTTTGAACATGCCCGCATATGTACATGCGAGTGAGTTCTGATATTAACCTTGTCCAGTACGTGAGCCCAATGATGCCTTTTGATTTTTCTCCAGTTATTCTGATATGTTTTATCTCGTTTAACAGGTGAGGCTCAATCAATTGATCAAATTTTAATGAGATATTGTTACATTTCGCCAGTATTAATAAGGACATGCTGATCATCTTGTTATTTGGTTAAATAAAAAAGATTGAGACTATCCTTCTGTTTAGCTAGACTTTCACATGACTAAAGCAGCACATTCTTGCAGACTAAATAGATTAACTTAGAATCTACAAAGAAGAAAAGTCACGGAAACAAAAAAAGGAGGGAAGAGTTAATTGTTTAGTCTTAGAATTCCATGAAGATTGACTTCTTTTGACGATTGACTACAGAACTACAGGATTGCAAATTGAGCCGTTCATCAAGACGTTCTGAATGGGCTGAGACGTACAGCGGTACGAATTGTTGTGTAAAATGTAATTTTACCCTTCTAGACCGAAGCATCCAGAAATTCCTGTAGAATCTAGAGTAGCCATGGAAGAACTAAGAAATTTAAATGCAAAAAGAAAATCTTTACATTTCTTAGTTTTTTTTTAAATTTTTACTTGAGATTCAGTGTTCTTCAGGACTTAACTAATCAAGTAAAACAGTTTTTTCCTTTTCCAATTTCATTTTCCATTTTTTTTTCATTCTTTTGGTGTTGTAGCCAGTTCATTACATTCTAGAGTATAAGCTAAGCAAAGGATATAAGCTAAGTAAAAATAATTAACTTGTAAGTAGAGACATAGTGTGCCATTCAGTGTATGAGATTTTACTCCTTTATTATTCTCGACCTGGGGCTCAATATTAGAAAGAACAAAGGCCAGAATCGGACCCTAGCTTCTTGCATATGATACTTTAATTTACAGATAATCTATCATATCGAACTGCACAATCAAGGATCTCTCCTGGCTCCACTTCTGTTACGTAGCTACTCCCCAGTTATGTGAGTCGTTCGCAATCGTTCACTTTCCTCTTCCTTGCTACAAGATTGACAGCTGTGGTGACCAAAGAAATTGTGTCCTGTTTCTCTTTTTCTTTATATTCTCGAGACTGCAAGCACTTTTTCTAAAACATAGGTTGTTGCAAAAGTTTGTAGCCGTAGTATTTCTTGTATGTAATTTCAAAGAAAAGTGATTGGATTAATTTTATCATTTCACACATTAAAAATACGATAAATAACACAGGCCGACATGATTTTTGGTGTTTTGTCCTTTGCCAATACGGGTACGTTGCTTCTGAATGTGAATTTGGTTTGAGCCCATCACGCCGAGATTTTTCACAAAATTAAAAAAACCTTGTGAGATATTGTTTACTAGAGCAAAGAAGTACCTTAATGATATTTCCTTAATTGCATTAGAATTATTTCTTTAAAATAACTGATACACGGGTAGACAATATTTTAGTATTATATTATGTTTATTTCATTTCAATGGTAACACTTATTGATTTTCACATATGTCAAAGTCAACTTGACGGCATCGGCAATTGTTTACGAAATAGTTAGTTTGCGTCAGGTGTTTGTAGCACGCAGTTGTGTTTTGTTTTCTAAGTGTTTAGTGCGCCATTATGCCATCGAGAAAGTGTAAAAACAGTCCAAATATATTTTGGGACGTGTGTGGTGATTGAACGATAGCAAAGCATCATTGAAACATAAAAGAATTTCTCAAGAAAGCTCATCACGCTTTCTTCGGTGTAAGGCTTGGTGATCAGGACAAACCTTGGGCTCTACACAAGTGTGCTTTCAGTATTTCGAGCTACTGAGAAAATGGACAAAAGACACACGTAGCTCTTTGCCCTTTGGCATTCCTATGGTATGGAGGAAACCAAAACAACCATGGAGACGGCTGTTATTTTTGCTCCTGTGATGTCAAGGGTTTCAATTCGAAAAATAAATATAGTATTTAGTGCCCTGATTTACCGCCTGCTAAACGACATGTACTGCATGGAACAGAAATTCCCATTCCTCCGCCTTTTCTTCATTCCATCCAACAGCAATCATCAGATGAAAGTTCAATAGAAAAAACCGATGAAGACGAATTCAATCCTGATATAGACACACTTATCCAAGCTGAACTGTATGACTTTGTGAGTGACTTAGGCCAATAGAAGGATGCTGCATAAATCTAAGGATCACCACTGAAAAACAAAAGTCTCTACAAGCTTATTTGATAGATCAACTTATCCATTCTCACTTACAAATTGCAAGTGACTTATACCATTGCTATGATGATTTTAGAGAAGACTCATTGGTGCGGAAGTTAAGATCAATTTTGTCAAATAGCTCGAAAGTGAAATGATATTAGAAAGAAAGGTGGGAAGAGCTCAAGCTGATTTCTAGTATCAAAATCAGTTCCGTTCCATCCCTTTTATCTCTGTTAATTGGTAAAGCATTGCAACAAAACAGGGACAATATTTTCTCTGTAATATTCTCCATTAACAGACATTCCTTGCAAAACAACGTGTAGTTGGGTATTTCCACGACTGCAGACTACACCAGCTATCACGATTTTTAAACCGTAGTATTTTCAGACTATTTTTGAAACGTATTTTTTGAATCGCAGGATTTCAATGTGCTATTCTGACGATTGGGTATTGGATTCAGTTGACTCAGGAACTCATCCGGAGAAAGGATGACTGCACGCTCCATTTCGCCACAGGCATCGTCATGAGCAAATCCAGAGGTTTTGAGATTTTGACAGAAATTTAACTAGTCTAGAATAATCTCGTCGGAAAGCTTCTTGCATTTTCTACAGGCTTGATTGCCCCAGTAGGTGGACCGAATGTGTCGTTAAACGGTTTGCATCCACATATTTTTAGCGGGCTCCGGAAAGCTATTAAGCCGTGCCGTCGTTCCGTGAAGCCATATCGTTAAGAATACATAGAGGAATTGTCGAGGAGTTCAGAAGATCAGATCAGAAGATGTAGGATCTATACTTTACGAATCTGTCAATCAAATGACTTTGATCTCTCATGTGCTAAAGATAAATAGAGCTTAGTTTTTAGTTTCTTCAGGCCATACTTCTGAAACTACTGGTGGAAATACAGGCAAAGTGGAAACTATTGCGTATGACCTTTTGACAAATGGTGGCGTTGATGAAATAGGTAAATATGTCGACGCGAAGGTGGCCTATGGTGATATTTTGTTGTTTTAAATGTTTTTATTCGAATGTTTTATGTCAAGTTGATGTTCCGAAAACGATTTGTGGATGACAATTTTTGAAGATAAAGGCTTAAAATGCGGTATTACAACACCTGAAGCGCAGACTTTAAAAACTCACATTCCACGCGGTAAACGAGTCAACTTAGTGAGTATTTTTGGTACTGATTGGGTGACTGTCCATAAGGAAACCAGAGTTTGACCATTGTCAGTTAATATCTGTCAAAATGATACCTAGTGTTAAAACATCATTTTCTTTATTTTTAATTATTGTTTACACCTTATAATCAAAAAAGAACGAGCATTTAAAAAACAACACAAAATTTCAATTTTTAATAAATTTCTTTATTATTCCCTCCAAAATACTCTCCTCTTGCGGCCTGGTTTGATCCAATGCATTTAAATTTATACTCGTATATTTATATTTGAACATACAAATACATTTTTTATAGCCGGCCAAAGGTATGGCCTTCAGCTGTTCTCAAAACGCGTACCCCGCAATTTGTGTTTTGGAAATAGAATAAATCACACGGAGCTATTTCTGGACTGCACGGTGCTTAGCTGATGACATTAGTCTAATTTTTGGCCAAAAAATCCAAAATAATCATGGCCATAAGGGATGACGCATTAGCGTCTTGTTAAATCCTTAAATTTTTCTTCCACAAATGGAGCCATTCTTGCGAATGGCCTCCGGAAGGAATTAGTTGTGGACCACACCACGAATATCAAAGAAAACTGTCAGGAAAACTTTAGTTTTGGACCAACTTTGGCGCTCTTTCCTCGGTTTTGGCTAATTTCCGAAGCACCATTCGGACGATTGTTGTTGGGTCAGCAAATGAAATTCATAAACCCATGTTTCGGTACCAGTAATGATGCGTTCGATGAATTTTGGGTCGCTGTCTGCTTTGCAAATCATTTCTTTCGCCCCATCAGTACGACGCTGTTTTTCAGTGAAATTCAGCTATTTTGGCACCAGGCGAGAAGTGACGCGTTTTATGCCCAAAATATCAGTTAAAACGTATTTGGCTGGTCCATAAAAGATGCTCAATTGACACACGATGATTTGTCAATCCAATTTGCTTGGCACGTTCGATTTTTTTTCGGTAACTGACGTTGATGGCCGTCCAGGGATCTTATCTTTTTCTATGCTTTCTCGGCCATATTTGAACTTTTATACCATTCGTAAACTCGTGTTTTCGATAAACACGGTTCGCACTATTTCTAGTTTGCCTTTTCTGACATTTTCAACGAATCGGTACACGAAATTTCATTTTTAACACCAAATTTTAGGCAGGCTCGTTGTTCTCTAATTTTTCATCCATTCTCGTTTTTTATGTTTTTTATCTTTCATTATCTTTCATGCCTGAATTGTAACACAAAAATTTTTCAACTTTTTCGTACAGACGCTGTCGACGCAATTGAATGCGAATCATACAAGATTGAAAAATTGACAAAGAACACCAATTAAAGTATTGCCAACGTTGAGAAAATGCAAGCTTAACGATTGGATAAGCGCGGCAATTCAAAATTCAAAATTCCCTTTCTATTTTGTTCATAAGGTATGTTGATTTTTTTTTTTTTGTGACAATTTATGTCATCTATAGTTTTTTTTATTTTAATTACAATGTAGATTGTGATAGTAAGTCCTTTATTAAAAATTTCTTGCAGAGTTTATTGGTTAGTTTCAGTTTATTTTTTCAACTGCTATTAAACTATTTTTGAAGATTTCAGTAAGCCACTCTTTGTAGTTTGTTTGTTGCAGGCCACAGATATGGCAGTGGCCTCTCAGGCCTGCGTCGCAATTTATGCTACACAAAAACCATGTGAAACCAATGGAAGTTGTATGACCTCTGAAATGAACACCAGCATAGCAAGATTCCAGTAAAAGCAAATGAAAATATTGACGAATTTTGTCTTTTTAGAAGTCTAGATTTTGAAACCAAACCATGAAAGACTGGAGGCGAAATTAGATATTTCTTTAGTTGTAAATTGCTTCTGAACTCTCGCATGAAAGGAAAGACAGCAAATGGCTGTGCAATTCTGCTTAAGTTTTACATATTTTCGATAGTGCATTCAATTTGTTTTTGGAAATTTCTTCAAAGATTCGAAACCTCCTCCGGCACTCTTTACTTGCAAATAAAATTCAAAGTGAACTGATAAACACAAACCACAAGTGGAAATAACAAAAAATTATCTGTACAAAATATTTCATACACAACATAAGTCACGTCCACTATTTTGATTAAATTCAATTCAAAGTCGAATTGGACATCTGAAGCATCTTTTCCATTTTGATTTCATTCAATTTACAAAAATATTAAATAGCCGCAAAGAAAGAACATAAGAAAAAACGCCTTCTTCCCACATTAATAGTCATATTTTGTGGTTTATAAATTCGATTAAACATCATAATCAATCCTAGTACAACATTTAGCATCATCATCAAAGTTTTCTTATCATTTCCACTGCCTAAGAATATCATTTATAACTGGAAAATGAGAGCATGTTAACTCAAAATCACTTGTTGCTAATGGCGATCTAGTTAATTCGGGTCAGTGATTTAATTAGAATCACACATGTATAATATTGCCTAATGACGGGGTAAAAACAACTTCATCAACCAATCTTGAAGGACTTTTCATTATCAACGGCATGTTGATACAATGTTTTTCGTAATAAAATTAACATTTTTTATTGTCCACTGGCCTATCTTTCCGTCCAGTTTAGAATACTGGTAAGGAATTTGTATGATTTCTAGTTTATTTATTTGGGGTTGATACAATCATGTTGGTAATTGGAAAATTGATGATCACATCCAAAGCTTAGCAAATCGTTTGGATTGATTTCAAGGACTCTCAGGAAATCGTTCTAATTAGAAGTTAGATTATACAAGTGCATTTTTTAAAGCTTCCTTTCAATTGATTCATAATGTTTGATGAGTTGACTGCTCGACACACTCATTGGAATTTGGCTCATAATAACCAAACAGGAAACGTTATTTTTTATCTCTTCAAAGAAAACAACTGAGTCCTTTGCCAATCTAAAGAATCAACCTTTATCTTCCCTCAAGATATTGGCTCTACCCAGGATTTTGTTTGAGGTGAATAAATGTGAGCCCCTCGGAAGGCACCATATCCCAAACGCTATACTAACCACACCTTACGGTTTTGTTTTCTCAGTACAATTCTCAGTACGTGCCCAAACAATTCCATTCTGTTTCCAAATTACGATAAACTACGGGTGAAAATATTTCTCTAGCTCAAGGACTCCGGAAATCCAATGGAAACAACAGAAGAAAAAATGAGGACCAAATTATACAATTCGGAGGACAATAGAAAATAGCGCACAGAAATACAATAGTAATGTCTACGCCTTCAAACCTAATAAGCTGGATCAGAACTTCTTAACTCTCTGCGGCGTCAGGAGCAAAGAAATCGTGACTCCTCCCTGAAGACTGCCGTTAACTCTGCAACTAGACCGATCAACATCGAAATCACAAATCTACGTAACCACTGCTAGAGCTATCCCCCTAGCATCCTTGACCATAAAAATCTGGAAGCTGACGTAAATACAGCAAAACAAACACCATGTGTGATATTTCATGTGCTTTGAAAGATGACAATGGTATCCAAATATAATCTTGTGAAGGGAAAACAAAATAGCAAACTGATAAGTTCGACAAATATCATACCGTAGAATGGGTTACAACATCACAAAATTAATTGTAGATGATTAACTGCAAACCGACTCAAACACCACTAATTCATCTCCTAGATCTCTTATGAAAAGGAAACAAATAATAGAGAAACTAAAATATTATAAAGTTCCTAAAATCTACCTGATAAAGACATCACGAATCTACCGAAAAAAAAGAATAGTTTTAATTTGCCTCGTAATCAGCGCCTGTCAAAAAACATCGCACCTTCTAAAATGTTGGGAATTTTTTTGAAATGTTTCTAATGCAATATACAATACAACATAACATGGTCAACATACACTAAAAAACATCTTCCCGATGGTCTCCCACAAGGTTCATGCCTGAGTCCAACACTTTTCAATACCTACACGTTTGATTTGGATGTAATCCAAAGCAGCCAACCTGCGGTGTGTGTGAAAAACAACTGCTTGTACACTATTTTCAACAATCCCGTCCTGATCATACCCAAACTAGAGTAAATGCTGGCGAAGATTTAACAGTACTTTAACTGCTGGTAAATTTGAATGAACATTAAGAAATTCATGGGAATATTTTATAGCACAAAAGAAATACCAGCATGCTGCCAAACAGATCCATCAACTCCCTAGGCCAAATGATTTCTCGGTCCTCAGATCTGACCTATCTGAGAAAAATCTCTTAACCTTATAGATCTCAAAATTGAACAAAATTTTGGTAGTAGACAAACAGCAAAATAAAATGTCGGACATGAATGAACTAGTTGTATTGGGTCAAACGTCGAAAGCTGACATTGCCAGAGTGCAACAAAACGTTTGGGGTCCAACAAACATACCAAGGACAGAAGAAATTTTGACTTGAGGAAATCAAACCATTTGATGAATTCTATTTGAAGTTGTCTAAGCTTCAAGTAACGATGACTAAACATGTAGCATCATCACATGTATGTCAAAAAATTAAACAATCCTTGAAGGCTTAATCCAAGCGAGGACCAACAAGAAAGGGACCGACCAAAATGATCCCAACTAATTAACCCGTTGGACTACACAGGAGATTTCGTCACAGCTCGTAAAATTCAGTTTCCGAAAGTAATCTTGGTGAACGAATTCCAATTCTGTCGAAGACCTCGATCGATTCTCGCTGAAAATCTCTTATTATAAATGGATTTTACATTTTTTCTCCATATATTTCTCGAAGAAATTTGAACCTCTACTCAGAAGGGGGTATGAACTAGTGTACCAGTACCGTCAATGTATTTTACTATTGACGAGCAAAACCACAACTTTTAAAAAATAATCGAACAACATCCTTTTTACAGCTAGAGCGTGTCAACGCTGCAACAGCTTCAAAATTAAAAATCATGAAGTTATGCAGAATAAATTTTGACAGCTAATTCGTTTCAAAACTTAAAAATTGAAAAACCTTAAACTACACAGAATTAAAAATTGGCAAAATGTAGATTCAGATACCCTCAAAATCTAATCAAACTTTGCAATCTATGAAAAACTGGCATATAACAGTGATAAAGCAAGCGATTGCCTTAAAAACCTTCTCGAGCACGGAGTACACCTTCAACCCGTCACTATGTATTGATTTACATTACTCTACCGACATGAAGACTGCGGACGAGAAAGTTCAAATAGCTTCAGGCAAACGCTTCTATAAGGTATACCATAGAAAACGTCAAAACTGTAAATTGACGTTTTTGAGAACGTCAAAAACAAATTAAATTGATTTTCAGTAGCCATCATGTGGTTTTATTTTCTATTTTTTCCTTGTTACTATTTTAAAAAAATATGGATTGCATTAGCTCTAAGATTAAACTCATTTGGATGCCTTTTTCGGCTTCGTTGGTAATAATCCAATATCCCATTCTATCACTTTCAGACATTTTCTGTGATGAATTTTCAATCCAGGTCTATCTTCAATCTAACTTTTATCTTAATCGTCATGCCTTTTCTCGTAGACCAAAGATTTGCATGGCCCTCAATAGGAAAAAGCACAATAAATTATGTTGCAGGACTTTGATGGTCAGTTAATGCTACCATTAGTTGAAACGGCTCGTTCCTGGAATAATAGAGCTAATGAGATAACCTAGAGGCGAAATATTGGACAAGTCGCACTGATATGTGGCACATAAACATCGCTACCAGCTTAGAGCAAAATTATCCCTTAGCATATTCCTGCAGCATGGATCATATACTATTAAGCAAATCCTACCTTCGTCTTAAAAACAAGTTGAATGGTCCGTTAAACCAAAGTACCATATTCAACATTGATATTATCACAAACAAATTATTTGTAAATTGCTTAAAGAAATCCCATCACCAAAATCGTGTAGTTTTGCACATTGGCCCATAAATCCTGGCACATCTAAAAAAATTATTTATTTTCCCGAAATTTGAAGCTCCTTCAAACTGCCCTATTCACACAAATTGGATGAAAACCATGGTCAGCTGGCTTGATCCATTTCAATGTTTAAGGCTTTCATGTGATGAGGAAGAAATAAAGGCTTTCAGCTGCAGACAAAGCTCAAGTTTTTCGAAACGATTTGGAATACAAGCATTTCCTCTAACACTGGCTTATCCTCCAACATTCTCGCCGGCGTGAGCGATTCTAAAACAAATACGCTCATCTCTTACTCAGCCAGTTCTCGATAACACACAGGACAGGATTTTAACAAGTTCCTGCCACCATACTAATGACGGAATTCAAAAAATAAATGGCCAACTAGACTATGAACTAGTCAACTGAAAGTGAAGTAGTTCAATCTGATTCAGTTGCTTAAACTGAGAAGAAGCCTTTTCAAAATAGCAATATCGTACTGAAATGAAATAGATGTCATTCATGCGGATCATTATACTGATGGTGAAGCAGTATGCCTAATACTTCTTGGCTTTGGAACGTCTTAAAAATTAGTCTAGTGAATAGAAAACAGCAACGCGAAACTCATCAGCTCAGGTTAAAATCATAATCTTACAAAAAATATTAACCCATCAATCCTGGTATGAAACAGGATGACGTGCTGAGTCCTAGACAATTTAATTTCGTACTAGAGTACGTAGTTAGTAAATTATACTTGACTCATAAAAGTATAACACAGACGACCTTGTTTGAAAATTGACATATCCTCAGATCCAACCAATCATTCGTCCCTATATCTACTGGTGCCATAATTTTAAGTCTAGCGGCGCCATCTATGTTGTCCAACTTACATTTAAAAGCCTAAACGCTTCCCTACAACGTTACAGTAAATTAAATGATATCAAAATAAATTTTGTTAGCAAATATCAAAGATGTGACAGTTCTCCTCTGGCAAATTTTGATTCCATGTCGAAATTTTAACATAGAACAAAACAACGGTCGTGAAACATGATGTCAGTGGTCAGTGGTAAAACATGATGTCAATTGCTTTCAAACAGATTATATGTTTTCCTTTGACTTTAACACGGTTCGGGAGCTATTTAGACATCCGAATCACTGAAAAGTACGTTATTTATTGCAAATTACCAAAATGTTCCACTTGAAAAATAAGTCGGCAGCTTTGAAATCCAACAGAGATAGACTCGAACCACTTTTTTTCAAAAATTTAGGCAAATTCATTGTGAGTTTGACATTCCAGACACGTCGTAGCTGAAGGAAAAAAATATTGAAACATTGTGCTTTCAATATGACCCAGTAACAAAGCGTGAAAGTTCGAACCGGAAGTCTAACCAATAACAAACAAAAAACGAAACACCTAAGATTTTGTCAACAATAGTTTTCCTTTTCTTTGACAGCATGGGAATCGCCCTCAAAAAATTACCTCTACCTAAAGCCACTGACGTGTATTAAAGCCAAGATACAATACTGCGAAACCACGATGCGAGAGCACGACACGTGCCTCGCAATAAATGTCAACCCGTTTCCGTTTTATATATTTGCGATCGTTTCATACCAACATTATTCGTCGAAAGAAAGAAGCGGATAAATATTCGTGGAATGTGAAATCCCTCTCAACCAGATGTATTGACATATGTCATTTGTTAAATCATTCACCGTTTTCAGCTGATTTGACATCGTGTGACTTTTGTTTATTTTGAAAACTGAAAGTGGAGGGCGCGATCGAACGATCAAAATTAATAGAGGCGGCTTTTGTACCCTCGAATAAATTTTAGAGCATATTATCAACAATTTTTTCTTCAAAATTCTTAATTTATCAAGAAAAATGTCCACAATACGTGGATAATTTTAGAAATTTTTTTTTTTCATAATTGTGGGCTTTATTTTCTTCTTTGTAGATAAGAGAATTGACTCTCTTGTTTTTAAAGAGAAATATAGTTCTCGATCTGTTTTGACGGGTTTTTCGAAATCTATTAGTCAATAAAGGGTTATATAAAATGTAATAGACGCTTTAAATAATTTTGATGACAGCAAATATCAGATCCAATCAATTTTTTTTTCAAAATTAACAACTATTTCATTTGAAAATTGATTAAAAATATAAATTATTTGCATACTTAACGACATGGACATCATTAGAATGTAAACTAATTTCCACTGACCGTACTTATTTAAATATAGCCACCATCCCACATGTCTTACCTGTAAATAAAAACAAATTGTTAATATGTGCTATATAATATCCTTGGGAAATGATAATAAATTCAAAATCAATAATATCTTCACACATTAATATACATATGTAGATGCACGTGCATACTAAACGAAGATGTTTACAATGAGTCTGAAAACATATTCAGCAAAATTCAAAGTGGTGGTGCATTAAATTCTCATTAATCATAACACGTTTTAATTAAACATACACACACTGCTGTCTAATTTAAAATGTATTTGGAATGTAAACTGACCCACCCCATAAACAGAAAAAAAATCATATAAATCTTTTGCTGCAACATTCAGCAAATAGCAACGACGCGGACCATGTACTCTACTTTTTGCGAGAGCTGAGCCCAGCATAAATATCGGGGATTCACCCTAAACAAATGCACATGCCACATGAATTCCATATGCAATCCATATGGAATTGACTTCAGGTGAATAGCCAACCTTGAATTTTATTTGCATATCTACATATCTGGATAGGTTTTTCATAACTCATGCAATTTTAGGCTATATGAGATTCAGGGAACAATTTGGGTTGTTAGCGAAACAATTAGGGCAATCGTTTTTGCAGACTTTTTCGCGAGCAGGAAAAAAATTTTGTCCTGAATGTCATCTCCATGGTCAGATTTACGTGGAAATAAGATGACCATTGCGCATGGAAAGGTTTCCGCAAACGTATTGGGTGGAAGTTTGATTCATTTAGAATGCATTTTCCATATTTGGACAGAAAAACGCTCGAGGGACAGCTCGAGGTGGTTTCACATGTGTAATTTGCAAAAATGTTGAGGTTAGACTTAGAACTATTGAACTTTTTTCAATTGTTTGAATAAATTTCTTTTGTTTATAAAAGAAGAAAGTGAATAATCGAAGAAGAAAGCGAGTTATGATTTTTTTTATTAATCGTGTGCATATATTGCACATTTATACTTCCTAGACGAAACATTACAAGTATTCCTACTTTATGGTGTGCATGTGGTGCATAATTACCATAGACAAAAGATAGTTACCATGTCACGCTGATCATCTTTCACAGAGATCTCCTTGCCTTGAACTTGTGGTCATCAATTTCCATTACTGCTGCACCCAATACTTATCTGTATCTTTACCTCTGCTTCATCTAGACAAATAATTCTTGCATGGGAAGATACATACACACAAACGATCTGAGATACTCTCTTAATAACACAATCATTGTATCGAAGAAGTTTCCGTTGAACGACAGCAAAAGCATATGTACACATGCTTATACATGCTTCAGCATAGACTGTATGCCTGCAGGACATCAACAATGCTAAAGTCACAACGATGGTGGTGTCTTAATAACTTTTTTTGCTAACATTCATAACTCAACTTCAATTTGAAAAAGACTTGAGAGGTCTCCTCCTGTTTAATTAGATCAAAAGTGCAATACGACAGTCATGGCGATGACGGCATCAATAAATCCATATATTGACTTGACTACATACAACATATTGAGGAGAGCATGCAGATCACTTCAGTGCAAATAAATATTTAATTATTATACATTAGTCATGAACATTTGCCGTTCTGGTTTGCAAAGACCACGCACGAGTGAGCCGAGACTGATTTGTTTGCTTCGGAATCAGAGGTACCAGAACTAAATGGATCTACGATCATGTTCCAGGAAGGAGTTTCAAAGGAAGAGATGAAAAATAATAAAATAATCCTCTTTTACTTTTACTTTTAGGGTCATAATTTCGATTTGTTTTCCCCAATTACATCGAGTATTATTCGGAAAAAGACCATTCGAAACCCAGTCCGTTAAATCTCCAAAAAATTTACTCATCCGGCTCGATGTCGTAGCATTGTTTTCTAATACCTTCGTCAAGGAAGCTATTATCTTTCAATAGAAGTTACTACTCCAATAACATAGAGGACAACAATCGAATCTAAAGTCGGGCAGACATCAGGCTCAAAGTTTTGTACACAAGATAACTACTTCGTCTTTAGAGAAGATAAATAAAATAAAATATATTTTTATAAATAAAATAAAATCGAATAGAATGATACATTAATGAATACTCCTCTTTATCCTTGTATAAGCGAAGCTTTTCTGGGTAAAATACAATTGGACTTAGTAGCTTCAAAGAATAAACCATTATTTTAGAAATAGTATACCACATTTAAGTGAAGGGATTCTAAGCAAACTCTAAGCGCTCTCATTATACTATATAAGGATATAAGGTTCCCTACAGAATTGAGAAGAAAGAAAAACTGCGTTGTTGTGTTGAGAAGCATACCGGGAAATTTGGAACTAGAGAACTTCAGAGAAACCAACGAGCAGCAAAAGAGTAACTTTCAACACATCAAACTACTACTATCAGCACAAGATACTATCCCTTAAGGATACGATTAGCTGAATGCATTTGACTTAGGGGTTTGATTTGATTTCTTTTTGTTTATTCAATGGATAATTTTATTCGATGCATTTGAATAAAAATGAACTTTTCAAGCATCAAGTATCTACTTTTTAAAAACTATAAGCTTAATCATGTACAACATTAAAATAATGATAAACAATAACTTCAGTACGACGGCCTGGATCCTTTGATAGAAATCATAGAAAATTAACTATTATCGAAAGTTACTTTCGCTTTCATAGAGAATTTACGATTTAAATCGATTTCCCTCACGGTATTTTCTTCAGCGAGGTAATTCTAAGCCTCGATGATCCTTAAATGGGTTAGCATATTACAACGTGCTAGCGCCTCCAGTTGCTTGCATTAGTGAACGTTCAAGTTGCAGGAATTCCTTCTCCAAAACGAAGATAATAGTAGGGAGATTGCAAGAATTCTAAAGTATCGACTCCCCTCTTGAAGCCTCAAACTAATCAAGCAAGCGCTTATTGTTTTTTCAGGATAGCCGGGACCATCTGGTTTCATCTACCAGCCAATACTAGCAGATCTTGCATCTGGATATCCGGACCAAGCCCTCCCACATTTAGCCAGATTTCCGTTTTTAAGATAAATATTTTTATTAATCGCAGGCGCAGTATAGCAGACGCAAATTGACGCAGTATCAGTTATTAAGATGTAAGTTTTATTTCATATTAAATAAAAAAACTTTACATACTCTAGAACGTTTGTAGTGTAGTTGGAATATTGCAAACTTTGCATCGAAGGGAATGATTTTATACATTCCTTTATTATCTCAAACAAAAACGACTATTAGTGAAATCAATTCGGTTTTGAAAACTAATCTGTACAATATATGTGGCCTCAAATGATCATGACATAAGGCCTACACTAAGGACTACACACTAAAAGACAAAAGCTGAGAGTACATAATAATGCACAAAAACAACTCCTGGGAAAAAACCGAAATGGCGTTAGAACTTCTAAGTCAACACGCCAAACAAATAGGAATCCAAACGGATGACACTTGCCAAGCTTGCGGCGAGGAGGAAGAAAGTACAGAACACTTCCTCCTAGATTGCCCGAGTCTGGCCAACAAACGCCTTACTTGGCTGAGGTGTACTGGCGTAACAGAATTAGAACACTTGGCGACCACAGAACATGGGGAACTCCTTGGATTTTGTAGGACGACAGGATGGAAAAACAAAAAGTGATTAAAAAACGAAATATCTGTGATGTTTCCTTCCTAGAAAAAACTATTTATTTTCATTTTCTAGTGAAAGTTTGTTTGAACGCAAGATTTTATTACGTTTCATTTGATTTCGTTGAAAAACTGACAATGGTACGGAAGAATGAATAATGAAAAAAGAATGAAAAATTTTTTTTAATTTTTTGGTCAAACTATATTTAAACTTAAGATTGATTTTATTACGTGTGATTTACTGAAAACCTGTGAGTAATTGGAATATAACTCTTTAAGTTACAGTACTCGCAAGCCCGCTGCCATTCAAAAATAAACATGATTAGTGTTCAGAGCATTTTGTTTCATTTCTTTGGCTTTATTCATAACAGCCGTCCTTTGTACATGTGACCCTTGTACCTTCTTTTACTATTAGCAATAAGAAGACCTTTGATGTTCTGAGTACCGGACTCCAAGAAGAATGAACCAACTGAACTCCCAACTAAACACATCTGCTGCCAAACAGATGACCTGACCTCAAATGCATTGGCATATTACTACTAGGTAGCTCCTCCTATTGGAAGCAATATTGAACGATCGGGTCACAGGAATTTTTTTTTTCGGAATATTGGAAAAAAACCGTAGTAGGATTGCTTGCATTGCAAAAGTATTCCTTCCGTACTCCAAGGTTTCAATCAATCAAGCAAGTCCTTATTTTCCTACAGATAGCTCGATGTTCATACATCATCTGATTCCATTTATTAGCCAATATCAGCTGCTCTTCCATATGTCTATCGGGAGTTTTACAATATTTTACCAGATAACTAAGCTTTATACTTCATTTTCTGCATGAAAGATTTTAAAGATCTGAATATGAAAGTTATACAACCTGAAGAATGTAAGTGAACCACCTCTGTAATCCTGAAACCCTGACTGAATTCAATTTATTTATTTGCAGGCAAGCAAATAAAACATTTACAACTCAAAAACTGGGTTAGATGGAAGTTACTCTCATACGTGCTCTCATGTAGTCTACGATCTCAAAGTGTGAATAGGCCACCGTCCCTTCTTACTTACACCCCATATTCCCAGGATTATTACGACTAGCCACGAGGATGTCGTATTTCGTCACTACGGACAACTCTTTGTTACCTTTGTGACTTGATTCTCTAAATTTTTCGGTGAATCACAAAAATTCAGCCACCAAGAAAGACAAGGAGGTCCTAACCCTGGCAGTGAAAAACGCCCGTGGGAAGTCAAAACTAATTTTAGCAAATCACGTTTGCCAAGGGGAAATCATCCCACTTCGCTAATAGCACATACGCCGAGGATTTTTAGGACTTGAAGAAGGACGTCGTCTTTTATTCCTAGAGTCTTTTCCTTTCCTAGAACTCTTGTGACTGCATTGTTTAGATTTTCTAGCCAGCAAAGAAAACACTACAACTGAAAAAACAACAAATTCCCAACTCTGGAGAACGTGTCGGAGGAAGGAAAAATCTTCCTTATGAAGTCCTGCAAAAAATAAAACGCCAAAACGCGGAACAATCAAATATAAGGAAAATCTAGGAGGACAGGTCCACCACCAGAAACCAGAATAGCTTACTGGTTGATGAATGCAATCTGTCTAGGGACAAATATACTCTCTAACGAACAAAAAGAGAACTTATCCCCGAGCCTTGAATTGCGATCCTATTGTTTATGTCCAATCTCCAAATATTTTCAATTACGAAACAAAAAATATGACACTAACCGAACTTTTTTCCGAACGGCATAGTAGTTGACAGGTTGACTAGATCTAATCAAATCATAGATACCCTAAAATTGCGATTCAGGGAGGACTTTTCCGATGCGGAAGATGAGCAAGAGAAGACTTCTGGGATCGTGTTTAGATAATCGGGATGTAATCAAACAAAATGCTTACAAATATGTTTGTGTCTTGTCTGAATAAATCGGAATTTCCATATTTCATTTTTATATCAAAAAATAAAACACAAGTATTGTCAGCGTACATCTAGGCTTTTATGTTCAAGAGTAGTAAAACAATCGTTCCAGGAATAAACTATATAGGCAGAAGATATGAGTAGTCCTTGAAAAGACAAACATTAAATGTTTCAACCCCTTGTTTGGAACAACCTGATCCACATTCAAAACTAGGGAATATCTAGTTAATAATAAACAGGTATCTGTCTTCGTTTATTGTGTGTTCAGCCTACCCGGGACAGATTTCAATGACGTCTACCCTGTGTACAGTATAGGCCACTAAAGATTTTAAATTTCAACTGGCTATAAAAAAAATGAACGGTCTATCAATGTTATGAGTTTATTTGAAAGATTGAACCTTTTCATTGAGGAATAGAAACTAACACCTTTCAAATAATTGTGCCGGCTGAGTTTACAAACCCCGAAGCAATCGGTTCAATTTTTCAGTACATTTTCGATTATTTGCGCCTGTTTTTTGTCAATCGCAGTTTCATGTTTGGAATCATATCATGTTTCAAGTCGTCAAACATCTCTGAATGGTTAGCGTAACATTTGTCTTTAAAAGCTCCCCAAAAAAAAGTCCAACGGAGTCAAATCGCAGCTCCGAGGTGACCAATAGTTGTCACCATATCTGCTCAGACAGAAGGCATCTCCAAAAACTGCGTGAGTCATATCCTCCAAAAAGTATTAGCAACAAGAAATCTATATGGGCACAAGGTGTCACGTTTGCTCCGGACAACAAGTGCAACGAAGAGACCACTTCAAAGCAGGCTGTTTAAGCGCAATCCAAAGGAGTTTTCGCGTCGTTTCGTGACCTTAGATGAACCATGAGGCCACTGGTACACACCTGAGGTCAAAATAGAGTCAAAAGAGTGGATAGTGAAACATGCTCCGAAGAAGGCAAAGACTGTCCTATCGGCTGCAAAGGTGATGGCCCCCGTTTTCTGACATTCATAAAATGTGATCTGCATCGACTACTTGAAGAAGGCAAAATGGTCACAAGTCCCTACTAGGCCGAATTATTGAGCCAATCTGGCACCGAACTTCAGAAAATATTCCCCGTTTGACCAAAAGTGTTCTTCCACCATTACAACGCACCGGCTCCAAACCTATTCTCTCACAACGGCTGAATTGGTCAAATTGGGCTACGAACTGCTGCCCCATGAACCGTTTTCTTCAGACTTGACCTAATGCGATTTTTTGTGTTTCAAAACGTGAACAAGTCACTAACCGGTCTGAAATTTTGGTCGAATGAGTAAGTCATTGTCGCCACGGAACCCTTCTTTGCATACCTCGAGAAAGAGTGTTTTTTTTTTCAGGGAGCCTTAAAAAAATTTGGGGTACCACTGGATCAAGTATATCAAGCTAAGAGGAGACTCTTTTGAGAAATGAATCGCTACTTTTCCAAAATTTCCGTTTTTCTTTTGAATGTTAAGTACTTATTCAACCGCTTTCGTATGTCATCCTCTTCAATTTGGGGATGGATCAAAAGTTGCTTAGAATGGCACGGTAGCAATTGCTGTTCATTGTGATGGCGTTCACTTGCTCATTTTCGAATCAAAATGGCCTATTATTTCCGCTACATCAACCTTAGCAACAGACAGTCATTCATTACGAATGGGTTGCTTTCTGCACATTAACATTTTCTGAGAAGCAGATACGACAATTTTGTTTATTGCCGTTTCCTCCGAGGTGAAACTGAACTGACGATGACAATGCTCATCTCCGATCAAGCGATCCTCCGCCCAATGAGCAGACCGAAACACATCGGGTGGTCATCCGTCTTCCGCTCTTGCAATTATTGAACTTTGGACGCATTCATACCGATATCGTTATGCAAAATTCTTCTCATAGAAGTGTGTCGTATGTTTAACTCTCAGTGAGGACGACTGAATTTATGTTGATGGTTATTCACGCACACTCGGAGCAACAGCAGAGATGTTTTTGGTAGAGCCGACCGGACGAGTATATACACGAGTTTGACTTATGCTACAGTGCTCTAGTTTCGTAAAATGACTTTCCAAATTGATCCACAAACTGTTGTTTGGCAAATCCTTCTTATTCATTTTTTTTTAATTCCTTACAGTTGAAGTGGAAATTCACCACTTTGGAAACACGTTCTTAATATTTCTCAACTTTCCCGTTTCAGCGACACGTTTCATAAATGTCAAACATAAAACTAACTGTCACTCACATCGGAAAAGTCATCAAACCTTCCAAACTAAAAATAACCTAAAGTTTCAATTCCAGACGTTAGATGGCTTACTCTGTAATTGATTCGTTTCCGTGTGATTCATTTATTGTTGACTGTGCAATTTGACAAAATTGGTCGTCTTATCTGTCATGTTGATAATTTCTGAACTTATCTAAGTTAACGTTAACCTTCCAATAAGTCATAGATTTTGCATTTTGTGTCACCCAAAATATACAAGTTTAATGGATGTTTCGGTCATATTTCAAATTGGGGTAGTTTGCGAATAACTATTGTGATAAAGTTAAGTACGTTCGAGGTGACAGGTGATTTCTAAGAAACTCCAGTTCTTCTTCCCTGTTTCTGAAGTCTCACATATTGTTATAGAATCTGACACGGCATGTTTTCCCATCTAAAATGTATCTTATAATTGGATGAGTTCACAATGGCGTTAGATACTCATGTATATGTGATGACAGTCTAGCGCGCTCTGGTTTTGCAAGGAATTTCACTGTGTATTCATTTCCAGGATTGATACCTGCATGTTTCTGTAATTATGTGTGGCTCTTCATATCTGAAGATCGGTCTACCTAGCTTTGGCAGGTGCTTTAGGGAGAAATTATCAACGACTAGCATGATTCTGACCGAATCACTTTCTCCTGTACATTTAATTTAGGAAAGAGGTCTGGATCTAACACGTTCCAATTTCTGCACTGAACCATTACGTTATAACAACGATTAGAGCTAGTGTAGAGGTCCACCCTTTCTTTTTCTCGAAGAAACAAGACTTTCGTATCTGCCATTCTAGGACACAATGAGAAAGCTATTTATGCTTGTGAAAAGAGCCCAATCAATGCTAACTACCTTGTACTGGAATACTTTCGCGAAAGGAACATGCCGGCGATTATGTTCATGAAAAAGTAAACCGTGTAACTCGGGGGGCAAAAACAGCATTTTTTCAACATGTCGATGTCAGGAGGTTTTATTTCTTGATTGCTTGCATAAGTTCATGATTCCATACTAGTCTGTTTATCTCATAGTGTCTGATTCCCAAAAATGTTCTCATAAGTTTTGTTGCCAATCATATGACCAGCTCTTTCTTCGTGATTTCCTTCAAATATAAATAAGTTTTACGGAAGTTTTATCTCCAGGAAATCTACAAACATATGAATCAACTATTTTTAGGCGAAATGTACTTTCTATTAACTGACTCGAAAAATTAGCATGTTGAAAGGATTGACATGTTAACAAAAAATAAAATTAGTTAAAAAATAAAATAGCTAAAGCTCGCGAAAAACGTTTTTCAACGTCTGATTTTCGGCCATAAATAAACATACTACAGACACCCAAGCGTCAACACCGGTAAGAACCAGCTATAAAGTACATATGGTGCATAAATCGGCAAATTTTCGCTTTCGCTTTGATCTAGAGGCGCAAGAATTACGTCATATAGAAAATCATTTTGGTCGTGTATGCGCGGGTCAGTGCTTCGTGTCCTTTCATATTACCACACCTGTTTTCACCTCACCACAAGTTGGTGCAACGATAAATTCTCCAAATAAATGATCGATTGCAATATTGTATTGGATTAGCTTCATACCGAAACTTCCACATTTTCCGCGGCCCTGAATTTTCCCGGAGGAACTAACGACTTCCTTCTGCACATGTTGACTGTAAAAGTGCTTTCAATACATGTTCCGATGAAATTAACAGCATAAGTTACCTTTAACAAAAAATATATGATTTTCCACGATTTTCCTTAAATAAACGCGTTGAAAATTATAACACAGGTGAGAATTCACACAACTCGCGCGAAACATAAACTTGGAAAATTAATTTTTGTTTACTTAGGGAAACTTATTTACAAATGACTACGCATATGAATTTCAGGAAATAAATATTGTTCTAAGCTAAACAGGGGGTCGATTAGTTGACGCAATTATATTTAGATTTTATGGATACGTACGTTAAAATCTCTTTTATTATCGCGCTGTTGAGGCGAATTTAATAAATTCGCGAATGTAGAGGCAAATAAATAACCATCGGTAGCCATTTCATAGTGCTCCATTTCCCATGCAATTACTTTGCAGTTACCTTATGAAAATATTTACACACATATGCTAACGAGTGGATGAGGAAACAAACTAACATACTGAGTATGTAGACTTTATGCGGGAAAATTCTAAAATTTCTCAGAAAACAACGACTCACAAGGATGTATAAAAGCGGCATGAGCTTCTAGTTCGTTGGCTGCTATTCGCGATTGGCAAATTGATGATAGTCCGACTAGCAGATTTTCCACTCATAAACAGTCTGATATGATTACAGTAGTGGCAAATTTAGAAAGTCCTAAATTTATTTTTTAACGATCGTTTCTGGATAAAAATGCTTCAGGCCATGTTTCGTTTGAATTACTTTCTTGAACAAAAATAAAGGATCAACGACCATGATTTATTTTCAAGCACAGACTAATAAAAGAACCATTCAATTAATTACATTAAACTAAAGCAAAACAAAAAATAAACAAATTAAACATTACAAGGTTCCTGATCTTGTCTAATTTTAGCACTATTTGTCGAAAAATCAGTTTTTCAATTCATCAAAAACATGTTGTTGTTTTTTTATTCTTCAATTATTTATAGCGTGCCCTTAATTACTTCCTGATGTCATGTTTCCAGATTCAAGATCATGGCATCGTACTAATGTTACATCGGTCGAACTGGGAAACTCAGAAATCTTTGGCATTTAGCCACACGTGCTAATGCGATACGTTGGGACAAATGGAAATGTTGGCATATTCAGAATATTTTGAATATTTATATTCTGTCATAAGATATTAATCATTTATTCGAATGTTTCATCATTAATCAATTAATCAAGCTGCTGTTGCGAAAAATTCGAAAATGCGAAAAGAGAGGCGAAAATGAGCAAACATATTTGAGAAATACTCCTTTACATGTAGGAGAAAGTGTGGAAGGTAGGACGAGGGGCAAAATAAAGCTTTGACAATATTTTGTGACACGATCCACATATGACAACTGAAGTGACGAATTGAACGTGCTGTAAACGTCGTCACCAGTGCATGAAGATTCGCCAAAACAAGTGGTCGTGTGATAAAGTTTGGCACAGGGAAATGTCGGAGTGGTCATTTTGACAAAGAAGCAAAAGAGAAGCTTATCAGTATTGGAAAAGTTCTTGTCGAATCAAAATCATCAGAAAAATATCATGGCATATTAATTGACTCGAAGATGACTTTCTCCGAGCGACCGCAAGCGGCAAGGCTGCAGTGCGTGGAACGGCACTCACGCGGTTCAAGGCCAACAGAGGGGGCCCACCTGGCGGAAGACGGACTGCATGTCTAAAGTATGACTTAAGGCTATGGCCTAATCGAGTATATTGCTAGACTGATCGTTTCTTAACCCGGTTTTTGTGCGGGCATGGATGTTTCCGTTTTTACGAGCACAAGTTTGGCAGGTTGCGGTGTTCTAACCGCAAATTTTGCATAGAGGGGTTTGATGTCGCGTGCTACACATAATGTCCTTGAAAAAGACTTATTGGAAAGAGTTTGGCAGAAGTTTCACACGTATAAAACGGCTTTCGTGAGAACGTTATTCTTGATTACATGGGTGATATTCATCGCCCTCACGACTTTAAACCGGAGATACGTTTACCGATGGAGAAAAGAAGGCAAAAGAGAAATGTTCGCCAAGATAGAGATACAATGATCTCTAAACGATTGAAAATAGTCCAAGGAGCATGTCCCTAAAAGACTGCAAGTTTGATCGCGGAACTGAGACTATGTCACAATCCAGTGAATTGCGAGACTAATTAATACTTAACCCAATTCTTGAGAGGGTATTAATGTTTCCGCCTTTCTCCATCTGCAGGCTTAGCATAGGGGGGGGGGATGACAGGTACCACATATTTAGTGTTCGGAAAAGATTTTGTAGCGTAGCAGCGTAGTGACTTCTCCAGAGACTTCGGAGAGCCCTTGCCCCAATAACCTTGCTCCCAATAACCTTTTGAGAGCTCAAAAGGTTCTTGGGAGCGTTGGAAAGCGTCAGGGATGTAAGAATTCGAGCACTTCCTTTCTTATTTCTATAGAGGGAATTGCCCTAACCTGAAGGCGTATGCAGAGCAACACACGGTCTAATAGAGTATAGATTCAAATAGTTCCAGACTACGTTCTAAGTTTACAGACTGCAGCAAGGAATATTTTGTGGGAAGTCTACGAGCAATGCACGTCGGAGAGCGCGAAAGTAGCCTTCCCCTTCTTTCTCCAAATTCAAAGTTTGAGCGCAATCTGTCAGAGCCACAAACTGGTTCGAAGATCATCTAACTCGAAACGTTTTCGGAAAAACATCACGGGCATACCCAGGTAAACCAAGGACACATCTCTTCCAAATTATCCCTTAGTCTGTCTCAAAGACCCAGGATGAGGACGATGCCTGCAAAAAGAAGACACCGATATCTAGATGGAGCCGAAGACCAGCCCAGGAAGGGACACTGTGATACAGACTTGAAAAGGTAAATGTTGAACATGGTACACAGATCAGATCTTGAAAATGCCAGGAATTTGGCTGGGGAGAGGAGGAACTAAAACTCTTTTTCTTTTTTACAGGATCGGAACGCAAAGTCATCACTGTCACTCACTGAAAATCAGCCCTGAAAAGGATTAGAAAAGATGATAACTTACCCGGAAGTCAAGAATAGGGAATAAGCTAGAGACTCAATCAAATCTCAGCATCAACAGGAGAGGTAACCTCGTGTTTCAAATGAAGAGCAAATGAAGACAACAAGGAATGTGTTATTATTTCAGATATAACCTATTCAAGCGCACTTAAAGGCAGATGGTTGCAAAAGAATACCTGGTACGATTTCCTACAGATCGAACTTCATACAGAACTGAAACAACCGGCACAGGACACTGACTCCGATTTTCTATAAACAAAATAGAGAAAATCACCAGGTTTAAGTTTGTATTTCACCAACAACCGTCAAGACAAGGAGACTTCTAATGAATTGAGAACGTCAAGACATCGTAAACATTCATTAGATAGCAGTCAGAAACCTTGGGAAGGGATTGAATTGTGTATGGAAACGATCGAAAGACCAAAAGCTCATATGGTCACCAAAGACTCCTCAAAATGACTTGTATGGACAACCGAGGATCTACTAATACAACTTGAAGCCTGAAACAAAGTCCTCCGCACTGGACCGAAAGAGTCACCTACTAACGCTGGCATTCAACTATGAAGAGAAAGACGTGAATGAAATCACGCAGTCAAGCGCACTAGCATAAAACTCAACCAATTTCTAAAAAGGGTAAACACGGGAGTAATATTTTTTTTTTTTTTTTTGAAGGAATTTGGCGCGTCCCTTGTCCATCCAGCTTGACGGATAATAGTGGGGTTGGTCTGCATTTTCAAGATTATTCTCTTACTCTTTTCAAATATTTCCTGTTAATTTGAATCCTCTTATAGAAATTTGGCTGGAGGGAAGCAGCTGTTTGAGATATATTTCGTGATTTATTTGGGCGATGTCAAATCGAGGGTTAGTTACACAATTCATATCTTCTGTTGACCAATCTGCAAGTACTTCGTGTTAGGAAATCTATGGTGACTATCTTAAAAAACTTAATAGCAAATTGGAGAGCTATTAGGCTAAATGCTATGATAAAAAAATCAACATAACCGAAACATCACCAGCACTATCGCAAGAGGCTGTAGTAGGAACTTCAGAGTCTGATGGTGAGTACTTCGAATTGAACAGCAGAACCCTCATGATTTTTTTCAATTTTACTTGATTGACTTGCCGAAAGGTCCCAATCTTCCAAGGGATCCAACAGAGCATTCATCGGACACAAAGATCAAGGACAATTTGAATTAATCAATCCCAAAACAGAAATACAACTAACATACAAATAGCCCAGTGGGAATCATAAATAATTGCCTTGCAACGAGTAATCCTTCACCAACCCTAAATCGAACCTAAAACAATAAAAGCAAGAGCAATATCTCGAGCATGTTCAACATCTTTCGCTAAATTCATCTGAAAATTTAAACATAAATGCCAAACGCTCCATTCCCATATCCAAGCCTATATCTGACTTCAGCGTAACAAAAGATCTCATGCCCAGAAGAATGCATATCTTCATGTGCAGATATTTTGAATGCAAGCACGCTTCGATTATTGTTCTTGGAACGAATATAAACGCGCGAGATTTTGCTAATGTTCTCGGAAAATTTTGCATCGAACTGAATATTACACGCTATACAGTGCATATTGACGGAACAAACATAAAGATAATCCCCTGTGTTATCCTCTTAACTTATTATTACATAGATAGTATCCGAAATAGTTCATAAGATGGATAAATCTCTCGCTTTATAGCGGAATAGCCGCGGGCTGCGAAAATAATTTATGTGAAGTAAAATTATTTAGACCCTACTAACATGCTTAAGTAGCTGCGATTCTAGTCTAGAGATAGTATTGGAAAGGTTCGTGGCAGATGGTTTATTTGATGGTAGAAGAATTGCTTTGTCTAAAGATTGCTATATCAAAATGCGATATTAGGTAGGAGCCTTCAATCAATCTTTCGCTACAATAAGGAAGCTTGGAAGCACTCACATGCAGAAGATCTTCAATTTGTAGCAGTGACATTATGTATGCCTATCTTAGTCGACCAATAATGGCCTTATTCATGTGCCTAAATATAAACAGCCTTTTGGCCAATCTTCCTAATCGAAACTAATTTATTCGATTCAGATCGAAGACCTTGCCTTGTCCAAACAATTCTGACCTAAATTGAATGGACTCAATCAAGTTTCGGGAGGAAATCAAATCTGGTTTATGTAAGATGTGATCGACAAATTGACATTATGAGCTTATTTGAATGCATTTTGATGGTACTTTTTTGAGGATAATTGAACTCACTACTAAAGAGTATTATTATTGTTGCCCCGAGCACCGAGTGAGTAGGAGTCCTTAAACTCGCGTTTTGGTCTCCATTTGTCCCAAACATGTCTCACTTGCTTACTCTGGAAAGTAACTGAGTAATCGCCAGGATTTAGCGCAGCCCCACCAGCTTTAAAACTGATTAAATTGATCGTCAAATAACGCCATCCATTACTTATCAGTTAGGCACTCGTTCAATGTTGTTAAAGTTACTCATACACAACTGGTAACTGCTCAAAAAAGCCTTTCAAGCCCGCAATAAAAACCACAAAACACCATGTTTCAGCCAAAATATGCTTTCCACTTCTCTAAGGGTTGGTAGTGACCTTTCATTGGGTTTCTCTCACCCGTGATACACATCAAACCTCTTCCCAGCTGCGAGTCTTTGTTTCCCTTCTGTTGCAGGCCAAAACTTTCAATGTTGGTAATGAAGGCTGAGTTTTGTACCCCAGATAAGGTTGATGGGGATGACAGACCAAAACAGAAAACGATTCAGGAACAATTTATTCTTCTTGTCTAGCCAAATAGTAACTGTAATATTTTTGACACTCACCAGATGCTAATTTGACACCGGGGCACTCATGCTCTCCAAAGGGAAATCCTATCTCTAAAAAACTTGATAACCAAACATCCATGGAGGATTCTTTTGATGAAACAGTGGAGCCACTGCTAGGTCATGCAGGCCAGAGTCGAGAATGTACGACGTACAGGCTGGAACGCGCCCAAAACAGAGGTACAACCTCTGTTACCAGATCACTAAACGCCATCTATTTCACCCTCCGAAAGCTCCGGTAAGAGGCAGGATAAGTGTTCGTTAGGAACCTGCGATTTCAAAATATGGTAGCTTCAGTCCACCTTAAGGCTCGAGCTCCATAATGGACAGTTGTTGGACCACAAACAACGAAAACCACAGCAAGTTCAACTATACTGGTTTGAACGCAAAATTATGTCAACATTTCAATTATGTCACACTTCTACCTGTGGTGGAAAATTTTAATTTATTATTCTAAGACCCTTAAAAACTGAAAAAGGGAAGAGAGAAATAGATGCTTATGATGCTTATTGTACAACATATTGAGAACAATGGAGCCAATGCTTGTTCTGTCCCAAAGCATGGACCGACATTCTTAGTAAGTATCCGTAACCAGGGTGTCTCGCACAGATACAGATGTAAGGAACTTTGCAGATAGTGACTGCATACCGCATTGTCTCTAAGCTGTCGATCCTGGTTATACAAATTCCTTCCTTAAAAGGCCAAACTGTACCTCTGGAGTGTTCAAACTCGAAATATCATTGCATAGGCCAAAACAGCACCAACAGTCCTAGGTGGCTTTTGGAAGAAAGAGATAGAAAATTCGCAAGTAGATTTAACTAAATATTCCTCATTTACTCAAAACCTTTGGGAGGAGTATTCCAGTTGAAGGCAAAAATGAGTAAACAATGACCAGTCAAAATAAAATACCACTTATTTTCGTTGAATTTCGTTTAATCTACAGTTCGTTCAAAGTCTTATCGCTGTTGTTTGTTTTCACTGTCCAAAAAATTATTTTTCTAGAAAGATTAAAGTAAATGGTTTAATTCATTAGTCCTTTCGTATGTCCGACTATTTTTAAAAGTTACCTCAGATTATGAATGATAACTTAAACTAATTGCTTTTGTTTCCGTGTTTGTTTATATTTGTTTACATCAATCTTATCACATGATTTATTAGGTGTTGCTTAGCATAATTTCCTGGTGTAATGACACGTGTGATTCACATTCGTAGAGATGCTAAATTTAATTTAATTTATCAGTAGAAATACAAAATTTAAGGCAGTAGTCTGCTTTACAGGCTTCGAAAAATCGATTATTATTTTGTCTTAAATCTATTCCAAAACTATCCAAGAATATGTCTTCAAAATTTCAGAGGCCAATTCGACATATTTTCGAAGCTAGAGCAGTTTTAGTGGCCGAGCGTCGAGCAGGTGCGAATGCTCGGGCAGACCCGAGCGTGAGTTATGGATAATTCCTATCCTTAACACATATTGCATCCATAGCATAAGATTCGGAAAAGAACAAAATGCAATAAAGCAATAAAATAACCTTTTTCGAATCTTTCTTGTGATGTCTGTATGATGTTTTCCCAAATGATCTGTTAAAAATATTTGAAATACTGCAAGTACATGATAATGTAAGATTCAGAAAGGAATAAAATGCAATAAAGCAATAAAATATCCTTTCTGAATTTTATTTGAAACGTCTTTATGGCGGTAAGGGTCCTAAAATGTGTGAAAAAGGATATAATTAGAAAAAAGTATATAAGCGGAAAGAATTTAGAGTTAAGATATTCAGTTGTAAGTTAGTAAGTAATGATGTACGACAAATAAAGTACTTTCTTTTAGAAAAGAATCTTTTATTTTTTCGGTTATTCGTAAAGAAACCTTAATTCGTGCGCGCTCCGCCCCTTCATGAATTTTATTGATTGACTATACTCGTATATACCTGAAAGGGTCCAACCGTCATTTGAAATATTATTTGGAGTTTCTAGAAGGTCTGTATTGAGTAGTCGTAGGGATAACGTAGGGATACAATGTAACGGTAAACTATAGCTCTCGGCATCGGCTTCTACACTGCTATTTGTAGCGTTAGCTTTCAGTTTCATGTTTGATTTTGCCGAGCGCACATCAAAATGTGAAGCTACCCGAAAGGTGATCATTGTAACAGCCGGCGTGCTGCGGAACCGCGAAAGCGAAAATTTCACGGCAATCGTTTTACCAGTGTATCATCGGACGATGGAGACTTACACACGAGTCGCAGTGCGAACAAGTTGAAGACAGCAAGCAGCGATGATGTCATTATTCATTCATCGCACTGCTACCGAATTATTGAATTCGTATCGGTGTTTCTCGCCATTTCGGAAATCGTAATTTGCAGATCATGCAACCAAAAATTAACGCTTGCAGAAAGCGGTCATCGAGGCCTAGGATTTAAAATTGTTGTCCAGTGTATGTGTGGTGGACGCGAAATCCAGTCAGGACCATTGATAAATACCGGCAACGAAATCAACCGACGAATTGTTTTTGTTATGAGGCTCCTTGGTATCGGACGAGAAGGGATAAACGTATTCTGCGGCCTTATGGATATGTCTGCAGGTTTTGCAAAATCTACTTATCAACAAATCGTTCAGCATCTGTACGCAGCGTCGAAGACAATGTTCGAGAGCACCTGCGAAAAAGCCGTCAAGGAAGAAAAAGAAAAAAACGTTGAACATGGAAGACCTGCGAATCATTTGAAGGTTTCGGGCGATGGATCATGGAAAAAGCGCGGTTATACTTCCTTGTACGGTGTAACAACGCTCATCGGATACTACAGTGGCAAAGTAATCGATCTCATTGTAAAAAGTGGTTATTGTCATTCGTGTGCCATAAATAAAAATACTTTGGACGAAGATGCATTTGAGGAGTGGTATGAGAATCATAAAGACTCATGCTCCTCAAATCATACAGGTTCGGCAGAGAAGATGGAGGTAGATTCCATAACAGAGATGTTTTCGAGATCCTTCGAAAAATTTGGAGTTATGTACAGTAATTATATCGGCGATGGCGACTCCAAAACTTTTACTGGAATCTTAAATAGCAATCCTTACGGGGACGAGTGTACAGTGACGAAAAATGAGTGTGTTGGACACGTGCAAAAACGTATGGGTACACGTTTACGGAATAAAATAAAAACCGAGAAACTTAGAGGAAAGAAGGGGCTAACGGAGAGTGTCATAAAGAAATTGACGATTTACTCCGGTCTGGCAATTCGTCGAAATATGAACTCAGTAGAAGGTATGAAGAGAACAATTATGGCAACATTAGACCACTACTGTTCTACCGATGAAAATCCTCGGCATGAAAATTGTCCAGAAGGCGCGGAGAGTTGGTGCGAATGGCGCAAGGCTCAAGCGGCGAATAATCTGGCATCTTTTAAACACCCGGCAACATTGATCAATGAAAATGTAGACAAGCACATTCGTCCAATTTACGAAGATCTGTCAAATGACGATTTATTGACGCGGTGCTTAGGCGGACACACTCAAAATTCAAACGAAGCGTTCAATTCAATTGTGTGGCGCCTAAATCCGAAACACTTAAATTCCGGCTATAAAATCGTCGAAATAGCAGCAACTATGGCTACAGGCATTTTCAACGAGGGCTATTCAGCTGTGCTTTTAACCATGCAGCTCCTCAATATCATCATCGGGCAGCAGTGCAAAAATTTTGCTTACACCGTCGATGCTGAGCGCATAACATCGCGCATCGAGAATCAGCGCGCATCATTTTGCAGCAAGGAGGCTCGTACAGCTCGAAGATCCGAAAGCCTCCGCCAAAACGAGTTTTTTGAAGAAGAGGAAGGGTTTTTGTATGGCCCGGGGATAGCTGATTAACATCTAATTAGTGTAAGTATCCAAAAACTTTGAAGCGCGTTTTCTCGAGTTTTCATTTTCACAAGTCTTAGAAAACTGCGCCGGCGATAGCAAAAAGAATATATGTCCGATCGAAAAAAATCAAAATGATCTAGCTTTAGTATTAAATTATCTTCTATTTGAACTAAAAAAGTTGGACAAAAGTATTATTTAAACTACTTGCTTTGCAACTTGAAGTGAATTTTATTTTTCAAAAAAGTGAATTTTTTTTTCAAACTTAGATAAAATTAGGAATTTCATAACTTCTTCGGTATTTTTTTAGTTCATATAGAAAAGAAACTTATATAAATTTAAAAAAAATTTGGTTCGACTCTTTCAGATGCATCGCACGACCTCCTTCACCCGCGCCGATTGACAAGTGCAGCCTCCAGCTGCCCCAGAAAAATGCTTACAACTTCGAAAAATGTCAATATTTTTTAACAATAAAAATTGTTTTTTAAAGCTTAAATATGAGACACTATCGTCTCAGAAGTTCGTTTACCGCAATCATTTCCTTCCCTTTCAAAAAAATTGCTGGAAAAACGTTTTTTTCGCGGCTTCTAAAGCAGACTACTGCCTTAAGAGAACGTTAATTCGTAACGAACCAAATCTTCGAGAACTTTTCCCCTATTTTAATACCGCAAACATGTTTGTTTTTGAACACGTCAGCAGTTTTCAGTTTTCGTCAGCTTGAAAATTAACAACTTGAAAAATAACATTTATCATTACCATAAAGAAAATATTGGTTAGTATACAAAGTGCTACTTGCTGAAGGGTGAAGGCGAGTCCGCTAGGAGTGAGCAGAACAGATAAATTGTTAGTCAGAAGGGAATATGAAGGATCTTATCTTTGAAGCAGCAAAAGTGGGTACAAGAAGTACGATGCAGGTGGACTGTGCAACTCATAAGTTCTTTAAGGCCGTGTTTCTGCAGAAAGCTAGTTCATACTGATTATTAATTCCGCATCAACTCACTGGGCACGGACATTTTCAGTCTTATCTGCATAAGATAAAAATAACCATCTCTTGTTTGCGTGTTTTTCCACAAGGCCTATAGATATTCACTGGCACACCTTCTTCGCATGCAAAGCATGATCAAACCACCTCTTCGTGAAAATAGATATGCTTTCTCTGGAAAATTTAAATAGTCAATATGTTAAATAGCACTGCGTGTCAGTTTTCGTGTGGGTGGGTTTACTAATTAAGAAGGACATGATGGATCGCTTCATGATGGAGGAGTAAGGAGCCTCTCTGACAGCAATCGTCGGCAATCTCCCTTACATCTTTCGTGCTGGTAGATTGATGCGGCCAACCTGAAGTGCACAATCAGTTCCAGGGTAGGTAGGTTCTCGATGTGACAGAGGAGGTGTTTGGACTATAGTCCGATTTCCACTGGGAGTTTGACACTTAGGGCATAAAAAACCTTCAGGTCCCAACCATAAACTAAAATTGTACCAGAACAGACAAAAGCAGCATTCAAACCAAATGAACGGAAGGCTCCAGAGCATAACGATGTATAACCCTAATTCGCGCAGTGTTAGCCAAGAATGCGGTCTAGAACTCATTCGGATTGATAGTGATACACATTCGGAAAAATGCTGCGAAACACCGCCTAGAGCGAGCAAAAAACCAATTTAGGGTCATGAATGTACTTTGATAGTGAATCCTTGCCCCTCCCACCCTTTTTTATAGGATTAAAGGAAACACAAATTACTGGCGAATGACGAAACACAATAGTTGAAACCCTAGAGGAAATAGACTTCCGAATCAAGTGTATTTCGAACCTGACTAGCCAAACACTAGAAAACAATGTTAAGTTATAACACTGCCTGAACAGGTAACCCAGATACAATTTTTTGGGAAAACATTTTTGGGGAAAAAAGCCATAAAATAGTAGACTGCTGCCTTGTGGAAAATCATTGTGAAGTAACAAATCATCTTTAAAATCATTAATAAGATTTTTCTAATATGAATTAATTGTTAGGTTTTTTTTTTATTTTGAATATTTGACAAAAATGGAAATTTTAACCTTCAGCATACAACGTGAAAAAAACTTCTGACCCATACAACGTGGGGTTGAATTTTCCCCATAAAATATTGTATCTGTTTTCATTACATGCACAGAACCCCCATCTCATGTAAAATTCAATACATTTCGTTGGATTTTACATAAAATTTGACGCATTTTAAAAGTCTTGAGATTGAAATAACCCCACGTTGTATGCTGAAAGTTAAAACTAGTAACGTTGAAAAAATTGTCAATTTTCGGAATAAAGAAAAGTAAGAAACAGTGAGGAATTTCAACTCAGGCCACATATCATGGCAAAAATCGACGGTTCATAAAAAGAGAGTAAAGCTAGAAGTAACTTGTGAGACCACCCAAAAAACAACTGGGTCTACAAAGTATAGAGCCAAATCATGGTTTTCTAGTTGGGATTTTTCACATACAGGTGGCTATAGAAATAGCAATGCAATAGCTTAATGACGAATTGCTTTTACTTGCGGTTGGCAAATGCGGATCGCAGCGTAACTACTGGGAAGCAGTAACACTCTTGGTATGTATTGCGAAGAAAGAGATACAAATACTCCATGCAGTTCATGCATGCTAGAGACAAAGCTTCACTTCTAAGAAACGCTTACGATTTGGAACGCATTAAAAAAAAGAGATACGAATACCCTCCGTAGCAAAGCAACTGAACTTTTGCAAGCCGGTGTGGGTGAAAATTAAACGCCTTTTGGAGCAGTATGTGAGAATTGATATCCGCGCAATTTAGTGTATGTATGGATACGAAATTTTAAAGAATATTAATGCGCTTCTCGCCTCTCCTTTCTTCTTACATTCAATCTCTAACTTAATTTTTGTGTTTACCACTATCATTGCATTTAGAAGTACATCTGTCGATTCCTTTTCCACTGAGAATTCGTTTTAAGTTTGAATACTTCTTAGTTGTTTGTTACGCAGTGATATGGAGCGTGAAACGACATAGGTAAGCGGAGAGCTCATGGTGACTGGCTCTTTCAAGTAATTTATTGCCTACAAATTAACATATACAACATGGGTATAAAAACAGATTTTACCAGAATAGTTTTGAAAATTTCGCCTTACAGTCCTATGAAATAGGAATCCTTAGGGAATAGAGGGTCTTGATTATGTCTACCTAATCATTTCGCTAACGAATCTTAACATATATAAGGACCCATGAAACCTAGGCGCCACTGGACCATATATCTAGGTTTGATGTATCGGTGCAGTGCTCTTTGGTTTTAATTTTTTCTCCTCTAGTCCCTAGAGTACCTAGACACAGAAGTATGGAAGGGATGAATGAGGAGTCGAACCAAGGAGGTGCTAGAGAACGTAAGAGGAGGAGCTAGAGCTGAATCAGTCTATCAGAACCCAGTAAAATTTTACTCATCTTAAAGGCTACCTGCAATAGTGTAACGGAACTGGAATGATGGTTGGAAAAGTTATCTTGAGCCTTTTTTCGTGAACCTTGAGGAATTTCGTGGTCATGTTAGAGTGTCTGTCTATTTGGCCAAAAAGTTTTAATGCTCTGTCACGTATGTATTTTTCTATTGTGTCGAGTCTGAAGTCCTTGTGCATGTCCACGTTTGTAATGTACCATGAAATTCATCCAATCCATCTCAGAGCCTCATTCTGTATTGCCTGGAGTGCTTTTTTATTTGTCTTCGATGTCTGGTAAAATGCAATGCTGCCGTAGAGTAAAGTTGGTCGTATGTGTAGATTAGGTTTTTGTTAGTCATGATCATGCGGTCGGATTGGAGGATTAGTTGTAAGGAAACGTGAATTTGGATACAGTGAAGTCGTTTTATCTGGTCATTCTATGTAAGGCGTTTGTCAATTGTTAGTCCTAAGTATTTTGCTGTCCTCTTCCATCTGTTAGTAACGTCGACTTGTAGTAAGCGAGGGATTTCCTGTTTCTTTCCAGTGACAAACAGTGCCTGGGTTTTGTCCTTGCTAAGTTTTTCTATCCACTTAAGGAAAAATTCCAGGTCGGTATCGATGGAGCATTGCAATTGCGACGTAATGACTTCTTTTTGTTGATCTGTGGAGAATATACACGTATCACCTGTGTATAAGGATAGACGCACGTTTTTTGGCAGACAATGCAAATTCGCTGTGTATTCACTATAAAGAATTGGTGAGATATGTGATCCTTTTGGAACTCCAGCTTCGATAGATCGCATGCTTGAGGGGTGATTGTCAATCCTGTCACAAGGTTCTGCCTTTGAGAAAAGGGTGAATTTTTTGTACCACTGGGAGTGGAATATGAATTTCATGCATTTTGAAGATTAGTTCTGCATGCGAGACTTTATCGAAGGCTTTTGCTCTGTCAAACATAACGAGGCCTGTCGATTTCGTGCGATTCGTCATGTTGCGTCTATGTTAGACCACCCTGATGAGCTGAAGTTCATTGGGATGTTCAGTATAGAAGCCGAATTGTTCTTCATCTAGACTGTTTTAGCTTCATTCATAAGCGTTTCAAACAACGACGAATAGGTCAAAAAATAATGTTAGAACACTTGGCGAACAAGGAACTGGAAGCTCGAGCAGCCTGTCAGATGATAGGAAAGGAAAGGAAAGTGTGATATGATAAAGCCGAATTGCTGAAATTAATCGACAATGGTCTCCGCTTTATTGAAGAGCAGACCACAAAAGCAATTCTAAAATATTATCTCTTACTTCAACCAAGTCGAATCGATTATATGTTAATACTCGAATTTCACCATCAATATTACATTTTCTTCATAGCACTTCCTTTTTTGCACATTTGCCGCCGAAACATCATACGTCCAAATCCCATTTAACTACATCGATCATTGTACCAGCAACCCAAAGCGTATATGTACCTCTTAGAAAGAAGAAAATTCATTCTTACACATCTTCGCGGACTCGCACCTCACACATGGATCAAACACGCGTCTGAGATGCCGTCGATACCGGCGTCTTACGTAAGCGCCAGGGTAATGCTATACATGGGCATCTCTATAAGTTTACAACAATTATATTATTGTACCCATTTAACATGCTCTTGTGCCTCAACCTACCTTAGCACACTTACGCTATAAACTCTATTTACTATAGTGCACTGGTTACATTACTCCAATCCATGGTACATGACATTCAGTGCATTATTACTAAAGATGCTGTCATCCCCTGTTTTTCTATATTTACATATCCTCCGACATCTACATTCTTCTCAATGATCACCACGAACCATATGCACACCTATGAGCTCTCGAGGTAGAGTACAGTTCCAGTGCAAGTACATTATAATTTGAACTCACAGGAACGCATACGGTCACCATATGTTCAAGTAAATCTTTTAATTTCACGAAGCATCTTTGAACTCATTTTATACAGATTAAAGTCTCGAATGGTTAATTGCATTTTTGTGTGAAAATGCGGACAATCTTTTTGAATTCTTCCGTTTTGTTGTTTTTTTTTTTTAATATTTTTCTCAACGGTCAGGATATCTGTTGCCAGAAAATTTAGAATTTTCGGTGCTAAGGTGTTTATTTCAGCTTTGATGTACGCACACGCCTAAAATTAAATTTTCATATGCTAAAGTATATTTTTTTTGATTTTCCTACTAATTTTCTAGAAATATTGCAAAACATGGACATGCACTGGCTAATCTGATAACATTACAAATTTTTGAGTTGAAGGGCTAGATCGCCAGGATCAAGTCATCAAACTTCCCTATCACAACCAACACAAACGTATCTTGATCTCCTGTTTTGCCAACAATTAGATGATCCAGAAAGCGCTAGTTCACCGCAAATAACATTCCAGAATTTGTGATGACGTGAGCGACTGCAACTCCAGACATTTGAAACTTCTTTTCTTTCAATCTTAAGTTTCGTTTTTAAAGTTTTTTTTTTTCTACCTTTTTTTGTGTTTGCGATACTTGTTCTGTCTTTTTACACTTTTTAAAACGAACTGGACCCCCAATTCACTGCTGGGCGATATTTTTGCTGTTTTTTGCGATTTTTCTTCCTGTGCTAGTGCAGCGTGCAAACGGTTCCCTTCCATTAGGGCGGCTCGAGTCAACCAAGAGGAGTGTAAGCGGATATCTTCGTTTAGTCTATCCACATATCGCCAAGATGCGAAAAAGATTGTTTTTTGTTTTTGGTGACTTTTTGGCCTTAAGATGAAGAATGGTATCGTTTCGCCAAAACGCGGAGAACCAGTTTAAAGGGCCATTTCACGTTTGTTTTCTCTTTTTGAGTCCATCTTGGATGCATTATTCCAGTAAAATTGCATCTTTAAGGCAATTTTTATTGGTTTTTTTTGGCTCATATGCTGCACATTGGTTTTGGTTGGAATATAAAGGCATGCTTTGTTTATATTCTCGCTTAACGGTATAAGAACGGCACAAAAAAGGAGGATCTTCCTAGCAGCAAGAATTGCTTATCGCGGATGAACAGTTTTCTTAGTTATTATGTTCGCATATGATGTCAATTGAGCTTAATAAAATCGAAATGTGATAGTCAAAGAGAGAAATATCTCCTGTTTTCAATTTGGTGTGAGACAATACGTTTTGGAAAAATTCGTAGCAAGCCATCGCCAAGTTATTCAGTATTTCCAGAAAATTTTCCCAGTTATAAATCTGAGTTTACAGATTTTTATAGAGTATTCTATTTTATGAAGACTTTGCCATCATTTTAAGATAATGTATAAGGGTGAAGATCATCTCACCGGTTGGTACATAATAAAAGTCTCAAAAGGACCAAATATATGCCAAACAAAGATAAAAAAATATGATAACGCGTTAACGCGATTTTATGTTGAAATTGTGTATGTTAATCATAATTCACTTATTGTTTGGAGTAATGCTAGAGGCACACTTTATGCAGATGAGCGATAAATTTTCTCCTTTCACTCTCCCTTCACTTTGTCACAAAAAAAATTATTATTTTCTTCTTTTGAAAAATTTTCTTTGTCAAAAAAATAATTATTATTTTCCTCTTTGGAAAAATTTCCCCTTTTCCCTTTCACCTTTCCTTTATTTAATACAATTGCTTGCGAAACCAATCTGTTCCCTAAAGTTCTACAGCCTTTCTTTTGACTTTTCAACAAAAATTTTTAAACCCGGAACGTTTGCCGGAATTCATGTCATTCGGACATTTATCAAAAACATATTATCCGCGTTGAAACAGCGAGGACGCGGTTGATGAGACTGTAGATGTTGCCACATGCAGAACACCAAGGCGCGTGAGAAGCAGCTCCGCGTTTAAGTCGACATAATGGAACGATTGAGCACTCTCTGCATCCTTGGATTTGCAGCTGGTTATATGCCCAGATACGCATGACTGGAGAAAACGCCGCCACCAAACACCAAAAAGTATACCAGAAAGTATTACATACCTCAAAAAAGTAGCACGGGAAATCACCGTTCAGTCACGTAGTGACTCAAAAGCGTACACATGTGAACACAAAAGACTCAAAAACAAGATGAGAAATTTCGCAGACAGTTTCTGGTAACTTCTTATGGATCTGAGCTAAATCTGTGCTAAAATATAGCCTTGCAAAATTGTTTCTACTAAGAAGGCCACAACTCCTGGCGTATACAAAGAGAATCCTACCAAAAAAGACCTCCAAATACATCATCAGTGAAAAGGTGAAATCAAAGTTATTGCAAATGCATATTTTATACAGGATTATGAACTTTGATTCGATGCCAACTCGGCAATATACCAATCGGAACATTTATAATTTCCAGGCATTGAAAGGTTTAGATTTATTTATTATTTATATTTATGTATTTACTTAAGATGAAACTATTTACAGGTCGAAAGGACCAAAATGCACGGCCACATTCCAAAGGCAACATACACAAGGAAGTATCCAGGATGATGAAAACATTAGGAACCACTAGTCAACATGAACGTAATCAACAATTTTACTAGAAACTAATGCTGGAATCAACGGCGATTTGTAGCCAAGAAGTCTGTCTACGATATTGATAAGTAATTTGGAAAATTTTCGATGTACAATCGACGTGGTTCGATTTAACATCGAGAATTTTCTAAATTCCATCCGATGATAAAGAACAGAAAATTTTACCAGGCAAACAGTTTCATGCAGGAAATCAAAAACTTGCTGAGATTGATTAAAATTGTCCAGCGAGAAACATACCAAAGGCAACAGCAACAAACGAAGAGATGTCAAAAGAATCTGAGATTTAAGAGCAAAGTACGAATGCAAATATTGCAAATAGTAAGCCATCTTACTATTTAAAACAATGCAAAGCGACGCATTTTAAATCCAGCATTAGAAAATAGAAGCATCTCATGTCAGCTTGAATGCCGTTATAAGAGCCAAAATTGCGAAAAAATCTGAAAAAAGTAATTGGTGCTGCACGTCATCATTTTTGTAACAACCTTCATTCATCTTCATATGTTCAAATAATGCCAATTTTTTGACTCACAAATGTCAAAGAAAAAGAGTCCAACTTTCAAGAAGTAACGGTATTTGGTTTACCGTTAGTTTAGTTTAGTTAGTGTACCGTTAATCAGCTATACTTGAAGTCACCTAATATACTACTGACCTAAGGTCTAGTCTCATGTCAGTTGCAAAATAAAATTTTTACAACCCATGCAATCTTTTATTTTGTTCGGTGGAAGTGAAAAAGTGAAGACGAGTTTTTTTCTGAAAGGGCAAGAGTGAACGATTCTTAACAAAATGTCAAAATGGTAATCGGTGATGTATTCTCATATTCTGCCTGTTTGATGGTCTAAAAGGACGTACATAGCGTACCATAAATGGGAAAATTTTGCATCACCCTATAGGCCATTTATTGAGAACATTATGATGAAAAGGAAAATGCTTATTGTATTTAAATTTTGAAGTCTTTATTGACCCTAATCAATTCGTGTCATGTAGCGCCGGAATTTTTATAAGGAAGTCGTTCCTGGAGTGTGATGATAGTTCGTTGCCATTACGGGAGATCATGACTGCTGACATTTGTGACCGAACGAGAGGGAAATCAAAAAGTGGATCGGAATATACACTAACTCAAACGGAAGACTGTTGTCACTGTTGTGTAAGCTGTCTGCCACGAAAATCCGATTTTCATGTCAAGTTTTTCGAGAATAAAAATTTAGTTATAAATCAGAAAAATTGTGAGAAAACAGCTCCGCTCTACACATCAGTCAAGAATGTCACCATTATTCCGTCCAGAATTTCCTACTATTGCCATTTATATCAGGTTTAGATTTGCCACCAGAAGTACCAAGCCAGATAACCTCAATGAAATATGACAGATATGACCAGACGCACATCAGATGAAAGTGTTTAAATTTTTGGTGGAATTATTCAAGGAACCATCAAACACAGGCAAAATTTAATTTATCAAAGCAAGCATTGATATTTTCATCAGATGTTTAGATTATTCAAAGGAATATCGAATAAGGATACCTGCTGATAGAATTATCAAAGCTTACCGTAATATTTTATTCTACCATCAGTCGGAAAGTAAGAATGTCTATTAGGATATCATGTTCGAAGAAACTATAAATTTACATTTCAACATTTTCAAAAATTCATGAAGATGTCAAAAAGAAACCGAGATTGATCTTAATAAACTGATCAAAATATTAGGGATACTTCAAAACCCCTTTCGAAATAGCAACATAGAGGAACAATCTAGTTTTGAAGTTGATGTCAGAGAAAACATAGTCCTGTAAAACCTAAAAAGGTTATGACCGGAAAATTAGATGACTCCCCCACCAACACGTAACATTCACAATTATAAGGATATGGGATTATAAGGATCGAAAAACAATCTAGCAATCCTGAGTCTCATGCTAGAAAAAACCGTTCAACAGTTCGATACCGGCGTTTTTCCGAACAGGAATAAATCTACAACAAAGAACAATGGCCGAACTTTTCATGTCCAAAAGGTATCACTAGTCCGAAAAAGCTGTGTACATTGGTGCGATATACAAGCATAATAAGGTATTGAATGTCGAACCATGCTTAAAAAACTTTCGACATCATTGGAGGTAATATCACAAGAGTTATAATTCGTGATAATAAATTTGCTTTTTACTGTAATATGGGATGATGAAACGCTCGACTTCTAACACATAGATTAAAACAAATGGCCAGGATTTGACTTCTACGATCCTTGCAATCTTTCAAAAGAGAGAGAGAATCGTCTGAAGTCCTTGGAAAGTTGGTCTCACTTCTAACAATGTTGAATGAGATGCCCGACACATTAATCCGCAGAGAAAGGGACGTCAAAATTTTAAATCAAGAGAACAATGATAGAAAATTTATCTGCAACGTACCAAGATTTGTGAACTACAATAAGGTTTTTTATGGTTAACACCATTCAGGGTGTCAATCACACCGTTAACAGGACTGAAGTCCTTCAAACTACGACTTAATTTAAAAATGCAAGTTTTTGTGTTGACAGGTAAAGCGATGGTGCTTCCGTCAATTTTGTTTGCCCTTAGATCTTCGTTTGCCCATTTTGAGATTTCCCTCAGCAGTAAAAAATGTAAAGAATGAAATCAATCTAAGCCTTTATAATAAAAAGATTGAAAACCTGCGAAATATTGCTTGAGAATAGTTATAAGATGACCAGGAGATAATATTTGCTTATCCCAATCAGGCTTTATTTGAATGCTAGAGAAATTAGGAACGCTAAAACGCACGCCAGTGACGAGTTGCCCCACTGACAACCGAGGCCAAGTTGACATTTGGAAGTGAGAGTGAGACTGTGAATAATCACCCATTTAGAGAACTCATTGATGCGCTGATAAATTTGGTTGTTGAGACACTTCCAGGTATTGCTTATATGATCCCTTGGTGAATTTGGAAAACTCCAGGTATTGCTTATGTGGTGAGTGTTTTGAGTCAACTTAACAATCACAAAAAATTAATCTCGCGAAGTGTATACTGAGCACCATAAAAGGAATTTGCGGCGTTTTCAAACATGAAACGCCGACACTAGATTCGACTCTACCTCTGCGAAACGCAAATTTGTATCATGAGTCTCAGTCAATTTTTGAAACAAATTGACAGAAAAGTGAAAGGCATAAGAGACAACTGAACCTTAGTTTAAACCTATAACCTTTGGTTCATGTCCATTGGAGGATCAAAGAATAACTCAATAGCTTTGTTGACTCCATTACTTCATGTGCTTTGTTCATGGGGTCTTCTGCAAAATAATTATTTGCCCTTGATAGTTTCAGTAAAGGAACGCAGATGCCGAGTTTATGGGAAATTAAAGCAAAATAAATTCATTATTTTGAAATTGTTTTGGATGCTTCATTGCTTTGTGAGTTTCGTTAGGGTAGTAGTGCCGATATTTTTATAAAGAAAATGCGGATCTTAGGAATCTCAGCGTCACTTTGGATTAATGGTTAAATTTTGGCAATTGTTTTGACATGAGTGTAGGACTGCAATATTTGAACCTACGCTCATAAACATTCTCTTTCGTCCTCTCTCACCTGAAAAAACTGAAAAATTAATGGAATTAATAATTGGAAACCATTTAAAACCCGAACTCAGCACTCTAAATTGCTCTCACATCATTTATGGAAATTGGCACGCATTCCAACACTAAACAGAAAATCTATTTAAACTCCTTCGCTCAATAAACTTATGGAAAACATTGGCTCGTTTCACTTTGAAATTTTGAAAATTTTGCTAGCTTAGCGGAAGTTGAAGCACGCATTGAAACTCATTAATGTATACAGAATAGTGTTAAAAATAGCATAACTAAATGGAGCATAGATTTCCAATGGGCACTTAATTCACTTTGTTAATTTCGTCGAACCAGAATACCTACATGTACCATGTATGTAAATGCTAATTTGTATTTTTGATTGCAAGAACTTGATGAAAGTGCGTGAGTGATAGTTACACAAAATCTTTAGAATACAAATTTAGGATCTTACACAATATTTTCTTCCCCGCCCGATTTAGCTCACAGTTACAGAATTTCCAAACTTTTCCAGCACTAACTCTTTGCGCCGGTGGTATTTCTATTGGCCAAGCAGCAGCCGATCAGTGTGGTAACCTGGTGGCTTCATAACGTAAATAAAAGTATCACATCGCTTATCCTTAATGTTGTTGGTTCAGTCCACATTGCTGAAGGGAAAATTAGGTTTTACGAAGAAACTTAAGAAAGTCATCGAGGAATTCTGAGAAAAATCAGAAATTCGATGTTTATATTATGGTCAAATGATAACCAGATGAGTTGATGATGATGTTGATCAGAATTACTAGACGTTCTTGAAATATTAACTGGTAGACCTTGTTCTTAGCTCCATGCTTAAATGTTCCATCCATTAATTGTAGACATTTTATGTACTCAACTTTTGAGCGAATTTTTTCATTGAAAGATGTATACAGTGCTGGAAAAAATTGTTATTGCTGGTAGAACTCCTAGGTTAGTTTTGAATTCTGCTCCTGGTTCCGTCTCGAACAGCTTGTCATGCATAATCATGCAAATATTCAATATGCCATATAAAGCGAGCTTTGGAAGATAGAGAGCTTAGAATTTCAACGACGTAAGAGACTAATGGGACCCCGATTCGGTTAACATTGTGCTTTCATTGCTGGATTGTACTACACTCTCTGGAGAAGGAAATTTAATAGAATTTGAATGGACATCTCTTCGCTTTTTTGTCTTTTTGTTCCATCTACAACAAGTTTTGTTTGCGAAAACCATTGTCATGGTAAAATTGGAAACGAATGCTGTTATATTTAAAGTTTTTTCGTTATGTTTTGCATTTAGTGCCTACGCGATGGTTACCCTTGTGTTTTCAGTAGCAGAATATCCGACGCTTTCTGGCAAGCATAGGTATAAGTTTCATCCCTGCAATTACCAACACAACTGATGTACAGACAATCAAATATGTTGAATCGATCAGTAACTTTTGGTGAAATGTGCAGAGACAGTCTGCACTTGCTCCAGCGTTTCTGGTGCAGTTTCTTAGTAACAGCTTCAATAGAAACTCTTAGCGAAGGTTTAATGTTTAAAACTCATATTAATGCTACGTATACAAGGGTATTATGTTTGTCACTCATTAAATCTTCAACACTTAATCAGTCAACATGTCGTCAGGCTACAATCGTAATCTTATCAGCAATTTCATTGATTTCTTTCTTGAAACTCAGCTTTGGATCTATCGAAAAGATCAGGTAATTAGCTGATAATTTCATCGCTTTTTATGAGTCTCCAGTTGTGACCATTCTTATTATTCGAATATATTCTTTGTCAGAAAGACAAGTTGTTTTCCAGCATCATATTGAATCTATGAGTATTTGTTTTGCCTCCTACCTACCGAAATAGCGCATTCAGCCTGAAGTGCAACAGATCAATGCAACGCCTCTATGAGGCGTAGAGTTGCCTTGTTTAATAACTCATAGAAAACAGCCGATTTGGCACAACTCCTTCTGAAGCTTTGATCTGAGTAGCTGTCAAAAGTCAAGCCTGTCGAAGCGACTATGGTTTAAAACTTTAACCAGCTTGAAAACATCCCGGAAGAAATTTTGAAATGAGCGAAGAGTTATCTATGAATTTTTTGAACATATTAGACATTATTCTTGATATATCAGGGGTGTATACAACATGGAAATGAGGATGAACATGATATTTGCATACCAATGGTGAATTTAGTGTTAAAGTTGCTTTTTTGGTTCTCTATGATAAGAAAAAGTACGAATTTCAAGGCCAAAATGTTGCAGAAGTAAAATTATGCACCTAAGTACAAGCAGGATTACATGCGATGACGCAAAACAGAGATTCTAGTTCAAAGTGTTCCCCATCGTTTGAAAATCTCCGGTCTTGTTTTCTGGAACAGAGAAGGAATCTTTGTTATTAACTACAAGGAAAAGGGCCTTACTTCAACTGCAAAATACTACTAGAACATCTGCATAACACTTACAGAGAGAGAAAATAAGTAGGAAAATTGACGTATAATTTGGATAATAAGTTTTTATATAGAAGGACATATGCATCCTTCTTCCCCAAGAGAGTGAAGACGCTAAGCGCCCGATTATCACCTGTTTGAACAACAAATACAAATTATTATTTTTTTTTTTTCCAAAAATACAAATTGATCGGCAGATGTATCAATGTGAGACTATCAATTGATTAAATAATAATAATTCCAGCATAGATCTTGGTGGAAAACCAGCATGTATCGTCGTGCTATTTGGGATGCAGTATTGTAGTTTTGTACTTAATTTCATATGTTCTGTGGGTGAGATGCTGTGTGGGGTTGCTGATTTGGGTGGGGTGAGTTTGTAGCTTCATGAATCAAGAATGAATCTGGTAATACGAAGAGTATTATGTAAGGAAATTGGTCAGTATCATGTATGCTTTTTGTAGGACCAATGGAGGTTGTTTCTTCATATACTGGCATCTTTATGTGCATTCCCAAACCGGGTTGAATCTGCATATTAGTTTTCCTTTAAAATATGTTGTGTTTCATAGGATCGTTAAAAACTCTTCAAAGCATTTCAATTCCGAAGGAGGGTAATGTAACTGGTACGTACTGTGGTGGATTGGATAATAGTTGTCCCGTTTTTTAAATCAGAACACGAAAGGCTCTTTCCAGATCTTGAGAGAGTATGCTTGGTTGATCTTTTAATGCTTCTGCCTAAGCAATTAGACGTATTTTCATTACTTTGTTGTTAATATCACTTAGAACAAAGTAAACCATTATTTTCAATCTTCTGATTATTTGTTTTTGTGGACAGACGAATTAAACTTCGTGTCTTCAGGAGGAACTGAACACTCAGAGATATAACTATATCATATCCTTCCTTCACAACCATTGAATCAGTTTGAAAACAGGAAGAATTTGTTTGCATCAAATTAAAATGAAATCGAAGAAGCTATAAATTTCAACAACATAATTAAGTGTAATATCGTTGTTAATATACTACTTTGTAATTATTTGCCACCCTAAAAAAGGGTATTAGGGTCACTTTGCTTTGAGTTGAGCTTATTAAACGACATTTAAGTATAGTACGCTATAGTAGAAAAGATGTGCGAAATTCGAGAAATAGACGAAAATTGAAAAAATGGTTTTACTCAACGGTGATTTTAATGTTGAGTATAAAATTTTTACATTTAAATAATTTAATTTTTAAAATTTATAAAATTTTGTTTTTAAATTTTTTTTTTAATTTTATTAAAGTTGAATTCGAGTTTTGGCTATGAATTCAATTCTTCAGTATTTTCAGAAACAAATTTAAGACTAAATTAACTAGAAATTTCATCAAATCTTTTTCTATTGCTGAGTTCTTTCGTTTTGGCATTCATACAAGGATGAAAAACGGGATGTCAGAAAACAAATTCACCCGAAAAGTTTTGTACCAACAACTTCATATTTTCAAAACAACACTTTGAAATATTGGGGGTAAAAACCTTGGATTTATCATTTAGATTTTCACCACCTGCTGCCGTCCAAGTTATCAAACTATTTTATAGCTCTTCCTTATCATTAGTGTAATCATCTCAAAATAGGTCATTCTCATGAATTTCAAATAATTTGCAGTATAAATAAAATTGAATAACTCCGACATAAATCTCACTCATGCCAAATAATTACAAATGAAAAGCGAATGAACTGTTCGAATGAGCAATTAAATCAATACATTACTCAATATTAACATCCCAAGCCAATTTATTTGGTCTTACATATTTGCTCGGTACAGCATGTATGTACCATTCATATAAACAAAATTCTTTTCCACTCTTTCGGTACCCTGAAATTAAAACATAAAATGGAACTAAACTTTTTCCTGGAAATAATGTTCACATCTTTTCAGCTCGATTCCTTCTTATTTTAACCTCAAGAAAAGCATAAAATGATGCAATGCAATATTTTTGGATTCCTATACACCATACAAAATGAGGATAACATGTTCTTCTGTGAATGTAGCTGTATGATGTATAAGTACGCATATGTGTATGTAGCAGAAGGCTGACTATTCAAATGCACACACATGTCCAAATATACGCTTAATTTAAGGTCTTTTTTTTGGCCGAAAGCAAAAAAAATGTAAAATAGAATTATTGCAAAGAAAGTTTATAAAATACAAAATAAATATTTGCGCGATGAAATATCCTTCATTTTTTCTGCTTTCCGAAATAAAGATGTACAATAAAATACAATGTAAACAAACATGGCACATGTGTGCAGATGTACTAGTTTAATGCTTTAATTAGCTTTTTAGCAAAATTTGAAGAAAAAAAGATCTGGATGCCAAGCAGTTTCATTTCACTTTTTAGAAAATTATTTGGTCAATGATTAAGAGCTTCAGGAATTCATTACTCAACGCGTTGTCGAATTGTATAACTTAAACTTGCATTATTTCGTGCAAGGTAGGTAGTCCTTTAGTATTGCTTTGTAAAAGATTCTTGCACCCAACTAGGATCTAAATCAAAGGAACCAAGTTGGGTGTCTATGTAACCTCTTTCAATATTCACTTCCTCATCTTAAGTGCATCTTAGCTAACGGAAAATTGCATTTTCTATACATCCAGCAAACCAGCAAGTATTCTTGCCAAAGGAACAAAATTTTCTTTATTCTGTTGCCAATTGAAGAAAAAAATTGCTATAAGTTCGTTTTACACTTTATTCTATTGTTGCGGGCTCTAAAGTTGTGATATGCATGAAAATGGACTCATATGCACGTATATGCACACATATCTGCAATAACAATAAAAATTTCCCTTAATGTCGATATTGCGAGCCAAGAGGAATAGCTCAGTACCATGTTAGAGCAAGTATCGAAGACCAAAAAGAATCTTCTTATCGCAAAATGTAATTCTTGCATCCGGGAACAAGAAGGCGGTACTGTTCTATTCAGTTCTCGATGTTATTCATCCATTCAGCTACACATATGTAAAGGGTGAGTATTACACTTGTTAAACATAAAGACTTTGAGTAATCACAAAACGGAACTAACGTACACTAGTTTCGTTGATATCTATTTGAGGTCATTGTATCAGAAAATTTTGTATCTTTTATCTGTGCTCACCAGTTTATGGCGAAAGATTTCATTCATTAATTTTCTTACAAAATGAATGCACAGTTCAATGGTAAGCCCTGAATGCACTCAAAATGATACTCACGTGCATTTACACAGTTCTATCCAGGAAAAACCAAAAGTCGAAGGATAGGGTGACGTGAACTTACCTGGAATAAAAAGAAATTTTTTTAAAATATATGCATATACAATCGAATGAGTGTAATTTGAAGACCGCTCATTTTGATTCATTCTAGTCTCTAATCCTTTTTTTCAAATTTCTGTTCAGCTTGATCCATCCATCAGAACACAATCTTCAGGTTCGCTTAGTCTAATTTTATTTCTTCCTCATTGAAAATAAGCAATACATCAAAATGCAAAAATCTTACATTTGAAATGTCGACAACTTAGAAAGTTGTTCGAAACCACGTGAAAGTATTTTAAATCAAAAAAAAAAGATGGAAAACTTTCGTTACGAAAAGATTTTAAGGAAAAAAAGTTCAGGACCCACTTGAGAGTGTAAACGCAAATATGTACTCGCAATAGGATTGGGTCACAAGAAGAGTAACTCAACGTTAAGGACCAGAAAAGGAATCATGGAAGACAGGGAGAACAGTGTGGCAGGGGAATTGTGGCAAACTTCTCCCACGTGTTGGATGAAATCTTGACGAGTGCTTCCAACATGAAGTTGACGGATAAGTTTTTGTAAATGATACTTCTTAATGATCCTTAAATGAAGAAGCATTTCACATCTATTGGCTCACCATGTGGTTGTTACACATCTAAAAGTCTAAACCTAAAAGAGGAATCCCTCAGCTTAAACTATTTCTGCAGGTGAAGAAACAATGAAAGTTCTACTCGATTCAGAAATTACCACTGAGACTGAGTCCCCACCCAAAAGCGATTTGGAAGTATACGTAAGAGAAAAAGCAGAGAATAAAGTTCAGAATGATATCTATCCATATCTTTGCCGCTTCGAGAAATATCATGTAAAGCAAACTATCTATCATCAAAGGAAGACCAAAGAAAGTACTCTTTGGGCCCACCCCTACAGCGAACCCCTCAAATGAAGAACCAAAACCACGGACAGTACTCATCAAAATGTGGAAACTTGTGAAATGAAACCAAGAAGCAGCTCTACCGACCCATGTAAAAGGAATAACATAAGCATGGGAACAGGAAAATGTTTATTCCTGGGTTAACAAGAAACACCGAAAACAACATAGGACTATAGATAACTCAAAATAAAATCTCAAACGGCTTTACCACAAATGCTAGCTACCCAGTGTAAAAACCCTAAATATCATCTGAGGATAATAAATTACCGATGTCAAACTCGATCTAAAGGAATAATTTCAACCTAATACATGCTCATTTTCTAAAAAGGGCAATCAGTGTCTTTCAAATTGGGTAAAGTCCCTCTTCCAAAAAGAACATATCTATTGAGCATGTGTCAAAGTTTTTTTTCGGTTTTTGCTTATTGATTCCATATGGATATGGACAACAGTAAATCATGAATCTCTGATTCCATTTCGGCAACAGGTAGCATTTTGGAAAGCTCATTATGGCTACTAAAATTAAAAGCTAATAAAGTCATCTTGGACACCACACAGCGGAGGCTTATAGAAATGTAAGCAAAATTTCCGGAGAGAACATTCTAACAGAACACACATGTCAAAGGTGGTTTCTGTGCTTCTGATCTTCCAATTTGAAGATCAAGTGACAGATGATATTCTATTGAAAGTCATATAAGGAGGTGATAAGATGACCCCTAGAGAAGTTTCAAGTTCACAGAACCACTATAGCAAGAAGAATCCATGCACCAGGATTTGTGGTAAAGTTAGATGTTTGAAATCCTCACGAATTTTCGCCAAAAAACAAAAAAGTCAAAATGGCATGCTGTATTTATCATCTTCCTCCTCAAAGCAACGAGAATTTTTCCGACTTTTTGTTACTGTAGACAAATAGTGAGCCCTATCGAATAGCATGAAACGACGCCGGACTGCTTGGAAATGATATGAATCATTAGATCAACTTCAGATCATGCCTCCATCCACGGAATTTTTTTGACTATTTGGTGGGATGCTCGAGGCAGGAATTATTTAGAGCTTCTGCAACAAAATCAAAAGATGAATGAGGACTTGTACAGTCAGCAATCGGAGCAAGTTCAACAAGCAATACGTGATGAGCATCCTCCATTAGGCAACCGTTGGGGAGTCATGTCTCACCAGACAATGCGAGTCCACACACAGCTGCAGGTTCCCAGTGTAATTTTTATGAGGTTGGCTGAAAACTATCATCCCAAAAACTCTCCTTATCTTGCCCCAATGGATTATCACTTGGTTTGGTCCCTGGACAACTATTTACAGAGAAGGGAGTACGACAGAGAAGACGATCTTCGTACAATGTAAAGGAATTTTCGAGAACAAGGGGGAAGATTTCTATAGCAGATGGTAACATCAACTTCCAGAACTTTACAGACAAGTCATAGATCAAAATGATGATTATTTATTGGATAAGGTTTGAATAAATTAGTGACCCAAAAATATTATTAGATTCGAACCAGAAATAAAACTTTTACACACATATTTACTATATGTCATCTAGCATTTAAGGACACACTTCAAGAAAATCCATCCACAAACGGTACTTAAAATGAAAAATCCCTAGAAAACATCAGAACGAAATCCTAAATGTCTCAACTGCAGTGTAGGACATCCTGTAAGCTACGGAGTCTGTGCAAAAAAATCCTGAAATTAATATAAACAATTTTCAATTCGAGCTAATCACAACTTCACTCCTCGAACGGAATATAAAATCCTTCAACCAAGAAACTAGAGAACTCAGTGAATTTATTCTAGATAATGGATTTCGTATAATTTTGATCCTGAAAACGTTTCTCAAATCAATAATACGATACAGAATGTCCAACAACAGTGGGTTCAGAAACGACAAATTAACAAGTGAGGAAGGCAGTATTGTCCGTCTTATGAGCAAAAATCCAAAACACGTTAAAAATTTTCAAACGGACGTTATTTGCAACGAATAAAAGCCATCGAAATTAAAATTGAAACGAGTTCCTTCAGTTTATTATGATTTTTTCTTAAAATCCTGTAAAAGATTCTCCGTTAATACGACGTCCCGAAAAATCACTTACGTTAGAGGGTCCCTTATTAATAATAGGGCACTTAAATGAATTTTGTAGCACATGAGGTTGTGTAAAAAGCAAGCCAGCTTTTCCTGAGCTAAACAGATCCATCACAAATTAGGAAAAAAACAAACATGCAACTCCGTGTAAAACCAACACACGTTGTTCCAGCACATGACCCCTTACTAGACTTTGCTAGATTGCATCATTTCTACTCCAACATGTGGATACATGTCCTTCAGGAGCATTCGTTTGATCATAAATCGGTCCAATTTCTGATGAAAGACACCTATATTTATATATTAAATATACAAAAATCGATAAAATTCAGAGAGAAGCCTAACTAGTAAGAATTTCCAAAACCCTAATGCTAACGGTAGTTTCACCTAAAATCTAATAAACAATGGTCGACAAAGGATATATGATCCTTTAGGATAAGGATATGTACGCCCTCAGGAAACTAGACTTGCGATAAGAAGCAAGTACAAAATTCTGAGAAGAGCAAGGAAAATACACCTGATCCTAGATTGCAGAAGAAACTTCAGTAGAGTAGTAATTTGCAGTGCATGGAGGTTTTACGGATATGGATGAACATTTTTGATGGGAAGGGGAGGTGGGCCAAACGACGAATGATAGGGAACTGCCTTAAAATTGCTGAGTGAATTCACTCAAAGAAGACGGTGTGAATCCACTCGGCTTGGAGTTTGCAGGACTCGATCAAAAGGAGCCGATACGAGAAATGAACACATTATGACGGAAACAATGAACTGAGGGAAGTAGAAACCAGAAAATCTTTTCTCCTCTAACAAGCACAGAAAAAAGTATCATTGTATCACCTAAGTTTAGCAAAGTCAAAAATTTGTTTAAGGTCTAAGAACGTTACAATTTGACATGGTATGCGAATTGGAACAGATTTTAGTTCAATTTGTCAGTGATCTCAGCTCTGATACAACAATATGTCCAGTTTTCATGAACTGAATTTTAAATTCAAATAATTCCAGCCTCACATCATGTCCAGCTTAGCTCATTTCTATTTTCAAGGCCCTCCTTATCACAACAAATTAGACGTGTGCAATTGTAAGTGCAAAATGGTGGTATTCCAGTGTTAGCATGCATACACGCGTGTACAAGAAAACATGAAATTGCGTGTGTTGTTCAATGCGGGGGTGTTTTATGCGCTTAGCAAAACATTTTATCATCTCTTTTATCCTACAAAAGCTATTTGTAAGTATTTATTAAAGTAACTTGACTCGGGTCGCGCTCACATGGTGCACACACATGCTAACCGCGTTTCTAAGCGGCGAAGGCTGTTTGAAAAATTTTCGGAAAAATCAAACAATATAAGCAAGAAAACCGCAGAGAGGAAAAAGGAAGACACAGGAAAAATAAAGCTAAATCGAAAAAAGGAAAACCAACAAAATCGTTGAGCTTATATTATTCAAACTTACACACATTTGTGCGTATGATATTTTCAAAACGGGATATTCGCTGCATTCATGTATCCCGCAAACATGGATCAAATATATGAGAACGTAATTCTAGAGTTATCTGTGTCATATATGATTGCCACTGTGTTGACGAGTCCAAAATCATAATGCACACATGATGTCATATTAACAACAATAGAACAAACTTTTCATGTGATGACAACTATTTCATTTCATCTGAAATAATGGCTTTTGCATTTTGTTTTTCCTTCGCAACTGAAATCTAAAAATATAAGATGCAATCTTTGTTTTTCCTGCAATATCTGGTGGTTAGCTGCGGTTGTGGACATTTGTATGGGATTTTTATCTAAATAGTGCTAATTGAAATTGTTGTGATGCATGTTATGATGCATTGACACAATTACTTCATTAATTATGGGGAAAATGATGAGATAGATTTCTGTAATGTCCTAGTTGAGGAATGTACATGTTTAGTCGCTTAATTGCATTTAATTGCAAAAATGATAACATACAGATATCGTTCTTAATGGATAATTATCCGAAAACTTTCTAATTCAATGCAGTTTTATGTCATACTTTTTTGTACAAGGCAAATTTCGCAATAATTTTATGAACTTGGCAAAATTGCGAATTGATGAGCGAAATATCGGAAACTAATGTTTTCGTTTCAAGATTAGCAATTATAAAAGTTTGAATTTGTCCTTTTTTTACTTCGCTGTTCAACAGGATATTCAAAGCACACAATGAAAAGATACCCAAAATATACCCTAACTTGTGTGCTAATTATAGGCCTTTAATCTTGTTACCGGCTCTGGGAAAACTTTTTGAAACGCTGATCCTAGACGACTTCCCACAACTCTCTGTTGGTATCGTTATGTTAGATATTGAAAAAGCATTCGATACTGTTTGGCACCGAGGGCTAATATAGAAACTTCTTGCTCTTGAGTTTCCACCTTAGTTGATCAATCTGATTGATTCCTTTCTTAACGAAAATACGGGAGTACAAATCGAATCGTTACAGGGTACCAGCTGGAGCTCCTCAAGATTCGTGTCTCAGACCAACTTTATTTAAAATCTTCACTGCAGACATGCCAGTGCTAAGCAGCTGCTCAATAGCCACTTTTGCTGACGATACCTGCGTATACGCAGCATCATCGGATCCAGGTGAGATCATTAGAATTCTCGAAAGAATGGTCGAGAGTCTTTCAATGTTTTCATCGATGGAAAATCAACAGGCGCCAACAGACTACCTGACCGATGCGTTAACTTTATTGGCAAGGCCATTCCATGGTGTTATAATATAAAATATTTAGGCCTTGTCCTGGATAACAAATTAACATTTAGCGGCCACATCGACTCCAAACAGAATTCGAAGATTATACCCTTTTTTGAACCGGAAATCTGTATTGAATCATAAAAACAAAATTTTGTTGACCAAAACGGTCATACAGCCTATAATTTTATGCGGAGCCTCAGCATGGGGGTCATATGCAGCTTACTTGACAGGCAAGCTACAGATTTTGCAAACCAGATGTCTCAAAATGTCGAATTAAATGCGTTGACTAATGTTCATTCTATAGGAGAATTTTCACTTAAAAGAAGGGTAAAACTCTTATCAAAAACTCGTGCGTAAAGTAAAGAGCAAAACAAGTAAGCAAGGGACCATGACTTTTAAATCTTGAGTGTCAGTAAGACTGAAAACACATATCCCGAGTCGCAAGTTGTCTCAAATATTAATGAGTCTAACTATATATTCAATCTAAGTGCGACTCCAAGTAACTGATGAGACGTTCTGCTCGTCTCTCCGCGTTTTATTTACCCATTTGTACTGGAAAAGAATTAATACTGTCCTTCAATCTTTTGAACGGCAACGTCTATCTTCACTCTCCACTCCTTCGCCTTCGACTTTTTTTTGTCTCCAGCAAACAGCGCAATAGTGACTACTTTTACAAAAAGAGAATGACTCAGAAAAGTTTTTGACTTACAGTGTCCATTCAAACAACGGATTCATTCAAAAGCATTGATTTCACTGCCCTTATAAGCAGCTCCTTGATGCAGAGATCGAGTTCCTAGTTTTGGCTATTTGGCGATTCAGGACCCACACTCCCGCAACAATCTCATCTGCCGTACTCTAATCTCTTCCATGAAACTCATTTTTGCATCAATCAATACGTCAACATGTATTCAGCCATTCCTTCAAGCACTCTCAGTCAGCCAGAAAAAACCGTGGGGAAGACGCTTCTTGATCAACATGATTACCTTATTTTTGAACCCACTGTTGCTCATCTAGTAGCTATCTCAACGAAGTATCATATCTCGTTTGGGTTCGACGTTTGGTCTGGAAATTCGTGCCAGTATGTTACCTGGTTTACCGATTAAGAGGTCCAGAATTAAAATATCACTTTTTCTTCACATATCTCTAGTGTATTCTATACTAACGGCGTCATCGAAGATTAATATTGAGTCTCTTTGGTGAACCCGTGCTATCAGCACTAGACATTTAGAATAGTATGCATAAACACATAGATCCATTGTTCGACTTCAGCTCTACAAGCAATTCATTGACTTTTGACAGTTTCCCAGTTTGACAGATAAAGACATAGATCCATTGTTCGAATCCAGCTCTACAAGTAATGAACTGACTTTTGACAGTTCCCCTTCAATTCCTTCGTCATGGTCCAATCTGACCAATATACCTCCGTAAAGGATCGGCTGTGTTTGCAAGGAGGGTTTTTTGTGGGTAGTTCTGCAAAAGCATATGTCGCGCAGTAAAGCATAGTGGTCTGAATGCGACAATACTGTTCACGAATTTGACTTCTTCCAACGACTTTCAGATCGATAGCTGATTAGGAAGACACAGTCTATAGAAAATTAAGTCTAAAAATTTCAAACGACGTGTAGGATGCGTTGTGCTTAATGAAAAACTGATTCGATTGGCTTGAAAACATGGTTGCTGTTGCTTTTCAATGGTTGGAAAATATAAATTTATCCCTAAAATATAATACGTTAAAATCACTTCTAGGTCTGGTATCAATCAAGATGAAAGACAAACAGGGTCTCGTATAACTCGTTAATGGAGCTAACATTCAAAAATATTAGAAGCTAAGAGAACTTTCAGTAAAAGACCAACAAGGTACTTCTCAAAATTTCCAACGGCTTGTGGTCAGTATCATGCTTACCATAAACCATATCTACCATACGAATCGCGTAGTTGCTTTTCCTGAATTTAATTTTATTTCATTGTAATAAATTTGAGCTGCATTAGTTTCCTTTCTAAACACTCATTTATTAGTTAGTTCCAGAGGCAAAAATTTCATTTGATTCTTGTTATGAAAAGGATTCGACTCCTCATTAACAAGTGGTGCCAACTTCTTCAGCTGATATGCGCCGCATGCATCACCTACAAAGAATGTTTATGCATGGCCAAATCAGAAATTTAGTGGTAATAGATGAAGTCAAATTTCAAAAACGCCCATCGCATATTTTTTTCTCCGAATGCACCCTTGTGAAATCATTGCCAATTACTCCTGGTCCAAAGCCACGAGCAAACAAAAAATTTAAGACAAAACTCCACACCAAATAACACCTTAAGCAGAGCGACAGAAGAAAAAAACATGTTAAAACTATTCCCAGCCAAAAATAAAATCAAAGAAAATTTTTTTCCCACAACGCACGGAAAACTGAAATGCTCGGAAAACTGAAATGCCTGTTTTTAAAATAGAAGCGAAATAGGGAAGTATAACTCAAAGGCCTCAGGGTTAAACTTAATATCGAACATACAAATGCAATGTGTTGGAGTGAAAAAGAAAGTTTTTTTTATTCGGAAAATATCCAGCTAACTAGGAAATCAAAATTTCTATTGGCTCTATTTTGAATCTTCCTCCAGGATGTTAACTTGTTAACATATTAACATATTTACATTTCACTGTAAACCATTTCCACATCTGTTCGTGCAGATTTTCATCTTTTTCTTGGCACGTGACATCACACAAAATCTGTTGCCTGATTTTCCAATGGGATTGAAAACGATAAGAATTTTCAATTCATAATGGTTTGGAGTTTCTTTTCTTTTCTTTTTTGCTGTCTTTTTTTTGGGAAAAACTAAATGGTGCGTGTAAATGCATCTCTTACACACGACCTGCAATGAATGCAGAGTCCTATACTAATTGCTAAACGCAAGTGCAATAGCTGAAAATATGCGTTCGTTATGCGGAGGAATGGATGCGAAAACTATTCCTGTCGTCACAAATAAGATTGTGCGTCTAAGTACACATGTGTCAGGAAATTTTGAACGCATGTGAAGATTTTCTGTTACCAGTTGTCATCATCTTTGTTCATCAATTGATGTTTGTGTGAAAAATTTATTAGGTGATGTTTTGAGTGATGCAAGGTCCCGTCGATGTAGGATTTAATTAGAGTAACTTAATTTACGTAGATTTATCCGGAAATCGTTTATTTGTTTAACATAAAGGACATATACTGGCACACATAACTGATCAGATACTATACACAAATACATGCACAGCAAACTGTTTCATTCTTATGTATGTTGTATAACTTTAAAAAGGCCTAAAATTGGGTTCATTTTAAACATTAACTCTCGGCTTTGTTTTGGGATCATATTGATAACACCACGTCTCGTCACCCGTTATAATGGATTTTCAGTAAGGGTCCTTTTTTGTCTTCCTTAATCAAGTCTTTGCAATGTTGAATGTGAAGAAATTTTTTGTCCTCTGTCGGCTTGTGAGGAACAAATCGTGCACAAATCTTTCTGAGGCCCGAGTGCTCCGTCAGCATGCAATGACTCTACTCACGGGACATATTAAGCTCTAGTTCCATGTAACGCAAGGAGGATTTTGGCTTATTTTTAATAAATTCAACGTTCATTTCGTTCACAACTGATCTTTGACGGCCAGAAAGTTCGTCGTGATCCAGCACATCCCGGCCTCCTTTAAAACGTTTAAACCACTCGAAGATAGAGGTACGGGATTGGCACTCAATTATATAAGCATTTTGCATCACTTAATGAGACTGGGCCGCCATATAATCGAGTTTAAAATGAAATTTAATATTTGCTCTTTGTTCAAAATTCATTTTTCGACCGATGATAAAAAAGTACTGTCACTTAGAGCGCAATAACTTGGGTTCTGTTCATGCAAATGTCATGAAATTTTGACACAACGTCTATGATGGATGTTGAATGAAGTGCCGAAACGATCTTAAAGATGCCACCACCAGTTTTCTTGATTCATGACCAGCCCAGAACCTTTCAGACAGAACTTGTATTTCTCTACATTAATAACAAAAGCTAGATGTCAACCTTACAAACTAGTTGAAAACATTACGGCAGAGTTCATATATGTTATATATTCAATAGAAAAATCTTCCTTTTGCTTTGATTATGCTTCGGTAATCAGTGTGGTGAAATTGAAATGGTATTAACATCTTAAGAAATCCAGTACCCATGGATTTACTAGAGAAATACTGCTGCAAATGCATCAAGAAACAAAGCAGATATCAAAAAATTCTTCGTTTCATATGGGTAGATGGAGAGCTACAAAATGAATTAAACTTCCCTATTGGAAGAAACGGGTTTAGTTCAGAAAAGGGTTTAACTTAACTGGATCGGTGGGTATCCCGGAAACATTTGAAAATGTCCATAAATTCCAGTTCCACAATTCTAGACTACCTGAACCAACCAACGCCCTCGATGAAACACCAGAGTAAATTAATTGTTGCACAAAAAAAGCTGCATCAAGTGTTACGCAAGGTTTCATGTTTTGACCCGAACCTTAGAACAGCTTCTACGTTGCGCTTTTGAGGAAATCGCAGCCTAATGTTTCGAAGCCAATCGGCTAAAGGTTGTCACGCTATTTCCCGGATGCGAATTTCATAAAAACGTATTTCGCGCTATGTCTAAAAATTCAATGACCGAGATGAAAACTGAAAACCCGTTTGCAAAATTAACAAAAAGTATTAAGCCAAGTACTGGCAGAAACCAAGATCATCATATTAATAGAATAAAGATCCATAGTAAAATGCGAGAAGGTGTTGAAAGTGAAAGTGAAACTAGCAATTAAGCATTTGGATTTTCTGATCGACTCCAGGCTGAATTTTGCTGTTTGAATCTGAAAAGCTACTGAATGATTGGTCTGAAACTTAAGTGCCTTTTGTAAGCTGTCTCAAGCAGATTCCTCAAATAGCCACGCCCATTATGTCGCTTGCAAATTTATATCAACAATATTCTACTCCACTATTCCATCACTGAAACTACTCCTGATACCGTACGAACAATGCCTCTCTAATGCACCATCAGACCACAAAAAACCCGGGCTATACTTTATGAGCTGATCCATCCACGCTGGCAATAGTAAGCAAGCCTCGTTATCTAAACATAATTGTTAGGGTTAAGATTCGGTCAAAGAATCCCTATAAAAAAATTTCTAAGGAATTACTCAACAAGCTCAACCTCTATCATTCGAACTAATATCCTAGTTCTGGTATTAGTGTCATGCGTTTACGGAGCACAGGAACGCCAACTCATGTCGAGTCCGAAAGGGGTTTCAAATTAGTTTCATGGACTTGAAGTCAAGATTTGTCCAGAATAGAATCTATTCAACCCGCACTAGGAAGAGAGTCCTTTGGACAAAATCTCGCCACAGTACAAGACAATCGGTAGAGGTTGTTCTAATGGAATTATAATCGGTCCGCACAATCTATTAATAAATATGAGGCGATGTTCTCTGAAAAGTTCTGCAGGAATGGCAAGAATGTTTATAGAAACTGGTGCATCTGCAGACTGGAAGTTTATACCTCATCAGAAAACCTACTCCTCATCGCTCTGGATAGGCAGAAATAAACCAATTTGCATTTTGGAGATGCATGATTCGCTTCATACGTTCATCAAACAATCCTTAACTTGACAAGCAAACCCCTAACTTTATTAAAACTGGCTGTATTTACAAACAATGCGACTGATGAGTCACGCAATCAAATAGTCTTTATGAGCTCTCATCAGTATCACTAAGCTTTACGAGCTATATTTATAAATATCCCAAAAAAACATTCTAAATTTTCGCGTATCGAATTGGCTAATCTCTCTCGTTTTTAAACAAACCTTGAAAGGACATAGGTGCAAAATAATTTCCAATGGTCCATGTAACAAGTTTAGGTCTCCACTACATAGAATCACCACAAAACCCAAAAGGATAAAAAGCTGAATCTCTCTTTCCTACTGTAACAACAAGCCTTCCAGACAAATAAGGAGAAATTTGGAAACACGCCTTAAGAAGTATCTTGAAGAAGCAAAATTAACAAAAAGGAACAGCATCGAATTGCAACAAGGAGGCTTACGCTCACGAAGAGAGACAGCATACACTCATAGCTTGGCAAGAAACCTGGATAAAAGAAACAAATATTAACGTTAGTGGTGCCTGAACAGAAAGATAAACCAATGCTTAACTGCGAGTTATATATCAAAAGTTTCTAGGCTGGGTTCTCAGGTTGACATTGTAGGTGTTCTACTATCTATTTTCGAAGTTTTCAAGAGCTGAGAGCTCTCCACTACAAGTGTAACACTCTCCACTCTCTACTTCCGCTTCGCTCCGCCAGAAAAATTTAAATAATCGTTAAGCGCACATAAATATTGACCTCTTTTAAGCTTAGTAATAATCAAAATTATTGTAAATTGATATTTTTATTAATTAAATACAACCACGTATTTTATTTTCACATACATCATCCAGGAATGCAGATTGGTTACGTTCACATATGGTATCAATCTTAATCTTCAATAATCTATATTAATTTTTGCCACCAACAAATCGATCAGATTCAACTATCCTGGCTTCAAGTTATAATATTGATTATTTTATAAGCTAATCCAGCTCGTGCTCGAAATCAATAAACAAATATTAATAACAACAACAATAAGTTCCTGCAATCAATCCACAGAATTTGGGAGACAATATTATGAGAGTGTTGTGCCTCTAGCACATTGGTATAATTTTTATTTTTTCGTTTTTATCTTAGTGATGAAGTAACACCGAATAAAACTCCTACGTGCGTCTGCTGCTGAGGTAATACCTACCCAAGCTGTAAGTTTTGTAGACCTGGTGCATATTCACATATCAAGCTTACATACGTCTAAATGTGTGCTCAACTAACCAGAATGTAAGTTATATATGTTACCTTCTTTGCAACGATTGAAATATTATTGGAGAATTCATACTTTAGATACATGACATTATTGATAAAATCAACACTTCAATTTCACCAAAGAAGAAGAAAGATATGCAATTGATTTAATTTGCTACTGTCTCGGAGAACCATATTTGTCTTCATTTCTTATCCCATATAGACCTCACATATGTTGTTAATTTCATGAAAATCGTTCGAAAAGAACAAACAACTAATGAAGATATGTGTGGGATTTTCACTCGCTATCGACAGTTCGATCACATATTGTGTGTCTTATAAAACAGATTTCGACCTGAAATTCCAAAATAATTTGAAGCTTTATTTTGTATCATGCAACCCGAACTGAAGGAGGCCAAGGACGAACTTGGGCTGTGACACCATTGATAATTATGAAATTAGCTCAACTATTGCTTTTGAAAATATCATATCATTTTGAAGACAAAAAACTGATTTTATTTAAACCCAAGACGATGTACAAACAAACAAGCTCAACCCACTCCGAGAGCATATGTACGAGCAGTATAGATTTAATAATCAAAAAAGCATTTTATAATAACCCCAAAATTAGAACACCACTTCCGTCCTTTAAAAGAATTCGCTGAATCTTATCTTCTAACTGCACATTCTTCTCATGTATATCCATTTACCACTATGCATGCATACAGCTCTTTTTGTTGCAGTTTTGCGGAAATATAATGTCTAAGATGCAGTTGACGAAGAGACGTTTTGTTGTTGTGCTGTTTCTTAAAGGAACTGCCAAAAAACAATGCATAAGCCGAAAGGAAGGAAGTAATGCAGCAAAAAAGTATCTTTATGCAAAACGAAATTGTCGCGTTGAATCATTGTTTTTATCTCAATGCTCCAACCGACCGTTTCTATGATTCATTTCGAGAAGGAAAAATATTTCTTATCGGCCGCAAAAGGAAATCTCTTCAAAAATATTTACCATGATCTAAAAACATCCTAAAATACTTCAAAGTTCCAAATGTTTGGTGGACTGAGATACAAACTTGTATCTTTATACATTTCGCAACATTGTTAGCGATAATTACTGACAACATTGTCTGGTTAAGAGTGCATGGAGAATAAGTGGAGTATGGTCAAGTGCAAGTATTTTGTTGCATCCGCAAAGATCGTCGTTACAGTATTTATTCAAAAAAAAAATTGCTCCCATTCTATTCACTATAATCTTCGTATGCACAGATACAGTTCAGAGAGTCATGCTATGACCCAGTCTCATATTAATCGGAAGAACTCAGCAATATTAGGCCCACACATTGCGAACAGTGATTGCAACAAAATGCTGTTGCATCTAAGATTCTGGACGTACTTTTCATACGAGAATGCATTAGCCGTGAAGATTTCTTACTATTCAGATTAGGCATAGCAAAAGATTGCATCGGTAGAGTTGGTCACGTGGATTTGATGATTGTATTTGATTTTAATTCTCTATAGACGAGCGTTTGGTTTGAAGAAGTTGTCTCAACGATATTGGCTATAAAAATGGATTTAGAGCAAGTTCCCCTTTAAATTTGTGGAAAGGATAACACAATCCTTGCGTTTAGTAGACATTTTTTTAAGCAATTTAAAGATACACGGATGCGTAACCACTTTCTTCCTCCTATGATTGAAATAAACATTCAGAATTGAATTCAGCACGTGAAATAACTATACCCAGGATATGGAATATGGAAAGGATATGAATATTTGCCGATTGTATAAAAGAAGAAAAAGCAGAAGAAGCATAAGAAAGAGTTGAGAAATGGGGAAAGGCTACCATTCTTAGTTATTCTATTCTATAATCTCTATTCTATTCTAGAAACCAACGAACATGGTGAGCATAATTATTTACACTTAAAAAAATTGCTATCGGCGTAATTTTGTCCTTTTTAAACATATGAACTATCATCATAATTTACTAGAAACACTTGCTCATCTCATCCACCTGGACGAACAAATAAAGAAACGACATACATTTCAGAAACCGCAAAATTAAATTGTTACACGTATCAGAAAACCTTAAATTTAGTCAACAAACACGGTCTCTCGATGGGCCTCTCGGAATAACTAGACTGATCAACCTTGTTACGGATTTGTATATTCAGACCGTCCTTTCGTTGACCAGACTTTCCAATTGTATATATCCTATTACACAATCCTGTTGCACAAAAGGGAAATGGGTGGATAATGTTTTTAAGGGGCCAAAGTAAACAAATCAGGATTTTACTGGGATCAACCTAGGAGCCGTGTGCAAACTAAATAACTTGCAGTGTCTTGAACTTCCCCCTCTCTTTGCTCACAAGCTTGTAACTCGATTCATGTCGGAAATAATAGGCAAGAAGTCATACCTAATTGAAATCTAATGAAAGAAGTGAAAGATGAAGGAACAAATAAAACAGACTTTTACTTTGCGAAGCAACACGCCGTATAGCTTTAATGAATCATCCAGTTTCTAGAGAGAATATAACAATATTCAACACCAGACCCAAAAGCATTGAAATTCACAAGCTCGCATTCTCTTTAACAAAGATCAATGCATTATCCTTTGTTCATTTCTTTGAGTCTTGGCATCTCTATCAGCAGCAATGAAAACAAAAAAACTTGTGCAGTTTAAATTGTCAAATTCTAACAAATGATTAAGATTCAATATAAAATAATGTCATAAAGATCCCTTAACTTTTGATGCGTCCACGTCGAGATGTAGCTGAAGAAAGAAGCTTATTGCTCGCATATCACTTGACATTTAACGTCCCGTTCGGATCGAAAGTTGGTAGTCAGTCTGGGCTCCCAGTGGCGCTAAACCTGTTTTCAGAAATGCAACAAGGAAACCGATTTCATGTGCTACGCTTAACACGAAACATCCATTTTACATTAACATAACATTGAAGCAGCTGCGTAGGAACAAGACTATTTGAAAATTCAGTCACTTGAGGATGTATCGCAGAAATTAGAAATTAACTGGGAAAATAAAAAAACGCTACATTTTCAGGTTGGAAATTTCGAAAATCATTCTGTAAAGAAACTCCTTTGTTAAGTTTTTTTCGAAACTATTGAAACAAGGTAACTGTATTTGCTTCTTGTTCAAATTTATGTTAACGAAACAGCCCTTGACAAAACCTACAGCCCCTAAAAGATTGTAACATTTATTTTGATGCATATATTACGCTGAAGCAAAAACGGGTCAGGATACAAACCTGCAATAACAAACACTATATCCAGTAACTCTGAAGTTGCTACAGGCAAATCCTTTGCTTCCTGCCTGCATATGTTCTAATCTTAACTTGTACTTATTGGCTTTCAGGACGTTCCCTCATGTATCCTTACAATACAACAGTTCATCGTATTCCCAAATTCATCCATTCATAGTTGCTGATGATTTTCTGCAACCAATGTTGCTCATTAAAGTAAACAGTGACTAAATTTTGTGGGAGCTTCTGTTCCATGTCCTTTTCTCAACATGACAACTTTGATCTCCTCTCTGAAATTCAGATATCTAACTCATTTATTGCTCTCTATGAAGCGTAGCAAGCTGTCTGATTATCTTTGCGTAATAAGCATGCCATGGTAACTTAGTCTTTCATGAAATCATCTTCCCCGGCCGGGAAAATGACGGAGGGCGGATAACTTGGCCACCTTGAAATTGGGTATGACAAAAGCCTCCGCCCGTTGGTTATCGATCATGTTCACCGAAAGAAGCGAAAAAAGGGATCATTTGACATTTGACGCGACAACTTTATAGAAAAATTCATCAGACCGGGATGGACTCATGGTCGGATTTCTAACTAGGAACAAAATATGGATCCAGAAAGAAGTCTTCACTACAATCAAAGAAAGCCTGCTGTCTCTGCAGGCAAAGGAATACGGTTGGTTCTTTTAATTATTGTCCGAACTATATTGTGGGGATTTTTAATGGAGACTGCCTATTTTACAGGTGCTTATTATTTAGCTGAATTTGAAGAGACCGACCGCATTTAACAAATTTTCATCGTTGAAAAGGGCTATGAAAACATTTCTATTTGTCGGGGTCCCGATGTGTTGCATGAATATCTATGTTAGAATAGACGATAAGACATAACAAGGGCCAGTCTTGAATAAGGTTGATCAGGACGATTTTTTCTTCTGATTTCTAGCTGCGAATGATATTTGGACTCATAGTTTTGATATTTAGACCAACCAATCATTCAGCAAAGACAATCCTTAATAACAATTGGAATCAAACAGTTTTTTTTAACATTTTTTAGAGATGATCGTAGGAGTCAATACAGGAGAATAAAAGGAAGAAATAAATAAAAATTAAATTAAAAAGATTTTTTTTTGTTAGGGTTCCAGTATGTTGTGGGCATACAATATCTACATATGAATAGACGATAGGACATGTCACGAGCAAGTGTTGAATTAAATTGACTAGGACGAATTTATAGTCTGATCAATAGCTACGTAACACAGATCATCATTTCGATCACTAAAATGAAGAAATCATCAGTGGTTGCAAAAGACAATCCTCTATAACACTGAAGATTATTAATACAACCTTTTATCATCAGACCCAGCGGGAAAGACCTTATGGACGTTTTTTTTTTGGGGGGGGGGGTTAATCCAAGGAATCAGTACAAGGAAGTACTTAAGATACAATTTGACGGACTCATGTTACGCTAGCGAAATCCGAAGATAGTGTGAGGAATCTACAAGTCAAAGACCTTGACATCCGGATGCAAAGATAGAAACGCGATTAACATCACCTAGAAAGGGTGTCATGTGAATCGAATTGCTCAAATGTGCCCCTAGTTGGGCACAGAGGCAAAATATTTCAAGATGACGATGAAAACGCAGTCTCTGTATAGCCATGTTTTAAAAAACGCAATTTACTGTTCTTTAAAAAAGGGTATGCAAGGATGCTGTTATAAAATCTTCAACTATGGCCATTGATTTGCATGAGTCCTATGATTAATTTTTGGTCATATCTTTGTCAAAATGAATGAAAATGTGTCTAGAATGAATTTTGTGTGGCTTTTTTAGCTTTTATAATTGTTTAAGCATATTGTTGCTCATAATTGTGATCCCTGTCTCATCTCCCTTGAATTTCCTCTTTAAAACATCTTGAATACCAACAGATCAATTAATCAAGTTTAAATAAATACTGATAGAGACAAAATATTTTCCTCATACGCGCATTCTAATCGTAAGTATGTAGAACTCAATATTTACATATGTAGAAAGTTATGCGTTTATGTCGTGTGATGTCGATATTTTAGATCTATACACACTTTCCATTTTCATTTTCAATTCATGAAAATATTCTTGAATGGAAGGAAAACTTGATCGCCTTTGCAAATGGCTCGTTTCAAACGGTTGCTACTAAATACAGAGTTCAACGGCGTTTATTGAACTTCACTCATGTACATGTTTAACTAGATAAATGTAAATTTAAGTATGAGTGTACATTATGATGCACTACATGCTCCTTAATATGTTTATGTTTATAAGATGAAAAAACAAACGAATGCACCAATAAATTAATCCACGGAGAGAAAATTTATAGCATTTTAATGCGACTCTTGATTGAAAACATTGAGGTGAGAATTTTCGTTTTGAAAATGAATTTCAATACTTTGTGGAATTCATATATGTATTAAAACTTAATTGGAATTTTGAGTATTCAACGAAAAAATTGGTTCGTCGCGCAACCAACCAAACCTTGACTAGTTTTCTACCCCCATATTTCCGGTGTCTTATGTCAGGGTCACGAAAAAATCCACGCACGATTTTCGCGGAAGAGAAAAAAAGAAGCTTTGACAAAGGTTTCCAATTCGATAACCTCATTATCTAACAGATTTCCGAGCATATTAACATTTGAAAACTAGAAAAAAAAATTTTTTGTCAAAAAATCGTTCGTGGTTTGAAAGAAATATGAATACATTAGCGAATGTGATTTTCTTTCATTTCAACTAAACTCTTAATAATTGTCTCCAGCCATAAGTTATCTGAAACGCGGAATATTATCATGGACACATGTGTATGTACCATAGGGAGTAGAAAAACCGACGGGACCAAAGAATTATTTAATCGCAAACTTGATGATAACGTCGAACTAGTTCACTTCCTTTCTGAATTGGCAACATCTTGTAGGTTAGCTCATATGTGTGAATATGCCGTTATAATTCACAAAGAAATCACACAACGAAGTGTCGCATGAGGAATTTCTTGATTAAAATTATTTGAAATAAAAATGTGAATGATATTAAGCAAAGTCTAAGATTGAGCTAAGGTCTTTTTTTCTCACATTCGACATTATCACTAAACTTATTGCGCAATCGAGTTATTGACGAAAAAATTTAATTAAAAATTTTAAATCTATATCTACTGGCGGAAGATGAAATGAAGAACAATCAAAGTATGTCATCATAATTGTGACATAGTCGTTTGACCCGAAAAAATGTCATTTCAGTTAATTCTTCTTTGGTACATTTTTATTCTAATCAATATGTTCTTGTCGTAGTGCAAATACTAAAGCGCTAAATAAAAACAAGATTGACTGTTTTAAGGGATAAAATACAAGTTCCTGTCCTTTTAAATTCCCAAGGAGATTAGGGATTTATTGATTTCTTTATCATTTCAAATGTAAAAAGGTAATGTGAAAAAAATGTAAAAACTTTCTTTTCAATTGAAAACGATGAAATTACCGAGCAGAGGTGCACATGTGGTAAATTTTTTTGTTTTCAAACATACGGAAAACACATACAATTATAACATTTTAAGACCTAGAAAGATAAGACCGCGATAAGGATGCAGTTAGTGGGTTGTGTTTGAGTTCCTGTATCAGTCTATTTTTAAATATGATTCAAATGAGTATTTCATTGTTTTACGAGAAATATGTGTAATGGTGTCATTTCCGTAAAATTTACAAATTGAACTTTGCAATATTTGTTTGTTTGCAACGAGGTTAGTTTTTGATTCTTAACCAGGAATTGTATTTCGATTCTTAGCAAGATATTAGGCAAGTAGATTTTTGCCTTTTGAATTAAAATTATTTGGAAAGGATCAAAATAAGCATTCCATCATGTTATCAATCCAGATTTGAGGATTTATAGTTTATTACTGCTTTAAGGACACATTTTGGTTTTCTGAGTCATCTGCAAGTTGTCTTTTTTGTGAAAATGATAATTAAGCATAGTATATTGCGTTATCAACACACGTCTACCTAAAGAAGTACATTGTGCCTCCATTTCCAGCCCAATCTCCTTAGCGCAATCTCTTGTCCATTCCAACACAACCCCGAAAATTTGCTTAATATGCCTGATAACATAAGGTTTAAGTATTGCGAATGATATGAAAAGGAATCAAATATTCCAGATGCGAAGTGCACTGTCAACAACAAAGAACTTATTGAAACTCCTTGCTATCAGTTTTTGACCAACGCATCCGCACTCCTAACTCAGTACTTAAGTCAGTCCGGTTTTTAGTCAGGACTTCCACATCTGATCAGAAATTTCAACCCTGGCTCGATCGTCCAGCAATTAATTCCATTCGGGTACAAAATGTGGGGATTTTATTTCTCGCAAAACGCTTATAACGTTTAAGCCCCATACGGAGCAAAGAATGAAGCTTCGATAATGATTGACGGCACAACGCGTCATTTTGAGATCTGGCCCTAAAGAGGTATCTATTTCACCTCATTTAAAGACCAAAAATAAACCAAAAGAGTGCCAAAAATAAGACATGATTTTTGTTTTTACAGCAAAGATATCACATCAAGGTTTGCTGGTAGCTCGATAACAAAATAACAAACACAAGTAGTATTCTTGCTATGTACTGTTAGTTAAAATCATCTATATATTGTGAACATTAACACACTACGTATCACACTTTATATCATTAACTATATCAACTAAATCTATAACTAACCATCTATAAGTAATCATAACTAAAACTATTACCAACGAAGCATAAAAAAGCGATTAAAGAGCTCAGTACTCGCCAGGATATTTACATCAGTGGCTTTGACTTACACATTTTTTAACTATAATATTTTTATCTGCATATTACGATGGGAAAATTCAAAGATCTACGTCAACGACACCATTTTCCTGCATTTTCTATTTCCAGCAATAAATTGTGCTACGTGAATCGCGTTAAGAAAGTCGAAGTTGAAACATTAAAAACGGACAGATGATACGAATTAAATGACTCCAGGAAAGGCGTTATTGGATCTACTGAAGCCTGAAAGCAAACTCATGTTTATCTGTATGCGAATAGTGACAAGTCCTCTTCGTTCTTTTCAACTGGAGAAGAGATTTACGTTTCCGACCCACAAGCATAGAAAAACGAGGCCCAACCGAAGTCATGCGTCAATCGGTTCCAGCCTAGATTCTCAGGTTAAGAAAAAGAATGAACGCAGAATAAGTTAAGGAAAAATTATGTCTGATATGTTCATTAAAAAAAACCCCTGCAATAGTGACAAGACCCAAGTAAACGGATTCCAGGCAGTAGATTTTACCCTGAACAAAAGATGCAGCAGTTGAAAAATGACAAATGCCTTCAACGGATTAAGAGGCAACTTGATGATTTTCCAGATAAAAGGATAGTTTCACACAAGTGTAAAGCAAATGTTCTTCTGATACAATCGGAAATGGAATCTTACAAAAGTTTGCTCCCAGGATCACGCAACTTCTAAACGTCATAAATGGAAAAGGAGGTAGTTTAAATCATTGATTTCAAACCCAAACAAAGCCTTAACTCCTTTTATAACGGAAGCCTACATATAACTTCCTCTTTTTGTCAAACCTTTTAAATACTGCCACGAGCCAGGAATCAGGGCAAGCATGTACCAATCAAAACGATAAGAAGAGAAGAACAGCTTCTACGAATGCAGTCACTGAAGATCCATATCCCAATAGGGGCGTCTTAAAAATGTAGAAGAACAATTCGGGGAAGCTGTAATTGTGAGAGATGAGTGTGGCAACAGAAGATTCGAAAAGACCAGGAAGAAAATTGATGTAAGAATTGTAAACACATTCAAATATAGTTTGATTTGTATTAGATTACACCGAATCAGATTAGGCCAATAAGATTGGTATCAAGAGGAATATAATTGATGTCTTTTGAAATTTGCTTGAACCCAGATAACAGACTCTTTTTTGAAGTTTCCAGCAAGCTAATCAAAACTAAGTTGTCTCTTAGAAAACTCATCAGCTCAAAGGTATAGTGGATAGTACCTCGCTTGATCTATAAATTGTTACACTGATTTGAATCAGTTCGTCAAAAGCGATGTGACTGACTGACCTGACATAATTCTCCTTGTATACTGTTGTTGCTTTCGTTTCCAAGAGCACTTCAGTAGCAGACCTGTCACATGAGGGCATAACGTTCAAACTTGTTCATGATTTGAATGAACTTCATATGCTGAAATTAGAAGTCCTTTAACAGGGATAATGAATCCGATTTTCCCGCATACATTCTCAAATTGATTTCCGTCGAATCAGTTTCCTACAGTTCCCTTTCGGTCACAAGTAAGGCGAATATATAATTAAAAATATTTTTATAAATATTTTTGAACTCAAATATATTAATTTTAATATATATATACATATATTTTTGTTTTATTTCTAAATTAAAAATGTTTTTCCTCTCCCAACCTAGTATGATAGTGTTTCACTCCAATTTCAAATGAGGTCATTTGTTATCATTGCAAAATTATGGGTACGATTAAACGAGCATGAAATCATATCTGACGTCCAAAATATTCAGATGAAATTTGACCTTAAACATTTGGTTCATCTAATCAGGAAGCTGACAATGTTCGTATGTATGACCAAGGCGAATATTATTGGCGCCATATTCAAATTTTGTAAGGTCCCAAGTGGGTATGGGGTTATAATTTTGAGCCGAAGGTTATTTTTCTCATATTACAGGAAGCATGGAATAGTTTTGCTATCATTGATTTTCAATTAAAAGCTTTATATCAACAAATTTGATTTGTAACAATCGCGTGGAAAGTTAACTGATTTTTTTGAGGTTTTTGTACATTTTTTGAATGGTTAATTGGGTTACTGATATCTTACATTCACTGCAACATGACAATTTTGGTGCTCCGTTCCTTTTTGAATACAAAAGGATTACAGTATGATCTAAATTCCAAATATACACATCATAAAGAAATTATAGAAATAAAGTAGGAATGAATCCTGATATCTGCCTATTCTAGTGAACCAATATTTTGAAAATTATTCGTACGCTAACTGAAATCTACAAAACTTCGATTCATCCAAATGTCTTCCCAGCGTTTCAACTCTAATACATGAGTATATCAGAAAAGAAAACGTTGAGATCAAAAGATGACCCGGCAATCAAATAAGGTGTATTATTGCGTCCTTGTTCTCTTAAATTCCTTCTCCAAGACTTGTGTATACAGCTTTATATTATGTGCTGTGTTATAAGATGGATGCGAAATATGAGCCTGAAGCAATGCTGAACACATTCGAAATGAGGGCCTTGAGAAGAATCATCTAAACAAACCCAGATGAAGACCAAAGGCTATATACCAATGGATAAAGTGACGTTTTGGGCGAATCAGAAGTCACCGAGATAGAAGTCAATTAGTTTGTCGGGTTCATAAAAATGATGGAAAAGAGATTCGGTCCTCGTTTGGAATGTCGGGTTCAAAAAAAAGTTGCAAAGAGGTTCTGACCTAAGGGTCCTAGGAGTCAGTGGAAAAGCTTTTAAATAATTTGCAAATTCAATCAAAGAAATCAGTGTAAATTTCCCGTTATCCAAATCGGAGGATGCGAACAAATTTGAGGAATAACTAAGGCCAAACTTTATTTTGTATTGTAGAAATTTGACGACGCTAACGAAAGAAGAAATGTCACAATGAATCTCTTATGGAATGCATCATTACATATCATGATCACATTAAATCTTTGCCTTTCCCTAAAAATCATTTTAGTAACACATCGGTACAACAAAAAATGTCCATTTTGACTGTAAATGACAAAATTTGGCAGCTGTCGCATTTAAAGTAGTTAACTACACCTATTCAACTATTTACATACTAAAGAAAACAAGCCCAAAATAGAAAAGACAACAATACTTCACTTTTACCAAATGAAGACCTCTGGAGGCCAGAACTGCTTCTTCTGTATGTACCTTGGATTCAGTTTATGAATCAATTTGATATGATTTTCAATATGATTTTCAAGATGGAAAGTAAAATACCGCTCATTACCTAGTACTTAGACAGATTTGATGTGGCTCTGATTCTTAATCATAAACAGAACCCTCCGAGAATCACGGAAATTCCGCATTAATGGAAATTGGGGAATTCCTCATTAATGGAAACTAAGAACTGATACTCTGATGATTGATTTCTTGGAATTGCTGATGGATCGCTGTAATGTCAAAAAACACATTAACGAAGGTCATTACTAGACAATAGATACCCTTTGACACTAGCCTGGTCTTCCAGGAAATCATACTCCCAGTAAGCCAGGCGCACTGTGAGGAGACAGGGCCTCAATTATATAATTACATATTATATAATTACTATACCATACTACACTATAATTTGAATAGACTGTAGCTCAAAATGCGCTCTAAAAATTGAATAGTACGAAACGTATCTTTGTAGAACGACAGGTAAAAATAAAAGTCACAGGAATACGTTCGTTTAAATGCAGTCATTTCCTTCTTGTAATACAAAAAAGCTTGAGGGGTATCTACGGACTAGACTACAGAGATACATTAAATAGTGCTTGATCGCCCCCTCCTCACCAAAAAATAAAATTTAAACGACAGATGCTCTTTAAAATTTTGTATTTCACACTAAAGGATGCAAACTGAAAGATGCAGCTGGAATATCTGACCTTAGGCGCATTTGTTATCTTCAAAAGCATTGCTTTGAATCCGACAACTGTCAATTTTGACACTTAAAGTCAGAATGGACATATTTTGTGAGACCGATGGTATACTTCTTGGCCATTTAGTAATGAATTTTGTAACTTTTGGTTTCTTCGGAAAAGTTATATAAAATTATCATTGGACTTTGATTTGGTTAGATAAAAAGCAGGATCAGAGTCTCTCGAGTTGCAGATTTACGGCCACAGAATATTTTTCACGCAGAACAAGTTCAAATTTTCTATATGTTATAACATCAAGGAGTTTTCGGTATTTGAACAAAGATATATTCATATCAAATAACACGTCCGAACATTTGAATTCTTGGATGCCTTAACTTGATGCTACTTGAATGAAATGGCATCCGAATCATAAAAACTGGCATACTGGAGTGCATACCTATATAACGTAATGGATTACATTAAATTGTTCTTCCAGAGAACCTCCGTTGGTCTTAGTACAGGACTACGTGGGACCTTTACCTCGCCGCAGACGGTTCAGTCTTTATGGCTCGGGTATCATAGCCCAAAGTTCAATAGTTGCCAGACACAGACATGAGTAATTCACCAAACTGAGTTGTATGTTATACAAGAATTATGTTTTTGCTTCGTAATCAAGATACCTCACTACAATCAGTGAGCATCAAAAAGTTTCATTGTTGGCCATACAACACATGATTGGTTAATTTAATTGAAATACTATCAGGATTTCAACACGTAGATCAAAGATTTCCCGAACTATCTTGACGTTTAAACTATGTTGCCGATGCTGCACTATTTTATTTTGCTTTTATCAAGAAAACATATAGGCCCATATGTTGTTTTATTTTTGATATGATGTTTTGCTTTTTGATTCAAGTTTTGATTGAACATCATTTAAGTGCGCTTAGTTAAAAACAATTTGTGTCCTTTTTTCTAAGATTTTCACTTGGCATTGATAGTCTTAAAATTTCCGATTCGTTGCCATTTGTCAATTTCAGACTATGTTGATTTCTGAAAAAGGACCCATTCTGTACAACGACATAATGCCTTCATTCAAAAGTTAGCAAGACCCAGCGGATTTAGAAAACAAAAAGTTGTTGGATTTAGAAAAGAAACCGGTCTTTCTGGTAAGACCTTATGGTCAACCTTATAGTTGGAAAATCTTGGTTGAAAAACAGGATCGAAATTTCAAAATAATAGAACGGAACATACTTTATAATCATTCATGATAACTTTGCTAGCATTGTTGTCATTTTAAAGAAATGATTCTCAAAAATACGTTTTGAGCCTTAAGAATCACTGGAAGACCTCTAGACATTTGTGCGTTCATGAAAAAACGCTGGTTTGACTTTAGCAAAAAAGAGATTAAATCAAAACGAAATAAACGTTTATGCGTCAATACCTGTATGTTGTTTACGATAAATTTACAGAAGGATAAAAAGCCTAGAATCTCAAGCTGGGGGCAATGAATTATGAAACAGTTCGTAAACCAAGCCCTCGTTCATAGCAAATTGTTCTCCGTTTAACGCCAATGACTAAGAATAGATATTTTCCATTTTCAGTTTGAATCTCTGTTTCTCCCAGTAACAACTTTTTGGCTACCATTATTTTTCTTTTATTAAAGCTGTGTATTTTCACTTGTGAAAATTATTTCATAAATAATTTCTATAAATTATTTGTTGGCTCATATTTTCTATGGCAAATAATTTCACATGCAATAGTTGTATTTCAGTTTTAATTAAAGAAACTTAAAAGACGCAATCTGATTTGCACAAATTTGTTGAATAAAAACGTTGTTTTATTTATATCGTAGATAGATTCGTTGCGACAAACTTGGAAGCCTGACTATCAACTTATCAAAAAACATTCAAAGATACAAAGGGAAAGGTAAGTCTGACCTCTGATTTCTCAAATCTAATTTTTTCTACGAAGGTTGACCCCTGTCAAATATTTGATTCAAATTATGTTTTGTTCGCGGACTTACTCTTAGTACACATTACGATAAAATCTTGTGCAATGAATGAAAATTATATGAAATTGTTGGATGATCTTTTGTTTTTCTTAAAAAGTATATTTGCTCTAAACTTTTTACTTAAATTTGAAATAAACCACAGTATCGAATACAATTTCAACTCACACGCGTCAAAATATTTCTAACAATACTTCTCTTTTACATGTTACAAATCGGCGATGATCCTTCAATTTGAATGAATACCACAAAATCGAAACCAATTTCACACAAATATTTACACTATCTTGAAACTTACCTTTGCGTCAACGATGTCAACATGAACGTGGAACACAATAAACAACGCAAAAATAACACCAAATGTCCTTATCAAAGACACTGGGCTACCGTACCCGAAGAGGTCAAAACGACCTCCCGGCGAATTCATTTTGAAAGTTTACGTAAAATTAACGATCCTAAACAAAATTCCTCTCATCAATTCAATTGATTTGCGTTCTGGTTAGAATATCGATTTTCACTGATCACTTAACAAACAGCATGAGTGTCAAAGGACTTCAATTATTTTAAGTTGCTTTGATTTTCAATTGCATGAATTCCTTTATTGTTTCTATTTACTATAAAAAAAATATAGGGGGAATGAAAAAAATTACTAGAAACAGGAAAAGAACGGAGCTAGATACCAGAAAATGTGATTTTCAATACAGGGAAGAACACGATAGACGGTCTCCTAGATGGAGATCGACAAACGTTCGAAACTATACTAAAGGCAGATTGTGTCAGGAGGCTGAAAACTCCATAAGAAGCCACTCCAGAAGAAAATCGACGTCGTTTTCACACTCTTTCAGATACAGATAGATAGATAGATGCCAAACAATACGCGAGCATGCAGATCATGTATTTAACTTTAGCGGTTCACAAACTCGTATGTATACCGCGATATTCTGTTGATCTCTCCCCCAAAATGTACGCTGGTGGAGCCCAAAGCGAGAATGCTAAGATTGTGGGGCACTTAGAGCGCGACATGATCAATCTTCGCGTTCCTTATATTGTTAATATATGTTAGACAATCCATGAAATTTCTCTCTTTCTCTCTGGACTGAAAAGATACTCCAGCAAATCCATCGGATCTTAGCAGCTAGCGAAAGACCCAAAGTGGCCAGAATCCCTCAGCCAATTCTAGTTACTAATGATCATCAGTACGCACTGGTCGATCCATCGCGTAAGATCGAATAGCCTATCGTTCCCTCTTCACAGGGTTGATAGGAGTTAAGAAAGTAATATATATAAAATTTTCTTCCTTCGTAACATTTTATTTGATTTTTTCCTGTCGTAAATTTTGCCTGTTTTTTTATTCTGGTTCCTTTCGTCGTCCAGCATAAATCTTGTCTGTTGAAAATTTGTTCGGTGTTGGTGATCGTTAATAAGTTTAGAAGAGAAAATAGTGTGACCTCTTCCGCGTTGAAGCTGAAACTTGATCCTTGCGCAGCCACTTACTGCACACACTGGTCGCAGTTAAAACGGAGAAGAAAAAAAAACTAGCATCCAAACGTCTTGCGATCAGTTCAATTTGTATCTTAACATTATACAGCGCGATTTCAGCACGTTTTCATTGATATTTTGTTATTGAGTACATCTCGTGGAGTTTTTCTCCCTAAGACTTTTTCTCGAGTTTTCCTTTAATTTACACGATTGTTTGTCTTCTGCTACTCTACGATGGATAGAGTGGTGAAATATTTAAAAATCAAAATCCACATTCCACGGTCACAAGCATCTTCCAAACAGATGGACTAAAAATAATACAAACAGTAAATTTAGGGAAAATCTCAAGAAAATCGGGATTCAACTTCTGATTAGCTTTCGATTAAAAAAAAATAATGAATTTCGTGCAATGGTAATTAATCGTGTTGTGGCTTGGTGCAAGTTTCAAGAATAAGATCCTTTATATGAAAAAAATAACAAAAACGAAAAATTTGTTCAATCGCGTCGCGTTTCGCAGTGCAATTTAATTCGCGAAAATTTATTTAGCAATCTACGCAAATTTATTAAATTGTTCTGATTCCTTCTTTCTATGTCTCCTTTAGGGGAGAAGAAGACTGACTAATTATTTGATCGATTAGAGCAGTACATTATTCTTCAACGACAACATCGTTTTAAATACACGCATCTAAATGCAACCCAATTGGACAAGACGGAAGTGATTTCCAAAGTTAGACGTGAATTTTTCCATTTTGTTTTCCCTTCTTCCGTACTAAATTATATTGTGATATTGCACGATTCGCTCGCTTAATATTCCAAAGGAAATAAAATTACCTTAGCCAACACGGGCTGGGGTTAAGGCTGTAAGATGAAACCACTCCTCAAGCGGTAAGTTGTTGATTAGAGAATAAGATATAAGTAGAGGTTTAAAGATAATTTTTGGGGGTAAGCACTTTTCCCTCAGACATTTTCCATTAGAAATACACTTAGTGGTAGAATTTTATGCTGAAATCTAATTTAAATTGAAAATAAATATCTTCAAAGCGAGACGAGAAGGGAAGAGGGGGCATAATTGGATATAAGATATGTGCTGAAATAGATTAAAGCAATATAGCGCAATGTAGATAAATAAAATAATCCTAAATCGTGCACCCGCCTTGCGTTTTTTTTTTTTTTTTGCTTCAGCCATAACTTGTATAAAAGCAGCTCTAGGTGGATCAATGTTCTTGCATTTGCTTCTCACAGTATCGTTACTGTTTATCAATCAAGCTCCCAAAATTTAGCACCTATAATACCCTATAAATGTCATCGTTGCATTTTTGTTAACATTGTCCTGTTAGGCTTAGAAAACTACCTCAATTGCTTGTACATTCAATTAATTGATCCCTGAATGGAGGCATACTTCACCTTCTTACAACTGCCGATATTCCGAACATACCATAGAGTCCTGAAGATTTAAATGACAACCGAAATTGGACCTTAGGGTCGGTTTTTCTGCTTTATCTGCTAAACTATCTGTCTCCTGTGTTTAAATGCATTATTCAAACTAATGTTTGGATTTTTTCGGAAGTTCCCGAAAAGAAAAAGATAATTTTTCTCCAAAAACCTTTTTCATGCTCGTTTAAGTGATTTATTAAGCTCCTTTCTATATAAAATAATTCTATGTTCTTAATTCCATCTTAGCAATAATTTTTGAATCAATACTGAACGAAGGAAAGATTAAACTAGTACAGGTTTCCAACAAAACTAATGGATGTTTTTTCGTAGCTCAAATGTCCTTACTAAATAAAAGTTATCAATACCTAAAATCAAATCATGAATATCTTTGAAACTCTCTTCTAAAAAGATAACATCCAGATAGATATTAGTGATATTATAGAAAAGATATTTCATCCTATACACAAATCTTGTTGGAGCAAAACTGAAAGAGTAATCAGGATTACTATTGCACGCGAAACATAAAGCTTATTGTCTTAATCGATTTTCAGTCTGTTTCTTACCTACAGAAGTAATTAAAGGGTGAAGAATCTTTATCATTTGGTTCAACCAAATTCTAAACAGAATAAGGCTACGAGCACATTATTTCGTCCCTAATCTCCAATATATTATGAGAAAAGCATGTTCTATTGCAAAACAATTTCATGATTTGTATATTCAAGCTATAAATTTTTATCCTGCAATGCACTATACCAAGAAAATAATCTGTGAAGAGTAAATTATAAATTTATATTATACTTTTGGTTTTTCATATTTACCTAAGTTCGTTCACTAAGGGCATCGCCAATCAAACCAAATCTGTCTTGTAAGAATTTATCTGTTTCAACCCTCATTGACGTCTAGCCTCTGTAGCCCATCGTTGCAATTGTCAATCAGGAAGTCTTGCCCCCAAATATTACCAACTTCGGAATCCGAGCAGCTTCATACTGCCCAGTCGATTCCGCCAAACTGTTGGTGAGTTCCCTACAATTTAAATTCCAAAAATTGTTTCACGCTTTAGAAAGAAGGATCTTGTGAAGTATGATTGGAGCAAAAGGAGACTAATACTAATGACGAACCAGACACAACAATGAATTGTACGAAAGCCGATACGTACGAAAAAGGATATTTGACAAGCGCTCGTCAAATGCCCGTTTTCTCGTCCAATTCCAACAGCATTTGACGAGCGATTTTTTTGGTAACCGACTTTCGTCAGTCATTAGTATCATTCTCCTTTTGCTCCAGTACAAAGGTACAAAGCTCCTTTAAATCCTTTTCTTGCTTATAATCGACTCATTATCGTTGAATATTAAAGGATTTTGATCATCCAATTTTTTTCGTGTTTGAGACTTAATTCATATCCATGGGCAAGGACATTAGACTTAAAACGTTCATCATGATTATTGAAAGACTAAATTAATACAATATTTTCGATCCTTCTCGAACGTAATCTAATTTATTAAATTATTTAAAATGCTAATGTAAAAAACAAGTCTTATGTTAGATCAAGATGGATTTTATGTTTCGTGCAAGTCTAATGCATTTTACAAGTGGATCCTTGAAGTTTACTCCTTGTACATTCTGATTTTTCGTCATAAACAGCAAAGTGATCCTATTTTATGAAACGGCCTTGCTTCCAAACAAAATTTCTTCGCTGAAGCATATGCTAAGTCTCCAATCTGTAAGGTCCATCTAGACCGCCATCCTTGACTTCTAGCGCTACCTGAAGCTTTAAAGGCTTTAAGTCCAAAATTCCTTTCCAAGGAATATTTTTGCGTACAATGCCGGGTTTGTATTGCAGTCAGCCCGCAGCAGTTCCAATGTCAATAAGATATGCAATAACAGAAAGCCCTCGTTTTCTTCATTCATTTTAGAACTTTGAAATGAAATAAAATGCGGATAAATTATTTTGATTGCCATGAAATTGGGTTTATTGGAAAGATAAAATAAAATTATTTGACATTTTTATTCAAATACACTTTTGGGCATTTATGTGCTTCTCTGACTTGGAGGAAGTGCAAACCAAAGGTCCAATTGTGGACTAGTATAAGAAGTAATTGGGGCCATATCTCGCGCATAACGCGGACAATGTTGTCTTCCGAATGGTCAAGCGTGATTTGAGGTATTTCCATAAGAAATAGTCCAGCAAAGGTTAAATCACAAGATCTTGCAGGCCAGTTTACAGGTCCAAAACGAGAAATTATGCGCTCATAAAATGCTTCTTTCAATAAGTCGATGGTTGAACAAGCTGTGTGGCATCATGCGTTATCCTGTTGAAACCAGAAGTTCCCTGCATTACAGCAAGTCTATTTCGGAATGAGAAAGTCATTGACCATGGCTCTATAGCAAACAAAATTTATTTTACAGTTATTCACAGCAGCATTTTCGAAGACATATGCACTAATGATTCCACCGGCCTATAAGGCACACCAAACTGAGACTTTCTCTGGATGTAGCGGTTTTTTGACAACCGCTTGTGGTTGCGTATTACTTCAAATGCGGTAGTTTCGCTTATTGACGTAGCCATTCAACCAGAAACGGATTTCATAGCTAAACAAAAGCTTGGCATGAACATTGCTCTAATTTATTCTTGGAGCCATACACAGAATCTACGCCGTGTCCAGTGGTCGTGCCGCCTCAATTCCTGCATGAATTGGAATTTGCAAGCCGACAAGCCAAGATCCTTCCGTAAAATCTTCCAGAACGTAGATGGGCAATATCGAATGGACTCATTTGGGTCTACATCCATACTGTTCTCTATAGCTGCTAAGATTTCTTATTTAGTCTGGATGAATGTTTTTTACCAGTGAGAGTGAACATGGTACGAAAGCGATCCATTCTTAATTGAATTCATTTCACTGATGGACGATTCTGTCGGCCATAAAATTGACGGATTGCGCAATGGATGCCTCGAATAGAACCGATTTTTTTCAAAAGAAATCTGCAAAATTCGCAGAAGTTGCTTAGGCGTCTTCCTATTTATGATGAAATGACAAACCAAACTAACTATAAAACACATGACAACTGTCACACCATGCATAGCAATGAAAAATGTTGTGAACTCAAAGTTCTCTACCTCTTAAAGCACCCTTTATATGAACTCCAACAATCCCTCAATAGTATAATTTTATAACTTCAGAACGTGTTACTAGCTCGAATCTTTGCTTTATTGTTCAACTGTGTCTATTGTTCAAAGGCCAATAAAATTGAGTCCCATGGTGTCTCCTTTTTACACATCACTGTTTATCAGTTGAACAGTTCTGTCACCAAAACGTATCACAAAATTGAAAACTGGAACTACAAAAATGAAAATTAAAATGACCGCTTCACTTAGCGACAAAACATCGAATGACGTCTTACAAACGGCACTTTTGTCCTACCTGTCATCGTATTTCAGTAGAAAAACATATTGTCAAACTATATAAATTAGATCTTACACTTTATACGCGTAAATTTCGCGGGTAAAAAAATAAATCAATATTCACCCCGGGGGACATGAGTACCAAATGGGTCAAGATAGTCAATGGGTCAAGATTTTTGAGATGGCTAACCTCCATGGTTCCATTTAGAAATCAAAGGAGCTCTAATGATTTTGCTTTTGGTTCCTGTGTTTCTCAAGGTTCAATCATCGTCCTATCTAATATTGTTAATTCAATGATAATCTGCTTTTATAATGCCATCGCTGCTCTATGCGGATGATCTTAAGGTACTGATAAAGAAAATGATCTAGGGTACTAATCCCATTAATTTCTGAAAGACATATGGTCATCCGAATATCCTCTTCACTACGCCGTCTGTTCAAGTTTAAAATCATTTGTTCAATCATGCAAATATAACTGCTTTATTTCGTAACCACCTCCTTCAGGTCTAGCAAACTTTTCCGAATGTTCCGGCCACTTTTTAAATTTAAACTCGAAACAAGGTCTCTCAAGTTTCTTATAGCGCACCTCCTTAGCATTTAGCCTAAGCATCTCCTAATTGGTTTTGAATTCCCGCCCACATAGCTTTGGGTTGACATGTGAAATCCTTCAACATGGAATGTTATTCAACACTGAAAGTCCTCCAGCTGAAATGAATTTCTCTCTTGCAATACATGAATTTTTTGCGTCAACCGCTTAGTCCTGTCAATTTTTCGAGATTACGCGGTTTTAGAACATAAAAAGGAACTTTGTCCTTTGAACTGCTATATTGTTCCCAAAAAACATTTATTTACATTATTTACATTACATTACATTTACATTACACCAGAACTTGAAAAAAATCAATTTTCTACAAATTATAGAAAAATTTATCAAAGTTATAGTGATTTAATTTAGTGTGCTTTAAATTTCAGGCTCACGCTAGCCGCTACATTATTAGGAATTATCTATGGAGCGCAAGCTGTGAGTATCCTACAATGTTTGTCGAATTCTTTTATGCGCCTATTGATAATAACATTTATTAAAAAAAAAAATAGCAATTTTGGCTGGACTCACAAAGTGGTGGCGATGTTGGTATGCTAGGCGAAAATACCAACTATGCCCGATACAGACAACAACAACAGCCAGCTCCTTTATATGTTGATCCAAGTTACGAAATAATCGATACTGCTTCCAACCAACGTTCTGGTGCTCCACAAAAAAATTGTACTGGCTCCGGATGCTGCCTGCCGAAATGCTTTGCTGAAAAGGGAAATCGTGGCTTACCCGGCGTGCCAGGCTTAGCTGGACCAAAAGGTATTCAAGGGTTTGCAGGTGCAGAAGGTCTACCTGGACCTAAAGGACAAAAAGGTGATCCCGGACCGACTGGACCTCGTGGTCCAAAAGGTGATCGAGGTAAAGCAGGTATTCCCGGTTTTCCTGGTGTTGGTGGACGACCTGGATTACCTGGATCCCCCGGTGCCCCCGGTTTCCCTGGCATTGACGGTTGCAACGGAACTGACGGATTGCCTGGTGTGCCTGGTATTCCAGGTGTTCCTGGCCCACGAGGTTATCCTGGTGGTATGGGCTCCAAAGGTGAAAAAGGTGAACCAGCACGTGATTCTGAATCTTATCTCAAGGGTGAAAAGGGAGAACCCGGATTCGAAGGACGCCCAGGCATGCCAGGTCGTGAAGGACCAATGGGCCCACGCGGTCCGCCAGGTGACGCCGGTCCAGTGGGTATTCCAGGAGCAAAGGGAGATCGCGGCTTCAAAGGTGACAAAGGTACATCGTGCACGGCACCTCCACAACCAGGTGAAAAAGGACAGAAGGGTGACAAAGGAGAAGCCATATATACGGGAACAGGAACTCTAATTGAAAAGCCAGCAACAACAGTAGGACAACCAGGCCCCCCAGGCGCAAGAGGTGAAAAAGGTGACAAAGGAGACGGTGGTCGACCAGGTGAAAATGGATACCCGGGAGCCTCAGGTGCAAAAGGAGAAAAAGGATTAGTGGGACCTGCTGGTGAAAGAGTAAGTTCACATAACTTTGATAGTTTTTTGCCTAGTGATCACTAGTTTTTCAAATCATCAGCATCACATGTGATTATAGAAATATGCAACTAAGACTTTAAGGACTTAAACACACACGCCTGCAATTCAAATTCAACTACTTGTTCTAACTGTTGTTTTCAGGGTCGTGATGGGCCGTTCGGAAATCCTGGTCCCGCCGGACAAAAGGGTGACCGAGGTGAAATAGGACTTCGCGGTTTGGATGGTCGTGATGGACCAAAAGGTGAACCTGGACGGTCAGGAAGTCCCGGATCTCCAGGTTTGTCTGGTCCACCTGGACCCCCAGGAGGTGGTCGGGGTACTCCAGGACCACCAGGTGAAAAAGGACCACGTGGTTTCCGAGGTCCTCCAGGACCGAAAGGATTAGATGGATTCCCAGGTGAACCAGGTCCACGAGGTCCTCAAGGACCTAAAGGAGGACCCGGTATTCCCGGAAGACCAGGTTCAGAGGGTCAAGCTGGTGAAAAGGGTCAAAAAGGTGATCCAGGTCCAGGGGGTCTACAAGGTGGGCAAGGCCCAAGAGGATACCCCGGTGCGCCCGGTAAAGATGGATCGCAAGGAGAATCCGGTGAACCAGGTATTGGAGTAATGGGTCCCAAAGGAGATGATGGAATACCCGGGTAATTACCTATTTTGACTATTTTCTAGCACGATATGTTTTATGAGAGATAACAAATTAGCGGAATGAATGCAATTTCACAGACTATTTTTTAAAAACTTAAAAAAAAATCTTTAAAATCTTTAATCTTGAATCTTTAAAAACGTTTCTTCAAATTCTTTTCCGATAATAACAAATTTAATCTTTCAGATTCCCAGGATCTAAAGGACAAAAAGGTGAACGTGGCTACCCAGGTCAACAAGGAGCACCTGGTGACTCTGTTGATGGTAAACCGGGTCTACCAGGCTTACCTGGACGTGTTGGCGACAAAGGAGAACAAGGTCGACCTGGTTTCCCAGGTTCTAAAGGAGATCCAGGAGAAAAGGGTGATAGAGGTGGTCGTTGCATAGATTGTGCTCAAGGGCGTAAGGGAGATAAAGGAGAACGAGGCTTAGATGGTATTCCAGGAGCTATGGGTGCACGTGGTCCGGCTGGTGAACGGGGTTATCCTGGTGAACGGGGTTCGGATGGTAATCCTGGGCCGATGGGTCCATCAGGTGATCCAGGTACTGATGGTATGCCTGGTCTTCCTGGTCCTGAAGGTGAACGGGGTAAGGACGCTATCTATAATGTTAATTTGATCAAGCCAGAAAAGGGTGAGCCTGGTCCCCCAGGTGTACCAGGGTTAGTAGGAGTAAAAGGAGAACGCGGTTTGTCGGGAACTCCTGGATTCCCCGGTCCAAAAGGTAACGCTGGTCTACCAGGAGAACGCGGATTCCCTGGAACACCTGGTACAGATGGCGAACCTGGCCCACCTGGCAGGGATGGAATTAACGGTCGACCTGGGGAGAGCATTAAGGGAGAACCTGGTCGCCCTGGTTCGGACGGTTCTTTAGGAGAAAAGGGAGACACAGGATTTACTGGCCAGAAGGGAGAACCTGGTAGTTGCGCTATGGATGAATCAAAGATACCACCAAAAGGAAGCAAAGGTGAAAAGGGTGATACTGGACCACAAGGCTATATGGGATCAATGGGTCAAAAAGGAGATTTGGGCCCACGAGGACAAAAAGGAGAAATGGGATTAACGGGTCCACCAGGCCCTGTAGGTCCAAGAGGCTTAACTGGACCCCGTGGAGAAAAAGGTAACCAAGGTCAAATGGGATTCCCGGGTGCACCTGGTAAGGATGGCGTTCGGGGAATACCTGGACGCCCTGGTGATAAAGGTGGTAAAGGGGAAGCCGGACCAGCTATGCCAGGTCCACCTGGTCCACGTGGTTCCGATGGTCCAATGGGTTTGAAGGGAGACAGAGGCGAAGCAGGTAATGCTGGCATTGACGGACTTCCAGGTCCTCCAGGCTACACCGGTGACAAGGGTGATGCCGGAGAGCCAGGATTGCCCGGATATCCAGGCGTTGTTGGTCCCAAGGGTGAAGCTGGTCCTAAGGGTCCACAGGGTATTGCAGGACCTCCAGGAAGACCAGGTTTAGATGGTGTGAGAGGAAATCCAGGATTGAAGGGAGAGCCAGGTGCACCGGGTATGGTTGGAATGCCTGGTCCAAAAGGTGATCGTGGTGAACCTGGTGTAGATGGCCCAAAAGGCTTCATAGGAACTAAAGGTATTCAAGGGTATCGAGGCACACCTGGTGTTCCAGGTATTCCAGGACAGAAAGGAGACAAAGGAGAACGAGGAATGGCTGGCATGGCTGGAATGCCTGGTCCACCAGGATTAATAGGCCCTGTAGGACCACAAGGTCTAAAAGGAGACATGGGTCCTGTAGGATTAGGTGGAATTGACGGTAGACCTGGTTTCGAAGGAGAAAAAGGTGATCGAGGTTTTCCTGGTATTCAAGGTCTTAAAGGTGAACCTGGCAGCGCTGCAGAAAAGGGTCAAAAGGGAGAACCTGGTGCACCGGGACTACGAGGTATTGATGGACGAGATGGGCTTGATGGACCTCAAGGGCCTAAAGGTGACGCTGGTGTTCCTGGATATGGTCGTCCTGGTCTTACTGGCGAGAAGGGTGAGCCAGGTAAAGATGGTCGAGATGGACTGCCGGGTGTGCAGGGAGAGAAGGGTGATCGAGGATACCCTGGACTTAGAGGTGGAAAGGGAGAGAAGGGCTTGGCGGGAAGACCAGGTGCCCCTGGATCTCCAGGAATGGACGGTCTACGTGGAGAGAAAGGTGTTCAAGGGCCACGTGGTTTTGATGGGTTGAGAGGCGAAAAGGGAGAAAGAGGATTAATGGGACTTCAAGGTGCAAAGGGTGATAAGGGTGATGCTGGACGTCAAGGCCTTGCTGGAATTGCTGGTGAAAAGGGTGATCGAGGATTCCAAGGTGCTCCAGGTTTGAATGCTGAGGCTATTACTATAACAGGTGAAAAAGGAGAACCAGGAGAATTCGGTCTTGAAGGCCTTCAAGGTGCTCCTGGACCAGAAGGTCAACGGGGTGCACCGGGACTTGACGGACAAAAAGGAGAACGTGGCATCCAAGGACCAGTAGGCCTAACAGGTATGGATGGCCTTCCAGGACCCAAAGGTGATCGTGGTTTCCCAGGTGAGGTTGGAGCTCCAGGTCCTGTAGTCAAAGGTGAAAAGGGTCTTCCAGGACGGGCAGGAAAGCATGGAAGAGATGGACCCGCAGGCTTGACAGGTCCAAAAGGCGAAAAAGGCTTGCCAGGTCTGCCAGGCAAAATGGGTTTGGTAGGACTGCCAGGACCTCAAGGACAACAAGGAGAAAAAGGAGATCGCGGCTTGCAAGGCTTCCCAGGTACTGATGGCCGTGACGGAATCCAAGGACCAGTGGGACCTAAGGGAGAAATGGGATTCACAGGTGAAAAGGGTGATCAAGGCTTGCAAGGATTCCCAGGTCAGAAGGGTGATAAGGGTCCACAAGGTCCACCTGGACCTCCTGGTTTGAACGGATTCCCAGGTCTCAAAGGAGATCAATGTCCACCTGGATTAGATGGTATGCCAGGACCACTAGGACCTGTTGGTGAACGCGGTTTCCCAGGTCTTAAAGGACGTGATGGGCGCGATGGTTTGCCAGGTGAAAAAGGTGATAAAGGTGAAGCGGGTCTGATTTCACCGCCAGGCCCCGATGGACCACCAGGTATTCCCGGACGAGATGGAGAAAAAGGAGAACGTGGTCCACCAGGTCCTCCTGGTCTGATTGGCTTGCAAGGGGAACGTGGTGAGAAGGGAGACATCGGCTTACGAGGCTTAGAAGGTGCACGTGGTCCACCGGGTCTTCGGGGTGAAATTGGTTTGACGGGTGCTCCAGGTCGTGATGGACAACCAGGCCCACAAGGTGCTAAAGGAGATGCTGGTTTACCATGCTCCCCAGCACCAGACTACTTAACGGGTATTCTTTTAGTTCGTCATAGTCAGTCCGAAGAACTTCCTCGTTGTGAAGCTGGTCACATCAAATTGTGGGAGGGTTACTCTCTTCTCTATGTTGATGGCAATGACTACCCACACAACCAAGACTTGGGATCTCCCGGATCATGCGTACGTCACTTCTCAACTCTTCCAGTGCTCGTCTGTGGTCAAAATAATGTATGTAACTATGCCTCGCGTAATGACCGCACCTTCTGGCTATCAACATCAGCTCCTATGCCAATGATGCCAGTTGAAAACTATGAAATGAAGAAATACATTTCTCGTTGCGTTGTATGTGAGGTGCCATCTAATGTCATTGCTGTTCATAGTCAGTCACTTGCCATACCAAGCTGTCCAGCCGGATGGGAAGGCCTATGGATAGGATACAGTTTCCTAATGGTAAGTACTAAACAAATCCCGAAATACGATTGAAACACTAAATATATGAATTTGAAATATCTGAATTTCCCATTTTTTTACAGCATACGGCTGTTGGAAACGGTGGTGGTGGTCAAGCCCTTTCCGGACCTGGATCATGCTTAGAAGACTTCCGTGCAACTCCGTTTATTGAGTGTAACGGTGATAAGGGACACTGTCATTTCTATGAAACACAAACCAGTTTCTGGCTTGTAACCGTTGAAGGCGATCAATTTACAAGGCCTCAACCACAAACACTGAAAGCCGGTAACTTACTTTCGAGAGTCTCGAGATGTCAAGTTTGTATAAAGAACTCAGTATAAAGCTCAAATAAATCCTTTATCTCCTTAACGCTCCTCCTTTTTTTAAATAGTTTCCAGTAAGAATAAGTTTTTTCTTAGTTTTACACGAAAAAAAATTGAAAAACAAATTGAAAATTGTTTTTGTTATTATGAAAAAATAAATGCATACATTATGAACCATTGATTGTAAAGGGCATAAAATAACAAATGAAAAATTTAATAGACCAACTGCTTCCTTGCTTGCAAGCCCTCAATAAATTTTTTGTCCAAATGAAATATTTTACGCTCTTAAATATGTAATTAAAAACCAGTACATGTAATTTGATTTACTAATACAAATAATACCAAAAATCATTTTCATTTTACTTTTGGGGAGGATTCAATCCAAATACTGTTTAGAAATCAGCCAAGCTGCCTTTAGAAAATACATTACATATAAACATACGAGTATATTGAATCCTTTCTTTTATGTACGTTTAACTTTGTATAAAAAGGACAAAAAAACGCAAAGCAATATTACTTCTTGTAAATTCTTTCTTTTGTGTTCTGATATTTTGTTTTTTGTAATTAATGTTATTTTTTAATATATTACTTTACTGCCATAAATACAAAACAAGAAATAAGAAGTAAAAAATGTTCATAGAAAATATTAACTTTTCTCTATTATTTCTTTTAAATAAAATGAAGGAAAAAAAATTTGAAAAAAAATATTCATGAGTAGTTTTTATTTGTGAATTCAGTTGAACTCGGCATCAACGGAGGTGAAGTTTGAAAAATTTATAGGTTCTGAGATTGCATGATTTTAACGATAGCCGTGGGGAAGACGTTATAAAAGAATATAATATGATGCAACCCTAGTCTGGGGGAAAAAGAAATTGATTTGTTTACGATCACTTACACCAAATTATTCTCATTCTTACACCAAAAATTCGTTTTAAAGGACAAATGCTACCCGTCATATTCATAGCGTAACTACTCCAAAGCATTAACACTCCAATCGGGCATCACAAAGAAAGAGATGCGGCTAGTTCATGTAGCAGGCAGAGTGAGCTCAAGATGAAAAGCATGATAATTATCAAAGTAGGGGAGCGGAGGTATCGCAATGGCTATCTTACTGATCTTAAATGTATAAGCCCAAAATTTTTTTATGTAATTGTTTGCGTAAATCATTGTGTATCGATACAAATTTTAGGAAAATGTCAATTCGCGTATCATTTGATTTGTCGTTTTTGTGTCCTTTCTTCAGTCAGTTTTGCTCAACCAGTTCCTCTAGGAGTCCATAAGCCAAACCTCATTAGATTAGGATTTTTTTCGAAAAATAATGAATTTTAGTGGATTGAGGAAGTATTTTTGTTTATTGTCTTCTATATGATCTTATACCTCTATTGGTAGAAAGACCGATGATTGTGTAAGCATTATAGAACGACAACATAAAAAACAAACTTCTAATCTAACGATAATTGACGCTGATTTTCCAGATGCGTTTTCACATATAAGCAAAACTTGTTGGAGGTAGTACATATAGAGGAATACACTTAAATTTTGTATTATACACAAAAATTCATTTTACTATTACACCTGAGAAAATATGTGCGCATACATTCAGGCTCAGAAACCTAAACACCGCGACCTCTTTAATTTCTAAGCTCTGTATTGTCTAAAGCTCGAATTATTTTCGTGGCATACATATGCGTATTTTACGTGCATTTTACGTGGCATTTTACGTGGCATATGCGTATCTCTTTATCCGTGGTGCCGTCCCGGGTTGTTAGCGCTTTTCAGTGGTTACGCTTTGGTATGGCTATCGTCTGAATATAGACAGAATTAAAGAGACCATATCGTGTCCGAAACAGGATCATGTTATTTTCCCTGGAGGTTACAAAACTCCAAATCAACGAATGACATTTATTCAGTTTTTTTTAAATTATCAATATTTTCAAGCTTTCATTTTTTTAAATAATTTCGAACAACAGCTCAATAGTACAACACTGAAATCATATGGAAAATCTAAACACATAAATATTCCGGAATTCACCCTATGTCATCGACATTCACCCTTCGCATTCTCACAAATACACCCTCGCATCACTGGCTTTGATTTGACAATTCAAATTTATCTAGCGTTGCCAACACATAACAAATTCATGCAATCCATGCAGTACGCACTTGCAGTGCATTCCAAATAGCATTAAGGGATTTCCCCGTCTTGCAAATATGTTGAAAATCACCCCATTGAATGGTCATCACGCGCATGTTCACCAAATATTTCACAACTATTATATTGCATTCGGGAAGGATAGAGTTTTGATAAGGGGTAGGTTACGATAACGTTTAAAATTGAAGGGAGCGAGACACGATTCGTGTACAATTCAAATCACAAAAATACGCAACTCAAAGCATTCAGCAAGGTGGGAAAAACATTTAGTCCCCCAATCAAGTGGTTTTTCGTAATTCGTTCGTTCATTTTCCAACGATTGATCCGCGTCATCCCACCTTTCCACTATTTTGCAACTTTGTGCATAAGACAAAATCTATAAATAAATCTTTGCACAATTCTTACGTATTCTAATTAATTCGATGCTCGTGCAAATTTTAATTGATTGGTGGTAAGTTCAGTTGGAAATTTGGTGTTGCATCGTTAAGGGTTGAAGCGTTGTTCCCAATCGGTCCTTGATTCAATCCATAGCCAGTGATAATTTATAAAGTGATGGTGAATTAGTCAGCAAGAGTCATACGAATCCTTTTCGTGCTATCGAGAGGAAAATTGTTAGCGAATTCGAAGTAAGAAGAAAGCATGAAAAAATCCTAGAACAAGTTCCATTGCACCCACCACCAATCGATTGGGGCTGCTCTTATCGGACTCAGGTTACTAATTCGCATGTGTGACGATTGTTACCATGACAACACACCGTATCAGCTGGGAAATAAGTGCTGCTTGCTGCTATAGTAAAGTTGTGCCGGCAGAAAGACTTCCGCTTTACATGGATTAGATGCAAACCATTACTAACATATGAGTAAACAGAAAATCATTCTACACACACGTGTAAAAGGAAAGCACAAACGAATTATGAATAATTTTACGGCGATTCAATGAAATTCCGCAAACTAGGATTGATGGCTGATTTTCTCAATTGTCATTGAAATCCTGGCAGTGTAAGGAGTTCGGGTCGATGACCCGGTTCAATGCAAGGATACGAGACAGTTCGTGAGGTATGTGAACAAGTTTTTATACAAAACCCATTCTCTGGGCATATGTTTGGAAAATATTCGAAAATTGTTGATGCGGTACTAAATCTATGTTTCTAAATATAATTCAGGAAGTACGAAATAACCGTGAAAAATTATTTAACAGGAGCCGGGTGTGATTGATTTCATTGTTTTGATATAGTGAATGAATCAAATTATACATATATTAATAAGAAAAAAGCACCCCCTGGCCGACCCGGCAACAATATAGAAATTTCGACCAGCAACAACGAAAAATCGACCCAAATTATGCTTCATTTTAAAAAAATCCCGCTTTGATTGCAGAAAACATTAATTAAATTTTTAACTCTAATATACATATTCCTTAACAAAAGTAGTAGGACTTCATGTCCTGTGTTTAATGAAGATAGTTTACAATTTCTTATAATTCTTTCAAATGACACTGCTAGGCAGCTAAATATGAAGAATAACACTGCTGTCATTCGCCGTACACCCTTAGGAAGTCAGCCATCTTCACTACCGCGTGAACGTTCTGAATCGAGTAAAGCCGATGTCCCTTCAGCTGTGTTTTTGTCTGTGACAATACAAGGTGGTGACAGAACGGGACTGGAGACTGGTGTTTCAATGTGGCAACACCGAAACAGACCGATAATGTCCTCATAACGAGCGCGTCATGGCAAGGCAAAATGTCGTGATGCAGCTCCCAATTGTCGACGGTGGCTGGCCGGACACGATTATCCCGATCTGGCAGGCAAGTCAGCCCTTATTACAGCCATGTTCTCGCTTTGGTCCATAAATTTATTAGAATTATAGAAACGCCATTTCCGTTTATCTGAGCGTACGTAAATTTTCGAAGAATTTGTTTCAGCTCTTCTTATCCCATTTGAGTAATATGCAACATCATATCCGAAATTCTATCGAAACCTCAATAATTTCTGGGCGATGAGGTACACATTTACTTGAAAATAATTAATATTCACTATATTGTGTCGAATTACAACCAAAGAAATGAAAAATGCATTCATAAATCTCTAAAAAAAATAGGTGAAAAATTTACAACATTGTCATTTTACAGGACATATATCTGCTTACAACAGGAAATAATTCATCGATATCAATTCTCAAAATTTCACATAAAATTTCACTAAATAATTAAAGCATATAATCTGCAAAACTAAAAGATTTCTAGTCGTGAAGTACAAAAATAATAGTATAAATAACAAAGTAATATCAAATTGACAGTCGGTATCTTTACATTTAGAAAACAGATTAATGGATAGGGATGGTCGCACCCTTTATTTGAATGTTGAAATCGAAGAAATTTGTCTATGAATCATACACTTTACATTGCGAACTATTATTAAAAATTCGAAAAACGTAAGCCAAGACCAAAAAAACGAACTTTAAAATGAACTATAATACGAAGAACGTTTTGAGAGTCATGAAATTGGTTTTATGGAAAGATAATTCCTTGCCATATTTATATATTTCATATCTGACTTCGAGCATTTGAGCACATCGGCTGGCGTAGAGGAAATCTAAACGAGAGGTCTAATTTCCTACTACTCTAACCAATAATTGGAGCCGTGTCTCGCCAATAACGCGGTGAACGTTGTCTTCCAAATTGTCTGGCTTATCGGCGTAGACTGTGGACTAGTCGTAAAGATATAAACTATATACAGTAGCAAGATATGACGTAATCCCACAAGAATAAGTCCAGCGTTGTAAGATCACAAGCTCTTACACGCCAGTTCCCCTTCTTTCAATAAGTTGATTTTTGCACGAGCTGTTTGGCAATAAGTTGATTTTTACACGAGCTGTTTGGCATGTCACGCCATCCTGTTGAAACCAAAGATCTCCTACATTACGGCGAGTCAATTCCAGAACGAGAATGCCATCGATAATGGTTCTGTAGCTGTCACCATTATACTAATCCCAGTAGCATTTTCAGAGACATATGCACCAATGATTCTACCAGCCCATAAAGCACACCAAACGGTGACTCTCACCGGTTTTATCGATGTTCGGATAACCGGATTTGGTCGCTTATCATTCCTAATGCTGCAGCTTTGTTTATTGACATAGCCATTGAACCAATAATGAGCCTCACCGATTCATTTCTTATGAAATGCGGAATCTGCAGCAATAATCAAATTAATTGTTCTGACAGACGATAATGTCCGCCACATAATTAACATCGTGCGCAATTAGTTTCCCAAACTGAACAGTTTTTTTGACATTAATCTGCATAATTTACAGACGTTGCTTCGGCGTCAACCTGTTCATGATAAAAGGCAAAACAAACCAACCATAAAACGCATGAAAGCTGTCACAACATACTTTACACAAGAATATCCACATCTTCGGCTTCTTCGTCATGTTTAAAGAAGCCAATAAGTTACGAATATTCCTATTGTAAACTTCGTAGATCCTCGTCTTACATTCCCAAGGATTTCGTGTCCTCCTGTGACTGGCAGATTTCCTACGCGTACTCCTCAATATATTGACAACTCAGCACGTTGATGATCCTAGACCACAAACAACCAGAATTTTAATAAAATTAATAAATAAATCATTCGAAAGTCAAATTGCTGTGAATAAATGAGACAGACTATGACGAAACCAGAAATCTTTTATCTTCTCAGTTCCTTTGTATTAGTTAATGCCTAGGAATAAAAAAAACTAACTTACCTTAGTCAGTTAAAAAGTCACCTTTACCACCATAAACTGAGCCGACCTTATATATGCCTTATTCATTTGGGATCCTGCCAATGGTGTCAACATACACAGTTTTAAACCATTACAAAAATTTGTCCTTTTTTCGTTTAGATCACTATATGATTCTATGAATTTCTTGCGGATCTCCTCTTCCGAGGGTTAGAAACTGAGGTTAAAAATGAAATAGGGGATCTCGAAACACTGAAAGACGGCAAGGTTACGCGGAATAACAATGTTGTAATGCTACCATAGTGTCAATAGTCCGCATGACAGATAGATCCTTATTTAAAACTGGAACTGTACGATGAATGCACACAATAATGGTCAGATCGAAGATCATCAATGGAATGAAGAGAGAGTCTTTTGAACAATTCTATCTTGAAAGCTAGAGTCTATTGAACTACCTGACAAAGGATTGTCGTGTAAAATGGGTTTTCTCGGCAGGTAGAGCTGTGTTTGCCACGAATGCAAGATAGTTTTTACGAGAAGATTTGGACTCTATCAACCCTTCACTTAATGATGGGAAGAATAGAAAACTATATGAAGAATCTATTACAAACGAAGGAAAAAAAATTATCAAATTAAGGATAGAGATCTTAAAACTGACAAAACTTTTCATTACTAAAACCGTAATCTTCTTGAAAACATTTTGTCATTTCAGCGTGTTTTATGGATTCGACAGTAGTTTGACATTTGTAAGTCGCTCAAAGAAATCATGAAAATTTTCGTACTCTAAGTTTCCATAACTTGTGACGAAGGATATTGAATTGAAGATAGAAAACTATAATAAAGGACATGCTTTACTCGGAAACAAAGCACCAAAGTAATTTAAAACTGTATTGAACTGGTGTAAACTGGTATATTATTGTATGCGACCGAGTCTTTCGCTCCGAATGATGCCATAAATGCTCTATTGGATTCAGGGTAGAAGATTGCGGAGGCGTAAAAATCTAGTTTGGTACATTATACAAAAATCAGAACTTTACAAATTCCGCAGGGTTCTTCTGTTCATAGTCTTATTGGAAGTAAAAGATATCGTTTTAACTCAAATGTTCTGCACATTCTTCAAATTCTATTTGAGAATGTATAGGTAGTCAATTTTATTCGTCATACTTTCAATAAATTCCATATTCCCAACTTCTCCGCTGTCCATACATCCCCATAATATTACGCCGCCATCATCGTCTTTAACGGTTGGACAGAGGTTATTTTCATTCAAAGCTCCATCTGTTTTTCACCACACCGACTTCCGACCTTTGATGCCAAAAATGCAAAATTTGCGTTCATCTGAAAAAATTACCCATTTCCAAAAGACTTTTGACTTTTGATTCAGAGGTTCCTTAACAAACGCAAACCGCTTGAGTCTGTTGACCCCTGTAATATATCCCTTTCTAAAAGCAACACGTTCATAATTCTCATACTTCTTTATGATTCGCACAGCATCATTGAAAATGAACTTGTAGTACCTTATATGCATGTCCTTTCCTATTTCTGCAGCAATCAATCTAGAATTAGCCTCAATAGATCTGTGCAAACTTTGAGTTTCGTGGGGGCTCAAATTTTTGGGACTTACTGACCTGAGGTTTTAAACCATACCTCCAGTGTTTATAGCGTTATTTACGACGCATTGGACAGATAAATGAGTGCTGTCAACCATTTCACCGATTTGTAGATACGAATTACCTTCCTTCCACAAATCAAACATAATTTTCCTTTTCCTTTTATGAAGTACGATAGCTTCCATTTTTGTTTTGTTTTGTGTCTCTAAGAATGCTATGAACAAACAGAAAAAAAAATTCTGATTTACACGGAAAAACGATACTTTCTGTCATATTATTAGCGAAGATACAAAATGGTTGGCGAAAAAATGGTAAAAACATGAAAGTTATAAGGTAGTAGTAAGGTAGGTAAGGTAGTTTGTAGTGGCATTTCAATGACAGAAGATTTGTGGACTACCCTCCTTACAACTCGGCTATTACCCAGAGAGCCTAGCCTGACATATTTTGACGCATTAACCTTTTTTTTAGATAACGCTCTTATTAACTGTATACTGTGGCAGCATGGAGTCGCAGAGATCCCTTTTTCAACAATCTCAGCAGGAAGGACAAGAAAGAAAATGCTCAAATAGGACCAACAGGCAATAACAGCAATCAGTCAAATATGACCATTTCCCCTCCATACCAATCGTTAACTTACTTAAACGTTGCAACGATCAGATAATAGAGGGAACCTCTCCTGCTGTCGAAAAAAGTAGCTGTCTGGCCCACGTCCTTAAATTTACGAGATAAGACAAAAAAACTTTGTGGCAACTCACTCAGGGAATAATAATCATCGCACATAACAAAACCACATTGGGCCACTGAACATTTAATTCAGTCCTCAAAGTGATTTTAATATTGTGAAAGATTTTCTTTATTAATCTTAAAAGGTTAATCTTTCCTTAAATATCTGTCCCTTAAGGCTATTTTTTTTTGTAAGTTAAAATTTAAATTCAATAGAATCAAATCGAATGCGTACTTAAGTTTCATTATTTTCAATATCGAAATAGTTCATGCATGTATCCTGTATAATGTTTCGATGGAAGAAGATTTCTCTAATTTTCAATTCAGGACCCTTTTCTTCTTATGTTCAACAAGTACAAGCCTTGCGATGATTATATTTCAATTTTTTGGCAACATACCTGTGGCTTGCACTATATGGAAAATTTTGACTCCTTGACACTACAAAATTGACCTCATTAAACATGATAGCAACTTCTTTTGATTCACACTTCCAATGATTCATGTCTTTTGTTGAGGTACGCCCTCATTTCGCATAATTAAGCAGCACATTTCATAGAAGTACAGAAGTGCCATAAACCACATCAAATGACTTTAAACTTATTTTTAAAAGTTTCATAGTAAATTATTATATTAAAATTAAGCTTGTTTGTCCTCTAAAGCATTTCCGTCTTCAAAATTCTTTCCTTCTTTAAGTGCCCCTTTCTTTAAACCATTATTTGACCACTCTTTCATTCCAGGATAATACGTGAAACAAATAGAATGAAGGAAAATGTAATCAAAGCCAGATAACAAGTCAGCGAAGGAAAATGGTCCGTCCACAAACTGATTAGTCTTGAACCACATGCATGAAAGGATTACTTTTAACAATCCAAACATTTGATTTTTACTTTACACATTCATCCAACTAAGAAGACCATTCCCTTCGATCACGATAACGAAACGCATCCACAATGTCCCAGAATAGTAACAATAATACAAGTGCATCCAGTAGCGAGGACGAAGATGAAACGCCACTAAAGCATGGTTGCGAGGATACATGGACATGGAGTAAGCGTTATCGATCTAAAGAAGTCGTCCTGAGCGGTACGAATAATCGAACCGTACATTTCCATCCCAACTGGAGTAAGGGCACTGCCGGGGTGCTGGGCAAACGACCCCTAAACAATGGTCGCTTCTACTGGGAACTGCATGTATCCCAACGGGTCTTTGGCACAAGCATTATGTTTGGAATCGGGACGAAATATGCAAGACTGCATGCAAATTCATTCATCAATATGCTCGGCGAGGACGAGCATGGATGGGGACTTTCACACAAAGGTGTACTTTGGCATATGGGCATAGCATTGTTGTATACGAAACGTTTCAAAGAAAACAAGGCCACTGTGATTGGAGTCCTATTCGACGGCATCGAAGGGACACTAACATACTACAAGGATGGCAAATGTCTTGGGATTGCATTTCGAGGACTGGATAAGGTGAGTTGTTGGAAATTAAATTTCAATTATTTACAATAATTTTCATTTTACGATGCTTGACTGGTCTGCGATGCTAATGCTGTTCCATTTTTAGGTCAAGGAGCCACTGTATCCTATTGTGTGTTCTACGGCGGCTAAAACTGAAATGACTTTAAAATCAACCCGACGGGATTTCGTTAATCTACAGGATAGATGTCGGGCCGAAATTATTAAGCATATTAAAAACCAATGGGATTTGGCGCAATTAAAACTACCACCAGTTATACGAGAATACCTAGCGGAAGGTTATAATGACATTAAGCCACTTCGGCCTGTAGATAATTATGATGTCCTTTATGACTTTTAAATCGTTCTACTCATTGCAAGTTGAAAGTTTTTATTTCTCTGCTACAAGTTCCACATGTAATTAAGTATAATCTAGAAAAGCCAGAAATGTATTTTGATCGTTTTTACACAAAAACCTACCCAACGAACTGTACGTGAACTTTGTAATTAATATTCATAATTCTAGAAAATTAATATTTATCGAATTTAAATTGAAATAAAAACAAAAAAGCGGTGAAACGCTTTATATTATTTTAATATATTAACATTTCCTAACTATGCACTTATTGTGTACTCTTCAACTAATATTTATTATCAAACGAAACAATTATATTTATTTATTTGTTTATATTAAAAATTCAGTTAACAATAAGACAAAAGTACTGCAAAGGCTTTTGCGAATGATGAGTCAATCTAGTCAAAAAAAATTAGGATATAAGAAATAAAAACTATTGTTAACAAGTAGGATTGCTGTGTGGTTTTGCTATTAATTTTAATTAATTCCAGTTACCATATCGAGTTAAGATACATAAACTAAGCGTGTAAGATACTTCATAAAAAACAATCAAGGAGACGTTCACGCTCGACTTGATTTATTATTGCATTTAACGAAGTATTAATTGATCATTTCATTTAACGCTTATAGCGTTAAAAATATTTAACGCACAATATCATGCATAGATTTGCAAAATGCTTATTAGTGAATAAAGTTTCATTATTTATTTATTTATTATTTGTTACAAACCATTCCGTGTAATCTTCATAGTGCCATAGAAATTAGCTTAAACTAAAGGCATTTCGTTAAATGTTATGTTGAACACGGCCTAAAACAATTAACAGCGAATATTAGATGTAAATAGTATATGCAATAATAATTAGCATCGATGTAACCTAAGTCGTCCCGTATGAAAATTAAATAAAATCCTTGAAATCAACTTACTATTGAACGCGTTGAGCTAGAAACAAAACAAAAAAAACCCTATTTTGTGACAGCAAATGCAAGAAATATTTAATGTCCGTCGAGAATGTATACATTTACAAACTTTAATCTTAAAAATAATTTAACATAATTCTAGTACTCTACGCGAATTACTCTATAAAATCAATCGTCCTAACTGATTCACTTCCTCTACATTCTTTTTGAGAAATTGTCGAAAAAAAATCAATTATTTTTATAAATATTTAGATTAAGATTTAACGCCTAAGTAGTTGAATTTAATGAATTTTTCTAGTTTATTTTTGAATTCCATACACTTTCAACGTCTACATGAAATTGTAAATTTATTTGTTATTATTTATAATTCATTCGTACGTCGTCATTTTCTTGAAGAAAATATCAATAATGGTACGATATTTTAGTTGAATTTAATATTTAGGCCAGAAATGTGCAATAATGTGATAAATTTGATCAAATCTTGTAATGATTGGATAAAGTTTAACAAAAAAAACAACAAATTGAAATAAATTTTCCTTTTTCAATAAAAAGCAACAAAATAGTTGTAATATTTTATGAAAATAATTCAGTTGAATCTATATTATTCAAAATGATTTGTTTCGGATTTAAGACGCCGAAATTGTCATTGTTTTGTTTGAGTCCGTTTCAGTGTCAATATGTTGTGTGAATTATTTATTTAAATTAGGTCATAGATACGAAATTATTGGAGTGTGTAATTGATAATGAAAATAAAATTTTAATACTTATAAAAATGCATTATGAATAAAATTAAAATATTTCCGTATTTAAATCTGTAATCCTATCGATCGCGTGATACAAGATTGGGCGTTTAAAATTTCAATCGGCTATGAAAAAAATCTAATGAATATTTATTCAAGATTATGAGTTCATTAGAAAGATACAACAATTCCATACAGAAATGAAAGACATCATTCAAACTACTGCCAAGGTTAGCCTTACAATTCGATCGTTCCAATTTTTCAGTACATTTTCGATTGTGTGGACCTCCACTTTGACTTCATATTTCATGTCATCAATCATGTCGAAATGGTTAGCGTTACACTTGTCCTTAACGGCTCCCCAAAATAAAAATGTCAAATCGCAGTTTCGAGGTGGCCAATCACGGATCATTGTACCACAACAGCAAAAGATCGATTGTTGCATAGACTTTGTTGCATGTTGCACCGTCCTTTTGTAACTTAACCCTGTGCACTCGATTTATTTTCAAAGTTTTTGCGTGTGTCATTGTAATGTAATTATTTTTAGCTAATTGAATTAAATTAATTTGCTGTGATAGAATTCAACGTATATTTATTTGATTTATTATTTATTATCTCGCACATCTATATTAGTAAATTCAAATGCACTATCATTATCCTGACTGACTGCTATTAATCCAACAAAATCCATTTTGAGGGGGAAATATGTGTGTACTGAATTATACAAAGAGAACAAATACCGTGTACGACTTACACTGGACTAACAAAACTTGACAAAATATTACTGTGTAAGATCTCGAATGCCGCAATGTAATTTACAGTTAGTGTTATTGTCTACCGACATACATTAGTATTGCCATCTCTGCCTGTGTGCCACCAGTGTGACATACGAGTTGTAGAGTAAATTAGTATTGTTGCCTCCAGTGTGACATACGAGTGCAAAGCGTTAATATCGTCTGTGTCATCCTCTTCGATTTTGGGAAACATAAATCGCTTGGCGCAAAGGCGATCACATACCGTAACGGCGTCTCGTAACTCGTTTTCGAAGAAAAATGATGTCCCAATGATGCCGCTAGACCAAAACCTGTACCATACAGTCACTCGATGTGGATGGTTTCATTAGTTTCTCCTCGATGACGAGTGGATTTTAGGAGACCCAGTTACAACAATTTGTTGTTTCGTAAAAACAAAATGAGCTTCATCGGAGAAGATTTTCGTTAAAAATGCTCATCTTCCATCGAGTGCTCTTGGGCTCATTGAGCGCTAACTGAAATCGTATGGTCATGCAGCTTCAGCTCTTGCAATAATTACACTTTGTATGCATTTATACTGACATCTTTATGCAAAATTATTCTCAAAGAAGTGCGCGTTAAATTTTGAAGCATATCAGACAATTTGTCTGACAATTGGCAGTTTGACAATTGGCGTCTATACGAGGAAGTCAAAAAATTGTTATGGGGATTTTTATAATGAGTGAAAAATTAGAACAACGAGCGTGCCTAAAAATTTTATTAAAAATGGAATTTCGAGTGCTGATTCGTTATGAATGTTACAAAAGGCGTATAGTGAAGCGTGTATGTCGAAAACACGAGCATACGAATGGTATAAATGGTTAAAAAGCTGCTGAAAGAGCCTGGAGCACAGTGAGATCCCTGGATGGTCATCAGCGTCTGTTACCGAAGAAAAAATCAAATCGCCGAAGCAAGTCGTGTTGGAAAATCGTCGTGTATCGATTAAAGAGATTGTTGTAGTTTTGAACATCTCATATGGAAGAGCCAAAAACATATAACAGATATTTTTGGCAAAAAATGCGTCCGTTCTCGGCTGGTGCCAAAAACGCTGAATTTCATTCAAAAAGCGTCACATTGATGTGGCCAAAGAAATGATTTGCATTTTGAACACATCATTACTGGTGACGAAACATGGGTTTATGAATTTGATATGCTGACCGAACAACAATCGTTCAAATGGCGCTTCAATACCGAAGAGAAGGTGCCAAAGTCGGTCCAAAATCAAAGTTTTGCTAACGGTTTTCTTGAATATTCGTCGTGTGGTGCACTATGAATTCCTTCCGGAGGACCAATCGGTCAATAAAGTTTACTATTGAGGCGTTATGCGTGAAGTCTTTCGTGAAAAAGACCGATTTGTGGAAGAACAATTCATGGATACTATACCACGATAATGCACCATTTCATACATTGTTGTTTCGGAATTTTTGGCCAAAAATTCGACCAATGTCATCAGCAAAGCACTATACAGACCAGACCAGTTCTCTTTGGATCATATGGTAACATAAATTTAGTAAAATATCCTTCTAGGAGTGTAGCTCTGAAAATGTTTTCAACCTCAGTTGAAGCTCAACGATCGCGGCGAAAAGATCTGAAAAAAATTGTATAGTGTGGCTTTGTTCGAAGCGCCTAGAAAATTGAATATTAGAAGTGAAATCCGTTCTAGCAACGATGAATTTTCTTTTATAGAAATAGTTCAAGACGAAGTCGATCGTATTTATGAAAAACTTGTGATAAAGAATGCAAGAGCAGTGGTAAAGGTGGTCATGTGGTATATGGTGTAAGGAATCGAGGGATCAGAAGGATAGACAGCGATTTCACTTAATCATTTATAATTGCGAAAAACGTTAGTAAAGCAGCTGAAAAGAGATGTCCGTCATCCACGAAGACCCTAGACATCAACCTTCAACTCGGATGATATTCGGCTCAATGGAAAGCCCCACGTAATACTCAGTGGTACAAATGGGGATTTCCAAGTTTTTTCAAGCCATTGAACAATGTTTTGTAAATTACCGCACGAAAGTAAAATACATAGATTAGGTTTGCGAAATCATATTCTTAAAGGTGAAAATACAGATAATTATTATACCTATAAGGCGCTCGATACATTCTTGAAAATCGCGTCGACCAGCCACCTCGCCGGAGATAAATAACACAATCTATCGAATAATTAACACAATCTATCGAAAATTCTATTTTCAGTCTCTTGGAATTTATTTTTAATTTAAGTTTGTTCAGTGGTTTATTGCTTCAGTCTTCGAAATTGGTCAGTCATCGTCTTCAATACTTCATATCTTAACCATATATACTGATCGAGTTTTCTCAAGAATTCCTTCATTGGACGCCTTGAATCCTATTTTGGATACGAGTCCTATAGATCAGGTGGGGTGAACGGAAACATGGGGTAAATGGAACAAACGACATAACTCCCCTCGTGGTGATTACAAAAAACTTTATTGTTGACGATTGTCGACTTGGCAACACTCGAAAGAAAGGGAGTTCAAGCAATTTTCAGTCTGGCTATGGAAGTGTCATTATTGATTGAAGTTGGCATCGAAATTTGGTGTGCTCAAGTTTTCCTCTGCAACACATTAAAAAACGCAAAATAAGCGATTGCAACTATGTAAATTTGTTGTGTGGGATCTTATTGAAAGAATATGGTTATTATTTTGATGCTCTCCATTTTATTTGATGTGTGAGTTTGATGTTTTCAATCAGCACATGCACATTTTACCCTGAAGTAATTGGAAACAACTGAACAATTGCCCTTTGCGTGACGATAAACCATACAATTACCATGTCTAGGTGGGATCCATCTCAGTAAATATTCTTAGATAACGTTTGGACAACAGTTGATTAACACAACCTTTACAGGATGCCCAGGATATATCAAAGGAAAAAAAACCAAAGCCACCTTACGCAACATATAGCGTTGAAGCAGCTGTGTTTGATGTGATGAACGAGAACAAGACGTAAAGGAAAGCGCAAGCCACCTTAAACGTTCCTATCACCGTTATATATAATCGAATTAAAGTTCGATAGATTAATATAATTGGACCAGGATAGATATAACATTATATAAAGATATAAAGAACTGACTTATTGAAGGAAGTTGACGAATGTCTTGTTAAATGCCTGATGGCCCGTTCACAGATGGGGTTTCCTTGTGACAAGGAAGATCTTAAAAAAATTATCTAAATTAAATTATTTAGATTTGACTCCGAACAAAACCAGGGTGTCAGAAGGAACCTCTGGCACAGATAAGAAGCTGGTAGAGAATTACTCACAAATTTTATCAAAGAGTTGCTTCTGCAAGCCCTGTCGATACAAGTCATATGGAGAAGTGCTTACTACTGATGAATTTTTTGATATGTTGAAGGAAGCTGAGAAGAATAAGAAGACGTAAAAGTAAAATGCAAAGAAAAGCGGGAGTATAGAAAAGAATGATCTGCAAAAGAAACTTAAGAAGTCGACAGACGAAATTGATAATGGCAGCAAAGAAGAAAAGCTAGATCCAAAAAACCTGGCCACGGACGATGATGGAGTTCTTGATGCTTAAGTTGAAGATCTTGAAAGTCGACAGTTGGGAGAGATGCCCTGTACGGATCCCGCTAACGCTGACATTCAACCAGAAATGTATATTTCAGTAGAATTAATTGGAGGGGCCCGACAAAAGACTCGGTACAATTATGTGTATCGGGTTGATGAAGTATTTCATTCGAATGAAATTGAAGCAACGGTCTAAGCAGCGGGAATATAAGCAAATCTAAATTTTTTATTGTGGAGAACGACCAATTTTCAGTTAACATGGTGCAGATCAATGCCATTCTACAAAGTCAAAATATCTTAAAAGATATATACAAAACAGTCTTCAACTTTCAAGGAAGCGTGAACATAAAAAAAATATCTGTTTCCTTTTGTTAATTTAATTGATATTGGTATTTTGTTATTAGGTCATCACTTAACAAAGAAAATTTAAAATACAGTTTTTTGAATTTTATTTGTCCATTATTCCATTAGAAAGTGAAATTAAAAGTCAATATGAGAACTAAAATTTAAATATAAATTTTAAATAAAATGTGAGCTGGGGTAAGAAGAAACTGCCACTTGGGGTAATTGGCAACACGCCGCTAATCTCATCAAAGTCTGTCAGCGACTTTTAGCGTCTCCAAAATGAATTTGCGTGCCACCCGTTCTTCTCTCCATCATCATGGGGACGAAATAACTATTTCCATTTACCCCCTAGTCTCTGGAGTAATTGAAAATATAGTGGGGTACATGAAAAAAGGCATTTTCTAATTTAAAAATCTAAATGGAGTCGAAATTCTCAACCCCTATAATTGAGATTGAGTGTAATTTCATCACAATTCATCTTGAAAATCAGCCAAGGGGTACGGGCAATATCAATGCAAAACATTGGAAATTTGTTTCCAATTACCGCGCCTGACGCTAATCTGTGTCTGTTCGTCGTCCTTCTTTGTTTCGTAAGGTTTTCCGCGACATAAAATTATTCTTGGATCATACTTAAAATACTTAAAAATGATTTTACCGTGTTATCATTATCTTTCTACACAAATCTTCACCTTGTTCGTTATTTTATAAATAAAAATGCATGATTCAAACACAAATTATGAATACTTTATTTAAATAAAAAATTATGTTATGTTAAAATGTTTTGGTGGAGTATGAGACACCAGGGTTAACACTGAAACGTACATGTACAATCAACTTTGTTCGAAAAATAATACATAGAGAGTCCAAAAAGTAAAATTCATTTAACCAATTATGGCGATCATATGTTTTATATAGTACAGAAAAATGGTAAAATATATAAATTCATGGCAAGTGACAAAAAGTGAGTCAATTAAATGTTCATGCATTATCCTATTCAATACAAAGCTCAAATCTCTGTTCTATTAAACTAAACAAAATAAATTCACTCTAGTCAAATTAAAGTTCATCGTGCAATTGCTCGCCATAATCAGTCGCTTCGCTACCAACAAACGTATCATAATGATCAATAATTTCCTGATACGACAAACGATTATCATGATCGTCATCTGCAGCAGCAAACAAATGGTCAACTTCTTCCGTTGCTACTTCGTCGTTACTCGGTACAACCCACGAAAGAATTTCATTGCCATTCAAAACGCCATCCTTATCCTTGTCGAAATCGTTATCGAATTTATCCTTTTCGGTTAGTAGCCACTCTTTATCATGTTCGCGCGCCTGTTCACCAATAAATTCTTTAAAATCAACAACACCATCATTATTTTGATCCTTGTCACGTAATGTTTGTTTCAAAATCAGAGGTAACATTTGCGGATGTTCTTCAGGACTTTGAAAGAGAATAAATTCTTCGGGATTTAGTGCGTTATCTCGATTCAAATCAGCTGTGGTGAACATTTCGCGATCATCATTCCACATTGTTCGTTGTTCAGGCGATAGTGTATCCTCTTTGCCAGGATCAATATCAAATACATTTTCAACATATTCATCCCATGTTACTTTTCCATCTGCATTTTCATCGATTTCTTCGAAACGATCCGATGCCTCCTCTTCTGATAGCATTCTATATAAAGAGTGAACATATGGTAAGTAAAATTAATTGTTTTTTCTTATTATCAATCAAATTGCGACAGTGTTAGGAAATATTCAATTTTTGCACGCATCAATTTTGGAGAGGAAACAAAAGTGCCTGAATTAGCTTAAATCTATATTTTAATTAAACAAGTGACACTGTGTGAACAAGATTTCGGTATCGGAAAAACTAATAATTGCAATATGTTTGTATTAGTTACGGAATGTGGGAATTGAATGTCCCTTGCGGCTATCACGTTTAGTTTTCGAAGCACCCTCCGATACAAATTTTTCAAGGATGCGCATTTCGCATTTCGTCTTTGTTTTCTAAGGACAAATTATATTGTGTGAATTCTTTCATCCCTAATTACATTTGAGATTCAAGAGGGTTTTATCCTTTTTCGGAGATGTGTGACAATAAAGGATGATCAAAATATGTACATATTGTCTTATTTGCAGGAAAACCCCATTTCAGATTGGTTAACGGAACGTTAAACGAATGGACTCCTATAATACAGAAGAAAGGAATATTAAAAGGATATCATTTAAAACGAATTAAAGTATGCTTTGGTAGCATGTTAAACAGTGACAACAAATTCCCCGCAGGGGGAATGCTGCTTACCAGGAGTATTCCTGAAAGCTAGTATTCTTTGGGGAGTGCCGCCCCCACGTACCCGAAGAAATGGAGGACTTCACGCAATATGACCCTGAACCAATTATGGACTACGATTCGACTGATTAACCGAAATTGACGCCTTGGGCTGGCGGATATGATGTTTTGGACTTAGTTGCGTTGCACGGTAGCACCGAGGTGACACTCGAGTGTGAACGGCTCCAATCTAACAATGTAACTTGTCGGAGGTGACTTCAATGCAAGAGGACTCAGTTGGGGCATGCCTCAATCAGATGCTCGGGGCAAACGGATCCTGGACATGGTAGCACGAACTAGGCTCGTCGTACTGAACACAGGCCACATCCCTACTTTCCGTTGATGGGGTTGCGTCCGAACCATACCTGATGTGACATTCGCTTCGGAGTGCCTAGCACAATCAGTTAAAAATTGGAGAGTGCTAGAGGATTACTCGACCAGCAATCGCCAGTACATAGTTCTGGAGATCCACCACGGTGTTTCCCGAAGACCACGCGCTTATTCTTCTGCGCTCGGGTGGAATACTGAGAATGCTGAGATGCTGAGAAGGAGGGCGGATGCTGAGAAGTTTGTTGAAGTGCTTATGGTACGATCACCGTTGTCGAAAGCAAGGTTGGGGAACGGACGACCTGCGGCAAGAGATGTGGTGAACTCAACTATGAAAATACTTACGTCTCCCAGCAGGTCTTCAATGTCCCTACGAAGATCCCGTCACGGCAAGCCTCCAGTATACTGGTGGTCACCTGAAATTGCCGAAAAACGAAAGGAGTGTCACAAACTACGACGAAAGGCACAGCGTGCTCGGACCTGGGGGGAGGCATATATCCGATTAGCAGCTTACAAGTCAACTAGAAAATACCTTCGAAGTCTTATCAACAGCAGCAAGGCCTATCGCTAGAAAAACCAGGTAGACGACGTGGACAGGAAGCCATGGGGTCTGGGCTACAAAATAATGATTGCTGAAGCTCGGTGTCCAAAGGTCACCTCACTCATACGAGGCAGAAAAGATGGACGAAATTGTGCGCGCTCTCTTCCCTATCCAGCCCGCCATCATTGAAGCCGTTCATTTGAAAGACCAATGGAAATCCCATTTTCATGAAGATGGAATTTGGAAAAAGCAGTCTTATCTATGAAGGCCAGAAAGGCTCCAGGACCAGATGGGTTTCCAGCTGAGGTGCTTCAAATGGTCTTTCAATTTTGCCATGACCTGCTCCTCCGCATGTTCAATGCATGAATGCGCGAAGGGCTGTTCCCAGAGTGCTGGAAGGTGACGAGACTTGTGCTCATTACTAAGGGAAAAGGGGATCCCGAGTCATCAGCTAGATACCGCCCACTGTGTATGCTTGACGGGGCTGGAAAAGGTTTTGAAAAACTTATCAGGGGAGGACTTGCTGAAGTGATTCGTGCTGCCTGGGACCTATCTCCACGGCAGTATGGCTTCAGAGCAGGCCGCTCCACCATCAATGCAATTGGCGAAGTAGTGAGCGCGGTCCAACGTGCGGAGTCACACAGTATTTCCACACGACGGGTCGTCCTGTTGGTTACTCTGGATGTCCGAAATGCATTTAACAGCGCTAGATGAGTGGATATTCTGGAAGCGCTAGAAAATCATTTTCAAGTACCAGTGAACCTGATGCGGATTCTCAGGGACTATTTGAAGGACCGCAGCCTACTCTACGACTCGAAGGAAGGTAGGCGAAGTACAATTCTTACTTCAGGTGTCGCTCAGGGCTCTATACTTGGCCCGGACCTGTGAAATATCTCCTACGATGGACTGCTACAGCTTAAACTGCCGGATGTGTCACGCTTGATCGGCTATGCGGACGATGTTGCGGCGCTGGTCGCTGCACGCACAGTAGCACATGCGCAACTCAGACTGAATATGTTAATGCGGAGGGTAATGGACTGAATGACCGCTCTCGGTTTTAAGCTGGCACTGGAAAAAACCGAAGTGGTCATCCTGACAAAGAAGAGAATGGCCAGAGTAAGGCCTATCAGTGTTGGGAACGAACTGGTTGAATCGAAATCAGCAGTAAAGTACCTGGGCGTCTTGATAGACTCGAAGATGAGTTTTCCTAACAAATGTGGACAGCAGTTGACAAGGCTACAGCGTGTGTGACGGCACTCACCCAATTAATGGCCAACATGGTCGGGCCTACCACATCAAGGGGACGACTCTGAATGAGAGTTGTGCAGTCGCTTCTACTCTACGAATCAGAACTTTGGGGCGACGCTCTCAGCAAAGAGTTACACTGGAAGCGGTTGGCACAGGTGCAGAGACAAGAAGCATTGCGAATCTCATGCGCATATCGAACGGTCTCGGGGGCGGCAGTGCTGGTAATCGCAAGGGTGATACCCATCACCCTCCTTGCGAGAGAGCGCAGAAGTATTTACCTGCGCAGAGACGAAGATCGAAGAGAAGAGATAACCAAGGAAGAGAGACGTCGCTCTCTCAGCGATTGGCAACAGTCCTGGGAGCAAGAAACAAGGGGAAGGTGGACTGCACGTCTGATCCCTGACTTGAGGTTGTAGATCAATGAGTGCATGGTGAGACCGATTTCTACTTGACCCAGCTCTTACGGGTACATGGTTGTTGTCGGTCCTACCTGCACAAAATTGACAGAGCACGGTCTCCTAACTGTGTGTCTTGTGCAGGAGCGTTGGATGACGCCTGTAACATTGTTCCACTGTAAAAGATGGAGCTAGCAGCGAGAGGACCTCTCCAGCGAAATCGGAGAGCTCGGCCCGGAAACTGGTCGGTCGGAGACTGGTATGGTCGGAGAAATGTTGAAAACGGTTGACAATTGGAACCGCGTGGCACAATATGCTCGGGCAGTGCTGATACTGAACAAAGCTTTATTGGAGCGCTGGGAAACATCGGGATGGAGGGGTCTCCTTTCTAGGACTTTCTTCCTCTCCTTTCCTTCCCGTGGGAGAAGAGATTCCCATAATTTGCAGGCGCCTCTAAACACGAGGAACACGAGGCCTAGCCCAAAGTAATGTGACAAACTGTTTCAGACTAGGTTCTCATGTTGACAGGGGAGGTGTTTAGTGAGTAGTCCAAAAGCATTGTCCCCCTGGCGTCTGGGAGTCCCACATTCAGGGCGTGAACAGCCTTCACCTCCTCACCACAAAAAAAGGAAAGGAATATTAGGAGTAGAAGAAAGGAATATTAAAAGGATGTCATTTAAAACTAATTAAGGTATGCTTTGGTAACATGTTAAGTGACAACAAATGTTTCCGAGCGTTAGACAAATTAAGCTGATTTTTCGCATATTTTGTCTTATATCAGATCTACCGGAAAGATCTGTGCGTTTTTTAAATTAAAAGCAATTAACACAATTTTGATACAAATACATACATTTAATTTAAAATTTTCATACATTTAATAATATTTACTGTAGAGTGTACATTTCCTAATTTCTTATGACTTGCAAGTGTGATGGCAACTTGTAAATGTCATTTTTAAATTTATTTGTTTTGAGAGATGAAGAACTCAACTAGTGCTTGATTGACATCGGTTTCAGTTTTGGATTATTTTCCTGTAAAAAGCTCTGCAAAAGGAGGAACAAGTGATAATCGGAGGGTACGAGGTCTGGGGAGTATGGTGGATGTGACAGAATTTCCCAGGCTAGCTCTACAATTTTCTAACAAGTCGTCAAAGCTGCATGTGGTCTGGTTTTATTATGAAGCAGTCTGACATGCTTCCTATTGAAGATCGCCAGCCTTTTGTCTCTTATTGCTTTATTCAAATCACCCATTTGCCTAATATATATCCCCGTATTAAGCTTGTCATTAGGGTTTATTTATCGGTTTTTAACTGGAAAGTATGTTTGATGACTTTAACGTGCCCCAAAAAATCTTAAAATGGAGAAAAAAAATCTAGAAAGGGCTACCTAGAAAAACTTATAAACTGACTGAACTACTTTGGTTTTTGTGTTTTAGATGATCCAGTCTTGAATTCGGATGTTCACCGCAAAACGCCTGACAAGTTTATTTTTATTATCATATTTTTTTTTTGTGAAAAACTTCACAGAAAATTTTTGAAATTTTTGACTTAACTATACCTCATTGAAATAAAACCATTTATTTAAACTTTTTCTTTCATAAAAATATGAATTTTTTTGACAGAATCAACGCCACCCCTTTAGGTCACCTTTTTTGGTGCCAGACTGGACAGAGCTGAGATTTTCAAAATGCAGGAATTCTGACGGTATCTCAGCGGAAGTGGAATAGCTTTTAAACAAACTTTGTCCTGAAACGTTCATCGAGGAATTAATAAAAAACGTTGGCTTGATGATTGATTTCGGCGAAGAATGCCTGTGACATCAGAGGCTATCACAAGGTTCGTTGCATGGACCGGACCTATGAAATCTCTCGTACAACGCCGTATAATCGGTGATTTTGTCGTATTTCGTTCTTCGCGCATTTCTTTCAGAAACATCTATTCTGTAAATATTTCTATATATATAGTTACATATTACATACTTCTCTAACACAAACATATTATAAAAGTAGAGGGGAACATTTTAGAGAGTAGTTTTACTGCTTTATTGCATTGTCGAAAAACCAGGTCCAAAACCTGTACAATTGACAATCAAATTAATGGAAAATTTGTCAACGTACTATGGCTTAGCCACAGACCCAGACTCTCTTGAAAACATGCGACAAGAAGTTTGGGCCGGATATAACCATTAAATTTCCACAGATGAAATTCCGCAACATTTAGTTGCCCAATTGGCGAAGATTCTTGGTGCAAATGGTGTAAAGCAGAGGCCGCTGGACCGGATGTTTTAGAGAACTATATCAAGATAATCCGGCAGCATCAGATCTTGAAGTGAAAGACGTTTTGAAACCAATTTATGAAGAATTGGCTTCAGATGATTTATTGAAGCGTTGCTTGGGCAATAACACCCAAAATAGCAATGGGAGCTACAATGCACACACTTTCGTCGGCAAAAATATCATTAAACTTGCTCCAAATACCTCAGCATGCATCTTTAATGAAGGATTCATTACAATTTCGAAGATCATGTAAGTTATGGGACTCACAATTGGCCCGCAAGCCATGCATCACGTGGATGTTGTTGACGCTGCTCGAATCAAGCAGGGCAATCGACGCTGGTCGAATCAAGCAGGGCAATCGACGCTGCTCGAATCAAGCAGGGGAATCGCCGCAGCACTGAGAGGTGGGTAAAGAAGCGGAGACTGCTTGTAGGGATGAAAAAGCACGTATGGAGGGATAGTATGAACCGGAGGAAGGGTTATTACATGGCCCTGGCATTGCCGACTAAATTTAGGTAACATGTCTATAAAAATTATTGTTAAAAACTTTAAAGCGCTTTTTTAGAAATCAATTTTTTGAGTTAACGGGCGTGATAAAAAAAAACTACTGGACTGATCGTTATGCAATTTTAATGTTCTTGTACACATATAAATCTATAGATGGAACTACGGGTAAAACAATCGGTGAAGTATTATTTGGTTTTCAAGGGATTTGTTCGTCCCAAAAATCGGCTAATTTCGAAAAAACGCCGCAATTTCGACCAAACAATTTTTCTTTTAGTTCAATCTATAGCGGCTTCGATGTAGATTAAAACCCCAATTTTTTTCAGACGTTTCAGTGACCCAAAATTATGCCCGCCATGATTTTTTGATGTTATTTTCAAAAACCTGCAGCAGACAGCTGAAAAGACCCAACTTTGTATACTTTTTGACATTAAAATAAATATTTAAAGTTTCAATAAGATAATTTACATTTTAATCATTTAATTTTTTTTAAATCCAGGTGTGTACTGTCCCCTTAATCTAGCGCTGGAAAAAACCCCCGATTTCAGATTGAGCAAGAAGCGGATTCCCAGGATTATTCGCGTTCGGGTTCGAAGAACGATCACTAAGTAATCAATCAATAAAATATCTTGCCTTGATGATTACCTCGAAGATAAACTTCGTACATCAGGTTCAAGCGTCAGCGGAGAGGGCTGCTGCAGGATTGCCTGCTATCAGTCCCCTTATGGCCAACACCGGATGACTAACTTCGAGCAAAGGATTAACTTCGCAGTTGATCGCGAGCGTGGTTCCCCTAGCGATGCTTGCTGAAGAGCGAAGACGAGTCTGATTACGTAGGGAGGATTCGGAAAGAAAAATTGTCAGCCAATAGGAAAGAAGAATGGCCATAACTGTGTGGCAAGAATCATGAGTAAAGGAATTGCGAGACAGGTGGACTGCATGTCCCATCAGTAGCTTGGGGCCGAGGTTATGCAGACAGCATGATGAGACTGATTACTACCTGACTCATTACTCACTAAGCACAGACTATTCCAATCTTGCCTGTATTATATGGAAAAGTCACCGTCTTATGTTTGCTGCTCGGAGACGACAAGCAACGCATCTACACCTTCATCACATGCGGAAAATAGGTTTGATCCCTCCAGAAAACAGAACGAAAAAGATGTTGACATGTAAAGACAATTAGAAATTGTCGCATTATGTGCGGACGGAGCAGAGGGAATTGGGATCTGATACCAATCCTCTTCTCTCCGACCTACCCATGCTGAAAGAGGGATTTTCAAGACCTGAACCAACCGCTAGGCAAGACCAATAAGGCCGAAGCCAAAGTAATGTGACAAACAATTCCAGGCTAGGTTCTGGATTCTTGTTTAGACGATAGTCGGGGCAAGCCAGGGAGTAAAAAGCCTTCACCTCCCGGGCAAAAAAACATATTCTTCATCCTAAAATATGATTAATTTTTTGGCTGGCGACGTTAGTTGATTGTCTTTGATCAGAATATGCAAGGGGTCGAGTGCTACTACATCAGCTATATTGTTACGATTACGTGCAATTCTTCGCTTTCGGAGCACTGCTCACTCGCTAATCCATCAATAAAGTCATGATCCTTACAGTACTGATTTTATCGAACTTTTTAATTTTTCTTTGGTCTATTTTCTCTTTATTTTCAGCTACCTTTCCTTTTCTTTTTCCCTACTTAGATTTTTACTAAAACTAGACGTGATGATATCTACGTTTCACAATTTATCTTTAACAAAAATAACCAATCGTTATAACAATCTGACGAAGAATGAGCAATAGAACCCTCCGTAATTAAACCAAAAGAAATTCGGCCTTTCCTTAGCACCGGACGTTACTAATCAGATTTAGTGGCTGCGCCACGAAAAAAAGTACTCTCAAGATTAACGAAACGCAGACTTCCCCGAGCGTCAGTCACGCCAACAAAGTACCGCGACAAAAAATGTAGTAACCTATGAGAACCTGTATCGACATCCTTTTAGTTTAAATGCAATAGTTGATACGAATTTGTGTATGGTCTTCAGTTTTGTTAAACTTCAATTGACTTCTATTTCATCAAAAATGTTAGGTTATTCCTGAGCTTGTTCTCTCGGGTCGGTGGACCGCGGACAGCTACAAGGAGGTAGCCTTACAGTTGCGCCACTGCTATCTGCTTTAGCAGAAATCAACCAAAGGAACATCGAATGTGTATACAGCGTAGAATCACATATTTATAACATTTGGGTAACTCCCACATTTGTAAGGCTCGTTATAACTCTCTGACATAGACTTGGAAGAACTAAGGACGTATAGTCGCATTGAGACGAGCAACAAAGATTATATTGTCGAAGCAAAAATGTTACTTGTTGCAATCAACTCAATTTCTTAAAAATTATGCTAATAAAATTTTGAATGTGGAAATAATTTGTTAGTAGACCAAATTGAACTTACTTAAAAGATCGCAAGATCCATGCTTTGAGTTCATGCCGATCAATGAATTTATCCTGATTTAAATCCATTTTCACTACTAACTTGGCGAGACGTCTTTTGCTTTCTTCAGGACTAAGTTGGTCGTATTCTTCGGCTTCTTTGACGCTTCCTGAAAAATTCAGAAGTAATTTTAATGCAAAAAATACATAACTGAAGTAATGAAAAGATCTGATTACCCAAAATAGCCTCATGATCGAATTCCGAATGATGCTCGCCGCCTTCGTGATGATGAGCGTCCCTTGGACTGAAAACGCCATCCTCGGCTCGTTCGCGGCTCTTATCACCGCCGCCACGGATGTGTGAATGTTTTACGGTTGTTGCGGTTTCACTTTGCTCAAGACAGCCAAGTGCTGCAAATAGAAATGCCCAGATCAGCAATTTGCTATCCATATTTCGGTTTGTGCCCAGCGAAAAGCTGTCGATTGATTGCAGATGCCACTGATGTTAGCGACAGCAAAGATGAATTACAATGTATCCGACGGTTGTGATAATGCAAAACTAATACTGGTTATGCAACCAGCATTCAAATGTTGAAATTTATTATGCAAGCAATGAGTTGGCTATTCACTACCGATGGAAAATATTCTTTAAAAAATAAAAGAATACAAAATTCAGTTCCGGGACCGCCGGGAACGTGATGTAAACAAAAGTGACAGTTCTTAAGTAATTGTGAGGAGTTTACAATGAGTAGTCTATCGCATAGAAAATGACAAACTAATATATATTGCAGTGCTGCCAATTAGGTCTTATTACTACGAAAATTTTAAACTTGAACAGGGATCTTGTTTTTATTGATATTTTAGAGCGATTTATTAAAATGGATTTGCAATGTCAATTGATTTTCGATTGAAACTCGCTATTATGCATGTTTCTTACACATCTTGTTAACAAGTCAATCGTGTCATTATTAGCGAAAACATCATATGTCTGGTAATGCCCTTACCACTTAGAATTGTCATTCAATCAGCCTTGAGTAATGACGTGCTAGCATTTAGTAGAAATTGTCTGAATTGAAATCTCGTGAACGCTGAAAGTACTCAATTCGCGCTACCCAAACATCCAGTTGAAATGCAAAACTAGTTCAGTGCCAAGCGTTGTGAAAGATTTACAGGTAAAATAAACCAACGACCAGGCCGCAAGGCATCATTGCAGTTGGCTGATGAATAATGTGGGGGTGGTGTCGCTGCCGGACAACTTATTTTTTTTCTTCAATGCTTCGTTACCACACATTTCATCCAATTCAAGATTGAATCAAATATTTATTGCGCAAACACGACCAGCATTTAGACAGGCGTTATGACATCATGACTAGCCCTGCCGAACGTTGTTAACAAGCGTCACTAGAATTTGTCTCATCCAATTGATAGTTCGATGGCTTCCCGTGGCGGTCATCGAGAAGATTTACATACGACATTGTATCGTTTAAGGCGAAACGTGTTCGAAAAATACACATGAGAAGCTCCCATAGTGCTTGAATTTCCTTGACGACCCGGTGGCGCGTGTTTACGATATAAAAGTGGTTTAAATTTCCAGTTGTCCGGCACGATATTTCCCCCAAATTCGCATCTTACAGCTTTCGCATTTAATTTTGGTATTTATTTCAGCGTTTTCTTTCCTTCTGATTGCTCGAAACTTTATGTTGTGAGTTGGATGCCGTAGGACAATGTCCTCGTATCGACTCCTTTTGTTTGCGTTATGCACGTTAAGTTTCTACGTTATGAGTTCTCTACCCTCGATAGCGAACAATTAACTCGTTGCTGGGATTTTATTTAGAACTTCTTCTTTTCACACACAAATTAATATTTATCAGTTTGCTTAGTCGACACTTCCTTTCAGTTCATCTCTCTATGATTCGATTGCAAATCAATTGCGCGATTTTCCATTGAATTTTCTTTTCTAGAGCGTGAAATTGCTAAGTGCAAAAGTCGATTCGATGCCATACATCCTAATTCGTGGCAATTTAGCTTCATACAGCCACAAATATCCGTGGCGTGTCCTTGTATCCGGATTGAAAGGTAATTATGAATGTTAATAATGTGCTCCCCAGTGGTGTATGTAGATTTGGATTTTGTAGAGCAGTGCAAATAAATTGTTGAGTCAATTTAGGTGTGAATGTACCCTCGGTGCTAATTAAGATACGCTATGTGAAAAGCAACTCTAATTAGCCAAGGTGCGATTACTGTGCAATTGAAATTTCTTTGCTTAAATTACTAGCACAATAATTTGTTATTGCCAAAGCGATTATAACGCAGAGAGTAAGTAGTATTGCTTGTACTTATTTCCTTTTTTTCTATTTCGATCATAGTAGGTAGATTGATAACTACTCGATTTACTCAAGCAAGAAAAATGACCCTTCTTTTCAAATCCTGGTCCTGGTTTGATAACTGTGAGTTAAAATGTTCCCTCACATTCGCACAGGATACCAAATATATGTGCAATAGACCGCTAAGGAAACGAAGACCCACTATAAGTAATTTTTGTCGTTCTATTGCACCCAAACAAGTTTATAATTGGATAAAATGGTGGCAGTTATTGATACGTGCAAAATGTGAATCAACAGAGTGCTAGGATTATTTCATTATTGTTGAAATTTTGTTTTAGCCAGTAGTGACTGTAGCCATTACACACGAACTTTCGAACCTCCTTACCTGTGATCCAAACCTCGAAAATCCAACTAGGAAACGATCTAGAAAGCTGTATTGTCGTCCTGATCGTGTTTTTCTCGATTGAAATTTAACAACTCGAACCGTAGTGAGTGAATCGCAAGCAGCTTACTCTGCATTCGTTCTTGTTTGATTCGAGCCAATATAGGGAGGCCCTGTGCCCTGTTTCTATGTTGTCTGCTTTTTAGTGATTGCTTCGTTCCTGCCATTTGACTGTTTCAACGATAAGAAATGGATACGATTCAGTTGTTGACATGCTTGCTTCGAACGTCTTTCCCGAATATTTTAACAACTCTAGCTCTGAATTCAAGGGGCCACTATATGGTACCTTTCGCTACGAGCGTCGTCTATAGACGACATCCACACGACGATCTGTGTGTACGAGTGTCGCCTTTAGACTTTGATGTCACTTCGACGGAGCACACTGCCGTAGCGAAAGGGTTAAAACATTCTTATATATGTTATAGCGCTTCAACTGAGTAGTATTCAATAATAATTTCGAGGTATTCGATGGCTGCTTAAAATTGGCCATCAAACTGCTTGGCCTATCCAATTTCAGTTGGGTGTGGCACCATATGATGTGGTGATGTGGTATCACCATAAAATGAACATAACATGCCAGTGAGTTCTTCTAATTTTCAAACAGGTATAACACAAATTTGGTCTCTTAATCAGTCGTAAGTCAATGATCTGATTTGGTTTTGAGCGTCCAAATTTCCATTAGACAAGGAAGCAGTTCTCAATATTTTCTCTCCTGTAGGACATTGCTCCACAGTATTGATACACTGGTGTCTTCTAAGCAAAATTTAGCAGCCTTCACTCACCATTCGTGCTACGAAATTATCCTTTCACTGAATACTTATTAAGTACTACTTATGTACTTAAGGGGGGAGCATGGTAAATTTTACATATTTTTAAGTATTTTTTGACTATACTGTGTTTATTTCTGCACAAAGTACATAATAATATAATTATTCAAGAATATTCTCTAAAATTTTGGTCCAAAAATATTGATTATTGAGCCACTGACAGCAGGACTTTCATACTGAAAAAGCTGTAATTGCGGGAAGTCTTCGTTCATTATTTCATTCACAAGAAAAGTGCACCGGAAAATTATCGTAAAATGCTCAATGTTTACGGGGATCATGCTCCATTTGAGACGACTTGCAGAGTGGCTTCGGTATTTTAAAAATTGTGGTTTTGACGTGACTGATAAGGATTGTGAAGAGGCACCGATAAAGTTTGAAGATTCACAACTGCAGGAATTGTTGGATGACGGTTCAAGACGAAGCCTAGAAGAATTGTCGCAGGAGTTAAATGTTGACAGATCTACCGTCGGTAAGCGCTTGCACGCCATGGGAATGATCCAAAAAGCTGGGACTAGGGTGCCGCATCAACTGAGAGAGAGGAACATCGAACGACGTTTGGTGACGTGCGAGATGCTTTTACAACGACAAAAAAGAAAGAGTTTGACGCATCGAATTGTGGCAGGGGATGAGAAATGGATGTACTACAACTCCAGGCGACCAAAAGTTGGGTAATGCCAGGTAAACCAGGTCTATCAACGCCAAAATGGAATATTCATGCTTCCAAGGTCATGTTGTGCATCGGGTGGGACCACAGTGGCGTTGTCTATTACAAACTCCTGAAATCATCTGATACAATCACTAGGGATGTATACCGACGGCTACTAATCCGTCTGCATCGAGCCCTGAAGGAAAAACGGCCAGAATGGAATGACAGACAAGCTGACTGTGCTGTGAACGATTTACTTCTTATAAAGGCATCAAAAAATGGCTCGATGACTGGATCGAATCGAAGAATGAGGATTTTTCCGCCGAGGAATCCATCTACTACCAGAAAGATGAGAGAAGGTCATAGCTTCAAATGGTGCATACTTTAAATGACGTGACCGTATTTCTTAATGTTGGAATAAACTTAAATATTAAATAAATTATAATCATCAAAAATAAAATATATCTTCGTGGTTACCTCGTGATTTATGTACAGAATAAGTGTGCATAAATTGAAAAGAATCGGATGAATAGATTTAGATGTAAAACAACATCGATTTTTTCCTATTATACTTATACAGAATCATCAATTCCAGGTCCGTAAGGCGAAGAGTTGCTGGCAAAATTTATGTCCCGCGCATTCTATTGTTCTTGCCTTCACCTAATTCTACCCTCTCTAGTTTCATTTCGCGTTTTCTTGTTCCCACAACGTAGGCATCGAGAAGGATTTTAAAATCCTGTAAATTTCAGTTATTTATCTAACATACCAGAGGTGTAAAAAGTTTATCTATTTTACAAATGAGCTACCTTCGAGCGGACAATACTCCGTAAAGATACCAATAAGGATCCTTAGGATCTGTCCATTTCGCTGCAAGTTCGATATCTTGAAGAAAGAGCTTAGATGTTTGCCTGACCCTTATTTCAACACATTGGTTTTTAATACCCCTTTATGACGCTTATAGGATGGCATGCTTCAAAGTGATTCAAAATAACCTTGTTCACTCCATTCACAACACATTCAAGTTGAAAAGTTGTTTTGTGCCTTCTCGTTGCAGAGGCACGCTGGCCATTTTAGTGCAACCTGTTTGTGCACAGTACCCAGTCAGTGATTGTTAATAATAATAATCACTTATGCTCAAGCCTTTGATGCGATTCTGATGTCTCCCAGGTTCTTGGATAATTGGTAGTGTTTTTACCTGTTAAGTGAACATTTAAGCCAACCCCATACAAAAAGCAGCATTAAGTCGCGAAAAAACGCGCAGTGCGAGCACGTGCAGATAAAGAACTAATCAAGTGGAGCATGCCACTCCAAAGGAAACACAGAATAGAGATAACCTCCATTTCGAAGATTACACTTTAAAATGACATAGAATCCATAGAGTCGCCTCAAAGTTAAGCCTTTTGCAGGGCACCAAATCAGATATGGGGAAAGGAGAAGACATTGAAAAATCTCACATCATTAATATCTACCTCGCAAAATAAGTAGAATGAACAACAGAAGTTCTACTTGAGACACTGGCAGCCGCAAGTCATGGCCTCCATTACGAGGTTATAGAAAGCCCTGAGAATTCTAGCTGCTGATCACAACCACTAATCTCAGCTTATTCATTATGGTACTAAAAAACGGATTGGCTGACTCAGCTTTGCGCGACAGGTGGGTCAGAGTAAGTGTACGTGGGTTGATGAAAACGAAGGCAGCCTACGTCGCTTCCACAGATCCGACAGGAATAATACTTATAATGATATCACGATACAGGCTATCCGTCCAACAGAGGCAACGGTTGGGCCTACTTTGTTAGGGAGACAACTCACTTGTAGTGGAGCCTTGCCTGTCTTTACTGCTGCCAAGTCGAATGTCTTTTTCAGCACGAACCTTCCCACTGTGGCTTTAAGCAAGCTTATTCCCGCGAATATTACCAGAAAACTGATTCATTCGCAAGGATCACAACGTAGTCGATGACTTCAACATCGAAGTAAAGCAGCTCGAACTAAAGAAGAGGGACTACGGGGCAGGAACCCGCTATCCCAACAAGGAAATGAACGAAAAATTCCTCGTCTCGCCCGGGTGAACCTTCACTCTGCCAAGACCGCTTTTGAGCGAAGCAAAAATAAGACAAACACCGAACCAAGAATCCTGGAGTCGCAGAATCGTATCGGAGGTCTGAATACTGGATATTTCACTGTAGTGTGCAATCAACACAGTTAGGAAAATCAACAGATACTTCCTTGTACGCATTGACACGAAAATTCATATAATCTTTATAATATAAAGAAGTAGCCGAAGATGCATTCGTTGATATTGAAAGCTAATAACAGCCACAATGCAGTGAAAAGAGCACTGCAGTTAATCTTACCCTTATTTTGCTGCCAAGGTCAACTCCTTGCGGAGCGAAAAATCGTGTGTACATTGGGATAACGTTCAATAAACGTATGAACTGAGTATAGATGACCACAAGAGGTGTTTTTAGGAGGTCTTATGGCAGATGAAATCTAAGGCTATCAGAAGCTTAGGTAATATGCAAATGAATTTGTGATTTAATCAGGAGATAGACGAACACTGTCGATAAAATGCAGGGGTAACTTCAAAATGAGAGTAACTGTTGTCAGGAAAATGATTTAAAGCTCAATTTGCGCTCAGCCGTATTTTCCATTCACAAGAAAGAAAATTGATCAACTTTGCACTTTGTAACCAAATGTGATGGAGATTACAGTCAAAATTTTTGGAATACTGGCGAGCATTAGAATCACGTGTTGCGGGTACTTTGAAGCAGTGTTTGTCTTGGGCATGAATAAAAATCTGATAAATGTATACTTTGATGATGAAATCAATCATCACGAACGGAGTAATGGCACGCACATGCACATATTCGAGTTCAGCTTTGGCATGAGTCTGTATCTCCGGAGCCATTAGGTCGGTCAATTGATACAACCGCTCTTGAGGGAATTTAAATTTTCAGCTAGTGATAGAACCAATAGCAAGATCCGAAATGTCAAAGGTTTTCACGTAGAAAGAGCATGAAGACAGGAAAATAAACCTAGATGTCACCATTTAAATGTACACCATCGAGTCGCATATCGGCAACATTCAGTCATGACCAAACATTTTATGAAGTGTTTTGTGACAAAGAGGAAAGTAGCATTAAAGACAAGATGCATCTTATACAAAAGAATACGATCAAATGATGCACGGATGGTTCCATAATATCTGAGGTAACAAGAGTTGTAATATTTGGGCCTGACACCGAAAATTGATAATCGGCGGGTTGTATGGTAAATATATTTCTAGATGAGGTCCATACCTTCGTTTTATGCGTACAACTCATTAAAAATTAATGATACAAATATAAAACTCTAGCTGTGCTATCTGACAACTATACGAATTTAAAAACGAATGAATTACCAGTGATTATATTGAGAATTTTTCTAGATTTTTACAATGCGCTCGATAAGTTGAGTGCGGGCAATAGGGTTACTCCATACTCTCTAAATAAATTTGATTATTTTCATTGGATTGAGAACGCAATTGGCTCTGGAGAAGACTTCCACAGCATCAAATATCGAATCTCTTCCTCGCTGTTTACGACGCAATCTTGAGACGAAGGGACGAAAGAAAGCTAAGGTCCTTACTGGAATCATCACGGGGAAAGTGATCGATGAGATTCTGTAATTTTTAGAGGAGTCACTTGTATTTCTGCTAACACATAACATAACACTTTAACACATTGCGGAGTACTGTCCTGCAGGAGGATATACAATCCAGGATGTCAAGGACATGTTATTAGAACAATTCGGACCCCTGAAGCAAATAAGAACATTAACTGAAATGATAAATAATGAGAAAAGAAAAAAGATCTACTCGACGTGTTCTAAGTACATCCGAGACGGGAGTACACTAAACTTTTGAAGGCAAACATACAGTATCCTCAGAACACGTTCAGTTAGATCAATGACCAAAATCAATGATTCGAATCACGACTCCTTTTCCAAGTGCCCTTAGACTACAAATTCGTTACAGTTACCATCACTTTATAACTGATTTACTAAATCATTTTCAGTAAATAGGAGGCAACATATTTTTAAAAACTCATTTCTATCATTCGAACCTTGCTTTGTTGAATCCTCGAAAAATGTTGAATCAATTAATCAAATTGTTGTTCAACTTCGAAATAAATTAATTGAGACATTTTCACTTCCAAACTAAATGATTGCATCCACTTAAACTGAGATCAATAATAGCAACACAACAAAAGCTAGACAGCATCCATGAACCCTTTCATTACCATGGAGATAATGCATCCCAGACGATTTTCGAAGAATTTTCAATCGTGATTTGCAAAGTGTTTGTACAAATGTTTAGCCCCAATGATCTTTCAATGTCTTGCCTGCCAAAAACCCTTCTGATTATGGTATGGATTTTTATTTATTAGGTGTACAACTTTGCTTCCGCCGTATTTTCCGAAATTCGAGGCTTTATTGTAAAAAACTGGTTATACATTTATGAATCAAAGTATTGTCCATTGCTGGCCACTACTTTCTCCCATCTTTCGGGCAGCGTACGAATCTCGCGTTGAAAAAACTGATCATCCTTTGAATCGATTCACGAATCGATCCAATTTTTTACTTCTTCATAAGACTGGAAGTGCTGGTCAGCCAGGCCGTGTGCCATTGATCGAAACAAGTGATAGTCCGAGGAAACAAGTCCTGGATAATACGGCGGGTGGGGTAGAACTTCTCATTTCAACGTTTTCCAGTATGTCTTGACCACTTTCGCAACATAGGGTCGAGCATTGTCATGCTGTAAAATCGCTTTATCATATCTCTGGTCGTATTGCGGCCGTTTGTCTTTCAATGCTCGGCTTAAACGCATAAATTGCGTTCGATAACCATCGCCTGTGATTGTTACAATCGGTTTTAACAACTCATAATACACTACGCCGAGCTGGTCCCACCAAATACTAAGCATGACCTTGGAACCGTGAATGTTCGGTTTGGCCGTCGACGTGGAAGCATGGCCGGGATATCCCCATAATTTTCTGCGCTTGGCATTATCCCAATGAACCCATTCTTCGTTCCCAGTCACAATGCGATGCAGAAATCCCTTCCGTCTTTGCCTTACAAGCAGCTGATGCAAACAAACGCCGTTCAACATCTCTCGGCTTCAACTCGTACGGCACCCAATTTCCTTGTTCCTGAATCATTCCCATGCCTTTTAGGCGTTTAGAAATGACTTGTTGCGTCACTCCCAATGATCCTGCCAATTCTTGTTACGTTTGACACGAGTCTTGATCAAGTAATGCCTCCAATTCTGCATCTTCGAAAATCTTCTCTCTTCCAACACCATGCTGGTCTTCGATGTCAAAATCACCGTTCTTGAAGCATTGAAACCACTCTCGGCACGTTCTTTCACTAATAGCGGCCTCACCATAGGTATTTGAGAGCATTCGATGAGCCTCAACCGCAGATTTCCTCATATTAAAGCAGAAAATTAAACCCTCTCGCAAATGACGAGAATTTGGTTCGTAAGCTGGCATGTTTAATCGAGAATAACTTTATGATGCAGACACAAATCGACTCATATTTCGATGGCGTTATGTTTACAAATACCTTAGCTACCTCGACTACCACTTACCACTACAGCCATCTATTGCAAAACGGCGGAAGCAAAGTTGTGTATCTAATACTTAACGGTGGAATCAGTGTGTAGGGAGTTTGACTTGTGATAGGATTCCATTTTGAAAGGGTTTTTTTTTTTTACTTTTTTCTTGTTTTTTTTTATATTTATATATTGGAACGAAGTGTGTGTTGTACTATTAGTAGATATTAGTTCTGGCCCGATTAGTTTCGAGGTATATATTACAATGTGGATTGTTTCAAAATGTGGAAAATATATCCCATTGGTATTCCTAATTCCCAGGAATCGAAAGGTCGAGAGGATCTGTAGTGCTAAAGAGAAGGAGAATTAATTACTATTTGGGACATTTTGTCCCAGGGGTATGTGAAGGTATTCTTTCTTTTCACATTTTTGTTGCAAATAGTAAGCCAAATTTTAGGATTTTTTCGAGAAAAACTCTGAACTGGATGAGTATAGTTCATCCTATTCCGAATACATTATCGGTCCAATTGGTCATGAAGACACCGAGAGCCATATTTCTGACGAATCTCATGGAGATGCGGACGAAAGCTTCCGACCATTGTCAAATGAAAGCAACGGAGACCCTTCTCAACTAACGATTTGGGAAAATCCTTCACCATTGTGTTGGCCTCGATTCGATGTTTCCGATGAATCTCTCTGTTATACTAGCTACGATTTCGTGTACTTCAAAAAAACTTGAAACATTCAAAACTGCTTTTCTCGAAAGCTCCGTTATGTTTGTAGTACATTGTACTAATGAACGTATTCTCAATCAAAACGAATTGAATCAACCTCAAAAATGGCTCTAACTGATGAGGCTGAAATTAAGATGGTTCTAGGAATTTCATCCGTAATATGCTACATGTGCTACGCACCGAAGGCGTCTGGCACAGATGCAGAGGCAAGGAGCTTTGCGGATAGCGGCTGCATATCGCACTGTCTCTGAACCAGCAGATTACCTGGTAATCTCGAGGGTGGTTCCTATTAAGTTACTTGCAGACGAACGGAAACGTGTTTACTTACGTAAGGGGGAGTTGGCGAGAGAAACTGTCAGCCGAGAGGAACGGAGAAGAACCCTAACCTTGTGGCAGCAAACATGGGAAAACCAAACGCGAGGCAGGTGGACCGCACGGCTGATAAGTGACTTGGCGCCGTGGTTAACCAGACGGCATGGCGAGACTGATTATTATCTGACGCAACTACTCAGTGGTCACGGGTATTTTCAGTCTTACCTGTATAAAATTGGAAAGACACCATCCCCAACTTACGTGTTCTGCCCGGGGATGACGGACGACGCCTGCCATACGTTCTTTACATGTAATAGATTCACAAGACTCCGTTCGCATCTCTCGGAGAAAATTGGCGTACTTTCGCCAGAAAATGTAACGGGAAAAATGATGCAATCAAAGGACAATTGGAACTGTGTGTCGCATTACGTACGGACAGTACTTATTATAAAGAAGGGCATGATGGATCGCTTGGCGAGGGAAGGGAGATCTCTGTAACGCAATTCTCTCTAATCGCAATTCCTTCCTATCCATCCGTGGAGAAAGAGAGATTTCCCTTAGCCTGAAGGCACCGCTAAGCGATGATTAATGAGGCCTAGTCCGAAGTAATGTGACAAACAGTTCCAGGCTAAGTTCTCGGGGCGGTGACAGGGGAGGTGTTTAGTCGGTAGTCCGGTAGCGGGGGAGTCCGACACTCAGGGCGTAAATAGCCTTCAGCTCCCTACCACAAAAAAAAAGTGCTACAATAATGTTCCTAATGTGGCGGATTACTGATCGAGTAATAAATCAGTAAGAAATGAATATATTAAAATGCGATGTCCCGAACACGAAATTAAACTCGATATTATATGATGTGATTTTAAAATAGATTTCACATATGGTCTTAACATTTACGTTGAAAAAGATTCAGACTCCTAAAAATTTAGGAACTTTGGGTGAAAGGGTTGTGGAAAAACTGTGCGAAACAATTGGTAACCCAAACACAGTTGTAGTTGTCGGTCGATTCTTTCATCGTATACTCTCACGACCACTTTCTCTCATGCTTGCGTCGTTACATGTACGCAAAACCGAAAAAACATACACTGTCATGCTGATCAACTAGGAAGCGTGCAATACGTGTTCAAATCTGCTCTGGTAGCTTATTAGAAGGATTCGCGGGAAGTTATGCCTTTGAGTAACTGCCACAAACCTACAAACACGATCACATTGAGAACGCGAATTCACGTTAATTGCCCGAAAGCATTGCCGTTTTAAAACAAAATGATGGGAAGTGTTGATCTTTCGGATCAAAAAATTTGGACCTATGATTTGAATAGAAAACCGACTAAATGGTGAAGAAAAGATCCCTTCAAGCGGCATCCCTATGATCAGCACCAGGAGATTATGCACAAAAAAAAACAAATATGTTATGTTTCGCTAGCGAAACAAATAATTGGAGAAGGAAGGGCAAGAGTGGACCAAACGAGATGAAAGATGCTGCTGAATGTTAGAGATCACACGCCGATTCAGCGGAGGAAACGGAGACGCCGTAAGTTATGTTCATCTTTAAATAACGAAAGACGAACTGTTTTCGATTGTTCAACATGCAAAACCCGGTTCTGCTATGAATGGTTTGGTAAATTTCACTCATAAAACAAAATACAACTACAAACATGTAAAAAACCATGAATTAATAAATTTATTGGCTAAATGTATATTTATGTTTCATTTTGAATCTACCCGGTGGGATGTATATCTCAAACAACACTACCAATGGGATAATATTGATAGGGGTAAAATGTTGTATGTGCTACATTTGCGTTTTGTAATGCACCATCTGGATCAAAATTCATGTAGCGTCGTTCAAACTTCACTGCTTACAGTTGAGTAGGGAAACGACAGATAGCGACATGAATGTGTCCCGTCCAAGGCGTTAATACCTGACGATAGTCGACACAGACACCACAAATATCAGACTTCTCTTCAATACTGCATTAAATAAAAGCATTTTTCATAAACGCCAAAAGTATCCAAATTTTATCAAATGCATTAATGTTCAAAACAAGCCTTTGTTAAATTCCATGTTTAGTGACACTGAAGTGCACAGAAAGAAATTAAATATGAAATCGCAAGAGCTGCTTGCCTTGCATTTTTTCCATCGTTATTCGTAGTCACCTTGAGCAATACGTTATCATAGTCTTACGGTTGAGTTCTTCATATAAGTAACCTTGAAAAGCTTGTACTTATCTTAAAAATTATAAATGAGCATTATTAATTCAGATAAATATATACAATAACGAAAAACAAATATAATTGAGATGAATAAATCAGATAAAATATAAACGTGTTCACGCAACTATGCACGAAAACGTGATATTGTGAGACTCATTTAGGTAATCTTATCTATCCCAAAGTGTTTGAGTAAATCATAACTGTCATAATTCAATAGTTCAATAGTTGATAAAAGATAATTCATTTCAGCTGACGATATCGAGCAACTTGATCGGTTCCCATGTGGTGGCTACAGTGACGAATCCACCCTTGTCTACTTGGTTCATCCATGTGTAATCTTAACAGCATTGGAAGTGAGTCATATAAAATTGTTGTTAGCATACGAGTAATAATCATTCTATTTTTTTCTTCTTAGGTGCTTGAGTATCGCGTTGTCGCTTCATCATCGACAGCGGTGAAACAAGATTACAATGAATACATGTGGACTATGCGGAAAGAATTCAGAGAGCCTGATCCGATAGTCAACGATTCCGTGTCAACAGTTGTTCGTGAAAATATTTCGAATCTCGGTCGTGAGCTGGGAAATTATCATAAAGTAGATTCGCCCGAATAAGTGTCGTGTTGCAATATCTTCGTCGTCGTCTTTTTTGTCTGGAACGAGTAATAATATATATCTATATTTTGTTGTATATAAGCACATTCCGATTATTCAAACATTTTCGAATAATCTTTAATATTTCTATAAGAATGGACTCTCAACAATGTCAACCACAACCCCTTCTTCAACAATCGCAGCCGGCACAGCAACAACCAATCGAACAACTACCATCCCCGCCACCTCAAGCTCAACAACAACCACCAGCATGCCCCACACCGGCGCCAGTTGGAAATGTTGTTATCTCAGTTCCCATTGTTCCCCCTGAGGACATTTATACATACGTTGCCGTGAAGGGCTCTTTACATGCTCAGGATTGTTCAATATTCGGCCTAAACGAACAAGAGATTGCTGCAATTACCAAAAGATATACAAACGGATCGATTGAGATTATCAATGGTATTATGATTAAAATACCACCTTTGCATGCTATCAACGCACTCTCTCAATTGGGTTACAAAATCGTGTGCAGCACTGGCGAAGCTGAAATTGTTTGGACCATGCAACGGGAATTGTGAATGAGTAACCATGCTCAAACGAACCCCCTCAAATGATGTGAATAAAATCAGCACAAATAAGACTATTGTTCGTCAACATCATCGTATCTTGTTATGAATTTACTTTAACTCTAATGGAATTTGAACTGATCGAAGAAACAAAATAACAAAAGAGTTGCGTTCTTTACAACTAGCATATATACATATTCGTGTTAAAAAGCGCTTAATCCCAATAACTATTCTCACCATAAAAGTATATACAAAGTATTTTACTATTTAAATTAGGTATGTGATTGCTCTTACCGAACAATAAAGTGAACGATAAACTTTTTGAATAGATATTATTATTTGAGTAATCATTAAGAGTTGAATATTCAATCTATTAAAAACATTCCGCGCGAGAGAACACTAAAAATTCATGAAAATCAAGGAAAGCATAATCTCCACACGGAAAAAGTATGAGAAGAAGTTAGCTTTTAAAATATCCTTTACTTATATGATTGTTACACGTTATAGAAGAATTTTAGTTGTCATTTTGTGAAATTTAGTTGTTGCTACAGTCGCGGGAGGTGTAATTAATATTTACTTGATTTAAGACTTTGTGAGAAAAAAGAATGGCTAATGCAACTGATTTACATGACCAACACAACCATCGTGAAGGCGAGGCGTGTTTGTGTCGTCCAGCTACTGTATCTGTCGAACAAACATTGGATGAACTTGACTTTGAACGTGGCATTTGGAGCGCCGGTAAATCAAATTTAAACTCAAACTTATACGAATTGGTTTAAAAATCAGCAATTACAGCCATTTACAATGACATCAGTCGTATAAAGGATTTCATTAGTAAAGGAGACACCGACAGACGTGACAATGGCGGTTATACAGCCCTTCATTATGCTGCTCGTAACGGTCATAAGGAGATATGTCGTCTGCTTATAAACGGTGGTTGTGATGTTAATGCAAAAACAAAAGGCGGCGCAACAGCTTTACACAGAGCTGCGATGATGGGTAAATACTTTTCGCATTGAAACTATTAACTCCTATTTTCTATGTCGGGCTTCTAAACAGATCATCTTGACATCATTAAATTGTTACTTCTATCACATGCCAAAGTCGAGGTTCAAGATGAAGATGGACAGACACCATTGCATCGATCTGCTGCTAAAGGGTCATTGAGTATATCAAAAGAATTGGTTCAAACATCTGAAGGACTTAAATTAATACGCGATCGAAAAGGCCGCATCCCATATGATCTGGTTCCAACCGACAGAGAGGAATTAAAAATAATGTTGTCGATTTAGTTTTATAGTTCTATGGATACTCTACAATGAAATTTGTATTTAGTAATTATTGTATACTGAGTTTGTTTATAAAACATGCACAGGAGTGTTTGTCATGTCCGAGTACACTTGGAACATCGGTCAAATTTGCATTTAAAATAATAATTGATTTTGAAAACAATTTATCTGCGTGTTGAATTTATAGTATATCATTTTGTTGTTTTTTATGTATTTTTGGATCTTATTCAAATAGAAAGCCTTCAGGACGAATTATTCCAGCAAATCGGACACTAATATCATTGTTGGATGTGTTACATGAGCAAAATCCTGGCTCTGAAATGTAATGATATTGTTATGAACGATATAAAACAAGACATGTGTCTTCTTGCTGGCGCGGTTCGGCATGCCTAGGTAGCATTGAATGTTTATGCAGATGGTCGGCAAATGGTGTGCAAACGGCGTTCTAATTGCGTAGTGTTGTAAAAGATTAGATGACTCTCAAATATGCTTGCTTTTGCGATAAGTAGAAATGTATGTTGTTTACCCTTCCCAGTATTGTTGCTTGTATATCCTGAACTAATAAACCATCGCATGAAAGATAGTACATCTATGTAAATAAAAGTAGGACGCTTAGGCATGCAAGGATACATGGAAATGTAAGGATTGATGGCAGGCTAGTCTTGACCGGACGGCAGGCGCGTCAGCAAGTTGGCTAGATCGTGTCGGTATATTTTTTTTGGTGCACCGTAACAGATGGATATAAATCAATCATGAAAATGGAGAAAAAATCAGGAATAAATTGAATCATCATTTCTGTATAAGGTCATGCAGATGCAGAAAAGAAAACTAGCAATAAAATGAACCAAGCGCATTTGTCATCAGCAAATCGGACATACTGCAGTCATCAGATAAAATGGCGATACTGCTATCATAATTTAGAACTGCAATCATCATTTTATTTTTCCACCAATTTTAGAAAACACTCCTTTACATTGCATGTGTAATAGCCGCAACTTCCTCGTGAGTACCCGTGTTCCACAGACTACGTGGTTGTTTTCATCATGGCCGTGGTTTTTGATGATGAAGGAAGAATAAATCTTGTATCGGTTCCCTCTAACCGTCTGGACTCGCCCTTTCCCAAAAACATTTGGCAATTTACACCTTGAGTGAAAAGAATGCCGCTCACACCGCTGAGCGAATTTAGGACCTCTTGATTTGAGTATTGTGCGGCAGAACAAGGTGAATTATATAGACCAGACCAACTGGAAGAAGTAGATGGATGCGCCCTGCATATCAATTATTGCTCGAATTTGGAGACCGCTTCCATATTGTCATAACAAAAATATGTTGTAGAGTAAGTTCATTCGACTTCAGTTCCTTCGCCAAACTATTGAACTTCATTGGGGTACAATTTGAAAGTTCTTTCCAGAACTGATCTCTTTGGAGTTGACTGTACGATCACGTTGGACGGAAATCCTAATTTCGCTGAATACATCCTTCATAAATATTGACTATCAGCATTCTGAAGGCTTTTAATTGAGCGCGGAATATCCAGCATGGAGTTACTACAAATGGCCGAAATGGGTCATGAGCATATCATGGGTCGGCGGACATTAAGTATACGTTTACTAATATTGTTTGTTGCCGCAAGCTCTCTATAGTTCTTTTGATACCGGGACGTTAACGATGTCCTACTTTCCTCGAGTTTTCAGATCAGCATTCAACTTTGAAGTCTAAGCAGTCTAACTGTCTTTCGTGATTGGAATGACACAGCGTTTTCAAAATATGTCTACTGGAATTCGCCGTTCTGTCCTAATGCCATCAAATACATTATTATACAACTCCCTATTTTATCTGAATCGGCGCGGTTTGATGATTCCGCTGAGGACTCTCTTTTCCAAAGGATTTGTATTTTTCGGACTTTTACGTAAGGATTGTAAGGATGACGCAAGAGGGTTGGTTTGCATGTCTGAAATGAATAAGGTTTAGACAGTGATATTTGTCCTCGATAAGATTGATTTGTTTGTTCAGTTGTATTCTACTGTTAGGCTTTCCTTTTTGTGTGTTATGTATGACCTTCGTTGAGTCGGTGTAGATATATACATTGTTTTTGTTCTTGAGAGTGCCTTTTGCAGTAAGGTTTGCCTCCAGTTCAGCGTTTTATGGTCTTTCTGATGTTGAAAGTTGTAGAAATGTTTGGGCGATGATAGAAAAAATATTATGAAGACGAACTGTACGGAATTGATGGCAAGCGTACAAAGTAGAAAACAGGCAACTGCAACATTTTCTGCCAAAAATAACTCTCTACCGGAGTAAAGATGGACGAAAAATCAAACAAAAAGCAGATCATTGGGAATTACAGGATTACCACTTACAAGCAACTGAGCATCCTAAGTCAATAAGATTGATTGAAATAAGAGAGAGACAATTCACAAATCGACTACGAAGGAAATAATGCTTTGTTGTGTTTGCGGTTAGGTGGGAAGCAACCTTTAGGAAGACAATTAATCTAGGCATTTACTATTCCTTTGGATGCCCAGTTGGTTGGCAAGTTGACCAACATCGTTGTAACCTATTTATTATTTTCACACAAATTTACCAACACTTCCTTCAAAATAATCATAGGTAGCATGAATGAGAGGGCTAAAGTTGCACGATCAGAACTAACGTAACAAACCTTACAATATTTGCTTGCTTTAGTTCAATCACATGTTCTATTTTTATTTCCACTTTATTACCCAAATACTATAAAACATTTTTTTTTCTTAACCCTCCGTCCATGTCGTGGGTCTTTTTCGTCCGGGCGAAAATTTCTACCTGAAATTTCTCGGACACCGGCGACGGTGGCGCCATTTGAGTGTTACTGAAAAAAAGTTTAGGTTTGAGGGTCTGTGACCGCGCGGGCCCAGGTGTGGCAGTCAGTTATACGCGAAACGCCAAGCAGTGCAAATATCAGAAGGGACGTTTTCGACCCACGACATGGATGACGTAAGTAAAAATGATTAATTTTTTTTAATGAAATTTTTTTTTGTTTTTTTCATCAAATATGCATATTTTTGCATTATAAACCGTAAAAAAAATCCTAACTTATATATTTAATTTTAGGAGAGTACTACAGGAGTTAGAAGAGCGGAGGAGGTTTATTCACTCCGAAATCGTGAGTCAATCGATTATTTTGGTGGTGAAGCATCGGACGACGAAATTGATAATGTCCTAGACGAGGAAGAGTGCAGTAGTGTCGGTTCTTGTGAAGAGTATAGCAGTGTCGACGGTAGTGACAATAATGATTCCGATGAAGCGGAGCCCGAGCAAGAAGATTCCATCAATGAACAGAGAAGTGGACGGAAATATCTTTACGGCAAAGACAAGACAAAGTGGTCAAAGAAGCCACCGGAAACCCGAGGTCGACGATCTGAACCTTTGGTAATGCACTTCGCTACTCCAAAAGCTGGAGCAATGAATGTAACCACTCCTTTGGAGTCATGGAATCTTTTTTTACGGATTCCATTATGGATATAATCGTTAAATATTCCAATGAAGAGCGAGAGAGGAAATTGCCAACAATGTCCGAGGATTCGCGCGCTAGATATGCGTTTCGTCCTGTAGATGTGATTGAGATACGAGCGTTCATCGGCCTTCTGTTTTACGCCGGTGTTTTGGCACAGAGGAAATCTTTACTCGCTGAAATTTGGTCGACGGAGTATGGTATGAATTTGTTCGTGTCAACAATGAGCGCGCAACGATTCGAATTTATTTCAACAATTCTACGTTTCGACGATCGCAGCACTCGCGTCAAGAGACGTGAAGCAGATGCTCTAGCGCCAATTCGGGAAATATGGGACTTGTTTATCGAGCAATGCAAAATTAATTATAGTCCTTCAAATACTGTAACCATCGATGAGCAATTATTGGGCTTTCGAGGAAAGTTTTCGGCGAGAGTATACATAAAATCGAAGCCAGCGCGTTACGGTTTGAAAATAGTGTGTATGAACGACGCGAAAACATTCTATATGATAAATGCCCTCCCTTATACGGGTAAAGTAACGTGTAATCGCGGCGAAAAAGTTTGCGAATATTATCTTCGAGCTTTATCGGAGCCTATCTGGCATACCGGTCGTACCATCACTTTTGATAATTGGTTTACCACCATTACAGCCTGTAATTTGATGAAAAATGAGCGAGGCTTAGACGTCGTCGGTACCATAAGAAAAAATAAACGCGAGATTCCAGTTTCATTTGTGAGGCCAGTAGCGATCGGTACTTCCCGTTACGCGTACGACCTTGGTAAAAAAACTAACTCTAGTTTCTTTTACTCCAAAAAGAAACAAAGTCGTTCTTTTGGTCTCGAGTCTTCATAGAAGAGGCGTTGCAGGTACATCGGGAAAACCAGAAATTATTGAATTTTATAATAGCACAAAGGGTGGTGTCGATACATTCGATAAAATGATATCGAGCTATACCGTAGCGCGAATAACGAACCGATGGCCCATGAGACTATTTTTCGGCATGGTCGATCAATCGGGTATCAACGCGTTAGTCATTTATAATTTAATTCAGCGAAACGAGAAGCTAACACGAATGAATTTCCTCAAAAAATTATCTTTACAATTAGTTCGACCGCATATGGAACGTCGATGCAAAATTCCAAATATTCCGAGATCTCTAAGACAGAGCATTCATCATATTTTAGGTAATGACGAATCCAGCGTCGAATATCCGAATAAAATAGAAAAACGACGACGATGTTCCTTGTGTACGAGTAAAGATGATAAAAAAACAAACCAATGTTGTGGTCGATGCGGCGTCCCGGTATGCGAAAACCACCGAATCAACCTATGTTCACATTGCATGTAAATGAAGAAACATTTTGTCGCTTCATTTTTCAATGTTATTTTCAACTTCGTAATATAAATAAATAAAAAAAAAAAATCCCTCAACATTGAGCGTTTTTCTCTTCGATACCTCGTTCTAGCCTCCCAAAAATACGTCTATGTTCCCGTTGATGAATAGGGTATCTGGTTCAATGCTACAATTTCCCAATATTTTTTTTTCTCAAAGAGCAACCTTTTTACTTTTAATAACCGCTAGTGAAACCTTTTTTCGATGATTTCTACTCACGCTGGATTTAAATGAAAAAAAAAAAATCTTCACATTTTTTTTGATATTTGATAAACAAAAAAAATATAAAATATGGAAAAAGTGGAAAGTTTCCTTTGCAGGCTTCAAAAGTAGAGTCTAAAGATTAACCAGGAATTTTTTCAGATTTTTCCATAAATAATTGAGAGTGTAGTAGCGCGACGGGCAAAAACGACCCACGACATGGACCGAAGGTGCCAAAAAACACGACATGGACGGAGGGTTAAATCAATAAAACTATGAAAAATGTCATCACATTAAGTTCGCCAGCATTAACAAATTTGTGCTGCCCATTCACACAGGAGGATCGACTTAACAGGAATGTTGATTCCAGAAGAACATCATTGCCCAAAGATTTAAGCTTCGCCTATTCCATAAAATTTTCAAATTCAATTTGCTTGAGCCGAATGAACATGGGGCAATTGCAATCTAAAGTTGATATCAAGGCTACACTAAGCTAATAAAATACGTTCAAATTTACCGTTCCGTTGTTAATGTCATTTACAACTTTAATCAGAAAGATACAATTAAAATTTCAGACGCTCACGTACGCTCATCTACACGGGTAAGGGCTCTCTATATCTTATACCTCTATGATTTCTATTCTCATATTTACATTTTTCTGGGATCTCACGCCTTTTCTTTTCTTTAGGAATATCTTTTCTTCTCTTGGAATTGGGTTTGGGGCATTTTACTGTCCGTAGTGCTGGAGTATGGGATTTTTGTTATTTTTCCAACACTTCTCTTTGATGTACCAGCTGTCATTTTAACATACTGTGAGCGTCAAAAGAAAGTGTACACCTATATGTAGCATATTCAAAACCTCATAAAATGAGTTCGAGGCGTCGGGTTTTAAAAATGTTTTGTGTTTTGACAAGGTTTTTCTAATTTCTAATAACAAAATAAAAAAATTGATGATAAAAAATTGCATTAAAAGTTCAACAACAAAATAACAATAAATATTTAATTTTTTACGCGTCAAAAATAAGTGTACAGCTTGCAGCACACTCTGTATTTGATGTGTTTAACGGGAAAACTTCCGTTAGATTCAGTTTATAGTTCTTCAAAAATGCAAACTTGGTTAACATGACGCGATAATTCAATCATTCGTTATTTTATTTGCACCATAGAACGATCCAGTTTCTACATTATCTAAAATGGGTAAGCAAAGTGCAATTTAAACGCGAAAACTTATTGTTAAAATTAAGAACGGAAGGAAAATCGTTATGGGAAATATCACAAGTGGTGTGTAGAAGCCATAACACCGTGAAAAAACTTTTGGACAAATTCGAGAAGTTCAAAGACGTAAGTGAGTAAAGCCAAAAAAGTTGTCCGTATGTGATGAACGATTTATTGTGAGAAAAGTGCGAGAAAATCCAGCAGTGAGTGCAGTTTAAATCGCGGAAAACATAACAGTAGATTCTCGGGTCAGTGTCAGTGCATGTACTGTCCGCCGAATACTTAATAGGAATGGATTACATCGCAGAGTACCCCGTAAAACACCATACATTTCTGAAAAGAATCAGAAACTCCGGGTGCTTTATGCCAAAAAGTATAAAAAAAGCATATGTCATTCTGGGAAAACGTACTCTTCAGTGATGAAAGTGAATTTGAAATATTTGGTTCCAAGAAATCACCCAGAATATGGAGAAGTAAGAACGCCGAATTTGATCAGAAGAACATACATAAGTTCAAGCATAAAGCACGGCGGTGGTTCGGTTATGGTCTGGGGGTGTATGGCGGCATCAGGCGTTGGGAATCTGGTCTTTATTGGTACTACGATGAATAAAAATGATTACTTGGACATTTTGAAAGAAAATTTACTACCTAGTGTTGCAAAGGTAGGGTTAAATACATCATGGGTCTTCCAGCAGGACAACGACCCAAAGCAAAAGTCAAAGCTTGTGCAGGAATGGTTATTGTATCGAACACCTAAGCAGCTGGATTATCCTCCGCAATCCCCAGACCTTAACCCCATCGAGCATTTGTGGGATTATCTCGATACACAAATCCGAAAACGGAATATAACAAGCAAAGAGTCGTTGAAGTCCATCGTTTAATCGAAGAATGGCAGAAAAGTCCAGTCAGTTTGGCTAAATAATTGATTGAGTATTGACTCTGACGACTAGACGATTGACAGCCAAGACGACTAGAAGCTGTTTTAAAGGCGAAAGGGAAGCAGAGTAAGTACTAATTTGCAGATGTTTGCTTTATTTGCTTACTGTACACTTATTTTGACGCGTAAAAAATGAAGTTTTTTTGTTATTTTGTTGTTGAATTTTTAGTGCAATGTTTTATCATCAAATTTTTTATTCTGTTATTAGAAAATAGAAAAATGTTTTCTAAACACAAAACATTTTTGAAATCCGACGTCTAGAACTTATTTTATACCTCATAAAATGAGAACATGCTACACATAGGTGTACACTTTCTTTTGACGCTCACAGTATTTGGATAGGGGAATTTTTAATTAATTTAATTTTGAAAATTTATGGTTCTATTAAGCACATGGTATATAGAGAATAGAGTTTACCTAGTTTTTTGTTGAATTGCGTCTCATTAAACGTGAAGAATTAATTAGTTTGTGTTACTTGAGTGTTGGTTAGGAATATAATTTTGTTGCGTTCTTTTACAAAGTTAAATTATTGCGAGAATACAGTTTGTTGCTGCACATATGTTAATCGTGTTCTATTGTTGTTGTACATTTTGCCGTTTTAGTTGAGTCTATGGTAGATTGTAGTGCCAGATTTGAGGACGTGTAGTTTGTGTTAGTTACTGAAGCCTTTCTGTATTTTGATTTTATACCAATTGAAAAAGTCCACCTTCATTTACAACCTGGCATTCAGGCTAACGATGCCTGTTTGAGGGGAAATCAGTCCCCCAGTCCGAGATGCATGTTCACTCTTCACTTAAATTTTTGCTGAAATTTACTTGTTACTTGTTTTTGAGACTCAACTTTTTGAGCGGCTTGAAATGCTATTGGGAATGGCCTTAACTTTTTTTTTGGTTTGGTAAGTTGGTAACTGCTAATAAAATTGCATTTGTAACATAGAGATGCATGTATGATTTCTAGTAATTCGTCTATGATATGAAATTGCTTTCATACTTGTATAGTCTTCCCAGCTTCATTCTAAATTGCTTAAATATTTCCTTTTAAAGATTTTATATTCTATTTTCCGTTTTCCTATTAAAATTTCCCACTTCTGTTATCAACTTCCGATATAAGCCTTCCAATAAAAACCATTAAGCACCACCGATCATGAAGATGGATATAACCATATCCCTTCACTCTTCTGTTATTTTATTAACTATTAAATGTTTTTGTTGATGGGGAAAGAAAAATTCCTAGAAGAGAGGGTTTTAATAGACTTAGTAAACCTGCAGGATATGAAATAACAGCTAATATTTGTATCCCTAATTGCTTCCTAGACCGTATAAATCTATGAATTCTTCGTTGATTGCGTTCAGAGAGAATTGCACTCTGCCACCAGACGTGCCTGAAAAAAATCGAGCTATAGAATCGATGTCGACGCAACACACCGATGATATTAAGACAAGAGAATGAAAAGAGACAAGAGAAGACACGAAAATAGTGAACCATTTCCAAAAAAATTATGAGCAGCGTACGTTCCTCAAAAAATCGTTTTTCCAAAAGTGTAATACTTAATTTGATAATAAAAAATAAATTGTTTAAAATTATTCTAGAACTTGGAAACAGCTAGGTACATCCCGCCTAATAGTTACTCTGAAATAAATACGTTGAAAAAATGAGGGTTGAGCATTATTCGGTTAATGTTGGTCCATTCTGAGGGGTGACGTTATGGTGAAGATCACTCTAAGGAGACGTTTTTCATCGTGAGGAAGAGAAGGCTGTGTTCACTCTTTGTACGATAGTAGCTTTGTATTGGCGCAAAGCTTCTAAACTACTAAATTAAAACGTGCTCCGTTTATCTGACAACGTAACCTGGAACCCTTTGACGTTGAGAGCCTCACAATCTCTACCCGATTCCATGCACTCGTTTGTCTTTTTTAACTGTGAGAACTGCCCGAGCAGAAAGGTCAACACGATTCCAGTTGTCAACCGTTGAAAGCATCCCTCGTATTAAACCTTCAGTAGATAGTTCATTAGATTTTCAACAAATTTGTGGCAGTTGCGTTTTCACAAGCATTTTGTAGTAAGAAAACCGTGAGCTATCAATGTTGAGCAAGTAAGATAAAAAGTTACCATGCTCGTTCATGAGCTGACTCAGATAGGATTGGATTTAGGCAAGAACTCTGATTAGGACGCAGTTTGCTTTTCTTTTTAGATTTAGTGAGAGTGTCGTCTCTTCTTATCCTTGGTTGGTAGTGATATGTCTGTAGTTCCTAGTAAGGAGATCGTTGGGTACCTGTCTTGCGATTTCGAAACCGTTTATTTAGCATGCGGATGCAATTCAGAGCAGATTGGGTTCTTTTACCTAATCCAACTGTTTTTTCGCAGTACCTTACTTAGCGGGTGTAAAAGTTCTCTCATAGTTCGCATCATTATTCTGTTTTAAAGAGTAGTACGCACTCCAACACAATTATTAGGAATCGTCTCGCGAAATGCACCCGTTCCTATAATTCAACAATTCGCATAAGATTACAACACAGACGAAGGAAGTACATTTTGATGTTTATTATCAATTTTCATACAATTAATTTATGTCCTATAGTTCAATTACGTTGCATCCAGTACAAATTAACGTATTGGCACCCATCGTTCTAGCGTTTCGCTAATCTTTTTTCGTTCTGAAAGTATTGAAATCACTATAAGAAAGTATTTGAAAGACATATAGGCTAGAATCGATTAAAGAAAACAGCTGAACACATTTGGGAGTGGATCCGAAAGAAGAATGAACACACCTGTGATAGGGAAATCATCTGGATGTAGCTCAACGTAGTGTCTCAGTACAGCGTCTCTTTCAGCGAAGTAAGCATTTCTTTTTTGATCAACATAATATCCTACTGCACCTCCGGCCAATGTGGCTACGATGTGATTCTGGATGCCTAAGGTTTGAAACAAGGTGGAACAATACAATTTCAAAAACCAACATTAGAATATGTTGACAACCAATAAGGTTACACATGTTATGCAACAGTGGCTCGCTACTTACCGGAAAACAAAGGCCGACGTTTTCCCCAGTTAACAAAGCAAACGCCGATAAAGCCTAGGCCAGCCACCAGCATAGGATTCCATTTGTCGTTCAGAAATGTTGGCTCTCTATCGCCATTGTTTGTTAATAGTTCCAGTGGCGAGGACATCGCATCAATCTTACACGCAAATCTTGACAACGGCAATGACAGCTGGCAATTTGTGTGACACCGAGAACTGTCAAATTCCTAGCTCGCTGAATTCAGCTTGGATTTTACTACACAGTGATCTTCAAACTGTTGAATTTAGTAAGCAAGTGCATAGTTTATTGCAACCGCCTTTAAGTTGTGTATAAAAGTCATTCAAACAGGGAATTATTAAGTCAAACTCTTAAAATTTAGGGTGCTCATTATCATTATTTGTACTTTAGATAAGTAATGCTTAATCTAAAGGTGAACTATAATCCGAACCCGTTCTAGTTTGTTGTGCACGGTCTAGAATATTTCATGCGGGCACCTGCCCAAAGTTAGTTTTTGATTAGTTACTTCCACTTAGTACCTGTTAAAACGTTTTCCCTCACAGCAAAGTGGCTTGAAAAATTTCAAGTGTTTTTCGACTACTTCAAGCTGAAGTTCGATTACGAATTCAATTGTTTTAATTGTGCCCACTATGAGAATGTCGAGTTAAGTCTTCATCGTGACACCGTAAGTTTCTTTTTATAATTTACTTAAATAACAATATTGACTTAGTGGAACTGTTTATGAAAGGGTATGTTGCTTTTTCCTACACATATTTTCTGCACATATTTCCTATAACCTTCATATTTTTCCTTAAATTGAATAACTTAAAGGGAAAGGGCACTTTAGTCATATAAATACTCTCTTTTTGTCGTAGTTGGGGTTAAAACCTCTACCCTATTTATTTTGATCGAACTAAAGGGGTTTCTATGCTTGCTATGGTTAAATACTAACTCCAATAAATTGCTTGATTCAAATTCAACTGAAGGATATTTGGCAAACTCTAAAAAAAGCCAGTTACATTAACTGCTTTAAAAATAATTGCTTGAAATAAATAATGATTACTGGTTACAAAGCAATATGCCACACAATAAACTTTACTTAAAAAGTTTAAAAATTAAACTTAAAAATTCTTTACTTTGAAGTCACCAACGAAACACGTCTACAGGTTTCATCTTACATGTGCTAGTTGAGAAAATCAAAGGTTTATTGATTAAAATGATTGCTTAAACAATGTAAGAATGTAAAACGAACTAGTCCTTTGAGCTAGTTCTAGAATATGTGATAAGAAAATAAACTAATTTAACTATATCCGACTGCTCTACAAATCGAACCAAATTGTGGTTTACAATTTGAATTAAAATGCTCCGTCCAAAAGAACAATAAAGGCCGTGCTATAGTGTTATTGGTTGAATGGTCTAACAGTGCAAATGTTAATAATTTCGAATTACTTGGTACAAAACTTGTGAAAAATATAAAAGATTGGATTGAAACATGTGAGGTTAATAGATAAAACAATCTCGCGTATTAGAGATTCTACTCAGTTTGAGCGTTTTTTTGGGCCAGTTGCTTGCACAGTAAAGAACAAGATATTGTGGTAATATGGCCTGTGTTTTACTTATGTGCAGCTGGGCGTAGCTCTTCGCAAACAAAACGAATTCATTGGACAGACGGGTCGTATGACGCAATCTAGGAGGAAAACCCGAAGGGAATATATTACGTATAAGTAACATTTACGAACTGTTTGACGAGCCAAAGACCTCTAAAATTATGAAAACGTGGAAATTGCAGTGAGCCAAGTATTTTGCCTATTCCTAGGATATAATAAGCAAGTAAGGCTAAGAGACAAAATCCATTAAAAAGCCAAGGAGGCAATTTTCGGACTCGATTGACGAAGGCAGTGAATCGATTCGCGGTAATTTGGATCAAAACCTCATTTTATGGCCCAAAATTTTCACATCATAGTTCTGCAGACTGGTTGACTCGGATGCAAAAGTACGAGAATGGCTCGCACATGGTTTGCTTCAAAGAAAAAATTGTTTTTTTTGGTGTGACATTCATAACGTGCCACAATGGTGGATAAACTGTATAAATTCAAATCGAGATTATTTTGAATAAAGTATTTTATAACATTTTCAAATAACAGATGTGTAACTTTTACAAAAAAAAAATCCAGTTTCATTCTTCTACATTTGATAGCTTGTGGAAACAAAAATCAATAATTTTCACCGCCTCAATTTGTTTCATCAAGATATTGTATCGAATCCTTCGGTGCCACAAAGTTACCATTCCTCGGAAATTTTTGGAGCTTTGTTGTCTTTAGTTTAGTCTATTTGTGATTTTTTTTTAATCGGTCATTTACTTTTCGGCCCACTTCTGACACTAATGTCTAAGAGAGAGAGAGAGGCTATTACTCGATAAGAAAAAAGAAGGATGCTACAGGATGGGCGATTTAAGATTTGGAATTTGAATCGATTTAAAAAAAATATGAATATTTTCTTCAAATTAATGATTAAGAAAGTTTAAGTAAGTTTAAACCTTTCCATCTAGGAAAGGAAGTCAATATCAAATATTCAAATGACTGCCATGATTACCCTAACAATAACCCATATTCAGTACATTTTGCGCCTCTATTTTATCAATGCCAACTTCCATTTCATGTTTCAAGTCTTGAAATGTCTTTGGGTAGTTGGCGCAACACTTATCATTAAGGGCTTCTTACGAATAAAGTCCAACAGAGTCAACCCGCAGTTTCGAGGTGGCCAATTAACATCAGCATATTGGCTGATTATGCAATTTTCGATAATAGTGCGCAAAACATTGATAGTTACGTTGGGTGTGTTTTCTGTTGAAATCAAATGTCATCTATGTCATCCACTTCAATTTTGGGAATAGAAATCAAACAAATAAGAAAACAAATCGCTTAGCATGGTGCGGTAGCAATCGCCATTCTCTGTGACGGCGTTCTTTGTTCATTCAAAAATTAAAATGGCCTAATAATGCCGCCATACCAAAATCCGCACCATACAGTCACTCGTTCTGAATGCATTGGTTTACGATGAGGTGTGGGTTTTCTTACCGCCGGAAACGTCAATTTTGCTTGTTGACGTATCTTCCGAATTTGAAATGAGCCTCATCTGAAAAGATGCTTTTTCGGTAAAAATGCTCATCTTTAATCAATTGGGTCTCCAGCACATCAAGCAAACTGAAAACGCACCGGATGGTTATTGGCTTCAGCCCTTGTAAAATTATGTAAAATTCTTATGTCTGTCTATGTAAAAGCCTTGTGTAAAATTCTTCTCAAACAAGCGCGTCAAATGATCAATTCTTGAGAACGATGAAGAGCTGATATTCATATTTGTTCACGCATATTCTAAGCAACAGCAGCGATGTTTTCGGTTGAACACACTATACGAGTTCATATATGGATTGATTTATCAAATAACGATCCAGTTCACAAACTCGCTCCATGAATTGATTGAAAAACGTGCGTTTTTGGCACATCCGTTTTGTCAAACTTTTCCCATAAATTTCTTACAGTTTGAGCAGAAGACTCACCACTTTGGAAATAAGTTCTTAATATTTCCTAACTTCTTTCAAACGTCAACCGACCCATTTCATAAATGTCAAACATAGAACTAACTTCCTGTCACATTGAAAATGTTATCAAAGCTTTCAATCTCAAAATAGCCTATAGTTATAACCTTGTAGTTCTGAGGAAGGTAAAATGGATAAATGAAAAGCAAGGCGATCAGAACACACGTCTCATCATTGGATTGCGTACTCACACAGTTCCTCAATTGGTACAGATAATTTAGTTGTACTTGCTTTAGATGTTGTCACTGTTCAGAAAGGCTTTATTTTAACATTTCCAAGAGAATAGACGAGCTTTCTTTAAACAGTTTAGTCAGTATGATGCTGACTATAAAATATGAATTTGAATACGCGCATATAAGATAATCTTGCTAAAATGAAGGGGATTTTTGAGCACTTTATGGTGCAGAAGTTACTTTCTTTTCGTCCAAGTTGACATAGGGATCTTTCTTATTCGACGACGCTAATACTTAGTCAGAAGTATTTGCGAAGGCCAAGCGAGCGATTTCTAGTCTGAAAAATTGGTGAAGCCTTAATAAAAAATATAATTGGCTATTCAGGCTTGCCTCTTGATGCGACGAGAGTCCTGCTTAGTCCACAAAACCTTGGGCGCTTTGGTCGAGAACGAAGGTCAGACAAACACTCTGGTCGTTCAAAAACTTCGCTTCCTTAGCACAAAACATATTACTTCGTCTTGTATACTAATCTCAGGAATAATTAAGCCTGTTGGAAATAATTCATGAGCAAACTTTAAAGTACGTTTTATGAAATCGCAAAAGTCTTCTCCTTTAATTAGTTCGAGGGACATTCTCCAAACATAATTATTCACACAGGAATCATACTAATTGCATCCGCTTTCACTTACGCACCTGAGCCAAATTACACTAGACCCATGTTAATACACTAGGCTTCCACGATTATAGACCATTGGCTCGTAAAATTGCTACCTCGACCTCTTCGTTTCGAATTCCCAAATCATCCTGGAGCTTTCCATTACAAGTTCATCATCAATGTTATCCTTTAGGGATGTTTTTACAGCAAACCATTCTAGTGGTATTTTCGTACACATCACAGATTTATGCAAGTGACTACCCGCTGTCCAAACATCTGTCTGTAATCAAACATAGCTATCGTACATATATTCATAAATATATTTAATATGGGCATAAGAAAGCCGGAGCGACATTTCATCTAATGTACACTTCTTCCTTTCATGTCTGTAGGATACCCTCGTTATGGATACCAATGTTTGGTGAAAGCTTTTAGTCATCATACCCATTATTGTCGTTAAACAAACTCTGTGACGCTTCATCCTCTTCACTACTGAGTTTTGTCGCTTGGGCGAAGTATGGTATGCTAAGTGTATCCACAAGGTAAAATGTCCTAGCTGAAGGAAATGCCTGAAATATTTACGAGGGCCAAAAACGATAGGTAGCTGAGAGATATGTTCTGTGAATGAGTGCTGAGTAACTCTAAATCGTTTAGTTGAATGGAAGGTTATATACCCATTTTCAACAACAGTCTATAGTGTCGGTGTGCTTATATTGCACCCAACGGAAGAGGACATTTTACGAAAAAGCCTTTCCAACCTACAGATCATTTTTCAATCAATGATTCCACCAAGCAAACAACATTTTGGAATTTCTAACCGGACACAAAGAAAATTTTTGTCTTCCTACACCATTGCATTATCCCCAAATTCAACAGCGTAAACAAAGGAGCTGCGCATGATCCTATCATCATTCATACTGATATATGGAGCTAGAATGTTGCTGCGAAATATCCTGTGAGGGTGGTTTATTGCTGTTAGCGACACGCTTTAGTTGTAGATTTGATGACGATTAAAAAATCGATTCTTCGGTTATATCTGCAGCAATAAATATGTAGAATAAAAAAAAGATAAATTTCGGAACAACAAGACATGTAAATGGTAGTTTTTCTCTAAATGCAAGGAGTCTTATCGATACCAGAAAGGATTTGAATGTGACAGTGATTGATGGTATGGCTAATATCAAACAAACTATGAAACTGTTCCTACACTACAAGAAATTATTAGTAAAATTTCACTTTCATTTCACTCAGGACTTCAGTCGGAAAATTTTTTGAAGAGCTATCGTTTTTCCTTTCTCTCCTATTCAAAAAATCGTGTCTGTTCCGATTTCCCTATTCCTATCGCCTCAAGTTTTAATTTAATTCAAGTTCCTCAATAAAAATTTTATCCAAAGTAATAAGTGACTGAGAAGTGAAACCCCTTTGGCAAAAAATTTTACTGCACAAAATATCGCGAAAAATATTGGACTACAACTAGATACATTTTTCGAGAATAAGTTTAATATACAGCGTCGAAAAATAAACTTTTAAGTATCTAAATGTAATTTGTGCCGAGCTGAAGACTTAACTTCTTCTTTTTTCATCTTTAATACGTCTGACTGGGAACAGTTTTTCTCTAAATTTATCATTTAAATGTTTGGTTAATGCTTTCCCAATCCTACGAAAAAGTGGACGATTTCCTTTGGAGAATGACCAGGTTTTAATTTCTGTAATTGCGCTTCATTCAACAAGACCGAATTCTTTTTTGCTTAAATTTATAATAACTGATCCATTCTCCATTTTATCTTTGCTTATCTGCGTTACGTTTCTAGATAATGGATTATGAAATATTTTATATTTTTGCTATTGTAAGCTTGATATATTGTGGGTTTTTATCGAAGCCGTTTGTAGTTTAGAGGTCTATCAACGTCCTTTTTTGTTAAATTTACTGCACTTATGTGTCCAATCAACTATAAAATACTTTATTTAAACAGTCTCCTGTTTTGTTACAACCAGATTTAGGACCAGCTTTTGTGCAATTGCGGAGCAACTGGTAGCTGCAGCCGTACGATTGCCAACCCACTTTTATGTTTCACTCATAAGGACGGTCAAAATCTAAAATATTACTTGCTCAGTTTGATCACAGCTCATTCAACAACCTTCGCACTAAATGATCCACTATTTTGACACGACTCTTCGCAAAAGTATCCTACGGGAGGAAAATGTAAATATAATAAACTGAAATAAACAAAAGCCCCGCCATTTTGACGTTTTGTTCATGAGGACCAACGAAATGTAAACAAAGACTGGAATCTCAATTCAAAAATTTGTCATTTAATCACGTTTGTATCAAATATTCACATTTTTCAGCGTAACGCCAGCCACAAGTGTCATACTCATGTAATGGACACTTTTTTTCGAAAAATAGACCATAACATCATTAATTCTCTGGAACACGAATGGTGCGCGTTCCATACAAATTTTCACTACGGTTCAGTAGTGTAGATTTTCAGATTGTAGATTCAGTTCAGTAGATTTGGAAAAAAATTAAGACTCAAAAATGGCTTAACTAAACATTTGTTTGCGTTTGAAATACATGCCCCGTTGAAACTAAATGCAGATGAGCTAAAGTTTCCAAACTGTTCAAGAATAAAGAAAACTGGCGGCATCGGTATTTCATCTAACATCCATCATAGACGTTGTGTCAAAATTTCATGATATTTGGATGAATAGAACCCAAGTTATTGCGCTCAACGTGACGATGTGACGTAAGTGACGGTCAAAACTGAATTTTGAACAAAGAGTGAATATTAAATTCTGTTTTAAACTCGGTAAAACGGCGCATCAAATGATGCAAAATGCTTGTGGAAGTGAGTGCTTATCCCGTACCTCTATCTTTGAGTGGTTTAAATGTTTCAAAGAATGCCGGGATGTGTTGGATGATGACGAACGTTCTGGCCTTCCAAAATCAGCTCTGAACGAAATGAACGTTGAATTTGTGCGTGTATTAGTAAAAATGAGCGTAATTGTGTTACATGACTAATATGTCCTCACAGCTTAATATGTCCCGTGAGTCGATTCGTCGCATTTCGATGGAGCACTTAAACCTCAGAAAGATTTGTACACGATTCGCTCCTCACAAGCTGACCGATGACCAAAAGTTGTTTCGCATTCAACATTGCAAAGGCTTGATTAAGGAAAACAAATAGGACCCAAATTACCAAATCCATTATAACGGGTGACGAGACGTGGTGATCCCGAAACTAAGCGACAAAGAGCCGAATGGCAGCATCTGGATGACCCAAAGCCCCAAAAATCGTGTTTGGAGAAATCAAAAGTCAAATCAGTGTTGTTTGTTTTTATGCTAACGGGATTGTCCATAAAGAGCTCAGTCCACGAGGCCAACCGGTTAATGAAGCGTATTTCGCGAATATGTTGTGTTCACGTTTGTTACATGGTATTGCGCCAGCTCATCGCAAAACGCTTGTGACCGATTTTTTGGATAAAAAATGACATTCTTTTCATCAAACACTCGCCGTATTCGCCTGATTTGGCACCATGTGACTTTTTACTGTTCGGAAAACTACGTTTAGCAATGAAAGGAAAGCGTTTCGCGAACATCGAAGACATCCAAAAGTCGACGACCGCCATTCTAAACATGCTATCAAAGAATGACTTAAATACACCTTTTGACTTGCTTATAGACCGTGCTAAGCAGTATTGAAAGGCTGAATGGAACTACTTTGATGCTCTACTATGATGCTCGTTTTTTCGATTGGCTCAATCTGCCTTTCTGTTTTTTGATACTTTAGTTAAAATTGCAAAAATCATCAAGGCTCCATTTGATCAACATGGCAAATTTTCTGCTTTTCTTAATCGGTGGAACGAACTTTGTCGAGCTCATAAATAACATAATCTTGATATCTTTTCAAGAGAAAAGGGATTTTCAAATCAGTTTCACTTAAAGTTTAGCCTCTCACATGAGGAGTTCTTCTGGAACTGAAATTATCTATGATGTAGAGGTTGATGTGTATTGCGATCAGCGTTTTTACTTTGAAAGAAAAGTAATGAGTTCCCTATTGCAGCGTTGTTCATCTCTGTGAGCATGGCACAGCTCTTATCACCTACAGAAATTCTTCTTCCACCTCGTCCGAGTTCGACTTCATTTTGCCAGAGGTGTTTAATTTTTTAGCCTCCTAATTTTTCTCTCACCGTTTTTTAAAACGGAAAAGGCTTAACTGACAGGCCCAAGCCCCTTTCCGAGTCGGTGGTAGGGAATGGCATTCACCACTTTGTTAGAGGGAGGATTCTAGAGTTTAGGTTAACTTTCGCTCTTGCAGGGAGAATTCTGAAGTTAAGGCAAACTTTCAGTGTTGGCTTGTTTTTATTTTATTTTCAGCACCTTCGAGTCATTGATTGGTGAGTCCGAGGTGGGTTACAATGGTGATCACTGAACGTTATTCTTGCAGCCAAAACATTAGTTCTGACGGCCAATTCAAATTACCAAAACGCTCTCGCTGTTCCTCGTACCAGTTTAGCGTTCAGTAGTTTTTTTGCTGTCGGTAAAGCGAAGATCCTTCTAGTTTAAGACAGAGACGTTGCTGCTATACCGTTCTTACCTAATCTAACTTCCTCAAGAAGTTTCGAATTGCTTCGATATACTGTTTATTTATTTAAATTATTCCAATATCATAGTAAGTAGATATAGTTGAAGGTAGTGAATTTTATGAAGTAAATGTAGTAACACTCGTAGTAGAGGTCGGGGAAGTTGAATCATATGAAAAAAAAAAGAATTTAAGGAAAAAATTCATTCGAATAGTGCATAGAATCTTAAATTATGCAAAATTTGGGGTCAGAGCGGTTAAAAAGAGGCCTCTTTCCAGTAAGTCTAATAAGATTTCGTTTCTGAAATGACAACGATCGCAACTGTGACTTTGTAAGCTGTCGTGGTTTTTATTTGGGTGGGAAGGTGAAGGTTATTTAGGCCCTGAGTATTGGACTCCCAGTGGCACAAGCCAACTGGACTATCGATTAAACACCTCGTCTATCAATTGGAATACCTAGCCCAGAACCATTTGACACATTCTATCCACTCTCGACGTCTCGTGCCTAATATGCCTTTTTTGTTGTTGTAATTGCCCAATTGTATCGTACCACCTGTTGAAAATAAACTAGAACACTTCGTCTGCCTGCCTTACTGCCTAGCTTGGAACCTTTTCACACATTAGTTCAGACTATGCCTCCCTATTCTAGGCCCTATGGCGCCTTTTGGTTACCCTAGGAGGAACTGCTCCTCCAGCGCGAGATAAATGAGGAGTATGATTACTAGAGAAGAAATCCCATCATCCTCGACGCATCAGGCCAAAATAGTATACTCTTTTTTGTTGTTAGGATCGCCGAAAACAGTAATAATTTGTGGTTACCGAGCTACTTGTGTTTTGTTCACAATGCCTTTGGAACAATGCATATGCATCTGCTCCATCAGGCGGTAAAAATCTTGAAAACTTTCCATTAGTTTTTGAATATAAGGTCCAATAAATACTCTTCCTTTGATATTTGTGTACCGAAGTTAGGGAAACAACTTGGCTCATTACTGGTAAGCCGGTCCTTCCCGATGAAGCGCTTTGACAATGTTTATACCAACAGTATTTATCTCGCAAAAGTGGCAATCATCTACATGATTTCTCAGTTTTATCCATAAAGATGGCATAGAAAACTGAAAAATATTCATTTTCATCAAGTGACCACTTCTTCAGCTTTGTGCTTCGTTACAAAACAATTTCGGTACCCATGACGTGCAGACAAATCAACTACAGATACTCAGTTTCAAGTGCTATTGTCAAAAATTTTCAGCAACATATAATATCCATGAAAGTAACAAAAACGCTTCGAATTGACTTTGCAACGTTGTTTCCGTATTTTCACACGTTTTGAATCACAACTGTACCACATAAACAATGTTGGATGATGCTCCGAATGCAACGTTATCAGCTGACAGCCATTATTAGAGTGCAGTACTGCTACAATGCAAGAACTCGAAAGCTAGTACAAATCTTGCATACGGATTGAAGATCTGAGTTGAGGTACAAATAACGTTAAGAAACGTTTTCCTCTATTCGGGGCCAAAAGTTGTCCCGAATCTGTAAGCTTGCAATAGTTCCGAGAGCTAATCAGTTTTAAATTTTTCAATTTTTTTTAGTTATATGTTTATTTCTATTCCTTTGTTTTTGATATTAATTGCTTAAAGTTGTAATATATTGTAATAAAATAATTTTCTTTTAGTTATGGCTCTGCTGTAAATATGCACTAGGCCTAAGAAAGATACAATATGAAAATCACCTTAGTGAAGTACCGTATCAAGCGGCATTTCAACTTTGCAGACTGCAACCAGTCAGCATGCTTCCTTCCGCCACATGCCTCAAGTGTTCGTTTTGTTGATAGTTCGCAAGTCTGTACTGTGTTATAGCAGTAGGAGCTGGAATCGATCCCGCATCTCGAGTGCACATGCGTGAATTTTCCACGTTTTCATAGTACCATCATACCACTTGTTTCCATCGCGCGATTTTCTCATGCTTTCCCACGTTCCAATTCCATTCCGCTACTGCACCATTCGTTCGCAGCATGCCCTTAGATTTTCATGTTCTCAAACTCCATCGCCCAGTACTTGGTTACTACTGTACTGTACTTTCTCGGTTTTCCATATCGCATATTTCCACCTACCACCTACTTGCAGAACGGGCCAAAACAAGTGAATTTTCCTCTGCGGAAAATCCATTTCGTTTCAGTTGAGTTTCGGAAGTCGATTTCATAATACGGTACACCGTGCTTGAATAGTGTATGAAGTGAAAATTTTTTTGGTGAAAAGCTGGGAAAAACCAATTGGAATCAGGAGGAAGAAGAATAAAGTGAAAAGTGTTGTTACTGTGGCTGCAATGAGTGCATGTGAATAGTAAACAGCTCTAGTAGAGTCCCGAATATAATTATTCTCTTACTTTTTCCCGTATCTCCTTGCAACCCTTAATTGACCATAAAATCTGATGGGCTCCCGAGGGAGAAACAAACGACAATTGAGCAAGTGATTGGAGGGTGGTTGAAACCCGTTCCCGAAAATTTCAGCCGCTACTGTGATTTAAGTTTTTCTTTGGCACGTCCTGTTTTCCATGTGAATTTTCTCTATGATGTACACTATTTCGCCAGTATGCGTCAAAATGTCCTTTGTCCGCACGATGTCTGCTAACAAATAATTATGGTGTGAAGGCATCTGTTAAGTGGAACTGCGTCATCCCTTCTTCTGCGTTTCAACTTACGATTAGGAGGATTCCTTAAAAAGGATTAAATTTCATACAAATAAGGAGGACAATAAGTTTTACAACGACTGGGAAGAGTCGACGATTTCTTTTCCAGTAAGGAATCCAATTTGAATGATGGCAAAGGTAATTGATTCAAAACTTTTAGGACAGAATAAAAAATTTAATGTTGAATGAACCAAAGGACATACCACTTGAATGTTGGTTACTTAGTGACACTTGTATATTAATAGAACCCCATTTCGTTCCAAGTCAATTCCGAATTGGGGTCACCAAACTTGCGTTGTATTTCCCAATAAACTGTTTTACATCACAACTCCTGCTTGGAAACTATAGAAACTGTTCGAAACTATGTTATCGAGGGATATCCTCTAACCTTTATCATTTTAACGGTTTTTAAATGATAGCTTTTCTATCGGATTCTATTTCCCCCATAATTTTCGTTTGATGTATTTGTAGGAAGCCGAAGGATGTGAAATATTCTTGTGCATGTTTTTGTGATTCGTAGGATTTTTCTTACAACCTTCCAAGTGATATGACTGGCAGGATTTGTTTGAAAGAAAGGACGTAAATTCGCAGAAATTTCACTTGCTGGTGTAGGTAGAAAATCTGCTGTTTTGAGTATTTCTTAGAATTTGTGGCTTTATACGATGTTTATTTTTGCTGCGAGCAATGGCGTGTAGGTCTAGGAATATTCATTTGATGTTGACTTGCTTGGAATTTTATAGGTAGCATTTCAGTTCCCCTTTTAATTTAATTTGAAGGATATCCAAATATACAGATTGAAAATCATACTTAACAACCAAGTGTGTTGGAAGACCCGATGAAGACAAGTTCAAATAATTCACCGTGCTTGAATCTGTACCTGTTTTTAAAATGGGAAACAATATGACACTGATCCTTTTATTTATTATGAATGTCTTCTGCTTTTTAGACAGCCGTTACCTTAGTTGATTAATCTTAAATTTTTTGAATCAAGGTTTGGAAGCCTTCTAAATTGAAATCTTCTTGACTTTGAGTACTTTACTTAGAGCTGGTTCATTGTTGCAAATTTGCTTAAATTCTGTCGCTGATTATCCTGCACTGTGAAAAGGCATGGGCTTATTAACGATTCTTTAATAGATTGCGAGTTACAATACACTTTTCTAGTTCATTCATTAACGTTCTTTGGCAATCCCATTGTGCTGGAATCGTGGTTGTCTCTTATATCGCCAATGTTTATTGTCTGAATCCTGAATCATTGTAAATATTTGTGCCTTATTACAAAATTGATCAGATTTTTGTAATGGTTTTATTCTGCCTAGGATGGAGTGGCGTTTCCTTTCTTCTCGTCAGACAGAAGGTTACACCACTGTATATGAAGGGTATAGATTAGGCTTGTTTTGCTTGTCAATAATTTGTTTTGGATATTGAGCCGGCCTGATTTGGAGCATGTATATATGAGGATGCTACTGTACCGAAGTAGTTTGTTTGACAAGTCTGTCGTCAGTCACCGTCAGTCACCGCCAGTCACCGTCAGTTTATGCTTGAACATTATTGTCAGGAATCTTCCTATCCATTTATGATCTCCGTGCGTCAATCGAACTTTAGGCTATTGATGCTCCTATTTTTTAATGACTATAGCTTGGACTTTGACATTATTTGATTTAATTTTTTATTCCCGAAAATATTGACAAAGTTTAGAAAACCCTTTTTGTATTTTTAGCGTAATGATCTTTACGTGTTTTGGGGAATCTATAATGAAGTATTGAGGAAATAGGTGGTCCTTGAGGAACTCCACCTTATTCCTCAAAATCTTAAAGCAAAACTGTTCTGCCTTGTAAAAATCAAAGTATCATGTTCGTCAGTGTAATATGCATATGAAATTTATGGATTTCGAAATTAACTTTCGTATTACAGACTTTATTGAAAGATTATACAACTTCTCATAACTAAGTCTCTTGATTGTTTTTTAGCCATCCTATCACAGATATCCTGTCTTGTCGTAGCAAATTGATGTTGTCTGGAATGTGCGATTATGATGCCACATTGAGAATATATAATCTTCAATTCTTACTTGTGATCAACTTACTTGTGCAGTTTTGAAAAGGACAAGAGAAGCTCGAATTGAGAAGTGACGAAATAAATTACGGTCATTGCTAGGTTTTGACCAAGACCAACAAGGATTCCGAAATTCTCGAGAATGGATATTCAATTAAAAATATCCCGGAAGGAAGAAAAATCAATATTATATTTGAAAGTATGTTAAAGCCAAAGTGTGCTGCGTCTTTCATAAAATGGCAGTATTGCCTATCCCTTCTCAATTTTGGAACCATCAATTCACCTTGTTCATATAGAATCCCTTCGTGAAGACGTTAGTGTGTGTCGCATGGAAGTTGTGTTTGCCGATATATTCTGGTGTATTTTTCGAATTATTTTCTCCTTACTTTTTTTAAAACTTTAAAACTTTTTTAAATTGATGCTCTCTTTTAAGAAATAGAGCAATGCATCATCAGAAAAGAACTCGTTGAAGACGTTTGTGAAGTTTTCGATTTCGGTGTAAGATTTTTGAAATGTTTGAATTATTTTTGCTAATTTTCTTCGATGTTTCGAATATCGGTGTATGTGACCCTGCTTGTATGCGTTGTATGCTTCCTTTTTGAGCTGGGTTCTGAAGTTTGCTTCGTTACAAATGCACTGCTGTCATTTTTTTCACTATTTGCTTTTTGTCGTTGATGGACTGAAATGTAAAACTGATAAGAGTGCAAATAAGTTTAAATTGGGAAACAAAATCTACAAGAATTTCAGCCCAACTGTCCAAGAAAAATTTAAAAAGTGTGAAAATGCGTTTGCAACGCTCCAAATTTCAGACACCTCTTTTCAAGAGGATTAACCACCAACGTACCAAAGGATTACTTGGCTGCGTTTCGAAATCTCTGTGAGAATGTTTGGAATTTCTCTTTTAACCAAATATGTTTTCAGTAATGGTAGCTTGCACAATGAAATCGCAGCAAGCCCAGAAGAGCTCGTTTACGTGTTTAGTTTGCATCGTTGCAAATGCAACGTTCTCCAATTTAATCACTTTTTGCATGTATTTTTGGATAGTTCGACTTGAAATTTTGGAAAATTTTATTTGAATTAGGCACTTTTTTGCACTCTATTGGATTTTCATTTCAATTTAATCATCTACCAAAAACAAATACTGAAAAAAAATATTACAGCGTTGGGTCACTATGAACCATCAAACTTCAGACATTTGTTACGAAAGCGGTTCAATTGCTTTCTAAATAGTTTTCTAAATAGTAGAATGTTCGAGTATATGTTAATAAATACTCCGCACATTAAGTTCTCAGAAATGTTCATGCTATTTCCCCTACCTGTCAACCTGTCATTTCCGCACAAGTTTTATGTGGAGAAATCGAAGCGAGTATCATACTTCAGAAACGTTCTCTCAATAAAAAAAATATTATATTTTTTTCTTATTGCATCCCGGTAACAAGTTTAAGCGGTCAAGTTCTATAAGTGTTGTTTACGTTTTAAATTGGAGTTTTCGATGTATTTCCTAGAATTGGGTATACAACTGCTTCTTGTTTCTATCAAATTGTTTTCTTGCCAGATGTTTGGATCAAAATAAAGAAAAACGGCTGTTGTGAATATTATAATCGGTCCTTTGACAAATCATTAATGTATTTTTGGGGACATTTTGATCAACTTCTGCAAAAAACTATTGTATAAATTATTTAATAGATTCTAAAGAACAATATTCAAGCTGCTTCAGATTTTTATTATTATTCAAGTACAACACAATGTGGCGAAACAAATTTTACTTGTTACTGGTGTTGTCTTCACCAACCGTCAACACGTCGTATATTGTCCACGTGTTAGTGGAGAGTTAGGTGTGTGCGCCAATTGGGTTCTTTTCCTTTGTTGTAGAGGCGTGATTCAGGCTACGATGAGTTGACTGAGAACTTTGAGACTTGAAACTTGAAAGTTTCGTGTGGTGGTCTGCTGAAATGGGGAGGATAGCATGAATAATCTAGTGGTCAAAGAAAATTCCCTCTATGAGGTTTTTGAGTACAGCTAAAAATCAGGAAGGACAAAAAAATTCTCTGAGAATTTTGATATAGGAGCCGTGAAGCATCTCGCTTTGCAGTTTGTATTGGCTGAAGCAGTTGATAAAAAAAAAAACGTCAGGTTCTTCTATAAATTCATTTTTTTATGGCTGCATAATTTAGATTCTTTATGTATAACCCAAGAAACCTGATCTCCAGTGTGCCCAAAACCCTTTGTTGAATTTGATGCCGAGTTATTTGTCTTTTTGTAGGAATTCTTTTTTTTATTTTTTGTTTTTGAGCACGGTGAGTATACCATTAATGCCCACAAGAACAACGTCAGCGTGCTGAGGGATCCATGTCCATGAGTCGAAGGCCCAAAACTACCATCTTTGGTTTGGTATGGCCGATGCTTAGTGGAACTCCTCACATGAAAAGGCTAGACAACTTATTCAAAGGGTAGAAACCAGCTACCAATGCATCTAAAAGATATTCCAGTTTATTGAATATCCTTTGGATGCATTGGTAGCTAGTATTAAACTCCTGCGTCTTGTAGGGTATGCAAGGAGATTTCGATGTTGGTAGTACACTAAAGTCTCGCTCTATTTTGGTGTTGGGAGTTTTGATATAACTAAAAAAAAATTAGAGTGATTGTGTTTCCTGCTGACGATATACCAGTTCTAAAGCTGATATGATGTATTGAATGTGAATAACCTGTAGCATTTGGCTGCACATTTGTTTGTCATTGGTGTAGTTCTTTGTGCCGATCCTTATTTTGGGTTAGGGGTAATGGCAAATATATGTTCTTGTTGACTGACAATGTAGTATTAACTACTTAAAGGGCTTTCTTCATTTTGATGCGTATCGACCTTTGATTGAATGTTCGATTTTTTTTTCTTCTCGATGGTCACTTTTTTTCAGCATGTTCCATGAATTGTTTGGTGAAGGTGTTTTAGGTTGTCAAGAGTGCGTGAATGGGGCGTTACCACTTGCTCCAATTGTCTGATAAAAAACAATTTACTCGGAAATGGATGGGTTTCTTTGTATATTTTACACATGAAGCGTAGAAAGTGTGTGTGTTAACAAGGCTCTTGTTCTTTGTTATAAAGACGTGAGCGATTCTACACCTCCCCATTTTTTTTAAGTGTAAGAGCCACACGAATTCGGAAACGAACAGAGCCAAGCTTGACTTTTATTATTAACGCAAAGGGACTTGCAGAGCTTAGTTCGCTTGCAGTCTGGCGGGGAGATCATAAATCAACAAGTCACGGGCACCAGTGTATGCTTCCATGTATGCTGGATGAATGGCCATTATTCTTACCAGTAGAACCATCGATTTTATTATAAATTTCAAATACTATTAAGTCTCCAAAGCTAGTCAAAAAGTTGTTAACAAAACATTAGTTAAACATGTTCTAAAAGGTCACAACAGAGAGAGAACGAATTAGCAACTAGAATGAAGTAGCAGCTAGTATAAACAGTTTTGAAAAGGGAAATGTAATATTCAACGATTGTGTAAAAGAGAAAAATATTACTTTATGTTGGTAGACAGAGTCCTCCCCCCTTTCTACCCCGTTAATTTGATTCGTAGACGTTGGGTTTCAAAGTGATTTCATTGAGTTTCAAATTTCCTACTGACACCACTTCAAAGACTATCAACTATAAAAAATTTTCGTCATTGTCCTTTTTGATAAGAGTAATTTCTTCCTGTTATCATTTCCGATAACACGAGACGGCAAGCGCAAATCAACTTGTTACAAATAATGAACTTGGTCTGTAAATTCACTAAATTTTATTCTCATTTTACATAAGAACCTCGAAATCATATTCACATTTATTTTCCCGCCCACAGAACTTCATTCGGGTTCATGACAATCTGTGCAATGATTTCAGGAAAGATGTCTTATCATTCCTGCGCCTTTGAAAGTAATGTGCATATGAATACATTATCCCACACAGCTTTTCAATTTTTAATTACCATTATGGGTGTGCACAGTCACATAACAATGATGGTATTGTAAGCCTCCACTCCAGGTGAAAAACAAACCATGATTGTCCCATAGTCGTCAACCTGTTCATCTAAGAATCATAATATCTTAGTGTATGTCATATGTGTGATGAAAACAAGTGACGCGAAAGATGAATGAAATCTTAAAGTTATTGCTAGAAGCATGTTGCCAGCGGGGTATTTATTGATCTTAATCGCATGAGCATCACATGTACTGTGGTAAGATTAGACCAAGATCGATTATGGTACAGAGTTATGAGATTCATCTCGCGCTAGTACGATTTCTTTACGCTTGTGATTAAGATTACGTTTAGAGAAGAAAGTGAAATTATTCGGATGAAATTTTATTTGGAAGTTGAACACCTGGTGCATTATTTTAATTCTACTTTCAGAGATTTTCTCTGTACATGACTGGAAATGTTGTTCCCATTGCCCCTGAAGCAGTTTTGTATTTTATTTTGCCATTTATTTGAATTTCCTCTCATTGAAATGTTATTTTTTTTAACAAAATATTAACATTTAATAAACAAACCCTTGAAATGCGTCTTTTGTTTTTAATCAATCAACAATCGATTTTTAGCTGGAAGTTTATCTACAAATTATTAACACAAAGACTCTATCTTACCAATTCTCAACCACCTACCATACAACACCTACTACCTACCGTATAAGAAAGTTTCACCTAATGCTTTATCATATGAGAAGTTCGTTCTTATACTTTATTATATAAGAAAGACAATATGCAGAAAAAAACTTACATTTTCGTGCATTAGGGGATTCTTGAAATCAACACGATGTGTGTTCGTTTCTTCACTAAACCGTTAAAGTAAGGTTTAGTCCTTATTCCGAAACCACATTAAAATCTTGAATCGCCTCAAATTCTTTCGTTTCGGAAGCACAATTTACCATTAAACCTTTCACTTCAGAATATTTCGTGCAAGACACACAAAAAACACAATAGCCAAACTTATAGAATGGATGAGTGCATTAAAGCCACGTGTTCCAACGAAATCAACAAAAAAAAAAAATTTCAACCTGCAAGGCTTATTTACAAAATTGGTTTCCCTTTCTTGTGATTACATTTTGTTTCATAAGTTCAGGTTGGTTGCTCTCCTCGGGTTTTCTTTCTAAACTTGCAAAAAACCCACTGGATATCAAATAAATTCAATATTTTGGCATCTTTGCAGAATTGCATGGGGCACTGTGTGAAGATGACCCAAAAAACAATTTCTAATATGCGTTAAGTGTTTTGAAAAGAAAATTTCATGCACTATGCAATAAACACCATGAGTTCCATGTAAACATCTCAGCAATCTTCTCTCCTAAAACGCCATCTAATCTTCCCTTCTTAAACGCCAAATAAATTAACCTGCACAACATTTCTTATTTACTTTTGATTCCAGCGAACTGAGCTTTTATAAATATGGAAAAATTGCAACAAATTACTTTATATTGTATTATGTGTTCAAATCTTCTCCCGCTATTGTCTTTCAGTTGGCATTAGCAGTAAGTATTGATTGAAATAGATAAATTAAAAATGTCAATCATACCACTCTCAAAATAGGAGAACATAACCTCAAATCTAGATTAGTTGATTTGTATCTGGATCTTGAAGTAATTGTCAATGGAAAATGCCAGATTATAAGCCGAAATCTCTTCATTGGTGGGAAGTTCGTTCTAAGAACCATTTGAAGTTGGCTGCATATAGTCGAAACGTGCCCCCAATAACAACAAAATCCAATGCCAAGGCCTAAGCAAAAAAAAAAAAGAAATTTTGGCCTGTGGAAATAAAAAAACGTTCTTTTTCATTTTAACTTGAAAAAAAAAAAAAACAGACCGAATGCTCACAAGTACTTATCGTCAGGCTACATCACTGAAAGTATGGACAGTTGTAACTCCCATCAGCGGTTCTCACGTTAAAAGAGCTGTGATTTTGTTGTTAAAGACTCCCACATTCTTTTGAAGATGCTAAATTGGAAACAATATTCAGTGGGAGTTCGTGTCAAAATCAAAGGGAATTGGCAGTTTTGTTAGATGTAACACAGCAAGCAGTTTAAAAACGCTACTAAAACCTGGGAACAATACAGATCCAAAAATTTTGGGTACCGCACTGGTTGAAACCAAGGGATGTTGAAGGATGTTTGTTTGCTGATCGAAAGGCTAATTCAGAAGAGATTTCTGTGCCGTGTTGAGACTGAGTTCGAGAAATTAGTTCAATCTGATAACCTTAGGTGGATTGCTTTGCAGAATATTAACGGCTCCAAAGTTGCATGCCTGTTTTTGGTGGAATAAACTTGGTTTAGTGTGTTGTGAGCCGTTCACACCGTCTGAAACAATTAATTAATCCGAGCCACGCATTGAAAGAAAAGGTTCGCGAAGTAATAAGAGAGACGATAAAGTAATTTGGCTACATGACTATGCTCGACCTCACGTCGCAAAAGTGGCCAAAACGATCCTTGATTCCTTCTGACTATCATTGATTTCGCTGAATTGAACACACCCTGGCTGGTCAGCAATTTCGCAATTATGGACCCGTGGATTAGATCAAAATATGCCGATCTTGGGCACGGGATACTAATGCTACCCGAAATATTGAAAAAAAATAATGGCTAGCGAAGAACAATATTTTGAAACATACAGAGGTTCGTTATATGTTCGCGAAATGGCGGGGTTAGTCATCAGTAAATGCTCTTCAACTCATTGTCAATATAAATAGCAATAGAAATAATGCTTGAACTATCGTCTATCAAACATCTCAAACTGAAAGTGAGGGTGAACTATTGAAAAAATTGAGTACCGCGCCCTCATTAGGATTAAAATTAAAATTTAAGGTTAAAATCCGAGTAAAACCATGGTTTACGAGTGGCACAGTTTCTTTAAGGCAGCAACTGACTTGAAGACAATCTGCGGATCGGAATGCGCGTCAAAGTGACAACTCCGAAAACGGTCCAAAAGTTGAAAAATTAATATTGAAAGATCCCAGACTAAATAAAAAAAAAATAACTTGCAGAAATGGGTAGCATATCGGATGCGACAGTTTTTAAAACTCTTCATGACCGTCTTCGCATGACAAAGGTCAGCGCTAGATGCGTGCCGAGAATGCTCACGCTGACTCAGAAACAAAACGCGCGTTTTTGTACCTTTGTAGTGAGGACAAGGATGAAATTTTAATCACATTATTACTCGAGACGAAACGAATGAACGTGAGTCCATCCCCAAGTCATCACCCAAGAAGTTGAAGGTGTCAAAGTCAGCTGGAAAAAACATGACGACAGACATTTGGAGCTCAGAAGATATCTTGTTGACAAATTATAAGGATGAAGGCATCCTCCATATCCAGAATATACCACGATTCAGTCATAGAGAGGTTGATAGAATGTAACAAAGAAAAAAGGACGAAAAATTGACAAAAGGTGCCCCCTTCCGCACGGCAATCCGCCTGTTCATAAGGGCTGTGTAAAATTGGTCGTCTTACACAAGGGGCCCGAAATTTTGAATCACCCACGCAGTATTAGGTAAGGTTCGAAAACAAAAGATTTTTTTATGGAGGTACACATAAGCTAATTGAAAGATCTTAAAAAATGTATTAGGATAGCAGGTGAATATATTGAAAAAAAAAAAATAATTCTGTATTTTTATTGTCATTTCTTAACCTCCGTTCCGAGAACTTTCAAGTGCCCCCTCATAAATATGTAACAACACGTTTGGTTGGCCTGTGCAGACCTGAAAGTTGGAGGTACACTACTTAGTTCGCAAGGCTGTTACACAACTGCTGTCTTTTGGGACGGAGTAATCGGGATAGAGAAAAACATCGAAAGTGACTTGTCACCAACATATAGCTATTAAATTCGGTGTGAGACTATTGATATTCACTACTACGATTTCCACCACTTAATTTGTTAAACTTTCGATTTGAATCTCATCTACGATAGTCGAATATAAAGTATCTTTGTTAAAAACCAATACCCAAGGTTTAAGAACCAATTTAGCCTATGAGTTCAAGACGTTTTTCGAATCGATTTCACTCCGAGTTCCCTCTACTTCAATTTCCGCATAAAGTTTGATATACTAAATATCTCAGAATACTTTGCTAACCTCCTCATTTGAGCTGCCTTTACCCCCTGAACCATATTTCCAAAGTTGATGAACAAGGAGTAGTTGTAGGCTACCGAATTAGGTGAGCAAGATATTGGTTGCGTCAGTAAATTCTTTTGGAATTTATGAAATTCAACAACTGATTGGGGGCGTGTCTTCATATTCTTCTAAGTCTATCTAACCATAATCATCCAGTGAAAAATCACATTTCTCTCTTTCGTTACCATATATATTGGGTTACTCATAATGCGCCAACAAAAAGTCTTCGAGAATTTTGAAGTTAGTCAAAAAGACAGAACAATGCTTTTAGATTCAAATCGGTTGTGTTATCGGGAAGACGCTAGGATCATGCAGAAAAATATTTTCTGTTATTGCAAGACAATCAGAAAAATTTTTAATGCAAGTATGAATTGAATGTATCTAGACGTGCAATCTGAAACACAAGCCATGCATCACAAATATTGTACCACCATTACATCCTAATTTGCAATCAATGCAAACTCAATATTAAATCAGTGAAATTAAGAGCATATTTTGGCACATCTGCCGAACTATAGGGCAGATTGGAATTGACTATTCCTTTTTTCCTTTCTAAGATTTCTTCTACGAAATATTTTATGCGTGAAATATTGCTTCATCTCTTGGCAATTTTGAAGAAAGGGGAATTTTAAAGAGGACTCGTCCTGTGAAAATACACTCGTTAGTGCATAAGAATATTTTCACATTTGGGATTAGCAATACAAAGTCTGTACATCATTTACGATAGGACAAATCGCTGATCCTTGCAGAACTTTAACCTTTATTGTAACCAGGGCTGAGAAATTGGTGTCGATTTTGAGCCGGCACGCTCTGTACTCCGAATATAAGGAAATAATCTGTGTGATCTGCATTGGTATTTGGAATGTCTGAATTATGTAAAGCAGAATATAAATATTGATGGATCGATGCATGTAACAAAGAGTTCAGTCAAATATTCCTTTTGACGGTTATCAACTGGATTGTAATAAAACGTATTTCACTTTGTCACGCATTCTAATTACTCTCACATGCGTCTAAATACAATATTTTGGTTTCATGTGAGTCGCTCAATTATAATGCATCAGACGATATACATTTTTTTCTCAGAGTGCACTTGCTGCATTATAAAGAGCTTATAAAGTCGTTGCAAAATTGCATGGTCAAAAGCATCAACGGTAGCACTTACCCTTTTAATTGTAGGGAATTCAATCCCTTTACTTTGGTGTCGTTTTGCACAGCGATGATCATTCTTACTTTCATTACTCAGATTGCATTTACAAACGGAGATTCCCTTTGAGGGTAGAAATATGATCCCTTTGAGTTTTGCAAAAATGTGATGAAAGTTTAAGAGAACGTAAAAATAAAAGTGATTTTTAGTTCGCTCTAGTGAACATTTTGAAGTAATATCGTCGGATAGGAAAATTTCAAAATATTCAATGAATGATAAATGATGATTTCTTTGGAAACCAATAAAAATTTATCCACAACCTAAAGAAAGCATTGTAACATATACATATAAAGAAGTCTATTAACTTAGCTGATGCGCAGTCAAGTAACGTATAAAGAAATTTTCTGGTCGTATCGAATTTCAGATAATTTTGTATGCACTTTAATTTTTTATACAATATTTTTGTATGTCCTTTATTTTGACCGATACGATTATGCGATTAGAACATGTACTCTGACCAGGAGAGGTTGGAGCTCGTGGCTCGTGGAGGGCTTAATTAGAGTATAAGAGCAGCTGGTTTTTTATGAGTTCTAAAGTTATTCTACGCTAAAATGCTGAAATTCGAATCAAGCATGATAAGGGCCACAGCAGTTATGCTTGCTGTTTGACTCACTAAAAGGTCCTTGAGACACAACCATACCTGACCACTCAGATTAACTTTTCGTTTCTTCAAGTCATTTCCAATCATACAGGTCCTGTGACATCATCTATAGCTTATCTTTTGACAAGTGCCACTAGCACTTGTCACTTGTCAGTGGAACTGTCCTGCCACTATTTGATTGATGATATCCTGGAGTGATTTCGTGGCAGCACATAATGGTTTTCTTTCTTATACTAAGGCCTAGCAAATAAGTTTTCGTTGTGGAGTAATGAAAATTATGAGATTTGAATAGTAATATATATATTATATATATTTATGCAGTAGATATTGAACAAAAAAGGCAAAAATACTAATTTAGAACTTTGAGCTACCAGAAAAAACCGGAAAATAAGTCTTAGATGAATCTGGACTCCGAAGGAAGTTTATGGTAAAAAAATTGGTTACTCGGCATGAAAGCAAGCGTAGAAAAACATATATTAGAACTGCAGTTATACTTGATTCGATAGGCAAACAAAAATATTTTCTGTTTCGGAATTTTAACATAGCTCTCTCTAGCGATTACTCAGCCACATAACACCACAGTTGACATTGCCTTTTGTAAAGGGTGTTTTTTCCAGACGTAGAGAACCTTGATTTGAAATAAATTATTTTGAATGGTTTTATAAGAATAAGTTCTTTGACATTTTTATTTGAATGTAACTTTGGACATGACAGCCCGGAGGAAGTTCAAACGAGAGGTCCAATTTTGGACTACTCTAATCAATAATTTGGGCCGCCTCTCGCCAAGAACGTGGCAAATTTTGTTTTAAGAACAGTCAAGTGCCTTATGTTTGTCGGCGTCAATTTTATCATTGTCAAATCACAAGATCTTGTTCACAGGTCCAAAACGAGAAATTATGCGCTCACCATATGCTTCTTTCAATTTGTCAAACCATCCTGTAAAAACTAGAGGTCCTAGATGGCTTCGATTCCTGCGTAAATTGGATTTTGTAAGACAGCCAACCAAAATTCTTCCGAAGAATCAGTAAGAGTAAATGTGGTCGGGAATTGGTCCATGGTTAATCGAATGAATTATTCCGATGGACGATTTTGTCGATCATAAAGTTCACAGAGTTCGCGATGAGTTTCTGGAACAGAACCATTTTAGAAATAAATGTATACAATTTGCAGACTTTGCCCAGGCCTCAACCTTCTCATGATAAAATAGAAAACCAAACTAACCAAGAAATGCATGACAGCTGTCACATCATACGTATCATTACAAGTGTTGCCAACTGAAAGCTTGATGCGTTTACAAAAAAGACCCTTTATTTGTAGTTCTTTCGGGGCATCTGGCTTAGACTTGTACCTTAAGGGAAAATATAAAGAGAAAATATAAAAAATCCTAAAAATTCTTTTAAAATCCTTCCTTCTAACGCTAAGGACAAAGTACCATGTAAGTTGTTGCGCACATATTATATTTATTATGCAACAAAACGAAAATTTGAGGGACGCGTCCACCCTTGCATTTTATTATAGGGAAATCATGAAATTATTGGTGAAGGGAGAGGTTGAACAATAACATGTCAAATTAAGAGTTTCAATTATTGAGCAACACGAGCAATAGAAATCAAAACCCACCATGTCCTTACAAATTGCTTGAAAACTGAAACGCTCTGCAAACTCCATGCAATTTATTCTGATTTCAAGTATTTGTACTTGATAATTACATTTGTTCCAAAAGACCTGCACTAATTTAACTCAGACGTATTTTTACTTTGCGCCTTGTATTTTTTTGTCCTGTTCCTATACTACAAAACGGCAAGCATTTCCTCTCTCCTCCTTAAATTTCATTAGTACCGCATCAAAACATTCAGTATAATTTAGCGTAGACAATCATCTCTGAACGAGGACATTCCAAAATTTACCCGTTGCCATTAAGTCATTAACGAAAATTTTCAGCTTTGAGTTGAGTTGCAATATTTTGTAGGAAGGAACAGGACTGAAAAAGAAGAAAAGCATAGACACAGAACGTCAGATGTAAGGAAGATGATTTTTCGTAATGAGTTACTTCATCTTCCAACTTAATGAAGTTTCATAAGCCTTAAAGGCCCTATCTCCGTTTGTAATTTGTTCCACGCTAGTTGGTAAACAGAAGAAAAAGGAACCGTGGCGGTAATGCTTGTAGGTGGAGAAGGGGATCTAGAAAGTTCCCGGATAATTGAAAGCAATTTCGTTTTACGAATTGCAATTGTTGTAATAGTTAATAAGCGTTTTGCGTTGTCGGAAATTCTGAATCTATAGGAAGTTTTGGATACATACAAAAAGGCATACATCAAATTTTGTTTGGTATTCAATTGAAAGTAATTGTATACTTGTAATAACAAATGAGATAAATAGACTTTATCCAGTTCATTTGTCGTTGTCAAATAGAATTCAATAATGAGGCTCATCGTTTATCAATCGATTTTAAATAATTTGATAGTTAAACTTGATGAAACATTGTTGCTGAAGGTAATACATTTTTTGAAATTATTTCAGTTTGAATTCCTATAACAACAACATGTCGAAATGTCATTGTCATTATCGTCACGGTTGTAAGCCTATGACGTTCCTTGTTCTTCAGGATGCCTCGCCTTCAACATTCTTGATCTGTTGATCAATCCTACGATTTTCGAGCAACGTTATCAAGCCGTTGCAAAGAAGGCGCAGCGGAATGCGGCCTTTTTCCTGTCAAGTTCGAGTAATCTAAAAGAAAGAGTGTGGTAGGGATGGAGAAAGTAGTCACAATCCTTGCCGCAACTCCGGCCGGTGTCATGTGCTTGGATTCCTTTCGTTACATAGATTCAATGATTATAGCCGGCGCATATTACCATCAATATTCTTAATTTTGTTCTGTTTTTCAGCAGAAGGTGGTTTGTTTGTCAGGGTGCTTGGTTTTCCTACATTCATTTCTGTCTTTCCAAGAACTATTCACGGCTTTCAAGAAGGTGTTCTAGTATTTCAATATAAAAATAACGTTTTTGCCGTGGTTACAATTAAAATTATAAACAATGTGACAAAAATGGAGACTAAACAAACTTACCCAAACACTTCCCTCTGCATTTAGGCATCGGACTTCGGACCCAAATCAATAGATAGAAAGGGAACGACACAATATACATAGTGATTTTGACGTTTCGTCCATAAGTATGAGCAAAATGTAGAGGACAACGCCTCCTATTCACTAGTTTTGCACCGATCATTTCGTTTTTTAGACAAGACTAGGATCAGACCATAACCCGACAATTTCATTCGTTTTTCCAAACTTGGTCATTTTGCAGCAATACAGTTTTTAAGACGTTTTTGCAAGATTGCAAAACGCGTCAGTCCTGTTATGATCATACTTTAAAGAGAGATGTAGTCAATTAAAGCTCGCTGTCCTATACCACCTTGTCTTGATCGTTGTGTCTTGGGGAAAGATGACCGAAAAAGTAGAGACCATTTTGTGCTCTGAAAAATTCTTTTCATTTGCATGCTGATTGCGGGATTATCAGACGTATCACATGTGTCATCCACTATATTTTCTCTATCACGGACACAAAGTTGAATACGGTTCCATTCCTCATTTCTCATCACTCTCCACTCAGCTTTTCTGTTTTCAACTATTTTCATATGATGCCATGTGAAAATTAAATTCCAACATATTCTCACTTTCAATCGCATAAGCATTCATATACCATGCAGGATCATGAAATGGGATCATAAAAAATATCATGTAACATCAATTCCTTTAAATGTCACTTGCAGTTGTTCTTTTCATATCTTAGACACAAAAGCGATATAAACATCTCTTGGGGAGCACTAAAGCATGACATATGAAAGTAATCGTTTTTATCCTTTAGCGAACATTCAACTGTCATCTAACTTCTGCAAATGGGATATGTTAAAACGCTCTCATTATAAAATGTCTGAACCGGAATAACCTTGTCATCAGAAAAGCAGCAGGGAATCAAGCCTCTGGTCTTGCTTCTTAGCATGGTTATTATCCCCTAATGAGTGACGTACAAGAAGTAGTTTTTCTGTTTCATTTCCTATGTGAAAAAGAGGTCATCCTGCTATGGTAGCAATACTGTGTGAACGAATAAGGGTGAAGTATACATATAGGAGTAGATGCATATTTCTGGCGGTCCTGAGCTGAATCAAATGTTGAGTGTATCATGTACGGTTTCATGCGAATAGGATCCTTGAATCCAATTGGTGGTGATGGGCGTATATTATCTCAATATTTTATTAGGTCTGCAATAGAAATGAGAATTAGGGCAGGAAAAATTCATAAGATATGACATTAACGTACTTAAGATGCAGTATCTTAAAGTGGGCAAGAATTGAAATTTTCATAGCTGATGTAGCTATTTGAATCCTTTTGTAGCAATCGGATCATATGTAAAACATTGATATTTTTAAGCGTCTGAAACCTTAGACAAATGATGGTGTCGAAATTACTTCCTGAAACAATAACGATTTCGACGTTCCAAATATATTTGGAGATCTAGTTCCCCAACTTAAATTGAACTAGTTCAAATGGACTGGACTCCATTCCAGCACCGTCGCCTATTCAATGAAGGAAAAGAAAAGCCTGTTAACGACTCAATTGCATAGGTATTTTGTACCATTCTACTTTCATTTGGAATTTCAAAAATTTGAAGAATTTGTTTTGGAGAAGTTATTTTTATGTGCAATAATCTGATTGTAATAATCAATTTGAGATCAGAAGATAAAAAGACAAGCAATGTTAGGCTTTTGATAAATTTCGTTTGTATTAGATACCCACCATTGGTTCCGTCCTATTGATTCCAATAGAAAATATCGGAGAGGTTGACTAAGAAAAATAGCGTGGACACAAGTATTAATAAATAAATAATACGATCGTATTTCAAGATTCAAGTATAACTGGTCTAATAAAGACATCCTGCAACATTGCCATAAAAAGCCTTTGTCAAAAGTTTGCTGAAAATTTTTAATATCAAAAATGTATTCAAATATCCGCGAGAAGCTTAATAAGGCAAGAAAGATGTGTAGTATCGAAGAATATGTCAAGTTATTCTCGCATACATTCACTGGATGCTATTTGATACTTTTTTCCAAATTATTGATGAGTCAAATGGGAATTTCAAAGTAAAAACTTACTGCTGAAACCTAAAAAACATTGGATAACAAATTCGATTTAAGTTGATTCCAGAAGGGAATATGTTTATAATTTAAATATTTATGCAGGTAAAGATAAAACCTTCTCTGAAGGGACACTTGGCCAGTCTCGTTTTGACATTTTATGGGTTTTTCTCATGAGTGCACTCATCCCACACTTTCAAGTTTTCTGCTGTCGGATTGGATGATTGTATGTTAGTGTTCCCCTACGAACCTGAGGTGGGATCACCATCCGCAGATTCAAGGTCCAAATCGTAGCCATTCCAAAACTAGTGGAGGGCGCAACTTAAACAGAGGTTTGATCTGAGCCACGGGTCAGGGGATCGGTAATGACAGATTGCTGTCATCCTCCTACACGGTGAGGAGCCTATCCTGGCTGAGACGTGTTGGTTTGTGGTTTCATGTGTCTAGAAAGTAGTATTGAGCGTCCACCAGTTATGTCTTGGGTATCCTGTGTTGGGAGAGGAGCTGCTACCATATCTATATGGGGGCCGTTGGTTGACGCATTATTTCAACCCGTCTATGGAGACTGTGGAATTAGGACCTGAAGGCAAGTGTCTATGTAAAACTCTTCCACTTCATGGGTGTTACTATAATTGATTACTTATTTGTTTTAAGCTATCTTAGCCATTTTATCTGCTGATTTCTTCTCATAAAATATGCTATTCTGATGAGTTTTGGAGGGAAAAACTAGGGTTTCTAAAGGATCTTTGATATATCTGCCGAACTGGTCCCAATATACTGTGGGAAATTTTAATCAATTTTCTCATGACGTCCAGTGGCTCTATGAGGATACCCATTAAGGCGAAACTGTTGTGTCACGTTGGACCATGGATTGTGCTCTGTTTTTTTTTTCATCTTAATCTACCAAAGAAGGGATACTGCTCATAGGGTAGAAGGGCATCAACACCGTAGCGGGTGATTTAAAGAAACAGATGACAGTGTTGTATACAAACAGCTTCAGCCATTAGCAGTTGACATTGTCATTGTTTATTCAAACATTTTTTAGAATTTTTGTGAAAATTTCTGGTAAATAGCATAAAAAGGGACAGGAAAGTAGGTAGCAGTTCTAACGGAAAATCAACCTCTTAGCTTTAAGGCTTCAGATATACATTTCTTATAGATATAGCGCCGACATAGACCAAATTTCTGGTCTCCTTATCTTCTCAATTCAATGACATCATTCTTCAGTTTGTGTGATGGGAAGTAGTCGGTTGCAATTTTTAATTCGTTATTTCTATGATATTCCAACTTGGCGATCTAATTTGAAGGAAGTTTCAACACTTTTCTTTTGTTACTGAACTATACAGTACTCCTTTGCTTTACTGGAATGAAGATTTCCCTTAATCAGTTTCTATTCGAGTCAATACGTTGAGGGTTCTATTAGGTTTTCAGATTCGCTTCTTAGGATTTTACATTCAATTCTATACATTGCAGCGTCTAAAGTTGTCTTCAACATACATGGTACTTAGTATCCCAAACTGCCATGCATAAATTGAAAATTTATATAATAATGTGGTCAGTGTTGAAGCATATTTCACTCAGATACTTCGTTTTCCAGCATGGAGTCCTGTAGGGACCAATTTCGTATATCGCCGGCTTAATTGGTCATTATATACTAGTAATGTTATTTGTTCTCCGTGCTATAAAACTGACCTTCCTTTAAAACAATGAGGATAGTCCTTTCCTGATTATCCTGACTTGATTATACTGACGAAACAAAGTTTTGAAAAAAAATTGAAGATATTGAGATTTTGTGCTCATCAACCAATCTCTGCCTACCAGCGGAACCTAACTCCTCCCAGGATGAGGTTACTTCTGCATAGTGTCATTTTTTATATCAAGTCGTCCTTTGGCACTTTGGTGGAGTAGGTCAGAATCATTACTTTTTGAGGTACCTTTTGTAGCTGCATGCGTCAGAATCATATGTGCAACAAACGACAGTACCAGCTGCACTCAAAACCCCTCACCTACTGCATAGCATGTGTGTGCTCTAATCCATATAATAATCTTTATATTATCAGAAAATATTCATCACGACGAGTCATTTTCTTCGATTTATCAAACTCTTCTATTGCCCCATCAAATATTCATCAAATATCCTTGAGTGTATGGTTTCTGACAAATTTAATCAGATCCATTAAAGTTCAAATTAAAAGATCATGCGACATGTCTCAAAGTAGCGTGATAAATTTCAATCCATTCACGAGAATCCCTTTTCGTCTATGTCACAATGCTCTGGCAAGCATGTATGCTGTGCCCCAAAATGTCTTGATTAGGCGAAAATTTCTGCTGTGGCCTCCATAGCATCTCATAAGTCATATGTTATAGTTGTTCAATGTGTTACATATGTTACATTTCAGTTTAAAATTCTTTCGGTGGAATTCCAGTGTTTGAAATTGTCCTTTTCCAAACCTACATCACTCAAAATTATAACATCCTCTCACTTATTCTACATGTCTTCATCATCATCTGCTTAGATTATTTATAAATTTCTATTAATAAATCTGTTAGTATAATTTACCATTGCTTAATGACCGGGAAACACAGATAATCAACGAGACGTACAACCCCATTCTACAGATTACTCAGTAGTACGTAGTAGTGTCTTAAAGTGCAACAATTCTACGTAAAGGGAAAATAGTCGAGACGAAACAACAAAGATGATAGTGACGCTATCCTTTCACACATGACATTTTCTTACACTCATCACTCGGTTGTTGTGTAAATAGATATTCTTTGAAAATCTTCACAGGTTGTTGTTTCGTCTTGGTGACATCAAGTATCATGTCGCAAGACGCTTTCAACACTTTCTTCTTTCACACAGATCAAGCGATGATGAGTGGTATCGTGATAATTAATTTGTATTTCTTTTAAGACTTCCGGTTTTGTTCAAGTGTGTTATTCAGCCTTTGGTACTTTCTTTGAAATTTTATTTCATACCAGTGATGAATTAGTACTTTCTTGTCTTCTGAAAATATACATGGTTATAATTAAAGTTAGGATGCATTTTGATGATTTCCAGGAAGATTATTTTGTGGATCATCCGGCCCTTCACTGGTTATGTTTCCTCGAAGTTGTTCTAGGGCATGTTAATCAACAACACTTTAATATTTCCGTTGGCTCGACTGATGATGGTTCATTTGACAATCTCGTTAGCTGAAGAGAAAAAGTCCTTAATATGTCTCAAGCTATCCTAAATAGCTTCGAAGTTTTTTTTTTGAATTCTGGACCAATAAACAGAAATCAAGGAAATTAGTTGTCTGTAAGAAATCTTGCGGACTAGGCAATTCTTTGATGGGCAATGGCAATTTATAAGCAATACTGGAAACGGCTAAGCCAAAAGACAACTCATCAAATCCTTTTCATATCGAATTAATTTCTTATTATTAACATAAAATTTGAAAAAATTTCGATCCTGATTCGATATTTTTGCACCCTTTTTATATGTTCCACCGAAATTATGACAGTAGATATTGACAAGTGTACTCAAAGCAACATCAAACTTTCTCTAGAGCTAAGACACCTGTAAATAAGTTACTTAAAAAAAATACTTATCGGTTAATAATGACTTATTATTTAAATTTAGGTGCTTATTTTAGGATCAAAATAAGTTTTAATGGTCTTGGAAAAAATGGCGTAGAAATCGCACGACACCATCTTGCGACTTATTCAAGTGAAAGCGTAATTTTTCCTTTGAAAATCAATCGGTTTCAGTCAGCAACTGAACATCGGCTGCTACATGAAGTATACAGCCGACATGCTCTGTCAATAAAATCATAAGAGAACTGATTCGGCAATTCAAAACAGCCAGATTTCCATGGGCAAATAATGTCATAAGAAGTTTGCAGGGGTTGTTTGGCCAAGACTTATAACGAACTCAATAGGAGCTGACAGGAATATTTAGAGGCTAGCTAAGGAAGCGATTTCGAATCGTCTAAGAGCTCTAGGTGGGGCGCAGAACAGGAATATCTGGTTCTTTATGAATTTAAGGCAACCTCCAACTACTGCATCCATTTCTTTGAGGCATGTTGACTATCACATTTGAATGACTACTCCTCAAGTCCTGGTATAGACTAAGGACCTCGTAGAACACTATTACTAGCTTAGGTTACAGGTTTGAGTTTGAGGTATGCCTTGTACATCACTACGAATCAAGGAATTATCGCTTCTATTGGTTTTTCTGACAGCATGATTCCATCCTGCCCTCATGGTTCTTATGGCTTGAAAAGTTTAATAGACCATGTCATCTTTCAAAGCCAGCCATACAGCATCTGCGTGCTCTCCATTTTACCTCCTTGGGATTAGAATGGAGTATGACATTCGAATGACAAGTCCTATGCCATTTGAGCTCGACGCAACCCTTTGAAATCACCAAGAATTCACGCATAATCTCCTCTAGTGGTTCTTCTGACCTTTTTGATATTATTTAATCCTGTCTAGACAGCTTTTCCAAAAGTCAATGGTCTACCTATCTTTGTGTTTTGTATAGTCTGCTGCAGACGATCCTTTTACTTCTTCACCTTTGACGCGGGAAAAAATTCACGTTCCTATATGATTACTAAATTATGCTCCCAATAATCCTTCGCTACTGTTTCTAGTGTTGCAGCCAGCTTCATCTTCTAACTGCAAGGTGAAGTATGACTTTTAGAGACTATTTTCGTCGGTCTGGAAGGTGCTTAAATAACTTTGATTTGGCCACAAATATGTTTATATTTTTGACATTCTTGACATCTTTAGTTCCTTTTTGAAACTTCAAACGGTTCGCCAATCGTTACTGCCCCTTACGAAATGAGCAAACTTTTGAATGCTTTTACTAAAAGACTGTTTATCATTTACTTGAAGATATCCGCAATCCGAAACGCGTTGCTTAGAGATACCTTGAAAAGTGTGCTAATGAAGGAAGCACTGAAAACGAAGGAAGTAATGTTTAGAAGTTCAGAATAAGGACCTTGTTGTTTGCAAAGTCAGAAAAATCTGTGTCAATGACAAACGTTGTGGAAGAAGGTATGGGTGGAATAAGTTTGAAGCAGATTGTCAACTATAGCCTTTGTCTATATAGTGTAACAATGAACATGCACGACTTAGTTCCTAATCTAACAGGATTTAATCCAGTCTCTTTGTCACTAAGAAGTCTTATAAACGGAAATATTAGATTAGGCAAGAATTGTGGGTTCGCAACAATCAAATTACCATTGGCGAAACGTAGAATTTTCTCGATTTTTGGTACTAGCGCAATTAAAATAAAACTTATCTGAGCATCCCCTTGTTCTTTGGAACCGTACGTTTGGGCTAGCTGATGTGAAATGAAGGTGATATTTTTGGCAGCTGTCAAGCATATTTTGCAACTTTCGCTGCATTATGCTCATGAGCAAGAAAATATATCGGCTATATATCCGAAACTTCCATACGAATTTTCGCGACAATATAACTTACTTTTTGCCTGGTATGCGTATGGAAAGCGGTTGTATATGTAGGTGTCACGCGAACTTCGTGGCCCTTTTGTTATTATGCACATGAGAATGAGATTAACAGCAAACTACATATCCATGTAAGCGTCTATTTTTAAGGGCCTGGTCCGCGTGAGGCCATGTTCTATAACTTACTGATGACGATATAGCTTACATATTGCCTGGAACCCAGGGGAAAGAGTAGACACTTCCAAAGCTCTAAATAACGAACGTCGTAGTGAAAGCCATTGCACTTTGTCTGCCAATTCACGTTGTTTTATCTTCACGCTCATTTTTTTCATTTGGAATTGGATCTCCGGTTATTTTCGAAGAGTTGTTGCCCTCAAGTGTTTGCGATGGTTTTTGGTTATAATATGTATGCAGACAACTGATTCTCCTGAAATTGATTGTTCAAAGTGGGTTAAAATAAAATTGTTTTACCACTCTTTATTGCGTGTTGGAAATAGGGCAATCTATGCAGCAACCTGTTTCAAGAAAAAGAACGGACCATTACCGATCAATTCCTAACTACTAACAAGCAATAACACTCTCGAGAGGCATTATGAAGAAAGAGACAAAGCTACTATTTGTAGCAAATAAAGCGAGTTCAGGCATCAAAAAGAAAGTGAGTGCTGAAGTCCATTGGCGATTGCGAGCAGAATCTTTTTCCAAATCGAATTCAGAAATGAGCAATGGGAAAGCTTTTTGTTAAGCTTTGACCCTGGCTCCGACGATTTCTGGAGAATGTCCAAGTATTTTCGACTGCAAGACAGGATACAAGTACCACCAATACATGGCCCAAACGGATTACAATACGACAATGCAGGTAAAACCGAAGCATTCGCGGAGTCCCTTGAAATTCAATTCAAGGAAAATTCATCGGACGACGAGGACTATAACTTTGCGGGTGGAATATCAGATTCGGCCGACAAGCTCTTGCGAGCACAAGAGAATAACTACGAAACAATATTGCCAACAGACATATACGAAATCAAACGCCTAGAACAAGCACTAAACAAAAGTAAAGCACCGGGGAATGATACAATAACGAATACGATGCTAAGCTGGCTTCCAGACAATATACTACAAGCACTGACGGATATAATAAACGCAATACTCCAGTGGCGAAAGTATCCCAAAGCATGGAAATCAGTGACAATTATTGTTTTTCCGAAGCCTCAAAAGGATCCAACATTTCCACAAAATTGGAGGCCAATCAGCCTCCTTAGGTCGATGGCGAAAATTGTAGAAAGGATGATTTTGCATCGTCTTACCGAGGCATTATATGATAGAAATATCATACCGGAAGAGCACTTCGGCTTCGAAGCTATTCATTCCACAGAGCTCCAGCTCGTAAGGGTGGTCCAGCACATAAGAACAGATTTCGAACGCAGGAAGTCAACAGGACTGATTATGTTTGACATAGCCAAAGTCTGGCATGCAGGAATAATATGCAAAATGCATGAGCTCAACTTGCCACTACAACTCACCCAAATAATTGGCTCCTTCCTAGAAGGCAGAACATTACGCGTCAAAATTGACAACTGCCTATCAACCCTGCGACCCATTGAAGCTGGAGTCCCTCAAGGATCACCCATGTCACCGGTCCTTTACAATATATACACTGCAGATCTTCCCAGTCTGTCCCGAAAAGTAAAAATATCACTGTACGCTGATGACACCTGTATCTTCTCCACAGGACGACAAGCAAAAGTCATAACGTCAAATTTGCAACGCTCAACGAACTCCCTTTTGGAAAACTTTCACAGATGGAAGATCAAGATCAACCTAGACAAGACAAAAGCCATTTTTATAACCAGGAAGCTACGACAAAATTCACAGAAAATTACAATCGACAATGAACCCATAGAATGGAACAGAACAGCAAAATATCTTGGACTAACATTCGACGACAGACTTACTTAGAAACAGCACATACATAACAAACGAGGACATTGCATAGGACGCCTATCCACGCTCCACCCTCTTCTGGCATCGAAAAAACTTAGTCTGAAAAATAGAGTGCTAATCTTTAAACAGACTATACGACCGACGCTACTGTACGGTAGTTCCGCTTTCTACCAAACGACAAAAACAAACAAAATAGCACTTCAGTCCTTCCAAAATCGAGTGATAAGGAAAACCTTGGGAACTCCATGGTATGTCAGAAACACGAATATATACGAAGACACCAAAATAGAGACAGTTGAAAAATACGTACGAGACAAGGCTCTAAAGCTCTTCGACACAATAAACAAATACGAAAACAGTATCATGGCGTTCGTAAGAACCCTGCACACGAAACCAAACTCTACATATCCGAAAATCCGCCAAATTGTAGAATAAAATTTTGAGTAGGACAACACAGACCGCGATAAGTTGAGTGGGCATATAATGCTCACAGATAAGAGGGAGTCAAAGTGCTGAATCGCACTAACTCCACGCACTACATACTCCAAGATCTTTGACCAAATTTTGTATATTTAGAGTATTGTGGTTTCATTAACATTGTGGAACATTAACAATCATCGCCTTTCGTCCTCGTTGATCTAAGGAAAAACGAAAAGGGTTTCCTGCAAGCGATGATAATTTGATTTATGGAAAAATTGACTTAGCATGAGGTAATGAGTCATGCGGTTATGGGACTCATTCTCAGGTTGAAGCAGAGGTGTTTGGAGGGTAGCCCGTATAATACTTCTAGGTCTCCGAGCGTAAATTACCTTCATCTCCACACTTCGGAAAAAAAAACATTCTTCTGTCTCGTTCTTCTTCCATAGCGTTAATTTTTCTGTTTGTATACTGTAGCCGGTGTTATTCTGTACTGATCATGTGTGGGCTCTTAAATTTTCGAAGTTCCTATCAGGAGGCTTGAGGAATTTGAGCATTTCATGCAGGTCGCAAGCAAGGTAAGGATACAAAATGAATGCGTCCCTCTAATGTCCTTTGCTTTATCATTGAAATCAGTCTTTAATCACATTTGCTGTACTTGCTGAAGCATTCACCGAATTCCTTCTTATGTACACACACCTCAGTGATTGCACTTGTGCCACTCCCATGAATCTAAATACTCTTTACCAAATGATCAAACGTTGCAGGATACAAAGGAATAAGCAAGTGCACTGCTCGTTGCCTATCAATCAATAATATTCGTTCTACCCTTAGGCATGTTGTGCATCATTTTCCGAACGAAATGATTGTTGCCGAGTTCATTATTTGCAGACAGTATATCCTGTACGGATGCAGAACGAAATAAACTTGATAGTGCAGTGTTGTGGAATTTAGTATGATGTGATTTTCTCATGTTTGAGTGTATGCGTACTTTTTTGTTCGTACCTTCATATATTTTTGAAAGTATTTACTAATCCGGCATGTATTGCGACTTTAAGGTAACCCTTTTTGTACCCTGTTTAATCACCAGGTTTTTATTAACAACTATCTTTCCCCCTCAATCTCACATATCAGATTACACCCTGAATACCTTAGATGTTGTTTGCAAAGTCGACACGTTGATGATGATATATTGCATTACACATATCGTCCGGAAGCGTAACCACACATCGTATAGTTGAGTAAACATTTACAACCACATGCATGAGTTCAGTTTATCACATACGTTCACACATTACGGGTAATAACTATGCGTAAATCCTCATACGACTATGCTTTACTTTTGCTTGTCCATTTCAGTACGATTTAATTATTTCCACCTGGAAAAATCCATTCCTGGATTATAGTACATTGTATTTTCATATTTTCTATCAACACTTTAATCTCATGCACACTTTTCAATTGCCATGGCACATTTGATGCAATTAAATCTTCTTGTTTTCATGGTACATTTAAGTCAAGATTCAATTGAGTCTGTTTAGATAAGGAAAACAGGAAAAGAAAAATTAATAAATTGGAAAAATTTGATGTGTCTGTCTGGCTTTCGTGATGGTTTTACACATGCGCTAATAAAAGATGTTAATTTAATCTTTATCAGCTAATAAATTTTTTTATAATGAAAACTAATTACAATGAATATTTATGCTCGTTAGGGAAAATTTTCAAACGTATTTTCACTTAATATTATCATATTTAATATTGCATTTGAGGCATTCAACTAAATTTTAAATGTATATGGTTTCATGAGTAAAATATGAACCTGTCACGTGTAATTGGTGAAAAGAAAATATTCATTTAATCTACTTTTCAAACTGTTCTTTTGAAAGCAGTAGCTAGAAAAAATATCGATTTAGCTTTCTCTAATACATAGTTAACTCCCTTTGAAATGAAACTGTGAGAAAGAGCAGCTGCCTTCAATGCACGGGGTCATTGGTTCAAGTTCCATTGACAAAAAGAGGCTACTACCTCATCCTAGCTTAGTAAGATATCTTTCTTAGCTTAGAAAGACTTCCTTAGATACCCTTAGAGATACTTTTAGACATCCTAGAAGCTAGGATGTTATGTCTTAGAATGATGTTAGCGCTGAAGTCACCTAAAAGCTTGGGGATAAGAAGGGTTTAGAAATAAAGAATCTATCTAACCTATTGTTATTCAAAAGATAGGTAAAGGTTTTTAGTTTAATTTTCAGTAAAATTTCAATGAAGATCTTAACAGTCAAACGAACGAATAATAACTATTTTTTTTTATTTAGTTCCTTTGCAGCTGCTGTGCTCATTAAAAAATTAGTAAAATCTTAGAATAAGGTGTAACACTTCTTTTGAAATACTCTTGGGAACAAGAAAACTCAACCATTCAGCGTTACTAACGTATTTATTGTTTATTACTACGTTGTGAATTACACCGAACAGTTTACCTTGAAATCCAAAATTTTTAATAGTTTCAATACCACTTCACTAAATTTGTTTGCTACTTGCCGACAGTATGCAAAGGAGCAAAGGAACTGACCATCTTCATACCCGTAAGCGTTGGCATACCGTTGAGAAAACACAACCCCCAACAGCAAGAATACTTCTGGACGACTTCTCGCAGAAAGAGATAGAAAAAGCCAAAGTAGTTTGATGTTTGTAGTGCAATTTTACGCAAAAGCTTTGAAAGACAAATCCATAAGTTCAGAAGTTTGTGCGAAGTGTTAACCCTGTTTTGAGTTTTAACTATGCTTCATCACAGAAGTGCATAGGGAAGCGATTTAATGGATTGTCAGCTAATCAAAATACATCAAGGCAGGACTCTAGAAGAGGAGTGGCAAGATACATGAGGAATGAGATGCAACTCTTTATAATAAAAAAGATGCAAGGAATGTCAAAAATTGATGTTAGATAAATGAAGGATTAAATGAAAATTTTTGTAATAAATGTTTTTTCCCAAAATAAAAAACGAGAACCCTTAGGAAATCATCGGTCAATCAAATCCGTAACGTATAACAAAACCAGTTGGAAATTGGAAACCACTATATATTATTTGATCAAATAAATCAAATCAAATCATTTCAGATCAATCTAAAATTAAAATGTTTTCTAGTTGGTTGGAGTAGTTTGAATAAAGTTTGGCAATAAGAAAGAAAGCATTGGCTTAAAATGTACTTATGTTTAGCAAACGAGTTCCAAAAAGACAGATAGTGCATTAGGGATTCAAACTAAAGAGTTTAGCAGCTGTCCTTGCAAAAACAAACGATACTGATACAATCAAGTTTGAAACTTCTCTACCCTTTGGTACATTTGCGGACATTTCACAAGTTTTAAGTCTGATCGGTCGTTTTGTTCACCAAAGAGTATGGGCTAACACCGTCAGTAAGAGGTAAATAAGTAAAACTGAAGTTAATTGCAAACAATGACACAAAATAACAACTACTACGAAGATCAATATCTTATGTAGGAAAATCATTCTGAACAATTATGTAGTGTGAACAAGAATGCAATATTTAGTATGTAGTACGAGTACATAAAGTTCTAAAGTTTTTGCCAGTTGTAAAGTTTTTGCTTCATGGTTTCAAATGGAATAAAATAGACAAATACTTTTCTTGAAACTTCATTCCTTACATACGTGAGTTGGTTTTAAGGCCATTACCAAAAACGCATCCTTATATTTACTTTCTGACATGAGGGGAATCAGTTCCTTTTAGAACCACAAAAATGTTGCTATGAAGTAACATTTCATTTTCTTTCTTGGTTGAATTCAAAACAGAACAACTTTTCTAAGTATTAGTGAGTTTTTTTTTTAAAACGTATAAATAAAATGAATTTCTTAGCTTATTTTACGTTCAGATTCTATTTGCTCCTAGATTTTAAGAAAGGTATTTTTTTAGTGGCTTAGAACTTTAAGTTGGCAACACTTTTTAATGCTACGATGTGATAGCTGTCATGCGTTTTGTAGTTAGTTTGGTTTTCTATTTTGAATGAATGGGTAGGTTGACGCTTGAGCAACGTCTGTAAAATTAATTCGAAAAATATATGATTCTTTTGGGTAACTGATCGCACACTATGTCAATTTTATAGCCGACATAATCATCCATCAGATCAATAAATTCAATTAATCATGGATAGTTTGCTCGCTAATAATACGCATACATTCAAATGAAGTACAAAGTATTGGCTGAAGAGCTGAGAAAGATAAAACGAAAGTATCTTGTTTCGCAGAACAGGAACTAAATCCAAATGGAACAGGCACTAACGCCGATCGATCACCAGGTGTATGGACCCAAGAACAAATTGTGGCAGATCACGAATCACATAAGAAATTGTGTTTAGCGATTCAATCACAAAGGAGCCTCATAGTTAAAATGATGCTACATGCTCCGTTAATAAACAAAGATGTCATATTTGTCAAGTGTTGAGCAACCGATCTTGGGATTTAATAATCTCTTAATCCTACAGCCTCGAGAAAGCCAACCTATTTATTGTCGTTTCCTATAAAAATGAATTTGTTTTTATTTTCTTTCGGAGATACGGAAAAATTTATCAAAATATCTAATAAATTTATTCGACCTGAGTGAGTACATCGAAATGATAAATGTTTTTGAGTGTTATTTCTAATTCTGTCCCATCCATTCCAGGTGAAAAAGTTTAAACTTTGCGTTCCATACTTTGGAAGTGTGGTTTAGGTTCAGGTTTTATCCTCACTAGCATGGTCGAACCGCCTTCTCCACTAGAAAATCTGTCACCTCTGAACACATTGCACTGGGGCACATTGTATCGTTATCCTGGCTTTAGAAAAGTTTCCTGGGTCAGAACTACGTGGAAGCGCTGCAGGTTAAGCAATGGATTTTCCTATATTTTAAGGATTTGTGAACAATCTTCATCACTTACTAGATGTTCTCCTTCCCAGTTGACATATTGGGTTTTTTTTGTTCTGGTGTCTTTCACTCGGAGAAATGATGGAGCTCTTCGCATTTCACGCATCTTGCTTGCGCATTGCTTTCATCTGAAGAGTGCCCAAGTTGTTGGTAGGTATGGTCCATCAATTGTCTATTCTGCGAACTTGGCACTTCAACCGTCAAGACGAGATGGCATATGGCAAAGATGTTGTAGATATGAGTTTTTTCTTTAGGTTAAAGACTACCTAGTTGTGAGGGCGCTGATTATAGTTCAACGACATTTCCTAGTATTGTATGGACGACTTGTTGCTCCAGATCGAGTTTTATGTCTTCGATCTCCGGCCGTCGAGTCCCCTGATGATGGCATTCAAGTCTCACTTCTCCACAGTACACAGTACACGACCACAGTATGTGTGGTCAGTATGGATGTCTTGTCAGTTTTCTGTTGGCTGTAGTTGTTTTTGGTGTTGGGTGTTTGGTTTGGGTTTATGTCAAGCAATACTCGTTTAGCCGTTTCTATGTTAAGTTGTTTATTCGTACACTAAGCTTATCCGGTTTACTCATTTTAATTTATGCAGCCCGTGATTTTGCTTGGTCCTTTGAGGGGTTCGCATTAGAGACCGGTAGGGGGACCGGCTTAGTTAGAGGTTTAAGGATGGATAGTTCTGGGATGACTCTTTTTCGGAGATTCCTCATTGTCCTTTGCTTCATTCTCTTCTTTTTCTTCCTCCATATCGTTATCGGGCTTGGGTTCTGTTTCTTAGATAGTTTCATCATTCCTTGTTTTTTTTTGTCTGAAGAAACAGTTTAAGTCGAAGGCGGTGGTGGCGCAATTTTGCGCTGTTTAGATTTGTACTTATAGGCATCTAACATCCAAGTAGTCAGTTCATCATTTTTGTCGCGTTCTTCAATCTGCAATCATCTAGCTTAGCTCTAATTTGCTTCCTGCGTTGGTTTTAATTCGTTAACAACTTGCTAGGGTTGTTTTTACATGCTGAGTTGCTCAATGAGTCTGTGTATTATTGTTGATATTAAGATGATTCACAGATGATATTTCGCACATGTGCGAACGCATCTTCTTGGCGAAGCCCTGGCCGCAAAGATTAATTTTCTTTGTTAAAATTAAGTTAATTTTCGTTAATTTCCAGACACCGCGGTAAAAATACAAGCCAGTCTTTATTCATTTCAAAAATATATCGAGAACCAGAAAACGATAGATTTAACAACTCATCAACAGGCGGATGATTTTCTTTCATTACGGCGGTTAGAGCAAGAATTCCGATTAGGGGCCCAGCTCTCTACTTTATTTGTAGCTTTGTATCTCGCTGATATATCTTTCACAATCGTACATATTTTCACGTTAGTTCATTTCGAAATTTCTACTATGAAAAATAGTGTGAAGCGAAACAAAGGATGGGTGGGTGGATCCCCTATTTACACTTACTGATTGACGATTTCTGGTAATTTTTTCACGCAAAGAATGTTGCGATAATGTTATAATTCTGCTTGCAAAGGTCTGCAGTGCCTCAATATTGGGCGACCAGCCTGAAGTTTCAAGGTATCATCTTATCTTGCGTACCACTTCTGACCTCAGCACGAGTCACACAATCTTCTTTTTCGGAATCTGTATCAATGGCTATCAAATCATCATCAGCTTCTAAAATCACTGCAATTTCCTTACAACTCGTTGGTCAAGAGGGAGTAATTTTATGAAAATATATAATAAAAACGGCTTTAAACATTAAAGAAAACAAAATGACGATTATCTAGAAAATATGACTCATAGAAAACAAAAAACACATAAGAACAAGAAGTAAATAAAGCATAAACATACGTCAAATAGGCGAGCAACATCACGTTTACATAAAAAATTTTGACACTTTAGGAACGCAATAACCGTATGCCATTAGCTCTCAGCAGTAACTGAGTTAGTTTAGAAAGTGATTTTGGTATGCGTGTGGATAAAATAGCGGAAAGTTTATGCCAAATCGACGTAGATGCGACTCTTAGGGTTAAAAGAATTTTGGAAAATGTATACTTTTTGTAAGCAAACATTGTGCTCAAATTGCATGGAAATGATTTAAAAAAAATTTAATTATTGAAAACCCTTATTGACATGTTGAAAGTAAAATCCCATTCCATTCCCTTTTCTGCTTTCTGTCTTATCTTTTCCTGTAGCGCCGTGCAATAGTTCTACGCCATTCAGACCCATAAATCCTATCTAACTTGACTGAGCAATTTTTCCTATCAGAAATAGTATACAAAACTTTAAGCGATCACGGTGTTCCACTTAAATCCCGCCTTTAAAGCTGAAATTTCCTTTTCCTATATCGCCTTGCCGATATTTATTTATAAAAAACACTTTTAATTAGCGTCGTAAATTTTTCCACTTTATTAGAAAATTTAAAGCTGCTTATCGCAAACGAAGGATTAAAAATTTACAACTTTATGGATCGAAATTTCTGCAAGAGAAAGTTAGTTTATTTTATGATAGTCCTGTCTGGGTATCAATATCTGTTCAAATTCGCCAGAAAGTTTGCCGACCTTGGTTTGAGGATACTTTTCTTAGTATCGTATTTGCGTTTGCTGCTACACAGCAAAGAAATATTTCAAAGGAATAACGCTTGCGATATGGTGGCGAACATCATAAGCAAGAGTCGTAAAGTAGCAGGATAATAATAATTTTGTAATTTTAATCATGAGATTTTACGTGGGATTATAAATGTAAAAGGAGCGTGTTGGCAATGTTAACGAATGTTTTTGAATTAATTTAACTTATTAATTAACTGTTTGGAAGTTGCAAATGGGCAATTATCACATATTCAATGCAAAAAAACATTAATTCTACTGATTTTAAATTTAAATATTTATTTATGAACTCCTTTCAAGCGTATCCGATTATTATTTCAACTATTCTGGGTCTGAACCGTCAATTTTAACCAAATTGAGCTACAAGCTTTCATCAAATTCCTTTTTGTTGTTCTTTTCTTGATATATCTTCATTTGTTCTCACCAGTCACATGTAGTGAGTTTTTAATAGTCCTATATCCAATCAAAGGAAAACAGTTCCTAAAACTATTCTTATTACGTAGAAGAGCTTCAACAGTACATTATTGATCTAGGGCAGGGCCAAACTGAGAGCATTGAAAAAGTGCAGAACCACAACCATCAAGAACAACCACAACGAAAAGCCGTTGGAAACGACAATAAGGACAATGATGATGAATATAAGGATATGTTAGAGTGCAAGCTGAAGGCTTGAATGGATTGAGTTCCAACTACATGGAACCAAATATCGATACTTGACCCAAATCCTCGCCCGTTCAGATTCTGTACAAGCCACAGCGTTTTTTATCCTTTCCCCATTTTTGCAACGACGTTTTGGATACTGGAAACTTCTTATACATTGCGAAAATTGTTGAATTCATTTGCCTGGCAAGAGCAGCACTTTCACCAACGAAAGCAATGGGCTTAGGCAGTAGCAGGATTAATGTTCAGCTATATGCAAGATATGTGAAAGTATGCATTCATACATGTTATACATATGATAATTTTATTGTTGTTCTTATTCTGTCGGAAAACCAACTGAATGTTAAAATGGAAACTGCAGACAATAGGGAAAATTTTAATGGGGCCAACTTAACTTTTTGTTCTGTTTTGATTTCAGAAACATCGTTTTGTGCTTATAAATTGGGTTTTAGTGTTGCAAACAACAAAATTTCAACTTAATTTTTTATAACATTTTAAAACGGATGAGTTTGAACTGCTCTTTTATGATGGTAATCTATTAATATTTCAAATATTTATTCTGAAAAATTCCCTACGATCAATGGCGTAACAGTCAATTTAATTTTTTGCTCAGAGACAAAAGTGTACGCAAACATTCGGTCGGAATCATCCTTGACCGAATTGATTTTCCTAATGCCTATAAAATACGCTTTTTAGAGGCAAAGATCAAATACAGAAAAGTTGTTTTGATTGTCATGAAATTGGTTTTCATGTGAGGATGTGAGCGGTATAACTGGCGCGGAGAAAGCCCAAACGACAGGTTCAATTTTCGACTAATGTTACCAATAATTGTGGCGGGATCTCGCCAATAACGCGTCAAACGTTGTCTTACAAAAAGTCAAGCGGTTCGGGCTTGTTACGTAAACGGGTGAATTGACGTATCTCCACAAGAAAGAGCCGAAAACGTAAAATTATGTGCTCAATGCTTCTGTGCTCAAATGCTTCTTTCAATAAGTCGATAGTTGCACAAGCTGTATCGCATGTCGCGACATCCTGATGAAACAAGGGGTTCCCTAGATTACAGCAAGTACATTTCGGAACAAAAAAGTCATTGTTCATGGTTTAATAGCGGTCACCATTGAATGTAATGTTATTCTCAGCCGCATATGGACCAATGGTTCCACTGGCCCATAAAGCATCCCAAACAATGACTTCGTCCGGATTCAAAGGTGTTTGGACAACTGCATGTGGTTGTTCATCAATCCAAATATGGCACTTTCGTTTATTCTTTTATTGACACAGCCATTCAACCAGAAATGAGCGTCATTGCAAAGAAGAAATTGCTTGAAATTCGGGATCTGTAGCAATTTGTTGTTTGACCTACTCACCGAATCCAAACTGTTACCGGTGGTCGCTTCGTTTCATTTCCGGCATGAAATTGTTTTTTAAACACATAAACCAAGATACTTACTAGATGCACCACGTTTTGATAAATGCGTTTTGTTAGTGCGAGTGAACAAATTGCCGAAAAGATCTAATCATCGATCGTTTAAATCGAAATAATTATTCCGATGGACGGTTTGTCGGCCAAAAAAATGCGCGGTGAGTTTCTCGAAAATGACTGTATTTTGCGAAATAAATCTCGAAGTCGAAACACGATTCGCAGACGTTGCAACCTATTCATGATGAAATGGCAAATCAAATTGAATATAAAACGCTAAAAGCGCTATCACACGATACGTAACATTAAAAAGTGTTGCCAACTCAAAGTTCCATACCTCCAAAAAGACACCCTATATGAGCTAGGCGTACCAGCGCCAAGTCACAAAAATCTAAAACCCATCGTCACCAGAAGTACTTATATCAGGCGCTACGTAAATTGAAGGCGAGGGTCATCGTTATCCCAATGAATATGAATTCCACTTTGAATTCTTTGAATTAGAAATCGATAGAATAGCCAAGGACTGTGGTGTCTTGCTGGTTACAATAAGGGACCTTTATATGGTTATAAATATTTTTTCATAAATATTGTTCGTCTTCGAAACGCGATATTCTTTTTTCTGAAGCAGTATTCCTGTATTTTCGTAATAAAATTCATAAATCTATAATACAAAGCTAGATACAATAGGGCCGATATACAAACGCTTAGTGTTTGTTCTTTATATGTATGCAAGTAAATTAAATTACGTCGATACCGCGATACATTCTCTCTAGACTCCCTTCCAAGACTTTTAAGCAAATGGATTTGGCATGTTGTTTAATTGCTATTAATTTCATTGCCAATATTGTTTTTATGTTCAGACGGGGTTCTAGACTTTTTGAGGTATACTCTTTCTTTAAAAATGGCTAAAGGAAAATAAAAAATTTTATAGAGTCATAGAGTCCATTGCTAATGCATCCCAGCTGAATAGTTTTGAAACTATAGCGACTGATGGTTTTGAACTGCTGGTCTCAAAAGAATGGAACCAATCATGAGGAAATAATCCTTTGCGAAAAACTGAGTATCCCATGTGAATGATGGCCCCGAAAATCCTCCTTACGGCTTCTCGGAGCCCAAATCTGCAATTCTGACTAAGCCATTCAATTCATTTGTGCTCATCAAATTTTTTAGTGACCGCCAGACTTCCTCCTAGTCAATGTTGGTATATGGCTGGGATCGAAATCAGTTGCCAATAGAGTACTTTGTTCCAAGAAATGCTTGCCTACAAATAATATCAATAGCTTTGCTACTGAATGTTACCTCTAAATTCCAGGTGGCATCGGTTAGGGTCCTCAAGAGCTTTTTATGGAAAAAGTAAAAGCGAGTCTTTTGCGAATCGAACCGCACTGGTTTTGCAGGTCGCAGATTGAAGGTCTACATCTGACGTAGACGCAGGAACTGGACAGCAACAGGATAAGGTACCTCGGACTGGATCAAGAAAACGGAAATGGTCGCGCGAACGAAGAATATACTACACTAATGGACGGTTGAAATTCAAATCCCTTATCACCCACTTCAACCAAACCAAATATTTCAAATTAAGGGCACTGAGAGCCCTAGCAAGAAAATTGCAAGTAGCAGAAATCTTAGAAAAGGTGGAGATCCATTTTTTAGTTGGTTTGCCACGGCTGGAGGTGAGAATAAATGCTCCAAAAGTGGCCAAAAAGATAAAATCAGCTCTTCCAGAAGAAGGAAGGGGGGCTAGTATAATATAGTATATGTGCATTACCTTATATGAAGAAATAATCTTCATCTAGGGTAATGCACATAGTGCCATGATTTTACAACTTTTTAATGCCTTTTTAAAGTGGCGCGCGTCAAGTCCTTCAATATAGGTATTTGTATCATATTCGAGCTTACAATTTGAATAAAATCTCTTCTCAGTGAACCAATTTTTCAAACGGTGAAACAGGAAATAGGCGTGCGAGCTAAATCAGGCGAATACGGTAGGTTTTCAACCACTTTGTAACGTAATTCTTGCAATTTATCAGTTATATTCCGAGCAAAATGAGCTGAAGCGTTGTTTTGATATTAGATGTTCAAGATAGTCTTTGAAGATTATACCATGTGCATCCCAGATAATTATCTCTAGAACCGTGTCAACTGCGGGTTGCATCATCGAGTGCTTCCTACGGCTGTCACCAGGTAATAACCATTCCCCCACCGCCGAGTATACTCAGGCGTGTAGTGATGAAACTTTGTTTCATCCATTATCACAAATCGTCTCAAATATCAGTTTTAATTATTTCGAAAAAGCTCGAAATTTACAAAAATTTTCAGGGACTTGACTGGTGCTACTACGTTCAAAATGGTTGGTTAGGGCGAGGTAGAAGTATTATAAAATTCATCAAGTCATGCTTCGCTTTACATCCTATTTTTCCCTTAAAAATCAATGTTATACCAAATGAGCTCCACCTATTCTATTATTTCGAAAATTACAGAGGTAGCCTCAAATGTCATAAGATTTTGACACGATCGAAACTAGGTACTCTACAAAGAGCACATGTTCACAAGAGCACAATTCCATTGACTTCGCAAGTTAAGTCAAGTGTCTAGACTTCATTTAAAATGGTGACAAAACACCACCCTTCTGGTAAAATACCTTTGGTTTTTCCAGACATTGTGTAGTGAGGGCACCTCTTTTTAAAATTGTTGAAAGAGAGGATAATTTCCTGTAGTGTTACAGAAACATATCAGCTTACACTTTTTAGGATAAAATAAGAAGGCATATTTCGGGAAATTTTTTTACAAGGATGTTGTATATAACGGTTTTTGAAGGTTCCAGAGACTAGACTAGGGTACTGCCTGTACAGAAGTGTGTGTGGCCGTGACATTTTGCTTGTTGGCCGTGTTGACCGATGCACTTGGGCAAATATAGATCGCGTGCACGTGAAAATCGAAGAACTGTGAACTGTGAAACCAAGTTGAGGTCCTTGTCATCGGATGGGTGTGGCTTCGAGATTCACCAGACTACCTGCACTTTACGGAGCAGCATGATGAATGATATTCCAGTTGCTGTCAGATTTATGATATTCACGATTTTGGGATGATCACGTTTCTTAAGGGCAGTTTTGCTGGCTTCTCGGCCATTTAGGACTAAAACGTAAACCCTAGGCTTGGAACTTATTCACTTTATTGTAGAATTTTAAGTTTAACCTCTCAATCTTAGAACATTGAAAGATACTCTAACAATTTATATTGCTCTGGTACTCTGACATATCAGATACTGTGAGTTTCAAATAAGAACAGTACATTCAATTAAATGAATTCAATTTATCATTTCAGTGCTTCATAATTTTACTCTGAAATGCCGTCGCATTGTAAAACATCCGATCGAATATCCTAGTACTGTTCCCTAGTGGCCTAACTCATTCCTAGTTTCAGTCAACGTTGTCGCAGTAGATTCGTTGCCTGAATTGACAGCGATAAACTTCAAGCCTAGACCATCGTATCATCACACTCAACTATTTGTCACCCTCTTAAACACCCTGTGAAATTTAATATTTTTGTGTACCATTAGCAAAAAACATTGTTTATCCATGTCACTGGATGTTGTGCTGCTTCGCCTGGCTTTAAGAAGAATTCAGGGTTACCTAGGGCAACCTTTTACGTTCAAATGCAAAAGGCATTAGTATTCGATTAATTTTGAAAGATAAGCCTGAAGTTTTTGCATTCGAATCAGTGAATCAGTCAATATTAGAGAAAACCCGTTGAAATTACTTAAACGTCTAAAATTTTAAGAGCCAGACGAATTTTTAATGATTCTCGCTTATCAGATACTGATCCTTAGAAGAATCCAACCAACAACCCTGACCAACGTAAACATATTTGGCAAGGATAATCCATGGGGACCGATGACTGACCGTACAAAGTACATGATAAAAACTTTGCTAAGCCGCCATTTAGACGCTTATAATTTTCGTGTTCATATTTCGTTGCAGCTTTCCCTTTAGCATATTCTTGCTTTCCGAAATTTCCATTTCACTTCACGGCCATTTGTTTCTGCTCTATCTTGTCCTATCTGTCTACGTCTCTCCATACTGCTCCTGTGTTTTAACATTTATTTTAGCTTTCTCTATCTACATTGCGTTTGTACCAGCGAGCAATATTCAGCCATTTTTCACACTAATAAAACATGAATAAGGATGGAAATTTTTCACATAGACCGAGAAGGATAATCCATTGCGAGGAATTTTAACTTTTGGTCTGAATTTCTCGTCGGTGGGGAGAACATTTTTGTTGCCGACCGGCACGTTTCGTTTCTTATTTGATCCATAAATTTATTGAAATGAAGACGATGGTAGTTTTTTTTTCGTTGAAAAAAGGCACTCAAAAAGGGAAGACAACAATTGACGTTGAGAATTGGTAACATTTGTTCAAACTAAAAGTTTCACACTTGATTGATTTTGTGTGGGATGAGTAACATTTCGCTGGTTTATAATTAATGAATTTGGGATGCGTCCGGGAAAATTTCAAACAGAATTTTGAAGTTTGATTTCTTCAGGAGATGAACAACCCAGACTGGAACCAAGAAAGTATCTGTTTCCTTTTTGAATTATCTTTCGGGTTCCATTTGAACAAATTGCTCGTGTTTGCTGTAGAAAAGTTGATGAATAACCCTTCAATCAAATAAGACCGATTTCCAATAAAACCAATTTCATGACAACCAAAACAATTTATTTACTTTTTATTTCATATGAAAGTTCTATACTATAGAATGATCTTGATAGCCGTGGAAACTGTTATGTATTTTCAAAGGAAATTAATAATAAAATATATATATATATAATTAATAATAAAATAATAATTGGGCAACCGATAGGTCGCACCTGCAGCGAAAGAAAGGAACAAGATTATAGGGTTAGTTGAAAATACAAGGGCCGCATAATGGGGGCCGAAGAAAGTTAATTTTCTACCGACTAGTTCACCGCGTGGGCGTGGGGGTTAGGGCTTTATTTAAGCCCTGATCCTTCCATGCAACTCACACACTCACACACAGGGAAAGAGCTTAGTCCCTCATATTATATTAAATAAAAATTATAAAAAAATCAAACAACCTGTGAATTGTGCTGCGCTCAATGGTGCTGCGCTGACTGTGAACACCTCCTCCTCTACTGGTTGTGTATCTTCAACTGATTGAGTGTCTTCTATGGTTGAATGTCCTCAACTGGTTGGTGGTTGGTGTTCCTTGGCAGAATGTTCTCTGTGGTTGATTGTCATTCACTGGCAGATTGGCCTCTACTGGTTGGCGGTTAGTGGTCCTTGGCAGAATGTCCTATGTGGTTGAGTGTCATCCACTGGCAGATTGGCCTCTACTGGTTGGTGTTCCCTGGCAGAATGTCCTCTGTGGTTGAGTGTCATCCACTGGCAGATTGGCCTCTACTGGTTGGTGGTCCTCGGCAGAATGTCCCTACTGGCTGGACCTCTACTGGCTGCAACTGGTATCATCGGCTATCGGCTAATCGGCTGAATGTCTTCACTTGTTAAGTATCTTCTATCGGCTGAATATCTTCACTTGTTAAGTATCTTCTATCGGCTGTCGTCTATCGGCTGAATATCTTTCCTTTTACCTCAAAATTTCCACTCCTTTTATATCGATACGAACACAACAACCCAGTGAATCGTATCGATAGTAAATAACTTCCAAGAATTTTTTTTGGGGGTTATTTTTTAGGGTTTTTTTTGCTACTTGGAATTTTTTTTTCTGTGACTTTTTTTTTCTTCTTTTTTTTTTAATAACTAATTATTATATTATTATTTTACTAATATTATTTACCAAATATTATTACAACATTATACTAATATCACTTTACCAAATCCAACTTTAAATATTTTTATTTTAATTTCTTAATTTATTTATTTACATTTATATATTTTTATTTGTTTGTGCAATGTCGCCTACACATCGAAATACGTAACAAAACATGATTCTGACTTAGTTAATAACAAAAAGTAGGCATAAAATAGCGAAAACACTTCAAACATGCTTACTAATTCAACTGAAATAAGTCGTACTATCAAATTTTTTAATAATAATACTTATTTCATATGAAATAATTTAAAATTATTAAATAGTTTATTTGTATGCTTCTATCTCTGTCTGACAGCAGCCACCTGGGCGTGTTCTTGCTTGTTGTTCTTGCGCTAATCTTAATACTAAAACAATTATTTTGGGTTTTACTCATTCGCTAGGTCAGCATGTGTAAGTTCTAATAATAAGAATAAAGCGTCATTTATACTCCCAATGACTGAAATGCAAATAAATCTTCCGTGTTTCTTACTCTTGGAATGAAATATTATCCTTTGTGCAAGGCAATGGATGAAGTATTTTAACGAATTGGGTAAAGATATAAATTTAATCGAAGTGATTTTGTCAAGGTAGTTCCTAGTCTGATTTCACCAAGAGCTGCCATTGTTTGTATTCAGTTAATGTTAATATGGCTGCCATTATTGACCTTTAAGGTCAACATTTCGACGTTATTCTAGCGGTTAAAGTTTGCATGCCTTACATGGAATCCTGAAGATGGGCTTGAAATGGTTGTATTTGTGATTAAATTTGAGTTTTTAGAATTTTAAATTTTACTTGCTTGCCAAAATAAAAGGACTAAAATATTGATTAGCACTATAAATTCTTTGCGGACACACATCACAATAACTAATAACCCAAATAGTCCTCATACAATCACAACAATCATTTCTACCGATTCCCATATTTCACACCCGGACCATGGTATAACCTCATTTTTCATCGAATACGACGGACGATAAAAGAATCGACCTTTTCTCCTTTTTCAGCGCACAATAATCGATTTGGAATAGACAATAAATTGATGATACAATTGGTAGCTAACTTACCCTTACTTAAACTGTTCTTTAGTCTGCTAAGAAAAAGTGAAAGAATGTTTCGCTTTACGCAAGAATATGGGATGGAGCAGAGCCACAAACAAAATTTATACGTTCTTAGATGTAAGCAGGACCTGAGAAATCGAAGACGATCTGGGTATATAACATAGCACATCGGCAAGGACATGAAAAATGGCTTTTCAAGTAACCCCCTAAACAACACATGGAATAAGATGAACAATACAGACAATGAAGAAGACGTATCAGAAGATGCTGAAGCAGGAAATCCTTGGGAAATTTCCTGGCGCCGTTTGTCCTAAGAAAATTATTCGTGTCGATTGGAAGGAGGTGAATAAATAACAAATATCATGAGGAAAATTTTATTTTCTCTGCTCAAGGATGATTTGTGGAATTGCTTAAGTGGCAATTATCTTTATTGGTACAGCGGGGCTTTTGCCCAACAAGTGCTTTCATATGAACATTAATGCGGACGTGACACACTCTTATCCATAATTAATGTCAGAACGCCGAAGGCTCATATCTTCGATACCTTTTTCGAGCGTTTTCCGGTTAAGGTACCTACGTGTTGGCGCGAGAGTTTATTAAATATTTGCCAATATTTATATATAGAACATGAATTTAGCGCGTGGTGTTTTTACTGGCATATCCGAACGTGAGGTTTAATTAAGCGAACAAGGACCGATATCTATGACCGTGACAGAGCCATGAAAGTTATTAGTTCCCAGAATCTAAACTTTGGCAAAATTTATAAAAGCTGTCCAAAGCTCCTGTAATCTTTGTTTATCCTTCCTATGACTTGACGTTTTTGCTTGATTATAACACATCAAATTACCAGACTAGCTAGCACTTGTTCCCTTTCGCGCTAATTGTATGCATGACCTAATGAGAATATGATAAGATCCTGAAATGGCACTTTGACTTGACAAATATTGATTTGCCATTAGCTCACACGCTACTTGCCATTTAATTTGTGTTGGAATTACATTTGAGAATAAGTTATAGGGCGCGTGAACAACCAGAAATAGTTTCAAGTCCTTATAAACTGCAAGAAATCAGTTCAATGCCATACACCCTTCAGCAAAGTAATTACTTTTAAATAAAGCAACATGCAAAGCTGGGAAATTCCACCATATCAAACAAGGTCCTTTATTTTCGTAATGCTTTTGGGGTTAATGTGACTTTGCATGCAGTTAAATTGAAAATACGAAACTACTTGGGTCATTGTTCTAGGATATTCGATAAGTGAACAATTAATTCAACTAAAAAACCTGGTTCGTCTTGTTTTCTGGAAAACATTATGCGAAGGATATCCCTCCACTTACGGCAGCTAAAGTTAAGCATGTACATGTTTTTATTAAATAATATCCTAAATGCCTTAAAAACGCGAAAAAGGGATTTAATTGGAAAAACACTTGACTCAAATTGAACCGCCAACGCGATATCAGTTTTAGCTCATCCGCAGCTTTGGGAAAGACTATTCTTAAAATATGTGCGCCAGTAAACATAATCATGGCAGAAATTACAAACTATTTATCAGTCTTCTAACCGACTTTCAGTAATGTACATAGGATTCTTACAATATGTTTGGACCTCGCTTTATTGATGGAGACCTAAGAGCTCCGCTTGTACTGCATCCATTTCAAACCGAGTCAATTTCTTTTCATTCTTGCATCTCTTTTTACACTCTTGCATTCTGTTTGAATGTCACTATGTTCTTGACATTACTAACGTCACGCTTTATTCGGTAATTAACTTGAATTGTCAAATGAATTATTGTTATTACAAGCGTAAATTATTAATTATTACAAGCGTAAATATTGTTAAAGAATTATTTGGAAAAAATTTGATTTGTTATTGGATCCCGCATTCTTGTGTTTTTTTTGTCAGATAAAGTAAAGCCAACCAACCGACGGTGCTGCCAAATCAATCAAAAAGACGAATTTCAGCACTAATGGGACAAAAGTGGCCGATCAGATAAAAACATTTGAGCCAAAACTTGAAAAAGACGTTTTGCTATAGCTTAACCAATAAAAAGCACTAACTTTTCCAATAAACTCTTGTTATAACCGTATCTGACTTTAATTCTTCAGAAGAAATGGTATTTTAAAACAGATTTTTTGAGATAGAAGATAGGGATGAAAGTGCAGGGACGTGCGTATGAAAATTCTTTTCAATTTTGTATGCATACATAATGACTCATATGTACTCTTTGCACTCGAATAGTTATACTAATATAAACCTCAACTCAGAAAGCAAGCCATCGCAAACTCTCCACACTATTACGTCAATTAATTTCCAAGCTCTCTATCTTGTAAAGCTCGCATGATTTCGTTAACTTTACACTTATCTTTCAAAGCTCGCATTATTTCATCTCCTTCGGACTTTTTTCGCTTTTTTCATTAATATTAATCTATTGATGGAAAAGAAGTGAGTTGAACGATGTGACCAACGGCTTACTGATGTTATGAGCCATGAATAGTAACAAAAGTCTAGTTCATTTTTGGCTTGGATCAAAATAAAGAAGAAAATATTTCCAGTCCCATTTTAGCGCTTTAATTAGAAAAGAGCGATTTGTTTGCTGAAGGAAGCATTTTAATGATTTGATCTCACTGTGCAAGGTTCCCAAAAAATAAACATGATTGGAAAATTTTAAAAATTATTTCTGAAAATTTTCTATATTTTCTGTTTTTGCAAGTTTTTCTTTTAATGAAATAATCCTTATTAATTGTAACTTATAGTTCAAACATATGAAATAAAATGATAAATTACACTGCAAATTTTTTAAATTTAATATTCAAAAAGAAGCTTGAGAAAAATGTGGTGATTTTAACGCTGTAGTCATATGATCCTTGTTTCACCACTCCAAGTTTCAAAAAACTCCAAGCTCATTACACCTTGACACTAAAGCTTCCTCAGGCCTTGTCCTTCTGTAGATAACACCTCCAATTTTTTATATATTCATGGAAAAAGTGCTACAATTTTTAAAATTTTTAAATGATTCACAATTATTTTTTTCTCATGTGTGAATCAATTATTTAATATCTGGATACAGCTGATAAAAATAATTTATTTGTTTTGCAGGACTCTGCTCAGTCTCGAATCCCGCGACTTGATGGTGTTACACGAATTCCTATACCAGGAGCGCTGCGATCTTTAGCAACATCACAAAAATCTCATCTTGCAATGCCGACCTCGAAATCAATTGCAATGCAACAACGCCCATCCTCCTATAGTGGTCCAGGACAACTTAAGACGCCGGTTGCTGCCATTGCAAACATAAAGAAATCATCGTCTGGTGACAAAATCAGTGAGGCTGTCAAGAAAACTTCTAATCTTATGAAGAAATTTTGGACAAAACCATCAGTAACCCCACCCATTGCACAAGCGGAAAATAACAAAATCGGTGATCATACTATAGTGTTGGATAAAGAAGCAAAAGAGGACGTTAATCAAAAACTATTGACCAGATCTGATGGTGGTCAATCAAGAGATCATCAACAATATAAACATCAACAAAAACAAACGCACAATGAAACTAGGACATTGACCAGATCAGAAACCTTTGTACGTGATAGCAATAACGATGAAGATGATTGCATCCTGGATATTACGCACAATATCACACCAGCTGATGATCATCAGACACAGGTGTCCAATTATTGTAACGTGAAAGGTAATGATACATTATTTATGACACGTACAATTGATGTTAATGCAACAGACACCGCTGAGACTACCATGACCATTGATACGAAAGGGAAGCAAAAAGACGCGGTAGCAGACAATATTACCATTACACTCGGGGATAAATCATCATTCGTTGACCATCAACAATTTGCTCCGGTCTGGGGAAATATAAATGACACCCTTCGCAAATGTGCGGATCTGTCCTCAGACCTGGCGGATGGCACGATCGCCTTGGCTCCAGATAAAGCACATATGAAATCAATCTTGAACTCAACCATGAACTGTGATCGCTTGATTGATGTATCTGCGGTGATTTCTCCCGCTAGATCTTTGCTGAACCTGACCAGAGATCTAAACGAATCGGCTCAGCAAGATTACAAGCAATGCAACACTACTAAATTGCTTTATATGACAGCACAAGAAGACATGGACCAGACACTAGTTGCCGGCCAAGACGGAAATCTCGAGCTAGATCAGGAAGACCAACCCGATCAGGACGAGATGCGGTTGGAAGATGAAAGCATGGAAGTAGACGATGATCTACCGGAAAATGTTGCCCAGATATTAAGTGCGAATCAACTTCAAGATGCTAAGTCGGGCAAACCGAGATATTCGTTTGGAATGGACCTCACTGAGTGCACATTGGACTGCTCCATAGAACTGTGCGATGTGTCGCTGGGTTCAAGTATTCCTGCGCAGTCAGGATCGCCACTATTGAAAAAACAAAACTCTTTCGAGATGGACGAGAGCTTGGGGATTTTAACGCCAGATCAAATGAAGGAGTTTTTAGACTCTGCAACAACGAACACAAACTTAGATCTCCCAATAAATGCGCATGGAAGTAATAAGTTGACTATTCATCAGATGCGCATCGATCAGACTCCGTCTCCTGAAGACTTGCCTCTGGATCCAGTTGGCGTTAAGACCGATCTAACTGACGTGATCATGTCGCAACCAATGGTTGCTGGGCAGAATTCCATGCAATATAACCAGCAAGAATTATCTCAAACTGACTCGTATTCGAAGACGGACCAAATGACCAAATCGAATGTGTCCAAAGTATCCAATAGCTTCATAACGAGCATAACTAGTATAACTAGTCTTGATACTGGATACCAAGGAGACGGCGAAATGTCAAGGCCAGCATCACGAGGTGCTGGTGATCATTCTCCGTCTAATGGTCCCCGAAAACCACATCTAGGACGCCAACCGTCTTTCAATCAAAACGGCGCTCCAAATATCCCGATCAGACGGCAAGATCCTATGACCGACTCGGACTTCTTCACCGAGAGTGATGCCGATGACATATTCCATAGAGGAGATAGGCGCGCTCAAGTAATCGATGGACAACTTTATGGTCCCATGCTCCAGCCGGCAAACGTCTTCATCACGGAACAACCCCAAATGGAAGACTCCTGCATGGAGTCCAGTGGAATCTTTACAGACGCTGAAAATAGATGCGACGATGATATGGCGCAAAGTCGCAGTGAACCAATTGCTGATATCGATATGTCACCTGATGGCTCCACGGATACCGTGAAAAGCAACAATACGGAGTACAAGGCGAACATCCATCAGCAACAGCATCCACCAAGATCATCCTCTGCCATGAGCCAAGGTCACTCGAATGTCTTAACAGACAGTCAGACATCTTCAACCATCCAAAGTAGCATAAGCAGCGAGCGGATTAGTATAAGCTCAGTGAGTGGAATCGGCCGATGTGGAGGGGTCTACGCGCAGAACAACATTATCAAAAGCTCCACTAACGCTCTCGATTTAGCTGAAAACGGGGAAAATCTCAAGAAAACGTGTTCCGCTATAAGCGATGATAAGAAAAGCTCGCCCAACGGAACGAACTCGAGCTCCAAGAAACTCCAACAGAATTCTTCGCCAGCAGTAAAGAAATTCAGTCCGTCGTGTAAGCAACGGCTCCACCAGTACGGTTCGTCCGCTGAACGTGACGCAAACGCGACTCCAGGAGCTCGTGATATCGATAAAAATGAAAGTAAATCGGGCGCGAAAAAATCCGCGGTTTCCTTATCGCCGTCCCCCAAGTCGATCCGTTTGAAATCCCGATCGTCTGCAACGTCGTCTATTGACGACAACGACTATCCCAATAACGACGCGGAAATGTTGGTGAAAAACGGCTCGCCGGCTTTAATCCTTAAATCATCGCGGAATATTGTGAATCAGGAAAATCGACGTCCCAACGATTCCCGTGCGGGTAGTGCTGCTAGTGATCTTGCAAATGATAAGTGCGAGGTTGGTTTAATTCGTGGTCGCAGTGGTAGCCTGGGTGTAATTCATCATCATCGCAATCATAACCAACAACAGCAGGGTGGAGTATGTGTTGGTAATGGTAATGCTAGTGTACGCAAATTATCCCCGAATAAGTGGGATGCAGTTATGAATAAAATTGCGGAAAATAAATTAGCCAAGAAAAACTATAGCCAAGTGAAATCGAAAGTTGCAACCGGTATGCATTTACGGCGTCCTGGCGCTCCCAGATTGGTTAAAAGTCCTGCGAACCAATCGCAGGATAGCAATTGTGGTAGTGTGAATAGCAGTGGCGCGGCTAGTGGATTATCGTCGCCGCAATCGAAAGGTGCTTTGCTGCAGAATGCATCAAAACGGTATGTTCGTTGATTGTACTTTATCTTAATCAAATGTAGGCAAGGATTTTATAAAATGCTAAACTATTCCCTGCCAACCAAGAGATATTTCGTAGCTGGCGCTTCAATATTTGATTGATAACAATTGGCTGCTTGAGCAAGGGGTTATTAGAAAGGATAAATGAACATTTTATGCAGTGTTACTTATTTTATGCAACTTAGCCCTGCACTAGATAACTATGTTTTTTTTCGTTTCAAAAGAAGGATATGTAGTAGAAAGGAAGTACTCAAAAGGCACGCACTTTAGCAGTTTAGTGATTCTAAGAAAGGGGATTAAGCTTCTTTCATGTTATAATATAATTTGAATCTTTAAACTCAGTATGTAACTGCGCCTGCTAATTTCACATCCACTTGTCCGTTATCCTGAGATTATATAGTTCTGATATTATAACTAGAGTCGCCTCTTGTTTTTCTAAGTTTTTACCGATACGGTAAAGAAATCAGTAGACAAACTTACAAAATTAGGAAAAACGAGCAGTATATGCCTTTTTACTAAATCACTTATTCCAAAAAAAAAAAACAACATAAAAACATTTCGAAATATGGCTGCGAAAGCCAGCAAAGGGACCTTATTCAATTATTTGAACTACTCAATTTGCTTTATTGTAACTTCTATCGCAGTGTAACGACGGTTGCTTCAAGGGTAATGGGCAATTTGCTGCGGTCATTAGAAAAATATTGATGAAAAATATTCAAGTTATTACAGACTTTCTATATGACCACAACCTCCCCACAATGCGCACTTGCCAGGAAGGAAGGTCTTGCATACTGTTGAGGCTTTCTATCTTATTGAGTATGTGAATCTGTAGGATCACTTCTCTGCGAATCTCTCCTAGCGTCTCAAACTGATATGCCAGAGCGGACGTAGCGTAACAACATGTAGCGTTGACACTTTCGGGTGACTTCTATTAGACAGAGACAGAAAAAGCAAAAGTATTGTAGCTTTAGATTTGTATCGTGTTTCCACCCAAGTGTCTGGGAAGGGTATAACTTACGCAAAAATTCAAGGAAATTTATCAATAAATAAAAAACAAAACTAATTTATTTTGTCGATTATCGTTAGATCGATAGTATTTTTATTCAAAATGTTAGCGCTGTATATACTTAGACTGTGGGTTGGGGATAATATAGAAAGTAGTCCAAGATCATCCAGTTCTTGCGGAGCCATATTCAACCCTACGTTTTGGAATATTTGCTGATGCATGCATTGACGTGTGGTTGTTCATTAACATGTCAAGTCAACATATAAAAAAACTATTCCTAGACGTTGCATACCGATTTAGCGGGTCAAAACATCCTTAATAAAGTTTTTGCATATCACTGCGATGGCATAAGTACCAAGTACAAGAGAGAGCCTGGAGCCCGTTCTGTGGCTATTCCGTCTCCCTTATCGTTCGTCAATATATTTTTTAATTTCCGTCTTCTATGCATTTGCGATCTTTTTGTATGCTTTTGGGGCGTTCGCTGGCACAAGCTAAATCTTTTACATGCATGTTCTAATGTGGTAGATTTCACCGCATCCTATTTCAAACCGAAGAAGAGCTTATTACAGACAGACTGACTGTTCTCATCGTTTGCTCAACTATTTAGCATTTATCCTTGAAAAAGAACCATGTGATCATATTCTCTTGATCATATAACAAGACAATAGTTCAACTTTCCTAGTTGTTCTTTCGCTGAAATCTTGCAGTCCTAGTGGTAGTAACTTGCCGAAATTGCTGGTGAGGATCCTCTTACATTTATGGTATATGTCAATGCTTACCTTATGTCATTAGTGTAAATATAGAGTGGGTCCTTCATTTTTTTTCCTATATTTGCCCATAAACGTTCGATTTGATCCAAGTCTTGGAATTGAGGAGATCTGTCAAGGACATGCGAGTGATAATAACTATCAAACTGTCTTGTTTTTCTTCTGGCACTAACTGAAATAGATTCTTTTCCCTCTACTTTGATTCAAACTCTGTAGATGCTTATTCTGGTTTATGGTGCTGTAAATGAATTACAGATTTCCTGCTCCGTGGTTGAACGTCTGTAGATGACTTTTATTGAACAATCCTTGCCGCAATGTTAGTCTAAACAGCAAGAACGCTTTGAAAAACTCGTGACCTGACGGTATTTAAGTCGCGAAATAAGTGGAGTATTTTTTGAATTATTAAAGGTTCTCTCAGTTTTGCGTAATACAAAAACACTCCTTCCATAGTTTTTGCGTGAAAACGCAACAAATGCCAACCCTTTGATAGTTATTCTATCTCTTTCTACCGTAAGCCACCCTAGAAGTGTTCTTGCTGATTATGCATACGTCGTTTTCAACCGATAAATGATACATGACGGCTGCCTTATGTCAGAGACGACATATCTCTTCCCATATTTCGCATCTCACGTTTCACTCGTAGGTATAAAATCTCCATATTTGCTATAATGAAATTCAAAAATTATAAACCGATGACCCTCCCAAGCTTTGGGTTCTAGCTATAATTTTTCAACACCCAGTTATGCTGTCAAATAAATCATCAACCGGTGTCGGTAATTGCAGAATGGTGCAATAGTTGTCAAATTATAGTTTCTAGTCCTTATAATTCGTTAATATCGCGTGCTATTCTCATAACTGCTTTGAACGAAGTACTAATTTTGTGCATGCAATATACTCAGAACCAGTTTTGACATAAATTTCCATAACAAATCCAATGAATTCATTAACGATATGCTTGTACATTTTGCATCCCCTTCTTGAGGAAGCAAATTCCCTTCCTTCAGAAGCAATTCCTTTCATTCCTTCTTAAAGAGGGAATTTACTCTTGAGGAGCGAATTTGCTAGTCTACAGATGTATACTCTTCGTTAGTAAATGTTTTGAAATTTAATCTTAAATTGAACTCCCAGGAACGACAATCTGTCAGACCTGGGACTAATATTTTCAGACATTTTAGGTTTATCATTAAAGTGAAGCATAGGATTATTATTTCAAATGTTTTTTTCTTCACCGTTTCATGCTTCAAGTATGTCCTCTGCTCGCGATACTGGATAATTTTATCAAAAAACACTAGGAAAACGAGTAAAATAATGAATATAAATTTAAATTAGATGATTGGTTAGGAAGATTCTTCTATTTGTATGGATTAGTCTGTTCAGCAATATGCTACATCAATTCTTTCGAGAATGAAAACAGAAACAAGGAAAATGTGTATCTAGTTTCATTACGTCAGATGTTCGAGAACTATTTCCAGAAAATTTCGAAAGCCGTTCGTTCAAAATAATTTTTTTTGTTTTCATTTCAATCCTCTATTATATCGTTTTCTTTGATGTCAAATCGTACAAGAATGATGACCGATGAACTGGTGGAGTCGCTTACTGATCGAGTTCGAATTGTTGGGAAACTGTATCGTTGTTTTGTAGATCAACGAAGAAAAAAAAACATCAAAGTTTGGATCCATCACCGTCATTGGCATGCATTTGAATTTAATTGTCTTCTGTGATGCGCGAGAAATCGTCAATTTATCATTTGTACGCGGCTCCCTAAAAACATCCTAAAAATAAGTAATTTTGAAATTTTCTCTCACTTCCCAATTTGACAGATACATCACAGATGGAAATATTTTCAAATTCTAAATCTTAAAATTCAGATAATCGAATCGAATCTATTGAATTTCTATATCAAAGTACTTTGCAAAAGCCACAACAGGAAACTGCACCTGTTTGAGAGGAACCACAATTTTTAGAAGAACTTCTAACTTTTACACGCCGTGACCTCTGATGTCAAATGATTTTTCAACAAAATCTGACAATCAAATAAATAGAGTGCCTACAAAAGTTAACGATGATAACCTTTATTTCAAACGCAATAAAATATTTATTAAATAATCTCGAATAAATTAAAATTCGCATTGACAGGTACGTCTGCTCATTTGGATATCTTGATCGGGAGAAAAAGATTGATCTGCTTTATCTCCGGATAGAGCATACTAGGTGCGGTGCTGTCGTTGTGTGGAATCTACATTGTTTGTGATGGAAGTGTCATCTATGAGTGGGTGATGTGTTGAAGTATTATTACTAAAGTACGGTGTGTGAAAGTGATGCCACAATGAGTCAGTGAAAAAATTGGCTTGCTGAGGTTTGACAGGATCTTAAAGGGTTTGTTTCAGAAAAAGCATAAAGGGATACAAATGGTCAAAATGATTGATAACGAGCACTTGAGTTATCAACGTTCGATCTAAATCCAGATAGTGTTCTAATATATGAACATGAAATTGAAATGCGGAAAACCAAGTAGATTCAAAGTCACCACTTTGTCTAAATATATAACACAAGTATTGTTGTCTTATTTTAGATTCATTTGATTTTCATTTCTGGAATTTTATTTGTGTGAACCAATCCAGATAAAAGTACTCTTCTTTTTGTTTAAACTTTTTTCCTTTTGTTGATTGCCTTAGAGGAAAGAATTACAATCTCATTGCCTGAGTTTTAATGTAGATCTATTCTTTGTGAATTTATTATCCAATATTTTGGAAAGTTACATAAAATCGTTGATAAAAATACCTTGGCTCCGATCGCAACCTGCTCTTAACTATCCCGGCAGTAAATTGATCGACAACTGCTGGTGCACCTTAAAATTCGCGTGTGTCTACTTTACTTCTTTCCTTTTGTGAAAGAATTGCCATTACACCGCTGTTAAACAAGACGAATGATTCCGCTAATTTATCTGGAATTCTCGGTTGCCAACATGTTACATTTTGGTCTTTAAGTTGTTTATCATCTCACACATGTGTGCTCTTCTCATGTTATTATGTTCAAGGCTGCGATCTTTCTTTGTGAAAAAAAACATTAAACTTCACAAGTATTAAATGCGTAAATAATGAAATTTTTTGAACCTACATAAGTTTGTAACTTTAGCAATTTACAATGAAATTAGCGATAATAAACTAACAAGCTAGCAGAAAGACTGTTATTCTAGTTAGTTTAACGCTATCTCTTCATGCTTGAAAGGAAAAGTGAAAATATTTACTAATGAATATGAAAATTTCCGGGACTGAGTGCGTAGGTCAGGCAAAGAAAGATATGCTTAGTATGGTATTAGCCTTATGCGTGTGTATTTATTAGCTCATTGTTAACCTGTTAAACAGTTGTAAGTTTTATTAACAATCAAAGTTCAATCCTACGTTGTAAATTATCTGGATCGAATTTTTTTCACTTAATAAAACAGACTATCTGTCTATAAATTTTCACGCGACCAATAGACATTTGAATATTCGGTAAACAATTAAATGACTGGATGAGAAAGAGTAAAATTATCTTTGGCTTATCTGTAATAGGACTTAAATATTCTAGATAAGCCGCTTGTATCTTATCTTTTTGATTTCGATATGATCAATGAGATATGATGGCATGCCAACAAGCTGACTATTGACATGTTCGAGAAATTTAAAGTTGAACAACCTGTTTGTAGGGCAAGGAACTAGGATATTTAATTTTGAATGAATATTCGAGTCTTAGTAATCTTATTGGTTGTCACACAGTCAAATATTTACGACTGTCACATAATGAGTAAGATTTCAACGCTTACGTTTTTTCGCTAGTTATCGCGACGACCTTATTACGCTAGCTATGTTGACAAAACACATAAAAACAACAGATAGTTAGTTCACAGATAGGACATTGTTAGGAAGCTAAACTTTATTACGATTTGCATCCGTATAGTACAAAACATTTTTTCAATAATTCACACATCATACGACTGTATCATAAAAGTTTTGCTTTGTAGTAAGGTGTAAATTAAGGTATCCAAGCTAATTTCATAGCGTAAGTACATATAGCCCTAAGACTCTCGGATATTTCCTCTAAGAAAGAGATAGAAAAATCAAAAGTTGATTTATATTTGTGTAATATCGAGGACGTAAACACATTTAGACTTACTTTTTAAGATTGTAAAACAACTGGCTTTTCCCACTTTCACCGATGAAAAAAAAAACCCCGAATCCAGATGTCGAAGGAGAGAGTAGCAAAAAGAAAAATCCCAAGCCCCGAAAAAACCCAAACCCGTCAGGTAAAGGGAAAAATGTTGAAGAGTCGGGGAAAAGAGAGTTTTCCTCCTTCGACATCGACAAGGGAAGAGTCAGTCGAAGACGCCACCTTGGCGACATCAATACGTGTATTGAAACTCTTTGTGATCAATATTGAAACTTTATATTTTCGTGTGATAAACTTTTTATTCTTATTTTCAACACATCGGTTGTTTATTTAGCACTAGTTGCTTATCTTACATTTTGGGGGCTCAACCGGGATATAACCTAGTGCATATATCGTGACAGCCGCAAGTTGTGAAGTGAAAAAGAAAATTACGCGTTTCAAAAAACTAAATTTGACTGTGCTAGTGATTAAAAGCGGATTAGTTAAAAAGTGAAGTGAGTTTGCACTCGGGGAAGGAATAAGACGAAACGCGGACTATAAGCCGAGTGAGCAAGCACATTCTAAAATGACTGATCCTGGCCAACCTGGCCAAGCTTCAAGGTGGACGAACTTCGAGCTCATCTGGAGGAATTGGGTCTTGCAATAGCCGGAACTAAGCCAATTCTCCGGGAACGTTTGAGGACGGCTTTGCGAGAAGATGACTCTCCGCACGCCGGGCAGCAGAATACGAGTGCAGAAGTTGAAGAGGTTTCAGATCTTCAGAAAAAATATACTGGTAAGCATGCCAGTAAAGTGACAAAAAGTAACATTCATGACGAGGACGATGACAAGGATACAAGCAGTGAAGAAGAAACAGAGGATACCTATGAAAATCCTGACGAAGCAGTTCCAAAAACGAGAGGAAAACGTCAGAATGACAGACCACTTCTCTCCTTCCGCGATGTTGAAGAATCCTTGGAAAAGTTTAGCGGAGACGACCAACTTAGCATCAAGCAGTGGCTGCAGGAATTTGAGGAAATGGCCGAGCTTTGCGAATGGTCTGATGCTCAGAAAGTTGCCTATGCCAAACGTCTGTTAACAGGTTCAGCCAAGCTATTCACCCGCTATATGCAATGTGTCAAGACATGGAAACAATTGAAAAAGGCTCTAAAAGACGAATTCCGCGAAGTAATTGACAGCCACATGGTCCATCGGATGCTGACGCTACGACAAAAGAAGAATGACGAAAGCTATCAAGAATATATCTACAAGATGTTGGAAATATCAGGCCGAACAGACATGGATGTCAAAATTGTAATCAAGTATATCATTGAAGGAGTTCCTGATGATCCATGTAATAAGGCAATGCTGTACGGGGCCAAATCCATACGGCAGTTAAAAGAACGATTCACTCAATACGAAGACATGAAGAACGAAGCCATGAGGAGTAAAGTGAAATACGGTGATCGGAAAGATGATAAGTTTAAAAGTAATAAAAACGAAAAGGGCAATAAGTCCAGAAATAGTGGTACTAAAGACAAAAGGTGTTTCAACTGCGGTTCGAAGGATCATATCGGATCAAGCTGCCCAGACAAGGAGAAAGGATACAAATGCTTCAAGTGCAACAACTACGGCCACATAGCTGCGAAATGTCCTAGTACAACTAAGGAGACCAACATAGTATCTAATCCAAGTAACCAGAAACATATAAAACAGGTAGTAATTAAGAATATTGAATTCGATGCATTAATCGACACAGGTAGCGATTTAACCTTAATAAGAACCGATGAGTATTTAAGAATAGGATCACCTAAGTTAGCAAACAATTGTCTTAAATTCGATGGTGTTGGGTCCATAGGTAATGAGACTTTCGGTGAATTTATATCCGAAGTCGTCATTGACGGCGAAGCATATAATATTAAATTTCATGTTATACCAGGTAGTTACGATTTTAAAAAGATGCATGATCATAGGTACAGATTTTTTTAATCAGGTTAACTTAAATATTAAAGCAGGAAAAATTAAAATCTCAAAAGTTGATAATGAAAATACTACTGAGCTTATATGCCCAGAGATATTTCATATTGATGTAACCAACGACTTGCCCAACATTGACTTATCGCATCTTAAGAACGACCAACTCCGTGACGAAGTATTAGGGTCTATTAATAGTTACAAGCCAGAGAAATCGCGTGAAGTCGGTATCAAGATGAAATTAATTCTCAAAGATGAAATCCCTGTCTATTCCCGTCCACGACGACTGTCACCTATTGAACGCCAAGAAGTCGACGCAATTGTAAACTCATGGATCGAAGAGGGAATCGCTCGTCCATCAAGTTCCGAGTATGCCAGTCCCATAGTCCTCGTAAAAAAGAAAAACGGTCAAACGCGAGTCTGTGTTGACTATCGGGCACTGAATAAGAAAATAATAAAAGACAGATATCCATTGCCATTAATAGTGGATCAATTAGATCTCTTACAAGACGCGACAATATTTACTACCCTTGATCTCAAGAATGGGTTCTTCCATGTAGAAATAGACGACGAAAGCAGTAAATATACATCCTTTATTACCCCGAATGGTCAATATGAATTTTTGAAAGTTCCTTTCGGCCTTTGTAATTCACCGTCTTTTTTTCAGAAGTTTATTAATGCCATTTTCCGGGAATTTATAGCCAAACGAATAGTTTTAACTTATATGGACGATATAATAATACTTGCCAAAGACTATAATACAGCAATTGAAAATTTAAAGAACGTCTTGATCGTTGCTGGCCAGTTCGGCCTTATTATCAACTGGGAAAAATGTCAGTTCTTGCAGAATAGAATCGAGTATTTGGGTCATGTAGTAGAAAAAGGGACAGTAAAACCATCTAGCAACAAAGTTAAGGCCGTTGTAAACTTTCCTCAGCCTAAAAATGCTAAAGATATTCAAAGTTTTTGGGCCTTACTGGATACTTCAGAAAATTTATATACAGATACGCGTTTATAGCCCGCCCTTTATCTAATCTATTGAAAGCAAATGTAAAATTCCAATTCGGTCACGAAGAAAATGAAGCATTCCAAAATTTAAAAGCTGCTTTATGTAATAACCCTGTCCTTAAACTTTATTGTCCAAAAAATGAGACGCAGCTGCATACCGACGCATCAAGACAAGGCTACGGTGCCATTTTGATGCAAAAGGACGCGAATGATGATAAATTTCACCCAGTTTATTACGCCAGTGGAAAAACAAACGAAGCCGAAGAAAAATACTCGAGTTACGAGTTGGAAGTTCTTGCGATCGTAAAGTCCTTAAAAAAGTTCAGAGTATACTTATTAGGCATCCAGTTTACAATTATCACCGATTGTCAAGCATTTTCAATGACGATGCGGAAAAAAGATTTATGTGTACGAGTCGCCCGATGGGCACTTCTGCTAGAAGAATTTCAATACACAATCATACATAGACCAGGGAAACAGATGGGCCACGTAGATGCGCTAAGTAGGAATCCTTTGCCGAGTGTGATGCTATTGAATGAGTGTGACGATACAATAATTGTAAAACTTAAACATGCACAGAATAAAGACAAGCAAATAAAGCAAATTATTGAATCAATCCAGAATGACAAACCTGATGAACAATATGTAATGAAAAACGACTTATTATTTAAAATTGTTAAAGATGAACCATTAATTGTAATCCCTGATTGTATGCAAATGCAGATAATCCGGCGTGCCCACGAACGTGGCCACTTCGGAATAAATAAGACCGAAGCACTAATTCTTAAAGATTATTGGTTTAAAAACATGCGTGAAAAAGTTGAGCGAGTGATTAGTAACTGTGTGGAATGCATATTGAGTGAAAGAAAGTACGGCAAACAAGAAGGATTTCTTAATCCAATCAATAAGGGCAGTACACCATTAGACACCTATCATATCGATCACCTAGGCCCAATACCATCAACTAAGAAACTTTATAAACATATATTTGTAGTAATTGATTCATTTACAAAATTTGTATGGTTGTATGCGACACGATCCACCGATACGGCTGAGGTTATCGATAGACTGAAGAAACAAGCATCAGTATTTGGCAACCCACGCAGGATAATCTCGGATCGCGGTACGGCATTTACATCAAACATATTCACCAACTACTGTAAAGAAGAGAATATCGAACATGTCAAGATCACCACAGGAGTGCCAAGGGGTAATGGGCAAGTAGAACGCGTCAACCGAACCGTCATTCCTCTAATAACAAAGCTTGCAGCACCAAAAGCAGGTGAATGGTACAAATATCTTCAAGTCACCCAGCAATATCTCAACGCAACACCTCATCGTACCACGGGAACAACACCCTTTCATCTGTTATTCGGAACTCACATGCGTATCAAAAATAATCCAGAAGTACGTGAAATAATTGAAAGCGAGTGGGTTAAGATGTTTGAAGAGCAACGCAACGAACTGAGGATGATAGCGAAAGAAAAAATCGGTAATATACAGAAGGAAACCAAGAAACGCTACGATTCTAAAAGAAAAAAGGCCCACAGTTACAATGAAAATGACCTGGTCGCAATAAAACGGACACAGCTTGGACCTGGTCAAAAGCTTCTACCCAAGTATCTGGGACCATACCGCATCACTAAAGTCCTGACAAACGATAGATATCTGGTCGAACGGGTTGGAAATCATGAAGGTCCTTGCGAAACATCTTCTTCTGCAGACCATCTGAAATTATGGCCTAATGATGATGACGAAGGAAGCTTTCCAGATCTGAACGACGAACATCTGGGGTCAGATGTCTAGCAGGATGGCCGAATGTAATATCGAGGACGTAAACACATTTAGACTTACTTTTTAAGATTGTAAAACAACTGGCTTTTCCCACTTTCACCGATGAAAAAAAAAACCCGAATCCAGATGTCGAAGGAGAGAGTAGCAAAAAGAAAAATCCCAAGCCCCGAAAAAACCCAAACCCGTCAGGTAAAGGGAAAAATGTTGAAGAGTCGGGGAAAAGAGAGTTTTCCTCCTTCGACATCGACAAGGTAAGAGTCAGTCGAAGACGCCACCTTGGCGACATCAATACGTGTATTGAAACTCTTTGTGATCAATATTGAAATTTTGTATTTTCGTGTGACAAACTTTTTATTCTTATTTTCAACACATCGGTTGTTTATTTAGCACTAGTTGCTTATCTTACATTTGTATTGGGAATAATACAAAAGTTTTGAGAGTAGAGGAGCTTGAAAGAAAAAGCTGTCAGAGAAGGTAATCTCGTTTCAAGCGAAATGAGAGAAAATGTGTGAATCCAAAAAAAAAAAAATAATATCGTTATAGCGATTGTACTTCGTTTTTCAAACTTGTTCGAAGTGTTAACGCGACGCTTTGGTCATATTTTCTCCCTAGTTTACTTCTCGCGACTGAGTTAGCGGCTTTCTAGTTTGAACAGGTCCTTGCAGCGAATAAAGATCTTTCCATCACATGTCCGCCAAATTTTTAACGCACATTTGCCTGAAAGATTGCGTGAAAGTAGTGCCGCTCCGATAAGGAAATATTTGTTCGTCTTGGATTAAGCACTCTGAAGGCTTTCAGTTTGGTAATAGCTTTTGCGATAATTTTCAATTTTCATGGTCGTATTTATCTAATGCGCACCGTTTTGTTAGTGGCTTTTCGGTTGTGTCGCATGCACTAACATATGCATCTGTTTACCCACATGAGAGTTTTGTCGTTCATTGGTCCAAAACACGCAGCATCCGATCCGTCAACTCAAGTTGGGACAGAAACCACCCGTTACCAGAAAACCCAGGAGCAAAGTTAATCCTGAAAGGCCTAGATTTTGATTTTGCTTCGTTTTACTTGTCAGTACTTCACGATCTTGCCTACTAGTCTCTCATTCATTATAATGGAGTGTATACCCTCCGTAGAAAGATTTTTGGGATCAGTTCGGAGATGAAAACATGAAATCCGCTCTCCTCCTTGCAAAAATTGTGCGGAAGCGTTCTTTATAGTGGTAGACTCTTTCGTTCGGCACTATCTGTAGCTTGCTATGTGTATTGAGATTATTCATTTTTGAAATTTCCTGCAAGTTATAATACTTGTACTCTACTGGTTTTAAATTAAGTTGAATCGCCGACAAAAGAAATAAAGTGAGAAAATTTAGGATCGGTGCCTTTGCAACGTTATAAACACCAGAATAGTCTCTAGAGGACTAGTCTTTTCATTATTTGACAGCTGCTAACGCAAGCGGGTTACATGGTCGATTCAGGTCTTCTTCTTTGTCGCAGGATTGATTGATTTATTCTTTCTCCGATTTATCCGGGAAGTTCTACTATTTCAGAGTAAGATTCACACGGTCTCTGAAGACTCTCCGCCCCACACTCCACTCTGTGAAATCAGTTCTTAATCATAACCGCTGGTGAAATTATAAACATCTTCTTCAGACCGAAAAAAGTGCTATATTTTCAAGATATTGAAGTTGTCCTTCTACAATATTTGAGCCACAAGATGTTCCTTTATGGGTCATCATTAGAAAAAAAATAAATGAATGTCTAAAAATCATTGCGGATTTTGGGTATTTTCTCTTCCACTGCCTTCTGTACAAATAATGATTTTATCACTTAATTTAAAAAAAATAAATGTTCTCCCTATAAGACTGTCTCATCATACTTTTGTTTAAAAGAGAGTAAACTGTGAGAAATGGAAAGAACACTTTTTTTCAAATAACGAGCAGCAGAAACGTTCTGCATAAAAAAATTTTCCAATGTATTACAATTTGTTGTTCGTAGATGATTGCATTGTAATGAAAACCTAGCAGAGTACAAGAAGAAGAAGTCAAAAATGCGAATGAAAGCTTCCAAAATGTTAAGCCAAATTATTCGAAAAACATTCAAAAATTGGAAAAACCTGAAGGTTGTTGCGTTTGCAGCGACGCAAACTTCAGATAACTCTTCTCTTTTCATTTAGCCTAGACTTCATTGGTCCAATCGTTAGTTGAAATCTTATTGACATTTCGCGCTTCTACATACGTCATACCATTAATTATTTTTGTGACGCCACATGGTTTCATAGGTGAAGGATTCATCCTTCGTGCGATATTGGCCTCTATATGCGCTAGTGACAATGAAATTTGATTTTTTGGTTTTGGAATCGGAACATCAGTCAAACCTGCTGTGATAGGTACCTTAGGGGTTTTTATTTTGAAGCTTGATTCTAATCAGATTACATTTCCATGTAACTTTGCTCTGGAAATAGAGTAACTCGTTAGTGAACTGTCTCACTTAAAAGACATTTTTATGACAGCTCTTACATTTTTCAAACTAAATTTAAGATGTTTAAACGGATTTATAAGGAGTGGCTCGTCAAAATTCTGATTCTTGATTCAATTCTTTAAATTTTCTTTCTTAATTTGTAGTGTGCTTGCTCACCAGTCTCGGTGGTAGCGTTGTATTTTTTTAATTGTTTGTGATTGTAATACCAGTATAATGACTCGAGTCTTAAACGTCTCCTAATGTCGCTTTTCTTTTCCAAAAATTGTTCCTTCTTAAGTTTAGGGGAGGCTTTCTCTCCAATTCTGCCGGAAAAAAAGTGTTTATTTATTTTCTTCAAATGGTATTCCTAGCACATTGAGTTGATTCCAAAATGTCTTCCAATATCAGATTAATTTGTAGAGAAAATTCAAAATTCAAAAAATTCAAAAATTCAAAAGTAAAGATTAATAGTAATAAAAGCGTAATAAACGATAGAGTAAGAAGACTGAGAGGACAAAAACCAAAGAAATTCGTCAATAGGTACAGCTTACCAAGAAAACTTTCCATTTAGTTTTGACGATTATGGCGACCAGCTGCAATTTACAGCTACTTACAAAGCGGCAAGTGTAAAAATCAGTGATAAGACGAGGCGGAGTTCTCAACGTTTCCAAGACTGTGGAAGCTGCAATGGGCTGGCGTATGGATGAACAAAGGATACCTAAAAAGGTATTCGTTGGGAGAACTGGTGGGTGGAGATCAGTAAGGTAACAAAGGAAACGCTGGTCTGATTCTGTTGTCGAAGACAGTTCATCGCTGCTTACATTTCAAAATTGAAGGACGCAGTCACTGGACCAACGTAGTTGGAGGCGCTTGTTGCTGGAAGCGAAGGCCCGAGATGTGCTGTTGTGCTAAGAAGAAGAAGAAAATATAATTTGCGAGAACGAATGCAGGACATTCTTCCAAATCTTCAAAAAAGTCGAATGAATTCCTTCCAAGATGAAATGAAGAAATTTTATGATGCAAAAAGCCACAATTTTTGGCAGCAGAGAACAACTTTTGCGCTATAAAAAGTGCAATTTTTAACTTCTGGGTTTGGAGGTAAGCCACAGAATCCCACCAATCTTTATTAAAAAAAGATGGTTCTGACCTTGACATTGACACACGAACGCAACAAAACCCTATTATTAGACGCACTTTACACTTTATTTTTCCAACCTGTCCCTGTGTAATGATTTATCATAGCCCTGTAATCGCATTTAAAATCATAATAGCCTAGCACATAAAAATGCCGGTAAACATTACGCATCCTAATAAAAAATAAAAAACGGATTAAAGGGACTTAAAAAACCCAATAACTTCGCTATTCATTTTCTTATAGTGTTAAAATTTTTTTTCATTATATATTTCTTTTCCTTTAAAGTTTTTGTTACTTTATAACCAGTAAGCGCTCAAACATATGTCACTTAGCCAGAGGAGTTGGTCCTCAATGCAATTCGCCAATAATTTGTACTATTCTAGCCAACTCAGTTTAAATATTTATACTATCGGATTACCCTTTTCCTTTCACGGGATCGGCCCTTAAATATATAAAGTTGAATTTACTCAAAAAAAAAAAGAAGATTTATCGTAAATCAAAACGAAAAATCAGGTTATTCAGGAAAGGTTATCGGGAAAGATTTATCTTTTATTGTTAACTGTTTTTCCTATTTCTAGGAGAATTTTCTAATTCCAAAACCTTGTCCTAGGTGTTTAGTTGGTAGTGTGGGAGCAGGTTATAAGAAGCCTTCATCTCCCTACCATAAAAAAATATTGATTTAAGAGGGGTTTCAATTTCAGAAATTTTCGATTTCTGCAAAAAAAGTGAACCGAGGAACTGGCAATCTAGCTGATCCAACCGAAAAGCCAGTAATGTTTGTCGGAGTTTGCCGAGCTCTGTTTGTTCATATTGCCAGGTGTGTTGAAATACCCCATTTGAGCGTTTCTTAGCACACTTTACCAAATTTTCGACATTAAGGTATTAACACCTGTATTGACATACAGAAAAAAAAACTCCGAGATTGGCTCGAATTTCGATGAGTTTTCTCGTAAGACACATATCAAACGTATTAATCGTAGTCTTTGTGCCTCATCGTTATAGACACGTTTGGTTACAGTAACTTATATATACTAGGAATACCTATTTTGCCTTACCAGGCTCAAAGCTTCATCTTTCAGTTTTCAAATATCCAATTGTGATGCTGATATTAGAGTAAACGATAAACCGGGCAGTGAGTAGAGTTTTGTACGTTCGGGTTGTCATAAAATATGCGTTTCTCGTTTCAATCACAATGCGATGAACAGTCCTTATTTAAAATAACTTTTTGAAGGTATTGCAGCTTCAGTTTAGAGGACACTCAGTTACGTTGGTTTTGAATCTTTCGCATACGATTGATTCGCTTACCGACTCGCTTCCAATATAGCTGGGAGCTGTTTTTGCATTTGGGATGTTCACACAATAATGCTTCCAATCTTTTCTCTACGAACTGCTCAGCTATCCAGGAATGGTAAACGCTTGAATCGCCATTCTAATCTAATGGGAACTATTCCCTTTACATTAAAAGCGCTTTCAACATAAACAAGCATGTGATGCTGGTGATTGTCACTTTTCTTCATGTTAGTTTCCTTTCAATAAAAGCAGAAAATTCAACTTTCCCGCATCTGCTGTTTAGTTACCACAAAAGTTGACATATTCAACACAATAAAGAACAATATATTTTACAAAAATTAGAACAATGTTAACTAAATGTTATTGAGAGATGTCTAACGTCACTGCAACTATCAAAAGCAATTGTCACTATGAAATATTGATGACAACTAGAGCCATCTCCTGAAAACGGATCCAATCAGTTCCTGCTTCCCAGAATCGTGTAAATATGCAAGAAAATTGTTTGAATTGTTTGTTCACAACTTGTATCATCAAATCACCTGATATTTGACTGCTTATCGAATATCTAAAATTTCGATGCACTCATGTTGCAATCTTATCAACAACATTCCACATTTGCTTTCATTTTTTAGCGTAAAATCAATAAAAAGTAGAAGAACTCAAAACGCCACCCCGGCCACCCATTTTGAGATACTTTTCTGATAATAGCGAATATTTTCGATAAAATTACGTACGCAATGCTGGAAAAAAACTGAAAGACTTTCAAGGTGAGCCAGGTATTCACCAAAGTTTTTTTCATCTCCCCGGCGAATTTAATAACCTCCGCAAAATGGTATTTATTTATGCTGTACACATTGTTGTTCATGTTCACGTTTTTGCGATTGTTAAACGTGTTTTCTTTTCGTCATACACTGAAGCTTTTACACCAGGTAAGAAATCGTTTATGTTGAAGCTGGTGAAGTTTATAGGGCATGTATACCCAGGATACCTGTAGTTTTTGTTTGAGTAGCCATTAACAGTAAATACCTACATGCTTACAATTTGGTATGGGGCTTCCTCTGTGTCTTGTTCTTGTTCTTCCTCTTGCTACAGCCGATCCACCATAAAAGTAGCCTTAAAAACATTCGTTTACTTGGTCAATAGTGCACGTCAACACAAAATACTAATTATAGTTGCAAAACGTGTGCCATTCTGTGTTTCGTACCAACTCCGTAAGCTTTAGATTGCATGTTTTAAGCTTGCTCTGCACGTAGCAGAAGGTAACCTGTAGATAAGCATGCATACGTCAACATCTTGCATATGAATGTGTTTATCAAGTGCATGCTAACTTCGCCATACGCAACTGCATCGTAATTTGATGAATGTCATTGATAAATAATTGCAATGTTTGTAATATGTCTGGGCTACTGAATTTATGGGGTGCGGTAGTGGACTGTAAATATTAAAGAAATATCCTCGGGGGTTATAAAAATTTATAGAATTTGATATCATGCATAAAAAAATGATTTTAATAGAAAATCACGACGAAGGAATCATGAGCTTTGCGGGCAGAATAACTTAGCGAACCATAAATAATTTAAAAGGCTTGCTTCAAGGATTTAAACAATTTCGGTTTGAAATTTGAACTAAATAAAATAGACCTCTCACGTCCTTTTAGACTCATTATTATTATTTGACATTTTCAGGGTAAATTCAAAAAGGAGACGTCTTCTTAGTTTGATTAACCCGGTGGGAGTGTTGTGGGGTGTGAGATACCCCATCTATTATTTTCGGCGAAGTATGTTCTTATTTTTCAATGTGATATTTTAGAGTCTTCGTGTAGCTGACGCCGAGGTTGTGTTAAGGGCATAGTGGCGCGGCCGCAGTCTTGCGGCTGCCAGCGTTTAAGATACACGCGTGTACAGATTCATGGGGTATGTGATACCCCGCCGCACAGCTCGTTTTTACGATTCAGAACAAAATTATTTAGTGTTTATTTCTGCTTAGCTTAGTTTTTTTGCTATGTTTTTACATTTTTGTCAAACATGGATAACGATAGTGGTGAAAGAAGACGTCTACGTTGCACGACTTGTTGAAAAATTCTTCGGATGAATCAAGTTCGACAGAATTGTATGATTATTGCAGCGAACAGAATCTGGAATCCGATACAGAACATGAGGGAAATGATGATGAAGTGTCAAGCGGCAGTGATTGGGATTCGCAGGATTGTATCCCCCTTTTAGCTCTGAGGACACGCCGCTCATCTGTCTAAGTTCATGTGCCTCAATACAAATCTAAACACGGTCAAATATGGCATAAACAAGTGCCACATACAAATGTGCGAAATCGGTTCGAAAATATAGTTTATGAGCGTCTTGGAATTAAAGGATCAGAGAAAGAAGCAGAAACTGAATCGGAATGTTGGAACACTTTTTTTTACCGAGGAAATGAAGAGTACTTTATTGAAACATTCAAACAAAGAAACCTTGAGACGACAGTCAAGTTGCAAATATTTCTGAATAAATCAAGCCGACAAAGCCTGAAAGACTTATGGAGAACTGATTGAAGTTGATATATTTCGGACGACAATGTTATTGCAACAATGTAGCTTTACGAATTTACCTTTTACAAAATTGCGTTCGCGTTAATGACAAATCTTCGAGGGAGGATTGAAAGAAAGTTGGCAACATGACTCATAGTAGATCGCTCTTTGACCACTTTGTTTTTCGTATATACCACAGGAATATGAAAATTGATGAGATTTTCAAGATAGCTATAAATCCTTCATTGAATACACATGCAGAAATATTTGCGGCCAATGTTTATTCCTAAAACAGGAATAATATATTCATATATTTTTCATTAATTTTAGTGTTAGTTGAACTTTTTCGTACCCTTTTTTTGGAGTTTCTACAGTTGTTTTAGATGCATTTTTTTCAGCTTGACTTTTGTTTTTGGTTTTTGCCAAGGGTAACTTGTTTGGCTACTTTTTCCAAAATGCACTCGATTTTTCAATAAAAAGTCACTACCATAAGGTTGCACCCCATATAGATTTTGAAACATTTTGGTTTTCACATCACCGGTATAATATATATGCCTTTAATATCTATAGACTCCACTGTATTATATAGGATTGAAAAGTCAGATTAACAAATACACTCAGTTCGTTATTTCATTTTAACTAAATTTCAGCTTCCAGAAGATGTTGCCCGTTGCCATCATCTCTATACCGCGTTTTTTTCTAGACGAGAGTAAGGTCTAGAGAAAATTTTTTGAGTTTTTCTTAAGAATTTTTTAGCCTTCCGATCATTACCCTGATTTTTATCAACCCAAATCCTCAAGGCTTTAATTGTAAATATGAAGATAATCTCCGTATTTTACAAAAAAAAAAAAAATAAAATAGCGCCCACGAAAAATTTAAGCACCATCTAAATTTGTGGGTGTCTAGTGTCCTCAAAAAGGACGAAAGCTAAGGTTTTAATCGTTCTTCTAAGACTTCATCTCTGAGTCTCTATAAAGTTTGTTTACGTTTTGTGTTTTGTTTCTTTGAAGTTGGGCATTCTAACCGATTGCACGCTTCGCCTTCGTTATTCATATATATTTAGTTCTTTGGCGTTATCTTCAGATTTTCAGGATTAATTGCTTTTTTTGTAACTGATTTATGCATTGAGCGGATAAAATTGCAATTTTTATGCATTTTGTACTTCAAATAACAACAAAAATAAAAGGTTGTTATGAGTGACTTTCAAACATCTCTTACAACGTCAAAGTGGTCTAAAATTTGTATTTGATATCAACACCAAATGACATCGCATTGTAAGCTGAAATAGTGTTGCGAACCTCGACTTCCACGTTCGCAGACATTTATTTGACAGTAATCTTTGGATATTCTAGGTGGCTTAGTGTTGCAAGAAATGAAAAACAAAAAAAAAGGGCAAAAGAACTAAAATAAAAAAAAAAATTCAAAAAACTTAATTTAAATAAATTGAAAAACCCTACTACCTAATTCAATCGTGTACGGTTCACATGCATAAAAAGAAAATGACAAATGGGAGGAGTAGGTGACAAATGGAATAACTGTACCAGGAATGACGTCAACATTCGTGCAATGCTACGTAGAAAAACAACGAAGCAGCGTCTATTGTAGCAATAGTTTGAGACTTTCCTGAAGCTATATCTACTGCATCATAATGTGGGAAATATAAACGACTCGTTTGCTTCTGAAGGCCGAAAAACTTGATGAAGTTAAGCGAAACGTAAGAAAGGATTAGGGTCCCGTCAAAGTGACTCGTGGCCAATCTGACAACCTGATCGGTTTCTTTAGTTATCCTCAAAGTGACCGAAAGAGAAATTCATTCTCTGTTTGCGCAACGCATCATAATAAGTTGTTAATGAAGGAAGGAACGTTAAGCCAGTTAAAATGCGTGGTAGATTGCGTTCACTGTTTTGAGGAGAATTCACTTTCATGGCTGCGAACGAAAACCCAGTGTGACGAATTCAATGAAAAGCGTGAAAAAGTGGCAAATGTGAGTTACCGAAGATGCCTTAGCTCCAGCATTAAGGGTTGAAACTTCTACAGCTTTCTGCGAACTTATTGAAATTTATTGAAAATATTGAGCCACACAACTGGAGCAGATATAGCAGGAAACGGAAAGTATACACACAGTATACACAGTGGTCTCGGAGTATGAGACCACTTTGGATGTCGAAAATCTCGGTGAGGTCGATTCCTCTGCTGCTGACGTTTGCTTACCCAAGAACTTATGCGAGAGTTTTTGTTTGACAAAGGCATCTTGCTCATTTTTATGATGAAGAGCACGCTTTTTTTTAATGGGTTCAATATTAACCTCCCGAATCGAAAAAGACTAGCATGCAATGGAAAACAAAGGAGCAGCAGCGGAAAGTTAAATCAACGGTTATTTTAGACTTTACGAGTTTTAATCCTTGATGTTCTTCCAGATCAATGAGCGTCGTCTACTATTGTGGCCTTCTTGACCAGATTTGAGTTGGATATCGATAAATAAGGCGCCGTGAGCTCATTCAAGACGTCTCGCTGCTGCATTACAATCCAAAACAGCACACTGGAGTCCTAACAACCTTAAAATGGGCTGAAATCCAATGGAGAACCTTCCCCTAGAGAACCCTTCCTATAGTCCCAACATTTTACTCTGTGATTTCCATATGTTTGGGCCTCTCAAGGGTGAACATCGAGAAAAGCGTTTTGCAAACAATCATCAGGCTGAACAGCTTATGCGGAATTGGATGAATACCAGCCCGATGTCGGTTTTTTGAAAACAGTATGAAAAACCTACCGGTTGGATTAAAAAAAGTGCGTTCCTCTTTTATTTAAAATAAATTAATTTTCGGAAAAGGCCTGTATGTATTTGAATGCCCCTGGTTGGAAGCTAGCGTTTCATACTGACAGTTTGTCTATTTCTTCCAAATTTGTAACTCCTACGTTAAATTAATTTATATGCAACGGTGAGCGTCAAACATTTTTTTCTATTTAGAGCGTGGTACGTTGACGTGTCCACCGTGTTTCTTTAAGGAATCCATATTGTGTATCTAAGTTTTATATTGAGTATATAGTAAGGATTTATCACTATTTTTGAAATCTTAAGCGTGTTAGCGTGAATACCGACCAATATGTCTCACATATTCAAGTTTTACCGAAAAATGCTCAGCTTTTTTGTTATTCTCGCCATATCAGTTAGGCTGGAGTGATCCTGGGAAGAGTTGTTTGCAGTTTGCGTCATTACAAACGCAACGGTCATGATTTTCATTTTTATTGAAATTTTCGATGATTTGACTCAAGTGAAAAATTATTTCAATGTCAGTAGAGTCCAAACTACAAAAAGAAATTACAAAAAGAAATTACAAAATTATCCGAAAATATCCAAAAAGTGGAATAAAGAAATGCGATTGCAGCGACGCAAACTTCAGACATCTTTTCGCAATGGACAATTTTTCCGTCTTTGTGCACTCTAAGCCCTTCTGTGTTATAATTAGAGGGTCGCTAGATTATGAAGCTGGCTGTATGTTCTAGTTCATATAAATTGTAGAAAAGATCATAATGTTACTAAAACGTTTGCTGTTTAAACTAGATATAGTAGTAATTTTTCATCGTTGCTACACCTAAATCCATGATTCGTTGCGGTTCTTATCATGAAATTTGACACCTTTTCTTACCATTGAACTCACGCATTTTATATTGAGCTAAAGACAAAATATTTTGGACACGTGTGAGAATGAGCAGAGAGGTGTTGTGGTTGTTATCATGCTTGAGGAGAGATGTTAACGTGGAGTGGCCAATACAATTACATTTTCTTGAAGTTGAAGATTCCAAGAATATCTGTTGGAAACCCCAAGTCAATATAAAGATAAATAAGCCTGTTGTAGTGGAAAAAGTTAATCGTCTTTAGTTCGTCTTCAAAAGAAATAAACAGATAGCTCTTTCAAAATCGCTCTTATTTCTTCATAAGTGTTTGTTTATGAAAAACAAGTACGTTGGCAGGAAATTTTCTAGTCCTTGTTCATCAAATTCGGAAATCCCATTTCTTGTGCGGGTTATGGCATTTATTAGGTCTCTATAAAAAATTGGGGCCACATTTTCAAAACTGGTAACCGAAACCTCTCAAAAAACAATGAACCGATTGCCTTGGTTATTCAATGCCATAAAAAATAACAAAAACGATTAAAAGGTATCGTAGGTATCAAAATTTTGATTTGAAATTCACTATGTTTGATCAAGCGTCCGTTATACCGTGATAAATCAATATTTTCAATATGTCAGAGCCTATTGACATCTATGAGATTCTATCTAATTTGATCGTTTCTTTGGTTTGTTTTAAAGATGATTTTTGAAAGAATGGCAGTAGTTTATAGGGATATTTTGTGATACTTCAAGGAACAGACAATATCCTTGCATTTTTTTATATTTTAAATATAAAAAATTTACCATTTCTCGAATTCTTTTATTTTAAGTTAAACTCCCGGTCCTAGTAGTTGGTTTTCATCGCCGAAATTCAAAAAACTGACGTTTTCATCCCTAGGTATATATCTCTCCTTGAGACAATTACAAACAGTGCGGGTTTTTAGTTTATAATTTGGTACCTACTGCTGAATGTTGAAGTTACTTTTCAATATTTTTAAGGCGAATTTCATTCTTCCTTCGTTTTTATTGCGATGACAAGAACTTTTACTATGGATTTTAGGTCCCAGATATTTTTATAATTATGACGAAAAATCAAAAAAAAAAATATGGGCAGTATACGTTCCGAAAATATCTCTTATTTCCCTGCTTATTTTTAATTCCACTATTTCTGTTTTACTGATAAAGGACAGGACCAGTCCATTATCGTCTGGCGTTGTCAATCGTTTTTGTTTTCATAACCAATTTTCAGCATGTTCTGTCAGTTAAATGGCAAGGCCTAAATTTGGCGGCCTGACTAGGTTTCTAATCAATTACTGCCACTGCCAGTCAAGAACGGGGCAGCTCGCCTATAGGATTAAGTGTTATATAAAATTGTTAGTAAGGATAGGTGAATTGATTTTGCTTTTACTTTTCTGGTTCTCATGATTATAATTGAAAAGATCACAGGTCACTCTTCTCAGGGAACTTTGTTGGAGCATGGGGTAAACTACTTCAAAAAAAAAAAAAAGGTCTTGAGCAGATCTTATGAACTTGTATGACGAATTTTCGTCAAAAAATTGCTTCTGCTTATGGTATGCAATTCAATGTGTATATTCTTTATGAAGCCAAAAAACAATGATTTAGACATGACATGGTTTAATAAAACACAAAAGGAAAGCTCTAAAGGTAATTTGATCTATTTTTTGTACTTGTTACCAAGAGTAGTTACAGAACTCTTTTCACCACTTCAAATGTGAAAAAGGTAGTTCAGAAAAATCCATGGACCACCCGTTGCCATAGAACTCTGATTTATCGCGAAGTTTTCCTAGTGGATCTAACAGCGTGATGAAAATGATTTAATTTTTTTGAACTTGAACAATGAATCCTCATTAGTCTAACTGCACATCTTCCCATGATGTTAAAAACTTAACTACTTAATAATTACTTTCACAAAAAAAAAATTATATTAATTATCCACTTAAAGCTTCAAAAGAGTGCAAAACTTATCCGTTTCGCGATTCGATTCTGCCGCGTGCGCTATCAAAACATTTTAAACAAATTGACTAACATTGTTTAACCAATTAGACACAATATGATACTTTGACCCATCTACTCATTGATCTATGTATGCACATACTTGTCCGTCCGCATGTCTGTCTGCGATTTAATTATAAGTCGGAAGTTTGAGCACTTGAAATAGCATTTTCGCATGGCCAGAGCGCTGCTCTCCTCACACAATTGCATAAAATTTTCCTCTTGGCTAACTTCTTTGAATTGTGTAGATTTCAATTGACCCACCCGAGTCCCATTAAGCTGAAGCACTTACTCCATACAATAACATACAATAACTGCTTCTCAGTGGAAGCAGCGGCTACCACCACCTCCTTCACCAGGCACTCCTGCCTTAAGCTTTCCATATCTTGGTGTTTCTTAGTAGACTCGTAAGACTAGCATATTGACCATTAAAAAAATTTAATTGCTAAATAAAATTTTGCTACTTAGTGCGGATGTTTCAAGACCCTTTCAACCCCCCCGACCAATCCTCGCCATGCTTCCCATTCAGAATATATTGTGTGGTGGTTTAACGATACCCCGTCCAGCAGTCTTTCGCTTCACAATAATGGCTGAGGAATATTGTATTGTAAAAGAGATGAATTGTAATTTGGGAGATATTGCGGTTAATATCTTGACTTTGGATAGCTTTTATGTTGTTTGTGCACAAATGCTCGCATATGATGATGCTTGCAATGAAAAATCTAATCATGGAGTCAAGCTCTGATTAAAGGTCGAACGTTCGAAGTCCTTCTAATTTTTGTGCATGATTGATTGCAGAAGAAACTGCAAAATTTCGAAGTAAACAAGAATATTAAATGATAAATACTGGCTCGTTTATTCCATCTATCTGATCGTCGTATCTTTTGTATCCATCTGACCGTTTCGATTGCAGAAACATGAATTTTTGTGTTAGGGCGATGAAGGCTGTTTCCGCCTTGAATGTGGGACGCGCAATGCTTCTTTCACCTTCCCTGTCAACCTGAGAACCATTTGACAAATTACTCGGGCTAGTCCTTGTCTTCTTAAGCCTAGTGATGCCTTCAGATTACGGGAGTCAAGCGTTGTTCTTCTTTGCTGAGAGCGTCGCCTCATAGCTCGGACCCATAGAATACAATAGACTGCACAGCACTCATTTGGAGTCGTCACCTTGATGTGATGGGCTCCCTATTGTCCCCATTAATCGGGTGACAGCCATTACACACGGCTTTGTCAACAGTTGCTCTGATTTGCTAGGAAGAACTTATGTTTAAGTCTCTTAGTACGCCGAGGTATGTCACTGTCGATTTCGATTCGACCAGCGCTTCTCCAATACTGACAGACCTTACTCTCGGGACAATTTCCTTGTCACGATGACCATTTCCATTTTTTCAGTCCAAACCCGTGAGCGGCCATTCAGAATCACTCAGAGTAGTCTGTGGGTCCAATGACTAGCGCCGCGATCCGCATAGCCGATGAAGCATGAGTTGTCCGGCAGTTCAAGTCGCAGTAAATCGTGATGCGAAATGTTCGAGGTAGTGAAATATCATTCTTCGGCTACCTTCCATCGAGTCGCAGAAAAGGCTGCGGTCTTTCTGGTAACCCCTCAGAATTCGCATCAGATATACTGATAATTTTAAACGACTATCAAGCGCTTCCAAAATATCCACCCTTCTAACGCAGTTAAATGTATATTGGATGTCCTAACTAACCAGGAGGGTAACCCATCTTGTGAATCTGGGCTATCCGCTTACTAATCGGCACAAGCCTCACCATCTTCCAGCACTCTAGTAGCTTCGTGTGAGTGAGGCTACCTTTGGGCACCGAGTTTCCGCATCACCATTCTATAACCCAAGCCTGATGGATCCCTGTTCACGTCGTCTACCAAGTTTAACTAACGGCTGGCCTAGCTATAAGTCATAATCGCGGACCTATTTTCTAGATGACTTGTAGGCTGCTGATTGGATACAAGCCGCTTCTAAGATCCGTGCTCGTTGGGCCTCTCTTTATTGTTTGTGACACTCCATTCGATTTGACAGCGATTCCAGGTGAACACTATACTGGGAGCTTGCCGTGCCAGAGTCTTCGTAGGAGCATGGAAAACGTGCAGGCGGATTCTCGATTATCGATCTCGGCGGATTAATGATTCTCATTGTTGATTCGATTGCACCAGCGTTACAATCACCTCCGACGAGCCCATGGCCCTCTACATGCATCGATGCATATTGATTTGAATGATACGAATCATTGTATTAGCGCGTTGGCCTTGGTTAGGACTTCTTGGAAGACCCTATACTCTCCTGTACCTACGTTGTGTTTCAAATCATCTAGTCTCGTGTCATACCCCTGGCAAAGAACACAGTTTAATTCTTCTGTTGACTCCTCCTTTTTATGCCCTGCCTTCCCACGATTGTAGCACAAGGAGCGTCTATCGGTTCCATTACTATATTGCCAATGATTATTTAATTCTTAATTCAATGTAATCATCACTAATCAGACCGCAGAAAATAGCTGTGATACCAGTATCCTGCACGATTTTGGCGATCCAGTCACACTTTGGCAGCCATTTTCAAGATTTGTACTCGGATGCATCTCCTTTCAAATTGCTCAATTTGGTCGAGTTCAGCTACGAATTGTATTTTTCAGGTTTGGCTCCGTTCGATATCTTGTTGTTTCCAAACTTGAAAATGTCACTCGCCATTCAGAAATTTAAGTCCAGTGAGGATGTCACCGCCGTCACATCTCGAGAAAATGCATTTTTTCAGACGGGCTAAAGAACAGGCGGCTAGAACATCGCTCGGTCGAGTGTTTAGAGCTTAAAAAGAGACCATGATGAGTAATAAATCATCACTTTTCCGTTATTTTTCGTTTTTGTTTTGTAAGCTCAGTACTTATCGGGCCTCCCTCGTTCGTAATCTCTCTAATTCCTCAATCTTCAAACTATTTGCTGTTCGAGCTATTCTTTGTCACAAACATCAAAATTATCACATTCAAATCAAGTCAGTCCCAACCAATGCGCTTTTTCTGTTCAAACATATTCCCGATCACAGCGAATAGGTTTTTCCCGGTTAAAGAATATCCAAGTTAAATTTTTTGCAACTACGAATAACTTTCATTGACATTTTTCTTTTGATTAAAGGACAAAAGCAATTCATCTAGCAAATATTCTGTTGGAAATTGATTCGACAGTTTAAATGCCCAAACAAATGGTTTATTCACTCCGACCAAAGTTTTAATGACATTCTCATTCGATCGGACAGTACTTTGACATTTCGATGAAAACAGTATGGCCACATGTGAATAAGTACTACTTATGTCTTCTATCAATAAACGGACAATTTTAAATCGCAGTCAATATATTATAAATATTAAATTATGAAAAAATATTAAAATATAAAATTGAATTAACGAAAGTGGCTATTTCTAAATAAATTATTGACATATTTTAAAAACGTTATTAAATTAATACATGACTGAATTTAATTTCTTTAAAAAACAATTTACATTTGAGATTGGTATGTGGTAGTGTAACCTTGAGTGTTGTTATTAAAATTGAAAAAACAATTGAAAAATGTCAGACACAGAAAGTCTAAAGATATTTGAGCTACGCGAAAACAAATGCATTTTCTCATAACATATCGTAATATTTGCATCTGCAACACTAATGGTGTTCTATGCAACGAACACCTGAAATTGTTCATTTTAATGTTGTTAAATTTTTTTTCATTTCACTGCAGCGATATTTTAATTTTTCTTTTTACACATAACAATGATAATTACCCAAGATCTTGTTATTCATTTCTATTTCGGACTTCACTTTCAAGCTTTATATGTTGGGAAATTGTTAAAAAATTTTCCACATTCATTCGCCAGCGTTTTCACGCCAACTGGAAATTTTACAATGGAAGTTGAACCTGTTTCAGTCAGTCGGTGGTTAGTTGATGTTACTCGTGGGAACCAAATTGGTTGCTACCAATCTTATAGAAAAAACTCTTTACATGACGGGACACAATTATATTCCAACACTAAAGTTTACTAAAAGCACTAATGACGGATCTCTCTCTCTTTCATCATTTGGCGATAAGTGAAGTTAAATGCGTTCACATTTTGTTTGTTTTTACATTGGACAAACATATTTGTAGTTTGTTTATTGTTTACAAGCTTTCCCATTAGTCGAGTAATTTTTCTTTTTGAGGTCGATGTTTTGTCAACATGTTGTGATTATTGTGTACGCCTTGCTTAAACTGGAACATGATAAATTGTTAAAGCTCGTGCGGGAAGAATCGATTCAAATACTTCACTGTATGATTTGAAGGCATGTGCTATTTTCTGCTTTTTTTAACAAAAATCACTTGTAAAAAATCACTTGTTTTCTGTTCAGTTGGATACAGAAAAGGTGAAAATGGGAGTCATGTTATTGAAGTTGTGGTTTGTATGTCGTTAAAATGCTATTAAATTAGGAGGACAGCAGAGGTTTGCTGCTTGTTAATTTATGAAAATCGAAAATCAAGTCTAATTTCCTACATTGCTACAAGATACGAGTGATTCTCTCCCCTCTATCCCCTCTCCTGTAGCTACCAATAACAAAGTGGTTCAAAATTTCAATGATTTGGTCAAAAGTCACTATTGAATCAGAGTGAAAGTGTCTAGTCTACTTAAAAGCTATAGGCTCAAGCAGCTCGTAAAGTTTGATAAAGTAAAGATACGAAAAACTGGTAAATAAATTTCGAATCCCACTTCTGACACCGACAGACAAAATAGAAATGAGAAGTGAGTTTAGAATTGATAAAATAGAAATGAAAAGACTGAATTAAAGATTGAACATTGTTTGCAAAATCTCTCCGGATTAGATTTTGCGGATTATTATTAATTGCTGGAATCAATGCCATACACACCTAAATTTCTAGTATTGACATTATTCCACATAATATGTGAGTGAGTTTGTTTAAGGCCTTGGATTGCACCTTTGCAGAATATATTTGATAAACCTTTGATATTGTTCTTGACTTTTCTGTTGCCTGAGCTGAATTTTGAAAAATTTATTTACTGTTGCTTGGGCGCCAAGTCCGCCGTTTTGTCAAGCACGCTCTTCGGCTGTATGCAGTCCTGTCTGAGCAACAACAATGATATTTTGGTCTGCGATAGCGAAAAATGAAATTTGAAGGTTACGATGTTAAAAAAATTTCTGCTATCTACAGGTTCCAAAATAGCTTTTGATGATTTTTTTCAAGTAAGGCGACTGATTTAACAATTCTATGTCTAGTTTAAGGCTTAATATTGGTGTATTCTTATTGGTATGATATTATTTAAAATTTTAACTTCTATCTAAATTGATATACGAGCAATTCCCGTTATGTGAGATATATATTGTTTTTCTTCACTGAATGTATTAGTTATTGGTCGACATTTTCGTAGCTTTTGGTCGTGTCAAAGAACTTGAACAATACAAAAACTTGATTTCAAAAACTTACAAAAATTAAAAAAAAGCGTTTCCTTTTAATTTTTTGCTTATTTTTTGTTGGTAATGCAACGCCTGAAGGGAAACTATTTTTTTATTAAAAATTTAAAAGAATTTAAAAAAATCTTTTCCTGTTGATTCGTTATTTTTTATACATCGATGAGCACATTTAATCCTTCCTCAGTGCTAAATTGAAAATTGATTATTACGAATTTGTTGAGCGACACCAATTACCGCGGTGTATGAATTACATAACAAAAAATAAACAACGAAATCAAAGGAATCGTGTTTAATATTTTTGGGTTTTTCAAAAAATGTTGTTCGTACTGAATTTAAGGTTATGCCTTGGATTCGTTTCGGATTAATCAAAAATTAAGCCTTGGTTTAAGCTCCCGATTAATTCTTTTTTTAATGAATTTAATATATAGAAATTTATCATATATATCATATATATATACAAATAAAAAAACATTATGTGAGTGGAAAATGGGCAATACATAACGCTATAATTTTTAAGTGCATAAAGGCTAGTAAAATTTAAGGCAAAGACCGGGTTTTTAACTGTAGCACCAGAAAAGTAAAGTCTGTTTGAAATAAAATAAAATTAATAGTCCATAAAAGAATAACGATCATAAGATTTTGCAGGCTGCATAACAAATCTAAAACAAGAAATTATTTCGTTCATCAATGCTCCTTTCAAAAACAAAATCGTTGCACGAGCTGTATGGTATGTCGGGCAACCCTGTTGAAACTGCATAAGGTCCTCTGCGTAACGTCGAGTCAATCTCGGAACAACAAAAACATTAATCATGGCTCCATAGTGGTCAGCAGTCATTCTCAGCAGCTTTTTTGAAGACATATGGCACAATGATTCCACCTGTCCATAAAGTATACCAAACTATGGATTCCCCTGAATGTAACAGCGCTTAGATAACCGTATATGGTTGCTTTTCACTTCAAATACGGCTGTTTTGTTTATTAACATAGCCATTCAACCAGGAATGAGCCTCATACTTAAGCAAAATTTTCTTATAAAATTCAGGATCGGCAGCGATTTGTTCTTGGGCCCATACACTGAATGTACGCCGTGCCCGGCGTCTCCATCAATACTACGCTCTACAGCTGCTCTGGTTTCTTCACTAGGCACTGTATGACGTTTGGTTGGATGCGGGTTATCAGTGAGAGCGAACGCGGTACGAAATCTTTCCATGGGTAAGTGCATTAATTCTTTTGATGGACCATAATGTCGGCCATAAACCTCACAGAGTGCGCGACGAGTTTCTAGAACTGTACAATTTTTTCCGAAAAAAAAATCTGCACAATTCGCAGACGTTGCATTGGCGTCAACCTAATCATCATGAAATGGCCAAAGAACTGACCGCATAACATATGAAAGCTGTCACAGTAAACATGAAGAAGTGCATAAAGAAGTGTTGCCAACTTAATTTTCCATACCTATCGAAAAAAAATGCCCTTTATTTTATTTACTTTTCTATAGGCTAAAATCATTTAGATCCATATGTTTTTTTTTTTGAGGCGGTCATTCGGCCGCTTATTGAAGGATTACGTATGCATGAAATGTCGGTAGGTTCAGTGTAAAGATGCATAATATTAGCAAGATTTTATAGTATGGAATAGTTCAAAACTACTGGAAAGAATCAAAAATAGTTCCAAAAGGACTGATTAATTCATAACACTCATCAGTCAAAGCAACACTCAAAGCCCTTTTTTTGACACTCCTTAATGACTTACTATAAAATTTGTGCAAATTTTCGTACACTTGCCCATGCATAAATTTGTGGTTTGAACTTCTTTCGTAAATAAGTTATGCAGCACGTATTGATCATGTATGCAATTTGCTAGATTGCTTTACTCTAGCAAACCTAAGAACGGATCATTTAAATCCGATATTGCCAATTCATCATAATGTTTGACGGTCAAACTGCTTCAAGATAAAAGACATAAAAGAAAAGATTCTTTGAGCTTTCTGCAAATCGTGTTAGCTGGAATTACCTTCAATCGATCTGAAGCATTTATTTTACCTTCTTGTTTCAAAGCCATTAGGTTGAAGTACTAACAGGCACTTATATCTTTTTTAAAGAAGGTCAGCGAGAAACCAACTCCAACTGAAACCTTGCGTGCCATCGTAACTTATCGTACTTCGTACCTTCAATTTGCTGCGTATTTCGTGAGCGAAAGTCCACTAAACTCTGACAGCATAATTTCTATTATCTGAGATTTTTAACCAAGCAAAACATGGCATTTTCAATTCTCAATTTTTGTTAAACCAAAAATCCTCACAAAACTTTGTACGTCTATTTCTCGTTAAGACATTTTTCTTACTGCGTTTCAACGTTTATTTAATGCGCGCAATAGTCACACTATAAAAACAAAGTCCATAAAACGTGTTTCCTTTTATGGCATTAGCACAGACAACTTCTTTTTTTTGTAGAAGAAATTAACTTCATGTGCTTCCCGACTGTTATCTACACTTTCACTGCCTGGACCATCTTCGAGCAGAAAAGCTTATCTGTATCTAAAACCACTAAAAAAGCGTTTCTGGAACAGATACTGCGTATCTAAATGAGAACTATTACCATACCAACCTTGACCATGAGGTCGATTTGATGTTTATGTTAATTAGGCTGCTGATGAGAGTCTTGATTTGATTTATCTTTTAGAATTGAAAGCATTTGATAAGGAAACAAGTTGAGCTTTTATTTAAATATTAAAATTTAGTCGTATTTATTCAATGGTAACCATGTAGAAATAATATTCACAATTATGCTGCGAATTCAATTGAACTATGATTTGCCCTTGCTGGAGCTCAATGAACAAATTTATTGATATTAAATTTGGGTTGCCTCTATGTTTTATTATTACTTGCATGAAGAGCTCATGCATAATTTATGCTAGTCATCAATTTCAATTTATTCACACGCTTCATCCGTCTATTAACAATTGCATGTTGCCGCTAGTGTACGAGGCGTTAATTTCTAACACATAATTTTTGTGTTATTTGGAAAGCCGCGAAATTGATTTTGAATAGAGAAATTCATATCAGGTGTTAGTGGCGATCGGTGAATAAATGAACACTGTTTAAATTTGTTCAATGGAATTATATTTTTCCTTAATTTTAAAACTGTAGTCGAAAAATTAATTGTTTTGTGGTTGAAGCAGTCAAGGTTGATCGTTGGTCCTAATGAGAAGGTCATGGACTTTGAGAAAAGTCTTAAAAATAAATTAATCTTAAGTTATTCTCAAATTAATTGCTCCCATTAACCTTGTATCGTCCAAAAACTTTTGCCATGATTCATTACTCTCGAATGAAAAACTTGCTGAATTTTCAGATGAATTTAAAATCAGGAACATATTTCCCGAAATTCATCCTTCAACATGTAATTGTTCAGATTCACAAATAAATGATTTTATTCTTAACCTTTTTGTTGCAGGTCATTTTGTTCAACTCCAAGGGTTGTTCTTTTACTCTGCTCAATCCAGTTTCTTCAACTAAGTTTGCTTCAAAACTTGATACCCGTGCAAGACCCTGTCATTTGAGAGGGGTAGACATTATCTATCCTGCCATTTTTTTTAAATATTCCTCTTCTCGGGCCTTCGCTTCCAGCAACAACTGCGTCCAACTGTCTCGGTCCATTGACCGCGTCTTCCAATTTTGAAATCCGCGCAGCGATGATCTATCTTCGTCAACAGAGTCAGACCAGTGTTTCTTTGGTTTCTTCTTTGGGATCCGTCCATCAGTTGTCCCAACCTACTTTTTTGGGTATCTATTGTATGTCCATACGACTCACATGAACAGCCCATTACCACTTCCGCAGTTCAAAAGTTACTAGTTCAAAAAGTACTTCAAATGTTTCATACAGCTTATAGTTGTGTCGAATTCACTACTTTGTCCCCGTCAAGCTTCACTCCAATTCTCCGTCTTAGGATCCGTCGCTTAAAAATGCTCTGAAAATTTGCGGATGGACCCTAACCCAGGTCCATGTTTCACACCCAAACCATAACACAAGCATATCACAGATTTGTATACTTGGAGCCCTGTTTTTCTGTTTTCATAATTGTCAGAACCGAATAAAACATTTCATTTTTGAGCTGTACTCTTCGGCGTATTTCATTTCTTTCACTCCCCGTTCTAATTATTTTGACGCCAAGACACACAAGTTCGCCCACATTTTCCATACTGTATTCACCATCTGTAAGATAGTTTTTTTTTAAATTACAATGAATTCATCCCTCGAAACATCATTTCCATGATCATCATGACTAACACTGCCAGCCTAAAATAGTTCTAAAGAACTTGCCATAAAAAGAAGTTTTATTTATAAGCTTCTTATATAATGCGTCCATCAAACTATCATATTTTTCTACCTTTTGGAGATGAACCTAGACCTGGAGATTTCATCGTTGTATATGCCACCTTATCTTATTTGTTCACTATTTCTCTTCAGTAAGGTCATGATTAAACTGAAATAAAAACCTGGTAGTGTGAAACCATTAAAACACGAATAATATTGGCAGAATTTTAAGAGAAATTATCCAAAACAAACATTAACAAGTGAAAAATTGGATACTTTTACGTATGGAACGATACAAACTTCAGGCACATTTCTTGAACTCAATGAGGCACCAAGTTTGCCCGAAAAATATAGACCAAAGAGCATGCTTTCCACCCTCCGAAAACTTCAGAAAATTCCGACAAAGAAGGCTTTCTAGCTTTGTGGAAAAAGTGTACAAAAGCATCCCTCAAGGAAAAGTCTCCTGTTTTTATTCATGCGCTCGATAAAGAGAATGTTTTCGATACTGGTCTGACACAAAAGTCGTCTCTATAAAGTTATTCACTACAATACTCCAGGTTAATCTGAATACCAGGTTAATCTGATCAAATCATCCCTGAAAGATAGGACAAACCAAGTGAAAGCTAGAGGAAGCTCTTCTTCTGCAAAAATATATCTGCTGGCGTTCCTGAAGATTCTTGTCTTAGACACATATTTTTTACAATTTATACTTCTAACATCATTACCAATGCGAACTATCAAAAAGGAATATTTGCTAACGAAACATGCATACACAATTCTAGCGTCCATACGAACAATATTGTACGAAATTGAAAAATAAATTCAGACAGCCTTTACTCGTTTTTTCATAAGAGGAAAATCAGAATGAACGTTAGCAAACCCAAATGCATGTTTTTCAACAGAAAATGAAAATTTAAACTGCTTCCGAGTACGCCGGTACTTTTTATTGGATCAAACATCTCGTTATCTAGAGAACTGTCAAATCTGAACAGCTATTAGACACAAAGTCAACTTTCTTAACGTCACACCCTCTTTAAAACAAGAAGTCTCAGTTAAACAGGAAGAATAGAGTACTCCCTACAAAGTGGTTTTCCAACCCACCATTGTTGGTTCGAATGTTCCAAATAATTGAAAAAAAGCTTTAAGTGACACAAAATCGATACCTTAAAATGACACTTGATAAGCCTTATTTCGCATCCCACAAGCGCAAAAAAATTTCCGGAATAAAAAAAATACACAAACTAGTCAATTCGCTTAAAAGAAATTGCTCTCCAGAGCCACAAATGTTTCAAGTCTTTAGATACAGGGGCCAATGAACTAATAGAAATTTTATGAGATACTCAGTGGCTGTCATTTCAGAGATACGCCAATTTTTGAGTTAACTTTAAGTAGGTGGATTTAAGTAGGTGGGCGGACTTAAGACAATTAAGTCAAGTAAGGTTTAAGTTTCAAATAGGATTCGTCAAAAGGAATCGAAATCAATATTTAATAGCTAAAGTTAATTTGTTGGTTTTCCATTCTAAAATGTAACTTTTCAAATTCTTGATAAGTCAAGATTATCAATATGGAAAACAAAACGACATACTAAAAACAATTTGAAGATTAACTCTTCAAGTAAACGATAATAATCAGGGCTTCAGACAACTTTGTCTAGACTTTTGCCTAGACTCGGCATAGGATACAGAATTTTCGCCTAGCAGGAATTTCATGTTATCTGGGACATACTTTCTTTATAAGTGTCTTAAGTTGACGCAATTGTCTCGACGTTTTTCGATTTTTAAACAGTTTATGGGTCTTTTGGCTGACATATTTCTTATTTTCCCGCAATTCTGCCTTGTTTGCTCCAATCATGACCAAACAAAAAAACTGAAAAAAATGACACCATTGCGTTCGTAGCGATGCTAACGTCAGGCAACTTGATTGATCCAAATGCGCATTTTTAAAAAGCGACACACGCCCCCTCAGACAGCACCACATGCAACCAAGTTGAAACATTGATTATCCATCATCTTTGATTGATACAAGATTCTACTGAGCACTTAATTTTAACGGGTGTCAAGGATCAGTCATGTATGGAACGAAACGCAGTTCAATCTGTAACTTCAAAATTCAAAAAGACTTCAAAATGAGTTACCAGCTAGTGTAAAAAAATGCCAGGTGGGTTGATGAAGACTGCTATTGCAGATCATTTTGAACATAACTACATTCTAAATCTGACAACCACTTACAGACGAAACCAAGTCACCATGAAAAACAAATGTTGAGTATATGACCCGGCAAAAAAACGTCTGGTTTGATATACAATGGTCGAAAGCTAAAGAAGAAAGTTGGGGCTTACAGGAAACCTAAAACTCAAATAATATAAGCAAAAAGGAGTAATTTTAAAAGATCCAAGAGCTTTGTGGGAAGCCAGGGGTCTTCAAATTTACAAAACTGCCTAAGCTCTCGTAGCAACGGATGAATCACGAACGGATACCTACGCCCTCCAAGGACGAAAATTTGTAGGAAAATGTAAAAACCCCGGTCGAATTCCTGAACATTGTGAGTCGCTACTTGGGCTTTCCAACTGGAGGACCCAACCGATTGAACGAAACTGTTGGAGACGTCATATGTAGGAGGCAATTATGACAACGTTTCATCTATAGCTAGACAATTAGCAGGAAATTCAAAATTTCTGATGAAACTTAATAAAGCCTTCAAATCAATTTGTTTTGTTGCAATTAATGCAATAATTTCCTTTGCTCGCAAGGCTCACGATTCATAAATTATACAGATTTGTATTAAATTATTTGTTGTTCAGTCAGGATGTCTGATTTTTGCATCCTAGACATGTCTAAGAATTTCTACTCCTGTGCTGATCGAAGCCCATGAGTCACACAAATTTAGTCTTACCAAGCAAGTTACACCAGCAATAAATAACAGATCAAAAATATTTGTACTTCGACGAATCTACAACCAGAACTTTCCAAAATATATAACTCGTGAAAAGTATACCCTATTTTAAATCAAATGAAGCAGAGAGTAAGGTCCTTGCATAACATTTCGCTACTAAGTAGTTAATGTCGTCGTTGCTTTTTGAGCTCTGTATAACTTGATTGATTTTTCATATTAATAAGATCCTTTCCAACAACATCTTACTTAGTTTCTGTTTCAATCTCTGAATATGAATCATATATGCGCAGGAATTGATAAAAAACGTCTATCTCTATCCTCTGGGTGTGTTTCATTCGTAAACTGAGATCGTTCGCCATCTAACGTTAGAAACTGGAATTATAAGTTATTTCCAGGTTTGAACGTTTGATGACATTTCTGATGTGACAGAAAATTAGTTTTATGTTTGACATTTAGGAAATGGGAGGCTTGAACATAGTTGGGAGACATTGAAAACTTATTTTCAGACTTGTGAATCTTCTACTCAAACTGTAAGAAATCTATCTTAAAATGTTTCACAAAAAGAATGTACCAAAACGCAGATTTTGAATCATTGTTGCATTAAAAACATCGTTGCTGTTGCTCGGAGTGTGAGAAACATTCAAACATCATCTTTCTGAAGAATTTTACATTTCACGCACTTTTTTCTTCAGTGTGAAGAAATCAATGCATCCACAACGTGATCTTGTGTGAATTGTGTGAATAGGTCGGGGACATAATCGGGCAAATTTTCTTTTTCCGTGACTGTGGATTTCGATCGCTACTGCCTTTTGCTAAGTAATTTTCTGTTTCTCAAAATTGAAAAGGGTAACGTAGACGACGTTCAGTTTCAACTAGACGGCGTATCGTAAGAATCGATCTTTTGCGCACTGGTTTTGAAAATCGCATAATCATGAAAAATGCTGACGTCGATTGGCCAATTCAAAGCTGACATTTCATTCCGTTGGACGTTTTTGTGGGGAGCCTTTAGGAAGTGTCACACTAATCGATTAACGAGACGATTAATGACTGGAAACATGAATTCGAAGTTTTCATTGATGAGTAGAGGCAAAACGTCCTGGGTTGATCAAATGGAGTATTGTGGAACTAGCCGTGGAAGTCATTCCAATGAAGTTGTCTTCCATTCCTAAATGGAAAGGTTCAATCTTTCCAATATACTCGTAATTTTGAACAAAGTATTCATAAGATTATTTTTATAGCCGATTCATATTTCAAATCTTAAATGGCCCTTACTGTTGAACCTTAACGTTAAAAATTTATACAACAAAATGTAGAGATACGACAGAATATCGAGGGAAAAAAACTATACTCAATAATTACATAGTGTTGAGGGTGGCTCAAAATAGCTCTTTATAAAAATCACACATGTGTCAATTCCGGAACACCGATTGCTTCAGTGATTTGGATTCAAAAAAGCTTCTCTTAATTCATTGCAAAACAGCAAGTAGCGCGCGTAATTTCAAAGTATTTAAAAACTGAACAAATAATGCGAAATTTTGCGAAAGTTTTCAAAAACTCAACAAACGTCAGAAAATGATAACCAAATTTTAATGTCAGCGGGTATGCGTACATGGGTCTGCCAGATATAAACGAGCCTTTTTTCAAATAGAATCTACTGTGCATTTTAGTAGAAAAAGCGCTTTATAGTTAATTTTACGCGCGTTTTGTTTCCTTACTAATGTATTTTTCCCAATAAAATTGATGGTTTTGACTGCGTGGCTATCGAGACATTATTTCGGGGAGTATTCAATCAGTTGCACACAAACTGTTCAACCGAAATCCAGCCAAAATGTAAATCGCATTGTAAAAAGTTAAGGCAGGATGGATAGTTTTCAAGCAATCACATTTCTGTCACTTTTAGTGTTTGTGGAAACTGCTGGTTCTGTTGAGTACTAGGATTTTTAGTCGCTGTTGAAGTTTCCGATTTTCTAATCAAAAAAGGATAGTTGTGAATGAATGAATATCATTCAGCAGTGGTCGGTTATCTTTACTGATCGGCTTTGAAAAACGAGGTTTAAGAAACCTTTTTGTCTCCTTGTCATCTGTCTTCTTCGGGAAGGATAGGGCGGAAGTTCTAAGCTAACATTGGTGGACTCCATAGAAAAATGTCAAACTTGGTATATGGGGTTTCCTAAGTTCCAATCGACTTTGTAAATTATAAAATTTTGTCAGATCCTTTATGTTTTTCATGTGCTGTTTTTCACTGCAACTATACCATAACTATACAATTGGCACAGCGCAATCACAAATCAGCGGTAACATTTCGAACAATCTCCCGACCTAATAGGATTCAACCAAAATAAGCAAAGTTGTAAACGTCTTGGTAATTAGTTTTTGTTTTTTTCGCGTAAAGCAAGAATACTACTTTAAAAGCTTCTACATTGTTATCCAATACACATATATAAACCTGCTTACCTTCTTGCCATCTCTGTCTAAGAGGAATCGGCAGAGAGTGTTAACGCTATGTCTAGCTGCACTTTGATACTACATTTACAAGACAATGCTCACATGGCACCGCGAAAAAGAGGTTTACCTCGATTAGACTAGCCTGAGTAACAATGCAATGCAAATATAAATCCATTTCTATCTCTGTCTGTCAGAAACCGCACGAGAGTGTTCTTACTGTTTATGCTTACTCGGGTTACAAGGCGACAGGCCTTCTATACTGAAATCTTTATAAAATATAATCAATAGTTCCAACCGGAAAACAAGACCTGAATCTAAAAAAAAAACGATTTATCTTCTATCTAAAAAAAACCTATTAGCATATATCATTGCTCTGTTGAAACTCGCGAAGGGAGTGCCTTAGCATTGAATTTCAAGTAAATACAATTCAGTCATTGAAATCTAGCAAGCTCATAGTAATTCGCAAGTGTAGTAAAGCATGGCGGAAAATTCTATGAAAAATTTTCAACGACTAACAAACCAATTGTTTAATTAAATAAGCATTGAGTAAAACGCCATGTTCTGAGCACTTCATGGAAGACATGCTAAATAATTTTTTTTTACAAAAAACCAAGGCAAGCGCTCGATGATGTACATTTACAGACATTATGATGTCACTTTATATATAGTTCGCTTGGCTGTTTATTTTCACCACAAAAGACTTTTAATCATAAGTGCCGAGAAAAAAGGTGACATCATTTTATCTGCATAATCATGAAATTGACCATATACCCTGTCTCTGACACCATTGAGACCACTCTACGCAAAGTATTAAACAAATCCGAGGGAATCACTTTGATATTAGTTCGCATTGGATAAAATGTCGGTGCTTGCCTGAGCCTTTTTAATATGCAGTAGAAAATGTTTCAAGTGAAATTCAGTGAAAGATTAATTATAGTACGGTATAAGCCATGTCAACGTTTATTAAAACTTTTAATCTCGCTGAAAATGTTGTTTTTAATGAAAAACATAATTAATTATTAATTTCAGCAAATTAGTGAGGTTGTTTTGTTAATTAGATTTGAATTAAATGCAGATTTCATTCAATTAGAGCGCTTAAGGCTAAACAGTTTTGAAAAAGGAGAAAAAAACAATTGCATATTCACAATTCAAAGTTCAAAGGAAGTTTCCAAATTAAGGCCGTGAGGTGAATTAAGCAATGAAAAAACATCAAATAATTTGCATGATAAATTGTTAGTGAAACGCAATGAACAATGAGTTTAGTTAAAATTTGAGGTAAACCAATGATTCAGTTTTGGTATTTTTGAATTAGGCCTGTGATCGCTTTCTGTGGTAGTTTTCAGTGCCTGTTGTGGTAGAGGCCTGTGGCAATTTTCTGTGAATGCCTAGCGATTATCCTTCCGAATTTATTATTTAAACTTAGATTATTTTCTTATTGACGTCAGTATTAATCGAATAAACTCAAAAATTGAGGACTGTTTTTTATGGTCAATCAATGGAATCAGTATTTAGGAGAAAATGATTCTGTTGCTTTAGATACTGTGATCGTTCTTAACATGATTTAGAATATTTTATCTGTATAGCTGCTGTTGATTTATGAACATATAGAGAACCTTATAATCTCCACGATCCACCCTACGTCGTTGGTTTCTCCCTAGCATTGTGCGTGTGTTGACGTCATTTCTTGTGCATTAATCGCATTCCACACCTTTTCTTCACACCTGTCATTTCCTTCTCACCATTTTCCCCACAGCACTTCTTCAACTATCCACCTCAAATTAAAAGTTGTTAAAAGGAAACAGCCACCGCTGACGTCCATGCAAGGCAAGATTGCGAGTGGCGTCGGAGATGCGTGATATATACTGTAAAATGAACCTTGTCAAACATCACCGTTACACAGTATGTCGGCGGCAACTTATGGACCCCCGGACGCTGGGTTCGAATCCACCGTGTGTGATGGCCTTTTCACCGTTTGGTCGCGTTGTTGACGATATTGACATTATTAACGAAAGATTTGGCTGCTGATTGATGCATTTTGAGGCAGTTAGATTTTTTTAATGATATGACAAAGTAACGTGACGTTAACGTATTAGAAATTTATGTATTTGAACCGTATCCGATCGGGTAAGTGTTTGTTTAATCTTGGTCTAGTTTAATCTAGTTTATTTATTTTTTCATTATTTTTGCCTCTTCACGGCTAAGTAGACTCAATTTTTCTTTTCTTCCTTTTTTACGCTTTTTTTACTATTATCTTATTCTACTGTCTTTTTTTTGTATCTGAATTATTTTATAACCAATAATATGAATAATATCTAAAAAAAACGGTTTTTATTTTCTTGACACATCCCTCCTCCGTATCCTCTCCCTTTTCCTAATATGTAAATCATATGTTTTTCTTTTGATAAAGGTGGCCCAACCCGGGCAGTGATCTTCCTCGCAGAATCCGGAGAGACTGAGCGCAGCCGGCCTGAGGGAGCCACCTAGGAGGCCCAAAGATAACTTCCACATAAATGTCGGCCGCCGTGGCTAGCAAAAAATGCTTATTTAATCCGTTGTCATCGATAGCTAAACATTGTGCCTTATAACAGAGCTATGATATCTAACTTAAAGTAGAAAAACTCACACATTTTCGTTTCAATGTGTTCATAAAAAAATGACAGAAATCAGGTTGCAGATTAAGGATGTCTTCCAGGTGTCAACTATTTGGTAGAATCCGCTTACAAAACCTGTTGGCCGCATTCTGCATAACACTACTGAGGAAAAGAGTCTTCATTGTTTATACTTCGTATCACTGTTTGTGCGCTAGATTTCTGTAAAAAGAAGGATAGTTTTGACCATTCAAGCGAGGAGGCAGGCATAAAAAAATTTATATCTTATTTTCATTGCAAAGATTTTTAATATTATTTTTCAATTAAAGATCATACCAATGCGTTGTTTAAAGGTAACCTTTGGAGAAAAATCGTTGCTTTGTCTCCCAACATGTCTGGACAGCGAGTCTCATTTCCATATCGCCTCTGAAAGATTTATCTCAGAGATATTGTTAGGAACGAAAAAAATAGAAGGAATCGTTGGAAGCTCAATTTGACAAAAAAGATTTATTGTTCTGCAGTTCGAACCTTGAATCGCATCTGCGGTTTGGTAAGCCGATGCGATTAATTTGGTGAAACAATACTTCAGCCCACAGCTTACGACATCTTTTTTGCTTATTGAGGTCCTGTAATTTTTCTTCCAAGTGACAAATTATTCACCATAATCATTTCCGTAGCGTTCCAAAAATAGGCTACAACTGTTCCCGATGAAATTGACACTCTGGACTTTAGATGGCTCGGCACCAAATCATCATGGATTGTTCGATTTTAGGATGAAAATGGAGGATTCATAGCTCGTATTTAGTCACGAAACATCACAAATCGTTTTCCTAATCTATGGATCTATGGATGGATGGTATATCTACTTCTCGAAATTCAACCATGAAATTTTCATTCGTATTTTTCTCCCGTCCACTAACATTTTCAGTATCAGATACGCAATTTTTTTTTTCTGATATGTGATTGTTTTTTTTTTGGTTTTTTCTTTGGCCCCTATTTGGATGTTTCGAACACTTCCATATTAGCTTCTCTTTCCCTGTTACGTCTGCTACATGGTTGATGGTCACTCTTCAATCTACCAACACAAATCTTCGACTTTTTTCACATTATTTTCCGTTAGGGATGTTGACAGGCGCCCTTCCCGAGTTCTGCTCCGCTTTAAATCCTTTGTTGTATGTGTAAGTGTGGAACATTAAGCGAGGCGAGGGGTCTCGCCTTCATTGTTTTCATCATGTCGATGTGTTTGTCCTTTATCTGGCAGAGGAGATTTTTTCTCTTCCATAACAGGGGAACAGCACTAATTTCGCTGTTCTTTCGCTGAGATTGTGAGTCTATTTATATAAAATTTGTACAATAAACTAGTAAATGTAGATATACCAGCAAGGAAAAACATATTTCTGACGTTTGTACGGCAAAGGAAAATAATGATGAAAATGTAAAGAGTGTTTATTTTCAGATGTAATAAATCCTCTTAAAAGATAAAACCTCGGAATGAAATAAAATTCAAATAAATTGTTTTGATTGCTATAAAAATGGTTTTATTGAAAAGTAACACTCTGCTATTTTTCGATTATTATTTTGGGCATGTGAGCGGCACTGCGCAGAGGACTTCCTCTAAACAACAGGTCAGATTTTCGACTACTTTGCTGCTACCGTATCTTGCCAATAATACGGCGAATGGTATGTTCGAAATCTCCAAGCGTCTCGGGCTTGTCGGTGTAGAAAAGTGATTTGACATATCTCCACAAGAAGTAGCTCAGCAATGTTAAACCACAAAATCTTACAGCCCAGTTCACAAGTCTCAAAGGTGAAGTAATGCGATTATCACATCCTTTTTCCAAGTAGTCGACGGCTGCAACAGCTGTATGGCCTATCGCAACATCGTGTTGAAACCAGAGAACCTCTGCATTACAGCGAGTTAATTCCGGGATAAGAAATTTATTGATCATTGCTCTATACCTGCCAGCATTCACCGTAATGTTATCGCATGTAGCTTTTTTCAGGACATATGGACCAGTGATTCCTCCGGCCTATAAAGGGCACCAAGCAATGACTTTCCCGGGATGTAACAGGTTTTCGAAAACCGCCTGTGGTTCCTCATCACTCCAAACGCGTCAGTTTTGTTTATTGACGTAGCAATTCAAACGGAAACTTGAAGTAACCGCAAAGCGAGACCCATTCGTAAAATCCGCCATTATGTTAACCAGCACAGGCTGGATTGCTGAGCACGATGTCGAATGGATTCACTTGTGGCTTTCTTGATACTACGCTCTGCAGCTGCTATGGTTTCTTTAATTTTGCATTGTACGACGTCTGGGTGGATGTTTATCATATTGAGAGTAAACTTGATGCGAAAACGATCGGTTGTTAATCGAATTAATTGTCCTGATGGACGATTTTGTCCACCATATAATTGACGGAGTGTAGGATGAGTTACTTGAACAGAACCGTTCTTTCAAAGTAAATCCACACAATTTACAGACGTTGCACAGACATCGACATAGTCATGATAAAATTACAAACGAAAGTAACCATAAAACGCATGACAGCTGTCACACCATACGAAGCATTAAAAGTGTTGCCAACTTAAAGTTATATGCCTCTATATAGTTATATACCTTAATGTTTATTTTCATATAATTTTTGTTTGGTTCGGAATGTTTTTATTGGTGAAGCTATGTAAAAATCAAATTAGCAAAAAAGGACTAAAACTAAAAATTTATTAATATCTGAAATAAACAATTGAAGAACTTGAATATTGGGTAAATTTGTCGTGGTTTTCATTATGTGGCTAGACTTCGAATAGAGATGAAGCAGAAACTTATAAATATAAATTATTGCTACGCCCATTAAACAGATATTTCATAAAAGTTACAACATTACCAACCTGTGCAACTTAAACTGCTTGAAACCTTTTATTGTCAGAACTACCTCACGGCAAGGTTGATGCTCTCCAATCGTTTCGTTTCGATGAATTTATTAGACATGTTTTCAAATACATCAAAGTTTAGTTTGCGCATCAACGGAAGAACCGGCTCACTGGTAATTTTCAATAGAAAACCAATACAATTGCAAATAAGCTCATACATCCTACTACCACTCCCAGCATAATACATATCTCTATATATAATGCTAACACAAGTCTATTGAAAATTTGTAAGAGTGAAGCTAATAGCGCGGAAACTCACGACCTATATGCACATGGAACGAATCAATACATTTTTTCTCACATTTTTGCACAATTCAAAGATATTCTTGCACATTTCTTAGATTATTTTTGGCCAACGGGGTCCCAGGCAAGGAGTAGTTTATAATGTGTAACGTTATTCTTGTCGCCGAAGCATGCAACCTTATCCTTATTTCACCTTGCGATACGAAGCAATAGCTTGAATTTAAGATCCTGTAGAAAACGAATTATGTAGCCGAGTACAATAAAGCGAACTAAATGTGCGAAGAGTGCAGTGAAATTACACAAGGAAATTTGGTTAGTAGCGCTCTAGGGGACTGCATGGGATAGCTAAGTTATAACTTCTGCTTAGCCCTTTTTGTTCGTGGAAAAAGGAGTGAGTGCACTTTCAGCTGAAGGACTGATACTGAATTGCTAAAGTAGATTATAGAATATACTCATATTATAGTTGGGGGTAGAAGTTAAGTAGAAAAATAATTAAATTTGCATTAGCTCACGTTAAATTCTGCCTGAACTCATGCTAAGGCTCGATTTCTGTTTAAATCAGACGTTGCTGAATTGTTGGAACTTGTGAGAAATTCTTGGAATGTTTACGTTTCTTTCGAATTTCAAGCGACGAATTCAAAATCTTATAGCATATGCGTAGAAAATAATATCCTCTGAATAACTTTAGTCTTGAATTACAATGTCATGACATCTCTACGCGAAACAAACCACTCATAAAATCCAACACATGCACTTAAACCATGTCTTAGAATAAATTCCTTGTGGATCACATAAACTACACAGCACAAATATGTTTAAGATGAATAAATCGAAATGTCGGACAGTAATCACCAAATTTACGATCCATTAACACCACATTTGGCGAAAATTCATTTTCATTTTCATATTCGCATAGGAGTCGCTCCATAGTTTTTGCTATTCTGTTTCGTTTTATTCTTGCAATTCGTCGGGATGTGTTGGTAAGTAGTTATCGGAGAACACATACTAGAGCGTTTTCAAAGAAAGACAAAGTGAAAATCTTCAATATATAAATCACAGCTACAGTTCGAACTTATGATTTTCTTCAACGTCCTACGTCTTTCTTTATAGCGCTAAGACCGGAAAACTATGGATGAACGATAATTCGCAGAAAACATATGGTGCATGCCGTTTTTCACGGACATTTCGATATTAGACAGAATATGTAAGTTTGATGACTTTGAGTAGCAACGTCTTCAGGTTATGGTATGATAGTTAGTAGCACTTGGAATGCTTTTCACAGTAAGGGTGTCCGAAAGGGATCTAAATTCTGATTTTAAAACAATTGCTTTGGAAACAGCGCGTTCATGGCTCAATCCGTGTAGAGGCTAAGCAGTGGCCTGGTTTATTTATTCGATGGTCGTGTTTATTTATTCAGATGTTTGCTTCCAACTTGACAGCGTATAATGCAACATTCAATTGCGATCCCTGTACTAGCCCACATTGTTCAATATACAAGCTCTCTATCTTGCAAAGCTCCCTTTATTCACTGCATGTGCATGCAAGTGTGAGCGCGTTTTAGTATTTACTCCAGATTTACGTATTTACGTATCTATATTTAGAGCTTTAATACTCTCCTGCTCCTTCTCTTAGACAGGGGTAGAAAAAACTTAAGGAAACATATATTTTTTGAGTGCGTTTCCAAACAAAAGTTTTGACGGGGATAATCTTGTTATACGCGAAAATGAATGAGAACTTACCAATCTAAAAAAAATCGTACTGTTGGATGTTTTTTTTAACTTCGTTATGGTTAAGCTATGTTCTAGATATTCCCGGTTTTTTGTGAGCGGTTTGCTCTGCGCATTGCTTAAGGATTAGAATGAATGGAGTCCTTAAGCAAATAGGCTCTTCGTAAGGCCAAATGCAATAAGATGATATATATGCAAATACACCCAGGTGTATGCGTTAGCCTATGTCGGGTTTTTGGTACAATGAAAAATCACGCAATTTTCTAGAAAAAAAAAGAGTTTAATTAAAAAAAAATGGCCATACTGGCTTCTACACATTTCGCCAATCTTCCAGGCAACTTATGAATAACATGCCAGAAAAACTGCTTGTCTTTTGCGACCATTTGTTAAGCCATTAACAAACTTCCTCCAAACCACTGAAGATCTATTTTGCGAGCGCGTGCTCTATTGATGACGGCGCTAAGCGAGTACAGCGGTTGCAGAAGGATGTCCCATCAAAGCGATTTCACTGTGTCTTTAACTACTGTGTGCAACGACGCGTTGTAACAAAATGTGTAACAAAATTTCTTTGCCATGTCTTCTGGGCCATTCCGGTCGTTTTACGATTCATTCGACATGATTGATCTATTCCGGTCGATTAATTAAATTCGACATGATTGATCAACACGGTGAAACAAACATGATAGTTTTGGCGGATTTATGTTGTGTTTGTTTGTAGCTAAATGTCAGACGGTCGAAAGAGTGTGTGTGTCAAATTAATACGCTGCGTAATTTTCCCAGGCGCCATCTATCAGTAACACTGAAAAAAACTTGTGTATAAACCTCGTAAATATTTTTTGTGACTCAGGTTTTCGCCATCGCTGCAAGTAATTGGCTTAATATTGATAGAAAGTATAATGGAAAAACGATGGCAATGCCACCTAATGGCCAAGTAGTCTTATGTACTGTAGAATGACGACTTCAACACCGGAAATGTTTCTAGATTTTTGTAATGCACTTAGTAAGATAATAGACAACGGGGGAAACATAGGACAATACGTCTACACAAACCAAGGATATGCAGGTATCTCGCGTTTCCTAGATTTTCCTAGAACTATAAATAAATAAAAAATCAATTCGCGAGAAAGGAAGCTTTCACAGCATTCTAAACTGTATGATGTGCTTGAAATGAGTTGTCTTTCAGTTAAAGTCCAGATGTTCAGGGTTCTACAAGATATTGAGGGAATGCAATAAGCTCAGTTGGAAATTTTCGTGACTTCAAATGTCAAAGCTCTTCCTAGACTTTTAAGGAAGGTATGTATAAAAAGGGACAAGCAAGTGAAATTTGCATGTCGAATTTTCTTTGCGAATTCCCTTAGGATTCCTTTTCTCACGATAAAAACGATAGCTGCATTCTGTGAATATGTGCTAAAAAGAATGATAAAAATAGACTCTGCAATTTTCTTGGTCATACATTTAAAAGCATCCTGTGCAGCATTGTCTCCCAGTGGAAGAGACAACATAGATAGTTGCTTTCTTATGATCAATAAGGAATTGGAACCCCTGAAGCCCAAAGCAGACCTCTGGCTCTCCTAGGAAAATTAGTTTGCTTGAAGTTCTCACGGAGAATGGGGGAAACGTAACGAGCAGTACTGCCGTGAACCAATAAGGATATCAGGGGATTTTGCTTGTTAATTAAAATTGCAAAAATTTACCATAGGCCTTGAAAATGGAAACATTTGAAAATGTTAATGGATTGAAATTCGTGTCAAACGCACGGAAATCTTGCTCAATCAAGACGACTCAGGAAATTATTACTTTCGCCTAATACCGAGAGGAGTGTCCTGTTGCTTGGAAACTATGTTCTTTGTGACATGATGACAAGATATGTCAAAAGATGTTTCACTTTGTCTAAAATGGTAATTCAATGATACAAATCAAAATTGTCATTTCCATTGCATTTCCCCCGAACACTGATCGGCACTTTACCGCACTGACAAACAGGAATTCGTTACCAGTTTTTAATATGAGTTCGAAAATAGCCAAAAAAAGTATGAAAATTTGACACAGTTGCGTTCGCATCTATGTGAACTTCAGGTACCAGAAACGACCCTGGTTCAGATTCCTGCTAAAGCAATCAATTAACAATACAACCCGCTCCGGTCTTTGATTCACAAAAAAGTTTGTTACCTTTTTTGCTTGTTGTTATCCCTGTAAACTAGTTGCTTACCACTTTAATTGTGTCATGTTCGGTTGGAGCATGGTATTCTAAGCTCGATTTTTCGAAGGATGAAACTGGATATATTCTGGATTATTTCCATCGAACATTTATTTAGCTTTTTACTTACTCCGATTCCCGTGATGCAAATTGTCTTGAGTGACACCGATTGGGTTTTGAATTTTTTTCTTCGGTTCGGTTGACTTAGTCCTGACAACCAGCTGGATCAAACCGAAAATGACTCATCCACTCACACTACGTTTTATATGATCTGGTGCTAGATATGCCGGATCTTTTTCGGTATGTTCCTTCCCCGGGAGGAAGTAGTACCGTGACAGCTTCGAATTCTGAGAAAGATTCTTATGTCCTCTTCGTTTTGAGTATAAGTACCTTAACAGTGCATAAACGCTAGATTTCTGGTATGAGATAAATCTCAAACTGTGCTTTCAGGATGGGTGCTTCCCCGCAATCACTAATTGGGTGTTTTCAGTCTCTTCCTTTTAGATAACAGCATTTATTTTTCGGATTGGCTGTACAGGTACTCGATGAAATCCCACTCTGGAATGCTCTGCAGTGTTACAATTTGATCCTTTTGGTTCTTTCGGGTTTTAAGTGAGACGTCGATCATCTTGATTGTTAGAGCACTGATTTCTGTTCCCGATCGGACCGAAACTGTATTGAGTATGAAATCTGAGGCTCCAGTCCCGGTGTTTGAGAGCCTTGGAAACAGTTATTCAACATCGATGGCTAATCAGACATCTTTGAGAGTTGCGATAGAGTTCCATTACTTCCTGAAGGAGGTCTTCTTTGGTTTCCTAGACTTTCCCCAGGAGGTTGTCTTGATCTTTCCGTCTTTTCGGAGTGCATGGCCGCAGGTATTGGGCTGCTTTTTTACTTCTGCTCGTCAAACCCACACCTAGGCTTTCTCAGCCGCCATCACTTGCTGAATTGCTCTAGATGCTGCTTGATGCGCTGGTGACAGTTCTTCTCCTGTTGACTTTACTTCGTCATTTAACTGCCCCGAAGGTACAATAGGTTTCTTCTCCTTTCGCCGTTCGTTCTGTGACTATAACCTAGGGTAGGCATCTAGTGTCCCTTGAGATCGTCTCTGGCAGTAGACACTATATGTATTGCAGCTGTCGTAACTTCTGACAAAGTTAACCATAAAGAAGAACTGCTGTCGTGAGTGCCTTAGAAGAAAATTGTGCTTAATTTTGGGAAAACTTCGAGAGTCGTAAAAATATTTGAAACTATCTTTTGCAGGTGTATTGTAACAAGTAACAATCAGCACGTATGCGAAACATGACAAGCACTTTATTGCTATAGTAAACATAGTCTTGGACTTCATTTGATTACTCGCCAAAACCCTGATGGTGTAAAACATGAAAAATTAAAAGTAGATTTATAGCTGGATTGCTCCTCTAACTCATTCCATTACATAAAAATTTCAAATCACACTAGTTTCCAGTAGATAGTATACACATGTAGATAAAAATCTCCACTAGCGTCATAAACATACGTATCATATGTGCGTATAACACATTACTACGTTTCGAGCATTTCTACAGATTTCACTAAAGCTATAAATTCCGATAAGATATTATGTAACACCTGAGAGGTTAGTACGGCTGCCGCAACTCTAGTGAATAATGTTGGCTTTATGTTCATTCATAATTGCACGTGAGCACAGGTGAGAATATGTGAGTATGTGTTATGCTGTGTACATTTCTAAAACTTATTGCAAGCAATTTGCTATCGCAACGGGAGACATTCTGCTAATCTATGAATGCGATGATAATACCGATTTGTTGTTCCTGCGGCGAAATAAAGGGTTGTCATTGGTAGTGATTATTTTTTGGCTGTGGGCGGTTTCAGGTTTGATAACAAACAAATGAATCTGCTCAAACACATGTTGAGTGTGTTGATAAAGTAAACATCTTCAAAGTTTCGAGTGAGTTTTAAGCATGCAAAAGTATTTAAAATTTATCTGCAAAGTTGTTTGGTGGCATTTAATGTCCTTGTTTGACTTCTAAAAAATTTGAAAACAAATTTTCTTACAATTTAAATGTTGGCAAGCTTTATTTATTAGACTTGTTAAGAATTTTTGTCAAAAAGTATCCAAAACTATAGAAAGAAAGTAAAGAAATTCATGATGAAATCAATAACCAAATAATGAACGATTAATATTAGAATTCCTAAAGAATTATTCTAGCAATTAACAGGGCAGTTCAATAAGTACCCGTGTTTGACGACAGAGGACGTTCCTGAGTAAAATTTCAGACTGATGGATGGGTTAGTTTGGATTTGGCAGCCATTCGAATAAGGTGGAAAAAGAGCAGTATCGTTTGGTGATTCGCTTTTTGTTTTTGGATGGAAGAAATGCAAGAAGATAAAACCAAAGATGGATACTGTTTATGGGGACACTTCGACATCTTCTCGCTGATCAACGAACGAATTTTTTAGAAAAAGGAAGAACGATGACTGGAGAATGCTACAGTGAGTTATTGGACCGCTTCGACAAAAAATTGAAGTAGACTCGGTCGCATTTGGCGATAAAGAAGGTGCTGTTTCGCGAAGATAACACACCATACATTCATTCGAAGTTGTCGCCACCCAACTACATCCCCGGTATTCACGCGATCTAGTTCCCTGCGACTTTTTCTTGTTTCGAAACATGGAGAAATGGCTCGTTCTCAGTCTGTAACTCCGTTTTTCTGTAAAGTAGAAGAAGTATAAATTGAAACGCGAATTAATCAAAAAATTTCAAAAGTTTAAACGGAAATGCCATGAAGTACACAAAAGTAACCATATAGGTTGAAAGCTACCATGTTAAAATATTTCCATGATTCTTTCCCTATTATTGCAGCTCTTGTCTCATTTGAGCCCAACATTCACACCAACCCCTTATGCAATGAGAAGACTAAACAGAGGCCCATCCTGTTCCTCTGTGGAACCTAAGGAGAGCCTCTAGTCCCGTGGACTCGAGCCTCTCTGAGATCCAATTCTGTTTCTTGACCGCGCCCAGGATACTTGAGGCGTTAATGATATAGTCTCAGACAGTTTTGAGGAAAACGTTATATTCCTTCTCCTTCCTGGCATCAGGCGTGCCATGCTTGATCTGTTTAAATAATCAGTCGTATGTAGCTTTGACTCAATACATTTTCCTCTTTGACTATTCCCGGTACAGCTCTTGGGCCATATCTGTTTCTCGTGGGACCAATTTTACCCCATTTTTTAGCATACAACAAATTTGGGTTTCCCTGAAGTTGATTTTGTAATAATAAGCTGAGTTCATATCATTCTACATGGTCAACTGTTCGGGTCACTGACTGACACTGGGTGTTACTATTGAATCAAGCTCGTAGATAAGATCTTATCAGTCCGATGACTTTTCTCTGTCCTTTAACATTTTTGTTTCTAAAGTTTAACGCGTGTAACAAACGTTAGTTCGACATTCTTCTTGTTTGCTATGGGATTGAATGCCTCAAATCTGTGATGAAGTTCTGTACCGTCCTCTGTACTTACCCTTAGCTACCACTATCATTTTGGTTGCATGCATTTGTTTTTTGCGCTATGGATTTGAAAATCTGGAGGTGATTTTTTGAATGTATGTTGGTTGTTATTTCTTGAGTTTCATTTTTCTCTTCTCTCGGTATGTGATTATTGAGGGATATCAGGGACATAATTGCTCTTGTACTTGTAATTGGGCTTTTGCTCCTTTTTGGAACTCATCAGTTTCTTTATGGTGACAAATGTATTGGTCTGTCTTTTCTGAGATGAGTAGTCTAAGTTTTGCTTCTAATGACTATTCTCAAATATTTCATCTTATTCACCAAACGTATTTATTTGTCTTCTTTAGTTGATGGCAGAAGGTGACTCAGATTCCAGCAATTTTTTTTTCAACTATCTCAAATACAGCGAAAATTAGCATTTTAAATGTCAAAGCTTGACTCATCCTAGATTAACTTAAATTCCACCGTTTAGTGCACCTATGTTTATCCTTTTCTTCAGGGCCTCATCTCTTTCCCTGGCTAACGATCGCGTCTTCATTCCACTTTGACAACCTAATCTTTTTCTTGTTTGATGATGACTCTATTCTGGTCGCTACATCTTGATATCTCACCTCTTTTAACCGTCCTGCGTGCTAATTAAGACATAGCTCTGTAATATTCTAGCTGCATTTTATGCAGATATTAAATATACTGTCAGTAAACTCTCCACGACTTTAATCATTAGTCTGATAAAAACAGAACTGTCAAAACTAGTCTGAAAAATACAACGCTGTAAAGCGTTGGTGCAGCCGTTGTTGGAGCCATTCCTGTCTGAGTCTGGAGTCTGAGGTCGCAATATACCGGCCCTTTATAACTCTTTATATGTCAGAGGCTTGGTTCACTTCTAAGTACCCAACTCAGTTAGAATTTTTTCTCAACTTCTTTGGCACTGCTGAGAAAGAGGATCAATGATTGAATTTTGCTGTTGTTATAGAGAAAATTCTCTCCTCTATCTTGACTTCAATGTCTTTAGACTGTGTTTATGACCTATCGTATCCTTTTCTCGGTTTATAATATCGGCCATTCTAAAAAACTTTTGGTTAATATATTTGGCCTCCACCAATCTCTTCATGAACCGGATTGCACATTATTTTTGATGGACACTTCGTCAATGCTACCGACAAGAGTTTTTGTAAATTAAATTTTCCGATGCACAGGTCCCTTTTCATGCCTATCAATAACGCCAATTCCTAACAAACAGCATTTGTCTAAAACAGAGTGGATTTTGCATTGCAAGAACTTTCTCGGAATTACTGATGCACCGCTTCTGCCCCACGATTCCCCGAAATATATGCGCAACAGGTAGGAGCAAACCATGCGGAGTTTTCAGGCAGTTCACGAGGACAATTTGAAGAGCATCTATTACACAGATTACAAAGGCTCAATCCTCCCGGGTGACAGAGAGCCATGTTCCTGTCGGCTATCAATATGTCGTAACGACGGTCGTTTTTAAAGTATTGCTGTCATTATGCATGACCGTCTTGTCATGATCCGAAAAATTCTGGAAAAGGAAAGCAACAGCAAAAATCAGATATTTAGGATTATGACCAGAAATTGGGCCATGCAGCGGAGGCCAAATTTTTGCCCAACCTGTTAACGGCGAAGCTTAATTAATTTCAGGTGAAGTTCCAAGAGGCATTGTGGACTCTATAAACAGTGAACTCGTTTCCATTAGTCTAATGATCAATAGTTCCATGAGCCTTGGTTGTAAGAGAACATATCTGCAACCTATTCTCAGTCTGACGGAGGCAGCAATGTACGCTACCAAAATTTAAAACAACTTGCAAAGTGTGCTGATTCCTGTTGTTAAGCAAGGACTCATTTTTGGCTTCTGATCACTTTTGGTTGTTCCCCACCAAAGTCAAGAGGCCTGCACAACAAAAACGATGTCAAACAAGGACGGACATTGTTGCTGCGTTGGCATTGCAGGTGGGCGACATTTTGAAAACGGCTTTCTAAGAAGAGTTCGAAGAATAACGCAACTTGTCAGGCAAGTTTTTGCAATCCCCATATGTTTGCTTTTAAGATGATTAGGATATCGTTGGTCCAAGTATGTAAATTTTCTTCCCGATCAAAGATTGGATAACCGATATAGGAATTAAAAGTTTATTTGACGGATCATTGAGTTATAAACAAACAAGCGAAATGTCATCCTTTTGATGCCGGCTACCTGGTAATTTAGAGTACTATGCACAACAGTGGGTCAAAAAAACTCCACATACTAACACTGCAGAAACTCGTAGGAAGGGTTTACATCGTGGAAAGAAATATCATAAGACAGTTCGGTTTTACGTTTGTGAATATCGATTTCCGGTTGGGTTATGGATTTGGGCTGGGCCTCTGATGGCCATCCAAGCATTAGAAAACTCCTGTTCTGCGACAATTGCAGAGAAAATCCCGAAAGAAAAACCTTAAAAAACCTTAAAAGAAACCTTGATCTTCACGATGTTATCTCCCCATTGCTTCTACCTTTTCAGCGAGACCTTCAATTTAGGAAACTGGAGTAGCTTCGCGAGGTTTTCGAAACACCTCTACTGGTCTTAGCCTTCCATCCCTTCATCTAATATTTTTCTTTTCTTCCTCATAGCCTTCCACGCGCTGCTAGTGATATTCTTGCCAAAGCTTTCGCAGCTTGTTAAGCTTAAAGATGTTTGGCAAATTTCTGATAAAAGTCCTTAATGTAATTCTTTCAATACTGGTTTTACATCGGTTTAGAAGACGGTTAGGATACTGGCGTAACGAAATTCATTCTCATCTTTTCGCACCCGTATCATAAAATAGCCTAGATAATATACTTGCAACCACTGAGCCTAATTTACTATGTGTTTTGAACTAAAGTTCAAAATTATGGGAGCCGTACAGAATGCTTAATTTGAGTAGTGGATATGTCAGTTAATCTCGACAACCTTATCCTCGTCAATTATTAGCCAAGTTATGGTGAATAATTGAGAAACAATTGACTTATACAAAGTAAAAAAGTATATAAAATCTTATAAAGTCTAAATCCCTCTTGTGGGCGTCAAATTTCTAAATTAGGTTCGAATCTTTGTGTTGAAATAGTACGGAAATCACTCAAAAGAGATACCCCTGCAGGAACCAGAACCAAACCCTGCTTCAATTCGTCTTTTGTTTCACACATTCCTATCAGGTTATTGTTGATTCTGACTTAGACTATTGAGCTCAACCTTCATACTATGTGAGTTTGTCATAAGATTGTATCAAGTAGGTTAAGTCCTTGCACCTCGATTTGCTTAAGGGTCAGTGGCAAATACGAGTAGGGCTGACCGAAGCCAAAGGTTCCTATTGGACTTATAGGTTAATGTAAAACCTTTCCAATCTTTTGCGTAAGCACACAATTGAAATTTAAATCAACTTATGCTATTTCTATCTCTATCTGCCAGAAGCCGCTCGGGAGTATCCGCGCTAGTTGTGCTTACGTTTAGGTTGTTGCCATATCTTAATGTCATCGGTCAGCCTATGAAATATCTGCTTAGATAATTAAAAAATCTGCTGAGCGGTTGTCTAGACATTTGGAGTATAAAGAAGTAATCTCTTTAGAAACACAAATTTGTCAAAATTCGTCCCTAGTGCATGGCCAATTCTACGATATCAATACACACACATGAATGTGGTTGTACAATAAATAAATTATGGAGTTTTCGCTGCTCAGCTGATGTATGGGTAATAGACCACCAACATGGAAATGGAAATGAAAGAAAATTAATAACCAGTTAATTACCAATAATTAGATTAATGTTAGGCAACAAACTAGAAATATGGCGCATAAGCATAACGAAGTGCAATGATTAGCGTCTTAAGATTTATAGTCTCGCGATCCTGGCCATAAATTCACATCACCTACGGTACCACTGCATTTTAAATGCATGCATGTAAAATCCTAAAAAAAAAATATTGATGTTATCTAAACACGACAATAGCAACGTTGCTGATATGTTGAAATCGAGGACGATTCTCACGTTGTTACGTAAATGCAAAAGAAGATTTACACTCTGCGGAACATTTATCACTTTAATGATGCGTTAAATGTTTAAAAGAATTGCCATTACCGTTTCCACAAGATTACAACACAGCAGCATCATATCTCATGTGAGCATATTGCATTCGCGCCATTCTGCATAGGTGAGTTCGTTTCGAGGATAAACAATCCAATCAGCAAATCTGAAAATAATGTTGGTGTGGGTACTTTCTGGGTAATTAACAATACCTCGTTAAATGAAGAAACATTATGGAACAGGTGAGCAAACGTAAATATGTTATGCCCACTTATGTGTACACATATGAGCATCCGACGGATGGATTTTGTGGTCTTATTTGCTTGAGTTTTGGTAAAAGATTCATGCACAAAGCGGCAGTTGTAATTGAAACGGATCTCAAACGAAAATCGGAAACCATAATGGAAACCATCTGTTTAGGCGATTATTATGGTAGTCATCGTGTATCGTGGTATGGCCATCTTGAATCAACAATAAGCCCGAGAAGTTTACTGAAAAATTGATTGGAATTTGATTTCATAAAATTAGGTCTCAGTGAAATGTTATAACAATAATCGAAAGCCAATTTCCTTGACCAAAAGAAGTATTGAAAAGCATTCAATTCTTTAACATATGACCTAGTCCTTTACGATAATAAACTCGATATATCAATGCTGAAAATAATTTTGCATTTTGACTTTGAGAGTAGTTTTATGTCTGCAAAAATTCCATATTAATTCAAGCCATTGAAATAATCTTGGTCTGTATCTCATTAACAAAATATAAATTAATTGAAAAAATCTACAGATTTATCGGTAAAGCTATAAATTTCCGTAATAATTTATTATCAGCAACATTTGAGACATTTTTCACTATGATAATTTATGCTTGTTTAATATGTCCCAGCTATCTATTGAATTTTTAACTTTAACATTGACCTTCATTTTTATATCTTTTATCATGCGGCAAACAGGTAGTATTGGCCAGATTGTCTGATATATTATCAATTCTAACTTTTAGGTATCATTGAAATTCAAAACGAAACTAAATTGTTTAAAATATTACTCGTAAATAATCGAAAAATATACTTTATACATTTTGAAGACAATTGGCGAAGCACCTGTTAACACATTCTTAAGTAAAGTTTTGCCATGCAATGCTGAATGTACAAATAAAGTACGTTTGGAAACGTTATTCAAATTATTTAATCCATTTTCATTGTTTTCGGCTCGTCATTTTTGCTTAGCAATAATTTTTACACTTTGTTTGCAGTATAAACAAATATCAATAACTTCTAGTGCTAACAAATTTATTCCAACTATTACTTGGTCCCAATAAAACACGGAATCATGTTGTACAACGAAAATGTTTTTTTATTCTTTAAAATTTATTTCAACAACTTATGCCAACGTTTTCGGCAATCCTCGAAAAATTCTTTTCTTGAAATCGTTTTCAATACTCTTCTATCATCGCGATCAGTTCATAACAAAGCTATCTCAAGTTTGCATAGTTGAAATTGCTATCATTTTCAGTTTTTTGGTAAAGATGAGGCTGCAATTAAGAACATGCAGCATGCAGAAAAAAACAGTTATAAGTATATAAAAATAACAAATCATGTTAAATATATGAAAATTTACTCCAATTATCAAATAAATCTTAAAAGGCGAAAAAAACGCGACGATTTCCTTGCATAGATTAAAATTTCAGATACCTTTCAAACAGTGACCCATGAGCGGTCTTTGAGTTTGAAAAACTTCAAAGAAACGTTGTCTTTCCACAAATCTTGTCCTTAGAGACGAATACCCGAACGACGGATAGAACCTAAAAAATATTCTTGCTCGTTGAAACGAAATTTCAACGTCAGAAACCCAAAAAAATATTTATTCTTGAAAATTTGACCTGGTGAAAGGAAGAAAACTGAAGAAATAAAAAAGAAAAACTAGGAAGAAAGACTAAGAAAAATCAAGAAATTGGTCAGGATGACTTTGATTACACTGCCTAGCAAGGAAAATGCTTCGGGCTCAAAAATAACTAAGTCTTATATATTTTTATCTGCTGAGTCCAAAAATAATCATAAAAAGGACCGATTAGCTCTTGTTTCTGTGATAAATTGACATGTTATTTTCTAAAGTACTGATTTTCAGTTTCGGGTAAATTTTGTTTTTAGGAGTTGTCATACCTGTCAACTGACAACTCATCAGCTGTTTTTGGTTTACAAACATAAAGTTGGTGATTTTTGCTGTGCTTGCTCATAGGTTATGTTGTAGTTAGCGTAGTCTAAAAGTGTAGGACTATTTTTAATGTTTTTAATGCCACGAAAGTGTGTAAATTCAGTGAATAATTTTTGTTATATTTGCGGCGAAATATCATTTTCATCACAGAAACGCGACTTCACGCCTCTTGTCAAAACGGCCTATCAGTACTATTTTGGCGTGAAGGTAAGGGACCAGGATAAGTCATGGGCTTCACATATATGTTTGAATTCTTGCTCAGTTACTCTAAGAGAATGGCTGAGAAACAAAAAACGATATATGGCATTTGCTGTTCCTATGGTTTGGCGGGAGCCTAAGACTACACTGACGATTATTTCTGCTTGACTCCACCGACAAAGGCAGGGTTGTCAATGAAGAAAATAAGAAGAGTTAAATACCCTGCTGATATACCCCTCCATATTCGGACACTCTACCAGTTCCAATACCATCTCAAAATTATGCATTGGAACTATTAAATGAGGATAGTGCGGAAAAGGAAGAACTTGCTACGCCTTCCACATTGCATAAAAGAGGATAAGCCACACAGACTGACACGGAAGCGGAATTAATGATCTCGCTGGAGACCTTGATTTGTCCCAAGAAAAGGCTGAGATTCTAGGCTCAAGATTACAACAGTGGAATCTCCTCCAACCGAATGTCAAGACATTACTGACATTAAATATACTGACATTACATATACTGACATTACATTACAAGACGTTACATATGTTCACGTTACAGAAAACGTCATCGAGATTTGCTTCCTTTTTTTTCAGAAGAAAAGAAATCTTGTTGCTTTTATTGAGGAAAGATATTCTTCTTCCTCCCTTGCACATAAAGCTGGGTCTGATGAAAAATTTTGTCAAGGGAACGAATTAAGCAGGATAAGCCTTTCAGCACTTGAGAGACAAATTTCCTACGTTAAGTGATGCAAAGGCATTTTCGTTGGATCACAAATTCGTCTGCTTATGAAGGATTCTGAGATTGACAGAGTCTTGGAAGGGAAAGAAAAGAAAGCATGGGATGCTCTTAAGGGAGTTATTAAGGGATTTTTGGGCAAAAAGCGAGATGATAACTATAGAAACCTTGTACAAGTACTTCTGAAAACATATCAGCAACTCGGATGAAACATGTCCCTGAAAATACATTTCCTCCATCATCAGTATTTTTTTCTTCCTGGTTACGGAGCTGTGACTGTTGAACATGGAGAAAGATTCCACCAGGATATTTCTACAATGGAACGAAGATACCAGGGCCGTTGAAATGAAGCTATGCTTGCGGATTACTGCTGGGTTTTTTGCAGAGATGCTCCCGAACTAAGTTATAAGAGCGAAAAGAAAGCGATCTCATGAAGCCAACACATAAACTTTCAGTTAAAATGAAATGCTCAGTGTTTTTTTCATTAATTTAAAATTTTTGTAATGAAATTGATCATTAAAAATAAATAAACTTTGAATATTGTTGAAATAATGTGTAAAAAATGTATATTTTTTCTCAATTTCATAGAAAAAATGAGTATATATCAACCTAATGTGTATAATAAAAACAGCAGCTAATAAAATTTTTTCTTTGTCTTCTTCGTTTTTCTCCTCCCAAAATTAATAAGAACTGACTTAAGATAGAAAGATAGAAATATAAAAAAAAATTTTTCTGTGGAGCAGTGATATCGAGCGATTTAGTCGTTGTCTTTTTGATCCAGCCTCACCTTTGGCATGATATTCGTTTTATTGGTCGATCCATTCTGGATTGTAGACCCGAGACCCAAGATTTTCCCCCTAAAAATATGTTTCCTTTTCTGTGTTCAAGATCAATTGCATAGTAAATCGTTGAAAAGCCCAAGTGTCTCCTATCCTGTGATGTCCTAGTGATTACGGTCTTCTTGGAAGTTAGACCATTTCACAACTCCATTAAAAGGACCTGAGGAGTAGTTTGTGAATTATAAAATATGCATACAATAATTATTGAGTGACTGATAAAACAAGGGAACTAAGTAGAGTCTTTAAGCGCTGCGAAATAGAGGATAGATGGTCTTTTAGTTCCGGGTATCGTCAAACTATTTTTTGAGCTGTAATAGCTGCTCAAATTCTTCAGGAAGTCCAAATAGGCATTAATTCCAGTTGGCATTCAACCGGTCGTTTTTCGAAATTCTAATCGCCTGTCGGTATGTTTTCAATTCTCGTTGTGGCTTTCCGAGAAAACGAAAATGTCATCTTAATAACATTTGACCCACTTCAGTGCTCGGCTGAACTGATTCAGCGATCCCAGTAGCCATTGCGCGGCGTTGCAAGGTCGAAAAGAACACTCAAACATTTATTTAGCTGGGAGGTTATAGTGATAGTGGTTTTCCTGCATCATCGAATGCAATAGTCATTTGAAAAAAAGGCTGTATCAAATCCAACGGCAAGGAGGACCTTGGTTTTGGTTCTGTGTAGCAGGTTGTCGACGATGGACAGTCAGTGGGAACCGGTACGGTCGTTAGTGTCGACCTTCCAGTAATCACAAGTCAACTTTCGGGCATGTGGAGAAAGTATGGGGGCTGTCCTTTTGGCTAGATATTCGCCGTATGATTTGTTCCTATATCAAACTGTTAAACTCTCCTAGTTGCATTCAGATATTGACCAATCAAGCGTCAAAGCCATGTGAAAGGGGAGGTGTTTAGTGGGTAGTCAAGTCACTCGCATATACTTTTGCACCGGAAAAAATTATTTGCACATCTCTTTGTGTTACCCATCGCGATATCGCCTAATTTCTAAGCTCTCTATTAGGAAAAGCTCGCTCTATTAGCTAAATGGGCTCTCTATTTCTTTGGGATGCTCCTCCAGACTGTTGATACATGTACGGATCAATTAAAGTATAGAAAGACTACTGAAGTCTTCTTGAGTCAATAAACAGCCTATGGCATAACGTTAGTGAATAAAAGCGATCACAAATCCGGTCGGGTGCTAGCGTAAAGCGATAAAGCAAGCAATAGTTAATTTTCAGTTGTATTGCATTCCCGCGTTTTTAGGGTATATGATTGGTGAGAGTGAGAGAACAGAGTCTGTATATAACGTCAAATGGGTCTCAGTTTTGCGGTTTTACAACGCAGGGGAGTACGAACGGCTGTCACCAAAAGCAGCATAGTCAAATCTAGTTTCCCTGTGGCGAAGTGGTTGAAGCATGAACTGGAAAGGTGTAAGGAGTGCGTTTCGAGTCAGGCTACCTTATGTCGAGATTTCAGAGGTAGTCTGCGCCTTATGTAGCGCAGGATTACTTGACACGCGGTGTATGCAAGGATGTGGCTATGATGTATTGACTGATTTGTTCCGCATCAAGGCTACGGTGGAGAGCATTTTAATTGTTTGACACTTAATAGGGTGGAGTATGCGGTGTGTTTGCCATGATAAGATGTTGAGCTAATTGGTGCGCAGTACCTTGCCTTAGACGCACAAGCTGCAAGTCTGTCTATGTAAAAAGTGGGGCCCCAAACAGAAAGTTTCGAGGGTGGAGTCATGTGTCTGGCATTCGAGGATGTTTATATGAACTTGCTGACGAGGAAAGTGTATCTACACAAAAAGCGCTGACACCTCCACCAAATAATATGGCCGAAATATCAATCGCTGACACTTGGACAATTTTACGAATAATTTGGTATAAGCAAAACTTGTTAGAGGTTGGAGGTATTCTGATTAGTCTTGAGAGATGCGCATTGACATTCTCTTAAATTTTGTATTCATACACGATGGCTCTCATATACTATTACATCGGTAAAATTATTTGCACATCTCTTTGTGCTGTCCATAGCAATGTCGCTGACTTGGATGTCAGAAGTTAAGTTTTTGGCAAACTCGACTTCCTTAAGTAATTTGTGCGCGTGGAGAACCCGCGAGATGCTACTTTTCGGATGCTAGCGGTGGGCTTAAAACTTCGAAAACGTCACTATCCTTGTCATGATCTAAGTTCAAAGACATGCAGTAGTATTTGGTTTTATCGGCCTTGACTTATGGTAGCTAGAGTTGCGAAGACTATAATAAATTTCGCTTGCGGGAGGACGGCAATATGAAGTCCTCGTCGTCCGGTTCCGATTCGTTGAAAACGTTTAATTACAGTTTTGTTTTCCACGTTGAGAATCGTACGACGTGTAAACTGATGGAGGACTCGTGCACGAATAGAAAGTAATGCAGAATGACTTGCTTCCGAAGAAACCGAAGCTTCTAGCATGTGTTTGTCGATTAAAAGTATGCACTTCCACAAAAGCTACATTTTCATCATGATTTTTTCAAAGATGCTTGACCATCCTTCACGAAAATACGCGACCTTACCTCTTTGTACATTATTTTCAGTCCCTTCGCGTGGAGATTGGAAAAGAAGATTGCTCCAATATCGTGCGGCAGAGAGAAAACTATATTATTGCTTTTGCAAGTGAAAACAAACACATTTTTAATCTCTACACGGAAAACGCTCACAAAATGTGTAAGACGGCCAACAGCCGAAGCGCAACATGTGCTCGTGCAAAGTAGGAAAAAAACGTATCCGTGGTTGATAGCAGCTAGAATGGAACTGACAGAGCGGTGTGCAAAGCATGGGCTTAGTGGTTCCATGCACAGGGAGTAGGGAGCAAGCCGTTCTGACAGTAGAAAGTCTCCATGAGTCGCAAACTTCATTTCATAGATTTTATAGCAATTTCAACTTTGTTGTTATTAATTTATCTTTTATTTCGTCCATTAGTCAAAATAAATCATGGATTAATATTGCTCTTCTTCTTTCATTTGAAGAAAAACAAAAAAAAATGAAGAGAATGAATGAAATGAAAAATATATAAGACAGAATTTAGAAACATTTGAATTTTAACGTTTTACATATATTAATTAACCATTGGGGCAATACCTAAAATTTTAGATGATGTAATTCGCTACACACATAATGGTAATGGAAAACTCCTCAGCAAAGCCACCTCCTTCCAAAGCAGTTACTTTTTGTTTGATCCTCGTACACAAGATGGCGTTGGCATTTTGAATTCAAAGGTATACATAAGTGTTGTCAAAATAAAGATAAACTTGAATGTTTCGGAGTGAACAATTTATGTATATAAAATTTCGAAAGCGAACGATCCTTACAGAATTAATTTTAGCTGAATCAACGGCTTAGGTGAGTTACCATGACATTTGAGAGACACTTCCTGATGTCTTAAACACAGCGTGACGTATTTTTGCAAAAATCTTTATGGCTATTGAAAACTTATGCTATCACCGCTATTCAAATCTCAACGATAGAGTTCACTTTGTTTTTGTTGAAATAATGAAGATTTAGCAACTAAATCATTACGTGTAGTGGAAGGGGGGATTGTTGGGGTTGGTTAAGGTGGGCTTAAGGTGGCTTGGAGTTATTTAAGGTGGTTGGTTAAGGTGGGTCCCCTTTAAAAATGAGTTAGAACCAACAATTATAGAAAGAAAGTGGTAGGAGATAAAAATAAAAACAGAAGGGGAGAGGTAAAAGAACAAAAATAATTAGAAAACCAATTTTGAATAGAAAAAGAATAAGTACAGGGTGCGTACGGTATTTGAGGACAACTTGAGAGTAAACTTAATTAGCTTGTATTTTTAACGAAATTTAATGAAATTTCAGGAATTTTTTATACAACGTTAAATTAATATATGGCTATAAAGTTATTCAATAAAATCGCCATTAGCAGCAATAACCTCTTCGATCCAGGTCCGGAAACGATTACATGCCCGAATCAAATGCTCCTTGTTCATATTGACCATAACGGCATTAATAGCAGTCTTCAGCGAAGAAGTGGTATTATGAGGACGCTTATTGGTCTCACGCTCAACTACGCCCCATACGTAATAATCCAAAGGATTAACGTCTGAGGAGCTAGGTGGCCATAGGTTCGTTGTTATGTGGTCATGAAAATTTTCGGCCATTCAATCTTGTGTCGCCATCGCTTTATGTGAAGAAGCAGAGTCTTGTTGAAAAATGTATGGTCTGCCTCCGCTTACATTGTCTATCCAGGGTTTCGATGTATGCAGCAGAGTTCACTCGAAGTCCTTGAGTAAAAAAGTGTGGTGGATTATGCACACAAATTTTGTGTGCATAACAACAGGAACCTCCGTAGGATTTGAACATGGCCATCTGTCATTTCTGCGATTGGTCTTTTGATCTTGGTCAAAATTTTTTTCGTCGGAAAAAAACCATAACATTTTGTTTAAAAGACGTCTTGATCGGAGAACTCTCTGTTCCCGTGTTCGTTTTGACATTAACTGTCCTCTGCGCATCACGTAGGATACCGAAGGTCTTCGTGGACAACTCTACGAATAAGGCGCTCAGAAACATGAAGCTCACTCGCAAGGACCCTCATTGATTTTGAAGGGTCCTCGTCTATGATCGCTTGCATTTGCACTAAAAATTCTGCAGATCGGACAGTGTCAGAACGTTGTTCGTGCTTTTTGCGTTTTGCAACCGATTCTGTATCGCCTCCTGATGCTTCCAATTTACGGTGAACCTTATGCACGAATGAACGGGTGCAATTAAGAAAATTAGAGGTCTCTAAATCTGTATGTTTCGAACATATAGCGAAGATGACAGCATGTCTCTTCATTTCTTGAGTGATGTAGTCCGCCATTTCTTATCTGAAAAAAAAAAAATAAAATAAAAATAAAAAAAAAAGTTCCGGAAGTTATAGTCACATTTATGCATGTCCTCAAATACTTCCTCAAATACCTCAAATACAAATAATCTTAATTTAACATCAGAAAGCGCAAACGATTCAATTTATTCAATTTGGCTCCTGAATAGGCCATAAGAAAACTACCTGTCGATGCCAGAGGGACACTATTATACAAGTCAAGCCAAGTGGTAGCCTATACGAATGATATCAACACTCTGTTACGGACACTAAAAACCGCCAAAGAAGATTCAATAAAACTCGACAGCGAAGCAAAACTAATAGGGCTACTAATCAATGAAAAGAAACAAACCTCGTAAATACCTCAAATATCAAAAATATCACAGTTGACGAATAAAGTATCAAAAATGTGGAGAAACTTGTATATCCAGGCGCCAAAATAACGAAAAAAACTAATGAAAGAAACTGATTACGCCGAAGAGTACAGCTCGCAAATAAAACCTTTTAATTCAATTGTGACCATTGTTAAGATCAGCTGCATATACACTAAAACAAAGCTTCAAGTATATAAATCTTTGATAAGACCTTTACTATTCTATGTCCTGAAATATGGAACCTAACCAAAGCCTTTGAGGGACGGGTCCTGAGGCGGATAATTGGAGCAACCATAGACGGGGACCAATGCTGAACTCGATACAATCATGAGCTGTATGAAATTTTTTTGACGAGCTGGAAGTCTCAACGATTTTAGGAGTGCAGAAGCTACAATAAACAGGCCAATTGATACACAAAATGATAATCGTTGGGATAACTGAAGAACGGAGACCAATAGAGAAACCGAGGAAACGTCTGGTCTGACTCTGTTCACGAAGACAGCTCATCGCTTATCACACACAGTTGGATGCGCTTTTTGCAGGAAGCGAAGACCCGAGAGGGACCGTAGAGCCAAGAAAAAGAAGTAACAATGATGAAAATAATATCCCTTGCTTTTAATGCGATGGAAATACTTGGATTCAGATAAAGGATAGGCCGCATGTTCTTCCTGTCAGAAGTGAGCTCCATGTAGCTGTGCTGGAATAGATGACGGAATCGACGAGAAAGATTCGTTTGTGAACTTTGCAACCAAAAATAGAATATGTTTCCCATGCTGCATCTTCCGCCATAGGGTACTTCGTCTTACTCTATCGGGGGCGAGGTGGGGTTTTTGACGTTTTTGACAAAATTAAATTTTTTTTTCCTTTTTTAAAGAAGTCTAAGTTTCCCAAGATCTTTATTAAGACTGATTATGAAGGAGGAATTCGAAATAAATTATTTTGAATACTAAGAAGGTCCGTTTTATGACGCTTTATTATACTTACGTTAAGGACTATATTTTTCACTCTTCTTTCTGTCATCTTGTTACCTTTTGGTTAACATAGTTCAATTTAGTTGCTGCCAAATGTTTTTGAAAATAAAAATTTGTTACAATGAAGCGTCTCTTCTTTTACTGTGAAGAATAGCGAACAGCAAAAAGCGAAAACGTCTAAATGCTTACTAAAAAATTTATTAAAAAATAAATCGATTCAATTCTCTGCAAGAATAATACCAGTAGCAGTATATAAAAAAAATTCTTACTACATTCTATCACAGTATTCAAGGAACAATTCAAGTATTTATATCTACTTTTTCGCTTTTTTCCAGGTAAGTCACCCTACAAGGAACGACGTTACGAAGTAAACTATCCGTATTTGTCGGTAATTTGAATACATTTGAATGATCATGCATAAGATACTCTTTGCCTTCTAGAATACCATCATACCAGGTAACGTAAAGAACTCTAAGAAATTTGGTAAAAGCATTTTCCGACATGCTAACGAAATCAAGTAATGATTGTAATGAGATTTTCCGTACATGGTGGAAATGGAGCCCATGCATCTTTTTGACGATACTTATTTGGAGATGTTCAATAACCTTGAAATGAGTTGGGGAGCAATCAGAAAATATGGGAAATCATTTATAGGTTCAAATGTACAACTTATACTTACATCTCTTTCAATTCAACCACCCCCACAATTTCTTCGGTTCCTATAAATCCGAGACAATGTTGTGGGCGTCCACTTTAGAGTTCATTGATTTCTTTGCTTGTTCACAATATCCAACGATTGTACTTTTTCCAACTCATCAACTTTAATTTATTCGTATCCTAAGTCAATGTAAAATTGTGTAAAATCATTCCGGAATTTAAACAAACCAAACCAGAAATGGAAATTTCCAAAACCGAAGAAAATGCTCTCCAGGCCCACATTTGTAAGCAAATAAATTCGATTTCAATTTGCCACAAATACCTGGAAAACTTTCAACATCGATTTCAAGCGCAAAAGGTTAATGCAAAAAAGTATTCAATTTGGCGGGATTATAAGAACAATCAATTGGAACCGATTGTCTGAAATAAATGTTAAATGTCTTGGATTGAGTTTCTCGTGGATGAATATGTAAATTATTTAAACATTTCATCTTGTTTCCATGCTATGCCATGACCACCCCACATCAATGTCAACAGTTATTCAATCGTCCTTCGAATGAAAAGACTAAGTCAATATGCGTTTGAAATATTTATGCGATATATTCTGATAAAATTACGTAATGTTCTCATGTGTAGCGATGTGTAGCTATTAAAAAGATGAGTATCTTTTATTTGGTATCTGGAAAAGTTAGAATGACATTTTCTACTCGCACTTGAATTGGTTGTTGGGCGTCTTTTATGCTTCGCGTGGAGTGGATTAATTGATGAAATTGGACGATATTGCTTTTAAATGTGCATGGATAGTGAAAGTGGTTATGAATGTCATGTCTGTAATAGTTACTATGTGTTCAGAAAATATGAGATCCGTGAGCAGATACTTACAATATGGTCCATTGATAGTGTACAAAATCTTCTCGTTTCCCCCCCCCCCCCCGAAAAAACAAGAAAACAGAGCTTAGTCCTGAAATTGGAAACAGTATTCTCAGCTATTTAGTCCTGGGGTCGAAAACAGCATTTTCAAGTTTGACAGCATGCAATATTGGCTCGTAAAACCCTCAATATCTCACGTAGACCATTCTGTTACAATAAAGAAAAATTTCATCACAATTTCATGAGAATTATATGAAACATTGGTGTATGAATCTTCAGCCAAGTATTTCGCAATGAATCTTTAGTGTCTTTCTTCAACGAATATCCATACCCGTAAGCAAAATAATGTCAAGTCATGCTAATTAAAAAAAGAGACAATTTTGCTTTGTGTTAGCAGTCATTTTCAGCAAAACACGAGTACTTGCGTTGGGCCCAGCATATGAAGCGATGGAAAAGATAAACAAACGTAAGATATCTTAATTATTTATCTTACTTGAAATTCGTCATGACAACAAAGCAAAAAAAGGAAAAAAAAAATACTTAAATAAAGAATTTGATAAAAGAAACTGGTTTGCCATAAATGCTTACGTATTTTTCGAAATTTTGCAATAATTTTAGGTTTGTGGTTTTTTTTAGCAATTCGTTAATTAAGAGACTTTAGAATGTGCGACTATGATAAAAGCAGTCGTTTGTTATGTAATCGAATGATGAGAGACGTAATCTCTTAGAAAAAAGTTCGAGTTGGGCTTGAATAAGGTCTAATTGTGGGACATTCAAAGTTTATCTTTATTGAATTTTTCCTAGATGCCGCTTAGTTTATTTATACTCTAATAAATAATTGATCCTATAGAGAACTTTTCTGAAGTGTTATGATAATTTTTGTAATGAAAAAGATAAGATGGATTCAATAGGACTTTTACGTTACAAATTTTCAAGAAGTAGAAACTATTTTTACAGATTTTCGTTCTAAATACAATCAAAAATACGGTGAAAGGTTTTAGAGCGATATAAAAATTTTAACTAGTTCTAACTAAGGCGGAGCGCGGTACAAGCACAATTTTCAGCTCTCCAGCGTATTTAATCGTTCTCATATTTCCCCTCCCCCCTTCTAGTTTTGAAACGTCTGCTCCGACTTAAACTTGGATAATATAGTATCACCATCGTCATCACATTCAGCTTCTTCAACCATGTTTATAAGTTATGGTGCAGCCTCCCTTACATACCGATTCCTCATTGCCTGCCAAGTCTGCCTGTTTTCAGCTATTCTCATCCAAGATGTTTTGTCTATTTTTTTACGTCATAGTCCCGCGGAGTCTTTGGGTGTGCTTTCGGTCATTTGATTACTCGTGGGTACCACTGCGTTATTTTTCTGGTCCATCTGCCGTTCATCATTCTCGGCAAGGGACCGGCCTCTTGCCATTTCAAGGATTTCGCTCTATCACGTCTATTACTTGGGTCGTTTTTCGTATCCATGATAGTCTCTTGCGATCCCTTCGTGTAATGCCCAGCATCCATCTTTCCATGGCTCTTTGAGCAACCTGGAGTTCCTTTGTTATTCCTGTTGATAGCGCCCATGTTTGGCTACTGTATAGCAGGACTGGTAGGATACATTGGTCGAAAGTTTTCTTTTCCAAGTACATCTTCATTTTAGACCCGAATATAATCGAGTTCTTCCCGAAAGCGCTCCATGCCATCTTGATAAGTCGATTGATTTCTGGTAGTAGTGAACCGGATTTGTGTTTTAACTGACCAAGGTATAAACGTTCTTCGACTGTTTCTAGTGTGATGATGTTCACTTTTGTATGTCCTTGAGTTCTAATATAATCGTTGAACATGATCTTGGCTTTGCTTAGGTTCATTTTCAAGCCTACTTTCCCACTAGCCACGTTGAGTTCATTCAGCTGTTCTTGTAATTCGTCTTGGCTGTTGGCTATCAGGACTACGTCATCTGCATATCTCAAGTGTTTGAGGTGTTCACCATCGATGATCTATCCTTTATTCTCCTAATGTATAGTTGGGAAAATACCCTCTAATGTAGCATTGCAGAGCATTGGCGATATGGTGTCTCCTTGTCTTACCCCTCTTTGTGTGGGCAACTCTGGAATTAGTACTAGTAGTTAGTACTAGTAGTAATTCTATGACGTCATATAATTGTATGACGCGCTTCCTGATTTTAACCAAAGATTCCCTGCATTACGGCCAGTTTATTGCAAGTAATTAACCATGACTCTACAGCGGTCACTATTAAATGTGTTGTTATTCCTAGCATCATTTTTGAAGACATATGGACTGATGAATTCACCGGCCCATAAACCACTCCAAATAGTGATTTTCTCCAGATATAACGGTACTTCGACAACCGCCTGTGGTTGCTTATCACTCCAAATGCGGCAGTTTTGTTTATTGTCGTAGCCATTCAACCAGAAATGAGCGTCATCGTCAAATAAAATGTTCTTATGAAATTCGTTATCTGTAGCAATTTGTTCTTTGGTCCATACACCGAATCTTCGCCGTGTTCGGTAATCTTTCGACTTTACTTTCTGCTTGAGTTTGATTTTGTAATCCCGCAAGCCAAGATTCTTCCATAAAATCTTCCATAATGGGGATCAGCATAGGTTTAATTGTCGAACGCGATGTCGAATGGACTCAATTGGGTTTTCATTGATACTACGCTCTACAACTGCTACGGTTCTGCTCATTGTTCTGATGGACAATTGAGTCGATCACAATATTATCGGAGTTTTTTCTCGAACATAAACCGTTTTTTTTTCTAACTAAATCTGCACAATTCGCTGACACGATGCTCAATTGTCAACCATATGAATAAATAGCAAACCAAACTAACCATAAAACGCATGACAGCTAACAGCTACATACCTAGCATCAAAAAGTGTTGCCAATTGAAAGTTCTTCAGCTCTTAAAAAACACACTCCACATTGTACATTGAGCTTTTTCCTCTACTGCATGATAATTTGTATTCTGTATCCGTAAGGACGTGTACATTAATTAGCCAGATCATTTCCTTGCCAGATCATCCTTGCAATAACTCTCATACAGCGCCAGTATTGTCAAGTGACCTGGAAATTTAGGATCCATGGCAGGAGGCACTTTTTTCTTTTCCGATGTCGTGACTGTAGGTCCAATCGATTCCAAGGCTTTGCTGCAGGTCTCATAACAAACATGAGACTAACCTTACTTCATTTCTATGACTTTTAGAGATACTTTTCCAAACAATCCATCCCAATGCATTGAAAGCGGTCAGTTAGAAAATATGTCTTCATGAAGCATTAGTTAGCAATCAGTGATTTTAAACAACAATGTAAATTGTGTTGAGTCAATGCATGTAAATATGGATATATTGAAGTTTTTAATCAAAAGTTAGTCACAAATTTTTATTACTTTCATTGCTGCTTTCTCCTTTTTAAATTTAAGATGTCTTCATGATTTACGACTCAATAACAATTTTTATTGAAGAATCTCGTCTATTTACATGTTCATGTATTTTAGTGTTTTCATCGTCGTCCATTAGTGGCAAGATGAAAAATGGGACGGGAATACAATACTACCATCCCATAGAATCCAAGCATAATTGATACCTATTTGAATCATCCCTTCTTCATGTATCGAACTAGCATTCCATTGGACGGAGCGTTGCAACGTTATAGATCGGCAATGCGGTCTACATTATCTCGATTTATCTCCCATAATCACCACATGAAAGCCTCACAATAACCTTCATCTAATTTTCAGCTTTATTCATGTTCACAGTCTTCATATATGGACTCGAAAGAAATGCCATGTACAAATTTAATTAAATTCTATTCGTCACGTAACTTTTATAGTAGCAATGATTTAATGTTATTAAAGTCTGTAGACACGAAATCACCTTGTCCGGGACCAACCCAGCTGCAATTTCCGCTCAATATTCATTTTTCAACAACGCACTATTATAGTTGGCATATCAGTTTCCGTATCGAGATAACCTCCCAACTGCTGCAACCATAAAGTCGCTATCGACAAGGACTCCTCACTGAGCTTTTGAAGTCCAAGTTCAAGACAAATTGAAGAATACTTTTTTTTTGCAACGAAACATTCCAAGCAGCTGGAAATCTCCTTTCTCACAACCGTGCACAGTTCGGCCCCGAGTCGATTTTTCCATCAGATATTATGGAATTATACAACAGCTTTCGGAAATTGGTCACGTCCTTTGGGGACTCTGGTCGGCACGGAAAATGTTTATACAACAACTTGTGAAAATCAAAGTGAGTGTCTTGAGGGAACAAGTATCGACTCGAGATTGAGACCTAGGTCAATTGAATCTGGGTCGAATCATGCCACTGATATGGTCAGGCGAATGTTTTCTCATCGCTATTTCATTTCCTTCGTGCTCAGCGATTTATACTCGTACATGGCATGTGGATAGTCTACACATTCAAGATTCAATTTTTCCACAACTCATACTTACCAGAATCGGTAGATAAGTCCATAGTCGTTGGGGGAATCACTGCGATAATCTATAATTTCAATCAAATAGCAATCTTGGGATTATTTCCCTCGAATTCATTACGCTCGAGATGATATGTTTGCTTAATTAGTTTTAGTAATGCAATTTATGGATACAGGACAGCAAGCATGGGATTCAGTCATGTAAAGATGGAAGTATGATACGGAATTTTACCTTGGTTTTGAGGTTTTTCGAAAGTTAATTTTTTGCTCCGAAATTGCCATGAATATCATTTAAAATTACCAGATGACATTTTATCAAAGGACATAAGCGTCAGAGAACAGCGTGCTTTTGTTCGTTACGCTATCCTTCCATAAAGAGTATTCCAAGGCATCACACCAGTAATCAAGAGGTTTTTCAAAGCGATTTTCCAAAAAAACTCCCATTTTGATTCGAATAATTTAAAAAGGATGTACGTTCTTCTGTTCCTTCAATGATTCAAGAATAAGTGCCTTGGAATCAAAGCTAAATTCTAATTTTATTTCAATGATGTTACCGGCGTTGCAACCTGTGATCGGAGAGTTGCAAAAGGATTTAATTTGGCAGTTTGCAAAATTTGTGTCCTCCCAAGCAATACATTAGACGTTTACTATCTCCACTATTTTTGATGCGATATTGCTCATTTGACAAGCAAAAATGGTCAAGACCGTAACCCTTTGTAACAAATAGTAGAATACAGGCATAACACGATTCCCTTTTCTCACCTTTTCGATTGAGGAAAAAGATCCACGGAACAAGACAACATGCTGTCACATAGCAACGTAACCGGAGGCTACAGCCGAAAAAGTGTATCCTAACCCGCCTTATAGTCCTAAACAAACCTCTTGATACAGCTATTGATTGAGAAACTGAAATATAAGCAAATAACCAAAAACAGCCCTGTCGTTATGTATCGTATCCTTTCCAGCTTCCACTCCGATCGAAAGGTACTCGAACCTATTGCGAACCAAGCAGCTAATACAATAGACATATTGTCCAGAATACCGCAAAGCTCAATCTTGGGACCGATCTTATTTAATTTCTTCCTGATCGATATCCCAATAAACTCACTCCTATCCTTCCACCAGTTACTCGCCACTTCAGATTCAAGCAGAGTCATGTATGCAGACGCTGTCCTGGGTACAATACGACACATTCTCTGCTCTTGCGCTAGTACACGAGTCCAGGAAGCGGTAAATGCAATCGTATAGTAATATAGTAAAGGACAGATAGAAGGGATACAGATAGTAGGACAGAAGTAATAATATTAAAGGGCTGAAAAGCGGTACAGCAAATCAAAAACGCCTTAACAGCAGGATGAAAATGAACAAATACGCAAAAAAATACGCAGGAAAGTCGCTGAGGCCACTTAAAGAGGTTGAGACACCAACACTCTTAAGATCAGGACGCCAATGCTCATGTACCAATATAAAATATAATAATACACTGCAGCGTTTAACTAAAACAAAAATATTAAAAGATACTATCAAAAAACGAAGAACCAATTGAACGAATTGCAATAATAACTCCAAACATTAATTAGATAACAAACTATAGAATTAGCTACAGGCAGGTTAAGGCTCTAATTCAAACCAATTTTTAACTTTTTCACGGTCGAAAAATCGCTCAAGCAAGGTCAGTGCTTACATATAAGCATGAATTTCATGTATAGGTTTATGACGTATTACATCAACCCAAAGCCATTTGACATTCAGGGTTGCTGTCAGATGATCATTTGACATTTAGTTTCAATGTCAGATGATCATTTGACATTTAGTTTCAACGTCAGATGACTGAATTTTGTTCAAGGCTCAATGAAATATTGCGAAAACTCTAATGTAGAATGCTAAAATTTCTCAAAATTGCCGTATGATAAAAGTAGTAAATCCTTTAAAAATAAAATTTTTTAACATACTTTGTTTAATTTTTCCTTAAGAATCCATGATGTAAGTGTTCATTGAATACTAAATCAGTCTAATAGGCCCTGACTTCGGTTATACTAGTTCAGCAGATCCTGATTTTAAACATGATTTTGAGAAATTACTTTATCTTCAGTGAACGAACTAAAGAGAGACGCATGCAGCCGAAACGTGTTCTCGAAGACAACAAGAAAGCATTGCTCGGCGAACCCAAAAAACAACAAAGGAATTAATATTTTCTTTTTGACGCACTTCGTTTCATTTTTCATAAGAATCTACGATGCATGTGCTCATACAATACTATACAAGTCCTCAGATGGTCACGAGAATGATGACGATAGCATAGCGTAAACACAAACAGCGCTTACACTCCGAACAAACGACCGATCTAACGGCATTTGAAAAATTCTGGAGAATTGCATTGGTGTTCGTAAAAATGTTTATTTTTCTCTATTTTGTCTATCTGTTTACATTGTAATTGTAAACAAAACGAGCAAAAAATTAATATTTTTACTAACACTCATACAATTCTGCAAAATCCGTTAGATTGGTCGATGGTCGGAGTGTTATCGCTGTTTGTTCTTACGCTATGACGATAGTTTACCAAAGGTCGTTTCCGTACGACATATGATTTCACTGCTATTGCGTATCCATCCAGATGTCGTACAGTGCGCAATGAATAAACCACAGCACCTGTAGAGCGTAGTATCGATGAAGACCCGAGCATAGTGTCGATGATGACCCGAGGGAGTCTAGTCTGTTACACACCGTGCTGAACATGTAAACTTGTGCTCAACCAAATAATGGAACATTTTACAGAAAGATATTGGGTTCCGAGATTACAAACACCTTTACAACTCAAGAAAGTCACTGTTTGGTGTGCTTTATGGGTAGGTGGAATCATTGGTCTACCTTCTGTCAAAAAAGTACCGGAAAATCAAATTTCCGGTACTGATATAGATGAATGAATTTTGAAATTTTTTTCTTAGATTGGTAGGACTGTCGTTCATTGTTATGCCAAGTTTGAGCGCGATCTGTCAACCAGTTTGTTTACAGCAGCTGGTTAAGGCAGTCAACCGCGTTAGTGCGTGCCGATTTTTAATACGAAAGAAATTATTGAACAAAGAGTATGCCTTAAAATTTGTATTGCAAACGAAGTTTCTCGTGCCGACACATTTAAAATGTTGGAAAAGGCTTATGGTGTTTAAATTTTATCAGAAACCCGTGCATTTGAGTGGTACAAAGCGGTAGAAGAGGGCCGTGAAATCATCGATTTGTCTCGTTCGTTTTGATTTGTCGATGTCTTTCGTCGTGAAATCGTTGAAGAAATGTCTTGTTCTTGACAACCTTCGACCTCTCTAACCGAAATAAGCGTCGATGTAGCGAAGGAAATTGTAGTCAAAAATCATCCAGCCAGCTTAAGAGAGATAGTCACCATCCTCAACATATCTCACACGTCTGTTCATATCATTTTGATTAAGCATTTGGGCATGAGACGCGCTGCTGTACGGCTTGTTCAAAAAGAGCTCAATTCTCTTCAAAAACCGTGCCGTGAACAAGTCTCTTTGGACATGCTTGAACGCTCGGAATTCTACCCAATATTCATGGAGCGGATCATAGCTAGTGATTAGACATGAGTGTATGCATTTGACACTCTCACCAGTCAACAGGCTCCCGAATGGTGCGCTTAAAATGAGTCGAAACCGAGTACGTCAAAGTTAGTTAAAAACCAAGGAGATGCTCATTGTTTTCTTCGATATTTGTTGTCTGGTCCCACAGGGTCAAACGGTGGATAAGGAGCTTTATATGAGCGTACTAAGGAGTTTACGTGAACCGAAGCGGAAGAAACGGCCTGAATTATGGGCAAACAACTCGTGGATTTTTCACGACGATAACGCGCTGTCGCAGCGAGCTATAATTGTGAACGAATACAAGGCAAAAAACTTGATGTACGCCATCCATCAACCACTGTATTCGCCAGATTTAGCTCCGTGCGACTTTTTTCTCGTTTTTTTCGTGGAATACGATTCGACTCCATTGAAGCCATCAAACCGGCGCGTGAATTGAAGGCTATCGCAGAAAGTGCATATAAAAAATGTTTTGAAGAATGGAAAAAAACCATGGCACATGTGTATAGCCTCTCGGGGGAATACTTCGAAGGCAACCAAATAAATTTTTATGATTAAATGTAAAATGTTTGTTTTGTTTACAAACTCCCGGTAGTTTTTTGACAGAAGGTATATGTATTCAAAACTGCTGCTAGGAATAACATTACAGTCAAAAGTGATCACTCTAGAACCATAGCGTAATAACAAACAGCGATAACACTCCGACCATCGACCAATCTAACAGATTTTGCAGAATTGTATGAGAGTTAGTAAAAATATTTATTTTTTTCTTGTTTTGTGCACAAGCACAATGTAAACAGATAGACAAAATAGAGAAAAATAAACATTTTTACGAACACCAATGCAATTCTCCAGAATTTTTTGAATACCGTTAGATCGGTCGTTTGTTCGGAGTGTTAGCGCTGTTTGTTGTTACGCTATGCTAGAACTATGACCTACGACTCTCTGGTTCCAGTTTCGTGTTATGTTTGGACCTGTGAACTGGCTTGCAAGAGCTTGTGATTTTACACCACTGGACTATTTCTTGTACTCTTACTTTCATTTGGGAGAAATCACTAATCTACGCCGACAAACCAGAGAAGCTTTACCGTTTTTTATTGGCGAAATACGGCCTAAATTATTGGTTAGAGAAGTTGAAAAATATTTTCCACTAGAGATTTGATCTACGATGATTTCTCATCTCACATAGGACTTGATTATCGTCCTTTTCTCTTAAAGCTTCTCGCGAGTAAGTTTGCTATTATAGATTTGACTTATTCTATGCGTCAGACACTTTGGAATTGAAGCTACTAAATGAGCTAACAGCACAGAATCGCTCTTATCTGTAACTTTATGGATTATTTTTTAACAATCATTCTACTGTTAAATTATAAAATGTCCCAAAAATACGTGCTATCTTCATAGATGATCTACCACACAGCCATCTTCCATTTACTCATGTGTACTATTTGTCCCCTAAAATGAATTAAAATACATTTGAATTTATCTCGCGTCATCTTTTGATGAGATTCTTCAATTACAACATCTCAAGTGTCACGATTTCATGAGAACTTTTAATTGATTTCATCAAACCGCATAAATACTATGTGTATGCGGTCTGAATACGCACACACATATGTCTGTGGAAGCCATTAATTCGCGCGAAGCGTGTACTTGAATAATTTATCAACGATTTCACGCATCACAGATATCTAACGTATGCCTTTTATTTAGGTTATAAGTACATAAATAGTTATTTCACATACGAACACATATGCTTGTTGTTTCTTAGTACGTGAAATTCTATTGGACGCAACGTCCAACACAAGCATATTCATTCTAGCGGTAAAGGAACAATATATTACTGGCGAAAATTATGCAAACTTTATTTTTTCTGTAATCTTTTAGATTGCTCAACTTTTAGCACACATAAATTTGCCGAAACTTAGGTCTAAATGTGATGTGAATTTGATGGTTGTTTTATAGTTTGCATCAATTTGATAAATGTGTAATGGTAAGGGCATATGTGGTTGGAATACAGGTTGAAAGTTATAAATGTCTCCCATTAATAAAGAAGCTTTGCGTTGGAAAAGTAGCCTCATTGTATGTGAAGTATGCTAGCATACCTGGAAAAAGTTGAAATATATTCGTGAGACCTGTAAGCTTATAGAGTTCGAATCAAGGGAAAGGATGATGAATAACTTTGGCATTGATTAAATCTTGTGTCATTTTATCTTTGAAAAATATGAAAAGGCTAAAAGGTGCAAAATTGGTGTTCAATGTTTCTTGGTTTGTGAATCCCATTGCCTTTCATTGATTGTCACAGATTTTATATATATTAAGGCCAGGTTACCCCAATAAACGTAATTTTTTTCAATACATTTTATTCATAGTACGAAACATGTTGAGTAATCAATTTTTTTACATATGAAAGCACATATATAAATTTACTTGAAATAATTTTTTTTTTTTTTTTCAAAATGGTGGTCCTGAAAATGGCTGCTGAAACTCATCTGATTCACAGATGGATGACATCATTTCTTGGAAAAGAATTATCTGAAAGCAAAAAACAAAATGGTTTCATGTTCTGTATCGAATTGGCTATGGCCTCAAGCAGAATGAAATATTTTCAATGAAAAAAAACAAAATGGCGGACTTTTGAATTTTTTTAACATTTTTTTTCACTTTTAATTGTTTATAACTTTTTTAAATAATAATGAATATTTCTGGTTCTGCTTGAGGCCATAGCCAGACATCCAAAGAGTAAAATGCCGTTTGGTTCACATCGATAAGTGCAATAGTTTTGAAATGAGAGTGTCATCCATGCGAAAAAACGTGGTTCGGAGAAAAATCAGTTCAAAGTTTTTATTCGTAAAAAATCGTAAAAAAATGAATTTTACTCACATATCCATTCCAGCTTCATACACAGCTCCTTCCTGGTCTTCGTAGGCATCATTCTCAAGAATTCTTGCATTTCTTAAAGAAGTTTTATGTTCTTTGGACGCTTCAGTAGCTTCTAGCTCAGCTCGATCAACACGTCTGCTGTTGGCCCTATCAGCAAAGTGCCTTGCTTCCGGGCCGATTCTTACACCCATAACTTCCATTACTTTTAATATGGGTAAAAGCCCTTCATTGAAAATGCAAGCAGCACTGAGAGCAGCAATTTCAAGCGTTTTTTTTCCAACAAACTTATGTTTAGGGGCTATGTTTCAAACACATGAGTTGTAACTTTCGTTATTGTTTTGCGTGTTAGCCCCTAAACATCTCTCGAGCAACTTGTCGTCGGTTAGTTCTTCATAAATTGGCTGTAAAAGATCTTGAATTTCCTGATCGAAAGCTGGAGGATGGTTGTAATTCTGTTTTGTAGCTACTGCCTTTTGATAAGCGCACCATGAATCTGCTCCGGCTGGACAATACTGGTGTTGTGTCTTAGCATCGGTGGAACACTTGTGATACAATGTGGCTAGAATTGCATTCTTCATGTCTGGCACAGAATCGGGATGACTAAGCACAGCTTTTTTAAAATAGCTAGATAAGAGCGACAGTTGCGGTTCAGTAAATTTTAAAGATTTTACGACAGGTTGTTTGCTTTTTTGAGCCTTCTTCTTTTTGGGTACTTCTTCACCTCTTTCTATTGCCTCTCTTTTTTTTTGCGCTTCCAGAGCTTTCTTTATTTTTGCATGGTTTTTTTTGGCTTCTTTACCACGTCTATATATACTCTTGCCTACGTGTAAAACACATGTTTTTTTCTTTATTTTGACAGCCTCGCCGTACGGTTCAGATTCTTCGAGTCTCTTGAAAGTTTTAGAGTCACCGTCGCCGACATAATATTCATACATAACACCGTACTGCTCCACAGACCTCCGAAACATCTCTTGCACTCCTTCAACTTCTATGAGACCGGCACTACCATCATGATCCCTTGTGCATTTGCCTTCTTCACAATGTTCGGTAAACCAAGCATCGAACTCTGGCGTATCTTCGGGGAATTTTTTTGAATAGTTACTGCATGCTTGGCAAACCTTCGATTTTACTATGACATCTATGACTTTGTTCGTGTACTTGCCGATCAAACTAACAATACCGAGTAAAGCTGTGAATCCTCTTTTTGGCCAGGAACCATCGCCCGAAACCGTAAGCCTATCTTCGGGTAATCCTCTCTCTTTATTTTTTTCTTGCTCTTCTTTAGCAGCTTTTTTGAAAACCATTTCACTAACAGCCTTCAATGCAATATGAACTTGCATTATGCATTTATAATAGCCATTTATACTGAATGCAGTTGCTGAGATATCCATCACTCCACAAAAATTCAATAAGCCATACAATCCAACTCCTAACAAGCGCATTGCATAAACTATTCTTCTGTTTATTTCATAACCATTTTTTATTTTTGGAGATGAAGGGATTGGTTCACTCTCCTCACAACCACAGATAATTTGTAACTCAAAACCTAATCCTTTTTCGACACTTTTTGCAAATTCCACTTTTTTATTACACTTTGCACAAACAACTCTCTGTTGCAATGTAGCAAATACAGACCACTGAACGATCACGTAAGTCAGCAACGGATGGATTTTCACTTCAAGTTGAGGATCTGGTTCAATCAAGTTGAGGATCAGCACTGGTTTGCTCTGTATCATCATTGGAACTATGTTGGTTACCCAAAAAACTCCTTCTTCCTGACCTATGTGGGACACCACTTTTTCTTTTTTTTGTCCATGATAAATTTTGAGAGCTCACAAACGAAAAATTTACTGACGCGTGCGAGGACTGAACAGAATAACCATCACCAACGAAAACTTTACTTGTACTGCCGTATATTATATTCGAAGGACGCTCTCTAACTGTAAAGGACAGAATATTTTCGAGAAATATAGAAGGGAACAAAACAATAAAACGATCCGAAGGCACGCAGCAGCTGCCGCTACGGAAGGCGCTCGAGCGGCCGGATTTACCGCAGCGCTCCCCACTCTTTTATACCTGCTTCTCGGTCTTGCTGACCTTCGGGACTAGTTCTATACTATTTCTACGAGTATACTGTAGCAATTTATGAAAAAAAAAAAATTTCGATTTTTTCAAAATAGTTTGGGGTAACCTGGCCTTAAATTTTGAGTCACTTCTAACGTAAGTGCAAGTTCTTCAGTCGTCTGGCGCGAATCTTTCTCCATAAATTTTACTCCACATCCTTGTATAGTGCGCTCTTTGCCTTGGAATTTGGGCATCTGAAACAACTTACAACGCTGTCTATCCCTTCAAAGAGTATCACAAAACGCTTTTACGAGTAATCGATGAGACTTCATTGCAAATTTTTACAAATAAATTAAAGAAATAAATGAAATGTTCCAGCATATAACTCCTTTCGGTTGAAACCCAACATTTTCGCTCTCCAAAATTATGTGATGCCGATACAAACTGGCTAAACTCTTCTCGTATGATATTACAAGACATCTAACCTTACTAAATGACGTTTTACGTCTGGATCTGTCAACCACTGTTTCTGCTAAGGCCATCTATTGTCCAATCGCGTAAACTTAGAATCTAATGATCAATGCTAACTGAACTCATTTCATTTGTCTTCAACAGCATCTCAAAGATAGTCTTTAACGATAACCAAAGCAAATACCTATAGAATTTTGTTGTCATATCCAGGCAGTTGATGATTGCAACCTTTGGGATTTTGCTGACAATTATGAAGCATGAATTAAAGCTATCAGTAGCACCAACATCAATTAGATTTCTTATTCCTGGGATCACGTTTTCGAATTACGTTTAAATTCTACTTCAGTTTTAAATGCAAACTTTAACTTTGAAATTTCACCCATACGTAACGCATCCTGTATCACTCAGCTTATATTATAAAATGGTGAATATAATACTGCTCAGTGCTCAAATTGGCTTATGTTGAAACACATTAATTTTTACAAAGGTGACAAGCAAACATGCAGAATACAAATATCCTAATGAAATTCTGGCGCGATCATTCGCCCGAATCTCAAATTTGAAAATGATCGCTCGAGTATTTTCCTTTATGGCCATTTTTAAATGCAATTTATGTCTGTCAAATATGTACACAAAGTTATTTAAAAATATAAAGCGTAAGTTCCAGAATCGAAGTAAAGTCTGATTATCAGTCGGTTAACAGCCGAATTATCAATGAGTAGTTGACCTGCAATGTGTATATGATTGGAAGCGACATTTTTGCCAAATTTTCATAGCGGACCTGTTATGCTTAAAGCAGAGCTTAAGGATATACAGCAAACTCAAAATCGCTGAATGACCTTAAGCTGAATTTCTATATAGTTTTAAAAAGCTTTGCGAGCTTCTCGTTGCTTCGACAGTTTACCAAGATATACCAAAAAACATCATAACGTAAATGCTGTGAATAAATTTAATAACGGTATTGGTAACGGTAACGGTATTTAATGAAAGTGGATTGGTTAATATTTCTTTTACTTTTGTCTGCATCAAGCATACCTCGTTCAAATCTCCAGCTTAAAAACGCCATACAAATATAAACCCCGAAAATATTTACATTTTCTATCTCTGTCCAATAGAAACCACCCAGGAGTATTGGCGCTGTATATATTTGCGCTTACATGGATACACTCCGTGGCTTCTATAGACATGGATGTAGGTCAAGTACCGTCTTTTTTGAGCTCTAAAACGTATAGACGTGATTCGACTAGAGAGCAAAATTCAAAAAAATACCGAAGTGACTAGAATCAGAGTTGATTAGACATGAACCAGCTAGCCAAGTTGCATAACAAACCAGCGATAAAGTGATGTACTTCTGATATTTGGTAATTCCAGGATTTAAAAAAATTCTGAGAGGAACAGAGCGAACGTGTGCTGCCCTTAAGAATTTGGCAACTGCTCCTAGTCCAATAGTGGATGATTCTTGTAACCTTCTAGAAGTTTTAAGATCAAGTTCAATCCGAAAAGGCTTAGTTTCTGAAAAAGCAACTAGCTGCATGTCTCATTGGAGCTTTTCCAACAGTTGTAAATATAATTTACGTGGTAACTAATGAGGTAACTTCTCAGTGCGTAGACATCAGAAATACGAATACCATATTTAACGTATGATGTGAGCTTTGCAAAACAGAGAGCTTAGAAACTCCACGACGTAGATGAGTGGGCATGTCGCGATGGCTAGCTTTTTGATGTATGTATGTGAGAATAACTTTTCCGGTGTGAATGTACAACCGAACAATTTAGGAAAACATTAATGCACATCTCATACCATCTTTGTTGCTATGCCTTTTTTCCCACAAGTTTGGCTTACAAACACCAAAGTCAAATACCGTTGAATTGGACATTAGGAGTTGTTTCGAAGTGTAACCGCTCGTAAATAGTAACACTGTCTTGCTTACGTTACAAACAAAATTTGTATTTCCCTCCGAAAACGATTCATGACATACCGACATGGCACTGTCACGAATTATAGATCCTTATACTAGCACCCAACCAAATGCTACCTTCGAAAAGGAAAGTCCAGAGAAGAATCATTTGAGCAAACAAAGGTGTCGAATAGTACTAGACCAGATACATCAAGCAAATAATTGACGTGCTAGAAAACTCTAAAAAATACTTTATTTGCAGAAAATATTGTAGGCTGCTCAATTTGAAAAACATTAAAAACATTCAAAACGTTAAAGCATATTCTAGGCGGAATTAATCAATAACAGCAGTGTTAAGGATTCCGTTATTAAACGGAAGAACGTTATTAAATTTTCGAGAAAATTGTCCAAGGTAAAAAAAAATATGAAGCGAAAAGAAAATAAGAAAACGACAACTGGGGCGGTTCAAACAAAAGATCCAATTTTCAATAATCCCCAACTAAAAATTGGGCGAGTATCTCGCGGGAAAAGTTGTCAAATAGTCAAACGTCTTGGATTTCGTGGGTTAGACGGATGATTTGACGTATCTCCACAAGAAATGGTCCAGCGGTGTTGAACCAGATATACGTTATGTCGACTGGTTCACAGATTTCCAAACGAGAAAGTATGCGCTCTTCAAACGCTTCTTTCAATAAGTCGATGATTGTGCCATCCTGTTGAAACCAGAGGTCGCCTGCATTACGACAAGTTGATTCCGGAACGGAAATGACATTGATCATGGCAGCAGTCGTCATTGACCGTAATGTAATTATCAATAGAATTTTCGAGGACAAATGGACCACTGATTTCAGTAGCCCATAAGTCACAACAAACATTTGCTTTCTCCGGATATAACGGCGTTTGGACAATCGCCTGTGGTTGGTCATCAGATTAAACGCGGTTGCTTCGTTTATTGATTAAAACCATTCACCCAGAAATTACCCTCATCGCTAGTCGAAATTTTCTTATGAAACGCTTGGGCCCATACACCGAATCTACGCCGTACCCAGTGGACGTTCGGCTTCAATCCCTACACGAATTGGATTTTGCAAGCCCACGAACCCAGACCCTTCCATAAAATCTTCCATAATATGAATGGTTACAGGTTAAATTGTTGAATACGATGTCGAATGGGCTCACAGGGGTCTTCATCAATAATACACTCAACAGTTAATATGGAATCTTCATTACGCACTGTACGATAGATAGATAGATGCGTATCATCTGTCTGAGTAAATGTGGTGCGGAAACGACTCATAGACAATCAAATTAAGTGTTCTAATTATCAATTATTTCGGTCATAAAGTTGACAGGGTACGCAATGAGTTACTCGAACAGAACCGTTATTTTTTCGAAATAAATGTGCTCAATTTGCAGACGTTGCTCTGGTGTCAACCTTTTCATGATGAAATAGCAAACCAGACTAACCATAAAACGCATGACAGCTGTCATTCCATACGTAGCATTAACAAGTGTTGCCAATTTAAACTTTGATACCTCTAAAAAACACTCTTTATCGTCTAAAGCTTTCCTTCCTTTGCCGTAAGAACAAACATTATTATTCCTATGGTGTGGCATTAGCACGTATTCCCCGAAAATGTTATGTCGTGATAGAAAATTAGTTTTCTGCTCTTTGCGCAGTAGCACATTTGATTGCGTTCCCATTGCGTGCGGAAACATCATGACAAACAAAGCTAACGAAGCGCGAAATGTCATTGTATATTACTGTCAATTGGTACCGTGATGCGATCTGCTGCCGCCAGATAGACTCCAGCCTTGGGTAATAGTAAAAGGCAGCTGACAATTCACTGAAAATAAACATAGAAAAATAACTTCTGAATTCCTGGGTTGGACTATTAGTTCTATAATCATCGAAAACTTTTGAAATCTATTGGTTTTCCTTATACTCTTATAATTTCAAATTTAATGAGTTTTTGAGTTCTAATTTTGGTGGTGTCAATTCAATTTTATACCTCAAAAAGCCCCAAAAGTAATTCGATTGATGAAACTCTGTTTTCATTTTCTCTACCCAATCGGCAGTTATGCAGTCACCGTGCTTAACTATTAGTCTAACGCACTTTGGACAGTATTTCTGGTCTATACGATACCTTGCAAAGGTTACAATTGGTATTGCAAATACGCCTGGATGAGGATAAAAACGTTTTAAAGAAAACCTTTATATCTTTGACAATTTATTAGTAAAAAGATTAAAGAGGATTCATCTCTAATGATGCAACTACAGTGAGATCACAGCACTTAGGTCTTATCTTCCTCTGCGGAGATTTGAGATGTTTCCTTTTTTTGACTTTTGAAAACAATGGCTTCGGTGCTTTATATATCTTAAGGCCAGTTTTTCGAGGACTTAATCTTACTTTGCAGCGACGTGAAGTCTCCCTGTCTTCTTCAGATTTCCTGAATTTTCCATCCCCACGTTTTCTAGAATAATCAAGCTTCAAATCCACCTATATAAAAGCAATGTGGTGGTTATATAGTGACAGTTTAGGCAAGTTCTAAGAATTATATAGTACGAATAAAATAATGTTATTTTGTAAGTATAATTTTATATAACTCACAGCCTTGCTTCAATTGAACGTGGTTTCGCTTGAAGGAAAACGTTGCAAACTTAAGGACGCCCAGTCGATACTTTGGGATAATCGGTGGGCAAATGAGTCTGCGGGTAGTTTTTCTTCTGGAAGTCATGTGGACCCATACCAGCCTGTCTAGATTACCGTCATTGCGTCTCTGAAGCAAGGATAGTGAATCGCTTCCACGACAAAATAACTTGCCGCTTGTAAAATATGGTATAGTAAAATATACTATGGTAAAGCTGTCCGCAGTGATTAAGGTACAGATTGATTCGGTATCTTACCCAGCAGGCGCCTTATCTATTTTATTTTTTAATGATTCCTGCGCTAATCGCGATCGAGAGAAGGATAGGTTATCTCGAATCGCCTAGTGAGAAAAAATCATCTTTGATATAGAAGCTTAACTCTTGAACTCAGATCCCAAAATTCGTTTCTCATTTTTCAGTTTCTCGACTGCCGGGGTACAAAACTCAGTTTTGGCATTGTCGATCTTCAAATCGATCATTGTCGAAGGCTCAAGTCCTGGTAATACAGCATTACCATCGGCAATTATGGGTACAAATGCTGAAATTAACCACAAAAATTGCAATCAAAACCTAGTGTTGAGATTTTTCAAATAATTTTTTAATTTAAATCTTTAAAATGCAAAAAAATTTTAACTTTGGGTAATATTTAAGAGCACTTTACCACCTCTGTAATAGTTTTCGATTGTTTTTATTTGATTCCATCAAGTACTTATTATAATGGCCACTAACAACCTGCTATAGATCGATGTCCTGGGAAGTTGTGTTGGTTGTAATATATTTCGTCCTTGTTGTTATTAATATGGCGCAATGATTTACTGCAGAACTTGAGCGTGTAACAACCGGCTCATTTCAGCCCAAAGGCAAAGGACAAGATGCAGTGGACAGAATCACGCTCTACCTTGCTATGCTGCGTTGGCTGAGCCTCCAGCACAAGAAACCCGATACCTGTCTAGTAAAGGGTGAGTACTCCAAATACTACCCCATCCCAATGACGTTTTTTTTCGTGTTTTTACTAAATTGTTTGTGATAATATACCAACGTCAATTACACTCACGGATTAAGGACTTACTTCAAGAACTTAATATGTACTTTCAAATGGATATCTCGACCATATCGTCCTTAATTTTCATCACATCCATAAAATTTTAGCGTACATTCTCTGTCAATAACTATAAACTTCCAATAGGTGATATTGCGAAAATGATGACAATGTCTCAAATCTCTGCAGGCCTCATAAAATAATCATTACAAACTTCCATACAACTAAAACATATGAAATGTATTATATCCTGACTTTAAGACCCTTTGTTTTCAACCCTTCAATGCAAATGCCAATAAAATTGACAATGACGCTCTATAAAAGCCAATTTCGTATAGAATGTCATCACCATGCGTTTTATCGGAACAAATCCTATAAATATTTATGAATAGAATCGATAACGACGAGAATAGGAAGCATTCAGCTACATAAACGAACAGTGAACATGTATGTAAATGGATAAAACCACCTGAGACTTGGATATGTATGTTTAAAGGTCAAATGGAAAAATAACGAAAAAATGCCAACTTGATTGTCAGCTCTTTTTTTCGGTTGGGTTCATTCCAAATTCGGTAAATTAACGATTTTCTGCTGAGCATTAATTAAATAAATGCGGGAGTAGCAGATACCATATCACTTGGTTGTTCCTGTCCTTTGAAAAATGACCGAAAATGAAAGTGGTTTGCTGATGATAACGAATGGAATTATTGCTTCCTTCTATAGAAGCTTGAATTAAGCACATGTTTTTGATGGTCTTGTTTAATTTTTTTTTTGTGTTGGGTTTCAGTTGTATCGCGCATAAATATCAAGGACTTTTTCATAAGTTCGTTGGCACTGCGGCTGATTACTTTATAGAATAGGAGCAAGAGTATATTCATGAATAATTACTCATGTTCAGTATATTTTCTTGTTTAATTGCATCGAGTTGAGATCGTGAAGAATATCCATGAAGGAAGAAGGAAATATCATGCACAAATGTGATATTTTATTGGTAGGTGCTTAGCGATGTTGGACGAATCCTAGCTAAGATGATTTTTTCTGGTAACCTGAAAAAGTCGTCGAATGTAAGCATTGCCATAGCAAGAATCGTGAATTTATTCAGAAAGGACATAGTTCTACTCGGTGAAACGATTCCCTTCTACTTTTCGCTGTGTCGTAGCATAAAGCCTGAATTCTTTTTAAATTCAGGGTAGTACCTTTATCAACTTTAACCTAATTAGGTTGCTTTTTAAGGACCCGTAATGTTGAAAAAGAATTTGACCATTAAGTTTTATCGTCCGATTTGGACCTTCATGGATAAAGGATACCTGATTTGCCGGACGAAAAATCACACTGTTAAGAAAGGACACCTATACTATAGCGTATGCACATACAGCGCGAACACACCCAAACTTAACACGGAAAAAGATAGAAAACGCATAAGTACATGTTTCCCAAAGCACTCAGAGACGCATATTAGATTAGTGGAAAAATGAGAGAAAACTTGCTAAACCCAATGATATTCTATTTATTTTGGATGAATTTCGATAGGCTGAGAGTTTGTTCGAAGTATACTCGCTGATTTGTTCTAAGACGCTCCTAACGTGACCATTTGTATGGAAAGGATTCAGAAGAACTGTTGTATAAATCGTGGTCAATTTTGACCTCTGTAGGTGTTACTAAAATTAATATGATAAAAATATACAGCCAAGGAGAAAAGGGTTCACTCGCCCCAGAGAGGTAACACGTCTCAAAGCCTATTCATATTGGTTGAAAGAAAATGTCCTGTAAAATTGTTTGCCTATTATTCTGTAAAAAGAAGTTCACATTCGGTTGAACTTTCTTTTACTTTCATTATCGCTGCAATTCTTCTAGCATAGTGTAAATAAGGTTTTGGAATTCTTCGGAAGGCTTTGCTTCGCACTTTTCTTTCAAGGCACAAATCACAGTTGACAGCTATGGAAAGGTCAAAAATCCTTACTTATAGAATGCTCCAATAATGTTCGATCGGATTATGATTAGAAGACTGAAGACGAATCTTTATTGTAATCTGCAAACCACCCCTTAGCAACGTCACGCTTGTGACAAGGTACGTTCTCTTGCTGGAATCAGAGATTATGGAAATTGGTAATGCCAAACATTTTGGATGCCGATTCGATGAGTGTGTTTTCCAGTGATGAAAAGTGTTTGAAGAGTACATCCGACCTTCGTAAATACGCAAACTCCAAACTTCATTCGAAGGCATGACATCCCAAACAATTTGTTGCCCTCACCGTTCTTGACAGTTGATAGCACATACTGGTGCTGGAATGCCTCGCTACTTACTCCAAAGTTAGATTTGTTTGACTGTTAAATATTCGACCCATCTTCATAAAATGATGGCGCATTCGAGATCATTCTAGTCAAACTTGTTTTGTTTGTTGTTTTTTAAGACAACTACGACTTCTTTCTTACTTTGCAGCATCTTTTTTGAAGTACTTTCTCTCAATCCTTTTTCGCATTGACATCTCACTACTGTTCTAGAAGACAATGTCTTTCTAAACTCTTCTGACAAATCAGCAGCTAATGCTGCTTTTCTTTGATCTCTCAACGAAGGTAGATACTTTTTTGATTGCCCCTTGGTAAATTCATATGTGAACCGGTTTCTATAAATAGTTATCAATCGAAGATGGAAAATCAAAAATTGAATGTAGACAGTTTTTCCACAGTATTTTTATCAATAGTTCAATAGTTCATAAGAAAGATTGAATCATTCCATCATTTACAAATAGAAGACAACATCATTCAAATGACTGCCGGGGCGAGCCTTCTAAACTCCATTCGCTTATTGCAATTTTTCAGTACATTTTCAATTGTTTGAGTCTTTATTTCATTAATGGCAACTTTGATTTCATGTCTCAAGTCCTCAATCGTCTCTGTATGATTAGCATGATTGTGGCTAACGACCCTTATAACTTATAACGACCGATATAACAAGTCCAACAAAGTCAAACCACAGCTTCCAGGTGGCCGATTGACAATGATCTCGATTTCAGTTTTTCTGTCCTTTTTAAACCAAATGTCATCTATGTCTTACAGATGTCATATCATTGCGGAGTAGCGATTGTTATTCTCTGTAGCGGCGTCCTCTTCCATTTTTTCGAAGAAAAATTGTCCAATAATGCCGTCAGGCAAAAATCCGAGTGACTGTCATACTCGTTGTGGATACATAGTTTCTCCACGACGACGTGTAGATTTTCTGAGCCCCAGATATTACAATTTTGCTTATTTCGTATCGTCCCAGGTATAATCTGGTGAAATTTCACTTCTTTATCCTCTAATTTCTCAATATACCATCGAAGAATATACGGTCAACTAAGAACTCTACTGAACACAGCTGTAGCTGGCGCAGATACGTCGAGCATTGTAGATCGCATCAGCAGATTAAGATCTGCTAGGACAACTATGTGGATGGAGTCCTAGCAGGATGTGGTTGTTTTCGGTCTTTTGCATGTTGTTATGCAACAATTCAGTTGAGAACTTGGCCGTTATCGGTCTTTAAATTCGGAAGACACGATGTCTTGATTGCACTGCAATGTGCATAAATAAGAAAAATCATCTGTTTCATAAATTCATCTCAAAGAAGACATGGCAAAGGCAGCATTGATACCTTTTTATGAAATAGCTGAGATTTTCTTGAGCAGATTATAGAGATATGAAGAAGTTCCCAGAGATATAAACTTTGCTTGTCAAATGGAACTTTGATGCACATTTTATTTTGAAATTCCCAGCAATCATAAATAATACTTTTGGTCCTCTAGTGAAACCAGGATTGGATGGGGTCCTCCTTTTAGCATTTTGTCACATTGCATCTACTTTCCTGAAAGAGAAATAAATCGTTGTATCTTAATGGTGCCCTAGGTGCTAGAGAAAACGATGCAGATTAAATATATATATACTTCGTTTGTCAAAAGTAACCGAGAAGCACATTTTAATTTAAAAATTTCTTCTAATAAAAAAGTAAATGTTACTCTCTCGATGAGACCAGTAGTGAATGACGTCCATCTTTCAATATTGTTATCAATTTCGTGCTTCTCTGCAAGAATGAACCTAAGATCTTCACGGCGCACCACGGTATAGCGAAAAGAGTCTTGGTCTGAAGTTATGTGTAAATCAGTTTCGTACAAGATTTTTGGGTTAACCAAGGAGGCGTCCAACGGGTTGTTAAGAAATTGTCTGCTGAAACATCTCCTGTACTTCGAATGCAAACAGATGTCACTCAACAGTATCAAGTTCCGAAACTTTACAAGGACGTTCTATCCTCAACAGCTGAATTGACTATTTCCTAGGGCTACTTGATGCTTTCTATCATCTGTCTTTCATCACTCGAGAGGAAATCGGGACTTACTTTTTTAATCAGAGATAAAAAGAGAGAGAAAGACAAAGAGGGATATATTCAATACTGAGGAGTGTTGCTGGCTTGTTGCCTGACATTTCAGCTGTTTCTCGGAAATGTCAACAGGGCACTATTAAATCACATTGAATAACAGGACATATTAAGAACATGATGCAAGGCCACATACAATGAGAGTAATTCTATCAACATATTAACGAAAAATTCGTAGACATACGCTTGCCACCGCGGTCGTAGGACATTACACCATGTCCTGTTTATTTTGCTGGAATATAAATCAAACCAAGCAATTCAGACCAGCAGTTCTAGCAGCTCGAACAAACTCTATATCTAACGGTATTCGACCAAAATAACTGGAGTTTTATTTGGATCGGCAAATATTTACTCATTTTCGCGTGAAGCATGCATAACTCTCCTGAAACACTTGCGTCAAACGGCCATACAAATATAAATCTATTCGGGACATCTCCATCTCAGCTTGAGAGAAGTCGCCCGAGAGTGTTAGCGTTATGTGTAATTGCTCCGTGGCCATCTCACGCTTATATCTCAGAATCAAACCTAAGGGTTGTGTACGCATAAATGGAAGACATTTTAACAAAATATTGTTTGTGAAATAATATACGAAAGTAAAACTTTTATTTTAACAATAATAGCTTATAAAATGCTTTAATTTATTTCTGTTAAACAGTTTTGAATTTGAAAATTTTCCGCTAATCTGTCCTCTTGAATTTTGATCGCTGTATAAAATTATTTATCTGCTTTAGTATGTTTTATGGCGCAACTTACTAACAAACTCTATTCAGCACATGTGCTCATATGGAATGATGTATGTTTCATGTCATTGCATATTTCTTGGCACTATCGTTCCAGCGAAACATATAAGAACATGTAGAACGTAATTTTTCCACCTCAATAATACTTTTCCGAAAAACGCAAATAAATTTAGTTTCGATAAAATATTTATGTATTTATTATTGATTGATATTTTTGATATCATTGATTCGGAAAAAATGTTTGTGTGGCGCAAATAACCGAGATAACAATGAATGTATTACGTAAATATAAGTAAGTGGATAATGGAAACTGGAAAACAATTAGAAATAGAAAATCATTGAAAAGTCGAAACGGAAAAATATTCTTATCGGTAACCAAAAGTGTTATAACTCATTTCTGGTGTTGTAGCACAATGCTATAATAGCGCATACACAACATTAACGCACTGAGTCCACGGCGGCTTAATCCTTTCCTATCTGAATGTACTAGTTTGTATCGCCTCCTCTTTCGTCAAATATATTTAAAACGCCAACACGAATTCAATCGTTTCCAATCGATGAAGATCCGTTATAATGCCGTAAACTTAAACCATGCAGAGCGCTTCATTCGGTATCGCACGGTAAACGACCAATCCATTTGATTTGCAAGTTATGATCTGTCATGCAGTCAGCAAGTTCGATTTGTTTACATTTCGGAAACAAAAATTTAAAAATAGTAAATCATATGAAAGTGAACTTTCTTTTATTATTTTGTAAAGTTATGTTATCAGTTAGATTCATGGATACTGCGTTTACAGCTTTACAGTATTTTATGTGTAAATCTAACAAAAACCGACGAGGACATAAAGTACCAACAGTAATTTGTCCAAAAAATTGATTGAGGTTCATGGTGAAAATACGTAAGGAATGTGGTTTGCTTTTCTGATTATTTAAGTCGATGAATTTTAAAACTTGCATTTCAATTGTTGATTCATTTGTTCAAGATTCCTGGAAATGAATATTGCAAAAGCAGATTTTTTTTCCATTGTTCCTCCATGTTTCCATGTTGGACCTCAAAAAGGGGGAGCTTTGAGCATTTGAAGGTATGAATTTCAGCATGGGTTGCAATAATAGGTAGACCATTACTATACGGCGCCAAATCTACATAATGCAGGAACTCTATGCCGAGTTATAGATTCACGAATATATTATCATATTTGCATTGCAAGGATAATAATCAAATGCCTATAAACTTCAAACATAAGCTATTCAAAAACAGACCTCTAAAAGATGAGCGAAATCACAAATTCCAAGAGTCTTATCATGGTCAACAGGACCTGAGCTTAGACGAGTTACTGATCAAATTTAAGGGTAGGTCCGTACTTAAGCAGTGTCTTGCTATGAAATTGATCGATCTAAAGAGGATACAAATCGTGCTGCTTGGCTGACCAGAGAGGTTTTATAAAGAAAATTTGATCAAAGAAAGGAGAAGTTGACTCAAAGTTCCAAAATTACAGCTTGTGAAAAAGAATCGTTGCAGAATTGACAGGACAACAAGGGGACAAAGAAAAAAATTGTCTGTTTTGACAATTATATCTTCTCTTTCTCTTTCTCTTCTCTTCTTTCAATTATATCTTACGCGAAATATTGACGCGTGAAGACATCTTTGTTTGTGTGGAAAAATCAGAAGTAACATAAAAGGACTTGCCCTTCTACATGTGAGGGACGTACGTCTGGGTAACAGAGGTGTACATTGGCCAAAATTTGCAGAGTAAACGCTTAAAAAGTTAAAGTAGAGGATCAATCTCTTCATTTTGATAATTTTGTATTAGAATTTTTATTTGATTTGTTATTTATTTAATTTTTTTATTTGATTTGTACAAAACATTGTTGTAACTCAACCTGTTGACGTCACAAATTATGTACCGTATGTATGTATTCGTAGTATGTATTCATTCATATATCTTATTAAAAGAATAAAATGAAATTTAAAAAAATATCGAAAAAAGGTATCCCGGTCACAAAGGTTTAAAAAACGGCAGTGCTACTAGCCTGCCGAGAAAACAACTGGCCTGTCAGCCGGATAATCTAGCCTGAAACCATTTTACACATTACTGCGAGTAGGTCATTTTATTTTGGGCCAAAGGATACCCTCAACAGCAGGGATTGTAAGGAGACTTGAAGGATTAACATTTAATCAACTGGCAAATACTTTAGACATCCTTTCCTTTTCTGAAATCACTTATTTTCTTTGCGTTATACGTTGTTTAAAAATTGACAGACCAGCATTTTCTATGCTATACAGGATTTCTCCTTCGTTTTAAAGAGAGTGAAAGGTGATTTTCCGGAAAGGAATCTCTCTATCTTAGAAGCGATGATCACGATGATCATGCCCTAAGGACCAATCGAATGTAGTATAACATAATTTTTAGTACTTTTATTGCCGGGGTCAGCTGTAGGTTGCCTTTAGCTCTTTGGGTCAGTCTTTGCAAAAGGATAAGAATTGAAGCGCTACAAAAGACGAAATGCTCCACACTTTTTTCCTTCTCTCCCCAGGCAAAGGTTTTGGGTGTATCGAAAAAGATTTGTCCTGGTGAACCGAAGGTCTCAGCTCATCCTGTAGACGGTTCTATCCACTCGGCGTATATTTGTTTTCAAAGTTTTTCGACTTCCTTTCACGGTTGCTAATTGCACTTTTGCTGTAGCCTCTTACAAGTGTAAAGCAATGTTTGTAAAGAATGTTGGCTTGTGTATATATAATAAATAATGACGTACATAGTCAGTAACATGAGGATATACCTGATTGGAATATATTCAAACACATAAAGCTTGCCATCGCATTATTTCCACTGATGTACGTCGTTGTATATCATCGCTCTCTCTTAAGCATGTGTTGTGAGGTATGTGTTTCTCAATCTACGCTTATTTCCCAGAGAGTGTTAGTGCTAGTTAGTTGTTGTTCTATAATTTTCAATTGTTTAGTACATGCGTCATGCCAATTGTAACCGATGCGGGTATGATAAAATTGCGGGAAATTTAAATTTGAAATTTAAAGTCGAATGCTGTCCCTTCAGACCTCGTAGTAGAGCTTCTCACAAATACCTTATTTGATGGCTGCAGAGTTTTTCTATTGGTTTTTGGATCAATTTCTCGAAATGACATGTATGTTATTCTTCCGGCAATAACATGCAATATAAAAAGTGAAATGAAATATACCTTTTAAGCACGGCCGTAATAGTTAGATTAAAATGCAATTTTAAATCGTAGTTTCTACTCACCTTCTTAAGTTTAATCGCTGAAATTTTGTCAAAACAATAGTAGAAAGATAACGATAACGTACCAAGGATTTTTCACACCTTACCCAGAAGGGCGCTCTTAAGTAACATTTGCGATATCTAGATGATCATACTCTGTGAGAGGTATACACATGCTAACAACGAGTATGTCAAATCAATTTGTCCTACATATAATGGTGAATTTGTTGCGTTACGCCAATCACATGCCTTGATTTTCTAAGATTACTTGGAGAAGTTATAAAAGATGCTTTTTGGGTAGAGCGGTTTAGTTACATAAGTAAAGAGGAGACATTTCTAGAAAGGAGCGATGAAGTGGGTTATATTTATCTTGTTCTTAGCACTGGCTGCACTGACTCAGGTAGAATTAAGAGAGACGTACCAAAGTGCTTTATTCTATTGACGAGATCCTTTCCTTATATAGACTATACAGGGAACTCCAAGTGGGGTGAATATCTCAAGTGCCTTCTCAACCTCTTTTGGATCAAGTTCGGGTGATTTTATTGATGTAAGCAATCAAATAAGACACTACCGGAGTTCAACTTGCAGAATATAACATGAAAGTTGTCCTCATATTCCCTCTTATTACAGGACCTCATCAAAAAGATCTTTAATATCACTCAAGTTGAAAAAAATCAAAAACGACGTCAAACGACTCCTGTCCGTTCTGAACGTGATGATGTTAAAGCGATTATGGAAATAGGTGATTTGATTCTGACCATTAAATCCGAAATCCTGAAATATGTGGATAAAATGCTAGTTGACGTAGAAGTTGAAGTAATCAAATATATAGATATGATGGCAAAATTCACCCCTAACTCCACGCTACCCGAACTTCGGAAGATAATGTCGTTATTAGATCATGCTGGACTTACAATTCGCTATGATATCGAACCAACCCTTTTGCCTTTAGAGGAACTATCACTTTCAATCGTTGACTTTCCGTATAAGAAGGAAGTATGTGACCCGTATTTGATTGTGAAAAAAACGATGCGACATGAAATTGAACAGGCGTTCTTATGTTTTACACATGCTGTAATAAGAACCACTGACTTTTTCGAATCCGCGAGAAACGAGATACAACTCAAACTACCAGAAGAGTGCGATCTTGACGATGAAACGTGTGTGGAAGAAGAGGACGTGGCGGTGACGCGATTCAATGAAATGAAGTCGATAATAATGGCGTCGGGATATGATTCTCTACCTAGTACTATTTTGAATACAATGCACGAGTGTAGCAAAGTTGCTATTGATAATATATTCAAAATTGTGAAAAAGCGAGGTAGGAAGTCATATTACTGTCTTAGGCAGATGTTGGATTGAAATCAAAGAAAATAATGATGATTTCATCCTAGGCATGAATTTTTATAGTAAAATTCAAATAATCAGCGAACTTTAATCAATCATTTCGAAATTTTGGAAATTCGATTAAGTGATTGCGAGAATTTAGGCCAAATAAACTCAAAAATAGGTTGTGAAGATATGTAGCCCTGGATTTGTTTTATTTCTTAAATTTTTTCACTTTCATTGCAAAAGAAAGGAGTTTTTAGGTTGGAAGCCTTTAAAGTTCAAAGTTCCTTATAACTGTCAGGAGAAATTTTAATTAATCTGTTGAATATTTCAAATAGAGCTTAAAGTTAAGAAAACATACAAAACACTTTCACACTATAGTTGAAGTGAGCGTGAACCATTTACAATTCAATGATGATAAACTCTTGCGAAGCAATCAATTTTTTTGAAAACAGTCCCTTTTGAACAACAGAAGTCAAATAAGAAACCAAGGTGCTGTCCAAATTTTTAACGATGAGCAAGAAAAATAACAAAGTTTTCCACTTATAATTAAAAGACAATTTTAACATCGCTGTTCTGCAACCGGGCAGGTTACTTGTACATGCGTAAAAGGTATTTTTTTAGCTATAGAACTTTTAAATGAAAAAGAATACGGATAAGTTGCCCAACTCGCCATTAAATCGGTTTCATTGGAAAGATCATACACTGCCATTTTTAATTTGAATACTATCTCGGAGATAAAAGCTCGACGAAAGAAGACGTCCAAACGAGAGATCAACTTTCGACCTTCTCTCACTTATATTTGGGACTTTATCTTGCCAATAATGCAGCGAATGTTGTTTTCCAAAAGGATAAACATCTCGGACTTATTGGTGTAGATGTATGATTTGGCGTATCCTCACAAGAATTAGTTCAGCCAGATTGAATCACAAGAAGGCCAGTTTACCGTCCAAAACGAGAAATTATGCATGACATCCTGTTTAAATCAGAGATCCTCTGCATTACGGCGAGTTTATTTCGAATCATGGCTTTATAGCGATCACCATTGACTGTAATGTTATTCCCAGAAGCAATTAGAAGACATAAGAACCAATGACTCTATCGGCCCTAAAGCACACCCAACAGTGACTTTCTTTGGATTTAACGGTGTTTGGTCAACTGCCTGTGGTTTTATCTATTGACGTAGCCACTCAACCAGAAATGAGTTTCTTTCCTGAACAAATTTGTTATGCAATTCGGAATAAGCAGAAATTTGTTCTTGAGCCCATAAACGAAATCTGCGCCTTGCCCGGTAGTCCTTTGTCTTCAATTATTGCGAGAGTTGGATTGTGTTATCCCACAAACCAAATTAATACGTCTAATATTCCATAATGTAAATGACTAACGGTTTAATTGTTGAGCACGATGTCAAATTGACTCACTTGGCTCTTCATATCGATGCTACGCTCCACAGCTGCTATGGTTTCTTCATTACGCACTGTACGACGATTGGATGAATGCGTTTCATCAGTCAAAGTAATCGTCATGCAGAAACAATCTATGGTTGATCGAATTAATTGTTCAGATGACGATTTTTTTGGCCATAAAATTAACGAAGTGTGTGATAAGTTTCTCGGACAGAACCGTTCTATGCGAAATAAATCTGCACCATTTGCAGACGTTGCTCAGACATCAACCTTTTCATGATAGAATGGCAAACTAAACTAACCATAAAAGGCATGACTCAGCTGCCTCATCATGCACTAAAAAGTGTTGCCTACTCTATACCCCTTAGAAAAACACCTTGAGTAATTTCAAAGGACTCACCTTGGATCGCCGCTTGGAAGCCACTTCGATTCAACTCAGGATGACTTTGAACGCGGTTTGGCGACAGGACTTCTAATCAGTTCCGATTCTAACCCAAGAAAATTATCTTATTTAAGTGGTTTGACAACTATACAGTCGCGATAAGGTGTTTAACTTGAATGATTCTCTTTGAAAATATTTGTCTTCCATTTTGGGTTCACATCGAAAAAGATACAACTCTATAGTGTGAAAAACAATTTGCTTATTTTATTTTCAAAACACAAAAAATGGGCATGGCGGAACCATTCTCCAAATTCGTCTTTCTTTCTGTCATTACAATGTAATTTCAAGTCGTCAAGTCGGAACGGACTGTGGTTAACCAACAAGTTGGCAAGTAAAAAGCCGAAACTCTGCCGCATACACGCTGAACGAAGACTCCGAGGTGAGGTGCCCAAATTGAAAATTGGAGCTGATATATATTTGAAGATAGGATCAATAGAAATTAAATTATTGCAATTGTTTTGAGGGCCTAAAGGGCCTGTTTTGAGGGTCTTTTAAACAAACAAAAAATTTTAGAAAATGTTCAGAGGATGTTAATGCTTAAGTTGTAAGGCGTTGATATTTTAAAAGTTTGATTACATGAAGCTGTAATAAATGGATAATGAAACAGGATTACGATTTTTTTATTGCATTTTTTGCGGGTTTGCTAGTCATCAAAGAATGTGCTCTTGCTTTGGCAAAAATTTGACAGTCCCTGGCCAAATGATGGCAAAGACCTCGAATTTCGTGCAGAGCAGACATTCGAAATTTGAGTCTGAATTGATCTTTGTGATTATTTGATCACTATAACTCCAATCGGATTTCATTGAAAATTCAATTTGCTATTAAGGTATTTTGTCATTCCCCTCTTTATTATCTTCCAAACGATTTCGCTTGGGTTCATGTAAGGACTAGTGCCTGACCAATTCAACACAGGGACATTTAGTGTCTGAAAGATTTTAGGGGATTAAGGTTTTCACAGATCGGGTTTATGTGGTTAAGAGTTTTATCTGGCAAATTTCACCAGATTCAGAAACTCCCATATGAGGTGCGGCATCAGTTGATTTTTTAGTTCTCCATTGAACGAGTCTTGTATCAGTATGGCATTGGAAACGTTAAGTCCTTCAGTGCCATTGTGGCTGATTTTCCACAAGGCTCACTAATATCACCTATATTCTTAAATTTTTACGCCACAACTATTTCTCTCTTGGCAAACAACGTTCAAGTATCCTTTTATGCAGATGATACCAACAAACGATACTTCCAGACAAGTGAAAGTCATCTCTTCGGAATCGCAACAATGAATCGAAATAATCCTTGAATCCTGACGAGGCACTTTAGCGTCTCTAGCGAAAATAACACCAAGCCCGTCAAAAAAAAACCGACGATAGATTTTCGGAATACCATAGTACATTAAGGACACAGACATAGACAAGGACCTTCAGCTAGAAACAATAGAAATATGCGTACGAAACAAAGCACTCAAACTATTCAATCAAACGGACGAGATTCCAAATCCTACCATGAAAACGCTGAAAATCCCTACGAGTGAAACTCCATAGGAGTACCCTAGGTTCGATCTTATAAAAACAGTCACGACAGATAAGGTTCCTTTTGAAGTAACTGCAGGTGTCTAACATTCAAGGATAGAAATGGAGCCTTTGGAGTGCTTTGCCGCTCTTGGTCCGAGTATGCCATACTCCTGGTTGCTGCTGTGTTTGGACTTATTTTGAAGAGATCCTGTTGTTCGATGCTGAGCCATGACATAACTAAGGCACTATGCAGTTTCAGGATGAAATGGCTCATTTGTATGATGACGTACAAACTGAACTTTGTTGAAGAAGATTCAAAATGTGATTTTCTTATAAATCTACAAGGAGGATAACAGTTTCGAAAAACATGAAAGGGTTAAAAATTAAAAGTGACTTTCTTATCAGACTATTGCCTAATAAGGTCCTTTTGCTTTCATAAATGCTGTTAACTTGAACATTTTTTCGGGATGATGCACCGTGGAATCTGGATTCTTTAACTTTTTGCATTCAGTGTGCTCCGAAACGTGGCTCGACTCAATCCTGGTTGATTTCGTTCTACCAATCAATTGAATTGATTGGTTTTTTAAGTTTCGCTTCGGAAAGCGATGATTCGTCTAATCTACATGATCTTTTGTTTTGAAAAGCGCTTTGGATTCTACTAACTTTCAAGGTGACAGATGCCTTTTCTTTATGTAATAATGTGTAAAGATTTCATGAATTATAACAAAAATCCATCCTTTACAAGTAGATTAACACTAGTAACGCAAAAACTACATTTTCGGAACTAATAAACACCTCCTTGAATGCTATACGCTCGAATGCGTATGATACAAGAATGCATTAATATATGTCCTTATAGAGAGAAGGACCTTATTCGTGTGCATTTCGGTGCAAAACAAAAATTGTAAAAAAGGACTCTCTAATGAGTACCCTGCGGAATTCATACTTCATGATTCATTATACTTTCTTTCCCATCAATTTTGAAATAACTTACCTAAGAGAAACAATCAAAAAGCGTTCAATATTTTGCAAGGACCATATGTAGCAAGTTTCTGGTCGGAGACCAAAAGTATACAAGACGGTGATGTGGTCAATATCACGCTTGATTTTGATTGTAGCTTGGAAAGTACCCAAACATATAACACCAGACTCTTCTCCGGACCGCGAAGTTTCTGCATGTAGAAAACGAGTATGTCACATCAATTTGTCATAGATGACATGGTGAATTAGATACGATACGCCAATGACATGCCTTGGTTTGCGTAAGTTTACCTGGGAAGGCTATAAAAGACACTTTTCGAATGGAGCGGTTTAGTTACTCAAGTAAAACGTAGACATTTCTAGGAGCGATGAAGTGGATTAAATTTATCTTGCTCTTAACCTTGACCACACAGTCTATACAGGTAATATTAAAACACTACAACGTGCGTTGTTCTACTGAAGAGATCCTTTCCATATGCAGAAAATAGAAGGAATATCAAATGGGGTGAATAACTCAAGTGCCTTCTCATCTTCCTTTGGAACAAGTGCGGGTGATTTTATTGATGTAAGCAACCTGAGAAAAGGCATACCCCAAGTTTAACTTGCAGAATATAAAGTGAAAGTTGTCCTCATATTCGGTCTTTTTACAGGACCTAATTAACAATGTCATAAATACTACTCAAGTTGACAAAAATCAAAAGCGACGTCAGGCCCCTGTCCGTTCTGCACATGATGATATTGAGGCAATTGTGGAAATAGGCAAGTCGATTCTGACCATTAAATCCGAAGTCCTGAAATATCTGGATCGAATGTTTTCTAACTTAGAAGTTGAAGCAATCAAATATATAGAAAATATTTCAAAATTCACGCCTAACACAACGTTCGACGAATTAGTGCATATTATGTCGATACTCGATGAACACGGAAATATGATTCGTTATGATGTCGAACCAATACTTGTGACCTTGGAGGAAATTTCACTGTCAATCGTTGACTATCCTTGGAAGAGGAAACTATGTGACCCGTATGATAGTGTGAAACAAACCATGCGATACGAAACAGAACAGGCGTTCTCCTGTTTTACATATAGTTTGATAAGAAGCACTGACTTTTTCGAAGTCGAGGCAAACGATTTAAAATTAAAATTATCGGATGAGTGCGATATTGACGATAAGTATTGTGCAGATGAAGAAGACGTGGCGGTTACGCGATTCAATGAAATGAAGTCGTTAATAAGGGCGTCGGGATATGATTCTTTGCCTGATACTATTTTAAATTCAATGCAAGAATGTGCCAAAGTTGCCATTGAAAATGTATTCCAATTTATGAAAAACAAAGGCAAAAAATCATATTACTGTCTGAAACATAAGCTGATATGAAAGGTAAAAAGCCACAAACATCAGTATGTTGATCTTAGAAATTAATTACTAACGTGGATTTCACCAATGAAATGATTAGTGATAGAAATGAATTATTGTGAAGTAATAATATAGGGAAAATAAACTTCGAAATGGTTTGTAAAGATACAACATAGTTCTCTTTTATTTCCTTATTTCTTCGCCGTCGAGGATCCGAGGCGTCCTACCTTGTCAGCAAAATACATTTTGAGTTATTCATCGTGGTAATAAAGTTTTTGATTAACAATATGTAGCCAAGATGTTCACATCGTCCTTGAACTAGATGCGAACGATTTGTCATTCGATAATCAAAACCAATTTTTTGTTTATAGTCAGTTTCCAACCACTACAGGCGTCCACAAACGCCTGTTCTGTCCGGGTGCTCTAAAAAGGATAATGCCAAAACCACACCGTCCGTGATCCGAAACTTGATCTCCAGATTGAAGCCAGCTATATCGGTTGTCAAAATAATTAAACATTTTAATAGGGAACGTTGCCCAAGACTGGGAAAACACTTTTTCAAAACTCGAGAAATTATCTATCATTCATCCAATAACACTGACTTCTCGGACTAACCCATAAAAGTTGCCCAGGAACCAGGCTCCTCCTGCAAATCGGCAAATCAAAAAAAAATTTTTTGCTCTAAAGGATACTTTATCATCATAGAAATCATATAGCTAAGTTTCACATGATGGAAAAATCTCTAAGTGTTCGAAATTTTAAATTGGCGTGGCGCCGCTCACTTCTCTTTTAAGTCGTAATTCGCGCCAATTTTAAATATAAATCAAACTGTACATGTATTCTGTTAGTTGAACGTTAGTTCAAAATAGAAATAACATAATGATGAAGCATATTAGGCCATCAAACGGGCTTACAAAGAACTGAGCAATGACGATCTACTGACATTATGTATAGGCGGCTGTACTCAAAATAGTAATGAGTTAATGAATTCGCTGATATGGGCATTGGCATCAAAATCCGTTAGCGGTGGTAAACAATATTAGATATAGCAACTTATATCGCTTTATGTACTTATAACGATGGATTTGCATCATTAATGTATATATTATTTAAGATGGACTTGAAAATTGGCCAAAATTTGTATAATTTGTACAATAAAATCAACGCCACACGCCGCGTTAGGACAGAGAAATCCATCTCAGCTGAGGCAAAACAGGCGAGGATTGATGCGCAATCGATTAGGAAAGAAAGGCAAGAGGAGGAGAATCTGGAAGGCCAATTACATGTTGCAGGCTTTGCAGACTAGAGGTGAAACAAATTTCTCCATGATTTTCCAGTAACTGAAACTTTAAACGCGTTTATCTCGGAACAACGTTTTTCAAACTGGCCAGACTCCTTTCTCAAACACTTTTTGTTCGCTTTACACGAACTTTTTACAGCATGTTCAAAAGGATTTTTTAAAGTGCATATTTCTTTTGTTTTTAAAAATTTTCGAGTATTTTTTCGTTTTTTACAATTTTTTTTTCAAAACAACGCCATTTTGTCAAAAATTAATTTTTCGAAAAAATCCTACGTACTTCTCAGGCCGTTGATATGCTTTATCGACAATTTTTTGTTTGATAACCATAACCTTAAAATTTCAGGGGTAACGGTCCGGCCGCGAAGCCATGCAAAAAATAGGTGTTGCAAGTGCTGGGGAGCTGCTTCTTTAAAGATCTGAAAGAATTCACGGAGGATGTCAAACACATGTACAATAAAGATTTTTTTAAACAAATTACGATACAATGTTTGGATTTTGAGAAAGAAATTCCCAAAAAATGACTGTTGAGGGTGTTCAAATGAATTGGTGTTCTCACAAATTACCAAATAACAACAATAGCGTGAATTATCCAGGAAAAACAAATTTCATCGTCACTTCCTCTGAACAATAATATTACGACGTTCGTATATCTCTCAATATAAGAAACGAAATTTGTATTCTTGGGAGAATTAAGTCTTCGTTTCGTAAAAAAAATCATCGTGGAAGCTAGGATTTCATTTCGCAAACCTTAAGATTATTCCCACCCGTAATGACGGAGCAAATTGTAGAGGAAGAAGACAACGATCCTTGCAAGTTGTCAAGTAGTACAAAATACATCTGCCAGAAAAAAACAGGAACTTAGAGATCCAGATATGCAAGCAAGCTCCTTCGACTTTGTTTCACAAGCCATCCTTGTTCATTATGTGTTAACACAAGATTTGCGTTCGTTACCAGGATCGGCCCATTGTATCCTTATTTCAGCAAGTTTGAATGAATTTTTTTTTCTGCAGTGGGTAAGTCCTTATTATTATTATTATTATTGATCTGAACGCAATTATCCAAATATATTCTGGTTGTTTGTTCTCAATTTAGGCCTGTTTCGTCGTTAAATAGTGAATAAGTATTTGTAAAAAATGTTGAAGAACGGTTTCGAATTTATTTTGCAGTTTCAAGACGCGCAGCGAGGAATTGTGGTTCGAGAAAAACGTGATTAAAGTTTTTGCAACAGAAATTTCGATCAGTTGAAAAATGTTTAATTTACCACCGATCCACAAATCGTGGATCGTAGTAAATGTCTTCCGTCTGCCTGTATTTTTGTTCTTCACTTATGTTGCCTTTTTTGGGCAATACTGCCTCTTTTGTTCGGCGACACTTTTGCATTTTTTCTCTGCGTTGTATAAGTTCTTGCCAACATACCAGTGGCGCCCAGAGCATACATTGTTTGAACGGGTGGCTTAAAACCTTCATTAAAAGTGTAAGCTGCTAACATTCCAGCAATTTCCGTGACCTTCAAACTTTTCGTAGATTATTTTCGAATTGTATGTCGCAAATTTTCGCAAAACTACTTTTTCAATTAGAAAATTCAGAAACGCTACAATTCAGACTAGTAATTGTGATAATTAGAGAATCTTTGGTTCTTGCTTACGAGAATTATCATTTGTTTTCTTACCACAGAAAATTTTAAACACTAGACGTGATATTTTCTCACTGAAAGTCGGATCTATACTGAGAAAATAACGTATTGGACCTCTCCACGATGTAATATTAGGGTAAAAGTGGGAGAGACGCCATAGTTTTTGCAAGTGAGAAATTTTAGAAGAAAAAATGCAATCGAATCGAATCGTTTATTTTTTAAAGGAAAGTTATACTTATGCACTATGTGGTAAAAAACAGTTTCCGACATTATTTCAAAAAAATAAAAACCTAGAAATTAAAATATCACAAGTTTCAAAATGCCATCTCTCCCACACTATGTGGGAGAGATGCCATGATACGAGGGAGAGATGCCATACATGTTATTTTGTCTGATTAAGATGTTTTTTGCGTACTATTTCCCTCCCACAATTATTGCAGTGGAGGAAGTACATTGTACATGTCTCATGTAGCCATTTTAGGCATACACCACATTTAATCCAGTCAGTTCTCTTCTTTGTTCGAGAATAATGTTCCCAACACTCAACGCACACATTGTTATCATCCTTAATAGAATCAGACTCTTCTCGTTGAGAGGTTGACGATGCACCTGTTAATCTGGAACCAGCAATCTTGCGTTTTCTAGTTTGTCTTTTTATCAAATTCAGCTTATCAGTTTTTTTTATCTAGGTTTTGCGGAGATGTGAGAACACAAGCAACTTTTTTGCGTTTTACTGTTGAGGCAAGTAGTGTTGGGATTGGGTTTGCTTGTTCAAGGAGCTTTGTAGGTGACTCTTCGTTAGCAGGCGTGACTGACGTAGATGGTTTAGGTGGCGAGCCAACTGTAACACTTGCAGAAGGTACTGTTGGCGCTACATCAGTTAGATCAGATATGGCGAAGAAATGGTCTGGAATGATATTTGGGTTCAGGGGAAATATCCCACAAGCTTTGAAACCTGACACTGCATTGCCTACAGTGGCGGCTTTTCCCCAAGCATGCCCAATTAAAGTTCCGACTTGTAACCTTGAGATCACCCTATCTTTGTTTCTTAACATCCATGAATGTGCTTCCTGTTGATAATATGTCTTTAATGGCTTAAAGAAACTACGATCGAGTGGTTGGAGTGCCTGAGTAGTATGACTTGGCAAACATATAATTATTACTTCAATTTTAATTGGCCAGGTCCAGCAGATCTATAGAATTGGAATGAGAAGGGTGGCCATCCAAAATCAAAATAGTTTTACCTTTCTTTGGTTTTCTTGGTAAAAAATGTTCTTTGAACCATCTCATAAACAATTCTGAAGTTATATATGCCGACTTCTTATTCATATAAACGTCGGATCCATAAGAAAGGCCATCTGCAAACTCGGCTTTTTTATTAACGCCTTTCATTATTAATACAGGAGGTAAAAAGACACCTTCAGCATTACAGCAAGCAATCAGAGAAACAGTTTCTCCCTTCTCACGAGGTGTGATCACGTGAACGTTTTTGGCACCTTTCGCAGTTAAAACTTTTCCCGGCTTATTTATTAACTGAATTTCACTCTCGTCAACATTGAAAATGTTTTGAGGTTTATTAGTCAAATTATTTTTAACCATTTCTTCTTCTAACAGCTTAAAAACGCATTAACTTCTTTCCTATTCATACCTTGCGCTCATGCCATCGAAAGACCTTCTGCTTGCCGTACAGAGATATCTTTATTTCTTTCGAGAAACGACATAAGCCAATGTTGTCCTCCTTTCTCCTTTTCCTTGGAAAATTTGTGTGGAATACAAACCTTCTCAGCAAATTGATAAGCAAGGCAACGAATAGTATTCCTATCAGGTGCAAACCCAGCACTAGCTAAACGTTTAATATACGATGCTAAACGTTTTTCATTCTCTAGTCCAAGTGATGCTGCAACAATATAAAAAATGTGTAAATGACTGGACTGGACTTGATACCTTTTGCCACATTTTATCTTAAACTCATCAAAAGCATACCTTGAGGTCCTAATCCAGATTTGTTCGTATTGCCAGTATGAAGTCGTCTAGATAAGGTACGAATCGGGATTCCATAACGTTGTTGAGCTTCATTTTTGGATATTTCGCCTTTTTTCACTTTTTTTATAGCCAACTTTAAATTTTCTTCAGTCCACAGACCTCTGGCTATATTATGCTTCCTTACATATTTTCTAGGCATTCTAAAATAGTAAATACCTTCTTAAAATTAAACAGTAAAACACACATTATATAAACCGTGGTGTCTCTCCTCATTTTGGGGGATAGACGCCATACAGTTAAAATATCACTCAGTATGAATAATGATTCAAGAACACATTTTTATAATGTTAAAAAAAAACTGAGCAAAACATTAAAACAGGTACTCACTTTAACTTATCTTTGCTGTACCTATGGCATTCACTAAAACACAACGTACTGAAAATATTCACGGAATAAATTACGCAGAAGAAAATATTTCTTGACAATACGTAACGCACTCAAGGGTTGTCGAACAGGCACTGACTCATTAAGGCGACAGCGTCGATGAGTAGTTGTTGTCAGTATAAAGTATATTGGCTATCTTTTTCACATCGCAAGATAACGAATGTATGGCGTCTCTCCTCATATGTCGTCTCTCCCACTTTTACCCTATTTTTTTTCGTTTGCTATACCCACTTATATATACACAATTCATTTTACGGCGCAGATGTTCGATGCGCATCAACGTCACTTGCGACTCGAAATTGTGCCAAGAAAAAAGGGACCGTTAAATCACTGTAAAAGGAAAACTGATATTTACTTGAAAAACGAGTATTGATGTAATATTTTGTACAGCCATTCCTTACTGCTAGAGCCATCGAATTATGGAAATGGGAACACATTAAACGACTCACTTAAGCCCCACCATACAATTTTGACAGATACTCGTCTTGGGATCAATTCGCTGGAGCCGACTGAACATGGGGAAAAAAGAATCTTCAGCAAATATCAAAGTTATACAAAGCTAATCAAATGAAATCAATAATTCTGTTGTTATTGTAATTAATGGAATTTCCTTATACTTATTGAAAATTGACAATGTGAGTTAGAAGCGTTTTTTCTCATAGAATAGTTCACTAAGTAACTATCAAATGTGAAACTATAAATACAATAATAGATCACTGAGTTAAGACTCAAGATTCACCAATTTCATAATAATTTCAGCATTCAAATAAAATTTGTGACAATCTCTTGACAGAAATTGCTTTCCTAACTGTGATGTTGACCGGCTGTCAATTTTAAGACCGAATGAGGCCGAAAACTCTAGAAATTTTAAATATTGATATTATTTTGCGCATTTCATGGATGGAAATTTATTCGTTTTGCCGATTTCACTACAGGCACGAACAGAGCCGAAATTCGAACAGCTGTTGAGGGAAAAATTCTTTGGAGGCGTGTGCGCCCTCGTTTGCACGTTCGCCTTATCGTGCACGGGTAGCATTTGAGCGTACGAGCGTACGTACGTATTCCAGTCTCATCTGTCAATGTCTTATTTACCAGTCCATTTGATTCCTAGCTAGTTTTTTTTTCAAATTTATAACAAATTTGGTTAACTATTTTTTCGGTCATTTTTAACAACAAAGAAATCTGCCATATTTTCAATAATTTATTCAACCAATAATTCCTCAGGATCCTCAAATGTTTTGGTGCGAAGATTTGAAGATAGGCTTGAAACTTTTGGGGCAAACTTCCTTCTATGTAAAGAAGTATATGACAACTTCATTCGTTCAATTTTGAGGCAATCAAAAACTTTGTGTAAAAAGGAACCTTGAACATCCTGCGTAAACCGTTGCATGTATACTTTTTCGCTGTAATGTGTTCATTATAAATGTTGAAATTAATTGCGTAAGGGGAAAAAATTAGATTGGCTAGGGGGCCATATGGAAAGTCTCTGGTCCGAGACCAAAAGTATACAAGACGGTGATGTGGTCAGTATCACGCTTGATTTTGACTGTAGCTTGCTTTGGAAGCACCCAACTATATTTGGTGTTCTCATAATCCATAACCAGACTTTTATAACCAGGTATCACTAAATTCTTCTCTGGTCCGAAGATATGCTGCTTGTAAGCATATACAAGGAGAGGCAAGTTAATGCTGAGAACAAGTGTGACAAATTAATTTGTCATAGATATCATAGTGAATTCGTTACGTTGCGCTAATGATATGCCTTGGTTTGCTAAGTTTACTTGGAAAGGCTATAAAAGACGCTTTTTGAACAGGGTAGTTTAGTTGCGTTAAGTTTTTTGTAGTTTAGTTAGAAGCAATGAAGTGGGTTATGTTTATCTTGCTCTTTGCACGAACCAACCAAACACAGGTAGAACTAAGATAAATGTTCCAAGGGGCTGTTTCCTATTGATGATTTCCTTTCCATGCGCAGAATAAAGAAATAATTCGAAGTGGAGTGAATACCTCTAGTACCTTTTCAGCTTCCTTTGGAATAAGTGATTTCAGTGATGTAAGCAACCTTATAAGAGACATTGTCAAATGGAAAGTTGTTTTTATTTTCATTTTCTTACAGGACCTCATTAAAAATATCCTTAATACCACTCAAGTTGATAAAAGGCAGAAACGACGCGAGGCTCCTGTACGCTCTGCACATGATGATATTAGAGCGATCGTGGAAATAGGTGAATCAATTTTGACCATTAAGTTCGGAGTCCTGACATATTTGGATAAAGTTTTCACGGACGCAGAAGTTGAAATAATCACATATGTAGAAAACATTTCAAAATTTACTCCTCCAAACGCGTTCCCTGAAATATTAAAAGTTTTCTCTGTGCTGTACAGTGTTCCATATTTGTATCTCAAAGAAATCGAACCATTAATTTTGGATTTAGAGGAGATATCTCTGTCAATTTTGGATTATCCTTGGGAGAAGAAACAATGTATTGAATTAGAAAATGTTAAAAGCAATATGTTAAATGAAGTTGAACGGGTATTCTCTTGTTTTACCCATACTGTAATAAAAACCACTGATTTTGTTGAATTTGAGAGAAATGATTTGAAATTTAAATTGCCCGAAGACTGCAATATTGACGACAATAATTGTGTTGAAGAAGAAGACGAGGCATTCAAACGGTTCGACGAAATGAAAACGTTAATAATGGCGTCAGGATATGATTCTGTTCCTGATACTATTTTGAATTCATTCTACGAATGTGTCAAGGTCGCGGTTGTTGATATATTTGAAGATATAAAAAGCAACGCCGACAAAACATATAAGTGCGTTTCAAAACTCTGAAAATGTGTTTTTAAAAAATGTTTAATAATAATGAAAAATATTAAATAAAATTATGAAATTAAAAAAAAACAAAAGAGTTTAAGTTACCAGTTGCAACATATTTGAAAATTCAAAAAAGTTAGAAAAGTTGTGAAGGCGTCATTGAAACGTCTAAAATTCCATTTTCGATCCCTTAAAAACCCATTCCAGAGGATGGTTTCATTGACCTGTATGTAAAAGAGCTTTCTGGTCCTCGGTTAATGAGATATTTCCACCTTAAAGATGGCAGAAGATCGCCATCAAATCTACAGGAAATGAAAATCTCGCCCATTACACTAAATTGTTGAAAATCGTCCAGCCATCACAACCACAACAAACATGTATAACTTCTCCCGGAGACTTTTTATTTTGTCACCTTAGGGTTGACTGTTGTATGGAGCATTCGCCCCTAGCTTCCCACGTATGGTGTATGGTATGATATAAATGTTACTAATTTGATCCTACTGTGCGGCAGAAATCTAGGAAGTATCCCTCTTTTCGTGATGGTCAGGTGTTTCAGCTATGTTTAAGAGTTCGCTTCAACCAAAGAAAAGCTTTTCTTATTCAGGCTCGGAAAATCTAGGAGAAAGTTTTTTGCGCTTTGCAAATCCTTAATGATGTACAGGGAAACCTGAGTATGATGACCTCCTACGGTTCAATAAAAAAGTGGCCAGCATACTTAGCTGGTATGCATTGTATTGTAGTGTATTTCAAAATTTTCATGAAAAATGAATGGCAACAACATCAACTAACTTGCTGAAATTTGGAAAAAGTCATATTGTTTTTGTTTACAGAAAATGATTGCAGCTTCATCTTGAAAGTTTTATGGCTTCAATGTTTGTTTCGAAACCCATGCCAATGTGACAGTTTTTTCAGCATTTTTGTAATGTGGTATGATATATTTCATTATCAATATCAAACGATTTTACGATTAATGACAGTCGAAAAGGTTCGGCGTAATCTATCAATGAACCTGACAAATGTTTAGACTGCTTCGTCAAGTACAGTGACTTGCGCGTGACTGCTTGAAGTAGGAAAATTGTTATAACATTTAAATTTTCCTGAATATCATGTGGTCTTGCTGCTTTCCCGTCAACCTCATTCAAAATTCTCTCCAACGATTCACCTTTATTTACATGGTGTACAATGTCAACACAATGTTCCTGTTTGGAACCCCTCCGTATCTAACAATTTATCATGGTCCCTTTTTGTACTTAAATTGTTATAATAATTTCCAAATTGGTTCCGATTGATTCCTAGGATAATGGTTGAATGACATGAAAACCCACTGGATAGAAAGATTGTTTTCCTGTCTAGGAAAAATCGCCGTCATCCTGAGTAAAGCCAACGAATTGCGTCGAGAACAAAAATTTTTTTGACAGTTTCAGTTTCGAAAGTATTTCGGTCAGAACCAGATTCGGAATTTAATCCTGTTAATCCTAGTTCTTGACGTCATAATGACGCAAAAGTTTTGGAAACATAAGCGTCTCTTCTGACTTTGATAGCATTATGACGTTATGAACCAGTCCAAACGGCGTTGTCTGTTGTTGAAAAATTAATTTTACAAAGATTTTTACTTATTTTTTAAGCATGGATGTCGCAAAACTTTCCACCCTTTTCTCGTTAGTACGTAATTTATTTCACGGTCAAAGGGATAATTTGATTGCTAGGAGGTTGATTGACGCCCGTCACCCCTGCTTTTCAGAAACCTGTCATTCTAATTTATTTGGAATATCGCTATTAAATTGAAGGTAAGGCAACAACAGAGAGTGTTCGCCTTTCTACCAAACTAATGTATATCTTTGAAACAATACAAAGAGTTTCGCCTGAGATAACTAAACTAACACAGACTGCCTTGTATAACGTTATGTCAAAAATTATGTCAAAATTAATTATTTTCAATTAATGATATCAAAAAAAGTAATTCGTCTCAAAGGATAATTTACGTTGATATATGACCAGAAAATTGGCTGCCGCAAGAGTCATTTTTACAACTAATGTCGAGACGAAATTTACACAAGAAGGTGATGTGGTTAGTATCACGCTTGATATTGATCGTAGTTTCGAAAACAACCAATCGTACTTGGTGTCCTGATAATCCATCACCATACTCCCTAGAAATGATTGCACCGAATAGTGTAGGGTGTATCATAAGAAAATGCATGATTCCACTTCAAATTAAGGGTACTGATTTTGGGCTAGGAGCGAATTTTAGAAAGGTATTTAAAGGAAATCATGAATCCAGTTTCATTAATACCCCCTTCTAAGGCCGTTGCTGCTCTCGTAACAGAGGCTTGTTCATTTCGGGGAATAACTATATATGTAATAAATATCACTCCTCAAGTCGCTATAGCTCTGGTGACAGGCCTTTGTTCATTTGAGGGAATTTCCCGTTTGACAATCCTGTTTCATGAGTCGTTTTGAGTCTGTTTCTGATGAGTCGTAATATATCGGTCTTGTTCTGATAATTTTTTGTAGATTTTTTGACTAACCCGAAAAGATAAGAATTATACGGTGCCCACGGTTTTGTTTCTGAGTTGACATTCGAATTTCAGGGCTTGATTGGTTCTGTTTCCCATTTGTCAATTGTTCCTCTAGAAACCGATTGTCTTACAAGCGGTATAGCTCATCATAATGGGAGCGTCACTTGGCTTCCTGGCTGTTGCGATTGAACGGTGAAAAGTGTTTTGAAAAAATAAATTCAAGCTGGAACAACACAGTGATCATCATGAAACGATCAGGAGGTGGTTTTTCAAACTGGTCGATAGTTCAACCCTTTTTTTTTTGAAAAATAAATCGTAATAATTTAGAGTAAAATATATTTTGAGTATAATCACAAAGATTCTAAATGCTGAACGATTTCAAACACAGTGAAGAAGTGGAACTAACTCTCGATCGAACGGTACTCGACCAAAATATTTTATTTGCTCTGTCAACTTTCCTCTCATGTTTGCGTTGAACAAGAATGCACCTTTAAAATATTTTGATTAAAAATCAAATATCTCTGTTGAAGAAACATTGGCCAAGAATGTTACTGCTGTATGTAGCTACACAAAAGAGGAAGCTGGAGCCGTGAAGGAAAGGTTGACCCAGATGAGATTCGCCTGTCAAATTGTAGTCAATACTCGTCATTTAACAATAAAATCAAGCATTCATGTCTTGATTGGCGCAAAGAGACAGGGAGAGAGAGAGAGAGGCGTAGAAAGACAAAAATTCTACTTCCATGGACTAGAAATGAATTATTTTTCCTTCGAGCCATGTAGGGGGTAGTAAACAGTGAAAAAGAGGTTAACTTAGATGGGACCTGCCTGTCGAATTGTGGCAAAAGTCGTCATTCAATAAGAGCATTATGCCGCCGCGTATAAATTGAGAGAGATAGAGAGAGCGCGCGCGGAAGACAGGAAGGCGGAGCAAAAAAATTCTACAGGGGCTTTATGGACTAGAAACGAAAAAATTCTTCTATTCTAATGACAGGAAGTACTTAATGTGGACAGGCACTATTCGATCTTCTTGGAAGGTCTGCTTCCTACCTTGGAGGCGTTGTATGAACCATAGCTCAATCCTAGATTTTGGAATGTTTCGATGTGATGGTAACGTGCTCGTTCAATAATTCTGAAAGAAATTGACGGTGGTTTCCTCGCACTGCTAGAAAAAAGTCCTGACTGAAATGTGTTATCGAAAAAAATATCGAAAAAATATTTCATTTTTCATTTTTCAAGCGGAAGATAACTCAAGAAATCGAATGTGCAATACACAACGTGTGAGCCATCGAAATGACTCCCGATTTTCCGACTCAAAATCGAGTCAATATCCACAGGAATATAGGCGATAATCAAGGCTAAAGGTGTTGCTATGAAAAAATCAACTAAGAAACTAATTGAAATTCGGACACACTTATCATTAGTTGATTTTTTCGGCCTTTTGTTAAACTAAATTTTAAGAAAGTGGAACTAATACATTTAATAATTAAAATGATAAAGTCTCTAAAGCAGCTCTGGGTAGCTTGGGTCCGCCGGGCCTTGCTTTGTGGGTCTCGAGGACGCGTTTCGGCTGCATACAGCCATCTTCAGCTCGTTGAAAACGAGCTGAAGAGCGTTTCGGCTGCATACAGCCATCTTCAGCTCGTTCTTAACGAACTGAAGATGGCTGTTTGCAGCCGAAACGCGTCCTCGAGACCCACAAAGCAAGGCCCGGCGGACCCAAGCTACCCAGAGTTAATTTTGGCCTGCGGCAACACCAAAACGAATCTCTAAAGCAGCTCTAGCTCAGTAGAAGAATGTTCTGCCCCAGATCTTCCTTTTTATGTGGACTAGAAAATTGAAGTAAATTCTATTCGTGAAATTTGATTAATAGTATTATAAATTTAACCCATAAATTTTACGTGAACCTGTAGAGATTTTTAGAGGTTCTCGTTAGCGTTGCACATACAGCACATCAGACAAGTCGCTCATTCTACGAAGATAATCATCAACTTATGCTTCAAGAGTCCCAAGTCTTCTTCGATAAGGAAGCAGCTTTCGAAATTCTCTCTTCTACTGCGGGATAGTGCTTCGCAATGTGCAAATGTATGGACATCTGTCTCCTCGGCTAAATTGCAGAATATGCACCAATCGTTCTCTTTCAGGACAATTTGCTTGAAATTTTCCTTGTCCATCCCGATGCTCCCTCGAAACTTTTACTCGTCGGATCTTCTGCTCGTTGAAACTTTTACTCTACTCCTACATGAATATCGAGGAACAGGTTCGCCATTTAAAGCCCTGGAAGCCTACACCAAACTAAATTGCATTCTCCCTCATAATTTTATTTCTGGATCCCATAAATGGAATCTACTCAGCATGCACTGATGGATTAAGAGCGTTTGAATGGCGTTTGAGCTCATTTTCTTGCCTATTGATCCCATTGCCCTCGATATCTGCATGATTCGTCATTAAGCATAGGGTTTCCTTTTGTCCTCAGTCAACTTGCTGAGTGTATTACAGCAAAAAAAAATTGACTATCAGAAAGAATAAAAAAGGACTTTTATACCCAATTCGGGACTGATTTTATCTTCATGGAAGATTCTTCGTATTGCACATTTCGTGACTGCTTCTATCAATGAATGAAACGGTGATTGGTTTAATGAATTTTTGTGCGCTGCTGCAGGACCTAACTTTGGCGCTTCGGTGCTACAGACAAATGTCAAACATTGACGACGATCGAATACAAGTTTCTTCGTGCCTTCTTGGATTTCAATGTGATTTTAATTGAATGAAATGTGCCCGTTTCACGTCATTATATCGTGCAACAGCGCTCAGAGTAATTTATGTCATATTTGAACCCGATCTCAGTCCCATTTAGATAAATAATAAAAAAATATTGGTTGCAGTTATTAATTTAATAATTCTTTAGGGAAAATAAGAACGAAACGACGAAAACTGACCAGTGTAGGACTTCTTCCGAGTGTTTTTGCTTCATAAGAAAAATGATAATCTGGTATCCAAATAGGAACAGTTCAAATAGGAACAAGCGGTCTTTGAAGTTCTCACAAATCCTTTTCGAAAAAATCGCTTTTCTAAAGGCATGGACTCGAAAAAGTTCAGTTGATTTAAGGAATATTGTACGTATGCCAACGGTCTTTCATATCCTACATAGTGTCAATTGGCTTAGACTAGGAAATGAAGAAGAAGTTATGACTGCATGTTCAAATCAGAATTCCCCATTTTCGATTCGGTTTAATTCAACATTGTATAACAGATTTGATTTCACGATTTAAAGTATAAAGTATGATCAGAGATTTTCGAAAAGTTTCGTGAAAGGACCAAGCTTGAATTGTCTTTTTCTTTGATTTGAAGACAAAGTTTCAGATTCGAACCCATCTATTTCCGTTTGTTCTTGTGGTCTTTTCTGGAAATAAAACAGCAAACATTTTGCTAGTTTGTTTATTTCGTACATGAAATCAAGTATAAAAAATGACAATTAATCAAGAGGAATCATAGTCTATGAACACAAATCTTTTTTGGCGGTAGCTCCAGGGTCTAACATAATCGGGGCGCTCCAGTGTCCAACAAAAAATTAACCAGCGCTGGTTGTCCTAACTGAAAATTTATTGAAGCATGTCCTTAGTGATGGCTCAGTAATTCCTTGACTAGCCTGAAAATTTACTAGTATTATATCTATTTCCACTTCAGAAGATTAGTCATACTTACAACGAGCATCAAAGTAACTGCTGCAACCCACAAATTAAGAAGGAACTTCATCTTTATCTTTAGGTGTGTAAATTATTTGAGCAATTCTAACTCAATGTATCTTCGCTTCTACGGGCTCATTATTTATACTGATCAGTTCATGGCAAAAAATCATCTAGAAAGGAAAATGCAAAAGACGCTGCTAGAAACTCTAGTGGGACGTTCAATAGAGCATATGTTATGATTGCGTAAATAGAACACGACTATTTGCAAAGCTGGAACACTTAGATCTATTGTTAACAACATATGGAAACCGATGTAAACATTAATGACAATAGAAGATGCATCAGGTTAAAAGACTAAAATGTCTTAAAATGAATCAAAATTAAAAAAAAACAAGATTTTGTTATGACAATTTTAGGAGATTTATTTAGCTCATTTTGGTCCCAAAAGGACACTTTTGTAAAAACTGCTCTTACACCTTTTATAAATTTTATTTCAAATATATTAAAGTAGAGCTAGGGAACAGGACTTTATTAGACTCTAGGCATGAGCGTTATCCTTCAAAGTTTTGAAAATGTGTAGTTCCCACGAACTTGTTGCTTCTGCTCCTTCCTGTGGCTCCTACTGTCCCAGCATCCACTAACAATGAGCACTGAGTACAATAATATTTTATATCCATTGCCATTAACTTCCGGGCTTTGATAACAAATATTAGTAACAATAAGTCAAAGGAACAATAAGTTCATCATTTCTCATACAAATTTACGTCAATCATAAGGGGGCCCTTGCGAACTCCGATTGTAGGCTGAAGCTTTTTCTAATTTCTTATCAGTAGAAAAAAATCAAAAATTGAAATTCTCAACCAAGAATTATTGGTACTAAATGGAGATATTTGTTTTTGGAGTCCTTAAATGCTTAAGCTCATTTGCAATCCTTAACATAGTAGAAATATGATAAAGGAGTACTCGGTAGACACCTTCGGTTTAGTTTAGAATACAGCAGTTCGCGACCCCCATTAAGCTTCCATGGATGATCATTTTTTACATGAGATATATGATAAACAGCTTCCTTATGTAACTATTGTGCTGAACTAGTATATAAAGCAATACATCAAGTAATGCAATTTAGGATTATCTAATTGCAAACCATAGTCAACGCGGAAAAATGAAGTTCACTCTGTTACTAGCCGTTACGATTGTCCTTCTGGTTGAGGTAAAATTTTGTATCATACCACGAAATATTTGAAAAAAGTCCTTATTTCAGGGTTGTAAAGGAGAAAATAGTACGGCAATAGACCTCTTTCCAAACAGTACTTCAGATAATCCAATTTTTGACATTACTCCAATCCTGAATATTGTAAAAGTTGTTCAGAGCACATTCCTTGGGGCCTTACAAAATATCGGCAACTTAATTCACAATTCGGCTGATTCTATTATAAACCAACTTCGTGGATTACGCGCCGTATTTTTCGATTCTGTTGCATCCCAAGTTGATTTGGCTATACAAAGGCTCAAGACAGCTTTGAATTCAACACGATCCTTAATTGAAGAAAGTCTTCAGGCAGCGGAAAATACAACTCTTGCAATAGCAAGTGATGCTCAACGTGTTGCCGATTGTTTATCAAAAAATCTCACAGATACCACCAGTACCATCCAGGCTGTTGCCATTATCGGTTATAATTGTGTTGCTGCGAAACTAAACCAGGGAATTGACTTATTCAATATCTTAGTCAAGAATCTTACGAAGCAAGGCACAACAATATTCAGTTTGCCAGATCAAATTGATATTTGCAATAAATATCAGTCAGGATTCTTCGATTTTGTCGGATTTATTAGGAAATCAAATTGTTTAAACAGTCTTCCCGGTAAAATCACTGCAGATGGACTTCAGTTCTTTGCAACAGTCACGAAATCAGTAAGTGATGCTTCAGGACTTGTTGCATCACTACCACAAGCAGCTGCTGATTGTGCTCAAAATGCTACGAATAGAATTCAACAGACGAGACAACTTTTAGTGTCGGAAGTTGCAAACTGCACCAAAACCTAATCAATTAAAACATTGTTTGTAAATAAAGATTCAATAAAGTCAAAAGCAAATAACCGGTCTAGGTATTTCTGGTTGATTAACCTAGGATTCCAATTGAAATCTTTGTCTTTTTCGTGTTTTACTCACTTCTTTTCTAGGACAAAAGAGCACGAAGTGGTGATGTAATAGGAATCCTGTTTACCCATGTTGGTAAAACTGACAAAATGTCAAGCACCAAAATCGTAAGTCATAGTTTTAATGTGTGAAAGTAGTGGTTTTGAGTCGTGGTCTTGCAGTAATGAAGGCAAGTGTGCTAACCAATTTCGAACTTGAATGGTATACCACAACATTTTAAAAAAAATATTTGATTTAAAATTGAAATATTGAAAATATTGAAAAAAATATGTTTTGTCTGAGTCAAAATTTGTGAGAATTTAGGATAATTAGGACGAATTGGTGCCTATTTTTATTTTGGTGTGTATTATCCAGTCGCGAATTTCAGATTATTATTTCATCAAATAATATTTATTTAGGCGGACACTAATTCGATACTAGTTTTAGCCATTTTTCGCTTGTTAAATTATTCACCAGTGGTTCAATCCAAAGAAAGTTATCTGCTGTCTGTCAGGAATTCCTTTCCTATTTAGGGAACTGTCCGAGTAGTTTTATGATAAGTTCTTTAACCAAAATGTTTAAGCTCCCAATAAAGGATCACTTTGCCGATAACTAACCAGCCAATGGTTACCACTGCTGCCTATATGTTCGTTTATAGGACAGTCTATGTACTTTGAGGGTAAAAGGATAAACTACACTTTGTTCTAAAATCAAAGACAACACTGAATCAATCGCCGTAGTCAATGCTGTCGCTCAAGAATAGTAATGAGATTGGCTTGGCCTCAAACCTATTTCACCTTCAGCCTCCTTGTATCATGTCCACCGATTTTAGAACCTGAGTCTCTTTTTATTTTCATTAATTGAATCCACCCAGAGCTGTCAAACTATGGTTCCTGGCCTTTATCTTTTGACCCTTCCGTGACATATATTCTGCAGTATCTGAAGTCCATACGCTGCAGTGGTTCGCACGCAGGGATCTCTGAAACTTTTAGCACTTTATCAAAATAATAAAATAATATTCAATTGTTTTTTGATAATTTTGGTTTTTGCCTCTGGATTTTGTATCTAATCCGAAATTGATTTCTATCCTGTTCTGGCCTGATGATCCTTCTTAGGAAACACTTTCAGGAAGCGTTTAGCATTTGTTCGACTTCTGCATAAGGAATCAGCTTCCCGGCACATCACAGACTGAATTATAACCTATAAACTTTGAGTTTGATATTCTCTTGTAAACAGCTAGATTTCGATACCAGACCCATAAAAAAGGTCCTTATTCGTGCATTACACGCATTGTTTAATCTGGTCAATGCCATTGACACATCATATGTCTCAGACATACATATTTGCTCGCGTACTCAAAATGCTAAGTTCATTTGTGTTATTGTACTCCATTTGTAGAACACACTCCTGGTTTGAGGTTTAAGAAAATTTCCTTTCCAAAGGATATGGAGCTTGGCATGACGCCACTGTCATCTAGGTACGGTACAATGTTGCTAGACTTTTAGAACAATTTGACTTTTGTGCCAACAGGAAACGTTCTAATAGCGTGCTCCTGTGGCAAATTGAACAAAGAAAATAGTGTGAATCCATTCAGCTTGTATCCAAAATGTTTTGAAACATCTGTCAAAAAATTTTGACATAACATATTTTAAGCGGATGTAAGGGTATTTGCGGTGGAGTTTGGGGTGTAGAATACCAAATTATCGGCTTTTATAAGCTTGTTATCGTTTGTTTTCAATGATTTTTCTGAAAATATACCGTTATAATTGGTGTTTGGTGTTAAAGTGTCACATTGGTTTGCAGTGGTGTGATGGCGAGGCCAACAGGTTTCAAGATAGAGAAAGACAGAGGGTGAGAGAGGGAAGGGAAGAGAAAGAGGAGACTGGAACACATGGCTATTGCTAAAACGATGAAATTCGTTCCCCGACCAATCGTGACTATTTTGTGTTGATAAATTTCGTACTATAATTCAAAATCGAATTTCGGCTCGATTGATGACAGAAACCTAAAAACGAAAAAAATTTAGAGCGTGACATTTGCACCGACGCGGAATTCAGGTTCAATGAAAGACTAAACGATTGTCGCTCCCACAGAAAATATCTTGATGATTTCTATTGCCCTTTCCAAATCATTAACTTGCACAGCCAGATAATATGTAACTTCATCCAATCGTCCTGTCCCAAAGATAGCGATCGTGTGTTAGATATGGTTGGGTTATATTAGTCTATAATAATTGGATAATACTCTAAAGCTGTCAATATCGCCGTTTCGCTACAGTAATTTTCGTGTCCTGGCATCCCATTTGTAATGCTTCAACCAGTCTCGGATAATAGAATTCGCCTCCGCTGAACGCTACAGCCACTACTAGTACTTTGCCTCCTATAAGTGGTGCCTCATCAAGTCTTGATTCGTCGAATGCGTCTTCCTATTAGAACATCCTAGTTCCGATCCACTATCGTCGTCTTTCGAGGAGCCTCACCTGGAAATAGTTTTCTAGGTACGGTTTCCCTGTCTACCCCATACCGCGCTATCTAGTAACTCATTCGCCTGACTCTTCTTTCATTTTTGATACTGTTGAGAATAGGTTGAAAACTATTGAGCAAATTTTTGAATACCTTACAGCTGTAAAGACTCTTGCTCTTTCCAAATTTTATATTGCCAAGTTCCCTGCAAAATTTACCACAATTTTGGTAGCTATCTTTCTTACTTCATGTATCATATATGAGAAAATTTTTAGGTGATCTTAAGATCATCTTTTAATGAACGCAGTAGTAGAAATTCGCTATTCCGGATAGGGATAGTAATTTGCTCATATATGAAACATATATTTGGTATGATTGATTGATTATATGGTTTTTGTTTACTTGGTATGATTGATACTTTACATTTGCAAAGCTGGATCACTTAGATCTATTGTCAAAAACATATGGAAACCGATCTAAACAATCATGAGAAGAAAAGATGCATCAATTTAAAAGAATAAAATGAAAACTTCCTAAAAAGCACAAAAGAAAAAAATAAAAACAAACAAGATTTTGCTATGCGTTTTTAGGGGATTTATTTAGCTCATTTTGGTCCCGAAAGCTAAAGACTGCACTTGCACTGCTGATTTGATTTCAAACAAATTAAAGGAGCGCTAGGATACAATACTTTTTTACTCTTTACACTCTACTCTATAGACTCTAGGGATAAGCGTGACCTTTCAGAGTTTTAGAAATGTATAATTCCCGCGAATGTGTTGCTTCCATCTCATGCCCCAGCATCCACTAACAATGAGCAATGAGAACAATAGTATTTCATATCCATTGTCATTAACTTCCGGGCTTTGGTAACAGATATTATTAACAATAAGTCAAAGGAACAATAGGTTCATCATTTCCCAGATATACGTTTACCATGTTACCACATTTCCCTTACATACATTTACGTCAATCATAAGGGGGCCCTTGCGAACTCCGATTGTAGGCTGAAGCTTTTTCCAATTTCTTGTCAGTAGAAAAGATAAAAAATTGAAATTCCCAACCAAGAATTCTCGGTACTAAATGGAGATATGTGTTTTTGAGTCCTTAAATGCTTAAGCTCATTTTAAATCGTTAACATAGTAGAAATATGATAAAGAAGATCGCGATGAACATTTCCGGCATAGCTTAGAATCCTGCGATTTGAGCCCCCTGTTAAGCGTCCTTGGATGATCATTTTTACATGAGATGAATGATAAGCAGCTTCCTTACGTAACTTTTGTTCTGAACTAGTATATAAAGCAAGACATCAAGTAATGCAATTCAGAATATCCTAATTGCAAACTATAGTCAACGCGGAAAAATGAAGTTCACTCTGTTACTAGTCGTTACAATTGTCCTTCTCCTCAAGGTAAAGTTTTGTATGATTCCACAGAATATATAAAAGAAATCATTATTTTAGGGTTGCAAAGGCGAAAATCGTACAGCAGTAGACCCCATCCCAATTTTCGATGGAACTCCAATTCTGAAGATTGTACCGGTTGTTCAGAGCACATTCTTTGGCGCCTTACAAAATATCGACAACCTCATTCACAATTCTTCTGAAGCGATTGTGAATAACCTTAAAAGCGTACGCAAAGCATATTTCGATACAGTTGGATCCCAAAGTAGTTTGGCTATAAGAAACCTCGTAAAAGATTTGAATTCAGCACAAGCTTTAATTTCAAAAAGTCTTCAGGCCGCGGTACGTAGGACCCTTGGAATAACAAGGAATGCTCCACGTGTGGCAAATTGTCTATCGAATTATCTCACAGATACAATCGATACAATCCAGGATGTTGCCAATTTCGGTTTTGATTGTGTTCATGCGGAATTTAACGAGGGTGTTAACTTATTCGATATATTAGTACAATATACTACGGGGCAAGGCACAAAAATACTCGACTTGCCGAAGCAAATTGAGATTTGCAACAAATATCAGTCAGGATCCTCTGATTCTGAAGGATTTATGAAGAAATCCAATTGTTTGAACAGTCTTCCAGATAAAGTCACTGCAGATGGAATTCAGTACTTTGCAATGGTCCCGAAATTAGTTAGAGATACTTCAGAACTTGTTGCGCCAATTCCACAAGAAATTGCTGATTGCGCTCGAAATGCGACGAATAGAATTCAACAGACGGCACAAAATATAGTATCGAAAGTTGAAAACTGCACCAAAACCAAATCAATGAAACATTCCTTGTAAATAAAGATTCAATAAAGTCAAAAGCAAATTAGTCCAGCAAAAAGGTTATAATACGTTTTGTTCAAAATGCTGACAGATAAATCGATCGGAGTATTACTGATTGATTAACCTAGGATTCCTATTGAAACCATAGTCTTCTTCGTGTTTCACCCTGTTTTGAAACAAAAGGACAAAAGAGCACGAAGCGGTCATTCGTTTAGAGCCACCCTTGACCCATATTGATTCTCTCAAACATCTATCACAACTAGAAAAAATGGAAGTCCAGCACCAAAAACGCAAGTCAAAGTCATAATGTGTGAAAGTAGTGGTTTTGAGCCGTGGTCTTGCAGTACAGAGAGCGAGTGCGCCAACCAATTTGGAATTTGAATGGTTTACCACAACATTTTTAAAAAATATATGATTAAATATATTTCACTAAATATGTTGTGTCTGAGTCGAAATTTGTGAGAATTTAGGATGATTAAGACAAACTGGTGTCTATTTTTGCGTTGCATCACCCAGCCGCGAATTTTAGACAGATTTAATGATATATTTTTGGGGGACATTATTTCGATAGTCATTAAAGTGAGTTTTTGTTTTGTAACTTTTTCGGCACTGGTGCAATCCAAAGAAAGTTATATGCTGCCTTTCAGGAATTCCTTTGTTATTTAGGGAACTGTCCGAGTAGTTTCATGATAAGTTCTTTCATCAAAATGTTAAAGCTCCCAACAAAGGATCACTTCGCCGGTAACTGGCCAGCCAATGGTTACCACTGCTGCCTAAATGTTCGTTGATAGGGCAGTCTATTTATTTTGAGGGTAAAAGGATAAACCACACTTTGTTTTAAAATCAAAGACAACACTGACTCTTATGAATCGCCGTTGTCAATGCTGTCGCCCAAAAATAGAAATCATATTGGCTTGGCCTCAAACCTACCTCATCTTCAGCCACCTTGTATCATGTCCAACGATTTAAGAATCTGAGCCTCTTTTTATTTTCATTAATTGAATCCACCCAGAGCTATCAAACTTTGGTTCCTGGCCTATATCTTTTGACCCTTCCGTGAAATATATTCTGCAGTATCTGCAGTCCATACGCTGCAGTGGTTCGCACACAAGGATCTCTGAAACTTTTAGCACTTTATCAAAATAATAAAATAATATTCAATTGTTTTTTTGTTAATTTTTTTTGCTTTTGCCTCTGGATTTTGTATCTTATCCGACATCGATTACTATCCTGTTCTGGCCTGAAGATCCTTCTTAGGAAACACTTTCAGGAAGCGTTAAGCATTTTCTAGACTTCTGTATAAAGAATCACGTTTTACGCATTAACATCACAAACTGAATTATAGTCTATAAACTTTGTGTTTGATATTCTCTTGAAATAGCTAGATTTCGATACCCATTCCATATAAAAGGTCCTTATTCAACAGGAAACGTTCTTATGGCGTGCTCTTGTGAAAAATTGAACAAAGAAGGGACTCGTCCGTCATTCTACTTTTATCTGGTAAATCGCAAAATAGTGTAAATCCATTCAGCTTGTATCCAAAATGTTTTGAAACATCTGTCAAAAAAGTTTGACATAACATATTTTGAGCGGATTTAAGGGTATTTGTGGTGTAGTTTGGGGTGTAGAATACCAAATTATCGGCTTTTATGATAAGCTTGTTATCGTTTGTTTTCAATGAATTTTCCGAAAATATACCGTTATAATTGGTGTTTGGTGTTGCAGTGTCACATTGGTTGGTAGTGGTCTGATGGCGAGGCCAACAGTTTTAAAGATAGAGAAAGACAGAGGGAGAGAGAGAAAAAGACAAGGGAAGAGAGAGAGAAGGGACTGAAAAACGTGGCGATTGCTGAGACAATGCAGTTTGTTTCTCTACCAATTGTGAATATTTTGTATTGATGAAGTTCAGTGCAAGTTTCAGTGCAAAAAAAAACAAAAAAAAACAAACCTCCCATTAACATTCTTGAAAATTTTTGTAACTAAGGTGATATTTTGCAAATTCGGTATAATACAAAATTCTACGAACCGTCGGAGAGAACAGATTTCCGAACATCTCACTAGATCATTATGCGGCTAGTATTTTGTTCTTTTTTGGTCTCTTTTCGGAGCTTGCACCTTAATTCATGCTCTTACAAAGATCAGCACGAAATTCACTACAATTGTGAACGAATCCTATCATATGCCTTAGTACCCAGATTTGCAAAACATTCATTTATTTTGCGGATATTTTCGTGTGATTTGACAATGGTATCATGCTTAGACTCGATATTAACGCACTGTAGGATTGGAGCTTTGTGCGCCGATATGCGCAGCTGGCCCTAAGATCTAGGAAAACTAGCAAGATCGTCTTATAATCTAACCGTATCTGTCTTTTTACATCAGCTGATCTATTGACGACTCTTGCAAGTTTGACGTCATGTCAAATGCTTACGTCTTCTTATCCTCCTCTTGGAACCTTCATAATTTTATTGAGCCGGTTTGATGCTATTTGTATTCTTTGAACCATTCGTGGATCAAGTAATTCCTTAGCAAATGTAGAGGAACGTAGTGAGGAATGCGTTGGCTTCGGTCTGGTTCGATCTTGGCTTCGATCAATGGCGAGTTTCATTATCACCTTTTTACAAGCCAGATTAAAAAACATTGGGATCAACCAATTTGACTACTGCAGTCAAAACGAAGTGTCAAAGTCAGTAAATTGTGATTGGTCAGATTGGGTGCAATGCTGTGTTACTAAGATCAACATTGATACAGTTGTACACTTTTTAGAACTTGAAGAAAATGTGGTCTATATTGAAATTGAAATCCTAGCATTTCGAGCATGTGAGTGTTGTGGTTGGCGCGTAGGAAAAGGTCGAATTTTCAATAACTCTAATCAATGATTGGGGCCGTATCTAGCTAATAACGTGACAAATTTTGTCTTTTTCCAAACGGTCGGAGTGAACGAGTTGTCTGACGTTTCCGCAGGAGAAATAGTAGGTAGCGGGGTTAAATCACATAATCTTGTATGTCAGTTCACAGGTCCATAAGGAGAAATTATACGCTCTTCAAATGCTTCTCCCAATAAATCGATTGTTCCAACAGCTGCACGGCATATCGCGGGATTCTGTTGAAATAAGTGTTTCCCTACACTACATCGAGTTAATTCCGGAACGACAAAATCATTTACCAATCATTGGCTCCAAAGCGGTCACCATTGACTGTAATGTTATTGTTGTGCACGACGTCGAATAGACTGATTTTAGTCTTAACCAATGAGTTTCGATTTAAAATATATAAAGTCTTCATCGATACTCATCGATGAGGACCCAAGAACGATACTATTCATTGTCTGACAGCTACTGTGGTCGCTTCATTAGGCACTGTACGATATCTGGATGGAGACGCACCATCAGCGAGAGTAAACGTCGTATGGAACTAGTCCATGATTAATCGAATTAAGTATTCTGATTGACGATTATGGTGACCATGAAATTCACGAAGTGTACGGTGAGTTTCTCGAAGAGAGGAACTCATCGTGAATTGAAACAGAGAATTTTTTTACGACATAAATCACCACAATTTTCAGGCGCTGCTTAGGCGTCAACCTACTCATGATAAAATGGCAAACCAAACTGATCGTAAAACGCATGACAGCTGTCACAACATACATTATATGAAAAAGTGTTACCAGCTTAAAGTTTTATGCCTCTAAAAAAACAACCTTTACATAATTGAGTTTGTTTCCGTTTTGTTAACGTTGTCTATGTGTAGATTATGTATTTTATACGTTTTCCTGAAATCTTGGGAGGCAATTTTATCAATTCATGGCATTTGCTGACTTTATTCGGCGCATTTTATTCTGTTCTGTATTGATGGTCTCAAAAAAGATTAAACAGACGCTTTTAAGGTCTCTGATATTGTTAGTTGAGTTATTTTTCCAGAGATGTTTCCTTACTCGAACTTACACTATGGAGTCCTGCGCCAATCCTGTGTTTCATTCAATGTCTTTAATTTTTCGTCACCTTATGTGCGTTTTTCATATTCGATTATCGTATGCAATCGTGTTCGTCGCGTTGCCCTGGCATGCTTGATTTATTCTGCTTCGAGCATGGTCGCAGTCTGCATGAAACCCATTATGTCACTTGCCCTAAGTAGTGTATTCTTTTGTTTCCTCTGCAACAAATTTAATATTCTAACAACAAACCGGACCAAACAAGTAAACCTAGTTCCTCAACTTAAACCCTCTATTACTATTTGACCACCAATTGCACAAGGTAGATCACTTTTAAGTTTTCTTTACTCCTTTTTGTATTGATTTCATTTGTTATAATCCAAAAGGATGCTGTAGCCCCCTTCTCAGTAAGAAGCATTTAATTAGAAAGTTTTTGAGTGGCAGATTCATGCTCAATCGAAGTATATCAAATTGATTTGGCAGTGAAATCATGGTCAAATTTGTTACGTTACACCAATGCCATGCTTATTATTTTAAAGTAGCCTTGCAAAAGCTATAAAAGACACTTATTGAATCGAGAAAGTTAGTTGCTTATTTCTAAACGAGGTATTCCTGAAACGGAGAGATGAAGTGTTTTTTATTTATTTCGCTTTTAGCACTAACCACATTGACAAAGGTAGAATTAAGAAAAACGTTCTTACGAGCCTTTTCTTTTTGATATTTTTCTTTCCAAACGCAGACCATAGACTGTGTTCCAAGTGAAATGAACTATCCAAGTATTTTTTCAACTGCATTTAGATCTGGTTCAAGAGAGTTGATTGATGTAAGCAACTTATTGTGTTATTCCGGCATGCAAATGCAACATTGTCCTCATATTACCACTGATTACAGGACACTATCAAAAAGATCTTCAACAATACGAACCTTATCAGAAGATTTAAACGAAACGATGAGGAACTGGAGGAACTGGAAGAACTGGAGGAAGAAGATGATGCTGAAATATTTGATTGGATGCCAGAACTGGGCAAATCAATAATTAACATGAAAGCCGCAATCCTGGAACATATGGCCAATGCAGCTATCGATCTAGATTCCCAAATAAGACAATATATAGAAAACATTCCAGAAATCAAGCCTACAGGGACCGACGAACCACTGAAGAAGATCATTAGTTTGCTGGAGCAGATCACAAAAAAGGTTAGCGCTATGATTGAGCCTTCTGTTGTCGGTTTTGAGGAGGTATCACTTGCAATTATCGGCTTAAGTACGAACAACAGCTGCTCACCAATCCAAAGCGTGAAAAGAAATTTGCAAATATCAGCGCAAGTTGGATGTTACTGTTTTGCAAAAGAATTGAAAAAAAGCATTGCCTTTCTCCATTCGGAAAGTGATTTTTTAATTTCTCAAAAAGCACCACCACATGTATGCGACGAGCAATGCTATTCACCAGCTATGTGTGAAGCAGCCTGTGCAGCAACGCGATTCAAGAAACTCATACACCTAATACAGCCATCGTCGCTTTCTTCACTTTCAAACACTATTTTATCATCACTTCACTCGTGTACTCAAAGAGCTTTCAACAGTATTTTCGAACATATCAAATTCGAAGGCGCCGCAACCTTTACTTGTTTGAAGGGAAAATGACGGAAATTTACACAAAAATCAGAAACTAGCTCCTGAAAATTAGTCACTGCAAATGGTCCCATACGATCATAAATGAAACAAGTTTCTAAATTATTCTTGAAAATCGTTTCTAAACCCTAAGCCAATTGCTATTGTTAATCATATGTATGGTTGAATATAATATTCATCTGCGAAAATCGAAAAGTTAATACAAAATAAAAAAATTCACTAAAGCCCTTTTGACTCCTAGGAAAAATAAATCTGCTACTTTCGCTGCAAAAGTGTAGCATTTTCTTCTTTTAATATCTATCCTGCCGTCAAAAATCAAACGTCGTCTCCTCCCGATTTCATAAAACATTTATTATTGCAACGCAAGAGACACTATATTTTTAATAATTCGGTGTCCTTCTTCTGTATTCCTCCTTCCAAGCACGTCCCGGACATATTTTTTAAAAAGTGTCACTTCGTCGATGCCGGTTTCGATCAAAACTCAGATAAGGGCTCCTGGAACCGTTTGTCGTTAACATTTCTATTTGTCAGGGCCAGCCTGCCCAATCAATAGTTAGGACAGCATTATCAAACCATTCAGCACCGAGTTTACCATACCATGAGATGAATGCTCTTATCAAACTGTTGCTCACCTGGGCATGTCTCAGATGCCGCCACCCATTATTACGAAACTGGTTTTATTTTAGCAGGACGAGACGACATATGCCATCTTCAAGCCCACCGCTGAAACACGTATGTCTGGGATACATAGAAACAGACGGGGCACCACAGAGGACTTCGTTTGTCCGAGAAGAATACCAGTTTTATTTCAACTCGTCTGAAAGGACCAAATCCTTGCAGTATTGATAGAACATGACTCCTTCCACATTGGTGTTGTATTTCCTCATAGAAAATGAATATTTCATTGAGGACCTTCCGATGAGCTCATGCTCCCGTAGCATTCTTTTGATGTTACTATCCCATACCTAATCAATATCCTTTCAGCAACTGTTTGCGAATACCTATTTATCGTAATTTTAAACCAATCTTCTGTCAATTCCAATTTCTTCCTACTCAAGGATTTTGTTCCTTATTACTCTGAAAAAAGACAGCTGTTAAGGGCTCGATAAATTCTACATGAGTTGCCGTTTTCTATAGTGATTAGTTGAAGAGTTGGACGGCGGTGTGTTGACAGTGGCAAGTAAAGTGAAAATTATATCTGTCAAAAATTTTCAACTTGGACCACAAATATTCTTGTATAATATTCCTATAGCGTTTGACTTCAACAGTTATGCGATTTCCATCTTCGTCGTCAAAAATTAAGGTCTGAAAAAGTTCAGGTCTTGGACACCACCCCGAATTGTGACTCATTGGGAGCGTAAAGAGGCCATTTGTTTGAGGGTTTTCCTCAGCTCAAAGCCTGAAATTTTGTCTTTTTCAAAAATCGATTGAACCAAAAGTCCAATCTATCCGCAAATATGATCTTTTTCCCTAAAATTTTCTCGCGAATGCTCCATACAATTTTTCGTTCAATATATTTTTATCCCTATGCTGAACATAGGTGTCAAGTTGACTTTTGACATTTAATCAGTATTGCCATTGTTGCAGCTGAAAATTCTGACGTCTTCATTGGTAAATCCTTTATACATTCGGTTTTGTACTTGGCTGTTTTTTTAAAGCAGTTTGACACACCTTGGTAAAATAATTATTTGTTATTATCGTATCATCGTAGTCAGATTTTCAATTCACCATAGGCCTGTGTTGGCAATTAATTTACTGGTAGACGTGATCCAATCTGCACTCATGGTCCATTATTTCGAGAAGTTCAGGAACAATGCATCAACGATCACTACTTGTTTCGATTTTGCTGCTGACATTCCTACGAAACATCTGAATCGCTTAAAAGTAAGGCTCGCACATGCCAGAGACAAACGTTCAACACTCCTTTTTGCAGGCGTTGCGTTTGTCAACCGTTTGGATGGTAAATTTTTTTTGAGCATTGGCTCAAGATTAAGGTATGTCTACAAAAAATACTGGACTTCTAAAGCTGTTATACTGCCTCCCTAAAATTTGTTTAGCGCTCATTTCATTAGAGTGAAAATTTATTATACCAAGGAGGGTTCATTGTGTTCAGAGAGAGAGAGAGAGAGAGAGAGGAGGAGGGGGGTTCTCTTACCGTCCGTTTCACTGATGCTGGTATTATTTTGTTTGAGCCTTTAAATATTTGGTCCCCCCTTCTTTTTCTCTCCGCGTCTTTATGTCGATGAAGCCATTTTAACCCTCCCTCAGGATATTTGCTGTTTTGAGTCCATGGCTACAATCCATGGCTTAAAAATCCTTTGCCATGCTATCTATAGATAAGGAAGGATGTGTGTTCTTGCCGTAACATATCCGGGTAAAGTGAACCTCAATGGTATTTGAGCTGTCAGTAAAAAATATGGTTTCACGTTCTATGTGATTTCAAATTAAACTTAAGTCAAAATGTGTCAGATCTAACCTGTATTAAGGACCACGGCAGTACGGTTTTAGAGTATGTCGCCTTGCGATTACATAGGTGGTTTCCGTCGTCCAAAAGACAGGCGTATGTAGCCGCACTAAACGACAAAGCGTTCTTTTGGTGACGCTCTAAGTTAGGACTAAGACTTAAACTTCGCTAGAAACGGGGAGCTACTGAATGTTTTGGAAAGACCCCTTTCTGAATTCCGGAATCTCTTATACGACTTCTGAGAGTACTACCGAAAGGACCGAAGACGAAAACCGACCGAAAAACAGATATAACATCGGTCGTTGCCCAGGGATCTATTCTTACTCCATCGTCTAAGGATATACCCCCCAGATATCGTACTTTACGAGGAACTAGTGGAATGAGTCGTGCTTGATCCGCTCTTTGAATAATGTGGTGGCTCTAGTGGCTGGACGTGGCGCAAGCAAGCGCAGTTTACACTAGGTATGCCAATTTTTGAGCTAGGGAATTATTTTACTACTATCGGGTTCAGTTTAATCGTAGAGAGAACTAAAATCGTCATTTAGACAGAGACGAGAATCTCCAAACTAAGGATGTCGGAAATGAAATTCACCGGTTATTTATTTCTGGGACGGCAACTTCAGGCGTATTGGCTCTTAGTGGATTTATGTCCAATGTAGGTCATTCTCATTAAGAAGACACCTCTGGTGGAGTGCCGTAGAGTTAGTTCTGCTGTATGAAGCGGAAATATGGGGTGACGCTCTCAGTAAAGTGGTGAACCGAAAGCGGTCTGGCACGGGTGTTGAGTAGAAGTACACTCAGAATTGCATCATCAAATCTGTCAGCATCTGACTCGGCAGTGAGAGTCATTGCAGGCGTAGCCTCCCATGCTATACCATGCGTTGACTCAATGATTCGGGCCAGACTGTTGCCAGGGAGGATAGACTGAGATCACGATATGATTGGGAGCAGTCTTGAGTGAATTACACGAAGGAAACGTGATCTGCACGCTGCATCCGTGATCTGACACCATGGCCAAATCAAGGGCATGGAGAGCCTGACTTCTACCGACCCTGCTTTTGAGCAGGCATGGTTATTTTCAGTCTTATCTGCATAAGATTCCTGAGTAACGAACAAGCAACCAGGGGAGCTCATCCTGAATAGTCTAATCTGGATGATGCTTAGATATGTTGACAATTGTTGGATATATGGACAAAGGAAGCCATTATATTCGGGCAATCCTGAAAAATAAAATGGACTCACACCAGTCGTCGGAGTTGGAGGATCATTTATCGAGTTTTGCCTCTTTCTTCTCTTCCGCTAGAGGAGGGATCCCCAAATTTAAGGCGTGGAGACGGCGCAGCAAAACGAAACCTGAACTGAAGTAATGCGTCGAACGGTTCCAGGCTATGTTTTTCAGGTTGACAGGAGAAAAGTTTAGTACGTAGTCCACTAACTTCCGAGCATGGGAACCCCACATTCCGTATGTCCATTCATTCACCTCGCAGTCGCAAGATATAGATCTCTCTTCACGGCCCAAGGTGTCATTTTAAGAGTTACCGCGAAAAGTAAGTCTTCCTTCAATCCAATGTCTTAAACATCTGCAAAAGGCAAACATAGGCAAACATCTGAAATGCAAAATGTGGAGATTTCTTTATTCCAATGTGAAGCTGACTTTTGACGTGAGTAGCTTATTCATCCATATGATGTTTAACAGTAGCACCCGTTTCGATACGGGCGTATTGTAGATGAGGATTGTTTCACTATAACTGAAATGGTTAGAGACATATAAAGGGAACATCGACACCTACAAACAAGCACAGAAATAATCCTATCCCGGGAAACCCTTGACATAGAATCTTGAATTTCTACCGCCAATTGTAGTAAGCATAGGAATGAGTTTTTAACGTCCCCCTGAAACCCAAGCGAACTTAGACACCTAGAATCTATTGAAAATCAAACAAGGGAAGCCACTACTAGGGAAAAGTAGACGTGGGGACAAAAACCCGAATCCGCACGTAACTTTTAGAGTACGTTGGTGAGCCCACAAACTACCTATGGAGCAATAGCGTGGATACATAAGGACAGCATATAGGGCTACAGACATAGACAGATCCATAAAGGATCAAAGATTTAGGGAAAAATTTGTGTGAAAACCATTGGTGCTCCAAAAACTTTGTCAACAAATGAGGTTTAATCAATCAATGTTCAATTGGATGCCTCTGGAAGGTCTTCTTTAAAAACGTCCGATTTCTATGCAGGAAGGAAATAACCAATAATGCCCGAACGTGCCGCCTTCAGGAGTACATGAAGCCCTCAAATAAGAATTAAGTAGGTACAACCAAACCAGTAGAGACACGAGGAATCGTTACAGTATCAATATTTTTGGGAGCGAGGAGTCTTTAACGTTGCAGAATCACTTTAGAGAATCTGGCTTCAATAGACGCCGACCGCTATAAAATAGAAAAGGCACTGAAATCGGAATTTGCTTCTATAACTTCTAATAACTCAACCAAAGGTACAAGCGAGGGATAAAACCTGTGGTAAAACCTGTGCAATAATGACAGCTACAAAAATGGCAAAAGTGATCCTATTGCCGTGAGACAAAAGCGATGCGTTCCGTGCTTCCTTCTAGTATTTACAGGGGAAGTGTTTAGTGGATAATCTAGAAGCATTGCGGAAGAGAGTTCCTCAAAAAAATTGTAATCCTTAATGGTATCGGATAGGAAATCAGTCCTGCAGACGTTCGTCTCTCACCGCGCAAAACTGGAGCTTACTCAAGGAAAAGGAAACAAACTTGAGTCCCTAAACACAGATGTCCAGTCAATCAACAGCTAATCCAACCGGTAAAAAAACAGGACAAGTGAAATTTGTAGAAGTCTCACTAGCAACAATGAAACGGAAACTGGACGATACTCATTGGAAGGAGATAGACTCGGTTTGGATTGAGCGAAATGATTGTAGGACAAATCGAACCTTCTCCAAACTACTCCTGCGGTGGAACAGAAGTGGTATAAGAACTTGTAAGAAGGCAACCTCTTTTGTCAACATGTCAATCGATTGGGTGTGACACGATTTCGTGACACGAAGAAGATAAAGAAGAGGCACTTCTCTCTCGACAGCCCGACTCTCATTCTTTAGCCCCTCATGTGGTTGGGGTAAAATCAAGGGTTGCAGCAACGAAACCAGAGAACTCTGGCAGAGCGACTATCTTGGGCTTTTGTAGGGCGGCAGAATTGACCATATTTCTGGAATGAATAGTACGCGGGGAGCTCAATGCAAACCTGTGAAAGAACTAACAGTATACACTGTTTGGACTGGAAAAATTAATGGTGATCCAATAGGATTTCAAAGAGGAGTTTATCGTACGATGTTAGTTTCAGTGTTATTGGTAAAGCAATACACAAGAATTTTCCCTTATAGTGAGTGGACTTGATTGTAACATCAACTAATGTTCGTCCTACTTTTAAATGAAAAAAATGAAGACGTCAACATAGTGCCAAGAAAAAGTCCTGTTTCTGAGAGCCGGTCTGAGACTATTATGGGTTCTCAACTTTTATATTTACCCCTTAACTTTTTCATAATTCATACAACTTCAACTACGTTCAATAAGCATCCTAATTCGTCCTGGGTTGTTGAAAAACGATATTTCATAAAAATCAATCTCGGGATTGTCATCAATGAAATATTGAAGGTTAAAAGTACAGTTTTCAACTTAATAGATACCAATCATCGACACTATTTTATGGCTATGATATTATGACAATAAAACACTTATGGACTCGTCGTTATCCCTTTTCCTTCGTCTTCTACTTAGGGCCATTCATATACATGCTTCGTAAATTCGAGATTGCTCTTCAAGATTCCCATTCTATTCAATCATTTTCGACTGGAGTAAATCTGGCTCCCTTCCTTCCAAGGATCTGATAAGTCAGCAGACAAATTCCATAATAAAATCTCCAAGCGAGGTTGTTCATTCTAATGTATTGATTTTTTGGTTCTATTTTTCCTTAGTCGTCCGTCTTCCGTTCTATCTCTACTTTCTTCCTTCCTTCCTTGCTCTATAAATTTCTGTGCAACATACGATTTTATGTTCTGCGCAAAAATAGAATCCTTTCCATATTGTCGAGCGTCGGAACGAGTATCTCAACGTTCTATTTCAAGATTTTATGGTTGTATGTGTTGTCGTGTGAACAGTGAACAATGATTGTAACAGCAAACTTATGTAGGTCATAGGATACCATCAGGCTTACGCGGTGGAAACAACAACAACAAAAGCAAAAACATCAGAAACGAAAGGAATTTATGGTACCGTGCTTAATAATTGTTTTGTTTTGATATGAAACATTCAATATGAGTATTTTGTCAGTTGATAAGTGAATGATGTGCATGTTTGTGGAAAATTAAAAAGGATACAAATTGTAACTTTCTATAGTGCTTTTGTGAATGTTTCAATTATGAAAATAGTAATATGGGGTCTAAAATTAAATGATATGTTGTTGGCCTATTTTTGCTCACAAAGTAAATAGACGTCGAAGAAACACTCCTTTAGAGCATTCGGAGAATTCGGGACTGTGAAGGTTGCAGCCCCATCCTGCTGGAACCAAAAGCCCCATACCTCGACTCCAAAAACATTTTCCGGTTGGGGCCTGCAAAATTTTTGCAGTATTGTAATATAACGCCCGAAATTCACGGTCAATATCACGCCTCCCTCTTCAAAGAAATACAGGTCTATACTGTGAAATTGTGATACGGCATACCGAACCGTTAGCTTAGGAGGGTTTAGCGGTCTTTGGTGACCAATTCGTGGATTCTTTTTGGACCAATAGCGAAAATTTTGTTTATTCACAATCGCACTTAGATGAAAATATGTCTCGCCGCTGCTGCACGATTCGGCCTCATTCCTCTAGACGCATTTCGACGGTTGGTGTTCAATTCCTGAGCCATCATTTTTTGAATGGATGAAGATTCAAATATGGATGTAGAACTCTTCTAAAACTGCGGTCTCCCAACAGATAAGCGAGCCTCGTGAACAGAACGTTGTACCGATTGTTCGGCTGCTGCTCTCACTAGCTCCAAATTGTCCGGTGTTCTGTGTACATATTTTGGCCAGGACCGAACTGTGCTTGTAGTTATTGCGATTATTGCGTGAATGCTGAACCGTCACCGAAAAGCTCTTGAGTCGCAATTACAGATCGTTCATTACATCGTAGCGATTTACTCCGGTCCAAACCATGTTTGCTGCTTAAATGGGAATGCCGACATAACAAAAGGAGACCACCCCCACCACCACCTGAACACTTGCCCCTCTCAACTGCTCACGTGGAGCTGTCGCGACCTGTACAGCTGTTGGCCTTAAAATGGGTAGCTGTGAAAAGAACGTCGTATATAGATAACATATTCTTCCATTAAGTTTGGCTGATTTAGTGTTGTCGTGTACCAATTTTTTTACCCAATTTTTTTTTTTGTGAAAAAATTTGTTTGTACTACTCCTCGACAATTCAAAATGAAATCAAATCAAATGAAATCGTCAGATGACTATTCTTTTCATTATTTGGATCATACACTGTTTTCTGGCGTCCTGAATTCGTAATATAACTTACTCTGCATCTTGGTGCATGGTTGAAAAGGATTTGATCAGCTGTTGTTGAAGATAATTATGAGATGGTAATGTCATCTATGTAGGCTATCATTTGATTTGATATGTAGAGGAGGATACCTTCCATTGGTGGTTTCGTTAAAAGTTAATTTAGGGCTCGGTTACACATTAGGGCAGCGAGCCCACCTTTAGTACAACCTCTTTGCTAAAGGGACCAGTCAGCTCAATGCTTTGTGGACTCATGATGTCATCGACGTTATTGTCATTTTGGTCAAACGGACTAGTTTTGCTGTGATACCAAAAAATATGTGCTACAATCAACTTTATTGTACGCTTTTTTGAAGTCGAAGAAAATTTGTTGGTGAAAAATGCTCTTTTTCTTCCGTAAAAAGATGGCTGGCAAAAACTGTGAGATACCCTTTCACTGATTCGATACCATCTTTCACAAGTTCTTCTCCTTTTTGACCATTCAACAAAATGTTTCGGTTTGTCGTCACTTTTTGCAGATTTTCTAGACTTTCTAGGCGTATCAATCGCTTTTAATTGTATCTTGACATTGATGTAAGTAAGTCCTGACAATGAGACAGCTGTCAGTCTTATGTTCTAGCTGTCAGTGACAGTTGTCAGTCTTATGTTCTGTGGTTGGGTTTCGGGCCGTCTTAATTTTTCGGACAAGATCTTCAAGAGCGGCATAAGCTTCCAACTAGTTGTTCCTTTGCTCTACACATGGCTAGTTAGGTGATTTCCGAAATTATGAGTCGAAAGTATTAATACTATGAGTCCGCGTCATGTTTATTGAATCGATATGGGTGGTTTTGTCATTGTTGGAGGGTTTGGTGATATTTGCAGTCCGCGAGATTGAATGGTGGACTCTTTCCTGTCTGTTTCCTGTGCATGAAGTGAAGCCTGCATTTGGTGATGTTGAAGATGTGGTATTAGAACGAAAATTAAAGTATATATGGCCTAGAAATTGTTGTTATCCTGGTATTTTGGTTGGTTGTTTTTTGCCGGCAATCGCGTAGATTCAAGCTGATAAAGCAATAATTTTTTTTAAATTAAATTCAAATTGAGCCCCCAGCCCAGACATGAACATTGTCAGTCCACCAATCAGCAGCAAAAGTAACGAAATAGTAGTAGCATCAATTAAAATACTAAACCGAATTAATAAATAGCTACCCGCCGTTACAAGGGTTGAAGAAGAATGAACCTGAAGCCTGAAGTTCTTTTCAGAAATGCTTTGCTCTTTACATTTAATGTCCGATTTGCTTAGTTGGGACTTTTGTATACTTATTGAAATGTCTTTTTTGTCAAACTTTGTTTCATTCTTCCCATAGCTCTGCGTGTTTTTCTTTCTTTTTTTTTGAAAATATAAGGACGGCGACAAATCTCTAGAAGCCACCACATAATTCTTTGTTCTCAGCAAGTGGATTAGTCACATCAACATTGACACTGTTTGTTTGTTGTTTAATGACCTCCTGTGGCAGGTTCATTCGTTTGCTTTAATATCGATTTAAGATATAACAGTCGAAACAGCCGCCCGTGGTATCGTCAGTGATTAGGTTTCTGTTTTCGGTATCTCTCGTCGCATTTTATCTGATAGAGGGAGATAAGTACAGCCTTTCTCATTCAGCGATCTGTTTAAAATGCTTGGAACGATAACCTATGAACCATATCCAACCATTCTTCAAGCAATGCGTTGGTTGACCCCACTGACAGGACGGTCAGGACCTCAATCAAGTGTCACAAATCTAAGAATTGAATCGATTTGTATTCAAAGAAAATATGAATTCCGTACCAGTTGAGCTTGCATACGGAACTTTTGGAGAGTTTATTGAGGAAAAAACCGACGAAAACTAGAACAAGCTCGTCATTAAGCTGAAGAAATCTATGCGTGTGTTAAGGTCCCAGCCAACTCAAAATCATGTTAGTCCAAGAAAAACCTGTCTTGAAAAGAGTCTCGTAACTGACAACCACGTTTTCGTTCGGAACGGTCCGACTTACGATTACGATTACGGTTCCTTACGACGAACCGTGTGAAATAACTCGTTCAAAACAAAAATGGGCAGAAACAACAGCGTTAAGGAACGGCTCAGGCCTGCATACGTCACGAGTAAGGAAAGGGATTGACTTGACAAAAGGAACTACCCAAGAACTGATCCAAGAAGCCCCTATAAAAAAGATAACTATGGTATTCCACCCTATTCTCCTACGTTACGTCTCACAGCGCTCTTTATGTCCGATTTAATTACCTAATAATAAAGTTATTTTCTTGACGTTTTCACTAGGGATGAAGCAAATCTAAGATTTGCTTTCCCCGCGTACCTAATTTTGATGATATTCAGCGAAAACAAAAGAGTAGGAGTGGTTGACAGGAGTAACTGAGGACGTGTTTACAGCCCGGCTTAATGATGGTTCACATGTTTAACTGAAAACTCCGAATCATCTCTGCGGAGGAGCTCGAAATCATTGAGATTCATACTTTGTGTCAGCTATGACAGTGAATTTGTTTTGTACTGATAGGATTATAATTGATCCCATTAAGAATTGGTCGAAGATAATGACGAAAATGAGGATCAATACCAACCACTATATGTCTAAATTTACAATTGTTTTTGGAGATTTCTACCACGTGCAGAACGTATCGTGCATCGTTTGAACACATTCAGGTATGCCAAAGACAGATATCTCAGTGTATTAAGATCGCAATCACAACTTTCTGGATATGTCAATGCATTCAGCTCACGCCGGGGTCACCAATTCAGAAATCATAACTGTGTGGATCACTGTCGAAAAATAAATTAACAAGATGTATAATGTATGGATAATGTACTTTATTGATGTTCTATTTCTATTCATTCTATGTCCGAAAAAATAGCTGAAACTGCGTCCTTTGCCTCTGCATCGCTTGAAAACTGCATACCAAGCTTCTATTTAAACTTTGGGAACAGATAATAATCGTATGGAGCCAGGTCAGGACCGCGGGGTGGTTGATCCAAAATATCAAAGTCCACCTTGTGTAGACCAGTCCACGTAATCCGACACTTGCGAATATGGGCGTGTCTTGCAGAAGTTGGATGTCTTTAGTAAATTTTGCCCACTTTTTGGACACATCAAACTTCCTGGCGGGTTGATAAAAATGAACCCAAGTTTTATCTCTAGTTATATGTTAAGACAATAGTCCATCCTTGCCTTAACTACATAGATCCAATAAGTGGCGGGCATACTACGCGGAGTTGTTTCTGAGGCGGTGTAAGTCTTCTCGGCACCCATCAAGCGCTGAAATTTGTCATATCGAGATGATCGTAAAGAATTTTTAAAATCGTCGTGGTTGATACTATAAATATGTCTGGAAATTGTTATTTCTTTCGTGGAGCATCTTTTAATATAAACTTTTCGAGTGGGTCCGTGGGTCATCTTCAAAAGAATCCTTGGCTTTTTTGTAGGGACTCTGCCACTTGTAGACCATGGTTTTGCTCGGACAAGCGTTCCCATAACCGGAATTCATCTCCTCTATTATGGTTGTAATTGACTTACCTTGCTTGGTAAGCGTTGTCACACGGTGATTTACATTTATTAATCAGCTACCCCTTAGTTTCACGATTCATATAGGCACCCTCGTGGAATAAAATCTAGAATCTCGAAACAAACCTCAAATCATTTTTATCAGGGAGATCGAGTTCATCAGGACCCATACACTCTGTCCCCTGTCCCTTAGGGATTACCAAGAATAATGATAAAACTGAGGCCTACAACCGCATGTTTAAATTTATCGTTCTGATTGTTGATATTCCTTCAATACGACTTAGATTTTTTAAGGTGGCCGCTGTAACGCGTTGGTCTAAATATTATTTCCTTACATTCTCAGGATAGACATCACTGCATATCAGATATCCCGCCGGGGTCACCAACGAAGAAATTGCAACTGTGTGGACGACAGCGAAATTAGTTAACATGAATTTGTTTGAAGTGAGGTCATGAAGTGTTTTATTTCTATTCAATAATGACCTGAATTTATTGGATATGTGAATAAGTTTCGGCTATGTTTTGACAAAGTTTTTAGTTTATTTCAACATTTAAAAAATACAGCAACGACATTCAAATTATGCACCTTTTGAAGCTATGACCTTCTCCCATCTTTCTGGTAGCAGACGGATTCCTCGGCGGAGAAATCCCCATCCTTCGATTCAATCCAGTCATCGAGCCATTTTTTTAATGACTTCATAAGAAGTAAATCGTTCTCCAGTGAGGGCCGATTGCATGGAGCGGAAAAAATGGAAATCCGAAGGAGCAATTTGTCATCCCTTGTCACAATTCAATGCATGAAACCCTTTCTTTTTTTCAAGTCCCAGCTTTTTGGATCATTTGCATGGCTGCAATCCCTTACTGACGGTAGATTTGTCAACATTTAACTCCTGCGGTAATTCTTCTAGGCTTCGACCTGAATCTTTATCCAACATTTCCCTTGGTTGTGAGTCTTCAAACTTTGGCGATGCCCCTTTAAGATCATTATCAGTCACGTCAAAATCACGATTTTTAAAAGGCCGAAACCACTCTCTGCGAGTCGTCTCATATGAAGCATGATCACCGTAAACATCGAGCATTATACAGTTTCCGCAGCACTTTTCTGGGGAATGAAATAATGAACTAAGACTTTCCGCAAATGCAGCTTTTTCGGTATGAAAGTTGACATTTTCAACACGAGGAAAAAAACCGGTATTCACGCTTTGAAGGAATGTCGACTACTGCGTTCGTGAGAGTACACATACAACTTCCAATTTCAAGAACACTACCATAGCAGACTCTAAAATATGTGGGGATGATTAACTTGTGATATTTTCATTAATACACACAAACTAACATAAACCAGTAATTTATGAAAACAGTATACGCAAATAACGTCAAACACAAATTTGTAAGAGATTGACAACTCGAGGACTGATCTCAACGATGGTTGGAGGAAGAAGAAACAATTGCAACGTCTTTATTGCGATTTTAGCGCAGCGATGGCGAGCTCCTGAACTTGTTATTTGGGGTCGCCATACGGATTCGCTACAAATTTTATCTGTAAGGACATCTGTCTACCAACGGCGGAAACTTATTCCCAGACCCACTACTTGAAATTCTCTGACTTATTGACGGATACACGATGCATGGAATGCAAACTGATAGGAGATGTCATGTGATAGCTAAATTCTTATTTGAGTATTTCTACTTGTTTTAGCTGACGGAATTCGGCGTCAGAATTCAGTCTTCCTTTGGAAAGTCCAACGCGGTTTTGCGTCAAAATGACTTATAAAGTAGTATTGGAATCCTTCTTCTAAGATAGTGATTGTTGACAGCACCAATAAACGCGGATAGATGGATCACGCTGAAAAAATCTTTATTTGGTCATTTGATGGATACACAACTACTTCAGTAATAAAACCTGAAATCTTTACCTAGCAACACTCACAATTCCAATAAGGAAAGTAGAAAGAAGTCCTATTTCATATCCTTAATTGTCACCGTTATATAAGGAATATTTTCTTAGTTGCAAATTGAAGGTAGAGTACTATAATTGCAGAGCTGTGAACTACGTGGTTAGGTTTTGTATAATTATTATTCAGAGAGTAGGCAGTTGGTACATTGGAGTGGAGTATTTTGCTTTCCTCGTTAATGAAATAATTCCTGAATTGAATTGAAACCTCGTGTGGATCCTTCTAATACGATAATTTCATTATATTAAGGATGTTAACAGCCGAGCATGCACGTTGTGTGAGTTAATGAGCATTGACGTAATATCAGCCTCCTTTCTTCTCCCTTTAATCATATCCTCACGTGTCTCCTTGAAAATTGAGAAGTTCGCAGAGTTTTACGTTTCAATTCCATGAAATTTTCCACCCCTACAACATTTGGAGAGTTTTCTTTTTATAAACATTTCACTTCGATTTCCGTTCGTGTCCAAAGCATAAATGTCTAAATTGCTCTTTGTTCAATAGAATTTATTTTTAATTTTTCACATCAAAGAATTGGAAAAAATCAATTAGGATATTTTCTTTCAACGCTTTTGGTTCTTGTTCAAAAGTTTTTTGTTAAATATTGTTCGTAACACATTTCTTGTTCGTCTTTAAGCAAACATGAACATAAAACTTTCTTTTTCACCGAAAAATAATTCACTGGAATGCGTACAAAACAACCTTTCCTTGAAATGTCCTTATATGTGATAGAAAGTTGTTGTTTATCCTTTCTGATATTTGTTGTGTGGTATCTACAAGGCAATGTTCCATAGAATAATATCGTTTAGTACTTTTAGCATTGTTTTTGTCAGTTACTGCGAAATTCAGTACTAAAATATTTAAAATTTAAGATCAAAGACTAAACAATTCTGGTATGATTTTAATTTTTCTTTGTCTTTTGCCATTTCAGCGGACGATCATTCAGTAAAGATAGCCAACAAAGTTCGCAAAGTGATTTGAGTTTGTCGGGCGGATCGTCTAAGCATCCTTTAAAACCATCTTCAAATACAAGTAAGTAATCTTTTATCAAGGAAAACATTATATTGCATCCATATATACACGAGTTCCAATTTATTCACTCTACTAGCCGAACAGTTCACGTAAAATAAACAAACTTTTCCCTCGACGTGTACTCTGCGGAAAAGTTATGAGTGAAACTTTATATATTGCCTACTTCTAGGAGACTCTGTTTGAGTCAAATTTTCCCTCGGAGGAAATTCGTTTGGTGCTGTTAGTTGTAGCACAGATTATAAACAAATTTTTTAGATGAAATTGAATCATCGTTACTTCAGCTTACTATAAATTGTATTGTGTATTGTACAGTATAAAAATTGTCTAATATTAACGCTCAGAGTGTAGAGCGGCAGCAATGCTCCCAACCAATCCAAACGCCATTTATAAAGGGTGTCTTTTTTTATCATATAACTCATTTAGTTGGCAACACTTTTTTATGCCACGTATGGTGTGACAGTTGTCATGCGTTTTATGATCAATTTGGCTTGCCAGTTTATCACGAAAAGGTTGACGCATGCCCAACGATGCAATTTGTGCAGATTTTTTCCATAAAAAAGAAAGAAAAAAACTGTTTGAGATACTCATCACACACTCAATTAACGGAGGGCAACACATTCGTCCATAAGAACAATTAATTCGATTAAACATGTATCGCTTCCGAACGATGTTTACTCTCATTGCCAATAGGCGTCCATCCAGATGTCGTGCAGTGCGTAATGAAGAAACCATCGCATCTGAGAGCGTAGTATCGATGAAGACTCAAGTGAGCGCATTTGACATCGTGCTCAATAATTTAACCTGTGTTCATTCATACTATGGAAGATTTTAATGAAAGCCAGGGTACTAGCTTACACAACCCAGTTCGTACAGGAATGGATGTCGAACATCTAGAAGCCATGACATAGAAGAATTATCTTTCCAATGAACCCAGTTTCATGGGTTTCAAAACAATTTACCCGTGTATAATTTCTCTTTAAAGCTTTATTTCTCTAAAATAACATGAAAAAACGTCCGGTACATCCTATATACAGTTCCATTTGTCATTTGAGTCGTTGTCGCCTAAAGTCTTGGATAAATCAGCAAAGAACGTACACCTTCGTCTGTACGTTAGAGTGGTGCAGTGGTCATTTATTGTTCTCACGCTTATTAACCCTTTGCACTCGAGGCCTTTTTCGCTTGCGCGAACCAGCAACTCGAGACGATTTCGGCCAAATTCGGCGAACACATTACAAGTAATTGAAAAACATTTATAAGCAAACAAACATATATAAGTAATAAAATTTCACTAGTTTATTTATTTATATGTCGAAAACAAGAAATTTTATTACGTATTACAAAATTTTAATAAATATTACACTTTGTAATTAGTTTTGGTGTGATATTTTGTAAAACAATATCCAAGATGCATCCTAGGTTTGTCAGGACACGTATCACAGTAATACGAAATTTCCCGCCTGCCTCCAGGCGTGTTGCGGTCAGAACAAACCTTACAGTCCCTTTTTGGCCCTTTTAGAATTACGTGGAGCTTCCCGTTTAATCGGATTTCATCAAAATGCGACGTAGACGCTTGCTCTCGTTGCTGGCGATACGACCCTCTTAATTGTTCAACAAGTGTTTTCAAAAATCGTAGATGGCTCAGTGGCTTTTCCCCTTTTTTGTTTTTTTCTAGTTTATACAAAATATATGAATTGATTAGGGAAATTTCCATTCCCCAGAAAAAAAACTTACGCCACCATTTAAGCGATTTTCGCAGGAAACAATAGGTTGACGCATATTGGTCCGCCCGATCAACACCGCCCATATTTTTTATATAATTTAATACAATATTGGGTTTCTTGACCATTATATCCACACCTCCTCGTGTGATTCTTTTGACCGTCGTCATTCCTGTGTCACCCGCCGTAGTCAAGCAAGTTACAACCCTCTTATCTTTCCATCCTAAAACTAAGGTGTTGTCCTGTCGATACGCGACCGTGGATTTTTTCGAAAAATTTGGCTTCGTTATTTCCTTGGGCAATCCTTTCCTGTTCGTTAAAATTGTTCCGGTAAGGTTACATTTTAATTTGGCTAGTTCTTGCGCTAAGAAATAACTAGTGTAGTAGCGGTCCGTAAACATATGGTGCCCCTGAGCACCTGGAATTTTTTCCAACAACATTTGATATAAGTGTATTGGAATTCTTGATGACACTGGTAAATCGGGTCTGACCAAGAGCTCTGTGGTGAGTGACCCGTAATATGGTAAAATGCAGCAAATGTAGCCAGTCTTTGAGTCAGCTAAAGCATAAACTCTGATACCCCATTTTGTGGGTTTCTTCGGATTGTAAGTTATGAACGAAATTCGACCCTTGAATTTTATAGTGGACTCGTCCACACATATGTGCTCGCCCGGGATAAAATAATCCAAAAACTTCGAGGTGACATAGTCCAAAAAGCAGCTTACGCGTTGTAGGCGCGTTCGTGGATTGGTGTTGCGTGTTGGAATAGTTTCCAGGTGAAGCATCCAGAAGATTTGGCTAAATCTATCTCTAGTAAATGTATCCGAATAGAAAGGAATATAACTGACGACATTTCTCGACCTATATTCTTGCAAATTAGCCAACGGCATCGTCCCCATATTGATTACGACAGCAAGAAATGCCCAGAACTCTTCGTTGGTCACATCATGCCAGCTTCGCCAAATCGAATTTGCAGATAGCGTCTTCCCTTCCAATTTTTTTTTGCATATATATTGGTTTCACAAACAATTTTTTTCACGAGGTCATTAGTGAAAAACAGTTTAAAAAAATCTATTGGTTGTTTTAAGTCAGAAACTATTCGTGTTGCTGTGGGATTTTGGCCAGGTATAAATTGTACATTTGACGGCACTTCGTCGTAGTCTCCGCAAAGTTCCCATGTTGAACTGCTTGCACCTTCCACAGTTTCACTTTCAACTTCTCTTTCAACATCACTCTCAGCTTCACTGTCGCTCTCTATAATTCTAATTTTCCGTCGTCTTACACCTCTTACTGTATCACTGTCTTCACCACTGGATTCTTTCGTTTCGCGGCGTAATCCGTCGGAAATCGATGTAAGTTCATCATCCAAAGCGGCAAAATCGAATTCGTCCGAACTCGAGCTGATCTGATCTTCCTCCATATTTTTAGGGTTCAAATACTTTTTAGATACTGTAATTACTGCCAAGACTGTTTCAAGCGAATGCTACGCTGAGACTAACTAAATTGAGCTAAGATTTGGCTACAATGTAAGCAGAACCTAGTCCACGAAAGTACTTCCGAGAAAACTATCTTATCGCATATTGTAAATAAGGAGATCCAGTTACAAAAGACCATAGCGTCGTAGCAGCGTAGTTCGATTTAAAGTTTTAAAACACTCGGGCGCCGCAGCAGCGCCGATCGAGTTGCCACTTCGAATCGGCCGCTCGAGTGCAAAGGGTTAATCAAGAAGGAGGCACTGACTATCCTATTTTATGCTAGCAATAATCAAAATACAGGCAAGCTGCGAATTGTAATGATCAGAGTTATCATGCCTTCGGTCGATTAAACCAGAACTGCAAATCACTGGTCCGACGTACCACAGCCTCGCACTTTGGTTACTCACATTAACAGCCATCAAGTTTGAGTCCTTCTTGTTTTGTTTCTCTCTCTCTCACTCACTCTCAAAGTATTTTATGCACGAGTCGTATCTTCTTCACTTTTCAACAAGAAACGCACCATTAAGCCCTCTTGTGATAGCTTGTATTGCCGGCTGCAGAGCTCTCCGCTTCTACAACTGTGTCAATCGTCATCAGTACGAATCCTTACAAAGAGCTTTACTCCAAGCTCCTAAGCCATGGAAGAATACAAATCGGATACACTTAACGCCAGTTGCATTTTGTTTCAGAATAGTTCACCCACAGTTTGTCATGAGATACTTCCGCAGGTATACCCGCGGCAAAGGCTCATCTTCAAGTTCAATCAAAGATATTTCATTGATTACTCTGACTGAAGGGGCCGAGCTAACTCTAGGAATCCCGTTCTTGGTGAAAAAAGTCGACTTTGTTTTATTCCAGCACCAAATTAACGACACGTCGCCAAACTAACGATCAGTCATGCAATGGCTCACTTAACTCATTACAATGGGGGTGGAACGGAGTCAACTTGAAGCTGAAGTCCCTGAAAGGATTTTCATTCTGGCCATTCTACTGGTCTGGGCCAGAACCCAAGCTTACGCTATTGGTCATGCTACACTCATTCGTTGCCGTCCAATGATAAGTCATAAATTGTATAAAAGGCATAAGTTGACGTAGACTTCCTGTTCCGCACTTCTGTGCATCAATTTTTTTTTTGGTCGAGTTTTAAAAAGTACTACCCAAATGATCGATTTTCTAGGGCTCGACTTACCCCGCTGAGGATCTCTCCCAGAGAAGCTTCTCAAATACTTTCCCAAAGTTTCAAAGTTACTTTCCCGTCCCAAAAGCCTTTAATATCCTTATCTTAGTCCGATTCCTTGCTGACCAGTACACGCCAAGCATCCATACGACATTTCTGGAATAAAATTTTTGCTAAACCAGGTTCTGGATGTGCTAAGCATCGTGTGTCGGCAAAGATGGTAAAACCTTTGTCGCACTTTCTTTTAAGGTTCTGTCTGCTTTCGCGCTTTGTGCTTCATCATTCGAATTTCACTCGTCTGAAGCATCGAAAATAATGGACTGCTTAGTGACAAAGTGGGTGAAGTAGTTGCAGCACTTCTACTGGAATCCTTTCTTTTTACGTTTTTTTTTTTCATTATCTTCATCAGTCAAATTTTCCTAGACAGCACAGAGGAAAGTGCTACCTTGCCAACCCTTCAGCACACAGGACGTCTGTACGGTTCCAAGTTTTCCGTTGATGAGCTTGCAACTCAAGCCTCTTGGGTCCTTGATAATGCCAATCGTAAACTTATGTCAGTGGAGTGCCTACCTCCGTCAATCTGCGAAGAATGCGGCAATTCGCCCCGTCCGGATCTCATAGGTGATGGGTCTCGCGAGCCTGTAATAATTGCTTCAATTTTCAGCGATCGGTATTGAACAACATTACCCAGCAAGCATAGGGAGTCGTTCCTGCGGGGGACCTTAAAAACTCGCAAACAGACGTGATGTGGCTTATGATGAAGTTCACCACGTTCACAGCAACTGTTCCGCTAAATTGCGTTAAGTCCAATTCCATGAGAATTGACTAACGCCTCAGGGGAAGGGGGTATTGTTATTACCGCGTGTCAACCGAACGCAACTACACGTGCCGATTCGATAGTTCCTCGACCCCCTACATTTGTCAACTGGTTACGCAAAGAAGTCTAAATCAAAAGTCTCATCCAGGCTGTTTCGATCGTAGAGCAATAGTTGTTGCGTTGTCATAACGTCTAGGTCGGTTGAATTCGCTAATAAAAGGATTAGTTTCCCTGGAATGATGAATCCAATGAATTCGATGGGGGTGACTTAGCATTGAAATCACCCCCAACCGAGAAATCCGAGAAAAGAAACTTCGAAAAGTTTGGAGGCTTCGACAAATGTATCCGCTCCAACATGGCTCAGAATTTGGAACAGAACATTATCCCGTAGGAAGCAATGCAGGGAGCAGGCAAGGCAAGGAAGAGAGAATGGGGGATGAGACCGTCTTTTGGAGACGATACAAATTGGTCATAGCACCATCTCTTCCAGCACTACCTCTTCTCTGTTGCGGTATTGTTTGAAAATCAGCAACAATGTGATTCTCTACTCTCACAACCTGGTCAAGCGAATCCGTGTGGAGTTCTTGCCGTGAAGCTTGACCTGAAAAACTCGGAATTCGGTATGAAATCGGATGCATTATACTTTGCGTCATCTGGAATATGACCCAGACCTTCAAGTCTTCTGATCTTTGTATTTGTACACCATGATCTACTTGAGGACTCCTATATTTAAGGCCTGGATGTACAAGATTTGTAGTACAGTCTACTTCAATCTCGTCCTTTTTAATTTGAAGAAAGGCATTCGTTAGCAACGGGTTTTAATACCGTTTGAAATTTTTTTTAGATTATCAAGCGTTAAGGAGCAGTAAATGTCGCTGAGGACGTCAACAGAAGTCCATTCTCCTGTCGGTGTAATAAGCAATGTCTACTGGTAAGTTTGAATGTCATACTATGTGCCAGGATTGCATTCTTTCCCGGTGTGGGCTTCGTCACATTTTGGTCAACATGCCTTAGATGTTCTTCGCTAAGACGATCTCCTAGTGTCGATCTCCTTGCTTTCCTTTTTATCTTGGTTCGTTTTATTCTGTTTCACTGATCAAATTTTAAAGGGTACAAGCTAATATTTTCGCGTATGCCCAGAGAAGAACCGAAAGTTCTTTCAGCCAACTCTCTACCTTCAACAATAGACGACAGCCTATGAGATCGGTGGTCCAAATATTCCAGCCCTTCTTCTTTTACAATTCTTTGGGCATTGATGGTGTTGCTAATGTTTTCCGACGCCATGTTGATGTTTTGCGTTAGTCGGTTCTCTTCACTTTTGCCCAAGATTTATCATATGTCAACTTGGTCTGAAGTAGGACTTGTAACCAACTTTCAGCTGACGTCAATCTGCATGCGTGTCGTCCTTTTTGCTAGCTTTGTTCTGCGTATGGATAAAGTCTTGAGAACATAACTGATAGAACCAAGAATTCTGGTCCAGCATGGCTTTGCTTCGGTTCTTGACGGTGTTGCCCCATCACATTAGGCTGGTAAATTCTGAGCAAAAGGAGTGTTTGAACTTGTGTTACAGTAGAAGGATAATGCATACAGTAGAAGGGTGTACTCATGCTTTTAATAAAGCATTTTTTGCAGCTCTTTAATGAATTTATTGTTTGTTAAGGAATGAATCGCAGCAGTGTCCGGGCAAGCATCTCCAATGCTCGATCACTTGTAGCTTTTTATTACTAGTGACCAAATACTCCTCTACTCAAAAATCTCGTGAAAAATTTTCCTCAGCGAGCCTTCTACGTGAAAACTCCGAAAGCCTCTGATCTTCCATGAACCTTAGCTTATCTTTCAAAGCGTTGTCAGTTTTAAGTCCTTCGATATGATCAGTTTCATGAATCTTACCACTAGTTTGCATAGGATGCACGCTTCAAAAGTACCAGAGCTTCGTTTTGCTATGCAAAAAGGTAATTTGGTTAGTATCACGCTTGACTTGTGCAGAACGTAGATACATCTTTCTCGTTCTACCCCTTTGGTTTATGTTTCGTTTGCTGATGAGTACGTCCCCTGTTTAGTAAATTCTCATATCAAGAGTCGTTTGAAGGATCCATTTTGATTCACGGGAGGAAGGTCCATAAAAATGAAAAACAGTCAATACCTTAAAATGCAACTAACTAATCCTTACAAAGATCAGATAAAGATGAAGTTCCTGTCTGCATATTAAAATTTTTAACAACCGCTAACACGAACACACCCGTTTCATGGCTTTCTCATCACCATCCTCTTCGTTGACGTCTACTTCTAGGATATTTAGAATTTACAATTTCTGTGAAAACATAATCCCAGCCTTCCCAATCGTAGTGCATCAGTCGCAACGCAAATTGTCGATGTATTCTTAGTTCCACCTAAGCCTATCTAAATATTTTCTCATGATTTTTGTGCCACGAGACCGAACGTTGTCATGCAAAAGGACATTTATCTTATGTCTTATCTCGTATTCCAGACATTCTTCTCATACGGCACCGTATAATTCTCATCGAGTCATGCCTTTAATTCTTTGTCTTTGATTCTTTCGCTAATTTTTGGCAAGATTTTTCTACAATGTTGAAATCCTCATTATCAACACGTTAGAACGATTTTTTTACATACGTCGCCATCATAAACTTCCAAAAGCTTTCAAAGCGCTTAAGCTACACTGTCCTTTCAATTAAAGCAGAAAACTAAATCCTTATGCAAATTGGGCTTAGTTAGCATCAAATTTAGGATGTTAAAATTTAACATATGTGAGAAAGTAACTTTTTTGTGCTAACTGAACGTGATAAAAAAGAGTATTGTTCACTGACGTCTAACCTCTTTGGAACTATCAAAATCAGCTGTCAAAATGAAACGTTTATAAGAGCTAGAGCCATCTCTTGGGAAAACAGACCTAATCAATTTTTACGCTCATTCTAAAATTTCTTTTTGACCGATTGTCGTTTGAAAAGCCTAATGCTGAAAATAAGTTTGAAATTTGAATTTTAAGTCGTTTAAAATTGCCAACTATTCCGGGGAAAATGGAAGAGTAAACCCGATAAACGTAAAGGCACGGTAAATGACTAGTTGAAAGTGAAGGATATCCAAAAGCAGTAGATAGTCGTCAAAAACTGGAAGGAAATCTATGTTTGCTGCCTTGCAGGTGTTCATAGTGAGTAACATCAATTTTAATGGTTGGCTATCCAACAAAATTTAGCGGACTTTCTCCATCATTTCAGGCGTGGTGGTCTTACTTATACTATTTGTATATCCTTTTTAAACCCTGTCACGTGCCATTTTCGAGCTATATCGCAATGATAACAATGACTTACCGGCTTATCATTATAAAAGGACAACTTGGCTCCGTCAAAACTAGAATCTAGCTACCTTCTGGTATTTAATATTGAATAGGAATCCTTCAAATGAAATTACTGTTTTATAAACCCATTCGTTATGAATGGAAAGCAAATCAAATATGCTACGAATCAGGGAATAGTTCATTTACTATTGAATAAAACACTTTTAACACGCTTGATTAAATTTAACAAAGGATTACTTTCCAATAGCTGTAAGATTCCATGAAACAAATATCAAGCATCAAAGTCCTTTAATACTTCATCATCTACTTACAAGAAATTGCTCACCATCATATGTTCTAGTCAATGACTCATATGTAATATATTATGTACTCAATAGCTCTATAGGCACCCTAACCATTATCATGCTATTGCTATGGAGTTTTGCAAGAATATACAAAGGGTGTGCAAATTGATGAAAGGATAGATCACGTAACCTTATGCTTTATTTAGTCCTGAATCCCACGGTCTCTCACCTGACGTGTACATCAAAGCGACCAACTGTCGGTACGTGCATATGTTAAACACTCCGGAAGGGTAGATAAAGTCCCCTGATAGGAAATGCAAAGCTTCTTTTACGGGGAAATTTAATTTAGAAAAGGTTTAAACAACTTTACGGATGAGGAAAAGCTTTTATCTCTTGTGGATGCGGTAAGCGAGATAAAATAAATATTTCAATTGAATCGAAGTTTTTTAAAAAAAGGAATTTTTCCTTCTGTGTTTGATAAATACAATGCATTTGCTGGTCTTCCCACAATTTGGAATTAATTTTGTTCGATTGTTGTTGAGCAAATTCAATAATTCTCCGAAACATGACGTTGATGTGTAAGAATGAAAATTCGATTTGAGTTACAGAACTTCGTTTCTTGTTTTCGTTTTAATTTTATTGAAATTTATTTCGCTGTTATATCTATCTGACCAATAAGTAAGAAGTCGAAAAAATATTTCATTATCTGATCCTTCTTTCCTTGGTAATTGACCTCTAAAAGGTACCTATTCGAATCCCGGAAAGCTTCACAATTTCCACTCCATTTTGAGAGGCCAAAAAGCCAACCCTGAAAACAGCGTAGCTGCAACGTTATCATGTGCTAACACGGCGAATATACCCAGAAATATAATGTTGTTCGACACAAATTTTCCAGTTGCAATGGTATTTGTAAGCAGTTTTGTTTGAAATTGGGCATAAGGACGAAGGCTCGAAGAGTTGCGCGTGAACATTCTCTTACATTTTATATTCGGTCACAATGTCTCACATATACTATTGAACCGGAAAAATTGAACTTATAAAGCTAGCCATCGCGAACTTTCGCGAATTTTCAAGCTCTCTATCATACAAAGCTCACTTCATTTCCTACATAGGGTATTTGTGTATCTGTTTCTGCCTGATGACCCTCCGGAATGTTAAAGCTTTCAACTAGTTACGCAATGCTAGAAACAAACTCCAGATCTAACGGTATTCACGAGGAATAAGTGATATTTTATTTGTTTTCGTATTGTTTCGTTTTCCTGCCATATATATAGATCTTCAGAACGGAAAATTTTTGAAAATGATCCTATGGTAAAAACAGATAACAGAAACAAAAAGAAATAAACAGAAAACAGAGAAAAATTATATTTTTAATACACTTATGTATAATTTAATTTGTAACTTGAACAAGTATTTTTTAGACGTACAACATAGTTCTAAGAGACTGCGAAAAGGTTGAATATGCTAACCACAGCGAACAAACTGCAACGATAACATGCATTAAATTCATCTTAACGAGAAATTCAAAGTGGAAAGGTCTATGACAACGAATCGAATCCGCAGAGTTTGTCCGTACATCGATGGTGATTGGATCCTCCAAAATAACAATGACTCGATTCATTTGTAGGCTTTTCGCCCATAAGGTTTTGTTCACAAATAAGCTTGCAACGTTTCTCAACCTTGTCTAAATTTTTTGGTATAGTCGCTGCCGTCCGTTTTTTGTGCTCCGAATGAAAAGGGTGTGGACAGGGCTGATATACAGACTATTTCGTTATGTTTTTTGAGAGGACAGCTGCCAAGTTTCGGGGGTCGTGCAACGCTTCAAAAACCTCTGGCAGCCGAGAACAGACTCTTGAGCGTCTGTTGATACTGTCACTGTGAATATTTTGTCACAGTAACAAAATTCTCAAAAATATTTTTTCTTGCGTTCTCAATAATATTTTTCAAGCCTTAAAAGAATGTCATAGACCGACTTTCATATCAAATCGTTATCATCGTTATGAATTCGATTTCAAAAACTTGAAGTTTTGGGTAAAAATAATTAAGACATTCCCACTGAGTACTCCAACCTTTCCGTAATATTCGAACGCTTTCTTGGCGCGTGCCATCATAAATGCATCATGCATTACAGTATCATATGATCTGTTGCCCCGAAATTCAACTTCCTATAACTGCTCAACTTTATCATCAATATACGATCACTATGGCCTACTCCTGACCCTTAATCTGAAAAACATAGCGACCACCATCGTAAGTCCGAGAAAATTCCGCTCATATGTCCACGTAGACTGAACAGTGTTTACTAAAGACCTTGATAATTTTTTACCCAATATCCCTCTTGCAAAAGGAATACTGTCCAACCAAGACGTCCACATCAATAACCTCTCTGAAAACCACCCCTTGAAAACCAAAAAATCAAATGCTGAACAGGTGCCTTATGACGGATACATTAGCCTTTATTATTGAGAAAAACTGGAAGCTACAAAGGCTATGATGTATTTTGCATAGGCAGTCTAACCGAGTAAGCGAGGAATATCTCAAACTCAAAGCGGAAATCAATGACATGTCTAATAAAATAATATGTCTAATAAAATAACATTTCTAATAAAATAACTACAACAGTAGACCCGGCAGTCTCAGCCAGTGGACTGAGTCCTTAGAGAAAGAAATATCTTAATGGGAAGACAGGAACAAAACTTCAGTATCGATAGATATCCTGTCAAAAGTGGGGGAAGTGCTTTCCTACAGTCAATAGTAAACTCCAATAAATTTCCTCCTTTTACAGTTACCTATATACAGAACTGAGCCCGAAAAACGTGAAAACACATGAGATAATTTCCTTTGTAAAAGTCAAAAAAATCGGCTGCCAGGGTCCATATTTAACCATATTTTCGCCAACACGAACCAGGCAGAGTAGCCGAGACATGATATCTTTTGGGAACTTTTTCGCTCATGAAACCGAAGTTGAAGAGATCCTAGCCAGCATAAATAGCAAGATTATCCGCTGGCTTTGCGGGCATACCCAAACAAGTTCTGAAGAAGTGTACAGCAGTTGTTGCGAACACGTAGACGATCCTCTGTAACAACTGCATCAATTATGGTTACCGCCCCATGCCTGGCAATAAGGTAAGCTTGCCCTCATTCCAAAGACACACTGCAATGGTAAAATTAAAAATTGCAGACCCTTTTCGCTACTATCTAACATAAGTACAGTCCAGGAAAGAATCACTGTATGTAGCTTGTATGATGTTCTCTCAATTTCTAGCTCCAGAGTTTTAGTTTGGATTCTAACATATGAAGTCAGCAGAACAAGTAATAATGCTTGTGGTCAACGATATGTTCACTAAGGACTTGCACAAGAAAGAATGCACGATTGCTTGCGCACTGTATCTACAAAAAGCCTTTGATTCCATTTATATTGAAAGTTTCAAAGTCAAGCTTATACCTTCGAATGTTATCTTCATCTAGCAAGAATTATCCATAATTTTTTTTATGAACAGAACCTTTACTCCTCAAACTTCAGCGCTAACCAGGCTTGCCAGAAGGTTCCGTACTCGGGCCCCACCTCTTTTTTTTCGTTCACTATGTTCCGAACCCCAGCAACTCTTCATGTAGGAACCAAAGCCTGTCTTGCATTCCGAGAACTATTTTGTTTGTTGCCAATAAAAGGTGTAAAAAGCAGTTGACGAAATAGCAAGCTACGTAAAAGATTGGGTGATCAAAAAAATGCCTCGAAATGGTTTCGTTACGCTAGCAGAAAAGGACAAAGACTAGCAGTCCAACAAAGCAAGTTGGTGCGAATGAGCATTCATTGCGAGATATTTACCGCGTAAGGACACCATCAGGTATTAAGTCGCGAATTTCACCAATCGGTTCAAAATAAACCGACACGGAAAGAAAGCTGTTTACATAGTTTAGGGAGCAGCAGCATTTATTTCACCTCTCCTTTACCCTAGACCCATTTTCCCAAATGTAAAGCTTCTTGTGTATAAAGTACATACGGTTTTTTAAAGGTAAGAATAGATTAGGTGTTAGTTTTAAGTTTTACGTTGTTAATCCAAATGAAACAAACCGTATGGGCAAACGGTAGAAAAATGTACATTTCGATTCAAAATAAACTTGTACGTACAGACTCCTTCCATGTATCCATCAAAACTGACGTTTGACAACAGAGTCACTGTCAAATGAAGTGTAAATAAATCTAGTATTTTAAGATATATGTACATCAAAAGTCTCAATAAAGTACTACTACTACAACTGCTACTAAATCAATAGTTTCATCAGGATAACAGCACCCATTATGGAGGACGGACCTAATAAAAACGACTGAAATAGATTAAGTAACAACTTGGAATGTATTTGAATGCCTAAAATACGAGACCGGTTCAATAAGCACCCATGTTTGGAATGAAGACATCATTTTGTCAAAAAAAAATTATTTTTTTTTATTTTTCAACACAGTCCCCTTTCAAAAAATACACTTCTCCCAACGTTGCTGCCGTTTTCTTAACCACTCCAGAAAATAGGATTTGTTCAACTCTCGAAAATACGCCTCAGCCTCGTCTTTTGAGATAAATTCATTTCCCGTGAGCCATTTCTTTATGTTAGAAAATAAAACAAAATTCGCAGGCAGCCAGTTCGGGGTTGCGGCGGCAAATCATAACGCGATTCTTGCAATTTGGCGACAAAAACTCCAGATGAATGTGCTGGGACGTTATCACAACACCTTCTTTTTTGCCAAATGCGGCCGTGTCTCCGTCAGTTTTTTGTCGAAGTGGTTCAATTACTCACTGTAGCATTGTCTAGTGATTGTTCTTCTTTTCTCTACAAAATCCATGGAGGTCATGCTGTTCGCATCCCAAAAAAACATCGCCATGACCTTTCCATTCTTTCAAGCAGATTCACCGGGAGCAATCCATTGTTTTGATTCTTGCTTAGTTTCTGATGTGTAATGATGAATCCAGATTTCATCAACGGTCACAATTCACTTAAATTGCTTCAAACACTGCTTCGAAGTTAACAGTCGCATCCGCTTGTGAGCAATCGCGGCAACCATCGGGTCGAGAATTTTTTCAGCGCCATCTTATCATGTAAAATTTTAATTGCCGTTCCAGTCGACACACCTATGGTGAATTTGCTTGTCGATCAGCAAGAATCATGTCCTAGAATTTTTGAATGATTTCCTCGGTTACCACGTCACCTGGGCGTCCTGGTCGCTCCTCATCAAAAAATTGATGTTGCTCACCTTTAAAGTCGTTGAACAAATATATAGCTGTCATAGATGGCGAAGTGTCCCTATAAACAATATCCAACCTTGCTTTCATGTCCCCGCATTTTTTCCATCCAAAAATAAAAAGCGAATTACCGAACGATACTGGTCTTTTCCATCTTAGCGACAATCAGCAAACACGTCTTACTCGAATGGCTGCCAAATCCAAACTAACCTATTAATCAATCTGCACACGATTTTTATACCGACTTCCCTCAGAAACGCCTTCTGTCGTCAAATTCGGGTACTTATTGAACCGCTTTCTGAAGTCTGAGCGTTATGGCATCAGAGGCTGTAAATTAATTGTAACGTTGATAGTATTCAATATTTGGTTTTCTATTTCGTATATGTAACAGTTAAGCCTTTATGAAAATAAATCTTTTAAAAACCGAAAGAACCGAATCCGCCGAAAGTCGTTAAGTCAAAACTTTTCTTCAGTGTACATGTGTCATAGAGATGTGATGCCTCACCTGGTATTGGTATTAGGTGGTATGCTAGTTTATGTAGGTTTTGGACAATGTTAAGAAAATATCGGATAAAATTGTGGAGCTTGCGTACCGTTTGAAGATTAACATTTGCGACATAAGGACCCCTGCAGTAGTATTTGGATTAAGAACGATGATCAATGGGGCTTGACTGAAGGCAACTCTGATAGTTGCCTCGAACTTGGTTGTTATGCAAATTCAAAAATATCCTTTTTCCCATAATACTCTTTTTTTTAAGATAGGGAGGTGAAGGCTGTTTACGCCCTAAGTGTTGGACTCCCAGACGCAAAATGCTTTTGGACTTCCCACGAAACACCTCCCTTGTTAACCTGAGAACCTAACCTGGAAACGTTTGACACATTACTTCGGGCTAGGCCTCGTGTTCCTACGCCTAGAAGCGCCTTCGGATTATGGGAATCTCTTCTCTAACGGGAAGGACGGGAGAGGAAGGAAGAGCTAGAAAAGAGATCCATCCATCCCCGATGCCTCACAGCGCTCCAATAAAACTTTTTTCAATATCAGCACTGCCCGAGCATATTGCGCCACGCGATCCCAATTGTCAACTGTTTTCAGCATTACTCCGATGATAGTTTCCGGACAGAGCTCTCCAATTTCGCTGAGTAGGACCTCTCGCTGCTGGCTCCTCCTTTTGCAGTAGACGAATGTGTGACAGGCGTCATTCGGTTCCCCTGCACAAAACACACAGTTAGGAGACCGTGCTCTGTCAATTTTGTACAGGTAGAACCGAAAGCAATCGTGCCCGCTTAAAACTGGGTCAAGTAGAAATCGGTCTCACCATGCACTCGACTGAACTACGGCCACAGGTCAGGGATCAGACGTGCAGTCCACCTTCCCCTTGTTTCTTGCACCAATGTTGTTTCCAATCGCTGAGAGAGCGACGTCTCTCTTCTCTGGTGATCTCTTCTCTTCGATCTTCGCCTCTGCGCAAGTATATACTTCTGGGCTCTCTCGCAAGGAGGGTGATGGGTATCACGTCTGTGATTACCAGCACTGCCGTCCCGGAGACCGTTCGATATGCCCATGCGATTCGTAAAGCTCCTTGTCACTGCACCTGTGCCAACCGCTTCCGGTGTAACTCCTTGCTGAGAGCGTCGCCCCACAGTTCTGATGCGTAGAATAGAAGCGACTGCACAACGCTCATTAAGAGTCGTCTGCTTGATGTGATGGGCCGCCCTATGTTGGCCATTAATTTGTCAGCTACTGCCCTGATTTGTTGGGAAAAACTCATCCTCGAGTCTATCAGGACGCCCAGGTACTTTACTGCTGATTTCGATTCGACCAGCTCGTCCCCTATACTGACAGGCCGTACTCTGGCGATTTTCTTCTTCGTTAGGATGACCACTTCGGTTTTTTCCAGTGCCAGCTTGAATCCGTGAGTGGTCATCCAGTCCATTACCTTCCACATTCACGTATTGAGTCTGAGTTGCGCATGGTCTCCTGTGCGTCCAACGACCAGCGCCGCGACATCGTCCGCATAGCCGATCAAACGTGACTCATTCGGCAGTTCAAGCTAAAGGAGTCCATCGTAGGAGATGTTCCACAAATCCGGGCCAAGGATAGAGCCCTGAGCGACACCTGAAATAAGACTTGTACTTCGCTTACCGTCCTTCGAGTCGTAGAGTAGGCTGCGGTCCTTCAAATAGTTCCTGAGAATACGTATCAGATACACTACCCATCTAGCGCTGTTAAATGCATTTTTGACATCCAGAGTAACAAGTAGGACGACCCGTCGTGTGGAAATACTGAGAGACTCCGCACGTTCGACCGCGCTCACTACTTCTCCAATTGCATCGATGGTGGAGCGACCTGCTCTGAAGTCATACTGCCGTGGAGATAGATCCTTGGCAATACAAATCACGTCAGCGAGTCTTCCCCTGATAAGTTTTTCAAAAACTTTTCCAGCCCCGTCAAGCATACACAGTGGGCGGTATGTAGCTGGTGAATCGGGATCCCTTTTTCCCTTCGTAATGAGCACAAGTCTCGCCACCTTCCAGCACTCTGGGAACAGCCCTTCGCGCAGGCATGCGTTGAACATGCGGAGGAGCAAATCAGGGTAAAAGTGGAAGACCATTTGTAGCACCTCTCCTAGAATCCCATCTGGTCCTGGAGCCTTTCTGGCCTTCATAGACAAGATTACTTCTCCAATTCCATCTTCGTGAAAAATGGAATTTCCGTTGGTGTTTCATAGTGAACGGCTTCAACGATGGCGGGATGGATGGGGAAGAGAGCCCGCACGATTGTCCATCTTTTCTACCTCGTATGAGTGAGGTGACCTTTGGACACCGAGCTTCCGTATTACTAATACTCTTAAGAACGTCGTTTGAACGTCCTTTCAACAATATTTTATCTGATCATCTAATCAATGTCTACCGAATCTTCTATGGTTTCCGAAACACGTCAATGCTTGGACAAACGTTCGAACTTTTTTTCGAATTGCAGCAATTTCGTCGCAAAATCTTTAAAGTTGCAACAAATGTCACTGTAAGCTTCCTTGTAGCATAATTTATCTTTTCGAACATATTGAATACAATCTAGCAGCAGTTACTTTTGCAGAACCCAAATTGCACGATTACTCGCATCCAATTCAACTCTATCCACTTCATTTTAACAATCATATTAATAACATTCTTACCATGAAATCCAATAAAATTCCTCTCCGCATCGAAACAGAGTCCTACAGAGTTGCAATGTAACATTGCTGGGATCTTTTATAACTTTCTGAAAACTTTGTAACATTCTCTGAGATTTTCAAGCACCTGCAAATCGAAAGTGTTACTTTTATTATAATTTATTTTTATAGCATATGCTATACGTGCAGACTAGACCCACACACACATACCGACATTTAATAAAAGATATACTGCATGTTTCGTTAATTTAGCGCCCATTAAATTGCCGACATATAGTTTCAGGCCGCGACGGTGTCTATCTCTCTTTTTGCACAATTTAACATCTACTGATATATTGCTGAAACGTGCCTTTAAATGTAAAGGTAAATGTATGTGATGTATGTATGTATGTATGCAACATGTGATTTTGTATGTGTTTTGTGATTTTTGCTGTTGCTATACAAGCATTAGTACATATGGTAAAATTTTAACTATGTACAGTATTTGTTGTAAACGATATTCGCGCTACTGTATTAGATTTTTTTTCCTATACTCGCGTATCATATGTATGTTAATCATATTTACGATTACATATAGCGAATGAAAGTAATGATAGCGATGTTATAAAGCGTTTCTTTCATTCAATTCTGTCTCCCTGGTAGTATCTTTAGCATGTACAATGTCTTGGAGTGGTGGACACAAAACATATGAAAGAAAAATCTTGTTTTTAGTTGTTTGCGATTTGATGAGAGTTACCGTTTATTAGGATATTCAGATAAACTTTTTTGAATAAATTTGTTGTCCAAGTATCTTGCTTAATAATAGTTCTTGTTGCCCTTAAAACTTAAAACAGTTTAAAAATAATTTAAAAACCGCTTGAAGATGAATTTGATTTTCCAATCAGCGCCTAATTTCAATTTAGCGTGTTGAATGGTGATCAAAATTTGACACCTTTGAGAAAATCGAAAAATAGTAACATATTCTGTTACAAGACTATGTGCGCTATTCGAATCGTTTATTAACCAATCATTGAGTTGCCATAAATTTTTATATGAAATCGTTGAATTCGTTCCGGAGACCCTAAAAATTGAAACAAAGATCTTACATATAAATGAGTCTTTTTTATCTTTGGTAATGGAGCGTTAAAAAACATGTCCAATTTCAATTGTTTTTCTCTCCTTTTCAAGATTTTCCGAAAATGATTTTCCGCGTTGTAAGGATCTCCAATCCTCCTGACATGACATGTTTTGAGTGCCATTTTAAGTTCATTGCTCTGACATCCTCCCACTTCTCCAATAAATCTTTAATGGCGGTTAAATTGTTATTGGTATGTTTCGTCTTCTTCTTGTTCAGAAGGAGAAACATTTCGCTTTGTTCTTTATCCAAGATTTCGTGGAGTTGTTCCTTCGTCAGTTCTTCTTCAGGTTCCATTATGAGTTCTTCTATATTATCCTCGCTCTCCTCCAGTGCTTATACTCTCTCTTGCCAAAATTGCATCTACATTTGCAGGAATGTCTCCCTGATCACTTCCGTTTCCTTCAACGAAGGATCGACATAATCTTGACGTGTGACTTCTGACCACGCCTTTTGAATGATAAAAATAGCTTCCTGAATTGTCCAATTGTTTTTTCCAAAGCATTTTTAAAATCATTTCTGAAGAGAATTGAGAAATGCTCAAAAACACCGACAAAACAGCGTGCGAGTGCACAATTTCATGAAACTTAATCATCACTTAATTGAAACTGAATTGAAACTTAATTTTCACTTAATTGAAACCTATTAATCATCGACTGAATCAGCAAAGCCATATTCGGAAGGAAGAAACTGATTTGTCAGCCAGAGAAAGTCTGTCAGCAAATTATCTCCAATGTCCTTTTGGTGTCCTTGTGCAATGGCGAATAGCAGCTTTCCTGTCCATGGTAAGTCATTGGTATCGAGGTAGTCCTTGATGCTCCAAGCACTAACTTTAAACAGCATATTTTTGAAAAGGGCCTGAGTGACTATTGCCCTCTGATTCGACCTCCACATTATTGGCAGTCTTCTCTTTATTATTAAATTTTTTTTAAGCTCAAGGGATCTCTAGATGGCAACTGAGAAGTGGTTTATGTTTTATTTCACCATCAGAGTTAGCTCCCAAAAGTAACGTCAATCGATCTTTCATTGGTTTGTGCGCAGGAACACTATTCTCCTTTTTCGTGATGTACGTACGGTTTGGCGTGCGCTTCCAATACCAATCAGTTTCATCATTCTTTGTTGTGGACAATACCCTTCTGTTAATAGTGACTGCTGTATAGTTTGTGGTTGTCCTGCTGATTGATATTGCCATCAGAAATGCCTTAAGTTGCTATGGAAGCATCGGACATCCTGGAAAAGCATGAAAATCGTTTTTAAGCACCAGAATAAATGCTAGGAATTCCGAGGGACTACAAACTAGTCCGTGACACAAGAGAAGGGGGCTGAAGGATGATAGGTAGGCATGATCGAGTCTCGATTTTAGTTTGGAAGAGATGAGAAAATTAGCGCGGATACCTTTTCAGCGAAAGTGGAGACGTCTTCCCGCAAAATAAAGTCGAAAAAGTAAAATGTGAAAAAGTAAAAAGTGAAAGTAAAATGTAGTTGGGAGGTGTTGCCATCTAAAGAAGGTTATTAAGCAAAGCAATTGAAGGGACTTTTCTTCCAGTCTCTCCTTTCTTTCTTGCTTAAGAAGAGATTCTTGATATCGTAAGGTAGATAAAGCGTAGAAATACGAGGCCTGATCCGAAAGAATGTTTCAATCAAGACTAAGTTCTTATATTGACAGGGAGTTGCTTACTGGTTAGTTCAGAATCATTGAGCGCTCAGGACTTTAGTAACGAAGGCTGCCTTACCACAAAAAAGGAGACCGCGGCTTGTTTTTCAAGAATTACATTGGTTTCGTTCCAACATTACCCACTCTGAGAATACACATCTAAAAATCAAAGACCAAAAAAATTAAGCGAATTAAGATTGGTATCAATCTCTTATGTCGGCTTGAAACTGGTCTTTTGAAAAAAAAAAAATGGTAATGGCCTTCTCTGAAAAGCAAAGGTAGCGACATGGAACAATAAATCAAATTAAATACTTTAAATGAGTTTTTATGTTTAAAGAAAACAGGGAAGAATTTTTATTTTTAAAAGTCAATGGATACGCTTCATTTTATCATCTTTTTGCTAGTGTAATATCTTATCATATTTTTTAATTTCCAATGTTAATCATACAATATTTATATATTAATTTGCTTTAAATAAGTCATTAAATCCTATAGAGTCGAATTCATTGTTTAAAATGAATTTGTGAATATTTTTCTTTTCAAATGCATAACACGGCAACTCTAGTTACCATTAATCTATTCAGAAGGTAGCAAGCAAACTTAGGTAGCACATTAAACTTCGCGAGTTGGTTACACAACTTTGCGCAATAGGATGAAAACAGCTGAAATCCGAAATGAGCACCTTGCGGGTAGCCACTGCACCGGTCCGATGTATGTATGTCACTCCTGGAAAACAACTTTATCCATGTGTCTATTGCTGTGCTATATAGTCCTACATATGTGGAAAACCACCGTATTGCTTCCATAGATACATGTATCTGCGATCAACCAGCCGATAGCATGCTGAAGCAAAGCAAGCCGGTTTTCTGTAATGTCGCATTCACCGAAAAAGCATTCGCCTCAAAGCTGGCATGAACCAGCAGCTTTGAAATTGGAATGGAGGAAAACATGTCCACAGTTCCGACTTGTACGCGTTCGAGTACATATCAGCCGAACAAGACAGATAGTAGATATTAGATAAACGGATGAAAGAATGTTGGCCCTGTTCGTCGTTGAATCTCTCGTATCCTGAAACGTTCTTTTAGCAATGTGTGAAAATTGGTTTCTTAACATGATCTTAGGGCTTATCTAATGATCTTTGTGTTAAAGATACGACCAAGAAGGGTGTCACTAAACTATTGCAAACGGTTTCGTCGCGTCGCGATTTTATATACATAACACACATGTCATATGTCGAATAGAACGAATATGAGTGAATTTAAAAATTTTTTTTTTGGATATGGTCAATGAGAACGAGCAAGAAATGTTCTAATTTCGAAGTTGCATAAATTGCATGGAATAAAGTTAGTGGTGATAGTGAAGTTCACATAGGCACGAATTCATTTTTTTTTTAAAGTGAAAAACAAACCAGAAGAGATTACGAAAATTGCTCACTCAACACGGAAGGAATAACATTATGAACCAGAGACTGCAACTGCATCTTACCATGAAGAGACTAACAAAGCAGGTGCGAATTTATCTATGGTCATATCAATACCGTACTTGTACATGTAGGTTACAAGGAACGGTCCTCGAGTACTTAAGATGATGTTACACATCGCTGATTGGGGTTGACTTCCTTCATTCCATGTGTGCGGATCCTGTATTTGGTCTTCGATGGATAGACCACTTGATGTGAAACCACTTGAAGTTTCTGGACACGTTTGTTCTTCATTCATTGAATATTAGTAAGGAAAGTGAATACTAATGAAAAGCAAACAGTCGTTGAAATGACGTCAGGAGGTTCCATTTAATATTTTGTTTTTTGAATTCAGTATAAAACGATTCGGCAACTTATGATTATAGTTACTGATAGCAGTTTTTGGAACAAGTTCTTTCTTTGAAACCTCTAAGACCGACTAATTCTCTATGTTTCCATTATAGGCGAACTTTGATACCCTTAATTGAATCCATTTTTCATACTATCACCAATATAGCATGACTAATAAGTTCTAGTTTTCTTTTAATTAATTTTCATTTTAAACGATTAACCGATGATGTTATATCAAAGCTTTGCTAGGTTTATACGCCTGAAGTTAAGAACCCAATTTTCTGATTCATTCCTTTCTATTTCTAGTTTGATAAAAGGCTGTGATTTGGAAACGAAATTTGTGCCTGAATAAAATTTCCAAACCAATTTTTTTTCTAGCATCTATGCGAGAGGGAGGATATACTTCCGTTCGTTTCCAAGGCACATTTTTTTCTTGCAGAAATGCTACCGCAAAGAACTTTGCGGAAAACATGAATAAATAAAACTGAAAACAAAATTTAAGACAGCAGAATATCAAAATGTAGAAAACAAACAAAAGAGGGAAATTTTAAAAATTCCAGATAAAATATTCTGAAAAACAAGTGACTTATTTGAGACAAACTAAAAAATATGAACACCTACGTATTAAAAATATTAAAAATAACATTTTACCCAATTAAACACTTTTGATTTCCCTGTTCTTTTTTGGTGACTCTTAATACAGAGTGTGTCCCAAAACTATCCGGCCTACATTCCGGAGCAAGACCGTGCTGACACTTTGCTTCGTCCTCCGGCTCAAATCAGCCCACAAAGAGATATTCGAAGTTTATAAAATTCGAAATTCGAGTTCGTTACATTCACAACAATAAAAAATTCAGAAAACTCCAAAAACAATCTCGATTCGACTGAAAAATTATGTCTTTCCGTCAATCCGCTAGTCTGTCACTTTGGTATGATTTTGATCAATTCTGAATTTGATCAATTTTGAACATTATCAATTACAGCTGGAACCCTTTTTTGGCGGGTGTCAAAAAATATGAAGCATTAAAAATATGAAAATCGTTTGTTTGTAACGGGGACTGACATGTCTGAGTTGTCTGGTATAACAACCATAGACTTTTTGTGCTTTATGTGCTGTAATTGCTCAAAAACATAAGTACCAGACCGGTATAATCAGACATCAAATTCTGATTTGTGTCACGTTACGACACGTTAAGGACACGCTTTTTTTCCTCTCAATGCAAGCCTGGTTAAACACCGATCGAATCATCAAGTTTCTACCTTGGGTAAAAATAAAATCATTCGAGTTTTGAGGAAACCACATTGATAAAGGGTTTTCTTTATATTCTGTCAGACTTGAATCGAAAAGAAAATATGTTTCTATTTAATTGTATTTTTCTATTTAATTTTTAATATTTTTCTATTCAATTCTTCTATTTATTTTTCTATTTAAAAATGATTAAATTAATTTAACTAAATTAATCTAATCTGTTTAATGAGATGTTAGTCAGTGGCTCGCTTGCCCTTGACCATTACCCTCCAAGTTGATGCTTATCCAAACTAAAGGCGCTGGTTATCCAAAGATTGAACTAAAATCCAAGTATTCCTGTTGCTCAGAAATGTTCAGCAACATTTGAATGTAAACTCCGCTGTGCAGAAGGCTCTGTCCACTTCACATTTTCCAACAAATATTCATCAATTTGAATGCATGGAGAAAGTTCGTTCCATACTCCTTAGAAAGCAAATGTGAGTATCACGAGGGCAACTTTAAGCCCTCGACAAATAAGCAATGCAAGTCAAAAAAGGATGATTGAAGAGAATTCGAAACAGGTTAGACAAAATGCAAATCGATTTCTCGTAGATTTTATTATTCATATCTGAAATTTTTATCATTGCAAACGCAAAGGTCTTAAATATTTTTTTTCTCTTTTTGATTTGGACTTTTTTGAAGACTGAATTGAAACACTAAAAAGTTTTTGACTCTTGACACTTTGAATTTTCTCGTAGTCCTTAATTTCAGTCAAAAACCCAACCGAAATAGAAAAGCGAGAAAAGTTGCGACCCTTGCAAATTTCAGTTACCTCATATAAATTTATTTATTTTTACAAAAATGATTTTAATCAAAGACATTAAACTCAGATAAAATTTGATGCATTGGTGTTAGAATTTCAACTATCCTTATCAAATTTGTCAAACAATTTTTGACTTTTGCCGGACTTCGGATATTAATTTTTCTCTACAGGACTGAGTTATTTCTGTTCACGTTTTATATGTATGAATATGTTAAAATAATGTAGAAAGTCAGCTCCTTAAAACCGGTCCTCCCACTGCAGCAATACAAAATAACCATTAGAAAATTTGTTTGTGGTATTGGTGCAATCAAATCATATTCTGTAAGTACCAATCGCTATCACTTTGCCACAAAACATTTCTTTTCCGCTTTCTGATTTTTCCTTGACAATAAGTGGTCCTTTATGTGAACCTCAGCGGTAATCGTTTTTGTCAATGATGCAATAAGTTTTCTTATCGCTGAATTATCTGAATTACCTGCTTTTTTGTAATGTCTTTGCATTCGACCGTATTTGATGTTCGAGTTCTCTTTTCTGGACAAGATCGACATCAACGTGGATTTCGTTTCGACACGTTGACGGTTTGCTTCAAGGTTTGCAATCTAAGTTGTAATATCGTTATTGTTTTTGACATTTTGACTGTTTTCTCGACGCTTAAGAGCGAGAGGGATTGTTGATAATTTTCAAAACATCTCATAATAAGATCCGGAATGCGAAAAGTCACTGGGATTTGTGATGTTGCTGGTGTCAATCTGTCAAAACTGTCACAATGGCTCGTACGTGTACTGGTAGACCTTTCATACTTACTGAACTCAATGTATTAGCCGTAGGTCATGCCTTAGCCATAACTTGCATGTGCCTATACATTGCTGCCGTTTCTGCTCGTTCAAATAAAGATTCAATAATATTACTGAGAATACTTTTTCTGCTGAAGTTGCGACATGCACATCCCTTTTGGGCCACACATCTTTATTATAAGGCAATTGCTTGTCAACATTTACCACTGGTTTCAGGATCGCAATATTCTAAATGTTCGACCTAACGTTGTATTTCGCTCTCACCTAATAAACTCGTTGAATTTGGGAGAACCAAAGTCCAATTTTGAGAATAACGGTAACATACGGTCCTTTGACATACCTCTAGGTATTGCAAAAACACTCAAAATTTGATATAAATCTGAAAATGTTGCCATAGTAATAATAAAAAATTTGTTTTTTGTCGATTTATTAACACTTGATTTAACGTATTTACAATTAATATTTTTATTAAATTGAAGTTTTGTAATTTGTGATTTTTTTTTTCATTAAATATTGGTACTGCCACGCCCACGCCCACCCCGTTCCTTAACGTAAGTGAGTGTTTTAGCCCAATCCAACACGGTTTAAGGTTCGCATAACAGTTTTAGGTGTATGAAGTTTGCATCTTGACGTTAATATATTTCACTGTTTTCTTTTTTATATGATAAAACTGAAATTAAAACCTATTTGAGAGCAGAAATTGCTAACATGCTAACTGAATTCACCAAGATTGTAAGTCAAATTATCCAAAGAAAACATTCGAAGCATGAGATAACCGGGGAGCATTGCGTTTGCAACGATGCAAACTTCTGACACCTACAATTGATGAGCGAACCTTTAATCGAGGTATCAACAAATTCAGAGGATTCGATGGCCATTGCAACAGTGCAACCTTATCCTAGGCCAAAACACATATGATGAATTTTGATGATTAGCACGGTTAAATATGTCGATTCAGTCATGCATTTATGCATGACTTAATCGAATATATGTTAGGGAATTCATATTCGGTTGCAAAACTTTAGGAAGTATTTGTTTATACTGCGGCTGGCTGAACGCTTCCTTAATAAAATGTTAAGGCCAAGGAACGTCACCGTTCCTACAACGCGATATTGCCAACGGCCATGGATCTTGCACGGTTTTCGTACAAAGACTTTATTGTTCCTTCATCCTGGCCGTTACCCAAGAAACTTTTCGCGGGTCCGTCATGGCTTCCAAATATCACGCGTGACCCATAAATATTTTCAAAAACCAAGGTTTTTTTTAAAAAAATTTGAGGCAAAGGATACGAAAATATCTTATCCTAGTCTTCAAAAGCAAGGTTTTGATGAAATTGTGTCCAGATGTACTGATAATTTTTCAATACTTCGGTCAATTTTCCTAGCTGAGCGCCTGCAGTGTGAGTTGCGTTTGTATACCCTTCTTCGTGGTGCCAATATCGATATGTCAACATCGTCGGTAAGTTGCTGTATTAGGAAACCAACCGAACCTCAAGGTTGTTGCAAAGCAATACGCTAAATTATCCTTTATGTACGCTTTATTGTAGCCCGGTTTCTACCGCAACTCTTACGTTTTCGCAAGCCGGAAGTAGAAGTTAAGCTTAAGGGTGGAGGTACCCTAAAAAACATTGTAGCTACCATTTTCTTTTCACGTGCTTTTTCGCGATTTGTAAATCTCAAGTTTATATCAAATCTTTAGTTACTTTTGGTATTTTGACTCCCTACTAATGGCTCTAGGTCAACCAGTTTAAATACAATTTGTAAAAAACTCCGTTCAATGATAAAACCCTGATCCAAATTGAGAACTTTTCTAAAATTCAACCGCTAGAACTCGAACTTTTGAAAAAAGAGTAAAATATTTCAATTTTATTATCACTTCCTTTAAGTCTCAATTGACGATTATATTGCTTCAACCTACGTTTTTTCAAAATAATGTTAAAGATATTTAGGACAAATTAGCTGACTGTGCTGCCTTGAAGCAACCGAACATCTTGCTCTGAAAAACCCTTACCTTGTTAATTTACTTTCGTTGTTTCAGAGATACCTTCGAAAACGAAGCAATCAAGCATATCCCTTATCTTTCTCAAGGCTACATCAACTGAATGCATTGTTTACAAGATGTTTTGAATTATGTATGAGTGCGTCTAATTTTTTGAATACAGATTACAGAAACGTTGAGAACAGAGTGTAGGCATGGGGGGGGGGGGGGGGCTGACTCTTCCAGCCATTAATTTACACCCCTTATGAGCTGGCTATTCGGGGTATAATAATTATCGTCCTTTAGTTCAGGTATTTGTTCCGGCCACCCTGTTTTGTCTTATATTGCATTCTAAGTAAGTCTGTGTAGCGTTACAATTTGACACAATGTTGTTTGTTTCACAGTTGTTATTCCGCAAGGGTCACCAACTTTTTGAGAATTATCATATGTTACGTTATTATATTAAAAATCTATTATATTATGGGGTAGGTGTGGGTTCTGTACGACAATCAGGGAAGAAATGACACGAAAAAGGTTATTTTTTACAACATTTGCAACTAGATGTCGCATCATTCGTTAAAGGGTCGCCACTGACAGTAGTCCTGAGATCACTCGATTGAAAATACGCAATGGCTACTTACTAAACTTCGTAATTTAGTGTCAACGCATACGCCAAATAACCGAAAAAATTTTTTTATGTGTTGGTTTAAGTATTGAATTCTATAGTATGATGCTAGTATGCTAGTATGTTCAACTGATCTGTTAGTACAAATGACATTTTTTGAAGGGGTTTATTTTGAGATCACTGACAGATAAGTGATGAAAGCGTTCCTATTTCGTCAGGAAGAAGTAGAACTGATTTACGTAACAGCGAACATAAGGTCCTTTATGCTTATAGTGTACGAAAAAAGGTCCCAAAATTTATTGTCCTTTCATGATTGGATACAAGAAAATAATTTTTCCAAACAATAGCCAAAAAAGTAATAATATCTAATGGCGGTTCTCTTTTGAATCAAATGATGTTAGTTGATAAAATATTTGATAAATTACGTCTTGTTATCAACGAAAAATTCCACGCCAGATTAGAGCCATGATCACCTTTTGCCAAGATACAATGTCAATAGTAAACAAACATGCATGCATTAAAGCAACAAACCAAACAACAATAAAATTATATAAGTCGAAAATAATTCATTTCCTCTGTAGAGCGGTCTTGCGCCTCACATAGCCATGCGTACGTGAAGTACCAATAAAAAGTAGAATGCCAAGTCTTTAACATGTGATACCAAACCAGGAAAAAAGTTGAATTTTCAATCAGTTGAACGAACCTGTTAAGGTCAGATAAATATAGATGTACACACAATAGATACATCTTTGGCATCGTATGCATTTAAAGTGGATCTCGACGAAACCGAGGTAGCGTTACTTGATCTGATCTTCTAAAATGTCTACCTTAGGTTTTAACCTGTCTGCAGAATTCACCATCATCATCAGCATCAACATCCTATGGAGGGAGGATTGGGGCGTACCAGAAGATTTACTTACGGCAACAGCACTGGTAGTCTCATCTAATTGCAACAGAAAGAGATAAAGTAAATGGCTGACTTCATTCATGATTATAGGTTTTTCGCAGATACAAGATACCATCGCGGAATGTTATCATGGATGCCTGCTAATGAGAGGCGTCTGTTAGTGTTGTATATGAGAATTTTTGCGCTATTAAATTTTTAAATTGCCACTTTCAGGTTTGATTAAAAATGTGGAAATTTGCAAGAAGTAGGTTTTGAATATGTTGAATAAATGATGCTGATGGTTCAGCGGGACAATGTGAATTCACAGTTAATTCAAATGTCTCTACGGTTGAGTTAATCTTTTAAATGCTAATTCATTCATTTGATCTTTTTCGCGGAGCAGATAGCAGAGATGTTTTCTCCTAGTAATGATACTTCTGCTTGAATGTGATAATTTCCATCAAATTATTGTGATCTTGAACTGCGTTGAAGTAGAGAGCCTTGTAGGATGATGTCTTCGGGACTGTCATTACTCAATAACATTTGTGCAGAAAAAATTTCTTCCTGCTGTCTTAACATTTGCATATGAAGCTGCAGTCTTGAACCAGTGCAGCTGGCATACTTTGGTCTAAAATCATTCAATGGTCAACTCACGCCCCACCTGAATTATTAAGTTAGGAACCAGATTAACCCAGCTCAGGATACACGAACACGACTGATTAGTGTCCAAAACCATTTCCAAGCCACTATCAAAAACGCTAAGCCAAAACGTTTCAACTAAACCAGGCTCCTAATCGTGGAAAAGATGACAAACATGCAATAAATCCGATCCTCTCCCTTCCCAGCACGCGTTACGCAGAATCTCTGCTAAGGATTTTGTTTCCTTATCGTTCGAAAAAAAAACCCTCCAAATGTTGATCCTGAAGACTTAGACTGGTATAGACTATGTAGATAGACTGGTATAGACTGGTAGCCCCATTTTAACAAAACTCCCTCACTCAGACTGCTCTACATGCAAGAAATCCACTAGATTGCCAATTCCAACTGGTTGATCTCAACTTACTTCGCCATTTCTCAAACAAGAAACACTTATTGACATATCTAACAAACCAGAACCACATCTTGCATTTGTTCACCTGATGTCTAACGCAAACAGAACCTACTTTTCCTCATTTTGTACAATTTACGCATGTTGGCATTAGTTTGCTTGTTCAATTCATGATTAATGGATGATTCTAACTTCTTGGAATCTCTTCCTGATGGAAGAAACCACGGCAAATAAGATTTCCCTTCGATCTCGTCTTTCTCTTCTTTTCTTCTCGGTCGTCCAAGTTATTGATTTCTTTACGGTGTCTGATTGTACGACGAAACTAATTAAACACGTTGGACATGAGGATTTTCTTTGCTTTGCAATGATACGCGTATTGATTACATTCATATGTATGAAAAATGTGTTTAAATTAATTGATAGAGTTGTAGAAGAAAAAGTTTGACATGTTTGCCATTAAGGCCATGACTGATAAGCGAAAATTAAAGTGTTTGTCATCCTGCAAACAGAACTGGCTTAAAAATTCTCCATATTTTCAACATGAGTGAAGTTCGAAGTGAAATAAGTACACTTATATGCCAAAAAAAAAAAGGATTTTCAGCTAAGCTGTCCTATTTTTGAAACCTAGACCTTATACTGGCCACAAAACATCTTATTTTTAGAAGTTAGACTAGTTATTAATCCCGAAGATTCTTTTTTCTACTTTTTTTTAGAATCTAGAAGTTAGCTTGCCCACGAAACATCCTATTTTTGAATTTAGACCCTTTTTTGGGTGGGTCGGTAGAACAAAGCTGTTTGAAATATTGAAAAGCTCAAGTGTCAAACTCCAAGTGTCAAATTCCCAATGACAGAAGGCAGGTGAACTAACGATTAAACATCTCGACTTTTAACCAGAGAATCTAGCCTGGATCTGTTTACAGAACTACTCCTTTGCGTTTCTGGGCCCTGTGGTCAAGCTACGTTCAGATGTAAGCCTGGAAACTCAACGCTCGTGTATCGTCCATTTTAACTAGAGAAGTAGTAGAGTAGTAGAATGTACATCTGGAGGTCATTAGCTTCCTACGTTATTTCAATAATCCACATACTGATATTCGAATATGTGAAACCACTTTTTATAGTGTAAGTTAGAAGATTATCCAGGAGCAAATTCCTTTGTAACTTCAGAAGCTCTGACAGCTGAAATACCAAAATTCTTCGTTTTCTGAGTACACAACCTTCAGGAACTGCACGGTTGTATAAAATATTCCGTAGTCCTTTATTGCATGTATTAATCATTTTTATTTGCATTTAGTCAGTATACTTGTATTAATCTCTTGTTGGGTTGATCATGGACATGACCTCCCAGTGACTATTCAGTACCGAATATTCACTTGAATTTTGGTACCGAATATTAACTCCAAAACTGACCTCCTAGTTATCGTTTTTCTAAACTACTAATCTTCAGAACCTTTACTTTTGGTATCTGTGAAATCATTATCATGAAAATTGATAATCGCTCAAAACTGGTTTACATTGAGAACCACCAGCTGTCATACTTGAAGATGCTAAGCCCAGTGATTGTGGATTCTGTATAGCCACGCCATTTGATTTCAAGCCAAGATACGCACTGAGTGGTTGTAGTCCAATAAGCTCAACCATGCGGAGTATAGGAGCCTTCTGGCTATACCCGTGGCACCTGTATTGTATATAAATCTGGGGTTGAATCTAACCTAGGCTCGAATCATGCCTCAAGAATATTTCACTACGGTAGTGTCTAAAAGACCAAGCTTCTCCTTCAGAAACAGCTAATAGTTCTGCATAAAATTCGTTGCAGTGGTATAGTTTTCGACGATGAAACGTTTATCTTAGCCCAAAGGTGAAAGGTAATCTTGTTATCTATTGTCTCTATTTTTTAATCCTTAACTTTTCTAGCAGTTGCTCCGAAGCTATTTGAGCTTCAAATTCCAGTTTTATAGAGCTGTTATAGCGTCGTATATAAAATATAGCCCAAAAGCGACTTCAAAGTGGTCTCAACTGGTATCAACTAAGTCTCGGCAGACATTATTCTTTGTCATCTACGTCATGTTTCAAAATTATTGCTCTTTAACTGAATAATGTACCATCATCAGTGTTTGGATGTCCTGAAGCAGATTAGAAAGTCAAATTTTTGAGCTGACAGCTGCATTCATTACACTCATTTGAATCATCTCTTTATCAACGATTCAATGCCTTTTAAGCAACATTTACAATAGTCAAATGTCGGCAGGTTTTAAAAAATATACACATCCTGCAAACATATCAAATATTACTTTTGACTTTTTGTCAAAAAATATCGAAAGAGATTTGATCGATGCTAGTAAAGTATGCATCAACTGATCAATATGAAGCATGTATCTACAAAAATTGAGGAAATTCAAAAAAAGCCTCTACAGAGAAATTGACGATGCGTCTTAACTAACACGTCTCACTGGTAGATGTCGTAGCTATCGAGTTCGTAAAGAGTCACAAATTACACCCATCGTATTACACAGAAGTCGCTCCATATTTCGAGTACAAACTAATGAACGTACGTCAGACAATTTTGTGACAAACATCCTGCACACACGTCCTAGTGGGTTGACAATTGATTGTCTAGCTTTGAACTCAAGAACAGTCTTGTTACTTATCATATTTTTGTATTTTTTTTTATCTATATCTCATCCACCCTATTGCCTCCGCGGTCACTTTCCAAAATAATGTTTCCCATTGCTCCACCTGAATTTAGTAAACAGAATCCCTCATAATGTGTTTCCAACATGACAACAGTTTTGCTCTTGAATATTCGATGGACCGAGCCCGGATTTCCTTCTTTGGCAGCTCTTTTTCACCTGTGAGATTGACTCCTGTACTGAGGGGTTCAACTGTTGGAAGGCACTTAAAATCCTGCTATGTAGGTGTATAATAAAGTCTGCTGGATCTGCTTTGCGATATTACTCTCATTGATACTATGGATGCATATTTGCTCCAATCAACTCAGTACTTCAGTATATCAATTTACATGTGTATCGCCCTATCCTATTTGACATGCCTCAAAATTGGGATTTTATATCCTGAGTCAAAAACGATGCTGAAAATTTTCAGCAGAAATGTGCTTAAAAAAAAATTGCCTATCGTTTACTATTTTAACCTTTCATCTATATTCTATAGGTATATCTTTGTTTGTTAACCAAATAAAAAGCCAATAACCTCCGCAGAAACGATAGGAAAGTCTACAACAATTTAATTGATCAGAACCCCAAAAAGATCAGAAAGGAAATAAAGATACAAAACGTTTCAGCTGAGGCAGTCTGTTAAGATTTGAAGGGATGACGATCATCATATATGCTCCTCCCCATTCCCAGCGCGTTACAGATCGAATCTCTGCTTACGATTCCCGGGTGTTCGAAAAAAAGCTGGAATACAGGTCCGGAAAACTTGCGTTAGTAGCGCCAACAAATCTCCCATACTCAGATACCTCTGCATGCAACAAATCAACTATGCAACTAACAACTTTACTCTGTTGATTATTGGTGAGAACCTGTACCGGTCGACGTGTGGGAGTCACGTATCCTGCCTATGAAAAATTTTAACACATATCTTTAGCGAAAACTGCGGGCAACTTTCTATCCAATTTTCCAGAGAAAACGAAAAGTATTTAAAGTCAACGTAACCACTAAAGGTTGCTAATACTTCTAGCTATCTTCTAATATAACTGAAATTCACTTAAAATTTTCAAATGCATTATTGTTAATACGCAAGAAGGGTTTGAGATAGGAGATCGAGATGCGAGTCCGGAGAGATCAGCATCAACATTCTCCTAAATTTTGTGTTCATTCACAATAAATAATCTATTGCGAAGCCCAGAAAGATAGTCATTGCGGTCTCTCCATCCGCTCACAACCATAAAGCTCTCTATCTTGCAAAGCACACTATATTTCCTACAAGAGATATTTCTCACTCCTTCTTTGTGATGTTTCTCTATGGCCTATTTTTGCATTGTGTTAAGAGTTCGCATTATGCTATGATTCGGATTGTTAAGCTTCAGTGATTTGAATGAGGTTTCTAAATGTGATATGAGGTAAATCCGAAAGCTCCTGACTGCCCTTGATTCGTTCGAGCTGAATCGGGTAACATTTGTTGCAGTCAACACAATGCAGTCAGATTTGACGGTGGCAGGGAGATTACATGGCATCGCTTTGGATGCTAAACACCTGACACATCAGCCACACCACCATACAAATTTTGGTTTTTTTTCGGCATACCTCGATATCATTTTGAAACCTTCACATAAAAATCCGGTCCTAGATATAAAGCTCTGTGGGCGTAGTTAAAGGTAGAACGTGTCCTAGGTTACTACTAACCTGCAGCTACGAAAATCAAGAAGAATTTTAAATGGCTTAGATAGTCTACTTTTAATAGTCGACCACAATGTTTTTACGGCCATTCTTGTGTCACAAATATTACTCGTTCGAACCCTGGAAAAATTTAACCATTGCAAAAAATCGGCCGAATTCAAATATTAAAAGCTCCATAAATTCTACGTGAGGGAAACGTTCAACAAACATAAGTTCTTGTTAGGAGATCTTAAATGTTCTAATTCGGTAGACAACAAATAGTCGTTGAAGCCTCACTGTTAAATTTGGAACTTTTGCCACATAAATGGAACTCTTTTGGAACTCTTCATACGGATAAGAATAATATACGAGAAGGTGATTTGGTCAGTATCACACTTGACTTTCTTTGTATTACTTTGACATTAAGTAATATTTTTGGCTTCCAGAGGTACTTACTAAAACTCTGTGGGCAGTTATTCTGAGTTTCAAACATTTTGTTCCCATTATCGATAAATGCAAACTTCAAATACCTCATAAAGTTTGCGTTGATTACGTAAGGCTGATTGTATCGAAAGGACAATCATCTTGCATTACATCATCTTGTTTGAAATTAGAATATATTTAATAAGCTTTTAGGCAGAGAAAATTCTATGGGATTTTATTTTCAAATGTTCTTTTTAAATTAAAATTAAATCTAAGCAAAGAGTACAGCAAGAGAATCTGTTGTATCGGGAGGTTCGGTATCAATTATCCTTGAAATTCCCATGCTAGAGTTTGCTATTTTATTGTTTGGCCAGAACTAGACCCTATCCCATTACTGGTTGCAGTCCGAGCGAAGTTGAATTCGGAGCGTCCATCACCTAAATAAAAGCCTCCTAAATGAAGTTTTGACAGCTGACAGATCAACAAAACTCATAGTTCAGACCTATAACCTGACTACTGACGATTAAACGAATTTGTTGGTGATGAATTCCTTGGTCCAAACAACCCAATGAATTTCTAGTATGTAACTAGTTGCGTCTCAAAAATAAGTAGCCGCTTTCACTCCTAGGTTTGCTAGTGGGGAAAGCATGGACCCACAGTATGATGCATATTAGGAAGAGCCCGGACTCTAAATATATAAATGACCCTAAATATAACATTTAAAATGAAGTCCGTAGTTACTCTGGCATGGAAGACACCACTAACATTTTTACAATTTAGTAACTTTTTATTCAAATTGGTAAACATAATTTAATGTAAGCTGCTGATGTAAACATAGAAAAAATATATATTTTAGAAAGATGGAAAGAGCTCAAGCTGGTTTCGAACACGCATCCCTGCGGCTTCTCGTCAGGTGCCAACTTGAACTCTTTCCATCTTTCTAAAATATTTATTCACTTTCGAGATATTCGATAAAATTTGATCGGAACTTCCGCACCCATGAGTCTTCGCTGAGTTAGCTTAGCAAGAGTATAAATCACTTACAATGTTGTAAGTGAAAATGGAAAAATTGATCTACCAAACCTTCTGAAATTGATAGATAAAATAATTAAAACAATTTATGTTGTTACCAATTAAAGCGTGGTGAAAACTAATTTAACTTCTTTCTAGTTACAAGATTAGAACACTGTAAACATTATTCCTCCCATTTATAACAACAGGCAGGGGTCATTTGCTCATGCATCTCAGTTGGCATGAACATAAAACCCATGATGACGATTCATAACTCTTTTCAGTGTGAAGAAAATACCATCAGTATTTCATTACCCACATCCTATTCACCTCAAATTACATACTGCGGTCGTTCCATTCAATTCTAAGTTAGATCTAGAGTTCCACTAGATTATGCATACTACCTCCACTTGTTAGCCAAGTGAGGTCAAGATCAGTGAGATCCCGAAAGAGGGTACATGCTATCTTTGAATTCAGTCTGCAAGTAGGCGCAAAAGATAGATACATGGATCATGGCACCATAACGTGTATCGAATTGATCGTATCGTTCACACATTTCCCTCAGCTTTAGGATCATCATCAATGATATAAAATGACCATCGCGAATTGTACCTGATTATATACATCAATCTTCGGTACTAGCTGTGGCTCCAGTTAATTTTCACGTTGAAATCAGGTGTGTTCAGGTGAGATACCACGGTGCCAACTGTATTTATGCAATCTCAGCTTTAACAACACTTTTTCTGGAGTCATTTTTCTTTTGTAGGAAATCATTACATTGTACATGATTGCATTGTGTCGAATGTGTGGGTATTAAGTTTATTAAATCACGCGAGAATAATCTTATTCATTATATGGATATGCTACGATTCATGGATAACTTCTTGCATTCGTTGACCTGAAATTGATTTTGACGTAGATATAGGCTAGAAATTATTTAATTGTCTAAGCGTTAGGTTCGTTGTTCTTAAGCTACACCAAATATTTATTCACATCCTTTTTCCATAAGAAACATTTTCGATGATTTTGTTGTAGGTTTTAGTTTTGGTGTTTCTATTACCGAGAAAATGGACGCAACAAGTCTACTATAACTCGTAAGCATGTTAAAACAATTTTCCTTGAGCAATTTGTTCCATGTTTCTAACAGGTCCTAAACTTCTTTCTTACATTCAAATGCTCAAATGTCGTATAAGAAGACCGAATTTGGATCCTAAGGATCTTGGCAGCAAAAACAGGAATCAAATTCGACAGGCCATCAACGCTTTTGAAAGTACAACCGAAGCTCCAAAAGCCTAGTGTTCCCATCTTTTCTATCGTCAACGGTTGTCCATTGACGCCCTACACTTTAGAGAAAAATAGCTACCTAGGGGACTTCGTGCCTTGCCCAATTCATCAGGACTTTCATATCTTTCTCTTTCTAGAAAAAATATTGACCTCCCTAGAAGAAGAATTATGCCCATCAACAGTTAGCTATGTATGGGCTAGTTCATGAAACTCATAAGGACACCACTGAGGCGTGACAATCTTCGGAACACCCAACTTTGATTAATGTCGGAAGAGTTCATGCAGGCCTGGAAAAAATTGAATATATCAAAGAAATTGGAGAGATTTCTTGCAAGATTCTTCAAACAATATCTGAAAGACTACAGCGCTATCATCGAGTGTCCAACGTATTAACTATATGAACAGTGTTCACCGAAAAGCCACTGTCACCATACAGCAAGGGGCAAACCGAGAGCTCAACTACCTGGAAATAACGATGAAGCGATAGACAGGCACATGATAAAAAGGCACACATGATAAAAAATATAAAGGAAACCAACTTGAATGGACAATACTATACACGCGACATAGGAATACTCCGCCTAGTATACATAAGAAGCATACAGAACAATGATAAAAAGGGCATAGATCCACCCCTATTGACGTGCAAAAAATTACTTGAACGAACTGAACAATATACAGAGCATAGTTGATAACAAAGGATGCAATAAACAAGATATAAGCTAACAAAAGCGGATGCAGAAAAGAGGATATTGAAAAAATCATAGCAAAAAACGAACCAAATAAAACAACACCGACCTATATAAAGAAGAATTTAAATCAGGCACATCGGCATACGTAGATTAAGGGAAACTCAAACTTTCACTTGAAAATAGAAAATACCAGCCGCATAGTACCAGCAGAAAAAATTCCTACACATGTACACCTACAACAAGACCGACTCAACTGTGCAACGCATCAACACAATCATATCAAAAAATTGGGCACAATTGTCAACTCAATGAGACAATCGCTCTGATAGTGTAAAAGGCTGAACCAGATATATTGGAAGAACAAGAATTACATAAACTAAGGAAAACAAATATTTTCTTTGCAGCTATTGGTCAACTCTGAAGTTACTTTCTCAGTCCTCGGCACAACGCTCGTAAGTGCCGTGCAAAACCGTGATGGACCAGACCATCAGAAACGCTCCCTTTGAATGGTCTCATTATTGCGCTATTTAAACACCCACCCGTTATCAATCTTTATTAAGGAAAGCCACAATCTTGCCAAAAAATACCAGCAATTCTTCCAAGGCACGTCCTGTTAAGCAATTCTCAAAATGAGTTGGAGATGATTTAAAATACATCCTCAAGAAGATCCCAGTCAGGGCCAGTGGCTCCCTCTAAAAGCTTTCATTCTTTCGCCATATGAAATACCAATCCGTCATAAGCGGTTTTTTAAGAATCCACCACCATATTACACCTAAATACTAGCAAAAACAACTCAGGGATCCCACTGAGGCACGTCTTACTTTCAGAGCTTTAAAAAAGAGCTAAAGATGGCTCAAATGAAACACTCTTAAAAATCACCCATTGAGGACCAGCGGGTTCAAAAAATAAATAAAGTTCAGCAGTGTTCGTGAGACAAACATTTTTTGATCAACATATTCGCCAAAATTGAAATTTGCCATAAAAATGCTTATATTATATAAATATTATTTGACGTTTTCTTGAATCCATTGGTTGGAGCTACCAAGTTAACAGGACCAGCCAATGTTTAAATGTTTCCATGCGCTTACCATTTTCCAGGACCATGGAGCGTTTGATCAGGACGTTTACCATTTTGGCAGGACATTTTGTTGACTATGGTATTTTTTGTGAGCATTTCGCAATATCTTTCTTCCCAGTTGCACCAAACGTAGATCGTAATCATGTTAAGGTGGAGGTCCTGGCCTTTGCGTAAGTATTTACAATGCTAACAATTCAGACAATCCCCGACTATCAGATTAGGCCGAACTTTATTTGCAATTGTCTCTTTTCTTTTGATTTTTCGTCAAACAAGAGTACTTTTATCAAACGTTTTACGTCAAAACCCACTACCATCACAAGTCTACTTGTGCTTTTTCATATCAGTCTGAAAAAGCCACCCGGAAGTGTTGTTAGCGCTATTTTGATGCTATTATGTCGCAATGGTATAACCACACAAAAGCAAGAATACTCCCACGCGGCTTCGGGAGAAAGAGATAGAAAATGTAAGAGTGGATTTGGACTTGAATTGCGCTTTTAAAGATTATTGAAAGATTATTCTTATTAAACGAAATACTGGCAAATATTCCAAAAAACAAAATATTGTTTTTTTGATAGAGTTGATAGAGTCTCGATTTTTGACACTTTTGGAACATTTTTCCCGGATAATTTGGATGACATTTTTGTAATTTATTTTCCTGATTTTGACACTACTGGCTTGTTTCTTGTTTTTAATTTCAGTCAAACTTCGACATATATCAAAAAGCCAACGAGTCCAGACCTTTGCACTTGCAAAGATATGTAATGTATTAATTTATTTAATTACAATTTGTTGATTATAATAACTTTCTTCTTTACGTCAGTTGTCAAGCGTCTATATAAGTTGAATTGAAAGTGAGAGAGATCAATTTCTCGCTGTCGCTATTTATACCCCCATCATCTAGCGGTGAAACCTGACACTAGGTTGTCATCTGGCAATCGCTACAGTACTCCCCCTCGAGTGACATTGTCACGATGATGTTTTGCAGGAGGATACGTCTTAATAATTCGTGGTCGTGATGTGACGGGTTGCCATGAAATTGATTTCGGCTGACAAGGAACAGAAGCATTTTGATTTAATATGAAGGATGACGGATTTTCGACGTGCTGGGTAGCGGCGACGGCAACGAAAGCTGGTTTCAAACGTTCAGTAGACACATTGATTTGTCTACCCTCGACATCAACGGTAAACAAAACATCCGAAATCCGGTTGATCACTTTGTGAGGTCCTGTGTACGGTTGGCAGAGTGATCTCTTGACGGCGTCAACCCTCAAGAAGACGTGTGAACAGGAATGTAACTGCGGATGCACGAAGGTTGTTCGTTCAATGCGACGGTTGACTGGAACTGGTCATAATTCACGCATGTGTTGCTTCAGCATCGATCCGAATGCGTGCGGATCGAACTGTTTGTCATCGCTCACGAAAAACTCGCCAGGAAGTGTTAATGTAGTTCCATAAACCAGCTCAGCGCAACTTGCTCCTAAATCCTCCTTAAATGCATTTCGGAGTCCTAGTAAAACGGTTGGTAGGATATGGGGCCAGTTAGAATTCCGCTCGTGGCACATGATGGCAGCTTTTAATGTGCGATGCCATCGCTCGACCAACCCATTCGATGCTGGGTGATATGGCGAAGTTCGCGTTCGTTTACATCCCAAGAGTTTAGAGAGTGAAGAGAAAAGCGCGGACTCAAATTGAGTTCCTTGATCAGTCGTTACGATCTGTGGCGCTCCAAATCTCGATACCCAGCTTGCGTAAAATGCGAAGGCAACGGTTTCAGCTGTTTGGTCGCAAACAGGAACTGCTTCTGGCCAGCGTGAAAATCGGTCAACCATGGTTACGCAATAGCGATAACCGTTGGCTGTTATTAGTGGTCCGATTATATCCAGATGAACCTGCTGGAAGCGTTTGTCCGGTATCGAAAACTCTTGAATGGTGTTTTTCGTATGTCTGCCAACCTTGGATTTCTGACATGGTATACAAGAGCGTGTATACGCCCGAATGTCTTTCTTCATGTCAGGCCAAACAAATTTCCGTTGAATTGCTCGAATCATTGCGCGGGCTCCAGGATGCGAGCATCTATGGAAGGTCTCCATCACTCGATTTCGTAGAGTTGATGGAACGTATGGTCGTATATTGCTCGTCGATGTATCACAATATAAATTTCCTTGTTCTTCCATAGGGAGTGGGTGCAGCTTGAGCGAAGTACTGTTTCCAGATAGGAGTGTTTGAAGTGCGGTGTCGTCGCGTTGTTCATCGATCAGTTCACAGGTGGTTATTGACGATGGCAGGTTGATTGCTTCCACTCGTGATAATGTGTCTGCTACGATGTTTTCCTCTCCACTTACATGCACGATTCGGGTGCAAAATTGAGATATAAAACTTAAGTGCCTTATCTGTCTCGGCGAAGATTTTTCTGTTTTCTGGCTGAACGCATATATTAATGGTTTGTGATCCGTCTTGATAACGAATTGCGTGCCTTCCAGCCAGTGTCGGAAGTGTTTTACACTGCTGTAAATAGCTAATAGCTCTCGGTCGTAAACGCTGTACTTGACTTCGGCGTTGCTGAGTTTCCGCTGAAAGTACGCTAGAGGCAGCCAGTTACCATTAACTTTTTGCTCGGGGACGGATCCAATCGCAACATTCGAGGCATCAGTAACAAGTTGTAATGGCATTGATGGAGAAAAGTGCACTAGCAATGTTTCTTTCGCTAGGCTTTCCTTACAAGCGTTAAAGGCTTTTAAAGTCTCTGCCGACCATTCGATGAAGCTTTTGTCACCTTTCTTCACGTTGCGGAGATATTGATGAAGAGGTGCTTGTAAGTTAACAGCATCACGAATAAATCTTCGGTAATAGTTTAAAGTGCCGAGAAAACAACGCAGTTGCTTTACCGTTGTTGGCAATTTAAAATCTCGTATGGCTTTCACTCGCGAATCAGGTGGAGAAATGCCATGCTTATTTATCTTGTGGCCGAGATACTCGATTTCCTTTACGCCTAATTCACATTTGGCGATGTTGATGACTATTCCGTATGATTTCAACCGTTCGAAAATTACACGAAGATGATGCATGTGTTCCTCGTTGGATTTAGATGCAACCAGAATGTCATCTAGATAACAGACACAAAAGTCCAAACCACGTAAAACTTCGTCCACGAACCGTTGAAAGGTTTGGGCGGCATTTCGAAGGCCGAATGTCATAACTTTGAATTCGAACAATCCAAAAGGTGTTATGACTGCCGTTTTCGGGACATCTTCTTCGGCAACAGGAATTTGGAAATATGCACGAAGCAAGTCTAACTTTGAAAATACACATTTGCCTGTGAGACCTGATGTAATATCCTGTATATGTCGCATGGGGTAGCGGTCCGGAATGGTGACGGCATTTAGTCTGCGATAATCACCGCATGGGCGCCACGAACCTTCCTTCTTGGGCACTAGATGTAAAGGGCTGGCCCATGGGCTGTTTGACGGGCGGCAGTAACCCTTGTCCATCATATACTGGAATTCAGCTTTGGCGATTTTCAGCTTGTCTGGTGGTAGTCGTCTAGGACGCTCCGCTACGGGTGGACCAGTGGTGACGATGTGATGTTTTACGGAATGTTGAATTGTTTTCGCTAAGGCTGGATTTGTAACTTCCGGATATGATTTCAGGAGTTCGTGGAATCGCGATTCACCATTTATCGTAACAACAGATCCTGTGCACAGATTTGATATGGCTCCGGCTGATGTGAGATTAGTTTTTAGATCAACGAGACGTCTGTTTTTTAAATCTACAGATAGACCGTGCTCTTTCAGAAAGTCAGCACCTATGATTGGTTGCGAAACATCAGCAACTATAAATGGCCACGTGAATGGTCGACGCAGGTTGAAATTCAATGTCAACAACTTTTCACCATAAGTATTTATCGGAGATTTGTTGGCCGCATATAGCTTATATTTTGTCATACTATGATTTCCGAGCGATTGGAGTTTAGGTATGACTGACACGTCCGCACCTGTGTCAATCAAAAATCTTAGTTTGGAGTGTTGATCTATCACAAACAGACGGTTTGTTGTGGAGCGGCTGCGATCCGTCTCAACCCGCAGGGCTCCTATGCGTTTCCCGGTGTCACTGGTACCTGAAAGTTACACGGCTTGGTGCAACGACGAGCGGCTACTCCGAACTTTCGATGAAAGTAGCAAATTTTGTTTTCATTTTTTCGATTGCGAGAACGGCTTTGTCGCCTGAAATGTCGTGGTGATCTTGATCTTCGATAAGTGGACACACGTAGTTCTTCAATGGATGCCTTCAATTCTGCGATCTGTGCACTTAAGTCTTCCGTTCTGGGCGAGCTTCCTTTTGAATTTTGGAAGTTTGAAATCTCGCAGATCTCACTTGGCTGCTTAACCTCTATAATTTTATCAGCCATTTCAGCGAGGCGGATGAGATCGCTTGTTTCCGCGATGGCGAGTATCGACTGCACGTCCGGGGGCAGTCGTTGTAACCACAATGATTTCAAAAATGATTCACCTACCTTATTTTTCGCAGCTGAGGTCATGCATCGCAGTAAATGTGACGGCTTGCTGTCGCCAAGTTCCATGCCTGTGAGTAGTGTCCGTACCTGAGCTTCTTCGGACGGCGCGTACACGTTGATCAGCCTTGCCTTAATTGACTCGTACTTTCCGGTTGGTGGTGGATTCTCCACGATGTCTGATACGGCGTCCAAAATGGTGCAATCCAGTTCGCTGATGATACGATCGAACATGGCGGTGTCGGAGAAAGCTTTGCACACCCGAAATTGTGCTTCGACGCGGGCGAACCATAGCGTTGGTCGAGTCGTCCAAAATGGCGGAAGGCGCACATTTGCGATGTCGCTGGTGCTGGATGATGTGTGTGAAGCTTCGGTGTCAGCTACGGCTCCTGTGCTGGTTTCAGCTTTAGCGGCGGCTTCGGCTTTAGCAATCTTCGTCTTTTCCACTTCTGGCTTTTCAGCTGCGTCTCGCACCGTTTTTCCTTTTGAAGACATATTTGTTAGCGTCGGCTTCGAGTTACGTCGGGGTCACCAATGTAATGTATTAATTTATTTAATTACAATTTGTTGATTATAATAACTTTCTACTTTACGTCAGTTGTCAAGCGTCTATATAAGTTGAATTGAAAGTGAGAGAGATCAATTTCTCGCTGTCGCTATTTATACCCCCATCATCTAGCGGTGAAACCTGACACTAGGTTGTCATCTGGCAATCGCTACAGATGCAAACTTCATACACCTGCTTGTTAATCGGTTCTGGTTGGTATATTCCAAGGCGACTTCCGTTGTTTTTATTGTTATTACGTTAACCAGGCTCTAGGGTTTCAAATGTTTACAAAAATACACGTTGAATAAAGATGATTAAGTAAGGTCTTATAATTGTAGTTAATTTTTTCGATATACTGACAACTTATTTGTCAATCGTCTTCTTAAAAAGTACCTTGAAACGCTAGTCGTCGAATCTTAATACAGGATGGCACAAAAGTTTCTGACCATAGTATACCTCGTATGAAGTTTGAAAGAATAGAATTAGGAGGGAAGTGAAGATCTTGTCTCCCACTCCTTGAAGATCAGGAAGCGTAGGCCTAAGAGGGGCTATATTTCTGTAGTAGTGAAGAATATATACAACATGTTAGGTATTAGACTCAGTAATTAGTACTAAGTACATCCTCTTTCGTTTTGTATACACACAAAAAGTGGTTTTATAAAATTTTCACCTTAATATTTGAGTTAATCAGCAGAAACTACGTCTCACTTAATTCGAACATATTGAATCCACTGCTGCTTTTTTTCGGGTTTGGATCTCTAAAGACACTCTCCTTTAATTTGGACCACATATGTTCGATGGGGTTAAATCAAAAGAATCGCCAGGCCAATCAATCGACTCACAAAGTTTCGAAACATTGTGTGCCTTGGTGCCATCTTTCATCAAAGTCACTACCTTACCGTTTCTCATTTGTTGGCGATTAGTAAGGCATAAACAAGAGGAAACAGGGCGAATATTTCCCTATTAGCAGGCACTCCTACCTGAACAATGTGAAATTGGGTTTTCCGCGACTGCTCACTCCGATTCTATCCGTTGGATGCAGTCGAATCCACAACTTTTCTGTAAAAAAGTTTTTTTTGGCAGGAAGGTGAAGGCTGTTTACGCCCTGAGTTTGGGACTTCCAGATGCTTTATGCTTCTGGACTCTCCACTAAACACCTCATCTTTCCACGTAAGAACCGAGCCTGGAACCGTGTGATATGTTCTTACGGGTTAGGCCTCGTATTCCTACGCCTCGTCTGTAAAAAGCATACTTGCATGTAACGGATAACTCAGCGAATTGCCACCAGCAAATCTACGATTTTTGAGATTTTGGCGGCAATTCAGCCGGTTTTGTATGTTGTTCTCAGAAAGCTGAAGTTTCTTGCCAGCCCCCAGTTTGTAGACCGTATCAATCTTTGAACGGTTCGCAACGACACGTTTTTACTTTGTGACCTTCGGAGAGCTGTTAAGTCGTTTCTCAGCATTGGTCGTGCCTCCAGTCCTGGTCTATTTTCAGTCAATGTTCGAATTTTTTCTTTTTTGAAAAATTACCTACCTACAGAAGAACCTCCACTTTTCCATCCTCGGTATTGCAGCATTTTTGCACGCTGTTCTTGCAGACCCTAAGTATTCTGCATATCCTGCTCTAGCTGTATCTCAATCTATGCATGCGTTGAATCGTAAAACATTTTTTTCAATCCGTTAAAGAATTACATAGTGTTTAGGATTTGAACAATTATTAGTCTGAATATTTTAATCGCGATTAAGGGTACCTAAAAAACTCTCTTGGAATTTCGATCCCTGTTTTTCTCGCTCTTGAATCAAAGTCATAAATTATGTATTTTCGTCTTAATTCCTGCTTTTTCATTAGAGAAACAAATTAAAGGTATATAACTTTGAGTAAATTTGAATTGTCAAAATTTTTGAAGATCGTTTTTTGCCGATAAATTTATTCGGGCTTATTGTTCATGTTGTGGGTAAGAAACTTTCGCGTAATACTTTAGCTAACCTAAGTTGATTACTTACACTGGCTTCCAGTTTTTCGGCAAATCGCGTTTGATTAAGATGGTTCGTTTTGGTCTAATGATCGCGGTTAATTGTTTTAAATTGGTGACAGTCTCAACGCTCCAAACAAAGAACTAGCCTTTCTTCGACGAAATTTAAAAATTTTATGCTTTGGGATGTGTCCAAGAGGACAGATCCACCTTCTTTGACTTTTGCGAACCGGTTCTGCGCAGTCATCATACCCATAACACATTTTCTATGCATGTAGAATATATTTGGGGCAGTCGTGATTGCCTTTATTACGTGGTTTAACCTCGATGACGCCCAAAGGAAAGATGGTGTCAAAAATTCTGATTTTTCCATTCTGGATATTTTATTTTCAACTCTGAAAATAATAAAAAATCGACGTTGTCAAAAAAAACAACAACCAAAAATCGCCTTTCAGCGCAAATATTAGGCCTCCGAATAAACCCTTTGACAATTAGGAAACAAATCCATGTATGATTACTGGATAAAGGACCTGAAAGAAAAACTCGTCGAATTTATCATAAATATGAACTGTTTTGCAGGCTACGATCAAATAGTGGTTGAATAGAGTATTTGCATCCTTTGTATGTACATTAGTCATACAGTCACGCTGCTAGATAGAAGTCTTTACTAGTACTAGCTTTGCTACAAATGTGTAGCAAATGAATTATTCGTTTCTTTTTGATCACTGGGATAAGAAAAAAGCCGGTTGAAGGAACCTTCGTGAGGATCACTGAGAGCACAGTTGGTAACCTCGTTTTTATTGGGCTGCCCAATGTCTTATTCGGCGGTTTGTCACATTCGACCGTTCTTTTGTATAATTTTCCGAACTTGTGTTATACCCTGAACATATTTAAAGTTTCTTTATTCCATAATGACATCACGTCGGGATCACCACAGTGAAATTCCGTTTGGAATTTAATGTTTCTTTATTCCATAATGACATCACGTCGGGGTTACCACAGTGGCATCACGCTCAGGTCTTTGGCATAACTCCGAATTAAATTTAGCACTGATTATGTATAAAAATTATGTTATCATTGATTTTATATATAATTTTCAACAAGGATACAACCGACACACGTTGAATAGCGTTTGTAGAATCTAGGGAGAGTTTGACAGATCGAGGGTGACAAATAGGTATGGATCCTTATCGTCAGGGTCGGTAGCTGGAATATCTCTAGGGGTATCGCTGAATGCTCTACTTGTATGCTTTAAAAGCATGCAGGCAAGCACATTCTTGCCTGCTGTTTTCCATGATCCTTTTAGAGTTGAAGGCAATACTATTAAACGACCGCATAAGAGGAAAGCTTCCTTATAGCTAATATCGACCCACATTTTCGAGTGTGCTATACTTGAGCTTCAACTCAATGCCTGCAATAACTCATGACTAGCGTGATATATTAATTATAAATCTATTGTTATCTTTCGCCAGAACAGGAAAATTCAATATAAATTGAGTAACCAAACGCACAAAATCACCACAAGGTCCCACTATTAAGGCATAATATTTCAAAATGATAATTCCCACAAATCTATGTCCATTACCAAGCAAAAGTCGTCGACGTGGTAGCAGCAGATTACAACAAGACCACGAGTATGTTACGTTGTTCAACTTGAAATCGTCATTCGATTTCTTCAGGGACCTTCTTACCGGTAGCCAACAATGCAATCGATCCAATCGAAATGGCAGAGAAAATTTATGTCTTTCTTGTAGTATAATATGATGCTTGATTACTTTCAAGTGCACACACATTGTAGATGTTTGGTAGCGAATTCTTGAGATACCTGTTCCTCGATATCTTCCGGCTGCTATTTCTGTCCAAATGAATGCTCGCTCTAACCGTAGATACGCGAGGTGCCCCACATATCAACAGAACATGCAGGAACTCGTATCTATTCTATAATAGTTTTGCCCAGTGTCCATGATGGATGGATAAATAGGAAAAGTATCTGAAAGGTATGTCCATGCGGGCTAGGCGTTGAATAGGGTAAATGATTCACTGGTCGAGGCTGTCTTTGCCAATACCTCTATTAGTTTCCCGCCAACGATTTGAATAACCTATCAATATTCTGCTCCATCCATTAATTTCGTGATTGGAAATGTTTTATCCGGAACTAGGCTTATACTCTTGTTAAATTGAGTCCTGTTGAGTCGCCTGGCAAAGTATCTGTACAACAATTCAGAACAGGGGAAGTCGAAATACAGATAGACTTCAGCTTTTCAAGTGACTTTTTGTGTGGACTGGAAAGTTTGGATACACGAAATAAATGCTGGTGGTTCAGAGCTCTCCTAACCAGACTTTTCTGATAACCGAGTAATGTATTGTTAGGATGTGGGAGTGTTGTGTGTGATTTATAGCGATTGAGCCAATGTAGGCGGTTTGTAGTAAAGTGTATTATCCGTTCAGAATCGTAGTTTGGATTGGAGTTATTGCATTTTGGATTGAAGAAAATGTAGGGTGGCATGGAAACGAAGTTAGATTTAGGGTTTCCAAGTCATAACTCAAGTATTTCAACAACGAAAAATCTGCTCCTGCTGAGATCAAAAGCTTTTAAGCCCTGCATTCCTGCTTGCAGCTAGCACACATCATCATTATCTTTCCTATCGAAAAGCGGTCATCGTTGGTCATTCTGATGTTCATTGTGATGAATCGCCGGATTATTCGAGTGGACATCCGCTGGTCCATCCAAATACCACACACATGCTTCATATACTTCGAGATTTAATCCGATAAAATATTCATAGGGGAATGTACCGATTTTTTCACTTTCCCGCCCCGAACTCATCCAGCTGTTGACGAGCATGCATGCACATAAGCAAATGGATCAATTGGATTGAGATATATTGTTGGGAGCTCCAATTGCGGCATCTCTTAGTTGTCTCTTCTTTTATTGTGATTATTCATTTTCATGAATGAGTCATTTGCATTTTCATGTGAGCATTTTCTTTTCACATCGGAAACATTGCGAATGCTGCATTTTCTTCTGTTTTAATGTGATTTATCCAGCACTAAGCGAAAGATTAAATGATACTTCACAAAGATACACTTACTCCATGAGTTGTCTCCTTTGAAGTTGAAATCCGTCAAGCATGACGCTTTCATTTCAAATGGATTAATAGATTGAGGTACATATTTAGATTTATATAGCGTTGGGATGGGAAGATTTTTCTGGTTGAACGATTGAAAAAAGCAGCAGCAGTAACATTTCGGTCCGATTAAGTGTCATGTCGTTAACACTTTTATTAAATGGATTAAAGATGATCTTTTTCTAAAGTTATGAAATAATAAACATTAGCGAGGAAACATGATGTAAAAGCCTACTCAAAGTTACAATTTTACACCATCAATGCTCTAAGGGGAAAAAAACTTTTAAATTTAGAGCGTATAAACTGAAAAAATGGTAATTTTTAATGATTTCAGCCATGTCAGTTTGGCGTTAAAAACTTTTTCATTGCAGTTCACTTTAGGAAATTGCGTTTTTAACACTTGTAGAGCCATTAAGCAATTAATATCAGAATGCTTATCGTTAAACTATTACTGATATGAGCTACTAATGCTCAACTACGCGTTAAAAGAATAAGAGAATATTTCAGAGTTAACAGCCACATTGTAAGATTTTCCATTTGAGTACAAAAATATGAAATGGTCCCAGAATAGTGGTCCCTGAAGAATTGTATCTTTATTGGTTGTTTTTGATGCCGGATGAGAAGAACTTCATATTTCTTTCGACTGCATTTTCATTCCCTAATATGACAAATATTTACTTGAGATTTTTATCGATAGCATTCTATTCATAGCCACTATGGAAGAAAAAACGTTTAACGTCCATTTAACTTTTTTATATGTTCTCGAATACAGTCAGCTACCAGAAGTACTATGTCATATTCTCGTTTTTTGTTATTATTGAATGTTTTCTAATTTTTATGCTCGAATCATCATTATCGTCATCACCATTATCAGTCCCTCTTCCCTGTTTCAGACAACCTTTCTCTATGAAACAACCTCCCTTGAATGTATGCTTTTCTCATTGTCACGCGTTTATGGCGGTCCAACCCCGCCCCCCTCTTTTACAAACCAGATCATATGTGTAAGCTTACTATTATATATATAATAGCCCCATATTTCCTTTGAACAAATTAATTGGTCTCTTGTTACCTCTCCAGTAACAGGGTCGTATTATTATGGGTCAACTGTTGTCTGTCCATCTCGTCAGGTACTCTCCCTTTTCAGGTACTCCACCATTTTCAGGACTTATCTTCTCTGTAACTTATAACTTTTCTATCTCTGTTTTTCAAAAACGTAAATAAAGTTAAATTTTAATTTTTACCATAGATATAACCCGTGTTGTGGTGAAAGGAATATTTTTTAAACTTAGAAACGAAGAAAAAAAGAAAAAATTGATTTGATTACCATGAAGTTGGCTTTATTGGAAAAATAATGCTTTCCCATTTTGTTTAAATATGGTTTTTGGCATCTGAACGCTATGACTGGCGCGGAGCAATTCCAAACATCCAATTTTTGACTTGGGCCATATCTCAACAATAATGCGTTTCTCAAATTCCGAATTTTCAAGCGTCTCAGGTTTGTCCGTATACACGATCAGTTTGACGTATTTTTCCACAAGAAATAGTCCAGCGGTGTGAAATCAGAAGATCTTGCAGGCCAGTTCACAGGTCCAAAACGAAAAATTATGCTCTCATCAAATGTTTCTTTCAATAAGTCGATGGTTTCACAAGCCGTATGGCATGTCGTGCCATCCTGTTGAAACCAGAGATTTTCTGCATTAACGTAGCCATTTAACTGAAAAAGAGCGCCATCGCCAAATAAACTGTTTCTTATGGAATTCGGGATCCGCAGCAATTTGTACTTCGGTCCATACACAGAATCGAATCCGGCCTATATCGAATCATACACCGAAACCCAGTGGTCGTTCGGCTTCAATCCATACACAAGTATGATTTTGTGAGCCCACAAATCTAGATCGTTCTGTAAAATCTTCCATTCGGTGCATAGTTAAAGGTTAATTTGTTGTGCACAATCTCGAATGGGCACACTTGAGTCTTCATGGATAGTACGTTATAGTAGTTCTTCTTTATGCACGAAGTCTGGATGGATGCTCAATATCAGAGAGTAAACGTTTATTAGAAACGATCCATGATTAATCGAATTAATTTTTCTGATTGATGATTACGTCGGTCATAATAATAACGGATTGTGCGATGAGTTTCTCGAACAGAACCATTTTTTTCTTTTTTGCATTTGCAGCCGGTGATCACGCGTGAATCCATCCATGATAAAATGACGAATCAAAATAACCATAATACGCATGACAGCTGTCACCACATATATAGCATTAAAAAGTGTTGCCAATTTAAAGTGGACAACACTTTCATCGACATTTCAGGATTTCAAAGCGTGTCGTACGCTTCCCGCTTACCGTCGAAAAAGTCAATAATGTCATACAAAAATTGTGTGCAAGACCCATATGATAATATTTATAGGACCGAAAATGAGCGAAATGGTTGCTTTTTCCTCGTTTTGGTTCGTTGTGACGCAAAAGACCACTGCAAAATTTTGGCCGTGTGGTTGGCTTTTGCTTTATTATTGCAAGACCAACGGTACATGAGGTCATTTCATCAAAGGTGAATTGATATTGTTCTGAAATTCTATTTTCCTGCAAGTGAAACGCAAATTTGAAGTTGATCAAAATATTCTTTTAATCTAACTTCAACACACTTCAATAAATTCCATTAACAATTCTAGAAATCACTGTTCATCTATCACTTCATTTCCTGCGCACGATTATGCACTTCTAAATTTCCCTTAAATCGATCGCTTCCACTCGCGTACAATTTTATTTCCTGTAACAATTTTTAATTGGGCCTTTTCTTGACGCACACTGTCGTTTATCACTTTTTAATCATACCTCATCGTCTCCACCCGCTTTATTCGCTTATATGTATACTCCGAGACAGTAAATCCTTCTCATACCTTCTATGTAGATGATTCTCGAGGTCACGCGCTAAATCATTTGCATTTGCATTGCATTGTTGTTATTCCTAATTGCAGCGTATTTGCATAATGGCTTTTCCCCCTTTGAGAATGATCCATTTCTTTGTTATTTTTGTCGTTATTGTTTTGCATCGCATTTGACAACTACAGTGGCGTGTAAAATTTTTCGAACACGTGTCAATACTCTGACACTAGAAACACCACACGAAGTGGTGCTTTCCCTTAATTTAACGTTAGTGTTGTACTGTACATGCAGTTCTAGGGTAGTTATACGTAGGGCTTATTCAAAAAATCGGAGCCTTTTCAAACTAATCCCAAAATAATGCTCTCGAAAGTGTTGGTTCTGAAGTGTACAAATAATCAAGTGATTTAGTGTATGAATGTAAGTTAATAATTCCTGCTATAATGTCACTTATTATACATATTATGCAATTTACACATTACAGAGGTTTCCTACAACTTTGGAAATTGGGCCTCATCATAACCATAATAAACATAACATAAAAACATATTACATTCATACATTCTAGACAAACAAACTGAATTCGATAGTGCAACAAGCAAATGGAACTCCTGTTTGTAAGAGTGACTCAGCATATTAGATATTCTATGAACCGCAGTTATTACTACAGCCCTTGACAAAGTCTGATGTGCAGGAAATATTTTCAAACTGCATGAATTCCTTGCCTACAAGACAAGAATTCCTACAAGGATCAGCCATTTAACCTATATTGTACAAATTGTACAATGCACCAATCTTGCCACGCAATGTACAAGTAAAACTCTATGTGGAAACCGATTGCTAACACTATACTTCAAAACAAGCAGAAGTCAACACTTCCAAACTGGAACATTCAACTGAAATAATGCAAAAATATTCTGTAAATGGAAAATAATGATTTGCGAAGACAGGACTCAAGCCATATTTTCCACAAGACGAAGAGCAAAACTACCAAAGTTTGAACACATAGATTCCAATCAGATACCGTTGAATAGAACGGCTTAATTCTTAGGACTCACAGCCGTTGACAGGACGAGATTAAAAGACCACATACAAAAGAAAAAACACACTGTCTTGTATCACCTACGTAAACTCAGATCAGGTTTATGAGACATGAAAAAGAAGGTTCCCACTGACAAGTAGATAATTACAGCGGGTCTAAATTAAACCGAACGTGGCTTTGTGGAATTGAATGGAATGTTCGAAACCAGGATATACAAATATGACAGACTTTATTGGATGCCAAATAAAGTCTGTACGACGTCTGTAAGAAAATGTTATTAAAATTCTTACTTTCTAATTAGAGCACACTTTTTAACTACATTGTCGAAAATATACTGAACAATTTATAGAGCAACATATTGAAAAGTGAGTCTATGGTAACATATATTTGAATTTTCCGAAAAATGGCCTTACCAAAGGACATCAGAACTCGATACTTGATAATCTAGAACCAAAACTTCACAGAGATTTTGCTCGTTTATAAGTTTTTGAGGAAATCCGGTTGAGCTTATGAATACTGTTTTTTCAGTTTTTGGCATCGATTAAAATTAAAGAAAATTTTGAGAAAAACAGTCAAATTTCAATTTGGCCGTGTAAGAAAATAATGCTACAATACTCAACAGGATTACCTCGTAAAGTGTGTAAAGAAAACCTGCACAAAATTTCACGAGGATCAGTTTGGATCAGTAGCTCTTTAGATACTGTGTCCACTGACTTTCATTGGAGAAAAACTCGTTTAAAGATTTTCATCAATTTATTTTTGGTATACTCACACAGAATCATCGATTCAGTGGAGCGCTGTCATTCAGAATATCCAAAGCATCTTTCTGTTTCCTTTTGTGGTCTACGCTGACTTCCTTTGTTGCCTCTGTAGCTTTTAAGTCTGCTCTACTGATTCGGATGCACGTTGAGAAATCGAATCGGGGGTAGAAATTTTGAAACGCTGTATTTTATATAATTTTCAAACTTGCACTCCTTTGCTTTGAGGTCCTCATTTTAAAACGTACTATTAAAAAATTGAAAATTTTTTAAAGTACAGACTATATCTTCCTTTAGCAGCAAGGCACTGCAAATATTTGACAAGATAGACAGGACTCAAAGACAAAGTCCCAGCTGATATATTGTCAAAATAAGTACCCAAGCCTCAGATCGATTTTAAACAGCAGAACAGAAGGTAATTACGTTGCGTGGTGTTTGGTGTCCAATAGTCACTGAAAGAAATGGACCAAGAGTGCTTACTCCAAATCGTTCCACGCAGTAGTCGAAATGACAGCTGTCAAATTGTAACAAAATTTGGAAATAGACAACCTTGAAACCGTTCTGCAGGGGAAAATGGGGGCAACACTTTCTCCAAACCAATATTTTCTTTTATAAATTCAAAATTTTAAGGCCATATTGCGACGCATATGCATCCAGGGTGAAACCCTTGCTAAAAAAACATATCGAAATTAGAATTCTCATTAAGTTAAATGGAAAATTTAGCACGTAAATTATGTCGTTTTGATTAGGAAAAAGTATGTCTTCAGTCGCTTCGAGACGGATTCCATTTAATTATTCTTTTAAGCATGTTTCACTTTTTATTCTGGAATATCCTCAGAAAGTTTTGCTTTTGTGAAATTATGTAAATTATGAATCTGTCTGGTTCGGCAAGGAAACAATAATTTTCTGGTCTCATCATTACCTATGCAAAGCACGCTATGAAAGTCAAAAGCAAAGACGACAGCTAATATCAAGGCTTGCACACTAAGTAAAATGCCTCTTAAATGTTATTAGTGATTTTTTTTCGTTATTCAAAGTGACCATCCCTTTCATACCTTCACTCCAAAGAAATTTGCTCCTCTAATCCACCGCACGCATACATTTCCTTCAATTTATCATCGCCTCAGCTGTGTCAATTCTATATAAAAAATAAACCGACGAGGCGACCCCTAATAACAATAAAGAGTATGGTTTGGACCATTTATTGTCAGAGATCGTGCTTAGCCTGTGCAACCTAATTTAACCTTTAATATAGATACATCGAATAAAATTGATATAAATTTATGCCGCCCACAAAATCAACAATAACCGCCAACAACAATAGAGCAAAGGCAAATGTTAATGGTGATTATGATGATGATGGTGATGGCTACGGCGGTGGTGGTTGCAGTCTATACCAGAAAACTCTGGTAAGATGAAAATTGAATTGACATTGGACCTTGGGACGTGTTTGAACGCATGTAGTAGGATATTTTGTCTTTTTCTCAGATAATGAGGCGTAATAATGAGGGTTGTATGTGCTTAGGTTGAAACCGACGTGAGAACGTGCTAAATGGTACATGGTAAATATCGTATGCTTGACATCTGAGTCACAACCTGCAAAGCCTTTCATTAGAAGTGAGGATTTGTAATCGAAACACTCCAGTTCATACGAAAGGATCAACTGAAGCTCACTCTATCAATCAAATCAAACAATCTACCTTACTTACCCTGGTTAATTGTCTGGTACAATTTCTTGTGTCCTTTTCCAGTCACCAACACAATGAAATCTTATTTACTATCATTTAAGCATTTTAATTAATCAACAATCATTTGAACTTGGTCAAGTTTCAGCTGCAAATATGCGTTCCGATATTTACACTTAACCATAGATACATTCTGCATTCTAACCATAGATACATATAACGACGATTTCAATTTGATTTGCAACGTTCTGTTGAATGGCTGCAATTGCATTCAATTTAAAAGTGGTTAATGCATTAATTATAATTGTATGGTATGCCTGAAATTTGTACTCTTTAACTCGCCACATATAACAGCTCACACACGCATGCATACATCCTACTATAAAATAATTGCAGGTAATCCGCCCAGAATTTTAATTAAGTAAAAGGTGAATTTTCTTATGTTTCGTTCGTGAAATGATGTTTGTTAATCGGCAGTTAGGAAAGATAATTGGGAAATAGCAGCTGGAAATTTATTGCATGAAAACGTTGAACAAATTATTGATATACGTAATAAGAAACTATGAAACGATCAGCGTTTCTTCAGGTCAATATCTTATGAGGTGGATTGGTCTGTTAGATTTATGTATTTTCTAGATTCATATCTTTTATTATTTTCAGCAGTATTTTCTCTTCTAACCGAACCAATGAGTTTTTCTTTAACGAAACAAGAATGAATGAATTGGGTTGATAATTTATAATGGTAATGGCATAGAAGCAATTGCCTTCGATGCTTCGAGCTCGTGGTTTAAACTCTGTAGGTGATGTCCTCCAAGCCGGGCAGCCGAAGAACTTTGCATTGTCTACGTTTATTGAAGGAGTCACTAACGGGGTCTGTTCAAAAGTTCTTCAATATTTATTTAGTCGCCTTCAAAATTATTCCCATCAAATATTATACACTTGTGCGAACGTTTTTTTCCAATCCTCGAGGCACTTCACTTGTTCAACTCCTCCTTCGATATCGTCGTTATCTGCTCAATCGTGACATAAGGTCGTCCTTTCATAGGCCCCTTCACTTTTAGGAACGAGAAAAATCTGGCCCAGATCTAGCGAATACGGTGCCTGCGGTACTTTTAGTGTCTTGTTTTGGCCAAAAATTCGCACAACAATTTGTAAGCAGGGAGCTTTTATTTTCGATTTTTTTTTGGTCCACAATTCCAAGCGTTCCCAAGAAGCTGCTTCGCTTGAATTGTAAATTACTTGCAGGTAATATTCCTTATTGACCGTCTCACCCTTGGACAAGAAATTAAGATGCACCACGGCCCTGCAATCGACGAAACTTGTACGCAAAATCTTTACATTCGGCTGAACTTGTCGCGCTTTTTTCGAACTTGGTTCAGGTGCCAGCTTCCATTGGGATTATTGAGCTTTCGTTTCTACGTTGTAACGATAAACCCATGATTTTTCACCAGTTTTGACCCTCTTCAGCAAATTCGGGTCGTTATGAATAGAGTCCAGTTCTCACAGTTTCTTGGCAATGTGAGTGTAATATTGTCTATGTCGAATTTGATCAATTTTGGCCCATATTTAGCGACGACCCGCCTGAAGCCCGAAATTGGTAAGAAAAATAACTGACAACTGATATGTTTAGTGTCCAACAACTTCTCTAACGGTAATTCGACTTTTTCTTCACTTTATCAATGTTTTCGTCTGTTGCTGACGTACTCGGACGACCGAAACACTGTTCGGCATTAACATCTACTCGGCCATCTGAGAACAATTTGTACCACTGATAAACGTTACTTAGGTCGGACGTAGCTTCCCGTAAGCCAAAGTTAACTTTTTTCGGCCGTGCGCATTGAGTTGCTTTTCACACAAAATTTGATACAGATTCTACGATCTATTTTTTTTTTTTGAACGGACAAAAACGGAAGAAAACTTAAACACGTCCAAACAGAATGCCTGTCAACAGTTAACTGAAGATTCAAAATAGCCGAACTTTTCAGTATAAGTAAGGAACATGAGTACCAACATAAGGCCCCAAAAATATCGAAAAACGGATTATCTTAGACCGCGAAAATTCAAAATTCGTGATACTTTTTGAAAAAAGCTGCTATTTTTGGGGTAATTGGCGAACGTTCGTCCTAAATTCATCTCAACAGACTTTTTTTTATTTCCAGAAGTCGTACATGCACTGCAATTGATCGATCCAACAAGCACGTCTTTCTGATGCTTTATTATTGTTGATAGTTTTGGGCACTCAAATATTTAAATATAACTTGTTAATGCATCTGATTCACGTTTACTCTTTACAAAATTATCTTCTGTAATTTTTCGGAGAAGAATACGTTTGATTCTAGAACGCACATCTTTTGGGTTATGTCATATTTTTCAACTTACTCAAAATCTTTCCAGAACATTATATAGGGTTTTCCAAATGAAACCTCATATTTTCCAAGTGCCGTAATGGTGACACTGATTCAAACGTCAAACTCAAACTTTGACCTCTAGAATAGAGTCAGAACACTCCCGAGGCAGCTCTTGGTAGAAAGAGGTGGAAAAAGCAATTTTGCGGATGTCATTGTTGTTGAATATAAAACAAATGGCAAAACAAATAAAATTATACTTTTTACTCAATCTCGTTAGATCGGGAGAAGAGTTTTCTCGCTGTGTTTTCGCTACAGCTGTCGTCAGTATTTACGGTTAGGAAAAATTGTTGGTCTATTTAACCAATACACTGAACGCTCTATAAGTCTCTATAAGCTTCATCAGAAAATCCGAGAGAATTTATTCGGTCAAAGACGGCCCTAAGAAATAGTGACCGACAAGGGCCGAAAAAGACTCCCAAGCTCCAAAGGTATTCGACTCCAATTTTCCTGATGCATTGATAATTTTCAGTAAAACATGTTGGATATAAGACGTTTAACGACTGTGCAGAGATATACGCATTAACATTCTCTTGAATCTTGTGTTCTTATGCATTGACTCACATATGCTTTTACATTGAATCTATTATTGCCACAAATATATTTGAGTTTCACAAAATAAACGTAGCAATATGTCCACTCATCGAGGTTGATCAATGTTGAAGCTCTCTATCTTGTAAAGCTCGCTGCATTTGCTAGGTGGTCTATTTGAATTATTTTATTCGTGATGCCACTGCAGTACGTGAGTGCTTTTAAAAAGTTACATTCTTGCAAATTCTATGGTTTATCGAACTGTGTGCGAATAGATTTTCTCGTCGTAAAAAAATTGAAACAACTCTGTTCTGCGTAGTTTGCAGGAAGTCAATTTACTGAAATGATAACGAGAATAACTTTGAGTAATGATCTTCATTTGAAGACTTTTAAAGCTAATCTGACCAAAGAACTCATTATTGCTGATCATGGTCTTGTTCAAAAAGCTTTGAATCTGTTTAAAAAAGCAAGTTTTGGACGAGTTAGAGGCCGAATAACATTTTACTGAAACACAATTTATTGGATGTCAAATAAATTTGATGAAATAGATAAATAAATTTATAAATTTAATTGATTCGTGAATATGTCAAATTTTGAGAGGTTGGCTCAAAAAATTACTTAAGCTATTCACGGATCCCCTCATTATGCGTCAAAAATCTCTGCTGGATTTAGTCCTTGCGTTAAAGGCGCACCTTGCATTCCTTGCATTAATAATCGTACTTTACTTTTACTGGAATTGATTTTCATTTTCCTGAAAGGAAAATTAATTCCTTTTCTTTTACCTTAAAGGAAAAGGAAAACCATGTAACGGTAAATTGTAAACGCTTCAAGAGTATTCTATGAAGATATTACTGAATTTCTTCAGACGTTTCGGCGGAAAATGACCTTGCAGCGAAATAATTCTGGAGATGAGTTACATCGAAAAATTTTAGATCTAGAAAAAATGTCTTGCAATCTCACATGCTCAGACATTTTCCCGACAGATATGGAGATTTTTTGAAATTTTTAGCCTATAAGAATCAAGTCAAGAATTATTCGCGGTCCTGGATGGAATATTCAATACAATATTGAAAATTTCCCACGTGATGTGTTTGGAAAAGTTGTGAAAAATTCGGAATCAAGAGTTAAACCATATTTATTTAATAATTAAAATCAGGATTCTTCTTTCAATGATGAAACAATCACAAACATATTACTGGTAGCTAAGATTTGAAAATGTAGTGATTATCTTCCGATATATCTTTGGAGATATCCTGGAATGCCCTTATCAAGCAGATGAAGGTATTTTATTGCGAGATACCTATCTATATGGAATGTCAACATACGGATCCTTCGTAAGCGTTTTTGTGTGCAGGATTTCACTCATCCATATGGTTATATTGGTTTTTATAAAAAATCCTTACTCTGTGCTTTTGTTGTGCATTTGCATTCTGCTAGTCATAAACTAGGGATCCCCTTGACACTTCTACTTCATTGCTTACGTTGAGAAAAGACACCCCCAAGGTGTCTTGTAAGCATGCACTGAACATACAACGCACTTTTCGATGTTTGCCTTAAGAGTCAAAAGGCACTTATTGGATATTTATGCGGGAACTAAAGACATTGACTGTCAAATCCCGTCCCACTAAAAAATTGGAATGCTACAAGTCAAAAACGGGTTGGTTCCCACCAGTCAAAAAATGGACTCAAAAAGTGATTGGAATATCAAAATTAAATACGACGTCATTCGTAACTAATGATTGCTAAATTTTGTCGATTAAAAGTCCTCTAATTTGACGTTGAACAAGTGTCGAACAAAATAGAACCACCTGTAGTTGTTAACGACAGATGCAAAGTTCGCGTTGTCATACGTATTCGAAATTTGGAAGGAACTTCACCTATTGAGATTCGTTATGAATAAATCAAAGTTGATAAGGAGACACGGAAAGCTGTTCCACTTGTCTACATATGCTAAGAGAGTTCATTCCATGTTGTGCGGAAATTCACGATGAGGAGCGGAGAAGAAGACCGACGTTTTTAATCGGATATGCTGACAAAATTGAAATCACGACTAGCAAACTTGCTTCCTGAGTTCCAAAAATGTTGGCCGAAAATTGGCCTGATAAAAGGTTTGAAAGCTTGTGTTATAAAACGTTTGAAAAACAAAGAAAATCATTAGAAGAAGTGCGGCAAACGTGCTCATCAGTTTTTGAAATAATGTGCAGAAAACAAAAACAATTTGCTGGACTCCATCGTTATGAGCGAAAAGGTCCCAAAATCAAAGGGTACCCGCTTGAATGGGGTTGCACAACTTCATCGAAGCTTCAAAAATTTTTTGTCCGCTGATAATGCTATGCCGACGGTCATTTTCTGGCGGGTAAGACTGCTGTTGGTTGCCTTTTTGCCGCCCAAAGTCATTCAAAACCCCTGAAGATGAAGACTGTCAAAAAGTGTGAGGCCATGTTGTTTTTTTGTTTCAGAATGAAACCCTGGCGTTTCCCCTATATTTTATTGTATCGTTCCGATATTCTTTTTGGCAGTGTCCCATCTTCGCTGTGTAGGGTTTTTCCCTGAGTTTGTTGGTCTCAGGCGGCCTTGTTTAAAGGTCCATAATTGACATAAGCAAGTAGGAGTCCTTTAATGCATGTCGGAAAAACATTCTTCATATGTTCCGTGCTCCTTCGTCTTCTGTCATTGAATGCGGGCCTTGATTTTGTAAAGCTATTTTAGTGGCTCCGAGTGTGAGTTTGTCAGCTCTTTATGATTCGTCTGCCGAATTTTTTTTCAAGTACATTCAAAAGCTGTTCTTTTGCTGTTTATGTGGTACTTCTACTGTTTTCCTAATGTGAGTTGATCCACATTAGGTCCTTCCACTGTTTTCCTAATGTGAGTTGGTATACATTTGTTGTTAATCACGTGGCATGCAAAATAGGATTCAGTGGTTGCGATCCCCTTCCATATCCTTTTGCTGCACTCCCTAATGCGTTCCTGCAATTTCGTTCTTATTTTCCGTCCTGATTGACCGATGTAGCTATGTTGTCATGTGTGAGGCTGTTTCATGACAACTCTCGTCCTCACGTCTCTATTGTGGGAAAATCTGACGAATCTCGGCTAAACTCACTCCCTAACAGTTCTGTTCTACCCCGAAGTGACAACCACTTATACCAAAAAACTAAAGAAGCATTTGAGTGGAAAGGGCTTAAACACCGACGAGGAAGTTAACGAAGAAGCTACTCAATACCGTGATGGGATGAGTGTAGGATTTTTTAGCATGGGCCCAAGGACCGTCGTAGATGTTAAACGGACTTGTTTTTTCAAAGAAGTTAGACTGGCTTTACTTCTACTTTACTTCTAGCATTAATCTGAATAGTCTCATTTGTTCAATAAGCCTTTAGACTATTATTTTCTTCTGTCTTTGATTGCTACAGTTTTTAATTTGCACACTTTTAATTGCGGCATTAAATTGCCAATTACAATTATTTCAACTTCAGGTTAACATTATCTTCTCGACACAATTTAAAAGAGAAATAATTGACACACAGGTTTTAAATTATCGCGTTTTCCAGTTCATTAAAACTGGATAAAATGTAATTGCAAATAAAAAGAAAAGAAAACTAAAAGCATTTTAAGAGCGTCAAATGAATTTTCACTTCTTCTTAAGTAGTTGATTTAATTTGCAATGAATTCTGCGCGCAACAGTTATAAGTTGTTATTATATGCGTAGTGGCGAGGTCAGTTTGGTTAATTGAAGAAGATGTTAATCATATAGAGTATAAAACTTTATTCTGGAACGTAGATATTTGTGTTCATAGAGCGTTAAAAGGAGTGTATGAAAGTGAGGCAATATGTGGGTAATGATGATTGAGCTCTTTCAAAAATAAGTTTGTTATCAGATGCTGCAAATGAAGTAACGCTTAGATATAGCAAGCTATAATTTCATTTAATGAAAGCCAATTTCGCAAATGATTGGGTGGGCCTGCCTTGATGCGATAAGATGAGATACTCGTTAAATATATTTCTGCATCATTTATTTATTGATAATAGTTTAGGCTAATCTAATCTATTTCAATACTGCTGGAATATCAACACGAGTCCTGTTTCGAACCAACAAAGTATAAGCACTGTGATACATGGCGCTGTGGTCAGTATCATTCCTAATGCATTTTCGGATTATTCAGTAGAAAAATTGACTTGGCCATGAGGTTTCTGCATGCTGTTTTTGCAGTCAGCTTGTCTATAAAATAATGAGGCGTAATATGCTCCTGCAATAATGTCCTGAGTTTGACCAACGACGACTGAGGCGTTTTGATGTAACAGAATTGGAACATAGCGACCACACATCTAGATGACTGCCATGGATTCTAAAGGATGGCAGGTTGGACCACTTGTAAACGATTTTAACATACGTGAGGAACTATGAACTGCACCCTCGTAAAAAGGAAGAAGCGACAATCATGGACCAAACAGAAGCATCGACGGTTACGAAAAACGTTTCAAATCTTCTATTCAAAAAAGTCTTCTGCTTAACCGTTCTTTTGGCAGCAACATTGTTTCTACAGGAGGCTCTTTCTCTCTCTCTCTCTCGTTCTCCTTTCGTCTTTCTCTTTCTCAATCATTTTCGCGCGCGCGCTCTCTCTCTATCCTCCCCATTTTTTACGTTGTTGAGTGAAATATAAAAGCCGCATGTTGCCCAGTGTGGTAATGTTGAATTCCTTGAAAAACTTTTGCAGCAATTTAATGATATTTAATAATTTAATCCAAATTTTCTCTCATTCAAATAATGCAACATTTTTGTACTCTTTCTGCACTCTAAACATTATTTGGCCTGGACACTGGACGCCTGGACAATGTTCTAGAACGGGCCAAACATCTGAAACCCAATCTATGGAAAAATCACTTATGTAGATTTATATACTTTTTATAGAAGGCTTAACATGTTTTACACGTACAATTGTACATTGAAAAAAGTAAAGGGAAGAAAGAGAGTGAGATAGAAAATATATGTGTCAACTGGGGAGAAGCAAAACTATCTTGGTATCAATTTCTTGAAGAGCAAAACAAGTCCTTTCGCACATTTTACAAATTTTATTTCGTAAAGAAATTTTACGGCTGATAGGTGATTAGGGTTTGAAAAACAACCTACCTTTTGCTCTTTTTTCAGTGATAGGGGTGCATTGGTGCATTGTATTTCAATATTGGGCATCTTTATCTGATGTCCTTAACTTCAATATTATCAATTATACACTTTTGTCTCCTTCATCTTCGTCATGAGTTTAAGAAGTATGTTTCAGTGTGAAAGCAATGAAGAGGGGGGGGGGGGGAGAGGAGCAATTACAATTAGCAAGCAATTTACAATATAACAATTACTTGCGTTTCAGGCTGTTTACGTCAAGATTATATTCGCATGTCAAACACGGCTGGGTGTGGGCAATGGCTTCCACGAATGTTCACGGAACACAGAGAGTGAAATGCGAAGAGAAGTGAAGACGAAGACGCCGTTTTCCCCGAAAAACTTGAAACATCCTCAAAAATTACTTATCAAAAAATAAAACGTTTCAAGGTATTACGGTTGTAGTCTACCGTATTGGGACTGTTTTTTGCAATTTTCAGGGAGAGTCCTTTTTGTCATTGAGAAAAAGGATATCACTTTAACTAGATAGTCAAACGCATTAATATCAAAACTTTTGAGAGATGAATGACAGAGAAAGACCAAAAAACCATTGACCGAAAATATCGGCTCATTTTGCATGACAGTATACTCGGGCACACAGCGCAAATTTTGGTGCTTGCTTCATAAAAAGTAGGCATCGAAATCACATAAAGGATATTTGAAATTGTCGAGGTTTCGATTAAAGCAGGTTTGAGAAACTGTGCCAGAATTTGAAAAAGAGAACTGTCAGAAAAGAATTGTCAAAATTTCCAAGCGTTGAAACTTCCAAAAATTGAAAAGCGCCTGATTTTACAACGAAGGCAATGTGTTTTGTGGTATATATATATATTATATATGTCATGGAATTAAAGGGAAATAGAAGTACATTGAGATATATATATATATTTGATCTTCATTTCGTACCCCTTAATGTCGGGTCCGAACACGAACATTTTCATCTACTTCCGTATCTGTATATTTTATTGCGATAAATGCGATTATAAAAAATATGCAATCAAATTGTATGATTATTTGTGAATATCGTTCCGAAGATTACCTATTTAAAAAAAATTTAAAAAAAATTAAAGTACAAAATAAGATAAAATGAAAAAATTTTTTTTCAAAAATTTTAAAAAAATATTTTTTATTAAATCAAACATTTTTTTTAAATTTAATAAAATGAAAAAAATAACCTAAAAATTCCCCTGTAAAATAAAAATTTTATGCTCAAAAATTATTTAACAAAATTTTTACATATGTTAATTATTAACAAAAACTCATTTAAAATTCATATTTGAAAGGGGTGCAATATCCAGGGTATAGGTGATTTCAACTGACTTGAAATAACTGGGAGAAACAGACTGGGCGTGGCAGGACTGCGTCAATGGCGTTAGGCTAAAGCGATCGACATTTAACCCTTCCTTTTGGGTATTCGAAATTCATGAAGGTGCAAATGATTCGAATATACCGCAGAAGGGCTGAAAATGGAATTTTTCTAATCCGTCTTCGTTAAGTGAGAAGTCAAGAACAATTTGCTTGATCAAGAATTTCTTAGTGATTATTTCACAAATCCTTTTTGGCTCCCTGTATGATTTGATTCAATGATTACATCAAAATGTGTGTACAGCGCAGTTGGGTCTCTCAATCTTCAAAGCTTCGGACGTAGTTTAGCTTAGAACGTAGAATTTAACATTTTTCACAAAATTGTCAGCGTTAAGACTGCAATTATAATTCTTGAAAAGTCTATTTAATTCGGCTTGGTTAAGTGTTTTGAGCTGCTGGTGTTAAATTTCTTCCATTCTACGGTTATACCAGTTGTAAACGAAAAGAAACCCTAGAAGCGGGCTCCTTTTTTGAGATTTCTTTATTTCTTTAGATTCTTCTCTATTAGGCTTGAACACATTCCGGTTTAGCTATATTCCAAAGCTGAATTCATCGCAGTCGATTAATTATTCCGAGACCAAGGGTATGGAAAATCGGATTTCGCCAGAATGAAAGTTTGTCTCTTGTCCTTGTCTCTTCTCCGGGGTGCGGTATTATTTGTGCTGAACGCAGCCATGAAATTTTCAAATCCAAGCAACACTTCTAAGAGCCGGATTTGAACACTGGATTGGCTGCACAGAAGGCGAGAACTTGCACGGGGTAACCACCCCAATACATGAAAAGTTAAAGGGAAAAGTTTGTTCTGCTTGATAAGAAATATTGCACAAAATTCTTGAAAGGACGATGTGGCGAAAAAATTTCCTTCTGTTAGACTGGCAGCTCTTTTCATCGGCAAAATAATTTTAGTTCAGGCGAAGTGCCTATTCATAGCTCCACGATGGAACATCATCCATCATTCACCATCCATCGTCCACGGTCTGAAATGATTGTGTAATACATTAACGAGTGTATCTTTGGTCTATGTCCAGCAGTTAGAGATGGATGAAATCATAACAAATGCAGAAAGCATGAAAATGTTTCTATAGAAGAATAAAAAAGATACATTTTCATTAGTTTTTCAAACCTTAAATGCATTATTATCAAGATTAAAGGGACCAAATATGGACGGGCGGATGACCAATTTCAAACGAGCTCTTCACCTCGACTCAATCTGTTCCGATTATCGACCTCGAAAATTTAATTGAAAACTTATTATAACATCCACAAGAGTTTATCCAAAGGGCATTGCTGATAGAGAAGCTTTTGACATGATTACAACTATCTGCTTATCGATTTATCGTCAAGTTAATTGAGATTGGGAGTCATTAAGTGCATTCAAGTGGAAAAGATTGGAAAAATGATTGAATTCGAGCGAGCGAGCGAGGTCCGGACATAATTTAATATGATTTGTATGGTTTTCAGTAAATTAAAGTGATTGGGTTTTGATTATCGTACAAGTTGTTTTGATAATTCATAATTTTATACTCTATTGGATTTTCGATGTTAAACTTCCGCATGATTTGAGCTGTAAGTTTGTGGAGGAAGAATTCGATGGACACGTTAACAAACTGCCATGGTAAAATTCTACAACTAAGTACTGAAGCATTTGTCGAATCGAACTATTTAAAATCATTTGTTGATTGTTCTGAGTAAAACGCTTACAATACTGACACAGTCATATTAACACCTTACGCTTGTCGTACGCATATCCTCCGTTCATTTTCATTCTAATTTTAATTCAAACCACTCAACTCGTAACAATAAAATTTTTAGGTCAACATTTATTTTAAAACATTAAATAAAGACCCAAAAACTTTTTTCATCTTCACAGCTCAGTCATAACTTGAGAATTTCCGGAGCTCCAAAAATTGTTTGGATCCAACATCATGCACGTCCATAAATATTCACACATACGACCATCATTTGAAGGCTTAAAATAGCTTCTTAGGGCTAAACTTATAATTCACTTTATTAGTTTGTTATTTTTAATGCGAAATATAAAAATGATGCATGTATAAATGGATTGGATGCATATAAGAGCGTAAATCGATCCGTATTTTAGGGTGAGGAGTTTCCAAAATTTCTAGCTCTGCTGGAATTGAAATTAATAAACTTTACTGGTATAATATTAGTAAATTTATCACGTTAATTAGAATTTCCAGTTTCGATATCAAAGAAAAATCAATTAGCTGAGGGACTATGAGGTGTTTCAAAAAGTAATTTGAGTGAGTTTGAGAAAATGAGCCTCGATTTTACATTTACTAAACTTGATATTTTATTTTAACAACAATGTTTCTTCATACAACAATGTTATCTCCTTGAAAGTAGTTCCCTTGGGCAGCGAAATACCGGCAAAGACGTTATTCCAACTCTCGGAAGCAGTGTGCGAAGTCTGCAACACTTATGTCTTTTAATTGGTTGGTCAACACCTTTTGAATGATCCAAAGCTGTAAAATTAATACGTAAAAAAAATACGTCCTTTTAAGACATGTTTCAATTTTCGGAAATGGAAAAAGTCCCAGACTCAAAAGAAAAAAAAGGAAAAGGATTGAGAAACAACAGACATACGATTTGAGGTTGAAAATTCACTGATGAAAATGGTCGTGTGATACGCCGCCTCTTGATGATGAAGCATCCACTTGCATGCAATTGGATGTACAAATAAAGTGGTTAAATTTAAGAGTTCACGCTTCATCCACATTGTTCCACCCTATCATGTTCAACGTTTCCATCTGTTTAGGAAGTTCAAGGTATTCCTGAGCGAGTTTGATTTTCAACGTGTTCTTGACCTTCCAAGTAAGATTTTAGACATGCTTTTTTTGATACTTCAGCTCTAGAAAAGCACACCGAACGGGTGTGTTTCAATTTTTAAAATTTGCACTCGCGGTTTCATCAAGTTTAATATAAAACTTGATCACGCAACGTTGCTCTACATTCCAGTGCTCTATTTTCGAGACACACACAAAAATACAAATTCATTGATTGGGATGTCAAAAATAATGCGATAGCAATACGGAGTTGAAGCTTGGACTGAAAAAGTGAAAGAAATATACAAACCTACGGGTCTGGCACAGTCTACCGGTGTAGCGCAGACCGTTAGACACAGCGCTGCAGGCTGCTCGGCAGTGTTGCCACTTTTCTCACACACCTCATAGTCATCCTTTATTTTTTGATTTTTCATTCCAAAATTCTATGTACCAAATACACATAGTACCCCATAGTTGTTCTCGGGACGAAAAGATATATAACCTACGCAAATATTCTTCAACATTTTTTTGTTAAGAATAGAGGAAGAATTACTTCGTTGTTTTCTTCAGAATAACTAAAATCTGATAGCGCTCATACTAAGAGTCGGGTTCGTGATTTCAAAAATATGACTTGGGTAGCCTGTGCAATGATTTCATACGATTTAGTTAGCTCCTTAAGGAGCTGCCACTATTCATGACACATCGAAACTAGCGATAGATTTACCCGCGGTAGGGTTATATAAACTAGTAGCTACGTGTATAGCAGCCTAACTTTTCATTACTGGAAAACGATGAATTTTGATGTAACCTACAATTTAGACTCCAAAAGAATTTGAAAAGTGACTCAAACTACTACCTGAATAATCAAAAATAAACTACAAATTAAGCTTAAACTTTGATGCAATCAAATTATTTAATATTTGTAATCAAAATTGCAAACTAACACGAATCGCTGAATATAAAATTTCAAAATAATATTTCACGGATTTCAATATTTTTTATCAAAATTAGGATTCAGCCATCTACAAAGAAGTGCAAAATTTGATCTGATAAATTATTCTTCTACTCCTGATTAACTTAAATATTTTTCGAAAGTTTTGTTTTCATGTCTCCGCTAGGATTCACGATGACAAGATTCTTTTGATATCGAAGAAGATCTACGCAGCTTCCGTACAAGTAAAGGATGCACAGATTTCTTCTGGCCTTACCTTGTAAGCTGTAAGCTTGTAAGCTTACCGTAAACTGAGTTACACGGAAGAGAAAAGAGTCTCTTCTGAGTTCCAAAAATATTTCGCCATGATTTTACCAGCAGACTGTGACACCTTAAACTTCTAGGATGGTTTTCTGTCACTGTGGAGTTTGGTTTAGACTCAGGTTCATAACAATGAAACCATGTTCTGCCTCCCGTAAAAATTCGATACAATAGTCCATCCTTATCTTCCCTAAAAAGGTCCAAAAAAACTCGTGGAACACTTTACGCCGTGTTGTTTCTTTGTTTCTTGTTTTTTTCAGCACCCATTTAGCACTGAACTTTGTCATGCCAAAATGATCGTGGAGAATTTAAAAACATTATCCTATCCGATGCTCCCAGCATTTTTGCAAACTATTTTTTCTTTAGTCAAGCATCCCAAATATTACATTTTCGATAATTTGAATCATTACCATAGTAGTCCCCTCGATCGACCGTCCGGACCATATCTCTAACTTCCTTAAAGAAACTTTAAGCTGTATCCCTCCTTAAATTAGATTTAAAAATGACCTACCCCTCCACACTGCAAACTCAGAAGGGCCTTTTGTGTATTGAAACATCCGGCAAAATCCTCGACAGACTTTTAAATGACTTTTAGCTTACAAAATCACAAAATTTTCCAGTCAGTATCTACCTTATAGATGAAATGATAAAATGTGTTGGTCTCTTTATTATGAAAAAGCAGAGTTTGATAGTTGAAAATGTTTTATTCATTACTATTTAAAATGATAATGATTAATAATGGAAGATTTCAAAATGACTACCTTTCGATCTTACACATTCATTTCAACGCTCCTTCCGCACATCTAACACTGGACTTACGGTTTCAAGCGGAATTGCAGCCACTGTCCTCACGAAATTTCAGGCTCACTAATTTTTTCCATCTCATGTAAAATTTTCCAAAGACGTATGTCCAGTAGATTCGAATTTGAGCCTCCTGTTTGCAAAATTTGCAAAATATTTAAATAATTTCAGGCTCATTAAATTTTTCAAAGAGTGCACCCCTTCTTCTCCAAGATGTTCCAAGGACGTTAGTCCAGTGGATTCAAATTCGGCTAATCCTACCTTTTACTGATTTTCGACAGCTAGAATGAATGAATGAATGAACACCATCGCTGGGTGCAGCGCACCAGCCGCTAGCCAGCACCACGCTGGCTTTCTGTGCTCATCCTTGATTCTGCATGAATATGCAGTCCTTTCCAGCAAATAAAGTATTTCTTGACAACTTTTCCGCCTTGATCGTTTTCCGTTGACAAATTTTACGACTTTTTTCACAAAGATCTAGCCAGGTCATACCTTCATACGAAAATGCTCAAATAATTCACACTGGAGTGGAATGCTAACCTCTTTGTTCCAATGAAATTTTTGATTGCTGCTTCCTGGGAATTGCTGAATACTGTCTGCGACAAAGATATAATTCGTCGGTGTTTCCTATCCTTCAGTAAATTTCTTTGCCGGTCTATTTTTCCACTTTGATTCTACACTTTCTTCATTTTTATACCGGCAAACTTTTATCCATATCCAAGATCTAATTTTCATGTCTTGTCTACTCTCCCTTCATTTTTATACCGCTGTTGTTTTACTCATACCCAAGATTTAACACATTCTTCTATTGTTTGTACTGTAAATGAAAAATGACTAATTTTCACTGTTCCAGACTAAAATTGTTCCGTTACGACCGATTTTTCGAAATTTTGTATCAAGCTGTCCAAAATTCACAAAAACTTATACAGATTACATTCGAATGCACCATCACATTCTGTTTCGCACAAAAGGGTGCTATTTTTGCCAAAACGATGTCCTTAGCTTGCACAGAAATATATTTCATGGGAAAACCCAGATATTAAAGTAATGCTTAAGGAGTTATCTACTACTACTACTACTACTACTACTACTACTACTACTACTACTACTACTACTACTGCAAATACAACTAGAAAAGTATCACGCCTGATGCAAATTTTTCATGATTTTTATCATAAACATAGTAAAGGAATTGAAATAACACAAAATATTTTTTTTTCAAGTCCTAAAGACCCCAATAACGTTTGTACAAAGTATCAAAAATATCATAAATATTCAATAGAGGCGAGAACTGTCAAGAAGTAAAGCGTACCTTAAAAGTGAATGGAAAATTTCTAAAACCTTCATGAAACTTGCAATTTTAGTTCAATGACAAATTTACTGGAAGTCACAAGTCAAAATATATTCAAGGGTATGCTGTTTTCCTTTCATTTTTGGGATTGTTAGAATGTATTGCTGCTGTTGACTATTAGGCAAGGTTAGCTTATTACAATGCTCTCTATGTCCTCCGCTCATGCTCTCTATGTCTGGTCTACGAAGAAGTCCCCAAAGACCAAGGTCCTCCTGCTCTACAATGTATCCTTTTTCCATTTACAAGGTTTTGTCATAAAAAATCATGGTTATGTTTTAGGGACGGATCAAATGTACATGAAATACAGAAGTAAAAAATTCAAAAAAATTTCAGAATTGCCCTGTTTCCTGCAATAATTGCAGCGAGAAAGTGACTGACCTTTATATTTTTGAAGACACCGGAGACACCAAACTTTCTTGGCGAATGAAAGTTGTGAACTGAACCTTGGGCGTTATGGGTTCCAGCAGGTTATCCAACACCACACACATCCGCAGTAACAATATAAATTTTATGCATCATTTTTCGAGTAACTGATATCCCATTTCGGCAATTTCTACCGACGGGACAGAAAGGAAAGCGTCAGACTTTATCCTTTGGGAATGTGGTATTTAGCACAACAAACTTTGCATCATAAACGCATTTCAAAACCGGTAAACTTCGAAAAAATTTCCAATCTAAAGATATTTGACATGGATTCCTGAGATACCTTGGTATTTGTAGAAACTTTCGGATAAAAGATGAAGAAATTAAATTCCGGTACGATTATTCTCACATTCATTAAAGTGTAGAAAGCTTGCCATTGCGATTTCTTCCTTCATATTTTTCATTTAATTTCTAAGCTCTCTATCATGAAAAGCTCGCATTATCAGCAACGTGTGGTATTTTATCTGTTTTCAAATGTTTCTCCAAGCTGTTAACGGTTTGATAATTTTTTTTGGTAGTCACACATAGCCCTCACTCCTTGGCAGTTTCTCTCTGACAGGGATATAAGTATGAATCTGTTAATTTATATGAACTTTTGATTTATATGTGATAGGCGTTTTACGCGAAAGCTCTGGGAAGGATGTTCTTACGTTATGCGAAATTCTGACAATTTTGCGCTAGTTAGTAACAACGCGATAACTTTACCATGAGGACAATGATCTTACCATTATTAGAAAAAGCGGTAAAAAACCGTCTCTTTTCTTTTCATCTGTTTAATAAATCTTTCCGAAGTATCTTTCCATAAGGAATGTCTGTCCGCCTGTAAAATGAAGTTTTATCTGGTTAATTTTTTTCTTGAGTCCCAACGTGTTAAACATTGCTATGATTTGTGGATACTCATGAAGTTTAAAGGAAAATATTAGAATGACATTTCAATGATATTGAATGGGCCCGGTCTATGGGCGCCATCAGATATTTTAAGTAAATGGTATCGTTTGGATTGTTGCATTGAAGTCAACATTTAGTACCGATTTCCTAAATCAGAGTTGTTTTCTTTGCGGCTACTAAATCTGGTTCTGTAAATGAATCATGGTCTATTACCATATTATTCCATTTTTGAAATACAGCTTATGGCAGTGAGGGTCTATGCAGCATCAATGTAAAAACTTTCTTAATTCCTTGTGACTTGAGCTGCTAGTACAACCAGGATACTTTTGTGACTTTTCTTTTAAAAATGCACTATCGTAAGTTCTGATTGGTCCTAGTAAAATCATCCTAAGCTTACAACCTTAGGATACAAGGTGGCATAGCATTTTAATAGTGTTTCTCTGGCATAGTCAGTTCCTTCAACTTTTTTGAAATTCGATGATACCAAGTATCAGCAAGGTTGACTATTCTTTTGTGGGTGTTGCGAATTATGCAAACGGTTCAAATTATTCTAAAAATTGTTTAATGCATATCCAGCTATAAATTTTCTCTGAAGTTCCGATGGGGTGAGACTAGAGAGAGAACTCTATATATGTCTATATGTATCCCAGCGTTGGAATTCCATTGTTGTAGGCACAAAAGTTTTTAAATAGTCTAAACTTGTTTTGGCTATTATTTATTGGTCCCTTTTTAGCTATAAATAACTCCGCTTTTATAGAAGCTTTAAGTTAAATATTCCTGTAAAACGTTTCTGTCACCCGTTTCAGTCTGATGTTGACAAATTCTTTTAAAAGGACCTCTTCCGCCAATGTAAACCGCTTTGGAATTTTTACAATGTTAAAAACGAAAATTTGCCGTCAATTTTTCAAAGAATTTTTTTGAGAATGGTTTTTCTTACGAAAGATCGGTGTCATCTTTTTCTTGAATTTACATACTGTTTTAGAAATGAACAGAACTGTTCCACTCCTTCCTGATCCAGTGTTTAAGGAATTTTAAATACATATTCTATATAGTTGACATGTCAAAATGTAAAGTTCTGTACATGTTCTATCACATTTAAAAATTCTCAGGGGTCAGAGAAATCGATTTGTTTTTCAATAATAATAGCATTACTTCTTTCTCTGATTGTCCTGCCTCTGTTTTCCGCGAAATGTTTCCAAAAATGAAAAATTTGACATTTGTTGATCATCATGTGTCAAATTTCGATGTTTGATGTTTGTGCATCATTTGAAAAACCTTCGGAAAAATTTGAGTATAAGAGTCCCAAGAACTTTTAATGCCAATGCTTTCGAGGTCCAAGGCAAGGATTTATTTAGAATCAGGTATGACTTCGACAATTGCTCGAAGAATGCGCTATTTGCCCAGCATTAGAAATTTAAACGTCACTGTCAACAATGATACTTAAACCTTCCACATGCGCGTTAAAAGATAAATGCTCTAACCACATCTTAATTCAGGCTACGATTAATTAAAAATTAGAATTATATATTAATATAACATTAAGTTTTTAATTTGTTTAGTTTTTAATTAGTTTAAAAAAAAATTAAAAAAAAATAATCAAATAATTAAAAATAATAATAAAATAAATAAAAAATTATTTTATTGTTTAAAATAAAATATTTAAGGAAAAACATAAAATATTTCCTCCAAAACATGAACTTTTGGATATCCTATATCTGTAAATAACTTTAAAGCGTTGGGACATTTAATGGACTCCAAACCTTTGGACTCGCCTTATCCTTCTTTACATTCGATAATGACTGAAAATGCATTAATCTAAAAGAGTGAGTTCCCATCGCTTACTATATTTCATTATTGAGAGTTTCTGTCATTCATTAGATAAAGTTATATCCAATCACAGTGGAATTGTTATTCAACGTATTTATTTCTAAATCTTTAACTTCAAACTTCTGAATTCACTCCAAGAAGCAAAAATCGTATCAGATTGCCATTCAAGGACGCGAAACTCATTTCGTCTAGGAATCTAATAACCTTTAAACCATCGATCATGGTTCGTTGATGTGCAATAAGTCAATAAGAATCATTCGCAAAGCAATCAATTCACTGCTGATTCATCAAGTCTTAGCTTTAATTTTGATTAAATATCTAATGAAGTTCATCCTACATTCCCAAATCCTGACATTGAAAAATCATTTCTTTCATTGGAAATAGATCTTCGTCACTTACAGACCAAATCAAATTTACTTCTACCATTTGTCCACCCCAACGTTATTATCTGAGCTCCATCCGTCATTGCTCAAATTTATTTTGTTTTCATGCTGTGAAAGCTTGACGAAGTCCTGCGGACATGCAAAATGTTTTTGATACTTGAAATGACATCAATATCATTTTTTTTGTTTTTTTTTCGCAGCTATCACGACGGGAGAAGAAATTAATTTGGAAAACCAAAGACTTTTACCACTGCAAAACTTCCGAGTCAAATCTCAGATAAACATTTTCACAACATATTCAAGATTTTCCAAATTCCAAATTTCCACGAAACGTGTGTGTTGTTTGTTTTCTTTCCACTGCGAAAGCATATAATCCTTCATATTCATACATTTTGGATTGGTAGCCCCAGAAAATTTCGATTGTTCAATGAAATTGCGTGGGTTAGTCTTATATTGATGTTGAAAAAATGGTTTGGTCAATTTATTATTGTTTTTTTTTTCTCTTAATGTTGATACAAATTTCAGATAGTGTCTAATGTACCCTTCAGGTGTTGCATTATGGGGCGACTTAATGGATATTATCAGGTGATTTAGAAACTTTAGCACCGAAATAGATTTTTAATGGTACGCCAAGGGAACGATAACTTTTGAAAGAGATTTGTTTATTCTAGCGAACTGGTGATATATGAATAATTAATTCAACGTGTCAGAGACGATTACTATGTGTGATAATTATCGGAAAGTATTTGAGCTGCATTGCGTAAATATTTTGGGGATTATAATTAGGAGCCCTGATAGGATGTCGACTAATTCATTAATATGTATCAAATGATGAAGCTTTTAATGGTAATAGCACATTTATCTCCAAAAAAAATATGCAATATGTTACGTCCCTCTTCGCTCGCTTAGTTCAAACGATTTTCTATCCCAGAATATCCTAATATATCCGCGAGATACATTGTACACTGTGATCAAAGTTTCATTGGCACTAGGGAGGTTTCATTCTATTTCTAATGACCTTATGGTTACTTTTAAAACCATTAATTGTTATTAAAGTGAAAGAAACAACATTAAGGCATTACACATAAAAATAACAATATCCTGTGAATAAAAAATTATTTCAATTTACACAATCGGTTATTTTTCCCGAGGATTCTGGGTATCGTGGCCATAACATAATTTCAGCTTAAGTATAATTTTTGGTCCCATTTTAATATTTCTACAGCCTTTTTCCCTCCATACTACATTTGTAGCAGTTGTTTTTCATTCAGTGCAATTATCGTATACGAAAAGCTGACACACTCTCCATTGGAGGCAGACCTTGAGTCCTTAATAATTTTCGCTACGCCCGCGACAAATGTCTTTTTTATTGAAAGTTGTAGAACAGTTTGGCACAGAGTTTTCGGTCTTTTCTTGTTTTTTTTTTCCATATCATTATGCCGCATTTTTTTTAAAGTTTTTCCTTCTTCTAAGGACTGATTTCTGTAGCTCATTTTGTGGCGTTGGTATGTCCTGTTGAAATCAATAATATTTGAACTTCGTTTTCAAGGGTTTGGCTTGCTAATGAACGGTTTTTTGAAACACGTTTTCAATACAATGTATCGTTATGCACTCAATCGAATGCACTCACGTAATCCTTTCGTATTTTTCAGTGAAGATTAGTAAAGCCTGTTACCTCACAAAAAATTATTAGATTAGATTCAAACAACATATGTTGTTGTAACAACATGCGGCCTGTTCAAAAAGTATCGGGAATTTGATGTTTTTTCCCAAAGAATTATTTATTTAATGATCAATATCTATTTCCCACCAAAGGATTCTTCCATCAGATGTCAAACTCTTGTGGCAACGATTTTTCAACTCCTCAAAGCACTCCAAAAATCATTTTTTTGTATATCTTGTTCTGCTTCTCCTATGATGTCGTTTTTATCGAGTTCTGGCGTACAGTCGTCCTTTTCATGGAGCTTTTCAATTTCAGGAACAGGAAAAGTCACAGTCCCAGGGCTGGTCTAGAGAATACAGTGGACTTGGCAATATAAGTGTGTTTTGTTCTATGCCAGAAATTTGCGATCATGCAACGAAGGTTGAGCAGCGGTATTACCATGGCACAAAGCCAATATTTGTTCCTCCAGTAATCCGGGATTGTTTTGCACAAATTGGGCATTATTTGCAGGTAAATTTCCTTATTGACCCTCTTACCCTCTGGCAAGAACTGAAGATGCACCATGCCCCTGCAATCATCGAATACTATAAGCAAAAACTTCACATTCGAGCGAACTTGACGCGGTTTTTGGTATCTTGGTTCGTGCGACAATTTTCATTTGAATGATTAAGCTTTAATTACCACGTAATAGCCGCCAACCCATGAGTTGTCACCAGCTATGACTCTCTGGAGTCGTCAAATTTGGGTCGTCACGGGCAGAGTCTAACAGCTTCCGAGCAATGTTAACGCGATGCTATTTTTGGTCGAAATTGAGCAATTTTGGTGCGAATCTCATGGCGACCCGTCTGAAGCCCAAATCATTAGAAAAATTTCAATGGATCGAGCCAATCGATATATTGAGGTCCTCAGAAACTTCTCTAACGGTAATAAGATGATTGGTCACTACTGTTGTCTTCATTTTCTCAATGTTTTCGTCTGTTCTTGTCGTACTAGTACATCCTGCACATTATTCATCGTTCACATTGGCCTTCAGAGAACATTTTGTACCACCGATAACTGTTGCTTTGATCCAAGGTAGCTATACCATATGCCATAGTCACTATTCGAAATACGTCCGCGTACTTAAATTTTGTTTTTAACACTAAATTTAATGCAGATTCTTTGATCAATTTTTTGGAAAAGACGAAAATCACAGACAAGTCTAAACACGTCCAAGCCAAATAACTGTCAAAAAGTAAATGAAAATTCAAAATGGCTGAACTTGACGGCATTTGTGAGAAACACGAATACCAATATAATGCCAAAAAATACGGAGAATCGATTCAAATTTTTCAACCCTAAGCGCTGGCGGAGAATTATGAGTAGTCAAAGTGCAGGATCATATTAACTCTTTGTAAGATGTTTTCAAAGAGGAACAAACGAACTTTGCGGAGCAGCAACCTCTTTGGTCACCAAATACATCAGTATTTCGAGGGTCAAACCTTTGGCTTTGCCGCGATTTTGAGAGAATACTTTGTTGGAATTAAGTATACTCAGCAGTATCTCAAGCCATTTTTGAAGTTATCCTCTATATCGTTTTGTATTTTGCTTGTGAAGGAACAACTTCAGGATACAATTCAAATTTTATATTTTGCTGTATAATATCCGAAGGTATTCCGTGGGAGTCAGTTTTCGCAGCTGCCCTGATCAGCATCACAACTAGCGCTGTTTAATAGTCAATTTCCGACGAGCAGAGGTGGGCTTACTACACTACATCGTGGTCAATACTTCCGAAAATTCCTTACAACGATGCCCAATAACTAAATCATATAAAGAGACTCTAGGAATGATTTTCTTTCACCAAAACTATTTAATTATTTAATAAGTTCTTTATTTTTTTTAAAAAATTTTCAGGACTAAGCTTATACTTAAACTGAGAATCACCAAAACTAATTTCTGCTCTAAGTAAGTATATATGTGTTCTACGAAAGCTCAGATCTAGGGACTGCGTGGATTAGTCCAGATCTTGATAAGGAAATCCTAAACCCATGGAATTGTGCCGGAAAACATCTGCCCGAATTTAACGCTTTCCATGTTCGTATCGCCAAAAACTGACACCTTCATAGATTTCACTCCATTTATGTATTTTATGAACTTTTCGTCGTAATGCTGAAAGTTCTACGCAAAATAAAACACTCCCAGTAGTACCTTGAGGAACAAATTCCTGGTGGATTATGTTTTCGGTGTAAAAACGTCAACAAACTTATCATAAATTTTTGTGTTTTTGAACACGCAAATTTTTCGTACATGGTGAGCAAATGTCAATTCACTTAGTGCTTGGTTGTCGTTTCAAAATTTTATGCCAAAAATGTTTCTTTTGTCACACTTTAACCATTGATTCATAATATGAGTTTATTTTCGGGACCATTTTCTATCACTATCAAAACCCATCGGAGCAAACAAAACAAAATAAAACCCGGAAACGGCACGGTATATTGCTCCAAGGCCAAAAAGTATCATGAAGATCTTGTCAAAAATAAGACAATATCGTAGGCAACTCGGTATAAATTCAGAGATGATTGGGTACAGCCAGTACCCATTCAGTGGATTAGCGGATCACAGTCAAATACAATACAATATCTTAAGGTAGACTCGGGATAAATTCGGATATTAATAAGCATAGTCAGGTTTTTGTGGGAGAGACGAGGTCCTGTCTGCTCGGAAGATTGGCGTATCTGGAACAAATCGCGTTTCTTCACAACTTTGGCTTCTTCAAATCGTCTTTAGTACTGAGTTGGGTTGATGATGGGTTTTGGTGATTTTTAGAACGCTACCACTTCAAACAAACTCCCGAACTAACGGTATTCAAACCAAATGACTGAAATTTTGCTTGAACTGATAAACTTACTCTCATATTTGCGTAAAATGAGAACATCCCTCTCAAAAGTTTTTCGTATAAGCGCATTATAATATCTGATCTGCTAGTGCTTTTTTATCTCTTTCTAAATGAAGTCACCCGAGAGTGGTATCGCTGTTTATAGCTACGCTGTAGTTATGTTAACAATATACAATTGATAATTCGATGAGTTTTTACCACAGTTTTGATTTTCATAATGTTTTCATTACTTGTGGTGATGCATGTTCTTCCTCTCTTTTCGAAGCCTGCAGCTGACTCTACAACCTATGCAAAATATCTTTGCCAGTAAATAATCACAATAAGATTGTCTTGAAATGTGGAACGCTACGATCTCACTTCTATCAGTTTTCAATTTAAATTTAACCCCACCTTGGTATACTCATCGAAGAATACTTCGATACTTTTTCACGAATTATGAATGAAAAGCTGCGATGGTTTTCGTGTTTTCTAATTCTATGAAGTTGAAGATAGCTTGCGTTCCAAGGCTTGAATTCCGAGACGTTTACTTTATTTCAGAAAATTAAACCTGGGGCCACTTCGGACATTACTTTGGACTAAATCTCGTTTTTCTACACCTAGAGACGCAGTCAAACTCCCAAACGTGCAATGTCTTTTTCAACGAGAAAATATAATCTGGAACCATTTAGGATATTCCTTCAGACTAGACCTCGTTTTTTTACATCTTAAGACACTCTCGAACGCCAAGAGGTACAATGTCCCTTTCAACGAGAAAATTTAACCTGGAACCTGTTGGGTTCCTTCAGACCTTCCTCCATTTAACCTTCAGACTAAACCTCGTTTTTATACACCTAGAGACTCTCTTGGGTTGAAATCAGCTATGCCAGCTGAATTTCATGGAAATCCTTACTGAGGGCGTTGCCGCATTCGTCTGCTCTACAACTGTGCCAACTGCTTTTGATGTAACTCCTTACTGAGAACGTTCCCACATTTAGATAGAAAAGATCACGCCGCACTCTGTCAGAGACATCAATTTGATGTGACGCGCCCTATTATCCTCTTTCTTTCTCTCCTTCGATCCCGGCTCGGACTGATTTGTATAAAACCTTTTGTTGCAAACGTCTGATTGCCCGGATTGCAAGATGTATAGTTTCGAATTCAGATGTTGGCTAAACTGGTTTCTGAGCTGCGTGGATATCAGTGAATAAGATGTTGCCTTTTCGTGTTCGATTCGAATGACCACCTGTCATCACTGAGTACCGAAAGTTGTTAAGCAGAGGGCAAAAGGTTTAGAAAATAAAGGATTGACAAAAAACGTGGTCCCAACGTAAAGAGTGCGTCACGACGAAGAAACCATTCAGTAAGTTCGGGAATTTCAAATTCGTCCAAGTTCAAAAATTTTGACTCAAAAACATACTTCTGCTCTTGAAGTATGTTTTTGAAAGTCTAGCACCTTCTTGAGCAGACATTAATTGTCTGTATTGGATTTCGTCTTGAAACCTCACTCACCTCAGATTTAAACATGGGCCAGAATCGTTGAATATGGTATCATTGCATAGTTTGTTTTTGAAGATAACCGTGTCTGAATGGTAACCGCTAAAATTTAACGCGTCGTCTCCATGTTGACATTGCTTTAAAGTTTAAATTTCCTTGCTCTCAAGTTGTCAGAATCACAAGGTTACAATCGTATCACTTGGTTTCAGCAGGATGGAACCATACGTTATACTTCGCTTGAGAGAATATGCGTATGCTGTGTTTCCGCAGGAATTGACTTCATAGAGAACTGAACTTGATCTTGGAACCGTCTTCATTTAACTTCAGCTGCCTGCTTTTTGTAGATAGAAACCAAAGTAACCTTGAAATCAAGCTATAGCTTTTCGAGGAATCTGAATATCCAGGGCGAAATAGAAGCTATTTCAAACGAAATTCTAGTGAAAATTTTCAACATTTTCTTGCCTCTTTGGAAGGGAATCGTTATCCTGAAGGACGTTATCTTGATAGTTTGGTTTCGAGAATTAAATAAAATTTGATAAACTTAATATTTTTTAACAATAAGCGCTTTTTAAGGTATTTTGAATTATTCATCTGATTTTAAAAAGGATTATTTTCGCGGGATACCTTGTATTTTTGGCAGGTATATAACAGTCCACGTCCTTAATTTAAAGATTGCCTTTTGTCTGTTATCTGTCTGATTATCTTGACTGTCTCATGGAACCTTTAGAAAAACACAGCCTGATCAGAGGTATATCTAAACTACGGGTCGTGGTGACACGCATGACAGGTTCCTGTCAGCCCCCCCCCCACACAGTGAGGAGCCTACTCTTGCCTGAAACATGGTGGTTGTGATTTCGAAGCGTGGAGAGTAAAATGAGCATTTATTAGTTGTGTTCGGGAATCCAGATAGCTTAAACACAATTGGGATCTGGAATCAAAACATGTTTCAGACTTTTGGAGCGGTAGTTGACAGATTGTATCAAACCCGTCTATGAAGACCGTGGAATCAGGTCAACACAGGAGATGTCCAGGTTAAATACCTCGACTTCATGTCTCATGGAACATACCTTTGTTGGTTACCTTTCGTTTGGATTCCAGCAATCAGTTCTGAAAAAGTTGGTAGTAATACGTTGATTGCAGTTTGATCGTGTTTTTTCTTTTATTTCTGGCAAGACATCAACAAAGGATCTGCCGTGGGAGGGTTTGACCAGCACTATCTGCGCAATATGTATGTGACACTTCTTATTCTATCTTAGGATCCTCTGCATTTGGTTTATTGTGGATGTTTATTGATTTATGACCTTTAGAGCATTGTTTTGGTTTGGTCTTAGACAGGGCCGCCTGAAAACCCTCCTCCAAAGTGATTTGATTTTTACTTGCCTTTTCGCGTCCTTCGTCCTGTTCTCCGAATCTCGTTTGTTTGGTCATATATGTCAAGTTTTTGCTAGCACTCGAAAGACTACAGCGCTACCAATGGGCTTAGTCTTTGGATGAGCTATCTTCGCCTGTAGTGAGTTAGTTGGGTTAGGAAGTCTCTCACGTCTAGGATTCTTATTTGTCTCCATTGATTGGTTTTAAGGTTAAAACAGAGTCCTGCAGTAAGATTTGACCCGATGGAATTGAATCTTAGTATGAGAGAACGAAAGGTTTTATAAAATAGTTGGAAATATGTATGTGCATAGCACAAAGTTTTAAGATGGTTCTATCAGGGATTTAATCAGGGTCTTAAGACTTATGAAACTTCCCGTGTTATCAACTAGACATGTACTTCAATCAACATTTACAAGGATCTATATTGGTCTCGAAACAGCTTCTCCTTACTTTGCAAGCCATCTTAGGTGGGAAAAGGAGAGTGAAAATATTTTTTTTGCGTTTATTTTGTACTTTCTTCTGCCATATCTAGAAAAAATTTCCTATAGCTATATATATCGTACCTCAAAATAATTGTTGTCCAACAGGAAGTTGATAACAATTTGCCTGAATTCCAAACATACTTACCGACTGACCTCATAACACAATAAATAACGAACCTATCCTTGTATAAGTTTGCATGACTACTACATCCACTGATCTGGAAATTTTATTTCGTTTCATTCGAATGATTTTGATGGGCTTTTAATGTCTTTTAACGTTTGCATGTATCCTGAGAGGAAAAACTATTGTATACTAATTCACGTAGAGAATATCCCTTTCGGCAAATAATAATTCATTGACCTTTCGTCTCTTGTTTACATCCTTTCGGTTCAATTTTGTTATTCTGTAGTAAATTACAATATGTACGCAAGGATTCCATCTATTTGGCTTCATGTTTTTCGGACATGAAATTTAAAGTGAAAATCAATGAAATTGTGTACGCTTGGATGACCACCACAAACTCTCTGATAAAAAATCGATCGATATCAATTTTTTTTGTAGTATTTTCCATGCGAACACATACACATAGTTAGTCCACTTTCTCTGCTTTTTTTTATTATGATGGAAAAATTGCGCGGGCAAAGAATAGGCTTACAAAAGATATGTTATGTTGTTGGGGTTTTTTTTTGGTATTTGTATTTAGCTTCCTTCCCTGCTGTTCTTGACAGTTTGTTCCCGGTTGTATATTTAGAATGCAGTCTTGAAGTTACCTTCAAAAGCGGAAGAAATTGTTTGTTTCGTGTGACTGAAAATGTGAATAAGTGAATAAAAATTTATTTTTTTAATATACAATTCGCTAAATCAAGTGGAAGCTCTCAAATAATAGTGTCCTTTCTCGAAAAAATACTAGAAAATTGATCAGAGTCGTTAAATGCGAGGTTTCGTAGAGGTGATGACTTGTTGTATAAAGTGTAAGAATCAATCAGTGTGTGAAATAGTGAATATCAACTCAAATGTTCGATAAAATTGTATTGAAAATGAAGAAAATTTGCATTCGAGGTAAAGAATAAAATAGTGGAAGCTGATTTCTTGTATCTTAATACGTTTACAATTAAGTTAGATACCCTAGAAAGAATTATTTTGTTGAAATTCAATAATTATAATCTCAAATGGGAACTATTTCCAATAAAATTAGTTATGCGTAGTAAAAAGATTTATTCAGAGTCCCCTTATGAAACGGCTCCCAATCCGGCTTAAAATTCGCTTCTTAGGAATTCGTTGCGTTTGTACTTACGCAAACAAATATTCTAGTGCGTTTTTGTCTTATGCAAAAGTTTATCTTCAACTGGATACCTCCACACATGTTTATTTTGTTGAAAACTGTTCAAACTATTGTTATTTCAATCTGTTACGGCGTACAAATCATGCAAAACCTTCTTTCTTATTATTGGACTATCTTATGGACTGATGTATAACTCACTTGTATCAACTCCTTTTTTGAAATCGTATTTAAGTGCATCTGCGCAGTTTGCTTTCTGTCTAAGACATCCTCTTACGTGAGGATTTTTTACGGCGTTCGATTTTAAAACAAATATAAACGGGCTTTGATTTGAGAAAAAAATCGTTCATTAGCACTGTGTATTCTGCACTGCATCCCGCTTAAGGTCCTATTTGACGAAACAAATGGACCCTAAATCACGGCCTCGCAAAATACGAACTTAATTGCAATGCAGCTAATCTGCCGCGCAAATTGTCAAATCCTTCCCCTATTAGAGATACTAAGACCAACTAAACAAATGAATATCGCAAGGTAATTGGTTAAGTTTGCAAAGCAAATGATCTGGTTATGGGTATAGTGACTTTCCTCTTTTGCCGCCCTACGCCTATTCCTGTATTACTGTAGTTGGAATACAGTTAGATTGTTTGTGAAGGATTTGAAATAGTAGGAAAGCGACCCCTCGAGCCGTTTATTCTCGACTTTCCCGGGAAACACAGCCCTAACTAAGTATGGCAGCTCAGAGTTGCAAGCAATATTGGTTGTTGCTTGTATGAGAAACGAGCAAATAAACCCTCAAATGCCTCACCTTAAAAAAACATATAATAGGATCTGTCACAAAACGGTTAGAGACGGTTGTAACTTTGTTTCGCCTTACTTTCCTTTTTTCTTCCATTGTTTATTAGCTTGAGAAGATCCGAGAAATATAAGTGGTCTTTTATCTCTCCAGTCGTCTCATTTAAAAACGTGCCTTATCTCTCACGTATCAAAGATTCGGATTTTCCGTCAAAAAGTTTGACGGAACCGTACTTTACGGAGGACATATATTGGTAAGCTCACCGCTCGATAGCCTTTGATAGAGTCGTTCGTACAGACGTTCTCGGTTTTTCCGGCGATATGCATCCCTAACCATATTTACCAGCTCGCAATAATTGGCGATATTATTCGTAGCTAAAATAAAAAGTGACAAACTCACCCCTCAAATGCCTCAATCATAATAAACAGACAATAGAACCTATCTAAAAACGGGCTGAGAGAATCTTCTTTTCTTTCTTTTGACACTGTTAAATAGCTTGAACGTTTGTTGAGTGACGATCGAGTAGAGTAAGTTCTTGAGTGAAAACTTCAGTATCAAACACGTTGTCATACCGAGCTCGGGTCATGAGCTGGTTTGGCTTACGATCGTCCTGGGTTCCTCCTTATTCTAAACGAGCCCTTACGCTCATACATACTTGTAATTTTCCAAACTGTGCAATCCATCTCGAATTTCACCTGGCTTGATGCCATCCCTCGTTGACACCGTTTTGCAAGTGAAGGATGAGCTTCCTTGGCATTCTATGAGGATGGTTCAAATATAAACGAGCATTTATCAAAAATCATTTTATTTCTTCATTCAAGAAAAAAGTACGTTCCGTAGTCATTTGTCTACATCGCGTTCATTGTTTGATTCATTTCGCTCGTAAAACTCGCTCCTTTTTCACGCCGTTTTCGAAGAATGATTTCAGACAGGTATCCCAACTCTACACAAACTGTTCAACCAATTTAGTGTAAGCGGACACACTGCGGAGAATATTATCTTAAAGTGGGTTTCAGTTGTAGAAATCTAAGTCATGTTCTCAAATTCATATTCATAAAAATACAATATTAGTTATGAGCTCACAAACTGTTTCTTAAACTTTTTCAGTTTAACACCTTATAAACCTACGTAAGAGTTAGAAGGTTCCTTGGCGAATTCTAAGGAATTATTAAGGTTTGTCGGTAGTGTTCCACTAGGTCCCCACACAGGTTCCACAATCGGACGGGGGTCCGATTATCACTGGCAGTTTTTTAGTGATTAATCCAGAAGCCTTGTGCTACTGAGGATTCTGCCTTCGCAGAGTCTTCGCAGCGTAAACGCCTTTTTGAAAAAAAACTTGTCACTTACCCGTGATATGACTATAATTGACTATAGTTTTGACATGTTGCTAGCAACAAGTCGAGGAATACTTGACGTTTTAACCCATAAGCTTGCAAACTCAGTGTGAAAAAAAGACCTCCAAAACCCAATGGCCTCCATACTTCCATCGCTATTTGCAATTTTAACCTCATTTGGGCTCCTATTTTCATTCGCGTGTCTTTTTTCAGTTTCAAATCGGAAGGAAAATTCTTTTCACATTACTTCTCAGACAGAGTGAAAAAAGTAATACCATGTGTTGATTAGGCTCTTTTTAAGGCATATTAAATATTATTACTAATTCCAATAAATAAAGTGATGACTAAATGGGATCCTTAGACAAAGCAAACTGAGTGGGATGATAGTATTACATTATTACTTCGGAAAATATATACACCACGAATATCGTGAGTCCTCAAGCCCCAACCAATCAGTATTCTAATAAGTATATATATATATACCAATAAGCATATTTGGCCAGGTTAAGTAGATTTGAACTCAACTAGCTATGACGGTTGCCTTCAGAGAAATTATCATTGCAAGTAAAGCTTTATTTTTTTTGCTAAATGATCCGCGTGTCTAGTTGATCAAACATTTTTTGAGAATTCCCACTTCTGACACTGAGCTATGTATATAGCAGGCTTGGATTCTGTATAGAATGCTTGTCCCAAAGTGACAAATTGACTATGGACAATTCGAAGTACCGAAACTTGTTGGATTATCTAACATATACGAATAAATTTGCATATTTTTTTTACTAGCTCTTAATAGGGTTTCTATTACAATTTGAACTATCTATAATGAACCAAAAATTTCCTCAAGGGAGTTGAAATACGTCCCAAAGAAAAAAGGAAGGTAGTGGCTGATAGAGAAAACAGGCCATAAAAATTGAACTTCCTCATTCTGATTTTGAATCTTCTTCCGGATTAAGGGGGATTGAAAGCTGTTTGACAGCTGAAAGCCATAAGGTGCAGAAGTAATTGTTCGCAACATTTTTGCAAAAGATAGCAACTTTGAACCCCTTGGGTGGCAGTGATCTTTGATTCGAAGTTCATAGTGTCAACAGTTTCATCGCGCCAAGCTTTGACGGGTAGCTTCAGAGAAACTTTCGAAACCAAGCGTGGTACTGACCAGATTACATTATTGTGTAACTTTGGTTTTCAAACAAGGGAGCTGTGACCCATGCAAGGCCTGAGCTTTTTAGCGAAAAATTAGACCTCTACAACGTCAATAAATTTGAAATGTTTAAGGACTCACTGACAGCTCAATCAAGCAATCGATTTAAAAATTTATAAATAGAAAAATGATAAATTGATTGTCAATGAGACAGATTCGAGATTCAAATCTTTTTGAGATAACCACGATATTTGAAAGCCAGATGCCTGAGTTGTCAAGGGAAAGACCCTAAAAAAGGTAATTATTATGTGAATGAAATGTGGCCTATCAAAAACTACACTAGGAACATCCTTGGGAATATCTTTTTTATAAAGTCTAGGAGTTTTTGGTAGATCAATTTATCCATTTTCACTTACAATATTGTAAGTGATTTATACCCTTGCTAATCTAACTCAGCGAAGACTCATGGGTGCGGAAGTTTTGCTCAAATTTATCGAATACCTCGGAAGTGAATTTATATTTAGAAAGATTATTTAGAGTTATTTTGATTATTGAGACTATATTTAGAAAGATTTACGCATCCCTGCCGATTCTCAGAAAAGTGGCATGCTCTTTCCACCTTTCTTTCTACATATATTTTTTTATGTCATTGTTTATAAACATGCATTTAAAACCTATTTACCGGGTTAGTTTTTTCAAATAACTCCTTTGGCGAAAACGTTTCAGAAAAAGGTTTAACGTTTCTCCAAAATTCTAAAAGTTGGTAGGTCCCTTTCCTTTAGAAATATCAGCTCCTTTTTCTCAAATAGTTTAGTACCCTTCAGATCTTTCAAACGTGGGGTTTTTTGAAGATAGGCAAGGCCCAGATACGTCGATCTACTCCGCACCTTGCCGGAAAACTTGTAACCCAATCTCCTTTCAGCTGTTCAGATGTTGTTGATTTTGTGTCATCTTGGTGCCATTGTGTTCATTGAAAATTTTCTAGAGAAGACCACTTGTCCGTCATGGGTTTCGAACACACTTTGTTGCTGCCGGTAAAATCGGCATTCAAATTCTGACATGGTTTTATTCATCCTCAGTGTAGGACTGCAAGAAAACTTCGCCAAGGGAGAAATAAAACCATTTGTAGGAATTCGGCATTAAGAATTACCATTTGGAATTACCACAGACGTTTGCGGATGATCCATATTACATCAATAGAGTCATGCGTTGGAAGAATTCAAAATCCTTGCAAAGGTTTTCAAAAAAAATTTCCGGTCTTCGTTTGCTACTGTAGGTATAGATTCTTGCGACTCTTAGCTAGAAAAAAAACTAAAGACTTAGAGTTTCTAAAATCTAATTTTCAATCGAAAAAGAAATAACTCTGGGTAGCTGGGGTCCGCCGGGCCTTGCTTCGTGGGTCTCGAGGACGCGTTTCGGCTGCATACAGCCTCGCTCGTTCTCCTTCGAAAAGGAGCTGAAGATGGCTGTAGCCCAAACGCGTCCTCGAGACCCACGAAGCAACGCCCGGCGGACCCAAGCTACCCAGAGTTAATTTTAGCCTGCGGCAACACCATAACGAACTTGAAAAAGAAATACTTTGCAGGATTTTTGAGCCGAAAGCTTAAGAAGAAAGAAGTTTCCATTTTATTGGCAGCTGGTGAGTATTCCATCTTCCAGACAAGAAGGGAAACCGGAGCGCAAAGAGAAGTCGGTGACGAGGGGTTTCTTCTCTAACACTCTTTACACTCCTCTCCTTCCCGCTACAGAAGGTTTCACTATAATCTGAGGACCCCTTTAGGGATAAGAACACGAGCCGTGGACCAAAGCAATGTCGGCGACGGTTCAAATTATTTATCATACTCAACTTGGTATGAGAACCTAGCCTAGGAGGGGGAATACCGAAAGTATCCATACCGTGTGAAAAGAATCTCTGTTTTCTTATGTCTTTGAGTGGTTTCCGCCTCAAACCATTTGTGGGTACCGTTATTCACCTAATATGTAACTGATATTTCGAAACTAACTTCATTCACAATGATAGTCTCTATATTGAAAAATTTCGTCCTGTAGGACGCGATCAATGGAGAGAAGCGTCAGATACCGGAGTTCATGATCCAAAATTAGCTGTAGCGCGGCGATAGCAACTTGTTTATGTTAGAAAGCACTTTTTTGATGTCAATCCCAAGAGATTCCTAAATATGTTCAACATTAGGCTTGGTTGCACCTCGCAAAGGACGAACTTATAAAAGCAATTGCTAGACAGCTGGAGAAAAACAATTGCTTGACAGTTTGCCTTCAAAACCCGATAGCTTCTTGTTCCAAAGGAGAAAACTACGCTTTTCTAACTCTACTTTGAAGTCCAGGAAAGGTTTGTTGAAGTGAGATGGCTCGTTATATAAAATTGACTATCTTTTTGTGTTCTTGACTCTTTTTTGAAGCATTTCCCGCAGAGGAAAGCAATTGTCTGACTTTTAAAGTTAATCCTTTGGCGACATCAAATTCAAGATTGGCTGTTTGTCTTCAGCTGATGTTTGAGTTTCTTTAGTCGTCTGTCTTCTCCAAGGACCGATTTGGATCATCTGTGTCTCGAATGGTACGTATTGGTCGGTATTTGTAAGCAAATAAGCTCTTGAAATCACAAAAACTGGTTACTGGAACAGTTACTGGTTTTGTCAATTGCCTGTATCTGAATCAGGCTCAACTCAAGCTCATAGAGGAGGTATTAAGCATATAGTCTACGAGTGGAAACTCTGAGAAAATACTTTTAGTAACCCTTTCGAATGAAGTGTCTTATTGTAAAATTTTCTTGTCAGACGGTATCAATATTTTAATGAAATGTAAAAATAATATGGTATAATAATGTGAAAGTAAAAAGTTCGAATTCTGCAAAGCATTTTCAAATGTCCAAATATTTCTGTAAATATTTTCGAATTTTTCCTGTTCTTGGGAGAGGTAATTCCGTAAAAATGTGTCCTATTTGCTAAAAACAGGTGTCCTATTGCGATATTTTGCGTCAAATGTTGCCAAAATTATGATGTTTTTTGATTGAATTACAATTATTGCTTTCCTTTTTTCCTGTTATTATATTTATATTTTCTTCTATAAATTTTTTTGAGGAAATTTATATTTTCCTCATTGTTTCTGCAAGGATATCAGCATATTCATTTGCTAACGAATTGCCTGAATTCGTCCAATTTTCTCACGAAATTCTGCAATTCCTCAAGGAAATGCTTGGCGCTTATTAAACTCTGGAGACGAAATTTCTTGTGATTGATCTGCATGATTTCCCGGAAAATCACATTTTGCTGTGCAAAATATTTTTTTCCTGACATATTATTCGTTAAATAATCAAAATTAAAATGCAACAAAATGTCTCACGCATGTCTCAATTGTTTAGATTTAGAAATATTGAGAATTTTTCATGGATGTTGTTTCGTCGCATATACAAAATTTATTTCCAAATTTTCAGTTGCTTGTTTTGAGAGACGATAATCAGCGGAATTGTGTTCCTTATTTTTGTTTTTTGTATTATTCTTTCCAAATTGGCTTAGCCATGAGACGATACAATTTACTACGATACTTCTATGAGAATGATTCTAGATTATCTTCATTTCCTTCTGTTCAAAAATTTCAAGTTTAGACTCATTAAAGTGTATTAGAGTAATAGTCTCATCAGTCTGCGTTAGATACATCCGAAAGATAAAATAGACGCTAAGTGGTTTCCAGATATTATTACAGGCATTCACTAAGAAGAAGACCATTGTCTTAGCATTTCTAGTCTGAGCTGCATGGGAAGTTATAATTTGGATTATTCATCCTAGCAAATTTCAGTCTTATCGTGAAGGCGTGAGAAGAAAATATATTCTTAACAACTAGTGCTAAAGTTTCAAGTATTTTTAATTAAAGTATATCAATCCGTTTAACACTATCGTCTTAATATGTATGACAGCAAAAAATTTAAACTTACTATATTGGCCGAGAGGACCACATCAAAAAATTTGTTAAGCTGCCAATATTTGGTCTTATAATTAACAATAAGTCAACAAATTTTGTGCCATTAAATTTCAATTAAAGTTAATTGCTTCAACCAACCGTACTGGAATAAGTTGATCAAATATAATGGTCAAACGAAGTCAACCCCCAACTGCGATGGATCAATAAAACTGGTGTCACGTATTGAATCCATCTCTAATTATTTACCCTTCCCTTTTTTTCGAACAGCTCTTCAATATGAATAGGAAAAATGGCAAAATGAATCAACACAAATAATTCGTGTAGCTCAAGTATTTTTGATGGAGCACAAATAGATTGAATATAATAGTGTTCATGCTCCTGAAACGAGGAAAAAAAGGTTAAATTATTTCCTAGATTTGGTGCTCCGTTCGCACGAAACTCCATGATTAATTCGCCGAAAATTTTATTGAAGGAATGTCGTGACTCGCGTAATCATTGAAACTCGTATTCGGAAATAGTAGTAATTCAACTGGAAGCAATCCAAGACCAACGAAAGAGGAAAAAAAGGAGAAAAACGAACTCACTAAAGGAAGAAAACCTCAGCGAAAGATATTCTTACCAACACTACCACCACGATTCAAAATAAACGTCTGATTGCCTATTCAATTCGACAGCCTGTCTAATTTGGCTGGTTGGCTGGCCGGCCGGCTTACCTTACTATTCAGCGAAAGGTAAAGCACCTGTCCGACACCTGATTGTGAATATATAAGCGAATATATCAGCATGCATATGTGGTATTTTCAATGTATGAGTGTGCGTTCAAGTTAAATAAAAGATGGGAGCGCATGGATCCAAAGAGAAGCTTTCGCGTTCAGCTTCGGATCGTTTCATCCATACTCAGGTGCTCGAACGTGAACGATTCGGAAGTTTTGGTAAACGTACGAAAGGTAAGTACACTATCATTTATTTTAATTTCAATTTGATACATTTCTGCAAAGTGTTACCAACGCATTTGTGAATACAAAACGATTGTTGAATCGTAGCAGGAAAGCTATCTCCAATTGGTTACTTCTTGGTACGCACATTGTTACATTAACATTTTAACAAGAAATTTCGTTTTCTTTTCAACAGCATTGATTGCAATGTATGATAGCTGGCATTTGAATTTTCTGCAAATGCTATATGGCACTCATTTTGACGCGTTGATTACGCATATACATATATTTGCCTTATAAAATCTAATATCCACAAGAGATTGTCAATGCTGAGGGTTCGGTATGGATAATAGTCTAGTAAATTAACCCATTTGTCTGATTCGTTGCTAGTGTATATTTTTAAAGATTCCCACTTCTGACACTGACCTCTGTATTCAAAGGCTAGTCACTAAGTGGCAGTTTAACTATGGTACGTAACATAATTCAATAGCATTCAATGGTTGGACCGAAATAAAAACCGAGTAAAACGCAAACATATTGAATCACGATTAAGAATTTGCTTGAATTTCACATCAATTATGAAATAAACATAAAAAATGTGAAAAATTCGAGACCGTTGGGCTTGCAACGATGCCAACTTCAGACACCTTACATCTGAGAATTCTACCCTGAGCGCAGTTTGAACTGCTTACTATAAATCGAACGATTGCTGAAAAGTGTTGAAATGCGTCTTAAACCAAAAACGAAAGTAGAGGCAGGTGTAGAATCCTGGCCAAAGACCTCAAACTAAGTGCCTTTGAATTCGAAAGGATGATTATTATCCTTGTTTATTTGAATAAGTCGCGTGTACGTAGATTTATATCAGTCTGCTTTGGTCTGTATGATGCCCCTAGTTTATTCAGGACTGATGTGAAAATGGAATCTTATCGGAGTACGGATTAGTAGGAGTTAAAAGAGGTGCTCAATTGAACCAATCTTGTCTTTGAATTTATTATAATTCTTTCCTAACTTTAATAATCCATTCAATAGTAAATAATTTAAAATTTGTTCGGTAATTTTGTGTTGTTAAATCCCATAGAGCTGTCCTGTTCAAATTTAGCTAAAAATTGGTTGGGAATTCGGATCTTTTTCACAAGGTTTTTAAGCCAGGAACCTAACATTGTTGCTGACGGTCGTGTCATTTTCCCCTGTATTGTCTGGTGTCTTGTCATCAAAACGTACAAAGTTGAAGCCCTTTTGAATGATCATGGAGTGCATGAACGAAAGGAATTTTGAGTAGCTTCTTAAGCTAGATAAGATTTGTATTTTTTTTAAATTTTTTTAAATTAAAAATTTTTAATATAAATTTTGAATTTTTGAGAACTTGGACCGTGAGGCGTGCTATAACCATCTCGATTCAAAATTTTACACAAAGTATACTAACCTTAATTTCATTTCAAAATGGTACCCAAGTTACGCAATAAGCTGATGCGGTCAGTATCATGCTTGACCCTAATCAGAAGTCGACAGGTTACCATTATTTTGGCGGCTGTTAAGTGTATGGGAGGTCCATGTTAAATCTAGCCACACTTATTTTCCGCCTATATAAACACAAATTCAAATATAACTAACACCAGTGAGATTTTAAGACAGTAACTGTTGCAGAGACGTAAGCTCTGTTACCAGTAGTATCAATAAGATAAGGAACTAGAAGTATCAACAGATTAGAAAAATTCGGGAATTTGTTTGATATAGTTAAACTAATACTGGCTACACTTTGTACCTTGTACAAAGGGTTAAAGAGATAAAAAATAAATATAATAAATATTCGGCCATTGAACACAAATTAATAGCACTGGACATCCATGACGGTGGGAGGGGATTCGAAGAGAGTGCCACATACTGCCCAGCGAGCACGGACCTGAGAAGTGGCATGTACCCGTTCAGCAGCTTATAAGTCACCTAGAAAATATCTCTGCAAAATGGCCTCCTTGCGTGAGATTTCAGAGATATTTACCTGTACGAACGCGATGATAACCCGGGGACAAGAGTAACCCGGGGACGAGAGCCAACGCTTTCTCCTACGTGGTGAGCTATTCTCTCAGTGATTGACTATAATCTTGAGAGCAGGACACAAAATGAAGGTAGTCTGCGCGCCGGATCCTTGTTCTAAGGCCTCAGCTTAATCGAGCTTATGGCCTTAAGCGAACATGGATGTTTTAAGTCTTAGCTGCATAAATTTTACAAGTCACGGTCTTCGAACTGCGTGTTTTATGTAAGGGAGGTGGATGGCGCCTATACACATGGTCCTATTGTAAAACAAGGAGCGCTGTGACCTCTTCAGTGAAATTGGAGAGTTTTGCCGGAAAACTGTGATCGGAGAAATGCTTTTAGCGATTGACAAATAGAATCGAGTGGCACAATATTCTCGGGCAGTCTTGACGCTTAAAAAAGTCATAATTGTGCGTAAGGAGGCGTTGGGGATCTTCGAGAAGAATCTCTTTTGTAGCACTTCCTTCCCTCGTTTCCTCGTACTGGCGAAGAGATTTCCGTAATCTGAATGCGCATCTAGGCATAACATAGTGAGGCCCAGCCCAAAGTAATGTGTCAAACGGATCAAGACTACGTTCCTTGACTGACAGGAGAGGGTTTTATTTGGTAGTCCAGAAGCATTGCGCGTCTGGAAGTTCCACAATCTGTGCGTAAACAGTCCTCCCCGTAATTCAACGAAAAATATTTCGTTGAACTATGAAATAAGCTTCAGCCACACTAAATAAACAATAAATCTACTATTAGATGCAATTACTAGGCCTCAGCCAGTTACTAAAATGTAGATACTTGGCCTTTGCTATGAATTATCTGTGGAAAGATAATCAGTATTCAAGACCGATTTCCCGCCAGAGAGTTGGTATGTTTATTGCCATTATGAGTATGTCTTGTCATGCTGTAAATGTATTTTTTTAACTCACTATTTCACTTAAATTGGTTGTTCTTCAGCATCTAATCCGGATGACTTACTACATTTCAACTAAAGGAAAATTTTCCATTATAAGTACATGGTCCAAAAAGACTTGGCAGCGTATGCAAAAATTTCGGATCTGGCCATTTATCGCCTTGATTTTTATCTCCGCTAGCTTGAATTTCTACTATTGTTGAAGTTCCGCACCAGTTTCCCGCGTTCTTTGTTTTACTTTTGGTTCAAAGCGATTATCTATCTAAGTGAGACAAACTTATATATGAAGGACTAATACAGAACAAGTTAGGGTCGAATGCCGAGATTGAACACGCTGTTGAATGATTTTTTTCGAATTTGAATCAAGAATTTTTTCTGAATCATTTAAAAGGCTGGAAAAGCTTCACTTTTTTCTGGTCTTCCTGCTTTGTGTAAGCCGAATTCCCCAATGCCTAAACCGGAATATAACTTTGAGAAATACGATATATGTTGACGCTTATTAGTCTATGTAAGTGATTTCCAGCCTTTAGAACATTATCAAAGATAAGAACATTTTTCCTTTTCTTTTAACTTTACATATTGAAATTTTAACAGACGATGGCCTATCAATTCTCTTTTGGTACCGGTGCCTGGGCACCCTATTTTAGCACCAAATGCAAAGGACAGGTTGCTTTGGTTGAAATCGTGTTCGGCTTCGACTACTACCATGAAGATATCCCTCAGTCTAATGCGGGTTCAACAGGGGGAACGTATAGCTTTACGTCAAGGCAATCTTTGCTGACCAGAACCCCAAATCGGTTGCATAGAAGGCTAACAATCTCAACAGTGTACATTGTGCGCAAAGCGCAGAGCACACCCGAATAAATTCTTATTATTCCCTAATTTATGGGTTCTAGATCAGTAAGATGATCTACACATTAAGAAACTATACGGAAAAATATATTTTCAACTTAAAACCTGGAAATAATTATGGTTTGAATTGCAGAAAACTAAGTTTCAGGAAAGTCTTCTTGAGGGTCTCTGCTATCACCTTCAGCTCGCCATAGCAAATCGGACTTGCTACATAGAAGTTATATTACAATAAAGGGGCGGGACCCGTTATAAAAGTACTGGAACAATCGCGAGTGGTCTTTCTATCACGACATCACTGCAGCCGATTCAGCGATAAGGCCTTCTCCCACTTCATAGTTTCTTAAAGCAACCAGGTTTGATAGATAGCAGTAATTTCAGAATATCACATACATGTAATAAAGTATTTTCTTGGATCTCTCTAGCTATAGATATAAGCAATCGACTGTCAGAAACTATAGGAATGTCAATGTCAATAAAGAATTGAATGATAATTCAGTTTGTAATTATTTCCAATAATACTGACCACAGAAGCGGCAACACGTAACCGGAGAAGTACAAAAACACTTGGATAAGCTCGCACTGCTGGCGCTTGCTTATAGTCGCGTAGTTTCATGATCAGTGCAGGACTGTACGCAAGCCCACAAAGTTGGAACAGCCCGATTAAATGTAAAACTGGCATTTGTCCCTAGATGTAGCGGTATAAAGGGGAATGAAACCTCAGATAATCAGATACGATGAAAGTGCCCCTAGCAACAGTAAAAATAGAGTTAAACAAATCTCGTATATATAGTTTTTGGAATAACAGAAAAAATAAAAATGGCAAAATAAGCAGAATTATTACAAGGTGGTAAAATATTTCCTTCTCATTTAGCGGAAAGCAGAAGCGGCGTAAAATACTGACGGGAATACTTACAGTATACTATTTCGGATTCCATTACCAAAAAGATGCTACTTGCAGCGCTTATGACAAGGAGGAAAAAACAGAACACTTCCCTCTAGGTTGTCCGAGTCTGGCCATCAAACCTTTCTCATGGCTGCGGAGTACTATATCAACAGAACGTGAACATTGAAGACGACAGGGCTAGTCGACCTCCTTGATTTCGGTGGAACGACAGGATAAACCATCTGTAAATGATGGTGCCATACGCAGGGAACTAAGAGGAAAGCTGCCATTAAGGAACTAAGGAACTAAGAGGAAAGCTTTTTGAAAAAGTGGCCCTTGGTATATAATACAAGAAAATCAGCTCATGGAGACCATGTTTTCTTTTCAGATATTGATTTTTGTAACCTTTTGCCGTGGTTAATTTCGAACACGTATGATTCCCACTGTTGAATATAATTCATACGTCGATTATACTCTTTTGTTGGTTAACAATTTTTAACTCATAGCTAACCGGGAGTTTAAATGATTTATTAAGACTTTTGATTATTAATGACACCAAGATCAAGTCGTACCTTCGAACTTTACCTTATTGACCGGCAGTTGGTAACTATGGGAAGCATTGAAATTTCCATGAATCCCATGACTTTTTCTCCCTGATACCATGAACAACTTCATTAATTTAATAAACACCATAAATCCATATTGCCGAGCAACTCACTAAAACTCTCCTTCTGCTTACACGAATACTCACCAACTGGGTTCATGCTCATCTTAAATTACAAGGAAATAAATTTTCAACAATAATCTTCCATAAACCCTTCCCCGATCTTAGCTTGTACACTTGACTGAACCAGGTTCTTCCCTGTTCACGTTCATCGTCTGCTTCCATGGTGGTGGTGCCAAAGATGGCTTGCAAAAGTTCAGTTTAAATTAAAAGGTAAATGGAAGCAAAATGGTTAGAAAGGTCAAAAGATTATTTTTCGCTCCACCACGTAATGAAATTTAGTTTGGAATAGTCATAGAGCCGTCAGTCACTTGATGTATTTCGGTTCCTCGGTTGGATTGAAAGACAGATATAGGAAGATATACACGAACAGATAGTTGGATGACCGGGAAACCAGCAAGGTGGCTTCTGAACATACTACCTTAGGCTAATGGGATAATGATTTGAAGCAGCTCGACTGTAAGACATTCACATAGAGTTAATCAAATGTAATTGAATGTTTGCTTCAAGGGTAACGAACTTTGGTTCAACTATGGCTAAGGGGAAGTGTTGTTAGAACATATATTTTGCAAACTGGACACATGGAACTTTATGTTTTCTTAACCAGTTCAACAAGGAAGTTTCTGCTCTGCCTACATCGCAGAGATTAAATCGAACAACGCTCTCAACTTTAATTACTTCAGACCATTCATAAAATGTAACAATAAACCTAGCATGAAAACTTTGCAAACCATTTTATCTCGAGAAACTTCCTACCACTTAAACCCGATGAAATGCGACTCTTAATAATAGGAGGACGGATGGCAGTCAAAATCCTTTCTATGGCAAATTTTTATGTCAGAAGTTTTCGCCACACAAAATACGATTGTTGTGAGCCAACATCATTTTCAAGTTCAACCCTTAATCAATACTCACTCCCGCTCGTGTCTTTTGTCTGGAATTTACCCAATAGGAATTCTACTGTGGTTCCATTCTTCTTTAGAGGTTTTTTGAACCATGCCATTCTGCTCCATGTCGTCGACTTTATCCTTGAATAATGCATTAACATTCCATCCCTTTAGTTCAACGTTCATCTGCGTCTAGCTCGTATATCTCTGAAATGTACACATGCACTATGTCCCTGGGCATATAAAATACTTAAGCACCCGCACACTATGCAAGGAAAATCGGGAGAAAAAAAAAGGTTGGCTCAATCACTGGAATGAGAAGAAAGTTTTCTTGTCTGGCATTCTGTCGCCAAGGATGAAAATCACAAAGAGGATATAACTTGCAAAATTAACAAAGAGTAATCGAACGAAAAGGAACGAACGGATTGTTATAAGCCTGCTCAGAAGATATTTATCCTTGTCTATTCTTTCTTCTTTCTTCCCGATCTATAATGCGTGGCAATCCTTGAAACAGCCATTTTGAAAATAAATAGATGAATATCGTTAAAAATTCATTTTTTGAACCGACACAATAAAGTGTGGAGCGAGTGAGGTTAGGATTTGATGTGATGATGCCGGATAAAACTTGAATGGAATGTTTTCCTGGTATACATTTTTAAAGCGAAATGTAAGGATATTAATATCAATTTTATTGCATTTCGTCCATGGTGTATGCAAATCGGGATTTGCAATTTCCAATCTGCAAACTTATTATCCCCGGGAGGATTTAAAAGGATTTAATTTAGATATGCATATGGAGTACTCTAGCATGATTTACTGTAGTGTTTCATTTGCAATATGAATGCAAAAATAAATGCAATTGCACCGCGGCAACGCTATAAATTTTTTATTGATTGCTCGTTCTACGAATGTTATAAACCCTTCAGAGAAAATACTGCAATGCACATTTTAGTAAAACAAATTGATGCTGATTTTATCTTCCAATAAATTATAGAAGTTGACACTTTATACCAAATTGTTGTATGATTTTCAAGATAAGATATTTATTGCTTCGTGAATAAATTGACTTAAAATAGAAAACGTAGCTTATGTTACTACGGTTATTGTGAAAGTGGTGAATCGAAAAAGAAATCGTGTCCCTTTTCTCATAATGTCGCTTGCAAGCATATTCAAATTTTCCTTTTGAATTGCCTCTATTGGAAATTTGATTATCTGCCATTTTTATTTGAATATGATGTTGGTCATATGAGTGCCACGACTGGTGTGAAGGATGTCCAAACCAAAAGTCCAATTTTCGACTACTCTAACCAATAATTGGGGCCGTATCTAAACGGTCAAGCGTCTCAGACTTGTCGGAACCATTTACTTTTTCTTTTCGAAATAAACCCACGCAAGTGTGCAGATATTGCTCAGGCGTTAACCCATTGAGCATAAAATTGCAAACCGAACTAACCATAAACGCATGTCAGCTGTCGCACCATACGCAGCATTAAAAAGGGTTGCCAATTTTAAGTTCTATCCCTCTAAGAGCACACCCTTCATAAACTATAGCTAAAATAAAAGGAATATCATAGTATGTGGTCAACACTATTCAGAAAATAGAATAAACATGTGGACTGAGAACGACAGATGACATCAAAATTCTGTCACGGTCGCTAATAACCGAACGGAACCTTTTCTGAAACTTGACAGCGAAGTAAATCTTTGAGCTACAAATCAATGAGAAGAAAATAAAGCTCATGATGCAGTGAAGAACAAAATACCTATCTACCCAAAATATCACATTTCGTGAATACAGTATCGAAAATGCGGGCAAATTTTTATATCTGGGCGCCAAAAAACGCAAATCGCTAATGAAAAAGACGAAAAAAGCCCAAGAGTACAGAGACTGTACCGAGACAGTTTAAGGCGCTTGCTGCAGGAAGCGAAAGCCCGAGAAGGACTGTAATGCTACGAAAAAAAATGAGGAGAAAGACTGACTTTTCGACGTGAAATTTAAGTAGAGTAGAAGATAGTACGAAAGAGAAATTATAGTAAATCTAGACTTTCCAGGAACTTCTGAGGGGAACTACCACGGCCAAGGGGACTCCAAATTATTTCCTCCGAATAGATAGAGATGTTTGCGATTAAAAAGGAATCCAGGTTGAACCGAAACAGACGACTATTTTTCCTTTCTCCTTTTTCATATTTATTTTCTTCGTTTTTAATATTTATCAAGTAGTTTTCTAATATTGTCCAAAAATATAAATCGTCTCGGTTGTTCAAATAAATCAAAATTTGTGACAAGTCTTCATTGCCGAGAAGGTTTATCGGAAGGTTTTTTCCAGAAAGTCACTAATTCTTGATTCTTGAGATTACAGTCGTTTGACACCAGATCTGAATTTTTGGGTCGCAGAAACCTTAGGATGATTAGAGTTCACTGGAGTGTTTTCGTGCACAAGGAGCACATCTTTGACCAATTTGCTTCTCGGTGTTTCCTTGATTGTATCGAACCTTCCTTCATCTTCTTATTGATCTAGTAAGAAAGCATAATATGGGCTTCTCAGGAGACATCGCGTTCCCTAAAAGGAACTAAAAGAATACCTTCCGTTTCCCAAAAACTGGGCACTATAACCTATCTGATCGATTTGGACACTTTAAAGTACAGGTTAAAAATCTTATATTTGAGAAAAGGATTTCGTAACTTCGTTTTTATTACTATTACATCGGCATCCATAGTTCGATATAAACCAGTATCCCCCATTATGAAATTGCCGTGTCCAGAACAGCCTCTATGTTGGTCAGAAACAAAGCAGAGAAATCCCCAAACTCCCTGGTCGCCAGGTGTTTCAGCTATGTTATGTTGATCAAACATCAAATTATATCAAATTATCGATCAAAGCTTCGATCAAATTAGAATTATTAGGCTTGTAAAGCTTGGAGAATCTCGCAGTAAGTTTTCTGTTTTTTCCTCTTTTTCTCGCAGTTAGCTCAACATATACCGTTATTTAGGATTCTCTTCATTCGTTCGTAGGTTGAAATTTTGCAGGTTATGGCAGTGTTTTGTGCCAAGGAGAAACTCTTTTGTATTGGCATTGATATTCAGTTTATTGAACTTCCTGTGCCTGCTATGAAGTAAGAGTGCGATTCGCATCGCGCCTGGCGTTATTTTCGGGGACTTCCCACTTCGCTAGAGATTGATTCCGTCAGCGTACGCTGCCATTATGAAATCTTTATTGCCAAGGTTGTCAATTATTTGGACGACTGTCAATTCTCAACGTAATGATGATACAATCTTATCCTGGTTTGTACCACTACTGTACATTTCTTTAAACGAACACATTTTTTTGCGGCTTGTACCTCGCTGGTAGCGCTATGTGAATGCCATTTTAAAGCCACTATTGGGGTATTATATCGTTAATTCAGTTCGTATCGTAGCGTAACTACTAACTAGCTCTAACACTTCGAACAAACTCTCGATCTAATGGTATTTGACCGAAATTTGGCAGATACGATGGTGCTTGAAAGTAAAACTTTATTTTAAATAAGACATATAGAAGAAGGTGAGAGAACAAACGTATTCTTATTCCCTGAAATTTTTAAATCACGCATGAATCAAGAAAGAAAGAAAGAATCAACCGGAAAGATTATTTTCGCATACATGTAAGTCAGAATCTAGCCATCGCGATATCTCCACATACCTACGTCATCCAATGCGAAAGCTCTCTATCTTAAAAAGCTCGCTTTATCGGATTCATATCGTATTCGCTACATAGAGTATTCCAACCTCTTTCTATGTGATGTCCCTCCCAAGTGTGAGTGCTATTAAGGAGTCACGGCATGGCTTTTATGTCTCCACAGCTTTCGTTTCTTCTCTATTGTGTGAGATAACAACTATGTTTTAATTAACGTGATTCGAGGATCCACTAAGAGTAACAGTAAGATATCTTCTCACATCTTCCTTTTTAGGTTTTCTACAGCAAATCGAATAAATTTCATTTGATACAAATTTTGCCGGTTTAAGCGGGGAAGTCTTCTGTATGTTATTGAAAACTGTGTCGAATTTTTCAGGGTATGTCGAGTTCTAAAATTAACCGAAAATTAAAAGTATAGTGGTTGAATGACATTTTCAAACTCACTTTCTTGAATCTCAAAGCGTAAATGTAACTTTGATTAAAAACGAAAGAAGGGAAGGAAACAAGAAGATGAAGGAAAGGAGGAAAGAAACCATTTAAAAGGCAGCTTTCAACAATTTGCGGTCAACTGGATATAATTGACTTAATCTCTCAATAGCTTGCAGCTTATGGAATAAGACGGTAATAAAAGCCATGGCTAAAATTGGCTTGAAAATTAATTATGGAAAATATTATTGAAGCATTATTATTGAAGTTGAAACATATTGAAACCATTCGTATTCTACAATTATCATTCGTGCATCTAATGAGAAAAGTAACAACTGAAAACTTGGACTGATAATATTGTCTTTACCATACATGCGAGAATTTTTTTTTTTTTTTTTTTTGTTTTTTTTGCGGGCGATGAAGACATTTACATCCGCAGTGAGGGACTCGCTGGCAGCAGTACCGACCTGTCTACCAGAATACCCTCTAAACACCACCTGTCAGGGAACCTAGCCTGGAACTGTTTGTCACATTACTTCGGGTTAGGCCCCCCCTTCCATCGCCTGATGGCGCCTTCGGATCGCAGCTGAGGGGACTGGGAGGACAGTTTTTTTTTTTTTTTTTTTTTTTTTTTTTTTTTTTTCCTGTTATTTACATACGAGAATACCGAATAATTTTTTTAGGGTTTGACAAACTTTGACAACCTTTGAAAAATGCTTTGACAATGATACTTATTTACGAAATACTATTCATGTATTTTTTCGATAGATTTTTTCCACGTTCGTCTCTTTACCGTCGAGGTCCGTTCATGGTTCTGAACTTTTCAATGAATAATTAGTTGTTTATTTTTGCTTTGAATCTGAATTCACGCTATATAACCCATTAACATCTGCTTGACGTGACCCTCTCTATAGCAAGATACCTTTTGCCATTGACATATCCAAATCTTCAGAATCATCAAAACAGTCTTGCTTATATTTTGGAGATTATATAAGAATTGTACGTTTCTGAAGATTGCTGTCAAATTATCTCACTTTTTGTTTTTGGTTGATGTTTAAACTGATATAGAAGCCTAGTAGAGTGCAAAAATGTCAAAAATACGAATAAATTTTTCCAAAATTTTAAGTCAATTTATCCAGAAAAATTTTCAAAAAATGAAAAAAAAAATGGAGACCGTTTCGCTTTCAAGGTTTGGATACCACGGAATTATGTATTTTTAATATTCGGGAAAGTAAAGAAGACTCGGAAAGGTTGAATGCCTGACGAATTGAGAAACGATTATGATTACTTACTTCTATTATTCACTTGATGATTAGACAAGGAAATGTCGGAAGGTATTCGTTCTTCGATTATGACTGCTTGATTTGTTACTCGCCCACCCCAGTGGCTCACAACTTTTTATTCATACGTGATAATATTTAACTCCGTTAAAAAAATTGTTCAATCGATTTGTCAAAGCAATCATCGTAAACTTATGTATGCCATGTACTGATGTCCAGTGGGTTTTCAATGATATCTCAAACTACAGCTTCTAGTTTTGAGGCTACCATTGGTGAGGACCTATTTTTTTTTCATTTATAATATAATCAAAAAAATAAAATTTCAGGAGACATTTCTAATTCTCAAAGTTTCAATGATCCAAAGAAGTTTTTTTAGCCCTGCAAACTTTTCAATAAAATTAGTGAATATCTTCCTTTGAATTACGTAGCAATTGTATGTTTAGTATGTTTATTTACTTGGTTTTGGTCTAAAAGTAATAAACTAAGACAAATTTCGAAGACAGCTTTTCAATTCTTTTCAAGGAAAGTTTTTCATGAAAATGACCAACAACAAAATAGTGATTGTCCTTCAAATCATAATCAAAACAAAAACCGACAGTTGGAATAAAAGATAAAAGTTGAGCACGGGGCTCATGGGGCTTATTTGATACTATTAAGGATATCTAGTATCCTGTTAAAAGGTTTTAGGGATTATTGTCAATATTTATTGATATTTTTACTTCAGGGGTTTTTTGCTACCAATACTGCGTCCTAGACATTTTCTACGAATTCCTTCAAAAAGATACATTGTAATATAAAGAATTGTGAAAACGTTTTAAAAATACGGTCCCGGTGTTTTTCAACAGCAGACAAAGTAAGAGCATGTGGAATTGGGTCATATTCCTCAAGTTTGTTATCGAAAATTCACCTTAAAAGGCTCTAGAAACCTTTTTCATTATTTGTAGCAGGATCCAAATGTATCGTTCTCAAAATACTTCATACTTCATCGACTTCTACTTAGTGTATAAAAAACATTTGCACAAATCTATCGCAATACTTATACAAAGACCAAATTCCAACTTCCTAGATCCTTCAGCTCATTTTAAACTCAAATATCATCGCACCACACAAATAAACTTTTCAAGTGTTTTCCTTGCTTAATTTATTTATCATCCAATTTACGCAGAAAATCAAAATTAATTTAATCTAAAGCTTGATTCACTCGGTGTTGCGTTCGTCCTAGCCTCCCTCAGCAAATCGCACATTAACGAACCAGCTAACTTTTTCCATTTCACCAAAACTCAGTGAACACAGAAAGGACAAAAGAGAAAACAGCAAATTCACTCCCACAACTCATCTCATTTTCAATTTCATTGACAACGATGTAAGATTTATCTGATGAAGATAAAGAAGGAGGGAAAGAAAAGATGGAAAAAATAAAACTTAAATGCAAGAAGGCGAGGTTTAAATATTAGAATAAAGGTTCAAAAAGGTGTTTTTTTGAATCCTGGCATAAGAATTTAAATGAAAGTTGGATGATAAACTTTTGTAAAATTAATTATTTGTCTTGCGCATGATTTTATCTTTTTGGATTCCAGGGTAGAGTAAGATTTCAGTTGCCTAAGTACTGATAAGAGCCGGAGTTTTGGGTTCCTGATTTTGAAAGTTGCTAAACACTACTCAAACTCCACTTTTAGGTGTGAACAAATTGTAGAAAATTTCTTATGTTGAGATGAATTGCTCTGAAGTTTGCCTTACTTTTTAATCTTGTAAAACTAAAGCAAACGTTTGAACATTTAAATCTCTGCGGGGGCTCAAAATATGTGGAATTTGCTTAAGTAAAACTATTATTATTATTATTATAAATTATATTATAATTGGCAAATTATTTCTTTCTCACAGGATTCTTAAATGCTTTTTTGTTTTAAATCGTCTGAACGTAGTTTGATATAAATTCAATTTCTTCATTCTTTAGGTGTTGCATAATTTATCATACGTTCCCACCTTTTTTCAAATATAAGATTTTATGATTTAGATTCATGGTATCTCAACTCGTTTATAACTGGTTCATGGCTTGAAAACTTGATTTATTTATCTATTTCTATTTCTTGTAATAGAAAAATTTCTTTTTCAAAAAATCTGGTGTTGAAAATCAAGACCAGTTTCGCTTAACATCCTGGAAATATTTTCTAGTTAATGAGCCGAGAAGCATGAATGATTTTATACAGGGGGGGGGGGGAGTTAGTGTTAATTCAATCATGCTTCAGGAAAATCCATCAACAATAATAAAAATCATAACAAAGAAATCCTTCTTATTTGGAGCGAAAGAGGGCAAAGAAGATTTCAATCATGCAAACAGATCAATATGGTCCTCCGTTTAAAAGTTGGAACATCTTTTGCTGAATTTACAGAAAAAAATCCCAGTTCAGCTTAAAAAAAAGTGCAAAGTGTAAAGTCACTAGCGGACCAGTCTATTAAATAAAATTGACGCAAACTGACGTATCAGACTACATAGTGATTCGTTTCTGACAATAATAGGGCTCCTCCCTAGTGCCGGCCGGCGCCCAAGGATATTGACCAGGTCTGGCCCCAAGGACATTGCAGCTGGTTTCGCCACTTTAGTGACCAATTTTGTGCTCCTTGCCTTGAAGGCAAGCTAAGAAGTTTCAAAATGGTATCAGGTAGCGTTCAAGGCCCACCGACTGGGAACTCAAGTTCCAGATTCGGAAATAGCTGAGTTCCAACAAATCTCCGATTGGAAATTGCGAAAGGAAAAACGAACGTCTACTCGGAGAACAACTGATTTCAGGGCTTTAAAGTAAATCGGCTTACAGATACCAGTCTTATCTTGTTGACTTGAGGAAATCAGCGGAAAGGCAAGGACGGAGGATAAATATCCCTATATGAAATCTTTTCACAAGGAACTAATTGATTTGATTCGGAATATGTTTTTTTTTTGAAAGATCTCTCTGATTTTTAAGGTATAACGGAGAAATAGAAAACACAATAACATTTTTTGGGCAGAAAAAGCTCAAAGAAATAAAAACTTATTTCGATCCTATTCGCGAAATCCTTACACTGTCTTTGACAACCATTCGATATTGGATCCGAACTTCATTGTGTTTGTACAATAATTTTTGATGAGAAGAATTCAGGGCACACGATAGAATTAATTACCGATAAAATAGTTAAAAAAAGTCCATCGTATCGTTGACAGTATCAAATCAGTATTATCATCACGTCCCACAAAAGGGCATGTTTGCTTCGGGTAGTCCTGGTTAATAAAATCTGTGACATTGCAAATAATGATCTCTTCCAATCATCTACCATATATCGAAGTAGATTCACGACATATGGAAGATGATCCTATTGGCAAAAGGATCAGGATTTTCTAGGGTTGGATGAAATACTCGTCACAGACTTTTTTGATGCAAGAAAAACACTCATGGAGTAAAAATATTGTATATTATTCAACCATTTTGATGACATTGGACGAAACATGCCTCACTGTGTTGATACCAAAAACATTGATTCACTTTGATACCGCGCTAGCAAATTCAACTGAAATTGTGTCAAATCAAACGAATAGCTCTGCGAATTGTCAGATCCATCATATTCGCGTGATTTTTCACTATCTTTCTTTCATGTGCTCCTCAACCAAAAAATCCAGCTCTGGAGTAAAATTCTACCCAAACACTGACAATCACAGAATGACAATTCATGTTTCTGGGTTCGAAGAAGTAGGGAAACTCTAAAAGAGTGATTCGATCCAAAGAGAAACGACCTTATTATCGAAAATTCGCTTCTATGTGAAGTAGAGATATAGAGCGTAGATCTCTGTCAGGAGTTGAAATTTGTCGACGAATCAGTAGGACAAAGAACACTTTGGATTGGACCAACATGCTAGAGAGTCACAGTGTCAAGAGCTCAAGTCACTGAATCCTGACTGGGATTGCCAATCAAGGGGTTGATGCTCAGGGCAGAAAGCTTTGACAGCTCTGGCCTTCCTGGCAAGAAAGCGTCATAAAACAGGCTATATAAGACTCAATAGTAAGCAAATAATATTCGAAAATCCTGGAAAGATTAGCAACACAAGAGCTGGGCATGGTAACATAAAAACTACCTAAGCCCAATCAAAAACATTTTGATACCAACTTCTATCCAACCCAGCTATTGAATGGTCAATGTGTTTTCAGATCTACTCATCCGGTTCACAAGATTGGAAAGTCATGATCTTCAGATTGCATATTCTGTACTGTAAAGAAGGGTCAGATAAATCATAGAAGGGTCAAATATGTCATACCTTCTTTTGTCCAGAAGTTGTGATACAGTATGAAAACTTGCTAGAGCCCTGTTCGAGTAACTTAACTCGATAAATCCTGAATGGAAGTAGGGAATAGGTTATGCTCCGACTATTTCGGCAACAACCACACCTTTATTTGCAACTCCGGTGGTTGGAAACAGCGAAAGTGAGAGGACCCTTTCTCTGGCAGTGATTCCTTCATTTCTTTACGGTAACAAGTTCGATTGACCAAAGCGCCAGAAAGAGTAAGAAAAGAAGCCCGGCCCGAAATAGTTTGTTAAAGGGTTCCCGGTTTGATTCGCTGGTTTACAGGCGATGTTTTTAGTCCTACTTTACTTGCTTTTTCCATTCCGAGCACAACATTTAGGATGTAACTAGTCTTCATGATGTACCTTGATTTGCTTTTCATACACTTTTTCTATGCAAATATACTACATCATTCACGGTTTCAACCGTTTCAACTCCGCAACCTATCTGCTAATATGTTTGAACTCGAAATTTGTCATATATTATGAGAAATATTATCAAAGAAATGCGAACAGTGATGCTAGAAATGTATTGCGAAATATGATATACGTGCATTCGATTTGGAAACCCATTATCTTAGGCATTTATTACGGCCAGTTTCCAACAGATTGGCTTAGTCAGAAGACCGGTATGACATTGAATATGTTGAAACCATTTTCAAAATATCCTACGAACAATTTTTGAAATTTGCTCACCGCTAACAGAATCTGGATAAAAATCTACATCTTAACAGAGAACGGTCTCCTAACTGTGTGTTTTGTGCAGGAGAATTGGATGTCGCCTGTCACACATTCTGTGTGACATTCACACTTCTACTGTAAAAGGTGGATCCAGCAGCGAGGGGACCTTCCCAGCGAAATTGGAGAGGCCTGTCCGGAAACTATCGTCGGATTAATGCTGAAAACAATTAACAATTGTAATCGGGTGGCGCAATATACTCGGGCAGTGCTGATACTGAAAAAAGCTTTATTGGAGCGCTGGGAGGCATCGAGGAAGGATGGATCTCTTTTTTAGCACTTCCTTCCTCTCCCTTCCTTCGCGTTAGAGAAGAGATTCCCATAATCCGAAGTCGCCTCTAGGCGTGGGAACACGAGGCCTAGGCCCGAAGCCGAGGTTCTCAGGTTGACAGGGGAGGTGTTTAGTGGGTAGTCCAAAAGCATTTTGCGTCTAGGAGTCCCACACTCAGGGCGTAAACAGCCTTCACCTCCCTACCACAAAAAAAAATCTACATCAATCTACATAATCTACAGCAATCTCAAAATCCCCGATAGCGCTGCGAAAAGTCAGTTAACGCGGAGAATCGAAGGACTTGTAAATTGTCAAATGTGGCATGACATATTTGCAAGGACATTCATTTGCCAACTGAATCCACTACAGTTTTAAGTTATACCCGAATTTTTTTTTTGATTTTTCGATAAAACTGTATTTAATTTTATGACCCTTTTTGAATAACTTAGCTTCTTTATATTATTGTGTTGGTCTAACTTTTTATCAACGCTGAACGTAGGAGCGACACGTCGAGAGTTGTTACTCCAAACGTCAAACCCGTCTCTTCACTGGACCAATCGATTTGAACTAGGCCGTGATCGACCTGAAAAGTTTCGCAATCATACACAGTATTAAACAATACTCATAAATACACTTTCTCATAAAATTTCAATAATTTCTCATAAAATTAAAAAAGAATACACTTTCTCATAAAATTTCCAAGATCACGGAAATTTTAACTGAAAAGATCGCTTTGCTTTGCAGTTCTTAAAAATGTTAATAAACACAATAAATAAGAAAATATGCTCAACAAAGGCTACAAAATGGCTACGAGCGTTGAAACACGTTTTCGAAAAAACAAAAGCCAAGAAACGACTTGACCTGCGCCAAAACAAGAAGACTAACCAATATGTGTGCGTTGATATCTATGGTTCGGACTATCCTGATTTTGGGTCGAGAAGTTGTTTCTTTGAACAAAAGTGCCTATCTAATAATTTGCGAGATACTAAGGTAGAGGTTTCTCTGCCTTTTCAATACAGTTTTTGGCATCAAAGAAATTTTAGTCATCGTCTAATTCATATTAGTTGATTTCAACTCAGCCTGTCTATTGCTTTGTAGTTTAAAAATAATAATCACATAAAAATTACAAAAAGGAACTAACCCCAAATAATAACGATAATAAAAACAAGTCGGAAACGTCAAGTATTTGCGTCTTTCGTTGGTTTGTTTGTGGCTGCATCTCGTTCTTCAGAATCATCTTCAATGAGTTTGAAACTCTTGCCTATATTTCTTCGGAGCCATATTGTTGCTGCTTTCAGCTATTTTCAAGCCATTTTGTGAATTTTTGGCAGGCTTTTTGAGTAGGATTCAAACGACAAACAAAAACGTCAAAAAGTCTAAATAAGTTTGAGATGACTATAATCACGCGGTATGTCCCCTGGAACAAGCATAAGTGTAACTACAAAATAAATAGCGATTAAAAGGAGGCAACGAATTTTTGCATCTTTTATTATTGAGATTTGACTGTCGAATGTCACTTTGACATTCACATAAAACCGGTCGGGGTTATCCAAATATCAGCGACTCTTTTGGTTTTGATTCTGAAGGCTTAAAAATTAGTGGAAGTACGCAGGTGTAGGCAGTGGTAGGTATTGGGAAGATGCGCGAGATTTTCTATTGGACTGAGAGGTGGCTCGATCAATATATTTAGTCTTTCTCAAAATAAACGAAAATAAAGAGTTCCAAATAATATTTTTTAGTCAAAAGAATGGGAAAAGCCGGCTGGTATTTGGGAATGATTGTGTGCACAGTTTGGAGAGAAGGCTCGTAAATGGCTACGAGTAAAAATACTAGTGAAAGGACAATTATGGAGCAAAGAAAAACGGAGAGTCAGAACTACCAAAAGCGAAAACATGCTTGTCAGTCGGTAAGGTAATATCAAAAGTTTCTGGTAACCTGAAGGAGGTTTCCTTGTGAAAACATTACACGATCACAGTCCAATAAACATTATATGTGGGTTTTAATCTTTTTGAGCAGGATCGAGCCGCATATGAAATCAAAAAGGCTTAGTCGTCAGTCTATCCTTTTGGGGAAAAGATGTCCTTTTCCCGCGATGCAATGCAAGATAACACTTTGAGGCCGTAACAAACCGAAATCGACTGAAATACATTCGAGGGTCCTTGTACATCCTCTCTACATTTCTGACCTATCACCATATGCTTTGGGCCTCACAAGAGGGCACCTGATTAAGAGCGTTTCGTTTCGTTAATTGATTGGATACTCCCCGCCTCCCCGACAAAACTTTTCTTCCAAAACAGAATCAAAAGACTTCTAGTTGGATGGTAAGAATCTCTTACTTAGTTAGGAAGCTATGTAGAAAATTAACGTTGAAAAGAGCATTTACCCTCCAAATGTAAAACAATTTTATTTTAAAGAAGGCTACTTCATATCTACCTCGTTTGAGTATTGACCTCCCTATCCGTTAAACCCTTAAGGCGAAAAGGCATAAAATCTACTCTTTTCTGCAGGAGACTTTTCAGAACTCTTTGAGTCAACGAATGAGTCGAAATATGTGGCTCAACAAATCAAATTGATTTAAAATTTTAAATTTATCATTTAAATACGAAATTTTCTTAACTTTATCCTTATCTGAAATTTTTGAGCATTTTTCAACTGGATATTATTAATAAATCTGATTTTTCAGATTATTCGATGGCCATCGAAATTATTCATTTATTTGTTTTGTATTTTTAAATTATTCATGCTCAAATGGAGTTTTACACTTCATAAAGTAGTTTAGTTTTATTTTGGGACTATAAAATGGAGTATAAACGGACCTTCCCGTTCGTAGGATCCCGACTTCCCTTCCTCAAACAGAAAAATAATAATCTCAAACGTCTCTAATTAAATAAACACATTTTCTAATGTGATTGGAATTTAAAGATAAAATTATCCTCAAATATTATACATAATCTTTATTATTATTAAGGAGGATCATCTTTTTGGAGCCGCATTTTACCTTTCACAACTAAACCACTCGACTTTCGAGATCTGGATTGATAAGAATTTCAATTTTTTCTTACAGGATCAGCTAAGAAACGAGATGTACGAACACTTAGTATATCGCCGACAGACTTGGGACCACCACCGAAAACCCAAACGAATAATAATGCAACAGTTCGACCGAAGCAACAACCTGTTCTAGCACGTAAGTAAAATATCCAAAGCATTCATGTCCTTTTTATATTATTTTTGATATGATAATGATTATTTCTTTAAAAAATGAAAAGATTTCTTTTATCTGCTTCGGACCGGTATAATATATTTAAATTTCTTTTGGACTTTTTTCCCTCAGAATTAAATTCCAATTTAACAAGGTAGGACAGTAAAAACTTGTTCTAGTCTGCGGTAAGATACATAAATTGATATCTGAAGCAAATCTTCAAGAGCTTTTACCTTGATGACATTCTAAAAAGGAATGAACACAAGTTAATGCATGTGTATGTACCTCAGAATAAGTATGAGCCCAAAAATCGTCCCAACATAAACCAAATGTCGTGGAAATCCAATTTGTAATTTGCCCAGTGTCCGGTGCGAGGCAGACGAAATAATAAAAAAAAAACAAGAAAAATGAATAATATCTGTTTTCTTTTTTCAACCTTGCACAAAACGTAACCACCATAAGAGCCATTAAATTTTCGTGTCCGAAAGCACATTTCATTCGTTGTAGTATCTTTTCCATCCATCCATACATACACACATTAGTCATCTCAAGTTCCTTCGACCAAAGTGCGCAAACTGTGGTTTTTTACATTTTCTTTTGGTTTGAAGAATGGTTAAAAATTGTGATGTTGGTGATAGCATTTTTCAAGTAAATGGACGATCAGTGTGTTATATGCAGCCTGCAGAGGTATTATTAGGGTAGACGTTTAGAGGAACGCGAGTGTAGTTGGTAATCAAAGTCATAAAATAGCTGACAGGCTGCTCCTTCTTGTGGAAGCAACAGAATTTTCAGAAGATTATTTTCAAAGAAAATTAAGACGAAAATTATTCCACGGGTTATATATTAGTTCTTGTTGTCCTTGTGACAGTTCTGTCATCTCAATAAATCCAGGATTTAAAGTTTCTGTGGCATCCCCAAAACCCAAGACCATGAAACACTACGAATGTTGATGAGGCTATGTTGCTCCCCTACTTATATCTAATGTGAATCCTTTATGCTTCAAATTCATTTTTTTACTTTTCATTGGTTCCAAATTTCGGGGAGTCGAAGTCCTTTGTTACTAATACTGCCCCTGTAAATGTGTATTGCCGTATTTCTGTACGTCTTGTAAAGTTTTCCAACGAAATTACCACTAACTCAAAGGAGCTCTTTTGGGCTACAATCACTGTATGACGATTTTTTGTGTCTGTTTAGGCTTTTCCTCATGATGCACGGTAACCACGATAGTCAAAAATCTTAGCCAAGCGATGGTACGTCCAGATTCAATCAAAAAAGATGATCTTGTCTAGAATTGGGGGAAACTGGAATCGTCCATTATGGAATTCTTCTCATCAAAAACCAGAAAACTTCTGCGATTTCCATCGTATCTCCATCGAGAAAATGTCAAAACATGTCCCCTAAACACAAATACTTTCTCCCTGACCTAATGGATTAGTGCGTGATCCCTACCATTTTTAATACCATTAGCATATTTCATTCTATAGTGGAGCATAGCTGTTCATATTGTGACTAGGACTTAAAAACAAGAGCGTTCATGGCTAGATGACATAAGCTTACAATGGTTGCATATGACCATACTGTTTAGTGGTAGTGTCAAAGTACTATTTGAAACGGCTTAGCGGTATTTGTTTGGAATGTTTGAAACACATATTTTTATAAGGGAGAATATTGTTGATCCTTAATTGATAGAAAAAAGGCGCTTCTGACTCTACCTAACATAAACTTCCATATCGGAATCAAGATACCGTCAAAGTTATCATTTGTTTTCAGAAACTTATCTTGAATATGCATCCTTATTCACGTGAAAATTATGTGTTTGTCATGGTTTGCGAGATTTGAAAGTGACTTCTTCAATATCAGCGATAGAAAACGCCTTGGAAAGCGAAAAAAGTTTGAATATGTGAAATTTAGGGTACACAACGACATATAGAATACTTGCGTCAAAAGCTAAAATAACCTCAATTATTTGTGAACCTGACACACAACACAAATCACAGGAATCTTAAAAGCAATGCAATTCATGTTAAACCAAGAAGAGAGAGAGAGCCACTTTAATTGCAACAACGAAATGTTGAAACGTGGTTTTGCATGTTTGAAATACAATTTGACATTAAAATGGAAAGTCGTTTTTACATCAGATTGTCGATGGCGTTGAAGAACGAACTAATTTAGACAAGAAAAAACCAAAGAAAAACCACAAAACGCGGACAAACAACGAAACCAATGCCAAAGCAAAGTATCTACACCGCTAACTAAATGATATGTATTTTTTGAGCTCAGAAGGGTGTGATTTACTAGAAGCTACTGAAATCAGATCAGGCAATATTTGATGACTCTAACACGAAAAAAATTGATTCATCTGCAAGGATCATTTCATGGAAAATATCCATGCGAATATGCTATCATACATAAAGTCATAATTTTCCATCTCGTTCGGTCAAATATAGTGGCCAAAATCTTTTTCGAAAAAAGTAAATGGGAAGTTTAACCACCTTCTTTGTGGTTTGACTTTGCCCCTTCTAACTCTGATGTTTTCAGATCAACACAAAATCCTAATTCTCACTAGAATACGCTTCACTTAAGAATAGAGTATGAAAAAATTAATTGCTTTATTCCTGACTTGAAAAACGGCAGCTTTTTTGGGCGGTATTTATAAACTGTCAAAAAAATTATAATCTCATAGATTCCGATGATGCTCCTGATGATTATAGTAACTGACTTTGTTACACAAATTTGTGCTTATTTTTCTTGATCTAAACATTTTTTTTTTCAATATAATCCTATTACAAGCGATCAAACAATTTTTTGGTTCCGGTTCTATAACAGAGAGCCAAAATCGGCCTTTAATTCTATCAAAACATGATGAGTCTTCTTTAATTCTGTCAAATTGGACCTCGTTTCTGGGAATATTGATAAGTCACACAATAAGATCAGTATTCCTCGTCTTATTCAACGTTATACAAATTGTTACAATCAAAAAAGCACGATTTTATCCACTGGACGGATTTTGTAAACTGAAAAATGAGGAAAAAGGCTTATTGCCTTACTCGTTTGGAAACGTATAGACGTATAAACGTATAGAATGAATATCGGTGTTCTCTATATAACCCCTTTTCGAGGTGAGAATCAAATCATTAAAAGTCCATCATCTTTCCAATTTACAGTGACGTTTGCAACTCATATCCTTGATACTCCTTGTTAGAGAGCGGAAAAACGTTACCGGCACAGACAAGAAGACAACTGAGAAGAGATAACTATGGAAGCGAGGCAATCCTCTCTCAGTTAGCAATCCTGAAGCCGCGACACCAAACATATTTTCAGAGCACGTTTGATGCCTGACCTCGGCCCGGAATTCAGTCCATTGAATGATGTGACTAATTTCGACTTGACCTACTTCTTGATCGGCCATGGATGCTCTTGTTTCCAACGATATATAATTTTCTTTACGCAAAGTCGAACAAGTACAGTCGTAAGCTCTTCAGCCAAATTTGAAAACTTTTCCACCAGCTTCTATTGGCCAAATGCTTATAACGATTGACTGACACCTGAGAACGGCATACTGGAGCGTCAAAAGACTCCGGGAATGAAGGGATCTCTTTTCTAGCGTCTTCTATTGTTTCTGGCTAGAGAAGGAATCCCCATAATTTGAAGGCGCCGGTAGGCATAGAAAGACGAGGCATAGCCCGTAGTACTGCGTCAAATAGATCATTGCTAGGTTCTCAGGTTAACATGAGAGAGGTTGGTGGTGGTTCAGAAGCAATGTGCCTTCGGGAGTCCTATACTCAGGACGTAAACGGCCTTCACATCCCTGATGGCCTTCCTAGAAAATATGTGAGTTATTTCGTCGATATAAAGTTTTGCTTTTTTTCATCAAAAAATGTTGGTAAAGGGGAAATAATAGTAAAAAATACTCTAACCCTCAAGAGGTTCCGAAACCGGGTTTGGGCCACACGTAGACACTAAGCATGTAGCAACTTGAAGTTCATTCAAATTCAAAAGACTTCAAATTCATTTCATCCATTTTCACGAACAAATTATGAATGTCCCGAACATAAAGGCCCCAAAATTTATAACAAATTTAGACCTACTCTCACAAAACAGCTGATTCATGCATCCTTAATTAATTTTATTATTAATACACTATCCTGCGTCCTGTCGAGAAAGTGGTAAACTTATCCAATAGAGTGGGCTCGTTATCTACTGTTGAGAGATTATGTCATGGTTGGGGTCGCCAGTAACCCATGGCAAAGCTTATGTTTAAACGCTCATTAAAGATCCAAAGGACAAATACTAGTAACGGTGTTTGATGGCCCACCTTTGAAAGGTTTTTCGTAGCATTGTCTTGCCTACCCAAAATGTTATCGCTGATATAATTTTTCGCTTTTACTTTTAAAATATCTTGACCGGCTGGATCGTCTAAAATGACTTATAAATGAAAATCATATTATTTTCTTCTCTGAAAATGAGCATACATCAAAACTATATGTTTAAGATGATAATAAAAGCGAAGTGATTTTCGCTGAATATTCAAACAAAAAAATCAAAGAATTTCAAAGTAATTCTTTGATTTTTTGTAATTAAGTAAAACACGGATAAATTGTTTTGTTTGTCTTGAAATTGACTTTATCGGATAAGGATAATTCTTTGCCATTTCAATTTGCATATGGTTTCAGGCATGTAAGCACTTCGATTGGCGCAGAGGAACTCCAAACAAGAGGTGCGATTTTTGACTGTTCTAACCAATAATTGGAGCCGTATCTCGCCAGTAATGTCGCGGCTAATGTTGTCTTCCAAATGCTCAAGCGTATCGGGCTAGTCGTCATAGACAAGTGATTTGACGTATCCCCACAAGTAATAGTCCAGCGGTGTTAAACCACAAGACCTTGAAAACTAGTGCACAGGTCCAAAACGAGAAGTGATGCGCTCATAAAATGCTTCTTTCAATAAGTCCATGGTTACTGTATGGTATATCGTGTTATCCTGCTGAAACCGGATGTCCTCTGTATTACTGTGGGTCAATTCGGGATCGAGAAAGCTATTGATCATGGCTCCATAGCGGTTACCATCGACTGGCATGTTATTCCCAGCAGCCTTTTTGAAGGCATATGGACCAATGATTGCACCGGCGCATAAAGCGCATCAAACAGTGACTTTATTCGCATCAAGGGTTGTTCCCTTGGGTTGCTCATCCAAATCCGACCGTTTTGTTTATTGACGTAGCCATTCAATCAGAAATTAGCCTCATCGCTAAACATTTTCTAATGAAATTTGTATCTGCTGTTCAAATCGAATTAATTTTTCTGATGGACAATTATGCCGACTATAAAATAAACGGAGTTTGCAATGAGTCTTTTTAACAGAACCGTCTTCTGCATCGAAAATCTGCGTAAAATCTGCACAATTTTCAGACGTTACTCAGGCGCCAACCTATTCATGATAAAATAGAAAACAAGCCTAACAATAGAACGTATGACATGAAGTCGAAGTGTTTAACGTGAACAACTGCCTTGTACGGCTTAATTCCACGGTCTCGACAGACGGGGTTGAAACAATGTGTCAACCACCACCCCTAGAATCTGAGACAAGTCCCAGTCCTACGTCCCAATTTATTTAATCTTCCTGGATTCCCGAACACAATTGGGGTGTGATTATCGCCACTCTCTAGCCTTCGAAACCACAACCATCACGTTTCAGCCCAGAATAGGCTCCTCAACCGTGTAGGGGGTTACAGTAACCTGTCATGGGCTCCCCCTGTCCCGTGGTTCAGATAACCTAATAGAACGTATGACAGCTGTCACGCTGTACGAAGCATTAAAAGTGTTGCCAACCTCTATGCATTTTAAAAACCAGCCTTTGATATGAAAACAAAATTATCGCAGGAATAAATTGCTGAATTCATGAATGCTTATGCATTAAAAATGAGGTCATACAAGGTGTATACCTGCTGGTATACCTTTGGTTTCCTCGAAATATTCATGCGAAGTGGCCCGTTTCCATGTCCTGATGCAATTCTCGAAATCAGCTAAGGGAGTTGGGGTAATTTGGGGTAAGTTGGGGTAATGGGGTTGGGGGGAATGGGAAGTCCTATGTCTGAAACCAGACTAAATGTTAGGAAGGATGTTATTAATTTCCACAAAGCTAATCAATCTTTTCAATATTATCTCTGAAGTCGTCCTTTAAGCGATGGAAATCTAATTATTATCCTATAGCTTTGAATATTTTTTGGGGATCTTTACCTGGATTCATCATCAGTAGGTCGCGTGCATGTTTCCTATAGAAGGAAGGAAAAGAAGGAGATCTTATGATTGGTGCTAAATATGAGTGAGATTAGAAACTTTTCCTTTTTTCGGCAAATCCTTGAAGATTATGTTTGCTATTCCATCGGCTCAGGGCATTGCCAGGTTGAAGATTTTAAATTTGCTCAATTATTTGTCTCGCTATTTTGAGAGCTCTTTTGATTAGCGAATTAGCTACCCATGGTTCTGAGATATTGTTGCTCCTTCTGAGGAAGATGTTATGATATTCGTGGAACGTATCTGCAAGCAACTTGGCCACCTCTAAACGAGATTAATTAGTTTAGATATCGTTAGCGTCTTTTAGAGCTGATGGAAAATCGCGATGCGTCCGTTTTAGTGTTTTGAAATGCTCTCTGATTTGTTAGGCAATTTAGTCATTACTACTAACCAGATTGTACTAACACTTGTTTTGAAGATTTATGTTTTGCACTTTCGTTAGAGAGATTGCACCAAATTTTCAAAGTCGGCCTTCATTAGATACCTTTGCAAATGACAGCCTAGAGAATCTCGGCCCTGGATTGTCTTGGAAGCTTCCTTATCGATTTTGAATGCCTTGAGACTGCTGCTATGTGTAGTGCACTATTGTCTTTCACTCTCTGATAGTTATCTTTCAGTTTGTTAATTTTTTTGCATTGCTATGACGTCAGCGTTTTTTTACGGCAAGTTCAAAGGACACACATGTTGAGCAACTTATTTAAAAAAATTCGGCGTATATTTTAACATCAAACTCAGCATGTTTCGAAAGTGAACAATTGTGAAATTAATGTTATTCACTCTTTTTAACCACAGACAGTGTTTATTGAAAATAATAGGAGAAAAACAGAGTCGGGACAAATGGGTCGATTGTTTTCGCTAATATTTCATAAGACTTCTTGGAAAATCACAGCTGAACAATGACTTCTTTAATCCACTTTGTCCACAACTTGTACATGCTTTACATATTTCCCTTAGATAATCCGAAAAACGCCATACGAAGCAAGAGAAAAATGTAAATCCACCAGGTAAAAACTTTTCCTAAGGTTTCCATTGTATTGTACCTGAGCGCATATCAACATCTACAGTTTCATTCCTTCCATGCGACATTCATATCTACATAGAACGCGAAAGATGCTGGAAGCCAACTCCAAAGATAATTTGCATTTTGTTCGCTTGGCTGACTTTAAAGCCACTGAATTCTGGAAATATCTAAATTGCAACGTTCGTTTGTCCGCCATCAAGTTTGCATCCTTCTTGCACAGAAGTAAATATAATTGCTTGCATCTGGAACGGTACAAAATCGTTGTAACATAATAATGTCACTGCAAAAAGGACAACACAACGACAAAATGGAGAATGTAAATAATATGCCACTGCATGTTTATGCAAAGTCATTTTTCGGGTTGTTGGTTAACAACAGAGAGAAAAAAAATATCAAAGTAAGTTGCAAAAAGAACGAACACTTAATCCTTCTGAATTTCTGATCCTTATTATCCAGTTGGTACGTTCTGATTTACGTAAGCAAGCATACTCCGGGTTGGATTTATTCTGAAAACGATACATGAAGTAAACAATATTGAGTTAGAAACTTTTATGAGAAATCTGCATAGCTCCTCTGTTTGCTCGACATATTTTTAGCGAAAAACTTGAAATGCATTTCACTTGCATCTTTCGACAACAAACTCTAGAGCATTCTTTGAGAGAACTGTGTTGAAGCTTCGTCTAGTTTAAATATTTCGGAATATGTTAGTGCCATCGAAAAATTTTGCGAATATCTCAGAATATGTATCTGTAGAATAGTTTCGGTGAACATTTGCAAATGTAAATATTGAGGAAACGAAATTGAGGAATGTGTTTTATAAACATTTTCTCACATAAAAGTTAGCAATGCAACTTTGCTGGTGCCACATTGCGAAAAGATCTGGGAATATCTTCAAAGAAGTTTGCAAATATAGGACGGCGGTCGTGTTTGGAGATTGACTGATTTGACCTATTTGTTGGAATGCATAATTATGCTGTACTAAGTTGAATCTTGTTCAGATATTTTGCATTTAACCTGACTTAAGCGACTTTATTTGCCATTATAAATATTTGAAATAAGTCTTTTGTATCTAAAACTTCAGACCCAAAAGGGATTTGAAATTTGGACTTGATACATTCCCTTTGATTTTCATTAAAAAGGCTTTGTTGACTTGTGTAGAATGCATGCAAGTGTGATAATTTCCATTTTCGTTAACTATGACTATTTTCTTCCTTGGTTTTCCGGAAAAAATTTAAATTAAAGTTCCCTCGATATGCCGGAAAAAATATTGAAAGTAAAATGTTTTTTTCAGCTAAGAATTTTGCATTCAACTAGGAACGTGACTTACAGCTTTATAGCTTAAAAATTAGTCTTAATGTTAACCTCTAAATTTAATAATTAGCATTCCAATTGTTTGTGTTAATTTCTAGATCTCGACAACGAATTCGGATGTAACTTTAATTGAAACTGATACGTGATCTATATTAAAAAATTGTTTTTCATACTAAATTTCAATTTGAGTACATCAAAGTGTGAATTAGTGTAAATTGGACCTTGCAGTTCGAGCAAGGAAAAAAAGCAAAAGCAAAAAAAAATCGGTATTGATTTCTTCTATTTAAAAGCAGGTTTAAGTATTTAGTAACTGTGGAAAATTATTTAATTTATTTATAACATGAATACAAATACCTTTTCAGTAATTAAATAAACCAAAAAATATTGCAAAGAAACATTAACCTTCAATAATTTTTCTCAAAATCGAGAAACCAAACTTCATTTTTTGAATCAAATTTTTAATTAATTACATTTGAAACCTGTTAAAATCAAAAGTGGGTTCTTGCGAAATAAAAGGCTTTTGAAGCATTTCCATTGGATTGAATACTTTGAAAAAATAAAATTCTGGACCTCATCAATCAATTCCACTTCACGCCTTTAAATTCCTTTGACGTGAAAGTAGCCACAAGGTGCTACCGTTCAGTATTCATTGAATAATTGACTTAGGTCTGAATTTATCTGGAATTCAATGCGGTCCTAGCGCTCTCCACAATAATGTTTGCCTGAATCGTGACAGCTCGACTCTCCTCGAAAGCTAATACTGATAAACAAAAATTCTTTCTAAGACAATAAGTAGAACTCCAATTATCCTAATCGATTTTTGGCGAAATAATAAATATTTAAAAATACAGCGCGAGCGCGGACGAATAGTTTGCTGGCAATGCCTGCTTGTCGTTACTATAGCAACGACACGTTCACTATCCACCGTTTCTTGAGCATGCGCTTCCTTCTCTGCTTTGCTGCTCTCATTGTGGTTAGTTAAGTTCACACGCGCCTGCTCACCAGAGTATCTATCCGTATCCGAGTATACGACCACTACACTATTCTTTCAGTCCAGTTTGTTTTCCAGTCCTGCTGGATTAAGTGTCCGAAATGAGTACAAAACCTAAACGTGTTTTGCTTCCACTGAGTGATAAAGTGGAAATCATCATTCAGTTAACTAAAGCTGTGCCTGGAAAACAACTGGCAGAGAGAGTTGGCATCGCACCCGCTACAATATCAGACATTAAAACTAACAGCGCTAAAATGTCAAGTTTTGTAAGTGCATTAGATAGTGAGGATGGATGTTCATCTAGGAAAGTGATGAAAAAAGCTAAAAATCAACAGCTTGAGAACGCGGTTTTCACGTGTTTCCTACAAAAATGTTCAATTGGACAACCGATTTCATGTGAAAGAGCACTGATATTTAGTGAAAAAATGGGCATGGTTGATTTTGAAGCAAACGAAGTTTGGTTCCGCAATTTTAAATCTTGGCATGACATTAGAATGCGATGTTGTTGATGTGGAGAAGCGGCTTCAATGTGATAAAGAAGATCAAAAATTTCAGATTATGACAGATGATGTGAATGTAGAGAGTGTCACGAACGAACAACAAGACGATACCAACGAAAACGATTAAACCGGGGAAGAAATCGATGATGAAAATGTTCCCACCCACGGAGAAGGGCTTATGGGTTTTGAAAACGCGTTAAAGTGGATGGAGTGCCAACCTGAATGTGACACAGTATAACTTTTAAAATTAAAAGAGTCTGCGGGACCTCGCCGCTTGGAAACGTTCTACTATGTCAAAGCAACATACTCTCCTCGAAATGTTCAAAAAATAAATTCATGTGACCACAGTATATTTTCAAGAGAACTACATATTATAGTATGTATGTACATTTACATTTGCATGTATAACATTTTATGTACTGTAGCGTTCATAATATGTTCTATACGTTGTTTGCAGTGTATTTCCACTAGAGTAATTAATTATAATGCATACAGTACCGAAAACAAGCTCTTTTTCTTTAAAATATACCATTTTGCATGAAAAATCCAATTATCCGAATTTTTTGGTTATCTGATTGGGGTCCGGTCCCAATTGATTCGGATAATTGGAATTCTACTGTAGTCAAATAAATTCCATGCAAATCTCCAACTTATGTCCAAAAGATACCAACATTTCGCCGGTGAGTAATGACAATTCCATTGAAGATAACCGTTCTGTATAATTGAACCCCAATCATCCCTACCAGATGGATTGACTCCTAATTTGTCCAACTGGATCTTGTGACTTCAGAACATTCGTTCAGAACAATTCATTTGAACACCCGAAAATTGCATAACAAAGCCGAAACTCACCGTAGGTATCCCTTTCAAATCCGTTAGAAACCTAGAGCCATGCGTGCTTATAGACAGCTCCTGAGAAGGAGGATCCTGTGAAATAAGTTCATTTGAAAGACAAATATTTATATGATAATAACAAGCTTACAAACATCACCATAAATAAGGCAAAAGACATTTGAAAGACGGCCTGTGGGCTAGACCAGGACTCAAGGATATTATCTGTCCGAGAAACAATCTTCTCATAAGGTTGAAGTCACCTAACAAATTTTTAAGGCGGGGTAACATAATAGATTTCTAAAAACCTGTAAAGGCTGGAATTGTTCGTATCCAGCTAAATATGCTTAGAGGTCTACTCTTCCGTGGTGGACTGAGAATCCTTTGAAAGCACTATCTTGGCAATCTTAATACGATGACTTTAAACTTTTCAAAAAGTTTACGAAATCAGCAAACAGACAGTCCTGCCAATATTTGGTTTTGACATAGATTTGACATAGACATTGTCCAAGTTACACTCCAATCTCTCTTTTTTTTAAAGTCCAACTGGAACTTAGTCGAAATCTTCTGAGGATTCCACGGGATTGTTAATGAATTTCCGTTTTTCATTAGTTTCAGCAATATAAAGGCACGTGAGATTAAGCAAACTGTTAACGAAGAACGAGACTTATTTGCTATCCTGATCCAGTAATCTTGTATAACCAAACACATAAAAGCGAAAACACTGGTCAGTGCCCAAAGAACCAGGGCCAATTAATCTTAATTAGTTAGCCCAGAATTTTTATCCCGTAAAAAAAATTTGCTTTCGGTAGCTTTTCCTCGTTCTAATCCCTTAGTCTAGATTCAATCCTAATTTCAAGCTGTTTAGATATACCTGCCATATTTGTTGAAGAATAAGCTTACCAAGTCCTGGCAGTAGATTTTGGTAGTTTTCGATCCCGGCCATTTGTCAGATGGAACCCTGAGATGACACAAATACTTCAGATACCGATTCAGGTTCGGATTTTCAGAAGTTTTCCGGTTTTTTTTTGTTGTTGTTGATTTTTTGAATATCATGCTTTTGAATATCAGGTTTTCATTCAAAATTCATTCTTCAGACTTATCAATTTTTCATCGTTTGTCAAAGGGTTCATGCTTCGCTAAAGTGCTTGCTAACGTCTCCAGCATTGATCTTGAGAGACTCTCAACAAAAAGGAGGAGACATGCAAAAAATAACTTCATCTAAATTTGACCACAAAAATTGAAAATTCCATTCCTTGGATGCTACCCTTCATGAAATGGTTCAAAGTATTGGCCACCTGATCCAATATAACAAACTAAATACCAGCAACATGTCGTTGATGAAGCAACATGTCACTGTCGAAGCCGAAACGGCGAGCGACCTCGCATCGAAATAAGGACGTGAAGTCCAAGGAGAGTGGCAGCAAACTGCACCCTTAGGATCAACTGCTCAGCAACTAGCTCTATTCACCGAAGTAAGCAGACGTGAGTTGGACCACTAGTGGATTTCCGGCGATTTCCAGACGTAGACGAAGCATTAATCCGTACTAAAGCTTTTCTGAAGCCTTTAAATCACTTACTTTCAATGATACAAACTAGATTCGTCCAGTCAATTGAAGTTGACAATTCAGACCTGGAAATTGATTGAACTGGAAAATGTAATACCTTCCTTCTTGTGATATTTTTGGAGAATCAGAATTGTTCGGTATTCGACGAGAATCAAGGAAAAGTCACAGGATGTTCTGAAGATCCTACAATCTTAGTAACGGGAATACACCTGTCAAGTTCAGGAAAATCTCGGAATTAGTGTTGGAAAATAATTAACTGCATGAATTGCAAGTTATGGACCAACATGAACGGACGGAAAAGTAAAGAACTTTCCTTTCCTTTTCCTTTTGAGTGCTCCTCAACCGGTCATCAACTCTCATTATCCTTGTGCGTTTGGTATCCCAAAGTGTTTTAGATTAGAAACAATTGGAAAGTACAAACAGAAAATTGGATTGCTTGTTATTCGCTCAACAAATTGTGACTATCACTATGAACTTGTAAAACAGTATCAAGGGGAGTTGTGATAAAACTACAAAAAAAAAAGGGAATAACCAAAAAGCTAACTTCTAGACCAGACACATGAAAAAATTATTGGTTCTTCCTTATTGTTTTTTGAAGTGGTTTGAGTATTCCTAGAAGTGGTAAAATGAGCATACGAGGTTTGTTCAAAAAGTATCGCGAATTTCATGTTTTTCAAGAATTATTTATTTATTAATGAATATCTATTTTGTCCCCTTCAAAGTAATCCCCGTCAGACATTATACACTTGTGATAACGTTTTTTCCAATCCTCGAAGCATTTTGAAAAATCATTTTTTGTGATTTTGTTCAGCTACTCCTTCGATGCCGTCCTTATCTCCTCAATCGTGGCGTAGCGTCGCCCTTTCATGGGCCTCTTCAGTTTCGGGAACAAGAATAAGTCACAGGGGGGCTGGTCTGGGGAATACGGTGGCTGCAGCATTATTAGAGTGTTGTTTTTGACCAAATTTTCGCGCACAAGTAACGATGTGTGAGCAGGGGCGTTATCATGGTGTAAAAGCCAATTCTTGTTCTTCCCCAAATTCGTGCGTTTCTGGCGGATTGCTTCTCGCAAATTGCGCATTACTTGATGGTAATATTCCTTATTTACCGTTCTACCCTGTGACAAGAACTCATAATGCACCACGCCCCTGCAATCGAAGAAAACTGTCAGCAAAACCTTCACATTTGACCGAACTTGGCGTGCTTTTTCAGTCCCTGTGAGAACATTTTGTACCTCCGATAAACGTTGCTTTTGTTCAAAGTAGCTTCGCCGTATGCGACAGTCAACATTCAGACTGCATCCGCGCACTTTAAGTTGTTCTTCACACAAAATTTAATACAAATTCTTTGATCCATTTTTTGGGATAGACGAAAATCGAAGACAAGCTAAAATACGTGCACGCACAATAACTGTCAAAAACTGACTGGACATATAAAATGGCCGGAATCGTCAACATAAGTAAGGGTCATGAGTACCAACATAACGCCACCAAAAGATCAAAAATCGAACATACGTAGTACGCGAAAATTCAAAATTCGCGATCTTTTTGGAACAAACCTCGTATAAATTCTCGAATCGAAATTCAGTTAAGTGCGTTTTGTGTAAAATTCTGGTTAGTTATAACAAAACAAAAAGTCCTCAATAGATTAATAAAAGGCAAATCGGAAATTCTGCCGAAATTGGGGATTTGTTTGACCTTTTTTGGCTTCTTTGCAAGTATTCATATCTTTTTCATTAAAAGAGCACCAAAAATGACGAAATAACCCTTTATTGGAGAGGGAGAGACCTTGAGGCAGATAAAAAAATCTCCGTTTGGAGCCTCTTAAACCTATATTTCTACAATGTATTGAACCGTCTGGTCTTACCAGTCTTTATCCATTACTCAATGGGTGTAAAAAGATGTCCTCATAAACTTAGTTCGTTAGCTTCCAATAAGAGTACTTTCCAGCTCCTTGTTAACTGCTAAATATAAGATAAATATCATAGTTGTTTCTGACATTTATTCAAAAGTTTGTTTCTCTGCAGTCTTGCTTTGTCTAGCATTTTCTGGAGGTTTCTTGTCTTCCATTCAACTATCCAGTCTCGTTTGATACACTTTCTACTTGGGATGCATGTGTTGGCAATATAGAGTCTCAAAATTTGAGTGTAAATATATTCCCTGGTTGACGTTTTGGTGTAGACAGAATATTGGATTTACAGGAATCCCTTGTGATTCAATTCTTTCAAAGAATTTCCTTCTGAAGTTCAAAAATACTCCTACCCTGTTTATAGCGTAAACGATTGATCCCTCTAGTTCTCTGCGATCGTTATAGCATACGGTTTCTAGTAGGAACCCTCAGTTAATATTCATTGTAATGACACTTTTGTGACCATTCTCAGGAAGCACACATGACATTTTTTCAAGGTTAGATGGAGAACATCACATGGTAGTGTGATAGTCCATTCGAGTGAATAAGAACAAACGTTTTATTAGTCTATGCTCAAGCAGTTCTGGCGGCAACCATTGCAGGAGTTTTGATACCATTCTTCTGAAAATATCTTGGCATATATCCTAAGCCAAAGAATCTGGCCTAAAAACGGTCCATGATGTTAGGAACATCAGATATAGTGTTATGGTTTTTGAAATTATCGCTCAACATATCACTGAATTCTCCGATTGGAGTCAGTTATTCAGATTTGCTCTTCATTTTCTGGACGATACATGCAAATTGGAGACACAAAATATACATAAGTAGTATCGAACCGATCAAAACCTATCAAAACCGATCAAAAATGAAGAAAGTAAGCTTTTCAGGACCCCGTAAATAATTGGCAAACTATAAAAACCATATCTCGAACTCTTCACTTTTAAAATTTTTAAAGCTCCACACTCTAATTAGAATATTCATGTGGAAATACTCTCAATGTAGCCATTTGTCTACTTTGGTACCAAACCTGAACAACAGCCTAAGTACAAACTGGTGAGAACACTTAGGAAAACTCCCAACGTAATGGTATTTAACCAGATCAATTGGAGTTTTATTTCTCATTATTTAGCTTAACAAAAAATAAAACTCTCTTCACCTTTTGAGTAGAAACAAAACTCAAATATAAATCTGCTGTCGATGTTTTTATCTCTTTCTATCTGAATCCACCCGGGAGTGTTCTAGCTGTTAGAGATTCGTTGAATGTCAAAATACTTAATGTGACACTTGGTAGTGCTGCGGATAACGTAACACTGATGAAGAAGAAAGAAGCTGCAAAAGCGCACATTCGTACATAAACAAGCAAGGTCTGTGTCATAAAGGTCTCATGTCAAAAGTTAAAAAAATGAAGGTTCCTTCTCCGTTAAATGGTCAAAAGGACAAACTTAACGTGAAGAAATTTTCAGAAAAATACTTGCACAACAATTTAAGTATTAAATTTTAAACTAATTTTATTTCATCAATATGCCACTAAATATTGCTAAGCTCGACTCATGAATCAATACGATATGCGCCAAGATATGATTCGATACTATTCCCTCCAATTCTTAGTTATAAGGAAGTTTTTCCTTTACTACTATTATTATTATTTTATTTATCTATCAATATTACAAATTGTATATAATAGTATACGTTATATGTATAGAAGTAAATAAAATAAAAATAAAAATTGAAGCTATGTTCCTATTATTCGATTAAAAAGAAATGAGTCTCTTAATTTCGACTAAGTTCAATCTAGACTGAAAAATGGTGGAGCAGACTGCAGAAAAATATTCTAGAGTCGCAAGGACACAACAAAAAATAAATGCCTTAGGAAGAAAGGAAGTTTTCATAGGAAGTTGTTGGGTATGGGCGTCAAATTTTACGATTTGGTGAAAAGTAACTCTTAGGTCTTGAAAAGTGGTAAAAACAGACGATGTCTGTTCGTTCAACATGTAAGTAAAGATCCTTAGTGGGATATATCACGGGGAAGAAGTGTTGTGGCTCTGAAGAATATTAAAACATTAAAGTTATAAGGACAACAGTTGGTTAAAAGGGGTCAACTTATAGAAGTAGATAATTCTGGGATGACACAATCGACCAGAAATCATAATATCATCGGCATACAGGGGGCAAGGACAAAGTCATTCATTAAAAGAAAGAAGAGAAATGGTCCAAGAATAGAGCCTTCGGGGATAGAAGAAGAAGGATGGAAAAGGGTCAACATTGGGTTCATAAAGACTTTTACAAGCATAACGATGGAGCTGGATTAAAGACAATATGGTCCTGATATACATGAGTTTCTGATTTATACATAGCAAATGATACTTGACAGAATCCAATGCCTTAGACATACCCGTGAAGATCACATCGTCTTGGAACTGACCGTCCAAAGTCTTAACAATGTCATCCTTTTATTACACTGAAATTAGCTGTGGTAGAAAGACTCATAAGAAAGGTATGTAGTTCAGGGTTAATGACTAACCGCAATTTAATAGAGGCTCGGTTGGAAGGCTGGGAAAAACACTTTCTATTAGTAATGGAAAACCAGAAATTAGGCTACATCAGAATGAGGTATTGCTTTGAGGTATTGCACTTTGAGGTATTGCAACAATGATATCTTGTTTCGAATAATTGGGAAATAAACCAGAAGTTACGAATGAGGATGAAGCGAAGATACAACAAAACTGATTGAAAGGATGCTAGAACTTCTTGGAATACCTATAAGATACCTATACCTACAAGAAGTAAGGACCTCCTTACGTATCAATTGAATTAGTGATTGCTTCGATTCCACAAGGATCAAAACAAAAGAAGGACAATCACTTCAGCATAGAACCGTTTTCTTGATAGCGAAGCTGGAGGGAGGAGCAAGAATAATTTGTGTAAAAGGAGAAAAAGTCGAAAAAATACAATGAAAATAAAGCTAAAATATCTTAAATTAGTATCAGACAATTTTAGGCAATAGAGAACGTTATCTTGAATTATTAAAGCAACTAGTACATGCTCGGTAAAGTTTAATCCATGGTTTCTGTTTTGATCGATGAGAATTTCAAATTTCAAAAGTTTGAATGAAGCGTACTCATTACTCAGATTACCAAAAAACGCTAAACCAGTCAATCAATCATAATTTGTCTTGAAAAAATTGAAGCTGGTTAACGTAATAAGTTTGTTGAATGTAGAATGACCAAGGGATAATGGCGGATGATAGGGGTAAGGAGAAATAAAGGGTTGCAGGGTAGGGAGCACTGGAAGGCGATGAGATGGAACATTCGATAAAACAATATTTACAACTACTACTACAGCAACAACAACAACAACTACTGCAACTATTCCAACACTTACTACTATTGCTACTATTGGTACTGCAGCTACCACTGCTACTACCACTATAACTACTTCTTCTACTGCTACGATTACCACTGCTGTTGTACGTTGTACTGTTGTATGGTGTACTACGAGTAGGGTTACTTCTACTACTGCTACTATTACTACCAATTGTTACTTCTACTACTGCTACTATTACTACCACTGTTACTACTACTACTACTGCTAGAACTACTACTACTACTACTACTGCGACCACTATTACTATTACTATTACTACCACTAGTACTACTACTAAACTTTTTCCTGGTTTTTTTATTTCACGCCAGGGGATCTATTTCGTGATTAAGTTGGTGTTATCTTATTCCGAATACGACGCCAGACCAAAGTACAAATGCTGGTGTCGCTTAATCATTGTCATCAATCAAGTTGTGAAAGACACAGACCGGACGCGTGCAATTTATAAATTAGTCCTCGCGGTATTACACAATATCCAATGCATACAATTTGGATGAATTTAAGTGAAGGCGCATGCTGACCGACCCAGCTGATGTTAACATATGAATGGTTGCACTCTCGCTGCCTGGATAGAAAGCAAGAAATTGAGGTTGACATGCAAACATATAACAAACATGAAATTCTTAACAAACATAACATAAAGTATCTGCACTGCACATACATAATGTTTTTTTCCTCTTTTCGTTGACATAGTTTAAGGTTCAATTTCACAGTTATCACGACACGCTCTCAATCATTTTGGGATAAGGGAACAGTGCCTTTGTATTTAAGTTGTTTTTTCCTATCTTCCAGCATTTCTTGCACACTATCGCATTAAGATGTCAGGATGAGTGATAGTTGGGACACATATGCTACATGGGGGGGGGGGGTGTGACATTTTTTGGCAGCTCGTTGGAGCCTGATTAAATTCGAGATTATATGCGTCCTGACAGAAAGAAATCAGTTCTCGCTAATTAATAATGGACTTTCGCATATGATGCCAGCCAAGTGTTAACATTCGATTTATTATTTTTTTTTTTAATTCAATTCGCAACTTTCACTGCAAATCGCCATGGTCAGCAGCAAACGTTGCTCAACTTGATTCAATTGTTACATCAAAATATCAATAAAAATCCCATTTCAATGTTAACAATGTTAATCTGCGCCATCAACAAAGACCCGAAAACCAATAAATCAGTGACATTGCAAATATGTTTGCTCATATGATATTCAGCGTTTGCTGGTCATCAAATGTCTGAACCGTTGCGCCAAATGTATTATTGCTGAAATTCTCTGATTGAAAAAGGAATATCATAATTTATCAGTGAAAAAAAAATTATTTAATCCTTCAATGCATTTTCCGAGTGATGACTGTGTTTATCCTGCTGAGTTATTTTTACTGAACATATCAGGGATAAATTCAAATTCAGAAACACGAAACTAAACATTTAGAAACCGTCCAACAAATCACTGGAACCAGAACCCAAACTCTTTACTCCTTTTTTTTTGATTTTCATTTGTGCTTAAGTACGAGGCGTCAAAATCATGCTTAACTGAGTTCAAAATTGGGTTCCAACGCTCCAAGAAGCCTCCAACCTATAGTGCAGCTCTACGAATATAACAATGATAGAGTCCCATAAATATCAGCACAAAAATCGTTCATAACGCATGCAAACTCTGATATGTAGTGGAACATGCAAATTTATTCAAAATGTCAATATTTGCCGGTCGTGTCCATTTCATAGGCAATAATTTAATGCCAACTACATACATATGAATAACATTTATTTTATAAGCCATTTTGCATATGCGACTGATTGACTATGAAGCTTCAACTGGCGTTCTGCTATCTGTTTTGTGTTTTAATAGATTTTTATCGAAAATATGATGTGCCTAGAAGGTTTAATGATGCTGATTTTTATTTGTAAGAATTTATGGGAAATCCATCATGCATGTGCTGACGTATGTGTAGTCTGGACATGTTTGGGTGTTACGGTAGAAAATCTTGATCCAAGCAAGAATAGAGACTCTTTGGCTATTCTGATCAGGAAAAATTACATAAAGATACTTTGTATTGAAATGGTATTCGATAGTTTTATGCAGACCACATATGAGTTCTATAATGCACAAAGAATTTCGTTCGGTTGGAATTAAGATTCACTTTTCTGTTTTGATTTGCAACAAGAGATCTAGGAAAACCAATTTTTTTTGTAATCTAGGAAGATACCTATAAAAGTATTTGGTTACAAATCGCAAGAGATACATTCCTTACCTAATATAGTCCACACAAACAAGTATATTGAGAAAAAATGGCCAAATGACACACCGTATCCTCAGACTGATTATTTTAGTCTAAACAGATCTTGCCTTCTATACAGCACACCCTTGGTTTAAATCCCGTCAATGGCTATAGTATTTAAAATGATATTTGGTTGCTGGACTACCAGCGCGACTAACTTTTGTATGCATTTGCAAACTTCATCCCAAATATCCAACTGGGACGGCGATCGGATGAACATGAATTAAAGTATTCATTTTTTCATGCGAGCTCCCCGTTCATTAGTTCTTCTGACTGATAAACGGGGAGCTCCCTTGAAACGGCCGAAGGCTGTGCAGAAAAAATGTCCTGATGTATCCCATTGAAAATGGGTGGAAAATGAAATGAAATATTTCAGAAGACTGGTGGACGGTAGGCCAAAAGCAGGGTGGTCTTTATTGGATGGACAAGAAAAACAGCACATCTTGGAATCCTATACTAGACAGCATCTGCCGCACTACCACAAGAAAAAATGGCATTACTTTTATCATTGTTTAAACCACGGTACGTTTAAGGTGCTTAAATGGCTTGAACAGGGGCCTGAATAACATAAGATATCTGAGGAAGATCGTAAAAGTGAGATCTGATGCAAACCATTCTTTATGTCATTTGAAAAAGCTTTCTTACACTGACATTAGGCTGCAACGATTTTTTCCAGTACAGAAATCCTACTGTCTATTTTTTGAAAAAAAAAAGAAGAAAATCACGCTTTTATTATTTCAGGCTCACCAAATTTTCCCTCCTTCCTATCTCAGCGTCTGTTGTTTTTCAAGACAAATTATTTTCACCTATCTTTTGCGCCTTCTATCGGCGGTCTACCGAGACGAAATCGTGGATTTTCGTCGCGTTATCTCCTTTGAATCGGTTTCTAGGGCACTTGGGTGTGGCTAATCAAAAATCGCCGTGCGACCATGTTCAAACTCGTTAAACTTTTTTATTGTGATCGCTTTCGCAGGAGCAGAGCCACCGTATGTAGCATTCGAACGCTCTTTCATTCCTATTCCAACAGAGAGAATCGAAACACCGACCAATATTACTATTCCTCCATTTTTCTTAAATCTGCAGTTACACCCGCGTCAAAACTCAAAACAACGCACTCAAAACAACTGCGCCTCCTATTTGGATGATATTTTGACAGTAGCCCTCTAGGAAGTGTACTAAACGATATTAAATGTCTCTCGCGATAGTGGCGCCAACGGGCGGTAAGGCTGAGTACATATCGGACAACCCTCTTGTGTGAACATGGAATAGTTTTTTTTCATAAAGACGTTCAAACTAATGAAAAATATCTTTGACGGTTGGTTAGCGTAAACAATATATGCAACACTAATATCAACAACAAAATGATGGAAACCATCTATGAGGGTTGAAAATGAAGCCGGATCAATTTGGCAACTTGATTTGGCGAATCTGTTCCAGGATTAAATAAGAAATACTCATTGAATTTCAGCTTCTTTGAATGGTCAGTTATTTTTTGACAATCACTTGAGTAAGTTGTTGTGACGGAGTTCACAAGAATGGAAAAACTAAAGTGGCTAGATGTCATTAAATATTGGTTTTTGAAGGGCATCATGCCCACGTAATTCAAAAGCGAGCTAGAGACAGACATATAGACAGAGTCGTCACCTGGTAGCGTTCTGGTAGCTGACTTTAGACCTAGTGTTACCAGCAATGAGTTGATCTATAGTCCAAAGTCCAGTCCATATCGTCGTGTATGACTGCGATATTTTGGTGTTCTGAATTCATAAGTAATCGGACCAGATGAACTGAAGATGACCATTCCGGATGGTTAAAAACTGAGGCAACCAGCAATACTTCATCAAACAGGACCGGATGACTGTCAAATTAAGATTAGGGAGATAGCAGGGGCTATCGATATATCTTAAAAAAGTTAGGCATGCATAAGACCCCGTTTGTATAACAAAAATGTGCTTTTGCATCAAAATAACTCCCCTACCATACGTGAGCTATAAAAGTTACTTCAGCAATAATTCAAGAATTGGGTGAAAAGGCACTATGCTTTGAATTGATTGAAAATGCACATATTATTCAGATGTGACATCTAGTGATAATTCCTTTTGGCTTCCCTACTTCCTTGTTTTCTTACTTCTGAGATTTCAAAGTTTTTCAAGCTACTCTCGGATTCACTTAGCCTATAAAGTATTCTGTGTTGACATCTTGCGGCTGCTTATTTGCTGAATGTTACCTCAAAATTTGATTTCTTTGATTGATTTCTAATGTCGTCTGACGTTTGTAAAGCGGTGCATTGCCCCGGTCTGGGATAAGATGTTACTGGTATCAGTTATATTTAACAACCTGTTTTAAAGTGTCAAAAAATATTCTTTTAATATTCAAAATATCCATTAGATACCTCAAAAAATACAAGCTGTCAATCTCTTTGATTATCTTGAACGCTAAGTAACACTTAAGTTTGCTTGCTGATGTTCTGAAATAGCATAAAAATAAATTTTCCAAGAAGCTAATTTGACAGGCCCAGTTGTGTCTAATAGAATGTTTTGAAAAAGTTATTCGTAAAAAAAGAGACAGAAAAGCTTTTTTAACCGCGTGTTTCGCCGCATTCACTTTTTATGCTTTTTTCTTCGCCGTTTTCTAAAACTTGATCTTTTCAGGGATGGTTTTCCCTGTAGGTTCCGAGTGTCTTAATGTTTGTGTCTCGATATAAAAACGTACCTTAGCACCGTCAAAAAGTTATCATAGCCATATGGGTTTTTATCAATGATTTTTTTCGTGCTTGACTCTCGTTGTCAACGTCATACCATATACATATATCTGGGGATATGCTTATTAACCTTTTTTCAAAATTAATTGGGGAAAAATTGTGGGCACGGTCTGATGTGCTGGTGACACATAGCAGTTCCATACGACGGGTTGTCCTGCTGTTACTTTGAATTCCTGGAATTCATTTAACTGCGTTCGATGGGTGGATTTTCTGGAAGCGCTTGAAAACCGTTTTCAAGAACCGGTCCACCTGGTGTGGATTCTAAGAGTCTATCTGAAAAACCATAGCGTACTCTACGAGTCGAAGGATGGTAGTCAAAAGATGACACCTACTTCAGGCGTCGATCAGGGTTCCATCCTCGGTCCGAACCTGTGGTACATCTCCTATAATGAACTGGTGCAGCTTGAGCTGCCGGATGTGTACCACTTGATTGGCTTTGCGAACGATGTCGCGTAACTAATCGCTGGACGCACAGTCGGTTATGCGCAACTCAGAATTAATATGCTAATGTGGCGAGTAAGGAACTGGATGACCAATCATGGCTTCAGACTGTCACTGGAGGAAAAAATGGAGGTGGTCATCCTGACGAAGAAGAGAATCCTCAGAGTAAGACTTATCAGTATTGGCATCTTTGGTTGAATTGAAATCAGCCTTGAAATGCCAGCTCGTTCTGACAGAATCGGAGCTGAGTTTGCCTTAACAAATCAGAACAACAGCTTAGAAGGCTGCAGCGCGTGTAATAGCACTCACTCGATTAAGGACCAATGTAGGGGGTCAAGGAGATGACTCCTAATGCACGCTGTGCAGTCGGTTATACTTTATGAGTCAGAACAATGACGCCCTCAGCAACGAGTTATACCGGAGGCTGTTGGCACAGGTGCAGAAACAAGGAGCGCTGCGAATTGAATGTGCATATTGAATAGTCTTCGCGACGGCAGTACTGGTAATCGTTTGGGTAGTACCTATCGGCTGCTTTCCGAGAGAGCATCTACTTTTTATATTTACATAAGGATATATTTACCTACGCAGACACGAAGACAACAGAGAAGAGGTCGCCAGAGAAAAAGGACAACGCTTTCTCAGCAATTGGCAATATTCTTGGGACAAGACTGAAGACTCAAAGGGAAAATGTACTACAGGCCGTATCCCTGATCTTAGACCGTGGCTCCATCGAGCTCATGGTTAAACTGATTTCTGCTTGACCATGCTATTAAGCGAGCATGGATGTTTTCGGTCTTATCTGACAAGATAGAGAGCCTGCGGTCAGCTAAGTACGTGTTATGTGCATGAGAGGTGGATGCTGCGTGCCACACATTCTTCTCTTGCAAAAGAAGGAGTCAGCAGCGCGGTGACCTCTTCAGCAAAATTGGAAAGCTCTTCCGGAAACGATGGTCAGAGAAATGCTTAGAACGATTACCAAATTTAATAGCACGACACAATATGCTCGACTAATCCTTACACTAAAATAGGCATACTGGAGCGATGGGAAGCATCGAGAATGGCGATATTTCCAAGCATTTCTTTCCCCTTCCTTATCTCCCCCTGAAGAACGGGTAGCCAAACTTCAAAGCAATGTGTCTAAAAGTTCCAGGCTTGGTTCTGATGTTCACAGGGGAGGTGTTTAATGGGTAGTCCAGCACAATGCACGTGTGAGAGTCCCACACTCAGGGCGTAAGCAGCCTTCACCTCCCTACCACAAAAAAGACTTGCTACATAGAAATTAAAAAACGGCAGAGGGATACAACCCAAATTAAACATTTTGAAAAAGTAACCACTGGTTTTTTCTCCATAATGATACCAATCGAGCCCATTATTTGACAACTCCCTCCCTATTATTTCCTTATTTCCATTGCCATTCTATTGCATTGTCTACAGAATATTGTTAAAAGGGATGAAAACGGTCTTTTAAGCCCTGAAAGACGATGTCTAAAGGTTTATCTCTGGAGTCTTGCTAAAGATATTGATGGTCAATCAATGACTTTCATTTTTCAGTGCATATTTGAAAAGAAAAGTATGACGGCCAGGAACACAGGAAAACCCTTTTAACGGTCTTCATACTCTTTTCAACACTTTTTGGCTAAATCATCGTCAAAAGTTCTGGAATTCTTACGGGATGATTTTTGCATCCCTACAGGACCCTAACCCATTTAGTCATTAGAATTCATTAACCCTCCCCCTCGCTTACGAACTACCCGAACTTTCTCCTTCACACGTCAATGTTCGCTTCATTCAAGGAACTCTTGATGAAAATAAAACTTAAGAGGGTTCCTCAAATTATAGTCAATGAAACAAAACAGCTAAAGGATATTTCAAAACCAGCGTACAAATAGATGTTCTGATATGATCTAGATGTGTTCCAATAGATGAAAACATCATTGGGGTTAACGTATACACTGGGGAAGAAGGTTCTCGCAATGAATCTTTTAGTTTTTGAGTTGAGGAAATCTTAAGACGCCAATTTTGTTTTACGTTTCCTGTTTTCCTTTTTTTTTTAAGGTGACCATTCCTTGGATCATTTTTTATACTATTTCTTCTTTTTTTTTATTTCGCCGGTTTTCAGCTTCTAAGTGATGCTCTTTAAATATCCTGGAGATACATGACGAGAATTTTTTGTGAAGGATCAATTTTTGTAAAGGATTAAATTCAAGAAGCGAATTCATTATGATAATTTATGTTTTGTCCGCCTTTTCTTCGTGCAAATAGTCTTCAAGATTCATGGTCATCATATATTCCAACATGTTCCGCACTTTTTCGGAATGTCCTTCAACCCTTTTAGTTCATTCAGGGATTCTATCTTAAATTAACGAGAAAACGACGTCACTTACAACCAGTCTAGTGACGGTGCTGTAGTGTAGAGGTGAAGAAATTAATACAACTTCGTGGCTACTAACTCCTGGGGTAACTCCCCAGTGGTTGACAAGAAACAGTCCTTTCTTGAAAATAACAAAGTTCTTATCCAGTCTTGGGTGGCGCTCATTCTAGCTTGGCGATTGACTTATATGAGGTCCTTGGTGGTCGATTCTTGAATATTATAAATGATTCTCTTAAGAAATGCACTTAAGAAAATTCTACAAAAGTTGAAGGATTCTATTTGCAGAATAATTGGCTTTCTTGATGATGCGTTTCTAGCGCACAAGTTATGTTAACATTTCATCCTAAATATGAACCCATAAATTTCGAGTTTACATTTCAAAATAATCAAAATTTGTCTCAAAACAATATTTTCTTTTCTCCTCTGGAACTTCTTGACGTATCCAATGCAAACATATATCAACTTTACATGGTCGCAGTGTTATTTATGGTCTCTAGTCATATTTACGAGAAAATTCGTCTTTGATTTCCTCCGATCTTGCGAGTTCTGCATCTGAACTATCTGAACTGTGGCCTATCTTAGAAAATGCATAGTCTTTGTCTTGTTGTTTTTTGTTAAGTTATTTTTGGTATGCCTAGCGCGGCGCTCACACATGTTCCCTTATGAAAATTTTTTAGCATAGAATGCATCAATGGTGATGGTAAGTGATTCAGAAAGGTGAAGATTGAAGAAATATCGCCGACTAATATTCAAAATGAAAAGTGAGCGCTGAACGATTGTGACTAGAATTATTAGTAGCATTGTCTGTCAGCTGTGGTTTATTGGGAGCAGCATAAATATTATGCAGGATTGACGAGAATGCATTGGCAAATGATGTCCTATATGCAAAATAGCGAATGCAGAAATCTATAGATATTGGCAACTGTAGATACTAAGACATGTTATGAAGACGCTCGTAAAACTAACGATTTCAGAGAGTGATAAACGTGTCTGCAAAGCATGTGTGAATTTATGACAGCAACTCGACGAAGAACTTCTTTATGGAGATGGCGTCTGAATGGCAATGTATCAGTTTATCCATAAAATTGAGCGACCAATCCAATTGTAAAATTAAGGAGTTTTTCTCGAAGAAATATTAGTCAGAGGAGTCCGCAAAAGTTTTTCACAATTGGTAATGTTCTAAACCCAAAACCATTTATACTCGTCCAGTTCGTGGGAACATTAACTCATTAAAATTTAGCTCCGACTTATCTGAATTGTAGATCATTTCCCCAAAACTAACTAATTATACCAAATTAGAGAAGGAAATTTGGTCATAGTTTGCGGAGCTAAGGCAGACGTGAAGCAGGAAACGATTTTTGGTCTGATGGTATCAACACTTTTAACATCTTATGGGCATCAATGGCTTTTGACTCCCTTGAGACTTCCAAATTTACTAAATTTCTTTCCCATCTCAAACTTGACTAGCTCTTATATTTGATCACACAAGAGGAACTCAAAACATGGCCATAGTCATAGCATTAGTTGATAACGTTCTACTTTCCTTAACTAAATTAAATATAGATACATGTATCTTAGTTCAATATATCTAAAATGGATGACCGAAATTCAAATTATTTAGTTAAACGGTTAAATCTGATTAATATGCAAGTTGATCGAGTAAGCTTGCTTACATTAACAATTTGCTATAAATTTTTTGGTTTATTGGTCAGTTGGAAAGTTGAACAGCACTTTGAAAGTGATATATGATATTTCTTATTTTTAATTTTATCAAATAACCAGAAAAAACATCATTGGAGATAAGAAAATGTCGCGAAGTTTAAAAAAAAATATCTTTTCAAGCTCTGAAAACGTTGCATGAAAAGCAAGAGAAAGTGGGATCTCCATGTGACAGGATTTTTATGAACTCAGTCTTCACACTCTTTTTCGGAAATGCTTTAAGTCAACTGCAGAAAAGCACATTAAGATTAATAATAATGTATAACTTTCAATAAAAGTAGCAGCGAGGCGATTATGTTCATTTCGTTTTAGTGTAAATTTTTACTATGTGGTGCATAGAAGCTGTTAAGAATGAAAATGGGATGTTCTCGCCCTATGTGCTGATTTCAATCCCTTGACAAAAGCTTTTTCCTTGATCAAATCACCCGGGGTTGTGGTTTTTTCGAAATTTTACATAATGGCAATATCCGTGTAACGGAGCAATCACAATCAGCACTTGACATCTCATTATCCACCAGAATAAAAACCAATGTCATTTGGAGAAAAATAAGAACAACAGCAGCAGTAAATACAAGGAGATCCTCATTTATTTACCCATATCCCCTGACACATACAACAGAAGGATTAATATTGGGAGTGTCGGTTAATAATATCAATTTAGATAACAGATGGCGCAATTTTTATAAATGGTTTGTGTCTACAATATCTTTTATGGCATTTTGGAGGGTTATCATTTCTGTCAACAACATCTGTCATTAATTCCCATTTAGTAATTGAATGAAACAACGTAAACAAAAATGGTTTATTTTTGCTTGGAAAATGTCGAATTTTGTGTCTGCAATAGTTGTTATTCGGGGAAGTTCAATAACCTTCTTTCATTTGAAGAATACGCTGCTGAAACTTATAGATTGTTAGTAGAATCTTACGGTCAACTTGTAAATGACTTGTGAATTATATTTTACACGCCTCCGAAGTGGTGATTTTGACTTGGAAGACGAAGAACGGCCTGGTCAGCCATACTAAAATTGATGATGCAGAATTACAAACATTAATGGTTGAAAATTCATGTCGAACGCAAAAAGAAGTTGATTTTGAGTTGGATGTCGCCCGATAAACCATTTCTGAATGTAAGCATGTAATGGAAAAGATTTGAAAACTTGGAAAATTGGTCACACATCAACTGAATGAAAATCAACTCAATGCCCGAGTCACAGGATGCAAAAAATACTTCGAAGAACACACATAACATAGTTCGTTCTGTCGAATCATTGCTTTCGATGAAAAATGGGTTTATTACGATGACTCTAAACGTAAAGCATTGTATGTTGATCCCGCCAACCAACAATCTCACAACCAAAACCCGATATTTATTGCCAAAAGCTTACGCTGTGTATTTCGTGGGACCAGAAGGGTTTTCTGTATTACTAGGATTACTTACTTACAACTGATCGCTACCGATGCCAATTGACCAGTTTGGTACACGTCCTGAACTATCATTGATAGTTCAAAAACATCATAAAGCTCTGTTCCACGATGACAATTCCAAATTTCATCGGGCAAAAATTGTAAGAAAATATAGAAAGGAGCGGTCGGGTACACCTTGATTACTCCCTGTACACTCGAGACCTTGCTCCTTCTGATCGATGCAGATCAGCTTGGCCGACGTTCGCTTTCGAAATGCTGAAGAAGTGCAAAACAGGGTTGATGAATGGATTGTTCTGAAAAATGAGGGCTTTCTTAAGCGTGGAATCAACAAACATCCCAGAAAATGGGGGAAGTCATAGTTAACAACGGGCAATATATTAATCAATGTACTCATTCATTTATTGCAGTAAATACTTTTTCCAAGCCAAAAAATCGACATTGTTAACCGACACTCCAAAAAAAATCAACATAAAACATGGGATCAATACAAACGGGCTAAACAGCGACCCTCAGCGAAAACACGAAAAAAACAAGAAATTTGTAAAGTAAATTGACGAAATTGTAAATAAGTAAATTGACAAAAAACAGTAATACCAGAGAATTGTGGCAAATAATCCAACATGAAAAATGTACATACACTCATCAACATTCTACAACCAAAAAATTAGTACCCATACTTAAACCACTCAAAAAGAAAGAAAACATCAACAAATACAGACTAATATCTGTCCTCGGTGTCCCAATCATGGTCATACTCTGCCTAATTCAAAATTGAACTAATAACATATTACAGAAAATTAACTTGCTACCGAATGACAATTTTTGACACACAAAAAAAATTGCATACGACCCGCTGCACCTCTTCCCGTACATGATTTCAAATAAAAGATCGCACAAATGCAAAGTTTTGACGATAATACGCATCACGAATGCTTAGGAGAAAGTGGACCTGACATTACCTATGAATTCCCTTAAATATCTGCTGATACCAATGACGTTCATAACATGGATACCACATCATTGCAACAACAGAGCGACTTGCTTGGACAACAATAAAACACCCATATCAGATGGATTTCCAAAAGGAGACGTACTAAGCCCCATACTTTTTAAATTTATCCACGCACAAACTTTCTAATATCACACACTCTTCAACAACACTATTATAATATACCTTCCTAAATGACTTAAGATGGCTTCCTTATTTTAAAAGCAGGCAAACACGTGACAGATACCTTAGCAGCAATGCAGGAGAAAATTACAAGATTTCTTGAAATCTGTGATACTCTCAAACTGTCCGCATTAACCCACTTAAAATACAAGCTATCATCTATAGAAAAACTACAAACCCCTGCAAGAACCTTGAAATAAAAGAGAATAACATTTTTTTGAGTAATAGTTTATAAAACCTTGGAAAATTTATAGATAAATAAATCAGGTAATTTCAGAGACAGTAACGAATTTTACAGTAAAAATCGCAATAGAGGTATCCTTATAAATAGACTCCGTAAATCTCTAAACTCTTTTAGCCAAAATACCGCTCTAAACATTTACTTAACACAGATCAGGACCAAACTCATATATGCTAAAACCACAATGTCACATGTTCCGGACTACATGTTCAAGAATATCGATTAATTCAAAGCATGAATACTAAAACAACGCTTGGGGTAACCATCCAGTACCCTGTATCCCAGTATCTCGATCTTGCCAAGGAAACGAGCACGAAAAACAGGGCAGAATTTCTTACGACCAAGGAAATTGGCAAGTAGGTCCACATCGAATTAAAATTTTTCGTGAAAACGCATTCAGACCGATACTAAACTCTACCCCCTTGCTAACCAAATCCAAGGACTCCGACTTTCAGCAAGAAATGAGAAGATTTGTAAATCTGTCAGGAGAACCGCAAGCTCGAATTTCTTATTTGGAGGACACGGTCAATGGTTCGAGACAATTGGAGGCCCTTGTTGCAGGAAGCGAAGGCTGAAGAAGAGCTGCAATGTTAAGAAGGGAAGTTAATATTTAGCTCCGCTGGACACATTCTTACAAAGGAGAAGCCCCGATACCAACATACCATCGCCTCCAACACCACGTTATGCTTCAATGTGAAGTTAGGCAACCATGAAAATATTGCTTAGCACGATCGCAACACGCAGACACAAAGCAGTACAGAGTCCTTTTGGTTCAGGAATGAGCCCAAAAAACTACACATCAGAAACGACAAAGTCGATAAGATACTGCTAAATTGCAAGATTCAGATCAGCAGCTTGATGCGGGTAGGAAACCACCTACTTTTGTTCCTTTTCTTGGTATTTCACTACCAGATCTTGGCTTTCTTTTTCAAAAAATTTTCCTTCATTGGTCTTAACCGTTAGACTGCGTCCTCCAATTCCTAGGATTGATCAGGCTTTGAATACTATTGTCAACAGAATCTCACATGGGTTTTATTGTTTCTTGAGGGTTAAAACCTCACATGGGTTTTATTGTTTCTTCAATTTAGTCTTCCAGGTAGAATATGTAGTGAGGTCGTCATATCACTCTAAAGGTTAATATATCCTGCCCGTCACTGTTATACCAGGCGTATGCATTTTCCTTTTTCTTCGGATTTCTCGGTAAAATAAATCGAAAAAAAATATTTTCTCCGCTACAGATTTTCAAAAGAAACCCACTTTTCACCACCCGTCACATTTTGTTCCAAAAATTACTTCCTTTCGTGGTGCCAAGCCAATATTTCACAAGTAACTTTGACGTTCATAATGAACGTCAAAGAAAACCACATCTCTACCGTAAAATATGGCGGAGGTTCACTGATGGTTTGGGGATAATGTCAGCTGCTGGTCAACGATGAATAGTATGGATTATCTCTAGACTATGAAAAATAATTTAAAGAGTAGTGTTCGAATTTCGGATCTAATAACTCCTCGCGTCTTCACAAAGGATAATAATCTAAAGCACGCAACGAAAATTGTGAAAGACTGGCTGTTGACACTCTCCTCCTCAATCCCACAAAGAACATAAGGGAGAGCGAGAAACCCTAATAACCATAATAGATGCAATCAGTCACCGATCGTCTCTCCCGAAACTGAGTTCAGATGTCAGATGTTCAGATGTTTTTCAACCCCACTAGAGGACACAAAACCGGCTAAGTACCTGCAGATTGCTTATTTTCTCAAAGAATACAAAGTAAAAAAAAAAAGAGAGGACAGAATAGAGACTAGATACACTCGAAATGTTGGAGGCTTGGAAACGCCAAAGAAACGCTGGCGAAGTTTGAAATAAACAAATTGTTACCAATAACAATATTTTCAATCCTTGACTCAAGAAATCTTGATGAACCAGAAAATGACAGTTTCAAAATCTCAAAAAAGGCGTTAACATCAACGTCATTCAACGTCATCATTACAATTTCTTATTCCGCAGCAATGCACTATGGCTTCCTTCTGTCGTTGCATTTTTTTTCCTTGCAAACATAAAAGCAAACTTCCTTTTTATTTTTTTTAGATTAATTATATTTTGCAAAGATGGAATTAACCACATATAAAATCTGTATAATCGAATCTTTTCGATTCATAACAAACTTCCTCAGTAAATTTTGATAGAACGAAAGGTGATACATAACCTAGACTCTCAGGACGGTTATACATAACCATATTATCTCCCTCCATATGATGGCTCGTTAGTGTTTTTGCAGAATGCTCCTTACTTTACCAACGGGAGTCTGCATATATGGAAAAAAGTGCTCGGTGTTGCAGTGCATAACCAGATGGGCTGATCTGAGACCCATGCTTTGACCGTAAGAATACACTCCAATTTATTGTACAGTTGTTCGCAAGGGTCCTTCTCGAGCATGAACAGCAACTTGCTTACTAAATCCTCGTGGTTTTACCGGGTTGAGATTCGGGATCTATCATTCCTATCGTAAAAGCGTTGGTTCGGGCACGTTGCTAGGGTGTTCTAACCTGTTTTAAGAATTTGGGGCTTACCATCTATTTAATTAGTTTTAATAGTCCTTAGTTTCTTGCTCCTTATTGTTCGAACGCATCTAGGTCGACCGGGTTCGAGATCCCGTTTCAATTGTCATCCGGACAGTTCACTTCGAAACATCAACCGCTTTATCTGGTTTTCTTGGCTCTGTTGCATTTTGTTTTTAGATCCAGGATTAGGGACGCACCTATCAAACGCATTTCGCATATCATGCTTACATTGAGTAGTGTTCGGAATAGTGGTGTAAATTATCGCAGGGATGATATCTATGATCCTTCATGCTAGAAAGCCCAGAAATATTCATCGATGGAGTTACTGATGCAGACGAGAACCCAACAGCAAAGTGATCCCTAGAAGAGAAGGCAATAGCAAAAACATTCCTAATGGAGAAAACCAACGCTCATTCAGTGATTGGAAACAATATTAAGAGTGCGACAAAAAGAAATGATGGACTTGCACGCATGGCTCTCGTCCTGTGCCTTGGATCCAGCTCATGAAGAGACTAATATCTACTTTACCCAGCTCTTTAGCGTGTAAGGACGTTTCCGGTCTTACTGCGCTAACTTGGCAGGTCACGGTTCGCAACTGCATGTTTTTCATATAATGGATAAATTTCGCGGGACAGCTCCGGGATAATCTCCGGGATTTCTCCGAGAGAAATTCTTAGAAATTTTGACGAATAACATCCTGTTGTACATGATGCACAGGCAGTCCTGACACTAAAAAAAGGCACACTAGAGCGCGAGTAAATGGCGATGATGGGGATTTCTCTTTTCTAGCAACCTCCTTTCCTTCCATCTTCCTTCTAAAGAAGTAATTCGCATCATCTGGAGACGTCTGTAGGCGAGGGATCAAGTATCATGAGAAGAAATTTTTCTAATGTTTCTGGGTTAGCATCTCAGGTTGACAAGGAAAGTGTTTAGTGAGAAGTCCAGATGCGCATCTGGGAGCCCAACACTAGGGCGTAAGTAGCCTTCACCGCCCTACCACCAAGAACATTACCGCCCTACCACAAAGACTGACGATTTTTTCGCCGAATTATCCGGGTATATTCTGAACTTTTTTCCCTTGGTGGCATTGGGCAACATGGTTGCCAATGAGATTTGTAAGTCCTCTTTTGTCAAGCTATTTGGTTGAACCCGTTCAACGGTTGCAGTTGCAGTTTTTAAGTCAGATACATTGCAACTAATGTGGTTCCTCGCGGCTTCAAGTTGGGTAACCTTGAATAGATCAAAATCTGGCTTGCAATTCTCAGTCTAATTTGTGCCGCCTTGTAAACTAATAAACTACAAATTTATCACTTGATATAAGTTTATCTACTAACGACTTTATCTATAGCAAAAAAAAACCCAATCCCTTTAATTTGCATGCCAGTTTTCTGGCAATAAAAATTATGAGAATTTAAGCGAAAAGCTCGAAGAAACTTCCGCTTTAAGGTTAGAATGCTCACGTTTGCATTCGTGGAACAATTTATTGCCATTTTAGAATTGCAAGCATTTAAGTTCAGAATGAGAGGCGAGTAATTAATTCAATGAGCTCAAACAACCCATGCATAAATTTCAAAAAAAAAAAAACACTACATAAATATTTATGCACGGCGTATTTTTATTTGTATTTGTGCGCGGCGACCTGAATATAGTATGTACTGTTCGCAAGGCAATTATGTTAATCCGAAACGTGCTAATGTCCCATATACGGAAACTTGATATTGCCATGGAGCGCATTGCAACCCACCAATAAATATTTCTATTTGTATTTTGCCTTAATTTATTTAACACAAAAATTGACCGCGTGCAAATTCTTACTCCACTTCCATCCATTTAGCCAAACTAGTGGATGGGTGGCGTCAATGTTATTTCTTTTATAGTATAGTCTGAGTATAGATACCAATAAAATATGCAAATCTATCTAGATATTAGTTAATCCGTTGATCAGAGATACAAAATCGACATTTGAATTTTGCCGCCAAAATATTCACGATGGTGAATGTTTCTGTTTGTTTAACGTAAACAAACCTACATTGTGGAGATTGTGAGTATTGTGCGTTGGCCGTTTCCATTCATGAAACCAAAAGATAAATTCTGTGTGGGCGCCACTGTACATGGTCTTCGAAGGTTTAAGATACAAATTTGTATCTTTAGATACGATTTGTCGCCTGAGAGTATGCAATTTTCAGATAGATATCGTGTGTTCACAATGGAAAAGTTTCATATTGCTGAACGGTTTTTATCGTTGCATCCAGTCAAAATGGGGTTTACCGATATATTTAAAAGGATATATCAAGAAATGTGTATTAACTGATGCTTACGCGTATAATTTTTCTTGTTAATTTCCACTTGAAGTAAAAATTTAGCACAGATTTGTCCACGATTTCCAAAATAATATTAAGATCATATGTTGGGGAATTCGCGTTTTATTAACGCGATAACAGATTTTTGGTTTTGTGTGTGGTTGTGGCGCGAAAGCTCACTTTAGAACATGGGCCATTAGCCGTCCGATTTGAATATTAAAGGTGCACGAGAAGGTAATCTAGTCAAACCTGGCCAAATTCTAACCAGAAACCCACTCTCCGCTCTCCTTGCTAGAGAGCGTAAAATAATCTACCTCCAAAGTCACGTGGGTAATAAAGAAAAAGTTGCTCGCGATGAAAGACGATGCACTCTCGACGAATGGCAACAATCATGGGAACGTGAGCTAAAAGGAAGACGGACCGCTCGGCTCATCAAAGACTTGAGATCGTAGCTCAGTCAAACGCATGGTGAGACTGATTTCTACCTGACGCAGCTACTGAGTGGACACGGTTGTTTTCAGTCTTACCTGCACAAAATACGTAAGTCACGGTCTCCAGATTGCATATTCTGCATTGGTGTGAAGGATGACGCCTGTCATATTTTCTTTTCATGCAGAAGATGGGACAAAGAGCGCGGTGATCTTGCTGAAAAAGTGGGAGAGCTCCACCCAGATAGCCTAGTCGAAGAGATGCTGAAATCATTTGACAAATAGAATCACGTGGCACATTACGCTCGGATAATCTTAATAACGAAAAAAGGCATACTTGATTGGCTGGAGGCGTCGAGGGCGGAGGGTTTCCTTCTCTAGCAATCCTCCTCATCTTTTTCATCCCACTGGAGAAGGAATCCCTGTAACCCCAAGGCGCCAAAAGGCGTAAAAATGGGAGGCCTAGCCCGAAGTAAACGATTCCAGGCCAGGTGCTTCGGTTGACAGGTGAAGTGTTTAGTCGGTAGTCCAGTAGGTCCGCTGGGAGTCTGACACTCAGGGCGTAAATAGCCTTCACCTCCCTACCAAAAAAAAAAAAAAAACAAAAAAAAAACCCAAGGACTGGAAAGGCAATATTCAATTCCACTCAGGGTGTTTCAATGACACTCAGGGCGTAAAAAGCCTTCACCTCCCTACCCAAAAAAAAAACCCAAGAACCCAAGGACTGGAAAGGCAATATTCAAATCCATGTATATTAGAAAATCGAAAAAAATATATGAAAATATTTCAGAGCTTTTTCTCATATATCTTTGTCGAAAATTTCTATGACCTATTAGATGTTTGCATTCCTAAAATACTAAGAAACGTGCAAGCTTCTTTGATCGCTCTTTTCTCGAAAGACTGTCGCCTCGTTTGCTAGTCTCCATCGCTAATTGAAAGCTGAATTGTCTTGAGTTAACGTCGACCGTATAATTTCTTTTGCATACAAGAACGATGTGTTTTGTTCACACCATACTGAATTTAAGAAGGAATAAAATTGATGGGAGTTACTCCTGACAGTGTCTTTTGTTCTTTATTGTATGTTCACCACTGTCACTGTTAAAATTACTTTACATTGAGACTTAAAATAAGTAGTTAGTCCCAACAATAGGATAGATAGAGTTCCTTTTATGTTCAGTCAATCAGTTTTTCATATTTAGAGGTTAAAAAAAAACAGAGTCCTTGATCCCCTTTCATCGAACCCATTTCGGAAATTCGTGCCATTTTTGAACCTCTTTCAAATACTTATTGTTGCGCTTCGCTGCAACTTTGATTCCATAATCAGACATGGATGAACGTGAACCACCAGAAAAATTAGACCGTTACTAAAGTGTTGTTACAGGAATTATATATATATTTTTGTTTTCCCGTGGAATCATTCACGCAAGTCTTCAGGCTTCGTTAGATATCAATGAAGGCAGGACTTACCCCCATTTTTTCAGGCTGATCCGTTGTTCAAAAGAAGATTCTGTTAATAGACAACTAACGCAATCAGTATCCCACCAGCTGGCTTTGATGTTTTCCAGTCATGAACTACCATCAAACTCTTTCTTCTCCTCGAATACAAGCTAGTCTTATCATCTTATCCTATCAAGGTACCTTTAGAGATAGTGAGATAGCTGCAATATTTTCCTGGTTCACCCTGTCATTGTAGGCCTCCTTTTCTCTATTTTTTTTTTGGTTATATGACGTCAAAACAGGGCTTACTTGTACGTTACTGCACTAGGATTTGAAGCTTATCGTTGGTATCGCTGTGTTGGATTTTAACAGCAACGTAGGCTAATCAAAAATATCGAATCTTAAAGGATTTGAGGCTAGCGTCGTCCATTTTGTTGGCATTATAACCATATAACCATATATAACGTCTTCATGAACACAAGCTGGAAGTTTTGTTTCCTCATCCACGGTATTCTGAATTCGCCAATGATTATCGCTAAAACTTTATCAGCGTAACCTACCAAAAGTGCATGAGCAGTTGGTTCCAGAAGTAACAAATGAAAAGAAGCCTGAGCAGCACAGAGTCAACTGGTTTGGCTCTAAACACCGCTCTTACATCATCAGCGTGACCGACAAAGATATCATGGTGGAGCAAAACGTCACCTGCCAACTTGACAGCAATAAACTGCCGCTGTTTCGAGAAGTAAGACGTAGGTTTGGTTTCAACCAAATAGTTCCTGATCTTGTCTGGAATACACCATGGTCAGCACAGAAACAGAGTGATCGAGTCACAGGCAGCGTCATCACAAAGCAGCTAGAATACTCTCGGGCGACTTCTAATAGAAAGAGATAGGGCAAGGAATTGTATATAACCATTGGAATCACGTTCTGTGCACAGGTGTTTTGCGCGCGTTGCTCTCAAACGAAATAATGAGAACAAACTTTCCAAGAAAATTTTAAAATTTGATTGAATTCCATAAGACCGCGAATTTGTTCGAAGTTCGTTTGAACATCAAGGAATCAAGGATTCCTGCATTATCTGTGACTCAACATTGTAGAAGTTGTATGAATCCAACTTTAAGCGTGTGAATCTTTACCACAACCTCAAAACTCTTGATCAGCAATCCCTTGGGGGTCCAAACCTTTGGTTCGTTTATTATCACTACTCGATTCAACGCCTAGATCTTAAAAAGGGACTTTAAAATGGCGATGAAGTCACCTGAACTTAGACACACAGAGAACAACAAATTGACTATATTCTCTACTTTATAGTATGGGTTGCCAACCTGTACCCAGTGCGATGGGTACAGACTGGGCCCCTGTTATAGAGGTCGGGATAAAACCTCATACGCACTGTATAAGGTGTATGAGGTGTCATTCAACGTAGCTTCATATGATAGCTTCGAAGGGCACTTGCACATGTGCCACAGTATGAAGCGCTGCGGTCAGGCATGTACAGGGAAACAGTACATCGATAGCATGTGACTTCTTGATTCCACGAATAGGTGTGGTTGCTCCTGGGAAAATGTTTTCGTTAAGACTGATCTGAAAGATCTGAAAACCTTTCCCATTGACTGTTAATATTTTCCGCTGCAGATCAGGCGACAGCTGAGAAGGGCATCCTTGACATCTTGTCAAAGCCACGATGCTGATACAAACTCGTTTCAATCTGTTTGTTGTTGGTGCGATTTTAAGGAATATGCAAGAGATTCTTTTATGTGAAAGGGGTGGTTTCATAGTTGATTCCAATGCAACTTTGCGAGATATCATGATATAACAGCAAGACTAAAGGATTATAAAGCGTAATAAACATATCTAATACGTTCAAAAGGGATTTAAAGTTGTCTATTTTTAAATTCTAATCTGTTACTCAATTTTAATATGCTCTCAACGGAGAACAAGTGCGTTTCCTTTCAATTTTACTACAAACTAAGTACATTTTATAACCAACATTCGGTCACTTCTTGTATTGTGAGTAATATTCAGAAGCCAGGTCAGTGACAAATATAAGAATAACATGCCCCCAGTGTTCCAAAACCTATCTTAAGTAAACGAAAAGTCTGATAACCATAGGGTTGAAGAAGCGTCTTAAGGGGCTGAATTAGCAATTAGCAAATAAAAGACGGGTAATAAGCGATTAAAATCGGCTGTGGCTAGGCACATCTTCGAAGGAAACCACAGGATTGAAATGGTAACATTTTATTATTGAAAAGTGTAAGTAAACCATTCAAACTCGATGCGTATGAAAGGTTTTTTTTTATCAAGGGAATCCCCGGAACTGAGATTGAACAATGAATTAGGCGACAACCAGTCACCTCCCATGGACATAGTAAATAAAAGTCGAAGGAGGTAGATCAGAGGTTCAAAGAATGAAAAAAAAGGAATATGGAAGTTCAAAAAAGGGATTTTCTTCTTCGTAGCACTGAAGCACCTCTCGAGCCTTCGCTTCGTGCAACAAGCGCCTCCAACTATCTCCGTCTATTAACCGCTTCATTTAATTGTGAAATCCGAGCAGCGCTGAACTCTCTTCGTCAAAAGGGTCAGATCAGCGTTTTCTTGGTTTACTCACTAGTATCCGCCCTTCAGTTGTCGTAACGAATACCTCGGTCCAAACGATTCATATGACCAACCCATTGCAGCTTCCGCAGTCTTAGATTCATTGAGGCCTCCGGCTCGTCCGAAAATTTCATACATCTCATGATTGTATTAAATTCGTCATTGGTCCCCATCTAGCTTCGCTCCAATTATCCGCCTCAGGACCCGTTGCTCAAAGCCGTCCAATGAATTTGCAGATATTTGGGTTAGTGTCAATGTTTCACACCCAAAGCATAACACCGGTCTTATCACAGATTTGTACACTTGGAGCTTTGTTTTCCTGTGTATGCAGCTGGTCTTCCTTATCGCCAGAACTGAATAAAAGGATTTACTGTGAGCCATGCTCTTCGCTGTGTTTCGTCCCTTTCATTAGCGGTCCTCGCTATTTTGGCGCCTATGTACACAAATTCATATGTAATATAATAAGGCTTAAAAGCAACATGTTCATAAAGATAGTGGTCCATTAATTTATTTATAAGTTTAGCACTAAAGAAGGATTTAGAGTGCAATCTGAAATACCGCGGTATCTGCAGTAAGTATTGTGGTAACAAGCTTACGTTACACTAAATAAATGAGTCAAGCGTATTCTGCAATATGGGGACCTGTACTGGTTTGTTTACGTATGTTCCCCCTTGTGTTTCTTTGTTACTACACAAATCAGCTGCAACATTGTAATAAATCTATTATTCTGTTATTCTATTACAGAGAAACGAATATCATCCAATACTTCACAAACTACGACAACAAATTCATCATCACCTCCTTTGACGACGGCAACAAGTAAACAAGGTTCACCGCCACCAAAGAAGGTTATTTCACGTCGTCCTCAAGTACAACAAACGCACACCAAAGTCCCACTGAAAGGTGAGTAAATGCATTTCATTGTTTTCGCATTTAGTATAACAACCAACACAACAAAACACTTATTCCTTCCGGGTAGACTATCGAATCGATGTAATTCGTATTAACTTGATAGGTGTCAGAAGTGGTCATAAGAATAATAAAGATAAGAAATCACATGTCCGATGCGTTTGTTTTACGTAACACCTACTAATGCGGATTATCAATGAAGTGAACGGTCGATACATTGGATTGACAACGAAGAAGTAATTGAATTCCCTGTTTTGATTTCCGGGATGGGATTTATTTTGAATCTCAGCCTAATTTGATTACTGATTCAAGTGAACGAATAGTAGTGTGAACAGTTGATGTGCTAGTATATTCCAGGACGATTCTCGGAGCGATTTTTTTTTATTTAAAGGTTGCAAAAGCTATGCACCATAGCGGGAAGTCCATTAGAATGAAAGTCATCAAGTTTTTACTTCGTCATAGCACGCATATGTGATGCAGCCAACATACACAGAATGTTCCTCGTAATACTATTAGCGTTGATTCGTATGAGTTATGGGGGACTTGTAATCCGCGCTCCCGGAAACCTATTTCATTCCTTCAGCGTCATTTTTCCAGGTCTTAATGATTGTAGAGTGTCATAACTCCACTCTAGCATGGCTGATTGTATTGAACATCAAATGACAGCCTAGACCATAACTTCAATTTTCCATACCTTCAAGCCTGACGAGTAAAACTGTGTCACAGGTCTTTGTGTATCGCTTTTATATTGCATAATAAATCCTGTGTCATACATGGTTCAACCGTTGTTCATTGCTTGTACGTTCTAAGTTGTTTCGTTCATCATGGCGCTGATTCAATTACGCTTTCAATCACCTGCTGATTCAATTTTTCTGAACTATTCAATTGGAGACATGGTTGCTTGCTTTGTTGTTGATTCTCATCGGTCGTTGTCTGCACAGTTCATATATGCCTTATCGATATATCTCCATATTTGCTACACGTATGGTTTAGCGTATCACTCAGAGCTACTATCAACGCGCCTTGTCTTCGTTAAACAGAACTTAATACTAAAGTATCTCAAAGATGCAAATGAAATCTTTCAGATTGAATAAATGATTGGATCAGGATCCCCCTCATATCCCAGATGATGTCAAGCTGAGTCACCCGAAATTATGTGACGGGTCATTTCCATGATTCATACTTTTTTTTTTGTTGTTGAGTACTACAAATGTGCAAAATTGCTCGGAATCTTTTCATGGAGAAATAAACGAAAAATTGGGGATCTATTTTTAGGGTGGCACTTGCGAACACTTTGTATGGTGTGCCACCCAAATTCATCAACAAGAAAAAACGTGAAATGAATATAGAAGATTAATTGACAAAGGATGCTTCAAAGAGTCCTTCATCCGAAAGTGCCACATGCTTGACTGCTATCTGCTTATTTTAAATGCTAAAGCCATGAAGTAATTAAGATATTTTGAGTTTACGTGGTTTCGTGAAATTTTGAGGGGGCGTTTTCAACTCAGCCGAATGGAGGGTAAGAAGTGAGAATAAAAATACAGAATAATTTTTTCTTTTTCAATATATTCACTCGTTTTCAATGAGCTTATGTATACTTTCATTAAAAAATGTTTTCTCTTTCTTCGCAAAACAAGCTGAAACTGCGTCCTTCACTTTTTCTCCAGGGAGTTCTTTTTTATGCCTTCGGAAGATATAATAATCACTTCTTACCTACGTTTGAATTCGGGACTGTAGGGTGGGTGATCCAAAATCTCGAAACCCACTTTTTGCAGGGCAACAAGCGCATCTTGGCACTTCTGAAAAGAAAGAATAGGATACACCTATGTCTGTGTAATCCGTCAGCAGGATCCCTTCTGAGTCTCAAAAGATTGTGCCACCTTAAGTATCTTCGGTAGAGATGTCTCTTTTTTGTAAATTTCTTTGTTGTTATTCGGGTCCGCGGGGCCTTCAATGTTGTTGAAGATGCGTTTCGGCTGTATGCATGAGAAAGGTGATCTTTCAAACATCTGAAACGCGTCCTCGGCAGTAAAAAAGCAAAGGCTCCACCGACCCAAGCAACAACAAAAGACATTTCCGGAGTACTCCTTCAAGTGAGTCCCCCTCTTGTTTAAAGAGACTGCGGCCCTTTTCAAACATGGATGCACTCGAACAAGAGGCCCCGTAAACAGACGTCATCTTTTCCAGGAAGTGTGAACTTTCCTTACTTGGTATCTTTGGCCAATGACAACGCGGCTCTTAATTTTTTCAGTAATTCACACTTAGTTCAAGATTGAAATGTTTGATCGACGATAGTTCAAGCACTATTTACCAGATTAAGATCAAACTTGCTATTTATACCGATATAATATACTATTCCTGCTAATAGAATGAGTTACTGAACGCGCTATCATTCCATAAAAGACATTTACTTATGACCTACGCCCTCCGTTCCGCAAATTTTTCAACGCACCCTCGTAGAAGATGCTTATAATGAATCTGCTATCATTTTCATTTCTTTAGCTAATCGGAGGTAATATTACAAAAGTCTAAAGTCCTAAAGTCCTAAAGTATAGTTCCGTACCCAGCGTGCATGGTAGGTAATGGCAGAATTGTTCAAATTTCTGCACTTGAATCCTAAAGGATGCTTTAAACACCTCGTTTCAAAACCCAAATCCTACATAATCACTTGTTTCGATCCTAGATAAATAAATCGATCCTTTGAATCTGAAACCTTGCCTCACTTGAGTCGATCAAGCATAACGAGAGTCGATCCTACCTGACCCAGCGTTGGATGGACCTTTTCAGTGTTATCTGCATAGATTGGTAAGTTATGGTTTCCTGTTAATATGTTTTGTACGAGAGAGAGAGAGAGAGAGAGATGCTACCTGCCATACATATGCCAGTGCTGAAACTCTACGCGTAACGACGTTTTTGATGAAATGGTTACATCTGTTTGGCATTCATCGAAAAAACGCTCGTTTGACTAATGGAACCATGTATGGAATTGAAGCAAAAAGGATATCGTGGCTAACATCATCTGGTAATATCAAGAATATGGAACTGATAATCTGGTGACATTCTTCTTCCACCCTGTGAAGCAGAGGACACCTTGGAGTAAAGGAAAAAGTGTTCCCGAAGTGTTCCAGAGGATTTCTAGCCCAGCTTACAGGCAGAAAAGTTATAGTTTCAGAAGATAGTCTCAGAGGCTGTTTGTTGCTAGTAGCTCTACACTCAACACGTGAATAGCAAGAAATCTAATGCTATCTATGACATCTATGAAGCGAAATCGTCCTTACGATTCATACTAGAATAAATTTCGTAGTTGTATGAGCAATCGATATTTCCTGGGTAGGAGGTTAATTCTCTTCCCAGTAGACTATCCAAACCGCGGAGTGCCGCTAATAAACCTTTTTCCTTATTATATATCACAAATTAGTCCTGGAGTTATATAATCAATTATGGTTTTAAAAGAGTGATTGATGCTTCCCTCAAGATGTTGAACTATTCTTAAAAATCCAGGCGTTTGATGTGTTTTTCTTGAGTTCAACTTTTAAAACTTCCTTTTTTGAAAATGTGGTTTTAATTGTTCATTTTGATTAAATTATTCTGATATAACGTCTAGATGACTAAATATACTAACAATAGTCCTTCTTGAGCCACGCCGTCTGAAATGACAGCTTTCATTTCAATTGTATACACCGTTCAGAGTTTTGCTTTTGGTTGTTTGAACCATTTGGGTTCTTGCGTTATCGTCTTTTCTTAAAATTCCGCGACCAGGTTTTTCTATCGCAAACTCAAATCTGCTTCTAGTACTGTCATCATGAGTATCGTTTTGACTCTAATTGTTACGAATTTGATCACAATGTCCCGATTCAATGTACTAAATTTCATTGGCAATGCTCTATTTTGTTGTCCTTTCTGGGGATTTTAAATGCCTTTATCCTTATTTTTGGTATCGAAATTTATTAGTGTACGAAGCTTCCGAAGTTAAAGGCTTGTGTTTATGCCAATTGTAATTGCTCCTTTAGGTATTGTTACAACACTAAAAGTCCCCTCTCACAGAAATTCAAACTGTCTAACGTGCTAATTTGCCACGGGTAAGCCCAACCCATTTTTCTAAAAAGATAGTGCTGATATTTTTGCCAAACATGAACCTTAAAGCTGCAACACAGTTTCAGATACCGACCCTAATTTTGTTAAACTTCCCGGATAACCAAATCTAGCTAGCGTATACTTCCTTGGACTGTCTACCAATCGATAGTTGCTCATCCCAATGCAGATGGGATACGCTGCTCAATGTGTCATGTGACTGCAGTAATGTCTTCGCCTCTGCGTGGTTCAAGAAAACCTCGAATCATATCGTTTTTTTCTACAATTCATGAAAAAAAAAATGCCAAATTTCTTTATATACACACAAGCGACTTAAAGTAATGCCTCATTTTTTTGAAATGCAAGAGACGGTGCTCCCCCAAAAAGCGGACAAAATCAAGTTTTAGCACTGAACTGTCAGCCTCGTCCTGCGTTCCTTCCGCTTCGGTACCCAACCCGAGAGTTTTTGCACCCGGGTACCTGACTATCACATAATTGAAATACGTATACAGGTTTCATTGTGAGTTAGAATACAGCGTCTTACAGTATCTATTAGTTTCAACTGCTTCTAATCAACAAAGTTTATTTTTATGATTTCGAATTTTCTGATTTACAATTTTCGCATGACAACACATAACCAACGAGTGACATGGTAATGGGTCTGTTTGACAGCCCAAGTTTGACAGCCTAATGTTGACAGCCACAGTTTGATATCCTTAGTTTGACAGCCTCAGTATGGCATTAATCCATAAGTTGTAGACCAGTTTTGCAAATGAAAACAACATATTCATTCGGAGCTGTGGCTTCACTATATAACCTCTAATCGATGATGATTAAAACAAAACGAGAGAAAAAACGTTGTTTATTGTATATAACGTACACAATATGTGTGCGCTCGCAAAATACTAGTTAAACGTAGGGAGAGCTGTATTCCACATCACAAGCTCTCAAATCTGAAGTGTTTCGGGAGAATAGAGATAGCACTTGATCTTAACGTGTAGTTCGGGTAATCTGATAATCTCCTTGATTTTTATGTCCAGATAGGCAATATCTTTCTGTTTCTCTATTGATCTTGTCTCCATAACTGTTCATGAATCTAAAGATTCTCATTTGGTTCCTGATTTAAGGTCGAGTTCACCTTTAGTCTATTCAGCTCCAAAGTCAGCTAGTCAGCTGTCACCATGATACTCCCGGTCACTATGATACTCCCGAACGGCCATACCCAATAAGCTGCCTATACATTTAAAGACTGAAGCTTATCTGTTACCCGTGATACCAAATGATATCTATACGGTTGAGTAATGGTGGGCGAGCCGCATTTGCATTTGCTAAGAAAGTTTTCAACAATTTCGGCCACTATGTTGATCTAAGATCATAGTTCTAGTATTTTCACTAAAGGTCTAGGATAAGCAGTAACACCAACTTCCGTCAGGTTCACTGAAATCAGTTTTGAACCTTAGCCAAAGGCAGGAAACTCCCAGAAATCAAGGAGGTAAGCAAGTGACAATGCAATTACTCGGCCTTAAAAAGGTATGCACAATAACCACACAGTTGCTATTGAACCCGCAGGAGTAACCGTTTCAGCACAATAACGAATGCTGATCTATGCTACATCAAACAGAGGCTCCGTTGTCACAAATGCTGATGTTGTAATAATCGGTATTTTAATTGGGAATACCAACTGCACATCTCGGTTAAGCCGAAGCCTTTTAACATGCTAAGCGGATTAACGTCAAGAAAATATAAAGAACAATCCTGCACGTTCATCGGGCGACTTATTCGGTCCTAGAATCCACAGGAAAGCAAATCTCTGAGTATACAAGTCCGTAATACAGTTTGTTTTATGCTACCTATAGATGCAACGCATGAACCCTTGCTCTGACATCAGAAAAAATCCTTAGAATGCTGAGAAGTATCATCGGAAAATATACCATCACAAGGTATCATCTGACACAACAATGACTTGTACGAACCGTACAATAAGGATATGCGACGTAAAGACCAAAGAAAGCCAGCGCAAAAAAAAACTTAAAAGTCCTGAGCAGTTTCAATCGAAAAACGCTTGTAGAAGCTGCCAAAATTCCGAAACCAGAAGACGTGATCAAAGAATCGAGATAGTTGAAGTCATGGAATGTTGACATGATCATCATCCAATTAGAAGGATCATCGAAAAAAAAAAATCTATCATTGGATATCAGACACTACCTTGACTTTGCGAAACAAGCGTTGAGCCAGAAATTTCTGAAATCAAGAAAACTGATGTTCCAGTGGGCTGGTCACCTATTGTTTATTGACGATTGACTGGCATCGAAAAGGATATCGGACGCGAGGACCGAATAATGGCAAGAGATCTTGAAAGTTCTGAGCAGGTTCTATAGAAAAACACTTTCTGAAGTTGCTACAATTTAAAAATTGAAGGAGGACATCAAGAAATTAATAAACTTGGGGTCAACCAACGACCTCGTTTACGCATGATTTCAGAAGGAATAAAAAGGCATTTTATGGTTCATATTACTTGGAGGAGACATCAGGAAAGAAGTTATTTCAAAAGAATGAAAAATATGGAAAACAATGGTTTATATGTCACAAATTAGACGATTGAGATATCAAAGGACACTTCCCGAAGAAAAGTATGCTACAACCATTAATAATGACACAATCAAGCTACCTTCGTGTCAAGGTAGTCATAAATTTCTTATTCACCATCTTTATATTTTTGGTAATATATCCCTTTTTGTATTGCTGGGAATTATCAGTAGTCACTCGAAGACATGTTTACACTGAAAAGGATACGACAATGAAGACCATTCTCCCGTCCGTAACGTTCGAATAGCATCAGCTGTTCGAAATAGCATCGTTGAATGCAATTCATGTTAACATGTGCATGGGTCCTATGCGATGCAAAAAAAGGACGCTTTCGATCAAATTTTCTCAACTTTTTCCGGTGGTAATTTCCTGTAAACTGTCATGCGAAGAACTGCGGTATTACCCTGATAAAGAGACAATTTTGTTTTATTCTTCGATCGAACGATGATGTCTAAATCTGATGTCCTTGAAAAATTCATTAACTTGGTCATTTCTGTCGATTGATATACTATAATGATTGTGACGTTTTTTATGCCACTGTGTTAAATTTGCTTTCGAGTTAAATTAAAAATGACGTGCATGTTCGTTACGCTCAGATCTTGGAATTAACGTATGCATTCTCACATCCTTGTCAAGGAGAATATTTCCATTCCAAGGTGCTGAAGAAGAGTGTTTATGAAAGTGGTTTCTGATACTCTAACTTTCAGACATGTGTCTTCCAATACAAATATTTTTGCTTAGCCGACAGTTTTTCGAATGCTGGCCTCAATTTTCTGACAGGGTTAGAATTCGTCATGAATTGAGTCGTTTCCTTGCTTAGAAAGACCATGCCAGTTGTTATACGTCACCGTTTTACACCGGGCAGAGTTTGATTAGAGTTCTTTTACGACGGTTTGAAGATGGTTCAAATAATCAGTTTTTCTTGCTTTGCGAGGGCAAGGTAAAGGAGTTAAATGTAAAAGTGTTTTGCCATAAATTTGGTCGCTCACAACCTATAAGTATATGGTCGGATTAATTTGAGACTTGATGTACCTTTTCAAAATGAGTTGTTGAACCTCAACCCACAAAATGTTCCTTATCCTATTGACCATTCCATCCTGACAACTTTCTTATCATCTTTGTAGAATCAAACTCAAAATCCATTAATAATGCCTACCTTCCCCTAAATCACTAAATAAAGTCAACCCCTGAAGCTCTGTCTCGAACTAAGCTCTGTCTGGGACTAAGCTCTGTCTCGGACGAAGCTCTGTCTCGGACGAAGCTCTGAAACTTCTTTAGATTGAATCTTAGAATGGGACAGGACTAATACCCGCTTTGTGAAGTATCCTTTGTTGATCTTCGACGAAAATTTGACTTGAAAATTTGAAGTTTGAAATACTTCGATTTAAATTAAAGTATGTTAGACGGAACCTCGAGTACTTTGAGTAAACATAAGCCTGCATTTTCTCAACGCACAATGATATCCTTACTCATCTCGCAGTTTTAAAAGAAAACTTTCTCTCACTTTCATTGTTAAGAAAATTAAAATTTGTTCATTCGGCATGAATTTTCAGAGTGATTGCATTAATTTACAAACGTACCTCTCACATATTACGGCTAAGTGTAGTGTACAGGAAAAAAAAGAAAGAAAAAAAGTTACCATTAATTAATTAGGTGAATTTAATTCTATCGTGACCACGGGAGATAGTTGGTATCTAATTATCAATGATTGTAAACTTGGTAAATGGAGTTCCAACGGTCGGACGTGTTCGTTGAAAACTTAATGAAAATTAATGATTTGAAATTTTTTCCCTGTTTTTTTTTCCTCCGCTGGCATTCATTTTTCTGCTGAATGAATACATAATTGAAATTCAGTCAGTCAGGTGTGTTGTATTCATTTTAAACTGAATATTAGAGGTCATGGTGAAATGCACAAAAACTGCCTTTGGATAATAAATTTAATGGAACGTTTACTAACATTAAAAGATATTTAATTCTAGTTTATAAGTAAAAGTTTACAACATCATTGTGATTCAGCTGAAACTAAAGAGCTTTAAGTGTGAAAATTATACGCAGAGATATGTTTTGTTCGTAAAGAGTGGAAATAATTGTTTATATCCGTGGATAAAATCTGCACAGTGAGGCTCAACGAAAATTAATATATTTTTGCTTAGAATTGTTAAGCCAACGAAACAAATTTATCAGAAACTAAACGTGAGTATAGTCGGTACCCAAAAAAAAATTTATAAGGGGATTGCGTTGCATTCAGATACACGAGTTTTTTCGGAGTGAAAGGTCCCTTCCGGTTTAATACTTTTTAAAGAGTTACAGACCAGTGAAGCTGGCATTTTCCTGGTGGTTATCCTGGATAAATAGTTGCTGGAGAGCCTGTTAGTAAATTTACGCAGCCGTCAATATGTTGGCAACTATGAATTCCACTCTATTTTAATGTTTTGAAATCTGAACTGATCCCATAAAAATCACAAAGCATACAGCAAAAATAAAAAGTGTGGAATCCCAGTGAGCCTTGAAACCTATCTGCTAGCGCGCTGTATCAGAATGTGGATAATTTCACTGTGTTGTTGCAATGACTTGCTGGTGAAAAAAAAACTTTGTTGGGCAATCAAGGACCTAAAAACCGCTGCTAATGCCCATCCCAAAACAGCATAAAAATCCCAGCAACACTCAAACCACGAACTTCTACATGAATGCTTTGAAACAAAGCTGTCTTTTTTATTCAACCCATCTTGAAGTCCCGAAAAATGTACACAGAAGAAGTAATGTATGTTGATCACTAGCTGAGTAGTCATCCAGTACCCTCTATTTGTGTATCATAGGCACTAAGGACTCCACATCAAACGTTACGTCCGGTTTGGTTTTAGAGCAGCCTCTCCGGTGAAAGGCTGGTGTTTTTCCAACGTACTTTTGGAACATGTCACGTCCTAGCCACCATTTTTAGCGTTCGTTTTCCTCTGAAATTTGGATGAGACAGTTTCCATTCAGTCGCTTTGGCAATAAAGCGACCGCCAATAAAAATTCGCCCTTCCGTGCTCATAACAGCTTCCTGCAGTTCACCAAGTTTGCTTTGAAATGATGAAATTGGCTCATTTGTACGAAACCATTCCCGATGAAGTAACACTGGAGCAATACACATTCCACTACCATATTGCGGCCTTGCTAGGTCGCTTACAGTATCGTCCAGCCTCCTCTTTGTCGTGGTTTTGTTCAGATATCAACAGCATGTTAGCTTCTGTCGCCCTCGCAACCTGATTAAACATTTTCTGTGCGGTTGCACAATTTAGATTCATCTACAGGAATTCAATCATATTTTTTGGTTTCCTCTTGCTAAGTGTCTCTTTGAACTACAGGTTTCATCCGCTTCCTGGAAAATGAGCCACATCTTCAGGCTTTCTTTGACCGATTTACTTTGGCGATCTTTTGGCCACGTTAACGTTACCTGAACGCTATCCAGGAAGATTTTGTCTTATTCGTACCTTATTTCTTATTCTAAGGCCATTGACTGTACTGTCGAGATCAAAGCTTCAGAGCCGAAGAGGGGCTCTAGAGTCTGGAATAAACTCGGGCTCAGCCACAGCAAAAAATCAATTCAGAGAAGGCCACATATTGCACGAACACAGACACAGTAGATCAATATTTCTTTCATTGCACAGAATTTCAAACGATCAGGTTAAACTACAATTTCTTTCACATTTTTAAATTAATATATTTAATAGACTTAATTCTCAAAAAAGAAAGCAAGTGCCACGGCAGCCAGTGCCAATAACTCGCTAGTGTCAACCGGCGCCAATTTAAAACTAAATTTTTTTATCTATTTTTGGATAATTTTCCGATGTAGACTTGTGTTATTACATGAGTCATAGTACCATGTTCCTCCTATTTCAACAAAATTTTCCCGGAAAATGGGTGGTTAGAATATGATTCGTGAGTCCCTGTTTTTGCACATGCATAAAACGAGATAAATTTCGATAGGTGGATAACGTACAAAGTAACTAAAAGCACCATGCAATTCAGGGCATAAAGGGGACGTTCAGTTGGAAAGACGTGGAAGCGATACCATGACATACTGGACATTGGCAACAGATTCCGTATAACGATGTTTCGAGACTACTATTCCAGGACAATAAGGACGAGAGGTGAAACTTAGAAGGTAAAACTGTACACGCATCATCTTTGGAAATATTGCAAAGCCCGCATGATGCGAAGCTCGCCTTACTACGAAGGTCGTCTTAACTGCGAAGCTCGCTTTACTGCAAAGCTCGCTTTTTAAAAAGAAGTGATTAAGCAGAGACTCAGTCAGAACTAAAACCTTCAAAGAAATGATTAAACAGATACTGTTCACAATTTCCAACGCCAATAACTAAAATGTGCGCCATATTTTGATTAGGTTGGCTACGACTTAAGGTTATTTACAACTGAGCTACGCTATGGTTTCCTGTGAAGCTCGCTCTGTTCAAGGAATGTTTTTATTGCTAATATAATTGCCAACACGAAAGCCAAACTAAGCGCACCTTGTGACTATGTCTCGTAGTTTAGTAGATTAAATCGAAAATTGAAACAACTGATCTTAGAGGTTATTGGTCAATTTGAGGTAGTTTATTATAAGTTTCTTTTTAAAATATATTTAAATAAAACTGAAAAGTTTTGAACTTTTTTATTGTTGTCAGTTGTCTTATAAATTTTCAGTACCATGTTCCTGTTGTAAAAGTATTTCGACAAAAGTTTCCTGGTAATTGAGTTTCTTGGACATGATTCGTGATTCCTCTCCTTAATATACGATCTGGTTTGCATATGGCATTGCCCACTTATTAGCCACAATAAGGTGTAAAATATCCTAGAAATTAAATTTGTTATTTGTTGTCGCAGGGCAGATTTATTCTGCTTTTAATATTCGCCTCGTCATGCTGCATTTTGGCGAGGACGCGACTACATCAACTCATTGAAGAATGGATGTCCTCCAGAAATCCAAGCTTACATAAGCATTATTTTTTTATTGTTTTTGTGGGTTTCGTATATAAGAGTTGGTCTCTATCGCCACCAAAGTCAAACATATTGAATACAAATACAATACAAATACATACAAATGACATATTTTGAACTAATTCTCCATATCCTTTGAAATAAATTTGGTAAATTGGTAATTTGGTAAATTTTCGTGTCCGCAACATTCGGAAGGTGCATGGTGTCCCTTTTTGAGAGTCTACTTCGTGGCTTCTCTTCCTTACTTCTTTGAGCTTCTGAACGAAGAGTTGATGATTTGGAAGAACGCTCGCTTAAACCTTCATTGAATAACATGTAATCTCCAGCAAGAATTGTCTTGAATTCTAAGTATTAAAGTCCCTCCTTTTTGGTTTTGTGTAGGGTCATTTGAACTTGTTTGCATAAGATCTATGCATTTGCAAGAGCTAAATCAATAAAATGAAAAATTATTATACCATATATAATATCATATATTGGTTCAAGCTCGAATACGATAAAGGCTTACCATGCGATCCATCAAATCCATTCCGCCCATGTCCATTGTACTGCGCAACAATTTTGGGTCGTTGAACATACACGTATTTTTTCTGCTTTACATTATCTGCGAAATGAACCAATAGGCTCGGCTCGGCACTTACACCATTTGATACAAAGAGGAAAGGTTTCAAATCTAACCATTTGACCAATAAAACATTGCCATAGAACTTCCCTACTTGATCTGCGCTGCCTTAACTCGTTTTTTCATCAAAGTATCACTCGCGAGATCCCCCAATTTTTTTTAGGTACCCTATTAGTTTCGGAACCCTGTAAGTTTAACCCTATTAGTTTCCCTATTAGACCATAATAGTTTCGGGTCTACCCAAGCATTTATCTCTCAAAACATCCAATCAGTGAATAGTCGTCAAATATCTATCGAAAAGTAAATGAGATTTTTCATTTAAGCTTTCGCTTAGTATAAGGACAACACATTCTCCAAGCGACAAGTCCTCAGGATGATCTCGCAAAAGATGCTCTTTGCCTTGGTAAAGCTCAAAATCCAATACACGTCCATTAGAAGCTGAAAGAACAAAATTCTTGACGCCTTGGGTATGGTTTGTTCGGAGCAAACTGCTTCATGACGCAAACAGAACTAGTAAATGTTATCATTTGCTCATCTACAGTAATCTAATCTCTTTTAGGTAAGCGCAAACACCCATCTCTTATCCTTTCAGCAATCAGTCGTATACTCCAGAATTTATCTTTGTCTCTTTCGTGCTTCATGACGAAATTATAATCCACTACCTTGAGATGTTTTCTGACTAAGAAGCATTGCTATGGGCATTGCCTCAGCAATACTAGCCACTGTTGTTACTTTGTCTATATGGGAATTCTCCAATAATTTAGGCAGAACATCCAAATCGTGGAATCGATGAATGCATTCATCTCACTGATCGTGATGCTCGTCGCTTTTCCTGTTCTTTGGAAAATTCTCATCTGAGTGCACTTCTTCATTCTCTTGATCATGCCCAAACCAAAAACAGGCCAACATCTTGCTTTGGTATCCACTTTTCCAAAACTGAAACAGTGACATCTGCCTCCTCCTCGTTGACTTAAACGGAATGGAATGCGGTTTTGCCCCATGCCTTATTCAACCGTTCGCAACTTTTTCTTTTTTCAGTTCGACATTTTTGGACCCTTTTAACGCTTTAATCCGTCACTGATTGACGATTGTGAATCAACGATGTCTTCAACCTGCTCTTCTTCTTGGTCTTTTTCCTCGTGGATCGGTTCGTTTACGAGGAAAACTTCTTGTTCAAATCTTTCCTGCTGGAACTATTCCCTCAATTGCTGCGTCATCTAAATGTAGATTTTCGTCAATGCCTTCTCCATGAAAGCTTGTCTCTGAACAATCATCGGCCAGAAAGGCGTTGACGATGTCTTTTTCGTTCGTTATTCTCTTTTTATGAGGAAAAAATTCTGAAACTATAACAAAAAGAATTGATAGTTCACTGATGACTTGAAAAATAGATCTCGGAAATATTTTTCCAAAAATAACCTTACATTGCAATAGGAAACGATACTCAATTTCAATGATCAAAATAATAAATACAGTTTGTGCACATTTTAACACTTAAAGCTTGGCTTGATTGGAAATCAAGGAAGCAATCACTGTAACAGCTAGCAACAAATTTGCATAGAAATAGAATTTGCAATAGCCCACTTCGTAAATCCGTCTGATTCAGTCCCGCAGTTGTCCATTTCAATGGACAAGCGGCTTCTAGGATATGAATCTGGGGATCCATTTAAATGGATGACAGTAAAATAGTTCGATTATAATACAATATACTTTTTCCAGCACTTTTCATCTTACGTACAAAATAACATAAATATACAATACCAAATGAAAACTGAGCGTAATCAACAAGACAGCACATGAAATTCCCTAATAACGAACGGTTCTTTTTTGCCTTCATATCAGCGGACTTAACGCACATTGATGAGAAATGACAGTGATAATACAGTGTTAGCAGTGTTGCCTGATGATTAAAATGAAACTTGAAACGTGAAGAAATGTTTGCTTGAAGAAATGAAAGAAAGACGTAAAGAAATTTTGCTAACGGAAATCAATTTCAAGTAATGTCCATTCAACTGGACGCCTGGTCTCTGGAGGATATAGAAGACCTTTTCCATGATAATGCAGTCGAGGAATCCAGAGTTAGTCGAATAAAGTGCTTTTTAGATTTTAGCCAGGATGAATAGTCGCGTATAGCCCGCCTGGATAAGTGTCCAAGTGATCTACCTATATTAGCTCCTAAGTGATGTTATCGTGCTGGCTTTGTTAAAGCAATTAATGATTTGGAAGCAAACTGTATAAGGTATCTCTTCATCTTACTCTCTTTTGTAATTAATTAGCGAGAAAACCAGCTAACCATCATTCAAAGTGAAAGAAAAGATTTCAAAACAAAAAAAGAATGTTTCGTGCCAAGTCATCGCCCTAATGGAACACCAAATATCCAAAGATACTCTCGTTATGCTTTCTGTCAATCGAAAGATCATCACAAACATCTGAAAATCTAAAGACACTTTCACTTTAGTCCATTTCGCAAATAGACCATCCTTTTTGATTAACGTTTATGCAACATTGTTCAATCTACGTAGATGTGACTTTTTTTGATAAATTTGCTGTAGTTCAAGAAAATGCTCCAAAAAAAAAGATGAATCGAAAAACTGAATGATATATTTTGGGTTTCATGTTTTTTACCTTCTCCACCAGTTCATCACTCAAGTATACGAACATCATCATAAACATTCATCATTTCAATGACTATCTTAAACATTGTTGGTTGTTGCTTCTGCCGTTTAACGACCAAACTCTTCAAGTTTCCTCCAAAAGAAAACATTTTCTTTGTCGCAAAGAAGTTACAAAAAGGTGGAAAAGAAAAACCAACAAATAACCGTAAACATTCAATTCGTAATTTTAGGTAGGAAATGAAAATTAACAAAAAACGAAAACGGAGCCATGAGGACAAAGTTGGAGGAAAATTGCACACCAAAGTGGAATCCGTTGAAGATGGGAAGTTCACATTTCTTTGAGCAGAATCGTGTCGCCAGCAGAAAGATGCGATTAATTTAGAATTTAAACATCTGTAGTTCGTTTCAATGTTGACATTGTGCTAAGATAGTGCCACTGACTTTGTGATCCTCTTACACAAATGTAACAAAGGCCATAAAGTGCGCCCCTTTCACGCAGTGTTGATGGATACCAAACGCCACGTTGATTTTCATGGAAAAGTAGCAGAAATTCCTAGAAAAAAAAAAGAATCATAATTTTTGAATGTGAGAGTCCAAGATACGGGTAGTAATTGTATCTTTCTCCACATGCACTGCGCATAGAAAACCTAGTGGTACGCATTTAATTAATTGAATTTCTAACGTAATTCCTACATAACCCAACCAACCGGCATTTTTGCACACTTTTCGCGCATTGAAACATGCACATTTCGGGAAAGTCTGAGTCAATTGAAAGTGCTTTCTTTTCATAAATTGTACAAAAATTAAAGATGAAAAAACTGAACACATTAAACGTTTCCACGCAATCGCTTTTATTGCAAATTTTCATCTATTGATCATGGTCCGCGATTTGATCTATTCGAAATTTATGTGCACATTTAAACACATGTCAGTGAGTAAAATCGCGCCATTTAATTTTCGCGCTGAATTGCTCAAAGAAAACCGCTGGATTAAAATAATTGGCAATCTTTTAAATTTAAATGCTGACGCGGTATGGGATGCGTGTTTGAATATGAAATTGCCAATCGTTTCAAACTTTTCCTGTGCTCATCAAACTTCAAAAAATTTTTTTTTTATTATTTCTTATGATAGTTTTTGAAGATTGCTTTCCTTCTGGTTAAAAATGTTTCTTGTTCAAGTAAAGATTGGATAGTTAGTTAAAAATCTAAAGATTACGGAATACATCTGTGGAGTGATTTGGAAAGTATTGAACAGTTGAGCAGTTTGAAATGTTCGTAAATTTTATAAATAAAAGAGCAAAATCCAATCTGAAATTTGAATGCAAATTATGAGATAGTACTTTTACTCTGTATCGAGTTGGAAAACGTCGTTTTTTTTTTCTTTTGAATGTGTATGTGTGTTGAGCTGCTACGCTTTGCAGGTGGGCACAAAATAATATTCAAAAGTTAATAGATCAACTCGAACGTTTATGACGACTTGCATTTTTATATAATTTAATTAATCATCATAATATCGAACAAAACAAATGTTAAATAATCGATTTCTTGTAAATCGCTTTTCGTATTAATTTGAATTTAATAAGTCAGCACACCTTCATTGGTCTTCCCAGAAGACGCAGAGTGACCAACATGGTGACAACATATGGTAAGGCGGTCAATAAACTTTATGGGAAACTCACCAGATTGACTTAATCGAAAGTATCGACTAGTTTTCTGTTAAGCTTCGAACATGTTTACTTTGTTTTCGCATCGCAGGGTGCAAATGATTGTTTATGCTAATAAGATTATGCATTTGAATTGGATTTGAATTTGTTGCATACCAACTGATATTTCATTCATCGTTTCGAAATGAATAGTGGGCATTTCGTTCGAATAAGGAAACTATAGCCAACAAATATATTCCGATTTGGGCAGCACAACCAAGTAGGCCAGAAAATGCAAATCCATTCAAACAGGTCAAGAGAGCAGTATCTGAGTTTCAATTGCAACATCTTAGATTGCAAGTATCAAAAAAAAACTAAATATAAAGCGAAACAATGTGAGAAAACCCTTAAGATATTAACTATACAAAAAAAGATTTAAAGGATTTTCAAGAGATGGCGTCTCTGACATTAAATCGGACAATACTGCAACCAACTTCATTTTGAAGCCTCATCATTAGGCTTTCTTTTTCAGTATGTGTCATTTCTCTAAAGTGTAAACAACATAATTTTTTTGTGCCCCGAATATGTCAACATTTATGCCAACAAAACACAATTTGCGGGAAAGATTACTTCTTTGCTTTGCTTTGCTCATCGTGTGCTGACGAAGCATATGGAGATCAAACTCCATTGAATTCTACTTGTGAGTACTGGTTTCGACATTTTAGAAGTGGAGATTTCAATACCGATGACAACGAGCGTGAAGAACGACCAGAAAAATTTGAGGATGCTGAATCGGAGGTTCTGTTGGATGAAAACTCGTGCCAAATGTAAGAACAACTCACAGAAGCATTGGAAGTGACTCAACAAGTCATATCTGTTCGCTTTAAAGCCAAGGGAATGATCCAGAAGGTAGGATATTGGGTGGTTTGAATTGGAGCAGTGAGACATCGAACTACGTTTTCGCACTTGTGAACAGCTGCTCCAGCGGCAAAAGAGAAAGAGGTTTTTGCATCGTATTGTAACTGGTGTTGAAAAATAGGTTCATTACGATACCTTCAAGTGCACAAAATCACGCGGGTTGCCCGGCGATACGCCAAAATCGACGCTAAAGCCGAATATTCACAGTGACAAGCTCATGCTCTGTATTTGGTGAGGCCGAGCGTGTTGTACTATGAGCTGTTAAAACCATCACAGGGCAACTCTACCAACTACAATTGATGCGTTCGAGCCAAGCATTGAAATAAAAACGGCCGCAATATGAGCAAAGACACAATAAAATTTGTCTTCAGCATTGCAATGCTCGACCACATGTTATAAGGCCAGTCAAAACATACTTTGAAACGCTTAAATGAGAAGTCCTACCCCGCCTGCCGTATAGCCTGGACACTGCCCCTTCTGACTACTATTTTTTTTCATCGATGACGCATGCTCTTGAGGAACAGCACTTCCGCTTTTTTGAAGAACTCCAAAATTGGATCGGTTCATGAATAGCCTCAAAAGATGAGTTGTCCTTTCGACGAGGAATCCGTATGTTACCAGAAAGATGAGCAAAGGTTATGGCTAGCGGTAGACAATAATTTGAAATATGAATTTCAAATAAATTTTAACACAATACAGCGTCAAACTTAAAAGAAAAATTTTTAAAATTTTTTTGTACAGGTAATAGATAAATACAACAAAGTGCTGCTGATGCCCGGTAAGAGTTAATGGCAACGTAGTGCTTTAGATAGTGACGATGTCCTGTCGTCGTATTGCAAAAGTTGCCATTCTTTTATGACGTAAGTGACAAATATTGGACAGTCGAACCACTACTTGTTGTGCTGAGTATGTCAACATGAGGAGGATAACCTGCTAAAATGTCCACAATATTTGGATTTTTGTACCCGCTTGAAGGCAATGAGAATCCTCGAGACGAGGTTGAAACCTGTTCCCAATGAATTATATGTTCACATCCTCTCACCGTTTCAGCCAACAGCAAACACTTCTGGACTATTTTGCGAGATTTGGTTTTATGACTCCTCTTCCAAAGAAGATAGTCGAACCAATTCAACCCTCAGGAAAGTTTGGTAAACCTCTCTGTAACTATTGGCTTGACTCACGGCCGAGTAGTGGAAAATCGGATTTATGTCAGAGATGGATTGTTGGTCACTTATAAACAATCTTCGAGTATTTCGTCGGAGTTTTGTCAACAACAGTGACTCTCAAGCTTGTTGTACATCCAGAATAAGGCGCTCAAATCTTCAGCGTGAAGATAATGATATTAAACATCAAAAAGCAGATCCTGGTTGCCATTTCCGGTTCTCATGTTTATCCCTGGAGTTGCTTTGAGGTGTACTTCCTTTTGTTGCTCTATTAGTAAAACCATCACTTATGATGAGATCAATGTTTCGTGTTTGATACTTCCTCTACCAACACATCAATCATTTATCGGTAGCTGTTATTGACATATTTAACGTCTAAAGAATCATTGAACCTAGGTAAAATAATCATCTCGGATAATCGTTTCAGGGAGAGAAAGCTACTACTTTAGGGGTTAGGCAAAACTGAGGTGGAAAATTCTTGTCTTCACGCTGCTCACTCTACAGGAACAGGTCAGTCCTGATCTCATGCTTGCAAATCGCTCTAGCATTGCCTGAATATTTATCCTCGACGGAAATCGACGTTCAAGATACTGTTACTGTAAAAGAAAGTTGAAGGTTATACTATTGGTTAGAGCCACTCATATGTTGGAAATACTCTTGACATTTGATTCAAAATTTGTTCATTTTGTAGCTTTGCAGAGGGAACTACAGGCGCGTATTTTCAGCTTATGGTCAGGCTATCCAAAGAAGACACAGTCCAAGTTCTTCCGTCAAATTCGCTGCTCACTATATAATATTTTAACAATTGTCTAATTGATATTGTTATTGGAAAGCAATGGGATTTGTGCAGTATCAATTTCAAGGATGTCATGTCCCAGCTAGTCTTCTTACCTTTCCTTCCGAAATCCTTCCCTTTGATCATTTTGGATTTTAAGTATTCATTTTCAAACTTTATTAGCCAACCGACGCGCTTTCGTTTTGAATCTAGAATCTCGTGCCCTTCTCCAGATTTAAACGGTTTTTTATGTCCTGAGGGAGTTTGTAGGGATTATGTTCCCTGGCCGTAGTTGTAGTTGTGTGGCTCTCCTTTGCAGGTTTGATCTCCTCTATTATTTCTTGTATTAATTTGTCGGCATCCCTAGCAGTTTTTAATTCATGGGTGAAACTTTAATTTAGTAGGTTGCCTCGGAAAGCCTTCCAATTTGTTGGTTTTTGTTTTAATTTTAGCGGTACATCGACGTCTTTTAAAAGAAAATGTATCAATTGATGATCAGAAGTGAGCTCGTTGAGGACTTTGATTTTGATTTTGTGTAGGAATTCTCGAGAGATTACGAAATCTAAGATGGTTACTGAATTTCGTTCGTGGCGTGGTGGCTCGTTTGGCATGTGCAAGTTTGACAAGTGAACCTGTTGAGCTCGGTTGCTCCATACTGCTCTACAGTCGTGGTGGTTTGTCTTGAAGTCACCTATAATGAATTAGGACCTTCAAAGATTAAGAGAGAGCAAATTCCTGGTTTTTTTGAGGGTCTGTACGGGTTAATCACGGACAACTCAAAGCAGAATTGTACATATTGTTAATAGTTGCAACATATCAACAAGCCATTCCGGAGTATCAGGGTCTAATCTGGACTTACTAGATGGCAGACAGCTGTTATATTTAGTATCAAGGTTTCCTTATTGTAAGAACTCTCTTGACAAGTAAGGAATGTCCTGATTGGAGTTTATTACAGAAAGCATCAATAAGATGAGAGCCCTGAGCTTCCAAGTCTTTCTTGATTTCCCTACAACTGAGGCCGAAAACTCCTTGCAGAACGACGTTTAACGTTTCCTCCTCGGGGAGGTAATATCTGTGATATTGTACAAAATTCCTCCTGAGCCTTTTCGCGGTTTTCAAGAAGTTTGTCACAATGTTTGGCGCGACCACTGCTGGCACCCATCACCTTTATGGTGTTGCAAAAATTGAATAAGAAAGTGTTGACTCAACGTACAAGCTGCTGTCATTCCAGCGGTTTTCACGTTTGTCCGGCTGTTAAACGAATTTTTATGTGTCATAAGCTGTGCCAGTTGATTAAGAGATATTTTTCTGCTTTGATGTTTGGAAATCATCTCAAACACCTTTTGAACTCATAATAATCAGTAAAGTTGTCTTAAGCGGGAGTCAACAACTAAAAAGGCTAATGGATAAATATTAATGGATGTAACGATTAACCAAACCAGGATTCATATAAAACAGCGAGTAAAATAATGGCCTGGGGCAGATAATCGATCACCAAACAAAGCAAATCCAAGCTTTTTTGGCATAAAGGGCACTAGTTTTTGAGTTGCGAAATGATTAAAGTATATTTTTTGGGATTAAAGAGGAATTTTCAGCATTTGAAGATTGAGGTTTGAAACAAACGACTTCTTTTGTCAAACTAAAAACCTTCTTACACTAAAACAATGCACCCGCTCATACATCCATCGCAGCGGTAGGAAACATCAAGCAACTTATTCGAATTGTTTCCAACCAACGTCAATAGTCGTCCAATTTAACTAAAAAAGACCAAAATCTGGTTTTCAATAAAAAAAAATGGCGTGTTGATATTATTTTCCGATCAACAAGCACATGCCATAAGGACAAAAAATCGCTGACAGTCCGTGAAGGTATCACAAAGAAGAGGAAACAAGTTTTGCATGTCGCTTATCAAGTGAGCTTTGCAAAATAGAGAGCTTAAAAATTAAACAACGTTGATAAATGTAGAAACCGCGATGACTTGTTTTAGAGCTTACATGTATGAGAAATAACTTTTCTAGTGCAATATTTTATGTGAGTCGGTGAATAAAATATTTAATATAATGGTATTGCGTATCTATCCACATTTTTAAGTCGATGTCCAATCATCGACAAGTTTTGCGAACATATACTGATATTTCTTGGAAATCGGAGTGAGATACGTTTAAACTGAGGGTATGTTCGAAATATTAGCGCTCTTTCCTGGTTAGGTTAAACATGGAGATACTTAATGTTACGTATGCTTAATTTCAGGGGCTCGATAATTCGGAACTCAAGACAACATTATAGCTTTAGACCACTGAAATAAATACTTGCTAGCTTCAATGAAGGATTTATAAAGAAATAAAGTAAACATATAGTTTCCTAAAGATTACTACTTTACAAAATGAAATGAAAAGATAAAACGAATTTAAAAAGTTGAAGGAATTAATTTCTTGGACAGCAGATCGTTCTCAATGGTCTGTACCACACCAACATATCGGAACATTTGAAAAAATTGTAAGAAAAAAAAACGTTCACATTGGGTAAAGGGAAAAATCGTGTCATCAGGACAATACAAAGCACACTGGTCTTGTACAAATAATAAATTGCGTATAAAATTAACCACAATTACCAGTTTTGTAACAATAGAAAAGTTGGCCATTTATAATCGTTTAACACCAATTGTGCACATATATTTTCAAAGTCAAAGTTAAATACCCAAAACTTATAAAATCTTTTGTCAATTTTTGGTCGACATAATCGTTTGTCTTGGGATGGTATTCGTGCTCTAATTGACATATTTTGTACCAGTTTTTTACGACAAGATCTGAAGCTATCGACTATGCGTACCGAAGAAAATTTGGCTTCCCTGAGTCAAAGTGTTGCTGTCAATTGTCAAATGTCAATTCGTTGTCATTCATAACATCTTGGGAATATTTCAAGTAAAGATCTTGGGTTGAATCCTTTAAAATCCTTTGAAAATAGGTATTTTGTAAATTCAAAGTATTATCAGGTTGAAGAGAAGTTGGTTTGAGGTACACGTCTAAGAGAGGATCGTCCATATTTCTCAAGGAATACGAAAAGAGCTGCATGTTCAAGAATTATTTGTTTCCAAAAAGAAGAAGAAAAAGAACCATATTTATAGAATTGTTTGTTTCCAAAAATCAATGATAAGAGGATGGAAAACATTTGGTTCCAACAGGATGCCCCTTTATGCTTCACAGCCACCGAAAAAATTGACTAGCTGAAAACTAAATTTGGAAGCAACATTAGTCTCCCGAATTCCAACAGGGCTTGAAAATTCTGCGGTTAGATTGTTAGATTGTTTAGATTGTTTTCTTCGGATATATGTCAAGCCATTTGTCAAACGACATCAAACCAAAAATATGGAAAGTATATTAGGAAACTATTCGGCGTGCCACTGTCGAAATAAGACCAGCTGTAGTAGAAAAAGTGTTCGAAAAATGGGGTGAACTTACTTAAATCAGAACTGAATCAAAAATCAAAATATTTTTGGAAGTTTAATTTCTATTCAAACTTAACAAACTCTTAAAAACTCTTTACTTGCACTTTCTTTGCTGTTACTCCCCATATATATTACTATGAAATTTTCCAAAATTGTTTGTTTCGAAAATTTGAATAATTTTTTTTCTTTTTCTTCCAGGTACGATATCCGAGAAAATTGAAGTCTTAGTAAGTACACAGCCAAAAAGTTTAAACATAGAAACATAGTTTGTAACACTTCGAAGTTCTGGATTATGGATGATCCTTTTTATGTGTAAGTTAGTACCTTGTGCGCGGAAAATTTCAATTCTCTAGTTACCATATTGGTTACAAAATTTTTCATCGTTACGAGGAACCGTGAGACATTGCTTATGTAGTTTTCAAATGGCGGGAATTTCGATTTCCTTCGATTTTTGTGTTAAATGTTTCTAAATGTTCCAGATATAACAATTGTATTTTGTATACAACAATTGTATTTTATTTGGTGCCGCAGAAATAGTTGCTGCAGTAAATCTAAGCTAAAACAATGAGGTTACCTGCAGGCACCTCTGCGAACGCCATCATTGATCTAGTTTACATACGTTTCAATCGAAACAGTTTCACTTTTTACATTGTAACCCACTAAGCAACCGCGCATACATTTTTAATCGGGAGTATCTGTTCGACCAATTGCAATTTTTTTTTTTTTTGTTATAAACAAACACTCATCGTTAGTGAGGTCGTTAAATAGTTTCCATAATAATGATCCCCGCCATCATCTCAACCAGCATCATCAAAATCGTAAAACCTTATGCTGGTCTCGTTCATTTTTCTTTAGGCAACACCTGAATGTCTTCATTTGTCGGCGCACGGGGATTAACATTTGAAATTTTTAGGCTAATGGCGAAAAGCGAAAATCACTTCCAAATTTCTCACCAACTTCCTTAATTGGGACGATCTTGGATCTGTATCTTGCGAAAAACCTCTCCGTGTGACCCACGCACACCACCACTAGCCACCAGCATGTTGCACAAACCGTGGTCAGTTTTGGTCAGCACACGATCACTCATAACGGTGACATTAGTGAAGCAATAAAAGAAGTAACAAGAAGAAGAAGAAGAAGTAGAAGAAGAAAAAATGTTATGGAATCGGTTCAACAACAGGTGAATGAGTTGAGCGAGTTGAATGATCCGTTGTCGTGGTCATGCACTATAAATCGCTGCATATTCACTTATAAGGTATGAATATGGTGAATGACGGGATCATTTACCTTTTCCGTTTCGTTGCAAGCACGATATGAGCATGCACTTTCGTTTTCGCTGAGAATGCAACAAGGAGTTGGTTGAGTACAGTAGGTGTATCGGATACATATGCAATTACGGATCAATTGATCCAATATTGCTGGCTAATCAGGCACCAATGTTGTTATTAAATTTGCCAATTATCCAATAAATACTACAAAACGGAATCGATCATGGCGCTCGGCAACGATCGGGACATTGATTATATGCTTCCTTGATCGCAGATAATTGAATACTTGTATCTCGAACGTAGATTGATGGCCTAATGTTCGGTACGGTATCATGGTTGTTAAGATTCAATGGGATGTGGTTGATGTTTAGAACGACTTACAAAGCAACCAATTAATTTTCTAAACGCAAATAATTTATTCATGATCATATATTTATTAATATTCAGATTCTATAATGCTTTTTCGATTATATTTTAAATTATTCAAACGAAAATAACGGAGGATCGATCGTGCGCAGTATGCGAGCGTTGATAGGTTTCATTGTTCCTCGACTTGCATTATTAATATGTTAAGATTTTGTGACAACCTGAGCCTCACATATCCACACATGATTATATTAACATGTAGCTGATGATTTCAAATTTAAAGCGACTTAAAGTCTGCGACTGAAGTTGTTGCCCAATGTCTTGTGAAAATCACGCCATCCGATTGGAAAATTTCAAGAAATGATTAACATTTTCCATTCCAGATTGCAACAAACAATTTTTTGTTTGAAAATTAACGCCACTAAATTTCCCTGTCTGGGTTTTAAGCGTCTGTTCATCGAATTTTCAAAGACTGGTTTTATAAGTCTGATAGACTTTTAAATGCCAATTTAATCCATGCTGCAATGTCTGCAGGATGCTTTTATGGAATGACATCTAAATAAGGAGATTTGAAATTTTCTTACTTCATTTTAAAACAAAAAGAATGTTTTTGTCGTTCAGCTGGCCCACAACCCACTGATGGAACAATTCAACAAAATATATCAATTATACATAATTTCTCGGTATTTTTTTTTTTTCACACAAGAAAGTTTAAATCGGGGAAAGCTTTAAGATTTCTGACCCAAAAACCAAACAACCAATTGTTTTGTGTTTTTGAGTGGAAGAGCTTTAGTTTATCACCATTTTTGGTTTTCCTAATTTGAACAAAAACACCTATAATTTAGTTTTAGTTTGAAATGATTGAAAGTCTCGAACTTCAATAAAAAAATTGAAATAAAAAGTAATATCCAACCAACTACCAACTGAAAAAAACTTAAGGAACCTGATAAAGACCTAAACAACGTATAGAACTCAATTTGGCAAAAACTTTTTATTGATTTGTTATGTCTACTCCAAAGATCTTGGGACAGAACAGGTTGCTGATTGTTGGGGATTCCAGGAATATCCTTCTTTATTCTCGAATCTACAAAATCTTATTCATAAGTCGTAAATGTCAGTTAAATAAAGAAGTAATACTTCCATACTGTGTATGTTTCCCGTGTTTAGTACTTCTAAATTAAAGTTTATTTTTTGCTTTTCCATTTCAAAATGCTTTTTTTTTTACTTTTGACAAAAATATATTTCGGGAGTAAGTTGCCCCCTTCTTCAGTGTAAATTATTTTTTCATGCTAAATGGCTTTTATAGGGATATTTTTACTAAGTTAACACAAAGTCCCAATTGCCTAAGATCTAATTACATAAGGTCTAATTACTAATTGGATTTTATAGTCTTCGTACCTGTCATTGATTTATTTATATTTACTTAAGGTCTAATTATAATTGAGTTTTATTACCTACGTACATGTCTAAGTACTTTAAGTATTATTGTTATTTTTTTTATTTCACTATATCCAGGAGGCCAGAGTATCCATCCCAAAGGTCATCATTGAGCCTAGTATCGGTTGGCTGCCTCATAATCCACAAAGATTCATACATGTCCAGTTTTCGCATGTTTCTCACTTCCTTAACTACCGTGGGGTCTTGCCTGTCTATTTTCTGTCCTTCGCAAATGTGTTTCACTACTGAAAATTTCACGTCTGTCACGTTTCCTTGTCTTCGTCGCTAAGTGTGCCTGCTTTGTGTGCTCCTCGAATCGTATTTTGACATTTCGTCTTGCTTGTCCGATATATGCTTTATCAGAGTGATTGCATTTGATTTTGTAGATACCGCTCTTCTCTTCTTTCTATCCTTTGTGTTTGTGAGCCTACTTTTTAGTTGACACTGGAAATTGCTTGGGATTAGCTGGCTGGCAACTTGTTTTAGCAATCTGCTTAAGGCACCAGTTAGCTCTGAGTTTATGACCACTGCCCTTTGTTGTTCTCTTTGCTTTTGGCTTCTAATTTGAGTGTAGAGTGCAGTAAAGACAGCTCGTGTTCTTCTTGCTTTAATTTTCCTCATCATTCCTGAAATCTTCCTTGTTTCGTATCCGTTTTCTTCGCTGTATGTAATTCGTAATTAATTCTAAAATTAAAAGTAATGTAATTCGTTTCCTTAATTCGGTTTTCCATGCTCAAGGGTACTGGCATCATCCTATGTATCCACGCTCGGAAAAACTCCATTTTTTGTGATTAGGCATGTTTTGATGTCCTCGGTACGGTCCTTTAGGTGCTTGTGTATTTTCGGTATACCTCCAATTCTAAATTTCCGTTAGCTCTTATGATTTTTAAATCGAGGAAGGGTAGTTCGTTGTTTTTTTTCCTTCTCGATTCTAAATTTAATGTTTTATAGATGTCGTTTAATTTCGGTAGAAAGTTTTTTATGTCCTTTTCGTTTACTATGGCGAAACTATTACTATGGTAGACGATCTACGTAACGAACGCAAAACTTGGAGATTATGCCTGCTTGTTCATGAAAATCTCGCTTAAAAATGGTGGCAGAAAGTTATCGGTGCTCCAGACTTCTGCTTGTAGTACTTTCCTCTAAAAGTGAAATAGTTTTCCATCATGCATAGTGATTCTTTGTGATTGTTCTTACTTTTCTCTTTCCTTCCATTGCTGGATTCTCTTAGGGTCAGTCGATCTTCCAAGAGCGCGAGAGCTTGCTTCATCGGTACGCTTGGGAGCAGAGCCTTGACGTCAAAAGACACCATTTTTTCCTAACTTCGTAAGCAATTGTCCTGCATTAGTTTATTGATCAGTTCATCTCGGTTCTTCACGGAGTATTTATTAGTCCGAATCCCTATATGTTCGAATTCTTCCAGCAGACGCTTTGCTAATTTAGATGTCGGAGCGTTTGTTGATGTTATAATTTCCCTCATCTCCATCTCTTTCTTGTGAATCTTTAGTTGGCATTTAATTCTTGGAAGCACGGGGTTGGTAACTCTCGCCAAGTAAGTTTTTGCACTACTTTAGAGCTCTTTCCACCCGTTTTTCCACCCTTTCCGTTCCACTTTCAGGGAGTCGATCCTTACTTAGAACAAAAAAGTCGCCGTTGTTCAGTTTTTCGAGTGCGAGGTTGTCATACTTGTCCTTTTCCATTACAACCACTTTATTTCCTTTGTCGGCTTGAGGATAAAAGACTGGTTTTTGGTTTGTTCTTCAGCAGGTTCATCGTTGTTTCCCTCACCAACTCTTTTTTTCGCTCAGTAGAAACTTGATTGCTGCTTCCATTTCCATCATTACAATTTCTTCTTTTGTTGTCGTGTAATGAGCAACGTCCATTGCAACGTCAATGTATACATTGGAATGTGATGTGCCTCTTCTTCGCAACCAATTTAGTCCTTTGCTAGCCTAAAATCGGTGGATGTACACAACGATCGGGACACCAATCATCCCCTATTGAGCGGGGTCTTGTGCAGACGATTTTCTAAAACGCAGGACGAGGCTTGTTATCGACTGAGCTCAGTGTATGTCATTCGTCTGTATTACTAGAGCTATAAGCCCTTGCACAACTGCATCCCTAGAGAAAATCGTTAACTGTTAGTGATATGAACAGTTGTGGGATCTAGAATTTCCAGAATCGTCTATAAAGGAAGGAAATGACGGAAAATCTCCTTCATTGCACACAGGGGTAGTGTTGTGAATGGTAATGTCATGTCACAGCTCCTTCATTTGTCTCCGTGCTCCTTGAAGGATTGTCTTGTGTTGGCACCGATTCTAATAACGCGATGGCTCTCCATCGATGCGATGGAGACCCATCATGACACATTTGAAATTCCAACTTCCTACTTGAACTACTTTCAACTAATGGATCAAATATGTAAGGAGATGTTACAATTCTGCACCTTTACAACATCCTGCCTTTATGTTTCAGTTCAGATGGCTCCAACCAGGACAAGGGTGGACAAGTTGATATCTTTCGTAACCAAAAACATTCTCCCACCCTCCTAACCAGAATGCCCGGATTGTAAAAACGAATAGATTTTAAGTCAGAAAATCGTTTAATTGATACGTCTGTAGTCAAGAGCAACAGCATTCTAGCAAGGTCAATGTTCATCCCCTGAGAAAAACTTTGACGTTTTCGGACTGAATAAACAGAGGACGAAGATGGAAAAATTGTTGATAAGACTTAGAATAAAAGAAAATTCAATTTAGAGCTCCTCGTTTCTGTTCGAGCTCCTTATTGTTCCCTTTTGAGCTGCCCTGAACATCAAACTGTATGCTTTAGGATTTTTGACGTTTAATTTCCCTATTTATCCATCAAACGCGATATTTGGACGTTTGATGTGCAGTTGCCTAATTTCTAGTTTTTTGATTGGCTGCTAAAAGTAGACTGTTAATCTCAAAAGAATTCCCTCAGCTGGGGTCCATTTGTGTTGAATTTACTGAGATAGTTTAACGCAACATGGTTTGTACATTCAGAAGCTTACTCTCCGCGTGTATTTTTGTTTTTGTAGTTAAACTCTCCCCCTCTCCGGAGAGAGAGTTTATCTGCTATAGCCAACTGCTGACGGTCCAAGGCACGTCGATCAACCATGTTCTTTGAGTCTTTCGCCTTTTGGACATTTTCGGAGTTTTTTTTTTTGACTCTTGAATTTTTTGACTTTTTTGACTTGAATTTGACTGCTGCACGATATTTTTCTCATCGTTAGATAAGTTTTATGGGGCAATGTTTCCATGCTTGAAAATCAGGAGTTTATTGAATTCTTCAGCAAGAACCTTCTTTACTTCTTGATCATTTTAAAGAACTGCATCAGCTGTCTCTTTCCTAACAATCTTGTTGTAAGTTAAAACAGTGGGGCTAGAAAAACTAGCCCCAGGTTCTTGCTTCTCGCCAAATTCTACTGTATAAAGTATCCTTTCAATGCCTCACGCCAACCGTATTCCATTCATTTAGATATATTCATTTAGCACCTGTACCTAGTAAGCTCTCATCCATATGGATCATCGTATGGATGAGCCAACGTATTAGGTTACGACATTTCGAGGAAAATTGTGGTGTCTTGTGGTACATAAGGGTAACGTTCGCCCTAACAGCGCCAGGAAAAGTTGGCATCCCTATCCACCAGTATAAAAGTTTTGCAGATCACCATAGGAGACTGGTACACATTACAATTTAATGGGCACCGCGACGGTGGTTGAGGAATCCCAACTCTTGGTTGAAGAGACTGTTAGGCTATGCCAAATCAACACAGGTAGTCACAATGAAAGTAAAGGCCCTATGTGTCGAAGTTAACGGTAGCAATAACATACAATATATCTTCCATAACTCTGCCAGATAGAATTCACTCTCGGGAAAACAATTTTATTTTGACTTTTCTGGTTCTGTCCGTGCGTTCCGAACTAATTTACTGAGAAAAGACTGTTATTGAAAACCGAAAGTGACCTAGGTATCCGGAGTCCTTAATTTTGGAATAAAATAACCCAAGGGGCCAATAATTGCGTCATATGCCGTTTCAAATTACCTTGAAGTCATTTAGCACTTTTCAGAGCGCAAGGAAGACAGACCTTAAACAGTCTTCAAAACAAAAACAGTTGTTTTGGTTCACCGGACAGGATTACCGTTACACACTCTAATATGTAGGCTGACATATGTGATAACGTGATAATTGTGAATCATTTTTGCTTGTCAATAGGAAGATGTCAGAGGAAACTAGGATAGAAAATAAAAAAGGATTGACTCTATATAGATTGACGACCAGTGCTATGCTATGGGTTTAAAGCATGGACCCTAGACCAAGCATCCCCAAATTTATTGAACGCGTTTAAGCGACGTTTCCTGAGGTGGATAATTGAAGCGGAGCTGAACGGGGATCAATGGGCGGATTCGATACAACCATGAGCTGCTTGAAGTGTTTGACGAGCCGAAGGTCTCATCGATTGTAACACTGTGGAAGCTCTAATGGACTGGCCATATGAATCGTATGGACGAACAACAGAAATCCAAAAAGGTATTCTTTGGGTAAACTGAAGGGCGGAGACCAGTGTGGAAGCCGAGGAAACACTGGTCTAATTATGTTGACGAATACAGTTTATCGCTGCTCGGATTTCGAAATTGGAGGGTGAGGAGAACTGGGGATCTCAATGAACCGAGACAGTTGGACGAGCTTGTTTCAGGAAGCGAAGGCCCGCTAGGGGTTGTAGTGCAAAACAGAAGAAGATTGAGATAACGACCAGTTAAATGTGGTGTTACTCTGCGTGGATCAAGTTCAGCAAGGTAAAGAAAGCGAGGTTTTGGCTATCTAGCGTTCTTATTACATTCAGTGCAACATAGAAGTAACATTTGCATCAGCATGCGAATGTCATATGGCTATACCAATTATTTCAACTTCAGGCAAGGAACTATGTCACCCGGCAGATCTGCCTCAAGCAATCAACCGCGAGGAGTGTAAATGTCTAGGAGTTTTGTCCTAGTTTTGCACTTACGCAATCTGTGTCCGATGCTCGGTGCAAACAGAGAATGATAGTGTGAAAGAACATCATAATGGGGCAAAAATTCCTACCGCTTTTAACTGGGAATGATAGTTTTAGATGAGTCTTTATAATAATCAAACTTGGATTTCTCAAAAAGGAGAGTAACGTCCGAATGTCAATTGGATGAAAGGAATGTTATATGCTCAATTTTCAGCCTGCATTTCTGTCTACCCATAATAGAGTCATGCAAATATATCCTAATTCATCGTTTGTTATAAACAAGTATATTGCTATTAAATTTGATTTATTCCCTAGTACTTGCTCGCTACGTTCGCAATTAGAACTATCTTATCTAGGACCCAAAGCATATTCTGCTCGCAAAGCTCAAAATGAGACATGAGTAGTCAGTTGTCTAAATGATACTTGCAATCGCTTATTGTTAAGTAATCAAATTAATTAAAGCAGCAGTAACTCTTGCAAAAGTACGGCCAGCATGTAGCCGCCCAACAAGAAACGACTTACTCAAAACTTCAATAATTAAGAGGTCATGCCCTCATCGACGTCACCAACATCTTTCGCCATACAACAGCTGATTGCGGAGATTAAAAAGAAAGTAAGCTAAATATGTTAGACTAGCGGGAGTTAGTGTATAACACTTATATGAATGAATCGAATTGGAGCTCTAGCGAAGCTAAGACGGTTTCAACTAAAGCCGGCTTGAATGGAGCTTCTGTTTGTATCGCAGCAATCGCACCGTTCCATCGACTTCGACTATCTTTAGTCTTGCACAAGACATTGGAGTTAGTGTATCGGCTCCACGCGACGTCGCTTTTCAGTTATATTCGCGTCAAAAGATACTCAACGTGTTGGCTGCATTTGTTATTTCGTGTTAAGTCATATTCCCCAAACATTCAACCTGCCACTACCGTGCGAATAATATCCATATCCATGTATACATCCTAAGAACAGAAATGGTCTTTAGTGTGATATCTAGTGCGTATCTTTAATGTTGCTCGAAAAGATACTATTTGCTGAAGCTCTGATTGCCCATTGTGTAACGTAGTGAACCGTTTTGTTTTCCTTCATACGAGTGCATTTTGAACTGGATTTTCGCGATCGTGATAAGATTTCGTGTTTTGTTCTCCAGAAACTAGTCAGAATCCAAGAAAAATCTTTAAATTATCTTTAGTGCAAGTACAATGGGCCTAAATAAGTTTGCATCATTCTTTCAAAACCATAATCCCAATAAAGATTTAATGCTAGTGAACAGTGTAAATGAGAAGAAACGAATCCCAAGAAAGATAGTGGTGGATGATCAGATCGGAATTATAGGGAGCAATCAATCAACTTGTTACAGTGAATTGGATTTATACAGGAATCCTGGAATACGCTGCAAGAAGATTGGATTATGGGCATCGTTTCGAGTCCCAAAGAAACTCAAAGGTAAGACTCTGATACGCATAGACTCGCTGTCATATCTTCACATCAAAGGCGAAATCCTCGAACTAGAATTTGAATGCAAAAGAAGAAAGTAAATTGTCCAAAGACCTAAAAAATTAATCAGTCAAGCGGTCTGTAAATCGAAAATTCAAGAACTCACTTAAAAATCTTTCCGCGATTTTACCGTAGAATTTTTTTTTTCAAACCTCTCTTGCAAATTAACTACATTTCTTTTCGCTTAGCAGTTGATCTTCGCGGTCGTAATAGACAAACAGACGGTTTTGCTTGTTCATGCTTTTTTCCCCATTTCACACACTTCACGTGAAAAAAAGAAATGTTTTCTCTATCAAATACCACTCATGCCCCTCTAGTCCACTTTTAAGGTCTCTGTTTAAGTTGTGCTACTTTTTCGCAAGCCCAACTATTGTTGAGATACAAACAAAAAAAAAATGTTTTTCGTCCGTTCGTACGAAATCTTCAGATCAACGGGAAATTATCTTAGAAAGACTTTACATACGCATTAACACGGGTTATGGTAAGATGGAACGAATGAGAAAACCCATTAAGTTTTACCAGACAGAACTAAAGAAGTTGAACCGAAAGAAGTTGAACGGTTTGAACTGATTTTTCTTTTTCTAGTTGAAGATTGCAGACTATCGGTAAATAGCAAAGTTAATCTGATCGTTAGAAATCTTTGAAGTTCGTGTTAACATTAATAGATGTTTTGGTTGTTTGAAAAGTGCGAGGTCTTGCTGATTTGGTATTATATGGCACTTTTTCATTGTTGATTTATAATGAATTAAATTTTCTTGGAAATGTTTTGTTAACAAGTCTTACATTGGTAGTGTAGCATGCATTTAATGGGTGCGATTTGAGGTGCTTAGTAAACTTTACTTTCGTTGCTCGTTGCAAAGACGTTGAAGAAGAAATTGCAAATACAATAATGGGTACATTGTTATTGAAGGATTTGTGTATATGATTATTGGTTAGAAGAGCACTTTCTTACTTTGAACGATAGACTGAATTTCATAGTGAAACGAAACAGGAGAAAGTAAAATTCGAGACTATTTATCTGAAATACAAAAGAAATGGAAAATTATTGGTGTGCCTTTTCCATGTCTTTGGCATGTGCCTTATAACAAAAAAACATTAAAAACACGGCTTGTACATTAAATCCTTAAAAAAACAAAAAAAAAATCTCAAATCAGTTTTTGTCAATTGTTTGTGTATGTCAACATAAGTGTATGCTTCGGATGTTGTAGCAGTTAACGTACTCATCATCTTTGCAACAAATGCCAGGATCGAATACTACAGATGACAGAGATATCTGAATTGCCGCTCCTGATGTCAGAGTTCCAACCACTCCAGCTATGATAGGTAGCTTTTGAGAGATTATTATTGTCAATTGCGATTCTTACCAGACTATCTACTCATGTACCATTGGTCTTGAAGTCAGTTGACTCTAAAGCAAATTACGGCAAACATTCTGTATTGAACTTTTGAGTTGCAATAACGACAATAATATCTGCGATCTGTTATCCATTTTTAACAATACCGACTTAAAATTTAACCTTGGAATAGCCATAAACAACAATGTTAAGCTTAAGCAGTTGTTAAGCTTATCACACCGGGAGTTATGATGTTTTTTTGGTTTTGCTCGATGGTCCGTCTATCCCAAGCATACTCGGGTTAGATGGACCACCTAATAGGGATTGATTGACCTCTATTTTACGTGACTGAATCAGGATATAACACAAGAAATACATGTTATCAAAGGTATAAAGACTATTTATTCCAAGCTATAAAGTTAGGGTATAGAGTTATAAACTATTTGATATGATTAATAGATTTGACAATCAAAATAATTAATAAATAGAGCTAGTATAACTCAGTTTCTAGAAATTTGAATCATTCAGCAGTCATCTTATTTGGAGGATCTTGCTTTCCGCAGTAATCGCATTTATCCTCGAATCTTGTACAGCCTTCATGTGTCCAGCGGGAGCATGACACACACTTAATCCAATCTTCATCTCGTTTTGTTTCGTTGTAGTTCTCTTTACACCATACACAGAAATCTTCATCCCAGTCACTTTCATAAAGATTGTCGTTGCGAATTGTGTCGATATCAATATCTTCGGAATCTGAGGATGACGTTAGTTCTTTTTTTCTTCGCGTTCTCTTACTTTTATTGATCGTTGTTTGCATATTGTTCTCATTTGTTTTCTCTAGCTTCTTTTTCTCCTTTTCTCTTTTCTTTTCCTCTCATTCTTTCTTTTTTTCCTCGCTGTCTTTCTTCTTTTATTTTAATTTTTGACTCTATCTCATTTTTTTTCTTTTTCAGAGCAGTTATGTTTTCTGGAGAGCTTAACACTGTTGATATAGTTTGAACTTTTCTTTTCACAGTCTGAACTTTGTTGACACAAGGCACTGGATGTAGTTTGTCCAATAACTTTGAAGTGGTCACAATTTCAGATTTATTCTGGTGCTTTTCAGAAGGTCCAGGAAAAGGAACATTTTCAAAGCTTCTTGAAGTACCAGCACTACAATCGCTTCTTGAGGAATTAGAACATCATCACTTGGGCTATTAGGACCAGCAACAGTGGCATCATTTTTGAACTACCGGAGCCAGTCATAACGTTTTCGAAAACAAGAGACGTATCTGGAGGCCTGGAGTCCATTGATTCTCACAAAAAAGCGTAGTCTGGTATCGCATCAGGTTCAAATGGAATGATTCCACACGTTCTAAATCCACTTATTCCATTTTCTGCGTTTGCTGACTTACCCCAAGCTATGCTAAGAAGCGCCCCAAACTGCAGTCGAGTTATCTTCCTTGAAGTGTTATTGGTCACGTACTTTGAGCAAGCAGAATAATAGTTCATTTTTAAAGATGTGAAGACAGCGCGGTCTAATGGTTGAAGCCAATGACTGGTGTGGGGAGGAATACTCATCAAAATTATTTGATTATTTTCTGCGAACTCTAGCATTTCAACGCAGCTAGTGTCTAATGTATGTCCATCTAAAAGAAGAAGCACCTTTCCTGCTGGTTTTCTTGGAGTGAAATGATTTTTCAGCCAATCAAAAACAAATCGCTATTTACATAGCCAGACTTTGGCGACATTTTTACTTCAGCACCAGGTGGTAAACCGTCACAAAACTCCTGCTTTAGGTTCTTTCCTTTTATTATTCAAAAAGGTGGTAAGAATGTACCCTCTCCATTCACACTTGCCAATACTGATATGGTTTCACCCTTTTCTCCTGAAGTAACAGAAGTTACATTCTTGGAACTTTTCAAAGCAACTACCTTCCCTGGTTTGTTATTTAGCTGTAAACCTGTTTCGTCTATGTTGAAAATGTTGCCAAGTTTATCTATAAGACCATTTTCTTCCAAAACATTCTTTAAGAGGTCAAAAACCGCTTTGAGATCGTTTTTATTTAGACCTTTTGCTCTCGCAAAAGACACACCTTCAAATTGCCGAATGGACAGTTCAGGATTGCGAACAAGAAAAGAAGAAAGCCAGTCGTAGCCTGCTTGCTTTGTTTCATGATTGAAACTATGCTTCAATTGCAGGTTTTCAGCTAAATAGTATAGTAAGCCATAGAACGTACTGAGTCTCTGGTTGGAGTAAACCCCCTCGATTGTAATTTTTTTATGTGTACTACAATTTTTTTTTCATTTTCAACTCCTAGCAATGAGTTTTTTCCCATGGAACCTTTACTAAAACTTTATAGCTTGATGCGTCTTTTCAAACTTGTTTTCGATATTCCCAACACCTTCGCTGCAGCATTAACTCCCATTTCCTTACTTTGAACAGCTCTGGCTGCATTTTCCAAGCTACTTTCAGACCATTCTCCCCTCCCAGACATGCGTTTTCCGGTATAGAACATAGGCATTTTCCTATAACATTAAAAAAACCAACGTATCAGGACACACCTCTGTGTCTAAAATAATTTTGATAAGTATAATTTAATTTATATTAGAAGTAAAGTCTTAATAGGAAATATGGTCCTGCTATTCCAGGTTCTTTTCAAGTAGGCCAACTATCCCAAATGTCACTGATCCATCTGTCCCAATTGTCAGGGATAGATGGACCAGCTACTCATTCAGACAAACAACTAATTTGCCAAACTAATTCAGCCAAACAGCTACTGGAGCACCATTTTAGGTTAAGACCTTACTCAACTATACAATCGAGCTATAGCATGGATCTTACGTCAAAATCAATTAAACTTACTTAACCACATAACAATAAAATCCAGTGAAAAATATTTTTCAACTCACCAAAAGAAATAAACAAAGTTTTTTTTCCTAAAAAACATGTGACACTCACGAGCAAAACTAAACGTGTTAACGTCTGCACGAGTAGAAAAATACTAGCCAACGAATGCGGCGCTACTGTAACAGACGAGCGAAATATTCGATTGGTCCGTCTATACCGGTGGTCCATCTATCCCGGACTTACCCTAATAGATAAATTACACGGAAAAAAGTCTAGCCCGAAAGATGATGTTAATTAGGGACGAAAGACTAAATTCATATCTTCAAAATTTAAATAAGTCCTACCTTCGTCTACACTCTATTACAGTTGACATCACGTGATGTCCTTTAAGATGAGTCGCATTAAACTCTCTCAATATGTTGATCACATAACCTTATTTTTAAATGCGAACATCTATACATGGCTTATGTTTATTGAATCCGTCAAAAGCTTTCAAACCTCGCCTCACGGATTTTTTTTAAATGTCCTTTTTAGTATTTAGAAGTCACGTTTGCATTGCTAGTAACCAGCAAAAGTTTACTATGAATTTCGTGAGAAAGAATTCGTACAAATCCATTACTTTGCATGAATTCTGTAAGTTCTTCCTTATTCAATATCTCGTCACACCAATCATTATTGTATCTATTGGGTATGGAAATAAGTTTCTGCCGTTTTTCCGGCAAAGTTTTTAGTTAATTTCGACAATAAACAATATAGTTACGTGATTCAAAATATGCACCATTTGAATTATAGTAATAATAATAGTAATAACACCCTCTCCTACCTTTTTGGTAATACCTGGATTTCCCGGCCGAACAAATCAGCCATCCTTCGATTCGATCCGGTCATTGAGCCAATTTTTGACCTTTTCATAAGAATTTAATCGTTCTCCAGTGAGGGTCAATTGCCTGGTGCGGAACAAATGGAAATCCGAAGGAGCAATGTCTGGGAAATACGGCGAGTGGGACAAGATTTCCCAATTCACACCTTCCAAATATTTTTTAACCGGCTTGGCTACGTGTGGCCTTGCATTATCATGCAGCAAAATCAACTTGTCATGTCTATCATTCCATTCTGGCCGTTTTTCCTTCAGAGCTTGATTCAGACGGATGATTTGCGTCGGTACACATCCCTAGTAATTGTTTCAGGAGTTCGTGATAGATGTCGCCACTGTGGTCCCACCAGGTGCACAAAATGACCTTGGAAGCGTGAATATTCTGTTTTGGGGTCGACGGACCTAGTTCGCCAGGCATTACCAAATGTTTCGTTCGCTTAAGGTTGTCGTAGTTCATCCATTTCGCATCCCCTGTCGCAACCCGATGCATGAAATCCTTTCTTTTTTATCGTTGAAGAAGCATCTCGCACGTCATCAAACGCCGCCAGACGATCCCTCTCTCAGTTGATGCGGCAACTAAGAACCAGCTTTTTGGATCATTCTCATGGCTTACAAGCGCTTACCGACGGTAGATCTGTCCACATTCAACTCCTGCGACACTTCTTTTAAGGTTCGGCTTGAATCTTCATCCAACGATTCCCGTAGTTGTGAATCTTCAATTTTTTTTCTGCGCCCTTTCAGAATTTTCATCAGTCACGTCAAAATCACCATTTTTAAAACGCCGAAACCACTCTCTGCAAGATGTTTTATATGGTGCATGATCAGCGTAAACATCGAGCATTATACGATAAGTTTCCGCAACACTTTTCTTGAGAATGAAATCATGAGCTAAGTCCTTCCGCAAATGCAGATTCTTCGGTATGAAAGTCGACATTTTCAACACTCGAAAAAAAAAACAGTGTTCACGCTTTGAAGGAATGTCAACTACTGCGTTCTTGGGCCAACTCAAAAACTTCCGATTCCAAGAACACTATCACAGCAGACAATAAAATAGTATCTGTGAAGACATCTGTCTACCAACGGTGGAAACTTATTTCCATACCCAATAGTTTCTCATTGTTCTTAATTTTGAGGATTCCGCCCTCGTTTTTAAGATTTTAAACATTATTTTAAAGACTCATACAGGTTAAACAGTAGATTTGTGCATACAGAGGATTTTTGCAGGTTTATTGGACTGCGTATACAGCTGGTCTTCAAGCAGGATACGAGTAAATCTCCTTGATTTTCAGTTTGATTAGTATGTTAGTCTCAACATTTGTTTGTTACTATTGTATTGGATACACGATTTGGCTACGTTTCAGCGTTCTTTTACGCAAATTAATGTTAAAAATCCGGATGTAAAGGAATGTAGAAGGCTTCAAAGCAAGAGGAAACAAGCCTATAACTGAAACGCGAAGTAATGTCAAGAATTGAGTCGTAAAACAGTGGGTCAATCTCACAGTGTCTCAAAGACGATTTTAATTATCGCCAAGTAGCGCACCCTTTACTTTGAGAAAAAAATCTGCTTTACATAGAGGATTCCTTTCTTTCAAACAAACCCTGTAAGGAGACACCTCATACACCATCAGCTGATTCGTACTGATTCGAACATAATAACCTTATTCATCTTACTGATAGAAGCTGTCTAGCTATCCGTGTGAAGTGAACTTACCTCTAGTGCTTATTTGGAAAACCGGTCCACTGATAGTAGATGCGAAAGGATTCAGTAATATCCTTACTATTTTTCCAAAAGGAGATCCTTATGCTAATATTTATACTAAACTTCCCTTTACTTTAACAACGGTCAAGGTCCATCGCGTCAATTTCCCTGGAACCAGAATTCAAATCCAGCGTTAGGGAGGAACTCGTCGCCAGTCTTGGGTGCCCTTTGATAGAGCAACTAAGTCACTCCCATTGTATTACAAAAGAAGAAAAGGAACCCTTAAACTTGTTCTTGGGGACACAGCTTGGGTTCAAGGTATCAAAATACGAATCTTTTGATGGAAAAGTCCATTTGAACCGGGTAAGAAGTTGTGGCTAACGAAAAATTCACTACATATAGGTATTTATTTTAGTTTTCTCTCGCGGGTGTCAGTCTCCTTTTTTTAAGACCCAATCTTTTGGTTTATAGCTATTGATGTGTAGATCAATTTGTAAATCAAGTTTTTAAACAAGTTATTCAAGGTTCAATGTAATTTTCTTTGGTACTGCAAAAGCGGGAGACATAATGTTGTGGCCATCTAAAGATTACTCTTTAGCTAGACTTGCAGAGAAATGAGTCTCTGGCATACGCCAACAAAAAACTAGCTTTCCTGGACTTGAAAACTCTCAATTTTGCACTGTCGCTATATAAGAGGAAATTTTTATTAGTGTTAATGTCGATCAGTGGCATTTTAATCCAATCTTCGAAAGCGAAGACCATTGTACGTTTTGTTGACTTTCAACCTATTACTGGGAAACTTCTGGGTAAGCCCATTTAATATGTGTCATTAAAAAGCTCGAATTGTGACCTCATTGCCTGAACATGTAACCAAAAGACCCAATTCCTTGGTATTCAACCTGTATATAAGTTATAATATCTCTCATGAGCTCCAACGATGTCCACGAAAAAGCAGAAGGTGGTACTTAAAAGAAAAGCTATAGATGTTATTTGAAAAAAGAGCCTATTTTAGACCTTGCTGTTCGGTTAGAAACCAGCAACCAACGATGACCCAAAATCTTTTTTCATCAAACGCCAAGACAATAAAACACTCGGTGCCATATCATCTACTAAGGGTTCTCCAGTTTATCTTGAACAATCACTTTTATCACTTTTATATTTTATACTTTTTTATATTTATTTTATTGACTTTTTGTATTTATTTTTCGATCGGAACTTCCGATTCGTTTTCTGTGATCATGTTAGTCATGTTGGCCAAGATAGAAAAATTTAATATGCTGCAAACACGCAAAAATTGAGGTAAAAATGTACTCTCCTTGAAAATTTCAACAACAAAAAAACAACTTTTGATTCTCTTAAGGATCAATACATTAATCCTGTTAAGATTGGCACAAATCCACAAAGCTTAATTCTTCGACCTGCTCGTTGCGTTAGCAATCCAAAAGTTTTGTAGTTATTGTAAAAAAAAAGAAGTGAAACCACGCCCCATTTCTCCCAGCAAATCCTACGACTACAATTTCAAAATAAAGTGCGTCACTTTTCAAAATTTGCAGTGAATTCCTTTCTACACATTTCATTTCATCAACTTAACGCTGGCGCCATGTTCAGTTGAAGATAATTATCAGCTTAATAATCCTTCACATTTTGGTCGAAACACGCTTACCAGGGTTAACTGTGTCTGATGCCATAACCTTACAGAAATTTCCAAAGACTTAAGACTGTTCAAAGATTATCGCCTATCCTACATTTGATTCAGCAAAAAACACTTAAGCTAAATTTTAAGTGTTAAAATAAAATAGTTTGTTATTTTTAATATTGAAATAAATTTTTTTGAGGATTTAATTACAAAAGGATCGACCTACAAAACGTCAAATAAACTGAATTTTTGGTGTGAATTATTTCATAGATTGGTATTGTGTCGAGAAACATGAAAAGGGAGTGACAATTGAGACTAATCCATGGAACTGGGATAGAAGTTATTCAAAATTCTGTAAGGGGGCATCTTACAGTACGTACGGAAAACAATGGAGTGTGGACTTGCATACGTCATTTTTGACGTATTTGAAATTTGCTTCTTGGGAGCGCAATACAAATTATTTCTGTTATTTTAAAAACAAAGAAGAATTTTTAAAAACTCCAATCAAAATCAGAAGTAGAGTAAGTAGAAATCAGAAAGTAGAACGTAGTCTAGTTAAATCCTGAGCGTAATTATATAGTTGATAAATCAATTTTTGGCAATACTTATCCATTAAGACCATTTTTGGACCATAGTTTTTGTACGAAACCGAAATTCTTTCTTTCTTGATGAAATTGAAAAAGAAAAAAATTTTCAAAACTTCAACCAAAGTTGAAAACTTTCCCAAATTACTCAAAAATTTGTTGATCAAAAACAGAATGAAGCAATGGTAAATCAATGTTAATGTCAGAATACAGAACCTAACAGTAATACAGAACTTTTTGAACAAGGATTTTTGTTTGTAATGTGTCGTACAGTTCATATGTGAGACCTTCTTTGACTTGAAATTGGATTGCAAAATCTCTTTTATTTAATTTAGCTCAGAGGAAATTAGGGTTTTAACATTTAGGATTTAAAAATTCCAGAAATTCATAGCCCCTGGATTACACACTGAAAGCTTCCCAGGTCATTAGAAACCCCACCTCAGAAACTTTCAACAGAATATCTCGAACTTCCCCTAGTATTTCCATGCATTCAGGCCTTCAATCTCGATAGCACCAGGAAATCCAACGTATCTTTTTTCATTATAAGGATTGTCCAAACGTCAACACTGCTATTGCATGTGTCAAATTAACTTCCCCATCCTTCAAATTTCCCGTCTGAAAAGAAATTTTATTTTCATCAAGGAAGCAAACAAGCTGCTGATATTCGTTGAATGAAAAAGTGCCTGGCGGACATTGTCCTAACGTAAGGAACCTTAAAATGTAGTGATTTGACGGAACCAATGCCATGTTGGTATATGGGATAATGAATAAGTCGCTCAATATAGGATGAAAGTTATGGAGACCAGGTAAAAGTATGATCTAATCATTACTTCCAAAGTCCATACCCTTGGTAGTGTAACAACAGAAGTCCAAGTTCAGTTATAAAATCAGTCAGAGAGATTTGAAACAAGGACTTGTTACGTGCAAGGTGAGTCCTCTAATCGCTATTCCATGTGATCTAGAATTTTTAAACCCAGCAAAATGCTTTAGGGAATTGAAAACAAATTGCAGCTCAGAGTTAGATATAATTTTTAGGACATCATATTTTTCGAAGATTGTGGTATATTTACGCAGAGAATATGTAATCTTGCCCGTCGAATAGTCTCCAGGAATTCTAGTCGGGATTTTCAACCCTTCAGGAGCGAATTAGAATGGAAGTACAACGACCACAATTGCCTCGCTCTTTGCACTTTTTATTGCTATCTGCTTATCGGACTAAAATCCAAAACTTAACTTACTGGAGTTCAAAAAATTTATAACTTTGTGAAATTTTTTTTCCAAAATGTCAGTCCAACTCTAACAGGGAAGGATTCGAGACCTTTTCTTTTGAAGTTCTTTTCTTTTTCTTTAAATTTGTCTGTTCTGTTAGTACTCCTTTCGAAAGATTTCTTGAAGTTTACAGGATTTATTATAACCCGATAAGTATCAAGGGAGCTACAGCTGCAGTGCTATCTAGTGGGTCATAGAAGTTCTATTGTCTGTTCATGCTTGAACCATATGTTATTTACGAAAATCAACAGGGAACCTCCAGTATACAATCCTTTTTAAATAAATACTCCAGCTTAACGATAGCAAAAATTCACCATGAAGCTAGAGTGATGTTAGTTGAATCTGGCGTCAATTTTCAAGAAAGGCTTAAAAAACATGACCCTATAGATAGGTGGGAAAAGCTTTTTGGTAATTTTATTGATCTACATTTATACAGAGGATCATATACATATATATATATATATATATATATATATGTATATATATATATAGCATTTATGCATTTATGCATTTATGTGAACTGTAGCATTTCAATAAATAATAACTTAGAAATATTTTAAAAATAATTATTGAAAAAGAAAAATATTTCAATGAAATGAAAAAAAATTAAACAAGCCTACATGATTGACGTGAAGACTAGGTCGGATCTTGATGGCTACTCAGTAACTTGCTACTAAGACAATCTAAGCGTACTTCATTCACTGAAAGGTAAGCAGTACATGTTTATAATTGTGAGAGAGCGTCGCAGGATTTATTTTCCAACACCCACCCTTCTCCTTTGAAGTTTGTCTAGATACAGCTGTTTCATTTAATTTCAAGCCAAACGGCTACCGACTGAAAAGAAATACTAGAAATAAAAAGAAAGAGAACCGTGTAAGTGTAAGCAAATTCACTGCCAATGCCATGGAAAATCACCGAATTTCCACATCAGTTTTGGATTGACCTCCTTAAAATTTGTAAATGAAGGGTGTTTTTTAGTGGTGTAGAACTTTGAAATGAAGTAAAAAACGGATAAATTGTTCTGTTTGCCATCAAATAATTCTCTACCCATTTTTTGCCTCGGAGGATGTTCAAAGGAGATGTCCGATTTTCAGCTATTTTTTCGGGCCTATATTGGGGGCTTATATAATTGGGGCCATTTCTCGCCAATAACACGGCAAGTGTTGTCTACCAAATGGTCACGCTTCTCGCGCTTGTCGAGGCAAACAAGCGATTTATTTCCCCACAAGAAATAGTCCAGCGTTGTTAAATCACTAGATCTAGCAGAGAAATATGTCCAAAACGAGAAATAATGCGCTCATCAAATGCTGATCTCAAACAGTCGATGATTGCACGAGCTTCATGGCATGTCGAAAATGTTGACATGTTGAAAATGTTGAAAAAAGAGGTCTCCTGCAATACATGCTATAGAGCCATCATGTATGATGGCTCTATAGCGGTCACCATCGATTGTTATAATATTCCCAGCAGCATTTTGATGATATATAAACCAATGACTCCACGGGCCAATATCGCACATCAAACAGTGACTTCCTTCGCATGTAACGGTGTTTTGACAACTGCGTGTGGCTGCTCATCACTCCCAGTGCGGCAATTACGTTGGTTGACATAGCCATTTAATCAGAAATGAGCTTGATCGCTAAGCAGAACTTTCTTTTGAAAATCAGGTTCTGCAGAAATATTTTCTTGATCCCATACACCGAATCTACGCCATTTTCGGCGGTCGATTGGCTTCAATTCCTACACGAGATGAATTTTGTAAGCTTGCACACAAAAATTCTACCTAAATCCGCCATGATGTGGATGGGCACAGAGTCGAAACGATGTCGAATGGACCCACTTGGGTCATTCATCATTCATACTACGCTTTACAGGTGCTATGGTTTCTTCATTACGCTCTGTACGACACCTGGATTGATGCGATTTATCAGAGTGTAAACTTGGTGCGAAAACGATCTATTGTTAATCGAATCTGACAGACGATGATGTCCTCAACGAAGTGCGCGATGAGTTTCTTGAACATATCCCTCCTTTTCGAAATAAATCTGCACGATTTGCAGACATTGCTCAGACGTCCACTTATTCATGATGATATGTCAAACGAAACTAACCACGAAACGCATAACAGCTGTTCCACCGTACGTAGCATTAAGAAGTGTTACCAAGTTAAATTTTTTGTCTCTAAAAAACACTCTTTATAAACTGTTGCGAAAATAAAAGCCACATCATAGTATGTTATGAACTCTATTTAGGAAATTGGAAAAACTTGAACTTCGTAAAATGTAGCGATATCATTCTACGTTATCGGCGTATTATCTTCCTAAGCGGAAATATACTTACATAATCCACCTCAGCGAAATAAAGATCATGTAATCCGAATGAAAACATTCATCCGCCTGATTTTTATTAATTGGCGCTTATCAACGGAAACACTACCGAAAACGCTGCAGTTTAAAAGTCAGTAAACTTTCCACCAGTTGAACTGAATGAAATAAATCGTTTTTTGGTAGCAATAAACTCCAAAAATTACAACCTTTCACTGAAAAAAGTCCGGAACAACTTTACAAATAGATAAAAAAAAATATATCTACAATTTGTTCAGTTTTTTGCTTCCGTAACAACTTATACTATCTAAAATATGTTTTACCAAACTAATAGAAAATAAAAATTATCGAAAAAATTTACCACTGAATTTTCTTTCTGCCGAAATATTTCCATGAATGTATGCATTACATTCATTCATTTTTTCACATTTATTCATTTAATCTTTCCACCAACCGAGCCAAACTACGGTAATCTCACTTAACAATTTGCTGGTGGTATTACATATGGATTGAGATAAATTCATTTTCAGCTTTGCAATTAACTTTTATGTTGGTCGTGATGAATGGAACGAGGAGGTGGAGGACACGAATGCGAGAAGATGCGTTAAATCGTTTTGCAGACGCCAAAGCAAAGTTAATTTCCTTTTTGAAAATTCATTCGTTCAGGTGCTTAATTACACATCGCATCATATCGAGAGCTTAATTTTATCATTCCGTTTGTATATGGTCCTGTTTTTTCATTCAGTTTCACGGAATTAAATTGATAGCAAGTATGTACGGACAAGTGAAAATTCGAACTTACATTTGCAAAAAACACCAAACCCATAGACTGGGAAAAGCCTTAATCACGGCTTAGCGCACAATAGGAGGATTTAGTGAAGATTGTTAGTGGACCGATGTGAAAATTTTGTGTTCCCCATATCAACGTTTGTATGAGAATGGATTCGTATGTGCATAAAAAGATAAAAGTGAGCGGATAAAAGTCTTTCCCAGTATTTTGTGTGAAATTAAATTATTCAATTGATTGCACTTTTCTTTATTTTGCGGAAATCTTACATCGTAAGCCTTAGTCGAAGATTGTTTTGTCTTTAGGTTTAATCAAACTTAATTGCATAATTGTTTGAAATGTGTTTATAATTTTTAATTCAATTTTTAGAAATCTCCAAAATCAATGTCGGCTTCTAATTTATGATCTTTTGAAAAATTTCAGGCCCGCATATCGCATTTAAAAATTCTACTTTGCTTCTTTTTAGCTCTCTTGCTTTGCTGTCGCAAGCCAATCCGATTTGTTCCAAATTATCGTACTGCTTCATCCTTTCATCCTTGATCCCATCCAACATCTTATTTCCCTTAAATTAAAATTGAATTTCTCTTATGATGAAACTTTTCACTAAGTTTTTCGTTATTATCATTCGGTCCTGAAACTTATTTTCAGAATCAGGTTCCGAATTTTCCACGCCTATGTAAGTGGTTATTGCAACCGATATCCTTAATAAGAGTACTTTCGTGTTGCCTCGATACTGCCCTGGAATTAGTGTGGCCAGATATGAAAAAGTACTACTCATCAAACTACAAACGCTCATTCTTAAATCATGTTTCTAATACTTTAACATCCTCAGCGAGATCAAGGAGAACCTTGAGCCTGATAAAAAAGGAGTTTATATCTGACCCGATTATAAAAACAGTTCTAGTAACCAAAACATGCGCCCTCTTTTGGAGATTTAGGGCAAAATCCTCAAACAAGGAAGTGCTGACCTGTTAATCGAGTTGAGGACGATTACCGCCCGAAAGGAGCCGTTTCAATATTTCAACCAATACTTTTACTGCTGAAATTTACTACAGAATTCGCTAAAGTAAAAGAGTCTATTCGAAAAAATCTTTCCTATGCAACCCACCTCTGCTTGATAGCTGCAACGTGAAGAGGACAGAAAATCGCGAAGAGCTTGAAGTGAAGTTAGACGAAAAAGACATCATGTGAACATGTAAAAATTCCACATCCTTGACGGTTAGCTTGAGAATTATATTAGTTTAGTGATGCTTTGGGTGCTACCGGGCGCATATCAATAAGCCGGCAATGTATCTCGCCGGTCAAAAATTTGAGACAACTATAAAAAAAAGTTGAGAAAAAAATAAGAACACTCAATATTTTTAAAACCTTTTGAAAAACAGTTTTTATTTTAATGTTGCACACAAGATGTAAAATTAAAAATTATCTGACGTCTTGACAAATACAATGTTAAAAACAAAATACACAAGAGATTTCATGCACATTTTTCATCAAAATAGCCTACTTTACATTTTACGACCTGTTGACCCAGCTTGGCATGCGAGCAATTAATTTATTTATGGTCTTTTGCGAGATATTCCTCCAGCTTTTTTCGAATGCATTCCACACGGCCTGCTGTGAAGAAGGACATTGTTCCCGAAGGTTTCGGTCAAGCTTTTCCCACAGAAGCTCTATAGGGTTAAGATCGGTGCTTTTAGGGTTAAGATGTTATGCTTTTCAACACTTTTTCTGACTGTTTGTTGTCTCAATAGCCCCTTCATAATTTTGAAGTATGCTTTGGATCATTATCTTATTGGAAAATAAATCCTTTCCGATTAATTTCAGCCCGGAGGAAATAGCATTTTTCTCCAAAATTTCTTACTGCTCCTTTTTCAGAATTCCTTTAATCTGGACCAGATTTCCAGTTCCATAGCCTGAGAAACAACCCCAGACCATAACAGATCCGTCACCATGCTTGACAGCCGGGACTACACAGTTGACACGTCGAACGAAATTTCTTCTTTTTGAACCTTATTTTTCGAATTTAGATTCGTCACCCGAAAGTACTTTTTCTTCGGTCTAGTCTTGATGGGCTAAAGCCCATTGCATCCGTTTTTTTTCTTATTCTGCGCTTTTAGAAGAGGTTTTCAAACAGCAACGCAACCAAACAACTTGGCGTCTCGCAATCGTCTTTTCACTGTAGGCACTGACACTGGTTTTTCCCAAGATTTATCGACTTCAACACGAATTTCTGGGGCTGTTAGGTTTCTATTTCGCTTGCTGGTTACTACAATAAACTTATCTTCACTAGAAGTCGTAGCACTTGGTCTTCCGGAGCGCAGACGATCTTGGTTACTGCCAGTTTCTTTGTGCCGCACAATAGTGCGTAATGTCAGATGCAATCTGACGTTCAGATTTCCCTTCATTATGGAGAACAACGATGACAGATCGCGTTTCAATACTAATTTCGTGAACTTTTCCCATTTTATGACGTTTTGACTGTAGGAATCACAAAATTAACTGCGGATATTCGTAGATAACCATAAAAATATCGGGTTAAAATAGATATTTGAGAATTTAGAACAATCGCATTGTAAGTTGATGTAAAAGAAAGGAATTGTCAGTTGCCAATAAAATTTTTACAATTAATTCGCGGACAAGCTCTTCTTCGGCTGACATTGAAGTTTGGAAACAATGATTAATAATAAGAAACAGAAGAAAAGAAACAAGAGAATTAGCTTTTAGGTAATCTTTATAAACAATAGAATATGCAGGTGTGCAGATTACTTTTTATCACGAATATTTTGAAAATATTTACTATTAACAAAAGTTTTTTTATTAGTAGCCTTAAACTTTTAATCGGCAGTGTAAATAGTACCAGTCTATGTTTCTAACGTGGCATTACTGATCGTGAAGTCAAAGATTGCTTAAGAGTTGTATGCCGGTGCAAGCCAAAATTTTTAAACTTCAAACAACTCGCTTATGTCCATGGTCTGGACACTGCTCCGAGTTTGTTTCCAAGGAAAGGTTCCGAGGACAAAAAACGTGAACAAGGATATTATGAAATTCTTCCTGATCGACCTGCATCAATAAATGACCACTAACAATTGGTTCCGAGGTTGCGAAGAAAAAAGAAGTGGACCTGATTAGCGAGGGAAAGAGGAGTATTAGTGGCTGAGTGTGGCCGCTGCTGGTGATCACGTTACTGCAACCTGAAAGAGTTTGGGTTGTGTAGTGATCAGTTTGACCAGATCTGCTTTCTCCATTCGTGGACGCATTCTACTCCCACTTCGAAGCCACTTTATAGGAGAAGCCTTCATACTGATCAGATGCTCTATGTTATTTTTCAGTGTATACTTGGCACCAGCGAATTAATTGATATGCTTGGTATTTTATGACGAAGCGTATTCAAATGTAAACGAGCCTATTCCAAAAATAAATTTATTTTACGTTTTGTAAAAAAATCAATATCCTTTATTTGTTGATTTTCCATTCCAAAATGCTATGATTTTGTTTTAAATTTGACAGATAAATATTTCGGGGATAAGTTGCTCCCTTCTTCAGTGTAAATCATTTTCTTTATTTTCTTATTTATTTTGAGAACAACTGACACTAAAGAAGGGTGCAACTTACACCCAAAATAATCGTCAAAATTGAAAGAAAAACATAACATTTTGGAATGGAAAATCAGAAAACACAAAATCGTTTATTTTTGAAAAGGAAGTGCTAAACACGGGAGAATTCAATACACTTTATAGTAATTTTTCTACATAGTTCTCTCTTTAATGATGCATTTTGTCTATCGAACCGGTAGGTTTTCAAGCCGTTTTTGTATCATTTCGAACGATAATGATAACCTCTCCATTGTATACAGAACGCTCTCCTCCAGTGCTTACTTGAGACGCTCAAAATTATTTAAAAAAAACACATAGTGAAAGATCGGGGCCTTAAAAAGGGTTTTTAATCACACTTCATTGCATTTCACTCAATTTTTGGTTCCTCAGGACTCCAAGGACTGGTCTTGCATGGCGTCGCGGATGGGCTGACGGCATATTTTTGACCTATTTGTCGCTCAAACCTGCTGAGGAAGGCGAGAATTTCAGGCATCGTGTATTGAGCAATTATCGTGAAGAAAATCATCACTGTGTGACTACTTGAGAGTCCCAAGAAAACCATGACATAACCTTTCTGTCTGATGTTTAGTCGTTGGATGGTCCTGGCTTGCCCTATCATCTCCACTCCAATTGATCGATAACTGATCACCAATACATTGCTCTTAACATGTGCGAATGTGCTTCTCTGGCGGTTGTTCCGGCTCTCACCTTTGGGCTGTAACAGTGTAAAAATGAGCTTCGAAATTTTATGGGTTGAAATCATAACGAGGACTAGATTTTGGACTAGACTAGAACATACGTTGGGTTTTACTAAGCCCCTGATGACATCAGACCGTGGCTTGTCTATGCTCTGCTGACAGCCACAATATGACCAACCCATGATGTACTAATGGTCAGCAGAAGTTGTTCAGAAGGGAATTGGAATTAAATAGACCCGATCGCGGAGCCCAACACTGAAACATGACTCATATATCCAGATATTGGCATACAGATTAGATAGGCAACTTCTGATTGATAAATTAATGCAAGGATATATTATATCGATAAATTTAAGCTGCTAGCAAAGCCTTATTTATGAGATCAGCAGCGATCCGTAGAAGTTACACATGTACGAAGGCGGTCCGATAAGTGCTTAACCTACAAAAGAAAAACGAAAATTTCGGTAAAGTGGTGATTTATTACTTAACATAGTCTCCTCTAAACCCTATACACTTGACCAAACGATGCCCAAACTTTTTGGCTCCTCGGAAAAATACGTTTTTTTGAGGTCTGCAAAATAGGCCTTCGTGGCGGCGATGACCTCCTGATTCGACTCAAATTTTGCCTAGTCGGCAAGTGACTTTTTCAGGTATGGAAACAATAAGAAATCGCACGGGGTCAAATTTAGAGAATATGGTTGATGGGATATCAGTTCGTTGCCCAATTCGACTAATATGGTCGTAAAGATCTGAGCCGGTGTGTTGTTGTGGTAGGAAAACACTTTTTCATTGCCAAGTGAGGCCCTTTCTTCTGCACTCGGCGAAAATGCGACGCAATCATACGGCATAGTAAAGCCCTCTCACCGTTCTGTCCGTCCCCAGGTATTCGATGCAGATCACACCTTTTGAATCCCAGAAGAAGGTGGTCATCACCTTTTCTGCCGATAGGGTAGTCTTAGCCTTCTTGGAAGTACGTTCGGTGGATGCAGTCCTTTGTTTCGACTGTCGTTTTATGTCTAGTGTGTACTACTTGACCTGTGTTTGGTTAATGGCCACGAAACTACAAACAAACTCTTTCGGATTGCGCTTAAACAGCATCAAACAATGCTCAAAAACGGTCTCATCGTAACGCATGTTGTCTGGTGTGAACAAACGTGGCACTCATCACGCCGTCAACTTTCTCATGCCCACATATGACTGTCTCACCTACCTTCAATCGGCGTTCTGATAATACGCTATCCTCCGTGGTAGCCGTTTTCGGAGCGCCTAAGCATGTTTAACCGAAAACCGACTTGCGACCATGTTTATACTCGTCAAACCATTTTTTACAGTCGCCATCTCAGGAGCAGAGTCATTGTATACCGCACCAAGCGCTCTTTGATTTCGTTGCACGTTTTGCCTTCGAAACTCAGGAATCGAATCACATACTAATATTACTTTTTCTCCAGTTCTCTGGAAAACCCGTGGAAAGGATCTCTTCTACGCACGATTAAAACATAACTTCGAGAACAATTCAACTCAAATTTTGACCGTAGCCGTCGAGGGATTGCACTACACGAAAGTGAAATTCTGTTGCAATAGTGGTGCTATCGGGCGTTGAGGCTAAGTACTTATCGGACCGCCCTCGTATGACGCAGTTTCTCGAACGTTCATAGCTGCAAGAAAAATGTGCCTTAGCGTCGAAGCCATTGAAATAGACAAAGTTGTCTGACCGGCTTCTCTGTATAGTCGAAGCGTAGCTCCATAGAGCACTATTACTCTTGGGAAACATCTTTCAGAGAGAGAAATATAAAACAGACAAACATGCAAAAAGAACAAGGAGAATACGATTTTTATTGTCTTTTTACGTAAAAATACTGAACGGGGCATGTTTCTTTATGTAAATGTGAGACAAAATTTAGCAATTACAATTAAATTTTACTTATTATGGTCAAGTACCGTTTTATTTGAAAGTGCTGAAAGTGTTAGCACAATGTTTACGCTATGCTCAAGGTAAGTAAAATATCACGATTGCTCATTCTGCAGTTTGAAAAGTTGAGCAAACGGATGCGATGGTAGTATATGAGCGCGAAAGACAAAAATTGACCCAAGTTCAGTTGTAAGATAAATCCTCATCAAATTTATGCTTTTAGTAAGCATTTTCATCCCTTACATGTGGAGGCCTTAGATAAAAAAAATGAACTTTTACCGGAAAATTCTGATCTGTTGCTTCATCTTCTTAGTACATGCGTTTGAAAATTACTTGAGAGGAATTAAAACTAAATATAATCTGTGAAATTTAGTACCAAGCAAACGTTCAGATAACGCAGGCTGTATCTAAATATCTAAGGTCAGACAATCCCCTATCTTTCATCGAACCTTGCATCATTTCTTCGAAATTATATTTTGTTTGGATTTTTGAGGGTTAGTTAAACTTTCGCCGTTGGTGTCGTCGAAAATTATTGGAAATTGGTGAATTTCCAAGAACTTGTGGTGGAAATTGGCCAAGTTTTGTTGGTTTGTGAAAGATATTTTAATTATGGTCATTTGGCTTAAGATTTGAGGGCATTAGAATGATTTTTTTTTCAACCCAAAGAGAGTTGTTCAAAAAAAAACAACAATTTCAGCACGAAAACCAATTTCCTTTAGCATTCTCAACAGTTCTGTGTAAAATGCAATTCAAACTTGTACAAAAACCAAAATTAAGCTGATGTGTAGTGTTGATGAAAGTGGCGAAAACTTCCTTCACTATCCTTATCTCATTACTAAAATCAGTTTGAACAAAACAAAAGCAAATACGTCTCGAACTATGCTTCCGTTGCGCCATACGAGACTTGGCCAATTAATTTCCCAGCGTTTGTCTCCCAAAGTCAACAATTACCAGCGACGGAAGTGTTTATTATGGTGCTCGTTGCCAGCATTAATTAAGTCCTAATTACTGCAAACATAGAAGTGAAATTTTCATTATGCGACCGAGTAGCTGACAACTTTGCATTAATTATCTTCGGAAAAGCATAGATAAGCAATAATCCGTTGGCACTAATATGATATGCATAAACACATCATTCTCGGCATGTACTACGAGTCTGGCAAGAAGGAGGGACGGAACCGCGAAAATATCCGCGCCGCCAACGCCATTATCGCACATCAATTTTAATAGCTGATTCGTACATCCAAGACACCAAGATAGTGGAGAATGAAACTTTCTTCTCGAATAAAAGTCAACAGACAGGAAAAATCAAAGTTGAAGACTCAATAAATTCATTTCAGCAAATAGACAACCCGCCAGCTCCTATAATATGTGAGGCAATCGCTGTACGAGCGACAACAGTAGATACACGTTACAAAGTACGGAAGCAACTAACGTACTCCGCAATTGCACTTTTCTTCCACGGAAATTTTCGCTAATTTTCTTTTTTTTTGCGGAAAACCGTGGAAAAGACACATTGAACCATGAAGAAAAGGCCACTTTGCTGTGTCGATGTCTTCTTTTGATCCCATCAAATGTTCACCATTTATTCGTTGCGAACCTCTAAATTATGGGTTTCGGAAGTTAGTTGGTCGAAGACTGTCTAATGTCTAATCTAATGCATATGTGATGGAGATTTATGTATGCTATCTGAAGATTTATCGAAGAACTCGACTATTCAAGATGATAATTGCTGAAAAGAAAGTTAAGACAATAGCTAGCACGTAATTTGGTTTTTATTCCTGCGGTAAAATTACTGTGGGAAGATGCAACATATGCAACTAGGAATGATGCATGCACATATGTGGTTTGGTGAAGTAGCTTTGTGTAAAGTATGAAGAAGCGGAACAATGGTCCAATTTTCCTGGATCCGTTATAGCTTGAAAATATGAAAGATACTTTTGTTTATCTAAAATATACATGAGTTTTGCCAATGGGTTCTATTTTTCTTTTATTTCCCATTTCAAGTTTTAAAAATAACGGTACATATTTTGCTGTATGTATGGAATATTAACATAATTCAGTGGCCAATGTGTTTCAGAATAGTGCCATAGCAATTAAGAAGTCATAATTTTGATTTCATAGGCCTCCATACAATCTTTTGTAGCGATAATCAGAACGAAAAGATTCGAGGACTCGCTTATTACTGTTCGAGCACATATTCAAAAATTCTTGAAGTGTGTTGAAGTGTGTGTTTAATTGATAACTATTCTCTGATTTTGAAAGTGCAGAGTATTTGTTTTTGTAAAAGTTGACGAAAAAGCGTAGCATGCGTTTGCGATAAAGAATGTTGCCTGAGTGACGCGAGTGACTGCCACCCACCCACTAGTGCCACTAGGCCCTAAATTAACAACCAAGCGAGTCAATGGGATTCTGGGCCACACTTCCTGAAAAGTAGAAGCGTTGTACCGTGAGGGAGACGTTTTTATCGGTCTGAGTCCTTATGAATCTCTTCACGCTTATGGAAAATGCAAATTCGCCATTGCTATGTAATCATTGAATCCTTATAAATCTCTCCGCACTCTGGAAAAAGTCAATTCGCCATTGTAAGGTTACCATTGGGAACGGTAGAGTTCAAAATTGTTTATTTTTAATTATTTGATTCCTTATTTCAAATACTTTTAGGGGCTGGATCAGTTGTTGCACTGTCCTTCAATCCGAGCCACCTATTTCCAGGTGCAACAAAATGTGCAGAATTTTCCGGCGAACTCAGCCTCACCTGTCATTGGCGCTAACATATTGCTTCATAAGTTCTTAAGGACGTATGCGCTCTGGCTATATCTTGCATCAGGATCACTGGGTCTCTATTCAGAAATTGTTTTCAGTTCTCTGAATATTCTGCCTATAAAGTGAGAATATTGCCTTAGCGTTCAATGAGATCATACGTTCAAAGAACAAGCGAGTAATAGAAAAAATCATTAATAAATAAATTCTGGGTAGCTTGGGTCCACCGGGCCTTGCTTCGTGGGTTTCGAATAAATAAATTAATTACTGCTGACGCTGCTGTCTACCATTAAAGTACTGTGAACAATTTATAAACATATACACAAACATTTTTTCAGTTGTCTTTCAAATGCAAGATTTTACTTCAATAATTGTCGATGTTTCCCGAATAATTAGATTTGAGGATATTCAGCATTCGCGAAACTGTGATCATTTTCTTCTATATAATTACATTAAAAAATCAAATGCAGATTAAATTCTTTAAAAAATAACCAGATTCAGTACAATATTTGCTATGCTTTTTATTTAAGACTTATTAAATTTTCCTTTATATTTTTTTTAATATTATTACATCAAATAACAGACTCGGAAGAATTTTTGTCAGACTATTTAATACACTGTCGGATATCTCATTCCATGTAACAATAGTTCTTCGTTTAAGCTCTGATACGTTTTCTTTAGAGGGTTCCTCCTGAAACCTTCCTCGCTAACATTTGATATTTTTACCCCCAACTTCCTATAGGGTTCAGGTCGTGACTTAACGTCGGGCATGGTACCAATTCGAGTCCGTAGTCCTGAAATCACTTTTTGGTGCAGGCTGCGGATTGGATGAATGCATTGTCCTGCTGGAAGCTAGTGATTTCACTTTTTGATAGTGGCACAAAAGGTCATAAATATGCCTGATATAATACCTGCTAATCAGCAGCAACGATTTGTCCATTTATGAAAGCCAATAACCAAAAGCTCGCTCCAAAATCTTTTTTTTTAACGCTGTCTAGACCATAACAGATCCGCTTCCATGTGCTCTTCTTAATATGATCTTTGGTTCCTTTTAGTTCCTTTTTAGTACTTGACAGTTTTCGAAGACGCTATCTTTTTTCACACAAGACTAAGATCACAGTCCAAATTCTAGTGTCTAGCAATCTGTCATGATGAAGCCACTGTGTTCGATAATTCTCATAAACGTAACATGTTGAACGCTTCTGTTTCTTTAACGCTAAGTTGTTGAAGAAACAGAATACTTTGGCGAACGTAATGATACCTCCTTTCTCCCATAATTTATGAATTTCAGCTTTGAAAAATTTCAACTACATTCCATGAGCTTTTAGTTTCACTAGCGACTTCTCGTTGAGTTTTTTCGTGAATCTTTATGTCAAAAAATCTTTGTTTTTCAACGCCTCTTAACTTTTTACCCTACAATTTCTACAAAACCACACATTATTCAAAATTTCTATTCAAACACACTTCCAGATCTTCCAAACATTAAAACTTTATTTAAAAACTCAAAATCTACTACACAACATGTCCTAGCAAACTTCAAACTGCAACTGAGTTTACAGTTATTCATAGCTGCAAAACTTGTTTTCAGCGATCTGTAGCCTTGAATTGAGTGTTGCTGAAAGAACAAGACAGTTCGATTAAAAGAACAGTTTTGTGAGGAGCACCCAATAACTGGTTCAGGCATGAAAAATTCATTTCTTGCAACTACTTTCTTAACATATGACAAATAATCATGAGTTTATAATTTTTCAGACCACCGTACCTTCAGATCGAATTTCGAAACTTGGACGGTAAGAAATGTCGCTGGATTGCTTGCACGGGTTGTGCTGATTTGCATAGTTGACTTTGAATGCAGATCGTAACCGAAATGTGACATGAAGAGTATTCTCGATTTCGAATCCTTGCCAACATTTTAACCGATCTACAAAGTTTTTTTATGCAAGTAGGGGCTTAGTCTGTTCTCGATATGCCACTTGACCAAAGCTAGCTGATTGGATATTTCGCTGCGCCGTCATTCTAAACAGTTCCTATATTATTGAAGTATTTCGAAAGACATATTTTCTCTCTTTGTTACGGTTTGATTATACATCTGATATATTTGCCTCTTTTCTTTGGAATTTATTTTATATGTTATTAGCATTGATAGTTGACCCTTTCTTACTGTTGCTGCAAATGAAGTGAGCTTTGAGGTTGCTGACACTATTTTTGTATAGTCGCATATTTGACATTTAATGTTTTGGCGGTTTTCGCGGAAATCAGCGCGACGAATGCAGAAGTTAGATCCTTTAAGATACAGGTTACCAAATTGTCTCACAAAAAATTCAAAATATGAACTTTGTGAACTTGTGTTTTCGATTGTGAATCGAAATGTCCGATTGCCAATATGTGTCTCTTCATAAACACCCTTCGTTTTGATGATCTTAATCTCTTTTATGCCTTGGAGTCAAAAGTGTCTCTTTCTAGGCCTTATAAGCAGTCCCAAAATTAATGTCAAATATACCAAAAATTAGTATACAATACCTGTTTGATGAAAACGAAACGAACGAACGAAAAATCTGAAAGAAAAAAGAACAGACGGATCTGAATAAAATGAAAATCAGAACTACTGGACTTCGTTCTGTGTCAAAAAATAAACATAAAGTAGTTCCGAAACTTTCAAATAAACTCTTATCAAATAATATTCTCAAGTGTTCAACTTTGCAAAAAGTAACTGAACCTTTTGAGCCACTCTACAGAATAAATTACTCTGACCACATTCAGGATTGTTTCAACGAAGAGACCCGTGTAGTAGAAAGGTGATTGAAAACTTACCGTGTGATAGGCTTCCAATTTTTTCATCAAATTTCATCCTTTTTGAGTATGTTATTTAAGGTAACCTAACAACAAGACTTTTTCTAACGAGTGGAACCGTATTCAGAAACAATTCATTAGTAAGGATTCGTTGAGTACAACCTGTGAGATAAGCGTGATTTCTGCTAAATACCTAATGATCAATCTTTGGCCGGTCATCCCAAGATCTTCTGCTTTTTTGACTTCATTTTTTTTTTTTTTTTGGCGTGGGACGTTGGTGCCTCGATTCAACCTACAATTGCAGAACATATAAGAGAAGAGTGACCCCGGGCTTCTGCTAATTTAGGATGAAGGTTTTGATCATATACTTGTTTTGTCAATGGAGGTGATGGTACTTCATTTAAAACATCTCCATTTTTGGGTGGTCAGTTTATTCATTGTTATGGAAGTGCAATAGATACTCCCAAAAATTAAAACACTATTTATACATGTTACTTTGGTGAGATGCTATTGGGGAAGCGTTTGTTAAGTTTTGGTTGTATTGAAAATATCCTATTATCTTTATTTTGGGTTACCTCATAGGACTACAAGTTTATCTAACATTTTTTGGGAATATCTTGATCTGCTATCTGACTTTGCTTGGATATTGTATTTAGATTATGTACAGAGTTATTAAGAAAAATTATCGGTAACAATGTGTTTCTGGCGTCACCTTACAACACAGCACAATCTCATTAAAAGACCTCATTAGTAAGATGTTTGGCATTTAAAGAGTGTCAAGGGTCATCCTGAGAGTGTTTGTCTGTTCTTCATTGAGTTTTTAATGAACTCTTATGGAGTGACTCGGTACAAGCTCAAAATGTAAGGAACAATTGAACAGCAATACGCCATCAAATTTCGGATTTAACTGAAGGAACCGGATACGAAAATGTTGAGCATGATTCGTCTAGTCTTCAAGGATAAAATTATGTTATAGACTAGAGTTTATAAGTAGCGCACATCAAAAATGGCCGCGACAGTTCGGAAGACAAGTCTTGCATTCGACAGGCCCTGATCGACTTGATAATAAAGAGAAGGGACAACCAGGTAAGGCGAGCCATTATTAGAAACCGGTGGTTGCATAATGACAATACACCCAGCAACTTCTGCTCGGAGTTGACTGACTACGTGATGCAAAATGGCATCACGACGATTCGATAATATCTTAAGAGTCTTCACTAGACCCCAGGAGACTTTTTGATTTTCCCAAAAGTGACATTCTACCTCAATGGACACTATCATGAAATCCTAAATGATAGCAAAGAATCTTGCAAGTTGACCCTTTAAAACCTTTGAGAACTCACCTACCACCAGTCTTGGAGTTATGAAAATGTCGCGAGTAGGAATATGACGACTATTAAGGGATGTATTTTGAAGAGTTGTTAACGTTTTAGAAGCAATGTTTAAGTCGAACATGTTTTTTCAAAACATTTCCCGATATTCTGTCGCAATTCTGGTAGAAATTCTGGAGTACTAGGACTGTCTCAGCTAAGTAAATAGTGAAACAAGAGTTGGTAGATTATTTTCAGGATTAAGTCTTGATGGGATCTTGATGATGAATCTTGAGGTGACTAACGTCAAATTAGAGCCGTTACCGCGATCCTTTTGGTAGTATTTTAGCTTTGCAAGATTTCCATCCAGACTTACCTCAGTTGAATTATGCATGAATAATCGCCGTGGCTTCTTAGTCTTGCAAAGTCTATTTGAATAGAAATAAATCACATAGTTGGATCTTATAGGAACATACTTTTGTTTGATCCTTACAGATTCTTATATAGATGGGGGTGCATCATTGTTAACGAATGCTCACTCAAAATTTCCGTTTATTCAATATTTGTTAACATAGACATAAATATAGTTAATATATTTTTTCAGTATAAATCATTAGTGACGCCTTTGAATCATATTATTTTTTCATTTATTTCAGGTAAGAATTGTATTCTAAACCATGCGCCATTACGTAAGTAGAGATAAAATGCATAATTGACAGTTTGAATAATAAATGAAAGGAAATAATCCTGCAAAAACACGAGTGTATATGAAATCGAATCGTGTGTATCAGATCTAGATAAATAAATCTAGATAAATAGTATAATAATATATGCAATAAAATAATATTAAATTATTATCAGTAATGTATAATATAATTTGAATTTTTTCCTATTTATAGGAAAAATATTAAAAACTACATAATATTAAAAACAATAATATATAAATATAAAAAAAATGTATAATAAAATTACAAAATATTATTTTTTCCTATCTAATTAAGTATAAATAAAATAAATAATAATTAAAACAAATATTGTCTAAAATTATATTTATGAACGATGTTATAGAAACCTCGAGCAATTGTCGGGAATCTGTTCTTCCATCTTTTCCATGAACAACTTTGACTGTCCATAGGCTTCCTCATCTCATTTCAAAGATGAAAATTATTTTGAAAAGATATAAAAGGACCAATTATCGCTTGGGTTAACCATAGATAAGTTCGATCGACTTTCATCGAAGATGTTGTTGGTAATCATAGATTTATCCTGATTTTTGGCAGTGTTACGTGATCTTGTTAGCTGAAATCATTCGAACCTTGCGAAAACCCTACGAAAATATTTTCCTTCGACTAATCCTGTTATTTGACAAATCACAATTTCTAGGTTTTTTTGGATTTCAGACAGTCAAATTAAATCAATTATAAATATGAAATCCAAATTAGATTACCAAATGTTGAAAAAAAAACGTTATCGGGTACAAAACTTAATTTATATCCGATACAAGTCAATTAATACAAAATAGCCTTTATTCAACCAATTTTGGTGAAAGCCTTTGTAAGTTTTTTCACTTCCAACATTAAAAGTTTTATCATTGTATTGTGCATCTTATAATGAAGTTAGTAATTTGGAAAATTTTCTTTTTTGTCTTCTTATATCTTGCCTATAAACATTCAATTTTGAGAAGACCAGAACCTATTGTCTGTTAACTAACCTAACTATTTTCTAGAGAAAATTTAAAAAAAATTAAATTAAAAAAAATCATCCAGTCTCTTCCCTTTTCACGCTGCTTTTTTAAAAATTTGATTCACATTTTAAGTGAATTTCTTTACATTATTCCAATGTAATTTCAACAAGATAAATATATTAATTCGGTTGGTTTTCGAGAGATGACTCTTGCTCTTATGAAATGTGGGGGTTTAACTTCAACACAATATTTTTTTTTAACTAATAAAATAATTAACAAAAGCTATTTTACTAATTTTTGCGCGTACAACTATATTCGCGACGATCGTTTTTGTGTCCTTCTTGTTCCGAATCTACCGCTGTGTCGAATCCTGTCGCTCGCGAGCACTACTCATGAGGACTGCCATATATCTATTTATTGCTGCAATGTGTACTGCCATATATATTGGCTGTAATGCTGCCATTAAAAGGTCGCCACAGATATTTACATAGCAACAGCTGATTTTGATAGTTCTAAAGAGGTTAGACATCTGTCAAAAAACATTAAGTTTAAGTCGCTTTCAGTTCCATTAAAAACTTGTTTTTTTTTCACTGTGTTGAATATGTCAAATATAATTTTAATCAAACAGCATACGTACAAAATTTTAGTATTCTCCTTCCATTGACAACAGAAAAAGTTAAGATAAGACGCGTCAAAGTTTGTGGACCTTTATGGTGACATTACTACCACTGTTAAATCATGTATTGAATTATTTCAAAGTTTTAACGTTTTAATTAAAATGTTTAATTAGTTTTAAATAAAATGTTTAGCGTTATTAGCTTAGCTTGGATAACGCTAAATTCGATGGCAAAGGCATATATAGGTGTTGCTTTACAAAGAATGCGAGACGCGAAAACCTTAAAAAACAAAAGTATTGCAAAAAGCTTAACAAGCAATTTCCGTCCGATATAAATCCATGGGAAGGGTTTTAAAAGCATGCCAACTGTGTGAGTAATGAACTCGAACCGCGAGCTATTAAAAGGACAATTTAATTCTTGTAATCAGCTGATTCAATGACAAAAAAGGGAAATTTTCCACATCAAATTGTGACTGGGAACGGGAATTCGATATTCTACGACAGCACCAAGAAGAAAAAATTATAAGCTTTGCTTGGTGACTTGTTACCTCAACAACAACACCAAAGCTGAATATTCATAGTTCTAAGAGATCGCTGTGAAATTATTGGGACCTTAAAACGTTCTGCATGCTTAGTGCCTAACAAGTGAATCCTTAACTACCATCTTAACTAACAATCCGTTTAAACTACATTTGGTTCGTAAGACCTGTAGATTACTAGAAATACAGACCGGAGTTCAAGTAAATCGTAAGTATGAAAAGCAAAAACATTTCATCCTTTTTCATGACAACAATCGGTCTAATGTCACAAAAGTTGTGGGAAATATGTATAAATAGCTGAGCGAAGTATTTTATCGCAGTCGACATGTTTACCAGACATAGCTTCTTCTAGCAACTGTTCGTTCTTCTTGTTTTGATACGAATTAAAAAATATCATTTTCCGATTCATCAAAAGCCCAAATTCTGCGTACGTAACCGAATACATAATTTTTATACTGGCAAAATTTTTGTTTTTCTATATTTTACCACTTCCAATTAAACTACGATGTCTTTGAGTTGCGTATATCCTGTAGGAAGTAAAGGAGTCCATAGTATCATTTCTTTGCTCAAAAATTCAAAAAACCCTAACTCGTTCTATTTTCGAATGTAGCCAATGCAGTAGAAGCGCTGTATACTTTCTTATCTTCACTGTAGATATTTCATAAACTCTTTGTGTTAACATGTAAGGACATATAAAGTATCATAGAAGCGATTTGCCTTGATCTTCCTGCTACGAAAGTTTTTACTAACTACTTGGCCTAGAAAAAAACGCAGTCTGGTAAATAAGTGTAGAAAGTAAACGATGGTCCTTTTTATTGTGCGAATTTTGCAAACGTTCTCTGGTATGTGAGTTACTTATCACCTGTATGTATTGACGAGGTTCATGGCACAGTAGCACATAGAAAAACAAGCAAGTTTATTTCGCGAAACAGGAAATTGTAATTGTACTTCCCTTCTAACCACTTTCAAAGAGCATAATTGCCCATTTATGTAGCAAAAGTTTTCCGGAGATTTTAAATACTCTTGCGATAGCATTTTTCATGAAAGTATGAAAGTATTGAGATTGACAAAATATGATGATTTAATAAATATAAAAATTCGTTCATTTGCATTAGATTACTAGAGATTGAGATACTTGATTGTTAATAAAAAACGTTTTTTTGGACCTGTATAACTTTAGGTTGGCAACACTTCTTAGTGCTACGTACAGTGTGACAGCTATCATGCCTTTTACTGTCAGTTTAATTTGCTTTTTTATCGTGAAAAGTTTGATGCATCAAGCACGCTTGCAAATTGATCTAGATTTATTTCAAATGAAAAAAAAACGGTTATGTTCGAGAAGTTTATCCTGTTTCCGCACAACGTTTACTCTCTCTGATAATCAAATACATCCAGACATCGTACAATGCGTAAGCCATAGCAGCTGTAGAGCGTAGTATCGATGAAGACCCAAGTAATCCATTCGGCATCGTGCTCAAAAATTAAATCTATGCCCATCCACACATTATGGAATGTTTTGCAGAAGGATCTTGGTTTGGGGGCTTACAAAATCGGCCTTGTGCAGAAATTGAAGCCGAACGATCACCGGGCGTGGCATTGATCCGGTATACGGGCTCAAGAACAAAGTGCTGCCGATCACGAATTTCATATGAAATTTTTGCGTTGAGACTCATTTCTTGTTTGGTGAACAAAGCTGTCATATTTGAAGTGATGGGATATTTGAGGCTGTTGTTCAATCTTTGTGCATTGGAATTCACTATTTGGTGTGCTTAATGTGTCAGTGGAATCACATGTCCTTATAAAATGCTGCTGGGCAAAACATTTCAATGTTACAGTCCATGGTAACCGCTATAGAGCCATGATCAATGATTTTTCTGTCTTGGAACTAACTCGCCGTAATGCAGGGGATCTCTGGTTTGAACAGAATGGTGTAACATGTCATCGACTTATTGAAAGAAGCATTTGATGAGCGCATAATTTCTCGTTTTGGACCTGTGAATTGGCCCCCAAGATCTTGTGATTAAACACCGCTGGACACATTCTTGTGGTGATAAGTCAAATCAATCATCTACGCTGACAAGTCTAAGATGCTTGGCCATTTTATGACAAGACAAGTCAACGCGTCATTGGGTAGATACGACCCCAATTATTGGTTTGAGTGGTCGAAAATTTAACCTCTACTTTGGACATTATGCGCGTCAGTCGTGGCGCCCACTTGCTTCAAATCATATTTAAATTAAAATGAAAATTATCTTATTATATCTTTAAGTTTCAATTTGAAGGTTATATTTTCATTATACTTATTTTTTATTAAAAATTACTAAATTAAAAATTTATTAATGTAAAAATTTTGACAAAAACCACTGGTAGGCTTGTATGTAACTTATACCTATTTTTTTTATGATAACTTTCAATTAATTTATAAGGTAATGAACCTAGGTAGATCCATGGGTGAAGGTAGAGGATTTTTGACAGAAATTATTATTTGTTAGATGTTAATTTTAAGGATGATGATTTTATTACAAAGACTCAAGGGTGAATTTCAATCCTTATGTTCTCGATGTGGTTTTTATATGTGAGCTTTCGGTCGAATCTAGGACCAAATAGGTCAGATCTTTGAACCAGCAAATCATTCGGTCTTCAAAAATATTGGGTTTGTTAGATTGCGTTATGGACTCACGTTTACTACTTAAGGATATAATATACTTTTAACACTTTAATTTTATATCTCCATCTTATGAAATATTGGTAGGTTTTCTCCAATATTTCCTGTAAGTTGGAGATGATCTGGTTAGGGTAGTTGCCCGCAGTTTAGAAGCAAATATGTCTGCAAAAGCCGCTCGTTGGCAGTTTTGGCTTGTAGGTATGTCAGATGTTTATATACTGAAAAGTATTGGACCCAGGCATGAACCTTGTGAAACACCAGCAAGAGCGGTGATCCACAAGAATGAAATCAGTTAGTTTAGGTATCTTAAGAGCTTTTTATACAGATCTACTTTCAGTTACCCTCTTCTAAAGATGAATTTAGTTAAATTCAATCAAAAAAATTAAGTTTACAAAACATTGCGTCTTAAGCATATTACTATGTATGTATGTCTATAGGTATGTCATCTGGTGAATTAAGTTATATTTAAATAACGAGTTTTAAAAACTTTATCATTATGGTTTACTGCAACCACTGACAGTATTTTTTGTTTAATAAGAAGCGGTTAAAATAAAATATTAATTAATAACTAGGAAGGACTAGATAAATTTGACAAAGAAATACTTTGCTAAATCAAAAAAATCCTAATGTTCTGAAATTTTTCAAACGTTTTTGCCGTACTCAGCAAAAGATCGAGACGAGAATGGGAGACATCTGAAGATCAAGGACCGATAGTGGCTCTAGAGTGTTGACGTTGACGGTGTCCTTAGACATATTTAAGTACATTCACCTGGAACAATCGAGTTTGTTTCATTACCTAGATTTCTTGTCTTTTGAATTCTGCGGTGAAACGTTCATCGCAAAAAATGTTCCCAAGACGCATTGAACTTGTTCTCATGGTCCAAGCCTTATCAAAACATCAACAAACAGCATTCAATACATTAAACAGGTGGCCATACTTTAATTTATCTGTTGACACAACCCAATTATCCTTGACTTCTGAGTACTATTCAAACGACTGACCACTTAAGGCGTTATTGGTTTTTTCTTAAACGTTTTATGTGGACATAATTATACCAAACAAAGACACTTTCGCACCTTCTTCAATTTCATCAATGGTAGCGTGGTACGAACGTGTTTCGTCGAAATTGCATCCACTACTTACATGCTTCGTCGAACCATGGTATCAGCAGAAGCACGCGTCCATGCATGCATTCCGAAATACGAAATATACGAAACATATATGCTGCGACGACGTTGATGCACCGATAAAAAGCTCCGTCATTCACTCAGTCAACCCAACCATAATAAGATGAATATATTTACATACATTGCACATGTACACCTATGAAGCATTTGGACGAATAGTTCCTATATGAAGACAGCTAGCGGTAGAACTACGCTATTGATGAGAGATGAAGTATTTATGAAGCATGAAGAAGTGATTGCACCTACTTTGCGCTTGCCATCAATCTCACCACTGAAGACGTTCGCATCTTTAATGGTATATGGCTAATTATAATATCTCGTTGAATTACTAACCAAACATCCTAACTACATATCCATTTATCTTTCAATCCAAACAACACCGTATGGAATCTTGGAGCTTTCTTCGAGTTAATTAGGTAGTGGCTAGTCTGGTTGGCCGATTTTTGGACATGCCGCAAGACGTATGCATGTATTTCCGTTATGCTTTTCATGCTCGGATACTACAATATCTTTTCCTCGAGCTTTTATTAGCGGAATTTTTCCAAACTCCCACTGTTTGGGATTTGTTTAGATATGCGTAAATTGTGAAATTTTTACATTTCGCGATGAAATGATGTTGCAAGCGCAATTGAATGAAATACTTGTCAGAGAAATACTCATTAACATTCTCTTAGATTTTGAATTCATAGACAATGACTGGAATTTCACTGAAAAAATTATTCTGACATTCATTGAAACTCAGAAAGCTAATCATTGCAATCTTGCTACTCATCTTCGTTTGCCTTTAGGTCCCCAACCGTTTCCTTTCCAAGCTCCCTATCATGTAAATAAAGCTCTCGCTTTGTATAAGCTACATGAAATGTTTATGTTGTTCGTTCTTTGTGATTTTCCCCCAGAGTGTGCGGTTTCAATTGCTTCCCTTTTCCCATAGATATTTTCGCGGAGGCGATGGACTGTTAGCTGCTCATAGTTTTAACCTTCTGCCTCACAATGACTCTAAAAAATAAACAGAAACTCTGTCTAGTGAGCAATGTGGCCAAAGTATATCTTTGCACTTGCTTCTGAATTTTCTTTTGGGTAAAGAGCCAGGAATTTCTGCTTCGCTGTAAGTTCTGTGGCACCATCAATTTGAAAAAGTTCTCTATTCTTGTACCTGGAATACAGCTACCACTTACCATGATATAATTCGTCAACTCAGTATTGACAGTCTCTCACTAATCAAAAAGATAGTGAAGAACATCCCACGATAAGTAATCGCGCACAGCTGAGTAAGTTTTAGACAATGTAAACATTTTAGATGGCGCTCTGTAGATTTATTTGGGCAAAAGAAGAGCATATTCAACTGATTCGTATAGTTATCGATATTTAATACGCTCTGTCGCTGAACAATATGTTCACAAGCGTGTAAGGCGTCTGAAAACCTTTTGGGATTAATATTCCAAAGGTTTCTTCAAAAAAGAGTTGTACTTATTGGTTCATCTTTTTAATTTTCATTTTCACCCAATTAAAATTTGAACATGGAAAGAGAAATGTCGTATTCTGTCTAAAAACATCGAGCCTTGTTCTTATTTTATTCCAGGAAATGTTACCACTCTCTATTTTGCCCGTACCTCGTGATTCATATCCGACAAATCACACTATACATTACGGGTGTTGTTGACTTTGATGGTTCTAAACACAGCGAATCCATAGCATGACCACGTAAAGGTCTAGGACTGCGAGCAAACGCCCGATCTCACGATCTTTGGCCGGTATTCGGCCAAAATAAATGAACCTACATATAGTCTGGTCAATTCCCTCTTACTTTGGAATAAATAAAATTACCATCTCAAAGCTGTTTTATAAAATCGTAATACAAATGTAAATCAGCTTTTGCCTTTTGTGGCGTGAAGTCCCTAGAAAGTTGTAGATGTCCACTAAGAAGTGGTCAGACTCCAAAAGGCATTAGGAAGAAAGAGATACAAAAACCCACACGAAGTAAACATAGCGAGCTTTTTCAAGATAGAGAGCTTAAAAATTTTACGACTCATGTAAGTATGAGATCACGACGCCTAATTTCCTGAGCTGAAATGTGTGTTGGAATAATTGTTCAAGCGCAATTATATATGTAGATTTTAAGAGAATATTATTGCACATATCATTGCACGTTAGTGTTTTTATCCTTTCTCAAGGATGGTCTCCATTCAAATGCCATTATTTATAGGAAATTTCGTCTGAATCCCGTTAGATAATGAATTCTCTTTGACATGTTAGCGCTGGTTATTGTCAACGCTGTGATCCTGGAGGCGTTTAATTTATGAAGGTTTTTTCTTGCTTATGATTCTGTACTAAAAACTACATGAGTGGGGTTGACTCGACTGCAAAGAGCGCGACAAAATTACACCAATGATTTAAATATTGCCCAAACTATGTGTTCTCGACTGATAAGTAATACGCTATGACTTATCGGCCGAGAACATATCGACCGATCAACGATCAACTGATCGAAAAATCTACGTCAAACGATTACTCACAAATCAAGGAAATACATTTAGCTCCTTAGTTTTCGAGCGATTATTTTTTTAGGTTAAAATTTAAAAGGGCTTCGTATTGAAGATTTTTTCCCAACAAAGTTCCCGAACAATAAAATCCACATAATATTTTAGAAAGGCCAAGCAAAAAAATGGATCAAATATTTTCCCAGCATCAACGATGGGACACTAGTTTTCCGTGCAGGATAACATATTGTCAAGGAAACGAAAATGTTGCAAAAAAGGAGTGGTTTACTACAGGATCTATATAAAACAACATTTAACATCGTTCCTTTACAGGACCCAATCGGTTGGTACTTGTCAGGTTAAGACAAACTCTCATCTGACCTAACCTTTCTTTCCATACATATCTGACTCATCCTCCACGTGTCAGAAAGGACCCTGACACTCATTTCCTGGAATTTGCTGAAAATGATTTCCTTAAACGAGCTAAAAATGTTTCACCGGTCACTGGGGTTTATTATTTTGCATGTTTTTGATACAATCGATGCATTATTTTCTCAAATGAAAAATTTGGTTTTACTTCTATATAGCTGGGGTCACTTCAAAAAAGTAAAATTTGCTTTGCTTTGCTTATTAACTTTGTTTTTATTCAGGCGTTTTTAAAGCGGAAAGGTGAAGACGAATATAGACGAACGTGCAGAAAGATGCGCGTTCATTCTCCTGCACATTCTCTTTTATTTTGTATGCAGACATAACGATTCTCTATTGTCATAAATTTAAGCTCCGAAGGTTAGCCATCGAGATCTCTCCATTTACGCACGTTGTTCGATTAAAAAGCTCTCTATCTTCCAAAGCTTATTCTATTTTCTTCACAGGGTTATTGTACCTATTTTTAAGCGATGGCCCTACGAAGTGTGAGCAGTTTGTAGTCGTTACTCTATGGTATTTTTTGCTCCTGTTATTTTGTATAAAATTGCAAAGACGCTTCGAGTACCTTACAATATGTAATTTGACGTTCCCTGTTTTTGTTTTCTTTGGCTTTGTGGTCTCAAAGAACTCTTTCGGCGATGTCAATCGTTTAAGCGGTAGTAACTTTAATTAGACTTTGGGTCATCAGATTAAGAAATAAAGAGCAATGTTCTTCTCATTATGAAGAATAAGGTTACGAATTATATTGTCTGGTGACGCTACGACTTTTCACTACCCTTAGACATAGTTTGACCCGGCATGGTAATATATTTGCAAATTAAGAAATAGACGTGCCAGGAACTTTTTATTTCGTCTTTTGTATTAAGTGTACGCTCCTACTTTTTGTGACACATATTTTAGGAGTTGGTTGCTCCTTTCGTGTCAATGGTTTTCGTAGGAAAGAAGCAACAGACATGCAAAGCGAAGAGGCAACATATATCTTAACAATAGTTTAAAAAAAAAAAGAAAATCACGAAAACACTGAAAAACATTTCATGCGATGAACATGGGAGAATATTAAAAAAAAACCTTTTAATGTAACTACTTAACAAAATAAGTTTCGCACGGGATTTTTTGATGAGAAGAGAAATAAAATCCTTTGACTTTTCGCCGAGTTTTGGTATTTCGAAGGACTTATTGAAGGACTTTTATAGTTTTGTTTCGAAAAATAAGAATCATTTATTAATTACCAGTGACTTTTGTTGCTTAGGCCTGGACAATAAGTACTTTTTCAACCATAAGCCACTGTGAAAAGATATTCGTATATCTGATATATTCTGATAGGTCCAGGACCAATTTTCTAAAGTCCATGGACATTTTCTCCAGTGGAAAAGATTATAACATGCATGGAGGTATGTCGGTTACGTTTGTTGGTTGGAAAAGAGAATTTTTTGATTTTTATATAGAAAAGGCTTCATTTTCAAGCAATAGGATCCAGGAAAAGCTTCAGTCCCAGCAGAGCTTTAGAAAGGCCAAACATGTGGAACCCATATGCGAAAGATCGGAGCTGTAGGAGCGTGTTCCACGCCAGTCCAATGCCAAACTTTGAGTTGGTAGATCTGCAGTGTGTAGGCTTACATTGAAATCCAAAAAACCAGACGTCCTAAACGGATTGATGGCATCTTTTCGACGGATACGGAGCTAGGACCGGGTGAAGAGAGCCACAGTAGTAAGCAGCAATTATTAAGTGTCAATGAAATGAATGAAAATTTTGGAAAAGTGGCAATTTATTTTTCCACATAATCTCCTTCAAGCTCGATACACTTGGCCCAGCGATGTTCCATTTTTTCCAACCAGTCAAAAAAATTTGTTTTCTCGAGGGCTGCAAAATAGGCTTCCGTAGTGGCAATGACCTCATCATTCGATCCAAATCTATTCCCGGCGAGTGACTTTTCTAGGTTTGGAATCAAAAAGTACTCACTGGGGGGCAAATCTGGAGAGTACAGTGGATGGGGCAGCAATTCGTAGCGCAATTCAACCTTTTTGGAAATGGATACGGCAGAGGTGTGACCTTTCCGGCTGATCGAAAAGTCTTCGCCTTCTTGGGAGCTCGTTCGCCGGATGAAGTCCACTGTTTCGACTTTACCTTGATCTCTGGTTTATACCAGTGAAGCCGTGTTTCGTCGACGGTCACAAAACAACAACTATTAGATTGCACTGAAACAGCGCCAAACACGTCGCCGATGTCTTCTCACGGTTGCGCTTGATTTGCAGTGTGAGCAAACGCGGCACCCATCGCGCCGATAGCTTTCTCATGCCCAGCTCTTCTGCAATGCCTACATTCTCAGCTATCTCGCGAACCTTCAATCGACGATTTACCAACACGAGATCGTGGATTTTTTTAACGTTTTCCTTCGTAGCAGCCGTTTTTGGGGGACCAGGGCGTGGCTCATCAAAAACCGATGTGCGGCCACGAACAAACTCGTTGGACTAATCGTTGATGGTCGCCATCGAAGGAGAAGAGTCACCGTACATCCAAGCATCAAGAAAAACAACAAGAATCTAATCACCGAACGATATTGTTCTTTTTCCATTTTTATACAACCGATCGACATGCTCGCTTCGAAGGACTATCAAAGCAAAACGAATGTAGGGAATTGACTGAAACTTTGACAGTAGGCTACTAAAAAAATGTACTGCGCGATAGAAAGACTCTTTTGCAATAGCAGCGCCATCGGTCGGTGAGGCTAAGTACTTTTTCGATGACCTCCGTGGAGTATTTATTTTCTTATAATGGATAAGGCCTATCGATTTTCGGGCTTAGTGAACTTTTTTCAGTCCGCCGAAAATTAGAAATAACTGAGTGGAATATATAAAAACGTGTAGATGCAAAATTATGCATTTGGTCGCGAAAAAAGGCGAAGGCACAGCTCAAAAAGTTGGATATTGCGTCATCGATTTTTTAATACTGCCCAATATATAAACGCCATATACCTGGAAGATTTTATTTTGAATGATTTAAAAACTGTGGGAAAATTAATTCGCTTAATTATTTTCCTTTAAACAAGAAGAAAATATAAACAAATTTTCTTATTCATGACCTCCCTTCGTGTATTACCTCTTGCATTACTAAAGACTTCGATCTAAAAACCCATTATTGGAAACTAAGTAACTAAAATGAATTAGAAACAAAATAATGTTTTGCGCTTATTTCTATCTAAAGTGTTAGTACGCAAAATCATTTGAAAAATCCTCAGGCACTTGTTCTAGTCATTTGCACGCTACGCCATACTATGCGCACGCAGTTTGTTGTGGTAATTTTTGCTTAAAGCAAACAAACATTCGCGGCCCAAATGCTGCCCCTTACGATGCCCATTGAGTTAGTCAATTCAAGATTGTTGTATGGAAAATATCGGGAAAGCGTGTGGCGTGGGATTTTCCCCGAAGCGAGATCGAACGGGGCGGCGAAAAATCTTTAAATTTGATTTCAACCCAAATTATGTTCGAAGTGCACCCCGAAGAGTGAAAAATTATCGAAAATGTGAAAATTCATAATTATTTCGATAAATTTCTGGTAAGTGAGGCCACCGACGAAGTAACTTCACGTGAAAAGCAAGCGTTGAAAATAATTCACGATGCTTGGAAATATATTTTGAATTATTTTTAAGTGTCCGTGTAGGTTCAACTTTTTCTCCTTCAAACATGACGGGTTCACACCTGAAAAGTCAGATGAAGTTTTCTTTCCGGGAAACAAAAACTCTCCCAAGTGATATTTAATGAAAACCAATTTTTATTTTGGAGTTTAAATTAGACGAAGGAAGAAAAATAAGTTGGATTCAACTTTTTCCGTATATTTATTCTCAGTTTTATGATTTCATAGTATCTTATGTGAAAACGCACGTGATACAAAATAAATTTATAAAAAAATCATATCCGCGAATGGATTCAACACAACTCGCGGTTCTGCGAAAAGCCGTCTTATTGTAGTTTGTTCCGATTTCAAGAAGTTGTTAGTGTGCCAGATAAACAGAAACCTAAAAGTGCCCCAAAAAGTGAGTGAAATAAAAAGGCCAAGCCAAGGTTGAACGGATATCCTTTTATAAGTTTAAAACTTAAATTTGTTTTGTGCTACTCTCTATTGTGCATGCTACGCGGCATCGCTATGAATGGTATCGATATTAGTGATGAGAAAACATCGAAGTCATCGTGCTGCTTTTCCCGCTAAGCCAACTACCACAAAAGGGAGGAAGTGTGCAAAAGCAAAAGTGAAAAGGACGCACACGAACCAACCGCAGCACCTACAACAGCAAAAAGATTCTTTTCGAAATTCAAAAGAACCAAACCTATATCTCGACCCGGATTCGGAGAACAATTGTGACGTAGTCGAAGCTTGTGTTGTTGCAGAGCAAAAGAATACATCTCTGCGGATGAGTTCATTGCTGTTAATTGACAACAAAAAGGATGGTAAGAAAAAATGAAAGTTGCATTGTTATTACTAGATCAAGTACTTCATGTATGAGTCATTACTTTGGTCATTAAATTGCAAGAGTTTAAGCGACTATTTCTCATATCTCGAGGGTTGGATACATTCTGATGAGTCAAGATCATGGAAATTTATCATTGCGTCTAAGTTTTAAACTTAAGGTTTTAATTCTTACGTTCGCTAAAATGCTGCTTCACCGTTAATATTTTGTCTGACTCTTAACCATCATTAGCGAAAATAAAATTGCAGAGAGAAACCGGGTTTAAATCCGCAATAATGATGAAATTCCAGATAATTCCCTAATCTGTGAGATTCCCAATGTTTAACATTGGATGATAATTATCCACTTGATCTTGTATTTTTTATTAATTAATACTCGGAATCTCATTTTGGATGTAATGTTCATTAAATGAATTGACTATGAAGATTTGATAGAAGGCATAACTGCAACTTTAGAAGGAAGGACATAATGAACAATAATTGAAGACGGGTAGCTCCATTTAACCCTTCCCATCTCCTGTGTGACTGTAAAACACAAAACATTTTAAGGGCAGAAGATTCCTCAAAATCAAAATTTCATCTATCGTAGACAAAGACATCTATCGTAGCCTTTGATTATTGACTTACCTATTCGCGCATCCTTTTCTGCAGGAATAAACCATAAACTGTTTTTGATCGTAATTTAATTTGCATGTTTCCTCGTTTTTCTACAAAAGAAAGTTATTACTTCATGCTCCTGGTAAAATAAGTCGACTTTTTAAAGTTCAGAAGAAGTCAGAAGAAAAAGCGTCGTTTATATTTGTACGATCCTCGCATGAAGAATTTGTTATCTTATAATTAGATTTAATCCCATGGAATTAAATATTTGGTGAACTTCACTATTCCTATCTTTCTTCCAACTCCCAAAAATTACACACTTTAAAAAAGGTTTGATTTTTTTCAAAATTCAATTTGAATACGGTTCTTTTTGTTATCTTTCGAAAATCTTAACCTTTTTCTATTTGCAAGCAAGAGTAACACCCTTCGTTATTTTTGTCGATATTTTTTTCGACCGTATGTAAAATCTGCTAGCAAATATTTTCTTTTAACGTATACGTTTCTCGGTATTACTTTTCCAATCATTGCTGTGGGTGGGCCATATTTTCTACTACTTAATGAAAGTGCATTATTAACACCCATGATTCAGTTTTCCGTCACGGTCTCACACAAATAATGGTAGCGTTATTCAACCTTCAACGTCATGCAATTTGTAAACATTTTTCGACGATTGAAACCAACGAACCACAAACTAATTGATACGCAAACCTAACGTAGCAAATAATGTGAGCTTTGTATGATAGTTGGCTTTGCATGATAGAGAGCTTTTCATGATAGTGAGCTTTGCAAGGTAGAAGTGGTAGTATTTTGGTATAAGTAGTAGTATTATTAAAGACTTGTAAATTAAGCTACTACTACAGCTCTACTCAGATGAGTAAAGAAATGGCGATGGATAACTTTCTGAAGTTAAAAGCATCTGAATAGAAATTTTCGCGTTGTAACGATATATGTAAACCCATTGTGTACAAAAATTTTATTATAATATATTAATGCGCATTACTCCGAAGCTTTGTCTCTACACCATATTTCCACCGAGTTTTTCTGTTTTGTTGATATTGCTTCTGATTGATTTCATTTTTGCTAAATTTTTCTGAATAAAAAAAAAAAGAAAGGAAAATAAAAGTAAGGTATCCTTTTAAATTTTCGTGTTAAAGTTTATTTGTCGTAATCGATTTTCGACCCTTTTGAGTCGAGTTTCGAATCACAGCGATTTTCTCGGAAATCGCTGTGATTTCACTCCTAGTTACATAAACTCTGCCTCAGTATACTCAGACTCAGAAACTCAGACTCACATAAACTCAGACTCAATTACTTTTAAGAAAGTTCAAGGCAACAAACAAATATGAGGAGATGAACATTCACAGAATTCACTAAAGACAGAAATCCATTAGCTAAAAGCCCAAATATGTTTCTTGCAAGGAAACCCATTGCATGAAAATTCAAATTTGTACAGAAAACCGTTTGAAAGAAATTTATGAGCAACTTAGAAGAGCACAAGTAAAGAAAATAAAATAAAGCATATGATATATGACATATCCTTTTTCACCATTACCGCAAAAAAATTAATAAAGATTACATATACATTATAATTAATCAATTGACTCTTACCAATCGAAGCCAAAATCATAGGCTTTCTCTGTTGATTAGAACCCCAAACGGATAAATGTCTCTTTTATATCAAAATGATAGCATCGATCACCTTTTCTGATAGTGCTCTCAGAATAAAGTAATTACGGTGAACTACAATCTTATCTATAGGTTTAACAACCTGACAAAAGAATATTATAATGAAAAAATTACTTCACCTGGAATGAAATCGAAGTGTTTTTGAACACCTGCCATTAGGGCTTAATTCCTCGGTTTTCATTGACGGGGTTGCAATAATACGTCAACCAACGAACACCCATCAAGATGACATACCAGTTACCAATGCCCCAGCACACAGTACCCAAGACAGATCTAGTGAGTGCTCAATACTGTTCTCATTCCACAATAAACCACAAACGATTACGTTCCAGCCAGGATAGGCTCCTCACCGTGTGAAGATGACAGTAACCTGTCAAAGGCTTCCCCTCACTAGTGATTCAGATCGAACCCCTGATTATGTTGTACCCTCCTCAAATCTGAGAAAAGCTTCCAATTCGGAACCTGCATCCGGAGATGATGGACCCACCTTTTGTTCGTGGGAGTGACAATCCCAAGGTCTGAATTGATGCAGGTATTCTGTATTTATTCGGGCCCTACTTCACCTGGGTATTCAGTCATAACTCCAAGATATATATTCCTATATAAAATATATATTATTCATTGTAAACAACATTGAAGTACTTATAGAATCAAATACCCTGACCCATGGCATAATAGCAGAGCTCATTAAATACTAGAACAATGTTAGTTTAAAAAAGGACAAAAAAGAACTACCAGCTACCAACAACCAATACCTATCTGCATAAGATCTATAAGTCACATGTCCCAGATTGTGTATTCTGCATTGGAGAGCAAAATGACGACTGTCATACTTTATTTTCATACATAAAATGGAATGAACTCGGTCTGGATGGTCCAATCAAAAGGTTGATGAGATATTGAGATCGAGATCTATAGTATATGGTACGTTATGCTCGTCTGATCCTAGTAACAAAACATATATACTTGCGCGGCTGCAGGTGTTGAAGTTGAAGAGATCTCTTCTCTGGCAATTCTCCTTCGCCTCCCACTGGTGAAAAATTACTGCAATGCGAAGGCAACATTAGGCAACGAATAGCGAGGCCTTGACCGAAATAATGTGTCAAACAGTTTCAGACTCGGTACGCCGATTGACAGGAGAGGTGTTTAGTCGGTAGTGCAGTAGCGTTCGTGGCACGATGAATCCAAAGCGCAGGACGTTTACGGCTTGCGTTTACGAAACACCGGCTTCGCCGGGTGAAAGCCACGATTTTGCAAATTATATCCATTTTTCGTCACACGTAACTATTCCACGCAAAAATAAATTTCTTTCGTGGTGCCGAAGCAGTAACCATGAGAGACTGTGACATTTTCCATTTGACGTTCATTCACATCTTGTGCTATCCATTCACTGAGTTTATTGATCTTACCCACTGAATGTCTGCTGTGACACATTCAATGCTGCTGATTGCCGTTTGAGTTAGGACACCATCCAATTACTCCTGAAATTTCTGCTCCTCGCATTTTTATAGTCTACTGAAGCGCTCACAGTGTTTCACATTGAAATGAACACTTTTGAATATTCGAAATCATGTCTTACATGTCTTCATTGGCGGAGCGTTACCACTATATGTTTTTAATAGCAAACAATGACTTTGAACAGCCTTTTTATTTTGGTTAGACAATGCGTACCGCAAAGGCTCTTTTTCAGGCATAGACATGATTGATCAACACGATAAAACAAACACGCTAGTTTTGGCGGACTCAACTTGTGTGTGTTTGTAGCTAAATGTCAGATGATCGTAATGGCAAATGTGTCAAATTAATACGCTACGTACTCTTTGTAGGCCGGGAAAAACTTCTATAAACACCTGGTCTATGCACATTGAGTTGACGAACCGATTGAGTGACGATGATTCAATTCTGGGTTAGCTTTTGCGGCAGGATTTCGAGTAATCTTCTTCAGTCGGAGCGGATTTTTGGAAATTGCAAATATTTTTAACTACAAAATCGTTGTATTCTTACATACATTGGGAAGATTAATTTCAGATGCATATAGTTAGTAAGCATCCATATACGTAGTTATGGCTTTCAGAGTTACAGAAGTCGATTTTGACATCGTTGGGAACCAGAAAATTGACAAGTCCTTAAGGATCAATATAAAACAAAATTATGGTTGTTCTCTTTATCTTCAGTTTTGCGTATAAACATTTGGTCATTGAGATATTAAGATGATTTGCTACAATGGAAATCACTGAGAGCTGCTCCTCTATCGATTTAAAGCCAGTTCAAATTCGCTTGCTCCTTTGTACTACTGATAATTGTATGCGATTTCATGACTGTGAATCTTTGACTATAACTTTAAACTTGGATTTTAATAAAGGATATGAACCGATACACGAACTTTTAGACAAATTGTGAATGATACAATATGACCACTATGAAATTTTGTTCATGAACTTTATACCGATCAAAGCCAATAGTTTATTGACCAGATATTTGGAAAATATAAAACAAGGAAGCTTAAGTTGAAAACGGTGCCTTTAAAATGAATTCCTGTTTCTGATGTGTTTAATCTTCTAATGCTTGCACTTTTAATATCGTCCAAACATACCCCACATCCTCGACATTCCTACCAAAAAGGAAAGTACCATTATATAACAAAATTTTAATAAATTCAAAATTCCACAAATTCATTATAATAGAACTCATTTCCCGTTCGCATACCATTTGATCCATAACTTCCATCCTGAACTTTATACTCTCTGCTATACGTTCCACCTTTTTCCTGTTCCAATAACCCTATCGACATGTTTATTGATTTTTAATTGCACTTTGAAAGAAAAAAACACACACAGACAGTCGTTTTTTTTTCTCATTTGATCAAAGAGTTATAGTAAAAGTTCTCCAATAGCTGCTAGCTGGTGAATATCTACGAAAAATTCCAATAAAATTCTTCTCTAAAGTCTCATCCATGTGAAAAGATAAAACGAAAGTGCTTAGCTAGGCAACATAAAGCATGTGGCGTTATTTTCCAATACAATGCATAGTAAAGTGAAAATGATGCTGATATGCATTCACTTTGTTGCATTTCATTCGGTTGAGTTGAATTGTTCATCCATACCGCGGGCGTCATCGTTTATTTAAAACAAATAATTGACATAAGAAAACATACATGTATCTTCATATGGTGGATAAAGTTCTAGAGCCCTAGAGAAAAGTCTCAAAGGCATCTGAAAATGACCCCGTGCGTGAGGAATTAAAAAGGACGAAAATTTGATTATTTTTTCAATTTTAGTTTTTCTGTCATAACTACTTTTGCAACTCAGAAACAAATGTCCTGCTGACTCCCAACCCAATTGAATTTGGTCAATACATTAAAATTCAGCGTACAGCTTAGTTTCTATTAATAAAGTTGCAAGCAGGGAATCAACCAAAATATTGATGATTTAATGGTCAAAAATATAATTAGAATCTTTTAAGAGCCATCTTCTATCATTAAGCATCCTTGATTCCTTCTACAAACGTGCACGAGTGGAGTATATGTGAACCGCATAACATTTTCATAGCGACATTGACATTGAAAACATATTTGATAAATACCACACACCAACCCAGCATCATTGCTAAGAAGAAAATGAAGCCTTCAATTCGAATTAATCTGATTGCTGGGGTCGTTTTAGTTGCATCTGTTCGGGAAATTTCACAAATAAAATTTATGAGAATTCGCTGAGATACAAGATACAAAAAAAAAAAAATACGATGAGCTTACGCAACAATAATGCTTTTGTTAATAAAACCAGAGCGAATTAATCGGATGTTGGATGGGATTGTGCTGTTTGTTGCATAAAAATCACAGCAAGAAAATTTCTCGTAGCAATAAAATTAGATCAGAGCCATGTAATCTCTCGTATCCCACTTTGATGTCCAATTTTTCATTCACGAGCGCAATCCTACGAAAATTAATCATGCTTACGTTTGCAATTGGTTTTTTTGAGTTTGAGTATTTGGTTTTTGGCGCCTATTGTGGACAGAAATAGATGCAGGGAAGTAGGAAAAACAAAGGAAGTTGATTGGTCTTGGGCGTTTTTCAAACAATCGCCTTTTCTTTCTTTCTGAAAATAATGCTGATTGTGTTGAAATTACACGAAAATATCCTTTGTGATTTCACATACAACATGTTCATGTCGATCTGGGCTGAGAGAGATTATATCCGAGAATTTCCGTGATTGTTAATGCTGAACCACTTTTAATCTATGAATTTTCTCTAGATATCAATCTTCCTATGAGACTAACTTACTAGCTGACTGAGTGAAAATCCGCAGTAATTTGACCAATAAGGTGTTGAAATGTAGTCCAGTGATTTTTCAGTAATTTAAGAAACGTATTTTTTCAAAGCAGACAAGATAAAATTCTGATTATACCGTATATGTTATGCCACAATAGTGTTACTACTATGATTACTATGATGACTGTTACAAATATTATGATTACGATACGATTACACTACTACGAACTACTATAAGTAATAATATAAAGCAAATACAAAAAAAATATGGCTGGAGACTTACGCTGAACAATTTACCCCGTCCTTCACTTAACTTCTTCGAAAAAACACAAGCTTTACATATAATTTGGGGTGAAACACAGGACTATTCGAAACAACAACGTTATATCCCTCAAGATCGTTACCGAGCCTTGATTTTTCCTCTTTCCAATTTTACAAGGACTCCATACATGATCTCAGTGCATCCTCCGACTGAACCAATACATCACCCACGATTTCTGGACTTTAATTGCCCCACTTTATTGAAATGAACCTTTGTTTTCTGTCGCAGTACTCGTTGACAGATATGCAAGGGGTTATACGATACGAAGTATACAGGATCAAGTCATTTATAAATTTAGTCATATCTCAGTAGGATTATCATCTTTAATATTGCTTTTTTCAAATGAAGTGATCGATTTCATGTGCGAAATTCATTCAAAGCTTGTGGTATATCTTTACTTGGAATTGTTTTGAAAAAATTTTTGTTTTTGAAGCTAGACTGAATCAAGGACACACATTGGAGACACTTATCTTTGCACTCAAAGACAACCCTAGATGGATAAATCATGCGGTAAACCTTTTCCACCAGATATAAGCAATATAAACTTCATTCAATTTCAGTAGTACATGGTTGGTTTTTTAATTAGGTTTTTTAAAAATTTTGATTGTTTTTGGTTATTTTATACAAATCGGGTTACATATGCAAAAATTTACTGTCAAACACTGTCAGCGTGGATTGCCGTACAGGAATATCGCAAAAAATAATAGAGTAAGCTTTTATTCAGGCCGAAAAATTTGGCAGAAGTAGCAGGAACGCAGCTCTGTTGTCGGTAAACACGATCGGAGAGGCAAACGCTGAACATCACCAGGACAGGATCTTCTTATTGCGCGGGAAGTTAAAACAGCTGGAAGTGAGCTGTCAAAGTAAGCTTGTTCTTAAGCGCATCCACTGAAAATTTTTGAACGATTGCACCATCAAGGTATAAGAGCAAGTTGGACGTCCGCTCATAAATAAGCGCAAAAGTATAAGTTAAACCCGTTTCGTCCTCGAAGAATGTCTAATGATCAAATGAAAGTAAATTTGACGTCTACGGACCCAATTTACTATCTAGAGTTTGAGTGAAACCAGGCGAGAAGCTTGTCGACAAAAATGGTGAAAAGACTGCGAAAGACAGTGATGGTAACATCATGGCGAGACGTGTGGGGGAGGGTTATATGGCAGCTTTTACATGATATGGGAGAAACTGATTCATAGGGACGAAAGAATGAGCGCTGTCAACTATATTGATATCCTTTTGGATAATCTCGAACCATCCTTGTTGAAAGACGTTTTTCGATACGCAACGATACGAAGCATACGGCTCGTTCAACCCTAACATATTACCGCGAATCACGCATTAGAAAGCTTAAGTGGCATCCCAAGTCCTCGAATTTAAATCTGAGTGAAAATTTGTGATAGAATTTGGATACCAACAAAGATTAAACCAACTCGACAAGCAAATATATACTGTTTGAAGCTTTGCAAATAGCGTGGAAATCAAGATACGGGCGTTACTTGCAAAATATCGCCTAGAAGTCATCATCCATGCCAAGGAACGACATTCGAAGTATTGAGCTTTGCTCAAGGAGGATTTTTTAAATTGTGTACTTTTTTCTCCACCACAAAAAGTAAGATTAAATGAATTTTTGGTGTTCTGGAACTTTGTGAAATATAAGTTGTTTCATTTCACACCAATGTACTCCTTACTGTATCCATGTCACTATGTCCCAACAAACGATTGCATTATTTTCAAAAATAATACAATTTCCGTCCATCCAAACAAGAAAAACTGTGAACTTTATTTTGTCTCGTACTGTATATACCTTGAAAATTGATTTTAAGGATATCGTCTAGTGTGAAGACCATTTTATGATACTTTTGGATTTTTGTGACAAACCATTTAAAAAAAAAATAATTTTAAAATTTTATATCTTTTTCATTGAGATGTAATCGAATTTTGGAGATTTTTTAAAGTAATTACATCAAAAAGAATCGAGAATATACCGCCCAACAGGAACACATATAAAAGAGGTCACACGCTCAACAGTTGCTATGATTAGCGCTGTCCTAGTTAGGAGAAATCAAAAAAGCAAACGGAAACAAATGGAATACAGATAAGGTCAGAAATATCAAAAATAGTTCTTTCCGTATGCTTTAGGAAACTAAAGCATAAAAGCGTTGAAATTTCAAAACCAACTTTTGAAATGTAAATTTTTCGCCTTTATTTTGGATCTATATCTGATAAAGAAACGAACTAGGCAATGGTAATTCTTTTAGTCCAACTTTTTACATTGTGACAAAAGTTGCCGCACTCGCATTTATCAATCGCTTTGTACCAAGACATAATTGCAAAGAAATCATGACTTTGCATTCTTTACAGCCTTGGCGTATAATCATTTCTTCCGAATGTCTTGTTTCTTACCAAACTAACGATTTAAGGACTATTTGCTGGTGTGGAAGCGAAGGGTATTACGTTTTTATACAATACAGAGTCATGAGAAGAATTTACATTTACATCCAAAGAAGTTGGAAATTAAAAATATAATAAATCAAATAAACTCGTTACTTTTAGTATTCTTTATTTTAGTATCTTTATTCTAGTACCTATGTTTAGTATTTTTTTCGTATGAAATATCCGCGACATGGTTTAGTATAACTCTCCGAGGCATGGTTTCATACAATTTTTTCAAATAGTCTGTAGAAACGTCCTCAAAACCTATCCGTTCAATTGAATTCTTCCAGGAAATAATTGTAGAAGGCTGATTTTTCTGAATCCTCCTTTCCATATAAGACCAAACATTTTCAATGAATGTTCAGTTAAATGTTAAGGTCAGGACTGTTATACCCGCTAGCGAAGATAGCGATATTTCTCCTAAACTTTCTTTGGATTTGGTTACCTACAAAAAGAAAACTCAATACTGAATTCAGTGGAAATGTGCAGCAGGGGAAAGGCTTGAAAACATACAGGATGAGGACGATGACACGGGAGTGAATCATCCTGGCAAAGAGCATCTTGGATCACCAACTCAAAGGTTCGCTGCAAAGGTGCCTGCTTGGCTTATGTTCTGACCCAAATTTTTGGCAATTTCACAAACATTGAATGCCTTACGTGTGGATGATATGTAAAATGCTTCCTTTGTCATTGGTGAATTAAGACCCAGCAACGTTGGCAGCGGTGTCTCAAACTTGATCTTCATCAGTTTTTTTATCCTCCAATGCATCTTTCTAATAAATAACTAAAGTCTTTTCTTAACTGAAGTCCTCACAATCAATAGGTTTTAGGACCGTTAAAACATCTTTATTTAAAGGCTTTTTATGCGTAAAATGATCGATAGTTATCCTTATAGTAAATCTTCGTCTTCCTTGTTTTAAGTATACTATAATTCTTCCCATTCTGGGCAGCAATTATCCTGTCTGTTTTGACGTTTGAAACCTATATTAGCTTTTTTCATGGCTTCAATGAATTCGGAGTAGCGAAAACGTATGAGGTATCCCTATTATATAGTCAACTTGTCCATTAAATTTCCAGGGAATTTAATACGTCCACTGAGACCTTTTCATTCTTTTTTCACTTGTTGAAGGCGTTTCCAAAGCGTCGAATGCTATTAAAAGTTAATCTTGTGAATGTGTAATCGCATTGAACGCTTGGAAACGCGAGCCTTTCAATGAATATGTTATTAAAGGTTCCTTTTTAACATTTTGTTTTGCAAATACAATCCCCATATGTGATTGTGTATCACTGTCTCCAATTAAGTTCCTATGAATAATTCTAGACTTTGAGTTGGTCTTTGGAACATCTCATTAATAAAACCATCATCGATTTTGCCTACTGAACTATGAAGATTTTCAAGCATGTGCTCTTGTGATCTGCTTTTCATGCTTCATATTCAAAACCATTAATTCCGTTTAAGATATTCAATTAGTGGAGCAATAAGTTGCAAAACTTTGCCAATTTCTTATCCAATAATTGAGGAAACACTAACCTATGAATTATGTTGTCTAAGCTTCCAGGTGTCACGACCTGAAAGTATTAATTTAGAAGTGTCACTAACATTTTTATTTAGCAACATATTGCATTATTCTGATTATTAAGAGATTCTGATTATTGTGAACTTCTTGCCTTCCTGGTATCTCTGGGCCTAGGTCTCCAAATTGAAGTTATTAGAGTCCCTGTCAAACACTGAGTTAACAGAGATTCAAGCCTTATTAGAGACGGTAGTGACCGCATTTCTCCATCCAAAAAGAAGCCTCTGTGATACTAGATGTTCGACTCGTCATGCTGCCAATGTCGAGCATCCACAAATTCATAATAGATGAACCACTTTCACCCACTTTCTCTTTCACTTTCCCACTTTTTCTGTGTTCCTGATTTCTGTGCCCTGCTCTTCACAACCAAAAATAATTAAAGAAATCGCCACGACTCCTCGGCTTGCCCATCACTCATCCATGGTCCACAACCAAAAAAGTGGAAAAAAGAATCAACCAACAATTTATCTTTAAACGAATCTTTCTTCTAAACTTACATATCTTCTAAACATACATACCTTTGTTCATTTCAACATCTAAATCACAAGTTGCTTGGGTTACTGGAGGAGCCGAAGCCATTACTTCCCAAAGTTTTTTGAACCCTTCTAATCAAATTCCATGAAGCCTCAACGTAGAAGTAAAATTTCATACGTTGCCATGTGTACGGACATGATGATAATAAGCTGTTCCTCCAGAAAATTCAATGTTTCTTTGTATTTTGGAATCAGATCTCCTGGACGGAACCCAATCCTCTGGTATCTTTTGGTATCTGTTTGGAAGATAATATTTCCTGCACATATACTGATTATGTCCTGAACACATTGCTTAGCAATCCATCCTGTCGTTATTTACTACTGAAAAAATGAGGGGAAGCAAAAGAGAAGACAAGAAGTTCGAAGAGCTAAATTTTAAGGAGTGATAAGATGAGAAAGGAAAAAAAAAGATTTAACTCGAACAGGTACGGTTTACATGCATTAATCCAACAAAAAATCATAAGTTCAATAATCGATGATAGAAATAGAAAAAAGAATATGTTCAATAATACAAACTTCTTTCGATTACTTATAGATATTTGCAATATTTCAATAAAAGATATGGCGTTATTTGTTGTTACCTCCGCTACACTACTAACAATAGAAATAAGTTTTCTTTATTCCAATGTTCCTTAAACGTTGGATCATGGATCAAGATCGGTTATAGACTTAATGAACTTCAATTTGGTGTACTCGGAAAATGTCTTGGCCCTTGCTTTTCACACTTCCTTTCCATTTTAAACATTCAAATTTATTCTGTCCTCAATTTCTGTTGCAGTTCCTGTTTACAATTGCGCGGGTATTTAGGTCTCGCCATTCCTCGCAATCAATCGGACAAACCCTTATATATAAACCACGTAACCCAACATCGCTTTTAGGACGTTCCATTGACGTCCATCCAGTTCGCGGATGTTAACCTTTCGATTACCTTCGGCTAAATTAAATCTCCCAAAAGCGGATGGAGTATGATGTCAATCACCCTGAAGAAAATGATTCGACTTAAAAGGTTAAAAGATTAACACTAACAATGCATAACAACAAAACATCAAATGGTCCAATGTACTACGCTATGGAGCCGCTTGACATGAGTTACTTGACAATGCACATAAAGCTGACGTGAGATTCTTACTGGATCGTGTAAGTACCAGCGAGGATTGTTTCGTGTAAGCAACAGCGAGGATTTTTCTGGTTGAATTCAATATATTCAGAGTATATGAATAGTCGATATAAAATATGTATGCGAAACGATATTCGGAAATATTAAATTGTTTGACAACTATTTGAGGTGGATATTAGATAAGGAGCTGTGGGGAAAATGGTGAGAAAGAAATGACAGGTGAGAGGAATAGACAAGAAATGGAATTCATCACAAGAAATGACACCAATATATGTACAATGCTACGTCGAAAACTAACGAAGCAATCTAAATCGCAACAAAACGTGGTCCTTTAGGTATTTTCATTTTCTAATTCACACTTGAGATTTATTTTTATATTCAACATGTTTATTTGAGTATCCCGATTTGTATGAATTGCCCTTCATGTCATCCGTTTCGAAACGTGTCGTCCTCCATTTTTGACTCCCGCGAACCGATTCGCTGTCTCCGCTTTTGGACCTCGATAAGAGCAAAGCAGAGAAGGTGTCCAAGATGTTGATTTTTCCTTTTTGTATGATTCATTTCCAATAAGGAGACATTGAAATATACAATCAGAAATAACGATTTGTGTAGCAGAAGCTTTCGTACAACAATTAACGCTTGCTCAATTGCAAAAACATCGTTATAGGATACAAGAAAAATCCTTTGAGGATAATCCAATAATAAAATTCATAATTACCTATATCGTGTCAAAGACTCAAAGTCGACATTGTATTGTCCTGGTGAAATGGATATGTTAAAATATATTTACAATTTATCTTAAATATGTGCTAATAATGTATACTCTAACCCTCAAATAATTGCAATTTGTCTCAACAAGGATATTAATTTCACACAACTTCAAGACCAATATTTTCGCCTCAATCTCTCGGCTAATCTGACTTGGAAGCAACCACATTATTTTCGAAACCAAAACAAAACAAACGCTGCTTGTTACTTTGTCAACTTCGCGTTCACCAGCTGAATCCTGAAAAGAAACAACCACCCCAAAAGTGTCTTCCCAAACGTTAGTGTTAGTCATCGAATTGAACGATTGCCAACAAATTGCGATTTTGGCCTGTTGTATTTTGACCTCATACTCTGTCTTATTATAAATCACAAAAATGTCCCAAGATAAATTTATAATTTGTACTTTGCCACACATGCTTGCATTGTGTAAATGTTGTCAACAACCGTTGAATTAAAATTAGGAAACCACCAACATCCCTCCACAGAACAGGTGCCATCTATTTTACGTTAGATGGACGTGTTTTCTTTCTTAGAATCTGATTTACCAAAGTGAAAAAAAGGTCCTCTCGGGAAAGATATATATCGACGGCAAGTTTGAGGATAACTTAATGTGATGCTGTCTTTTTTGACGTAACGGTCATTGCACATTTGCTTCGTATGTCACACAATGTCAGGTTTGAAAAATTCAAGTGTATGAGTCTAGTCTAGATATTTGGCCGAATCAAAGTAGTTTTCGACTCTATGGCAATTCACTATTCAAAAATAATTCGAGCAAATCCGCCATTCACTTAAATTACGAGGAAGTATTTTTAGAAATGATATTTATGCGGCGTTCAAGAGCTTCCCATAAATTGTTTTTCAATGTTTCAGAGGAAGTTTCTCTTATGTTTTTTCAAGGTTTGCGCGTTTTGGAATAACAACAGAAAGCGTGTATGTTGCTAGAAATCGAACCGATCTCCTACTACATATTACGCGGGCAGATAGAAGGTGCACATGTGCCGATCATGCATGTTTTTCCGTTAAATTGGTTTCTTGATTTGTTCGCCATTTTTTTTTTGTTTAATTTTGGTTAATAGATAAAACAGTGCTAAAAGTATGCTTTCACTTCCAAAAACATGGTTTCCATTGCGAATGCGAAATTCACAGATGTATGTTTTGTTGTTTTTCCAACATTGTATTATGGTCCATTCCTCCTTCGTATTTTTTTTTACCATACAATACTTTGTATGAACCACATGCTATTTTTAACCATATGTATATGTTTTTCTTTTAATTTAACTGGTTAATATCCATCTGTACTGTGTATGCGTCATGCAATAATTCGTATGTAGTTTCTGTGATTTTCAATTAAGTTTCAGTACAAGTGTCCATTAGTTAATGTATGCAAGCACTAATGCCCTTCCGCGAGGTAATTTATTCGCAATCAGCTTGAGAAAATCGGAAGGGAAATTATAGAAAAATAAGTCTAGGGAAATGAAACGAACTAAACAACAAACAATAATAAATTAAATCAATGACCGTGTGAAATTTATTGTTATTTATTTGCTGGGTACGATATGACGAACAAACTGACTGATATGAATCGATTTACACATAGGATAGTATTATATATAGCATTGAAATATTCCAAGGCTTGTTGGAGATATTGCAAAAACATCAGCAAACTCGAACAATTAAAAGGGAAGCTAGGTGCGCAATATCAGCGATAAATGTGCAAAATTTATGCATCAATAAATTTCTTAATTTCCCTGGTATCGCTTAATTATTCAAAATATTCAGTAAATTAATTTCATTTTTTGTGCAATATCCTTGGAAAAGTTTTCTTTTGAAACGATTCAAAAGTTTTGCGTCAGGTTACGAAACCGCCTTTTCAGCAGCGACTGTCGTTTGGCTGATAAAGAAAATTTCACATGTTGAACCATGAAATTGTTTATGCTGATTGGCAGATGTTTTTATTTAAAAGTGAAAACATTGCATTCTGTTTTCAAACCCGTCCGATTTTCTCGATTGCTCCTTTCGAGTCTATCAGACACAAGTGGGTCTGTATCTCGGATAGAAATCTACTTTAACGCGAAGACTCATTTCTTCTGATAACTTTAGTTCGAGCGAGCAAACTAGCTTCAGGATGCGAACCCTTGATAGATACAAGTCTTCTGATGGCTTTCTTTGCGAGTTCTGTATAGCAAATCTAAAACGGAAATTTTAGAAAAGGACTAGAAAAGTAAGATTATTTTACTAGAGATACTTGCTAATATATCTTAGCAAAGTAAGATTACACTACCTGTCGACAATAAGTCCTTAAAGTTTTTCAAAATCTAGAAAAAAGACTCAAACTGAATTACAATTAAAGGGCATCTCCTTACTTCACTGCTTAGTGACGGGTTATCCGGTTTTGGTGACGTCGTCTAGAGCCGCAATCAGTTCTTCTTCCAACAGTTCTAGAATCTTGACAGCCGGTCATTACTATCAAACCCAGGCAGACCAACTTAAAGCTCCGACTCGTCCCGCTGCTCTTATTTCTCATAATCTCCATTTCAATAAATAAAATAGTGGACTACAATGTTCCATATTGTTTACCGTGCAATTTTTCTGCAGCCGAATGTTTACTTTTATCTAATCTATTCGGTATGGGAAAAAGTTTCCGTCGTTGATATACAGATGTCCTTACATATACTATTTTAGCGTCGGCTTTCGTAGTGTGCTTGGAATTGGATGTTTTATGCGTACGCTCACGAACGCAGTAGTCGACATTCCTTCAAAGCGTGATAACGTTTTTTCTCATGTTAAAATGTCGACTTTCATGCCAAAAAAGCTGCATTTGCGGGAAGTTTTAGTTCTATATAATAATGTATAGTACTTGTTGTTTACGGTGATCATGCTCTATTTGAGAGGACTTGCAGAGAGTGGTATAGGCGTTTTAAAAATGGTGATTTAGACGAGACCGATATAGATCGTGAAGGGGCACCGAAAAAAGTTGAAGATATGCAACTACGGAATTTGTTGAATGAAGATTCAAGTCGCAGCCTAGAAAAATAGTAGTCATAGAAGTTAAATGTTGACAGATCTACCGTCGGTAAGCGCTTGCACGCCATGGGAATGATCCAAGAAGCTGGGACTTGGATATCGTATCAACTGAGAGAGAGGTACACCGAACGGTGTTTGGTGACGTGTGAGATGCTTCTTCAATGACAGAATGAAAGGGTTTCATGCATCAAATTGTGACAGGGGAAGAGAAATGAATGTACTACAACAACCCTAAGCGACCAAAGCATTGTGTAATGCCTGGTGAACTATGTCCGTCGAGCCCAAAACAGAATATTCACGCTTCCAAGGTCATGATGTGCATCTGGTGGGACCACAGTGGCAACATCTATTACAAACTCCTGAAACAATTACTAGGGATGTGTACCGACGGCAAATCATCCGTCAAAATCGAGCTCCGAAGTAAAAACGGCCAGAATGGAATGACAGATATGACAAGTCGATTTTGCTGCATGACAATGCAAAGTTACACGTAGCCAAGCCAGCCAAAAATATTTGGAGAGGAATCGGGAAATCTTGTCCCGACCGCCGTATTCCCCAGACATTGCTCCTTCAGATTTCAATTTGTTCCGCTCCATGCCATTGCCCCTCACAGGAGAACGATTTGCTTCTTATGAAGTCATCATAAAATGGCTCGATGACTGGATCGAATCGAAGGACTGGGAATTTTCCCGCCAAGGAATCCATGGGGAAAGATGGGAGAAGGTCATAGCGTGAAATGGTGCATACTTTGTGTGACCTACCTGACTGTATTCTTTAAGATTGAAATAAACTAAAAACTTTTTCGAAAAAACGGTGGAAACTTAATACCATACTCAATACAAATATATGTATATGCATAGGAAAACCCTCAAAGTGTTATGGCTCTTCTTATTCTCGCACATTCCATACAGCACAAAACGGAATAAAGATGTGACAATCTCTCGCTGTGGGATCGCTCTTCTCGTTGTTTTCCCAGATTTTATTGAAAGCGGTCTGGAAATCCTTACAATTCTCCCAATTCAAGCTCGGACGACTTGACTGGGAGAATTGAACAAAATAAATCAATTAATTCAATATACTAACGTAGTTATCTCTACGAATTGAGAGATAATTATGTAGTATGTTGAAATAAGGAGTTGTGCCAAAGTATTTGGAATTTTTTGTATTTAGTAACCTGAAAATTGCTTTTTATCGTTTTGAATTTCTCGCACTATATACTGGATTTTGTTCTTTTTTACAATAACCCTATCTAACGATAGCCTTACACATCCCAACTGACTGTCCTGCTCACGAAAAATATAACGTAAAATATAACACTTATATACTCTTCCCATGATATGGATAAAATCATTCATTACTTTTTAGCGTGATATTGCTCGAACAATTCTCCAGTAAATAATTGGATGTTAATTTTGCATATATAGGCTTCAAAATTTGCTTACTTTTGTCATTAGAAGGAAAAACCAAAAAAAATTGTTGACCAAGACACCAAAACGCATTGCAAATCTAAAACTACTAAAAAGGATTAACATTTCGAACAAACTCCCAATCTAACAGTATCCGCCTGAAAGTTTTCAGATGCGATTGAATTTGTAAGTAAAACTTATTGGAGACAGGAACTTTTAACCACATTCATTTCAACTAAGAAAGCTGGTCATCGCAATTCATTCACTAACTTACTCCATTTAATTTTTAAGTTCTCTATCCTACAAAGCTCACTTTATATGGTATGCGGCGTATTCGCATCTCTTTCTTCACGGTGCCCTTTTGGAGTGCGAGCGCTTCTTAGTAATTGCGTTATGGTTCACACCGCAGCGTACCTACGCTTAAACTTTCGGACGATTTATCTAAGATGGGGAAAGAAAAGTTAAATGTGGTTAAATTAATTTTTTTCATGACGTTGATTCAACAATTTTTACCAAGCAATTTTTACAACGCGTCAACCAAAAAAGTTAACATACGAGTTTTACTTAGTAGCTGTTCCCAAAACTATCATTTTTAACTCTTACTTAACTTACTTATTCTCTTAACATTACTGAATTTGGGACACCGAAGGTTTTCGACCCGATTTTTTCAAATGCAAATGAAAGGATGTACTCCAGTTGGTCGGAAGAAATAAAAACAGTACCTAAAGAGAACTGAACGAGAAAACAAGGAAAAAAAGTGCCTGGGTTTCGAAATATGTTTCTACTAAAACAACGCATGGGAGCAAACCATTTCGTTGGCAAAATTATGGAACTCTAGCTCGTGTTGTTACGCAGAATATGCCTTATCTGGTAAATTTATATCTCAGCGAAAATTATGGGACTATTACTAGAGTCTTTACAAAATTGGCCAAATTTAACTACTTTTTAGACTTCACTCACTGATGGTATGTGAAAAAAATGACTCTGTGGAAAGCAGGTAACCTCAAACATAGAGAAATCGTCAGAATCTCAGTTTTTTGAACGAGCATTCTTATAGACATTGCTGCACAACTTCTGTAGAAAGCTGAGATCGTGTCTCAGCCATCTTTTTTCGAAACCAAATACCCGCTAGAAAGTTATAAGGTCAGAATCGTGTTTCGCTTTGCTAATGTTCCCAAAGATACCAATGTGCGCTAGGTAGGCTGACCTTCCTAAACTGGACACGCAAATCCAATTGTCAGCATCACGAGTGACATTTGAAGCCAATGTCTGTCACTAAGAGGGTGAGTACTCTGACTACTACACCCTGCAAATAGCGATGGCGTTGTCAACAATAGTAAAACTGCTTAGAATCAACCATCAAAAAATGTCTGGCGAAAAATTTATCTTGGTGGAAGGACCGAATATAGCTACGGAAAGTTCCAAAGCGTAAGAAGGATTGAATCGGTGAGTGCAGAATAAAGCTACTCAGATTCCGAAAATGGAGGACACGATCAGGAGACCCAAAATAATGACGAAAAAAACGATGAGATATTTGAAAAACGAGTAATTTAGTAGGCTTTAGAATCTTGCTTCTGAATTGAATGTTCATTTAACTTCATCAACTTTTGCATATTCTTTCTTTTGGTTTTTAATAATTATAAAAAAAAAATTTAATAAAAAATTAATTTGTCCGAAATTTTTGGGAAATTTAAATTTAAAAAAAAAGCGTTAGGTATTATTTAAAAAGCTTATAATTATAAATATTATAATATTTTTTTTCGAAATCACTATTAACCTTGGTTTCTAGTACTCTTCCAAAGTATGGTATTGGGTGAAAAAATTTTCTCTATGAAGAAGAAATATACATATCTTACGTTTTTATCTAGATTCACTTCGTTCCAATAGGTGACACAAATCTGCAGGGTCTAGTTGGGAATTGCTTTCTTTCATTCACTACAATGAAAGTTGGTTGATGCTGTTTCATATCGCAAGACAAGCTTCCGGGTGGAGTTGTAGGTCGTCCTCCCTGCATCTCAATAGGAAAGGGTTCAGTAGATCATCTTCTGGTTCCGGAAAGCCTTTCTAAAAAGCATAAAGTGTCACCCAAAGCAGAAATTGTTTCTTCCTCCATTTTTGTGAGGAGCTTAAAGTAAACCCAGAAGGAATTGAAAAGTCCAAACTTTACAAAACAGAGGATTTCAGTTGCCATTTTCATATTTTGCTCAGAATGTGGTAGTACGAAAAGAACTGGTCCGCATGGTCAACCTTTTTAATATGTGCATGAAGGTAGGTTTGAACATGTTTTCCATTTGTCGAGACAGAAACGTCATGAATGATGGAGATCATTCTGAAGTCTGGTTGCCTATCCATACGAGAAAAAGGATGTTTTGCTACAAAATATTGTGTCACATTTCTTCATCCTAGAAGACTTTATTCTCAAATGTGTCGGAAATCCTCTGCTCTCCATAGCAGTCCAACATCACCAAGTTTTGTTTAGGCAGCAATTCAGCAGTTAGTGTACTATCATGACAATTATCAGGTCAAATATGGCGCTATGTGCCTACACCATCAACTGAAAGAATAGCTGGATTGATTTATTTTTTTAGTTAGTGTCACTCTTGCATACTATTCGAATAAGGAAACTATATTTGTCTTTTTTTTGGTTCTACCAAGGGATTTTTGGGCATCCTCTCAACGGGATAACTATGCCGTCCAAAGACAACTGGTTTGTATGTTGTTCTGTACTCACGCATGAAATAATACAGCATGTGTGTAAAGTTTGAAAAATCAGCCCGAGCGACTGTCCATTTTCTTATTATCATTAAGATGACAAAGTGTCGCATATTTTTCCAAATCTTTTGCGTCCATTGTTTGCGTAAATATATTGGCAAATATTCAACGATCAGTGGACCAATAATCTTTCCAGCTATCTTTCTTTGCTCAACACATCAGAATAAAGGATCAGAATTTTTCGTAGGAAGAACCTTTTAGTGTCCACGAAAGCTATCGTTTTCTTGGGTGTATCAGACAAAGACGAACCATTGGTGGTCCTTGTTAAAACACTTAGGAATTGACCGTCGAGTTAGATGCATTGTTTACGGAAGTAAATACATAAATACACAAACAAGATACAATTTATCAAATAAGATGACATCTAAGGACAACTTATGATATCCTCATCCATCCGCCAGGAAACTCCTATGTGATCTGTAACACATGGGACGCAAAACACGATAAGACTCGTGAGGATCCCTTAATGTGTTAACTTAAGTATATCTTTAGACACAACTTTCATTGACTGAACGAGTCTTTCTTCGAAGCAAATGTCACTTTATCTTTATTTTTGGTGCTTCGAATAGATCGTGTTATAAATCATATGCATCACTTGCAAGTAAATAGTCTTCAGTTGACTCCGATTTGAGTTGCTTCCTCTCATAAATTGACTTCCTTCCTTGCATCGATACAACTCATCTATTCAGTCCTATTCGTAAATCAAATATAAATTTTAAGTTAATCTCTTTCTTTTTCTTTTTTCTCGAATAGTTTCAAAATGTTCAATCACTTTGCAAAATCTACTCTCCTTTCTAATCCTGTTACCCCATTTCGACCAGCATTTGTAGAATCACTTTACGAACTACCGCGTACGTGCTTCGACTTTCAATCAAAAAACATTATCAAATTGAAACTAAGACTTATTGAAACATTCACAATGTTGGCATGTCCATCTTGCGTCTACTTGTCCAGCATAAATCTAAACGAGGTAACTTTATACATTTCATTCGTATATAGAAAACATTGAAAACACACCTTACCTTCCTGGTTATGTGAATGAAAAGCTAATATGCTTTCCACTTTCAAACTTATGTTGCAATAAATACATATTTGAGCAGATAGAGAGTGAGAAATAGATTTTGATTCAACGGATATCACGTAACATAGAATTGGATATGTATTCTATAAAAGTTCAACGAGCTATGTCTCGACATTTGAATTAATGGAGAGGTTTGATGCTAAATATTAAAAATAAGTTCTGGTTAATTTATACAACTAAAAAGTATTGAAATTTTCATAGGCAGATTGCGACATTACAAGAGTTGTATTGTAGAATGGTCAACAATTTAATTGAAAACGTAAAATGTTGCTTAAACCTAATTACAACATATCTTTTTATATCCTTCCTTCCGAACTTAGCTGTTGCGTTTTATAAACACTTTTACTGTGTTTATCTGAACCATGAACAGTTGAGTATGATCTTTATTTATCGAAATAATACGTCAACAATATAAATTTGAACAATTGGCGCATATTGTAATAAACGATTTCAATTTTTTAATGTTTAGAACACCCAACTGGTGGTTCGCTGGAAGCCATGTATGTTCAAATCGGGATTGATCAGATAGTGCGGACATCTGTCATCAGCTGCTGTCAGGGCGCAAACTACCGTGCGAAATCTACACGATAATTTGTCATAATGGTTGAGGCAGTATTCTCGTCCTCGTTGAGCTTTTCGTCCTCCTGCTGTTCCAGTACCTTTCCGAATGTTGCTTCGAGATTTCATTTGGGGTCCAAAGTTAAGCTCAAACAATTGCAACTTCTTCCGCTTCACCATCTTTTAATGTCCTGGCACCTATGTTAAGAAACAAATGGAAATGCACTTAGGCTACGTAGTTTAAGCCTCTATATATAGTACATCTGAAATGGGACTAGATCCCCTTCTGAAAAGTGACGATTTTAAATCGAACCATAGAGCTCATGAAATTATTATAAACTTTGACTTTCGGAGTACAAACCACCAACCTATTTCCTTGACTACGGCAGGACGAACTGGCGAGAACTTAGAAAACAAAACACTCTCAAAGAAGCAGAAATTTTGCAGCAAATGATACTAGCTTTACAGAGTATGAAATCAACTGCTATTTTCAAATAAATATCCAAATAATCAATGACTTCATTAAGGATTACACTCCAACCTAGAAATTAAATAAAAATAGCCTTGTTGTATTAGATAAAAATGCACTCCAACTTTCCTCAAAAACCAAAAAACAATTGAGACGGGGCCATTTTAGAGAAGGTAGAAAGGAAAATAGCTTCCGTGTCCACGTTTCAAAATTAGGATGATAAAGGACTCAGAAATCTGTACAGGAAACGCTATCAGGAGAGGGTAAGAAACATAAAAAAATGACAAAGCTTTTTCTGGGATATCAAACACCACAAACGAAAAAGAAAGTGTCACAGTTTTTAGAAACTATTTTGCGAAAATTCATAGTGTGTCCGTAGCCATTGTGGACCCAGACACATGTAACACAAGAATTAGCCAGTGGTAACTCGGAAGCAATGGACAAACAGTATTCGAATTCAGAAAATAGCAAACAACAGCAGCAAATACAAATCCGATGGGTATGCAAAGCATACGCCAGATAGATATAAAGAATTCATCACAAAAGAGCACATTAAAAGAGCAATTAGAATTTTGAAAACAAAGACATTCTGTGGCGGCAATGGCATATCGAATAATGCCCTGAAGAAACTATCAAAAATATTTACAATATCCTTGTCAAGAATATTAAAAAACTGCATAAACATCTGCTGTTTTCCGAATATCTGGAAATAGTAAATTATAGTCCCTATACCCAAAATCAATACTTTAGCCACCAACCCTGCTCTTTACCATTTCTTTATCTTCCATGTGACAGTAAAATACTGAAAAATGACCTAAAGAACAAAATCATAAGTGAATGCGCAAATTTCAACATTATCAAATAGAATCAATTCGATATTGACCGAAATAGATCCATCTATAATGCGCTTATTACTCTTGCGGAGGACGTCCACCTAGGTTTGCCTAAAAAAATCGGTAGCACTTGCGAGTATCATCAATCTTGAATCTAAAATCATTGCTTCTTATTTCTGGAATAGATCAATGAGAATAAAATATAAGAACACTAGCTCAGAGTGGACTAATATTTAGGCTAGGGTACCGATAGGATCCATATTAGGACCCATTCTTTTTACTATCTACTGAGTTGACTTTCCCGAAGACACTAACAATAGCTTAAAAACAATCCTGTATGCTGATAATACGCAAATATACTCCACTAGTTTAAGTATACTAACACTTCACGCAAGGATAAGCAATGTCCTTAAGTCAATTGAATAGTATTACAGTGAATGGTGACTTAACATTAATGTTAATGTTGTATAAGTGAACATAAAAATTCAAAATAGGCAACTCAGAGTCGTAGATCATGTGAAATCAATAGGTCTTATGCTCCCAACTAGATGGAACGATAAAACACACTGAAAATATAATACGAAACACAAACTAGATCGTAACTAGGTTACGCTAAAAAATATTTTCGAAATCAATTACCTTATTGCTTATCAGTGAAAGAACCTGATGTATCATATACAAACAACTGATTCGACCGATTTTCACATATGAATTTGAAGCTTGGTGTAATGCTTCAGTAAACCAAAGGAAGAAGATTAAAATCTACCAAATAAAATGCCTAAACTGATGTCCACGAGTATTATCTTTACTAATGCCTATAACTTGGGACCTTTTTTTGTCCATTATGAACATTGCGTATCATCTATGTTCACTGCTGCCATTGTTTTAATGCGATATGAATTTGGGGACACTTTTTAATAATACATTGTCTGTATTTTTTGCGTTACTGTGAATATACGAACGTTTCACCATTTTTGACAGGCTTTTCTCGCTGGTTCCAATTGTCAGCATTATGTCTTAGATTGAATCCCAATCCCATATGGTATGGTACCAACATTATAAGACTTCAAAGGATACGCTATCTCTACGCTCATCTTTTCCTATTATCTAAAAAATCTTCGACAGATTGGTGTGCAATATTTTTGACACAACGTTCGTATATTTCCCAGCTTGGAAATTTTGAAGGAAGGATAAATTTAACACACGATTTTAGCAAATCTCAAAATTTTGACCCGTACAGCATTCAGCATAAAACCAGTCATCAGAACCAAATGTTCGTAAGAAAATCCAAAACACTTGCCCTGGCCCTTATTCTGTTTTCAATAGTTCTTATTAAAGTATGGGGTGGAAAATTCGTCAGAGATAATGTGATTATGCTTTAATTCTGTTTTTTATCTGTTCCTGTGAATCTTACGGTTCCTCTAGTTGGAATCCCCAACTAGGGACTTTTTAAACAATAAAAATCCTCTTAAAGCTTTTGTTTAAAACCCCAAAACAAATATAAATCCATTCATGCTCTTGCCACCTACAGCGATAATACTCTCAGACGCCTCGGATGTAAGGCAGGCGACATTTTAATATTGTCTTGAGACATCTTAAGTTTTAATATTGTCTTGCCTTAGGACTTCTATCCGCAGATAATGGCATAAGTATACAGTTACACCTTAAAATTTATTCTCGCATTTATCTTCCCATCTAGATCGTTTAATTGTCAAGCTCTCTTTCTTACAAAGCTCGCTTAATTCGCTACATGGGATATTTCGTTATTTTTGGCTTCATGATGTCAGTGCGAAGGGTGAGTAGTTCCTAGTAACGACGCTATACCCTGGACATGCGGGAAGATTGTACGAACCAATGGGCTAATAAGTATATTTGATGTATCCTGGGTCATATAAGCCACATGTCACAAGTAAGATAGCACACTAAAATATCGCTGAGGAGGGGCAGCGTGTCGAATGTTGTTAGAAATAAAAAAATAGATCATAAAGAAAAATAACCAATAGAGACATATTGAGTTTCTTACATTCAGGATTCGCTTTTAATAGCGAGGTGGTATTGGTCCGGTCTAATTAGAGGAGGATGTTACTGCAAATGTTCGTTTCTGTTCAGGATAATTGTAAGGCGGGCCATAATCTCGTTCGGTGACTTATTTGGAGTCTGTGGCAGAAGCAAGTGGCGCCTACGTTTCCATACAACTGGCACCCGCTCCTCTCTCCACCAGGTGATACAAAAATCCATGGATCTTATCAGGGGTCTCCTTTTGGTTCGTGTGAAATTAGATAAGGTTAAAAAGTTAAGTTACGTATGTTAGGTATTTAGGTTTAGAAGCATACTGACGATTCTCCTTTTAACACTTTGCAGTTTCCAATTGAAGTTCCCTATTTTGCAGTTTATTTCTCACATGCTTTTCAGATTGGATTTCCAATTTTTAAGGTGATTCTTCACGACCTCTGTAAGAAGAACTTCCTGACGTCGTTGAATTTCGCTGGAACGATTCCACTGGATATAACACCACATATATGGTATATGAAGGATACTTATGGCAAAGTGTACGGATAGCAATAAAAAGTTGTCCTATCTGCTTGGAAATTGGAAATATCCCTGTATTAGATATATGTAGATCTTTGTCTAAACCATTGCAGCTAGCTAATGAAGCGATGAAGCGATGTTCGCTTTGAACTATCAACTTCGGGATATCAGGGCCCTAGTGTTGATACTGGGTTGGTTTTCCTGGTAAAATTTTTGGGCTGGAGCTAAACAACACCGATTTTCAAGTTATTTGAGGGTAAAATTTAAGACATCGGGTTTGAAGTTTCTGTAAAACTTATTGCCGGTCGACTCCTTATTATCTTCCGCAGCGCCTTAACAGTTCATCAATTACGTATGGATAAAACTTGGTCCTGATTTGTTTCACAAAAATATTTTTTGACTGATTTTCAATAGTTGGTAATTTGTCAACATGTTTTGACTAGGCTTAAAACCATTCCAGAGCATCATGGGATCTCACTTTTAATGACTTCTTCACCAATAAGATTACGTATTTGGCTGAAGGCCAGTTTTTAGCATTGCAAGGACATTGGGAATTTTATATTTTATATATTTTTTGAATTAATATTTTTGAACTTGGTGCAATAACTGTGCCCTGCGAACGTACTACATACTCAAGTTGCTTCCCCTTCACCAAACGAGCAATTTATTTTTCATGGCGAAAGATATTGCTGCTCATCCAGTACAATTTCCCTCTTGGTATGCATATATTATTCATTTTACTTTTAACATAACGTTCAACTTTTAAATTAAGGACTTAATTCTAGGCTAGGCTCTTCGGTTGACAAGCGTGGTGTTTAGTCGGTAGTCCAGTAGGTCCACTGAGAGTCCGACACTCAGGGCGTAAATAGCCTTCACCTCCCTACCCAAAAAACAAGGACTTAATTGATATATAAAATAACGATGAAATACGAGAACTGTCTTTCATTCAATCACTGCGGCTTGTGAGCAGAGCAGGAGATTCGAGACCTAGATCGAAAATGCGATTTTTATTAACTATTTACAGAAAAATTGTCCATTTTGTTGAAGAAAATTCAGCCATTTTATGGTCTTGTTCAATTCTTAATAGAGTTTGAAAAAATGGGTCATACTACAAAGCTATCAACTTGTCCTTGTTTTTCAGCCATTCATAAAGATCAATACCTCATAAAAGTTTCCACAATTGTTCGATGCTCTCGAACGCTGCGACTTTCAGATTCAAATTCAAAATCCTTACGGCATATCCTGACCAATACTAACTAAATTGCTTTAAACTACGAACTCGGAAAACCGAAATAATCAATGATTAATTGAACATGTCGAAACTGAGCAAACAATTGAATTGCTATTTCAATTTGAAAATTAACTATGTTCATGCATATTCCGCATGTTTTTGAAACATTAAGTTTTCGCCGCCACTCAAGAGCATAATTGTGGGCCCATTAAAATACCATCGAAAAATAGCACACACGCTGCGCACATTAAAGCCATTTTAATTTCAATTAAATATCATTCCGTCATAACTTATTTAAGAGCACAATTCATTGGAAAATACTATGGAAATGCTAGAAATATGCTCGAAATTATGGCAAAATAAGTTTCCAATTCAATCCCACATTCAATTTTATGAGCCCCCTTCCGTGGCTCATGTCTCCGATTTCAGTATGCTAACACAAAAGAAGGTTTTTCCCGCAAAACTACTTACGTACATTTTATATTTGATAGCTTTTTCTTGAAAACAACACACAAGTCTGTAAAATCTGAGTCGAGAATTGTAAAGCGTGCAGTAATGCTACGAAATTGAGTGTGCATTTGGAAAATCCATAACAATTTTCCGAGATATTAAAACAAATACAATGGCCAGATTCGTCTCGCCACGTTCTGGACCGGATGAATGGTCTGGTAAAATGATACAAGTAGGTTTGTAAATGCAAAACATCGAATTCGAAATGAGATTATGTTTGTATCTTTCGAATAAAAAGTACGAAATGGAAATGTGGAAACACTTTCAGCCTGTGAACGGAAAATCTATAAAACAGAAAGATAGAAGGGAGGAGACGGAGGAAGTGGATAAAATGTGTGCAAAAATTTGGCAGTTTTATCAAATAGTGCGTGAAATGACTTCTGGGTGTTCAAGTCAGTCAAAATGTAATGAAAAGATTTATGAGAATTCGCAGTAGGCAGTTGTTTTTATTTTTCTCAGAAAACCATAAATCAAATATGGCTTACACTCAAGCATCGAGCAATCATGAGAATATTGCGAAAACAAATTTCCCATTGAGAAATTCTGAGCATTACAAGTTAAAACTTCGTTATTTTTCAAAGATATCGTGAGGACCTAAGTCGATAAATGTGTCTGTTAAGGATACAAGTGCAAAATTTTCGGGAAGTTTTCCATTGTAAATGCGAAAATGATGTTATGGCAAAAATGGAATTGCAAGGAAAATTTGACCAACAGCTGAATGTTATCGGTGAGTTTAACTTTGTAATGTTATCGAACATTTCTGTTTCGGAGAATATCCTTTTTCGACATCGAATAGTATATTATTCGGCCAAGTTTTCACTTCTTTCTAGCTATAAATGTATAAAAAACAAGAAGATTTGTAAGGCGGTCGATACAGTAGACAGATTACTCGCATTCCTTACAAAAGATCCGAGATTTAAGTCCGCCTTATGATAGAAGTCACGCATAGAGGGTCTGTAAACTGCCTACCGTTTATTCCTTTTCGGCTAAGCTTTATTGCTTCAGTTCTTTAATGATCCTGTCGCATATAATCTTTGTGATGCAAACAATTGCCCATGTTTGCCTGTACCTATTAACATGACATTTATTTATGAGAAGATCCATCTTGGAAGCATCTAGCCCAAAAATATATCTTCAAGTCAATAGTCTAGGCCAAGCTTAATGTCCGAATCAAGATTCCGAATCAAGAAGTTCTAAATGGTCAGACACCTCAATGACCAGGAGCTCGTTTACGACGCATTGATTGTTTGGATTGTTTGAAGAATGTGTGTGACATAGAGGTGGCACAAGGTGCCAATCTTAGCCCAGACTTGAAGAATCTCTCGTATGACAAGATATTGAGACTGCAGTTACCGAAGGAGTCGCGTCTGATTGGCGATGCTAATGACGCAGCATCATAAGTCGACAGGCTTATCGTCGAACAGGCGCAACTCAAATTAATGAGGGAGTGAATGACGGGGTAGGGGTTTAGTCTAGCGCTGGAAAAACTGATGTCGTCAAACTGACTCAGATGCAAATTCCTCGTATTAGTCCCATTCGAATTGAAAAAACGAAATAAAATTCCTTAGCTTGATAATGCCCTTGAAGACGAGCTTCTTTGGTCTAGTACGGGTCTGAGGAGAGAAAGCTTGTGCCGAAGTATTTGCTTTTTGTCGCCTGAACCAACCCCGAACGAAGACGAAGACGTCTACTCATGAATGCTACTCATGATTGCTGTTGAACAGCACCTAGGCTGACGCTTTAAATATGGGGTCGTACCGAAGGCGTCCCGCAGAAGCACAAAGGCAAGGAGCTTTGCGGATAGCATCTGCATACCGCACTGTCTTTAAGCCGCCGTTGTTGGTTATCGGGACGCTGGTTAGCATATTGTACTTTGGTGTAGATCGAAGGCGAGTTTCCTTACATAGTAGGGAGCCGCAGAGAGGAATCATTAGTCAAAAGAATAGAAGAAGGACCCTAGCATTCTGACAGGAAATCTATAATGTAAAGGAAATCAGGTATGTGAACCGCAAGGCTGATAGACCGGACAACTCATCAGTGCCGTAATTCTGCAGAAAACGTGGTGAGACTGATTATTACTTGACTGAACTGCTCAGCAAACACGTATTTTAGGTCACGTATTATTTCAGGCATACCATGGGGCGGTATCTCCATACCGTCACCTGCTTGTTAATTATACCTTTTGTAGACCACAAATCAACTTCTTCGCATGCGAAATGTATTCCAGGCACCGTTTGCATCTTGCCGAGGGAAAAGACTTGCTTTCTCCAAAAAATATAACGGGAAACATTGTTATGCGTAAGGATAGTTAGAACTGCGTATCACATTACGCTCGGGTGTTTCTTTTTGCATATAAGGACATCATGTGTCGTTTGACGGTGCAGTGGGAAGGTAGGTCACTGACAGCAATCCCTCTCCCGTTCACGCATCCCTGTCGAAAGAAGTATTTCTTTAAGCTGATTGATTTCGTTAAGCGCCGCTAGATGAAACCAAAGAGTTTTAGTCCGCAGTAATGTGACAAATAGTTCCATGCTAGGTTCTGGGTTAGACAGGGGAAATGCTTATTCGGTAATCTGATTGCCTTTGATACTCCGACTCTCATGGCCTCCCAAGGATAGCATTAGCATTTTATTATTTATTGCTATTTATATAATTTTGATTATAGGTATCATCATTCCTCGAAGGGTACTATATCGGAGTACCCAGGAGGGAGGGTACTCCGAGGGCACTCCTTGTCAGTGAACTAAGGCCGTGGTTCCGCAGATAATATGGTGAGGCTGAATTTTCCCTGACCCAACTACTCATTGGGTACGGATATTTTCAGTCTTACCACTTGATAGTGGGAAATTCACCTTTCCCTGTTTGCTTATTTTACCTGTTTGAGATACAGATGACGTCTGCGACACATCAAAGAAAATAAGAACACCGTATCATAAAACGTTCGTGTCGGTCTTCTTATAAAGAAGGGCATCATGGGTCGCTTGACGGCGCAAAGGGAAGGCGGTTTGCTCTGACAGCAATCCTTCTTCCTTCCATGCATCTCTGACGAAAGAGGTATTTCCCTGAGCTGAAAGCGCCGCTAGGCGAGACCAAAGAGGCCTAGTCTGAAGTAATGTGGCAAATAGTTTTACGTTAGACTCTCGGCGGGACAAGGTGAGACTCCGACCCGACGGCCTCTCCAAGGATAAAACATTTTTTTATTTATTAATTGTTGTTATCAATATAATTTTTATTATAGGTATTCCTCGAAGGATGCAATATTGGAGTACCCAGGGGGGAGGGGACTGTTGTCGAAGTTGCCCTTTATTGAATCGCGTAACCGAGTCGCTAAAAGTACCCATAGACACCAAAACAAAAAACAAACTATGGGTAAGGATCAACACCCTGACGTATGACGATGCCGCGATCTCATACGACTTTATCTGCAGCAATCAACCTGGAGATAAGTCGCCAGGGCAGTAGTGGAGCCCTTGGCTATCGAAAAATCAACAGCTAGCGACAAAGTGATCAAACGAACAAACCGCTGCAGACAACGCTTCAAATAATAGTAGTCAAACCGAAGTAGAGCTGCGAGAAGACATCATATACGTCGTCTTCCACTTTGCATATATGACGTCGGAACAAAGGGATGGAACAACAAGAACAGTAACAACTGGATGGGCACACTCGGGAACTTGGATAAAACGATTCAGTACTAAATCTGCAGGTAGCTAAAGGCAAAAAGTGAACTAAAAAAGCTCAAGAAAGTCGCTGGAAACAATTGCAACTTCCATTGAAATTTTGACTCCCCGCATTAAAATCGGCATGGATCCCACTAAAACCAAAAAGTAGCAGAAAAGGAAAGCGACCCGATACAAAAAACCCCTGCGAAGTGGGGGAATTATTATCACTTTATTAAGGCAGTAATGATGATCGCGGGTACGATACTGATTGCGTTTTTGCTAATGATCAACCAACGTAAGGAGGCACACCTTCTTCCTCCACTTCCTCCACTTCAGCCACTTCGCTAGAGCACAGACGAAGAATGCTCATTCTTGGCTAGTAGGGTGACAAATGAATTTTTGCGCAGGTGTCATAATCAAGGATCCGCGCCCGAGATTCAACTGAAAATAGAATCAGGCTGATTACTATCTGACGGAACTTTCCAGCGGATATTTTCGGTCTTACCTGCATAAAATGGTTTAGTCTTCTTACGGCCTGTTTAGCTGAGGATCGCGAATGACTTCTTCGTTACCTTCTTCATATGTGAAAGGTCCTCCAGCCTATTACTGTACGAAAACTCCAAAAACACAGAAAACAACAATGTTTAAAGAGGGGCTGATAGACCCTGAGATCGGGTGAGAGGAAAAGGCCAAATATAAAATGCAATCGAAGGTGACTTCCATTTGGTGGTGTCGATAGTGGATAGACAGAAAAGAGGGCTTACCTCCAATAGCCTTAACTGGAAAATATATCGGAAAGAAACTGGCTGCAAGTCGAAGAGAGCATTATCTTAATCGTGAACCTTGTGGAAATAGGCGTCGATGATCTTTTGGCTGCAGAAAAAAAGCTAAAATTGGTTAGGTATTATACAGGTTTCACCGAAGAGTAACATAATGTTATGTTGCTTGCTACCAGGCACATTTCTAAATCCTTGCTTGAATAGTCTGGTTTTAAAATGACCATCAAAGGAAATGAGAGTCAAGTTATTCGATCCAAAGTAGGAGAAGTAGCAATGAATTGAAGGAATTGATAAAACACCTCTATTTGATGTTAAAATCTTAGATGGTATCAGGATGGTAGTAGACAAGGCCTTTGCGGGAGTGTAGCCTTTCATTCACCCCCATAGCGGGTGCTGCGGACCAATTTCTAGTAAAAGACTCATTACTTCGTTGGAGTTGTATGGTCCCGAAGTTTGGATGTTTGGATGTTGGATGGATTTACGCTCCTTGTAAGGAGTTTTAAGGATACCCTTTAACGCAAGAAAAGAGACGAGATGTCATACAAAACTGAGTAGGACATCCTTGTTATCGTAAAAGTGCCCCATAGTGCTTCTTACTGAAGATTCAAGGAAGACGATGGAGGAAGACGCTTTTTTCTAATGCAGAGAAGAAATGAGAAAATTGAACTCTGTTGCAGGGAAACAGCTAAAAGGAACGTGAGCAGATGGACTGTATTATTCGTAACTGACTTGGGGCCGTGGCTTAGTAGAGGGCACGATGAGAATTTTATTTCCTGATGCATCTATTCAGTGAGAATTTTTCAGTTCTACATTTATGAGATGGGAAAGCCACATGCTCTGACTTCTTCTGTCGGTGATGACAATTGATGCCAGGCACAACTTTGTATGGCGTAAAGGGGGAGCTAGTGCAGTAGGAGGTAAGAGATAGTCCTTGTGTTAATCTGTTTCATTCAAACTATTGAACGTACCTCATTCACAATAGAAAGCTCTTCATCATTAACCATTTCTGTCGTCGTCATTAAAACCAACCTAATTTACCACATCCAAATAGGATGTCACCTATCCCCAACACAATAACAAAGTTAACAATATATGACAAATGGCTATCTAATAAACAATAATATATGAAAGTTTAAACGACAAGCTATAATTTGAATATGTGTTTAACTTTCCACGTTATATTACAAGCATATATTACACTATCATATCATATTTTATCTTTTACACTTCCACCAACATATTGGATCATTCATCATGTTGTTGGACCGCAAGAGAGTGGATCATGTTTTTGTTCGAAAGCCAAAATGAGATACAATTAAGTTCGAAATCATTTAATTTCGAAAACCAATTTTCATGTTCAACCTAAATCCGTAGCCACTATTAAAATGGTTGAGGTGTGATTTTGGGATTTCGTTGAATCCCAAAATCACACACCCACGCGAATCATATGCATGAATAGATAGCAATAGGGAATGACATGTGGATATGGTGCGTATCTAATGTTGTTTCGATATTTTCGAATTGCAGATAGTTTAGCTGATGAATAGGCAGGAAATTGAGGAAATAAGCATTGTTGGACGTTAATAAAAGTTGAGTTCGAGCACGAAGAACTAGCAAAAAGTAAAATATTATGATTTTTGTTAAAATTTTATGTTATTTGTTGACATTGAATTTGAAAAAAGCTAGCGCAGATTTTAAGTACTCATTTCAAAATACACAAAGCATTCCTATTCAGAGTGTATTGTGGAAGCTTATATTGGCGTCTAAATTTTGTCCCGAATCTTCACCTTTACCAAGCTCTCATAGACGACTTGAGGTTAGAGGTAGGGGAAATTAAAAAAAATATCATTGAAATTCGAGTCCCAGATGCCGAATCCCAAAGAAAAAGAAATCAACCTCAAATATAGTTTACATTATAAGATACTAACATTAAATATTGCTAATGTGTAAAATTAAGCGAAACATCAGCTAAGTGGTCTAACTCTAGCATAATGTTGCCCTACTGTCTATAAGGGCTCATAAAATTCAAATTTGCATAGAAATAAAACACAAACTACTTATTAGCAATCAAGTTACAAACGCATTTAAACTTTAAATAAAATTATGCTTCTAAACCCTTCGAAAGGTTGAGTTTGTATCAAAATTTACCATATCCTTTTATGAAATTCGGTTTCAGCTTCAATAATGTTCTAGTCCATCTCGGTTTGAACGCCTAGAGTCAGTTCATACTGGTTTTTATAGACTTAAACTTTGGGTTAAATCCCAGGGAAAGCAGGCTCACATTTCGAAATCCTATGATCCTTCAAATGAGTTCAGCTTTACACAACAGAACTCATACAAATTTGGGACAAATACATGATTTTTCTGGCCGTGAGCCATGCTCTACCCAAATAGGGACAATTTGATGATTTTTCTTGCTTCGATTCTAGAAACAGATAAAGTAAAATTTAGGCATATCAAATTTTTATAGACATAAAATAAAGACATGAAAAAATCAGACTAACACTAACGGAGTTTAAATATAAGGATTTTCTGTCTATGGTTACCGTATACGCATGCAAATTTTTGAAAATTCCAGTGACCACTAAGCGTTTGTTTTTTTCTTTTCTCGGAAACGTTTTAGCTGTCATTTATGACAGCTGTCATGAAGATGGCTATATTTACCGCCAAAAACACGTCTTCAAATAAAAAAAGGCATCGCCCAGCGGACCCAATCAACAATATACAAATATATACTCCCCGTTATTTTTTTTTTTAATTTAAAATTTGTGCTTAATTCTTCAAAATTCTGCAACCTTAAATTTATAATTGAAAAAAAATTGAAATTAAGCTAACGTATACTTTTTTTCTTATTACAGGTAAGATTGCTGGCTATTGACCGCTTAATTTTTGTAAGTAACCAAATAATAATAAGCAAGTTGCGATTTTAAAATAATCCTGTGTTTGGAAAGGAATTTTTTATTAATATTCATGCATCAAAACATTGTGTGATACTTGGCGGTTTCACTGGGGGCGGACAGGACGAATCGATTTGTTGTAAGATTGTTGTAAGATTTAGATTGGTTCCTGCTCAATTACGTCTCATAATTGTTCACTGAGGGTGACATTCATTCAGGTATCCAGCAAGGGCACATAGACCTTTAAGATTGTGGTGCATATTGTGATATCCTGTGAAGGTTTTAATTTTTTCAAAACCATTGTGAACATGAACAGAAAAATTTGGTTGAGCCTGGATTTTTGGTGGCATCATTTTCGAATTCCAGTATTGGGAGATGATAGCGTTTCAGATTTGGTTTCACGAGTTTTCCCCTGTTTTTTTTTCTCATGTCCTAGTTTCAGAAAGCATATACGACCTATAGCAGAAACTGTGAGACGGTTCCATAAAGGTTTAGGGTTGAGGGAACTATGCGTATGATTTCATTAATATTTCAATTCGCCAGTCTTCTAAAGCCAGGTTTTAACATTAATAATTCAGTCTGAAGTAAAGTTTTTCGATTCATTAACGTTATGAATGTCTAACTTTTGCATTTCATGAAGAGCCGAATATGTTTTATAGCATGATAGCTATCATGTCTGACATGATTCTTTGTCGTTTAATATGCGTCTATTTGATCAGTTCCTGAGTTACGTTGAAGTGGACTGTTTCCTATTTTAATAGTGAGCAATGAATTCTGACATATACCTTAACTTAGAGCCGTACAATGTCGATTATATTTTCGTACGCGGCAATGTAGCATCCAATGTTTCTTTAAAGGGTCCGATTGTTGTTGACGGGATCACAATTCTGGCATTTTGATTTCGTTTATCCTGTTGGGTTGATACTGGTTTTTTTTATCTTTTTGCTTGTCAGTTCAGTGCTTGTCAGTTCAGTGCTTGTCAAATCAGTTGCTGAAAAAATTTCTACATTAAAGGTAGTAGAAATGTGAAGTAGAAGAAAACACAAACTGAGAGAATTTTAAGGACTTCCTAGGCAATTATCACAGAAGTTTTTCAATCTTCGGAATATCTTATGTAGACTCTCAAGTATCGCGTAAGGCTACATATCCGGCACAGGTTTGTAAGACATCACCTATGATGGACTACTGAGCTATCAAATCTGTCACGTCTGATCGCGGAAGAATACTTACTAACTATACTGTCTTTCAAAGCAAATGATATGTAATACATGGCAGCACTGTTGACCAAAAATACTTTCCGTATAGTTCATAAATGGTGTTATGCGTTGGCATATGTAAGTACATATGTATATCTGCATATGGCAAAGTGTCTACATATGCCTGAATAGCTGCATATGCCAGAGTATCTGTATATGCCGGAGTTCTATTATAATCTGTGGTCGCTTTTCAAAGACGTAAAATTATTTCACGTTTTTTGTGAAGAACACTATTAAAATGGCATCTAAATCGAAACAAATCACTGTTAGTGGAAGGAAAATCATTCCTAAACTCAAAGAAGAGGTTAAGCTTTTTGTAAAGAGAAAATAATAGGAAAAAGTCACTCTTCGGTCCCTGTACGTTATGCTGTCATTTGAAAAAATTAGTTCCATTGTGTCCATATTTTGGAAATTAATGGAACGCAAGAAACGCATAATATGAAACCTAGCGAAAAAGACACAAAATATAATTGGTTCTGAAATTTGTGAAAATTTGCAAATACGTTTGACAAACATGTCTACAAAGGATGCTGTTTGCAAAATATCAAGCAAGAATGGGTATCGCGGATGAGTTTCACGCAGTCAATCATTCATATCAGAAGTAAATAGAATTAAAACGAATCGAATTTATTTATTATTACGAATGCATTTATAAATAATCCTTGATAGTGTTGGAAGCACGAGCTTTTTGCTCACGATGCATTCGCATCCACCTATGATGGAAGTCCATGAACGGTAGGGCGCTGAATAAGGCTGCGGAAAGATTTTTGAGGACTGAAAAAGCTAGTAGCCGGCTAAAAAGGGAGATCGTTTTGCAAATAGGGCTGGAAACAAAGAAGAAGAAGAAAAGGCTTGAATTGACGAAGATTTACTTCGATATTGAAAGTTTACAAAATTGAGAATAATGAAATTTAGTTTTTAGAAGGAGGTTTGAAGTGACATTTTCAACACAGAGGGATTTAAGCTCTTTTGAATTGAGTTGAATTAACCGTGGTGGGGTTTGGTTTGAAAGAGTCCAGCACAATAATATAATTTGATAAATTGAAAAACACGATTTTCCACTTATATGAAAAATAATTTTAAAATTACTAAAAACCATTCCAAGACCCTTATTAACCACTACGATTTTGTTGCATTTTTCACAACTGTATCAGATCTGTTTGTTTTTGATTGATTTCGATTGATTTCGACTTTAGCGCTTTTATTTAAATAAAAATGGTATGGTCAAAGGAGTAATGGATGCCTCAAGAAACATTTCGAAATCATATCCAATAAAGGAAATGAAAAAACGAATCACGAAAATATGTGCATTTTAACTTAAGGCCCAAACTAATCAAGAAATATTGTATTTAAATCTTAGATATCGATTACATGGGAAACCCTACGAAATTCTCCAAAAATTTTATCGAAATCGATCATTTTTGAACGAACATTGCAGTCCAGTCTGAGCGATAATTTGTTTTGCGTAAAATTTTTTCTATTCCGCATGCATATATTACGATTTCAGATAAATTTAGTAGACGAAATATACCCTCATCAAAAAACAAACAATTAATGAACAAATTTTCAAAATACCACATTATAGTCCATTGTAATTAATTTAAATATTTGAATTTCAGGCTTTTTTCACACGGTAGCAAATCGTAATTTTGCAATTTCACTGAGTATTTCATCTTTTAGACTTAGCTAATTTCTCACACATCATTGGAACATCGAAAAATCTTTTATCTATAACTTTGTACATTGCATAGCTTATCAATTTTTATTTAAAAGAAAACACATGAAATGCAAATTTTTACAAAAAAAAACCGCCATATATTCAAAATTAACGGTCAAAATCGTATAGAAAGAAAGGAAACTCCAAAATCAGCTAAAATAAATTAATGCGATTTTCTTTTGTCTTCCGTACAAAGTTAACATGACCTCAAATCTCACGACGTTTATAGGCCATCAATCTCTTCAAATCCACTTTATCGTGTTGATGTTTTCGCAATTATATTTTGACAACCCTTTGTTGCAAACCACTTTTATGTATGCTTAACGTTGCATAATAATAGTGATTGGCGAAGATTGTGGAAATTTTCTTGAAGAAAATAAAAATTAAAAATGCAACTGCACGTATTTATGCGGTTCGAAAAACGTGAGATTAATTTGCCAAAGCGAAATCAGAAAAGATAAAAGCAAAGCAAAGAAAAACTAAAGATTCGATTCAACGCTGTATATATCACCGGTTATGGGAGCCGGAAATTTAGATCATTAATTTTAACACACTATTCATATATGATGAATAATTTTCAATATTTTTGAGTTGAATTGAAAAAAAATGAATGAAATTACAGCATTCTAAATTGTGGTCTGGTGTAGATACGATTCATTTCTAGTAGTTAGATATTCTTGTACGTGAATCGCGTAAACTGTCCGTTCATGAAAAACTCGATTCGATGTAATGAACTCTGCTCTATTTTCTAATGTTTTGATATTGAATTCAATACGATCAGGTTTGTTAATTCTCCATTGCTGAACCAATACGATCAATTCAGATCTGAAATCATTCGGGAAAAACATTGTCCAGAGTTCAGCTACCACCTAAATATCTTACTCGAAAGATGCGAAGTAGCCAAGCACTTTATTCAAGTTAAATTTGAAAACTATGTTTCAGAAATAATTAATTGGCAACTTCATGTCCTGACAGTTCGATGACACAGTACTTACAACCGAAACTTAAAGAGATTTTGAGTGTCAAGTATGTCAAACATCCAATACAAAACTCGGGAGATAGGACTCGCCACACGAATTTGTGCAGATTCACTATTGTCGTTGTCAATTAAGTATTTGGTGCCTTGTCGCCCCTGTTATCCCATCAAATCTTTCATTAGTCCATTAAAATCGAGCCTTGTCGAAAAAAAAATTTATTTCAAAAAAGAAACTACACTTTGTATCTTTTCTTCTTCAAAGATCCTCTCATTAGTTATGCCTTTTTCCCACCAAAAGAGGAATTTTTACATGCCTTTTTTGGAAAAATGGGTTCTTCAAACTTTTCAAACTTTGCAAAACTCGCTTTATCACGTACCCCTTAGAAAAGTTAGAGGTTACAGTATGTAATCTTGTGTTGTCACACGATTCAAAAAACCTAACAGCGCCTTTTTGATTGACTGACTGACTTTTGTTGACTCGTCAAAAATACCCAAACACTAGGCAAGGTTTTCTTGAGCGACAATTGTGAACAAAACGAGCAAAACTCCCGGAAAGTTTAAAAATCGTTTTTCGAATCTAACCGACTAGCAGGTGTATTTCAGCTTTTGAATATCTTGCGTGCCTATTTTTTCAACTCCATACTGGCCCTTTCAATCATATTTTTATTGCCGACATGAAAGTAAAGAAATCGTGCTCGTAATCGATCCGGTATTTCAGCTGGCTCAACGGCTTCCTTCATTACAAACGTAATATACATTTCACATCGGAAGCAGGAACTTCTCTTTCACTCATTTTAAGGACAACCGGATAAAGCGAACTAGCTTGCAGCTTGGGCTCGAGTATGTAGAGGGAATCTTCTTAACGCACCCTGTACCTCTGCGACACATGATATCACTCTCAAGTAAAAGGCTCATCTGAGGACAAGATCCTCACCAGAATAGCCGCTGACAAAAGTGAAGGAGTGCAGCCAATACCCAACATAAGCTTGGTCCGAAAAATAATTAGAAACACCACCAACGTCCAAAAGGATGACTATAAAACAGTAACAACTGGATGGGCACACTCAAGGTTTTTGATAAAAGGATTCAGCACTTTATCTGCAAGTAGCTTAAGGCAATAAGTGAGCTTAAAAAATCTGAAGAAAGTCACAGGAAATATTTACAACCTACATTGAAAATTTGACTTCCCGCGTGAAAATCGGCCTGCAGCCCACTGAAGCCGAAAAATAGCAAAAATGGAAAGCCGCCCGACACCGAAAATCCAAGTGAAGGGGGAGAATTATTATTATTTTACTAAGGCAGTGCTGGAAGAATGCTCATTCCTGACTCGTAGGTTAGACAAATGAAACATTGCGCAGATGTCACAATCAAGGATCTGCACCCGAGTTTCAACCGAAAGAAGAAGGAGGCTGATTACTATCTGGCGCAACTTTTCAGCGGATATTTTCAGTTCTACCTGCATAAAATGGCGTAATCACTGTCTCCTTATTGCCTGCTTTGCTGGGGATTGCGCATGCCTTTTTTGTCACCTTCTGCATGTGTGAAAGGTCGGCTGGTAGCCCCTGGTATCGGGTCAGAGGAAAAGCCCAAAAGTAAAATGCGATCGAAGGTGACTTCCATTGGGAGTTGTCTATATTGGATAGACAGAAAAGAAGGCTTTTCCCGCCAATCGCCTTATCTGAAAAAGATTACTGAAAAAAACGGTTACGAAAATCGAAGGGAGCATTGTCTCAAGCGAGCCTTATAGAAATAGGCTTCAAAAATCATTAGGCTGCAGAGAAAAAAGCTTAAATTGACAAGAAAGTATACAGGGTTCACCGAAGAGCTATTGTAACATGATGTTAAATGGCTTGCTACCAGGCACGTTTCTATACCCTTCCTTGAACAGTCTGTTTTTAAAATGGCCATAACATGAAATAACAGCCAAGTTATCCAAGTAGGAGAAGTTATCAATGACTTGAAGGAATCGATCGAATACCTCAGGCTGATGCATAACTCCAAGATGAGCTTCGCCGCTCAAGTCAAACAAATCAAATGTTTCAACAACAACACATTTTGTTGCTGATTGAATTATCAGTTCAAGAAAGACAAGTGTTCAAGAAAGCTATGTGGATCAGTAGCCATAATATGGTGATTCGGAAAAAAGGTAACAAGAACAAAATGTAGTACATGATGCCACATGAGGCGTACCTAGGAAATAACGGGACAAGTTTTCGTTACCGTCGCCGACCTCAAGTTCAAGCGCCATATTGCTGAGCCGCCTGACAACCCTCTTGAATATCCGCTAATGCCGTTGAACGAAACCAAAGCGTAAATGCTATGGTTAGTTATACAGCGCTAACACTCTTGGGTGGCTTGTCGCAGACAGAGATAAATAAGCAGGTCTTTTTTCGCAAAAGTTTTGAGATTGGGAATCGCGTTTTATGCAGAAATGAGAGAAAGTTTTCGAATTTAAATAAAATTCCATCTATTTTGATTAAATACCATTAGATCGGAATTATTTACGCCATATCGAAAATATCTTTTTCAGCTCAACCATAGCCCCTACCTCGCCTCGGTGTTGAAAGTTGAGTAACATGCCAACGTGAACTTTTAATTCTCGTTAAATTTACAAAGAAGGGTTATTATATGTTCCAAAAATTTGTGTCAAAAATTATCTGTTACGTACACACAGGATTTTGAGTGACATAAACGTTTCCTAGACGGGCGATAAGATCACAAGGATGATTCATGACCATGACGTAGTTCAACTTCGAAAAAGGTTGAAATAATCGATAAAATAATCTGTTTCATCCGTCAAGACCGTCTTTTGAACATCGGAGCAACTGTTAACAATGTAGAAAATAACGAAGAATCAGTTTCAAAAATGTACATGGATGTTAAAGACTGAGGAAAGTGTGTTTCAAAATGCTCAAAATCGTCATGCCTGGCTAAAAGAACTCACAAATGAAAATTTTTTTTGATATTTTGAAAAGCATCAAAATCATCCTTAACTGTTACAACGATGTAGTTATTTTGGATGATTCAATTCATGCACTGAAAAAGAATTCACTGTCACCAGCACTGAATAAACCTCGTATGCTCAAAAGAAGTTTCAATGTCAAATCAATCAAGCTTCCATGCTGGTTCTTTTTTCATTTTCTGAAGGCACGAAAACACGGTAGTCGTTTTTCAAAAATCGAGAGTTTTTTTCGTGATACTTTGTATTATTTTTGTAATTTTATATCATAAATTATTGTATAATCTTCAGTCGAATTTGTTATCGAACTCTTTCAATAATTCTTTTTTCTGTGGAAATGGTAAAATTATTTTTCTATACAAAAATACTCTAAATACTGGTAAAATGAGATACAGCGACGAAGAAGGCTACCAGGAAATTTGTCCGGACAATTACTCAAGCTATTTGTGAGGAATTATTATATTCCTCACTCTACCTTTCGATATCACTAGATAGGTAGAGTAAGGAGTTGAGTGACGATGATGACATTTTTCCACGACCTCGAAGATTAATCCTTCCAACTATTCTACCTGAGTCTGTATGAAGTTCTAAAGAACATGAAGAAGAATGGTCATCAACTGATAATCCTCCGATCTTAGAGAAGTTTTGAAGTCGTCCTGGGACAAACGTTGATACTCTTCCCGAATCCATAACCAGTGCGTTAAACTTATCTGTTGAAGATGACTTGTTCACATATGTTTTAGAAAAATCGAATAGGCACTATTATCAAAATAACAATATTTTCAAAATATCTCAAAAAAGTGTGAAATAGATAGATATCACGGCATCGGATATGAAGAAACTTTTGGGACTCATTATTTTCAAAGGGCAATCATTTAGGGTCTAAAGGGTAGAAGAGACGAGTACTGGACCACATATCCTTGCGCAGAAACGCCATTCTTTGCATAACCATTTCTACAAATAGATTCCGACAAATATGGAAGGCTTGGTATTTCAACGATAACGAGAATATCAAGGATGAATCAGACTGATTGACCAAAGTCAGGCCCAATATTCATTATTTTCTTCCGAGATTTTTTGAACATATACAAACCTGCGTGGAAAGAGTCCTTGAATAAAGGCGTTATATCTTTGAGATGACGGTTATTTTTCAGAGTTTAAAATGGGAAAACTCATAAAATACGGGATACTAGTGAGAATGTTATGTGAGAGCGATACAGAATACATTTTTTAGTTTGCTACTTATTCTGCATAGGGATCACGACTGATATCGACAATACAGATATATTGTCTGGCACCATCTGTACATGGATAATTATTATGAAAGTTTTGATAACTCAGACTTTTGATAACAAGCCCGGTTGCCAAAAAAATTTGGGTATGTGGAACCATCAGCAAAATTAGAGGTTTACCGAAGTGTCTAAAAAAGATAATCTCAAATCTCAGCAAAAGACAGACAATCTTTCATCGTGAATGAGTTGACAGATTTGATTGACATGTTTGAAGTGAAATTCAAACCTGTCAATCAAAGTAAAGAGTGAGCCTTATTTCTTTCCTTTTCCTTATTTATTATATTATTTATATATGGGAAATGAAAGAGAGTCACAGTATTGACAGAACAGTACACCAAAATTAACTAAGCCTGATGCATTGATTGATTATAACAATTTATGAATGGTTCGTTTCAATACTACGAAAGGCGTTGGAATCGGAAGGATAAAATATGCAAAAAGACAATATGACGTTGATCAGTTTTTTTTATTTTTTGGTTTTAAAAGTTGGTATTCTTTTCGAAAAACGGAATTTATATCAAATTGAACAAAAAACAAAACAACACTTTATATCTTTTTCTCTACGAAAATTCTTAGGAATGATGTCGAATTGTGTGCCAAATAATCGTCATTTGCGGGAAGTGATGCTTTTTTTCTTTCATTGAAAGAAAACGGCGGCTGAAGCTGAGAAAAGTTAATGGAGATAGTGCTGTAAGGGAGACAACGTGCCGTTGGTTCCGTCGCTTCAAAGACGGTGATTTTGGTGTTGAAGACCATTCGCATTGCTCGATGAATATCCGTGCCAAACGCAACAGGAGCGTGCTTCAGTATTAGGAGTTACCCACCAAGTGATTTTCAAGCGCTTCCATACGTTGGGAATGATCCAAAAACAAGGAACTTGGGTTCCTTATGAATTGAAGCCAAGAGACGTTGAGCGTCGTTTTTTCGCCTGTGAAAAATTGATCCAGCGGCAAAAAAGGAAGGGTTTTATTCATCGCATCGTTACGGGTGATCAAACATGGATTCATTATAGATATTCATCAACCCAAAGAGAAGAAAATCATGGAGACTGCCCGGTCATGCTTCTGCATCGTCGGCTCGGCCGAATATGCATGCTGCGAAGATTTTGCTTTGTATTTGGTGGGACCAGGACGGTGTTATTTATTATGAGCTATTGAAACAGAACGAAACCATCGCTGGGGAACGGTATCAAACCCAATTGATGCAATTTAGCCGGGCTCTGCGCGAAAAGCGGCCACAATACGAGCAGAGGCACGAAAAAGTCATTCTACAGCATGACAACGCTCGGCCTCATGTTGTCAAGCCCGTTATAACCTACTTAGAAACGCTCAAATGGGAAGTCCTACCCCACGCGCCATATTCCCCAGATATTGCGCCGTCCTATTATCACTTATTCCGTTCGATGGCACATGGTCTGGCTAATAAGCAGTTCTACTCATATGAAAACATCTCAAAATGGCTTGATTCGTGTATAGCCTCAAAAGACGAACACTTCTATCGTGACGGTATTCGAGCTCTGCCAGAAAGATGGGAAAAAGTTTTCGCTAGCGATGGGCAATATTTTGAATGATTCATTTTTAACCATTTTTTCACAATAAAGTGGAAATTTCATAAAAAACAGCGAGAACGTGTAGAAGGTGGTTTGAAAAATTCGAAGCAAGTGATTTGTGACACGCTACGTTCAGGACGGCCATCTTTGGTTGATGATGACATTTTTAAGACTTTAATAAAGCAAGACCCCTTTTTGACAACATAGGACATTGCGGAGAAGCTGAGTTCAACTGAACACTCACTCAACAATCAAGAGCCAGGACCATCCATTTTCAGGAAAAGGGCGCCTAAACGAAATCCATCAGGAAGATTATCGATAGATATGAAAAAATATGTTCTTAAAAACAATTGCTGGAACCGGAAGGATAAAATTTGCGTAAAGACAATGTGAAGTTGATCAGTTTCGCTTATTTGTTGATCGAAAAAACATGTTAATAAAAAAAATTACATAAATTATAAACTTTTCCTTATTTGTACTTTTCACTGTATATTCTATATTCGTTCATAAAAAAAAGTTCCTATCTTTTATAATAACGATGAAGAATACATTCTAATTTAAAAAAATCAGTTGCATGAAAAAATTCTAAGTAGTTTTCAATTTAAAGTGTTCTTACGTATTGAAGATTCGCGAGGATATTCCAAAAATCGTCCGCCCCCGCCCTAACGCACCGTCGCGAAGCACCCAACAACAATGTGTTGATAAAGGATATCTTATAGTTCTAGCCACGCTTCCCGAGCCAATAAGAAAAAAAGCAACGAAAAAAATTGTGAATCTTTCATCAAGACGACGCGTCAAAGCACACTGTCCTGATTATCAGGTCATTTTTAAGCCAACCATGTAGTGTAATAGTTTGTCACCTCATCTTCTTTGCAACAAATGCTGGTTGCTTAGGGGATCAGAGTACCATCGGACCTAGCTGTGATATAGATTCAGACCTTCGCAAAAATGATCAAGACGGAGCAGGATTTTGACTTGATTACCTTCTTGGGTACTATTGGTTTTAAAATGAGAAACCACAACTCGCTTCACGACTCAAAAACAGCAACACGGAAGTACTTGTGATGAAACATCATTCCAGGTGGAAGCTAAGAAGGATATGACTTTGTTTCTTCCCTCTATATTTTTCAGCTATATTTCAGCGTATCGAAAATTGACGTTTTCGTTTCGTCGATGACATTTAGCTTCATTTTACGATCAATTTCGTTTCGGGACCGCTGAGAACTTCAGCATCGGGCACATAAGTTGTTTAATTGGGAATGTCTAGAGTGGGTAGAATCGGCAAAGAAATAAAAGGATGTTTTTCAAAAAACGAACATAGTCGCAGGATGATTCAGACTACTCCTTATACTGACTCTGAATTTAAATCCAATTTGCAATCGTATATGAGAATTATTGTAAAATAGGAGTCCGGCAAGTTGAATTGGTAAATGAAAAGGAAATCAACTCTCCATTCAACTGAAAATGCTGAAGCAACATTGAAAGTTTTTGGACCTTTCCATAATAATTCCTCCAGGTTATTATTGTGTATATTCAAATATACTTGAAAATCTACAAAGGTTCGCATAATTTCATGCCGAGAAGCTTTTTTGAAGAGAAAGTCCACATTGTTCTCCATATATAAAAACTTATTTTTGTGAAACAAAAACACACCCAACTTTTTTTTTAAATGAAAAAGAATCAAAATAAGTTTTTTTTTTAATTTTCACCTCCATCGATGCCATCATATGTTAACAGTTTTCAGACGGAAATGCGTTGAAATGCAGTATTGCATGCCATGCCCAAAGTGCATTCAATATGTTTCACTATTCTGTATTATTCTGTCTACTACGCTCACACATAACTGAGTGCATTCGCTATTTTAAAATTAAATTGCACCGTGGAACGTGACATGAATGCTTCCACTGTTTGTTGCTGCTGTTTTAGTTTAGTGGAAAAGCACACTAAGTAATGCACACTACGCAAAATACGTTGAAAAATAATTTAAGTGTCTAATGACCCAGTTTTTAAATAGTCTCGCCATGTTGGTTTCAAGGTTTGCCACTATCTTACAAGGAATTCTAAATGCTTACAGAATTTTCTTCATCAAATTGGTTGTTTTTGTTGTTGTTCTTGCCTCTCATGCTGTCTTATTTATGACTGTGGAAAATGATGTGTATGAATTAATTATAACTTCTTCGCCATATGTTGGACATGCATGGTTGAAAAGAACGAGAAGGAGTACAAAGTGTACCAATTTTCGTAGCCCCCCAAATGAACTCTTTGTATAAAATGATCTATACGCTGCATGAAAAGGCTTGCCGACGGTCTCAATTTTATTGTATTTTGATATTATTATTTACTAGAATCCCCTATTTCAAAAAAGCCCAGGCAAGCACTTCACCTTACCTCCCCGTGTACGGTGCTCTTGTTTAAAGATGGACCATGTTATCGTCCCGCAGAGACCAAAGAAGCTCCCTAGCTCTATGGTCACCAATTGTTGCACTTCTGTTACCTTAGTACTCCTTAGCCAAACAGCGTTTGTTGGGATTACTCAGACAATCTAGAAAGAAGTGCTCTGTACTTTTTCCTTACTCGGCACATGCTATTCACGTATCTTCCGTTTGGAATCCTTTTCGTTTTGTCTGATCACCTTAAAGATAGTGCCCAGTTAAGATCGCCTATAGAGTTATTATTTCTGTATTTCCCTATTAGTTGTTTTGTCGACTTGTTGTTAGAGCGGGACCAACGAGTTCAGCTTATCCAGTGGTCGTTCTTGTCATTCCAATCTGTATCTAATTCTATTCAGATAGCTTTGGCTAGTTACATCTTCGTTAATAGCAATTGGATCCTATATTCTATATTGTATTTCAATAAGGGTGGATCGATGTTGAAATAGAATAAAACTAGCTTTGTATAATGTATTAAATAAATCCTCTCTTTATTTTAAAAATATAACATCGTTCAATGTCCTGTGTGAGTTCTTATGGTAACGCAGATCTGAGTATCTAATGTTTCATGACTCTGCTATTTAAGCCTGTTGGTATTAACTTCATGTTGACTTCCGTGGTATCCGTTTTTTGTGGCATATTGGTACAGACCTGTGCCTTCAACACCACAAGGAAAAGTCTTGCGGTGTTAAATCATTCGATCTTGTTGGGTCATGCAACTCCTTTCTGCGAGGGACCACTGTTCTGTTGGATCGCTGGAGCCATCTGCCCACTTTTTCTATTAAAATCCTTTTTTTTGGATTAAAGGCAATTGGTAATCATTGTTCTGTAACACATGACGTGGACAGTGTCGGTCTTATCAACAGCGTTTTCGAAAAAGTACTGACCACTGACGCCGCCGGTCCAAAATGCAAACATTAATTTCTTGTCAATGTATCGCCACACGGAGATCATCCTCCTTTGTTTGTCCTCGTTCTTTGTACGGTAATTGTGTTTCTGGGCATAATCATTAGCCCAAAATATACCTTGTCGCTAACGATGATTTTGGACCGAAATTGGGGTCCTCTTCCAAACCCTCCTAAGGTCTTCGGTCACTTACTTTAAACCACTGGGTCAATTAGATCTTGTAAGGGTATAGACCAAAGCCCCAAGTTGGAGACTGCGGAATGCCAAGTTGTCGTTCACTGTGAAGAATTGACTGCCGCGGGTACTCCTATGGCCTTTTACGAGCCGCGAAAATGTTCTCTGCCTATTTGAAGATCCTTCAACAAAAAGGTGTTGAATAATTGTCTACCGAACCGGCTGTCTGGGTTTTGGCCAACAAACGTTGTTGGTCTATTCTCAAAAGCCACCACGTCCGCTGTAAAATGGTTGTAACTCGCGCAGTTAGCAACATACAACATTCACCTTGATGTCAAATTTATTTATTTGGACATACAACTCAATCGAGTACCTTGTGATGGTGATTCGGAATTAATAATAAAGAGCACATCAGGCTCGAAAACATGGCCGCCAAAGTTTGCCCACATTGACCCGCCCCAAAAGTAATACCCTATAGTTTTTGTTACCCTATTTTGGTTACCCTAGTTTTAGTTACCCTAGATCACCAAAGAGCTGTGAGCTTGGTCGGTGATTTACTCTTTCATTATGCTTTAAACGCCGGCATCTATGGACTCATTTCAGTTTTACACTTACTCGACTTGTTTCGGCTTTCAGGACCCGCCTGCGATACTCTACTAGATTTAAAAATAAATCTCTAAGGGCAAGTGCTGGAGTGCCGACTCGTTGTCGGAGAAATTTTAAATTCCTCCGTTTTGATTGTTACCACATTTGTGGTATCCTTTTATAATAGTTTTCAAACATTTTCTCTATTTTTACTTTCTATTGAATCCTAAATATCCACCCGTTATTCAATATCAACAAAAAATGGGAAAAATAATGAAAAATAGGCGCGTCCTCAAAATTCCAAAGACTAGGCTTCCTGAAAAGTCATAAAAAATGGTTATTTATTATTCTTAAAAATTTGGAAAATTCCCCGGGCTGCATCAGTTTCAGTGTTCGAATATTTTCTCATGAATATAAGGTTGAAAACATATGACGCGTTTTCCTCGAAACTCTATTACAAAATTGCTGACAGTTATTTCTAGGATTGCCTGCGATTGCTTAGGATTGTAGAAACCAATTCACATGAACCTCTAAAACCTATCGAATATGCTGAAATGCGACTTACCTGAAACACCCAAAAAATAATTAAAAATTTACAAAACAAAAGAAAGTGTAAAAATTCGAATTTTGGAAAATTTTTTTTCGAAACCATCATTTTTGGATTGAGTTTTAACAAATTGTAGTAAAGAGTTTCATGTAAAATTTTTTCATACATCATTTGAATTCTCTCATACATAAAATTCTCTTATACATCATTCTATGTGTCAATGAATTTTATGTGTTTCAATCTTGACGTTTCTGGGATATTTTTGGCCAGGGCCTTGAAATTGATTTTGTTTAAAGGCAATTTTTCGCCATTTTTGGAATATGACATTGTCCCCAATAATGGGGACCGTATCTCGTCAATACTGAGGCGAATGTTGTCTTCCATGTTGCTGGCGTAGTCGAGAGTTTTAACGTTTCCCCACAAAAAATTGTCCAGTGGTATGAAATCACAAGTTATTGCAGAACAAATGTCCAAAAGAATCAAAATTATGCCCTCATCATATGTTTCTTTCAATAAGTCGATGGCTGCACGAGCTGTAGTTCATCCTGTTGAAACCAGGGGTCCTCTGCATTACGGCGAGTCGATTACAGAAAGCGAATGTCATTGATCGTGGCTCTGTAGCGGTCACCATTGGCTGCAATGTTATTCCCAACAGAAATTTTGAAACCATATTGACCAATAATTCCACCGGCCAGTAAAGCACACCAAACAGTGACTTCCTCTGGATGTAATGGTGCTTGGGCAGCCGTCTGAGGTTGTTCATCACACCAAATGTAGCAGATTATTGACGTAGCTATCAAACCGAAAATGCGCCACATCGCTAAACAAAACGTTCTTGTGAAATTCAGGATCAGAAGCAATTTGTTTTTTAGGCCTATACAAAAAATTTACACCGTCCCAATGATCGTTTGGTTACAATTCCTAGACGAGTTAAATTTTGTATGCCCGCACACCAAAATCCTTCCCAAAAATTTTCCATAATGTGGGTAGGCATAGGTTAGGCTTATTGTTGAGCACGATGTCGAGTGGATTCGCTTGATTCGATGTTGACACTACGCTCTACAGTTGTTATGGTTTACGTACTATACGACGTTTGGATGGATGCGTTTTATCAGTGAGAGTATACGTGGTGCGGAAACGCTTCTTTGTTAATCGAATTGATTGTTCTGATGAAAAATTATGTTGGTCATAAAATTGACGGAGTCTTCGATGAGATTCTCGAGCAGAATCGTTCTTTTCAAAGTGATTCTGCTCAGTTTGCAGACGTTGCTCAGTCGCCAACCTATTTATGGCATCATGTCAAAGCAAGTCAAACATAAAACGCATGACAGCTGTCATACCATACTCAGCATTAAAAAGTGTTGCCATCATAAAGATCTTTATCTCCAAAAAACATCCTTCACATCCGTTAAATTTCCTTAAAGATTAAATATTTCCAAGTAATTAAATATTCTGTATAAATAGTTAATACTTAATAAAAGCATTTCGTGCTTTCAAAATATAATGTTGGGTTATAAGTTCGATTTAACAAACTCTTAAACGATTCCCGAAAATTTCGAGTAGATATGAAGTGAAGTTGTTATTCTCGCGTAAGTTCGCTGATTGTCATATACGTGCAATAGGTGTTATTAACAAGGAAACAATGGAAAATGAAATTTATAACAAAAGAAAGACATAAAGAGTGCTCAAATTCATCAATTTATCACACCATTAGCGAGTACCTAAGCTTAACTCAGACGATTCCTCAGCGGTGCTCAGTTTGACAATGTTCCTTGAAACTGATGGCTTGATCTTGATTCTGAATTTCATTTGCCCTGAGATTATACTCCCACCAACACCAATATGGTGTGTTTCTGGAAAAGGCACATTTTATGTGTTTGCACAACTTCCACTCGATATCGACTGTTAGAAATACCATTGAAATATTATCATGTTTGAACAGCCTTCTGCTGAAAATTCATGCAAAGAGAACCTGAATCATAGGAAAGAACTTTGTCCTGTGGACATGTTAAACAAAAAGTGTAAATCGCTAATATCCATTTCACAATATCTGAAATCCAGACCAGAGAAAATGAATTGTCCTGCAAAATATTGACTCGAACTATCAAGTCAGCTATAATAGCATTTCCGCAATTGTATGCACTCCAGGACTTCATTAAACTTTTAATTCAATTATGCAAATCACTTTAAAATACATAAACCTTTTAATTGAAACACGTGAAAATTTTATTCCATATGCTTTTTGTCCTAGTCACATGCTTATGCTCACTCCTTTGTTTCAGATCACAATCGACTTCTAGGACATTCACAACAACAGCAACAACAAAATACTTCAAACAGTCCAAAAAGTGGGATCATCCACTCTATAAAGGGTAATACCACGAATTCATCATCAGCTCCAACCGCAACAACAGCAGTAACGCCATCATCGCCAACAACAGGACTCATTTGTGGAGGATTAAAAGCAGGAAGCAGAGGCTCGCTCTCACAAACTCCCCCGTCGCCTAGTATTTTGCATAGCAACAATACTAGCAATAATGCTGCACATAGTCCCACATCAGTTGTTCTCCAGCACCACCAACAACAACAACAAAGCCACAAGGTGATGAAATATGCAAAAATAGTGGATTTAGCAGGATGTTACGACTGGATGCAAATTATTATTTTCCTGTGTTGTGTTGTAAAATTTTTATAGTTCCCGATGTAGAAATTGGGACCGGGATAGAATAGCTGAGAATTGAGTTTGCCGAGCGTTTTGAAATGATTGTCTAAATTTTAATTGAAATGAATAAATTCAAAGTGCTTCTAAACTTATGGCGTTGGCAGGTTTGTTGAAGGTAGTGTGAGAATTGCATCCATTCTGCAACCGCCTCTCAAAAACTTTTCAAACAATTGTCATAGCTATCAACACCAAGGATTTCTATGTATATATTCAAGATCCTTGCATTTCACACATTTCGAAGCGCTCTTACCTCAATTTCCCGCTGAAGTGTTTGTCACATCCGTACAAAAGCATTAAAACATTCCCCAATGCGAAAAAAAACTACCCTTACGCGATTGCTAAATATATATATGCATAGCTCTGGACTTCCTAATCCACAGTTCATAATTTTCCACATTACTACTTTTATAGCAAAAGCAACATCTGCAAATTAAGTCATCCAAGGGAGCTGTAGATTTCCATTTAGTGCACGCTAAGGGTATTGAGGCGCTCGGAGTTCTTGTGCAGTACTTGGTCGACGACGTAAGTTCAAACTTTTTACTATTAATTTTAATTATCCTTTTACAGCGCCTATATATGAATGGTGGATCTGCCACCCTTATATAATCCTTCAGACTTTAAAGGCTTTTGTAATAGGATTTGTCGTTTTGCTTGAGTAATGTATATTGGAAAACAAGAATTAAAACTTTATTGAATTAGGATACAATATCCTGGATACAAACAATATAAAATGTCCTGGCAATTTTCTGCTTAAGCTAAGTAGATTATCTGGTGACTAGGAAAACATGAGTAGTTTTTTTTGATTTTTTTTCTATGTGTTGCGGACCATGCTTTATTCTTTCTGAATAAAAATGTTTATCTTCAATGCCAACGACATTGAAGCCATTAAAATGCTTATGAAAGTCCTTAGGGAGCTTAACATTACTTCTAATATCTAATGTTTTTCAAAGAGGTTACGGGGTTTTTGAACAATTTTTTTTATTCATAAAAAATAAAATATTTTATTCAAACTTTTTACTGTCTTAAAGATAATTATTCGAAAAATAATTTTTTTTCATTTTCAAAGAAAAATATTTAAAACTCCGCCATTGGGACGTCATTTCCGATGACGCCTCGGGGAAAAGGTGCGTCCGCGTTGTCAGCAGAACTCATGACAGGATAATCTAAATTAAAAGAAGAAAAAAAAATCCTGTTTTAGTCAAGAGCATAAACTCGAACTTGGACGAAGGAAAAAAAGAAGAAGTGAAAATTACATTTTTGGCAGACATTTTTACAAGAAAATTCAAATTTTGGTCCACTTTTCTCTACATTTTTTGTTTTTTAAATAGTTCTAATTGAAGGAAAAAAGAATACTTCGTCCAAGTTCTTGAAAATTGTATCTCAAAGACCAGTGTAAAATTTCATCAAGATCGGTTGAGTAGTTTTCGAGAATTTTTGACAACCGATTTTGAAAACACAGTTTCGAGAAAAACGTGTTTGAAGTTTTGAGTTACAATAAATCTGGGGAAAAAATCGTCATTTCGTGATTTGAAGTAAATTTATATTTCGCTAACATTTATTGAAATTTTAGCGAACAAAGGGCAGTTGATTTCTATAACAGATTCAAGCCCAAAACTGCGATCACACTACGATCACACACCATTGACGTAATAAGGTTGAGCCAGGATTCTCACCAAATCGATTTCTTGCATACCTCTAGCCTCAGGCCCTAGTGAACTAAGTAACGGAGTACAAGGTAGGATTTATACGCAATAGAACTGAATTTATTGCAATTTGGTTACTGTACTAATCGGTAAAAATCTTCAGGATAATCTTTAGGTTAAAGCATCCTTCTGCTTCGACACTGCACATATAATAGAATTCCCATCGCGTATACGTCTTCTATAGCTCACTTTCGGACTCCCCTTCAAAGATTTAACCACGTTCACTTGGTTGCCTTTACACTTTTTTAAGGAGCAGTTTCATTTTCCCCTAAAAAAATGCTGGAGGGCGAAAGCGGAAGAAGTCCGACGGTCACAGGCTATCCTGGGGTGATACAACGTCATAATCCAGAAATTTTGCCACAAACTCAGCTCACCAGCGGGATATTGTGGCACGGTGCATTGTCGTAGTAAAAAATTTGCCAGGTTCTGATTCCTGTAATGTGAAGCCCGCATTTGTGCAACCAGGTAACGAACCCGCCTTTAAAACTGGCTTTCAAGTATATCCAAGGGGTACAATTCTCTATCAAAAAGATGAGGATGCTTTTGAACCTTAACTTCCTTGTTCAAATTCTCTTCGGTCATTGGAAGTACTCTTTAATCCAACTGAATCTCTCGAGTTGAATCTCCGGGTCATCAACTTGTGAAATAAATTGAATTTTTTGGGGAGACTTCCTCATGATTAACGTTTTGTTTATCGGCGCTCTTGATGCAAACTTGGTGCAACATTTGCATGGTCAAATTCTTTTAAAAACTATTTGGCTGCTATTGTATGCAATCCCTAAGTCATAAACAATTAGTTGAATGTTTGTCCGCCTTTTGGAGTTGAATATGCGGGTAATTACTTCGGTCGTACTTTAGTCAATCCTTGAAGGCCATGTGTCATCAGTTAAGCTTTTGCCACTCGAACACTGTTCACCGATTCATGCTACATCTACGTAGTTATCTCTAACCATTCCAAGAATATCTGTTGAGGTTTGCTCGAATTCGACGCAGAAATTGATGGCGTAGTGCTGCTTAGTTTTCTCCTTATCTTTTCTGAATTTTTATTTAGTTTTCTTCCTTGGACCTCGACGGCACTTATTAAAAGAGATTCCAAAAAACATCTTGCTTACTCTCCACTTACCCGTAGGCGACTGGAAACAATATTATATAATATTCCTACTATCACGCCCAGATGGTCTGATCCCCTTAATCACTCGGCTCCTGCTACAGAAATTCAGATTTATTGATCCTGCCCTACATAATGCTACCCAACACACAATTGGGGATCGAATATCTAAGAACTAATTTCAAGTCGTGGTAAGAATTCACGTACCAACTCAAGTTTTCGAGCTAGGGAAAATAACACTTTTTATTACAAGAATTGCTTTTTTCATGGTTTTCGATGCCTATGCGCGTATTCGGCCCACTAGTAGTCAGCCAACGTATCAATACGCAAAATTCCCTCACTATCCCAGACAACAGTCTCCATTAGGATGGACGAATTTCAAGATTGACTTTCCGTTCAGAACGACTGTCAAATATTTTGACATTTCTTTTATTTAGCCCTATTAATTTTGACGGTAGTTTATTTCAATAGAATGTTCCAATTTAGAAAACGACCTCGAAAAAAATTTTTTATCGTGTGCATGGGTACGTGTTCTAATAGTTTTGGTGACCTAAAATGTTTGACTATCAGTGCGCTACCGTATCAAAATAAAACTGGCGGTAATATATCATCCTGAGGGGAATACTACAAAACATTTAAGCCTGCTAGGTTACGCTCGATCAGAGAAACAACAATCGCGATAGAAACCTTCACTTAATCGAGAGAGCTTGGGCGTTATGTATACATTTATACAATTGAAAATATTACCGTGCTTTAAAACTTCGACCGTAGGACAACCTTTATTCATGAGAGTTCCAGAAGAGACACAGGAAGACCGTTGGAATGTGGGAGTCGTACTCTAGGTCCATAAACCTTAGCACATGCATGATTCCGAAAACTATTCGTTAGCAACTTCATATCGAAAACGATTCCAAGTTCCTAAGCCGTGAAGAAAGTAGCTTACCACCGATAATCGCAACGCTTCCAGGTCCAATTTCAAATCAGTTCCGTGACCAATCTGTTAGAGCAAAAATGTCCGTAAATTGAAAGATGTGGTAACCCAGTAATTCCTGACGTTTTTAAGAGACAACGCCACTCTTAATGCACCGCAGCCACTGCGATACTCCCGCAAGGGTCGACACCAACAAGCTGAACCATCCAAGGATGGCGGCTTATCAGCTCCTAGCGTAACTGAATATACCTCCAGGATTGAGGTTCGCAGCCAAGTCAAAGTGATACTCCATACGGTAGTATCCTAACGATTTCGACGGCTATATTTCGAACTGAGAACCCAGTTCTAGTGTTTTTACTAGGCTAAGGACCGCGGAGTTGCAACTTCTCGTCGGCTTCACCGGCATCAAATCTTTAACCCAGTAATATGGAGAAAAAAATGTTTTACCAGAGCCGGTGGAAATAAATGCACTGATCAAAAGAAAAGAATATGTCAGTCCTAAAGGAATCATTCTTTTAAAGGATAATTCTTGGCCGCCCTCGTCGTTGGCGGCTCGGCAAATACTGATGGATATCGATTGGAAATCAATGTTACACCCACCATATACCCCCGATTTTCCGCCAACTGGTTACCTCTTTTTTGATCCTTGAACTCCCTTCGTGGTACCTCTATCTCTTCGTGGACCTCTGGATAACTCCCTTTATGGTAAATCTCACTTTATTCAGCTTTGGCCGAAAAGTATCAGACTTTCTGCGAATGTTGTATTTTCTGGTTGACAAGAAGATGGCAAAAGGACATCGTAGGAAATGGAAAATACATGAAAGATACAATTTAATTTATTGGATTGTCATTTATATGTCTAAAAAGCAATAAACAAAACCATTTATAATTCCTTGAAAAATCGCTTGAAAATTTTCTATCCGTTTACAGAAAATATAAATGATATATTTTAATCTCATTCTATCAAATAATAACTGAAACGTTTGAAACAGGCCAATGTGTAGTAGAAAGTAAATTTTAATAATCGGACAATCAAAAGAAAGTTGCCAACAACATAACCACTTGTTATTGCAGCACCTTTTAACATTTAATTGTATTTATTCCAACTTTTTCTCAATAAATTTGTTGACTCACATGATACATACACAATGGCCGCTGCTGCACATACTTATCAAGCCACAAGACAGTGCAATAAATTTAAATAAAAAAAAATAAATTGTTAAAAGTAGGTAAATCTTATCAACCGCCATTGTGTGCTACGTATTGTAATGCAACTTTAAAGCGGAAGACTTGTACACGTTTAATGACCAGTGTAGTAACAAATTACGTTTTTAACCAGAAAATCGCTTACGTACATATGCAGATAGCAAAATAGTATGTTGTCCTATCTCAAGAATAGTGTAGAAATGAGTATACGCTTGGAATTGCACTTTAACGTTTTACAACTGCCGTAAAAGGTCAGTTACAAATGACCATAGGTGTAAGTGTGGTCATTAAATGCGTACGTTTAAGATGGTCACTGTGGTACTTGCACGAAAGACATCTTCTAATGAAATTCGTGTTGATGATAATGTATTGTGATAGTAAACAAATTAAAGCTATCAGGACATGATGAGTTCACGCTATTCAGTCAGTTTCGCGGAAAAGAGATTCGACGGGAGTTTTGATAGAGAAATGCGTACAAAAGGAAATTGTATATGTGGGTTTTAAGATATGCGGATAGAGTGGATGCATTTAGAAATTGCCGAATGCGAAGCAAAGCATGTCAACTTTTACTGTTTTCTTATAGTGAGCATGTCTTCCTACTCCAGTCGGCTACTAAGCTTGTAATTTTTCTCCTGTGAGGATTTATTCTAATAGAAGAACTCTAGCATCGTAAACTGAAGCAGATCCTGAAGTTTCCTTTATCAATTGGTTGCTTGAGTGATCTCATTCCTTTGGATTGGCCCCTGTTCATATGATACTTTCATGTTTTCAGGGAGCGAAAGCTTGGTTTGACATAGCGCCTCAAGATCTACCCTTCAGCCATCATAAAAGCGTAACGTTGTGTTTCGAGGCCTTTTATTTTTATCACAGCCCGGGAACTCATATCCGTTGGCCTATTTATTATTGTTGTTGTTGAATTGGTTTACTTTACGTGTTCAATCAACTTATATGAAATTGCTTTTATTTAAAAAAAGATTTCAGAAACTTAGGCTACATTTTCAGAAATATATCGGACCATTAATTTCTGATAGATATTCGGTGAGAGTACTTTTTATAGTTACCATTTGAAGTTAGAAGTATGTCGTAAGGTCTGCTTCAAAACTACTGACTCATATTTTATGATTACCCTGCAGCAACAAGTTATTCATGTTTCTAGCTGCCCTGGGAGTCTTTTCTCACTGTCTCTGCACTGAAGAGATGTGATTTATCAACTATTATCCCAACTAAGTTATGAAGTCTCGTGGATTAACGTGGACACCTGCCTTGTACGGCCTAATCCCACGGTCTCCATACGGGGTTTAAACACTTGGCAACCACCACCCCTAGAATCTGATACAAGTCTCAGTCCTAGGTCCCAATTTATTAAAGCTACCCGGATTCCCGAACACAAATGGTGAGTGCTCTTCGTCACTCTCTAGCCTTCGAAACCACGACCACCACGTTTCAGCAAAGAATAGGCTCCTCACCGTGTAAGGGGCTGACAGTAATCTGTCATAGGCGTCCCCTTAACCCGTGGTTCAGATAACGTCTGATCAGGTTGCGCTTCTCTACTGTCCGAGAAAAACTCTTAGTTTATGTTCCAGGCACACGGGACTGATGGCTCTTTCTCACACCTCGGGTACGTGGGGTCGGTACTCCCCGAAGACTGAATGGAACAAGCCGGAGCCTAGCCCATCAGCCGCCCTGCGTTCACCCGGATTCCTATAGCACTAGTCTAAAGGGTATGGGTTAACACAGTCACTACAATGGGACAACATTTACTGCATCAAATACTCAACATTTTCTATTTCACATTTTTAGCAGGTGTACTAGCCTCGCATCCACATCATCAACATAGTTGATGTTGCGATACGAGCTTTTTGACCTGCTAACAATTCAAACGTCAATTTCATAGACAACCCTTCCGTACATCTATTCAATCTTCACCTTCTTTCACTACATCTCTTCCTCAATCCTTCCACCATCTTCAAGCAAATCAACGATCCCCTTCAGAAACATCAGACACTTGGGCTACAGTCAACATATAGTTCGTTAATTTCAGTCCACACCTTTCTTTCATCTAAGTCAGAAATCAATTAGTTAATCATCATGGTCATCAAATCATCTCGGCTGCTATCACCCCTTGGTTCAGCTTCACTAACTTTTACATAGTACACCTATGATACTCGTTAGACCAACCTCTCCTCAGCAGTATACACCTCGAATCCTCGCTTTTCGTACGATACCTCGGTTCAGCAGTTCGGCAGTTCTCCCGTTCACACGTTCACCAGCAGCGGCTAGGCTTCTATACTTTCCCTCGGTACTAATATAGTCAGGTCCTTTCGACTGCAACTCCTTCTCCTCATACAACAGTTTCAGCTTTTTCAACGGACTTTTCACAAACATAAATCAACAACAGCGGCTAGGCTGCCATACATTTCCCTCGATACACTACGGGCTGGGCCGTATGTGACGTCTTCGGTACTAATTATAGGCAGCTCCTTCCAACTGCAACTCCTTCCTCTCATACAGCTCTCCATCCATACATCGGTTTCAACTTATTATCTCGCGGACTTTTCACAAACATATATCGTTCTTTTGTACGTCTGTCGTTACTTCTTTTTTAACAACAAATTAACTCAACATACGACCAACGCCACTGACACCTTCCCTCGCCGTTGGTCCAGTTATGGGTTTCCTCGGTTATTGGTCCAAGATCGAAAGAAAGAAACATACAAAATTTGATGGACAAACGGCGCTCAACTCCAACGACGTCAAGATGACCTAGATGACTATTTATCGCATACTCATGTTGGATGTGTTCATTCAGGTCGTACCTGTAAAATATCTGTAGAACCCAATCCATTCGTTACGTGTCACTGTTTTGTGCAGATTTGGCAAGCTGGCATTATTGGGCCAAATTTTCTCCAAAAGGAGGTTCGGTCATGGGAATCATCTGCTGCTTCATATTGACATCTTTTGTTGTTGCCATATCTTGAAGGTATTGATTCGAACAACTTTTGCTTCCAGCAGAATGTTGCATCATGACAAATTGGGCGTTACATTAGCTAAAATGCGCCAAAAATACGGTGCCCGTATTATCAGTTGAAATGATGACGTGAAGTGGGCACGCAGAAGCTGTAATTTGGCTTTTAAATTTAATTTGTGAAAGGCCGCGGAAGACAAGTGTTATGCAGATAATCCAGAAGCAATTGACAGTTTGAGAGCCAATATTGAAGCAACCATTGCCAAAATAGAGCCGCAATCCAAAAAGAGCCCAGTTCAAATGGGGCTCCCGGAGGATTGTTCTATCAAACAAAGTTTATTAAGTTTCAAAAATGTTAAACCGTATGATTTATTAAATTTTAAAATCTAAACTTTTCGAGATACACTATGTCAGTGGTCATGAAAGTAATATGACACTCAGTTTTCTAGATCGGCCGGGCTGTGCTGGGCTACTTTTTGTAAGGGTCAGCTATCACGTGCTCCATTATGGCTGCATGACGCCATGCATTTTCGCAGTTTTGACAGAAAAGTAAGCATGATCCGACAAACCTTAGGTAAAAAATGTCAGGCTACAGCAGCAACCAAACCAGCCTCTATATTTAATGTTTTATTTCATGTGTCCTCAACTTCTTTAGTACCCAATTTTCGGATCCCTGCTGTGAGAATCGTCGTTCAAAACAATTGATTGACTCCTCTCTAGAAATTTTTCTCCAGCATCGATAAAACACAATTTTTGTGACACTCTTGTCTCCTGTCAGCTTACTTGCTTGAAGTTGGCTTATATGAAACTACTGTAGGCAAACAAAGTAAGACTTTATAAATTTAAATTTCGCACGGAAACCCAATCGTCAAAATATTGGTTGGTATGGTTGGTATTGGTTGGTTAATTATATTTGGTTGTAAACCAGATTGGTATGACTGTCAGTGACATCTGTGCGAAATGTCACATCAAAGTAATCATTAGTGTTTAGAATACGCTTGTCTTTCTAAAGTATAAAAAGTTCATTCGGCGATTTTTACAATGAGTGAAATTATTCAACCAAGAAGTGCCCTTTAATTGCGTGCGGAATCAAATTTCTGTTGCCTTTTATATATATTGTATAGATTGCACGAAGACTTTAATCGAAATGACGATTATCCTGGTCGGAGGATCAGTTTTCCTCAATGAGCTCTGGTCAGGCGATATTTTTTATCAGTTTGTGATGCCGACCCTAAAAAAATAAATGTAGGGTGTTCTGGTCACAACAAATTCACTTTTTGGTCATAACTCTAATTCGCCCAAAGAGGGCAGGGTTGTCTAGTATTATTTCAAGGACCCAATTTTTCGTAAATAATTCATTAAATCCTTACAAACGAAATGAAAAAACGAACTCGTCACAGAACAGCTTTGCTATCGCATCATCAAAAACAAAAAACAGTGGACAAAATAGAAATAGATACCTTAATGAATGTGACAATTACACATTGATTAAGACATACTTTCGGAAAAGAATAAAGAAAATAAACTACTCTTCCCACTCACTCTACTTCCTGAGTACATTGAGACATTCACTGGCTACTGTCAGTGTTCTACTCGCTACATTATTTTTTTGGAGTCAACTCGGTCCTGCTCATTTAGGTTTCCTTAAACACGAGTCCTGCTGAGTATGTGTATTTTCGCTACACTATATACCTAGTAATACCACTAAGCTACTATCGCATATCCTTTTCAGTTCTACTTTTTTTTTATTTGTGGTGGTTTAGAGAATACAATATCCAGTACTTCGCTTCAAAAAGTGATACTTACCCTTACTGTGGAATATCTTTTCGTTGCGCCGAAGAGTCTTGCAAATGCATGAGAGGTTTTGGAGAAAATCCATTGCAGTAAGCGGACTGCTGTCAAGAAATTGGAAAATTATTATTCTTCTTCGGAGTGTTACCAAAGAAACTTCTGTGTTTTGTTTCCAGTATTTTCTTATTTCATTCATTCATTGAGTTAGACAATGGAACTGTGCTGACAAGTTTTTCTTTTCAATTTTGGAAGTCGATGCCTCCGAACCGGGGTTTTGACGTATGTGATACATCTGCATTACACAAAATAGATCTTCATGTGCATCTAGCAAACGCCTGAGTGCTTGAATCAAGATCTCTGTTCAACCTTTCATTTATTTTTTTTTTTAATTTTACGGTAGTAGGCGCGGTATTATCTAAGATTTAAAGGATTGACAGTCATTTTAGGCAGATGAACAGAAACTAGCGCCCGTAAAACTGTATTCAACAAGGTTTCATACATTCTGCATCAAAACGGGTCAAATATTCCATACGCTTTTTGTGTACATTTTGGTTCCTAGAAAATTTCCTTAAAACATTTTTTTTAAAGCTAACAATAGTTTGTTTCAGTTGGGGTTGGTGTACTTGTCAACCAGGTTTTCATTGGTCTGGTTTAGCCGACAGTCTATGCATCTTTTGATATTTATCTTTTCTCTTGGATTCTTCTACGAAGAACTATTAAATAAGTCAAAGGGACCATTCATTTGTGCATCGTCCGGTCTCACAGGAGTGACATTTAGTGTTCACAATAAATGTTCACTAGTGCTCATTGTAAAGGGGCAATAAAGCCTGAAATCTAATATGCGCATTATAAGGCCGCATACGTTTAGATGATAAATCGATGGATCTGAGATTCATCAGAAGCGACGAGTATCTGACACCAAGTATTAATACCTCATTAAAAATAAATCATACATCCGTCAGACCTAAGACCTCTCAGATCTAAGTGAACGAAAGTTTGCAACCCTACATTGTTGTCGAATAAAAAGGTTGAAACTTAAGTTACCCTTCTCAAAGGTTTTTTTTACCTTAAAGCTTCAGAGTCACGAGTGATCTCATTGTGATTGTTACTATTTGTTTATCAAGTTGAAATACGAACAATGAGATTAAGCCCTAGAATACCCAAGGATCTAAATTATTGAGCGGGCGAGAAGAGGAGCTATGACAGCATTCAGTCCTTTTTGTAACTGAAGTGAACTGCATTCAAACTGGCCTGAACGAAATTGTAGCCGGGATATCTGCAATAGGCTTTCAAGAATGTTTCCATTGAAATTTTGCCCCAACGTCTATGATAACTAGAAGTTTCCACTTTAAATCCGAGTCGATAATAGAAAGCAAACGTTCAGGCTCAAAATAGAGTACTCCATATTCGGAAAGCCGTTTCAAAGAAATAGTTTTGAAACCAGGCGCTGAACGCAGGTTCCGAAGTTTTCAAGATGATATAGCATCACAATTGCCAGCATTTAACGAAAAAGTGTCCTGCAAAAAATGAGACAATTCGGCAAGTGACTTCCTTATCCAAAAAGAATTGGAACGTCTGAAAACAAAGTAGATCATTGACTTTCTTCGATAGATTGTCCTTCTTGCAGTGATCTTGGAGCACTGCGAATGAATACTCTCGATCCTTCAATGTATAATATGTAATCTTCCCTCTAAAATTTGTGCCAGTAGTTGGATGGAGATATGAAATAAGGGAAATTTGTACTAGCGAAATGTTTCTAGATTCTTTGAACAAAATGATATCAGCATTTTGAAGGATTGAAATTGGATTTAGCTTAATCGAAAGGATTGCTGTAGAAAGTAGCGTATGTGGTAGATAATTACATGCCTTAAGGGACTCGCGAAGTATTGAGGAAAGTATCAAATTTAGTTCTTAATACGATTTTCGGAGACGTCTGGTACGGAAGAAGACCGAGAATATGGTTGAACCGGACAAAATGAATGGATGGAAGTCTTAAAATAATCAATATTTAACGATATTGTGTTATGTTATGTCTGCCGAACCGTTCTGCTCTTTTGAAGCTGACGCCTGTCGCCTATTTGTAGCCACCACCAGCTCGTTCTGGATTGGACGTCTTTTGTCTTATCAAAATTACAATTTGTGAGCATATGCAAAGCGGAATCTTATGGTCACACCACTTTGACACTGACAGATATCTGAGAGATTCTTCTGTAGTTTGACATTTTTCTTTTTTTTAATTCGCCTTTAGTATGACATTCTCAAGTGTAAAGGTGGGGTTCAGTTGAACGTAATAAACAAAAAGCAAAAAATCGTCAAAAAAATTCAGTGTGGGAATATATAAATGTTTTTATATATAATTTCAAAATTTTTGAACCAAAAGGTAATTTTCACCTCAATAACTTTGTCTAAATCGTTAAGATTTTTTTCAAAGAAAAATGTCTATAGCAGTTTCGAATCATTAGAAGGAAAGACATGCATTCCCATCTACCAGGATTGTATAGGAAGAAGTGAAAGGGATCATAAAGCTGGCTGCACTTTTCCGAAATAGAATTATCAATATCCTCTTTTCTAGACGCCTCATTAATTTCCGCGATTAAGATTAACATTTTTGACTGAATCTACTGTCGAGTTTTATGTGGCTGATCAGTTTTTAATTTTTTAACGTTTTTTTAAAAACGTTTGTTTTCCGGTGATCCGTCAAGGTTACAGCCTTCTTAAGTAACGTTTTTGACTAGGCTGGGGTGGGTCGACCGCAGTTATTTTCTGATAACAAGCGTCCTTATTCATTGATATTGGATACATTTATTTAAAGGAGATAAACACGCGTTCCGCTGATTTGCTAAGCTGATATACTTTCTGTCAAAAAAGTACCGGGAAATTGTTATTTTAAACGCCTGTGCTGAATGGATTATGAATTTTTTTTCTTACGTTGGTAGGGCTGTCATTCATTATCATGCCAAGTTTAAGCGCGATTTGTCAACCAAATTTACAGTAGCTACTTAAGTCAGTCAACCTTGTTATTTTCTACCGATTTTCAAGATGAACGAAATTATTGAACGAAGTGTTTGCCTTGAATTTGGTTTTGCAAACGAAATGTCTGATGCTGATGCATTGAAAATGTTGGAAAAGGCATTGAAAATGTAGAATTTATCCAAAACCCGTGCATATGAGTGCTACAAAGCGTTCAAAAAGGGCCGTGAAATCGTCGAAGACTTGCCTCGTTCTGGATGACCTTCGACCTCTTTAACCGAAATTAACCTCGATGTAGCGAAAGAAATTGTGGTCAAAAATCGTCATGCCAGCTTAACAGAGATAGCCATCATCCTCAACACCACTCCCACTTCTGTCCGTACCATTTTGATTTAGCAATTGGGCATGAGACGCGGTGCTGCACGGCTTGTTCCAAAAGAGCTCAATTTTCTTGAAAAATAGTACCGTGAACAAGTCTCTTTGGACATGCTTGAACGCTCGAATTCCTACCCAACATTCAGGGAGCACGTCAAAGTCAGTTAAAAGTGAAGGTGATGCTCATTATTTGCTTCGGTATTCGTGGTCTGGTTCACCTTTAGTTCGTTCAACAGGTATTTTATCGTTCTTAAGAGATGATGATGTAAGAACAAGTTAGGCGGTTATTGTTGGCGAAAAGGGGTCCAATTATGTTGGGTTTTTAGGTGTAAAAAACGGAAATCACGTTTGTCCAGTATAATTCTGTATGTCTAGTGTAAAAATCGACTTCTTTTGACAATTCTATTGTATCAATTTGACAATTATATCAAATTGAAAATTATTAGATGCCTGTTAAAGACAGTTCACCTATAAAGAAGCATGAAGGAAGGCAAGTTTCCCCAAATCTATCATAAATCACAAACGATTACCGAAAAAAGCGGCACCTATCGACAAATTCGATCTTTAATGCAAAAGCTAACGACCTCCAAATTTTATCTTTCGTCAAAGAGCAAACGTTCCTTTCATTCGCGATGTTATAATTTGACTTGATTCTGCCAACAAACATAACCATGAATATTATCAGACCATAACAGGGTGAAAATTCTTCAAAATTATTGTAAGAAGCCTCTATAGTTAAGCACTCAATATTCAAAGATTCTCTTGAAAACAAAATATAATAATTAATCCATTTCTCCGCAGTTTGAGCTCGTTCTTAAACCTCTTCTATTCTCATTTTTTAAATACTCGACTATCAAAGGAACCATAATCTTCGGATAATTGCTATGGAAAAATAAATCCTCTGCAGATGCACGGTCACATTATATCTGGCTAAAATTTACATTCATTTAATTCTGGGATTTTCCACAAATTATACAGAGAGCGTATTGTATGTCCTGCGGATCGTGTGGCTTAAGCAATTCAACAATATGCAGGGAAAATGTAAATATCCTTGTAAAAAATATTATTGCTACTACTGGAAATTCCTGATAATTTGGGTTTTTAGGAATGCATACAAAGCTCCACGTGCTGATGTTTAAGGATGTAATGATATGGAGATAATTTATAAAAAGAAATGTAGACTTTCAGAACGGTTCAAAGAACAAATCAGATTTAGGACTCGTTATAACCAGAGACATAACAAATTATCTCAAACATAAGACCATGTGGAACCCATCCTGATTTGCATGTGTCTAGACAAATTAAGTGGCGCTTGAATTTATTAGATGGTTTCAGCAAATTCAAACATATTGGCTAGACTTACATGCGTAAGCCAACCCTTAATATTAGATCATTACGTGGCGGCGTCCACTCTTTGAACAGGACACACTGTGACATCGAACCAATACAATTTCATCAGACAACTTTGACGAATATCCTTGAGTTAATAACAGTTACTACCCCCTTTTGTTTTGCACTGAAATTTCTCCGAAATAATATTTCATTCAGAAATTACTGGGTGTGAGCGTGTCTGTTGGAAGGGTTCACCCCTCTAGAATATAATTCGCTTAAAAATTCAAAATCACCCACAGTTCAAGGATAAAATCATTTCCCCTCTCGCCGGTGTTTACCTGTTTTGTCGTTCCAGGCAACTGGATGTGTTGTTAATTATTAAGCCATAAGAAAGTTTTATGACTCCAGGTGTACAGGATATTAAGGGTCTATAGATGTTGGAATATTACAAAAAGAGACAAACACTTCTTAATCTTGAGCTGGTGATTTATGATCGTACTACACATGGTCCCTTGACAGGCTACTTCGACGAGGCAGGCAAATATCCTAGTTGTCGGAAAATTTTGGCTAGATTTTTACCTGCTGACGGAACTAAGCCACGAGGCTTAGCGAAACCTTAAACATGATCTAGATTTCAGTTGAGATCGATCGATAGTTTGAAACGGAGCGTTGCAGGTGAAAGTGAATTGTGAAATCGATTTTCGTGTGAAAATGCATTTTAAATTGAAAAAAGTGTCTCGGTCCAAGCTTGGGATTTTATTTCGTCCGAATAGCAGTACGGTATGAGTATTTCTTGATATATTTAAATAACAAAAATAAGGAGTCTAGCTGTTCGAATATAACATGAGTTTTCATTAAGGATTTATGTTTGTTGAATTCGATGAACATGTCTCTAAAGATTCGTGTGAATCAAGCCTATAAAATGTTTATAATCCTATTGCAAAAGCCGAATTCGAATTTGAAGAAAACCAAAAAACTGTGTAGTGTCCTGTGTAACTAAACTTATTTATTCTTCTTGTAGTTGGACGCATTTTCTTGTCCCAAATTGAAGAATGACTATGCACAAGTCAAACAGTGCTTGTATGAAACTCGGAGACAGCTAGAAGAAGTGAAGGCAACATGTCATGATCTGCAAGATCAACTTCATGAAAAAGAATTGTACTATACTACACGGGAATCGGAAATACAAGCGTTGCATCGATGTGAACTTGAGAAAGGTATGATTTATCCTTTTTATATTTAGTACTCCTTCGAAATAATGAAATTTTCATAATTATAAATATTAATGAAAATCCATGTTGTAGTTCAAACATCGCTCACCGATTTGGAAGCAAGCGCTCAAGATCGTATACGCTCCTTGGAAGCAGAACTAATCTCGAAAGATGTTGCTAACGACAAAAAGTTCAAGGATTTCATACAACGAACAGAAAGTCAACTTTTGGCAAAGGATCAAGAAATCGCTCATGCCCACGATAAGGAACAAGAACTATTGAAACGGATCAGTTCGTTAAGTACCACAGAAAATGAATTACGCGAAAAGGTTCAAACGGCTGAAGAGAATTTTGCCGAACGTCTTCTCGATGCTGCTAAACGCGAACGTGAGCTTGTGGAAAAAGTCAATGCGTTAACAAAAGAATTGGAAAATATGAGACAACAAACATGTAGCCGTGAACGAGAACTTGAGGATAAATTGAATTTGTCGCACGATGAAATTGCTGTTTTGCGAAATTCAAAAAGTTTTCTGGAACACTCATCATCGCCAAAGAAAAGTCCCGGCCTGGCGAATGGTAATGCAACGAAAATACAAATGCTTCAGGAGGTAGAGAGCTTGAGGAGCGTTCTTGAGTTGAAACAAACTGAATTGTCTGATTTGAGAAAGCAAAATCATGAGCTTAAGCGTGCTTCCGACGATGTACCACTATTGCAGATGAAACTTTCGGCATCGGAATCCAGAGTTGAAGATTTGAAAATACAATTGAAAGCGAAAACGGAAGAAGAGAAGTAAGTGTATTTTTTAGTAATTCATTGCATTTATTATAAAGTTTTGATGACATTGATTTTTTACATAAATTTTTAATTATACCTATGTTAATATTACGACGCAAGTGACGATTTTCAAACAAAACTTAGGCTACTTTTCATGAAAATTGTCGGGTTCTGTTCGTTTATATGGCCAACCTTATTTAATTGCCGTTCAAAAATATTCGTCTCCGCAAATCCTTCCGATTTGAAAATGAATAAGGCACAGGGAGTCATGCTTGGAGGGCAAAGAATATGATCCATTTTCGGCGAAGCTCGCTGCATGTTGTAAGTCGATGGAATTCAAGGGAATGGATAACTCTTAAATAAGGGCCTAAAATAAGTCGAATTTGCTGCTTGTAAAGCTGTCACCGTTTTTTCCGATGCATTTGTTCAAGTAAATTCTTTCCACCTAATCCTTATCTAACCTTCAGTTCTTCTACTTTTGGCCATAATCTGATTCGTTAATAGATGGTTTTTGGAGTGGAAGATTTTTTCTGCGACAAGATGCTATTCTGGCATATACTTCCAACAACTCACTTCTATGCTAAAATCTATCCAGGACCCGGTTGCTTCGACGTGTTTCCCTTTTTTCACAAATAATATTTTTCGTAGATAAAGCTGGATTATGCACCTTCTAAACTATTGTACTTAACACCACACCGGTGGCCACAAGCCTTTTTACATCCCTGTATAAGAACTAGAAAGAGAAAAATAGAAAAAGTTTCTTAGAGCATATTATCTTTACCAGAAAGAGATATTATTTGGTAATCTAATCTTGTGCGCTTCCCTATTTGATCATATTAACTGCAATGGCAGTAAGCAGATGACATCCGCATCCACCTTACTAATCATATAATAAATATTTATTCAAAATCTGAAAACCGAGGAGCGGTGTCCACATTTTAACAATATTCATTGTTACTTTCAAGCAGTAAATTCCTTTTTTCTTACTCTAAAGTCCGATTTGCCTTCATTTTCTAAAAAGATCAAAGATTTGATAAAACGATGATTTTTAATTTAAGATTGTTTTTAAGTTATCGTAGAGTTGTTTGAGCGTTAAAGGAGGGATCAACTTTGTTGTTAATTTGTAAAGAAATGTATCTGACTGTTGGACTGCCTCTTAGTTAGGTTGAGTGCAAGTCTATGCCACCTCTTCCCTCCTCGCAGATTGTTTAATCATTGTAAATTGTTTCGTTGAAATGATGTGTTCTGATGGGATTGGAACTATTATATTGTATTCGGAACAATCCGTCGTTCCTGCCACTTCCTTAGATTCATGTGATTCTTTCTATCCTGTCTCCCTAGAAGAATCAAATAGAACTTCTAATTTATAGGGTGGCAGTTATTCCAAATTTACTGCTTGTTTTCCATATCCTTGTGTTCGCTTCTTGCCTACTGTAGATGGTTCAGTCTTTATAAATGGTTCATGTTGGCGCCCCATATAAGCCAAAGCAAGTTTCTAACTTCCTATATCCTATGTATCAAATTTCCTGCTTGATTCTATCTTGCCACTAGAATCGCTTATCTCGATCTTAAGGGTTCAAACCTTTCAACCTTCCTAACGTAGGTGCCCTATGTATCGCCTATTCGGCTGACCAGCGTTCTGCAATTTGATCTAGAATGCTATCAAGCCTTGAGACAATGCCACTAAAATTCTTACGCCGTTTCTGATCTCTCTAGTAGAATACTTGACAAAACGACTGCTCCTAGTGTTATTCAAATTACGAAAATTCCAATCTATTTTCTTACGGGGAGAAAAAGATTGGCTCGTCTAATTCCTTTTAGCGGCAGTGAGTACGCTTTGGTTGCATTTTGGTCAGCTGTATGAACTACTCCGTGCTTTCATCATTTTCTTCTGTACTTATTAATCAAGGACTCATATTTTTTCACGTCCCTTTTCTTTTAACGTGAAATTTTGATCTCTTACGTGCAGTTTTGCATTAGTTGTAAGGCTACGCAATTAGGTACAAGAGCATGCAATGCTACCCTGCTATTGGAGAGGACGTTGAAGGACGACAACAACCACAGCGGTTTTGTGGGACAACCACAAAAAACTCCCCAGCTTACGGCTTCGGTTGTTTGCATCTTCTTACAGTTGCAGAATGGCAGAAATAAAGTCCAACTTCAGCTCCTTTGATACTTGTAGAACCCTGGTTGTAGATTGTTGTTTCGCTCTCTGGTTCGAAGGCTTAAATCGTTTCCCAATCTTCCCTGCTTGGTAGATTGGCCCTTTCAGGGATATTTGTGGGCCTAACGTGAAAGATTTTCCCAACTTTCTCAAACGCTTCCGCTCCTACGAATTCAAATTTTGTATAGACTTAAAGCAATGCCCAATACTGCAATCTTATAGCAATCCGATAATGCTAGGACACTCTTAGCTCTGTTTTTTTCGTTAGTGCGCGAATTCCGGCCGCTTCTACCATAGCGTAAGTACACACATCACTATCATTCTCACACAGAGATAGAAAAGTAACAAGTAGATTTATATTTGTGTTGCGCTTCAATACAAACGTTTTGATAGTCTTGTCCTGTTTTCTTGTCTTAGGAAAAATTGAAAGAAAACTTACCAACCCATATGAAATTCCACGTATTTTGGTTGAATTTCGGTTGATCGGAAGTTTATTCAAAGTGTCTGCTGTCTGTTCTTTCGTTACGCACTTCAATCAAGTATATTCAAAATAATTAAAAGTAAATGCGTAATGTAACAAATACACAAGGTGTATTCATTCTATGTTAAAAATTATTTTGAATATAAAGGCGAATTCGATTCACACTATGTGTGTTTGACTCCCAGTGGCAGAAACCCAATTACAACCAGATCACCTAGGCTGAAACCGTTTGCTACATTATTTTGGACTAGGCACACTAGAGTCTATTGGTGCTTAATATAACTATATAACATATAGCCTTAAAGCACCTGCGGGTCCCAGAAATTCTTTCTCCAACTGGAAGGGAAGGGTAAAGATTACTGGCCTCCTTTCTTATCGCTTCCAGCTAATCAATTATACATTTTTTACAGTCAGAAATATTCGGTCGTAAAGCAACATATAATCCCCTTTAGCAACCGATGCCAGTATATCTTTAAAAATACGACAAAAAGAGCTCTGTCCGGGTTTATCTCCACGCCATTAGTGACATCTGCTTCCTTAAAAAACGTCGTCATAGACATAAGCCTTCCCTGCAATCCAGAATATGCAATAACATAGATTCATTACTTTTATTCCATAACAAAAGTCCTTTTTATTTATGGAATCTGAAGACTGACGATCCTATGCAGACGAAACAACCGTGTTTGCTCAGTAGCTAAATCAAGTCTCATCTTGGGTTCGACGTATTCACGGTCATAAATGGCAGAAGAGCCGCGCGGAGCATCTTCCTTTTTGCTTATATCCAAGATGGTTGCCACTCGTTGAGAATACGTCGTTGTTCACTAGTGACTGCTTCTTAATTGGACTGCTATCTCATAAAACTTTAGTTTTTGTAAGATGCTATTTTTCGCAAGCTTCAGATTAAACTTTAGTTTTTTCTGAACTTGACTTTTCTCTAACTTTGAGTTTTCTCTAATTTTGAGTTTCCTCTAAACTTCAGTTTGCTGTGGACTTTAGTTGGCTACAGTGCTCAGTAGTTCGTTAGACTTTATTTTTCTCTAGTCTTTCGTTTTTTCTAGTCTTCAATTTTTTTCTAGCTTTCAGTTCTTATCTAGCCTTCAGATATTCTAGGCTTCATTTTTTCCGGGACTGCTATTTTTCGAGTATTTTTTCGGAGAGTTTGATTTTATCTAGGCTTCGATTCTTTCATAGACTTTAGTTTTCTCTAGAATTCAGTTTTCTCTAGACGTCAGTTTTCTATAGGCTACTCTTTCCATTAGGCTTTAGTTTCCACTAGGCTTCAGTTTTCTCTCGATTTCAGTCTACCCTAGACACCAGTTTTCTTCATTTTCTTCAAATTTATTCAAGTTCAATTTTTTGTAGGCTTTGATCTTTTTGACAACGGTTTTTTGAGTTCGGTTTTCTCTGGGCTTACCTTTTCTTTAGGCTTCAGTTTATTCTAAACTGGAGTTTTTCCTGAATGTCAGTTTGTTCTAGGATTTAGCGTTTTGCCTTCACTTTTCTTTAGCCTTCAGTTCTCACTAGCTTTTCCTAGACCGCAGCTTTCTCTAGCTTTCTATTTTCTCTAGATTTTGATTTTTCCAAAAAATCATTTTTTCCATGTCTTCGGTTTTTTGTAGGCTTCGGTATTTTTCATTTTTTTCATATTTAGTTTTCACTTTTAACTTCGATTCTCTTAGTCCATATCTTATCTCTGTAAAGTAGTCAAAACAAATTTATGAAAACAAGCAACTTTGCAAAATGATGGTACCCAAATCTCTTTATTATTGCTCGATTTTTTTTACATCCTTTAGTCTATAAACAACATTTTTTAAAACATTTCAAACAAACATAAAAGTTCTTGATTGATTTAACATTTCCATCTTTTGCAGAGAACTCGTCTCCCGCAACAAACATCTACAGGAATCATACAAACAAGAATTGGAGACGCGTACGCGTCTAAGTTTGCACAATGAAGAGTTGCAATGGCGGCTGAAACAAAATTCAGAAAAATTTGCCTTAGCCTTAAACGAACTATCCAAGAGCTATAGCGATCAAGGAAGTAATTTTAATACACCAAAATCAAGTATGAACTGTAGCGGCCAAGGGGATAGCTTAAATTTATCCGGCAACGGAGCTGACAATCAAACTCAGCTAACATCCAGTCACAATTCTAGTCTCGGTAGTTTAAATCGTACGAATAATGGTTCTGATCGAATGGTAGGATGCTTCCAAATGGATGATGTCTCACCGCCTGCTTCACCAATCATAAAAGGTGTTGTGGAGAAAAATGATTCAGTTTCGTGGGTACTAGAAATGGATGATGAAACACCCGAAGTGCTGGCATCACGTATGATACGCCGAGCTGGATCATTCCGATCGAGTTTCAATGAAAAATCGCCCAATTCCCGTAGACAATATTCCTTGCCAGCAACCAATGGTGCCAATCCATTATCGCAATCGGCATCCGCAACATCTGTTATGCGACAACATTCCAGCGAGTCGGTTGCTTTGATGAATTCATCGGCGCCTGTTGCCTCGTCAAACTCGAGAATTAGGTCCAAGTCGGTCACAATCAAATCGTCAGAGCCGAAAAAGTTTGGTCGTCAAAATTCGAATGGTGCTGAGTCGAAAAATGTAAATGGTGGCGTTGCATCTGCATCAAATGCATCATCATGGAAAGATCCTTTGTGTTCAAGCTCGCCCTACACTCGGCACGAACGATCAGGATCGTTGAAACATCAACTAGCCTCGCCTACTTCGGCGTCTCCCATCACGTTCGGGCGTCGTTCTTCGTTTTGCAGTGACGAGGAGGACCGTCTCTATCGGAAACAATCGTACGAACCACCAAATTTAATCACATGCGATACCTCCGCATTGACTGCTGCGGAGAATCGGCTAGAGATGCGATCGCTGCCCTCACACCCATCCGTTCAGGATCTGAAAGTGCTGAAAAAATGCCATGAGATCCAAGAATCGGCAGGCGAGGCGATGGTTTCTGGCACCAATTCCGAGGACGAAGGATGCTCGGCCTCTTCGGATGATATCATTTCGACAGGATCGTCTGCAGACTCGGCCACTTCATCGCTCGATTGCAATGGAACCAACGTGAAACATCGAGTGCTGTCGCTCGAGGAAGCTATTATGAATAAGATGAGCACAAGTCTTGGTGGTACGCCCATGGAAGTAAGCTGGTCCGATGATGTTGACCAGTTTCAAAGTGGCGAATCGATAGTTTGACAAAACGATGACGACAGCTTCTAAAATTAAGGAATGCCACCAATTTTCTGGGAGTATAAACAAAACTTTTGTGCGATACATTGTTTCTAATCCAGATAGCATCATCCACTTTGTGAACATGAATAGCTATGATGATGTCAGAGCTGCCGCAACAATTGATACCAGAAATGAATGACCGCCGTTGCCAGTATCGCGCCGAATACTTTTTATGTACAATATTTTGTGAAATTTAGGGATTAACGCGTTAGCCGGATGCGCGCAACATTGCTCGCAGCATAAACTCTGGTCCAAGCCAATCTGGCTTTTTGTGGTGCAACCAATGCTGCTGCCTTCTGATCATCAGGTTCAGACAGACAGACAAACAAACAAAAAGATGGCGCGCAATCTCCTATTGATTCGCAACACAATTTTGTATTATAGAGATATGTTTAGAAAACAAAACAATAATAATGTAAAAGCTCAAATTGCTTGCATATAAATTCTTTGAATAATTCCACAACTTCAACTCTGAAACACGGGGGGAGGTGAATTGAAACTTAGGGAATCGTTTGAATTAAGGTTAGGACTATCACTTGAGGGAAAGCAGGACATATGGGGATTCCTACCAGGAAGCAATTGTGATCGGACGAAGACGAGAACGTGACACTTTTTCTCGTTTTGCTGTATCAGTTAACCAATCACTACCGTCCGACACGCTCCACTGTTTCTCTCTGTGCACAGTGATGAGATTGGCTCAAAAAAATTGTAAAACTGTCTTAAAAGGGTGTCCCGCAAACAATAAAAACAAAAAAAAAATGTTTTCATCGAGCGGAGAGTAAAAAAATGTAAAGAAATTAATATATTATCGATATTTTGTTACCTTAAAAATATTCTGTAGAGAAAGAAAGTACTAAAGCAAGAAAACAAAACCCTTTTTGTAGATCTGTTGTTTGTGATGTAGTCTTTCACTTTATTATTATTATAATGTCGATATTAGATGTCAAGAAAAAAAAACTATTTATAGACCGGACAGAGATGAAATATCAGAGATCCATTTTCAAAATAGTTGTCTCAGGCAGAAAGAAGTTTGTTTGTTATTTTATTTGGATTTTTATTGCGCCTTGAGCGCTTTTCTAGATTTTGCCTTTTAGTAGCTATTGTGCTGGACAACTTTGTGTCTAGGCCCTATACCTTACGGGTCCAGCAATTCGAATTAGATCTTCTGCTGATTATGTGCAAAATTTTAACTTTATGGTGATGGTTATTTAATTTTAAGGTGATTTTTTTTTTGTTCGAGAATAAGCAGGAGATTCCGTAGCCTTGTTGCTAGTACACTAGTCAATGCGTATCTTAGCACCGTAGCTATTGGTCTACACCAGCATGTTGGTTTGGAAAAACGCTAACAGTTTTGTTTTCCTATCAGGCTTCAATATCACTGTCTGGTAGGGACTACTAAGGAGCTTTCCAATGCAAATGGAAGCTAAAAAGCTTTAAATATCTTACAATTAGCCAATAGTCAATCGTTTTTATACAAATGTTGAGCACAAATTAAAATTTAAATAGCGTGCAAAAAGCTCGATGAGCGACAGATGCAAATTGTGAGCTATTCTGATATAGCGTAGAACCAATTGCACTTGTCAACATATTTTGCAATCAAATTGAAATTATTCAAACGATGAATACGTTGATGCAACGAAAATTCAGGTAGTTGCCATGCTTTGCGTGGTATTCTGAAAACCAACAAACAAACGTGTCTCTATTGTTGCTAGCAAGTCATCCAGTAACTTGATTTTATCTTAATGTACTTTTCCAACACTTTTAATTTATTCTAAGCAATTTATAGTTTCTTAGCCTACTTCGTAATTGATGCTGTTTTTTATGTTTCAAATATATTTCACGTGAATAAAATCTATTAATTAAGTAAAATCGTTAAATTATTTGTTAATTAAACTATTGAAAATGCTAGAATAACAGGTTGAGATTGAGACGAACGAGCAGAGTAAATATTTAATATATTGAAAATGGATGAACGAATGAAAATGTGTCTGATGTAAATTATAGATGAAATATGAAGAAATGAAGAAAATTGAAATGGAAAAAATGTCGAAAAACTTACTTTGAATACACATACACATATACACTTCATATATACAATGATATTGTTACGAAGTTTAACTAGAAATTAAGTTTGTTCAATAGAAAATACTAATCCTAGTAGAGAGAGAATGACAGGGAGAGATAAACAAACAAAAGAAGAAGAAAAAATAGAAACAATTTCACTTAGAAACCACAATAAATATATTTCTTTGCCAAAATAGACTTCTGATAAACATATTCAAACAACAAACGAGATATTCTTACCATAAATAAACCTTAAAATAAAGAGTATTGCCACCCAAACACTTTGTACTTGTATAATTAATGCTATAGTTCTGCAACAGTTCATAACTCCAAATAGTAGGAAAACCCAAACTGCATATAAATTTCTTAATAGATATAAATAACAAGCAACTGAAAAATATACCACCAAATCGCTAGATATTATTTGCTGTTATTTATTTTTAACCAACACAAACATACGTTTTCGGTTAATTCAATCCTTAATTTGGTGCCGATCAGCATTCGATAAAATATTTTCACAACCAACAATGAGCAAGTGTTTTTTGATCTGATTTTTCATTTTGACAATATGAGTTTTGTGTATTCGAAGATATTTTCAACTAAACTGAATGTGGACAATTCTTATTTTGATTTTCATTTTTCAACTGGTAGTCAACGAATGTCTCCATGAAAATGCAGAACGGTTAAAAAGAAGTAACAAAAATCTGAAATATTGCACATGTTTATTATATTTTAGTTTAATTTTACAAAAGAATCAAAGCAAGAATGAATGAATCAAACATAAAAATAAAAATGAGCAAAAAAAATTTTTTTAATTACGCCCTCACATTAAATTTGATTCGACAGTTAAGGAAGAATTCGATTTTTTAAGCTGAAACAATGATTCAAACTGTATGATAATTGAAATATAAAGATGATGATTATGATGATGAAAATAAATGAATACTAAAAATTCAACTATTTGGTTTTAAGCTGAAGTTGTATTAATTGATTTTCTTTAGTGAGTTAAAATTTCAAAGTCAAAATGCGCTTTCGAAATGTTTGCAAAGAATATCCAACAAAATCTGAAGCAACAACTCACAGAGGGAAGGCTGACGAAGCGGTGCCAACTCTAGGATTTTTTTGGCAATAATAAATTGATTTTTTTCTGGCTATAAGTTTTTCAATGTATAGCCAGGCTATAAGCCTGGCTATAAGTTGAAAAACTTATAACTTATATTAACTTTTGTTTCCGACGCGAAAAATGCGTCGGGACGTTTCGAGTTGCCTAAGTCACTCCCTCCCCAATGACCTTCGCACGTGTTGAAGGGAGTGAAAATGTTACTCTCTTGTTGCCGGTAGTAGGTGTTTGGTGCTGATGTTTCGGACTGCTGCGCTCTGGTTGAACAACTTGAGAGGACGGCGGAGGTAGAGGTGCAATCGACTGTGGGGGCGATTGGCAAAACTGAAGCGATTGAGGCTGTTGTGGGGGAAACTGGATCTCGGATTCTTCCAGATGATCGGTGGAGAGTGTTTTGGCGACACCGTTTGCGTCTACGACATAGGGGCGGCCGCTAACCCTTTCGAATACTTGGTGTGCTCCGGAGTACGGCTGGTCGAGCGGCTTTTTGATGGAGTTAATGCGGCGGAAAACATACTTGCAGGTAGCGATGCCTTTGAAGACAAAAGGACGGTGTGTGATGTGTCTGGCAGCCGGGACGGGGCGGATGGCTTTAAACAGGCGGCGGAGGTCTGTACCGAAATCCTGAGGGCTGCTGGCTGCTGGAAATTGAGGAACGAAAAATTCGCCTGGGATCCGTAGTGATGTGCCGAAAACCATCTCGTCAGGGGAGGCTTGAAGGTCCTCCTTAAACGTTGTGCGCAAGCCTAACAAAATGGCCGGAAGTGCTTGCGGCCACGGTGTCTCGGGAACGCATTTTAAGGCGACCTTGAGTGTGCGGTGCATACGTTCCACCATACCATTGGCCTGTGGGGGGTACGGTGTGGTGTGCACGTGGTCGGCCCAAAGAGGTGGCAGAGTTGACTTAAAAGGGCAGCTTCAAATTGGCGACCTTGGTCTGAGGTGATCTCCTTAGGTGTACCGAATATGCTGATCCAATGGTCGAACAATGCTCTGGCAATGGTACTTGCCTTAATGTCGCGCACTGGTATGGTTTGAGGCCAGCGCGTGTAGCGATCGATGATGGTGAGGCAGTTTTCGAACCCCTCACATTGGGGAAGCTTAATGAGGTCGACGTGGATGTGGTCGAAACGCCCATCCGGCGTCTTGAAACTGCCCAGCTCGGCGCGGTTGTGGCGATGCACCTTCGAGAGCTGGCACGGTACACATTGCTTGGCCCACCGCAATACGTCCTTCCGAAGGCTTGGCCAAAAGAACTTAAGCGCTACGCGCTTTGTGGTGGCACGGCCACTGGGGTGTGAAAGATGGTGGACTGTGTCGAAGGCTTGTCGGCGGAGCGTGACCGGCAAGTATGGTTTGAGAGCCCCGTTGAATTCAACATAGTATACGGGATTGTCGTCCAATTCCAATTGATGCAGCTTGAGTTGAGGGTTCAATAAGAGGTGCGGTAGTTGGTCGTCAACAGCTTGGGCTTCACTGATAGCTCGGATGGTGATCGTCGCGGGTATTTCAACCGTTTCTACGCGTGAAAGTGCGTCAGCAACGATGCTGTTGTCACCTGGTGTAAACTTCAACTAAGTATCGAATTGGCCTATGAAGTCTAGCTGTCTGCTTTGGCGGGGCGAGGCTTTGTCCGATCGTTGCGCCAGGGCAAAGGTGAGCGGCCGATGGTCAGTGTAGGTGACAAAGTGCCTTCCCTCCAGGATGCGTTGAAAGAGTTTGATGGAAGCGAAAATTTCCAGAAGCTCTCGGTCGTACGTTGAGTAGCGCTGCTCGGTTTCGGAGAGCTTCTTCGAGAAAAACCCCAGCGGTATCCAAGTTCCGTCATTCTGCTGCTGGTCCAAAGCTGCACCGATGGCGGCATTGGATGCGTCAGTGCGGAGAGCCAAAGGATGTGAAGTCGAGAGAAAAGCTGACGTAGCTGCTGCGGTGATGCCTTGTTTGCAGCGTTCGAAATCGGCTTCGGAGGCGGATGTCCAAGTAACTGGCGCTTTCTTGGTGTTGCAACCTTTCAGAATTTCTGAAAGCGGCGCTTGTAGCTCAGCCGCATGTGGGATGCAGCGGCGATAGAAATTAAGCATCCCAAGGAAGCGTCTCAGCTGCGAGGAGTCAGCCGGCTTGGAAAATCTGTGATAGCCTGTGTTTTTGGAGCTGGTGGTCGGAATCCTGTTTTGCTTACTTGATAGCCGGCAAAAACAACCTCGGGCAGGCCGATTTGACATTTTTCCCAATTGGCTTGGCGGCTTGCAATATGGAGAGAAGCTGGTCAAGGTGATGTTGGTGAAGATCGTGACTGGCAGAGAACACCAAAATATCGTCCTGGTAGACACGTACGAAGTCAAGCTTTCTTAACAAGTGGTTAAGGGTCCGCTGCATCGCTTGGGCCGCATTCCGAAGCCCCAAAGGCATACGTAGGAATTCAAAAAGCCCGAAGGGCGTAGTGACCGCGGTTTTTTCGATGTCTTCGGGGGCGACGGGGATTTGATAAAATGCCCGTTGAAGGTCGATGACCGAAAATATCAAATCGTTGGCCTCTTGGATCAGATCCTCAATGATAGGTAATGGGTAGCGGTCGGGGCGAGTTTGGGCGTTGAGCTGGCGGTAGTCTCCAGTGGCACGCCAACGACCACCGTCCTTGGGTACCATGTGGAGAGGGCTAGCCCATTGGCTCGATGATGGTCGAATAACACCGCGCTCCAGAAGAAAATCAAATTCTGCTTTCGCAGCGGCGAGGTGTTCTCCTGTAAGACGACGTGGTCTTGCGAAAACCGGTGGGCCGTGAGTGATGATCTGATGGTGAACTGGAAGGCCAGCAATCGAAGCCAATTCATCGGGTTTCAGAGGCTTCCTTGAGTATTTGGCGATGATCCTTTTGAATAAGACTTCAGCGCTGTTTGCAACGGTGAATGTGTTGGCGATGGCGCTAACACTGTGTACTGGTGGAGCTGGGCCAACATCGCAGGCTGTGGAGAGATTTGTAAGGTCATCTAGAAGGCGTTGATTGCGAAGGTCAATAAGTAGACCATGATGTTTTAGAGCATCGGCTCCAAGGATAGCCGTCTGGACATCTGCAATCACAAACGTCGAGCGAAGTGGGTGGCGTAACCCAAAGTCCAGGGTGAGTTGTTGGGTGCCGAAGGTGGCGATAGGCGTGCCATTGGCTGCTTGTAACTTGAGGTTTTGCTTGCGAAGAGCTCTGGCGATGTGGTGTCTCGGGATAATAGAGAGAGCGGATCCGGAGTCCACCAGAAAACGAGTTTTGCTGGTGCGGTCGGAGACGTAGAGGCGTTTTTCCGAGGTGTTGCCGGCGGTGTCCGCCGAGTACATCGCTGGTGATCCTAGTTTTCCAAGCGCCTAGTGGTCGCACCTGGAGCTAGGAACGAGAAGGGTTGTTTGCATTGCATCGCAAGGGCGCCATGCTTGCTGTGGTACCAGCAATGTCCCGTACGACGATCTGGTCCAGGAGTGGTGGAGCGTGCTCGTCGTTGGTTCGCGTTACTTGATGATGAGTGCTCCCGCAACGCGTTGGCATTGGCCTGTGGTTGATGGAGTGCCTCGCGAGCCAGGGTGGTCAGTGGGGCGATCGCTAAATTTGCATCCGATTCGGGTAATTCGTCTTTACAGCCATTCGTAGCGAAGTGAATGAGGGCTGCAGGTGGAATGTTTTCCTGACAAGGTTCAAAATGAAATGAGTGTAAGGGCCGATCAAATCTCAATAAAAAAAATGAGGATTCATTAACTTTGCAGCAATGTCCACCTTCTAAGCATGGTTTCTAATCTCCATCTTGTCTAACTAACGATGGAATGGATCTGTAAATAAATATATAAAGTGATAGTTATAATCCTTCTATGTTCTCTTTTTATATTTAATCTTGGGAACTTAATCGCTACAATGTCAACCTTTCCAAATTCCACTAATAGAGATCTTTACCATCGTTATCGAAAATAATAAATATGTGAAGAATTCCGGACATTATGTGGGATTGGTCTTTCAGAAGTCGGCAGAGCAAAAGTTTCTGATTTCAAATCAAGTCCAAACGGCGAGTTCCTTCTTCAATTTTATGAGTCATTGACCCGTGACCCTATCACCCTATGACCGAGCAGAAATCTTCTAGATTATTTTGATAACTATAAAGAATTGCGTTTCATATTAAACTGGATAAAAAAAAAAGAAATCGGGTGATATTGACATTCCAAATATGGTACTGCAATATTTGACTGTGGTTTCTATTAGAAATCTTTGAATTTTGTTCAACAAGTCGAGAGGTTTAACGTTGACTACTGGCTTTATGGCTTAATTCCACGGTCTCTAAAGACGAGGTTGAAACAATGTGTTAACCACCACCCCCAAAGTCTGAAATAAGTTTTAGTCGTAGGTTCTGATTTTGTTAAAGCTTTCTGGATTCCTGAACACAACTGGTGAATGCTTACCATACTTTGAAGCCTTCGAAACCACAACCACCACGTTTCAGCCAAGGATAGGCTCCTAACTATGTGTGTATGGGGGGGAGGCTGACAGCAACTTGTCACGGGCGTCCCCTCAACCCGTGGTTCAGATTAGGTTGCGCTTCTCTACAGTCCGAGAAAAACTCTGTTTTTCCTCCAGGCGCACAGAACTGATAGACCTTCCTTAATACCTCAGGTACATTCCCCAAAGACTGAATGGTACAAACCAAAGACCATCAGAATCCCTGAGTCATCCGGAGTCCGTAGGGTCCGGGTTAACGACTGTCACAACATGAAAATCAACATTATTATCACAATTCTTACTACATTTTGACTTCCACCCTTAGCAAGTGGACTAGTCTCACATACACCCATGGCAATGCGAGCTTTTCAAAATGCTAACTACACTTCGTCTACATAGTCGTCGTCTATCATTCTGTCATATAATGATTCACCACATACTTCTACTCACTTTACAACACTTTCACTGCATTTGAAAACTCTGCATCACCTTTCTCAAGATTCTCTTCACCATGCATTCCACCATCTTTTTCATCCTTCTCACCTTTTTTTATCGTCTTCTTCACCATCATTGTCATGATCTTCATAAACATCTTCTACATCAAGATCCTCTTAGTCATCCTTTTTTCATGCTTAATTATCTACTACATCGATGTCTTCATGATTATCTCCTTCTTTAAAATCTTCTTCAGCAAGCATCTTCTTTATCAACGTCTTCATCATTTACCTCTTTCTCATCAAAATCTTCTTCATCATGTTCTCCAATACATTCATGCATCAGTCTGCATTCAATCCGTCAATTACAAGTCCACTCCCTTCTTCTCGTCAAGTCTAGTCCGTAGTTATCATTCAGCCCCTTAGATTCATCTTAGCAACTATTATTCATCGATTTGGCTTCCTTCAGGTTTGCCTCTGCACCATCAGATGCCCAACTATTTGGAACACCATTTGACGACGTCAACAGTACTCGCATCAGTCCGTCCTCTCCTCAGCGATATTCGACAACTTCGACTCATCATTCGTCCGTCATCTTCAAGTCATCGGTACAACAGTTCAACTGGTCCATAATTCATCATACAGTGGTCAGGTCACTTTTCCTCGGTACATCACGGCCAAGGGGCAAATTCCGTAGGCGACATTTTCGGTACTTGAATCAAGGCCAAAACACAATACCGCAAGACGACGATACGTGAACGCGACGAGATTTTCGCTCGTTGTCACGCAACGCATTCAATTTCCAATGCACGCGATTCGAGGAACAATAATGTTCATATGACAAATGTCAAATAGGTGACGTTTCAAATGACATTGGTTTTGATTTTTTTAAAGTTTTGAATTTGGATTTTTCCTTCCTCTAGAAAATAAAAACCTTAACTAGGATGCATGAAATTTTCATTCAAAATTCATTTGAAATAACCATAGTACTTAAAAAGTAATTAAGGCGTTTGAATTTCAAATTTCATTTAAGCGCCATAGAGCATCTGACAAACGTCACGCACCTCATTGCGATGAATTTTCGTTTTCCCGAATATTTCCCGCCTGGCATCGACGCATCGCAATCATTATACGATGTCGCATACAAATGCATGTTACGAAAACTGCTTGACATTTGCTGTGATACTGTCGTCCCGCTCTCGTATCGCGGTCTCGCGCTATTGTATTTCAGCCTTCATTCAGATCCCTTCCAACTGTCTCCCATTATCTTTCACAACCATCTTCTCACTTCCCCCCTTATACCTCGGTATCTTTGTAATCCAGCTTGATATCTACAACATTTATTTCGTACAGACGTACGTTAGGTCTGTCGTCATTTCTTCTATTCAACAAGTTACGATTGATGAAGAGGGGTGTGATGAAAAAAAAACAGTGAATGCATTTTTATTCCGGCAACTGCTGACGCTACATTCACATGCTGTAATTTTTCTAGTAGCGTGATCAGCTGAGACAGGCAGGGACATGTTGCAACACGTTCGAAATCGTCAGTCAGCTGCCAGAGCCGCTAGATTGAGGTTGAGTTTATCGTGTCTATCGCGCAACACGGATTTCGAACAACGCATCAACATTAAGTTTTGTTAGAGAAAGAAACTCATGAAATGTTAAAATCGGTGTACGGCGATAATGTGGTAACTCTAAACACTGTGTACAAGTGGTATGATTGATTTAAAAACGGAAATGAGTCTGTTGCAGACGAGCGGCGTACGGGACGTCCAGCAACTTCAAAAACAGATGAAAATGTGCAAAAAGTGGAAACAATGGTCCGTTCAAACAGGCAAATGACTATTCGAGAACTATCGGGAGACTTTAACATCTCGTGTGGCTCCGTTCAAAGCATTTCAACTGATGAGTTGCAAATGAGACGAGTAAGTGCAAAATTTGTTCCCAGACTTTTGAGTGCTGAATAGAAGGAAAATCAGTTTGTCAGTTTGCACGGAGTTGAAGGATCGTCTTCATGCAGATCTGTACTTTATGGCCAAAATTGTAACTGGAGATGAAAGTTGGGTCTATGGCTATGACTCTGAGATCAATGTGCAGAGTTCCCAAATGGAAAACTAGTGGGTCTCCTCGCCCTCAAAAGGCACGTCAGTCAAAATCCAATATGAACGTCATGCTCATTGTTATTTTTTGATAGTGAGGGCGTAGTGTGATCAGGGTTCGTTCCAAGGGGACAACTGTAAACTATGAATTTTATAAGGGCGTACTGTAACGTTTTTCGAAACGATATACGAAGAAAGCCGAAAAAATGGGCCAATGGCTTCCTTCTTCACCACGACAATGCACCGTGGCACACCTCGCTTCTCATTCGTGAGTTTTTGGCAGAAAAAAATGTTCATGTCTGTCCACATCCACCATACTCAACGGTTTAGCACCATGCGACTTCTGGCTTTTCCCAAAAATTAAAACTGTGCTTAAAGGAAAACGTTTTGACACCATTGCTGACATTGAGAGGACCACGGTTAGGCGGCTGAAAGCAGCTATGATTTCCTTTCAACTATTGTGGACACACAGTCTCCTCCCATCTTCCCTCCTACTTTATATAGGCTTGGAACTGTCATAATGGAGCCGTAAAGCTAACTCACACCAAGATCTGGCTAACACAATTCATATTTCCCGAAATGAATGAAAAAGGCAAGGTATTTTCGACATTGATAAAGGAAAGGAAGACATGTGTTTCAAAATTCGTTTTCTTTTAGCTTGCAGTCTAACATCAGTAAGGTGTTAAAGTCGTGCTGAATCAACCTTTCAACGCTCCCATCGAGAAATATGAGATGATGCCGAATCGCCAGCTTAATTCCCGTGCCAGGCATTTGACTATACAGACGGAAATAGAAGTAATCTAATGCCAGGGACAGACGACGCCATTTGAACTAGTTCTTGACGTCTTAATGACATCAAACTTAAAAGAAGTCCTTATTTTTCTGAACGTTTGTGTAATTATTTTGACAAGAACTGGTCCAAATGTACGTCTGTACCAGCAAAATCATTGAAAAGGGAGAACAATGTATTATCGTGGCTAATATAGCGCGCACATACAATTGGTCAACTTCAACGATCTGCACTAGTTTTAAGAGCAAAAGCAAAATTAAGGAAATGTATGCTTCAAAGTGTCAAGAATGTCTTGGAAGCGGTTACGTATCCTTGGTGATGCTGAGAGCAGACTAAATATCATGTAAAATCAAACAAGATGGCCTGGAAGACGCGTGACAATGTCACTGATTGAATCAATGAAGTTTTTATCCCCATATAAAAATTACTTGCTTGAAATGAATATTCCACTCCATGTCTTGCTTGTTATGTACAATGTGCCCGTCCATCCTCCAAACCTACAAGATCAATATCCTGTTTCTGCCTCCCAATCCAAGTTCGTGATTTTAAAATCGTCTGCACTTAAACACTCTTCGAGAGTTGTTTTGAAGTTACCGAAGAGACAAATCTCTCTCTTATAGAGTTTTGGTCTACCTTCCGCATGCAAAGAACGAGTGGTAGGCCTCATCTGTCATCCCCGGCAGAACAAGCACGCTGAGGATAACGATTTTCCCATCTTATACGGGTAAGACTGAAAATATCCGTGATCACCTAGCAGTTGGGTTAGATAATAATTAGCACAATGCGTTCTGCAGAACCACGGCCCCAAGTCGCTGATGAGGTGTGCGGTCCACCTGCCTCGCTTTTCGCTTACCCATGATTGCTACCACAAAGTTGGGGTGCTTCTCCTTTCCTCTCGGCTGGCGATTTCTCTTACCACCTCCTCCCTACGTAGGTACACTCGCATCCGTTCTTCCGCGAATGGCATAACATGAACCACCTTCAAGGTAACCAGCACTGCTAATTCAGAGACAGTGTGAAATGCAGCTGCAATCCGTAAAGCTCCTCGCTTCTGTACCTGTGCAAGGTGCTTTCAGTATGACTCTGTGCTAAGAGCTTCAGCCCAGACTTCGGAGCCGTAAAAAAGGGCCAGCTCCATTGCACTCATAAGTAGACGTCTCTTACTCAAGGTTGGTTCCCCGGGGTTGGCCATAAGGCGACTGAGGGCTGACGCTCCCACAGCAGCTTTATCTGCTGTCGCTCGAATCTGCTCGAAGAAGCTCATTTTCGAATCAATAATCACTCCAACGTATTTAATAGACGCATTATCGCACCCAGTTTTAGTTGCACCTGTTCGACAGTATGTCCGGCGACAAGTACTCCCACATCATCTGCGTAGCCAATCAAACGTGCCTCCTCAGGTGGCTGTAAACTCAAAAGTTCGTCATACGAGATATTGCATAGGTCCGGTCCAAGAATGGAGCCTTGCGTCATTCTTGATGTCACTTCCATTCTTCGCCGACCCCCTAATGTGTCATAGACGAGGTTCCGGTCTTTGAGGTAGTCCTTCAATATCCGCGTAAGATACTTCGGAACCCTGAAATATTCTAGAGCACCGAGAATATCTGCCCATCTAGCAGAATTGAAGGCATTCCTCACGTCAAGTTTTACAAATAGTACAATTCGCTTCAAGTGGTGATTGTGGGCTTCTGCCTGCTGGACCGCATTCACGACCTCAGTTATTGTACTGATCGTGGATCGGCCAGCCCTGAAGCCGTACTTGAGATAGATCCCCAGGAGCTCGGATAGCCTCCCCAAGTCTCTCTCTGATAAGCCTTGCTCTTGTTAATCGGCCTACGGAGGTGTTCTCTAGCCGGCCTGTATGCCGGCATCCTTCAATGTGACTCGTCTTGATCCCTTGAACGTTCACTTCAAGAGATCTTCACTTTTCAGCGATTTCTGTTGATCATCAGTACACAGCAAGCTTACCGTATCGTGGCCGTCGCCTAGGCAAAGCGCAGTTGCATGCATTTATGATGAGTCTCATGATGGAGTTTACTATACTTTCAGCTTAGTATCGTGTATCCTAGGCACTAAGGACTCCGAAGCAAACGTCACGTCCGAGATGGTTCCCAAGCTGCTTCGCCGTCGAAAGGATAGTGTGTTCCCAACGTTCATGATGACCATCTCCCTCCTAGCTGTCATTTCTAGGATTCCCTTTCCTCTTCGATCAGTGTGAGTCATTCCCCATTCTACCGCTTTGGCATTAAAGTCACCGCTCACAAGGGTTCGGCCTTCCGAGCTCGAGACAGCTTCCGCCAGTTCTTCGAGTTTGCTCTCGAATAGTGAAATTGGCTCATTCGGCGTGAAATAGAAGCTTAGAAATGTCTTATCTGCACAATCAATCAAGACAAACCCATCTCCGCTGGAAAAAGTCCGGACTGAGGATAGAGCGCTATCCCGCACAAGATGGTGGTGGTGCCAAATCGGTCGCAATACCATCCAGCCTCCTCCTTGTTGTGGTATAATGTATACAGTTGCAGATATAAATGCCATTGCAATACTTTAATGAAATGGATTTTACTCTTGGATGTAAATCGAATCGGCGGGCGCTTGGTTATAACCACATAGTTTCACAACCTGTGCAGGATTGCAGACAGGTCCTTGAAATTACAACTATTTAGCAAAGTATCTTAGTGCCCAGGATACAAAGGCATGAAGGAGAAATCAAGAGACACTTTAGCTTGCAAGAACTGGGTGAGAGTAGGCCCAATAAAAGTGCATCCAGCAAAAGCGAAAAAGGAACTAGACGAAGCACCCTGGAAATATTAAGGATTTAGCAAAAATAAGACTTGGAACATCAGATTAAACTGTTAATGACTGAAGCTATTTGGTCTATTTGGTCTGTGAAAAAACTTAGTTGGCACATTGGTAGCATGTTATTATTACAAACTGCTACAGTGTCTTGGGTCAATGCACCAGGAATCTTCTTCCATGACTTATTGCGGCCAGTAGGGCAACCACAAAGTCCTTTTTCGAGATTATCAGCATGATTAACAAATATTTCACTTGGCTAAGGCAGAGAAATGCAACAGGACTGAAACCCTGGACCGCCATAGAGCGGCACGATGCTTGTTTGTTTTCTTCGCCACTAATTCCTTGTTTTTTGTGGGACAACAACACGAACTTTCATTAAACACTGATACAATGCGTCGAGAGCCTAAACAGGAGCAACTCAGAATCCCACTGTCCACTCTGGTGTAACTATTCGAGCAATAATAGTTATTCACTCGTAACAATAGTAGCGAGCAATCTTTAAGTACTTTATCGTCGTGCTTCAAATTTACATTAGAAGCTGAAGAGAGATTTGATAACACTTTCATTATAACGAAATAAGATAGTGCAAAGAATTTGACATTGATAACAAGTTTATTTATTTACAAATAGATTGGCCGGTGTCTTTCATTCTCAAACATTATCAGCGTTATCAGTTCCATGATTGAATAATATAATGTCACATATTTTATCGCATGTAATACATAGAATCTTTTATGGGCTCCGCGTAATGTGACTTAAACCGAGATAAGCAACTTCAGTAGTATGTGCTAGGGTGCTCCAAAACTAAGGACATTCGATATAAAGCACAATTAGTTCGTCAGTTCAGTTTTATTTCTTTTTCAACGTTACCCAACAAGGTCATATAATCAGTCCATTTCCTTCTTAATGCACGCGCATTTATGTTGAAAATAAGAAAAGTGTTCATTTTTCCTTTCTCCTCTTCTACAAAAATCACTATTGCGCTTTTTTCTGAAATTTCGTATCCCTAAGCAACTTCGTGGACCAGCTAAAGATATAGTTGAAGAGACGTTGTACGAGGTTTGGAGGTTTGTACCAGGTTTGGAAAAAGGGTGTTAAAAGACCTTTCTGAATCGCTCCTTGCAAGATTTCAGATTGAAGTGGTAGAAACGTTGTCTGGGTGATCAGAAGTTTTTCCACCTCTTCTAGACAACTTCCCGCGATCTCCTCATTTGATAAAGTTAATACAGCTTTACAACAAGGGATTTCCTTTTCCGGGGAAAAATAACAAATACGACTCCTTGGGTATTCCAAAAAAACATAGAAGCAATAAAATTTTGGGCTTGACATGCGATTTTGAGTTTCATCGTTGTCCTCCTTTTCTGGGTAGTGGACACTATTTTCTTTTCAGGATAAAAGTAATCGATCCAGGTTTCGGCAATAGTTGAAAAATGTCCCAATCCTTCTAGGTCAGTTTGGTAGTTTCAATCGTTGACTCTTGACAAGCCAACTGATTTTGCCTTTCGTCTGGCAAATAAAATTACGGGTACCCAATCGCATTCATATTTACTTCATTGCAAAGGATCTTTTGATGCTATCGTAAGAGACTTCACTGACACGGGCTACATGTTTGATGGTTACTCTTTGCTCAGTTAAAAGAAGATCTTTGGTTTTCACCACATTTTCTCTGTAATGGCCATCCTTGACAATGGTCTCCTTTTGTGAATGTTCTGCTCGGCTTGAACTCCTTAGCGTGCTTCTATAGAATATGTAAAGCAGAGTCCCAGAGTGTTTTTCATTATTTAAGGACCTTACAATAGTTCTCTACAGCACTACGTGATTGAAGCGGTATGGAAACGTCTCATTTCAAGACCTACGATACAGACAAAGTTCATGTGCAAAAAATCACATTTGGTCTTGATATTTTTCCCGAAGATTCCTATCACAGCTAGGTAGATTGATACTTTAACACCAGAAACACAGATTCAAAATTCTCGTATAACTTAAAATAAGGTAAACAATTTTAAAAACAGAAGAAAGGAACAAGGTAAAACAGATCTGTAAGCGACCAAGTACATAAAGTATCTTTTCAGAATAGGATTCCTCCCAAACTAAGAAACGGACCGATAGGCCAAGAAATGAAATCGAACTGTCATTACTAATAACAAGCTCTGGAACGTCAAATAAAACCTTATCCCAACGGATTTCAACAAAATAGAAGTTGTGATGGTGCTTGGATCCATCTTACTTTCTTGTTTTTGAGAATGCAGGTTGGCTGTTTTCAGTCATTCGAACCATTTTATAGGTGCAACTTTATCTCAGTGTCGAGTGCTTAGGTCAGATTACGTAAACGTCAATGAGGGTGACTGTGTTTGGGTCTTTGCGCGGTTATGGGATTGTCATTGTTGCGTTGGTTACGTTTTTGTCATTCTGAAATGGATTGAGTTGAGGACAGAAACCGATAACCACTATTGTTAGACTACTATTAGACTGGCTATTAGACTACCGACCAAAAACCCAGCTTGGAACTGTTTGTCACATTAGGCTTCTATTTCTTCGTCAGTTAGTGCTTACAGTTAGCGGAGTCCCTTATCAGCGGAAGGAATCGGACGGGGTAGAGGTTATTGGTTATTGTAAAAACAAACCATAGAATCCCTTGTACGTTGAACGAATTACCTGAGCTTTAGATCCCACACAATTCGATTTATCAATTGATGATTTCATCACATCCATCAGAAGTTCGAGAGAAACAGAAAGCTCCCTAATTATCTGGTGTTGAAGACGGCGCTGATTTGCTTACCGTCTGCACTTGCCAAAGGTGTAGTTGACGTTTTGTACGCTACATCGGCAGAAAAAGCAATTTTCGGACCAAACCTTTGCATGTTGTGAAGGTAAGACCTGAAAAAACCCTTGTCGACTGAGTAGCTGAGTCAGGAAATAAATGGTCTCACCGTGTCCTGGATGCCATCACATCACTAATAAGTCCTGCGGTCCTCCTGCCCGACGTCACATATTCAGATTTCCTCAGTCACAGAGTGAGACATCTTTGTTCTCTTCGCTATAATGGAAATCAACCTGCCTTGTTAATGGATGCTAAAGTAGATGCTCTTACACTCTTCCAATAGGAGGGGATAAGGTCCTCTGCTTCTTCGTCTGGATTGAAATGCGTATTAATATTGTCTTAAAATCTGTATTGACACATAACTACATTAAATTTACGGACAGAGGAAAAACTATCATCCTACACATTTAAGGAAAGGAAGCCAATTAGTGAAATGATATGTTTTCTGATTTTGATAAAATATCGGGCTGAGAAGGGCTGCGGCCAATCGAGTACGTCGTCCTATTTTTCCCCCCAAAATCAAATTTTATGTTTGTGGAAAATTCAAAGTATGAATGAGTTTATAAACAATGACTAAAAATCCATACCCCAATGATAAAAATACACAATCCACAATACACCTAACTTCAGAAAGCTAGCCATCACAATCGCTCTTCTCACCTACGGCATTTAATTTCCACGTTGTGTATCTTTCATCAATTTGCTTTACAACCCACACGGGATATTCATATCTCTTTCTTCTTAATGCTGGTCGGCAGTGTTGTTGCTTTTTAAATGTTGATTACGCAACTGTGTATGTGATAAAAACGAAACTTTCAAATCTCTTAAGCAGTAATATTAATTGAGAAACTGACATATCTGAAAATGAAAACGCTAATCGAAATCCTTGAAAGAGGTTACAATTCTGAAAAATAAAAAACAAAGAATTCGCCGATCTTTAAATAATTCAACATTTTCGGAGGTAAACGGATTAATGCGTCAAACGAGTAGCCTACGTGAATCTTAATCGTGGTTCTGTCATATGAGACACTGTAAACCAAAAAAGGATCCAATGGGCCATTTACAATTTGGAAGCATGCAAATCAGTGCATTTGAATTCAAACAATTCAAATGCATAAAAACACAAACAGATTAACATCTGATTTTTTGATATCTTTTGTCAAAACGTCATATTTTTAATTTATGTATTCATTTATTTATGTCATTTGCAGGCATTTTTTTCAGCCAGAAGCATTTAAGGGGCTTACCTTCTTTACAATTCTCAAAAAATTGATTATTTTATATAACATCAAATTAAAATTTTTTAAAGATCGGAGCGGTCTGACTGTATTTTTGGGCAACTTTCACTTTGTCACCCACGAGCGCCCGCAATTGCACCGTCTACTTGGCTTTGAACTAGAGCAGCTGTTAGATTCTTTTAGTATCTGTATCTATTATCATATAGTAGTATCTATTCTATAGTATCCTTACTTAAATCTACTGAGTTCATGGACCCCTCATTCTCGGAGTCGTACATTGACATGTCAATTAAGGAGCTCTCTCAACAGCAGTCGGGTTTGAAATTTTGGCACAAAAACATCTCTTTTCGTGATTTCTATCAAGGCTAAGAAGATCTCGCAACAAAAATCTCCATAGAGTCAATCAATACCGTTCAATACCGTAAAAAGTGATAGAAAATTTCACGGAACACATTTACAAGGCAGACACAAGTCGTGCCAGTACATCCGTAAAGAAGCTGCGAAAATCGAAAGATCCAACATTTGATGTACACGTTAATCATACGGCAGGGTGCAGTTTGATTCATTTTTCCTGGTATTTTCAACGGTACAGCAGTATATTAAGCGTAAAGTGTGTGATAAAGATGTTTCTCTCTCGAAATATGTATAACGAGGACTCAATTTCAACCGTTGTGTATCTATTGATTGCGAAGCAAAGTACGAGTATTCAAAGTAGCAAAGTAGTCAATAAGAAAATTAAACAGATGACGCGACTAACAATGTGATTGGACCGTTTTTATGCAGCGGCACTACCGACTAGGTATGCTGTAAAGTTTCAGCCGGATTGATTGAGTTGTGCGTTTCTCGTGTATTGAAAATTGTTTGATTACAAAAATGGAAAAAAATGAGATAAGATCTGTTATTAAACATTTTCATAAAAAAGGTTTAACAGCAAACGAAATAAAGAATGAATTGAATTTAGTTCACGGCACATCTGCGCATTTGCTTGCAACTATTTATACATGGTTAAAGAATTTAAACGTTGTCGTACATCAACAAACGATCAAGGCATGCTCAGGACGCCCTGTAGAGGTGACTGACCCAGAAATTATCAATAAAATCCACGATATTGTGTTAAGTGACCAAAAATTAAAGTTGAGTGGGATAGTTACGGTTACAGAGATTTCAAAAGGTATCGTCATTTCTATTTTGTATGACAAATGGGAAATGAGAAGGATTTTGGCAAGATGGGTGTCGCGTTAGCTCACAGTCGACAATAAATGCAATGGGGTCGTTGCCTCTAAAGCTCTGTTGTCGCTCATGCAAGGTAATCTAGGTGAGTTTTTTCGTCGGTATGCGACTGCAGATGAAACATGGATACACCACTACACTCCCGAGATTTAAGAACAGTCAAAGCAGTAGATTCTTAAAGGCGAGCCATGTCCAAAGAAGGCGAAACCCGTAAAATCAGCTGGTAAGGCTATGGCATAGCGTAACAACAAACAGCGATAACACTTCGACCATCGTCCAATCTAACGGATTTTGCAGAATTGTATGAGTGTTAGTAAAAATATTTATTTTTTGCTCGTTTTGTTTACAAGCACAATGTAAACAGATAGACAAAATAGAGAAAAATAAACATTTTTACGAACACCAATTCAATTCTCCAGAATTTTTTGAATACCGTTAGATCGGTCGTTTATTCGGAGTGTTAGCGCTGTTTGTTTTTACGCTATGGTTATGGCTACTGTTTTTTGGGATGCACGCGGACTTATTTTTGTTGACTATTTGGAAAAAGGAAAAACAATAACAAGGGAGTATTATGCATCGTTATTGGACCAGCTAAAAGAAAAAATTAACATAAAACGGCCTTATTTAAACAAAAAAAATCCTCATTCATCAGGACAATGCAGGTCTTCACACATGTTCACGATCAATGGCTAAAATTGAAGAATTAAAGTTCGAATTGGTCGACCCCCTCCGTATTTACCACCCACCCACGTTTAGCACCCAGTGAAATTTTCCTCTTCTTAAACCTTGCTCGCTGGACGACGTCTTTTTTATGAAGAAGTAAAAAGCAGAAATGGTTATTTTAAGGACCTTCCAAAATCTTTTTATTCTTGAAGGAACATCGACATTGGCAACACTAACTATTATAGCAGATGATTGACCAAATCTGTCAAAAAGTTTTTCTCCCTCTAAAAAGTTAATGTACGCGGCTACATGTATGTCAACTGAATTAATAAATGTAATTAAACTAGTATTTCCACTCTTTTCATTTGTCCACCCGAACAAAAACTTAACAATTCTGACGGGTTAAAAAATGAGAGAAACATCTAACTAAGCGTATTGAGCTCCAAGGAGAATTATTTCGAAAATTTAAAACCAAAAATTAATTAAAAAAATTACCGAAAAATTGTTTTAATGCTTTTTTCTAAGGACTTATTGACACACCCTCGTATATTGATCAGTGTCCACTGATTGTGACTGGATACGAGATCAATTAACATATGGCGTATATTATGCGTTTGATTGGTGTTGGGTTGAGTGATATCTACATAATTTATGGTCTAATGGAACTTGGAAGTGGAATGTTTTCCTCTGTTTATTATAAAGTTATCGATTCGATCGTCATCGCTATGAAAAGCGTGTTCGATCTAGCGATGCTCAAGGCTGTTGAGGAAGAACAAATCTTAAATCCTCAGCGCGTAGAATTAACGGACGTTTTGATCGTTTCAGGAGACGGTTCTCGGGATAGAAGTGGGCATATGATTCTTATCGGCATAAGTGGTTTTAATCTATAAATGCTGTAAAAAAGTGGCGAATGCCGTTGTCAAATCAAGGTACTGCAAAGCGTGTGATTTAAAAAAAAAAACAACAAAGGACTCTAATAAGTTTGAAGCATGGTATGAGGGACATAGAGAAAACTGACGTGCTAACCACTCAGGTAGTGCTGGAAAAAAGCTAGTTAACAGCATATGTGAAATGTTTTGGCTATTTTTAGAAAAAAATTTAAAAATTAATTTTTTAATAAAAATTTTAAATTTGTCTCTCAAACTTTCAAGTTTCGCTCGATACTGCCCCGTATAGTGACGCTATTGTGGAAAAGTTAGAGTGTGTCTTACACTTTGTTAAAAGAGTTTAAGCGTGCTAATCAGCAATCCGACGATAACCCGGTTCAGTTGAAGAAATGCGCAAAGAGAACTGGGCAGGATATTATCATAAAATTTCAATCGATAAAAATCCACGTCAATAAAACTGTTCTGAATCCTGGTTAAAATATAGAATACACCCCAACCCAAAAAAAAAAAATATAGAAAAGCTGCAAGAGGTAATACAGAATTCAAACATCCTCTTGTGCTTGTTGGAAGTGTCCAACAAGTTTTGAAGCCAATCTACGTAGATTTGACAAGGCAAGAATTACTTGAAAGATGCCTTGGCGGGAACATGCAGAATATCAACGAATTTTTCAAGACGTGCTTTCGGTTGATGGCTGCTAAACGCATGGTCAAGGAAGAAAAGTGGTTGAGAGTGCTTGTCAGACAGATATATGTATTACGAAGGTTGTCGACCAGTTTTGAAGATTTTTAAAGTTAAGGGTGTCAAAATCGGATGGTGCAGCCTGTCGCTGATCGTGATAGAGATCCCATACGAGTTACCAAGTGACGCAGTACTGATGCCTCGAAGGAAGCTAGAAAAAAGCGCAGGAACCCTTTTTTGGAGGAAAATGTGCATGAAGAAGAAGGCATTTAGTATGGTCCAGACATCACTGACTAAGCATAGGTGGGACTTTTTAACGATTTGTCGTTAAAAAAAACTTTAATAGCGTTTTTTCGAAACAACGTTTTTCGATGCCGCTTTGATGAAATCTCCGGAACTATTGAAAGGATTCTCCCCAATTTTTACCAGACAGTCTTACAGCTAGAGCGCAGATTGTGAGGTTTTTAATATTTTGTTCGAATTTTTTTTTTGGTAAAAAAAACGGTGAAAAAAACCATATTTTTTGATGATTTTTCGAAAAATGTTCGCCTTTTTTGCAAAAATCAAAAGTCGCGTTATAGCTGTTAACATACTGAGCCTGAAAATTTTTTTGAATTTTTCGTTTCAGACCAACAATCTCGAAAATTTCATCAACGACGCGTAACTCTCTCGTTGTTTTGGTATTTTGTCAACCGGCAACTAAATGAACAAAATTTTTTTATTTTGTTTTTCGAGAGTGTATTTATTGAGTGTAACTCCTCCTGTATCAATATTTATTTAAAAAATTATTAAAAATAACCCGATTTTACCCTGCTTAAAAAGGGGGAGGACCTCTTGATTCTGCATAGCGTAATTAGAAAGTAGCAATAAAAATCCAAGCAAACTCCCGATCTGAGGAAATTCAACCGATACTAGTGGACTACCATTTGTTTAAGTCAACATTTTCGCTTTCCATGCTGAGTCTTTGATTTCATCAAGAAAAACGTTGGAGTTATATTGCAACAGAAAGAAAAAGATGCTTGCGCTCTTTGGGCGTTAAATTATTAATTTTGATCATTAACTGCTCGTATTCTATCAAATGTAGTTCTTCGGGAAAATTTTGTATTATTTTGAGATATTAACCATAACGAAAGGTCATAGAAGCAATCTACAAAGATTCTATAACCAACAAAGTAAACCAATAAAGTAATAAGAAAATTTTTTTAACATAATACCACTAGTAACATTCGATTATCATTATTATTTGACCACCACTCGCTATTCAAGTTTGGACGCATATGCAGTTTCTTATCAATGTACATATATGTTTATTCCAGTGTGTATGTGTTAAGTGTGAAAATTATTTTCTAAGTGGTTTGAGAGATCTTTTCAGGAGGGAAATAGTTAGTATTCGGCTTGAGGTTAAGTGTGACGCCACATTTGTTAGTTCGAAACAAGGAACCACACGGGGAGTTATAAACTAATTTAAGCTAGCTTAGGGGCTCAAACACTTCTTCCTAGCGTAAACTACTATTGTACGCTTTTATAATCTTCAAAAATGTCCTTGCCGAAATTGTTTCGATATAATATCGGGCGGAAAGTACTTCATCGTTATGGTTCAAGTGCTACCAGGTATTCAAATGTTGATAATTGTTTCTATATAAATGAAGTGTGTTTTTTGTATGCTATGCGTGAACAATCTTTCCGTAAATCTAACCTTGATCTTGAATATATGTTTTAATCAGTTATCTTGCGTGGTATCGTGTGAGGCAATGAAATCCAGGGTAATTATATCGTAAATAGCAACAGCACTAGGAATTATACAAGAATTCCGGGAGATGGGTATCATAACTTTAAAAATCTGTTGTAGGAGAACTATGACGAATAACACATTTAATTGCATTTAACACCAAACTATAACAACATGAGCGGGAAATCATTTTAAAGCAAACACACATGTGATTTTAAACTTTTGAAAAATGATGAAGTTGATTTCTGTCGGAGCTCGGAGTTTCTCTCGAAGTGTTACGGAGTGATAGCGACAGTGATCCCAAGAAAGTGGCCATGACTTTACTGTCATTCCCTTTGTCCTTGACCGTTTGCGTTTTTTGTTTCCTTCCTTGTTATCGACTTTATGCGTTCCAACATAGCCCCAAACTCGATGCAACTTTCTTGCACTCAGGACATGCAAAAGGAGGAATGGTATACAGTGTTTGATTAATTATGTCTTATTAAAAATATTCACTGCAACGTCTGCAGTCCTTTTCTTCTCTGTCATCAGTTTTACTATGAAATCATGGAAACTTTTGCAACATGTCAGACAACCTACAGATTTTCTTGCGCTCCTTAACAGCCGTTTTTACGTAAGTGTATCAGACTTAATTTCTGTTTTTAAATGTTCTTCTTTTATTCACTCTTAAATATGCTCTTAAGGTGTCAAAAGAAAGGCTTACTAATAAGGCTTCCTTGCGGAATTCGTTACGTTTTACAGAAGGTCCTTGAGTTAGTACACTTGTCTACTCGTTTACTCAGTACTCGAAATTTAAAATTAATTGGGCCTGCACTGCATTTCCGATTTTCAGATTGCAGATCCATTTTCCTTCAATCGTGGGCTGAATATCTTAAGTTTGGGTCAGTAGCTAAAGGAGTGGGAAATCGCACCTGGGCTCACTGGGAAAGTTGCCGTTGACCTAAATCCTGAAGTTGCCTTTCGAATTATCGATGATAGTCCTCATACTTGATTCGATAGAATGTCATATTTATTTCAGAAGTTTTTGGAAGATCAATTTTTCCATTTTCACTTACAACATTGTAAGTGATTTATACCCTTGCTAAGCTAACTCAGCCTACTCCACCTAAGCTGGTAGTGCCAATCGTTGCGTCCTGACCTGTGAGTTGGCACCTGACGAGAAGCGGCAGAGATGCACATTGCCATCTGGCTATCGATGCCAGACAATGGATAGGCTTCGTCTCATCTCGATCAACGTCAACTCCATTGTTCCATTGTTCTCCTTGAATTCATTGCTAAGCAAAAGCCAGACATCATGCTGCAAACTGAAACCCACTTTAATTCATGGCACTGCATGACATTCAAGGATTTTGAATTCGTAAGAAACGATGGGCTAAACGGTAATCGGTAAGGGGAGGTGGCACCGGGATATTAGTTAGAAGATCCTTTCGCTTCCAAAATATTGAAAAACTTTGAATTTCTAGAAGTGTCTGTTATCAAAATTTCATTTCCAGGTAGGGATAGACTCTTTATTATCTCTGCCTATCCAACGGGTCGAAATGTTCCCAAGTTCAAGGAGGAGCTTAATTCCTTGTTTGAAATACTTGAATCGAACAGGCAGCATAACTATTATATTCTTGCCGATGATCTTAACGCCCGGCATACATCATGGCTGAACGTCAACAATAATCCAAAAGGTGTGTTCCTAAAATTGTGGATAACAGAGAACCAAATTGAATACAGGAGCAATCTTAATGAGTCGGAACTCCCAACATATCCTACGTCTAAGTGGGATTTGCACCTTTGTATTACTGGCGCAAGACTAGAACTCGGCTTTAATAGTCCTCAACGGAAACTACATGTGCTTTCTTATGATAGCGACCATAACGCTATCGCAACAATATTCAATATTCACGCGTCAACAATATTTATCGGCAATTTTCGGATTAGAACCAACCCTCGTTGACTTTCCTGAAATAACTTACTCCGTTCATACTTCAAGAGTGAGGTTAGTAATCAATGGGCGGAAAAACGGAGGGGTATTAGCCCACAGGACCCAGATGGCGTTTCCACGAAAGTATATAGTTTATTCCGTAAGAGGTCTCGAGTGAAGGTGTCGAAACTTGGAGTCCCTGGTAATGAGATAAATCTTCTTAATAGGACTGGTATCGAAATTGATAGTACGACTCTGGATGGAACCGGAAACAGGATTATATTTAATAGATTGCAGAAACTTGCCCTGATTGGAACACATTTCGAATTGGTTCATCTGCCAAATCCCGAGAGAGGAAATCAAATATTTTCAGAGGTCGTCGCAGCAAAAGTTTCCAACTTCAAATCAAGGCTGCATGGCGAGCCAATTCTTCATTTCAATGAGACATTAACATCTGACCTCATACTGAGCTTAAATCTTATTGATTATTTTGTCAGCTCTGAAGACTTCAGGTGTTATTCAGACTTCAGACTACAGGTGTTCAGGTGTTATTTCGCTTCATATTAGGCAGGATAAACAACAAGAAAACATGTGGTATTGACGGTATTCCGAATAGAGTTCTTCAATATTTGCCTGAGGTTGTGATGAGAAATTATTGCGTATTGTTCAACATCTTGGGCAATTCATATTTCCCAAATGAGTGGAAAAAGGCTAAGATTTTTCGGATCTTACATAAAGGAAAAGTATCTTCGTGCCCTAAAAACTATCGCCCAATCAGTTTGCTGCCTAACATCAGCAAAGCGTTCGAAGTAATACTAAATAAAGCTTTAATCGCTCACATTGAGAAATATGACTTGATGCCGAAGTGTCAATTTGGTTTCCGTGCCAGGCGAAAGTGACCTCAGACATATGTTGGAAGCTAAATGATAGAGAATGTGTCGGAGCATGTCTCATTGATATGGAGAAAGCCTTTGATACCATGTGGTTAGATGGACTAATTTTTAAACTCCTTCAGGACAGCTTCCCCAGACACCTTATTGCCATGATCTGTAACATGTTATACGGAAAATCATTTGTTGTAACTGATGGAAATCTGACGGCAATAAGTGACTTCAAGGTCTTGAATGGTCTTCAACAGGGTCCAGCGCCTCTACTATTTTCAATACTTATTCGCAAACTACTGAATGGCTTTGGTTTATTGTCTCATCAACGCGATTATTGGTAGCGTTTTCTGATGATCTGATCATCTATATAGCAGACCAAAAAGCTTCAATAGTCCAGAGCGACCTCCAAAGAATGTTTAATGATGTGCAGCTCTATACCGACAGCTGGCGTATGAAAACTAATGCGCAGAAGTGCGAAACAATTTTGTTTCGGACCACGCTGCAAGGGGCCAGCCAAGACTTGAAAGGTTATTGGAAGGATTTCCACATTATGGCTGGCGAGGGTAGTTCAAAGAGGGTTCAACATAAATCCTGTGTTCGATATATCGGTTTTCATTTCGAACAATACCTGTACTATACAGATCATCTCAAAATAATGCTGAGTAAAGCACAAAAAGTAGTCATGGCCATTCGTCGACTCTGTCACTCTACATACGTTCTTCAAAAGGTCAAAGTTATCTGTTGCAAGACCCTGGTTAGACCAATTTTGACATATGGATGTCAGATCTCGTACAATCAGAGTGCTAATATGGAAAGACTAATCTTAAAGTCTTAAAATAAGTGATAATTTTAATTAAACTGCATTTGATATCGTATTTTACAAATGTACTAATATACACATTCAATTTTTCACGTGATGGTAGTTAGGTTAGTAGGTGAAATTATCGAAAAGTGATAAATAATTGACCCAAAAAACTTTGAACTCAAGAAAAAGTCAACATTATCAACATATTCACACTGGCAAAAAATTTCAATATTTCATTCAAAATTCTTCTTCTTTGTTACTCTGCAGCGACTCACTGATGCCTTCGCTTCCGGTAACAAGTGCCTCCTACTATTTCGGTCTAATTACGCGTCCTTCAATTTGGAAATCCGAGCGGCGATGAACTGTCTTCGTCTTCAGAGATAGACCAGCATTTCTTCGGTTTCCTCACTGGTCTCAGCTCTTTAGTTCTTACAACCGTACTGGCTATCCGTTGCCGATTCCTATGGCCAGCCTATTGGAGCTTCCGCAGTCTTACAATTGTTGAGACCTCCGGCTCGTCAACAATTTCACACAGCTCATGGTTTTATTGAATTCTCCATCCATCTCAGCTTCACTCCAATTATCCGCCTCCAATTTTCCGCCTTTGCTGATGCTTTGGTTAGGGTTTATGCTGTACAGCCATAGCATAACACAAGTCTTATCACACGTTTGTATACTTGGAGTCTAGTTTTCTTGTATTTGTAGCTGATCTTCCCAATGATCAGAACTGAATAAAAAGTTTTATTGGTGAGCTTTACTCTTCGGTGTATTTCGGCTTATTCGTTAGCGGTTCTTTTTTTTGGCGCCTGGATACACAAGTTCGCCAACATTTTCAATACTGTATTCGAGGACAGTGATATTTTGAGTATTTGACGTATTTTCTATCGACTGCGTCTTTAGTGTTGTTTTCTACTCATTGGTTTGTAGCCCTACCAGTTTTGCTTCGAAGTCGAGTTTCACAAAAAGTTCCTTAATAGTTACTAGTGACCCTGAAAAAATTTTGATGGGATCCGCATACGCTACCTCTTGGCTTGACATGTATAATAGTGTGCCTCTTGTATCGGCAGATAGGTTTCTTGTGACGTATTCCAGAGCCAAATTCCATCACCAGTATTTGTGTCATAGAAGTCGGAGAGTTGCGACATGTGAGGTGATGGACGTGGTTTTGGTAAGACTGATATAATTTGCTGGGATAACAAAGCATAATTTGATACAGTACGTTACGATCAATATTGTCTATGTTTAAATCGCAGCGTTTGTCAAGTATTTGCTTGACAGTAAACAAATCGTCTGTCGTTGATCTAAAAACTCTGAAGCCACCTTGATGCTTTCTAAAAAAAGTTTTGGTGTATGATCTGCTTTTATTTTCTGAAATCTTTGAAAATATTTTGTACCCCATACAAAGAAGTGATATGCTGTCACTACATTCAATGAACTCCACTGGAATCTCATCGATGTCCGGCGCTTTGTTTTTCTTTTGGGCATTGATGGCGTAACGGAGTTCATCCAGAGTTGGTGGGACCAATGGAAGCCCTCCAGGAGCAACTATATCTATAGGCTCCAATGTTCTGGAACTGTGCAGAGGATTAAGGAGTTAAGTTTATATCAGAAAATAGGTGGTCAATGTCATCACGGCAGAGATTGTTTTTGGGCTGATAACCTCGCTTCAAGCTTCTCACTACTTTGCATGCTTGGCTTGTGTTGTTGCTCCCCAGACTTAAAACGGCCCTCTTCTATTTATCTTCATAGAATTATTATCATCATTACTTTCCTTAATTTTAACTATCTTATTCCTTGCTCTCCTGAAACTTTCCAACTTTTCATTCTTCGTCCTGGTTTTCCTGCCTAAATATTTACATATGATTCTTTCTGTGTAACTCATCCTGGCATTCATGATCGATCCAATCATTTCTTTTGTGCCACAGTTGATGTCCAATCGATTGTTCTCCCACGGTCTTAATTGCCGCTTTCATTTCAACCCAGCGCTCGTTGCTTGTTTCCAGGGAGTATCTGATAGGATGGGAGCTAGCTGTTGTCAAGGAACTTCTTGAAATCATTGACAACATACGCCGTTTGGAGCCTTTCGATGTTGAATTATTTTGAGATGGCTGGGAAGCAAGTCGAACGTATGACTTTTGTTTCATTGTGAAGGCTTTATCCTCCAGTTGTTGACCGATTAAATAGCTCATTGTTAACTTTAACGTTGAAGTCATCCAGAATTATTCTTGTGTCGTTTGTAAGCAGTGAGTCGACTAGTCTTTCCAGGTGATTGTAGAACATTTCCTTCAAAAGTCATTTGAGTTTTGAACTCTCTACCCACAATGAAGGCCACTCCAACCTCTCGTTTTCCATTGCACTCCCCTCTTTTACATATTGTGTGCGACCTCAAATCTTGAATATTACTTCAAGTCTAGTTCGTTTCCTGGATTACCAGTATGTTTGGTTTGTATTGCTTGGCCTGTTGTGAAAGGACCTTAGTAGCGCCAGGGTTATTCCGTGATCTTAATTCCAGGATCTAGTGCCATAGTTCTTTTTTCGGTTGGGAAATCATTGCAGTAGGTAAGATCCACCCCGAGGCTTTGCTGAAGATTTCCAACCAATTAAGGGGTAATACAGGGCCGGGGACTTATCCCATCGCATAAACTTTACTCGAGGAGCATGGTTATTCTTTTCATTCTCTTATCAGGCGAGGCTTTATACTCTTACGTCTCCACAAAAGAGGCATAATTACAACTATTGGCGTTTCTCGGTATTCAATATCTAATTTCAAGGACTCTATTTCATTCCAGCGTAAATTCAACTCCGACTAGAGGGCCGAGCTATTATCACCACGTTGGGAAGAATCCACTGGTATACAGAACGATCGGCCAACAATTGGAAATATGTACACAAAATTATCCTGACCGAGAAGGAATTGTGTCCGTACATGAAAATCAACGCTTGACATTCAAAGAAATACTCGACCAAAGTGATCGACTTGCAGCGAGTTTTTTGAAAATAGGCCTAGAACGTGGTGATCGGATTGGACTTTGGGCTCCAAATTACATATTTTGGTATATAAGTTCATTGGCGGCAGCTAGGCTTGGCCTTGTTACAGTCGGAATAAATCCAGCGTTTCAGAGTGCTGAAGTGGAATACTGCATCAACAAAGTTAACATGAAGGCTATAGTTGCATCTGAATCATACAAAACGACACATTACTATGACATTCTCAAATCTCTTTGTCCTGAGTTGAATGACACTGATCCGGGAAAACTAAGAAGTGAAAAGTTTCCAACATTGAAGTCCATTATAATCCATTCAAAGGACACATTGCCTGGTACTTTTCAATACGAAGACCTTTTCAATTATGCTGATAAGGACTCGGTATCGAAAGTTAAGACACGTCAAAATGTAATCCAGCCCGATTGGCCATGCAATATACAATTCACTTCGGGTACCACAGGACATCCTAAAGCAGCTGTCATAGGACATTATGGTTGTGTAAATAATAGTATCCACATTGGGGAACGCAACGAATTATACACGAAGCATCATCGAGTCTGTGTTCAAGTGCCATTTTTTCACGCTTATGGCTTTGTGATCACCATTATGTCAGGAGTGTCATACGGTGCGACATTGGTCCTGCCGGCATCATCATTCAACCCGAAAGCATCTATAGAGGCAATAGTTAAGGAAAAATGTACGGTCGTTTATGGCACACCCACAATGTATGTTGACCTCATACATGAATTGGCTAATTCTGAAACGACGCTTTCCACTCCTGAGATCGCAGTGACAGGAGGAGCTTCATGTTCACCAAAGTTGTTCCAAAATATCAAACATTATTTGAATGTCAAGAAAGTGAAAACTGTCTTCGGTCAAACTGAAGCGACCGCTGTTGTATGTCAGAGTCTTCATGATGAGACGGATGATCATGTCTTGCATACCATTGGACATGTTACTGATCATGTCGAATTGAAAGTTATTGACAAGGATGGCAATGTTGTGCCTTTTGGGCAACCTGGAGAGCTTTGCATAAGAGGATACTTGAACTGCTTGGGCTACTACGGCGATGAAGCGAAAACCAAAGAGCTGATCGATGAGTTTGGATGGCTGAGGAGCGGGTAAGAGATAAGAGTTTGTAAATTCAATTTCCTTTTTAAATTTTGCCGTCCGATCAGCGACCAATTCATTTTGCATGAGGATGGTTACGGTAGAATTGTTGGGCGGCTAAAGGAAATGGTTATCAGAGGAGGAGAAAATATTTTCCCTAAAGAAATTGAAGATTTCTTGAATATGCATCCAAGTATTTTAGAGAGTCATGTAAGTATGCCAGTTTGACAAAATCAAATCCAGTCCTGAATCCTATTCCTCGCAGGTGATTGGTGTACCTGATGAACGGATGGGAGAAGAGCTTTGCGCGTTTATTAGACTGAAAGCCGGAATATCAGAGCTAGCCCGGGAAGATATTAAGAAGTTTGCTGAGGGTAAAATAGCACATTTTAAATTACCTCGCTATGTGAGGGTAGTTAACGACTTTCCAAAAACTGTTTCGGGAAAAATACAAAAGTTCAAATTGGTTCAACAATTTGCAGAAAATTAGTTTAAATGACTGTTTTGAGAAATCTATGTTTTTGTTATGATTTAGAAATAAGCTACAAATTTAAAGATGATGAATTCATGTCCTTTGCTTTTGTGCTGCTAATTTTGAAAATTTCAGGTATATTTACGGGTGAAGCTTGTTTAGCATTCACGCTTTTTTAGATTTTGGTGTCATTTATGATATTCGTTGCCATGTCCACGTACCCTTCTAGCCTACCTACTCTAAATAACCTTTCCTCCACAATACTAATCTGAAAATTTTCGCGACAGTAGTCAAAATATGATTAGACCCTTCAATGGCACGAAATTATTGTTACAGTCATGTAAGCATGTTGAAATTTACGTGCAGACACGACGCTGCTGGAGTTTTTTTTGACATAGAACCGCTTAATTCAGGTATCTTCGTGGTGTGAAGGTCTGAGTTAGAGTCCAGCATGGGCGTTGATTTTTTGCCATTTTTGGCTAGTTCAATCTTTTCATCGAGATTGCCTCTACAGCGAGGCAGGTGTTTGAAGGAAAAAGAGTCTCCGCTGAACAGTCCAAGATTGACTCGGTAGTAGGCGTTACCGAGTAAAATTTACCACATAATGCCAAATCCAGTCCATATAAGGTCTATCCAGTCAATACGTATAAGGTAATCGTAAATATTTTTTTCGGGATTTTTTCTTTGATTTTGCGCTGCAGCGCTTTAAGTATTTTCAAAAGACGTTCGACAGTCCATTGTTTCGAACTGTGTGTGCAGTGTTCGCACGGTTCTAAGCCACAAGAATCGTATAAGGTACAAACGTTTTTCCCTATTACTGACTGTTTGTGTCTTATTGTTTTTATCAGTCCGCAATAAGTTTTTTCTTGTTATTTAATGCCATCAAGACTTTTATTCCTCTTTATGAAAACAAAAAGAACAGTGCCTGCTTTGAAGCACTGTTCTTTTGGCTGAAATTGAAGACCATGAAGATTATAGTGAGCTTGGAAATAGTTCAGAGTAAGGAGAAGATGACATACGGGCATCCTCTGCCATGTCGACATCTAGCGAGGTGTGCTAGATAACAACACTTCAACACTCCTCTGAAGTTGTTTTTGGTCGACTGTGAGCTCACGCGGCACCCACTTTGCACAAAGATTTCGCATACCCAGATCTTCGTGTACATCGGTAAAAGCACTACCGTCTCATATCTTTATAATGTCAGCTAGCTCAAACACCTTCAATTTGCGATCGTTCTTAACCAATTTGCGGATTTTTTGGATGTTTTATGGAATACCAGCCTCATTTGAGCGTCCACTGCGCTCTGCATAAATTGTTCTGGTACGTCCACATTTATTCATCAATTAACGTCTCTACCATTTGTCTCAATGCATCAGAGTCCGGATAATGTTTATCAAGCCAGTGTTTGGTTTTTCACTGTATTTTTTTTCGTCAAGATGGCAATGTTTTATCAAAATTCGAAATTCACTTTTTTCCATTTTATTTTCAGTAACAAAAGTTGCTTCACACAAAATGTTATAACTCACGAATCTATTTGCTGTCAAATTTATATACGCATCGTTTGAAGGTTAGTAGTAATAAAAAATCATGTGGGAAAAATTTTAGTAACGCCATCTTTGTGTCATTCTACGGACTTATTGAATCGACTGTTCAATGTAGAGAACAGAACCTTCGGGATCAGAACAGTCAACCTTTAAAAGGGAAAAGTAACAGTTTGGTAGGTGACAACGTTTTGATCACTTTGGAAGTTTAAACCAGGATCAATGAATATGTTAGGGTACTGTTGTCGCGAAGGTTCTAGCGTTGCTAGAGCCAAAAAATCAACGAATGTTGAAGGGACTAATATATCCAGGTTGTGTAGAAACTAACATGGTCTTAGTAGTAGCGAGTGCTCTTGAATTTAGTAGTGGCTCACTTTATATGATCGTACCCTGCGTAAGTCACTGGTATAAGCCCATCGGAAGTTTTGAACCCATGAATTTAGATTTGAGACACACCTCCTACAATAGGAAGCAAAAGAATGTTTTTTATTTACATTTACGAGAAGTATATTCATAGTTTCTACTTTGTATCCCTTTAGATAAACATGTAATAACAATAATTAGTCAAGAGTCATTAAACTTGAAGTGTTGAGATAAATAAAACTGATCAGACATGAAGTTATCTCATAAATACAACTGGCAACAGGTCCGAAAAAATGTTTTTATCTGAAATTATTATTATATCTGTTTGGAATAAATCATAGAAATTATCAATATAGATAACTATCATAATAAGTTAATATTTCATGAATTACAACCAGTTTGGTGGTTTATAGCGATAATAAATCAATTATTAAGCAATTGAATTTATAGGGAATGATTCCCAAGCACTGATAAGTGACTGGTAAAAAAACTTAATATAAATTTTCGAGGAATTAATTAAGTAATCGAAGTGCACTGATGCATTGTTGTTACTACTTTTTCAGTTAGCTTACAATATTTTGTTATTTACAGCCTGAGGCTTGGACTGGTTCTGCAGCGTTCCCTATTTAGACTCGGGAGAAGGTCCTGCTAGAGAGGATACGGCTATTCTTTTGAATGGTACCCCAAGTTATAGGTCTTCAATTGTCCGCTCGTTCTTCGATTCGGACCTTTAATGGAATCACATATTGTGAACTTACGGCGAAAGTCCTGTACGTCGTCTCGAGTGTGGTGCCACTAGAATCTTTCGCGTACATTAATGAGGGTCTTCTTCACACTAAGTTGACATTTCGATGGAGATGCATGAAGGCATCTCCATCAGTACTTCTCTGACACGGCTTTTAGGAAGAACAAATTGCGTCTGGCACCTGCTATTTCCATTCTGTTTAAGGACCCCATTTTCAACTCAGAAAGGGTTCCATTGAGCCCAATAGCTTTTTAACACTGTGTCATGCGCTGATATATTCGGGAAGTCATGTTGTCTTCTTTCATGAAAACAATGGTCCAATATCATCGTTGCCTTACCGAACGTACTGGAGCTTGTAACGCGTCTGACTCACGTCGGCTTCAGTTTTTATTACACCCACATTCACATCTGGTTCTTTTTCCTCGGATTGTTCACAGTGTTTTCATTCAGCTGGACAGGGGCGACGGCATTAAGCGTCGGCATTGTGTTTCATTTGTCCAAAACATTTCGTAGCCATATGTCTCTAGTGTTTCGATCCACGAAGTAACTAGTCCTTCGGAGCTTTTGATATGAAGCAGGCACCTCAGCGAAGCATGATCTATTCAAAGGACCAAATTCTGCCCGCATAGATATATGTGGAACTGCTTAAATTATAGCCAGAAGTTTCTTTTGGAGTTACACCGAAGTTTCTGTCACTTGTTGACTGAACTCGGCATTAGCATGAAATAAATTTTTCTTCACCGTCAACCTGCTACGATATCACGGTTCCAAAACCGTTGTTCCTCGCATCGGTATCAACCACGATCATTTGTCCTGGTTTGAGGTTGGTTTGCATAAGTAATTTTCAAAATCTCGGAGACTGTTTAACATTGCTTAATACAGATAAAGGAAAGAGTTGATGAAGACTCAAGCTTTCAGTGAGTTGATGGAGGCAATTGGTTATTTTAACAAAGTCTTTGACCAATCGGCCATAATAGGTCGCCAGTCGCAGAAAACTTCGCAAAAATTAAAGAAGGTCGAAGAAACGTGTTCAAAAATGAATTTTCCACGATCAGGGCCGACCTAGAACATCAACGGAACCAGGAATGGGAGAGCATGTAGGACTCTCTTCTTGACAACGGTCTAATGTATTGAATTTGTCCAGAACATCTTTAAGTCGCAATCCTCACAAAGACTTATATTTACATCTATACAAAATTTGAATTATGTAGGAATTAAAGCCTCGATATCAAGCCAATAGGTTGTAGTTTTCTGATAAAATGTTAAAAAAAGTTCACCAGTTTTACCAACATTATTTACTCAGATGAGGCTCACTTCCACCTAAAGAGGAAAAATTGAAGGTAAGTAATCTGCTGTTGAAGCACCAGAAACTCCTGCATTCACTCGATATTACTGTATGGGCGGCTTTGTCAGCATGAGGAATTATTTGTCCATACTTCTATAAAGGCCATAGAAGAAATCCTGTCACAGTGAATATAGAGTGGTATATGGCAATGGTATAAAACTCTTTTGATCCAGTGCTACAGGATTTCAATTTGGTTAATCAACGTACGTGAATGCAACAAGATGGAGCAACATGTCACACCTCCAAGGAATTATTTAATGCGATTCGCGAAATTGTTGGGGAAAAAGTTATATTCAAAAGAGGTGACTTTAACTAATCACCTTGTAGCCCAGACTAAACCCGAATGGACTTTATCCTTAAGGGATAGCTTAATAGTAAAGTTCGTTTTGGTGTTGCCGCAGGCCAAAATTAACTCTGGGTAGCTTGGGTCCGCCGGGCCTTGCTTTGTGGGTCTCGAGGACGCGTTTCGGCTGCATACAGCCATCTTCAGCTCGTTCTGATGTCTTTGTCGCGGTGTCCATCTTTTTATATGTGAAACTTTTTTCGGAGGGGTAGGTCTGGTTAATTAGGTGTGAACGAGGGTCATTAAGTTTGGGTCTTTTCAGGATCGTGGGATTATCGTTGTCGGGTTCGTCGCGTTTTCTTTTTTTGACAAGGATTGGGTCGAGGACTGAAAATATTGTGTCGGAGTTGGTCATTATTTGTTCGTTGATTATATTTCCGTGGGTTTTTTTGTGTTTGTAGATCTCTAATTTCTCTAGTACGTCAAGTCTAAGTCCCTTCTTTTGTTTGTGTAGGAGCGTCATTAAGTTTGCCATGGTACCGGGTTCGTGTGTGTGATTCTGTAGGTGTGTTGCGTAGTTGGAGTCTGCTTTGTTATGTGTAAACGAACGTATGTGCTCCTTATATCTAGTTGTTAGTTTCCGTGTCGGTTTTCCTATGTATACCATGTCGGAGTCCCTGCATGTTAGTTTGTATATGCCGCTGTTGGTGTGCTGTTGGGCTTCGGTGTTAGTTTGTTTCCGATGTTGCTGTTGGTTTTGAACGCTGTATGTATTTTGTATTTTTTAAAGAAGCTTGCTAGCTGGTATGTCTCCTTGCCTACGTACGTCAATGTGGTCCATTTGTGTGCTTCCTTCGGTTCGTCTGATGGTTGGCGTTTTTTCGTCTTTTTCTGTGCAATCATATCACGTTTCCTGTATCCGTTATTGTCGGCTATCTTATATATGTTGTTCAATTCGTCGGTGTAGTCGCTGGAATTCATAGGGATGGAGTGTAGTCTCTGCACCATTGATCTGTATGCTGCTAGTTTGTGTTGGATGGGATGGCTAGATGAAGCGTGTATGGTGTGGTCTGGAGTAGTCGGTTTTCTGTAAATTTTGTGTTCCAAATGGGCTTCTCTGCGTATGATGGTTAGGTCCATGTAGTTGAGTTCTCTGTTTGACTCTTTCTCCATTGTAAACTTTATGTTGGGGTGGATTTTGTTCATGTATGTGAGGAGTTCGTCTTCCGCGTTCGAGTCGATGATGATAAAGCAGTCGTCCACATACCGTTTGTAGTATACGATCTTGAATTTTTCTACTATTTTTGGTATGTGTACTTCCTCTATGCTTTGAAGGAAAACTTCGGACATTATAGATGATATTGGGTGTCCCATGCTCAGTCCGTCTTCTGCAATGTAGATGCTGTTGTCGAACTCAAAGTAGTTCTGCTGGAGTGTGATCCTGACGAGGTTCACCAGTTCTTCAGTGAACCGTCGGCTGTTGTTCAGTTGTATTCTTCCTCTTGCGAGAGCCAGCGTTTCATCGACGGGTATGGAGGTGTAGAGGCTGGTGATGTCCAACGAAAGAAGCCGATAATTGTTGTTCAGTGTTTAAAGATTTGGTCGAGGTGGCTAGTTCCTGACTGTTCTTGATGGTGTATACGTCTCCAAGATTGAGGGCGTCTACCAGTACAGATGCTAGATGTTTTGACAGTTTGTAGGCGGGGGCTGGACGGTAGTTGACGATGGGTCTGATGGGGCTTGTGAAGTTTAGGTTGTGCTTTGAGGAGTGGTGTTGAAGGGTTAAGGTCTATGTACCGATATTTAGCGTTCGGGGGTATGATCAGTGGTGCTCGTAAAAGTGCATTCCGTATGGCCGTTTGGTATTTGTTCGTGGGGTCTCTGGTTGCCCTGGCGTATCCGTTTGTGTTGATGAATTCCTTTGTTTTTTCAATGTAGTCAGCTGTCTTCATTATCACTATTGTGTGTCCCTTGTCGGCCTTTGTTACGGTCAATTGGTTGCTGATTAGCTTCTCCTTTATGTCTCTAAGTGTGTTTTGGTCTTTTTTCTGGTACGTCCTGTTTGTGTTTGTCCTTATCTTTTGTAGGATGTCCAATGCTCTGTGTCTCGCGTGTGCCTGTTGTTCTTGGGGTAGCTTGTTGATGGCTGTTTCCGTGTCTACAGTTAATTGTTCGATATCCATGTTTTGCTTTGTATTGTGCAAGTTGTGTTTGAGTCCTTTGTCCAGCAGCATCATTTCTTCTGTAGTGAATAGTGTGTCCGTGAGATTGACTGTGCGTTGATAAACTAGATATAAGCAGCACAAACGTTCGTTTACACATAACAAAGCAGACTCCAACTACGCAACACACCTACAGAATCACACACACGAACCCGGTACCATGGCAAACTCAATGACGCTCCTACACAAACAAAAGAAGGGACTTAGACTTGACGTACTAGAGAAATTAGAGATCTACAAACACAAAAAAAACCACGGAAATATAATCAACGAACAAATAATGACCAACTCCGACACAATATTTTCAGTCTTCGACCCAATCCTTGTCAAAAAAAGAAAACGCGACGAACCCGACAACGATAATCCCAAGATCCTGAAAAGACCCAAACTTAATGACCCTCGTTAACACCTAATTAATCAGACCTACCCCTCCGAAAAAAGTTTCACATATAAAAAGATGGACACCGCGACAAAGACATCAGAACGAGCTGAAGATGGCTGTATGCAGCCGAAACGCGTCCTCGAGACCCACAAAGCAAGGCCCGGCGGACCCAAGCTACCCAGACTTAATAGTAAACTTGGAAACAACAACCCAGGGTCTTTTGAAGAACTCAAACTAAATTGGAAACATTTCACAAAAAACTTGTGAGGCAGTAATTGAAAATTTCCGCACCAGATTGCAGCAGTGACAAAATAATATCTGGTTCATATCTGGGTAATATTATTTTCAAGAGAAAAATTCCAATTTAGTGCACTTTTATAATGAATAAACAGTTTTATCTCATGTGCATGATTTTTTTTATCATTCTTAGAAATATAAAAAGACTTTAGGTCCACCATGTATGTATAACTTATAAAAGAAAAGAAAAGAGTGTTGTCAACAACAGAACCAACCCATTACCATTTAATTGGAGAAAAATTTCTAAAAGAGGACACACCTTGAATTTTCTGAAAAAAGCTTTCTTCATGAATCCCTTCTCAAAGTTACAACAGGTGCCACAATATCAGTGGCAGGATCTTTTGTTTGTCATTGATTATCTTTGTGTCTCTTTAATAGCACACATAGCCGTTGTGGGTATCATTGGGCGCACAGTGAATGTAAAGCGTGATACTGACCAAATCACCTTTTGATTACAATTTCCTGGCTTCGAGTATGGTAGCACCAGTGCTTTGGGAGGGTTTTTTTCAAAATCTTGAAGGCTGTTTGACTACTAACATTGACTGCTAACATTTGACTGCCAACAATAAAGGGACGATTCTTTTTAATGAGCTGATGGAGGCACTGAGCTATTTCAGCAAACTCTTTCTCAAAGTCTAACTTTTTTTAAATTTCAAGAGCCAAAACTGCAAATTCAGATCAAAGTCCAACACGTTTCCATAAATTTCAGCTTATTTGTTAAAAATATCTCTACCTTTGTATTGAAGGAGAAGACGTTAAACTTGTATCTCCTCCTTAAGAACTAAGAAATAATTCTCATCGTATCTGGTGACATGATGATTCAGGTAAATCTACATTAATAGTCCAACAATCAACCCCTATGGATCAACCCTAATGAAGAAAGGAGGAAGGAATATATGTATATTTTTCTGCCTTCCTTCATGCCCAGCCAATCTGCTGAAACAGCATGAAGGATCGAGATTAAAATTGATGGCCGTTTAACGTTCGCAATCACCAAGTCTACCAGCTTACTGGTTATGATGATTAGGTTTCTATGTTCATGTTCAAAGTATTCATGATGCACTTGTTCAAAATGCAAAATAACTTCAACATTTAAGAATAAATAAATATACAACAGACAGTGATTTTATGTTGGCGTAGTGGTTAATTTGGGATTTCTCTTCTATTTTCTTCTCCCCTAGATGCTAGTACAGTGGGACATCTAACGTTTGAATTGCAAACTATAGGTTATTTTGAGTTTAGAAGATTTGATGACATCTCCAAAGTGACAGGAAGTTAGTTATATGTTTGACTTATGTGAGATGAATCGCTTTTTCGTTGGGTTGTTGGGAAAAAAGTTGGGAAACATTAAAACCTTTTCTTTTTCAGAAGTTTTCATCGACGCGTCCCAGCCTGTGAGTTGGCACCTGATGAGAAGCGGCAGGGACGCGTGTTCGAAACCAGCTTGAGCTCTTTCCACAATTCTTTATAAATATTAAAACCTTCCTCCTAAAGTGGGGACCCTTCTACTCAAATTGTAAGCACTTCACGAACAAAACATTGGTTAAAAAGATGTGCCAAAAACGGAGTTTGTGGATCGTTATTGGATTAATCGACCCGTGTACGTGCGACCTAGGGCGCTAAACCTATAAATCGGTGTCAATGTAATCAATCTCAAGAATTTAACATTCGACATACTCTTTTCAGAAGGATTTTGCATAAAACTTTAGGTACGAGTGCGTTTAAAGTTCAATAAGTTCAATAAAAAACTGAAGCTCCATGACCATCTGATGCGCTTTCAGTTTGCTCAATGACCCGGAGACCACCTCGTACGAAGATGAGCTTTTTTCACCGAAAAATCATCCCTTCAGATTAAACTCATTTCCACACTGGAGGATACATCACTCAGCAAAATGGTCGTATCTGGAGCTCTGAAAATCCACATGTCATCATGGAGAAACCCATGCATCTACAACGAGTAACTGTCTGGCGCAGATTTCGGTCTAACGGCATTATTTAGCCATTTTTCTTCGAAAATGAGGAAGGAATCGCCAAAAATATCGCGAATATCGCTATGCGATTTATTTTTTCCTAAAATTGAAGAAGGTGACACAGACATTGGGCTTCAACAAGACGTTGCACTGTACCAAACAACCAACGTTCAAAATCGATCTTTTGTCCGCTGTTATCGAAAATCACATAATCGGCCGGATCGCAGATGTTAATTGACCATCTCGATTTGACTCCGTTTGACTCTCTTTTGATGTGAGATGTTAAGGAAAAAATATTAAGATAAATTACAAGTATCCAGTGACGATTACCGACTTGAAACATGAAATCAAAGTTGCCATTGACAAAATAGATGCCCAAACATTCGATAATGTACTGAACAATTTGATTGATGAATAGGGTATTGTCTGACTAGCCGAGGCAGTTATTTGAATAATGTTGTCTTCCATTCCTAAGTGGAAGAGTTCAATCTTTCTAATAAACTCATAAAGTTGAAAAAATATGTGTTGGTTTTTTCATAGCCGATTCAAATTTTAAATCTGAAATGGTCCATAATGTCTAAGAAAGCATCTATGCTTCAATTGGCAATGATATGCTCATCTTGTAGGTCATCAATATCTTCTCAAAGACACAGTTTGTGATCGTAATGATTAAGTCGCGATCCATGAATATTCGGTCAAAATAAGATGTAATTTATTTGAATCGTTTATTTTCCCTCATTTTGAGTGAACGAATACCAATTAACTCTAAGCTTTTGTGTTATAACTCAATACAAACATAAATCTACTTGGGCGTTTTCTATCACTTTCTAAGAGGAACCGCCTGCAAGTATTAGCCCTGTATTTACTTACGTTTTTTTTAGCGATGACTTCAGGCTAAGGCAAATCTCTCTTTCTCCACGGATGGATAGGAAGGAATTGCGATTAGTAACTATAATATTGCGTTACAAAGATGTTCCCTCCCTCACCAAGCGATCCATTATGTCCTTCTTTATAATGAGTACTGTCCGTACGTAATGCGATACACAGTTCCAATTGTCATTTGATTTCATCATTTTTCCCGTTAAATTTTCTGGGGAAAATACTCCAATTTTCTCCGAGAGATGCGAACGGAGTCTTGTGAATCTATTACACGTACAGAACGTGTGGCAGGCGTCATCCGTCATCCCCGGGCAGAACACGCAAGTTGGGGATGGTGTCTTTTCCATCTTATACAGGTAAGACTGAAAATACCCGTGACCACTGAGTAGTTGCGTCAGATAATAATCAGTCTCACCATGCATTCTGTCGAACCACGGCCCCAAGTCACTAATCAGCCATGCGGTCCACCTGCCTCGCGTTTCGTTTTCCCATGTTTGCTGCCATAAGATAAGGGTTCTTCTCTGTTCCTCTCGGCTGACGGTTTCTCTCGCCGACTCCCCCCTACGTGAGTATACACGTTTCCGTTCGTCTGCAAATAACTTAATAGGGTGCACCCTCGAGATTACCAGCACTGCAGGTTCAGAGACAGTGTGGTATGCAGCGGCTATCCGCAAAGCTCCTTGCCTCTGCACCTGTGCCAGACGCCTTCGGTACGTCTCTTTATTAAGAGCGTCAGCCCAAACCTCGGTGCCAAACAAGAGCACTGACTCCATTGCACTCATCAGTAGACGTCTTTTGCTCGAGGTTGGCCCCTGCGTGTTGGCCATAATGCGGTTTAGCGCCGATACTCGCACGGAGGTCTTATCTGCTGACGCTCGAACCTGCTTGCAAAAACTCATCTTCGAGTCAATCATCAAGCCAAGGTATCTGATTGATTCTTTTGACTCGATGATCATTTCCCCCACCCGAACCGGCATAACACGAGGGATCCGCTTCTTTGTGAGGACGACAACCTCGGTCTTTTCCAGCGCTAGGCTAAGCCCACGGTCTGTCATCCACTCGCTCACTCGGCGTATTACCGCATCCAGTTTGAGCTGCGTCTGTCCGACAGTACGTCCGGCGACTAATACTGCTACATCATCTGCGTAGCCAACCAGGCGCGACTCCCCCGGTAACTGCAGCCTCAAAAGCTCATCGTACGAGACATTCCAGAGGTCCGGGCCCAGAACGGAACCTTGCGCGACCCCTGATGTCAAATCAATTCTTCGCCGGCCTTCCAACGAGTCATAGATGAGTTTCCGATTTTTGAGGTAGTCTTTCAATATCCGCATCAGATACCTCGGCACCCTGAAATATTCCAGAGCACCAAGAATATCTTTCCATCTAGCAGAGTTGAAGGCATTTCTCACATCTAGAGCTATGAGCAGTACTATTCGTCTCGAGTAATGATTGTGGGCTTCTGCCTGTTGGACCGCGCTCACTACCTCTGCTATTGCACCAATTGTGGATCGACCAGCCCTGAAGCCGTACTGCCGAGGAGACAGATCGCCGGCAGTTCGAATGGCTTCTCCAAGTCTTTCTCTAATGAGCCTCTCGAGTACCTTCGCAGCGGTTGCTCCGCGTTCCCCTTCCCCTTATGGATCAGCACGAGCCTCTTCTCTTTCCAGCAATTTGGAAACACGCCCTGCCGCAAACAGGCATTGAAAGTGGTGAGCAGCTTTTCAGGACAAAGTTGATGTGCAAGCTGTATTACTTCCGCTGGTATACCGTCTGGTCCTGGAGCCTTTTTCGATTTTAAAGCTTTATTTATTTACTTACGTTAAGCTGTAGATTAACAACACAAGGGTCTACCAGAAAGCGACTTTGGACTCTAATCAACATAATTCAGATTCACTACCGGGGACATACAAAAGGTTACGTGAACAGGAATCAGTGAGCTCAGGACCACATGGTAATCTAGTAAAGAAGTCTCGATAGACCTTGTAAGCTGATAGTGCCAATCGCGTGCAATAAAATTTCTCGGACTACACAGTCTTAACATCCTCAAACTCAATTTCTGCTATCATAAATGTGCCTTTTGCTTGACCAGAGAAGGGCCAGATGGTGGAGTGTCGCTTCTGTAACCAGTGAAGCATAAGCAATGCCACTGAAATTGATTGAACTGTCTAAGCAAACGCAAATGCATCTTCGTAACCTCTTAAATAAAAATATATTCGGGGATATTCAGGGTACCGAAAGTTGTACGGAGATAATTACGTAATCTTTGACATGACATAAATGGTGGAGCGATCCTTTGGATTAATTTTTTAAACACAATATTGAATTGACCTGCAGCATTATTCCTTTTCTAAATTGGTAAGTGTTAAAATGAATACATGCATTCTCCTAGTACAAGACGATATAGCCTCGTCTCGATAGAGAGGGTCATTTGATAAGGGTTCGTTTCGCCAATTGGCTAAAACTCAAAGTCATCAACGAACTTCCAATCAAACAAGCAGGCTGACCAATTGGTAAATCCTCATGATTTCCCACTTCTTAATCTCTTTGTGCTTCTTCCTTATACATATGACGTAAGAAAATGCAAATTTCCATTGGCCTGAATCATATATTCCAAAGTGTTGATTACAAGTTGGTTGTATCTGTTTTACTATTATAGGCTCATGCTGCATGAACAGCTAACGCGAAGGAGTACGTTTTTGTAAACAAAAACAATGTTGAAAGAGTTTTAAGGTTATGTTCACATCATGTTAGCCCGCCAAAAATTTACTGTTCTGTTTTAACTTGGTAACCGAACTGAGAAACTTTAGTTGACGCCTAGTTTACAAAATTGTTTACCCTAGAAAAACAAACATCGAAAGTCTATTAGAATTTGAGAAATTGGAAAAATAAAACAACTGAAAATTGCTATGGCGGCAGTCAGTAAACAAAAATGTACGAACAAAGGATGTATGGCAACGGCTGAATACATATTTCTCTCATTTACATTTCTACATATTTACCTACATTGTCAACATTTGCAGATTGTGTTCGTATGTGAATGGATTGCACTAACACTAGCTCAAACATGTGCGCTATTTAAGGAATGAGGTTAGAAACCATATCGCGCGTATAAGATGTTGATTTGAATTTTCGATTTAACAAGCTTTTGGCAACAATGGGTCGACGGAGAATAATTTTCCTGCAGATTTACATATTCGGGGAAAAATTCATTACAACTCCTCGAGTTTATTTTCGCAACAGTGGCTTATAAATTTACTTCTTCATATTTACTCTAGTTGAAAATTCGAAAAATTAAAAAGGACCTAAAAAATAAAAAGGAAGGAAAAAAAAAAGAAAACATGTCGTTGCTCCTTAAAAAAAGTTCTATTTCAGTGGTTGTCCATAATATTTATAAACATACATAAAATATATATACATACATAAAATTGAGATATATTATTTGCTATGTAAGGAGGGGCTGTTATATTTCTTTCAGGTTTGGTGGTATTAAAAATATTGAAGAGTTTGAAAGAAGGTAAAAAAGAAGCGTTTACCTGTCTGAAAAATTAAAGCGATTACCACAGTGTGTATCAGTGAGTAGACCATATTATATGTAAATAGGTCATTGTCATATTAATAATAATTAAAAATAATAGTTAATCTTATCGGTAAGTAATCCTTAAACTTGGCTTTGCGAAAAATCAAAATTTTTGACGCATTCTGCTTTTGTGAAGCTTACGCAAAAAGGCCAGTAACGATGAAGTTACGAAATATTCGCATATTCTAATGGTGTAAATTTGTGTTTTTTTTTTAATTTTTCCTAGAGGGTCATCGATATGGGAAATCCGTTTAGAACTGCTTTGGGTGCGAGAGCAAAAAGTCTAATTAATTATCGATGATGGTCTGAATGATTTTTTTTTCATAAATTCATCCATCACTTCCACATCCCGATAATTTGAAATTATGCATCCAAACTAGGATCATTCCGTTTATACAAAATTACCTGGGTTAATTAATTATCAAATATTATCATAAAATATGTCGATCTCGCAGGAATTGGATAATTTTTTTTAGTTAGGGGGTGAAGGCAATTTACGCTCGGAGTGTGGGACTCCTAGGAGCGTATGCTACCAGACTACCCACTAAAACACCACCCCCAGTCAAGAGACTCTAGCTTGGAACTGGTTGACACATTACTTCGGGCTAGGCCTCTTTTTTACTTCGCTTTATTACTACTTAGAGCGCCGTCGCCGTAGAGAATTCTCCCTCCAGCGGGAAGGGGCAGGATGGAGGAGGACTGCTGGAAAGAAGACCTCTTTAGACCCCGCGCCCAAGGTTATTCATGGTCACTTTTTGCTGTTAGTATTGCCCGAGAGTAATCTGCCATACAGGTCCATTTGTCGAAAGTTTTCAGCTTTTCTCCGACCAGATTGTCTGGAGAAAGCTCTCCCAACACCTCGTGCAAGTCCTGCCGCATCCTGTTCCACCTTCTACAATTGAAGAAGGTGTGACATGCGTCGTCCCCTTCCCCGGGGGAGAAAATGAAATTGAAAATGAAAAAATGAGAAATTCCGGGGCAGAAAATGCAGTCTGGGGACCGTGATTTACCAATCTTTTGCGCAAGTAAGACTGAAAATACCCATGCTCGCTAAGAAGCTGGGTAAGGTAATAATCACTCTCACCGTGCCTTCGATTTAGCCACGATCCCACGTCCCCTATAAGACGGGCAGTCCAGGGGCCATTAGAGTCGCCTTCCCAGGACTGTTGCCATTCGAGTATTGTGCACTGCCTCTCCTCTCGGTTGACAGCATATCTTGAACCCTCCACTTTTCTGTCATAAATTCTCCGTCGCTCCCTAGCAAGGAGGGCGATGAGTACCACTCCTGTGACCCCCAGCACCATCGACTCAGAGACAGTGTGGTCTCTGAGTCAACCAGCAAAGCTCTTCGTCTCTGTACCTGGGCCAAGCGCTTTCGGTACAGCTCCTTACTGAGAGCTCCGGCCCAAACCTCAGAGCCGTACAGTAGCACTGACTGTGCAGCACTCATGAGAAGTCGGCGTTTGCTTGGTGTGGGCCCACCGATGTTGCACATTAGTCGACTTAAACCCGAAACGCTTATCGCGGCCTTTTTTGCCGTTGTCCTGATCTGTTCCAAAAAGCTCATTTTAGAATCCATCAATAGTCCCAAATATTTTATCGCAAGTTTAGACTCAACAGTCGCATCCCTGATCTGCAAAGGAATTACCGTGGGAATTTTTTTCTTCGTGAGAATGACCACCTTGGTTTTCTCTAGTACCAACCTCAACCCGCGGGTAGTCATCCACTCCTTCACTCGACGCATTAGCATTCCCAGTCTGCGCTGCGCATGTTCGACTGTGCGCCTGGTGAACAGTGCTGCTATATCATCTGCATAGCCGACCAAGCGCGACTCATCTGGCAGCTCAAGCCTCAATAGCCCGTTATATGAAGCGTTCCAAAAGTCTGGTCCAAGTATGGAGCCTTGCGCTACACCAGACGTTATTTCAATACTGCGCCGCCCTTCTTGTGTGTCATAGAGTAAACTGCGGTCCTTTAAGTAATCGCTCAAAAAAACCTGTTGGCTTACAGCCAACAGATTCTCTGCAGCAACAAAAGAGCTTATTGGCTGTAATGTTGTCATATAAATAATAGTAATCTTTATTATAGGAGATCTGAATTTCATTCATTGCAAACTTACATTATGAAGTCTAGCAGAAGTGTAATGTTTAAGGCGCTTGTATAAACGTAAGCCTAGGGAAAAATCCAAACGGAGTACCTTTATGAACTTAAGTCAGTCAGACTGTATGATAGCCCGTATTTTTCGCTTTTCTCAGATTTTGTTTTTGAAGAAAAGTTAAAGAATTTCAATTTTAATTTTATTAATTTTATAAATTTTAATTTATTTTTATTAATTTTAATTTTTTTTAATTTAAAAATATTTTTGATAAATATTTATTTTAATAAATATTCCAGCAATAATACCAAAATTTTTCCAAAAAAATATTTCCATCTTGGTATTAGTTACCAGAGTACAAGACGACCTGTGTCCTTAAAATCTTGAAAACGTTCTCCATGATTTCAAAAGATTGCCTCATCGAAATTCAAAAAAAAAAAAAATCCAAATGACATTCTAATTTGTAGAATTGTTGCTATCAAATGAATTAGAATGATTTGAAAATCTTGAAATTCGAAAATATCATGATTTTTTCAGTTATTATGAATTCAGTCGAAATTTTCGAATTATTCAAGTTTAATCGTTATACTCGTAAGTGCTTATTTAACCAATGAAGTTTCAAAGCTATTAGTCAATCGGTTTTCAGGATATCCTCGAGACGAGTTAGAGAAACATCTTTTAGATAAAATGCGTTTCAAAAACCAAAAGTATGAACAATTTACTCACCATTATTCGGCTATAACTGGTCCATAGAGTCCTGCTTCTGCTTCCTCTTGGAAGTCTCTGAAAGGTGCATGCTGTGTTCTTGCTTCATTCTTGGCTTGTTTCATCTTTTCGCTCACATGTCGCTCAGACCGAGCAATACGCGCATCATTACGACGATGCAGTTTAGCTTCTCATCGTGGCCATTGTTGTTTTGATTACTCCTTTAAACTCCTTGTTGAAAATGATTACAGCACCAAAATGAAGGTGCTTCGGAGCTAAAGTCCAGATCAAAGAGATCAGAGATTACTTCGAGTTAAGCAGCAGGTCAGCAAGTCTTCTCTTGATAAGTCTTCGACGGCCAGTTTAGAGGCTGCTTGAACTTCTGGGATGAATGGTTGGTGATGGAACTGGCTTTGTTCACCCTTAGATTCCATTTGCATCTACTTTTGCTCTAGTTTTTCATTTGACGATAGTTTACGTTAGAAGGTTCCCAAACTTCTATCTTCATTTCTTGTACAGAATCTGGATGCCGACGGATTGGCAACCCAATCTATTTTATAATTTAGTTAATGATGCTGTGATTCAGTATTTTGTTGCCTTTTCAACCAATTCCTTTGTTACTGTTTTTAACATTATGAAGTCATGTTCCCCATCTTTTTTTTCACATGCTGTACGCATTCTTTTTTGAAAGTGAGGATTCTTCGTATGGTTCGGCACTTAAAATTCTAGCAAAAGTTTTGCTATCTATATCACCTATATCCCTTAAATACTGTACGCCATGTTCCTTCTATCTTAAAAACATGGCATTTATTTTCTTCTTTGCAAGATTTCTAGAATGATTCACGCTGCAATCATTTTGATGATATATCATACCATATCATACCATATTTTGAACACTACTGAATCAGTTTCTATTTCTAGTTTCTATTTCTAGAATTTAGAACCTTCTCGGGAGTTTTACGATCCAGGAAAGGACATAAACGAGTCCCGTTGCCTGTAACCGTTAACTCATTCCATTGCTTCCCATCTTCATTGTTCAAAATTTGCTCCGGCGCTGAGCAAATGATAACAAAGAATCAAAAATTGAAGATGCGGCCGTATGAATATTTTCCAAGCGCCAGTAGTATGTTGTATTCCCCATACCTCTGCAAATGTCCATAAGAATGCAAAATAGATTCACACTTTCACTCGTCCACACATTTTACAAAAACAAAACGGCAAGTAATTCCACATGAGTACTGAATAACGGGGCACGAGTTCACGACTTTCTGTCATTCACACTCGCTATATTGAATTATTTTAAAACCATACTTCGTAAACTTGATTGCGCAAAAGACGTATAAGTTTTGCAATCTTTACACACCACATTTGCAGAAATGGCCAAAAATACCGAGATTAACTCTAGAATGCAATAAACGGAATTTGAATTAACAGGAACTCAAAGGGGACTCAAACACGGCTGATGTCAACTCCGCATCACTTTCTGCTGAATGTGGGAATGGAATGAAATGTAACCTTCTTGGTCTCACTCTCTCTATTTCCTTCTTTACATGTAAGAGCCTACGTATGTAATGCATTGCTTCACATAATAATTTAGCAGTCAAAGCGCTCAACTTGTGACGTTCCCAAAACATTCGGGGGCTAACTGAAGGTTTTCAAGCATGGAATTCCATTATCAGATTCGGAGAATCCGAATGTTTGATCGTATAGCCGAGGAAGGTCTAGTGACCCGAGCTTTTGTGATTCTTTTTCTCGATCTTTCCAAATTTCACCTCAAAGTACTCCCTATTTGGATAAGTTTAAAAGTCTCATTGTCTAGTTGAATGTTATTGAAAGATGCTTATAATAGGTGTATAAATATGAAATGCGCATTTTTTCTGCTTGAAATATGCATTTATTTGAATAACAGAACGAATGAATTCAATAATCAAAGTATTGGCCATCGTTAGCTACGACTTTTTCCCACCTTTCTGGCAATTGATGGATTCCGTCCCAGGACCACTTCTCATTTTTTGAGGCTAACCATTCATCAAGCCAATTTTTTACTTCTTCGTAAGAATTGAAGTGCTGTTCCGAAAGTCCGTGCGGCATCGATCGAAACAAGTAGTAGTCAGAAGAAGCCAAGTCTGGTGAATACGGCGGGTGGGGCAGAACTTCCCAATAAATGTTTCCCAAGTAGTTCTGGACAGGTATTGCAACATGCGGCCGAGCATTGTCATGTTGAAAAATGACTTTATCATGTCTTGAAATTCTGTGAAATTCTGGTCGTTTTTCCTTAAGTGCGCAGTTCAATTTGATCAGTTGTTGTCGGTAACGTTCGCCAGTAATAGTCTCACCAGGTTTCAGCATTTCGTAATACAAAGGTCCCTTACTATCTCACCAAATACACAGCAAAGTCTTCTTTCCATGATTATATCGGACTGGTTGTGATGTTGATGGCTGGTCTGGGTCTATACATGATTTTTCCGCTTGGGATTGTCGAAATAAATCCACTTTTCATCGCCAGTAACAATCTGATGCAAAAAAACCTTTTCTTTTCTGTCTGGCAATCAAAATTTCACAAATGGTTTTTCGCCTTTCGATGTCTCTTTCTTTCAATTGATACGGCACCCATTTTCCAGCTTTTTGGACCTTTCCCAAGGCTTCTAAACGTTGTGAAATGGCTGCTTGAGTAACTTCCAACGCTTCTGCCAACGGTTTTTCGGTTTGTGTGTTGTCTTCATCCAATAATGTTTTCAAATCTTTATCTTCGAAGTTTTTGGTGGTTTTCCACGGTCTTTGTTGCTGACATCGAAATCACCACTTTTAAATCTTCTAAACCATCATTCACAAGTGTCTTGGCTTGGGGCATGTTCACCATATGCTTCCACAAACAATCGATAAGTTTCTGCTGCATTTTTCAAATGAAAGAAGGTTATTAGACTTCCCCGGAAAACCTCTTTTTCTGGCACGAAACTCGACATTTTTGAAGCGAAAAAAAAACTATGTTGTTTGTACAATCAAAACCAACGACAAACTGGAATTTGTTGACAGATGCTTACCCTTCAAAATGCCATATTAGTTATCCCCGACACAAACCATATGTAATGGTTATGCCATCTGTTAGTAAAATCCGCATTTCATATTTATAAACCTAATATATACAAAATATATTTTCCTTCAATAAAGACTTGGTGGGTGGGTGTATTGGGAGGTGGAGTATGATTTGTTGCACCAGGATATTCGTTTCGCTGGGTCAAAGATCCTTGCTTGATCAGCGAGTAGGCGAAAGGATTGAGGTGTTTCGGGCGGTCGTTCAGCTGGAGTGTAAAGTCAATGTCGGTGTTGATCATTTGTGTAATAAGTGAGTTCGGATGATAAGTCTCTTTTTCGAAGAACTGTAGCAGTTGGTCCATGAGGACTCCGCCTTTTCTGCGGATTTGCGTTGTGTTATAAAGAATTTGGTTGGATATGCCATCCAAACTACTAAACTAACAGTTATGCCATCTGTTAGTAAAGTCCGCATTTTATATTTATACACCTAATATATTATATATTATAAATAATGCTTATATATTTTATTCGACAAAGATACCTTGGCGTCGGTAATTCCTTCGTCCTTCCCTTTCTGAATTCCTCGAGCACTCATCGATCATACCTAGCATTGAGAACGGCCGGTATGCTCAAAGCGACTCGAAATTTGCCTTCTCCTTATAGATTTGAACGAGTGCTATTGTTTTCACGGAAAACCCTCTGTTACAAGCAGAAAGTTAAGGGAATAAGCAATAATTAAGAGTGAAAATTGAGCACCAAATATACAATCATGACAAGGAAACACATACAATCTTTGGTTTATTGGAAAAACTGTAAGTTTCAATTCTTTGATTGAGAAGAGGGAAAAACTTAGTGGTGTTTTCTCATGGAAAGCTTCTACAAATTGGGTTGTGTTGGTAATACAGCATGCACGGTCTTCTTCATCTTGTCCTTTTCTAAATCTAGTTCGCTTTGGGTGAGCAGTATACCTCTGGAGCATCGCCCTTCAGTATAACTAGCCTGCTGTGCAGGCTTCATGGCTACAAGGCTCCATGGCAACATTGAGGCTTAGTTACGTTGATTGATTTTTTTTCTCCATTTAATAATTCTCCATAATTTAGGCATCTTGAATTTTCTTCATTTCAGCTCTACTCCCGTTTGGGATCTCGTTGGACTTTGTAACACTCTTTTCGTTTCTCAGCGTTCTCATATGAATCCCAAAAAACAAGAGGTTTGCTGGGCCTACATTACTGACGGAATGAAGGTGATGGGCAAGGCGATACAATACCCATTGTAGAGCTCAACAGAACGCTGGCTTAGTAATGCTTTCGAACTCTCTTATTGTATATTTTGGAGGCAAGGAATTCCAAAACGAATATCACGGACGTAATGGAACTCATGTAACCCAAACGTGTGCGTCTTTCGCATTTTCGGCATAACTAACCCTACTTTTTGTGACCCACAATCCACAAGATTCTTTTTTTGGATATTGACAAGGTATACCGCTTTCGGTTGCTTTAGCACTAAGGCTTTCATGACCTTCTTTGCTCATGGTTTCGTGCTGTAATGAATTGAATGTAAAAATGTAATTATTTTTTCCGTATGAGAGGTAAACTGAAGGATGCAGCACAACAAAACTAATCCATTTGGAGACTACCTCCTTACCAATAGCCTTAAAGTCGGAATTAATCGTAACTTCGAGTGTAGATGGCGCAAGCACCAATTTCATTAGGATACCACGTAACCGAAAACACATAACCCTGTTATTTTTACTCTTGCTAAGAACATTCTCCGCTCCTTTCTCGCGAATATGGTTATATGTTACTCTATTTTTTCAATAGCCAGCCTTGTTTTGGTTGCATTCAAGACATATTTGTCCCTTTCAGCACTCTTGCAATTATGGCCTTGTGAGCATCTAAGTTAAGCAACAGTCGACTTCCCTCCAACGGTTTTCGAACAGTGTCGCGTGATGGTTCCAGTCCTTGCATACTATCATATATCGTACTGTCATGCATGCACTGTTGGTTAAGTGCATGTATAAGGAGATTTCAAGAAGGATTGCATCTCAATTTTGCATTATTAATAAGAGACAATTATTCTAAACACGGATTTGTAGTTGAGAGACATGATTTTAGGTATTATTTCCTACAGTGGTCCTTGTTTTCTTACATAAAAAAGATCACAAGGAATGCTATTAACTTTTGTACCTTATCAAAATAAATATGATGGTAAGGGTGAAGCATTGAGTTCAATTGTTGTTAATATTTTCATTTCAGTTTAAATTTTTGAAAATCCTTCCTCTGAGATTTTAAGTGGGAAAGGACACAGTGAGCGAAATTTCGAAAATACACGATAAAACCGGAGCCAACTTTTAAGCAAATATGTGGGATCATGGTTCAAACATTTTGTGTATTTCATATGCAGGAAGTTTTATTGACTGAACGTGGAATGCTTGAAGACTTCATAGCTGTCCTAGAATAGAAATTACATGATATATATCAAAATCTTCACTTAATACAATAAAAAACCCGTCCAATATTGAATTTTGAAGAAAACATATAATGTATACACTTACATCCAACATAAAAGTGAGTTTACTATCCCACTGTAGGAGAAATTCAAATTCCTTAAACATATGTTTTCCCACTTTCTACTTGGCTGTGAATACAATCACTGTAACTTGACGTGTGTCCGTGTAAGAAGTTAGTAACATAGTTACTAGCAAGAGCGCGAAAAAACCACCGAAACGGTTAAAACAGTGCGCAAGTCGTCGCTGTTTTATGAAATCTTCTCTCATATAATATGCAAAAGACCCCTTCGTGTACTTACTAAGAATAAGAAGGTGAAATCCTGGCAAAAACCCCATTTCAACGGTGAGTGGAGTCTCAGAAAACCAAGAGCCTTCATTCGAAATGGATTTCAAAAAAGCGTGACATCGCTTATATTTGCTCATTTGGTCAAAGTGGACGGGTCAGTTAGGTCAAGATGACTTTGTGGAGAAGAAATTCGTTTGTCGTTACAAGGAAGAAAAGTGATTTGAAACGTTTATTTAGTATCAAACGAAATATTTAAACAAAATCTACGTGAATATTCCCAGCCTAGTTAGATACGGTGGATAATTTATTGAATTTTATTTCATATCGATATCATATCGTGATCGGAAAAGTAGTTGTTACCTTGGAAAAGGAGTTGAGTGTGAAGTAATTCGTGTTGTGTAATCAATTCCACAGGAAGAGAATTTGTTTCGAAAATGACCTAATAAGAAATATTCTTTGTTTTTAAGGAAAAAAAACCCTTTTTACATGTAAAAGAAGTGAGTTTTGTACCAATTTCATAAGTGACCTTTAACTATGACGCAGTGAATTTTGAAAATAGTGCGTTGCAATGTCGCAACCGGCCGGTAAGAAGGGTGCTGCAGGTGGAAAAGGACCACCGAAAAAGCCAAGTGGCACCGATGATGCAGGACCTAGTGACCGTGCTACGCCCGCGAGTAAAAGTGATAGTGACGCAAAAGATGAGACCTCCAGCAATGGAGATAAGAGGGAGGCAAAGCCTGGCGAAGAAGTACCACCACCAAAGCCCCAAAGTGCTGGTGCTTCAATTCGCGATGCATCCAACAAGATATTAGCGCTGGCTATGAAAAGTGAATGGACGCCCGTTGATCAAGCTTTGAAAGGATTAGAAAAATATGTTGCAAACGCTGGCGAGGATGGAAATCATACACCGCTTGCTGGTGTATTGGATTTAGTAAGTTATTGATGGTCAATAGAATTTAAATGATTCCAGTTGTGTTTGTCAATTTTTTTTTACAAAAAATAGTCCTAAGAGCGCAAAACTTATCACTCAATTATTATCAATCAATATTTTATTCAAAACAAGGGTGATACTTTTCAAGTGAGTTGAAAGATATGAAAATCTTTTAAGAAGTTTCGTCTGAATGCATTTCATTTGTGCTTCTGAACATTTTCGTCTTATCGTACAAATGCGGGCACAGGACATGTGCGGATACACTTTTAAGAATTTTTTAGGTCTAAAAAGAGGAACGATTAGTCCTTACTGTCTTGGAAAAAAGTGATAAATTAATAATTTGGTAAACTTAATTATTTATAATTTATGATTTAGTAAGTCGAAATTCATCAGATTTTGTACCATTCCTCATACATAATACATTAAGCTCATGTTTAATTTGAAGGTAACCCTCTCATTTCATTAATATATTGTGCAGGTTTTAGCTGCTCTCTATGATATGTCTGTTAATTGTTTTTCGCAAAAATTTCTTATTGAAATTGAATTATAGCACATAATTATGGAGAGAAGGACTCAAAAAGTCTAGTCCGATTCTCTTTGCCGTTTACTTGATTGCTTTTTAAATTTTTAAAAAGCGATTCAAATTCTATCAATGTGACAGAAATATTTGAGAGCGATATATTTGGTTCAGCATTAAACTTTAAACATTGAAGTCAAAAGCGCATGTCCTGGTGTCATTTTAAGCCTAAATAAAAAACAAATAAGATGTGCCAACAGGATGACCTATTCATTCGAGAGTCGTTTTGTTTTATCTTTTTTTTTAATTTTATTTCTTACGTAAAATTTATTTAAATTTATTAATTTATTTAAATTTATTTAAAATTTATTTTTTAAATTTATTTTCCTATATGTTGTTCTCTCTTGGGTCATTTAATTAGTTATATTTTAATTTACATCAAAAGACACGATACCAATGCTATTTTATTTAGTTCATTCAAATATAACTGACATCTAGAGTAAGCTCTTCATTGGATGCAAGAAGAGATAAGGCTCCACACCCTTTTGAAAAATGAGAGCAGGGAAGGGGGTTCACACTGTACAGTATTTGTTAAATGCAAATACAATTCACAGGAAGTTCCATGGCCTAGTCGAAGAGAACCAAATGGACCGGAACGATTGTAAGAGGGTGAAGGTTTTTGTGGTCCGGTATGACGTAATAGATACCATTCCTGATAAGGGAATTTGAACTTCAATAGGTCGGAAGGTTAGACTGGGCAGGTCGAATCTTTTAGTTTTTATTGAGATGGAAAAAGGCATTAATGCCAAAACCGATGAAAAAAATGCAATAGAGGAGACAATGACACTAGATACGACCGACCAAATGAGAATATCCGCTAAAGATTCGATTTTGCCAAAGACTTTAAGTACAAGCAAAAGCGACGAATAAATCGTGACAGCTGATATTCATCCCTGCAGTGATCTAATAGTGGTTTCAAAAAAACTTATCATGAGTCAACGTATGCTCCTTAGCATACGAGCTCCAGAGAATGGTCAGCTGCTGGTCGCACATATTGATGAAAGATTCGCTCTTTTGACCATCGCATAAAAAGTCTTCCCGAGCAAGGGAGTGAAGTAGTTGTGCATGTCCTGACAAAAGTAAAAACTATATGCACACCTACCACAGGCTCGAGTAAGATCACACCTTCAATGGCTGTTATGGTGGAGCTAATGTCCCAACACCGGTTATAGAGGGCCTGCTTCGTTTGTAATGACTTCTTCTTGGTCAGCACTCAAACCGTTATCAGGTAGCTTATGTTCTTTATATTGAATCAAGTGTGCCTATTTCAGCTCGACATCGTTATAACGTCAGCCTATATTGCAGAAGATCTAGAGCACTCTTTGCCACCGAAAATTCAAAGCTTACAGAATATATTTAGTAGAAAATCACATCGCATTCTTGATTAGGTGCAAAGCCAATGCTGATCCACAACTAGGAATTACCCAAAAAGGAGTCCACAAGAATACAAAAGGAGCTACTAGATGTCACTTCAAAAAGCATGACAATTCGCTCCTTAGTTAAGTTCTAACACATATCTGATCAAACTTCATGTTGGAATACAACATTTATTAGGCCAGGTACATGTAGGATACGATTTACGCAATAGGGACCGGAAGTTGAGGATAATTCCATCAAATTCGCTAAAGAGTAGAATTTCGAAACTTCAAATAACGAAATCATTATTTGAAATAACGATGTGAGTTTTCAAATTGTTAAAATGGAAGAGAGACTTAATTGGTTCGGTAAAGGGTTGAAATCTAAGACGAGAGGGTGGGCTAGAAAGTGAGCAAGAAGTGCAGGCTCGGCTACAAATAAATCTGCTAGAATACTGCGGAACAGTATCGAATATTTTATTGTTTAATACTGATTTGAACAACGCAATACTACGGGTAAAGGAATAGAGACCATTGAAAGATGTAACGATTCTGAAGTACTTCAGGTACACCATAGAAACGAGGCACAATAAAAATCTGAACTTTAAGGCACAAGTTTAAGGCATTTAAAAATTGGAAAAAGAATGTTTATTCAGCAACCATTTTAGATAAGTTCATCACTCAAAGAATACTTCGTTCAAAGCTAAGAAATTTAGCAAGAATTCATGGAATCCCTAAATTAAATTTTATCAATTTTTCTAATATATTTTCAATAAATCCGTTTTTTGCGGATGAAGTGGGGCATGATGTTACTGGTTCTAGTTGAAATTCAAGACTTTCATACACTTATCTTGCCAATTTAGGGATACAATCTAACTCAATTTTGTGAGAATATACAAGGTTACTCAGTTAATAGGTTCAATTTGTATTAGCCCTTTTTGAAGCTTTCTATAGGAGAGTTTGCTTTCAAAAGTAAACAAAATATTGTACTTGAAACAACAAGAAGGATATATGGTAAGGTCACATGACATTCACTAGACAAAGGACATTATATTCGTTCTAAACAAAAGAAAAACACTTGGATAAGACTTGATAACCAACGTTATGTCAAAATGGCTTTCAGACCATATACTACAGACAATAATAAACAGAATGAACACAATTGTCTATAAGCAGAAATGTCTTAAGGCATGGAGATCGGCTACCATATTTATCATTCCGAAACCACGGAAAGATCACAGCTTCCCTGAAGATTGGAGACCTAGTTTCCTTTCTTCTCTATCAAAAATCAACGAACGAACAATCTCATGTAGATTAAATGGAAAGACTAAATGGAAAATAAAACTCATCAACGACAAAACCTCTTTAAGACAATAAAGTGATTGGGGATCTAAAATAAATCGGTTCAATTCCATGGTGCATAATATCAGTGGACGGACATAAGGATTTCATCCTTGAGCCTTGAGTGCCTTGAGCACTCAAACTTTCCGACCAAAGAGACCCAACTCAACCGTGGAATTCCTGAAGATCCCACGTAATAGACCGACACAAACATACCCAAATCGAAGATCAAATACAAAATTATAATGTGTTCCACTGATTTTGCCTGACTTTAATCATTTCACAATGTTTGGAACTTTGTAAAAATCGGATATCCAATTGGACACAAATGATTCTCCTTATTGGTCTACGCCTACAGGACGTTATCGCTTTATTTCAAGCCATTTTTGTTGGGCAAACCGAAATATCGCACACGATCAGAAATGGCAGTAACTAAGCCAAAGTGAACTTTTTAATACAGGACCTCATACTCTTTTTATATTCATATATAAAATCAAAAATAAGAAGCTTACCAAGAAACTGAGTGAAATAAAACAGCTAAAGGAGCCTAAGTCGTTCATATCGACACACACTCTCACTAAAGTGTTACACCCTAGTAGCCACCAAATAAATACTGAACGCTCTTAAACCTGAAGTGCTCCAGAGAGGAGAACTACGCTGTCACTAGAGGAAAATACAAAAAACAAATAAGACATACTGATTGTATTCTCCCGTGTTTAGCACTTCCAAATTAGCTTTTTTTTATAATTTTCCATTGCAAATAATTAACACTGAAGAAGGGAGCAATTTACTTCCAAAATATATATCTGTCAAAATTAAAACAAAACTTCAAAAATCAAAGTTAAATATATTTCATTATGCTAGTTTATCCGGTATCCTTATAACGGTATCCTTTTTTTGAAAACTTTCGGTTATAAAAAAAGACGAATTTCACAGCATACTTTAAGAACTTTACGCAGTGTACAAGAGGATATTATTTAAATGTCGCGTAGAAAAAGGTTGGGACACAATCATCTCTGTAGAAACATTTAGCAGAGATGACGTGAATAGGGATTAGCATAACACAAGATTGTCATCTACATCAGACAGAAATTCCAGAAACACCATTTTTTTTCATGGCTTCGCAGCCGGACCGTAGCATTCCGAAATTTTTAGGTTATGGTTATCAAACAAAAAAATGTCGATTAAGCATAATAATAGCAAGAGAAGTACGTAGGATTTTTTTCAAAAAATTGTTTTTTGCCAAAAGGGCGTTGTTTTGAAAAAAAAAAAAACACGAAAAAATTGCTCGAAAATTATTAATAACAATAGAAATATGCACTTAAAATACCCTATGTGCTTCGTAGCAGACACTTGTTTTGAACATGCTGTAAAATGTTCGAGTACATCGATCAAAAAGTGTTTAAGAAACAGAGCCCGGCCAGGTTGAAAAACGTTGTTCCGAGATAAACGCGTTTGAAGTTTAAGTTATTGAAAAACCATGGATAAGTTTGTTTTACTTCTAGTCTGCAAAGCCTGCGCTATAGTATTGGCCTTCCAGATTCAACTATTCCTCGTGTCTTTCCTTCCTAATCGAGTGCGCATCAATCCTCGCCTGTTTTGCCTTATCTGAGATGGATTTCTCTGCTTTATCGCGACGTGTAGCGTCGATTTCATGGTACAAATTGTACAAATTTTGGCCAATTTTCAAGTCCATCTTACATAATATATGCATTAATGATGCAAAGCCATCATTATAAATACAAATATCGATATTAGTGGCTCAATCTAATATATTTTAACATCGCCAACAGATTTTAGTGCCAATGCCGATATCACCGAATTTATTGACTTATTGCTATTTTGCGTATAGCCGCCTACACATAGTGTCAGTAGATCATCATTGCTGAGTTCTTTGTAAATCCGTTAAATGACCTAATATTCTTCAGCATTAAGTTAATTTCCGTTTCGAACTAACGATCAACTAACAGAACACGTGCACTGTTGGATTTATATTTAAAATTGGAGCAAATTGTGCTCTGAAAGAGAAGTGAGCGGCGCCGCGCTAATTTAAAATTTCGAACATTAAGAGATTTTCCAGTATGTGAAACTTTGCCATATGATTTCTATGACGATAAGGTGTACTTTAGAGCAGAAAAATTTTGATTTGAAGAAAATTCTACAGTTGTGTTCCCCTTAAATACGATCAACAATAATCGAGCACAAAATAAAGGAAAACAGCAGGATCGCGAAAGAAGCTGCCAAATGATATGCAGCCCGTCTAAGACTAATGCAGAAGAGAGCATCAATTTCTATAAAACAGAAGACGGGATCTACTCTAAGCAAACAATGAAAACGGATATACCTTGCCATTCAAGTTTTTATGAGTCGGTAAATACCCTCGTTCAGTAATGTTTAAGTAAATAATGAATCTGCACTATATAAACAAAAACTTGGAAAAAATTCTACAGATGAGTATGCAGCGAAGTGACTGCAAGTAGCGTAGCCTAGAAATCAACTCCAAAGTCCTTAACGAGTATTAACATCTCTATTTGCTCCGCTCACACTATCCGAAATGAAGTGTCAATTTGTTTCTCTAGTGGCTTAATTTTGACAGGTTTATCTAACTCCACTATCAGTCCTGCTCCCACTTGAGCAGAATTCACGTGAATTTCAATTTAATTAGAGGAAATTTTTTGTTCCTCAATTATGAAGTAATCTAACAATTGACATACCATTTTGAAATCTAGTCAAATCTAATGAAGCCACTTGTCAAAAAAGCGTTGTTCATATTTTGTAGAGTAAGGTGATTACATAATGGTTTTTCATGGGTACACCACTGAACAAATCGAGGAATATTTGTTATTTGTAGAGCCACAGGACGCTTTGATGCGTTTGATGCTTGTAGAATGTGATTTCAACGACAATAATTCAATTATTTCAAAAGTAAATAAATATTTTTCGAAAATATTTTTACTAGCAAAAGTTTGGCTTAATCTATTAGCCAGTACCGATTGACGTTGCTTTTGGGCAACTCTTTGTATTTGTAAAAGTTGTACAGGGGCTAGCGAATAGAGACTGCACAACATATGGGAAAATTATTGAGGTCAAGCGTTAACCGACTTCTTTTTAGTTTTGAATTAAATTTTCTCTGACACTCTTTATTGATTTCTTTATAGTTCCATCCGGAAGTGTTATACCTATTTTGTTACTACACGATGGTCATACAAATGAGACTGACTTTGTAAGTGGGAAGGTGGTATGATATGATTCTATGTTTGCACATAATCGTCCTTCAGGTGAATAAATTTTAGATACCGTGTTTCAGAGCTAATATTCCTTTTTCAAAAAAGTCTTACACTTCTGAACTTCACAAAATTCCTCAAAGTTGCTATTTTTTCATTATTTTCAAACGTTTTCCCTCTTAAATATTCTTTTACTCAATGAAATAAATCAAATTGGTAGTTACAAAATTTTGTGAATATGGGAGATGTTCGAGGATTTCGGTTCGAGAAAACCGCATCATGGGTTGCTACCATGGCAACCATGGATACTGGTGACTTAGTGACAATGACAGTCCCAAAAAGGCTACATGAATTAGGCGGCGGACGATATTGTCTCAGATTTTTCGGTGTTGGAGATGATGGTCTTTTCCATGCAATCCATTGTTTTTTTTCAGGATTATAATATTAGGTGTATAAATATGAAATGCGGATTTTAATAACAGATGGCATAACCATTGCATATGGTTTGTGTCGGGGATAACTAAGATGGCATTTTGGAGGGTGAACTTCTGTCAACGAATTCCAGTATGTCGTAGGTTTTTATTGTACAAACAACATAGTTTTTTTTCGCTTCAAAAATGTCGAATTACGTGCCATTACCTTCTTTCATTTGAAGAAAACGGCACCAGAAATTTATCGATTGTTAGTGGAAGCATATGGTGAACATGCCCCAAGCTAAGACACTTGTGAACGATGGTTTAAAAGATTTAAAAGTGGCGATTTCGATGTCAGCAACAAAGACCGTGGAAAACCACCAACAAAATTCGAAGATAAAGATTTGAAAGCATTATTGGATGAAGACACCACACAAACTGAAAAACAGTTGGCAGAAGCGTTGGAAGTTACTCAAGCAGCCATTTCACAACGTTTAGAAGCCATGGGAAACCCGGTACTCCGATAACAAATTCATTACTTGAGAATATTTTACAAAGATCTAAGCTATCATAAGTATTAATTGTATTCTTGTGTTATCCTTAGTAAGTCGATCGTTTTCTTTACTCTTTGAACATCCCTCGAACATTGTGGAAATACCGTGGTACAAAAAAGGAGTTGATCCATGGCATTGTCAGGCATAGAGTTCTGTTTGGACTCATGTGCATAATATGAGTCCAAGTTTATCCTTCTCCAGTCGATTCAATCCATCTTCAGTACTGAAAGAAGTGAAGACAAGGTAGTGTATTCTAATATCACATAGGAGTTGTTTCTAAGGCGGCGTGAGCGTTTTGGACATTTATCTAACTCTGAACCTTGTCATGTCAAGATGGTCATGAAGAATTCAAAAAAATTGTCTGACGAAAATTCAAACAAAATCTTTCAACACTTTCGGCTAGATGTTTTTTCTTTAGTTTGGCATTCGAAGGTGTCATTCATGAATCTTTCGACATTTCGGGCGACTTCGAACGGCCGTCCCCAATTGAGAACCTTATCTTGTTTGAAGGGACACTTACAAACCATGGTTTTACTTGAGCAAGAGTCTCCATAAATGATGGCATCCATTCCAGTATCGTTTCAGCTGACTTCCTTGCTTGATAAGGAGCTTAATAATGACGCACTACTTGTTTTTTTTTCTGTAATTGACACTTACTCCCAGATTAAGGTGTTTGATCGAGGATAATTCAAGGACTACAGTCGTCATTTTATTAATGTCTTAATTATAACAAGAATATTTCTTAAATTAAAACTAAAACAAGTCTAAAACAGTCTTTATTTATTCTAGAGTTTTATTTATTGCAGATCTTTGTCTTAAAATTTGTTACTTATAATTATTATTTGACATTGGAAGGAAAGCCGAACAAAAGCTCCTCAAATTGATTTCTATGGTGTATAAAATAAATAAATAAATACTAATAGGTGTATAAATATGAAATGTGAAATTTTTCTGCTTGAAATCTACATTTATTTGAATAAAAGAACGAATGAATTCAATAATCAAATTATTGGCCATGGTTAGCTTCGACTTTTTCCCATCTTTCTGTCAATTGATGGATTCCGTCCCGGTACCACTTCTCATTTTTTGAGGCTAACCACTCATCAAGTCAATTTGTAACTTCTTCGTAAAAATGGAAGTGCTGTTCCGAAAGTCCGTGCGGCATTGATCGAAACAAGTAGTGGTCAGAAGGAACCAAGTCTGGTGAATACGGCGGGTGGGGCAGAACTTCCCAATTAATGTTTCCCAAGTAGTTCTGGACAGGTATGGCAACATGCGGCCAAGCATTGTCATGTTGAGAAATGACTTTATTATGTCTTTGGTGAAATTCTGGTCGTTTTTCCTTAAGTGCGCAGTTCAATTTGATCAGTTATTGTCGGTAACGTTCACCCGTAATAGTCTCACCGGGTTTCAGCAGATGGTCCCACAAAATACACAGCAAAGTCTTCTTTCCATGAATATTTCGGACTGGTTGTGATGTTGATAGCTGGTCTGGGTCTACCCATGATTTGTGCCGCTTGGGATTGTCGAAGTAAATCCATTTTTCATCACCAGTAACAATCCGATTTCACAAACGGTTTTTCGCCTTCCCATGTCTCCTTCTTTCAATTGATACGGCACCCATTTTCCAGCTTTTTGGATCTTTCCTATGGCTTTCAAACGTTGTGAAATCGCTGCCTGAGTAACTTCAAACGCTTCTGCCAACTGTTTTTCGGTTTGTGTGTTGTATTCATCCAATAATGCTTGCAAATCTGTATCTTCGAGTTTTTTGTTTGTTTTCCACGGTCTTTGTTGCTGACATCGAAATCGCCACTTTTAAATCTTCTAAACCATCGTTCACAAGTGTCTTGGCTTGGGGCATGTTCACCATATGCTTCCACTAACAATCGATGAGTTTCTCCTGCCGTTTTCTTCAAATGAAGGAAGGTTATTAGACTTCCCTGCAAAACCTCTTTTTCTGGCACGTAGTTCGACATCTTTGCAGCGGAAAAAAAAACTATGTTGTTTGTACTATCAAAACCTATGACATACTGGAATTTGTTGACAGATGTTTACCCTTCAAAATGCCATATTAATTATTCCGGACACAAACCCTATGTAATGGTTATGCCATCTGTTAGTAAAATCCGCATTTCATATTTATAAACCTAATATATACAAAATATATTCTCCTTCAATAAAGACTTGGTGGGTGGGTGTATTGGGAGGTGGAGTATGATTTGTTGCACCAGGATATTCGTTTCGCTGGGTCAAAGATCCTTGCTTGATCAGCGAGTAGGCGAAAGGATTGAGGTGTTTCGGGCGGTCGTTCAGCTGGAGTGTAAAGTCAATGTCGGTGTTGATCATTTGTGTAATAAGTGAGTTCGGATGATAAGTCGCTTTTTCGAAGAACCGTAGCAGTTGGTCCATGAGGACTCCGCCTTTTCTGCGGATTTGCGTTGTGTTATAAAGGATTTGGTTGGATATGTGCTTCTGGGGTTCGTCTTCCTGTTTGAAAATTCTACAGCACTGGCTGAGAATTTGTCTCTCTTTAGGGCGAATCTTCTCCATCTGAGACGGGGCTAGATCATACCAGAAGACGAAATCGAAAGTGATTAGTGATCGAATGAGGGATTTATAGTAGAGGAGCTTCACCGTTTTTGGCGAGCACGGTGCGTACATGCATGAGGGTTGATGGGGCTTTAAATGCGTAAGTGGTTCTTTGTAGGATCGTTGTCACGTGGGCGTTTGGGGAGAGTTTTTGATTAATTGGGATGCCAAGGTAGATTACTTGTGGTTTGGTGGGTATTTTCTCTCCGTTTAGGAGTAATTGAACTTTGGTTGAGTCCAATCTGGCTCTCTTGGTAAGACGAGTTTTGCCGTATATACGACTAAAGTCTCGCACTTGAAGTGGTTTGGGATCAGCTTCCATTTGATGAAGTACTTGTAGAGGGTGTCGAGATAGCGATTAAGGGGTTCCTGGCATAGCGGATTTACTGATCCGATTAAGATAATACTTGATATTTGTACTGATAATGAATTACTGAACGTGTTGTTACTCTATTAGTTATATTTAGACTACTGACTTACCCCTCCATTCCTCGGACTTAAAAACCCTCGAATAAGGTTAGTTTTGAGGACATATTTACATGGTAAAATAGTTCGTAAAAACCTCTTGTCGGCAAGTGAAAAAGGAAATATTATACAAAAATTCGGCACATTATATTAAAATAACGGGATCTCGTTTTCGTAAGTGGTCTTATACACGGGCATAAGTAAATTTAACATATTTCGCTAGGATAGTTAATTTTATCATGAAATCTAACGAAAAGTTAGAAGAGTGTAATCTGGGGTCCACTGTTAAATATGGGAGTAGTAGGGTGATGGTCCGGGAGCATGTCCGCTGCTAGTCCTGCTAAGCTTTGTATAATCGATGACATTTTGCACAAAAGCAATTACTTGAACATTCTGAATGAAAAATGGTAGAGTGTGCTGAAATTTTGGGAATAAAAAAGCAGTTCCAATGGTACGACGATATGGAACCGGTGCTTGCACCAGAAATAGCTCTAAAATTCATCAACACTAACGTTGTCGGTCATTCTTGGTCCTTTTTCGGGATGTTTTTTTTTCAAAAACACCACATAACTAGAAACAAAGAAGACTTAAGATCAGCTCGTCAGAGAGAAAGGGTTGTACATTCTTTTAGAGCTGATGCCCGCAAGTTCAAAAGTTACTATGCAAAATCAAGAATAACCAACAGAACATTATCAAGCTTCAAGAATCTATGAAAATCTCACAAAGGACTGAGTGTTCGAGTTTTAAACATGGACCCGACTTACATGTACAATATCAGTTTTTTTTAATGGATTGGAAATTCAAGTGGAAATGGTAATGTGTCCTATTTCCTTACTGAGCCAATTTGTATGAATTCGGAGGAAGTTAATCTGTCTGCAAATCAGAGATTCTTGTCATAACTTTTAAGAAACTCATTGATGCGATTATTTGGCCGATGGCTTCTAATCAACAAATAAAACCTCACTTCCCAAAAGAGTTGCAAAGATGTCCTTATTATCAAACTGGAGGAGAACATATGAAGAAAAGTCTTCACCCCTAAAAAGAACATTTCATATGTATTTAGGGCGCAATACACCAAAGGAAAAAAAACAGAAAACAAAAAACACTTAATATTTTTCCACTGAATAGAAAAGTGTATAAAAAAATCAAACAACTTAATATTGTATTTCGTGTTTCGAAGATATTTATAATTTTCATACATACTATTGCAAAACGTTTTCTATTTTCACATGCCTAGGCATGTGTGTTTGTAGGTAGGAATCGCTTTCACTACGACGACCCCACATTCGTAACAAATAATAAATTCTATGCCGTAAAGTGTTCGTTACTAGGTTGTAGGTATGCCAGGTTTCGAACGTAAAATTGGGACATTGTTACGTTTATGTGACGGCATTCATTTATTTTTGCACAAAAGGAAGTGAAAAACAAGTTGACGATTAGTGAAGAGGTCAAAAGTTGACAAGGAAGTTTGAAACTTGCTGACTGGCCCCGAGAAATTAGAATGGGCCGAACATTATGTTGAATGGTAATAGCAAGGATATTAACATATTAATCGGGGCATTGTATATAACTATTGCAAGTACGTGTGGATGGAAATGTTTGCTATTATATGGTAGGCGTGGAGGAGTAATCAAAGTATTCGCAGAATAAAATAAAGCTAGAATCTGTAGACAGACACATGAAGTTACACTATCGTGCATGCATTCAACATGAAATTGCTGCTATCACTGAATATGTAAATGAGCCGTCGTCGGGTTCTGAGTGTAATCTTATGGAATATCCCCAAAAGGATTGGAATAATAAAAAGCTCGGCAAATCATATCGCAACATTCAATTCAATTCTCTTTTTTTGAGACAAGTATGTCCTGTTTGACTTTCTACAGCGCTAAAAATCGCAGGGAGCAAAAGAACTTTCTTTGAATTGCAATTAATAACTCCTTGAACCAATTTCAGCAGGAAGTAGAATTGAGAAATCCCATTATCTCTATAATATAGAAAAAAAAATCACAATTGCATTTGCATCATAGCTTTGAAGCACAAGTGGTCAGATAAACATGGCAGCTAATAAAGTGCATATTTTGCAAATGTGAGTTTCATCAGAAGTGAAGATCCGCGCGTCAGAAGTTCGTCAGAATTCATGGAGAAAATGTGCTAATACGAGGGTCGTTTGATAAGTCCCTGGCCCAAGTAAGAAAAAAGCATTTTTTCCGGAATTTTTTTTTATTTTTCAACATAATCTCCCTGGAGGTTAATACATTTGGTCCAACGTTTCTCAAGTCCTTTCATACCGTTCAAAAAGAAATTTTTGTCACAGTCTGCAAAAAATTGAGAAACGGGGTCTTTCACCTCTTGGTTCGATGAAAATTTTTGTCCACCGAGGTGAGTTTTCAATTTGGGGAACAAAAAAAAATCACATGGGACCAAGTCGGGCGAATAAGGTGGGTGGTCAACGATCTCATACCGCAAATCGTGTAATTTGGACATGGAAACCGCGCAGGTGTGGACAGGGGCGTTTTCGTGGTAGAACAAGATCTTCTTTTTCTTCAAACCAGGGCGTTCCTTTTTGATTGCCTGGTCCAAACGGCCCAAAAGTTTTGCGTAATATTCCCCGTTAATGGTTTTCCTCTCTTCCAAGTAATCGATCAGAATAATCCCCTTACTATCCCAGAAAATGATGGCCATCACTTTCCCCGCCGATTGGACCGTCTTTGCCTTCTTTGGAGCCGGTTCTCCTTTCTTAGTCCACTGCATCGACTGTCGTTTCATCTCCGGAGTATAGTGATGGACCCACGTTTCATCACCAGTAACGAAACGCCTCAAGAAATCGTCAGGATTTTTACGGTCAGGATTTCGTCAGGATTACGTCAGGATTTTCCGAGAGACGCCATTGAAGTCACGACTCGGGTGCGTCTCTGGTCGACTGTGAGCAGGCGCGGCACCCAACGCGCAGTTAATTTTTTCATGTCCAAATCAACTGTTAGGATGTGATGCACTCGTTCAGTTGAGATGCCTATGGACTTAGCTATGTCACGCACTTTAAGTCGACGGTCACTCATAACTAAATCGTGCACTTTTTCAACGTTTTTGTCCGTCAACACACAAACGCTCCTCGTCAAGAACACTCGTACGCCCGCGTTTGAATTCAGCAAACCAAAATTTTACTGTTGCATATGAGGGCGAGGCTTCACCATACACGGGATCGAGTTCGACTTTTATCTTGGCCGGCGTTAAACCTTTTAAATAAAAAAATCTTATGACCGCTCGGTACTGGACGTGCTCCATCGTTGACGATTCGCGTGACACGTCAACTTAGAATGGCTGCCAAAAACAAACTGTTACCTACAGAAACCTGAAAAAATTCATGAGACCGTTCGAAAGTGCCATCTACCTAGCGACAGCAAAAACTTTTTCGTGAAACCACGTTTTGTCATTTGGGCCAGGGACTTATCAAACGACCCTCGTAGAATGAGCATGTCAAGAGTAGTTCAGTGGTTTCGTAATGGAGACAGTTTGGCCGATCAGGATGGCGCAAGATGAGAACAGATGATGATCGGTTGTAAACCATACAAGGATGTGATTAGACGACAATAGTAGAATCAACAGAGAGGTTGCAGGTCCACAAAACCACTACATAGAGAAGAATTCATGAGCAACGATATGTGGTAGATGCTAGGACAACCCACGAAGAATGGTCTGCTATGTTTCCTATTCTGTTCGTCAAACTAAAGAAGGATTTTTCCGACGACTGGTAACTGGAAATGCAATGTGAGTCCTGTACAATAATGTAAATCGACACCTGACACTTTGAAAAGAGATGAATCTGCAGAATTAGCTTCTGCAGGAAAACTAATCACCCTCCCTATTGTCTTATTGCTCTGTCTTATATTTGTTAGGATTCTCGCGGACTAGTGCTGTCAGTACTTTGAGAGGGTTAAGGACGCAAAGCTTGATAAACGTCTTGCATTAGTCAAACGTCGAGGAGCCATTCCCATTGCAGACGGTTACCCAGCACATATTAACGGAGATTGGCTGGGAGCTTATACCTACTTACCATACTCTCCCAATCTTTTCCTCCTGATCTTTTCCTCCCGATCCAACCGATTATCACTGGTTTGAAATACTGGGCAACTACCTGCAGAAAAGGGAGCACAATACTGAAGGAGATCTTCGAACAAGACCACCAAACTTTTTCGGGGGTAACCGGATAGATTTCTACTGGCTAAAGAAACAACAACTTCTAAAACATTGTAGCTAAATCATGGATAATAATCGTGATTATATATTACATTAAGGTTAAAAAAATAAATGATTAAAAAAATTATTAAATTATTTGACTTGAAACTAGAAACTTAACTTTTACATACACCAAGTTGTTGCAGTTGTAATGAAAGAAATAATATCGGAAAATTCGAGAAATTACACTCTAAACAAAGGATTGTATCTTTGAAATGGAACAGCCAATTGACAAAGACCTAACAAACTCTTTGATATCTTTAAATCATAATGATGATTCGAATTCGGATGGGAATCACTCCATTAAGTATTACTGGTAAGAATCCCGAACCATGTTCTGCATAAAAGGTAATTTTAATACGCAGTAAAAGATAAAAAAAAAGGTTTTTTATTTCACAAGACAACTTTAAAAATTGAAAAGTTAAAAAAAATCGATTAAAGATATGTATACACATTTCAGTTAGCCATTAAAGTTGTTGCGTAACTACACGAGCTGAAGAGAGTTTGCAGATAAGTTTGAACCGACATACTCTATATGTTGTGAATCACTGTTCATTAAAGGGTTACGACACAAGTTAAGAATAAGATAAATGAGACCAAAGATGCAAATATTCAATAAGGAGATCTAAATCGATAATATTCACCATGCCCAGTAAAAGTCAATTTGTCAGTGACCTACACCGATGGAATACAGTGGCGGTTCATTAAGTATCCGTGTTTAACGACAGAGGGCATTCCTGTGTGAAGTTGGTATTATCATCGTGTGCTACCATCTGTCAAATGACGATAAACCGAATTTCAGACTGATTGATAGGTTAGTTTGGATTTAGCAGCCATTCAAGTTTGACGTCTTTCGTTATTTTCGCTAAGATGGAAATAGAGCAGTATCGTTCGATAATTCGTTTGTCTGTTTTTTGGATGAAAAAAAGATGAGGAGATAAAAGCAAAGCTGGATGCTATTTTTGGCGACACTTCCCGAACTATGACTACAGGTATATATTGTATCAAAGAATTTAAAGTGGTCGAACATGTGTTTTTGATGAGGAGCGTCCAGGGCGCCCGGTCGACGTGGTTACTGAGAAAATCATTCAAAAAGTCAACGACAGCATACTCGTTTGTAAACGAAGGAAAGTCCGCAAAGTAACAAAGGCCGTAGGTGTGTCGACCGGAACCGCAGTTAATATTTTACATGATAAGTTGCGCGATGAAAAAATAGTCCACCCGATGGGTGCCGCGATCGCTCACAGTGCACAACAAGCGGATGCGGCTTTTAACTTCGATGTGGTCTTTGGAACAATTTAAGTGAGTTCCAAAGAAGTATTGTGTAGAGTCGTTACCTTTGATGAAACCTAATATCGTAATTACACACCAGAAATTAAGTGACAATAAAAACAATGGATTTCTCCCCGTGAATCTGCTTCAGAGAAAACGAAGACGGTCCCATCAGCTGGGAAGGTCATGGCCACGATTTTTTGGGATGCGAACAGCGTCATCCTCATGGATTTTTTACAAAAAAGAAGAACGATCACTGGGAAATACTACACTAAGTTATTGGACCGATTTGAAAAAATTGAGGAAGACACGGCCGCATTTGGGGAAAAAGAAGTTGCTGTTTCACTATGATAACGCACATCCGGAGTTGTCGCTGCCAAACTTCAAGAATTGCGTCACGAATTGCTGTCGCATCCCCCGTATTCATCTGACCTGGTTCGCTGCGACTTTTTTTGTTCCCTAAGATGAAATAATGGCTTGCAGGGAAAAAAAATATCCCAAACGAAGAAGTGATCACCGAGACAGAGGCCTATTTTGGAAAGTTGGACAAATCCTTATTTTTGGAGGGGTTTAAAAATGGCAGGTGTAGTATAAAAAGTGTATCTTTCTAAAAGGGAACTATGTTAAAAAGTTAAAAAAGTTTTTTTTTTTGTGAAAAGATGGTGTCTTCATTTGTCATACGGGTGCCTATTGGACCGCTCTCGTACTTTTCTTTTTCGATAAGATTTCCTCCGAAACTAGAAGCACATGCAAGAATCCCCAGGGAACAAAAAGGGAGGAAACACAAAATTTTTCTGATGAAACTATTGTAAATTGTAAATTGTGATTCAAATTAGGTATGAACAGATGCTTCATGCTTGATTCGAGTTAATTTTTACAATTGTTTAGTTCTTTTTACAATATATGTTACATATCAAAGGGACCAGTTCAGTTAATTTGATTGTGCAATGCATATGTCAATTATCTTCTTTATCTTCGTCCCTTTTCTGGGTGTCAACATGTCCAACGTAGCGGTCAGAATAGATTCACATGTATAATGTAACACATTTAACAATCATCCTCTCTAACCCTTTGTTTACGGAATTATTAAATTTGTCACAAACAGCGTTTTTTACGCCTGATGCTAATCCAAGCCTGGTGGACGCATATTCACAGGAAAAAAATACCTTTGTTGTATCGGGATTTATGACATTTTCAAAATGTGGTTTTAATTGAAACCACAAGGAAACAAAATAATATTAGAAAATAATAAAAATGAAAATTAATTTTTTATTTAAAAAGGTTCCTGTTTGTTTTATTTTCTATGATGTGCCTTAAAACAATTTCATTGGTCGTTTAGACACAATGGAATGTCACACGTTGAACATGACCACCTCGTTCGATGCGATCCATCTCTTGAGCTACAAAAGCCACAACGGCATGAAGTTCCGTGTTCTGGCAAATGACTACATCCATCATATCTGTTCTCTTGTGGCCAGGATGCCCTAAATTGTTTTGGTGGTATATTACCACTTGTTGTCGGTCTTCCCCTTGTCGACGGCAGTATTCTTGCAACTATGAGACCTGAACATACTGACAGCCGAAACACTTTGAACGAAACATGTAACTTCGCGACTACTTCCATGCCTTTCTCTTCTCGACGCAGTATCACTTAATGAAGGATCATGATAGTTGCTCAACAAATAAACCGCTTTCCTGTCTTTGAACTTACGAAAAAGTGGGCCATCCTAATTACGCACCAGTCAGATTTACGCCTCAGTAAATCTTTGTCATGTTTCAAATCCTTCGGAAAATCTCTTCCGCCTTTTCTTAAAGTTCCACATGCACATATACCACGAGATTTCAAGTTCATCATCAAACTTACTGAATTAAGAAAGTTATTGAAGAAGACTTTGTGATATTTACCACCTAAACACCTTGTCAAGTCTTGCACCACACGTGAGTCAAAATTTTTTTCCGCATCTGCCGAGACCATGCCAGTGTATATTTGGAATTGGCAGACATATCCTGACTGATCTGCCCGAATCCATGTTTTGTATCCTCGTTTTATGGGCTTCATCGGCATATACTGATGGATACTGCTACGGCCTTTAAAGTTCATTATGGACCCGTCCACAGATTGATACTCGGAAAGTGTCCACGATGTTTGGAACGTTTTTGATAATGCATCAATCAGTGGTCTTATTTGTACAATTTGTCGTACTGGTCACTACTTCTTATAGCTTTTTTGTTTGGTCATTCAGAAGAATATTGCGGACAAGTCAAGAAAATCGGTCTTTAGGTATTAGAGCGCGTATGCAATGGTCTCTTATTTCAGACATTGACGACCAATAACCCAAATAACTTGACAGTTTCTTTACATTCATTAGCAAATCGATCGCCAAAAAATTTTCATATCACGTGGATCAGCTACCTGGACCGAGTTGCTCCCACCGCATTTTTGGACAGCATAAACAGCATCAATCAATTCTTCCGGGAAAATATGACGAAATACATCCAGTGGCGTTTCAACTTCTTCCGGGACGCTGGGACGACTATCCTCCATAATTTTTTTCTTTTGAATGTGCGTAAAAATCGGCGTTTTTTGTCCAAACTGTGGGTCTATCTAAGGTTTTAAGGCTGACAAGGGGAACCTCATTCTAACTATCCCTAATACATTCTTCGGTTTCCATATCCTCTGCGATGATTACTTTCACTGGTAAGGTTTCTATCTTTCTTTTCTTCCTTTTCATCATCAATAGGACCAGACACTTCCGACTCTACATCAGATGGAATGTCCTCAAATAATGCAGAGAATTCGTCATACGCCATGTCCTCTAAATCACGAACAGATAACTTGGTTTTATATTCAATAAAATATAAAAAAAATTATCTAATTTTATACAAATTTAATGGCTACATACGAAACCACAAGGAAAATAAGCCGTATGTACTGAAATTTTGAAAAGGATCATAAAATCGTTATTTTTGACGGACACTACATTTATTAGAGTTTTTGAAAACAGTTTTCACTTCCCGGACATTTTACTGCAACACTGTAGAAACAAAGATTTAATACGTTAAGACTAAAAATTTAAAACTCTACGTATTCCTTCAAAGAATGCAATACAAATACCTCATCTAAAGAAATTTCTTTTTTCAAACAAAATTGCTCATAAGACAAGAATATCCCTTCTCCGAAATCCATTAGTGGTTCGAAGAAATTATAACTACCAAAGAAAAAAAAATTGTTCGCTAAGTGGTGGTGAAACCACTTGTAAACAAAGGGTTAAACGCAATGACCCGTTTTATTTTTTATTTCATGAGAATATCGATGTTTTCAATGCAGCGCTAAAATAAGGACCAGATAAATTATTTTATCAGATCTGGAAAATATGCAATGTAATCCTTAGACGTAAAGGAGGTTTGCTTTTGGCGGCAAACCAATGATAAGAATCTTTTTACAGAAAAGAGTATAGGTATATTACTTAAAAGTTGTAATTAGCTAACCGGTCAAACGCTCTCTCCACTTAAAAATCATTGCCAGCAGACATTCCACAACGTTCCATCTTCTCCGCCGCCCTCTTTTCCATTTACACTGCGCATATCCCACCCCGTTCCAAGTCGCTCTCACCTATCCACGTTCTTTATTCCGCTGACAATAAGATAATATACCACTCAGCGTTAAGCATTTCTCAATGCCAGCAACGTCTCAATCAATGTCTCAACGTCCTCTACAAGAACTAAGCAAAATGGACACTTATTCCTAACACTTCCAAGTGCGAGACTGAAGTCATATATGGCAAGAAAGACCGATCCGACTAAACCAAAGTCCAACTACTCTTCAACGGAGTGAAAATCCCCACCAAACCACTAGTAACCTACCTCACTGCACAAATGACCATATCACAACAATCCTACAAGAAACCACGTTCTCATGCATATACGCACAGCTCTCACCAAAAAGGTTAAGCTCCTATGCTATAAGTCCCTCATTCGCCTGTTTGATCATATTCGGTTTCGCCTTGTGGTGTGATGTACCCCCATCTCAGATGGAGAAGATTCGCCCCAAACAGAGAAATTCTTAGACACTTCTGCATTGCTAAAGAGAATGACCCTCAGAAACACATATCCAACCAAATCCTCTATGACACATGTCAAATTCGAAGAATAGACGCGATATTTATGGATCAACTCCTACGGTTTCATGAAAAAACGAACTATTATGTGAACCCTTTCGTCAGATAGGTCATGAACACCGACACTAACATCCCACTCTATTTAAACGATTGCCACCAAATAAGTCAATCCTTTCGCCTACCCGTTGATCAAGAAAGACTCCTTGATGAAGTGAAACGAATATCCTGGTATAACAAATCATACTTCACCTCTCAATTCACCCCAAAACACGCATCCGCTGAGTCCTCATTGCAGCAACCATTTATATATTTGTGAATACTAATTTTTTATTTATTTCGTCAAATTAACCAATTTAGAGAGATTTCCTTTGGTTTTTCTTAAAATTCTAATTGAACACTACACATAATCGCATATTGAATATAAATGTGACAAAGAAATAAAACACGAGAATGAGTGAGGACTGTTAGAGTTAAGTGAAATTCTTGTGGAATGATCATTAAACATCCTTATTGGTATTGCAGGATCATCCATTTTGATAAGCGCTTTATTAACGTGTTTTAAATATTATATAAACAAAAATATTATAAAATATTTTAAAACTAAAAGGAAACTTTTTTTTGTTAACAGGCAACCGGTATGACCCCACTCATGTATGCTGTGAAGGATAACCGGACGGGATTTATCGATCGATTGATAGAACTCGGAGCCGACGTTGGTGCCAGAAACAATGTAAGTTTTATTTGACTGATATTATCATTCATGTCCTCAATAAAAGCTAATTTTAACCAACATGTATAAATTTCCAAAAATAGGCTTTGACATTAAAACAATCAAAAAGATTTAATAAGTGCGTGAATTAAAAAAAATCCTTTCGCCAAAGCAATGTAAAAATTGATTGACCCAAAGAGAGTCCATTTCCCGATGACCCACAAACAATAAGCCGCAAGAATAGTGAAATTCAACTTTCTCAGACGCCACCGCCAAAACAACTTAAAGAAATAACTGCCAGTTCATACTTGGAAAATCATTTTTAAGGAGAGTTGCCACATAATTACAACGATTACAATAAAAGTATGTGCTGGCACGTTACGAGCTAGAGCGGAATCACGTAACAGCCATTGTTGCAGAGGAGTGCTTACCATGCCATCCTAGTTTAAGGGAGCTTGCAGCCTTTGGGAAAGCGAAGCTCGTTTCAAAACTGTTTTGACTCAAGCAAACATTTCAAGTTTTCGTTAGTAACATCCTTTGAATAAATGCGTTATGTGTGTTCCGAGGATGCAGGTGTTGGTCACGTATGACAGAATGTATGTGTAGCAAAAAATTACAAGAATTCGTTCAAAATGAAGTACAAAGCGTACCTTTAGCTCCCCTATGGCTTTCAAGCATGTCCTTGTAGTTTATTGCCTTCTTGAAAGAACCAACTCTTACACCTTGACCTCAATTTGAATTGCGGGATTTCCTTATCAAAAATGCTAATCTCGAACGCGGTCTTGATTTTGACCGGTAGTGTTCGAGGACATTTTTGGTCGTTACTGTTCTGGTCATCGCGCGGCAGTTAATAATCAAGCTAGAAAAGACTGTAACGTTTTGAGGGGGTGGCATGAATGGAAGCAGCGTCTTAACAATTTGGAGCAATAAAAATTTTGGTTGAATATCAACTGAGTTGAGCTAGGACGTTAAGTACAAGTTTAGGGTGCTTAAGTCCTTTAGTATTGATTGCCGTCGGGATCCAATGCAACTTTAAACGGCACAGGAAAACAATTTCATGAATAGCTCAAATAAATTGTTAAATTTTATTGAATTTCAAAAAAACGAAATGTTTTTATTCGCATAGACTAGTTTGTCATTAACGTCCGAAATACAAGGACATGAGCCCAATTGGCCTTGTGGCGGGACAACGAAAAGTTGAATCAAATCAGAAACATGACAAGGTAAATGGATCTTTCGTTGTGGTGGAGAATAATGTGCGTGTCATAGGAAATTTTTTGGAATCCCTCATATTCCATGAGTAGTTTCAGGGTTTCGTTTTATGAACCGTTATACCATTATTTTAATTGTCCTGGAAGGAAGCTTTAGTACAGATACCATTTTAATATAACCCGCGGATAAGACAATAACATTTTAAAATTACAGAATAAAGTAAAAAATGATAAAGTAGACTCAGATTATCGATCTGCTTGGAACCAAACAAGGACCACTCCACGATCATAGTTTGATACCAAAATGCCGAAAACCCATCCATTTAAAGGGATTCAAGTGTACACTGTAAAAAGTTGACCCCATTCATTGTTGTTGGATGCGGCGATTTTCCTTAGTCATTTTGATGATGTGATAAGCTAGAAATGAAGAAGTAAATTGATGGAAACTGTGGACGAATACCCACAAAGAAATGAAACGTAATACTGCAGACTGTTTGTATCTTTTTCCCAACTGATAATTTTACTTTTTCCCAACTGATAGTAGTAGTAGTTGTTGTAGTAGTAGTAGTAGTAGTAGAAGTAGTATTAGTAGTAGTAGCAGTAGTAGAAGTAATATTACCGGCAGCAGTATAGTGTAATAGTGGTAGTAGTACTAAATGTGGTAGTGGTGGTAGTACTAGTAGTGGTAGTAGTATTAGTGGTTGTAATCGTCGTAGTAGTAGAAGTAGTATTGGTAGTAGCAGTAGTAGTAGTGGTGGTAGTAACAGCTGTGGTAGTACTTGAAGTAGTAGTAGTAGCAATAATAAGAATTGTAGAAATCGTGTAATGGTTGTGTCATTAGCTGTGGTAGTGTTAGTAGCTTTGGTTGCGGTAGTATTAGTTGGTGTAATAGTAGAAGGGGGGTTCAGTTTCAGTAGTAGCAATAGTAATAGTGGTAGCAGAAGTGATATATTATTGACCCATTCCCATCAACATCTCTGCAATGACAACCTACAGAGTTATCATTTGAAAGTGACAGCAAATGTCAAATGCCTTCGTATTGATTTAATACTACCTTAGCCTATACTTTCTACTTTGTCAATACTTACATGCAAGTGCTTACCGTTGCCCATATTATTTGTTAAATAAATTGAACACTAAATGTAACCCAATTGAAATTAGTGAATAAAATTATATTAACCTAATATCAGAGCTATGGACATGCTATGTTCAAAACTGACACTTTCGGCGTTACTATTGAGGCACATTAAAGAATATATTCAAATTGGTGAAGTTGTTGGAAAGGAAGCCCTACCAAACTTTAAGTTGGTGGAGTTGTTGGAACGTGTTTAGCATTTAAAAATCGAAAATTCGTTTTTGGATCATTTTTGCACTAAGAGTAAACTTACTTCACTAGAGTTTACTGTGAGGAAAGATGGGTCATACTCCAGTCATCCAATAACTATAAACCTGGTTGAAATTTTTGGGAAAATTTCGCAATGAAAATGTTTCATTTTATTTCGAAATCCGGTTTGACACTACAATTTGGCAGGCTGTGTGAGTTGTGCGGTTAGACGCGATTTATTTAGATTTGATCTAGGAGAGGGTACTCCAAAGAAATTGTATTTTTTTTTAATTTTATGGATTTAATTTTCAAAACTTAAACCTTCGGTCTCCTTCAAGTATTCTTCACCGGCACTGATAGAGTTGTCCAAAATTTTACTCCAACCCTCAGAACACTTTTTAAATTTGTCTTCTGTGGTGCACCACAACACCTCTGTCGTTTTTTTTTTCTTCGCTCCAGTAAAGTCAACGCAACGCTTTCTATGTCTCTTTTGATTCGGGAAATTTCTATGTCTCTTTTCAATTAAAAAAGACCCAGAGAACAAGCCGGGGTGACTTAAGGGCATACAGTCATATACGGCTGTGTGAGCAGGGCCATTATCGTGGTGGAAAAGCATTCCATGCATTGCATCAAATCAAGCTTATTCCTGTAAGAAAGCCTGGTCAACTGTCTGACGCTGTGGAAGAAATTCTAAATTGACGACTCCTACTACACTGTACAAAATAAATCAGCATTGCTTGGACGTTTGATTTCACTGGACGAGCTTTTATGAAGCGGGGTCAACTTGAATTCTTCCACTGCCTTAATTGTTGCTTCGTTTCAGGGTTGCATCCCTAGCACCATGATGGGTCATCTTTGAAAACCAAAGAGCGAAATTTGGCAACAATTGTCGCAGAAAATGACACAAAAATCAAAAGGAACTTTCGATAACGATGACGTTTGGCTTACTAACGCTTGGATCGTGACTTATACGTTCGGGTACCCTCTGGTAACGATCTACTCCCAATTCTATTTGAGATACGAAAGCAAAAAAATTTAAGAAAAACGTCCCAATTCAAGACAACTCCAGGATAACATGTAAAAAGTAAAAAAAAGGTAAAATAACTACCTAGGTAACGGTAAAAGAGGGTTAAAAAGACCAGAATCGAGTGTACTGTGAAAATTGTGGTTGTTTGATGGGCATGTTCGATGTATCCACCGAACGGTAGAGATTAAGGATTCACGGGATTGCGCCTGTTGCGATCTTTGCAGAACTCTCAATGGGGTTGAGCTGCTTCCGAAGGAAGTCTATGAAAACCATTTAACTCCTCGAATTTTATTCTAAAATTTCTTAGTTTTCAACCCACGGTCGTTCTTTTTCACCGCCACAACAAATTAAATTTTCACACCATAAGAAAATGAGCTAAAATGAACGGAAAGAGCAGGCTTGAAATGTTTTCCGGGACCCAATATTTTACGATTTAATGAAGTTGAAATATGCAAAATGGAGCGCCTAGGAATTTGTTTTGATGGCCATAGAATTAAGGAAAATGCAAAGAAGGAGTCTCATTTTCGAGAACGCTTCAATTCAGCAAATATTATATATTAAAGGATATTATTCTTGGACTTTTTGACCTACGGCAAATCAGGACTTTATATAATTTGGGAAAAAACACTAAAAATTTTAGCTATATTTTGTTTTGCTATTTTTAGATAGTTTCGTCATCTTTTTAGAAAAGTTGCGGCTTTGAATAAACATCCCAAGGCAGACCAACGATTCAATTATTGTTTTATGCTACCCCAAATTAAACAATGACTTTCAAACAGCCCCGATTTCGATTTGAAAGTCATCCTTAGAAAGCTCAATCAATTTTATCCGGTAGAAAGGAAAAAACTGAAGGACTTGTTTCGCATGAAGCACACTTTTTCGAATAAGTTAAATAATGCTTGTAATTGCAATTTTAAAATTTTTGATTGGAATACTAGCTTTAATTTTTTTTCTTTTAGTATTCTCAACTAGGAGCTAATAAGGAAATAAATGGTAGAATATGGAGAACTAGATAAGGATGCGGGTACGCCGGATGAACGCTTTCAAAGAATTCAAGATCCTTCATCTTAATCTTCTATGAAAACAAACTGACATGCATAAGTTCTGAAGAGTTCACCAAACTCACTAACAAAATTGGAGCACGTTTAAACCTTACTGATTTTCTTACGTAAGGCTGAAAATTAACTATTCATAGAACAAAAACGTAAAAAGTGATTTTTTGGGGCTGTCAAAGCCCTGAGTGGGAGTCGCACATGCCTTTGACATATCTTCAGACAGTGAAACTTCTGTACTGCCCATTAAACCCCTCCTCTTCAAATCTAAGTTCTTGGTCAGAATACATTACACATTTGACCCAGTATTTCGGGCTGGGCTCTCTTTTTGAAGACTCTGTGTATATTTTGCTTACAGAAATCGTTTCTCAACTGGATAAGAGAAAAAGGAATAACAAAAAAGAAAGTATCGCGAATTTCATGTTGTTTCAAGAATCATTTATTTATTCATGAATATCTTTTTTGTCCCCTTCAAAGTAATCCCCAGCAGACATTATACACTTGTGGTAACGTTTTTTTCAATCCTCGAAGCATTTTGAAACATCATTTTTTGTGATCTTGTTCAGCTCCTCCTTCGATGCCGTCTTTATCTCCTCAAACGTGGCGTAGCGTCGTCCTTTCATGGGCCTCTTCAGTTTCGGGAACAAGAAAAAGTCACAGGGGGCCAGGTCTGGGGAATACGGTGGCTGCGGCATTATTAGAGAGTTATTTTTGGCCAAAAATTCGGGCACAAGTAACAATGTGTGAGCAGGGGCGTTATCATGGTGCAAAAGCCAATTTTGTTTCTTCCACAAATACGTGCGTTTCTGGCGGATTGCTTCTCGCAAATTGCGCATTACTTGAAGGTAATATTCCTTATTGACCGTTCTACCCTGCGGCAAGAACTCATAATACACCACGCCCCTGCAATTGAAGAAAACTGTCAACAAAACCTTCACATTCGACCGAACTTGGAATGAATTTTTCGGTCCCACTAAGAACATTTTGTACCACCGATAAACGTTGCTTTTGTCCAAAGTAGCTTCGCCGTATGCGACAGTCAACATTCTGAATGCATCCGCGCACTTTAAGTTGTTCTTCACACAAAATTTAATACAAATTCTTTGAACCATGTTTTGGGATAGACGAAAATCGAAGACAAGCTAAAACACGTGCACGCACAATAACTATCAAAAACTGACTGGACATTCAAAATGGCTGGAATTGTCAACACAAGTGAGGATCATGAGTACCAATATAACGCCACCAAAAGATCAAAAATCGAACATACGTAGTCCGCGAAAATTCAAAATTCGCTATACTTTTTGAACAAACCTCGTATGTTGTCGGTAAAGAATTTTGTGGTGCGCGTTTATACCTCTTCTGTACAAATCTGGGAATGAGGCTTTAAACAGTATTTGCTTTGAGAATGTTGGATAGTTAAAATCGAAATGAGTCCCACCAGACGTATCAATTCAAGAATACGTTAAAATTTTGTATAGTTTGTTATTAAATTTCTATATTCCTTCCTTCCTGTTATTTATAATGAAATAACAAGCCAATATCTAAAAAATTAAATAAAAGGTTTTGCTTTTAAATTTGTGTTTTTTTATCTAAATTTCCAAGTCAACTTTCGACCGTCATCGTTCGGTCTTCTTCAGTGACTCTTCAGCGGTGTTCTTTGCTGAAGAAGACCGAACAATTACAGTCGAAAGGTGACTTCGAAAATTCAAATAAAAACCCAAAATTAAAAGAAAAACTTTAAAAAAAATAAAAAATTTGTCAATGTTTTAACTTATGCTTGGGAAATTTATCCCAAGATTTATAGAATTTATAGAATGTGCCAAAGGGCAAAGAATTTTAGATTAGCATTTCGTTGTGAGGCTTGGATTAGCTATTCCTCGAGAAAGTGTTTTGCATTGACTCATCTAAATTTAAAAAAATAATTTGGGTTGATATTTTCCATTATTTCTTTAAAATTATCTTCATTTGGCCGATGGACGACATTTTGTGCTTTGATAGCTGTCTTTTAAAATATATCCTGAGATGCTGTATCAAGTTGAGGTCGGAGTTGAGGAGGAGTTGACGATACATTGGGGCATGACCTCGAATGATTTTACGTGGACATCTGCCTTGATGGCTTCATTCCACTGTCTCCATAAACGGGATTGAAACAATGTGTCAACTACCACCCCAAACATCTGAAACAAGCTTCAGTCCAAGGACCCAATTTATTTAAAGCTTTTTGGATTCCCGAACACAACTGGCGAATGCTCATCCTACTGTCTAGCCTTATAAACCACAACCACCACATTTCAGCCATCGACCCCATCAACAAGTTGATGTGGCAATGCGAGCTTTCGTAACTGTGAAATAAGTATAACTCCACTTTGTCTACATTGAACACGACATTTAGTGCGTCACATGAAGTAATCTTAGCCGTCTACCTGTCGGTCATACATAGATCGACTCATTTGACAACACTTTCACTTCACTTCAGTTCACGGCAACAAAGTCTTCCTCGCCTTCTTTAACATCCTCTCAACCACCTTCTTCTTTCTCCACTCCATCCACTATTTCACCAATTTCGTCATTATTGTTTTGATCTTCAGAATAATCTTCTAGAAGAATTTCGTCTTTATTTCTATCATTTTTCATCTTTTCCATCAATTTTATCTTATAGATCATTTTTTATTATATTCTTGGTGGTCTTTTACTCCCAGATCTTCATTGACATTAACTTCAACTTTTTCTTCCATCTTTATCAATAACCATCTTCATCTTCTTCTCCAACAACTTCTTCTTTATAAGCTTACAAGTCAGTCTACAATCAGTCCATGAGTGATTAAGTCCACTTCATCCTTCTCGTCAAGTCAAGTCTTTAGTCATCAGTCATTCCTTCGATTCATCTCAGCAGCTATAATCCATCAGATCGGCTTCCCTCAGCTTTCCCTCTGTACACCCCAGATTTCCCTCTCTTCAGGGACGTAGATAACTTGGACGTTTCATTTGTCAGTAATTTTAAAAACCCATCCAACTGCCTCCTTCATCCTCCACATCCCTCTAAATTCATCCTCGATACTGCGGTTTCATCATTACTCAACTTAGACGTGTACAACATTTATTTCGTCATAAAGTACGTCAGTCGTCATTTCTTCTTTTCGACAATTTCACTCCACCAAAGACTCAACAAAGACAACGTTTTTGTTTTTTCAGTTTCCCACCTTGGCTTCATATCAACTTCCTAGGACAACAAGCTCCAGCACCATCTCCCCTCCCCATTTGCATAGGCTTGGGACCGTCATGCGGTAGAACCTAGGTTCTAACCTCAAGGCTGGGTTAAGAAATTGGGGCAGTTGTACAAATACTATAATTTATTATCCTAAGTTATATGCTATTATCTTGGTAACAGTGAAAATTATTTTTAATCCCTGATTTCGGGGCCATGTGAACCATGTGGACGAACAACGGATAACCAAAAGGTATTCGTTGGGAGTATCGAAGGCCGGAGACGAGTTGGGAAAGCAAGGAAACGCTGGTCTGACTCCATTGATCGAAGACAGTTGATCGCTACTCGGATTTCAAAAATTGGAGGACGCGGTCAATCGACCGAGACAGTTGGAGGCACTTGATGCACGATGAAATTATCATTCTCAAGGACTCACCTTAGATTCGTTTTGAAGTCGGAAAAGCTGCAACAAGGCGTGGTTTGTGTTGATCAGAAAGAGAGAAAGAGTCCATAAAATAAGTCCTAGGCTTTATGTTGCTGTAATGATTCTATAGAAATTCATCAGGTAGAGACTCGGCTATATTATTCAATCCGTTGGGGGGCGACACCTCAGGAGAACATCTTGAGGGCTGGACGATCCATCACTGACGCAATAACATAAGTGGTAGACATAATTGGATTGGCGGAAGCATATTATGACAAGCAACTTTGGAAGACGCGTTGTGAATGGGAGCAGTCTTCTGATAACCGTAGTTCAGTATTTGCTTTAAAAGCTATCCGAGGTTTCGATTGTAGGAGTTTAGAGGAGAGTCATACCAACTATAAGTTATTAATGAGATACAGGAGTGGGATACCATGCAGGTTTCGTCTGTAAATCGCATTGCCTCCGCGCCGGTGTCCAATCGTGCTCCTTGCTGAGGTTTGAGTGAAGACTTACATGCATAGTAAGCTGTTGCTACGAATAAAGAGAGGAACGAAAAGCCAGGCAAACATATTGGATAGCTTATCAGTGAACTTAGACCACGGCTCAAAAGGAAACACAGCGATACTGGGTACTACATGTCACGAAAAGTCCTTGTCTCCTAATTGCCTGTTTTACGCAGGGATCGTTGATGATACCTACTTTATCTTGTGAGGTGAGTGAAGTGGGTGAGGCACCTTCAACAGAAAAACGTCGAGCTTCCATCAGAGAGCTGAGATCAAACAGTAAAATGAACTGAGTGTAGAGTATCCTCGGTTGATTTTTCTAATAAAGAAGGAAATTTTTGATAAATTATCTACCCAGCAGGATTACCAAGCAGTATACCTTCTCCTCTCCTTTCGTCCTTGCTGAAAGAGGAATCATTGTAGCTCGAACGCACCCCTTGGTGAGAATAAGGGGACATAGTACTGAATAATGTGACAAATAGCTCTAAAACAGCTCGTGCAACTCGGTGCCAATGAAGTGGTTTTTATTAATACTCGGAAATGAATTGAGTTCCACATCGAACGCTCCTGACTGTATAACAAGTGGCGATTTCTATTATTCTGGACACCTCAAATGACGTTAAAGCTTCAGCGTTGAACTTGTGTCGCAATTAACAATTAGGAAGAATTTTTTATAAAAACAATTAGTTTGCTGTTATTTTGATCAATATATTTATCTTTTAGCATATCTTTTTTATAAAAAATTCTTGTCTAAGAATAGATCAAAAAGCAAACCAACGTTTCATCGATCTCTTAAAAACCAGCAATTATTCGAATGCTCCTTTTCATAGTTTGTCTTCTCAGGAGCAATGGAATACTTTTGTCTCAGAGGTAAGATGATCTGGTGTGTCCTTTTTATCAATTAAAGAGTTTTACGTTCTATTTGTTCACCACAAAGAAAATATCTTTCGTACCGTACACATTCAATGCAAAGGAGGTAATTTACAAATTCCAAAGCCAACGTTTTCCTATGACAGCGTTCGCCTATCTAAGCCGAGGGCGGATGAATCTAGTCCACAGTTTATATAATTCCTAAGACTACACAAAACCCAGTCACATACGATTTTAAGTAGTGGCAAATCTTGATAATGCCTGATGTCATAAAGGCGTAAAGTTAAATTGCATGGGAATGGAAAAGCTGGGAGTTTTCTAACATTAATATTATTACGGTGTTGCAATTTTCCTACAACCTCCCAGTACATACATCAAGTACTTATTTATTCCTATCCTAAATTTCCTAAATGCCTTTTTGTTGCGTGTGAAAATCGCCTTTCCTTTTTAAGGCCGGCACTAGTTTAGTGAACGATATCTTTCAAGATACCACTTTGCATTCCAGATAATTACTAAGAATTAAATAGAATATCATGGCCAGGCCCATATAAAGGTGAATCTAATGGAAATTGTCTCATGTTATAAAGGCATAATTTGTTCGAAACACAATAATAAGTCGACGCAAATCACGCACTGAATTAATGAAACACTAGAGTAGAATTAGTTTCAGGAATTAAAGATAATTCTCATTAATTTTATATAAGGATTAATAACTGAAGTATCTTCAGAATGGACCCCGACTCAAAATGTAAATGAAAACCAAAATGCGAAAGGGGCCTTGAGCAAAATTCAGTGTATATACTCCAAGAAAAACACAAGGAATATAACGAGAATTAAGGATATGCTACATTGATGCATTAATAGTCGAGATGCCAGAAAAATTCTGCTATTTCATGCAAAATTATAGAAAATTGCGTTGGGAAAGGCGTTATAAATTACAATGCATTTCTTGTCGAGTGTCGCATTCCTGAGAAATGTGCATTAAATTGTAGTGCCTTAACGAATACAACAAACACACTTACTAACCTTTCACGCAGAGTTATAAAGACGTTGTTTTGTTTGCATTCTTTTTCTACAAGGACAACACGTAACAATAGTTTGTGTAAAATAATTTCGCCTTGAATGCAATTTATAAAGTCCTAGAACTGAACAAAATGTCAACACCAGAATGTTTAAGGGTTATTAAGATTACGTGAAGATTACATGTGTGTAAGCTGTACTAATAATTCTTTGAAACTTTTAAAGGTCACAAACGAATAGTAAAGAGAATTTCTGAAACAGAATCCGTTTTAGTGTTAAGGCGTATTTTTCATATATTATGCGTATAATTGAGGAGTATTGACGGCCTTTATGCATGAGCCTGTAATGTGGTGTAGTAACAATCATGTTTGATATCAGTTATTGAGAGTCCTGTTTCATAATATAACTCTGAGATAGAGAAGCGAATGTCATTCACGCCTGGAGCTTTGGATTCCCAATGGTACAAACCAACTAGCCACCCACTAAAAAAAAGGCTACCCTATCAATCAGAGTACGTAATCTGGAACCATTTTGTAACTTCCTTTGGGTTATTCGTCCCTATTCTATACCTTATTATATCTTGAGGTATACAGGAATACTTCTAAGGCGTAGAGAGTAGGAACAGACAGATTTCCAGAGGGTAGAAAACCCGGTGGATCTGACAAATCAAGTAGAACTATCTAAGCAGAACTTAGAGAAAGAGAACTCGCGATAGCCCTGGCCTATCAAGAATCATGTTCCTTTTTGTTGGGTTTGCCCGAGCTTAATCTTTCTCCTATCGTCGATTTGTTTTGTTCGGAATTCCCTTTGGTAACCTGGATGTAGCCCCCCCATTTCTATTCTGCAAGATCCATGCGTTACATTTCGCACCTCATGTATCTTCCTTTCCTTCACAATCAAATGGTCCATCTCAAAACTGTGATTTATCAATCTTAAGTCGGTACGACCCAAAACAACTGCGTAGCTGTTACCCAACAGCATGTTCAGGAAGAAGTCAATATAACATATATATACGTTCACAGGCATAGTTCATCACCCACTCTTTAATGTCCACGGTTTGCCGAAACTGTCAAATTTTACATCAATCCGATACCTGGTATGTTTTTTTGGGGGTTGGGGGGTGAAGGCAATTTACGCCCGGATTGCGGGACTCCTAGGAGCACATGCTACCAGATTACCCACTAAAATTCCCCCCCCCCCCCCCTGTCAAGAGACCCTAGCCTGGAACCGTTTGACACATTACTTCGGGCTAGGCCTCTATTTTACTTCGCCCTAGGGTGCTGTCAGTCAAGAGAAATCTCCCCCCAGTGGGAGGGGGCAGGATGGAAGAGGACTGCTGGAAAGGAGACCCCTTCTAGACCCCGCGCCTAAGATTATCCATCGTACATTTTTTGGCAGTAAGTATTGCCCGAGAGTAATGTGCCACACAGGTCCATTTGTCGAAACTTTTCAGCATTTCTCCGACCAGATTGTCTGGAGAAAGCTTTCCCATCACCTCCCACAAGTCCTACCGCATCCTGTTCCACATTCTACAGTTGAAGAAGGTGTGACATGCGTCGGCCTTTTCCCCGGGGGCAGAAAATGCAGTCTGGAGACCGTGATTTACCAATCTTGTGCAAGTAAGACTGAAAATACCCATGCCCGCTAAGAAGCTGGGTAAGGTAATAATCAGTCTCACCGTGCCTTCGATTTAGCCACAATCCCACGTCCCCTATAAGACGGGCAGTCCAGCGGCCATTAGACTCGCCTTCCCAGGACTGTTGCCACTCGAGTATTGTGCGCTGCCTCTCCTCTCGGTTGACAGCATATCTTGAACCCTCCACTTTTCTGTCATAAATTCTCCGTCGTCCTCTAGCAAGAAGGGCGATCACCAACACCGCCAACTCAGAGACAGTGCGGTCTCTGAGTCAACCCGCAAAGCTCCTCATCTCTGTACCTGGGCCAAGCGCTTTCGATACAGCTCCTTACTGAAAGCTCCGGCCCAGACCTCAGACCCGTACAATAGCACTGACTATACAGTACTCATGAGAAGTTGGTGTTTACTCGGTGTGGGCCCACCGATGTTGCACATTAGCCGACTTAGAGCTGAGACGCCTATCGCGGCCTTTTTCGCCGTTGCCCTGATCTTTTCCGAAAAGCTGATTTTGGAATCGATCAATAGTCCCAAATATTTTATTGCAAGTTTAGACTCAACAGTCGCATCTCCGATCTGCAAAGGAATTACCGTGGGAATTCTTTTCTTCGTGAGAATGACCACCTCGGTTTTCTCTAGTGCCAAACTGAACCCGCCGGATACCTGGTATGTTGACAGTCATCTTTGATTAATAAAAATAAATACAAATTAAAAAAAAATGATTTAATAACATTTTATTCCATCAAATTGATTTAAAAAAAATTTTGTTGGTTTTTTTGATTAATTGAAGAACTGATAATTTGTTTTCACTGACTCCAAATTTAATTAGAGGTATTCCCAACTCGGGCTCTAATGACTTCTTGAAGCATTTTGTAATCCCATTCAAAACGTCTTGAATGTCCGACTGAGGGATCTTATTCCACTCCTCTACTACAACGGCTAAGACCTTTCCTAGGGTAATAGTCGATAGTACCCTTACGCGAACACGTCATTGAAGGTTGTCGCAAACGTGTTCGATGGGGTTAAGTCAGGACTGTGCGCTGGCCATGACATAGCTTAAGCACCGAATTTATTGAGGTGTTGTGTGCCAGATCTAGCGACATGGCAATGTTGATTATTATACATTAGCCTAAAATTTTCTCCAACAAAAATAGAAAACTGTACAACATGGCAATGGAACTTACCTATGAGTGTTCATACCGTCTCTATAAAAAACGACAAGATTGGTACGATCCTCATACGAGATACCTTCCCAAATCATTATTGATCCGTCCTGATAACGTCCTCATTCCGCTTTAAAGCAGGGCGCAAACCACTCGTTTGTACGTCTGTCGACACGAAAACGTCCATGTGGACCACTTGTGGGTCTGAAAACATTACGTTCTTCTACCGCTTCATAGTATAATTCTACTATTCTGGCGCAAAACCAAGTATAGGTTTAAGGTACTGTGGGAGAAGTTGCGGGGCGTGCACTTCTCGAAAATTCTTTAAATAACTTTCTAACAGTCTTCTTCTAATCGCAGGTCCGCTTACACTAACATTTCTAATCTCAAAGACACGCATACGAACTTCATTAGCACAGCAAAAGCGAGTTCTCAACACGTTGCTGAAAATAAAGCGGTTATCCCTGATAGAGGTGCAACGATTTCTGCGTTGACTTGGCGTCTGGTTTTATCGTCCACCCTGGTAATACCGTCTAATGCCATCCCATACCGTGGTTCGAAATTCAATGAGCATGCAAGCGATGCAACGTTGACTGTACCCAGCTTCAACTAAGTTGACAGCCTTAGCGGTATCAATCACATCTGGCGGCATTTTGATGTCTTCAGACACCATGAATAATCTCAGAAACACAAATTAAACAACTTCTAAACACTCCATCAAAAGAGAAACAAATATGTAATAACGGTAAGACACAGTGATAAAACAACGTCAAACAACGTCAAACTCAAGGTGTTGTGACATAGTAAATTCAAGAGCCAACTGGAGAGTTTAAATATTTATTTGACTTCCGAATTCCCCATTCGATACAAAACAAAGCCTGCGATAAACTCTACTTAAAGGCCCATATACAATACTGCGTGACGGCGATGCGATTCTCGCTCGTCGTCGCGCAACACATTCAATTTCCAATGCACGCTATGCGAGGAAGAATAATATTCATATGACAAATGTCAAATTAGTGACGTTTCAAATGAAATTTGATTAAAATTGTTTTTGATTTTCTAAAAATTTGAATTTGGAATTTTCCTTCGTTTGGTGAATAATAGCCTCAACAAGGATGCACGAAATTTTCATTCAAAATTCATACCGAATAGCCCTCGTACTTAAAAAGTAATAAAGACGTTTGATTTGCAAATTTCATTTACGCGCCATAGAGCATCTGACAAACGTCACGCATCTCGTTGCGAGGATTTCCCGCCTCGCATCGACGCATCGCAATCATTGTACGATGTCGTATACAAACGCATGTTACGAAAACGGGATGACATTTGCCGCGAGATTCTCGTCGCGCTCTTGTATCGCAGTCTCGCAGTATTGTATTTCGGCCTTAATGCAAACGAACAAGGTGGCAGTAAGTGTAACCAGATGGCTAGTCGTGCCTGTGACTGTATATATAAAAAGTATACAGGGTGCTTCTTAGAGATATAGAACTTTAAGTTGGCAAAACTTATAAATACTGCATATGGTGTGACAGTTATCATGCGTTTTATTATTAGTTTGGCTTGCCATTTTATGTTGAATAAGTTGAAGCCTGAGCAAATGCTGTAAATTTTGCAGATTTATGTAAGAAACAGGGTTCTTTTGGAGAAAATCATCGCTCAATCCGTCCATTTTATGGCTGACGGAATATTTCATCAAAATGGTTAATTCGATTAACCATGGTTTGTTTCCGCTCCACGTTTACTCTCACTGATAACAGATCTAGAATCCCTGGTAGATAAACCATAGCAACTATAGAGCCTAATATTGATGAAGACCCAAGTGAGTTCATTCGATATCGCACTAAACAATTAAACCTTTGCCCATTCACATTAGGGAAGTTTTTACCGAAGGATCTTGGCTCGAGGGCTTACAAATGTGAACACGTGCAGCAATTGAAGCCGAACAATCACTAAAATATACAATACTGCGTGACGGCGATGCGATTCTCGCTCGTCGTCGCGCAACACATTCAATTTCCAATGCACGCTATGCGAGGAAGAATAATATTCATATGACAAATGTCAAATTAGTGACGTTTCAAATGAAATTTGATTAAAATTGTTTTTGATTTTCTAAAAATTTGAATTTGGAATTTTCCTTCGTTTGGTGAATAATAGCCTCAACAAGGATGCACGAAATTTTCATTCAAAATTCATACCGAATAGCCCTCGTACTTAAAAAGTAATAAAGACGTTTGATTTGCAAATTTCATTTACGCGCCATAGAGCATCTGACAAACGTCACGCATCTCGTTGCGAGGATTTCCCGCCTCGCATCGACGCATCGCAATCATTGTACGATGTCGTATACAAACGCATGTTACGAAAACGGGATGACATTTGCCGCGAGATTCTCGTCGCGCTCTTGTATCGCAGTCTCGCAGTATTGTATTTCGGCCTTAATGCAAACGAACAAGGTGGCAGTAAGTGTAACCAGATGGCTAGTCGTGCCTGTGACTGTATATATAAAAAGTATACAGGGTGCTTCTTAGAGATATAGAACTTTAAGTTGGCAAAACTTATAAATACTGCATATGGTGTGACAGTTATCATGCGTTTTATTATTAGTTTGGCTTGCCATTTTATGTTGAATAAGTTGAAGCCTGAGCAAATGCTGTAAATTTTGCAGATTTATGTAAGAAACAGGGTTCTTTTGGAGAAAATCATCGCTCAATCCGTCCATTTTATGGCTGACGGAATATTTCATCAAAATGGTTAATTCGATTAACCATGGTTTGTTTCCGCTCCACGTTTACTCTCACTGATAACAGATCTAGAATCCCTGGTAGATAAACCATAGCAACTATAGAGCCTAATATTGATGAAGACCCAAGTGAGTTCATTCGATATCGCACTAAACAATTAAACCTTTGCCCATTCACATTAGGGAAGTTTTTACCGAAGGATCTTGGCTCGAGGGCTTACAAATGTGAACACGTGCAGCAATTGAAGCCGAACAATCACTAATACGAGAGCGATACGGTATATGGGGCACGAAATAGAGTTAGTATATGGACCCAAGAACAAATTACCGCAGATTCTAAATAACATAAGCAAATGTTGTTTAGCAATGAGGCTCTTTTGTAGTTGAATGGCTTCGTCAATTAACACAACTGCTACATTTAGAGAGATGAGCCTATACAGGCGGTTGTCAAAATACCGTTATATCCGGAGAAATTCACTGTTTGGTGTGCTTTATGGTCTCGTGGAATCATCGGTCCGTATGTCTTAAAAAATGCTGTTAGCGATAATATTGATAAGTCTAAAAAGTATGGAGCCTTTTTTTGTCATTTTTCGATTGAATATTTCTTTTATTTAAAATGCATTTTATTTATATTGTCCATTATTATCTATGAACTTTTGCCATTTTGTGGGTAGAACCGTTATTCCCTCTGTGTAGAACTTCTGTGGTTTATCGGCGAAAAACTTGGCCAAGTGATTTTCACAGTTCCATTTTGATTATTTCCATTAAAGAAGTCTTGTAGAGACCGAAACAAACGGTAGTCTGATGGTACAAGATGTGGACAATACACGGCAGATGCATCAAAACTTACCAGCCAAGCTCTGTCAATTTTTGACGGGTCATCAAAGATGTGTGTTGTTTGGCATTGTCATGAAGGAAGACAACGCCCTTTCTATTGATCAATTCTGGCCGGTTATCATTGAAATGCTTGTTGCAATCTGTTTAATTGTCAGCAATTATATATATAAAATGCAGAGCCGAATTGAGTGTTTGGCCAGGTCTTAGCACCTCATAATAAACAATTCTCTTCCAATCCAACCATACACAGCATAACAGATTGGTGTCAATCAATTTGTGATGATTTATCTTTTTTTGAACGTGATATTTATCGAACGACATCGACGTATCTTGCTCATTTTTCGTCGCCCGTAATGATTTGTTCAAAAAATGGCTCGATTTCGTTACGTTTTATTAGCATTTCGCAAATGGAAATGCGGTCGATCAAGTTTTTTTAATTTTAATTCTTGCGGCACTCAAACTTTGAGCTTCTTTGTGTATCCAGCCTTACGCAAGTGGTTCAAAACTGATTGGTGATGGATATGACAGTTCCTTAGCAATGTCATGGCTGCTTATATGTCGGTCTTCCTCAATTTTTTGTTAGATTTCATCGACTTTTTCAGTGATTGGTCGACTTGAGCTAGGTGCAGCTTTGACATCAAAATTTTCCGAACGAAAGCGAGCAAACCATTTCGTGGCTTTGGCTTTTGATAAAGTATGTTGACCAGAGACACCATAATTTTTTTACCAGCCTACGATGCGTTCTCATCTTAATCGTAGTCATATTATAAAATATAACGAATTTTTTCAGAAATTTAACTCATTTTTAATAAAAACAACTTGTGACACGAATGACGAAATACAATATTCTCCAGATTATAATTGTAGACTGGAATGTCATCTTTCAAACACATGTCAGTTCGACTCAATCTGAATAGTGTTGCCCGATATATGACAACGAACACCATCTCGTGACAATACAGGCTCAATACTTTTTAGACTATCCAATATTATGGTCAGTGGTGACCACTATTGAGCAACGATCAATGACTTTCTCCGCAATGTAGGAGACCTCTCATTTCAACCGAATGGCGGGACAAGTTGAACAGTTAGCCCGACCATCGACTTATTGAATGAAGCTTGTCAGGAGTGCATAATTTCTCGTTTTGGACCTGTGAACGGGCCTGCGAAATCTTATCATTTAGCCCAGCGGGACTATTTCTTTTCGGAATACGTCAAATCACTCATCAACGGCGACAAGCCCAAGACACTTGACCATTTGGAAGTCAATATTTGCCGCGGTTTTGGTTACATTGGGCCATAAATATTGGTATGATTTGTCAAAAATTAGACCCCTTGTTTCGACTTTTTCCGCGCATACTCTGACGCTAACATGCCCAAAATCATATTCAAATAATAATAACAGAAATTAACTTTAAAATAGAAATAATTTCATGGCAATCAAAACAATTGTTTTTTATTACACTTCAACATTTTTCACCTCAAAAAAAAAAACTCAAAGAAACTGCAACAGATCGTATATGAGTCGCGTAGCTTTTCGTCTCATGTTCCCAGGATTTTCACCATGCGTCTTACATTGATAGCGAATGTTTTTTTGTTAGATTGCTACCTATCGCGGTTGCTGCCTTTGGAGGTAGATTTTGTGACACTCTCTAGGGAGGAGAGCGATGGATATGTCTTTTTCGATTACCAACCCCGCTGATTTGGAGACCGATCAATATGGTGAAGCGCTTTCCAGTGTTTTTCCCTATTGGGAGCAGCTTCTTGTTGAGAGCTTTGCTCCTTATTTCCGTTCCGTAAAGAAGTAAAGAATGATGCCATTGAAAAATCTTCTGTTGTCAAAACAGATCCCTCTATCTTGTGCATAAGTTGAATAACAGCCAAGACCTCCCTATGATACTACGAATTGCCTATGTTAAGTCTGATTTGCCAAAAGAAATGCGGTTTGAAGTCCATTAGGAAACTTTGTTGCTTCATTGATGGTATCAACTCTATCAATGACTCTTTGAGTTTTGAGCGTTCCTACTTTAAGGATTCTTTTTTTTTTGCCAAAATAACTTCTTCAGTTTTGTCGACCATAAGGTGAAATCTATGTGTGGTCATTGCGATCCTAACCCGTTGTGTCAGTGCAATTAGGTTTAACTCCGCTTGATCGACAACGCAACCAGTGAGTAGGGCCGTAACACGATCTGCAAAGCTGATCAGCGACGATTCTCCCGACAGATTGAGTTTCAGGATGCCGTTTTAGCAAACGTCCTATATAGGTATGGACTAGAATGTAACGCTAGATCACAGCTGATGTGATCAGCATCTTACATAACTTACTTACATCTTTTCGTAGATAAGAATAGGATCTTCAGGTCATTTTGATGTGCCCGATCAATTATTCTTAGAATGAACTTTGCAGGGACTCCAGAATATCCGTCCATCTAACGAATTAGAAAGCGCTCCTGATGGCGTGCAAAACTTGAAGGACTCTTCACCGGCTGAACCGATTATACGTCCTCGCGTGTTAGGCCATGGTTATTTCCTTCCGGCGTCACTAGAAGGACTCCTTGCCAGCTGAATTGCGTACACATCTTTCTCGCGTTAGACCACAGTCACCACCTCTGCATTTGAATGCGGAGTGGAATACTTGTCTCTGAAATTATCCTTGAGAAGAAAAAGCACGTAAATAGCATGAATGACTCGAGTTGTATAAAATTTAAAGTACTTTCTTGACCGTATCTAGCATGCATTGAGAATGGTTTACTAGTGGGGCTCAGAATTCTCCATCCTTTTGCTTATGAGCATTAGTCTTGTCAAGTCTCCTTGCTCGAAAAAAGGTCTTCAATCGAGCCCAATGCAATGAAAACTCCAGGAAAGCTATTAATTCATGCGAATATCCTTTTAGATGATTGGCATGTGTCACGGAGGATTGTTAATCATGATCTTCATTATTTTTACATTCAATTCACATGACGAATGTTTGTCGGTTAAAATCCTTCTTGAAGTTAGATTCCGCGAATGTTAGATTGTATTGATTTCAGCCCAAACCACAATGAATATTAAAAGAATAAAAACACTATCATTGTGCTAATTTTTATATTGTCGCTTCCGATAGTATTAACTTTATTTGCTCGAGCGGTCTCGGAAAATTGGGCTCGAACGAAAACTTCCTTGAACTGCATGCGTAAAAAACTATGGGAAAAATAATGAAATTCCACTGATTTAATGGGTGTGTAACATGACTAGTGGAAAGACCTTTAGGTAATTTTGTTAGCATAACTATTAGATTAACCATAACCATTCTGTTGCAAGAATATGAGCCATAACAAGGATTCTATGTGTAATGTATGCAAAGTAAATATATTTTCAAATTTAATAGCGTCAGTTGAGTGAAAAGGCTACACCTTATTCCGTGCAGTGATTTATTGAAATCACGAGGGCGAGGTATTGCAAGTCATGGTGGAAAGTTATAGCCTACCTAAACGTAAAAGTTATTGCATGTTCAAAACTTGCAGTTGTTGTTGCAACGAATTGTTACTATTTGAAATAGAAGGAGGTAAGATGTAACGCGGAAATATTTTCCGTATGTGGAAAATTTAGAAGTCCTAACAAGTACTTTAGCATGATCTGGGTGGGGGTGGAAATAGCATTTCTGGACTTCTATCGTGCGGAAATGAGGGCACCAGAAAGAGACCACATCCGGAGTTTAATTGTGTTGCTAAAATATAATTGACTTCTAGTGGTTGCCCCTGACATTTGTAAGAAAAAAGAAAATAAAAAGGGAGAAGTAAAGGAAAACTCAAAAATTAGTTCAGTAAGTGGAAAAGTTCCATATAATCGATTTATACTACTTTATTGTAAGTTGAAGTAGACATTAGACATTATAGTGTCGGATGAACCTGTGGTATCTTTGGTTGGCCTCAAACTAGCTTATTTTTTCTTACACAGTGAGGATTCAAGTAAGTAATTGTGGAGTATATTATACAGATTAACCCGTCTTATTCGTATTCTGAAGGGTACTGGTCTGTATTTTTATGACAGGTCGTACGAGTCACTCAATATCACACTGTATCACCTGTGATTCAAAACAGAAAGTATCAGAAAAGGAGCATCTATGGACTGAAAAGTTAAAAAATGCATGAGAAAATGAAAATGAAACCGAAGTGTTATCTAGGACTCATCTTTCGCTAACATTTTCTGGCTTTACTTCGATAGAATAAATTTTCGATTCTCTACTTAATCTCTCTAATCTTTTTTGTATTGAATACTGAACTTCTTGCTTCATTTCGCTTTTATGTTTCTCTCCTTCATCAACATTTCCTCAACTCAGATTCAACTGTTCGTTTAATATTTGTATTTGTTGCAGCTCTTTGATTTCCTATATATATTCGTGTCATAGAAGTGCTTCCGCGACTTCTTATTGAACCCCGTTATGGTAAACGTTAAGCGTGTGAGCTATAAGCTTCTTCAAACTGTTGCTGATGTTGCCTTTATATTCCTTTGGCTGGTGCATCGAGTAAATACTGCTTCCTCTTGAGTTGCTTAACTTTAGAACTTTTAAGCTTCACTACCACATAAATAGTGTGTCCCCACTTCTGACACCAATCATTACGATTTTGATTACCCAATCTAGCTGAAATTGAGATTTTTCAAGCATCATCCCCCCGTTACATTGTCATGAGATACTAATTTACATTGAACAGCTCCAATTTTTGCTGGAGGATATGGAACTCAGCTATTTCTGATACTGTAAAGGACAACGTTATCCTAAAGCACCACTACTACCGACACTATCACAATACCAACAATATTGTCAGACGGTTCGTAACTCAATAAACTGGTCCTTCCACACGGACGGTATTTGATACCTGATTTAAATTCAGGCTCCAAGTTTGCTGGTCAAGTTGCATGCAAATGGGATAGCTGAAAATCTAAGTCTAACCTCAGTTTTGATTCGCACATTCTTCAAAGTAAATGTCAATGCAATAAATGCTTATTTGTAGTCTTCTCATTGGAATTTATTATTTGTATATAATAATGAACTTGTTCGGAACTCATACAATATTTGATGGCCTTATTTGTGATGAAACTCTGCACAAATTCGATAAGTATCTCAAATAAATAATATTTTTATCTGTTAAAGAGTGTTTAGCCGCTTAATAAATTGTTTTAACCTTTGAAAGATACTTGCAATGCAATACCCAAACGTTTCTCTCTGTCTTCTTTAAAATGAAAAAGATTTTCCATTGCCTCCGTAACCATAAATTTTCTCGCACTATCAAATCAGGGGTACATTTTCTTAGGTAAGGCCTAGTGTTAACATTTAATGAAGCTGACCTTGAAAAAATACTAAACTAGCCCTTTCTTCTAGTCAAGTATATTAAATTTTCTTGGTTCTATTGTCGCTCTCTTAAACGAGAGAATAATATTCCGCATGTTTGTGATTGAAAAAAAATGTTGATATCCTCTTCTCAATCATTGTGCTCTTTCTTTTTCTATTCAATATTTTTTTCTGCCTTTGGGTAAACTTTAAAAAAAATCACTAGTATTTTATCCTGGATCATATCCTTCTTTTTCTCGCAACTTCTGATAATGTGATTTGGTAAAATACACTCTAGGAACGAACCTTAGCCGTGGTCCTCATCGTCTTCCCAATTCAAGGGACTCTCCTTTCCTTTCACTCGTTTACTCCTCGCCCTAGCTTTCATTTTGTTCGTGATGGGTTAATCTCCTGTCCCGCCAGGTTCCGTTCTTGAAGCTTTTCTTTTTCTGCTGTTTACAAATAATATTCGGTCTGAAATATCCTGTTTTTGATGATTTCAATTTTTTCAATCTTACACACTGCCAGCAACTTCCAGAAGATTTGATTTCTATTTATTATTATTTCTTGGGAACTGGCAAAATAAATAAATGAATTTATTACCATATTTTGACTTTTGGATCCTTTTTCAGTAAGGAGGAGATCAGAGAGCCTTCGAATGATCAACTCAGAGTTGTAGTTAAACATAACATTTGATTTGCACTCAAAAAGTACTAGATAATAGTTTTCCTTGAATATGAAGCGATAAATTGCAGTTAGTTTCGCCTGGGCTTTAGATAAACAATATCCTTATTCTACATTAATCGAAGTATGACAAAAATATGGCTATGGTTCATAACGAGGCAAGAGTGGATATTCCCCAAGACTGAATAGAAATATTTGAGTCTGCTCGACAAAAATTCTTTCCTCTTGACTTCGTTAAAACAGATGAATCCCTTTTTGATATCGCAGACCGAAAAAAGGAAGAACTGAAAAAGAAAAAAACAATAACAGGCTATCGCTAGAAACAGGATTTGTTTTGCTTGAAACATATTATATATTTGGTTTACCTTTATCAAAAGAGAAAAATAGCGACATACAGGTCCTTAACACCATCCAAAACCCAAGGCCTTATCTAAAACTCAAGCTTGCAAAATTTACTCAAAAGCCATCATTTCAAAGGGGGAACAATATGTACATGAATGTAAAACATTCAGCACTATCGCAGGATATACTCAATACGGTTGGTTAATGATCAATCGTGCAGCTTTGAAAGCCAATTTTCCCGTTTACAGTAAATGCTGCATATGTTGTGCTGTCCAATTATATGCCTTTATGGTTCTCATCACTTTAGTTTGTCTTCTTGATACGAACGAGATTGACACCACTTCTGTGGCAAGGGCCCTTCATCTTTGATTTATTGTATCCACATATGGATGGCGTTATGGGTATTGTGAAAATCATACATTATAAGGTCATATGAAAACCCACTAATGTCCGGCGCTATGTCATTTTGTGTTTCGGTGGTGAAATCCCTTCTCCCTGCGTTGGTCATGCTAGAGCACAGTCACAGGAGGAACCAACGATAACTTATAATATTGAGGTTTCAATTCAGCTTGCGATACTGTTTCGGAAGCGCATTCAACTACGTAAATCTCCAAACATCCCATTCCAACCTTCTGCCACGACTAATTACCATCGACTCTCCCGTGGTTACCCCAAATTCTCCTCACCGCTTTTTCCGTGTGGTCTTTTTATCTCGCTTGTCAAATTCTGATGGGATTGCAACACCTGAGAGATGAATTACAACAGGTTTTGTTCTCTCCAGTGTGATATCTTGCTGGTGTTCCCACACTTGAGAGCTGGATTACAACACACCGAGATCCTTCCAAGCTTCTTCATCAATTCTTATATTTTGACACACTGAAGATCGTGCCCACTTTTTTCAGCCGTTAATAATTTTGTGAAGCTGTTGCACTAGTCGGGCAAGATTCATGTGTCTCACCCGAGCATCGTCAATGGGGAGTCTTAGTACTTCCAACAAATTGGGTGAACGTCTCTATATCACTTATTCTAGTGATTTGCATTAAGAAACTGATCCCTTTGATCCTCAACATATTCATCCATCCATCCAGGTTTTAATAGACCTTTGTTAAGAAGGTGGTATAAGCCAAACATCGGTTGACCTGTAGAATAAGGGGCTGCTTATGAAAATGTATGCTTTAAGTCTAACCCAATTCCTTACCACTATGCGGTAGACAACTGCAAAGTTATATTACTGAAGTGTCACTGCTTAGTGCGCATGACGTCCAGTAAAACCCTTCAAATTCTAGAGCCAAGCCCAGGAATTATGATCGGCAAAGACCTTCAATACACGATCAACTTTTCTAACGCTTACAATATTGCGTGGCTTTTACGTAGCATTATCACGTAGAATTTTTCGTTATACAAGGTGTGACAATTAAATTATGAGACTGATTTTATTGCTTCGCTTGTGGTAAACCTGCGTCCTTGAAATTCCCTCCCCCTTCCCCCCTCCATTGATATATTTACCATCGCTCTAGCTTGTTTAGTTCGTCTGCTGTCTCGTGTTGAGTAGACGTGTGTTGGTGGTGCTCGTCACGAAAACGGAGAAACAAAATCAAGATTAAAACGTCAGGATGAAATTTTGTGCCAGATTGGACGAAACAGATTCGGAAACGTACGCTGAAATTGTAAAAGTGCATGGTCATAGTGCTCTCAGTCGTACCCAGGTGTTTCGATGGCAGAAAGAGTTTAAGGAGGGGCGTAAAAGCGTGGAAGACGAGGCGCGGAGCGGGAGACCAGTCGAGGTGTGGACTGACGCGAATGAGCCTCGTGTGCGCGCCCTAATCCGTGAAGATTGGCGTTTAACAGTTCGAATGTTGGCTTCAAAACTGGGGGTGAACTGTGAAACAGTCAGAAAAATTTCAACCGACGATTTTGGGGTGAAAAATTTGTGCGCGAAGATAGTTCCAAATAACCTTTATCAGAAGCGAAAGCAGCATCGCATGACCGTCGCAGAAGACTCTTTTGAACAAGAGAAAAACGATCCTACGCTGCTTGATTGAGTTATTACACGCAATGAGAGCTGGTTTTTCCAATACGACTCGGAAAACCAAACGCCAAAGCTCACAACGGTTGACTCCGCACACCCGCCCCACCAAAAAATGCTCGCATGAGCAAATCCAAGGTGAAAACGATGATTGTTGCCTTTTTTGATAGCCGTGGAATCGTCCACAAAGAATTGGTTCCATCAGGGTAAACCGTAAATCAAGTTTACTATCGCCAAGTACTAGATAGATTGCGAAAACGAGTCAACAGGGTACGCCACGATATCGCTCGTAACTGGATCCCACTATTTGGCCTCTAAAGGGATCCTCGTGTTGCAACAGCCGCTTTATTCGCCCGATATGTCACCCTGTGACTTTTTTTGTTCCTTAGAACGAAATCGATGATCAAAGGAACCCATTTTGAGTCGATTACGGACATCTCGGCGGCCGTGACGAGGGTACTCGCGGACATCCCAGTCGAATCGTACCAGAAATGTTACGAATCATGGGAAACGCGCTGGACTCATTGCATAGCTGCCCAACGGTCCTACTTTGAAGGGGATGGCAGAGTTGTAGAATAATATTTAAATATACGGTTTTTATGGAATCAGTCTCTTTACTTAGTTGACACATCTCATAGGATATTTGCTTTCGGCATTCGAAAGAGATTAACTGGAAGATTTGTCTCATCACGCAACAAGATCAGTAGCGAAAATAGTAGGAGTTATAGTAGCAAAAAATAATAGTAGTAGTAGTGGACGTAGTAGTAGTAATAGAAGTAGTAGTAGTAATAGCAGTAGCAAAGCGAAAATTAGCCAGGAGACGTTAAACTCGGAGCTGATAGTTTAATTTTGTAATGGTCAAATGTAAACTCACATTGTCGTCTAAAAACGTGGAAATTTTCCAAAGATGCGTGGTCGATACGGCAATTCCCACGAAGATGGATCCAGGTGAAGATGATGATCTAAACTTGAACACGGATGTTTGCAGCATTCCGAAGAACTGCCGCTCTTTGTTAATCAAATGAGGTTGGGGCGAAACCACCACACAATCGATCATCGCAAGCTACCATTTGGACAAACAAGAGCTAACATCTGTAGTATGTTTTGGTGTTTTCCTTCAGAACCTTATGAGGACTGCTAAGCAGTTAAAATTGAATTAAGTTAGAAGCTGAAATAGTCTTGTATTGACGTTGAAAGAAAAAAGAACGATGGGTTTGACATGGAACTCCATGAACACCACTGACACTTAAGAGAAAAAAAGGCCTGCAAACGTTCTATATAATTGAAGAATAACGAAAGAAAAGCAAGTACGATTTCATAACCCTAGTGCAGGAGTTAAAACAATTATGGAACGTTTATAAAGATAATTATGATAATGGCAAACTGAGATGAATTGATGACGATTTGGCAATCTTCAACACAGGATCCACCTGAAAACCGGTGGTAAGCGAACCACAAACCTTTAGGGCAAAACTGTATACAAAATACAAACGCAAGAGCTAAGAAAGTTTTATTTTAAAGAAAACCTTGAATTAATCAAACCGACCTTATAAAATATAACTTCACTATAGCAACAATAACTATACAATACTATAGCAACAAACATCAACACTCCAGCGTTGAATAATCTTGATTCGCCAATTCAAAGCCAGACTAATAATAAATTACTGATTTTCGGCGTCGCTTCAGAAGAAATCAATTTTTACTTGACTTGGACATGAAGTCAAAGTGTGTAACGTTGACACCTGCCTTGTTGGACTCAATTCACAGTCTCGACAAACGGGGTTGAAAAAAAGTCAATCACCGCCCCCAATATCTGCGACAACGTTCGGTCCCAGATCCCTATGTCGTTTAAGCTATCTAAATTCCCGAACACAATTAGTCAATGCTCACCGCACTCTCTAGCCTTCGAAACCAGAACCATCACGTCCCAGCAGAGGATATGCTCCTCACCGGGAGGAGGGCTGACAGAAACATGTCATAGGCGTCCCTTCGACCCGTTGTTTATATAAACCTCTGATCACGTCGCGCTTTTCTATAGCCCATAACAGTTTTTGTTCCAGACAGTCGGGACTGATTCCCCTTCCCCGAACCTCGGGTAGATGAGAACGGCACCCCCCAAAGACTGGAACGGACTGAAGCAGGGTGGCGGGATGGCCCCGTTTTTGTTTAGCTTAGGACCGAATAACGTCATGAGATAGTTACAAGGCTACACTATACATACAATTTCTTTCAAATCCAATTCAGATTAGATGAAGATCATGTCGTGATCCTTATCATGTATAACAGAAATTTCCTTGAATTATCAGCATATCGTTTTGATTGTCACGTTTGGTAGAGCATTATATGTCATGCAATTCCATTTGTCAATCGTTTCAAGCATTTCTTCGACTATAATTTGTGATGTGAGCTCCCCAATTTTACTGAAGGGGACATTGTTCGTTTCATTCACACTATACATTCGATTTTCTTTCCTCTTCCCTATTCATCTCCTTTATTCAGTATTTACAAATTAAAAACTCAAAAATAATTGCTTCTGTCACACTTTTAATCAAGGAATCATGTCTACCGCCCAGTTGTTAAATGAAAGAAACGAATCCTTTTCTGTTACTCAATCAGTTCCAACCTTAAACCAAAACTAAACGTCAAACAAACACATTATCTGCAAATTAATTCTACACTTGACCGTAATGACAAACTATCTAGAAGTAATCTTTTTAATTTGTCCCTCACGAGGCATAATTAGGATAATGGAATTCGAAGAATCGGTAATTTTCCCAGGTGGGCAATGTGCGGCGCCTGTTATATATATCGCAACACATAGAGGTGTATAGAATATCGATAGAGAAAAGGATAACAGGGCGGTAGTTACAAACAATTTTAAAATTTGATTCACACTTTGACTGTTCATATTGAATGTTCTTAATGTTTACTCTCAGTCTCGCATTTCATAAATACAAATAAATTTTTTCACTTTCCTTTTCAGGATAACTACAATGTTCTTCATGTGGCTGCTATGTACTCACGTGAGGATGTCGTCAAATTGCTGCTGAACAAACGTGGGGTTGACCCTTTTTCTACTGGCGGAGTAAGTTGAATTTTTTTTTTCATAAGATTTTAACTGCTAGACTTTACTCCTGTTTTCTTTACTACTACACTCAAGGACTACACAAAGCATTGATTTACGCTCAAGGCTTCTCGTGGTTAAATAAACTCAACACTCAGGCGTTCCGTTCAAGGCGAATACTTCAATAGTCATTATTTATTGCAAATTGTGTATTACGAATCCTTCTAATGAGTTATAATGCTTGATTTAAGGAAAGCGATATACCAAGAGAGTTGTTCCGTTGATTTTTGACATGATTTAGATTCCATGCGTTGTGACTGAATAAAGTGATTTTATTTGGATGAGGGAAGGATTTGATGGACAAGGGAAAATACAAAAGCGGAAACTAGAATGGTCTAAAGTGAACAATTTGGAAATTCCAAAGCAATTTGCAAATTGCTAGATTCACATGATAGACGGCGGGAAAGTTTTTGTGTAGGCGTCGAGTTGGAAGGATGTAATTAAGGATTGTGTTTTCATGAAATTCATAAAACTTGACCATTACAAGTATGATCATTAATATTCTGAATATTACTTACACACTTTTTTTCGAACACGTGGATTGCTGGTACAAATGCATTGGATATTTGGAGATTGGCAAGAAGATTTTTAAGAAGGATATGAGACGATAACAAGCTGCACACGTACAGGAGTGAGGGCAGAAAGTTTATTACATAGGAAATGTCAAGCGTTTGCGTTGTCCTCTAAAGGAAGTCAAATAAAGAAGCTGAGCCGTCTACATAGAACCAGTTCCACAAAAACATGTTACCATACGTTGCCCAGAGCCATGACTGCTTTCTGATACCAATGTCTTGGATGTCTACGGGTGTATTGGGTGTCAAATTGAATATTTTTTCAACCATTAATTTATTCAAGCTTAAGCTCTTATTTATATGATATAATCTCTGGAAGTTCGTATATTCCTTATCCTTGAGAGAGTTTTCTAATCCTATACGATAATCCACGTCAGTTTGGATTCTCTTCCCTCCAGGTAGTAGTCTAAGGGCCAAAGCAGGTTATATTCTGTTGGAGCAAGATCAAGAGAACATAGTTTGTGAGTTGCAAGCTCTCATTCTCATGTCTCACATTGTCATAGTGACAGATAAATGCGCGACGAATGACTATGGTATGACTCTGATCACGCATTGTTTCTTGGATCCACTCCAATTGCTGATAGTCGTATTAAACGTTTGTTCCCAATTTGGAAGCTCCCAATAAATGAGCCCGCGAGAATCCCAGGAAACAGATGAAACGATCTTCTGTGGATCTGTGGATGCTCGTGATTACCCTCAGCTGCAGACTGTCCCATTCCTCGTTATTTTAAAGATCCATATTTTCATCTACAGTAATCATTTGTCGGATAAATCCTTCATTATCTCAACAAGCAAGATTAGAAAGACAGAAAAGGAAAGACAGAAATAAGCAACACAGAATTTGCTTATTTCTTTGCAAAAGTTCACTAAGGTTTATAACCTTACCACATATTCAACTGGAACCTCTATAGTTGTTTTGTGGAGCTAAGACCTCTCCGACTATTGTAATTTTTATCCAACTCCTAGCAAAACTTTCAATAGATTGCTTTGTGCAGCTCGTTCGGCTGCCATGATTGTGACAGATGTCAGCTGTCGTTCTGCGTTATGAAAGCATTGAAACCACTGTCGCCATGTACGTTCCGTTGTTAAGTTCTTTTCAAACGTTTTCATCACACTAAGATAAGCCTCTACTGCACGGCGTCCAAGTTAAAACTTCAAATTATACAATGCCTATAGCAAACATAATTGGTATAAAATGTGAATTTGACGGCGAATTATTTTTATAGTCACCGTAATGAGATTTCCGCGGCAATGAAATGCTACCTGTTGCTGGAATGGAATCAAGGATTAATGGTTTCCAGTTCGAAGAAAATTCACAATTTAAACTCATAAAAAAAGTTTTTCCAAATTCAAAAGTAGAAGTTGTCACATCGTGACGCTGCTGAACCACCCTGCTTCTGTAAAGGATTTTATGTCGTTCGAAACGTGAAGACGACGTCAGGACGAGACAGATTGAACCGAGGTAACGACGTGAACTCAGTGGAATATGACAACAAACGGTACCATGAGGGACAACAGTTCGTCTCCTCGAAAATCCAATTAAGGCCCAGATACAATACTATTCTAATAGATTCAATTATACTAATACGAATAGATTCAATTTACAATGCACGCGATGCGGGGAACATTAATGTTCATATGGCAAATGTCAAATTGGTGAAATTTTAATTCAAATTTGCTGGAAATTGTTTTGATTTTTTAAAAGTATTGAGTTTAGAATATTCCTTCGTTTAGCAAATAAAAGCCTTAACTAAGATGCACGAAATTTTCATTCAAAATTCATTTATAATAACCAAAGTACTTAAAAAGTAATTAAGGCGTTTGAAGTTCAAATTTCATTTAATCGCCAAAGAGCATCCGACAAACGTCATGCACCTCGTCACGGGGAATTTTCGTTTTTCCGCATATTTCTCGTCTCGCATCAACGCATCGCAATCATTGTACGATGTCGTATACAAACGCATGTTACGAAAACGGGTTGACATTTGCTGCGAGACTCTTGTCGCGCTCTCGCATCGGCCTTAAGTCAGTGGCTGCTGACGGAATAGCAATATTCGGCGAGGTCTGCGGACTTGGGTTAGACTTTCGCTCCGGTTACAAGTTTCAAATATTATATTCTTAATTGTTCCGAACCCGCAGTGTTGTGAAAACTACCCTATCCCACGCACCATTCACACCGTTGGTAATAATCTCATCTCAACGTCCCCAATCCTATGCCGTTTCTCTGTGGTGTGTTTGATCTCGCAAGTGTGCAATCTTGCAGGGATCGCCACACTTGGAAGGTGAATTACCACACTTCATTAACCTTTGACTGGTGACATGGTTTTTGTGTAACGTAACTGGTGACGCGCGGCCTGAGAAGCCGCTGCTGTTAAATGGTCTATAGCATCGAAAGTATTTATGCTAGCTTACCTAAGTTTTTAAAAACAGTTGATTAATGTATAAAAGGATAAAATAAAACCACCCAATAGACTCTGAATGTAATTTTTAATTATTAACATGCTATTATAATGAAAGTAGGAACAAAAATCTAAAGATGAGATCAATAATCACACATAAAAAAATTAAATCAACATATTTATGACAAAAATACTTTTTTCCCCTATAGTTACGATACTCTGATCAACAAAAAAAATATTTTTTTAATCACAGGTATCATTTAAAAAAACTGGCATTGGTCAAACTTTGGTTATTTTTATTGACAGTCGGGGCATAATTGTTTGGCACATTGCAAGCACACATGTTTTTTACATGTATTACATTGGTAATTTGATTTGCGATTTAATTTAGGAGGACAACTGGCACAGGTTTTCCGTGTTTTCGGCCTATCATCTAAGTTGTGGTTCAGGTGGCAAATCAGAACCCAAAATACGTGCTAAGTTGACGCGTATATCGCGTGGAATGTGAGTATTATAAACTCTGCGCTGCATGTGTGATAATACCGCGGTTCTAGCCAAAATTTTAATGAATTGTCCTCGATTAATAGCATTGACACTATCAGCTTGATATAAAACATGTGCATTCACCGTACTTATGTCCAAAATTTGATAAAATATCACCTTGGACCACCTTCGCGTTCGGCGACTGCAGGTGTAGATGGAGCATTTTTTATCTATCTCGTCAACCCCTCCTTTTGTTGAATTGTAATAGGCGATAATTTCAGGTTTGCCTGTATTTTCATCAATAGACTCACAATGATGCATTGAAGAAACTCAACACACACCTTTATTTTTCTTTGGCACGTGAGAAATCAAAGTCATTTGATTGGTAAATCCATAGAGTGTCGATCCTACATCTCTTAATTTAGATGGCAAGAACTCTTTGGGAATTTCTCTTTTGTTTTTTTTAGAGCGTCAACCAATTCAATCGATGTGAACCAATTGTCGAACGTTACATTGCGGTTACTACCGTGTATAGGTTTTGTCAAACGAATCACTGCTTGTGATGGAACTAAGAACTTCTTTTCTTCGTTTGTCAACGTTTCACCATCAGACCCCTTACCACAGTAAATATAGCCATTATAAAAATAATTAGTCTTGGCATCGCACATACACATCATCTTCAAACCGTACTTCGATGGTTTATCTGGCATATACACAACAAAATAAGTGCGACCTCTGACAGCTATCAACATTTGATCGATAGTTGCACACTCTCCAATGTCGTATAGGGATTGGCAGTTATGCACAAATATTCGGAATATGTTGGGAATTGCTGCTAGCTTATCATTCTCTTTTCTTTCTTGTCGGTCTACTCCATTATCAAACCGCAAGCATAACAACAAATTGAGAAACCTTTTTTGTGACATTACAGATCTAAAAATGTCTCTCCCTGTCGCATCAGTTGCAAATAAGTATTCACAATTTTCGTGATTTGATTTGAACACAGCTGTATACATAAGAAGACCAAGGAATGCATGCAATTCGATCATATCTAGATCTTGTAATTCAGGACGATTGTCTCTGCTGTACTTCAATTTGAGTTCACGAATTTTCTCATTTGTCCACTTCAATATTTCTTCTAAGATATCCAGACTCATTTTTTTCTGCCATAGAGAAAAAGGATTTCTTTCGTCGTGTACATCTAACCTTGTCTCTGGCATTCGAGCTATAATATTATGATGGCTTGTTCACACAGCTCTGTTTGGCGGATCTTTTGCCCACTTGAACCTATTTTTGCCAACGAAACATCTAACTAACCTTAATAAAGGTTGATCATCACTGTCGCTTTCTGATTGCTGATTTTCGTGAATTGGTTCTTCATGTTCAGAAGCACTTTCTTCGCTATTCGAGTCGTGATCACTTTGCTCCGGGATGAAATTTTCGGGAATTTTTTCTGCTTCCGACCCACTTGAATCTTCCTGTGCCAGACACGCTTCAATTTGAGTATTTTACAGTACATTTCCAACTCCCGACTCCCTACGCTTCTTTTTTGGAGGTGCAGAATTACTCATTTTTTGTTATTACCGTAAAAACACGAAAAAACAACATAGCAAAATTACGTTAAAAAGTTACGTCAGTGGTGACGTACGGTCTGAGAGACCACTGCCGAATTTTATGTTGTCGTAATTTACCAATATAGGACAATACGACGCAACTGTCACTATCTGCGGCGTGGACGCAACTAAACTTGCAGCTACTCAGACGTTGAAACAAAGGAAGCGCGGGGAAGGGGGTGAAATGACGTTTCACTGACACCGCTCGGCCTGTGAGACCGCTTGTCACCAGTTAAAGGTTAAAAGCGGGCATTGGGTTTGGTTAGTTTGCATTTTTAATAATTTCTACCATGGACCTCGTATGCACTGATTTCGTCAATGTACTGATGTCCTTTGACATGGGTGACTTTGGACCAAGAAACCCATTTAAGAGACCTTCCATTTTTTTTACATGTAGGAGCAATAGTATCTTATTGATTCTTTTCAGGTCGGGACAGTTGGTTCTCCGGCGCGCTTGATCTACTTCCCAATTTGTTTTTTGAGATATAATTTCGTCAATTTTATATGCGGAGCATATATTTCGGAAAATTGTTCGGGAAATCTTCACATCAGTTGATCTTTGCGATTTGTAATTATTTCGGGCCTAATTTGATCCAGTTGAAAAGAGCCTTTTCGGATCTTAAGGTACAAAAAAGGTTTTTAAAGTTTTTAAGGTTTCGAGGTTTGTTCAAGGTTTAAAGGTTTTTTCATTTTTTAAGTTTTATTGAGAAAAACAGGTAGAATGTATATCATTTAAAATAATGCCCGTCGTTGTCTACTACCTTTGTTCATCTTGCAGGCAACGTACAGACAACTGTTTAAAAAATTCGTCATCTTTTGAGGATATTCGAGAATCGACCCAAATTTTCAATTTTTCGGAAGGAGTAAAGTGCTGGTCAGCCATCTCATGGGCTATTGACCATGAAAACTCCATTTGGCAGTTGAAGTTGGTGCATTGCCCGGCTGACCCCAACTTTTTCTGCTTATTGGATTTTCGCAAAGGATCTATTTTCCATCTCTCCTGACTATCCGATACAAAAACTTTTCCAATTTTGCTTTTGGGGCATGTTTCCACGTGAAAAATAGCTTTCAACGTCCTTTGGTTGGAGTTCATGCGGAACCCAATGTGTTTTTTTGCACCATACGCATGCCTTTGAGACGGTTTGAAATCGCTTGTTGAGACACTTGAGCATAAAACTTGGTCTTGGAGGCTGTTTGTTTTAGCTGTTAGCCTCTTCACTTCTGGTCGCATTTCTTCGGCTTCTAAATCATTGAAAGCTTCTGTAAATTGATACATGCAAGGTACTAGCTTTCCGTCACTTGCATTTCTTCTTTCCATCTCTGCATGAAAGTTGCCAATGCACTCCAACATAGCTTCACTTGTTGCTGCGGAGTCAAACTTGCATCTTTCTCTTTTTCCACTGGTATCTGCTTTTTAACTCGCCTGCGATTTCGGCTTTCGACATCAATCTCTAAATTAGTGGAAGTTGTGGTTGCATATTGTAAGGCTTTATGGACCAATTCCTCCCGACTCTCTTTTCAAAAAAAGTTTTGAGCTTCTCAGCTTCAATACGCTTTTATCCAAGCTAATACCTTCGGTTTGGAGACATTTTTGAGCATAGTTTACTTCCGGTAAAATATGATACCATATATATAAGAGCAAATTGAAGTTGCAAATGTTTGCCATCAAAAGCTGCGCAACTCCTTTCGTGTCTAGATTTTCAGAAACATGACACAACTTTTCTATAGCATCAACCAATTTTTCAAAATTTTTTAAGTTTGGCTTAACTGCATCACGATGAGCATTCCATATCGTACCACTATGTCCTTTCACAATTACTCCTTTTAGAACGCTCCATCTATGAGTTGTACATAAAAAAAATTTGTACACAAATTCCAAAGTGCCAAAAATGTAATGCACATAGAAACATTTCCAAAAGCGTGAACCCCACATAAAGTTAGAGAATGGTTGGCACAAGTGACAAACATCGCCTTTGCATTCAATCCTTTAATCCTCGTTTGCACTCCGGTGTGGATGCTTGCCATGGTTGTAGCATTGTTATAACCTTCACTTCGAAAAAGTCTTGAATCCAATTCATCTTTCTCTAGTGGTTGAAGTATTTCTTCTGTAATGTCGTTTGCTTTTTCTCCACTAAGAGGAATGAAACCCAGAAATGATTCCTTTACCTCTAGTTTCCTGTTGTCATTTTTAACACATATTACGACTTGACTCATTTGTTCGTTGTGAGATATGGCAGGTGTTCTGTCAAAGAATATTCCATAGTACTTTGCTCTCTTGATTTCAGAAATTATTTCTTTCTATACCGCGCTACCCAAGAGATAAATAAACTCATTTTGCACTGCTGGCAACAAGTACGTAACTGGAATAATTCATTCTTGCAAAGATTGTTGAAGCCAGATGCTTAAAACAGGGTCATATCGTGACAGAAGATTCACTAGTTCAAACAAATTCCCACAATTATCAGAGTCGATGTCTTCTCTATGACCTCTAAAAGGCAAATTCTGCGTGACCAAAAAAAGTGTTTTATCCAAGAGGCGATGTAAAATGTCCCTCCGCTTCTTTTTCTCCATATCCATGGTGATTGTTTTTGAATAAGCCTTATTGCAAGCATTTTCCATTTCTCTATGTTGGTATTATGGATATCTGAACTCTCGTGCTCAGCCACTACAGGATTCAGTGTCCACCAACTGTTGAAGCCTGGGACGAAACTGGATGTCATTGCGTGGTTATCGTTGACATCGGAGAGCTTGCAACAAAAGCAAAATAGCAATTTCTTTTCGTTAGAGTAAACCATTCATTTCCTCAAAATATTTTCTCCACTAGGAAGTTGCCTATAAAACCAATTTTTTGTCAACTGCTGAGTTAGGCCTTTCAGATTTCCTCAAGGCTTTTGAACTGACTCAAATGGTCCATCCAAATTTTGATAAAGTTAACTACCTTGTATGATAATTTCGGTTCTAAAACCATCTGGCACTGGAGTCGGCCAATTTCCAAAATCGAAATTTAATGAGGAATCTTCCAATTCTTCCGACGGATCCATTTCTCTTTCAGAGGGCAGCAAAGCAATTTCGTCTTCTTCCGTTTTTTCCTCATCTCTTCCTACTGCTTTGGTTTCTTCTGCTCCTTCTCTGCTTGTAATTTCCTTTTTCTTTCTTCCTCTTCATTTTCTTCTTGATTGCTTGTATCTGTAACCCGTTGATGACATCTTGTTTCCGAGCTGTCCACAGATTCTGAACCATCCTCTGGCTCTGCATCATTGATTAGTTGGGATGACATCCTGCGAGTAAATTACAGCAGTGAACTTGACAAGCGACTTATTTCTTCCTCTTCGCTTTTTGCTTTTTTTCTTTTCCCATCCACTGGGGTCCTATTCGTATTGTCTTAAGTTTATTGACTGAAAAAAAGTCAGTTAAGAAATTTTAATTTAATTTGGATATTTAAATGTTGTTGCCACAAAACGAAAAAAGGTATCAATTCAAGTTGACATATGAAGTTGATTAGTGAACAGCTTGAGAACGTAACTAGTTATCTCAAAAATACTAAAGTACTTGATAAGAGAGACTCGCAACCACAAGAACAACTTGACAGCTTGAACTGTAGTGAACGAATGGCGCTTTCTATGTGGGTGACGCAATTTGTTTCTCGAGATGAAGGAGAAGCGTTGTAGGTGATGTACGAGGTGTGGCTATTAAATAACGAGACTGCGCGCCTAGAGGGCGCCGTAGAGGGGTGGGGAAAAAACGAGTAGTGCGTTGGAAATCTAGGTATCTTGTCTGTGCACGTACCAAAACACGTTCTCGTCACCATTATTGTATTTGTGCAGTAGCGGTTTGAAACGAACGTGTTTTTTTCTCGTGCCGAAAACCATGTGTGATGAAAAACAGGAGCAACGTATCAATCTCAAATTTCTCGTTAAATTGAAAAAAACTCCGACTGAGTGTTATAAATTGTTGCAAGAGGCCAATGGGGACAATTCTCTATCTCGTGCGCGTGTTTTTGAGTGGTGTAAGCACTTCAGTGAGGGCCGAGAGAGCACTGAAGACGACCAACGCCCAGGTCGCCCTGTCACTGTTTCAACTCCGGAAACAGTGACCAAAATCAACCAAATTGTGCGTTCAGATCACCGAATGAGCATCCGGATGATTGCCGAGGCTGTAAACGCCGATAAAGGAACGATTAAATAAATTTTACACGAGGAATTACACATGACAAAAGTCTGTGCTAAGTTGGTGCCAAAAAACCTGACTCCTGACCAAAAGCTCTTGCGTCAACAGGTCATCTGAGCAGACTTGAAAGGTTAAAAAGGATTCCGGACTGATGAAAAACATTATTACTTGCGACGAAACGTGGATTTTTCAATACGATGTTTAAACAAAGCGGCAATCGATGCATTGGAAGACGCCTGAATCGCCCAGAATCAAAAAAGCAAGCATGTCCAAATCAAAATTCAAGGCAATCTTGATCGTTTTTTTTTCGACATTAACTGTATCGTGATGACTGAATGGGTTCCAGAAGATCAGACTGTCAACCAAACTTACTATTTGTCAGTTTTGGCAACACTGCGAGAACGAGTTCGTAAGAAACGGCCCGAGTTGTGGAAGAACATCTCGTGGATTTTGCACCAGGATTGCACCAGATTTTGCCCATAACGTGCTGTCTGTGAAGCAGTATTTCAGCGGTAAGCGCACTCCAGTACTCGAACACGCGCCGTACTCGCCAGATTTGGCACCGTTCGACTTTTTTTTTGTTTTCGAAGATAAAATCTGCTTTGAAAGGGACCCGATTTGAGTCGATGGAAGCGGTAAAGCAAAAAACGGCAGAGCTCCTTAAGGCCCTTACCAAAGAAGACTTCCAGCACTGTTTCGATCAATGGAAAAAACGTATGGAAAGGTGTGTGGCGAGGAAAGGGGAGTATATTGAAAGGGGAGCATTCAAATGTAGAATAATTTTTATAATAAAACCCTTTTTCGTAACCAGTCTCGTTATTTAATAGGCAGACCTCGTAGGGCTGTTATTGGTCATGGTGGCAAATGCTGATTGAATTTCACTAAATCGATTGATACGCAAATCCAAAATATTTTCACTTTAAGCAGTCATTTTTATTATGTAATAGTATGGTTTCACGTTCGGTGGGCAGTTTCTCATATTTGATTTGGGGGCCTATGCCAATACCAAGCCCGTCCTAGGCCCACGGTAAGTCAAACACCAAAGAGGAGTTTCATGCAATATGATCCCCCAACGTCGACCCCTGTGATCTTTGAGTTGAAAAGTACAATAGTCTTTTTTCATATAGTACAGCTCAGAACTCCAACCAGGCAACACTAAGGATATAAACTTCTCCACCGTAAATTATTTATCTGGAGATCAATATTTCTCTTAACCTGGTACCTACTTGTAACAATCATATGTGAAGCATTTAATGTCTAATTTCTTGGGGAGAAGGATAAATAGCGTGAGTAGATTAAATCTAAAAACTTAATCCATTTTTGGAGTACTGCATATTTACAACGGAACAATCAATTCTCGCCTGTATTTTCATCACAAATCATGTCACAATGTAGATCAAAAAATGTCCTGGCTTCATGTCCCGTCTTCTAAATACTCATTCATTTATATCATTTCTTTATTTTGCTTGTACTCTGGCTCAGGACGAGCCTCTGTGTGGAAATAATGAGTTAATGTTCAAATATAAATATTATTGAAAACGATGTGAGAAATTCCTTTTCGTTAGGATACAAGTTCCCTTCGTCTTTCAACTGTGCACACTTTTTGAACAAAGACTTTGATTGTTGAGCCCAAGTACATACTTCAATATACCAAGACGAATTTCCTGCAGACGCGTTACTTCATTACCACGATAGACATAAATATTAAGAAAATTTGCAGAATTGTAGTGATAGACACGGGTAACGACTTCATACTTTTACTGTCCTGGTATGTTTGGTATTTTTGTATGAGCATAAATATATCTAGTTTGCGAACAAAATATACCTACACCGATTTTATATGTTCATTTATTGGTGTACATGTACATATGTACATTCCCGCATATGCAAAGCTGAAAATTCTCGAGACAAACTTCTGACAGAATCTAATTTCTTCAGCAAGGTGGAAAACGTTTTTCGTTAGACATCGCGTGAAAATCATTGATATGATTGCGATTTGATTGAAGTGTTGTTGGAACTTATTCGCCCCTTCCACGCTTTCCGCATATTTTCAAAACATTTGATCAATTTTCAACCTAATTTTCGGGAATTAGTCTTTGGGAAATATTCGAATTGGACACAAGAATGAGAATTCAGTTTAAACGAGACAATTGCAGTGGTCAGATTCAAAGGAAAATTTCCTGTTTGGTTTTTGCAAAAATTTCGTTTGAAAAATTAAAAATATTTATGAAATTGGAGTATTCTTGGATTGTCGATTCGAATATTTGAAGTCAGTGAGTATAAAAACATTTTTTTGGTATTTTTTATGGAAAGAATTGTTGAAGCTCTTGGAAAATTGTGTCTGCAAATTTTGTGAAAATGAATTGGAAATTACAACAGTGATAAAAGTGACTTTAATGATCTGCGACATCCAAGCCGCGTAATTTTTTATCATCTAAAAATATGTTAGAGTTTATAGTTAACGTTTTCTCTGCTATTGAAAGACAGAATAGTGGTAACAGAAACGCTCTGCAAGAAAGTCATCAATATGTAAGAAATAGTTTGTCTAAAGTGATATGACTACCATTTAAATTAAATTTTTCATGCTTTCAAACACTTATATACGCTTTCGTATCATTTCTAAATTCAAAATTAAATATTTAAAAAATTCCAAATTGAAAAAGGATTAAGTGTGTTAAGTGTTGCCTTTGAAAAAGCAAATTTCTCGGCTAAGGCCTCCCTGTTCCATTCGGTCGGTGGTGTAACAAACATTTTCTCGCCCCAACAGAGTCCAGTAAAAGTATAACTCCTATTTATAAAGAAAAGTCTGATTCCTTATTTGCCGAAGTATTATAAAAAGTTTTGAAGTAGAATTAATTATATTTGGCAACATCCAAAACACTGAAGGCCAATATAACATCAATAAAAAGGACTGTATCATTATATGAAAATAGCTTGTCTTGGCAAACCAAGGATTCTTCCATTCAATTTTCATTGAGTCATATTCCAACGTCATATTTATTTTGTCTGTCAGTATTGCACCATGCATGAGGCAGCACCTTTATTGGACTAGGGACGTGATAAGGCAATGACTTTTATGACCCTTTATCTTTTTTATCAAAAATACAGTAAAGCTCTATCAAAAGCAATGTGACGAGGCTTTTTTGATAGCTTATTGACATTCGGACGACTCGTTATTCTGCGGAAGACAAATTGGGATTCTAAGAATATTTAAAAACACGGAACTCGGAATCGGAAGATCCCTCGTAGCTGATACTACTAAATTCTGGGAGAAACAACTTCAACATTTCTAAAAAAGGAAGGCTTATGATCACAACCACCCAATCCTGACCAAAGGAGAATATAGGAATCTTCGGTAACCTCACAAGACGGCAAGGATCATAGATTTCGTGAACTGCACCACGTGCACTCAACCACCAAAATCTCTACCGCCACTCAATTTTAAAAGTTATCAGAGACACTTGTGATGATTTTTTTTCAGTCAATATTAACAGTGTAGCCTACAAAGGCAATGGAGTCAGAATAACTATTGGGAAATCCTTCGACGGAAATAACATGCTGGACTGAATAAAATCAAGCATATCAAACAAGCAGAGCAATAGAGACATACGCAATAGTAAATTACTACTGAATTTGACATCACTTATCCTTGAAGCATCTAATTCCGGGAACTTTTAACACAGGCACAGAGGAAATTTTTAGAGGAAATTACCCAATCAACTGAAACATGCGCCATACAACAGGATTCTGGATTGCACAATGAGCTTATGAAGTCAACGTTTGCATACCAGAGAACAAAACGATTCTAGTTAATTCATTCCTACAATGCCAATCGAAATAATTCTGACTCAAGAACAGTTCTCTTTGACTCCATAAAATATCTTTTGTTTTCAACAAGGCAAACAAGGTAAGGAATCGAGTACAAAAATTGTCGGCAACGACCATTCAGCCCGAAATTGCAATAATTTCTCAAAATTTATTCTAGATGTAATATAAATAGGTGTGAAAGCGAGTGAATTAAAAAGTTTTCGTCCTTACGAGAAGGCGAAGACCATCAGGCTACCAATAAAAGCCACTCGTAGTGAATAACAAAAAGGGAGTTTTAGGAAGCATAGAACTTTACGAGTATGTTGGCAACACTTTTGCATGCTACGCATGGTGTGACAGCTGTCATACGCTTAATTTCTAGTTTAGTATGCCATTTTAACATAAATAGCTGAATGGCTGAGCAACGTCTGGATATGTGCAAATTTATTTCAAACAAAATAACGAATTTGATAGTAACTCATCGTCCACTTCGTCAACTTTATGGCTGACATAATTGTCCATAAGAAAAACATTTGCGCACCACGTTTACTCTCACAGATTAGAGACATCCAGACGTCGTGCAGTGTGTAATGAAGAAACCATATCAGCTATAGAGCGAAGTATCTAGGGGACTCAAGTACATTCGATATGTGCTCAACAATTATACAAGTGCATATCCACCTTATGGAAGATTTTCCGAAGATCTTAGTTAGCGGAGTTACAAAATCCAACGCATGCAGCAATTGAAGCTGAACGACCTCCACGTATGGCGTAAATTCAGCGGTTGAGCAAACGAACAAGTTGCCGTAAATCCCGAATTTCATAACAAAATTTTGTTTAGCGATGAAGTTCGTTTCTGGTTGAATCGCTACGTCAATAAACAAAACTGCCGCAATTTGAATCATGAGCAACCACTGGCGATTGTCTAAACATCCTTTTATCGGAAGAATTCCGGACTACTAAGGAGTCATCATTCAGTCAAAAATAATTTACATAATCTTCCCGGCTAACAAACGTGTTTTGGTTCGATGGTCCTGTCCCTTTTCGACTCTGTATTATTTTCTCACTCACTTTCTCAACACTCGTTTTCGTGTTCACTATCTCCAAACAATGCACGAAAGATCCCGACTTAATTCTCACTTGAAGCTCTAATTCATTAGAAACTTCATTATAATGCCTTGACGCATGATAAGATGAATTTCATAGCGTAGTTACTAACCAGCGCAAAATACTTTGAACGAATTCCTAGGGATTAAGCAGATTTTTTCTATATGCATTGGCATATGTAAGCAAAACTGGTTGGAGATCTGACATATAGGAAAAGTTGCAGCGGGATACGCATTATAATCTCGATTAGTTCACATTCATACACAATGACTTGAATTACCGTTACACCCGAAAAATACTTCTCCAAAATATGTAAGCTCGGTATTACAAGCTCTCTACGAACCAAGATCCTTTAGTTTTGACGCTCTTGCAATTGAAAAAAGCTACTTCAAGTATTCCTTTTTCTGTCTCCGTGGTGTCCCTACAGATTGCGAGCTTTTTTGCAAGCCGTAGCGCAACTTTTCAAAATCACTCACATTTCAGATGGGTATTACCAAAAATGAGATACCAGTACCACGTGTAGCAAATATAGCGAGCTTTGCGAGATAGAAAGCTTGAACGTTAAACGACGTTCCAGCGAATTTCTTGTTGATCAATGAATAATTTCCATAAGTACTCGATTAGAAAAAACAACTTTTTATTTATTTTGTTCTGGCTTTTGATTCATTCTTAGAGCAATTTGAAGGAGCTCGACTGAAACGATGATCAGCAGACATGCGTTATACAATTGATTAAACCTAAGAACCCTCCAAATGAGGCTATGCGCGGAAAATTTTCCACTTGTTTATCTGAGCTTATTCGTTTTATTAGTACTCTATTTGTCAAAATTGTTAATGTCATATTGTCAAGTTACTTTTCACATGTCAATGTTAAATCCTGATTTTCTTGCCTAGATGAATGTAATGTATGTAAATATTTACTTTTTACTGATAATTATTTCTTTCTTTCAGTCCCGTGCGCAAACAGCCGTCCATTTGGTAGCGAGTCGTCAAACAGGCACTGCCACTAGCATCTTACGTGCTCTACTAGCTGCCGCGGGGAAGGATATCCGACTTAAAGCAGACGGGGTAAGTTGTATAATTTTGTATTTATAGATGAATTACCTTAATTTTGGCAAATTTTTGAAGAAACTTTTATTATTCTGGGTTGTTTGACAAACACTGACACATTTCACCAAGCGTAAATGTTGTATGACATTTGTCAAAAATAAGGATTGGAGCATTTTTATTTAGTCAAGTTTGCAGTTTACAAATTTGTATTTGTTTGGAAGTTTTCATGCAATATGGTTTGCATACCTCAGCCGACAACTAAATAAGAAGAATTTATAGAACAAAAGTGCTTCATTCCTGGTGACTTTAAAATTAAGCTGCATAGGAAACTCCAGGAATATGGAAGGTGTATTCATGTTTTCCCATAGTAAAGACAGTGTTGTATTGCGATTGCAATAAAAATACCGCAAAACGCAAATGCAAGAAGCATTTGAAAAATATGATACACCTTCGTTAGCATTGTTACAAGCTACCAAATAACGTGTTTCACGAGAAGATCGAACGTCCAAAAACCTTTAAATTGACCTCAAACAGCGTTTTTGAGGTTAATCTAAAGTAGACTATATTAGCAAAGATACTTCGAAGCAGCACTAATTTCAAATTTGGATGACGCTTTTGAATGAAAAAGAAAATAAAAGGCGATTAATTCTGTTGGACCGGGATAATTCTAAAGACCGCGATGGGCTGTAGATTCTTGACGACAATGACAAGGATGAAGAGAAAACGAATAATACAAGGTGTCTCAAAAGAAATTTTATATTTAGTGGATCGATCAAAAAAAAAGTAAGCCGTATATAGAAAAAATGTTTATTAATTATTAAAATACGCTTTTTGGGGATTTATTTCTTAAAAATAATACCGTCTAAATGTCGACCCTCGCGTTCTTGGCACTCATTTAATCGAACAGTAAAATTACTTATGACGTCTCAGCAGGTGGACTCAGGGATGGCTGCCATTTCGTGACGGATATTTTCTTTCAAATGCGCCAGTGAAGTCGGTTTATTGGCGTAAACTGTAGATTTAAGATAACGCCATTGGAAAAAGTCCATATGGGTTAAATCTGGACTGCGTGGAGGCCAATTTATGTCACCACTCCGGGAGATCAATTTGCCTGAGAAAATTTCACGAACACGTGGCAGAGACATATTGGACGTGTGTGAAGTTGCTCCGTCCTTTTGGAACCATGTTCTTTGGTAATAGCTAGGAAAGTTTTGCAGTTTAGGTACCAAGAAGTTGTCTAACATCACCACATAACGCTCTGAATTCACTGTAACTGCACGCCCCCTTTCATCTTCAAAAAAGTAAGGGCCGATAATTCCTCGCGCCGATATCGCAGCCCATACGGTCACTTTAGGCTAATGTAGGGGTTTCTGATGTTTGCGTTTCGGATTCGTTGCACTCCAGTAGCGGCAGTTCTGCGTATTTACGTGGCCATTATGATGAAAATGAGCTTCATCCGAAATCAAAATGTTGGTGAACGTTGGAAATCACTCAATCACCTGATTTACGAAATAAAGCCTCTGACTGACATCTTGGGGCTTTAATTCTTGCACCAATTGAATTTTGTAGGAGTGCAGCTTCAGGTCTTTGTGCATAATGCGAATTACATCGCATCGATGATCTATGCACATTTAAAGTACTTGCGCGCTTCCGAATTGAACGGTTTGGGTCGTCACGAACAGACTGATTAACACTCTCCACGTTTTCACACACGTAGGTCGCCCGGATTTTGATTTATCAAGAGTTGTACTAGTCTCTTCAAGCTTTTTAACCCAATGTTGAATGAGAGGAATGCTTGGCGCATCATTTAAGTGACGAAAACCTCGAATACTGCAGAATTTTCTATGCGCTACAGTTGCCGAATCACCGTTTTTGTACAACTCTCGCACGCACAACGTGCGGTCTGCTCCCGAGAAACGCTCCATAGCGACTGAATTTCAAAGAGCCAGGCTACCGATCGACATAACCCCCGCGCCCCTCGGATACGTTACGTTAATGCAGTAAGCTAAATAAATATAAAATTTCTTTTGAGACACCTTGCATATGGACTAACTGGACGAAAATGGTGGCAACGGCCATAAGTTGACATTTAAAACAAAATAATAGTATGGAGTTTAGTTGCCCTACGATTTTAAAGTCGTTCTAGGTGATTTGACAGAAGACACTTTCTCATTATTGGAGGCTTTGTTAGGGAGACATAATGGGCTAAGCAAAGAACAATCTTGAGAATATACAAAATTATGGCTAGATTAGGTAAACTGTCATGTAAAATAGCTGCAATCGAAAAGGGTCATTGATGTAAGAGACATCAATGACCCTATTTCTACGTTTTTTTACTTAATTATATGCAAGAGATTAGTTAAACGCTCTTCCCTTTCTTATGTCGTTCAAATTCCGTCATTGTCATGGTAATACATCCCTTTTCGAGCTTTTGCCTTCCGTATCTGACGTCACTCAATTGATAAATTGCTAACTAGCTATTCACAATTTTCATCAATTTAGTCTGACCTGTGCTTCCTTCGTTAGTTCGCTGCACTTGGTTTCCTAAGCTCAATTTCATGCAGCTCGTGGTTGTATCTTACTCGGTATCAATCTCCTTTATGTTTTGTCTCTATGATAATCCAATGACTCACTTTATCCATGTATTTATTTTGCTTGCAGATATTCATATAAGAGTCCATGTCTAGCAATTTTAGCATAATAGAGACCTTATTAGAGCTACAATATATTTGAATCTCGATTTTGTTGTGTACAAAACTGGCCCTAACAATTGACGAAACCGAGGAGAATGTATAATATGCGTTATTCCTGTTTCTTCTACTAATTTATTATCTTACAATGCTTTCCATATTTTGTACTCTTCGACCAAGCATATTGGGTCCGTTCGCTGTTTTCATGTTTTCAGGGATCATACCCTTTGTTTTAGCCTGATTAATTTGTAGGCCTAACAAATTTATTTTTTGCATGTTTAACTGAATTTCTCAGGTCTAAGAGAATGGAATTTTAGTGCTGAGTACCTTTTATATCCATCGAGATTTTATTTATCACATATTCCTAATCATTGATGATATTAAACAGCAAAGAGGCCAGCCCATCTCCATGCGTCAGCTCTATTTTCTTGGCAAAGACTTCAGTTAGCTTAATAATTTTTAGTAGCTTAATAATTTTTTTTGTCGCTGTAAGGAGTAGTGATACATTTTGAATTTTATACTTTAGTTTGACTTTTTTTGACTTTTATTTTGTTTTTGAGGATAGAAATTATATTAGTTTAGCATTATTACCCATGTATGTGAGATCAATTTATAGTCGGCTTATCATTGCAGTGCCAAAGGAGACTGATAGGGTGCATTCTAGATGTCTCGTCTTATTGAGGTGCTATTTAGATTAGAGAATAGTATGAAGGGTCTAGCTCATTTCTCCTTGATTCTGCTGTTGTCAAAGATGATACTGCCATTCTCTTCCTCTTGCCGTCCTCGGCTAAAATGCACACCTCAAATTTTTTAATACTCTCTACGTTTGGCTGGTGCTTTTACTGAGAATATTTTCATCAAATATTTTTACTTTTTTATCCAAAAATTTTATTTTCTTATTTTGAATTATTTTATATGCTATTCATCAAAGATTCTTCTGGGATGTCTCCTTTTTGTTCATATTATTGTTTTTGATGTACTCTTGAGTTTTGTCCTCTGACACATCTTAGCAATCATCCGAACATTTGTTTCGTGACAGAGAATATATCCTTTAATTCTGTCACGCGTTTGATGGGATCGGCGTGCTAACATTTATAGTTTGTTGACTAACTGCATTTCTGTTTTTAGGATTGTCCAGTCATCGAGGTACTTAGCAACTTTCAAGTGTTCAAGCTTTTTACTAGCAAACGTTTGTAAAGATATTAAATCTTCTTGAAATTAAACCTTTGACAGGCAACATCTAAATTTGACGTAAAAAGGATTCGAATCAAAGTTCACTCGTCAAAATTTACCGCTATCGAAAAGGTTCGAGGTTTTTTTATGCTTGATGAGTACGAGGCTAATTCATGTTGGATAATGCTGGATACATGGTCAATTTGAATTAATGTGCTGTCATCTGGCAATGCCCAGTTTCTAGGATAGCTGCTGTGTTTCTGGTGCTTTAAAAATGAATAAGACGTTGATGAATCAGACAACTTTAACTACCGGTAATGTCATGGTGTTTCGAATGTAGAAAGCTTCAATAAAAATTGGGCCCCAAGACTGAAAATTGTTGTAAATTTTTGGGGTTGTGGTTGACACATTATTTTAACCCCATTTGTGGACACCGCGCATTTGGACTTTAATGGCAGGTACCCACGTAAAAGACTTAATTTAAAAATCTTTTTAGGACGTCTTTTATATCTTCGCCTTTTTATTTCTCCGGAGCGTGATCACTCACGTTTAGTAGTTGAAATCGATTAGATATCAACACGTTAGCCACAACAAAAGAGAACCTTATGTTGTAGGCTTCCACCAGGTTTCCCAGTTTTAAACCTTGTCTGTAACCTGATGTCATTAATCTCGCTACCATTATATTTCATTGCCTGGATCGCCAGCACATTGAGTTGGCAGCAACTGTTCTGTTTAAATAATGATTTAACTCCACATGGTTTGTGTGTATATGTTCACAGGGATGAGTTCTTGCTCATTGCTCAAACTCCTTTCGAAGGCATGGTTGATTGATTGATCGTTTATACCTGTCTCTTTGGTTAATACTATTACGCTATCACGTATTTTTTTGAGCAAAAAGGTCGCCTTTTCTTTTTATATTCGCCTTCTTAAGAAGCTTCAATGACCAAGATGAGGAGATACACAGAGCAATTAGTAGTAAAATGGGATTTTCACGATTGACATCGCTCAGTATGTTTTGCGTTGTTCAGGAAGGATATAAAAAAGTCGTTAATAATATAACTCACAGTTTTCATTCGCGTGAGGCATCCGCAAACGTTCCTTGCGGATTTGAGGTTGAAAAGTGTTTGGTGATGTTTCTTTCAACTCTTTTATTTTTTCTTTCTTGCGTAACAAAGGAATGTACCGTCAACTTGATGGAGTTTTGCCACTATGAGTAAGATTGTGCCATCGGTACTTTTTCACATACTTCAACTTGACGCATTTTTCTTGCATGGCAGCCACTCCATCTCATTTTTCCCGATGCAATGTCACAATAAACAAGAACAAAAATTAGTGGAGCGGAAGCTGCCGATCAGAACACTTGTGTTAGCAAAAGTTATGTTTTCTTGTTGAGTGTCATTGTTTGAAAAATAAGGGTTGCTTACATAAGTCGTTTGAAAACTGGGATCTTCCAATGGGTAATAACGTCGACACCTGAAGTAGGAAGCTTTTTAAATTCTTCACGGACCGACGACTTACGGTCGTCCATATACGAGGTCTGTTCAAAAAGTACCCGGGCGTGGAGAGTCCGATTGTTCGACGTGTTTTTATGAGTTCGGGGATTTTTGCTTGTTTAAACAATGGAAGAATTGAAGAGTCAAAGAATTTGTATTAAATTTTGCGTAAAAAATGAAATAAAGTGTAACAAAGTGTGTTAAATGTTATAAAAAGTCTATGGTGAGTCTACTATGAAAAAAACAAGTGTTTACGAGTGGTATAGCGTTTCCAAGATGGCCGCAAATACGTTGAAGATGACTAACGCTCCGGTCGACCCAGCACGTCAATAATAAATGAAAATGTGGAAAAAATGGTTATAAATGATCGCCGAATAACAATTAGAGAAGTTGCTGATGAAGTTGGCATATCAATTGGCTCATGTCATAACATTTTATCAAAAGTTTTGAGCATGAAACGAGTGGCAGCAAAATTCATTCCAAAACTCCTGAATTTTGACCAAAAAAACAATCGCATGAACATCTCTCAGGAGCTGCTAAATGACGTCAACGACGATCCAAGTTTGCTCGAAAGGGTCATAACTGGTGATGAAACATGGGTGTACGGTTATGATGTCGAAACCAAAGCACAATCGTCCACCTGGAAGCATTCAACGTCACCAAGAGCAAAAAAAGTACATCAAGTTCGATCAAATGTCAAGGTTTAACTTACTGTTTTCTTCGGTTATAATGGCATAGCGCATCAAAAGTTCTTACCACAAGGTCGTACGGTTAATAAGGAGTAGTACCTTGAAGTTATGCGACGTTTGCATGAAACAATCCGAAAAAAACACTCCGATTTATGGAAAAATAATTCATGGCTTTTGCACCACGATAACGCATCTGCTCACTTGTCGTTGCTTGTTCGTAATTTTTTGGCCAAAAACAATACCGTAGTCATGCCCCAACCTCCATATTCACCAGATATGGCTCCGTGTGACTTTTTTCTGTTCCCAAAGTTGAAGAGACCCATGAAAGGACGGCGTTTTTCCTCGATTGAAGAAATAAAGGCCGAATCGCTGAGAGTGCTCAAGGACATACCAAAAAGTGAATATCAAAAGTGCTTCGAAGATTGGAAAAAACGCTGGCATAAGTATATTATACCTGGGGGGGGGGGACTACTTTGAAGGGGACTACATTGATGTAGACGAATAAATAAATATTTTTTTGAAAAAAAAAAACGAAAATTTCGGGTACTTTTTGAACAGACCTCGTATATCCAAGTAAAATCTTGACATGACTTTGTGCCACCAAGTAAGCGCGCTTGATTCGCATTACATTACAAATATGATTCACAGATCAGTAATCTGTAAAAAATGAAACGCTTTTGTTGTCGTGCCCATTTTTGTCGGTTACAATATGCCACGTCAGTACCTTCGAATCTTCCAACGCCGTAGTGAAATTACCTGCCAGAAACTCTAGAGCAGATTTGAAAAGAAATTCCAAATGGAAAAATCCCCGTCCGAGAAATAAGCTATTCCTGGAAAAGTATACGCAATTTTCAGAAACACACAAATTCGCTAAGGAAACTACACCCCAAAAAATATCGGTGGCCTAACTTTTTCCGCAGAAGACGAAGACCCAGCTTTCCTTTCTCATATTAAAGTACTATCACCGTCCTCGAATAGTGTCCTTGAGCTCAGAATTATTTTCAATCCTACTACATAATTACTTAGATAGGCAAGGTAGGACAGTGAGAAAACTCGAGCATAACCTGCCAGGACGTGACTAGGCAGCTTTTTTTCTCAGAAGGCATGATTTGAAAATTTCCAATCAAGTGTCAAGTGGAAGTATTACTCTCGGTCGTGCTAGCGTTAATTAGGAAGTAACAAATGGATTCTTCTACCATCGCAAACTAGTGATCGTAGATATTCTTGCAGGGAATATCAGAAATTTTGATGGAACGTGTCTTGTGGGTGATCCTTGTTCAAGCAAAAATCATGTAAGAAAAAGCAGCAAATATGCCAAAAAAAGTGTCAAAATCAAACACGTCAGCTATGCCGTTTGAGAGTGCTGGAGGTGAAACAGCACCAGTTTACAGAGTTTAAAAATCAGAAAGAATATGGGAAAATTAGTTAGAAAATGGTCCTGAAAACTTCGCTATAATCGAAACTAGTCTGGTTGGTTTGACTTCCAATGTTTCGAAGGTTGCTTCAAAAATTTATTGCTCCCAATTATAAAAAAGCAAAAGGGGGAAAGAAATGATAAATGGTGACCATCTCAGCTCTCAAATTAACAGTTATGTGATACAACTTTACCAAGAAAGTGGTGAGCTATTAAAAAAATCATTATAGCTCTGCCAAGAAACGCATCCCACCTCATGGATTCTCTAGACGTTGCATATTTCCGACCAATGAAAATAAAATGGCGAAAGGTTTCTAGTACTTGAGAGAAGAAGTTGTGCTACAGTCAATGCTCCTAAGTACAGAAGGATAAATTTTCAATTCCCAGTGAAAAAACTGATGAACAATCTCCAAGAAAGGTCATCAGCCAACCTAAGAGCCAAATTTCGTAAATGATGCGTTCGTCCATGAGATCGACAAGAAGTGTTGAACAGAATCCCTATGCAAGTCGTCGAATCCCTACTTATCGTCAGATAATTAGTTGGAGAGAACTGTATTCAAAATCTCACTTCAAAATGACAGGAAATAGCATCTACAAGAACTATTAGAAGAAGAAGAAAAGGCCATGTCCCTGCAGGAATAAGTGTCACATATGTCACCTTCACCTTCGACAGGGGTAGTTCAACAAAACCAATTGATACCTCCTCAAACTCCAGTTGTAAGATAGTCTGATATATCTGACAGCGATAATGGACACGAAGGACACGTTGCTTATGTAAAAAGTTATGGAAGTCCCTGCTCGACTCCACGACAAGATGAAGGTTTGGACAACTATCTGCGATCTAGAAAAACCTCAACTCCTATAGATCCATATAACAGAATTAAAGGCAATGTTGGTGATTATGTGGTTTTAGTAACGATAACCAGGTGAAGAAAAGATTGTATCCAGTTTCCAGTTTACTCAGGTGAAGTAAAGGCTGACTACAGATAAAAGACGATTCAGCTTAAGTATAAAGGATAACACAGCTTCAATATCGCTTGCTCAGCCGGACTTTATTTGGTATGTTAATCAAAACATAACAAAATCATTGTTAAGCCATTTCTAATGTCAAGGAGAGATACTTTCATCGCTCCTGAATTACGAAAGTAGAGTTCCCAATCGACTATGATCGTTTGTTATTGTGATTCGAAAACTGTTTCAATTTGAATTATGTAGAAAAGAAAAGTTTTTGTTTCATTATATTTTATACGAATAAATCGTTTACTAAAGGACCTAGGTATGAGAGTTAATTTGTAACTACAGGATCGCAGATGATTATTATATGAATTATATGATATCGTTGAAAAACTAAGATTCCAGACTTTGTGGCTTTTTAGCAAAACTCACCTCATGAGGTGAGCATTGGGGAGCCTGTGGTCAAAACTCACCCAATGGGGCGAAATTTGGGGCTTTTACAGAGAATGCTTCTTCATGGCCAGTATGGTTGGACGAAAGAATTAAAAGAGTACAAAATGTGAAACCAAACGTTGCTAACAATTCCAACCACTTTTGTTATATCATATTCTGCTGTGTTGGAGTTTGAAAAATACCACAAATTGTTCCCCAAAGTCACCCTAGTTGACGGAATGGCATTTAACGCACAAGGATTTTCGCTAGTTAAATTTTTATTCAAATTAGATGGATTGTTGGGAGGAAAATATCTGAGGTTCTTGAGGTGAGAGTTGCCTATAGAAATGCTTGAACTGCGATGCAAATCAAGGTAAGCAGACTCTTTTTACACTTGCCGAAATCCATGTTTTGTAATTACCAGGTGCGCATGTTAAAAATGTCGATTTATTGTCAAGAGATGGCGCATGAAACCTATTGAAGTTACCTGTCGAACCCATAGCGCCATTTTGTTGGTAAGACTGCCCGCTACAAAACGTCATATTTGTTTAGTTGTTTACGAGTTAGTAGCATAATTCTTTTTCGTGTTAAACATGTCGAATTTTGAGCCAAGTAAAAAGCATACACGGCATGTAATGATTTTATTGTTCAATCAAAAGAATAAGGCATGGGAAAGTCACTCGAAATCAATCTCGTCACTCGTAGGCAATCGGAAAGTTGAATGTCACTCGGCAAGCCATTTCCGAGAGCCATGGGAAAGATTCAAAAGGTTGGAAAATGTGTTCCACACAAACTGAACGAACGACAGATGGAAAGACGAAAACTATGTGCAAAATGCTGCATTTATGCCACAAAAGAAAGGTTTTTTTTTGCATCCGGTTATAACTGGCGATGTAAAATGGATATATTTTGAGAATCCCAAACGTACGAAGTCATAGGTAACGCCAGAGCAACCATCAACATCCATTGCAAGACCAGATCATTTTGGGAGGAAGACAATGCTGTGTGTATGGTAAGATCAGAAGAGAGTAGCGTACTAAGAGCTTCTCAAACCCGACGAAACAGTTAATACCGTCCACTACCGACAGCATTGATCAAAAAACGCTCAGAATGGGCTACAAGACACGGCAAAGTCATTCTGCAGCACGACAATGTTCCTGCACATTGTGCCAAAGTGGTCAAAGAAACGAATTCCTCGCTTGGTTGGGAACTCCTACCCCACCCGCCATATTCACTAGACCTGGTGCCTTCTGATTATTACCTCTTCTCATTGATGGGAGACGCACTGGCCGAACAACACTTTAAGACTTTCGAGGATGTACAAAAATGGCTCGATGAATGGATATCAATGAAAGTTGAAGCTTTCTTTTAGCATGGTATCCATAAATTGCCCGAGAAATTGGATAAAAAGTGTAAAAAGCGAGGGCCAATAATTTGAATAGAAAATAGTTTGCCATTGTTCTTAAATAATTGCGTATTTTTTATGAAAAAACGACCTTGCGCACCTGATATATATATTGCATTATTACTTCCGCTGGAAACATAATTGCAGCCATTTGAATGCAGCTTGAATGCATCCACCAACCCATACTCAAGGATTAAATCATCTTATTCGTTCTACAACCCACCCACTTTCAAAAAACGAAAATGCCACCCTTCTGAAATAATATCTGAAACAATTATTCGAAATTGAATTACCACCAAACCTTCTATTCGAAGGCTATTGAAAGTTTTCGTGGTTGAAAAATTGTACAAATTAAAACACATTCTACCGCGGCATGAACTCGTCGCCTCGTCAACTGGTGAATCCATTCGGGAAATTTTAGCAGATATGCTATCCTATGAATTACAATTTCGAACTCAAAAGTCAATAAACTGAACTCCTGCTATGCTATCACACTTTTATTGTAATTCTATTCTACTATATCAGAAGGTAGTATGCGCCATACCGAAATATATTCCTTCATAAATTCGTTAGATCAATACTGTCTTGGTGGCTTGGATGCGATTTTTTGTGTCCTAGAACATGCAAAACAAGAAGAAGAAAAAAGCGATCTAATTGTTTTGCATAAGATTTATACATATGCAACGGACTCATAGGTGCATTGTACGAGAATTATTTTTAAGTCTTGCTTTTATAGAGAATTAATAAGGATGAAGGAAGTCTTCATACATTGTCAGAGTGTTGCACCGGATTGAATTGTATGAAGGACCAAGGAGAAGAAAATTGATGGAAAAAGCGGTATCCATCTACCACTACACAGAAAATGACACTCCTGCCTCTATTATGAAACAAAATACATACGTAAAGGGATATCATATGCAGAAGCCAGAGAACATCATGGAAAATTTGTGTTTCAGTGATCCATAGCACGGAGAGGGAACGAATTTTTCCATTCAAACGTCAATACATACACATAATTACAAATCAAACTTGTCAGAGCACGGCTCCCGGAAATCCCTTCACTAGGTCTCTGCTCCTTTCCAAAGCACCATGGATAATTATACATAAACAAGGTTTTTTTTCATCATATCCCCTTCACAGTAAGTGCCTCCATCATAAAACCGAATAAGACAATTTTCACAATATTTATGCAAATGAGCCTAAATTGTCAGATATATTCGATTGGAATGTTTACGTAGCGAAAACATGAAAGACCTACACTTGCATGCTTCTGTGTACATTTTGCCTAGTGATCTGATACGTAAATACCACGGCAAGGATACATTTTCATAACTTAAACAAACAAAATAAAATACGCCAAGGTACTATTCATTTCCCCTACATGAAACACACCATTTCCATTAACTCCCCACTAAATTAAATTCCACTACATCCTTGATTTCGGGCAGTTTCACCGAGGGATGTCTTCAAATTTCCCCGAAGTTTTTTTTTCCAAAATAAACCACATCACACAAGTTTCGCAGAGGCAGCTCTAGATAGTAGATAAAATTTGTGTTGTCAAATTTTAATTTATTTAATTTACGTTAACAATGGCGTGCTATTGGAAAAATCTGTCCATAAGATGTTATTTTATTGTTTTATACTAAATATCATGGATACAGCTCGACGCAATCGTGCAAAAACAGTTTTTCAAAAATTTGCCAAAAATCTTGTGAAAACCGATCAATCCAAACAGAGTAGTGGTCAAAATAGTCAAAAGCCAAAACTTGAACGTAGATACTCGTGGCAAAAGTTAATACGTGATGTTGTTGATTCGCAGAGAGGCAAAATACCGTTACTGCTGGCTGTGGAGGCTGGGAACCAGTCCATGTGCAGGGAGTTGCTCGCATCCCAAACGGCTGAACAGTTGAAGGTGAGTTGAAAAGTTTCAGGTAAGATTTTAATATTAACATCGAAACGACAAAATTAATGCATTGGAAATACTTTATGTGAATTTAAACAGGATTTCAGTTTCAAAGAAATTAGTGGTACTAATTAAACTAATACTAATATTAATTAAACTATTAATAGTTGGAACGAAACCAACGCGTATCCTTTCGTAGTTTTTCGCATATTCTATACAAGTTCAATTTCGTACAGCGAGAATTAATCATAGAATTAATCATTAATCAATCATAATCCTTGCGACATGACTTGCCAAAAATCAAACTGACGAATGAATTACTAAAATTAAACGTCAATATATCAAGATTATAGCAGCAAGCACTGATATGCTGAGAAACTACACAAGGATTTTCGGGAGCATTGATTAAAATTTCGTTAAAATTTTTTCAGTTCTTTCAGCTAAGTCTTTCGATATCGGATTTCAAATGACAAAGGAGTTCTTATGCAACTAGGATTCCATTTTTGAAATTTTCACTTCAATCTTCCACCATGCTTTTAGTGAAGGAACACTTTTAACCGTTATTTTGCCCTTTACTTCCGGAAAAGCAGTTTTGCTAGATCTGATTAATTCTTCCTTTACGGCAGCGGGTGTTATCCTGTAACTTACCCTGTAAAGTAGTTGTTTTGGTTCCTTCAATATCCATCGACAGACCATTTAATCAGTGTCTAGAAATTTAGTTAGCGCTTACACACTGCAAGTAGTATCAGCGCAGAGTACAATCTACAAGGTGTCTCAAAAGAAATTTTATATTTAGTGGATCGATTAAAACAAAAGTAAGCCGTGTATAGAAAAAATGTTTATTAATTATTAAAATACACTTTTTGGGGATTTATTTCTTAAAAATAATACCGTCTAAATGTCAACCCTCGAGTTCTTGGCACTCATATAATCGAACAGTAAAATTACTTTTGACGTCTCGGCAGGTGGACTCAGGGATGGCTGCCATTTCGTGACGGATATTTTCTTTCAAAGGGGCCAGTGAAGTCGGTTTATTGGCGTACACTGTAGATTTAAGATAACGCCATAGGAAAAAGTCCATAGGGGTTAAATCTGGACTGCGTGGAGGCCAATTTATGTCACCTCTCCGGGAGATCAATTTGCCTGAGGAAATTTTACGTACACGTGGCGAAGACATATTGGACGTGTGTGAAGTTGCTCCGTCCTGTTGGAACCATGTTCTTTGGTTGAAGCCACGAAAGTTTTGCAGTTCAGGTCCCAAGAAGTTGTCTAACATATCCACATAACGCTCTGAATTCACTGTAATTGAACGCCCCCTTTCGTCTTCAAAAAAGTAAGGGTCGATAATTCTTCGCGCCGATATCGCAGCCCATACGGTCACTTTAGGCGAATGTAGGGATATGTGATGCTTGCGTTTCGAATTCGTTGCACTCCAGTAGCGGCAGTTCTGCTTATTTACGTGGCCCTTAAGATGAAAATGAGCTTCATCCGAAAACAAAATGTTGGTAAACGTTGAAAATCGCTCAATCACCTGATTTACGAAATTAAGCCTCTGACTGGCATTGGCAACCCAATGTCGAATGAGAGGAATGCTTGGCGCATCATTTAGGTGGCGAAAACCTCGAATACTGCAGAATTTTCTACGCGCTACAGTTGCCGAATCGCCGTTTTTGTAAAACTCTCGCACGCACAACGCGCAGTCTGCTCCCGAGAAACGCTCCATAACGACAGAATTCCCAAGAGCGAGACTACCGATTGACATAACCTCCGCGCCTCTCGGATACGTTGCGTTCAGGCAGTAAGCTAAATAAATATAAAATTTCGTTTGAGACACCTTGTGTATATGGTATATGTCTTTCCTTGGAACTTTGAAACACGACATGAAACGTTTGTTGACAAGAGCGCAGCAGAATTTTCTAAAACATTTCTTCAGAAATTTTTTGTTTATTGTAAGATCGAGGTGCTCTGTTGAAGGTAACATCAGCCATCATCAGCCCTTAGCTACTCCCTCTATGGTTTCATTGTTTACAGATTTTCTATATCTCCCGTCTGCGGTATCACAGTTTACAGGTGGTCTATAATGTTGTCTAGAAAAAATCGCGAAAACTGCAAATTGCTACATGTTTCAGTTTGGCTCAAAAAAGTTAGGCATCCGCGAATCAAGCTCGGAGAATCCATTCGAAATTATTCTATGCCTTCCTCTCTACCGCACTACAAGGATGGCATCATGCGTTCAAATTTTAGATCGTTCAATACTGACCCAAGTGTAGGGGTCTCTATGTTTTATGTGTTTTATATTTTTGCATTCTTTTTGGCATTCAAATCTAGGTTCACTTCTTCCGAGTAGATTATGTCTAATGTCCTTTTCATTGTTGCTATGAACACTTGGCTTGTGCCCGTTCTAGTTATTTTGTGTGTCGTCTGATCCAGCTTTTACTACCTCATTTGCATTTTCGTTACGTTTCACATATTTATGTCCATGCGTCCAAAGCCGGTTGTTAGTTTTTCACTTGCAGGATCAGCTGCCACTTCATCGTTTCACTTACCACTGTGCACTAGTTGTCAAACCACGTGGTTAGCCGCATGCGTCTATAGTGATGACGTGTTGAGTGGTGGTAAATGCGCTCTCCTGTCAAGGTCACTGATTGTCACTTCTTAGACTGGTTTCATTACGTTTTGTTACGATTGAAAGTTAAGAACTTTTTGTATCTAATGGGTTACTGCAAGAATAGATTCCCACAAGCCTTCTCGAATTCGTTTTAGAGATGTTAGTGAAAATTGTCAAATTACTCTCAGGTGTGGAAACTCAAACCATGTCCTACTCCTCTTCTGTTGCTTTGCTGACCCTATAAGGGATCGTTCCTGAGTTATCTAATCCATCGCTTCAATTCTATATAGCTGCTTTTCTTCTTGATGGTGACTGTGTTTTTTCATACATCTTTATCAATTTCTTCAAAATGGTGCCCCTTTTTTGGCAACAGTGTTCAATTTTGCCACTAATTCCGCCATTCATTAGATTAGATATGGATTTGTTCTTTATCTTTCACTCTACTTTCAATTTGTTCTTTGCCAAAGGCATCTTCAGTTCAAATGCAGATCCTACGTCTTAATTTGAAGTCTTCTTTTGAATGAGTCCTTGTTAATTGGGATAGAGTTTCATTATGCTGATATGTGCTATTTTTTATCAATTTGAGGCGATTAAAAAGGACACCGTTCCCCGCATTTGAGGATTTAGTAGACACTTTTTCTACTGGCCATCTACGATTAAGGTTGATAACTTGTCTCACCGAATGGTGTAGCGTTTTTGAATTGAAAAAACGGCTGGCGTCAAAGACAAAAGGATAGTTTGGTTATACAATGAACTAAATGCGATTTGAAAAAAAAATTCAAGAGCTGTTTGAACTATTCCACATAATAAACTGAGATATGAATTTTTTGAGGTACGAAGGTATTGCTTACGGACTCACAATGCTTGCGAATTTGATTTTCTGGTGACCACTTCTCGGTTGGCTACTGCGCAGGTAAGTATTTTGCGTTCTCTCACAAGGAGGGCGAAGGGCATCATCCCTGCAATCACTAGCACTGCCACACGGAGGCTTTTCGACATGCGCATGCAATGCGTAGCGCTCCTTGTCTCAACACATGAGTAACGCATTTCCAGTGTAACCTCATGCTTGTCTAAACACCTGTGCCAACCGTTTCCTTGCTGAGGGCGCCACCCAATAATTCTGACCCAAAGAGTAGAAGTTGTCAGCTGTTGCCCTGATTTGTTGGAAAAAAAAACTCATATTCGAACTTATCATGACGACCAGGTATTTCACTGCTGATTTAGATTTAATCAGCGCTTCCTCAACACTCATAGGTCTTACTCTGGAGACTCGCTTCTTTATCAGGATGACCACTTCGGTTTTTTACAGTGCCAAACTGAGCCAGGGAGTGGTCATCCAGTCTCTTACGCGCTTCATGAACATTTTTAGTCTGATTTGCACATAGTCGACAGTGCTTCGAACAACTAGCATTGCGACATCCTCAGCATTGGAGATCAAGCGTGACTTATCCGGTGACTTGATCCTCAGTAGTCGATCATAGGAGATGTTTCACAGGTCCCAGTTGTGGATGGAGCCCTGAGTGATATCTGAAGTCAGTCTCGTCGTTCAGCTACGTTCAGTTAAAGTGAAATAACATCTGTTAGAACGCAGCTGCAGTCTCATGTGGTAACCTGAGACTCGTATAGACAAGACTATTTTCTCCGTTTCCATCGCCCAAAATATTAAAATTTCCAATGGTTTTTCATCATGAACGGCCGCGACAATGGTAAGGTGGAAAGAGAGAAGAGCCCATACAATTTTTCCAATCTTTTCTGTCTCGTATGAGTGAGGTGACATTCAGGCACCTAGCTTCCGCATCACTATTTTGTAGCCCAGGCTGCATGGATCCCTGTTCGCGTCATCCACCATGTTTTGCCAGCGATTGGCCTTGCTGCTGCTGTTGAGTCTTTTCTAGCTTACATATGAGAAGCTGATAAGGCAAATGTCTCTTCGAAGGTACATGCTCACTAGGCCTTACTTCGTAGTGTGTGACACTTTCTTCATTTTTTAGCAATTTCATGTGACCACTAGTAAACTGAATGCTTGACGTGTTGGGGTCTTTTTAGAAGCATCGAAGATAAGCAGACAACGTAATGATTCTCATAGTTGAGGTCACCACATCTTTTAACGTAGGTCCTGCACTCCCAGGCATAGATTCCGTTAGAGATGATCGTGCCATAAGTCCTCTTATAAACCTCATAGTAGCCACTTTCCCAGTATTCTAGCCGAGCGCGGTAGATTTAGCCCATCAGCTTTATGAAAAACCATCATTTATCTATTTATCTCCAGTGCTATGCACTGGTAATCGTTGGTCGAGAAATCCTCTAGCATCCCTAATTTTGAACCCTTTGTTCTAGCCACTCCGATGACAATGTCATATGAAATATGATTGCAACGCTGCAGCATCGACGGGACGTAGGGGCTTTGCCTGCATTCAATACGACGAGCCCAGTTCTGGTTGTCATGTCCAGGATCTGTTTGCCCAAGCATCTGATTGAGGCATATCCCATATGATTGATTTAGTGTTGAAGTCACCTCAACAAGCACATGGGCCTCTGTACTCGTAACAGTGTCCTCCCAAGCATTGAGCCCCGGTTGGAAGGCTGACATCGATTCGTTCGGCGTTAAGTATACAGTAACAATAGTGTAGTTCTCAAAGACCGGACCCAATAGAGACCATTTCTCGCCTCTTGCCTAGAACTTGGAAGTGACTACTGTTCCGAACCTAGATGGCGGCTGTATCGGTTTGATCAGGATACCATATTGGCGAGGTTCTGGTGTGATGTTGCTCGCTGAGCAGCAGGAAGTCGGCTTGCCTATCTCTCGCAAACTTTTCGTTGGGATCTTGGGTGATTATGCTTCGATGAAATTTAATTTAAAGGATTCATGGCAAAAGCGTTTTGGCTTGAAAAACCCGTTTCTCGGAAAACCTGGTACTTTCCTGTACCTGGGATGTGTTTTCAATCATCTGGTCTCGGGTCAGCTCCTGGGCTTCTGGCAAAGATAGATGTACAAGACATACAGATTGAGGAGATTATATACAAAGTTTCTAGCTTTTCAAGTCTACTGCAGCAAAATTTGGAAGACGTTTTTGAAGTTCATTTACAGAGGAGAGAAGAAGGTACCTTGACTAAATAGAGTCTTACAATGGTAATCCCACTGGGTTATGATGCTTCAAAGTGTATCGTGGAAAATTTAACGCAGGGAATGTCTTGACTTAATAAAAGGCTTTGAAGATCTCAAAAATCATCAGTATACTAAAATTCGGCATATTATCCCTTGACAGAAGGACTGACAGTCAATCAGATAGTAGGAGGTCTAAATAGAAGGGACTACAAAATGAAGTAATTAATGATACTTATTTCTAGCACCAAACGTGCAATAAAGCCGGTTCATCGAAAAATCTGTACAGGCAAATATGGGGACCAAGAAATGGATAAGAGAGCAATCTGTCAAATGTAATGCCATTCACGCGGAGGCTGAATGCTAGTAAGAAAAGTTTAACGTCAGTTTCTGTGTTTTCATACTTATCCAGGGTAGTCCTCACAGACGGAATCGATTTTGCGGATTTCTTAACTCAATAAATTTATTTCCATGAAGAGTTCCGAATATGGCTGTTTCATATTCAATGCCACTTTGAAGTCTTCGAAACAACATCAGCCATATAAGGAAGGCTGCTCTCCTTGTGGAAGGATTCCCATAAATCTCTTTCCAACTCGAGTCCAAAGCTAAAGGCTGATGCAAACAATGTAAATGCACTAAATCGTGTTCACGAAAGCGTTGGTGTAAGACTTACTAACTAGAAACCGGCTTTATATCACGGTAGTGGGACTAATAATTACTGAAAGGACAGCTTTAGGGTAGCTGGCACTAGAAAAGAATATTTTCAATACAGGGTGTCAAAAAACACACCCATTTGAACTCATTCCCCAACCGGTTGCTCTTTAATAACCACGTCCAAAGAACATGCCCAAATCTCTGAACTCGTCCTTGAATCCATAGAGAGAGAGATGCTCATCAGAAGCGATCCAATGTGAATTCTACCAGTGGAACAATTATTCCTTATACGGTCAACCTACCAATTGAAAACGAGAGGCCAAAAGGCAGAATCTCCCTTCAGATCAACTTTGGGAAATAATTTACGAACAAATTGAATCCTTTTATCAGAAAGACAATACGCATTTCTGCATCATTGCCTTTGAGCAGTCAACCTCCACTTTCGGTTTCTTATTAAGTAAAAAAGAATTTTCTTCGCTGTGCTTGGTCAGCAAATAGGACTTCAAGTCTTTCGTGAGAAAAAGCTATGGAAAGCGTCATTTCCATAGCATACTGCGAAATTTTGGCACTACCGTGCCAAGTAGGTGCACCAAAATTTTCAGCAATATCCGCATGAACTGTTTTGATATTTAGCGCTGAAGGTTTTTTAGGAAGACAGCTAAAGTATTTGTGATCATTGATTTTGGATCAAGTTTTCGAACAAATCTACACAAAGTTGCTGGAGTTCAATCAATGTTCCAACCGCATTGAAACATGATTGTAAATCTTAGTTACCAAAACTCGAAGGATTTTCAAAAAACGATGTATGTAAGGTTTTTTGGTTAGTTCTGTTTTCCTTACAATCCTGACCTGTCAGTTGTGATGCAGTTGGCTCTTTGATGACAATTATTCAATATACAAGTGAAATTAAATTGAAATTTTGTGAGGTTCGGGATGGATTTGACAAGATCAGATGAAGTCGTTTTCAGGTCTAGGAAGAGAATTATATTAAAATAAAAATGATAAAATTTGAAAGTATTCTTATCAACAAAAGGATTTACAGGAATAGCGAGAGAGAAAGAGAGAGAGAGAGACAGGGAAAGAGTAGGAGAGTACGAAGAGGGTTACACTAGGTGGAACCAGGATGTCCAAATCCAAATCCAAATCTTTGGATTATTTTCAATTTTTGCATGGATTTTTTTTTTTTTTTGTTTTGGGTAGGAACGTGAAGGCTATTTACGCGCTGAGTGTCGGACTCCCAGTGGCACAACAAATCTACTGGACTACCGACTAAAAACCTCTCCTTTCAACCGGAGTGCCTAGCTTGGAACCATTTGATACATTACTTCGGTCTAGGCCTCCCAATTTCACATCTTTTGGCACCTTCGGGTCACAGGAATTCCTTCTCCAACGGGAGGGGAAAGGGGAGGAGGATTGCTAGAGAAGGAAACCCTCCACCCTCGACACCTCCAGCCGATCAAGTATGCCTTTTTTTAGCCAGAATTGCCCGAGCGTAATGTACCACCTGGTTCCATTTGTCAACTGATTTCAGCATCTCTTCGATTCAGCTAACTGGATGGAGGTCTCCCACTTTTTCGGCAAGATTGTCGTGCTGTCGTCTCATCTCCTGCATGAAAAGAAAGTATGACAAGCGTCATCCTTCTTAACCATCCTTCCTGACTTAACAATCTTGTGCAGGTAAGACTGAAAACAACCGTGTCCCTCAGTAGATGGGCCAGGTAGAAGTCATTCTCTTCATTCATTCGACTGTGCCACGACTTCAAATCGTTGATGACCCGCGCAGACCATCTGCCTTTTAGCTCACGTTCCCAAGATGATCCCACGTTCTTTCATCGAGTGCAACTTTTTCTTTGTTACCCTATTGCCTTCGGAGCCAGATTATTTTATGCTTTCTAACAAGGGGAGCGGTGGGTATCACCCCTGCAATTACGAACGCCGCTGACTCAGAGACTTCCCGGTAGGTATGTTGATGCAATCCGCCTCAATCCGTCTTTGCACCTGTGCCAGCCGTCTTCGGAGCAGTTCATTGTTGAAAGGTTCACTCCATATCTCTGCTCGATATATAAGCGTAGATTGTACGACACTCATCAGCAGTCACCTTTTTGCTGGAGTTGATTTCCCCATGACTAGCCATTAGTCGACTAATTATCGAGACCCCAGCTGCAGCCTTGTTAGCCGTTACCTTGATTTGCTCCGAGAAACTCAGCTTAGAGTCTATCAGCAAGCCCAGATACTTAACTGATAGTTTCGACTCTACTAATGTGTCCCCGACTCGGACCATTCTCACTCTGCGGATCCTCTTCTTGGTCAGAAAGACCAATTCGCTTTTCTCTAACGCTATATTAGACCCATGAGTGATCATTCAGCTCCGTACTCGACACATGAGCACATTTCGCCTTAATTGCGCTTGATCGACTGTGCGCCCAGCCACTAGTGCCGCAACATCATCTGCATAGCCGATCAGTCGTGACTCCTCCGGCAGTTCAAGTCTGAGCAGTCCCTCGTAGGAGACATTTTACAAGTCCCGACTGAGGATGCAGCCTTGGGCCAAAGCTGATATCCTCAAGGAAACCGATCCTCAAGGAAGTTTTGAACTATCCGCATCAGATGTTCTGGTACTTGGAATGAGTTTTCCGGGGGCTCCAGGATATCCGTCCATCTAGCGGAGTTGAATGCGTTCTTTATGTCCAGCGTCACTAGAAGGTAACCCGCCGGTTAGACCGACTGCGTGCCTCTGCCTGGTGGACCACACTCACCACCTCTTTGACTGAATCTATAGTGGAACTTCTTGTTGGAGAAACGACTCCAGCGGTATAGATAATGTTTCTCGAGCATTTTCCCGGTCGTATCTGGCATGCATATACGGTGGGTATGTTGACTGCGAACTCGATATTTCCCTTCCCTTGCTGATCAGCACGAGTCTTGCCGTCTTCCATTGCTCAGGGAAAACGCCTTCTCGCAAGCAGGCATTAAACGTACTGAGCGGCAAGTCAGCGCATGAGTGATAGACCAGTTACAGTACCTTGACTGGAATACCGTCTGGTCCCGGAGCCTTCTTCTCCTTCATGGAAAGACGGACAGAAAGAGAAAAAGAAGAGAGAAAGAGAGCCCTTACTATCTCGCCCATCATATCCGCTTCATGTAAGATGCAAACTATAACCATCAAAGTGTTGAGAACCAATGGACAGTGATCCTTAAATTGCTAGAGCAATATTTATTTTGAAATATACAATTCTATACAGTTTTAACCAGAGTTCTATTCTCCTTATAATTTCTTATAAAAGCAGAACAAGAGTTCACAAGAGTTTTCGGAATAAAGATTATCTTGTGTTTATGTGATTTCCAGGGGGAATTGATTAAGACAACATTCAATAAACTTCTTAAATCAAATAAGACTGAAAACTAGCGACAAACGCAATAATAAACCATGACCATAAGTTATTTCTTGATAACAACCCACATTGCAAACGCTAACTTGATTTCACAAAATTTCTTGTATCTCTGGATGACTGATTACAAACCACACAAGCAATAACTTTTCGGCTGTCGTTGCACGCACACATTAAAATTATTGCTTATTAAAGTTACATATTCCAAATAAACGCTCGTGATTTGCGCCCTCTAAACGGTTGAGCCTACGTTAATATCCTTTATCATTGTCCCAACCTATGCATTATACCGTCCTATAATTCCCGTTCACCTGAAAAGTTGTTTTCACTTTTTTTCGTCGAGTTTTGAAATTGAAGGACATTGCTTTAATGTGAAGTCACTTCTTTTCCGACCTACATGTACAAGTAGTTTTATACTCCCTCATATGCAAAATAGGAAAGGATGGGAAAGACACTCCTAGTTCTAATTTAACGCAGCACGTTTCAGGACAAATGTCTCTGCGAAAAAAAAGTCACACACTACACTTACCGTTTAGAGTAATCTTAGTAATGTATGATTTAGGCTTGGTTAGGGCTATCTAGTGGGCGATGTCATGCAAATGTCCTTCCCTAACCTCTTCTTTACAATCATATGCTCGTACTTAAAGTGATAGAAAAGACAATCATGCTAGGATGATATCCTACGCTGTTTCGCGCAAATTTTTGTTGTTTTTGCTGTTCCCAGTAAACTAGCATAGAGTTCTGGGAAAGTTTCGAATCACGCTAGTTAGATTTGAATGCGATTTTCTGCGTGCTGCTGCTGCTGCTTCCAAAGTTCCACATGAACTTGAGGGAAATTGTTTGCAAGAAGTTGTTGGACGTTGTGTTCGAAAGTTGAGTTTGAAAGCGACACTTTTGTGGTTTTACAGGTGGTAAATGTTAATGGAGTAATGGTTCAAGCGTGAACATTACTTTGAAGTAATTTTCAAGTCAGTGGTTCAATTGGTGTTTGTTAAAGTTAAAGTTTTAAATCATGATGAGACGTCATAGCTCGCTGGATAATCCAATAAAGGAACCGCGAATCCCTATCAAATTGGATGTATGTATGTTTCAATATTGTTCATTAGTTGGTAGTTTGGTAGTTCTGGTATCCCTCCATGTTGCCCTTTTCTTCGGCATTGGGAATAATTCTCCAGTCTGATATCTTAAATTTAACTTATAAGGAAAACAAGAATAAATCAATTTCAATTCATTTATTTTTGAATACCATTCATCTAATAGCCCAAATTCTACTTTTAGGCAACTACTGCAAATGGCGACACAGCATTGCATTTGGCCGCTCGCCGGCGAGATGTGGATATGGTACGAATCCTGGTCGATTATGGCACCAATGTGGATACTCAGAATGGCGAAGGTCAAACTCCTCTGCATATAGCAGCTGCTGAGGGTGACGAAGCGTTGGTTAAATACTTCTATGGGGTTCGAGCATCTGCTAGCATCACGGACAATCAAGGTAACCATTCCACAAGAACAAAACCATTTCACATATTATTTAAAACATCCTTCCAATAGATCGAACCCCGATGCATTTGGCGGCGGAAAATGGTCATGCCCATATCATAGAAATTCTAGCGGACAAATTCAAAGCTAGCATCTACGAACGAACAAAAGATGGAAGTACGCTGATGCATATTGCGTCCTTGAATGGACATGCAGAATGTGCCACAATGCTCTTCAAGAAGGGTGTCTATCTACATATGCCAAATAAAAATGGTGCCCGAAGTTTGCATACTGCCGCCCGATATGGTCATACGGGAATTATCAATACATTGTTGCAGAAAGGCGAAAAAGTTGATGTCACTACAAATGTGAGTTTTCAGATCTTTGTAATAATCAGTTGAACTTATTTATAATTTGCATGAGAAGGACATTTTCAAATGTTACAAGAGTTTTGTTTAAGCTGAAGATTCTTGACCCACGAGGACGATTTCCAGATCACTTAGGAAAGTCCAAAAACGTTTTCAGATAAATGAAAGCAAAGAATTACAAAAGCACAGAAAATACTAAGAAATCATCTTAACTTTTGCTAGGATCAAATTTAAATCTAGGAGTGACAAGTTTCAAGTGAAATTCATCAAAAACACACAAAAACAGTTGAATCAAAAAATTAAATTAAGCCGAATATAATGACCCAAAGCAAATATTGCATCAGTATCTATGAAGTTCATCTGTAGTACAGATACAACTGTAGGTCGACTATCCAAAATTCTAATCTTATTATTAGTCAGTAGCAGTTGTTCTGTTAAACGTTCTTTGAATTTGGCGCAATCAAACGTCAACTCGCATCTGACATTCACTTACAATTTCTACTTCATTTTCCACTCATCTATGAGACAAGATAGCATAAAAACGTAATGAATCAATTAAATAGTCTTGTTAACTATAAGGTTGCTGCAGATGACATGGCCGATTCAGTTATAAATTTTTAAGCAGCTGTAACTTTTTATAAAGACAATTTATTTAATCAAAATAGGTACCAATAGATGCAACACACTTTTTCCAACGAGATACAAGTACACTTAGTTTTGTAGAAGTCCGAGTTTCTGCTCCGAAGAAACTCCTCGAAGGCATTTTTGACAACAGCTTCATTATGAAATCTTTTTCCTGTCAAAAAGTGGTCCAAATGTTTACAGAAATGGTAATCTGTTGGTGAAAGCTTTGGTGAACGTGATGGATGAGGAAGAGTCTCATGGGACAACTCGTTCATTTTTTAGACCGTAGTTCTCGATACATGAGGTCGTGCGTTATCATGAAGCAGTATCACTCCATCGCTGTTGACAAGCCTAAATCGTTGGACTATCAATTTCAGATGCATTTCATCCAGTTGAGCACATTATTTCTCAGCATTGATGGTTTCACCAGTTTGCAGGAACAAATAGTGGATAACTCCAGCTACCGACAACGAAACACTAACCATTATTTCCTATAGAAGAAGGCTTGGATTCAGCATGTGTCTTGGCACTTCGCTAAGACGATAATCGTATAAAATCCACTTTTCATCGCAGGTCACAATTTGGTGCAAGAACGGTTCCTTTTTGTTGTAGGAGAGAAATAATCTTGAAATCTCCATCCGACACGTCATGTTTTCCTTGATAAGATCATTCGGAACCCATTTCTCAAGTTTTTTTTTTCACTTTTCCAAGTTCTTGCAACTGACGGCAAAATGTTAAATTGTTTAGCCTTGTTTCTCTGCAAGACCCCTTATGGTTTGGCGGGGGGTCAGACTCCACTTATGAGCGTAGCTCGTCTTTATCGATCGATTGTCCTTGGTGTTCACCTGGCTCACTTCCAAGGTCTATATCCCTAGATCGAAATTTTTCGAACCACCGCTGAGTGGTTCGTTCGCTAACTGTATAAGGCCAAAATGCGTTGTTGATATTCCTCGTTGTTTCCGTTGCGTTGTGCTGTCATTTAAAGTCTTAAATGTAGCCGTTTTTGATTCACTTCCATGTTCACTTTCACTTTCTCTTTTTGTTTTTACGATCACTTTGAAGTGCAAAACAGAAATGACTTTATAAATCAAGATAGCAATATTTTTACTTCAATATGTCATATCATATGTGCTGCCTTGTGCCAAAATAATAAGTTAGAATTGCAGCCAACTTCATGTCATTGTTAAACCAGCCATTCCATTTACAGTAACCTAATATATTCAAACTGAATTATCAGTAATTTTATCACATTCGTTGAATGGCGCGTTTCCTTCATCAATCATCAATCATCGTTTCCATCTTCAATGCGAATAGGTTTGCAATTCAAAATGGTGTAACATGTGAAAGTGGAAACCTGAGTAGCGTAGTCCGGGCAGTTTTTCTGGAAAAATTGTTTCGGGTGCGTATTGGTTTTTTTGTGGTAGGGAGAAAAAGGCTGTTCACGCCCTAAGCATCTCTTCAAGATTCGCAATGCTTCTGGACTACGCACTAAGCATCTCTCCTGTCACCCTGAAAACCTAGTCTAGAACTGTTTGACTCATTATTTCGGGCTGACCTCGTGTTCCTACGCCTAAAGGTGGTTTCAGATTATCGAAATCTCTTCTCCAGCGGAAGGGAAGCACTAGGAAAGGGATCCCTTATCCCCGACGCTTCCCAATGCTATACTTTTTTCCGTGCCATCACTGACAGAGCATATTGTGCCACGCGAATCCATTCCATCTTCAACTGTTTCAAGCATTTCTCAGACCGTAGTTTTCGGGCAGAGCTCTTCTATTTCGCTGAGGAGGTCATGATGCTGATTACTCCATCTTTTCCCGGAGAAGAATGTGTGATAGGCATCAATCATCCACCTCTCCTGCACAAATACGCAGTCAGGAGACGGTAATCAGTCAATCTTGTACAGGCAAAACCGAAAACAATCATGCCCGCTTAAGAGCTGGGTCAATTAGAAATCATTCTCACCATGCACTCGACTGAGCCAGAGCCCCAGGTCAGGAACTAGTCGCGAAGTCCACCTTCATTTTTCGTCTTGCTCCCAGGACTGTTGCCGGTCGTTGAGAGAACGTTGTCTCTCTTCCCTAGTGACCAATTTTGTATAGTCTTTGCTTCTGCACAAGTTAATATTTATGTGCTCTCTCGCAAAGAGGGCGATGTTTATCATACCTGTGATTACCAGTACTGCCGCATATTAGACCGTTCTATATGCTCATGCAATTTGCACCGCTCTCCGTCTCTGCACCTGTGCGAAGTGTCTGCAGTTAAACTCATTGCTGAGAGAATCGCCCCACAGTTTTTGCCCATAGAGCCCAGCTGACTGCACAGCGCTCATTAGGTGACATCTCCTGGATGCGATGGGCCCCCTATGTTGGCCCTTAACCAGGTGAGTGCCGTCACACGCGCTGCAGCCTTGTAAACTGTTGCCTGATTCGATGGGAGGAAGTCATCTTCGAGTCAATCAGCACGCTCAAAAATTTCCCTGCTGATTTCCTGCGTCCCTAACACTGATAGGACTTACTCTGGGGACTCTCTTCATAGTCAAGACCACTTCAGTTTTTTTCCAGTGCCAGCCTGAAACCGTGAGCGGACATCCAGTTCATTACCCACCGCATTAACGTCTTTTTCGAAGTTGCGCATGGTGGCTTCAAGCGACTAGCGCCGCGACATCTTCCGCATAGCGGCAGTACCACTCATCCAGTGGTTTAGGCCAGAGCAGTTCGTCAATGGGGATGTTCCACAGGCCCGAGCTGAGGATCTAGCTCTGAACGAAGTAAAAATCGCCTTTCGGCTACCTGCCTTCAAGCCGCAAGACAGACTGCGGTCCTTCAGATGATCCTCTAGAACTTGCATCAGATATACTGGTACTTGCACACACTTTTCAAGTCCTTCCAGAATATCCAACCATCTAGTGCAGTTAAATGCGATTCGGGCATCCAAAGTGACCAACTGGAACGATTCGTCGTGTGGAAATGCGGTGTGACTCCGTACAATGGACTGCGTTCACCATTTTTCCGATTGCGTCAATGGTAGAGCGACCTATTCTGAAGCCATACTGCCGCAAGGATAAGTTCCCGGCAGCCCGAATCATGCCAGTGAGTCTTTCCCAGATAAGTTTTCGAAAACTTTTCCATACACAGTGTTCGGTTTACAGCTGGAGACTCGGGATCAGCCCAAGCCTTATCACCTCCCAGCACTCTGGAAACGCCTCTTCAGACATGCACACGTTGATAATGATGGGAAACAGGTCAGACCAACAGTTAAAGACCATCTGTAGTACTTCAGCTGGGATTCCATTTGGCCCTGGATCCTTTCTTGCCTTCATAGACAAGACCGCTTTTTCTAAGTCCATCTTCGTGAAAAGTGGAGTTTCTATTGGTATTTCCTGTATTCGGTGTTTCTTTTTGTTGCTATTTCGTGAATGGGCTTCAAAAAAGGTGGGGTGGATAGGGAAAAGAGCTCACTCAATTTCTCCTTTTTTTCTGCTCGTTTGAGTGTAGTGACCTTTGCGTACCAAGCTTCCGTATGACTATTTTGTAGCCCAGGCCCCATGGATCCCTGTTCGCGTTTTCCATCAGGTCTTGAGATTTCAATACAGATCCGGCTTGATTTACAGATTGCGGAAGGGCTTCGCCGTTAGTGGACCGAATGGACCCAATGTACGGAGGGGCGTACCACGTATCAGTTTCTACCAAATGTGATGACTGCGAAGAAAGTGCGGAATTTTGATTTATGTTTGGAGTTCGGGTATGCACTAGCTGGGCATGCAAGTTTTAATGAATGGTTGTGTAGTCATGGTATTGGTGTCCATCTTGAGTGTCTTTTGTGTAGTACGGAGAGTGCGATTTAGCAGCATGTCTTGTTCGACTGCCGAACGTATGCTGGCCTATGTGTTGCGCGGTTTTTGATGTTTTAAGAACCCTAACAGATATTGGGGATGCATTGCTAGACGAGGATGCCTTTGAGAGGATCAAAAGATTTGCGCGTGAAGCCTTCCAAATATGACCGCAGCTCTCCGCTGTTGCTCTCTGCTAGTCCCTAAATGTTAACATCGTGAAGTGTCCTGTGATTTGCGATGTGGCTAGGAAGTAGTATTTGTGTACCAACCAGTGTAACTTGGTTTTCATATATTTCTGTAAACTTAGACCTCATTGATAATGGTTGGTTGACGCATCAAATCAAATCAGTCTTTTGAGACCATGAGGCTAGACCTAATGGTGGCAGGTACTCATGTAAAACACTTCGACCTCATTTCTTCAACGATCGATCCGTAACGCATGTCTAACATGTCTTTATTGTTTGCATCTGGTCCAAACTGAACCAGGAGTTCACGCGACTGAATTGGCCGTACAGTTTTGGTTGCAGTATGGATATCTTCCGGTTCTTCTCCTCCCTTGATTTCTCGCAAGGCATCCGCATAGGATCTACCGTCTAACAATCTTTTTATCTGACGCACTGAGGCGTTGCTATCTTTATGCATAGTAATAAGAACTTCCTAATGTTTCCTACTAGCACTCGTTCAGTAACTCAGCCGAGTCCTTTTTTAGATTCCCACCATTGATCATTCTACTTCAACAGCCTTTTTATAGTTTGTATTTCTTAGTGGTAGTGTGTAAATTACCATACTTCCCTTCGATTTTTTCATGGTTCGGCTTTTATGAAGGGTTTAGTATATTGGCGGAGGTTGATTTAGGGGCTGTTTATCACAATTGTAGCTCAACATTTTTGTTACCAAATCTTTAAATTACTTAAAGTTATGCGTCAATTGGTTCCTGACTAGGTTCTAAGGTTAATTGTGGTGGTATTTAGTGAGCAGTCCAGAAGAACTGCGCGTCCGAGAGTCCCTTCAGTCTTCACATACCTACAAAATCTTTAATCATTAGGAAATTTATGTTTGAAGCTGGTCTGCGTCCAAATAGTGTAATCTTTTTTTACCGAGCTCTATTTTTGATCATTTTTGTGAACTCACTTTGCTCACTTTGCTTAGCCAAATAAACTCATCCATGTTTCCAATATCAACTTGGAGTATTGTCCTTTCTTGCGTTGTTGTCTTTGATTCATTATATTTATTCAAGGAAGGGTACAACTCCCTTTTAGATGAATTTCATTGAAAACTTGCCTCTTAAACTTAGTATCTTAGTGATGCAAACCAACTAGCCTCGGGTCACACCTACAACAGAACAGAAAATATAGTGAGGAATAAGTTTGCAAGAAAAAGAAATTCATGCATGCGAGAACCCTTCCACTAATAATCTATGACCTTGTTTGTTTTGAGGATAACTATGTCATAATCCACCAACTGGTTCTAATTTCAACTGGTACCTAATCTCAAAATTGTGATAAACCACGCGGTTTGTCGTCCCATTTGCTTACCAACAAAAAATCTATGCCCCTCGTCCAGAGTAACATGGAAGCCCTTGGAAAGGGACTCTTTGGTTAACACAACATAAAGCATCAACTAATCCAAATGTGACATCTTTAATGCGTTGATCGATTCAGTGTTCTCAATGAATGAAGGATGACATTCTACTGTATGATTTGACATCGTCTAGATGCTTAACCATTTAATAGTACTCCAAGCATTTTAAGGTATTAAATTTTCGCAGCACCATTTATAACGTAGAAATATTCTCTGTTCCGTCATACAAAACATAAGCGAACCATTCTACAAAAGGATTATGACACATGTCCTCCATTATAACTAAAAAAACTTCGGTGGTCACAAAGTCACTCATCCAATCTTTGCAGTGTAATTGAAAAAATTTTCTATTCCCAAAGACCATATCCAGGTTTTGGAACCTCCTGAACTTTAAGCGTTGCCTCGTACTGGAACTTAATATTCACCAAGATATGCCAGTGCATTATGAGTCCTTATTTTCGCAAAGTATTGTCTTCAATTGCTCCTGTGAGCTAAAAAGGTAGCTCACGAGCATAACTCCTTATAGCCTTACAAGAAAAGGGGTCCGCTGGAGCCTCATGATGGATGAGTAGGGATTCTTGTGCCCTACATATGTTAATGAAATAATGCATTAACAAAATCTGGGATATTTCCTTTAGGAAAAGGACTTGCCGGTGCTGGTCTCAAGTGCCTCACATCCTGAGTCAATTATAAAATCATTAGGGACGCAAAAACTGTCAAGGTACGCTAACGTATGTGCGTATGCTAATTATAGTTCGGCTGTGAATGAATTCCTAATAAATAGGAAACCGAAAGCCACCCTATACCGACTGTCTTCCTAGATCAAATTTATGTTCAAGTAATATTACATTTGAGTCACTAAAATGTTGTCATTAGGATACGCCATCTACATCTTGGCGTGCTGCCTTCATAGGGTGGTAAATTCTCACAGATCCTTGCAACATCTGACATGTTACCATCACATAATTACCCAAAGTTTCTCTTCAATTTAAGGACAATTTATTTTTAGAAAAGAATCCCAATATTTATTTATTGTTTTCAGACTCTAATCAATATCAAAAAAATCATTTCAATTCTAGGAAAACTACACAGCTTTACATATCGCAGTCGAATCCGCGAAACCAGCCGTTGTAGAAACATTGTTGGGTTATGGAGCTGACGTACACATTCGCGGTGGGCCACAACGTGAAACGCCACTACATATAGGAGCGCGAGTAAAAGACGGTGACAAATGTGCTCTGATGCTACTCAAGTCGGGTGCAAGACCAAATATTGCAACCGAAGATGGACACACCCCAGTACATGTGGCGGCAAGATATGGTAATTTGGCGACCCTTATGCTCCTTTTAGAAGACGGTGGTGATCCGTTGCAGAAATCTAATGTAAGGCCCATTGATAGTCTTTTCATTCATCTATTTTTTCATCTGCGTTCACCATTTCACTAAACAATCACCAAGTTTTGAGTTTCAGCAAGTTTTGGAAGACGGGTTTGACGGTAAGGATTAGAGTGCACGGTTTTTCGGCACATTCTATGCACGTAGATGGTAATAAAATAATTCTTGTACTGCGTGCTTAAAAAATCATTTTCTCATGACTTGTAACATTCACAGACAGGAGAGACTCCACTTCATTTTGCATGCCGTAATTGTCATCCGGAAATCGTTAAACATTTGATCGAAAGTGTCAAGTTAAAACATGGAGCCGAAGTGGCAACAAATTATATTAACACAGTCAACGATGATGGAGCCACGGCCTTGCACTATACCTGTCAGATTGCAAAAGAGGACGTGAAAGTGCCGGAATCAGACCGAGATATCGTTCGAACACTCCTTGAACATGGCGCTGATACTTCGATCCAGACTAAACAAAATCATGAAACAGTCTTCCATTTCTGTGCCATGGCGGGAAACAATGACGTCCTGATGGAAATGATTACACATATGAATCCAACAGATATTCAAAAAGCTCTGAATCGGCAGTCGTCAATCGGGTGGACTCCTTTGCTGATTGCTTGTCACAGAGGTCACATGGAGCTCGTGAACAATTTGCTTGCCAACCATGCTCGAGTGGACGTCTTTGACACGGAAGGACGTTCAGCCTTGCACTTAGCAGCGGAACATGGGTATCTGCAGGTATGCGATGCCCTTCTGACGAACAAAGCATTCATCAATTCTAAATCCCGTGTGGGTCGAACTGCGTTGCATCTGGCTGCTATGAATGGTTACACACATTTAGTGAAGTTTTTAATTCGAGACCACAACGCAGTCGTGGATATCCTTACACTGAAAAAACAAACTCCCCTTCATTTGGCAGCAGCCAGTGGCCAGATGGAAGTATGTCAGCTGTTACTAGAACTAGGAGCAAATATAGATGCAACTGACGATCTGGGACAGAAACCCATTCATGTTGCTGCGCAAAACAATTATTCTGAAGTTGCCAAATTATTCCTCCAGCAACATCCAAGCCTGGTAAACGCTACGAGTAAAGATGGAAACACATGTGCCCATATCGCGGCCATGCAAGGATCAGTTAAAGTAATCGAAGAACTGATGAAGTTCGATCGCGCTGGAGTGATATCCGCGAGGAATAAACTCACCGATGCTACGCCACTCCAATTAGCTGCGGAAGGTGGTCATGCGGACGTCGTGAAGGCGTTGGTGCGGGCAGGAGCGTCGTGCACGGACGAGAATAAGGCAGGATTCACAGCCGTGCATTTAGCAGCACAACACGGACATGGCCAGGTCTTGGATGTTTTGAAGAGCACCAATTCCTTAAGGATATCTAGTAAGAAACTTGGACTGACACCACTACATGTGGCAGCCTACTACGGTCAGGCTGATACAGTCCGTGAGTTACTCACTAGCGTTCCTGCTACGGTCAAATCCGAGCCGCCAACGGGTCAATCGCTTGTCCCTGAGTTAGGCAATGAATCAGGCATGACGCCATTGCATCTGGCTGCCTACTCTGGCAACGAAAATGTTGTTCGTTTGTTGCTGAACAGTCCTGGGGTACAAGTTGAGGCAGCAACAACGGAGAATGTGAGTATCTCTATCGGCTTCGATATATCTTCCCCCGTCATTTCGCCGTCGCTAAATTATCCTAAAATCATATTTTTGCATCGTTTCAGGGATATAATCCACTCCATCTAGCCTGCTTCGGTGGTCATATGTCAGTGGTTGGATTACTTCTAAGCCGTTCCGCTGAACTCCTCCAGAGCGTTGATCGCCATGGCAAGACCGGTTTGCATATTGCATCTATGCACGGCCATTACCAAATGGTGGAGATTCTTTTGGGTCAAGGCGCGGAAATTAATGCAACCGATAAAAATGGTTGGACGCCACTGCATTGTGCTGCCAAAGCAGGACATTTGGACGTTGTTAAGCTACTGACTGAATCGGGAGCTTCGCCGAAAACCGAAACCAACTATGGTTGCGCACCGATCTGGTTTGCAGCGTCCGAAGGGCACAATGACGTTTTGAAATATCTTATGCATAAGGAGCATGACACATATGCCTTAATGGAAGATAAGCGATTCGTCTACAATTTAATGGTTGTATCGAAGAATCACAATAACAAGCCGATTCAGGAGTTTGTGCTAGTGTCGCCGGCTCCTGTTGATACTGCTGCCAAACTATCCAATATTTACGTTACTTTATCGACTAAGGTAAGTGGTGACAAACTTTCGGATCCTTATATCAAGCAATCAGCCGTTCCGATTTTCAACTATTTATTTTTTCTTCCTTCGGTTTTCCTTGCGCTTTTTTAGGAGAAGGAACGAGCGAAAGACCTTATAGCAGCTGGAAAGCAGTGTGAGGCCATGGCTACTGAGCTTCTAGCGCTAGCTGCAGGAGCTGATTCAGCGGGGAAGGTTCTCACGGCAACAGACCGACGGAATGTTGAGTTTTTGGATGTGTTAATAGAAAATGAACAAAAGGAAGTCATAGCGCACACTGTTGTGCAAAGATATCTCCAGGTAATGGCTAGGTACTTCAAACTGAAGTTCAACAATAACGAAACATGGTTACAAATCTCTTCAAATGATTTCTTTTCTCTCCGTTCTCGTTTTCTTTACTTTAGGAACTCTGGCGCGGCAGTCTCACATGGTCGAGCTGGAAAATCCTCCTGCTTCTGCTCGCTTTTGTAGTTTGCCCGCCCGTCTGGATCGGCTTCACATTCCCACTCGGTCATAAATTCAATAAAGTTCCAATCATCAAATTCATGTCATATTTGACTTCACACATTTACCTGATGCTGCATCTGTCAGTAGTAGGGATTACGCCAATTTATCCGGTCCTTAGACCCAGCTTGATTCCGTACTGGTATGAGTGGGGACTGCTCATCTGGCTTAGCGGTCTCCTACTATTCGAATTGACCAATCCAAGCGATAAATCCGGATTGGGATCAATAAAGTTGTTGGTCCTCTTACTCGGAATGGCCGGAGTAGGAGTACATGTATCAGCATTACTTTTTGTTCAAAAAGAGTACTGGCCAACATTAATATACTGTCGGAATCAATGCTTTGCGTTATCATTTCTATTGGCGTGCGTGCAGATATTAGATTTTTTATCATTTCATCATTTGTTCGGACCATGGGCCATCATTATTGGCGATTTGTTGAAGGATTTGGCGAGATTTTTAGCTGTGCTGGCTATTTTCGTTTTTGGATTTTCCATGCACATCGTCGCATTGAATCAATCATTTCATAATTTAACGCCTAGCGAGATTCGCAGTTTGCCGAAGGATACTAGGAATGCGCCGCTGTTTGCCGATGGTGAGTTTGAAGTTAACTGAAAAGGATAAAAATTTATGTTAATTGCATATTACACATACACGAACACAAACAATTTTCGGTAACTTACAGATATAGAATTGAAGGTGAAGTATCCCATCAGACAATGGTAGCTTGAATTGGCCGTTAGACTATAGGAAAATTTGCGCATGAGATTGTTGAATTGTTGATTTTCATGAAAACCATTGACTAATCTTTCGAGATACTCAAATTTTACATTCTTTCAACACTTGAAGCCAAAACCTTGAACGAATGAAGTAAGCGCCACTTTTTGTTTGATATGATTTATAAAATGAAAGGAACCGATCTTGTAACCGTCGGTTTGGGATCTGGTTCCAACTTAAGGACTCAACCTACATTAAACCAAATCTTGTTCCAAATCATGTATTTTCTTGTTTATTATTCCCGCGGAAATCGAAGCGTTAGTATTGACGATCGCGAAGGATGAATGACGATTGAATACTTAGGAAGATATTTGGCTGGGAAAGGAGAATAGGTGAAAAAACCCATCAAACCTTGCTCGGACTTGACTGACAAATACTGTAGACCCAGGGCTTTCCGCACAGGAGGACGAATTCAATGCCCCTTGACTATTGAAGACGTCACCTACGAGAGTCCTGGGTCACGAGAAGATGTATCGCCACGAAAATGTCGATATAAGGTTATGGTAACAGGTTGCTCCGTGAAACTTTCGCCCTTATTTCGAACCCTAATTGAAGCTTGTCAACTCCTGGACCGTTGACTAACTTTTCGATCCTACGATGTGAACACGAGGATGTCCACAATTCTTGTAAATTCCGCATTTAACGATGCGAACGATGCTATTTTGATGCAAATGAAACCTATCAAAAATAGTTTTTCGTATATTCTCCAATGAATAATAGTCCTTTTACGACGTCTTACTCATCAAAATTGTTACATTCGTTGACGAAAAATTACCTTGCTTTCAGTGCACGCCGTAATCTCTTACTTCTATTATCTATTGAATGATGATACGAATAGCACCACCCGTCTTATACACCAGTTAAATAACTTAATTATTTGCCTGCCCACCTCAGCGACTCGCAACATTTTTGGCAACACGTACCAATTCACATAGTGTGCTAGCACTTTCATCAGTCATTGAAGCAGTTTTGACACTAAATTTCTCATATCGTGTTAGAGTCTTCTAGTGACGTGATCAGACTGTCACAATCGTGATTACATCCCGTGACAAATGTCGGTTTCCTAATCCTGAAACTAAACATTCGACACAGAGTTTCAGTTTTCAGAACAGGAAACATCCGCATAAGCCAAGGTCTAGTAAATACACTGCTAAGACCTGATAATAGTTTTCGATTCGACCAAAAAGCCACTGATACGACGTGTGAGGTGGTGCATTATCATGGCTGAATATGCATAACCCCTTGTTCAAAATTTTCAGCGTTTACACATAGCTTCACGAAAACGTTCATGCTATGGTATACAATGGAAAGAGTTAACAAAACTTTAGCATTTGACCGCAAAACGCTGAATTGACTGCCCAGTTTTGACTTGAAAAAACTTTTTGGGCATTGGCTCTTCTATTAGCTTCTATTTGGATTAATTAGTGTAAGGCCAGGACTGCATACCCTGGCTTTGTAACTAACAATGATCTTTTTGAACAACTCTACATCATGAATGACATGTGACAGCTCCTGAGTGATCCTGATGCTATTTATAACTGAAGCATGGTATACATTTCATACCGAGAACATTCAAAGAAGTTATACATATGTGGCATGATCTCAACGAGATACTGAAATTCTCGCTTAATTTGATAGTGATTTGACGATGTTCCATAAAATTTTTTTTTCTGGATCAACAGGAGTGCTAGTTCTTCTCGGGCTGCGGTCTAGGTTGGGCATCGTAATCAAACACTTCCCGGCTTTCTTATAAGATCTTCTATGATCACTTTCTCACTCAAAGCAGACTTGCCAAGTATCATTTTTAACATTTTAAATACGGTGGAGCGTTCGATAGCGTTTTTCAAACATTTAATACAGGTTCTCTCAGTGAATCGCTGAACATACCAAATCATGTCCAATCTTCATATCTGTCAAATCAAACTAAAAATTCAAAATGGCTGATAATGTCAACATGTTTTGGTGACATCTGTATTCACGTAACAGAAAATAAAGTTCGAAAAACCGAATAAACATTGTCTACGGAATGTAACAGTTTGTCTCTATATTAATATATGCATTCTTGAGACATTTTATTGTATTATTATTATCCTTAATTTTTCTGCTTGCTTAATATTCGCTTGCCATTGACTAAAGCGGCTTCTATGTACGCATCAGTGTAGTTAATTGTTGAATGTTGTTCTAATTTCATGAATGTTTGTCCGATTAAGTTAATCAGTCTTGATTGATGGTGTAATTATGTATTCATTTTTAAGTCTAGGCTTTTAAGTCTTTATATGTCTACGTGACAAAATAATGAGCTAGCTTTGTTGTAATTTTCCGCTGGAATTCATCAGTATTATGACGATTGACGCTACAGCAGTCTATTTTTTTGTAAGTCAAGGTTCGGGGTATATTAGAGCCAGCTCATTTTGAAAAGAATGACAGATGATGAGAAAAAATTAGAAGCACACTTGTTCGCGGTTATTGTGCTGAAGATAACTACCACTGCTATGTGTTCTTGTACGAGTATCACAAGCTTTAATACTCCTGCCACTAGTGATACCTGCATCTGTGGTCTTCTGCATAACGGTAAGTACTCCTACCACTACTCTAGCCAGTTTATGAATATGACAGTGGCTATGTCTAGTTTTGAAACCCATTGAAATTTAACAATGACAACAATGTAAGCTGGTTTGGACGCCACAGGAATATTATGTTGAAGATTGCCGCCGTCTTTGACCTGGTGCTACCGTTTTTCCAATCTTATAATGCGATTTTTCTATAAATCTTCGCTTATTTGGATAATCTGCTGTGGGATCAACATGTCATATTAGTCGAGACCATTTGGCGGTTCATGTCGTGTACCACAAGATTTCGTTATGCAGGCTTACTAGCGAATATATTCATAGGTATCTGTTCTTCATTCGTGCACTGCATGTGGTCAAACAATTGCAACCCCTGCAGTACTATAATGTTGAAGTCCTCTTGCTCGTGGACGATCCCATAGAGCTCGTAGTTAAATGTTTTTTTCCATTGAGTTTTTGACGTTTCGCTCCACCTTAACATGTTCTCTTTCCAAATGCATTTATTTTGTTTGCGAATATTTGCGTCAGAGGACACGTCTCACAATCGTAGCACAATGCGGGTTCTATCTCCACTTTCCAGATTCGGTGCATCGGTTTCCTGTATATGCAGCTGATCATAAACAGTTCAATGGCAAATTGACAACAAGGCCTTGTTTTTGAGCTGCATTTTCCTCCTTACTTAAGCTCATCCATCTAAGCTTGTATCTAATCCAATGTATACTGACTTGTTCACGTATTATACTTTTTGACTATCCAACATTTTATTAGGCCAATTTGACTTCATTTTTCTTGTTTGCACCATGCTCTTGCTCAGGTTTTGTTTGACTCGTAACCTAATGGGCTTCTTGCTTGTCGCACGGTAAACAAAATTTTTCCAGCAGTAACACAAGACTTGCTAGCAATTTTGGATTGATACTGGCAGAAGAAATAAAATGGTCTACTGTAGCGTAAACACTTATAAATGCTGACATGTAGAAAGAGCTAAGAATATAACGGCCATCAGCCGATGTACTCCTCAATGCATAGATATTTGTGAACCGGTAAAGGTAGGACATCGAAGATTTGTACCCGCATAAAGCCACAGCAACTTTAGGGGAGGCTTCAACTGCAACCGCTCGAAAACTCTTTCTTGGTGATACCCACTAGAGTGCAGCAATAATGTGAACTCATACAAGATTTAAAGAGTGAAAATAAAACGATCATGATGAAAACAGAGATCGCGACGGCTTGCTTTTTGAACTTTACTATGTTGCGAATGACCACCTTCTAACCGCATTCTAGAAAAAAAGAAATTTATGGGAAAATATGTAACTGAAAATGAGAATGTGTCTTCGACTCTGGAAACTGAAGCTACATAAGACTAAGGATTAAGTGGGCTTGGAGCATCAAGAAATCTAAGGCCAAACTCCTGGGATCACTTTGGTTGCCGCTGGATCCCAATAATAAGCTGTTGAACCACTCTTCAACTTTTCTTGGAATGTTTACGAGTATGATAAACATGATGAACCAAAAACAGAGGTTAAAACAACTAGATTAAAAGGCTTTAAAAGAATGCTGAAATGACAGTTCCTAAATCAAAATGGAGATACACAAGGATATATTTAGTACAAGCAATGAAATATGCCTCCAATCAGGTCACTTCCATGAGAGATACTGAAGCCTTAGCTAATGCTGAATGCTGTTTCGGGAGTAAGGGAATTTTGCAATGATTTTTGCCAGTTGACAGTAATGATTTTTGACACATTCAAAAAGTTTTCTAAGACTGAGTGGAGCAAGGATTCATTGGCCACTGCTTTTAATGTTAGATGGTCATAACATCACTTACATAATCTTAACATTACAGACGATGTGCGATCCATCAATACTCATCAGATTTATAGTACTGACATTAATATAATTAATAAAGCCTTATTTTGCAGCAATCTAAGGATGGCTGGAATAGAGATTTTTGTCGAACTTTTCCAAGAAAAATGTGGAACTCAGTACGATTACCCATTAGTGATTTCGCCCCATTTTGACTGACGGGTATTCCACAAACGGAAGGATTCGATCAATAACTGAATAGCCTTTACATTCAATGGTTAAAAACCAATGTTAAATATTCTTTTAGTATCAGCTGACGCTTCTTTGCTCCTGAAATGAGTACTGCTGCAAAAATATTTTTAGTTATATTAAATGAATTGATAAATGTAACGTCTGCCGTGAGGATATCATTTAAGCCACCTCGATTATTCGATATCATTTGACAACCTCTACTTAAGCATCTGTCTCAGTTTTTGTTGGTCTATTCTAGGCCTCCTTCGATTCCTAGGCCTATCGGTGGAACAATATAGAAACAGATAATAGATCAATCATTCTACCATAGGGGTTAATACCTCATTTTGTCAGTCTGTAGTTAGTGATACCTTATTTAACAATTGCAAAAACTAATTATCCTTTCCGAATTTATAGTTCTCATTTACAAAAACCAGCAGATAAAAAAGGCTTACGTCTGAGAAAATTCTTTTGTCAAATAAGCTTCAAAGCTTTTTCCGATAAACGCACTATTTTGTCAAAGTTTTTCATGACAATTCAATATGCATGTGGCTGAATTTCGTTGATGCAGCCTTAACTTCTTTCCTTAATAAATGGGTGGATGTAGGAGTTGAGTTGGACCTCTAGGTTCACATTGTTCCCCGGTGTTGCTTAGATCTGCCGGGCCTTGATTTCTCAATATCGAGGACGCGTTTCGGCTTAATGCAGCCACTTTCAGCTCGTTCTGATATCCTTGTCGCGGTGTACATCTTTTAGCAGATGGAATTCTTACCGGAGGGATGAGTCGGGCTGATTGGGCGTTTTTAAGTTTGGGTCTTTTCAGGGTAATGAGATTGTTGGGTTCGTCACGTTTTCTTTTCATGATAAGGTTCGGGTCGAGGACTGAAGTTATTGCGTCGAATTTGGTCATTGTTTGTTCGTTGATTATATTTTCCTGGGTTTTTTTTATGTATGTATATTTCTAGTTTCTCTAATACTAATAACTTGAATGATCCAATACAAGTAACACCAAACTAATTTTGGCCTGCGGCAACATTCAAACGAACTCCATATTATTCCATAGAAAATCAATCCAATTTCGTAAAATCACTTGCTCTAAGTCACCAATGCTGATAACATCAACAAGAAAGGACAAGACTGGGAAATGTCTCTTACAATAATTGAATTGGTTCAAGGACCCACGCGTTGCTAAAACTACATCTCGTCCTCATCGATATCATTCAATTCGAGTAGAAAGAATTCAGTTGCTATGTTGTGACGCATAGCACCGTCGAGATTTACCTTGAGCAGAGACTGGTCAAGTCATCTTTTTATTTTCAAAAAAGGATTTGTCCAATGAATCCTCAAAACATAAATCAGCACGAGAAAACTGAGCAAAAATTTTTATCAGTAATTTTGTTTCATAAATCACTGTTTGATTCTCTGAACCTAAAACGTTGCAATAAGGACGAGTCACCGAACCCATCTATGTTAAACTACGCTTTTTCGCTTATTCACTTCCTTATGTTATGTTCACCAATCCATTAAATAATACTGGTTCAATTAATACAATCCTAGAGTCAATTGAATGTACGCAAACATCGAATCAAAGGCCTTTATCATTTTGTCTCAATTGTGAAGCTCTAACACTCGCTTAGATCGTGGCGTAGAAAGAGAGACGTATACCACGTGTACGGTACACGCGTCTAAAGCAAATGCACGCTAGAAGGAGAACCCGAAAATTAGATGAAGTAGTTGAGTGGAGAGATGGCGATGTCTAGGCTTCGGGACTTGAAAGCAATGCGAACAGAAATTTAACGATGTGTTTGGTAATCAACGGTGATTTTTTGTCGACAGAGGGGCTCCTGAGGGAAGTTGGTATTATCATCGTGCGCTGCAATCTATCAAACGACGATGAGACAAATTTCAGACTGATTGATAGGTTAGTTTGGTTTTGAAAGCCATTCGAGAAGGACCTGTGTCGTGATTTTCGCTAAGATTGAAAACGAGCAGTATCATTCGGTAATTCGTTTTTTGTTTTTGGATGGAAAAAAATGCGAGTAGATAAAAGCAAGGTTCGTTGCTGTTCGATTCCACTTCGCCATCTATGACCACAGGTAGATAATGGTTCAACAAATTCAAACGTATGCGAACATCTGTTTTGGATGAGACATGACCAGGATGCCCGGCTGACGTGGTTACCGAGGAAATCATTCAAAAAGTCTATGACATGTATCTGGCTGTTCAACGAATGAAAGTGCACGAAGTAGCAAAGGCTGTAGGTGTGTCGACTGGAACGACAAAGAATATTTACATGATAAGTTTGCGATGTAAAAATTGTCGGCCTGATGGGTGCCGCGATTGCCCACGGTGGACAACAAGCGGAAGCAACTGTTAACTCCGAAGCTGTGTTTGGAGCAATTTATGCGAGATCCGAAGAAGTTTTTGCTTCGGATTGTCATCGGTGACGAAAACTGGATTAATCATTACGAACCAGAAACTAAGGAACAATAAATACAATAGATTTCTCCCGATGAATCTGCTCCAAAGAAGCCGAAGACGGTCCCATCGGCTGGAAAGGTCATGGCGACGATTTTCTGGGATGCAAACCGCTTAGTCCTCATGGATTTTAGAAAAACGACGAACGATCACTGGACAATGCAACAATGAGTTATTGGACCACTTGAACAAAAAATTGGCCGGCCGCACTTGGCGAAAAAGAAGGAATCAAACCGCTTAGTCCTCATGGATTTTAGAAAAACGACGAACGATCACTGGACAATGCAACAATGAGTTATTGGACCACTTGAACAAAAAATTGGCCGGCCGCACTTGGCGAAAAAGAAGGTGCTGTTTCACCATGATAACGCACTAGCATATTTATCATGATTTTTCCCCGCGAAGCTACATGAATTGCATTACGAAACGCTGCTGCACCCACGTATTCTGGCTCCCTGCGGACTTTTCTTGTTCCCTAACATGAAGAAATGACAAACGCAGAAAAAAATTTAGCTCAAACGAGGAAGTCATTCTCGATATATAAGCGTATTTTGGAGAGTCCGGCAAATCCAATTTTTTTTTTTTTGGGAGAGGATAACAAAATGGGAGGAAAATGTTGGGAAAAGTTTATTTTTCTTAAAGGGGACTATGTTGAAAAGTAAAAAAATAAACAATTTTTCGAAAAAGTTGTGTCTTCATTTCTAACTCGGGTACTTATTGAACCGTCGTCGTTTGTATGAAGTTTCAAAAGAATGTCATTGTACAATGACATCTGCACCGCATGTCCTAACTCAATTGAGGTTTTGGTTGCAAATACCAGTGAATCCAGAAGATTATCGATTGAATCACGTTCGATTTGGAATTTCTTTTAAGTGGACGCGTTTTTTGGTGGTAAAACTATGCCTTAGAGAGTATAGAATAAAGTTTGCTTATTAAAATTCGCTATCCTGGTCTACGATACCAAACAGATGTTTGTGTTCCTTCAGCTAAACTCTCGCTCACATGTGGGGTGTTGTGGGTGTCTAGCATCTCAAATAATTTCAGTCTTCCTGCATTTGCCAATTGTATTGCTCATTTCAAAAAAAAAACTCAGGTCTAAAACGTTAAATTTTGAGTTTGAATGGGGGTGTCTTTCTCGAGTACACTATCCTTAAAAAGTTTGCAATTTTTAAGGGATTGATGTGAAAACTGTCAAGAGGATATTCTTACTCGGTTGGAGAAGATACAACAACAGCTTTGTTCCTTTTTAAGTTGAATGCTTCACTGGACAGCCCATCGATAAAATCATGTGTAACTATAAGGCATTTCAAAATGCTGTCGTACTTCAACGTACAATGATATGGAGAATAATTTTTCTGATCTTATGGCATGTTCCTTTTCTGGCTCTGATTGGACAATTATTTTTATGAAGTAGTAGTATTTTGAAAATTATAGTATTTGGTGATTTTCCAGGAAAGAAAGAGGAACTGTATCGACATGATATCATAATATTCCTGAGTAACATTTACTTGGACAATGTTTTTTTGCCTTTTCTCTTAATAACTCCAAACGATTGATCATATTGATCCTCATATACTTGACAAGTGTATGGTTAACCTGAAAAACTATCTAAATTTATGCAATTTGTTGACATTCTTATCTAGATTGTTATCGAGGTAATACAGAATCACAGAGCATACTTTGTTGGCAGCTTTGCTTGCGATTGCTTCGTGGTAAATGTAAAACAACAAACCATTGCTTACAAATTTGATACCAAATAATTGATCCATAGTTGTCGGAGATATTTCCTATATCGGATTATTTGAAAGCGTCAAAGTCTGAATAAAATCAAAGTTTAAAGCTGAAAAATCATTGCAAGGATAAAAAGTATCCTTCATAGCAGCAATTTTGTTGTGAAGCTTTTTGGACTCGTCTTATGAAGATGCCAAAGTACAGCTTTTTGTTTTCAGCACTAGTTTCACACTTTTATATTTCACACCACCACTCTTTACAGGTCGTGCAGGTATCATTGCGTTCTCCCAAACCGTATAGAAAAAATTTTTTGCAATAACTTGCATTAAAAAGCATAAATATCCTTTTAACTGTAGATAATTTGTTTCGACTAATCTAGCATATTTTTAACATCCTACCAAGCCTCCAAATATTCAATATCCTTGCCAGAGTAAATATTTTCTTGTGGCAAAATTCAAGAATATGGATGCGTATAGCTTTTAATGAGTGAGGACTGGTGGTGTTAGCCTGGTGGTGTTGACGTGTTGACTTCATTTATCAAATGATGTTTCCGATTGCTCAAGCAGAAATTAGCACGTCGCGGTTATCTGGCTTTCAACTCCAAAAGAGTCACGAATGTTTTTTTAAAGACAATTTTTGAACTAAAAGTAAAATACTTTAAGAGGATAATTTTGTGGTGTCTCACAATTTTAACGCGGTCGATGTCTCTTTTCTCCTTACTCCTGCAGCAAAAAACGAGCAGTATCGTTTTTCGATTGAAATGCACTCACTTTCTCAATGCAGAATTGAAATCACTAGTTAAAATATTGAACAACAACAAAAAATGAAAAAAAAATATTATAAATAGATAATATAAATTTCCCCTTACGGTATCTAAGCAAATTTAGTTATAAAAAGTTAAGTTAAGTCCTGTTACATGTGCCGATAAAAAATTTTCTTTCCAGCTTTCATGAGCAAGTCCTTTTATTTTGCGGGTTTAACTTCGAACCTTTTGTATGTTTCTGGCCTTCGCTTCTTTTCTGTTCTGAGGGTTCAATCTTTCATTTTAATCCCGTTATTGGTTATATTTTTTAATAAACTCAGCAAACGACGCAAAAGCACTGAACCAGCTGACGATTGCTTGCACACTGAAATCAATAATCGTCCATTGTTTCAAATTTACGAACAATTCACAACAAATGAATTGTCGTTTCGATAATTCATTTGTTGAACGCTATTTCATCTCATATCGCAATACTTTTCCTTGCAACAATATGTCTAGTTGACATCTGGTGACTTAGAATTGTGTGGTTTTTGCGAAGAGCGCGTAAATGTATTCAGTTTTATTTCTAACAGTAAATGGTACGGATGTTATATTTACCCATAATGTACAGATACTAACACATGGAAGTCCCTTCGCAAAAACTTAATTTTGTTAAATTTGGTCTCAGTGATTTTTGAAATGAGTGCTACCACTGTCTTCACTGTTGCTGTAGTAATATCAGAATCCCAACCATATTTTGTACGAATTGTGGCAGCTAAATAAGCATTCTTCAAATATTATGAATAAAAATTCGTTGTTTCCTTCTGGTGTTCACATTTTTATTTCAACCTAAACTGACAGCTGTCAAACTGTTGGTTATTATTAGCACAAATGGCGAATTATGAATTAATTAATTACGAATTAATTTCGAATTATGCGATGAATATCACAATATTAATAACTTTTGAAATTTGGAAATCTCAGAGGGCCGGGATAATAAGTTGTTCTCAATACAAAAACTAATTGGAAGTTACTTTATGTAAAAAAAATTGCCTGAAAATATTTGGAAGAAAATGAAATTTATCAAACACCCAAAAATGTTCAAGAAAGCCAAATAGGCAAAGAGAAAGTATGAGAAGAAAACGACAAGAAGCTAAATTCTTCACAGGAAAGCGACAGTGATGAAAATAATAACGTTTGCTTTTGTTAGCGATGACCTTTTGGGGCAAATCAAAGATGGATCGAATTTTCCCTCTGCAGAAAATGTGCGAGCTGTAGCTGTAATAGGTAAAAAAAAGGAAGAGCGAAGCAGTATTTATCGGTGGTATTTGTCAAAAAAAAAACAGGATATGATCCATATCAATAGAGTATTCTACCTTACCATACATAGGAGCCAAGATAGGTTAATGGGACGTACTTATCTTAAAAGCAATGAGAACAGAAGATTTGATTTCTATGGTCCAATGAGGTTTTATATTCAAAATACATGGAAATATCAGTTTCATTCCTTTCCAAGCATCAAGGACTCTCTTACCTTCTTTTTTTTTTTGAATGGCGTGGTGCTTACTTTTAAGTCTAAATTTATTCAAATAAGTCTGCCGACCTCAAACACTCGTGAAGACTTTCATTTTTCGATTCTGATTTAAACCCTTCTGTGCCCCTACGTTCAAGGTTTTGGCTCTATGTTCAAAATTCAACGAGTAGGTACTCGTCCTTGCTTACCATAATTTCGTTGTCCGATACTTCCATACTATTTCTGTCTCCTAGTACCCAACTACCTAAGTTCCAATAAAAAGGATGGTAAGTTTGATGATTTTTTTTTTTTTTTGTTGACGAACACACTCTTCAGTTTGTGGAAATTTGGCATGCTATCCTTTTCGAATGATCTTGCATGAGACGAAAAAATTTCAATTAGACAACAAAAAGCGAAACTAATGTTGATTTTCACTATTTCCCATTAACTTTGGTAACTTCATCAGCGAACCAGAGAAGCACGACATCGGGCGCAGAACCATCAACTTCGCGTTCGCAAGCCTACACGGATAACTATTATGGTGGTTATCGGCGAAAACATGAGAAAGATAGTAAGTCTGAAACGCTGGCCCGAAGAAAGCATCATAAACTTCTGAAAAGCGTGGCCGTTATGTGTTAAGAAAAGTCGTTAGAAAGCCTTTGGTGTGATTACTATGTGTTTTTGATTTTGTGTAACTTGACACTGTGATGTTCTTTGTTTTCATACGGAATGACGCAGATTGATTTTGAATTTGAATTTGAATATTTTTTGTGATTTTTGTGTGTTTTACCACGGCTGACACGGTTGAATCCATTGTTTTTGTCATGTTTCAGCGAACATTGCTTGAATGATCCGAAATAAAAGATATTATTAAAATGTTATCTTTTCTATGTCCAGGTCAGATTTGGGCTGGTTATCACGGAATGGGGCACCATGCTGACGAGTTGATTTTCATTTGTTTTTCATTTACTTCAAAAAGGTACTGACATGGAATGAGAATGGCCCTTCAAATATTTTTAATAGCAAACGCATGTGCAACCACGTCAAAATTGTTTAACCATTGGAAGTGTTTGTTCAAAAATCGTTAACTTGTGAATGTTTCCATAGCAAAAAAAAAACAAAAAAAACAAGTGCAAGTATGTGTCCTTGTGCTTTCACTGTGTCCTTCTGTCATATTTTTTGTTGTATTGCATTTGAAAGTTTGACAGTAAGTTACACGATTCGTAGAATTGGAATGCGCTGGGTCGGTTGCAAGGACCTAAATTTCAAAAACTGAAAATTGACTTACTCGACACCAATGTCTATGTTGTTGCTGCTACATCCGCTAAGCGTAATTTTTCTTTTGTTGAACGAGATTATGTTTACTGCAGCTTGTGTTATGCGTATTGTCTTCGTGGGAAGTGGCACCACAGCTCAGATTGGTTTGCTCGCTTCAAACTGAAAATGTTGCCATTTCATGCTGGCATTACTCCAATGTTACTAACGCTGCGTTTTTCTTTCTCCCCCTTCTGTTTATTCCCGAAATCACAAAAAAAAATAAATCGAAATTCCACCCTCGAAAACATAAAATACTTAAACAGAAGTCATGACACCATTTGTTGCATTCGAGCGTCTATTTTTCGCCGTTTTTGGACAAACAACTACTGTGGACATTATAACAATGCGTCAAGAACGTCCCGAATGGACGGAGACCCTGTTTAAGCTTGTCTTTGGGATATATTTGCTAGTTTCTGTAGTTGTACTTATTAACCTACTAATTGCCATGATGTCGGACACTTACCAACGTATACAGGTGTGTATGAAAAAATTGATAACTAACATAAGGTCTCTCCTCCCTGTCGCGGTGGTGAATTTCTTCGATCGCGCCCTACCGCTCACGGGAGGAGATTCCTTCGTTTTTTCCTTTTGTGATTTCAGTTCGGATGAATCCTATTGTCGCGTTCGAACTATTGTTCTTTGCCGTATTCGGTCAAACCACAACGGACCAAACACAAGTCGATAAAATACCACCGAATGCCGGCAAAACCCAACCGTATTGGACTGAGTACCTGTTCAAAATCGTTTTCGGCATTTACATGTTGGTGTCGGTTGTTGTATTAATCAATCTTTTGATTGCTATGATGTCTGATACGTATCAAAGGATTCAGGTAGTATTTTATTTATGTATTTTTAAGGAAACTGCGAAGTGGTAATATATATTGAACATATTTTTTATTATTGAAAAAGAGCCATTGAAGCTTTCAACGTCCAATAATAAATCTAAGAATATTCATAACTTCTAATTTTCATGTTTATTTCTTTGTTATGTTTTCTTTGAAGTAGTTAATAAGCCAAAATATAAAACAAAACGCCTCTTTGGCTGAATCTGATTCAAGGGAATATTACCGGCTACAAAGGCAAAAAGTTCCCTATAATTCAATTTTTTCTCTTCTATCCTTCATCATAAGCCCTTGTATAACTTTTTATATTTTAAATATTCTTTTTTTTAAATATTATTTATAATTTCTTTTAAATATGAAATATTTTTTTAAATATTCTGTTTTTATATTCTGCATTATAAAAAAAATTTTTTTCCTATTTTTATTAATTTTTGTTTGAATAATTGGAAAATGATAACGCTCCATAGCTCGGGATCAATCTCGAATCCCAGCTCATAACCGCCGATAAACCGAACTGTCTGGGAATGAGACCCTTGGCAAAAATGTGAGACTTTGAGAAGAGAAGATCGTGGTGGTTCTAAAAAACTTTAGTGTACATATGACAAGAATGACAAGTGTTCAGAGAAAAAGACTCGGTCGATCCTTAAAAAATTCGAAATTTGACGATAATATTTATGGAAATGTGCGGTGAATGGCTTTTTGATCAGTTTAGCGCATGTATACACGATATAAGAGTAAACTTTTGTCATATATACACAAAAAAAGTGTAAAATCATACACTCTCGAGACTTAGAGAGTCTGTTCTCCATTCTCCGAAAATCAAAATGCTCTCTATTGAAAAAATAAATTATAAATTATAAATTATAACTCTATTGAAAAAATAAATTTAAGTAGATTCTTTGTTAATTATTTTATACCCTGTTTATTCAGGCACAATCTGATATTGAATGGAAGTTTGGTCTGTCAAAATTGATTCGTAACATGCATCGAACGACGACAGCTCCATCTCCTTTGAATCTCATAACTACATGGTTTATGTGGATTGTGGAGAAAGTAAAGGTAAAACTTAACATTGGTCTTGACTCTTGAATGAATCGTAAGGTTAATAAATTAATCTTTTTGACAGGCTCGCATGCGGAAAAAGAAGAGACCTAGTCTAGTCCAAATGATGGGTATTCGACAAGCGAGTCCAAGGACAAAAGCTGGTGCCAAATGGCTTTCGAAAATTAAGAAAGGTAAGTTGGATGTTACCAAAAATATTTGCAGCGTACAGTGCTGGATCGTCTTGAAATTTGGTGCTTTAGAGCCAGTTTAGACCATATAGGCTAATTATTCGTAATCAAGGAAAGGTTAAACTTTCAAGGTTTAAAACAAAGTGAAGAACAGTTTTTAAAAAAAAGTTAAGTTTTTAAAAAAATGCGTAAATTATAAAATTGTGCCTTAAGATTGTGAAAGACAAATCCGACTTCGGGATCTTACTCGCTAACATAGAACTAAAGCTTCATCAGTGGCTTACATTTCCTTAGCCGATATAAAAAAAGAATTCCATTTTTGAAAAAATCACAATCAAATTTGAGTTGACAGCGTGGAATATAAGCTGATCAAAATTTCCAAAGGAATGTTATTAGGAGTACAAATTAATTCGGTCCGTTTTTTTGTGGTCAAAAATGCATTTATTTGAAAATAAAAAGAATTAAAAGATTAATCAAAGTATCGTCCATCGCTAGTTACTACTTTTTCCCTCCCTCTCAGGCAATTTTTGAATTCCCTCTCGAAAAAATGTCTCGTCTTTTGAGGTGATCCAAGTTAGAAGCCAATTTTCGATTTCTGCGAAGAAGTGAACCGATGACCTGCCAAATCGTGCTGCATCCGTCGGAACAACTAGTAATCAGAAGGAGCAATGTCCGGAGAATACGGCGGGTGCGGCCAAATATCCCACTTGAGCGTTTCCAAATATTTTCTCACGACTTTTGCGACATGAGGCCGAGCGTTGTCATGCAGAAGAATAACTATGTCATGTCTTTGCTTGTATTCCGGCCGTTTTTCTCGTAATGCACGGCTCAAACGCATCAATTGCAGCCTATACCGATCGCCCGTTATGGTCTCGCCAGGTTGTAGCAGCTCATAGTACACAACACCCTTTTGGTCCCACCAGATACACAACAAGACCTTCGAACCATGAATATTCGGCTTTGGTGTTGATGTTGAGGTCGATGGCAACGATTGACCGGGCATAGCGTAGTATTTCTTCTTCTTGGGGTTATCATAGGATACCCATTTTTCGTCCCTAGTAATAATTCGATGGAAAAAAACTTTTCTTTGTTGCCTTTGAATCAGCTGCTCGCAAGTGAAAAGTCGCCTTTCAATATCTCTCAGTTTCAGTTCATAAGGAACCCAATTGCCTTGCTTTTGAATCATTCCCATGGATTTTAACCGTACAGAAACTGCTTGTTGTGTCACTTCTAAAGATTCTGCAAGCTCCTCTTGTATTTGACTCGGACCTTCATCGAGCAATGCCTCCAACTGTTTGTCTTCGAATTTTTTTGGTTGTCCAGAGCGAGGCTTGTCTTCAACGCTGAAATCTCCATTCTTGAAACGTCGAAACCATTCCCTACATGATTTATCAGTTGGAGCATTGTCACCATAAACTTCCACAAGCATTCGATGCGCTTCAGCTGCACTTTTCTTCCAATTAAAACAGAAAACTAAACCCTCCCGCAAATGCTGCTTAGTAAACACGAAATTGCTCATAGTTAACACAGTGAAAAACAAGGTTTTTTAAAAAACTCGAAGCAATATGAACTGAATATAATTGACAAATGTCTAACCTTTCTAAAACTATCGACATCAGCTGTTACTATTCAATATTCATAACAGCCAGAGCCATCTTTTGAAAACGGACCGAACTAATTTGTACTCCCAATAATACATCTCGTCAAAATACATTTTGCAAAATTCGCTAATATCATTTAAAATAAGGTATCAACGAACAAGCCACGAGGGGATTTAATTTATATTCCGAACCTAATGGTATCTACCTAATAGATTCGTCATTTGATGTCATTTTGTGTTTCTCTGCATGCAAAAATATTTGGTTACTCAATGTTCCGTGATGGAATCAGAAGCTTCCTTTAAATTGACACTGTTCCCATTGTACTCTAATGTCTACCACTGGTGGACATGACCTTTCCTGGAAAATTGTAATCTGTGGGCCCAATCTTTGGTTCCCCGTGTGCCCCATAGAACGGTGGTATACCAAAATATTACCCGAAGTCACACATGCACTACGATCAGGCTGATGAACTGAAATATGTGCTTTGGTCCAGCATTCAGGATGTTTGAGCCTATTTATTTGGAAAACAACAAGCTAACACTCAAGTAAGAATGACTCGAATGTTTCCACATCCACACTGCTTCATCCGGGCAGAGTCTTGACAGGACTCTGACTACGTTTAAACTTCGCAACATTGAGTTGGTAGTGCAAGAATAGTTCAGGCTGAATTCTAAATACTGCTCTTCCGGATCTGTAAATCAGTTTTCAAAAACATTGGTTACAATCTTTGCATGGACTTCTTGCTTAGCACATACAGCCACGGGATGATTCACTTGACTCCAAAAATGAGCGAAGATAGTCGACCAATAAATCATGAAATCTTAGCAATCATATATAAAAGACAAGTCAACGACGAGGCATAGAGTGTAGAAGATGGACCGACAAAAATTCAAAACAGTTGGTGTGTCTCTGGTTATACCAAATTTTAACACATTCGGGCGCAGTAAAAATGATGCGTATGTCGAAACCAAGAGAAGAAGAGCTGAGATCTCCTGTTATTTGGGACAGACGAGCGCCAGGAAGAGGAAAATGAAAGGGTCGGGAAACCTACAATAGCTGCCATACATTCCAAAGTGACTGATGCCTAGACATGAACGAAGAAAAACTCGTAGCAGGGAAAACAGCCACTAATTAGATCACCCTGGACCGTCCAGAAAAACAGCGACCCTACTGTAAAGAAAATCAGTTTCTGACACGCAGTATATCCACCTATGGCGTCCTCAGCAAATAGGCCATAGGTGGATATACTGAGCAAATATATCTGTTTTAACCTGTTTGACCTGAGCAAATAGGTTAAAACAGAGTCCTGAAGTAATCCAGAGTCCACCTCCAAACTAAAGTATGCCACGACCAATACAGGTTACGTAAGGTAGAGTTTGAGCAAAAGAATGTTTTTTGATAATTCAGTTTTCTATTCTACCAAACCGTAACAAGGTGGTTTAGGCCGAACCGAAGAAAGACAAGCAAGGAGACATGATGAACCAAATGAGTTCCAGGAGAGAGAAATAGAGAGGTTTCAGACGCTTCAAAAATGAAGGGTGTTCCAAGAAGACCTGACCAAAGCCAAAAAGTATCTGCAGTGATCTGCGTTCTTCAAGTTAAATGGCATCGAAAGTCTTAATACATTGTCGAACATGCTATCCTGGTGAATCTGTTACTGTCACCATGTGAGATCAAAACATTTCTATATTTCCAGTGTCAGCCATGGGGAGTGAAGTTTGTTTCGGTTTTATTTGGTGTTAATGTTAGTCCACTGCTGAACGATACCTTGAAATCTTTTTAATTTTGGCTGAATGCTTTGGAGGGCGCTGTATCAAGACGAAAATATCATAGGCTCATAGAAGAGTTTTTCAACGCCTGCTCTCTGTATTCCCGCACTCTAGTTTGGGAAAATGGCCATGAAGGGGTTTACTGAAGTGCTAAACGAATAATCACCACTGATGAAAACTTTTTCAGGGAGCAAAGCACTTGTAGCTAAGGATGTAATCAGTCCAATTATGAAAACAATTTCATCAGTATACTTATCTTCGTCACCCCCACTGACCCCCCGGCAAAGAAGAATGCTCTGTTCTGATCATAATCTCAAATTGGTCAGCACTGAAATAAGTGATCTCAAGTTTGGGGAGTGCTCCAAACTTGGAAGAGAGTCCCAGCGAGCGCATTTGGGGGACTTAGGGGACTTTTGGGATATCGGGATGGTAGCGAGGCTGGTGATAAGTAACGTAGGCAAGGTTGATTCTGAGCCACAATCAGAATACCACTTACTTTGCATGCTAATACGGCCGGAAAAGCTCTATAAAAATTCATCGGGGAAGACTATCTGACGCAACTCATGCTGCCGGAGATCGATTTCCCATGTATAAATGTGTATAAACAATTTATACACATTTATATACGCAAACTGTGATTTCTCAGGATTGGAACATCTGAGAAAATAAAAAAAAACACCGGAAACCGGAAATCAATCCTTGTTTGAGTGACTATCGCGTGAAATAGGATGATTTTTCTTCCACTGAAAAATAACAAAGCCGGCAGCCATTTGCATAAAAATGGGTTTTTGAGGTTGGAAAATCGGCTTGAAATGGGAAAATTTGTTTCTGAACCACATGATCTTCAGTTCACGCGATAGACAGACATACAACAAACAACACATTGAAAATTCAGAGAGATCGGCCTAATGATTCTTTTTTAAATCATGTCAACCAACTCAAAAAATTTGATTTCGAGAAATAAACGATGAAAGTTCGTTTTTCGGTCAATTTCGAGAAATTAACGATTAAAGTGCGGTTTTTGAGTTGTCCCACTTTTTTCTATAGATTAATTAAGAAAATTAAAAAGTTAATATACAGTATATAATTCAAGTATAAATGGAAGCAGATGGATCAAAACGAGATCGGTGAATCACGCTGGAGAGTTGAAAAATGTGCTCTCACCGCGTTTCGCTTTAGGCACTTAGGAACTGGTTTAACATTTTTATATCGCTCTAAAACCTTTTGTTTCGTATTTTTGTTTGTTTTTAGAACAAAAATCAGTAAAAGCAAGCGCATTTTTTTTAAATCTGAGACCTATAAGCCCCCTTAGGTGCGCCAGATGGGCAAATATGCGAGAACCATATGACAATGGATTTTAAATACCACAAAATCTAATGCAAATTCTCAGGTACATTGATAAGGTCAGGGACGACAGCTATATGATGGTAGCAACATCAAGTGACAAACTAAGGACAATTCTCAGCTCTAATCCACGGCAGATCTCATTTATGAGAATATGATTTTTTTTTGTGGTAGGGAGGTGAAGGCTATTTACGCCCTGAAAGTAGGACTCCCAGACGCAAAATGCTTTTGGACTACCCACTAAACACCTCCCCTGTGAAGCCTGGAACCGTTTGACACATTACTTCGTGCTAGGCCTCGTGTTCCTATGCCCAGAGGCGCCTTCGGATTATAGGAATCTCTTCTCTAACGGGAAGGTCGGGAGAGGAAGGAAGTGCTAGGAAGTATCCATCCCCGATGCCTCCCAGCGCTCCAATAAAACTTTTTTCAATATCAGCACTGCCCGAGCATATTGCGCCACGCGATTCCAATTGTCAACTGTTTTCAGCATTACTCCGACGATAGTTTCCGGGCAGAGCTCTCCAGACCCCTCGCTGCTGGCTCCACCTTTTGCAGTAGAAGAATGTGTGACAGGTGTCATCCGGTTCCCCTGCACAAAACACACAGTTAGGAGACGGTGCTCTGTCAATTTTGTACAGGTGGGACCGAAAACAACCGTGCCCGCTTAAGAGCTGGGTCAAGTAGAAATCGGTCTCACCATGCACTCGACTAAACCACGGCCTCAGGTCAGGGATCAGACGTGTAGTCCACCGTCCCCTTGTTTCTTGCTCCCTCTGTTTCTTGCAGGACTGTTGCCAATCGCTGAGAGAGCGACGTCTCTCTTCCCTGGTGATCTTTTCTCTTCGATCTTCGCCTCTGCGCTCTCTCGCAAAGAGGGTGATGAGTATCACCCCTGCGATTACCAGCACTGCCGGCCTGGAGACCGTTCGGTATGCGCATGCAATTCGCAATGCTCCTTGTCTCTGCACCTGTGCCAACCGCTTCCGGTGTAACTCCTTGCTGAAAGCGTCGCCCCACAGTTCTGATCCGTAGAGTAGAAGCGACTGCAGAACGCTCATTAAGAATCGTCTCCTTGATGTGATGGGCCCCCCTATGTTGGCCATTAATCGGGTGAGTGCCGTCAACGCGCTGCAGCTTTGTCAGCTACTGCCTTGATTTGTTGGGAAAAACTAATCTTCGAGTCTATCAGGACACCTTGGTACTTTACTGCTGATTTCGATTCGACCAGCTCGTCCCCTATACTAATAGGTCGTATTCTGGGGATTCTCTTCTTCGTTAGGATGACCACTTCGATTTTTTCCAGTGCCAGCTTGAATCCGTGAGTGGTCATCCAGTCCATTACCCTCCACATTCACGTATTGAGTCTGAGTTGCGCATGGTCTACTGTCCGTCCAGCAACCAGCACCGCGACATCGTCCGCATAGCCGATCAAACTTGACTCATCCGGCAGTTCAAGCTGCAGGAGTGCATCGTAGGAGATGTTCCACAGGTTTGGCCCAAGGATAGAGCTCTGAGCAACACCAGAAGTAAGATTTGTACTTTGCCTACCCTCCTTCGAGTCGTAGAGTAGGCTGCGATCCTTCAAATCGTTCCTGAGAATCCGCATAAGGTACACTGGTACTTGAAAACGATTTTCTAGAGCTTCCAGAATATCTACCCATCTAGCGCTGTTAAATGCATTTCGGACATCCAAGTAACTAGCAGGACGACCCGTCGCGTAGAAATACTGTGAGACTCCGCACGTTGGACCGCGCTCACTACTTCTCCAATTGAATCGATGGTGGAGCGGCCTGCTCTGAAGCCATACTGCCGTGAAGATAGATCCCCGGCAATACAAATCAAGTCAGTGAGTCTTGCTCTGATAAGTTTTTCAAAAACCTTTCCGACCGTGTCAAGCATACACAGTGGGCGGTATGCAGCTGGCGACTCGGGATCCCCTTTTCCTTTCGTAATGAGCACAAGTCTCGCCACCTTCCAGCACTCTGGGAACAGCCCTTCGCGCAGGCATGCGTTGAACATGTGGAGGAGCAAGTCAGGGGAAAAGTGGAAGACCATTTATAGCACCTCTGCTGGAATCCCATCTGGTCCTGGAGCCTTTCTGGTCTTCATAGACAAGACTGCTTTCGTCTATTCTATCTTCGTGAAAAATGGAATTTCCGTTGATGTTTCATGGTAAACGGCTTCAACGATGGTGGGATGTATAGGGAAGAGAGCCCGCACGATTTCGTCCATCTTTTGATGAGAAAGAAATGAGAAAATGATGAGGGTTCAACTGCCAGATACTACATGCTTCCTCGGTTATGCAGATGCAATTATAGCGTTACTCGTAGTGTGCACCACACTATATACTTGTGCGGTGAGTAGGGAACTGGATGACAGCTGATGAAACCGACCTGATTCTGGAAAAAACAGAAATGGTCATCTTGACAATGAAAAGAATCCTCAGTGAAAGGGGGTGAAAAGGAAGCGCTGATTGAATCGAAACCTGCAGGGAATAACCAATGCACGTATTACTTAATTCGATGATGAGTTCTTCCAAGGAAATCGGGATAACAGCTAAAAATGGCAACATCCCTCACTTGATTGATTGACAAGACAAGGCGATCTACCGTATCATAGAACAAATCCTTATGAATGCCATGCAATTCACAAATATAGGATGACTCTTTTCAACTTGTAATTACATCAAAGAAAGAGCGAATCGAATTACATTCACATATCGAAGACTCTGCAAAATGGCGGTATTGGTGATCACAGTGTTGATACCCCTCGCAATCCGTACTAGAGAGCACAAACATATTTACGAAAGCTGTTGATAGGACAAAGGAACAACTCTTTTTCTCTCTCCCAGCGTTCGGGTGCAGTCATACAGAATAGGAAGAAGGTTACCACCTAACTTGATGCCTTACATGTTTAATGACTCGATCATGTGCATCCAAAACAAGTTTCCACGTAACTCAAAGGTTGGCATGGGTGGTTCCAGTCTTTCCTGCACAATATCGAGCCATAAACTTGCCAGCGAAGGGATTCTTGTAGCCTAAAGGATACGGAGTATACAAATTACTAGCTGCATGTTATTATCCAAACGGTCCCAGAATGTTCTCTGGTTGACCCATGTTGTTAATAACTTTCGCGTACTTAAAATAATAAAACCATTTTTTCTCTGGAGATCAGGGTTCTAATTCAGGGTTTAATTCCACCCATAGGATGCGTCCCACATTTCTAAGAGTTTTCTGCAGTAATATCCTATATAAGGAGGACGCGTTATGACTACCTATCCTTATAATAAAAATGCGCTTCCCTTCTTCCACTTTCACTTTCAGTGTTCTTGAAATAAGGTCATTTTGAAACCGATTACCTCCTTTTTTATTTAAATTTGAAGATGTTAAGTAACAATAGTGCTTGTGTGAATATGTCCAGAAAGTATTGAAAATCATACTAAATTGTTGCTATTTTTTGATTGTGATCCTTTTGTCATCGTATGACCGGATTGAATCTTAAGTTTATCAGATTGAATCTTAAGTTCCAACGCCGATTATTTTTGTTTAGTAGACTTTCATCAGTAGAAAGATTGAAGTTAAAATTGATTTCTTGCCACAAATGCTACAGAATTTGATCGACTCGACAAAAGGATAACATTCTGTGCTATTCGATTATTTCGTGAAAAACCTAAGGAATAAAATTTCTGTGTTTTTCAAGTAAAAGGCATTCGTGCTAAGAAAAAAATTAAAAAATTAATACTCTTCAGCCGAATAGCCTGTCACTCATAATGGTTATTTTAATGGTATTTACTACATAATGGTATTTCTCGATTTTTTTCAAATTTGATTTAATTATTGTCCATTACATTGGTCTTAAAAAAATTGGTTTCTGGGTATTAAATCGTGGATCAGGGGTGATATAGATCAAACTAATCGTTTGAATTAATTTTTGACCGCTAATGACGCCAGCGTACGAAAAAGTTCGGACGTTTCTTTTGACGTTGACATTATTATGAACTAGTTCAAATGGCGTCGTCTATCCCAGGCCCTGCATGAACGATTTAGAGCGCTTCATTTTAAAAAAATTGAATAGACGATAATGAATTTAAACTTGAAAAAATACAAGAAATTCCTCATGTTTAAACTCTAATAGATGCGATTTGTCAAAAAATTTGACGAAGAATGACATGCTGAACTGTTAAGATCGTCGTTTGGACAAGGGAAAATTTTTGGACGGCAAAGCTTAATTATTTAATGTATAAAAATTCAGTGAAAACCAAAATCAGGAAAGACACTCGGAAATGGCTTTGATTAATCGAATAACATTAAAAGTAAAACGTTTCTTTTTCCATTTTTCTTTCAAAAAAAATTTTTCATTTCATTTTTCAAAAACGATTTCAAAATATAAACTGGGTAAACTTTCTTATATATATTTCGGTCTTATGTCCTTTATTTTCAGATTCCGTTGCTTTATCTGTAGTTCATCTATCACCAATAGGATCACAAACAAGTTTCATGCAATCGAATCAGAATCGAATCGAAAATGTTGCCGATTGGGATTCAATAGCAAAGAAATATCGTGCTTTAGTGGGTGATGAGGAAGGTGGATCCATGAAGGAATCGGACGGGGAAAGCATGAACGCTGAAGGAGCTGGAGGTGGCAATGCGCCACCAGTTGCTGCTCTACCTATCGTTGGCAACAATATTCAAGCCAATGCCGTGCAACATCATGTCTAAATTTTTTTCTTATTTCTCGTCTAGGATTCAAATTAACCAATTCGATTTTTATATATCATACTCGTACATAACAGTAGCTATTGTTTATTGAGCCTAGTGTTAAAATTGAATAAATCGTATATTTTGTAAAAACAACCAGCATAATTGCAAATCAAATATTTTTTAAGTAAAATGTGAATACAGATATGATATAAGATCAATATAACTAGAATTAATGAAGTAACTTCTTTCTATTCACAAATATCTTAAGTGCGAATTGGAATTAACGTTTAACATGTTCTTTTGAAAATTAATTACAAATAAAATTTTATACCTTTCAAATCCTTAAACGGCTTTTTTTTCTTTTCTACTCAGTTTTCTCGCTCCAAACGAGCTCTGCAAAATTTAGAGAAGATATGTCACCTTAGATTTAAGGTTTTTGACATCTAACAGCTTGAAACCTTTACAATTATGTTTGACACAATTATTTGATAAGAATCCCTTTAGTGTTCCTGTATGAGTTTCCACTTTCCTCGCCCAAACACCTAAAATTGCTTTTCGATCCTGCCAGCAATCGGTCGTCAAGGTTTTTGACTTTGATATAAGTGGGCAACGTCAATGAACAGCTTTTTTGACAAACCCCTTGACTCAGCACACAACTCAAGCCATGAAAAAGACCTAAAGTCACAACGCATCGACCAAAGAGACCAAAGCAGCGCATCGAACTTCAGTAGACCATTTTTTGGAAACAGTGATAATTATCTTAGTCTTTACTTATCTTATAGATACATATCTTAGATACTTTAGTCTCTTCTTTTGAATTCGCGCCTTATCACATTGACTGCTGTTTTTTCAAAACAAATTGACCACCAAAAAAGGATAACTTCTTTTATAACAATGAACAATATTATTACAATGACAAAGAAAATAAATGTTTTTCATTCATGTCATTTAGTTGAGAATTGATTCGAGGAGTTTGTCAAAACGGCTGCTCATTTACGTTGCCAACTCAGAACAAAGTTAAAAACTTTGAAGACCAATCGCTGGCAAGGTCCAAAAGCTATTTTGGCAAGGGTGTACAGGAGCTGAATTTTTTTGACATTTAGTTGTATAACAAATAGCTGACTGTGATTAATCCTTGATATCTTTTTTAAATAAAATAGTAAGCCAAGAAATGAAGAATGAGTTTGTCAACATCCTTTTCATTACTGAAGAAGAAAAACTTAAACCTCGATTGGTGCTATGCCATCGATTTCTACGTCAAATTTAGTGATACCGCGAAGGAGACCCTCAGAAAAAGCTCTAAAAGACGTGTATGGTGATGAGCCGCTTAAGAAAGCAAACGCCAAAGCACCGAGTAAGACCACAAGAATGAGCTGGCTCCACGAAAAAGGATCGTATGTTTCTTACGTTCTGAATAATGACCCTCTCTGAAGAGAAACAGGGAAGTTTCAGATAGCACACACGCACTGAGAATCGTAGTATACCTGTTGTGTCAAATGACATTATTGTTCTTTCTATGACTAGTACAGACAAAATATTTTGTCCCACCGCTTTTGGATTCTATCGTTTTGAATTCTATCCAAACATTTGAAAGAATCAGTTGAAATTATCCTGGATTTTGGAGTAACCAAAGAAATTACAACCTTCTCCAAAGCTTTGTTCACGAAAACAGACAACATAGTCAGAACTGCAACAGAAGAACTGAGCAGTAAAGAACTCTCTCAGACGATCGGGATATCCATAAGGAGGATAAATCATACCTGGAGAAAGCTAGGACAGCTTACTTTAGAATTATGTGTTAAACCTAACAGTTAGTCAACAAAAAATGTCATCAAATATTCATCTTTATCGAAATGAGGATTCAGAAACTCTCTTTTGGAGCCAGGATCCAGCAAAGACGGCTGTAGCTTTCATAGCTAGGTATAAGTTTCAATTTCTAACAGTATATGAGTTAAGAGAACTGTGATCTTGATAAAATCTAGGAGACTTTCTCTGAAATGAAAAGATTGACAGAACTTGTAATTCAGGATTGGAGTGCAAAAGGGGCGATCACAAAGAACTAAACATTCTATAATCCCCGAAAAGAGGCTGGGGTAAATAGCCGTAAACTCAGTACTCACATTGAACCAGATTAAGTGGAAGCCAAGAAGGATCACTTTCGGTAGGAACTAGGACAGATGATGCAAACAATAACAAATTCTGAAGGGAAATACAAATTCCCTTCTACGAATCTCAAAGCCAGCAAATGTGTCCTAATTATGGCCATGCTTAAACTTAAGTTGGAATTGATTTTTCTGATAAACCGGAACCCTATAAACCTATTTCTGTCTTTTTTATACTATTTACTATTAACCTTTTTATATAATAAACTATTATATGTGGGACATTTCATAAATATTGCACAGGTTGGTACCACTGCGGGATAGTTAGCGCTGCAGCAATGAGCAACACGTCAGTTATAGTTCAAAGCTTGAGGAAGAAATTTGTATTTTCTTTCATTTATAGTGTATTGCATTTTTAAGTTAGCTGACTCTTAAATGGAGCCTGCACGTGTCTCTGTGACTGTGACAATTAAAGACCAACGGGCATACATTGAGATTAAAATTTTACTTCGAAAAACCCGACAGAAATCAACAGTAGTTTAAGTGAGATTTTTGGTGAGCCAACAGTGGACCTTAGTACAGTTTCTCGTTAGTCCAAACGTTTTCGTGGTGGTCGTGTTAGCATAAACGATGATTCAAGACCAGGAAGACCCAAAACATCAACCGATAAACGTAGTGTGAAACTTGTGGCTGATGCTCTCGAAGAAGATCGTCGTGCGACTTGTGAGGAACTTTCTGAAGTTACAGGTATTCCACCAACATCAGTTTACCGAATTCTGACAAATGATTTAAAGAAAATTTAGGCGTGGTGGGTTCCGCACAACTTGACTTGTGAACAGTAGCAAAAACGCCTGGAAATTGCAACCTTGCTGAAACAAAGATTCAGTATTGAAGGTCAAACATCCTTGAATGGAATTGTTGCGGTTAACGAGACATGGTTAGAGACTTCGAGCCATAGGTGAAATCAAAGTCCAATGAGTGGGAAGGTCCATCTTCCCCACCACCAACAAATTTTCGAGGAACACAATCAAAGGTCAAACAAATGATAACCTTTGCCTAAGATAATCAAGGAATCATCATGACAGACAGGGATCCGAATTGAAAAAGTGTCACAGCAGTTTACTATCGAGATTTTCTGCAGAATCTGCGTAGGAAAATGCACAAGAACCGACCTCAGTTGCTCAACGCTAGACCACACAATTTTCCATAAAAATCCTCGTCCGCACATTGGACAAGTCGTAACCAAAAAGCTACGCGAATACGGTTGGGAGGTGTTGCCTCAGCCTCCCTACAACCCGGACATGAGTCCACCAGGTTTCTATCTATTCCCAAAGTTGAAACAACCTATGCGTGCACGTCGTTTTCCGTCTCTAGAAGAGGTTTCTACCGCCGTTACTCGAGCCATCCGCCAGATGAACAACTGTGGTATCCTCGATGGTATAGTAAGGCTTCCGACTCGTTGGGATTCAGTCATTGAGAAGCAGGGAGACTATATTGGTGGAATGTAGAGAGATATTTCTGTAAAAATTAAAATGAAAGTAAAAAAAATTTTGTGCATTATGTATGAAATGTCGCTCGTATAAAGACTCATCTGAAACGACTATGACTTAAAATTTGAAGAAAATATCTTACCCAACCAAATGAGGATGAGAACTTAAGCTTATTAGATTCATCACGAATATTTCTAATGAGATGAATTAACAACAATGTACAGGCTTTTTTATGTTTGAATATTGGTAGTATTTCAAAAAGCCCGGAAAATCACACCAATTTAATGCATATAAACTCCACATAAAAATTTCTCTGTATGACCCGATCAAGTCTGACATACACAAACATAGCCTTAGCGTAATGTGCCACCTTATTACGTTTGTTTGGCAATTTCAATACCTCTCGGATGAGGATATTGAAAAAGAAACCTTTTACTTTCCTGGAGGATCTTTCTGATGTGATCGTGCTTCAGTGTGTGTTTTTTTTGTTTTTAAACAAGGGATAATAGCCTGGATCCATTCGACACATCATTATAGCCTGAGTCTTCCATTTAGTGCCCTAAGACGCGTTGAAATTACGCGGTTCCTTCTTCTAACAGTAAGGAAGGAAGATGGGTATTGCTGCAGAACGAACAGAATATTTCTTCATTTCTTAGTCCCCCAGCCAATGAAGTATACTTTTCCTGTTTGGTTTGGATAATATCTTTATCTGTCAATACTATTTATAAATATCTTTCAGTACCTGTAAGTTGAGTACACTGTACACTGAGCTCTCCAACGTTTTGGACACTCTTTTTTCTCGCTCTTTTCTTTTAGCAAAAGGTTGTTTAGCTGAAAGCACTAGCATGGAAAAATCTGATACATAACTTCGAACAAGGCTAAGTCTTTAGGTGCCTTTATGTGATATGAATCCGTCTTCCAGTGCAGATAGAAACATGAGGGTCAGTACTCTTCCGTCCTCGACGTATCTGGCCAGTAGAGTATGCTACTTTTGTTAGGATAGCTTCAGTATTATGTGGCGCTTTGCTTTATTTTTCTTCTGATTGAACTGTTCTCTGATTCGGATCTCCAAGGGAACTTCACTTTTTTTTCACCATTCCTTGTCTCATGACAGGTGTCATAGTTTCTTTTCGGTGCAACACATTCAATCTGAAAATGGTTATTTATCAATATTCTATTAATTAATCTTCGGTAAGACTGAAAGTACGTATTTCTGTTTAGTATCAGGATAAATTGAGGATGAAACAAGCCCACTTACCCAAGATTGATTGCCTTAAACCACGCGCGACTTTTTCGTTAGTGGACTCCCATTTTGCATTCGTAAATAGTGTAATATATAAATCGTCCAAGTAATTATCAACACCCAAATCTAATGCAATGCCCAGATTACCGACATTACTTCGTCCTTGTACCTTCGCCAACTATAGTTGTTAAGTTATGTAAAGGAATGGGCAACAAGTAAACAATTTGGACCCATGAGAAGGTCACAAGTTCCTTCTGCACATATTATTAGAGAATTTCTACACATCAACCAAATGCATATAACTATACGACGTTATTAAAATGAGTTAGTCTCTTTTGACAGTGAAGAAGCTAAACGTTCCATAGAGCAGAATGAATGACTGGCAATTTTTGGGTCCTGATGTTGTGTTCAGCCACGTAAGGTTACGGCGAGGAATCCTTAGCGCCTATCATAAGATTTGTTTAGTTTATCCTTTAGCATGGCACCCTTCGAATACCCGTGCCTAAACTGGTGGTTATAGACAAGGGAAACCGTTATAGACAAGGGTTATAAACGGGCACGACCGCTCTGTGTCCCCAATTAATCCAGTAGTAAGATTGAATAGTACTACTAGTACACTAGTGACACTACTGCATCCGGAAAGAAATTCGAAATTCGATGCCACTTCAAAGAGTTTCAGTCATATCAGAAGAGTCATATGACTCCGCCAAACCAATCTTCCTGCTCGTAACACAAATCGGACTTCTTCAATTTGACAATATAGATTTTTCCTTTGACCCCTCAAGAACAGTAGCTCCGGTTTCAGAGTAATTTGTGATTATAAGCGTACCGAATACACTTGAATGCTATGAACACACATTCGTAAATCAAGTGACAACGTCGCAAACGTAGGTGCACCTACACCATCAAAGCCACATATGTTGATGGGCTTCGACAGCCAAAACGATGGCAATTTTCGGAGCGATTAGTTCTGGCATCGTACCGAGGTCTGGAGAGAGACTTTGCTATACAAGGAATTCGGAGTAAAAAAGGCACTTAACTTATGAGTTTATAAACAGCATTGATTAGAATACCGAAATGGATTGAAAAAAATTGCGAGCGTTCGAGTTGAAGAAAGAGATTGAGATTTAATATGTCATCAAGAGTATTCAAGCCGGTTCAATATAATACTGATTGAAAAAAAAGAAGTGAAGAAGTCGAAGTCTTTAACGTTGGACACCCACCGTGTTGTCCTAATTCCACGGTCTCCATGGACGGGGTTAAAACACTGAGCCAACCACCTACCCCAAAGATCTGAAACAATTTTCTGTCACAGGTTTCAATTTTGTTAACGCTTTTTGGATTCCCGAACAAAACTAGTGAATGCTCACCGCACTCTCTGGCCGTCGAAACCCCAACCACCACGTTTCGACCAAGGATAGGCTCCACATCGTGTGCGGGGCTGACTGTAACCTGTCATGCGATAAAAACTCCCATTTTTTTTTACTAGTCACACGGGACCGATAACTCTTCCTCAATACCGCGGGTAAGTGGGAAAAGCACTCCCCAAAGTCTGGATAGAATATGGGGAATTCTAGACCATCAGCCCTCTTGCGTGTACAGAAAGATTGAAGAGTTGAAATTTCTGATGATTGTTGTGAATCTTGTGAGATTTGGCGCTGTTTCAGTTAAATTCAAAGGAATACCTCGCGGATAAGACAACTCGCATATGTTAGGTCTTAAAATTAAATGTATATAGAAGAGAAGCTCCACTGTGCAAACAAGAACTTGAACTCCGTCTAACTATACCTCTAATGAGACGACTGAACACATCAAGGAAAAAAAACGCACAAAGCGATGTCAAGTTCTGTTTTGTTCTAAAAATAATGCTACAGTTGCAAGACGTGACTCCTGACGTAAATATGCGCTGTTCGGATAGTTCACGTAAAATCCGAAAGAAATAAATGGCGAATAAGAAGCAAATACGCGCTGCACGAAATTTTTCGACAAACTCGAGGTCTTCACCATAAGAAAATGCTGGGAACTGCAATATGCTTGCCTAGTGCGGTGGATGAACGATGATAGGATACCTTAGATTATGTTTACTATTAAGGGTGAACATCGAAGACGCAGTGGAATAACACATGCAGATCGCCAATTGCTGCTAGGACTTTTCAAATGGAAAATGCGGTCAACAGAGTGAATTGTATGGAACCATCACATAAGACAGGCTATTGCCCATGAAAGGCTTTAGCGGAACGACAAAGACGATCGATTAAATGTAACTTTCTTCAACGTAACCGTTTTGTTGCTACTTTTATTTATATATATGTGGTGTCCGTTTTGAAATGCGCGATTTGGTACAGAGCATTAATTTCGAAAACACTTTTTGGTCGGATTTTGAAAGGAGCATTAATATTGAAAGTAACTTATCGTTATTAAAAACTTTAAAGGAGTAACCTATTTAAAAAATAGTTTTTAATGTGAATTAAAAATGATTTATAAAAAAAGTTAGTATGAATTTAGAGCTCGATGATTGATATACTTAAAATTCAAATTAAAATTTGATTGTAATACTTAAACTAAAAATTAAAATAGATTAATTTGTAAATAGCAAAAAAAAAATACCTAAACTGGTGATACCCATGCAGACGACCTAAACTGGTGACCCCGACTGAGCAACGATCGAACCTGCTTCTGATGGGATTTCGATAGAACCACTTCTAAACAGGATTTTGCTTCTTCTAAACAAACCTGAACAACTACAGCAACACAACCAAAGAACGACATACGTTCAGGAAGAACGGCTCCATCCTACAGCTGTTTTGATTTTCGATAATCACCATCGCCGATTATTGGCATACAAGCGACGGACGATCCTTTTGAACGAAGCTCATCAAGTCAAACGAATTATTCGAACGCAACTAAGAAAGCTGTAGTAGAAGTTGAAACTAGTGATTACACAAACGAAAGTTTGGAAACTCCGTCAACACAATCTGCAATCAATAAAGACAATGTGAACGACCTTGTTATACCTGGTGAGTCGTCGTCATTCAATCATCATCATCGTCATTCAACTTATCATCTATCAAAACAAATCAGGTATTTTTACGGAGCCCCATTAATTGGTGGACCGTTATTTTTTTTTTAAGAATTAAAATAAATATTACTAATAAGTTTCAAAATAATTTTAAATCTGTAAAGGTTATTCATTTAAAACAATTTTATAAATTTTACCAATTTTAACCAATCACCAAATTTTCCTATTGATGTTCCTTTCTCAATTTTTCGATTGAAAACTTCACAAGTTAGTATGTCGAACGACGACGTTTACCGCGACGCTCTGGCCACAGCGGGCATGGAAAGTGGTGACAGTACGCCAAACCCATCAGCGGATGAGAATGCGCAACATAATATTAATGCGGTTTCTATTAAACCTTGTCCTTTCTGGAAACAATTTCCGGAGGCATGGTTTCTTCAGTTCGAAGCGCAATTGCAACGTGCCGGGATAACTACTGAACAAACTAAGTTCAGCCATTTATTAACTGCATTAGATCAAGACATTTTCAGACTTCTTAGCGATCTTATTACATCCCCTCCCCTTTCTAATCCATATAGTAGTTTCAAAAGAGCTCTAATTCTCTTCTAAAAAGCTCGAAAAAATGAAGCAAGTTTTAACGGAACTTTCATTAGGTGATAATCAACCTTCACAGTTGTTACGCGATATGCGTACTAAGAATGAAGGAAGGTTGAACTGTTATGTAAACAAACCAACAGCCAAATCAAACCAATTATAAAAACATGTAAATCATTACCAGATGTTTCATACAATCCTGTTAGAATAGCCTTGTAGAATACTAACGTGAAAAAGGTCAAAGTAATGTTTATTCAAAGTAAGATTTGAAACGAACAAAGAAGATGTTGATTTTACAATTAGAAGATGTATCTTAAATAGATAAGATTTGAAAAGGACCCGAAAAGGACGAAAACACGTAATAATAATATTTGTTTAGTTAGCGATTAGACATAAGTATAAAAGCAAATGTATAGTAAAGGATAAGTGTCAGTTGAGTAGAAATAAAGTTAGAGATAAGACAACGAAAGCAGTTGAGTTTGTTCTTCGCGATAATTTCAGACGTTCGGAACCACACACGTAACTGAACGATTCGATTATTAGAACTCTATGGCTTCAAAGACTGCCTCATCATATGCAAGCAATTTTAGCATGTTATACTGGTTCATTAGACGAAATGGCAACTTGCGCTGATCGAATTAATGAAATACCAAGGGTAAGTTCCGTCTATTCTATGTCTTCAGCTCATACGTCATCTTCAAACATGAATAATCCCGCTTCAATGTACGCTAGCAACCATTCAAATACGGACTTAGTTAATGAACTGTCTCAACTAGTGACCAAATTGTCTATCGAAGTTCAGTCATTTAAATCTGAAATTCGAAAAATTAATAGATCCAGATGCTCTAGCAGACATAATAGATATATTAAGCATTTCAACAACAGGAATTCCTCAAAAAATAGAGAAATAGAAATTTGTTTTTATCATAAAAGATACGGCACTAAAGCTTATAAGTGTATTAAACCATGCAAATTTGCGGACGACCGTGGGTAAAGGAAGCCGAAATAGTCGTCTAAACACTTTTGATCTCCAGTCTAAGTTAACGTTTTTAATTGACACAGGCTCAGAAGTCTCGGTTATTCCTACCAAAAATAAATTAGCCACTCAAGAGTGTAATTTTTATCTTACAGCAGCTAATGCCACCAAAATTAAAACTTACGGGTTTAAGGCATTAGTACTTGGTTTCAATTTTTAGACGCAATTTTCAATCGAATTTTATTGTTGCCGACGTAGTCAATCCAATTATTGGTGCAGATTTCCTCAAACATTATGGTTTAATCATAGATATTAAACGAAAACTTTTACTAGATCCACTATCTAAAATTTCTTGTAAAGCAAGAATTTCAAACTCAAATTCCGAATCTTTGGCCATTTTAATTAACTCAATCAATAATTCTAAATTAGATCTTTTATTGAAATCTTATAAAAACATTATCGTTGACGATGGTTCTTTGAAACCAATTAAACACTCGGTCACTCATCAAATTATAATTACAGGTTGTTACGTATTTCGATGTGTAGGCGACATTACACAAACAAAAAAAATATATATATGTAAATAAATAAATTAAGAAATTAAAATAAAAATATTTAAAGTTAGATTTAGTAAAATAATATTAGTATAATATTATAATAATATTTAGTAAATAATATTAGTAAAATAATAATTAGTTATTAATAAAAAAAAAGTCTCAGAAAAAAAAATTCCAAGTAGCAAAAAAACAAAAAAAAAAACAAAAAAATTCTTGGAGATTATTTTTACGATCGATACGATTCACTGGGTTGTTGTGTTCGTATCGATATAAAAGGAGTGGAAATTGTGAGGTAAGAGGAAGATATTGAGCCGATAGAAGATACTTAACCAGTAAAGGGACATTCAGCCGGTAGCCGATTAAAGATACTGATGATACCAGTTGCAGCCAGTAGAGGAAACTCAACCAGTTGCAACCACAGAGGACATTCTGCCAAGGAACACCAACCACCAACCAGTAGAGGCCAATCTGCCAGTGGATGACACTCAACCACAGAGGACATTCTGCCAAGGAACACCAACCAGTATAGGCCAATCTGCCAGTGGATGACACTCAACCACAGAGGACATTCTGCCAAGAAACACCAACCAGTAGAAGCCAATCTGCTAGTGGATGACACTCAACCACAGAGGACATTCTGCCAAGGAGCACTAACCGCCAACCAGTAGAGGCCAATCTGCCAGTGGATGACACTCAACCACAGAGAACATTCTGCCAAGGAACACCAGCCACCAACCAGTCGAGGACATCCAACCATAGAAGACACTCAATCAGTTGAAGATACACAACCAGTAGAGGCGGAGGTGTTCACAGTCAGCGCAGCACCATTGAGCGCAGCACAATTCACAGGTTGTTTGATTTTCAATAATTATTATTTAATATAATATGAGGGACTAAGCTCTTTCCCTGTGTGTGTGTGTGTGTGAATTGCATGGAAGGATCATAAAGTTAAATAAAGTCCTAACCCCCACGCCCACGCGGTGAACTAGTCGGTGGAAAATTAACTTTCTTCGGCCGCCATTATGCGGCCTTTGTATTTTCAACTAACCCTATAATCTTGTTCCTTTCTTTCGCTGCAGGGGCGACCTATCGGTTGCCAATTATTATTTTATTATTAATTATATATACATATATTTTATTATTAATTTCCTTTGAAAATACATAACAAGGTCATCCTATTTCATCAAAGGTCAGACGTCTAAGTGGTGATAGGTTATCAGATGCCAAAAAAGACTTTGATAAAATGATTGTTCTTGGCATATGTCGTCCTTCAAAAAGTCCATGGTCCTCTCCTCTTCATTTGGTTAAAAAAAAATATGGTGAATGGAGACCATGTGGTGATTTCAGACGTTTAAACTGTATAACAGTCCCAGATAGCTATTCGCTACCCAACATTCAGGATTTCGCAAACAATTTATTTGGTTGTCGTGTATTTTCAACTTTAGATTTAGTTAAAACTTATAATCAAATTCCAGTTGAACCATCTGACATTGAAAAAACTGCAATATGTACTCCATTTGGCCTTTTTGAGTTCACAAGAATGACGTTTGGATTGTGCAATGCTGCGCAGACCTTCCAAAGGTTTATTCACTTAATCCTTAGAGATCTTCCTTTTTGTTTCGTCTACTTAGACGATATTTTAGTAGCATCAAAAGATGATCACGAACATCTACGTCATTTAGAGTTACTTTTCAATAAATTGAGTGAATATGGTCTCATAATCAACTTGGAGAAGTGTTCATTCCTGAAAGAGGAAATAAAGTTTTTAGGACACTGGATTAGTAAGGAAGAAATCAAGCCATGTTCGGATCGAGTAAAATTAATTCAACATTTTAAAAAACCCGAAACCATTAAACAATTAAGACGATATTTAGGAATGATTAATTTCTATCGACGCTTCATTCCAAACGCTGCTGAAATACATCGTCATTTAAATAAATTTCTTGTTGGAAGCAAAAAAGATGGTAACAAAAAATAAACTGGGATAGTGTTGCGGAAGATGCGTTTGAACAATCTAAACAACAGTTGTCCCAATCAACACTGCTTCATTTTCCTTCTGCAAATGCTCAATTATCTCTTGCAGTAGATGCATCCAACTTTGCCATTGGAGGTGTTGTTCAACAGCAGTTCGAATGGTCATGGCAACCTCTTGGTTTTTTCTCAACCAAGTTGGCACCCTCACAAGCACGCTACAGCACCTATGATAGAGAACTTTTGGCAATATACTACTCTATTAAGCATTTCAGACACCTACTAGAGGGTCGTCCATTTGTTATTTTTACCGACCACAAACCTCTAGTTTATGCTTTTCAACAAAATCAGGAGAAAGCTTCTCCCATACAAACAAGGCATCTTAATTACTTCGCGCAATTCTCTATTGATTTTGAAGAAATTGCGCGAGCACAACAAAACGACCCAGAATTAATTTCTTTGATAAATAACCCGTTGTTTTGCTTTAAGAAAATTAAAATTGCCGATACGAATGTTGAAATTTTTTGTGACACTAAACAAAATTCAAATAGACCTTTTATACCTCAGCAATTTAGGCAACAGGTCTTTGAAAAAATTCACAATCTTCATCATCCAGGCATGAAAGCCTCTACTAAGTTACTCACCAGCAAATTTATATGGAGTAAAATGAAAGCCGACATTAAAAATAGAGTAAAAGCGTGTTTAAATTGTCAGAGATCAAAAATCACAAGACACGTTTCTTCACCTCTTTCCAATTTTGAGCTTCCTTCCGAACGTTTTGAAACTGTTCATTTGGATATTATTGGTCCATTTACTCCATGTGATAGTTATAAATATTGTCTGACCATTATTGATCGCATGTCAAAATGGACGGAAGCCATTCCTATGATAGATTCTACTACACAGTCAGTGGCACATGCCTTCATAAATAATTGGGTAGGCCGATTCAGCATCCCAAAGACAATTATCACAGACCAAGGAGCTCGAAAACACTTTTAGGTCGGATTTTGAAAGGAGCATTAATATTGAAAGTAACTTATCGTTATTAAAAACTTTAAAGGAGTAATCTATTTAAAAAATAGTTTTTAATGTGAATTAAAAATGATTTAGACCTTAAAGACTTTTCCCGACACAACCACAATTTCCTGCTATGTGGAGATCTTAATGCACGTCACAGGATTTGGAATTGTACACAATCTAATAAAATTGTTAGGTCCGTGCACGAGATTCTAAATGAAAGCAATATGTTTATTCATTTTCCAACTGAACCGACATATTACTCAGCTCAAGGCACTGGCTCAGTTCTGGATATCGTTCTGGGGGATCAAAATGTTGGTCCTTCAGATCTTCACGTTGTACAAGCACTATCATCGCCTCACTTACCTGTTGTATTCTGCCTTAATTCAATGGGAATCTGTCAGAACTCCAGCAAAAATTCTTATTGTTTCAAACAAGCCAATTGGTCTAAATTCAAAGCGTATATAAATAATAGCGTGTCATTGAATCAAAACATCCATGAAGAGTTAAACTCAATTCAATCCCTTGAACAAAAAATCAACGATTTCAAGGATATTCTCTGGAGAGCTATTGACAGCAGCGTGCCTAAGACAAGCTCAGCATACAAAATCTTTGAATTGGACAACGAAGCTCTAAAACTCATTCGTACTAGAAATACGCTAAGACGACAATGGCAAAGATCCCGAGATCCAGCTCTGAAGCGCGGTGTTAATTCATTGACAACAGCTATTCGTAACAAAATTTCTACGCTACGCAACCATCGCTGGGGAAATATGCTTGAAAATTTAGACTACAACTCAAGAAAAGCTTGGAGCCTCAATAGACTTTTCAAAGGAAAAAACCACGCTGTCCCATACCCACTGAATGATGGAAGCGGAAAGCACGTGTATTCATGTGAAAGAAAGGCTGAGATCCTCGCCGATAAGTTCCACACCTACCACACCACTAACCATCAAAACCGCGACAACGTTACAGATCGATTGGTAAAGGAAACACTTAAAAATCTACCCTATCCCGTTAATGTACCTCCATCTGCTTACATTAAAACCAGGGAAATAATTAATCAGCTCAAAAAGCTAAAGAACCGTAAAGCTCAAGGAGTGGACGGCTTGCCGAATATAACTTTGAAGAAACTTCCAAAGAAAGGTATTGTTTTCACGTGTCATCTATTAAATGCATGCCTAAAGCTCTCGCATTTTCCATTGCTCGGGAAACAAGCCATTGTTGTCCCATTACTGAAGCCCGGGAGAGATCCTCATAACCCACAAAACTATAGACCAATTAGTCTTCTGTCAGGGTTTGGAAAGCTTTTCGAAATGCTCATTCTTAAAAGATTGACTGTTTTCATAGAAAGTAGCAATATACTACCTCATTTTCAATTTGGGTTTAGACATGGACACTCCACGGAGCAGCAGCTCTATCGGGTCTCTAGGGACATAAAATCCGCTTTGTTAAACAAGTAATCAGTTGGCATGGTTACAATTGACATTGAAAAGGCGTTTGACACTGTATGGCATGAGGGACTAGTACACAAACTTCAAATATACAATACACCCAGCTACTTACTTTATCTTATATCATCCTTCCTTAAGGACAGAACTTTCAAAGTAAAGGTTCGAGAGGCTACTTCCTCGCTGAAAACTATAATGGCGGGTGTCCCTCAAGGCTCCTGTTTAAGTCCAACGCTTTTCAATGTCTATACTTCTGACCTACCCTCTTCTGATTTCTGTCAAATAGCAGCTTTTGCTGATGACACGTGTTTCTACTCCTCTGGAACTAATCCTAATATAATAATCGCGAACCTTGAGACAATGCTCGAAAAAGCCTACCAGTTTTTCTTTAGATGGAAAATACGAATGAACCTTAACAAAACAAAAGCCATGTTCTTTAGCAAAAGACGTAAACCTGATTTGATTCCAAATAGACTAATAAACTTCCTAGGCCAACCAATCCATTGGTCAAAAAATCTAACCTATCTTGGCCTAACATTAGACAAGAAACTCACCTTCAAGGATCACATCGACCATACAAGCGTCAAGGCATTCAGCACCGTGCTACAGCTTTATCCGCTGCTGAACCAAAGATTTCGTTTGAGTTTAAAAAATAAATCATTGATCTTGAAAACGGTAATACAACCTTTAATTTTATAAGGAGCACCTACTTGGTGCCAATGCGCCAACTACTTAAAAGCAAAGCTCCAAGTAACACAAAATAGGTATTTGAAAATAGCACTGAATAAGCCTTTCCATTTCCCTTCTCGAGGATTGCATGAGTTCGCCAACATTAGCCCCATTAATAAACTTGCGATCTTGCGTAAAGAAAAATTACTCGCTAGATGCGAAAACGCCACCAATCCCTATATCCAAGCACTCTCTGCTGCATAGCAAAATTGCACATAATCATGCGTCCTTACCAGGTTATAATAGAATAAAAAGTATCTTTTAGGTAGTCAGTAAGTAGCTGTAAGCATAGTACGTTAAGTTTAATATGAAGTTTAGTGAAGGTTTTTGCCAAATTTTCCTTCCATTAAAACTCTAATTGTTAAATAATTTCCAGGTTAGACTAGATTTTCGAAACATAGCTGTAATGAACGTGAAGTTCAGAACTCTAAACATAAGCTTCAACAAGATTGTAATTAAACATGCAATAAATAAAGATAAAGATAAAATGATTTATAAAAAAAGTTAGTATGAATTTAGAGCTCGATGATTGTAATACTTAAAATTCAAATTAAAATTAGATTGTAATACTTAAACTAAAAATTAAATAGATTAATTTGTAAATACCAAATAAAAAATACCTAAATATATCTAAATATATATATATATATATATATATATATATATATTATTGGATAATACAATACTAGCCCCTGGGATAAAAAGCTTGAACTATAGGGCCAGTCAGTATAGTGAGATAGTTTTCCATATCTGGACGTATTTCCACAAGGCTCCATTGTAGCCTATCCGGCTGATGTAGATAATATTCACTGTATATTCTAGCGTGTACAAAAACCTAAGGGTAGTTGCTAACGGAACATTTAGCTGAGTCATGAACCGTTGCCCCACGGCAATTTCCACTATTCTCCTCTAGGTAGCAAAGTAAACTTTTAGAAGACAATCATCCATAAAAATTATTCAAAATAATTTCAGCAAAGATTGGATAACTACTCTGATGTCAATGATGTAAAAATTCAAGAAAATTTACAATGAATTACAATGATAATGAGAATAAAAAAAATGTTTTGCGAAATTTTAACCCTTTGCACTCGTAGATATGTCCTTTTGCGAGTACACTGTACTCGGACTATTATTTTATCTTCTTATCTGTCTACTCGGAATTTTTTTTTCTTTGGGATTTATTTTATGGTTAAAGAGGTTCAGAATATCCTTAGAAGTTCAAAATATTAAGGAACTAAAGAAGAACGTACTAACCAACTGTTCTGGAAGAGCTAACAAAAGGGATAAAAGTAAAATATCTACTATTAGTAAATCTTTAAAAAAAAACAGTGGCAGGCAACTAAGAAAACTGCAGCTGAATCATAATCTTTCTCAAGTGGGCTTTGATGCTTTACTAAGAATAAGATTGGGATCATTCCCGTTCACTAATGAGCTGGTAAGAAAAAGTAAGTTACCAAGTGCTTACAAGGATAAGTGCGTATGCTGTGGGTTAAAAGCAATTGAAGACCCAGAGCATATGATGCTTAAATGTGCTGCCTTTGATGATATCAGAGCAGGCTTGAAGTCGAAAGACTATAAATTAGAGTATCTCTTGGGAGGGGGGTCGCCAGCTTCCGGCGGGAAGCCAACTGCAATACTTGAAGCCATCAAGTATTTAGCAGTAACAGTCCGAAGAAGAGCAGCACTTGTAGCTGCAATTCAACGGGCAAACCTGTAAATAGTTCCTCCTGAAATCAAAGCCCTTGGGTAAGATAGGTGTGATCACCAGGTATTGATTATTGATCATATGAGTTTTGGAGTTTGTGCAATATTTTGACCGATTTTACAATATGAAAGATAATTATAAATAAATCCGCTTTTTTTTTCTTTGGAATTTATTTTAAATGCGCTGATATTGCTTAGTAAATACATTTTATTCAAATTAAGCACAATAATTTATTACAATTATAACATGAAAAATAATTAACTAAAAAAAACCTACAAAACACTAAATAAAAAATAATGGCTTACAAAAATAATAAATTTTAAAAATAGAGAAACACAAATCAAACCTAACCTTACCATTATCACTAAATAAATTTATACACAATATAAATTACGTTTTGTAATGTTTTAGTGTATGGTACCGTTCGAAACAATCACCAATATGTAGCCCAGGCTTACGGGTGCAAGTGTCACAAATATACCTAGTTTCCCGCATGCCGTCTTGTACTTTACGGTTAGAACATACCGCACAGTCTTTTTTCTTCCCATCATTTTGGCGTAAAATATGCAATTTACCATTTAGCCGCTCTTCTGTATCTGCAGATGATGGTCTGCCAGAAGTTTTGGATCCCTGCCGAAAGTTTTTTGTCATTTCGTCAACCAATTCCCGAACAAACTTTAGATGGGTCATTGGTTTGTTGTTTTGGCCCCGTTGTGAAATTTTATATAATAAATACACATTGACACTGGACATTTCGAGTCCCCAGAAAAATAACTTTCGCTACCATTTCAAAGATTTCCTCAGGAAACAGTATGACGCTGAATAAGAGTCTGCGCGGTCGACACCTCCCATAAATTTATTGTAATTGACCACTACATTTGGCTTATTTACAACTTGTAAGTTACCTCCACGTACTCTTCTGCTGATGGGCCGTGTTCCTGAGGTATCCCACGAAGTAAGTGTGGTGACGACCCTTTTATCTTTCCATGCCAATAACATCAAATTACCAGATCTGCATACGAATGTATTATCTTCGGCAAATGTTATATCAGTCAGGTATATATTTGCGGTTGATTTGAATAGTGCCTGTCAGATAAACATTTAGTTTTAACAACTCTTGTGCAAGTAGCAAGCTCGTATTATATCTATCGGTGTAAAAATGATATCCTTTGCATCCTGGGTTGTCGTCTAATAATTTTTGACAAAGATGTAACACTATCCTTGTACTTACAGGTAAATCAGGTCTCACTAAATCTTCCGATGTCAAGCTTCCGTAGTACGGCAAAATTGAATACACATACCCGGTGTTAGCATCCGCCATTACCTAAATTCTTATCCCCCATTTCGTAGGCTTGTTAGGGTTGTAAGTTAAGAAACTAATTTTACCCTTAAATCCAACAACAGATTCGTCTACCGATACCTCACTTGATGGAACAAAGTGTTCTTTGAATTGTTTGTCCAAATAATCTAAATAGTAACTGACTTTCTGAGTTCGAGCCCTAAGAGTTTGGTCATTTGGATCGTTTTCATCCAAAAAATTTGTAAAAATCGTTCTCTTCTAAATATGCTACTAAAAAAAGGTATTTTGGCGTTAAGCTGTTGTGACTAATACTCTTGGGTATTAGATACGGTTATCGTACCCATATTTAGGACAACGCCAATAAATGCGGTAAACTCTTCTACTGTAACATCTACCCACGTATGCCATGTAGAACGTTTTGACAACCTCTTCTGTGCAATTTTATGTCTAGCGTAGTAATTTGTTTGTTCCACTATTTTTATTATTAGCTCATCGGTAAAAAAGAGCTTGAAAAAATCTATGGGTTTTGTACAAGTATCTGGTATTTGTGGTCCTACCTTTTTATCCCCAGAAGTAAATAGAATCCTGTCTGGTACCTGATCGTGGAATGTAACGTCCTGCCATGGACCAAAATTACCAGGTTGTCTTATATTCTCGCCGTCTTCACTGCTGCTTGAACTTGATGGTAAAGGTATGATTCTCTGTCTTTTAGCAACTATGATATCACTACCACTACTAGAGTCACTTTCTTCACTAATAATATCGCTATCCAATCTATCTTTGTCAGGCGCGTTAATATAAAACTCATCATCACTACTTTGCAACTCATTTTCAATTTCATCTTGTAAAAATTTCTTGGACATTTCAAATCTTTTTTTTTTCGAAATATAAAGAAAAAATACACCGAACTTAACCCAATCGTGTTAGTTATACAACTGAGTAATATTCAAAACGAAAAAATGGTGCACTTGTGAACTGAAGTGGTTGTAATATATACATCAGCAGATATAAAATAAACAGCTACGATGGCATCTATGAGTATAAAATAAATATCATGTTATCTTTTATTTTTACATAAACATGTCCTCAACGAAGGTTTAAGAAAGCAATTTAGAAATATTAGAAATAAGTTTAGGGGATGACAGACCGGCCAACCCGCTTAATGATAAGACATAAGTATGCCGCCTATACGGCGACATACGAGTGCAAAGGGTTAAGCCTTCAAATATCGACACTGAAAACATATTTCGTCACGTTTTCAATTTGATTAATTGTGGCTCCGGATCTTGTCACTCTTATAATCCTTCAGTGGCAACGAGGAAAAATATGATCTGTTTATGTAAGAAATAATACTTCTGCACGTAAACCGAACGCCACCAGCATGAACCGGGCTATAGAATTTAGTAATATCCCAAGTTCGGCACTTTTACAAGCTGTTAAAAACTCTAATGGGAAAATTTGAATTTCTGCTCAAAGATATCTTCAACTGCGTTCAAACCGTTATTCATACCATGCAAGAATGCTGGAAAAGTTAGTTCAACTAAGAAAGAGAAGAAAATAGGAGCCGTAAAAGCTCCTCCTGTCTCCTTGTCCTAGAACAGTAGAAAGAATATCACTTTGCTCTACATTATGAGTGCTGTTGGTAAATACATCCCCCAATAATTATTTGTCCCAGGAGGAGAACGACCTCGACCTTGGAAAAGAATGGCCCAATAGGAGCTAATTAGGAATGCTCTGATAAAGGATGGTCCAATGTGGAACTTGTTCTTGAATGGCTCCAGTACTTTGCTCCTGTATGCTGCACGTTCTGCTGATGAATTAAGTCTATCAATATATAATAAACATATTAGACCATCCTGCGAGCCACAGCTCACTGTCCACCCAGGAGCATTACAAAAAATTATATTTGTATGCTGTCTCTATTATAAAATACCTCAGGCTGCATGCAGCCGTTGGATGTATCCATTTTTGGACCATTCAAAGCTTCATTTAGAAGAGAGTATGACTTGGCTATGTTGAGCCATCTTTCAGAAAGAATAACACCTTATGATTCAGCTTCCTTGGTCAAAAGCGTAATCTTAAGTTTGGCCTGCCTGAGTAAGGACAAAGGGGACCTACAACTATGGGCTTTTTCCCTATAAATCCCAATGTCTGTTCACATGAAGCCCATTGTAGTACAAGATCTTGTCGATTCGATTACAGAATTTGGCTGCTGCTGGAGCTATCAAACAGCTTCTGTTGAGTTAGAATAAGATTATCCTCTTACAGGTATCTCTAAATAATGTCCTACAGTTTCGCAGCCAATGACTGCATGACCGTCTCAATCCAAACATGCAATGCCATCAGTTTGTTGGAACCTGCCAAGTGTCAAATACTTCATTCAGACGCCTGAGAAAGCTCCTTATTTCAATAACAGGCAACGAGGATAAAAGCATGGTTTTAACTTCAACACAAATCAAAGATGGTCGTTCAACTAGACCATCTTCATCAGAAATCAAAAGGAAGGCTACACCAGAGAGAAGGAAAAGAAGAAACTCATAAAGTAAAGCAAGCTACAGAAGTACAGTGATAATAAGGTTAAGACGGATATTCTGCTCCAGCAAAATCGGATCGAATTCCAATATCTGATTCCATCAGACATTGCTTTTGCGTCAGACGTGAACACGCCTAAGTTATGCCAAAATGATGAAGGCGACGATGCAAATGGCTCTGGTAAAATGCGTCTTGCATGTGGAGAGTTTTGACAAAACGACCGAATATGGTACCGATAAGGTACCACACCTTGTGGGCTTCAGGCTCATGACTCGACAGTACCTGGTTCGACTCTGTTTGCAATTCTGTTGCCATTGAGAGCCAACCTAGGAAAAGATTAATAAAGCTATTATTTTTAATATCTCTGCTGTTTCAAAATGTATATGCCAAAAAGATCAAAGTAAGAGTCTCAATTGAAGGTTAATTGCCTTAAGTTTAAAACATTAAATATAGGGTGTTAATTTTTTTCAGAGATAAAGAGTTTTAAGTTGGCAACACCTTATAATGCTACGTATGGTGTGACAGCTGTCATGCGTTTTACGGATAAATTGGTTCAGATAGCATAAGTTCATAAAAAGGGTGACGTCTGAGCACCGTCAGCAAATCATGTCGATTCACTCCTAAAAAACGGATCTGTTCGACAAACTCATCGCGCATTATGTCAATATTACGGCTGATATAATCATCCATCAGAACAATTAAGTCAATCAACTATGGATCGATTCTGCAGCACGTTTACACTTTGTGAAAACTCATGATACGCATCCACCCAGATGTCGTGCAGAACGTAATGAAGAAACCATAGAAGCTGTATCGCATAGTACCGAAGAAGTCTCAAGGGAGTACGTTCGACATCATGTTAAACAATTAAAACTGTGGCTATCCACATTATGCAACATTTTCCGAAAATCCAACTCGAGCAGGAATTGAAGCCGAAAGATCTGGACGCATGACATAGATTCAGTATATGAAAAAAAGAACGAATTGCAGCAGATCCAGAATTTCATAAGGATATTGCGTCTAGGGATCTCATTTCTGAATAATGATTAGCTAAAGGTACCAGGGATCTCTGGTTTTAACGAAATGCCACACAAATCGTGAAACTATCGACTTATTATATTACTCAGTCGTTCTTGTAACATTGTTGTTCGCAATTCATTTTTTATTCTCTTAAGCTGCGAAAATGACCGCTCTCCACTACAATTGGTAACCATTAGGCAAAGGAATATTCTTGTAGCAATTTCTACGTTTGGGAAAGTTTCTTCCAATTTATCTGATTTTATTAGGTTATGTAAGGTTGAGATATTCAATTCCACTGATTGCTTTGCTATGTTTTTTAAATATTGACTTAAATGAAAACATTCTGTTTTGAGCTCATCTGCATTAATGTCTTCATGATAAAATTCTGCAAATTTTTTGCATTTTTTGGTCAACTCATCAAATTCGATTGTTGTTAACTGACAAAGAAAACTTAATCGACTATCAATTTCTTGGTATGCTGCCGAACGTTTTTTTAAATGCGTACTTAATGTGTCAATTATGGGAATGAAAGTATCCACACGAAACTTCTCCTTGCCTCTCAACTGTGCAGTCTCTGATGATCCTTCAAAAAAAGTGATGCGTGTGCTGCAAAATTTTTTTCTTTCAAATGTATCTTTGTAGTCAGCATATGGATTTTTTTCTTTAGCAGCCGTTTCGTACTGATCAAAATTATTGCGTGCGGTATTGACATAACTGATTAGAGATTCGTAGAGTTTCGTTACAACGTCCATGGTCATAGTGCTATTCTATAAACTTAGACTTGTTTTATTCATAACTCCCAAAAGATCATTCCATATTTCCGTTAGAAGAGCAGTCTCAAATTTTCCCATTTTTTTTGCTAGGCTTTGGGCTTCCTTTCTAGTGTCTCCTGGTTGATTGATGTCACTCGCGATAGAAGACAATGCTACAGAAATATTTAAATGACCATTTTGCAAAGCATTAATAGCATTAGCGGGTGCAGACCACCTAGTTTCCGAAAGAGACTTCAGGACTCTATTTGCACCTAAATGATCTGTCAAAATTTTCCATCGTTTTGTCGAAGCCGAGAAAAAATTGAACAATTTTTGTACAAGTTGAAAAAATGTTACTGCTTCAGTAACACACTCAACAGCCTGAACACCCACTAAATTTAGCGAATGTGCTGCACATGGAACGTAAATTGCAAATTCGCAAACTTCTTTTATTCTTGACTGAACACCAGAGTACTTTCCAGACATATTTGATGCATTGTCGTAGCTCTGTCCGCGACAATCTTTTATAGGAATATCAAGGCTTTCAAAAAAGTTTAAAATGGTATCTGCTTGCGCATTATGTTCATCCATAGACAAAAATTGCAAAAATCTCTCAATAGGCTGTCCGTCTTTTACGTATCTAACTATGAAAGTCAGTTGGTCAACGTGGGACAGATCGGGCGTAGAATCGACGCTCATAGAGTAGTACTTTGCTGATTTAAGTTCTTTGACAATGGTTTTCAAAACTTGCTGTCCCATTAAATTAATAAATTCATTACAAATATTTGCCGATAAATATAATGTACTTTCTTTTCCACGATTTCCCTAGTTTTGTATGTGATCAGCAAGAAAAGGATCAAATTCACTAATCAGTTCTAAGCATCCCAAATAATTCCCATTATTTTGCGATCCTAATGTCTCATTATCACCACGAAAAGCAAGACCTCTTGAAGCCAAAAATTTCAGGACTGCAACAATTCCCCTGAGCACATTCTTCCAATAGTTAATTTCTGTATTATATTGGGACAGCAACTCAGTATCAATTCGTCCAGTAGTTTTCATTCTTGCAACATAATTCACCATAAATTCCCTGTGCTGTAAACAGTTCTCATGCTCTATCAATAAGTTGCTTATATGCTTCCAATCTTTATATCCATCAGGAGAACTTAAGTTATGTCCAGTACCAGTAGTGGTATTAAATAGACGGCAGCAATAACAGTATACAGATTTCTTTGCTGGTGAATAAAGGAGCCATTTTCTTTCTAAAGACTCACCGTTCGTCAATTTACGAATAAAAATATTTTTAGTCAAGTATCTAGTTTTCATTTTACCATTTGCATCTGGAAAACTTGTAGAAGTTTCAGAGAAGTCTCTTTTTTTATTTTGGAAAAACTCTGACCCTTTTCGAATCCAAATATCACGGACTTCTGCCGGTAAAATGTCGTCACAGTAAGTACCAGGGTCGGGAGACACTGATACATTCTCTAAGCTTGCAGTTATTAATTCACAGTAGCTTGAAGTCGATGGTTCAGCACCTAAAGTGTGTTTGTCATTTTCGTCACAGGTAACCTCTTTTTCCTAGTGACATTCAGAGGTACTTTTGTCTTGCGGTGATGAGAATGAATAATCGTTCGGCTTATTTGTTTCTTCAACCGTAAAAAACGAAGTGAGCTTTGGAAATTTTTCCGTTATTTCTTTTTGAGCTATAACTTTTTTTCTTTTTTGTGAACCACTTAAATATGTTCTTATCGACATAATGAAATAATGTTTAAACGAACAAATCGAAACTTCTGTTTATCTTACTCAATTTTAGATATCAAACGAAACAAAATAACGCCACTCACTCTTATCGGACTGATAGTTTAATACATAGAGGTATAAGATAATAGAGAGGCTATTCCCGTGTATGTGACTGTCCGTGAGCGTCCAAAGAATTGGATTTAGCTAATTTTCCCCTTTCGTAGCTACTTCAACTTCGGCAATTTTCGGAACTTCCATATTTCAAATGCAAAATATATTACAGCTTAAATGGTGAGAAATTATCTATTTTCAAAAAAGGCCGCCCAACTATCTCTTTGCGCAACAACTTAAACATATTACCTACAAGTTTCTTTAGCCCTCAAATGGGAAATCTACCATTTAATTATTTATAAACCCTAAAACTAAGCTGTAAAGGATGATACTTTTTCTCGTGAAATTTAAAGATAAATATCTAAACTTTGTCGAGGTTTTCCCCACATAAATTGGTGGCAATAGATAATTTAATAATTTTAATACGATGCGAATTGTCGGATACATTCGTAATTTCAATTTGACACTGAGCTGAATATACAGTTAGATAAATAATTCTACTTGAAGGTATGCGCACACTCAAAAAGTGTATGGCCAAGTTTTTTTTTCTAATATTTTTATGAAATTGAATTACCGGCGGCTGAGTATACTCTAAATTACGAGAAATTTTACTCCTCGAAATGCTTATTCATTGAATATCTACAAGAACCCAGTTTGATAGAAATTTCTTTGTGAACTCTTTTTTGATTTAATGTTGGTAGAATAATGTACATGCACCTTCAAATCGTCGAAGCCATTTCTCCTATTTCAGTTGGTTCAATGCTCGGGTTTTTTCGATTACAGCCGAACTGAATGAATTGTCAAAACAAGACTAATAATCTGTATTTTGATTCATTTACGGAGTGATTTACGGGCGAATTTTGTAAGTTACTTGTGTCAGACGAATTTTTCAACGATAAAAATTACAAATCGTGAGTGCTACTTTATTTGTGATTGTGGAAAAGTGCAAAGACAATAGTGACAGTGATTTTTACAGACAAATGTAGACAATCAAGTGTGTAATTTTCACTTGCAGAAATCACGATTGTTCGCGGCCACCCGGGGTGTCGTTTCATAGGTAAATTTTAGATAATTAATTAATTTTTAACTTTTGCGTTGATTAGGTCAAGATAGATGCCTTTTTCAATAATAATGTGGAAATAATTGGTTTGTCGGTCAATAAGATTGTTTACAAAGGCGTGGCTTAATCTGCGGCTCGAGCTTTTACCACTCACCTGAATTTTTTGTGCGTTAAACTTTCGCGAACCCATTGGTATTTGTTGGTATTTGTAAATTTTTGCAAATGTTTGTAAAAAGGGGGCGGTTACGACGCAAAAGTGGCTTATCGTCCTCTCTATATCTAATAACTCTATGGTTTAATACATCATTCAGGGATTCCCCCAACCATAGACAATGTCGACATTTATGTTTGACACGCTTGACTTAGGAATCGGAGGGATTGCGTGAGTGATCGCCAGATGGTGTACTTAGTAAATTAGGTAGGACACGTTCGGAAATATTATTAATTAGTACAGTAGGAACAGGCGCTGTCATCTATATAATGACGTAGTATATGCCTTGTAAATACCTTTTGATAAGATTACTGATTTGTGAAAAAAGTGTAATGTACCCGACAACAATGTTCTGAGAATAAATGTGTGAGAGAAATTGTCGGTCCTTCGGGGCTCCTCTGAGATTGGGGGCCCTGGGCACGGGCCCCGTGTGCCCTTATAGTAAAGACGGTACTGTATCTCAGACACCAAGCCTGAGACACTTCACCCTTTGGAAGACAACATTCGCTACAGCATTGAGGAGATACGGTCATATAGGTTAGATATAGGTTAGAGCAATAAACGAGTGGAAATGTGACCTCTGGATTGGACTTCCTACGTGCCAGTTGTAACCTTCTATAGTTGGTTCATAAATTTTGCTGTATTTCGATTCATGGTCAAGTGATTCTCATTACCAAATTTCTCCTAATTTATTTTCTGGAGCTCAATTATCTTATACATATTATTCTTTATACTTTATATACTTTGTATATTATATTTTTATACTTTATATATACTTTACTTTACATTTATATTTCATATTTTTTTGGTCGATTTTCTCATAAACTTTTACACGAAGTCTGTTCAAAATCTATCACAAATTTCATCCTTTTTCAAAAAATTTTCATACATACATTAATATCTTTTTTGTCCCCTTCAAAGTCATCCCCATCAGATGTTGGATATTTGTGTCAGCGGTTTTTTTCAAACCTCGAAGCACTTGCGTCAAATCATTTTTTGCAATTTCGTTCAAATCGTTTTCAATTTCGTTTTTCTCCACCTTCAATGCCATTTTTTCTCCTAAAATCGCATGAATTGCACACTATTTGCCGGTAATATTCCTTATCAACCATTCTACACCGTGAAAAGAACTCATAATGCATCGTGTCCTTACAAGCGACGCTAACTTTAAGCAAAACCATCACATTCTACTGAAATTAGCATGCTTTTTACGTCCTAACCTCATGCGGTGCCTCCAATTAGATGATTGAACTTTTCTTGTCATAACCGCAAACCTATGATTCGTCAACAATTATGACCCTTAGGAGCAAATTTGGATCTTTACAAATAGAATAGAATAGAACAACTCCTTAGAAAATTTAATGTGATGCTAATTTTAGTTGAAATCGCACGATTTTGGTCAGAATTTCGCAGTGATCCATCTACAGCCCAAGTTATGGTTAAAACCGAATGGAACAAGCCAATCAAATGTTGAGGCTTTCTGTTGATGAACTTCTCCAACGGTAATTTGACGATTGTCCAATACTTTTTTTTCACTTTATCAATGTTTTCGTCTGTTGCTGACGCGCTCGGGAGTACGGCTCGCTTTTCGTTTTTCACATCTTCTCGGCCCTCAGAGAACACTTAGTACCACCCCTAAGCATTGTTTTGACCCCAGGTAGCTTCCCCATATGCAAGAGTCAACATTTAGTCATGCGTCCGCGCATTTAAGTTAGTTTTCATAGAAAATTTGATACAATTTCTTTGATCCATTTTTCGGAGTAGACGAAAATCTTAGTCTTTTCTAAAAAATCTAAAATCCAATCTAATCTAACACGTCCAAGCAATGCAGCTGTCAAAAATTAACTGAAGATTAAAAATGGCCGAATTTGTTAGCATAAGCGGGGGACATAAGTGCCAACATAACGCCAGAAAAAATTCGAAAATCGAGTGTAAGTAGCCTGCGGAAGTTTTAAATTTACAATAATTTTTTAGCAGAACTAGTAGTTTGTTGAATTTAGTTCAAAATATCGATATTTTTTGCATTCGAACCTTTCCGTCGTTCCCCGTCACTTCCTTCGATTCGTTCACAGACGATGGTGGGGTACCGCCAAAACGCGCCTGTGGACGAATCAAAGGAAGTGGTGGGGAACCACGGATTGTTCTGAATACAAAAAAAAGTAATTCCATCCCCGTTGAAATCGATGTCTTTGTATTAGCTTACGACGCGGAAAAGACTTTATTTAGTTGGATGAAAAAATGAGGATTTATGACTGATTTACCGGAGGATATATCATTTTGTACGCAGACCTCGTAGGCCTCGCGAACGATGACCAATTTACCAATCAGCCCGTTTAAAGTACAAGAATTCTTTTTAGGTCGCATCAGGATCTATTGTTTGTTGATGCTTTTGAAATGAAGTAGTCCCAAAGCATAAACAAAATTTAATAGCAAACTTTATTCACTCAAATTACTGCCAGCGTACATAGAAAATTCTCAAGCAAACGTCCTGTCCTTCTTATTCCTTGACTATTTCAAGACGTCTTGCCATTCAACAATAGAAATTCCAACCAATTTATCAACTCTTCATCATCAAATTAGTAAACTGTTAAAATCTATAAAACCATTCAAGCTGACAACTGAAACAAATCAAAAAATTAATCGGCAAAAACTATTTAGTAACCATTCCTGGAAATATCTTCCATCTTGAGATCGAGAGTCGAGAGGAATGATCCCAATAGAAAGATGAAAAACTATTTCTTAAGTTGCATGACAATCGATTTCAAATCTAACCATTATTCGTTGGGAGGTGTCATAGTCATAAGTGGAATGCTTACATCTCGCACGTATTGTTATGTAAAATACTCGGTCTTGTTCTCCGCGAAGATCAACAGATTAGCGCTCCTTAATCATGATTGAAGGAACGCACACGAACAGAAGAACCAACGGCTTCTAGGCCGCAGACTTGGCAAGATCAAAACGTCCTCCGTGCACAGATTTAAGCTGCCTTTGCAACGCATCGTTGATGGATCGACTTCCAACATATTCCCACTTGCGGTTAATTTGAATATGAACATGCAATGGGAAAAACGAAGAAGGTGGCCACTGAATGTGGAGACATCTGAACCGCGTAGACTTTGATTGATTCCTTGGAAATTCGTAATGAGAAACGAATTTTGAAGTGTAGCTACAGGACGCGGATTGTTCCTTGGAAGCTTTGTGAGCTATTTCTGATGGACAAATCGAGCCCATCCGATGATAGATAGACTTCTGGGTGAGTATAATTGTTTGTGAGATTCTAGTTTCAACACGATGATGTTTTTGGTATTAACGACATGATTGGCAACTTAAATCTTATTCAATTTCCATTGTAATGAAAGCTTTCTTCTTGGACAAACATTTGCTACCTACATCCTTCAATTAAGAGAGAATATTTAGTGAGCTATACAGAATCCCAGGAATAGTTGCGTCTTCGAAAAACACAACAATAAGCATGCAAAGACGTAGTAAGAATATTTGGGGACCGATCCGATTTACCTTTGAAGAGGACCGATGCTCCCTCCTTTATTGATAAAGTGAAAATAAGCATTGCAAACGATGATCGCATCCTGAACTTAGGTGATTTGGTATTTATTTACCACTAATGTTTATCAAAAATCATCCTGAGAATTCGAAAATCGAATTTTTCGAAATCGAATCGATGATTTGAGTTCTTCATAAGAACAACGGATGCAACATCCTTAAGTTCACCGAGAACTTTTCTTCAATGATGCGATAAGGACAAATGAATTATAACGAGAACCGAAATTTGAAAAATAAAAAACTATTTTTCTTTCTTTACTCGCCTTAAAAATAATTTATTATTATAAATTAAATGTCGATCTTTAATTTTCAACACTAGTTGAATCTGTCTGCAGTATTTTTTAGCATTAAAAATTATTTTATAACTTTTTAACGTCCAAAAATATTTCAAAATCTATTTGAACGCGTCAGAAATTTTTTCTACGAATTCGAAAAAAACCTTTGAAGGTTGAAAAGACTTCGAACATGAGAAAATGAAAGAATATATTAAAATAAATCAAACAATTAACAAAATATTATTATTACTTACATACTTGTTTTCATCTCTTAACTATTTATGCTTACTATTAAGAATTAATTTAGACTTTTTGTGCCCAAAAACATTTTAAAAATATTTTTACGTGTCAAAGATTATTTGAAATGTCAAAAACGTTTGACTATTGAAAAGTCATCAACTATTGCTTAAAATAGAAAAAAATTATATGTTAAAAATATTTATTGGTTTGAATACGAACTTACGTCAAATATATACTGTGTCAGCCAAAAAAAGGATGATTTTAAAAATTCCACAGCATGCGTCTGACACATGACTGCGAGTTATCAGTAATAGTGAGACGTAGCTTGGCTTTCCGGAAAATTTTCATCTAGAAACGTGCCACGGTCAAGTTAGTTGTTGAATTATGCATTGTTGTTGAGCAATTATTTTGACCTGTGTCGAAATCACATATCTCAAATCAATATTCCAGTAAAATCTTCATCATAAGGAAAGTGAAACCTTTCCGCGAATTAGAAAGTTTAAAACCGTGCCGGAATTTCGTGACGCGTATGGATGACACATGCAGAGGCTCAATCGCTACCCTGGATCTCAGGATGTCATTTGGAAAGAGATAGACTAACATTTCCATGTCTAGAATACCTGTGCTGAGTATTGTCGGGAAACATGCTATCGGGCTTCTTTGTTTACTCTTTATTTAGCGCAGAAATCGGCATTAAACGGCCTAAATCTAACGCACGTTCTTGTGAAAACAGTATTTTAGCAAACCCCAGCGCAACCAAAACTCTCTTTTCAGGCAAGGCTGATTATCAGATATATAAACACGTCAAAAAACGAAATAATCATTTCTGAGTCTTACTCAATTCAAAGTCAAATGGAATAAAATCTTGGTCCTCGTCTTGTACTGCAATCAAAAAAAGTAAGATTTATGTCGGTATCTGAATTTACAACCTAAACTGGGGGTTATCTCAGATATGATTGATATTCTACGTCAACTAGCAACACTTTCATTCCAACAATATAAAATGAGAAGATACCAGCTAAAATGTAGAAATATCAGGAAAATCTAGCACAGCTATTTAATGAACAACACTATTTCTAAGCTTTCAGAAATGAAGTCCCAACTCTTTTGTTAATAAGGCTCATAATCTCATATTATAACAGAATAACAGTCGCCTACCATATCGCTCCCTAACTCCATGGGCAAGTGAAAACCCTCAGTCCGTCTCTGTCACATTTTATAAAAGCAACATCTGCAATTCCTCTGAGGCAATCAACGCCACATGCACTGACTAAGTCAGCGTATGCGTCATACTCAAGTCATATAACTTTTCTGCAACTTACAGAATGGCCATCTAAGTATACCTGTCATACCTTTAACAAATCAAGTCCACGAGCCAACATAACCAGTCAGTTCCTACTCTGACTGTCCAGTCTGACAGCTCTAACGGCCAGAATTTCAGAAAAAACCATATACCAGGTTGATTAGTTTTTTCCAGTTTTCCTTAGAGATGGCGCCAACGAAATGTACGCCGCGTATGACTTTGACAGATACGCCATTTTTATCGTCTTACATTTAGCTACAAACGTGTTTGTTTTATCGTATTAATCAATCATGTCGAATTTCGTGCCTGAAAAAGAGCATTTGCGGTACGTATTGCTTTTTTTTTGTTTAACCAAAAGAAAAAGCCTGTTGAAAGTCATCGTTTGGTGATAAAAACATATGCTGGGCACGCTTCAGAAATTAGGACATGCGAGACATGGTTTCAACAATTCGCAAGTGAAATTAATTTCAATGTGAAAGAAAGTAAATGCTCTGGAAGACAACAAAAATGTGAAGATGAGGAATCGCAGGAGTTATTGGATGGTGGCCCAATTTACCCTCAATCATTTAATGTGTCACAGAAAGCGATCAGCGGACGTTTAAGGGCAATGGGTAAGATCAAGAAACACAGTAAATGGGTCCCACACGATTTTAATGATCGTCAAATGGACAATCACAAGTCATTTTTCTGACACGGTATTCATACATTACTTAGAAGTTGGGCGAATAGTGTAGAAGGGGATGGCCAGTGTAATGTATAAAAAAAATGTTTGTCTCCAAGAAAACCACGTATGTTGTACCAAAAACAAACGGAAAAAACATATGCATAGACATGGTAAGTGACACTCGTCTTCTTTGTTCTGCTCTTACTCTTCTCCAAGAGATTCATAACCTAAGGACGACAATGATCTCCAGGAATGGATCCTTCAATTTTTCACGTTCCCAGAGGAAGGCCCTCTTTCAGGGCACATCTCAAAACGATCTTCAGATAAAGCGGTGTTTCTGAATTGAAGACCTTCATTTTCAAGGCTGATCTATGTGGCCCGTTTTTTGCGTCGAACTAGGCGATCGACGAACTTTCCTTTCGAACTTGAAAGGAAATCGAGCGTTTTCGGGCTGTAATAATACTTTATCGGGGCAAATTAAAAATTGCTTAAAAGATTGACATGGCCTAACGTCGTGTGCGACGTGAGGCCATGAGTATTGTAACGTGAGTATTGTGCGCTGCCTCTCCTCTCTATTGACAGCATATCTTGAGCCCTCCACTTGCCGGTCATAAATTCTCCGTCTCTCCTTAGCAAAGGGGGCGATGCGTCTCACTCCTGCGATCACCAGCACCGCCACCACCAGCAGAGACAGTGCAGTATGCAGACGCAACCCGCAAAGATCCTCGTTTATGTACCTGCGCCAAGCGCTTTCGGTACAGCCCCTTACTGAGAGCTCCGGCCCAAACCTCAGAGCTGTACAGTAGCACTGATCGTACAGCACTCATGAGAAGTCGGCGTTTGCTCGGTGTGGGCCCACCGATGTTGCACACTAGCCAACTTAGAGCTGAGACGCCTATCGCGGCCTTTTTCGCTGTTGCCCTGATCTGTTCCGAAAAGCTCATTTTGGAATCGATCAATAGTCCAAACATTTTTTTGCAACTTTAGACTCAACAGTCGCATCTCCGATCTGCAAAGGAATTACCGTGGGAATTCTTTTCTTCGTGAAAATGACCACCTACGTTTTCTCTAGTGCCAAACTGAACCCGCGGGTGGTCATCCATTCCCTCACTTGACGCATTAGCACTCCCAGTCTGCGCTGCGCATGTTCAACTGTGCATCCGGCGACCAGTGCTGCTATATCATCTGCATAGGCTACTAAGCGCGACTCATCTGGCAGCTCAAGCCTCAATAGTCCGTCGTATGAGGCGTTCCACAAGTCTGGTCCCAGTATGGAGCCTTGCGCTACACCAGACGTTATCTCCATACTGCGCCGCCCATCTTGCGTGTCAAAGAGTAGACTGCGGTCCTTTAAGTAATGCCTCAAAATCCGCATCAGATACCCTGGCAATCGGAAAAAATTTTGCAATGTGGCAAGAATATCCGACCATCTGGCGGAGTTGAAGGCATTTCTGACGTCAAGCGTCACTAGCAAGACAACTCGTTTTTCAGAAAGAATTTTCAGAATTCGGTGGGATAGTAAGGGATATTTGTATTACGAACTGCTGAAACCTGGTCAGACTATTACTGGCGAACGTTACCGACAATAACTGATCAAACTGAACCGCGCACTTGAGGAAAAACGACCAGAATTTCACTGAAGACATGATGAAGTCATTTTTCAACATGACAATTCTCGGCCGCATGTAGCAATACATGATGAAGTCATTTTTCAAGTAGTCCAGAACTACTTGGGAAACATTAATTGGGAAGTTCTGCCCCACCCGCCGTATATACCAGACTTGGCTCCTTCTGACTACTCTTGGTTTCTACCGATGCAACACACACTTTTGGAACAGCACTTCCATTCTTACAAAGAAGTTACAAATTGGCTTGATGAGTGGTTAACCTCAAAAAATGAGAAGTGGTACTGGGACGAAATCCATCAATTGACAGAAAGATGGGAAAAAGTCGTAGCTAACGATGGCCAATACTTTGATTATTGAATTCATTCCTTCTGATATTCAAATAAATGCATATTTCAAGCAGAAAAAATCCGCTTCATATTTATACACCTATTATTTCAGCCCTTGATTGAATTTTTTGGATCAGTACATCCATAAAAGATATGAAGCCGAGCACAGTTTGCAACTGCTTCATCAAAGCGGGATTGAAAATGCCAAATGCAAATGACACTCAAGAAAATGAAGAAACAGAAGGAATTAGTGACCAACTTCAAGTGCTAGGTGACTGCAATAATTGTGACTACTTCTCGATAGATGAAAATGTGTCTACTGATAATTAATGCATTGACCTAGATTCTATAATTAATGATGTAAGGGAAAGCGAACATCCTGAAGGGGAAAGCGAACATCCTTAAGAGCTAGACACTAAAAAAACCGAAGGCTTGCAGGGTCAAGCAAAAGTAGAATATGATAAAGCTGTGACTTGTATGCAAAAATTAAACAATCCTAACTAGATCGGGACATCCCTGATGGTTTCAAATTGGTAGCAGATGCACGGATCCTTTTAGAGTCTAATTATGAATAAAATGTGAGGTAATCAACTTTGTGACTTGTGACACTTTAACAAAGTCTCATTTAAAACCAATCAATTTAAGTAATTTTCATATTCGTCTGATAAAGCAAATAGGGTGACAGCTTAAAATTTAATTAATAAAGCGATATGTCACACATTTCTATTACAAGCTATAAAATCAAAATGAATACCTTTACCAGAAGCAAAAGTATCAATAGATTCATTGACAATTAATGGAAGAAGTATAAGCCAAACAGATTCCAGCAATTTTCAACAGATGATCTGGAGTTTCGACATTTTCGAAATGAAATTTTTTGGCTCAATTACGTTTGACTATGCTTCGCTTCTATTTCATTTTCCCTGCTCTTAAAGACTGTACATCGCATTATAATTACTTTTGTTGACAGCTCGCCCAACTCAGCGGCTCGCAACATTTTCTTGTGGAACATTTTCTTGTGTACGCTTTCTCTTCTCTTTCAATCTTTCAGATCGCGCTGAAAAAATGGTCCTCCAATGATCTCTGCTTTGATATAATATATCAATAATCTTTTAGCCGACTCAGTCCGGTCCCAAATTTCTGGGCTCTGTTTTCGTAACCAAATAGAGCCTTTTAACTTGCAATCCGCCGTCCAATCAGCCCTACAATTTGACATTGTACGGATGTATGACCATTTCGTCCTTCTCTATGTATTCAATTAAGGCAATTGCGAATCCCAGAAAACGGTGGCAATCGCAACTCCGGCTGAAAAGATGCATGTCACCTTTTTCAAGTACATGCGCAGGGGGATGCCCACTGTTACCACTGTTCGTTGGTCTCTGGTATTTATATCCGAAACATGTATCCAGTGGATACATGCTTCGTTGACGGTCACGAAATGACGCAGAAACTCTTGCAGATTGCGCTGGAACAGCGTCAAACACTGCTGTAAAACGGTCTCACGGTTGCAAATTATGGTAATCCTCTATTCTAAACATATATAGCACTCATAAGATAAAATTTGGAAGAGGAAAATAGATTAGAATCATAAATACCTTTTTGATACTAGTGATGGTCTTTCCGATGATATCCTAAGTGATAGAAAAATTTAAGAATATTCAAATATATGTAAAAGTAGAAATTATAAGGAAGCAATAAAATGTGTCAAAAGAACTGACGATATTTCTACACAAGAAAAGTTTCGCTTTAAAAGAAATATTTATAAAAACAATAAAAGGGTTGTCTCATTCTATGATCCCTAAATTTGCACTTTGGAGTAAGCAAATGCGATACCCATCGCGCTTACAGTTTTCTCATGCGGGATATGACCTACAGGGTCTTGTGAGGTACCTACTGTCTCAGCTATCTGGCTTATCTTCAATCGACTGTCTGCTGTGGGTTTTGGTATCGTTGTCCTCCTTTTTAGTCGTTTTCGGAGCGCCTGACGGTCATTCCTCAAAAACCGACGTGGACCCCTTTGAAACTCTGGAAACTAATTTTTAACGGTTGCCATCGAAGGAAATAAGTCATCAAAGTCAAGTTTGATTTAATCCTTTGAAAAACAAGAATCAAAACCAACCGATATTGTTTTTTTTTTTTGCATTTTCGCATGCATCGGACAATCCTCGTATCGCTATCCCAAAGAAGACTTTGGATGGAGCTTCACTTTTGAATGCATGTTTGGCAGCTCATCATACCGTCATCAATAATGGAATCTATCCAGGTTTTGTCAATTTTTATCAATAATTTGATCAAAATTTTTGTCGTTAAATAGTGTGATCGTTCCATTTGACTAGAGGTGAAGAAGCGTCATCCCTTTTTTTCCCTTTTTCCTCACAGAAGACACATTTCACCAAAAACTTATATCAAAATCTTCTCTTAGATTTGATGCCTTTAACAAAGGGCATCAAAACTTTTGACGCAATATATGAAGATCTATTTGGTTACGATTGTCGACTTCGATTGCGAACGGAGAATGTTACCGGTGACTTGGTGAAGAAACAATCTATGCATAGGATGCGTCAGTTTCCCTTTTTCGACATAGGAAAGTAACGAGTGATATCAACACCTATTCTCTGAAATGATACCTTTGGCGGAAGCGCAAACGACACCAGTCTTACGCGTTTTCGTGAGTTTGTCGACAATCAAACCTTTCCCGCACTTTCGCTAGGGTCCTGTTTATACCAAGATGAGCTTCTGATGTATCTCCGTGGATTTTATTAAAAAATCGTTAACGCGGCTGTTAGGAAATAACTTAGCAGCGTTTGTGATATGCTATCAACTGTTCTCCAGTGTCGCTTGAGGACCTCACTTTCGATTCCCCGATAGTTTCATTGTATGTCATAATTTTCAATACAGTGCTCTTCATTTCGTACAACTAGTTGGCTTTGTTTATATCATCGGTGGTTCAATATTGTCATGAGCCAGGTGGACAACATGGATTTCCTGCTGCCACCAACACTTGTCGATTTTATTGGTGAACGCCTGTCCATCCGTGACTGGCATTCCTCGATTCGTTTTAAATTTTTGCAATTTACCCAACAGGCAGGACGAAACAATGCAACGGCCATACATCTTCAATCAAATTCAAATTCCGGCAATCTAATCCCTGGTCCGCAGAGACATGTATGAGTTTTACAAGCCGTATGCTTTGGATCGTATCTTGTTGAAAGATGGATTAATGGAATTTAACCCGGATTTCAACAAAGATGCTTCAAGATTTTCTGATACCATGGGATATCAATTTAATTGTAAGTACTCATTTCGCCTAGTTTTACCCGAATTCTAGAGAGTTGTTTGATACCAAAAAGCTCAAAATTACTTCTCTCCGATCATAGGACCTTCTTCCTGGAGAAAACTTGTTTACCCGCATAATTTTTTCCAAATGCCATACGCTTGATTGCGCTAACTGATTTGCGGACTTTCCACCAGCGAACATATCCCCGGGTAAATTCACAGGGTTGACTCTTAGAATTCCACCAAGCCTACATAAAATGGCTCAAAATGGCCCGCTTCTTGCCCTGGAAATCTTGACTGAAATAGGCCATCTGACAGTTACCTCACTGAAAAGACCGCACAGTGATTGTGTCATAATTCAAACGTGAAGATTTAAGTAGTGATTCAAGAGGGTCCCATTTTTCAACCCAGAGAGAGAGAGACATTTAAAACTAGGAGATAGCCTTAGACCGACTCCCTTCTATCGTAGCCTGGATTATATTCATATTGTCCAATGAAGTGAACCCTACGATGTTGGTGAAATCACTTTTAATCAGTAATATGTAAAGGCAGTGTGGATATAATAATCGAATATCCCGGTCGGCGGAAGAAACTTATCCTATAATCTAAGTGAAAGCGAAACTATGCTATGCTTTGTAAAGTTAATGTCCATTTCTGTTCAAGAACACATTGCTTCCTAGGATGTTACTGCAGGGCCAAATTTTCAAGATAATTTCCAAAATTAACCTAATCTCCGAAGTATAAAAGCTGGTGTTCTGGTGCATCTAAAAAATACTTTTAGTATGTCTTCACCCAATACAAGTTCCTTTCCAGACCATGGAAATAGAAAGAAAGTAATTAAAACTTCTGTGTGCGAGGGATTTCCATCATTAAAGGTTAACACAAGCAACATTGCTATGGAAACCACCGGCAGTCAAATCGTTTTGAAAAAAGGATAGCTACTAAGTAAATGAATCGCCAAATCATAAAATCCGACAATAACATCTCGTTGATCTAATCGTTGCCATTAAATTTAACATGTTACTTTCCAACAGAGAGCTCTTACAATAACAAGAGCTTATTCCTTTGCTTCGAACGAATCTGCTAATTATCACAACGTCTAACATCTAATCACTGAACAAAACAAAGCTCCTTTGTACCATAACAAATATGGTCATGTATCTTCCGAAATTTATATGTGGAAAACTTTCTTTCCTACCTCATATATGTGCGTGTCCCTAATTGAAAATTAGTAAAACTATTTAAAAGACAAACAAATTTTGATGGTATCTACCGACTGAAGAAATTTAACCAGAACAAATGTTGGTCAATTAATCATGCGATGAATATACTCTAGGTTTCCGTTTGGTTTTGAAAGAAAAATGCTACTTCTGCTCCCGGGGTCTGCTGTTGCTCCCAGGAAGTTAAATGTTGTATAGCCCAAATGTTCGCCTCATTAACGCGCTTAGAGTAGAAAGATCTTCGCTTGTTAGTGATGGAATTGAACAGAAATTCTATGCATGGATGTTAACGAATCTTTTTAAATCAATTTCACCTTAAATACTTTAATTTTTCATGGGTTTTGATTGGCAAAAGCGCTGGTTGAGGAGTGCTGCCATCCGAGAAATTCAGCGTTCAGTAGATATTTTCAGTAATGACTTGGACGTCGCTGGATTTTAGGTTAATTTTGCGGATTGAGTGAGTTCCTAACAACTAAGAAATTTGGCTGATGGGATTCGCAACCGCCTAGATCTGGCAGGATCGTCTGCTATTCTCTCAAAAGAGACAAACTGGGAAATTTTTCGGGTCTCGGTTGCCCACAGTAAAACCACTTCACTGAAACCTGGTAACAGCTATCGGAGAAATTACGATGGGAAGCTGATTAACCCCAGGGAATCCATTCCGTACGGTCATGTGGTTGAATTGCTGTCATTTTAATATCTATCTTCCCATTCAAAAGATAGAACCCTAACTGAAAAAAAACGTTGGATTAAAATTAATTCCATGTTCTCAAAGTATTTAGTGCCATCATAGATGAAAACGGTCTAAATACGAAATTCCCGATTAGGGCATTTAGCGGACGCCGAAAGGAGCAGCTCGCCTTAATTCACGTTGTTTTACATTGGCTATGCGTTCACATGACAAATTATGGTCATTTGTCGAAAGTCAAAACACGGTCGATAACAATCGACAACGAACATCGTCCCAGAAGACGATCTCCCGTTTTGTTACTATGTGGCTGACAACCTTATGTATGGGTGCAGATCGAAGCTACACACCTACGGCCTTAACCCTGTGTCGAGATCAGAATTTTTCCACTTTTGGATATCAAGTTTACTGCCATTGTTTCAAAGAAAGGATAATGATTTGCTAGCGCGAAGATGTCGGAAAACATCACCGTTTGCTAATGTTTTGCCTAGTGGCAACTTTCACATTCTTTTGAGACTACATCTACACAGAATATCCTTCAGGATCCACGGGGTTAAAAAGGTGGTCAACATGCATTGTTGGTTTTGTAAAAAAAGACAGCACTCGTACTGGTTGGACATGGGCCAGTGCTCAAGATGCTACACACCTTGGGTTGGACAAGTAAACAGGCACAAGGAAAGGTGGTGGTCCGTAAGAGTTTTCCAAGTATATGTTACACAAAACCTCTTCGTACGCAAATCCGATGAAGAATGTAATTCATCGAAGTCAACGAGCCCAACATGAATGATGACCAGAAGGTTTGGTCAAATCGCCGTGACTGATTTCAATGTTGAAACCACTCAGCGCCCCACTGAGTGGCCATGACAAGGACCAATTAATCGTTGGAACATCTACAGCCGTTCTTCTTCCATGCAACCCACATTGTACATGTTTTTCTGCGCTACTGTATGTGAACATATCGCGGTTTCATTTTCGAAATCTATCACACCAATAAAGACGGCCAATTTTTCGAAGGATTATATGTTTTTGTTGAATATTTTCGTTGATGAGAAAAAGAAAATTATCAGTTGTTTGATGGTTGCTAGGTTGCATATTGGATTCGCCTTTTTATTTCGATTAGCATTATCCTGCCGAGGATATAATGGTACCTTAGCTCAGCAATAATGGAGACTTTTTCGCTTTGCAACTAGAATCAGGAAATTGATTTTGGTTCAAATAGATCACATATGTGTGACCATAAAGTTATGTTTCATAGTATTTTTTTTTGTTTTTTTTTTGTTTTTGTTTGGGAGGTGAAGGCTATTTTCGCCCTGAGTGTCGGACTCCCCCGCTACCGGACTACCGACTAAACTAATAGTATGGAAAACGACATACTAATAGTATGGAAAAGAGTATCGTTAAAGAGATTTTATTTTGAACTTTATAACCAATATGTATGCACTAAAGGATTTGTAACTTTCAACTCTTTTTTATATAATCCGCAACTTTGGAACCAAGTTCGTTTTTAACTGAGCAAGTAGAACTCATAAATTTTATAACTGGCAAGGAAACTGCTGAGGGTCCACTGATCTGAAAATTTTCATGTTTTGTACTGCTCTATAAGAGCTTTTTTGAGCTGACTTTTTTTCATCTTTTAACACATGCATTGTTTAAGGCGTTATTGTTTATGTACGCATGGGCTATTATTCATAATATGTGTAAGCCTCAAGATATTCGTACTATGGGGAACCTAAGTGTTCATATGTCTTTAATTGTCGCTTGTCTCAATACTGCGAACTTAGCTCTTTGCGGCTGAGCTCTATCAGAGCTCTTCCTTTCATTTGAATATAACGGGACTTTAATACCAGAGTATACGTGTTGGCTACATATGTAGCCATGGGTATTATTTTTGTTCATAACTTAGGCGGCCTCTAGACCTACAATAATATTGTACAATACTTTTATTGCACAATAAGATTGAAGGGCGCTCTGAATCCAAAGAGCAATTATATTGCACAATAATAATATATAAACGAAAACTGCACAATGTTTTCGTGTTCAGTAGGAGAATAGTATTGATACCGTGTACACCGTGCGAAGCAACATGTTCGAACAAGATTTAGCTGCAGCTGTAGTGTTGTTGCTTGTGGCTAAACGTAAACTGAAACAAACACGTCGTTGGTCGAAAGATTGGTACAAGAAAAGGCAGAAATACACTCACGAAAATCTTTTAAAATACTTGATGTTAACTGAGGAAGCAGACTTCAACAATTTTGGACGACTGAACTTGGAACAGTTTCAAAAGCTACTAGAACTGGTCACGCCATTGATTGTGAAAAAAATACAAACATGAGGGAAGCAATACCACCTTTTCAACGGCTTTCAATTACATTACGGTATATAGCGACTGGAAATACTCTAGAAGATTTAAAGTTTCATAGTGCAATTTCTCCACAAAGTCTTTCCTTAATAATTATGGAAACATGCGATGCGATAATACATGTTTTGAAGGAATTTATCAAGGTAAATTAAGATTATAATCTTTTTATTTATTTATTAAACTATATATATCGAGAAAATGTATCTTCGTTCGCGTCATCAGCATCATTTTCTTGAAAGTTCTGCTGGTTATGTTGCAGCTGCTCAGATGGAAGTTCAGAATTTTGCTGCTGAGAATAGTTTATAAAATATTGAGGCGATGGCGTGCCGCTATAACCGGTTGGAGTTGGCGTGGATCTGTTATATGTCGGAGATGGAGTAACTGTTGGAGTATTTATTTTTACCGAATCGCGGTGTAAAAGTCCTAATTCTCCTTCCATGATAATAGCATTTTTAGCAAAGATTTGTTGCATTGGTTTCATTTTCTTCAAATCTGCAGCACAAGACAAAGCCCAGTTTTGATATTCGTCTGGTTTCTCTTTAAGACGATTAGCTGCCAATACCATAAGTTCATCATCAAGTTTTCTCTTTAAATTTTTAGCTTTAGTCTTCGAAACTGCATAGGATGTAGATGATGCTTGATTCGCTCCAACAGTTGTAGTATCCTCCTAAAAAGATAAATAATTTGTTTTGATTTTATTTTCAGTTACCGCAAACAGTTGAGGAATGGCAACAAGTTGCCAAGGATTTTGAGAGCCAGTGGAATGCCCCTCATGTAATCAGTGCTATAGATGGCAAACACGTGGAAATAAAGAAACCTCCTAGTTCTGGATCATACTACTACAACTACAAAAAAACATTCAGTATTGTGTTGATGGCGATTGTAAATGCAAACTACGAGTTCATTATGGTTGATGTTGGAACTAATGGTCGTGTATCAGATGGAGGTGTGCTGCAGAATACAGCATTTGGACAGCAATTAAAAAATAATGCTTTAAATATCCCACCACCTGCATTGTTGCCAGGAAGTTCCCGAAAACTCCCATACTTTTTTGTTGGGGACGATGCTTTTCCAATGTCTCAAAATTTAATGAAACCATATAGCCAAACTGGATTAACAAAAGAGAAAAGAATATGCAACTATCGAATATCGCGAGCTAGAAGGATGGTTGAAAGTGTTTTTGGTATACTAGCTACTCGTTTTGGAGTATTTCAAAGAGCATTTTCTTTTGATCCTATAAAAGTGAGGAAAATCGTTTTGACTTGTTGCTATCTACACAATTTTTTGAGAAAATCCCGTTCCTATTTATCATCATCATTCATGTTTCGTGAAGATAACGAATCAGGAATAATACACCCGCCATCTCAGGAAGTATTATAGTTGACAACATTGGAAAATATCAATAAGAAAAATTCGCTGAATATCGCGAAGCAAGCACGGAACGAATACAGTGCATTTTGTAACAACGAACGTGCAGTTCCCTGGCAAGATGAAATGTTCTCGTAAAACACAATTTTGTATTCATTTAAATAAAATAAATTAAAATTTACCTGTGTGTAAATATTGTCCAAAGCAGAACGTTCACTCTCTCCTCCCGGACTACCTATCGTAGACTGAGTATCCCTACTAGACTGTGAATCCGATGCGGATTCCTGATCTTTTAAAAATAACATTTCTTTAAAATACCATAAAGTAGGTTCGTAAATGTCGTCTGTACTACATCCGGATTTCATCGACTGGAGGTGTTTCTTGAGCTCCTTCCGGTAGTTAGTTCTTAAAGAATTGAATTTTTTCTTCACATCATCTTTGCTTGCCTGTGGAAACATCTCTTTGTATTTAGACAACAATGTTTGGTAAGCAATGTTTTTTTTATCACGGTCATGATATTCTTTGCTCTTGACATTCCACAGAGATGGCAATTCTCTGAACAATTGGATACATTCGCAAATAAACTCTCTTTCCTTAACTTTTGGATTCTCTTGTTCCGCCATTTTGCATGCGCGCGTGTACTCCTCGTGACAACGAACCACAGATTGAAAAATATTGCGCAATACTGACCCTACACGATACAATTTAAAAATATGGTGCAATAAAAATTAAACTCGCTCAAACTTTCGGTCAATCATTGTGCAATCTTCAATATTAACCCTAGACGGTCAATTATATTGTACAATTCGCAATATTGCGCAATATAATTGATCGTTTAGAGGCCGCCTTAGTCAAAACGAGTGGCTTAAGGCCCAGATACAACACTGACCCGACGGCGATGCGAGAGCGCGATGTGATTCTCGCTCGTCGTTGCGGAACGCATTCAATTTACAATGCACGCGATGCGAGGAAGAATAATGTTCATATGACAAATGTCAAATTGGTGACGTTTCGAATGAACTTTGATTAAAATTATTTTTCATTTCCAAAAGTTTTGAATTTGGAATATTCCTTCGTTTGGCAAATAATAACCTCAATAAGGATGCACGAAATTTATTATGAAGGATGCATGAAATACATTCAGAATAACCCTAGTACTTAAAAGGTGAATAAGGCCTTTGAATTTCAAATTTCATTTAAGTGCCATCAAGCATCTGACAAGCGTCAACGAATCTCGTTGCGTGGATTTTCCGATTTGCGTGCACTGGCGGAACATTTTTTTAAATTGATGAAAGTATTTACCTTTTCGTATTAATTTTTGTATTATATTGCATTAAATAGTATATTTATGAACAGTACTCTTCCTGTTTGTTGACATTTTATTATCAGATTGATAAATATGGATTGTTGTATAGTTGACGGAGCGTATGCATCCCGAGTTGAATCCTCTAGTACAGATGATTCCGAGTATAAAGTCAAAAAAGTGAAATTATATTCGCTGGGATAAAACGCTGGTATTTGTTTTTCTGTTCTCCTGTTAACTTTTTTATTTACATTGATTATTCCCTTATTTTCATTTTTATTGACGTTTGGCAAGAACATGTAGGTGGGAACTTCGAATAATAGATTCGCAACATTACTCCCCCACCAGTGAAGTCACGATAGTCACAAAGTCACGATAATAACTTTGCTTGTGGTTTAATCTGACGTCCAGAATGTTGTGAGACGTAACGTGGAAGGTTGAGTTGAAATCTTACAGTTCTTTTTGTTCCAGGGGCTTCTTGCATCAGCTTTAGGGTAGTTTTTTTTCAAGTGAATTGTTCCTCTCGTTCGTGATGGATGCTGCCTTGAGCCGTTGAACTGAAACCTCTTGCTCCGTCCCATGTTTGTTCATAATGTAGGTGGATTTTTTCGACGAGTTACTTTAAATTGTCCGTCGTAAGTTGGGGTCAAAGGTGGCAGCACTGCATTGTTTCGGAGAAAAACGTTGTCGCATGTTTCGAGGTTATTTTGAAGAAATGTTGTTCTTTGAGAAGCATGATTTGAAGTTTTTGGGGTCCCAAATTATGCATAGTTTCCTTTAAATTGATGACGAACCCGTTCTGGTGTTCGTCGGTTTGGTCCTCGAAAAACAGGAATAAACTAGGGAACTCCAGAAACTCTAAGTGATGTTCCGTAGACAAGCTCAGCTGGTGTGGCTTTGATATCTTCTTTGAATGCCGAGCGACATTCCAAGAGAATAGTCGGTAACAAATCGATCTAATTTTTAGAGTTGTGACATTTGTTTGAGGTCTTGATCGTTATGCGTCTGCGTTCAATCAATCCCTTACTTTGACGATGGTAGGATGTGGTTCGCAGGTACTGGATTCCGAGCATTTCGGTCAGGTGATTGAATAAAGAAGACTCGAAATGTCTTCCTCAGTCAGTTGTAATGTGACGAGAGCAACCAAAATGAGAAATCCAACCATTGACGAAACCACGGGCGACTGTTTCGGCCCTTATGTCTTTAATCGGAATTAGCTTGGGCCAACGAGTGAATCTGTCACAGCAGGTCAACAAATAACAAAAATCTTACAAAGAAGGTAATGGTTCAACAATGTCAAAGTTGATGTAACTTAATCGCTCGCCAGGAGCAAGGAATTTTGAAGGCGGCTTGTTGTGACTTTGTATTTAGGCTCATTGACAAGCAAAACAAGCTTTGGTCATCTTTTCACAATCCTTTTTGATTGAAGGCCAGACAAAACGATCGGTCATCATTTTAACAGAAGTCGAAATTCGTGGATGAGAAAGGCAATGAATAGAATCAAAAGCTGCTTTTCGCATATCCTTGGTAATGAAGGGACGGATTCGATCAGTTGAATAGTCACAATATACCTGTGCTTTTGTGTTAGGAACAAAGAAGTTTAAGTTGCAATGACGAATTAGATTAGTTGTTCAAGGAATCCTTGATGTCGGCATCTTCTTTTTGTTGCTTCTCTAGAAGTTCGTATGCAATAGATTGTTCTAAACTGCCTCCTTTCTTGACAGCATATCTGCAGTCACATTTTCGGAGCCAGCAACGTGTCAAATATCTGTTGTAAGTTGACTGATGAAATCAATTTGGCGAAGTTGTTGAGGTGACGCTTTTTTCTGGATTCTTCGTGAACATGAATATCAATGGCTTGTGGTCGGCGTAAGTTGAGAACAGTCTTCCCTCTAGTGATGATTGGAACTGTTTAACTGCTTGAAAAACTCCCAACAACTCTCGGTCATAAGTACTGTACCGTTTCTGTGTGTCTGTTAAAAGCTTTGAGTAGAAACCCAAAGGCTGCAGCTAGTCTTTGACTATTTGATGTAAAGCGGCGCCAACGGCATAGTCAGAAGCGTCAACATGCAGACACAGTTCAGCATTGTTCGATGGGTGAGCCAGGAGAGCTGAGTTGGCTAGCTCACCTTTGCACTCTTCAAAAGCATCATCTGAGCAGGCCATCACAGATTTGTCATTCTTTTTGTTGCCTTTTGTGAGTTTTTCCAAAACTCCTTGAGAAATGACAGCGATGGGAATTCAACGGCGACAAAAATTGATTGATGCAAGAAAACGTCGGAGTTCTGAGGTAACGACAGGCTTAGGGAAATTTTTCCTGTCCATCACTTTTTCTGGAGGTGGTTTGATGCTTTCTCTGCTGATGAGATGACCTAGAAAGGTGATCTCAAGTTTGTCAAATTCACACTTTGTAGCGTTGATCTTAAGAACATATTCTTTGAATCGCTGAAAAACTGTTCGCAAGTGTGCAAGGTGCTCAGCGTGGTTCTTTGATGCGATTCTGATGTCGGCGATGTAAGTAAAAACAAAAAGAAGTTCTCGCAACACTTCATCAATGAATCGTAGAAATGTTTGGCTGGCATTTCGTAAACCAAATCGCATCACAGGAAACTCAAACAATCCAAAGAGTGTTATAATCGCAGTCTTTTCGATGTCGGCTATGTGAATAGAGATCTGATGGTACTCTCGAGCCAAATCAATTTTTGAAAAAAACTTGACAGTTCTCCAGATTAATTGTAGCATCCTAAATGTGTGGTACAGGGTAACGATCAGGAATTGTTTGTGGGTTCAGGTATCTGTAATCGCCACAAGGACGCCAATCTCCATTCTTCTTAGGGACCAAATATAATGGACTGGCCCATAGTGAACTCGAGCGTCTACAAACGCCAATTTTGGCCGTTGACTCGAATTCTCTTTTGGCGATTGGATATTTTTCTGGAGTCAGACGACTGGCTTTGGCATGCACTGGAGGGCCTTTGGTCTCAATGTGGTGAGAGAAAGTTGTTTGTAAAGGTGTGTTTGCGTTGAATGTCTCTGGTTTGGTTGAATCGACAAATTCTTGTAATAAATTTTTATAGTTGGAATCGACAATTAAGGAAGTTATATTCACCTCACGTACATTAACCGATTGCATCTTTCCCGAAGATTTGAGTTGAGTTTTGCTGTCGATGATTTTCATATTTTTTAAATTGACTAATGATTCAAAATATTTCAAAAAATCTGCGCCGATGATTGGGCGAGTCACGTCTGCAATAATGAACAAGCCAAGAGAACTCACAACGCAGGCTAAGAATTATTTTCATCAGTTTCTGGCCCTACGTCTTTATAGCGGACCCATTCGCAGCGAAGAGATTGAGATCTGCAGGAAGATTGGTTTTTCTCACTAGGTTTGAGTGGACTTAGTGTTATGTCAGATCCAGTTTCAACCAAAAAATTAAGTTTGGGTGGCTTCTCATGAATAAAGAGACGGCTTAGATTCTCTGACACATTGTCTGCCACCGTCGAGTATCTCTGCTAGTTTTTTGGTTCGTCTTTCTTGAATTTGCAACCTTCTGCGCACTTCTTTGCTCAGTTGCCAAATCGGTAATGATACCAGCACAAATCATGCGTTTGTTTGTTACCACCTCTTGATGAGCTTCGAGATTTGGAACTGCCTCGAATAGAAGAGCGATCCCGACTGTGTAGGCGTTGACGTCCACGTCTGACCTCAGCGGAAAAATTCAATTCTCTTGGTCAGTTCACTGATTTGACAAGAGACATCAGCGGAGCTCACAGCTTGAGTTGTCGAATTTACCCAACTCCAGAATCTGGTTGGCTGCCTCAGGTTTGCTTGATAATTCGACCTTGAGTCTGCCAACAATTGGTTGAATCGATTCAGCGAGCTTTAAGAGCCACGGAGACTCGACTGTTTTGCCGCTCATGGACTTGTCGGCCAGATCTCTCATCTTTCGCAGCAGCGATGATCGTTTGGAGTCACCAATATCGATTCCTTGTAACAATCCTCGCAGCTTTTTCAAACTGAAATCAGAAAATACGGAGATTATTCGGTGCTTCAGTTTATCATATTTTCCTGATGCTGGTGGATCTCGTATTATGTCTGCAATTACTTCCAGACAGTTCACGTCCAGCGTAACGACAACTGTATCGAACTTCATCTGATCAGCTGATACGTCAGATGTGCGAAATAGGGCTTCGATCTGAAAAAACCATCACTCGGGAGCACTGGGCATGAATTGTTGGGACTTTCACAGCCGTTTTTGCAACTTGGTCACTATTCTTTTGTGTATTCCCGGGCGTGTTGTCCTGGTTGATCAAGTTAGCGACTAAAAATTGTTGCAGGATCAAATCCATTTTTGTTCCTAGTTCCACGAAAGATTCAGATTTAGATTTGTCAGTAGCCGAATCTTTGTTCTGATCATGACTAATAATTGCAATTTGTTGTTTTTGACGAAAAAGCACATGCACATGCACTGAGATAACTTCTAAGATGGTTGATGCAGCGCACTTGATTGCCGGCAAACAGTTTTCTCGAGTCGAAACTATACTCGGGATCTAAAAAAAACGAAAATCTGCGGCGGGGTTAACTCGCGAAAAATTGTCTTACTGATTTCACTAGTCGGGGTCACCAATTTAGCTGATCCCGAATTGGTTCCTCTAGTGGAGATGATTCCGAATATAAAATTAAATTAAGTAAAAAAAATGAAATTATATTCGCTGGAATAAAACGCGTGTATTGTTTTTCTGTTCTCCTGTCAACTTTTTTATTTATATTAATTATTCCTAATTTTTTTTTTATTGAATTTTGGCAAGATTGTAGAAGTAGTAGATATTAGTAATAGAGAAATTCTAGATTCACCACAGCATAATGGAAGAAAACGTGTTGAGATGATGAAAATGGTGAGAATGCTGAACAAAACAATAGTGGTTCTGTGGACAGTATTCCACTCTCAGAACAAGCCACTTATAAGACACGAAATGAAACGGAATGGAGGAAACGACCATTTCCTATAACAAGGGGTAAGTTCTCATAATATTATACAAAGACCTTGAGGACCAAAATGTACAGCTTCTAATGCCAGTACATCCCTTCAATGTTTCGAGCTATTTTTCGGCCCTGACGTCTTTGAATCCCTGGAGAACTGTAAAAATATTTATATTGATACTATAGAGAAAAAATACCAAAGAGAACGCGAGGCTAAACCTACGACTCTAACCGAAATAAGAGCGTTTGACGAGCTACTCTTAGTCATCGGTGTCAATAGATCAGGACGTCAAAATCTTAAAGACTTTTGGGACAACTCTATTGGAACGGACTTTTAGCTGGTTTACCCGACAATGTCTTTAAATCGGTTTTGTTTCCTAATACGATTTTGTTTCCTAGTAAGATTTGATGATATCCGCGACCGCCCTCAGACATAAGAAATTTATAAGCTTGCTGCCATACGGGACTTTATTGAGGCTATGAGACGTCATTGCTTAGGTTATTACACTCCAAGTGAAAACTTGACATTGGATGAGCAACTGGTAGCATTTAGAGGACGATGTCGTTTTATTATGTACCTACCCAACAAACCGGCAAATTTTGGGATAAAGATATTTAGGGTAGTGGACACAAAATGTCCGTATGTCCACAACTTTGAGGTATACTGTGGTGAACAACCAGAAGGCTCATTTCACGTATCCCACAAAGTGGCAGACGTCTGTAATAGATTACTAGAGCCATTTACACATACAGGGGCGGCCAAAAGTCAACATACAGCTCTTATACTGAGTTTCTGACTGATTGGAAGCTTTGATCAAAAAACCATTGATGCAGTTTTTTTTTATTATAGAAAATATATATTTATAAAAAACAAAAACAAAAACTTTTTATAACAAAATTCATAAAAACGAAAAAACGACGTGACAAAAGTCTGCGTACAGTCAATGTACTGGGAAACATAACAGGATTTTTCTTAGAACCTAAGCGTTTATTTGTTGTGAAAGTGCAGCTGCAACGCTTTTATAGTTTTAAGCTAGTTTTGAAGTGTCAGGTCAAAAAAATGTTGTGCGGGAAAAAATTTGCAGTGATGTGCCAAAATTGGTTGGTCAAAATAGAAAAGACAATAAATGGAAATAGCAAAACTATTGAAGTTTAAACGAAGTTCAGTGCAAACAATAATAAAAACTTTGAAAACACCGGTTCTATTAAGAACAAACCACGAACTGGTCGACCGAAATAAATTTCGTCGAGAGACCTCAGTCTAATTTTAAAGGAAGTAGGCAAAAATCCCAAATCAAGTGCTGCAAATTTAGCGAAACATATTGATACGGTGGGTAAAAAGATTGTCCATCCAAGGACTACTAGGCGGGAGTTGAATGCAAATGGTTTTCGAAGCAGTACTCCCCGAAAAAACCATTAATATCAACTATAAACCGACTTCTACGCCTAGAATTCGCAAAGGCTCATATTAACATGGATTTTCGGAAGCATGTCATTTTTACTGATGAGTCCAAATTTAACATTTTTGGATGTGATGGTCGCGCCAAAATCTGGACAAAGGACAACACTACCTTACATCCCAAAAACTTGATAACTACAGTCAAGCCTGGTGGAGGCAATGTCATGGTTTGGGGAGGCATAGCAGCATCTGGAGTCGGAAGATTATCATTTATTGAATCTACCACGGTCGCTTTGTATATGAAAACCTTTTGGAGCAACATTTACAGCCATCCGTGGAGAAGATGTTTCTTGGAAGGAGTTGGATTTTTCAACAAGACAACGATCCAAAGCACACAGCTCATATCGTTAGGGATTGGTTGTTATATTACGCTCCCAGACAGCTTAATTATCCTCCTCAAAGCCCGGATTTAAATCCAATAGAGCATGTATGGGAGCTTCTTGAGCGAAAAATAAGTAAAATAAGGAAGTACTCCATGAAAAATAAGGATTCGTTGAAGGATGCACTCCTAGCACTCCACTACGAAATCTTAACATTTTATAGTCAAACAAAGTGTGGAGTGGATATTGTGGACAAGATGTGTCGTCAATATGACGTGTCTAGAAATATTAAGCGTAAGCCACTCATATTATTATTTAATTTTTTGAATATTGCCTGTATAAGCCATCTAGTTATTCACCAGTGGAATAATCCAAATGGAAAAATTATCAGACGCATTTTTCTTCAGTCTTTGGGGTTTGAGCTTGTGAAATCATTCATTTTGGAGCGTATTCATCAGAACATATTCCAAGAAGCATAAAATCAAAAGCAAAATTATTGTTGAATGTGTCAGAAGCTTCTCAATAAGGAAATATACGAATTCGTGGGGGGAGGGGGTGTTGCGCTTTGCGTTTTGAAGCAGAATGCTCGCTCGCAGCACAAGGAAAACTTGCTCGAAATGTTACAGGCGTATATGTAATGATCACCAAATTTTAATTTGTCCTTCGTGTAATGATAATAAAAAAAAACAAATAAAAATAAATGTAAGCACTAAACCAAAAGTTGATTGATCTCAAATATGTAAAAATTATGTGATTTTTTGAAAAGTCTTAAGATATTGCTAATATTTTAAATTTAAGAAAGAGAATATATTGTTTTTTACTTCGGCTAAATATTATAAATGTCATTTGTGTTTTATTTAAATATCAAACGATTTTCTTTCAGTATATTTCAATTTAAAATGGGCTATAAGTGAATCCCACGCGAGCACTCATGAGCGTTTTAAAGGTGCGTGTACCATAGTTTTCACCTTTACTTTAAGGGCCATGAGCATAGTTTTGCTTTCTTTTATATAAAATGAAATGTTCCTTCAACCATTCGAGATATTCGGCTATCATACCAAAATTCTTCACATATTACTGATAACACTGACTTCTTGAAAATCGTTACATTATCGCCATTGGACCATACTTATGTCATCCATGCTACAACAGAAGTGAGTAGCTCCCAGACTATCTCCTAGTTTTGAATATCTCTCTCTGTTGAGAAGTGAATCCCTCATGAATCAATGATTAAATCTGCATGTTTGAATTCTCACGGTATCATAACACGGTCTTTTCCAGTATGGTGGCTGTCAGATGTGCAATTTGGGTCAAAATTTGCGATGCAAGCAGAGTTGCATAGTGCAATTTGACCCATTTTTTGAACTCTGCAATTTGAACTCTGGGAGTCAACCCAGTTCATACCAGTGTAGTTCAAACAAGCCTTCGAACGGTAGTACCAAAATTTGTTCCCGGCATGCCCAGATTCCCCAAGATAGGACATGTATGAGTGGCTCACGGTTTATATAAGTCACCTTTATAGTGGAGCGGTTTTGTGAAAAACAAAAAGATTGAATCCGATAATTTCAATCCAACTGGTCTCATGTCTATTGCTTTTCTCTATTTATGGAGCTAGTCACAGAGATCAAGAGTTATTACGTATATGGGGCGTATATGTACCAACTTCGCCTAATTTTTTTAATGTTGAAGCTGTCAAAAACCTGTCCCTGGCAGTATTTTTTGAATTTTATTCATTCCAAAATAATTCAATATTCAACAGTGCTGGTCAAATACCAGAAGAGCATTTTCGGCTCTGAGTGCCTTTTGTGTTTCGCAAGGTTTGTAATGCAACAGTTGCGATCAGAAAACGTTTGTGTTGTTTATGCAAGTGCATTGGACGTTCTCGAATGCCAAAAATGGTCTTCCAACTTCTGAATTTGATCTTCCTGACTCCACTTGGTGCGGAAGACCAAGAACATTATACAACTCAACATTCGAACATTAGAAAGTTCCACAAATAATCTAGGAACTTTCAAACCCCCATAACCAACCTTCTTTCCTTTCAGCGAAAATTAGCACTAGGTCAGCAATGGAGGTGTTAATTTTCGATTCGGAAGCGGGCAAAATCTTTGACTAAATTATTCAAGTACATCATTATCTTCAATGAAGATAATTTCAAAATGTTAAAAATAACATAAGAAGTGATATTAATCAGCAAACTTACCTAGCACCCCTCTTTCCGAATAGTTTTAACTTATTCCCCGCAGTAGGAGTCCCTTATGTTTGCATACCAAAATATGACTGAAATAAGCCGCATATGTCATTGGATGACATGAAGATGGATGATCTGACTTACAAAGATTGCGCTGTCTTTACTCCTGCGCGTTCTTTGGGAACCCTACCCTATTACTTCAACGGCACAATACAGAACCGTATTTTGGTCATTTGACCACTGGAGGCCAGATATAGCTCCCATATGACGCAAAAACGCGTAAGCTCTCTCGAAATGAATAAGCAAGATGTCTCTAGTGGAATATTCGCAAAACTTTTCACTTTGAAGTGCTGAAACCTGGACAAACTGGTAATGCATCTTTTTCGTGAACAATTCTGGGGAAAATTGAACTTATCATTAATCAAAAATTATCCGGTCATTATCAACAAAAAGGGTGTCACTTTGCATCACGACAACAGAACATGCAAATAATTAATGAATTGGAGTAGGAGGAACTGCCTCATCCACCACCCTCGCTCGATATAGCATCCTCGGATTTCCAATTATTACAATCACTACAATATTTGCTTCGTAGCGAGAAATTTGAAAATAAGGACGATGTCATGAAAAGGCTATATCGAGATTTTACTCAAAAACCAACTGAATTTTATCGATTCGTGATTGAAAATTTTGCATACCAGATGGCAAAATTTTGTTGATAACGAAGGAAGGACAGGACTTTCCATCACTACAATCTTAATAACTAATAATTAAAGACTAACATTCAATCAAATTTGAATTTTATATCCTCGGACAAAATGCACACTTGCAGAGTGTCCGGGGACTCGGAACCCTGAATTGAAAATTTCAATTTTATATCCTCGGACATAATACAGCTTTGTAGAATGGCATAGGACTCGGAACCCTCAGATAAATATTGAGATGAATTTCATATCCCATACAATCAAAAGCACAATATCTAGTCTGAGAAACAAATGTTTGTTTTTATTTGTATTTATGCTTATTAGCCTTGATTACAACTTTCGTGAACGTTGGTACGTTAACAAGAATCCTTACGAGAAAAAAGTGTTCCTTACCTCACTCCCTGAAAAGCGAAAGCGGAAATGCATTTTCTCAAATGAAAGAAAACCTGAAACTTTGGCTGAAAAGTTCCATAGATACCAGAATGCGTAACATTCTCACCGAAAAGATAGTAGATAACTAACTGAATTCAATAGTTGCAAGTGTTTCAAGTGTTTTCCCAAAGGATTTAATTGAACCTAGTGGTTCAAGCAATTGTTTTTGTAAGACATTGCAAATTGGTACAAAGAAGGCTGGCTAACTATATGGGAAGTAACAACTTTCTGTCAAAAATTCTAATTTGGTTTAAGAAATGGTTATTCGATGGATCATTAACAGAGCTATGAAACGCAATACATCAAAGCTGCCATCAATGAAACGTCATCGGTTGGTATGGTAGTACTAGTTATAAAGAAAACTTTTGATATTGCCTGAAACTAATGTTTTCTCTACAAAATGATTCGGTACACTATTCATTTATACATCGATTGAAAATCTGATCAAATTCCTCCTGAAACATAGTACATGCCAAGTGAAATTTTGAGGAAACTCCTCCTCTATCAAAAATGTATATGGTGTCGTTCCTCAAGACTCTGTTCTGAGCCCTATATTATTTACAATTTTCATCCCTGACGTCCCTACGAATACGAACTGTGAAGCAGCAATTTTTTCCTACTCGGAGCTTGGAGTTTATGAACAAAAAAAACTATTCCCAGAAATTGAAAACCAAACTAGACTTTAGCAAAACCACATGCATGTATCACAGGGGAAATCTACGTATTGCACAGCTTAGTCATAAAGCAGAATCACATTTTCGTTAGATGATTTCAATTCTAACAACACTATGATCAATTGAAAAATCGTGGCTATCAACTGATTCCTAAATCCAAACAGCGTTGTCATTTTGAATTTGCTTCGGTCCTTCAAAATTTGTGATTGATTCCATCCTCGCAAAATATGTTGTTACGTATTCCGATGTGTAGGCAACATTAAAACAAATAAAAAAACAATGTATAAATAAATGAATAAATAAATAAAATAACAATAAATTTTGAATATAAAAATAAATTGTTTTGGTTACGTTTTTCATTTGTACTCAAATTTTTAAGTTAAAAAAATCGCACGAGATAAAATAGAACAATGAATAAAATTAAAATAAAAACATTTATATTAGATTTAGGTATTAAGTAATAATAAGTTCATTAATATTAGTAACAAACAAAAAAAAAACAAATCTCAGTAAAAAAAAGTGTCAGGAAAAAAAGTCCCATAAAAAATACTCGACAGAAAAAAAAAATTCTTGGAACGCTTTTGAGAAAAATTTTCATTCAATATGATTCACTTGTTTGTTGTGAACAAATACCTATAAGAAGGATAAGAAAGTATTGAAGATAATAAGTAGAAGATGTAAATTAAGTATTGAGGATAATAAATAGAAATTATGAATTAAGTATTGAGGATAATAATCCAGTATCGGGTTTTGGGGATTATAATGGAGTATCAAGTTTTGAGGATAAGGACCCAGAATTCTAAAGTATTTACGATAATAAAGAGAATCAAGAAGTGTTAGCAGCTCTGTGAAGTGTTTAACCCCAGAAGTCCTCGAGACGCAAAATCTTTGAATTACAAAGCCCAAGAGAACATTTTGATTAAGATCGATGCCAAGAAGATAGAAAGCAGGCCACAAAGGTGATCAGAGGTAGTGCAGTGGAATTCATTGAAGTCCCGAAACCAAGCTTAGGTGGAGATTCATGTTGGAGGAAGCAGAGGTCATCAGAATCAGCGGAGCATAATTAATGTAAACTAAATATTTTATATTTACTTACTGTCATTTAATTATATCTATTTTTTTTTTTATTTATTTTGTCTGACATGAAGGAGTAAGCTCTTTCTCTGTATGTGTTTGTGTATGTGAAGGAAGTATTGTGTATGGAAGGATCAGGGCTTAAATAATGTGCTAAGATCCCCACGCCCGCGCGGTGAGCTAGTCGGTTAAAAGTAACTTCCTTCTGTTATCATTATGTGGCTTTTGTATATTCAAAAAACCGTGTCTATTTATTTTGTTCCTTTTTTATTGCTGCAGGTGTGACATATCGGTTGCGACAAGTATATAATTATATCATTATTTATTATTTATATAATAATTATTTTTTTTTTTTGAAAATATATCACAATATTTATTAGTTCGCATTTTGTAGATCACTTCAGCGACTGGTCGACCGACAGCAATCAGTCGCTGAAGAAGATCGAACAATTATGGTGAAAAGTTTACTAGAAAAGTAAAACAGACCGCAAAATTAAAAGGAGAATTTAATTTTTATTTTTAAGGTTTACTTCAGTGTTATTTTGGACAACCAACTAGTTAGCATAGCGTCACCACTGACAAACCCTAACACTTCAAAAAAACTCCCAATTCAACGGTTTGCCACTCCTATTTTCTAGATGCAATGGTATTCGTAAGTAAAACTTGTTGGAGGTAGGACACATGCACGATGTTTCGTTGAGATGTGAATGAACATTGTCTTAAATTTTGTATTCAGACACAATCATTCACTTGTGCTATTAAAGTGGAAAAATAATTATCATATACATTGAACTTCAGAAGGCTGACCATCGCGATCTCTCCACTCACATACGTAATTGAAATTTAAAGCTCTCTATTTTTTAGAGGTTAACCTATGCGGGTTTGGCACAATGTCCGTTCTCCCATCTTTAACTTGCTCTTTGTAATCGCGTTTTTACGGAGAAGCAAATTTTCGCGTATCCACATCTGTGGAAATGCAGCTTCAATACTCTCAAGTAGCAAAAAGCTTTATTGGATAAGACACAATTAGTCTTCTCCCGTCCTCTACTTTGTAAAAAAATTTTTTATACATAAAAGAAACAATTTTTCCTTACTACAATTTGTTTTATTAATGCATATGCGCATTTCGGGGGTTACTTACTCCCTTCTTCAGTGCTTTTGATTCTTTTGAGTGATTCTTTTGATTTTGATTCTATTGATTTTGATTCTTTTGAGTGAGCTCATCCAAGCTCGCATCAAGAGTCCAATTTTGAGGAGGGCATTCCTTTACGTCTATCATAAATGTAAAAAAAATTTAATGCACGTTTTGTGATAATTCTACAAACTTTCTACGTTAAAGAAGGATTTTAAGTTATGTAATTCGCCCCCCGCATTATTGCATTACTGGAGAAAAACTGCTGAGTCAATTTTCTATCGTAAAAGGCTGTTTATAATAAAACTTTGCAAATATTTTGGCTTTACTTGACTCGTTGTCTCAGTTGAAATAATATCAAGGATTTTCTCGTGAAAAAATCTAACTTTGGTTCCGAGTGACAAGTTTAATAAAAGGTAATATTCATTCAAACTCGGAACCCAAAATAATTTCAGCAGCGGCGGTTACGTGATCAGCTAATCCTTTTTATGTGTCGTATGAGTATGCATTTGTGGCCCTACCGTTTCAGCAACTCTCGTACGAGATTGTACGTAATGTTTTGACGAGCGTTTGTGGCGCCACCGTTTCAGCAACTCTCGCAGGAGAAGATACTTGACGTTTAAGACAAATGACAGCTTTCACTCACTCTTCTGACATCGTTCGAACAAGGCACATCTTAAATGTACAAACTAAGAAATTGAATAAGGTTTATATGTTTTCTCCTTGCATTCACGTGTTGCTTAAAATATTCATAGTTCGTTGGAAATACTCCTGCACGCATTTCTGGCCAAGATAATAAAAAATTAAAAAAAATATAAAGTAAATGAAGAATGAATGTTTTTTTATAGGAGTATTTTTAAGAGCAGAAATATAGAGTAGAGAGTAGAATATTTACAAAATTTAGAATAATTTAGTATCATAGGGGTATCTATGCATTTGGGGATTTGGAGTGTATGCGTTGGAGGGTGTGAGTATTAAATCATGGTGAATGCACAGCAAGTTGATGCTCTTTGGCCAAAATAATAAGTTAAATTATGTTTAGATAGTCAGAAGCTCTTCCTCTTATCAGCACTAAGAACCAGGGAAAAAGGATATATAATACAAACAACGAAATCAAGTCAACGAGGATCATAATCCAGATCCAAATAGCAATCAGACTTTTCATAACTTCCTACAAATCAACAACACAAATATTGTAAGGCCCAGAGTTGGATTCAGTATTTGATCCTTGATTCCAAGCATCATCCGCACTCCGCTGAAACTCTCTTGCCCTCATCATCTCCCCATAGAATCATACTTTCTCAAACTAAATACCTCCCATATAAACCGATAAGTAAACTGAGGATTGTGGCCACATTGCTAACTATTCGTATAATTCTCTGGCGAGCTTGATAACTGCTCCGCCACCCTATCTGCAAAGTCAACCCATTTCCATTCCAAATCCAATACGTTCTCAATGGCCGTTTCAAATTATCATATTTATTCGAGTTGTTTTCTTTTTGGACATAACCTAATCTGATGTCTTATTTATCATAACTAAAACAAAGTTTTCGCATTAGGGTGGACTTTTTGTGTTGTTCCTCTAAACAAAACTCCACCACTCAAACTTCTGGCCAATGGGCATCGTGTCCATACTTTTGCTTGAGCACGCTTCCTCGTAGGAAATATTCAACCAGCATGTTGTTTAGGGTCAGCACGGAAACTGATTTAATCTGTGTAAGCGATTCGTTTCGATATTATTATCCTGGGGGTCTAGTTTCCACTAAGTGGATGACTATTCAAAAGATATGTATGATGTGAGTACTCTTCCCTTCTCAGCCAGGAAACGTTCCGACTGGCCTGGGATGTTTGCGGTGGGTTGGAGATTGGACATTGGATGGAGGATATCGACAACAGGACTCGAGCTACAATAGATCCGAAATCAAATAATAAAAGCCAAAAACTTGAAATCTTATTGCTCACATTATTGGACTGGACATTTGGAATAGAAATGGTCAAATTATGGCGAAAGATACTAATAACGACGTCGTTTTTTCGTCCATCTCTACAAATGCAGTCGGAGGCTGGGAAAAGAACTGAAAGCTAAGAACGTGATAAAGTTAAGATATACGGTGAACATGATTTTCATTGAACACTCCTACGAACATGTTTAAACGCAGGACAACTGCTTTCGATTGCAAAATTATTGGGCGCGTTTTTTGCTGGTCGAAAAATACTTCATTGCGCAGTATGTGGTAGGATTGTCGTTTCAAATAGGTACAGGATGTTGGATGTAGCTGCCAACATTTATAAAATAAATGAATTTCTTCGACACTGATGTATGTTTTCAAAAATGAAATGTGCTCTCCAGGATGTAAGCTTCGAACTTTCCTTGCCTTCTAAGTCCATTGAAACAGCAGTCTTAGAATTGAGCATATCATCTACCACCGACCATTTTCTTGTTGCTGTCGCATCTTGTTTTTCTGGTCATCTTGCAAAATCATTCTTGACCATTTGGACAACTTCGGAAGCTAGTTCGCTCTTGAGTGTTACAAGAATTATATTGGATTTTACATTTTATGACCTGAACACGATAGCACTCCCATATGAAGTAGGGGCTTTAGCACAAAGATATTTTATGCAAACTATGCAGGATTCCATGTGTCCTTCGATTGGAATAGAAACGCCAAACGGACAAACGTGTAATGAAAATCATGCACCAGTACCAGGCAAATATATTGCCAAAGCGAAATTCAATTTGTATTGCATACGTGATGTAATAAGTGTTTGCGGAATTCAGTTGAATTTTTACAAAAAAAAAGAAAAACAACATACGGGAAAATTAAAAAATCATGTCAATCAGGAAAACTACGTACGGCAACGCTTCAGCATTTCTGTACTATAAATGCAAATTATTCCTAGTAGATTCAACATCAAGTTTGCATACGTTGATATAATTGATAAAGTCATCGCCAAACTTTATTAGTTCCGCAAAATATCCTTGCCTCCCAAAACTGGAGGCGCGGCATTGAACTTTTTAGCAAGAAACATTTAAAATACATAAATCCTATCGTCAAAGTAATAAACGAAATGCTATACGAATTTCGCGTTTACAATATAAAGACGATAAAAATAAAGAGTTGACTTATGTATCAACATTGTGAATACTATTATCTTTTATCGACTGAAATAACTCTTGCTGTTAACTTGTAAACATAAAATTTAAATGAATACAATTTCGCATTTTATACTTTTACGAGCATATAAAAATTCTAATATGAAAGATGCGTTTTATAAACGCCCCTTTATCCCCGCTGCCGCTTCCCTTCTCTGCCAACAATATTATTTCATGGCGGATAATATTTTTATTGCGATATCGCATTTGCTTCCGCATATTGTATTGTAGGCTTAAGGAAAAATATTAAGGACTATTAGATTTGAGTGTTGAGCTGTTTAAACCTTAATTATGGTGAATTAAGGGGGAATGTCAAGATGGCGTTTGGCTAGACACATGCGCAATGGTCTTCCAAATCTGCGAATGGAGATTACCTAAAAGTACTGGCGAAGGATGTGGTAATTTGCAGCAAATTTTTTTGTATGGCATCGAAAGATTTCCAAAAAAAAACAAATCGTTATTTTCCAAATGTTTTCTTCGGAAATATCAAAGATGAGAAGAAAAAGATGACAAAAAGGAAATGAATATACGATGATTTTAGAGTCCCTCACTGATTTTTTTGAAACCCGGTGTTTTTTCCCGTTTTAAGATGGAGCTGAGACATCGCACAAGGCGATTCGTCGCAATGGTTTCCAAACACAAGAATAAATATTAGATTGACTTAAAATTAGAATACATATAAAGAATATGTTATAATAAAAATGAAGATTGACTACAAATTCGCTGACCCCATTGTAAATATTAAAAAAATCCAAGTAGTTAATGTTAATATTCACTACGTAAAATAAATTGAGTAGTACGCTAAGCGCAATGTAAATTAAAAGCTACTTTCTAACCTCTCTTGTATGAAAGTATAAACATAATGATATATCCTTAAATATCGCTAACGTAATTTAAACAAATTTAGTCTTGACCTTGGTAATAATGTGCCCTTATTACGCATAATACAATGTGCCGGTGCCGCTTTAGCAAAGACCAAAAGAAAAATTTCGCGCGGAAACTAATTCGTCGAAATATATTTTTCTAGGTTGGTATGACTGTCAGTGACACCTGTGTCAAATGTCACATCAAAATAATCATTAGGGTTTAGTATACGCTTGTCTGTCTGAAGTACAAAAAGGGCAATTGTTGATTTTTATGAATTACTCAACAAAGAAGTGCCATTTTATTTTGTGTGCGGAATCGAATTTCTGATGCTGAAGTATTCGAAATGTTGCAAAAGGTCTTGGGTGATAATTCTATGTCACGAGCAAGGAAAGAGTTCAAAGAGGGTCGCGAACACGTTGACGACGATGAACACGTCAATAAAATCAAGGAGTCGGTTCTCGAGAATCAATGATTAAGAGTCAAAGACCTTACTGGCATCGTTGGATTATCGGAAGGGTCAATGAAACGCATTTTAAAATATCATTTAGGCCTAAGAAAAGTTAAAGCACGATTGGTTCCAAAGTTACTCATTTTTTTTGGACAAACAGCATGGCGTTGACGTCAATGAAACAATGCTTTCCGATTAGCAGGATGTCATAAAGCGTATTATAACTGGTGAGGAGTCTTGGATCTATGCTTACGATCTGGAAACAGATGATCAATCGGCCGAATATAGGGTCAAAGGTGATCCGAAACCGAGACAACTACGTCAAAGCAAGTAAAAATTCACCTTGACAGTTTTCTTCGATTATCGTGGCGTGGTGCACTCTAAACTCCTTCCAAACAGCCAAACTGTGAATAAGGGATACTATTTGAGTGTTATGCGTCATTTGCGCGAAGCTATTCGTAGAAAGAGGCCAAAATTATGGGCCGACAATTTTCGGTTTTATGCGCCACAATAATGCACCATCGCATACTGCATTGATTTCTCTTGGGGTTTTCGCCAGAAATCCAACCAATATCGTTCCACAATTACCTTATTTACCTGATTTAGCTCGGTAGGAGTTGTGGCTGTTCAGCAGAATCAAATGACAGCTCCTGGGAAACCGTTTTAAGTCAATTGAAGACATTGAATGCGAATCGCTACGCGTATTGAAGGCTATTCCAGAAATTGGCTTTAACAACTGTTCCGAGAATTGAAAAAAAACGTTGGTACAAGTGAATTGGGGCCGGGTCGAATAAATAAAGAATTTTAGGGTTATGAATTAAGTCTTACTATTTTTTGCCCTCAGTAGTAGGTCATACAATCAGGCTTCGTCGTATCATCTCACCGACGGAAAACTTTTAACTTACTCTCTTCTTGTCCACTCGCTGAGCATACACAACCTTATCAACTTAATACAGCTTCATGATTTTAAAGACGCTCCTAGCCCATATCTCCTGCTCGTACAATGAATAAATGTATCCTATTTGTCGATGATCTCCTTAAAGTTTCTCTTTCTTGATTCACCTTTTGGAGCAGTTCCACATGCTTTTAAAGACTTTAGTTAGGGTTTATTACGCATAATTGTTGCGTATCGCATATTTACTCACTGATTTGCGTAATTTAATGTTTATTTTCCTTCAATTGAGCTTGGGGTTACAAAATGGCGAAAACTGAATGAGCAGTTTGATTTCGTCTGTCCTTATTGACTGTCCTTATTGTCCTTTAACCCTACAGTGCACGATTTTTTTTTAGGTTACAGAAAAAATATATCACCCTTTAAATTTAATCCTTATTTAGGGAAAAATATTTAAAAAAATCTGTGCCGAATATTTCTTGAGATATATTCAGTTATTTAGTATGTGCCAGATATGTCACACAGTGCAATTAGGTTGTAAATAGAGTCATATGTGGAGCTCAAAGAAAATGTAACAAAATTCTAATATATGATATTTTAATGAAAACTAACAAAATATATTTATAAGTGAACCATAGCAACTATATTAACACATTAAGAAAATGAAAACAAAAAAAGAAAAATAGGAACTAATTGAGATCGACATAAGAAATAGTCTTCTGTTTTAGAACAAATACATCTTTTTCATTTATGGAACAAGACAAAACAGTTTTTGTCTTTATTTAAGCACAGTGCCACGTTACATTTCTCGCACGTAACAAAAGACTTCCCTTTACAAGCTGGCATCTTGCAGCGTTGTCTAGAAGTTGACCACAATGGAAAATGTTCGATCCCATCAGTCCTCGCGTCTTTAGGTGGTACAACGGCATTTGGCTTTTTTTTCTTCCTCTCTTCAAGCAAATCTGAAATGAATGATGATGGTCGTCCTCTTTTGCGTGCAAGTGAGGTTCCAGATAGGCATAGAGCTTTAGCCACCTCCAGTCGAAACTCGCGTAATTTTACCACACTTGAATTATTTCCCCGTTGCTTCTCAACTCTCTTATAAAGTAGCCAACTGTTTATGAGCATAACATCAAGCAAGTGGTAAAACAATCGCATGTACCACTTCCTGGTGCGCAGTTTTATTTTATGTTTCCCGATGTAAGAGTCAAGCAGGTCTACACCACCCATGTGTTGGTTATAGTGGCGAATAATGCTGGGACAATCGACATTGATGTATTGTTTGCTCTTCTTACAAAATCGCTTTATTTGCTCTTTAGGTTCCTTGCCCACAAAAGAAGATGCTAGTGTCACTGGTTTGTTATCCAGCCACCTAACCGTAACTACTGGTATACCCTCTACAGTAGCTTGCCATTCTTCGGAATACCCACGTGATGTCTTGGCGTTCAATAGATCCTTATGGGATGGTATTTGAATATTCGTACCTAAGCGACCTCGGTTTACAGTGCCTAAAGTGTGAATTCCTGATTTTGCTAAATGAGCAATCAATTCAGGCGAAGTATAATAATTGTCCAAGAAAACTTTGTAGTTTTGCTCTTTGGGAACGCTTCGACAGAGGCGCACTACTATATTGCCACTCGCGCCTAAATCAGGTTCACCAGTTACTCTTAGGTTAGGGTCATTTTCTGTGCCCGAGTAGATTTCAAAATCATACGCGAAACCTGTGTCATCACATAAAACAAATAGTTTGTATCCCCATTTGTGTGGTTTGTTTGGGAGATATTGACGCAAAAAATTGCAAGTCTTGGTGGCACATATTTGCTCGTCTACTGAGAGAGTTTCTCTTTTCGGGATGCTCTGACATTTTTTCTTCAATGCTTCTTGTATGGGTCTAATCCGAAAAAGTCGGTCATGTCCTGGTTCGCCTCTAGGTTTGAAATTGAGGTTGTCGTTAAAGTGTATGAACCGACGAATTTTCTCAAAATGTGTAAGCGTCATACTGTTGTAAATGAGTGGCATGCCTAATTCAGAATTCCAAAATGACCGTATATTCGCCTGGTAAGTCAGTCCAAATAGAAGACAAATTCCTAAATACTTCCTGAGCTCGTTCTTAGTAGCAACAAATGGTTTCGACGGATTCTTCTGAATACTATATTTTGTAGACTCTTCGACAATATGCTGTAGCAAATCGTCATCGAAAAAGTACAAGAAATAGTCTAAAGGCGTTTGGATGCTCAATATAGGCTCCTCTAACTTTTCATTACCTTTGAATGATAAAGGTGGTGATTGAAAAGATGTTTGGCGCCATATATATCTTCTCCTCTTCTTACTTGTCTTGAAAGTTTGATTGGCAGGTCGAACTGTATAAGTATTTGCCATAAGAGATAATATCGGCCGTCTAGTCGCACTATTTTCTGGTGTTGGTGCAGTGATTTGACCAGAAACGCTAGGCTTTACCATCAAATCACGCATTCTTGACATCTCATTATCACTATCCTCATCAGACACTTCCAATTCATCTTCACTGCCTGATGGTATATTTAAAATATGTTCGTATTCATCTTTTGTTACGAGTTTGGAAGGTGTCATCTGAAATAAAAAAATTTATGCATAGTTCTCTTATTGCACAGTGTCCCATATCAGGCACATTCAGCAAATTTCCAATTATTTGTTGATTACTAACTAATAATGTAAAACACTTATTCCACAAAAATATAGAAACATAAACTTACTTCTAGGAATTATTTCTGGATGATAGCACTAAATTCACAACTTTTATGCACGAGTATAGCAGACGTAATGAAAATTTTTGCAAACTTACAGCTAAATCAAATTTCAAATCGTTTCCCGACTACTAGTACCGCTATGTCAATAAATTTGAGGTATTTTTATGTCTTTTTGTAGTGTTTAGGTACGATATTTTTAATTGGATGGTGGCACACTGCATCATGTGCTTCCGTATAGGCAATATTTGTGTATGTGCCATATGTGGCACACTATGCGCTGTACACTATGCTTAAATCTGAGAAACATCCAAAATACAGTTTGATACACTACATGAAACTATGCATTGCTTTCCTACACCTCCTTGTGCGCCCACTTCAAATATATATTGAGCGAAAATGAGACCAAGACGAATATGCTATGACAGATATCTTGCAAGCTTCAAGGTATCCTCACGTACCAGTCAATCGTCAGAACAAGCAAGGGCTGTCCTTGCATAAAGGCAATATACTGTTTCGTCTCAACGGAAGCCTTGGAGAAACCTCTATTTGCCAGTGCACCTGGAACTCCTCGAGAAAAATGAGCTTCCCAAATTACATCTTTATTGCAATTCTCCCTTATTTACGAAGGTTTCTGGAACCCCTCTCTTTGAAGGCTCTAGAACTAACATTTGTCACTTAGTCTGAATAGCGTCCGCTCGATTGTACGTCTTGCAATTAACACCACGAAGATAGTCCCTATAAATTTCCTGACAGGTCCAGTCTTAGTGGTCCGTCATTTAATGATACATTCAACAATTCAGGACCAATGCCGCAACCCTGATTATCGTCCGAATTAAGAAACATTTCTGGGAACTTTCCTACGCATCAGAGCAATTCCTTTAGATGATTCATGTATTTGATATTTTGATACTTGAAAACAATTTAGCCGGATTTCCAGGATATTAGCAAATTGAGGGTAGGTAAGGCATTTCTGCCTCAAAAGCAGGAACATTCTGCTTCGGCTTATACTGCAATGGTGATAAATTGCCCAGAGAAGGAAGAGTGTTGGCGAGCCTTTTTCTGATGTGATATATGAGTCCCCGATGAGGGCGTCTCAGATGGTTTTTCTACGATTCACTTTTATAGTACTGATCAGAACACTTTTAATTTCTTACAGAATTCTTCTTCACCCAAGGAAGCGATTAATGTAGTGAGCGCCAAATCAGGACATAACTGACCACCTTTAATACATCAGATAGAATCCTATCTGGACCTGGTGACTTCCCTCCCTTTGTATTCATGTCTATTTCTATCAGGTCGACTTTTGTCAAAAGTTGACATCTGGTGTTCTGTCGTGGATGTCCACAACGTTGTTAAAATAGAAAGTGAAAAATGGTCATACAATCTCATTTCATTTATCGATGTGTATAAGTCGGGGAGCCCTTACGCACCGTGCCACTGCATGACAAGTAAATAATTATGTCTCCAAGGTCCCTGTTTACGTCGCTCATCAGACTCCGCCAACTACTGGCCCTCATGATCTCCATGAGACTGTGGAGGTATTTCTCTAATTTTTCCAATTTTTGCCTTTTTCCAATTCTATATCTGCTTGTTCTCTCCTTCGAGTTGTTGACAGTTCCTTTGTGTTTCAGCGGCTTCAGACTACCACCAGTACATCAGGAGCTTGCTGATTTGGTTATTTTGAATAGGCTTACAAGACTTGAAGGCGGGCGTAATAGTTCACATATTTGATACATCTTTGTTCACTAGTCCTCCTCGTCCTGAACATTTTTGCATTAAGGACATCATTTATGAAGAAAAGTACGTCGAAAGGGCTTTCCCTCAGGGAAAGCAGGGCTAAAATAAGACTTGCTCCCGGAATTAATAGAAGACAGCCCATAGTCATAGTCAACTTGACTGTGGGACAAGCTGTAGAACTTCTCAACGTGGATCAAATAATGATAGGTTGGGTGGTTTCCAGAATGCAACGTATAGTAGTTACTCTCAGTTTCAAATGCCTCAGTTATAGCCCTACCGCAGAAGCCTGATAGGAGGTCCTTTTCTATAAGTGGGTCAAAGCTGGACATAAAAGAATAGAATGCACGGGAGAGGGGCGTTGTTTTATCTGCGAAGACTCTGATCCCAGGCATGATGATCTAATCCAAATTCCAAGAACAGGCAAGTGTCGGGTCTTCAAAGAAGCCCACACTAAAGCCACTTAGATCGGAGCTCAAAAGCCCGAGACCTGGTCGAAAAGATCGTATGAGATATGAAGGTCCACCTGATGCTGTTTAGCCAACAACACCAACTTAAAATTCTTCGGCATGGTAAATGCTGATAAAGACTCCAAGACCAGAAGGCATTCCAGTTGAGGTTTCGCAATCGGTCTGTCACTTCTGACGTGATTTCCTTGCCAGTGCATTTAATGCCTGCTTGCGAGAAGAGGTTTCCCCTGAGCTACCGAAGATGGCTTGACTCAGACTGATCGCTAAGGGAAAAGGAAATTCAGAGTTCCCCTTAGCACAACGACCATTATGCATGCTAGACTCACTGACTTTATTCATATCGTTGTGGACCTTCCCAAACGGTAGTACGTTTTCAGAGCAAGCTGCTCCACTTTAGATGAAGTTGCGCAAATGGTGACTGCAGCCCGACAGGTGGAGGCACGCAGTCTGTTCATCCATCGGATAGTCCTCCTAGTGAAGCTGAACATCAGGAATACATTCAACTCTGCTTGATACATGGATTTTCTGAATACACGTGACAGCTTACTCCAAGTACCAGAAAATCTGATGCAGCTAATTAGGAATTAGTTGAAGGATTACAGTGTGACTTGCGAGATGGCGTAAATTCATGGAAGATATTGAGAACATCAGGTGCATCCTTACGCCCCATCCACAGTCCAGACTTGTGTATGCGGATGATCTTCTGGTCACTAGACCAGTAGCTATAGTCGATCAAGCGCAATTAAGGTCAAACCAATGCAATGCCAATGCATCAGGTATGGAGCAGGGTAACCACTAATGAATTTTGCGTAGTGCTAGAGAAAAACAGTAGTGGTCATCCTGATAACGAAGAGGGTCCCTAGAGTCATACCGATAAGTATCGAGAATACTTTTCTAGAGTCGAAACTAGCAGTAAAGTAGCTTGGCTTGCTGATGGATTCTTAGCTGAGTTTCTCGGATCAAATCAGGGCAAAGGCAGATGAGGCCTCAAAAGGGGTCTCGGATCATTTGACTAATGGCCACTGTTGGGGGGCTAAATAAAATAAGAAACAGACTACTGGATGGGTGTCGTAGAATTTACTATTCTTTATGGAGTGGTGATATAGAGCTCTCTATAAGGAGATGTATCGAAAACGGCTGGCGCAGGTGTAGAGACAAGGAACATTGTGAATTGCATCAGTATACCAGGCAGCCTGAGCAGAGATGCAGGAGTGAATCCATCGCTTTCCTCGTCAGAGAGCGTAAAAGACTCTCATCGAGTGACAACAATAATAGAAGAGTTTGCCTGATGAGATTGATTTCTGAAAAATGACTGAAAAATTGATAAGTCCTGGACTAGATTGCATATTCTGCATTGCAGAGAAATATGAAGACTGTGTTACTTGATTTTCAGGCAGAAAATGGTACAGATTGCACCATGATCTGACCAAAAATGTGGGAATACTCCATCCTGATAATCTTATCGATGATATGCTGAAAGACCAGGGAAGATGACGTTCCAGCAATCTTATATGCATACATGGTAAACTAGAGGCATCGGTGATGGAGAGAAGACTTCTCTAGCAATCCTCTACTTCTTTCTCATCCCACTGGCGAAGGAAATCTTGCAACCCGAAGCCATCACCTTACTGAAAGTCTAATGGTCCAAATGTCAAACGGTTCCAGCCTAAGTTCTTTGGTTTGTTGAGTTCATTCAGGGTGCAAACAGCCATCTAATCCCTACCCCGAAAAAAATATACTACAAAAAATATGTTTGGTATCCTTGGCAGGTGCGGCGGAAAAATGGAAAGAAAAAGAGGTTTCTGATATAGCGTGTGTTTTCCCGTGTATAGCGCTCCCAAAATATCCTTTGTTGATTATCCATTAAAAATGCTATATTTTGTTGTTTTTCTCGACAGATATATAGTTTGTTATTTAGTTGCTCAATGCTTTAGTGTCAATAATTTTCTGATTTCTGATAGCTGAATTGCCATAGCTTGGTTATAAAAATTATAACAAAGAAACATCAAATCTTGGCAAAAATTGTGCTTGAAAACCAGATATACCAAAGACACTAAAGGGTTTTTTTAAAGGTATCGAACTTTAAGTTAGCAACACTTTCTAATGCTTTGTTTACTGTGACAGCTATCATGCGTTTTATGGTTAGTTTGGTTTGACATCTTGTTGTAAATTTTTTTGCGACTTCTACAACTTCTGTGCATTTGGCAGATAAAATTATTACGGGAAAAAATAGTTTTGTTCCCGAAACTCAACGCGCGATCCGTCAATTGTATAGCCGACATACAGAAAAATCGTCCCCGCATCACGTTTACTCTTACTGTTTGTAAGAGTAAACGTGATGCTTTATAGGAAAAGCAAACTATGTAAACAAGCTCAGTCGTGTTCAAACCACAAGTGAGTAAACTACAAAAATGTCAAGCAGTTGCATATTATTTCCTGATCAGTTTTGTTACGTGTGTGGAAAACTTTCAACAGATGTCCAAGAAAAGTCTTTTCCTGTCTATATCGAAGAGTGTTATTTTTAAATTAGAGTTTCCAATCTAGATAAATCATGGGTGCTACATGTTAGCTGTATATCTTGCTACAAATACCTAAGTGGTCATATAAAAAATTGAGATACTATCCTTAACGAAACCGGTCATTTGGCGTGAACCAAATGATTATATTACTGACAGCTGTTTTTGTCTCACTGATCTTAAAGGGCTAAACAGAAATAAGAAACATTCTCTGAAGTTCCCCGATGCGAGTTTGGTTGACAAACCTGTTTACCGTTATGAGGATTTCCCAGCGCATTCATCACTAGACAATGAGACATCTTCAGACAGCCCGGAAGATTCGTCCTCTGCTCCAGAGTTTCATGAGTCTTCTACTAGCATTGCCCCAGTCCCGGTGAGCCAAGAACGACTCGATGATCTATCCAGGGATCTGAGTCTATCTAAAAAAAAAGACTGCACTTTTAGGATCTCGACTTAAAAAGTGGAATTTGCAGGGATCCGGAGCGGTCATATGTAAATATCGCAAACGTCAAAGTTTTGTTCTTGATTTTTTTGATCGAAAGAGGAAAGCCTAGTGTTTTGTAATGATGTGAACAGCCTGTTGGTTAAATTAGGCCTTAAGCATGTTCTTTCGGTTTTTCGATCGATGAAAAAAACCGAAAAGAAGTCGACGAAAAGCCATGGTGGCTATTCGTAAACTTCTCTAAGAATAGTTCTAAATAATGGTAACAAACTTCCATCCATTCCTGTAGCATACAGTGCTATTTTTAAAGAAACGTATGAAGTGCTGAGGCTTATTTTAGACAAAATAAACAACAAAGAATTCCAGTGGACCATCTGTACTGATTTAATGATAGTTGCTTTAATTTTAGGACTTCGAACTGGCTTTACGAAATTCTGCAGTTTCTTGTATAAATGTGACAGTAGGGATCAGTCACAACATTACACCCAAGAGTACTAGCCTGAAAGAACAGCTTATATCCCTGGTCAAAACGTTCCATTAGTTGATCCAAAAAAAACAATTTTCCCACCTTTGCATATAAAGTTGGGATTAATAAGAAAAACTTCGTTAAGTTGATGGACAAAAATGGTCCTGGGTCTCAATACTTGAAAAATAAATGTCCTTCTCTTGGCCATTCCAAGCTAAAAGAAGGCATATTTGTTGGACTTGACCCAAGGAATCTCATGAAGGATTCAGAGTTTCTGGCAGTATTAAACGAAACGTTGAAAAAGAAGCCTGGTTGTCCTTTGTAGACCTTTGTGACCAAACATTTTCTTAGCAATCAGAAATCTCCACAATATGTAAATATCGAACCTTAAAAAATAGAAAAAAAATTCTCCTTATTATTTTGCGTTTTGTTTTAATTTTCAAAGTCAACTTTAAACCATAATCGTTCGGTCTTCTTCAGCGACTAATAGGCCTTAACTTAACATTATCTGTGTGGTTACTTAACCTAGTCAATTAAAAGTCACTTAGTGAAAGCCAAGAAACAAATTTTAAGGCTATAACATACAATGAGGACATTGTAAAGCAACTGAAAAACAGCCTCAAAGAGGTACCGCAGCAGGTACCACTTAAAAACCGAGAAGAGACAAGTTTATTACATCAAAAAAATGTAAAGGGAAAAAGGGAAGTCAGTCGTCATAATGGACAAAGAAAAATACGAAAAATAGTTGCAGATAAGCTAAACAACGAACATAAGCTAAACAGATACAGATGTAGATAAGCTAAACAAAGACGGAGTTTTCCTCAAACTCTGTCGAAACCCGTCAGAGAAATCAATAAAAGAGTTGAATGTGTGATTAAAAGCTGCGAGCCGCTAATCGGGGAGTTCCACGCTACAAAGGATTAAATGTTTACCGAAGGTCCACAAGGAGGGAAACGAAATGCGATAAACAATATCTGCCACGAATGCACCCACTCAGAATCTAGTAAGATGGTTGGTGGAATTGAACTCTTCCACCACAAATGAAGCCTGCAGGAAGGAACAGCAAAGCATTCACAGAGAACCTGCTCTTATATGGTCCGCCGGCAGACGATAAGGTAATGGTATCGCTCCACGTGAACCTTTTCCCTGTGTACCGGTAATGGAAACCTTAGATTACTTCGAGGACTGGCTACTAACTCAGAATGGCTCTGAAGCTTGGAAAGTCAAAGAACCAGACAATAAATTCAACTTTGCAAACTGTATGACTGAGTACTACTTTCTGTTCAAATGGAGCTTCTACAAAACCAAAGGAGGAGTCGTGATGGGGAACCCGCTCTCACCATTCCTAAGTGATATAATTAGGACCAGGCTGGAGAGGGAACTCAGAAAGGGATAAACTTCCAATGGTATGGATGAGATATGTAGATGACATCTTTGCGTACGTCAAAAGAGAAGAGTCTTCACGAGTTCTTGCGGACCTCAAAAGAGAACACAAGGACATCACTTTCACAACTGAGGAGGAATAGAAAGGTGAGCTGCAATTCCTTGGCACGCTAGTATCAAGAACGGATTGCTGCATAATCTCGAAGTTTATAGAAAACGAACCCATATGCAGAGAACAATTCCGAACTCCTCGAACCCCATGCTAAAAATTAGGGTATCACCATACCGGGCAATGATTAACCGCATGCTAGACATGCCATTAAGCGTGGTGACAAAAAAGATGGAAATGGAGTATATTGTACAGACAGTTAACTGACTGGTTTTAATCCATTAACAATAAGGAGGATTGCGGAAAAATAAAGGAAGGATCAACATTAACCACACTAGGCCAAGAAACAACTTTTTGGAAGGCTATAACATACAATGAGGGCCTTGGATGATGGAATCAATCACAAATTATGTAAATATCGTCAAAACGATGTTAAAAGCTTATCAAAAAATGGGATGCAAAATGTTCTTAAGTAACTTTTTGCAATCACATCTTAATTTCTTCCAACAAAATAAGTGACAGGCACAGGGAGCTGTAAGTGACAGGCACAGAGAGCGGTTCCACTAAGACATCGCGTCATTTAAAAAACGCAACCAGGACAAATGGGAAACCTCTATGTTTGCCGATTATTGTTGGTCCATCGTTAGAGAAACACCGGAGTCGTCCTACACCAGAAAAGCCAAAAGATCTGAGCGATCGGAATATTTTAAATCATTGCAATTGTTATAATTCATTGTTTTTGTTGAAAATCATGAATATAATTATTAAAAACCAACAAACGCTAACCTCGACTTTTTATTTATCGTGCGTTTATACCTTTGCTGTAAAGATTAGGTATATATACATTTTTCTTTGGTGGTAGAACAAAGCTTTTATTTTGTTGAATTATGTAATTAGGACCTGTTGACAATCAAGTTTCACGGAAACGAAATCAACGCAGTAAATGTTGTTTCACCCTAATTGTTTTCTCCTCTCTTTAATTCAACACCAAAGGTTTAAACTACCTGAATTCGTCCCTTGCGTTTCTCCTATTCCTCTCCATCCTTCAAAAAATTAATGACTATGCAAAACCAATTAATTATGACTGAAGCGATCAATTCACTCAATCATGCCACGTTAATTATTTTTTTCAACATTTAACTTAAATTATTGCAGTCTTCGTTAATTTCTTTGCAACATTAAAGCATATCCTTGCGTCACCCCAGCTGTTGCTTTTCATGTGGTCCAAAGTGTTTACATGAAAGATGCACAAAGTCTTTAGATTAACCGCATCCGATACGATCGCTGGCACTGACAAAGTTAAATTGCACAGGAAAAATTCCCACATCCGCGACTTTTCATTTTCTTTCAAAATTCAAGTGTATGATCTGAAAAATTTCGTAGGTACAACCGAAATGGAGACATTAGCGACCGAAGAGTACGTCATATGTGGTAGCACTTCATCGCGCGGATCCTCTAGATTTTATGAATTGACTTTCATGTGCCGTGTAATCGCACGCAGATGCATATAAACACATTAATTTGTCCAGGATGAAATGTCGAGCACGTTGTATCTATAAAAAAAGTGGAAAACTTCATAAACTAATTGCCACACGGAAACTTTTCAAAGCCTTTAATTGTGCCGACAAAGTGCGATTGATCTTGTAAGTGAACTCTGCGCGGAGGGAGCTTGAGGAAACATTAAATTCATAATATCTTAGGGATCAGGTATGCTGGAGGATTATGTATATTATATTGATGGCAGGCACGCTTGTTTATGTTGAAGAAATTGACTGCGCGATGAGCATTTCACATGGCGACTAATGCTCTTTGGAGAGTTACCAGTTGAGTCCCGATTTCGTCCTCCATAGATTTTGTTCTCGCAAAATATGCCATAATTAAGGACATTCTTTCTAATTGTGTTTATTTCCGAAGCTATCATTTTTTTTTTGGCTTTGACTGGCACGCAATGACCAAAAAGAAAAGAAACGGACTCATCCCAAATATTTAAGACAATGTATGATTCTATAACAGTTCCAATTCCTACATAATATCATTTCGAACTTCTCTCTTTGTGTTGCAACAAGCAAAGGATCAACCAAACGTTCGACCTACGGCAACCCGAATCATTGAAAATGAATGGCAAAGTTTGCAATTCAAAGGTGAATGAGATCATCGCGAAGGAAAACACGGAAAACATCAAAACACATGAAAACGCGATCATCAGCTTCCCGATCGTACCAACATCACTCCTTGATCGATTGCCGCTTCTCATGCGCTCAATTCACATTTTTTTTCTATAATTCCTCAGTTAATTTGATTTTATTAGCACAAAAACTTGAAGGGATGTAAGAATACGTCTTTAAAGGCTTTCCCTGGGATTAAGTTGATCGCGATTGATTGGAGAGATATTACCTGTACGTTGCGGTATCTTTTAGTTTTTCCCTTCACGCGCGATCGGCCAAGAAACACGAAGGAAGAAGAAGAAAAACAGCGCATACGACGAGATCTTGCAAGAAGTTGCAATAAAACACCAGAAAAAAAAATGAATGAAAAATTCCGGGAGAGAGGTGGTGCATTGGTGGCGATCATTTGCAGTCATTGTTATCGATCCAAGCGTTATATGATTGCATATTGATGCTGTGGAACTCCCTCTTTTGGACCCTGATATGTTTAGCACGCATTGAATGGAGCGATGTGTGCCTGTAATATAAGAAATCACCGCTGATCGTGTCCTTTGTCGGCATGGAAAATAATCGGGCTGTTATGATGATTACCACGCCCTCTTCAATCTTCGCTTACACTTTTGGTTCAGGTGTGTTCCATACGGTTTCGGGGTAGATGATGAAAGGAAATGTTGGCGTTTTGGTGAGAAAATGGTTTTTTTTTCCTTTTCGCTCTTCCAAGTCAATTTTATGTTTCAATGTCCTTTGGAGTTATGAATTTGAACATTTCCACCTTGGTATAAGGATGCCGTGCATCGTTAGAGTTTTCAGTTAAAATTTGTTTACAAACGAAACTACATTTGATTTTGTGCAATAAATGTTTCGTATAATTCTCCTTCCGATCAAAGGGTAGTTGATGCAAAAATGTCAAAATCATTGGATCAGCATCTTTATTTCATAATAGATGTTACGAGGCGACGTTTCTGTGTCATTGATCCTCACTCCTTGCGCTTCTCCCGAAAGCAATATTTATCGGAAGTATCGAATTTTCAATAATTTTCGATCCACGCAGATATATTTTATGCACACTCGCTGGCATGTGATATGAAGGATGTTTACCTCAAAATATTCAAGCCAATTTCAGATGCGTATGTGTCAAAAGCAACCGCATAAATCTCGTATCCACTAGAGTGTGCATGAAGAATGATTGAAAATCGTCTCATAATCTCTTCACTGCTCCTTGTTATATTTGCAGATTTTGAAAAATTCAAACCTCAGCAAGTTCCAAAAAATTTTCGTAGAACCCTTTAGCTGTGTTGTCATTATTCGTAGTTCCGCTTCCACCCACTTTCACAATGCCAACCAACAATTCCATTTCCTTTCGGAATTCTTCTTGGATGCGCTGCTTCCTTTCTTTGACAATTTTTTTTGTTTGCAAATTTTCTCCACTTGCCTGCCATTTGTTATCCTCCAACCAATTAGAATTACACGAGGGTCAGTGAGAAAGAAAGTTTAAATATGACAGCGCTCCGCGTGGTGAAAAGCTAAACTAACGCAATTTTAGGGGATTGTTCTCTCATCTATTGTAACCAATTTGACACATTGCTGAGCCCGATAAGTCTATTTTTGTGTTTTTTACAACGATTTAAAATGGAGACGCCGATAGAAGTAGAGTCTAAATGTGAACTGCGTAGTGTTATACGTTTTTTGACCGCAAAAAATGATCCGATAGTGAAATTGATCGAGAGTTATCGTCTGTATACGGTGAGCAGTGTATGAGCCTTCAAAAAGTTACACATTGGCGAACAGCGGAACAGTTTTCTCCGCATGCAAGGTGTTAGCGACAGTTTTTTTGGGATTATCGAGGTATTCTTTTGATTGATTACCTCAACAAAGGCAAGACTTTCAACGCAGAATACTACTGTGGTGTTTTAGATCGTTTGCGTAAAGCAATCAAAAGAAAAAAACGGCCACGTTTGTTGAGCCGCAAAGTGTTTTTGATTCACGATAACGCTCGTCCGCATTCTGCCCTTTTAATTCAAGAAAAATTGGCCTCATTTCAATGGGGCGTTTTTGAGTATCCTCCTTATTCCCCTGAGTTGGCCCCAAGTGATTTCGACCTTTTCCCGACGATGAAAACAGCGTTTGGTGGCATACGATCTGACATGACAGACGACATCACCGACATGACTGTCCCAGCGTACTTTGAAAATTTGGTCACAAAACATTTCGACGTCAGAATTACAAAATTAGTTTGTAGATCCTAACAATGTTTTGAGAGAGATGGTGACTTTCCAGAAAAATTAAAAATGTCTGAATTTTCCGAAAATGACCTTGTTTTTTTTGTTTTGACTACTCCTTCCCTTCTAATCGGGCCCTTAAACTTACTTTCTGACTGACCCTCGGCTAAGCAAAATTCAAACCAGCAAATCCAAGAATCCAACGTACGAGGGGCATTTTTCAATAAGCGGAATTGAGGGTGAGAAGTAAAATGAAAATACAGAATTATTTTTCTTTTTCAACTTATTCACCTGTTTGTCAAATACATTTTTTGAATCCTTCATTAAGCTTGTGTATACCTTCATAAAATCTGTTTTGTCATTGTCCGAAAAATAAGCTGAAACTGCGTTCCCACCTCTTCATCGTTTGAAAACTTCTTCCCACGAAGTTCCTTTTTAAAGCTTTGGGAGCAAATGACAAATACTGGAAGCCAGACCAATATTTTAAGGTGGGTGATCCAGGAAAGTGAAGCCCACCTTGCGCAGGGAAGCTAGTGAAACACGATACTTCGGGGCAAGCGCGTTATTATTTGGAAGCAGGACACTTTTGATCAAGACCCCCCTTCTTTTCATTTGAAACATTGTTTTGACATCTTTATTTGAAACATTGTTTCGACATCTTTATTATCGAAACGTAGTAATTTGCAGTTATTTACATTCCTTCATCTTTGTATTCTGTCCACAGGATCCCTTCTGTATCCCAAAAGACTTCCGCCATGGTTTTACCAGCCGATTGTCGCCGCTTAAATTTCTTGTGGTGGTGATGTGTCCTTTTTGTGCATGGATAAGAATGGTTTGGGCTTAGCTTTATAATCATGTATCCTAATTTCGTCTCCAGTAACAATTCGATACAGTAGTCCATCTTGCCTTCACTACAAAAATCTCAAAAATACGCGCGAGAACACTCTACGCGGTCTTGTTTCAGAGATGACGTGAGCATTCTTTGCACCCATTTAGTGCTGACATTTGTCATGCTATGATGATCCTGGAGAATTTTAAAAATTGTTTTATCTGATATTCCAACAATTTCTGCAAGATTTCCTATCTTTAGTCTAGCATCATCCAGTTTTAGATTGTCATTCTTTTGAATCCTTACCAATGAAGTCACTACGATCCACCGCCCAGGCTCTGAATCGTTTTCAAGTCAGTTCTTGCCTGCTCAAAGAGGCAAGAAAATCTTGGTTTCACATGGACAAGAGGCACCGTAAACGGATGCCATCTATTGCAATATGGTTTTAACTGTCTCTCTCTACTTGGTGAGGATTGAAAGACGGCGCGACAACTTCCATATTTTTCCATTATTTCCATATTTTCCATTTTCGATAATTTCCGACTTTGTTTCCATACCTTCACATTTAGTCCCAGATTGCTGCGTTTGACAGGCGATGATGCAAAGATTCCTGACCTGATTAAAAGAAAACTTTCTATTTATACTGATAGTAAGTTATTGAGCGTGTTATCACTCCGTTAGTTACGTGTACTTTTGACCTACCCCTCCATTCCGTGAATTTAAAACACATCCTTATAACTTTAAACCGATTTTACAGCCACAAATTTTTACATTTGATATATCCTTTGTGCAGATGGGGTTCCCTTGAAGCTTACCATAAACGGATGTGGTCACCATCTGCTTGCTGCTTTGCCTATCGTGTTTTTAAATTTACTGGGTAAAACCGCATATCCTTTCTTCTCCAAACCAACTATCTCGTAACAGGAGGCAACAAACTCTTCATAAAAAGCTTAGTAATTTTACCATATTTTTGGTGACGGTTGCTTCAAAAACTAAAATTCACAAAATTAATTGGATTAACTTAATCCAGGCAATTTACTGATTAAATTTAATTAATTCAAAGGAGCTCATGGACCCTAGGAGGACCTTATCATACCATTAAACTGTCTTCATTCATCAATGATAGAGGCTCCTAGTGCCTAGGATATGATTCCATCGTTGGATTTGGCTCATCATGCGGACTTTGTTGGTTAGACTTTGGTGTTTGTTTTGTTTGAATTCGTCCTCACCCTTTCCCATTCTTCAATAGGGATACTCGTCTTTCCCCATTTTTCATCGGGAACGTCATGTTTCTTGCAACTAGTTTTGCTGGATACGCGACGCTAACTCAACGATAGAAATCTGTATTGGTGTGCATGGTTAATGATCATCCGAATTTTCTGGCACACTTAAGAAGTCACCCAAATTAATATGAGGTTCGTCCCAAAAGTATCGAGCCGGAATTCATACCTACGCACTGAATTGAGTCGTTTGAGTTCGATGAAGGACTTCCATTAAAGTATTGAATGAAGTTGTTGATTGTTACTGTTTATGAACAACAGAATCCCAACGTAGTTTCCACTTCCTGGACATCAGTTTCCAGAATTGTTTTCAGTGTACATTGCTTTCAACCATCCCGCACATTAGTTACAACCGTCTCTTTATCATCGCACCGATGTCCTTTGAACAATATTTTTAAATGGGGAAGAGCCAAAAGTTGCAAAGGGTTGTGTGGGGTCTATACGGAGACTGGCGAAGCAATACGACTTTGCTTTATGTCAAATATTACAGGATATGGTTTGATGATTCAAATATTAAACTTTTATTGATTGAAGAGCTTTAAAGAGGACCTCCAGCAATAAACCACGCGAAACTCGAAGTAAAGTGCATTGTCGTGATAAAGCAGACAATCACTGTTGGACCAAAAATGTGGCTTTTTATTGTTACTGCATCACTGTATCTTTTTAAAACTTCATTTCAGTATTCTTTTTGGATCGAAGCATATTTTTGGTGTACAGCCCCTACAGTTTGCCCCGATTTTGACCTGATTTTTGCTGGAGGTCCTCTTTGAAGCTCTTTAAACCATAAAATCTTGTTCAAATGCTTTATTTTCTATTAAACTTAATTTCAAATGCATAATTCACCACACAAATTGCTTTCGAGCTAGTCTTTCCAAGATTATAGCAAAACTTGATGCAAATTCTTCTCTCTATTTCTTCTGTCATTTTCAAAATTATCAAACCCAACAAACACGAATAAGTCCCTATAAATAAATGCACTTTATGTGCAAGCTAACACTGTGATGTGGACATATAGAGATAGTCTCAAATGTTTTGTAAAGTCTCGTATCTAGAGTAGGTCATCTAATGTGTAAAACTGGCACTATAGGTTGCTTTGAGGCTGGAAGTTTCGATGACGTTTCTAATGTGACAGAAAATTAGTTTTACGTTTGACGTTTACAAAATGGTTTGTTTTTCGCTATGTGCTGGCATCGTGATGCTACGCTGGCTTCAAGCGACCAACACGCCACATACAAGAATATTGCATCGTTATTGGAAAAACGACCCTTGTACTTGTGCATGCGCATTTTTATCGAAAATTCATCTTTTTAGATGGAGCTCATTTCTAACTCAGATGATATGGCAGTAAGCGAAATTGTCGTAACTGGGGGCAATGAAAATGCTCGCGTTATCGTGGAGGAACCAACGCATACACAACGAGTGACTGTCTGGTACGGATTTTGGTCCGGCGACATTGTTGGCCTGTATTTATTCAAGAATGAGCAATAAAACGCTGTTTCAGTGAATGACGATCGCTACCGCGCAATGCTAAGCGATGTTTGCTTCTCAAAAGTGTAGAGGATAGCATGGACGACATTTGGTTTCAACAGGCCGACGCAACGTGCCAAATAACCAACAACCTTTTGCACACTTTTTTCGGAAATATCATGACCAACCGAAATAGTGATGTCAATTAGCTACTTTGAAGCTGCGATTCGACTCCGTTAGAGTTTTCCTTGTGAGAGGCTGATAAGGAGAAGTGTTAAGCCAACCATCCAGAGACGATTGACAACTTGAAACATGAAATCGAAGTTGCTATTGATGAAAACTCAAATGCTCAAACCATCGAAAATGTACTGAAAAATTTGACTGATCGAAATATATTGTAAGTCTAGCCGTGGCAGCAATTTGAGTGATCTTGTCTTCCATTCCTAAATGAAACGATTCACTCGTTCATACACTCATAACCTTTAAAAGAAGATATTCACTAGTTTTATTATAGCCAAATTCGTATTCTACGTCTTATATGGCACGCCATGTACTTGCGACCATAAATTCTTAACAAATTTCTTTGCCTGTCAAGGAAAAGTTCTCTTTAACCTTCGTTTTGAAAAATAAAATCTGGAAAAATTTCAGAACATCATTCGTCCCTTTCTTCGCGCCTATGTGTCTACTTTTCTCCAACAGACAAAAATTTTTGCACCAATTTAATGGCCGAATTTTTGCATGAATTTAATGATCATCTGGTAAAATCCTCCCTGTAGCTACAACAGTGACAATGTGGAAAGTTGTCGGGGAACTCATTATATTTTCCTAATTTCACTCCAACTTGTACGTTCCTTCACTGTATTAAATCGTCTTCAGAGAATAAAAAATATTATTTCAACTTTGATGTGTTTGGATCAGCTGGCAACATAGAACAACAAATAACGATACTTTGGGAAAAGTGGCAATTTATTTCTCAACAATTCTTCTCTTAACTCGATACACTCGACCCAGACATACTACAACCCAGTTGCAAAATACATTTTCTCGAGATCAGTAAAGTGGGCCTTTGTGGCAGCAACGACCTCTTCATTCGCCTTAAATTTCTGCCAGACGAGTGATGTTTCCATGTCTACAAACGAAATTTGGAGTATAACGTGAATGGTAGCTCATTTCGACCAATATGGCCCAGACAAAATTGTGAGCAAGTACATTGTACATTGAAACAGCATTCTTTTCTTCGCCAAATGCGGTTTTTTTTCAGTCCTGCCCAATAATTCGGCATAGTACAGTCCTGTGACATACAGATCGCACCTTCTGAATCCCAGAAAGCGGTGGCCATCCAGAATGCACCTTGCCAGCCGCATGGACAATCTTTCGCCTCGAGTGATGTCCCCTCTTTTGACAGTTCCTTGGCCTCTGTTGTAAACCACTGGACCCATGATATACCGACTGCTCTTAAAAAGTGTGAAATACTGCTCTAGAGTAGTCTGCCGAGTGAGCGATCGCGGCACTAATCATACTGACAACTTGCTTATGCAGAAAATTTCATAAAGGATCTGATCCACGCGGTCTTTTAAGATTTCTACTGTCTCATCTATCAAACGAACCTTCAATCGACAATCTGCATGTATGAGATCGTTGATTTTTTTCTCGTTATCCTCTCGAGATACTTAGACGTGGCTCATCAAACACCGACGTGTATTTAATGAGTTTACGTTCAACCATTATTTTACGGTCACCATGGCAGGAGTAAAGTTGCAAACATAGCAACAAAGTGCTCTTTGATTTGTCTACGCGATTTTCCATGCTAAAACAAGAATACAATAACAGACCGACATTGCTATAATTTTCTAGAATCCGCGGACATACCTGCTTCCACACGCTGTCAAAGCAAAACTGCATGTCCGACGCGGTAGAAATTTTGACAGTAGCCACGTACGAGTATGAATTTCACAATTGTGAATCTCTTGCGATAGTTGTTCCATCAGGCGGTGAAACTGAGTTCTAATCGGACCACCCACGTGTGGCGTCGTATTTGAAACTACCAGCTTACTTGAGGAAATAGATTTTTACGAAAAAAGAGAGGCAGTGATTTGATCTAACATACTCAATTCATAACACTTGATCGTTTAGGCCAGGCAATGGATTTGACGAGTAGCATTATTTTTCATCTGTAGGGAGGTCACGAGGATCTTTATCGCCTACCATAAAGAAGGGAACCTCAATTGTAAGGCATTGCTTTCGTAAGAATTATCCTTCCATTTTTCTCCTTTTATCCATTCGCTTCTGGAGAGAGTATTTCGGTACCTTTGTGATGCAAAAGTGCAAATGAAAAACGAAGACTAGTCTGAAGTAATGTGTTATCAGTTTATAGACTCAATAATCTGGTTGACAGTGGTGGTGTTCATTGGATGGTCTAGAAATCTTGAGCTACTGGAAATCCCTTTTTAGTTAGGTGGTTAATAGTCTTCATTCCTCCCGCCTAACACAAAAAATCATAGTCATCACAGTCCATCACAGTCAAGGTAGATTCTTTAAAAGGATAAATAATGCCAGTTTATACCCAACCAAAATAAACTCTTTTAAGGTTATACTTTACATGTGGGATATTCGTTTAAAGAGAGCTTCTGCTAACGTATTGAATGACAAGTTCTGCTGGATGAAATAGGTCTACAAGTGTAGATACAGGTATAGTCGGTCTCTACAAAATAAAACAGATGCTGATTTGGTGAAAAATTACAAAGAATGATAAAACTAAAAAAATTTACAGAGCTCATCGGTTTCACTAGTCATTCGTCCGTCTCGGTCACACTGCTCTCTGGTTCGATCAATGCAGTCCTTTTTCTGCAGATAACGTCCCCATTTTCATGAAAATATGGGAATGAAGCTCTGCTCATGGTCTGCCTCTAATTGTGAACAGTTTTTCCATGCTGGAATTTCAAAATTTTCATGCATATGGGCAAATTTTGGTGCTTTTTACGGAGCCACAATGCCATAGCTAAGTGTGCGCACTTCTCTATATGAAAAATGGCGATCCTTATATCGCATCGCGAACACTTAACGTTTCCGCGCATTGTCCACCAAGTCAGGAAGTTTTCAAAACCAGTATATAAGCATACTGCAGGCAATCGGCGTCCTGAAATCGATGAACTCCAACGGAAATATAAATAAACACGAATTTATGGAAGGTTCTGCAATTCAACCTACTACGCAACCTCGCTTGAAGTCCCGGGAGCAAACGATGTTCGTTATGACAGAGTCATAAGGCAATATTCGTTAAACTCAAAGTGCTACCATCGAATAACAATCTCGAAATGAAAGCGTTATAATCCTGATTGGTATGGATTCGTTACATGCTAAAGTTTAGATGGTAACTAAATCCTCTATGGTTAGACAATTGCAAACTTTGATTGTTTGACTCTCGAACTTTTTCAGCCAAAGGATAATGTTCAACAAATTTTTATTCTTTTAATCAATTGCTTGCCCTCTTGGGTTATTACCAGTACCCGTTCCTTTCGTTGCACGAAATAAAAATGTTTATGGAAATTTTTCACGTTAGGTGTAACCTTTCCCGCAAACAAAATCCTTATCAGATAATTTCGACTGAAAACCGAATGACTCCACCTTGTTTTATAAAATATGCCTGTGAGGTTCACTTACCATTAACATTCGACGCGAAAGAACAATGACGATGAGTGCTTGCCTAGCAGGAACCTAATGAAAATCGTGTATGGAAAACATTTTCACCTTGCACCATTGCTTGTTGCAATTCCTGCAGAACGTTCAGCAATGCATTCGGATTGGTTGAGCCTACCCACGTGAATGTTCGCTCCTTGATAGGCGCCTAATTCAGCATAAGGGCGATTATAATTACGTGCAAGACTCACGCGTATTCCAGTTGGAATTTAGTATGCATACAGTTTTTATCCTTTGCAGATATAGCATTAGCCTTACATATGTGCGTTCTCCAGTGAGTACTTCAGAGTTTATTTTCTTTGAAAATAGGCACAGCACAATTTTAGATAACTTGATCTTAGAATTGATATAAGTTAGGCTTATGGTTGTAGATATATCTGAATTTTAAGCTGGGACGTGTACACCGAATCCAAAGAAATTCAAAAAGGATTCCGTGTGTTGCAACTATTGATCGCTGTAAGGTGTTGTCGAATTGTCCGTTGCATTGACCGAGAGAGAGAAAGAGAAGGAGAGAAGAAGTGGACACCTTCGGGGCGCAATTCCTTGCCGTCACATTGTCCGTCCGTCGGTCCGGAACAATAGTCAATAAAACATTTCGGAAATCATGTTTATCGGATTATTTATGGATTTTTAATGCGTTCCGTATCTGCGCGGAACGTACTGCAACTGATTCGCATGCATAGCGTGGAAAGATTGAAAGAGATTCCGACAAATGAGGGGGAGATACCGCAAAATCCGCCTTACTCTGCACGGAGCCTGATACCCGGGCACGCTATAAGATGGAATAGGTGCTGCTTCTAAGGCTTCATACTTATTGTTAGACAGGAATACGATTTCTGCCCATTTACAACGAATACACACGGCATACTATCGATAGCAAAATTTATTAGTAGGCACGTTGGAGTCTTCTTGAAATGTTGGATCGCGATAATTTGAATTCTGTTTCTGCTTTTCATCTTTTACTTTGGTATTTCTGCAGGCACTTCTTTTGTGCTTGCTGGAGTTTAATTGCACAAAATGGGATTTTCATGAAATGCAAAATGGTTGTATCAATGAGGTGATGCATTTTGTGCCTGAAATGAAATTGGTTATTGGCTGCTATTGACTCTTCCAAGGTAATTTTATGGTTAACAACCTTTGATTTTCCTCAAAGCAGACAAGCTGGTAAGAATGTATCTACTACTACTTGCAGATTGAACAAATTTTTCTGGGAGTGAACAGTAACCAACATGTCAAAAAGGTCATTTCGAACATTAAAATAATTTGGTTTTTTTTGGTTGGAAGGTGAAGGTTATTTACGCACCAATTGTCGAACTCCACAGGTAACCGGACTACCGACTAAACACCTCCTCTGCCACACTGACAACGTAGCCTGGAACTTTTTGTCATATTACTTTGGACTAGGCCTCATTAGTCATATCCTAGTGACGCCTTCTGGTTAAAGGAAATCTCTTTTTTTGCAGGAAGAAGATTGCCGTCAGAGATCCCTCTTCCCTCTGCGCCAACAAACGGTGCATGATGCTCTTCTTAGCAAAACAACCGTAATGCGTAATTCATACGTAAACCGTAAAACAATCATACGTAATGCGACACGCAATTAAAATTGTCACTTGACATCAACATCCTTCCGCTAGATCTCCTAGAGAGAGTATGCTTATTTTCCTCGAGAGTTTCATGTTCCGCATGCAAGGTAGGTGTGACCAGCGTTATCCGTCGTTTTCGGGCAGAGCAAGCAAACAGGGAACGGTAACGTTCTCACCTTATATAGGTGAGAACGAAAATACTCGTGTCCACTGAGTAGTAGCGTCAGATATTAATCAGTTTCACTATGCTTTCTGTGAAACCATGAACTTAATTCATTGATAACCGTGGTGTCCATCTGCCTCGCTCTTCGTTTACCAATGTCTCTTGACACAAAGTTAAGGTCTTTCTCCGTTCGTTTCGGCTAATAAGTTCTCTGTCATGAGGAGAGTGATTTTTCCACGGGTGGTTTTTCCAGCGCTAGACTGAACCAAATACCGATTTAGTATCAAAACTAGAAATAATCCCTTGCCCACTCGGCGCAGTATCATATCTAGTTTGAGGTGCGCCTGTTCGACACAACGTCCGCTAGGTCATCAACGGAGCCAATCAGGCGCACCTCCTCCGGTACCTGCAACCTCAAAGTCTCACCGTACGCGATATTTGAAAGGTCCGGGACAAGAATGGAACCCTGTGCCACCACTAGTGTCAAATCCATTCTTCGCCGATCGTCTAATGTATGATAAAAGAGCTTCCGGTATTTTAGGTAGTCCTTTAAGATCCGCATTAGATACTTCGGCACCCTGGATATTTCAGAGCACCGAGAATATCTGCCCACCTCCCTGAATTGATGGCATTCCTCTTACGAGCGTTATCAATATTACTATCTGCCTAGAGTGGTGACTGTGAATTTCTTCGCATTGGAAATCTCTTCTCTCTTTCTTATGAACTTCTTGAGCCATTTCTCAGTGACGTTCAGCATACATAAGGGCCGATAAGCAGATGGTTGCTCCGGATTCCATTTGCCCTTGCTGATCAGAACAAGCCTCGTTTCTTGCTAGCAACTTGGGAGCAAGTGCTCATGCAGGCAGGCGTTGAATCTGCTATTGCTCAGCACATTCAGGGTGAAATGGGTCATCCAACAAATTCTCTTTATTGCTCAAAAGGTCAATTGCTGAAAAAGTAGCTCGTTCCTATGAACCCGATTCCACCATTTTTCCTGTATGAATAAAAAAGTCCCTCAAAATAAAAACCCCCATAGGATTGAACATCACTCTATCAGCAAAGTAAATCAGCCTCTTGATTCAGAGGACGATTGTGACCATAGAGATAATTTTGTCTAGTTTTATTGTTCAGTATCTCAATTTGAATTTGACGACGCTAAACGATGCATTCCCACAATAATTAGTATTAATTTCTAATCATTAATAGTAATTTCCAACACTGACAACCCTACATTCACAAACCTACAGTCGGATGAACAGAATCATTCTCGCAATACGACATAGAGAGAGATATTTTGACAGTTCTCGATTGACAGATAGAGCATAACTGACTTATCACAGAGATAAATGGAAGCATGCATATCATTAATGAGCCCACAAATTTTAGCTCAAGGAACAGCTACGCTTTAGATATTGCGAGATCTTACGCTTGCAACGACAACATCAGGTTAAACGTCCTCGACGAGGTGTTATCTGATCGCAAACCGATCATCCTTTATATAGAGGTCATCCAAGGAAAACATACTGACAAGTCTTCAAAGTTGCACTGGCCATTGTAAACTTCACGTTACTGGCCGTATCAGGTGTTTGACACGGCCAGCAACATATAAAAAGTAATTGGAGAATCACTTTCAATATTATTCAGGCTAAACAGGATAACACAATCACAACCCCTGCAAAGGAAAAACACCTATGAACATGCTCAGAAAATTATAATACGGAGCAGGAATCAAGCCCGGAGACGAACTTGAAGCACAGGTGATCCTGGCTATAGAAGACTAGCTCACCGGCTCACAAATATATTTCATGGTTAGGTCAACATAGTTTGCAACGAGCAGAGGGAGAACTTTTTACAAAATCTCGAACCGGGCGACGACTTCTGCACTAAAGACAAGACCTAAGTCCCTCCTACCTCTGATCCGAATGGCATGATGTTCAAAATGGATGACAAGGGAAAAGCTTTTGCAGATACGCTTGAGGTGCACTCTTGCAAAACCACTTTTTCGGAGAACATTGACGATGCAAAGGAAATAATAAGAAAAAGTGCGCGAAAACTGCCAACATAAGTCCATCCGGAGGATTATATGAGACCATTTGGCTTTCAGAAAATGAAACACATTGTATAGACACCAAACATCCACAAATCATCCGAAACGCTCACAAACATGACTCTGTAGAAACTTCCCGACAATTTTATTCAAAACCAGACTGACATAACTAACTTTATCTTCCACATTCGTAGGTTTCTAAGGGCATAGATAACAGCAATCGTCACACTTCGACTCAAACCATGAAAACACCTTACGTTTCCTCCGGGACTGGTGATCAATAAGTCCTCTATCTTCACTAGGCTAGATTGTATAAAAGGCAATACTTCAAAGATTGTCAGAAAGGCGTTTAGGATAACAAAATTATCCCTGGAGAACTTTATGCCTCCACTGAACTCCAACCGACAAAATTAGTTCAACACGTACAAAATAATCTCAACAGCAGGAAACCCACCGGCATTGTCTTTTTTTTGACGTGACAAAGGCTTTCGACAAAGTCTGGCATGCGGGAGTAATGCATGCACTCCACATAACCCTTGCTATTAAATGAACGATTGGCTCATTTGTCCACGGCAGAGCTTTACGCGTCATAATTGACAATCACATTTTCATACTGAGGCCAATTGAAGCCGGAGTTCCACAAGGATCGCCCCTGTCGCCCGTACTTTACAACATCTACACATCTACACAGTTACCTACAAATGACATTTATCCCTCTACGCCGATGATACTTGTATTTATTATACTATCAGACAATCAGAAATTATCACTTTAGAACTGCAAGAGTCCATCAACGTGCTTTGAGTTACTTTCGCAAATTAAAGATAAAAATCAACACAGAAAAAGTCAAAGCATTTTTATTGCACGACGAATACACCAAAGACCATCACTATTAACAATACAAGAAGAAGACATGAAATGAAAAATGATAGCTTGTTATGTATTTTCAATAAAAAAAAATCAAATAATGTAGTTATGAAAAAAATGAATAAATAATAATAATTATTGGGGGCAACCGATAGGTCGTACCTGCAGTGAAGAAGGAACAATATTAGATAGCCAGCGTTATTTGAAAATGCAAAGGTTGCATAATGGCGGCCGAAGGAGGTTAATTTTAAAAGACTAGCTCACGGCGCAGGCGTGTGGGGTCTTAGGAAATCATGAAACCCCTGATCCTTGCATGTCGCAGACACACACACAAGCACACAAATAAACAAAAACAGACACACACAAACAGAAATCTTATTCCTTCATTTTATACCTTACAAAAAATTCAAACACAAATAGGGATAGATGGACCACCGGTATAGACGGACCATTCGAATATTTCGCTCGTCTGTCACAGCAGCGCCGCATTCGTTGGCTAGTATTTTTCTACTCGTGCAGACGTTAACACGTTTAGTTTTGCTCGTGAGTGTCAAATGTTTTTTAGGAAAAAAACTTTGTTTATTTCTTTTGGGGAGTTGAAAAATATTTTTCACTGGATTTTATTGTTATGTGGTTAAGTTAGTTTAATTGATTTTGACGTAAAATCAATGCTGTAGCTCGATTGTATAGTTGAGTAAGGTCTTAACCTAAAATGGTGCTCCAGTAGCGTTGTTTGTCTGAGTGAGTAGCTGGTCCATCTATCCCTGACAATTGGGATATATGGATCAGTGACATTTGAGATAGTTGGCCCACTTGAAAAGAACCTGGAATAGTACGACCATATTTCCTATTAGGACTTTACTTCTAATATAAATTAAATGATACTTATCAAAATTATTTTAAACACAAAGGTGTGTCCTGATACGTTGGTTTTTTTTATGTTATAGGAAAATGCCTACGTTCTATACCAGAAAACACATGTCTGGGAGGGGAGAATGGTCTGAAAGTAGCTTAGAAAATGCAGCCAGAGCTGTTCAAAGTAAGGAAATGGAAGTTAATGCTGCAGCGAAGGTATTTGGAATACCGAAAACAACTTTAAAAAGACGCATCAAGCTACAAAGTTTTAGTAAAGTTTCCATGGGAAAAAACTCATTGCTAGGAGTTGAAAATGAAAAAAAAAATTGTAGTACACATAAAAAAATTACAATCGGGGGGGTTTACTCCAACCAGAGTCTAAGTTCGTTCTATGACTTACTATTTAGCTGAAAACCTGCAATTGAAGCATAGTTTCAATCATGAAACAAAGCAAGCAGGCTACGACTGGCTTTCTTCTTTTCTTGTTCGCAATCCTGAACTGTCCATTCGGCAATCTGAAGGTGTGTCTTTTGCGAGAGCAAAAGGTCTAAATAAAAACGATCTCAAAGCGGTTTTTGGCCTCTTAAAGAATGTTTTGGAAGAAAATGGTCTTATAGATAAACCTGGCAACATTTTCAACATGGACGAAACAGGTTTACAGCTAAGTAACAAACCACGGTAGGTAGTTGCTTTGAAAGGTTCCAAGAATGTAACTTCTGTTACTTCAGGAGAAAAGGGTGAAGCCATATCCGTATTGGCAAGTGTGAATGGAGAGGGTACATTCTTACCACCTTTTTGCATAATGATAGGAAAGAACCCAAAGCAGTTTTGTGACGGTTTACCACCTGGCGCTGAAGTAAAAATGTCGCTAAAGTCTGGCTATGTAAATAGCGATTTGTTTTTTGATTGGCTGAAAAACCATTTCACTCCAAGAAAACCAGCAGGAAAGGTGCTCCTTCTTTTAGGTGGACATACATCACACACTAGCTGCGTTGAAATGCTAGAGTTCGCAGAAAATAATCAAATAATTTTGATGAGTATTCCTCCCCATACCAGTCATTGGCTTCAAATATTAGACCGCGCTGTCTTCAAGTCTTTAAAAATGAACTATTATTCTGCTTGCTCAAAGTACTTGACCAATAACCCTTCAAGGAAGATAACTCGACTGCAGTTTAGGGCGCTTCTTAGCATAGCTTGGGGTAAGTCAGCAAACTCAGAAAATGGAATAAGTGGATTTAGAACGTGTGGAATCATTCCATTTGAACCTGATGCGATACCAGACTACGCTTTTTTGTCAGAATCAATGGACTCTAGGCCTCCAGATACGTCTCTTGTTTTCGAAAACGTTATGACTGGCTCCGGTAGTTCAAAAAATGATGCCACTGTTGCTGGTCCTAATAGCCCAAGTGATGATGTTGCTGTGGGAGGTTCTAATTCCTCAAGAAGCGGTTGTAGTGCTGGTACTTCAAGAAGCTTTGAAAATGTTCCTTTACCTGGACCTTCAGAAAAGCACCAGAATAAATCTGAAATTGTGACCCCTTCAAAGTTATTAGACAAACTGCATCCAGTGCCTTGTGTCAACAAAGTTCAGACTGTGAAAAGAAAAGTTCAAACTATATCAACAGTGTTAAGCTCTCCAGAAAACATAACTGCTCTGAAAAAGAAAAAAAATGAGAAAGAGTCAAAAATTAAAATAAAAGAAGAAAAAAAGAAAGACAGGGAGGAAAAAAGAAAGACCGAGAGGAAAAGAAAAGAGAAAAGGAGAAAAAGAAGCTAGAAAAAAGAAATGAGAACAATATGCAAACAACGATCAATAAAAGTAAGAGAACGCGAAGAAAAAAAGAACTAACGTCATCCTCAGATTCCGAAGATATTGATATCGACACAATTCGCAACGACAATCTTTATGAAAGTGACTGGGATGAAAATTTCTGTATATGGTGTAAAGAGAACTACAACGAAACAAAACGAGATGAAGATTGGATTAAGTATGTGTCATGCTCCCGTTGGACACATGAAGGCTGTACAAGATTCGAGGATAAATGCGATTACTGCGGAAAGCAAGATCCTCCAAATAAGATGACTGCTGAATGATTCAAATTTCTAGAAACTGAGTTATACTAGCTCTATTTATTAATTATTTTGATTGTCAAATCTATTAATCATATCAAATAGTTTACAACTCTATACCCTAACTTTATAGCTTGGAATAAATAGTCTTTATACCTTTGATAACATGTATTTTTTGTGTTATATCCTGATTCAGTCACGTAAAATAGGTGGTCCATCTAACTCGAGTATGCTTGGGATAGACGGACCATCGAGCAAAACCAAAAAAACATCATAACTCCCGGTGTGATAACCTTAACAACTGCAAACTTCCTTACAATTGTTTAAAGACATATATACTTATTAAAATAAATATAAAACTTATCCTAGACATTGCAAAATTTCGGAAAAAATAGCTTTAGAAAAACACGGTCCAACTATCCCGGACTTACTACATAATCTTGCTATACAAGTAAGTAAATATATATTTAACAAAAATGTAATATACGAACTAGTCCTGTTACGTTGATTCTCACCACTTATGCTGCCCCCAACACGAGTATAGGTGGTGGTTTTATCTCAACGCGATTTCGGGACTTCACGTGAGCATCTTCTTTCACTATTGTATTCCCTCGAATAAAACTTACTAGCATTCACCAGAAACGATCTCGTCCTTTGATCTGCAAATTGTAATGCGCAAATTTATATTGATCCAAGCGTCTTTGATAGTCAATCAAACACCAACAGACATCATTCACGTTCCGAAAAACTCATCCTCAATTTTCCGTCATCCTCAAGGGTCCGCTTTTCTTCCTTTTACTTTTTCTTACATGTTATATATGGGAAATTCCACGCCAACTGTCGTGGGGTTGGTTGGTTGCATTTATTTCCCCGGGTAAAACTATTTCATCCTATTATAGGTTCCACCAAAAGTGTTTTCCCAAATTTTCAGGCCAAAATATTGCACCTACCGTTTGAGGCGGCCAATTTTTGGTTTTGTGCTCTCTTTCAATTTCCTGGCTTTTTTTCTAAAACACGGTGCCAGGGAAATTGTCTTGACCAGAAATTTTTTTTAAAATACATATAATAGACTTGAAATTTCCCGAGAAATCGATTCCCGTCACCAGAATTGACCTACGATGCTTCCTTTCGTTTCATCATAAATTTTGGCCAGCGAATCGAAAAATTCTTAGAAGTCTTTCGACTCACGCCGTATGCTCGAGCGAGTGATAATCCGTGCGATTTGCATTAGGTCAGTTCAGGATTGTGAACCACGTATTACCCGCTGATTCAGAATTTACTAAGAAAGAATTTTTGATGTTGAAGGTCTTCGCTAAGTAAAACTCCATTTCTTTCACATCTTTTCTATCATGAGCGAAGCCCACTTTCTCCAATTTCTCTAATTTCTCCATATGTGCAACTACGTTTTTTTCATATTCGGTGCATAATACAGGAACACGATCAAGAGGACCCTTCGATTATCCGGTTAACAGGTGTCTTCGTAAAGTTCGGTATAGTATATTAAAGGCTTTTGATGCCTCACTCCGAGCTTGTGATGTATTTTCAAAAAAATGATAATAAATATATATAAATGATAATAAAGAAAAACGAATTAAATAAATATTGGTCCCAACGTTGGGCGCCATGTGATGTATTTTCAAAAAATATAAATTGATAAATCAATAATTAATAATGAATAAATAATAATCGGGCAACCCATCGGTCGCACCTGCAGGGGAAAGAAAGGAACAAGTTTAAAGAGACAGGGTTACTTGAAAATACAAAGGCCGCATAATGGCGGCCGAAGAAAGTTACTTTTAACCGACTAGCTCACCGCGTGGGTGTAGGGGTCAGGAGATTATTTAAGCCCTGATCCTTTAATGTTACATACACACGCACCACACATTGAAATAGCTTACTCCTTCATATTAGATTAATGAATGAATAAAATAGGAACAAAAATCAAAAGATCAAACCACCTGTGAATTGTGCTGCGCTGATTCTGGCCACCTGTGAATTGTGCTGCGCTGATTCTGACCACCTGTGAATTGTGCTGCGCTGACTACAAATACCTCTGCTTCCTCTAGCACGAATCTCCACCTCAGCTTGGTTTCAGGACTTGAATGAATTCCACTGCTCTACATCGTATCGTGCTTCCTCTAGCACGAATATCCATCTCAGCTGGTTTCGGGACTTCACTTTTTAGGGATTTACTCAACCTAAGTCCAAATAAAACACGTCGGATACAATGTAATAAAATATATGTATTAGCTAGAAACAATCGCGTCTATAAAATATGGCGGTTCACTTGCGAGAGAGATTATAGGATTAACTGTCAAAAATTAATATCCTGCCGATCCTCACTTCGTTTCATATTCGATGGTTTGAGTGGCAGTGTCGCCACAGTACTCCCTCCTGGATACATTGGTCGTCTGACAACTTAGCAAATGTTGACAATTGAATACTAAACATTGCTAAATGTCACATTTCGTTGTTTTGTATTAGGACCGGCATACGTTCTGGGAATTTGTTTTTGCTGATCTGAAGACGGCTGCATAGCTGGATCCGCAGTGGATTCGAAATATGCAGGTTTGATTCTTTCGGTGCTGATGTTAACATATTCCCCTTTTATTTCCAGCTTGAAGACATTTCCGGAAGTTCGTTCAATGACTTTGTAGGGGCCTTCATATGGATGCTCCAAAGGCTTCCTTACTCGGTCGACACGAACGAAAACATGCGAGCAAGTTGAGAGGTCTTTGTGGACAAAAACCTTGCGTTTGTCATGACGTGATGCTGGAGTTGCTTGTATGTACTTCATATGCTCACGGAATTTTTGCACGAAAAGTTTGGGATCAGGTGGCATGTCTTCCTTGAAGAAGAATTCTCCTGGCATACGGAGTGTTGTCCCATAGACGAGCTCTGCCGATGTTGCACCAGTGTCGTCCTTGATACTGGTGCGAAGTCCCAATAAGACGGTGGGAAGAATGTCGACCCACTCGTAGGTGTTATGGCACATTATCGCTGCTTTTAACGACCGATGCCATCGTTCGATCATTCCGTTCGCTGCAGGATGATAAGCTGTGGTTCGTATTTTCTTGCAGCCCACTAAATGAGTGAGTGATTGGAAGATTAGTGATTCGAACTGTGATCCCTGGTCTGATGTCAAAACAGCAGGAGCTCCAAAACGCGATATCCAGTTCGCGTAAAAGGCGGTGGCGATCTCATCCGCAGTAATCGTTTTGATGGGAATCGCTTCAGGCCATCTCGTAAAGCAATCGATGATGGTCAGTACGTATTGGAATCCTTTTGATGGATTCAAGGGTCCAACTATGTCGATATGGACGTGATTAAACCTTGCGTCAGGCATTTGAATATGACCTTGTAGAGGTTTTGAATGTCGTCCGGTTTTACTCCGCTGACATGGGAGACATGATCTGGACCATTCGAGGATGTCTTTTGATATGCAGGGCCAAACATACTTCCGGCTGATTATTTTCTTTGTGGTTCGTCCCCCAGGATGAGACAGGCTGTGTGTCATTTCGAATATTTTCCGTCTGAAAATCTTTGGGATGTATGGACGGATTTCCGCAGTTGATACGTCGCAATATACAGTTGTATCCGAAGTTGCGAAAATGCGAAGTTTACGCAATTTCAACGATGTTTCCCCTCGAAGTAACTGCTTCAGCTCGTCATCGTCTTTTTGAGCTGCCGCTAAGTCTTGGCTGGTGATGGAGACTGGCATAGTGATTGAGCTGATCCGTGACAATGCGTCTGCTGTGATATTCTCGTTTCCTGCTATGAAAACTAAAGTTGTCGAAAATTGGCTAATGTAATCCAATTGACGCAACTGTCGTGGTGATGCCTTGTCAGCTTTTTGTTTGAATGCAAATGTAATGGGCTTGTGATCAGTTTTGATTATAAGTGGACGTCCTTCAACCATGTGCCGGAAGAATTTTACTGTACTATAGATTGCCTGCAGTTCACGATCATACGTGCTGTATTTGCATTGCGCTTCAGTAAACTTCTTTGAGTAAAATCCTAGAGGCTCCCAAATATTGTTGGTAAACTGCTCCAGCACTGCTCCCATCGCTGTATCTGACGCATCAGTTTTGATCGCAAGCGGTGCGTTTTCAACTGGATGACTTAGCAAGGTTGCATTAGCAATTTGCTTCTTGCACTCTTCAAAAGCTTTATCCGCTTGTTGATTCCATTCAATCAGACGCTTATCCTTCTTTCTTGCACCAATGAGAAATTTATGGAGAGGCGCTTGGATAGCAGCTGCGTTTTTCAGTGATTTTCGATAGAAATTAATTGCTCCCAGGAATCTGCGCAGTTCCATAATAGTTGACGGCTTCTTAAAGTTGAGGATCGTTTCAACTCTTCCTGGAAGAGGTCTGATGCCTTGTTGTTCGATGAGATAGCCAAGGTACTCGATCGTTGGTTTTCCAAACGTACATTTTCCTACGTTTATAGACAATCCATATTCACGCAGTCTATTTAAAATGACTTTTAAATGTTCGCGGTGCTCCTCATGTGTCTTGGAAGCAACGAGAATGTCATCAATGTACGCGTAGCAAAAGTTCAGGCCTCGTAGAGCGTAATCAATGTAGCGTTGAAAGGTCTGAGCCGCGTTACACAAGCCGAACGTCATCACTTTGAATTCGTACAGCCCGAATGGTGTTATTACGGCCGTCTTCGGGATATCTTCTGGAGCCACGGGAATTTGGTTGTATGCTCGCATTAAATCCAGCGTTGAAAATACGGTGCACCCACTCAGTTTGTGAGCAAAGTCACTAAGATGAGCGATCGGGTATTTGTCCGGAACAGTGATCGCATTCAAACGCCGATAATCTCCACATGGCCTCCATGGGTCGGTTTTCTTCGGAACATGATGCAATGGACTTGCCCACGGACTGCATGATGGCTGACAAATTCCTTGTTGAAGCATGAAGTCGAATTCTGCTTTTGCTTGACGAAGCTTTTCGGGAGTTAGGCGTCTTGCCTTTTCGGCGACTGGAGGTCCTTTTGTCAATATATGGTGGTAAATGCCATGAGCCATCACTTTTCTCGTATCTGAAGGAACAGTTAAATCGACATATTCCTTCAGTAGATCGTGGTACTCCATGTTTTCTTTAATTGTCATGATCGTCACATGGGCTTCATTTGTGTGTTTAGTGTTGGCTGCTAATTTTGTTTCGCCATCCACCAACCTTTTCCGACGTAAGTCAACTATTAGGCCAAAATGTTGCAATAAGCCCGCTCCGATTATTGGTTGCTTTACATCCGCAACTACAAATCTCATGGTCTTCGCAGTCCGAGGTCAAGCGTCATCACTTTCTGGCCGTATGTTTTGATCAGTGTGTTGTTGACTGCGTACAATTCCAATTTTTCTGGAGTGCACAGAATTTTGTCCCGTGGCAGGACTGAAATATCGGCCCCAGTATCAATAAGGAAACACGTTCCGCTTTTTCGTTCAAGGATGATTAGTTGGCGATTACTGAATCGAAGTTGGTCGTCCTCGGCCGCCGTTATTCGGGACGACGAATTTAGTTTTCCGACGTCGTTTCGGAATTCTTCCACTGGCAGGGTGGTTTGCAGTTTCTGGCTAGTTTGCCAAAGCGCGTGTGGAAAAAGCAAAACTTTCCTCTAGCCCGCGATCTTCTTTGGTTCGATCTGCTGCGCGTTTTAGAACACGATCGATTTTGCGTCCGCAATTCTAATCTTTCAAGACGGTCTAGGATCTGGGATAACACTTCGTTTCTTACCGTTGACTCTGGTTGTTGACGAACTGTTGAGACTCCAGGTGAATTTTGCAACTCCAACATTAAGTCTGCCATCTTTGCCAGTTTATCTACATCGGGCTCGCTTGCTATGGCCAAAACGACTCGTATGTTTTCAGGAAGTTGCTCCAACAACAGCGACCGGAGCATCGCGTCCGTTACCTGCTCTCCTCCCGTATTGCGCAGATCCTGCAAGTAATGTGATGGCTTCTTACCTTCTAGATTTTGGCCTTGAAATATCCGCCTCAATTTCGACTCTGTGGATTCTGCGAATGCCATCAATATCCGGTGCTTTAAGGCTTCGTATTTATTTTCCAACGATGGATTCCTGGCGATAGAAATGTCGTGAGACAAAATCTCCGGTTCCGTATACTGGATGACGTACTTGAATTTTGTCTCGTCTTGCGTGATGTGATGCGTATGAAAAGTGGCTTCCACCTGCTCGAACCAGAATTCGGGATCCGGTCTGTAAAATGCCGGGAATTTCGTAATTCGCGACGCTTCTACAGACAGATTCGCGGATGTTGAAGGTCGCGGTGCGATCGGTGGTAACACACTTGGGCTTTTAGATGTTTTCGGGGTCTCAACATTTGGTGCGGTAGCCATTTTGAGAATTGAGTTTCACTTCACGAAAACAAGAGAAATGCGTTGCACTTTCACAGTTTAGAGTCAATCGAAATGTTATTTTAACCAGGGGAATCGCGTCGGCGTCACCAATTTAGGGATTTACTCAGCCTAAATCCAAATAAAACACGTCGGATACAATGTAATAAAATATATTTATTAGCTAGAAACAATCGCGTCTATAAAATATGGCGGTTCACTAGCGAGAGAGATTATAGGATTAACTGTCAAAAATTAATATCCTGCCGATCCTCACTTCGTTTCATATTCGATGGTTTGAGTGGCAGTGTCGCCACAACTTGTTGTGCTGCGCTACCTCTTTTGATTGATAGTCCAATTCAGTCCTATTGATTGATTCTTCGATTGGTTCTTCGATGGATACTTCTATTGAAACTCCGGTTGATACTTCAATTGATACTTTTGTGATACTTCTATTCATTGACCGTCTATTACTTGATACTTCCTCTATTGACTGTGTGCTTCATAACTCACAATTTCTATTCTTTTTATAGCGATATGTACATAACAACCCAATGAATCATATCAATAGAAAATTTTATCGCAAATAACTTACTTGAACTTTTTTGGGAATATTTCTGTCTGAGGCTTTTTTTCTGACATTATATTTTTACTAGAATATTTTTTTATTTTTTTTTTTGGTTTTGTTTGTTACTAATATTGTTTGACTAAATATTACTTAATACTTTAATCTAACTATAAATGTTTTTATTTTTCAATCAGAAGGAAATTTCAGTGATTTCGAATTTGAATTTTAATGCAATCGTGCAAGCCGTTAAGCATTGTTTGATCAAAAAGACACCTGTCAGAGAAGTTGCTCGAGCCTACAGTGTTCCTCGCACCAATTTGCAGCGGCATCTGAAGAAAGTTGGTGAAAATTTTGACGCCATTTCTGCCGTTCAAGACGGTGAATTGATTAAATACCTCCGTAAATGCAGCCAACGATCACCTTCGAATATGGTTTCTTTGTTTTTCGCTTTCCACTAACACATCAGACTTTTTTCAATGTTTTTTTTTCTCTAATTTTTTCAACAGATTTTCCACCAGGATCAAGAAAAGGATCTCCTCCAATGCATTTCGAAATGCGTTGGTCATTTCGACGGGCTCAGCTTCACCGAGCTCCGTGAATTAGCATATCAGTTCGCCAAAAAAATGGATGTTTACCCAGAAGGTTAGGATAATGAAAAGATGGCCCCACGGCATTGGTATTATAAGTTCATGAAACGTCACCCCCAACTTGTATTACGCACACCTGAACAAACCTCAATGAATCAAGCCAAAGCATTTTGTAAACCAAATGTCAATCGGTTTTTTGAAAATCTTGATTCGGTTTTGTCTTCGGGGCATGACTTTGGGGCAACCCAAATTTTCAACATGGACGAGAGTGGCTTCTCTACCGTGCCATCGAAAATAGGCACAGTGATTGCTTTAAAGGGAATGCGTCCCGTGGGAAAAATGGAAACTGCGGAAAGGGGAACAATGGTCACGATGGCATTGACAGTGAGTGCTGCCGGCAACCAGCATTCCAACATTTTTACTAGGTATTTTCTATGGTTTCTAGGGTTTCTAGGTATTAGAAATTCGTCATATTGCTGGTCTGACGTGTAAGGCTCTTGATCTGGCTTTCACACCTTAGGTGACTAAGTCTGGTTTTAGAGCGTGTATTCATACGATTCGGACATTTTTTCTGATGCCGACTTCGTTCAAGCCGTTGAGCCGAATGAGGCAGAGGTTACCGCTGAGGGGCCCATCGTTGAAGAGGATCAGCGTCGAATCGTGGTTGGGCCATTTGTTGGACGTGAAGAGGTGGTGCTCACAACACCTGGACCGTCAACTCGATTGACTTTTGTTAGCTGTCTTTTGGATGAAATTGGCCCCTTACAAGCCGCTTTACCAAAAGAATCATCAAATCGTGGCCGAAGGCCAATGACAAGCGCAATTTTAACGTCACCGGAAACCGTTGCTGCTTTACAAGAACAAGCAGCAAAAAAGCGAGCTGCTCAAACGCCCATTAAAAAGGCCGTACGCAAGGCAACACAACTAGCCAAACCGTCGGCCAAACGCAAGAAGCAGAAGGGTTCTGACGAAGAAGATTTGGACTTTTGTCTAATCTGTTTGGACCTTCTGCCACCGAAATTGATGAAAGCCAATTCTATCAAATGCAACGGTGGCTGCGATTTGAAGTGCATTTGAAATGCGCTGCTATGACAAAGAGCTATTTTACATGCAAAAATTGCGAAACTGATGAGGATGATAATTAATTTGAAAAAGTGCCATTCTCTGGATGTTTTTTTGCCACTAGAGGCTTCATTGATGAATAAATTTTGATATTATACATATTTCTTTTATGGTTTTTCTTCATAATTTCACATTTGTAGTGGATTTTCCGGCGTGGCCCACAACCGGTTACAAAATTTTTTTTGGCCACAAACAAGCTCTTCACAAAATTTCTAAAAAAAGAATTAATTTTTGGAAAATTTAAAAAAAATTGTTATTTTTTTTTGTTACCTACTGCCTCTGGCTTTCCATTGGTATCCAAAAGTCCGAACAATTTATACTTGAACGCAAGTCACGGGGAAGGAACGAAACCCGACCCACAACCGGTTACATTCCCCTATATATATATATATAGTGTAAACTCTATATAACGACACTGGAAGGACTGTGCATTTTATGGCGTTATAGAAAGTTGTCGTTAAATGGAGAGAAGAAAAATCAGGATTAGAAAAATAAAAAGTTTATTTCAGAGTAGTTTTAGTAGTTATGTACATAAAAAAGAGTCTTATGCTATTGCGTATAGTCTTTTGCTGGACCAGAAATTTTGTTGTATTTTTTTACTTATTTTATTCACATCTTGCGATATTGAAGCATCCTGCTGATAAAGGAAATAATTTTCCAATAATTTAGCTGCTTTCAGAGCTTCTTCAATGCTCGGCGGAGGCTCAGGCTCGTCCATTTCATTTTCATCTCCTTGCTCTTGATCTTCAGTTTTTCTCAATAAATCTAAAATTTCTTTGTCTGTGAGTGAAGCCGTGGTAAGCAGGCTTCGAAGTCGTCTACTTCGATGTAGGTTTGACGATTTATCGTATTTCCTGCTGTGTTAAATTGTTGAATCCACTCAGTTAATGGAAGTTCGTCGTCACTATCAAACTCAGATTCTGTTTCCACCTCATCACTCGTAGAATTGGTACAAAGTCCAGCATTTCCAGCATAGTTGTGGGTGTCACCTCTTCCCAGGCTTTAGATAAAAAATTTACTGCATGCAGCGTATTAACACAAGTTTTACCCTCAGACTCAACTAGCTCCATCAATAATTTCCTTCTGTAGTGACCCTTAAGGCTTTTGATCACACTCTGGTCCAATGGCTGTAAGACACTATTCGTATTTGGAGGAAGGAATGCCAACTCTATGTTTAGAAGGTTTGATATAAACGGGTGGGCACGGCAGTTGTCAACAAGAAGTAAAATTTTTCGTCCCTTTAATTCTGCATCCCACTTTCGCACTTCTTCTTCAAAAAGTTGACTGGTCATCCTGTTGATTTATTAGCTTTATACGTCACTGGCAAGTTTCTAATGTTCTCAAAACAGCGCGGATTTTTCGATTTGCCTATTAGCATTAGCTTTTTTTTTCTGTGCCATCCATATTAGCAGCCACAAGCACCGTAATACGTTCCTTGGAAAGCTTTCCTCCCACACACTTTTCCCTTTTAAATTTCAGAGTTTTATCTGGCGTCAATTTATAGAAAATTCCTGCTTCATCAGCATTGAAAATGTCACTTGGGGCGTATTTTTCTGTGAATTTTGACCACACTCTATTAATCCAATCGTGGGTCTTATTCGTATCAACACTTCGTGCTTCCCCACTTATTTTACCATAGTTGATATGATGACGTTGCTTGAATTTTCCGAGCCATCTTTTTGATGCTTTGAAAGAGGTTAAACCAAGTTCTTCAGCAAAATTTTCCGCCTTAGGTTTCACGAGCGGCCCCGAGATAGGCATATTATTTTGGCGCTGCCGGTGAAACAATGATAGTGTAGCTTGATCCAAATCTTCGTATTTAGGTCTCTTTAATTTTTTGGAAGATTTCCCCTCGTCCTCAGCTTGGAGAATTTTTTCTTTGTTTTCTATATTGTAGACACGGTAGAGCGACTAAATCCAAAATGTTTTCCAACATCACTTATGGGGGTAGTAAGGTTAATTTGGTGTAAACCAAGCATATATTTGGGAATTTTTTGAGGCGACACAGTTAATTTATTGAAAATTTTAAATTTACGACATTATAAAGTCATATTTAAAGAATATTGTGTAAAATTTTCATTGATTTTTATGAAGAAATGAGCTGGTGGCAGCGAATCTCCGCGGACGTCTCATAAAAAAGTTCGATTGCGGTATCCCTCAGAACTCATCACTGGATCAACTAAAATCAAAAAACCAAATATACTTCATTAGCTAATAAATTTTCGCAGGTAACAACGTCGAGATTTTTTCTTCAAATTTTTAAATTTTTTACAGCGCATCGAAGTCAAAACACCGATTTTTCATCAAAAAAACTCGAAAATTTTGTTATTTTAAAATATGATAAAATTAAAAAAAAACTCAGCGTTGTTACCTCGTAAATAAAGTAAAGAAACATTGTACAAAATTTGAAGTGAATCGGTGCAGTAGATTTTAAGCTACAGGGGACACCAACCGTAAAAAAGGCAAGTGTGAGAAAAACGCGTTTGAAGATTTGTAAAGATTTTTACACTCTAAAACGAATATTTTTTGTTTTTTACTTACATTGAATCATCGATGCCAGCTCCATAAAGCAAAGGGCTTTTACTCAGGATGTCTAGAGCATCCTTTTGCTCTTGTCGACGTTGAATTCTTGCTTCCTTGATTACTTTTTGAGCTTCTAGCTCTGCTCGATTTAGTCGATCGCTGTCAACTCCCCGCCCCATTCATGAGAACTTGTCCCGGTTTTGATCTCCATCCCTTGCAAAAATGACAGCAAAGCAAAAGAACCTTCATTAAAAGTACAGGCTGATACATTTGCAGCAATTTCAACAATATTTGAAGAGCCATAGACAATTTTCGGAATGAGTTGGTTGAGACTCTCATTGTTGTTTTGAGTAAAGCCTCCAACACATCGTTCCAGAAGTGCGTCCTTACTCAAGTCCTCATAAATAGGCTTAATGGCTTTTAATACATTATCTGGAAGTGCCTCATAACTATGTTTGAATGAATCAAGATTTTTTGCAGCTGCAGCTTTTTGCCATTCACACCATGAGTCTACGCTACTCGGACATTTTTGATGCTGTGGATTTTCATCTGTCGAGCTGTAGTGGTAATAAGTTGCCCGTATAGCATCTCTCATTTTCTCCACAGAATCATAGTTTCGTCGAATTGCCAGACCATAATAGACAGTCAATTTGTCGATCATTTTGCCGGTAAGGTTACGTTTACCACCGAAACTTTTTCTTTTTATAATTTTGCCCGTTGTGGTTTTTTTTTTCTTCGACATTATTTTTCACCAAATCTCGCAAACGTTTGCCCATTCGTTTTTGAACGTGTCCTATACATTCTTTTTTATTGATTATAAAACCATCACCATAAGGCTTTAAATTTAGGACACCAGTATAGGTTTTTGAGTCACCATCACCGATATAATTACGATATTTGACTCCATTATTCATTGAACGTTTAAACATTGTTTTTATTGCATCAACTTCTATATTTCCAGCGGGTCCAGTATGGTTAGCATGTCATTTTCCTTCATTTACATGAGATTCATACCATTCTTCAAACTGTGCAGAATCTAATTTATTTTCCCAAGTTGTACAATTCTGACAGTAAGAACTTTTAACGAAAATGTCCAGGACTTTTCCGGTGTAATGCCCAATCAAAGAAGCCACGCCATATAATGAAGAGAACCCTCGTTTTTGCCAGGTTCCATCACCTTGCCACTCACCATCACCAGTTAACTCATCTGTATCCTCGATATTATTTGCTTCAGACGTTGCTTTCTTCTCTTCTTGTACAGCAGAAACAAAAAATATACTACTCACATCTGCTATGACGGAGCACATGTTTGTACATATGAGCTGTACGTTGGTTTCGATAAAAATGAGCTTGCTAAATCCATAAGGCCACAAAACATTTCACATCCATCTAATCCCAAACCTAGCATTCGCATCACAAAACAAAACTGATAGTTTATTTCATAAGCACATGATTGAATCCTTTCTGAAGACGGAATAAATCGAGGCTGTTAGCATTTTTCACATGTAATTTTGATATTGAATCCAAGGCCTTCTTTTTTGCAGGATTGAAAAGTAATTGTTCCATCACACTTCGCACACTTCACTGAAGTTGAAATTGTCGAAAAAACAAGCATAAAATCCACGATACGATAATGTTTCTCGAAATCTTCTGCCACGTCTAGAGACGTGTTCTTCTTAATTTTTTTCGCTGATGCGCTGTTATATTGTCGTTCTTACGTTTATGGGGAGGTACTCGTTTTCTAGGTCTACACAATTTTGACTGGGAGTTTTCCCGATCTTCTCGGCAAATTTTTTTAGGCTTTTTTCAAAAAATAGATGTTAAATTACAGTAAAAATTGAAACAAAAATTCACTGCACGTGTATAACTGCTCGGTAGAACGGACAATTTTCAAGTAAATGTTCTTTTTAAAATAGCATTCGAACACAGGTACGTGACTTTGTACAGGTAGGTCTATTGACAGGAGAAGGGGAATGATGATTTGACAAAAAGAACGGAGCACCTGCAAGAAAATTCTAAGAAAAGTCGCTTTTGTTTGCGCTGTCAGGTGACTATTTCCGGCAGCGTCAAATCCGATTGGAGAGGTAGATACTTAATCCTCTGTATCTCTGTCAATGTTACTCTAATGAACTTCAAACTTTCACATAATAATCTTAAGATGTTATAGAATAATATAAAAAAATTAAAAAAATGAAAAAAAAAATACCTTACTACCCCCTTATCTTCTCTCCCGTTTCTATTGCGCGTATCAGTAAAACTTTTTCGTCAATACACATTGATTTTCTTTTACTAGCCATGTTTACAGCTTGAAAGTTTGTAAGCAACTGGAAATAATGATACATAGATAAGGTCCGTTAAATGATTCATGACTCCTACTTATTAGGCATGGTCAAAAACAGTCTACACGTGCAAGCAATCCGAATTTGTAAACAAAAGAATGAATTTCTTAGAAAGTTCGGTATGCATGATGCCGACAGTATAGTTTATTGCGGGCTAGGATAACAAAGCAACAAAAAAACGTACGCAGCTGCGCAGCTTTTACTAATTTTAGCAACTTAAAAGGTACTTTTTATTACTCAACTGCTGTCGTTATTGAGAGTGGGTGTGATGCTATGTAGAGTGTATCATTGTATGGTAGACAAGCTAAACCAACCAAAGTCGATTGATTTCGACGCTTTAGAGAGTTTTTCGTTAAATCGAGTGACGTTACGTGGAGTTTACACTATATATATATATATATATATATATATATATATATATATATATATATATATACATTTATTGTTTAATGTCGCCTACATATCGGATTACGTAACAAGCTCTGTCTATTTTACAGAACATATTGCCTACTCTGAAGTTTCAGCTAGCCAGGAAGCGCGTAAAGTCTTCCTTTCGTATTTACGGGGCATAGACTGTAATAATAATACAAATACAATCAATTTAGCTATGTTCGATTGGCGGAGGCATTGTGTAAACATATGTTTTCTCACGGTTTAGCCTGCCTCAGTAGCAGTTTTCCAGGTTATGTAATCAGCGATATCAGCGGCAATTATGTAATTGCAACAAATAAAGCTAGTTTTGTCTTTTTGCATAGCGTATGTATGAAACTGATGTTAAAAGCAAAATATTATAGCTACGGAAAATTGCTTCAAACTGGAAATTGTCAAAACACTTAAAACAGGAGATACACAACAATTTCACCAGGTAATCACAAACAAACCACGCACAGTCGTTCACGTTCTCAAATGACAAATGACTAAACAAAGCATGTAAACAGCGCCACCTAGCACTGTTTGTATCGGTGTGAGACTGGTGGGTCGTTTTATAAACTGGAGCATATTACCCGGTTTTACCCTTAAAAAATGGGAAAATCATAGTGTTCCTTTAAAAAATTCCTTAGAAAAATCGATGAGGGAAATTTCAACGTGTTTGTTAAGAATTTTGGCGAATGGGACTTAATAAACTGACACTGTGGAATGTTTTGTATGAAAGTAAGGAGAAATATTATACTTCGTAAAGGAGGAGATGTAGCAGTAGGATATGTATTTGGGTGCCAAATATCCTGACCTATAAGCACTGAAATAATGTATGCATACCGAGCTAGCAACGTTTGATTGTTCTACACAATAATAAGTAACAAACAAGTGACTGATTGACATGGTAAGTATGCAGTCAAATCGAATTAAAGTGATCAAAAAATTGGCTCAAACTCTTTGAAAGAAAAGGATTCATTTGGCGCCGTATAGATCGTAGAATGGGAGTTTCATGAATTATTTCCCTGGCATTTCTATGCTTCTTTTGTAATATTTGTCACATAATTTTATAATTATTTAATTATGTCTATCCTCACGGGCGCGAAAGAGTAGATTTTGTTAAAAATTAAAAAAACCAAAGACATATTACCGAGCTTCATTTTCAGCTGAATTTAAACCAACAAATGAACTTATTGTTGAAATCTTTCCAGGACTTAAATCCATCACTGACATCAAGAATTACCATTGCCATGAGTCCGCAGCTACTTCACAGTTTATTTGAATAATCAGTATGATTAATGGCCGTTTATGTACGCCATTGTTCGCATAGAGGTTTCCCATTGAATCGGAAATTTAACAGCAGTTTATGTGTCTTTAATTTTCCTCAAGTATCAAACCAACAACCGGTTAAAATCTCGAATGCCAGTCACTCATGCGAACTTAATTATACATTTACATTAGACTTTTCCCTCAATTCGACTTTCCAGCAATGCCACATCAACAGCGGCGTATAATTCGAATGCAAAACCATTTCGAAAGAAAAGCGAAAACATTCATCAAAAACTTTGTGAGTGCATTAACATAATTTTCTAATAAAAATTTTCCAGCTTCAAACAAAAATTTTTCCACTGCATTCAAACGAGGTTTCGGTGCGCGGTGATGTCGATTAGCATTGCTAATTGTTACAATATCCATAAATGCGCCGTTTCATACTTCATATCTGCAGACCAAGATCAGGAGTTAGCACAGCAGTAGCGAAAGAATACTTCAACAAATCAACTTTGCAGCAGGGAACCTAACAATTACGCGAATAGGTTTTCCGCACTAAATGTCTTCGGGAATAAGCCTTCGTTGTAGATTTCTTCGTATTTGTAATGGGCTTGGAGAATTTAAAATGTAATTTGTGCTGTTGTTTGACGTTTTTCCAGTTTGTAAGGCAACGTGGAAACTGGACTACTGGACCCAATATGCTCCATTATCCTTCGACTGAAAATAGGGACAATTATTAATTTTTTTAATCTTCAGCTACCAGATTAATTTTTTTTTACGTATTCCAAAGTAGAGTTTCAGAGCCTTATAGTTAACATCAGGATTCAAACGTGTAAAATTGAGATTGTATTTCAAGTCAAAAAGGAAACCGAAAACTGTTTAGCTTCGGGCAAACATCAACATTTCCAAATGACAACGTGCTGCAAGTAAATCGGCCATTGTAGTACTCCAAAGTACTTGCTAATTACAGACAATTACAACGTTTTGAATTGTTAATTATCTCGGTAGTGAATCAGACATAAGTGAGCTCCAATATCATCATGATTTTCCCTGGTATGTTAACCTTGTGAGTTTGTGAGAACAGCGCTCCTGGCTACGCCTAGGTAATACTGGGCATGTAAGTCACCCCTTTTTGCAAAAAGTTTTACATCAAACAAATAATTAAAGAATTACATGTTCGTACGGGAGCGCAAGAATGGCAAAGCTTATCGTACTATTCTGGGCTGGTTACATACGATAATTGTATGTGTACACATCCTGTATAATGTTTGCAACACGGTTCTAGCAAACATGAAAATTAACTTCTGGCATGTAATCTATTAAATTTATAATTTATTGGTATCAAAACTGAAGGAACCTGATACGTTTGTATAGACGAAATACGATGCGATCCTCCGTAGCCTGTAGAAGACTAGAGAAAATGAAAAAGGAATAGATGGCATAGCGTGGTGTGATTAATAGGGGCACGTGATATTACATTAAAAATTACATGCATTTGCAAATGTTACATTTCGAAATGTTTCCCCAGTATTATTATTTTTGTAAATAATGTAAAATAACCGCGACTTCATAGTCCAACTTGGTTGTATGTTTAGGTGCAATCGAGACAATTTTTCGGTGGTACTTGGCAAGTTTTTACATCGGCAACCCTCAGTTAACACGTCCCTTCCCTCTTCCTTCTTCAGATGTATGCGCGGAATAGTTTCACGCATTATCTCGGTGCAACCCTCTCAGACCAATAGCATATTCACAATACAGCCAATAGCATAAGGACACAGGAGACAATTTTGACTCTGATGCAATTTTTTGAGTTAGGATGGGGAAGAAAAAGGTATTGGAGCTGTATTATAGCGCCTGCGTTTTCTGCTATTGTGGAAAACGTTTGTGCTACAAGCCTTGTTTTGATAACTCAACATAACTGATATTATGTTCATAACTAACATAACTCATTTATTATGTTCTGTCAGTTCCTTAATACTAGTTAGAAAATCGGGATTTCTTGATGCTACTGCTGCCACTTTCCTGGAGCAAAAGCTGAGAGTTTTTCTCGGACAGCAGAGAAGCGAAACCTGTTCGGAGGATATTTGAACCACGGGTTAGGGGAACGCCTATGACAGGTTACTGTCAGCCCCCTACACGGTGAGGAGCCTATTCTGGCTTAGAAGGCTAGAGAGTGGCGAAGAGCTCTCACCAGTTGTGTTCGGGAATCCAGGTAGCTTATATACTTTGGGACCTAGGACTGAGACTTGCTTCAGATACTAGGGGTGCTGGTTGACACATTGTTTGAAACCCGTCTATGGAGACCGTGGGATTAAGCCGTCAAGACAGGTGTGCACGTTAATCCACGAGACTTCACTGCAAATGCTCAGTGTGTTACATTGACACACCAGAGCGTGTAATTTCTATGTAGTCATTTTTAATCCCATTTTGAGCGTGTTATTATGAAAACACGCCATTGGGTGTGTTATTTTAACCATTTGTTTCTTTCGAAACGTGTTATTTGACACGCTTTGCAGGGTGGACTTCGTAACACCCTACAAAGCGTGTAGTTTTATGAAATCTGTAGACTATGTTCTGGTAGAAGATTAAAAATTATTATTGATCCATTACCAAAAATACAAAAATATTCCATATTATAGTATAAGGTGAAGTTTTCACTGTGATATTATAGAAATTACATAGAATTTATATAAGTAACTCCAAAGCAAGTAATTAATAATGAAAATTATTATTGAAAAATTATGTAAAAGAACTTACTTAATTCAAATTATATATATTGTATAATATGATTTGCAATGTGATGAAGTTTTGAATATCATTGTCAGAAAATCGAAGAAAATTATTATGATAAAATTTAACACAAATAATTAGAAAAAGTGACAAAATGATTTATGCAAACTAATTGTAATTTAATTTAATTTGTCTGAATTTTTCAAAGCATGAAGAAATTTCACCAATGTTGCATTTTTTTTATTGACTGGTGTACCTAATACCTCGTGTTCAATATATTGAAGCATATTTGAATATGCTGCCGGATAAAATCGATTCCAAACAAAGTAAGATGCAAAAAGAATTGTAACTATTTTCGCTGCACATGGATTTTCTATTTCAATTTTAATTTCTTCATCTGCAACAATGTAAGCATGGGATATGGTATTTTGGGCTGTGTATATTACGACACGGGGTGCTTCAGACTCTTTCGTAAGTAGACAACCAGCAGCAGTCATTACCTGTATATACAAGAAAAGAATAATTTTTTATTCAAAAACTTCCTATAAGTTTATCATATTTTTCAACAAATAATACCTCTTTTATTAGTATAATTGGTGTGATTTTCTTCGACGAATATTTTTTGTTCTGTAAGTGTTCACATAATTTTTTAATAGCCTGTATTTTTGTAAATTCACTATCATCATATTCTATAGAAAAAACGTCCATCAGTTTTTGAATCATACATTCAATTTTATTTAACAATACTTTTTCATCTAAATTTTTTAGATTTAGAAACTCGAATAAGATCTGAAATACAATAAAGTAAAAAATAGTAATTAAAAGCAAAAATATTTTGTACAATATTTATGGAAAAACGAGTACCATTTCACTATCTCCAAGTGATGGAAATTTTTGAACTATGTCAATTATTCGATGAGCCTCATTTTCAATCCAAGGCCTGCGATCATTGAGTGTCATTTTCAGTAAATTTTTGACATGTGATACATTTTTTCCTTTAACGAATTTTTTTTCGAGTTCTTTTAATTTGTACTCAGCATCTGTTTTATTTTCTTCACTACTAGAAATAAAAATAATAATGATAAGAAAAAAAAAGAAATATCGAACAAATTAAGAATTATATTTACCACCTGAAGGGTGTCAAAAGCATTTTAAAACATTAAAGATTTTTAAAATTTTTGGTATTAGATTGGTAATGATAAAAATTAAGTTGAAATTTTAGAGCAGCTATAGATAAACTTAATTAGGAATAATTCAAAATCCACTCATCTTTTAAATCTGGAGGAAAAGTAAATTTTTAATTAACAATTCTCAAAAAGCGAATAAACGATTTTTTTACAACTTTAATAGAATCATTTCATCATAAGGAATGAATTTAACATTAAAATATTGAAGAACTCTATATTTTTGAAAATATTCTTAATTCATGATTAAGTTCTAAAATAGCTACTTACGAGTTAGACAAAACAAGTGCTGCATTTTCTACAGGTAACGTGGCTTCTTGTTTTCGCTTTCGCTTCACTCCTTGATTTTTAGATGCAGTGTTAATATTTCTACGATGATTGCGAATCCAAGTACTTAATAAAAGCTGAACTAAATTCTGTTTATTTTAAATAAAAGATTATTTAATACAATCTATCTTAATTGATGATAACATACACAAATTATATACTTACACATCCGTCATCACCTGCTTTAAGACTGGGATAGGTTTGTATGATGCTTTGAGTCAAATTACTGTAATCTCTGCTTTTAGGGTTTGAATTTGTCATGTTCCATAAATAGGAACCCCAGTGTGCAATAAAATATTTTCGATTTTTGGGAGTTATTCCTTCTTCTTCAATTTTTTTTTGTAAATCAATCGTAAGTGGTGGTAATGATACATTTAAAGGAATAGAACATTTTGTTTCAGCTGATGACATCTTCTTAGTGACTACAGGTTCGGTATTATTACTATCACTCGTACTTGGGCCTGCCTGCTGTAACTCTGATATTGTTGAATGATGATTATCTTCTTGGACAACCGGCATGAAATCCTAAAAAGAATGCAAGCATTTGATAATTTTATCACTTACTAACCAAATACATCAAATTATTGAATAATTATTGCATAATACAATTATTTAATCGATATTATTAAAATCAAATTTTGATAAATTTTTTTGAAAATAGTTTAGGTTCTGTGCAAACATAAAAAATATAGTTCATTATATAACATACCTTTTCAGCAGTTGAAACTTCAGCTATGCTATTTATGAAAATAACCTCAGCATTCATTAAATTGCTGTTATTCTGATCCAAATTCTCAGTTTCTTCACCATCATACATGTTGGATATGTTATTAGAACTCGATGGATTTGAAGGCATGTCATTTGAAAACGTAGATTCGTTGATTGAAAGTAAAACCACGTTCACATCACTTTTATTTTCGACACTTTCATCATCTTCAATATCACGAAGTTGATTATTTCTATCACTATCTTTTTTTTGTAAAATGACATATTTATTACGCATCATCATGTTTAATATCGGATCTGTTGTACACGCTTCATCCAAACAACGACGAATCATTTTTACGTCAGATACTTGTTCGTTCACTGTATATTTAATACACTTACATCTTTCACCAATCACACAATATATTTTCTTTTCCATTGTTGACCTCTATTATGATTGTCGTTTTTTGAGTTGCTTTGACAAGTGAAAAATTTTCACGAAATTAACACTGGCTTCCACTGTCTATGACTACACTCAGCTTGTTGATTCTCGAACGTTCCTTTGTCTGAAGTATCACGTGCTAACGAGCTGAATGGCGCTAGTGTAGCTTTCGTTTGTCAGAGAGAGTAGGGTATATAGCAACGTACAAAACGCGGGTATGAGATTTGTTTTCTAATATAATATACTTATCATCGAATGTATACACTATATTTAAAAATAACGAATCTTTGAAAATAATTAAATATACTTTCTGAATGCAAGTATTGTACTACTATTTATTTAGTATCAACAACAATTCGTAATAAATATTTAAAATGAATCGACATGAAGAAAATTTTTTCTCGTGTTCAATGTGCTATTACTTATGTGCTTCTAATAATCAGCTAATGATTCATGTCGTTCGTCATCATAAGAACGATCCAAAATTCAAAATTCAATGTACTCAACGAGGATGTGGATCAACATATACAAAATGGAAATCGTTCCGTCAACATTTGTATAGAAACCACCAATTGAATGTTGAAGATCATAGAAATGAACTTACTAATACTGAAGATGAAGATTATAATAATGTACCACTGGAAGAAAATAATGATATTTTGGATAATGATATTGAAGGTGTAGTATGGAAAGAATTTATTGGAAAAAATACATTCGTTCCTTATGTTTAAAATAAATTATTATTTTAGAGATGATAAAAAACTGATTCGTCCCAAGTTAATATTTGACACTGAAATAAATTTGAACTCTTTTATGTGATTTTCTAGTTTATCTTTATTTCCACTTATAGAACTATATCGTTATAAAATTTATGTTGCATTTCATGAAAAATTATTATAAAAAATGCTAATCCAAATTATTATTTTATCAATATTAGATGATATGGAAATAGATGAAGATGTAGATATTGTCGTGGATAGGAAAGAATGTCTAGAATGGTATGCAGCACAGTTCATCATTAACATCAGAGAAAATTGTAATATCTCTAGCAATGCAATAGAGAAAATTATTGATGGTGTTACAAACTTGGTCGATGTGTATACATCTATATTATTAGTAAGTATTGCTTAATTTTTTCAAAATCAAAGTAATAAATTCAGTAATTTTCTGAAAAATTATTGTACTAGTTAGATAATATTTGAATATAATCCATTTAAATAATATGATTAATCTATACACGGTTGATAAGTTTCTCTATTTACAATGTAATTTATCTGTGCACATTTTTTTTCATAGAAACGAATTGAAGAAAAACAGAACGTAATTACCAATGATGTAAAATTTGAAGACATTTCATCTATATTTAAAGAAGAATATCCTCCGAATGCAATATTTTTATCTGTTCAAACAAAGGATAAGTTGGATCGAGTTCTCATTGAGAAGTTTAAGATGGTTCCTTCAGTGGATGTTGTTGTTGGTAAAGGCCTTAAATGGAAAAAGAAAAAAAACGCACGACCAAGAATATGTGATATAACATATGATGCTCAAGTTATATCTGTATTAGATAATTTGAAAAATTTATTGATGAATAAGGAAGTACGGAGTAATTTAAGTCGAAGATCTAATCATGATCAAGTTATGCGAACAGTTTTAGATGGATCTTATTATCGACAAAATCCATATTTCTTAAATAATACAGATGCTCTAGCAATAATATTGTATTATGATGATGTGGGTATGGCCAATCCCCTCGGTGGAAACTCGAAAATTCACAAACAATCAATGTTTTATTGGACGTTAGCTAATCTAGATCCAAAAGTTCGTTCATCATTGGACACAATTCAACTATATGCTATTGTCAAAACTGAATATTTGAAAAAACCAGGTGCTTTAGATAAACTTCTTAAACCATTCATCAATGATATTAAAATCTTACAGACAGAAGGAATTGAGATTGACATAGGCAGAGGAAGATCAAAAACTTATAAAGGATCATTATTGTTTTGTGCTGGAGATACTCCTGCACTGGCAGTACTAGGTGGATTTAAAGAATCTACTGCGGCATATCGGCTTTGTAGATCTTGTACAGCAACCCATGAATCTTGGAAATCACAATTTCAAGATCAATATTTTGTTCAACGAAATATCACAAGTCATCAAGATATTGTAAATACTATCAACGATGAAACAATAACACCAGCAGCTAAAGCATTTTGGCAAAAGTATTATGGCGTTAATAATAGAAGTCCATTAATGGACATTGAATACTTTGACATAACAACTTGTTTTCCTCAAGATGCAATGCATGTTTTAATTGAAGGACCATTAGAAATTGTAATCAGAGTTTATTTAAGATATTGCATCAAGATTCGACAACTGTTTACATTAGACGTACTAAACGAAAAATTATCCAATTTTAATTATAAACATTTTAAGAAGGATAAACCTGCTCCTATAGAATCTCATCATTTAGAATTGACGGGCACTCTGCGTCAGAGTGCAGCTCAGTTGTTGACACTAGCACATACTTTGCCATTTATACTTAGTGAATGGATTATACCATCAGATGACCCTGATTTGAATGAACGTAATTGTTGCTATATTCGAATACTACAAATAGTAAATTTATGCCTCGCATATGAAATCCATGTAATTTCTATTGACTTGCTTACTCTGATGATTGAATCCTTCATTTTAATTTTTAAAGATTTATATCCAGACTGTATAGTGCCTAAGTTTCACTATTTAATACACATTCCTAGATATATTAAATTATTTGGACCTGCAAGGCAACAATGGTGCTTTCGTTTCGAAGGCACTCATGCTTATTTTAAAAGTCTAATGTCAGTTGTACGTAGTTTTAAAAATGTACCTATTACACTAGCTTATAGACATCAAGCTCGTTTGTGTTCTAAACTAAGTTCATTTCCTGGTATGCCCTGTAAAAAATTTTTGTACCAAGGTGATACTGTGACTCCAGGAAAGACAGTGCCACTTGTAAATATTCTACATGCAGATCTTTTTAACAATTTTGTCATCGAAACTGAACGACCTACATGTTTATTGCTACAAACTTCAAAAATTATAGTTTATGGAACTACATATGCACTAAAAAGTATTGTATTATTAGATTGTTCTGATGATAGTATGCCAGTCTTTGGGGTAATTGATGGAATTTTTATCTGGAATGATAAAAAATTACTTTTGCTTTCATTATTATCTACACAAATGTACGAAGCAAAATTAAACGCATATCATGTTATTAAGTCAGTAAATAATCAGAAATCTGTCATTGATATTGCAGATTTAATTTTTCCACATGATTTATCTCTATTTCATGTAATGAACAAAGCCTATGTTTCTTTAGTTTATCATGAACGTGTTGAATTTTATGGTTAAAAATTATAATAAATTTATACATGTAAATATCACAATTGTTATTATTATATGTATATTAGTGATTATTATATTGGCATTAATACTTTATTCATGTTTTCATATTTTCACCGAAATTATTTTTTGTATTTTTTTACACACCAACGAGTGTGTTATACTTTCAGTATATATTCCTTTAAAGTGTGTTAATTATTCTTCAATGTGTCACTGCTACACACTGAAGTGTGTCATTAGTTTTTGTAATCATGATTTACAGATGTTTTTTACACACCAAAGAACGTGTTATAATTCTAACACGATGAAGTGTGTTAATTTCAAAGGTCGAACGTGTTGTGTAACACACTTAATCTTAATTACACACTTGTGTGTATCAAATGACGCATTTATGTGTGTTTTATAACACTTTTCTGTGTGTTGTTTAACACGCTAGCATTTGCAGTGTTCATGCTGCCACTCTTGCTTCACTTCTAGCTTCTAAAACTCCTAGGCCTAAATTTAGCACTCAGTTTAATTTTCTGATTTCTCTTCGGTCAATTATTTGTCGTAGTGGTTTGTAGGTCTGTCTAGTTTGATATGTTAAGAATTTCAGGATTCCCAAGGTAGTACTATCACGATTGTCAATTTCGTCGAAGAGCTTGAGCGCTGTTCTGTATATATTGGTATAGACAGAAGCCTGAATTATATGAATAAAAATTATATATATTCATATAATTCAGGCTTCATATTATATTATATGAAGCCTGAAAATATATAAAAAGCCTGAATTATATGAATTCAGGCTTTTTTTTCATTTTTCGATTGAATATTTCTTTTATTTAAAATGAATTTTATTTAAGTACACTTTGTCCATTATTATCTATGCCCTTTTGCCATTTTTCGGATAGAGCCATTATTTCATCTGTGTAGAACTTCTGTGGTTTTCGCGACGAAAAACTTGACAAAGTGATTTTCACACTCCACACAGTGAATTTCTTTTCATTAAGGAAGGTTTGCAGAGACCGAAACATATGATCTGATGGTGAAAGATATGGACTATACGATGGACGCATCAAAACTTCCCGGCCAAGCTCTGTCAATTTTTGCCGGGCCGTCAGAGATGTGTGTGGTCTGGCATTGTCATGATGGATGACACCGCCCTTTCTATTTATCAATTCTGGCCGGTTTTTTAGAACTGCTTGTTGGAATCTGGTTAATTGCTGACGGTACAGAGCCGAATTGAGTGTTTGGCCAGGTTCTAGCACCTCATGATAAATAATTCCCTTCCAATCCCACCATACACACACCATAACCTTATTTGGTGTCAATCCTGGCTTTGAAGCCATTTGTGATGATTCACTTTTTTTTGACCATGATCTTTTTTGAACGATATTCTCGTATCTTACCCATTTTTCATCGCCCGTAATGATTTGCTTTAAAAATGGCTCGATTTCGTTGCGTTTTATTAGCATTTTGCAAATGGGAATTCGGTCGATCAAATTTTTTTGTGTTTATTCATGTGGCACCCAAACGACAAGCTTCTTTGTGCATTCAGCCTTACGCAAGTGGTTCAAAACTGTTTGGTGATGAATATTCAGTTCCTTAGCAATGTCATGGCTACTTATGTGTCGGTCTTCTTCAATCTGTTGTTAGATTTCATCGACTTTCTCAGTGATTCGTCGACTGGAGCGTGGTGCATCTTTGACATCAAAATTTTCTGAACAAGAGCTAGCGAACCATTTCTTGGCTTTGGCTTTTGATAAAGTATCTTGACTATGGACACCACAAATTTTTTCACGAGCCTGCGATGCATTCTCACCTTGATCGTAGTGATAGTTTAAAATATAACGAATTTTTTCAGAAATTTCACTCATTTACAAATGAATACAACTTTTGATACTAATGAAGAAATACAAAACTGTCCATATGAAAATTGTAGACTGTCATAGTAGTTGTCACCTTTCAAACGCATGTCAGTTTGACACAATCCGATTAGTATTGCCCGATATATGACAACGAATACCATCTAGTATCAAAAAATCCTCGATACTTTTCAGACTATCCAATAATTTATCCAGTTGGAAAGGGTGCTAAACATTGAGACAGATCACAATGGACAGCATCGAGATCAGCTTTGATTTCTTTCGTATAGATCTAAACTATCTGCTGAATCCCCTTTATTGCTATAAATAAACAAAAGATGTTCACTTTGATCGATGATAAAACGAAACGCCTCCGTCCACTTGCATTAAATTCTGATAGCACTTTCTGAGTGAAATTCCGATAGTTAGAATTGGCTCTTGCTGTCAAACAATTATTGTGTAATGCTTGGTGCGCCTCCTGGAATTTTCTAAGGACTTGTGGTTTTTCTAAAGTGCACCTTGTAGTTTCCTCTTTTAATTTTTCTGCCCAGGAGCACCATTCCAGCACAAGCTCTTTTGGTGAGGCTTTTTGCGAATTGCGAAATTGCGCCTCAAAGCCTTTGATTCATATGAGATGGACTGCCTATTGCCAAATATTAAAGACAAGTGTTCGGACTTGCCATGGAGGACATACAAGAGACAATTTTTATCCTGAAAAAAGGAAGCAAACCAGTTCTCGACCAGTAAGTTTCTGGAAGTCAACATGTATTTTGATTGGAAGTGAGATTGTATAATTCCAGTTACGCTATAAGCGAGGTCCTTTCTACATTATCATGTAGGCTTAAGGTAGAAATAATGGCTAAGCTTCAAATTCAAGGAAGAAAACTCTGTGACTCGTTGGTATACAAATTCGTTAGTTGCAATGTTTGTTATTAACCTTTAATTTAAATTTATTTGTGCAGATAACACCGAAAGCCACGTAGAATCGTCTTAAATTTCCTGTAGAGTGCCATTCAAGACGTCCTTGTCTAAGGGTGCTTTTAGAACAAATAGAATCTTATGAAACGGTTTAAAATTTAGTGGAATAAATTCGAAGGATGTATCCCGTACCTTCTGCTTCCATCTAATTCCCCAATCTTAGACACATTTCATCACACATGCGACATTCAATAAACATCAGGATTGTAACAAACAAACCTATCCGGGTCTGTTTGTCACGCAGCTCATAACGTATCCTTTCGAAAGTGGACAAAAACTCAATACTCAGCGAATTCTCCGAAATTAAATTGTTTCATTGGTGATTCCTTTAGAACGCCGCACATATTTGACGGTCGACCCCCTCATCCAATTGCAATGTCACCGTTGCCCTCAATAATCCCAAACCTATTCGGTTTCTATTACTCCTATCTGCTATCTTCTTACTTAATAATTCTCTTGCGTACAGAATATTTGCAATCTGAACCATATGTTGCGCCATAATTTGATTTGATTATTCCTCGACGGGGATGGCTCGGTTGGCTCTGGCTTCAGGAGACGAGCACATTGGATTGAAATGACATCGTTATGGGGTTGTTTTGTTTCGCCAGCGAGTTGCCATTTGATGAGAACAGGACTCAAATCATTGGTAAATGTATTTGCGGGCGGCGTATGACAAAGACGATGTGGTATCCGTTTAAAATGGAGTCTGAAGAACAGTCAAATCGGATAAATTCGAGTATCTATCCGCAAAAGAGCCTGAAACCCGTGGAAAATATTTCCGCTGTGCTTATAGCACTCTTAACAACAGCAACTCAGTTGATCCTAGCACCCTAGATATCAGCTCCATCACTAGCTCGTTCTACATTTGGTAACAGGCTCCACCAATACTCCACTCGATGGCTGGTCTGGCTGGGACAACTTCATATTAGTCGAGCAGAGAATCACCAGATGAAGGATGTGTCAGGGATTTGGATGTGTTGTCATCTCGGTGGCAGATTGTGATGAATCTGTTAGATATTACTTTACGGACAACAATTTTATTCGGGTAAAATTTAGAGAGAAAGACATGATATCCTCATGGAGTCATGAAGATATCATGTCGTATATATTGTTCGTTTATGTTACGTTATTGCTTTTCGGTTGGTTGGAAGGAGAAGAGGATGACAAGCGCAAACGAAGAAATGAACGTGAAGTGTTGGCAGTTTGCCATTTGAATATAATTATAAATGTTAGACGCTGGGGAATCAGGATGACAATTTCTCTAATTGGAAAAGAGATTTGATTTGTTGCGAGTTGTGGCATTTCCATACGGCATGCAATAATATTTTATCGGCAAATCGTTTTTCCACAGCTTGGATGATGCCCAATCCTTTTTCTATATGGTATTGAACGCAGACATGGGCACGGGCCTATCTTGACACCATCTTCGACTGGGCATTTAATTGATATGCGTGAATTTGTGAAGGTTTAGTTCGTCATTGTGCTGAAATTGAAGGTTTCAGTGATTTCCCATCCTGCAACGGCCTGTCTGATTCAATTGGGCTTGCTTGCACAGTGGTAGGCTTGGTCGAGCCCATCAACTATCTGCACGTAAATCGAGTCTTATCCACCTTCATCATATTAATGTGATTGCCTACCGTGACACCATGAACTTTCCTTTTGTTTCACTTTCTTCGTTTCCTTTTTGCCTTCGGTCTTTACACATTCCGTGGATATGATAATGTGCGGGCGGTTCTTTTGCCTACTAGCCATCGCAGTTACACGGTAATAGCGTGGTAGGCCGCGGAATGAAACAATGGCCGCATTCAAAAGCACGCCATGTCGCCATTAATTAGCCATGTGGAAAACTGCTTGACAATTTGATTTATACCGGCGAAATTTTCAATGTACTTAGCCACTAGGTGGTTATCTCTGGTTATGCTGGACGAAACTTACCACTCCGTTGGTGCTTGGTTTGCTCAAGAATTATGGACACGATGAAACATTATTCTTTTCAAGACGAAAATTAACACGTTATGAATGAAAATGATTTTCATTTGAAATGGTAGCAAAGTGACGTTTAACGAGTTGGAAACAACGTGAGAGTTTTTAGGGTAAATGACAGTTATATTTTGAATAGAGAAAACTTAGCATGTTAACATTCTTAACAGTCAGGGTTGTGATTTGTGATGAGTGTCGAAGGAATTTCAGATGAATATTTGAATTAATATCAGTAGTTGTGGTAAACATTTTTGTTTCCTTTAGATTTCAGCAGCATTGAAAACAATAATTTCCTTTCGATGTCCTTGTTTTATGTTGAAATTCGTGAAATAGATCCTTGAACATTGAGCTCCTTAATGATTTTTCCATGCAAGTTAGTTTTAACGCTTTCTGGATAAAACTTTTTCATGCTTTATTTCCTCTGGTTCTACATCTTAGCCCATCTAAATACTGTGATAGATTGTCTGAAGAGCTGTTAAGTTTATTGAAAGGATATATTTCATAAACATTGCCTAGGGTACTACTTTGGAGTGGTGAGAGTGCCAAATGACGTTGCCAGGAATCCTGAGGATAGTCATGTACAACCGAAGTTCTCACGACACAAAATTCTGCTATACCAAACAAAATAAGGACAATTGTAGCAAAACACCTGTAACCAAAAGTATTTCCATAACATCAGCACTTCTGCATTGCAGAAAATTGGAAAATGCAGACAAAGCGTCAGTATTTTTGTTGTTACTCAACTGGATCCTGTCCAACCTGGCGTTCCCTGGGTTGAACAGGTTGGATGAACAAATAGTTGACACCGAAAACCAGTTATAAATAAAAAGCGGCGTGTAAAAATGACAAGTTAGATAATACATGTTTCAAAGGATATAAAAAAATTGTGTTTTATCAAGCCCACGATCGGACCTAACATGCATGAATGAGCCACTGAAAGTTCCCCTTTTAAAAATCATCAGACACAGAATCAACAACAAAAAATAGGGGTCTAACCTTCATGACATGTGAGGGAACTGCGACTTTATGCAGGTTTTTCCCCGGAAATCACACTGGGTATGTGTCGCCTGGGTTTTTTTTTCTCAGCGTTGGAAAACTTTTCCATTGAAGAATCAACACCTGAGCAAGTGAACAGTCCATCGAGGCAAGTATCCAAGCCTATCCAGAGCAGCAAAAAATCAACCAAACTTCCATAGACCTCTTTGCCTTGGTGACAAAAGTGTTTGTCCACACCATTTCTCCTGCTCAGGCATTTCCTTTTCAGGGCGAGGGAGAGGATGTGTTTTGGACAAATACAAGAGGCGCAGTGGAGGCGTTGGGAACTGTAGCTATCCACCCCAAGTGTCATCCCGCAAGGACTGTTGACAGCCACATACCGAACCCTGAAGGACGCGCAAAATTCGATGCTCAAAAGCTATTAGACCCTCTACCAGACAGTGTACTGACAGTGTAATACTCCTGAGGACAAGCTAGCTCCGATAGTAGCCGTCAACCGAGGTAAAGAAGAGCGGCAAGAAAAATCATCAAGGTCGCAAAGGTTATGAGTGTTGCCACCAACGTCCAGGATTAGTGGATTAGTGAAAGGATTAGTGAACTGGATGACCTTGTTGACAGAATTCAGCACTACTGGAACTGAAAGAGCTCAAGAAAATGTCCTTCCACCGAAAATACTACTCCCTCCGTAAATCGGAAAAGAGCAGCATTTAGCCTCTAAAGTTGAAACGAAGGAAAAGGGCAAAACGGCCCAAGACAAGAGATACCAGTCAAGTGGAGGAAAAAAGATGCTGACATTCAACTGATGCCCCAAAATTAATACATAAAGCTACGAAGAAGATGAAGTCAGTGAGGGATATGATCAAATAACGGCCTCCGAAATTCAGCGTGATACCTGAAAAGACCAGACGAAAGCGTTGGGATGCTCTAATAATGAAGCTGATAGACAGCGGAACTTACGCCGAGGATCACAAAAAGATGAGCCGAAATTGGGAACCCACAAAAACCAGAGCCTGCATACAAATGATAAGAGCGAAGACAAACGCTTGTCGGCCGTCAAATACCTTCTTGGCTCTAAAACTGTAATATTTATGAGAACGAGCTGAAGATGGCTGTATGCAGCCGAAACACGTCCTCGAAACCCACGAAGCAAGGCCCGGCGGACCCAAGCTACCCAGTGTTATATTTACGTTACTGCCAATGGCTTCATTGATTGATACATTGATTGTATTTCAGATGCTAAAAAAGTAGAAGAATTCATTGAACTACATCTTCCTACGACAGAAAGCTTTAGGATAAGGTTGAAGCCCACCAATCCTAAAGGGTAAAGGGTCACAATAGTAAGCGTTTCAGAGAAAGCGCAGTGCTGTGCATCTGCTGGCCAAGGAGGAAATCAATATCGACCGGCTTATGTGCAGAATTGACGAAAGGATAGTATTACGTATAAGTGCCTTAGCTTCAAACACATTTCCTTGAACTGCAAGCGGCAACATGTGCTACAAGTGTGGCAAGCCCCGCCATAAAGAGTGCTCAAACAAATCTTGTGCGCCTTGTTCAAAGCCAGGGTATTTTGTGGCTGATATTTCTGGAAGCGGTAGGTCCCAGATGTTTTATGATGCACTTGTCAGGAGAGAAGCCAAAACATGATCCAAATCCTGCAGAACAGCCTACACCGTAGTCCAACCACACAAAATATACTCGACCAGGTTGCGAGCTAGGATAAAGCCGACCTAAGCATCACAACAACAGCAGGAGGCTGGCTGGTACTATGACCGAACTTGCACTGTCTCCATCTGGGTACGGAATAGTGTTCTGTTTCCAGTTCCGACTCGTCCCAGCGGGGATGGTTTTGTCCGGGGACGATCTGGGGACGGATATGACGTTAATCAGCGTCTATCAGCAGTCAAATAAACTTTTTTCATCCTTTCAGAGGAAGCTTGATGAATTGCAGGAAGTGAATTCCCGTGAATGCCATACCAAAGCGATTGATAGGGAACGCCTCGTGTAGATTCTAGAGGGAAACGAAACATAGAAGTGGCGACCAGAACGGAATTTGTCTTAATTATCATTGGAAATACGCCAAAATTTAGACGTGGTGGCTGCTTGGGAACAATCCTGTAACGAACGTCACGTCCGCTTTCGAGTCCACGATATCTGTGGTTCACAACTGGAGTGTACTGGAGGACTACTCAGCGAACGCTCACCAGTACTTTTCAAACGAAAATGTTGAGCGTGCTGCTCGACGCGCAGCAAACTGACCTTCAGATGTAGGTTGGAACTTTCCTAAAATATTCGCCGGAGTCCTCATGAGCAGCGACACCATGACGGGGACCAGGACAGGGGCTTGGGGAGTCTCAGCCGTAAACCAAGTGGACTCTATCATGAGCTTCATCTCGTCTGTGTGGGACTGCTCTATGCCAAGGCAACGGCCATGACATGATAAGCCTATTGGGTACTGATTATCAGCAGAAATCTTTCAAAAATTTTGTTTCGAAAACTTCACCGTGAAGCCAAAAATTCAAGAGATCGAGATGAGTAACATTTCTGACCGTTGGCATACAGGTTGGCTAGAAAAATATCCTTAGTTTGATAATAGCAAGGCGCGCTGTTGACAAAAACTCGTTGAAGATAGCAACAGGGATCCGTGGGGCTTCAGTTATAAGCTGCTCATGCGGAAGCTCGGAGGACGAGATTGTTCGAGGACTCTTCCTTTATATCGCGTTGTTTCCGACGCTTCATATGATGAGTGTTCTGTTATGTGCCCCCTTCCATCGAGTGGAATCAAACTGAACAGAGCAGTGCAGACTTTAAAAATCAAAAATTCAGGGGACCACACAGAATCCCAGCGGTTGCTACTCTTCTTTGGAGTTCTTTGAATTTGGCCGTTAAGGCGATTGCTCTGTAGTTGGTGGTTAGGCTCACAATCTACCTTAACAGCAACACCTACCAAAGGATTCCAAGTTAATGCTAGAATTTATCAGTTGGGTTTGCTTGCGTTATCAGAACTTTGGTTGACTTCATTAGTGACATGAAACACACCGGGTGACTTGTCCTTGGGATCATTTTGATCCTTTATCTGTTCCAACACAGTGTAGAATCGATCAGTATTCTGAGGTGCTTCACTACATTCCTGACGCCAACCATGACAAGGTTCTTGGCTTGTATTATAAAATTAATAGAGAGCCTTGTGCGTTCGACGTCCTCGATGTTTTACACATAACATCCTAACAGACAAAAAACACAAATTATTTTCGATTTATGACAGGAAAAAAAAATTAATTTAATAGAAATTAAATGAATAGAATTTAATATAAATAGGTTGAGGTCCTCCACTAATCTCGACCTTATTTGATTTTTGCATTTTGCATTTTTCGGCTGCGAATTTACAACTGTACAATTGGGTCCACTTACAACTAAAGCGTTTTCTCAATTTTCTGTATTTTTGTTCACGTATTACAATATCTGTTACGTACTCTAAATGAATTCCCTAGGTTTCCATAACAATAAATTAAGTTTACTTCAGCCAAATGAAATCACTAAGGATGTAGCCAGACGGATCGGTATTTCCTCATCGAAGAGATGTTTGAAATGTGTTGCTGTAACACAAATTTACAGTTTAATATCACAAGATCAATATTTCCAACATGATTTGAAAGTCTAGTAACTAACTGTACTTTTCAAACTACTCCAACAACAAATCAACGGCAACTGAACATTGCATTTGACAATGATGGCTATTTCAGTAGCTATAACAGGAGCTGTGTTGTTTCGCAAGCGTATTGCTGCGTGTATTTCGTGTAGTGTTGATAATGAACTCCGAACATTTTGTTCAGTTATGTTGATCCGACCTTGTAAATCGTATGGCGCCTATTCTTGGATTTGATTTAATAAGTAAGTCGTTTAATCATTTATAAATAAGTTTCGTAGACTATTTTTTTAATTCATGATTTGTAAACTTCATTCATAAATAATTTGTTTTTTGATCGTACTATGCAAAATTGAGCCTTCCATTCCAAAATCATCAGTAGTGGCATCATCACCACAGCAATTTCCCTGAAATGAGATGGTAAATTAATCTCTACAACTGGATCACATAAAAACTGGCTTGAAACCTGGAGCAAATGCATCGTAACAGCCTTCGACGATCCTACGTTACTAAAAAGTAGTTGAAAATAAGGAGGAAGCACCAGGCAAAAACAATTTCAGGAGGTTCTGTAAAGTTGTCAGTTGAAATTTAAACACTTCACTTTATGCTCGAGCCACTTGTAAAAGAAAAGGATCGTCAAGCTGGTCTGACGAGAAGTTCAGACCAGCTGGGCGATCTTTTTATAGCCCATAGAAATGGGCCTAGAACTCTCTCGAAAACAAAAAAGCCAAGTTTAAATGAGCCTTAAAACACTGAAGTTTCATCGCGAAAGTTTGTTCAAGTTCTCAGTGATCAGACGAATCAAACTTTCAGCTGGGTAAGATCTGGAAGTAACCATAAACTACGCTAATTTTTGAGCTTAGGTCAATTACTTCGCTGCATCCAACAAATTTATTCAATTCCGGGCCATTCTTGGACCTTTCGTTTAGAGCTTTGCGGATACTTTCGAATTCTGCTAAGCCAATTCCACTCTTGAACTAAGACACCGCAACGCTTTCTCAAAACTACAAATGCAAAAGGAAGTCCAGGCGTTTAATCTGTTGTATATTTGTTGAACTGAAAGAGAATGGCCTTTGAGATAATTAGTATCCAAGCATATGTTATGCAGGAGGAAGTTATGGTCAAACGGAAAGAATGTATGTCGACATGTCTACCATGTCTACCATCCATCACTTGCCCACCTACCAAAACCCAGGCACAAATGACTAGACAAGCTGGCTTCGGAGAATCCCTTTTTATCATCCGAAATACAATCAACATCGGCAACAGAATGTATTCCTACTAACAATTTACCACCTTCATGTGATATTGACATTTAACGAGATAAGCATTAGGCGATAAGATCACTCTTTAGCCATACAACAAAATGACCGTGAGAAATTGATTGTGTCATTATTTGTGTTGAAAATGAAAGAAAAAATATATATTTTCTGTTGTTGCATCGAGTAATCCCATTGCAACACCTTCGAAAACGAAAGATGATAGTGGCGCGTCTTGAAAAGAACCTCCTGCCAAGATCATCCGATTCACTTAAGAAATCTGTCAAAAGTCATCGAGAGGATTATGGTTTTAACCTTTTTATTGTCCGTGGCGTTCTGGGTATGGTGTCACTGCAGGAAAGTTTGTGACTAGAAGACTTGGCAATTAGTAGTCGTACGCGGATTTGAGACTAAGGACAACAAAACTAGACTAAAAAAACAACTTTTGTTACTTAAACTGTGACAAATAATTTGAAGTCATTTGGATATTAGTTGACTCGGATTGTAATAACTAAGGACCTGATTTTGACCATATCAATTAGAGTAGATTAGACAAATTTTCGACACAAACTCTCAACCACTCCAACAGGCCTGATCTGTTGATCCTCGGGAAGTGATCATTCGTTTTTAACAATGCTCGGGACACTTTGTTATCCTTTACTCTTGGGGACCTCAAGGGTCACACTCGTACTGCCGATGCATTCAACGTCATCCCTGGCAATAATTTATCAGAATGCATTTATCAAAAAATTATCGATCATATGATGCATTCAATGAAACCGTTTGTTATTTGTTCCTTTTGGTACGGTAACCATACAAACAACCTGAATAAATCGTCAGCATACATTGCATTGCATTCGATTGAATGCGATCCCAACAGACCATGAGTATTTATTGCAGAGGGCAATGCGAACAAGGAGCAGAGTAGGTGCAACGAATGAGTGTATTATGGATGACAGCGACAGGTACAAACAACCTGAGAGTGCACCCCGTTGTCATCAAGTGGGTGGCCAGCGAATGTTATACAAATAGTGAATATTCAGCGTGAGGCCCAAGTGAATGAAGAAAGAATGGAGGAAGATGGCTTTAACCCATGTATCCCATCATGTTTTAAGTTAACTTAAAACCGTAATTATTTAGAAAAAAATTGTTTAATTAGCAAAAAAGGCATAAAAGTGTGAAAAGAGTTTCAAACATTTTTAAGTATAATTAAATAGTATATAGCATTGCATGAATAAATTTTACTGCGGCATGCAAAGAGAAGGAAACCTAGTCCTGCAGACGACTTACTTGAATGTTTTCAACACACCAATAATAAGGAGAATAAAAGAAATTACAGAAAAATGAATGATAGATCAGAACTTACATTTCTTGGTTGACAAAAAACTATTTCAGAAGCTGTGACATATAATCACAAAGTAACGAAAAGGATCCTCAAATGACACAAACTGATACCAGCAACAAATACCAATTGAAAAGTGCCTTGGAATCCACAAGGAGTACTTAAGAACCGGAGAAAAGATCGGGAGTCTACAGGATTGAATGCGCTGAATTGAAACTAATAAATACCAGAATTCGAGAGTATGTAAGTGAGGCAGCTACAAAGGATAAAGGATGAAAAGCTAAACAACATTACCTCAGCCATAGTCCCACACATTATTATGAAAGGGCACTATATGCTAATTGATGACGCAAAGCCTAAGCCAAACGGGAAAGAAACAAGGAAAACAAGAGACTTTAACATCCTCACAGCCTGACAATTCCAATTACCTAGAGTAATCTTATGAACCATAATAGGGATGATTGCAGTTCTTGACTTTTTCAGTTACTCACCTTATACTAGAACAATTGAGGTAAAGTAGTTACCTCTTAATTACCCATTTTAGTAGATCGAACTTACTTGTCTAGTTAGGTTGAGCTCTTAAGACGCTAAAGAAGGCCGATTGTTATGATAGAAGGTCGACTTCGATAAAAAAAATTAGAAACGCTAAGTGACAATTATAAACGTTTTGATGTTGTTCTAGACTAAGAAAGACTTATCAAAGTACGATCCAGTCCTTACAAATCAGCGCAATTTAGACTACCCTTGGCACAGCAATATTCATAAAACCATGAGCATTCATAAGGACAGGAGGACAGCGACTGTTAAAAAATGAGGACGCAAAAAATTTTTTTTGAATCGATTGATAAGCAACCATCGGTAGAACAGTTTTTTTTTTTAAATCGCTTTCAGTATATTCAAGTTGGACACTAGATTTAGCAGAGCATGCAATGTGACAGGTCGAGAATTTCAATTCAAAATTTCTGCTACATATGACATATCCTTTCCGAAATTATATTACAACCTTTGCAGCTCTAAGTAAAGAATACATTTTATAACTTCGAGGGTAAATTACGCGCTTCTGGTGCGATTAGACACTCATTCTCGATTCCCGAATGGTATATTGAACACTCACCATCAACTTCCACAACCCTATAGTCTGTTCAGTCGATCAACGTTGACCTGAGACTACAATATGAAAAAGGTATGTATTCGAAGTATAGAACTTCATGTAGGCAACACTTTTTAATGCAGCGTATGGTGTGACAGCTGTCATGCGTTTCATGGTCAGTTTTGTTTGCTATTTCATCACAAATAGGTTGACACTTGAGACCGTGTAGATTTATTTGAAAGAACAACAAATTTTGCTCGAGAAACTCATCACGCACTTCGTCAATGTTACGACTGACATAATCGTCCATTATAACAATAAATTCGATTAGCCATGCATCTTTTACGCACCATGTTTAGTCTCACTGATAATACGCATCTATACAGACGTTGTGCGGTGCGTAATGAAGAAACTTTAGAAGCAGTATTTATTATTATTGTTATATTTGTACTGAGGTCCACTTGCTGGAAATTAGCATAGGCCAGAAATCGGTCCTTAGCTCCCCCTGTGTAGTACTATTATTTACAGATGGTTCATCCTGTCGTCCTACAGAAGCCAAGGAGTTCTCCCAGTTTTGTGGTCGCCAAGTGTTTCAATTCTGTTACGCCAGTACTCCTCAGCCAAGTAAGGCGTTTGTTGGCCAGACTCGGGCAATCTAGGAAGAAGTGTTCTGTACTTTCTTCCTCCTCGCCGCAAGCTCGGCAGGTGTCATCCGTTTCATGTAGAAGATTATGGCCCGTTAATACTGCCACCAATGTTCTAACGCCATTTCGGTTTTTCCCTAGGAGTTGTTTTGTCCTCATTTGATTAGGGTGAGGCCAAAGAGCTTGGCTTATCCTGCAGTCGTTCCTGTCCATCCAAGCCGTTTCTGTCTCTTTCCAGAAGATTTCGTCTAGTTCCCTTTTTACCGTTGCTAGTGACACTTTAATTGTGTCTATTCTAGTGGCATTTAGGTCGGCTGATCCAGCTCTCGCTTGCTTATCCGATCTTTCTATTCCCTTTACACCGCAATGTCCAGGGACCAATGTCAGTTTTACATTTACTCGGGTTGTTGCGGTTTTAAGAGCCTGCCTGCAATCCTACACCAGTTGTGAAACTACGCGGTTAGAGGCAAGCGCCTGCAGTGCCGACTTACTGTCCGAAAGAATTTGTATTATTCCATTAAGGTTGGTTGTTGCCGCTTCTATAGCCGCTTTTATTGCAAACACTTCCGACTGGAAAACTGTGGTGTGGCTCTGCAGTTTATAACTTCGGTTGAGTTGTGGGTGATCTAGGAAAAAGATTCCGGCGCCGCTTCCCTCATCCGTTTTGGAACCATCGGTGTAGATCATGATCCCACTTCCAGATGTGAAATCCTGCACCGTTTCCCACGCTTCTCTGGTCGGAATGCTGATCTTGTATGGAATTATTGTGTCCAATATTGGTTGAATTCTACCCAGCTCCCTTTTACTTGACGGGGCCATTCTCTACATTTTTTCCAAAATGCATACGTGACCCGTTTATGGGTGGTTAGATAATCCATATGTGGATTTTATTCTGATGCTTGCAAGTGATGCCTCTCTGAAGATGAATTTGTCGAGTGGCATGAGATTAAGCACTATCTCCATTGCAGCAGTTGGCGTAGTCCTAATGTCACCTATGAAGCCTAGGCAAGCCATTCGCTGGATCTTTTTTAGCTCTTTTGCAATGGTTTTCTTTTCTTATGCCTACCACCAAACCAATGTAAGTGGTTATTGGCCTTTCTACTGTTGTGTAATTTCCAGTGGAAAACTTTTCATTGTGAAGAGCGCCGCTGTAGCTCTCCGTCTGACTGCTCCTATGTGTGGAGTCCAAGTTAGATTACTATCCAAGGTTACTCCTAAGTATTTTAACCTTATTTACTAAACTGATATGTTTTCCATCAATGGTCGGGGATGAAAATATCTCCGGCTTATGGCGCTTTGTGTTAAGCATAAGCTACGTTTTGTTGGGATTAATGCGCAGTCCGTTTAGCTTCGCCCACTCTAAAAGATGTGAGAGTGCGGTCTGCATCAATTCCGACATGGTTTCCGGGAACTTTCGATTAATCAGTATAATGATATCGTCAGCGTACGCTATCGTTTTGAAACCCTTCTCGTCCCCGTTCGAGGTATTCCACTATTTGGTTAACTGTGAGTACCCAGGCAAGTGGTGATACTATGCCGCCTTGTGGTGTACCCCTGTTTGTTCATTTATTCAAGGTTACGCCGTTTCCTTCGGCTGTAATCTTCCTTTCAGGTATTAGTTCCGTCATCCATTTAGTAAGATATGGGTCTATTACATATCTTTGGATAGCTGCTACTATGCTCTCAGTTTTTACATTGTTGAAGGCTCCCTCGATATCAATGAAGGCCGCCAAAGTGTAATCTTTGATGGCAAGGTTCCTCTCTATTCTGCTCACTACTTCGTGTAGTGCCGTCTCTGTTGAGCGCCCTGGGAGTTATGCATGTTGGTTGGGGCAAGGCTCTGTTATGTTCACCAACGTTCCATGGTTTTCAGCATGAAAGACGTTAAGCTGATAAGTCGGTAATCCGTTGCTATGTAGTGGCTGGCTTTTGCCGGCTTCGGTATAAAAACTACTTTAGCTCCTCTCCAGTCCAAAGGAATATAGCCTTTGGCTATGGAGGCTCTGTATATTTTCACCAGAACTCGTATGATTGTGAAATCCGCCTTCATAAGCATGATCGGATACACTTTGTCGGTTCCTGGTGATTTGTAATGTTCGAAGTTATTAATGGCCAGAAGGACCTTTTCTTCGCTTACCATTTCTTTTAGGGAGACAGGAGGGGACGGTAAGGAGACATGTTGTTTGCTTGTTCTTTCTCCTCATCCGTTGAGGCCGGAAAGTGTTGGTTTCGTAGGAGCTTGAGACGTTCTATGTTATTTTTTGTCCACGATCCGTCCTCCTTTTGTGGCATCGTGTCCACATGTGGTTCTCTTTTCAGAGCTTCAGATTTCGCTTATAGTCCTCCCAATCCGTATCCCGGTTTGTGAGGCGAGCTATTCTGAATACTCTTTGCGTATTTTTCCTGATCTCTTCCAGTTCTTTGTTCCACCAACTTACCTTGTTTTGTTGGAAGGTAGTGGTTGGACACATTTCACTGAAACTATCAACCAGTATACTTGTGATGTATCTCACTTCATCGTCGATGTCCTTTCGACTTCCTTTCGACTTCGACTATCTTTGAGTAGCGTTTGTGTAGTCGTTCCAATCCGCTTTTCTAGGATCGCAGTAGAACAATGGGGTCTTCTCGCCTCTTCTCACTTGAAAGGTGATCCATTGGTGGTCCGACAGGCTAGGTGAGTCACATACTCTCCACCCGTGCAGGTCCTCCAATGCCTCTGTTGTGATTAGAGTGACGTCAATCACTTCCGCTCTATTTTTCGTTATAAAGGTCGGTGTGTTACCCTTATTTTCTAAGTTGAGGTTAGTAGTTATTGAGTAATTGACTAACTGCTCACCTCTTTCGTTCCACTTGGTGCTTCCCCAGAGTTCGTGTTGCGCGTTCGCATCTCATATGGCCCGCTTCCCCCGTATATGTTCCGAACGGTGCGGAATTCTGTGGTCCGCATAGGAGGCTGAAACGGTAGGTATGCCGAGGCCAGCGTTACCTGCCCGTCCCTTCCGTCGATCACTGCTGATGTAAGGTCCATGTTGCTGAGCTGTGATAGAAAAATTAAATTAATTTCCTTCCGACATGTCATGCAGCTGCGAATTTAATTTACCCCGCTTGTGGCAAAGATTTTAAATTGCTTTGCACTGACTCCAAGTATCTTTGCATTAAGTTGGTAAGGCTCTTGTATCAGTGATATTTCGGTGTTCCCATCTGCTAGATGTTTAAGCAGGTTGGCTGTTACCGCCCTGCTTTGGCGCAGATTTTTTTGGGTCCCCCAACTTCTTGGTTTTTCGCTTTTGCTCCAAGGGTTTGGTCGCCTTAGCTCTGGCAGTCACCTGGATGAAGCCAAAACTCAGTCGTCCGTTTTTGTCCCTTAGAGTACTGACGCCTTCTTTTCGCATGCCCAGTACCAGGACCATGCCTTTGTTTGCGACTTCTTTCTCCACGAAGAGATACCACCTTTCCTATTCATACCCCGTGTTTTGTAGTTTAAGCGTCTCGAAGGCTTCCTGTGGTGTCTGCTCCGTTTCGGGTATAAATACCTTGACGGTGCATAATCGCGGTACGTCCTTTATGGGCACGACTCTAAACTCCTCGTTCAGGGTGGTGTTTACTTTGGCAACTGCAGTCTTTAGATATTCTAGAGACTGCTCGTCGCTACAGGTTACAGACAGATGGCCTGCTGTCGGTTTCATTCCTCTAAATGTTGGAATTTTTTCTGGTTTGCTGCGTAAGTGCTCGAAGAGGTCCTTCTTCAGGGTGGTTTGCAGCCTCGCGAGTTGACTCTCTTGAATCTTACCAGTCTCATTCAGGTAGTCTATCACCGCTACCGTTAGTGCATCGGTTGCGGCGTCCCGATAGGACTTCCTCGCCAGAGTTTTGGGTTCGGGGCTTACCCTTCGTTCCTTTTTACCAGTGCCTTGGTTGCTGCCGTCCGATCTCATCCGGTCAGGTCCGGTTTTACCCTTTTCCTTTGCAGTTAGTGGTACAGCTTCCTTGGCACCAGCAGCCAATTTCCTAGGTTTCCCTTGGTTGGCTGCCACTTTTTGGCTGGTGCCAGAGTTCGTTGGGAAGTTCTTCTCCCCGATTGTGTTTTGACGCTTCAGTTTCCTTTGTGCCTTTCTTCTTAGCGTTCTGGCTGATGCTCCCGTCTTGCCAGTGGGTGCGGTAGCTGCCGTCGCGCTTGTTTTGTTTCAGTCTCTCGTCAAATACACGCCCTGCTCCCTTAGCGTACATTTCTGGCCCAATAGCTCTGGGCAACTTGTGCTTGATGCCGTCACGTCAGTTGTCCAGTCTCCGGTCCGGAGATTTCTCCCCCTCGTATACCGGGTACTGAGGGTACTTCTTCTTCTTTTACTTCCATATTTTTTAAATTTTGTTACCTCTTCGCTTCACTTCTCGCCCTTTGCCTACCTGCTAGGTTAGATCCGAAGGTCTCCTGCAGTGTAGTCGTTGGGTTCATTGGAGTTAGTAGGCCTCCTAACCATGAGGGGGCGAAGCAGTAAGGCGTAGAAGGAGTAAGAGAGATTTTCAGGTTTTCACTGTCTGATAGAAAGCGGTACTGCCGTATGGTAATGTCGATCTGATTTTCTGCTTGTAAATGAGAACCTTATTTTTCAAGTTTTGGCGAGCAGATATAAGGTAAGGGTGTAGGGAAAAGAATACATATAACTCAGTAGCGTATTTTTGACTAATTATATGGTCTCCCCAAGTAATCCAGAGAAAAAGTCCTAGTTAATTCTCTGTTCTGCTTCAGAGTATTGGGTCAGACGCTATGTGGAGAGTCGTAGGTAATTGGGTTTCACGTCTTGTCACGGTTAGTGATGGTTGTGACTTTTGACATGACACCTGCCTTTTGACGGCCTTATAGTTCTTCATAGATTGTGTCTTTGTTGATCTTAGTTTTTTATTTACATAAGTATTATTGCATTATTGCCATTAAGAGTTACAATTTTGAAGGGATGACTTCTGTCTGATTTGAAATATGGCACTTGCGAATTTCGTCGACATATAGTGATACTTGAATATTATTTAGGGTTGGAATGGCTGTAGTGTATATATTGTACAGTACTAGTGAAATGGGTGACCCTTGCGGAATTCCAGGCTGGATAGTTTGCAGGCTCGAGAGACGTTCTTTAAAACTACGCCTTGGTAGGGAGTTGGAGAATCCATTCAATTTAAAAAAGTTTCCTAAATGCCAGACTGTCAAAGTCTGTCGCCATCAGGAGAAGGGGATCATATTCACCTCGTGTGGTTTATGCCATTGCCAACGTGCTCGGACACCTTTATTATTCGGAGTGCCATCGAAAGTGCTGAAGTGAATCCATGTTATTCGACTGGAATTATAGGTTTTCGGTAATCACTACATTCAATCAAATAAATTATGCCTTTTCAGCTACTAAGGAGACGAACGAAGACTAATGGATCTCTAGCTTTGAGGAATGCCATACTTTGTTCCGGGCTTGGGTATTACTATTATGATTGCTGATTTTCATGCTGTATGAAACACCCATAAAGGATACTTAGCCTTCATCAAGATGTTGAAGACGTTCTCTAGGAACTGCTGCAGCACTTTGTTGGTCACTGAGTCGGTTCATGTTGCTTCCCGTTTATCGATCCTTAGTATTAAATATTTCTTTTCCTGCGTATCAAGCCCACGTAATACCTCCTTCATCTATATACCTTATTTTGAAAGTAACTCTCTTACTTTATTTAACATTTCGTCCTCCTAGTGGAAACGCATTGCCCAAAAGATCATCTCATTGAAATTGAACCTCCATAGTGCTTGTGAATGGTGCTGCTTCTTCGAATCTGTCGAATTTTTACTACTTTATTCCGTGTTTGGAAGTATTTTGACATCCTCTACATAGGATCCTCACATGACTCAAAGTTCTGCAGGAAGTTCTCCAATTGCGCGTTGCGGAACAAGCAAATGCGGTCTCGTATTACATTTTTCGAATTAGCTGGCTTTCATTTGTAGCTTAGGGTCACTCTTGCTCCTGTCCCTTCTCCGATATTGATTTCTCCTTCGTATAATAGTTACAGTTATGCGCGAGAGTTCATAGGGGTATTGTATTCCTCCACCGAAGTTGTGCATTGACCTCTTTTCATTTGATTCTATTTCGACAGTTTTTCATGGGCTGTGGTCATCAGCTATAATTACTTCTGGGAAAAGCTTAAGAAGTAACCAAAGCTGTCACCAGATAGTCCTGTAAAGTTTGCAAGTCAGTCTTCTTCCTCTTTCTTATCGGGTCCAATAAAAAGGGTACCGATTGATAATCTGAGGAAAGCTCGTTAAGAACATACATTTGCATTGCATGCATTGCTTGCATGAAATTCTCGGGAAAATTCAAAATCAAGGATATTTTCGCGGACCTGGCCGAAGTGCGTTGGCTTATTGGGTAGGTGCAGGCTTGCGATTTTGCTTGTGATGAATCTGTTCAGCTCAGTTCCATTCTTCATGATAACTTTCTCTTCATTCATAATTGCTTTTCACACCCAAAAGCCTATGATAGCCATTGAACACAACCAAAATATCTGTTGTTTGGTGGATCATATACCATAATAACGGCAAACCTGTTTGTCTGCACTTTTGTGGCTGTTGTTTCTGCTGGTGTCGTTCTGGTGTATGAAATTGGTGATGTCTCACGTTTCCTCTCGCGAGAAAGGCCGTTCTTTCCCCTCTACATGTTATTCGATCGATTCTAAATAGATTATAGTTAGGAAAGTAGAGAAACGTTCCAAGATTCAAAAAGGTTTCCTGAATGAAGATCATTTCGACAATACGTTAAAGCAAGCATTTAGCATTCCAAGTGTGTATAGAGAGTTGACTTAGCTGATTCATGTGCGTTTCAGTGTGATAACTTGTGTCGCAAACATGCTCAGGACTATATTTTTCATTTGCTGGAAAAAAATTTCCCGTCTGGAAATGTCTGGAAAACCTGAAAGTGAAGGATCTTCACAAAACTGTAGGGTTCAGTTTTGGCCTTGAAACTGAATATCTCTAGAGGATGGAAGCCTCGCAGCTCTATTTTATTGCCTTCTAAGTTGGGCTCGTGAAGGCTAAGATTGTACTCGTGGAATTGTCTTCCTCCTGCCTGCTGGAGATAAAAAGCGTGATATTGTTTGTCTTGTTACTTTCTTCAGCTAGAATTTTTTTATTTGCAATTGGGAAATATCCCGGAAACTATCTGGATATCAAAAAAATAAGATAATTAATAATTATTATTAATAAGATAATCCCACATACTAACGTTGGTTTCTCCGTCTTGCGCAGGATAATCGGTTTGGTCCGTTGTTCGATAGGTTTTGAATTGGTTTTCATTCCGGTAAGATTAAGAGATGGTTCGGAGCAGTAGGATGATTGTGGAAGTATTTTCGGCTTCGATAATCGCTGCCTCCATTTTTTTCTTTCTCTACTTCCACTACCTTTTCCGCTTCTCCTTCTCCCCGAGAGAATGAGGCTGAATTATTAAAGGAGGACCAAGAGTTTGCGATTCTGTGTTTCTTGTTTTTATTTCGAATATATTCCTCCTATTTTTTTGTAGTTCTGTGTATTTTTGTCAGAATTTTTAGTTCTACAACTTTCTCCCTCAAGTAGATATTTTCATGTCGCAGATCAGGAAGCTCATCAAGTTTAGGAGCATGTTGGATTGTGATTTGGTGGAGAAAATTAAAGGCGCTATATGGGCTGTTTATTTTGATCACAACTCTGCAGGCATAAATCGTCAGCAAGGTAATTGTCCACTGGGCAAGAATAAGCTTCTGATTCGGTGTTTTGATGGTTTCACACTGCAAAATAAGAAAGGTTTAAATCAGTTAATCTAGGAAAACCCTGAAATATTTCGGATATTTGATATTGCTGCATGTGTCTTTGCTTTATTTTTAACGAGGGAACTGTAGCTTTATTATGAATTATCTACGGCAAGGATACAACAATTGGCCGAAAATGCCACAAACATGCCTAAAAAGTAAGTGTGGATCACGTACTAACAGCAGAGAAGAAAAAATGCCTCCGAGACTTGTAAATTAAAGATTTGTTGTAAAATGTCAAAATGTCAATGTCAAAAGGATTCCCTGGACGTTGTAGCAACATACGAGGTGTGATCAAAATTACGGTGAATGAATTTTTATATCGATAATTGCTGACGCTACAACCATATGCTGTAATTTATCCAGTAGCGTGATCAGCCGAGACAGGCAGGGAGAAGTTGTAACACGCTCGAACTTGTCAGTCAGCTACCAGAGCCGCTAGAGTGAGGTTGAGTTTATCGTGTCTGTCGCGCAACACGGATTTCGAACAACGCATTAACTTTAAGTTTTGTTTTAAGTTGAAAAAGAATACCAAAAAAGCTCATGAAATGTTGATGAAAGTTGGGTCTATGGCTCTGACCCTGAGACCAAAATACAGGCTTCCCAATGGAAAACCAGTGGATCTCCTCGCCCTTAAAAGACACGTCAGTCAAAATTTCAGGTTCATGCTCATTGTTTTCTTCGCTAGTGAGGGCGTAATGTGATCAGAGTTCGTTCCAAGGGGCACAACTGTAAACTCTGAATTTTATAAGAGCGTACTGCAACGTTTGTGAAACAATATACGAAGAAAGCGGCCAGAAAAATGGGCCAATGGCTTCCTTCTTCATCACGACAATGCGGCGTGTCTCACCTCGCTTCTAATTCGTTAGTTTTTGGTAGAAAACAAATTTTCTGTCTGTCCACTTCCGCCATACTCACCGGATTTAACACCATGCAACTTCTGGCTCTTCCCAATAATTAAAACTGTGCTGAAAAGAAAACGTTTTGACACAATTGCTGACATTGAGAGGGCCACAACCGAGCAGCTGAAAGCCCTTCCGAAAGATGCCTTCCAGAAATGCTTGCAGTCATGGAATCAACGTTGAAATAAGTGCATTGCTAGCCAAGGGCAGCACTTTGAAGGAGATTAAATCAGATCCTATGTAAGCGTATTACTTTTTTTTAATAAAAATTATTCACAGTATTTTTTGATCACACCTCGTATTAGGACCTTTTCTTTCTGAGCATCGAATTGACAGTTCTATGTAGGTCGAAAACATTGTTTCTTAATTTTATCGTCACTTAAAACATTAAAAGCATTTTTAAACGAAACAGATTTTTAGAATTTCAAGATTGTCAAGATTTTGCGAAAGCTACTAAGGAGCTATGAGGAGTGAAAAAGTTAAAGAAGTAAAGACAGTAGTAAAGAAGAATAAAAAAAGAAGTCTCAGCAAATATTAAAATTATTTTCTCGTACTTTGCTCTTCGCGTCTATCAAAGGGTTAATTCAGCGATCGGGTTCACATCATGTTTTTAAACATTTAATCGTTTGTTTGATTATTGCTGTTTGTACGCGTATATGACGATCATACATCATCGAGGATGGCAATAAAAGAATGACATCGAGGAATTGTAATGGCAGTCAATGCTTCAATGCATTATATTGAGAGAAAAAAAGGAATTACATAAAAACGGGTGGAATGTGACTAAAAGGTAAACGAAGCTTCTGTGAGTGATTGGCTCATTCCTCGAATTTTGTCTTGAGATTCTTTCAGCCGGGGGGGACTTACTTTTTTTCAGGAGCAAGTGCCAAACTTGCAAGCCGTTAGTGCGTTGAATAATCGATCAACGCTGATTGGAAGTAGCTAAAACAAATGTTAACTCTGGAAGATCATCGATTATCGTGGACACCTACTGTTTATTGACCATATCAATTTTCCCTCGACTTTCACTTGAAATTATGTTCGGTACGTAGATTTGAATTGTGTACACATTTTCTGCAGAATCATGTCCTCAGACAGCTTTTCATGAGAGCCTTCTCAACGGTCGCTGCTTGGGTAAAATGTATCTAAGCAGTTTACACCTCAGATAAAGCATCCAATTTTTATTTCAACTTGTATCGAGTTGGGATCATGTTTTATTGGTTTGATAATTGACACTGGTGTGAATTCTAACGCGCATGGGAACTCTAAATTACATCTTTGATAAGTATCAATGAGAGCAAGACTGATCCTAAGAGCCCTTGTTCAATTCAACATCGCAGGTGCTCCAAACGGATGTGTGTTTCCAAACAAAGGCGATCGGCTAGTGCGAGCAGATAACTCTTCATCTATAATTATTGTTTGCACCTCGCACACTCCTTCACGATCAGGACATATTACATTATTATGCATGTGGTCGACGCGACGTATGGAGCAATAAAAATAGCATCCACCTTGAGCCTGGTAGACAGATAGTTCGAGATTTCACGAAAACGATATCTCCTTTCTTCTCAGCGAACGAACCGATGGATCTCGGTATGATCAACGTGGTCAGATTTGATCTTGAGCAAGGCAACAGGCGAACACAAAAAGGGATTGGCCGCTAGGTGTGAACCAAAGATCGCCGGCTTGTAATCATCATGCCTAATAGGCAACCTCAGCAATCAAATCCTAATTATCCCTTGGGTTCTTATGTCCTCTATAAAACTTCTACGTAGGCTACTTCATTCAGCTTGCGGTGAGCCAAGGCTGCATGATGCATACAGGGTCGAGAAAAGCGTTGTGGTCATTTGAATCGTCCGTATTTCTAACAATACATCGTCGATATCCTACATAGTGCCTTATTGTCAGTTGAAAAATTTCAAACTATCTTCCACCAATCAAAATGCAGAAATAAACATTTCGCACAATCTGCAACATGAAAAGTCGATACTAGATAATCCCTAGGTATACCCCTGAAAGTACATAAAATGAAATCACTTTCAGAACCCGGCACTTGACTTTGATTCCTTTAACTACAAAACACACACGAGCTCACTAGGATCATGGATTCACCTGTACCCTCCAATCGAACAACGATCCTGAATTTGGCGGCAACCATCACTCAACATCAAACACTCTCAAGATTAGTTTTGCTGATCATTTCCAAATAAAGAGACTGTTGAATGAAAATGAAACCATTGCGAAATTTGCGGTTTTCAGGGATATTTCAAAGGGACCGCTCGTCGCATAAAGCGTTTCGACACTATCAGCAAATTAGTTGCAACACCTCCAGAAAAATGTTGACGGAACTCAGGTAGGACATTCATTTTGTGTTAATGATGATTAGTACAGGATGGTATTTTTTCTGCATTATTTTTTTAGTTTTGTTCTCTCCAATTCATATATGATCTTTTCGCGGCAATCTTTTGAGAATTGAGCGTGACGTGTGCCCCAAAAAATTTGGTAAGTGTTCACTATAATTTATAGTGCGTTGCCGAAATGATAGTATTCAGTGACACAGACAAATTTACTAATTGAGACAATTACGGAGAAGTGTGATCGGAACAAGCTAATCACAGGATCGATAATTGGCAGGATCATTGATGGTATATGCCATTAATAGCGAATGTGTGTTGCATCTATGCAGGTATCAAAAGCAACTTTTCAGAGTAGGAGTTGGTTCAGAGTTTGTCGTTTGACTCGTTGGATTGATTTGACTGATAATAGAAATTAAATTAGGCTAAGGATAAGATGCTGAGGTTAGCGTAGTTGGCAACGTAGAAAATTCCAAAAAACTACAACAAATAATAAATTCACACGATTGGCGTTCAGAATTTACCATATATATTTTTCTTGCTCAACTAACGAAAATTTTTCGTTGAGCCAATCCTCATTCCACCTGGGAAGGAGCTGTCATCAGTGTTTAAAAATCCTGAAACGTTTTTCGAGGGCGGTTTTCAGCAAAGCTTGAAGAGCAATGAAAGTAATCGTTTGAATCGTTTCTGTAGCATTCTTTTGACGCGACTTTCTGAGCTTGAGAACAACCGAAGGTCGGAAGCAATATTAAGCGAGTTTGAAAGCCGGAAAACTTCTTGAATGTATTTTTCATGCATTGGATACATCTGATTTGAGGTACAATTAAGGACATAAAGTATTATTATGCCTACAAGGCGTCACATATTCCGAGGGGAATTGCACGTACGAGGTCTTCTATAGCGTAACTACAAAATGAAATCACTCAGGATTTATCAGACATGAGAATTATTAATCTAAAGAGGGTTGGGACTATACTCATCCTTTTTTTCCGATGGAGCGAACAATACAAGAAGCGTTTGAACGATACAACTGGCACCATCGATCCGGATTGCCATTCCCCGAGGGTCATCAAGAGTCATAAACTGAACAACGTGGAAGGCGAGAACAATGATGCTCAACAGCAACAAAACCCTCCTGCTGACAGTATACCGAAAACCTTAGCTGAGGACGACCTGATCACGAAAATAGCCGTAGACAGAAGTGAGGAAGAGCGTCTAACAAGGAACATAACCGCTATAATAAACGTGATGAGAAATTCAACACATGTCAAGAAAAATGTCAACAAGGACATCAAAAATGGGATTCACGAGCTGGAGGACCTCGTTGATAGGATCCAGCACTATCGCCGCAGGCTGCTAAGGGTGGATAGTGAACTGAAAGAGCTTAAGAAAGCTCCAGAAAATAAAACTCCCTTCAACGAAAATGCTACTCCTCTCGTAAAAGGTAAATGGGCGGCATTTAGCCCACTTAAACCTGACCGTAGGAAAAGGTCGAAGGGGCCGATAATAGTCGAGACAGGTGACATCAGTAAAGGGGAGGAGAGAAATGCTGGTTTTCAATTGGTGCGCTCTAAAGCGTAACAAAAGGCTGCGAAGAAGATACACCGCATAACAGCAAAACATTCCAAACAGGCGCCCCAAAAGCAAGAAGGCACGAAACACGGCGCAATGCCTAAAAATAACAGGAGCAAGCAGCGCAGGGATATTCTACTGATCAAGCCTGCAGACGGGAGAACTTACGCCGAGGTCCTCAAGGAAATCAGGCAAAATGTGGAACCTGAAAAACGGTGTCTGTATACGAACGGTAAGATCGACCACAACAGGCAATCTCCTCGTAGAACTCGGAGCGGAATCCACCGACGAGGGACTGTTCGAGAGCACTGTCGAGGACCTTCTGGGCTCTATAACTGTTATTTCGACATTACAGCCCATGGCCTCTTTGGAAACAAGAGACCTTGACTACATTGCGAATACCAAAGAAGTAGAAGATTCCGTTAAATTCTTCCTACGGCAGAGAGCTTTAGGGTAAGGCCAACGCCTACCAATCCTAGAGGGCAAAGGGTGGCAATAATAGACATCCCAGAGAAAGACGCTGTGCAACTCCTGGCCAAGGAGAAAATGAAAGACGGCTGGGTTGTGTGCAGGATACGTCAGAGGGTAGTCTTAACTCGATGCTACAAGTACCATAGCTTCGGACCTACCCCTGAACTGCAAGGGGCCAGATCGAAGCAAACTGTGCTACAAGTGTGGCATTTCCGGCCATAAGGCAAAAGACTGCCCAAACGAACCCAGTTGCATCTTGTGCAAAGATAAGGGACGGAGGTTTGAAGACCTGGTTCATATTCCAGGAAGTGGTAGGTTTCAGGAGTTCAAAGAGGCACTATGCAAGAAAAGAGCAAAGATATGATCCAAGTCCAGCAAATCAACCTACACCATAGCTCAACCGTACAAGATTTACTAGACCAGGTTGCGAGGGAGAAAAAAGTTGACTTGTTGGTGATATCTGAGCAACACGACAACAAAGAGGAAGCTGGATGGTATTGTGATCGATCCGGCACCGCTGCCATCTGGGTACGTGATAGGGCTCTACCCACAGCTCGGACTTATTCCAGCGGAAATGGCTTTGTGTTCATTGGGTGCGCTCATTTGAAATTCATAAACGTCTTTTTCACGCTAAATGAGTCAATTACATGGTTTCAGAGCAGGCTCGATGAACTGGAGGAAGCTGTCTCGAGCACGGAAGGCCAAATCCTTGTTGGCGGTGACTTTAATGCTAAGGCGATAGAATGGGGAATGCCTCTTCCAAACCCGAGAGGAAAAAGAATCCTAGAAATGGCGGCTAGGCGGGAACTTTTCATCACGAACGTTGGGAACACACCAACTTTTCGACGGGGAGGCTGCTTGGGAACTATTCCGGATGTGACGTTTGCTTCGGAGTTCTTAGTGCCTAGAATACACAGATGGAGGGTACTGGAGGACTACTCGGTGAGCGATCACCAGTACATTGCTTTCGAAATTGGCGAGTGTGCTATTCGACGCGTAGCAACCCGACTTTCTAATTGTAGGTTGGAATATTTCTAAAATAGATGTCGACGCGTTCGCTGCAGCTCTTATGAAAGGTGAAACTATGACAATAACGGGAGAAGCCTCAGCTGAAAACATGGTGAACTCCACCATGAGGCTCATCAAGAATACGTGCGACTGCTCTATGCCCAGGTAACGGCCTCGACACAATAATCTGTATACTAGTGGTCGGCAGAAATCACAGAAAAGCGGAGAGAATGTCACAAACTCCGCCGCGAATCTCAACGTTTTAGAAATCGAGACGAGTCACATTCCCAAACGCTGGCATACAGGTCGGCTAGAAAACTCCACCGTAGGTAGATTAACGAAAGCAAGGCTCACTGCTAGCGCAACTTAGTTGAGGACATCGAAAGAGACCCGTGAGGGCTGGGTTACAAGCTTGCCATGCGGAAATTAGGAGCTGCAAGGAGACCCTGTGTCCTTGAAGTGGAAAAAATGGACGAGATTGTTCGAGCGCTCTTCCCTGTGCATCCTATTCGTCCCGATAATGCAAATGTTGAATGTCCCGGAGAATGTCCACTTTTTACCGCCATCAAGCCGGATGATGCGGTGAAAGCTTTAAAATCGAAAAGCGGCCCCTGGCCAGACGGTATACGAGCGGAAGTGATACAGCTTGCACATCTACCACTTCGAGAGGCCATCCAAATTTTCGGGGATCTGTCTCCTCAGCAGTACGGCTTCAGGGCTGGTCGATCCACGATCGGTGCAATAGCAGAGGTAGTGAGTGCGGTCCAGCAAGCAGAAGCCCCAAATCACTACTCGAGACGAATAGTACTGCTCATAGCACTAGATGTGAGAAATGCCTTCAACTCTGCTAGATGGACAGATATCCTTGGTGCTCTGGAATATTTCAGGGTGCCGATCTGATGTGGATATTGAAAGACTACCTCAAAAACCGAAAACTCATCGATAACATATTGGGAAGCCGGTGAAGAATGGATTTGGCATGTGTGGCACAAGGTTCCGTTCTGGGCTTGGACCTCTGGAATGTCTCCTACGATGAGCTTTTGAGGTTGCAGTTACCGGAGGAGTCGCGCCTGGTTGGCGACGCAGATGACGTAGCAGTACTCGCCGGACGTACTGTCCGCCAGGCGCAGCTCAAACTGGGTGCTGTAATACGTCGAGTGAGCGAGTTGATGACAGACCGTATGCTTAGCCTAGCGCTGGAAAAGACCGAGGTTGTCGTCCTGACCAAGAAGCGGATCCCTCGTGTTATTCCCGATCGGGTGGGAGAAATGATCATCGAGTCGAAAGAATCAATCAGATACCTTGGCTTGATAATTGACTTGAAAATGAGCTTTCTCGACCATGTTCGAGCATCAGCGGATAAGGCTTCTGCGGGAATATCGGCTCTCATTCGCCTTATGGCCAACACGCGGGGACCAACTTCGAGCAAAAGACGTCTATTGATGAGTGCAATGGAGTCAGTGCTCTTGTTTGGCTCCGCAGTCTGAGCTGACGCTCTTAGTAAAGAGTCGCAACGAGGGCGTCCGGCACAGGTGTAGAGAAAAGGAGCTTTGCGGATAGCAGCTGCATATCGCACTGTCTCTAAACCTGCAGTGCTGGTAATCTCGAAGGCGGATCCTTTTAAGCTACTTGCAGATTAACGGAAACGTGTATACTCACGTAGGAGGAAGTCGGCGAGAGAAATCGTCAGCCGAGAGGAACAGAGAAGCAGCCTCACCTTGTGGCAGCAAATACGGGAAAACGAAACGCGAGGCATGTGGACCGCATGGCTAATTAGTGACTTGCGGCCTAGGTTCTACAGAATGCATGGTGAGACTGACCATTACCTGACTCAGTGGTCACGGATATTTTCCGTCTTACCTGTATAAGATGGGAAAGTCACCATCCCCAACTTGCGTGTTCTGCTTGGGGATGATGGATGACGCCTGCCATACGTTCTTTACGTGTAATAGATTCACAAGACTCCGTTCGCATCTCTCGGAGGAAATTGGCGTAATTTCCCCAGAAAACGTAACGGGAAAAACGATGCAATCAAAAGACAATTGGAACTGTATGTCGCATTACGTACAGACAATACTTCTTATAAAGAAGGGCATGATGGATCGCTTGGCGAGGGAGGGGGATCTTTCTGACAGCAATCCTCTTCCTTCCTATCCATCCGTACAGAAAGAGGGATTTCCCTTAACCTGAAGGCGCCGCTAAGCGATGGTTAATGAGTCCTAGTCCGAAGTAATGTGAGAAACAGTTCCAGGCTAAGTTCTCGGGGCGGTGACAGTGGAGGTGTTCAGTCGATAGTCCGGTTGCGGGAGTTCGAAACTCAGGGCGTAAATAGCCTTCACCTCCCAACCAGAAAAAATTATTAATATTATTATACTTTTTCTTCCAAATTTCTTTCCAATTTTGGGGCGATCGATTATCGAATATTTGAACTTTTCAAATTCGAATTCCTTATTTTAGGCGTGAAAACTTTGACGAAAATGAGTAAAGTGTTTAAAATGTCATAATCACAATTTTAGCGAGCATTCCAACTCTGAAGCAAGCAACTAATTATCATACATTATTATTTATTATATACATACATTATTTTCATGGAGTATCAACATTTGAATGACTACCCTTTACAAGGATGCTTACTTACACTGACCCCATATGCGATAACAGGACATTCTTAACTCAAGAATTTCACGATTATTTGCTTTATACTTTTTAACTTTTATAACATATATATTTATATTTCTTTTTGCGGTTTAAGTTTATTTTACACTCCGTTCACACATGTTAACAACAAGAATGGGTTTTCCGCAAGAAGCCCAAATTCCTCAATGAGGCAGAACCCGGGTCATAGTAAAATTAATGATCGCACAAACATACTGAAACATGCTCCAATGGACATTATTTATTATTTATTGAAGCTGTTGTATAAGAAATTTGTGAGTGTTAATTTATGATCCAGGAAAGATAATGTCGCAAACCGTACATGTTGCGTGGGTTAACAACATTCAAGGCAATTATATGATCTACACATTGTAGCGAGTATGAAATCTGCGACTTAATTTTCCCTTCGCAAATTAGTAAATTTGTTGGTTTGAACAATTCAATTAGCGAGGAATGCACGTTGTTGCACGGGATAGTAAATCTGATTTGGTATCGCGATTGATTGAACGCATGTACAATCACTATTTTTAATTAAAATCATATCGAGAAAATATAGTTTATGCAACATAATTGAGTTTACTTGTGCATCACCTTTAAGCGCATTTAATATTCAAGAAACCTTTAAACAGGACGCGATATAAACTTTTAACCTATCATTAAACAAAACCCGAAATAAAACTCCCTTAAAAATATGCACATAAAGTTGCTTCCTTGATTCCATTAACATGTCGTCAGTTCAGTTGACTAATTATACGCAGGTTTTATTGATTACAGCATTAACTTGACCACCGTCACGAACCAGGTCCACAGGCTTCCAACAACCATATAAAAACCTTCATGGCTAATTATTAAATATTCCACGTAAAATTACTTTATTTCTCTCTGGCGTTACACTTCACGGTGGACCAATAAAATCCTTGTACGCTGATTTTTCGATATAAAAAAAAAATCACCTGAAGCAATGCAATGTCGGCGAATGAAACGCGTCAAACTGTTGCTTCAGCTACCTTTTGGCCACTACATGCGATGCATCCTGGTTGTTTGCCCTTAAAATTGCGTGTTGTTGCATTGTCGAAGTCGGTGAAAATGAATGAATGAACGAGGAGTCACCGCCTGCGATGCCAATATTTTAATTTTAATCATTTACAATTTCGCGATACACCATCAAACGCCATATTTTCGGCAATTTACTCGATTTAGGTGCTATCATAAATGGAAAGGATAATTTTAAGAAACGGTGGCAGGCCAATGAATGCACATGGCCAATGAGCATCTCGAATATTTTTCATGAAGCGGGAAGGGATGCATATAAAATTTACTGGAGAAGTTCACCTGCTCGCGGCCAAATTTTCGGGGATATTTGACTTTTTTATAGCCATTTTGATGCGCGTGAGTTAGTTTAGGCCATTTCGTAGAAGGGGCTAATTATCATTTACTACAAGCTAATTGTAGAGTAAATATGGCTCAGAATGAAGGACGATCGCGTGCATCGATGTGATGAAAACTGAACATCGGATGGATACGTTCCTTGTGTTGGTGGATCAAGAGTTGGAATTTCGTTTTTAAAATGCTGCCCAATAAAGCCTTCGAAAACTGTGAATTTTAGACGATCCTTTGATTCAACGTGATTCCAATCTTGAATTGATAACAGAATAAATCAAACTCAAAATCTTCAACTTTCCACCACTTTGAAGGTAACGAAAAGGAGCTTGGATTGAAGTCAATGAAAACGTAGTGCTGCAGTTTTCGTATGCACAGCACACTATCGACCTTCAAGCATGAAATTATCTTTTCCAAACACTCTAAGCAAATTGTCTCACATCCTTTTTGCAGACTTTTTGAGGTCAGGAACTTTTTCTGGACGTTTTTTGTGATTTGAGCAGGTTTTGTGTATCTAATGTTCTGTAGGCAATCTTCCCAAGTTACCTTTACCATATATTTGCACGAGATTCAAAACGATTTTTTTAAAGCGCAATTTGGAGCGGGGAGTGGTGACAGTCTACAGTTAAAATGTGGGACTCCCTGACACCGAATTATTTTGGAACTGCCATTAACCACATTTCCTGTCTCCCTGCTAACCAAGCATCTAATCACTTAGAGCATTGCTTCAGGAAGAGTTTAATTTTTCTAGCCCTATAAATGATTTTAGGTCACGAAAAATCTTTCTTTATTGGGCAGGGGAGGAGGAAAGGATTGTACTTGAGGAACAAACTCTCAAAGCCCAATGCTTTTTTACGCTTCGACATAGGTATCTATCTTTACTATCAAGAGTCTCGAAACGCTATTAGCCACGTGATTCTGATTCCACGCATTTTTCCTGCCCGTGTTCAAGGACAAGCTTCAGAAATTTGACTTAAAAGAGCAACGCGCGGCTTATACTATCTTTTGTTGCCGAAAACTGTGTAACATTCACCACCCATCTCTCCTGAACAAAAGACGCAGTAAACAGACTATGAGAAATCAACTTGCTGTAGCTACGACCGAAAACATCCATGCCGAGAAGGACCTGGATCGAGAAGAAATCAGTCCTTCCACGCTCTTGATTGAGACACGTCCTTATATCAGAGATCTGGCATGCAATCCAGATTACAATTCAAATGTCCCTTTGTGTCATGCTCCCAGAACCATTAGTACTCGCTTTAAGGGCGTTCTTTTTCTTCCCCTGTCACCTTTTCTCTGTTGTCTTCACCTCTTTGCTGGTTAATGCTGCCCAGGTGATGGGCATTATCCTTGCCATTACACAATTACAACACGGCCCCGAAAATATACCCATCGTCTGCCTCATTTCTGTACTTGTGCCAACCACTTCTAGTGTAAGTCCTAGTTAGAATTGGCATTCCTTAGCTCCAACCCATTGAGCTGACAGACCACTAATTAGGCGAAATTACTATCATACGATGGACATCCTTACATTTACCGTTATTTGATAGAGTGCCGTTATATGCACTGCAGCCTTGCTAGCTGATTTGTTCTGTAAAAAATCATTTTCGAGTTCCTCTTAGTGATTTAACTGCTAGTTTCGATTGAACCCGTGCTACCCCTAAGACTGATGAGCCTCAATCTAGTGATTCTTTTCCTCGCCAGGATGTTCAATGCCTTTTTTCCAGTTTTTTAGTGAGTTTTTCAAAAATATTCGGATTTCAAAATGTATTGAGAATCAATGTATGGATTGATTGAGATGCGCCTGCATCGACATATGTGAAATTCTTAGTGTCAACAAGACACCGTGAAAAATTGCTGCAACGCCGAAGAAGGCAACGTCGAGAATATACGAAATATCATTGACCGTTGGCACTTTCAGCAGAAGTGCAAAGAGAAATTCGAACCTTGGCTGAAAACGGATGCAAACAGAAGCAAAATGGCTTAAGTGTGGGTCTCCGCAGGTCACTGAAGTCAAGTCAAAACAAACCCTTCTACAATACATTCGGTCCACCAGTTGAGATCGAACAATGCAAGAAACCTCTACAATTCGAGAAGAATATTCGATTAATTTCTGTCTTCTGAAAGTGCTGAGTTCCTGTCAAAATTTCAAAAACTCGGATTTGTTGATGACAACTCCCATTTTGAAAGGAAACGTGCAAATATCCTTTGGACGGACTTTTTCATGATGTGGATTCAATGGCATCCAGTACCAATTTACAGAACAGGATAGTGACAAGCAGCGATTCCGCAAATATTCCGGTGACACAGACTGAAATGCTCAAAATCATAAAAATTCAACTTTGAAATCATGGTATCTCGCGGAATAAGCCATCGAGAGAAACGTCACTTTTTTAGCAAGTAGTGTCGAATAAAGGAGAAAATTACAGGCACAATATTATCCCGTTTTTTTGCGTTGTATCTTACTAAACGCAAACATTCAGGGACGCAATAGAAGTGAGTTTGATACATGAGTTTCAACACCAATGAAGCAACTTAGGAGCATTTCTCTAACGTGCGTATTTGTGGTTAATTCCCCTAATTTAAGCATAATACGCTAAATTAAACGGCAGTGTCCTTGGAGATTCCAGGCTAAAATGTGGGCACGGGCTGATTCAACGTGTACAAGTTGACTGGGACGTAAATTATACTGACTACCCAAAAAATTCTATAAAAGTTTCAGAAAATGACATTTAGAGTGTATTGAAAATGAATGAGGGTATTTTCCATACAATTTTTTTATTATATGACCTAATGTGAGTAGTCTAACACAAAATTATCATATAAAACCAATGTCTTTTCATTTAAAATTTTATATAATGAATGAATTCTATGGCCAAAAACTTTTTGGTCGGACTGAGTTGGACATACTCAACTATGCGTCCAATGACCAGCACCGCAGTTTCTCACGTCAGCGCATAGCTGACCACGCATGGCGTGTCTAAAACTCCCAACCTAAGTTATATATCATGAAGAATGTACCTTACATCAGAGCCGAAAATGAGGGCTTGAATAACACTTCGTTCGGCATTCCTTCATATGTCGTAGATTATGCTATGATCCTTGAGATAGACAATAGATGCGCTGAAGAAGTGTTTAGAAAAGATTGGAAAGACCGTCTGTAGCACCTCTGCTGGAACTCTATTTGGGTCACAGAGCATAATCATAGTCATAGAGAAGACTGATTCTGCCATTTCAGCCTTTATAAAAAACGACTGTTTATATTGAAGGACCTTATTGGGCGCGAGAAGGGTGCTTGACAATCTGATATTTGTACTATTAATACCTTGAATACCGGCGAATACCTAAATCCGCATGATCTTGTCCATCTTCTCTGCCTATAATGAGCGAGACTTCCGTGGAGCATCAACCTCCTTCATAACAATTTTGTTGCCCAGGCCCCATGAATCCTTGTTCACAGCGTCCACTAGGGCCGGTCAGTCTCAACTATACGATCTCACGCATTCTTTACTTCTGTTGATTAATGTGAAGATCTCCTAACTCTTCCTCCTAACTGACTTATTAGCTGCTGGTCTCGCCCATACTTCACCTCAGATCTTTGATTGCAGAGCCTCTAGCCAGATGTTGTGACACTTCTATCGTCCTGCAATACCTTATGGTGACCACCATTATAAGTGCATAAAAAGTCATGCCAGGGTGTTTTCAAGAGATATGGAAGACTAGTAACTAGAAGTAAACGTTCTCATAGTTTAGCCGCAGATACCGTGAATGGGAGCACTCGACGTCCCAAGCGCATACGGCGCTTACACCGACCCAAGACCAGTGGTTCTTCATCCATCGCAAAACCGTATGACTCTCCATCACATCTGCTCCCCACATCCCCATCCCCTTCTGCTGCCCAGCCGATCTCCACTGGAATTCCTCCACTCTCCCCCTGTAAGTCAATACACTCTCTAACGGAATCATTTGTTTCAGTCTCTGTCAATCTCACCTGAGCTTAAAGCAGCTCCATCTTCTGTCTGTTCTATGCAGCAAACGACACATAATTTTTATTATTATCCTTCCGTGGAGTCTTAGCTGCCTGATGAGATTCCAATGAACTATTTCACCATTTTTTTGGCAACTCAATGGAGTTCCGGAAGTCATTCCTTTAACCTCAGCCAAAAAGGAGTGTGGGGCGCTATACAGCACCACTACTACGCGCACATTCGGTGGTAGGTACAAAGTGCATCTGCCCCTAACATCTCGGAACCTAGGCTTATCAATCAAGATAGCATCGCCCGTAGCGAAATCCGGAGCTTTGTGAGACTTATCATAGCTTCATGCGGGATTATCTACACAGTGGCAACATGGAACTGATGCCAAAGTCAGCCACTCCTCCTCCATATGAGCCCTACTATATTCTGCATCATCCTGTGCATCGCCCCGATGATCATCCTACCAAAATTCGAGTGGTCTTTAATACTTCACGTGCCTCATCTTACAGCAAGTCTTTCAACGATCTCCTACTAACTGGTCCAAAAATCCAAGCCAATGTCGCCAGCCTTCTGCTACGTTTTCGGCTGCACCAGGTCGTCTTTACTGCTGTCATCAAATAAATGGATCGGTAGATACTTTTAAGCCCAGATACTAGAGACTATCAGCGTCTCATCTCGAATTACTCAAAACATAACTCCATTCAGTCATATCGCCTGAACACCGTCACCTATGGGGTATCACCTGCTCCTTACTTGGCCCTTTGCACACTTCAACAGTTAGCCTTTGACGAAGGAGCCGAGTATACTGCGGCCAAGCATGTATTGTCGGAGGAAGTTTATGTCCACGACCTTCTAACTGGCAGTTCATCGGAAGTGGAAGCCGCATATCTGCGCCAGCAAATGCAAGATTTGCTCATGGCGGGCCGGTTTGAGCCGCACAACTGGGCTGCAAATCATCCACCCTTGGTGCAAGGAATTCCGTCTGATCATTGCCATGAACCATCCTCTGTTGACCCTCTACTGCTTGACCGTGATCCAAGTATCCAAATTCTAAATATAGGCTGGAATCCATCATCGGATCACTTCTTCTACTTAGTACGATTGACTGAAGTCGCAGTTACCAAGCGTACAATGCTTAGTCATATGGCTCGAATCTTCGATCTGTTGGGCTGACTTGCACCAGTTACTTTCTCAGCCAAAGTCTTCTTCCGTCGTCTTTGCCAAATCCATATAGATTAAGATCAAGGTTTGCCTTATGAATTAAAGGCAACTTGGTTAGACTTTCAATCTCAACAACCGTCTTTGACTGAAGTACGAGTCCAACGTTTCATACCTGAAGCTTCCTGCGCATCTACTCACGATCTGGTCGGATTCTGCGACGCATCGGAATCCGGTCTGGTCATCGGCATGTTAGTCTTCTTACAGCCAAGTCCAAAATCGCATCCTGCAAGGCAATCAATCTACAACGATTGTAGTTATGTAGGGCCCATCTGCTGTCCAAGCTGATGCATCATCGGTCCACTCAAGTGCTTCAACATCTGAACTTCGGGCTCATGGCATTCTCCGATTCTTCTGTTGCCCTCGCTTGGATAAGCGGTGAAAGCCAAAAGTGGAAAACTTGTCTAGGTAGTCCCGTCACCGAGATTCATGACATGTTACCACCCTGTTGCTGGAGACATGTCGTCCTGAAGAAATCCAACCGACTATGTGTTACGTGGGATGCAGCCTCGTAAAAAAATTGTAGTTGCATGGATCAGGTTGGCTTGCATCTCCTCCATTGTCTTCGTCGATTTCCCCTGTCGACTTCTCCTCGTTAGATGGCATGAATCCCGAAGCAAGACCAGTGTCAGTCCTCATTCTAGCGGCCACTACAGCTGAGCCATCTATCATCGACCGATTTTCATCTTTCCTTTTCCTTAAACGCGTGATTTCAGTTTGTCGCCGCTTTGCTGTCAACGCAAGGTGGCTTTAACTGCCTCGCGCTGGCTACTTATCCTCGGTTGAATTTCACGAAGCAGAATGCTGCGCAATTCGTCTAATCCAAGCGCAACATTTTGCCGAGGAAATTTTGGAACTCCAGAAACCATCCTCTCGGCATCGTCTGGTCATGAAGCTTCATTTATTTCGAGATGAACAGAAGGTCATTTGTGTGGGTGGTCGTCTTTCTTCATCCCCCCTGCTTCACCACCATAAACATCCGGTTCTACTCCTAAAAGGAAATCACTTGACCAATCTGATAATTGACGATGCTCATTTGCGTCTCCTTCACGCTGGAGCTTTGGCAACTCACTCGTTCATCCACCGCCGATTCTGGATATTCTAGATTCTGGATATTCTAGATATGGTAGTTTGTCATCGTTTGCCAAAATGCAATCGGTGCTTCACCTGCAAACTTTGACTCATCATCCATCCGATGGGCAATCTTCCTCCTGTCCAAGTATCCTCAATTGCCTCTTTCACTACCACCGGAGTTGATTACGCTGGACCCATCTATGTTACCAGCACGAAAGCCTATTTGGTGGTCTTCATCTGTTTTGTCACCATAGCTTATCATCTTGAACTGGCATCTTAGCTTTCCAAGCCCGCCTTCATTGATGCTTACCGTTGTTTTGTTGCCCGTCGAGGCAATTCCTCTGTCATCTTGCAAGACAATGGCTCGAATTTTGTCGGAGCCAGCACTCATCTCCGAGATTTAAGGCGCTAGTTGTCGATTCCCCAACATCAGCAATGTCTATATGATGCAGCTTTTTCTTCCTCTGGTACGGACTGGCAATTCATTCCGCCAGCTAGTCCTCACTTTAGAGGTGTTTGAAAGACCACATTTAAGTCTGACAAACATCATCTGGTGCGGTTGGGATCAGGGAACAACAGGTTTTTTTGATCACCCAAGTAGAAGCGATCCTCAACTCTCGCCCCTTATATTTTCTGTCTCCTGATCCATCTGATTTCGAGGCCCTCACTCCTGGTAATTTCCTCATTTTCCGCCCCCTTACTTGGCCTGCGGATGCTGAACTAACTTCCGTTTCCCTCAATGGTCTTTCACGTTGGCAACTCGTCGAATGTTTGCAACAGGATCACTGGAAGTGCTGACGAGTGGAATGTCTGCACACATTACACCAACGGAAGAAATGGCCCCAACCATCTACACGTATTCGCGTCGGGTGCGTAATTATCATCCATGACGACGGCCTCCCTCTTCTTAAGTGGCCACTGGGAATGCATCTCATCTGTTTTTCCCGGAATGACTCCGTCACCCATGTAGCTGAGTTCAGTACGTCCTCTGAACCTCTTCGTCAGCCTATTGCCAAGTTGTGCCCCCTGTCTCCCCAATGAAATCTTTTTTATCTTCGTTCCTTGTGTCCTCATCTCATCATCATCGAATTCCACTGAAGCGAGGCTTCAGGGCAGGCGGCATGTTATATCGCGACTCGTATCGATCGCGCCCTCTTTAGTTCAGCGGCAGCTGTCAAGCTGTCACTCTCTTACTCGTGGTTTTTGTGACTGATAACAACATTACGTGCAATTATCATGAAAAACTTAACTGCAATTAACTTATGTGTACATTTTGTGCGGCTTTTATTTGGAGTTATCAATTTGCCTTCTCCTACTTCATCGAAAATTATCTTCTTCGACTACCACAAAATAGGCGAACAAGAACAATTCCCAGTGCCAAAAGTCGACTTCCAATCTGTCATCTGCCGTACTCCAGTCGACTCGTCGTTAGACGCCGTCACTTCAGGAACAGGAAGCGAAGTAGCTAAACAATAATAAATACGCCAACGTCGCCCACGATTACAGTTTGTACGTTAAAACAAATGAATAGGAAACGGTAAGTCTTTTCATCTAAATTGAATGTTTGTGGTGATGCGACATCTATTACCGCTACACTCGTCACATTGATATGCAGGAATTAACGATTCTAAGATTTGTTTTATTCTATAATAACATATGTTTCACAAATAACGATATAAAATTCATTTTAATACTATATGTTGTGGCGGTGAGCACTGAGAGGCGACTGACTGCTTGCTTGATAGCTTAGAAGTAAAGGCCTGTTTACATAAGCTTCCTTAAGGGCCGATTATACAATTTTAAATTTATGACTCTTCTTAACAAAGGAATAGTATCTATAAAGTTTAACCGGCTTTTTCCGCCATTATCAAATCGGTGGTATTATAAACGAACTTCGTTGTCCTATTTAATCACCTTTCCTTTCGGTTTCGGTTTTACGGCTTGTTTACTTGATGTTTGTGTTTAGTTAAGGTTTACATAAGTAGTATTTTTTTTGACATTTGACTGTTTTTTCGTCCATTTTCAGTACATTGTAATCAATTTAACTACAGCACGATTGACAGAGACATATTTTTTGTGGTTGAATGGCTTTCATGGGTAAGAAATTTCTTTTGAGGAATGTATCGCTTTACTCCTTTTCATCATCAGTAAACAATTATTGCACCATTTGCTTATAAAATAATTTCTCTAGCCTCACATCTATTTACTATCCTTTCACAAAATCAGTTTACTGTCACGCTTAATTATCCACACCTGCAGCACTAACAATTGACAACCTTCCTATCCTTTTAGTTTCATCTTTGTCACATTGAAAACACCACGAAAGGCAATCAGAGCATAATTTGCAATATTTGCTATCCACGCAAGACAGCCAGAAAATAATAATTTTCTTGAAATCTTGTACCACCTGCCGAGATTGTCAAGTCGTCCTGTAGTATATTGTTCATAGCCAACAAACCGCTTTGCCAACACCTTTCAATCCTGCAGATTCTCGGAAAGTCTCGTTGACTTTCCTCATACAATTCAAGCAAGCCAAGTAAAAGGACAAAAAAAATTGTTTGCAAACATGCTGCGTCTCCTTTGTCCCATTCAATAAAATCTTTGGGCTGTTGATTTCTTTTCATTTCTCGGTTTGTTTGCTATTCAGGACATTTGAGGAATTTTCTAGTCAACATGTTTGCATACATGTCCAGTTGATGTCCCATGAGTGTGATATTTCGATGGCGGCGTATCGTTTGCTACCGTATTTAATTGTTCCGTTCGTTCGATTCCTTTTATTTGTAATGAGATGGCGGGCCGAAGGCATGGCCAGAGCCGTTGAGGAATAAGAAATGAGAGTTTCTAAGAGTTTGTGGTTCCTGCGGTCGAGGTTTGTTTCTATTGGTCCTGCACGATGTGAAAGAAAGCAATTTCTTTGATGGGCCTTTGGGGGAATGTTAATGGTGCGAACTAACAAAGAGTTGTGGATTGTAAGAATTGAGTTGAATATGTTTGGACTCGTGCTGGAAAATTTATGTTCGTTTCGCGGGAAGAAGAAACATTTGTTAGTGGTTGCTATAATTAATGACTTTCGTTAAAAAAAATTAATTGAATCCAAGTGTAGTAGGCAATATGAACAGCATCCCTAGTGCCCGATTTTTTATAGCCTGACATTCGTAAATTGCTTATCTTATCAATTGGCTAGTCCTGTCCTCTGAAATAAATTCACTTCATCAATAACTTTTCGCCATTTATGACAAATTGCCTAAATCGAAACTTAAAAATCGGAAGCTGCACAATGCCAACGTTTTTTCCTTCGCAAATATTATTTAATATTTTTTGTCGTTCGTTCACCAGATTAATCACAAAATGCCTGAGTGAAACCATGACTAACAAATAACCGCAAAAATTTGCATTTATATGTAAATTACGATGTCACATTACAAAAAAAAATCAGAAATCGAGAGATGGTGAAGGTGTCTGCCGTGGCATTTCTTCATTCTTCACATATACGGTCTGCACCGTTCCTGTTCAGGATAATGTTTACCCAAAAGCTTCACAATGCCTGCATGGGTGCTATCCCCGGGAGTCGTGTCACTTGGATTGTAATAAATAAAAAATTCGTTTGGACGATCGAGTCCGCAAATATAAGCCACAAATAAATAAAATTAAAAATAATAATGAATGTGTACAAATACTCGGAGACAAACGCAAAGCTCACTGTTGTACTACGAAACGATTTATGTCGACCGTCACCTTATTGGTGGCGGGAAATTTAAATAATTTTTTTATTGTTCTTCATCAGGCAGGGATTGGTGGGGCGAAGGAATGCATTTTAATGGAGGTGTCATATTGTTAAATTTCACCCCTTGTAATGGGTATGGATGTTTGATATAAATCGCCTGTGTATAGTTAATTTGCCTACGCAAACAGTTGAACGGTTGAGCTGAGCGTTGTGTCAATACAAACACGATTCGGTGCGATTATATTAATTTGAGTCAATCTGTTACTGTTTAAAATGTAATAAAGTACTCCCGGAGGACACTGCGAATCTTCTGTCGACGATGAATTAGCATACAAAACAGTTGTTAAAAAACTGGGAGGGATGTTTTAACAATACTGACACCTTAGATTTGTGGCTTCATATGCTCCAATTAGGACTAAGAAGAGTTTGGTGCACAAATAATTGGGATTATAACGGGTTAGGATGAAGGGTTCATATCCACTGCGAGATGCGTTGGAAATTTATGCAGAAATGTTTGACACATATCTAAGAACTAAAATTTCACGGTAAATGAATATTATTCTAAGACTTTACAGCGCTATGCCTGCAACTGAAAATGATTCAAATACCCGGGAAAGATTTAGAAACTATCATAAAAATAACGTTGAAGACAGTGACAAAGGCTCATTTAGATTTGTTATAACTGTACTCAAAATACGCGCCCCAAGGACAACCAGCGATTTCAGAAGCAGAAGATGCCAAGACCCGGGCAAAATTTATTTTAACAATAGATCCATCGATTTACGTACATATCAAAAACGTGAAATCTACAAAAGAATTGTGTGGTAAACTGAAATCCTTGTATGATGATTCGGGATTTACGAGAAGAATAAGTTTATTGAGAAATCTCATATCAATTCGTCTCGAAAATTGTAGTTCAATGGAATCCTATGTAACTCAATTAGTGGAAACGGATCAGAAATTGGCAGGGACTGGCTTCAACATCAGTGATGAGTTGATAGGCTCATTATTATTGGCAGGATTAATAGAACATTTTTCGCCAATGATAGTGGCCATTGAGCACTCTGGAATGCATATTACAACGGACGCCATTAAGTCAAAGTTACTTGACATGGAATCGGGAGTGCAAAGTGACAGTGCTGCCTTTGGTAGTTTTCATCATAAAAACCAATGGAGTCAAGCCAGGAAGCACGACCAACCTGTAGAAAAAAATAAAAGTCACGTCAACGTCAAAGATGGCGGGCAGGTGTCAAAATCGAAAACTGTCAAATGCTTCAAATATAAGCAGGTGAGACACTATCGAAATCAGTGCACAAATGATATAAATTGCAAAGAAATGGACAGAAAACAAACGAATGTATTTAGTGCAGTGCTCTTAAGTGGTATTTACAACAAATCTGACTGGTATGTTTTTTTTTGGGAGAGGGAGGTGAAGGCTGTTTACGCCCTGAGTGTGGGACTCCCAGACGCAAAATGCATTTGGACTACCCACTAAACACCTCCCCTGTCAACCTGAGAACCTAGCCTGGAACCGTTTCACACATTACTTCGGGCTAGGCCTCGTGTTCTTACGCCCAGAGGCGCCTTCGCATTATGGGTATCTCTTCTCTAACGGGAAGGACAGCAGAGGAAGGAAGTGCTACAAAAGAGATCCATCCGTCCCCGATGCCCCCAAGCGCTCCAATAAAGCTTTTTTTAATGTAAGCACTGCCCGAGCATATTACGCCACGCGATTCCAATTGTCAACTGTTTTCAGCATTACTCCGACGATAGTTTCCGGGCAGAGCTCTCCGATTTCGCTGAGTAGGACCCCTCGCTGCTGGCTCCACTTTTTGCAGTAGAAGAATGTGTGACAGGCGTCATCCAACTCTCCTGCACAAAACACACAGTTAGGAAACCGTGCTCTGTCAATTTTGTACAGGTAGGACCGAAAACAACCGTGCCCGCTTAAGAGCTGGGTCAAGTAGAAATCGGTCTCACCATGCACTCGACTGAACCACGGCCTCAGGTCAGGGATCAGACGTGCAGTCCACCATCCCGTTGTTTCTTGCTCCCAGGACTGTTGCCAATCGCTGAGAGAGCGACGTCTCTCTTCTCTTCGATCTTCGCCTCTGCGCAGGTAAATACTTCTGCGCTCTCTCGCAAGGAGGGTGATGGGTATCACCCCTGCGTTTACCAACACTGCCGCCCCGGAGATCGTTCGGTATGCGCATGCGATTCGCAATGCTCCTTGTCTCTGCACCTGTGCCAACCGCTTCCAGTGTAACTCCTTGCTGAGAGCGTCGCCCCACAGTTCTGATCCGTAGAGTAAAAGCGACTGCACAACGCTCATTAAGAGCCGTCTCCTTGATGTGATGGGCCCCCCTATGTCAGCCATTAATCGTGTGAGTGCCGTCACACGCGCTGCAGCCTTGTCAGCTACTGCCTTGATTTGTTGGGAAAAACTCATCTTCGAATCAATCAGGACGCCCAGGTACTTTACTGCTGATTTCGATTCGACCAGCTCGTCCCCTATACTGATAGGCTGTATTCTGGGGATTCTCTTCTTCGTTAGGATGACGACTTCGGTTTTTTCCAGTGCCTTTAATCCGTGAGCGGTCATCCAGTCCATTACCCTCCGCATTAACGTATTGAGTCTGAGCTGATATCGTCCGCATAACCGATCAAACGTGACTCTTCCGGCAGTTCAAGCTGCAGGAGTGCATCGTAGGAGATGTTCCACAGGTCCGGGCCAAGAATAGAGCCCTGAGCGACACCTGAAGTAAGATTTGTACTTCGCCTACCCTCCTTCGAGTCGTAAAGTAGGCTGCGGTACTTCAAATAGTTCCTGAGAATCCGCATCAGGTACACTGGTACTTGAAAACGATTTTCTAGAACTTCCAGAATATCTACCCATCTAGCGCTGTTAAATGCATTTTGGACATCCAGAGTAACCAGCAGGACGACCCGCCGTGTGGAAATACTGTGAGACTCCGCACTTTCGACCGCGCTCACTACTTCTTCAATTGCATCGATGGTGGAGCGGCCTGCTCTGAAGCCATACTGCCGTGAAGATAGATCCCCGGCAATACAAATCACGTCAGCGAGTCTTCCCCTGATAAGTTTTTCAAAAACTTTTCAGACCGTGTCGGAAAAACTTTTCCCTTCGTAATGAGCACAAGTCTCGCCACCTTCCAGCACTTCGGAAACAGCCCTTCGCGCAGGCATGCGTTGAACATGCGGAGGAGCAGGTCAGGGCAAAAGTGGAAGACCATTTTCAGCACCTCTGCTGGAATCCCATCTGGTCCTGGAGCCTTTCTGGCCTTCATAGACAAGACTGCTTTCTCCAATTCCATCTTCGTGAAAAATGGAATTTCCATTGGTGTTTCATAGTGAACGGCTTCAACGATGGTGGGATGGATGGAGAAGAGAGCCCGCACGATTTCGTCCATCTTTTCTGCCTCGTATGAGTGAGGTGACCTTGGGACACCGAGCTTCCGCATTACTATTTTGTAGCCCAGGCCCCATGGGTCTCTGTTCACGACGTCCACTAGGTTTTGCCAGCGGTTGGCCAACCGCTTGTATGTTGACTGTTGACTGGTTTGTTGACTAGTATGGTTGACTGGTATGTTGACTCAGGAGTGAGCGTGCACTTGACCACAAACGAACATTGGATTCAGAATGCGTGTTATGAACAAAGTACGAAAAAAATTGTTGTTGCTAATGAAATCAAAGTGCCCGTTGTATGTTCCGGCAACGTGTGTATTACTACGTCTACTGATGAATCCAATTTTGATGTGACAGGGGAAGAGGTCATGTGTGTTCCAAACCGCACAACTAACCTATTGTCTGTAAGTCGGTTGATAAACAAAAGAAATAAAGTGAACTTCAAAGACAATGGTTGTGATATCTACAACAAAAAAGGAATATTAGTAGCTACAGCCACGTTAATCAATGGGGTGTATAAGCTAAATACAACAGTACACCTGTCAGCTGCGGCAGTGGTATCTAGTGATATGTGGCATCGAAGACTAGGCCATGTGAATAGTGTATGTTTGATTTTTGATGAATTATGCCTTTCTGTCTCAGGAAGTTTTTAGATTCACTACTGCAAAATTCAGTACCATTGTACACAGTACACAGTACACATACAAAATCCTTATACACCGCAGCAAAATGGGTTAAGTGAAAGGATGAATCGTACTCTCATTGAAATGGCTCGATGTTTATTATTTGACGCTGATTTGGAGAAGAAGTTCTGCGCAGAGGCAACTAACACTGCTGTATATTTACAGAACCGCACAGTATCAGCTGGCTTAAATAATAAAACCCCTTATGAGTTGTGGACTAATACTAAACCTGATACAGTGTGTCCCAAATTTATAGAGGCACCCAGTTTTTTAGTCAAATTTTTAATGTTTTAAACCAAACAAACCTTAATTTGCACCAGCTATTTCTACTCATAATTCACGATTTCTGTCTTTTTTTTGTGAGCCTACGACAATTTGTTCGTTTATTATGCCTTTTTTTTCAAAAAAATAGTGTCCCAAGTTTATAGGGGCAGTGAAAGAAAACACGGTTTTCTATCGAAAATTATTTTTGCTGATGAAATTCTATCGTGAACTACAAATGATTGTGTCTTTACTGTAGTTCCTGTTGAAATTGAGCACTTTACCAACAAATTTTACACAAGTATAAAGGAAATACTCCTTTGCACTCTTGAAATACACTTTGCTCCTTTTGAGGCACTGTAAAAACTGGGTTTGTTTTCGGTCGTCCGGTTGCTGTATACCCGCATTTTCTTTTCTTTTTTTTTTGTTTGGTGGTCACGGTTTGAGCCCTAATCATAGATAAACTCGTGGTTTGCGGCAACTGATGTTGGTAGAAGTTTCGAATTGGCTGGTTTAGGATAATAGAAAATTCCAGACTGTTCTAGACGACCAGCATAATCTGGAATTTTCTGAAACAATCGGCTCAGGTATAAATACAGGCACGCTTGTTCAGAAAACTCAGTTGCGTGCTAATTGCCAGCAAAGATTTATACGTGGAGTGTTGTGTGAAAATGAGTAGAGGAAAACAGCTATCGAGAGAAGAAAAGGCATCTATTGATGCATTCAAGACATGCGACAAGTGTAATAGAGAAATAGCTAGGCTAATCAACCGTTCGAGTAATGCCGTTGATAGTTATTTAAAAAAGAAACTGAAAAGAAAAAACGTGGTCCACCGTCAAAACTTTCGGAATGAGATAAACGTAGAATCATTGCTGCTGCCTCTCAATCAACCAAAGGCTGTAGGCGTATCAGAAATGAATACACGCCTAACGTCTCAAAAAGCACAGTTCATAGAGCTTTGAAAGAATCTCCAAATTTGGTGCGCGAGAAAATGCAGAAAGCCCCGAAATTTATAGCTCATCACATGGTGGTTCGCTACAAATTTGCCGAAGAGATGTTGCATTGGACCCATGAATGGTCTGAGGTACATAACTTGCTTATTTTGGATTTTATACATTCAATCATCTGTAGGTGGAGTAAGATTAAAAATGTGGTTGTTTATATGTGTTTCAGATTGTTTGGTCTGACGAAAAAAAGTTTAACTTAGATGGCCCAGATGGCGTTCGAGACTATTGGCGAGATCTGCGCAAAGAGCCACGTTTTTTCTCCAGGCAGAACTTTGGCGGTGGGTCCGTTATAGTGTGGGCGGCCTACAGTGGATTCGGAAAAGTTGGCATAGAAATCATTTCGCATCGAATGAACAGCGAAGACTATCAGGCAGTGCTAGAAAAGCATCTGAAGCCCTATTTCCGCCGTTACCTCTCTGCAAAACTGATCTTTCAACAGGACAACGCGTGAATTCACTCCAGTAAATCTACCAAGGAATGGTTGTCAAAAGTGAAAATTCCTGTACTTCAGTGGCCTGCCATTTCCCTGGATCTAAATCTAATAGAAAATGTTTGGCGCAAGATGGTCCGCGACGTTTATGACAACGCTCGTCAATATTCATCAGTCACAGAGCTGGAGGAGGGCGTCAAAAAAGCTTGGGAAAACATCAGTATGAGCAGCTTGACAAATCTCAACAATTCAATGCAAAAACGGATGAAAATGTTATTTAAAAATGATGGTAACGTTATCAATTACTGATTTTTCGTTGCGAATCAATAGATTTTACCAATAATAAAAAATTTTCTATGGAAAATCGTGTTTTTTTCAATGCCCCTATAAACTTGGGACACTATTTAAAAAAAATGGCATTATAAACGAACACATTGTCGTAGGCTCACCAAAAAAAGACAGAAATCGTGAATTATGAGTAGAAACAGCTTGTGCAAATTAAGATTTGTTTGGTTTAAAAACATTAAAAATTTGACCAAAAAACTGGGTGCCCCTATAAATTTGGGACACACTGTATTAGTCATCTGAGAATATTTGGAAGCACAGTCATGAAACATGTACCTAAGGAGAAGAGGCTCAAATGGGACAAAAAGTCAGAAGAGTGTATTCTAGTGGGTTATGCTGAAGATGTAAAGGGATATAGAATCTATAATCCTGAAACCAAGTTGGTCACAATAAGCAGAGATGTTATTATTATTGAGAAAGATTTGCAAGCAAGTAATGTCATTGTAAATGAAAATATTTCAGAAACTCGTAAGGATAGACAGGAGAGTTTGGATTTAGTTCACAGTCAGATGATTCATTCACATCTATAACCAGCACTGATGATCCTACATTTGTGCGGAAGTGAAGACTCAGACAGTTCTAGCAGAAGTACGAGCAGTGTAGTAAAGAAGTTACCTGTCAGAGAAAGACGTCAACCAGAATGGTATGGTTTTTCAAATATGTGTACAGAAAGTAGCAACATACCAGAAATTAATGAGTTATCATTGGAAGAAACTCTAAAAGGCCCAGAACAAGAACACTGGTTACGTGCAGTGCAAGAAGAATTACAATGTTTCATGGACAATAGTGCTTGGGAGCTTTCGGATGCCCCAAAAGGTGCAACGGCTGTAAAGTGTAAGTGGGTCCTAAAGAAAAAGTGTGATAGTGTAAATAACATTTGTTACCGTGCCAGACTAGTTGCTGTAGGATATAATCAAAAAAGTGGTATTGATTACAATGAGACTTTTTCCCCAGTAGTTGGACATACTACCTTACGATTATTATTTGCTTTAGCTGTGCAATTGAATCTAGATACTGCCCAACTAGATGTTAAGACTGTGTTTCTTAACGGAGATTCAGAAGAAACCATATATATGCAAAGGCCTGATTGTTTTGAATGTCTTAATGATGATAAATCCAAAGTTCTTAAATTAAAAAAGGCAATATATGGTCTCAAACAATCTTCTAGGGCATGGCACAAGAGAGTTGATAATGTTATGTTAAGTAATGGGTATATAAAATCTAAATTGGAACCTTCTTTGTATACAAAATTAGTGAATGGTCTCAGGACTATAATTACTTTGTATGTAGATGATTTTTTCATTTTTTCAAATGATAACACAGAAATGTCATTGTTAAAAGAGACTTTAAGCATTCAGTTCAAAATTAAACATTTAGGGCATATTAAACAATGTCTTGGTATTAATGTCAATATTGATAAAGAAAATAATATAATTACTTTGAGCGAAGAGAACTATATTGATCAGTTGTTGTATAAATTTAATATGTCTGACTGTAAAGAAGTTGATACACCCATGGAGGTTAATTTGAACATATAACATAAAACAATAGTTTTTTTTTCTGGGTTGGGGGGCTGAAGGGAATTTACGCCTGGAGTGTGGGACTCCTAGCAGCGCATGCTACCAGACTACCCACTAAACACCCCCACTGTCAAGAGACTCTAGCCTGGAACCGTTTGACACATTACTTCGGGCTAGGCCTCTTTTTACTTCGCCCTAGGGCGCCGTCAGCCTAGAGAAATCTCCCCTAGCGGGAGGGGGCAGGATGGAGGAGGACTACTGGAAAGAAGACCCCCCGAGAACCCGCGCCCAAGGTTATTCATGGTACATTTTTTGGCAGTAAGTATTGCCCGAGAGTAATGTGCCACACAGGTCCATTTGTCGAATTTTTTCAGCATTTCTCCGACCAGATTGTCTGGAGAAAGCTCTCCCATCACCTCCCACAAGTCCTGCCGCATCCTCTTCCACCTTCTACAGTTGAAAAAGGTGTGACATGCGTCGTCCCTTTCCCCGGGTCAGAAAATACAGTCTGGGGACCGTGATTGACCAATCTTGTGCAAGTACGACTGAAAATACCCATGCCCGCTAAGAAGCTGGGTAAAGTAATAATCAGTCTCACCGTGCCTTCGATTTAGCCACGATCCCACGTCCCCTATAAGACGGGCAGTCCAGCGGCCATTAGAGTCGCCTTCCCAGGACTGTTGCCACTCGAGTATTGTGCGCTGCCTCTCCTCTCGGTTGACAGCATATCTTGAGCCCTCCACTTTTCGGTCATAAATTCTCCGTCTCTCCCTAGCAAGGAGGGCGATGTTTATCACTCCTGCGATCACCAGCACCGCCATCTCAGAGACAGTGCGGTATGCAGATGCAACCCGCAAAGCTCCTCGTCTCTGTACCTGGGCCAAGCGCTTTCGGTACAGCTCCTTACTGAGAGCTCCGACCCAAACCTCAGAGCCGTACAGTAGCACTGACTGTACAGCACTCATGAGAAGTCGGCGTTTGCTCGGTGTGGGCCCACCGATGTTGCACATTAGCCGACTTAGAGCTGAGACGCCTATCGCGGCCTTTTTCGCCGTTGCCCTGATCTGTTCCGAAAAGCTCATTTTGGAATCGATCAATAGTCCCAAATATTTAATTTCAAAATTAGACTCAACAGTCGCATCTCCGATCTGCAAAGGAATAACGGTGGGAATTGTAAATAGTAATGATGTAAAAAGTAAGAATCCATATCAACAGCTCATAGGGAGCCTTTTGTATTTAGCCATACTTACAAGGCCAGATATAGCATATGCTATTGGATACCTGAGTCAATTCAATAATTGTCATAGTGATGAACATTGGTTATATGCAAAAAGAATATCAAAATATTTACAGAAAACAAGGAAATTGGGTTTTGAAATATTGTAAAACTGAAAATGTTAATATTGTACGTTATATTGATGCTGATTGGGCAACTAACCCTATAGATAGAAAATCATATACTGGTTATTGTTTTATGTTATCAGGTGCTGTTATATCCTGGGGCTGTAAAAAGCAAAGAACAGTAGCGCTCTCTAGTACCGAGGCCGAATATATGGCACTAACAGAGGGTTGTAGGGAAGCTGTGTATATTATAAATTTACAGAATGAGATAACTGAACAAATGTATACAATTAATTTATATAATTATAATCAAAGTGCTCAGAAGTTATCAATTAACAATTAATTTATATAATTATAATCAAAGTGCTCAGAAGTTATCAGAGAATCCTGTATTCTATAATAGAAGCAAGATAAATAGATAAATAGGATAAATGATCTACCATAGATAAATGTCATGCGTTAATTTCTAATAAAGTTCTGTCCTTCAACCAAACACGTTGTTTTATTTTTCACATCTAATAATCAAATAATTATTACAAGATTCGATTGTAGAGATTACTAAATACTATGTTTATTGTATTTTTTAGGTCCACCGAGCCATGTTCTCCTTTTAAAGAGGTAGCGCTTGTGAGCTACAAGTACCCGAAACGTGTCCTCTCTAAAAGTGTTGGTAAAAGTAAGGCGTTACTCACTGGACCTAGAAATACTATGCTTTCTGCCTGGGTCAAAAACACGAAAAATCGCGGGTATGATTTGAACATGTTAGCACAATAAGGCTTGCTTACTGGAAGCAATGTAGAGTTATTTGTCGAACCATTACTGGCCTTGATTAAACAGTACCATTTTTGGAAAAATTAAGAACGTTAACATTTTATACTCATTCATAGGTTCAATTCCTTCTGCAAGTAAATTCTTCGTCGTTTCTATTTTTCGTCCGACGTGCGTGGTACCACCTGGACTAAATTTAGTGCTGGAGGTGATTGTTCTGTTTCAGGTGTCTTTCGTGGTCTTGAATTGCTTGGGTTGAGGTTATGCTCGTACCTCTCGAACTACTAATAAGAATATCGGCTTAGATTGGAGAGGAGTTTCATTGTCCACAAAATCTTCCAACAATGCTGGATTCAGTAGGTCAATCTTGACGGTTATGTTGGTTTCCTTTGATATCTATGACAAAGCTTGTACAGTCTATCGTTAGGTTCCTAAAGCGAGTTTTTCACCGCGTTATTGCGTCAGAAGACGTATCCAGAATTTCTGGAAAATCAAAATTTTCCTTTCTCCATGACGCCAAGTCACACTCATACGAAGCTGTTGGAAATATTGCCTCCATTCCAGTATAAGGCCACCGCAGCTGGATGCTTCGTTAGACACTGGTACCAAGGATTCTCCCGGTAAACGTATATTTTCCCTGTATACAAGTTCCGCAGATTTTGCCTTAGTTCTTAGCTTTTCCTTCCATGCCGCTCGTATACCCATAAGAACCGTTAGGAGTATGTTGGTCCAAGTATTTTCTTTAAGATATAGAATCGCTGCCTTCAATTGACAGTAGTACCTTTCTACCATTCCATTCGCTTGAGAATAATAAGCAGTGGTTTTGATGTGCGCCATACAATTGTTTGATTGATTGTATGAGATTCGATACTAATTGACGTCCTAGGTCAACCATGAGTTGTTAAGGACAACCAAACCCACAAATCCCGCCTTGGAATAAACTTTAAGCTACAGTGTCAGCGTCTTGATACGCCATCAGGAGGACCTCCGGTCTGCGTGTGAATCTACCCACGAAAATGAGGCAATACCGGGACTCCGATTTCTATATGTACATGCTGGAATATTCTCAATGGTACAAAGTTGCCAATGGGGGAAGTCACGTGGCGTCTTATCTTTGATTGCTGACACAGTATACAAGATCTTGTCCAACCGCGGAAAACGTTTTTAAAGGATGGCTATACAAAGCTGCAACCTATTTGTTTCGCTTTCGCTCTGGCTCTTTGATGTGATGCTCTGAGTATTAGATCGAACGCTGCAGGTGGAAAAGGACGTTCCTGGACATTCCTGGCAATGAAACTACTATTCCTTGCAGTTTCCTTACCTGCTATTACTGCAGGTAGGATTGTGCTTTTCAGAACCTTTGTCTCTCATTTTCATTAGCTTGAGATTTTACCAAGGCTTCATAATTCATTCTGTCTTCATGCTCCTCTAAACATGAAAGTATTTCGGCCACAAAACTATCTTTTCCGGAAACGTGCTTGATACCGGTTGTGGCGCTTATAAGACTGAGATGTCTTGATTGACGTGGTGAAGTTTTTACTAGCTTGTGGTCTGTAAAAACGCATCAAATGTCTTGCTTCAAGCAATATACATGGCCAAGAGTGCACAGTCAAATGTATTGTATCTTGTCCCCGTTGAACTCAGTTTCTTAGAGAGGAATCCTAGCATCCGGCAAGACGCTGCCAATCAGTACGTCACAAGGGACAACAAGGGCACATGAGGGCAAGTGGTACTTATGTGTAAAGAGTTCTAGTTAAGTAGCTTGCGTGAAACTAGATTTATTTACTTTTTGTAAGGAAGGATTCACTTGATGAGCAACAACCAATCGCAACGTGAAATATAAAGCTTGGCTCACCGGACCTAAAAATACTAAGATTTTAGCCTGCGTCAACAAAGAGACAAATTGTTATATGATCGAATCAGGAATTCAAGCTTTTTAAATCCGTGGATCTCTTTGTGATCTCCATCCTTTTCACTCTTCCGTGAAAAAAATTGTTGAGGGTGCCTAAAGTTCCAATGTTCTAGGTAGGCAGATGCTATAGAAATTTACCACTGCTCAAAATCGGCGCGGTTTTCCACCGACCCTACCTTTGGAAAATTGCCTCATGGCTTCTATCTTCTCTGGTAATAGTTTTAAAGCTTTTTTGGTTGACTAAGTTACCAAGCAAAGGTACCTCGCCAGTACTAAAAATGCAATTCGCAGGATTTATGACAAGTCCCATATTTACTGAGCCTCTCAAAAATGATCTAAAGGTGCTCCCTATATCGCTTTTTATGTCGATGCAGAAAAAATGGAATCCGATATCCTTGCTTACCTTATCAATGAACCGCTGGAATTTTTGTGCATCATTGCGTAACCTAAACCTGACCGGAATCTGATGGTAAGCTCGTACAAGGCCAAGTTCTATTTAAATGGTTGTTCATCGTAGTCGCTGAGCGAAGTCCTGTATATGTCGCATGGGATACCTGTGAGGTACTTCACCCGCGTTTGAAGCACGATAATCACCAACAAGTCGCCACTCCTCTTGCCCTGATCCTCTTGCATTGATCACCGTATGTACGGTGGCCGCAGCTACTCGATGAGGTTCGTGTGATTTCCAAGCGAATCATGGTCTCAAATTCTTGCTTTGCTCTCTTTAATCGTTCGGGATCCAGACTTCTCGATCTGTTCGCTCGACCATCCGGACGCGTGATCTATGGGTACTTCTTTAAGAGGTCTTTGTAGGGGTAGTGAAGTTCGTTGTTTATGACGTTGACACTGGGAATGCTACAATTCTGCCCTTGATCACGTGAAGTGATACCAGTCGACTGATCGATCAGCCGGTGATTATTGAGATTAATTATCCATCCGTGATTACACAGGAAGTCCACCCCATAGATTGTCAATGACACGTCAGCCATCACAAATTGCCAAAGGAAGTATTCTCGAAGTCTCAGACACAGTGTCAGTGCTGTTGTAGGATAGGTAGGGAGTGCTACGGTCAGTTTTTTCTTTGTCCATCCGTGCATCCTTGCTTGCTCGAGAATACTCGTAAAGGTCGTTACCAGTAGAGGGAAGAAACTCGCCGATCGTTTGGTCTGTGATGAAGAGGCGGGGTGTAGTACTGCATTTATGGTAATTCGCCGCCTGTAAAGACCACTCAAGATGTTTCCCTGGAGCAGCGAATGTTCACATGCCATAACTTTGCCAAACCATCAATGGTAGTAGCAAATATCCGAGGAGGTGAACGTGGACGATTGAAATGCTCGCTGTTCTTCTCATCGCAACGCAGTGATCTTGTCCTTGAAGCTGGGGCTAAACAGCAATATTGCCGACTATTATTGCAAGTTGTTCTGACATTAAGTCGCGATGAGTCACAAAGATTTCTCGTCGGAATCGACGAGCGGTTGCGGAATTCATCTCCTAATTATTGACCGTCATGTCTTTGGTAGATTTCTGCTGTTCGCCGTTTGTGAACATGTAATTGGCCGAGTTGTATAACGTTTTGCGGACGTAAGTTTATCACCGTACTACGCCTACACCAACCTCCTATTGTACTTACCATATAATTGTTATTTTAATTCTAACATTCCTTATTAATTATTCTACAACTTAATATGATGATATTAAGTTACCGTCAAAACTATAAAACCTCATTTAAAAAATATATTATTAAACTTGTATTCTATTACAACAATTCGTTATCGTTCTCTCGAATTTATGTCCGAATTCACCCCCGAGTATTATTGGCGCGTGGTAGAATCAGACTTCGATTGTGCTGGCTAGCATCCTCACTGAGAAAAAGCGTCTACCCGCAATCTTAGTTTTGAGCGCTAAAAAAAACGTGTATTTCGCCATGTTTAAAGACAGTTTTCTAGAAATACTCATCACGATTCGGATCCAACAAAGATATTATTCTGGTGTAGTAAATTTCGCAGGAAAATATTTAAAAAATCGATTCTTTGTGTTAAGTCTTCTTACAGTCAGAGTAGTCTGTTGGGGGAGAAAAAATTGCGATCGTGGAGTTTCTGTAGAAATCCATATATTTGCTTAGAAAAACTAGAGTGCTATCTCTATGTTAAGGAATGGGATGGGATCACGGATTTTTGGGTCTATCCCCGACTTTCAAGATCCCAGCAGTGACCAATCTCAAGCCTTTGCGCAAATTAATCCTGTTGTATCTTTGCCGCAGATATGGCTTCACCAGATACTGATTTGCGGATTCCAAACATTCGATGACAGTGACCGTTTACATTTACGTATTACGGGGGGCATGAGTTCTTAGCCTAACATATTAGGTGTACAACTTCGCTTCCGCTGTTGTTGTTCCGCTGTAGCGGTAAGTTGAAGTCAAAATAAATAGATCGTAGATGTCATACAATAAGCTTAGGTATTTGTGAACATAATGCCATCGAAATATTAGTCGATTTGTGTCTGCATCATAAAGTTATTCTCGATTAAACATGTCAGCTTACGAGCCAAATTCTCGTCATTTGCGGGAAGTTTTGATTTTCTGCTTTAATATGAAGAAATCTGCGGCTGAGGGTCATCGAATGCTCTAAAATACCTATGGTGAGGCCGCTTTTAGTGAAAGAACGTGCCGTGAGTGGTTTCAACGCTTCAAGAACGGTGATTTTGATGTCGAAGACCAGCATGACGGTGGAAGAGAGAAGGTTTTCGAAGATTCAGATTTGGAGGCATTACTTGATCAAGACCAGTGTCAAACGCAACAAGAATTTGCAGAAAATCATGGGGATATCCCAGCCATGCTTCCACGTCGACGGCCAAACCGAATATTTACGGTTCCAAGGTTATGCTCAGTATTTGGTGGGACCAGCTCGGTGTAGTGTATTATGAGTTGTTAAAACCGACTGAAACAATCACAGGCGATCGTTATCCAACGCAATTAATGCGTTTGAGCCGAGCATTGAAAGACAAACGACCCCATGTTGCGAAAGTGGTCAAGACATACTTGAAAACGCTGAAATGGGAAGTCCTACCCCACCCGCCGTATTCTCCAGACCTTGCTCCCTCGGACTATCACTTGTTTCGATCAATGACACACGGTCTGGCTAACCAGCACTTCCGGTCTTATGAAGAACTAAAAAATTGGATCGATTCAAACGATTCACGAACGGATTCGTACGCTGCCCGAAAGATGGGAGAATGTAGTGGCCAGCGATGGACAATACTTTGAATCATAAATGTATAACCAGTTTTTTTTCAATAAAGCCTCGAATTTCGAAAAAAAATGGGGGAAGAAAAGTTGTACACCCAATAGAAAGAAAGGTCATAAATTAAAAAAAAAAAACTGTGATCTCCCATATATTCTCACTTTATTTTCACACACTTTTCAGAACGTCTAACTAAAGCTTCTTAGCCAATATAAAAAAATGATACACCTTTAGAGTACACATGGTCTAATTCCAATGTTTAATTTCATCGTCGCTGTGAAATCTTTAACCCTTAACTCGGCTTTAAGCTTTGAAAACAAAAAAATAGTCGGGTGGGGCTAGATCAGGGCTATATGGTGGATTTTCAATCTCTGTGAAGCCACATTTGCCAATAGTAGCCTTGAAAAGCGAAACTAGAACATTGTCATGAAGCAAGCACACACCTCGAGTGATTTTTCTGCGCCGATTCTCGATAATTTTTCTTTAACTAACTTTAAATACAATCAAAAGGATTCCCTCGCAGTCCCAAAAGATTGCACAATCACTTTTTTAATGCTTTGAATGACCTTTACTTTTTTGGCACGGGTTCTCCTTTCCGATGCGACTCCATGGAATCTCTTTTGGATGTCGGATCATAGTGTAAGACCGTTACGATCGATCGTAAACCGAAGACCTTTTTGGTCTTCGTGGAAAAGATCTAAATATTGCTTACAAAATTTTACTCGACGCTGCTTTTGCACTGCGCTGAGAATTCAAGGCACCCACCTTGCACCTATTTCATTCATATTTAATTTGTTTTTGAAAATTTCAGTCCGCAATTCAATTTCTTTTTTTTTAGTCCGTGGTCACATAGAACAATTTCTTCTTTCTTTTTAAAACAACTTGTCTTAGTGATAGTTTGAGCTCTACTACAATTAAACAGATTGACGCAGCAAATTGAAACTTTGTGTAAAGCTTGATGAGACTTGTCACTGACGATTGTCTAAAGAATTTTGCGAACGCACTCTTTTTACTACGTATTTTATTTTTTAACAAACCACAAGAATCCTCGGACTGGTCATCTGTTCGATCTGCCCCTTTCTTTGTACGAATGGTATAGCTTGCCGCAAATGAAGCAACCCTTTTTAATATTATTTATTAGAAGCCTTTCCTTGTTCGCGACCAGAAACAGACTAACTTACTTTTCTATTACGGATTATGTCCTTAAATTCTACTTATTAACATGAACCACCGTTTTTGCACAGTATATTATTAATTTACTTTTGAAATTTTTTAAATTTATGTTTCAAGAAAGAGACAGAAAGATCGAAAGAGAAATGTAATTTAGATAAATGTAATTATAGTTGTTGGAACGTTTTAAATGAAAAAAAGCAAATATAATTTGCACAATACAATATAAAAATTATATTCTTCACTCGGGAAACAAAATATAGATTTATATATTTTGTTTATAGAAGTAGTTTTAAAAATATTTGCCGTCCATTCCTAAAGGTTAAGAAAAAACGGCTGGGGTATATAGTGGGGCTGAAATGTATAAAGGAAACTGCTCTAAATTTAATCATTTCCACTGATAAGAGTGCGCTTACCGAGGAAACTGAAGGATTGAACATGTCTCACTTCAAGGACAATTATCTCCTACTTGATCCGAATGTTGAAAAAGCTCTAAAACTTATATAAGAGGATTTGTCTCGGCGTGAATTGCTTGATCGATGTAAGGGTAACAATAGCCAGAATAACAATGACAGCTACTATGGTTTAATTTGCCATTTTGCTCCGAAGCACCTTCATAGTGGTCTCAAAACTACTTAGTCATCAAATTACTTTAGCAAAGCAGAACATCGCCAACAGACTGTTACGAAAGAGGTTCGATCATCCCGAACAAGTGCTCCAACAGCCCAGCCCAGCATTTTGATTGATCTAAAGTGCTCAAATTGATTCTATATCAAACAGACATCCAGAATTAGTATTCCGAAAACAGTAGAAAGTTTTGATCCGGTTGATCAAGTTCTCTTTCAAGGGCCCGTGAGACTTGCATGGTCTATAGTGGAGCCAGGATGTTATAATTTGAGGCGTATTTTCTTGGACCTACTGACGGGCTTGAAGTTCTTTATCCCATGCATGCCCAAGTTAGTAGCAATTATCAATGCATTCTGATTGATGCAAAGTTACTGTGAATTTTAGCGCGATCTGGATTCAGGTTTGGCACTTCAAAATCGCACTGATTTGAGTTGCGATGAGTCACAGAGATTCGTCGGATTCTGCTGAGGAAGGAACTTATATGCATTTTTGGGGACTGACTCGCCTCCTAATTTTCGCAAGCGTCATAGGTACTGCGTCGGTTTCCAGTCCGTTTTCCACCTCTTGTTCCAGAAATTGGGGAATATTTTGCTCGTGTGATGGTGACGTCCTACATTGCAGTATTATTCACTACCCACGTTGGGCTTCATTTTCAGCTCACGCAAGTCCTGTCAGTTTTTCTCATTAAGGCGAGCCGAGGACGGCTCCGAGTTTAGCACCTTCAGTTACGAAATTTGTCGCTGCGCACGCCTTTCTCACTATTCTAAACAGAGTTCCGGATCGTGTTCCACAAACTGCAGTATTTGTAATACATTATCACTCATCCGTGTAGGAGCTTGTAACCTCTTGGCATCCGGAAGGTTTACTGCATTATCTTGACTCGTTTTTCACTATTTAACCCGGTTCGACGCAATCACCCCATCCCGACACACCCCGGTTCGGGATTGAGTGGTGACCCCACAATCACGTTGGGGTCACCAATGAAAGATTTCCTGGTTTTGGTTATATAAGCCAAGAAGTGTCTATGTGATTTATGTTATGTGACTTTATGTATTTCACCAGGACGTAGGCTATTTTGGTGAATATGTGACCAACGTATATATATATATATATATATATATATATATATATATATATATATTTCTTTTTAAGTCATAGGCGCAGAGTACGCGACTATTGTTCCGTCAAGGTAAAGTCTTACTTTCACCGGTGTGACTTGAAACAATCGGGCTTAAATGTTAATTTTAAAATTATCAAAATGTACTTTGTATCGATCATATCATTATTTTTTTATGCTATGTCCCAAACGACATAGAAGAATGGGGGATCTTTCTGACATCAATCATTCTATCAAAATTCTAAGAAATATAAACAAAGTCGGATTCTGTCTATGAAGAACTTTCAGCATCCTTGATAACGAGAGCACATTGCTATAACAAACTCCAGGGTGATCATACATCCGTTTTTAAAACACCACAGCGGGTATCCAACAAACATTTACGTGGTTGCCAAACATATTGTGGAAGTTGAGTCCAGAGACTGCAACTGTTTTACGCAACGTCAACTTTCCAACGTGTTCTCTAGGACGAGAATCAATATTTTACATAAATAGTAACAAATAAGAAAGAAAACACTATTCATGTGAAATACAATATTTTTCATTAAACAAAATTCCCCGGATTTCTCGCTCAAATTGTCAGCACGGATATCTTCTAGATACTTTGTTCCGAAGATATCCGTGCTATATTTCGATATAGTATTATCACATCACTAGTCAGGTTGATAAGGTTTAGTTTATAAAGTTCGTTTTGGTGTTGCCGCAGGCCAAAATTAACTCTGGGTCGCTTGGGTCCGCCGGGCCTTGCTTTGTGGGTCTCGAGGACGCGTTTCGGCTGCATACAGCCATCTTCAGCTCGTTCTGGTGTCTTTGTCGCGGTATCCATCTTTTTATATGTGAAACTTTTATCAGAGGGGTAGGTCTGGTTAATTAGGTGTTAACGAGGGTCATTAAGTTTGGGTCTTTTCAGGATCGTGGGATTATCGTTGTCGGGTTCGTCGCGTTTTCTTTTTTTGACAAGGATTGGGTCGAGGACTGAAAATATTGTGTCGGAGTTGGTCACACGACACAATATTTTCAGTCCTCGACCCAATCCTTGGAATACGCATGTGTTGCATGTTTAACTTTGAGCAAGAAGTCACGATAATTTTCTCAAAAATAATTTCCAATATTTTTACGACACCAAAGATCGATGGTGCAGAAACGGTCCATGGATGATCGAATAAATTGTTCTGATGGACGATGATGTCTACCATAAAATTGACAGAGTGTGCGATGAGTTTCTCCAACAGAGGTGTCTTTTTTTGAAATAAATCTTCACTACTTGCGAACGTTATTCAGGCGTCAAGGCCGAAATACAATACTGCGAGACGGCGATGCGAGAGCGCGACGAGAGTCTCGCAGCAAAAGTCAAGCAGTTTTCGTAACATGCATTTGTATACAACAACGTACAATTATTGCGATGCGAGGCGAGAAATATTCAGAAAAACGAAAATTCCTCGCAGAGGTGTGTGACGTTTGTCAGATGCTTGATGGCGCTTAAATGAAATTTTAAATTCAAACGCCTTAATTACTTTTTAAGTCCTATGGTTATCCGGAATGAATTTTGAATGAAAATTTCGTGCATCCTTGTTGAGGCTATTATTTGCCAAACGAAGGAAAATTCCAAATTCAAATTTTAAAAAATCAAAAATTATTTTAATCAAAGTTCATTCCAAACGTCACCAATTTTACATTTGTCATATGAACATTATTCTTCCTCGTGCATAGTAAATTGAATGCGTTGCGCGACTGCGAGCGAGAATCGCATCGCGCTCTCGCATCGCCGTCACGCAGTATTGTATCTGGGCCTTCAACCTATTGATAAATGACAAATGACAAGTAAGATAGATAGATATATAAATTTATTGAGGCTTTATACTACATGTCATTCTTAACTAGCTACGGCAAATATTAGACAGCAACAAATTGTCAAACAGCTTTTGAAAAAGTATTCTTATGCTAGATTGGAGCCGTAGTTCTTATTCATCTTTTGCTCGAAAAGTTTTTGTTTGATTTTGATTACAATGTTCTTATATTAACTTATATCTAACTTATCCTAGTTTATTTACATTTAGGGTTAGTGGTCTGATGAAAGAGTGTGTAAGTCTGAAGGGGTTGAGGAGCAGAGGCTCTTCGGCTGACTTGAGCTCTCTTTAATCTCCGGTGACATGTGCAGACCCGAGTCTTTGAGGTTGGCACTCTGAGTGCCGTGTGTTCACCCGCGGTCTTCTGGTCTAGGTTGGATATAGAATTGTAGCCTATAATGTGACGACGCATCGAAGGATGTCATTGTTGGCAGATTAGAGCAGAGGAGTTTGATGGGGGCTAGGTAGGCTGAGGAGGCGTTGAGTGACATGTTCTGGTAATATAAGTCACGTACAATAGCTTCGGGGTGATTCGAGCATCTACTCAGTCTTTTGGCACTTGTATGGATCATACAATTAAGGATGGGTTGGATTTTTATTTCCTCGTAAAGTATGCTGCTGCGGTAATACTTTTTATTGGGCTTTCGATATTTAGACAGGCACTTTCTAAGAATCTTTCTTTCGAAAATCTGCAGTACTTCAGCGACAGAAGGGGAAATCGTTAGCCAAACCGGGAAGCAGTATGATATTATGGGCCTGATCAGGGTTTTGTACATGAGCAGTTTTGTGCTGGTGCTGAAGGATTTGCTGGAGAGTAGTGGTGCCAGCGCTGCAGAAGCTATGGTTGCTTTGGAAATGGTCGCGCGTGCGTGCGGGTTGATTGAGGCGATGGTGGAATAGGACACCCAAATATTTTATAGTGGTCTTTAGCGGCGTGGGGGAGTTGTCGATACGTAGAGTGAGTTCTCTACTCTCTGAAGGTGCCAATCGGTGGCCTTTCCCGGAGGCCTTACGAAAGCAAATTAGTTCGCATTTTCCGGCGTTAATGGATAGCACCCATTTTGTGAAGTACATTTGGAGGGATTGTGTGCGTGGTGTGATGGCCCTCGTCTTTCTGAGGGGAAGAGTGGAAGGCCAGTACAATGATGTCATCTGAGTAGAGGATGGAGGGTGGTGGGGCGAGGGAGGGCACGTTCTGAGTAGGGCCATTTAAAATACTTGTTGGCTAGGCAATGGGGATATCGTGGAGGAGGAAGCTAAAAGGATGCGGCGCGAGAATGGATCCCTGTGGGACGCCCGAGTTCACACTAATTACGTTTGAATATGTGTCCGCTATCTTTACGGAACAGAACCTTTCTTCGAGAAAGTCAGCTATGATGCGTACAACTGGAATAGGGCATTCGTTGTTGCGGAGTTTATAAATAAGTCCATTTGACCACACTGAATCGAATGCTTTTTCGAGGTGAATGGAGCATGCCACGGTTGTTTGCTTCATTCTTAGCATTCTCTTGAAATCCGAATTGCTGGGCAGGCAAGAGGGATTTGGCAAATGGTTTGAACGATAGAAGTATGATATTCTCTAATATCTTCCCTAAGTTCAAGAGCATAGATATTGCTCTAAATTTACCTATGCCTCCGTTTGAATTTTTTTTTTGGGTAAGGGGATTAGAACTGCGGTTTTCCAGGCTCGAGGAAAGTACCTGTTGTTTATGCACTGGTTTATAATGCAGGTGAGGGGTCTAAATACGTTGCGATCAGCCGAGGACTTCTTTGCGAACAAATGGTTGAAGTAATTGGAGCACGCAGATCGTTTTTGCTCCGTTGACGTTACTTTTTCCCCAGTCAGTTGCATTGGGCTCTTGTTTATGTCAAAGTTTGAGGTCCGCCGGCCGGTGAGGGCGTTGATTTCCTTGACAACATTTGCGGATGGTTTCAAGGCGGATAGGCGATCTTTGAACATTTTGTTCAGCTCTGCACGCGTGTTCGCCCTTATAAGGGTGTCAAGACAGTTTATTTGAGCTTTCATTGAAACGTTTTCATCGTTAATGCGGCTTAGATTCTTATGAAAGATTCTCTTAAAACGTTGTTGCCACCTCGCTTTGGATTCGGATGAGGTGAGTGGTATGAGGAGATAATTTTCCATATTTGAAAAACGAAGGTGGTTTGGCGGGTGCGTATTTGTTGAGGGTCTTTAGTATGCTCGCAGAGAGTTCTTGGATGGAGTTGTCTATTTCTGAATTACTGAGTATCTTATGGTCCGGATATTTTCCCTCAAGTTGAACTGAAATTTCATCGTTGAATGCTGACCAAAATGACAAGAAGAACGCATGACAGCAGTCACACTATAAGTAGCATTAAAAAGTGTTGCCAACTTAAAGATCTATACCTCGTTTTAGTTCGAGAATTTTTATTTAAAAAAGTCAATAACGATTTCTTTAAGCAAATAAAATAAAGAAAACATCAATTGAAGAATTAATAAAATCCAAATTTTAATTAACTAACTTTGTTTAAAGCTACTTGCAGACTATTTTAATGGTGCTACTCTTCTTTGCGTTACATTATTAGGTTTCTGATTCCAATAGGAGTGCATGATATTTTCCAAGTTTGGATTGATTTGTGCTGTCGATACTGAAATAAGTGAGAAAAGGGTTGATTTATTGGTATATTCAGTACAATCTTCAAATATTTATTTTGTGGTTCTTAAAAACATGTGTCGGAATAAAACCATTTTATAAATCAATGTTATACTCATCCACCGCAATTACCTTTTTCAGCTTATATAGCATTGTAAAAAACATTTCAAAACCTGAACAAAAATATTCAACATGTTTTTTCAACTTGAGTTTCTTGTCCAAGATAAGTCAGGAACTCGGATCATTCGGCCTTGGAAGTTAGTTTGCCTGTTTCAAATCGCTGCAGGGTTACGTTCGTAAGAAAAAAGCCTTTCTTATGCAAAACTGGTACGATTTTTCGAGTCCCTAACTTCGCGATTATTGTGCTTGGTTTTGGGTTTTTCCTTTGAAGTAGAACCATACATCATCAACGATGCCGCGATTTTTTTGTGGCTGGGAATTGAAGGCTGTTTACGCCCTGATTAAGGGCCTCTGAGCAGTAAAGCTGACTTTTTATCCTGAAACTCTATCTTGACACATATCGCCGCATGACATCATGCGTGGTCGTGGGCCTTTCTTTGCTTTCTCACTTTTTGGTGTCTTCAGCTACTGGAGTTCCTTTTCGGCTGGACAGGGTCGAAAGGATAGAAGTTACTGGTAGACCGTTTGGGCAAAATGCAAGATAATGAATATGCAAAAGTAAGAAAATAATGAAACTATTGAATATTTTATTGAATATTAATATATTTTATTGAATATATTATTGAATATTTCAACAAGAACCAATTTTAAAAAACGGGCTCCTGATTTGGATTAAGCAAGCCCCTCTCCTTCCTTTTTTTGAGAAAGGACACGAGAAACCTAAATCATATTTAGGTTTCGCGTGCCAAAATCCACGTAAAATTGTGTAATCTATTGAAACAAAACTCAAATTGTGATTCAATATTATAAATGGAAGTACGTGTCTTTGCTTAAAATCTTTTCGACAAGTCCTAATTTGATCATTGATACTAGAAGAAAACTTTCTGATTTTTAACATGATTTCGTAACGCTGTATCTCCATTGTTTGGGCAATAAAGGAATCTAGATATTCAATTGGTAGTAGTATATAGCATAGTATATATATAGTATAAATCATTATAATAGGTTTTATTTCGGTGTGATCTTGTCTATCCGTGAATTATCCTTATTGTCTATCCATGCATTATGCTTTGAAGTGGAAGCGGCATCTAACGAATTGTTAACTTATGAAACTTACAAAACTAAACTCGTATAAAATTCAATTTAATCGTAACGCTGACTGATTGCACATGTATTTTTAAAGACATTTATATATGAGATTCGGCCAAATGAATATTGACCAACTCTGTGTTGCTCTTGTTATGGAAAGCAAGCTCCTCGGCAAGTTTGACATTGTACTCCATGTGTAAAAACTTAAATATCCTTCCTTGTTGGCTCCATTGTTTAAGTTCGAAACTATTACATCAAAGCATAGTCCTAAATTAAGACATCAATTTTTCTAAATTGAAAACCATGCCCAGTTAAAAACAACACAATTGGATTTTATTGTCTCGCAAAAACGTCCTTAAATTTATAAATCAAACAATTTTTTCGGTATTCTCGTTCAACTTATCACGTCCAAATAAAAAATAACTTTTAAGGCCTGATCATTCCGATGACTATGAGAATTTCAATGGGGTAATGCATTTTTCACTCATAAATTATATGCAATCCTCTAAATATACGACCAACCTCCTAAATTATCCACAACTTAACAAATGTCACACCTCTCCCTCTTGCTGAGAGGCCCGTGTTGATGATACTGCGGTTTTGTCTCCTCTTCAAACGAAAGGTAGATGTCGGATAACCGGATCATCCTATGGTTACCAGCACACTCTAACCCCTCATCACGGCGAACTGTATGATGGTCTAGTTTGCAATAATTTATGGCCATCTTCACAAATCATTCAGACCAGGATGTCAAATAGTCGAGAGGAGGCAATCGGGCGAGAAGCCTATGAGGCGTTAAACAGCGAGAAGGATATTAAATGGCGTGTGCAATGCTTACACAAACGGCTAAAGGTTTTCAATGAATGTTATAGTAAGGGATTAGGACATTTCTGCAAGAAGTTCTTCCTTCGATTTTAATTAAATTACAAGTAGTTAGATTAACAATGAAAAATCCCATTTCCAGTTCTTGAAAATAAAACTGTGTATCTCTCCTTAGTATGTTGCATTTTGATGCATCCAGAAAGACAGGATTGATTACGGGGATGTACCATCCCTCTCCGTAAAACTCATTGCATAAATAAGCAGACTTGTTTGAACAAAGTCAACAAACATTCAACCATAGAGGTTTTGTCCTTTCGGTAGGTCTTCGCATTGCTATTGTGTCTTGGTTTTATGAAAAGTATAATTTACACGTGAGCTGAAAGGTGCAACGGCGACAATGGCATCATCGTTGGTGTTTGCATTGAATTCCATTGCATTCAAACGAAGTCAAACTGCATAGGTACCATTCTAAAGGTTTAAGCAATGGAGTGAGTGCTATAATATCTATCCTTTATGGACACTTCCACCATAAAAATAGAATGATAATTGTATCGCTTTCCATTGTTGAGTCCTATCATTACGATGGGGTGTGATCCTATTTATAAGGATCTGTGCGCATAGAAAACATTATGTGGTTTGCATTCTTTCACACATGAACTTTACTCTTGTGCACATATTGTATGCATTCTGCTACCTTCTTCAAGACAGTTGTGTCGTTTCAGTTGACATCTTCGATTCATTATTATCCTATTGTAAATAGAAGCTGAAGAATTTCCCAAGCTATAGCTCATTATTTACGCAATTCTACCTGAATGTTAGGACTGACTTTGCTTTGACAAAACGATGAATAAATTTCAGATAGACATTTTGGCTGGATATTTCTTGAACGTTGTACGGAAATTGAAAAATATGATTTATAAAAATTTAATAATTGTTTCCATTAGCTACAGGCAACAATGAAATAATTTTTGATTCCAACCTAGAACAAATAGAGTTCAAAAATTTTATGATTTTTTATTAAATATTAACGTCTTATACCTGTTGATCCTGAAAAATCATTAGAGACACTGAGTTTTGGTTCTGCTTCCATCGAGATCTATGGACCAGCAAATCGATGGTCCTAGCATCAAATGCATAATTTTGAGAAAAATTTTGAACGTTCTATCAATCAATGGGTTTGTCATAAATTGGAAATTACAAACATAAATAAAAATTAGATAACGCTATTTGGTTTTTATAAATATTTTCATACTGATGTACACGAAATACGAACACCCATCAATATAGCGGACTTGTCTTTTGCTGCAGCTTGATCATTTCAACATGTAGGCCATACCAGCTCTTCGCAGGAATCCGCAGTTTGTTAAACTAAAAGAAAACACAAAATCGAAAAAGAAAAACTTAGCTAAAGGAACGAGGAAGCTCTCTCCGTCACCCTCAAATTATAATCTTCTTCTAACAAAAGAGTGCATGTCGAGAAGGGGGTTGAGGCCGAGTCGGAAGAAGTAGATATGTTAAGATGCTGACAAACGAAGGACTCTTTACTTCCTAGACATTCAGAGCAGGATAACCCTGGAAATAAGTCAGTGCTACTTACTATGGTTAAAAAAATTTCCAATATAAACGTGATACTGAACAACCTAGCGAATAACACTGGAAAAGACTCAACGTCACAATTATAAGTGATTTGACTGTCTTTCCTCAAAATCTCACTTTATCTGGGGATGGCAGCAAACTCCACGATTTCACAACTTGCCCCAAAAAGGAAGAGGAGAGATCAAAATACGTACGTTCCCGTTTTCATTTCTGGTCTCAAAATTAAAAGACAATGATTAGCCAATGACAATTACTTTATTGTTTTACAAAGTATTCTCTATGAAGATCAATATACTTTCACTTGCGTTTCAACCAAGTGTCAAAACATGTTTTCCATACCGTTTGAGCAAACTCCAAGCATATCTAAGAAGTGGACACTTAGATTTTCTATAGGTCTTCTGATGGGTGGGTTTTTTTTTCAGAAGCATAGAACTTTAAGTTGTCAACACATTTTAATGCTACGTATGGTGCGACAGCTGCGATGCGATTTCTAATTAGTTTTGTTTGCCATTTCATAACAAATAGGTTGACGTCCGAGCAACGTCTGGAAAATGTGCAGAAGAAAAAAAAACGAAAAACTAATAACGGTTCCATTCGAAAAACTGATCGCGCACTCCGTTAATTTATGGACGACATAACAGTCCGTCGGGGCAATGATTTCGGTTAGCCATGGATCGTTTCCGCACCACGTGTACTCTGGTAGGAATGTCACATTGAACGAGTTATTGGCTACATTTGGCCCAAATTATTGGCAAGAGTAGTCGAAAATCAGATCTCTCATTTGGACTTCTTCGCGCCAGTTTTGGCGCTCCCATGCTCGAAATTATATTGAAATGAAAATGGCAGAACTTATCATTCCGCTAATAATTTCAAACAAAATTTATCCGTATTTTGTTTGATTTGGAAGATATATACTTCTAAAAATCACTCTTTGTAAACAATCGTCGAATATTGCGTTTTCATGATCGAGACGTGATGTAGGATAGGCACACACGGGACATCTTCTTGGACTTGTGTAAGTTTCGAACACTAACGAAAATTCAGCCATTTCGAAAAAAAAATTTGATTTTGACAATATTTTCCGGTTTTTGTTAAGGAGAAATAGTATAATGCAAGTTTTCATTTATTCGAATTTGAGTATGCTCAACAATCCAGTACAAAGTCTAAAAATAATGAGTTTTTGCACATAGGTTGTACTTTTCATGAGTGTGAGAGATGGAAGGAACTCAGTCTTGTCCTCAGCCACCCTACAACACAGCCTCGAAATCATATTTAAATAAAAATGGCACAAAATATCTTTACAATGAATACAATTGCGTTTATCCGTATTTTATTTAATTTTTTTAATGTTTTCCACCCCTAAAAAATACCCTATATAATCTCTCCTCTTTTTGCTTTCTCAGTATGTTTCTTAATGTCTAGCAAAGGAATGAGATAATTGAATCCTTAGATAACATTCATTTTGGATTTCGGGAATTTAAAAAGTTCGTGACTCTTGTCCACGTTTCTTCTAAGAAAAGTTTGTGAAGTTTCATTCAATTCTTTCTAAAATTGATACAAAGAAGACTGCTAGCTTGGTGGAAAATAACAAGAAAGTATTGTTCGACCGAAGAACAATTTTTCTAAGTAACGCAATATATCAATGCAGCGCTTAACGAAAAGTCATCCCTCGGTATGGTGACACCACAAATAGAGAAAGCTTTCGAAGTTACCTGGAACTAGGGGTCTTCGCTACAAAATGATTCTGTACAATATTCCACTTTACCTGACCATTTCGTTCATATCTTTCTGAGATATAAGAACATACCAAGTGAAAATTGGAGAATCCATCAAACCCTCGTCCATCAAAAATATATCTGCTGGCGTTCTAAAGGTTCTTATCTCGGCTCCAAATAATTTGACATTTACACCTCTGACATTCATACGAATGAGAACTGCCAAAAATCATTTTTTTCTAAAGATGCCTGCATGTATAATCCTAGCTTCGATCTTAATAATATGACTTGAAATCTGGAATTAACGTAAGGAAACTGTCTGCAGTTTTTCTACAAGTGGAAAATTAAAATGGAAATCTTCATTGCTTTCGAACAGATCATTAAATTTAATTGAATGGAGCATATTGTAGCCTAAAGAACTATCATACCGTGGACTGCTGTTAGACAAGAATCTAACTGACAAGAACCACATCGAATATATTCGTACACAAGCCTTTAGGACGGTTCTTTTATTGTTTGCTCCGTTTAAAAGAGTCCTCGTTATCACAACGCTGATCCAACCCATCATTTTATATGGATCCCCCAGCTGTAACCAATGTGCCAAATACTTAAAAAATAATCCTCGATTTACTCAAAATCGGTACATTAAAATTGCATTGATTAAGCCTTGTAACTTCACTTCTAGCTCGGACAATATATCTGGAGAACAACAAATAAACTCGGAAATTTGCGTAAAGAGAAATAACTTTTTAAATGCAGAAATGCTTGAAGTCTTTACATACAGAGGGAAATGTTTTCGCGGCTACCATATGAAATATCGCGAAGCTCAATCATGTCTGTCAGTGGCAGGCCCTTTACTTTTCGACTTCTTGAGACCCAGGTCCGAAGTGAGCGAAATATTTGATATTGTAGTTTTCCTCCTTTATAAAATGCTTAAAATGAATAACGTACGTTTATGTGTTGTAAACAGGCAGGTAATTGATTCCATTAAGGCGAACTGCTGGTTTTGGCTGTGGTACTACGGTCAAATGTTTCTTCTTTTGGTGGTTCTTCGTCTACGTACGATTTTGCCTGTTTTTCGGTATCTTCTCTGCTCGTGCCTTGTTGCAGAAGAAGTGGATCTACAGTTCCACCTTCATATTTGATCATGGCTATTACTACATTCGTTGTAAATCCTAACCACGGCTAGTTGTGTCACATCTATTCTCTGCATAATCCGATTATACCATCAATTGCAGTTCCGCGTTGGTGCATTTCCTACGTATAAGGTAGCACTGTAATGGCTTTAATATCTATCCACTTCAAACATAGACATTCCCATCGCTTCTTACACATTCGCCTCTTTAAATCTCCTTATATGTTTTTAATTTTTCGGAAATGTTACCAGTCTGGTTACTCATAACCGCCCCTGTGTTAAACACATTTTGATTGTTTGCGTTCAAAAAGTCTGACAGTCTCAGACTTGTGAGAAATCTTTCTGTGCACAAAACACAATTTTGATAAATCATGCAGCACAGCATTGTCACGATGCTTCCGCCTAAGCCAATTTTCGTAATGTCCTGTGAAAGTGCCACGTTAGATCCAACATAAACGGCAACGTTCAAAGCAAGACCCTCCTTCGCTGCCAAAATAACCTTTTTTCAACGCTAAAGGATTAAAAGACACAATTTGATGAAAGCTACATCTTCCTGGAAATGGTATCTTCTGCTCGTTGATGGACATTCGTTTTGACCCAGGCAGACTGAGGCTCTTTTGAAAGAATTCGCGGATTTTACTAACAGATGGCATAACCATTATATATGGTTTGTGTCGGGGATAAACTAATATGGCATTTTGGAGGGTAAACATTTGTCAACGAATTCCAGTATGTCATAGGTTTTGATTGTACAAACAACATCGTTTTTTTTTCGCTTCAAAAATGTCGAATTACGTGCCAGAAAAAGAGGTTTTGCGGGGAAGTCTAATAACCTGCTTTCATTTGAAGAAAACGGCAGCAGAAATCATTGTACTGTTAGTGGAAGCATATGGTGAACATTCCCCAAGCCAAGACACTTGTGAACGATGGTTTAAAAGATTTAAAAGTGACGATTTCGATGTCAGCAACAAAGACCGTGGAAAACCACCAAAAAAATCGAAGATACAGATTTGCAAGCATTATTGGATGAAGACAACACACAAACTGAAAAACAGTTGGCAGAAGCTTTGAAAATTACTCAAGCAGTCATTTCACAACGTTTAAAACCATAGGAAAGATCCAAAAAGCTGGAAATGAGTGCCGTATCATTTGGAAGAAAGAGACATCAAAAGGCGAAAAACCATTTGTGAAATTTCGCTTGCCAGATAGAAAAAAAAAGATTTTTTGCATCGGATTGTTACTGGCGATGAAAGTGGATTTACTCCGACAATGCCAAGCGGAAAAAATCATGGGTAGACCCAGGCCAGCCACCAACACCACAACCAGTCCGAAATATTCATGGAAAGAAGAATTTGCTGTGTATACGGTGGGATAGTAAGGGATCTTTGTATTACGAACTGCTGAAACCTGGTCAGACTATTACTGGCGAACGTTACCGACAACAACTGATCAAATTGGACCGCGCACTTAAGGAAAAACGACCAGAATTTCACCAAAGACATGATAAAGTCATTTTTCAACATGACAATGCTCGGCCGCATGTTGCAATACCTGTCCAGAACTACTTGGGAAACATTAATTGGGAAGTTCTGCCCCACCCGCCGTATATACCAGACTTGGCATCTTCTGACTACTACTTGTTTCGATCGATGCAGCACGGACTTTCGGAACAGCACTTCCATTCTTACGAAGCAGTTAAAAATTGGCTTGATAAGTGGTTAGCCGCAAAAAATGAGAAGTGGTACTGGGACGGAATCCATCAATTGACAGAAAGATGGGAAAAAGTCGAAGATAACGATGGCCAATACTTTGATTATTCAATTCATTCATTCTGTTATTCAAATAAATGCATATTTCAAGCAGAAAAAATCCACATTTCATATTTATGCACCTATTATTATTTACATCGAACCCTATTGTTGCTTCACTACGAAAACCTGTCAAAAAAAAATACCGTTAGATTCAGATGTGCTATATTTACTATACAGTAAAAGCTCTTTATTCGCGGGGTATATGTTCCATAAATATGCCGCGAATACAGAAACCGCGAATACGGAATGGTAATTTATATGAGATTATAGGGGATACGTTCCTAGGTGACAAAATAAAAATAAAATATATATAAAAAATGAATTTAATAAAAGTTTTTGAACATTTTAATTAATTATCTTAAGGCTTAGGCAATGGTTTGAAGAATTTTGTAATTTTTTCTTGCTTGGCTGTTTTCAAAAGCTCCTTCAATTCAGACTGATACACAGCAGTCGCATTAGCAATTTGCCGCTTAAAAATAAGACTTCGTTCCATAGACGGATCAATGTCCATAAAGAAATCGCAAAGCTTATTTGCCATTCTTAAACCTGCACTAAGATTTTTCAAATTAAATGTCACTTTTCCAGTGCTTGTTGAAGCCTCTTCTTCAATGGGCTGTGAATTTAACATTTCCTCCAAGTCGGTTTCAGTCAAATCTTCATCTTGCGATTCAAGCAATTCCTGAATGTCACTTGATTCTATCTGTTCGAACCCATCTCGTCCTATTCCATTCGCGATTTCGGCTATGTTTGCTGTCAAAATTTGAGCTTGCATAGATTCTTCGACATTTTCCGCAGTCAGAGCAGGCCACAGTTTTTTCCAGCATGACTTCAATGTGTGTGGCTTCAGTTCTTCCAACGATTCTTTTATGTTTGCGATGCATTTTGCTATGTCAAATTTCTTCCAGCATTCCATAACATTCGTATCAGGATTACATTCCATATTATCCAATATTATTCTGAAGGTTCGTCTAATGTAATAGAGCTTAAAGGCCTGGATTATTCCTTGGTCCATAGGTTGAAGCAAAGCCGTCGTGTTCGGAGGTAAAAATGTCACTTTTATATTTGGATGCATAGTTTCAAGTTCGCGAGGATGACCTGGTGCATTGTCCAAAACTAGGAGCGCTTTAAAGTCTAAATTCTGTTTTTTTAAATAAGTTTCGACTTCAGAAACAAAACAATTTCGGAACCAGTCACAAAAAATTGCGCTTGTAACCCACGCTTTCTTATTAGCACGCCAAAACACTGGCAGGTTGTCCTTGTTTTGATTTTTTAAAGCCCGAGGATTAAGCGATCTGTAAAGCATCAGTGGCTTAATGACACAATCTCCAGATGCATTAGAACATAGCAGCAGTGTAATTCTATCCTTTGCTGCCTTAAATCCAGGAGCAGACTTTTCGCTTTTAGAAATGAATGTTTTGTTTGGCATTCTCTTCCAAAACAGTGCAGTTTCGTCTGCATTAAATACTTGCTCAGGTTTGTATCCTCCATCAGCTACTAGGTTTGCAATTCTTCTGGATATCGTCCGGCTGCAGCAGTGTCTGCAGATGCTGCTTCTCCAATGATTTTGATGTTATGCAATGATTGTCTCACCTTAAATTTATTGAACCAACCTTCCGATGCTTGAAATCCTCCATCTGTACATTCACCACTAAAACTACCATCAGGTTCTTTAAAATGAACGTAGAGACGCTTTGCCTTCTCCCGGATCATTGGGCCACTTAGGGGCACCCTTTTTTGGTTGCGGTCTTCGATCCATAATGACAACGCCACTTCCATTTTTTCTATTGCTGGATCACGAACAATTTTCGCTGACAGTGAAGTTGAAGCTACAGACGACCTTATTTTATCTTCGGTTTTTTTTATCGATCGTACAGTTGATTCGTTGACATTGAATGAGCGTGATATGGATGCAAATGACTCTCCAAGGCGTAAACGATCAAGCATTTCTATTTTCACTTTAAGCGGTAACACGGATTTTTTTCGTGTCGAAACTCGTTTCTCATTTTTTCTAGTCGACATTATAAACTAGGAAGATTGCAGTAGAGACGTGTTACTCGATCACAATTTTTGTAACGAATGCGAAAAACGAAACAATAAAACACGCAAAGCGGCATTTACTATAAACGGAACAACAACATTTGAAAATATACTTTATTCATTGAGTTATAAGGTTGTTTTCAGTCTGTTTGTTTACAATCTCACACCGATCGCGGCGAAGGCGGCTTGTGTCAAAGTCCTCGGCGGTATCATGTACTTTAGGCAAACTTGTGTTACATGAGCAAAAGCCTGGCTCTGAATGTAATGATAATGTTATAAACAATATAAAACAAGACATGTGTCTTCTTGCTGGCGCGGTTCGGCATGCCTAGGTAGCATTGAATGTTTATGCAGATGGTCGGCAAATGGATCAATCACAGTGGTATGCAAATGGTGTGAATGCGTTCTAATTGCATGGTTGTTGTAAAAGATTAGATGACTGTCAAATATGCTCGCTTATGGGATAAGTAGAAATGTATATTGTTTACCTTTTCCAGTAATGTTGCTTTTATATCCTGAACTAATAAACCATCGCATGAAATAGTGCATCTGTGTAAATAAAAGTAGAATGCTTAGGCATGCAAGGATATATGAAAATGTAAGATTGATGGCAGGCTAGTCTTGATCGTGTCGTGTCGAGTTGGCTGGATCGTGTCGTGTCTATAAAACAAAATCTTTTGTACTATAACACTTGTAATAAGATCTATTTTACTTTTTTATTAGTCCATTTGACAAGGATATTGGATTGGATACCTATTGGAATAATTTTATTATTATGTATGTACTTATTAGATCCGCGAATAAAAAATTTTTTAGTCGCGAATATAGACATTGGGTCGCATTTTTTTAATCCGCGAATAGTGAAAACGCGAATAAAGGAAGCGCGAATAAGGAGCTTTTACTGTATATAAAGTGCGGTACTCCGAACGATCAATTATCCTAATCAAACTTAAATCGTGAGAAAGCAAATGATGACATGTCAGACACAGAATTATCAGATGAATCAGCTGAGGCTTCAAACGTTAAACGTCGGCAAGATTTAGATTTTAGCAAATAAATTTGATCGTGTCAAATTGAATTTTTATTATTTTTTCCTTAATCTGAGACCTCAAAGGTTGAATATGGACAAGTTTCAGAATTTTTCCACTGTGCGACAATTCTAAGGTAATAGTCATATCAGTTAAACGTATTCTAAAATTGCAAGAAACCTTAAATAAATGAAGTATTTTTTTCCCTCCAGTTTATTTGAAATCAATCAAATCCCTGTGAAATTGATATAAACTGCAGCTTTCTGTACTTGACCTCAACTTAATTAACAAAATGCTCACCACTTTTATTCTGAAGAGTGAAGACCTGAAGAGATTCATTCGTTGTGAAAGCATAAATTAATAGATAATACATACAGGGTTTGTCAGGAATGTAATAGGACTGATTTTTTTCCACCGCGACTGTACTTCGGACATAATTCGGTAGAGGGGGTTCCTAGCTAACGAACGAGTGGCTGATTCGTTATCTCCGAGCACCTGGAGAGTCAGGACAGGCCTTTTTCGCGCGACGTGTTTCCGTGAGTGGTGCAAGCCGAAAATGGAGCGTTCTTTAGTGCAGAGGTACGCAATTAAATTCTGTGTGAAACTAGGTAAATCTGCGACAGAAACGTTTGATATGGTGAAGCGAGCCTACCCATATGATGCTTAAGCAAGAAGTGGTGTGTTTCGGTGGCACAAGGCCTTTTCGGAGGCCGGGAAGGGGTCGCCGATGAAGACCGTGCTGGAAGACCTTCGGCTTCAACAAACACCGATAATGTGACTCGTGTACGCGAAGTTTTGAACTCAGTCGACTTACTATTCGTTTAATTGCTCGGATGTCAAATTTACCAAAATCTGTGGTTCATGTCATTGTCAAGGAGCATTTGAACATGCGCAAGTTTTGCGCGTAGATGGTCCCAAAAGTGCTTAATGGCGACCAGAAATTGCGGCGAGTGGAAGTGTGCCAAGAAAATTTGAACATGTGTGAAAGTGACCCCCAATTTTTTTAAAACGTAATCACAGGTGACGAGTCATGGACTTTTGAGTATGATACCGAGACAAATAGGCAATCTTCCGAGTGGCACACGAAGGTGTCCCTTCGCCCAAAAACGGAAAGAATGAGCAAATCCAATGTGAAAACGATGCTCATTGTCTTTTTTGATATCAAAGACATCGTCCACCATGAATTTGTTTCTCCTGGACAAACCGTCAACGACAAGTTTTACGTGGAAGTGCTCAAGAGACTCAAACGAAGGGTCAATCGGTTCCGACAGGACATCGCAGCCGACTGAAGGTTGAACCACGACAACGCCCCGGCTCACACCACCTTTCTTTTGAACAGCTACCTGACCAAGGCCGGCATCCCAACGCTTCCGCAGCCGATCTATAGCCCATATGTGCCCCCCTGACTCCTTTTTGTTTCCTCGCCTGAAGAGGCCGATGAAAGGCAAGCATTTTGAGACGACAGAGGGGATCCAAGCAGCTTGCACGGCGGCTCTCAAGGCTGTTCCGGAGAATGCCTTCCGTGACGCTCGTATTATAATTTCTCGTATTATTTTTGAAAAAAAAAATCGAATACTTTCGATGTTCAAAACATAAAGTATCTAGCAAAAAGTACCAGAAAAACTCAATACATTCTTAACCTACTTTTGTTTTTAAACAAAGTTTTATATATATCATTATCCATATCATTATCATTATATATATCACCATTAATATAATTTAAAGAGTTTCGATATTATTTGGAGGGTGAAGAATTTGAAATAAATACATTTCGAAACATTAGCTAAAGTCCATAGTTACTTGGAAACACCATCATCGTAAGTACAGAATCCTAAGTACAGAGCACCAACTCCAAATTTGACACACTGACATGATTTCAGTGGCAGAGACTGGAAGCCCCTTTTGACCTCATATTTTTCAGGACTTGAAACATTTTTCAAACAAACAAAGAAAACTTACGCTAATTAAGAGATAATTGTCAAAATGACAATCTTACAATTAAGTGGTGTCCTGGAACGCAACTCTACTCTCACGCACAACTGATTTCTCACGATTACTTCGTGATTGTTTCTCTTTTGGGCCGACTACATAGCGAATGAGTTTTTTTTTAACAATCTCTGTATAATTTGATATCAAATGACATGTCAAGCGTCCAAAATTCATTTGAATCGAATTTAAACAATGGCACATCAGCACGTTGACACATATGTCGTCAAAGTAATTCCAGTATATTTTGAGGTTTTCAACCATTTTCAAATACACAACTCATGTATTTGAAAATGGTTTGATTACACTTACTCTCGTGTACGTCGTGTCAAGAACTGGTCGACTTTCTTTTATCAATTCACATTCCGTGTCAGTGACATGTCAACGAATTTCATAAATTCTGAAGAAAGACCACCTTCAGCTTTCACCTTTGGTATTTGATACTTTCACAATTAATTGAAAAGAAGTCAAGAATAATGTGAAGAGTCAAAAGAAGTTAATTGTGGTCCTTCGTGTTACAATAAAAGAAAATATCCAAACTTTGAACGGGAGGGGAAAACAGTTTTTTTGAATTGCTTCGATGAATCTAAAGGGAATGGGATTTTCCCGAATTAGTACAATTGTTTTTCTTTGACCCAAAAACGCTATACCCATGCACATGTAACGAAACCGTGATTAACTTTGAGGTCTACTGATGGACAGACCTCATTGAATGATTCTAACTTGATAGTTGAGGAAGGAGGGTACACTCGATTCCTGAAACTTGTGATTTTTGATCGAATCAAGGTTTCCATTTCACCAATTCAACTATAATACATCACGAGGACATTCTGAATTTCACAGTAAATTGAAAGTAACCTCGTCACATTGTCCTAGGATCAATTGAACACAATCACTCACACGTTCATTAATGAAGAATTCCTTCATGAAACATCATTTCAACATTGCTCACGCTTAATGCGTTCCCATCTACTAAACGTGACTATCCCTCAGAGAGTCCTTGTCCATAACAAACGAGCACCCTCAACACATCAACCTCATGCAACGTACACTGACTCCAAGCGCGAGTCACATCTCCTCGTCTTTTTTTTTTTGAGTCTATTCAAATCGGTTTTCGCATTTTCGTTCTAAAATCGATTTGCAACGCCTATAGAACCGTAACGATTTAAATCTATTCCGGCAAAGATAAAAATATCGTCCTTGTGCGTTGAGCCATTGCATTCGCAATCGTTTTCGTATTCGTATTTGTCGCCAGAATCCCTACTGACTTTAAAATTTACAATGCATCAAATTCGGTTTGTAGCAATGACGAAACAAAAAATGAAAAGAATAAAATGCAAGGACTCCGCATCGGCTAGTAAATGATACAAACGAATGTTTGTCAGGATTTATTCGGCGCGTACGACGACGACGTACGGTGTGATATTGGTGTCGTATGGTCTAAGCAGTTTGTTTGCTCGTTTGTTTGTTTATTTTGACTGTTGCAAATTCGTTTCGGTAATTTCGATAACAGGATTTAATGCATGTCCGCCATTGTTGATAGCATTTAGTCGGATATATTGCCAATTTAATGTGTTACTTGGGAAATTAACTAACGCAAGTGTAGAACTGAAAAATAACCATGAAATCGTATGAACATTTGTTGAAAAGAGTAAAGATATGAAATATTTTCAAGTTAATTAGTTGGATTATAAAGTCTTCAAGGAAAGGATTCGATTGTTAATAATTTTTGAATCAGTTCACGCTGCTAATTCGTTAAATTCTGGCTGGATGTTTCGTGAAAATCATTTGTTTATATCACGATTACGATTTATCCTGCTCTTTCATCATACGTGCTGGTATGATGTAGATCCTTTGATTTGTGCTTGATTATTTTGTGCTAACAATCGAAAGTATTCCCGTACCATGTTAAAGTGATACATTCATGAATGACAAGTAAAGGGGTAATGCTGTGTCCTGGTCTATCCACTCCGAGGTAGTTGAGTTGATGAGTCCTCAAGCAAAAAATGTCATACTTTATACATAATAAACCTCATAACAGCTCTGATCAATTCTTGTATCTTTTCTGGGCTCTTTTTATTGCTATTTATTGCTCTCAGATATTTTTTCTGATACAGTATAGCACAGTACTGATCCACAGGATCCCTATGTTCTTTAATTTTTCAGATATTGCATCACTTTGAACTACAGAAGATAACTATTTCCATCGTAATAAGGTGGTCAGCCGAGAACCAACCATGTTAAACACTTCTGAATCAGATTCAGAAAATCGAGAAGAAAATCTTCCAAGTTTCTTTTCTCTTTGACCAAAGATTAGCATGTTTTATCCATTTGAATCCCTATGCGCTTTGCAAGTTTTACCAGAAGGAAATTACATATTAGCAGTACGAGTTAGGTTACGAATACAATTATGATCTTCTTAAGGAATTGTTTTGCACTGCTTTTGTTAGGATGAAGTCAAAAATCTCGCATCACCCTGCGATCGCTCATATTTTTCCCAGCCGAGTCTATCTTTGCCCAGAGGATTCCATGTATCCCCTTTTCACGTTCAATTTTCTCTTGTTGTGTTTTGACTGGCTGAATCAATCACGTTTTGATAAACTTTTCCGGCTCTAGTATACACAGTGGAGGGTATAAAGCTGACGAATCGGGATTTCCTTTCACCTTGCTAATCAGCACAAGTCACATCGCCTTCCAGCACTCTGGGACCCTCCGTTCGTGCAGGCATGCGTTGAACATGCTGAGGAGTAAGTGAAAGGCAAAAGTGAAAGACCATCTGTTTCACTTCCGCAGCAATTTCTTGTGGTCTTGGAGCCTTTTTCGCCTTTATAGAGAAGGCAAAGAAAAATCTTCATCTCAGTGCTGGTTAACAAAGGATTCCTATTGGTATTTCAGTGTCCACAGCTTCAATCATGAGTTTTCGTGTCATTTTCGCGTCATCGTTTTCATGGTTTCCGCACAATTCTTCCATCTTTGTGCCTCGTATGAGTGAGGTTACCTTTGACACCCAACCTCCGTATCACTATTTTTCAACGCAAGACCCATAGATCCCATTTCATGGCATCCAAGGGGTTTTGCCACCAGCTGGTCTTCCTAATCAAAAGCCTGCGGAGACATTTTCTAGCTGACTTAAGCTTATCGAGTCCATGCCACTTTCCAGGTTCTTGCTCTTTGAGTCTTTCGTCTTAGTTTTTGACACTCCCTTCGTTTTTTCGCAATTTTAGGATGTCATCAGTATACCGGGGGCCTGCCGTGCTGAGGTCTTCGAAGGTGCATGGAGAACTTGCAGGTGGCGTAAGAAGTCCTATGATGAGTTCATCACATCTTTTGCCGCAGTTTTATTACCCTCTGGTGTAGATTCCGTCAGTGGTAATAGTAATTCAAGCACTTCAACAAACCTCTCAATATGCCAATGGAGCGCAGAAGACTGCACGCGTGGTTTTCGGGAATCATCGTCGTGGATCTCTTTGTGCTTTTTCCTGGTAATGGCTGGCCGAGTAATCCTCTAGCAATCCCCATTTGGTAACCCTTTGTACTAGGCACTCCGAAAATAATGTCGCATCCGATATGGCATATAACAACGCAGCGGCATGGACGGAAAGTGAGGGTGTGACCTTTATTCAATACGATGAGTCCAGCTCTTGCTCCTATGGCCAGGATTCATTTGCTCCGAAGGTCTGATTAAGACATTCAATGAGTCTAGCATTGAAGTCACCTCCGACGAGCATATGGCCCCCTGTTCTCGAAACAGTGTCCTCAAAGCTATTGAGCCTGGCTTAAAAGGGGGATATCAATTTATTCGGCAATAGGCATAGTTTCCGGTACACCGAACCCAAACAAAACGATCTCTGGCCTCTGGCGATAGATGGCGGGGACAGCCGCCATCTTCTCAGAATACCTTATTCCGCAGAATACCATATTGGCTAATAGCAGCAAGTTGCTTGCCTACCTCTCGCAAACTGTACCAACAAGTCTTCGTCGATGATGCTTCGATGCAGATTAATTTGATGAAGCGGTTCATTGCAGAATCGCTTTGGCCTTGGTTAGGGCTTCTTGGAAGACCCGACATTTCCTTGTGCCTGAAATTTGTTTGTCTGATTCCTTGCAAAGGATACAGTGTGCCTCTTCTGTGTACTGTTTGGTTTTATGCCCTGTCTCGTAGGAAATGTAACACAAGCAGCTTTAACCAGTTCCATTACACGCCTGTGCGGCATGCCCGTATCCAAGACATTTGAAGCAGGGAAGAATCGCTCTTAACCGTATTTGACACATAACCCAACCTATTCTAATTTTTCCCTTCTTTACTAGCTATTCAGGTTCCTCTCTGTGAGGTCAATTATGTCCATGAGTTGACCCCTATGAATTGGATTCGTCCACCTGACCTTAGTCTCGCTAAGTACAAGCGAATCACTTTTGAAAGCGTCTTTTATAACGGGCAGATGCGTGATACAGAAAATGACCCCCTCATTTCGAGGGTGGCCATAGGTACCAGTGAGGCTAAATTTGCTTTTTTCCCGATGACTGTTTTGGTTGTGCTATGAAACAATAAAGACGGATTATTGTTTGCATCTGGTCCGAACTCAACCAGTTGGTCACCTGACTAAGTTTACCGTACAGATATGATTGCTCTTTGGATGTTTTCTGGTTTTACCGCTCCCTTGATTTCTAGCAGGACATCCTAAGGATTTACCGTCGGTGAACTTAACTAGCAGTGCCTGCCCAATACGTTCCAATAGGCTTCTTTTCCTTCTTCTTGGGTTGCTTTTTTTTCTTGGGATGATTCTTTGCATTCCTGCGAAGGCTTATCGATTTTCAACCATCAAACCGATTTTTTGGGCAGTTTTGGAAAGTGCCATCTCAAATTTGATCGTTAGATGCTAAATATTCGTCCTTCCTCCGTTAATCCCGATTCCCTGTGGGTGAGTTGAAGGCCAACTTTTTGGCGCTATGTTGTACTGGGTATTAGTCAATACTAATACCCAGTATATATATGTATATATAGTATATATATATATATATATATATGTATATATATATATATATGTATATATATATATGTATATATATATATATATATAGTGGGGGACAAAACTCTCCATACACCCTCAAAATTTCATAAATTTCGTAGAAAATGCACATCTATATGAGAATTTCATATGCATCATTCCTTCAAATGTACCTTTATTAACAGAAATTTTTTTAAAAATTACATTAATCAACTTATAACTGTAAGAACACAAAAAATAACCAAATTCAGTAGGGACAAAAGTGTTCATACATTAAGTAATTTAACTGAAAATTCCACATTATTTATATAATTTTATGTATCAATATTTTGTTGGGTCACCGTTTGCATCAATGACAGCCTGCAACCGTCTTGGCATTGATTCCACCAAATTTTTAGTGACTTCCGGAGTTATTTCTTCCCAGGCTTGTTGAAGCGCAGTTTTGAGTGATTCCTTGCTCCTGGTGTGAATTTTCGAAATTTTTCTTTTCATAAGTTCCCAAATATGTTCAATGGGGTTTAAGTCTGGCGATTGAGGAGGAGAATACAGCTGCCTTGGTGCATAATAAAGCAACCAGTTCTTTACAAAGCGTGCAGTATGTTTAGGATCGTTGTCCTGTTGGAATATCCAATGCTGTCCAAGACCCAAATTGTCCACAGAAGGTTGCAAGTTTTCTTCTAGCAGTCTTTTATAATAGTATTGGTACATAATACCATCTATAAAGACCAATCGGCCAATCCCACCAGCTGCAATTCCACCCCACACCATCACATTGCCACCGTCGTGTTTTACTGTTGGTATCAAATTCTTCAGTTGCAATGCTGTTCTCTTTTTTCGCCAGATTCTTCCTCTGCCATCATTACCGAACAAGTTGAACTTGCTTTCATCAGTAAATAAGACAGTTTTCCAGAACTCTAAATCCTTTGCTAATTATCGCTTTGCAAATTCAAGTCGAAGCTGCCTATTCTTTTCAGAAATTAGCGTTTTTTTACGAGGAACTCTACTTTCAAGTCCATCGGAACGTATCATTCTTCGGATGGTTTTAGGGTGAACACACTTATTCGACGTATTAGCGACATGTTCCGCCAGTTGCCGACCGGTTACCCTTGGGTTTTTGTCCACCTCTTTTAAGATAATGCTGATATCCCGCCTGGAAAGTTTCTTTTGTGGTCCATTTCTTGGCTTATCTTCCACTGATTCTGTGTTTTTATACTTTTGAACAATATATTGGACAGTGGCATGGTATAAATTAAGTAAAGCTCCAATTGCGCGGTATGATTTTCCATTTCTATTTTCAGCAATAATTAAATTTTTTATTTCAAAACTTACTTCCTTACGCTTGCTCATTTTTCACTTCCTATGCTCACAGATTATTGAAAAAAACTAGTCATTAGATCGTACTAACGCATTTCATGGGAAATGCAACGGTTCTTCCAAGAAAAACAACAGCTAAGCAATGCTATGAAGACCAGAGTACACTATATGATGAATGTATGAACACTTTTGTCCCAACAAAATTTGTTTCATTTTGTTATTTTTACACTTGTGACTTAAGAAATTTTGTTTTTTTTTTAACTTATTGTTGACAAAAATACTTTTATAGTGAAGCTGCATACAAATATTTTATATATATTTTTATTTTCTAGTAAATTTATGAAATTTTGAGGGTGTATGGAGACTTTTGTCCCTGACTGTATATATATATATATATATTTATATATTGTATTGCGACAAATACTGCCCTGTCAAAGGATCTATCCATGTACTCTTCCTCTGTCTTCAGCTATCTGCATCTATAGGGACCGATTCCGGTTGGAAGATCTTCCAACCCCAGGAACCCGTGTTTGACCTCCTTGCTAAGTTTTGTTTTTGCAGCGAAGGAGTCAATAATGAATTTTGTTACATATTCCGCTTTACGGTAGAGCCGCTGTTTCTCTGAACACTCCAGGATGATTGTTGTACTCGGCATCCTCCCTGCAGGGATTTTTCTTTACAAATGATCCGTACTTCAGTCACTTCGGTGGTGATGGCAGCAATCATAGGTTTCTCAACCGCTCTTTGCCATGTGTTGCTATTTCACAGTTTCTGTTTCTTTCAGATTCTGTTCTTATTTTGCTGGTTGCTCCTTGCTGCGCACGAAAGCAATAAAAATCTGTAATTGTACCAGATGTTCTAGCTTTCGGCCTCCCGTATTCGAAAGTTTCTGCTTCGTCGTTAACATTTCTTTTCGACACATTTGTTTATGTTTAATGGCTTATGGTTTCCCTCTCCATGGAGACGCTTTACTTGGCTATATTTATAGGTGCCTTAATGGCCCCATGGTTGTCTTTGCTAAGCAGGAAGGGCATGTGAGGGTCGGCCTCAGCCCATGTGGAGACAGGTGCTCAGAGCCTGACCGGCTCCAATCGAAAGTTCATCTCAATCAAACTTACACCATTAACTCAATGCGACGAACTTTAAATGTGCTCCGAGGCCTGCTAAGGTTTTCACCGGGATGGAGAGGGTACGATCGTTAGATTGGAGCCGTTCGCCGTCGAGTGTCACCTCGAGGGTACCGAGTAAAAGCAACAAGGTTCTAAGATACGACAGTCCAAAACGTCAATTTCAATTAATTAGTCGAATCGTAGCCCGTGTTCTGGTCGTATTCCATGTAATCCTCTTTTTCCTCGGGAGCGTGCGAGTGCCACTCCTCAAAGAATACTAGCTTTCCGGAACTCTCCTGTCGAGCAGTGGTTTATCTTCCCTAGGGCCTTCCACCATTCCCTCATTTGAAGGCGTTGCCGCAGTGTTTTATCTTATTAGCGTTGGGTTATTAGATTAGAACTATTTATGCATTTGTTGTTCATGTACGGCTGACGATTTTCCGGAGTAATTATAAATAGACCAATCGAACAATCGCCTCTTCAGATATTTTGATTTTTCCAAACGATTTTACATTTACTTTGAGGTTTAGTGTAACATCATTCCCGAATCCTCACCATTATACTATATTTTGTGAACGATGCACTGACTCATGGATGACTATTTTGAATAACTTACTCCTTCACTCAAATGAAACCGTTTTTCGAATAGTTGTCTAAGCTGTAGATACATCACACTTCATCCTGAGCTAGTTTTGTGCATTTTGAATTCATCCCAACTACCATATTTATTAATTCATGTTACTGGTTATGTTTTTTTTTATTTTCACAATTTTATTGGATTGCAAATTATTCATTGTACATCTGCAAACAATAGAAATATACAAATATTAACTGCATACAATTGTCTCCTCAGTTTAGCTGATTTGTGAAGACCAAACTCACAAAAATGGTCCCAACTAGAAATTTATTTAATAAAGAAATACAAAATCATGCTCCTCACCCAACACAATGCAAAAAAATGCCATCATAAAAAGAAAAACTTAGATCCATCAAAATTTTATAGATGCATCATTAATTTCAAATAATTGCAGGTTGTAAAATTCTTATCCCATAAGGACTTATCTATTACATACCCTCGCTATGAATATCCTTAGATACGTACCTTACAATCCCATACACCGATTATACGTTGGGTAGGGATATTTAAAAGACATAGTTCATCTTAGCATTATTGTTCTTCCATCCAGTCCCTGAACACTGGAAACGCAAAAAAAAACCCAGAAACAGAAGAAAAAAAAACGAAGTCTCAACAGCATCAGGTTCCGCAACTTAAGCCCACCTTCATTACCGGAAGAATATCAATTTTTAGATGAAAATTTCATTTTTTTAAATCCTCACCACCTGTGACACTCCACTCTAAACTAAAGAACTTGAAATCCTTATGCGTTTTTCAAAGATATATTCCTTCGTTTTTTTTTTCTTTATATCACAGAAGAACGCAGAAAAAAAAGTAAATATAAGAATGGAATTTGCTTCTCATCCATCCTGGACGTCCAAAGTCCCCAGGACTGACAATGCCTCACTGAAATCTGCACGTTCATGAGCAAACAAATAAATTTTTTATGACACAACGGAAAAATCCTCATAAATCCCAGAATCTCTTGGAAAAGTTGCTTAACTGAAAAAAATTATCCTTGCATTATTACGTAATCGCTTTGTTTTCTTTTTGGCTTAGTGGTAATAAACTCCGGTTAAGAAAAAAGTTGTTCATATCTGAGTGGTTTGTTGGCTGTGGTGGGAGGATATAATGCTTATGTACATGCATTTAACGGAATTGTGAGCTTAAGGGTGAAATAAAAATCCATGGGAAAACAGCTGAAAATTAATTTGACTTTAATTAAATATTAGAATGTATAAAGTGGTTGGAGCGGTGGTCGGTACCCAGGTGTTCTGGTTATATTCTGTGATTGTGTTCAATTTTTTTGTCCACCGAACAAAATGAATTAAGGAGCGGCACCAATGATCCTAAAGCGTCGCATATACTTGTATGTATGAGAGCGTTGTATGATCGCTGCATGTAGTGAAAAATGGTCTCCATTAAATTTAGCCCTCCAGTGTTACACGACTGTTAAGATGTATTTAAAATGTCCTTGCCAAAAATTCGCAAAGTGTGTTCAATTCTCAAATATCGATAACATACTCAGCCCGCAGATTCATAAGCTTGATACATTTCAACACTATCTTCGATAAAATAATATGAACAAAGCTTGCGATGTCCTTAATCTAACAGTTTCAAAAACTCCTTCATACCAACGCACGATTTACCTTCTTACCTTGAATTCATCGTCATCATTCATTTTTATTACGATGAACTTATCCTTATGCGGTTAGTTGAATGACAGCTTAACGATGGGCTTTCTTTTGTTGCAAGGAAAATCATTGTCCACATTGTAGTTACAGCTGCTCCTCCTTGATTTCAAAGATGAACGAAATTCCAGTCGGTGGATTCAGCATATTACCTATTATGTTCGGGGTAGTAAAAAATTTTGCTCATAATGTCAACTTAAGCAGGAAAAAATTGGATAGGTAGACGTACATGATGATACGAGCGTACGAGATTGGTATTAATAAGGATCAAGTTCCGACTGGATAAGCTCTAAATGTTTTGGTTTATTCGATTTTCTATTACTTGGGCGAATTAGTTCAGTTTGAGAGAATCTTTTGATAAGTATTATAAGGAGTTTGTGAAAAGTTTAGTTATACTGATTAAAGTCTTATTCAGATAATTGTTTTCCTCAGAAATCCTCAATGAGGTTTCCTCAGAATGTTCATGGAGCATTACAGACTGATAAAGTAGGATATCAAAATAATTACCTAGAATTTTCTGAAAGATTTTTGTAAGTATTTTGTATGAAAAGTATGTTGTGGAGATAACCCTATTCGAATAAATTAAAATAAGCTTCCAAAATGATTTTGTTATTGATTCGTTATTGGAGCCATCAGAAGAGTTCCTAGTTGCCATTCAGTTGCGCATTCTACACGTGATCCAAACTATGGTATGCAATGTTCAAAAATCATATTATAAAGCTCTGTAGAATTTTGTGTAGTTGGGAGTACTACCACTTGTTTTGCTTCCGTAACAACTTACCACCGGTCAGGGAGACCGCGCGCATTAAGTGGCTTGTTTATTATAAATAGTTAAAGATAAAGGATTAATTTTAATAAAATAGACATTTCTAAAGTATAAACTATTTATAAAAAGAAAAAAAAACACGAAATAAAATCAACTCTTGAAAAAAAACATAACTTCTAGTCAGACTACAAATTTTAACAAAAATTAACGACTTATTTGGTAACGGAGATCGTAAATAATAGAATTACTTAATAATTTTTTTTTACTCATTCCCTGAAGTTTAATAATCAAATAACACTGGAAAATTATCTTTGGATCATTATTGTCCTTTTTTCTGTAAAATTGCAACCTACATATTTATAGTTTTTCTCGGCAGTTACTGCACAGCTTATTTGAGCATTCGAGGCATATTGGGGCTTTACATTCAAAACACAGGTACTGTGTCTTGCGCTCTTTCTTTGGGTCACAAGTGAAGCAAGTCTTACGTACTTCTAGCTTATCAGAGCTACCACCTGCAACTGCCGGAGTGTCTGTTCCATTGATTTTCAGGATCCGACGAAGAGCAATTGTGATATCCCGTTGAAGATTGATAGTTTTTTCTCTTCGCGCCATATTTGGTATTGTGAGTTGTTCTGCGAGCTTCTTAATGAAGTGGAATCGAGTTTCTTTCTTTTGGGCGTTGATTGATAAGCTAATGACATTAGCATTCGAAATTGACACGTCAAGTAATCTATAGAATATGGCCAACGGCCATCGGCGTGTACGACGGGCCGTAGAATAGTTCGAGCATATCTGATCCAGTAAATCTATAACAAATTTAGTACTGTTATAAAATAAAATAATCTCTGGCTTCTTTGTACATTCATCGACCTCTGGAGAGTGGTGCATGCTTGAGAGCATAATGACTGCTTTGTTTGGCTTTGGAAAAAACGATACTATTGTTACATCTTTTGTAAATCGAAACTCACATGTGTCAGGTTTTCGGTGACGATTGGGCAAGAACTCTGGAGGTATGTCACGCTGATTTTGAGAGTACCCACCACAGAGTAGATCTGAGAGTACCCACTAATGTAAGATGTTTCTCTTTAAGTAAATTCACGAGTTCTAGAGACGTCAACCAGTTATCTGTGGTTACATTCCTGTTAGACCCTTCTATTGGAGAAACAAGTCTCATCACTGCCTGTGTGGGTTTTTTCAGTCGACTGTATTGTGAAGGCAAATTTACCCCACCAGAGTTTTTGCCTAAGTAAATATAGGCATTGAGAAGGTAGCCAGACCTTGCATCTGTAATGCATAATACTTGTATGCCGTATTTGGCTGGTTTCTTTGGCATATACATTTTAAATCGGCACCTTCCTCTAAATGCTAACAACATTTCATCGATACAGGCGTAGCTTCCAATTGTATAAACAGCTTGGCACTGTTTAATAAAGCTGTCAAATATCTCTAAAATAGGTGCCGATGCGTCAGTTTCTCGCCGTGCTTCTCATGTAGCGGCATCATCAAATCGTATGGTGTTCAGTAAAACTTCAAACCGGCTTTTACTCATGATACATATGTATATTTCTCTGCTAGAACCATGTATTTTATACCATGACGAATAGTGTTCACGATTTTCTTTAAAAATGGCGGTATATATTAGTAATCTAATGAATGCTTTAAGTTCTATCAAATCCGTATATTGAACATTCGTTTGCTTATTGTACTTAGGTCTTATTTCGCGATTTTTTTGGATGGTGTTACTCACAATTATTTCTAGAATTTCGACGGTAAAAAACAGACTCCAGATTTCGAGAGGAGTAGAAGAAGCATTTAAAAGCGATCTGTACTCTGGCTTTATACCTTCTCTTTCTTGTACAATGTTATGTTGTAATGTCCTTGAACGAATAGATGGAAGCTCAGACGACCAATGAAATCGATTTTTACCAAAAAAATTCTTTTTTTCTGGAATGAGATTGCATCTCTGACAGCGGCATATCCTCATCTGATGAAGATTGAACAGACGATACAGGAGGCGAGTTTCCATTTTGAAGATTAGTGGTTCCGCTTGCACACGTAGATTGCTCCTCGCACTCAATTTCAGAATCGGATCCACTAGCATCTTCTAGGACGTGGTCGTCATTAATATCGACTTCAACATCACGAAAATCTCCATCTATTATGTCCTCTTCATCTGACAGGTCTTCTTCCAACCATCTAGCAATAAGTTCGTCATTAGCAGCCATTATTCACTGCAAACGAAAAAAAAACAGTGATAAAAAAAATAACGCAACCACTTACCATCGGTATCACAGACCGCTGACGATTGGGACCTTACCGTGGACAAACGCGGACACGTACGACTTCGTTGGTGGCTCGCGCGACACTGACAAGATCGGGGGGAAGGTAACGGACGCACGAAACTCAACGATGCGCTAACACCGAAATATAAACAAAAAACACTTTGAGAGGTGTCTGAGAGACCGGTGGTAAGTGGTTGAGGGTTAACAATATAATCGCAATGGCTGTTCATTTGAAATATTTATAATACACTAGACAATCCTTATTTGAGACCCGCAGAGCAGTCACCAGAATTAAGTATTTCCAGTAGTCCAAAATTTTCCGATGTTTCCACGATCGCAATGCTTTGCGTATTTTTCCGTGTTAAGCTCTTCCAAACTATCCTTTATTTTTTAATTTTCCATTCCAAAATGCTATGTTCCGTTTTATTTTTGACGGATATATATTTCGGGAGTAAATTGCTGCCTTCTTCAGTGTCAATTACTTTCCAGAAATAAAAAATAAAATTTTTTTTGAACTGAAGAAGGGGGCAATTTATTCCCGATATATATATCTGTCACAAATGAAGCAAAACATAGCATTTTGGAATGGCAAATTAAAAAATAAAGGATACAGTACTTTGCTCTCTTTGATTTGGAGCCGACAAATTTTATCCAATTTTGGTTTGAAGCCAACAAGTTGCTTGACGTTGCTGACGTATTTTTTGAAATCATCAATCCCTGCAGCCCATTTTTGCCACGCTTAAACCGCATAAGATTGAGTTTGGCTCAATCGCTGAGTTTGGCCAAGCAAAGCCTTGACAGCACTCGAGAATGTTGTTTCTGTGTATGTGCCCTGCCTAAATGCTACCAGGAGGCCACCGTTTTTACACTTATCGCTTATCACTGTGATGCTGTATCTTCCAAGGCGCCAGGTTCCTTTTCATTTATCTTAGGGCGTCAATGTAAATCCTAATGTCGTTATAAGCGCCAAAACTGGACTTAAATTTGTTCTTGTTTTCTGCTTGCAAGGGATCTCTGTCTCTGTCCGTACTAGTCAGCCTGATCCCGATTTGCTGGTTGGTATCCCACCTTCCAGCGTATCAGTTTCAATCGTAGCTCTGCATAGCCTTCTCCCCTGAATTTTTGCCTATTCCAATTGAGTATAGAATTCTTTCCACGCGTTCCTCTAGTTATCAAATCGCTGAGTATCCTTGTTGGTTGAATCGAGATAGCCTTCTTCTCTTCTTTCAAGATTGCGCTTATGTTACACATCCATTCCTCTTCGCTTTCATGAAAGGCTCTTTTCCTCACGAGGATTGTTATAAGTGGAGCGTACGACTCTTCTCCCAGGTATTGCATGTGATATGTGTTGAGACTCATGTTCCCAAGTACTAATTCTGCCTTTTTTCTATTCACGCGATTTTTGCTTGATTAAAGGAACTTTTCGGATCACTTTTTTGACACTTTTCAGAAAAGTCAAATGGCAGAAACACTTTGATCTTTCGTCCTTAAAGTAAACGTAAGGTGATTAATGGAAATTTATGTTGCTTTGTTTTTTTCAGAATTCATTCATTCGCGCGTTTCGTCCATTTTTCAGTTTTACTTGTCAATATTTATGGTGGAGTTACCAGATGCTTAGAGATCCTAGTGAAAGCAACTTGCGCTAAAAATTCATTAGTTGCAGATGTATTGTGTTCAACGGCCAATAGATCCGTCAATGGAGCGTGCGCTAGTGTTTTATCTCCAACTTGTTTACTGGAGAGAAGCAGACGTGACGTTATAGCATCAGAATACGTCGTAGGGATCTCCGCGCTGAATTTACTCTTCCTTGTCTCACTCACTTCCTCTGCCAAAATATTTATAACTTCTATGCCAAATAACTTAAACAGTCCTGAACCGACATAACCGGGATCATCTATGTAGCTTTCATCGTGTTCAAAATCAGCAACTTTATAGTTCCCTCTTCACATATTCCCTTATTTTAAATGAATTCTACTTGGTTTTCTGAATTTCTAATAATCTGTTGAGAATAATAGGTTCCTGATGTCCAATAACAGAGGGAAAACTATTCGAAACCTGTATGGATTCCGTACCTACATCTGTTGAAGTATGGTCATCATTTCCGCAAATTTATTAACAGTGAAACACCCTGCTGTAAAATAATACTGAAAACAAACCCGTCCTTAATCCTAGCTTTGAATATTCTACGGAAATCTTCTCTTTCTGAGTTCCTTGAGCAATTCTCTACGAAGGTCTGCACTATATTATACAAAAGTTCTTTTTAGCACATTAAGAACTGTTACGTATTCCGATGTGTAGGCGACATTAAACAAACAACATAATATATATATATGTAAATAAATGAATAAATAAATAAAATAACAATTAATTTTGAATATAACAATAAATTTTTATGGTTTTTTTATGTTTTGTTTTTTGCTTTTTTGTTCAAGTTTTTTTATATGTTCCCATATTTTTAAGTTGAAAGAAAATCATACGAGATGAAATAGAAAAAAGAATGAAATTAAAATAAAAACATTATAGTTAGATTTAGGTTTTAAGTAATATTTAGTTAAATAATATTAGTAACAAACAAAACAAAAAATAAATAAAAAAAAACAAGTCAAAAAAATAACGAAAAAATGTCTTGGAAGTTATTTGCGATAAAATTTTCTATTGATATGCTTCAGTGGGTTGTAGTGTACATATCGTTATAAAAAGAATACAAATTGTTCGTAGTTTTAATAGAAGTATCAATCAATCAATCGAAGTATCAATCAATAGAGGATCAATAGATGAATCAATCAATAGGACTATCAATCAATAGAGGAAGCACTATCAGAGGTAGCACAGCAGAACAAGTGGAGTCCCGAAACTATCTGAGGTGGAGATTCGTGCTAGAGGAATCAGAGGTGTTCAGAGTCAGCGCAGCACAATTGACAGGTGGTCAGAATCAGCACAGCACAATTGACAGGTGGTCAAAATCAGCGCAGCACAATTCGCAGGTGGTTTGATCCTTTGATATTTAATCCTTTTTATTTATTTATTAATCTAATATTAAGGAATAAGCTCTTTCTCAGTGTGTGAGTGTGTATGTGACATGAAAGGATCAGGGCTTAAATAATGTCCTAAGACCCCCACACCCGCGCGGTGATCTAGTCGGTTAAAAGTAACTTTCTTCGGCCGCCATTATGCGGCCTTTGTATTCTCAAATAACCCTGTCTCTACAACCATGTTCGTTTCTTTTGCTGCAGGTGCGACCGATCGGTTGCCCCGATATTTATTTTAATTTTATCATTATTAATTATATATTTATTATTTTATTATTATTTTTTTGAAAATACAGCACATGGCGCCCAAAATAGGGCCCAATATTTATTTTATTATTAATTATATTATTATTATTCTTTTTTAAATACATAACTTAACAGGACCGCTGACGAGTTCTCTCGTGTTTCGCGTTCCGTCTGTTACGGATGGATCACGAAATAACCCGTAATTTCTACACGCTATCCTTAGATGTCACTTACTTTCATACATTGCATCCTAATACCTCAACGGCCAAGGCGGGCGGCAAGGATTATGACCATGTTTTATAACTTTTTACTTCCCCGAGTACTGAGAAGGTTGGTGATCGTAAAGCGATTTGCTTAATCCTCGACGCTCGGGAAATTGGGATCGCCTGCCATCCGTGCCTATGACCGCTTCAATAGCTTCCTAAATCAGAAGCTAAATAACAGGGACGATGCAGCTGGGAACAATTAGGAGCCAATGTATTAAACTTGACGGTTAAACCCTTGGTTTGCCAAGAATCTAGCAAGGACCACCAATGTTTCAGCTTCGTCGCATCCACACGGAAGGAAACGATCGCATTGGTGGAATCCGAACAGTTCAAGCTGCGAAAAACTGAATAAATGCACGAACGCAATATAAAAATGGCTCAGTCTCATAGAGAATTATACACGTTTCATTTGATTTTGGTGATTCGAATAGCCTTTGGCTTCAAGTTCCTCGCCCTTTTAGAAATTGCCTCCTTTCGGAAAGAGATCGAATTGAAAGAAGCTGGAATACTTTCAGAAGTTTTTGACGATAATTTGTCAGATGTTCCTAGTGGGAACGAAGATGCGGAAGACTCTTTTGAAGATTGCGAGGACGATTACAGTGACAGTGACAAATTATTAGATCTGTAAAGAAGAGTAAAGTGGCAGTGTTTTCAAGTGATTCCAACACTGACGAAGAGAACGATAGTTGTTGGTGTGAAAATGACACACCACCAGGGTTACAAATGTTTGAGGGTCATCCCAGGATCACTACATTTCCATCTCAGTGTTACTCTGTAGCCTCTATGGCCAATCTCTTTTTTTGTGAAGAATTATTTGAAATGTTTAGCAAAGAAATGTGCAGCTGTCACAATCCACCCGCGATGAAACACAAAATACCATCCTGAACACTCAAGTGGTCTTCACTTACACTGAAAGACATGAAGAAATTCCTTGAAGGAATGAATGAAATTCCTATGAAGAAAAAAAATTGGAGCAAACTATTCTATCACTTCTTGGTCCCTATCTTGGCATATGGCACCATATTTACCAAGATAAATATTACAATAGTAAATCAACTGCTGAATTGCTGGTCCAAAATAAAACTAGAGTTATGGGACTATAATAGAGAACAGAGGTTTACGGCCAAATTTGAAAATAAAAGCATCACCGATGAAGAAAGGTGATATAATATTTTCTAGAAAAGTGGTATTCCTCTCTTTGCATGGAGATACAAGCAGATAATCAGAATGATCTCTGATCCGTCTCGCCAATCGGAAAAACAAAAATAGAAAAACGGGAGAGAACATTGTAAGACCTACCAGTATCCATGAATATAATATCTACAGGAAAAATGTTGACCGTGCGAATCAGTTCCTTCCGTATTATCCCATTCTGAGAAAAAGTATGAAATTGACAAACAAGTATTACTCTATCTAAAAAACTGTGGACTTAGGTTATAATTATTATTATTATTATTATTATTATTATTATTATTATTATTATTGTACTGGGCTCCACTTGCTAGAAACAAGCAAACAACCTGAGAGTGCACCCCGTTGTCATCAAGTGGGTGGCCAGCGAATGTTATACAAATAGTGAATATTCAGCGTGAGGCCCAAGTGACTGAAGAAAGAATGGAGGAAGATGGCTTTAACCCATGTATCCAACGCGGTGTTGTCTTTAAGAATTTCATTCCACGGTAGGTTTTTCGGTGCTCATATATGGTCCTAGTAAGTTGGTGGTTACTGCGATTTGGTGTTTGGTCCTTTGTTATGTCTGCTAGTTCGAAACTTAGAACGAAATTTAGAAAAAAATTGTTTAATTAGCAAAAAAGGCATTAAAAGGTGAAAAGAGTTTCAAACATTTTTAAGTTGATTTTATGAATTAAATAGTATATACGAAAGTGAATAAATTTTGCTGCCGCATGCAAAGAGGAGGAAAGCTAGTCCTGCTGTCGACTTACTTGAATGTTTTCAGCCCATCAACAATAAGGAGGATAGAAGAAATTACAGAAAAATGAATGATAGATCAGAACATACATTTCTTGGTTGATAAAAAACTATTTCAGAAGCTGTGACATATAATCACAAAGTAACTAAAAAGATCCTCAAATGATACAAAACGATACCAGCAACAAATACAATTTGAAAAGTGCCTTGGAATCCACAAGGAGTACTTAAGAACCGGGGAAAAGATCGGGAGTCTACAGGATTGAATGCGCTGAATTGAAACTAATAAATACCAGAATTCGAGAGTATGTAAGTGAGGCAGCTACAAAGGATAAAGGATGAAAAGCTGAACAACATTGCCTCAGCCATAGTCCCACACATTATTATAAAAGGACACTAAGTGACAATTATAAACGTTTTGATATTGTTCTAGACTAAGAAAGACTTATCAAAGTACGATCCAGTCCTTAAAAATAAGTGCAATTTAGACTTTGACACACCAATATTCATAAAACCATGAGCATTCATAAGGACAGGAGGACAGCGACTGTTAACAAATGAGGACGCAAAAAAATTTTTTTGAATCGATTGACAAGCAACCATCGGTAGAACAGTTTTTTTTTTAAATCGCTTTCAATATATTCAAGTTTGACACTAGATTTAGGAGAGCGTGCAATGTGACAGGTCGAAAATTTCAACTCAAAATTTCTGCTACATATGACATATGCTTTCCGAAATTATATTATAACCTTTGTAGCTCTAAGTAAAGAATACATTTTATAACTTCGAGGGTGAATTACGCGCTTCTGGTTCGATTAGACACTCGTTCTCCATTCCCGAATGGGATATTGAACACTCACCATCAACTTCCACAATCGTATAGTGTGTTCAGTCGATTAACGTTGACCTGAGACTACGATATGAAACAGGTATTTATTCGAAGTATACAACTTCATGTAGGCAACACTTTTTAATGCTGAGTATGGTGTGACAGCTGTCATGCGTTTCATGGTCAGTTTTGTTTGCTATTTCATCACAAATAGGTTGACACTTGAGACCGTGTAGATTTATTTGGAAGAACAACAAGTTTTGCTCAAGAAACTCATCACGCACTTCGTCAATGTTATGACTGACATAATTGTCCATTATAACAATAAATTCGATTAGCCATGCATCTTTTACGCACCATGTTTAGTCTCACTGATAATATGCATCCATCCAAACGTTGTGCAGTGCGTAACGAAGAAACTTTAGAAGCAGTATTTATTATTATTGTTATAATTGTACTGGGGTCCAATTGCTGGAAATTAGCATAGGCCAGAAATCGGCCCTTAGCTCCCCCTGTATAGTACTATTATTAACAGATGGTCCATCCTGTCGTCCTACAGAAGCCAAGGAGTTCTCTTAGCTCTCTGGTCGCCAAGTGTTCCAGTTCTGTTGCGCTAGTACACCCTAGCCAAGTAAGGCGTTTGTTGGCCAGACTCGGGCAATCTAGGAGGAAGTGTTCTGTACTTTCTTCCTCCTCGCCGCAAGCTTGGCAGGTGTCATCCGTTTGGATTCCTATTCGTTTGGCATGTTGACCTAGAAGATTATGGCCCGTTAATACGAATGTTCTAACGCCATTTCGGTTTTTCCCTAGAAGTTGTTTTGTCCTCATTTGATTAGGATGAGGCCAAAGAGCTCGGCTTATCCTGCAGTCGATCCTGTCATTCCAAGCCGTATCGGTCTCTTTTCAGAGGATTTCGTCTAGTTGCCTTTATACCGTTGCTAGTGACACTTTAATTGTGTCTATTCTAGTGGCATTTAGGTCGGCTGATCCAGCTCTCGCTAGCTCATCCGCTCTTTCGTTTCCCTTTACACCGCTGTGTCTAGGGACCCATGTCAGTTTTACATTTATTCGGGTTGTTGCGAGTGTTGTATACTCGCTAGAGTATACAATGAACTCAATCCAGACAATAAAATGGAGTATAAACATTGTTTGCCTTGGGTATCAAGACACTGGATAACGGACGACAATAATGAAGGCTCTCCGGAACAGGAAACGAATCTACCGAACCCTTCCCCTGGAGGTGTAGGGAAAGCACCATGTATAGATCCAGCTGGAAGGTTGTCAGGTGATATGATACAGCATCAACCTTCTAGCATTGCAGCGAATGGAAAAAAGAGATTTCCTACAAGGTCCTGCAGAATTTGTGCCACCCATGGAAAACGAAGTGAATCAAGATATCAATGTAAACTTTGTACGGTTCCTGTTCACACAGAAAAATGTTTCACACAATATCATACTTTGAAAAAGTTGTAGAAACTTCGGTGAAATCTATTTTTGAATAAAATTTTATAATAATTATTATAAGACAATTTTTTCTCATAATACCTGAAGAGCATCCTAGTCTACAATTTCTAAAAATTTCGTTCAAATTAATTTTTTAAGTAAAAAAGTTATTATAATTATTAAAATGGGATGCTCAATTCTACTGGTGAGGGAGTCATGTTAAAATCCACATTTGTGCATGAATCTGGAGGCGATGTGTGATGAAATTCAATCCTAAAATGATATGATACACCCAATAAATATTTTTATAATTATTAAAAAACATAATTTTGCCCAAAAAACTTTGCCCAAAAACGTGCGGTCCCAGGCGTGGTCCTTAATGTGTTAAGGAGGGAGGGGAATGTAACGTGTTAAAAAAATTTTTTTGTTCATTTATAATTTGTTTTAAAATTTTGTATTTTTTGTTTATATCTGTATTACTACTAATGTTCAATATTTTGGATTTGTACCATCTGTTCTTGATTAATCAGGACTTGAGCAAAGACGCACTTTCGACCAAATTATGTTTGTAATGAGACCCTTAATCAACTTTTTTGGAAAATCAATCCGATTGATACTACAATATTGCTGAAATAGCTGCTTAGATAGCAGCATGTACCTTCAATAAGGATTTTTAGCATATGCGAAACATGAAAATCGCTATGGGACCAAGACGGCTTCCCGGGACCGCATATGGGCACGTACAGAGTACAGTATAAATCAGAGCAGAGCAACACGCAGAGGAACTAACAATTTCACGCAGAAAAACCGAAAAAGATTATCTAGGTATGCGTGTTGACATTAATGCACTTTACGGACCAAAAATCGGCGATTCTGTTTACATATAAACGAATTTTTCATGTCTAATATTGGATTTTTAGGTAATCAAAATCTTACACCGATTTTCTGACACCTGTCATCTTTCGTCGGTCAACAGTTTAAATCGAAATTCGCTTGACCGATTCTCTTGAAATTTTATACGCTACTTCCTTGCATAAATTACCAGGTAATCCTGAGATTTTTTTCAAATTTTCTTAATTATTAATTTTAAAACAACAAATAGGCTCCTTTTTTATGCGAAGATGCATCTTTTTACTTCTAAATGTCACGAAAATCTCATAAAGAAAACAATTTCCTCCTAGTAATGAAAACGTTTATTAAAATCACTTTTAATATTTGTTTCCAAATAATCCAGTCATGATTTAGTCTGTTCAACGGCGGATAATTTTTTTTTTTGTTGAGGTCGCTCCGAAGGAGGGCTTTTTGACGTCGACATAATTAGTAATTTTTTCCAACAAAAGGTAAGAAAAAGTTGTTTATATGTTGTACTTTAATGTTTCGATCAATTAAATTTATTTGTAATACCTGAGCATCTATAAACACTATCAAAATGGGCCTTTTTTTTCGCCGAATCAACGGAACAAATCCCCTCTCCCATTTCCCTCCCCTTTAAATATGTTCCGATTGCCTCCTCTACGTTATTATTCTTCAGCATTTTCTAGTCAATCAAATCCTTTTTTGTTTTTTATAGTGAGAGAGAAATCAGTGCGATGAAACAATCTGGTCCTGGCAAGAGCCCAATCGACGTTCCGCGATTCTTTAACAACCCTAGGACAAAATTCTATCAATGAATAAATTTTACTTCGATCATTATCTGATCAAGTTTGAAAAGCCAGCAACATGCTGTATTAAAGTCAGCCGAATCCTTTAATTGTCCTTCACCATTTCATAAATGTAGCCCTCTATACTTACTCAGACATCATGGTGTTGCACTGGGCTCAATGAGAAGATATCATGAAAACTCTTTTCCAAATACCAGAATATCTGTGACAACGCTGCCTGAGCAATTGATGAGTCCTGAGATGGCCACACCCAGGATAGTTGGACAGCATACTTGATACGGTGCGTGGTGATATTTTTTTAGTTCAATTTGAGAGCTCTCCTGAGACTCTATAGTTCAAGAAAAGCTTAAAACGGTTGGTAATAGAATCTGGTGGCTTATTATCCTTGAACATTACGAGCAAATTTAAAAAAATAAACGTTTTGAAGCGCAAGGAAGTATCAGAGCCGGAAAGGCCTTTTTTCTAACACCCCCATCCCTTCATCTTACTGAACGCCAAAGAAAGGATTTCTAAAATCTGTGGTAGGAAATCTCTAGCCGTAGGAATACGAGGCGTATCATGAAGTAATGTGTCAAATAAGTCCAGGATCAGTTCTCAGGTTGAGGGGATGGAGAGGTTAGTGATTAGTCTAAATGTATTGCGTATTCACCTTTTTACGATTAGAAACATCCTTAAGTTCAAACACCAAACACTCAAAAATGAACAACTAACAATATTCTGACATGAATGATTTTAAAGCAAGCAGACGTGCTGACCCTCCCTCTCGTTCTCACCTAGAGCCAGGACACTGGTGAACAATAAAGGGCTGAGCTATAGCATAGCTCTCATGAGAATGTCGTCGAAATTTTGTACTTAAAAAGTTCTATTCAATAGAAACTACTTATTTACAACTTAAATTTTAAAAATTTAATAAGAACTTAATAATTTAAATTTAAAATTTAGCTCAAATTTAAAATGGCACTGTTTTCCAGGTCGATCCAAATCAACACAGTCAATACTGCACCACATTTGTTGATTGCGAAGAAAATTACAATGATCCTCAAATCAGCAGTAAAGGAAATTAGTCAGCAAACCAATACAAAAAACAAATTCGTTATATTTCATTATATGCAGAATTTATCATATACAAATAATGCAGAGTTATAAATGTCAACTAAAGTAACCATAGATGAATAAAAACGTGCAAGCAACTTTGTTTACCCGGCTTGTAGTTATCGTGACAAGAATGAAATTGTCGAGACCAAAAAAAGAATCCTCCACGGGAAGACAGTGTTCCTGTTGGTATTCTTAACATCCAGAAGCATATGCAGGGATAAGAGCTTCTTGTACACAAAGAGATAACCCAGTCTGTGCTATGCTATAGATTTCAAACATGGAACTTGACGCAAGCATTTGAAACATGCTAAATGCCTTCGAACGCAGGGTCCTGAGAAGAATCATTGGACCAGGTATCGTCTAAGCCCAATTGCCAATCAGGTAAAGCAACTCCTGAGAAAAAGGAATCACATCTTCAAAATATTAAAGCGAAGAAACTCAGACAGGCTGGCCATTAGTAGTGAAACAAAGTAATTCAGATCTTTATAAAGCTATTCGATGGCAGGACTCATAGACGATGGTCTACGAGTGAACCTAAAACTTGCTGGGCTCTATAATCTGGGTGAAAGTAGTGTGAAACTGCTCTAATTCTGAAATTACAAGACATAATCAACGGCCAAGAAAGTTTATAGCATTATGGGTTGGGAAACGGGAATATTGAATCGAATTAAATATTCTTTTCTATATGGCCAGAAAAGGGTTCAAGAGCTTCCAGCACGACGGTGATGAAGACACATAATGACGATTGATTGCGTTGCAATTCAATATTAGATACACATGCAACTCGGTATCACAGACATACCTGGTTTTAAAAGTTGTTTTTACGACTCACTTTTACCATACTTTCTTCAAGGATTTCCATCAAGTTCCATTCAAGATTCCTTAAGAAACATAAGCCCCAAAAATTTGGCCATCTGCATTGGACGAATGAAACCTTACAACATTTTGAATTATTATTTTGTTTAAAATGTTGCGTGTCAAATTATCTCTAGTCAAAAAACATAAACAACAACTACCTATATTGCGAAATTTTCCCAAAAAGAAAATGTCAAAACAGCAAACAACTTAATTCCATCTGTTGTCAACCATTACAAGGACAATGTTTGAAAACATACGAAAAACTAAAATTGCTATTCAGGAGCAACCTTCGATAGAGCCAGAAACCATTATAGTAAAATTTTGTTGATATTTGTGTTTTGAGTTGCAAAGAAACAAATCTTTTTCTACTCTTTTCTATTCATTTTGTTCCGCCCCTTAGAAACACAACGTAGCGAAAACATCATCTGTTGAACCCTTACCATTCCACAAAGGATATAAATCGCAGTCGCATGATTCTCGTTTGTGAGATTGTTTGTGCATATACATGTGACCGGTGATGTGCGATTGGTCTTCAAGTGATCCCCGAAATGGGTTAAAGTTTTGTGGTGGGATCACGCGGTGGATTCTTCAACAGGACACACTACTTTGCTCTGCAATTGTTGTTATTTTTACAAAGAGTAACTTGCTATAGACAGAAGGATAGTTTGAACATGCCTTAAATATCATCGTATTTCATTTTAGGCCCCATCTGCGCTGCAGATAGGTGTAGCAACAATAGATAAAGACAATCACCGCAATGTAAACTGTTCAAACTAGTGGAGGTAATAAGGGCGAAAAAGGATGTAAGAAACACACTAACGGTCGACCGTAATGACAAGACTATGACAAAACAAACAAAAGCAACGTTTGCGAGAATATTGCTTATACTCTGTTCAGCATTTTTCCGACTTTTCTTCTGTAGCGTTGGCCCGATGTCCTTAAGAAAGATGTATGTCCCATGCATATGAAAGCGATATGCAATTGAAATTGTGTTTTTATCCATTTCCCGCCAATACTGTATTCAATATTTGGCTCATATTCGAGGAGACTACTTGAAATGATTTCAAATTTGTACAAGGACCTTAATATCAAAAAGGAAGTCAGTGCAAGATTTGGTGGTTGTTTGTTATTTTTCGTATATGTGTCGGGAAATTTATCCAATAGTCAAAGGTTCTCCAACTGACAAGGCTCGCATGAAATTAACTTGCCTTCCTGCATTCGATTTATCCTTAGCCAAGAAGGAAATGAACAATTACTTCAAGTGTATTTTGGTTGAACAAGAAGTGTAGCATGTGCCACTAGTTTAGATGTAATTTGCGCGAGACAAAAGAAAATAACTGAAAACGGAAACAAAAGGACTCATTCTATGCTGCGGAAAAGATAAAAGGATGAAATTGTCGTGTGTGGTCGGCGTGACATTTCACACCATGTGTGGTCATTTGAGCGGTGTTAGATTGTCGGGAAGAGACATGATCAGCTAGATGGACGTTTTGATTTGATTTTCCTGTTTTGTTTTTTTGAGGTGAGCCAAGCTAATCACTTAATTTAGGCTCCGATTCGGTATGAATTCAGAGATAAGATGGTTCAGGTGAATTAAAAGCAATTTGACCTCTAATTTCTTCCGTTTCTAACAATTGATTCGTTTGATGGGATAAACTGGGATATTGTACATAGAATTTTCGCGGGTTTTACTACACCAGAATGATTTAATCGCAGGGACGACTTCCTTCCCTATTAATCATAATACAGGCGCAGAAAAAAATATGCTTCCCAGCTGAAATCAAACAATATGCCATCAATTATACAAGACCCTGAAAAAAATGATGAAAAAGGGAAAATTTGTAAAAATAATTACCAGTAATCAATTTTGTGGCTTAACAAACTGTAGACTGGTTAACGCGATTGAAACTGAGTGGCTTCTGGTGCCCCCGAAGACCATTACAGTGGAAATTACAGCCAGAAAATTAATTGCCAGCGATAAAGCCTATACGATGGTGTCTTTCTCTGCGCTTGTTAGTGGGGGGAGGGAACGGGGGGTGAGTATGGCACTTAACCTGGCCTGATTCAGAGCGAACAACAAAGCAAAGCCGATTTAATGCATTTAGCAGACACCCAAAATGGCTCGTTCCATCAATGACTCCATCATTTCCATTGCCATTATGAACATCCTGTGGAAGCTGATAGTCGTGCTAAGTACTTCGTCAATTAGAGCAAAGATAAGGGTATACTCATCTGGTTTTCAAGTTTTCGTCATCGCACACGCTTTTCCAAGAAGAAAAATTATTGACTCAAAGGAAATTTCGAAAGAATAATGCATGGCATGAGATAACACGATGATTACGAATTGTTTGGTGATTTTAACAAAGTGCCAGCGTAATTCAAGTACGGTTCGAGTTGTATGAAATGCGTCACTTATTTAAGTTAAAATTTTCCGACATTTTAGAGAATTTCAAATAAAATCTTATGGTATCAATAGATGTATTCGTTGATCGAATTGCATTCATTTAAATTCAATTTATCTAGTATGAGTCTGGTCTGTAGTCCGTTATGCTGCGATCACACCACAATCGCAATTATCTCCAGTTTGGATATTTTTAATTAATTTCGTTGAAAGCTTCCCCGCCATAAAAAGGGCAACCGACTCCATCTCTCATTGTCCACTCATCACATCCGGACGCAGGTTCATCAGACAGACCCAGACTGGGAATGAAAATCGGCCCGGGAATCAGGCTTGAACCGGCCCATTGCTGGCATTTTACGTCCCTGAAGAGTTCAGGCCCACCGGGAACTATCCCGAATTCCCTTATGGCCAGTCCAGTCTCATAAATGGAAGGAAAGGGAAAAATGTTGTGTAATAATGACAAACTAGATTTTTTAATGGTGATATCTTCACATAAGGATATGTATCACATTCTAACGATCACGAACTAAATTATTTTAATGGTGGTATTTTTATGCTAGAATAATATATCTAACATTTTCACTGAAAGATTTGCATATCCCAGATCATCCGATTAAGCGTTTTTGGAGGAGTGAACTTTTCATAGTTACTTTGTAAGTGATTTCGTTGGGTGTAGTACTCTCCAAAAAGTCTTTTTCTACAGCAATCACCATGAATGCATTTAGTTTTTCTTAGTTAATTGAATTCTTCAAGCTATTTTGATAAATTTAAGAAAACTAAAACTCCATTGCTGAACGATAACGTGAAGTTATCGTACAATTTTTGATAGAGATAGGAGCCTACCTCTACCCAAAATTGCACAATTTTGAAGTCGGTCACAAGGACATTTTTGTGCGCTTGAATTGAATTCAGAGCAAAAGTTGAAATTATCTTGCGATGCCACTCCATCTAGAAACTATACGGGAGGAGGGGACAGAGGGGAGGAGGACAGGACTTCGCATTGCTCAGCTAACCGAACTAATTCCTTGCGTAAATTTTCGACTGAAGTCATGGCATTGAAGGGCAATAATTTCATGAAATCCATGATCTTTTATATTGCTAAAATATTTTGGATCCAGCATAGTAACGTCTGAATAAATTTAAGTTTCTTTGGCATCGAAACGACGACTCATAGGTTGACCACTCATAGGACTGGAATAGGTTGATCGTGATTCAGTTCTCCTGGCAAGGCTTTCTTCTTACGATATCGAGTTTCTGGGAGACTGCATTCAATTTCAGAGTCTAATTTATAGGCCAATTCATCATTCATCCAATAAATTGGTCTGTCTGATCTTTGATATTCTCGAAGTTTTGTATTAATTCCCAAAGCTTATCCTCGCTTATTGATATCAAATTGAAGACTTTTTATATATCTAATAAACTGAGATGAAGATAGTTTGACAATGGCGTGCTTATCTTAATTATTCTACGCAATAGTAAGGATGTAAGTATTGTTTCATATTTCATCAAATTTTCCCGGTATGACCTGGCTGTGAATTGGACTTCATGTGGGTTGTTTTTTGAATAATTTTCAATTTTTTCGAGAGCCATCACAATAGTACACAGTATTTGTTAGGATTTCAAAAATACAAGCGGTATTTGCATGCTCCTGAATTCTAAGATGAACGCGCTTTCGATTGAAGAATCCATTGGTTAAGCCATTGTTTTCAATTTGAAAAATGCTCTCAGGTTTTGAGCTTTCGGCGACGCAAAGAAATCCTTATTTTCTGGCGTTTCATCTTGTGATTTGTTTTGTTTCCGGTATTTGCGCAATCGTATTCACAGAAGAAGGGGCTTAAGGATTATGTAGAAACACATTTGCGGATCAAATGTGGTCCGACAAAAAAAATTTGATAAAGAAATAAAAACAATCAACACAAGAACTTTCCATTGATGTGACTACCTGGATCGCGAAAATCATCATCACCATTGTCATCATTTTCATCACAAGAGAATTGAGGATAATTTTTTACCTCCACCACTGTTTTCTGTCTGGATTTAGTGGACAAGTTCGAAGCAGAATACGATGGGAAAAATTGGTAAACCGTATTCTCTAGTATTTTCTTGCGCTATCATCAACAGCATTCTTCAGAAATAAATTTTTCAGATTGCAGCAACCCATTTCTGCATCTACTAAACGTTTTGCTTTTCTTTCCCTTGCTTTTTGGACACTACTTTTATTTTTAGCTTTCACTATTTTCGAAAATTCGTAACCACAAACTCATTTTGAAAAACAATTCCAATGACACAAGGTGGTAGTCCATTTAAATTGCAAAACTTGAAACGAAGCGAAGAAAACGACACACGTGACTAGTAAACAAAGAATGTCCTTTTACGGCGAACAAGGAGCGTGAGTAAGAGTGAGAGAATTGGCCACTAACAACGTTAGCCGTTCCCGGTAAATGTCTCTCCGTTGCTATACCAACGGGCTCTCCGAATGCTTCACCGAGCACAAATAATCAAGCGCGTTTAAGGATGCATGCCTTAATGCGTTAAGCGAGTAAATGAGTGACCTTTTATTTATTGTTCATAGCACTGGTAAAAGCGCTGAGCCAAACTGACTCAACTAAAGTATCACCCGGTCAGTGCCAAGGTCAAAACTTTGGTTAAGCTCCTGAGCATGATGATAAGGCTAAAGTTCAAGTTTCCCTGGTTAAATGGGAGCCCCGAAGGCGGAAAAGTCATGTACGACTCCACATCGTTTGGAATTTGGCAAGGATCAGTGTTTCACTGATGAATCTGTAATATAGGTTATTATAGCTGGACCAGATTGGCTGGACTGGATTGGATTGGCAGCGGTTACACGGATTTTTTGACCGTACTAATTACCCCAGTTTCCAAGAACATCCTTAGTTGATGCAAAACTCGATCATGTAGGGAGATCAAAAGTAAATGAGCAACCAGCGATTTGGTAGTTACATAAAATGGAATAGAAATCTCGAAATTAATGAATATACAAACAGTCAAATTTGCGACAATGTTCACCTTTCATCAATATCACCTATTATGTCAGTGACGGAGAGTTTTGATGTTGCAGAAACTCAAAAAGCGGTCAGCGTGAAGTCAACGGACAATGTCTCAAAACATATGAACACCAGAAACGTAAAAAGGCCGTTTTTTGGCTATTGACGCCATGAGTGTCGGACACCCAGTGGCACAACAAACCTACTGGACTACCGATTTAACACCACCCCTGTCAGCCAGAGTGCCCAGCCCGGAACCGTTTGACACATAACTTCGGGGTAGGCCTCCCAATTTTACGCCTTTTGGCGTGTTCGGGTTACAGGGATTCCTTCTGCAGCGCGGAGGGAAAGAGGAGGAGGATTGTTAGAGAAGGAAGCCCTCCTACCTCGACGCCTCCAGCCAATAAAATATGCCTTTTTTCGTGGCCAGAATTACCCGAGTGTAATGTGGAACCACCTGGTTCCATTTGTCAACTAATTTCAGTATCTTTTCGATTAGGGCTATCTGGACGGAGCTTTCCCACTTTTTCGGCAAGATCACCGCGCTGTTTGTCCCATCTTCTGCATGAAAAGAAAGTTTGACATACGTCATTCTTCTCCCCAATACGGAATATGCCATCTGGGGACCGTGACTTATGAATCCTGTGCAGGTAATACTGAAAATAACCGTATCCGCGCAGTAGTTGTGTCAGTTAGAACTCAGTCTCACCATGTATTCATTGATGAGCCGCGCAGTTCATCCTCCTTTCAGTTCACCTTCCCAAGACTGTAGCCACTCGTCGAGAGTGCATCGTCTTTTATCGCGAGCAATTTCTTCTTTGTCACTCTCGTGCCTTGGGAGGTACATTCTTTGACAATTTTAAGCAACAAGAGGAATGAGTATCACCCCTGCAATTACAAACACCGCTGACTCAGAGATTGTCTGGTATGCTGATGCGATCCACAGTGCTCCTCGTTTCTGCACCTTCACCAGTCGTTTTCGGTGCAATTCCTTGTTAAGAGCTCCACTCCATATAGAAGCATAGATTGTATATGGAGTGAAGCTCTGTAGTTACCTTTTTGTTAGATTTGGTCCCCCATGATTGGCCATCACTCACTTATTTCTGAGACCCCTGCTAAGACCTTGTAAGCCGTTGCCTTAATTTACCCAAAAAACTCAGGTTAGAGTCTATCAGCAAGCTTAGATACTTAACTGATGCTTCCGAAAGTTTTTCACTTCAGTTTTGTCTAACGCTAGGTTAAGCCCGTGAGTTATTATCTAGCTCCCTACCCGGCGCATTAGCACATTAAACCTTGATTGCGCTTGATCGATCTTGCGCCCAGCCACTAGTGCCACAACATCATCTACTCATCTGATCAGTCGCGACTGCTACAGTAGTTCACGTCTGAACAGTCTGGCGTAGAAGAGGTTCCATAAGATCGGTCCGAGGATGGAGCCTTGGGTCACACCTGATTTGACTAGCATCCCCCGTCGACCTTGCGCCGTTTCTTTGATCAGGCTGCGATGCTTCAGGTAATTTCGAACTATCCGCATCAAATATTCTGGTACTTGGAATGAGTTTTCCAGGGCTTCGAGAATATCCGTCCATCTAGTGGTGTTGAATGTGTGTTTTATGTCCATTGTTACAAGAAGGCAACCCGTCGGTTAGACTTACTACGTGCCTTCGCACGTTGAACCGCAGTAACCACCTTCTACCTTCTGAAACCATACTGTCTTAAAAAAAGATCCCAGCTGCATGCATAACGTCATTGAGTCTTCCCTTCTCGAAACTTCAGTTTCTCGAGCACTTTCCCGGCCGTATCTAGCACGCATAGCGGTCGGTATGCTGACAGCGGGATTTATCCTTGCTGATCAGCATCAGTTTTGTCGTCCTCCGTTGCCCAAGAAAAACGCCTTCTCACAAGTAGGCATGGAAAATACTGAGCAACAAGTCATGACAAGGTTGATAGACTAGTTGTAGTACAGCATCTGGAATACCGTCTGGTCCCGGAGTCTTCCTCACCTTCAAAGAAAGAACTGCTAGTTTCAATTTGTTCCTCTTGAAGTGTGGACAGTCTGCTGTTGTGTTCTTGTGGGCGGCATCAACACAGACGGGATGTTAGGGGAAGAGAGCCAATACTATCTCGTTGATCATGGCCACTTCAAGTACGCAGAGCAACCGTAGAGCACCAAGCTTCCACATAACTAGCTTATAGCCCAGACCCCACGGGTCCCTGTTCACGTCTTCAACGAGGTTCTGCCAGCAGCGGGCCTTACTTCTGTTGATCAGTTGGGATGATCAACATACGTATATCGGTCGGTATATATTCTTGGCCGACCAATATACTGCCATTCTGGTGCATGCCTCGTTCTGGCTTCATGCTCTTTACGCTTCTCGCCGGGGTTTGTGCCATTCCGTTGGTTCTTCAGTTACTTCAGTGGACCACCAGTACACCGAAGGCTTTCCGTGTCTAAGTCTCCGGACGAGCATAGATGATTTCAAGCAGACGTGATGGTACTCATTGTGGAGCTCTCCGTGTCTTCATCAGTCAGTCCTGCTCATTGTGGAATCTACCATGTCTTCATCAATCAGTCCTCTGTTCCCCGGCGAAGAGCCCAACGGTGGTGAGCGTCTTGTGAGAATGTCGTCAAACTTCTCCAAGACTACCCCTCAGACTTCCACACGAAGGTGCAGCGCTGAGGTTTTGGGAGTTTAGGAACATTGTCGCGGTTCTCGAATGCTATATACTGGTGATCAAATGCCGAATAGTCCTCTAGAACTCTCCAATTTTATGTCATTGAGGAAAGGGACTCCAAGGCGAATGTCACGTCCAGAATGGTACCCACGCAGCCCAAGCGGCGGAAAGTGGGAGTGTTACCAGTGTTCACCACGGCTAGCCCTACTCTGGCTGCCATCGCCAGGATTCTATTCCCCCTAAGATGTGACTGAGGCATGCCCCATTCAATAGCTATGGCGTTAAAGACTTCCCCGACAAGAACATGACGCTCTGTGCTCATGACAGCATCCTCCACAGAGTTGATCTTTGCTTGAGAAGATGTTATCGGTTCGATAACATCGAACCGTGTCAAGTTAACACTGTGTCAAGTTAACACTGAAGAATGTTATTCTTGGGCACCGGACCAATGAGAAACCATCTTTTCGCCCGCAGTCCGGAACTCTCAGTTGGATGCCGTTTCGAACCCAGATGGCACAGGTACCAGATTCATCAGTGTACCATGCTGCTGAATTTTTATCTCGGTGTTGTTCACTAACAATATGTCAGCTTTCATATCCCTCGCGAACGGCTCAAGTAGGTCTTGAGCGTTTGAGATCCGATGTAAGTTTATCTGCAGGACACGGGTCATTGTAGAGCTGCTGTGGCTTTGGTTAGGGCTTCTTTGAAGACTCGGCACTTCCCTGTTGCTGGAATATGTCTAAGGCCATCAGGTTTGGGGTCAGCGTCCCGCAGAGAATACAATGCGCATGTCCCGCGCACTCTATTCTTTAATGCCCAGCATTGTCGCACTTATGGCCTTAAATGAGGTCCAATCGCTGATTGTTTCATTTGCCTCTGAAAAATCTTGTTGTTACCATAAAGGGAAGATAAAAATTAGTTTTTAGTTTTATAGTGTTACCACAAAAAGCCTGGTGGATCACTTGCAAATCTCAAGAAGCCGCTGAAGCACTTGAACTTTTAATAGCAAGAGCAGAAGCCAGAAATGAGCAATGTTTGTGACATACACCGAATTTTTTGACAAAGTGGCAAGGATTAATATAATGCAATGCAATGAATAACCACGTCCTAAGACAGTATTATTATGGCAGTAGCGTTGTCAACTTGTCAATGGTGTTAAGTGATGAGCGTTAAGACTCGTTCCACTCTTTCGATTTGTCAAAATCACGTAGAGGTAACTTTCTACCTCCGCAAGCTTCAAGAAGGATATAGATATTCCCGGCAAATGAATCAGCATAAAATCGGAAGGTTTACGTAACCACTATTCTGAATATAGTTATTTGTCCAACGTATCTTAAAGACGCAGCCAGGATAATCTGCGAATAAGGTTAATTTTTCGAATGCAATGGGACACACCAGTCTATGATTATTGGGCAGGTTCCTAAACTGATCCTAAATAAAAGATTGATAGATTTCATGTTTGAAAAAAAAAATCTAAGGAAAAGGAAGGGGCGGGCCTTGGCTTTGTTGGGATGAATTGCCCGAGAACAAGATATGGTACAATCGCGCAGGAATAAATATATTTATCAAATCAACTGTAAAAGCGTTACATCCTGATTTAAAACGGAAACATTAACTCAAGAAAAGAAAAATAATCAAAAAATCAACAGGAAGAAAGTCCTGTAATATTGATTATAAGTTTAAGGATAAGGAAGTCCGCTTTCTTACCCATATCACCGAAAAATCCTCACCAAAAGTTGTAAATAAACTAAAAGAGTGCAGCAAGGAAAGCAACAATGAAAGGAATACTGAACGAATTCATTGCAATTATCCTTACTGCTTTGATTCGGATATCACACAGTGTACGTTGAAACAAGTCACAACTTTATCCGGAAATAAACTCTTTCCTTGCACACAATTATGATTAGTCAAATACTGGATCAAGGATTGCTAATGGACACGTGTTCGCTGCCGGTGTGACTGCGGCAATGCCTTGCAATTGGAAAACTTCCTATCAATACATATGTCAGCCTCTTATTCCTCCGTGTGCAATGTGCCGTGTTAAGCCTTGTGATCTTGAAGTGTTCCATTTTCGTTGCTCGAATGACTGTCGATAAAGTTTGTGGAAAATATTGAAAATCTCATCTGGTTATTTTAAAGATCCTGGCTAAGATTTTCACTGGTTCTTAATGATCGCCTATAGACTGGCGAGTTATTGTGAAAATTCGTAAATGCTTTTTCGCTTTGATCTTGCCACAGAGGGAAAATGGTTCAACGATTATTGTTGGAAGCGGGATCAGGTTCAATTGTGGTATCTGCGGAGTCATAGAAATAAATTTGCCATCAAAGTGCTTAAATGCGACCAGCGAAAAACGTTGGAGCCATGGCGCAATCGTCTAAATTCATGACCAAGTCGTAAATTTGATGGATATTTTTTATTGCATATAAAAGACTGCTGTGCAATGGTTTTTCAGAATTTGATGATGATACATTTGAAGGAGGTTTTCTTCTTATTTGCTCAGAGCTTACATACAAGTATCTAATAAATGCAGAATATTTTGTAGTGGATGTTGATGTTATAAGTGGATGTTGATCATTGTGAAATGTTTTGCGCAAATCCGAATCGGCTTAGCCATTTGCTGATCATATCAGAAAAACATATTTTACGACTCGAATGATGTCAGTAGATCATTGATGACGTTACTTAACTAATTTTCAGCATAACATTCTTCCACCGAATAATCATAAAATTTTTAATTCCATTCACTAAAAGGTATCTTTTAGTTTCAATTTAACAAAACAATTCAAATTTCTTAAAGGAATAAAATTAATGCAAAAATTAAATACGGTTTTCATCAAAATTCATTTCCTTTCAATTAAATCTATATCCTCCTGATACGATTCAGGACATGATCTTTGCTGCAAATATACCCATAATGGCGTGAAATCCCAACTCCTTAGCTAATCCGTTTGCTAAGCTTGTTATTGGTGAAATCTGTCACACACATCACACAAACAATAACGCGCAGACAATGCGAAAAATCCTCCTAATCAACAATAGATTTGAGAAAAACCAACACAATAGAGTGCCTTGATTGGAAGATGAGATAACGTGGTATACATCATTGAAGTAGTCACAACATACTTTTGTGCGGATCAAGCCATTATTTCATTTGGGCATCGCTTAGTCTCCTAACATGAAGTTTGAATGTTAGGAAAATTGATCGGTAAGGTCCTTGTTAGACACCCATGATGTGAACAAAGATGTGATATGTTCTTCGTAGCTGAAGCAAAATAAGGGTTGCATTGCTCACTTTATTGTGTAACATGAGGCAACATTTAAAGATTAAATTCTTGATTTTCATTATAAGGTGAAAATCCTCTTTCTGATTTTTGTAATAAGAGGTATCATAAGATCACACATCAACCACCTTTCAAGAACTAACCGCTCCTATATGTATACTCTAGCCAAGCGACCACCGTTGAAGGAACCGCCTTGGAGGTCTCTTTCAACCGTATCCCTAATGTGTTTTGTTGCTAATGTTCTTGTCAAAGTGTCATATTCCACAAGTCCTTTTTCGTTTCGGAACTTTTTGGCACATACCACATCACATGATCGATGCACGATGGCAGACAATTGAGGATGTAAGACAACGAATGAATGGTAAACTGATGAGAGTCAAGGCAGGGTGTGAACCGTGAATGAAGGTAATATATTGCGGATTAATGGTAATTCCTTTCCGAAAATTTTCAAGTAACTTGCGCCCTTCTGCTGTTTTTTGTCGGCAACATTAATATGTGATATTGTTTCATACGGTTTTCTACTGTTTCCTTGTTTGAATGTTATATTACAGACGTGGGTGGTCTGAGTGCGTCGATGACGAGGTGTTAGCATAATAATTTTCGGCTAGTTACTGTCGTCGGTTGATTTGAAGCCTTAAATGTGTTTTAATCGTATTACGTATTTTTCGGAAAGGAATCATTAAATGGAGTGAAATAATCCGATTTTTTTCTGTAAGAAAATCGATTATGTTATTCATATTGAAACATGTGATGCTCGAACAAGAAATTTGACCCTGAAAACAGAATTACTTCTCGGCCAAGGTTTCAGGTTAATCCTTTAATGTCTGAAATTTATTTGAAGCGTATTTGGTACTTTTATATCTTACTATATTATAGTGTGTCTTCGTATGATACGAAAGCCTTGTTGCAGATGGATGCGGACAAATTAAGGACCTCCCTATCACTCATTTTACAGGATCATTAAATCATCATTTAAATTATTCAAAACTGAACGAACAATTCAAATGTTTTAATTTTTGTTTTTTGCAGAAAAGATTGCCTTCCAGAAAATGTCCACCCCGAATTTCCACAACCCAGCTCATTATGAAGGCTCAAAAATTTGACTGAGGAAAACCAATAAAAGTAAAAGTTACTTTATTGGATGACTAGCTTCATTTTTGTGGCACTCATAATTTAATTAGACACGAAAATAAAATAAAAATAGCAATAATTGAATTGATGATAGTATAAGTACACAAATAATTAGTAAAATAAAATAGTAATAAGTTAAATATAGAGTTTTTTGTGGCAGGAAAGTGAAGTCTATTTATGCTTTTATTGCACGAGTCCTAGTGGTACGAAGGCACTGGATTATCAGCTCAAGACCTTTCCAGTCCTTTTGAAACCCTAGTTTGAATCTTTTTGCTACATTACTTTGGGTCAGGTCTCTTTTGTCTTGTCTAAAGGTTGTTCTGGGTTAGGCCGATTCAATTTTCAGCTGACAACGATTTAAGGGAAAATAATGAAGTGAAAACGTTCTTTCTGCACTAGCAAGCGATCAAAGAGGTCTTGCTCTATGAGAAGAACCACTTACACACGGTTCTATATGTCCTTTGATCTTAACATCTCGGCTACTAAGTAATCTGGTGATAGTTTGCTGATTCTCTCCTCCAGGATGTAAGCGCTACTAAATATATAGAAAGTATGACGAGAATCATCCGCAGTCATCGGGCAGCCACAAAATAAGCAGGCAGAGTACTTGATTTTTCTGTTTTGTGTATGTATGCTTGAAAAACAATTGACAGCTGGAAAGGAACATGACTTAGTGAACACCATCAGTCTTTTCGGTTGATCCAATGCCAAAGATCACTCATTAATTGTTCAGAGGGAGATTCGTTCTCCCCTCTCAGGTAAATCCTTCTTTGTAGCTAAGCAAGAAGTATGACGCCTCAGAGACTTTGCTTCTGCATTTACAGCGATCTCCACTAACGCTATGAGCCCAAAGCTTGACGCCGCTTTTCGGCACGAGCTCCACTGCGTCCATAAGTAGGAGCCCCTCGCTCAAGACTGTTGCCTCGTTTTTAACCATCAGCCAGTTGCTGCTACCAATGCTTTATTTTGAATAAAGAAACTCATCTTTGATTCAACCATCGAGCTAAAGGACAGTTCTGCAATCCGGATTGGAACAATCTCCGGGGCCCACATGTTGATCAATATTGGGTCTCAGCTTTTTCAAGCATTACTGTAGCAAAACTACTGTAGCGCTAATTTTATCCGTATTACAAGAAGTTATCGAGTATTACAAGAAGAATATCCCTGATTGATACTATGATACCTTGATACCTTGATACTATGCTCCTCCTTGACTATATTTACCACTGTTGTGATTACATTGATGGTGGGCCATCCGAAACCGAAGCCGTACTGTTTCTCTCTCTCTCTCTCACACTGTTAAGCTTTTCGAGTGCACTTCCAGGTGTTATTAAGGACCATAAGATAAACAAAGGGCAACATGTAGAGGGGAGCTCCAAATTCACATATTTTCTAAAAACTTCATCATAACAGCCAAACTTCGCATCGTTTTCGCAATCTTTTAAAGGAAATTCCATTCGCAGGGCGAAATAAATTGCACTAAACAACATGTCAGAGCTTTGATAGTGGGTAGTTTGCAGCACTTCTGTAATTAATGTGCTCCTTTAAATTTATGCATTTTTGCTGACAGCTCAGCTTGGATAATCTGATTTGTTGTTCTTTATGCATCTAAAACATCTGAATGAATAGGATGCAATGGGATATATGCCTCGACCACCATGTCAATTTTTCCAGGTCTCTAATCTAGTGGTGAAACGTGCGATTAGAAGCCTCTAGGTCACGAGCTCGTAGCACATTTTTCCCGGAGAATTCGCTGATGTTGTAACCAGGCTTTGTTAACAGCAGGTCTTGCTCTGAGATTATGTTACTCTTCTAATTTTATTGACAGTGAGATTTACTGTCCTGTGTAATAGTAGTAGTAGACTGCAACATCCTTGCTTGTCAGAATTTGCTCCAGCCTATTATTATCACTAGGAATTATCATGTTATGACTATCAGTCAGACATAAAGAAGTGACAGGTAAACATGATGAGACTCATTGTGAAATCCAACTCAGTTTGAGCTGTGTTTTTTGTAGTCCACGCCGGGATGCTTTTTATTCATTCACTCTTCATAAGTTCTCCAGTGAAAGACTCGATATCCCTTCACAATTTTCAAACTTACTTGTAAAGATCGGGTGACTTGCTTATTGTGAGTCAAATTTTCTGACAAATGGATACTCCTCCGGCACCCTCAATTTGTGAATCACAAGCGTAAGTTACTGTAAATGTCACTTTCGATATGGTTTCCGTGCATATGCTTCAAAGGCAGGCTGGGTTCGTGTACTAGTTTTGAAGACAGTATTCTTTAGATCGATTCCATAGAATATTCCCTATGACGATCGCATTAAATCATTGTGGTGACAAGTATACGATCATAGTGATAAGTATACATCAAAATTTATTACATCCGCGCGCCTTATCAACACAAGACCATCCCAAAATGTTTTACTCAGAGCAGCTGGTCAGCTCCTCTTCCCCAGAACTTGATCTGACCAGTTTTAGGCTGCAGTGAATCTGAAGATCTTGGATTATGCTTATGCCTGGCTTAGTGCTACCTAAGACATGAGACAGATCCTTGGGAAACAGGTCGTTGAAATTACACAAGATTCAACAACCTTGTCTTCTTCTCACTTTTCCCTTCATGCCTCATAGAATCACAATAGTATCACAACCTTGCATCAACTTGGCCCTTTATTGTCCGAAGGAATGTGTCCGGAAGGAATTCTACAACTTAGCAAGACAATTGAACTTTTCTTCTACCGCAATTTTAGCAGCGTCTTCTTCTGAGTTGGAGTTAATTTGCTACTACATTTTTGTCTCTAGAATAGGCGCCAGCTTCATCCTGTTCCTTTATGCCCTGTGAATAATATGTTAAATGGCCTCTTCTACATCTTCTGATCCAGCGTTTGATCAAACAAGTTATTAATTGTAGAGTTGAGCTCACAAGTTTGAGGCATGCATCCTTCTCAAAGAAGCTTTAAGACTTTGGGAACAATTATCGGTGCTTCTCATCCATGCCTTTGACAAAAGACTGATAACAAAAACAAATAAAAAAAACGTACATAAGGATTAATGTAGGGTTTGTACGTAAAGTACTTAGAAAGACAAGATATCAATAATCAGTTTTGGTCAATTTTTTGTTAATATCAACATATGTTCATACTTCAGATGTTGTAGCAGTTAACGTTCTCGTCATTTTTGCAACAAGATGCCAGGATCGATTTCCACAGATTATTGTGTATTTGAATTGGTGTCAAAGCATGAATCCCTGTATAGATAGATACAGGGATCTCTAAGCGATTATGACGGGATTAAATTTGAATGGATTGAATGGTCAAGTGCGGGTTTTACCGGATTACTTACTTATGTACCATTGGTCCAGAAATTATTTAACTCTAGAACGAATTACGGCCAGCAATCTGTGATGAACTTTTGGGCCGCAATAACAAAAAAAATAATAACGACAAAAACAAAAATCCTTTTGCGATCTGGTTTACATATTGTATGCATACCAAATCGCAGAGGTATGGATGGAGCCTTCACAAACGCTTTTTATTTTGGTTAGGGCCATTGCCTATTTTTATTTTTTTCCAAGGAATGATTGTCTTGATTCAGGCAAACACCTAAACTCTCAACAGTCGATTATAGAGAAAATACTTGGAAACGGTCTAGCACACAGGATGATGTTTGAAGGACGAAATACTAAATTCAAATCTACAAAATTTGAATAAGTACGGCCTTCGTCTACGGTCCACTTTCATCACAGTCAACCGCAGACCCTGTCCTTTAAAATCTTTCGTCTCAAACTATACCTATCTGTTGATCAGACAATCGATTTTTTGAATGCAAGCATCTTTGCACGATCTTTCTTGATTGAATCTGTCTGGCGCTTCCAAGTCTCGTTTTTCGGTTTGTAAAAAAGTCCTTTTCAGTATTTGGAATCCAAGTTTGCATTGCTAGTAACCAGCCCACTAATTCTTGCAAGTTCACTATGAACTTCGTGAGCTTACAGAATTCATGCTAGTTCATTACTTTCACAACTTCTTCCGAAACGAATATCTCACACCAATCATCGTAGTATCTAATTTCTCATTGTCCTCGACTTCAAGTCTTTAGCCTCTCGTTTTTAAGAGAATTAAACATTGCTGTCGATTTCATACAGGTGAAACTATAGGTTCGTGCATACAGAAGTTCGCCTCACTGCGAATTCGGCTGATTTTCAAGCAGGATGCAAACAAAATGCCTTGATAATTAGCTGGACTCGTATTTTAATCTCTTCTTTTTTTATCCATTGTATTGTTAACACACACGACTTGATGCTGGGTCTGCACCAATCAACACGTTACCTTGAGGTCTCATCGACCTCAAGGGTATGGAATAGCAACGAACACAATGAGAATTTCCAAAACGACGTAGAAGGAATCTTTTCAATTTTTTTGGGAAACTTTCGGAAATTTCTACTGAATTCTTCTATGTTATCGACATAGTCTTAACAAATTCAGCAACAGGATTGGATTTTAAGGAATCTGGAAGACAAAAAAGTAGGATCAAACAAGCCGACAGCTGAAATACAAAATATCATCAGGAATTGAGTCGTAAAAGAGTGGATCAAGCTCACGGTCTCTCAAACACGAATTGAATAATCATCAAGTAGGACATCCTTTTCTATCTTATATTAAGGATTTCTTACTTTCAAACTATGTAGGATTACACTACTCCCTTACACCTCAAGCTCACTTGTCGAATACTCCCCGTAGAGCCGTATACGATAAACTCATCCAACCTACTGATGAGGGTTTACAAGCCACTCGTGTCAACTGAATTTACCTCAAGTGTTAAGGAAACATTCTCCTCAACAGTCTCCTCAATATGTTTTGCATGAAATCCTTGTTCTAATATTTATACAAAATTTTTCGGGACAGGGATGAGCAAAAACAAATCTGGTCACAATGAAAGTAGGATTTAAATCAAGCGTTAAGGAGGAAATTCAAGGCTGTCCAGTGGGTACTAGGATAGAACTACTAAGTAACTTACATTGTCACAAAAAGGAGAAAAGAGTAACATAAACTAGATCCTAAAGACATATCTTGGGTTACGACTTTATTGAAAGTTTTCTTTTACTGCCGTTTCAAGATTCAGCCTAGTTTCCTGTGCTGTGCTCTCGCAAAAGTGTCAGAAATAAAGTGGAAGTCACCAACATGTTAATAAACGGCCAGCCTTGTAATGCAATGATTTTCTGGTATAAGACTCCCACAAATTCCACGCAGAGGTGGTCTTTTTGTTCTGTTTTCAGGCTCCTTTTACTTCCAGCTTCCCGCAGGGCAAGAAAGCTAGCAGAAACAATATTTCTCTATATCGCTGGGTTGAAGGTTCACTTCCAGTGATTCCGACGGTAATTGGCGTTCTCCTATCCCTAGTTCAGAAAAAAACACTAGAATTAGGTTCTTAGTTCAAAGCATAGTGGCCAGCTCGACGGATACGATTTGGTATCGCTACGGCTTGATTGCGAACCTCAACCCTAGGGGTATATTCAGGTACCACGGGCTGCCGGGCCCATTCTTCAGATGGATTAGCTTATTGGTGTAGGCCTTTTAGAGAGAATCGTGGTGGCTTGTGGTGCACATGGACGGCGTTGTCCCATATCAACGTCAGGAATAGATAGGTTCCCCATCTAACAGCGTTAAAAAATTTAGAGAACCCCAATTCTAACTGGTACTGCGCGTTCCCGGCAATACTAGAAAAAGTGATAATAAAAATAAAAATGTTGACTTTCCAGTGATATGATAAAATCTTCGGATAATAATTCATAGAAGCCACATAAGCACGATAAAAGTTTGTATAGCAGTAGGAGCGCCTGGGGGTACTTAGTTTACCGGTAGGGCATAGGCTACGAAAATGCAAATCTTCAGTGGGCGCTCCCTAATAATATAAGCAAATATAATAAATATATCCTTAATTCATAACACTAAACTCCATGAGTTTAACAAGGAGCGATAAGATCGAAATTCAAAATCGGCACGTACAGTTGTACAGCTAAAACTTGTGGACTTTCGCAAGACTGGGAGTCAAGAAAGGAGAAGTCCGTGGATCGGGCATCCTGAACAACCAGCTTCCATTAATTGCTGTCAGATCGAAATCAAATATTAACTATGGATGCAACGGGACAGCGCAAGAAGCTAATCGCCTTTCAAATGCGCATTCTTATGAATTATATTCATATGTTTCATCTTGCTTGAATGAGAAACGAACCCATCCTGACCGTACGCTCAGGCACTCATGCACATGATCTGTGGATTTCACAAGGTTTTTACATCCGGAATACAGCAGCAAATAAGGGATTTACGTCCTAGTATTTGCTGGCTTAATAAGAAGAGCATTTTTTCGCTTATGTGCCAGGCATTTCTGGAGTACGTGCTAGGTTCCATTGCCTAATGCTCTAGTGATGAAATTTCGTCACTTCTTTACTCCTCTTTCCTTGGGCCGTTTTGGCAGCTATTGTTGTGGTCAAAAGCTTTTCAAATAATACTTTGTATACATACATAGGAAAGGTTAACTCGTGTCGTTTGATTCTTTCTTGATGGTTCGACCATTACCTTACGATAGAACCTAAAATTAATGATTTCCCACCATCCTCCCTTGAGAAAATTCAGCCTTCCAACCTTTTACCAGTTTTTTTTACACTCTCTTTGTGATCCCACCTCATCTACCATAGCTGTGCTATTCCATTGACCAGGCTTTTCTGTATTTTTTGTGGCTTTTTGTCAAACTTTCTACTCAGAGGTCTGTCCTGCTCCTGGGTTCGAATATGATAGCTGAAAGTTGACAGATTCGATTGCGAGCGTCAAAATTTCTTTTGCTCCAGCGCATTGCTCTTGAGTAACATGAGCAGGAGAAGTGTTTTGAACTACGACCTCATCTTAAATTTAAAGTATTCCACAAGGACTTGCACATCCGATGTTTTCTCGCAGCTCGGTGCCGAGGTTATCGTATTAAAACGGGTCCGCTGGATTTTATGATAGTGAGTGAAAGAGGGTGCCTCTGCGAATTGATCGGTTGTTGAAAACTTGTTTGATGCAACACGCACGACTAACATGCAGTTCTTGTTGTAAGTTCTTTAATGCCTAACTATTCCACAAAGAAGAAAATCCCCAGTGTAAGGCCTATCAGTCACGGGTATGCGCTGGTTGAATCGAAAACAGCAGTCAAATACCTGTGCATACTGGTAGACTCGAAAAACAACAAAACTCAAGGAGATTTTCCATACAAATCAGCACAATAGCTGACAAAGTCGCAGCGCGTGGCATAACATTCATTCAATCGATGGCCAAGATATGGGTGACCCACCAAATCACTCGTAATGAGCGCTGTGCAGTCGTTTCTCTCTCTCTTATCTAGACCAGAGAGAAAATCCTTTTCCGGTTGATGGGTTGAAGGGTTGAAGGGAGAAGTGCACCTGCCTCTATGATTGGATATGATCTTGTCTCGCTTCCCCCGCTTCTTTCTCTTCTGAGAACGACGCTCTCAGCAAGTGGCGCTACAAAGTAAATGTGTAGATTGAACAGCCTCTGGGACGGCAGTGCTGGTGATCCCAAGGTTGACAACTTTCGCCCTCCTTGTGAGAGAAGGCAGAATGTTTACCTGCATAGAAGCGAAATCATCAGGGAATCATTAACAAGGAAAGCGAGACAAAACTCTTACATCGATTGGCCTACAGTCCTGACAGCAAGACACAAAGCAAAAGGTTCATTACACACCTGATCCCAGACCTGGGGCCGTTGCATCATCGAACGCAAGTTGAGATTGATTTCTACCTGACCAAGCTCTTATGCGGACATGAATGTTTTCGGTTTGAGTGGTCATGCTCTAACAGAGGTGGGTGACACCTGTCAAATATTCTTCTATTGCAAAAGATGGAGTAAGCAGCGTGATGACTTGTTTTGTGAAATAGGAGAGCTCTACCCGGAAAATATGGTCAGTAAATGCTTGGAACGGCTTAAATATAGAATCGGGTACACCTTACAAGCAGGCATACTGGAGTATCGGGAAACGTCATGGATGGATCTTTTTTCCACTTCCTTTCGCCTGTTCCATCCCGCTGGGGAAGGGATTACTGTAAGGCACCTCTACGCGTAGGAACACAGGCCTAGCCCAAATTAATGTGTCAAACGATTCCAGACGTAAGTTCTCAAGATGACAGGGTAGGTATTTAGTGGGTAGTCTGCAGCATTGCGCACCTGAGAGTCTCGCACTCAGGCATAGTAACGCTCTAGTGACCAATTTCGAGCCCAGTTTCGGAAGACAAGCCCGTATAGGGTCAACATTCCTAGTTAGATTTGCTTGTACTCATGACATTTGATTTTTAATTTTTTTTTCTTTAAGTGGATTTTTGAGTTTGATTTTTTTTTTTAATTTTTACTTCGATTCAAGTTTTACCCACGAAGGAGTGATACAACTTATACTAGTATAAGCTAGCACTAGTAAGAGGTAGATTTAGGTAGATTGCAATTGGTGGATGCTTTAGAATAAGACCCTGGCAAGGTATTTATCAGCGGTCAATGAGAGCTTGTATACTGTAACTCTGCAATACATCAAAAGAATTAAACCAGGCTAGCAAATTGTTTTGCATATGATGCCAAACTTGAATTTTTTTGCACTTTTATTGAAACATGTCTTGAACTCGCCACTTGTGAGACATGAACTCGTTTTCAATTCACATACTTTCAAGTTAAGATGCAATTATTTTAATTTCCAAATTATCATATACGCTACATGTTTATTACTAATAATATAATACACGTAATAATGTCGCGTGCTATTTGACAACTACCGAGTGTCCAAGTGTCCTCTGTATCCAACGTAAACCACAAAAACCACAATTGGAAACACTAACGAAAACGACAGACTCCAATAATTTGTTAATGTGGTTGATATGTAAATGGATGATGAGCAAGCCAGTGAAGAACCAAACAACGGTCATCACAATGCCATTTAGGTAGTCATCTTGATCCTTTTCATTACTATTATTGTTGTCATTTCCCATCAAATTGTCTGGTCAGTGAATTTGTCTTTTGACCAAACGACCAATTTTCTTGGCGTGACACGAGCAATCAAGAAAATTTTCTTGTGGTTTCTGTTCAAGTGCTGCAGGACCTCTTGAATGATTCAATGAAACATTGTTTTAGGTTGAAATGGTATCGCTATATTTATAGTTGTTATATGAACCAGTATTTAATTAGGCTTTTCAATTTTTTTGATTATAAAGGCAAGCGCGAGACTTGTCTTTTAAAATTTTTTGAAAATTCGGTATGGCCTGCATTTATGCTTTGTAAAAGTTTATCTTTTATTCAGCGGAACTATTACAGTTTTCTCGTTTGGGTACAAGAATATGTCAACAGTTTAGTAAAGGACCTTAACATAATCGACTTAAAAAAATCCCAGCTCTTCATAAATTTTTGCATATGATCCAAGTAAGGAAGTGTAGCACATGACAGCATCGTCCTAAAGGAGTTATTTATACAACCAAAATAATGATTTCAAAATATAATCTCTTCATAATTTCGGTTTTATGAATAGCACACATGAAACTCAATGTTAAACCTAGGAGAGCTGCCTCCTACAGCAAATTTGAAGCTATTTTTCAAAGCTGAATGAGATACGTAAATTGTTAGGATTCATTAGGATTCAAAGTTCATTAGTCAACGCCTCCAAAGACTTGATATCAAATACTCACTGGATGGATTTAAAAGAGTCCTGGTCTACATTCTCTTTCGATCTGATAGAAGGAAATCATTTATTTGCAGGTTCATACTAGGTAAAATAATTTTTGTTTTGTTTTATTTTTTGAGAAAGAGAATCAATTTCCACTGAATTGAAGGACATGGACAGGACAAAATTTAAATATATTTAACCAAAAAATCATATCACTTGATGGACTCTTTATTATTGCTTACTGTTTTTATTTATTTACCAACCATTTACAAATTATGCCTACCTAGGCTTCACTACACCTTCCCCGCTTAAACTAAGATCAGGCCCTCATCATGAAGGTAAACGGCATGCGTTCAAAAGTCCCAGAATTTGCCAATAGGTGGCACAACTAAAAATGGGAATGACTCATTTCGACAGGCGCATCTGTCACTAGTTTATGTATGACGTTTCATGACATTTCGTTTAATCGCTTACAAGCTATAGTCGTTTGAGTGACGCTACTTTCGCCTTCGTAAACAAAATAGAACAACAGAAATACCTAATCTTGATCAAACAATTTTATTTTGTGCACTTTTTACCAATGATTACCATGGTTGCAGAAGTGTTATCCCACATCTGCTCCTTCGAGATCAACAGTTTATCGGTGGTTTGATGAATTGACAATAGATCGTAAAAGCACAGAAGACACATCTCGCTCTGGAAGGCCAAAGTGTATCGAACCTTCTTGAATGATCTTAAAGTGAAATTGTGCGAATTAAGTGAGGCTGTGGGCATATCAGAAGAATGGATTGGATACATTTGCACGATATTTTAGAGATGAAAAAAAAACAGCCCGTTTGGCGTTGTTGCAGGAAAATGGAGCGGACCTTTTTCGACGTTTTGTGACGATGGATGAAACATGGATCCATAACCATCATAGCCCTGAGTCCAATAGGCAGTTTGCTGAGTGGCTGGAAAGCCACAATAGCCGAAGTCACAATAGCCAAAGGCCAACGCTCGACCGGAAAGGTTATGGTCCCGGTTTTTGGGATGTCCATCGCATAATCTTCGTCGATTACCTGTAAAAGAGAAGAACAGCAGAGTACTATTGCAGCGTTATCGGATAAGTTACCAACCCATATGTCGAAGCAAAAAGTTCTGTACCATCACGATAGCACACCGTCATATCTTATCCACCCTATAAGCGTTGGCCCCCAGTGACTATTATTTGTTTCCAAACTAAGACGCAGTATTCCTCGTAACAAGAGTAATACTTGTAGACTTGATGAGACTTGAGGTTAAGGAAAGAAATCGAAGTGCTTCGGCAACGGGCACCAAAAAGCTGAAAGTCAAACCTGTGCTAGAACCATGCAAAAATGGTAGCTACGCTGGACCACATGTATTTCAGACCGTTGGACTGCTAGATTTATTATACTTTTTGAGCCATGGATCAACCGGAAACATGGAGGGTTGAACTTCTATATTTCGCATATTTTGATGGGCGCGGACAAATTCGGGCATCTTATCTAGACCAGAGAGATAATCCTTTTCCGGTTGGTGGAGTTGAAGGGTATAAGGGAGAATGGCACCTGCCTCTATAATTGGATATGATCTTGTCTCAACGTTGTTACAAACAGAAGATGCGCGAAACGCGATAGCTTACTTTGTTGATTCCATCCTCAATACGAACAGGGATGAGACTTGTTTAATGGACTAACTCATTAAACAAGTTAGTCCATTAAACAAGTCTCATCCCTGGAAAGCGGTGCCTTAACGCAGGCTAAATTGATGTTGTCTTCATGACACATTTAGGACTTCTCCCGAGAATAATGTACAAGCGGTCCCAGGCTGGATCCTAGCCACAGCGGTAACTATAGAGGATTCTTTTAGCGGATGCGAGTCTCACGCACGCAGACATGGGACGAAGTATTTTTGTAATGTAATGTTATTGTATGTAATATTCTAACAACTTTTATTTGTTTAAAAACTCCAATCCTCAAATTTTATTGACGAATGTTGCCTTCACCTTGGAGAAGAATTGGTGGATTTTTTCCAGTATTTCTTCTAGATTGGAGATGATCTGGTTAGGATTCTTGTCAGAGGTGTAGAGAAAAATGTTGGGAATTTCAGACGTCTATACATTGTAAAGTGCCGGACTCAGACAAGACCCTTGTGGAACACCCGCAAGAGCAGTTTTGGGAATGAATGTTGCACCCCGAACTTTCACGTGACTATCTCTTAATTAATGAGGTATAATTTAGAGATAGTCAGTGTTATCCATTGTCCTGAGTTTTCCATAGTCTCATTTCATTGTTTCATAAAATTTTTGTATTTTTATTTCTTGGTAGTCGATTGGAGCATTTCAGACTTACGGGAACTTTGTCGAGTATCTTTCTGTTTACTCCTGATGTTAAAATCCGTAGCATTCTCTCCTATTAGGTATCTATTGTATCCATTGTTTTTCCTCTGTAAGTATCAATACGTCTAAGGTAACATTTTTAAGGTGCTCTGACACTTTCTTGGTTAATGCTATTCAGCAAAACAGTCAATTTGTTGAAATTCCTACAGAATAATGAGATGATTTACTGTCACCACAATTTTGGCAGTAGTAGTTACTCAGATGTCGCTCATTCTTTCCTACGGCACCTTCACAAGAAATTCATTTTCACATTTTCCGACGTTCTTAAATTATTTAAAACTTATCCAGAGAAATGAGGAAAACGTAAATTGAAACATTTCACGTTCTAAAATTAAATATTCTATAAATAAATAATTTGTTGGCCGTTAACACCAAAGAACCGAGCTCATCATATAATTAGAAAGCATGGGTTAATTGTTTCGCTGAGAAAGTTAGCACTTGTTTCATTTAAAAACTGAATTAATGAAGACATTTCCTGTATTCAACTCCTTTTGTGGGTAATGTTTCATTTAAAAATACACAAAGTGCTAGTATCAGCCGCTCCAATTATAAGTGCTAACTAGTGATTAAAAGCCAAAAGACTTGTAGTATAGTATTTACGCCAAGGATGATATGCACGAGACCCAAACCAGGAAAGAGTTAGGAATACACTTAAAAAGACCATGCCGTCAGTAGAGCTCACTTTAATTACAATTACTTAGGAAGTTTAATTGCTCTTTCAATTATTACCTACATGATATCTGACGCTCCTGGCAAAAGACTTAGGCTCCTTAACAATATGTTACATACGTCGACTAATTATTTCCATTTATAAACCCTTCAATAAATGAACTCTACTTCGACATTAACCGAACGACGTTACTTTGGAACTTCCGATATGAACATCTTGAAAATATCATTCAAACGATACAGTGCGGAAAATAATCATTAGGACTTTATTAAATTATGGTGGGGCAAAGGAAAGGCTCAACGAGAAGTCGAAAAGAAAGTACGATCCCTAGCAATCAGCTCACAGTCCTGTTTTAATATGGCATCGTAGCAAAGAGTGTTATTTGAATCGATGAAACTAGTATCGTCCTGTTCAAATATTTCTGAATCTTGAGATTTCCCAAATGTCGTTCAGCCGACAATGATGACGACGATGACGGTATCTCTTTTGAAACTAATAATCCACTCGAAGCATGTAATTAAATTTCTCAAGGGCGCTGGGGACTCGGAGAAAGCAATCTCCAAAAATACGATTTGAACCGCAATTCCCGATAACACCGCACATTCGAATGAACTAAAACCTACGTTTGTTCGTCCCGAGCCGATCCTTCTCAAATTCATGCACGCCCCCACAGCCATTCACCTTCCTGCCTTCCTTCCTTTCTTCCTGCACAGCACAGCACCGCTCGTTGTGGAGCGGATAAGTTCCGGGGCAATTAACAACCCTTTCGAGTTTCCTAACACATCTGTGCCATCTAATAATCAGCTCAAGTCATAACATTTGTAAAATGCCGCCGCCCGTGATGGCATGCAATTAATATCACAGGACGACAACGGCGAGACTTAGTGAATGGCTTCGAGCCCACCCTGGAAGTTTTCTTTAGCTAGTGTTGGTTACGCTATAAATCCAAGGGTTGGCTGCATTACAGCGTTCGGCCTCCGTGTTATTGTCCTCATTATGGGTCCGGAGATTATAATTCCTGCCACGTCTACCTTCACAAAAATGGCTCTGGCAAGTGCAAATAAAAATATCCTCGGGAGAGGTAGTGGCAAAACGATTCGCTATCCTCATTGTATAGGTGTGATGTTGTGATATTGTAGGATTGGATGGCGGTCGGTAAGATAAGGCTATGTTTCTCCGGTTTCGTCGTTGTCGTCGTCGCATTACCAAGCAAACGGGGGATCCTGTTATCAGGTTTGCAATTTATCGAAATGAAAATGGCTGTGCAAATTTGGCTATCTCGAGCAGGACCGACACGGGAATGAAGGCATTATAGAGCACATTTAGAGCAAGGAAGATGGGAATCCTCTTTTTGAATCTTATTTGATAGAAGGTAAGCTGAAACATAGAGCAAATCTAGGTTTCATCTTGTGATTGACATGGAGGAAAAACTTAGCCCTTGTGCTTAACACTTTTAATTATTTGGCAAAAATGAACTAGAACTTTTCCTCACCAGCGGACTTATCCGTAATAACGAGTATTCATAAGCGCGGGTTAATCAAAACATCTCAACAGAAAAAAATTTACCCAGCATCCCCTTTTAATTTGTGTTGACTTAAAACTCTCTCCAGCACCATAGTTTCCACTACTCACCATAACAACATACCTTGCAAACTTTTCAGAATGGACATTACCTGGCGAGAAACGCTATTTAACAGCTCCATGAGAAGTTAGCACTTGAGCTATTCTTCAGGCTTAAGGATAGTTGCCGGCATGCTGATAGAGATGTCTAGGTGCCTTCGCTTTTCTCCTTCTCATCGCATTTCCCATTCTTGGTTTCATCTGTCGCTTGGAACGACAGCTGTGAGGGTGGATTTCGTTCGTATAGCGTTAACTACACTCAAAATGTGTACTTTGGTGCCTAAAGAGGTTTTCACCGATTGGCAACGTTAAGAGATCTGGCAAGTGATTAATATTGTGTTGTACTCAAGTGTCGAGTTGATGTTGGCTTCGATGATTTCAAAATACTAAATTTCTTGTCAAGGATACAAATGTATGAATGACATTGTTTTACAGATATAGAACTCTTGATAAATTAGCAATGCTACGTAGCGGGTAATGTGATGAATGCCTTAAGGTAACTTGAGAAATTTGCGGTTCAGAATAGGCTTAGAATGGCATGTCCTTGCTTGCCAATGCTGTCAATCGAATTGTAAAAAAAAGCGAAGCGGTAAGGCTTAGAAAGGCGTAAGGCGAAGAAATACTTCTGCTGGTTTATGGCAAGAAACGTTGGAAAACTACGACAGAATCTTAATAACGAGTTAGGCAATAAGAACGGAAATCGTAAAGCTCCTTGATTTGGTCTGTCCCAAAAACCAAACTAACAATCCGTAACATTCATGGATAATATACGACCATGTATATAAGCCAACCATTTAGTGTTCTACTGGCCGAAAGCTGTTTAAAAAATCGAGAATACTGGTTCTTATTTCTAAAGTATCTAGATAAAATCCAAAAATAATACAATGAAAATATAAGTATAATCGTTGTACATGATGAATTCTCCTTTGAAAATTCTCCTTTTTCCAAATAAGAATATTGACGTCAGGTGTTTTGCACATTGAAGAATCAAATTCAAAATCAAAATAGTTGACGCGCTCCAGACATGTGAAAACAACAATCACATTTTGTTGTTTACACATGACACCACATATGACTTGATAATATATTAATATTTCTATTAATATTTTTGTGATGGTTTTCGGGGAAAAATGTTTCCTAGGATAAGCATTTGTTTCTCAGAACCGAAATTCGATCGAATTTCATAAAACCACCGAGAAATTGTATTTACGAAAAGTTTTCGGTCAAAATAAGCCAATGTCAATCCTAGAACTGACATAAGTCTATTGGAATAGCAGGCGATTGGCTTGGATAGTTCGCCAAAAGAGACTTAATGCAATTTGGTTTACAATATATTATCGTTAGCCGAATAGGCAGGGCTAGTCGTAGCTGTCCATCCCCTGAGAGCTTAGCCTCTTTGTTTTATGACACCAAATAATTAAATTGATGTCTCGGAGAACTTCAAAGTCCTTTTGGTACCTTGTCCCTGTCCATACTTGAACCACGAGCTATTTTTTGTTCCTCAGCTCTACATCTACTGGGTGGCTCATCCTAGCAACGAACCCACATGCGTTAGATCACCAAAGAAAAAGGACATTTCCCTTTCACCAAATCTTTTTGATCTGTAGTAAGCAGTTTGGTGACCCCAACGTTATTCTTAATCTATCAGAAATTCGCCATAAGATAGTTTCGCCCTCTTAGCTTCGTAATTTATAGAAAAAGCAATCAAGAGCACTGAGTACAATCAGTTTATACAAAATTTACAGAATAACCTTTATGGAAGGATCAACACGCAACAAGAAGAAAGTGGATCGAAGGGAACATCACCGATTTACTGAGGAAAAGCATGGGCTGGACAAGCTTGCTGTATGTCCACAAATGGTTGAAAGATTACTTTCAACCATTGAAGTTGTTCGTTGAAGTTCAAACTTCAACGATTACTGGAAGCTATTTGAGTTTTAAAGGCCGTATACCAGAGGACAAATGCGTGGCATGAATAGATTCACAGAATCACTTTGAAGTGTTCACAGCGATACTTGGTTGACGACAAAGAGGCTTGAAGACTCTGCGAGTCCAGGTAGTAGTATTACAACGATTGTAGTTCTGAATTCAAAGCTACAGACAAATAACCAAAGCGTTTACGTGGACATGGTGAATTCAACAAGTTGTCAAGAATATTCCGGGCCATCAAATCACTATTAAAAGTTCCGAATTGAGGTACAACCCAAAGACAAACAAGATCCTGACCGACTTGATGATATTTCTTATGTTTTCTTAGATATGTTTTAAGCGGAATTCCAAGTTAAGTTAAACAAAGTTAAACAAAGAACTCATCCGAGCCAGGGTTATAAGGCCAAAGGTCTACAGGCGCAGCGCATCACTGAAAATTGCACAACCGAGCTTCAATGGAACTGTCTGCAGTGGATACCAGCGAAGGAACTTGGTCCGATTGCAAATCGGACTTTGACAGGGACTAAGCAACAAGCAAAAATGCTTCATCCAGTATTCGATAATTATTCATGATTCAGCTTCTGCCCATGTCTCCTTGAAAATTGTCAACCTCCCTCAGGTTATTGGTACCAGAGATAGACCACAAGGACGAGCCGTATCTGCAACTTTGCAGTATCTGCAAATTCATACATGTGTGATAGGAGTGTACGACGGGACTCAATAATTTGGACTTGTCAATAGCACACTGGCATACTGGTGTTAACATCCATTTGCTTCTGAACCCGATTACAGGGCACATGTTTTGTATAAACATTCCCTGGAAGACCCTAAATTTTTGACAAGCTTGCGTCCATCTTTTGACTTTTCTTGAGATGAAACTTTAGTATCAACCTAAGATTAAATTCCTAATAATTTCGAAGAAGAGTCGATCTGAACCTCATGGAGCTTCGCAATGCATGATATGCATGCGTCTGTATCCATTATTTTCTTCCAAGGTTCTTCAACCAAGTTCTGTCAACGAAACAACATCTTTTATTATTCAGATGAACAGGAACTGCTCTAAGCCTTTACCTTAAGCTTGAGCGTTCTGCTGAAACTTGGGATAGATGCTGCACTAAAAGCAAAAAATTACAGAGAACCACCTTTTAAAACCTTTCTCACCACCTTTTAAAACAATGTTTATGAGGCTTTACTGAAAAATAATAATGAGTGCCTGAATCGAATTATTTCGAAAATCAGTCCGAAATCAGTGAGTGTTCTGCAGTTATTCTCTGAATCGCAGCTTATATAACAGCATCTACCTTCAATAACGGTGGTTTTGCTTTGATGTCTTTTATTCGCTACGGGACCAAGTGCTCATGAATGAATGCGTACAGAGGATAGTAAACGGATCAGCAGGACGGAGCAACATGCGGACGAATCAACAATTTCAGGCAAACTCACAACGATGCTCTAGGTATGGGTGCTCACTTACATGCTGCATCAACGACTCTATTTAGGCATTAGCAAATTTTTCATGTTTAATATTTGGTTTTCTGGTGAGCAACACTTTAAAACGATTTTCTGACAGCTGTCATTTTTCAAGCCACGGTGCAATCGGGCACACGGATGCAAATCGGACGGGGCAAACGTTTCAAATGCTCCTCTTTCGTTTACCAACCGGAAATATTATGTCAACCGTTTGTCTACACGTTGAAAAATGGTCGCCCCATACCATTGCATAAGTTGATTATCAGTGGACAGGGTATCACCATCCAAAAATAGACGTCAATTATATTTGTGTCCGTGTGAAGCTCATGTATATACAAAGGTGCTCCAAAGCTATTGTTTGTGTTTCTAAAAAAACATCATAACAGAAAAAAGTATAGCGAATACGGCCTATATCAAAACGAAGAGGCCACACGGACTCGTGCGATATGCATTTTTTTGATCAAACAAAAAAATTTTTTTTTTTTTTAAATTTTTTAAGGTTATCTTGAATTCCCAGGGATATATTACCACTGTTAATCGTGCACTTTTCGATAAAAAAAGTAAACCACATTTTTGAAGCTTTAATCAATCAAAATTGACAAACCCACATTTGCACCCATGTGGACTCCGTGTTACAGGAAAGAGGTGTGTAGACCGAGAGTTAAAGTCATATTAGATGCCTTTTTTTTAATTTATCCTTAGCGCATGAGGAGTTTTCCTTTAGATCGGATAAACCTTAGCCCTAACTAACTAACTAATTCTGATTCAAAACCGAAAGGTACTTGACATTCATATGGGAACCAGAAAGAGATGGAAAGTCGAAATCCTGGCTGACGTGGAAGAGTTTATTGTGTCTGCATCCTTGTTCCGTTGATGTGATTGGTCTCGTTGATCAACTTTGAAGTTTGTCTGTTGCTGGCGGAAGTTGGCTGTCCGCAATCACCTTGTCCCTTTTCTACATAAAATTGAAGCTTTTAGTTCAATATTGTGCGTGGTAAGGCAGGAGATTTGGAAGAGTATGGGAAAGCGATATTTTCAGCGATATTCTGGGAAATCAGTTTACTTATAATAGTTTCTGTCCGAGTTGTCCTTTTTTTTAGTGTTTATATATATATCGTATGATCGGCTTATCACTTTCAATATGCCTAATTCGACAATCTGTAGCTCTTCTGCTATGGTAGGGGAAATAGAATCAGACAGGGAAGCTATACCTAAGGATCGGTCTGATGAGGGTTTTATACACTAGAAGCATAGTGTTTACTTGGACTGACTTGTTAGAGAGCAGGAGAGCTAGATCTGCGGAACCCTAAGTGGCTTTTTTACTGCTAGAAGGGGCGTAGGTATTAAGTTTGAGTTGGGAGCGAGACATCAAGCCCAAGTATTTTGTAGAATTTCTTAATGCCACAAGGACCACTTTATTATAGCAAGTGCAGATCAGTGGCTTTTACCAGAGGTGTTTTGGAAGCGCATGAATTCGCTTTTTCTACGTTGATTTAAAGACCAATTCGGAGAGGTATTTTTGTAGAAATCTTTGTTTGGTGGGGTGTCCTACTGCGTCTTTAGAGGGGACATGCAGTTGTGAGTAGCAAGAGCTATTATTTCAGCCGCGTATAGGATTGTGTAGGGTTGGGTTGGTGATATTAATTTGAGCAGAATTCTGTGTATCGTATGTCGATCTCACTTAAAGTAAATGTTGCAAAGAAGCTAAAGAAGTGTGGGCCAAGTATAGATCCTTGAGGTACACCCGATCCAATGTTGAATATATTAGAAAAGGCACTAGAAATGTTCACAAGAAACGTTTTGGAAACCGTATCCAGCAACAGGTTTGTAGATTTCGGTATTTTTAGCCTCATAACATCACTCTAACCATCTGAAAAATGCAATTTGTCATACATCCAATGACATGTTAACATCTGTTAAGGAACTGTGTATAGGAACCATGGGTATAATTTTTGACAAATGTAAAGCTGGAAGCGACAAATGCTCAAGTATAAGTTGAAAATTTACTATTAATTTGTGCTCAAACATGGGTAAACATTTACTTCCTGTAAACTCAACAGTCAAAAATTAATGTAGGATACGAATTTAATAGTAACGAAAGAATCATTACCTCGGCAACCGCATCGGATGGAATGTAAGAATGGAACGAAATTAATAACATCCTTATAGAAAGAGGCAGAGTCAGTTCAAATATTTTATTTTTTCAATTGGGACTCATCCAATTCGATTATGCGTCAAGCCTGTATGAAAAGAAAACAAACACGACTGCCATTTAAGGTCGAGGAATATAGAGTTTAATGAAAACTTGTCCTTGTCTACTCTGAGTTGAGTGGACCGATAAATAAATCATATAAAATCATGTAGTGTTTCGTGACGATCGTTTATGACCATAATTATATAGTAGTATAAGATGTATCCTAATTCGAAATGATTTCCGGAGTGACGCCTATGCGATTTATGCGTCAACCATGCGTTACTATTCTTTCTAGCCACATCGCAAACCACCACATTTCAGCCAGGACGTAGTGGAACAGAAAAGACGTCAAATTGTTAAAATTAAAGAAAAATCTCGTTGGCACTATTTTTTTTTTGTCCTTGAACCATTCCATCGTTCCCCGCTACTCCCTTTGTTACGTCCACAAACGCATTTTTGTGGTGCGCCATCTTCGGTTCGATGTTATATTCTGAGTTTTGTCTGTCTGAAGTATCCTCGTTTACATTTATTATTTATTACTTTGAGGGGATTTTATAATTTGATCCCAAGCATCCTTGCCTGTTATTGTCGTAGGATGAAAAAGCTGCGATAGCCTCGTCCAACCGCCGTTGTTGCGCATATCCAGGTCATACTGTAAGGGATGCGTTATAGGTGTAAGGTAGCTTAAGATCGTGACAGTCCCAAGTAGGGTCGATTCAAATAAGTTCGGGGCCAAGTTGATCTGACGGACGAAATCGACTCCCAAATATATGTAAGTTCTGGGTCAACTGGGGCACGAAGTAGAAATCTAGCGACTTGGTCCCGCCTTTTAATGTGACGTCGCCTGTGAGTTTGCCCAGGATGGTGTCTCGAGTGCCGTCTGCAGTGTGAAGGTGAAAATTAAACCGAAGTCAACCTCTGTGTTTCTCCAGGACTTCCCTATCAAAATCCGACGGTATGCAACTAACACTGGCACCAGTGTCAATTAAGCCTATCCTCTGCTTGGCAAGGATTTCGACCGACGAATGGGGACGGACATCATGTGTAGATAGCTTGTATATTTGCACCGTCTGCAGCAATTTTCGAGATTGTCGAAACCTCTTCTAGTAGGTCCGCATGCGCAAAATGGGTCATTTTGGACGACTAGTACTAGTACTAGTACTAGTACTAGTCTGTCAGCGAATATTCTTTTGTGGGCTTTCTGGTATTCTTGCAATCGGACGTGATTGGGCCGCTTGTGTGGTGGAATGATCTGCGGCTCCTCGGATTATGGAGTCATGGACGGTAAAGCAGTCAACGTCGGGGTCGATATTCCAATAGGTCGTATTTCGGGGTTTAGAGTCTGCGAGGTTGTGGTTGTTATCAAAACAGGAGGACTTGTTTCCGGTGTATGGTTGGTTATTGGGGAGCCTTCAAGTGCTTCTGGGTAGTCTGACACTGTTTTTTCGGGCCTTGAAGTTTTGGCTTTCCGGAGCATTCGTGCCTGCCTTACCACATCGGTAGCAGAAAATAGTTAACTCCATTGGGCAGGTTGAAAACTTGTGGCCAGGAGTATGGAAATTCCAACATACTGCGCAGTTTCCTACTCCTAATGGGGCAGTGGTATCCGTCTTGGTCTGTGGTATTGCTGTCAGTGGCTGAAATGTAGGGTTTGTCGATGGTGTTTCACCAATAGGTTCCAGGAGTGCGAGTATTTCTGAGGTGGTGTGAAACCGAGCGCCGAGGCCTGCAGAACGTTTGAGGGGACGGAAGACTCCTCGCTGTTCGTCTGAACGCTCCTGCTTTCCAACTTGTAGTCGTACGGCATGGATCGTAAACATAGGGACGTGCAGCAGACTGTTTCGAAGCTCGTTCTGCATATTATCTTGGATAAACCCCATCAGGTCTTTTTCGAGGATAGGCATCCGTCGTCGTCCTGCGATCCTCATAACATCAACGTAGTAACAATCCAAGGATTCGTGACCTCCCTTTCTTCTCGATCCCATTTGTTCCCGTATATCCCGATCCTTGAGATCGTTGTCGAATTGGTTTCGGAGAGAGGTGCAGAATTAGGTCCTTTAAAGGTAACGAACTACCTGTTCGTAACCCCGAAACCACTCGACTGCGTATATTCAGTCTGTATCTGGTATATGAACCGATTGACTGGGGTACTGGAGTTGAGCACACGGAATTTAAGGTGTCAGCTTTTAATGATCTGTGGCGTTGGATCTCGCATCATGGTTCGCACATTATTGTCCGGACATGCCCTCTGATGGTGTGGGGCCCCGTCCGGTTGGTGCGTTGTTCCAGTTGAAGAGTGGAGGACCATTAGTGGTAAGCATCCCCTGACTTGTCTCCAGCCGATCGATCCAGCCGTTCAAATTTTGCCGCAAGACCTGCTGCATCCCCGAGCTCCCAGAGTTATCGGGATTTGCACCCTCGGGTGAATTCATCGGTGTCGGGATAGGCAGAGTCACCTACGGCGGAATGATTGCCGGACCGCCGCTGGTATTTTGGCCTACTTCCCGACTCGATCGGTCCATTACTGTTGGGATTGGTGAAGACACCGGGAGGGTGTTGCCTCTTGACCGCAGGTTATAGGGTACCTCCTTGGGTATCGTTCCTTGCTGTCTTGGTGGTGCTACAGCTCCGAAATCTGATAGCCGAGCGTGATCCTTCTTCCGAGTGAGTTCCTTGGGAGTGATGGTCCTAGAATGCTTTACCCAGTCTGTGATGCAGCTTGGGTGAAATGTGCGCCCACAGGGGGTCACCATCACTGGGTCAGCCGCGAGGAACTCGCTGCAGCAAATCACGCATTGGGACGACTCAATCATCACATCTAACGCCTGTGGACTGCGCTGTACTGCCATCGTATTGCAGCAAAATGGATTCGTAAATGACAAAAGCATACCGTAGAGGAAAAAAACAAACTAGAGGCGAGCCTAGTCAATGATAATGAATAATAATAGTTATATACGAATATCTTTCCTTCCATCGAGCCAAATTCTCAATTCAAATACGATACAGTGAATCTCAATTCTGACTCAAAACTTTCCAAAAAACAAAAAATCATGCCGAATCCTTATTTAAAATGGATTTTATTGTCACTACCGCGTTTTCGCAAAATGTATTTAATTGTAAGATTTAATCGTATTTATTTTCCGTAGGAACCAAATATCCGAAACGTAAATTGAAAAGCTAATTTTATTTCAGAATTCTAAAATACAAACGACCTGCAACCCACCGCAGAAATTCCTTAATATATTAAAAGAGCCCAAGCAAGCGCCCGAGCAGCAGAAAAAAAATGAACAAAGTATCTACAAAGAAAGGTATCTCAATTTATCACCCTTCCAAAATAACAGCACGAGAACATAAGAACGTATTTACAGAAGGAAAACGAGAAATTCCAGCTCGTTTACATATCATGGCTTCCAAAATAGAAAAATTTAGCGCATCCTACGCTATCCCGAATCCTTGAACCGTTTGTTGATATGGAAAAGCTAGGTATTAATATTCCCTGCTTTTATCTCGACATGCATATTGTATGATTTTTTTTTGCTTCGTCCTGCGACGACTAAAGTAAAAAGTGGTTTAGCTGATTCTGTTTGCCGGAAGGAGCAAACCAGGCAAAGGTACATAGCCTTGGTAGATATCAACGGCCTATTTCAACCCTCTCCATCTCTCATTTCATCCCCAGTCCCTGGCTTTCCACTGTAATCGACCATTCGAGCATTTGAGACTCATTTGCATATAACAAAACGCTGCCGTGTAAATAATGGATGCCATGCAGATCGCACATGAGGCTGCGGTTCTCGCACATTCTTTTCACATTTTGAAAATGGTCTCTGTGCAAACATGAGCCGAACCATAAATTATATAAAACGCGAAAGGAAAGCTTTCTTCGAATCAAGCATGAATCTCGTATTGTGTCTGCCTAAAATACACACGGTCGGAAATTTAATATGTAGGCACGCAATCATCGCCATTTTTTTTCTTCTTTTGGTGTCTCTGTTTATTTTTTTGCTTCGTTGAAACCACTTCGATTTGAGTACCTCGACAGCCGGCAAACCCTCCTTGTGACAAATAACGGCCCATCGACAGGTTGTTGGGAAATGATTATATAATTGCATCCAGCATGAATGCAATTGCATATGTGCATTCGCGCTCATGTGTGTTTGTGTGAATGCATGCCAGGAACATTTGAAGATGCGTGCAAAGGCATTGCATTGCACTTGCAATGTCAGTATTTAAGGCGTTCCTTCTATGGGACATTGGCACGCAAAGATGGTAGCGTGGACTTAAGGTAAACTGACATTGCAAGTGACCGCATAATATATGCATGTGCATTCAATTGTTTGATGGCCGAGCGAAATCAAAGTTAGGGTTGTTACATTGAGTAAACAATATTCAATCGTTTCAGTGGAAATGTCGAATGAGTTGACGGAGTCTGAAGATAGTCGTTATTAACAAGGTCGATAAAAATTGAGATGATATATATTTCAACTGGATATAGTATTACATATAGACTGGATAAATATATTTCGTCGAATTTCAGTTAGATATGAACTAGAGTATGGAAGAAATGTTAGTATTTATGAAATTTCAATGGCACGCATTCAGAAATCGCAAAATTCTATATTGTCCGTTGCTGCAAGCTTGGCAGGGTAAATACCTGGAACTGCCAATGCTTGCTATCCGCATTCCGGCAGGACTGGGGATCTTATCACAGTCCTCTGAAGGCTTATACGTACAAATTTCAAGTTAATAAATGTAATATCGAGGACGTAAACTCATGTCGGTGTAGACTTAGTTTTTAGGATTTTAAAACGACTGGCTTTTCCCACTTTCACAGATGAAAAAAAACCCCGAATCCAAAACAGATGTCAAAGGAGAGAGTAGTAAAAAAAAATCCCGAGCCCCGAAAAACCCCAAACCCGTCAGATAAAGGGAAAAATGTTGAAGAGTAGGGGAAAAGAGAGTTTTCGTTCTTCAACATCGACAAGGGAAGAGTCAGTCGAAGACGCCACCTTGGCGACATCAACAAGTGTATTGTAACTTTGTACTTTCTTTTAATAAACTTTTCATTTCTCTTAAACAACACATTGGTGGTTTGTTGAGCACTATTTTTGATCTTTGCATAAACGTCATATATAACTTGTTTCCTTCAAAGGGCAAACCAAATTATATACGCTTTGAAGGAAACAATATTATAGTTTACAATTTTATTAACAGTTATCAATAAATGGAAACAGTTTATAAACTATTTTTTAGAGACTAATTTTCCGATGGCAAACGCATAATTTCTGGGTTGGCACATTGAAAATAAGAGTTGTAAATAGGAAGATTTTTCGGACAGGAATCAACCCACGAAAGCTAAAAATTTTGAATTAATTAAAAATACAATATTTTCCTTAATGTTTCATGAACTTACAACTTATCCGCGTTTTCTGACGGAATCGTGATTAACCCCTGAATAGTCTTATAAAAAAAGGTTAAAAATCCTTGAAAATCAGTTGAACTTTTTGTACGATTAAGTGTCCCTTATTTATTTATTTTTTTTTTAAATTTTGTACATAGCCTCCTGGAATCCGGAGTATCATATGTAATTCTTGTAAAAATGCTTCGCAACAACGCTATCTGTTAAATCGTTGTGCAAATTCTTCAAAAAAGCTTTATCATAGACGTCCAGTGACGTTTAAATGTACTTTTTTCATGTGAAGTGCTCTGGTGTCATTATTTTTTGACAAATGTACAGTTTTCGATATGTCCTATTCACGTAAGGGGAAGTAATGAATACTTATAAATTCATGAGTTAAAAATGGTTGTTTTTTAATATTATAGTCCTCTTTTTAATGTTTAACTTATATGGAAAGCGTGAAAGTTTTTATCATCGCGAATATCACACGGAAAATTTGAGTACTATTGAAGGGAATGTTAGTTTTTTACAATGATCTCAGGTATGTCAGGAAAGGAGATTCGCTACGCAGTATTGGACAACGATTTCTCGAATTATGAGGAGGAGGAATGAGATGTCGATGAAGATGATATACAAAACTAAAATATCAATTTTATCGAGCAACGTTTACAGAATTGAAATAGTGATTGGGACTCTTCTGATGGTAAACTGCTTCAGCAGACCTCCAGTTCGCCGGTAGGCCAATAATTTGCAAACATTCAAGTGATCAACTCTCGCTTATGTCAGGTTCGCAGAGGATCTTCAGAGGGTTGACGTCAAAAAACCCGTGCAATATTTTGAGCAGTATTTGAATGCTAATTTTTTTGCAAATGTAGTATTTTGTACAAGCATTACGTCCTTTTCGTGAACGGAAAAATAATTTAATACTACTGTTGCAGAAATCCAACGATTTTGGACTGTAGGAGATGCCAGGAATAAAACAGTACTGGGAAACTAGGTGTGATTTAGTGGCATCTGCAATGGTTAGAAATCGTTATACTGGAAATCGTTCACATTTGCAAGTTGTGATATATTATGATGTTTCTGGATCCACACGATCTTATAACTATTTCTTTGAAAATACGACCAACCGTTGCAAAAATTGAAAGAGCGTGCCGAGAAAATGTTCGCGACTCCATCTGTTCTCCATCGATGAACATATTTTATCCTACACAGGAAGGTGCACTAACAAGCAATTAGTGAAACGAAAGCCAAATCTAGAAGGTATGAAAAACTTTCATCGCAGCTAGACTAGACCTTCATTTGTATGAAGGGAAAGGGTCTTCAGTGGAGTCAGCTTTATACGCAACACATGAAGAGTTAAACATTGCTGGGAGGGTTGTACTGAAATTGCAGGACACCCTCCCTGTTGGGACTTCGATTTACATGGACCATTACTTTACCTATATATCGCTGTTGGATGTCATAAGGCTAAGAGAATGCAACGGAACGGGAATTTTGATGAAAAACAAGGTCCCAAAGAGGAAAAAACTTTGAAAAACACTGGCAGATCATTAAAAATCAAAACAGATTATTTTAAATCAGAAAGCACGCTCAGAAAATAGGGACGTGGTGCTTTTGATTTCATTGTGCGTGATAATGAACGAGAGGCCATAGTAAAGTGGTTTGTGATTAACCAATCTTTATCGCACCAACACAAATTACTGTATACCCTGAGGATACCTGTAAATGTTGGAACAAGGAACAAAAAAGGTACATTGATGTAACAAGACTGGTCTCGATCAAATGTTACAACTCATACATGAGAGAGATCGATTTGCTAGATAGAGCTCATGGCAAATATGCGATGGGAGGTCGGACTGGAAAGTGGACGGTGAAGGCAATTTTTCATTTCGTAAATTTCGCAGTTGCTGCTTCTTGGATAGAGTATTGTCGGGATGCTAATACTAAAGGAGAAACTGCGTGTCAGTACTTTGATTTTAAAGTGGAACTGGCAAGAACTTTGTAAGTCTCGTGATAAGAACCCTCAAAACCCACACCCTGAACGACTATATCCAAGGCTTTCCTCAACAACTTCATCTACTGGGTCCCAGAAAAGACGCATTGTCACAGCCCTTCTACACGAAGCAAAAAAGAAACAAGTATCTCATCTGCCAGAAGATAGGACAAATGTGGATAAAAATAGTTCCAAATGCAGATTACCTAGTTGCAAAGCGTTAACTTTTATAAAATATCAGGAGTGCGACATATATTTGTGTTTCAAATTAGCGAAATAATTGAATAAAGTCTTATTACTTTGAAGATTTATTACTAATAAGACTTAAAACAAGGCTCTTAACGAAGGCTTAAAACTTATATACGAAACAGGAAAAGGACCAAGCTCAAGGTTTTCATATGATCCTGGAATGCAAATATTACGTGAGTAAAAGGAAGTGGTAGACGTAAGTAGTAATGCTAAGAGTAAGTGAATAGAGACATAGGTCGATAATTTGTTCGCAAAAAGCAAACGACTGTATTCAATGAGATGGTTGCAAAGTCAATACCGGTAGTATAAGTCTAGGAAAGTACTCCAAAAAAGGAAGTCAAAGAGGATTTAAGCAGGTATCACTAGGTTGATAACGCCTGCAATGCTTCTAGAACATGAAGCGAGTAAACTTGGATTGAACAGAGATTTCTTTATAAGTACATTTATCAAAAACTTGTATTCTACAACCAGCACTGATGTTGGTGGTTGTATTCTCATTACATAAACGTTTTTGACAAGTTTTTCTTATCTTCAAACTTTCAGGACTCGTCAACAGATAGGCTAAGTTTCCTGGTTCAGATGAATTCTCATATTTTATTGAAAGTTCTTCTACAAATTGAAATAGCAAATCTTTTTTTTTTAATGTTTTTTGAACCAATGCATTTATTCCTGCCAAATCGAGAACATTTCAAAATAATTGAAAAAGCCATTTTTGAGAGCCGGAATCGTATATGTGTATTTTCGCATAAATATATTTTGATCGGTAATATCTACCCCGATTTAAGTTTTGTTTGAAAATATTTTAGTTTCAGGTTTATTTTTATTTTTTATTTAGACCGAATTATTTTTCGAGCTCCGTAGGAGACCCTTCCCCGTTGGCTCTCTTTTATATTCTGAGAATGTGACATTCTTTGTTTTTTAAATTACAGATGAGAATTGAGACAATTCATCTGTTTTTTTGGTTTTGTTTAGTTAACTCCCTTTTGTTTACCAATAATATGCAATAACTGCATAAGCTCTGGATCTTTCCCAAAAGCGTGGAAACGAAGCCTGAAAAAGTCCTGGGATTGTCATTCTCACTTGCTTGAAAACTCTTCTATTGTCCTCTCATCGCACAAGTCCAATTTGGATTTGAATTGATAAGGTCAAAAGAGCAAGTGATTATGATTGTGCACAACAGGGTCACACACAATTTTCAATAAAAAAAAAGTGCACAGTAGCGAGAACATTGGATCTGCAGAAAACGTTTAATTCTGTACGGATTCATGGCCAAATATTCAAACTAATTTCAGCTTTCTGTATAATAGCCTTATCCATACCCTGTCCAACTTTCTACAGGATAGATTTACTGTCATTGAAATTGCTCAAGAATCATCCCGACTTATCCCAAAACTATCCGAAATCTCACAAGGTTCCATCCTTGGCCTATCACTATTTAACTTCTTTCTCTTTGACATTTAAAGACCACGAGCATAAAAAATTTCCCATGATCCTTTAATTGCTAATCTCAATGGTGATATTGAGGCTATCATGTATGCTGACAACTAACTATTAAGTGCAGAACGTACTCTCCAAGCTCAAACGCAAACTGAGCTGCGGAAAGCAATCGACACAGAGAAACTATGTCTCAATAACTAGGGTCTTACTATCAACGCGGATAAATGCGAACTTATATGTCTTCGTAATACAAGTGGTCAATAATAGCGATTGGTGATGTAAGAAAGTAGGCTCTTAGATGTACACATCGAAAATGAATCAATTCATCTCAACGAAACCGTCATTTATCTGGCTGTAAATTTCACAAACAAATTTAAGATGCACCCACATGCTAGAAAATCCTTAAAGAAAGCCAAATTAGTGGCGGCACTGATAGCTTCCCTCCTTCCCGCAAAATCCGACCAACTTAATGTCAAAGTCCTTATGTTCAAACATTAATAAGACCAATTATAGTATACTCCTTCCCAAACTGGCTCACTATATCCCCAGCTGACGAATTGGAAATTTTCGAGAGGATTCTCGGAAAGAGTACCACGAAGTACCGTAAGCCGTATACAAAATATGAAAGAAATAACTCGCTATATAAAAATTATAAATAAATGAATAAAATAACAATAAATTTTGAGCATAACAATGAATTATTCTAGTTAGTTTTTGATTTGTACTCACATTTTTAAGTTAAAACAAAACCATACGAGGTAAAATAGAACTAAGAATAAAATTAAAATAAAAACATTTATTATTAGATTCAGGATTTAAGTAATATTTAGTTAAATAATATTAGTAACGTACAAAAAAAGTCTCAGTAAAAAAAATGTCAAAAAAATTCTCAGTAGAGAAAAAAATTACTTGGAACGCTTTAGGGAAGAAATTTTCCATTGATATGATTCACTTGTTTGTTGTGAACATATCGCTATAAGAAGGATAGTAAAATGTTGAGCAGTGATAGAAATTGTGAATTAAGTATTGAGGATAATAATCGTGTATCAAGTTTTGAGGATAATAATCCAGTATTGAGGATAAGGACCCAGAATTCCAAAGTATTGAGGATAATAAAGAGAATCAAGAAGTATTAGCAGCTGTGTGAAGTGCTTAGCCTCAGAAGTAATCGAGTCGCAATTGATAATTGTATTTTGTTAATAAAAATAAGTTTATTTTAAAAAACATGAAATAAAAGGACATTGAATATCAAACAACACAGTATAATAAATGAACAAAAGTGTTCATTTATGTTCATAATGATGTGTAGTGGAAAATGGCTTCGAGCGATCCCAGACAGTATCAGAGCTGAAATGTGTAAGTCGTTCCAAAAACAAGTAAATGTTGTTGTTCTTAATTGGGGTATCCCAGAAGGACGCAGTTCTGCCGACAAGAATTTCAATTAAAAGCTAAAAATAAGGCAAATTATTCCTGATTTTTTAATATTTCGCGTCTTTCTTCGACGAAGGGAACAAAGACGTGAAGGTAAAATGAAATCACAAGTAATTACACGCAATCCATATAAACAACAACTAGAAGAAAACAAACGCAAACAAGAAGAAAATAAAACGAAAAAAAGCGGCTGGTTGCAGCGTAGTCATTGACTCCCCAGCTAAGAGATAGAATTTTCAATAGATGGAAACATGCACAGAAAATAAATTATAACGAATCAATATAAAAACAAATACAAGTTCCCTGCTTTAGGGAGACTTTGTCCTTGAAATTTTCAAAAAATAAATTTTTTTTATTACGGATTCTTAATATACATGTAAGTAGAAATAAATCTGTAGAAGCGTTTCCAGAATTTCGACACACGTTTTAAGTTGACAGCGCGCTCTGACCGTCTCAGCGGGCGCCAGGCTAGCTGGGTTCCTGCAGGTCTCAGCGCGTCTGACGCAAGTATATAGAGCCTCTTATGCTTACAAGCCTTTAAATAGGGTCCCTACTTAATGCCTATCGATTTTGCAACGGTTTTCTCAGTCTGGCATCGGCATTGAAAGCGAAAACATCGTAGCCTCTGTGTTTTTCGTTATTTTCAAGTAATTTGTCGAAAATTTGTTCGCAATATGCCTCAAAAGGGTACAAAAGATCACATGAACCAGTACAAGCACAAAAGTTTACATCGGCAACCCCCCAATTGCTGGGAATTCGAAAAACGGAATCACTGAAATGTTTTTCCGTTCGGTAGAACTGCACGGAGTCAAATACGTCACTTACGTCGGGGATGATAACAGTAAAACGTTTAAGGGATTGCTTAAAGCCAATCCCTATAATGACGTTACTGTCAAAAAAAGAATGTATTGATCACGTCGAAAAAAGAATGGGAACGAGATTGAGAATTATGAAAAAAGGAACCAAGGGAACCACTTGGAGGAAAAGGGACAGGCAAACTCACTGATAAAGCCATCGAAGAAGTCACTAAATACTATGGCGTTGCTATCCGCCGAAATTCACATTCTGTGCAAGCCAGGAATGACGCAATATGGGCCACGTATTACCACAAGAGCTCCACGGATAAAAACCCCTAGCATGAGAAGTGTCCTCCAGGAGAAAACAGATGTTCCACGTGGCTTAAAGCTGAAGCGTCAGATACTTTGTCTTTATATAAGCACAAGGCTCCTCTTAGTGACTCTGTTCTGAAGGTCATCGAGCCACTTTACAAAGACTTGATGTCGTACGATTTACTCGAAAGATGTTTGGGTGCTCATACTCAAAACAGTAATGATTCCCTTAATAATACGATTTGGATGCGTGCGCCCAAACATCTTCATTCCGGCGCAGATGTGGCCAATATTGCCACGGAATAAGCAGTGATTATCTTCAACGAAGGTGAGAAATCATTGTTAATTGTCATGGATCTTATGGGTGGCCGGATTGACCGAGAGCTGGGTCCATTCACGGGACAAAGCAAGGATCCAGCGCGCGGAGAGGCAGGTGACCGATGCAGCAGAAAAGGCCCTGATTCAGCAGAAGGAGATGTTAGCGGCTCAACATGAGGAGCTAGAAGAGGAGGAGGGATGCCTCTATGGACCAGGTATTGCCGATTAGTAATTATAACCACATTAGTGTAAACACATCACAAAACATTAAACGCGTTTTTTTTATCAAACCCTCCAAACCATTTTTAAAAATGGCTGACATTCTCCTGACCGCTGTAAATAACATATCGACCTGAAATTTGGAGAGCATACTTAGAAAATATGTATCGTTTCTTCAATAGATACATTATTATTTATCTTTTTATACAAAAAATAAACGCGAAAATTCGATTTTTAGTTTTGATTGCCCTCATTTTCCGAAATTTATACTAAATGAAAAACCCATCCGTCGTTCCATGACCAAAAGGTCACCGATTGATAATATACTTTGAACTTGTGTTTCAGATCAACAAGGAAGGGGCAGTGATGTCATCCGTTTACCTAGCGCGATTTGAGGACATGTTTCCGCGGAGCTACAACGGCCACCATTTTGGTTTTTTTAAAAAAGAATAAATTTTTTAACGTTTTTTATATAATGAATAAAAGCAAGATACAACCCGGTCTCAAAAAGCCTTACTCGTTTCTTTTAAAAAAATAAAATGTAAACACCCGAAATATGGCACACCAAGGACAAAGTCTCCCTTAAAAGGCGGAAGAAAGGGATTACTAAATAAACGAAGTACTACTTGCCTCGCTGATGCAAAGTGGTCGATCGCGTCAATCACGAAACTCTTATGCAGATTCTGAAATTTTTTCGGATTTACCGTTTCATACTAATTTGTTTGAATCTTGTCTTCATAACCAAACTCAAAATGTTAACTTTTAATGTCCAACGTCAAGAGAATTCAAAACTCATCCTGGAATACCGCAAGGTACATATTTAGGCCTGCTACTTTTTAATATTTCCATTTCCGATTTCTCTGAAGTTTTGTTTGATATTTCGCATCATTTCTATGCCGATTATATTCTGAATTTTTTCTATGCCAATGAAATTTACAATGCCGTTGAATCCCAAAAAGGCAAATCTTTTCTACAAAATAAAATTATCTCTTTGTCAGAATGTTCCGAAAATGATAAATGTCAGGTTAAATGTTTCTCACGCAAACGCTTTGTTTTGACATACCAACAGCATCTTAATAACTAAAAAGTTAATCATGTGGACAGCATCATCGACCTTAGCGTTACTTTGAACAATAAAATTTGTTTTGATTTGCATTATGAAAGGGTTCTTATTAAAGCTGAACTTATGAATTCGAAAATATAGTGGTCTCAAAGATATTATATCTTAGATTAGTTCATCCCATACTGGATCATGACCGCCTCATTTGGGTCCACACTCTCAAATTCTTTAAGAGAATTGAGTCCATAGAAAATTCGTCCTTTTTGCTTTAAGATCACTAAACGATACGAGGATTGGTTTTAAATCTACCATCATATCAACAAAAACTTCCGACTTTAAACAAGCCTTCAATCACCTCAAAAAACACCTTAAACACCTAATGCTTTTGATTTGGCTTTCATCATTACGGCATGACGACATCATTAATTCTCTTTTTCTACTAGAAAGAATCAAAAGCATTGAGGAACTACGTTTCTTTAGGCATTCGTGTAAAAATCAAACAATTTATGCAGACTTTAAGCGTCTCTCTTTCTTTCATAGAATTTCTTACTTTGAGAGAAGACTTTCAATTTACTAAGAATCCTGCTCTCCTCAACCATTCCTAGATCTCATTTCAAAGCTCGACTTTACTCTATTCCAAATCCTATTCTGTTGCAAACTCTTTTCTCAGCTTCTTATTAGCCATCCACAATTTTTTATTAAATAACTGAATTGTACTTGTAATCACGGTTGATATTGAATTGCTAGTTTTAACGTATTGAGAATTTTTTAAATTGATTCACGCATTGCATGGCAATAAATAAATAAAAAGATAAAGATAATCAGACTCATGTTTAACATGTTATTAATGTGATTCATGTTTGCAATTTCCTTTTAAATTTCGATAAACATGATCAAGTTCAAAATTATTTAATTATATTCAAATTATTTTATTAATTATGCATTATAAATAAGACTGAATTATTGGATAAAGCAAGCAAGTTAGCAACAACAAATATAACAAGAACAATAAAACAATTTTTGAATAGTTCCAGTGTTCCATTAGAAACGCGTTTGATTACACGAAATGCATTTATTTACTCCGTAGGCGTGCACACGGTGAAGTTTATGCATTCCAACTTCCCTTCCTTGAAGGTTCCAGGAAGAAATACTTTCAATTTGCTTAATTTTCTATATTCGCTCAGAGACAATCAAATGCTCTTACTGAAAATATGCTTTGACTAATATTATAAATAGATAATATAATATAAATAATAAATATTAATGATATACTATGATAAATATTAAAAATATAGTTTGGTTTGGAAAAGTACGCACAGTTGCCTAAATGACTCTTAGGATGCAAATGCAACAACTTTCCGTCAAATAGGAATTCATTCAAGAAAGGACAGAAGAAAGAAGATAGTTACTTCTGATATTCTTAGCTAACCGTTTGATGGCAAAACATTTTTCAGCCCTAAAGCAAGGGGGTTTTCTACATCGCATGATAGTAAATAAAAAATAAGATAACTGATGGTACCACTCCGGCTTTACTAATGCGGTTTTAATATGTGATTGGAAATTTCTCAAACAAAAACATTATGCATAAATAGAATACTTCTATTAAAACTTGAACATCAACTCTAAACTCTGCTATGATTCACAACGTGAACTCCATCGTGCGATCCAAATTGAAAACAATTTCGCAACAATTTATGTGAAATTTTATTCAACATTTAGAATGATATCAAACACTCAATTCATAAAAATATGTTGATTTCTATGGATTGGAACAAATCGAATAATTTCGAACCAAATACATAAATGTCCCCGAAAATTTCACATGCATCCTTCATAGCCAGACGGAATAATCTATCAGCGTCTTACATTGAAATCGTTTTTCACAAAACTCAAACTCATCAAATTTCTGTCACACATCACCGAAACTGGTGAAGTGACAAAGACATTACAAATACTCAAGTCATACACAAGAGCAAAACCGTTTGCCAATACCAAGCATAGCGCTGAGTTCAGTCACCAAAATCTCAAACCTCTCCCACCCAATTCGAAAACTATTCCGATAAGGCAACGATATCAACGTCCTCACACCCATCGGCAGCCTCGCCGGCCCGCAAGAAAGAGACCAAAAGCAATAGCAAATCGCTAACCGCCGAACCAAAATAAATGAGAAACAATAAAATATTCCCAGGGACCTATAAAATTCAGTACATATGCTACCGATTACACACACATGCACACACACATTCCTCGCTTACACGCTGCATGCTCCAGTATAAGAGTAAACGCATTCCCAACACGAGTTGCAGCCCCACACACCAACTCTCCTCCATCTTTTGCCAGATTATTTCCACAGCTCTAGCCGACCCCCACACAACTTATCCAGCACAAGTCGTTGGCCACCACTGTTCGCTCTCCAACGGGTGGTGTGGGCACTTCTGAAACTCCAATCGGCCAGTGTTGATGGCTCGGTGACGGGCGACCCCCCAGCAAGATGAAACTACAAAAAGTGCACAGCAACGAGTCTCCACCTGACGCTGCACAGCCCATCGACACGAGCACACAATCGCCTCGAATTAAACGCAAGTCGACCCCATCCCACACCCCAAAACTCCCGGATTGGACATCAGGCGAGGCGCCATCCCCCACCTCTTTCCAACCAACGAAAGCTCCACTGGACAACAATGGGAACAAGACGGTGGCGAGCAATTTTACAAACTAGGCTTCGCCGAAGTATCCAATTCACTTCTAATAAGCACTTCGTAAAAATTACATGGAGCACGGTAGTGTGTAGATGAATGAAAAAGGGGTTACACGAAGAAGAGGTGAGAGAGACTCCATCGCTCCTCCCACAACGCGAACTCCATTGCTGCTCGAATTCAGCTTCCCCTCCATGGAATCGACTTCTAATTGCATTAAGCTCGTTGCACTGGGGCGTGGCTTGGTTCTCGAACTGGTTTCGTGTAGTCGTAGCAGTTGTGTGTCAACCAGTGGGCCGGGTTTGAGCTCAGAGGAGGTTATCGCTGGCAATTGCTGAGAGAAACATGTGTTTTGCTCGTGTAAATGGTAAGGTCGTTTGACAGGAATCTCCTGAAGGGCTTACGAGCACGGGAATGAGTGACGCCCAACTGGGAAGGGTGATAATGCTTTGCTTCTTGACAAGGGCCACCATTGTGCCGTGATAGTCTTAGCGATTTTTATGGGCGCCCGTTGGGCCGGCTTTGCTTCGAAAGAGGTGTTTTGTGTCGGCAGGAGTAGGCAGGTAGTGTTCAAGTTAATTTCTTGCACGGGGCGAGGCGCTGAGTGGTCGCCTATCATTGAATTGGTTGGTCGACATCCATTTTTCTCATTTTTCGCCGCTCAAGGAGGTCTTTTCGGTTTCGGTGGATTGGTTCGCATGGGAAACTGGTTTCGAAGTCAGGTTTCGGTTTCTTGGAACAATGACTGAGTGGCGTTGCTGCAGGAAGGAAGGCCGGCAAACAAGCAGGGGCCTCCTTTCGTAATCATCTGTCGGACGGGCTGGCGTTTACAGAGCGAGGCAGGCAAACAGGCGGTCGTCGCACGGTCGGTCGGTGGTCGTTGTCAAGCTGATGATAAGTCGACGGCATTGGCTTTACTCAGTTGGCAATTGTTTGCTTTGGGGTTCACACGGGTTTTTACCGCTGGTTGGTCGATCGTTGTCTCGCGCGGTATGTTTTGACAATTACGACGGTATCTTTTGAACATGTTTGACGATTTGGTCAACCGATTTGCGTTCGGGTACGTCTAAAGGAGATTTTTCTTTGTGATTACTGACAAGTGTTCAAGTGGAAAATTTCAAATCTATTGTGGAATGCATTGTGAACGTAATTGAATATTGACGTTGTCGAGTGAACCTGCAGAAAATTAGAATATTTCGTGTGTTCAGAATTCAGACGGGAAATACACACAGGGCTTAACAATTCAGAGAAAATACTTGTCTTATTGCGAACCCTCTTAACATTCAGTGGAAATGTGGAAAAATCACGGAAATTCGACAATCTTATTACAACAGCCGTCGATAGTCGCAAGTTGACGAGTTTAGGAAATTGTTGCTCATTCTGTTCCAATCGCGTTTTTACATTTCGTCCTGCTTCCGTTCATTCACTTGGCCAAGCAACGTTTTTTTCTTTTGCGCTCATTTCATTAATAACCGACATTACGGCTACCAAAGTGTTTCGCGTAATATCTAACAATAAACAAAAGCATTTGCTTTCAATACACAACATATGAATTAACCTCGAATTAATTGAATCGGGAAAGTCGAGGAAGAAATTTCCTATCAAATTAATATCCAACGATTTGTTTTAATGCTAAAGGATATTTTACTGTTTTGCTACTATTTGCTCTCTAGCATCTCATTAGTTCGGTGACAATTATTTTTTTCGCGTTGAGTGTTTTGTGGGAATTTCATATACTTGGAACTAATTTCGATTAAACATCGAAGACAAGTAACAACTAAAATAAATAATAACAAACGGCGCGCGAAGGTGAACAACGGGTGCAAGAAATCAGTTTCCCAAAACATGCTATTAGGCACACAAAATCATTGTAACGGTAATTTGGCATCATCAAAAGGTGCAACGGATTTTTCAATAGCTGCAATCATGGCACGCGGTGCATCGAGTCGAGAGCCATCCGAAAGGAGTATTAGTAAGTAGAGAATGTTTATTTTATTGTTTTCCTTTGTGTCAATTAACGGGACTAACGGGACTTTTAAAATAAACCGCGTTGACAGAGATGTCATACGTTATGAAATGGTAACATGCTGCTAATATGAGAAAAGTATTAACTCTATGAAATCTGACTCAGGATATGTATGGGTAGTCAAAAGTAAAGGATAGGTTGGATAATAAAATTTTGCGAAATTTTGGCATTCGCGCCATTTTTAGGAATTTATTAGAGATACAATTTCGATTCTTTCTGTATATTTGGATGACATAGATCCGAGAATGTGGTGCATGATTTTCTTTTCTAAGAATATTCTTTCCTTCCATTGTATCTAAGTATCCTCTTTGACTTGTTAGGCATCGAACGGTTGCAGATAATCTTTATATCTCTTTGTGCTATTTCCTTATTGTGTTTACCGCTACAATTGTTACCTGGTTGTGTGCATATTAGAATTTGGATATGATACTATCAGAATATCAAGAAATATTGCATTAAAGAAATGTCTCGTACAAATTATGTAAAAAATCAAAGGAATCGGTAAAACTTGAATGTAATTGTACCTTAAATTCCTTCTAATCATTGTTGAAAGTCACCATAGTCATAGATATATTAAAATTCGTTTCTGCTTTCCCAATCAGTTCTGGAGTCAACTTCACTGTTTAAAGCCAGATGCCCGCTGAAAATCAAATCAGGAAAATAAATACATATTATACACGTTGATAGGAGGGATAATAAGTGATTAATTAGAACCATCTATTGGTATCCATTCAAATCAAGAGGTTATAGCCAAAAATTAATGTTTCTACTATCTTTAAGTTTCACTTGGCCGTACTTTGGTTGTTTTAAAGGCACGAATTGTTGTCTTAAGACATGGAATTTTGTTCTCTTTAGACGCAAATGGTCGTCTTCCCCGCAAACGGGTAGTTTTGTGACATTTTCTATTTTGGTTTTCTAAATTTTTTTCGAAATAGTCGGCATCGTTCAACGGAGCTTATATTATTTAACTAAATTCAGGCGAATTTTTGAAGATATTTCACGACGGCTTATATTGGTTCCATTACAAAACTTTGCATTTCTTCGGTTCTGAAGATAAATCTTTTTGAACAGAGTCAGAAAGACTCTCAATCGGGTCATTCATTTGGTGGGACATGCACTAGAATAGAAATTAGACAAAAATCAATCGTTTTGTTCAAAATAGTACCAGAGATCAAACTAGAAAATAAATAATTGAATTAGAATATAAACTTGACCAAAATCAATGATTAGTAGAGAAAGGAGCCGGGAGCATTTAATAATACATTTAATGAGTTTAGGCCGAAAAAAAACACATTTTCATTAAATTCAAGGCTTGATGGCGTTTTTGCTTATTGAGTGGATTGGTAAATCCATTAAAGGAAATACATAATATCGAAAAAATGAATCGGAAACAATAAAGACAGACAGCGTTGTATTTGAAGTGTTACTTACTTGTTGTGAAGGTAATAAATTTTTCTCAGTGTGAATAACTTTGATGGGACGGTTCATTATTTTGAGGTAGCGTGTTGATTGCACAATATGTCTGTTGGTACCTTACATTGTGATGAATATCTGCTTATCCTCGTACAGTTCGTATGAATTTAAACACGGTTAAAGTCTGTCTTTAGTTGGAGACTGTGAATTTCTGTGAATAATAATGGTAACAACACTTTGCGTAGCACATGCGTTTGTGGTTTGAACTTCAGTCTGAATCTCTTTCATTACGAAGCATAGTTTGGGTGGGAGGTTTGTCAACATTTTTCTTAAGTCTTCTTTTGCCCCCTATTAAGTCAAGAATTAATCGTTTAAGAATCATTTCTCGTTCAAATCGTTCAAGAATCGTTTCTATGAGCCAGTCTGTCTTTTTGAAAAATTCTGGAATCCTTTAAGTATAACTTTTCCGGGCATGCCTGCTGGCTCGTACTTGCCAAATGTGTTTCAAAATATAACTGTAAAAAAATTAAACTTCAAAATATAACCGAAAATCAACGACCCTTCCGGACAGTTGACGAACATCTATTTTATTTCTCATGACATTTACAAAATAAGGGTAAGAGAATGCTATAAAATATGAATTAAATAATAAAAAGCTGATTGGATCATTGGCGGAAACAGATCACCATTTCATTACGCCTTCCGATTTTGATGGATATCTCGGAAAAATTGATCTATTGAATCGTTCTTTAGACTTTCGTTGCATAAGAGTTCGTCCATTACTGGTATGGGGTTCAAATTTTGATTCTTTTAGTAAAAACTTTTTTCCCAAGTCACCTCATACCAGGTCTCCTTTCTCCATGCCAGGTCCACGGTCCATCTTCTCGTTCCAGGATCCATATGCTTCTCTGCCAACCGTTGCGGCTTGATTCTCAGTGATGAAGATCAGTTGCACACAGGTTCCAGAGCACACAATCGGTATCTGTAAGCCGTCTCCCAAGCTAAATTGTCTATATTTCTTTTTAATAGCCCTTAATCGACTTTTCTTGATATGCGGCGGAATTTTTGAGCTATTCCTGCAGAACAAGAAAACTTTATGACTGTCGTCTGATTAGGTTCAAGCCATTCAAAAGCTATCGAAAGGATATTTGTGTAATATCACACAGCTAACGTGTGGTATTTCCGTCTTAAAAACAACTCATAGCTCGATCTGTGCTATCGCGCCACTGATTATAGTGAAAGTCTGCATTTTTTTTTTGGAAGAACTCAACAGCAAGTTGACTCACAATGAATCATTGATCATGAAATCATAATTTCATATCTTATTCTGTTACGCAGAACTAGAATTCTATATGGCTATCGTCTGATTGGGCTGTTTTTTATTTGGGTCCTGAAAATTTTCTGCATTCCATCGTACTTTTCTTTGTAATCCTCCGCGTACAACGCCTTGGTACGTTCGTAATCTTGGACTTATGTCACGTGTTTTGCTATTGGAACTGCAACTTTTCGTGTTAAATAATCGAAATAGTCAAATTGAGCCCGATGTACCGCGTGCATGCAGGAAAATCACGGATCTTAAAATTGATTGAGATCCAGACAAGCGTTTGCGTTCGATGTGCAGACGAAAATAATTAGAGCCTCATTTTGTGCTAAAAACAATACTTCCTTCTTTTTCATTGATCCGAAAAGAACGAACACTATTGCTAACAGGAAGCCGCTTTTGGGACATTCTTGAGTGTTATATCATTAACATATGTATTTAATATTAACGTCACAGATGAAATAGAACAAAGCTAGTATAGTATTGATTTTGGTAACTACAAATCATTGATAAAATTCTATAATTATTTGGGTTACAATGGGTAATGTTCGAAAAGAACTTACTGATTCCGTCCGGGTAAAGTTTACCTTCTTGGACTATTCGGACGCAATGTGGGAGCGCAATGTGGTCAAATGTAAATTGTGTAAAGCCTTACACGAATGCAAGGAATGTGACGCTTTATGCGTGAATATTATGAATATTACAAAAACACGGTATACAATCTAGTTTATCCATATATAGATATATTTCGACATTATTGCAGATCTGAGTCAAAGAAACATCAAAAATCGTCAATTATAAGTTTTCCACCCAATTTTTCGAACGTTCTTTCGTAGTTTCGTTCATGTAGTCTCATTTTCAACAATTACAATTTATTTATCATGGAAGCAATTCGTAGTGGCCTAAATTTCCAGCCAGGAAAGACAGACACCCCAGCAGCGATTGGCCCTAAAAAGATATTCAGAAATTGCTTTTTTTTTCAATTATTTATGTTGAAGATATAGATTAGCTCTAGAGAAACTCGAATAGATCCTATTTCGAATTTTAGACTATAATGTTTATAATCCTTGCTCGAGTCCATGTCCAGGCAGTGTTGCTTCCAGGTGTCTGAAGGCTGTCCTCAGTGGCCAGTCAACTAGCTGGCGGCGAATTGGTCCAGGTGGGTTGCAGTTGTTTCTGACCCTTTTTTTTAATCCTTTCTTGTAAATCTTGAAAACTTGGTAAAGAAAGATGGTCCAATTTCTACTGTTGGGATGACGAGGATAAGTTCTTTGAGCTCCGAATTGGTAACGTCCGAGTTTATTATTATGAGTTTGACTGTCTCTCCGATGTTGTCTTCCTTTTTTGGTTGTGTAATTTCCAATGATAGTCGTTAGACGTTCACTGCTGTCTGTTGACATGATTCCTTCAGGCATTATTTTATATTTTTTAGATTTGCACAATTGTTCGTCATTTTAAGAGCAAATCCTTTTACAGACGTAATATTTCTGGCCACAGTATTCGGGGACTGTTGCAGTCAGGCTACGCATTCTATGTATTCTTCGACGTCATTAAATTTTGTATTTTTCAGTAGGAATTTTGTGCGAACATAACGCAGTGCTACTGTTACGTTCCTTATGGTTTTTTTTCTGGACTCTTTTGATGATGTCTTTCATGGAATTTTCGCCTACCATCCAAACTAGAATGGCATAGGTCCACTTCGGTCTTGAGTGATACTCTTGCAAACTGCGATTTTCGTGCTCAACTTGAGTTTCGACTTTTTAATCATAAGCTAGAAAAGTTTCCTGAAGATCGGTGATGATTACTTCTTGTTTTTTGAAATATATTTTTTTCAAAGTGAACCTTCTAGTAAGTTGCATACCGAAATATCTGACTTCGCCGACCAGTTTAACGTTTTTGTTGTTTATTTTGAGTGGTTTACATGTTTTCTATTTCAGTTTAAACGTAATTTACTTAGCTTTACTTTCGATAAAGGTGCTTTCTCCAGTTGCTAATTCAGTCAATTATTTGATCAAAGTAGGCTTGGATCCCGATCTTACCAGTATTAGACCTCTATGAGCCGTCATGTTTGTGTACGAAGATTCGTTGAATCTCCGCTCGTTGAATCGCTTCGCTTCGTTGAATCTTCGCTTGATATCTCCTAAGCATAGGATGTCAAGCACGGGTCCTAGCACGCTTTCTTACGGACTGCCGTATTAACTAGAAAGATTATACTATTGCAGTTGATTTAAATTATTTAGAATTTCGTATTGTTAAGATAGTTGTGCAAGATATTGTAGAAGTCTGCTGAGAATAAGTTTTGCATTCCTATGAGCAGGACTTTGTGGTTTGACGTTGGTCAAATTCTTGCGATATATTGAGCAATTGTCGCAAGAAACACAGCTTGGATGCTGTTGTTGCTGTTGTCAGGTATGTTTCGAACATGCCTGTCAACATTTTTTCGAAATGTTTTGAAAGTATAGGAAGTATACTTGTATGTTTGTATGACTCCATTGAAATACATCCTTTACCCATTTTGAGATGAAAAAGATGTTGCTGACTCCCATTGCTTTGTGTTTTAATTACGGTGGAGAGTTGAATCAATAAATAATATTCTGACCTCCCCCCCACTTCGCTGTAACGTTGCTTTCAGCCTTTCTGTGAATTTATTATGGGCTGCGCTGATTTTGAGGGTTTAGCTCCTGTTTTTTGTGCAGCACTCATCTGACGAACATATTGCCCGATTTTATTCGGCATTTAGTAATTCTATTTTTTCGTACTGGCTTATCTTTCCACTTTCCACATTTGTACCTGTTTATCTTTGTTAGACAGTCGTCTGTTCTCACGTAACAAAATGATAGTATGTTATTTTTCAACTTATTTTTATGATTACGCTTCTAAAATGTTCAAACATAAACGAGTATTCTTTGGAGTTTTGTTTTTATCAGATTTTTGGTTTATTGAAAAACATTTAAAAAAAAACACCATTCCAGGACATACCTATTTTGATATCTATATTTCACAAAATTTAAGGACTATCGAAAGGACTTTAGAGCTTAAAGATTGACCAGCAATTGGAGGAATGCTGGACGAATCTACCAAATTTTTGTGGAGTTTAGGCAAACTGATGAGGGTATCGATAGGAAAATGCAGCACCAAATCATGCTATACAATGGTATCTCAGCAAAACTAGTCCGTCTGCGCAAAATGACGTTTTTATCTGGTGTAGAAGATTAAAGTCCTGAATGTGGCAGTCCGAGATGTGCAATGTTTTGCTAAAGCCACCAAATATCTCCGATGTCATCCGAAGAACCTAGTCCGGGAGCGTTCAATTAATCACTATGTGCTAAGTCTCGTGTTCTTATGCTTACAGGCGCTTTTTTATGCTTAAATGGCTGATACATGCTCTATCGTTAAGGAAGAATGAGCCAGAAATGATATCAGTCTATCATCAGCCCTTCACGATGCTCCAGTATGATCGTGAATGACATTTCTGTCATCAATATGACAAATCCAAACGAAAACCTGACTGGCTCATGCCTTTGGAACTAAAGAACGATTAAGGCAGGCTTTTGCTCTGGTCACTTCGCTTGTTAAGGGATATATATATCTAGCAGCCGGTAAAAATGTGCATTTTGGTGAATTTCCGAAACCTGTTAACAAAATATTTAAAATTATGGGTTGAGAGTTTAAAAAGTGTAAAAGAATAGACATTCAAAAAACTGTGTTGCCTTTTTTTCATTTTGCAATTTCAAAAATATGCAAGAATATTGTCTGGTCCTTGGATCACTGGTGAAAAATTCTTGTATAGAGTAACCACTGCCATTCCTTTGAAGTTCATCTAATTACAAAAAAAAATAAAATTTAGCAAATTAGATAGCATAATCTAGTAAATGTCATTGGAAATTGTGAAAATATCGATTGATGAAAAAGCGGCGGACGTTTGAACATACGAGGTGTGTTCAATAAATACCCGGAATTTTCGTTTTTTTGAAAAATTTTTTTATTTATTCATTAACATCGATTTTGTCCCCTTCAAACTAGTCCCCGCTAGGTATTATGCACTTCTGCCAGAGCTTTTTCCAATCCTCAAAACATTGCTGGAACTCAATCTTTGGGATAGCTTTGAGCTCTTTCAGCGATGCACTTTTAATGTCATCTATGCTTGTGAAACGACGACCCTTTAAGGTTTTTTTTTATTTTCGGAAAAGGAAAAAGTCACAAGGGTCCATATCTGGCAAATATGGAGGTTGGGTCATCATTAAAGTGTTGTTTTTTGCCAAAAAATCACGAACAAGCAACGATGTATGAGCAGGTGCATTATCGTGATGTAAAAGCCATGAATTGTTTTGCCACAAATCCGGACGTTTTCTTCGCACTGCTTCACGCAAACGGCGTTGAACTTGTATATAGTACTCTTTATTGAGTTTGACCTTGTGGTAAGAATTCATGATGCACTATGCCATTTAAATCAAAGAACACAGCAAGCATAACCTTGAGGTTCGACGCACTTGCCGAGCCTTTTTCGGTCTTGGAGAGCCAGAATGCCTACTCTGGGACGATTGAGCCTTCGTTTTGACGTCATATCCGTGATTCCAGGTTTTGTCACCTGTTATAACTCTTTTGAGCAAATCTGAGTGGGTATTGACTTCGTTTAGTGATTCCTGAGCTACTTCCATTCGCCGCTGTTTTTGTTTAAAATTCAACAATTTTGGGACAAATTTTGCTGCCACGCGTTTCATACCCAAAATGCTCGCAAAAATGTCATGGCATCAGCCAATATCCCGACATCATCAGCGACTTCTTTGATTGTGATTTGGCGATCATTCATAACCATTGCTTTGACCTTTTTCACGTTATCATTGGTTGTTGATGTACTGGGGCGACCGAGGCATTCGTCATCTTCAACCTCTTCACGGCCGTCTTGGAAACGCTTATACCACTGATAAACACTTTTTTTCATAGCAGACTCACCATAGGCCTGTGTGTCAATATTTCGCACACTTTGTTACACTTTTTTTCATTTTTTACGCAAAACTTAATGCAAATTCTTTGATCAATTTTTTTACAATCGAAAATCACCGAAAATCACCGAGCTAATGAAAAACGTCTAACATTAGCGGCTGCCAAAGAAAAAGTAAACAATGAATACAGCTAAAAATTGTGTCATACTTCAGGGACATGTATGCCAACACAATAAAAATTTTGACAAAAATTTTTGACAATCGGACTCTCTAAGCCCGCGAAACTTCAACATTCCGAGTATTTTTTGAGCTTTTTGCTTAAAAATTAGATATGATGAGGCTTATAAAAAAAATTCTATGATATCTACCAAGTAATTTTGTTTTGAATAACGCCAAATAATTTCAAGGCATTCGGTTCATTGCTATTTTTGGAAAATTACCCTGCCAATGTTGAAAAAATGTGCTTTTGAGAAAAGATTTTTCAAAATTTGGGAATGAATGAATCATGAAATTCGTCCACTTACATGGAATCATCGATACCAGGCACGCACTTGTACGCTCCCGATGGTCCTAGTATCCGATGGGCTTAGATTCCGATGGGCCAGGTAACCGATACTCCCAACACTTTATTAAATTCTACTGATGAGGTAATACCATTGTTTCACGTACATGTCGAAAAAATACAACAATTTTCAAGATTTTGGCCCCGTATTGCATTACTTTTTAGACCTATCTTCCAAATAAGTTGGTTGAAGTTCTCATTGTAGTTTTGGGTACATCCACCTGCACAGCGTTCCAATAATTTATCTTTGCTGAGATCATATATTGCTTTGATGACATCTAACACAATCTCGACAGTACCGAAAAACCATGACAAAATTTGCTCAGTTCTCCTTCAGTTTTCGCTTGTTGTCACTTGTATCAAGATTCGCAGCCATCGGGACCAAAAAAATGTTGACGATTGCTGTCTGTTGGGCTCTTTTCACCTCCTCTTTGCAATGACTGGTTCTGCGAAAAGATAAGCTATAATAAATGCTCAGTCTATCTATAATCGTTATCAATTTGCCGTCGAATCCAGAATTTTTTCTTAAGTTTACTATGAAGGGTTCCCATTCGCTTCTGAACTTGCTCCACGGATTCTCTCTTTACTAAATCATTTTTATCACCCAGATCCCTTGATTTTATAAATGATTCGATGTACGTTTTAGAATCCTTATCCCCAATTTTATATATATACATAATTCCATCCTTTTCGACAGATTTTGACAATAATCGTTGATTACGTCGTCTTCAATTTTGCCTGCCGATCTCTCATTGACCTGGCAATTTTCAATGTGATTTTTATTTCTTCATATTGCTCAATATTTGTGTGTTTATTTCAATTAACTTCTTGTAGCTTGGTGGAAAACTGGAGAAAGACAACAATAAATTAACTATAAATTAGTATAATCACAAAAAAAAAACATAAATTAATAATTAATTAAACATAGTTGATAGTATAAAACTGAACTCAGTTTTTTCATTCTTAAGACGGTCTCCACAGTTTTGATTATTCTTAAGACGTTCCTCTCGGTTTTGTGAGTTCTAGAAACGTTCCTCTCAATTTTGTAACTTCTAAAAATGTTTCTCTCAGTTTAAATAGTTCTAAGGCCCAGTAGCATTCGCTATAGAACGTCGTTTCAAATACACATAGCACCTATAAGGTACGTGTTGTACTACGGGTTTGGGATAAGGCTCCTATATCGCCCAAAAAAAAAACCTGCCTTTGAAAAAAACGTGTCCTGTGTGGAAGGATAACAGCACTTTTTTAAGTAGCATAATAGCAAGGAGCAAAACGGATTCATTACGAATAAGATAAAACCACGATTGTAGCCAATTATGCTTGGAATCCCCAGGATTAAACAAATACAGAAGCTGAAATGGACTGGTCACTAAAAGCGGATAAATATGGTGCCGATAAGAAGGGACGAAGACCAATGGGAAAGCCAGAAAATCAAGTGATAAGCATAGTTAATTCCAACTAAAAATTTTTTAAGTCAAGGAGCCGGTGAATGAAATGAGACTTGCAGGCATCAAACAAGGAACACTATAGACCAAAAGGGGATGTAGCGCCACGGTGGCGGCTATGTACAAGAAATAAAAAAACTCAGTTTTATGTGCAACAACATAAATACGATCTAAATTAACAGCTCAATTTGTGAGACCAACCTCCTGTTTGGCGCATTTGCTACTAGACCTCAAAAGTAATTCGAAAGGATTAATTACTACGACTGTTTATTTATTCAAATAATTTCCGAGAAATTTTCAAACGATAATTTGCAATTATTTTAACAAATTGTTTAAAAGCGTAAGTACATTTAATTTATAAGTAATTTTATAAGACTTACGGAAGAAAAAATTCCTCCTTGGCGGCCTCATAATTTTAATTAGTAGGCATGGAATAATTATCAAATGCGTGCCTAGTTATTCAAAACAATAGAATCGAACTATAAATGAATAATTAGTAAGTAGGTGCGTTGCTTACATCAGCATAAATTAAACAATGATCAAGGCATTTGCGAAAAACAGCCGATTAAATCAACAAACGATTCTTGGTTTCCCTTATGTTAACTCTCAACATTGAACATATTTGACTTTAATGGATGGCTTTATTAAATTAATCTGATCATCATATCATGATTATTCATTATAAATTATTCGTTTCACTGATACGGTGAAAATGCGTCAACATCTCTATAGAATTTTCTGAATTTTTCCAATTTATCTATTCATAATTTATTATTCTCACTGAATTAAACCCCAACAGAATACGAAACATTACCATCTCAAAGTTATAGGGGAGGTTCCAGGTCCACACTATAGAGAGAACAATCCATGCACTAGGATATGTGGTAAAGTTGGATGCCTGTTTACCGCACAAACTTTCACAATGGGAAGGAAACGCGGAAGACAAACTGGCCTGCTGTTTTTTATTTCAAAGTATTGAAGAATTTCTTCGACAGATCCGGATGAAAAGTGAGCCCTGTAAAATAGCGTGGAACGGCGCCGAACAGTTTCTGAAGAAGAGGAATCGCCGAATCCACTTCAAAACTTTCCGTGGATGCCAGGAAAGTCTTATTGTCCGTTCGGCGGAAGCATTTTCATCCAAGTGTCCGGGGTTGGGGAATCTGAATAGTGGCATAGACGATAAATATGTCATTTTGTCTCCCTTTGTTGCGTTTAATTGATATCTAGGGTCTTGTAATGTGACAAGTGGTCTAAAAAAGAATCAACTTCATTAAAAATTTGAAATAAAAGGCGAATTGCTTACGCGTGGTATGCTAGAATAGTAGATGCTATTTTTTAAGCAGTTTTAAGCAGACCTTTTATCATTCAATAAATTCCATTGAAAAATCTGAATCTAACATGTCAAAGACGAGAATACAAACTAATTCGTTAGTCGCGAGATGACAGCAATTTGAAAGCCCTTCTCTTAGCATGAGCTTGTACCAGTTATTGGGTCAGTTTGATTAACTTACTGCAATGTAAAGGATCCTGAATACTTGAGTTGATAAACTTCGGTCGAAAAATCTGGTCATTATTGTTACTACCCAACACCGAAATAGGGAGATCCAAATATTTCTAGTTTAGGATTATCTATTCATTAAATCATACTTGGTATCAAGTAAAATTGTATAATGCCTTCTGTCAGGAAAGGGCCGGGAATTCGTAAATAAAACACACATTCTATATTTCATTGTCAAAATTTATTTTTTCGCCTTCAAAGTATTCCCCATTAGAGGCTTTACATAAGTGCCATCAGTTTTTTCATTCTTCAAAACATTTTTTATAAGCAATTTATGGGATGGCCTTCAATTCTTCAATGGACTCGAAACGTGTTTCACGGAGGGGCAATTTCAGTTTCGGGAACAGAAAAAAAGTCACTCGAAGCTAAATCAGGCAAATAAGATGCTTGACTAATGGAGTTTATCGAGTTTTTTTGCCTAGTATTCGTTCACAATTGTAGCTCGGTGCAACGGGGCGTCATCGTCGTGAAAAATCCACGAGCCTTTTTGCCATTTGGCTTTAACTCCGGTTGTTTCTTCCGAATTATAACTTAGTACGCTCAAATGAAAGTCCTTGTTCACCGTCTGAGCCTGTAGAACAAACTTATGGTGAACCTGATCACGAATATCGAAGAAAACAATGAGCATCACCTTGATTTTTGAGCGAATTTGACGTGCTTTTTTCGATTTCGACTCATTTTGAGCGCGCCATTTGGAAGTCTGTTGACTCATGACTGATGTGTCAAATTCATACACCCATGTCTCATCACTAGTTATGATCCGCTCCATGAATGTTGAGTCGGAATTAGAGCGTTCAAGCATGTTCAAAGAGACTTGTTCACGGTACTGTTTTTCAAGAAAATTGAGCCCTTTTGGAACAAGCCGTGCAGGGACGCGTCTCATGTCCAAATGCTTTCACAATATGATGCCAACAGACTCGTGAGAGATGTTGAAGATGGTGGCTTTCTCTTTTAAGCTGGCATGAAGATTTTTAACCTCAATTTCTTGCGCTACATTGACGTTAAGTTCAGTAAGAGAGGTCGAAGGTCGTCCAGAACCAAATTGAATCACCATAAGCCTTTTCCAACATTTTAAATGCGCCAGCACAAGAAATTTCAGTTCCGACCCAAACTTTAAGAAAAACTCTTTGTTCAGTAATTTCGTTCATGTTAAAAATGTTAGTGCAAGGCACGCACTAACAATTGACTGACTTAACCAGCTGCTGTAAAAAAACTGACTGACAGATCGTGGTATAACTTGGCATAATAATAAATGACAGTCTTACCAACCTAAGAAAAAAAAAATTTCTAAGCCCATTCTGCGCGCGCGTTTTAAATAAAAAATTCTCGGTACTTTTTTGACAGAAGGTATATATAAATAGTTCTTGGCCTGATATACTAATAAGGTCTTTTGCAGCTGCATGTTTACTTACATCTTCGGTTACCAAAAATGAATCATCTTAAAAATAACAAGATGTTGGAGACATTATGTTTTGTTTTTCCTCTTATTTTCTAGATTATATTTTCCCTGATATTGATTTCCAAAGAGGTTTCAAGTTGAAAACAATGTATCATTTTTTGTAATTGATTTCTTCGGTCATCTTCGTAAGTTATTCAAAAAAGTTCTGAAAAATTAAAAGGTAAGACCTTCCTTTTATATTTGCGACCTTCCAAAAATTAAATGTATCAAACATTCAAAACGACTGGAAATGAGAGAAAAAGCCTGATATTTGACTTTGTCGTATTTTAACATAATTTGTCTTACGAAATGGGTTTTCGAACGCAATGCCTGCATCCTTAACAGTGATTGATAAACACTTGCGCACCTATTCACGCAATGCAACTTTGGAAAGAGTGGCAAAAAAATTTAAATTTTTTAAATACTTTCGGTTACTTTATTTTCTGCTAACTTTAATTCTTCATTTACTAGTCGAAACGTTGCACCTTTTATATCTTTTGCTATTCCGTCTTAGTGTACAAAAACGGAAGGCCCGCTTATTTTCAATGGAAGTGTTTCTTTAGGATCAATTCAATAATAAATATGTCACTGTCATTTCTGAAATCATTGCTGACGTTACTATGACATCGCTTCACTAAAATCATATGACCAACTAGTTCATGGACTGGTTCAATTAAATCCTGGAATTGAACTAGTTCAGAATGACTTTATTTTGGGGACTAATGCGAAGGTAGGACGCATAATAGTGAAGTTGATTAATTATTACACTGGTTATTAATTGATATAAGGAGAACAGTAATTTTTATGTTAGTAGTTGTTCAATGATTTGGTAGTTTTGAAGCGTGACTCGCGTGACCAGCTGGGAAGTATTATTAAGGTGGCTTCTTGATCACCTGATGACTGCTAAATCACTTGATTGGTCAATCTGGTTTTGGCTTGAAGTTTCCTGAGATCCATTCGCGGACAATTGTTTGACTGGCACCTCTACAAGCTTGATTAATCCAGCAACGTATGTAACTGGAAGAAAGTGGAAAGAAAAAATTTGTTTAAATCCAAATAATTGTAATCTATTGCGACATGCAAAGGAAGAATTTTCAAATATGCAAAGGAAATTCAATAAATCATTATTCGAAGAAGTGATTTGTATGTTTTACAATTTTATTGCAATAGTACAACTAAGATTGAGTTCAATCTTAGTTCATGAGTTCTAATCACCTTGATCTTACTCGTATAATGTCAAAACTGAACTAGTTCACAACTGTCAAAAGTGTAGTTGTGAACTAGTTGAAAGGCCATCGTCTGTCCCAGGCATAAGAATTTCTTTTTATGCATCGAACGCTCAAAAATTTCAATTCTTGCGCCGACTCCAGTAACTATCAAACCCACGACTAAGTTATCAGAATTAGATTCAGCCAAATTTATAGCTGAATTTTTGCAAGTCGGTTATGATTATATCTTATAATTTTGAATGAACCTGTTTAATACATTACTATCACTACGCTGCAGAGTTGAACTTTTTTCTTGTCATTGACCCTAATTATATTTAATTATTTGTATTTTGTTTCCGCAATCCTTTTGAATTCTGTCTATTGTTATCATTCAAAGCAAAAATTAAATGTCTAAGGTACAAAATGCATAGTCAAATAATTGAGTTGAAAAATGAATACTTGAAATGTTTTCTACAAAGCCGTGAACTTGATACGAACACCTTTAAGAAGAGTGTCTAAAATGTTCCTAGACAAAATAAAATTGGCTCCAGGAAGCCTTGGACTCAAATTTGATAGTTCGATAAAAGAGTAGTCCTGAAAATATTGCTTCCAGGAGAAACAGATGGATGCAATCATGTTACTTGTCAGTAAAGAGGAACGCCCTGAATATCTTAGAGAATATTACATACGGTCTGCAAAAATACTTGAAATGCAAGAAGCCTTATATTATGGCTTGAACAAATTATGCCACCCTTGATTCTGATAAATAAGTGAAATAATATAAACAGCACGTAAATAGCTCCCAAATAACTTGTTATGAAAAGTCACAATTATTTTTAAAGTTTTTTTTTCGTTGACGACGCAAGAAACAGAAATCAACTATCATTATAGGAATGCCCGAAACATGGTGACAATATTATCTCTCGCGAATTCGCATGCTTATCATTATCATATTCCTTCACTACATCAGCAAAAATAGCGTTGCTGATCCGGATAAAAGAGTATCAAAGAAGAGCATGTTATTGAGAAAATTTGACTTAGAATGGACTCAACGAATGCAAGCACCCCACGGTAGCCAACACATTAGAAATTTAAAGAATAGCAGGACGTTAATCGGGAAAGTTATTTTGGATGTTTTTATTTCCTCCAAATTTGACTAATTTGACTAATTTTAACTTTGTCAAAATGCTTTTCAGGGAAAACGATGCCAGTTTTTGGGTTTGTCACAAAAAAAAAGATGCCCATTCTCGGTTAAACTTAGCACGCGAAACCTATTTTCAATGAATACAAGAACTCAATTTCAAAAAATTGAAAATTCAAGGTACCAAACTCAATGATCGCAATTAATATCATCTTCGCAAGTAGATTCTGAAAAATTAAATGAAAGCCCCTTCCTTTTTTCCCCTTCCTTTTTTCCCCTTCCTTTTTGCGGGTTCAAATTTTTATTTATTTATTTATTTTCATTCATATTTTTATATCTCCACAATCACATTTCGACTATCTATTTTCGTTATCGTTCGGCTGTTTTTGTCGGAAAAAAATATAAAAATTAGAGCGAAAATTAAAGGGAAGATTTTTCTTCTTATTATAAAAAATTCAACCCAATTTAAAGCTTGAATTTGTTAAACTACTTATTTCGTTCCTGTGAGCTAGAAAAATAGTTTTTGCGTCAAAATGGGTAGCAACTGAAATAAGTTCTTATCTCGCAAGGATCATCCTCGTCACCCACTCTCCGTAGCAAACATGTTTAGCATATACACTGAAAACTTCCATTGTTATATGTGTACTACTAAACAATATACTAAGCTAAATAATATACTGCTAACTTTATAAGGCTGTTATAAATGTGTTTATTACATACCACGAAAAGTATTAGAAGTCTAATGGTAAACGCAGCAACATCTCAACAACTTTTTCGATAAAGGAAAAACAAAATTCCACAATAATATTATAGAGGTCAGATTTATCTAAAGTTGACAACGACATCTTATTTTGCAAAGAGGCTTAAAAAAGGAAGAATGGAGGCTGTCAATTAGTTAGGACTTACATCTAACTATCGATGAAAGCGCAAAGAACGTATATGGGAACAATGAAACTCTTTTAAATGTAATTAAATTCTTACACCTTATCAGAAATTTTATAAAAATTAAGGATGAAAACAGACAAATTATACAACAAATGCTACTCAACCACAACGTTGGCTCCTTCAAAAAAAAACCAACGAAAGGAAATCCTCGAAAAAATGCAAAGTAAAACTTGCGTTTACTCCATTTCATTGTTCTTCAAGAACAGACACACTTGCAAGGACCTAAAAAATTTAAAAAAGAAGCTAAAAGCTAAAAGACTTCGTTAAATTCTACGAACGCAACAATACTTTTCAATAAAATAGCACTTAACAATAATTATTCCTTAAATGATTAAAAATGATATCAGAATTGATATACAGAGATATCAGGCCGTGTAACTGATAAGACAATTAACTACATCAGGTCGATTTGAAAATGACCGCAAGGAATAGAGTAAAAGTGTGCAAGTAATTGAGGTCTAAATTGCAATCATTTCTGGGACATCTCCTTGGAAAAGAGTCAGTAGGATTCATTTATTCTCAAAAATATTACATCGAGTTCCCTGTCCAATTTATCACATATGGTATATGATGCCATTTATGTACTAACCTTATCGTGTGCCTTACCAATTTTTAAGTGATTTTTGGATCATTTTTAAACGAACGCAGTTGTACAAATTCAATTTCTCGTATAGGCGTTTAAAGGACACATTGTTTTCAATAGTAAAAAGTGAAAAATCACGGTGTGAATTGTGAATGAATGGTTTCCTTTTGACAGAGGCTTAAACGTATTTTTGCTGTATTTAAAACTAAAGTAAAACAAAAATATTAACTTGTTTGGTTATGTGGAGCATAGCATAGACATAAAATTATTAAAAAAAAATAAAGAAGAAACAAGCTGTCTTTATTTCTAGAGCTTATTATGAACAACATTGTAACATCCAGTCATCTTAGAATTCATCTGTTTTGGTTTCGTTGCTTTTTTCTCTTACCTGTTTGGCTTTCCTTGCTGTTTTCTCTGAGGGTAAAAGCAAACGACCGTTCTATGAGTTAACCATCTCACCCTTGTGTTTCGGAAAGTTGATGTCGTCCTGAAGAAGTTGTTGGCAGGTTTGATAGTGTTACAAAACTCCTTCACCAGGCGAATGACGAATCACAGCCTCTTGCAGTGCTAAAACATCAACGTAGTTACTTTTCACAACGGAGGATCAAACAGGATCAACGCAGGATCCTATAGCCTGGTGAAAAATTACTCGAAAATTGACACTGAAATATTAACCAAATATTCTGTACGCTCGAGAAAAATTACGCTGGAATTGACAGATTCCCCGTGGGAAAATAAATCAACTGAAACGTTCGGAACCGTGAGATACTTTTCTAAGTGGTGAAAAGTAACTACTCTGTTGATCGGCAGCATTAATCCATTTTTATTCGCCTCACTGTAATTAATAAGCATATTTGGTTTTAATGATTTCCCTCTCCGAGATGATCCCTCTTCAAGAGGATGATATGATCAAGACGTCCCACTTGACATGCAACTTCAAAGTAGTCACAAAGCCATCCATTGCCACAACTTTACAATTTTATAACTTCTTCAGCAAGACTCCTCTCTTTACAAGGAAGATTCTTTCTCTTTATCTTATGACACGCTAAAGACACTGGTGCATGGAGCCAGGGAGCCTGATATTTCTTTGGTAAGCTAGTTAGGATATATCTTGATTCGCTCTAGCTTTAAAAGAGGCATTCACGGTCTTTGAGTGGAAAAGTATTCTTGCGGTAAAATAAGTGGAATATTATTTTCTGTATAAGAAAATATCAAACGTTTCTACCAAAAATTTAAGCTCACAATAATTCGATAAAACATCTGGAGGGCTCTGTTCAGCCATACTGTACAATTGCTCGCTGATGCAAGGAGTTGAAGAACAAGGAACAAAAAATGCAGAAATTGGTCATCCACGTCCCACAGCCAAGAGCGTGTGAAGCAAATCCAAGGTCTAATAGGAACGATACTAACAGAAAATATTAGAAATTGAGTCTAAAGTATCATCGAAACCGATCTCCTCGAAATAAATCGAGAAGTTCGGTTCCGATCATCGAAAACATCGGATCATCGAAATAAACTATTTGACGGTGTACCCAAAATTCCAACTTGCTGGTCATGAACAAAGACAAACACATTGTGATGGCACAGGAGCTGCAATTTGATCGATTATTGAGCTGCAATTGGACATCGTTTTGAGATTATTTATAACCATCTGAAGCATTCATTTTGACTTTCCTGGGAAATTAATGTCTATGACCTGGAAAACCGCGCTTTCGTTGACAATGCAGAAGTTAAAAATTGGAATTACAGGGCGAAAATGCGTCAGTTTCAATTCTGTCATGAAGAGAATATCGTTATGACCTTCAAAAAGGAAGCACTGCTAGAGGCTTGAGGTGTGCAGACCAAACCAAAAGGAAATCAGAAGGCGGTGGGCAGCGATCAAGAAAAAAGGTAGCCCGAATTCGAGCTGGACTACTTCCAACTGTGAATAGCAGAGTGGATTTCGAATATCCTGAACGCTCGCATTGTTCACCAGATTCTGTTTACAATTACTTCTTTATTTGCCTGCTCGACGGAGCCTTTTCGTGGTAAGAAATTCAAAGAAAGTAACCAGAGGATGGCCGTAGTAAAAGCATATTTAGAGAGACAAGATGAAGGTTTTTCGTTCAACTTAAATTCAAAATCCAAAGTAGAAGATGGTCACTTGGAACTAACACCAAGAAAAACAAAAAAATAGAAGACGATACTGATTTATAAATAGCGCCTAACTAGAAAGACATTGTGTTTCATGTCAATTTTCATTATGTGGATCATTCTTCGTAATCAAAACACGGATTATCCCTCGTATTCACTCGAAGGGTGCAATCGCCTAGTTCTTTTACATTAAATACTCAACTGGAATCAAATTACTCCCACGATAAAACCAAAGAGCAATGAAAATCATCCAAAAATTTCACTTAACCGAATGACAATTGAATTTCAATAATGTGAGATATCTGATCGCAATATCATCATGACAAAATGGGATTCGTTAATGGTGGCCAGGCTATAGGTGCTGACTCCAATGAACGCCATCATCATCATCATCATTGTTGTCATCATTACAGAAAATGATACTCCCTAACTGGACACACTAACCACCCACTCACCACCCGCTTGCACCACCCAACGCCACTGACGCCAAACCTTGCCTGGAACAACCAGAATCATGCTAATCCTTCTACACATACAACTGTATTAATCGATTTAATTCGGATTCGATTAAAGGTGGTCGAGCCACCTAATTAAAGTCTTCCCGCATGCTAATCAACTGGTAACCTAAACAACTAAATCAGTTTTTACATTGGTACAGAGGAAAATAGAGTAAAGCAGGATTGAATAGCGACGGATCTGTAATGCTACCTAATTGACTATGTGAGTCGGACCGTCTGTCTATCTTTTGGTCTTTTGTTGGTACAATCCGCTCGTCCATCGCACACTCGTCTGTGGAATGAAACAAACAATAGATACGGGTGCGATGTTTGGTGCCTAGCACTTTTCACAATTATTGCGTTCATTACGTCGCGGATAATGTTGAAGTTTTCCACCAGTCCCATACAATTTGCTTGGGGCGTGTCACGGTCGTTACAATCACTTTCAGCGCCACTCCAGAACAATTCGTTGGATAGCATGCAATTTGCTAAAACGGATGATATCTATTTCAGTGCTGCGGAAACTTGCGTATGAGCCTTTTGAGCGAAAGAGAAAGTTTCTTTGCAATGCTCGCAATAAAATGTCTAAACGCTTTTCCGCAGTCCAGGACGACCGGGTGAGGTTCAAGTGCTTTCTATAGCACAAGACCAATGGACTGGACCTCAACAAGATGATGGAATTTCAAAGAGTATTTATAGTACCTCTGGTTTGCAGAAAACACATTCCTCCGCGATATGCAAATTGTCCGGCAATCATCGTGTATGGCATATTATGCCAATCGCTAAGTACATGGACATTAACTGCAATCAGCGCATTGCCATTTTCTCGACCATCTACCGACGGGATATTGTAGAATGGAAACTTTGGTCTCCATATAATTACAGCCATATATGCACTAGAATATCAATGGGTTAATATTCATATGTGACTGTCGTTAGCGTAGCATTCAATCCCTCCCTGTTGGGCTGGAATATTGCGAGTGGAAGGGATGAACCGGGACCGGAACGCGGCGACATATTCTGTGGCCGTGGAGTTAAAGTAGTTACAAGTGCAAGTTAAAAGCAGGATTTTAATCGTAAACAAGACGAAGAGACTACGTTCGTCGGGTGCATGATTTTATATCGAAAGAGTATGAAATTAGCGCCTCGGGATCAATTTGGTAACATTTAAAATCTGTTAAAATTACTGAAATGAACGCGTGCATGTATGTATGCAATTTCACAGTTTACATTTTCCACGGTAACGCTGTTGATAGCGCATTATCATTGCCTTGCGCGATTTTCGTATTTAATTAAACGATGCACTTATTGAATCGATTTTCAACTGACTGGTTCAAGGATGATTTTCCTTGATGTCAGACTGTGGTTTTTTCGCTACTCGGGGAATGGTGGAAATACTTCAATATAAAATTAACTCGAAATGTTAATCTTTGCAAAGATGGCATGAAATTTACAATATTCTAATGATCAAACATTAATATTTAATCAGATACGATTGCTATTGTTGCACTTCATGCAATCTCATCACATATGCTTCAAATGTTTAACACACACCGTCAGTTTTGCATACGATGCTGGCAACAGCTAATAATTATAATGCACATTCCATCAGCAAAGTACGACATTTATGATGCCGCCACCGTTGTCGTCAGAACATGTGTGATAGGTGCCATAAATGCAATTCATATGTCAAGTGCAATATTCCAATGAAATGAACACATATAATACTCATTTCACTCATTCAAACGATGGTGGACAGTTGCACGGTCTTTTGAATTGTACAAATACAAACACATATGCGCGATTTTATGCATGTATCACCATATGCAGTCTTCAATCCGAACCACTCTAATCTAACTTGATGACAGTAATTAAGACAAATTGATTCGGGACAGAATTGCGTTATTAAATGCACGATAAAGTGTTATGCGCGAAATTGGCGAGATCAAGCGAAAGACAATCGTGACTTGATTTGAACGATAGAAGAAAAACAGAAAATTCAAAATGAAAAGCCAAATGAAATAGTGCATGGAAATGTAAGAATTGAATGGAATACAATTGCAACATGTGTGCAATTGAATTATTCATAAATGAATACAAGAACTTTAATTTATGATGACCACAATTATAAGTTTCTTTCAGCACTTAGGTGCGATAGACAATTCCCTCCATTGATTTCATCAAGATTTGCTTTAGTTTTGTCATGGACACGCTTTAACTACTTCCAGCCATCTGTAGCTACAACTCATAGAAGTTTATTTAATCGCAGCAAATAAATTAATAATATACTACGTTATGAATAAATTAATAATTGTAAATTATAATAAATTAATCACATAAGTGAATCCCGTCGATAGAAAAATTACTTGAATCGAATTACCATTCAATTACAGTTTCTGATCATCAAAAAAGGATAACTTTTGATGTGTAGTGCGTGAAAAAAATTCAACCGTCGATGGATCAATTAGCTTGAAAATCAAAACATGGATTATTGTACTCATTGTCTCAAAAATCACTTCTGCACTACTTTATATGTATGAAAAAATTGGAATAAATGGAACCTCATACTGATCAAGTCCCATCACTTGTTACTGACTTGGTACTGACCCAGTCTCATGGTTTACATGTCATAACATAAGCTCGTACTAGCAAGAACACTCCCGATTGCCATCAGACAGAAAGAGACAGAAAAAGCAATTGTGGATTTATATTTGTATTGCGTTTTTTTCAAGCGCTCTCAGAGTGATAGTGTTGTAAAACGAAATGATAAGAGTGGAATCAGAAAGGATTTACCTGTATAAGCCAAATTCTTTTTATTTTTGTTGAATCCTGCAAGGTAGAGAGTTTGATTGCAGCGTTCTCGCTTGTTTATGCCCGCACCCCGGGGTGTAGACAAATTTTTAGAATTTTTTTTTTTATTTTTCGTCATGTGAACGTACGTGAAATATATGGTGTAGCTCTGGGAAATTTTTGACCATTGCTTGTTCATTTTCAGACAATTAGGAATATACGAATCATCTCTACGAATATGTAAGCTCATCAAATCACACACACTTTGGTCAAAAGAATGGGCTACCCTTATGATTATTAGTACGTGCTTGTTTGTTTTCATATGCATATCATTGTCTTGTTCTATGATAATGTCATAAATTTGTAAAAATATTCAAACTATTACAACGTGACTATTGCTTTTGGAAATAAAATCACATATGTGAGACTTCATCTTCGCGTGCACATATATGCGAATGTAAGTAGAAAATTAGCAGAGATTGTTAGTAGAACCGAACGATGTTGACCGCTTGACAAACGAATTTTAGGTCGTATTCATCAGTTTTGAAATGAAAACTACGAGAGTGTCATGTTGTGCCTTTTGGAAGATGTCCAAATACTTCCGCATACGGAAAAAGGTAGTTGTACATTTCATACACGGTCCATTATTAGTGGTATTATAAATTTGGAATAGCAAAGGGCTTTGCAGACACGCTGGAAAATACATGAAATGAAAATTCATGAAAAAACCTTTTGAGAGGAGGCCCTCGTCAAGAAGGATAAAATATAAAGAACATTTCAATGAACTCATCAAAACTGACAAACAGTCTCAAGAAACTAAAGACCTAATACAGAAATTAAACAAATAAAAACCTCCAAGACCTGATCCAGGGCCAAAATCATGCTGAAATAACACCCAGATAAGATCGTCGATGCCCTGTCAGGCATAATCAACAAAACTTCCAACTTACAGTGATTCCAAAAAACATGGGAATCGGCTATCATAACAGTAATACGCATGCCCGCCAAAAACCATGTCTTCCATCAAAGTTGATGACCCATAAATCATATCTCGTCAATCTCAAAAAACTAAAAATGGCATTACTGATAAGACTTTCACGAAGAGAAAACCGAAAAAATTTATAATCGCTGACGAAGAAAACTGTTTCCGAGCAGCACTCTCGACAGTACTCCAGCAGTATCTAATGGCATTGGAGATGCAGCACATAAAGATCAATGGGCTTAGCTATGTTTGACATACTCCAGCAGTATCTAATGGCACTGGTGATGCAGCACATAAAGATCAATGGGCTTAGCTATGTTTGGCATAGCGAAAGCCTTTGACAAAATCTGGTGTACATAATTCAATTTCAAAATGCATAAACTGCCTATCTTCTTACCATGCATTCACCTGAGGCATGCCCCCCTAACTGGTGGATCTTGCAGCGTTAAGTCGTTAGAAGATCATCTCTCAAGCCCACAAAGAATTCAAGTTAGAGTTCCGCAAGGATCATCTATCTCACCAATATTGTAAAAGCTGTACCTGTCAAATATTCCCGGCTTGTCAAAGAATGTTCAATTAGTAGAATATGTGGACGATACTTGCACATGCTATACATCAGGACAACAGTGGTAACTTCAAAACTACAACTCACATTCGAAGTATTGCACGAATTTTTCCTTAAAGTGAAAGTTGTGGTGGAAGAAGGCAATATACCAACCATATTAATCAGCAAATGAAGAGGGTAACTGCCAACGGCTTGAAACGTAGACTTGTATGCAATTCTATGAAACAGAACAGCCGACTTCCTTGGATTTATTCTCGACCACCGATTTACCTAGAAAGACCACATTCGTAAAACGAGCCTACAAACCCATTGCCCAGGAATACTCTCTTCTTTTCACCCTCTCCTAAGTTTTGGCTGGCTGAATATTATTAACAGAATGCTCATGATCAAGAAGACAATTTGACCGACAGTACTCTATGGAAGTATCGCTTTCTGTTAGACAATGTCTGACAGATATTGGTGTACTTTTTTAGGTTTTTTGTACAGATATGACTAGAGTTTTTGGTTGAGTTGTGGTGAAAGTTCTTATACTCAGGGACACAATTGAGAAAGTGTGTTCAATCCTATTAGCTTTACGGTGTCTTTACTTTCAATCAAGTCAAGGAATATTATACTGAAATTTTGATTTGAAGGGACATGCGAAGCATCTGTCTTGTTAGTCAGTTAAGAACGTAGTCCTTCCTTAACAGTCGGAAACGTACTTCCTGCTCATCTCGAAAGGTCTGTTTTTCGAGGAAATAGTGCTTTAGGGTCCTCATCTGGTTAGCAGATTGAGCTCATCGTTGCAATAAGCTTTATAACGCTCACCAATGCGCCGTATACTGTTTCCCAGCTTTGAGTTTGGAATATTTTTTGATTTGAGTTTTTCGTTTTGAAAGACTTTTATTGCGAAAAATTAATGGTGGCACTTAGTCTTCTGGACCAAAAATCAAACTTCGTCTTCTTTGGGAAACCTTGGGAGTAATAGAGCAGAGATCAACAATCTTTTCTTTTCTTCCGTAACTTTGTAGAGTGAAAAGTCAAGCACTGACGTTGACACTACTCGTCTTAATTAACTGTAATATATCCTCAAAGTGAACTTTTTTAAGTGCACGAGCGAAGTCAGACAAACCTGGATTACTTTCGAGATACTTAGATACTTTCGAGAAACCAAATTCAAATTCTTACGTCAATTGTGCCTCGTCAATTCCAGAGGTATGAACTCCGATGGATTCCCATGAGTGCCTTTTTACACGCTCTGAACTAGTATTCATGCCTTACAGGACTTTATCCCATCAACTCTAGTGCAGTCTGGATTAAACAAGCATCGAATCATTTGCTTTAGTACTACAGTGTTCAGCTTAGGTTCAGTGTCTAACCAGGTACACCAGCCATTAGAGTCCCGAAGTCAGCTTGATGTATCTTGATTTTATCGCCCTATTTGATTTGTTTTATTGTGAAAAAGTTTAGGAAAGAAGAATATTGAATTGATTGAAGAAAATATTTGGAGAAACAAAGTTGATATTGCTATGTTTTAACCAACAATTTACCTGTATTCATTTGCTTCGAAAGGTATCAAATTTTTTAAGGCAGTAAAAGGAAAGCGTAACGTCTTTTGTGACTACCTGCATTGATTAGTTCCATCTTCAGCGTCTCTTTTAGACAAGAGATGAAATTCGACGACTCGCGTCTCCCATAATATTGTTGTTTTTAATAAGTTTACATTAAGGGTGTCGAACTTTTCTACTGGTGGATACGGAGCTCAACTTTTTAGCATGCTGTAATATTTGATACCGTCTTTACGCACCACTAGCCGCCATGATACTCCTTGGTGAACCATAAGCTAAAAAAGTGACCCATCAATAAGGTTGGGCGCTCATCAGCTACCCCTGATACCTGAATATACCTCTGTGGCTGATGTGCACGTTAAGAGTTGCAAGGACAATCATAGTTCAGACAATCTTCTGAACTATGTAAGATTTTTGCTTTAGTTTCTTGTTAAATGTTAACGTACGAACTATCTTCGGGTTCGCGGGGGTTTAAAGCAAGTAACAGCAAGAAAACTATTCTGAACTTTATATATTAGAGTTTAACCAACCTTCTCATAGTCCTGCTTAAAGCCTATTTCGACTATCGGTTGTTCGCAAGATAGCTAACGTTGCTTAACAACAGTCCACATGAGTTTGACGAGTTTCCTTTTAGGCATTTTGAAAAAAGTCTTCCCCTTCTACTTCGTCACGAGGAAAAGCTGATGGACACGCGCTATCCAGTCGGACCTTCGAACGCTTATTGGACACTTTACGCAGAAACTCACCTTGTACAAACTATTAATGGTTTACTAACTAGCAGACAGCTAGAGAGCTATGTTCGAAACATTACTTAGGGTGCATCGTCTGTCAAAGTTACTTTCTATGTATGTCATGGTACCCTACATACTACATATGCATATCTACGGATGATGAGAAAGTTAAAAAAATGCTCAATCGTTTCAACTCTAACATTGTACTAGATGTGTGTGCCAGTAAAATTGCCATACAAGAAATGAATACAATTTGGGGGTAGGTTATCTATTTCGAAGATTCACTCGGTAAACGTAGAGCCCAATAACATGGAAGAACCATCACAACACGGTCCATTATTGAACTGTCAAAATTACTAATTCCCACGACAAATGAATGAAAACTATGGAATTTTTAGAAATGTACTAGAAGAAGTACAGAAAATGTCCAAATATAGAACAGTGTGGCTACTGCCGGATACAAGAAAATTATTCCTAAATTTCAACTGTCAAGACATGGCAGCTTCCATAACTGGTGGTTCCAGCTAACCAGATTTGACGTGTTGTAAAAATTATCCTTAATTTTTTGGTGATTTCGTCACCTTTTTGCATCACTTTTTGCATTTATTTCACTGCAATAACTCTATGGACGGTCAAATATGGTATTTTATGGGACGACTGAAAAACGAAGGCCAGCTGGAGAGTTGGAATAGTACTGCCTGGGTTCAATGGATGAGAAAAGTGCGCATCTGATTATATGTTTTAAAGACAAATTGCCATGAAATGATCGAGAAAATCATTTGCCAGCAATTTTGAAGGACAAAGATAGGGTTTCTAGCCTTGACAAATACGACAAAACAGTTTCTTTGACGGTCTAAAAGAATGAAATAAATGATGTGAATTATTTATGACAAAATTATAATAAGGATTATTATTACGCTAACAAATAAGCTTACGCTATGTGGCAGCCCATGGTAGATCGTAAAGTCCGACAAAATAGTTTGCAAAAAGAGAATATTTTTCATATTGAATACTTGCCCGTTTCTTCTCTATGTTTTTTCTTTCTTGCCCGTATCTGGAGTAGTACACTACTTACATGAGAAAAAATCACTCCTTATGCACGAGAAAGCTTGCCGAAATTCTATTGGTTACAGCGAGAATTTTGGCAATTCATAAAAACTTCGAAGGATATTATGTTGATCTGTAGTGGGTTCAATTTCATATCCATATAAACATGCGAATTTCACCAGCATTTATCTCATCACGTCTGGTTAACATCTTTACAGAGTCAGAACCATAAAAATTACACAAAACTGATCCGTATGGTCCTTCTCTCATAGCTAGTTGGCACTGCTGTTAGTTGGCGCAACATTTCTGTTAGTGCAGATGACCCAGGCAAAGCTGCAGCCAACCGAATTGTAGTAAAGCAGTGGTAGAGGCGAGGACAATGAAAGCGTATATGCGCTAGTTAGGACATGGTTCGTCTGTCGTATTGCTACAAGAATTGAAAAAATCAAAAAGGCTACTAACAACACTTGAAAAAAAAAATTTAGACGAAACCTTCTGGAGGACGACTGACTCTTAGTTAACAATCAGAAGACCAATCAACTCGTAGGGAAGTAAACATTTTACTTACAATCCCATGTGGCATTACTAATGAGTCATAACCTAGTAGGTCAAACTGGTAAAGGAATAGGCATTCACACGAATGTCACCATCTGGGTTTCGGGTAGTAAGAGAAAACTTAGAACCAGACTGTTTTACTAGACTATCTGATGTTGACTCACAAGCGTAGAAGTGAAGCAATAAAAGTCAAAGCCCTGGTGAAAATGGAGCCAAGGGTGGTCCTTGCTCTCAGTGATCACCAATATGATCTGTCAAAAGTTGGCTCAAAGTTGGGTCCTAGTTTGATATCAGCCGGACTAGGACCCAACTTTGGGTGATGCTTGAGTCAAAAGTAGCCACAACAACTGATTGAGGTAAAGTTACGTACGAATGGCAATATCTACCCTTTCTCTATATTTCCATACAATTATAGTATCGTCAAATTATTGTTAATTGAATAACATTAAACGATTTGCTGCGAACATAACTTAAAAAAAATGTGTTTCGAACCACATCATCTGCAAGCTCACTAGCAGATCCATATCATACAACGGATGTAATTAAGTCTCAAATATAAAGATCATGCCATCAAATGCACTCAACTAAAAACATTTTTATTAAATCTAATATAATTACTTGCAATGTGTTAACTAACTAACAATTACATTGCAATTATCTCCTTTCATAATTATTATTGTAAAATATCTGCAAGTATGTGAGATCATTTCACAATTTACCTAACACTAAATGCTTCATTGTCGATCATTAGTCAACAGCAGCAACAATTGAGCCGATTCGTCGTAAACCAGCTTCTTCGCGGCTAGAGGAGGACGAGGAGGAGCAGCAGCAGGACAACGCGGGAAATAGTCACTAAGTTTAATGCATGTGTATCATGAATTACATATGCAACTCGTAGGTGCATTGCGGTACCGTAACGCGAAAAACTTGTTGTCGTTATCAGACCTATGGTAATATTATAATAATCTAACAACGATTTTCTTGTATGTTTTCCGTTCGACGTGGAACACTGAGATGACGATATTTTCATAATTAATTTTTCTCACCTTTTGAACGTGTTTTTTCATACCTTTTTCATGTTGTCTTTGCATGATGAGCGTGGTTAGATACAGAATAATGGTAAAGTTTCGTGTTTAGCTAAAGTGTTGTTACAAATACATAATATCGGTTGGATGGGGACGGAGGGAACTCGGAGGCTCTTTATCGTGGAAAACGTTGACAAACGTGTTTTTGATCGCTAGTGGAGTTGTAACAGTGTGCAAGAGAATTATCAAACGATTCAATGAAAGCGAAAAGACTTAAATTGACATAAGTCAAAAACAACAGGAGGCATTTGAATGGCTTGGTTTCGAGTTAAGTTAACGATGTAGCCAGTTACCATAAATCCATAAATTCGTTTTAATAAAGCAGTCCAGAAATAACTTCAAATGGATGTAAATATTAACGTTGTCAGTGATTTATAATTTTCGTGAAGGAAAATGTTGTTTTAGTCAAAGGCAAGCGAGCTAACAATGATTTCATCAGACACCCCCTACGATGCAAAATGTTCAAATCCGTCTCATTACTTTTCACCTCCACTGTAGCAATTTCAATAATAAAAGACGATCAACTTCGACAGACAGGTGCTATAAATCGACAGTTATGACCAGAATGATGTGTGGGCACCAAAATTGATATCTACGATGATATTATATCGATTTGAAAACGTCTTGATCAACACGCACTATTACAACTTTAGGGTATTTTCTTTTTTTGTTGGTTCAGGTCCATTTCTGCATGGTTAGGTTGGTTTTGTACCGAAGACAACCGTGGTGAGAAGACGCGAAGATCGAACTGGTGTGACGAGAGATCTTTTTTCTCATTACGTTGAAAGGATAGAGGAGTGAGCAATTATTAAAATTATTCAAACATGGTTATCTGAAGGCGTTGTAAAATTAGACACCGACTATATTGTTAATAATGAGCAATTTACATTTTAATTTTGCTGGTTTGAAGTAATTTACGCGACATGGTTGCAGATGGGCGGACAGAAAATTAGGTGGAACTAGAGGGAAGTAGCGAAGTTGCTTGATATCCTGGGCAACCAGTCACGAAAATTCAGTTATGTATCTTACTGAAATCATGACCGATTTCAACGCTTATTTATAAGAAAAAGTCATTGAAAAGTGTTGCAAATTGGTTAACTCACGCTTTATGATGAAAACAAATTTTCCGAAAAACGCTTTCCAACATATTAACAATAATATTGCCAACGAATTGTTTGCCTTAAATATAATTTCACGCTTTATTGTTGCCATGATATTTCGTTTCAAAAATGCGTGACTCGAAAATCATTGGATCAATATCAATGAAAGCGATCGTTGTTAGATTACAACGAAGCATTTTGAAAGCATTAGTTGACTATTGAAAAATTTCCCTTTCATTATTATTTCACCTCCAGACAAATAGGCCTCGCTATCTGCACTCCAATCTTTACACTGTCGTACCTGGAAAAGGCTCATCATCTTCAGCAACAATATCATCCCCATCTTTATCGCAAAGATCATCCTCCGCATTACAAATGATCACACTGCATTTCAATAACTTTGAAATATTCAAATTTTTCTATTACAACGCCATTTATGTAGAAATCACGGTCAACCGTGCAATGATCCAACGATTCTTTGGAAGTTTGACTCCTTTTCACTTGTCCGAGAAAAGGCGAGTGAAGATTTCATCAAGATTTTTTTCGAAAAAAAAAAGATATTAAAATTCAATAGTACACTGAAAATTGATCGTTATTGATCGTGTTTTCTGTGCGTGTTATGTATACACTTTAACAAGTATCTAATTTTGATCCTTTTATCATCACAAATCAACTTGAATTTATCTAATTTTTCATTTCTTGCTTTTCTCGTGTTCTTGTTGGTTTTTTAGGTCCATTATCAGTTGATCGATTTCCTGAAGTTGATGACGATGTCGACGTGGATGTCGAACAGTGTAGTGATTCAGAGGCGCCTACACGATCATCTCGTGTGGCCCAAACATCATGTGCATCACCACCCAGTCCATCGGAGGATGATCGATTATCGCCAGAACCAGTGCAGGTAAGTGAAAAAGATTGAATATAAAATGAATTACAACGATGACGGGAAGAGTGTAACGAATGGGTGGAGAATGCATCGCCGATATGGAGATTTAATTAAATGCTGGTGTTGCCAGTTGTTCAATATACAAGGGGGTTGTTTTGGATGTCATCGTTCAGCTACTGAAGGAAAGGATACTAAATTGCCAAGTTTAGGTATTGATTGAAGCCAATATGAAGACTAAGCTCGCTTTAGGATTTCAAAAATCAGAATCCTTAGACTGAAAATAAAATGCCTTCAAACCTTTTCGATACAGAATATCATGATGTTTTACAAGTACCATCATATCTGCAACTATCAAAAGTCATAACTGCTACTTGCCCTTCAGAACGAGATGAAAATGACTTAAGCCACCTAAGACAATTCTTCGCAGGAATCGAACCAATGCTTCACCGGATGTAGGCCTCTGAGGGCTGTGTTCAATTCTGTAACCACGACGTTAGCTTTGAAAAAATGGAAGCTAACATTTGTAATAGCTTTCATAATTACTTTGAACTGGATGAAACAGGGAAAAGCCTAAGAAGAATCTGTCATTCGCTATCATCAAAAAGTGTCTCAATTCAGTCGACAGACAACGAGGTCAAAGGTGGACGACTTAAAGGTGAGCTCTCAAAAGAACTCCAATTGAGTGCAGTCTCTGTGATGGTAAAAAAAGTATTATTGAACGATTAGAGATTCCACAACTGATAAAGTATGGTTTCATTCTCTATTGGGTTTCCTCACCGTAACATCCATAAGGAAACCTCGATACCACTGAATATCCGAAATTTTAAGATGGATGAACTTCCAATCGTCATATGCATTTCAGTCAGTATCTAAATGTCGTAATTTAGTCTCCTTTCATTCTGTAGCTGAGTGACGATATTCAGAATTACCAATTGCATTAACAATCTTCATTAGTTTCAAACTAAATTGATCATTCTCTAGCAATCCACCTCCTCTTTCCCTCCCCGCTGGAGAAGGAATCCCTGTAACCCGAAGGGGCCAAAAGACGTAAAATTGGGAGGCCTAATCCAAGGTAATGCCGTTGTGCTACTTGGAGTTCGACACTCAGGGCGTAAATAGCCTTCATTTCCCTGTCAAAAAAAACAACTAAATCAATCATTGGAAGAGACTTGCTGGACGTGTCCTTAACATAATTTTTCTTTTGCTGAGATATAGAACAGCGTGCCATACGAAAAACAAAGATTATTGAGTTTATAAATCAGATCCTGAAAAAACGAAATGCTAGCAGTGACTTAAAACACAAAGCTAGTGAGTTATCGCAGCAGTCAACATGTGACAAGTACTAACATACTGTTTTTAAAACGTTGGTTCCAATTCAAAGAATGAATAAGTTTGTTAGTGGCAGATATAGTAAGAGAATTAAGAGGCAAAATCATTGAAAAGATGAGCGTGTGAAAAGTCCTCGTACGTTAAGCACAACTGTATTAACAATATGTTAGTAGAATCCAGAGACAAACACACATAAGGGCATACCATGTGTAGCAGAGAAATCTGGCACGCACTAACGAAAGACCTCAAGGACTATCATCCCATACGTCTGACATCTTACAAGTTAAAAATTTGGGAAGTGTTCAGTCGTCAAATGTAAGAAATCATCGATCATAATGCCTTTTGGAAGTAAAACGCATCCATACTGAAAGCAAATTGGAGGAAAGAACAATCCACATGGTTGTAGGAGTTAAAACCAGTCTTCGATGCAAAGTATATATTTTAGCAATGTTTCTAGATATGAAAGGAGCCTTCAAATATGCGACAGCTGGAAACACAGATAAGGCATGGTTTCTAGTTTAGCAAGGTTTTTTAGGCAAGCTAGCAAAGTTTCTAGATTTGAAAGGAGTCTCAATCATGCAACAGCTGGAAACACAGATAAGGCGTCCTAGGACCGTATAAGTTCCTTCTCCTGCTCCTGTGAGTGCTTACTCTAAAGAGCACGTTGAAAGACAGAAAATGTACAGGAGTAAATGTTGCTGCTTGTAATTATGATGTAACGTTGAAAGCTGATTGCAAGAATATATATTTGAATTCAGATCTCAGTTTGAACCCGCCGGAAAACTCAAAGCCCGTGCAACTATAAGGGAGTACAAACTTAAACAACTGAAAAGCTCCTGTTGTCCATTTTTGTTTTACTCCTTTGTAGGCTCAGAGATGGAGGGGCCAACTTCAAGTCGTGCAAATTACCCACCCTTGATCATTTATACTACTGACTAGCATGGAAACCTTATGTCGATTTGAGAATGGCAGTTGCATTGATTGTTATTTTTGATTGAATGCTTTTTCGACAGATGTATTAGCCTATGACCTTTGTTTCAGTTCTGGACTTCTACAAGGCAATCGTGAGCCCTTGTAATGTTGCTTTAGTTCATTGTTTTATTCCCTATATTTTATTTATTATGACCTAATTGGCTTCCTCTTTAATAAAGAAATGTCTTGGTTAAAACTGAAAAATGGACAGAAATAGATATATCAACGGATGTTAGGATCACTAGGTAGCACGCATTTATTAGCGGCAAATGTCACGCTACCATAACTTCGAATTAACCTCTGCACAAAACACTGAACTATAAATAGAAATATAAATAATAAATTATAAATATAAATAAATAAATAACTGCGTGATAAGACCCCACCTCTCAGTTCGCATCCTTTTTCTATGGATATTGCGGGTGCAACCTTCCAGTGGTAACTAATACTGACTATGTTGAACTTCATTCGACTATTTGTGACAAGGTGATCGGTTGAATTTTTGTGAATCAGGATGGAAAGTGCTGATATCTTACTAGCTATTATTGTTAAAGTGTCCAGGATAGACGTCATCATGTTTTCGGTAGTGTGATAGTGCTCAAAAGTCAGATATTCGAAAATAACATCCTGAAAAACGGTCTTAGAGTAATGAGATTGAAACTTAGAAAGCAGATAACCAACCGCTCTCTAAAACATAATCAACGGATTCTCATCCACATAGAAAGTATGTCGCAATAAAGTCAGAGGTTAATGGGTATAAAAAAACAAAGACTAGAAACGTAGGCCCCTTATAGAGTCAATATTGCAAGAAGATAATAGGGAGAAAAAGTTCAAATCTTCATTTCAGAGAGAGAGAGAGAAAAATCATAGCTCACGTCTGACTGCTCGTCATCAGTTTTGGACTTAATTTCTGATTACTTCGCTAAGGAAGTAGTAAAAGTCAAGCCTTTGAAGGATTGGCTGGAAAACGGTCAAATACTTGAAAATACACCTTGGGAAGCAGACTGACCTAGACACTTCAGAGACGAAACGATGAAAGGAGAGCGCCAATGCCACAACCATAAAAAAAAGTCTGGAAAGGTGTACGTAAGGACTGAAATTTTAAATCGCTCTCTGGATGTACTCTACGTTTACGATGAGAACAAGCTTCAATAACCTAGTGACAGAAGAGTGACAGCTTACTATACAAGTATTTTTCCATAAAGGAACTTTAAAATCATGCAGCATTCAATTGTTGTCCTGGGCATGACCGTTGACCTGCAGACTATGTCAAAAACTTCGAAGCAAATAATGCTGAAGCTACTGGCTATCTACTAAGCTATTTTTTAGAATCAAATTTAGAAAGTTGCGAACCAACCATCTTTAGTCGACCTAATAAATTCTAGAGAGGAACAGAAAAGACGTACGAGCCTTCGTGGAATAATACACGGGCCACATTTGTCAACGTTGACCAACTTGCAGAAAACCTGCCCACTAAAATGTACGACACAAAGCGAGGAGGCGACTAAGCGAGGAGGATCTAGAAGTAAACGTGAAACACTTTTTCGGGGTCGTTTAAGTCTAAGTCTAAAGTACTTCAAATGACTCAAGTGTAATCAAGTCACAGAGTTGGAACACCCGACAAGAAAGGAACTTATCGTTGACTCTTCTCCTTCAGAAGAGTCTAAACTTTTGTCGTTTGTGTTCTCCTTTTGAAGGATAGATAGGTTACAACACCTGCGAAAACTGAATTTTATCGTCGGTGCTAAAGGGCTTTATGCGGCTCCAATAAATCCACAATAACAAAAAGGAGATATGGAGTGCAATAACGTCATTGGAAAGGCATCTGAGCAATAATGTCCTAGTGTTTTTTTTTCGCCCCTTGGCATATTTTGTATTTAGCTTGTTAAAAATTGCATATGCACTGATATCACAAACAGGCAAAATGTTCATGAATATCCTAGGATCCTCCATTCTATCGCATAGACGAATAAATTTTGGCAATATGTCACTGTAACATCCTTACGGTTTCAAATTAAGAGGCCAAAAATAACGCTCCTTTTCGATGATTCTTTGGTACGTTGACAGTCACTATAGGTGTGTAACAGAATCTAAAGTAGATGCAATTAACTGAAAAGGTTTTTGATGAGTTCCAAAAGTCTGACTTTTGACTTTTTCAACCTGACTTTTGAAATATCTTCGAAGCGGAAACTGTTGCAGAATTATCGTGCTCAAAGTAAATAAAATACCACTTTACAACGTTAAGCTGATGTAGTCCGTCAGCAATCAACGATGTAGGTAAAGAAGGACCTAAGCAATTAAGGCGCTGATAATTTGTGGTATCAGCTAATACAAGTTAGTAGTGCCTTTATTGCTTGCATCCTTGATCGGTTACTGAAGAACAAATTGCGATAATGCTCTGCAAGTTCTCAGTGCGAAGAGGAAGCTGAAGATTATCTGAATCGTAGCGTACTTGGGAATCCTCCTCAACAAATTAGCCATTTAGTGTGGCAGAAACCTTTATTAGTATGAAAAAAAACGGATCCGCAGGAAGTAACAAGAAGATGGTAGATCACTTTCTCTCTAATTGTTCAACTCCCATTGAGAAGGGATCGTAGAAACTTGCCGAACATCAGTTATCTGAATGAGGTCTCTCTTTATGGTATGATCATCACAAATAGCGATTGCTTCTCTCAGGTTTAGCCAAGGATCTTCTAAGGGTTCATAACATAGAATCTTTCACTTCGGATATGAAGATAAAATAGAACCGTTACAAGTCTTCACATGAGGCTCATACTACCGAAAGCCCTTAACCCAGGCTGTCAAAACAAAGGAACTTAATAAGCCCGATGAAAATGTTTGCAGGAAAGCCACCTAGGAATCATGTTTGGAAATAAAAAAACCAAAAGTGGATTTTTGTGTTGACTGAATAATGTGAGAAGAAACAGAAGTGTTCATATCCTGCATACAAAAACAAACATAACCGTAGGTACAGCAGCCTTCTAATGAAACCTTTCACTAAGACTGGAAATCAATGAATCCAATCAAAGAAATCAATTCCTTTTTATAATTTTCGGCAGGACCTCATATCCTGGATTGGAAAAGGGATTGATTGATATTCTGCAGAATATTTGAAGGATACCAAGATTTCGATGGAGCAGAATGGCAACCAGTGTAGCATTTGCTGAAATATGCTACGAGTAAGATTTTGATTTGTATCGGGTGCGTATAAAGGCTCGAAAAACAAGCGCTAAAATACATCAAAATGTTAATTCTGGCTATGGGAGTTCCTTGTTTGCCAAAATAAATAACCAAGCTAGCTAGCAAAGGCAGAAATCAGACACACATCGTCAGAGTTTATTGCGGGAGAGTTCATAGCATCAAAATCCAATTTAGGACTCAGACATGATGATGACACCGTTCTCATATTCAGTTACATATCCTTTGGAATACTTAATCGCGAAAATCTAAGAACACAATAAGGATATGCTTCGTTTAATCAAATAGTAATGTACGCTGTAGCACTAATATCATGGCCTTATCTTTAATATTCGCCAAAAAAGTATCAAGGAAGTCAAGTGAAGAACAAAAAAACTAATCCAGGAGTAAGACATGAGACAGGGCTAAGCTATGACAAGAACTGAGACATTTTTTGTCATTGGTTCATTTGTTGGATTAAGTATTAATTCTATTTATGTTAAAAACGAAAATGAGGAATGTGATAGGCATAGATTTTGATCAGTCAAATCAATCAAAGGTCAAATCGGTCAAAGGTCAATGCTTGGAGGGATAGGCCAATATGTAGTTCTAGCTCACGGCGTTACCATCTTTCAAATTGTTTCTCCAACAGAAGCCAAGAATCTCGCAACTCGCTCCAGTGACACTTGCTCCAGTTTCTTATGTCAATGCACCTCAATTTAGTGAGGCTTATGCCAATTAAATTCGGATAACTTAGAAGAAAGTGTCCTATGCCTTCTTGTTTCTTTTCACAAATTCAACAAGGGTTAGCCACGAAACTGGATTCCTTTTCGTTTGGCATGTTCGCCCAAGTTGTTACGACAGTTTTAAAACGTTTACCAATGTTCATATGTCATTTATGCTTTCCATGATATATTATTTTATTCTTGATTTTTGAGGGATCTGGCCTTCTACATCTGTTGTTCCTGTCACCTTAAATCTTATTCTTTTTGTGATATTTCCTTGAGTTTCACTGTTGCTACTGGCATTGTTTTCGTGTCTATTTCAGTTGTTTCTAAGCATGTTAGTTCCTCCTCCTCTTTTCCATCCAACTGGAGAAGGAATCCCTGTAACCCGAAGGCGCCAAAAGGCGTAAAATTGGGAGGCCTAGCCCAAAGTAATGTGTCAAACGGTTCCAGGCTAGGCGCTCCGGTTGACAGGGGAGGTGTTTAGTCAGTAGTCAAGTAGGTCCACTGGGAGTCCGACACTCAGGGCGTAATTAGCCTTCACCTCCCCACCCAGAAAAAGCATGTTAGTAGGATTTTGCTAACTCATCGGCTTGAACAAACTCAAAGGTTTTGACAAATTGTTATTAGATAAGTTATATGCGACTTAAAAATTATAGAGTTGTGCTGCAATATGTTATAGAGCTATAAAAGACTTCAGGTATAACAAATTTAATGAGGCATACTAATTTCATCCATGTACCTTAAGTATTCAAATGGGTAGGCTATAAAGGACATCTTAGAGCCAAACTGTAATTGGCTTTTACGCTGAATCAACAACAAATTTAGGGTAAAAGTCGAAAATAATATTTCGAGTACCGTGGAAGGACCTTATCAAGAACACGAATCACATTGACAGAACAAAACAAAAGGCCAGGAGCATCGATTCGAGGTAATCAAATGATTAAATGTAATTAATTCAATTTATTTAATTTCAATACGGTCATTTGATTCAGCAACGGCAACTCCTTCGCTATATTCACATTACCCACTTCGTTCAACTGCTTTCTCATTAACAACAAGAAAATTCAACACATACACGAAATAAAAATGATAAAATATGCATGCCATTCCATATTCATATTTAATATCCTGATATCTAAAACCTCAATCTTATCTTACAGACACGTCCAAATATAACCGGATCATGCAATTGTGACGATCTTAAACCCGTCCAGTGTCACCTGGAAACCAAGGAATTATGGGATAAATTTCACGAACTTGGCACCGAAATGATCATCACAAAAACAGGAAGGTAAGTCTACACCCCATCTAGATTCCATTCATTTCATTAGTTGTATAGTATCTTTGGATATATTTTGTACGGACGATTTTTAAAAGTTAATTTTTCAAGATTTTTCACTTATTTTCTTATTTGTATTTATTTATCATGAATCGTCTCGTGTCCGACTGAGCCACGAACATTGATAAAACGATCAATAATACTTCTCGTTGGTCTCTTATTCTTACCTGTAAATTAAAAGGATATTCAAGAAAGTAGAAACGAATAAAAAAAACAACAACGACAATTTAAACTGACGACGAAAGAAAAATGATCTGCACACCATCGTCATCAATATTGTGATGGATTCATTGTGTCTTCTCAAGAGGATGATGAGGAGCCTTGAATTGATCTAGTGGCAATCATTAGTTTAATTTTTGTTTACATAGGTCCATCCACGTTAGTGAAAATATCTTTTTCCTCGACCAGGTTGACTAATTCATTAACCGTTTATAGTGGATATTCCCTCATTTTTTTCTTTGCATTGAAAACAATTTGTGTTGATTTTGTTCGATATCCTGGCGCTTATATGGGCAGACTTCCTCAGAAATGATCGCTGCACGATGTTCGAGGGTGATGTGTTTGATGAATGACGTGCATGGGCAACATATGTTCAACATTCGAGGAATCAGTAACGTGATCAATGTTCCATCATTTATATTTTGTTTATTCTTCGAGACCACATCAAGGCGCTGAGGATCGTGAATAAGAAAAGAATTAACACAGACGTTTGGTCTTTTTGACGAGCATCGTCAACGTTGGCGATATGTGTGTGTTTTTTTTTTTTTTGAATTTCTTATAGGTGTGTACTGAAAAAATGTATAATAGTGATTATTTTGGTTTTTGTAACATTTTTTTAATAGTTTTTAAGTCTGTTTGAAGTATCATCTGCTCGGTAGTGATCAGAGGATTGAGTCAGTTAAAACGCACTTGAAAGTTGTTTTACACTTCGTAAATGTGATGTAAAGTTTGTGTAACACACTTTTCATGAATAGTGGGTTGAAATTGTAATTAGGGTAATTAGAGAGTTCCTTTTTTATTAGGGGGCGCCTTCTCTTTGATTGTTGGGTGGCAGTGGTTTATGTTGTGGCGGTAGGGCTTTGATATTTTCACAAGAGACTGTGTCACTGATATCTACTGGGCATAATGAAATTCGGATGTTGCAAGGTAATTGAAGTGGCTCCTGTGGTATCAGTTAAACGTCTCACAATTTCGATAGGGGGTTGATCTAATTTCATTACCACGAACGAGTAAGGTTTTGGGGCATGTTGAATTTGTTTAGTTCTCTGCGATTGTAAGATCCTGGTTGCACTATTCAAGACCTTAATGTCAGTTTTTTAAAAGGCATCTATATCGTTAAAATATATTCAAAACAAAGGTAAAGATGTAATACTGTGTGAGAACTATATCGGGGTCGTAACAAGATATGTTTACGCGGAGAGTATTATCAGTGTTAGTATCAGTATTGCAAAAAGATTTGTTTACGCGGAGAGGACATAAATAAAGAGAACATATTTTGAAAACCATATCCTGATTTTATTTTCATCGGAGGATCACAGGAAATATATTTGGAGACAGGGGACTTAAGGAATTTAATTAGGTGAATGTAATTTGGGCTGGAACGGAGATTTATTATCCTGCACATCGAGTTTTTTCACAAAAATAAATGAGTTCTTTCTTTAGGAAATTCATAGTTTTGAAAAAAAAAAACGTACTCAAATGTCGGTTTGGACTGGAAAAATATGGAGAACTTGTCATATAATCCCATAGTTAACTCGATCTCTTGATTGCGTATTTTTTATTACAAATATGCATTGAAGTCTTTATCTACTTTAATCGGCACAAATTCAGATCTTATGCTCAAATTGTGCCAAAAAATGTTTATGAATGTTAAAAAATAAGACTTTTAAAATATACCCCAATATCCACTACCATGGATTTTCAAGTTAGGAAGCTGTATAATCCTTGAAGTAACCGAAAACATCATGTACGATCAACTGACATTTGCTTCCGATACGCCAGATTCAGGGCTCTGATGTAGACGTCTGGTAAAAGCTAGATCGAGAATTCTCCAAAAATTAAATTGTCCCAATTCCACTGCTTGATTCGATCAATTTTTTTCAGGATTTCCGGTCTAAATCTCTTTGATCTTTGGCTTTTCCATACATAATAGTTCTACGATCATATCGACCTCTGACCCTGGGAGGGAACCCATTTTTTTTAAGGCTTGTACCGAGTTTCGTTCTCCCATTTTTTCTTTGAATATCACTTGATATTTGGTGGGTCGTCTGTGCGTTGCAAGGAACCAGTCTTCAGGCTAGCGGGTGCTGTTTGACCATACAAGCTAGTTGAAGGATGGGCATAGATGTCAATGCTTGGGCTACTGTGTTCGTAGAAACCTGGAAGCGTGAGTCGAACTCGCAGAAGTAACGTCTATAACCTGGAAGGAAAGCGAACCTGATAAGCAATTATAATTTGACGAAGCACGCCAATAAATCCTGAGGGAATTCTTTACACTTTACTATTACTGGGGGATAATAAACAACATTGTTTCAAACCTGTTTCAACTACCATGAAACAGACCAGTGGAAAAGGTCGTAACGCTTCCTTGCACGTATTTATTCGCTATCACAATATTTGCTTATTTTTAAAGGATATGATTGAACCTGTTTGTAGAGTGAGTGAGAGTAAACAAATGAGAAAGTATTTGACTCCCCCAATTTAAGGGAGCCACATTATGGTTTCTGGTTGCTTTTTGAAAGGCTACGTTCGCGTCGTTCTCACTGAAATCTGCAACTTGTAATCCCAAAAAATTGACTGTGTCCTAGTCGAGTTCGTTTTTTACAATCGCCTTAACAATGATCCATCGTATAAAGTTGATGGTTACTTTTCCACCGTTTGTAAGCTACCAACGGAGCATTACTTTACCTGATAGCATGGTTTATCTGATCCATTGTTTCATCTAAATTTCATTTTACGACTTACTTGTAATTCCACAAAATCGAAAGTCCTGTTTTTTTTCTATCGCCCGATCTGATGACCAATGATCCTTCGAATAAGGACGTGAAGACTCACAGTACATGCCTTATCCGCCGTTCGGAAGTTACCAACGGAGCATTAACTCATCATACATTTCATCTGATACCTGATGTGACACATGATGTGTCACAGCTCATGAGTCACATCACCTGATGTAACACACGAACTGATCAGCGCTAGCAATTATGCTGTAAGTTTACCAGTGCGCGTCAAATATTTTCTCAGAATTATGTCTTTCATTATTGTAGAAATCAGTTGGTTTGACAGCTGAAACCTAGAAAAAGTTTGCATGGAGTCAGATTTTATTAGATAATACAGAAATCACCTAGTTTAGGAACTTAAACCTCAAAACAGAAGTCGCGGTGACCTCAATTACTTTTCTTTTTATTCTTTGACTTATTGAATTGTTGACGTTCATTTATTTATTTATTTATTTATTTATTTTAGTATTTACTGCTCACGTTTCATCTTATCTTTGAAATAGTTTTCAATCATATTGATCGCGGTTTTGGCTCTTCACAAGTCTCAAGGAAACTGTAGGACCACCAGTTTGATCATTGTTTGTTTGCCAAACTGCTATGAGACCACTGTGAGGGGTTGCAACTTTCTATGCTTATTTGGTACTGTGCAGGAATCGTTGGTTATACGTTGACTTCAAACGATAACGTTGTTCGCTTTTGGCAACTAACCATAGTCGCTATTCTCATTTAAATCCTATAAATTTTGCAACGTTCACTCTATGGGACTTGCACGGTTTTATATATGTCTGGAACCAACTTTTTTGACGGTACCCTGGAATTTCAGCACGAAATCGAGTTCTTAATATCAGTGTAATTTTTCTCTGCTGCTCGTGATTCTTAAGTATTTTACGAGGAATCTTCTCCAACAACTACTGAGACAATTTTCGTAAATTGCCACGATATTAGTTTTCGTTACAGTTTTTGGAAAAAAGAACGCTACGTTACAGTTATTTCGAAAAAACTGTAGTTCTTGTTACACAAAATGTTCATCGCCACTCAATTATTTGTACTGTTTTCATATTTTCATAAGCATCGTATTGTAACGATTCACTTTACAGAGTGGTGATTGCAAGATCTCTAAGGAGTCGTAGTACATCCTGGTAACATCGATGCAATTTATTTCAAATCTGTCACATGTCAATCTGTCACATGGTACTTTTTTGGAACAGTGCCATAATGTAATTTTTCTAATCTTCATGACTGACCGACAATACAAAATTATGTTGGCTACTATTTTGGGTTGAAACGAATTGAGGAAAAGGATAGCTATGATTTGTTGCTTAGTCGCCATTGTAATCTATATAAGACGATAAAAATTATGTTGCCTTTATGAAACCAAATCGTCTTCATCAAATTCATGAGAAAACAAGGTGAAATTCGTCGTTTTTATCCTTCGTACAGTTACTAATGAGAGGAAAATAAATATCGGAAAAATTGGGGAAACCGAGAACATCTATAATTAAATACCGAAAAAATGATAGATGTTCACGGTTGCCTGTTCTTAGCAATTGGAATCTGAAGAGCATTTAATTCACAAATTCCAGGTCAAATTCGGAAGTACTGAAGCCTGATTAAGTTCTTGTTTGCTAGTTTAGAAATTTATGAATTAAATATTGAAAAAAATCATCCAAAGCCCTATTTATTCTGGTCACAACAGGTTTTGTTTTGTATGCTTTTAACGTTCAATCGTTTCTTTTCCGTTAACAAACAGTTTGTGAGCCTTTCCACGATTGCATTGGCCTGGAGTCTGAAAAAATGTAATGTATCGGAAGCCTCCTTCTTATTATTCATGTCCCCAAACATACCCTAACATGGTCATTGTTTGAACACTTGCTAGTAAATGATTGCAAAGCCTAGTAAACTTTTTTAAATCGGATATGAAGGAATCAGACTCCTTACTCTTGGTATTTCGAGACTTGAGGTATATCGGAGAAATCGTGGTTCCTTTTGCTTTTGGGTGGAACAAATTATAGCGCGAAGAATATACAAATAGAAGATTGTCATACTGTCAGGATACCCAGCCTAGTAGCCATTGGTCACTTGCATTTATTAATTTTTAAACTACGTCTGCTTCGGCTGTACTCCAAAAAAGCTCCGACATAATCGATGGCGCTACAGCCCTCTCCGGGGCTTAAATTTTAAGCAAAGTGTAGGCTACTATGGAATAACTTTTTTTTCACAGCATTTCAATTGGTAGTTTTTTTGGTTCATTTCCTTTTGGGTGAAAATTTGGCATGCTAGCAATTACAAGACAGTTGAAGAAGACATCTATCATATGTGAACCTGCTTACAAGCACGCATCTGATCAAATTATGATCTAATCCGTATTAAAAGTTAATGTGTATATATTGCTAATTTAATTGCTTAATCTATTTCTATCTTTTCTCCGTTTGTATCTATTGTTTCCTATTGTTGCGTTCTTGTTGTTGCCTTCGATTTTGCCACTTTTTGCTGCTGCAGCAGCTACTTACAAGTGGTGTCGCTACTACCACTTGCTACTACCACGTACGAGTATTCGTAGCAGATCTCTTAAAAACTCTACTGGCGACCGGTGTTGATTGTGCACGATGATGGTAAAATTATGTGCAGTTAGTTCCACGTCGTTTCCTTGTGAATATCATAAAAAGTGATATGATGACGGGAAGGTAATCCAAACATGCGAATCGAACATTAACGTCGTCGTTTTGTTATAGCGCGTTACAGCTTAGTCTGTGGTCTGAGTTTTTCATTCTTTGTATCAAATGTTGTGCATGGATGGCATATGTATGTAAGGAATGCATGTCTTTGGCCTTAACTCTTTTATTTTTTCACGCAAACACACACGCGCTCACTCCCTTCTCTTGCTATCTTGTAAATATTTCCACCTGATTCCTGTTGAAAGGTATAACTCGCTCGCCTCGCACATACGTACAAAAAGTTAATATGTTTCGGGAAAAGTTCTATATTATAACAATTATCATGTTGAATGTAAATATAAATGAGGTTTTGTGTGATGCATGTAACAAGTTTGTTTTTGAATTTTATAGCTAAATACGGCTATCTTCGTAAATGCATGAAGAAATGTATGCTAACGTATGTGTGATGAAAGAATGAAACATTTACCTATTGATTGACATATATGTCATGACGGTACGGATACAATCGACAAGGATATCATCACCCTTCTGTATCAGCTTGAAAGCGCTATCATCTATAAAATGTTTGTGTTGGTCGCCTGATGGCAGCAAATTAAAAAGTAATTTTAGTACAGACTGGTGTGGAGCCGATGAAGAGTGCATAAACGGGAAGAGTAGACAGACAAAAAGGGTTAGGGAATATCCGTTCGACGCATTTAGACCTTAATTGGTGAGATTTAAGGGAGAAAATTCCTTTTTGATGAAGAAATAAATGAATGTGAATGGGATGATACAGCAGTGAGTATCATATGAATGGGTTGAGATAATGCTGGGTATACTGTCTAGTAATAATCAACGAGCAGATATCCTGTATTGACAATGTACATTAGCAACAAACCATTGGGGTTTGTTGCTTTTTTTCATGATATGACGATAAACAAAAAAGGAATTCGTATCGAGTTGTGGTGGCATACATTGCCGAGTGAACAGAACATTTTACGCAAGGATATCTAATGTCTAATCACCACCTGTGTGATAATAGCCACCATTGTGCCCTTATAGATCTCAAAGCAAGTTTAGAAGTTTGTTTGCATCATTCTCAGCTTCCTAATAGATACTCTACCTATTGTATTAACAGAAACTGAACGAAAAACGAAAGAATGTCCTCGAAAATCGAATAATGACATCTGATTTATGGTTAAATGTATTTGTATCGTTTAGATGAAGAATTTAGCACGAAACTACGAAATCAAGAACCATTTCTACCCAATGCTTCTTCTGCTTTAACCAATATTATATCAGCTGCAACAACACCTACTACTGCTTCTACTACTACTACTTCTAATACTACTACTTCTAATACTACTTGTCATACTACTACTACTACTACTACTACTACTTCGAACACGACCACGGCTACTTCTACGACTCGTTCTACTACGAATACGATGACTCATACTTATACTACTACATTACTATTGCTAGAACTGCTACATCTACTACTGCTGCTACTACTACACTACTACTGCCGCTACTACTGCACCTACTGACTAGAGCCATATCATCACTCTCTGCAAGATTTTCGCTGTTACCATACCAATGTCCGGCCTTTTTTTATAAATAAATACTAGGAAAATGAGATTTCCATCGTCCTTTCACGAAGTAGATGCTTGATTTCAGAAAATTAGGAAAGTTGTCATTGAAAGTAGTATCCAAAAATAACCATTTCTTCTTCCGTCTTTCTGTGCTGATAATGCTAACACATTTTCAACGTTATCTATTTTCTGCTCCTTCATAAGAATAGAAGAGCTGCTATGGCACGATTCACTTAAAATATAATCGTTCGCAATGTCTGATCGGTCTAACAAGTGGGATATGCTATACCTTGACCTATTTTTTTGTTTATACGTAATTTTTGTAATATACGATTCTCATTCTCACCCTGTAAATTTAATTTCCCGTCTTGATGTTTTCATTTTGTCCTGTTTCTCCTTTACATACAGCTTACTTTCTTGACTCCGTTTCAACAGCAACTCCTTGTTTTTTATGGTCGTAAAGATCTCATAGAAAACTGCATCAAACTAATTTCATTAAATCTTGAGCACGAGTAAGGGTCCTCGAATACTTGGACTTGAATTTGAATCCGATAGTTACCCAAACATGCATTAGCTTCGTATCTTTAAGGCTATTCGCTGTTATCCTGCTGTAATCTAGTACAGTGGCTCATTTCGTGCTCTAGCTATTTTGAACGGTTTCTTAATTTGCCCCATTCTATAATTCATATCCTTAATTTTTAAATCGGAGTTGTTATGATATGTCAACGTTTACAGAGTCGGTATTAAGGTTTCCTTCGCTTCGGTAGTGGAGGTTTCAACTCAGTTTAGCCAATTAGAAATTCTGTAGGCAACCATCGTTCACGTTGCCTTCGTTGCCGTCCTTCAACGTTATAAGGCAAAGGTATCGTTTTCACAGAATTCAAATAAGCTTTTGTACATAGGAAACACGCTTTTCCTCAAGAGGAAAAATGAGGTCATTTGGCTTCGCACGGCCTTCAATTTTTGTAACCAGCCACGATAGACAGCAAAGGGGCGTTGCGATTGTGTGACGGTATCAACTGATCAGGAGTGAAAAAAGTCGTCTTTACAACTCAAAATGTGTAAAAATCAATTTTTTTAAATTGAAACGTTTCATATGCTCCGCAAAGATACAGAACTATTGCATGATAAACCTTCTAAAGGGTTCTGGGAGTTTGTTTTTCATCCCACTTGGATCAGGACGAAGAGATACTATTAGATCTTCTTTTTCATACCCTTAAACAATTGTTGAAGTTATCTCTGATTTCACCACTGAGTTTTCCCAATATATTTCTGGAGAATTTACGTAAAAATTTGGAGAATCTAAGCCAGTACATGTAATTTTTCTTCTTTTTTTCAATCCCTAAGTGAACTCCATATAATTCAGTTGTGATTCTTTCTTTGACGTCCTGCGATGAAAGATCCTGCAGTTGGTCTAGGGTCAAGTTCTTGTAGAAAAGACAGTTAATGCGGAGACCGTTTGCTTGCATGCTGAGAAAGTTCAAGCAACATTTTTCAAAAATTTGATGGGTCCGGAGTCAATGGAATCCAAGGAGTCAGCTCGAAAAACAAGGCCTGGCGGACATTTTCAATCGAATGATCTTGATCTGCGATGAAAGCTATCCTTGAAAAAAAAAGAAGAACAGAGACTATTGATGACAATAGCATGCTCCTTTATTCAGCTCTAACCAAGGTTGATAGCACGAAAGATCAGAAGTTCATAGTAAAAAAGATGATAAACTTAGAGATTAATGAAACTATCCTGAGTACAACTTCCGAGGCGCATATTTGTGTTTGTATCTGGTAAATCGAAATGAAAGCTATGAAAACCGCTTGGTGTCAACTGTCATTCATCGGATCTCTCAGGATCACGCCTGTTCTACCACATTTAAGCTGATCTCTCACGGTTAGATATCTAAACACATCTGATCTTTCAGGGTCATACCCATGCTACCACATTTGCATGCTTATATTATCTATTTCGGTACAGCTAGGATTGCTGAATTCCATGAACCATGCATCAACTGAAACCACAGAGCAGTAAGTTCTTCTGAACATGAATACGTAGGTGTCTTGCTGGAAATTAACAAAGGAATATGTAAATTGTGACGGGTGACAGGAAAAAGAGTCTAGTATTAGCCGACTTACTCCCTATATTTTTTGATTTTAAACACTGCTAAAATTTGAGAAAACAGTCCAGGATGGGCAATAGCTTTCTCTCTATCAAAGACTGAACTCATCCTAGCTGGAGACAGAGAATGAAATGCTCAAACCGAAGGAAATATGGAAAAAAGTTGCTGAATTTGTTGTATGACCACTTAAGTTAAATTATCAGGAGCCACAAGTCAGAGGAATTTCAGCATAATGGAATTGTAAACGGAATTTTGTCTCTAGTTGTTCAAACTGTCAATAAATAGAAAAATTAAGAGATTCTGAACTAAGGTGAATTGCAAAGCGTCAAGGATAGGTTTTAACCTCAATTCGAAAACTATTGAATAAAAGTCACATATCAACAACAAACTGAAAAGACTGGTGAGTATTTTCTTGTTGCAGCTAAAGAAGAAAAAAACCGGAAGCCTCCGGTGAACAGGAAACAAGGAGCTCTCCTTAATTCCTGGAGAATGACCGAGTACACCCTCTGTAAAGGGCAACTTTATTAGGTGGAGCATAGAGCTAACGCTGGCATTTCATTGGCAAAAGGATCCTTCATAATGGCAGAAGGAAACTAGCACCCTAAGCTACTGAACTATCCATGATAACTTCTCTAGATGCAACAATCTAATAAGAACTGCATTAAAAAGATAATGGTATTAGATTTCTTATGAAAGAGCCTGCTTAAACTTTTGGAAGCTTTTGAACGACACCTGGACAAGCCTACGTGTGAGAAAAACATGTGGAAAGTCTAGAACTATTTCCCTTGAATTCGTAATGTTTTAAAAAATTCCAAGAAGCCAAACGTACGTTGTTACTCCAGCAAGGTACATTTCAAAAATTTGACGTTTGAAAGGAATATGAACAATCGTTACAACTAAAATTGTCCAACACAAATGGGATAAAGTTCTCAGTTGGAAGGATTCATTCAGAATCTGTCCACTGTTCAAAGTGATCATGACAATTTACAGCCATTTAACAAAGACCGTCTCCTTTTTGTCTCTGCCCTCTGCGAGCGTCTCTGATTATAACATATACACATTTTCTTAAAAAAAAGGTAGACCCACCGTCATTAGTGCTCTTGAAAATAAATGACAAAAGATTGTATGCATTATAGTCCCCTTGATTTCTCGCAAAATTTTGCAATTTATGTAAAATTTTGCTCGCTTCGCTATACGTCCCAACATCGGGAACTAGTGGTAACTTCGTCTAACTCATCTGTAAATTATAATTCCTCGATGGCGCCTGCATGTTCCTCTACATCTTCACAATACAATTCACTGTCAATTCCGAAATAGGTTTCGATGCTTGAATTGTTTAATATTACTTGTGTAAGTGCGTTACCCATTTCAGCCAGTACAGCTAGTGGTATATCGTCTTCTGCAGAAAACTGTTCAAAACAAGAATTCTCAGTATTGTCTTGAAAGAAGCCTGCTTTGCGGAAACAGTTACGATTTGTGTCCTTTGTAACACTTTCCCAAGCATTTTTTATGAAATATATCGCATCTAGCAAGCTTATGCTTTTTGCAAGATCATCTGCGGACCTAGCGGTGTCAAGATAGATGCTTCACTATTTGCATCCTGTGAAAAACTTTCAACGATTTTATAACACCTAGGTCTAATGGCTGGCAGGCTGATGTGCAGTTCGGGGGTAGAAAAATTTGGTTAATATTTTTAAATTGTAAATGCGTCGGATGTGATGCGGCATTGTCCAAAAACAATAATATGTTTATATTTTCTCGTCCCATTTTTCGATCCAAAATCTTAAGCCAATTTGTCATTATTTCACCAGTCATCCATGCTTTGATGTTGGACAAATAGGATACTGGCAAATCATTGATTTTAATGTTTTTAAATGGTCTTTCCCTGTTCCAATTCCCTGGTCTTTTCTTACCAATTTCAAGATTTTTTTCATTCTCACCAGCCATATTCGCACAAAGTAGTATTGTTATTCTTTCCTTTGATTACTTTCCCCCAAAACAGCGCTCGTTTTTAAGCGTTAAGGTTTTGTTAGGCAATGCGCGAAAGAACAATCCCGTTTCATCGGCATTTTATACTAACTAAACGCGAATACTACACTGTATACTAGTTAACACAAAACTAAATTGCTCACGAATTTACTAAGCAAACTGTCAAAAATACTACTGTACACTGATGTGAAAAGCAATGTGCTTTGTGCTTCGTTCGTTGTTGTAAGCAACTGCAAACTTCACAAATGCACACTGAAATATTTTTGCTGACTTTCGCATTGACTTTCTTGCGTATATTGATCGCATCATCTTCTTGGTGTCCGTTCAAGAGAGGTTTTAGCTCATAGAAATTGTTCTACGGGCACTGTCCGCGTCTGTTCAAGAGAGGTATCCGTTCAAGATGCTAAGTTCATATGGTTTTTTGAAGGGACTCATAAATATGTACGTTTAAGAGAGGCGTCCGCTTAAGAGAGGTGTCCGTTAGGTCCGTGAGGTGAGTCCGTTAAAAAACAAAACTGTATTTGTTTTTTCATTTAACTTTCTCTAATTGTGAGCACAAAGTTGTCAAGAGAATAGCATATGGTTTTCAACACTCAATATTGCAATGAACTTCCATTGTTACTTTTTCGTAATTTGTTACATATTTTTACTGATTTTGTTTTATTGAGACTCTGACATCACCATTCATTGTTGAAATTTACTTTGTTTGTTCTAATTTGAATGAAAATAAAATTTTATTCGCTTGTATCGCAGCGTGATAATTTTACAACATTTTTTGCGATTTATTGATAATTTAAATTTCGAAGTACTTGCGGGTCATCTTCCACAAAACGGGTAGATTTTTCTTGGAAATTTAAATATAATGACAACCGCTGCGTGCATATTTATCAAACACGAGGATATAAAATGAAATTAGCAAAGTTTATGTTATTCCTGTCCAATAGCGCCCCATTTAAATAGCGATCAAAGAATTGCGTTGATTCGAATTGATGAAAATCCTATAAAAAGATTGTTTGAAAACTGAGAAGTACGAATTAAATTGTATTTAAAAATGAAGAAAGTAGCTTAAATTAAAAAAGAAACAAACAAGCTGAGTCAATAAATTCTAAATTCGTTTAAATTTTTTGTTTTGTTTTCCTTGTATAAACCATAGTCCACTAACAAGTCAGATAATTTTCAACATTCAATAAATCTGTTCACCAAATACATAATTATTTTATGCTTTATAAACTTGTCCCCTCATTTATCCGGACGAGAACATTTATACGACTTGGGACTTTATGAGCGTCTTATTTTTCTTAAAAAAAAAATGTACTAAACGATGTTTTTCGATAAAACGAACAAAATGGGACTTTATCTCGTTATTCAAAAATCCATATGACTTTCATATAGACACAGCCACGCACACACACTCGTGCAAACCCATTCGCTCATTCATAACATTATAACTAGGTAGAATTCTTTGAGAATTCAACAAGAAATTTATAGGGTTATTTATTGCTCATAAATCTCATCGTGAACACAAATATTCCAAATAAGATGATATAAAATTCCACACGATCACACAAACTCGTTCCTACGACTCGAGTTCTAAATATTATTCATATTCTGCGCTCTGGCTTTCTTGAGCCATCGTAGCAGAAGCTGGTGGTACAGCCCAAATGATATGTGTAAGCATATCTTACGAATCTTCATATGAAAGACAAAAAAAAAAGATACAAAAACAGTAAAAAAAAAACGTTCAATGCCCACAAGAAATATTTGTGTTTGTTGATATTGAAATGCCCGAAAGTGTCGAAAGCCGAAAAAACTAATTTAACACTTGTCACTTAAGACACTTAATCCCCAAACAGTTAACCAATAAGCCACAAATTTATGACTCTGGTCAACCGTCCTCTCATTTCGAGAGCCTTTAAGGTCCCTACACTCGCACGAGCATTATTTATAAACGCACAAACTGCCATACTCGTCCGGGTCAGGGATGATGCTCCTTTGCTTACTTACATGCTTCTTAATGTGAAACGAGATGATATGAAAACTGCCTGATGCCGATTCTGGTACGGTTTGAGTGCGTCAGGATAAACAAACATACCTGTATCGTAGCGTATGGAACGTGGGTAGATACGTACCGAGTTTGGTCAAGCGGACACTTTTCAATGGTTACCGTGCACGGGTTAAGGGTGATGATCCAGAAATATGAAGGTGAGAATTTGTATGAAAGTGTGAATGTTATGACTTCTTGCTGGGAGCGTTGTTGGTCGCAGACCAAGTCGTGAAGTTCTGACATTTTTATGACACCCCAGATCCTACTTTATTCCTTGATTACTCTGCGGTGGTAGCCTGTAGGTTATCCACGGTTTTATTTCATTCAGTAACTAACATGTTGGTTGGATCGAAGTGTTACCAATATGGATGATACAATTCCTCTTCTAACGATTATTACAACCTGATTTCAATTCGGTTCAATTTATCATAATCAAAAATGTCCTTCACATCTATGCAAACCACTTCTAATCGCATGATATCGACTCATAATCACTAGAATAAATGCTTCGAGTCGATTCGAGGATTTTAAACTTGCATCGAAACACATTTTCGACAAAATGTCCTGCTGTGTGAAGACATTCATTTTCCCTTCTGCCAAACATTGATTACATTCACCTTCTCCTTAAAAACGTATTTTATCCTTACGAAGGTGTGCAAGCGTTCTCGTGGCGGTTGACTCTGCTCGTCTTTTTTTTCCATTATTTTCACTTTTTCTCTACAATGAGAAAAAAGTATTTGTTTATTTCATCCGGGCCAAGCTGTCACCAGGAAAATAGTCCTGACACCGTTTAGAAATATGTCCCAATATAAGCGCAACGGGATATTGAAGAATTAGGACGGGTGTTGTGTCAATACATGTGTAGACGAGAGGATACCTGCCAGTATGTCTAATCGGCAGAACAGACAAATATTAACATTCCATGTCCACTTTGTAGGCTACGACCTGGGTCAATGTTTACCTTTTGATAATTTCATGGCGTGTTGGGATGCTGAGATCGAAAACAAAAGGTGCATCTTTTGACATTTCATCCTCTTCCTTAAACGAAAACGACTTGTGCGTGAACTGCTGAGCAATTCGAAACGCTTACGAACTTGTAGTTGGAAGAAATTACATGGTACATTGTTGAGCATACAAAAAAAACAACATACAAAAACTTCTGCAGGACTCGCCTTGCTATCAAAAAGCGAATCTTTTTGTAAAACCTATCTGTGAAGGTGTAAATAGTTTTGGTGTCAATATATCATCTCGGTGGGATATCATATCTCATCACATTGGAAAGTATTTTGTACATTTGTATCCTATATGGTTATTGCCTTCAGCATGCCCGATGATAATCAATGGGGGTTGAAAACGTGTTCATAGTTGTTTGTATCCTTAGCGTGTGGTGTATTGATGGACTATGGTTTATGGGCTCATTGTCGACAGCGGTGACGACAATTACCATCTTTGGCCACACACCATGCAACCTAGAGAGGTTTTTGGCGAATTTTCAAAGAATTTGATGAGGTGTTGGTGCTTGTGCTTGGTTGTCAATAAATTTGATCGTTTTGATAGGGGTTGAATATATAATCGGCTTATGATAATTTTAATATGCTATTTTGGTTTTGAAAATCATCTTCAAATTTAATACTCAACGATTATTGATGCTCCAATGGAAATAACGATCGAAAATTTTTCAAAATCGAAAAAATTTTGACCAATTTGTAGTTTTGACAATTTTGACTTGTAGTTTTTGAGTGATCAAATAATCTCAAAATTAGGACACTTTAAGACAGTGTTTCGAATGCGCCATATGTCGTGACTGTTTTTAGAATGTTTCAAAAACTTTTTTTGTTCAAAGCAGTTATAGATCTTGATTATATCTATATGCATATAGAAATTATTTATATATTCTATGATATTCTACTATTTAAATATAAATAATATTATCAGGCAATTAAATTGATCCCAAAATATTTAGATGGATTTGGATCGTTGCAAGAACTATGTAAAAAATAAAATATTAATTAAAAAACTATTTACTTTATTGAAATTTTAAAAATAATTTGGTTTTGTTATCTGGGAAAGAATGACTTGGGGCGGGCTAATTTATTTTTTTAAGGGTTTTGATGGGAAAAAAACACATTCTAGAATGATCTTTCAGCTTGTCTATGCCTTTTGAACTCTCCTCTGCTGAAAATATCCTCTTTTGGAAAACTGTTCGATTTCGTTGTTCCTGAAACTTTTTGTATACTATCAGCAAACATAAAGTGATTTCCTTTCAAGTTCATTTTCAATTAAGAGAATAGGAAGTCGCCAAAAGAGCTCAAATCAACTAAGAACTATAGGTGACGAGGCAATATAATCTGTTGCCAAAAATGGTGCAATTATCGCCATGTGTGGGCTTGTACATGATCACGCAAGAGTGCAAAGAAAGGATCAAAGGATCATTCTACTTCTCGACTGAGTATTTGCTTGTAATGACATTACAGCATTTGTTGGTAGAATATAGAATTGACAGTAGTTCCTAAAGCGATAGTTCCATAGCGAACGAATCAGGAAAATTTAATTGAAACTTTTTTTTTGAAAAACAACTTTCTTGACTCCTGTTAAACACCGGGGGTCCGCACCACACCGGGGGTGTGGATGTTTTGTTTCAGGATTGTATGCAAGAACCACAATTTTTTAAATAGAATAGCAGTTTGTCTGTAAATCGTTTCTAATAATGTGTTGTACCTTGGCGCATGGTATTCCAGCTTGTTTCACTTTTTGTATCAGTTACAGGGCCCATCATGATTGCCAGCCATTTCAGCGATATTTTCGTTATTTTTCTGAATAAATGATTGTTCGTTCCTTTCGTTTCATTTGGTTGATCCTCTACCCTCCATTAAAATTATTATACCACCGAAAAAGATCATCTCATGGAAGTTAACCCGCCGAAGAACAGCCAAAAGATGATTGTAAATCGGTTATTTCGGTTTGCGATCGGGGCGCGGCCGTTTAGACGGTTCACAAACGGGGGGTTCAGGGGCGAGATGGGGTGGGTTATAATCATCATAATATGAAAACTGAATAACAGTAAAACAACACTCAAAAAGAAACATCATATTTTGACCATTGGAATATTTTCATCGATTTTAGAATGAAATTGTCCCTGAGATTCAATAAATTAATTTAACACGTAAAATTATGACCACCGCGACTTTAATACTACAGCAAGAGTTTATAGGAACAAGGTCTGCGAATTCCATGGAATATTACCAAATTTACTCGCAGAATGTTCAATTTTATGGTACAGCTTTAGCTTCTGAGACACGTTGGACACTTTTGAGGAGGAATACGAAAAGCAACTTTTGGGATGTATTGAAAAGTTTGTAATCATAAGAACTTTCGTTTCTATCCTTATTCGAATTCATTACTAGTACGTTGCCCGCTATTTAGTACGTTAACTTTACACTTAACTTTAAATCAATCTTACATAAACGCTTTCCAGTTTTTTTCAAATTTTAACTTCATGATTTATAAGATTGTTTGAGAGAAGATCCATTTTGAATTTAACAACCACTATCGTACTGCAGTTTTTTCACTACTATCACCAAACATGATAGTTGTTCTGACGTGAAGTATTAGAGACTTAGACGTATTGGTTAATACTTCAGAGGGAAATTTTGACAATGGAGTACGCATCCAGTAATTACTAGCGTATTAGCCGTCTTTGTCACTGGTCCCAGGTTTAAGTATCATGAGGTTTATAAAACTTAAGTGCGATATAGGTTGTGACGCCACTAATGATAATGATTCGACCCGCGCAAGGACGCACAAAACTATCGCTCATTCTTTGATGTCATAAGTAAGCTTAACAGTAAGCTTATATTTACTCGTGGTCTCAGAAACAATGCTATGGCATTTCAAACCCGGATTTTTCGGTCTTTCATTTATATCCTTTTGCACGAAACAATGAAAAAACCATGGCAATGTGGCAATTAACAAAAAATTAAAACCCCATGCAACGTTTCATCATTAAAGTCTCACTACATGCTCTTCCTATCTACTGGAGAGAGCAAAGGGTACTTTCTAGTTTGAATTTGGAGAATAAAGTGCAGAACGATTGAAAAAATGAAAACCATTTTCCAAGCCAAAAACTGGAAATCGAAAGTCGAAAAGGTCAAAAAGGAAAACAGTTTAAATTATTTTTGTAACGCAATCGCCTTTTATTCGAATTAATTTCCCCTTCGACTTTCTGCAGCTGAAGCGATCTTTTAAAAAGTTTCAGAAATTTTCACGGGATGTTGGGAGTGGGAGTGAATTCTACATGATTAGAAGTTGGCCAGCGTGAAATTGGCAAAGAAAATTTCTTAATTTGAACACAAGTTAAATTCATAAATAGTAATGTTAAATGTTAGCGTCGATACAGGGTCAAAAAATTAAAAATTATATCTTAGAAAACCTCGTAAACTCGGAAAATTGAACTTTTACACTTAAATAACATTTAACGCCAATTAACTTCCATTTCGTTGGCATTTCACATAAACTCGCAACATTTTCTCCGGAGTTTCATATCACATAACCATTCCAGATCGAATGTTTCGTTAGCTGGCCCACCAGCAAAAATAAATAATAAAAAAAAACAAATGATTGTGGGCCGTAGGCGGTAGTGGTAAGCGAAAGAGATGATTTATGACCTCTTATCGTATAACACTCGTGGCCATCATTTTCTTTAAGAACTCAACAATAGAAAAACGGCCAACATCATTCCTCATCGCATCCATATTTTTCGACTATTTGATTGCAGTACGACCCGGTTCCAACGACCCGTCTATTATTTTACTGCTGTGCTAACGTGTTAACATTACATCATAATTTTTCATTCATTACGGCAACGCGCTAATTTGTTTATATATCCGCCCTCCCCCAAATTGAATGAATAGGTTTACTTTAGTTGGTATGGCGTGTGCATATATTAGTTAAATAGAGACGGTAGCATAATGGTCAAGGAGGAAGCGAAGGTGGTAGCAATAAGGTAGTGGTAACGGACATTGTTTGACCAGCGTACCATGCCGCGGTAAGCCTACTTAAACATGGGTCTGTTATATTAATTCTAAGTGGAAATAGCCTTGAGTGTAGAGTTCTATGGCTTGGCTTGATGTTATTTCTCAATGAAGCTTGGCTAAACCCAGTATGTCTGTTGGCTACGAAATTATGTAGATTTCCATTCTTTTTTTTCATAATTTATTGTATTGTTTGATATATTTAGTCGGCTGGCATGGCGGCAAGCGAATTGTGCTTGAGCTGTACGAACGATAATGGTTTTGTAATGAACTGTACTCATGAACATACCAAAGAAGATATTTCCATAAACTCCACGCTTAAATTACCTGACGATAGCCACGAATTGAGTTTGAGCCGAAATTATGATATAATGTCGACATTGTTATTATCACGAGCGTTCATTAGTTTCGAAAGTCAGAGGGAGGCAGGGGGTTGGATGTATTTGAGCAGGAAGCAAGTAACCACCTCTTTTCAGCTTTGAATCTCGTTGAAAATAAGAAAATTGCCGAAACTTTTAAGGAACTTGGACGTATTACCAACTCTTCTCCATTAAGCTGACCATACTCTTAGCGCAACGGGATTCCCATCCGGTTAATGCTCGCTTCACTATCAATCACATAAATGAAACATCTGCTCCTTGTGTGGCTTCTGTCAATCACAAGGCATGCCACAAGGTTCCAACTTGCGGCCAGCGCTGTTTTAGTTGACTTATAGTCTGTTCTCCGTACGAACAACTTCTATCTTCTTCATAATTTCCATTTTTAATGCTTTTCTTCCTGTTTAGATTCCACTCATATTCCTTATGAATACTTCATATTTATCATATTTTGTCTCTCAGCTACTTAACCTTTCCAAACCAACGTTGAACCTTGAAGCTCATCTAAAGTGAATCGCGTTGGCGATTTTAAACTATGATAAAATTCAATTTTCATTTTAAGACGAGGGCTGTCCAACGAAAAGAAAAGAAAATATCCAAACCGAAGAAAAACACTCCGAAGGTATCATCCGCATAAACATTTTTTTTTTTTGAATATTCTCCGAGCTCTCGTCATACTTTCCTTCCCCCGCCTTGAACTCGACATTTATTAATTTTTTATGAGGACCTTCACGGTCAGTACTAATTTGAAGTGAAAAATAATATTTCATTGCATTAGATATCTGCCAAGCTCAAAATGTTATTTTCTGTTTTCCATTTTCACCCCACCTAAGCCCGCAATGGAAAAATGAAGCGACGTGTTTTTTAGTTAATGCTTTTCCGTGCTATTTGTTGTACCGTTTGAACTATACACCTTCGCTAATGAAGATATCAAGCGAATAATAATTCTTTTCTCGCGCACGTTTCCCTTCTTATATCCCAGCATGGTCAATCGCACGGGTCACTAAATTGTGGCGGGGGTGGTGGAGGTTAAAAGTGCGGTGCGATCATATTTGAAGTTGTTTTGGGAAATTTTCATAAAATATTCATAGGATGTTGATGAGTGTTTTTACACCATTAACAGATAGCCCGACCAACCGATATACATACCAACATACAACGCTATCCCTTCTTAATTTATGTTGAAGGACGATAAACAGAAGTTAAGTTTCGAGGGAGAAGAGAAGACACAATATGATTGAAATTAGAGACTGTCCTTCTGTAGATAAAAATGATATAAATGTTTTTGTTGTAAATATGATGGGCTATTTGTTCATGTTTCAGGGTCGCAATTACTTAATTAGTTGATTAGAATGACCGAGTGTCGTGGTAAGATGGTGCACGAAGAACCAAAGACATAAATGAAAGACCACAAAAAAAAATATATGAAGACTTTAAGGGCTGATTGCCTTCGAAGAAATGAAAAGTATTACGACGAGTTGAGTGAATTAATTATTCAAGCGAGAATTATGTTCACCTGTTCGATAAAATTAAGGACACGTTACGAAAAAAAACCTACGCAACATTTCGTTAACGTGCGCACAAGAAGTTCTTGGCTCCAGTTTTGTGAAAGGGTGCTCAGCTTGAGTATTAACTGCTTGTTAAATTGTTTCAAAGTATCATAATAATTTATGAATGGACAATAAATCAATCAGAATGTGTTGTGCAGATGCATTCTGACTTGGCGTACAAGTATTTATGCAGATATAATTCTGTACGCAGGACGAACGAAGTGAAATCTTGAAAAATGACTATATTCCGAATTATTGTAATCAATGGGAAGGATTTTTTTTCGTTGTTTTTGATGGATGTATGTTCTGTTTTTATTGGTTGTTTTCTTAAGCCATTGACTCGTCTCTCTGCTAGCATATTTACAGAGCATCCTCCTCTTGAACATCATTTAAAACAATTTGTTATTGGGATGTTAATTTTTGATTGTAACGTTCATAAATAACATCAAAATACAAGCAGATGTATTAGAAAAAGGATAATTCAAAAAAGCTCCAAAGATTATCTGATATATACAGGATGGGCCATCTAACGTTTCAAATTGGAACTAGTTTTCTTTATTTTAGGTTAGAAAGATTGATGACATTTCCAACGTGACAGAATGTCAGTTTTATGTATGGCATTTATGAGGCGGGTCGTGTTTTGCCTGAACAAAATTGAGAAATATTAAAAACATTATTCCAAAATGTAGAGAATTCTACTCAAACTGTAAGAAAACAACGAAAAAAATTTAACGAAAAGGATACGCCATAAACGTGGATTGTGGATCAATTCTTGAAGCGAGTTGGTGAACCTGGTTCGTTGTTGGAAAAACCATACTTTCAGCTGAAGCTCATTTCCGTTTTGGAGCATACGTCAATAAGCACAAATTCTCGTTAATGGGTCTTAGATAATCCACATGTTTTCATAGAGAAATCAATGCATCCACAACGAGTGCTTGATGGTGCAGATTTTGGTCTGGTTGCATTAACGGACCATTTTCCTTTGATAAGGGCAAGGAAGCGTAAGTATAGTGAATGGCGATCGCTACCGTGTCCGCTAAGCAATTTTTGGTTTCACAAAATTGAAGAGGATGACTGACGACATCTGTTTTAGACGGGAAGGCGTAGTTTGCCACATATTCAACGTTACCATAGATCTTTGGCTCATTGCTTTCGAGAGTCGCCGTATAAGAAGGATCAGCCGAAATGCTGATGTCGATTGGTCTCCTGAAGCTTCGATTTGATTTCTTTGGACTTTTTTGTAAAAAGCCGTTAAAGATAAGTATTAAGCTAACTATCCAGAGAAGATTAACGACTTGAATCATTACATCGGATTGTCCCTAGACGAAATAGAGGCCTGAAATCATTTTAATTATGTTGTCTTTGATAACCAAAATGTTCTAGATTTCTGAATTTTCAATTAGCTCGTAATGTTTGAGGATTTTGATGGGTTGGGATGGGGTGATGATGGGTTGTAATTCAACACATATATCTCAGCAATGCTGTCATTATTTGAGCGCGTTCGAAACTTATCACTTAAATTTTGCCAAATATATATGCGCATTTATCGAAAATTTCTGTCGTCTATCAAAGCTGTTTTTCGATGACGAAACAAAAAGAAAAAATTTGCCATGGGACATTGGACCCATGGCTGGGACATGGGCTTTGGTTCACGGACATTCACTATGGCATTATTATTATTTGTACTGGGGTCCACTTGCTGGACAATAGCATAGGCCAGAATCGGCCCTTAGCTCGCCATGTGTAGTACTATTGTTTACAGAAGGTCCATCCTGTCGTCCTACAAAAGCCAAGGAGTTCCCCCAGTTCTGTGGTCGCCAAGTGCTCTAATTCTGTAACGCTAGTACACCTCAGCCAAATAAGACCAGACTCGGGCAATCTAGGAGGAAGTTTTATGTACTTTCTTCCTCCTCGCCGCAAGCTCGGCAGGTGTCATCCGTTTGGATTCCTATTCGTTTGGCATGTGGACCTTTTAGATTATGGACAGTTAATACAGTCACTAATGTTCTAACGCCATTTCTGTTTTTTACTAGGAGTTGTTTTGTCCTCGTTTGAAAAAGGTGAGACCAAAGAGCTCAGCTTATCCTGCAATCGTTCCTGTCCTGTTCACTTTGGTAAGCACAGGTGAGAGTTTTCAGGTAGCTTTGGGGGCATTGCCTTGTCGAAACCGAATGATTTTTTCGCAAATTTCTCTACTACAAATACCATCAACCAGTTTGGGAATGATGCTCAGAATGTTTCCGCCAAAGTTTGATTCTGTTTCAATCTATTGGATTGCAGTTAATTCATAACCATGGCAAGAAATGATGAGAAAGGTTCCTTCGAAATTTGTGATTGATTCAATCTTCGCAAAATATATTGAACCTAAAAAATAAAGAAGAAGACCGAACGATTAGGGTCGAAAGTTGACTTCGAAAATTAAAACAAAATGCAAAATTAAAAGAAGAATTTTATGTTTATTTTTTTAGGGCAAAGTGGTTCTCTGCTGCAAACGATCTTTTTTAGCTTTCAATTGTTTCAATGTTTCATTGCATGTTTATTTCGTTGAAATGACCGTGTATTCAAGTTTAGTCCTCGGTGAAAATCCTGAATTCCGATCAATTAAGGCTATACTGCGCCAAACGGAATATTGTAAATTTTCACATAAGTGCGCTCCTAGTTTAGTGCGAGACAAGGTAACACCAAGTTGAATACAATCAACAAAACTAAAATATAAATAATATAATTAAGAATTAAATGGATGACAGGACACGCAGGAATATATTTTCGTGACCAAGTGGATCGATTACAGGGTCGGAAACGTGAACAGCATTTATCGGTCCTGAATGGGACAGTCCAATTGAAAACAGTGTAACGATGTAAAACGAGAATAAAAGATCCAATAGATTCCGAAGAAAACTTCCATGGATTCAAGTGTTGATGTCTGTCCTGCGCGAAATTCTAAACTTGAATTTGAATAGACACCGTGAAGCTATAGATTCGTACTTCAATCTTCACAGGATATTCAAGATTCGGAAGACACCTCTAGAAGATGAACATGAAAGTGAATGGAAAGGGCAGTTTCTGGTGGAAGAGAACGCAATGCACTTTGTGGTATATTGATGTGTTAACTTAAGAAGAGTTTATTGATTTCTGATCGTGTTTGTTCAGTCTCCCCTAATTGAAGGGGAACAAAACGAAACAGGACGTTTCAAGCTGAGTAGATCATTTTTTTGGCCAGAACATTGACTTTTAGCCAGTAAGCAGTCGGGAGCCTAAGCTGAAGTAGATCACTAAAGTTTTAAAGTAGGTGAACCCGCTTCAGATCATCGAGCTGCACGAAACAGGAAACGCAGTAAGCCTCTGAACGTGGAAATTGATTTTCGCCCGGGATCGTTTCATCTTCCTCAGCATCTAGAGTTTATCTTTAAGTTCAATTTGCATTTTCTTGCATTATTTGAGTTTCTGAACCAATATAAGACTTTGGTTTATATTCGACTAACATTTGATGAGTTTTCATGGTTCATTTTTTTTGTTTTTGAGCCTTTTTTTTTGAAGACAAAACTTATTTGACCATTACAATAGCGGTAGTGCTGAGCACGATGAAGTAATGCAAACAAATAGAGCACGAAACGTATGTGGTATATTTCGGTTTCTTGCACAACTCCTGGCAGAACATCCGAGATTTGTGGGTTACTTGCTGCAGCGAGGTATCTTTGTACTAATCGTGATTGTAGCACGGGCGATTCTGACACAATCCTGTGGACTTTTACTCTTGTTTTGGGATGGCTCTTGCGTACTGCAAGCTCTTCACTCCAAAGTGAATCGTCGAGACAGATAATTATCACATTCAAATTTTATCTTGAATTGTCATATAACTAATTTTTGAACATAAAGTAAAAAGTGAAAATATGACTGTTGAATTCCAGTTTAGTAACCAGTTTTCCACATTCCCAGTTGTTGGTGATTGTTGGTGGTGGCTTACCAGAATTTACTCAATAGTATATAGTATCTTTTTATCTAATAGTATCTTTTCTGATATAGTCTGAACTTTCAAGAAGTTACAACCCATGCGTGCAGCACACGAGCAAAATGTTTTTAATCCCTTCTTTAGTTCTTGCAACCTTAGAAAGAATTAAAAGAAATACGGTCGATTTAATTTCTACCTTTAGAATAATTAGAACAAGGGCTTAAGAAAAGTGAAATTGCCCACGTTAGTAATTACGTTTCTGCGAACAATGTAGCAGAGCAAGCTACCTTTCAGCAAAATTACAAGAAGTTAAATTTCTTCAAAAGAAATTTTTCTTCTTTGATATAAATATTTATAAAGTAAAACTGTACTGGCGGCCGAACATAATAGAAGTAAATAGCAAGTCAAAGACATTAAGCAGTGGCGTTAAATGCTATAAATCTTTAATGAAACTCAGATCGCATGTGTTTTCAATAAAACAGAATCTGAATTTCCATTTGAAAGAAACACGCTCGCATTTAATGTTAGCGCACAGTAGTACTTGCTGATGTTGTTGTTGTTGTTGGTGATCGTGTGATTCTTGTCTGATTAAAAGATTCTCATTGAAAATATAATTAACTTATTCACTTGTAATTAACGATATCATTTCATTTTGCATTACTTATGCAAATAATAAATCAAGTCCGTGCAAAAAATAAAATCAAGTAAAATTTTTTGATGAAAATGTTATGATGAACAAGCAACGATCAAATAAAATTGCAACCTATCATTTAGTTTGTGGAAAATCACAAATCATCGAACATATTCTAATTCAGTGAATTCAATTAAATATTCACATTTTAAATTAATTTAATGGGTTTTTTATGTCTTGGAGACGTTTCTTATTATCTTAATTATGTGAAAACATATAGCCGGAAGCTAAATTTCGCGAAAGCATGCATGCGTGTGAGTAAAGTGTTGAACGGACTGGTCACACAACCACGATAAAAGAGTCATACGGGTATCGTATGTTGGCTGAGTAAAACGCAAAACCATAAAATTCAAGCGGAACCGAATGAATAAACTCACATATCATTTATGGGATGAATTCTAATTACAAAATTCCTTCATGTAATCTCCATGTACACACCTAATTAAGTTGCGATGTTACCTTTCCTGAAGCGCTGAGCTACCTTACCTGGCCAACATACTAAACTGCGACTCCGACTCCAATTTACTCCAACAATTTTCACCACAAAATCTTGGATGAAGATAACCGGCAGTCGTAAAAGTGGAAGAAGAAGCAAGAATTCAGTTGGATTCGGACAGAACTAACGTGCCAGCCGCGTCGACTGACGAATAAGACATTCAAGATTCATTTCAAGTATCTTAAAGATATTTTCTTATCTTCACGTCGGTTGTTGCTGCGATATGATATGATATGATATGATTGTGAGTCTTCATCGTCAATTTCTTTTAGCCGAATAAGAACTCACCGACAACAATGACGACGGCCACTACTCTATTCAATTGTTAACTCTTCTGCAGATGGTTGGTTCCATTCGACAGCGCATAGCCATCATCATCGCTCTATAATTCCGACCAAGTTGAAATGTTGAAGCAGCAGCAGAAGCAGCAACGCAAGATGGAAATGTTGGAAAAAAAAAACTATTTAGAATGGAAATGTGTTCATTATAAATTGATCTACATTTGTATGCGGAATGGATTAGATGTGAGAGCGAACAAAATTGAAATAATAAAGTTTTTAAAAATGTTAATACGAATATTAACTAATGTGAGAGGGCATTTTGGGATCATTTGTTATAATTTTTATGGGAAATAGTACGTTGGAGAAATAGTGGAGATGTGAATTTGGTCGAATAACGTGTGCGTGCAAGAGTGCAGGTTAGGTTACGTGCTTACAACCAGTTATTTGGTGGAAGCCTTAACGCAACGCTAAATATGTTTGAAATAATTCATGGACATTCTTGAGAGTGGTTTGTAGAAATACTTATAAAATACTATCTTCTACATTGTAAGCCGTCCGGTGGCCAAGATTCGAAATGGGCCGTCGCGCCATTAGTGATCATCGCGTACTCTACTACCTAGCATATAGTCGCATGTCTGACATTCATATATCTTAGTTGAAGTTTAACGGAAATCGAATGGTGAATCGATGGCCCAAGATGGTTTTGAATGTAGAAACGTTGGGCAGCTGACCAACTTTTTGATTAGGGGAGTGGTTTGAAAATTTCATTTAAGTCAGTTTGGCGATCGGTCATACATCAATGTCTGCATATATCATTATTGAGGCTTTTCAACGTATCAGCATCAAATAAAGTCATCAGTTTCAGCTATGATGCTCGTTCATTGACTCCTTAGAAAAGGCCAGCAGAACAAACTTCTATCAGTTGATAGTTCGTTAACACTACCACCAACGAGTTCATGATAGTTATCCTGAATTTAAACTGAAAATTGAAAAATTGAACTGAAAAAAACTGAAAATTGAACAAAACTTGGGCAAAAGTTGACCATATGACAATATTGACAAAGTCATCAGCTTTGGCCTTTAACGTCGGGATGGCGTTTGGCATCAGGATGGCGTTTTATTATGGAATTCTTAAGCTATTAACTGCAGAGCTATTTTTAGTGATTGCAAATAAAACTGCATATATAATGCAATCAATCAGAAGAGCAGATATTGTTACAATTTGAACCATTCTTTTAAATAGACTTTCAAAGTAACCCAGACGTGTTCCTTTGCAATGCTTGGGTTGAACAAACTGTTTATTTTTTCACATCAGGATGGTGCGGAATGATTTCTTCACTAGACTTTTGCAAGCAGCCGAAGATTGTGGTGTTCATTTTCCAAGCTTTCCAAGTTTCAATTGTAGACTCGAAGACATCATCAGCTTGTCATTCCACTATTAGTGCCTTGTCTTAAGCTCTGTTTGCTTTAAAATTTCTATAGTTCCTATTCATTTGTTACTACTCAATATGATTGGCTAATTTATGTCTCAATAATAAAATAAATTGATAAAATAATATAAAATAATAACAATTATTAAAAAAATAATGATAAAAATAATAAAATTAAAAACTTTGAAAAAGTCACGAAAAAGCACATTAAGACCATAAGTATTTACCACAACATTGAGTTATTCCTCATTGAGATCGACCTCGGTATCCATTTCGTCAAATTTTCCACGCCCCCATTTTTCACTCCAGACTTGAAAACTCTGTTAAGTGCTTGTTTCGCCCTTAACTGAAATATTTCCGACAGGGATACAAATTTTGAACGATTTTGCGAAGTTCCCGATCTCTGGTTTTCTTTGGATCTCCTATGCATTCCGGGTTTGTGCCAAAACATGTATGTGGACGGAAAAAGAAAAAAAGGTCGAGAATTTTTTCTTATAATCGAAAAATAATGAATTGGAAAAACAAATACTTTTCCATTTTAAAGTTGAATTTGTATATTTTTGGTCCATGACTGTTTCGAGGTCGATGTGGGCTCTTCTTCAGTGGATTGTCTATTTTTGTTTTCTGTCTTTTATACAGATTTGGAAGATTTCTGTCTTTAAGGAACATACCTCAACAGGGTCTAGATTGTGACCCTCACAGACACTTTTCTGTCCATAAAAGGTAAAATATTTTAGTGTTCTTCATTGATTCTTAAATTTTTGTTTTGTTTTTTGATTTCTTTGGTTTATAAAAGACAGAACACTGAAGAGGAGACGATATGGGACTCGCGATTCTTGACTTTTTCCCAATAAACAAAACTCAACAAATATATGAATGAGATTAAAATTTTGGTTTTTTTTGGAATTTAATGAAGCTTCTGACTATCGAATTTAACAAATGAAAACAAAATTTATTTCTAGAAACAATTAATCAGCAATTTTCGATTTCGATTTCGTTTGAATGCAATGTTTGACGGCTTCGAAAGCACTCACGTCACAGTCACTTCATGTCACTGTCCTGGTCTTTCATATCCTATGCACCTGTATTTCAGGTCACGAAAAACGCCAATTATTCAAGGATCCACTAACAAAATGTGGCCTCACCCTCTTATTATGTCAAATAAGGTTGAAATTGTGAAACTGCGAAACTGTGTCAAATATGGTTGGAAACCTAGGCCGTTTTCCAAATACAAACGATTTAAGTGAAGAATTGTGTGTAATCCTTGAATTTCTCCCACTCATTGCATCCGTACGATGAAAGCGCATTTGTGTCCAATGCTAATGTTTGAAACCACAACCGCCCCATTTCAGCCGGAATGACAACATGCTGATGGCTGAAAAATAAAACACGGTAAGGGCCTTCCAAAAACTCATGGTTGAAACCTTCCATCGAGGTACGTTTCCCTACGCGCTAGTATAAACCACAAATTCTCGTTAAAATTACCAAGCCTAGCTCATATTTATTTACATCCAAGAAATGCTTAATTCCTTCGAATTTTTCCTTCCCCGGGATTCAAATTCCTTCGTCCCAAGGGATTCGAAATTCCTCGCGAAAATGTGAAATATTCCATTGGGGATGCGCAAATCAAACAAATGAATAGAAAAATGTATCCTCCGTACATCTAAGACAACGTCGCTGCTGATAATATTGAAAACATCCTGATACAAATGCTAACAAATGCTGATACAAATCAGCATTTGTTAGCATTTACAAATATCCTGATACAAATGCTATCAGCAAATGCTGATACGAATAACCAGTTTTTTGGTTGTCTTTCATGTTTTTGAATATTTGTCGCTTTTGTTATTATTATTGTGATTCTTACTTTCTTTCTTATTATTATACTGAGGGAAAAGCGAATCCCTCATGTTATTCTCATTCGGGTCGGAAAAACGATTATCGAACTGACGGATTTAATATATATCTTGGCATGATGATTGACTCGAAGATAAGCTTTGTCGATCAGGTACGCGCGTCATCGGGTAAAGACAAAAAGGACAAGAGAGATAGAGATACATAGAGGACAAACCTGGAGCAAAAGACTTTTACTCAGGAGTGCAATGGAGTCAATGCTTTAGTACACCTCTGAATTTTGGGCTGACGCTCTTGGTAATGATTCACACCGAGAGTGGCTCGCATAGTTGCAGTCTTGCATCTGCATCTTTACGGATAACAGCTTCAGATGCTGGTTATCGTGAGATTTGTCCTCTAAGTGCTTTTTGCTGTAGAGCGAAGGCGGGTCTACTTACGTATGAGTGAGTCGGAGAGAAAAATTATTAGCCGACATGAAATCAGAAAGAGAGCACGAAGCGCGAGGCAGTTGCAACACATGACTCATCAGAGACTTGGAGCTAAGGTTCGGCAAAAAGCATGGTGAGACTAAATATATCCTGACCCAACTATACAGTGGGCGCGGGTATTTTCAGTCCTAGCTGCGTAAGAAGGGTAACAGATGACGTCCGCCAAAATTTCAAAATTATCATCACATGCCAAAGACGAACTAGACTTCGTTTGCATCTATCCGAGGAAATAGGCGTTCGCTCTCCAGAAAAATAACGGGAAAGATGTCGGCATCAAGCGATAATTAAAACTGCGTGTCAAATTTTCATTTATTGAAAGAATTCAAAAGTTCTGAGGTCCATGGTTGTGCTCAGAATAAACCAGCCTGCGTAGATTTCTATTGTTTATAGATCTTCTATGCTGCCATCTAACAGATACTAAAGAAGTTCCCTAGCTCTGTGGTCGCCAAGTTTTTCAGTTCGGATACATTTGTATACTTCACTCATGTGAAGACTTTGTTGCTCAGATCCAGCCAGATGAATTGATAGGAAGTGCTCTACCTTCTTCTTCTTTGGCGCAAACTTAGCCATCCCGATTGGATTCCTATTCATTTCGGGATTCAACGCAAACCAAGTTGACGTCTATTAATATTGTGAGCAACGTTTTTTTTTTCAAAATTTTTTTCAAAAAGTTTTAAAGTCTTCCCTTTTGATAGAGCAATACTGAATCACTCAACTTAGCCTGCAGTGATTCCAAGCCGTATCTCCTTCCAGAAGATTTCATGCAAAAATGTTCATCCTACTGCGGGGGTACTTTGATTCTCGCCCTTTCCAGTTGAAATTCTACAGATGATCCAACTGATCTTCCTTTGTTTTTTTGTTTCCGTCAGCATCGCAGACGATGCTTTTTTGTTTGATCGCAGAGAACAGTCCTCAATTTACGTTTTCTTGAGCTGTTGTAGTCTTTGCTACATGCCTACAGTTCTACACTAGGTGTGAAATTGTAAACTACAATTCTACACACTAGCCATTGTCGGAGCCTTGCAGTATCAACGTAATGCCAGTGGTTACGTTTTTTTCTCTAGTTTAAAGCAAACCAATAATTCATAAGTAACAAGCTAAGGACAAATTTAGTCTAAGTCATATTGCTGGTCGATTTCAGCAGAAGCAAGAAGACATTCCTTTGAATAACTTTTAATGATGGCAACTAAGGATAAGAGGATACGTTTTGATAGAGTGTAGACCTAAATATGGTAAAAGTATGGTATGCTAAAATATAGTAATACGGTAAAAATTTGGTAAAAGTCTAAATTAAAACAAGAATATGTTTTAATTTGGACTTTTACCAAGTGCCTAATGAATTTTGGAGACATTTAGGCCATTCGGCAGTTAATGGTGCAGACATTGTTAAAACATTACAAAGGGGTGGTTCGATTATAGACACGTTGAATTTATTTTAAGGTGAATCTTTTGTAAATATAATCAAGAGCTAATTTGAGCAACAAAAAACAATTTTGATTATAAGCTTGCAGATGTCCTGAAAACTTTTTTTTTGTGTTATAACACCGTCTACAATACTAGAACTCTGCTTCGCTATCCAGAACAGCTTCTGGTCATTCATATACATAGTATGTGAGCTTGTATCTAGATAATAAACGAATCCACCAATTATCAATTATTCAAAACATACCGACATCTCATTACAACTAATTGAAATTATAATCAAGCAGCTCTAATGAGGAAGTTCAAAGGCTCATCTGCACACATAAAAATTCATTAACTGACCATTTAATTCTCCCTCTAACAAACCAACAACAACGATACGAATAGCATGCAACGTTAGTAAGGCAACGTATCCAAATAACAACAAATCAACACAGCAGGGTTCTCCTCCGGTAGAATTTAAATAATTTTTGTTTTCCTTCCTTACCAAAACCAACGCAGTCTCACGCAACTACACACGTATTAGGGAGCACAAAAGTTCACTAAATTTCCTTGTACATACGCAAGCACATTTGCTTATGGCAACGGAATGCAAATTTTAAAAGGATAAAACACGTGGACTATCGCTCGCTGGTAGGCAATGGAACAAACAGCAGCAGCAGCAGAAGAAGAAAAGCAATTCCTTTTGTTTTCCCGAATTATTTATGTATGCTAAATGTACGTTTGTGTATTGTAAGGGAATCCTGTCATCTTCTATAACTTTTTAAACTTGTGAAAACTTCTTGAAGACCACCCTGAGTGTTTATGCAAATGATATGATTGTGGTGGTGGTGGTGGTAATGCGAATGAAAAAGTGCGCAGAGTGCGAAAAATGTATACGACACAAGAAAAACAGGAAGGAGGCTGCAGAATCATGAAAATTGAATTCACAATAAAGTATGGGAATATGCTAAATAGAATGGAGGCAATTCCTTTCTGCGCCTAACGCGTTGCATGGGAGGAATAAACGCATTTATTTGTTTTCATCTGACTACAGTGATATGTGATGTTCCTCCCGGCGGCGCCGGTAAATATTTTGCACATTCCAGACATCCCTCCAAGCCGGCCTGCATGAGCGCTGGTTATTAAAAGGTGAATGATACACACATACTCACCTGGTTCGGTGTTAGCGAAGAATGTGGTAGCATTTGCACAAGCTCTGGGGAATGGGAAGGGAATAAGCGCAAGCGTAATAACGCCTTCGCCACCTTCAAAGTGCCAGGAAACATTTGTCTACATACGTTCCGGCATTTACTTACTTCATGCTCCTCATGCATCCGTACCCCGAATATTCCACCCAAAAATGTCCTCCCACCGTCTGACGTGCAAATAATAAATGGCACGACTGTAGTCCTCCTCGATACAGTCTCGCACTGTATTTAACATGCGGTGGGTACACTTTGGTGGCTACAGTCTTTCACAAAGAAGTTATGAGGTGTGCTTGCGCGGTATCTGTGAATGTTGCACATATGAAAGCAAGGTGTGTACAGGCAGGCAGGCAGGAGGGCTGGCAGGAGTATCTTAACTCGTAGATAAATACTTGAAAGGTAGCAACTCGTGAATTGTGCATGTTGGCAGCTTATAACTGGCAATCAGATAAGGTGCCTGTGCTAAGAAGGAAGTTAACTCGGCACATTAGCATGTGTGCTGCGAGAGTGGAAAGAGAAGTTATCCGCCCTCCTGCGTTTGAATACGTTCTACGATGATTGAAGACGGAAAATGTTGCCTTATGGTAGTAGTTCATGACTGAATTCAGTATCGTCCACGAATAGATTGTTTGCTATTTGGTTGTTCTAGTGTTGATTTTGTTATTGTCACTGCTATGGTTGTTACTTTAGTAAACTATTGTTGGACTATTTTAGACTATTCGTGATCATTTCCAATGCTTTAGACTGTCTACGTGTGAACATTACTTTTATGACTTTCACCATAGATAGTTTTATTTTTATGGTCGAATGTTTCAGGCTCACGGCTGGTGACGCCCTATAATACTCTTCAAATGTGTCGTTCTTTTTGGATTGGTGATAACCATAAAACAGACTAATGTTTTTATTGGTTTTCGTTATGTGTTGGAAGCCATGCGAGCTGTATTTTTCTTTCTTTTTTCGGGAAATGGAGCTTTTTTCGACGGGTAAATATACAAATACTCGAAAATATTTGAGGCCACAATGAAAACAGAGTAAATATGGCGAATCCTAGTGATTTGTGGTAATTCAGAGGATGCTTTTGAAGTTTTTGTGGGATGGGTGAAAGAAACAACTAAAGTCCCGACTGCAATGTGAAACATGACGCGTTTGGCTGTCATTGATCAACATCTAAGTAATTTGGATTGTATTATTACAAGACCAGCTGCATGCGAGGGTGTTGAGAGAGAACCACTGTGCGCTTTTAATCCTGTGCTCTCTAGATTTCAAATCAACCATTCGTCGGAGCAGGTCAAAAACAATGTCCAGTTGGAATACAAGTTTCATTGCTTCCAGTGCATTCGCAGTGACTGTCTTTGTTCTATTAGTAACATTTACCATGCCTTCTGAGGTGTATTAAAACTTATACAAAACTTAAACCCTTTCTTGAATGTGCGAGGCCGTACAGATAAGTTCTCAACCTACAAAGGACAAATAAAAATTTCTTGAAAATCGGTGATTTATTTCTCTACATTTCACCTCTTAGCTCGATATATTTCACCTAGGGATGCTCCAACTCCTTTAACCCGTCTGTTAAACACGTTTTCTTTCCTCCGTGACGGCGATAACCTTCTCATTCGACTCAAATTTCTACCCGGTGAGTGAATTGTTAAGTTTGCAAGCAAAAAGAAGTTACACGGGCCCAAATGCTATAGATACGTTGGATGGTGTCATAGCTCGTAGCCCAAATTGGCTGTGGTGATAGCGGAGATGTAAGCTGGTGCGCAGTCATAGTGGAAGAGCGTCGATTCAGTGTCAAATCGGCCTTAAAATTCAGCGTAGTAGAGCCTTGAGACTATTTTGTCCTTCTCCAGGTATACAATGCAGACCAAACCTTGTGAATCCCAGAAAACGGTAGCCATCACCTTTCCGGCTGGAAGTAGAGTCTTCGCCTTTTTTGGACCCTGTTTGCCGGGTGAAATCAACTGTTTCAACTGCTCTTCAGTGTCTGGTGTAAATCAGTGGACCCATGTTTCGTCGACGGTCTCGACACGGAAACTATTTTGAACGATGCCGGAATTAAACAGCGTCTGAATGGTCTCACGGTTGCGCTTGTTATCCGCAGTGAGCAAAAGCGGCCGACAGCTATATCATGTCCAAAAATTCACGCAGGATAAGTCGCACATAGTTGTTTTATATGACTACCGTCTCAGATATCTTGTATTCTATCGGCGGTCCATTTATACAAGATTGTGGATTTTTGTTTCGTTATCCTTGGTGGGAGACGTTTTGGAGACATTTAGACATGGCTCATTAAAAATCGATTTTGAGCCACTTTGAAACTCGTTAAACTAATTTTTGACGGTCGCCATCGCAAGAGCAGAGTCACCATACACAGCATCCAAGCGATATTTAATTTTGCTGCGCGATTTCACTCCCATAACAAGAATCGAATCACCCAAAAAACCAAAATACGAGTTCGATTCGGCTGAAATGTCGACAGAATGTACTACACGATAGTAAATTTCTCTTACGATGATGGCGCTATCAGGGGATGACACTGAGTACTTATTTGACCTCCCTCGTGCTGATATAGCTCAATATCGGTCTCAGCTTCTTCGGTTGGCGTTGATTTGCTTGGAGTGTGCCAAGACAACAAAACAGTGCTTCTGATGTGGTATGCTTTTCCGCTGAAAAATTCGGTGAAACCACAGTTACAAGGATCCAAATTGTGGTTCTAAGTTTTGACACGCACTTTGTTGTTTTGAAAAATTAAAAGAATTAAATATATAATTCTTATAAGAACGTTACTTGACATTAAACAAAAGGGTGGGATAGGTCGACTCGTTTGTTTGACAGGTACTTGCACTGTCTGCCAAAGAAGTGTTATGATTGACGTAATGTACGACAGAGATATTTTGTGTTATGATAGATGTCAGCGCGTTTTTATTTGTTATTCATTTGTTGCATTTGAATTCCGCGCAACATTTGCCACAGTTGCTGTTGCCACTTCATTGGGCCTGACCCAGAGGGCGAGAGAGATGCTCTACTATGGTAAATTTTGAAGTTATAGTTGCCCAAGCTGACATGATGCGGTGATAATCTTTGTCAGTGGTTTCAAAGCGCTGTGTTACGTCAATCTAGGAGAGAGTTTGTTTTGTCAACTCTGAAAATTTTGAACGATACCGTGTCTCAGCAGCCTGGAAATGAATGCCAAGCGCTCAAAAATAAGAGGACGAAAATTCGAAATATCATGGTACCTTGTCCCATACCTTCATGTTTTCCATCATGGGTCATATCATTAGACTGTTTTTAGTCCTCCTATTCATAAGAATATACTTTTAAAATTGGACTAGATTGAATCCAAAAACTAAACATATTACATTTATATTTAGTGATAAGCTTGGAAACCGGGCATGCAAAGGGAATATTTATCAATAATGTGGAAACTAATTTAGATTTCTACCTTACTAAGCTACCCAATTAACATTTTATTCCTACGGAAAACTTAAACAAGTTTCGCAAACGATTTTTTGATGCTTAGACTCCTCCCTCCCTGATCATTTTGTACAAAAACACTTTATTCCTCCATATATATATGAAGTTTCAGGCAGTTTCCTGACCCAGCACCCATCGTTTATACTTTGTTGCTTTCTACGACTTGCTTTTTGGGAATTCTCCCCTTTCCATAGCATCTAACTTTAAATTTGATGACAATTCCAATGGTACCCACCTTTTCAGACGCTTGAAATTTATTCCTGAAATTTATTATCTAAATTGAAATATATCTAGTAAAGGATTTATCTGATAAGATATTTTTTAACATAATCATCTGTTTTGTTGGTGCTAAAATTGTTACCAATCAACTGCTTTCGTTCAAATTCAAGCTTTATTACCACTGAAAAGGATATATACTTGTCTTGTAAGTGCAGGAGCGGGTGACCAAGATTCTCTACAGCTTGGTTATTTTTTTATATCGATCACCAAAAATAAAGCAAAAAACTGTTATTTTTTCCTTTTTTATGAAGAATGGTTTCCTTTTCGAGTTTGATAGAAACTTGTTAGGGATAAATATTTTCAATGAAGTCCTCGGTCTGCATCATGTGAAAGATCTATACAGGTTTAATGCTCTGTATAACAAGGATATGGTTTGCATATTACTACATCCTTTAAGCTTATTACGTACTTCGATGTGAATTTTCCGTCCATTTCGGTCAATTCACAGGAGTTAGACGTAAAATTGAAGTCAAATGTTTTTGTTCTCAACGTGAGGTGATGGGTTGGTAGGAAGTTTTGGCTCATAAAGATAAGGGTACTTTGTCATTCGAGTTGAAAACATTTGAACTGTTTAAAAAATGGTAACGTGGACAAATTTAAGTTGGTCTCATCTTCTGCATACGATTCTAAACTGCAATTATTCTCGCCATTTCTAGGTTTTTATCGTTAAATAAGCCGCTTGAAGTTTCTTGTTTTTTTGCAAATTCGCACCATGTACTACAAATAAAATGGAATACAGGATCTACATATGCACACACAGGCCACAGACAACGTATACAAGGGTTAGAAAACCAATCTAGAAGGCAGAAGCTGGAAAACATCTTTTCATTCTTAACTTTTTCATATGATTTGAAATAACCTCTTGAAAAAATTGCGAAAAAATAGCACTTTTAAAATCGATGTAATGTGTCAGCAGAAACCAAATATCATAAGTCCCGTATGAAAAAGTGTCAAAAGTGTCATTTTATTCATGGCTCTAAAACACGTATTAGCAATACAGTCCGTATAAACCTAGGAAAATCCTAATTAACCACTCCCACCTTTACCTAATTTCCTACCCCCCGTGTTCCAACGGGTAAAATATCACAATAAATAAGCGAATACGCTGGCCAGTGTCTAGAGAGCCAGGGCCAATTTTTGGTTTTTCGGCTCTGCCGAAAACGGAAGAAAAAAAAAAAAAATATTAGCAATACAGAAAAATGAAAGATTACGCGGAATTTCTTTGAAAAATTTATAAGTATGTTAGCAGATTATGTCAAAAAGAGAGTAAACGTCATTATTCCGTAATAAGTTTTGAACAAAAAAGAATTTGAGCCTAGAAAAAATCTTAAGAAAATAGGTTCAGGTCGTTGCTTGTCGCTTAGACTATCTTGCTACGCGAAACCTCCATTTTGTCAATGATTAATCCTTGCTGAAACACAGAAAAGGATTCGAAGAAACTTGAGAAAAAAAAACAACTTAAAACCTTGATAGTGGTTGAAAAATCACATGTAACTTGCATCTATTGATTCATCTTTTATAATATGTCTTCCTTCTATTTTCAGACGAATGTTTCCAACTTTACGTGTCAGCTTTTCGGGACCGCTCAGACAGATCCAGCCAGCCGATAGATACGCCGTACTATTAGATATTGTAGCTGTGGATTCAAGACGATATCGTTATGCATATCATCGATCATCGTGGCTGGTAGCAGGCAAAGCTGATCCACCGCCACCAGCACGATTATATGCTCATCCTGATAGTCCGATTAGTTGTGAGGCGCTACGAAAGCAAGTTGTCTCGTTCGAGAAAGTCAAATTGACAAATAATGAAATGGACAAAAACGGACAGGTGAGAGATAAATAGACACATTGAAATTTACATCTATGAATTTGTGTAGGTAGTTAATATTGTGTGGTGATCTAGGATGATTGTTAACCCTGTTGTTGTACCAAGTCCAGATGTCTCTAACTTGCGTTTGTAGTTCAAATTATCACGATTTGAGGTATTGTACGCCAAAGAAACGGAAAAGCTGAAAAATCGCTTTGACCAAATTTCAGTTCACTAGGGCAGTAGCTCAATTTCAGATTGGTAAAAACTTGAAATGCACCAAATTTCAGCCCAGAAATTAGACTTTCTCACATTCGAAACTGTATCATAACTTTCGTTGCCTTGATCTGCACTTTTGTAAAGGTCAGAACCTTGATTAAGATGGGTTAACAGAAGAAGAGGAAGAAGAAGAAAAGAAATAAGCATTGAGTACAAAGTTAAACAGCAAAAATTTCAGTAAGAGATTCCTCAAAGATATTCACGGTATATTTATCTAATTTGCATACTAGATTCGTTTGATTTCTTCCACAAAAGCCAATCTCTTGATGTACGGACGTACGTGAACATATCAAACTACTGATCAAATCAGCATCTCACACTGCTGCTCCTTCTGGCTACCACTCCTCAGCCTCGCTGTCCCCATCAGCCAGGTGAAATTAATGTTAGATGACTCCAGGTTGGATGGAGATGGATTTTTATCCGAAAAACTTCAAAATTCAACATTTTTGTTGTTTTTTATTTTGCTTTTCTTTGATTGATGAATTCGAACAGGTTTTTCTCTGCGCGATTAGTTTTCATCGAATTAAGGCATAAGTTACTGGGTCCAAATAATATTTTACCTATTTTCTTTTCGCCTCCTTGTCAGACTGAGCTTCTTTTTTTTTTCTTCACAGACATCCACCAAATATTTCTTCTGTTTCTCGGTGAATGAGTGTATCTGTCATTTTGTTTTGCATGTGGATTGTTTGTTTTTTGATTTTGTCTTTTTGGGGTTTCGAAGGAGTTTTTTTGAGTTGGTCATGGATATGTCGACTTAAATATTTTGTATGAATAATAAATAGGGGATATAACACAGATTTCAGTCGTGGAGTCCGCATCGGTATGTAGGTAGAAGTTAAAGGTGTATGAGAACAAGCAAGGAGCCAAAACCACGGTTGTAGCTTTTCGACAATTTGAATTTCGAACACTAGTAGTTTTGTTGATAGGCTTTGATGGGAGCTTAGATAGTTGCTTGGACGGAGCAGTCATGTGTGCAACACATCGCGGCGAAAGATTTCGGTGGCATTTCTTACATCTTTCAAGCGGAAAAGCAAACGCTTGTAAAATTCAGTGAGCAACGGTATCAATCGGAAAAGATACATTTGCACAAAGCATTTGGATATTAACTCTATCAAGTTGCTTACGTATGGTTATGTGTATCGCGTTTGGCCTTTTTTTTTAATGATGGATACCTTTCTTCCTTGCCGACATTTGTCGGTAGTCTATGATTTATTAGATTATCATCTAGTATTGCCTTAATCTTCTAGAACAGTTTGGCATTTTCAATTGACACAGAGCAAATAGACGACGTTGTCTGAAATTAAGGACAGTTAAATAGCAAAGTGTTTTTCATCATGGAGTCAATCTTTAATTCTTTTTTTTTTATTTTCATGCTTAGCAAATGTTCACATACCTTAATTGATTTTGTTTTTATGTTGATTCTGCTCCATTGAAATAATTTCCATAGGAGACAAGAAGAGAAAACAATTATTTATTAATGAAGAAAAAAGCTCAACTCATGTTGCTTCTGAATGTAGTTCAGATGATATCACATTGACGAAAAATTGATGAAAAAATTAAATAGTGCTGATAAGATTTGAGCGACAAAGAGTTTATTCAGTCCATCAAATGTCTTGGCCTTTAGGATACCTCGTTTCAAAAATTTTCAATCCTACGATCGCGACCAATAAACTTTGAACGCAGCAATTTCACACTCTCTCTGTCATTTTGCACATTCAGTACTTTCGAGATTTGCCAATTGATCTTCGTCCTTCGGTCTTTCCTGTCTCGTACCGGCTTTCGCATTTGAGGGCCGTCCGTATGCTGCATGTGGACAACCCATTCAAGTTTTTGCAGCTTTATAATTCTGGGGACTTCATGTCCATCGAATATTTCGTTCAATTCACTATCATATTACATTCGCTCTTGGATGTGCAGCTCGTTTCTCCCCAATGATTCTGCTCAGGATTCCTTATTAGGGCTTTCGAAAACGTTAAAATATGTTATGAGTTAGCATATCAAAGGTTTTATTATGAATTTGTTTTAACAGAGCTCCTTTTTTCCGGTTGTTATGCTTGTTCGCCAACTAAATTTGTCCTTTAATTCTTAGCAGCTTCGTTTCCGTGTTATATTTGTTATGGCCCAGATACTCAAAGTTTTCAAAAACTCAAAATTTTACTCAAAATATGATTTTCTTTTTTTTAAGATCTTCAGTAATCGTTAAAAAACGATGAGCTAATTTTTGCTCAATAAGACTTTGGCTCAACTTTGTTTGCTACCGATTTGAAGTGCAAGAAAATTTCTTGTCAGGTGAAAATGCAGCACAACGTAGCCTTGATGTCATTTTAGTGAGTTTTTATAAAGCTGGAATTTTTTAGACATGTTCCTAAAGAGTCAGCTAGGATCTTGCTGATGACGCGTCTCTAAAATAAAACACGGAGAGGCTTCAGTCCGTCACGCTTCACCCCATCACGCTTCACGCCTCACGATTTTGTCCAATTTTGGTTACCTTAATTTTTTTTTGGGCGGTTTCATTATAACTGTTGTAGATTCTCTCCTTTGCTGTCGATTTCAACATTGCCATTCGCGTGCGTCCAGCACTTTTGATGAGATCCCGGACTCAAGTGTATTTTTTTCAATTGTCAATATTTAGAAAAATGGAAAGAGCTCAAGCTGGTTTCGAACACGCATCTCTGCCGCTTCTCGTCAGGTGCCAACTCACAGGCCAGGACGCATCGATTAGCACTACCAGCTTAGGTAGATGTTATAAGTGAAAATGGAAAAATTGATCTAATGAACTTCTGATATTGAATTTTTTTCAAGTTTCAAGTGTCAAATATATTGATTCATGCTACTATACACTAGCGTGAAGTCAACATATGTCAAACGCCCATCTTTGTTGAGCTCATGATATCTTCCCAACATATGCTGGACCGTCAACAATTGGTCAATAGTTAATTATTTAGCTCTCAAAAGTTTTTGGAGTATACTAAGCGTCATATGTGTGCACATTTCTGTCCTACGGTTTTGTAGTGCAAAGTAGTAACATGCCTTATTAGTTCTCATATGCTACATTCAGCTACATGGTATCAGATCAATGTGGCTTCAAATCTTTGGTCAATGTGACAAAGCAAGCACTTTGCTCACCAAGTTTTTGAAAGTCCTTGATAGTAGAATATACAGGTCAGCTTAATCCTTTCGTGGTTCCTAATGAAAAATCAAGCAGAATGAATTTGGGGGGATAAATATCTTTGAAAATGAAGTTCGTTTGGATTTTGCTGCAGGCCAAAATTAATTCTGTGTTGCTTGGGTCCACCGGACCTTGCTTGTTTGGTTTCCAGGACGCGTTTCGGCTGTATACAGCCATCTTCAGCTCGTTCTCATCTCATCAACGATGAGGTTTTTTTTTGAATTGCTTTTTGCAACCTGGTTAATTAACATAAGGAAATGATTCCCCTACAGAAATGTTCAAAATCTAATTCTTTATATAAAAATGAACTAATTTTAATTTTTATGGTATTTTAACTAGTTTTTAAATCAAATAACTATAATTTTTGGATCAATTCGATTGAATTTACAAGAACCTAAATGACACAGTGGAAATAAGGGCTTACATGACATTAAACCTTACCTTAAAAATTACAAGAAATAACTGTAATACTCTCTCATCATACAGTATCTTCCGAAAAGATAATTTTCCAGATGCCGAAATTCCAACGAATTCGTTTAATCATATTAACCATAAACTTGCTGTAACCATAGATGATATTCTATAATTCATAGGGCATTCTCCATTTTAAGATTCATAGCACATTCTCTCCATCTTTATCGTTTCAAGGCGATGAGACAGAAATAAATGCAATAAAACAAATTGCGTCAAACTACAACATACCCTGCAATAAACCAAATTACTAAAGGGGAAAAACACAAAACAACCTCACTTTGATTGTACTCAATTATAGGAAAATCAGAACGCAGATATGTAAGTGTTAATTATGTTGATACACAGTCAGATGATATCAAAAACTATTCAACAATATTTAAGATTAAAACATCCTTTTCAAATACTTTTAACTTGAGTGAACTTCGTTTTAATGCAAAACATAAATCAGACAAATCCTGCAAATTGGGTGTTTGCAAAATATATATTAAGCCATTGCGCAGTAGCCTATGTTCGACAAACTGGACGTCATTTTAGAGCGCTCTTTACAGAACATGTATCCGCTGATAATGCATCCTGGATCTTGTTACCTGTACAAAAAAAAATATTAAAGGATTGTCAAGAGATGGCATCACTGATATTAAATCGAATCGGACAATACTGCAACCAACTTCATTTTGAAGTCTTATCATTAGGCTTTTTTTTCAGTATGTGTCATTTCTCTTAAGTGTAAACAACATAGTTTTTCTGTGTGCCGTATAAGTCAACTTTTGTGCTAACAAAACAAAATTTGCGGGAAGGATTACTTCTTCGCGTTTATTTGAAGTAATCTGTAGCTGAAAATCGTCGTGTGCTGCAGGAAGCCGATGGAGGTCATGCTCCAACGAATTCTACTTGTGAGTGGTTTTGACTTCTTAGAAGTGGTGATTTTAATATCGATGAGAAAGAGCGCGAAGGATGACCAGAAAAGTTTGAGGATGCCGAATCGGAGGCTTTATTTGATGAAGACTCAAACCAAATGCAAGAATAACCCACAAAAGCATTGAAAGTGACTCAACAAACCATATCTGTTCGCTTAAAAGCTATGGAAATTATCCAAAAGGTACAATATTGAGTGCCGTATGAATTCAGGGCGAGAGACATCGAAAGACGTTTTTTCACTTGTGAACAGCTGCTTCAACGGCAAAAAAACAAAAGGATTTTTTCAGCGTATTGTTACTGGTGATGTAAAATGGGATCGTTACGATAGCCCAAACCGCAAAAAATAATAATCATTGGCAAAAAAATTTTGGCATATGACCGGACCCATACGCCAAAATCGACGCCAAAGCCGAATTTTCACGTTGACAAGGTCATGCTCTGTATTTGGCGGGACCAATCAGACGTGGTATGAGCTCTTAAGCCAGAGCAACTCTACTAACTACAATTGATGAGTTTAAGCCGAGCATTGAAACAAAAACAGCCGCAATACGAGCACAGAAACGATAAAGTTATTCTTCAGCTTGACAACGCTCGACCACATCTTGCAAGGAGAGTCAAAACATGCCTTGAAACGCTTATTTGGGAAGTCCTACTCCACCTGCCGTATAGCCCGGACATTGCCCCTTCCAACTACTAATTGTTCTCGTCGATGACGCATATCCTTCCACTATTTTGAAGGACTCCAAAATTGGGTCGATTCGTGAATAGCCTCAAAAGATGAGTCGTTCTTTCGAAGAGGAATCTGTATGAGAGAGAGAAAATACTTTACAAAATGAAATTGTAACAAATTTTAACACAGTAAAGCGTCAAACTTCAAAAAAAAATTAAGTAAAACTTTTTTTGTAGATGTAGTAGAACATATGGTTTGTGAAAATCTTACAACATCCATTTATATATTGAAAATTCAACTTTCTTGTGACAAAAGGAGAAAACTGGATCTCTCAAAAATGTTAGAAATGAATGAATTATGTAAAAGCCTAAATTTCCGTATAATTGATAGCCATCTAGAACTCAATACTTTATACTAAGGTAACATGTGTAATGCAATTAAATTATTTATTAACGTAATACTTCATGGTATCAAAATTTGAACCAGTGAACTGATTGATTCATTTGATGATGACTTAATGATCGGAACATGTCGTTTTTTCTACAATGAATTGTTCAGACTGCGGAATGGCCCGAACTGTAGGAATACAATATGAGAAACAAAACAAGCATACGAAGGAGCAGGAAAGGCTTAAGAACCCTAGAAAGACTTTTCCAAAGCACTCCACATCGATATGGACTAATATGACAAACTAGTAGGCATTCTAACGTACGACGCATCGAGAATAAGAGAACTTTAATCCCGAAACAGTAGCTTGGAAACTTGTGATTATCACTTTTGGATTATCAGTGCCCAGCTAGCAGGCTGGGTTGTCATCGTGTAATACGGTCCCACCACGTCCTTGGTGACCGCTCAACCAGGGACTTTTTTGTACTCTATGTACAGGCACCTCACTGACCATCTGTCAGCATGTACAGGCGGGATGCTGAGAATCAGCTATAACCCTTGTTGTACTCAACAGCTATGCTACACAAAAATTAATAAAATAATAAAAGTAACTCATAACAATAGTATCATTCATTCGACCATAACAATCCGCCTTCTAAAAGCAATCCACTTTCTCAAAATATTTTCCACACAACAATGAAATCAATTTTTCACCGTCCACCAAACATTTTTTAAAACTCACTCAAACCCTCCCCAAAAAAAAAAACTTTTTACACAATCATAAATTTTCCTTTATCAAAATTTACGGCGTAAACTTCTAAAATGAATAAAAAGAGCTTTCACACACCCATAGCGAGCGCGACAAAAAAAATTGTTACTTCATATCTCGCCACATCCTTTATTCTTTTCAGCCTTGAGCCATTTTCTAAATTCACATCATCCCTTCAGCTAGTCCAAAGCGTCAGAACCCCTGGGTTAGCGGCCGAAACATGCATACGTGCATGAAATATACACAACCGGGAAAAATGAGGTTACCTTGGCAACGCCAAACCAACCAACCACCAAACCATTTACTATTCCTCTCTAGCTGTTATACTACAAGAAAATTGCGGAACAACTATATATCCTATCGTATCCAATGGGTATTTAGGTGTTGGTATATCAGCTTTACCCGTGGAAGAAGCAAAAAAAAAAATAAAAAAAAAAACGACAACAAAAAAATGAGAAAATTCCATAATTCAGGATATGAAGAAAACTGCGAAAAACAGCATCATACGAACGTTCTAATGAAAATCTCGTTATATACGTGTGTGTATCTATGGGGAGGAGAAACCGTTTATTTCATAAGGATATCGCAGTTGAGTCCTTTTCATTTCAACAGCTGTAGACATTTTGTGGTGCGATGACGACAACGACTACGACGACACCATACAATGTTAAAAACATAACCTACAATGGAGTTGTCGACTTACTGCGCTTATGTGCAAAGTTTCAAACAAATGCAAAATAACTAGAAACAATAAAAGCGAAAACAAAAATTCAAACGCTTGAATTGATGTGAACACACCCTTAGTTTAAAGTGGACCCACCACTATGGTGCGCATGATCCAAATGTCGGTCGTTTTATTTGGAGCAGTTGTTTTGAGAGCGATTCCAATTTCAATTGGGGTTTCCAATGACACACGGGGTGTTAGGTGAGAAATGAAAAAATGTCTGCAAAAGACGTAGAGTGTAACGAAACCAACTAGGACGGGCGAATGCAGGGTTTCCCGAACGTCAAATTGCCTCAAAGCTTATTTTCACCGAATCGAGGCAGCCACGAAAAATGAAATTGTGGGCATTCTCTTCTTATTTGCCACATAAAATCAACATGGTGTGGAGCGATATTATGTCGTCCTGTTGATTTATGAGCGGCTACTGCAGACAAGCAGGGTTGGTTGGAGCATTTGTGCTTCAATATCCTGACTTTCTTTTGCCACCCCGGCGGATGTTTACATTTGGCAGTCACGTATCGGTGTTATGATACGTACTAAAAAGGATGAGTATCTCTGTACGCAGATGCACAGGAGAGGGTTGAATATCTAAATTTTTTACAGGACGAAATTTAATAGACACCTACATAGAATAGAGACGTCTAGACAAAACCTAGTTGTAAGCATAATGTACTTGCTAGTTTTCGTCTATTTGCTTACATTTTCACAACTTTCTTTATTTCTCTTCCAGATCGTCCTGAATTCGATGCATCGTTATCAGCCTCGAATACATCTCGTACGTCTCGGTCCCGGTCAAAGTGTTCCCACCTCGCCCAAGGAGCTGCAAGAGGTCGATCATAAAACATATGTATTTCCCGAGACAGTGTTCACAGCCGTTACAGCATATCAAAATCAGCTGATAACCAAATTGAAAATCGATTCGAATCCGTTCGCTAAAGGTTTCCGAGATTCATCAAGACTGACGGATTTCGATAGGTAAGGATAATATTATGTTTGTTAGTGTTGGAGATGTTTAATTTGGCTTTGGTGTTTGTAATGTAAATTGTTGTTGGTGCTGTTTCGGGATGTTTTTGCTGAAATTAGTTGGCAATAGGATTCAGTATAAGTTTTGTCAGTTAAAAGGAATCTGTTTCTTGGAAGGTGATCTGAAATTCTGTTCTTTTGGGCAACAATCTAGGCGGTACTCAAATTAATCAAGAAAAGAATTAAAGAGAAGGATTTCAAAGTAAACAGAACCGCATACAGGAAATAACCTTCTTTTGCTTATTCTGTCTGTTGATTTTCAAAAAAATAAAAATATTTCTACAAACCCAATATCAGTGATGGCTTTTTCTATGTCCTTTCAACATTTGCTACAAAATAAAAAACTTCATACTCTGCAGCTGCGAAGGTGTCTTTGTTGTTTGAATGTTACGTAAAATGTTAAAGTAAACTAAAGACCAAAAAGGAAATGAAAGAACAAGTCGAAATATTTTTATTATCAAAAACGTGAAAGTTCCAGTTGTTTTTCTCCTGAACTCAGAAAGTAAGAACAAAAACGAATGTTCATTGCAATTTTACAGCAACACTCCGCCTCATCTTGGTGTTAAATGTGCAGCATATTAGTTTGTACTGTCAGCAAGGAATTATCACTTATTTGTTTGAAACTCGTTGTTTCCATAACCTAGAATACAATATTAACCATCCAGTTTTAGATAATTATAAAAAAATGGTCCATGATGTTCTCATTTTCATGCTAATAAAAATTGGTTCTATTCTTCGACGTTCGCTGTCAATTCGTGAGGGTTTTTCCATCAATTTGAATTCTTTGCTGTGAATCAGGAACTACTCTCGGAGAGAACTATCCTTTTCTTTCTTTCTTGGCCTCCGGAGACGTTGTTTTATTAGACCATAACCGAGGTTGTATACAAACATTTCTATAAAAAGTGACAGACGTCATGAACCAGTTGACATGTGCTCACAACAAATTAGGTTTCTCCCTCGCTAAATACGAGTGAACAAAGGTTTTTTAGTGTCTGATATAAAGTCAGCTGTGCTTCAATGGTGAATGACATGTTAACAAACGGTTTTTGAACACGTTACACCAGCAATAAATTTTTACATTAAAACATACCACATAAAACATAAAAATATAAAATTTCCTCTACAATTCATTATTTATCATTTTGAAACTTTTCAAATAAAAGACCAAATCTTCCTTCGATATGTTGAAAACGTAAAGAACGAGCGGTTAATATCCTTTTGTAAATTGAGTTGGGCTTTATTTAACTTTCGTTTCTTTGAGACATGGTCAAACACCAACATAATTTATAAGGCAAACGTAATAATGGTGGGCTAAAATCCTCAAATGACAGGTTCGGAATATATGTTTCAATCTGCTGATAACGCTTAGATGGATAATAGATAGATAGATAAATAGATACATTTATACATTATATATATTTATTTGAGGCTTTATACGTACATGTCATTCTTAACTAGCTACGGCAAATATTTGACAGCAACAAATTGTCAAAAAAGCTTTTGAAAAGGGAAAATCTGGTCGTAACCGATTCTCATGCTAGATTTGAGTTGTAGTTTTATTTATCTTTTGCTTGTAAAGCTTTTATTTGTTTTGATTACAATCTTCTTATCCTGACTTATATCTAGCTAAACCTAGTTAATTTTATTTACAATCAGAGCTAGTGGTCTGATGAAAGAGGGTTGGTAAGTCTGAGGGGGTTGTGGAGCAGAGGCTCTTCAGCTGACTTGGGCTCTGTATATTCTCCGGTGACATGTGCCGACCCGAATCTTTGAGGTTAGCGCAATGAGTGGCGTGTAATCACCCGTGGTCTCCTAGTCCAGCCTGGACATAGAATGGTGGCCTATCGTTTGAAGACGCATCAAAGGATGTTATTGTTGGCAGATTAGAGCACCGGAGTTTGATGGGGGCTACGTAAGCTGATAAGGCGTTAAGTGACATGTTCCAATTAAACAAGTCACGTACGATAGCTTCGCGGCGAATTGACCATCTACTCAGTCTCTTAGCACTTGATTCAATCATATAATTGAGGATAGGTTTGATTTTCGTTTTCTCCTAGGGTATACTGCCACGGTAGTACTTTTTATTAGGTTTTCGATATTTAGACAGGCACTTCCTAAGATATTTCTTTCGAACATTTGTACCTCTTCGGTGACGATGGGGAGATCTTTAGCCAAACCGAGAGGCAGTATGATATTATGGGCCTGATCAGGGTTTTATGCATGAGCACCTTTGTACGTAGTGGTACCAGCACTGCAGGGGTCATAGTTGCTTTGGAAATGGTCGCGCGGACGTTCGGGTTGAATTTGAGGCGATGGTCGAAAAGAACGCCTAAATATTTTATAGTGCTCTTTAGCAACATAGGGAAGTTGTCGATATGTTGAGTTAGCTCTCTACTCTCTGACTGTGCCAATCAGTGACCTTTACCGGAGACATTACGAAAGCAAATTAGTTCACATTTTCCGGCATTAATGGATGGCGCCTATTTTGTGAACTTGTTTTGGAAGGATTGTATTCGTGGTGTAAGGGTCCTCACGGCTTTCCGGGGAGAAGAGTGGGTGACCAGTACGATGATGTCATCTGCGTAGAGAGAGGAATGGGGTACGTGTTTTGAGTAAGGCGATTTAAAATACTTGCTGGCTACGCCATGGGGATATCGTTGAGGAAGAAGTTGAAGAGATGTGGCCCGGGAATAGATCCCTGAGAAACTCCCAAGTTCACACTAATGAAGTTGGAATATGTGTTCCCTAGATTTACTGAACAGAACTTCTCATGAAGATAGTCAACTATGACGCGTACAACTGGTATAGGACATTTGTTGCTGAGATGTTTATAAATAAGTCCATTTGACCACACTGAATCGAATGCTTTTTCGAGATCAATGGAGCATGCTACAGTTGTTTGCTTCATTCTTAGCCCGGTCGAAATGCGGCCGTGTAACAGTAGCGCTGCTTGCTCCGTTGATATCTTCTCTTGAAATCCGAATTGCTGGGCAGGCATGAGGGGCTTGCCATATAGTTTGAACGAGAGAAGTATGATCTTGTCTAGTATCTTCCCTTAATTCGAGAGCATGGACATTGCTCTGAATTTAACTACGTCTCCTTTTGAATTTTTTTTTTGGTGTGGGGATTAGAACTGCGATTTTCCAGGCTCAAGGGATCAGAACGCTTCAAGGAGGTCAAAAGGCGAAAATCTTGATAAAAGAAATTGCAGAAATTGCAGTTTGCTAAGCTTAGTGTATGTCATCTGAACGTTGAATTTGATATCTTTCTCTTTATCTTGCCTTAAACAGAATCGGCTCTGAAATATCAGCCCTGATCTTGTGTCTTCATGCTATAAAGGAATCAATGCTTATTTAGTTAACACTATTTCATGAAGAAATCCTCTCGATTTCCGTCATTTTCAAGGATATGACCTATATTATCGATGTTTTAAAGGACTAAATCTCAGTATATTTTCGACGTTTTTTCAATTCTAACAAAACTCTTTTGGGAGTGGAAATATCAGAGGTTGTTATCACTTGACTGTATTCGCCTTCGAGTGGTTCTTTTAACAGCAGGAAGCAGAAGCGTTTCCCGAAAGTATCTGCCTTCAGAATCTAACATGATAGTCCAGTTAGACAAGCTTTTAAATGTGTCAAATAGTGTCACCATCACTTTGTGCCCACAACCACATCCTAACGCATTACTCCAAGGTACTCCCAATGACCATGCTCTGAGGCGTTACTGGCCACCACAATGGTCCCCGAAATACCGCACAAATAAGCTAGTTCATTCCACCAATGGAGGCTTATCAACTACCTGCAGTATCTGAATATAACTCGAGATTTATCAGTGAGTGATTCATCTTTGATGCTCATATGACTTATCTTTAATTCAGGAATTCTTCAAATAATTAATTGAAATTCTTTAAAGAATTGAATTTGATCTGAAAAAAGTCTTTCAGTATGTTACCCATGTGCAATTTTATTCCAGAAGGTGCAAAACCCCTAAACTGACGCTATTTCATAACAGCTCGTTTTTCCAAACCTAATTTTTTTCAAAAATGGCCACAGTTCATAACAGCATTGCTCACTATAACTTCTTTCCTCATAGAAATGTTGTCATTAAAAGCATTTCGAATGAAGACTGATATATACAGAAATAAATTGACATAAACTGAAACAAATTAAAAATTTATGTAAGAGCTTATTCAGAAAATTGCTTCAGAGGAGATTTCGGAGCGTTTCATCGATAGGCGTCGATCCTCACGAGAGGAGACCTTGATATATTTGATGTCTAAAAAGTATTCAGCCTTGTTGGTCACTAGATGGTGTTCGATGTCATATATCGGGCAATACTAATCAGATTGAGTCAAACTGACATGCGTTTGAAAGGTGACATCACAGTCTAAAATTTTTATCTGGACAGTGTTGTATTTCGTCATTCGTGTCAAAAGTTGTATTCATTTAAAAATGAGTGAAATTTCAGAAAAAAAAATCGTTTCAAGTTTTCACGACCTACATTTACCTGACAACCAAATTCCTGCGGATCATGCCTCAACCCACTGAATTCCATTTTTTCTTTCATTATTTATATCCAATTCGTAATTTTTCATTCATTCGCCTATTTTCCATTTCAACATACTCTGGAAATAAACTCAAGATTTTCCTCATTTCCCTCATTGTTTCGGTTCTCTGCCGTTTGCAATGATAAATTACACTTTATCAACTCCACGACATTTCTTATACCTCCTTGGAAGCTCATCGCAGATAATAAATTACTTGGTGAAACTTTGCACAGGTAAAATTTCTCACTTTTTCATCTGCGAATGACTTTTGCGGCCTTTTAATTCATCAACTATTTCATTCTCACTGGCCACTATGAGGCACAGAGTATTTAGACACAGATTGTTCGCCACCCCCTTTGCCTCTCTAATTGCCATATGTCGGTCATGTCTGCCGAAAAACATAATGTATGGAGTTTTAATTTCTTGATACAGGTGTGCTCATGACCACATCATCCTTAGCCCAGACGATGATGGGTTCGCAATGATGATGATGATGATGATGGAAGAAAATATCTGAAGCTTCTCAGTATGTTATGCGAACTGAATCGCATCCATGCATCCGACACCTTGTCTGCTAGGATCCATTGGAAATATATAAATTCGCGAATATTCGCGTAAAATAAAATTGCTAACATTTCATCAGCAATCGATGTTGAACGGCTTTTGCTCAAAATTACAGAGCGGTCAATTTAACTTTGATGCTAAAGTGAAGATACACGAAATCTTGATGTTATTGCCTCGAATGGAGGCATGAAGTCTGGGCTGGATAGAGGCAACCTGTGCTATGGAATACGTTGTTCAATTTTTATTTCTTTTTATCTTGCTTGGTTCAGTCATACCTGGCGGTTATGGTGCTGAAGCCTTGTATGAACTGATTCATTGGAGGTTAAAGATATACAGGAGAACAAATGCAGAAATAAGATTACTTGCCCTTAACATAAATTCGTGATGACTTACGGAGTTAACGTTGGGCCCACCCCTTAACCGATTGGAGTTTTGTCTTCTTGCAATTTTGCTGGGTTTCACCAAATGCCACGCATTGCGGTCTAATTAAACATCTCCAAAATAAAATTTTCACCATATAATCATGCTAATGAAACAATTAACACTAATTAAAATAGTTTCGATTACAGGGATCCAATGGACGCGCTACTGCTCGAGCAACATCTTCGTGCACCCCTACGCCTTTTCCCCGAGCCATTGATTCCACAGTTCACCCAGCAAGAAGCGGACGCTGCGTCGGTGGCGATCCTGGAGAAGGCCCGACAACATCTTCAAATGTGGGGTCGATCCCCATATACGGAACTCTTACTGCCACAAATGTATCAACGTCCGGGACTAAGTGCTCTAAATTTGGGCCTCTGGCAACAGCAATGGCCGCAACTGCAAGCTGGTTTCCTCGCTAGTGCAGCGGTGTCAAATGCACGAACTCCACCTCCACCACCACCAGCCTCGACACCTTCGAGCTCCGGTTCACCGTCGCCTGATATGCGAACGAAACACTTTCAACGATTTAGCCCTTACCAAATACCACAACATCCACCCACTCCGCGAAGTCCGCCAAATTAGTAACAATACGTTGTAGCTTTTTATGTAGAAACATTAAAACAAACTCCAGTGATCGATGACCCAGTTCCGTAACGTTCTACTTATGTATCTAGGATGCGACATGCCCTCCAAGTGTGAATTAAGGCAAAATAATTCCTTTCTTTCGATCGCAATCCTGCAAATTGATCCTGCTTCGCATTAATACTATCCGAAAACCCGTGTCCTTTGCATCTTTACCCCACGCTCCCTTGTCCTTCTTGCGCATAGCAGTCCTTAATCTTCGTTTCATTTCCTACCTGTGGTCCAACTATGATTTTCCAAGCCTAGTTTAATTTTGTTTTTGTTCACATTAATTTTAGTCGAAAAATTAGCTCAGCTATCAAAAAAAGAAAAGAAAAGAAAAATGAAACCTAATTTCGAATCGAATTAAACGAAGAAACAAACAGTGTATCTTTCCACACATGATAATAAAACAAAAATGGCGGCGAATACACTTTAACTCTAATATTGTTGTTGCGTGTAAATATTGTAAGTAGATACTAAGACCATATAAATAGGAACTCTCAAGAGTGAAGTATTAAGTAAACGGAAACGATTTAAGGATTATAAATACACAAATGGAAACAATATTAATAAATACGAACAAAATGGAAACTAAATAATTGACCTACGTTAGATGATGCTTGAATTAATATAAATTTTCATTTCTTCCTAAGATATTAGATACATTGCCTGTGTAATTTATTTATTACTATTTTTATTATTTTATGCATTATTTTATTTATGTATGTACAAAATGAAAAGTATTGGACGGAAAGCTAAATCAAATAGATCAAAATATAATTAGGTGAAAAATTTTAGTAATAACTCAATTAAAAAAAAATGAAGAAGAATCAAATATGTGAGGTGAATGTGAGATGTCCGAGTGAAGTTTTGGTGCTGCTTGGAATGCTTTCGGGCCGACGATAATTGTATTATTGTAAATGTTAACTATTGTGAATCACCTAAATAAACTGTATTATTAATCATATAGAAAGTCAATTGTTTAATTTTCGGTGGTTGTTTTGATCAATTAAGTTAACGCGTAAGTAACCTTTGAGATAAGATGCATTCCGCTTCCGATCTGCCTTTCACTTCCTTGCAATTCACAAGGAATTCAATGTCAATAAGTAAGGAGAAATTCCCTTTCTGGAGAATCGCGCATGAGTCCCTTGGGGAAATGCGTGGGATTGTTGTCGAGTCAATTTGGCTAAGGCACATTTTTCTAAACAGGAGGGTCCTTAAACTAAGGGGCTAACCTACTCTGATTGCCTTGAAAAACCGCTTTTTTATTTCTTTTTTTATGTACGAATCTTTCTAAAATAATTGTGTTAAAAATGTATAAATTAGGAAGCAGGAAAACTGTATTTCTCTACGAGCTTGGTATTAATCGCTCGAGCGCACAAGATTGCTCCTTACGCAGTCTAACTTGCTACAGGTTGAAAAAGCAGTAGCAGGGAAAAAAGTCGCCACTTCAAAATTTTTTCTGAATTTTGCAGCAGCAACATCTCAATTTACTTTTATTTTATACCATGGACCATAAAACCAGCCGTTAAGTGTGGGTAAGTTTTTTTTCACGATTTTTCATGTAAAAAAAAACTTTTATTATTAAAATTATTAAGACAACTATTGAAAGAATCTCCAAAAGTGTTGAACATGTCCACATGGATGATGAGAATGGTCGAATTTTCGGCCAAAAAAAAATTCCGAAGTAATCAAGATCGCAAGAGATGGCCCATTGTAGTGGTGCAAATTCCATGAATTGATTTTCGACAAATCGGGCCTTATTTGCAACTGGCTTCAAGCAAGTGACGCATAACACCCAAATAGTAGTCTTTATTGGTAGTTTGGCGCTTCGGTAGGAAATCGTAGTGCACCACACCACGAATATCAAAGAAAACCGTAAGCAAAACTTTGATTTTGTACCGACTTTGATGCTCTCTCATTGGTTTTGGCTCATTTTTGAAGCCCTGTTCGAACGGTTGTTGTTCGGTCAGCATATCAAATTCACGAACCGATGTTTCGTCAAAAGTAATGATGCGTTTGATAATTTTAGGTCGCTGTCTGCATTGGAAGTCATTTCTCTGGTCACATCAATACGACGCTGTTTTTGAATGAAATTCACCTTTTTAGTCACCAGCCGAGAACCGGCGCGTTTCATGCCCAAAATGTCAGTTAAAATATTTTTGGCTGAGCCATATGAGACACTCCACGACACAGTAATCTTTCTTATCAATACACAACGATTTTCCAACACGATGGCCGATTCGATGCTTGGTCGATTCGATTTTCGGTACTTCGGTAGCAGACGTTTATGACCTTCCTGCGATCTCATCGTGCTCGAGGCTCTCTCGGCCGCCTTTGAACCTTTTAAGTAATTCGTATGCTCGTGTTTTCGACACAGACACTTCACCATACGCCTTTTGTAACATTTTCAACGAATCGGCACACGAAATTTCATTTCGATTTTCATTTTCCGCAAGCGCGTTATTCTAATTTTTCAGCCATTGTAAAACTCGCCTCACAACAATGTTTCGATTTTTTCTTACAGACGGCAATTGAATACTAAACGTACGATATGTGCCAAAATTTGACAGAGTACCAATAAAAGTATTACCAATGTTGAGAAAATAAAAATTTATCGATTGGATAAGAGCAGCAATTCACTATTTAAAATTCCCATTTTACGTGCAAAACATAACACCGTGTTGCATTTCATAAATAAAATTCTTAGAACTTTTCATTTCATGTTGTAAACTTTGAACGCGCTTCTTTATTTTTCTCAGATATCAAACCGAAGTGAAGGAAAAGAAAAGGCTTTAAATGCTTTATTTTTTGATATTTTTTTTTGTGGTTGGGGGGTAAAGGCAATTTACGCCCGGAGTGTGGGACTCCTAGCAGCGCATGCTACCAGACTACCCACTAAACACCCCCCCCCCCCCCTGTTAAGAGACCCTAGCCTGGAACCGTTTGACACATTACTTCGGGCTAGGCCTCATTTTACTTCGCCCTAGGGCGCCGTCAGCCTAGAGAAATCTCCCCCCAGCGGGACGGGGCAGGATGGAGGAGGACTGCTGGATAGGAGACCCCGTGCCCAAGGTTATTCATGGTACATTTTTTGGCAGTAAGTATTGCCCGAGAGTCATGTGCCACACAGGTCCATTTTTCGAAACTTTTCAGCATTTTTCCGACCAGATTGTCTGGAGAAAGCTCTCCCATCACCTCCCACAAGTCCTGCCGCATCCTGTTCCACCTTCTACAGTTGAAGAAGGTGTGACATGCGTCGTCCCTTTCCCCGGGGCAGAAAATGCAGTCTGGGGACCGTGATTTACCAATCTTGTGCAAGTAAGACTGAAAATACCCATGCCCGCTAAGAAGCTGGGTAAGGTAATAATCAGTCTCATCGTGCCTTCGATTTAGCCACGATCCCACGTCCCCTATAAGACGGGCAGTGCAGCGGCCATTAAAGTCGCCTTCCCAGGACTGTTTTCACTCATGTATTGTGCGCTGCCTCTCTTCTCGGTTGACAGCATATCTTGAACCCTCCACTTTTCGGTCATAAATTCTCCGTCGCTCTCTAGCAAGGAGGGCGATGGGTATCACTCCTGCGATCACCAACACAGCCGACTCAGAGACAGTGCGGTATGCAGACGCAACCCGCAAAGCTCCTCGTCTCTGTACCTGGGCCAAGCGCTTTCAGTACAGCTCCTTACTGAGAGCTCCGGCCCAAACCTCAGAGACGTACAGTAGCACTGACTGTACAGCACTCATGAGAAGTCGGCGTTTGCTCGGTGTGGGCCCACCGATGTTGCACATTAGCCGACTTAGAGCTGAGACGCCTATCGCGGCCTATTTCGCCGTTGCCCTGATCTGTTCCGAAAAGCTCATTTTGGAATCGATCAATAGTCCCAAATGTTATATTGCAAGTTTAGATTCAACAGTCGCATCTCCGATCTGCAAAGGAATTATCGTGGGAATTCTTTTCTTCGTGAGAATGACCACCTCGGTTTTCTCTTGTGCCAAACTGAACCCGCGGGTGGTCATCCATTCCCTCACTTGACGCATTAGCATTCCCAGTCTGCGCTGCGCATGTTCGACTGTGCGTCCGGCGACCATAGCTGCTATATCATCTGCATAGCCGACCAAGCGCGACTCATCTGGCAGCTCAAGCCTCAATAGCCCGTCGTATGTGGCGTTCCACAAGTCTGGTCCCAATATGGAGCCTTGCGCTACACCAGACGTTATCTCCATTCTGCACCACTCATCTTGCGTGTCATAGAGCAAACTGCTTTCCTTTAAGTAATCCCTCAAAATCCGCATCAGATACCCTGGCAATCGGAAAACATTTTCCAATGTGCCAAGAATATCCGACCATCCAGCGGAGTTGAAGGCATTTCTTACGTCAAGCGTCACTAGCAAGACAACTGGTTTTTCAGTTTTGTGCGCTTCGGCTCGACGGACTGCATTCACCACTTCCATGATGTCATCGGAAGTGGATCGCCCTGCTCTAAAGCCATACTGCTGAGGAGGTAGGTCCCCTGCAGCACGAATTGCGGCAGTGAGTCTTCTCTTGATGAGCTTTTCGAACACTTTCCCGGCTGTGTCCAGCATACAAAGCGTGCGGTATGTAAATGGCAGCCCCGGGTCCCCTTTTCCCTTGCTGATCAATGTGAGCCTCGCCACCTTCCAGCGAGATGGGAATACACCTTCTCTAACGCAAGCGTTAAACACATTGAGTAGCAAATCAGGGCAAACGTGGAAAACCATTTGTAGCACCTCGGTTGGAATGCCGTCTGGTCCTGGTGCCTTTCGAGCTTTCATAGAAAGCACCGCATCCCCCAGCTCATTTTTAGTGAGCGATGGACATTCGCCGGAGTCAACCTCGTGGGCAGCATCAACACGGACAGGATGAGTTGGAAAAAGCGCCTGCACTATGCCGTCCATCTTGTCTGTCTGAAGTAAGCAGGGCTTCCGTGAGGAGCCGAGCTTGCGCCACGCTACTTTGTAGCCGAGTCCCCATGGATCCCTGTTCACATCGTCCACAAGTTCTCGCCAGCAGCTTGCTTTACTCTCATTGATGAGTCTTCGGAGTTCTTTCCTCGCTGATCTGTATGCTGCTGTCCTATCGGATGCTTCCTCTACGTTTCTCGACCGTTGAGCTGCACGTCGAAGTCTGTGACACTCGCCTCGTTTGTCTGCGATATCTTTTGACCACTAATGTACAGCAGGCCTGTCGTGTTTAGGCATAGATGAACTACAGGCAGAAGTGATGAGGTTCATCGTTGACTCCACCATTCCCTCGACTCCAGCCCTTCCGCTCCCTGAAGGGCACCCCGATCTCGTTCCGCCTTCCAGAATCACATTGGCGAAAGTCTCCACATCCATTTTTCCGATATTCCACCCGGGAGTGAAAGATCGTTGAGACGAGCGAGGAGAGGTATCGCCGATCTCAAACGCGATGTATTGGTGATCACTCGCTGAATAATCCTCGAGTACTCTCCAGTTCAGCGTCATCGGAGCGAGGGACTCCGAGGCGAATGTCACATCTGGGATTGTTCCTTCCCAGCCCCAGCGCCGGAAGGTAGGTACATTGCTGGTATTTAAAACCACCAATCTGGTCCTCGCCGACATGTCCAGAATGCGTTGCCCTCTGGAATCGGTTTGAGGCATGCCCCACTCAACGGCTCTGGCGTTGAAGTCTCCTGCTACGAGTACTTTGCCATCTGTGTTCAGAGCAGCATCTTCTAGCGCGTCCAGTCTCCTCCAATCCTTTAGTTGCAGCTTTACGAAATTTCCATTCCTCATAGGTTTTGCGCCTTCTAATTTTTATCAGCACACACTACAATAATTAAAAGTAGGTTTAGGTCATTTTAGTGTAGCACAAGTTAGTTTTAAGTTGAAAAACGTTTTTATGTTTGAATTTTTCTTAAGGATTACGCTTTGAGAATTGCGTTAAACTTTACATTAGTTCTGCTTAACTATGTATTATAAAGCTGTAATGAATTCAAATCAGATATCCTAATTAAGACTCCTCTACTTTTGTGAAATTTTATATTAATAAAGATTATTATTATTATTATTCCCCCCTCCCTTGCTTACTACCTCGGAAATGTGGGGGGGGCTTGACGATGTTGCCCGCATCTAGACGCGTGATCAAGTCACTAAAAGTACCCACCAAAAGAATATATGATGAGTGACACCAAAAATAATAAATTAGGGGTGGGGATATACACCCCGACGTGTGAGGGAGCCTCGAGCTCATGCAGGCTTCATCCAGGGCATTTTTTAGTGGTGGAACACTTGGCCACTGAAGAATCAAAAATTACAAGTGAAATAATCAACGACGCAAGCATGTTCGCCCGAAGGCCAGAACTACTGCGAACTCCGCCTCAAAGAGTAGCCAAGCCTAATCACGGCAGCCAGCAAACATCGTGCAAGCAAACCTCTATCGAACGCTTTGCAACAGCGAAAAAGGTGCTTGTCCACAACATTCCTCCTTCACAAGGCGATGGAGCGAACGATACAAGAAGCGTAGTGGAGGCTTTGAGCACTGGAGCCATCGATCCGAAGTGCCATTATCCGGGGGTCATCGAAAGTCAGAAACCGAACACTTAGAAAACGAAAACAATGATGCTCAACAGCAACAAGACCCTCCTGCTGACAGTATATCGAGAACCTCACCTGAGGATGACCTGATCAAGAGAATAGCCGTTGACAGAAGTGAGGAAGAGCGGCGAACAAGGAACGTAAGCGCTATAATAAAAGTGATGAGAAATTCAACGAATGTCCAAAAAAATGTCAGCAAGCACATCAAAAATGGGATTGACGAACTGAAGGACCTCGTTGATAGGATCCAGAACTATCGCCGCAGGTGGCTACGGGCGGAGAATGAATTGAAAGAGCTTAAGAAAGTTCCAGAAAATAAAACTCCCTTCACCGAAAATGCTACTCCTCTCGTAAAAGGCAAAAGGGCGTCATGTTGCCCACTTAAACCTGACCGTAGGAAAAGGGCGAAGGGGCCGATAACAGTCAAAACAGGAGACATCAGTCAAGGGGAGGAGAAAAATGATGGCTTTCAATTGGTGCGCTCTAAATCTCAACAGAAGACTGCCAAGAAGATACACCGGGCGACAGCAAAACATTCCAAACAGGCGCCCGAAAAGCAAGAAGGCACAAAACACAGCGCAATACCAAAAAGGACCAGGAAGAAGCACCGCAGGGATGCTCTACTGATCAAACCTGCAGATGGGAGAACTTACGCCGAGGTCCTCAAGAAAATCAGGCAAAATATGGAACCCGCAAAAACGGTGTCTGTATACGAACAGTAAGAGCGACCAGAACAGGCGGTCTTCTCGTAGAACTCGGAGCGGAATCCACTGACAAGGGACAGGGACACTGTCAGGGACCTTCTTGGCTCTAAAGCTGTTATCTCGACATTACAGCCAATGGCCTCTTTGGAAACAAGAGACCTTGACTGCATTGCGGATACCAAAGAAGTAGAAGATTCCATTAGGCTAATTCTACCTACGGCAGAGAGCTTTAGGGTAAGGCTAACGCCTACCTAAAATGCTAAAAGTGTCTTAGCTTCGGACACATCTCCTTGAACTGCAAAGGGCCAGATCGAAGCAAACTGTGCTACAAGTGTGGGATTTCCGGCCATAAGGCGAAAGACTGCCCTAGCGAACCCAGTTGCATCTTGTGCAAAGAAAATGGACGGAAGTCTGAAGATCTGACTCATATTCCAGGAAGTGGTAGGTACCAGGAGCTCAAAGAGGCACTAAACAAGAAAAGAGGAAAGACATGGTTCAAGTCCTGCACATCAACCTACACCGTAGCTCAACCGCACAGGATTTACTCGACCAGGTTGCGAGGGAGAAAAAAGTCGACTTGGTGCTGATATCTGAGCAACACCACAACAAAGAGGCAGCTGGATGGTATTGTGATTGATCCAGCACCGCCGCCATCTGGGTACGTGATAGTGTTCTACCCACAGTTCGGACTTGCTCCAGCGGAAATGGCTTTGTGCTCATTGGGTGCGCCGATTTGACATTCATAAGCGTCTATTTCACGCAGAATTAGTCAATTACATGTTTTCAGAGCAGGCTCGATGAACTGGAGGAAGCTGTCTCGAGCACAGAAGGCCGAATCCTTGTTGGCGGTGACTTTAACGCCATGGCGATAGAATGGGGAATGCCTCTTCCAAACCCGAGAAGGAAAAGAATCCTAGAAATGGCGGCTAGGCGGGAACTTGTCGTCATGAACGTTGGGAACACACCAACTTTTCGACGGGGAGGCTGCTTGGGAACTATACCGGATGTGACATTTGCTTCGGAGTCCTTAGTGCCTAGGATACACAGATGGAGGGTACTGGAGGACTACTCGGCGAGCGATCATCAGTACATTGCTTTCGAAATTGGCGAATGTGCTACTCGACGCGTAGCAACCCAACCCTCAACTGTAGGTCAGAATATATTTAAAATAGATGCCGACGCGTTCGCCGCAGCTCTTATGAGAGGTGAAACTATGACGGGAGGAGCCTAAGCTGAAAACACGGTGAACTCCACCATGAGGCTCATCAAGAATGCGTGCGACTGCTCTTTGCCCAGGCGACGGCCTCGACACAATAATCTGTATACTGGTGGTCGGCAGAAATCACCGAAAAGCGGAGAGAATGTCACAAACTCCGCCGCGAATCTCAACGTTTAAGAAACCGAGACGAGTCACACTCCCGAACGCTGGCATACAGGTCGGCTAGAAAACTCCTCCGTAGGTTAATTAACGAAAGCAAGGCTCACTGCTGGCGCAATCTAGTTGAGGACATCGACAGAGACCCGTGGGGGCTGGGTTACAAGCTTGCCATGCGGAAATTAGGAGCTGTGTCCTTGAAGTTGAAAAAATGGACGAGATTGTTCGAGCGCTCTTCCCTATGCATCCTATATGTCCTGGTGATCCAGATGTTGAATGTTCTGGAGAATGCCCACTTTTTCCCGCCACCGAGCTGGATGATGCGGTGAAAGCTTTAAAATCGAAAAAGGCCCCAGGGCCAGACGGTATACCAGCGGAAGTGGTACAGCTTGCACATAAACTTTGCCCTGATAAGCTGCTCACCACTTTCAATGCCTGTTTGCAGCAGGGCGTGTTTCCAAATCACTGGATTTGACATCAGGGGTGGTGCAAGGTTCCGTTCTTGGTCCGGACCTCTGGAGTGTCTCGTACAATGAGCTTTTGAGGCTGCAGTTACCGGGGGAGTCGCGCCTAGTTGGCTACGCTGATGACGTAGCAGTACTCGTCACCGGACGAGCAAGTGGATGACAGACCGTGGGCTTAGCCTAGCGCTGGAAAGTACCCAGGTTGTCGTCTTCACCAAGAAGCGGATTTCTCGTGTTATCTCCGTTCGGGTGGGGGAAATGATCATCGAGTCAAAAGAATCAATCAGATACCTTGGCGTGATGATTGACTCGAAGATGAGTTTTTTCGAGCAAGTTCGAGCGTCAGCTGATAATGCTTCCGTGTGAGTATTGGCTCTCAGTCACCTTATGGCTAACACGCAGGGGCCAACCTCAAGCAAAAGACATCTTTTGATGAGTGCAATGGAGTCAGTGCTCTTGTATGTGTTCGAAGTCTGGGCCGACGCTCTTACTAAAGAGTCGCACCGAGGAAGTCTGGCACAAGTGCAGAGGCAAGGAGCTTTGCGGATAGCCGCTGCATACCGCACTGTCTCTGAACATGCAGTGCTGGTAATCTCAAGGGTGGTCCCTATTAAGTTACTTGCAGACGAACGAAAACGTGTATACTTACGTAGGTGGGAATCGGCGAGAGAAACCGCCAGACAAGAGGAACGGAGAAGGACCCTTACTTTCTGGATGCAAATATGGGACAACGAAGCGTGAGGCAGGTGAACCGCACGACTGATTAGTGACTTGGGGCCGTGGTTCTACAGAATGCATGTTGAGACTGACTTTTATCTGACGCAACTACTAAGCGGGCACGGGTATTTTCAGTCTTACCTGTATAAGATGGGAAAGTCACCATCCCCAGCTTGCGTGTTTAGCCCGGAGATGACAGATGTCGCCTGTCGCACGTTCCTTACGTGTAACAGCTGGACAAGACTCCGTTCGCATCTCTCGGAGATAAAAGACGAGCTCTCCCCAGAAAATGTAACGGGAAAAATGATGCAATCAAAAGACAATTGGAACTGTGTGTCGCATTACGTACGGACAGTACTTCTTATAAAGAAGGGCATGATGGATCGCTTGGCGAAGGAGGGGGGATCTCTCTGACAGCAATCCTCTTCCTTCCTATCCGTCCGTGCAGAAAGAGGGATTTGCCTTAACCTTAATGCACCGCTACGCGTTACGCTATGATTAATGAGGCCTAGTCCGAAGTAATGTGACAAACAGTTCCAGGCTAGGTTCTCGGTGTGACAGGGGAGCCGTTTTTATTGCACCGATTGATTTAAAACACAAAATATTTGTTTCTGTAAGTTTGTCCTGTCGTGCTTCAAAAAGTGCTGAATAATGTGAAGCAGAAAGGACGCTTTGGTTTTTAGGAGAAGCAAAGTAAACATATCACATCAAAACGGTCTTTTGCCCAGGTTCTTCGATAATAAGTTGGCTCATCTGTCAAAGGTTCAAGAATTTTTTGCGGAGTACTCGGGAACTCAAAAAAAGGGTCTGTAGGTTTCTCATTTTTCAAAACTCAAAAAATTTCCCACATACGAATGGGCCATGATTCCGATTTAAAGCATTATCAAAATAAAGAAAAACAACTCACTACATCGAAAAATAAAATTATACTCCAGTTTCACTCTATTTGTGTAGTCGGGTTCTCAGAAACGAATTTGAATGTTTGACGAATTTACTCTTTTTTAATACCTTTGTTCATTTTTTATATACGAAAACTGTCAACAGCCACATGCCACCTCATTCATTTCGTTTGTTATAATATCCTACAGCTCGCGATATTTTAAGGTTTTCCTATGCGATACATTTTGCATCACATAGAATACAGATACAGGTTAAGGATTTTAATGGCTTTAAACGTTGAATTCTGGGTAACTCTGTTAACCCCAGTCCTTTCCTTCTGATAAGCCACGTCCTTTTCCTCTCATAAATCTGCGTTCATTGTATACTTCTTACAAGTAAAGGTAAATTTTATTTCCTGTCGAATCTTAAGTCACCACCCAATGTTATTCGGAAGGTGATCTCAAGTTTTTGGACGAAGAGCGAACTGAACTGAGTGTTGTTTTAATCGGAAAATGACACTTGGATTCTTCAAAAATAAAAATAAAATTCTCCTTTAAATTTTGCGTTTTGTTTGAATTTTCGAAGTCAACTTTCGACCGTAATCATTCGATCTTCTTCAGCGACTTTTGATAAAAACTTGGATACTGTCACTTGCTTGAAACCAATTTAATTAAGCCAAAGCTCGAAAATTCCTCTAAGTGCTTCATATTTTCAATTCTTCACCGTAAGCAATCATTCTTTTCAGCCTTTCAGCCTTTTTTCACATTCATTCATGCAGTGATACTAACAATCACTCTCCTAGATTGTTTCTTGAAATTCAAGAACAAAACACGATTTGGAGATGCGATGTAGGATTAATTGACAGGGACATTGACTACCTAAGGATTATGCCATTGTTAATCAGGACATTTAATAGTTATATAATATATGTCGAAGCGCTAGAGCATCGAAGAATCCTAGAATTGAACCAACTAAAACACACGCCGAATAACTTTAAGGGAAGGGCAACATTCAAATAGATTGTTTGATATCGAAGAAATGGTTAAAAAGCAGTTATTGAGATGCTTTCATAAAGATTACTTCGTAGGGGGATGCAAGAACCTAGGTAGAGGTAAAGAGGTAAATTCCCATCTAATTATAAGGTTACATTGTGCATAAGAAGAAAGTATGCACGCAGACACGAATTGTGTTCTTTGGATCAAAGCTGATCCAAGACCGGATGATCTATAGGAAGCACAAAGGAAATCATGAATTCATGGATGAAGAAGAAAATCAAGGAGCTTGAAAGTATCCCTAACCGAAACCAAATCAGCTATGAACTGAATAAATCAAGCTAAATGGCCACGGGATGCTGGATCAGATGAAGTGGGGCATGAAAGCCAACTTGCTGCTGTCTATCGGAAAACATAATGACAAGATCTCGCCAATATGACTCCCATGAATCTTGTAAATTCTTCCTTTATCTGCGTCTGGGATAGGATTCGTTTTCAAAGCCGAACCAACAAAGAAAGAAGGGTTTAAAGAACCTTTAATTTTTACTGAAGACCTAAAAAATCTATGGTCGATTAGTTGGCAATTGGTGTTACAACTCAAGTACCAATTTTTTCCCATGAATAATTATTTAGGCTCTATAAGACGCAGTATCGGAAATCTAAAGCCATGACGCTGTCGATGAAGACGAGTTTCTTTGAAGGGGTATCTTTTTCTCCGTAGAGCAAGTTTTCTGGTAAGTTAAAACGTTTGTTCTAGCCGCTAGGCGTGAGGAAATGAGACATGAGAGCATGTTCCAAACGGTCATAAGGTAAGGATCTCAGGTTGATAGTGGAAGCGTTTGGAAATCCTCAAGAAGAGATTAGGTGCCTTTACTTCTCCACCTTCAAAAACGTATATTTATGGCTCTGTATTTTTATTATTATATATTTATTATCTATGTCTCCGATAACTTCCACAAGAATGTTTAACTTCCCACTGAAAAAAGAGCCTACATATCAAAATTAGAAGAATAACGTGTAGTCCAAAACAATGTGTCAAACCATTCCCAGGAAGCTTCCAAGATTGATAGAGCAGATGTCTAGAATATGTTTTTTGGGTGTTGGAATCTCACAAAACACCAAATTGTCGGTAAGATTTCAAGCTTAATTTCGATTGGTTTAAAGTTACAAATCCAGGTTAAATGGACAAATTGAGCAACTTATCCGAAAAACAAATCAAAATTCTCGCCAGAGGGAAACAATAGCCTGAATGGGCCTCTTTGACCAGTTCCTATTTGTGGCTCAAGAATGTGCTCAAGGAGTAGCAGAAAGATTATTTGAGCGTGTTAATCATAAAATTGTTTTGAGATAAAACGAGGGGAATTTTCCAGATAGAAGAGACAAGCCAAGCGAAATTTGATACCTGTACGTATTAGTTAGAACACGTTTTACACAGGGTTATTTCATAAATGGTCCGAAATTTCCCGGCCTCAAACGTAGATGGCGCTAATCTTACTGCATTTGTTGGGGATTACTCGTGTTATCCAAAGTCAGGAATAATACAATTAAAAAATTAAATTTTATTTGTACGCGAACACAATAGATTTTGCCAGAATGGCCCTTTGATGACAAGAGTGAGTTTTGACAGCTGAACTATATTTATACAAACCGATCCTAATATTGTTGTTCGGTGGTTGTACCGATCCTTGTAGCGTTTTAAGTTTGACGGTTTAAGTGTCGCTACACATTCGTCTCATTTTCAGTTAGGACTTAGATTCAAAAGACAACTATTAAATTTTCATGACATTTTATTAATTGGTTTTTGAGTATTGTGCTAAGAGCGATTGTATTTTCAAAACAATGAAGCAAAAACAATTTCGGGTTTTAATTCTTCACTGCTTTTTGATGGAAATAAGTACTGCTCAAGCAAAGCCATGGATTGAAACGTGTTATGGGGACTCTGCTGAATAAGAAACAACAACGTAACGTCAGTTTGCTGACTTCATATGTGGTCGTCGTGGCACCGATGGTGTAATCCGCAGTGGAAGTTCTAATGAGTCTGTACAACCAGAAAACGCCAAACAATCCAAAAAATCGTTTTGAATGATCGGAACATGAAGTTGCGTGAGTTAGCTGACATTGTAAGGATATCAAAAGATCGTGTTGGCTTTACACGACATGCATTTGTCCATGAGACAGCTCTGTTCAATGTGGGTGCCGCGTCTGCTCAGTGTTGACGATCAACAACAACAAATCGATGATTCTGTGCAGTGTTTGGCCATGTTTAAATGTAACAAAACGGAATTTATGCGTTGCTATACGACAATGAATGAAACGTGGATCCATCACTTCACTCCGATATCAAAACGATCGTGAATCTGATTTGACAGCAACTGGTGAACCTCTTCGAAAGCGCCCGAAAACAAAACAATCAACTGGAAAGGTTATGGTCTCGAAAGTTTGAGATGCGCGTGGTATAATACTCATTAACAGCCTTGAGAAGGGACATGCCATTAACAGTGAATATTACATAACCTTATTGGAGCGCTTAAAGGCCGAAATTACAAAACAGGAGAGCATATGACAAAGAACAAATTGTTGTTTCGTTTAAGAGCACGCACCGTATCAGGAGTCAATCAATGCATTGGCAAAATACACGAATTGAAGTTTAGTGGCTCCCGCATAGACCGTTTTCTGCAGACTTGGCTTCAACGACTGCTGGTTGTTCGCAGACCTTTAAAATTATGCTTACCCGTACGAAATTTAGCGGAGGTTATCATTGAAAATAAAACGTATTTTGAAGAAAAGGATAAACAATTTTACAAAAGTGGTATTGAAATTGAAAACAGGAGCGCTTGCTCTTGAAGGAGATTATATTGATGAATAATTCCAATTTCTAATGAAAAGAACCGTGTTTTCTCTGTTAGGACTTAGAATTCGTAGGACATGTGTAAAACAAAACTAAAAAACGATAATTTCTATGAAATTTACCTAAATAATTTTCAGTTCCACTAATGGCCAATGTCTCTATAATCTTGCATGATGAATCCTTCGATTGAATGGTCACATCTGCACAATTTTTGAGATTAAATCGGGATAGAATAAATAATTTTTAAACTTTAAACATAACGACCACCCTCAAATGAACTTGTCATCATTTGCACAATCGCCTTAAAGGACACCCAAAGACGTAAACGAGATGATAAAGCGAGCACCACCGTCTGTCTCAAGTTCATGTTTCAAACAAACAACGCGATTATGATACTACCACCTTGAGTTAAAAATCAGACACGGTTTCTTCGACTCCCCAGCAATTATGTTGGCGACTAAGAAATTGTGAACTTAAGAGGTTGATCCGGACATGGCAATGAGATCATGTTTTTACTGTATTACGTCGTCATCATGTCTTCATATCTTCGCGCTCAAGCTCTTCAAGCATTTCCCTCTGTTTCTTTTCATGCGAGCTGTTCACGAGGACGATCCATTGGGCTCTTTGAATGGGAACAGAACAGTCAAATCCAATATTATCTTGTTCTTGTTCACTTCCATACCCGGATCTGACGAAATCCCGAAATGTAATCAGACACCGGCCACATGACTTTATTGTAAGTAAAACTAATGAAGACTTATCTACGTCCGTCTTGTGTTGGACGTGATGCGATGGATTTAACTTGGAACTCTGCAGAATCAAAAGATACTCTGCAGCGTGTCCTCGCCAAAAGGCAAGGGGGCAAACACTTTTGAATTGATTCAAAGGGATTGAGCGAAGTGCCTATTTTCAATATCCCATACGGGAAAATGTTAACAAGTGATGTTTGGGTACGGATATTGATCCAATACTGGAGTTGTACAATACCAAACAGTATCGTAGCGAGCGAACAATCCTTTCATGAAATAAACAGAATTTCATGAATCAAATATTTAAAAAGACTTTGAGACGTAACCATGTTATACATTCCAACTGGTCTAGATTTGCTGCTAAATTCCAAAAGTTGCAAAGCCCAACAAATAAGGGCGAGGCTTGATGCTCTGGTTTCACAAGGGGCATAGATACGATTAAATTAAATCATTTGATCTGTTACAACTTCTTCAGCTCAAGGGTATCAGCTATCACTGGGACGTAGCTCCTTGATGATCACTATTTAAGTGCTGAAATTCTTGTCTGACTGAAGAGCACCAGAAAATCAGGAAAAATCGTCTTAAAATTTAAGTTCAGACTCTTAAGACTGCTTCCTGTTTAACAAAATCCGCCCGGTATCGATTAAAGTGGTTGGGAATGTTTATATGTTTCAAGTAGCATGATAAGGAACTGTAAAATTACATTACGCATACATATCATTGTTGGCAAGGATCGACGTTCATTGAAATTTCACGCATTCAATGGGGAAACGAGTGAGCTATAACTTTTCAGCTTAATTGCTCCCTGGAAATGATTTATGTACTTCATTCCATGAAAAACAAACATTCCAAGCATGTTTTCAACCCTTTCGGAATAGAAAATATATTTATATTTTTTTTGATCCCCACATCTTCATACCGGTGTGCCATGAAAATGATCCTTTCGTGTCATTATCGACAAAATGTGTTCACATTTATTTATTTTTTATACAGCAAACAATTCCTTTATTGCTGTTCGCTTGTCGTTTGAACCCGACGACGAACCTATACGCGATAAAGGTGACACTGCGATAAATAAATTAACACCTTTAGGTGACATGTTGCGTGTGCCAGAACGAAGTCGTTTGGTCAGTCCTTAGACATTGTTTGAGTCTTGTTTCGTGAATTCTCATGTAAGAATGAACATTTCTTCGCATTTCATAGCATTATTACTTGCATACTTTCGAAAATTTACGCAGCTATAAGTTTTTCGTCTTGTTTTGTGCAAAGTCTTACGTTTTTGCTCGAGGCTAGGGCAATGGTAGGAGCAAAGGTGAAACAAATTTCGTGACAGGTTACAACAAGCCACCGGCACCTGCTTAATAATATGTTTCTTGCTAATATTTGATATAGTAATGAGTTATTTAATGAGCGGCAACGACGCGGTTGACTTTTGTTTTTATCCGCAGAAGAAATGTTAAACATCCTTCCCGGTTTCAAGTCTGATTTGTGGCTTCAAGTTCATTTGATGAAGCTTTAAAATATATCACGTTGCAGTAAAATGGATTACTAACTGCGCAATCCTACGGGAAAAAAGCAATTTTCAGCACATGTCTTCGAGTGCTTCCTCAAATGAGTTCCTTCAAAGATCCTCAAAGATCTAGATCCGTTTAAATCTTTCTTAAATGGATATTGCACCGCATTGATAAAATGTGACGAATAATTTGCAATCCTGTCCTTTATACCGCCGAAAATCTTACGCTATCTACCTCGAAATACCTAACATGTCTTCAAACAGTGAAACAATAGTCAATCAGCGACTTCCGATGCTTAGGAAGTGTTAGACGTTATTGTAAACTTAGTTAGTAATACGTAGATGCCTTTTCTCTTTAAAAGTGTAAAATGACTTCCGTGTTTTTTATACACATATAGATAATACGACATGAAGCGGAGACATAAGGTGTTGGAGTCCAATGCCGTACCTAGAACAGGTTCTGAAGGAATTATTATAATCCTGCATGCCTAAAAATAATAGGAAGGCTTTCACAAAACCGAAAAAAAAAACAGAAAAATCATGATTGAATGTATACGAGGTGTATGAGAAACGTAATGAAACTGATTTTTCTGAAAAACTTTTCTGAAAGTTTTTACTTTTTTTTAATCAAAAAAGTTATTCCTTTGGAAATAGTTCCCTTGAGCAGATCTACATCGACAAAATCGTCGTTTTTCTTCCTTGGTAGCAGCTGTTATAGTTTTTAACTAGTCAGTCATAGTTTTTAATGTATTCTCCAGAGTTATTCGACATATCCTGGACTACGCGATACGTGTGAACACCCCCCTGACCTTACCGGAAGATGTGTATGGCTCCCTTATTTTTTATCGTAGAGAAGTGATGGCTTTTTACGCCCCGAATGTGGGACTCCTAGGCGCGCAGTGCTTCTAGACTACCCACCAAAGAGCTCTCCTGTCAACTTGAATACCTAGCCTGGAACCTATTGACATATTACGTTTGGCTAGGCCTCATGTTCCTACGCCTCGAGGTACCTTCACATTATGGGAATCTCTTCTCTAGCAGAAAGAAAATTAGAGGAAGGAAGAGCTAGAAAAGAGATCTTTCTATCGCTGACGCCTCCCCACGCTTCAGTATAGGTTTTTTCAGTTTCAGCAGCAATTAAGCATATTGTGCCTCGCGATTCCTTTTATCAACCATTTTCAGCATTTCTTCGACCATAGTTTCCGGGTAGACACCTCCAATTTCGCTGAAGAGGTCATTACGCTACTGACTACCAGCGCTGCTTACTCCTTGTTGGTTGCTGCATGATTTAGAATTGGACCTCTTTCTACGGCTTACCTTTAAAAACCGTATGTTAATCCATGCAAAACCTTCAAATGGCGACGCGGGGTAGTATCAGATGATTGCTATGTCTCTGTGCTGCCGAATGTTGTCCATTCTTCTTATATTTGATAATTCAATAACTATACATACGCGGTGGCGCGAATAAATTCAGAGGACCTGCATTGACCTTGCTAGCCCTACACCTACAGATCCGAGGTTTTTCCACCGTCCTTGATTGCAAGCACCAAAATGAACGCCATTCTCAGATTAGAATATGAAGTAACCCAATCAGAAGATTGATCTGAAACACGTCTCAGGAGGCGTTCAGGACAGGTTGCGGTAATTCTCTACATAACGGTAGTTTATCCTGGCTGAAACATGGTGCTTTGTGGTTTAATATCGCTAGAGAACAGTACTGCGCACTTCCAAATTTTTTCTTGGCTACCCTGTAAAAACCCTATCTTAGTGAGGGGCGGCGGTTGACGCATTATTGCTAACCCCTCTATGGAGACCGTGAAATTAGGCCTCATTGAAGGTGTTCAAATAAAACACTTTCAACACTCTACAGGATTTCAAAATGACCATATTTTAAGACATGTTTCGATTTAAGTAAAACAAAAAAGTCTCAAGGAAGCTTATCAGGTGGAAAAGGGGCTTGAAGACAACAAATGTGAATGTTGACGGCAAAAATTATCTATAAATGCGTGCTTTTTTTGGTAAAAATTTTCCATATGTCTGAAACATCCTTTGAAACCTGATTGACAGTTCACTGATCATCCTTGTTATTTGACATTTATATAGATTTGGAGAAAACCTGAAATAGAGCAGAATTCCGATATGTTTTGACCTGATTTGCCTAAGATTTTGGCTTTAGTTTTCAAATTCTTCTTAAAAAATGTGAAACGAAAAAACGGCACCAAAAGACTGTAGAAATAATGAAACGAATTCATATTTCAAGTTTTGTTAACACTTTAGAGAGAATCCACGCTTTCAGAATATAATACTTGCAGCTTCGTTTCCAGTTCTTTCGTTTAAATCTCTTCCGTATTCTCACAACTAACACAAGAACTGAGAGAAGAGCCTGCGCTACAAACGAATGTTCTACTTTTGTCAAAAGACAATACAATCCTTTATACTAGGAGTCCTGAATCACTTGCATGGCCAAATGTATCAGTCTTCGCACTAATTTGCTTCTCGACATTGCATATTTTTATTCTAACCTACTCTAATGTCTTACATTTTTATAACTTATTATTATTAATTATTTTATATATCATATTTATAATACCGCTAACATCTTTTGCTACCACGCAACGCACAGACCCGGTATCGGGTTTTTTATTGTTCATTTTGAACATATTCAAAAAAATTTAATGTATATGACCGAATACCAGGAATTCGTGAATACATATTTACTGGAGTTTTACTAGGTTTGTGTGCTAGTTTTACTAGCACTTTTCTAGGTTAAATGGAGCACAAACGTCTAAAAACAAAATGAACGTCGTGGTGATACTTAATTTTGGATGCACGCGAATGGAATTCCCGCGACCAGTGCTTTTCCTTTGAAGCACAAAACGAACCTTCGCTGTTTTCGAACAACGAATCACTTCCCGAAATTTCCCACATGCCGCGTGTCCGGTTATGATGCGTTTTATCTCATAAATGTGTCACTCTGCCGGCATTGTCTCGCTTGCGAGGTGAAACGTGTTAAAAGAAGAACTCTCAAGTGCGTCATTCTGTTGGAATTGCCACACTTGAGAGGTGGATTACAACAGCGTCTTTTGACATATTCCTATAACAAGTTCCAGCTACTAAGAAATAAGTGAAAAATTTTAGTCAGCTCATAAAAAACCGTGTCGTTTTAATGTCGGCAAAGTGGACGACTCCTTTTTCAAACCATTAAGTCTAAACGTTGAGTAAATTGACACGTTAAATGTCATTCTCATCTTGATTTTAAAATAGAAAACGCTTGCAAAAAAGTTTGATTTGTGGTACATACAAGTCTAATGGAAGATAGGACGAGAAATAAAAATAATCGCGAAAATATTGCACAGTTATACGTTACGTCAAGGGTGGTGTCATCAATGAGTCGTTGTTAATGGTTAAGACCAATGAAAAAACATTTAACGTTAACACTGATTACTGATTCAAGGGATTAACGTTGAATATCCTTAAAAAAATAAAACTGACCCCTCTTTTATGCTTAGCCAATGCTATGCTGAGTCAAGTGTAATGATTGGGAAAGTTTCAGGAGTCGCGACTAGAATAGAAAATAAATTGGGCCGAAAAATTCCTGACGTCCACTACTACAACCATCGCTTGCAGTTAGTAGTCATCAGAACTATCTCAGAAGTGACTTTCAATTATTTTTTTCTTGAACAATGCATCATGTTACATGAATCCTTTTATCATGGCAAAATAGCTGCCTTATATGGTGGAAAAAGAATTGGGCGACTCCTCAAACAACGCTGGTCCGGACATTTGGCAGTTACATATTTTGTATATGATAATTATTCATCGATGTCGCAGACTCTGAAAGAAATAAAAAAATGGCAGATTCAACGGTGATGACGCCGCCAAATGTATTGGTATTAAAAATAGTCTAGAATTCCGAATGGTCATGGTGGTGGTAAAAAAATCTTATCCACGCGACAAGCTGCAGACGCAACTTTGCACCCCGAAACTTAGGGTTGAAGGACACCATAACTATCATAAAGTGTGTCGAAGATGAAATTAGAAAATTAGAATCAAATTAAATGTATAATCATATTCTGGAAGAAACGAAGTCTTTTACAACCAACAACTACGGCGAATCTGAAAATAGGACACAGACCTTGAAGAGGAAAATAAAAAAAACCAAATCGGATGGATAACTTTTTCTGTTCCTTCGCCAGACAAAATGCAGAAGAAAACGATGAGCCATTTATGTCTAACTATTTCGAAACGTTGGACATTCTAATTGCTGAGTTGCAAAGGTTTTCGGACAATAATGATCTGATTCGAATGCAAGTCTGAATAAATTGGACCGAAAAATCCACCGAAAAAATTTGGCTGAGATTGAAAAAATCTAATAATGAAAATAATTTGTTACGTTCAATTTACTAACAATAATTTAATTTTAAATAATTTTTCAGGTCTAAGAATTCCATCAAGAGAAGAGGCTAGTGTGGTTAAAGCTTAATAGAGTCGTAAGGAGGATAAAATTGAAAAAACATTGCAAGTTTTGCACAGGTAACGAGAGGCATTCAAAGATATATACGACCTCTTTGCATCTGTGGCAACCATAGGATGTAGCATTGCAGTTTGCGAATCTACGTCTTTGTCTTTGACTGCAATCATTAGGCCTCAAAGGCTACCAATGGGTCATGACAGAATGGCTGGTATGGTATTCCTGGCCTTTAAAGAAAAAGAACAATATCATTTGATCAAAACGAAGTCCTTCGCATGCTTAATAATATGGTGAATTATAGAATTTAGCTGATTTAAATATTTTTTATTATTATGATAAATACACAGTATGTCGGAAAAGTTCCCGAACTTATTTTGTAGCGCTTATACGAGTGGTGCCACCTCTTGGACGACACCGGTACTATGTCGCTATAGAGCTCTGGAGTGTCTGAGCATTTTTTCACCAGTATCCGTTCATGAGTTGCCGAGATAACCGTGCTTGAGTAAACGTGTGTTTAGTACCCCGGTGCAAGCTCTACGATGGACGAGAAATTTGAACATCGTGCCGCAATTAAATTCTGCTATAAACTTCGCGAAAACGAAAAAAATGATCGATTCGGCTTACAGTGAAGGTGTAGTTTCGCTTACAACTATTTGCACGTGGTTCAGTCTGTTCAAGAAGAGTAGAGAGTCGTTAGAATATGACAAAAGAAGCGGTCGGCTGTCAACAGCTATTACCAACGAAAACGAGGCTCGATTGCGTGCGCTACTGAAGCAGGATTGCCACATGTCTCTCAGAATGTTGACAGGCGAACTGAACATGAGCAAGAATAGCATCTCGTTGATTTTGAAAGGAAAAAGGAACAGTAGGAAGCTCTGAGACACCATAGCAGAAACAAACTCGCATCCAATGTTATCAAGACTTGCGACACCACTCCGGGCTATCTAACCGCAATCGTCACTGGGAACGAGACTTGGTGCTTTCAATACGATCCTTCCACGATGCGCCAGTCATCCGCTTGGCTCAGTCCGGGCCATGCGAGGCGTCAAAAAGTGTGCCAACAAAAATCACGGGTAAAGACGATGCTCATCGCTTACTTCGACTCCAAAGGCCTGATACACAAAGAATTTGTGCCACCAAATACCACCGTGAATGCTGCGTATTATGTAGAGGTGTTGAAACGTCTGAAGCGCCGGATTAATTGCATCAGGCCCGAGTATAAGGAACCGGGATCGTGGAGTTTGCTGGATGATAATGCGACTGCTCATTCTTCGAACATTTTGAAGCATTATCTCGCCAAAAATCAGATTCCACGCATCAATCACGCCCCAAACTCGCCAGATCTGGCTCGAGCCGACTTTTTCCTATTTCCTATTGTCTTGAAGGGACAAATTTTTGAAGATTTACCGAGCATTCAAGCGGCATGCACCGAGCGTCTCACAGCGATAACTTCAGAGGAGTACCAGAGAGCCTTCGAATCACTCATGGAGCGCTCAAATGAGTATATATCTAGGGAAGAGGACTATGTTGAAAGTTAACTGGAATATATTTCTTTAGATGTGATTTTCGATTTTTTATTTCAAAATTTCGGGAACTTTTCCGACATACTGTGTATTATCATAAGTTTGCAGGAAAAATATGGTCTAAATGGTATTTTGGTCGAATCTATTTACTTGTATTTACTCGTTGATTTGGTTATTATTTCTTCAAATGAGGAAAAACTGCATTCTTACTTAAATTAGAAATGAAGGTTTTACAAGATTTAAATAAAGCGTTAATCAATCTACTTTTCGGCTTTTTTTCGAAATTTTTTTTCCAATATTTAATTTGCGATAATCTCCAATAAGTAACTTTGTTAATGCTAGACGTTTTTTTTTTCGTGTAGTCTTTATTTTCTTGTGAAAAGAAGAAACTTTAAGTCACTCCTCGAGTAGAATTTAATAATTTGTTCTCAATATAAGATCACAATTGTCACTGCATTAGCATTCTGCACACAAAGGACTGTCCAAAACATCTGTTCCACAAGTCTTAATTAGTCCGATGGTATTTTTTCCATTAAAACAAATTCACTTAGTGTCCGATAAACTTTTACCTGTCAACCCTTCTCTTAGTCTTCAGTACACTTTCGGCTCATCATAAAATTACTTAACCGACAGATGACCAAATTGAAAATGTCGGCGGAAGCAAGGATCAACTCAATGTAGCATTTAAAATGTAAACTCGATGACAAGATATACTCAATAATGTATTGACGATGCTGACAGTAAAAAAAAAAACAAAACAAGACCATAGGAAAAGGGACAAATCATTGGAACATGCAATCATAAAATGAAACAATGTATTATAATGCATAAAAAATTATTGGTTTTACGACTGTGTTCAAGCAATGAATGTCATAACGACTATCGGACATTTAATTAGCCGAAAGGAAGGTCACTTTAATTCGAAACAAAAGAATGAAAAGGGTTTTCGTGAAAATTCATTATAGCCAAAAATTGATGAAGTGTGTCGTTGCTAATGATATGAAATAATTATGTTCTGTATTTCGGATGAATTTAGGAGGCAGACGGCTGGGTTAATTCCAGTTAATGTAATGTACTGAAGCGAACACTACCAGCTTTTTGGTAAAATTAGAGTTTTATCATGTACTTGTGGCACAACCTTTTTTGTCTGCAAACGAAGAAGAAATATGTGATCTTTTACGTAGAAATATACTTGCCAGAAATGGTATCCGTACGATATCAACAGGAAGCAATATATTAGGAAATTCATGCAAATAAATATTCAAGCAACAAAATGTTGGCTAGGTTAAAAGACACCGTGGAAACACAGAATTGATTTAGAAAGAATCTTTATTGACTGTGAACCGATCTGGACGAATTTTGCAAAAGAACTGGACAAAGGTTACGTATTTAGTAATTTATTTGGAGTAATTTAATTTATTTATTTAGAGAAATAAATAAATTTTTCCATCCTCACGAGAGATGGACCGGAAAGAAGCCAAACTGTTCTCACCTACGCTCGTTTGGCGAGAAGGTCTTCTTCTTGGACCAGAAGCCGGGAAAGGGGAAGTTCGACCCGAAGGCCACTCCAGGAATATTCGTAGATTATTCGGTAGAATCCAAGGCCTAACGCGTTTGGATACCAGGCGAGCGCCAGATTCGCACCTCCAGAGACGTCAAATTCCTGAACGAATTCAGCCCGGCTCAACCCGAGACATCACGCCGACAAGAAGAGGCCATCGAAAGGGACGAGCGCACTTATCGCGAAATCGTGTTGGATTGTTGGTGTTGGATTGGAAGCGTCACACTTCTTCTGATCGCGCCCGAAGATCCAGCGAACCAAGTTGGAAATCCAGCAGACGAGAACGAGAACGACGAGTTTCAACTTTTTCACGGCTTTGAAGTACCAGAAACACCTGGTTCAGACGAAATCGACGGAAATGAGGAAGTCAGAGCCAGAGGGCAAACGAAAAGAACGGGCAGAAGAGGTCGTCCGAAAAGGCAGTACAGCGAGGTCCTTTTGGACGAACCTGACGACGATGACGAGCAGGAGCTATCTGCATCGGTTCGTGATCATGTTCCTTGGATCGACGCAAAGCCCGTGTTATCGCGCATGGTTTCACTCAACGTCCAGGCATCGACTTCACGGAAACTTTCACACTCGTGGCACGTCTCGACGCGTTCCGCCTCCTGATGTCACTGGCAGCGAAGTTCGGACTTGAAATTCATTAGCTGGACGTGACAACTGCCTTTCTCAACGGAGACATTGATACCCTGGTCTACATGGAGCCGCCAGTCCTGTTGGCCGAGACCTTGGAGAAGATGGTCCAAGTTGAAACGGACAGGACCTTGTTCACCAAAGCCAAAAAGATGTTACGAGATTTGAAGTCTGGCGACCAGGTCTGCAAACTCTCCAAGGCCCTATACGGATTAAAACAAGCCGGCCGACAATGGTACGTCAAATTGGACAACAAGATGAAAGCGTACGGCCTATTTCCAACGACCTCAGATCTCTGCGTCTACGTCGACGAGAAGGACGAAACATATGCACTCATATATGTCGATGACATCCTTCTTATTTCCCGGAATCCGAGGCGCATCGAAGAAATCAAGCAAAAGCTTGCGACCGATTTCCAAATCAAGGACCTGGGGAACATCCGATTCTGTCTCGGAATCGAAGTCGAGCAGACCAAGGACCGGATCAGTGCTCCAGAAGTTCAGGATATCTGAGTGCAAGGCTGTGAAGCCGCACTTGGCACCCGGCACTCAATTGGAATTTCCAACCAGCGCTGAAGGAAATGCACAGATTCCCTACAGGGAGCTGATCGGAGCCCTAATGTACATCGCCATCGGCACTCGCCCGGGCATATCGTACGCCGTCAACATGTTGAGTCAATTCAACACCAAACATGACCAGGCCCATTGGCTCGCCGCCAAGAGAGTCTTGCAATATCTCCAAGGTACCATCAACATGAAGTTGAGCTACGCACGAGACGACGAGGGCCTCCTGGGATACGCAGACGCGGATTGAGGCAATTGCGTCATCGACAGAAAATCCTAGACGGGGAACACGTTCACCCTGTCAGGCGCTGCTATCTCCTGGAGCTCACAGAAGCAGCGAATCGTGGCTTTATCCTCGACAGAAGCCGAGTATGTAAGCCTATCAGAAGCAACCAGAGAGACAGTTCACTTGTCCAGCTTCGTTAAGAAGCTCGGCATTGAGAAGTTGTCGAGGATCACGATTTTTAATGACAATCAGTCTGCGGGGAAGTTAGTACACAATCCCATCTTCCACGCTCGAACGAAACACGTGGACATCAAACGTCATTTCATCCAACAGGCGATCCAGGTCTACCCTCTGCAGATCCAGTATCTACCAACCGAAGAGATGACCGCCGATATTCTCACCAAATCCCTGTCGGGAGTTCAACTTGAAAATTGTATTCGCGGTTTGGGACTTCTATCTCATTAAATTCTCCTTTTCCTATATAGAGTCAAAATAGTCTTCAAATTGAGGGGAAGTGTTGGAGTTTTCAATTATCGCGCCTATTTTGCTTGTTTGGTTTCTTGGAAGATGGCCGTCCACTCGCAAACATGGCGGCGCCGGCGTCTTCTTTTCTGGTCTGGATTCGCGCGTTATGTTCTTCGATAATTTTCACTTTCAGCGACTCGGTTTCCGGTAGACTTTCCCGGGATTCGATGGCGCACCAGAAATTCTCGTAGCTGGCGGGCAGGCTGTAACGTAACATGATAGCGAGCAGTTCGTCGGGAATGTCGATGTTCATTGCTTTCAGCTTGTCCTCGGCGTCGAAGAATTCGGCAAGGTGCTTGATCACGTCTTCGCCTTCCTGCATTTTGGCATGGGCGAGGCGTTTGAGGAGGGTGGCCTTTCTGGCCGGACCTTTTGATGCGTACACCGATTCCAGTTTGAGCCAAACTTCTCTTGAGGTGTTGCAACCTCGAATCTGGGCGACCTCTGACGGGTTGATCGCTAGGATCAGGTCCGCTATCGCCTTACGATCGTTCGTCAGCCATGCCTTGGCTGCAGCTTCTGCGGCTACCAGCGCTTCGCCTGCGCCTTCCACGGCCGGTTGCACAATTTCGCCGGAGACGTATCCCCACGTATCGTTTCGTATGAGAATAGCCTCGGCTTGGATGCGCCACGTATCGTAATTATCTCGCGATGAAGTCTCGAGTCGCGTGGTCGTTGTCGCGTGCGCCATTTTGTTTGGCTGGCTACGATTCTTCGCGTTACGTTTTTCGACTTTTTAACTTCGGATGATATAATTTTCGATACGTGATTATCTGTGTTCCGTGCTATCTGGGCCCATAACCAGTTGGCTAGGTTAAAAGACACAGTGGAAACACAGAATTAATTTAGAAAGAAACTTTATTGACTGTGAACCGATCTGGACGAATGTTGCAAAAGAACTGAACAAAAGTTACGTATTTAGAAATCAAAATGGTGAAAACAAATGGCGGTGCCAACAGAATAAAATCAAACAAGCAAAATAGGCGCGATAATTGAAAACTCCAACACAAAATTTATTCATTAACTCTTTGTTCATAAAATTATTAAATCTATCACAAACAGTGTTTTTTAATGCCTCCTGCTAGTCCAAGCCTGGTGGACGCATATTCGCAGGAAAAAAAGTACCTTTGCTGTATCGGTTTCAATTGCTGTATGTGGTTTCAATTTAAACCACTAGGAAACAAAGGGCTTAAAATAAAATTTAATGTTTTAGCATGGATGTCCTAAATTATTTTGGTAGTATATTGCCACTTGTTGTCGGTCTTTCCCTTTTAGACGGAAGTATTCTTGTCCCTATGAGACCTGAACATACTGACACCCGAAACATTTTCAACGAGAGAGTCGATGTAAGCAGTCTTGCTTTGAATATTATGTTAGAATTTAACACTGCCAATTCAAGGAAATGCCACAACAATCGATGCCACCATTTTTTGGAATTGCTATCTCTTCATAGGTTTACTCGGGCGAAAAAAGGTCTATTTTCAACAATTTTTTTTATACATAAAAAACAAAATATCTCATTCAAACTTTTTACTGTCTTAAAGATATACATTTGAAGAAAAATTTTTTGTAAATTTCAAAGGAAAATATTTAAGACTCCGCCATTGGGACGTCATTTCCAATGACGCCTCGGGAAAAAGGTGCGTCCGCGTTGTCAGCAGAACTCATGACAGGAGCGTCTCAAGTGAAAGCAAAAAAATTATTGTTTTAGTTAAGAGCATAAACTAGAACTTGGACGAAGAAAAAAAAGAAGAAGTGAAAGTTACATTTTTGGCAGACATTTTTACAAGAAAATGCAAATTTCGGTCAAATTTTCTCTACCTTATTTTTGTTTTTTTTAAATAGTTTTAAGTGAAAGAAAAAAGCATCCTCCCTCAAAGTTCTTGAGAATTATATCTCAAAGTCCAGTGAAAAATTTCATCAAGATCGCTTGAATAGTTTTCAAGAACTTTTGACAACCGATTTTGAAAACACAGTTTCGAGAAAAACGTGTTTAAAGTTTTGAGTAACAATAAATCTGGGGAAAAAATTTTTTCTAACCTACATTGAATCGTCGATTCCTGGGCCATAAAGTAAAGAACCTGCAGAAGCTGCAATGTCCAGGGCATCCGTTTGCTCCTGTCTATGACGAATCCTGGCTTCGCGAGTCTCGTTTGCAGATTTTTTTTTTCGACTGCACACACACGGTTTTCATCAGCATTTTGGGCATATTCGTGGGAATTTCGGCCAAGTTTCAAATCCATTCCATTCATAATAAAGCTGATATTTCTTCATTAAGATCGCAAGCAGTGACTAATGCAGCAATATTAACGATTTTTAACCAGCAGGAAGTAATTTTGGAGTAATCTTCCAGATTTACTGGTTCAAGCTTTCATTATTATTTTGTGTGAAACCACCAACACACCGCGTCAGAAGCTCATCCTTACTGAAGAAAGGTTTCATTGCAGTCAAAACATCATCTGCGAATGCAGTATAATCATGATTGAATGATGAAATAGTGCTTGTAGCCGATGCTCGCTGCCAGACGCACCAGGAGTGTGAACCTATTGGGCAATTTCCGTGCTGAGGATTCTTGTCTGTAGAGCTGTAGTGGTAATAAGCAGCCCATATAGCATCTTTCATATTTTCAACTGACTCACAATTTCGTCTTATTGCCAAACCATAATAAGTAGTCAATTTATCAATTAATTTACCAGTCAGTTTACCTTTGCCAGAAAGAATTTGTTTTAGTTTTTTTACCATTAACTAGTTTTTCCTCAACTGTTTTGTTGACTAAATCACGTAAACGGGTACCCATCCTCTTCTGTACATGTCCAACGCATCCTGTTTTGTTGATAATAAAAAATCTTCACCATAAAGTTGGGCTTTGAGAATACCAGAGTATGTTTTTGCATCCCCATCTCCTATATAGTTGACGTACCTCAGACCATATTTTACAATAGAGCGTTTAAACATTTCAAACATTGAAGATACTTTCATGTTCTCAGATCCTCCAGTGTGATTGGCGCTGCATAGATTTGTTGCGATATGTTCTTCTCTCCACTCTTCATATTCTGTCGTGTTCCATGTTTTTTCCAAGGCTCACATAATTCACAGTATGAGCATTTTACAAGCACATCCAACACTTTTCCCGAATAATATCCGATTAGTGAACTCACACCATATAATGATGCAAAGCCACGCTTTTTCCGCGTACCGTCAGCGGAAAAACTCACATCTATCGTACCTTCAACGTCGTTTTCGAGGCTCGTTAATTGCTTTTCTTTGAGCAATTGTCCCGATATACTCATGTATTTTATGAATATAAAAATCGTATGTTGATTGATTTAAAAATGAACTGCTGAGATCCATCAAACCGCAAAATTTTTTGCATCCAGCAAGCCCCAAGCCCAATATTCGCAGAACAAAAATGAACCGGCGATTAATTTCAGACATTTTTCCGATTTTTCGACATGATAAAAAATATTTCTGATCACACCGTTCACATGCCTTAAAATCCAATTTTCCACTACAAAATTTTTCTTCATATTTATTTGTATTAATGTTAGAACACCGCACAAAAGATGAGAGTGTTGAAAAAACGAAGGCAAAGTCTATAATTGAATATTGGGGCGTGTCTTCCTGTGGCACGTGCTCTTCATCGTCACTTTTTAATTTTTTTGCCGATGTGCTCGCGAAGGAATCATCATCAATTTTCGGATTTTTAGGATTGAATGACTGTCTCCTTTTCCTTGGTCTATCGTTTCTACGAGCACCGTCTGTTAACTGAGTTCTCGAAAGCTTAGGCATTTTTAAACAAATTTCACAACAGACACTTTGGAAAACCTCAAATGAACCTCATGATTCAAGAAGTAATCACCAACTGAAGTATTTCAAACTAGTTGCCCTTAGAAAGTCAAAACAATAGACAATAAAAACAGACAAACAATAGGCGAGCAGCTACGGCGCTCGCAGCCTTGCTGATCTCGAGCGCGCACCTTCACAAGGCTGTATTCCCGAAACTATTATTCGCATCGACCTGAAAATTTACGACAATATTCTCGATAGGTTGTAGAAATTAATCAAACAATAAAAAAATTGATTTTTTGAAACTGCGAAACCCATGTAACCCCTTAATAGAGTGATTTGAGCATATCTGCTATATCCATATGCTTATTATAATCGATCACTAATTCAGGCATGTATCTTCACAAAGACTTCCATCCCTTCTTTTCTCGAAACAGTATCATTTACCGAAGGATCATGGTTGTTGCTCAGCAAACAAACCGCTTTCCTGTCTTTCCACTTACAAAAAGCTAGGCCATCCTTAATAACACGCCAGTCAAACTCATCGCCCTGTAATTTTTGGTCATGTTTTAAATCCTTCGGCAAATCTCTTCCACCTTTTCATAAAGTTCCACATGCATAGATACTATGAGACTTCAAGTTCTTCATCAAACTCACTGAATTGAAATAGTCATTGAAGAAGACTTTGTGATATTCTCACCTTCATACCTAGTCAAGTCACGCATCGTACGTGAACCCAAATTTTTGCTTCAACTGCCGAGACCTTGCCAGTGTATATTGGGAATTGGCAGACATATCTTGACTCCATATTTTGAATCCATATTTTATATCCTCGTTTTATGGGCTTCATTGACATATACTGATGGATACTGCTACGGCCTTTAAATTTCACTATGCACCCGTCTACTGATTGATACTCGGAGGGATTCCACGATGTTTGGAACGTTTTCGATAATGCATCAATCAGTGGTCTTATTTTACACAATTTATCGTACTGGTGACTTCTTCTCACAGCTTCTTTTGTTTAGTCGTTCAGATGAATATTGCAAAGAAGTCAAGAAAATCGGTCTCTAGGAAGCACAGAGCTTATGTAATGGTGTCTTATTTCAAACATTGACAAACAATAATCCAAATATATTGGCACCATCTTGGCAAACATCTTGGCAATCTTGGCAGTTTGTTTACCCATTAGAAAACCGGTCGCCAGGAAAATAATGATTTCACGTGGATCAGCTACGTGGACCGAATTGCTCCCATCGCATTTTTGAACAGCATACGAATTTGTTTCGTAACAGCAGCATACAGCAGCATTTGAACAGCATGCGAGTTTTCTCAACATATTCTTCCGGGAAAATATGACGAAATACATCCAGTTAAGTCTCAAGTTCTCCCGGGGCGCTGGGTCCCCTATCCAGCATAAATTTTTCTTTTGCATGTGCGCGAAAATTTGTTTTAAAAAAAAAACTGTGAGACCGAAAAGGGGAAACTCATCTTCACTTTTCCAGATTGATTCTTCTGTTTCCACTTCCTCTGCGATGATTACGTTCACTGTTAAGGTTTCTCTTCAACTTTTCTTCGAATTTATCATCAATAGGTCCGGAAATTTCCGACTCTACATCAGACGGAATGCTCTCAAACAATGCAGAGAATTCCTCATATGTCATTTCCTTCTAAATCGCGAACAGAAAACTTGGTTTTATATCCTATTAAATACACAAAATATTATATACAAAACGCAAAAAAAGTTACATATTTCCATATGTGGTTGCATATGAAACCACAAGGAAAATAAGCCGTATGTATTTAATTTTTTGAATTAATCATAAAATCATACATTTATTAGAGTTTTAGATGACAGTTTACACTTACCAGACATCTTACTGCAACGCTGTTAAAACAAATGCCTTATCTAAGGAATTTTCGAAATTTTTCGAAATTTCGAAATTTCGAAATCCATAAGGTATAATAAAAAAATATAATATAATAAATTAAAAAAATGAAAAAATAATTTTAAATAATAATAAAAAAAATTGTTTTCTGGGTGATTTCATATGAAAACACTAGTAAACAAAGGGTTAATGAAAATATCTTTTCTATAAACTATTCCTGCGGTATTCCTTCAAAAACTAGATTTTACAAAATAAAAACAAAACAGCCTTACTTCAACGAACCAGAAAAAGTATCCGTACATGGCAATTTTGATTTGAAATATTCAAATATTTTATAATATATCAGGGCTTAATAACTTTTCGGATAACCTTTTCTCTTAAGGACCTCCTTAAGTCGATTTGACATAGAGCGAACCAATTTGGCTGTTTAATTTTGCTCCATTGATCGACGATGACGTTTTTCAGCATTTCCTTCGAGGTTATCCTGTGCTGATGCATCCTACGCTCATGCAAGTCCCACATATGTTCATTGGGATTAAGGTCTGGCGATTGGGGTGGCGTACACAGTTGATATTTTGTGTTGCAGAACAAGCAAAGCTTCACATTATGTACTGTGTAATTGGGATCATTATATTGCTGGAACCAGAAATCGTCACCAAGCTCCAATTGCTGAACGCTTTGCTTCAAATTCGTCTTCGAAACATTAAGGTAACCGTATTGATCCATAGTTGATTCTATGAACACAAGACAGCCAATTCCTTCTGCCGCCATACATCCCCAGACTACCACACTACGTCCACTATGTTTCACAGTTGGTACGTGAGTACGTGGTTTTCTTTTTCGAGGGTGGTACCGATCCTTCGCCACACCAACTTTCTTTCATTATTGCAAAATATGCGGAATCAGCTTACGTCAAAGAATAGGTCCTGTTCCGAAAACTCTGGTGGCTTGTTTATATATTTTTTTGCGAGATCCACACGTTTCATCCTGTTCGCTTCCAAAATGTATGACTTCTTACGTGCTATGCGTGAACGATATCCACCTCCTTTTAGAATTTTTCGTATCTTCGTGGAGAACCTTGCTAAATGAGTGTTTTATATTTGCAACAATTGGGGATGCGATTACTCGAGAATTCTTTGATAACTGTCTGCAAAACGTTTCTTTTTTCGCGTTTAGTCAGTATGGAGGGTCGACCACAACGAGGCTTTGACATAACCGAACCAGTTGTATTAAATGTTTTCACCAAATACTGGACAAAGGAGTGAGTTCTGCCTACTGTTTGACCAATTCCGCGTTAAGTTTTCCTATTACTCTTTAGTATCAGAATAATTGTCCTCTCTTCAGCATTGATGTCGTTTCTTTTAGGCTTCATCATTTATTCGAGTGCACAAAAAATTTAAAAAAAAAACAGCACTTACTTTTAAATCAATCACAACTTAAAGGAGAACTATTATCGGACCTTAAAACGTTAATATGCATCTGCATATGTCATCGCGTAACACGTGAAATCCCCCGGTTGGTGCTGTACGGGTACATTTTTTGGTCTATGGTGTCGCCATAAATTGATTTTGTTTGAGTTTCAAATCTTTTTAAAAGTAAGTTTTACGAAACATACTGGGAATCATGCATAAGTGTAGATTTTGTGATATTATAAAAGAAATTATTCAAATTAAGTGGACATATTCTTTTTAATACAACGATAACTTTGTCATCTCGCATGTACGGATACTTTTTCTGGTAAGTGTAATCAATTTAAGATATCATTAAATACAACGAAATTTTATTTATTTATTTATTAACATTAATTTATTAAGTACAGCGAAATGAGGTAAATTTCCATGCAAAACGTATTAAACTTTTATTTAGCCTCATATGGATTTCGTCATTCTAATGCCATTTCTTTCATATTAACCGCCAAATTGCAGAGCGCGTACCGGCAAACAGTGGTAACGCCAGGGAATATGATCCCATATCATTTTTGGTGAAACAAATTGCCGACTGATCTCGCCGTCAGTTTTTCTCCCCATCAAATCAGTCATCTAATCACAGCACTTACTTGCTTAGATCCTACTGCTAAGGTGCAGGAATGCGATAACTCAAAACCAAAAAAAAAAAACCAAATTTCAACAGCAAAGCGCTCTTTTTAGACTGGAAAACCGCTTGCTTAATCCATTTTCCACACATCACTCATACGCCACTTTGTCGACATGATTTCTGTTGTTTGCGTGGCCTTAGGCAACCGGCACCCAATTATTACGAGCATTGCTAAACAAAAATGCACTCAATATAAATGTAAAAAGTAGAATATGATGCTGGTTATTCTTTTTTTTCCTTTCTTCCTTATCCTCTTCCACTCGTTTTGAGTCACATCTAATTCGGAATCAAAAAAAAAGGATGAAAAAAACTAGAATCTATTTCACCGAATAGAAAAAAAAATAACACGAATTTCATGCTTTCCCATTTCATCCGAAGAAGTGAAGAAAAAACATGTTTGGAGGCTTATTAAAATTTCACACCCTGTCAGTGAAAGAAATTCTGTTGGATATGCGTAAAGCGCTGTTACGTCCATGAGTCGCGCTTAGACGAGGGAAATTATAAATTTCCATGGAAAAAGGTCGGTCAGTCAGTGATGCGAGGAAAACATAAGGCTTTTCTACGATAGAGTGTCGACAAAGTCCGAAAATGTGGACAAGTGGTTGTGAAACCCGATGCCCAAAGTGCATCGTGCAGTTCGACAACAAACTACTTTCGATGCTGTAGGCAGTTGCAAGGATATCCGGATTAGCATGGGAAGATGAAATGATTTGATATGCGTTGTAATAATTAGTGTGCGGCACAAACACGTTTGTCTAGCAAATGTTATGGGTATTGAGTTTTAAATCCTGCATGTGGAAGATTGATACAGTTTTTGCAAATTCCGCTAGGAACTATAAACAGGACACGAATTTTTGCAACAAAAAAAAACAAGGAACCTAAAAATGTATCCAAAAATCAGTTCCTTAAAGCCTACATGGCCAATTTTTTTTTCTGTCAACTCCTAACACGACTAAGCCAATTTTTACCAACTTTTAATTATTCTATTTCGGGACATTCATTCATTGGGGCATGCATTGAACAGGATAATGTCTAAAGCGTCAACTGATCAGTCTTCGCACCTTTAAAACAATTTTATTGAGGCATAGGTTTCACGTTTACATTTGATAAGCTTGTTTCTTATTTCTATCAGGACATACAACATTTATAGCGATAAATATTAGGTTGCTGCAGACGAAATGGCCGATTTAGCAATGACATATAGTCGGATGCAATTTTAGTGTATTCTGTTGGCACAAGGCTGCGTAAATGAAAAAGCATATTGAAGTAGGGGAGGTTTGTCCTAAACCGGGTATGGGGGTAAAATCGGGACATGGCATTATTTATTAAGAGCGCTTTTCAAATTTCTATGTGCTTTGTTTACTGTGTTCAGTAATCGAGAGTGCGCTGCCAACAAAAGCTGATTGACATTTGTGTGTGCGTTCTAGAAATAATTAAAAAAAATTTGAATAGTGTTTTGCAAGATTATTGGACGGATTTGATTTGTGTGTCTTTGTTTCGAAGATAAAGGTAAGCTGAATATCTATTTTATGTAAAGATGGAGTATGAGATAATATTAAACGAGCATTGGTCAAAATCTGTATTTCATTGTGTTCTGAGGTTATTTGGTTTAATTATTTCTCATGCCTGTGTTTGGGGTAAAACCGTATGGGGTAATACCGGGTGGTACACGGTTTTGTACAATTAGGAAATGTTAATCCGTTCTTGCTCTAAATATGGTTTTGTTTGGTTTATTATTACAACCCAACCACAAAATGCCTGGCAATTACAAAAGAGTAACGAATCGACAATCGTGGAGCAAAGAATCAATGAAAAATACCATTTTAGAAGTGATAGAGGCCAAGAGTGGATATCGTGTGGCACCTCGAAAATTTTTGGTACCACAATCTTCTGGAAGATAGGATTAAAAAGTATTGAAAAGTTCAAAAAATTGAAACTGCATCGAAAAAAGGTCTTGGTCGATTTAAAGCCGTTTTTAAACCGGATCAAGAAGGTTTAATATGTCAGCACATAAAAAACTTTGAAGCTCAATGATTCGGGCTAACTTACAGAGATTTACGACATCTTGCTTGTCAACTGGCGGAAAAAAATGGCTTACTTCATAATTTTGATAAGGACAACGAATTGGCCGGAATGGACTGGCTGTACGAATTTTTACGTCGCCATCCAGAGCTATCTTTGCGCCTTCCGGAACATACTTCTGTTGCGAGAGCAATGGAATTCAACAAACTAAATGTCGCTTAATTTTTTTCTTTGTTAGAAGAGTTGCACGACAAACATAAATTTGGGACAACAAAGATTTTTAATGTTGATGAAACCGGCATTACGGCTGTGCCTAAAAAAATCGAAAATACTTTCTTTAAAAGGCAAGAAGCAAGTCGGTCTAATATCTTCTGCTGAAAGAGGACAATTGACTATGACTGTCTTGTGTATCAGCTGCAGCTGCAGCTGCTTATGTTCCGCCCGTCTTAATTTACTCTAGAGTCCGAATGAAGGCTGAATTGCTAGATGGAGCACCTCCTCAAACTATTGCAGCATTCCATCCCAGTGGTTGGATACAAAGTGATATATTTTTGCAATGGTTAACTCACTTTATTGCAAACGTCAAACCGACCCTGTGTTACTTTTATTAGACGGACACGCAACACACACTAAAAATTATCCCCTAATAGAGAAAGCACGAGAGAACGGAGTCATCATCGTCAGTTTTCCTCCTCACTGCACACATCGTTTACAACCCCTCGACGTGAGCATCATGGGCCCGTTGAGTACGTATTACAGCCAAGAAGTAATGACATGGCTGCGAAATAATCCAGGTCGTATTGTAACCCAATTTCAACTTGGGAAGCTTTTTGGGATTGCGTACTCTAAAACAGCATGAATGAATGAAGAACTGCAGAATGCAGAAGAACTATGAGTGGCTTCATAAAAACTGGAATTTATCCACTAAAACAAAATATTTTCTCTGATTTTGATTTCGCATCTGCGAGAATGACAGATAACAAAATTACGTTGACAGATCTTACAACAAAATTAGTTCATAATGAAACTCCAACGCTCGAATTGCAGCAGAAAACAGCAATAACATCACCAATTAATTCAGAGCAAATCACTTCTGGCACACCAAGCCCACTGCCAAGCACTTCACGACAATTCAGCGTCGTTTCCTTTGGCATTCTCTCTGGCTGATATTATGCCTAAGTCTCATGTTTTAAGAAAACCAACATCGAATTCTCGTCGAGGAAAAAGTTCTGTCATTACTTCTTCGCCATTTAAATTGAAACTTGAAGCAAATAACGAGAAAAAAAATAAGGAAGGTAGGCGTCCCGAGAAGAATTGATAAAATAGAAAGTTCTCGAAGTCAAACTACTTCCGATGATATGTGTATTTATTGCAATGAAATTTATGGAAATACGCGAACAAACGATGGGTGGGTGCAATGTCTGCAATGCAGGAAATGGACACATAAAGGCTGTACTGGTTGGCAAGCAGAAGATCTTGACGATTTCAAATGCTCACGTTGTTAAGGGGTAATGCCGGGTATGAGAATTTGGTATATACGGTTTTGGACCAGACATGGGGCAAAACCGTAAACAGTCAACTTTTAGAAAACTATTATTTGGTTTCAGAAGTTTTTGGTAGATCAATTTTTCCATTTTCACTTACAACATTGTAAGTGATTTATACCCTTGCTAAGCTAACTCAGCGAAGACTCATGGGTGCGGAAGTTCTGATCAAATTTGTCGAATATCTCGAAAGTGAATTAATATTGAGAAAGGTGAAAAGAGCTCAAGCTGAGTTGGCACCTGACGAGAAGCAGCACGGACGCGTGTTCGAAACCAGCTTGAGCTCTTTCCACCTTTCTCAATAATATTATTTTGTGTTATTTAATTTAATGTAAGCAGTGATCTGTTTGACAAAATTTTCTGTAAATATAGTGAGATAACAGAACTTCAATAAAGTTGACTGATATTTTAAGAAATATTTCTTTTATTTAACATTTCCCTTGACGTCCCGGTTTTACCCCACCCTCCCCTATAAGTACGTCTGCCTTGGTTTATGGAGTCATTTCTGTTTTGCATTTCATAGTGATCGTAAGAACAAAAAGAGAAAGTGAGCATGGAAGTAAATCAAAAACGGGAACTTTTACTATACGAATTTGAATAAGAGTACAAGGCAACGGAAGCAACGTGGAATATCAACAGCGCATTTGGACTTTATACAGTTAGCGAACGAACCACTTGGCGGTGGGCCTAAAAATTTCGATCCGGAGATATGGACCTTGGCAGTGAGCCACGTAGACACCCAGGACAATTGATCGATAACGACGAAATAAACCATAAGGGATCTTGCCGAGAAACAAGGCGACAATTTAACAGTTTGCCGTCAGTTGCGAAAACTTGGAAAAGTGAAAAAGCTTGACAAATCTGTTCCGCATAATCTTACCGAGCAAAACATGACGTGTCGAATGGAGATTTCTTCTATCCCGCAACAAAAAGGAACAGTTCTTGCACCGAATCGTGACCTGCGATGAAAAGTGGATTTTATACGATAATCGTTGCCGATCCGCCCAATGGGTAGATGCCAATGAAGCACCAAGACACATGCCGAAACAAAGCTTTCATCCAAAAAAAATAACAAAAAAAGTAACAGTTTGGTGGTCTGTAGCTGGAGTTATCTAGTATTCGTTCCTGCACACTGTCGAAACCATCAATGCTGAGATATACTGTGCTCAACTGGATGAATGCATCAGAAATTGACAGTCCAACGACCTAGGCTTGTCAACAGGGATGGAGTGATACTACTTCATGATAACGCACGGTCTCATATATCGAGAACAAGGGGTCTAAAATTAAACGAGTTGTGCTATGAGACTCTTCCTCACCGTCCATATTCACCAGAGCTCTCACCAACAGATTAAAATTTCTGCAAACATTTAGATCACTTTTCGACATGGAAAAGATTTAATAATGGAGCTGCTATCAAAAATGTCTTCGAAGAGTTTCTTCTAACCAGAAACTCGGACTTCTACAAATCTGGAATAAATGATGGGAATCGCGGTTCTTGGAATCTCGTTGGGAAAAGTGTGTTGCATCTTTTTTGATAAAATCAATTGCCTTCATAAAAAGTTACAGCTGTTTAAAAATTTGTTGCTAAATCGGCCATTTAATCTGCAGCAACCTAATACAAGGTTTGGTAAGTCATTACTTTTATACTTATGTCGGAAGTAATTATGTGAGAGTACATTGATTTCAATACATTGAAGCTTGTCAATTTATTTAACTAGAGAATTTAGTAAGTACTCATCGATTTTGACGATATTTTTCATTTTACGATAAAATTCATTCATACTTATTTTTACAAAGATATCTTGGTTTTCGCTTAGTTTTCTATAGGCTTTCTCCACTGGTAACGTTTTGTACAGACATTTCCTTTCCCGGACTTTCAGGCGTCAAATTTGGTTAGATGAAATATTTCACTAGGCTTCAAATCCGTATGTAATTATGGGCCATATAAGCTGCTTATACAGTGTCAGTTTCATCTGGTAGTCCTGAAGAGCAGATGATTTTCATTTATTCTCATCTTCGTATAATATTTTTCTCAATCTTGATTGATGTCATTTGGAAAGTAAGATAGGTATATATTGAAGAGGATAGGACCAAGGATAGCTCCTTGGGGTTCTCCTGCTTTAATGGGTGATCTACAAGACAGCACGTTGTTGTATTTCACACATATTGGTCTGTTGGTTGATTAATGGAGCATCATATAACAAACATGGGTGGATTATCCAATTTTTATTCATTTTAAATACTAAGCCTGCAATCCAGACAGTGTCGAATGCCCTCTTTATGTCTATAGTACTTGCCAGAATAGTATTGTTCTTCCTGACTGCTTTGCTAATATATACTAGGGTCATTAGCGCATGGGAGGTGGAGCTGTTTGCAAAACCCAAATTGTCTATCGCCGAACAAATTCTGATTTTCGCAAAAATTTTGAATCTTGTCTTTGATAACGTATTCCAGGATTTAGCTGTCACACGCAATGAGGGATTTCGGTCTGTATTGGGAGGGATATGTCGCTAGCCCTGCTGCTTTTGGTATAGGGATAACTGTTGCTTCTTTCCAGTGATTTGGGAAGTAATAAAGATCAACTGCCTTAATCTTTGTTACTTCCGGATAGTTAGGTAATCAGGATAGTTAGGCAAGTTGCATACGTATTGGGTAGATTTTTGATAATTTTATGGCTGAGTTCATTGTGACCTGAGGAAGTTTTCGGTTATATGGCTCTAATTATGTTTCTAATTTAGTAAACGCTCTTGAACTCTACAGATGGTGCCCCTTATGGCAGGCCAACGGCAGTATAGGAATGTCAAGAATTGAAGTGGCACAGTGGCGTAGGTGCATATTAAGCATGTATTCGAATGATTGTATTATTCTTTAGTCACTATTTGTTGATATGGCCGTGACAGTGAGAGACTCATTATGGATTTTGGTGAAGCATATGGTGGTATGTGGTGCGCATATGTTAGCACTATCTTCTTCACATTAGCGCCTTCCGCCTTCGTAGCGATTTTCTAGACCGATTCCCGGACAGTGTTTTCATTTGTTTAAAAAAATCAGGGTCATATTTTGTTTTCCTGACTTTGTCCTGGAAGGGTGCCCTCGATGTTTCGTTAATACGTTGATCTATTTTTCGTTTATACATTACAGTAGCTTTTTAATGTGCTTAATCCTTCTGCCACCTTCATGAAAGAGTTTCCGGATGTATATTTTAAATTTATTGAGCTCCAGGGCCTCATTGTCTAGGATAATTTGATTTTTCCTGCGTATTTTGTATTTTGGGATATATTTGTTCATTGCAATTAAGATATCTGTGATCAAATTTTCTAAGAAATAATCTATTTCTTCGGCGTTTAAGTTTTAAGAGTTTGGCATGTTGTATCGGACATCCCTCCTGAATTCCTTCCAGTTGCCTTTTTTACAGATGTATAGTTGCGGTTAGCATAATATGGATGTTAGCTTTATAATGAACTCGACCACTGCGTGATCTGAGTCAATATCTAGTGCTTTTAGGAAGGGATTGCTAGATAGCTTGATGAGTGTTACAGAGACTAGGAAGAAATCAATGTAGGAGTATGGAGTATGATCTCACTATGGGTGTCGGTAAACCGAATCCTCAACCATGTCTTCTTTTCATTATTTTTATAGTTCTTCCAAGTAATGTGTTTCGCATAATAGTCCCCCCAATCACTATTGGAGAGTCATTTGCTGTTCGCGCTAGCAGGGTCCCAAGCAAGTCACAGGATAATTCACCACTTTTGAAATATATTCTTGAGGCTTCTTGGGGCAACAAGAAGCCAAGTGTCTCCAGCCGTCACTTCCTGTGACATTTGTGGAGTATTTTCGTCGGTACTGTATACGGCTTCTGATGAGTATGACAGTGCCAACACATCCATTATCGTTCCGGATGACATCAAATTCTTGAAGATATACTTTGTGCCGTTTTTGGAATCATGTTTCCTGCTGCAAGACTATGTGGGGTTGTTGGGATTTTTGGAGTGATTCCAACTATAATCTTTTCCTATGATGCCCTATTGATCTTATATTTAGACTTAATATTTTTAAGTAAGAAATCATTGATGCCAAGTTGCATGGTGAACTCGAAGAAGGCTCGTTTCTTCACTACCAAATCTGTGAGGTTACTGTAAAGGCTAGCGAAAATTTTTACTGTCTCCATGAATAGTTGAAAGTTAATGCCAAATCATTCTTCAGCTGCATTGTTTGTTGGGTTGCTTCCCTTTGTTGTTCTTGCTGTCCCTTGAGTATTTGTGCCAAAAACTTTTCTTTCGAGAATTTAAAACTTTGGACTCGTGTTTCAATTTCATGAACCTTGTTCGGTGCCCTTCTACGTTTTCCAAAGATATCTTGCCATATTTGGCGACCCCTGAAGTTTGCAGTGTGACCTTTTTCTTTGCATACACACATACGATTTCGTCTTTGCCTTTGACAGTGCAGTCCCCGTTCGTGTACTGCCAAACATTTGACGCATCTAGTCTGCATGTTGCAATTTAGGGCAACGTATCCAACTCTCTGACAGTTGAAGCATTGTATTAGCTCAGAGTTGGCCAATTTTTCTAAAGAGATTTTTTGATTTAGTAGATATTTGCTTTCGAGGAAATAATTTGGATTGGCTTCGGTTTTCAGTTTTAAAATAAAAAAAATTAAGGATGCGATACCTCCTAGAGTTAAAGTTTACTACCCTATCGAGCCCTTTGCAACCTAATTTTCGCATAATGCGTTAAAAATTTCTTCCGTGGAGTAGCGTTCACGGATATTTTTTAAGGAGCAGATTTCCATTTTTTTTTCACTATTTGGGGTGTAGGTGAAGTAAATGCATTGGTGTCTTTATTTTAGTTCTCGAGATTATGACGTTGCAATAAATGACACATCGATTTTTATTTTAACCCTGAGCAATTAAAAAGTTGTTATTATTTACACTGTGTGCAATTAAATCTTATAATATTTAAATATTATAAGATTTAATATTAAATATTCTTATAATTACTTGTTTTGGTCCTTGCGTCATTCTCTTTACCGATCTGTACACATGTTTCTTTGGTTCGTAATGCTCGTCCATTGGCCAGATGATGAACTCGGGGTTGATTGCCGTATTGGGGCTATCATAGGGGTCATCTGTGGGAATTCGATGTGGTCCATTTCTATTGCTTCTGTGCTTCTTCTAGATGCACCGATGCCCAGCTCCGTTTCCTGTACTCGATGGGATTTCGTTGGAACGACAGTCTTAAATTCGGTTTCATAATCACTACCGAAGGGAATTTCACTTTCTGTGGTGCATCTAACGGGGCCACTCACATCACTTTTATCGTCTAATTTCCCATCAGGATTCTAAGATTAACTCTTTTTTAGTTTTTGCCTTTTTCTGTCTTTTGAGTCGTCACTATCGCGTCTTTTTTCACTGCCACTAATAAGATCACTATTGTGTTTTGTATAGTTTTCTGTTGTACGACTTTATGATCAAGGTTTCTTCGCGGGTTTTTTCGAATACTGTATTTATGCAAACACACTCGGTGCCTAAAGTATCCAGATCTGTTAAGAAATTTTCACTTTCACTTAGAAAACATGCTACATCCCGGAAAAAGTCCCGGAATTTCTAGTGAAACGAGCGTTTTTTGGGCAAACTTATATTTATTCCTCATCATAGTTGCCTTCAAGGGCGATACACCTTACTAAAGTGATTTTCGAAAATTTTGATTGCCTACGAAACGTCCAAGCCTTCGGAATACGCCTCCGTTTCCGCGACGATCATTCGATCAGAATCTCTTTTCTGGAGCCACCGCTTGAGGTTTTTGGAACAGAAAATAGACGCTGGGGCAAATTCTCGAGAACACGTTAGATGAGCAACCATCCACCTCAATTTGAATCGTAACTGGTCCAATTTGTCCATTGCATTCAAGAATGTGTGTGACGGTGCGTTATGTTGATGGAACAGAACTTTTTTCGCCATACGGGGCCTGTTTTTCTTTATTTCGTCGTTAAGGCAGTAGTCTGCTTTAGAAGCCGAGAAAAAAACGTTTTTCCAGCAATTTTTTTGAAAGGGAAGGAAATGATTGCGGTAAACGAACTTTTGAGACGATAGTGTCTCATATTTAAGCTTTAAAAAACAATTTTTACTATTAAAAAATATTGACATTTTTCGAAGTTGTAAGCATTTTTCTGGGGCAGCTGGAGTCTGCACATGTCAATCGGCGCGGGTGAAGGAGGTCGTGCGATGCATCTGAAAGAGTTGAACCAAATTTTTTTTAAATTTATATAAGTTTCTTTTCTATATGAACTAAAAAAATACCGAAGAAGTTATGAAATTCCTAATTTTATCTAAGTTTGAAAAAAAAATTCACGTTTTTGAAAAATAAAATTCATTTCAAGTTGCAAAGCAAGTAGTTTAAATAATACTTTTGTCCAACTTTTTTAGTTCAAATAGAAGATAATTTAATACTAAAGCTAGATAATTTTGATTTTTTTTGATCGGACATATATTCTTTTTGCTATCGCCGGCGCAGTTTTCTAAGACTTGTGAAAATGAAAACTCGAGAAAACGCGCTTCAAAGTTTTCGGTATGAAAAAATATAAGTTTTTGGATACTTACACTAATTAGATGTTAATCAGCTATCCCCGGGCCATTCAATAACCCTTCCTCTTCTTCGAAAAACTCGTTTTGGTGGAGGCTTTCGGATCTTCGAGCTGTACGAGCCTCCTTGCTGCAAAATGATGCGCGCTGATTCTCCCGCGTTATGCGCTCAGCATCGACGGTGTCAGCAAAATTTTTGCACTGCTGCCCGATGATGATATTGAGGAGCTGCATGGATAAAAGCACAGCTGAATAGCCCTCGTTGAAAATGCCTGTAGCCATAGTTGCTGCTATTTCGACGATTTTATAGCCGGAATTTAAGTGTTTCGGATTTAGGCGCCACACAATTGAATTGAACGCTTCGTTTGAATTTTGAGTGTGTCCGCCTAAGCACCGCGTCAATAAATCGTCATTTGACAGATCTTCGTAAATTGGACGAATGTGCTTGTCTACATTTTCATTGATCAATGTTGCCGGGTGTTTAAAAGATGCCAGATTATTCGCCGCTTGAGCCTTGCGCCATTCGCACCAACTCTCCGCGCCTTCTGGACAATTTTCATGTCGAGGATTTTCATCGGTGGAACAGTAGTGGTCTAATGTTGCCATAATTGCTCTCTTTATACCTTCTACTGAGTTCATGTTTCTACGAATTGCCAGACCGTAGTAAATCGTCAATTTCTTTATGACACTCTCCGTTAGCCCCTTCTTTCCTCCAAGTTTCTCGGTTTTTATTTTATTCCGTAAACGTGTACCCATACGCTTTTGCACGTGTCCAACACACTCATTTTTCGTCACTGTACACTCGTCCCCGTAAGGATTGCTATTTAAGATTCCAGTAAAAGTTTTGGAGTCGCCATCGCCGATATAATTACTGTACATAACTCCAAATTTTTTGAAGGATCTCGAAAACATCTCTGTTATAGAATCTACCTCCATCTTCCCTGCCAAACCTGTATGATTTGAGGAGCATGAGTCTTTATGATTCTCATACCACTCCTCAAATGCATCTTCGTCCAAAGTATTTTTATTTATGGCACACGAATGACAATAACCACTTTTTACAATGAGATCGATTACTTTGCCACTGTAGTATCCGATGAGCGTTGTTACACCGTACAAGGAAGTATAACCGCGCTTTTTCCATGATCCATCGCCCGAAACCTTCAAATGATTCGCAGGTCTTCCATGTTCAACGTTTTTTGCTTTTTCTTCCTTGACGGCTTTTTCGCAGGTGCTCTCGAACATTGTCTTCGACGCTGCGTACAGATGCTGAACGATTTGTTGATAAGTAGATCTTGCAAAACCTCTTGTCCACCACACATACACTGGACAACAATTTTAAATCCTAGGCCTCGATGACCGCTTTCTGCAAACGTTAATTTTTGGTTGCATGATCCGCAAATTACGATTTCCGAAATGGCGAGAAACACCGATACGAATTCAATAATGCGGTAGCAGTGCGATGAATGAATAATGACATCATCGCTGCTTGCTGTCTTCAACTTGTTCGCACTGCGGCTCGTGTTTAAGTCTCCATCGTCCGATGATACTCTGGTAAAACGATTGCCGTGAAATTTTCGCTTTCGCGGTTCCGCAGCACGCCGGCTGTTACAATGATCACCTTTCGGGTAGCTTGACATTTTGATATGCGCTCGGCAAAATCCAAAATGAAACTGAAAGCTAACGCTACAAATAGCAGTGTAGAAGCCGATGCCGAGAGCTATAGTTTACCGTTATATTGTATACCGTTATCCCTACGACTACTCAACACAGACCTTCTAGAAACTCCAAATAATATTTCAAATGACGGTTGGACCCTTTCAGGTATATACGAGTATAGTCAATCAATAGAATACATGAAGGGGCGGAGCACGCACGAATTAAGGTTTCTTTACGAATAACCGAAAAAAATAAAAGATTCTTTTCTAAAAGAAAGTACTTTATTTGTCGTACATCATTACTTACTAACTTACAACTGAATATCTTAACTCTAAATTCTTTCCTCTTATATACTTTTTTCTAATTATATCCTTTTTCACACATTTTAGGACCCTTACCGCCATAAAGACGTTTCAAATAAAATTCAGAAAGGATATTATATTGCTTTATTGCATTTTATTCCTTTCTGAATCTTATATTATCATGTACTTGCAGTATTTCAAATATTTTTAACAGATCATTTGGGAAAACATCATATAGACATCACAAGAAAGATTCGGAAAAGGTTATTTTATTGCTTTATTGCATTTTGTTCTTTTCCGAATCTTATGCTATGGATGCAATATGTGTTAAGGATAGGAATTATCCATAACTCACGCTCGGGTCTGCCCGAGCATTCGCACCTGCTCGGCGCTCGGCCACTAAAACTGCTCTAGCTTCGAAAATATGTCGAATTGGCCTCTGAAATTTTGAAGACATATTCTTGGATAGTTTTGGAATAGATTTAAGACAAAAAAAAAATAATCGATTTTTCGAAGCCTGTAAAGCAGACTACTGCCTTAAGTTTGTACAATACGCTGCATAGTACTCTCCTGTTCTTCTCTTCTATAGGTAATCGATGAAGATCATGCCATGGACATCCCAAAAACGGAGGCCATAGTCTCCCCAGCTGAGTATTGGCTTCTGGCCACTTTGGTCGGATTTCGTGGCTTTCTCGCCCCTCTGCAGACTGCTTCTTGGAGTCAGGGGTATAGTTATGGACCCATGTTTCATCTATCGTCAGAAAATGTTGCCGAAAATTCGCACAATTATGCAGCAGCAACGCCAAACCGGCTGTTGAATCACAAACGCGCTACGATATTTGATCGACGGTCAGCAAACGCGGCACCCATTGCACCGATAGCTTTTTCATCTCCAAAGTATCGTGCAAAATTATCCTGCGCGTTCTTTTCAGAACGCAACTTCGCAACACGCAACTTCACATTACGATCATTCGAGACGATTCGATGCACTTTCTTTACGATTTCCGGATTAGCCGCTTTTGTCGCGAGAGCGAGGTGCGTTGTCAGTGCTTTTACGACCCATTTTAAATTCACTAAACAAACGATACATTGTTGTTCTCGAAGGACCAGGTATGGGAGAACATTTCAGCAACAATTGCAATGACTGTTCGGAATTTTTTCCCATTAAGAGAGGATGTTTGATTAAGACTCAATATAATTAGGTTTTTTTTTTGTTTACGAAGGCGAAAATCGAGTCACTCAAACGACCGAGCTTGTTAAAGAATAAACGAAATGTCATGAAACTTCGTACATAAACTAGTGACAGATGAGTCTCTCAAAATGAGTCATGTTCATTCTCTAGTGTTGCCACTTATTGACAACTCCGGCGCCAACGCTGAAGCTCCGACATGTCCAAAAAGCTAGAAAAAGCCTCAGGCTAGGAAGAAATGAAAAAAATGAGAGGTTCGAAGAAGCTGTTGGGATTCTGTATGGACGCTACCAGGTCCAGATTTTCTTAGATTTATTAGGAATTCAAACTTTAAACGCTTTTTTCTCGAAACGATATTTTTTGATATAGTCCCATTGATTTCTCAAAATCGACTCGATCGATCCTCTTGAAATTTTTACAGCTTGTTTCTAATATGCATAGGTATGCATATTTCTAATATCAATCTTAGAAATTTCCATTTTTTTCATATTTTTTTTGAGCCCCAAATCTACAAAAAAATCATAATTTTTGGGCAAAATTTTTGAACCGACACAATTTTTTTTTAGTTTTGTTCATTTTTTTTTGTTGATTCCCACGATAGCCAGTAACATTATATGTATATATAATAATTCTTTGTTGATATTGTCATTTGTACAGAGTTCTAAATGTTGTTTTCTTATGTCAAAAGATTTGAAAAAAACTTCATTGCAACTGTGTTAACATAAAATTTATACTGAGTTCATGATAAGTTATCTGAGGAAGGGTACTAGTAACTAGATCAAGAGGAAAATTCAACAAAAACCTTCACTAGCCTTATATCTAACTTATAACTACAGTTTCTTATAATATTTATGATTTAAAATATAATCTAATTACACTAGACAGATCAATGGTTGAGAACACTTGGTGTTGGTTTTACATATCACTAAGTGATTTGAAGAGGGGATTCGGGGAGTATTTGGCTTTTTTTGAGCAGATTAGCTCTACGTGTCTCCGCAAGCTTGCTGATATGGGTAATATTTGCTATTTCGTGTAGTACTCTGAAAGAGTAATAGTAAGGTCTGCCTAGGGCCATTTTTAAATAACGATTTTCAGTGACTTGAAGCTTAGCTTTAAGATATTTAACGCATTGATTCCACGTGGGAGCTCCGTAGGTTATTATAGGTTGGATGCTTATTTTGAGGACAAGGATTTTATTGCGCAGACTCATTTACGACTTTCGATTGAGCAATGGATATAAAGACAGAACCGACGCGAATGACTTAGAACTGATGTGATTTTTAAACGTTAGTTTTCAATTAAGTCAAGTCAATTAAGTTAGTTTTCAATTAAGTCAGTTCTTCGGACCAGGGAATCATTTAACCTTAAAAGTTTATGAGTCTGTTTGGCAGCATGGTGGGCTTGTGTTCTCTGCTGAAAAATATTGACGCGGTTTTGCTGGCCAGCATTTCTTCTAGATTCGAGATGATCTGGTCAGGATTGTTGCCAGAGGTGTAGGGCTACTGTTGTCCGCAAAAGCCGTTAATTGGAAGTTTTGACTTATGGGAATGTCAGACGTGTTTACATTGTAAAGTACCGGACTCGGACAAGCTCCTTTTGGAACACCCGCAGGAGCGGTTTTGAGGATCGAATTAGCTTCTTGAACTTTCGCTTGGTATGTTCTATCTCTCATGAACGATGCGATTACTTTCAGCAGGTATGGAGGAGTACTTCACTCGCTAAGTTTATGAATTAGGCCATTATACCAGACGGTATTGAACGTCTCTTTAATAACAATGGTTAGTAGGCCAACCGACTGTTTTCTGGTTAGTGCTGCTTTTATGTCTTTGGAGACACGTAGTAGTTGATGTTCTGTGGAGTATCCATGTCTGAAACCGAACTGGAAGTGAAGGAGGATGTCATTGTTTTCGACGTAATTCGTCCATCTTTTCAGGATTAGCTTCTCGAATAGTTTGCCAAGCTCCGCCGGCAAGCTTATTGGCCGGTAGTTGCCAGGATCATGCGGATCTTTACCGGGCTTCGTAGCGTGTTCCCAGCAGCTTGGGAAGTGTGTGGTCTTCAGGCAGGCATTTAAAATATGGCAAATTAGCAATATCTCTTTCTTTGGGGGGTTCTTGCTGACTGTATTGAGAATTCCGTCAACTCCAGGGGCCTTACCGTTCTTTAGCTTCTTTATTTGCTCGATTAAGTGTTTCGGTTTAAGTAGAGCACCGGGAGGTAATATGGCAGTGGTTTCGTCGATTAGCAGTGACTTACTGTTACTTGCTCATTCTGTGGAAGGATATTGTTGAGTTCGTGGAACTTGTCAGCTAGTAACTCCGCTTTTCCTTCGTTGGATCGGTCTCTGGGTACCATTTACGTCGTTCAGAGCATATGGAAGATTATGATGCTTTCGTTTCAAAATTTTAGTGAACTTCCAGAGTTTCTGTGCATTATAGTCATGGTTGGTGAGAAGTTTGTTTCAGTAGTTGTTTCGTCGGTGCTTGATTTTGGCCATGATAGCTCTCATTTGAGAGTCTACGGCAGTTTTCAAGGAGGAGTTACGATTGTTCTGCCACTGGCGCTGTAGAGAACGACATGCTTGGATCAGCTTATGAGCTTCCTCATCGAGTTCAATTGCGTGGAATTTTCTGCTATATTTTGGTGCCCTTCTATCTATTACTCCCCAAATGGTATTTTTAAGTTTCTCTATTTGCTGTTCAATTTTTTCCGCTGAATTTAAAGAGCTCGAAGTTTCTTGAGCTAAAGAAATTAGGTTCTTTGTTATTAATATGCGCCAATTAGTTTTTTTGAGGTATTGGGATTGTTTCAACATATGATTCGAACGTGTTGCTGCTTCCCAGAAAAACATCACGGGAAAATGAGGAGGGGAAAGCACTTTCAGTACAGTGGGTTCCGAGGCGTAGACGTTTACATCCCCTAAGGCAATGTCAAGAGTAGAACCGATACCTTGAGGGGAGTAGAAGGTCGGTTCTTGTGAGTAGTGTATGAACAGGTTGCTGCCTTGTACCATGTCATAAACTCCTTTGCCCGCTTGGTTGTTGCGTGTGCAAATCGTTCGCTATGCGTATGCCAAGCGTTCAAGTGAAATTTGTAATGCGCCCTACAGAAACACACTAGATCGCTTCTTAGATTACTGATTTGTTCCTTCGAGAATTTCGTCCCAGAAAAATATAAACCGTGTAGTTCAATGTAGGATTCAGCTAACATTACCCCAATGTTTAGTAACATTAAAAACATAACATTTCCGACATTCGGGTTTTCAGACAAATTTGAATCAATGGCTCAATAGCTATGTCAAAAGTTATGTCGATAGATTAATCGACGCATAGTACTGGATTGAGGTTGAGTTAATTTCGGCTGGCCCTGGCCCACTCACCAAATCAAATAAATTTCGTAAGCAAAGGTCGATAGGGCCCTCACATTTGACCAGCAACCTACGCGTTTGCAATCATTACAAATTACTTGTTCAAGTTGCAGAGCTTTTATTTGATTAATTCGTCGTTTGGTTGTCCTTTGGTACTCCCTTAGTCGAAGTTAAAATTCTGACTATCTTTGACGAGTATCTCCTTAGATATTTGTCATTTCTGCAGCTGTTGAGTGATGAGCAATAAAAATATTTGTCGTGGTTTTTGCGAATTCGATAGGCGTTTTTTCCTTTCACTCTGCATATATATAACACCTTAAAAGCCCAAATGAATTTTCAATGCCACGGTAAAATCTCTTACACAACTCTCATGTGTTAAACTTCCTCAAAAATATGGTCAAGCTCGGAATGTTTGAATAAATTTCCCATAACCTACACCATAATATTGCTAATGTTTTAATTCCGTGTAAGTTATGTGATGTGAAAAAAAACACCACCCGGCTTGAGTATCTGCTCTAATATTTGCAATACTAAATGACAAAAAAAAAATTTAAATAAATGTTTTTAGATTTAATGCGAGCTGAAATTATAGCGATAATTAAGTTTGACACCTAAATCAACGATTAGCCGTCTAATATTTTACAATCTTTATTGTCTAATTTGAATATTTGCTTTTTGATGAAACGTTCGTTGATAGAAGACAACAATAACAATAACAACAACAATAAGAGACGCACAAAACAGTCCGGCAAAAGCAACAATCGAAAAGACAACCAAAAACCGGTAAGTTATCTCCAAAAAGTTGGACATAATTTGGTAGATTTGAAAAACTTGTAGACAATCGTTCGCTACTATTATTTATTTATTCCCAGCGTGGATGAAACAAAACACCAAGTGGGAAAGCTACTCTGGATAAAAAAATTAGTATCTGAGCGTATATTAAAGATAAAATGCTTGTTGGAATGTCAATTTGCTGTTTAATTTATATCCAAATTATTCCGCCGAGTTTGTTGTTGGGAGCTTGCATTAAACGAAAATATTGTGACTGAAAGGGTTGTTTGGCGATTTATTTATTGCACGTCGAAAATGTACATTTTGGCACTGTTCATCAGTGAAATGGTGTGAACATTACCAAATTTATTAGACAACGGATTATCATAATTTATGTTGGTCATGCCACCAGATCTTAAGAGGTTTTAACAATTTGCACGCGAAGGCGATAAGCTTTTGCGCTGGTTCAAGCACTGAATTATGGAAATTAATAAATCGAATTGTTTTAAGGTGAAATATTGATTTCATGGCTTAGAGTAAATTTGGCTTTATAGTTCGGTTAGCAGCGCTCGCCGAAAATGGTCGGTTGAAGGTTTTTCTAGAATGAAAGTGGTTAAGTGTGAAATACGATGCCATTTGGATCAGTGAAATTAATTGGAATCAGGCAAATCGATGAAATTTGCATTTCAACTGGTTTTCCGAACGACCTGTTTCGCAAATATTTAGGGTAGCGGGGTATGCTCGAAGCCAAACTCACCAATATGTCAATTCAATATATTAATGTTTTATGTCTAATAATCAAATGGCTGACACTTACTCCTTCGATTTAGACAGGTCCACTTAACCCATTAAGTTGATATCAAATTTATCGTCCTAGAAGACTACCCGATTATGAATGTAAACATTATTGAAATCGTCAGGGAACTACCCGAAGTACTATCAGCTCCACCACTTCTCAGTGTAACCTCTAAAGGCAGAAGATAAGTTGAGATGCATAAACTGTGGAGGCGAATATCTGGGCATCTGTGGGGGTTGCTCGAGAAATCCTTATAACGTTAAAAAGTCATCTGTTTACATACCCGCGCAACAAAAACCAAAGCGATTCCCTATCGCAAATCAAGCTCCTAACACAAACACCCCAGGAATTGGTCTAACGTTTCCGTATCATGTAATTTCGAGGACTAAAAATCCTCGAAGAACGATAATCAGACCACAATTCCGTTTTTTTCGCATAAGAGATGGGTTGGCAAGCTTTTCAAGTCGCGTTTGTCAAAGAGACACACTATCATACACCCGAAACGGCCGACGATATAGAAAAACTCATAAAAATTCTTAAAACGGAATATCACGCAGGCAAAAGAAGACAACATGACCACTGCTCCACGTAGAGGAACAAGACCTTACGAACTCCCCCAAAATATCAAAAACTAATAAGAAGATGAAGATGGAATAAGAATTTATATATTAGCAATGCGTAAACTTCCAGCAAAGTCTTGATCCATCTTCTAACGCCTTTTGGAGAGTGTTTAACCAACGAATTTCATGGCCCGCACGGAGTGCAATACGACAGAACAGGTAAAGCAGAAATATTGGGGGATGCCCTCAAAATGCAATTCAGGAAAAACTCATTATGAGGAAGACCATGACTATGACTTTTCGGATGGCGTACTGGACTCAGCAAACAGGCTCCTGAGAGCACAAATAAACAATGACTACACAATATAGCCAACTGACGTACACAAAATTAAAGGACTAGTACATGCACTTAAAAAAACCTGAAGAGGAAAGCCTGAAAACGACCAAACGTACCTAGAAATTTGACACCCATCAAAAATTTAATTAAACAAAAACATACTTGTTTACACTTGTAAATATGTAAGTTATTTTTAGACGTAGTCATCATATCTCTCGACGCAAGTCGTGAGCCGCGGGATCAATTTGTTGATGCTTGCCTCGAAGAAGTCTCCCGCCAGCCCTTTCGCCCACTTCTCCACCTCCCCTTCACCTCCTCGTCCGTTGAAAACTTGTTCCTACTCATGTCCACCTTAAGGGAAGTGAAGAGATGGAAATCTGAAGGGGCCAAGTCAGGGGAATACGGGGGATGGTTCAAAACGTCCCATCCAAAAGAGTCCAGGAGTTGCTTCGTGGCGTTGGCCGTGTGAGGTTTGGCATTGTCGTGCAGCAGGCAGACTCCTTTGGTTAGCATGCCCCTCCTTTTATTCTGAATCGCCCTTTTCAGTTTTTTAGCGTCTCAGAGTATCTTGCCCTGTTGATGGTCTCCCCGTGAGGCAGATATTCAATCAACATTATGCCTTTATGGTCCCAAAACACGGATGCCATGATTTTTTTGGCTGAAATTGTGGTTTTGAATTTCTTGCCTGAGGGTGACAAGGTGTAACGCCATTGTTGAGACTGCATCTTAGTTTCAGGCGTGTAGTGGGCAACCCAAGCTTCGTCTCCAGTAACAATAGAGTAGAGAAAATCATCGCCTTCAAGTTCGTAGCGTTCCAAAAACTCTTTGGAGCTCTGCACTCGATTCAACTTGTGCTGTTCTGTCAGCTGTTTTATGGACCCACCTCGCAGACAATTTCCGATATCCGAGAGTTTCTGTGATTGTTTCGTGTATAAGGGATCTGGAGATTTGCGGAAACATCACAGAAAGTTCATCTAACGTCAATCTGCGATCGTCATGGACCGCAATCTTGATTTTTTTCCAAAAGCTCGTCAGTCACAATTGAAGGTCTTCCGCTCCTCTGATCGTCATGCACGGAAGTACGGCCATTTTTAAACTCGCAACACCACTTCTGCACACTCGTACGATTTATAGCTTTATTACCGTAAACAGTTTTCACCTGATTATAAATTTCAACCGGAGCTTTTCCCCTCGCAACGAGGTAGCGAATGACGGCGCAAATTTCGCACTTGGCGGGAGATACGATCGACATTTTTCGCGAGAGATGCTACTGCGTCAAGAGTTTTCAACACACTAACCACGGATTGGTCTCGTTTTGGAGGGGAGGGGTCAGGCTACGCGGCAGTGTTGCCAACATGTCGAAAAAGTATTCCCTACAACTATGAGTGTACCAGTACACTTACTTTCTGGACGTGCCTCGTACTCTAATGAGCTTCATATTGTAAGGGTAGTCCAGCACATAAAACCTGGTGTAGAGCGCAAAAAAACAACAGGGCTGACTATGTTTGACGTGGCCCAGGTCTTTAATAAAGTCTGGCTTGCAGGTCTTGTATTTAAAATGCATGTACTCACATTGCAACTGAAACTCACCCAAATCATTGGCTCTTGCTTAGTGGATGGAACACTTCGTGCCAAAATCAAAAACCACCTGTCAACTCTGTGATCCGTTGAAGATAGAGTTCCTCAGAGATCACCCATCTGACCAGGCCTCTGTATGCACTACGGATCTTCCAAACCTGCTCTCTGATGGGAGAAGTGTCATTTTACGCAAATGATACAGGTTTCTGAACTACAACTTGACAAGCAAAAGTCATAATATAAAAATTAAAACGCTCAACGAAAGTGTTCGATGTGTTTATATTTTCACAGACGGAAGAGTACAATCAACTCATACAAGACACAAGCCACATTTATATCCCGAAGAAGACAAGGAAGGAAGACAAGATAAACTCACAATCACAATCAACAAGAAACCTGTAAAATGGAGAAGAACGTCAAAATATCTTGAATATATCCTTGACGACAGACTTGCATGGAAACTCCACATGCACAACAAACGACGACATGGGAACTCCTTTTTAAACTCCTCCAATTTCTTAAGCCAAATAAACTCAGCTTGAAGAAAGGAACAATCTACAAATAGTTCATATGAACGACGCTAATCTACGGTAATTCCGGTTTCTAACAGACGACAAAGCCCAACGAAATAGCGCTCCAGTCCTTCCAAAACCCAAAACAGAACTCCATGGTACATTAAGTTCGGTTCCATCATCCAGCAGCAACTTATCCTCGTGTTAGTACTTCAATTTTTAGGTATTTTCGCTTGATTTGTTTTAAGGGGTTATACCTGTGACTTTTTTTTCGATTCTTTTTATTGGCTAAAAGTATGCTAACACATCCCTAGAATTGAAATCAAAAAAGTCCAAACACTAATATACTTCAAAAAAATTTCGAGAATCAATTTTATGAAACAACTCTAATGCTCGAGAAACGTAAAATTTGCTCGCTTTATACTATATAGTAACTAATATACACTGTATATGGCACGTTCCTTCGTAAACGACGCTAGGAGAGCTTCTGTTTACTCGATCGACTACACGCTGCATTTGAGGTTAAAGTACTGTGTTTTGATTAATATTTTTACTGTTGTTTTGTATAAAAAAGTGTTAGGAATGAGTAGTAAACTGTACAGTGGCCGTAAAGGCAGTAAAGCAAGTAGTTCATCGCAGAAGCGCAACAAGATCAGCAACAGGCGTCCGCCTAATCGCCATTCGTTTGAGAACGATTCGGAGTACGAGAGCGCGTCATCAAAGAAATTAAAATTGAACGATTTGAATAATGAAAGAGATGTAAATAGTCATTTTGGCTACAGACTTATTAACTTTTTTACTGTTTTTACCGCTTTGTCTGACGCAGTTTCATGTGAACAGTGTCATGGTGAAGTGCGATTTTCGGAGGGAAGCATACACGAACTTGGCTCAAAAATTATTGTTAGCTGTTCAAATTGCGGTGATGTCTCAATCAATCGATCAAACGATCGAGCTTATGAGATCAACACTCGCATTAATTTAGCCATGCGAATGTTAGGCATTAGGATCAATGGCATTAAAAAGTTCTGCGCGTTTATGGATCTCCCGAAGCCAGTCTTTCAAACGACTTATTATAATATTATTTCAAATATTTCAACAGCTACTACACGTGTACGAGAACTCTGCATAAAAAAAGCAGCTGCAGAGGAGAAGCAGAAATCTATGGAGCACAATGAAGTTAATGAGCTTACAGTTTCTGGCGACGGTTCATGGAGACAGCGAAGCTTGTCATCGCTATTCGGCTTAGTGACTTTGATCGGCTGGTATACTGGCAAGGTACTAGATTTCTGTGTTAAATCTAAATATTGCAAAATGTGTGAGTACTGGAAGAAAAAAGAGGGTACCTCCGAATATGAGGAAGTATATGCCGCTCACGAGCCCAACTGCGATGCCAATCATCAAGGATCTGCCGGTAAGATGGAAGTCGATGCAGTTGTTGAAATATTTCGCCGCTCCGAAAAATTGCATAATATTAAATACATCAATTATATTGGCGATGGAGGTTCGAAAACATACAAAGGTATTGTTGATGCATAGCCCTATGGAGATTGTACGGTTGCAAAAAAGAGTGTATTGGACACGTGCAAAAAAGGATGGGCAGTCGTTTGGGCAATTTAAAAAAAATACGAAAGGTCTCGGCAGTCGCGGTAAATTAACAGGTAAGCTTATCGATGAGCTCACTATTTATTACGGACTAGGAATCAGGAGAAACATAGGATCTGTAGAAAAAATGAGAGATGAAATTTAGGCCACCTTATTTCATAAAATTTCTACGGACAAAAAGCCACAACACGAGAAGTGCCCGGCCGGAGCAGCGTCTTGGTGCTCTTGGCAGCACAGTAAAGCGCTGGGTTCCCTGGCAACTTATCAACACAAGCCTGCCATGCACGAGGATGTCTTCGAGGCCGTAAAACTAATTTACGAAGAGCTCAGCTCCGATGACCTTCTTTCGCGCTGCTTGGGTGGATACACACAAAATTCAAATGAATCGTTAAATGCAGTCGTGTGGTCCATCGCGCCGAAACATGAGTCGAACGGCAAGGCGGTGCTCGATATCGCGGCGGATATCGCAGTTATCTTATTTAATGACGGACTATCGGGCCTTCTCCCCATCTACGACTCATTAGGATTTACTGCAGGACCTAATTTTTACAATTTCTGCTTAGAAACAGACGCCGAGCGAATTAAAGCTGCTGAGCGCTCAATTTCCGACGTTGTAAAAGAGGCGAGACGCGGGCTTTTAGCATCAAGAAAGGACGAGGAGGAGAAATCCACGGTATTGGCCAACTGTTTGGTGCTGGGATAGCAGAGTAAAGGTAAAAAATTTGTATATAGTAAAATTTTGAAAATTCACAACTTTATATGGTTTTGAAACTTTAAATGCGTTTATCTCGAAAGTGTTTTTTTGAAATTTGCCGGAAACGAAACTCTTTCAGTTTTCATCCGATTGACTTGCCGTTATAACTGTAGCTTCTTGATATGATTATCTAGTGAAGAACACACTACTTTTGCGATTGGTGTTGTCATTTTTTTGGTTCGAAAGTCATTTTTTTGGGTCGAAAATGCAATTTTTTTGTTAAATGGTCGTCATTTTGTGAAAAATCGATATTAAACTATTATCGTGTGTGCTTCACTAGCAAAACTCATGATTTTTCTGAAAAATTTTTTTTATTGTTCCAGATGCAGATGGGGCTGAGAAACTTGTCCGGCCGCGGATCGTCTTTTTTAAATACTAGTGAGTTTGACGTGCACTACAGCCGCCATTTTGTATTGAACTTAAAACAAAAAAAAAATGTTTGCACTCCCGAAAAGTTGCCCTTTATATTGATATATTATTTATAAAAGCTTTTTCTCAAAATCCTTAAAAAAAATCGTCAAAAGGCTTGTTTTTAGCCTTCACATAGGTATAACCCCTTAACTCCAGATGGAAATTTTCTTTTTTTTTTCCTCACTCACTGCTCTGAAATATTCAGGAAATAAAGAATTTGAGTGATAAACTAAAAGTCTCATAAAGCAATATTTTCTTTCAACCTTTTCTAATTAGATGAATTTCGAAGAAGTTATAAAGGTTTCTTAATTCGGAGGTACGGAAATATAAAATATTTGCATGAAATGAATGATTTGCCATTTTTATTTAAATATTTTTTTAGCCATTTGAGCGCCACAACTGGCGTCGAGGAAATCTAAGTGAGAGGTCCTATTTACCATTACGCCAACCTGTCATTGAGACCATATCTCGCTTACAACGCAGCGCGTAATGTCCTCCTAATGCTCGAGCGTCTCGGGTTTGTCGTCGTAGAGGAGTGATTTGAAGTATCCTCAGAACAAAAAGTCCAGATTTTGCCAGTTCACGTGTCAAAAACTGGAAATTAAGCGCTCAACCAATGCTTCTTACAATATGACGATGGTTCCACGAGCTGTATAAAATAACGCACCAGTCTGTTAATGCCAGAGGTCGTCTGCGTTACGGCGAGTCAGTTTCGAAACGAGGAAATCCTTAATCATGACTCTATTGCGGTCGCGATTCACTGTAAATTTATTTCCAACAGCAATTTTGAAGACATATTGATCAATGATTCCATCAGTACAAAGCGCACACCAAACAGTGACATTCTCCGGATGCAACGATGTGGAGAAAACCGCCTGTGCCAGTGGTTCACGTCATGTCCAGTGGTCGTTCGGCTTCAATTTCCGCATAAGTCTGATTACATATGCCCGCAAATTAGGATCCTTTCTTAAAATTTTGCATAATGTGGATGAGCCCAGGCTTAATTGTTGAGCGCGATGTGGAATCGACTCACTTGGGTCTTCATACTTTACTACACTACACTACGCATTACAGGTGCTATGGTTTCTTCATTACGCACTGCACGCCATCTGGATCGATGCATGTTACCATGGTGCGGACATGATTCATGATAAATCGGATTAATTGGCCTGATGAACGATTTTGTTAGCCATAAAGTTGACGGAGTGGGTGATGAGTCTTCCGAAAGGTGATAAATTTTTCGAAATTTACATACAATGCTCAGGCGTCAACCTATTTATGACAAAATTGCAAACTAAACTAAGTATGAAACGCATGACAGCTGTCACAACATACGTAGTATTGAAAAGACTAGCCAACTTAATGTTCTACGTCTTTGCCGGGTTATTGGTATTCCTCAAACATATCCAATTCACTTGGTTTGATTGGATTTTTGATTTACATTCTCTTTGAGTATTTTTGATGAAGTGATATTATCCTAACAGCCACAGATTGACTGCTTCTTTTCATCTGTTTTAAGACGAAGGAACCAACGCAGGGTTCGTGCTGCGCGTAGTATGAAATTGTGACCAGCGAAAAGTTTTCGAAAACAGAAAAGATTATGGATAAAACAGTGGAAGATATTAAGAACAAATTTTTTGGCATTTATCATCTGCACTGGAGCGTCCTTTGCATTGCTTAGTGCTTATTATATTCATTTGGGTTCCATTATATTGCCCTTTTCGTATTTGCAAGGCAGCAAATACCTCTGTGTCGTTGACCTAGATCGTATTCCATGATAAGTTGTCGTTATCATCCACTGAATATGAAATTCCCTTGGACACAGACTGAAAATTGCTGTCTTGAAATTTTTTCATATATCTTACCTAAGCGTTTAGTCCTTGAAAATGTACAGTGGAGTAAGTCATTCTCAACCTACTTGCCTACACATTTAAGTCCTGTTTTTCATAAAATCCAATTAATAAACCAACGAAATTCAATGCAAACTAAATGCCAAGGAAAACTAAGTACTTGTTGATGACTTATTAAAATGTCAACCCATTTACGATTATTGTAGACTTTCAATTTTTCATTACTCATTAAATACACAAAATGTTGCATGTTTCTAACAACCTAAATAGCCAAATATTTTTCTGATCTCACGCTAAAGTGAAAAATTGTCATTTCATTTCGATAAGCTTGTCAATTCTCATTTAATTAACTAACGATTGAACTATGAACATCGCAAGTTTTACAAGTCAACCACCTTGTTTTACTATAGTAATCGTATCTACTACACTTGGATAACGATGACGACTACCAATACTAACTACTACTACTACCCCCATAAAGCAGTTTTGTAGGTAGGAATAAATTTTATCTACCAGAAATGTGTCCACAGTAGTCAACTACAATTTGGCGAGTACAAAAACCAGTCGAAGAAACCCATGTCCATCGATCAGTGATCATGGAGCCGTCAACATGATGGATGGACATATTAGGAAACTGAATATTTCAGCAAAACACTTATTCGCTGGATTATGATTGCGGTGACCAAAGTTGAATTGGTTAAAAGTAGAGGAGAGGAATCCAAAAGAAGAAACACGATGCGAGTTAAATGTAGAAACGAAAATTTGGTACGACAATTATCTAACATATGTGATAACATAGTGAAAGTACCGGTAGTATATGCTCAAAGAAACAAAACTGACAAAACTTTTACGATGTAGGGACGGGGTTGCCTGTTGGAGCCTGCATGATCCCGTGCATGCCCTCTAAGTACAATAATTATCCTCAAAAGAATCGTGTAGGCTTAAGATACCACCAAATCATGCTCAAAAAGGGGTGACCAAGGAAGGGTGATAACCTCACCAATAAATAGTTACATGGAATACATAAACACATTCCAGATGCGAACATATATTTTCGCACCAAACATTCTTGTACGATTAGTTCTATGCGATGATTGAAAAATTCATTTAAGGTACAAGTTTCTGAAGAAACCATTGTCCTTTCGCTGTCCTTCTGTAGATTTCCTAACGAATACGTATTCGTTGTCACGTGGCTTACTTGGTTCAGTGACCACACGTGTATTGCAGAGAAGTCAGACGAATTGGACAAGGTTCAATCGGATGACTGGAGTGATCATTGAAGGACGAGAAAGAAGTGGAATGGGATGACACTTCTAAATTATAGTCAAAACAATAACGAACTAACGGGCACACTGACGGAAATAAGGAGGCACACACAAAGAATAGGGCTTCACTTATTTCTCTGTGCAAAAATCTTTTTAAAGGTAAAGGTAAGTAAATTTTAAAGTTTGTATTTATACGGTTACAAGCATCTTCAAACCCTGGTTTTCCTACTGTCTACCTGCACTTACTGCCAGTTTTGAAGCGACATATCAACCATCTAACAACACGCTACAAAGATCGATAGCGACTCCAATATAAAATGCCTGTGTTCAATCTGTCAAAAAAGGTCGATTCGAGACTTCAACTGAAGCGGTTGTCAATAAATTTAGATTTTCAAAAAAACAAAAAAAAAAACCTTCTGATTGTGTCAAAATTCAATATAACTTTTATGCGTGAGTGAAGACAAAAGAAAAGAGAGACTACAATAGTAATAGATTAAATATCAACTAGTAACTGAACGAGTGACGTGAGCCGCGAAAGGACGCCGACTTGCGCCATTTTCCTAATTGTGGACGTGATGTCTAGGACATCGATTTATATCTCGTTGCGAGTGTCCAGTCAAGAATCCGGGAAATGTCTGAGGAACAGACACCGAAATCAAAACTAAAATCGAGAGGACATCGGAAGAATGCGCTGTTATCGCCTCAAGTGAAGGAAGTCATATCCAAAGAACTGCAACTAGTCTTCAAATCAGCAGACCAACCGGCCGGATCAAGCTCGTCAAAAATGGACATAGCGACGACCAGCACCACCAGAGCAGACATCAAAATGTCTGGCGATAGCTCCTGCACGAACGAAGACGAGATACAAGCGGTGATCAACGACGACGTAGCAAGATTCAAATTAGCAATCGGTAGATTAGTTTGTAAGGCGAGTAAAATTCAAAATACTAACAACACTAACAAGATTAGTCCCAATAAGTTTTCAACCATTTCTCCACCTACTAACAGTTCACCCTTTGCCTCTAGCAGCAGCCCAAAACCATCTTGGCTACCGCCAATCTTTATCAACAATGTCCCCCCCCCCGCCGACTCTACGACTGATGATGCGCAGTTTTCCGAGTGCAAGATATCGAGTTAAGTCGATATCAGACGCCTACCAAAAGATTGTGGTAGATAACGTCGCGTCGTACGACTGTATAATTAAAATAATGAGAGAACGAAAATTGGGTGGTCACACTTTCACGCCTGCAATACGCAGGAAACCGGTTGTCGTGCTTAAGGGCCTCAGCTCTCTGTTTTCAGAGGAAGAAATCCTTGAAGATATAAAACTCCAAGTACCGGAAATGGCTAACCTAAATGGAGAGTCGTACGCCTCCGTGGCGAAAAATTCCTCCCCTCTCAGTAACCCGCAAGATCGGCGTGAATAATACCAGGAGGAAAACTCTTTGAACCTCATTGCTCAGGAAACTCAGAACATGTTTAGAATCTCACTCCCATGCCTACTCATAAAAGCCCGCGAATTCTGGGCAACCTACAAACATTCGCCTCAAGAACAGAAACCAGACGCATTATTCAACTTCTGTTTGTATGTCACTGGAGGGCAGTAAGCTAAGATTCTTATGGCTAAATATAAACTACCTCCAGAGACACGACAAGCGCTTAGCGCTACAATACCTGTTAGAACGGTACTCACCAGATTTCGCTCTCATCAGCGAAACTCGCTTATCAGTAAGACACAAACTGCACTTCCCACATTATAACATATTCCGTAATGACGAAGGCACAGGTACGCTAATCATGGTTCGAACGATCCATACCGCCTAGCAGGTGGAATGCACTGTCACTCCTCTTTCGTGTACTCTCGCTACTGTTCATCTGCGGGTTAACCAAAGCCATCTATGTAAAGTATTGCTAGAAGCACTGTACGTATCATGCGGAACCGGAATCCCTATTAAATCCAAACTCAGCCAAATAATAAACATTGGACAGAACTGCGAGTGAATAATTATAGGAGGTGATTTCATAGCCAGACACCCTACATGGGGCGATAGCGCAACTAATACCAATGGTTCAACACTCTCCAAATGGCTTCAATACATCAACCAAACATCCCTTTGTATTATTAATGCAGGTGAACCAACATTTCCGAGGGGCAGCTCTTTCCTAGACAATTTCCTGGCGTCCGCCTCTCTTCTCACCCCAAACCACTCAAATGTCAAGTGCACCACCACGCCGGGACCTTCCGGCCTCTTCGCGCTTCTGCTCGACGTACAACTACGCGGGATCACCCCAATCACCCCGCCTCAGAGACTAAGTCGCTGTTTCGCAGCCCTAGATTGGTCAGCAATCAACGACGAACTTTCAGATCAACTTGAGGGAAAACATCCGGACTATAAGATACTCAGTAATTCAGAAATAGACAACTCCATCCAAGAACTCTCTGCGAGCATACTAAAGACCCTCAACAAATACGCACCCGCCAAACCACCTTCGTTTTTCATTTATGGAAAATCATCTCTTCATACCACTCACCTCATTCGAGCCAAAGCTAGGTGGCAACAACGCCTTATGAGAATCTTTCATAAGAATCTAAACCACATTAACGATGAATACGTTTCAATGAAAGCCCAAATAAACTGTCTTGACACCCTTATAAGGGCGAACACGCGTACAGAGCTGAAGAAAAAGTTCAAAGATTTCCTTTGCGGGCGTTGATTTCCTTGAAACCATCCGCTAATGTTTTCAAGGAAATCAACGCCCTCACCGGCCGGCGGACCTCAAACTTCGACATAAATAAGAGCCCAATGCGATTGAATGGGGAAACAGTAACGTCAACGGAGCAAAAACGATCTGTGGCTCCAACCACTCAACCATCTGATCGCAAAAAAGTCCTCGGCTGATCACAACTTCAACGCCACTGTTGAGCGGAAAGTCAACGAGTTTCTGCAAGGATACCAGGGCTCCTTTCTGACAATCTTCTCCCCCACTAACCGAGCTATATGCCCTTCAAGCGAACCCTTCAAATGCTTCTTTGCAACGCCCGACCAAGTCCTCTCCACATTAAGCTCATTAAACCATAAAAAGTCAGCTGGGCGAGACGAAATCTCCAACTACGTTCTAAGGAAATGTTCCACCACCGTATTTAAACCCCTCATCTGCATTATAAACCAGTGCATGAGCAACGGCTACTTTCCTCGAGCCTGGAAAACCGCAGTTCTAATACCCTTACCCAAAAAAAAATTCAAACGGAGATATAGGTAAATTTAGGGCAATATCCATGCTCTCGAATTTAGGGAAGATATTAGAGAAGATCATACTTCTATCGTTCAAACCATTTGCCAAACCCCTCTTGCCTGCCCAGCAATTCGGATTTCAAGAGAATTTATCTACTTCTAAGCAGTGCTACTGCTACACGACCGAATTTTGACCGAGCGAAGAATAAAGCAAACAACCGTGGCATGCTCCATTGATCTCGAAAAAGTATTCGATTCAGTGTGGTCAAATGGACTTATTTATAAACTGCTCAACAACGAATGCCCTATTCCAGTTGTTCGCATCATAGCTGACTTTCTCCAAGAAAGTTTCTGTTCCGTAAAGATAGCGGACACATGTTCAAACCTAATTAGTATGAACTCGGGCGTCCCATAGGGATCCATTCTCGGACCGCATCTCTTTAACTTCTTCCTCCACGATATCCCCATGGACCAGCCAACAAGTATTTTAAATGGCCCTACTCAGAACGTGGTATTGCTTTTGAGGTGCCAAGACCACTTTTGGCATCCATTCAGCGCTGACCTCTGTTAACCAAAGATGGTCATGAAGGATTCCGGAAATTATCGTATCGGTTACTCCAATCATTTCTACAATTTGGCTTTTTCTTTACTTTACAGAAGATTACTATGAAAGTGAAAGTTTTTCTTCTTCAGATGGTGATTAAACTCAAGAAAGCCAAAATATTTTTGTTCGTTACCGTGAAGAGATACTTCGTATAGGGGATACTTCCTATAGTGAGGCAACGAATAATAATGATGGGCATAATGTTGGCCATGAAACTGAATGACGCGAGGATACAGCAATAGTTATAGAGTTTTATTTTTGTGAAAGTGAATGTGCTATCAACCTACAAATCAATTCATATTCAAGTCCACGAGCCATTTTTGATAAAATCTTTTATAAAAACTTAATAAAATTCTGACATTACTTAATATTTAAACTTCTGTGACCTTATAGATAAAACTATGGTATAAAAAAGTCATTTTTCATATTTTGGAGGTACGTGCATGGAGCTCCTCGAATTGAGAGAACCCCTTACAAAATAATTAATTAAACTATAATGACATACTTCAACTGTCATCATCAGCAGCTAGTATCATCCACAAAACATCGAACGTTAGTTTACTTCTTTCTTCAATTCTTCTGTCTTTGCCTTTAATATTTCTTTAGCATTATGCACGGGGAATACTAATCAATATTTTAATGAAACATTCCGACACCAGAGAATGACAAACGAAATACAACTTGCCGTCGTCGTTGCAAAAATTGCACATAAATAAAGTTCGAAAAGAATTTGTTACAGATTTGTCCTGAAAACCCACGTTTATGTCCAGAATGTTTTGAGTATTATCATTTGCTTCATGCTTCAAATGCTATCTAAAATTAAGATCTTTTTAATTTGAATTTATCTTAGAATATTTCAAATTTTTATTCTTTATATTTGGCCTTTAAATAAAATCTGTATGAAAAGGACTCCTTGCTTTGTTCGTTTTGAGAATTTGTGAAAAAAATAAAAAAGGATTAATAATCGAATTTAAAGTCTTCTTTGCCGTCCACCTGTCTGGCTTTTAACAATAAATAGTGTCCCAAAATTTATTAAGGTATTCGATCAATTATTACCAAAATAAGTTTGTTGCTGCGGTCTCACCAATTTGCTCATCAATTGCAAGTATGCATATTTCAAAGTGATTAACAATTAAATCTTGGTAGACTTGTTTTCTTTCTCATCGAGCTTGCAATCTTTAGACGAAATAGTCCTTTTTTCGGTGTGCTTCCCGTTCAACACCAGGAGGGTCTTTTTGGGCGATTGAAATTATTGGGCATCTGAGCCATCCACGTTAATTCGGTAGGTATGCACATATCGTTACAATATTCAAACATCTAAAACTACATGCATCCCGAAAGAAATTCGGTAATTGAAAGGAATGTTTTGTTGTTGATCATGCGAACAGATCAACATCACAATTCATTGATCGTAATTTTTTTTCCTCGGCTCGACCTCTCAGTTTGTCGCCTTTACCTTCCTCGGCCACTTGATAGATTTGTGTTTTGTTTTGTTCTCTCAGGTTGGAATTCCAGGTACCTACCTGTCTGTCTTTTATCTTGTACATATAATTCGGACGCGAGGAGCATTTACATAAATAAATGTTCGGACATAAGAAAAATCCTATCAATCATGTCCAATTGGTCAGATCAGTGTGACTGATCGCGATTTGAACGATCTCAAATCAAGATACAAGATGTTGAGATCTTACGCAAGTTGGTAGCTACAAGCCATTGCCTAATGGTGTTACCAGCGGTTTTGTCTTCCTGCTTCTCTTTTTTTTTTAATTCTTTTGCATTTCATGTCCGTGATCGGTGATCAATACGTTTACATACGGATATTTGGTGCTTATTGGACACGAACCGCAAGAGTTCTTGTACAATTGAGGTCTTGGGAAAGATCACCTTTATTTCTTCACATTTCTTCGAAGCTTACAGTTTTTGCTTCTTCGTCGTCTTGAATATTTATATATCTAGTGCTTTTTATCGGTTTTTCGTCTGTTAGGGATTATGATAAATGCACAGCATACAAAACGTCGCGAGATTAAATGCCGATTGAAAAAATTGCTAATAACAGTCACTAGTAAAGATTCAAAATGGAATTATTCCAATCAGGTTTAGTGAAGAGTTCACCAGCAATTAAACTGATGAAACCAACAGCTACTTGCAACAACCTATAACTCGTTCGAGTGAAGCCATAATAAATCACCTGGCTACCGAATTAATTTCATGTATAGAAATTGATTTAAAAGAAATGCTTTATCTTACCCCCGTGTAAACACAATCATCGATCATTGATTTTTTCCACAGAATTTATCTATGAGATATTTATGCATGATTGCTACATGCATGTTCAGTGATACGAGACGCAGCGTTTTTGTCGATCAAATTCGGGGTTTGGCATGCTGCGTTATTGGGAGCGTTATCCTGTTGAAATGTTCAACCATCATTCTCTGTCAAGCAAAACGAAAATCAGCGAGAGATTAATTTTCTGTTTGATTTGCACATTTTTCAGTAGCAAGGAATATCGTGAATAACTCGTTTAAATAATTACGTAAGCAATTTTGCACAATTAACAAAGCTTACATGGACTTTTTTCGCGTTTGAGTGCGATGCATGCTGGCTAGACAACATTGATAGAATCCTTGAAGGCAAAACTATTCGGAAATGGTCGCGGCAGGGAGCTAATAGCTTAGAGGAGTTGTAAATATGAGAGGTATCTACAAGGAATGAAAGTGATGGAAATTTCACACAGAAAAACAACTAGTGAGGAATTAAGCTTGTCATATGGAGAGCCTTGGGAGACTTCATAAACAAGATAAAGAGACGAACGTTAGCTGTAACTAATCAACTTAATTAGAATCAAGAGCTTTTTCGGTTGTTTTGGCTTCCTAATTAAATCTTGCTGTAATGTTTGACTAAATTAAACTAAATTATTGCGAAAAATGTAAGGAAATCGACTTTTTGATTGATAAACTTTTTCTGATCACTGGAAAACTATTAAAATTTTTTACTGTTCATATTTTTGAAAAGTCCTCCTTCTGATATATCCTTGTTATTTCGTTACAGCACGTGTTTTGTCCGAATTGTTTTATGTTTCTCCCTCGTTTCCCGTCGGTTTCCTTGTATCGTTCACATACGTTTTTTAATGGTCCGTCATCTTTGGTGTCTTGTTTCGTCCAGGACGAACGACACAAGGAAATAGACAAACAACAACATAAAGCAAAATTTCCTTTTTAGTCTTAGTAACAACTACTTCATTAAAACAAGAGACTTCCTTTCGTATGCAACATAAATCGTAAGTATTATTAGTCCTAAGCTGAATGATGCCATGACTGATTATCTGAAAACAGGAAGTAATATTGATTGCCATAAAATCCTACTAAAACCAAATTATTTTTCACTACTCGTCTGTCGAACGTCTGAAACTCCGTATGAAATGTTTAATTTATTTATTACATTTGATTTTTTAGCGGCAATGATTCCGGCCAAAGATCATTAACAAAACAATTTCTTGCAGAAAGTTCGCCATATGTTCCATCGTCTAAATATTATTCTGTCTTTATTTATCATTTACTAAAGACGTTCGAAATGAAAATTGCCATTGAAAGTGTAGAAACCAGCTTGAAACCTGGTAATTGTCTGAAAAGTAATAAAGAACAAAAAATACAAGAATACTCCACAAATCCTTGGGCAACATCATGCACTGACTTCAAGAATAGAAAAAGAACTCAGAGAAACGAATTTCTAGCAGAAAACATAAAAAAAAGTCTGAAGTCCGGAGCTGAAGCTGGAATAAAGGCTTAAACGAGCGGCGATTAAAGCTAGCATCCAGCTCATACCTCGCAAGAGGAATACTAGATACCAAAGAAGTTCCTGAGTTTGCTAAGGCCAATAGTCACACAAAATACCAACCAGTTAAACCAGAGCTTGATGATTGCTAGCAAATAACTCAAAAACCATACGTACTGATAGAGTCTACATGAACCCTTTCAATGACTTCACGGAACGAGGAATCAAAAATATGATCCAGCATAAAAATGGTCTGAACAGTCATCTGGAACACTCATCTAGGTCACTAACACCATCTACGTCACAAGAACAGTTGAATTTCTGTTGAAATTGAGAGCGGAATCCACGAAGAAGAAGAGCTCATCGGTAAAGGTTGTCACGGGTCCGCTGGACCAAAAGCAGTAGTTAAATTTAAGGGTTAAATCAAGGCCTCACTAGAGGCTATGTACTATCGATGTGTTGGGAAAGTTGCTAATTTTGACGAAATCAGCTCCAGTAACTTCAAAAACAACAAAGCTAAGCCGACGGGTAGAAATCAAAACAATCGTTTTATATCGTTTAATATATTCAACTAAACTCTTTGGTATGAAAAAAAGTCCAAATCGGTTTAGTAGTATAAATAGCATCTGATACTTTGTTTTGTGGTCATTTTAGTAAGTTGGAAGGATTCTATGAGAGTATACAATGCTTCTAAGGCATCACCACTGAGCGTTAAGGTAAACACAAGTGAAACGTCAACCCTCTAACATAAATAGAAAGAATTAAAGACTCGTGTTCCAGAATCCGCAAAAATTTCAGTTCAAGGAAACTTTAGGGGAAGCAAAAACTGCGTGTGATCCGATTCCTTCCGACTAAACTGTATCGCAGAACTATAGAGAAAAACATACTATACTGGCGAGGAGGTTAAGGAGTTAATTCACTGCTGGTATCCCAACAATGTCACCACAGAGAATTTGCACTGGCTTCAATCCGAAAATTTCAGCATAAGTTTACAAGAACATAACCATGTCAAAGAAAATATCTTTGTCCTGATAAGTGATTGAGATTTTCGACATTTTATTGTAGCGTTCAAGTGTTAAATGACCCAATACATTCTTTCTACTACATCCGAGATAACGGCACAAATACTGAAAGTGGATCCTTGAGGGCAACCTCAACACCAAAAAATTGAATGATGAACGATTCCTGCGGAGAGCTAGTCTTCACAATTGATACTTTTACAATTGATACAACTTCACAATCATTACTTTATAGGCCTTCGGCTCATCATAATTTTTGTACGAATGGATGTTGTATTAAATTAATTAGTACCTCCTCCTCCTCCTTTTAGTAAAATGATTCTGATGTTAACACTGGGTAGACACAAACCCAGTGTCAACATGTCCACCACAGTTTAACATATGTTTAAAAATCGCTTGGAAAACCAAGAATTAAGGCACAAAACGACCCGTCAATTGAGTGCTATAATCGAATTGAAATTGGTGAACATGTCACAAAGCCCATTCCCAGGAATGTATCTGATTGTTAATTTCTTTCACGATGTCTTAGTCGAAATTTTGCTTTGTTGTGAATAAAATAATTTGTTGCCGTGAAGTAACAGTTTGGATTTTTAAATACCAATTGAACCCTTCGAATCCTCGGCATCATAGTTCAGTATTCGACAAGCCTGTTAGAAAATGTGAGGCTCTATATTTTCAAGAAAAAGTATGTTTTTTAACATACAAAAAATGAACACAAAAATAAACAAAAAAATATACATAATAATAAATAAATAATAAATATTAAATAATTTATAATAATAAATAATGAATATTAAAATAATATGAAAATTGTTGTTACAAGCGGCGTTTGAATAAAAAAAATAATAAGGCTAGTAGTCAATGCTTAAGCTCAATGCTGAGTCCAACAATCTCTATTTCACCCTGAACTATTTCGGACTCTAAAAAGAAGACTTTCGAAGTATCTCGAAGCCATCACCCTGATTGCATAATATGTGACAATGTATACAAAATTGAACGAGTTGTAGAGACGTTTGAGCTGCAATTTAGGGAAAACTAGGGAGACCCTTCAAGAGAAAAGAGGGTTTCACGATCCGCTAGCAAACTTCAGGCTTAAGGAAGTAAAATACAGTTAAGTTTTTTTAAAACATTCTGAAAGAACGATTTGGAAAAACATTTTAAAAGAAGTATCCAGGGAATGCATTAGGGTTGATGGCGTCGTATAGGTGGTCATGAAAAGATGATCTGTGATGTTTGATATGGAACAAGCACTTGCCAAAGTCAGGCATATTGGACTAATAATTAAAATGCAAGAACTCCGATTTGCAGCTCATCCCAATTATTTTTAGATATTTCAGTGCTATCATCAATTGAAATCGGAGTCCTGAAGAGATCAACTTCAGGTAATCCCACGCTGGACCTAAAACGAAAAAAACTATCGTTTACGATAACGGTAGTATATTAACCACAGAAAAAACGACTAGCTCACCGACAGGATTTGTGTTAGGTACTCAATCGCATTAGCTCCGACAAAACTTTAACTCAAGCATGGTTTCACGAGGCTTAATCAGGAATAGACTAGCCGTTTGCTTCTGAGATTTTGAAAAGGGTGATGGTGGTTGGTGATGGGAACGGTGGGATGGGATCATTTCTAGATGACTCCAACGCAGTTAGATGGTTGTACTACTTTCCTTAGCTTTACTTGAAATGGGTGGAAAAAAAGCTTCTTCTTCAGTGCCACAAATCACTATTATGAACGTTTTAACAAAAAGAGGCATTCGACTAGGTCAAATTAGGGATGGGACCGCATATAGGTCAAAACAAGCGTCACCTGGGTTGCAATGCAAAACCACTAACTGTAGACCTAGCAGAAAAAACTTGTTTTCCTAAAGAGTACCCGATCATCGAATTATTAAAAGGAGGCTCAAACTGTTTAAGATCCAAATATACACTAAAAAACAGGTACTAGCAAGGAATAAGAAATACAATAACGTACATAAGAAGGTGATTTGGTTAGAGCCACGCTGGATGAAGGTAATCATCCCAAAGAATCGCTTTTCAGTTAAGTATTCTGGTGGTCTAACATTCGCCAATATCACGAGAACCTTCGAGATAGAAGTTTGCTGCTCTAGGGATAAGACCAATTTATGTCAAATTGAAAGATATTCAATAAAAGCAAAAAAGAGTCGTCAAATATTAAAATAATTCGTTCGTTTGTATCCATTCATGTGTGCATTGATGAAGATAACTGAACTGGAAATAAGGAACACTAAGGAATATGTCAACATGAACTGGGTATGCATATTAGGGCATCTTGGTTCGAAAAATTGTCTTCAAATCTTTAAGCCTGATTGAAGCGTTTAAAGCGTGGCAAGCAGCAATAAATCAGATCGTCAACCGACAATGTTATGAAGAGAGAAAACACTGCTACTAGGCGAACCACGACCTTTGTTCCATTTTTCAGAAGTTTTTATAAGAAGAGCAAAACTTCTGAATTGTTAATATGACGAGAGAGATTCAAATATAAATGAGCCTTTAAAAAACACAATTTTATTTTACACTTAAGATGAAAATACACTCCTTAGTAATGCATTTTTCTTATCGAAGGGTACGTTTTTGACTTTTTCAAAGAATGGCTTCGGGCGGGTATGCAACAAATTTTTGAACAAACTGTTTAACTTGTTGATTGTTTTGAAAACGCCCTCCTACAAATGCCCCCTTGAGAGGCCCAAACGTATAGAAATAACATAGTGAAAAGTTGGGGCTGTAGGGAGGGTATTAAAGTGCAGTCCAATGCATTTCAACGATTTTTTGGGTTATGAGGGCAACAGCCTTCGGTCTTGCATTCTTATTCGAAAGCAATAGGTGTGCAATGGGCTGACGACGTTTTTTGACTAGTGTACGGCTGGAAGCTGACGTAGAAGGCCAAAATAGTAGGAACAGCTTATTGAGTGACGGTCGTGAAACAAATGAGTTATATGACATCCTTGAGGGTTCTAAACATCCGATGACATAACCTTCTCAGCTGGCAAGCATGTAGTCGATTTTAATGGTCCTGGTTCTCCCATTCTCCTCCACTCCATACTTAACTTTTCTGATTCGGGAGTGTGATAGTAAAATCGCCCTTTTGGCGCACGACACATTGCGTCTCTAGAAAACCTACCCTTCATCCTGAAAACCAACAAGAAGCCTCTGAGAAACTTCAAATCTAACAATTTTGTGATTTTTAGTAAGCTAACGTGGAATCCAAGTGGTATCGGACGATGATTTATACACTTCCAACACTGATTCCCGTAATTGATTTGCGTTGAAGTAACGATATTTCCCAATAAGTTCGCGAGCCACTGCAAAGTTGTCAGGAGTAATGCTGGACCTGGGATTTCCTCTGTGAGTTACCTTTTTCACAACGCTTCCCCCATTCGGCACCCCAGGCTTTCGTTCTTGAAACCATGAAAGTGCATTCTCCCCAAAATGTGCACACAATCGATTCCGATTTTTAGCTGGTTTAAAGTTAAAATTATTATTTTGCGTTGCACAACCGAAGAATTAACTTCCCTTTCTCTTATTTTCATATTAATTTTAAAATTTGTGAGGACTTAACATTTAGATTTTTTTTGTAAATTTACTGGTTTTTTAGCGCCGTATCGCTTCGCAACAATTGGCGCCCAAACTATTGGTACAGGGTTATATTAATTTAATTTTGATTTTTTTTGGTATTTTAATTTAAAGTTTTTCTCTTAACAAATTTTATTCAAAGTTAAACCAAATTCTTGTAAAGTTTAAAATTTTTTCATGTTGCGATTGAAACTCTGGGGGGCCTGGCTTGAAAAGTGGCCTTTGCATTTCAGGGGATTAATTTTTTTTTATTTTTGGTTGAGGATTTTTGTTTTAATTTTTCTGTTTCTTTTTTAAAATCATGGATCGACGTTCGCCGCTGTCGCAGTGGCGCCCACCGTGCTGGATTTTATGTATCAGTCTTCACCGGCTATGATAGCTCGCGTTGGTTTGTGTAAACGATGGTGGGAACTATCGAGTTTTGTGTCGCTGGCTATATCTCCCTGTACGGGATAGCTGGACATCGTTCCAGCTCTTGGAATTAGCCAACGCTCTCTAGCCTTCCGACACTTGTCCGAGCTATTGTGGAATCTGTTGAGATCCAGAATAGCCTCGTAGTCGACCCGGAATGGTGACAGTTTGAACGGAGTCCACAGTGGAAGTTCATGGTCAGGCAAGGCACGGACTGACTTATGCTTGCTTTTATGTCTGTTCGAAATTTCATCCTCTAATTTTAGCCTTTTGTGTTTCCCATCCTGAATATCCCATAAATGAAGGAGAAATGAAATACTCAATAAATTTCTTTCACGGCACTACAGTTTAGTGATTTAACTGTGAACATGAGCGTTTGGTTGCAATTCCATTTGGCTGGCCTCTCCTTTTCGTCTACTCGAGCCTCGTGCAACGATGTGTGCGGATTGAGTCAGCATGAAAGAGAATAGGCAAGGCGACCACCAGCCATAAGGCGTAGTCCAGGAGTAAGTACTATACGAGTTGAGGGGGAGCCTAGTAGTAGTTGTGAAGAGGACGCCGCAGGTACTCTTCCTTATTATTATCTGAGGAAACTAAGACGGACCTAAGAAGCCGAAATTCCGGTAGTACCATCTCAATTGCACGCCATAAACACTGCAGCATCAAGGCAACCATCCGATGACAACAATCAGAAGCAGTACCGGGTATGCTGGAATTGCCGGGATCTAGGACAAATCTTTATGGACTGTCCCGCCCCCACAAGCCATATTTTCTGTTTTGGTTGCGGACAAGAAGACACTCTGAAACCACAGTGTATCCGCTGCCGCGGACGTGGTCCACCAACGCAGACCACCCCTCATCCTGTTTTCGCAAAACCTTCCAGGTCTCCAGGCCGGGTAGATGTCGCCACTAATGTTGACCCTGAGTTACGCCGCCTCCCTTGACTGTGCTACGATTCCTCCGACCCCCAGCTTGCTCACACTTCCAGTCATATTACTCCGCCTAGCTCTCCAACCTACGTACGTGGTGTTGGAACGGCGAGGGATAGCCCAGAGTTGTCGGTTACCTATGCTACGTGCCCCTGGCGGAGCCGGTTCCAGAGATCTTGGAGGTATTTCACTGCCCGCCGCTTCCCGAAGCATGCTTGCGTGGAGTCGATTGTTACAACTTCAGGAGACAATCGACTTTATGCCGCATTTACGATCAAAGGACGGCTATTAACTGGGTCGCCCGATAGCGGTGCCAGCGTGAGCATCCTCGGAGCTGGTAACATGGACTTACTGTCGGACTTGGGATTGTAAATCCACCCGATGCACGCCCAGGTTCAGACGGCGTCAAGACACAAAGACTCCGTTCAGGGATACGTCACGACATTGGTGCGCTTCAATAATAAAACTAAGCTGATGCGGTTCCTAGTTGTTCCAACGCTGACTCACCCTATATATTTAGGCATGGACTTCTGGGATCTCTTCAAGATTGCACCAATACAAGTCAACGCTATCGGAGCAACCACAGATCCTTCGAATCTGAATTCCATCTGTTGTCTCCACAGGATCAGCAACGAATTGAGTTGGTCAAGCAGCAGTTTCCTTCTTACAACCAGAGAGGCTTGGGCAGAACCAGTCTCGTGTCACATAATATCGACAGTGGTTCCGCCTGACCCGTTAAACAGCGACATTACGCTGTCTCCCCAGTTGTCCAGAAGTTGTTGTATGATGAACTCGATTGCATGCTGTCTCTGGAGGTAATAGAGGAAAGTCTGAGTTCCTGAGGTCTCCCGTGAAACTGGTAAAGAGGCCCGGCTGCATGAGACACTCAATGTCTGGGTCGTCCCCACGACTGGTGCGAGTCACGCTGGTAAAATTAAAGAGCGGATGCGGAGATGCTTGAGTGAAATAGAATCGTCAAGTATCTCCGTACTGGGTTCGAATCCAGTGCTGGTGTTAACCTTTTTTTTACTCTTTATAATTAATGCAAACATCTTCATAGTGATAGAGATTCGTATGTAAAATCAAATGCAATTTGCTATGAGGATGATTGCTTTGACCCAAAGGGTGAAAGGTTAACATCGATTTTGGCGATAGCGGAGCTTACGGTGGAGGTCTGGCGAATGAAAAAGGGATATTTGGCGGCGGTTGAGAGAGTTGGAGTTTTTTCGGTAAGGTGAAGCGGTTGGACGACAAGTTGGCAGCGTGACATAAAGAATTCTGAAAATTGTGATTCGAAAATTTTTAAGTGAATTTATGCTAAATTGTTTACATTGTATAACCCGACGGCGCAGGATATTCAATTTATATTTCGCACGTTGTTTTAGGGAGAGACAATTCATCATGCACCGGGAGAAATTAGTGAAATTATTGAGATCAGGTTTTTTGCTTGGTATTGTTACAAAAAAAATAACCTTTTGTTTTGTTCGTTAAGGGCAAGATCTAAGTAAGTGAATTTTCAAACAAAAAATACCAAACTGACACAGTAAATGCGTGCGCATTTTTTTGAATAAAGCTTAAAAATATTTTGTGCATTTTATTTGAAGAAAATCTCTGTGCCCAAGAGTACGATTTGAAAAATTATGTGAAAGTGAAATAAGGATTTGTTGCTTCAATTAGAAGCATTTTAAACATTCTGTAAAGTGCTACCACCGTTTGTCAATCAACCAAAAAAACTGCAAAAATTGAGCTTAGTCCGTATTTCATTAATTAAATATTTTAATGGAAGCCATGTTTCCCGTAGAAAATAGTAGACTTAGATAAAAGCATGAAATGCTGAGATGTGATAGTGAGAAAAATGTTTTTCTAAAGGATATTCCATAAAAAAAATAAAGAAAAAAAATTTGCCTGTTTGCAAGTGACTAAATGCATTAAAGAGAGTGAGAGTTTTGTATATGGTGCGTATGTGACTTTGTAACAAAAACTTTTAGAGACATATTACATAAAATGAAATAACGTATTATATGAATGAGCTTAAAGTGAAAATCCAGCGAAAATATTCTCAGTACGAATAAACTTTTATTTTGAATTGCACTCAACGTGAAATGCTTTCCCTGAACGAGGAATAGTTGGTAATTGTATTCGAAAAAAGAAAATTCGAGAAAATTTGGAAAACATCATAGAATAGGTGATTTATTATATTTATATTATAACTGGATTCAATATTGCATGCCTGTGAACCGTACCCGATCGGGTTAGGTGGTGATTTTTTTCCTTTTAATTTATGCATTTCTTTTTGTTTTCTTTCGCGGCTGGTAGATTCCATTTTTATTTTCACTTTCTTTTTCGATTAAGGTTTTCTTTATATTTTTATTTATTTTAGTATTTTTTTTTAGTTTCTAATTCCATGCTAGTATAAGCTTTTCGTATTTTCCTTATTATATAATCTTATTTTTTTATTCTTATTTTTATTTGTATGCAATTATAAATAATAAAAAATGAAGTTTAACTAAAACATTTTTTTTTCATTTCTACTTCTACTCTCCTTCGTCCTTATCCCTTATTCCCCCCCCCCCCCACAAATTATGGGATGTTGGTGTTTCATGTAAGGTGGCCCAGCACGGGCAGTGATCTTCCCCGAACGACCCCGACCAGCTGAGCCTAGCCGGCCTCAGTATGCCACCTGGGGGTTATGAGATCACTGCCATATAAATGTCTGCGATCGCGGCAGCGTGTTCGCAACAGCACTCCAAACATCCTTCCTCCCTTCCGTAGGTGAAGCACGTACCTTCCGGTAGGATCCCCGGCCATTCCATTTCTGTTCCTCTGTATGGATGGGGTTATTGTTCAAAGTTTTACTATTTTTAAGCAAAACAGGACGGATTGTTCTGAGGTCATTCCAAGTCAAGTCCATCTTCCACCTAGTTTTAATTTGAATTTCCCTTTCCGCTGTTAATGGTGGCACTTACAATAGTCTACTGTTGCTACGTTTCGAATGGCAAATTTATAAACTGAAAAGTCTTTAAGGATAAGAGGTTTCAGAAACGGATAGGTATTACAGATCTTAGAAACGTGGTGAATTACCTATACTTATAATTATTATAGGTAACCGCCATAACCTGGCCGCAGCAGGAATACGGAAAACAGAATTTCTCGCGGCAACAGCTCTGGAGATTCATTCGGACCAGTTTTAAGTGATCGATTGTAATGACAGGGCTGGATCTAATACATTATCCATTGAAATTATATTAAAGTATTTGAATTTGTATGGGTTTCATGGAAGCATTCACTCACTGTAGTATGAAAAATTATTGACATCGACTTGTATATTTTCTTTCTCTCAAAAAAAAAGTAATCCACGCGACAATTTTCAGGCATTTACACAGGAAACTGCAGATGTATTGGGTGAACAAATTTATACGTGGGACAAGAATCGTTATATGAATGTTGTAAACGAATAAAAACCCTAGAAATTGTGTCTTCAGTTAATCACATCGAATCATTTGGACTGATAAGTCCACGCATTACGTACAAAAAAGACAAATCTTTGAACTATAAAGTGTCAAAGATATATGAACGACATTTAAGTTCACATCGTTATTTTAATGCAATGGGAAAATAACACATAAAATTTGAAAGCTTCTTCGAACCATAAATACTCTTCCATTTTTGTTTCGACAATTCCGCGATATTCCTATAACCAACCGAAAGATGTGAACCTGAAAGGAATTCCTCTAGTAATTTAGTCAAGCTGCTTCACAATCGTCAATGTCCCGGTTTTCTTGGAAAACAAAACAATTATTGTTTGACGAACAAACATTAAAATGACGAAATGCCCCGAAACTCTCTATCAACAAAAACAATTCGCAATTATCACAAAATGAGCTCATTAAAGTCACATCGCTGAACGATTGACATTAATTTCCATCCAACATACCTTAATTACGATGGCTCATAAAATAGATCTTTAAAATAGCTGATGAAGTTCATAAAAGTCTTGATGATGAACTCAAAAAGCAGAGAGAAAAAAATAACATAATGCCAAAAGATACTCCCATCTACAAATAGTTCCATTTAGAAGCATTGCCGCCGCCATCACCGCCATAGTGATGATGAATTATACCCGAAATCAGTGACCGTAAAATTTTGTAAAACTTATAGGGTGCCATCATTGATATGTGCAGTAGGCGAATAGCAACAATAAAGCATGAGCGGGAACCTGACAAAGATGTGAAAAAATATGATTTTCGTTTCATAAAATCTCAGTTCGAGCGCAAATAGCGAAACGTCTAATTCTTGCCAAACCAAATACTAATTTCCCTGCTCATCCCTCTCCACCAAACGTTATTGACTGAAAGAACTTGCCAACAACAACTAAAAACTACTGAACATTTCTTAACTACTTTTCGGAAGATCTTATCGATGCACACTCAATTCTGAAAAACCACTGAAACAAGCGAAATTATTGTCGAACTTAATTCTCGGTTGGCTTACGCAAGGTGTTTAGGGTCAATCCTGATACCATCAAAATCGGAGGCAAAAAACAAAACAACTTCATGGCGACTACACACAATTCGACCGTCATTTTCGAAAATGTACGAAACGGAAAATTGAGTGTTAGAAGAACAAACAGATTATCTACAACCAAATTATGAGGCATTCAACATGCGTCTCTCCTTTGACACCTGCTCGCACCTGGAACCGCGTGGATGAGCTAATTTTGAGGGGGATGGAACCATAAATAGCGGCGGAATGGTTACAACATTTGCAGATCTACCGCTTTGAAAGTTAATACTACTCACAGCATTTTTGTTGCTCTTTTCGTTTGAGGTCAAACTACACGAATATCCATTATCTCGGCAAATTGCTTTATAATTGTTGTCAGCAATAATAATTATTATTGCGCATTTAAGTTCCATCAAATGTTTCTAGGCGGCCTACACTTCTAATCCCACCGCTTAGCTAATGTGTCGGCTGTTTGTAGGACATCACCTAATCAAGACACCAAAACACATTATTTTCCTTCCTGATAAGATCGATCCCTCCCGATAAGAATTAATTTCCTAATTTTGATTGTTGCTCGGATGAGCGCGACTTTGATGGCAAGGTGTCTAAAACAAATGAAGATTTGCTGCAAATGCCTGTAATTTGGTAGATTTTAACAGTAGTCTGTTAGCTTCGATTGTTCAAAATGAATGCTGTTAGGGTTTTTTTTTCTTCGGGCGGACCAAGGCAGATGGTTCGTTTGGACAAGACATGTAATCAGTGGCATTAGCGAAATCTACGCCGATATCATCTACCACTTCGTCCTACGTGAATGGTTGTAAACATATGCTTACAGTCATTCTCATTTTGCTAGTTTGGATAGTCCTTTGACGGAGCTGATTCGTCATGAAAGTTGAGCAGTGCTTAAATATATCCAAAAAATGTTTCTTCACGATACTTTGTATTTTGAGATCTTGACTTTTTTGAGCCTGAGTGACATGGGACTGCGTTTTGAGAATTTACTCTTAGTGTCCCATTCCAATCAACTTCAATGACCCAAACAGCGGGCTTAGCTTTGGTTGTGTTCATGCTGGCTAAAGTGTATGATTTAAGATAAAATTTAAAGATCCTGTACCTTGATAAAATATTTGTGATCGAACATCGACTCTTTTCGTCGTTTCACAGATTCTTTAAAATTTCGATGCTTGTTACAAAAAAAAACACCATCCAACACATCTTACTCTGATCTAGGTTAGGCTAGACTTTAGGCAGTCTTAGCCTAATTTTAGAATGTAAGATTCTTAACGGGGTAAATTTTCCTGGGACGAGACTATCGAAGGAAAAAATAACTAATGTAAGAAGCAATCTTGTGCATTTCTGTAGAGCGCATAACAAATTCCACTATGCGATGACTTGAACGCTCGGCATACGCATAGGAATTGCACACGCAACAACCAAGCGGGCAAAGGAGTTTATGACATGCTACAAGGCAACAACCTGTTTATTCCTGAACCTTCTTCTTCTACGACCTTCTACGCCCCTCAAGAGGGTAGAACGGTCTTACTCTCTACTTTGCCTTTGGGGATGTAAACGTCTACACCTCGGAGCCCACTGTACTGAAAGTGCTTTCGCCTCCTCATCTTCATGTGATGTTCTTATTAGAAGCAGCAACAAATTCGACTCATATGTTGAAATGATCCCACTTCCTCAAAAAAACTACTTGGCGCATATTAATAATAAAGGACCAAATTTCTTTAGCTCAAGAAACTTCGAGCTCTGTAAATTCAGCGGGAAAAATTGAACAGCAAATAGAGAAACTTAAAAATACCATTTGGGGAGTAATAGATAGAAGGGCACCAAAATATAGCAGAAAAGTCCACGCAATTGAACTCGATGAGGAAGCTCTAGAGCTGATCCGAGCACGTCATTCTCTAAGACGCCTTATTTTCCAAATGGCAGAGAAATCATGACTCCTCGTTGAATACTAGCATAAACTCTCTAACGAGAGCTATCAAGACCAAAATCAAGCACCTCCGAAACAACCACTAGAACAACATCCTCACCAACCTTGACTTTAATGCACGAAAAGTCTGGAAGTTGCCTAAAATTTTGAAACGAGAGGCTCATGATCTTCCATATGCTCTGAACGACGAAAATTATGCCCGGATACATTCTAACGAAGGGAAAGCAAAGTTACTTCCGAACTTATCAGGAAGTAATTTTGAACACCACAATATCTCCTATAGAACGAGCAACAGCATGACAGAAGTAATATTAGTTAAGTCACTGCTAACCGACGAAACCACTGTCATATTACCTCCCGGTGCTCTAATTAAATCGAAACACTTAATCGAGCAAATAAAGAAGCTAAAGAACGGTAACGCCCCTGCAATTGACGGGATTCCTAATACAGTCATCAAAACCTTTCGAAAGAAAGCAATAGTGCTAATTTGCCATATTTTCAACGCCTGCCTGAAGACCACACACTTCCCAAGCTGCTGGGAACACGCTACGAAGCCCGGTAAAGATTCGCATGATCCTAGCAACTACTGGCCAATGTTTACTGGCAGCGCTTGGCAAACTATTCAAGAAGCTAATCTTGAAATGGTTGACGGATTACGTCGAAAACAAAGACATCCTCCTTCACTTCTAGTTTGGTTTCAGACATGGATACTCCACAGAACACCAACTACTACGTGTCTCCAAAGACATAAATGCAACACTAACCAGAAAACAGTCGGTTGGCCTACTGACCATTGTTATTGAAGAAACGTTTGATACCGTCTGGCATAATTGACTAATTCATAAACTTAAAGAGTGTAGTATTCCTCCTTACCTGCTGAAAGTAATCGCATCCTTCATGAGAGATAGAACATACCACGTGAAAGTTCAAGAAGCAACTTCGATTCTCAAAACCGTTCCTGCGGGTGTTCCACAAGGAGCTTGTCCGAGTCCGGTACTTTACAATGTATACACGTCTGACATTCCCATAAGTCAAAACAGCCAATTTGCGGCTTTTGCGGACGACATTTGTCTCTACACCTCTGGCAACAATCCTAACCAGATCATCTCCGATCTAGAATAAATGCTGGAGAAAATCTATCAATTCTTCTACAGGTGGGAAATCAAAATCGATGCCAACAAGACCGCGTCAATATTCTTCAGCAAAAACACAAGCCCGCCATGCTGCCAAACAGACACATAAACTTTTTAGGTCAAATGATTACCTGGTCCGAAGAACTGACTTAATTGGGTCTAAGACTTGATCGAAAACTAACGCTTAAAAATCACATCGAGCACATCAGTTGTAAGGCATTCAAGTCGGTTCTGTCTTTATACCCATTGCTCAATTGAAAGTCGTAAATGAGTCTGCGCAATAAGATCCTTGTCCTCAAAATAAGCATCCAACGTATAATAACCTACGGAGCTCCCACTTGAAACCAATGCGCTAAATACCTTAAAACTAAGCTTCAAGTCACTGAAAATCGTTATTTGAAAATGGCCCTAAGCAGACCTTACTATTACTCCTTCAGATTACTACACCAAATAGCTAATATTAACCCTATCAGCAAGCTTGCGGAGACACGTAGAGCTAATCTGCTCAAAAAAAGCAAAATACTCCCCGAATCCCCTCTTCAAATCATTTAGTAATATGTAAAACCAAGACCAAGTGTTCTCAACCATTGATCTGTCTAGAGTAATTAGTTTATATTTTAGACAACAATTATTGTAAAAAACATTAGTTATAAGTTATATGTAAGGCTAGTGAAGGTTTTTGTTGAATTTTCCTCTGGATCTAGTTACTAGTACCCTTCCTCAGATAACTTATCATGAACTCAGTATAAATTTTATGTTAACACAGTTGCAATGAAGTTTCTTTCAAATCTTTTGACATAAGAAAACAACAGTTAGAACTCTGTACAAATGACAATACCAACAAATAATTATTATATATATAATGTTACTGGCTATCGTTGTAACCAATATAAAAAATTTGTGCAAAATAAAAAAAAATAGATTTTTTTGTAAATTTCTGGCTCAAAAAAAAAAAATTCAAATTTCTAAGATTGATATTCACGCCCTACCTATTGATATTAGAAACAAGCTTTAAAAACTTTAAGAGGATCGATCGAGTCGATTTCGAGAAATCACTGGCACTGTATCAGAAAATGTGGTTTCGACAAAAAACGCGTTTAAAGTTTTTATTACTTAAATAAAATTTAAGAAAACTTATACTGACAGCATTTTTAAGCTAATCTGGACCTGGTATCATCCATACAGTATCGCTACAGCTACTTGGAACATCTCATGTTCTTCATTTCTTCCTTGTCTGAGGCTTTTCCTAGCTTTTTGTGAGATATCTGAGCTGCGGCGTTGGTGACTGGACGCATAATTTATGGCTGTAGGTCCGATTTTAATGCCAATCACCTCTTTTATTTTAAAATTGGTTGCAAAACCTTCATAGTATACACAAGCGACGAGATATCTTGAAATTGTCACTACTTCTGAGCCGCGAAATTGATGCTTAGGCGCCATGGACCAAACACAGCTGTTAGAACTTTCATAATTATTTTGTATATTTCCACCTAAGCATCTTTCTAACAATTCATTTTTAGTAGGATCTTCATGTGTGGACTTCAAAATACTTTGTGCTTGTTTTAAAAGGGGAGCAGGATGCTTGAATTCGTCCAAAGAATAACTGCCCTTTGCTTTTTGGTACTTGCATCGTGATTCGGCACCTTTTGGACAACGGTCATGCTGCGGTTTCTTGTGCACATAAGCGCATCACAAATATGAAACGGCACACGAGGACACAGGACACGAGCATATGTAACGATCATGAAAATTTTAGCAATCCGTACACACAATTGAAGTCCTCGTGTCAAAATAATGACAATGATCGTGTCAAAATAACTTTGATAAAATAATAAATTTTCATTACAAACTTTACACTTTACGCAATTTTGTAGTGTAGAGAAAGCTGAAAATAGTGCAGCATGCAACAAACGGACCTTTGATCACAATCAATAGCAAAGGAAGTATTCCATGTGCTCCGAAGTTGTTTGAGCAGATCTCCTTATTGTTTCTTGGGTTGCATAATCTCCTTCATTACCACGAAATATACGAATTAAAGATGAATAAAAGAGCACGCACTTTCCGTTCTAGAGCCTTTTCGATCACGAACCATTATTTCGAGCAAGGAAGAAAGATGTATTAGCTTCAAAATTCCAATCGAAACTGGCTTTCAAAAAATGGTCAAAAATATATCAAGGTCTAATTGTCTTGTGGAATATACATATATAAACATATATTCTGTTATGTTTATAGAATGTAAAGAAGTGTATTGTATGATGTGTAACACAGCTGAGAAACGAGAGAGAAATGGTAAAGTCCAAACGGGCATGTGAGTACCAAGTATTTCTCGAAGGGAGTCCAAACGAGAGGTTCAGTTTTTGAATATTCTAACTACTAATTGGGGCCGTATTCCGCCAGTATAGCGGCCAAAGTTGTCTTCGAAATGGTCATGCGTCTAAACTTTGTCGACAGAGACGACAGATTTGACGTATTTTACAACAACAAGTTAATTGGCGTTAAATCACAAAATTTGGCAGGGTCCGAAACGAGAAATTATACGCTCATGAATGCTTCTTGTAATAGGACACTGATTGCACGAACTTTATGGAATTTCGCGCCGTACTGTTAAAACCAAAGGTTCCTTGCATTACGGCGATTCAATTCCGGAATGAGAAAATCGTTGATCATGACTCTATAGCAGTCACCATTGACTGTAATATTATTCCCAGCAGCTTTTTGAAGACATATGGACAAATGATTCTACCGGCCCATGAAGCTCAAATGACACAGACTTTCTCCGGATGTAACGGTGCTTAGGCCATCGCATGTGCCTATGGTTGCTGATCACTCAAAATGCGGCAGTTTTGTTTATTGACGTAGCTTTACAATCAGAATTGAGCCTTATCACTTTACGAAATTTTCTTAAGAAAAATTCAGGATCTGCAGCCATTTTTTTCTTTGACCCATACACAGAATCTACAACATACCCGGTGATCGTTCGGCTTCAATTCCTGCACGAATTGGATTTCCGAAGGCTGCCAATCAAGATCCTTCCTTAAAATCTTCCGCAACGTGTGTGGGCCCAAGTTTCATTGTTGTACTCGATATCAAACGGACTCACTTGGGTATTCGTCGATACTAATCTCTTCAGCCGCTTTGGTTTCATCTTAATGCATAGTACGACATCTGGGTCGATGAGTATTATCAGTGAGTGTAAACTTGGTGCGGAAACGATCCATTGTTAATCGATTAATTATTCTGATGAATCGATTATGTCAGCCTGAAAATTGACGCAGTGCTCGATGAGTTTCTCGAACAGAGCCGTTTTTCATTTTTAAAATAAATTTGCACATTTTGGAGAGGCTGCTCACGCCTATTTATGATCAAATGGCAAGCCAAACTAATTATAAAACGCATGACAGCTGTCACGAAGCATCAAATAGTGTTACCAACATAAAGTTCTATGTCTCTAAAAAACACCCGTTATAATGGCGCGTTTTTCTTGGGCGGTCTATATAGAGGTTGTGAGGCATATACTACCGTGCCATTTTGCTGCAGTTTGTATGTGGCTATCCTATATGAGGCTTACTCAGCCTGGCTTGGTTGGATATGGCGAGGAATGCTAAGGGAGAAATTAGTTCCCCCTAGGAAGAAAGCAGCAAGGGATGCAGGGATGTCCGATTTGAGAGACAAGAACCGACGTTGAGGATCCTGAAGGAGACGAGGGAACGGAAGATGAGGCAAGGAATTACCAGCGATAGTGCTGGCGAGCCGACTTACCGCCCTACGAAGAAGTAGGCAACTGTGAATACGATGCCAGCAGAAGCGAAGACGGATGCCGGAAGCGTCAGTGACACAACGGAGTCTGAGCCGGCGATAAGAAGTCGCAGGAGAGCGCAGGGGTCGAGCAGGGCGGAAAATTATAATGAGAAGGCAAAAGAAATCTCGGCGGAGATCAGCTCGATCCTGGTATAAGCTGAATGACCTGTTGACGAAATGAACGCAATAATGAAGAAGCTGATGGCGGAAAATGCGCGCTGTCAAAAAATCATCGAGGGGAACCGCCGCTGGAGAGCACAGCCCGTAATAAATTCAGCCCCAGCTGTTATGTCAGGGCAAATGACCTATGCTTCCGCTGCTGCCACTGCCGTAGAGCACAAGTTGCCGGTGCTGGTAGAACGCCCGCCCAAGCCGAAGCTGGTGGAGACATGGTCGGTAGTGGCCCGTAGCATGAAACCAGATGCATCACCCAAGGAAGTTAGCCGAAGTCGTCAAGAAGGAGGTACTACCCAATCTTAGCGTGAGGATTTATAGAGTGCATTCCCTGAAGAACGGACAGGCTGCTGCATCGAATGAAATCTTTGCAGCATCTGGAGGTAATAGTAAACGACAAAGTAGGAGCTCAAGTCATAGTTTACGACGTTGACTGCTTTTTAAGCAACGATGAACTCCTCATGGGAATTTATGAGCAGATCCTCATGACAGTACTGCCGAAGGAGAGATATAACAAAGGGCTGAGAATTATGTCGTGACCAATCTGCGAAGGCCCCAACGATAGGTAGCAAATGCACACCTCAGGGCTGAAAGGTTGTTTGTTCGTTGTATGTCATATCGTGTTAGCGATTCGATCATGTCGCCGCTGTTTGTCGGGTGAAAGATATCGTTTGTGGACGTAGTTTACAGTCGGGACACAGCTTCGGGCACTGTAACAATCTGCAGCATTGCAGAACTGCGCCTTCCGTGAACTTCATGCCATAAGATCAGAGGTGTGTCCAGTCTACGCGGGCTTAGTCACGAGGTTGAATGCCAGACATTAGTATGGCAGTACACAGAATTGTGCAGTTGAACTGCGCAAGAATTCCCACTGTAATGCACGAATTGGGAGCCTGTATGATACAGAACCATACAGTTGCTGATGTGTTACAGGAACCATGGATTCTATTCGGACCATCTGGCATGCATGTGTATACGTCAACTAATGCGAAGTTTGCGGTAGTTGTGTCTGACTGTAATGTTACCAGGATGCTGATGCATGACCTGAGTTGTGAATATGTATTGTATGGTAGCATTATAGAATTGTTTATTGTGATCATGGTAGCCCCATGCAGCCCTATCTAGAGTACTTAGATCGGGTCTTGCCACGAATTGTTTTCAAGCCCTGTATCCTTGGCATGGATGCCGATGTTGATTTACTGGTGTGGGACAGTAAGTCTTCCACCTGGAAGACTTGCTCGGTTGCTATACGCCGTGAGGAAAAGCTTGCTGATTTGATCTTTTTTCGTGACTTGTGTGTTTGAATGTGTTCTGTGAACTGTCTGCATTTGCGTGAATATTTCTGTGAATTTCTACATTTCTGTGAACTGTCTACATTTGCCAATGGGCCAATTGGTCGTAGTGACATTGATGTGTACTAATAGTGTAGCCATGAGTACCATGCAATTTGGTTGGAGATTCGTGCCTCGTTGGCCGACGAGTGACCATAACCTCATTGAGGTCACAATAACCTCTAATGAGAAGGTGATTACTCACCCGCCAGCAAGGTGGTCTTTGGAGTCATGGGTTCGAATCCAATAGGGTTCGATATAAAGCCCTGGTGCAGAAGTACACTGAGGCAGTGTCTATCGCTGACTTCAGTAATCTTAGCATTAATGAAATGGTGACACATCTACATGGGTGCTATGTGCGGGCTAACAAGAAATTGCTGCTTAAAAAGACAAGACCAACAAAAATACGAGTATCTTGGTAGACGATGGAACTCTCTGCCAAACGCACAGCGGTTATTCGGGCCAGAAGGCAGCTCCAGAAGGCTAGGGGACGCAAACTGGAAACAGTGGGTCAGCTCAGAATTGCTTGCTCTAACTAACGACAGGCACTGACAGTGTTTCACTAGTGAGAATGCTGATTATCCATAGGGGAAGGCTTATAGCTTCTTTCGTGGGGGAAGCGACAAACGAGACTTCCGTGGACTGCGAGTTGACAGCAACCCAGCGCCCACATGAATGGATTGTGTTAGCCATTTGTTGAAGAGTCTATGTATTTGGTGAAGATTTGTTGAAGAGTCTATTTGCGGCAGAGGAAATCGAAACTCCCCATCTTGACAGTAGTGAAAGGGTAGAAATCTAATGCATTCTTTCAGCGCTGGGAGATATATGAAAGTTTTAGCAGACTGCGTTGTCGGAAATCACTTGGATGGGACGGTATGACGGGCGAGATGGGTGAAATCTTCCGGTTAACCACACCAGACTATATCCAATGCTTATTTAGCAGATGCTTCCAACTAGGCTCCTTCCCGATGGACTATAAGCGTGCCTTAGTCGTGATATTGCTTAAGTCGCCGGATAAGGATCTAACGCTTCCTGGGTCGTATCGGCGCATCGCTCTTCTTGGAGAAGGTGATCGTCCGGCGGCTCGAGAGACTGGCTTCCGGCTCCTTGTTGGACAGGCAGTATGGCTTGTGTGAGAGGCGTTCGACCAAGTCAACAAAAATACGAGCTCGGTGTTTTCCTCTATTTTAAAGGGGCATTTGATAATCTTAGCAAGCCCGCCATTCTCGCGATGCTTACCTCGGTTGCGTTCAAGGATATTGGCCTATAGAAAGGCTACTTTTCTAGGTCTGCGTTTGTACAGGGAGTATGTGATGTTGTTAATGTGTCTGATCAGAAGGGTTGTCCACAGGGGTCCATTGCCGGGCCATTTATATGGAACCTTCTAATGGATGATCTGCTAGTTGAGTTAGTGAATATATGATATGTGTGTGCGTATGCGGATGATCTGCTTGAGTTGGTGAAAGGTGACAAGCAAAGGCAGTTGGAGGAAACTACTATGCAATGCATGGCTGTTGTGGCGAGATAGTGTGATAGGTTAGAACTGACCATCTCTGTTGACAAAACGTCAATGATGTTCTTGAAAAGATTACTCAGCCTGAGTCGTCTGCCATGGTAGAGATATGAGGGACGTGCTCTCAAATATGTGACATCGGTGACATATTTTGGAATCCGTGTGGGCGAGAGGCTGCCCTTTTGATACCGCTTTAGGTGGCAAAGAGAACGCAGTTAGCCTCAATGATAAGAAGAATTTGTAGATAAGACCGGGGGATGCGTCGGGAAGCTCTCAAGAAAGTATACTATGGGTTGTTTGTAGCAGTAAGCACATACGGCTCTCCTGTACTTCTTGAGGTTACCATGAGTACTACTGGCATGACGCTTATCACACAGGGACAACGAGCGATGCTAATTGCATGCATACATATATGTCGCATGGTTTCAACCAGTGCCATGCAGGTCCTTATGGTGGTTCCATCGTTGGATCTGGATATCATCCGTAGAGGACTGTCTTAGAGATAACGGAAAGGCTTCACCATAGGGGGGTATGAATGGGGGTACGTGGTACTAATCCTAATGAACAAAGTCGGGCCGCCATTCAGGGAATGTTAAAAGAGGATTTGATTGCTGAATAGCAATCCAGATGGACCGAATGTGCGGAGGGGCGTACCACGTATCAATTCCTACCAAATGTGATGGCTGCAATGAAAATGCAGAACTTTGATTTCTGTTTGGAGTTGAGATATATACTAGCCGAACATGGAAGTCTTAATGAATGGTTGTGTAGTCGTGGTATTCGTGGGTGTATGTTGTGTGGTGCGGGGAGTGAGACTTGGCAGCATGTCTTGTTCGACGGCCGAGCGTATGCCGACCCACGTGTTACGCGTGGTATTGATATGTTTAGGACCCCATTGGAAGGTGGTAATGAGGAGGTCTTTCAGAAGATTAACGAATTCGCCCGTGAAGCCTTCCAATTGAGACTGCAGCACTCTGCTACGCGACGAAGTGCGGACTCTTTCTACGAGTCTACGAGTCCCTTCGTTTTAACCCTATTGTTTTAACTGTCTTATTGCCTTGAATAATCTACTGTTGGTTTATGCTGTTGATCTGGGGGCTACTGGGACACCAAACCATCGAAAGAACGTAAATTAGAAGTAATCTGTGTTCTGCGAAAATCTGAGCAGAGGTTTGATCTGTACCACGGCTTCAGAGAACGCCCATGACAAGTTACTGTCATCCCCCGAAAATGTGCGGAGCATATCCTGGGCGAAACGTAGTGGTTTGTAGTTTACAATGTGGCTAGAAAGTAGTATTTTAGTACCAACTAGTGTTACTTGGGTTTCCTATACTGTAAACTGGAACCTCATTGATAATGGGAGGTGTTGGTTGATGCATCAAATGAGACCGTGAAGTAAGGCCTAATGGTGGTAGGTACTCACGTTAAACGCTTAGATTCATGAGACTCACTCGTTCTACTTCATTTACTCTGTTTTACCCTTAATTCTCGTTAATATATTTTCGATCTTATGTTTTTTTAATCTTCAATTTTCAATGTATGTGGGCTATACTATGAATGATGGATTTGAAATCAATATTTTTACTTTCAGAATTTTAAAAATAATAGTAAATATTAAATAAAAATTGCTTTAAAAAAAAGGTTTAACCTGTAAAGGCTAACGTATGTTTACGTTTACAAATTACCAATATAGGCACTTCAGAATTTATCTCTCTGTCTTTATATTTGTATTATTTTGAGTTTCATTAACATGCGAAAGACTTCCGTGCATCGTTAGTAAGTCAGCCAACGTAGTTTTGTGTAGACTTTTATTTTTGGGAACAATTCGATAAACAAATCAAACAAATGTCTGGGATCCTCAAAGGCAAGGCCTGCAAAATATTAAAGGAGGCATGGAAAATAATGAGAAGGAACTTCAAAAAAGCAAGAAGAGAGAAGAAGGCACAAACTGAAAGAGTGCTTTCATCCATTTCTTGGATGTTTTACGAGTCCGCTTTCCTATCTCGTCCAAGCAAACCTATAGGTCCTTTTGTGCGAACGGTTGCTTTTGATCACTCATGCGCGAATAAAGAAGGCAATGTGGCATTATTCATAATGAAACTGAAAGTGGAAGCTTATGATTAAAAATTGAAAGCAAACCTGGTTTTGCCATGGTAGAAACACGTTCAACCTCCGAACGCAACCTTTTGTTTATCTAGTTAATACGTAAGTTCCAGCAAATTAGGTATAAATACAAACAAATAAACCTGATCTTTTTGAGGAAGCTATCAAAAAGATACAACGGTGATAAAAGAATTTGTCTGTATACAACACATGTTTGAATGGAAACTCTCGGGTAATCAGTGAAACCACAAGAAATTATCACAGGGAGCAACACCCGATACAAAATCTTACTTTGACTTTGACTGATGCAACGATATCAAGGATAAGTTGCAGCCAGCAAGTACGATTGGAGATTAGTCTTGATGATATCCCGAAATTATTACTACGTATGTAAGTAGTTACATGCGATCGTTGAACGCATGTAGCGAAAAGATTGAACACGTTACATGAAGGCCTTAACACATGTTATAAACTTTAGTATTGATAGTAATGTTATAGTTATATTAATGTTAATATTAAGTTGAAGCTCAAATTGTTGAACCCTCATATCAACTTTTAAAGCTTGGGAGTGAGTTGCCCTAGACATATCAAGCGCTCATTTTTTTCAATCAACGGACTTTTAGGCTACAGCAACAAGGATGTAGGTTTTATTTTCATTCTTTCAACATTCAACTATGTGCAATCCATCCTAAATTGTTCAACATGTTCAGACATTAGATTCTTAGATAAACCGCGGTGTGGAACAACCATTCAAAGTCAACTGGACATGACTGGCACTATTTCTTCCGAAACTGAATGTCAAAGCCGTTGACATCTGAAAAAGCGTGAATTATAGATTGTAATGTGCGATTGCTTCGACTTTGGTTGATCTGTGAAAAAAAAGGAATAAAAGAAATAGTCACATACTAAGAAAAACTCACCTTGCGTACTACGGCTCAGTATTGTATCCAGGTATCTTTACACCTATCAACTCAGCTCGATCGAACATGACTGTTGAATGTTGGTGGCAAATATCGTGAGCAATAGTCCAACTTCTTTTTGAATATCTGTTTGTCGGCATGAAATGCGTCTATGGCGATATGACACATTACAAATCAGCGAAATTATTTAACCTTAGGCCTCGGGCTATATTAATCGGTTGTAGCTGTTGTTGCACCGATCCACCTATTTATAATCGCGCACTTATTGTTGCAACTAGCCGGAAAAGTTTTCATGTCAGATGCTTGCGAAAGTCTTGAATAGGTCTTGGTTGGTGGTGTTATTGTTGAATGAAAGATACAAATCAAAAGTATGTTAGGAAGGATTTTTTTCAATTCATGCAGTTTGTCACACTTTTGCCGATGAAAAATTGATACGTACAGATTGAATGGTTGAGATCAGACGCAACACACTTCAGGGACATGTATATCAGGTGCCCAGGAGCGTTGCGAAAGTCTAGCATCGAGTTTGCCAAACCGTTTCGTTCGTTTAAAGTTGCAAAACGGTTACAATTGAATAAATTTGATTTATCTGATATATCATTGTTCCATCGTTAGTCTTGAGTGCAGGACTACTTTTTCGTTTAAATTGATAAAAAATTGCTGTGATTCGAAGGTCTGTTTCAGTCAAACATTGAATCGACTGTGCACCTTGATACTTCAATATTAAAAATATTTCATCAAATTTTCCTTGAAACAAGAAAATTGATTTTTCCTAATTTTATTAATAACCACGTAATGGAAATATGTTCCTGAGTGTTAGATACTACAACCAAGTGTCATTCAGTCCTAGTTACAATGTCTTACCAATAACAATTGCTTTTGGCACATTTGTGCCGAAATTCCAAAAAAAGTTTCCAAGTGAAAATTTGCTACAGGAATGAATTCGTGTTAGTGCATTGTACAAGGCTCTGATATATTTCTTTAAAGGAAGCTTTCAGGACCGTGCAAACAGTTCCATACTACAAGGTATTATTCTTCGCTTAGAATGTATCGTGCATTCGCACTTACGTAATTTACTCATAGAAAAATGCATTTTATTGCTTGCCCGTTTGAATGTCTTGAATAAAGCTGATCAGTGTGCTTACGTTAATCATGAAAACATTGAAAGTGCTTGAGGATTTCGAAGGATAATAATTAATAAACATGAGAATATTACTAGGGGAAGTTGTATATATATATTTTAGGATACTTAGAAGCAGCAGCACAGGTGTCAAGTCTAGTGAGTCCTGTCGATAAGGCTCGTTAGCAACAAATAATCAAGTTTTAGCAAGGGATTAGCACCGATTAAACGATGCAACAAAGTTAAAAAATGTTTACATTCACTGTGTTCGCAGTATGGAATTATATTTTGACAGATTAAACAGGGGCGGATCTACTTAAAGGCTTTTTGGGCTGCAGCCCAGGGCCCCGCGAATACAGAGGGTCCCCAACCGAACTGAAACCAATAGACGATATTGTCAATAATAAAAATTACCTAGAATTTAAAAAAAATCCGATCATAAGGTTGGCAACACTGCGATCAATCAACCCGTGTGCGCATCTATCAAACGGAACGGGGAATTCCCTGTCGCTTGTTTTCGGTCGGTGTATTCCGTGTATTGTCTATTATTGGGGACTTCCCTCCGCTTATCGCCCGACGCAATTTTGTTAATTTTCCGCACTTCTGCTATCGTCGACTATATTAACGAATTGACTTTGTTATTGTTAGAAATGTGTTTAGTGCGTGTGTTTAGTTTACTTGGTGATAGATAACTTAAAAGTTATAAGGACCGGACCTTTCTCTTAATTTACTAAAATTGAAAGTATTCAGCATAACTAGACTTCTTGATTTTAATAGGCAGTAGGTAAGTAAAAAGAATTATATTATTATTATTATTATAATTATTCAGTTTTCAAAACTAAATGAATCGAACTCGTTCGATATTTAATGATAATTTGTGAATTGCTACACTCAATTAAAATTAAAAGTTCTATCCAGTTCTTTGTTTATTTTCAGAAAAATATCTTATTTTACAATATGTCTGCTAGAAAATATAAAAGTGGAGCTGAAAAAAGAAAATTACAGTTTGGTCGAGAAAAAGAAAGAAATAAATGCGCAAAAATTGAAACTTTTTTTCAATCAGAACATATAAACGCGAATGAAATAGCTATAAATCCATTAAAAAACGTAAAGGAAGGTATTTTATGCGAAGAGAATCTAACCGAAGGAAAGCGAAAAATCGCAAAACCAGGAAAAAAAAATACAATTGATGAAAATATGCAAGATTTTGAAAACCAGAAAAAAAATACCAACGATGAAAATGTGCAATATCTTGACTTCCAGCAACCCTCTGGTTCCTCTGAAAACGAAATTGGTGTTCAGCAAAAGGAAGGTAATACCGACACCGAGGTGGAAAGAAATTTAGAAAAAATTAAGTTTTAGTTTGAGAAATATGTTGACGTGGGCATGTGGCCAGATTTGCTAAATAATGATTTTATTAATTCCGTCCTCTCACATGAAAAGATCCGAAGACTATACAGTGGCTCAATAAAGAAGTCGGACACACACCCATTTGCACTTGAAAAGGGAATAAACAACAGAAGAATGTATTTTAGAAAAAAACAAAATTTATTTTTTTAGCTCTATATTATTAACTTACGAAAAATAAAATCATTGAAAACATAACTCAATTTTGTGATTATTAAAAAATAAAAAGTTAAAATGCAGCCAAATTTCACGTCAGAAAAGAACTCGGACAGCACTCTCCTTCTTTTTGAGTTTAAAAGGGGGATTCCCCGGATTTTGTGTAGTTGACAGCTCTTAGCATCTGAGTAAAACAAATTGAAACCGTAAATTTTATACGTGGGTGAAATTGTGTGAATTGTGAACCTTCATGGGGGTGAAATTGTGTAAAATGGGAAGGCAACGTAGTCAAACTTCTTTAGAAGTAAGAGAACTCATTTTGAAACATTACAAAGAAGGATTACCGGTCCGTACTATAGGGGAAATCGTAAACAGATCACACTCTACTGTTCATGATATAATTAAACGATTTAAATCATGCAGATCAGTGCAAAATAAACAAAAAAGTGGTAGACCTAGAGTGTTTTCGAAGTCAGATGAGCGATAGATTGTACAACAAATTCATAAGAATTCGAAATTAAGTGCTCCAAAATTAGCTCAACAAGTATCGAAATATCTTAATAAAAGTGTACATCCTGAAACGATAAGGTTAGTTTTGAGACGAAGAAATCTACATGGAAGAGTAGCCCGTAAAAAACCATTCGTTAGTAAGTGCAATAGGAAAAAGAGACTCAAGTTTGCCAATACATATAAAAATAAAGACCTCATCATTTTGGGAAACTGTGATATTCGCAGACGAAAGTAAATTTAATGTATTTCGCTCAGATGGTCAATGTAATTTTTGGCGAAAAGCTAATCAAGAGCTCAAAGAGTGCAATCTACGATCCACTGTGAAACAAGGAGGTGGCTCGATAATGGTGTGGGGCTGCATGTCCGCTGCTGGTCCAGGTAAACTTTCTGTAATCGATGGAATTATGGACCAAACAAAGTATTTGACCATTCTGAAAGAAAATTTAGTGGAAAGTGCTGAAAAATTCAGAATAAAAGATAACTTCCAATATTACCAGGATAACAACCCAAAGCACAAAGCACTCAATGTGCAATGTGCAAATGGCTGCTGTACAATTGTCCACATGTACTGAAAACACCTCCACAATCTCCTGACATGAATGTTATCGAGCATTTATGGGGTTATTCAGAACACCAATTAAAAAGCTATTCAATTAAAAATAAAGAGGACTTGAAAGTAGTTCTTCAGGCAGAATGGGCCAAAATCGACTCTTCCTTTTGCAAATAACTTGTCGATTCCATGCCTATAAGATTGGAAACCATATTGAAAAATAAAGGATTGCCAACTAAATATTAAAAATAATAATAAAATTCAAAAATCTCACAAAGAATTAACTGTCCGAGTTCTTTTTTGACATGAATTTTGATCTGATATCCATGAGTGAACAAAATACAAGGGACATTTCATAAATAATGCACAAACTTTTTTTTTTAACTTTTATTTTTAATTTTTACAGAAGTATCTCTCTGCATTCCTTCAATATAGTCTCCCTGCTTCTCAATGACTGAATCGCGACGAGTCGGAAGCCTTACTATACCATCGAGGATACCACCTTTGTTCATCCGGCGGATGCCTCCGGTAACGGCAGTAGATAGCTCTTGCAGAGATGAAAAACGACGTCCACGCATAGGTTGGTTCAACTTTGGGAATAGGTCGAAGTCTGGTGATCTCATGTCCGGGCTGCAGGGAGGATGAGGCAACACCTCCCAACCGTATTAGCGTAGCTTTTCGTTTACGACATGTCCAATGTGCGGACGAGCATTGTCATGGAGAATGAGTGGTCTAGGGTTGAGCAACTGAGGTCGGTTCTTTTACATTTTTCTACGCAGATTCTACAGAAAATCACGATAGTAAACTCTTGTGACACTTTTTCTATTCGGAACCCTGTCTGTCATGATGATTCCTTGGTTATCGTATGTTAAGATCATCCTTTGTTTGACCTTTGTTTGTGTTTTTCGAAATTTTTTGGTCGTGGGGAAGATGGGCTTTTCACTCATTGGACTATGATGACAATTCCAGCTCGAAGTCTCTAACCCATGTCTCATAAATCGGAACAATTCGGTTCAAGAATGATTGATCTTCAATACTGAATTTTTGGTTCAGCAAGGTTGCAATGTCTAGGCGTTTTTGCTTCTGTTCACAAGTCAAGTTGTGCGGAACCCATCGCGCCGAAATCTTCCTTTTCTATAAATCATTTGTCAGAATTCGGTAAACTGATGTTGGTGGAATACCTGTAACTTCATAAAGTTCCTCACGAGTCGCATGACGATCTTCTTTGAGAGCATCAGCCACAAGTTTCACACTTCGTGCATCAGTTGATGTTTTCGGTCTTCCTGGTCTTGAATCATCGTTTATGCTAACACGACCACCACGAAAACGTTTGTACCAACGAGAAACTGTGCTATGGTCCACTGTTGACTCACCACAAACCTCACTTACATCACAGTGGATTTCTGTCGGGTTTTTACGACGTAAAGTTTCAATGTTAATGTATGCCAGTTGGTCTTCAATAGTCACCGAACACGAGACACGTGCAGGCTCCATTTAAAAGTCGCGTAACTTAAAAATGCAAAACACTACAAATGAAAGCAAATAACACACTTCTTCCTCAAGCTTTGAACTACAACTGACGAGTTGCTCATTGTTGCAATGCAAACTAACCCGCAGTGGTACCAACCTGTGCAATATTTATGAAATGTCCCACGTAGATCTACACCTTTACCACCAATGCCAAGCGATCACATAACAAGAATAATACGACGATTAAATTCACATAATGTGTTTATTAAATGACACGAATTTAATGGTTTTCATACTCTAATCTAATCCTTTCCAACGCCGTAAGACGCCCAGAGCGCTTCAAGCAGATCGATCTCTCAGAGAAAGTCAATGATCTGCTTCAGCCTCAGGCGTCCCAATTCTTCCTCGGCAATGAAGCAGCTTCCTAAACTTTTTTCTTCTTCTGCGGGGGAGCGTCGCAGTGTGCCGTTATATGCACTGGTGTCTCCTCCATAAGATTGCAAAATATGCACTCATCATTCGCTGTCAAGCCCATCCTTTTGCGATGCCCTCCGAGTGTACAGTACCCTGTGAAGATCCCAGTCAGGAACTTTAGCTTTCTTTTATTCATTTCGATGCGCGCTCAAAACTTCTTCACATAATAAACGTCGAGAAACACCTTCGACATTCGAAGCCCTAGAAATCCATTCCAGAGCCTTTTGCATTCTCTGTCCTCAGTTTTTTTCGGGGTCCTGTGAATGAAATTCATTCCGGTTGCGCTAAAGGGTTCAGGACCGATGAATGCTCTCGATGTTTCTTTCCTCGCCAGTATATCTGGCTGCTCATTACCCTCCATACCTGCGTGCCCCTGCACCCATTAGTTGAATGTATTGCAACAACCTAGAACCATTCTTGATGTAATCACCGGGGATTCAAGTGCTTTTAAGTCTGCATAGCTATCTGACATTAGAGCTATAGTTTTGATTTTGTTTCCTCTGTCTATGTTGAGTTGTGCGCTTACAGCGATGGCATAGATCTCAGCCAGAAATATACTTGGTAAACTTCCCATTGGTCGGTAGTATTTTGTGCCAGCCCTAAATACTCCAATTCCTGTTCCCTCAGATGTCTTGGAACCATCCGTATACCACCTGATTGCATTCCGTCTTATGAGGCGCATATTGGATTCAACGCTCCATTCCCTTTTGTCACTCAGCACCACACAAAAGTTGTTGTGAAAGCTGATTCCCGACGTCAGGAGATCCAATGGTGCGTATATGAATGGGTACACCTTCACTAGTTTAGCTTTTTACTTGTGCCTAATTCTGCGGTCATTTCCTCTTCCTCCATGGAAGATTCTTGTTATTGAAGATATCGCTACTATTTCTATCACCAAATGAAGTGGCGATAGGTTTAAGATTTTCTGGACAGCTGCCATGGGACATGACTTTATGGCTCCCGTGATTAAGACACATGCCAAACGCTGAACTCGCTCGAGTGCAAGCCTCGTCTTGCGTTCTTGGATTTTATCTGCCCAGGCCACCGCTCCATAGGTGATGATTAGTCTCACCATCATGGTGTACATCCACCGCAGGATTTCCGGGTTACTCCAGGACTTGCCTGCCATGTTCCTTCACACCATCAGAGCTCTGACAGCCTTTGCAGACATTCTCTTAAGGTGTCCGCTCCACCTAAGCCTACCGTCCAACAGCAATCCGAGATACTTAATTTCATTTTTATACCCAATCTCCGTCTCATTTAGATATAAGGTGCGGAGTTAGTTCATATGTTTTCTTCTTGTGAACGGCACTAGTGTGGTTTTATTGGGGTTAAGCCTTAGACCTATCTCTTGGCCCCAGCTGTTCACAATTCGTATTTTCCTCTTGTAAGAATTGCGTTATCATTCGCATAAGCGTGACATGTCACCCAAGCTTCTGACAGTCTGACTAAGATTTCTTCTGCCACAAGAGTCCATAGTAGTGGTGAAAGAACACCTCCTTGTGGACATCCATGATTTATACGTACGTTGATGTTCATACGATGTACATACGACGGTTCGCACCGAGACAGCCTGCGAATAAGGGTATTAACCTCCCTTTTCGTGAGTGCCCTCTTTACCGCATTGTGGCTGGTATTGTCAAAGGCCCCTTCAATATCAAGAAATGCACCAAGCGCTAATTCTTTATATTCTAAGGATTCTTTAATTCTGCGTATCAACTCGTACAGTGCAGTGTCTGTTAATTTTCCCGTCCTGTGTGCGTGTTGATTTGAATGTAGTGGATATTTTGTCAGGTGTGTTGTCCTAGTATAATTATCTACCACTTTCTCCATCGTTTAGAAATGGAACGACGTTAAACGAATCGGTCGGCACGCCTTTGGATTAGTAGATATAGCCCACGAGTAGATCGGGAAAAATTATCCACCCTGGTAGAGCCGATATACCGAGGTAAGGGTCTTATTTGAATCCGGAGGTGCCCCCGGTGTCCGGAGTTTTCATATTTAGGACCAAGGACTTCTTGGCCACACAGTCTTCGGCATATGCTGCCCCACCTTAGCTTGGGGTCTTTTACGACCATTTACAGTGTAGCAGGTCAGTGTAGGTTTCGCTTCAGTTCAGCACACATGAGCCTCTTGCTTACCCCTAAAACATGAACAGTGGTAAACAGAATCATACATGTCAGTTGAACTTACTCCCAGCCCGACCCCCACATTTACATGCATGGACTTTTCCACTGAAAAGCCTTATCCCTGCTCAGCAGTGAGACCGTTCTGTAGTGAGAGTGGGAAAAGAAAATAGGAAGTTTTCTTGTTATAATAACATTATTATAATAAAAATATTGTGCCCAGGATCGGTGATAAAGATGGTTACGAGTGAAGGAGAGGCATGAAGTATGTTGTGGCATCGTGAAATGTCTAGTATGGCCGTCAAAGACGACTTCATACATGTAGATGCTAAGTCACATTGACTGTCATAACTTCATATTAGGAATTCCTCCTTTATACAGGATTCGAACTGTTTCGATGACTGTGTTGAGAAGAGACTCAACTCCACATCCAACGAAGCGTAGTTTTGCAGTCATAGTGGACAAAACTATGAAGGAGACGTATTCAGTCTGAGACAGAAAACTACGAACGGTTGAAAATCAACTTACTTAAGGATTATATGAGATTGTATACAACTCTTAGCAAAGTACAATCAGCTAGAAAAGAGTTCATCTAGGCCATTTGGAGAAGGAAGCGTGCGGAATGGTTGGCTCCGAAAGATGAGATCAACAATGACGTTTGGCGTGAAGGTTACTAACGCGTCACCCGAAGACTTTTCACAATACTGCCAAATGTTAAAATTGATCTAATGGCAGATAGGATCCTAACAGACATCTCGATAATGATTGGAAGCTTGCTTCCATGCCTTATAGAAACATATCCCCTATTAAAAAATGTCACAATCAGCCTCAGGTTCCCCTACCATGAATTTTCATTACATGCGTGAATACACTGCGATTGGAAAAGAAAACATTAAATTTAAACAGAAAAGAATTCCAAAAACCAAGTCTAAATGTTACACTCTATACAAATCACACACCTTGAATTAACACAAAAAAATTAGATACAATTATTTTGAATTAAAGTTTGTAAACCAAGTAGGCATTAATATTTTTGAATTAAATTAAATTAAACCAAGTAGGCGATGAATGATATAAATAGTAGTAAAATTGTCCTGAAGAGGGAGAGTTATTTCTTCGCGTCAAAAGGTACGGACAAGCCTCTGTTTCCTATCACCCAATGTGAGGCTGCATTGGGTTGCCTTTTTGAATAAGTGAATTTGAATAATATCACTTTAAGATTCACATGAGAGCTGTGATTATCCATCAATATCAATGCTGGATTCTCATTTGATGGCCTAAGATGCATCACAAAGTGTTAAAGCGCTTTAACCAAACAGTCCTCAGTCATCCATTCAGAAGCTTGAGCCAACCCTAGAGCTCTAGGCGGACCATTATTTAACACAATATCTTTATAGTTTACTCTAGGAAACACAAAAAATACGCGGTAAGAAACCACCAGCAGCATTAATAAAGAATAGAGTTGTCACCAATGCTCCTCGTTCAGCTGAGGTAACTTGCCCAATTTGTGTCGAACCTCTTTCAGCTATGACTTTAGGAGGATTGGTGATGGTGCTGCAGCCTGTTTCGTCGGCGTTAAAAATCATATTGGGAGAAAAATTGTATTTGCGTAAATCAGTGCTTAGTTTCTCAAAAAACGTGTTTACATTATTTTTATTAAAACTTGTTGCACGGGCTAGAGAAGTGCTTTCAAGTTTTCTCACAGCTAAATCGTTGTGTCTGCTCATAAATCCTTTGAGCCAATCTTTACTTGCAGTTTTAATTTCCTTCCATTTATCCGGGCAGATATCGTTGGCCATGGCGTAATCAAATGCTAGCTTCTTAGTTTGATGTCTTATTAGGCCATAGCACATTTTGGAAGCAGTTTTTAAATAATTCGCAAGCATATTTTCCTGGTCTGTTGTGAAAATACGCTTATTTCCTATATAAGGACAGTGTTTATAAGATGATTCACCAGAAGCTTTTATTTTTTTAACTATTTTAGCTAAGTAAGCCCTCGACATATTTAAAACAAGTGCAGTTTTGTTTATGGACTGACCTTTCTCCAAAATTTCATTGACTGCTTCTTCAATTGCCGATTTTTCGGGTCTTTTTCGTTTTTTTAGACCAGGCTTCTCCATAATGCAATATCTGAAGCAAATAATTTAATGATGTATGAAAAAAATGCATATTTATTATTAGTATATTTTATTTACAAAATTCAAATGCAGGGTTATGAACGAGCCGGTTATAAAAGAGCCAGCTCTTTTATGGCCCATTCACTCGGCTCTTTCAAAACTTACTCTTAAAAAAAATATAACCTTAGAAATAACAACAATATCAAAACTTTCGCGGCTCAGTTTTTATGCAACTGCAAAGCCAAATATATGCACAAACTCAGTCTACAATTCATATACCTATATTTGTTTACAGTAAAATACCAAAAAAAAAACAACTTAAAAGAAGTAAAATACTTACTTTTTAGTGCCAAAAACTTTAACTCAATACACCGGCGTCTGTTGATATCGGCAAACTGTCAAATGTTTGTGGGTGACGAGAAATCAGTGTTGCCACTTAAAAATAAAATCCCCAACCAAATCCGTTCCTAAACTACCGAAATAATAGAAGTGGCTCTTTCAAAACCTGGCTCCTTCATGCCACTTCTCCCCTAAACGACTCATCCAAAATAATTAAAAGAAAACTGCCAAACGCACTGTAAAGGCTTATGAGGTTGATACTCTCGAAATATAATTCTCAAAATAAGGTAGTAATCATTTGGGCCTTCTGCCTGCATGCAGAAAAAACTATTGTAACGAGAATATGTAAACTTCATTGAAATGAGAGCTCATTATTGAAACGATATTCAGTGGCTGATTTTATTATTCAGCTATAAATCAGAAAATTTACAACATCGATGCAAACTACTTCCAACCAACTCCCCTTAGAATCAACCAGAAATGAAATTTTCAAGCCAAAGGCTACTTGATGACATCCTATTTCCTCCATCCATGCCCTCTCATCAGGGATACAAACACACCCACAAATTTGAAAACTTTCAGCACTTGGCTTGCTAAATGCAGGAAAACATTCGAGGTAAAGTGGTTGCCAACGAATTCAGAAAATCTTTCTGCTAGACAACCCCCCCCCCCCTTCGGGCGTAGCTACATCCCCACAAGCTCATGTAAAAGTCATTTTCGCAGCAACTGACGTGATACCGAGCATAGTCGAGACTGAAGCACTCAATATGTTTGGCTGATCCCATACTCTACTATATTACCCCATTGTGCAGTATTAGTTTAAATGCACTTTTCCAGATTCCATGCACATAGTACTGTGCTGCAAAGTCGATCGTCAGCTCCTTTGGGATTCCTCTACCGAAGCAACTTGGTAGGACTAATGAAACGCTGCTTCGCAACAACTTTGCGGAGAGGAAAGACAAACTTGCATGCACTTTAAGGTACAATGCGCGACCTATCCTAAAACTATCTTGGATGCAACACGGAACGCTTACCCATCGCAAGTTTATATAAAAAAGTGAGAGAAAGGAAGAGAAAAGGAACTAAATCTAAAGAAATTCGAAAAAAATCGATTTTTCATCACTGTTTTCCGATCGGAAGGAATGGCGGAAAAGTTGAAAAGAATTGGAAAAGTGCGATTTTTTAAATCGATAATGGCAAGTGTTTCTGCAGTTTTGCTAAAATTCTTAATGCCTGAATCGGAAGGAAGGACGGAAGTAGTATAAGAAAGAGTGCACCGACAAATAATTGAGCTAATGCTGAAAAAATTTTAGAACAAATATTTCAGGAAAGCTGCATGAGAAGATTCGGGGAAACGATTGATTTAGAAAATTCTGAAAGAATTCATAGATTTCAGTTTGAGTAGATAAGTACATGGATTCACTACATACTAGTGAGATAGTCGTACTTCCCGGATCGAAGAACATTTTGTTGAAGCGTTCCCATTTAATTCTCTACAATTTTGATAAATTTTGTTGATTTAATGCACTTTAAAAATTCCAGTTAAGAAGACCAATCCAACTTAAGTGGAATCTGCTCGGCTCTACACTCAGTATATTTTCATTTCTAAAATTTTTTTTATTTATAATTTCTGGTTGTATACATTTCCAACTTTGGTAGTTGATCGTTGTTTCACTTAACAACAAATGAACAGGTTTTCTCGGATGGCACGAATTGTAAAGGATGCTTTTTAAGATTTATAGAACTTTCAGTTGGCAGAACTTTTTAATGCTACGTAGAGTCTGACAGCTGTAATGCATTTTAATGGTCAGTTAAGGCCGAAATACAATATTCCGTCACGGCGATACGTGAGCGCGAAGCGATTCCCCCCCCCCCCCCCGTCGTCACGCAACGCGTTCAATTTACAATGCACGCGATGCCGGGAACATTAATTTTCATATGACAAATGGTGACAGAACTTAATGACAATTTAACATTTGACATTGTTTAGCTGTCAAATATACTTGGCCAGTTTGGATATATTTTACATATAGAGATAGACTTTTTAGATAGTTAGGAGATGCCATTCGCTCTTATGGCTTATTTAGTGAGACAGCTTAATATATAAATTATTTAAAACTTATGATTACATAAATCTGAAACTAATCCTATTCCTAACTATAATTAAAACTAAGGCTATGCCTATTCTTATAACTAATCTAGGTTAAAGAATTTTTACGTCTATTTTAGTTTTAACATGTTGCATTGAAATTGTAATTATTGTCATGTACGCAGGGGACGTCTATACTCCCCTCCCGTCGGTACCTTACCCGTAGGTTCCTGGAAGGATGGACGTCCCGTGCCCGCCGCTTGGAGTTGAGTTAGATGGCAAGTTAGAATAGGAGGGCGTTAGCTTAACACTATGTATCTAGATTAATCTTAGATTTTTTTTTGACTTGGAGGTTTTATATTATCTACACTAGTGGTTTCAGCACCGGTATGTATTACGTTTGGATAAAACGTAAAACTGTGGTTTATTAGGGGTGTTTGGATTGAAGGAACCTGGGCGGTATTTGTCGAGGACATTGAGGGGATTAAGGTAATACGGATGATTTACAGTAGGGAATTCTAAGAGTGCGCGGATACTCCGGAGTGTGTGATCTCTCCACTTTTCTATGCGGATCTTACTTGTTGTTGGCATATAGTGGAGTATAGGTACAACGCCTGTTCCTTTGTACAGCACTTTGTTCTTGAATTTCTTTTTTTTGTTGGGTCGTCGCTACTTCGAGAGACATTTCCTCAGAATTTTTCTCTCAAAGCCTTGGAGTTCTTCGCCTTGCTGCCGTTGGTGACATTGTCAACCAGGCTGGGAATTTTAAGTGATGATCGGGCTGACCAGTGTTTTGTACATTAGTACTTTTACGTTCGAGCCTACTGCTTTCGAGGATAGGAGAGAGGAGATGAGAGCAGCCGCTCCTCGTTTTGTTTAGCGTTTTCCTTGCACGGTTCTTTGATTTCAGCCTGTCGTTGAAATGCACTCCTAGATATTTGATATTGTCTTTGAAAGGCGTTGGTTCGCCATCTATCCGTATTTGGGGATGTCTACTTTGTGCCAATGCTAACCTGTGTTCTTTACCACTAGCATTTCCGAAGCAGATTAACTCCGATCCGTTTGCATTGATCTCTAGTCCCCACTTTTTTAAATACGCTTCGGTGTTGTTCACAGCCACCTGCAGCTGGGTTTGAGCTAGAGTTGGGAGTATATTGGTGGCAGTGAGTAGGATATTTTCAGCGTACATGATTAAATCTAAGTCAAAGCTGTTTGGTCTAGGGATATCATGGAAGAAGAAATTGAATAGGGAGGGACCAAGAATAGAATCCTGCGGGACCCCGGAGTAAATTGGGAAGGAATCTGAAGTGATATTGCCTACTTATATTTGCGAGGTTCTGCTTGATAGGAAACTATAAAGGATTCTAAGGACCGGGACTGGGCATGACAATATTTTCAGTTTGAACTTGAGCCCGTTGATCTACACTGAGTCAAATGCTTTTTTAAGGTCAAGAGCGCATGCCACTGTGCACTCTTTCCGCTGAAGATTACGCGAGACTTTTTTGTGTAGCAGCATTATTGCTTGCTCTGTGGACCGTTCACGCTCGAATCCAAACTGAAAATTTGGAGTCAGGGGAAAGTAAAAGTTATTAAAACTTCGAAGAATTATCTTTTCTAAGATTTTGCCGAAATTTGATAATAAAGAAATTAGCCGCAAGTTGGAAATTCTGCCCTCGCAATTAGGCTTTGGTATAGGAATCAGTCTGCTATCTTTCCATGGTTGGGGGAAGTAACCGTTGTTGATGCAGTTGATATATATTATAGTCAGGAAAGAGGATATAATTTTCCTACACTTTTTGAGGACTAAGTTTGGGATTCCGTCGGGACCATGGGATAGCTTGTTATTTATTGTACTAAAGATTTCTTCAACTTCCTTTTTCGAAGTGAAAAAGTCGCCAAAAATTGGGTGCAGTGGAGAAGTAGCTTTATTTGAACTGCAGAATATGGTAAGGTAAGAACCTTCATATCCTTCAGATGTAAGCTGAACTTCGGTATTGATTTTGTTGTTTAGAGCTACGTGAGGAGACTCACGCCTTCGGTATAGGTGTCTGAAGTATCCCTCCCAAGCGCCGATTTTGTCTGAAGGTGCATTGAAAACCTCATTGCCTTGCCGTATGGGATCTTTATCAGGGTTGTATTTGGAACTTTTGCGATCCGTGATTTGTTCAATGGTTTTAAATACCTCTGATTATGGTCTCACAGATCTTAATCTGTGCTTATAATAATTACTTACATCTTCCATAATGTATTTGTGAATTTCTCGGGATAATGGGGATGTCTGGGTTTTTAATTCGAAATACTCTTCGTTTATTCTGTTGTATCTTCTATGGAAAATTCGCTTCAACCGTTGGAGCATATGCTTTCGAATTTTTAACAAGTGGATAGTTTGCTGACTCAGACATCTATATAGCGAGCTGCGAGGTTTCTGGAAGAGGGCATTTAAATCTACACACTCAATTAATGCGACTGTTAGTGCTGATACATGCCTGTCTATTTCAGCGTTTGAGAGGATCTCATTTTCTGGTGGTAAGTTTGGAAGCAAGCCATAGAGACCGTTCCGGAAGTATGACCAGTCTATTGATTTAAATGGTCTGTAGTGAGGAGGACAAGTAGGAACTGGAATATGGGTTCTGAGAGTTATGTTCAAGGGCAGCCCGTGGTGGTCAGACAGAGAAGCAAATGTGGAACATGTATAAGAGTTTATGGGATCGGTGAGTAGATCGGGTGAAATAATGAAATTATCCAAGAAAGAGCGACCTCTCGGGAAGGTTAGGACACCTGCGTTCACAACAGTGGCAGTGAGGAATGAATCGGTGTGGAGCCATTCGAAAAGGGCTTTTCCGTTTGTGTTGTTGGTGAAATCACCCCAATGCTCGTGTCTGGCATTCATGTCACCTCCAATCAGGAATGAGTCGTGCGACGCCGCTGCTGTAAGTATCCTATCGAGGGTAGTGGGGATTAGGGAACCTGTGTTACACGGGAAATACACGGAGCCAATCAAGATTTTCGCAGGGGTTCCGTTGGGTCCTTTAGTGCGGAGTGTCGCTAAGGTACACGAGGAGCTGCCTTGTTCGAAAAAGTTTTGGTAGACATCTAAATCATCTCTACAAATTATGGCTGTGCCCCTGCCAGTATCGCTACGAAGGACGTTGTAATGGTCCACACGCACTTTGTGGTGAGGTTTTAGGCGAGTTTCGTTCAAAAGCAGGATGTCAGGATGGAATGATTTGATCAGGTCCGCCAGGAATAGTCTCTTGTCATGGGAGATTAAGGAATTAATATTGAGGGTGAGAATAATCAGCCTCCTTCTTTCCATAAAAATTAAAGCAGAAGTGTAAGAGAGCCATTGGCTTATCTTGATCAGGCGTGGACTCAAAGGCTGGACGAAAGAAACGGATTTTAGAGAAGAGTTCACAGGGAGATATCCCGAGCCAGTCGATGGTTATTTTTTGTATGTAATCCATGGGATTAACAGTCGGTGATGTCGATAGAGGTGAAGGAATTGCTTATCTGGCTTTTTCAGAATAAGTAGCCGTGGAAGTGATGGAGGGAATATGTTCTGGGGTATTGGAGAATGGGCCGCTACGCTGATGAAAAGGATGCGGTATGTAAAGGATTGAAAGTTGTTCTTTTTTTTCGATCCCCTAGCTCTTTCTCCCAGTCTCTTTCATTCCGTACACCCGGAAAAGTTTGCGGTGTTTTGCACATGGTACAAAATGGAGCTATTTCAGGTTTCCCCATTGTTTTACGTGGACATTCCTGTGATATATGCTGGTCACCGCACGCTACACAACGCGAGTTGAAGCCGCAGTTGGAGGACACGTGTCCAAATCGCTGGCAACGGTAGCACTGTACCAGTTCGCTTCTTTTAGGGCGTTACCAGGTAGCCTGTTGGTGCAACACATAGTGCAATTTAATTAGCGCGTTTTTGTCGCCTTCCGAGGAGACCGTGATTCGGAAAAGGTCAAGTTTATTTGCTCTCGACCATGATGTGGTAAGCGGCGACACAGATTCGATTTTCAGTTCTGGAAGCTGGTTTGGTTTGGATATCTTCAAGTATCGAGTCTGATCCAAAGTCAGAACTTACTCCTCTTAATGCAACTACGTACTTTTTTTTTTCTTTTGGTGTAAACGAGTACCCTACAGCTGAGGTAGATTTAATTAGATTTAGGACGTACTCGTGTGCTTCTAATTTGTCCACCGATATTTTAAAACGAGCGTTTGACAGTCTCGTTATTCGGTAACTTAGTCGTTTACCGTCTGCTGGGGTGAACCTGTCCAATATATCTTTTAGTACAGTCGCCTTGACGTGCTCTACAAAGATTGGTGGGTACCAAAATTTTTGTGTTGGTGCGTTCATTTTCGCATTACCTTCGCTTCGTCTATTGTTTGCCAAGCGGCTAAAAGGATTAACGTTACGAGCACGGTGGTTATGGGAGGATACCGGGGCTTTGTGCCTAGAAACTAATTTGCGCTTCGCTAACAGAAAATCATTAATCTTACTATTTATAAAGTGTACGTCCTTTGTAAAGCACGATGAATTGTCTGGCACGTCTTCCGCCTGCATCATGTTGGATGGAAGTTCCTACCGGGCCGCTTTCGTCCTCGGCTGTTCGGGCATTGTGTCGATCGGCCTACTCAATGTTGTCCATTTTCCCGATATGTTAGATATCTCGGACGCTGTGTGGGGATTATCCCACAATGCAAGTTTGGTTGTAAATCTTCCTCCAGGTTCTGGAATCAATAGCAAGTCCTATTTTCGTTGTGAATATTTTCGAAGAGTGGTTTAGCTGAAATACTTCTAAATGTAACTTTTTTTGCTAAGAAAATCAAAATGTCACTCGTCTGTCAATCTGTCAGATCAACTCTGTCTGCCCATCCACATTATGAAAGATTTATGGGTGGAAGCCAGTGGTTCCCTAACGCCGTTCACTCGTTGTTATAGGGCTGCTTCCACCGAGTAGTCTAAAGCATCGCCATTAAGGTCGAGTTCAGCACCGTACTGTGGATGTGCGAGCAAGGTAGCTTTCGCCAAGCTATATTTTGCCTCTTCAAAATCATTTGTGGCTGTCAATATCTACTTCAGTGGTGCTTTTCCTTTGATGTTCCATGGAGTAGAGAGTTTAAAGGGGCTTGTATCCACGCAGTATTTGGCATACCAATAACGTAGAAGTTGACCATGCCCAGATACTGTCGAAGCTGTTTAGCGGTTGCGGAAATTCAATGATGGCTTGCACTTTTTCTTGTGATGGCCTGATACCTTCGCTAGATACAACATAGCCAAGAGATGGCACCTCGTTGACGCCGAAGATGGTTTTCTTCACGTTGATGACTACGCCGTAGTATGTAAACACTTGAAGACTAGCCGCAGGTGATCTCCATGCTGTTGTTCAGATTCTGAGGCAACGAGGACATCTTCAAGGTAGACGAATTCAAGGCCCCGGAGTACTTCGTCCATGAACCGCTGGAATGTTTGCGCTGCATTTCGGAGGCCAAAGGTCATAAACAAAAACTCGTATAAGCCAAATGGTGTTGTTATGACAGTCTTGTTCACGTCTTCCTCAGTGATGGGAATCTGATGGAATGCTTTTATCAAGTCGATTTTTGAAAAAATCATCTTGCCGCGGAGTGTTTGCGAGAAGTCCTGTATATGCCGAATCGGGTATCTGTCCGGAACAGTACGAGCGTTGAGCGCGCGGTAATCTCCACAAGGACGCCAACTGCCATCGTGCTTTGAAACCATGTGCAAGGGCCGTTCCGAGTTTAATCATTGCGTCAAATTCCTTTTGTGCGATAACGAGTCCATCTGGAGCCAGGCGACGAGGTCTGCTTGCTGCTGGTGGGCCAGGAGTTGCTTTGAGGTAATGCCTTCTTTTGTGGCGTATGTCCAATGAGTGTCCGTCAGGTCATGTAATCTCCGGGAATTCCTCGAGCAGATTGTGATATGTTGTGTCACCTGAGACTACCTTATTGTTTGGGATGTCCGTACTAAACAAATGACCACGAGACGTGAATTTTGTGGTCTTGTCGATAAGTTGTCCGTCCTGTATGTCGACGAGTAGTCCATAAGATGCTAAGAAATCTACTTTGATTATTGGTTTTGTGACATAGGCAACAACGAAGTTCCACAGAAATGGTCGTCTTAGGCTGAGGTCGATTGTTAGAGCCACATCCCGTATGTTGCGATGGTTGATCCGTTGGCAGCGGTGTCTTTTTGCGTGATCCATGTATAAGTGACCGCGGAAAAATGCGTAGATCGGCGTCAGTATCAGGAAGGAAATGTTTGAAGTTCGTTTGGATGTTGCCGCAGGCCAAAATTAATTCTGTGTTGCTTGGGTCCACCAGACCTTGCTTGATTGGTTTCGAGGACGCGTTTCGGCTGTATCTTCAGCTCGTTCTCCGAGCTGAAGATGGCTATACACAGCCAAAACGCGTCCTCGAAGCCAATCAAGCAAAACCCGGCGGACCCAAGCAACACAGAAGGAAATATTTGTTGGATACTCAGTCCGTGATGAACAGTTGGCTTGTTTTTTAGGCTTGAATTGGTTACCACCATTAGTGACTGCCGTTCTTGTTTCCCGAAAACTTGTATGGGGATCTGCAGTTTCTGTCGTTTGATCGAAATTTTTGGTGGAACCAACAAATGTCGTCGTTCGATCGATTCTGTGCTGTGGAGTAACTGCGCGAGCGAGACCTTGCGCGTTCAAAGTTACGGCGTGAAAGAAGTTCTAGCATGCCCAGACTATTCATTTCACGTTCTATCTTGTTCTTTATCTGTTGGCTAAGTCTTATTGAAAGCTATGCAAACTTCGTTGCTAAACTAGTTTCCAATGCTGACGCGTCCAGTGACATTTCGGACACTTGCGATGCGTTTGTTTCTGCCAAAGAAGGGATAATGCGCGCAAGTTCAGCTATAGCGTCAAGCGATCGGTTCCATTTTGTAACCATGATCGCTTGAATTTGCTGGGACAGCCCCCAGGCAGCCAACGCAAGTCCCGTAAAAACAGCGATGGTTTCCGACCGCCCATTGTTACCTTCTCGAGGAGATCGTGAGTCCTTGCTTCCTGTAGGGCGCTGAACTGCTTAGTGAGCTCATCCTTGAGCTTACTGTATGGCAAGTCCTCTGGTCGGCTCATGATACCGTCCTTCAACTCGATGATGTAGCGGGGATCAAGAGCGGTTATCGCATGATTGAAATTCATGGCCGCGCTCTCTACGTTTGCTGCAGCAAAGCTCCCGTCTATGATCGCAAACCATTGGTATAAACTGAGATATTTGGACAGGCGTGAAGTTGGTAGACATCTCTAGCTCGTTGACCGGCATTTCTGATTGAACCTCACTGCACTGATTGAACCACACCAAATTAATCAGTTCGGATCACGTCGGGGTCACCAGTTATGGGTGTTGGCTGCGGAAATAAAAAATGCAAAATATTTTTTTTTGTATCTCAAAAATTAGATCTTGCGTCTTCAACCGCTCGACACCGTGAACGACTCTGATCTGATGTTGAACGTGTGGTATCCCACGTTTATTTATCGGACAGGAATTCAGGATATACGCGATAGACTAATTGCACCCGTGTTGTGTCATTAGTCCGAATTGTGCGAAGAATTGTTTATGGGATTTTCAGGGTAAATTAGATTGGGTTTCTTTCGGGAGAGTTGAGGATTTGGCAGGGATAATTAAATGCAGTGAAGCGTGTGTTGCTGTCTGCCTTTTTATTACTATACGGCCGGGAATTTGTGTAGCGTCAGCACCACAGGTTTTATAGAAGAATCTTGGTTTATATACTTACAAAGTGGCAGGAATTCAAGCCAAAGCTTTATAGCCATATAAACCATGTTTAATTTATATGGTTTCAAAACTACTGTTGGGAATAGTATTTTAATCAATGGTGACCGTATAGAGCCGTAGTCAATAACTTCCTTATCTCGCAAGTGACTCGGCATAATGCAGTAACATTTGGTTTCAAAAGGATGGCGCGACACTCCATGTAGCACACAACGGAATACGTATCGTATCATTTCAACTAATCTCATTTATATCTAATTACATTCAAGATGTCGTTACATGTCGTACCGCGAAAAAAAACCATTAAATAAATAAAATCCATTTCAGACAAAAATATTACTTTGCTACCATGGCCAGGAAATTCACTAGATATGAATTCAATTGAAAATGTATAGCATGAACTGAAGAGGCCCAAAGGTGTACAAAGCTAATAAATAGCCCCAATCGACAAGTGTTGAAGGAAAATATTTAAAACATATCCCATGCAGCCACTGCGATAAGCTTTGGGTCAAAACTTCCATAGAGAGTTCGCCACGTCGCATCGACGCTGTGAAATCAGACAAAGGCGGCAAGACTAAATATTAATAAAAAATTTTAATATTTTTTTAAATTAATTGAATAAAAGTTAATTATAATTATTTAAATGAATTTACAAACCTCGAATCTATTGTAGTTGTATGCTCTATAAATATCATTTGTGAAGATGCAAGTTTTTAAGTAAAATTGTGAGTTTTCAGAAGTATAAGTCATTTTCGGCCGGGGCTGCATTTACTATCACATGTAAATGTTCATTTCTAACACATTTTTGTGTATGTTTACATACATGCGTTTTTGTAGGAGCAGCTTTCGAAGACTTGAAAGTATCCGAATTTATGAAATTGAGATAAAGATAGATTTGAAAGAGTCTAAAAACAACCGTAGGATCCATATAATACACAAAATGCAAGAACTCGTCTGATTACTTCGCCTACTAATCTGCGAATAGCTACAGTTTGCGTCCCTGAAAAACTTCGCTCCCATTGTTCTTGCTTGCTATGTGTAAAGAAAATGAAGATTGAAAATATAAATTGTATAATAAATTATTATATTCATATTATGGAATATGAGCTTCTATCAAGATTATTCGGATAGTATAAAAGCATACTATTTTTTTAAGTTATACGCCCGAATTTGAATCCTATGACAATTTTGAAAAGCCATCAAAAATTTCGTATTCCCAAAATTTACGATTATATACAATTATACAGACAAGTATAATTGTACCAAAACAACCTTCAAACTTCTCCATAAACTCGCCCCCTAGAATCGAAGACTGTTCGTTGCTTTACAGAAACTTCGTTGCTGTAAAACAAATCGAGGAGCAAGCGAATAAACTCTCAAATTAATATTTTTCAGGCAAGAGTATTTTCGAATGAATGAAATGCTCGACACGAGTGAATTCCCCTTTCAATCTCATGCACTTTACAGCTTACCCCACCCAAGTATTCATCACGCTCTGCATTTCGAATCAACTGCAGCCATTTTTGTCGTTTAGGCGGAGCCAACCGCACGAAACCAGTTTCAAGTGTTGCTGCGAGTTTCACAAGCAATAGCACATTGTGTGGGGTAGTGGGCGGAGTACAAGTTAAATGCAACTGCTCATTGTATTGTATCTAACGTCCCCCACTATAGATTCAAGGAGAACTGTTTGTAAGATTGAACTGCACCTAAGAAATTTGGCAACGTGAATCGGTGATGGAATCTTCCCTTTGTGGTAAGAGAAAATTCTTTTGTATATTTTCCAGCTTGAGCAAACATTTTCGGTGTTCGACATTCAAGGGATGATGTGTTAAAGAAAATATTATTGCTACACCCCTCCACTCTCTTTCTCGCACTGTCCGTCGCGAATATTCAGTAAATATTTCTAACTTAGGCTCGGAATTTTCCCACTTGCTTTTTGATACATACTCGTCTGTATCTAAAATGAGATTTAAGAACAGCATCTACGTATTTTCGTTGTGTTTGTGTGGAAAATGTTTTTCATATCGACGCGTGGAGGTGTAGATGGGCAGTCAACACATGCTCGGGCGAGAAAATTGCGTGCGTTAATGATTTTCAAAATGACGTCGATCTTTTGCAGCATCCTATCTCGTTCGTGCCACTGCCAACCAGCATAGATACAGTAATATCTGGGCGCGCGTTTCTTCCCATCAACTATATACATTCATCCTAGATTTTCTTGTTTTTATTGAAGGCTATGAAATTTTCCGGAATTTCTCAGAGATCTGTGGTTTTCATCTGACATAGCCGCCGGGAAAATCACATTTTTTCAAAAGATGTGATATGGAAAAAAAGTGAATTGTGAGGATGGGGACAAAAAGGAAACGAATGAGAGAGAAGGCGAGAGAAAGATATTTTACAAAGTAGCTAAGTATCGCGCGAGCAGCGTTATCCGTTCGAGTGAATATTTGGGGATGGGTGAAATGTAGCACGTGTCGATATGTGCGTGTGAGAGTCTGTTTGTGTGCTTATGCAGATGAAGTGTAATGAAGAAAATTTAGCAGGGTGTTGAATGGTAAGAGGAAAAATTGTGAAAACTGACAGTTTTCAAGTTTCAACGAATTGCTAATTGATTGAGATGATGTGGCACGACAACAAGGATACCAAATGCTAAAGTTTATGGCCTGTAATGAGCGTTTGTAGCTTTCTTTGGCAGCGCTTGTTTCGACAAAGATGAAATTGTGAACAGTACCGTCGGTAGTGTCCTGTGTCATTTACAGTAGTCGAATTGGTATGAGCTGGACTGTTCACTAGCTCGGCAAGTTTATTGTTTATTCTAAAATGACTGTAAAGAATAGGTGAAAATGGAATTTTTGATGTAGATAGAAACTAAATACTCACCAAATCAGTTTTTCAATTTTCTAGTCTGCTTTCAGTGTTTCCTTACTCTAAATTTCATGTAATTTTAAGGGTAATTCATGATTTGTTGACAACAGAATGACTTCATTCGAACATTCCTAATAACTTATTCTTGGTGTTGAATTTTTTCACCAATTTAGGATATGCGAACAATCAAAAATTAAATGAAGTTATGTATTCGTTTGAATGAATAATTTTGTGGCTAGAAGTTATTGTATCATTATATAATTGTTGAAGTTTAGATAACATAGATGAGAAAGGTGAAACTAAAGTGTTAGACAGTAATTGGTAGTCGAACATGGGATATTTGATATTATTCTCAAACTAGATAAATGCACTTAGGACTAAATAAATAAAATCAAATTCTTTACTTAATTTTAAAAGCTGTATGACGTATTAACGTGGAGACCCTGACAGGGCAAATATATACTCTTAACGAATTAACGCCAACATACGACATTGTACATAAATATTGAAAAAGAATTGAAGATCGTCTCTAGGACGCACGTTATGTGTTGGTCCGATATTGAGCTTAAATAAAAAATTAATTTGTTCATATCTTTTAAAACACGTTTTATTTAAAATGGGGTTGAAGATATATTGTAGTTGGATATAATTATTATTCGAATCAGCATCTATTAACAATTTCAAAATGTTCTCGCACTTTGCAGTGTATTCGAACTATGGAAGCGAAGAGCTCATAGATCTTAAAAAAAGTCACGCTATTGCTTTCTTTGGACTTAATATTGTCGCCCGTTGCAATTAGTCAGTTTATTCCTCGATTGAGATATACTCTTCCTCCCGTGTGTCGCCAGTTTCTTCCGAGTTGGCCTCTAAGTCAAAATGCTTCTGTTGGCTGTTAGGAGGATTTCCCAGCGCATGATTGAGGTCTGGTGATCGTGGGAAAGGAATATCTGTGTTTCTACTTGGGTCCGATTCTAATAATTAACTGCATCGATTTTTAAGGATGGATCAACGTCAAAAGGTTCGTATACCTTTGGTTTTGGCTAAGTAACGAGTGGTAATTCGGATTTGGGTTTTGGTATCGTGTTTGCTATTAGAATCGAGGACTTTTTGGTTCTCTAGGCTAATGAAAGAGATCAGGATGGAAATTATTTTTCATTGGTTGGTGATTATAATTATTATGATTCTCTTTGACAGCAAAAGAGGATGATTGCTAGAATCATGCTTTCGAAACGTATTGTTCGCATGCTGAGTCACTTTCTCTAATTCTAACCATAAAAACAAAGCTTTTAGGAGGCTCATAGGGTGGAAAAATCTCCTCCGAACCCCCTCACTAAAGTATCGAATGCCTTTTGCCGATAGCATTGAGTTATGGTGTTTAAAACATCGACTATGGTCCATTACAGACAGTTTTTTCACAATTAGAGAGAAATGATGGTCTGCATTTTAATATAATTCGTTGATTGTATCTGATCCTTGAATTAATGTCGATAATTGAATGCCTAAATTCCGCTTGGTATTCTGGATTTCCTAAATTTCCTAAAATCTGTGTGATGTAATAAAAGGCATTTAGAAATGTTTGGTCAATTTAAAGGAGTGTTGTGCGATTCAAGTATATTTTCAGCTTTACCGGAAAGGCTATCCCTAACAGCAAGGACGACGCACGAAGCACAGGTGGACGAATCAAATTCTGAGGCTTTGACATTGTACGAAAAGTGGTTTTTCAATCGACAAACACTCGGCAAAATATAAGGATTCAAGAAACAAGCCGTGTAAAAGGAGAACAAATTAAAAACTATAAATTATGTTCGTAAATAAATTTTCACTAGATTTTATTATTTATGATCGCAAATTTAAAATAAAACGTATTGGAATTTTAAACACATTAAAATCTGTCTGTCCGAATTGATTATATTTTAAGTTCTTGCTCATAATTTTCTAAGACAAAACAGACACAATGTACTAGAGCCTTACACTTTGTAGCTCAAAGAATTCATAAGGCGTAAACATAATATAGCTCATTCATAGCCCAAATACATAAAATGGCTCATTTTATGAATCTTACATATAAAAATTACAAAAACCAATGAATCTATGAATATAAATGAATATCTCACATAAATGACAATTTTTCAAAAATGCTACATCGAGTTGAGGATCTCTAACGAAAGTTTGCATGGAAAAATGAAAAGCATATTTTATTTTCGCTTGAACTAATAGTAAAAAAATTATCCGGACAATATCACTTTTTGGGGCAATCGAAATTGCTTTCGGCCACAAAGCTTACTTTCCTTTGTTAACTTTATTTTGTATAGTTTCTCTCTTTAATTTATTGTTATTGAAATTATTCGTTTATTGGAAATCTTATTGTTTTATTGATTTTTGTTGTCACTTTAATGCCTAACTTTATTATCTGTCTAAATTTAAAGAAAAGTGTCTGACATTTTCTGCTGCATTGGCGGCATGAAGAAATAAAAACAAACAAAAAACAGCAAATAAATAAATAAAAGAGTGTAAGTACGATTGTTTGTTTTAATCAAGTTTGGTTTGAAATTCTTATTTGCAATCATAATATTTTAATTTAAAAGAAAATCATACGGAATAAAATAGAGCTTAGAGTTGAATAAAAAATAAGCGTTTGTAATTAGATTAAGGCATTTTGTTTTATTAAGATATAGGATATTACACAAAAAAAAATAAACAAAATAAGTAACAGTGAAAAAAAAGTCGCAGTAAGACAAAATTCCATTAAATTCTTGGAACGCTTTTTCCGAGACAAATTTTTACTTTATATAATTCCCTTGGTATCAACTTGGTATCCTTTTGATAAAAATCCTTGTGAAAGGTAAATGTCAAGGACAAAAAGAAAACGTGAACAGAAGAAGCAAAAGTGTATAAAGGGTAAAGTATATAAATGGAAGAAGAAAACGTGGACAGGACAAGGAAAGGTGAATAGAGTAAATAAAAGTGGATTAGAGGAAAATTAAAGTAAATATATATAAATATATATAAAAGAACAAAAAATTATTTATAAGTGAAGAAAATAAATATGTGTACAGTTTAAGGAAAAGTAAAAAGAATAAAAGATGAAGACAAGAAAAACGGACACTTGGTAAGCTGTTTGTGGGCGAGAAAATGAATCAAATAAAGAGTATGAAAGATCTCGTGTGCGGTTGCATCACAATTCCCCAAAACAAGCTCTTTTCGGAACATGAATGGTGTCTGTTGGTTTTGACTGATTGTCTAAGTATCTTGAAGACATATTAGTTTATGCATCAAAGGACGGAGATTTTTTCTGCCGAATGCCAGTAAGTTACATTCAAGGGAACACAATCCAATACCTTCGAATTCCAAACAAAGTTAAGGATAAATTGAAAGACGACGCTCAGGTGAAGTCCCAAACTTGAGCTGAGATAAAAACTCGTGTTGGAGGCAGCATAGGTGGTCAGAATCAACGCAGCAGAACTAATTCATGTAAATTGACTTTTTTTTATTTACTTTGTATTGCATGATGATATTTATAACTTTATATAAAATTTGTTTCATTTGTATCAAATGAAGCAGTAAGATTTTGCCATGTGTGTGTGATGTTCAAGGATCAGAGCTATCATAATGTCGTATAACTTCCCACACTCGCGCGGTGAGCCAGTGTTATAAAAGTAACTTCCTTCGGCCGGCACTATGCGACTTTGTATTTTCAAATAACCATATACTTTTAATATTTTTCTATCTTCGCTATCTATCAGTTACCCCATAAATAATTATCGATATTATTTTTTTTTCTCATTAAATTTTTTTTGTTCTTTTGAAAATACATAACAAGGGTTCTAGAGTTTACTTGGATTTTTGTTTTAGTTTTTGGTTTTTGTTCAGTTTGTGGGTAAGATCAGATTTTTTTGAGTCTGTCGCTTAGTTTGTCCTGTCCTAGTGTCGTTTTTATAGTGAAGTATGATTCGTTCCTTGGTCCTTTAAGAATTTTGAATTTAGGAAAACTATTATTTCTTTGTTTTGGGATTCAACCCTAACACATTCATCTTCGTATCTTCTCTTCTTCATAATATGTAAGATAGCATCTAAATTATGCTCATCATGGAGTTTGTCTAGAAAGTACTCCTTGACTTATTTCTTCTACTCTAATAGCAAGCAGGGAGTTAACATTACTTAAACTGATGTTTGTATTTTCTGGATAGTAAATTGTTTATTTATAGAATAAATTAAAAAAATTGACCCACGTTGGGCGTTTTTTCGAAAAGAAAATAAAATATGAAAAAATTATTAATATTAATGAATTAAATATTGGGGCACAATTTGGGGCTTTGTTCGGTTAACCCCTTGCCTTACGATTTAATTTTTAACTGTGCGTGCCAAAAGCGACCCCAAGGTCGGTTACGCGTAGGGACATAAACAACGTGACAGAGCGTACGAAATTGTGCAAATCGCAAACGTATTATGATTTGTGTATACACGTGCATGGTATAATTAACTTTGCAAGATGTTTGATAAATAATTAAGATTAGTTGGTTCCTACCACGTCTCTGAGACGTCTTGTTTATGTTTGGGCCGGTGGACTTACCACGTCTCTTAGACCCCACATTGGGCGCCATGTGATGTATTTTCAAAAAATTCTTATTTAAGCCCTGATCCTGCCATGTCACACACACACAGAAAGAGCTTACTCCTTCATGTTAGATAAAATGAATATAAAAATAGAATGGATCAAATGGCCACCTTTGCTTCCTCTAGCACAAATCTTCACTGCGCTGCCTCTGACCACTTCTGCTTCCTCCAACACGAATCTCAACCTCAGGTTGGTTTCGAGACCCCACTTACTTCTGCTGTGCTAACTCTGACCACCTCTGCTTGATTGTGGGACGTCAAGGAATTCCGCTGCGCTGCGTCCTGAACATCTCTGCTGCCGGCTTAGTATCTTCTTGGCATCGATCTTAATGTTCTCTTGAGCTTTGTGATTTGGCGATTCGAGGACTTCTGGGGCTAAACACTTCAAACAGCTTCCTGAATCTCCTTATGTTTATTTTTCAACTTCAATGACTCTATACATTTATATTTCTACCCATTGATACTCGTATCCATTGATAATCCTATTGATTGATACTTCTATTCTATTCTATTTGATCAGAACTTCCGCACCCATGAGTCTTCGCTGAGTTAGCTTAGCAAGGGTATAAATCACTTACAATGTTGTAAGTGAAAATGGAAAAAATTGATCTACCAAAAACTTCTGAAATTGACCTCTATTGATACTCGATTGATACTTCTATTGATACTCCAACACATTAATACCTCTATACCTCACAATTTCTATTCTTTTTGTAGCGATATGTACACAACAACAAAGTGAATCATATCAATAGAAAATTTCATCCCAAATAACTTCCAAGAAATTTTTTTGTTTTTTTTTGTTACTGGGAATATTTTTTTTCTGAGACATTTTATGCTGACATTTTATTTTTACTGAGACTTTTTTTATTTATTTTTTCGTATGTTACTAATATTATTTAACTAAATATTACTTAATACCTAAATCTAACTATAAATGTTTTTATTTTAATTTTATTCTTACTACTATTTCATCTCGTATTATTTTCTTTTAGCTTAAAAATATGGGTACATACAAAAAAACTTAACCAAAACAATTAATTGTTATATTCAAAATTAATTTGTATTTTATTTATTAATTCATTTGTTCATATATATATATTTATATATTTTTGTTTGTTGAATGCCGCCTACACATCTGAATACGTAACAAATTGTAAAATTCATGCGATGGCTTGAAAATTGATTCCTTAGCTTCAATTGTCTGGATCTTGTATGTTTATGATCACGTCCTTTGCATTCCCCTCAATCTTTTCGTAGAATTTCACCCAGTCACAACCTTTTTTTTCAATTTTTCCACTCAAGAAAAATGCGACGTTTCTGCTGAAACTCTCCTCTACTCCTTGTTCTGTTAATGTAGACATGTATCGAACTTCCTTTAAAAGTATTTCCTTCCGATACGTAGGTTTTATCTGCAGGTTGACTCGATGTAATACGGAAAATAGTTTGTGAATTTGTAGTTCTCTCTGTTGGAGTGCCTCTAGTGGTTCCATAATTGTGCCTCTATCTCCATTCTCCTCCTCGAATAAAATTGAAAATTCCATTCTTTTTTCTGTTTTCTGATCCTCTGTAACCTTAAGTCTGTCCTGTCGTTGTCAATTCTGTTGTTTTTCCATTTGATAATCTTCATATTTTGGGGCATTGACCACTGGCGACTCATAATCGTATTTTGGCGTGTCGGATTCTAATCCTTATGGCGAAGATTTTGTGATCAGCGAAAAAAAAAGTGTAGGATGCGTTCAAAAACGAATGGATACATGCTTGCTGGAGTTGGCCAATAGCACTGTAGTAAATACTTTAACTGTGAGTAGAAAAAAATTAATAAAAATTTATCCCTGGAAATTGCTTACTGCTAAATTAATCGTTGGCTCCCTGTCGCAATCATGAGTTTGTGGACGAAATGAGGACTGTCGTGTGGGCAAGTTACTACCTTTATAGTTCAGCATATAAAAATCCGCAAACAGAAGCTACAAATAACTTGCAGTTATTTAAAGATAGTTACAGTACACTCCCAGAAGATGTTCTTAAAGCCTTAAGGACCATTTTTTTAAATTTGTGTAGCGATGCACTCCTAGCAAGATACGTTTGAGTTTTCACTCAGAACAAAAATGAATGCGTGAAGCGACTGATTTGGAAAAAAGTCGAAAAATCCTGAGTTGAAGGTTTTTAGCAAGCTGAAAATTGAAATTTTTGAAAATAACAGCTAATGTGGCAACATGCTGCTTTAATGAAGGCAATTTTGCTTTATTAACATTTATCGAAGAGATGGACATATGCATAGGGACAAGCTTTCATGAATGGGCACGCAAAGAAGATGAGTTTCGCATTACCAGAGCTCATTTAAAAGCAACAAAAGGATGATCCTCCAGACATACCTGGTGATGGCTCTACACATTATGGGCCCGGGATTGATGATTCCGTGTGAGTATAAAAAAAAGTTATTTGAGTCTTTTCATTTTGCAAGTCGCCGCACACGTAACTTGAAAGCTACTTGACCGATCCTTCTGAAATTGGAAAGGTAACGTACAGCCGCCAAATAACACCCCATTTTCTTTAAAGAAAAGTTAGAAGAAAGTTACTTTAAGTGCAAGAATGAATACAACGTCCAACTTTAGGCAAAATATCTTTTTATAGTTCAAAATAATAAAAATTAAGTTTCCTTCGCTCGAAACTCAACAAATACAAATATAGTGTACGAAATTCTCAAAATAATTGGTAAGGCACCAAAGTTCGTCCCCGGGGATGATGTTGAGATCACTATAATTAAATCTCAAAACAAAAATACAAATAATCAAAATCAGTTTGACATCGCAACAAACTCAACAAACATTAATTTACCAAGTAAGTAAAAAATCTAATAATATTTTAAGGCATCTAAGATCGTCCCTTTAATCAGTCAAAAATTTAAGTCTCCAGGCAAGAGATGCAAAAAAATTTAGATCCTGGAATTTCAACGCAATTCTCATGCATCCATTGGAAACATTTGATGCATCTTATTCATTTCTCTCCCTTTTAGTCGTGGGAAAAACTTCTAAGACAAACTGGACATTCATGAAAGATACGCAATTATTTAAGAACAATTGCAAAAATTGTTTTGTTCAAAGTATTGGCCCTCGCTTTTTACACATTTTATCCATGTCTCGGGAAATTTATGGATACCATTCCTAAAGCTTCATCTTTCATTGATATCCATTCATCGAGCCATCTTTGTATATCCTCGAATGTCTTGAAGTGTTGTTCAGCCAGTGCGTGTCCCATCAATGAGAAGAGGTTAGAATCAGATACGGATTATACCAGGGTACAGCCAGGTCTGGTGAATACGACGGGTGGGATTGGAGTTCACAACCAAGCGAGGAAATCGTTTCTTTGGCCTCTTTGGCTGAATGTGCAGGAGTGTTGTCATGCTGCAGAATGACTTTGCGATGCCTTCGAGCCCATCCTGGGCGTATTTTGATCAATGCTTGGTTAAAATTGATCATTTGTTTTCGGTAGCAGACGATATTAACTGTTTCGTCGGGTTTGAGAAGCTCGCAGTGCACTATTCTCTTCTGATCCCATCACACACACAGCATTGTCTTCCTCCCAAAACGCTTCGGTGTTGCACTCAATATTGATGGTTGTCCTGGCGTTACCCATTATTTCTGACGTTTGGAATTCTCAGAATATATCCATTTTTTATCGCCAGTTACAACTCGATGCAAAAAAACCCTTTCTTTCGTGGTGTAAAAACAAGATTTCGCTCACAATTTTGCGTCTCTCCATCCGTCGTTCGTTCAGTTTGTGTGAAATCCATTTTCCAACCTCTTGAATCTTCCCCATGTCTCCCAGGCGATAGGTAATGGCATTCCGGGTGACATTCAACTGTTACGCCATTATTTGTTGTGTATATGTACCGTTTTCGTCCAATAATCCTTTTAATTCGTCGTTTTCAAACTTTTTGTATTTTCACGTTCTTTGTTAATAACATTGAAATCGCCACTTTTGAAACGTTGAAACCAGCGTTCACAAGTCTTGACGGTTAGAGTAAAATCGCCGTAAGTCTCTACAAGAATTTGATAACTTTCCGATGCCTTTTTGTTTTGATTGAACAAGAAAATCATTACGTACCGAAAGATGCTCTTTACTTGGCTCAAAATGCGACATGTTTAACACGAAAAAGAAGTATGTTACTAACTTGTCAACAACTAAATAACGTTATGTAGTGGACAGCCTTACCAACAAAATGGCGCTTTGATTACAGATTACTTCAATGGGTTTCATGTGCCATCTCTTGACAACAAAACGATATTTTAAACCTGAGCACCTGGTAAATGCGACTTTTTGGTTTGATGATGCAGCCATTCAACCAGAAATGAACCTAATGGTGAAACGAATTTTTTTATGAAATACAAAAACGGGATCGGCAGTAATTTCTGCTATTGCCCATGCACCGAATCTTTGCTGTGCCCGACGGTCATTCAGTTGCAATTGCTGCATGAATTGGATTCGACATGCGAATGGGCTTTGATGTGATGGTTGAGCACCATGTCAGTTAGATTCACTTAGGTCTTCATCGATACTACGCTCTAGAGCTGCTTTGATTTCCTCATTACGCACTATACGACACCTGGATGGATGCATATCATCAGTGTGAGTAAATGTGATGCGCAATCTATGGTTGATGGAATTTTTCGTTCTGATGACAATTATTTTGGCCATAAAATTGAGTCTGCAAAGCGTTTCCCGAACAGAATCGTTGCTTTTAATACAGTTTGAATTTAATTGAATTAATCAATATTGTACAGACCTTTGCGAGTTGTAGCCCTATTTTTGATAAAATGTCAAACCAAATCACCAAGAAAACGTATGACAGCTGTCACATTATAAATAGCAACAAGAAGTGTTGCCAACTTAAAATTCTATACATTTACAAAAGCACCCTGTATAATCAACTCAATTGAGGAAAAGTGAACCCGATCAATTGAGAAAATTTGAATCTAATTAGGAACGATCAAATCTGTTAAATCGAAGGCAGTTGTCTGATAATTAAGAAGTCGTGGCCGCGGAGATGGGGTCAAAGTTCGGCAGAACTATTTGGTTGAAGATAATGAAAATATTTTTAATAAACAAGCTTCGGATCATAGAGAAAGTTTTGTAATAATTTATGGTAATTACCTTGTAGCAATCGTAGGTACGGATTTTGTTTTGAAAATTCTAGTGTTTAATGCCGGTTGTTTGAAGATTTTCAAGAAGAAGACAAAAAATCAAGGTGTTGTACTAAAACTGGTCATATATCATGATCATCATGATCATGACGTACTAGAACGGATCAAGATAGATGGTCCTTTAAAATTTAAATCATTGAATCAAAATTATTTCTTTATTGTAGCGGATTGGATTGTTAAAAATGTAAAATCATTATTTAAAGGAAATTAGGGAATTACTCCCGCGATGGTGAAAAAAAAATTTACTCAAATATATTTATGCTTAAATTTCAACGTATTTTACATCAATCCTGTACAATTCAGAATACTGATTAATGAAAATATCTCCCCTATACATGTTTGCCATCAAATGATAACTTCAGCATTCTCTAAATTAAAAATAAACCCTAGCGAAATAGGCATATCCACCGAATCAACGAGCCTTTCAAACAATTATGAATGAAGCTAATTTCAGTTTATTGACCATATCACATAATTCTTAACGACGTTATCAGTGAATCTTTCACATATGTGTATGCCGTACGTGTGTGTCTCTTTTTTTTCAACAATTCATAAAATGTCGTCAATGATCCAACCTAGATCTGATTGAACGAATGTTTAGAACATCCATTAAATGAAAAAAAAATGTCTTTATGGGAATCCTCATTCAAACCCGTTGCCAAGATCAGGATCGAATACTATAAAAGGGGGGAAGCGACCCAACAAAGCAAAATGCTTTGTTGAGATTTTTATGTCATTTTCATAATTTTAATGAACCAGCGAAGAAATGTTGTTATGACTATTTTTAACGATAATTTAGCGGCATGCGTGGGCTTCAGGTTCATAGATAGTGTCAATGGGTTTTTGTTGTGGATGTTGTTGTTAACCCTTCACATTTCATATCATGTGATCAATTTATTTTTAAGACTTTCGGGGTTTGGATTAAAGTATAGGATTTCAGTTTGAGAGTCAATTTAGGAGTAAAATTAGAGAGATTTAGCCTGATTCTGGCCAAAGCCTTTCGTGTACGTTTTGTTTGATTATAAGGTCGATATAACTCACTTTAAAGCAGGGAACACTTCCAAGGTTGACAACTACCTCTCGATTATCGCCACTAATTTATTATTGTAATAACGTCAAAGACAACATCCTTTGCGTTTAGAAGAAAACGTAAGCTAATTGTTCCCCGAAGGGGCTGTTTGCAAGTCTTGATGAAAACTTCGGCAAGATCTGATGCAAGATATCGTCCAAACTAAGTATCTGTAAAAGGACATTACAAAGATTTCGTTTCTTTGACATGTGACAATCGCTTCTGAGACAGCACGACTTTGGGCTTCTTTGGTTATAGATGCTTCCAACCAGGAGACTGGTTCCTAAAATCAAATTTTCTTTGTACGTTAACTCTCAATTACTGCCACTTCCATCCTTAGGGGGTTGTAACATCGTCATAATCAGGCTGTCTAAAAGTGCTTAAAACTATTGTTGACTTGATTCGCAACTGTAGCTCTGTTTTTTGTTGGGTCATTCCATCTATAAGTGGATCTGCGTCGTTTTTTTTTTTAAAATGCCATATTTGTGTGCCAGATATATCGAGACAAATACTTTTCGGAACGGATGACAGAATTTGAGCGTTGGTTTTTCCCGGAGATGATTTCATCTCCAATTCATCTCATGTCGGTACTGATCGAAAGTTAACATTGCACTGCTTTTGTTGGCAAGTCCTGGTAGTTTTCTTTTAAATAGTTATCTTATTCTTGCTCCTTGGTTTCATAGGAAGTATTTCACTGCGTTCCTTTGAGGACGGTGGTCTAGCTTTTTGAAGTCCTAGGTGTTATCGATGCCTTTCCCTAGTCTCGAACTGTCTCTATAAGTATGCGGATTATTTTTGGCATATTCAGTGATGACAGGCTTTCCTGCATATGAGGCGGCCTCAAATTTTTGAGGCCCTTTTCGTCCATGACCGTTCAAATACTGCTTATGCACGGTCCACCTTAAATGATCGAAGAAAACAATGTTGATGATATCTTCCAGTTCAAGTCATCTTTAAAAAGTTTGGGGATTTTCCACTGAGTTTCCAAGATGGGCAATATGCATGCAATATTTTTCCACAGATGTCAGTGTAAGAGTCTTGCGAGATGACTTACTAAGGAAGAGACTCAGCGGAGAGGATGTAAAGTGATATCTGCAATTCCTAGCGCAGGGAATTAAACCTTCGAAGGCTGGGAAGATGGGTGTGGATCGGAAGCCGGGACTAGGAAGACCAAACGCTCCTGTTTTACAGGGGCCGAAAAGGAAATCTGCACCGAAGCTGATTGCAAAAAGCGAAGGGTTAGGAGAGAAAACACCAGCCCGGTTGACCAGAGGAGGAAGCGAGGCAGAAACTCGATTACCCTCGAAAGCCAACAATTGAAGCGACATACCATACCAAAGGTACGGCAGGTAGGAGCAACGAAGAATCCGATACGGACGCTCACAGATGAGGAACTCACTCAACTGGAAGACGCCATTGCATGGGAGATGCAAAGTGGTGAAGATCTCCAGAAGGAATTTTGAGGGTCTGTATGAATGAAAGAACCGTAAAATGGCTCGATGGAGCTATTTCAAAGTTAATCGTCTAGGAGGGAGTCGGATGATTTGTGAAGAAGGAAGAAGACATCCCAAAAGCTCTTAAAATACACATGTACCTCTCAAAAAGCGAAGGGTGGCCAGCAGAGGATCTACTCAGAGCGCTGGCAGCCTCGAACGAAGGCCTCAGTACGAGGCAATGGAAGATAATCAGCTTACGCGCTGAGGGAAACGGTCAATTGGTGACCGCTGGAGTTGATGTTGGTTCAGCTAACTTCTTTGACAAGCAAAATGCCTCCCTAAGATATAGGTGGGGCAGAATAAATGTACGCGGGTTGAGGAATGTCGAGATAATCTCCACAGCTTCGATTGATGTGAGGCGGGTTGCACCTTCTGGGACTATTGCTGTGCAGCCTATTCTTCGCGCAGCGGTTGTGACCGGTCTAGCTGGTAGGGAGGTCGTTACTCCCACGGCGGTTGTAGTGGAACCTACTCTGTCCGTAACTGATGCAAAGGAGCCCGTCTTTCCGGTAGCAGTTGCAGGAGGGCCAGCCGCGGTCGTGACCAATGTTGGGGAGCGTGTCCCCCTCGCAGTGGCTGGATGGAGCATGTTCCGTGTACCGCTGCTGTGAGAAGGGGTGGCTCACGTACGGTGGTTGCGACGGGGCGTACTTCGGCAACTGCTGCCAGGGGGACTACTGATTCTGCAAGCGTCACCGGGGGGACTCTGGTCCCTGCAGCATCAACGAAGACAAAACGAAACGGAGTACAGCAGCGCTTCCAGGATGGAAAAAAGAAGCTCATCAGGCCACCCTGGCGGATGAGCTGGATCTCTCAGTCTTGAAAATAAGCTCTGACAAGGATCCCAAGGAGGAAGAAACGGGGCTTGCAACCGCAGCTTCGAAAGAGAAATGATCGAGGATGTTACTCGTTTAGCGGCTTCTGTTTCTGATACGCATGTCCACGAAATAAAAAAAGGACTAGCACTGATCCAAGGATCCTAGACACATGAGAATCGTATCAGAGGCCTAAACACTCGCAATTCCATTGTAGTCTGTGCAGAGGGCCCGGATCCTCCCAGAGCGGGTGCCTTGATGAAGAAAAACATTTATTATATATGTCTTTCAGAATACTTAAGACGGGACTTGGTACCTTTGAAGACCTCTATCATGGTCAGGAGTACACCCGTAAGGTAGTTATTGCATCAGCCTATTTTCCAGGAGACGCGGAAAACATCACACCTAATACAGTAAGTACAAAGGCTAATAGAGTAAGTGCTGTGAGAGAAATAATATTCCACTCATGATCGGATGGGCTGCTAACGCCCATATTGCGCTTTGGGGAAGCATTGACACGAATTAAAAAGATAGTGAACAATACGAGTTCATAATGAAATCAAATATGATTATCCACAACGTAGGGAGCACACTTATGTTCATTACTAGAATACGCAAGTAGATACTGGATATTACTGTCAGCAGTATGACTCTGGACTCGTTGGTTAAAAGATGGCATGCATCCGAGAAATCCTTCATGTCGGAACATAAAATCCTGAGGTACCACGTTGAAGAGCACCATGACTAGGAAACCACACCGCACCCATTTGGGCATTATACACTACTCACTTGCGGGAAAATCTGCAGTATATCTCTGTCAAAAGGACTGCCAAAAAAAGTCATGAACTTGAGCATGCTGTAGATGAAGTTAACAAGGCTCTTGTGAATGCCTTTGAGGAAAGCTGTCCTGAACGCGTCTTAATGGGGGGCAAAGAACCCATGGAATGAAGGACTTGCAAACTTAGAGTAGAGATACGGGAACTCCACAAAAAGGCAAAGCCTACGATTGGGACGAACACCATAGAATTCTAACACACTATGGGAAAGAAATCCGAAGGGCATAACGTCACAATTTCAGATATTTTTGCGAGAATGTTAAGGAAGCACATATGGCAGCTAGACTGCACAAAGCCATGGCCAAGCAGGGAAATAACTTTAACATTTCACTAAGGAAAAGTGACGGCTGTTTCAAGGAAAATGAAAGGGGAAACCCATTTCCCGGGAAGCTCTGGAATAAATGAAGGGATTGTCGCGATGGTACAAGAAAGAAGACCAAACAGCTCGCAGTGGAAAGAGGTTGCGACCATATGTACAGAAATAAGGTGGGCTTTAAACTCTTTCAAGCCCTTTGAATCACTGGGAGTAGATGCGGTGTATCCAGCCCTTATTCAGAAATGACAGAATCTACTTATATCGTACCTTATACGCCTGTTTAGAAATAGCCTGACATTGGGATGCATACCGAAGCCATAAAGGCAGGCGAAAGCAGTCTTTATACAAAAAAGGGACGAAATGATAAAACTTATCTAAAGGGGTGCCGATCGATTAGTTTAACGTAGTTTATTTTCAAAACGACGGAGAAAGTGGTACATAATTATACTGGGACAACCCACCTGACAAAATATCCACTACATTCAAATCAACACGCATACAGGACTAGAAAATCAACATACACTACACTGTACAAGTTGACTCGCAGAATCAAAGAATCCTTAAAACATAAAGAGATAGCACAAGGTACATTTTTTGATGTTTATGAGACCTTTAACTGTACCAGCCACGATGCGGTAAAGAGGGCGCTAATGAAATGGGAGGTTAATCCTACCCTTATTTGCTGTGTGTATTGATCGCTGGTGGGGCGAACCGTCGCATGTAAAGTAGGATCAAGCACTACCAACAAGATACGGATCGTAGATGCCCATAAGGAGGTGCTCTTTCATCACTACTATGGACTCCTGTGGCAGATGAAGTCTAAGGCAGACTGTCAGAAGCTGGGGTGATATGTCACGCATGTGTGGATGATATCGTAATTCTAACCAGAGGAAAGTACGAAGGGCCATTGTGTGATATAATGCAGAGGGCGCTTCGAATTGTGAACAGCTGATGCCAGGAGATAGGTCTAAGGCCTAACCCCGAAAAAATCACACCGGTGCCGTTTACAATAAGAAGAAATATGAACCAACCCCACACATTATATTTAAATGGGACGGAGATTGGGTATAAGAATCAAATTAAGTATTTCGGATTGCAGTTGGACGGCTGGCTCAGCTGGAACGGACACATTAAGAGAGTGTCTGCAAAGGCTGTCACAGCTCTGATGGTGTGCAGGAATATGACAGACAAGTCCTGGGGTAATCCGGAAATCCTGCGGTGGATGTACACCATGATGGTGAGACCAATCATCACCTATTGAGTGATGGCCTGGGCAGACAAAATCCAAGAACGCAAGATGAGGCTTGCACTCGATCGAGGTCAGCGTTTGGCATGTGTCTGTATCACCGGAGCCATAAAATCATGTGCCAATGCAGCTCTAAAGAAAATATTAAACCTATCGCCGCTTCATTTGGTGATAGAAACAGTACTGACCTCTACAATGTCAAGAATATACCATGAAGGAAGAGAAAATGACCTCAAAATTGGACACTTGGACAACAAGACCACAATTTAAACTGGTGAAGGTGTACCAATTCATATATGCACCATTGGATCTCCTGAAGTCGGGAAGCAGCTTTCACAACTACTTTTATGTGGTGCCGAGTGACAAGAGGAAATGGAGCGTTGAATCCAAAATGCACCTCATAAGACGGAATGCAATCAGTTGGTATACGGATGGTTCCCAAAAATCTGAGGAAGCAGGAAGTGGAGTATTTAGGGCTGGCACCAAATACTACCAACCAATGGGAAGTATGCCAAGTATCTTTCTGGCTGAGATCTATACCATCGCTGTAAGCGCACAACTCAGCATAGACAGAGGATACAAAGGCAAAACTATAGCTATAATATCCGATAGCCAAGCAGCCTTAAAAGCACTAGAATTCGCAGTGATTACATTGAGATACTCATTGAGATTACATTGAGATACACGATACTCCTAGCTTGTTGCAATACACTCAACAAATTGAGTGCGGACTGTAGGATTACCCTATACTGGGTAACCGGGCACGCAGATATCAAGGGTATTGAGTAGCCAGACAAACTGGCGAGGAAAGGAACATCGACAGCATTCAACTGTCCTGAACCCTTTAGCGCAACTGAAATGAATTTCATTCACAGGGCCCTAAAGGAAACTGAGGACAGAGAATGCAATAGGCTCTGGAATGGACTTCGAGGGCCTCGTACGTCGAAGGCGATCTTCGACGTTTATGACCAGAAGAAGTTTCGAGCGTGCATCGAAATGAATAAAAGAAACCTTAGGGTCGTGACTGGGATCTTTACGAAGCACTGCGCACTCGGAGGGCATCGCAAAAGGATGGCAGCGAATGATTAGTGCAGATTTCGCAATCTTATGGAGGGGACACCAGTGCTGGCATACTGCGTTGCACTGTCCCGCAGCAGAAGAGACCGTTCAGGAGCTGCTTCCTCCATCCCCGACAATCAATCAATCAAGAGTCTGGCATATCGACAGTAGAGTTAGTGTAGCCAGGCTGTCTGGGTTACTATCTAAATCTGATCAACCAATCTGATTTGATCGATGGAGATGCGATTGACCATCATTAATGTTGTTATTTTCATCGTCATGATTTTTACTAATTGTTATAATTTTGAATATTCGGATTAAAAAATAATTTACAAAAATGTTAAAAATATTTAAAATTGATTAAAGTATTTTGTCTAAGCAATAAGCTTAATGATTCCGAAAACTATTCAGGACATTTTTCTATCCACCAATCGAACAAAGTAACAACGACGAGAGTGGGTTAAAAGAATTTAAATCAAATTCAATCCAAACGATTATTCCAATTAAGGACTATCTTCAATGCCCGCGGCGATTTTTGAATGGCACTCTAATAAAATGACCCTCACCATTCTCCCAAATTTATTCCCCTTCCAGTTAAGATTAATTCAAAGGTGAAATCTATGATGATTGCTTGAAATAAAGTTTATGACACATAAGGTGACAATGTTTTCAATAACACAGTCGGGATTCTTAATTTTTTTGTTTCTTTTTCTTTTGATTTCTTGCTATGCGCAAAGGAAGAAACAATCAAATGTGGAAAAATATGGAAAAGATCACTAATCAAGTCATTGACTAAATGGAAACATTAAATTCAATGGGACTATGATTCAACTTGATTGGAAACAACTAATTAAGACCGCATTAATTAGTTAGTCGCCAATCTACCTGCATAAATTTTTAAAATTGTTATTGGTGATTGGATTTCGTGGCTCGGTGAATTTTTAATTCGTGAAAATCAAGTAAAACAAATTGTTTATGGACCTTGACTTGTAAAAGTGTTAGAATGATTTGTGATATCACCATAGAAGTTTTATTTAATTTTTTACTCAATCGAGCTTGAGTGCCATTATAAATTTAAAGAATTCATTAAGAAGGATAAAGTGAGACGGTACATTAAAGGTATTGGACTATAACTGCCTTAACTTTAAAATTGTATACAGAGTGTTGTATAGGGGATCACTCGGGTTATGAAAAGCTAGGAATAACACAATTAAAAATTAAATTTTTTTCGTACGCGAAAATTGTTCTTACAAGAATGGCGGTTTGATGACAAGAGTAAGTTTTTGACAGCTAGACTATACTTTTAATATTGTTTGTTCGGTGGTTGTGCCGATCCTTATTGCGTTTTAAGTTCGACGGTTTACATGTCGCTACATTACTCCCTCCTGAATGCGATTGTCATTTAGAACAGCTGTTGATGTTTAAGTTTCAATAAATTGGACTCTTTTGGCGGATTTCGTTTTCGGGACAGCATTTGTCCTTACGTCTTGATGGCTGCGTCATTAGATTTGCATTGTTCTCTAAATAAGCAGGTTTGATTCGCTCGGCGCTGATGTTGATGTGTTTTCCATATATTTTGAGCTTGAAAATATTTTCAGACACTCGTATGATGACTTTTTAGGGACCTTCATACGGTGATCCAAAGGCTTCCTCACACGCTAGTTGATAAGGACCTATCTCATACATAAGGACCTATCACACGCTAGTTGATAGGTCCTTATGTACGAAAACCTTGCGTTTGTCATGGCGTGATGCTGGAATGGCTCGTACTTCCTTCATGTGCTCGTGGAATTTCTGTACGAACAGCTTGGGATCAGGCGGCATGTCCTCTTGTAGAAAAATTCTCCAGGTCCACGAAGTGTAGTGCCATACAATAGCTCTGCAGATGCTGCTCCAATATCATCCTTGATGCTCGCAGGCAGTCCGAGAAGAACAGTCGGAAGGACATCAACCCATTCGTGCCAACCTGTGGCAACGCGCGATAATGCCGTTCGCTCCAGGATGATATCCGGTTGTCCGAATCTTTTTGTAACCCACTAAATGTGTTAGTGACTGGATTATAAGAGATTCGAGCTATGATCCTTAATCTGAGGTAAGGATTTTGGGAGCTCCAAAGCGTACGATCTAGTTGGCATAAAATGCACTAGCAATTTCGTCTGCTGGGAGGGTTTTGATGGGAATAGCCTCGTGCCATCGCGTGAATCTATCGATAATCGTTAACACGCACGAAAATCCTTTCGATTGATTCAAAGGTCCAACGATGCCGATGTGAACGTGGCTAAATTTTGCGACAGACATTTCAATGTGACCCTGTGAGGGCGTTGGATGTCGTCCTATCTTGCTACGCCGGCATGCGAGACACGTTCTAGCCCATTCAAGAATAGCTTTTGATAAGCTTGGGCACACATATTTATGGCTTATGAGCTTCTTTCTAGCTCGACCACTGGGATGAGACAGCTGGCGTATTAAATTAAAGACTTGTCTCCTTAATAATTTTGAAACATAAGGCCGAATTTCATGAGTTGAAACATCGCAGTATATCATTGCGTCGCTGTCGTCTAGTCGCAGTTTTCGATACTGAATGTTTGTTCCGCCTCGAAGTAGATGTGTAAATTCTTCATCCTCCTTCTGCGCTTTCCCAAAATCTTCTGGAGCTACTACAACCGGCATTGCTATGCTGCTAATCCGAGACAGTGCGTCGGCCGTTACGTTGTCTTCTCCCGCAATGTGGAAGATATTGGTACAGAATTGTCCAATAAAGTCCAGCTGTCTTAGTTGTCGAGGAGATGCCTTGTCTGCTTTTGGTTGAATACAAAAGTGATTAGCCTGTGATCTGTCTTGATTACAAATGGACGTCCTTCAACCATGTGCTGGAAGAATTTGATTGCACTGTAGATTGCCTGTAGTTCGCGATCACACGTGCTGTACTCGCATTGCGCTTCTGTGAACTTTTTTTGAGAAAAAACCCGAGAGGCTCCCTAATATTATTAGTAAACTGTTCCAACACTGCTCCCATCGCTGCATCGGACGCATCAGTTTTGATTGGAAGCGGTGCGTTTTCAATTGGATGACATAGCAACGTTGCATTGGTGATTTGTTTCTTGCACTTTTCAGCTTGTTCATTCCATTCAATCGGACGTTTATGCTTCTTTTCTGTACCGACGAGAAATTCATGGAGTGACAGCATTTTGAGCCATTTCCGATAAAAATTAATTGCTCCCAGGAATCTGCGCAGTTCCATGACAGTTGACGGCTTCTTGAAGTCGAGGATCGTTTCAATTCTTCCTGGAAGAGGTCTGATGCCTTGTTGTTCGATGAGATAGCCAAGATCCTCGATAGCTGGTTTTTCAAACGTACATTTTCCTACGTTTATAGACAGTCCATATTCATGCAGACGATTCAAAATGACTTTTATATGTTCGTGGTGCTTCTCATGTGTCTTGGAAGTAACGAGGATGTCATCTATGTATGTCTAGCAAAAGTTCAGACCTCGTAGAGCATAATCGGTGTAGCGTTGAAAGGTATGAGCTGCGTTACACAAGTCGAACGTCATCACTTTGAATTCGTACAGTCCGAATGGTCTGAAGCCACGAGAATTTGGTTGTATGCTCGCATTTAATCCAGCGTTGAAAATACGGTGGACCCACTCAGTTTATGAGCAAAGTTACTAAAGTGAGCGGTCGAGTATTTTTCCGGAACAGTGATTGCATTCAAACGCTGGTAATCTCCACATGTCCTTAATTGGCCGGTTTTTCGCGGGACAAGATGCAATGGACTTGCCTACAGGCTGCATGACTGCTGACAAATTCCTTGTTAAAGCATGAAGGGAATTAGACGTCTTGCCTTTTCGGCGACTCGAGGCCCTTTTGTCAGAATATAGTAGTAAATGCCATGAGCCATCACTTTTCTCGTATCTGAAGGAACAGTTAAATCGACATATTCCTTCAGTAGATCGTGCTACTCCATGCTCTTTAATTGTCGTGATCTTCGCATGGGCTTCATTTGTGTGCTTAGTGTTAGCTACTAATTTTGTTTCGCTATCCACCAACGTTTTCCCACGCAAGTCAACTATTTGGCCAAAATGTTGCAATAAGTGTGCTCCGATTATTTGTTGCCTTATATCCGCAACTACGAATTTCCAGGCAAGCGTTCTTCGGAGTCCGAGGTCAAGCGTCATCACGTTTCCGCGTTCCACACGCACCAGATTAGACAGGACGGAGCCTGATATACTGCCAAACCTTTCCACGCGATGTAAATAACGTGTTGCAGTATATCAGTCTCCGCATACTCTATAACATATTTGAATTTCGTCTCGTCCTTTGTAATCTGGTGCGTGTGGAACGCGGTTTCCACCTAGTCGAACCAAAATGCTGAATCCGGCTTGTAAAATGCTGGAAATTTATTTATACTCGATGCCTCAACGAAGACATTGTTGGATCTCGAAGGCTTCTGAGCAACTGGCGGTAACAAATTCGCATTTTTGGGAGTTTTCTGTTTTTCCAAACCGGTAGCGAAATTTGTGATGGCGTCACTTCACAATTTCACAAACGAAATCCAATTAATCCACTTTCAAAGGTTTCAATGTTTATCTCACCAGGGGATCACGTTGGGGTCACCACTTTAGGGGATTATAAAAAGTCAGGAGTGATACAATTAAAAAAATAAATTTTATTCGTACGCGGAAACCAATCTTACAGGAATGGCGGTTTGATGACAAGAGTGAGTTTTTGACACCTAACCTATATTCATACCAGCCGATCCTAACATTGTTGTTCGGTGGTTGTACCGATCCTTGTAGCGTTTTGATTTTGACCGTTTAAATGTCACTACAGTTAATCGGCCGTACCACCATCTTCACTGTCAAAAATTGATTTCTTAGCGCCATCTATTGGCAGTTGGAGCATCTAAGTATCGATCGGTATAGGTCTGTTGGTCTGAGTGTCATCAGACGTATGCCACAAGCCGACTGAGTAAGAAGTATTTTGTCCTGGGACGCTGTACACTCCACTATCAGCAATTGTGTACATTGGAGCGAAGTTTGGAACGAATTTTTTCTCACGGATGACATCTGCGGCTACTTCAGTCGTTTTATGGTGCGCGAACCGAGGAAACTAATTGTGAGAAAAAAATTAAAAACCATTTTGAAAACGTAGGTGCCGGATAAGTTCGTTTAACAATATTTCTATTTATGTTATTTGTAACATTTTAAACTAAGCTCATTCAAAATAGTCGTGTATTTTTAGAAATTTTTAGCAAACATGGGTTTCGCTGTCTTCTCTATTCTCAAATGTCATCCGGCCGACATTGGTTGCGCTGATTTTCATCTGAAGGCTGTAAAGATGGATGGAGAGCGAAGTGGTAAGAATGCGCGAAGCTAGGGCGGGTAACATTGCGCATGCAGTCACTTTGGTACGCCACTTGCCAACTTCATCGCTCTAATTATAACTTTTGTTTTTTCTCTTTTTCTATTTACTCTCACCTGAGTCAATTGTTGATGTTCTGAGTATATGCAGTCATTTGAGTATCCTTTTAGATTTGCTCATGCATAAAACATGAGAAGTCCGCCACTACGTTCCGGGTAACTGATTTATATAATAACATTTTTTATATAGATCGATGTTGACTCCAGATCAATGATCCAAACCCAGTTGGTCCTGCTGCTCCTTTAATTAGTTTTGAAGAATTTTGAAGGGAAACTTTTCTGCCTGATAATATTTTTGAAATTATAATGCAGCATACAAATATTCAAATTGAAAACATTGTTTTGGATATGATTATAGCCTGACGAAACCTGACAAGTATGTTCTTAATTTCATAAATCTGAAGGATGCTTCAACATCACCCTTAGACGATGCGTACCCATACTTGAGAGAACTACTTAAAAGAAAAAGTACAATCTAGCTGATCAGTGAAAAATTACTATACCAATATGGTATTGAAATAGAACTTTGACATGTGACAATCGATTCAAAAGTATTCCAGGTCTTGAAAATTTGTCAGAGCTACATTTTACATTGCAAGAAAGCGGTGAAAAATAAAAAACTTTTCCGAGTACGTAATTCTGTTTCTGATATAATCTCAGACTTATTTCACACATATTCTAGAAAAATGAAAGAGTCCATTTTGCTTCAACTTTTTCGAAAACTACAGAAATTACTGATAGTAAACTAAACATTATCGCATTCTGCAATTAGGAGGACTAATCGTCAGCCTATACGTTATTTTGATGGAATGCTTGAACAAGCAGTAAATGCATGTTTTGTTCTAAATTTTTTGGCCTGTCAAAAAAGGAGTAAGTGTAAAGACTCGAGCATCAAAATACTTAAAAATTTTGACATTTTATCAAATGGAGCCGCACCTAGCAGACAGGTCTCAAAAACCAAATATGAAATCTGATGTCCGGATGGACGCAAAATTTATATTGAGAAGAAATGTACCTTTATTTATCCAAGCCGAAGAAGGGACAGCACTTAGAAAAACAAAGGAAGTAGATGATGTCCTAAAAACAAGCATCAAAAAACTACGATGCAGTGCTTCAGACAGGCAAACTCCTGTCTATTTGAGGGCGATGTGCGTTGAAAATCTCCCGTACATCTGTAAAGACTATGCAGATGAAGCTAAAAATCTGTATTCTAATTTTGTATATATTTTTCTTAATATTTATAAATATTTTACGCTATGGAATATATATTTTTCTAATTTAATACTTACGTGGGTATGTTTTGGAAATTATGTAATTTTTTGAACATACTTGATCTACTGCATGCTTTCAAATGAATATAATTTTTAGAGATGGGACCATCGCGACAAAGTTTTTTTAAAGACTATTTTCAATATGAACATGCACAAAGTGTGATGAAATATGTCAAAAATTAAAGAAAATACTTGTGAAAACGTCAAAAAATCTACTTTTTTCAGTACCTTAAAACAATCATTTGAACAATAAAAGTTCACTGCTAACACACAAGATTCTAAGTGACTTCAAGCAGGAGAAGAGCAAAACGCTAAATAAAGCCTCAGTTATGACAGTCATAATTAGGGCCCCTGTTGAAATCTTAGTGGATACCACGGAACATGCTACCAAAAAATTTGCTGGAAACCTTTTGGAAGAGGATTGAGACAAAAGGAGGAAGGGTGAAACAGTAAATAACCGGACGACGTCAGATGAAAGATTCCAGGTGGCGGAAGACAAGACGTTTGAAAGAGCGTCCAAAAGGCTTCTCTTTGCAGCAGCTGTCAATGACAAGCATCTTTTTGAGGACGAAGGGGTAGAAATGCTTTAAAAAAGTAATAATCGTGAGGTAAGCAGCGCCGCAAATCCTAAAGGCTGGCACTGCCGGTCAAGCAAACTGGTAGTAGAACATACGTTGATGCTTTCCAGGAATTCAAGGAAGCTGTCAAACCCAATAATATTAGAGAACTCTGACGGACCCTGTCCTCGGCTTCCTAATAACATTTAAAGCTGGACAAGAAATAAGAACGAAAGGAGCATAAGACAACAGTTTTTTACAACAGATGTTAACTGCATGATAGTCATATTTCAGGAGGAAGCTAACCGCAAAATAAGGCTTACTCCTGAAAGTAGTAAGCATCAGTATAAAATCATGGTCAACTTACCTGAGATAAAAATCGACAAAGTTCCGGAAGGTGAAGTGGAGTTCCTCTCTGATTTATAAAATGAGTAGATTCCATCCATACTGCACAACTCTGTAAATAGCCAGACAGGAGCGCGAAGGGCATAAAACAATTTAATGAACGATAGCGATGCATTGTATCCTCAACAGGAACGCTGACTACCGACCTGATGATCTGAAAGAAATTTGAGGAACAAGGATGTGCTGGGAAAGGACCTAACAAAAGTCAAAACAGCACTGCAATCAACTTTATTCTGCAGATAAACGTTCATCACAGCACAACTGACTAAGAGCTGCTTAAGCAGCTCCTGATGGGTTTTAAAGTTTATCTATGATTGCTTAGCGGTTGCACAAAGCCTAAAATTTTTTCAACATGGAATACATTTCGGAATTGCTAATTGTGTAGAGAAGTTTTAGCCTTGTATAGCCCTGTTTTTGTTACCATGGAAGGTGGAATCAAATCTTAAAGGGCTAAAATTTTCATTTTGTAGAAGAAGGCGAGAAAACATCAAAATTTATTCAGCGTCTGCAAGGAGTATTTAGTGAGTTTGCAGAATCCTTCCTAAGTAGTAAGATCGAACGTTCAAACCCGGTAGAACAACACTAGAAGACGATCTACGCAGTGGGCATCAAAGCACATCGTTTAATGAAAGAGGCATTACTCCCGTCGAAAACCTACTAAAAGAGGACAGTAGAATAACTTTTCTTCAAATCAGTGTGTGCGTAGGAATAAGTACTCAGAAAATGCATGCGGTCTTGCATTGTTAGACGTTAGCAAAATTGCGGCGCTGCGTGCCAAGTCTAGTGGGGCTATTGGTCTTCAATGTCCCTTCAAAAACCACGGCACAGCAAGCTCCCAGTATACGAGTGGTCACCTGAAATTGCCAAAATACGAAAGGAGTGTCATAAACTACGATAAAAGGCACAGCGAGTTCGGACCTGGGAAGAGGCATGCATTCGATTTGCAGCTCACAAGTCAACTAGAAAATGCATCCGCAGACTTACCAACAGCAGTGCGGCCAGCCGGTTGCAAAACCTGGTGGACGACGTGAACTGGGATCCATGGAGCTTGGGCTACAAAATAGTGATGCGGAAGCTTGGTGTCTAAAGGTCGCCTCAACCATACGAGGCAGAAAAGATGGAGGAAACTCTGTGGGCTCTCTTCCCTATTTATCTCGTCATCGTGGAAGCCGTTCTCTATGAAACACCAATGGAAATCCCATTTTTCATGAAGATGGAATTGGAGAAAGCCGTCTTGTCTATGAAGGCCAGAAAGGTTCCAGGACCAGATGGGATTCCAGCTTAAGTGCTACAAATGGTCTTCCACTTTTGCCCTGACCTGTTCCCCCACATGTTCAACACATGCCTGTGCGAAGGGTTGTCCCAGAGTGCTGGAAGGTGGCGAGACTTGTGCTCATTACTAAGGGAAAAGGGAATCCCGAGTTGACAGCTGCATACCGCCCACTGTGTATGCTTGACACGGTCGGAAAAGTTTTTGAAAAACTTATCAGGGGAAGACTCGCTGACGTGATTCGTGCTGCCAGGGACTTGTCTTCACGGCAGTATGGCTTCAGAGCAAGCCGCTCCACCATCGATGCAATCGGAGAAGTAGTGAGCGCGGTCCAACGTGTGGAGTCACACAGTATCTCGACACGACGGGTCGTCTTGCTGGTTACTCTGGGTGTCCGAAATGCATTTAACTGCGCTAGCTGGGTGAAAATTCTGGAAGGGCTAGAAAAGCGTTTTCAAATACCGGATATATATACGGATTCTGAGAGGCTATTTGAGGGATTGCAGCCTACTCTACGACTCGAAAGAAGGCAGGCGAGGGACGATTTTACTTTAGGTGTCGCTCAGGGTTCTATTCTTTTCCCGGACCTGTAGAACATCTCCTACGATGGACTGCTGTGGCTTGAACTGCCGGATGAGTCACGCTTGATCGGCTATGCGGACAATATGTTTTCGGAGGGTCATGGCTTGGATTACCGCTCTAGGTTTCAAGCTGGCACTGAAAAAAAACCGAAGTGGTCATCCTGACATAGAAAAGAATCACCTGAGTAAGGCCTATCAGTGTGGCTGAAAAGAAATTAGCTGCGAAATATCTGAGCGTTCCATAAACTCGAAGATGAGTTTTTCCCAACAAATCAGGGAAACAGCTGACAAGGCTGCAGCGCGTGTAACGGTAACGATTTCGACAAGGAGATTTCTCCTAATGAGCGTTGTGCTGTCGGTTTTACTCTTTGAGACAGAACTGTGAGGCAACGCACTCATCAGCGTTCCACCGCAAGCGGTTGGCTCAAGTGCAGAGACAAGAAGCATTGTGGATCTGATGCGCATATCCAACGGTTTCCGGGGTGGCAGTGACTATACCCATCGCCCTCCATGCGAGAGAGCGCAAAAGTATTTACCTGCGCAGAGGCGAAGACCGAAGAGAAGGGATCACCAGGAAAGAAAGACGTCGCTCTCTAAGAGATTGGTAACAGCCTTGGGAGCAAGACACAACGGGAAGATGGACTGCACGTCTGATCCTAACCTGAGGTCGTGGCTCAATCGAGTGCATGGTGAGACCGATTTCTACTCGACCCAGTTCTAAAATGGGCACGGTTGTTTTCGGTCCTACCTGCACAAGATTGACAGAGCACGATCTCCTAACTGTGTGTTTTGTGCACGAGAGTTGGATAACGCCTGTTTCATAAATTGGAAAGAAAAGATGGAACCAGCAGCGCCGGGACCTCTTTAGCAAAATTTGACAGCTCTGTCCAGAAACGGTGGTCGGAAAAATGTTAAAAACGGTTAACGATTGGAATCAAGTAGCACAATATGCTCAGGCAGTGCAGATATTGAAAAAAGCTATATTGGAGCGCTGGGGGCATCTTTCTTCTAGCATTCCCTTCCTCTCCCTTTCTTCCTTTTTTGGAGAAGAGATTCCCATAATCCGAAGGCACCTCAAGGCGTAAGAACACGAGGCCTAGCCCGAAGTAATGTGTCAAATGGTTCTAGGCCAGGTCCTCAGGTTGACAGGGGAGGTGTTTAGCGGGTAGTCCAAAAGCATTGTTCGCCTGGAAATCTCACATTCAAGGCATATACAGCCTTCACCTCGCTACCATAAAAAAGGGTATTGGGACCAGAATAGATACGGAATAGGTCTGATACTGTCGTCTGGAAAGCCTTTAATGATGGTGAATTTCGGCAACGAAGAATAACTACTGCCGAAACTTGGATTCCTTTTTTCAATCCTTAAACGTATAGTCAATCCAATGAATTCCGCAAGCTTGAAGAAGGGTCTCCACTTTTGAAGAAGGGCCTCCACTTTTCTTGGGTTGAGAAAAGGGGTAACTTTTACAGCTCATCTGACGATACAATTAATGCAGAATATGATTCGAATTTATTATCCGGACCATTGCGACTGGCACATGGTAAAAAATGACTTAGAAAACTGAATCGATTGTTACAACAGAATGGTGCAAGAAAATGGATATTTTGAATGATTTACGATGGGTATTGCTTTCGCAAAAAATCTTATCCTCCGGATATTGCACCGAATGATAATAATGTGTTTCCAATTTCGCAAACACTCTGTACGTGGAGATCATTTTGAAAGTTTAACTGACGTACAATGTGGCATAAATATGTGGATTGAAAAAATAAAAAAAATCTTTAAAAGCTTAAAAAAATCAGCTTATCGTTGGGATACATGTATTCAGTTAAGTGGAAATCATGTTGAAGAACTACATTAAAATATTAACTAAAATTTAAAAAAATAATATAAATTATAGCCTAACTCCCAAAATTTTGGAAATATCACTCGTATCGAACAGGTCCATCAAAATATTCGTTCCGGTTGTGGTGAAAAAGTAGAGATTCGTAAAAGAAAACTGCAGCAACAAATCAAAGGTTGGCAAACATAGCTACAATACACATTAATTCATTGCCGTGGGCAACGTCGTCCTCGAACTGATAAGCTGGGCCTCAGTTGCGCTGCTTTTATTTGTCCTACACATTCATCACCTCATTTTTTCGCTGAACACAATAACAATCACTATTAAAGGCAGAAATTCCTGAGATTAGCTTTGTAAGGAGTAGAAATACGAAGCGTCCATTACTTTCCTTGTAAGGATTTCGAATAATTTCCAGTAAATAACGTTTAGTTCAAGAATTCACCATGATCATTTCATTGATACTTTGGGGGGGCAGTGAGCAGCCAACAAGATTTCAAACCGCAAATTCCACCTGGCTCCCCTGTTTGGCAGAAAAATTTAACATAACAACATCCTTTCGTTTGAGCCTTGCCTTATTTTCATTAAGCAACTAATGCAATAAATTACTATTGTCCGAACAATGGACAGGAAACCAAATTGAAAGAAGGAAAAACAACAAAGTCAACGAAGTGCCATAAAGTTGTCTTTGGAAAGCTTCTCAATAAAGTATCACCGACCCCTGTGGTGCAGCAACTTGGCCAGAACACTTTGTTCAGATGCGTATGAATGAATTGGATAAAAAGGTCTGACTACCCGCTGAACTGTCCTCCCCGAATCATATAATTGACCATGAGGTCAGTCAGCCCATTCATGGCCTGAAGGTGACAATTTTTTCATCATAATTTCTTTATTATCTCTTGATGCTGGAATAAACAAACAGCGTCTAGTTTGTATTGAATAAACAAATGGACCGAGCGTGATATACTAATAAATAAAAAATCTTAAAGTTGTGCATGGAAATGGGCTTTGGAATAACTCGAAAACGAATGTGAAAGAATAAAATCAAACTAAATAAGCAATCAATAATGCGATATCCAAGTGATGAACTGCTAATTTACATCCCAACAAAAGATTCACATAAATTTTCCCCGAAAACTTGGCAAGCATGAATGATGTATGCTCTGTTCCTTTTTTCGGTTCCCATGAATCACGATCCTTGCTCTTTACAATCAGAAGGTGAAATGGCATTATGTAAACAAAAGTACAAATTAGTAGCGAGCGAATTTTTTCCAATCGGAAAGTGAATTGTTGCAAATACGCGCGTCTGACTCAACATTTTGGCTGCTAGTCAAAACACCACTCCAAACATTTTCCACATGCCAATTTCTTAAGATTTTCTTTCAGCACTTTGTAAAAATGGAGGCGAACTAACTTGAGCATATTCCACGACGACTTGTGAAGAATTATTGTCTTTTCACGTGTCGCCATTCTATTTTGTCCTTCCGTGACTGTCTCTCTGTCTCGCTGTCCGGCTGGCTGTCTGTCTGTGAATTCAATTGGGTGGCCATTGAGGCCCGCGCCACTCAGCTAGGCGCAAAATAGCTCCCGTGTGGTCTTGGGTACCGCCAAATCCGCCAAATTTGCATGTTCATTGAGCCCCATATATCTTTCGACGTCTGTTTGAACTTTTCTCATTTTTCTTGCTCGGTCGCAAATTCATGGCACCAATTGCTGATTGTTAAGGTGGTACCGAGGCGTTAAGAGCCAAAATTTATTTTGATCCTGTGTCTGTATTCAAATAGGTTTGCAGATGCTCGTTCCGGGTGATTTGTAGGAGTGATAATCAGAATTTTCAAATTTTAACGAGCTTTTGAAAATATGTCCAGTAAATTTGCTAGATGTTAGCATATCCGCGAAACAATAAATAATGGAAATCGTTCAAAACACATTTCGTGCCAAGCTCACGGAAGATTTACTTCGGAGACCATGTACGACCCAGTAAAATGGTGCCAGTTTATTGCGTAGCCTAATGAGACGTATGAAGTCTGAAAATACCAAGGAATCTTCTGTTCTCCTCACTTAACATTGTTGATGTTGGCTTGATCCCTTGACAAGAAGGCGGTTTTTCATTTCAAGTCAAGCGCGCCAATTTAATTAAGACAAACGGCGAAAAATTCAAAGATTTCCCTCGCAGACAGCGGATTGTGCAGGTAGTTCGCACTTCATTAGTGGATAAATCTGGGTCTTTGAATTTCAATTTATCTATTCTTAGTTTGTGCTGAAGAGAGATTCAGCCTGAAAAACCGAGGACAAAAGTCGGTTTCGTTGATTGGCGATGTTGTCACATCAACACTAAAGAAAAAACTTTTGGCACCAGACATTTTTCATGCAATTTACGACAAACATACTTTGCTGTTGTCATTGTTGAGTCCCGTCATGCAATCGAAGTGTTGATTTGTAAAGGTTGTGATTTTTTGGCAACAATAAGGACTTGTAACAGTTCTTTATTCGCGGTGATCATGAAATTGATTACACATAAATCAAATGAAATCCTTGAACATTGTCAGACCCGTTTATACAAGAAACGGACACCTGTCGTAATAAAATAGCTGAAAACTAAGTAGTACTCCTAGTAAAGTATTACTTGGCGTCAGTCGTTGTCCTAGTAGCTGTAGTAGAATTAGCTCCATTAGTATGGAGGCAAGCTCATAACAAGGAGATACTACTAAATAGACTGGCTTAGGCGCAGAGACGAAGAGGACTTCGGATACCATCAACATCTCTCTGAAGAGTCTTTCAATCAGCGGGAGAGGCAATCGCGGAAATAAGTTCCCGAGAAATACTAAAAGAATCTTTTTTTCAATATTTCTCGAAAATGCGAGGGTTTTTGGATAACAGTTGCTACAGATGAAAGACATCCAATTCCCAAACCTGCCAAACATACGCAACAATCTGGTAAGAGCAAAATAGGCCAAACGTGGGAACGTGGGCCAAAAACGATCTCACATCATGGTTGATGGAAACCCATGTGGAGACTGAGCTAAGCCTGACATAATTGTTATACACTCTAACTGTATAACACGATAGAAAGTCACGGTTTTTGTATTGTATGTACTGAATTATAGAGAAAATAGCGTAGTTTTCAGCGTAAAACAAACGATACTTTGCTCTCATGCAGAAGACAGGGCAGACAGTGCCGTGATCCTGGCCAAGAATCGGAAGATTTCTGTGCGAATAACCTTATCGAAGAATTACTCAAACCGGATGACAAATGAAACCCTTTGAACATAAAGGTCGAGCAATCCTAACAACGACAACATCAGAGGTGAAGTGGCTCGTAGTTTCTCTTTTTCATGCCACTGCACAACAGATTCTTCCGACTCGTTAAAAGGCTTTAAAGGGATGGAACTAAGGGATGCTTAGTCCAAAGCAATGTGTCATACAATTCCAGCGTTATATCTCTGGCTGACAGGCGAGGTGTGTAGTCGGCTGTTTAGCAGCTAGCTATCCTTCTTTCTACATTCTTCAGGTTCAAGGCAGAACTATATAGAAGCGGTATCAGCACTAGACCTGACAATGAAGTCTGGGGGATGATTGTTTGGACTCAGTGTATCGTTTGGAATATGGATAAGCCGGATATGACAATCTAGACTTCTACCATTATCTATTCCTTAGAAAGTTACAAACAGTTCTGATCATTTTGGATATGTAATGGGAGAATAATTTCCAGAAAATTATCATTGCAAAGCGCTTTTCGGTAACGAGTGATTCAGCATTTCAATATCGCTTTGACTGCCTTGATGCGGATGTAAACGGAATACTCACACTCACTCTCACACAAGAATCCTGGATTCATGAAAATAATATAAGATGTTTGAACACCATCGGTTTCATCGTAGTTTGCGCTAACAAAGCTGGTCCCTATCGGAGCGGGTGTAATGAACAGGAAAACATTATGGATGTGAAATGCTAACTGCAGAATGTTTGGAAAGTTAGTGAAGTTTTCACGAAGGAGTTCACCAAGCTCAAGCAATATTACCAGCATTGTTCCGTCCAGACTTTGCCAAAAAAACTCAGGAGTTTTTTTTGGCAAAAACTCCTTTTTTTTCGTCCAGACTCCTGAGAAACTCCTCCAAGTATACTGAAGATAATGTGAAAATGTTTGTTGTGAACTTAGAAGAAACAGTGTTGAACTCGCAATAAACGCGAGTGGAGGGGGGAGGGGGGTATCGACGTGTTCAGAAGATATGTGTTCGAATCGATTCGTCAACTCTGATGAGTTTTGCCGTAGAAAATGCTGGAGCGCACTTCAAAACAAGGTCAGAACCTTGAACACTTCAAAGGACAGAACCTTAAAAGATACTGCTTTGTCGAGAATGTATTGGAATTGCTTAAGCACAAGCAGATCACCAAGTTTCTTAGAAGAATCTTCCCTGATCTTTGAAGTGTTCTAGATGGAAAGTAATAACAATAAATCTTTGAAGATGGACGTGCCCGCAACGTATTCAATCAGTCGATAAATCAGCAAAGTAAGTCGAAAACCCATCTTAGCCATGCATATTTATCCATAGAGAATGGAACTATTTCCATGAGAACAGTCCAAATAGCCTCATTTTACTATGTTGAGATAAGGATAAAAGTTATATCCAAGTACAGGTCTACGTTAACTCAGAAAAGAAGGTGCTCCATAACGACACAGACCATAACCAAACCACTATTGGTATCCACGTTTCTCTGCACAATCGCCACTCCCTGTTAAACATATTCTTCCGCAGGAACCGAAGGATAGGCTTCAAAATAAGGCAGAGAACAAATCCTTCCCTACAAGCAATACCAGGTAGGTGCCACCAGTCCAGTTATTACATACGAGGGCCGGCTGAAAAGTTATGAGCCTAACATATAAAAAAACACGCGATAAAATTTCAAAAAAAAATTTATTTTTCAATGTAGTCCCCGTCAAGTTCAATACATTTTTCACAGCGTTTATATAAAGCCTGTAACCCATCCAAAAAATATTTTTCGTTTTTGTCCTAAAATGCTTGTCAACTGCCGCCTTTAATTCGTATTCGCCTCCAAATCTTCGTCCCCTCAAGTCCTTCTTTAAATTACTAAAAAGATAGAAGTCGCTGGGAGCCAGGTCTGGGCTGTATGGTGGGTGATTAATTTCTTCGAAGCCAGTCTCTCGCAGTGCCTGCCTCGAAAGTTGTGCGGTATGCGGTGTTGCATTGTCCTGAATAAACAAAATTCCTTTTACAAGTTTGCCTCTTCTTTTTTTGTAATTAACTGGCGTACTTTTTTCAATAGAGCAGCATCGTACTCGGCATGCATCGTAGTATTTTTGGGAAGATAATCGATGAGCGAAATTCCTTCGCAGTCCAAAAAAAATGGTGGCCATCAACTTCGTGGCTGACTTTTGCACTTCTTTGGCGGCTTTTCTCCTTTCTCGATCCACTGCATCGACTCGTGTCTTGATTCCGGATCACACAGTCGAATCCTCGTTTCGTCCACGGTCACAATGCGCCTGCAAACTCCTTCCAAGTTGTCCTTACAGAGGTCCAAAAACTCCTGTGATGTTTGAACTCGCCGCTGCTTGTCAAGGGGCGTGAGCATTTTTGGAACCCAAAGGGCACTCACTTTTCTCATGTTCAAATGAGTTTGCAAAATGTCACCAATTCGTTCCTTACTAATGTTCAACTCCTCAGCGATCTGCCACACTTTGATTCTTCGATCGTCCAATACAAATTTCTTGACTTTGGCAATGTTATCATCCGTGACTGTTGTGTTTGGGCGGCCTGAGCGCGGGTCGTCTTCTGATTCTCGTCCCTGTTGGAATAGTCGAGCCCAACGTTTGATTGTTGCAGATGATGTGCAGATTCTCCGTAAGCCTCAGACATTTCTTCAAAAATTTTCTTAGCCGTTTTTCTTTTCTTCACATTGCACTATATGACGACGCGGTATCCCAATTTCCTTAAGCGCAGCGATGACTGAGACATGGTGATGTTCACTATTTAATAACTCAGAGAGTAATGATGCTATTTATTGGGAGTACAAATTAATTCGGTCCGTTTTTTTTTCGGTGGCCAAAAATGCATTTATTTCAAAATAAAAAGAATTAAAAGATTAATCAAAGTATCGTCCATCGCTAGTTACTACTTTTTCCCACCTCTCAGGCAATTTTTGAATTCCCTCTCGAAAAAATGTCTCGTCTTTTGAGGTGATCCAAGTTAGAAGCCAATTTTCGATTTCTGCGAAAGAAGTGAACCGATGACCTGCCAAATCGTGCTGCCTCCGTCGGAACAACCAGTAATCAGAAGGAGCAATGTCCGGAGAATACGGCGGGTGCGGAAAAATATCCCACATATTTTTTCACGACTTTTGCGACATGAGGCCGAGCGTTGTCATGCAGGAGAATAACTTTGTCATGTCTTTGCTTGTATTCCGGCCGTTTTTCTCGTAATGCACGGCTCAAACGCATCAATTGCAGCCTATACCGATCGCCCGTTATGGTCTTGCCAGGTTGAAGCAGCTCATAGTACACAACACCCTTTTGGTCCCACTAGATACACAACAAGACCTTCGAACCATGAATATTCGGCTTTGGTGTTGATGTTGAGGTCGATGGCAACAATTGACCGGGCATAGCGTAGTATTTTTTCTTCTTGGGGTTATCATAGAATACCCATTTTTCGTCCCCAGTAATAACTCGATGTAAAAAACCTTTTCTTTGTTGCCTTTGAATCAGCTGCTCGCAAGTGAAAAGTCGCCTTTCAACATTTCTCAGTTTCAGTTCATAAGGAACCCAATTGCCTTGCTTTTGAATCATTCCCATGGATTTTAACCGTACAGAAATTGCTTGTTTCTGCATTTGACTCGGATCTTCATCGAGCAATGCCTCCAACTGTTTGTCTTCGATTTTTTTTGGTTGTCTTCAACGCTGAAATCTCCATTCTTGAAACGTCGAAACCATTCCCTACATGATTTATCAGTTGGAGCATTGTCCACAAGCATTCGATGCGCTTCAGCTGCACTTTTCTTCCAATTAAAACAGAAAACTAAAACCTCCCGCAAATGCTGCTTAGTTAACACAAAATTGCTTATAATTAACACAGTGAAAAACAAGGTTTTTTTAAAAAACTCGAAGCAATATGAACTGAATATTATTGACAGATGTCTAACCTTTCTAAAACTATCGACATCAGCTGTTACTATTCAATATTCATAACAGCCAGAGCCATCTTTTGAAAACGGACCGAACTAATTTGTACTCTTAATACCTAAAAGTGCGTTTATATACTCATTAGATGTTGCGCAACTAGTAACTTATCACTTAAGTAATTAGCGGTAGTGGGGCCCATAACATTGCTGCCTGCCCTCGTACATTAATATATCGTAGTATAAGGAAAGAAGTTGTGAATACTGGAAATGTGTGAATTTTACTAAGTATCAAAATGAGATGATTGCAGCTAGGAGGACGCAATTGTGGATAAGTATGTTAGAGAATCAATGGAGCATGTTTCCCAGAGCCTACAAGTAGTAGTTTAAAAATGATAATGATAATAAATTCCACGGTCAAATTTATTGAAATGATAATACAAGGTGTCTCAATTTTATATTTATTTAGCTTACTGCGTGAATGCAACGTATCCGAGGGGCGCGAGGGTTATGTCAATCGGTAGCCTGGCTCTTGGGAATTCAGTCACTATGGAGCGTTTCTCGGGAGCAGACCGCGCGTTGTGCGTGCGACAGTTTTATAAAAACGGCGATTCGGCAACTGTACCGCGTAGAAAATTCTGCAGTATTCGAGTTTTCGCCACTTATATGATGCGCCAATCATTCCTCTCATTCGACATTGGGTTGCCAATGCCAGTTAGAGGCTTAATTTCGTAAATCAGGTGATTGAGCGATTTTCAACGTTTACCAACACTTTGTTTTCGGATGAAGCTCATTTTCATCTTAATGGCCACGTAAATAAGCAGAACTGCCGCTACTGGAGTGCAACGAATCCGAAACGCAAGCATCACATACCCCTACATTCGCCTAAAGTGACCGTATGGGCTGCGATATCGGCGCGAGGAATTATCGGCCCTTACTTTTTTGAAGACGAAAGGGGGCGTGTAGTTACAGTGAATTTAGAGCGTTATGTGGAGATGTTAGACAACTTCTTGGTACCTGAACTGCAAAACTTTCTTAGCTATAACCAAAGAACATCGTCCCAACAGGACGGAGCAACTTCACACACGTCCAATATGTCTCTGCCACGTGTTCGTGAAATTTTCTCAGGCAAATTGATCTCCCGGAGAGGTGATATAAATTGGCCTCCACGCAGTCCAGATTTAACCCCTATGGACTTTTTCCTATGGGATTATCTTAAATCTACAGTTTACGTGGATGAACTGACTTCACTGGCGCATTTGAAAGAAAATATCCGTCACGAAATGGCAGCCATCCCTGAGTCCACCTGCCGAGACGTCATAAGTAATTTTACTGTTCGATTAAATGAGTGACGAGAACGCGAGGGTCTACATTTAGACGATATTATTTTTAAGAAATAAATCCCCGAAAAATGTATTTTAATAATTAATAAATATTTTTTCTATATACGGTTCCCTTTTTTCTAAACGATCCACTATATATAAAATTTCTTTTGAGACACCTTGTATATAGCCAAGGAACCACTCCTTGAAGGAACTGGTCGTTCCTCAGCTGGAGTAAATTATTCCGCTGCCAACTCCAATCATTGATAATAAAATACCACTTAGAAATAATTAATAGGCTTAAAATGAAAAACTTTAATATTAATCATCCTTAGGTTTCAGGCATTTTGAATGAGCCAAGTTTTCACAAATGACGCATTCAATCCATTGTTCACCTGGTCGTGGAGTTAAAAAGGAGTGGCAACATATTCAACAATAAAAGGAAGTCTAGAAATCTTCGCTGTCATTTCCATGATCATCTTAATCTAGGACTTTCTGTTTCGGAAATATTTCGGATTTGCGTGTCACTTTACCATTTCGCTTGTTTTCATTCCGACGCGTTTTTCAATTTCCTTCTACTTTTTTTTTACTATTGCTTTTTTCTCTGCTTGCTTTTTCTTCAGCCAAAGTGTTCTTTTCAGGCGTTTCTGTCGAAAAATAGTGAGACTATCTTCATAATTTTGAAGATCTGTATTTATTGTTCCAAATCAATTTCGTCCTCCTCAAAGTAATCCCCCCAGCCCAATATACTCGTACTAACTTTTTTTCCAATCCTCGAAACAGTTGTTATCGTTAATTTACTGTCTTCCATTGACTCAAAGCGGTTTTTCAGGAGTTTGCTGAACAGCCAAAAGTCACACAGAGCTAAATCAGGCAAATACGATGGTTGTGGAACTTTATTGGTTGAGTTTTTGGTGAAAAACACACGAGGAATCAATGCAGTATGCGACGGTGCATTACAGTGGAGTAAAAACCAAGAGTTATCGGCCCATAATTCCGGCCTCATTTTACGAATAGCTTCGCGCTTCGACGCATAACACAGTTTTAGCATTCCCTATTGACAGTTTGGCCGGTCGTAAGAAATTTGGAGGGCACCACACTTCGATAATCGAAAAAAAACTGTCAACATGGCCTTGATTTTAGACTTATTTTCACGTGTTTTTTTCGGTTTCGGCTTTAACTTTTCTTAGGCCCTTTTATGATCTTTTAAAATGGTTCTCACTGATGCTTCCGATATTCTAACGAAGCCAGTAAGGTCTCTGACTGTTAATCATCGATTCTAGAGCACCAATCCCTTGATTTTATTGACGTGTTGATCATCAGTGTAAGAATCATGATGTAAGAATCAGTGAATGCAGTTTTTGTACTTAAGACAGACAAGCGTATACTAAACACTAATGATTATTTTGATGTGACATTTGGCACAGATGTCAGTCATAGTCATACCATTCTAGGGAAAAAAATATTTCGACGAATGGGTTTCCGCGCGAAATTTAAGTTAAATTTTCCCACAGTAGTAGATGATCTTGGTGGTGCTTTTGGTAAGTGTTTGATAGCTTCAGGGGAAAATATGCTAGATGTGGCCTGAATAACAATATTATTTGGCAAATGAGCAAGGATCAGGGATTCTGGTTGAGGTTTGTCGGCCGCGGAACTTGTTGTTGCTGGCCGTGGTCTTACTACCTGGGATGGCTGCCATATTAAGATCCACTTGAGACTCTTCAGGTTCTGCTATTTCTTGGCAGGTTCTGCTTGACTCGACAGTGGTGCCTCCTGTTCCGTCCAATTTCCACATTCCAGAAAGCAGCAAGTTATGTTTCAATACGACATCTCTGAGAACCCACCCCTGAGGTTAGCACCTAGGTTCTACCTCATGATGGTCCCAAGCCCGTGTAAATTGGGAGGCTAGATGGGAGTGGAGTCTGTTGTCCCAGGAAGTTGATATGAAGTCAAGTAGGGAAACCGAAAGGTGAAATTGATGCGGAGTAAGATGTTGTCTTTTTCGAGATTTTAGTGGAGTGAAATTGTTGAAAAGAAGAAATTACGACAGACGTACTTTAGAACGAAATAAATGTTGTACATATCTAGCTGCATAATGAACTGAAGTAAAGTATCGAGGGTTGAAGTGAGAGGGATTTGAAGGTTGATAGGAGACAGTTGGAAGTTACCTGAATGAAGCAAGTACCGAAGACGTCGCCAATGGGCTTCGTCCCTTGCCCGTGGTGTATACCGCTATATGTTGGATGGTCGAGGAGTTGAACTGTTGGACTGTAGTACTGATGCCACGAAGATTACTGACGAATGATCAGTCAAAGTTGTCTTTATCGCTGAGGAGAGGATGGACTGATGTTAGTACTATTGACGGCACCAAATGGGATTTCAAGATGTTGGGAATCTTTGGCGTACAGAGGGAATGCTGTGAAAAGCCAAATCGATGGATGGAGCTGCTAAGATGAATCGATGGACTGAAATTTGTCTGAGGACTATACTTGACGAGAAAGAAGAAGTGGACTTAGAAACTGACGGACTGAATATAGACTGATGCGTAAGTGTATTGTGGAATATTATGAAGAGGAGGATGATTAAGGAGACGTCGATGAAGAAGACGAAGAAGATGATTGTTGTAGACGATGGAAGAAGCTGTTGAAGATGATTTTAATAAAGATATCGGCGTAAGAGATAATCAAGAAGATCATGAAAATGATGAAAAAGATGATAAAGAAGATAATTAAGAAGATATTGATCCAGAAGATGGTTCTGAAGATCACAAAAGTGATCATGAAGAAGATGATGGAGAGAAGAATGAAGAAGGTGGTCGAGATGATTGTTGAAGAAGGTGAGGAAGAATTTGTTGTAAAGTGATGTAGAAATTTTGTTAAGTGAGGCGATATATGTCGGACAGACTCGTATACTACTATGATCAGTGAATATGACGAACTAACTGTCTTGGTAAATGCAGACGAAGACATGTTAAACAGATTTAGCCTTCGAAAAGACTCGCATTGCCATATCAACATGTTGATGGAGTTGATGCGAGACTAGTAGGGTAGGGCGGGGCTAGTTGAGCAAATAGAAATATCTCGCAAACTATTAACCGTACGCATAGACATCGTATGGCGGAAAGAAAGAGTTGCGAGAGGGGTAATCACCACGCGATCGCTAGTGGCGGCTGGACAAACGAGTGAAGCACCCGTGTGTTTTGTTTATTTTGTGACCAAAAGGTAAAAACGTCGTTTATCGCAAGTTTTCGTCTGTATTCGTCAATTGTTATCTGTTTTCAATCAGATAATTGTTAATCTTCAAAAGAATTATTGTACTTTTGATATGTAGAGAGGTTCTGGGTATAATTCTTACGATTTTTTTATAACCTCACTTTTGTTTTAAAATTCCGGGTTGGGGTTAGTTGAGCTATAGTTGCTCAACTTACCCCGCGACTCAAACAACTAAAGTAATGAATGTTTTATTTTTTATTAGGATGCGGACTTACAAGAGGAAGACTACAAGATGTTCTTACACTACTAAAGATTTAAAAAATGCTGCAAAGGCTGTCAACGATAAAGGAAAAAGTATTAATGCCGCCGCTAAAGAATTTGGTATCAAACGGATGACTTTGACAAGATTTTTGAAGAAATTAAATGAAGATGGTGATTCATCTATGGGCTATGCAACACCGAAGCAATTATTTTCTCCTACACGGGAAGACTCTCTGAAAAAATACTTGCTACAAATGGCATCAATCTTCTATGGATATTCTCCAAAAAACGTCCGTCGCCTTGCCTATGAATGTGCTGTCAAATTTGGCATTAAAATTCCACCCGGTTGGACCGCAGATGGCCGGAAAAAAATGGCTTACGATGTTTTTAAAACGAAATCCGGAGCTATCCATACGAAAACCAGAACCCACCAGCCTTGGCAGGGCAACATCATTTAATGAGCAGAATGTTAAAGTTTTTTTTGAGAAATTAGCGGAAGTAATAGGTAGATATGGACTTACTGCGGCAGACATTTGGAATATAGATGAGACAGGAGTATCCACTGTGCTGAAGCCAAATAAAATTGTAGCTGCCAAACGTAAGCGCAACGTCTGCACAATGACTTCTGGGGAACGAGGGACTAACGTTACAGTAGTAACTGCTGTATCTGCTCTTGGAAATGCTGTACCTCCTATGTTTGTATTTCCGGGACAACAGTTTAAGACACACTTTCTTATTGGTGGTCGCCCTGAATGTATAGGAGCCGGCAATGCCAGTGGATGGGTTACAGACGAAGAATTCTAACAGTTTATGCAACATTTTATCAAACATGTGAAACCGTCCATGGAGCGTCTTGTTTTATTAGTGTTCGATAATCACTCCTCTCACTTGAACGTGAAGACACTAACTTTGGCCAAAGAGAACGGAGTTGTAATGCTGTCCTTTCCACCGCATTGTAGCCATAAATTACAATCGACAGTCTTTGGACCGTTCAAAAAGTATTGCGCTGCTTCTCTAGATGTATGACTACGAAACAACCCGGGGAAAATCCTTACTATTTATGATATACCAAAAATAGTCACTGATTCGTTGCCGTTTGCTCAGACAAGTATAAATATTTTACAAACGGTTTCCGAAAAACAGGGATCTTCCCGTATAATGGAAACATTTTTGGTGAGGATGAGTTTTCACCATCATTTGTAACCGATCGTCCTGAACCAGAAACTATCAAGCCGGAAAAAATCATCCAGAGCAAGCGGTGATGTCCAGCACTGAACCTAATCCTGCTCCTTCTGCCTCCACCAGCCAAGCTGAACCCGAACCTGGTCCAAACAACAAAGAAAACGAGGCAATCGACCTAAAACAAGTATTTTCCCCGGAAATTGTACGGCCATACCTAAAGGCTGGCCCTAGAAAAGCAGCTAAAACTAACAGAAGAAAGAGGAAAGCTGCAATACTAACAGACACTCCTGAAAAGAACGCTTTAGAAGAATACCAGCAAAATAAAACCACAAAAAAAGTTAAGAAGTCAAAGAAGAACCTAGATAAGAAAAGGTAAAAAAATACTCCAGTCAAGTGAGGAAAGTGATGATGATAATTATTCATGTCTGATTTGTTGCGAAGGCTATGCTGAAAGTTTACCAGGAGAAAATTGTATCCAGTGTCAAGCTTGCAGGGAATGGGCACATTCAAAATGTGTTCCAGGTACTGATCTTACTTTTGTTTGTGTCGATTGCAACAGTGACAACGACGATTAAGTTGCTAAGATCTTATTAATATATTTTTTAAGATATTTAAGTCTGATTTTAAACAAAAAGACTGAATCTAATCCTGAAGTTAGCCTTAAGATACGTTAATGTTTTGTTGATTCTATTTTAGCTAATTAATCAAAGAAAATTACTTTAAGTTTTGTTGTTCTTTCACTAAAGAGCTGATTGTCAAACACATATTTTACTTCATTTCTAGTCAACATTGAACCCATGGTTTGGTTATACATTCTTAGTGCTCAACTCGCCCCATACCCTTGCTCAAATTACCTCACCTATGGGGTACATTGAGCGTACTTGACTTTCTGAATTTAAACAGCTGTAGCTCTTAAATTTGACTTGTTACAAAAAAATTACTATGGACACTTTTGCTAAGGGATAAATTACTAATCCATCAAGCCGCATAACAACTCATTGAGACTTATTATTGAGGAGCTATATCCGCTGAGGTGAAAAATCGCTCAACTAGCGCCGCCCTACCCTACACTTGCTAAGCGTGAAGTCGAAATGTAGTTGAAATAGTAATATGAATGTAGAAGTACATGATGTAACAGCCGTTAACCCGGACCCTATAGACTTGTGCTATAGGACTCCGGATGACGCAGGGCGGGGGGGAGGGTGATGGTTTTCGGCTTGTTCCATTCAGTCTTTGGGAAGTGCCGTCCTCACGTACCCGAGGTAGTGCGGAAGGGCTATCAGTCGCGTGCGCGGGGAGCAAAAACAGAGAGTTTTTCTCGGACTGTATGGAAGCGCAACCTGATCAGAGGTTTTTCTGAACCATGGGTTGGGGGGCCATTTTTATAGGTTACCGTCAGCCCCCCACACTGAGAGGAGCCTTTGCTTGGCTGAAACGTGGTGGTTGTAGTTTTGAAGACTAGAGAGTAGGGTGGGCATTCACCAGTTGTGTTCAGGAATCCAGGAAGCTGTAAATGAATTGGGACCTGGGACTGAAACTTGTTTCAGATATTAAGAGTGGTGATTGACACATTGTTTCAATCCCGTCTATGGAGACCGAGAAATGAAATCATCAAGGCAGGTGTCTACGTTAAATAACACGACTTCACTTGACACTTCTTCTGGCATGAGACCAAGTTAAGCTGAGTCGCTTTTAAGCACATTATTCGCCTATATCTTCTTCTTGTCTTGGTAGAAATCCTGTCTGGATTGGTAACCCGTAGTTGGTGTTTTCGGGCCTTCAACTTTTGACATAGCGAAATTATGTTATATGACATATCTCTAGTTTCCCAGATACTATCTAAAGCTTACGACCGTCCTTAATAAAAACATCAGCAGCTCTTTGGTTTTCCGCTTATAGTTTCTCATCCTTAAGGTAAATTTTAATTTTATGATTTACGTGTTTCGGCAGAGCCATGGTGTTGCGCGGAAAAAATAGCCCTCCAACAGAGGAACGTTGAACCCTACATCCCATTTTAATAGCGATCCCCAATTCTAATAGAATAGGTAATAAAAAGCTAACGATGATAATAAAAAGATAATAACTATAATTCGCCCAAATGATAATAGTAGGTCATTACCAAATAGCTAGAAAATGGATTTAAATAGTTTAAAGTTGATGTTTACGTTCGACTAATCTATTACCACTCTTACACGCCAACTTACCGTTACTAGAATGACTGATGCTAAAGCGCGATATTATGACGTTTCGCGAGGGACTTCACACATATTGCTATATCCTTTCTTCGCAGAGTTTTTTTTCTGTTTCGGAGCATCCTACCCCGGCACTTTGAACGCCTGGCTTGACCTGTTCAAGCCACTGCGGCCACTTTCCCTACCTAGATAATTTTAAAGGATGTACTCCAGTAAATTTTACTGAATCAGTTAGTACCTTTTTTTATTTTTCCATCTTTAAAACATAATCACTCAAAGTCAAACCGAGAAAAAAGTAAGCAAGCAGCAATTTTGATTTAAAAAAAAAATTTCGATACTACTGGCATTACCAGATAAAACTGAACGTTCGTTATACATCACCATAACTTAATCTTAAGTTGATAAAGATCATAATCTTCCCAACATTAGAACCATGACAAGAAAACAAGCAACGCATTAGTGGGTATTTGTCTTTATATCAAGGCTAAATATGTCGAAAAGATCACTTGTTACACGTGAAGAACCATGAAAACGGCGTTGACTTAAGATTTCTCTTAAGATTAAGGCTGAAGAACCTTAACATTTAGGTTAATGATTCGCCAGCTTTGACTTGTAATCTTTGATAATTAATAGGTTGATTCTATGGAGTAAGCGCCGCAAATAAATGGGACACGGATGAGTTTTATGTTAATTCGAAGATAACTACCTATTTTTCCACTACCCTCTCATGCGAATAAAAAAATAAATGCTAATAGAGGCATTAGGAAGGCTTAAAAGCTTGTCTCCTTTCGTGTATATAATTTGTTAAAGTCAAACAGGTACAACAAGACAAAAATCATAAAATTTTGGAGGAGTTGAGCTCTGGCAACGTGAGGAACCTACACAGGATTGTGAAGTGATTTGGGAAGTCAAGCGTTGATTGCAAGTGAAATTCGAAATCATGAAGCAAATTGACCTTTTAGCATTTTCAATGTCTGCCTCAATAAATCAGGCCAAATCGAAATTGTCCGTTCGTCATTCTCCTTTTCCAAAATCTTCACTTCATACCCAACCACTCGCTTGACGATATTCTTGCGCAACGAAAATTCCTCCGTCACAACACGAGAAATTTGTATTGAATTTCAAAATGGGCACACGCTGCGCATGATTGATTGACCTAACAGCGGAATGTTATTAAGATCCAGACGCGGAGTATTCTTTTACAATTCTATATTCACTTATATCAACTGATTGTTTTGATAGGATCTGATTGCGTAAAAAGATATTCAATGAAAATTATGAATATTTATTAATTCGCGTAAATTAAATTTCTTTTGGATTTATGTTACAGGTAGAAATGGATGGTGAAAACGTAGATGGCATGCGCAACAAGCGGAAGGAATAAGCAGGACTATTGATTTCATACATAGACATATGTGTGAGATACCTACATCAACGTGTGCTCTGATAGATGTGTTGATTATTTCTTTTTCTAAGCTTTCAATAGCAGTCTTGCAGTAAAATTTATTTCGCATGTTAACGTTGTTTATGTTCTTTGTCCAATTTTCAACACATTGCACATATTAGACTTTCATATGGAAATTTCTTTTCAAATAGAAATTGAATAGCAGATTGAAATCTTAGAAGCTAAATATCATGTCTGATGGCTTTTGTATATTTCATCTAATTTATTTAATGAAGTCAACAGGCTTATGAGCGGCAGCAGCTATAATTTAGACCTTTCAAGAAGTAACAACTTGATTCGGCGTGAAAGCGCTTGAATTGTTACTTTTTATACAATATCGGTAAAAGAGCATCCAAGTTATTGCGAAGTGTAGCATATATTTAGCAATACATATGTGTTATTTTATATTATTTACATTTTGCATCAAATGTCCTTCACTTAATTTTTGAGGGTCGAAGTATCACGGAGTCGGCCACAACAAGTGCATTCATGGCAGTGATGACAAACTACTGTTGAATAGAACAAAATCAAATCAACTATCGAAGCCTTGACTTTAACCTTGCTTTGTTTGCCTTCGAACAGGACTTCTTTGAGTATCTGACCTGCAAATTCAAAAATTTCCAGAATTTCTAGGTAATGAGACTATCTGCTGATAAGCTTAAACAATAAGAACTAAAAGCATTCAAAGGTGGTCGCTACCAAAAGCAAGTCCACCGTGAAAAATGAGTTATTCATTGTCCTTATGAAATATCCTTATGGTACTACGGCTTGACACATTTATCATTGTCATCAATTGTAAGAATATAAGAACATTGCAGAAAGCTATGGAGATGATACAACTGTTGAACCTAAAGAACACATGGGAGCAACATAAGGTTGGGTATACCCAAGTCGCGACAAGAGTCGAGACAAAGCTGATACAACTTCTGGGGAAAAAATCGAAATCTTAATTGGCTTAAACCTCTTCTACTGGTATAGCGCTCCAAGCACTCTAGCTGGTCCAAGAATCTAACGAATATGATGAAGAGGTACCTTGGTTTAACGCAAAACAATCATTCAAACATTGAATTTCGTCCTTTTACGGATTTTCGTTTACAACACCAGAAAAGACGTGCTTGAGATCATTCCGATCACAACGTAGGCACAGTAGAATCTGTACCGTGGGAGTCTATCTGACTCGAAGCAACCAATCGCATAACCATCAAAGTGAGAAAAAGTGAGAATACGAAAGTGGTCAAACGTGATTCGAGGGAACTTATTTTTTTTTGTTGGGGGGGGGGGGAAGGCTTTTTATGCCCTGAGCACAAGAAAGCCAGACCCTGAATGTTTCTGGACTAACCACTATGCATACTTCCTGTCAACCTGAGGGCTTAAAATGGTTTGACACATTATTTCGGGCTAGGCCTCATGTTTCTATGGTTAGAGGCACCTTTAGATTACAGGAAGGGAAGGAAGTGCTTGAAGAAAGATCCCTCCATCCGACCCCATCTGACTCATCTATCCTGCACAAAGACTGCATCTCTCCTGCACAAGATACACAATTAAGAGACCATAACCAGTCAATCCTGTGTAGATGACACCAAAAACATCCATGCCCGCTTGAAAGCTAGGTCAAGTTGAAATCAGTCTCACCACGCGCTTGATTGAGCCACGGCCTCAGGTCAGGGATCGGGCGTGCAGTCTACCTTCCTTTTATGTCTTGCTACAGGAACTGCTGTCAATCGGGGACAGAGCGTTATCTCTCTGCCTTGGTGACCACTACTCGGTTGTCATTGCTTCTGCACAGTTAAATCTGGCTGCACTGTCTCGCAAGGAGGACGATGGATATCACCACTCCGATCACCCGCACTGCCGCCCAGGAGACAGTTCGATATAGGCATGTGATTTGCAGTGCTTATCTTATAACCTTTGCCATCCGCATTCGGTATAACTTCTTGCATAAAGCGTCGAATCATATAGTTAAATCGACTGCGCAGCGCTTATCAGGAGTCATCTCCTCAATGTTATGGGTGAGCGCCATCACAACTTTGTCAACTGTTGCGCTGATGTGCTAAAGAAAATAATTTTCGAGTCTATCATAGGCCCAGGCATTTCACTTCTGATTTTGATTCAACCAGCGTGAGACGAGTTACTCTGGAATTTTTGCTGTGGATGAGTCTGTGGAGATACTTTCTGGCTAACTTATAAGCTGATCATTAGATACATGCCTCATCGCAGATCCCTATGCGCCTTCGCATCATTTGCTTCCATTGTGGTGATCGTGCCATTGGTACTTCAATAAACGTCTCAGTATCCTCTTTCTCAGTATTCCACCAATGCGCAGAAAACTGAACGCGTGGTCTTCATGGATCTCTAGTGCTATGTACTGGTGATCGCTGGCCGATGAGACCTCTAGCGAGTTAAATATGGAGTCCGAGCGGAGGCGAAAAAAAAATAATTTCTCAAACTTTAAATAAAAAACGAGTTTGTCGTATATACACTTTTATTGGTCTTTCGATTCCAAAGATTAACGGGAACTGCCGGGCAGTAGTTATGTTGGGTGTCTTTATAATGTCAGACTTGCTGACGGGGCGTTTCATTTCCAGACGAGTTTACTTCTTTTAAGAATTTTCTCACGTTGTCTAGGTGGGTGTCATATTTAACGTTCCCAGACGATATTGGATACATAACTTCTCCCCCCTTACAATCAGAATTCTCCTGAATTCGGGTATTAATTTTAATTTTTAATTTTTGATCTCTTTTAAAATATATTATTATGCCACTAATGGTAAGTATAATTAACAAAATTGAAGTTAAGCTAATTCCAAATGTAACTTTTTTGTGAAATTGGAGTTCCTCAATTTTTTTGATATTGTCGACATGGTTAATTAGAATCTCATCTAAGGTGAGTTTTTCTGTAAAGTTACTTGTGTCTGTTTTTGACGGATAGTAAAATCTATCATGGAATGTTTCTTTTAAATTGGAAAAATAAATGTCATTGACTTTAACTGAACAGTTTTGGAAATAGATTAATATGTTCCCGTTTAGTACTAACTGTCTAGGATCACAAGTTTGGTTTAAATACATCCGTTTGGCATTCTTAATCACTATTGTTTCAGAATCTAATTCAATTATTTCTGTTTTTACATTTTTCACAAGATTACAATTTTTTCGATACATGCAATGTTTGCTCAATTCAAGTTCTCGTAATGTCTTAAATTTGTCATATTTATACACGGTATTATTGATATTGAATATGGTTTCTATTGGAAAATCGATTTCTTTGTAATTTTTATCTGGTATTGGTAAAATCATTTTCAATCGAACTGTCGTGAATTCTCTCGGGATTTTGACTGCTAATAATAGTAAATTATTATTTGACTCTGCAATTCCTATTTTAGTGTATTGAAGTTTATTTATATCAATATTATATTTCTTAATTTCTTCGTCTGAAAGCAGATTTGGGTGCAACATCCCGTATCTGGCAGAAGCTATGTTACTTTGTAAATGCTCTACTCGATTTTTGAGGATTTGAATTTTGAAAATTTGGTCAAAGTAGATATTATTATTCATATTGGTGTTGGATAAGCTATTAACTTTGTTAAGGATCAGGTCTCTGTCTCTGTTAGCTATGTTTTTTAGTTGTCTGAATATTTCTGTAAAATTTTTGTTAATTTCTATTTGTCGGTTAATGGTCGTGATCAGGTTGTGATTATTTTCATCGATAATTTTGAGATGATTGTCAATATCTTGTCTGTCGTTATCGTCCATTGTTCCGAATAGCCATTTTTGCGTTTGTCCTACCAAGTTTATAAGTCCTCGTTTGTATCTCCTGTTGGGTGTGAGTGTCTTGATCTTATTTGTCAAATGGTCTAATTCTGTCAATATCAAGTCTTTGTGTTGCTTATCTAATCCTTCGGCATTGGTTTTAAATTTAGTAATTACATCCAAAATTTCTGTTATATTTATAAGGTGGATTATTGTATTAGTACTTGTAACTACTTCAGCTGTGTTTAGTTGGATTTCTGCAAATCCTGTTTGTTCGTCAATATTATGTACGTTAAGTAGAGCGTTGAGTGGAGTGGTTATCGTGAGTATGGTCAGCATTGTCATGAATAGCTGTGAAATTAGAATAAACATATTAGGTATTAAAGAAAGTATTAGAGTTATTAAAGAAAATTTTAATGAGCTTGTGGAAGTAAAGAGTTATTAAACTAAAGGTTGATGGACTTAGCTACGACTTTAACTTTCCTTGGAGTATCTCTGAAATCATTTGTTTTCTGAACTGCGGCATATCTTGCTGTGAGAACGATATTTCATGTTTTCTTGAGATATATTCTGCAAACATGCAGGCAAATATGCCACAATCACTTCCGTTTAATTGGCGAGGGATATTTGTAACATTTTCTTTCACAAACATTGTCGTGTCTAAAGGTTCACCTCGTTTGTCCAAGGATTCCTCTTTCAGGTAATTTTCCAGAACATCTAAAACTTGCGGGTTTGTTTGTTGCATCGAGTCATAGTATTGGATTCTTTTTTTCTCAAAATCGATAATTGCCATGCACCAATGAGAATTATTAACGTGTACAGGAATGAATAAATAACCTAACGAAAAAATGTCAACCTTACGGGTCCATCGGCGAACTGAGCTGTATCCAGTTTGAAGTAACCTTAGGATGAAAAATGTATTCATTGCATAGACTTCGGGATAGTTTTCTAGATTTCTTTCTTTACTACGTTCCGTTAATAAGTTCAAATAGAAATTAATTATATTATCGTTTACCCAGGCGTCTTCTGCTAAAGTCTTTATGTCACCTCTAGTTATGTTTATGCCAAATTTCGTAATTAGGACTTCGTTTTCTGGTCCATCTTTAATTGCTTTTTCTAGAAATGATTCCTGATCTTCCTTGTTTGAACTATCATCGAGGTCACAATCTGTGAATTTCAGTTTTCTTTTTATATTTGTTGGGTGTACGTTATAAAGTTTAGCTTTCCGGTATTTCGGCAATTCCTTTCTTCTAACTGCTTTATAGTTCTTAATGTATCCGGTAGTTCTGGTTTCACTATATGTTTCCCTATTTGCGTTGCGTTTTCTTAGATATTTTTCCTTGAATTCCTTAATGCGGTTTCTGATTTTTCCAAAGTCTACTTTATGTGTCTGTACCTCTTCAGGCGTACATTTGATGGTAGTATGAAATCTTTCGTTATAATTTCTTATGGCTTGCTGCAGAATTCTTCTGGCTGAAAATTTGGTTTTGTTAAGGGTAAGGGTGCGAAATTTCTCGACTAGGGTACTATGCAGTCTTTCAATATCTGCTATTCCTGTATGGCTATGTGCTTTGGTTAAATGCAAATCTACACCTTCTGTCTGCAAAAAGTCCTTTATAAGGATTCCATCGAATTCATTCCCAGCGATAATTCTTTTTGGTTTACCTATTTTTGCGAAATGGTCTTCTAATTGTTCTATCAATGTTGTGTGATTTCTATCGGTTAAGTAGTAAGCAGCTGCAAATTTTGAAAATGTATCGATAATACTTAAAAAGCTGTGCTTCATTATTATATAAATGTCTATTTGAATGATTTCGTTAATGTCTGTTGCAGTTTCTGTGAACTTGAATTTGGGTTTAATTGGGCGTCTATCATATTTAACTTCTTGGCAAACATCACATTGGCTTATAACAATTGTAATAATTTCCAGTAATTTTGGGTAATATATTTTATTTTTTAGAGCATTAAACGTCTCTTGAATACCGGAATGTACGCTTTCGCGCACATGATAGAAGGAAATTTGTTTTATCACTTCTGCTTCTGTTTCTATGTCTTGGGCTCTGTATGAACAACGTATAAATTTAACTTGGTTGTCATTAGAAAACATTTCTCTGATCTTTTCTTGTACTATATTGAACTTATGGTCTTCAAGTTCTGTGTAGACACCAGTGGTTCCTTTTTTTATGTATCTCCTAAGGATGTCGTGTAAGTTTTCAAAGTCATACTCAGCTACGTAAATTATGCGTTTATTATGCATCATTTCAAATTCCACAGTTTTATTATTGGTAAGTATCAACTGAGTTTTATATTTATTGACTATCTCTTCCTTAATCGGAATCCGGTCGTGTAATTCTTCCTCTGCAGAATGCATTGTCGCCATTGTAACATCATCTTCAATGTTTAGCAATTCTCCCAAGTCGGAGTATGAGTGAGTTCGGTTGTCCGTTTCCGTTAACAATTCATCACTTTTATTGGCAGGTTTAATTCTGCTTAAATAGTCAGCTACTTTGTTTTCACGTCCTTTTAGATATTCTATGTCGAATTGATATTCTCCCAGCTTAAGAAGCCATCGTTGATGCCTTGGAGATAAATCTCTACCTCTGTATTTAGCTTGAAGGTATTTGATAGGTTGGTGGTCTGTAAAGATCTTGAACCTATTTCCATATAGGTATGGTCTAAAGTAGTTTACTGACCACATGATGGCCAAGAACTCTTTATCCGTAGCAGAGTAATTGCGTTCGTGCGAGTTTAGAGTACGAGATGCGAAGCAAACAGGGTGTCCGTCTTGTGACAAGACGGCGCCTATTGCAAAGTTGGACGCATCTGTTGTAAGATGAAATTGCTTCCTAAAATCCGGGAACCTTAAAATAGGATGTGACGTGATAAGATTTTTCAACTTTTCAAATGCTTCAACGTAGTTTGGGTCATTGCAGTTAATTTTAGCATTTTTCCTTAGGTATTTCGTTATTGGTTGCGCAACTTTGGCGTAGTCTCGAATGAATTTTCGGTAATAACCGGTTAACCCTAAGAAGCTTTTGATGCCCTTTTCTGTTTTTGGTAGTTGAAGCTTCTCTATTACGCTTACTTTTTCGGGGTTTGGTTTCAAACCGTCCTTGGTGATTATGTGACCTAAAAAAGGAGTTTCTTTCTCCATAAACCTACATTTGTCAATCTGTATTTTGAGTTTGTGTTCTTCGAGTACTTTGAATATACTTGATATGGCTTGAATGTGCTCTTGGAGTGATGTACTGAAGATTAGCACATCGTCTAGGTAGACAACGCATGTTTTGTTTATGTAATCCCTAAGGATCTCATTCATTAACCTCTGGAACGTCGCTGGAGCATTTTTTAGGCCAAATGGCATCCTCACAAATTCATACAGTCCATGTGGGGTTACAAACGCGGTCTTTTTTCTATCTTCTTCTTTTATTAGGATTTGGTGGTACCCCTTTGCCAAGTCAATGGTGGAAAAATATTGGGCTCGCCCCAACTTATCCAATATTGACTCGATATGAGGCAGTGGAAATTTATCATCCACCGTAACCTCATTTAATTTCCGGTAGTCTATCACTATCCGGTATTTCTTTTCTCCTGAGTTGTCACTCTTTTTGGGGACAACTATTAAGGGGCTGGAATACTTGGAATTGCTCTTGCGGATAATTCCTTGTGCTTCCATTTCTGCGATTTGACGCCTCACTTCTTGTTCGTGCTGGGGTGGGTACCTATATAATCTCGCATTTATTTGATTGTCCGTTATCGTTTTTATTTCATGTTGGATAGTTACTGTACTAGTCAACTTATCCCCTTCCTTAAAGAAAATCTTTTGGAATCTGTTTATCAATTTAGTTATTTCCTCGTACTCTTCAGTATTTAAATGGTCAAGTTTTAATCGTTTTAGATAGTCTGGTTGTACAGTTTCTAAAGCACAAATTTGATTGTTTGGATATGGGTTGTTTAAAAATGGGATTATTTGCCCGTTAAGCGTAATATTTTTATTTTCAAAGTCAATGAAAGTACACAGTCTGTCAAGTAGATCACAGCCGATAATAAGTTGGTATTTTCGATTCGCTAAATTTCTACATTTCCATCTTATAAAGGCTCCTGGCGGTGACTTAAGCTCCGCTGGGGCTGGGGTATGAACCTCAAAATTAATGCAATCTCTACTTGTGATAGTAGTAAAATATAGGGGTTTAATTTGGATTTTCTTAAAATCGTTTATTTTTTCATCAATAATACTAAAGGAAGAACCAGTATCTATTAGGGCTAAATACTTGGTTCGATTTATAGTTATTTGTATTATGGGCAAGTCATCCGAGGCTAGTTGTAAAAAAACTGGCTAGTTTCGTTTGCACTATTGACCATATTTGATTCCATATACGTTGTGTGATCGATTTTCTTGTCTTCGTGCTTTTGATCCTGATATTTGTCAGAATTCCGTAAATTCTGTTGCCTATGGTCCTTTTGAATGTTGTCCACTTCCATTGGTATAGCTGGTGGTTGTCTGCGCTGATGCGAATTTTGATAGAATTGTCCTTGCATGTTACTTGTTCGAAATTGTCCTGACCTGTTATTGTTAAAACTATTTGGGTTGTGTTTAAATCGTTCGGTATAAGAATTACTAAGGTGTCTGTTTTGTCGAGTCTGTATAGTTTGTTGTTTGTCTTGTTTAGGCTGTTGGTTGAAATTTTGGTATCTGTCACTGTCGTTCTGTCGTTGCCTATAACTTTGGTTGTATCTATTTTGGTAATGATTCGGGAGATTTTTAGAATAACCAGGATGTTTGTTGGGATTATTGCTTTTATATTTACGAAATTCGGGTCTGATACAAGAATCCTCAAAGCGTCTTTCGCGCATTATATTGATTATTTCTAATAAATCATTTTTGCTGTAAATTTTTTCTAACAAGACGCCTTGCGTCATTTCTTTTGCTGTGTTCACTAATAATGACTCTACATTATTTAAATCTATATATAATGTATTTTTATAGTAAATAATTAGTTCGTCTGTTTTATATTTAATTTTTTGTAATTCAGTGGCTAATTCATCTACCGTATTTACTCGAAGGCTGCTAATTTGTCGATAGATTTGGCAGGGTTCTGTGTCTGGCTTGTAGCGGAGTTTCAATGTCGCCTTGATTAGCTCCCAGTTGTCTGGTTCCGGAATGTTGATTATTGAATTTTTTGCATCACCATGAATTTTTTCGTAGAATATACAACGAGTTGCTTCCTTCTTTATTTGAGGGTCGTTTATGCTGTTCAAATAGAATTCGGTACTGGTAATGAAGGCATTGATGGAGACCTCTCCGGATCCATTGAAGTTGCTCATATGCTTCAGTTCCTTGAGAATTTTCTCCTTCTGGTCCGGTGATGAATTTCGCACTGATAGTTGTTGTATTGCTACGGCTAAATTGGCAATTTGGTCATCTCTGCTTATGTTTGTGATTACTTCTTGAACTGCCGCTGCTAATTGGGCCATTTCTGCCTCTCGTTCCTGTAGACGTCGCTGTAGATCCTGCACCTGTTGTTCCATAACGTTTCCGGTAGTGTGGTTCCTATTGGAAACGAATCCGTCCCTCCTTCTTTCCTTTCTGGTTTTGGTTAGCTCCACCTTCTAAATAAAATTTTGTAACCTATGTTACCTGTTTTGCTGTTTCCCCTTTTTTTTCTTTGTTCTTCTTCTGTCTTTTTTTCCGCACTTTTAGTTTTAGTGTAAGTTTTTAATCGTCTCGACTTTTAATTCGGACGAGCGACGAATTCTTCTAAAATTCTGTCGCAGGGCGATGCAATACCCTTTCTTTTTAAATCTTTATTATTATCCCTTTTTTTCGCACTTTTAGTTTTAATGTAAGTTTTTAATCGTCTCGAATTTTTATTCGGACGAGCGACGAATTCTTCTAAAATTCTGTCGCAGGGCGATGCAATACCCTTTCTTTTTAAATCTTTATTATTATCCCTTTTTTTCGCACTTTTAGTTTTAATGTAAGTTTTTAATCGTCTCGAATTTTAATTCGGACGAGCGACGAATTCTTATAAAATTCTGTCGCAGGGCGATGCAATACCCTTTTCTTATTAAAAATTTATTATTATCCTTTTTTTTTTTTTTTTTTTATGACCGTCGCGAATTCCCGTTTAGTGATTTTATTTTGTCCTTTTTTATTTATTTTCGCGTAAATCTCGCGATTCACTTGATAATTTATTTTTAAAAAAACTTGCGTAAAATCTCGCGATTTCACTTTTTTTACTTTCACTTTTCGTGATAACTTCTGGATTCATTCGATGAGTTCACTCGCGTGAAAAACTATCGATGGTTTACCGACTGCGCCAGTTAAATATGAGCGGAGGCGAAAAAAAAATAATTTCTCAAACTTTAAATAAAAAACGAGTTTGTCGTATATACACTTTTATTGGTCTTTCGATTCCAAAGATTAACGGGAACTGCCGGGCAGTAGTTATGTTGGGTGTCTTTATAATGTCAGACTTGCTGACGGGGCGTTTCATTTCCAGACGAGTTTACTTCTTTTAAGAATTTTCTCACGTTGTCTAGGTGGGTGTCATATTTAACGTTCCCAGACGATATTGGATACATAACTAGCGCGCTCCAATTATTAACCCATTGTACTAGGCGCTCTGAAGTGGATGTCATAACAGGTACGGTTCCAACACAGCACAATCTACGGGAAGTAGGGATGTGGCCTGTGTTATGTACGACGTTTGCCCCGAGCGTCTGATTGAGATAAACCCCATTTTAGTGGTCTAGCGTGGAAGTCACCTCCAACAAGCACATGGTCTACTGTACTCGAGACAGCGTTCTCCAATGCATTGAGCCTAGGTTGAATAGATGATAACGATACGTTCAGTGTTAGATATATACTAAATCATCTTCTAATTATCTCCGTAATCATCTCGTTTGCACATGGAAGTAAGCAAGGTTCCCAACCCGGCTGTACCGGATTCGTCTAGATACCATGTTGTGAGATTCTGGTGTAATGTTGCTTGCATAGTAGCAAGAAATCGGTTACCTTTCACTCGCAAACCATCCGAGCAGATTTAGGGCGATTGTGCTTCGATGCAGATTGATTTTAGGGATACGTATGATTGCAAAAGCGCTTTGGCCTTGGCAACGGCTCCTTGGAAGATCCGATATTTCCCTGTACTGTGTTTCACTTCATTTGGTCTCCGGTCAGACTCCTGGCCAAGGACCGACGTGCCAGAGCTGTGCGAAATCCCTCCATCCCTTTTATACCCTATTTGATTCTTCTTCTATTTCATACTGATCCTTAACACAGTCAATGTCCCTAATTTCGAGTGTGGCCATAGGATCAAGTGAGGCTGATCAAGGGATCTTTTGACTGCGTCACGTAGCCTGTCTTATTTGTTTGCATCTGGTTCGACCTCAACCAGTATACCTTCTGATCGAGTTTTGATTTATTATATTTATATTTTATATTATGATTTGATCATATATTACAGTTTGCAAAAGTCTCTGCTCTCCTTTTGCTGGTCACTCCGGTATGGGCACGGTTTCCCTGCTGTAGCTGAACGTGGTGTGCAAATCTGGTTGCAGCAAATTTTCTAGTTTTCACCTTGTTGTCTTCGAAAGTTTCTGCTCCGTCGCTATCTTTTCTTGAACAAAATTAGTTAGCTTGTTTGCTTAGTCTGTTAAGCAGAGAGACCGAGCGAGGGTTGGCATCAGCTTTATGGGGACAAGTGGTTACAACTAGACCAGCGTTAATCGGGAGTTCATCCCAATCGAACTTTCACCACCAACTAAATGGTGCAAACTTCGAATATACTTTAAGGCCTGCCAAGGTTTTACCGGGCCGATGACGGTATGATCATTAGATTAGAGCCGTTCAAACTCGAGTGTCACTTACCTAGGTGCTAGCTCGCGAAGCAACTAAGTCCAAAGCGTCAATTTCACTAAACCAATCGAGTCGTAGTATGGTATAGTTTCATATTCCGTGTAGTACTCCGGTTTTTCGGGTACGAGGGGGCGGCTTTCCCCAAAGAATACCAACTTTTAAGTTATACTCCTGTTGACCAGCATTCCTCCTGCAGCTGAGGGTAGGGATTGGGACGATCTTTCAAACGTCATTCAACGACACATGGAATCACATCCTCTTAAATTGAAGCGATAAAGACAAAAAAGTGAGGTAAATCAGAAGAATAAGAATTGACAGTTTTAATGTCTAATGTATGAAACGATCAGAATAGAATAGAAGAAGGTAAGTTTGTGAATCAAAGAGTTGGATGAGGTCAGAAATATCGTTAAACTTTTCTCAGTGTGACTCTAGTCACAAGCCCAAATATGGATTGGCAGGACGACAAGTCAAATCTGAGAATGTTGTGGAAACATTTAAGAGAGTGAAAACATGAATAAAGACAAAAAAGTGAGGTAAATCAGAGCCATAAGAATTGACAGTTTTAATATCATGTATGAAACTATCAGAATAGAATAGAAGGTAAGTTTGTGAATCAAAGAGTTGGATGAGGTCAGAAATGTCGTTAAACTTTTCTCAGTATGACTCTAGTCACAAGCCCAAATATGGATTGGCAGGACGACAAGTCAAATTTGAGAATGTTGTGGGAACATTTAAGAGAGTGAAAACATGAAACCTCATATGTATATACAGTAATGAAGTGAAAGTTTTCATACCATCCCCAACCACTAGCCATATAGCAAAGGAGCGTAACCATAAAGCAAAGGATCATCGGATTATCAGCCTATCTGGCTACTTCATGGTAATTTGTACTAAAAATCATGTAATGCCTTTTTATTGGGTACACAATGAGCCTTACGACCAAAACAGATACTCATCTTGACTTTGAAAGCTATCAGGACGCTCGCAAAAAATGACAGAAAATGAAAAAAATTTTTAAAAAAATTATCGGGGGATGGGCCACTTTCAAACTGTTCACCGTCAATCAAATTCATAAGAAACGCTAAAAGTTGAACTTTGAGGTCCACCAAATGTCCAGACGAACTAGTTTTGCAGGGATTTAATGCTTTATACCCATATCCTTACATGAGTATGTCAGCAAATCTACTCTATCTGACTAAAATGTCATTGACATCAAACTGATGGATTGGAGGAAGGAATTGGACTGAACACCAATACTGTTCATTCTAACACTAGAGTATATGGTATTCATAGTCTTCAACACCTCCTGAAAAAATGTTATTAACAATGCACTAAGAAGTTGACCACGTAGAGGTACAAATAAACGTAATCAAAACAAAATACATCATCAAAATAAGAAAATTGGCAACAAACTGGCCTAATAAAACGTTGAATGGACGATGAATAGAAAACATGCAAATTTCGTAAAACTTGAGAGAACAGTACGTTTCAATTGTCCTGAACGTTATGTTTAAGGATCGAAGTATTATTAACGCCGTAATAAATAAAATCATAGCAATTATCATAATCTACATTCGTAACACTGAAAAGGACCAATTAAATCAAGTATCGAGGCTGCATGCGGGCTTGAAATAGGACCTTTTTGAGAACCTGAGTAGTCAACTGAAAAATTTCTAGGAAAATTTCTGAAAAATTTTTCTAGGTAATGAGACCTAGAAGCAATGCGAGAAGCTCTTTTTTATGGTTGGGAGGTGAAGGTTATTTACGCCGTGAGTGTCGGACTCCGGGGACAACCGGAATACCGACAAAACAGCTCCTCTGTTGTACCGAGAACCTAGCCTGGAACTATTTGTAACATTACTTCGGACTAGGCGTCATTACTCAATACCGGCACCTTTTCGGAAAGGAAATTCCTCTTTTGGAACGGATGGATGGGAAGGCAGAGGGTTGCCACCAGAGAGATCTCCCTTCCGTCTTCGTCGGCAAGTGACCCATGATACTCTTCTTCATAAGAGGAACCGTCCCTACGTTATGCGACACGCAGTTCCAATTGTCTTTTGACTCCATCATTTTCCCCGTTACGTTTTCCGGAGAGAACACACCTAGTTTCGCCGAGAGATGTGAACGGTGTCTTGTCCATTATCTCCATGAAAAGAACGTATGGCAGGCGTCATCTGTCATCCCCTGGAAGAACAAGCAAGCTGGGACGGTGAATTTCCCATCTTATACTGGTAAAACTAAAAATATTCGTGCCCACTGAGTAGTTCCTCAGATTATAATCAGTCTCACCATTCGTTCTACAGAACCACGGCCCCAAGTCACTGATGAGGCATGTGGTCCACTTGCCTCGCATTTCGTTTACCCATGATTGCTGCCACAAAGCTAGGGTCCTTCTCCTTTCCTCTCGGCTGACGATTTCTCTCACCAAGTCCCCCTACGTAGGTACACTCGTTTTCGTTCTTCCGAAAGTAGCATAACAGGAACCAACATCGAGATAACCAGAGACAGTGCGGTATTCAGCTGCTGTCTGCAGAGCTCATCGTCTCTGCACCTGTGCGAGACGCCTTCGGTACGACTCCTTGCTAAAAGCGTCAGCCCAAATTTCGGAGCCGTACGAGAATGCTGAATCCATTGCATTTATAAGTAGCCGTCTCTTACTCGAGGTTGGTCCCCTCGTGTTGGCCATAAGGCGACTGCGAGCTGACACTCCTGCAGCAGTCTTATCTCCTGTCACTCAAGTCTGCTCGAAGAAGGTCATTTCCGAGTCAACCATAAAGCCAAGGTATTTTATTGATTCCTTTGACTCGATTATTGTTTCTCCGACGCGAACGGGAATAACACGAGGGATGCGCTTCTTGGTCAGTATAGCAACCTCAGTCTTTTTAAGCGCTAGACTAATCCCACGGCTTGTCATCCACTCACTCACTCGACGCATTATCGCAACCAGTTTGAGTTTCACCTGTTTGACAGTACGTCCGGTAACTAGTACTCCCACATTATCTGGGTAGCCAATCAAACGTGACTCCTCCGGTAGCTGAAAACTCATCAGCTTGTCATACGAGACATTCCATAGGTCCGCGCCAAGAATGGAGCCTTGTGCCGCCCCTCATGTCACTTCCATTCTTCGCCGACCGACTTGTGTCATAGACGAGCTTACGGTCTTTGAGGTAGTTCTTCAATATCTGCGTCAAATACTTCAGAACGCCGAAATGTTCCAGAGCACCGAGAACATCTGCCCTTCTAGCAGAATTGAATGCTTTCCTCACATCAAGTGTTACAAATAGTAGTATTAGCCTCGAGTGATGACTGTGGACTTCTGCAGTCTGGACCGCATTTACCACTTCTATTATTGCATCGATCGTGGATCGGCCAGCGCTGGAGCCGTACTGTGGAGAAGAAAGATCCCCAGCAGCTCGGGTAGCCTCCTTAAGTCTCTCTCTCTCTCTGATGAGCCTCTCGAGCGATTTTCTGGTGGCGTTCAACATACAAAGGGGCCGATGTGAAGATGGTTGCTCCAGATTCCCGTTCGCCTTGCTGAACGGGAATCCGGGAAGAAACCTCGCTTCTTTTCAGCAATTTGGGAAGACGCCCAGCCGCTGGCAGGGGTTGAATGTGCTGAGCAATATATGACGGTGAAGTTGATGTGTAAGCTGCACCACTTCCGCTGGGATACCGTCTTGCCCCGTGGGCTTATTCGTTTTTAATAATTTCATCGCCTCGTCCAGCTAGATGGAACTGAAAAATGGGCATTCTGCCGGACATTCTCTGTCTGAAACGTTGGGACAGACAGAATGCATAGGGAAAAGCGCTCGAACAACCTCGTCAATTTTTTTCGCTTCAAGCACACAGGGCTTCCGCGGGGCTCCTAGTTTCCGCATGGCAAGCTTACGAGAAGCTTAAGCAGCAAATATTTCCTAAAACATCTAAAAGCGGCCGGTAGCAAAGCTGAGTCCCTTGTGGAAAACTTGCGAAAGACGGCAATGAATCAGCCGAAGTAAAAATAATAACACAGATCTCCTGTAAGAAGTTTTCCTCAGTTTTGTTAGTTCTTAAAGTCAACTAGACCGAAGGAGGGGCATAAAATGTACAAAGCGGCAACACGAGATGTGGATCCTGAAGTGAAAATCTGAAAACTAAATAAATAAATAAATAATAACAAATAAATCTTTTTGAAGGACGGACCGTAAGGTCTGGGACAGACGACGGGGTAAAAAGTAGTTCTGGACATCTGAACGTCAACGTTCAGAAAATGCAAGAAAAAAATCTTCTAATGTTATCCTCGTATTACTACAAGGTTTTGACATGAGGAACTAGTTCACTAACCAGTTCACGTAGCTTCGTCTGTCCCAGACATAAGGCCCATAATAAGAGCAAAGCTTGAAGGATATTAATCACATATAAAGTACAACCATGACCTGTACGAAATTCATGGTGAGCCAAAGGTAACCCAAATTACAAAAGGCAAACACGGAAACAGGAGGACAAAAGTTGTCAAAACGGAAGTACAGGCCAGATTCGACTGCGAAAGATAATGAATTACTACGCGGATCTGCTAATTGAAAGACATGGTCGGTGAATTGAGAATATTGGAGGTGTTGAGCAACGTACGAGCAAATCTAGACCATCAGAAGGATAACGAAAAAGTCATTAAAATTTAGCCTTTGTTCAACATTTAATTATTTGGTAATACTTCATGTATTTCTCAACTTAATAATTCCGCTTTCATTTTGGTGAATTACTAATCGAAATATCCACATGCAGCAATATTTTAATTTGGCGTTGATAGTAATGAAACTTAATTATCTAATACCTTTTTTTTGAAATTCAAATTAGAAATTTCCAAACGAACAAATACATTGAACACAAATTAAATGAATTCTCTCCCTTTGGCATGTTAGCAGCCAGGAAAATCGTTTGGTATTTTTTATTTATTTATCAACGTATCTTTATCCATAATGATACAATACATTTGTTACAGGTAATTATTTCAATGCAAGTATTAATGCTCGAAAATAATCGCCATTTTTTGACATTCCAACAAAACAACATCATCATTGGTCATTTGCGCTCAATTATGGCTACCTAACAGAAAAATTACCAAATTCACTACAAACTGATAAGGATCATAACAACTGTTGTATTAGTAGATAGAAAATTGTGTTATTTTGGTTGTATTATTCTAATTTTTTTTTTTTTTGGTTATGCATTGCCGCCCACAATTTGACAATAATTATAAAGAAATTAGGCAGCCACTTGGGTTGTCTTGCACGTTAATCTGAAATGAGAAAATTTTTCATGAGTTATTTTCGGACCAAAAGAAACAACTATTGTACAAGTATCCTTATCTGATTGAAATGTTGCGTCGCATACAATTTCGTCCCACAGGACATACATTTTTTTTTATGATTTAGAGTCGATGGAGGTGGAGGGACAAGCCGCTCATTTCTTTAATAATACAAAGTTGCTTCACACTTCAACCAATTGGCACACCATTCCCGATGCCTTTGACCAACGACCGTTTGTAAATTATATCCTGTTCAATGTATAGAAATATGTCCCTTAAAATACAACGCACTAGTGGAGAGCCAATCACATGGCTTCGCTAGCGATTTCATGAGCAAGCAAACTCGACACAATTTGTTATCTACTTGCTGATAAGATCAAATAATTACCCAGCAGATCCGGGTTTCGTTGATGTCAACACAATTATCCGGTGAAATTGGCTGAAGGCCTGTCGACTTTCATTTACCTGAACACATATGATATATATTCAACACGAATTTTTTTTAGATGTAAATAAATATAGTTAATTTTCACAGTGACTGAGCTCTCCACCAACTTTACTTTGCTGCGGGGGGAAAATTCGAAGCGAGATAATTCATATGTAATTCGCTCTATATAAATTCGTATTGCGCCTGTATCACCACGACACGTGCCACCATACAAACTGGTCACGTGCTGGTATCTTCAACAACAGTCGACTCCATTATCCTGAAATAATCGTTTGGGCGTAATGTGTTCATGCCTTGCCTTGCCCTCGGTTGACATTCGATTTTTCGACAAAATAATTCGAGGAAGAATCGTACGGCGGATAAATGCGTACCAAGGATTCAACTAAATCCATCAAAAGGTCCTTGCGAAGACGTGTCAGTGGTTTACTAATTGAATTATTGCCGACACTCTACCTCAATTGCATACGCAAGCCAATTGCAAAAGGATTCGTTCCAATGATGATGATGGTAATGATAATGATGCGTTGCATGATATTGCAGAACGAAGAAATTAATTTTTAATGTTGCAACGAATGCTAAATGAAAATTCTATGGTCTATGACCAATCGATGGATTAAGTAGGATTCAATGCTGAATTGTCTTGATTTTCCTTCATCCAGAACAATTGCATTAAAAACATAGAATCAATTATTTGACCTCTGTTTAGAATAGATAAGAAAAAATTGGGGGATGTGGTGATGATTCTGTTAGAAAGGATTGAATATTTGGTGACCCAGAAATTAGAATCTTTATTAAATGTTTTCAGATGCCACTTTTTCATCTGCTAAGTTTTGTTTTATGATTTTTATAAGGTCAGACCGATTGAGACCATTTTTTCAATGGTCTCAAGTCTATTATTTATTGTCTAAACATAAGAATAAAATGGAGTCCTGCCGAATATATCTTCAGATGTCTTTATGGTTTTAAGTCAATGAATACTGGAAATCATTGGGAAAGCTTTAATGTTAACTTCGGTTAATAGCTTCAAATTAAATACTAAAATTGTTTTGAAGATCACGAACATTACATTGCTGCAATATGATTTAACATGTTAGTATTTAAAACATCATTTGAAGGAAGCCAAGGAGGATAGGAGTGCAAAAGCTTCACCTATTTTATTATTAATGATCGTGCTATTGAAGCGTTTTCAAAGGGATGTGAATTTTATATTTTGTCTCAAATGCTGTTGAGTGACAAAAAAGACAATTTCAATCCACCAATTATAATCAAAATCACGTATCATTAGAAATGTCTATACTTGCTCATGTCAACTTTACTCGTTTCCTTATATCAGATCTTGTTCATGCCTATAACCAAGTGGGCACGTAAAATTTGCCACTTTGTCCTTCATCTTTTTTTTTCTCGCATTCTCCGCATTCAGTGATTTTTATGTTTAAATAATAAATTAATATCTCAATTAAATATATTAAATTAAATAATAAATTTTTTACTCGTTTCAATTTGAATATTTTTAGCTTTGAAAAATGTTACTTTCTCCTTCCTTTTTTTTCTATGATGACGACTTTCCTTTAATTGTTCGGTTATGAATTTAACTTTCTACCACACATTGCCTCGTTTTATAAAAGTCTAGCAATTATTTTTTGATGGAATTATGTTGAAATATATTATTTACATGTTTGGTAAATTGATAGAATATCTTCTAAGAATAGTTAAAATTGACGCTTTGATTCAATTTAATAGATGGACTCTTCAGAATATTTCTAAGAAGTGTTTTGTTTTGGGAGTTTATCCGCCTTTGCAACGCTCAAATTTTTGTTCGCTGTCGTTACCCAATCCCATCGTCTATAATTTAATCTGTAATGCATCATAACCCAGTCAACATATCTCCTTGCTTTATATTTCTGTTCTTGCTTCAATTTTCAACAGGATTAACGATCCGGTTCCTCCTGTTGATTTTGGGTGTTTTGAATATCTCCAAGCTTTCAATGACATCTAATTATTGCCTCTGTCTCACCTGTTTTACCACTTTTAGATCTTCCGTCGTAATCTTGCGTCCCGTTTCCACAATAAGCTTTGTCACCGTATTTTCGATATCCTGTATGCTTCTTTTCTTTTTTATTGCATTCTCTGCGTCGCTAAGGTGGCTAGACATCGAGTTTGACCTACGTAATATTTGTTGCAATCAGAGCAGGAGATTTTGTACACCCCACTTTGTTCTTCCTGGTGAAGTGGATCATTGATCGACTTCACACGATTTTTTAGTAGAAGTTTTCTGGTCGTGGGTATTAACTCTATTTCTGTTGTCCTCGACAGTTTTTTGAGTGCTATTGTTGAAGTGTATCCGATCGCAGATCTTCTTGTATTTTCGTCTTCTGTATTTTTTCGGAACAGAATCATCTAGGAGAGGAGCTCGGTCTGCCATCTTTCCTTTTTCTCTATTCTGTTTTTGATAATGACCCTGTTGTAGCCGTTGATTTTTGCTGCCTGCAGGCCGAGGCCGTCTTTTGTGTTTGTGCTACTTTCCTGTGTATTCCAAATTTAAATACACCGTTGTTTGTATGAATACATAAGTCCAGGAAAGCTAATTTTTAACGTTTTACCATTTCCATACTAAAGACTATGTTTTTTTGTATTGAGCTTATATTTCTAAGCGTCTCCTCGACATTGTCCTTTTTCACAATTGTCAAGAAATCATCAACATTCCGAATCTAAATTTCAGGTAACATACCTAAGGCTTCCAGTGTCATTTCTAGGTTGCACATAAACATCGTTGATAAGAGGGGGTTTACCATTGCGACCCCGCTTTTGCGTTTGAAATATCTTCCTCGGCACATAAAATGATTTTCCTTCATGCATCACTGTGTCAACTTCTTTAACGTTCTCACTTCTCTCCAAGACCAATCTTCTTGCTTGTCGTCAAACGTAGGGCGTAGGCGTAGTTCCAGTATTACTAGTGCCTCCTTCACCGGAACGCTCGGAAACAGTACTTTCACGTCGAAAAATTTTAAAATCTCATTGTTTTTGATTGCTCTACTTTTTTGCAGTCCAGCGACAACTATTTTGTCATTTTTGACAGTCCTTGGGCCTATTTTGTTATTGAAAATGTTGTTTTACGGTTTCACTTGGTACGGTGCAGTAGCCATTTTGCTAGTTTGTGAGTCGGTGGAATCCACGGCCGCAATTATTTCCCTCATCTCGTTTCTGGGCTTTCGGCATGCACTTTATTCCCGGAAGGCATGGGTTTGACGGTTTCACCGATTGAGGGATCTTGATAACTTGTTCACACTTCTTGATTACTTCGTTTAGTCCTTTTAATGAGCCAGGGAAAGAATATTTCCTGAGTTTGTTTAAAATTTTGTCAACTTCTGCCTCGTAGTATTCTTCATCCAGAATAACTCTACTATTGCCTTTATTTGCTTCTACATACACTATAGCTTTCTCGTTTAGCTGTTTGACCAAAACGTCATGTCTGAATTTCGGCGCGTTTCTTATCTTCTGGATCATATTTCTAACATTATGCCTAATGTTATACTTGGAATTGTTTGTCTCAACTTTTATTGTTGCTTCTACGTTTATAATGACATCCTTCACTGCTCCTAGGTTGCTTGTTACCACAGGATATAAACTCAACGGTGGTAAAGCATATTGTGGAAACGGGACACAAGATCTCGACTAAAGATCTAAAAATCTTCAACAGGCAAGACAGTGGCAAAATTCAGACGTGATTGAAAGCTTAGAGACATTCAAAATGCACAAAATCAACAGAATGAGCCAAGACCAAGGTAACACATATTTATCTCATTTGAAATTCACACAACAATATTGAATATAACCTCATGAGGGAATTAAGCCTCTCGGTTATATAGATCAGATAGAGGTATGACCATGGAACAGCTGCTAATATAATTTAATATTAGTAAAATGTATAGTAATAGTAATACTAATTTATAACCTCCTGGTTTGTGAATGTTTCCTTTTGTTAATTAGGCTGCTTATTAAGGGTAATTTGTCTACCAGGGGTGTTAGTTAAAATTTGCCAGTTTTACTCATAGATATCGTTCTAAGTTGCTTTTCTTATTTCATTAAAGGGAAAAAGCAGTTGAAGCTCATCGGTTGCTGGTAGAAACTTATGGTAAACATGCTCTTGTGATTAAAACATGTGGTACATGGTTTTGTTAATTTAATAGTGGAGATTTCGAATTAACGGACAATGAACATCCTGATGCAGCAAAATCGCAGACGTTATTGGATGAAAACCCAACCCAATCACAACAACAATAGGCACAAACACTACATATAACCTGATGAGCATTTTACCAACGTTTAAAAACCACCGGAAAGATCCAAAAGTATGGAAAATGGGTAACACACCAACTGAACAATAGACAAATGGAAAATCGAAAAACCATTTGGGAAATGTTGCTTCAAAGGTTCGAAAGGAAATCTTTTCTGCATCGGAATGTCACGGGGACGAAAAATGGATTTATTTGGAGAATCTGAAGCGGAAAAAACCATGGCTTTCATCTGGTGAGGCCAGCCCATCGACTCCGAGACCAAATCGCTTTGGTCGTAAGAAAGTGAAAACGCACCGTCTCATACCGCTTAAGTGGTGAAGAACACTCTCATAGCATTGAGTTGAGAAATATTATCGCACCCGCAGTACTCTCCACATCTCGACCCGTACTACTATCATCTTTCCGCATTGACACTCAATCGCAGAGCAGTGCTTCGCAAATTTTGGAGAAGTCGAAAAATGGCACGTGGAATGGTTTGCCTCGAAAGAGATAAAGTTTTTTTGAAATGTTATCCGTGATTTCCCTAAAAGATGGGCAAAATGAGTAGAATCCAATGGTCAATACTTTGAATTAAAAAATTTATGAGATTGCTTTGAGAATTAAGTGTTTTCTTTATTGAAAAAAAACCGGCAAACTTCAACTGACACCCCTGGTAGCTATATATATAAAGTTGGTTTCAAAGTTTTATGATCAGTTAGCACTGAGTAATAAAGTAACTTGCTGTCAAATACTAGTATATGCCAAAACACAAAAAAAAAATACCATCTATGGTTAAAAGAAAAACTTGTGTTCTTCACTTTTTATAAGGAAACCATTTCTGTAGAAATATAAAAAACCTCATTTAGTAAAAAACTTACTAGAAAAACAAACATACAATCGATTATAGACAAAAGGTATATCGATTAGACAAAAGGTCGCAATAGTGGACATCCCAGAGAAAGCCGTTGCGCAATTCCTGGACAATGAGAAAATCAAAACCGTTTGCTTCTATTATAATATTCAAAATATGCCTTTCATACTTTCATTTTCTCCACATGAATTATTCTTGACCTCGCGGTCGGGGCTTTTACAGAGGAAGAGGGGCCAAACCGTGACAACGTCTTTCAAATTTTACGTCAGCTTTAACGTCATATTGAAATATTTGGGATCTATTCCGATTTACCTATAGTTTTCAAAGAGGAATTACATCATTTTATAATCGGATCTCCATCGAAGTAAGTACTATTTTTTTTATTGCTTTGATGAATGTCGCTTATAGGTGTTATCCAAAAAATTACAAAATTATCCGTTTCGTGGAATTCCAATAATTGATTATACAAACAACATAATCCTATTAAGGACGCACTTAATTTCCTAAGCTCGTTTTGAATTAATCAACGTTATTTCTATAGATATAGAAAAAATCGTAAAATTATGACACGAATTATGCTCAACCCGCAATCAATGAAAAATTTAATAAAAAAATTCTGATCTAATTATTACTACATCTCACATCATATCAGAAGAAGTTGCACATGATATATTGATAATCGGAACGCTTTTGGCTCAGGTTAGTATGTCAACACAATCATCCTTTCAATCTCCCTTCCCTTCTCCGTTCAAGCATTTGTTTTTACGCCACATGAAGGAAAAACGAGCGAAAATTTATTTCATGCTGCATCAACGAAACCATGCACAAAACGAGGAAAAAACATGGAGAAAATAATGCACATCAATATCAGCGATGTTTGCACGCTTTTTTGACGCTGATTTCATACAAGGATGAACAACGAAGGGTCTGATGATCACAAACGAGCTTGTTTGTGATCTTATGTGAAACTTATTCGTACCTCATATCCTTAATAAGCCGTTCAGTGAAAACATGGTTAGCACAACTAATTACTATCAAAAGAAAGGGAGCAGAAGATACTTGCGCGAACCTATTCCGTTGAAAAAATATGCAAATTCCACGGAATGTTTTCTACGTTATCCGCTTCACACTACTCCGAATCGATCCAGACTAATAATTCCTTGCTTAAGCACGATTCCACAAAAAGGAAAATTCAGTATCTGTTTTCTTCCTTTCTTTCTGACCCCTCCGGATATAATTATCGCGTACAGGATACTCACTGCGCATAAGATACACTACTCAGATACGTACTAGCTTACAACTAAAGGATCCTAAAAAATCAGTCGCGTTGTCAAGGAGCCGCTGGATTTTTCTTTTCTGGAAGGTCCGGGATATTTGCTGAGTTACAATAACTCCAAACTCGAAGGAGGATCCAATAGATCTTCCCGCGCTGTTCAAGAATTTCCAATGGAATGGACGCTATGCATTTTCAACTCTGATAGCCAGTTAAACAATAGATAATGCATCCTTCTGCTCTCTATTCTCGTACGTCATGGAACTTGATGAACTATGTTCTGAACTACGATATCCAAATTTTCCGGTGACATGAGAAGTATACCATAGAAGCGTTTACTAAAGCTTTTTCCCTGAATTTTAATGGACAGTCTACGAGTTTGTTGCGATGCAAGCTCATGGCAAATCGAGGTCGTCGTAATTCACTTCCGGGAAAAAAAGGGGAACCATGAAATAACTGACTACAGAACAATCGAAGAAATTACAACTTCATTGAACGTTCTTGAACGTTCATACAATTAGTTTGGTAGATTTGTGTCGCCTTGTGTTGTCAAACCAGTTCAAGTAATTCAGAAACACTCAGAGACAAGCTTTGCTGAGATTGATTTGCGGTATCCGAGGGTGGATATGGTTCCTTCCTGGCCAGGCTTCTCACATGATGAAACTACACAGCGCATCCTTGCAGGTTATAGTACCTCATGTGTATCTCATACAGATACGCCAAAGACTACTATGCAGGAATTTCGGAACTTGTCTCTGTTGTTTCTTTCTACGATTTATGGGCGTTTTTATAAATCTTCCCTGCAAGCGTTAGCAATCTTCAGTTCTAAGTACTTTTTTCAATCCTTCCGGAGGCACGCACGTGCTTTGATTTATGAACTTAGGGTAGGACTTCAAACTGTCAACTGTCATCTCTGTGTCTCCTCTCGACCCATTATGAGTAAAGGCCATCCTAAGGCTAAAGTTGTAAAAAACGGCAAAATTTTGAATCGTATTGTAAAATATTGGATAGTCTTAAAAGTATTGAGTCTTTTTTGTCACTAGATGTTGTTCGTTGTCAGGTATCGGGCAATACTAATCAGATTGAGTCAAACTGACGTTTGAAAGGTGTCATTCTAGTCTATAATTTTCATGTGGACAGTTTTGTACTTCGTCGTTCGTGTCAAAAGTTGTATTCAATTAAAAATGAGTGAAATTTCCAAAAAAATTCGTTATATTTTACAATATCACTACAATCAAGGTGAAAATGCATCGCAGTCTCGTGTAAAAATGTGTGGTGTCTACGATCAAGATACTTTATCAAAAGCCATAACCAAGAGATGGTTCGCTCGCTTTCTTTCGGAAAATTTTGATGTCCAAGATGCACTTCGCTTAGGTCGACCAATCACTGAAAACGGCGATGAAATATTACAAAAAATTGAAGTAGACCGACACATAATGACCCATGACATTGCTAACGAACTGAATATTCATCATCAAACAGTTTTGAACCATTTGCGTAAGGCTGGATAAACGAAGAAGCCCGACATTTGAGTAATGGTTTATATCCGATACTCAATTCGTTTGTTTTAATTTTATTAAAACAAACACGTTTCGCGAATTTTCATTTGCAAAATGCCAACAAAACGTAAAGAATTCGAGCCATTTTTGAAGCAAATCACTACGGGCGATGAAAAATGGGTAAGATACGAGAATGTTGTTCGAAAAAGATCATGGTCAAAAAAAGGTGAAACATCACAAACGACTTCAAAACCAGGATAAACACTAAATAAGGTTGTGCTGTGTGTGCTGTGTGTGCTGTGCTGGTGGGATTGGAAGGGAATTGTTTATCATGAGGTGCTAGAACCTGTCCAAATACTCAATTCGGCTCTGTTCTGTCAGCAATTAATCAAATTGCAACAAGCAATTCAAAGAACTGGCCAGAATTGATCAATCGAAAGGGCGTTGTCTTCCATCATGACAATGCCACACCACACATATTTTTGATGACCCAGCAAAAATTGACAGAGCTTGGCTGGTAAGTTTTGATGCATCCACTTTATAGTGCAGATCGTGCACTATCAGACTATCATTTGTTTCGGTCTCTGCAAAATTTCCTTAATGAAAAAACAACCGTTTCAAAAAGGAACTGTGAGAAGCACTTGGCCAAGTTTTCCGCCGATAAACCACAGAAGTTCTACACAGATGGAATAATGGCTTTACCCAAAAAATGTCAAAAGGACATAGATAATAATGGACAATATGTACTTGAATAAAATCCATTTTAAATAAAAGAAATATTTAATCGAAAAATGGCAAAAAAGGCTCAATACTTTTTAGACTTACCAATATATACATTACGCCCAAGCTATCTCGCCTCAGTGAAGGTTCCATTCGCGACGGTCGTTTGCACAGTACGAGTGTGTTATAGCATGTTCATACGTTCGGCAGTAATCAAAGACGCTCTGAGTGGTTTATTATAGACATCCCATCCAATCTTTGAGCGTCCTCACGGCCATTTGATTCTTATAGGCTACCACTGCGGTATTCTTGTGGACCATCCGCCGTTTCAAGGATTTATTTCTATGTATTACGTCTGTTACTTTGGTCTTTTCTCGTATACACGATATTCTCTTGCGATCCCTTCGTGTAATGCCTAGTATGCATCAGTCCATAGCTCTTGAGAAACCTGAAGTTTCCTTGTTATTTCTGTTGTTTGCGCCCATGTTTTACCACCGTATACCAGGACTGGTAGGATACATCGATCGAAAATTTACTTGTTCAAGCTCATCTTCATTTTAGACTTGAATATGAGCGAGTTCTTCCCGAAAGCACTTCAGGAACAACTCGTATAAGCTGACCAAGGTATATATATTCTTCGACTATTTCTAGTGCATTAGTCACTTTTTTATGTCCTTGAGTGCTTATATAATCGTTGAACAGGATCTTGATTTTGCTTAGGTTCATTTTCAAGCTTACTTTTTCACTAACCGCATTGAGTTCATTCAGCTGTTCTTGTTATTCCTCATGACTGTTGCCTATCAGGACTACATCATCTGCGAACCTCAAATGGTCTGTCACTTAAGATTAAACTACTTGTTCCTATTTTTACTCTTTAATATTGCTGTTTTTCAATTTGGTCATGTAATCCTATGTCTGTCTGTCATGTAGTTTTCCTCCCATAGTCAATTGATGAGGAACTTCGCAACAATAAGATGGTAATCCCTAACCTTGACTGCAAATTATTTTGTAACGACACAAAGCAGACAATCCTCAGAGGCTGCATGAGTGAATGTGTCATATCACCGTATGGACTTATGGCATTTATTTGTTACACTCCACACTGATGATAATTAATCAACATTTGCTACTATCACTCATTTCAGGGTTTCGGTTTACTACGGAATCACATAACAAATCTGATCTTACTCCGTAGCTTCCCTTGACAAGAGAGTTGGAGCGATCATCACGGGCTTGCTTAGACGACGACAATCCAGTCCTTTATCAAAACAACATTTAAAAGAATTAGCTCAATAAAATTTCTATTAGTGTGCTAAGTAAGGTCCCGAATTTTGTTATTGTCTCTAGAAGCAGACTCGTTCTCACTAACATTGAAGACGTTTACTTTGAGGACCAAGCAAAAAGGTTTCATAAAGTGTCAACAAAGTTTCGAGCTTGGAATTCCACTATATATTCAAGACATCTGAGCCCGAGCAGAATTGCAAGACTAGATGGAGAAGAAGGACAAGAAGAGGAACTGGTGTTCCTCACTGCCCACGCTTATCCACACGCAATAATTCAGTGAACTGTGAGGATATTAAAGTGTAATTTGGAATGCCATTCAAATAAAATCTAAATATTACAGACTATTTGACATTGGATTTTGGCGGTCAATGTAGTCAAAAGGCAATTTTATTTATCAGATGTTCATCGGAGGATTATCTGTGTATTGGAATTAGGAGTGGGCCCTCTCATGCTTGAAATTGCAACTTTAGATTTTGAGGTTACAGGTTGAGGTGCAGTTTTGTGTCTGATATTAACGCAAAAGGTCGCTTTTTGCTTGAAAAAACTTGGGAAACATTAAAACCTTATTTCAAAAGCGAGAGTTTTCTACTCAAACTGTGAGAAATTAACCACAGAAATTGGAAAAACGTTTGTTCTTATTTTTACCGAAAAACCATCTTTTCAGATGAAACTTATTTCCACCTCGGACCAGACGTCAATAAGGAAAATTTGCATTTCTAGGGCTTAGGTAATCCATACGTCATCGTGGAGAAAAAATAACATGCATCCACAACGACTGAGTGTCTGGTGCGGATTTTGGTCGGGCGACATTATTGGACCATTTTTCTTTAAGAAAATTGAACAAGGAAACACCGCAAAGTCAATAGCGATCTCTACCGCGCCATGCTAAACTATTTTTAAGTTCCCGGAACTGAAATTGACGACATAAAGGCGACATTTGGTTTCCCGAAATTAGAATTGAGGACAGAGATGACATTTGGTTTCAAAAGGAAGGAACTTGAACTTACCACAGAGTCAACATAGCCATCGATTTCTTGTGCACTGTTTTCGAAAATCGCATAATCTGCCAGAATTCTGATGCCAATTGGCCACGTCGAAGCTACAGTTTGACTTCGTTAGATTATTTTTGTGGGAAGCCCTTAAGGATAGGTGTCACACTTAACATCCAGAGACGATTGAAGACTTGAAACATGAGATCAAAGTTGATATTGACGAAATAGAGGCAAAAACAATCGAACATTTAATGGAATATTGGACTGAACGTACAGTGGGGAGCAAAACTGGATAAATGATATTCGAAATCTATTATATCTACCTATATATTTCTTATTACAAATAATTGTAGAATAAAATCTTCATAGTTATTAGCAATTGCAGTTTATCAATATAATTCAACAAAAATGTAGGAAGTATTTAGATGCGGTAACACAGTAGTCGTCAATATAACTCCACTTCTCAATGTATCCAGTTTTGCACGTTTTTGTTATCTTTTGTTTACAGTTAGTTTTTTTGTGTTTGCGCTAGAATTTGAAATTTTCATTGTTCTAGTTTGTTAGTTTCATCAGATCTGCTTAGATGGTAAGTGAATTTTGGTCAGATTATTCTATTATTAACCTATTTTGAACATATAGTCACAATGAGGAAAATTTTACCGGTTTTGGAAAACAGTATCGTTTCTTTGACTCAAAATGGGTATTCTTCGAGAGTAATTGCTAGGAACTTGAAAATCTGTCAAAGAACGGTACTGTTAGTAAGAAAAAGGAAGAATATTTCATCCGCAAGAAATCTTGGAGGGCGTCCAAAACTCCTATCGGATGCCGACGCGCGATTAATGGACAGACTACTAAGGAGTGAAGATTCCAAGGAAGCAAGGACACCATAAACAGCAGCGCAACTTATAAACAAGACTGTTAGCGAGTGGACTGCCAGGAGAGCACTAAGAAGAGTTGGCTTTATAGCATCTATCAAGCCTAAAAAATCATTGCTGTCCGAGAAAAACGTCAAAGAGTGGCTAAAATTTGCCAAATACCATAAAGACTGGACCGTGGAAGATTGGAAAAGAGTAATTTGGTCTGATGAAACCAAAATTAATCGATTCCAGTCTGATGGCAAAGAATATTATTGGCATCGACCAAATGAGAGCCTTCAAAAACATCAAGTGAAGCAAACATTAAAACATGGAGGTGGCAGTTTAATGGTGTGGGGCTGCTTCACATGGTGGCATCTGGGTCCAATGGTAAAAATAAATGGGATTATGAAAAAAGAACATTATCTTGATATTTTGAAAACAAATTTACCAGATTTCATCAATGAGTGCGCCTATCCTATTGAAGAGATCGTTTTCCAACAGGATGGTGATCCGAAGTACACCGCTAAAATTGAGCAAAATTGGCTTGGTGAGCAACAATTCTTGAAAATAAAATGGCCAGCACAAAGTCCGGATTTAAATCCGATTGAAAATTTGTGGGCCATTTTAAAAAGGAGGCTGGCATAATATGATCACCCTCCAAAAAATGTGATGGAACTCTGGAGTCGAGTGCAAGCTGAATGGGAAAAAATTCCACATGACACCATTCAGAGGCAAGTTGAAAGCATGCCAACACGCATGCAGAGTGTCTTGAAAAACAAGGGACTATGGACAAAGTATTAAAAATCTCCTTAAAATGTCTGATTGAAAACGTGCAAAACTGGATAAATGGAAAAATTTTGTTTTATTTTTAATATTTTTTTTTTTGTAGGAAGCTCATGTATTTTTATTTTTCTGTAATAAAGCGAATTGTTCTTGTATTATGGTATAATGTCATTGTTATTTCAAAATAACTGAAATTCAGCAAAATAGCAGCCTTTCATAAAAATTTTTCAAATCATGTATCCACTTTTGCTCGCCACTGTATTCTAGCCATGGCAGTAGGTTGAATGATGATGTCTTCAATTCAATGGTCTTCAAAATGGAAACGTTCAATTTTTCCAACGAATTCATAATTTTCAAAAAATGTTCATTCTGTTTTTTATAGCCGATTCAAATCTCAAATCTAAAAAGGCTCAATCTTTGCTGCCTTTAGAAGTCATCGAAAATTCACAGGATAATGAAGGCAATACGTAATACAGTTATTAATTAGAAGGGACTTGTACTTGCACTGTCACTTGAACTTGGCTCTAAATTCTTAAAAATAGTTATTCGCAATGCTTTTGACACTTTCTAAAACATCTTTTGTTGGCATATTTTCGAGAGATATTGATTTACTTTCCTTTAGGAATGTTTATTATTTCAATGCTTTTATTCAATTCATGAATTTCAACATTGCTATGGAATCGACAAAGTTCTATATTTCCTTATATGGGAATATCTTCTTTTTAGCCGCTATTTCAATGATCCGCTTTTGTTTTTGACGTTCTTTTGTTCTATGGGCACCTTTCAAAAAGCAGGATTCTAATATCTTGGACCATCTTTCATGAATTATTTTCGCAGGATGTCCTGCCTGTTATCGTTTCATGGACTTAAATATTTTTAGCCACTTGCTTCCTATCCATTCATTTCGGTATTCCTTATTTTTACCTAGTATACACTTCCCATTCTTAGAGTCATCTGGAGTTTCTTGTTCACGTCTATTTTTCACAAATATGTCTTGTAACCGTCAGTGACTATTGCCAAGCAACATTTATATCCTTTTCTTGTCTCCATGACACATACGTTTTGAGAGGGAGATGCGTCAGCTTCTGTCGAAAGCTGACAATCCCAGTTGAATTCTTCGGTCTGTTTCTCGACGTAGCGTTCTCGCTTTATATTCTAGGTTCGCTAAGTGCTTGTAAACGTCTACCTTTCTTGGCCTTACTTCATCCACTTTTTTCCTTCTTCTCCTTTTGTTGCTTATCATCATTATTTGTGCTGAAATTCCTTTTTAAGTCTTGCCCTATTACTGGATAATTTAAGCTCGTCATTAATGTTAAGCTTTGAATCTAATTGGGGTTATTGGTGATAAGTAAGATGTTACCGGTAATTTGAAGGTGTTCTAGGTATTGGCTATCAACTTAAACCTTTTTCTCGCCAGTCTGGATTTCGGAAGATTCCTTACCGCGAAGTTATGATATGATATGATATGATATTTGCTGGTGGAAAATCTGGGATATCTTCGTTTTTGGTTTTATTAAACTATTCGCTTTCTGATTTTTATGTTCTAAATTCTGATTTTTATTTCCTGAATGATCCTGCATCTATTTTATATCCTATATCCAGTTCATAACCGTTCCTTAGGCTTTTCGAGTAAAAGGCAACTGTGTTGAAAGTATGTACTTTGAAAGACAAAGAAGACTATTGTTGATTGTTGATAAAAGACTGCAGTTTGCAAGGTAAATTCTGTGTTATTCAGAATAAGAAAATGTTTGTTTTGGCAGTCCACACAATAGAGTAAGAGAAATTTCAATTCAATTCACTCATGCAACTACCGGAATGACAATTATTCTAATTATTTTTCCTGAGAGTTAGAGCATTTAATTTTGGTTGACTTGTATTTTTCCAGTAAAGTAAATATTAATATACGAGTATTCTTCCACACTTCTTAACGATTTGATATTTGAACCCAATTACAGATCTATTTTTCTTCAATACCTTTACTCGTCTTTTCTCCTTCTCCTTCAACTTCTTGAATCATTTTTAGCTCGTATTCAAAACATTTACCCCAATTACCAATACGCCCACCAAATTGTTTCAACCACTCAATATGTCATCTAAGTAAATTTTATTTATTTACATGACAAATTGGACACGATAAAACATATCCTTATTTCATCGTGAATTCTTTTGCTCAGTTCCACCTCCTCCCTCTATATGACTGCAATTTTCATCTTACCACATTTATTGGCCATGACAGAGGTGCGTCACCCTTAGTCAAATCCAACGCATTCATTATTCTTTCATTATTAACGGACATACGAGTGGTTTCGCTGTAATGATATCATCATTCGTACATCGCCATCATGCTCGTCGTATTCATAGGATATTGATATTGATATCCCTTGCAATCTCCACCACTCTCTTTAAATATATGCTTTCTAACCGACACTGGTGAGATGCCCCCTTATCAGGAACGGCAATACATCGTCGTATTGCCTGAATAATACCAATCAGTTAAGGGTCATCAATATTTGATTGACTGGACATTGATTTTCTCGAACTCAGCAGTAGAAGTTGATTACTTTTGACAGTATAACATATCCAAGTTTCAATTTGGTTAGACTTCACGCAATCATTTTGTAGATTAGATATGGTGAGGTTTGAATCACGTTAGTTTGGTGTTGCCATAGAGTTTCTTTATGTTTGAGAACGTATATTTTGATCATACGAAAGGATAATTTAATACTAGTCTACTTTGACCACTCTCTGAGATATGTCAAATAAACTGTCAAAAATAGAAAGGACTTCTTCAGTGAAATTTGCTACAAAAGAATCAATTTGAAGAACGAAAATCAATTTTTCTACATATGTTTGTCTTCAATCTAACAAGAAATAATTATCCTGGCCTTGAGAAGGTTTTGAATTTCCTGGATACCTAAGCCTGTAGTCTATACTTCAAATTGTCTCCCCAATTGTAAATTTGTGGTCAAAGAAGTCATTATTGTCACATCTTCGTGTGTTGCTTAGACTATGAGTGGTCAAGGAGTTTGTGGTTAGCAACCACCACTTCGAATATACGAAACAACCACTTATATGTCCAAGCCGGAGATAATGATGCAATTACTGCTGGACAATTGAGTGCCAGTGGTGGAATTGGTCCCATCTAATATGGTGTTAAAAATGACATGATGAAGCTGATATACGAATACGAATTTCTATATCCATTATCTGTTAGCTCCTGTTCATGTGCCTACTCCCACGTTTGGCTCATCTTCAACCTTCAATCTCGGTAGGCAAAAATTGTCGTTTAAAGTGTCACATTAGCTAATCAGCATTTTATATACCAGCATCACTGGGTACCAGTATCCTTAGGGTAAGGATCAGAACAATCATTTTAACGACTTCACAATGATAAAAGCAATTTTACAGTGAACGAGAGGATGTGAAGGAGATTGAGAATTATAAAATGGTGAAGGGATGTCATCCCCTGTTTATCAAAGTAAGAAATCAGTTTAGAGTGATGTCATTAAAGGGTGCTGTGTAGTATTTTGTAGACAATTTACAATGGAAGACAATTTGTTTTTTTTTCGAGTGATGTCCTTGGGGATGGTGTTGGGAGGAATGTCAAGTTATCAGCATTAAATTACTGTTCCATGGCGTCCCCCAACTTGTAAAACTTGCTGTAACGTCAGCAATTTAATTTGTTTTGTAAAATAGACAGAAGGTTAATTTCTGATTAAGATGTAATGCTGGTTGTCGGTAGTTGATGATGTATCTGCGAAATAGTTGAATTGGTTAATGAAGAAGATGTGATAATACATTTAAATAATTTACAGCATCATTTTGGTATTGTTCCTCCAGTTTGTTATTCGTTGCTTACTTTATTGATTTGAACGTTTCAATAAAGTCACGTTTCGTTTCAAAAAATAGTCTATCTGCTAGAATCTTTGGAATTTGTGCATTTAGTTGATGGGTTTAATGGCTGTAAAATCGAAGAAAGGAAGTTTAATCTTATGGCATATGGCAACTGGCGCAAATTGCAAAGAATTTGAAGTTATGAAACGTCAATTCGTTTCAACGCATGGACGGCAGCGGAACCGATCGTTTTCCAAAGTAGGTATGAGGAAATTCGGATAAGACGTTTGCTAAAACAAAATACGTCAAAGACTGCACTTAAAGTTAGTTGCCATGACAGACTTCTACATTATAAACAAAAGGATTATTCCTCTTGCTACGATTTTTGGCATGGTATGAAAATTCCTAAACAAAGTTATCTCAATTTTTGGACGACTTCCTTGCTTAAAAATGAAAATCACATCGATTTTAAGTGCATCCTAAAAATATTCATTCAACATTCAACAAATTTAAACTAATTTTTAAACGGAGTAGAACAAACAAAAAAGAAAGGAGCCGTGTAAGCGGAAATACTGAAATTTACAAACGTTGTGTCTCCTTTATGACAAATAAGCGAATACTCTCCAAATACATATACAGATACTACATAGTGTAGCACAGCATTCAATTCTCCTCTTCATATGAAAACTTAGAACGGGGAACGAGCTGAAGATGACTGTATGCAGCCGAAACGCGTCCTCGAGAACCACGAAGCAAGGCCCGTCGGACCCAAGCTACCCAGAGTGAAAACTTAACCTTTATGCTTAGGGTTCAAAAGGGTTAGGGTTCGGAAGACGAGGGCTCGAATTCAACTAAATCCGCGAAGACAATGAAACAGTGAATATTGGACAACGAGCTCAAAGTAAAGTCTTGCAAATTCCAAAAAGGACAAGATCACACCAATGCTCAGAAAAAAGTTATGCTTTACGCTTGCACGCTTGCACGCAGCTCAATTGAGGTCCCAATAATGAGAACCAACTGATGAGAAAAACTTTGAAATTCAGGAATTCATCAACAATCAGAATGGTCGAGTGTGCCTAGCAAAATTGTCATTGGATAATTTGGGCATTCGTATTGCCACCAGAAGTCAAGCCCCACCGTTTGTGATGGTTTGAGATGCAGTGACGGCCGGTGGTAACTCTCTTTTGGGTTTTTTGGACCATTTTCATTTTTCACATTTTTTTCATTTTTTTAACGATTTCTGAAATGTACTCTGAAGTCGTGCATGGCGAAAAAATTCAATACAAGAGAGTGGTCATTTCAATAGGACCTTTCATCGTCACATAAAACGCGCGTCAACCAGGGATCGTTGCATGGAAACCTTCCTTTCTTCCTTTCAGCCGCTTAATGGCTTCCATGCTCGCGGAATACGAATCCACTGGACTTATCTATTTGGACCATTTCACAGGCAAAGGTCGAAACAAAAAAAAACAACCCCCAGTACTGAGCCCATCTCCTTGGATGGGCGAAAATTCCAGCCAGAAGATTCCGAGCCAGTTTTCTCGTGTAGCCTTCGAATCTTTCTTCGAACTTTTGAGGGTCACAGTCTGCCATATGGAAAACATGAATGGATTCACAAATTTGGGACATTTTTCGACATTTTCTGCTTTTCTGCAATAAAATTTGTTAAAACATGAAAAAACCACTACATATTGGAAAGTTGAATTTCCTTTGGCCACCACAATTCGACCCTTCAGTACTATTCCTTACCTTAGTTCATTGAAAGTTCAGTTCACTTTTGACTCGTATTGTTACTAGAGATAAAACTTGGGTATATCATTGAAAAACTAAGGCCAAAATGGACTCTATGCAGCGGCATATCACCACCCAGGGAGTGTAAGGTGTCACAATTGCCTGATAAAATCGTGGCGACAGTCTTTTGGGACTCAGAAGTGATAAGATAAAGGTATCTTCATAATCGAAAAATATTATGTGCCTGTTCACAAGGGCCGTCTTGCGTTGGTTTTCCTTGCACAAGCTGGGCTTCGATATTTTGGGTCATCCACCCTACAATCCTGATCTGGCTCCCAGTGATTATTAACTGTTCCCATAGTATAAAACACTCCATGGCTAGAATCTTCAAGAGACGAAAGGACAACGACGTGTTGCAGAACCAAAATAAGAAGTTGATAAAAATAATAAATAATGGGGCGACCGACAGATCACACCTGCAGCAAGAAGAGATAAGTTTATTTTTTTGAAAATACAAACGCCCCATAGTGGCGGCCGAAGGAAGTTGATTACGGTTACCATAAACACAATCTAAGGATAAGTTTTTTTCTTCTTGTATTGGAAACTCAATTTTCACTTGTTGTTCTTAACATTAATGATATTTACTTCAATATTTTTGATTTCACTTTTTTTTGTTTTTCTCTACTTCAATATTAAATTTCACTGTTAATTTTCGTTCTTCTCTCCATAGAATAACACTTCGTTACCGCGTTTTGCTGATCGAAATTCAAATAAATCAAATATAAAAAGACAACGGGCTCAATTCAATAAACTCCTTTCATCAACTTGATTAGTTGGCCCAATAAACTTCCCCTTCATAAAGGTGTTGGTTCACTACCAACACGCGAAGTAAAACAATGGAAAATTTCATTGCAGATAGAGTTCCTAGAATTTAGCAGGGGATTTTTTTAGTAGGGAAATTATTTTGAGACCTATTTTTCTATGTTATTTTACTGAGATATTGCTTAATACCTCAATCTATTTACAACTGTCATTTAAATTCTAGCCTTAGCTCTATTTTATTATGATTCATTATCTTATAACATAAAAATAACTAAAACTTCATTCGATGATAACAAATAATTGTCATATAATAGCGCTTGCTCTCTTTAATTATGATTTTACGACATGTGGTCAAAAATACGGTGAATGAATTTTTATATCCGGAACTGCTGAGTCTACATCCATATGATGTAATTTGTGCAGTAGCGTGATCAGCTGAAACAGGCAGGGACAAAGCTGCCGGAGCCGCTAGAGTGAGGTTGAGTTTATCGTGTCTGTCGCGCAACACGGATTTCGAACAACGCATAAACATTAAGCTTTGTTTTAAGTTGCAAAAGAATTCCAAAGAAGCACATGAAATGTTGATGAAAGATGAATGTTGGGTCTATGGCTATGACCCTGAGACCAAAATGCAGACTTCCCAATGGAAAACCAGTGGATCTCTTCGCCCCAAAAAGGCACGTCAGTCAAAATCCAAAATCAAGGTCATGCTCATTCCTTTCTTCGATAGTGAGGGAGTAGCGTTATCAGAGTTCGTTCCAAGTCGCACAACTTTAAACTCTGAATTTTACAAGGGCGTACTGCATCGTTCGCGAAACGACACACGAAGAAAGTGGCCAGGAAAATGAGCCAACGGCTTCCTTCTTCACCACGACAATGCGCCGTGTCACACCTCGCTTCTCATTCGTGAGATTTTGACAGAAAAAATGCCTGTCCACATCCGCCATACTCACCGGAGACCATGCAACTTCTGGCTCTTTCCAAAAATCTAAACTGTGCTTAAAGAGAAACGTTTTGACACCATTGCGGACATGAGAGGGCCACGACTGAGCAGCTTAAAGTTCTTCCGAAAGATGCTTCCCAGAAATGCTCCCAATGAGGGAGTCAACGTTTTGATAAGTGCATTGCTAGCCAAGGACAGTACTTTGAAGGAGATTAAATCAGATTCTATATAAGCGTATTAATATTTTTATTAAATAATTAGGCACCGTATTTTTTGATCACACCTCGTATGCATATATTATTTATTTATTTAATTTATTATTTTGTTTATTTTTTTGTTTTTATGTCTTTATGTCGCCTACACAACGGGAAACGCAACAAGTTTCTGCTAATTTTTTGGACAATTTTTATGAAAGTATGCATAAAGAATTTGTATTAGTTTAGCAAGTAAATGTATTGAAAAAGAAAAAATAATTCCATAGTATGATTCACAATTCTGATCGTTCATGGCGCGAACGTAACGACGGTCCTTGTAGTTTGACCAACCTTGACATGCTGAAACACCCTCCCCCTCTATCGAAATACCGACACATTTGCTTCTTATTCGATGATAAAATCTGTTCTAAGGAAGCCGTTGGCTCATTTTCCTGGCCACTTTCTTCGTATGTCGTTTCGCGAACGATGCAGTACGCCCTTGTAAAATTCAGAGTTTAAAGTTGTGCCACTTGGAACGAAAAAAAATTTTAAAATGATAAATCAATAATTAATAATTAATTATGAAAAAATAATTATCAGGCAGCCCCACGTTGGGTGCCATATTATGTATTTTCAAAATAATAGAAATAATAAGTGTATAATTAATAATGAATAAATAATAATCGGACAACCGATCGGTCGCACCTGCAGCAAAAGAAAGGAACAAGGTTATAAAGACAGGGTTATTTAAAAATACAAATGCCGCATAATGGCGGCCGAAGAAAGTTACTCTAAACTGACTACATCACCACGTGGGTGAGAGGACTTTTTAAGCCCTGATCCTTGCATGTTACATACACACACACACACACACACACACACACACAGAGGAAAAGCTTACTCCTTCATATTGAATTAAAATAAAAGGATCAAAAATCAAAAGATGTGAATTGTGCACCTGTGAATTGTGCTGCGCTGATTCTGACCATCTGTCAATTGTGCTGCGCTGACTCTGAACAGCTGTCAATTGTTCTGAGCTGATCCTGACCACCTGTCAATTGTGTCGCCCTGACTCTAATCGTGCTTCCTGTAGCATGAACCTCCACTTCAGCTGGTTTCGGGACTTCACTTGTTCTGCTGCGCTGCCTCTAATCGTGCTTTCTGCAGCACGAATCTGCACCTTAACTGGTTTCAGGATTCACCTGTTCTGCTGCTCTTCCCTGGATCGAGCTCCCTTTATTGATTGATAGTCCTATTGGTTGATTCTTCAATTGGTTGATACTTCTATTTCAAGTCCGATTGATACTTCAATTGATACTTTATTTATACTTCTTGATACTTGAATTGATTCCTCTATTGGTTATCCCATACCTCACAATTTCTATTCTATTTATACTGATACGTACACAACAACCTAGTGAATCATATCCATAGAAAAATTGATCGGAAATTACTTCCAAGAATTTTTTTTGGTTTTTTGTGTGACTGGGATTTTTTTTCAATTATACTGAGACTTTATTTATTTGTTTTTTTTTTGTTTGTTACCAATATTATTTAACTTTATACCTAAATCTAACTATAAATGTTTCTATTTTATTCTTACTTCTATTTCATCTCGTATGATTTTCTTTTCACTTAAAAATATGGATACATATAAGAAGCCAAAACAATTAATTATTATATTCAAAATTAATTGTTATTTTATTTGTTTGTGTTTAATGTTATGTATGTAATTTATACATTTATGATTTAAATGTTTGTTTGATGTCGCCTACACCTCGGAATACGTAACAAATCATATTAAATAATTCAATTAGTCGATAATATGCCAAAAGCCATTAAAAGGAGCTTTGAATCCTTGCAAATTCTGAATGAGTTAGTTGGTCCAGAGAATATCCTTCGCTCACTAGTAGCAGTTGAGTTTGTACAGCATCCATTGTTTGAGAATAAACATCACTAACGTTATGACGAAGCCGTGCTTAATACATGTAACATCTTTTCTACAAAAATTTACATTCCAACGAGATATCATTATCGATTGATGGATCTTTAATTCAACGTAACAATTACACATGTTGATATCTGAATTCAATGTTGGCAATTGATGCGTTTCCCGATTAAAAGTGAATACGCTGAAGGAAATGGCTAATGACAACGATTTATCACGCCATCATTGCGCCACATGGAAAACTTGTGGTAATTTATTACATATCCTTTGATAAAAAAATTGCAACAGTCTTCTTGGCCTTGAGATGGAAAAGGGAGAATTATTACTGATAGCTGCAAAGGTGTAAATGTTCTTGTCCTGAAAATTTTTCTCTTGCACACTTGCAATGAGGATATAATTAAATGTTGGAGTATGCTAATCGCAGTTGGTAATTAATTTCTTCAACGTGTGACTTGACAGAATGTCACCATTTATTTTAGATTACCAGATAATTTTCTGCATCTACTTCCATCTGAAGTTACAATTTATAAAATATTTCGGTTCGATAGTTTGCACTTTGTTTTGTTAAAATTGTCAAAAATCATTTTCTTATATGCTTGAAAATATTTATAACCCATTAATAATACGAAGAAATAGAGTCCGCGGCAGTTCTTATAATCACTTTCGATATCAAATTTTAAAATTTTGCTTAAAGAATTAACAACCCGTGGTCTAGTTTTATGTATTTCAAAGATAAATTGGAAGTTGGCTGCAATTCATGGCGGATCTCATTTAATTTATTTGTTTTTACTGTCCGAAATATAGCGAAGTGATGATAATGACGATTGTGATGCTGATGAGAGCTCAAAGTTTTACCTGCCGATACACCTGCTCCACTCCTGTTGAATTTTTCTTCTTTTCTTTCCGCTCCTTCGCGACTGATACGTTTGCTGACCCTATCTGTATGCAAGCTGTCATCATATGGGAACACACATTCACATGATGCGCTGTCATATGTAAAAAATGTTCCGATCAGACTAAAGACGGATACAAAAATGAGCCCCCCTGCCGACCGAGTCAAGAGGCAAAGGACCTCTGTTGGATAATGATACGCGTTGCATCTGATCACGAAGCAAACAACAAATTAGTTGAACGAATGCAATAATGCGTTTTCAGTACCTCGTTAACGATTAAGCTAATTTACAAGGATATTATGAATTGCTAAAAGGTGTAAGAATTGTTTGCTGTTGTTGTTTGAAAACTCGACTGCAGGTTTTTTGTTTTCAGGTAAAAGCCAACAAAGATAAGGACGATTAAATTGATGGATTATAAAATGCGTTGGTAATTCAAACGTTAGCATAAAATTTTATAAAATTAAAGGAGTGTAGATGGCAAATAGTCAAATAGAACCTCAGATCCACTTTCTATTCACAGATGAAATTGTTTAAAAGTGGTTTGATATGACAGAAATTTTGAATTGAAATATAATTCTAATCATAATTCTTACCTTTCATAATCTTTAGCAGCTGCGCAGTTCACTAGAGCTTTGCCTGACGCGTCTTTCCGCCAAAAAGGAGTTCAAAAATTGTGTGCTTAAATCATTAGAAAAAATTCCATAGCGCTACTCTAGATTAAGTGACTTACAAAAAACGCCTATTGATGCCAAAGGAACCTTATAGGATTATTCTTTTCTAACGGACAAACTGACAGAAGGTTGATGGGAAAGGCCACAACGATGAAGTGATTATTTCAATAGGACTCATGGATGCCATCAAGCTGTACCAAATTTAGATAGCGCCTGAATGAAAACTCAAAATAAATTTGATGGATCCGGACAAAAAAAAAGAAGTTTGAGTTTTTTACTTTAAAAATTAGAAGAAAAAAAACCAATTTGAACTGGAAACTTGTTGTTTTGGCCCTAAATGTCATAACAGATTCTGGATCTTAGAATCCTGATTAGGGTCACCTCATTCCAAGCTCAAAGCTACACGAGATGGGTTGTGGCCAAAATCTCTCTTCTCTGCGCTTCACGACAAGGATAAGAAGGATGTCATTCACCACTTGAAAACACGGAAGAAGGCAGGCAACAGACTAAAGCTGTATATAGGATAGAGCCAAAATGACGTTGTCGTTGTTACATCGTTCTTGGAAAAAAACCGAAGATACGAAGAAAAGAGGAAGGCTAAAATCGCGGAACCGACTTAGCCTGTACAATGGGATGCAGCCTAGACCATAATCGGTCTTTGCTTAGAACCGGCTTACTAGGTGTGATTAAGAAGAGATCCTCTACCTCTGTTATCACGAAGCGTTCCAATGCTGTTATGTTACTTCACAAAAGCCAAGTGAGGTGATTGCTATGCAGTTGGACTATCTGGATGAAAGCATTTGGTGCATTCTTTTTCTATAGCAGAAACTCGGCAGATATTTAGTTTTCGAATTTCAAAACGTTTAGCGTATTGGAAAAATGAAATGCCTAATCCATTTCATCAATACTGCCGCCTATGGTCTTACATCATATTTGGTTTTACCCAGGATTCTTCCTCTTGTTCCCGTATCGTTACGGTGCGAACAAAGTGATCAATTTACCTTACAGCTCGTTCTGTCATTTGAATCTGTGTTTGTGTTTTACCACTAGTTCTCATTTTACTTTAGTTAGACAAACTTAAATAATGTGTTCAAATTGCTTCCGGTCCTTTATTTAGCTTTCACTAGATCATTCGCTTTCATTTGCAACTTATATAAGTTCAGAGATTTTGAATTTACTTGAGCTACTCCCCAAGGAACTCCCTCCAATCCAGCATGCACGCATGCAATTCTAAGATTGTAGGTATTCCTTTATTAAAGTGTCATTGATTATCGTTTCTGCATCTGTTTCGAATAGAATACAAGGCTCTAGTTCGTAAAGTTTGTAACTTGGAGTGGGTCATTAATAATGGGATGAAAATAAAGTTGACAAAATCAAATAACCGACGTCATTCCATTGACATTGTTGACTCCAAAGACAAGAAAATCAAAAGGATTGTAGTGAAATACCAAATCAGAATAGTGTGGTTTATTTACGGAACACGACCAAGGGAAACTCCTCTTCGGTGTTTCAAGTGCCTCGAATAAGAGCCTACCACACAATAATGTAAGAAACCGGCTGCCGCAACTGGTGCTATAATTGTCATAAGATAGGACACAATGAGAAGCCGAGGCACATCGTCTGCTCTGTCAGGACACAGATCCCAGACTATATGATACATATTTCTGGTACAAGGAACCCTAATCGACGGCTTATGAAATGATCTGTATTCTTGGTATGACTCGGAATTGATCATAATAACACAAGATCTACTAATTAGTCATTAGATTAGAGATCTGATTAGCAGAAGATAGCGAAAAAGGCTTGCTGCTAACCAGCGGGTTTCAAATCAAATCAAATCAAACGTGATCCTTTTATGATCTTGATCTTGTGGCTTAATTTTTGAAAAAACAGTGTAGGCAGATTTCGAACTCACTTCTTTTCATTGTCATTGTCTGCAGTGTTCCCCATTCTTGTCAAAGAAGGGCATCATAGATCGCTTGGCGGCGCAGATATAACTGATGACCTTTGACAGAAATAATTCTTCCTCCTAGTCAATCAGCCTGTAAAAGAGAGTTCACTAACATAAAGGTCCCTTTGGTGAAACCAAAGCGGTGTTGACCAAAGTAATGTGTCAAATGGTTCCAGGTAATTTTCTTGGTGTGACAGGATAGATGTTTGGTCAATAGTCCGGTTGTCTGTGGGAGTCCGAAACGTAGGGCGTACATAGTCTTCAGCTCCCAACCACAAAAAAATATAAACTTTAAATATTAAATCCAAGCTATGTGTTACAAGTTACTTGAACTACTAAGTCCGCGTCAACTATTGACAAAAGAATTCTCCTGGGTTGAGGCAACCGGTAGCAATAAGTCAATATAATACAAAATATAATTAAAAGAATTCGATACTTAAAACCTTGCGGGGGACTTATATTTTGTGTGACCAAACTGATAATACGTTATGTCGAGTAAACTAAAGAGAAGAAGTTAGGCAAGGGTTGCAATACAGTAAACCTTGAAATTTCAAACTCAATATTGATACAAAATCAAAATACTTAAATCTACAGCTGAAATCATTATTAGATTTATCATACTCACTCACTAATTAACTTAGTTCTGCATCCTAGATCTACAACCTCTTCAGATAATAGTGAACTAACCAGTAAGGACACTTTGTTCTACGAAAGCCGCAAATGAAGTTGATCCTTCTGTACACCAAACTGGAAAACCATAAAATTAAGAAAAACGAAAAGTATACACCCAAATAGAGCATCAGTTATTGCAGGCAACTTTTGGCAGGACTAGTGCGTCAAAAATGTTAGGTAGCTGTCAAAAAACGGAATGTCATAATCTTCATAGTGAATTTCATCTTGCCGTTCGTTCTTGTGATATCCTGTGGTTGGAAGAAATGTAGAATTTTCAGAATAGTTTTCGTAGCTCATTTGTGATTGGTCAACGATCGATGACTCCGATCAGCGAAGGTAACCAATATTTAAGTAATAAAAATTTCAATAATCAATAAAAATAATAATACGAATAAAAACTAAACCCAGTTCCACTACTCCTTCGTTCCGCGTTGCTAAGTGTACTTTTATAAATGCTATTACAGAAGTTCCCTAGCACTAGATTATGCTGGTCTTAATATAACCTAACTTTTTCAACAATGCCAAAAAACAAATTTGAGGAAATAAAGGTTTTTGTACATTTTAACAGCGATGAACTTCATACGTCAGTGTAATGTGCCACAACTGCCAACAGTTTGGACACTCTTCGGGCAATTTTCATGACCAGGCTCGATGTGTGAAATGTGACGGCTTACATCACTTCACACAGTGCAAGAAAAAAATCGAAGAAAAACCAAAATGCGTGAACTGCGGCGGAGAACACCTAGCAGGCTATGGGGGTTGTCCGAAAAACCCAAAAAATGTCAAGAAGACATTCGCACAGATCGCTGCACAAAACAAACAACCTACACAAACACCGACGACCAGCACCCCACACACACACAAAGCCAACCAAACACAAAATAACACACAAACAATCACACCGCCAGACATGGGACAATTTTTTGCCAGCATGCAATCTCAATTTCAGAAGTTTTTGGTAGATCAATTTTCCCTTTTCACTTACAACTTATAAGTGAATTATACCCTTGCTAAGCTAACTCAGCGAAGACTCATGGGTGCGGAAGTTCTGATCAAATGTTTCGAATACCTCGATAGTGAATTTAATATTTATAAAGAATTGTGGAAAGAGCTCAAGCTGGTTTCGAACACGCGTCCCTGCCGCTTCTCATCAGGTGCCAACTCACAGGCTGGGACGCGTCGATTGGCACTACCAGCTTAGGTGGATGTCGACTGGTTATTTACTAGTTATTAATATTGCTCTACAGCTTTGAACTTTTTCCTATATTCCAAATTGCCTTTGGTCTGGCTTTATCAATTTCAGAAGTTTTTCAGAAGAATCGACGCGTCCCAGCCTGTGAGTTGGCACCTGATGAGAAGCGGCAGGGACGCGTGTTCGAAACCAGCTTGAGCTCTTTCCACAATTCTTTATAAATATTAAATTCACTATCGAGGTATTCGAAACATTTGATCAGAACTTCCGCACCCATGAGTCTTCGCTGAGTTAGCTTAGCAAGGGTATAATTCACTTATAAGTTGTAAGTGAAAAGGGAAAATTGATCTACCAAAAACTTCTGAAATTGATAAAGCCAGACCAAAGGCAATTTGGAATATAGGAAAAAGTTCAAAGCTGTAGAGCAATATTAATAACTAGTAAATAACCAGTCGACATCCACCTAAGCTGGTAGTGCCAATCGACGCGTCCCAGCCTGTGAGTTGGCACCTGATGAGAAGCGGCAGGGACGCGTGTTCGAAACCAGCTTGAGCTCTTTCCACAATTCTTTATAAATATGCAATCTCAGTTTCAACTGATGATGAAAGATATGATGGCAAAAATGGTCCAGGACATGTTCGCGGCACAACTCACCACACTTAAACACAAATGAACCAGTTGAATCACGTCTCTATACTCACGTGGAATGCTAATTCCTTGCTTCAACGAACTGGAGAGTTTAGGCAATTTATTCTCGATAATAAATTCGAAATTGTCCTCATCCAGGAAACCTTCTTGAAGCCCGGAATACATCTTCATTTTCCTAACTACAATCTGTACCGAAACGACAGATTGACAGCAGGGGAGCAGGAACGGCCATTCTCGTGAGAAGAAGCTTGAGACATCAACTGATCCACACCCCACAACTATACACAACACAAGCAACAGCCATCAAAGTTCACACGAACACTTTTGAGTTTGTGGTCATTTCGGTGTACAACCCACCAAAAAATAGGCACTTAAACAAGACTTGAACACTTTATTCGAAATAGAAGGGCCACTCTTGGTCATTGGAGACCTCAATGCCTACCATAGGCAATGGGGTGCTGAGAGAAGTAATCAAGCTGGGACTGAGCTTAACAGATTCATCACAAGCAACAACGCAAGCCTGCACCTACCCAATGAGCCAACACATTTTGGTCACACACGCGGAAATATCCTCGACTTTGGGATTTCCCGAGAATTCCAGGCTAATATACGAATAAACGTCCTCAACGAACTCTCCTCAGATCACAAACCGGTACACTTCTTAATAGAAGACGTCTATATAGACGAACCTATAAGAAGTAGGAAGAAAACTGACTGGCAAGCTTTCCAGGACCATCTGGCTAACGAAAGTTTCACCCAAGACATAAATACAGCCGATGATGTCGAGAAAACTATAGAGATAGCAACCAACATTATCCTGCAGGCAAAAGAGAACAAACAGTCAAAACCCCGATAAGGGAATACAACCCCTACGAACTCCCGCGCTATATCAAAATTAAAATAAGGAGGAGGAATCAATATCGGAGAAGTGCTAGGAGCACGGGTGATCCTAGGCTAAGAACGAAAGCTAACCGGTTGACAAACGAAATTCGAGACCGCATCCACCAGTTGAGCAATGGGAGAGTTTCATGCAGAATCTCGAGCCTGGCGAAAATGCCTTCTGGAGGATGTCCAAATGCTTCCGGACACGGAACAAGGTAGTTATGCCACCAATACACGGCCCAAACGGATTAAAATTTGACAAATCCGGTAAAGCAGAAGCCTTTGCAGACACCCTGGAGCTTCAATTCCGGGAAAATATCTCCTGGGACGAAGACCTTGACGAAGAGGACGCCATATTAATCCAAGTCAAAAACCTTCTCAAAAACTCACCACAAATGGAAGAGGTGGTACGGCCGCTTGACACACAGGAGACAAAAGACTTTATACTAAGACTTGACAAACGGAAAGCGCCAGGACTCGACACAGTTACGAACATAATGTTGAAGTGGCTCCCAGACAACGTTTTAAGCATTTTGACATACACAATCAACACTATTTTCCTTTTGCGTAGGTTCCCTACGACCTGGAAATCGGCTATCATAACAGTCATACCCAAACCCGGGAAAAACCATGCCTTCCCCCAAAATTGGAGACCTATAAGCCTTCTCTCGTCAATCTCCAAAGTAGCGAATGTAGTAGAATAGTAGTGAATGAAGTGAAAAACCGTGAAGCCGAAAAACGCATAATTCCGGACGAACAATATGGATTCAGAGAAGCACATTCGACGGAACTCCAACTGATGAGGGTGACCCAGCACATCAGAAACGAATTCAACTGCAGGAAGTCAACAGGTCTAGTTATGTTTGACATAGGGAAAGCCTTTGACAAAGTCTGGCATGCAGGACTTGTCTTCAAAATGCATGAATTCTCTATCCCGCTACCGTACATTCAACCCATATACACCTTCCTAAAAGCCAGATCTTTCAGAGTTCGGGTGGAGGATCATCTCTCGAGCCTGCGGACGATCCAAGCAGGAGTTCCACAAGGATCACCCGTTTCATCAATATTGTACAACCTGTACACCGCAGACATCCCAACCCTTCCAAATAATGTCCAAGTATCATTAAATGCGGACGACACCTGCATATACTATACCTCAAGACAAGCAGAAGTCATCACTTTAAAATTACAACACTCAATCGAAATTATGCAAGAATACTTCCGCAAATGGAAAATCAAGACAAAAAAAGAAAAGACCCAAGCAATATTCTTCACAAGACGCAGAGCACAACATCCAACGACTCTACACGTAACTCCGACGCAATAACATGGAACAGGACAGCTAAATACTTAGGACTTACTCTAGACGACAGGATGACTTGGAAAACCCACATACATAAAAAAAGATCACAATGCATAGGCACCCTCTCCTCCTTACACCCACTCCTCGCAACCGGTCGGCTAAACTTAAAAAACAAAATCCTAATATACAAACAAATCATCAGACCAACTCTACTATACGGCAGTACCGCTTTCTGTCAAACAGCAAAAACAAACAAAAAAGCGCTCCAGTCCCTACAAAATAGAGCCCTACAGTGGATTTGCCGAATTCCATGGTATGTTCAGAATAAGGACATACACAAAGACTTACGTATCGACACAGTCGAAAAATACATACGAGACAGAGCACTGAAACTATTTGACAGAATAGACGAGAATCCAAACAGAACCATGGAAATCCTCAAAATCTGAGACGAAATAAGAATCGGCAAGTACCCAAGCCTCAGATCAATAACCAACTAGTAAGCTAAATAATAGAGTGTTGTGTCAGGTTATGGTGAGTGCTTAACACTCACAGACAGGAATGGAGCAAGAGTGCTAAATCGTACTAGCTCCCCGTAACCCATACTCCAATATACGCCAGTGGACCATTGAGAACATGATAGGCCTCATTAAAATTTCACCTGAAGTCCTGTGTCTCAATAAGCACTTCAATATAGTGCTGTCGGACCAAAGGCTTTGTGTTAATGAACAGATGTGGGCCCAAAAAAGGGTATTTCTGCAGGATAAGCCCAACAAATCGGGATTTAAATTCCATGTTCCTTGAAATTAGATTTGATACCCTTGGAAATTCAAGATATGGAAACAAAACTTTGGCCTCACTACCAGGTGAATCAGATCCCTTGTGCAATAGGAAAAGTTGTAGCTCGCTTGTTTCGCAAAGTATGTAGCAAGAATGATATGCCTGATCTAAAACCAAGTCCTCCTTTAAATAAAAATATGATAAATATGAAGAGCTTAATATGCTAAATCGATGATTGTTTTCCATTTTTTCAATCACATATGGACATTTATTAAAGTATTTTTTTTTAATTTCTCATAATTACGAGTTTTTTGTCTAATGTCATTGCATTAACGCTGCTCTATTCAGTTCAGCTCGTCTCAGTACTCACGAAAACCGGTCGCACGAAAAGAGAAAGAAAGATATCGGCTGACGTGGTTGTAACACGAATCTGCACGCTTACGCATATCTCGATGTGTCACCGTAGCGCTCAGTACGTTAAAAATTTGAATCGTGATTGTTTCTTGTTTACATTAAATTTTTTGGTACGTTTTGAATTTTATTCATATGCAAAGCTAGAATATGTTGTCCTTGTTCATTTTTTCATCTATAAAAGCAAAATAAAATCACAAAACTAGAGTATTGTTCTGAAGTAATAGCAAATTTCCCTTTGTTTTAGGTACAATATGCTAAGAAGTTGTATAAACTCTCGACACATTTTCTGCTACATATGTGAGGAATTTACTGCTAAATCTCTTCGGAACAGATTGTCAAATTTAGTTAAAAGTGCTTATCAGCAATACTTTGAATTTCCGGTTGATGAAAGAGACAAAAATTGGCTCCCAAAAACATGTTGAAACAGTTGAACTTTAAGAGGTTGGCTCGGACGAAGTCATAAGACCATGCCATTCGTAAAACCAATGATTTGGCGTGAACCTCAAAACAATGAAAACGATTGTTATTTCTACATGACCAATACAAAAGGATTCAGGAAGAGGTATAAAATTCATCAGGATAAAATTCACTACCCACACATTCCATCTGCACAAAAACCAGTTCTTAGAAGTAATGAAAGTTTACCGCTAGTGTGTATAAATAGCAACGACATCGTGAATGATGGTGATCGACGTAATGAAAGAGTCTCTGATCCTAAACGTAGTCAATCGAGTATCTTCTCTACTTTTTCATGTTTATCCATAGAGTCTACAAAACCACTTCTTCTTACGCAATCTGATTTGAATGATCTCGTTCGCGATTTAGGACTCTCAAAATCGCAGCCTCAACTGCTTGAAACAAGGTTAAAACAATGGAATTTGTTACGCAAAAGACAAGAGTAGCAGACAAAAAAATTTTATGGGGTTCTTCACCAAAGTGGATGATTTAGTATTTTGCAATGATGCTAAAAGACTTCTACAAGTAATGGGTTTTCCTGAAGATCCGGAAGAATGGAGAGTTTTCATTGATTCGTGCAAAATCAGTTTGAAACCTGTTTTACTTCATAACGGCAACAAATGTCCTTCTATTCCTTTTGCACACGCAACAAACACGAAAGAAAATTATGGATAAATGAAGTTGTTATTAGAAAGAATCAAATATTCACAGTACCCGTGGAACATTTTGTGCTGATCTAAAAGTTGTAGTAATGTTAACTGGAATGCAAGGAGACTACACCAAATTTTGTTTTATGCGAATGGGACTGTCGCGCTAGAGAAAAGCATTACGTAGTAAAAAATTGGCCGCGAAGAATGAGTTTGATCCCTGGAGTCAAGAATGTAAAGGAAGAACCTTCAGTTCTAACTGATAAAAATTTTCTACCACCTCTCCCTATAAAGTTGGGCCTTATGAAAAATTGTGTTAAAGCCATGAACAAGGACGGTGGAGGTTTTCAATATCTCAAAACTAAATTTCCTCGAATCAGGGACGCTAAATTGAAAGAAGGAGTCTTTGCGAGTCCCCAAATACGAGAGCTCATGATGGACTCAAATTTGATCAGGATATTTTTCATACTTATATAACTACATAAATTTGTTTATTGACATTGTGATTTCACAGTTTCTGACAGCTTATGTCTAGAGAGCTGTGTGAATTTTTCATTGCATCATTGATTACGTAACATACTTAATTCGATTTTCCTGGACAGAATACTTTTGGCTGGATCGACAGGAAAATTAACCCAAAAACTTCTGCTAGGCCTACATCTTTTAACTTAGATGTATGTCTAGCAGCTACTTTTCTTGTATAGCATGAGCTAGGTACATCTGTGGTAGTGCCTATCCTCGGTACATTTTACTAAATGATTTCATAAGAGAATTCAAGGAGTTTCTAGCTTGAGCAGATTCGCTTTGCGCGAATACGCAAGTTTGTTAAAAGGACTAATATTAGCTGGTTTCTGTGGCAATCTGGAGCGGCGATAGTAGTATTTGTGTATTTTCAAATATCGATTTAAAATGACTTGAATTTTCACTTTAAAGAATTTAGGGCATTGGTTCCATATGGGAGCTACGTAGATTATTTGATGCTCATTTTAAGGACGATGCTTCTACGAGGATGGGGTGAAAAGTTTCGGCCCGACCAAGAAACACGATGTTTTTAATTTTTTTTTTGCTTTATATTTCAACACAATCTCCATCAACACTGATACATTTCTCATAAAGGTGTTCTAATTTATTTATACCAGTTTTAAACGTAGATTCGTCAAGATCCTCAAAATACTGATTTACTGTTTCGATAACTTCTTCGTTGCTCTTGAATCATTTACCGCCAAGCTATTTTTTGAGGTTAGGAAACAAGTAAAAGCCGCTGCGGGCTAAGTCTGGAGAGTAGGGAGGATGCGGCATCAATTCAAATTTCAATTCGTGGATTTTGGACATTGCAACAATCAACGAATGCGCTGGTGCGTTATCGTGATCAAACAAAATATTTTTCTGCGACAAACGAAGTCGTTTAATTTGCACTTCGCGCTTCAAACGTTGCATAGTTTGAAGTACTGCGTAGTACTCACCGGTGCTAGTCTTACCCTTGTCAATGTAATCAATGTATTTAATTTCTCTCGCACCCCAAAAAACAGTAGCTGAAACCTTGTTTGCTGATAAAATTGTTTTTGCCTTTTTTGGAGTTGGTTCCGTCTTTTTAAGCCACTGTGTTGACTGTCTTTCATTTTCAGGTGTAGTGGTGGACCCAAGTCTCATCAACAGTTATGAATCGACGCAAAAATTCGTTTGGATTACGCCTAAACAGCGCCAAATGGTCGGTAGAAATGTTTTTTCTAATCATTTTTTGGTCGAGTGTTAGCACACGCGGAACTCACCTTGCACACACGTTTTCAATGCTCAAATGGTTGAGCAAAATATTTCACATACATTCAGCTGATATCCTACAGGTCTCAGCTATCCCATACACTTTCAACCTGAGGCCTTCAAAGACTATTTGATGGATTTTCTCAATCATTTCTGAAGGCTCGTCAGAGGTGCTCACACGACCCATTTTAAATTCAGACACCCACTGCTTAAAAGTTGAATATGATGGGGAGGAGTCTTCTAGTGTTGAATCCATCTCCTGTTTTATTTGTTTTGGTGTGAAACCTTTCAAATGGAAGTATTTGATGACAGCACGTTTGTCTAATTTTTCTATTTTCACGCAAACAACGGAAACGTCTCACGCAATGTGCTCTCAAACGCAAACTAACGTAGCGATTGGGCTGAAACTGTACATATAAGCTCGGTAGGAATGATACTGTAGGACGCCGCTCCAAAAATAGATCTAGTGGCGCCATCTCTTGGTCAGACCGGAAACTATTCACCCCACCCTTATATTCCGAAAACTCATGGACGATTTTCGATTGAGTAATGAGTACAGAGACAGAACAGACTAGAATGTCGAAGAACTTATGTTTGTGATATGGTTTTTAAACGTTCGCTTTTGCTTGGGTTTTAGTCCTAAATGGGTCAGATCTTTGTTCCAGGGAATCGTTTGTTCTAGAAAGCTAATGGCTTTGTTAGATAGTATGATGGACGTTTTGGTCGTTCTTATTTCTTAACGTTGATTAATATTTTGCAACTTTTAAGGTATTGGTGGATTTTTCCCGGTATTTCTTCCAGGTTGTAGATGATCTTTTTTGGGTTGGTTTCAGATGTCGAGAAGCACGGCACTTGCTGCTCCTAATGCTGCTTGTTGACAGTTTTGGGGTTTTTGCTTGGACTCAGACATGAACTTTGTAGAACACCAGGAGAATTTGTTTTCATAGTAGTTGATGACCCTCGAACTTTAACTTGGTATGCTCTGTATCTCAGGAAGAATAAAATCGGTTTGTACAGGTATTGTGGGGTACTGCGCCCTTTTTTCTTTGAGCTTAGCCAGTCATGCTAAACGATATCAATGGCTTTTTGATAACTGATGATCAGCAGGTCCACTGACTGTTTTGTATTTAGAGCTGTTTTCATGTCTTTGAGGACACGTAGTAGCTGATACTCTGTTGAGAGTACCCATGCCTGAAGCCAAACTAAAAGTCAAGGAGGATATTCTTGTTTTCAACGTAATCAGCCAATCAAGATAATTTTAAGATTTTCAAGGTAAGTTTCTAAACAAAGTTCTCTAAAGTTTCTGACAGCAAGCTTATTGGCCTGTATTTGCTCGGATCTTGCAGATCTTTATCAGGTTTGAGGACAGGAATTATGCTTGAATGGTACTAACTGCTTGGGAAGTGCTAAGATTTCATAAAGGCGATGAATATGAGGCAGATTTTTGATGGCTACATGTGACATTCCGCGGAATCCAGGCTATACAGTTCTTTTGTTTCTTGACTTAGTCCATTAGATGCTTTGTTGGGTGTTCATGGAACTTAACAGCAAACAACTCTGCTTTCCCTTCACAAGAGTGAAGCTGGATAGCATTGTCATCTTTCAGAGCATATGAAAGAAGATGGTCTTTTGTTTCAGTATTTTTGCGAAGATTGTTCGAGTTGTTTCGGAGATTCGTTTTTAGACCATGACAGCTTTCGTTTAAGAGTTTACGCCAGTCTACTAGGAGGAGTCGGGATTTCTTTGATATTAAGGGCGTAAATAATTACATGCTCGGATCAGTGTAAAAGCTTCCTCGTCGAGTTTCATGGCGCGACCATTTCGGGTATTTTCGAGGATTTACACTGTGCACCCTACGCAAGAAAACTGAAGTGAAAATGATAAGTTACCGTGAAGAAATCAGTGCTCGGAAGGAGCTCTGAAAAAAGAGGATCTATGCTAGATGATGCTGATAAGCGTTGATGGAAGGATAAATAATTGGTCCGAGATTTCCACATATGTTGGAGCGTTGCCCTCGACGGATTTTTCTGAAATGAAAAAAATTGTATTATTCTCCGGTTTGTATTATAAAAGAGTGATATATTTTTGAGAAAAGACCTCATAGTCCTTAAGAACTCATAAGGTTTTATTGATTTTAAAGTATTACCACCGGCTTTTCCATCGAAGATTGTTTTATTTTATTTTTCATCTTTATTGAACCAACTCAGGAGTGAGTTGTCTAATGCATCAGAAAGAAAAGAAACCAGCAAAGTTGCTAAATGACAGGGTGTAAGCAGAAGCTTTGTACGAGAAGAATAAATTTCGAAAAGAATAAGGGTTCTTCGGTAGTTCGTCTGAAAAAAAAAACAGCGAAAACTGTTTCGAACCAAAAGTGACCAAAAGTAAATTGGTCACTCTCAACAATTGTCGTTGCTTAGTGTAGTTTTTAATTATTTGATAACAAACTTCCTAGAGAATTTTGTTTTGGGATTTGGCCAAGATTCTTCGTATAGCAAATTTAAAGTATGAAATATAACCCTGGTCTACATCACAAGAAAATGTAACAAAAAAAAAAATTCTTGGAAATGTTAGGCTTCATCTTATTTTTAGTGTAGGGAAATAATTAAATGATTCAGAAAACCAAAGATGCACTTTATGTTTCTAAAAGTTTTATCTTTATCTTTCTGTAAATTGCATCCAAAATTCGTCTTAGCGAGGAGCAACACAAAAAATAATTAACAGAAGATACATTTTGGAGGTAACAAATATAGATCTCAACCTCTTACCTATGCTCTGCAACAATTTGATCAATCGAAATAACTTAACCCGGATATAAAGTTTCAATATCACTCATAATTCGGGATAAACTTATGGGCAGGATACTATTTTCACTAACAACGTCATATCAGCACCGAGATTAACATATTCCATGGGATTGCACAATTATCCATATGACATGCAATCGAAATAAAATGCCGATGGCACAAACTTTCCAATGCAACTATCATTCACTTTATTCATTATCGTACCATCGCGCATTGCAAAACTATCAACATATGACCGCCAGGATGCAATGTGTGTAATTCAATGGAATCCAGCGCATAAATGTCTCCAACCGGGAATCCATTCTACGCGGATTCTAGCAATGGTAGGTCCCAGTGCTCGCAATCTCGCAGAGTCTGCACAAGGATTTAATTAAAATTGTTCACACTTTTGCTTAATTAATTGTCAAATCGTTAAGTGCGTAATTATGAGTAACAATGTCATCTCGTCGAAAATTTTAATTATGAAATTTATTTGGCACATATGCGCAAAATGTTGTCGCACAAACATGACGAAGTGTATGAAAAATTTTTCAACTTTTCGCACTTTTCCGTGCAACGGAAATCATTCTCAGCGAGAGGAGATAAATAATAAATACTAAATTCTAGCGGAGGATTAATTGTAAGATGCTAGCGTAGAGTTTACTTTGAAGAAATACCGCATCGTGCCTTTGCATACAAATATTCGCGCGTAGTTGCGTAGTTGGGTAATTATTAGTTGAAGCATGACTGAAATGAATCCTTCATGCGTGCGATGAGAGATGAATTATTAATTTGTTGCCGTGCAACAGACATTTATTATGACACAGATTTTGATCTTGAATGAGGTGCAATTTGCTTTGAAAATGCACTCTAACTACGAGTTGAAAGTGTCTTTTGCTGGAGAGAGTTTAATTAACTGAACAAAAGTTGACGAAATAGAAGTGCTCGATTCTCTGTTAGATTTCGGTTGAATGAGAGGAAACTCACATGGATATAAGTTAACTATTAGTTAACTTATTAAGTTAAAGTTAAGTTAAAAATAACTGCTCATAGCATCCAAATTGCCTCGTATGATGTATTTTCAAAAAAAGAAAAATATAGCAATATATATAATGTTTATTTATATAAAATTTAATGTCGCAACCGATAAGTCGCACCAACAGAAAAAAAAGTACAAGGTTAAAAGACAGACTTTTTTGATAAAACAAAGGCCGCAGGAAGTTGCTTTTAACTGACTGGCTCACTGCGTGGGACTGGGAGTCTTAGGACATTATGAAAACCCTGATCCTTCTTATTAACACACAAACGGAAAATTCGTGGTAATTCATTTTGATAAAATAATTTTACTGGAAATATAGTAAATAAATAGAAGTAATTAAATAAAAGCAAGTAAAAATAAAATATTCAATTTACATGAAATCTGCAGCGCTATTTCTGACCACCTCCGCTGCCTCCAATACGAATCTCCACCTCAGCTTGATTTCGGGACTTCAACGATAATCTGCTGCGCTGATTCTGACCACCTCTGCTTGATTTCGAGACTTCACTTGAGCGTATGAATTCTGCTCCGCTGATTATAAATTCTTCAAAATTTTGGATTACTCTATATTACTCGATACTTCACAATTCTGGATTATTCTACATAACTCGATACATCATAATTTTTGTTTAGTCTCCTTATTCAACATTTTACTCTCCTTCTTATAGCTAGTTGTTCACAACAAACAAGTGAATCATATTGACTGAAAATTATTCTTAAAAGAATGTTTTTTTTCTACTGAGAATTTTTTCTGAGACATTTTTGCGCCTTCTTTTTTTTTGTTTTTTTTTTTGTTTTTATGTCGGCTACACAATGGTATACGTAACACTCTTTCCTCAAAAATATTATTAAAGAAAATTGATTCTGGACGATTTCCATCAGATACATCAAGAACAGCATTTGTAGGTGAAGAAAGTGTTAGTTTGAAGATTCACTCTTTGTTGTTGTATTCTGATTCGCGTCACCATCTTCATTACCTATACTGGTCATTCAAGAAATGAGTGACCACAAGACAACTCGTCCACAAGAAATGCAATATTTCAAAATCAAAATCACAAAATGCATTTACCAACATTTGTATCTAGGACTAAAATAATCCTACACGAAACTATTGTTTATTGTTAACTGCAATCTGATGAAGAGCTTTGAACTTTGAATCTTCTTCCCAGGATACAGCAAGATATAAGTAGCGATTTTGCATAATTGTATGTAAAGTAATGTTTCAATAATAAGAAGTATCATTAAATCGAAATTCCAGGAAACTGAAGACTTAAATTTTTAACTATTATGGTCCAATAAACCGACATTTTAATTCCAATAACCCGAATTCTTATATTGAAGTATATTGGAAAAAAAAACAGATAAGACAATTGTTTTATAATATATGCATTCAAAAGTTTAAAAGCCGGTTAAAGGGTAGGCCTCACGCATTTCAAATTCAGATACAAAACTGCATCAACCAATCTACTTTTCGTGTTTTTTTACCTGCTTTTCGGAAGAAAACATTGAGTACTCGAAATCGTATTATCTAAAGGATACAAAATGCGCACCAGTTTTCCATATGATAGAAATTCGTCGAAGGGTAAGGATAATATAAATGCATTATACCTTTGTCTTCGTACAAGGCAACGACTATGCGCAACACCACCTCACTCCACAACATAAAGTAAAATAGTCCTTACAACTAACCCGGTGTCATGGGGGTTGGGTCTCTGAGACCCACCATATTTTATTTTGCTTAAATTTCGGTTACTAAGTATAGTATATTATAGTATATATTGTCAATTGTACAAGAGCCTGACTCGGATGTTGCGTTCTCGGACCCAGGACACAGAGCAAGACATCTCAGACTCTGATGATGATGATATGCCGCTCTCTACACTGTTGAATAGAAATCGTTCACAACTCTTGGGGCTCAGCTAGTTTTTCAAACTGTGAGTATTCTTTCAACCATTATCTTGGAAAAGATGGTACAGTTTGGAATAAGACGCCTTTTTGACAAAGTTTTAGAACTAGAGGCGAAAAATAATTCACCAGTTGCCAGGTGTAGTACCAGAAGCAAAATCGATGACGTCTGAAATGGAATGCTGGAATTTTTTTGTCACTGACGATATGCTGCAGAAGATACTTATGTATACTAATGCACGCATCAGATCTAAAATTGCTTCATGTACCAATTTATCAAAGTACACTCTTATAAACGAAGCTAGTATGATTGAATTGAAGGCTTTTATAGGCCTTCTGTATCTTGCTTGTCTTTACCGCTCGGGCAGACAAAATCTGAGCGATCTATGGGCTAATGATGGAACAGGCGTGGATATATTTCTGCTCGGAATGTCTGTACAAAGGTTTCATTTTATTCAAAGTTCTTTGACCTTCGATGATATTTCTCTCCCTGAGCAAAGAGCGCAACTAGACAATTTGGCCGCGATTAGAGAACTGTTTAAAGCGTTAGTCGAAAACTGTAAGAAAACATATACACCTAGTGATCGTCTAACAATTGACGAAATGCTCATAGCTTTCCGAGGCAGATGTAAATTTCGTCAGTATATATCATCAAAGCCGGCTAAATATGGGATAAAGATAATTGCTTTAGTCGACGCACGAAATTTTTACATAAAGAACATAGAAATATATCCTGGCAAGCAACCGCAAGGCCCTTTTTCTATAACCAACAAGCCATATGACGTTGTAGATCGTATTGTGTAGCCTATTTCCGGCACAAACCGCAATGTAACGTTTGATAACTGGTTTACTAGTTATGAGCTTATGAGCCAGCATTGGCTCGAAAAACATATGCTGGCATCGGTTGGTACCCTTCGAAAAAATTAAAGACAAGTCCCGCTGGAATTCGCTAAATTCCCGATTTGGTTTTCAAAAGGATGTCACACTCGTTTGTGCCTCATGCCTCGTTTGTGACTCATGTGCCTATTAAAAATAAAATAGTTTTACTGATGTCTAGCTTACACCATGACGATACAGTCGATGAATCAACAGGAAACAAGCAAAAAGCTGAAATTAATACATATTAAAACGCGACAAAATGTGGGGTACATACGACGTAAGTCGTAATTCTAGGAGATGGCCATTGACAATTTTTTATACCTCATTGAACATAGCTGCCATTAATGGTCTGATACTGAATAGAAATAATAATAATTCAAGCATAAAACGAAGACGGTTTATAAAAATCTTGGGCCTCGGTCTTGTCATGGAGCACCTATAACTTCGCCAAAATATCTCATGCCTACCACGTGAGTTGGGTAAAAAGATTGGACAATTTGTTGACAAATCTTCAGGGGAGCCTGCGGCAAAGAAAGCTAATATTCGCAAAAGATGTCAGATGTGTCCAGCTAAGAAAGACCGGAAAACCAATTACATGTGCGAGAGTTGCAACAAACATATTTGCTTGGAACAATATGTTCCAAACACTTTTTGCGCTGACTGTAGCAAAAATGGTGAAGTGGAGTGATATTTTGTTATTTTTTTCTAAAGATATTCTAGTTTTATATAAAAACGTGCCAATTAAAACAAAAAATTGATTTTTGATTAATTATAGAGTTATATTTAATTTAGAGGGAAAGACTTTGTTAATTTTTGGTTGATTTTAAAAAAATCCTGTATTAACATGATTAAAACTTAATATTATATGATATTTCACTTTTATTGATTTACATGCATACCTAAAAAGATAATTTCAAATAAATATTTCTTATTTATTAATAAAGTTCTGATGTAATTCATATCTAATAAGCGGATCTGTATGACCCACTCCAACGACCGTGTAACACTTTTCCACCCCCATGATGCCGAGAACCAACACGCGCTTGCGATCAAATATTTTCCTCTATCGGTGCAAAGTTTTAGCTTGTATCTCGTGAGCTTAAGTGTTAATCTGAATGAAAAATCATGGCCGCAATAAAAATACGTCCTCATAAGACCTTTAGTCTTTAGTCAAAAAAATAAAGTTTTGAAGGATTTTAAAAGTGGTGTGAATGCTGCAGTTATTGCTAAAAATTATGAGATAGGCAGATCGACTGTTCCCAATATAAAAAGAAAACCAATGAATCGAAAGAGTAAGTTAAAATGAGTTTTTATAGTGAAATTTAGTTGCTTATTTAGTCGATCACAAGGAAATTAAAAAAACCAAAACAATGCACCGTGGCAGTTATCCTGAAATGGAGAAGGAATTATATGAGTGGTTCGTTAAAAAACATGATAAACAGATTCCTGTGTCAGAGAGCATTTTATGCGGGAAAGCAAAGATGATTCATGAAAAATGCTTGTACCTAAAAAAAAATTTAGGGCAACTCATGAATGGTTCAGCAAGTTCAAGACTCGGAATGACGTTCGAGGTTTAAAAATATTTGGTGAGAAACTGTCTGCCCAACCTGAGTTGATCCCGGCTTTTCGTCTGAAACTTCAAGCAGAAATTCAACGCAGTAATTTGTTGGATTCTCAAATTTATAATACGGATGAATCTTTATTGTTTTGGAAAATGCTACCAGCAAGAACACTAGCACATGCAAAGGAGAAACACGCGCCTGGAAGAAAATTTCCAAGGAGAGGGTAATGTTTCTGTGCTGCGCAAATTTTTGAGGTGAGCATAAGTTACAACTTGTAGTTGTGTGGAAAGGCGAAAAATCCGCGCTCCTTCAAAAGCAGTTATCCTTCGCTTGGTTACTTCCGGTATTGGTATCTTCCGGCACTGGTGTTTTGAGTCCTACGTTGAACAGGCTGAAAAATATCAGGTAGAGAACAATTTACCGTTGCAATCCTTGTTGGTTATTGACAACGCAAGATGCCACTGTTCCGAACCATTAGCAACCAAAGATGGAAGGCATACAATTTTGTTCCTTCTTCCAAACAGCATAAGTTTAATACAGCCAATGGATCAAAACGCCATTCGTTTGACGAAGATGGAAAACAAGAAGGAGCTATTAGGAAAAATAGTGGCTAGTGACAAAGAAAACGTAATGAACGTTTTAAGGTCAATTGAACTACGAGATAGCTGCGATATGCTTATTAGTGCTTAGCAGAAACTTAGTTCCGACATAGTTAAAAAATGCTGGACTTAATTTCTTCCTGAATTGTGGGATGAGGAACTGAGAACTGAGAGTATGAGGATGATAACTTACCACTCGCTACATGGATAGCGAAAGAGATTCAACATAGTGGAACTTATACCGACAGTAGACAATCAATTCAGGTTGCCTTAAACCAATTTTTTTACCGTTGCTGTATCGCAAAGTGACACCAAACACTGGGTAGACCAAAAACTCAGTGATCCGCAGTCAGTATCCTCACAACTTTCCAGCAATGATCCAACTGAAAGTAACGTCCCGGATTCCCAGAAGGTAGGTGACTTCGAAGCCTTACAGATCACCGAAAAAGCCATCCAATGGCACAGGAAAACGATATTTGCATCGGAAAAATTCCAATTTTGAAAGATTTAAAAGATATGACTTTTTCGAAAGCATTCTCCAAAGTAGCGAAGCAAACGAGAATTAGTAGTTTTTTCGTCGTGAATAAGATAAACTTTTTTTTTTTATATTTATCATGTTATTTTACTTTATGCTTTGAATTTTAGAGCCTGAATCTTGAATGATGGATGGGCCTGCTTTGGCACATATTCCTTCAGAATGTTGTGGAGTAAAAATTGTGCCCAAGTCATTTTCTTCTATCAATGACGTTTTGCGTCAGGTGATCGTCAGTAGAGGGGGAAAAGTCTCCATCCGAAAATATATTCCTGTAACAGGGAAAGGTTCCTATAGACATCAATCCATTGGCTGCTATGGTTCCACTCTGGCGAATTAAAAACTCTTTCTCAAATAACTCACAAATGCCATAGTGCCCAACGGGTATTCCACTGTGAAGCGTCCACTGTCGAACAGCTTCACTGTAGGGGAATTTTAGAGCACCCATAAAGGTTTTGTCAAGTGGCTGAAGCTTATGCGACGTGAGGGGTGGTAAACTCAGTATTACCACATGATTTTCAATGACATAATTCTAGGTCAATAACTTCAACATTTTTTGACATGGGAATTGTGAACATCTAGAACTAAAAGCACCGAGTCCTCCTTGGTTGGTTTGGTTTTCTGGATAAAATGCTTGTGCCATGCAGTCAATAAATTAGACTGAATGGATCTGGAAGGATGGCATCTAGGAATGGAACCTGGCCGAGCACCCTTCATGAGAGCAACTGTCATATCTTTGCGAGGGAAGATTAATAGTGGCGGAACAAATGTTCCCCCAGCACTCATACCAAATACCGCAGCCACTAAAGATCCTCTTTCAGCTGAACTTAATGCGCCAACTTGTCGTTTCCCCTTTGAGTCTAATGATACATGAAATTTTCGACTGAACAACAGAAATTCCAGTCTCATCGACATTGAACACTATCTGCAGAATACCATTGTTTCTTGAGTTCAGCTTCCAGAAGGGCAAAATGCGCAGAATCAGCTTCCTTACTGAGTCCATTTGCTCTGGAAAAAGATGAAGCTGTGCGTTTCAGCAATGACATAACTTCCTTATGGCGATTTATAAAATGATCAAACCATGCTCTACCTGCTAGTCCTTGTGTGAAAGGGTGCCGTGTTCCATTATTTTCGAGAGCTCGTAAGATATACGACGAACATCTTGCCTGATAAGTCCTTGCAATTGACTTTCCATAATTTCATTTCATTCATGATCGGCTTACGTTCCAATTTAAGTACTGCTGCATTTGCACGAGCGAGTCTCTGAAGAGTAGCGCGTGGTACGTTGAATTGTTTTGCTGCTCATTTTAGTCTCATTTCATTATGTCTTACGGCCGAGATAGCCTTCGCCAAACTACTTTGACTCAATAGCTTTTTGCCCTCTTTTGTTCTTTTTAAGTCTTTTTGCCCAGCTTCTTGGCATTGAGCCTTTTTCTTGGCAGCTGCGAAAATCAAGGAACAGCAATATATAACGTACAAAATATGAGCCCTTTCCATCTTGGCCTCATATACCGAACACCCTTAATGGCCCATAGTAGAAAACTCACTATATTTGGGGAAAAATAAGCAATCTGTGTTGTTCTCTGGAGCAAACTTTAACCTCATTGACAGTTTTGTTGTCCTTATGTACGGCTTATTAGCACCTATGAATAACAAATTAACCCTGTGAATAATAAACCTCTAACTGGTGCAAGCTAACCCCTATCAAGCAAATGCGAAGTAAATACCCACCTTACAAACTTTCCTTTACAGTGAAAAACAAAAATAATGTATAACAAACAACATTTATATATGAACTGAATCAAATCGCTAAAGAGCGAAACCCAAGAGCTGTCATTACAGATTGCGACTGTTGCCACTAGGCAGCGCACGTTACTTTAAACGATATGGATGAGCTCATATTAGATATAGGGTTCGTATAACTTTTTTATAAGTCTCCATTGCTGAATCCTAGCCTAGCATATGTTACACAGATAGCAATTCTGTGACCAGGCATGATTGTTTCTATTGAGTTTGATGAAACCAATGTCAAAAAAAGGGCTTGTTGCCTTCATTTCGACTCTCCCACCACTCATTATCGAGTAAGCTTTTCCTGGAACAATTTATAGAACGATTGAAGAGTTAGACACTAGGATTCTTGTCTGCAACTTTCTTCTAACTACTTGCTAGCAATCCTGAAGACATTGTCTAGGTCAAGACTAAAGCCTCAGATGAACTAGAGACGTATTCATTGGATAGTTTAGTGGCCTTCATCGAATGTGAGTCTCATTCCTCGGGCATGAATAACCTTCGATCGTCTTTGGCAAACACTGGCTCGGTCTTACTTAAGTAATTTCGTCGCGGAAGCGTCGTGCCCGATTTTAACTTAAAAAATGACGCAGAACCATAATTGACGTTTCCACGACCATTGACTCCTGTTCTTATCTTCACATATTGAATCCCATGAATCAGTTATCATAAGTTTGCCATTGTTCTTCTTCAGAAAATCACAGGTGGGAATCGCATGCGTGAACACTTTGTGCAGCTGAACAAACACTCCCACACATGATATTTTTAGATTTTGCTGACTGCCCACAGCTACTTATTATCCAATGCTTCCCCATTAACATTTTAAATATGAGCATTCATCACCCGTTCACAAATCATTCACGCCACATAACTCACCACATTAACAACAAACTGTTTGAGGTAACCACACATGCAACCGGAGAGATAGCGAAAAAATGAGTAATAAGTCGATTTTGATTACCGACTAATCTAATCACGAAATCTTTAAATTAAATTTTTCAATGGCTAAAAGAATGGATTGAGCAAACGTTTATAAGCATTCGTGACATATGAAGACCACCCAAAAGCCTTGGAGCCCAACCTGTCTCCAAGCCACACGTCCGCGAGTTTACCACTAATCGAACACTCGCAGTCGGGTATGAATGGGCTAATAGCGTGGAATTTTTGCATGTGATGTGCAAGAGTCATTATTTTGACGTCGTCCTACCTGAATTCCACTTCTATCGTCAACGTTGATTGATTACGCGATTCGAGATCGAGGCGAAATGATGATGAACATCATTATCATTAAAATGGAGAATTCCTTGAGGTTGGTGGCAAACGAGAGTATTTAATTGAAGTTGGAGGTTTTGTCAAGCAGTTTGACGGATTGCCGCATGTCAATATTCCTCGCCCGCCAGGATTATCACCATCCGTGCATCGTTGGGGCTGAAGGATGCTCTCGTGTGTTGTCAAAAGGCCGAGCATGTTAAAATTTGGTTGGGGAATGTTCACAGTACTAACAATTAAGCATATGTGGAACAAATTAAAATCCTAGGAAGTTTGTGCATCATTCATGAATTCGCCTAGGTGTGATGGTTTATAATTATGAGTTTGTGCAGAGGTTAGGCGTGTTGCAAGCATCCTTTAAATAACAGAAGCGCCAAACCAACCATATCATAATTTTTCCTTTGATGACAATGCACCATCAACCGATTTCGCATCCGCATTAGCACGGAATGCAGCGCAGCATATTGGCACAAAAGAGCTCCATGGTATATTTGCGGAAGGCTTGAATCTTTTTTGCGCTGATAATTTGCAAACACGCAAAACTCACATTATCAGCTTCGACTCGGGGGTCCAAAATGAATGCAATGCGGTCTAGCGGATATTGTTTGGACTTAAATGAATTTCATTTCACATAATTTAGTATCAATTCAGTGTTGTGTATGTGGTTACGGTGCAAACCAAATTGCAGACATCATTATCACATTTTCGCAAGAAGAAACGAACTTAGAAGGAAGAACATGTGCCGGCCTGGTATTGTGTTCTAAGATGCGGTTGGAGGTCGATTGGTGGGTAGGTAAATGATGGCAATTATCTTTCTATTCAGTGCCATGCCAGAGTTGAGGTAATTTACCAGAAAATTGTGGGAGAACGATCATTTTCGTGATGTTTTCGTTTCAGCCAAAAGGTGAATGATGTTATGTCATGCTTCCATTACCCTCAATGAGTTTTTACGAAACATTTACAAAATTCACGAATTAGGCTAAAGTTGCTAATATAAGCTTGTGATTGTGTTCAATGTTCAATGAGCGTGTAGACTAGCCAAAATTTTCCTAGTACAGGCTTTGTCTGCATTCTATCTCCATATGCTATGGCGCAAACAAGCCCTTAGCCAACTAGTGTACCACATCCACCCAACGACGGTCGTGATGACGGGTTTTTATGTCCTTATTATGAAGAAGATATAATATATAAAGCGGTAACAGATAAAAATTTCGCATGAATGTATATTTTCGATTAAATGAATTTTTTCAAAATCACCCCAGAACCCTTATCTGAATAATAATAAGTGTCTTTTAATGATCCCTGGTAAAACACTCCAATCCGGGCCTTCGCCTCCAAGATTAACCTCCTCTAATTGTTACGGCCCTGTGATCTCGTCCCCTGTTTGATCACTCAAACATACATTGGTTTTTGGTGTTTTAGTGTCTTCCTATCGAATCCTCGGTCTTCCTGTTCGACGTTAGCATTGCGCTCTTCGCTTGAATGTCCTTTTTGGCAGCTGATTTGCTTTCATTATTTTAACATGGCTGTTTGATTGCAGTTCAAGTATCTTTACCCACGAAACAACGGTTGTTAAATCAAATATTTCACAAAACTCTTTGTTGAAACGGAGTTTCGTAGATTTTTCGGAGAACTCTGTGTTCAAATTTTTCCACTGGTGTTATGAGTTCGCTCGTCAGGACCTGTGCTTCACTTCGATACAGCAGAACAGGCTTGACTAACGATTTGTAGATGCGGAACATTACACGAATCCAGTCTATAGAGTGCGAAGTACACAGTGTAGGCTTTGGTTACGTCGATAAGGGTGGATTCAATCTCTTCCTTTTCAGCCCCTTTCTTTATTTATGCTAGCTCTAAGCGCTACAAAATTATTCACATTTTCAAAGTCGTAGTCTCCTTCGGTAGAATTTTGCGGGGCTGAATTTTTCTTCCTCAATTGATCAACAGGTTTAATTTTCGCTTTACTACCACGCAGGAGAGACGTGGGCTGATTGTGACGAGGGAAGGCTACAGCGGCATCATCTTCTCAATAGTGAACGCTATATTAACGTTAGCAAGAGGATAATTATCATTCCAAATTCCAGGAAAATTATCATGGTCTCGTGTGAGACCAGTGTATGCACGGATATACATCCTCAAAACCAAGGTTAGTAAGTGTTTGCGTGTTAAATTTGTGTCCTCTTGCGTTGTCTTTGCAACGAATCTATCTTGTTTTGTACAGTTGTATTTATTCGCATTTATTCAACTTCACCTTCATAAATTAGTTTCAATACTGGAGCAAAAGTGACATATGGTCGGAGTCGATTGCAATTTGCCACAACCAACCCCATAGTTATGGTCTTTGATTACTACAACTCGATCCACAGATGAGTTTTTTCTTATATACTCAGGATATGTAGAAAGTACATTGACCGCGGAGTGATTCCAAAAGATATCTACGAGAGCCTCATCATAACTGCGTAGCTCGTCTATGCCCCGGCGACAACCACGACATGATAAGCTTGCCGTATGCTGGTGGTCAGTGGACATCACCGAAGAACGAAGGGAGTGTCACAAGTTCAGGCGTGAAGCTCAGCGATCGAGGAGACGCGAAGAAGCGTGCGCTCGCATAGTAGCGTGTAGATCTGCAAGAAAACTCCTTCGGAAAATGATCAGGGACAGCAAAATCCGTTGCTAGCAGGAGCTCCTCAACGATGTGAACAGGAACCCGTGGGGACTGGGCTATAAGCTTATACTGCGGAGCTTCCCAGTCCCAGCCCTTCCTCGGTTGGACGCCGTGTGTTCTTGAACCAGAGATGATGGAGGGTATCGTCAGAACACTATTCCCGGCCCATCCTCTTCGTTACGATACACCAACCGAGGAAGCCCTGCTCGACTGCCCACACTTCACTAGAACTAGACATGGTTGCAATGAAAAAGCGGAAGGCTACGGGACCGAATGGCATTCAGGCAGAGGTACTGCAACTGGTCCATCATCGTTGCGCTGATTTGTTGCTTCGCATCTTCAACGCCTGCTTGGAAGAGGGTGTTTTTCCACTAGGCTGGAAGGAAGCAAGGCTAATATTAATCAACAAAGGGAAGGGAGACCCTAGCCTACCATCCTCATACCACCCGCTGTGCATGCTAGACGTAGCTGGGAAGGTGCTTGAGAAGCTTATCAAGAGAAAACTCACCGACGCAATCAAATCCCCTGGAGATCTGTCTCTACATCAGTACGGCTTCCTGCTTGGGAGACCTACGATCACTGCTCGTGACGTAGGACTTGAAGAATGCTTTCAACTCTGAAGAATGCAGGCTGCTATATGACACGCAAGAAGGATGCCTAGTGATGGAGGTGACATTACGAGTCGCACACGGTTCCATCCTAGGCCCTGACCTTTGGAACGTCTCGTACAAAGATCTTTTGAAATTGCGACCGCCGGAAGAGGCGCAACTGGTCGGCTACGCAGATGGCGTGGCGGCCTTGATCGCTAAGCGTTCGATCGAACAGGCACAACTCAAACTGGGTGCGGTTATGCGACAAGTAGATGGGTGGATGACCAGCCATGGTTTCAGCTGGGAAAAACCAAAGTGGTCATTCTGACGAAAAACGGATCCCGAGAGTCTTTCCCATGCAATTAGGAGCGAATATTACCGAGTCCAAGAACGCAATCAAATACGAGGGCTTGATAATAGATTCTAAGGTGAGCTTCCTTGGACAAATCATGGTGGCGGCAGACAATGGTGCAGCGAGAGTATCAGTACTTAGCCGGCTCATGGCTATCGTCACGCAAAAGGCGCCTATTAATGAACACGATGGAATCCATACTTTTATGCGGATCCGAAATCTGGGCTAACTCCCTTAATAAGCAGACGAACCGGAAAAGTTTGATTCAGGTACAAAGTCGAGGAGCCTTACAAATCGTATCGGCATATCGCACCGTCTCAGAACCAGCGGTGAAGGTTATTGCAGCGGTGGTGCCCATCGCCCATCTAGCAGGAGAGCGCAGTGGATATATCTTCAGGGGGACGAACAAGAGAGGGTAGAACAACTGTGGCTGAACAACTGGGAACATGAGACGTAGGGTACATGGAAGGCGCGACTCATTTGCGACCAAATGAGGCCATTTGAGGCCATGGCCTAGTTGGGATCATGGTGAGACCAACTACTTACTATCTGACGCAGCTTCTCAGTGAGAATGGGTATTTCCTGTCTTACCTGCACAAGATGGGAAAGACGTGGCACTTCGACCGCTTGTTCTGCCCGGGGAGCGTGGAAGACGTCTCCTCTCTGAGAGTATAGGTGAACTCTTTCCGGAAAGTTTTCTGGATGTGACGATATCATCAATTGACACATGGAACTGTGTGGCATCTGACGCTTTGACGGTTCTTCTGACGAAGAAACGCATCTTGGACCGCTGGCTGACGCAGGCGGAAGAGGCGTAACTTTTCCTGTAACCTCTACCCTTGCATTGCCTCCGGCTGAAAAAGGGGCTCCCGTAACCGAAGGCGCCAATTGGTGAGGAAATAGAGGCCTGGTCCGAAGTAATGTGACAAACAGTTCCAGGGTGGGTTCTCAGTGGGACAGGGGAGTTGTTTGAAAAATAGTCTAGTAGTCTTACGCTGCTGGGAGGGAAAAGATATCTACGAGAAAGCAGCAGCTAAGGCCATTTTTTTAAGTTTTCTAGCGTTATGCAGTCATATTCACTATGGTTTCACGCCAAGGATGCCTGACAATTCATATTTACATGTGCACTAAAGTACTACCCTTTCATCGTGGCTGAAAAATAAAGAAGCAAGTGTCGATTGGTCTACAGCATTTTTTGTTCGAGAACTGAAATCCTTGGCTTTACTTAAACTTTACATACAAGGACTAATAAGCATGTTGTGTATTATCATGAAGGAGACATCGGTTGCCAGATATGTAAGCTTCACTACGGATACGACGAATTCTTACAAGAAGGTGTATTGGAAAATGCAAAAAAAAAATGCTGTTTGATTTTCAGGAACGAATTGTCGAATCTAAATTGTTGAACGTTGCGATAATGAACCATTGGATGGAATCGACTTTCTATCAACAATAGACCATACAGCCAACTCAAAGTTTGCGTCGTGAAAAGTCACTGAAAGTATATAAAAACTTAGAGGACAAAAAGAGCGTAACAGGAACGCGGAAGCAAACGGTCACCCAACATTATGGCCACTTCTGGATTCTGCTCGGTAATTGCGGCCAAACAAAGCTAACTTAGCTGGGAATGTATAAAGACCAGGATTTTATGGTAGGTAAACTACGAAAATCTTTCTCTTGTCAAACAAAAGGCTCATCTCATCGACTGAGTTAAGTCAGTTGCCATCCAAACACATGGATAAGTCTGTGGCGATGTCTTAATGAGTATTAACGTAAGAACAACTAAATCAACGTGGAAATACATACGTCAACTATATTTTTTTTAAATTTTCTATTTCCAAACAATCAAATGAAGAGAGCGAATACTAGATCAGCTATAAGTATGTAGGCAGTAAAATATGGAACAATAGCTCCAAAAGCCAGCCCCACATGATATAGGCACAGTCACTGCTCTCGATTCTACCTGATTAACACCACCCATTTCAAACGCAGGTGAGACTATGGTAATTTACACCAATTCATCAAAGAAGATAACCAACATGGGAATTGTTTTTAAATCCCAAGTCTTAGCACCACCGATTTTCTTCCGGCATTCGATTCCCGGAGTCATAAGAAGGCTAGAAAAAAATATCCACCGTAGACCTTAGAGCCAATTTAAAAAAAATAGACTTTTTTCAGTGGATACTGCAAAGATAGGAAATAAGCCATTTTCTACGCGTCACCTCTAAGAGGACAACTTGGACTTGGAACACGCTCAATTCGGTAAGAATATGATATCTGGAAACTCCCCACTGGAAGATACCATGAAGACATACCTTTTCCTCGATCCTCACAAAAAAAATTCTGCACGCTAGTTTCTGACGGGAAAATAAATTAAGTAAAATTGAAATTTTGATCCTTGAACTGATAATTTTAATGAAAAATAAAGTTCAAATAATTGTTGTACAAGAATGAATAGTTTGATAATTGTGAAAATCAATGCCTGAAGTAAAGATTCTTCTTTTTCTTGGATTCTTGGCTTTTGCAGGCTTGGGGAATTCTTGGCTTTTTAACAAATCTACAACTGAGCCACAAGTTATAAACGAACACTTTTAAATGCTTGGAGTACGGTCAGTAATTTACTTCCATCATCTGGATGGCATTTTTTTACTTTATATTTGTCACACGTTATCCCAAAGTCATGGTGGACAGATTTCAATCCTTGTTTTGTCTTAGCTCAGAACTCTGGTACATGGAATAACACACCGTGAACCTTTAGAGTAACACTGATCTGTAGATCTAAAAACTTCTTTTAAATTTGTCTATTGCTTCCCTGCAAGCTAGTTTCAGAGTTATACATCATGTTCAGCATAATTAACACATTGTTTTGGATTCAGACAAAAGGCACCACTGATTGTGATCATTTATTTATTCTTCTGCAAACAGGGAAAAAAGCGCCCATAATCAACCATATCCAACATATTTTCTTGATGGCTCCGTGCATGATCCTTTGATCTTCTGTCCATACTTTCACACAAAATTGAAATTCCGGAAAGAACAATTACAACTTCACCTCAAACGGTCGAAGACTATCTGAAGTTTTAACTAATTGCACGAACAGCTTTTATCATTCGATCTGCAGTGTCACAAAACGTATATAAAGAATCGGGGGTGGGAGTTGCCGATAGTTCAATGCCCATGCAAATCAGACAAGGATTGAAATAATGGATATGATTTTCGTTTGTTGACATACTAGCGCAAATTCAAAACAAATTCAAAAATATGCTCTGTAAATGTTTGTGTGCTGGTGATAAACTGATAGGAATACAACATTCATGCCAAATTGGAGATGTTTGGCAACTACAAGTGAGCAAAAGGTACGAAAATCTCGACATCTCGAACACTGAATCTTTTCTCGTGAAAAAGGGGTTTTTTCGAAAACGGCTCTAAGACTTACGTTGGATGTTTTTTTTAGCCTTCCTATGACTGCTGGAATCGAAAGAAAAGAAAAACCGAAATAAAATCGGTGGTGCTAAAATTTGGCATATAAGAGGGTACATGGGTTTCAAAATTGAAAAAATCGATTGATTTTTTTTTGTTTCATTTTAAAGTATAGCATAACAAGGGTATTTTCAATCAAAGTTTCAAATCGATCGGAGCAAAACTCTAAGAGAGCGAGTGATTTCCCCTACTAAGCTCTACCACCTGCTTGAACCGTATATTCACAACGCTGGTTTCTTCTTAATTTCCAATCGAAAAGAGAACCATGGAATGTAGAAGGCGAATATGTCTGTTGCTGAAACACACACACACTCATAATATACATATATATATATAGGTAAAGAGGATCTAGTTACTATTGAATTTTATACGTTGTATCTCGTATATGTATAAACGGCTATATGTATGTGCGTATATACAGGGTGCGTACGGTATTTGAGGACATGCATAAATGTCACTATAACTTCGAGAATTTTTTTTTTCCTTTTCAGATAAAAATGGCGGACTACACCATCACTCAAGAAATGAAGAGACATGCTGTCATTGTCGCTATATGTGCGAACCATACAGATTTAGAGATCTCTAATTTTCTTAATTGAGACCGTTCATTCGTGCATAAGGTTCGCCGTGAATTGGAAGCAACAGGAGGGGATACAGAATCGGTTGCAAAATGCAAAAAGCACGAACAAAATTCTGACACTGTCCGATCTGCAGGATTTTTAGAGCAAGTGCAAGGACCCTTCAAAATCAATGAGGGTCCTTGCGAGTGACCTTCATGTTTTTGAGTGCCTTATTCGTAGAAATGACCACGAATACCTTCGGTATAAGTCTTACGTGATGCGCAGAGGACAGTTCATGTCGAAACGAACACGGGAACAGAGAGTGTTCCGATCAAAACGTCTTTTAAACAAAATCAAAAACCCTGAGGCGCCCAAAATGTTATGGTTTTATTCCGACGAAAAAAATTTTGACCAAGATCAAAAGACCAATCGCAGAAATGACAGATGGCTATGTTCAAATCCTACGTAGGTTCCTGTTGTTATGCACACAAAATTTCCAGCCACTGTTATGGTTTTAGGTGTTGTCAGCAACGAAGGACATGTTATGTAACCACACTTTTTTACTCAAGGACTTTGATTGAACTCTGCTGCATATATCGAGGTTTTGGAGACGGTAGTGAAAACCTGGATAGACAATGTAAGCGGAGGCAGACCATACATTTTTCAACAAGACTCTGCTCCTTCACATAAAGCGATGGCAACACAAGATTGGATGGCCGAAAATTTTCATGACCACATAACACCGAACCTATGGCCACCTAGTTCCCCAGACCTTAATCGTTTGGATTATTACGTATGGGGCGTAGTTGGACGTGAGACCAATAAGCGTCCTCATAATACCACTTCTTCGCTGAAGACTGCTTTTAATGCCGTTATGGTCAATATGAACATGGAGCATTTGATTCGGGCATGTAATCGTTTCCGGACCCGGATCGAAGACGTTATTGCTGCTAATGGTGATTTTATTGAATAAATTTATAGCCATATATTAATTTAACGTTGTATAAAAAATTCCTGAAATTTCATTAAATTTTGTTAAAAATACAAGCTAATTAATTTTTCACGAGTATGCACAAAAAGAAATTTCACATCGAATAACCATGGCATAGAAGAAAGCTAATGCTCCGACTCGAGGAGCCAGAATTCGTCTCAGGTAGCAACACAAGGATGCCCTAGACGTACTAGCTGTAGCAGGACAACTGCTTTATGGAGCTGGAATCGATGATTCTATGTAAGTTGTCAAAAAAAGAATTTTTTCGCCTCTTTATTTCAAATTTAAACTTTAAACTCGTTTTTCTCGAAAACACATTTTTCAAGTCGGTAGTCACGATTACTTAAAAACTGTCCCACCGATCCTCTTAATATTTTGCATATTTTCTAGGGGGTGAACGAAGGATTTTCTTTCTGGTGCATTACAACTTTACTTATGTGGCAAAATATATTGATTTTTTTTATACCGAAATATGATTTTTTAGCGCGCAACGCCGCCAAACATTTAAATTTTGATTTTTTAACAAATCCTTCATTCACCCCCGAGCTACACACGTATATTACAAGAAAAAAAATTTTTTTTTGTTTCAGATAAATCTAAAGCAAGATATCATGCCTACCGCATTTTCACCAAGTTTTCGAAAAATAGCCACTAGAGGGTCAGTTTTCAAAATTTTCAAACGAAAATTCTACAAAATATTGTTCAAATGTTTCTTGTTTCAATAAACGATAATTTCAATATAATTGTATTTATTGCACCATTAAAAAATGTATCCAAACTGTAGTCATTTAAGACCCATTTACCCCCTTAAATTATGTTCAAGCCCACGGTGTGGATGAATCCTTTGAACGGCGCGTCCAAATAGAAACCGCTCTAACTTTTCTTACTATTAAACTTTACTATAAAACTATAAAACTTTTCTTACCATAAGAAACTGTATATTATACCAAATAACAAGAAGCCCAAACTAAGAGAATTTATGTTAAACTTCTTAAATCTTTTGCCCAGATATTGAAAAGAAAGATCGATATCATTGATTATTTACTATTCATTATTTACTTATCACTGAACTTATTCACTTCCAGTTTTCTCTCACAATAAATTTCACCTTTCCGTTTTACGATGGTTTCATTTCGCTCTATCATTTGTTTGCTAAAACCGATTCGAGATGACTCCCTTAGTTTGAATGAATAACTGGTTAATGGTTTGCTGATGACGTATTACTACTTGGTCCTTTTCAATGTACGCCGCCACTGTTAGTATCCAGTGTTTTTTGGTCAGTGCTACGTGAAAAATCCCTCTAGATGCTCTTATTCCTGAAGTGATAACTAGCTTTGTTGTTCGCCCAACCCAGCGGCTCGCAACATTTTGTAGGACACGTAACAATACAGAAGACTGGTGAAAGGACTATAGACTATGAAAGACTCATATGTGTAAATTGAATAAGAAATATTCAAACACAGTTAAAAACAGCTGCTCGCAAGTGCAAGATTAACATGTAGCGTAATAAACCTGAATGACATTAACGCCTGTCCTACAATGGTAGATGTAGAAGTAATAACTTCAGGTTAGGTGGTATGTATGAAGTTCACGCTATCTTATTATTAAGTGAATTTCAACAATACAATAGAGAAAAAATAGACAGTGCCAAATGAACAGAATCATCATATAATCTTTGGTATCTGCATTTTCGAATCTAAAAAATCTAATAATCTATAAAAATCTGAATATATTTTTAATAATTTAATACTCTTTTATAATCCATCGGAATAAATAATATAAACCTGATGACAATTTAAATGGCATTGTCTTCCATACTAGTTTTGCCTGCCTTCACCTTTTACCACTTATACTTGCAAGCACTAAATCACCCCTAGGATATTAACATTAGCAGACAACAAAAGACCGATCCTTGTCCGGGGGCGAAGCAGCATTTTGTGCTGCAATTTAACTAATCACCACTCAAAATATCAACAATCAAGTATAGCTCGATATTGAACGTCTCTTAAATTTTAATACTAAAACTGTCATTGGTAACCATAAAGCCCACATTCGTGGCCGTCCCGGCTGTTCGCGGTAATTATTAATTCCCATTTAAATCATTACATTATTAGCCACTGTCAAATACTCAGCAGGATGCCCAACACACCTTTAGGATGGTTTATGGTGGCGATCGATGTGCTGCACTGAGTTTCCCTTGCAGTTTTCAACTTTTGATGTTTTAGTTTCGTTTTGTTACAGCCAGTCCAAAAGATTCAATAATATAAAAGTGAGGAACATAATGTTTATTGGTAAACATTTATAAAGTGCAGGGTGGAGATAAAGAATGGCAATTAATTTCCTCGGACTGTTGACAGGGAGGTTTGAAAGTATAGACGGTATACTTTGATGAAAGAGGATATAGTCAAGGATAGTGGTGTAACTTCATCGCGCGGTCAGTCCAACAGATGCAAATTCTATGAGTTCAGCTTTGTTTTGTTGAACGAATTTTTATTCCAGAGTGCAAATTAAACTAACCTTGTGTCCTTTTGAACTTTGAAAGTAAACCAAACATTTGTCCTTTTCAAATTCACTTGTCCACCCTGCAACATTCAGCAGCTCTGACATCGAAAACGCCACTCTTTGAATCTCTTAAAAAAAATTCGTGCTAGAGCTCCCCAACCGCAGGCACACCATATGAAATCCTTTCCACTGAATTATTATAGAAATTTATTTTTGATTTATCTTCATTCTTGTTATTTTTTCTCTTTTTCATTTCGTATTCTGAAACGTATTGGTCGAAGCAATCACTTTACCTACCAGTTCGGCTGAGTCAACAGGAAACAAGGAAGGAGACGAGGTGGCGTTGGTGACGATGATGAAGCAATTGTGGGAGGACAATGGCTAAAATTCAATACAACGGGTCACAAATAAACAAATATGTTTTATGACCGGGCGTCCAGTTGCTATTTTGCTCTCTCGCATTCATCCATTCTTTCAGGACCGTACAGGCCCTGTGAACCCGTATGGACATTGCGTTCGGCGGGTATCCCGGAGACCACGATACAACTCGGTACATGTATCGTTCAGATGACCATTCTTTTGGAGTTGGAATATCTTAAAGTTAATGTCGTCGTCGTGGTAGAAGACAGGAGACAGCATTTATGACATCGACCCCAGATGACAATTTTATGGTTGGTTTTGTTGTTTGGAGCCGCGTCTTGTATCGGTGATCGAAATGCAAAGATATCCGCGTGGGCTATACCATTGCATGGAAATGACTTTATTTGATTGCGTGCTACATACTTTGTTGATTGGCTATTTGATATTTCGCTATAAATGTGAGGAAATGATGTTTTTATGTTCTAGTGGATAGTGTGCTAATGGATATGAATAAAATCGAAACTACATTGGATGGCATTGATTCAGTTTTGGTGATGCAGTCGTCGAAAAGAAAAGCGTAGCGTATATTAATAGCTGCAAAAGGAATTGGACACATATTTTGCACTCAGCTACCTAAAACTAGAAGGCATGCCTCAGATAGCTCTCAGTTCACATTGTTGACGTTGCCCACAAACCTATGCTATGGTGTGAGAAATTATAATTGGTGGGGTTGGTTTGGTTGAAGCAGCTGTCACCACAGCATTATCACCAAAAGTTTGACTGCCTAAGCCGGGTATGCTTCGCATTTGGTTTCCTATTTTCATTCAGAGGAAAAAATGGATCAGATTCATTTCAGCCATGGATATTTTGGTATCTTTTCACCACCCTTCAGGACGGCTCTGAGCTTAGGCCATCTGTGCAACCTCCAAGACAAGGTTCTATTTACCAGTCGTGGCTTAGAGAACCAGTGAATTGATGTATATTAGGGATTGCGAAAAATTTATGGATCAAGGACATAGAGTGGCAAGTGGCCCTACTCAGCAGTAACAAGATCCGTTTGCTGATTGTTTGTCAGAAGCTTCACCTCGAGAACAATCTGATGATGTGAAATGTCCTTGACAAAAGTGAAGAGCATCGACTTCCACGAACCTTTATTGCGGCACTGGTTCTATCCACAGAATGCGAAATATATTTTAAAAAACGGTGAATAGGAAAAAAAACAGTGTAATCAGTGATTTCAGGATCTGGTCCCTCATTTCGAGCAATTTTGGTGCAGGTGGTTGAGGCAGAGAGCAAGCTTGAAGAGCTCAAAAAATTTGCTATCATGTTTGAAAATATCCTTTCTTGCGCAAACGGCAAGCGGATGGGTTAAACTCCACAGGACCTGAGAGGAGAAGAGAGCAAGGCGTTCACAGTATACAGCTCTTATCAAACGGATGAAGAATTTATTTAGTTTTCTATAAGTTGGTTTCATTGTGCGAAAATGGCATCAAAGAAGGATCTGTGCATAAAACCCGAACACAAAACTCGCGGCCATAAATCTCGTTGCAGCAGTCGCGACGACCACCGGCAAGTAGGCCACACAGAATCCGAGGGGCGAAAAACTACGTATAAGGCAGCAGATAAGTGAACTTACATTGACCTCCTTTTGAAAGGGAGGAATATTGACAGGCATGAAAGCCTGATAAAACATAAACCTGTATAGGAGCCGTACAATCGATCGAAACACGTATTATTTGTATAGATTTCAGGAGGTCTGAATCGACGAACAAGATGCCTTTTAAAAAATCTATTAAGGACTTGCTAGCGTCACAAGAAAAATCGAGTTTTAACACTACAACAAACAGCCCTTTAGAACTAAGAGGCATCCAGTATGTCGTAGAGCACATCGAAAAAGAAAAGGTTGAACTATATCACATGGCCAAAAAATGCCACAAGTCCAGCATGCTACGTTTTATGAAAGCAAGCTTAAACCCTAAAATTTTGGGAAGCAGATAGTGACCGCAGGTCAGGAAAGCACATAGCGAGAAAGAAGGCAAGCTACCATCACGCCCTCTCGATCAATGTGTGCATCACAACACAATTGACAAAACCTGCTACAGCAGAGAACGAAGTAAGAAGGAATCAACCACATGTTGCTATCTGAACAACATTGCAACAGGAGGCGAGGAGGAGAGGCAATTTTTGGACCAATTTAGCGCCATCTCTTTAAGGCAGCTCCAAAAAGAAACGATTCCTAGAATTCATGGTTGCCATGAATCTAACGGGCAGATCATCGTTTTCCGGAAAGGGTTGCATAGGAATCACTCGGAAATTGACGTTCTCTTCCAAGTAGATTTTGTTTAAGATTCGAAATCGAACGAAACGAAATGGAGACGAAAGATGCTGGAAGAACGTTAATCGAGAAATCCACATTACATTCTACTTGAAAATCATCAATATCCTTCTGGACATGGAGCAAGCCATCATTCTTCCGATATCCTGTTTCCGATGCCCATATACTATAGACGTATAAAATAGACACCAGAATTGAGGGGTAGGGCTAGAGGTCAGTGGACTTTTGGGGAGTGTATGAATGACACTCACGACTGTAACGAGAGGGGTTACAGCAGAAAATCTGGTGAACTTCTCCGTGATTCTCATCACGTGTGCATAAAACGTCACTATGCTATACCAATGACACAACATGATAAGCATTTAATATTTTTTTTATAAAGAATTGTGGAAAGAGCTCAAGCTGGTTTCGAACACGCGTCCCTGCCGCTTCTCATGGTATTCGAAACATTGGATCAGAACTTCCGCACCCATGAGTCTTCGCTGAGTTAGCTTAGCAAGGGTATAATTCACTTATAAGTTGTAAGTGAAAAGGGAAAATTGATCTACCAAAAACTTCTGAAAATGATAAGCATGTCTACAACAACCGCCGAAGGACGAAAAGAATGACGTTAGCTAACGCAATGCTGAACGTGCAAGAGATCGATATGAGTCACATTTCCGAGTGCTGAGACAGGAAACTCTAGGAAACGGTTATAAAACTGCTCCGTAAGCTGCCAAATGAAAATGAAACTCGATGCTGGAAAATACATTAACAGGGCTATAAATTGACGATATGGAAGGTCGGAACCTTATGTATGCATTGTGTGCCTGAGGCGGAGAAATGGTAAACTTCAGTCCATCCTGTACTGGACTTCCAATGTTTAATGTATATTTCTTTCAGTGCCAATGAGCTTGGGAGTCTTTTGAATTGCTAAAGTTTACAAGAAAATGGGGTAGTCAAACCGAGGTCTCAAAAATAGTTCACCAACTTAGACATGACAGTCTGCTTAGCACATTCAACGGATACCTAGGGGCAGCACTCATAAGCTCAAAAGAGGCTAGCTGATCCACCGAAAAAACCTTTCCAGTTCATGTCTAGATTCAGGGCGTAGCTGGTATGAGCTGATCAATTATACAAGTCATGAACAGATTCAGTTAAAAGTACAGGCAAGGTGAACTTGGGAATGAAGCTCTTCTGCAAAATGTTAAAGGTTTGGGGTAGAAAAGACGTTCGATACCTATCCTGTCCTTTGGTGAGATCGTGGAGGATATATCGTCGTATGGGGAAACGAAACAGACGATTTCATAAAAAGACCGGAAAGAATGCCTTTCTGTGGCAGGAAGTGTAAGTATGATGAGAGAACTTATAGTGAGTTTTTTTATCAAGAGGCAATATTTGAGAATAACTGAACATCAGGCAAGAGTATAAGGACCGCACAATGAACTTGCAACCCGGAACTGGAGTAGGAGTTCAATCATTACGAATTCTTAATTTGGTGAAGAGAGGAGATTCAAAACTTATCGAGATCCATCCTGAGAATCGATGGAGTATCTTTCATCACTTGGGGGTAAAGATTGAGATGATGTTACACAAGGACGAAGGAATATCGTTCTGTGTGCAGTAGACAGAGGTAGTTCAATAGTTGTTCGCATAAGATGGGAAAGTCTCCTGGAAGCCTGACGGTAAAGCCCCTGTACGGGCCAGGATTCGCGCATGATTCCCGCCACACTTTTTACATTTGCAAATTATTAAATTAGGATTAGGATTAGTAGCAATTCAGTAATGATCCGTTCACGTCTTGGGGACCTACGTAGCTCAGAAAAAAATATGCTAAAATCTGAGGCCATCTTTTGGCACAGCGGGAACAGGGAGCCTCCTAGAAACCCTAGTTCCTCTAGTAAGTGTCAACTGAAAGGTGGAGGCGAAAGCTGAAGCTGAAGGCGGTTTTGGAGTAAAGTACCACAAATGGAGGACTTGTATTACTTTACTCCATATGTTCAAGGTTATGCCAGTGCTGTATGAAACATTAGAGGCATAGTCCGAAGAAATTTGACAAACAATTCCAGGCTTGATATTCGATTTCGATTGATTTTCTATGTGACAGGGGATGTTAGTTGGTAATTCAGGCTTTTTGAATTGAAAGGGTTGCAGAGTAATTTGAAAATTTGTGTTTGTGTTTCGAGATTTAAATTTCAATTACATCATGTAACTCTTTTAGTATTTAGGGCTGAAACTACCCATGAAGTGTGCTGGTACATTGCTGTCTTAGAACCTTAACCCCTTCTCGCTCTCTAGAACGTCATTTCGCTATTCATTCCCTGAAAAATTAATTTTCAAGTTGACTGAGCCAAAGCACAGAACGATAATGAGCGAGCAGACAATAGATAAATGGGCTTACAATTTTCGTATCGAAAATTCAGTACTCGTCACCCTACTTCTGTGGGCGTTTTTATAGAGCTACAATATTTCGCTATGCCCACGAAGACACTGCCGTCATCTTCTCAATAAAATAATGAGAATAGCGAGAGCGGGAAACATGGACAAATTACTGAATTTTTCAAGTAATTTTGAGTTGAAGTAAATGCATTTTGAAGGAGTCAAAATATTGTGGACAATGAAAGACCATATGGGAACTGATTTTGAAATGCTTGCAATTCAATGAATTTGAACTATCGAATCTTCGTTAATTTGATAAAACTAAGCCCAACATTACTCTACTTTATCCCAGTACACCCCTTTTCACCAAGTGGTAACGATACGCACTTCATGAGGATAAACGAATCTATTTCTATGTATACAAAGTAGGGTTATGAGGACATTATCTTGTTCAAGGGTGCGAAATTTCAAGCCTATAAAGTCATTGTTCCGCTCAATAAATCAAGAATCTGATTATCGCCGTGAAATCAGCTTGTGACTATAAAACCGAGCAAATCTATCAACCGGATACCAAACAAGAAGTTTTACAGGGTCTCGACTCTCACTAGCATAGTTCCAATGGAGGGTGCACCGAAGCTGTACGAGACTGATTAATGGGATTCATTTGATAGTAATTGAAGGGAGATGTGATACTTCCATGTACGGAGAAACTTTCGATGGCGACGCGATGAAAGTTTATCGAAAGAAACTTCATTTCCTATTGAGACCGTTGTCTAACATAAGCATTTGCGTTTGTTTCAACCAATACCCAGCCACCAACTTTCATACGAAAGAACAAAAAATATGACCAAGGAAATGTTCGCATGTGACGGCAGTTTGTAGTCGTGAAGTTGGGATTAAAAGTTTTTCTTTCTGGATCTGGGCTTGTTCTTTTGATAATCCTTTCGGGCGCATGGAATTTTAATTGAGCCGCAAAGTATTAGACTTGGCTTAATTAATCGCAAGCGCTTCGAGAGAAATCTAATCTTTCACCTATCTCTCAAAATTTCGAATTGGTCCCACGACTGTTTCACTAATAAAACATCGAGCACCAAAATCACATCTAACACCCGAGACCTTCCACATCATTAATTATAGCTGCCTTAATGACACATACCTTCGAATTGTTGGGCTGTTGAGTACCCGTAAAGAACCAAAGCAGAAAAAAAATGAAGAAAATGCTTCACGTTGATCGTTAGGTGAAATCTTTGGAAAAACATAACCAAGAAAGTCAAAAAGTTCACGAGACCACCTACCAATCAGCCTCCGCTTGGCATTGCCTGAAGATCAAACAATTGGAAATCTCAAAATAACTTAATCTATCACCTACTTGTCGGATCGCACCACAATTCGATCCACCACCATTCATGAAAATTGTATCGATGATGTTGATGATCATTATGATGACGCTGGTGTTGGGAGAAATATGATCGAGCGCCGGGTAATTATCCGGAAATGGGTTACATTGAGATGGATGTGAGTTGATGAAGAGGGAAAAAAAGTTACAGACATGCTTGCTGCGGCGCCACCGTGTCGAATGAGTTGGATATGTTAACATTTCCGAGGAGTATTTTTGGAAGGATTTTGTGTTCTTATTAATATGTGGACCAGGGAAATTTCGAAAAACATTTAAACAATTTTGAACACTGAACGATGATTGCCTGTAACGCTGGTGATAAAAACTGAACCGATTATCTGGGTACTTTGCAGTTTTAGCTAACAAATTGATACAATGCAAAGATACCATGTGAATAATGGATCGATTGAGTATCAAATATCGTTTGGAGGGACAACATTTTTCACAGGATCAGATGTGCATACATCAGAGGTCCTTGTTTCTGCTAAATTGTTTACACTCGGCTGCATGCGTTGAATCTCAGAGCCTGAATCTTGAATGATAGATGGACCTGCTTTAGCACATATTACTTTAGAATGTTGTGGAGTTAAAATGTAGCCCAAATCTTTTTCTTCACTCATTGACATTTTGCCCTTACGTTTTTTTAATATTTCTAAGTCAAGGCGATCGTCATTTGAGGCGGCAAACTCTGCATCTAAAACTATATGCATGTTACAGGGAAAGATTCCCCCAGACTTCAATCCATTGGCTGCTATTGTTCCAGTCTGGCAAATTAAATACGCTTTCTCAAATAACTCGCAAATATCATATGGCCCAACGGTTCTTCCACTGTGGAGTATCCTTTATTGAATGGCTTCACTGTAGCGGAATTTTACCCATTCCACCACCACAACCAATAAAGGTTTTACCAAGTGGCTGAAGCTTATACAACGTGTGGGGTGGTAAACTCAGTATTATTACATGAATTTCTCGCACTAGATCATTAGCTTCAATATTTTTGACATGGGAATTGTGACCATCTAGAACTAAAAGTCCTTCTTGATTAGTTTGGTTTCCTGGATAAAGTGCTTGAGCCAATTAGCGTATAAAGCAGACTGTATCAATTCGGAAGGATGGCATCTGGCAATGGAACCTGGTGGAGCACCATTCGTGCGAGGATCTGTCAAATTTTTGCGTGGGCAGATAAATAGCAGCGGAACAAATGAACCTCCAGCACTCATACAATATACCACAGTCACTAAAGATCCTCTTTCGGCTGAACTTTATGCGCCAACTTGTCGCTTCCCTTTGATTCCGATGACACATGTAATTTTTGGCTGAACAACAGAAATTCTAGATCTAAGATCTAAAAAACTATATCAAGAGTAGATTACAAAGTAATTGAAAAAAAATCTAAAAGTTAACTAGAAGGATTCAAGCTTTATAAGTTCTTTCAAAAAACGAATGGCTTTTGTAATTTTGCACACCGTCTTGAGATTCCCTGGCTTTCGAAAACTCTTTCAACTAACAACTGATGCTTCTCAGTATACAATTGGAGCCGTCTTATCACAAAACGGCATCCAATAAGTTTTATTTTAAGGACATTAAACTGGCATGAGCAAAACAATGGAACTATTGATAAGGAATTTATTGCCATCATAAGGTAATTCAACCAATTGCCACCGTTTGTTTATGGTAACAAATTCATAACTTATACCGACCATCAACCAGTCAAATACATTCACACGCACTATAAAGGAAAGGATCCCTCCCCTCGACATAGAAAATGGCTCCTTAAAATAGGAGCCTATTTATTTGATATTGAACTTCTGAAGGGGGAAAAAACAAAGAAACGGATTTCCTAAGTTGTATTTATCAGCCTTAAAAAAAAATCGACAAGCTTAGCCAGACGTATAAACTCGTTGTCAGATCAAGCGGGAAAAGGATGATAGTACAATCGCCACAAAACAATCCGCGAAAGAAGATCTACTATATCATATACCTGAATACAAGAAACCTTGAACTTCATAACGAAAACAATCTTTTACCCAAAATATTAAGAGCTAATACAGATAGTCCATAACCAGAACGATATTTCCGTCAGAAAATCTATCAAATCTTATTCCAGCAACACAGAAACTGCCGATGACACAAATGGTATACATACCATTATGAAACATGATATCCCTGACAACAATAAATCGATTTTCAAAATTGGAATCCGCTTATTTCTTACCCGACAAAAATCATATCACCATCATTGAAACATTGGAGGACGATTTTGCAAAAGTAGGAAAACCAAACAAAAATCATTGCTGGAAATGAATAGAATTTGATTTTTTGGGGGTGTAGGGAGGTGGGCTATTTACACCTTGAGTGTCGAACTCCCAGTGGCACAACAAACGTACTGGAGCACCGACTAAACACCTCCCCTGTCGACCGGAGCGCATAGCCTGGAACTGTTTGACATATTACCTCGGGCCTAAAGTTGAAAGGCCTACCAATTTTACGTCCCTTGGCACCTTTGGGTCGTATGGATTCCTCCTCCAGCGAGGAGGAAAAGAGGAGAAGGAGGATTGCGAGAGGAAACCCTACACCCTCGACGCCTTGATCACCACGCTGTTTGTCCCATATTTCTGCGTCATCCTTCTCCCCAATGCAGAAAATCCAATCTGGAGACCGTGATTTAACAATCTGTTGCAAGTAAGACTGCAATCTGGACAACCATGTCCGCTCAGTAGCTGGCTCAGGTAGAAGTCAGTCTCACCATGCATTCGACTGAGCCACGATCTCAAATCGTTGATGAACTGCGCAGTCCTATCTTCCTATAAGCTCACGTTCCCGAAATTGTTGCCATTCGTCAAGAGTACATCGTCTTTCATCGTGAGCAACTTCTTCTTTGTTACCCTGGTGCACTTCAGTTTTGTCTAACGCTAGGTTAAACCCATGAGTGGTCATCCAGCTCCCTACTTGGTGCAGCAGCACATTTAGCCTTAATTGCGCTTGATCGATTGTTCGCCCAGCCACTAGTGCCACAACAACATCTCCATAGACGATCAGTCGCGACTCCTCCGGCAGTTCAAGTCTAAGCCATCCGTCGCAGAAGACGTTCCACAAATTCGGAGCGAGGATGGAGCCTGATGTGAGTAGCATCCTCCGTCGACCTTGCGCCATGTCTTAAATCAGTCTGCGGTCCTTCAGGTAATTTCGAACTATCTGCATCAGATACTCTGGTACTTTGAATGAGTTTTCCAGTGGTTCCAGATCCAAGGCTTCCAGAAATATCGATAAAATAAGAATCTAGAATATAGAAAAATAAAGGAATGTCTGAAAGGGGCGAAGGTAGAACTGCCCATTACAAACCTTATAGCCATACGGATAATGTGGATGTGGATAGTAAATGGGATGTGCTGATCACGAATCTGTGCTTTTTCCAGCACGTCAGGTTTTCTGGAAAAGTGTGTTTTAAATTTTTCATCGAAACTGCCAAAAATACTGAGATAATATTTATTGAAACTATATTTAAAAGAAAATCACACTGCCAATTTGAGTTGTACATAAAAAAAACAATGTAGTATTATCAATGTAGTATTATCTATGTGTCTATAAAAACTATGGTTGTTTGGTTTTTTTTTATTTTTGAATAAAATCGTACTCTTTTTCCCTGAAAACTGTTCTTCATAGTTTTCTTTTTGTAGATTTTTGTGACCGAGTTCCTCTTCAAGGTCTAGCAGTAATCAGCCATAATATCTCATCTTCCTTGGTAACGTCTCTCCATCTCTTTTATGTCTATATGAAACCTCTCTCCCTGTTTCTCGCTGACAAATCAAAGATTTTCGGAAAACGAGTCAACGTGGAAATCCAGAAAATGAAGTTTAACGTTCATATCGCAGCCCAGTTTTTGATAATTTTCGATCATGTCGGCTACAATTTCTTTGTAGTTTCGAGACTTGTTGTTTCCAAGGAAACCGCCTATGACCTCTACGAAAGAACTCCATGTTTCAGATTCATCCTGAGTGATTTTATTCTAGATCAATCTGTCCGAGTTTGACGTTCGAGTTTGAGGACCTTACAAAAATTTATTCTTTAAATCAATCACCTTGTTTATTTAAAGCTTTGACAAATTGTTTCATCAATCCTCACTTTACATGAAGGTGCAGCAAAAGAACTAATTTTGGGTCAACTAATGCATTACGCTGCGAATTTTTTGTCCCGGTACAAGTCTTTCTCTGAGTGATAATTCTTTCTTGACGCTATGAAAATTTCGTGGTGGACTGTCCAACTCGCACAAAAAATCATCGATACTTTGTTAATCTAAACTGCTGAAGCAAAAGTATGGATATTATTTTTAGGTGTCCACAGAGTTGCTAACAATATTCGCTAAACTTAATTTTATTTAGCAACAGTTCAAGATTCTCGTACGTTTCTTTGAGATGCACGGATTGACCAACAGGCACCGAGGCATAAGTGTTACTATTGTGAAACAAAACACCCTTCAGACTTCTCTTAGAAGAATCAAATAATAACCTCCATGATGCTGCATCTTATTGTTATTGTCAGCTTCTAGTTTCATGAATACTTAAGGAATATTATAACAATACACCAGTGAACCCTCTTCAGGAAAAAATATTCCGCGAACTCTTTTTCATGAGGCCTATACCACAAAAATATAGTTCCTGGAGGCAACAGATTTTTATATTCCAGTCGTGATACTAATATTTCTGTAGCATCCTTCGATTGGCCCAAGTCTCTCACTAAGTCATTTAGTTCAGCTTGGATAAACTGTTGAGATTGGTCTATATCAGCATTGATTAGTCTTCATTGGTTTTTTTGTTTGAACTTTCATCTGATGATTGCAGTTGAATGGTGTGAAGAAAAGATGGAGGAATGGGAATTCCTTGTCCATGAGGTACATGTCGTTTAGCAGATGGCAAATCAGGACACTGAATTTATTTTTCGAATTGAAACCCTTGACATCGCTGGAGCAAAAGTGACTGTCTTCTCCATGGCTTATTGGTTCCCTCTATACCATAGGAAAGCCAAAGGGGAAAGAACTTTGTGTACCTTTTATCCTATTGCTCAGTAGATCGACAGACTGAAAGCACACTTTGTGTAGATCAAGACAAACGCTCGGATCGCTTAAAGCTTGGTTATCAGGACTACCTTGATCATCAAGCTTTACAGTGAAGTAAGCATAATAAGTCGTCTTGATAAATTCTGTTATGTTTCGATGATGCCTTGCTATCGTTGAATCACCACAAACGCAACAAAAAATATATTAGGACTATACTGGTTATGTTTTCCTGTGTTTAGAACTTCTAACACACAACAACTAACACTTGTTTTAACACTTTCTTGATGACATTATTACGCACTAAATACTCAGAAAACAAAACGCAACTGGATGCTACAAACAACTGACGCTAACTGACTTCTACATAAACAACCGCCGATGCCGTTAAGTAGACTTTGACAGATGCAAAAATGAAAAAGTGTTGCCATTGGAATGAAATAAACTTAAAATTATACTAAAATATTTTCTATTGATATATCAAGTATGTTAAAGAAATAATTTTAATGCATTTTAGGAAATATCACTATACTCAGTATTCTAGTACTTCTACTACTATACTATACTACTTAGTATACTTTACTAGTACTACGTACTCTCATAAGATTTTTTTTAATTTTGTGAAAAATTTCGATGTTCGCGCTCGAACCAAATTCACATTCAGAATCAAAGTACCCGTATAAGTTGAGAACACTTATTAAAGTCTAAACACCAAAAATCCTGTCGGCCAGTGTAATCCATTGCTTTCAAATTTCAGAACCTGAAAATTAAATGAGAAAAATAAATACTTTTCGCCAAAACAAGTTATACAGCAGGCTGTCAGAACATATTGAAAATCTAGAACGTTTAAAAATCCTTAAATTTCACAAAAACAAAAGTCAAATACTGTTTTTACTTTCCCGTGTTTAGCACTTTTAAATAAGATTTTATTTTATGATTTTCCATTCCAAAACGCTCTGTTTTTAATTTTGACAGATAAATATTTCGAGAGTAAGTTGCTCCCTTTTTCAGTGTCAATTATTTTCTACTAATAAATAATACTTGAAAATAATTGACACTAATGAAGGGTGCAACTTACTCCCGAAATATCAGTCAAAATTTAAAAACAGAGCATTTTGAAATGGAAAATCATAGAATAAAATCGAATAAACCCAATATTTGGAGTAGCAGCAATTGCAGTAATAATGTGTATCCTTCTTGCACTGTGTACCATTTTTTCAAATGTTACATAAAACAAAAGAAATAGAAAATTTGAACAAAAGTATTTGAAAAGATTATGTTAGAAAGGATAGAATTCAGGAGGATTCCTATTGTACGGGAGCAGAAGTCATGGTCATGTATATAACGCCTCAAGTTCACATGAAAACTAATTTTCCCAATGACCTATTGCTGCAAACGTTGCATTTGCCTAAATGCAAGGATTTCGGAACATTAGTGACATGCGCCAAATCTTTACAATTCTTAAGCTATTTTGGCATGGCGCATGTCCGAGTTCATACCGAATTTCCACAAAGCACGTTTTGCTAAGTAAACATTTTAAAGAAGTAAAGGTCGTCGTGAACCCCACGGTTGTCCAATAAAAGCCGCCACGCTGTTATTTTTAAATAATGAAGTTTGATTTAAAACGAATCCTTTGTGTATTTACTTTCATCGACTCCCTAATTTTTTTATTTATTTTTTTTTTTACCTCGGTCAATCAACGACAAATCTTGCATGACCCTATCATTAGTGCAATGTGTTAAAAATGATAGTGATAGGCTCTGGACCATTAAGGACCACTAAGGACCACCAAGGACGTCAGCTGGACGTTGGCTTTGGACCATCAAAATTCTTAACTTCAAGGACTTTACAGCGATTTTACAGCGACAGAAGACATGTCGGGGTACAAACCGATTTTAAGAGAGTTTTAATGTATTATCTGTCCCCCCCTGGGTACTACCTTGGCGTGAGGGGGGCTTGACGAGGTTGCCCGTCATCCAGACGCGTGATCAAGTCACTAAAAGTACCCACCAAAAAATATATGATGAGAGAAAACGAAAATAATAAATTAGGGGTGGGGATATACACCCCGACGTGTGAAGGAGCCTCGACCTCATGCGAGCTTCTATCCAGCATTCATGCTGGGGATAAGTCGCCAGGGCATTTTTCAGTGGTGGAACACTTGGCAACTGAAGAATCAAAAAATACAAGTGAAAAAATCAACGACGCAAGCATGTTCGCCCGAAGGCCAAAACTACTGCGAACTCCGCCTCAAAGAGTAGCCAAGCCTAATCAAGGCAACGAGAAAACATCTTGCAAGCAAACCTCCATCGAACGCTTTGCAAAAGCGAAAAAGGTGCTTGTCCATAACATTCCACCTACGGACAGTCGAGTCATCGATCCGAAGTGCCATTCTTCGGGGGTCATCAAAAGTCATATACTGAACAACGTGGAAGGTGAAAACAATGATGCTGAACAACAACAAGACCCTCCTGCTGACAGTATATCGAGAACTTCACTTGAGGACGACCTGATAACGAAAATTGCTGCTGACAGAAGTGAGGAAGAGCGTCTAACAAGGAACATAAGCGCTATAATAAAAGTGATGAGAAATTCAACGAATGTCCAAAAAAAAATGTCAACAAGGGCATAAAAAATGGGATTGAAGAATTGGAGGACCTCGTTGATAGAATCCAGCACTATCGCCGCAGGAGGCTACGGGCGGAGAGTGAATTGAAAGAGCTTAAGAAAGTTCCAGAAAATAAAACTCCCTTCACCGAAAATGCTGCGGCATGTAGCCCACTTAAACCTGACCGTAGAAAAGGGCGATAACAGTCGAGACAGGAGGCATCAGTCAAGGTGAGGAGAAAAACGATGGCTTTCAATTGGTGCGCTTCAAATCGCAACAGAAGGCGAACAAAAGATTGCAAACAGGTAACCGAAAAGCAAGAAAGCACGAAACACAGCGCAATGCCAAAAAAGACCAGTAACAAGCAGCGCAGGGATGCTCTACTGATCAAGCCTGCAGACGGGAGAACTTACGCCGAGGTCCTCAAGGAAATCAGGCAAAATGTGGAACCTGAAAAAAACGGTGTCTGTATACGAACAGTAAGAGCGAACAGAACAGGCGGTCTCCTCGTAGAACTCGGAGCGGAATCCACCGACAAGGGACAGTTCGAGAGCGCTGTCAAGGACCTTCTGCGCGGCAATAATAGACATCCCAGAGGAAGACGTTGTTCAACTCCTGGCCAAGGAGAAAATTAAAGTCGGCTGGGTTGTGTGCAGGATACATCGGAGGGTAGCCCTAACTCGATGCTACAAGTGCCTTAGCTTCGGACACATCTCCTTGAACTGCAAGGGGCCAGATCGAAGCAAACTGTGCTACAAGTGTGGCACTTCCGGCCATAAGGCGAAAGACTGCCCAAACGAACCCGATTGCATCTTGTGCAAAGATAACGGGCGGAAGTTTGAAGATCTGGCTCATACCCCAGGAAGTGGTAGGTGCCAGGTGTTCAAAGAGGCACTAAGCAAAGACATGATTCAAGTCCTTCAGATCAACCTACACCGTAGCTCAACCGCACAAGATTTACTAGACCAGGTTGCGAGGGAGAAAATAGTCGACTTGTTGCTGATATCTGAGCAACACCACAACAAAGAGGAAGCTGGATGGTATTGTGATCGATCCGGCATCGCCGCCATCTGGGTACGGGATAGGGCTCTACCCACAGCGCGGACTTATTCCAGCGGAAATGGCTTTGTGCTCATTCGGAGCGCCGATTTGACATTCATAAGCGTCTAGTTCACGCAGAATTAGTAAATTTCATATCTTCAGAGCAGGCTCGATGAACTGGAGAAAGCTGTCTCGAGCACAGAAGGCCGAATCCTTGTTAGCGGTGACTTTAATGCCAAAGCGATAGAATGGGGAATGCCTCTTCCAAACCCGAGAGGAAAAAAGAATCCTAGAAATGGCGGCTAGGAGGCAACTTGTCATCATGAACGTTGGGAACAAACTAACTTTTCGACGGGGAGGGACCTTGGGAACTACTCCGGATGTGACATTTGGTTCAGAGTCCTTAGTGCCTAGGATACACAGATCGAGGGTACTGGAGGACTACTCGGCGAGCGATCACCAGTACATTGCTTTCGAAATTGGCGGGTGTGCTACTCGCCGCGTAGCAACCCAACCCTCAACTGTAGGTTGGAATATTTCTTCAATAGAGGTTGACGCATTCGCTGCAGCTCTTATGCGCGGTGAAACTATGACGGTAACGGGGGGAGCCTCAGCTGAAAACATGATGAACTCCACCATGAGGCACCACAAGAATGCGTGTGACTGCTCTATGCCCAGGCGACGGCCTCGACACAATAAACCTGCTGTGTACTGGTTGTCGGCAGAAATCGCCGAAAAGCGGAGAGAATGTCATAGACTCCGACGCGAAGCTCAACGTTCAAGAAATTGAGACGAGTCACATTCCCGAACGCTGTCATACAGATCGGCCAGAAAACTCCTCCGTAGAGTGATGAACGAAAGTAAGGCTCGCTGCTGGCACAATCTATGGCGCCTATGTATGCTGAACGCCACTGGGAAGGTGTTTGAGAGGCTCATTAGAGAAAGACTTGGAGAATCCATTCGAACTGTCGGGGATCTGTCTCCTCGGCAGTACGGCTTCAGGGCTGGTCGATCCACGATCAGTGCAATATCAGTGGTAGCGAGTGCGGTCCAGCAGGCAGAAGCCCACAATCACCACTCGAGACGAATAGTACTGCTCATAACACTCGATGCAAGAAATGCCTTCAATTCTGCTAGATGGACAGATATTCTTCGTGCTCTGGAATATTTCAGGGTGCCGAGGTATCTGATGCGGATATTGAAGGATTACCTCAAAAATCGGAAACTCATCTATGACTCGTTGGGAGGCCGGCGAAGAATTGATTTGTCATCAGGAGTCGCGTAAGGTTCCGTTCTGTGCCCGGACCTCTGGAATGTCTTGTACGATGAGCTTTTGAGGCTGCAGTTACCGGGGGAGTCACGTCTGGTTGTCTACGCAGATACGCAGACGTAGCAGTACTAGTCGCCGGACGTACTGTTGGCCAGGCCCAACTCAAACTGGGTGCGGTATTACGTCGAGTGAGCGAGTGGATGACAGACCGTGGACTTAGCTTAGCGTTGGAAAAGACCGAGGTCATCGTCCTGGCCAAGAAGCGGATCCCTCGTGTTATTCCCGTTCGGGTGGGAGAAATGATGATTGGCTTGATGATTGACTCGAAGATGAGTTTTTTCGAGCAGGTTCGAGCATCAGCGGACAACGCTTCTGCGGGAGTATCGGCTCTCAGTCGCCTTATGGCCAACACGCAGGGGCCAACCTCGAGCAAAAGATGTCTACTAATGAGTGCAATGGAGTCAGTGCTCTTGTATGGCTCCGAGGTTTGGGCTGACGCTCTTAGTGAAGAGACGCACCGAGGAAGTCTGGCACAGGTGCAGAGGCAAGGAGCTTTGCGGATAGCGGCTGCATATCGCACTGTCTCTGAACCTGCTGTGCTGGTAATCTCGAGGGTGGTTCCAATTAAGTTACTTGCAGACGAACGTAAACGTGTTTACTTACGTAGGGGGAGTCGGCGAGAGAAACCGTCAGCCGAGAGGAACGGAGAAGAACCCTAACCTTGTGGCAGCAAACATGGGAAAACGAAACGCGAGGCAGGTGGACCGCACGGCTGATTAGTGACTTGGGGCCGTGGTTCTACAGAATGCATGGTGAGACTGACTATTGCCTGACGCAACTACTAAGTGGGCACGGGTATTTTCAGTCTAACCTGTATAGGATGGGAAAGTCACCATCCCAAACTTGCGTGTTCTGCCCGGGGATGACGGAGGACGGCTGCCATACGTTCTTTACATGTAATTGATTAACAAGACTCCGTTCGCGTCTCTCGGAGAAAATTGGGGTAATTTCTCCAGAAAATGTAACGGGAAAAATGATGGAATCAAAAGACAACTGGAACTGTGCGTCGCATTACGTACGGACAGTACTTATTATAAAGAAGAGCATGATGGATCGCTTGGCGAGGGAAGGGGATCTCTGTAACGCAATTCTCTAATAATCGCAATTCTCTCTAATCGCAATTCCTTCCTATCCATCCGTGCAGAAAGAGGGATTTCCCTTAACCTGGAGGCACCGCTAAGCGATGATTAATGAGGCCTAGTCCGAAGTAATGTGACAAACAGTTCGAGGCTAGGTTCTCGGTGTGACAGGGGAGGTGTTTAGTGGGTAGTCCGGTCGCGGGGGAGTTCGACACTCAGGGCGTAAATAGCCTTCACTTCCCAAACAAAAAAAAATGTATTATTTGAACGATTGTTTCCGTTGAGCCAATCCTATCAAAGAACCAATGGTGGAATCCGAAACAGCTTTGGTCTTTATGGGTTAAATAATGAGCTTAGCGTCCAATCTTCATTCCTCTATACTCACTCGATTATCGGGGAAAATGTCTGTCCAATAGTGTCCAAACTCTTTCTGCAAGAGTTGGCTGCAGCCATCTTGAGGTGATAGGAGGAATCGGGAGCTGACCCGTATGCGTTTACATAAATAGGCATCTCTCAGTATTTAGGGTCTGATGCAGACCTTCGATTCCCTTCGATTCTGGAGGCCAATCAGTACCTTTTTTCCACCGTAATTCATTTCATGTGTTTTCTCGACTTTCTTCCCACAACGACATAATGTATTTTTCCAAAAAAAAATTAAAGAAAAGATTCACTTAGCACCAGCAAACATTCGATAAAGTATAACAGGTGAAAGCCCTCGAGTAGAGCACCTGTAAAATTTTCCAGTCAGATAAACAATTTTCTAAAATTAGAAATCGTGATAATTAAATAGGATTTTAAAACATGAAATTCCATCGCCGATCTGCTACATCTTGAGTCCTCCATGGTTGGATCTTATTTTTTCTCGTTTTTTGAACGCCGAAAGGACTATTATACTTATTAATAATGCAAAATAATTCCTAACTATGTTCTAATTTATCCACGTTAAGCATTTAGATTGTCAAGACCAGCGCTGGAGCCACAAAACATGTTCCTCTTAATCCCCAATAACAGTAAGAATCTTTTTCTAGATAACTACTAAACGATTAATGAGAAGTCCATAAATTAAAGTCAGCTTATAAATGTTTGTAAGCTTCTTTTTTTCACACATGAATACATAAAACACGTCTCTAACTAAATCATGTTTTTGTTTTATTACCTTGAATAGTCATTTGTAAACGTATCTTTTGAATATTCGATTATTGGTGTTTACCTGTTTTGCTGCAAAAATTTGTAACGTGTTTCATCAATGTTTTCAACACAGCATGCGGTCTGAGGACATATCACACATCATTTCTCATATTTCCGATACGAGACAGCAATTCTGCGTTGTCGTTAAGCCGTTCAAATTCCTTAGCGCTGGAATTTGCAAAGTGTTAACCTTGTGATGATGAAAAAATTGCGGGTTGCCCGCGAAAAGTGGTTGATTTGAATTTCCTGATAAGTACCCAAACTATCTAATTGGTCTAAAATGCAAATTTGAATATATAATTGGCTAGAGAAGACTTAGATTGCCTAAGAGAAGTCTCGAGAATCATTTACAACATTGCGATCGTCTTGGTTGTAAGCTGATTCCCAAGATCCTCGCCGTGTTATTAATGTGGGTTCGATTCGATTTTGATAAATTAGATCCGAAAATCACCACTCATTCTTCGGCTGCACTCTCCGCATGCTTTGCATATTCAGGGGTTAATCATCAACAGATGATGCTGCCCCGTCCACAAAGAAACTTTGACTTCGGGAAAAGGTGTTTGCGCGCACATGCCCGAAGACACCTATTCGAGGAGGTCGTCCAGGTGAGCAAGAGGTTTTACGGACTGCAACTATAAATGACCACGAGTCCGTTGCGCAAAAGTTATGACAAGTCGAGGAAAATTACGAGGAGCATTCCAAAACATGAGATTTTGTGTTTAACGAATGTTGTTAATCAATTAAAACCTGTTCCGTGATGAATGCTCTCGCGATCAGAGATCGATCTTTCGCCTTTTCACCACAAAAAGACCACACGGACCACGCTCCTTGCGTTGTCGTGGTCATCCGTGTCTTGGCCAAGAACTTGTTCCTGCAAGGTGATATGTCTGCAAAGTGAATACCATTCAAATGTGCTTAGAAAGAGAGTTCCCAAGACCTCGGGGTTCTAGTCAGAGAAATGATCTAACAAATGACCGATGAGGTTGCGAAAATCGCCAATAGATACTTTTCCTTCCACTTGCAGATACGTGGTTAGCATTTAAGTAATGAGTGATGATGGGTTTTAATTTGGATGTTTAAGTTGTTTTGTTGATGGTAAAAAGAAGTTGAAATCTTGATTTGCAGGTAATGTTCGGTATGTGAGGAGTTTGCCTAGTTCAGGGTCTTTTCACATTTGCTGTAAGACTTTCTGTCCTCATTTTGCACTAAAAACAGTACTTTATTCTCAAAAGATATATTCCAACCAATACTAAATACAAAGGATTGATCTAGAATAATCTATACATTTATATAAGCGTGCAGTCCATTAATGACCTGATCTTTTCAATCATACGATCAAAGGTCAGGCTTAAAATGTGATTTATTGCGGGTTTTTTTAGGGGAGAGAGGTGAAAGCTGTTTGCGCTCAGTGTGGGACTCCCAGACGCACAATCTTTTTGGACTACCCACCAACTACCTCCTCTGTCAACCTAAGAACCTAGCCTGGAACCATTTGACACATTATTTTGGGCTAGGCCTCGTGTTCCTACGCTAAGAGGCGCGTTCGGATTGCGGGAATCTCTTCTCCCACAGAAAGGAAGGGAGAGGAAGGAAGTGTTAGAAGAGAGATCCCCCCATCCCCGATGCGACCAAGTGTTCCAACTAAGCTGTCTTCTGTATCGGCACTGCCCGACCATATTGTGCCACGCGATTCCAATTGTCAACCGTATTAAACATTTCTTGGACCATAGTTTCCGGACAGAGCTCTGAAATTTCGCTGAAGAGATCCCCGCGCCTCTGGCTCTCCATCTATTGCAAGAGAAGAATGTGTGTCATCCAGCTCTCCTGCACAAAACCCACAGCAAGGAGACCGTACTCAGTCAGTTTTGTGCAGGTAGGACCGAAAACAACCGTGTCGACTTAAGAGCTGGGTCAAGTAGAAATCGGTCTCACCATGCACTCGACTGAGCCACGGCCTCAGGTCAGGGATCAGACATGCAGTCCATCTTCCCCTTGTGTCATGCTCCCAGGACTGCTTCCCTGGTGATCTCTTCTCTTCGGTCTTCGCCTCCGTGCAGGTAAATACTTCTGCGCACCCTCGCAAGGAGGTCGATGGGTATCACCCCTACGACCACCAGCAATGCCGCCCCGGAGATGGTTCGATATGCGCATGAAATTCGCAATGCTCCTTGTCTCTGCACCTGTGGTAACCGCTTCCGGTGTAACTCCTTGCTAAGAGCGTCGCTACAATTTCTGTCTCCTAGAGTAGAACCGACTGCGCAATGATCACTAGGAGTCGTCTCCTTAATGTGGTGAGCCCCCAATGTTGGCCATTAATCGGGCGACTGCTGTTACACGCGCTGCACCCTTGTCAGCTGTTGCACTGATTTGTTGGGAAAAACTCATCTTCCACTCTTTCAGGACGCTCAGGTACTTTACTGCTGATTTCGATTCAACCAGCTCGTCCCCAACACTGTTAAGCCTTACTCTGAGGATTTTCTTCTGCTCTCCAGCGTTGCTTCCGGCAACGGTGATCGTGCCGGAAGCACTCCAACAAGCTTCTCAGTATTCCACCGGAGCGCAAAAGAACAAGTGCGTGGTCTTCGGGAAGCACCGTGATGAATCTCCAAAGCTGTGTACTGGCGATTGATGCCCGAGTAATCCTCTAGCACTCTCAAATTTTTAACTGATTGTACTAGGCACTCCAAAGCGAATGTCACATCAGGTATGCTTCCGACGGAACCCCATAAACAGAAAAAAGGGGTGTGGCCTGTGTTCAGTACAACGAGCCCAGTTCTTGCTGCGATTTCCAGGATCCGTTTGCCCCGGTCATCTGATTAGGGCCTGCTTCAATCGATTTCCCTTGCGTTGAAGTCACCTCCGACGAGCACTTGGCCCTCACTACCCGAAACAGCGTCCTCCAAAGCATTGAGCCTAAGTTCAAAAGACAACAAAGATTCGTTCGGAGTAAGCTTAGTTTCCGAGTACCGAACCCAAAAGAAACTTTCTCCTCGCCCCCGACCCTGCACTTGGAGTTGAGCGCTGTTCCGAACCCAGATGACGGCTCTACCGGAATCATCAGAATACCAAGTTGGTGAGCTTCTGGTGTGATGTTTCTCGCTCAGCAGCTTGTTACACGCTTGCCTGTCTCTTGCAAACTGTTCGAGTAGGACTTGGACAATGATGCCTGGATGCAGATTGATTTGCAGGATGCGAATCATTGTAGAAGCACTTTAGTCTTGGCTAAGGATTCTTGGAAGACCCGACACTTTCCTGTGCCTGGAATTTGTTTCAAATCATCTGGTCTCAGGTTATACTCCTGACAAAGAACACAGTGTGACTCGTCTGTGCACTCCCTCTTTTTGTGCTTTGTTGTGAAGCTTCTGTAGCACAAGGAGCTTTGGTCAAAATACATTGCCTGTAGGATATGACCGTATCCAAGGCACTTGAAACATCGGAGAAGAATCGCTCTTTGCCGTATTCGACAAATAACCCACCCTTTTCTAATGTTGCCCTGCTTCAAAAGCTGTTGTGCTTCCTTCTCTGCGAGGTCGACTCTGGCCATGCGTTGTCCCCTGTTGTTTGTTTGGCCAGCCTGACTTTCGTCTTACATAGTACGGGGAAATCGCGTTTTAAGGTGTCTTCTATTTCGGACAGATCCGTCACGTAGTCAATGTCTCTAATTTCGAGTATGGCCTTAGGCTCGAGTGAGGCTACAGTTGCCTGTTCTCCGAGAACTCTTTTCACTGCATCATGGAATTTGTCTTTATTATTTGCATCTGATCCGAACTCATCAAGTAGATCCCCTGACTGGGTTGGCCGAACAGCTTTTATTTCAGTTTAGATGGCTTCTAGTCTTACCGCTCCCTTCATTTCTTGCAGAACATCCACATAGGATCTACTGTCGGTGAGTTTAACCACCAGTCCCTGCCCAATGAGTTTTCGACGCTTCTTAATCTTTGTTTCTTGGGTTATCTGCAATGATTCATTGCATGTCGGTTCCTGTGAATTTGTATCGATTTTTAACTTTAGGGCCGCTTTTTTACCAGCTTTCTTGGCAGTTTTGGACAGTGCCGTCCGAAAACCCTCCTCCGTTGAGACTTGATCGTTCGGCGTCCTGTCCTCGCCCTTCTCCCGTTTATCCTGATCCCCGTTTATTGGGCTGCAGGTCAACTATTAGGTGGCAGTAGAGATCGGGATGACTATTGCGTTGTCGAATGAATTAGCCTTTTGCTCTTCCTCTGGTCTTAGTCACCTGCGTCTATTCGGCTTAGGAGGTCTTCGAACTCCAGGACTCCGGTTTTAACTTGCTTTCCAATGTTTGTTTGTGCATTGCATGTGGCAGTGATGCGTTTCATAACCCTTTCTGCTTTACGGCAGAGCCGTCCTTCCTCTGCACGATCCAAGATAATCGAAGTGCTCGGTGCCTGCCCTGCAGAGATTTTTTTATTTGTGTCCTGTGCTTCAGTCACTACAGTGGTGGTGGCAACAATCATAGATTTCTCAAACGTTTCACCTTTCTCTATTGTGTGTTCGTCTCTTCCAGGTTTCGAGGGTCTCTGTTCTTCTTTTTTTTTTGTCGTTCCGATGTGCGCATGGTTTTTCTGCTGCACCCGAATGCAGCAGTTTGAATCTTTGGTTGTACCAGATTTTCTACTTTTCGCCCGTCCGTTTTCGAATGTTTCTGTTCTTGCTCCGACTATTTTTCTTTTGTATATAATTTGCTTGCTATCATTTCTTATGGGTCCCCCTTCAGAGTCGCTTTCTCCGCTCGTGTGTGTACTCACCTTATTGGTCCCATGGTTATCTGTGCTAAGCTGGGAGGCCATACGTGGGTTGTTACGAGCCCTTGTGGGGACAGGTGCTCAGGGCCAGGCCGGCGCTAATTGGGAATTCGTCTCAACCGAACGTACACCACCAACTCAATGGTGCGAACTTCGAACATACTCCGAGGCCTGCCAAGATTTTACCGGGACGGAGACGGTATTATCGTTAAATTGGAGCCGTTGACACGCGAGTGTCACCTCAGTGTTACTGTGCGACGCAACTAGGTTCAAAACATCTTATCCGCCGGTCCAAGTTGTCAATTTCCGTTAATCAGTCGAATCGTAGTACATAATTGGTTCAGAGTCATGTTCCGTGAAGTTCTCCATTTCCTCAGGTACGTGGCGGCGATACTTCCCAAAGAATACTAACTTTCAGGAATTTTCCTGGTAACCAGCATTCCCTATGTGGGAGCTTTATTGTGGTTAACAAATGAAGTAAAAAGTGTTGATTAAAATCAAAAACAAGAATTCATCATTCAAAAAAGCACTCTAAACTTAAAAAAAATTTATTGAGGTTAGTTCTCAGTTGATTATGCTTGCATAAAGTTTTGGGTATGATATACTCTAAAAAATAACTTTCCTCTTCATCCTAACAAATCCTTATCCGGTAATATGTTCAATAACATGCTAATCTATATGCGTAATTTTCGCTAACCTTCCCGATTTTTTGTTGCGATTTCCTTATTTTTTTTGCAGTGCTAAGCTCACCAAACATGACAAGATCTATCTTCTGACATGATTTTGAAAAATCGGCGTTTCTTATCACAGCTCTTTTAAGCAATAATCTTATCGCATATCATGGTAAACCTGCCCGACTCATATTCTTAAAACATAAAAATTTTGTCCTTTATTGGTATTAAAATGTTTTTTAAAAGGTTTTCAGCAAGTTGGAAATCTGTCCTGCTTGGATCTCGAGTTGGAAATTTATTATTTATTATATCTATCATTGAGTGTAATTGAAGTTGAAATCATAAATAATTTTTCAATGATCTTGTTTTAAGAGGTATTTTTAACAAAAACTTTATTCTCACAACTTTCAAAATATAACCTCATTTTCAACCACGACCCGTTTTCAAAACTGCTTACCATAGTTAAATCAAAGGGTGGGGAGACATGATTTTAGAGTGATTAGAACCGAAAGAGTTTCCGGGCTTATATAAATAGTTGAGCAATATACAGGAATTCGAGTATAATAGCGATAGTTTGGCCATTTTTGAAAATTCCAAAAAATAGCATAAAATCTTCTACTTAACGTACAGCCTCGAAATTTGACTTGAAGGAGAAGGCAAAGCATCGGAAATCAACATCCCGGCTCAAAGAAGATCACGACAGTATGCTTATGCAGTAAAATGATGCAAAATAGATAAACCAGGGAACTAATTAAAAATGTATGTACAGTAAGATATGTGGGAGATGTAAGTAAGATGTACCTTTAGATATAGGGATACCCCTAAATAATCCTTCTAGTACGTGGCGTCAGTAAATGAAAACGAAATATGTTTTGAGTTTTGTACATTGATTGCTTCAAAATGAATTTTCTTGAGAGTCTTGATTCCAGAAAAAAAAATCGAAGTACTTCTAAGACTTCTGAAATTCTTAAAAATTAAAATCACAAAGAAATGTTAGCCATAACTGATGAATGTAAGTCTCTGATCTTGCAAAAATAAACATAGAGCAACCGTCCAATGATTTTATATCATACTTGGTAACTTTCGCTTCGTGTCATGGCAATTTTCTATCGTCCGTTTTCGACCGTCCTTTTACCAGTTCCACATTGAAATGTACACTTCGCTTACAAAATAGTTTACAATGTACGAAGAACATTCACATATAAATGAGCCTTTTGCTTCTGAGGGCTTAAAAAGCGTATAAAAGGTAGGTGAAGCGTTGGAACGGATGGAGGGATCCCCTTTAGAATACTTGAAGCCAAAAGGCTAACGCAGTTGTCGTCAATATAAACTTCAGGCCAAACGGGTCACTCATTTGTCTTCAAAATGAATGAAAGATAAGTTTATCCTTTTGTTTAGAAGTTTATCCTTAGTTCCTTAGGCATCATAAGTTTTTGACGAAGGAAGGCGTTAGTCCAGTAGAAGTTCAGGATCGATCCCGAACACACTTTGAGAAAAAGCACTTTCATGGTCAAAAATAAAAGATTGATGTGCATAATTTCAAGAATAGCATGACCAAGTGGCAAATATAAGTCACCAAAAACGCCGAAACCTGACAATGCTGCAACTTATTTGAAGTAATCGTCACGCTACTGTAGCATAAATCAATAAAGAAATGGGAATCAGTGTTCGAAGTGCACATACCCTTGTCCAAGAGCACCTTGAATTTCGAAAAATCTTGACAAAGTGGATTTCACATTTGGTTGCCGAAGAACACAAAAATGTGAGATTTTAAGTTTGTCTGAGGCTTTTTGCTCGTTTTCAACATAAAAACCAGGCTTTCTTACAATGTGGAATACTCCCGAATCGAAAAGTATAGAGTAAGGGATGACGAGAGGGAGCCAGGATTATCAGAAACCATAACAAGCTTGTCAGCCTGGATATACAAGATATATACCTGGATAACCATTAATATAACGGTTTTTGGGATTTTGAAGGAGTTCCAATCATTGATTCTTTTCATGATCGTCGCTAAATAAATTGTGCCTCCCTTTGCGGCCTTCTTGACCAGGTTCGAGCCACGAGCGATGACATAAGCGCATCTGGGTAGTCTTACTTATGCATGCCCATAACTATACAAGATCGCAACCTGCAACTCTAACAACCGAAAAATGGCTGAAATCTAATAGATAATGCTTGAACATCTTCCCTACACTCTCGACTTTTCACCATGTGATTGTCATATGCATAGGTCTGTCAAGGGGGTGCGTGGAAAAGAGCGTTTTGCAAACAATAAAAAAGTTGTACAGTTTGTGCTCAGTTGATTGGATACTCGCCCTATGTCATTCTTCGAAAACGGCACAAAAATCATTTCTTTCAATGGGAAAAATACATTACTAAGGAGGGAGAATATGAAGAAAAATATCTATAAAGTGTATTTTCTTCTTATATTTAAATTGAATTTTTTTTTTGGAAAAGGCTCGTTTATGTTTGGATGCCACTTCTGTTAAATAGCAAGAAAATCGGAGGTGTGAATTTTAAACTTTCATGAGAATAGGACACTGTTATGACTCTTCTTAGCCTTTTTGGTCAGGATTTGGCCTGACACTTTCTAACAAGTTATGTTTGAAATATTTTTCGATTTTCCAGGAAAGATCCCTTTAATCAAACACGAAAAAACTAAACACATCTGTTTTTCAAAATTACTCTATGACAAAACTATTACAATTTAATGTCAAAAAACACAAAAACCATTTTTTCTTATTTGGACCTCATAGCCTTTGCCAAAAGTATTTGTTACTCAGCATATTCTTAGAAATCTCTTATCTATTGACCTTCAAGGCGTCTATTCAACGCGTCTACCTAGTACACTTGTAGGGATTCAAATCAGTCAATTTAAATAACACATAATATCATAATAATTTAAACACAATAGAAGCCACCCATTTCCTGGTAAGTGACAGTTGACAGTTTACCCCGATCCTTCGCAGTGTGAACAAGTGTCGATAAATTATATTGAAATTGTTGTTGCCTTATTTGAGGCAATTTATAAAGACCAGAAAAATGCATAAGGCCCGTGAATTAAGCAACGAGAAACAAACGCTTAAAATACCAGGTGTAGCTTAAAATAAAAGCAACATTTCGAGGATTATGAATAATACTGTGATCTATACCTTAAATCGTTACAGGATGATCAAAAGTCACGAAAATGTGAAACGAAGTGGGAGGAAACGGGTTACGTCTGCAAGAGAAGAGATCGCCAGCTAAATGCGAATCTCTATGAAAAATCGTAACAAAGCATCCTCTGAGTTAGCTGCTGAGCTAAGTGAAACCTGGGACGAAAAGATTTCTGCTGGAACTACTTGACAAAATCTCCAATATGCTGGCCTCATAGGTTGCAGGGCAACGAAGAAGCCATGGTTGTCTGAGAATACAAGAAAAAAACGTTTGTAGTGGTGTTTAGAACTCCAACATTTTTCCGAAGAAAATTGGGCCAATATCGTGTGGTTGGATGAATCCAATTTTGAGGTATGTTATTTGATCAATCTTATCGTTACTTAAAGATGTTTGAGACATATAAAGTTTGGAATTTATTTTTCAACCTATTTTAAACTTATTATACACTTACTATTTTATAAAATTTCAGATTTTTACTACTGCTGGTGCTATCTACGTGAGATGCAGATTTGGCGAAGAATTCATGCCGGGGTGCGTAGTGTCCACTGTGAACACGACGTAAGTAGTATTATGGTGTGGGGCTGCATGTCGGCGTCAGGGGTTGGAAAAATGATCGTGTGTGAAGGACGACTGGACTCTACCAAATATATTGAGGTGATGGAAACCCTTTTTGAACATGATTTTTGATGACACTCACCTCGACGGCGTCCGTTTCCAAAAGGGTAATGCGCCATACCATAAATCTAGAGCCACCATAACTTGATTTGAGAAAATGGCACTTTAACTTTTTATTTGCCCCTCTCAAGTCGCTGGATCTCAATCCAATAGAACATTTGTGGTCGATATTAAAGCGCAAGATAAAGGAGCACTCAATAACATCGAAGCAAATTTCAAAGAATTGCCTAATACAGGAGTGGAATGTCCTCGTTAACAAAAATAATTTAGGCGGTAATTAAAGCAAAGGGTTTCAAGATACCATTGGAACGTAATCAATAAATGTATTTTAAACACTTGGTATTTTTTTCTAATTACAAGCTCAAGTATTTTATAAATTATTTATAATTTTATAAGGTGGCAAATATTTTTGGCCAAGGTTTAAGTGTCTAAACTTTACCTTATTTTATTTAGCTTTTGGATTCTAACCTCTAACATGACGTCAAGTAACCTCTTCAATTATTTATCATCATCGAAAACACAAGATACAGCAGAACAAAAATAACTCGGTAAAGTCAACTATTGTGTATTAAGGAATTACCATTCAGCTTTCAATACGTAGATGCGTCTAAAAGCGATTAATCACACCAAATCGCCATCGTCATTTTTGAGACATCTGACTCAAACTCAAAGATCATTCTCTCTGCCTATATAATAGGGTGAATTTTCAGACAAATAGAACTATAAATTGGCAACACTTTTTGATGCAACGTATGGTATGACAGCTGTCATGTGTTTTATAATCAGTATAGTACGCCATTTTATGCTAGATAGGTTGACGCGTGAGGAACATCTGCAAATTGTGTACATTTATTAGGAAAAAACGGTTCTGTTGGAAAACTCATCACTCACTCCTTTAATTCTATGGCCAACATAATCGTCCATCAGAACAATGAATTCGATTAATTATGGATCGTTTTCGGAGCACGATTACTCTCACTGACAACTCAAAATAGGCATACATTAAGGTGTCGCACAGTGCGTAGTAATGAAAACATAGAAACTGTAGAGTGTAGTATTGATGAAGACCCAAGTGAGTACAATTGACATCAAGAACATGTGAAACTGTGTCTATATGTTACACTGACCCAAATCAAATTAATACAAACAAAGTAGGCATTGATATATTGAATTCAATTGAATTAAAACGAAGTAGGCATTGATATTTTGAATTCAATTGAATTAAAACAAAGTAGACATTGATATTTTGAATTGAATGAAATCAAAACGAAGTAGCGACGAGTGGTATAAATAGAAGTGGAATTGAAGAGGAAAAGAAGAGTCAGTTCTCGCTTCAAAATGTACGGACAAGCCTCTATCTCCTTTCACCCAATGTGAGGCTGCATTGGGGTGTCTTTTTGAAATACCGGGAATTTAATAAATAAAGTTGGTGTTATAAAATAAAACAAGAGTTTTATTTATCCGTCGAAGAAACATAACATAAACTCATTTTGGAAAATTTTGCTTAGTTTGTGATTTTGGATCTTAGTTTGTGGGCTTTGAAATACAGATTTCAAAGGAATCCCTGATTTCATGAAAAGACTTTGGGTGGCGAAGATACTCATTTCTGGTTGCACGGCTAAGTCAAAAAACAACTGTCGAAAGCCAAACCTTGTGAAGTTTTCGCAACGATTTACTGAGTACTTCCTCTTCAATCGGACTTCATAAAGTTAAAAATCGTTTGTATCAGCAAAAACATCCCTCTTCGTTAAAACATGTGAAATAGATAAATAAACTGAACCGTTTCCAACGCTATACTGCACAAATATCAATGTCCAAGCTTGATCTGCTGTGCCGCAACAAACTCTAAAATCAATATTTCTCTCGGCTTAAAATAAAGCATTCGGAGAGGATTAAGTAGTTGCTATTGTACTAATTTGAAAATTAGCAAATATATCATCGCGCCCGCCACGCTGTTATCATAATAACTGAAAACCGTGAAAATTGCTCACACCCTAACAGCCTACACATACGTGTCCTGTGCAACCGTTTCACACTCCTTTGTTGCTGGCGACATAGAATTGGTTACATCCAGAAACTCGTTAATATTATGCTAATCAGCGGAACGAATATGATTTTCGGCATAACCGCAATCTGTAGAAGTCACTTAATCATTTTCATTCCACTATCTGTTCAACGTTCCTAATGTGAGAACTATCTCAATTCCATGTGAGTTAAACTGTTTAAATCCCACACATGCAATCATGTGTGACCTTATCTTCAAGCGTGATGAATACTAGTTTGACGCACACAAGTGGCAATTTTCGAACTATAGCGAATAAGTTTAAAAGATGGAAGAGCAGATTAAATAAATTTAAACAAAAGAACAGAAGAGTTTGTTGGTTACCAGGCAGTCAATGGAAATTGGAGCAATTCAATGAAGCTGGAATTCATAATTGCTCCTGTTTGTAATGCGCTTCAGATCTTTATTTGACGTGTTCCTGATATTCTGCTTCGGTACAAATAAAGTTCGAAGCCTTTTCCTTTACAATCAAATGAATTCCGAAAAATACTGATTCCACATAATAACCACGTTTCGGTGCTAATCGTTTAATACATCAATTTTCTGATGGTGGTACAATAATGAAGAACGTCAACGCCTCGAAACAAAGCATCGTCGAGGAGGTGAGAAAATGGTTGATTGCCTTTGTTCGTGTTACAATCATTATCGAGCCCATCGCCTTGGAACATTAGTAAGTCCCACAACACTAATCTCTATACAGCAGCCTAATTTCTATTTTTTTTTTTTTGTAAATATTACTTTTAAGTCCTTTTTTTGTTTTGTTTGCCTTTTTTGAATGTCTACCGACCGACCTTTCCTTAATGAAGAGGTGGTGCAGATTCTTCGGAGGTTTCTTTCATCATATCAGACTTGAAACTGATTCACCGCCTTGTAATTAAGAGTCCGTCAAGGTAATAAATAGAGAATTCCATTTGTATCGTTTGATTTTAAAGGTGATGACACTTTAAACGTCTTAGGAGGTTCAAATTGTGCAAAGGAGTGCTTTTTAGATGTTCATAAAGAAGTTTCATTACAAAGGCTCACTGAACAAGAAGAATTTCATGTCCATGATTTGCAGAGCGTGCAAGAATTGTTACGGGGTCAATTGAAAATGAGGAAACCAGAGTGATTCCTCTTAAACCTAGATTGCCCAAGCCTTTGAAATATATAAATGTTCATTCATATAAATCCTAGTCCTTTTCAATAGCGTAGGACTTTCAAATCATCCTGCAGCCGATTCAAATTTTCTATCGCCTTGAGTTTTACTTTTATGGCATGGTTACACCTTTCTGAAGAATTTTCTATAGGTAATCGAAACAATCCGTATTTTAATTGTGTATTTTCTATATAATTACATGATGACTGCTAGTAGAGTTTGGGACAAGAGTCAATACGTTTCTAAAGACTTCGGGTAGAATACAAGGAATGTATAAGAGCTTCGTCCCAAAAAATCTCAGCGTTATTCTATATATCCATTTGGCAACGTTCGAGCCTCCTATCCTGTAAATCAGCATTAACTACAACGCTTCAGGAACTTCTTCGATCCCTCAGTTTTTCTTGACAGGCCAGACAAAATTTTCTTCGGTTTTTCCATATAAATTTTCTTTGAACTGTATATCATGAATACTTGATCTCATTTCGGCAGCACTTAACACTCAACCTTTTATGGTCGCGATAATGAAACTTACTCATTATTGCGACCATAAGGGGAAATCGATATTGCAATTGCATTTCAGATCGGTGTATTCGTCATCCTACATGAGAAGCTAAAAGCGCGGGATCGAGAATCGAGAAGAGAGCCGACCGTCGAGATACTCAGTGAATGTGTAAGTCCTGCATATGCGGACGATCCCGTGTGTCTCGAAAGCGGTGTTCAAACAAAGACAATAAAATATTTATAAAACGTGTTAAAGTGTTAGTGACGGAAGGAAATCCGGGAAATTGGACGCAGATGCTAAAAGGAAAATATGTGACCAAGGAAGGAGATGTCTTGCAAGGGATTCTGGGTCAGTAGCCTCTATATTTACCTGTCAGCTTGGACCGATTCGGATTTTAATTGTAGTATGCTTGGTTTCCCCTTTTTTTGTTTTTTAAATCTTAACAAAACGGGTTATTTGCCGGTAAAGCCATACCAACTCTTTTTTTAAACGTCAGGATGTCAAAGGACGGTGGTCACGCCGCTGGGTCGGACATTTACAAAGATCAAAACATTGATTTGTTGGTTTCATAGCTCGACAAGATCACACTTAAGTTGAACCAGGTTTTCGAGACGTTGCTTAAAACGCAGAGAACCCTTGCCAAGACAAATGCTGAGCTGACCGACCAACGAAGCAAGAATGAGCGATTAGCCGCAAAAATCCGGAGCTACTTGATATAATGTATGGTGGTGGTGCAGGGACATTTGAAAAGCCCAACAAGAGAGGCCCTAACCCAAAAAAGAAGACAAGTAATTCGTCTTCGAAAAGTTCAGACATTCTTTTCTCATTCTGACAGTAGAATGGAAGTCAATGCTGAAGGCAATAAGGAGACTGAAGATTTCCCAGCCTTGCTACCACCCAAATTCTCTACTACATTCAAAGATATGACAATTAAGTCAAAACCAAAATCATCCCAAACTTATACTAGCATACCAGCGACACATCCCACAACTAACAACTTCACCACTGAACAGAAAACAGTGCCAGTCATTCTAAGGGTGCCCTCGAAATGGTCCCAGATGCTACACCTTATGCAAAGACACAACATTTTGCATATATCCGCCAAACGAGTCTACTTAGGGATTCAAATAATCTCAACTTCATCATCAAACCACCGCAAACTGACCAAAACTCTGACAGAAAACAACATCCAATACCCGAGGACAGACAGTTGAATGTTGTAATCAGGGGTGTGCATAGCCTATCAGCCGAGGAGATCAAGGATGACCCTGAATCTCAGGGCCTTAATCCCAGTGAGGTCAATTTTATAAAAATGAGGGACGGTCCTTCAAAGCTGGTAATGGTCCTCCTCCCGAAAACAGAAACAGATATATTTAATATCAAATCTGTCTGTCAGCTAATCTGCACTGTGGAAGCGCAGCATCCGCGTACTATAATTTTAAGGTATAAAATTAAGGTATGTGCTATAATTTTCAGCAATTTGGCCACTCATCCAGCAATTACCACGCACAGCCTCGATGCGTGAAATGCGCTGCCCTCCACCAATTCTCAAAATGTCCCAAAACTATAGAAGCAAAGCCGAAGTGCGTTAACCGCAGTGGAGATCACCCAGCCAGTTACAGGGAATACCCTTGAAATCTCAAAAATATTTAAAGGTAGTTAGGGCCGATTGCAGCTGCCCAACCAACACTACCAACCCAGAAGCAAAACATAAACACATAAAACACATAAAACTCCTCCAACTTTCGCACAAGCACATAACACCCAATCACAAGACATGGTCCATATGTTCACAAAAATCCAATCCAAACTTCAAAATATGATGCAGGATATGATAACAACCATGTTCGCTGCATCACGAACGACAATATACCCTTACTATTAATGAGTTTAGCAGTCTGGCTTCAGCAGACTGGCGAACTAAATCAATTCATATTTGTTCACACATATGACATTATATTGATTCAAGATACCTTTCTGAAGCCTGTAAGACGAATCCGCATCCTGAACTACGAGGTTTCTTCAAAAAGTATCGCAAACTTCGTGTTTTTTCAAGAATCATTTATTTATTGACGAAAATCTATTTTGTCCCCTTCAAAGTAATCCCAGTCAGACATTATGCATTTGTGATAACGTTTTTTCCAATCCTCGAAGCATTTTGAATTATCATTTTTTGTGACCTTGTTCAGCTCCTCCTTTAATGCCGTCTTTATCTCTTCAATCGTGGCGTAGCGTCGTCCTTTCATGGGCCTCTTCAGTTTCGAGAACAAAAGAAAGTCACAAGGGGCCAGGTCTGGGGAATACGGTGGCTGCGGCATTATTAGAGTGTTGTTTTTGGCCAAAACTTCGCGCACAAGTAACGATGTGTGAGCAGGGGCGTTATCATGGTGCATAAGCCAATTTTTGTTCTTCCACAAATGCTTGCGTTTCTGGTGGATTGCTTCTCTCAAATTGCGCATTACTTGAAGGTAATATTCCTTATTGACCGTTGTACCCTGCGGCAAGAACACATAATGCACCACGCCCCTGTAATCGAAGAAAACTGTCAGCAAAACCTTCACATTCGACCGAACTTGGCGTGCTTTTCTCGGCAAGAACTCATAATGCAATCGAAGAAAACTGTCAGCAAAACCTTCACATTTGACCGAACTTGGCGTGCTTTTTTCGGTCCCTCTGAGAACATTTTGTACCACCAATAAACGTTGCTTTTGTCCAAAGTAGCTCCGCCGTATGCAACAATATTCAGAATGCATCCGCGCACTTTAAGTTGTTCTTCACACAAAATTTAATACAAATTCTTTGATCAAAACTCAAAAAGCTAAAACACGTCCACGTTCAACTGTCAAAAACTGACTGGACATTCAACATGGCCGGAATTGTCAACATAAGTGAGGGTTTGCCACCAAAAGATCAAAAATCGAACATACGTAGCCCGCGAAAATGCAAAATTCGCGATACTTTTGAACAAACCTCGTATACTGTTTACGGAAACGACAGGATGACAGGGAGGGGAGGCGGAACAGCCATTCTCGTAAGAAGAAACGTGAGTAGTATCTCATTAATTCACCAACACTCCAACGTTTGGAACCCACTGAAATGAAAGTACGGACAGACTTCCTTGAGTTCATGGTGGTTACGGTCTACAATCCCCCAGGAAATTGATCTTTCATGAGCGACGTATATACACTTACTGCATTCGAAGGTCCAGTGTTCATAGCTGGAGACATGAATGCGCCTCACCGCCTATGGGGAGCTGTGAGAAGCAATAAAGCTGGGATCGAGCTCAATACATTCATCACAGCCAATCACTTCAGCCTGCACATCATTGGAATATCCCGAAACATCACACAAAATGTTCAAATTAATGCCCTCGATGGACTGTCATCCGATCATAAACCAGTATTATTCCTCATAGAATTGATTCAATTATTGATGTTCCTTTACATGAGACGAAAAAAACCAACTAAAAAGCGTTTCAAGTCGCATTCGCAAAAGAAATTAATTTTGAATCACCTGAAACGGCCGACGACGTCAATAACATTATCCGAAAATTAACCGAAAAAATCATGCAGGCAAAAGAAGAAAATACGATCACAATTCAGAGAAGGGAAACGAATCCCTACGAACTCGCTCAGAATATTAAGCAACTGAAAAGGAAAAGGAATCAAGTCCGGAGGAGCGCTTGGTACACAGGAGACCCTACGCTTGGCACAACCGTTGATCGGATCAGCAATGAAATTCCTGCCAAAATAAAAACATTCCGAAACGAGCAATGGGAAAGTTTCCTGCAGAGCCTCGAGCCTGGGAGTAATAATAATAAGTAATAATAAGAAACGGCATGCAATACTACGATACAGGGTAACCATTGGCATTTGCCGATTCGCTGGAAATGCAGTTCCGAGAAAACTCATCGGATGAGTAAGACTTTGAAACGGTAGACCGAATCGACTGCTCGGTCCGTAGGCTCTTGAGAGACAGCACTCGAACCGAAGACAGTATATAGCCAACGGACTTAGACGAAATACGGAACATCATAAGAATATTGAACAAACGCAAATAACCTGGACACGACACAATTACAAACATTGTGATCTCATGGCTTCCAGACAACATGTTGAATTTACTCACGGACGTTATTAATAGAATAATCCGGCTCCGAAAGTATCCCAAAGCATGGAAATCAGGAGTAATTATGGGTTTTTCGAAACCTCATAAAGACCACACATTCCCCCAAAATTAGAAACCTATTAGCTTCTCGTCCTCCCTGTCGAAAATAGCGGAAAAAGTGATTCTACATCGACTCAATGAGTTAATATCCGAAAAAGATATAATTCCGGTAGAACAATTCGGCTTTAGAGCTATGCACTCTACTGAACTCCAGTTAGTAATAGTAGTCCAACACGTTAGATCAGGCATAAACCGTAAAAACTCAACTGGCCTAGTTATGTTCGACATAGCCAAGGCCTTCGATAATGTCTGGCACGCAGGACTTATTTTCAAAATGCAGCAATTCAATATGCCACTCCAGCTCACTCAAATTATTGACTCCTTCTTGGAAGGCAGAACTTTTCGCGTGAAAATTAACAAACAACTCTCAAGCCTGAGACCCATCGAAGCCGGAGTACCCCAGGAATCCCCTCTCTCACCTGTCCTTTATAATATATTCACTGCAGATCTCCCCTCTCTGCCTCCAGGATTGAAATTATCTCTATATGCTGATGATACTTGTATATTCACTACATTACGACAAGCAAGAGTCATCACTTTAAGGTTACTAAGATCAATAAACATACTAACGGAATACTTTCACAAATCGAAAATTAAGATTAATCCCGCCAAAACTCAGGCCCTTTTTATTACAAAGAAATAGCGAAGAATTCTACAGATCATTACAATAAACCACAGTACTATAGACTGGTCCCCACCGGCAAAATACCTTGGAATCACGCTCGACAATCGACCCTCATGGAAACAACACATACAAAATATACGAGGAGACTGCAATGGACTCCTCTCCGCCCCTTTCCACATCCCCAAATCTAGAAGACTTGGCCTTAGAAGAGTGCTCATATACAAGCAAATTATACGACCGACGCTACACTACGGTAGTTCTCTCAAAAAGCACTCCATTCGTTTTAAAATAGAGTTGTAAGAAGTGTTGCAGAAGCACCATGGTATGTTAGGAATACTGACATAGGGAAGGACTTGCGAATACAGACTGTAGAAAAATACGTACGCGGCAAAGCACTGAAACTCTTGGACACAATCGGCAACCATTCTAACACTACATTTCTCCTTCGTTGGTCTTACTTGGAGTTGGTGTGACAAAACACCCTTACTCCATTATGTCTGTGGTGCAGATCTCCTACTTGCTGATCATATCAGTAAAAAGAGCTTTATTTTAATTTTATGTGAAAGGGTATACTATTGGTTGATCGATCTGAAGCTTCCCTACGTCTTAAGAATCCTATGGTATTTTCGTCGTGTTGTTCGAGTTTGTCAAATAGTTTCAGTGCTCGGTCACGTATGTATTTGTCAATTCTGTCTGCTTTAATGTCTTTTGTAAATCGATGTTTCTCACATACCATGGAATTTGGAAGATCTTCCTTATCGCTAAGATTGTTTTCTGGAAGGCTTGAAGGACTTTTTTGTTTGTCCGGGTACTTTGGCTTAGTGCATTACTTCCGTACAGTAGGGTTGGTCTTATGACTTGGTTGTAGATCTGGAGTTTGTTTTTGTTATTTAAGTGATCTTTGTTTAGGAGGGTATCTAGGGATTTGATGATGTTCATACATTGCCCTCGTTTTTTACTAACATGTTGCGTCCAGTTCAGTTTTTCGTTGAATAGGAGTCCCAAATATGTGGCTGTTTGTATCTATGATATGTCCTCGATGTTGATGGTGAGTGAGTTCGGTTGTTGGTTTCTTTTTCTAGTTCTAAAGATGGCTTGCGTTTTGTCTGTGTTAATGTCTATTTTCCATTTGTTAAAATATCCCATAATAATATCATTAGAAATTCGCAATTTTAAAGAGATAACTTCTGCTTGTCTCGCTGAGTAATAGATGCATGTGTCATCAGCGTATAAAGCAGTTTGTACATTATTTGGCAGGCGAGGCATATCCGCTATGTAGAGGCTATAGAGAATTGGGGACAAGGTAGATCCTTGTGGAACTCCAGCTTGAATTGGTCGCAGTTCGTAAAGATGGTTGTCTATTTTGACGGGAAATGTTCTGGAAATGTAAGAATGAGTATATGATTTGGATGATAGCTAGAGGAAGTTTTTGTTCATGTATTTTATAAATGTGTCCTGCATGCCAGACTTTGTCAAAGGCTTTAGCTATGTCAAACATAACTAATCCTGTCGACTTTCTGCGATCTCATATTGATTGCATTAAACGAGCCCACTTTCCGAAGAAGCTCGTCAACGATCGATTTCTTCATTGTGTCTGCTAATTTGGTGAACATCTCTGACAGCTGGAGGAATTTTGAATGTAGAGCTCTTGACGCTGAATCTGACCATCTTTTGGTCGAACTCGCTTTAAGAGTTAAAAAGGGTGTAAAGATGGAAGCAACAGCCCCACAGCTCTTTATCCCATACAAGCGCATAGACTGGGAAGCTGTTAATGCTGACCTGAGTAGAAGGATTGAAGGAATCTCGATCAACAGATCGAGAAACCTATCACCCACAGAGATTAAAGAAGGCATTGTTTGTTTGAACTCGACCCTTGCTACGGTTATTTCAAAGATATCCATAAAAAATTCCTCCAGAAATTATCTTTACAGAGACTTACCGGAAGACATTTTGAAGCTACATCGTAGACGTAGCACCCTCAGGAAACTGCTTTCAAGGATATATCATCGCAACCTGAATATAGTTAACTGGGAATATCAGCGGGTACACCTTGTAATAATGTCCCTTAATAGAATGATTTCGAGAAGAACATCTGAATTTACCAATGAGAGATTCGAACAGACCCTAGCAAACATTCGACCAGGTGCTTGTATGTTCCCCCAAATTAATAAAATAACTGGTCGGAAGCGCCTGCCAGGAGTCCTCACTTATAACGGATCCATGCTCATGGATGAAAAGGCCGTTGCTGACTCCATCAAAAACCACTTTGCGACAGTTCTTCAAGAGGAGAAAGCAAGTGAGGACTCCGCTTTCAATTCAATAGTAAAGAGAATAATATCAACGTTCGACAAAGACCAGAAGAACCTGTGCTTGACTAGATTTTCAGATTCGAATCCCTCCGACGCACCTATTGGCAGCACCCTGTTTGTGAGCCCTGAAAGTCTCAGCATGCTTGCACTTGAGCAAAATTCCAAAAAATCGGCTGGGCCTGATGGAATTTCAAATTTTTTCTTAAAAAAAACTTCCCCATACGTATTTTGCTCTCCTCGCAATCCTTCTAAATAACTGCATTAACATTTGCTACTTCCCACAGCAATGGAAATGCGCAAAAATATTTACCATCCCGAAGCAATCCAATAGCGTAGACGTAGTCGACACTCGCCCAATATCTCTCTTGTCTAATGTGGGAAAGCTGCTTGAGAGAATCATCCTCCAAAACATCACAGAGTTCTCTGAAGCGGCAGGAACTGTGCCGGAAAGACAATTTGGCTTCAAAAGAGGTCACTCAACGATAGACGCATTGGCGGTTTTCCAAGCCAGTATACAACGGAATTGGCAGCAAAAAAAAATGGTTGCAGAGTGTCTCATCGACGTAGCAAAAGCTTTTGATTCAGCTTGGATCGACGGACTTATCTACAAACTTATCCAACTGGACTTTCCGGTGAATATTATTAAAATTGTTTGCAGCTTCATGAAGGGACGAACTGCCTTTGCGGTGTCTGGTGGAGCTAGCTCTGAACCCTTTTTTATTAATTCGGGGGTCCCACAGGGGTCCATTCTTGGACCCGCTCTCTTCAATATATTTATGTCTGATATCCCAGGGATGAATTTAAACCTGGAATTGAGGTGAATCTCTTTGCTGACGACTTACTGGTGTGGTCTTCTGAGTACAATCTCCGCTTTGCAAGGTTGAGACTCCAAAGGTACCTGGACTCGTTAACATCATACTATGGAAAGTAGGGGATGAGGGTTAACGCCAAGAAAAGCGAGCTGATTGTTTTCAAGGACCCACATCAAAAATTTGGATGTCGCACGAGGAGTATCTGTGACACAAAAATAAACCTAAACGGACAGGTGGTGCACTGTTCGAAGCAAACCAAGTATTTGAGGGTAATTTTTGATAGGAACAACAACTTTAGTGCCCAAGTAGACGCAGTATTGAAGAAAACAAGATACGCATACCATCTCCTTTTACCTCTTTTTAGGAAACAGTCATCAGCTAACAAGCGGGTGAAGCTACTCGCGTACAAATCACTTATCAGGCCTATACTATTATATGCGGTGCTGATCTGGCAAGCTACAGCGACATACAAATGGAGCAAGATAGGATTACTGGAAGCAGAATCCTTCGAGCTTGCACTGGGATTTATAAACGGGAGGACGGACGGCCCTACCCCAACCGACAACTGTACCGGGATGCAGCCTTGGAACCAATCAACCTCTACGCCAAGAGGTTGATCGAGCGAGCGGCGAAACGAATGGTGGAGCATGAGTCCACCACGATCAGCAATGCGGCAGACAATCGAGCGATGGAAGCAGCCAACAGTTAGCAAAAAGTAGTATATAAGGAATTTAAAAAAAAAATCATTATAGAGTATAAGGAATTATAATATATATATATTTTGTTACTGTAAGCTAAAATATGGAATATTGAAGGCCACACTTAGGGCGTAAGTGTAGAAATTAAGAAGAAATTTAATATATAACAACTTAAGTCAAAGAACAAATAAATTCTAGTTAGTGCTGAATTCTGGGTACAGCCATTAGGCAAAACCCGTAGGTTAAGTGATAGGTTAAGACTAATTGTAAATAATTGTACATAACACAAAAAAAATTCACCCAATAAATTATTGAAACTTGAAACTTGACTTTCTGCGATGCATCCCATTTCGAATATGTTGAAGCACCCTTGTAAGCTGGAGTTTTAGAAGAATGTGCAGGTCGAAAAGCATATTGTGTATCAGGAATGAGGTGCTTTTCTTCAATAATTTCATTCAGCCGATTAAGCAACGCTCTTTCCGCTAATTTTGATACAGCTGAGTGGAGACTGATGGGCCTCCAATTCTGCGGAAAAGTTAGATTTTGGCCTGGTTTTGGGATGACAATAATGACTGCTGTTTTCCACTTTTCTGGGTATTGACGTAGCCGGAAAATAGCATTAATGATGTCCGTGATGTTCTGTATCAGGTTTTCAAGAAGCCATCGTAACATTATATTTGTGAGTGTGTCGTATCCTGGTGCTTTGTTTTTGTTTAGTCCTTGTATCATGTCTTTGGTCTCTGTGAGGTCTAGCGGCCATATCACATCTTCTTCCTCTTCCTGTCTTGAACGCAACATTCGTCTTACTGCGTTTTGTACCTGGTCTTCGTGGTTGAAGCTCTCCTCTTTGGTATGATTTTCACGACATTGCATCTCCAGAGTGTCTGCAAAGGCTTTAGATTTACCTTCGTTGTCAAATTGCAGTCCGTTTGGACCGTGAATTGGTGGCACGACTGCTTTGTTTTTTACTCTGAAGTATTTGGCCACTCTCCAGAACGGTTTTTCACCGGGCTCTAGCCTCTGTAGGAAACTCTCCCATTGACAGTTATTAAATTCAGATATACGATCTCGTACTTGATTTTTACTTGGTTTGCTTTCGTCTGTAACCTAAGATCACCCGTGCCCCTAGCTCTTCTTCGGACTTGGTTCTTCCTCCTCATCAGAAGCTGGATATCCTGAGGGAGTTAATAGGGGTTATATACCCTTGCCGGAGTTGTGTCCTCTTTTGCCTGCTTCATTTTATTTGTTATTTCCTCGATCATTGAATTTATGTCTCTGACTGTATTTAAACTTTCATCAGCCAGAGCGTTGTGGAAATATAGATGTCCTCTTTTAGGAAGTGGACCGGTTTATGATCTGATGAGAGCTCCTCGAGGACATTTATCCGCATGTTGTGGTGAAAGTCGTCAGATGTAGCAAATAGTATGTTGTCGTGTCGTGGACCAAAATGTGTCGGTTCTTCAGGCTGGTGCAGGCTTATTTGTTCGTTCGTGATGAATCGGTTTAGCTAAGTCCCAGCTTGATTGCTTCTCACGGCACCCCAGCCTCATAAGGGACCCTCTAGCGTGAGCAATTGTACAAGATCCTATTTGAACTGATGATTTTTTCCGGGATTGTACAAGGAAATCCCTGCAAAATCGAAGACACTTGTACTCACTTTTATTGCCGTGGCTTCCATGCGTTGCAGTTTTATGTTTTTCTTCACTAGGATGGCCGTACAACCTCCCCAGCAGCCAATCTGTCGTTTCTGAACACATTATAGTTGGGCACGTTGTATCGTGTTCCTGGTTTCAAAAACGTTTCCTGGATCAGGACTACATGGAATTTATTATCTGGAGTAAATTGCCTGAGTTCTCCAGTTTTTTCCTTCAGGGAATTTGCATTCCATGTTAGGAGTGATACATGATTCTCAGCGATTATTGCTTATTCGCAGTGCAAACTGTTGTTCATGACTGTCTTCATCATTGTTTGCATCATTTGTGCAAACTGATTTTGCATTTGAGTCACGAATTGGTCCATGTTTGGTGATGGGCTTTTTGGTGTTTGTGTGGTATTTTGTTGATTTTGACTATTGTTTGGTGATGTTGGTTTAGTTGCATTTGCGGGTGTTTGGTTCTGGGCTGCAATTTGTGCAAATGCCTTCTTTATATTCATAGGGTTCTTTGCACAACCTCTGTTGACACATTACGGCTATTGTTCTGGTGACTTTTTACACTCTGAGAAATGATGGAGCCCGTCGCACTTGATGCACCTTGCTTGTGCATCTTGCTTGTGGCAGTCACCTGAGGAGTGTCCAAACTGCTCGCAGTTGCGGCACATGATTTGACCATATCGTGGTTTTGGCGCTTCGTCCTTGTAGATGAGATGGCATATGGCGGAGATGTTATAGATGTGGGTTTCTTCCTTTGGGAGTAGGACTTTCACCAATCTTGAGGGCGCTGCTTGCACTTTGAGGTAATGAACCTGCATTGGGTAGAAACCTTGTTCTTCCAGGTCGGACTTGATGTCTTCGGCCTCTAGGCTATTTAGTCCCCTGATAATAACATTCAGGTGCCTTTCCTCGGGAAGGTAATAAGTGTGGTACTGCCACTTTAGTCCAGTGAGGAGTTTCGTTAATTTTTGCTGGTGCGTTGTTGTCTTAGGTATAATTTGTATACCCAAGTATACTCGTATGGCTGTTTCCATGTTTAAATTGTTCGTTTCCATAAGTGGGTTAAGTTTTGTCCACTTGTCCGGTTTTCTTAGTATGATGGGTACTGTCCGTGGTTTGGTTTCGTCTTTTGAGGGGCCTGCTGTAGGGATTGGTTGAGGGATTGCCTTTTTTCTTGTTTTGTTGAGGACGAACAATTCAGAGATTGCTTGGGCTTTGTTGGGGGAAAATAGAGATGGGAATCCCTCATCGTCCTCGGCTTCATTTCTTGCCTCTTCTTCCTGTTCTTCCATGTCATTTTCGGATTGGGTCTCCGTGATCATATCCGGGTCGACTTCAATTTCGATCGTTTCTTCATCTGAAGAAGTAGTTTTGGTTAAAGGCGGTGTTGACTCGATTTTGCGCTTTTTTGTTTTAGGCTTGTCTAACAGCCTCATCGTGAGTTCGTCATTTTTGCTGCAATTCTCTAACAACTTCTTGCGGTTGTTTTTCCATCCTTTTTGCTATACTGAGCTGCTCAATCAGCATCGCAATCTGTCTGTCCTTATCTCCATCCTTCAGCCCAAGAGTTCAGGTAGCGTAAGGATAATTGGGACGTAACCTGCCCCAATCGATCAGTTTTTCAAGAATATGAATATTTTTTTAATTATATTAAGTTATATATATTGTTAGTAATATAATTTTCTTTTTGAATATAGCTCATTTTAAAACAGATAAACCAGAATCAGAATAAAAAATCGCACTCACCCAAAGTAGCCAGTTTTTAAGCATTGACGAGTCAGATCAACTTCTATGGCTGAGCCGTTTTTTCGGCCCCTCACAGCCGCATACACTGTTGGCCGTACCGTACGTTCAGGTTCTTACTGCCACTTACACTAATGTACGTGGCGTCCTTTTCGGTTCTCACGATAAGATACACTTTTGCTAACACATACACACGAGAAAACAACTGTTTAACACACCGTCGGGTACACCCGCGAATATGATACGCACTATTCGGTGGTCACTATAGCTCCTATAACACTACATTGGCGTTCTTGCGAACTTTGCAGAACACGAATAACCTTACGTGCCCAGCCCTACGGCGAATTACATTGTAAAATTTTAACTTTCAATTCTATAAATATACCATTACAAAATCCAAGATTGGTCCGACAAGATAGGAGAGTACTAGAGGTGCTCACTGGCATGAGGGAGTCAAGGTGGTATATCGCACCAACTCCAAAACCCCTATATTCCAAGGCTCCAGGGTTCCATTTCAGTTTTCAAGCAAAAGTGACAAGATTAACATGAAGTAGATCCTGTCCAGCTTAGACATTGTTTACCATACGAATTAGAGATTTGACACCGGAATAAAAGCGTTACTTTCAGGCGCTTTCGCAATGCAGAGCAGCAGTTAGAAAATCAGTCGCAATCAGGACGGCCCAAAGATAATAAAGATGGTGATCTATTGGAAGTCATACAAGGAGGTGATAAGACGACCATTGCAGAATTACCAGAGAGTTGTTGAGAAGGACCCACGCATTCATATCTGCGCTAAAGTCGGATGCTTAGGTACCTAAAGAACTTTAACATAGAAACAAGGAAGACAAAATAGCCTGCTGAGTTTCCCATCCTGATACTTAAACTGATGAAGGATTTCTCCGACGGATGATTACTGAAGACGAAAAGTGGATCTTATAATGTACCGTGAAACATCGGGGAATCAAAAGAAGTGAATCACTAGAATCCACTTGAAAAGCAAGCCGGTATCTACGAAAGGTCTTATTGTCTTTTCATTGGGTTTCTCGAGGGGTCACGTATTGGGAATTTCTCGAACGAGAATTCTGATACTTCTCGTATTAGTATTTATATTAATTTTTGAGGATATGGCCACTAGTCGTTTACAAATGTATTATATCACTGTCAGGTTTTGCGCTCAACTGGCTTAGAATGAACTTCATATCGTCTTAAGGTTGTAAGGGAAAGAGTCCTTCTACTTGAATTGAGTAGTTGTTTTTGGTGTCCTTTTCTTCCGTTAGAGTGTTTAAACTAATCAGGTACCTGATAAAAATTCTGTATTAATCGTTTTGTCGTTTCGAAGTGACCACCTACAAAATTGAATCCGAATTTTCGGCTAGCTTCAGGTTTTGCACTTGTAAATTATGTGTGTTACTCCATACCATAAATTACGCTACCACTCCCTTTTCCTTGATGGATTGCCAGAACATAAAGATAATCATGTGACAACCATAAATATGCATCAAAGATAAACATACGCTTCAGAGGCGCATAATTCTCTATAGGCCTTATTTTTCACTAAAATTTAAAATGAAGGGTAATAACCCCGAAATTTTGTATGTTTCGCCATGAAATACAATTTTATTTGAATTTAATTTATTCAAAGTGGTTAAAAAGAAAGATCGCCAGAATGTTTGGAAAAATTAGCAAGGATCAGAAGTCCTCAACTAAAAAGTGAAAATATTATTCAAAATCACAAAATAAATGTTTTTTTGACAGTTGAACTCATAATTCAAACGTTAATCAGTCTCAAATATGCAATTTATTCCTTATCATTTTTTTGTAGATAGTAATGACAGATGTCACTTTTGTAGACGCCACAAACAGTCTTTTTGCACTTAACACAAGTCTTCTGCGACATTCTTTTCTTTTTTGGAGTGCAGTTATAACAATGACGCCTTTTTTGGATGATGGTTCCTCTTCGTCTTATATTAGAGTTTTTGGGCTTGTTTGTTGAAGAACGTTTTCGTTATTGCTTTGTGCATGCCTTGGCAAAGCCTTTGCTGGATCCACATTGAAATCAGCTAAATACTGTGTGTTTTCTTGTTGTTTCCAAGGTTTAAGGGTTTTTCTTCTTTTGATAAACCATTACGGCTGTATATGACATATGAGTTAATACAAGCTATATTCAACATGTTATACAACATAGCTTTTGGTCAACTATTGGTTTTTCTCGAGCACAACATGATAAAACACATTTGATCAAATGTGCTGAGGCCACGTTTAATTTGGTTGTTAAAACAAAAATATAGCTGTCCTTCCAGTTGCAGGATTGGTGATACCTTCCTCGTCACACGATGATAATATGTGAATAATTTTCGAGGACTTCGGTTCGAGCCTAATGGTCGAAATCGATTCTTTCAAGTCCTCAGGAATATTGCATTTGTTTGGACCTGATAGTACCGGTTGGATGGTAACTGAAGAAGTGCCTTTGCAAGTTATACCGAAATAAACCAATTGTGACTGGTGTAATGTCGATTTGTTGCATAAATGGACATTCTTCTTGACGTAGTCCATTAGTCTTCGTGGCTTTTTCAATGTATGTGGTATTGCAGTCAACATGTAATTAGTTCCACTCTCGCACATCATAAGGATTTTGATACCGAATTTGTTAGGTTTATTTGTATTTAGGTTTAGATATTTATTGATCATCTCCCTCGAAGCCATTCGATTACTCACTGATAGTGTCATAACTACCTGGATGAAAGTTTCTTTAGCGTTTATTTATGAAAAGTTCCAAAACCTCTCTTATTGGTATAAAGGGATCTTCTCGTCGAACAACAGGACGTCATGCCTTTTCGACCATTCTTACGCATCTTATAAGGTAATCAAAACGATCCCCACTCACCACAGCTACATACCTCGTTCCTGAAAAAACACTATCGAGAATCTGTAAAATCCAGAAACATTCTTAACACAAATGTATTGTCAACTGCAAAGTGACATAATTAAAAGTTACACAAAAGACAAACCATACGCGTTACTAGCGCACAATATATACACAAGGGCGGTTTAATAAGTACCCGTATTTAACGACAGAGGGCGTTCCTGAGAAAAGTTGGTATTATCATCGTGTGTTGCCACCTGTCAAACGACGATAAGACAAACTTCTGACTGATTGACAGGTTAGTTTGGTTTTGGCAGCCATTCGAGTAAGACGTGTTTGGTAATTTTCGCTAAGATGGAAAAAGAGCAGTATTGTTCGGTAATTCGCTCTTAACTTTTCGACAGCAAAAAATGGGATAAGAGAGAAGCAAAGTTGGATGCTGTTTTTGGGGACACTTCTCAAGCATACGTTTTCGATGAGTAGCAAACCAGGGCGTCTGGCAGACGAGGCTACCAAGGAAATCATTCACAAAAACCACGACATGATACGCTGATCGACGAACAAACGTGTACGTAGTAGCAGAGGCCGTAGATGTGACGACCGGAGCGGCAGTTAATATTTTACATGATAAGTTGGCGTAGAAAAAAACAACAGCCGCATCTGCCGGCTTTTAACTTCGAAGCAGTGTTTGGAGCAATTTAAGCAAAATCCGAAGGAGTTTCTGCATCGAATTTTTACCCTTAATGAATCCGGGATTCATCATTACACCCCAGAAACTAGACAACATTCAAAACAATGAATTTCTCCCGGTGAATTTGCTCTAAAGAAGGCGTAGATGGTCCCATCAGCCGGATAGGTCATGCAAATGCATTGGATACAAACGGCGTCATCCTCATGGAGAAAAAGGAAGAACAATCCCTGGACAATGCTTTAGTGGGTTATTGAACCACTTCGACAAATAGTTGAAGGAGACACGGCTGCATTTGGCGAAAAAGAGTGTGATTTTTGAAATGGGAGGAACGTCGGGAGAAGTGTATCTTTTTAAAGGCGACTACGTTGAAAAGTAAAAAAATAAGGAAAAAGTGAAAAAGTGGTGTCTTCATTTCCAACTCGGGGACTATTTTTGTTTTTGCAGGGCTAAAGGTTAGCCCAGTGTTATTTATATCCGTTGCTAGAAAAGCGAAACCCGCTTCCCACCCTCTTTTATTCTGGATTGATTATGAATTAAGAGGGAACCATTACAAGGACGTATTACTAGGTTTCAGTAGCAAGATGTATTCTTAAGATTGAGATTTGTCAGTACTTATTTTAACAGTCGAAATCAATGAGATAACTTCGACGCTGATTAATACATTAATAATTTGTTGTATGATTGATTTTCTTGATTTTGATCCTAGTGAACGCAAATTTTTTTATCTTCACCTTTTTTTGTGAAATAATTTGAATAGTTATAAAAAGGCCAGGCTTTTGTAAGCTACCGAGGGAATCCTTCTCACGGATACCAAGAAATAGGGTCTCACTGTTACTGAAAGGAATACTATGCTGCGGATGCAGAACAACTATGAAATGGGAAAAAGGGAAGTGGAAAACTGTGCAAACGATTCCTCCTTTCCAACGAGAATATGAGCAGAAAAAATTCTGCACTAGTACAGAAGCTGCAAATTACCATTGCTGATGTGCAAAGGATGGACTTTGTTATCTGGAAATCCATCTTGCAGCTCAAATTTTGGCCCAAACGATTAATATTTATTCCAAAACCGAAATTGAATCTGAAGAGAAAATATTTACATACGTTTTAAATGTGAAGACTATATTTCCGCCATTTTTTAAACTTCAAATCATCGAATTTTCCCAACCATCTTCGTCATATAGCAATATTCACCCTTCTAATTGTGTCTCCCGGCAACAAGTAGAAGAATTTTCGGAAACGTTTCTTATTCAATTGATGAAATCAACTCAAAAACCCACTCGACTATTTAAACATTCACATGTGTAACACATCAGTATGGACATTAACACAAACTCTCCGCCTTCTTTTCACAATACCGTTTTAATAATGACTATTTTAAATGTTAGAGCGGAACGAATTTCCAATTTATATGATAATTAATAAAAGCTATCGTAAATTTTCCAATCTTTTATTTTCCATGGATTAAATACTGGACTAGGTGTTAAATATTAGTGGCATGCTTCTTCCTCTGCATTTTGTGAAGATTTTTAATGTGTCGATGGCTATGTCAAGATTTAATTCCACGATTTCTAAGTCGCGCCGCCAAATGATGAAAGGTATAACAAATTGAGGAATAATATTCACTTAATATGTAGATTTCGAACGATGCGCGAAGCATCAATGAGTGTCGGATGGAGATAAAATCAAAGTAATTACCATGCAAAACAAATTGATTCGGTGTGTGCTATTAGAAATGCAGATCCTGATAATATATTGATAACGGAAGAAAAATTCAATTAAGGTAAACGATGCATCGGGTGATGTGTGTTTGCCTTGAAAAATTGGGGCAGATTATTTGTAACATATTAGGTGTTATTTGCATGATTTTAACATGACTTTCTGAATACAGACGACGTTTTTATAGATTGATGAGTCCAGAGACAATATTTCACGGGGCTGGAATTTAATTATTGAATTTTTTTGGCTGTGTAAAAGGAAAAAGGAAAACGTTTGAAAGTAGAGAGTGTTTTTCGAGAGTACAAGAAAATTCATTTAAGAGTAGAATGAATTACCATAAACTAAAAGACCCCGCCAAGCAATCAAGTCAAGGTCAGAGAGAGGTGAAAGTCGAAAAAAGATGAATTTTATTCCTAGCTTATACGTGGTTAAGAATTGGAACTTTTCCAAGACAAAATTTAGAAAATGCTACCTTCAATCGTGAGATGACATACGTTTTCCGATATTTTTCGAATTACACAACCCGGAAGTTTTATTTTTTTTTCGCTGTCATGTTGTGTTCCAAATGAGCCGACCTACAAAACAGGACGCCTACCTGCTTGCGTAACAGACAGGCTTATAAATAAGGATACTTTTGACCGACAAACTCAGACTGATGATGCAAAACATTATGTCAAAAATGGTCAAAAATATGTCAAAAATATGTTTGCAGCACTAGCCACCACTCCCAAATACTAATGAATCAGTTGAGTCACATTTCTGTATTCACGTGGAATGGTTATCTCTTGCGTCAGCGAACTGGGGAGTTTAAACAATTTATTACAGCCAATAAATTTGAAATAGTCCTCCTCACTCGTCTCCACTTCCCAAAGTCGGAGTCCAAAGCGATTTATTTAATATTCATAGTTATAAACTTTTCAAGAATATAAATCTGATTCTAAACAATAAAAATGCAAAAAAAATTTATGGCCCAAATGGCTCTCTAAATTTAAACATTATCATTTACTAATGAAGAGAAAAACAAAACAATGTCAAATGCAATTTCATTAAAATTATTGCATTTTTTAAGATTTAATGGGAAAAAGGAGAGAAAACCAACCAACACTATGTGAAAATCAATTATAATGTTTACAGAACAGTGTACTTCTACTCTACGACAAATATATTATAATATAATTTTATCAAAAAAATTAATTTTATACTATTGAAATGCTAGCAATATTTTTAGCCCAAATTTTAAACGTCATTTCTAAAGCCTAATGTAATACTATATAAGTTCGTTTTGGTGTTGCCGTAGGCCAAAATTAACTCTGGGTAGGTTGCGTCCGCCGGACCTTGCTTCAGAACGAACTGAAGATGGCTGTATGCAGCCGAAACGCGTCCTCGAGGCCCACAAAGCAAGGCCCGGCGGACCCAACCTACCCAGAGTTAATACTATATACCTATACTAAATATTGAAATTAGTGCCTTGTTTTTCATTAGGAGGATATTTTATCTTTTTATCGGTGGCCCGTCTATATATGCGATATAACACATTGTTCAATAAGTCCCGAGACTAACAACGAAAACAAAATTTTTTTTTTTTCAAAAATCATTTTTATTCATCAATACAATCTCCTTTTGGAGTGATACAATCTTTCCAACGCCTTTCCAACATTTCTATACCATGTTTATAGAAGGACTTATCCTTTGCTTCAAAATAGACTTCAGTTTCGGCAATGACCTCCTCATTCGAACCAAATGTTTTTGCCTGGAGCATTTTTTGAGATCAGAAAAGAGCCAGTAGTCGCTGGGGGCTAAATCTGGCGCAACCGGGGGTGGGGAAGCAAATCAAAGCCCAATTCATTCAATTTTGCCATTGTTTTCATGGACTTGTGGCAAAGTGCATTGTCTTGGTGAAGAAGGATTATTTTCTTCTTCATGTGCGGTCGTTTTACTGATCTCCTCCTTCAAACGTACCAACAAGTCAGTATAATAATCACTGTTGATCGATTTACCTTGTTCCAGGTAGTCAATGAAAATCACGCCATGTGTATCCCAAAAAACAGACGCCATGACTTTGCCAGCAGACTGCTGCGTTTTGGGACGCTTTGGGCGGCTTTCGCCAGCCATGCGCCACTCAGATGATTGCCGATTCGACTCCGAAGTGAAATGATGTATCCATGTTTCATCCATGGTCACGTATCGATGCAGGAAATCCTTTTTGTTCTGAGTAAATAGCGATAAGCAGCTCTCTGAATCGTCGACTCGTTGCTGTTTTTGTTCCACTGAAAGCAATCGCAGCACCCACTTGGAAAAAATCTTTTTCATGCTCAATTTTTCATGAAGGATTGTAAATACGCTTCCAGATGATATCTGTGTCATTTCTGCAACCTCACGGACCTAGACTTTGCGATTTTTCGTTACAATTTTTAATACTTCACTTACATTTTCCTGTGTATCGGCTTCCAATGGCCTACCCGAACGTTCCGCATCGTTCGTCTCCGTACGACCACGTTTAAACTCAGCATACCAACGACAAATCGTTGGTTTGGATGGAGAGGAGTCCGGGTAATGTTTTTCAAGACATTGCTGGGCTTCTACGGTGTTTTCACCCATGAAAAAACGATGTTTTATCAACACGCGAAACTCGCTTCTTTTCCATTTTTCAAACAAATTACAAAGTGACTTTACTCTAACCTCGATAACTCTGCTGTCTGTGATCCGATCCACGTGAAATTTTTACACGTTTCATGTAAAGGTTTGCAATCTATGGAAACATTTGAGTACTACTAGCACCATCTCTGCGTTAGTCTCGGGACTTATTTAACGATGTGTTATAATTGGGACGCCGTCGGAATCAAAGGTATATCGATTCATGTCTAAATACATGAATGCCTCTAGGGGAACAAATCCAGTAGCGAGGCAACTCGCCTTATACTCATCTGTAGGATAGAATGTTTGCGAAATCCAGGGATTTTTACTGACAGTTACAGATCTCGCGATATGTCTCGCAAAGAAGTCTCAATATAAAGATATCGACTCTCGACACTTTAGCAGTTTGATAAATCTTCGTATTCGTTATATTGTGTTTCCAATCCGTCTCAGGCTTTCTGTACAAACCAGTACATGCACGAGGACTTTTCTTTCGCAAACTCTAAATTTTTCCATCGTACTAGCACTCTGATTGCACCAGATCTGACATTCATATGTCAAAATTGGGCTTTCCAGGGTCTTGTACCAGATAACTTTGACCTATTGAAGAATGTGACTAGAATGAAAGAGTCAACCAGGGGTCATGACGCATCATTTTGATATGATTTGTATAGTACAGGTATTGATCGACTTGAACACCGAGGTATGCAACACAGGGTTTATGTGGAATCCTCTCTGAACTACCCTCGCCAGCCATAATGTGGAAATCCTTCCAATTACGTTTCAAGTCTCGGCTTGCCCTTTGCAGCACTGTCGGAAACAAAATTTTTTGGCACTCTTGCCAAATGAACCAGATCGAAATGTGTTCCAATCAGGGCAAGTTTCTGCAATTCATCACACTTAATTCTGTTTCCGTTTCTATTCGGAGTCGTAGTATCAATTTCGATACCAGCCCTATCAAGAGAATTTATCTCGTCGCCAGTGACTCCAAGATTCGATACCTTCACACGAGACCTCTTAGGGAATAATCAATTTACCTTCGTGAAAACCCCATCTGGGTCCTGTTGGCTAATACCCCTCAGTTTTTCCACCCATTGATTGCTGACCTCACTCCTGAAGTATGAATTACGGATTAAGTTGCGGAAATTTTTCAGGTGTAATTTCAACAAAGCCAACGAGGGATGGTGTTGTCAAAAAATCGCCGATAAATATTGATGGTACGTGTGAGAAGAAGGCTTTTCAATCTTTTTAACCTTGTGATGGTTGATGTTTCATATCCTTCCATATTGGTCCGACGTTTAATCTTGGGCACCACTTTCTCAATCGTTTCCAACGTCAGCTTCTCTAACTTCGACAAATAGAGATCTATTTTATACCATTGAAGAAGCATTGCCATCATCAAAAGGAGGACATTGCCTTGGGTAATCCTGATGAAAATTTTTTTAAACCTTTCCCCGATCCGTTTTTTTTGAATTCAATCGATGATTTTCATTGTGTTCAATTTGGTTCTCTGTTATCCACGATTTCAGGAATAAACGCTGGGCGTTAAGGTCATCGGCAAGAATGCAACAGTTATGCCGCCTGTTAAATTCAAGTATTTGAAACAAGGAATGAAGCTCCTCCTTGAGAGATAACCAGAGATAACAATGAGGTTATCCCTATCTCGCAATTAATTTTGATAGCGGAAACTTCTAGAAAATCAAAGTTTTTAAATTCGACTTTTTCAATACATTGGAAGCGAAAGGGTCTTCTAACCGATATCCCGATGCCACCTCTCCCATCGCCGTTTAGCCTATCGTTTCTTACGAATTTAAAATCCTTGAATGCCATAATGTCACGTTTTTGCTAAGCAATGAATTCAAGGAGAATGTCATGTCGATGTAGAGTAACAATGGAGTTGACGTTGATCGAGATGAGATGAAGCTTATCCATAGCAATGTGACTGGATGACAAGTTATTTTGAGACATTCGAAAGATGTGAACGCTGAAAAGAAAGTTAATTTTTGAATCTTTTTTATCGATTGTGCCCGATAAAGAATTTAAGTTCATTAGGAATTTCTTCGAAATCCTCGATATGATGCTGGATGATCAAAATTAACGCTGTATAATTTTTCTTTAGCCTCTGTCTGAGCCGATGTGCAATCACCGGGGGAATGAACGTCTTTGCATTTAACGCACCAATATTGCATGGCGCAATTGGCAAACGAGTGACCGAATCTTTGACACCGGTAGCACTGGTTGATTACTCTGTTTTGGAGGCGTTCCCACCTCACCACTCTGATATTCAAGTATCTTATTTGTTGAAGGTCACTTGAACTGGTTCTGTTTGAAATTTGTACCAGGTAAAGTGGCAAATTCTTCTTTTATACGTTCGATCTTCTTGTCGCGAAGGTTTTGATGGAAAGGAATTCAATGACTGGTGCAGCTTCCTTGAGCACTTGAAGAGGATTGATTATATCCTCCCCGCAGTCCAACCACTCCAGAAAAAGGTCTGATTTTTACACTTTTTGGGGTATAGATGAAGTGTGGATTTCCCCAGAATTCGACGTATCTTTTGCTTACTTGAAATCAACAATCGATTTCATTTTGATAGTAAAGTTTTCTGCGTTAACTCTTTTTATTTCGAAATCCGTTAGTTTTTTTTCGGCTGCCAATGCCAGAACCATATCTCTCCCACTTTGTCCGAAAACATTAATTGGCGAAACTCTTTCTGTGTTGATTTTATTGGTAGATTTTTCAGAGGAACCAGCAGATCTACTAGTTGGTTTTGTCTTTGGTTTTTTTTTTTGAATATTGAATAACATAAATGTTGTGTTTATTAGAATTACCTTTAATATTTTCAACTTCCAGTTGCTCTTGCAATCAATCCAGTCCTGCATAATAAGTTTTTTGCTACCGTATGTACTCCAGCACTTTGGATTTTTCTGGTATAGTTTATTTCGCATTCTTCTTTGTCTTTTTTCTTTCTTCTTTGTCTTTTTTCTGTTGCGGTTGCGGGTCTGGAATCTTCATCCCTATGTTGAATAGGTCTTCAAGGAACTGTAGCCCTAGCCTTAATTCGTGGTTTTCTTTTCGCAATCTTGTCACTTCCCACTCATCTTCTATTATTTTCGTTTTGTGTCCGTCATCTGCAGTGTGTTCCTGGTGTTTTTTTTTTTTTGTTGATGACTGGCGCCAATTTCGTATCTGCTATCTCCTTGAGTTGCCTCAACGGTGAGAAGCCGCCGGGCTTCGATACCAGCAGTCCCGAAGTTGTCTTCTGATTTTTCACTCTTTTTAATATACGAAGTACAAATACTCGATACGAATATTTGGGTCGATAGCTTTCAGATAAGCCACTTCCAACAAACGTTTTGTTATTTAAAATTAATTGATGTTTATTTTAATTTAATTTGCACAAACTTTTGACAGTTGCCTGAAAAAAAACACGTCTATAATGAACGCAATGAATGCTAGACGTAAAACCACTTTTTTGCAGGTTGACTGTATAATGAAAATGTACATGAAAAAGGCTAAATTTCATATTTCATTTCAAGTTGCATTGTTTCAAACATTCAATATTTTCAATGCAAATTTTACAAAAAACGTGAATGGTCGTTTTAGGATGCGCAGTCCGTTTACCTTTGCCCACTCAAAAAGATGTGAGAGTGCGGTCTGCATCAATTTCGACATAGTTTCCGGGAACTTTCCACTTATCAGTATAACCATATTGTCAGTGTACGATATCGTTTTGAAACCCTTCCCATTGGTCGAAATGTTCCCATTTTCACGAAAATCCGTATTATTGTGAGATCCGCTTTTATAAGCATGATCGGATACACTTTGTCGGTTCCTGGTGATTTGTATGGTTCAAAGGTAATAATGGCCCAAAGACCTTTTCTTCGCTTAACATTTCATTTAGGGGGCACGGTAAGTATTGGTTTAGAAGGAGCTTGAGACGTTCTATGCTATTTGTTGTCCACGATGCGTCCTCCTTTTAAAGCATCGTGTCCAGATGTGGTTCTGTTTTCAGACCCCTGCTTAGCCTAGATGTCTCGTTTCCTCCCTCAATACTGCTACGAAAAAGATTCCAGGATTTCCTTTTCTCTCTTCTCACAGCTGTATTAAATACTTTCAGATTTCGATTATAGTCCTCCCAATCCGTATCGCGGTTTGTGAGGCGAGCTATTCTGAATAATCTTTGAGTATTTTTCATGATCTCTTTCAGTTCTTTGTTCCACCAGCTTACCTGTTTTTGTTTGATGGTAGTGGTTGGACACATTTCACTGAAACTATCGACCGGTATACTTGTGATGTACCTAACTTCATTGTCGATGCCCTTTCCACCTCTCAATGCATTCGTTTGTTGTGAACATATATATCTTTTAGTATCGTCTGTGTAGCCGTCCCAATCTGCTTTTCTAGGATTGCAGAAAAAAAAAACTGACTGGATAAACTCATGAGGACATTTCCTGTGGTGTTATCTCAAACTTTATCTTCACGCGATTAATCCAACATCCTTGACACATTTAAAAGAAAATATTACTCAGAAAATTTTTGCGCCGGAGCGTTTTAAAGGATAAATTCTTAACCTCCAGGAAAAATATTGATTGGGCGATTAGGCTATCTAGTCGGTGTTAAGAATTATCAACTAGTAGTTTTTTTAGATTTGATTTTGATTGATTTCTTTGAAGATTTCCCTTTCTCTTCATGATTTGGACTGAACCTAAAGTTGCCAGAGAACGCAGTACTCATTTTTAATTATTTTATTGCGAATCAAAAACAAAATCCTAGAGATAGGAATATTTCTTGATAATTACTGCAATCCTGCTTATTTTGATTTATCACATGGTAGTTTAATTTTTTAACGATTTTCCCTTCGCATCCTGACTTTTTAAGCAGCAACTACCCCGAGAACAGATTACACGAAGAGAAGAGAGAGCTATATAATGAACCATGCCAGGTTGTTTAGGAGAAACCCTGAAACCTAAAGAAAGTATGTACCGGAAGGTATGAAAAGTAAATACTACCACGCAAATTCAGCAGTCAAACACAAGGATATTATCTTGACTTTGTTCAGGCCGCAGCTATGTTGTATAATTGAGCGTTTGCATGCAAACACTCCCGTCGTCACTTCCGTGTGTTTCCCCATATGAATCCTTCCTGGCACCTTAGCTTCTGCTCCTACCTAAATACTGTTGTGTACCTACCATATTGACATGCATGGCTTTGCCTATGAACAATGGTGGTCTGAATTCAAAATCCTTATGCGAATTGCAAGTAGGGCGTTAAACTAATATACAAACAAGTGGATCGCAAGAGGAATTGTTCAGGTTTTGTCTTAGTTAATTCGGATAACTTTGCTACTGACGAAAAAAAGTTAGCAATTATTTGTAATTGCATCATTTATGAAAAGACACACAGAGCGCACACATTGTAGATCATATCTTGGATTGCGAGGAATCATTGAAGTACTTTCCAAATGTATTTTTTCGTGGAGCGTTTACCAGTTTTCTTTCGGGAATCTAATTTTTTTCAAATTCGTTTCTGCTGTTTATTAGGAAGTTGTAAAAGTATGTTCCTCTGGTTCGAGCGCAAGTGCTCTGCCAAATTTTAAGTTCACCAGTGCAAAAAAAAGTGTCCTATGGTTGAACATTCTGAATTTTTTTGAAATTTCTCGCATCACATTTTGCCTTTTCTTAAGGAATTTAAGAATTTAAAGAAGCTTCTCATAACACATCGATTGAATCCTGTTAAAAATGTACTTTATCTTTTTAAATCAGTTTGAGAGAGGTATAATAGGCACTGGAAACTGGCGTGGATGCATTTACTGAATCGTAACTTCTGAGGTTTCAAAGTAAGTTTGTCATTGATTTTCCTAGTAGATGATATCATTAGATGATATAGATGATGATATAGTAGATGATATATTCCACAGAAATTTCAGTATTTATTCCGTGGTCTGAGAAAGCATGGCCAGCAATATAAACCCAGTTTTCTATGGTATTGCCAAATCTTCTCTTCAAGAATTAGAAGGGCGACTTGCCGTCTGATAGTCTTAGTCTTTTTCTTCTGCAACTGTGCAAATAACAATTCAATGATCAGATGTAGGGAACAGGATTTGTGATCAACTAATTCGATTTGTTCTTACAGGATACCTCTAACTATGCGCTGGGCTTGCAGCGAATGCATATGTGGTGTAAGTTGTTGTGTTGTAAGCCCACAAATTTCCGCCTTTTGCAACGAACCAAGCGATTGGAGGCCAATTAATTCGTTTAAAATACGACCAATAATCCTTCTCGAAACACATGTTTCGGCCAAGTTGTCTTGCCTAAAAAAATAATCCTGACAAGAGTATTTAATTAAGGTGGACCACCTACGATTTTCAATTGGACATTGCACGATATCCTAGACGGAAACATACCTTCCCATATGTTATAGCATGCTCGAAGCCATTCTAAATCACCTGGAAAACGCAAAACAACCGAATCCCAGAGAGAACTGAACAAACCAAACAACAAACGGCCAGAAGAAAAGATATGGAGCCTCATTGAAGCGTCATTGGAGTCTGCAACAACTAACAGAACTATTTTGCATGTGTCTCGTCGAATGGCAATTTGTAAACATCTTGAATGGGTTTCGTTTATCTCTGCGGCGTTTTGCACCTTGCTGTGAATTAGGTGTGAGGCTTCGCATTCACATGTGGAGCCTCCTCGTATATCAGCGGATTTGCAACATGCACAGCACCGCGACTCCGCGCTTATCCGCTGCTACCTAACCCACCGAATGTGAAGCGTTTCAAGGCCGGCGCAGCCGTAAAATTGAACATGGTCATAAAGAAGAAGTTGATGGCGCTGTGTCCCAAGTACGAATTGGGATCCGACACCATGCAATACATGCGGCTAGTGGTAGTTTCTACTAATTTGAATGTGCTCCTTCTTGGTGGCGTTTATTTCGCGCCTCGACTGCCTGTAATAGCCGCTCAGCAGTCAGCCTGCGGTTCAGAGACCTCGGAAATTCTATCCGAGCGAAGAAGGAAATAAATGAATGATTGGAAATGGAATCCTGCAATGGTGTGGCCAATTTGAGAGGACAGTTAAGGAAATTTTTCAGGTTTCTTGAAGTAGTTAGGTTCTGACTGAGTGCCAACTTCTGTTTCAGTTCCTCATATCATTCAGGGATAAAATCATAGTGAAAATCTCCTCCTTAAAGGTTGTATTACCAAATCCTTTTCATCCTGCTAATTCAATTGAATGGTGTGCCTGGAGTCTGCTTGCGGTGTTCAAAGAACAGCATGGTCCTTCCAAAATCAGCTTCTCTGCAAGTGCCGGTAACACATCTTCCTTGAGTCCGAGCCGACGTTAATTTCGCATTGCGCGGTCCATTCGAATAAGGAATCTTATTAACAACCGGTTAAGAACGTTGAATTTTTACCACAAAATGGAAGCTGATTTACCGATGCCAAGTAACTACAGTAGTTCGATGTTTAAATGATTTATGAAATGTCCACGTCATAGCTCTGGAGCTTGCTCAGGAGAACCTTCGAAAATTTCAGAGCGCCAAATGAATGGTGGCTCACGCTGATGGAGCTGATGCTGCGCTTGGAGCTGGTGTAGTTTTCATCATGCCAGTCATTCTTACTCGCTGTTGTACAGTTAATTGACACATAAGACATACGATTGGTAATTGGCGAACTGACAGCGGTAGTAAGTTACCGAAACAGAATACGCACGCATTTTCCTTCCCATATGCAATTCATCCAGGTGTAAACGCATTAAGGATCTCTGAGATAAAGAATTTATTGATTCTGCATGAATTATACCAGCGTTTGGTGTGGAACGAGTTTTGATATGAGGCGTTGTATGATTATTTGTTTAATTAATTTGCCTAATAGTAATTGGCTCGTGTCAAGAGCGTCCATATGTTCAGTACTCCGGTAGGTAGATCTTGAAGATTTTCATCAATGTTGAATCTTTAATTGAGGATAATAAGGGCGCTCAGATGTAATGCTAACTTTGTCACATCTTGCCTAATCAATTTTGACCACATCATTTAGAAAACAAATTTTGGACAAAGCCTGGCATCTTAACCCAATACTGCATAAAGTTTGTTATAGTACTTATTTCGATTACTATGATAAATAATGGACAGTTGTGGTCAAATTAAGGATTAAGTTGATAAAAAACGAAGCATTTATGTATATTTATGATTTTATGACCCGTCTTACCCGTTTGTGACCCGTCCGATATATCGCATAGCGGAACCATACACTACCTGTTGACGGTATAAATAGTTATAAACAAATCAGTTGAATTTATATCAAAGTTTATCGAAAAAAGTACTCGAACGACCAAAACATGTGTATTATGATGAAGAGCCTATTACATGGTAGTCCATAAAACACTTAGGATGCAAGGCTTTATCACATTTCAAACACTTGAACTTGGCTTTTCCTCACATTCATTTCCTCCACAGCGACGTTCTGTGCTAATGGGTATAATCCAATGCTGTTTACCGTCATACTGTGTGGTGGACAAGGGTTTGGAAGGCTTTCCGTGTGGTGTGTGTGGTGTGGTTTAGTGTGGTGCAGTTCCATATGTGACGAGAAAGCTCAGCTGAATCACATATCTTCGAAATGCGAATAAAGAGTCTGTCTCTTTATTACATTCATTTTTTCTCGTGAGTAACCAACTGTTCACCAACGACACATGTAAAAAGTAGGCAAATATTGACATATATTGGCAAATATTTAGCCTTTTTTCATTAGACCAGTTCCCAGAGACTCAGTTTTCAAAGTTGGTTGCTACCGTGACGACATTATTGTCGTTTCAGCGACACAAAAATACGTCGTCAGACATCCTGTAATCGCTGTAGCCCGATTCTTCCTTCTTGAACTGGTAGACATCTCTTAGCGGGCAGTTCTCAACACGGTTAACCTTTATTGTGCCAGTCGCATAGTAGCCTAACTCTCGCAGATGTCTCATCAATGACAACGATGTGAAAAATTGTCAAAGTATATTTTTATGTCACTTTGGGCTGAAAAGTTTCCGAGTTCTATGAGGGTGAGGACTACCCTCATAGAACTCGTCCCAAATGGTTTAGGTTGGCATTATTCTCCTCATCAGATTTGTCACTGTCCTCATATGTAGCCTCATCACCTCGCTCAATAGGTGGTTCAACATAAATAAAGTCTTCCGCAGTCTCATTATCATCCTCGCATTTTAAAGCCGATAAAATGTCATGCACCTTCAAGCTGTAACAAGCAACCGAAAACCACACCTTAGAGCGCAATATGCATGACGTCCGATTTATGGACGGCAGTAAAATTACACTCATTAAAAACCGAACTAACAATTTTGGCATGAAAAAAAAACTTACGTATGCCTAGGAATACACTATATCAACAAACACAGTAGATTTGTTAAACGTTTATTGTAAAAATTTCCAAGAAAATGCAAAATATCACTTACCATTTACTCAAAACAGTTCGACCGCGTGCCGCCATTTCGGAAAATGACAACTGACAAGCGAGTTATGTCATTCAGCTGTTTGAAACGGGGTTGCAAGTGTAGAAAAAATATTAAATTTTACATTGCAAATAAAAAAAATCAAATTTTTTTTTTTTCGTCAGTGAAATATAAAGAATTTCCGTCTGTCCGATTTATCGGACGGAGACTAAGGAATAATGCTTGTTTTCTTTGACGTGAAACTAAATATTGAAATCGGAAAACATAAGCTTTTCTTTTTGTCTTTAAATCATGTTAGAAAACTAGAAAATTGGTGAATTCTCACTTCAAGAAAACTATTTCTCAAGAGGATTTTCATCCAGAAAACTTAACTTGCTGGTAGAATGTGAAATTTTAAAAATTCAGAAACTTCAGAAAATTCACACAATAAATTGTGGTGCTTAGCCCATATTATATTTAGCTGGAGGAAAAAGTTACAATATGGGTCCCAAATTCATTTTGGAGTGCCATGATATACCGAATGATATACCAGAAACGTAAAACCACTTCAAAATCTTACTTCGTCTTCTGTCAACAGATACCTCACTTTTGATACTAATCAATACTGATTACTAATGAAACGGAGATGAATTCATTAAATAATATTTATCATTTAACAAAGTACACTTCAACTTGATCAAAACTAGAGTACAAATCATGGCGGGATGATTCCTTGCAGGCCATGTTTACGATGTAATATTTTATTTAAAAATGAGTATCTATTATCGCGGATGTAGCGTTTAGCTGACTTCCCAATGTATGTTTGTCTTTTTATAGTTTCTTTTGTATCCTATCGAAATGTCATGACATCGGGTCATTTTCAAAAACTCGACAAGGACCTGAGCATTTCTTCAGTCAAATAACTTCGAATTATGCTCACGAATTTTTTTTTTTAGTGTTTGTCATGTCCATTGACAATTTATGTCAATTGACATGATATGAATTTTTTTTTGTGGCGTAGGATGTTACGAGTATGGCTACAACACCCTTCAATGATAATTAAGACAATGGAGACTGCTCAGTAACTTTAAGCGCTTTTTTTGAAAAGCGTTTTTCTCTATTTTTGGAAGATAAAAAGTGTCCCCAAAGCCTTAAAAAAGTGCTGAATACAAAACATTAGATAAACCTGCTGACGATCGGTATTGAAAAAAGCCTTCGATACCGTTTGACTAGACGGCTTATGGCATAAGCACAAAGAATGTAGTAGCCCAGTATACCTCCACAAACTGATTTCAACCTTCCTGAGATACAAAACTTACCAACTTAAAACTCGATGGTCAATATGAACTGTGAAAACCGCTTCAGCTGGTGTGTTACAAGGTTCATGCCTAAGTCCAAAACTTTTTAATATATACACATTTCTTACCCAGAAGCCAAAACTACCAGCTAGCTGCTTTTGCTGACAATACTTGCTTGTACACTTGTGACAACAACCCCAACCTGATCATCTCCAACCGACAGGAAATGCTAGAAGGCTGACTTTAGTAGAGAACATAAGTTAATCATGCTGACTAACAACCCCAGAAACTCTCAGGTCAAATGATTCCCTGGTCAGACGATCTGACCTATGTGAGTCTTAAATTCGACTGTAAGCTTTCGTATGAAAACGTTACAGAGCACATAAGTTCTAACTGGCTATTCTACGACTGACTGGCTATTTTACAGTGGTAATGAAAGAAAAGGACGATTGTTAGTGAAAGCAGCCATCAAACTTCAGAATCGACAAAATACAAACGCGAAAGCGAGTTTGACCACCGGCTTCAATTTACAATTCAAAAGTCAGCATCTCTTTTACAAGACTATATACCCTCAACATTCCGAAAGAGCTCTCGAACTTATCTGGTCTATTGTCATCTTGAACAAAGAGTATGACAGGTGCATTTATCTTTTCAATACAGAATATGTGACATGTGCAGAGCTTGACTTACCGATCTTACGCAGGTGAGACTGAAAAAATTGTATTCGCTTAATATTTTGGTCAGCTAGAACTCAGTTTAACCATGTTTTAGTCTGAACTATGGTTTCAGATTTTTTATCCTGAATTGTATAGAATCGATCAAAGCATTGAATTTGTTAAAATGGACGCCACCAGTAGTTGTAAAAAGGACTTGTCCAGTTGCCTGCAAGCATGAACCCCTTACTATTTTTTTTGATCTCTTTAACCAGGGTTTGTTGTGTTGACCAATCAGAAGATAACCTTTTACGATAACACAGGTCTCCTGTTAAATCACATGTTAATGAGGCGCTGGGACCGCCTTCTTGATGTCACTTTTCGAAAGGGTGTCGTCTTTCATTGCAATCGACTACTTCTTTACCATCCCGTGCCTTCTTTACCACCCCTTGCCCCGAAGTAAGGAAGAGCGGCTAACAAGAAATATAAACACGGTACTAATGGTAATGAAGAATGCAACCAGCGTCCAGAAAAATGTCAATAAGGACATTAAAAACGGGATTGACGAACTTGAAGTCCTTGTTGTCAGAATCCAGCACTACCGCCGCAGATGGCTACTGGCAGAGAGTGAGCTGAATGAGCTGCAGAAAATGTCAAAATGTCCTCCTCACATCCAAAATACTACTCCTTGTGTGAAGGACAAAACGTCGGCATGTAGTCCACTAAAACCTGATCGCAGGAAAAGGGGCTCGTGGGAACAGACAATAGTCACGGAGAGCAGATATGTGCTGACTTCCAACTGGTGCGCTCCAAATCGCAACAGAAGGCCCCGAAGCGAAGAAAAGATCTGATCGAACAGTCGCTCGAAAAGCGCGATGGCACAAAACTCAGCACGATATCTATAAACACAGGCGCAAGCAGCGTAGGGATGATCTGTTAATCAAGCTTTCAGATGGGAGGACTTACGCCGTGGTCCTCTAGGAGATCAGGCAAAATATAGAACCCGAAAAAAAACGGTGACCAAAACAGGCGGTCTCCTTGTAGAACTTGGGGCGGAGTCCACCCACAAGGGCCTGTTCGAGGGTGCCGTCAAGGGCCTCCTTGGCTCTTAAGCTGTTATTTTGACATTACAGCCAATGGCCTCTTTGCAAATAAGAGACATAGACTATGTTGCGGATGCCAAAGACGTAGAAGAATCCATTTGACAAACTCTTCCTACGGTGACTGACGCCTAGCAATCCCAGAGGGCAAAGTGTGGTAATGGAAGACATCGTAGAAAAAGACGCAGTGCAACTCCTGGCCAAGGAGAAAATTAAAATCGGCCAGGTCGTGTGTGAAATACGCCGGTGTGTAGTTCTAGCTTGATGCTATAAGTGCCTCAGGTACGGACACATTTCCTGGAACTGCAAGGGACCAGATCGGAGCAACCTGTGCTACAAGTGTGCCACTCCCGGCCATAAGGCGAAGGAGTGCCCAAATAAACCTAGCTGCATCTTGTCAAAAGCTAAGGAATTGAAGACCTGGCCCATATTCCAGGAAGTGGTTGGTGCCTGGAGTTCAAAGAGGTTCACACGAAGAGAAAATCGCAGACATGATCTTCGTTTTGCAGATCAACCTACACGGTAGCTCAACCGCAAAATACTTACTCGACCAGGTTGTGAGGGAGAAAAAAGTCGACCTGCTACTGATATCTGAGCAACACCACATCAAGGAGGAGGCAAACTGGTATTGCGCCCGATTCGGCACCGCGGCATCTGGGTGCGGGATAGCGCTCTACTCTCAGTCTGGACTTTTTCCAGCGAGGATGACTTTGTGTTGATTGAGTGTGCGGATATGACATTTGTAAGCGTCTATCTCACGCCGAATAGATAAATTTAACTCTTCCAGAGCAAATTCGAAGAACTGGAGGACGCTGTCTCGAGCTCAGAAGGCCAAATCCTTGTGGGCGGTGACGGTATTACCAAGGCGGTAGAATGGGGAATGACTCATCCAGATCCGAGAGGAAAGAGAATCCTAGAAAGGTGGCTAGGAGGGAACTGGTCATCATGAACATTGGGAACACAACAACTTTTTGACGGGGAGGCTGCTTGGGAACAATGCTGGACGTGGCAATTGCTTCGGAGCCCTTAGTGCCTAGCTTACACAAATGGAGTGTAGTCTAGGACTACTCTGCGAGCGATCACCAGTGCATTGCTTTCGAAATTGGCAGGCGTGCTTCTCATTGCTAAAATAGATGTTGACTCGTTTTCCACAGTCCTAATGGGCGTTGAAACCATGACCTGGACGAGAGGAGTCTCAGCTAAATGCATGGTGATCTCCACCATGAGACTTATCAAGTCTGCGTGCAACTGGTCTATGCCAAGGTGACGGCCACTGCTGGCTGTATTCTGCTGGTTAGCAGAAATTGCAGAAAAGTGAAGAGAATGTCATAGACTTAGCTGCGAACCCCAACGTTCGAAGGAACGAGACGAGTCGCATTCCCGGATTCTGGCAAACAGATAGGCTAGAAAAGTTCTCCGTAGGTCGATTAACGAGAGCAAGGCTCGCTCCTGGCGTTAGCTCATTGAAGGCATCAATAGGGCCCCATGGGGCTTGGGTTACAAGTTTGCCATGTGGAAACTTGGAGTCGCACGGAAGCCCTGTTTGCTTGAAGCGGAAAAAATGGACGAGATTGTTCGAGCGCCTTTCCCTGTGCATTCCATCCGTCCCAACGACTAAGACGGAGAAAGTCCGGTAGAATTCCCACTTTTTAGTACCATCGACTTTGACCGGGCGGTGAAATTATTAAAAACTAAAAACGCTACGGGGCCAGCCAGTATCCCAGGGAAAGTGGTGCAGCTTGCACATCAACTTTCCCTTGACATGTTGCTCAGCACATTGCTGAGCAACTGCTTGCAGCAGGGCGTGTTCGCAAATTGCCGGAAAGAAGCGAGGCTTGTGTTCATTAAAAAGGGGAAGGGAAATCCGGAGCATCTATCTTATACCGGCCCTTATGCATGTTGAACGCCGCCGGGAAAGTGCTTGAGAGGCTCATCAGAGAGAGGCTTGGGGAGACTATCCGAGCTGCTGGAGATCTATCTCCTTCAGCGCATCAGGGGCTTCTCGGTGCTCTGAAATATTTCCGGGTTCTGAAGTATTTGACGCGGATATTGAAGGACTACCTAAAAGATCGGAACCCCGTCTATGACACATTTGGGGATCGGCGAAGAATGAAAGCGACATCATTGGTGGCGCAAGGCTCCATTCTTGGTCGAGACCTATGGAATGTCTCGTATGACAAGCTTTTGAGGTTGCCGCAACCGAAGGAGTCACGTTTGATCGGTTACGGAGATGATGTGACAGTACTAGTTGCCAAACGTACTGTCGAACAGGCGCGACTAAAACTGGGTGCGATAATGCGTCGAGTGAACGAGTGGTTGACAGACCGTGTGTTAAGTCTAGCGTTTGAAAAGACCGAGGTTGTCATACTGACAAAGAAACGTATCCCTCGTGTTATTTCCGTTCGGGTGGGGAAAATGATTAAAATGAAAATGATCATGAGTCGAAAGAATCAATCAGATACCTTGGCTTGATGATTGACTCGAAAATGAGCTTCTTCGAGCACATTCGAGCGAAAGCATATAAGACTGCTGCAGGAGTGTCAGCTCATAGCCGCTTTATGGCAAACACGGGGGAACCAGCCCCGAGTAAGAAAAGAAGTCTGGGCTGACGCTGTTGGCAAGGAATCGTACCGAAGGCGTCTCGCACAGGTACAGAGGCGAGGAGCTTTGCGGATTGCAGCTGTGAATCGCACTGTCTCTGAACCAGCAGTGCTGGTAACCTTGAGGGTGGTTCCTGTTATGTTACTCGCGGAAGAACGAAAGCGAGTGTACCTACGTAGGGAGGGGGGGGGGGGGGGGCGGTAAGAGAAGTCGCCAGCCAAGAGGAAAGGAGAAGGACCCTAACCTTGTGGCAGCAATCATGGGTAACCGAAAAGCGAGGCAGGTGGACCGCCTGGCTGATTAGTGACTTGGGGCCGTGGTTCTGCAGAACGCATGGTATAACTAATTATTATCTGACGCAACTGCTCAGTGAGCACGGATATTTTCAGTCTTACTTGTATAACATGGGAAAATCACCGTCGCCTGCTTGCTTGTTCTACCCGAGGATGACAGTCAACGCCTGCCAGATGTTCTTTGCATGCGGATGGTGGACAAGACTCAGTTTGCATCTCTTGGAGAAAATAGCCTTCCTGTTGCTAGAGAAGGTAACGGGGAAAATGATGGAGTCAACAGACAATTGGAACTGCGTATCGTATTACGTATGGGCGGTCCTTCTTATGAAGAAGGCCATCATGGACCGCTCGGCGGCGCAAACGGAAGGGGGATCTCTCTGGTGGTAATCTTCTTCCTTTCCATCCATCCGTGCAGAAAGAGGGATTTCCCATAACCAGAAGGAACCGCTAGGCGACGATTAATGAGACCTAGTCCAAAGTCATGTGACAAACAGTTCCAGGCTAGGTTCTTGGAGTGACAGGAGAGATGTGAAGTCGGTAGTCTTGTTGACACCGGGAGTCAGACACTCAGAGTGTAAATACCTTCACCTCTCAACCATAAAAAAACCCAACCCGTGCCCTCGGAACTAGATTCTTTAAAGATCTCTAGAAAGAAAGATGGTGACTGTTATTCCTCCAATTACCAGTACCGCCTATTCAGTGACTGTTCTTTATGCTGATGCGATTCAGGATGCTGATCGTCTTCTACTGTGCCAATCATTTACGGTGCATGTCCCTATTAAGACCTTCTCTCCATACTTCTGATAGGCATGCCTGAAGAACAATTTATTTCTTTCCTAATTAAATTGCCTCACAAAAATGATTTTGTTTCCAAAGAAATTAAGAAATTTTATGCGTTAAAATGCAATGATTTAAGTTAATTTCTATGAAAAACTATAACAGTAAGACTGCAACAAATGAGGTCCAGTTTCAATATCCAATCGTAGGTTCAAGGTGGATAATTCTACAGGATAATATCTTCTGCAGGCTACATTAATTTCCAACTTTTAATTTATTTACTGAAGGAGTGCATTGACTGCATTCAATTTTCAGCCTTCTTTTCTGGTGTTGAAACATATTCGGTATTCAAATAATAGGTGCAGTATTAGCATGGTTGATTGCGTTTACCATTCTTCGAAGTTATTCATCGCGAACGATTAATCGCCAAGTTTGTCGGTCCATCAATGCCGTGTTGAATGATTATCGGACAAGTGTTGAAAATCAACACAAAGACTTAATGGTTAACAATCCATGGCAAACGTGTAAAATGTGAAACGGAAGTAATTTGATGGTGTCAGCCACTACGTGAAGACAATGAGTAATTGCTTATTGTCTTGATGACTATTCAGACCAGCCCTTTCCGTTCTCTCACATTTTGCAGACTGTTATCGACCTGGATTGAATTACATACGAAAAGCATGCAATCAGCAAATTAGCCACCGAGATATCATCCTGTTGAAATAAAGAAATTTTGTCATATCATATGAGTTGGAGCTGTAAAACAGCACCAGGTTGTACACATGTGCATGAGTCTAATTAAATCGATGTCAGTATATTTGGAGCCTTGCACTAAATTACTGATGTGGCAGTCCAAGGAATCCGTAGTTACCTCTGAATGTAGTTAGAGAACAGGAACTAGTCTAAGATCGAGTATATTAGGTTGGACTGAGGATGGATTGCTTGCATTGCGCATCTGATGTTGCTTCGTAATTTGTCAAACAATTAAAAGCAGTCAAGCAAGACTAAGGCATCCTGCTATGGATTGATGAATACGGAAGCATTTTCCTGTAAAATATATACCTAAGGTAATCATATTTAATTACAATTTAAAGTAGTGCCAATAATTACATGTATAAAGAGCTGAATTAAATGCATTAATTCTCATCGTTGAATAAATAAATTTTAAAATCAATCGTGGAATAGTTAGAATCAATGAAAAAATTTCATAACAAAATCAACATAAGAATTTTCTTTTCAAATGATTAAGAAATACATTGATTTATTTCTACGTCATGATCAATAATTTTCCTTGAGTATATAAAATAAAAATATAATATAAAAAAATATATAAACTAATATTGTGAAAGCAACAGACGATAAATACAGCGAAATTTGCAAATGATTTAAAGCTAGGCATCCCTTTAGAATTTTCAAATGATTTAAAGCCAGGAATCCCTTTAGAATCTTCCAAAACTCTTTTTTCTTTTGGTTTTACATACTTTGGAAGTATAATACCCAAAGAATATACTGTATTCTTCTCTATTATTCTGTATTCTACTCTGTATTCTACTCTCTAATATATCCAAAGATACACACTAAAGTTTGAAAGGTTGTGAGTATATTTATAATATTTTTTGTGTCAAATATGTCGAAAAAAATGGTCAAAAGTTCAAACTTTGGAGTAAAAAGGCTCCCAAATTTTCGGGTTTGCACTTTTATAAATTTTTAAGGCATATCTTTCTCCTTAATATGCCAGTAAACCAATGAAATTTGTTAAATCTTTTTTAGGTCAACAGCTAAAGAGTGACAGCTGCAGCACTTTTCGATGTCACGGAAAACAGGCGTCCGAAAACCGAAAAACTAATAACGCAGCCATTTTTTTTGGTAATCTCAAAAAAATGTGCCACAAACTTAAATGTCACAATTAAATTATGTCAAGATTCGCAAATGATTAGATTATTTTATTCCCTCTGAAAAAAATTTCATAAAATTCCTATTTTTCACGCTTCTAAAGGGATTTCTGGCCTTAAGAATGGTTAACCCTTTCCTAAAAGATTGATTGAAGAATCGTGAAATAGAACATTCAAAGGGACTACAGTTTTTTTTAAAAATTTTCAGTTCTGTGGTTTCGAGAAATAATTGCGGGACGCATATGTCCCCCAAGAAACTTTGCACAGCAAGGTGTATACCTATAGTGAAGAAAATAACTTACATTTTTTCATCGATTATCTATATTTACACTTAAGGGGAAACATCACTGTAGAGGCATAAAAACGTTAATTTTTTTTTCAAAATCCAAACAATTTATCGAAATTTGGTAAGAAGATCTTTTATTGTACATATGCTTAACATATGTTTTTACAAAACAAAATGGCGGCTCCTCAGCATTTCTCCAGAAACACCGATTTTTTCATAGCTCACGGCCGGACCGTTTTCTCCTCAAATTTAAAGGTTATGGTTATCAAAAAAAATGTCGATAAAGCATGATGACAGCCAGAGAAGTACATAGGATTTTTTCAAAAAAGGGATTTTTGACAAAATAGCGTTGTTTTGAATTAAAAAAAACTGTTAAAAACACGAAAAAATGCTCCAAAAAAATGAAAAAAATCATACATACTTCCTAGCAGACACTTGTTTTGACCATGCTGTGAAAATTTCGAGTAACTCGAACAAAAATTGTTTGTTTAAGCTTAAGTACTTGAAAAATCATGGATAAATTTGTTTAACATTTAGTCTGCAAAGCCTGCCCTATATAATTGACCTTCCAGATTCTTCTCCTCCTGTTGCCTTTCCTTCTTAATCGATTGACCATCACTCCTCGCCTGTTTTGTCTCATCGGAGTTGGATTTTCCAGCATGGCAATGCGTGTAGCGTCGGTGACATGCCTCGTTCTGGACGACCTACGATCTCTTCAATTGAGGACAACATTAAAACCATTAAGGATATGGTTCCTGAAAATCGTTCTGCAAATGTTAGAAAGATGGTAAGAGAGCTTGACATCTCTCGCGAGTCCGTTCGAATGATTTCGGAGGATATTTTGGGTATGAAACGCGTTCTTGCTCGAGTCGTCTCGATAAGGCTGAATATTCTTCAAAAAGAGTAGCGATAACAGATCTCTTTGGACATGCTTCATTGTGCGATTTCCGATCCCATATTCATGGAGAGCATTAGAACTGGCAATGAGACATGGGTGTATGAGTTTGAAATGCGAATATGTCAACGATCATTGGAATGAAGGGGAAAAAACGAGCCGAAACCGAAAAAACCACGCCAAAGCCGCTCAAAAATCAAGGTGATGCTCAGTGTTTATTTTTTATATTCGTGGTTTGGTGCATCATGAATCGGAGGGACAGACGGTCAATAAGGAGTCCTATTTGGCCGTATTGAGGCGTTTGCGTGAGACCATCCGTCGAAAACGGCCGGAATTGTGGAAGAACAATTCATGGATTTTACACAATGATAATGCACCATTGCATCGCGTCACGATTGTGACCGAATTTAAAGCCAAAAACGCAATAAACACCATCGATGAACCACCGTATTCACTGGATTTGGCTCCGAGTGACTTTTTCTTGTTCCCCAAACCGAAATTGCCGCTCTATGGAACCCGTTTTCAGTCAATCGAAGAGATAAAGATAAAGATTTGCTGAAGGAGTTGCAGGCCATCCCAAAAAGTGCTTATGAAAAGTGTTTCGAGGACTGGACAAATCGTTGGCATAGGTGTATTGCATCTGATGGAGATAACTTTGAAGGCGACAAATTAAATATTAATGAATAATTACATATTTTGCGTTTTATTTACAATTTCCGGATACTTTTTTGTCACAATGTATATTTAAAATTGGTGCGAATTCCGCTATGCAAGAGAAGTGAGCAGCGCCGCGCTAATTTAAAAATTCGATAAGGCTCATTTTAGCGAAGTCCAAGCACTTCCTTCGATTGGCCTCACGAATGAAATATTTTCGCCTAGCTGTACGACCATTGTATCCAGCCAATCGCAAGCCATTCCTTACAGTACCCGTCGACATATGAACGCCTGCAGTTTCTACGAGCTGAGAAGGATCTTGTGGTGCATTTATTTTTAGGTTATCCCTGACTTTTTGAACGATTTCACGCCGGCTGTGCTCAATAAGAATACGAGAATGGCTACACCGACGCTTGTTTTCAACCTTTTGTTCGTCCTACAATACTATCAACAATGACTTGTATACTAGATTTAGGTCTTCCAGTAAAACGAACATTTCCTCCCAATAATTTGCATTGATTATGTAACTGTATGATGAGCTTTTTCTCCTCTCGGCAAGCTTCATTCCGTTTCGGGCTCATTTTCACAAACTTTCGCTAATTTTTCACTTAAGGAACGAGACATCAGCACTAAAAACAACTAAATCAGGTCGGACCTTCCTTCTGACTGACCAGCTGTTGACATTTCCGATCGAAGTTAGTTAAATAAAGGGTGTCCTTGAAGTTCCTGCGTGTTAAGTGCAACCGTACGAAATTTTTTTTGCGCGTCCTGGAGGGTGGATTTAAGTTCGCCGAACTTTGCTTCATTACTGATTTTCTTTGTTTTTGTTTTTGAGTGAGGCTTAATTCATTAGACTTGATATAATTATGTGATGCAAATAGAAAAATTCAAAAATTTCTGCAAAAAATGCAAATATTGCTTTTCATTCAAAGCTGTTGGTCGTACGTACACTTTTTACACTCACTGTATGTTCAAACCAACTGTGAACAGAGCGTAAAATAAAATGTTGTTAACAACCATCATATCATGATTACTACCTGATGATTGTGTCAAGGCTCCGTGGCCAATAAAGTAGAGAATTATCGTCGATCTGTAGCAATCCCTTAAGCAAACACAACGATCGGAAGAAAAGCTACAAATAACCAAGGTGTTGGTACAATACATCCATTGAAGCTGTGCTATATGTCCCCTGAAAATTCACTGGTAAAAAAGTGTTTAGGAGGAGCATGTAAATAATTTATTGTATTAAACCATCGTAGTCACAGAACGGCCGCACTCACACACTCCGTGGACAACTAGTCATTTGTTCCGGACGAATCTTAAATGAATTTGCCCTCAATACCTATCAAACGAAATAGGACAGCCTGAAAAAGCAACCTATAAACATATCCTGCAATCTACGCTCTGAATGTAAGGGTCACTGTCGGGCTCAGCAATTGTTGCATAGCGTAAGCACAAAGTAAATAGACGACTTTGAACGAAATTGCGATCTAACGATATTCAAACAAAATAAGTAGAATGTAACAACTTATCGTTTAACAAGAAAAATTCTGAAAACTTTTGTGTGAAAACATCGCAAAAACATACGAATCTGCTTCTGTTTAATTTTTTTTCTATTCCTTTCTGATAGAAGCAAAATGTCATAATCAAAAATAATATGGTCGTGGTTAGACCATTTTGAAGTGGCGTGTAGCTATAGCGTAATTGTACGGATTACGGTCTGACTCTTAGAGTGTGATAGATTTAAAGATGGCCGAACTGTGACGACGACGAGCTGGCCTCACACTGTCATAAGGATGTGAATTCCGAGGAGTCTGACACCGACGTGTACCCCCGGGTCCACTTTTCGGCCACTTGAAAGTTCACTAAGCTATTGGCGGACCAGCACTGTTCGATGAGGTGTGTGGACGTGGGACGGATCACCAATAGACTGACAAGGCGACTTGCCAAATCTCAGTCTAGGTGAAAAGTTGTGGCCCGAGTTTAACGACCGTGTATTTAGGTATCCTCGACCGAAAAACTAAAAAAAAGAGCCCTACGCAACCATCTAACGAGTGATTCGACTACACGAAAGCTAGGTCAGTCGGCTAGATTGACTACAGAACAAGAAACTGACCTTGTCAGAAGAATCATAAGTTTAGCTGATGTTTGAGTGCAATCGAACATATCTTTGCATAGCACCATCAGCAGGAAGTTCTGACAGCCAAAGAGAGAAAGAGAGTTCATCAAACAGCGAATGAGCGCGCTGAAAGTGTGACTGTGGTAGGCTGCGTAAATGCTATAGGACCAGGTATTCTTCCAATGATATTGTTCAAAGTAATTTACCTCCAGGCTCTTTGTTGAAGATGACGCCAAAAAGAATTATCACGACAGAAGCTTTCATACAGTTTATTAATCATTTGCATAAATACAGAATATCTGGGCGATTTCTCCTCATATTTGATGGTGCAAAATCCCACCTGGACTTTAATATTGTCGAGATCGAGAGATGGCATTACTTTAAATTCTCTTCCGTCAAACACCACGCACGAGTTACAACCCATGGATAAATCAGTTTATCGTTCTTTTGAGCACCATTGGGACCAATAGTTGATTAGATATGTCAGTCAGCATCCCGAACCAACCCTTAATAAGACAAACTTCAATCTCATTGTCTCACAAGTATGGCCGAAATGTATGACTATTACCAATATCTCGAATATGTTTCACGCTACAGGGTTATATCCATATAACCCAGATGCTAATCCTGATGAGGCGTTTGCACCCTCTACGTTGTCAGAACTTCCAAATCCTACAAACAGTGAGAAAATTGCTGTCTTATCTGATGAATCGGTATCGGAGGAACAAGAGAATTTCAACTGCAAATGTGGAAGATTCAGATGGGTTAGGCACTGTGAATTTGCTGCTGTCCTATTTTTTGTGGTAGGGAGGTGAAGGCTGTTTACGCCTTGAGTGTGGGACTCCCAGACGCAAATTGCTTTTGGACTACCCACTAGACACCTCCCCTGTCAACCTGAGAACCTAGCCTGGAACCGTTTTACACACTACTTCGGGCTAGGCCTCGTGTTCCTACGCCTAGAGGCGCATTCGCATTATGGGTATCTCTCCTCAAACGGGAAGGATGGGAGAGGAAGGAAGTGCTACAAAAGAGATCCATCCACCCCCGATGCATCCCAGTGCTCCAATAAAGCTCTTTTCAATATCAGCACGGCCCGAGCATATTGCGCCACGCGTTTCCAATTGTCAACTGTTGTCAGCATTACTCCGACGATAGTTTCCGGACAGAGCTCTCCGATTTCACTGCTGGCTCCACCTTTTGCAGTAGAAGAATGTGCGACAGGCGTCATCCGGTTCCCCTGCACAAAACACACAGTTAGGAGACCGTGCTTTGTCAATTTTGTACAGGTAGGACCGAAAACAATCGTGCCCGCTTAAGAGCTGGGTCAAGTAGAAATCGGTCTTCCCATGCGTTCGACTGAACCACGGCCTCAGGTCAGGGATCAGACGTGCAGTCCACCTTAACCTTGTTTCTTGTTCCCAGGACTGTTGCCAATCGCTGAGAGAGCGACGTCTCTCTTCCTTGGTGATCTCTTCTCTTTGATCTTCGCCTCTGCGCAGGTTAATACTTCTGCGCTCTCTCACAAGGAGGGTGATGGGCATCTCCCCTGCGATTACCAGCACTGCCGCCCCGGAGACCGTTCGGTATGCGCATGCGATACGCAATGCTCCTTGTCTCTGCACCTGTGGCAACCGCTTCCGGTGTACCTCCTTGGTGAGAGCGTCGCTCCACAGTTCTGATCCGTAGAGTAGAAGCGACTGCACAACGCTCATTAAGAGCCGTCTCCTTGATGTGGTGGGCCCCCCCCCCTATGTTGGCCATTAATTGGGTGAGGGTCGTTACACGCGCTGCAGCTTTGTCAGTGACACCAAAGTGTAATTTTTGTTTCTAAAGCAATTTTTTTCATTTGTTACAAAGTTTAATAAGTAAATATAAGTATTTCAAATTAACAGTGCATTTTTATGGTTTATAAGCTAGTCAGGTAATGAAAAAATTAAGGTTGACCTTATTTGGTTACATAATTAAAAATATAAAAATAAAACATCTTATTAATTACATAATTGGAAGCTTATAGTGTTACCAAAAATATAACTGAAACTCTAAACTTTCATGTATTAACAACTTAATTTTTTATTGAAAACAGAAACAAATACCATAAACACTTGGAGCACCTTTTATTTTAAATCACTACAAAATTCACACATTAAAGTTCGTCCTCCACACGAAATTCCTCCTGTTAACGTATCTTATGATGTTACCCAAAAAATGTCCTGTCGACAAATCTTATCATGTTGGAACCATTTCCAACGACATCCACTGTCGCTTGACCATTCCATCGCACCTTGGCGCGGTGATATCTTTAGTATCACAGGAGTCAAGTTATTCACATTCTTGCCTTAATTTCTTAACTGAATTACTTTATGACTTAACACTTATTGAAATTTCTTATCTTATCGATCGCAGCAATCGCAATTTCATTCCGCTCGCCGGACATACAAAGTTACAACAGGAATTATGACAGAATTATAAGTATGTGAAACCAAGGCGATTCGGCCGAAACGGGCACACATAAGTTAAGGGAATGACTTCGCTCTAAAAGGAAAGCGCTCATGTTACACGAAACATTTTTCACTTGGAAAACATTTTTATTGCCTACCGTACACATGTTGCTATCATGTTCATGTTCTTTGTCGAGGTCGAGGGTTGGGGGAAGGCTGGTAGCTTCATGCATGGATAATCCTCGAGGTATGACGAGATGGCGTTCGAAGGGCTTTAGCAGTTATCGGGGAATATCTACTGACCTGGGAATGAAAAACTCACCAACAATATAAGATGATATGATCCGACTTCTGTTTATTTGAATTCGCGCAATAAAATTTGTAAGAACTAACTTTAACCGGGATCCTTGCAAGGTGATGAAATTTATACTTCCTCTAAACCTCACATCTCCTATACCAATTGCTCCCATACGCTTTCCAATAAACACACCCATCTGTTGCTCTCTAATAAACTTGATTCCACACATTTGCATGCTTTTCGCTCGGCTGCAATATTCTGCACATCGTCCTGAAGGTGTTTGAAACGATTACCCGTAATCATCAACTAATTTGCATTCCCGCCAACTCCTAAAAGTGTTAACTCCAATTTCTTGTGATCAATTCATATGCCGCCCTGTAATTATGTATCGTAATTGCGACGATGAAACGTATGCTTGGTATGAGAGAGGCCGCGACGGTTAATGGTATTGTTGGTTGCCGAGGAGTGGTATGGCAAACTTACTTGCGAGTAGTAGCACGACAGGCTCATGAACAAACGATTGAAAAGCTGCGTGAAAACACATACGCGCCCGAATGAAGTCAGTCGAGGATGAGGTGTGCATCATGGTGAAGAGGATAATATGAGATTTGGTGGAAGTGATGCGCACATATTCTTCAATAATGGCACGGCCGCTTATTGTTCTGTACGTTCATTGAAGGATGAACTTTAACTACTGGTTCCTCCTTTTGCTTTGTCGATTCCGGTATGCTTGCGAGTGCACCAGCCTCAGTTGGATGTGATGGATTGTTGAAGACCAAATAAATAAGCACTTTGAACGTAAGGAGAGTAGTGCTAAATGGTAAACCTGGCGTTCGAAGGAACTATTTAATTTTTGCAAAGGATATATGAGTTGAAGATGTACAAAATTTTGAAAAGCCGAAGCGACACATTGTGGTCAGGAAGGTTCTAATGGCCCTATTTGAGTAATAATTACACCATTAGCTATGGAACCGAAAATCGTTTCATATGAGTTGGTTTCCCTTTTCAAGTTCCTTCCTCAGATATCTGGGCTCTGAGGCAGGAAATTTTTAGTTATTATATTACTTTGAAATGTAACATGCTCTGCATGCAGATCAATGCAGTCATCATACTCTCATCATGCAACGTATGTTGCAGAGGAAAATCTGTTGTAGCTCGATTCTCCTTAATGGATAAAAGAGTCATACACAATCCGACCTCAATAGTATTTTAAACAGAAACAGTGGTCACGATGGAGTCATTTTTGGTGGAGACCTAAATGCGAGACAAACACACTGGGGAGATCATACTACAAATGCCAACGGAAGCTTTCTCTTCGGCTGGATCTTCTCAGATAACCAAACTTCTTTGTGCGTTATCAATGCCGGAGTGCCTACATTTCCCAGAGGAAGCTCCTTCCTAGATAACTGCAGACACCATGCTGAAGCTCTCATCAGCCCGGAAACTAGAAACATTAATTGCATAAGTGTGTCCACTTTGCGTTGATACTCAATATACTTCTTCCATAAAACGCTCAAATCACTCCCCCCGCTACGCTCTCTCGTTCATGCGCCAGTGTGAATTGGAGCAGACTAAACGAAGAATTGCCGCTCCAATTAGAAGGTAAAGTCGCAGAAAATCCAGTTATAGTGACCAAGATATAGAAAACAAGGCTCAAATGCTGTCCTCGCTTATCCGTAATTCGATCGATATGCATGCTCCAGAAAAGGTGCCCCTGTTAACAAAGTTTGGAGAAGTCTCCCAATGCATCTTAGATCTGATCTGAGATCTTAGATCATCGGAACTGGAACCGTGTGAATAGCGAGTATATGATGCTAAAATCACAAATAAGCTGTCTAGACACACTCATCAGAATAAAAGCACGCGCCGAGACAAACGCGGCATTCAAAGTTCGTCTTACCGCTATGAAACCTGCCCCTCACGTTTTCGGAGCGATTAACTCTCTGACAGGACAGGACAGGAGACCTCACTGCAGAGTTCAACATAAATAAAGACCCAATAAAACATAACGGTCAGACATACACCACCCTTGAGGAAAATATACTCGTCTGCTCATCCTTCTACAGCCAGTCTTTCCGCGAAAAGGCCCCAGAATATGAATCAATAACTGCTGCCACCACAATGAAAGTACGCTCATTCGTCAATGGATATCAGGACTCTCTTTTAACAGTCTTCTCACCAAACAACAGCGCTTCCAATCCTACATGCTCCAAATTCAAAGAATTCTTCGCAACACCAGGTGAAGTACTCTTCTACCTTCAATCTCTCAACAGCAAAAAGTCGATCGGCTCGGACATTCCCAATTACGTACTCAAGAAATATAGCGAGGCCATTTATAGACCACTCACCACGATCATCAACCATTGCATCAATAATGGATATTTCTCTAATGTCTGGAAAACCGCTAAGCGAATTCAGGCCAATATTACTATTTGCCAACCTTGGCAAAATACTGGAAAAGACAATACTCAGACTATTTAACATATTCGCAAAAACCCTAAGACCCTGCGAACGATTCGGGTTTAAGGAAAAAGTCTCTACCGAACAAGCTTCTGTCTTCTTACATGACTACATCTCCACCGACTTAAGAAGCAAAACTGCCACCGTAGCATGCACGATTGACCTAGAAAAGGCTTTCGACTCAACCTGGTCAAAAGGACTTATATACAAATATATATAATATATATAGATTAATAAAGATTATATATATATCATCCCCATCAGTCGTATAATCACCAATTTCCTACCTTATCGTTCTTTAAGGATAAAAATCGCTAACACCTTTTCAGAAGCTTTCGATGTTCGCTCCGGAGTCGCACAGGGCTTGATCCTTCGACCACATCTATTTAGTTTTTTCTTACACGATATGCCCACAAGCGTTCGCCAACTAGCTGACAGTAACAGCACAAACCACATTCCTCGTAACCTGGTTTCGACCCTCGCAATTTTGTACGCCGACGAAATTCTGGTGCTCTCCAAGCACTTTAGCCCAATGGCACCTCTGCATGCGTTAACTTCGCTCATCGAATTCCTCCACAATTACTTCATAAGATGGGCTCTAAACTTAAACGCAGAAAAATACAAACTAATATGCTTTTGAAATGCCTACGGGAAAGGCCATCGGGCTGCTCCTGCAGAAAGTAAAAAAATATCTCTATCGTTAAACGGAGTCAACACCCATTGAAAAAATCTATTAAATACCTGGGAGTCCATTTCTATTATCGCTTAAAATTCAACCCCCGTGCCCGCCAAGCACTTGATAAAGCCACTAGAGCATCGGCTGCAATAGCGCCACCGTTGTCAAGCAAGGCTATCGACAAAAAATACAAAGCTGCTCATATACCAGACTCTAATGCGGCCTTTAATTACGTACTGTTTCCCCGTTTGGATCATGATATCCCCCTCTAATGCGGAAGAAATACAAATCTTCGAAAGAAAAGTTCTCCGGAAGTGCCTTTCAAATTATAGGCGGCCTAATACAAAGCATTTTAGGAGCTACTTCTCTACAAAGAATCCAAAATAACCCCTTTCCTGGAATATGTGATCGAACAGGCAACAAAACGACTCAAAAAGAGGTCTGACCATCCAGAACCCCGTGATCAGGGAAATGTATGATCACATCCTGTCCCCAAAACCTTTCCCTAAACAACTCGTCGAATAACTTATCTCCCATAGAACTTCTCTGCGCCAATCAATCCGAGATTACTGTAGACCCTATGAGGAATCTGAAACCATCCTTTGATACAATCTCAAACCAGGGTGATCGAGGATAACTTCGCAATTCACATCTTCCAAACACTCCCCCACTCACTTAAAATTCCGAAAATTGCACATAAAAGCTTGTGAGCAAAGGCTTTTACCACATTGTTATAAAAAAGAAATATCAAAAGCTCTTATCAGGCTCTGCAATGTGGGACACCTTCAAAAGTTTCGGAATTTTCCACTGATTGTCGTCCCACGTCCAACCACGCATTCCGTCCAAGAGGCGGAACGCAAGCACTCGAAATGTGACTCGGAACGCTTTTCTCTCAACCGAAGTAAGAGAAGTAATCAAACGAAAGCTGGGCTTAATTGTAGCGATCCAGTAGCGGTCATCGCAACCGAAGCCATTGCAAGCAGCAATTGATAAAACTCTCAGAAGGCATCGATAAGCCAGCATCAAAAAACAACCCCCACACAACCATCGATGGAGAAGGAACTCCATACGATAAACGATAAAAGGAAATCAAGCGATAAACTGAAAATGCTACGCGGAGCAGGAAGTGTACCCAAAATCAGCGCCAATCCACCAGGCAATGCTACAAGAACGGACGTCGACATGGCCAATCCATACGAGCAGGACGACGAAGTCCCCAAAAAAGGGGACTTAACCCAATGTTTTAGGTACTAAAGTTTCGGCCACCTTCCTAATTGCGGCCACGCTGCAAGATGCGTGGCGTGTGGAAAAGACCATGAAGGACAAAATTGTCCTCGCAAGGTCCTCTCAAACCCCACAGAAGAGCTTTCACCCACAGATCAATATATCCCTCCGGTATATTGCACTCTTTGCAGGTAAACTTAACAGGATGTCCTGAACGGATGAAGCTAAAGGCTAAGCTAATGGAAAAGAAAGCGGTAAGAGCAAGTGGCTTGCAATTTGTTCCAACATTTCCACAAACCTTTAGGCCCTCGGATTTTCCATCACTACCTTCCTGCTCTTCACAACAACGTCCCGAATTAAACTAGAAACGTTTACGTATCGTTTGCATCAGTTTCGAAACCCTCAACCAACTACGCTTGCAACACTGTGGAGGATAACCCATTTGCTTTTTTTGAAAGAAAAACTCGGGAAAACCTGGTAGTTTCTGCTACTACACTCCTACAAAAGTCAAAAGAATTCGCGGCCACATACCGCTTTCTTCCTTCCGAGGATAAAGTCATAGCCCTTGTCAACTTCTTTCTTAACTTCATCAATATGCCGAGCCACAACTAAGCTATCGTTTCTCACAATAAATATTAACTCTCTGCAGCGCCACGACAAGTGATTAGGCCTGCAGCACATTCTGGAGACATATTCTACGGACTTAGATCATCTTAGAGCAGCACATCGGCCTTATTTTCCACGATTCTTGCCTAAAAGGGGGATTTTGAAACAATCGTGGTCCCTCCCCCATGGTCGCTAAGGGTCGCTGAGGGGGCAGCGACCGATATATCCTGCACCTTAGTGTCGGTGCATCTTCGAGGTCCGCACGGATACATACAAAAATTCCTTTTGGGTCTTTCTCCGTTCCCTGATGCTTAGATTCTACACTGGCCATCAATCTCGACCACACCTACTAAATATCGCCGACGACCACAACGAGGTCATTTAGGGTGGCGACCTCAACGCAGAAATCGGAAACGAAATCAATGAAATCACATCTACAATTATTTTTTGTATGGACACATCCGCACCATCAGGGAAGAAAACCTCCTCCTCCATGCACGTGAACCTCACCGTAGGTACTGTAGGCCTCATTCGAACCAAGGCTCGGTGGCTGCAAAGACTGATAAGAATCTTCCACCGAAACTTAAACCGTATTACACCAGAATACACATCACTGCGGGCCCAAATTATCTGTTTAGATACCATTATCCCTGAAAAAACACGCATCGAACTCAACAAACTATTCAAGCAACGTTTTTCGGCTATGAAACTCTCCCCAACGTATTTAAAGAAATCAACAAACTTTCCGGTCGTCTAACCGCTCCCTGCAATCTGAACTCGGATCCTTTAAAAACTTTCGGCTTGCACAGCATTCTACAGATCCCTCTATAGCAGCAGATCCTCCACAAATAAGGGAAAAATTTCTTTGAGGGTAGAGAGGGTCCTATCTAATTTTTTTCCTCTGCATGTAATCGATCTATGTGCCCAACCAAAGTGGACTACAATAATTTTTTCACCACACCGTATGGAAAGGAATTCCCTTTAACCTCCTTGAACCGAAAAAAATCACACGGGCCGGAAGGAATCCCCAACTACGTACTAAGAAAATGCAGTAATGCGCTGAGCAAACCCCTCGTCACTATCTTCAATAGCTGCATCAACAACGGATACTTCCCAAAGTGATAGAAACAAGCAGCCCTGATTCCCGTCCCCAAGAAAGGTCCAAATGAGCAAATCTCTCATCTCAGACCTATATAAAAAAACTAAAGGACTTAACTATGAACCTTATACCGGCCGAACAGTTTGGTTTCAAACGAAAAATGTTGACAGAACATGCTGCACTATACCTCCATGACGCTATTTCAGTAGCTCTCAGATGGAAAGAAACAACAGTCGCCTGTTTGATTGACGTAAATAAAGCCTTTGACTCCGTCTGGACAAAAGGGCTTGTATGTGCCCTAACAAATTTTGTCACTCGCCAAAAATTATTGGGATTTAATTCGGAATTAAAGTAAGATTCATCATAGAATTGCAGCTGTAGTGGCGTAACAGCTCACCACAGAACATGGTGCATGGTACACTAGACTACAGAACACACCAAGGGTACCAAACTGGTGCCTTGGTTTCAAGGCGGATTTTCGGAAGATTGTATTCAGGACTTGTAGACCTCTGCTACTACTTTTACTCATTATCATTAGGTTCAATAAAAAGGATTCGTGATACATTGTTGCGAGATGGTGTTAGTCATTCATTTCAATTAGTCAGTCATACATTCAATTACTTAGTCATTCATTCAAGATCAAAGAACACAAAAAACTTAACATAACCTGCTCAATGCTAAACATAAAAATTTCGGCAACGGCCCAACTTGGTCATACTTATTGGCAGCTTCGGCAAAGGAGCTTAGAGCATTGTAGGTATATGGCTGTTTACGGCCTACGCAAGTGCGGGTCGTCTTTCATTTTGTCTTTGGTGGGCATAGTTTACACGTCTTACGGTTAGGAACTATAATTTCTTCACTTGGTGGGTCTTGGGATGGCATATCGGTGCCCAAAACTCGTTTCAACGTCATAACTCATTCATTAAGCAAAGGAGGGCTTATAACTCGTCTTTGCATGGGTGGAACCACAAGGGATCGTTCAAGTTTCTGTCTAGTTTTTTGTCTTGGAATAAGAAAATTTTTCTCATCAGCTGATAGTCCAGCGCTATCCCTACCTTTTCCTGAATATAAATAACCATTATAAAAGTCAAAGGTCTTCGCATCGCACAAGGCACGAATAATATTTATCGGGCTTCTGGGAGATGTACGAAATCATGTGGCTTCTTACACGAAACTCCACCAGCATCTCGTCAATAGTAACATATTCACTGAGTAGATATAGTTTTTGAGAATTAGCGGTAAACTTATCAAATATTTCAGATATAGGGGTCAGTTTATCGGTCTTTATTCTCTCAGCTCGATCTCCTGGGTTGTCAAAACGTAGGCTGTTCAGAAGAACTCAAAATCTGGTTTCTGACTTACAGCACCTGAATATTTCACAACCTGTTCTAACCGTAACAAATATAAAACTAGTAGATTCGTGATTTGATTTCAGGGCGGCAGAGTAGTATAACAATCCTAAAAAGGCATTGAGCTCTATCATGTCCATTTCTTTTAATTTTGACCTGTCTTGCCGCTTGCATTTGGCTGTAAACTAAGCGATTTTGAAGTTAGTCCATGTCAAAATGGTTTGTCGCATTTTATCATCAAAACATTTATTACAAATACTAATAGGATTTTTCTTTTCGTCTCCAGTCAGGTGCAGAATAATTCTGTTTAACACTACATTATGCTGTAGAGTGCGAACTCGTCTGGAAGGTTGTTCTGTAGCCCATTTGCAGCGATTTTTACCATATTTAAACTTCGAGGGGTGTAACTACGCTATAGGTATATTGTCGTCATCTGAACTTTCACTATCCGATCCCCATATGTCACCGTCAGCTCTGGTAGTACTACCACTTTCTTCAATAATCTATTGTTCACTCGAGTGATTTTCTTCAATGCAAGCTTCATAAAACAAACAATAATCAACATCCCCATCGCTGTCGCACTAATCCGATTTTAAAAGCAATTTTTGAAACTCGTCTGCAAAAGAAAGATCATCTAACCGCAATATTTTACTGGCTCGCTTAGTCGACGAACTCGATGTTCGTTTGCCTGTAGTCGTTGGTTGATCGTTTTTTGACATTTTAGTTTACAAAATCACCGCCAGCGTCAATTTATAGCACAAACGTGGACGCGCGGTCTCACAGACTGCACTCAAAATATAAAGCGAAATTACTCACGCAACATTCAGCCGACGACGTAACCTTCACTCTCAACGGTCGTTTCGCCACTAAAACCGAAGCTACTAAGGCTGGCATACGCGTGGGCTGCGCGGGAGGAGGGGGCACGAGAATTACAAAGTCAGCTGATAAGTCTATAATACCCATGGTAAAACTCTTGTTATACAGTACAGTGGTATGCCACCTTTTATCAACTTTTATAATATTGTACCTCATTTATGGGCATTTTTAAATAGTTTGACCATGAATTAAATTAAATATAGGTGGATTTCAACGTTTTGGTTACTGCTTTCACACTTAAGATTTAGATTTGGATGATGTTTCCACATTATCGAAGGTTTTTTGTTTGTTATTTGGTGTTTTTTTGTTTTTTTGTTTGGTGTAAAGCGTTTAGCTGCTTTGGTATGAAACTCAAACCTGTTCACGAAGAATGCAATCCTTTAATTTGTACAGGCTGCAAACTTGAACTTAAAAAACCACAAATAAAAATCATTTTTAAAGATTGTCGATTAAATTTAGAGTCCTGAGATTTGAATTTTAAAGATTCTATTGTAATGGTTCCACAAATGTTCTTATGAATTACATCTCTTTTAATAAGCAAGTCATTCCCTTATGATTGGTTCACATACTCTGCTGATGAGCAGATGTAGAAATGATATTTGGACCTATTTTTCTCACTATCTTTTAAGCACATTTCTGGAATTGTCTCTACCGATTTGAATATCAGCTTGTAGATTTATTGCAAATTATATGATCAGCGAACCATAAATACCACAAACAAGCCACCATTCACGTCTCATCAAATTCTACAATGTCCTTTATGAGTTGTCAAAGTAGCATCGCATAGCTTCATCAATGTACAATTGGTCCATATCTGCACACAACAAAAGAAAAATGGCATTTTGATATGAATTGATCCCACCGAGATCAATTTCATCCCATGATGAAGCCAGCCTCCCTCCCTGTTTGACTGGTTGATTCGTTAAGATACAACCATGTCGTCAGACAAAGGACATTATATCTCATGTCACGAACAAAACAACCAATTATTGCGAGTGTTGTTGGGGTGAGCGAAGGACTAGTTTTTGATTGACAGGGCATGCAACAAAGGATCATATTTGACACCAGAAACGGAAAATCTGTCACGTCATCAAAAAGTCAGTATTTTCCGGCAAGCCATGTATTGACTTGGAGATATTTCAAAAGGATATCGTTTCTTGTTGAAACAATAGAACAAATCAACTTCAACCCCGATACTCTGATAATATTGTCGATATTGATGGTAAACGGTTTTGCCACTTGTGGAAAGTTATGGGAAATTGCCTATAATCATCGAAATGTGAAAAGGTTCTGATCTTTGAATCCTTAAAGTCAGTTGAAAAACGAAATTTTGGTGTTTAAATGACTTAAAGGTAAGTAAGGCTCTCACCCTTAAAAATCTTCAGCAATAATTAGTTTGACGTTGCAATTATATTTTGAATTTAAGTTTGCTAACAGTTTTTCAGATGAAAGAAAAAGTCAAAGGACTCATGTTCACTGGGTAAAAGAAAATTGATTGCATAGAGTGATGGCAATAAAGTCACATTCAGACAGAAAAGTAAATTAGCGTTAAAAAATTCAATTGTCAAAGAGGATACGGAGCATGCAATGCTTTTGAAGAGAAAGCCAACGAACGCTATTTGACACGCATGCAAGTGAAACATTAACATCCTATCGTCTATCATTTGTTGTTTGCTTTGGCGCTCTGCATGCTTGTCACCCCATTTTGGGAAATTCAACGACATATATTTCAATTGGAGACAGACAGGACGTTTCCCGATTGATAAATCGATTGTAAGATTTTATGCTATTTTTCAAATGCGCGAAAGGGCGTGAATTTCAATTTTCGCACCTAGTTTAATTTATGTCAGTGCGAATAAGTAATTTTTTATTAAACGCATGGCAAATTCGTTACAGGACGGTTTCGACCAGCTTCTATGTCAAGATTTATTGAATGGGAATATTATTGAATGCAAATTAAATTCAAATTTAAATATGAAATTGATTTCCAAAGTGCTACAATCGCAACAGCTGGTGAATTCGTGTTAAATCCAACATTTAACAAGCAGGACATTTTTAGACTAAAGTTGTTTAATGAATCCTAGATTGGTTCTGGTTTTTTAAAGTTGCACTAATAGCAGAGAAGATATTATAAACTCCCTTCGCAGGATGTTTCGTGCTTGGGCTCCAATGCAATTTCAGAAAGAGGTCAAAGTAGTAGTGAAAGGTCCTTGATCAATGTTCTTGAAATTTTGTTTCACAGGCAAACAGTAATTCTGCCTTATGAGTCCTTGAGTATGGACCCATTTTGCTGGCTATTTTGCAGGAAGTGGTTCTTGCTGGAAGAGGGATGAGAATTAGCAATGTTCGGCAGACGCAAAAAACTTTTAAATTGATCTGCATCAAAGAAGCAACAAAATTAACATAAATCTTGGATAAATTTTTCAGTGAAACAGATTTACTTAATGATACTGTTTATGCCAGAATTGTCGTGGTCGGCAATGGGTCTGGTATAAACTCCTTTAATGTCCGTGTACCATTAGATGGCTGCGTACACTGACTTAGGAAGCTCTAACCCAGATCCTACAAGTTCTCTATCTGGTATAAGCATACTTTTCGTTTTCACTGTAAGCCGGCTTGGCAAACCCTAGTCCAGGAAATTTTTTGCGCTGAGCTGTTAGATGCAAACACGTTGAGTTCTGATCTTGTACAACTGATTTCTTTATATACTAACTTAACCTAAAGAATTCTTCTTGTGTGGGTTTTCGTGCAACTCATAAAACGATAAAATTTTTAAATTTTTATTTATTGTATTTTACCGAAAACGATCAATTTTGTTTCTACGTATCCTTTGATCTGAATTACTAATGCACTGAATGCATTGCCTGTGCTGTACACAATAAACATATCCTTGAACCGTAATTACCAATGCATTTAGAAACTAAATGCATTGCCTACGCTAAAATAATAAAACTATCCTTAAGCTTTGTGATGATTTTCCAGAAAAAAAGGATATAATAAAACATTAATAATAATATAATTGTTGCAGCCGATAGGTCACATTTGCAGCGAAAAAAAAGAACATGGTTAAAAGTCAGGTTTTCTTGATACGAATTACAAAGGCCGCATAATGGCGGCCGAAGGAAGTTACTCTTAACAGACTAGCTCACCGCGGGGGCGTAGGGGTTTTAGGACATTATGAAAACTCTGATCGTTCCACGTCACACACACACACCCATAAACTCACGGAAAATTCTTATTGAGTCATTTGAAAAAAAAAATTTAATGCAAATGAAGTAATTAAATAAAAGTAAGTAAAACAAGATATTCAATTTACATGAATTCTGCTGTGCTGATTATGACCACCTCTAATTGATTTCGGGACCTCACTAGAAATTCTGCTGTGCTGTTCTAATTCTACATAACAACACTTAATACTTCTGGATTCTATATTTATCGATACTTCACAATTCTGGGTTATTCCATCTTACTCAATTTTTTATCTCCATCTTATAGCTAGTTGCTCACAACAAACATGTGAATCGTATTGACTGAAAATTTTTCTCAAAAGCGTAACAAGAATTTTTTTTCTGAGACCCTTTTTGTTGAGACTCTTTTTTTGTTTTTATGTCGTTTACACAACGGAATACGTAACAACTACCTGCTTTAAATGTTACAAGGTAGATCCTAGTGGTAAAAATAACTATTTTTAATGCATAGAACAAAAAAAAATACCAGCCAGTTTTTGAGACCGTAAATCTGTTTTGGAAAGCTTAAATATGATCAAAATTGGCCCGTCGATGACTCCTCCCGCTAAAAGCTTAGGAAATCAACAATGGCCACGGGAAGGGTAACCCAATGTAACCCGCAAAATAATTCTGATGTGAGGCATGACTAGTGGCATGACATATACTCACAAGCTCAATTAACTGCCCACCCTGTAATTCTTAAAATTTGCTCAAACTGTCAAATCTACCATCAATGTGATGAATACCACGTCGAGCGCAATTTTAGATAAATTAAAACTAATGAAAATATTGTAATGAATGATTTATTAAAATTTCATTCCACACAACCTATTTTCTCAAGATTTTTGTTGACTCATCATTTCTTAATAATTAAAGTTCATTTATTGCCACTGACTTCAAATTTTATTATGAGTATTCCCACTTCGAGCTCTAATGACTTCTTGAAGGTTTCTTGAAAGACAACCCATGACATCCAGAATTTATGACTGCTATTGTGCCACTCGTCTACCCCTGCCGTTTTGAGCTCTCCTTGGGCAGTAGGATTACGATAAGGATTACGATCGACTCTACGCAGTGTTAATGAGTAAGTTTGAATACCAACTTCATTAAGGTATTATGTGACAGACGTAGGGACAAGGCAACGTGTATTATCAAACATTAGCCTCAATTTTTTTTCAATAAATTGAGCGATCGGTCTTGGAGAACTTCTCCGCGTGTTTTTGAGCTTTCACACTGCCCCTATCAAAGACGACTAGGTCGGGGCAGGCCTAATAAGAGATACCTCCCCAAACTATTATTGATACATCCTGATGACTCACTGATTCGGCTGAAGTAAACGGCGCAAATTTTTCGTTTGACGTCTGTCAACACGTTGATGCCCATCTGGACCACTTGTGGCTTTTCTGTTCTCATCTCGAATCAGTACGTTCTCCTACTGCTCACAATAAAAGAATAGAAGAATAGAAATAGAAATAGAATAGAATAGAACATAAACGAATAGAATAGAAGAGAATATAATAGAAATAGAATCACAATATTTTAGTGCAAAACTGCGTCCGCTCGAAAACTCCTTAAATTACTTTCTTCCAGTGTTCCTCTAATCGTACGTTCACTTACACTAACATTTCTAAACTCAAAGAGGCGTGTACGAACTTCACTAGTAGTACAATCGCGATTTTAAACAATTGATATTCAACAATTTCTGCCTTGACCTGGCCGTAGAGTGTATAAGGCAGTCTCCTGATACCGTCTTATGGCATCCCGTACTGCAGGAAAAAATATCTGGGTACAACGAATAATAATAGAAAATCCTTAGAACAGTAAGAATGAAATGGAACTCTGAAAAGTTTTTTGAATGAAGCTAACTTGGTGTGGTATTCTTTTGCCTTTACTACGGCTTTCATTCGTGAGGACATTGAATTTATTTAAATCCCGGTGACACTTGAGCTAACTTTAGACCAATTTTCTTTAAGGGTTCGTATAAAGGGTCTTATTTTGCTTACAATGAACTGACGCATAATAGATTAGTTGATAACCTGGCTAACTGGTGCAACTTGGAAGAATCGAAGAACTCTTAGAATCGAAGGACGGTTTCTTTGAAGTTATAATTGCTCATCAACGAAAATTCCTTCGCTTGGATTTCGTTTAACAAAAGACCATCGAGAGCTTAGGTGTAAGTTGCCTTGTGGAATAAAATTCAAGTATAAGAGTATATTTAGAAGAAGAGTAGAAGTAGTAGGGAATGAATTATCGCCAAAACTTCTATCCCTGATCAAGATTAATGCTCTATGGCTTCACAAATGATATTGCGGTACGTGTCTAGATGTCCTGTAGACCAATCGCTATATGAATTAAGAACAATTATTCGTCGATAGAGAAAGATGGATTTTTTTGGCGGTAGTAACACAGCGTTAGAGAAAATGTAAGTGAAAATCCTCATAGACATAAAAAATTTTATAATTAGAACGATCGTCGTAAGCACTGTTTAAATCCATGTTCCGGAATTAAGTGGTAGATTTAAGGCTGTGTTGTAGTTAACCTAGGGCCTAGGTTAGGTTAACCTAGGGCACAACCAGCTGAAAGTTTTCCTTGAGCCAATCCCCATTTTACATTGGGACGAGCTATCATCAGTGTTTAAAAATCCTAAATTCGTTTTCAGCCAAGCTTTGTGAGCAACTAAAGTAATAGTTTAAATCGTTTCTGTCGTTTCCTTTTGACAAGAATAAATACTCTCAAGAGTGGCAATAGAACAGCTCGAGGAAGCTCGAGAACAGCTCGAGAAAGCAATATTAAGCGAGTTCGAACGCTGGGGAACTTCTTAAATGCATTTTCCATAAACCAGAAAACTCCGATTTTAAGTTGATATAAGGATATGTATTATCTTATTATGCCTACAAAGACAGCTATCGCATATTCCGAGGAGAGGTTCATGTACAAGGTCTTCTACAGCGTAACTACAAAACGAAATCACTAAGGATTTATAACACATGAGAAAACTTAATATAAAGAGGGTTGGACCTATACCCATCCATATGCTTTTGCATATTAGTGTATTTGCATAGCATACACTAGAGCTGATATATCTTATCACATTAAACTATCTTAACTCTGTAAAATACTACATTTTGGGTTACGTATTGATAATTTATTTAAGGTAGTCCCTTTTTAAGGTCGTACCTGTTTTGCCCTTTTTTCATTTGCCCGATTTTTTGCATAGCTTATTGTCTTACAAGAAACCCTAAAGAAACAAAATGCTTCAAAATTCTTCAAATTCGCCGAGGTGAACCAGAGAATAACTTTTGTTCAGTAGAAAAAATGTCATTTCGAGAAAAAACACGTTTGAAGTTTTGGTACATTTAATTCATTTGATATTAAAATAAAAAACAAGTTTTACTTTTATCTGCATATAATTAAACCGCAATTCCCGAGCACTACAACAATTTTCCGAAGTTCTCCCCAACCTGCAGTTCTTTTTACTGAGCCTCTTCTTCAGCAAATTGTCCTTTTTGTGGCGCTTTAAGTAGACTTTTCAGCCGTCAAGATTTGCTCCTGATCTTGTTTTTCACCCTTAAGTGCAGCCCATAACTTCTAACATCTTTAGAAGTTTCATACGACCCTCGTTGATTATTGCAAATGATATTTGAACCCTTATTTCAGATACTTCTTTGCCAACGAACGTAGGCTTAGCAACTCACGCCCTGTGTTTTCTTATAATAGTCATTTAGTATTTTTGCCTAGGCATCGAGTTAGTTTGTCACATGTTTGACAACTGGTTTAATGAATTCTTCAAGTCCTGCATTTAATGTTCTTATAAGGGTGTTTTTCCCTTTTGAGTCTTCAGATATTTGCACCATTCCTTGCTGTAGTGCTGGTGTTGTGATGTATCATCGGTTGATATGTAGTTTTCATATACTGCCCAATTTGCATTTCTCATATTTTCGAGAGGATCTGCTTTACTAAGCTATAATTTAGGGACATTTTTTTCCACTACAGTAGCAGTCAAATTTCGAGTTTTTAATGCTTGTCGGTCTTCCTTTTTTTCCGTGGAGGGGGTTGACGGGGTTTTCTCAGCTTTGATCCAATACAAATTTTTGAACTTTTTTTCCTTCTTTTTTAAGCCTTTTGAAGTTTTTTCCTTTCGATCTGTGTCATTTTGACCTCTTTGAGATCCAGAAACACACGTTGGCTGACATGCAAAACGTACTCTAGGTTTTTAACATCCACGTCTTCGTACGGTTTGAACACTTAAAGATTGCTGAAAGTCTTGGAATCTCCTCGACCATATAATCTGCATATTCGCATTGTGAAGATTGGCAGAATTTTTAAAATTGATTCAATTTCCCATGAACCTTCATGCTTCCAAACCTACCTGCATAATTGGGTAATCTGATTAGATGATGGCAAATACCGAGTTCAACACGATCGAATACTTATTTCAGAAATATTTTTTTCATAAGTTCTTTCGTGTTTTGCGATTATTGAGCTAAAGCTACGCTAGGACAACCGTAACTGCTAACTTGTCGTCTCACTTGCCGGCATTCTTCAAACCGATATTAGCGACTGCATTTGTTAAGATATTTAGATTTTCAGATATTACACTGCATGTTGATTTGGTAAAAACTCCTTTTACATCCTTCAAATAAAAGAAGAGTTGTAAGCCGCTTGGAGCAACCGCAAGAACCAGCAAAACAAACATAATTCGTCAATTAATTTCAAATCCTTTATCCACAAACTTACTAGAATTTATTGTTCTATCACCATGATCACGTGTATAGTTCACTTTAAATCGTAAGCCACGAATGCCAGTTTTAGTAAGCTTGATATGCATGTCACATGTCTTACATTTAAGCATAGCTGCCAACGCCGAGAACACCAGTAAAGATACGCGAGTATACAATGATTATAAAATTCTTGAAGTTTTACGTAAAAATCAGCTCTTAATGATATTTTTTGAGCATTTATACTCTTAAAAGAGGTTCTTTACTCGTCAGTATGGTTTTTTTTTTGAAAATTCCGAGATATTCTCACATTTCTTCTTTCACCGATGGTCTTACATGTTTTTTTCCTTTTCTGCACGATTTCGTCCTCGTTTCGACACCAAGCTTCTCGACTGCAATCAAAAGACGACTGAGCACATATACAAGAAGGTGAAATGAATATTGACAGTATAACAGAAATTGGTAAAAGTAGAGAGGAGCTACCTAGGTTATACCGTTACACGCGCTGGGCAGATGCGATCAACGACGCAACGCGTTTAAACATTGTCAGGTATATAATGCTATAACTTTTTTCTCTTCATTTTTTCTTTTTCTCTATAAAATTTAAGGCGATTAATCTTGGTAGTTTGAGAATCGAAGAAATCGATCTTATGAAATTTTTAGACCGCATTAGTATCTTAATGAACCATCGCGTTCTCTCCACTGGCCTACATAATCTACCATTTTTCTTCCTTTGAATTTATTTATTTTTTCCTTTCATTTAGTTCTTTAACCTTTAAGTTCTGTCGTGGCTTAGTTATATCATAAACGATGACGTGACGTATGTCAGACGACTTAGTAAATAATCGAAATGGATAATTTTTATTTACTGATTTGCACAATATTTACTTGTATTATGATCTGTCATTATTATTCTATTAAGGAAGTGAAAAAAAAAACATTTTCTAATCAAATCAGTATTTATTTGGTTCAAATCATATAATCTATATTTTGCTTGGCTAAAAAAATATATGTTATAATCTTAGCTACAATATAATTATTTTGACGTTATTTGGCAAATTTCTTATATTTATAATATCAGTCTAAATTAAAGTTTTGCTTAGGTAACAATTACTTCTCAAATCACATTTATATTTTGGGACAAATTACTTGTTGTCTGCACAGTCCACGCATATCGTTTTTGAACATCCAAGACAAATAGGCTCGCGGCATTCGATGCAATCGTACTTAGTACGCCTTTGAAGTCTTGGTGGGCATATTTGAGACGTTTTTCTCGTTGCTTCTGTACTTTTTTGTTTCAGGTTCCGGAGGCTTATTTGGACCTAGTACGCGTGCAATTGTCAGTCGCAATTCTCTCGGCAATCTATTATTGTATACGCGGCATTTCAGGTGCGGCAAAACTAAACTATAAGCAAGATTCTGAAGAAATTGTGCTCTAGGAATATCAGGAACAGCAGTGCAGGTCTTGTACAGAGCATAGGCGTTGACTCCACTCATACCCAAGACTCTGAAAAAAATCGCGAGAGGCCAACGTCTGGTTCTACGATTTGACGAATAATTGGAACACTTTTTATCGATTTCATCAACACCCCCTTTTGTATTATTATTATCTATTATGATTTCCGGCTTTTTTGATGGTGAATTTAATTGCTTTGTGTGGTGCATTGACGAAATCAATATTACTGCTTTTGCCTTTTTAGGGACATATGAAACAATAGTGAAGTCTTTGGTAAAACCGTGTAAAAATGATTCAGGCTGGCGAGTTTTAGATGCTTGAAATTCAGGTGGGATGTACCTTTTATTTTTTTCAAGGTTCCAAGATACGTCAGACCTCTATCTTTCAACTGGTCCATCAATTCTGTGGAGCTAAACCAATTGTCGGCTGTAATATTGCGATTGGTTTTTTCAAAATCCTTACACAATCGTAATACAGACTGAGTTGGTATGGCGAGCTTTCTCTGTTTCGGTTAGTCTCAGCCCATCGGAGTCTTTTCCATGGTAAATGTATGCATTATACACATAAAAAGATTCTGCATCACATACTACTAAAATCTTCAGACCATACTTGGCCGGCTTCTTCAGCATATAAATAATAAATTTGTATCTGCCTCTTAATGGAACTAACATTTCATCTAAACATAAATAAGCTCTGGGAGTATATACCTTCTTGCAATTGGCAATGAACAGTTGAAAGATTTCTGAAATTGCAGCCAATGGGTCCGTTTTAAGGCGTTGCGATGCAGTGTTACTGTCATCAAAACGAATGTAGTTCAAGAGGGTGAGAAATCTGAACTGAGACATCACGCAACGAAAAATTTCACGTCCAGAACCATCAGTAGCAAAAATGTATTTGGTGTTTTCGTGATTCGATTTGAAGACTGAGGTATAAAATAATAATCCCAGGAAAGCTTTCATTTCCTCACGATCGGTAGGTCTTAGTTCAATTTTATTTGGGTTTTTATACTTCGTGCGGATTTCTGATAATTTTTGATTAGTATAGGTAACAATCATCCAATCATAGTAGTGTCGAATAACTCAAGCCATAAAGATTCCGAATCAATAAATGTTTTGGGCTGCTGTCGAGGAATATCAACAATATTATGACTTGCTGTACGACTTGATCTAACTCGTTCTTCAAATGACCACTTGAAACCATTTTTCCCACAATAATACTGATGACTAGAAGAAACTGGAATAGGACTTACAGTTGAAGATCCTGGAATTTGGTTGGCTTCATGAGGAGACACGGTGGTCGGTCCGATTTGTAACTGATTCTCATTTTCCTTATTTTGTTTGTCTCCTGACTGTTCAGATACCGTATCATGATCAGATTGTAAGAAGAAATCTGGGTCTGCCTGATCATCGTCAACATCGCTAAAGTCGCCCTCAATTTCCGTTTCTAACCAACATTGTAGAGTTTTTTCAAAGTCTTGACTAGTAGAAGCAACCACTCTCTTTCTTTTACGGCTATTTTCCGAAGTACTCGGTTTTTCCATCTAAAATAATACGATAAATAATGAGGTGACGTCTTGTAGACACTTAGAAAGATACACACTAATAATGATCTGACGTCTAACAGTCTCGCAACATTACTACTGACCTTACGTCTGAGAGACATCGTGCAGCTCCACAGCCAAACATGTTATCGCGCCGCCAGCGAGCGCTCGACTGAATGATCGACTGGTTTAATCCCGAAGCTACAGGAAAGGGCGCGAGTGTATCTTTAAAGGCTTTGAAATACGGCTTGTATTTGTGAACTCACCGTCTATGAGACACCCACGTCAGTAATTAAAGGTTAATCGCAATTCTGACAAAGGCACTTGTCAATATTTTCAAGATAATCTGAAAACTATCTTTAAGTTTATGCACATACCTTCAACATCAAAATCAATCGTTAGGATAATGCCCAAGATCCAACACCAGATAATGTTTGGCGGGAATCGTTTGTGCAGGTTGACCCACTAGTTTTCGATGGTATTGATTCGATGGCAGTAACTTCTATCTATATTCTTTATTTGCTCCTCGTTACTCCTTACCTATAGAATCCTTTCAAACAAAGGGTTGGCCTAGGTCCTAGGCCAATGATCTGCAACTCTTCCAAGAAATAGAACTCTTGGTGAGTGTTCCACACTTCGTGCATGTTACAGAATAAGAGATTTGGAGCACAACTCTCAAGAAAGTGAGGATCGAAGGGAGTCTAAAATGAAGATTATATCCTTGCTACACAAATGCAGGAAGGAGGATCACTGTAGACTACATCCTTATATTGGTTATCTTAGTGTCGATGGTGATGTGGTTCACGGGAATGTTATCCATTGCTCGCTAGAAGGATATACTTCCATAAAAAAGAGTCCGAGGTTTGCGAATAGACGACGTAGACTAACGAATTGGCGTATCAACCATTTTAGACGTCATCCAGTCAAAGGCATGCAGAGAAAGGTATTCTTCTGACTTGACTCAAGGAATCATGGATGTTAAGCCAAGAACTGGAATTAGATGGTTAGACTTTGTTTGAACTCTCCGAATAATAAAAAGCATATTTGTGGACAAGTCGAAACATTGAAGGTGGCTACATCTGGGTGCGCTTTTTTCACTTTTGAAAAATGGCGAATCCCCGAATAACAATGAAAGGCAATAAAAGGAAGGTTTGCAAAAGGTCGCATAAAATATTAGCTATCGTGGAAAAAGAAAAGATTTTAATTGAACTGAACAATGCTGCAATGGTGTCGGTACATCTACAATTTCGGATATAAAGAAAAATAAAGAAAAAATAAAAAAGTTTGTTCTAATTTGTGAATGTGCATTAGAAATATTTGAATGCTCCTTTTTTTGCTACATCACAAATTGCGTTGTAACTCCTAAGGGAAGGAAAGTCTTATGGGAACCAGAATATCCAGAAATGGAGCGAAAATTATTTAAATGGTTTCTGAAGCAGCGAGAAAGGCATGCAACCGTGACAACGAATATTTCACGAGAAAAGGCTGCTCAAATTCACTCTAAATGTCATAATAATAAACAATTTATTGCAAGTAAAGGATGGGTCAATAGATTTAAAAACAGACATGGTCTTTGTCACCTCAAAGTTGTCGGAGAAAAACTGTTTAACGACGCATCTAGTTCTGAAATTCCGAAAAAATTAATGAGCTGAATATATTGCCGACCCAAATATATAATGCCGATGAATCTGCATTATTCAGAAAATTACTTCCAGATCGAACGTTGGTGTCTGCTACAGAAAGTGTTGTTCCAGGGAGAAAAACCTCGAAAGAGAGAGTGACTTTTCTTACCTGTACAAACGGAAATGGCACACATAAGCTTAAATAAATGATAGTCATCGGAAAAGCAAAAAAATCCTGGAGCATTTAAAAACTGCACCGACCTTTCAGTTGAATCTTACTCGACGAAAAATGGTTTCACGAGTCATTTGTCAAACAAGTAAGGCAATTTCAAGCAGAGAACAGCCTTAATGGCAAAGCAATTTTATTAGTAGACAATGCTCCATACAATGTATCGGAAACACAACTAAAAGGTGATGATGGTAAAATTTTGACATTGTTTCTTCCACCTAATTGCACCGCGCTTATCCATCCAATGGACTAAAATGCAATACGTTTAACCAAATTTCACGATCGAAAAAGCCTCTTGGTACACGTTATATCTTTGGAAGAAAATGACGTCTCGAATGTCATTAAAAATCTCACCATTATGGAGCTGGGTTCTTACTTGCGAATTCTTGGAGTGAGTTGTCGCCTGATGCAACAACAAAGTGTTGGAAAATTATTTTTTGCTATTCAGTTGATAGCAATTCGGTTAATAATGAAAAAAATTCCAATGCTGAAGAGGATCCAGATGGCAACATCCCATTATTAGTTCTAAAGGAGAAATGGTTGTCAGAGAAGGAAGGTGCACAGGAATTAACCGAAATTGGAGTTTTGCAACAAAAATAACCAACCGTGACAATCGGAAATTTGTGGATGGCGTTGGAGATGGAAATAATTTAGCCCTTGACAGTGACTACAGTTCCTCCGTCGAAGAAGTTGACAAAGATGAGCCAAAAGTTAAACATGCAGACGCCATTAAAAATATCAGTACCTGCATACAATGGCTGGAGAAAGATGCAATTGAATTGGAGAGTTTGACGATTCGTAGAGCGCTACGGCAGCGTGCAATGGAGGTTAAGCACGAGTGCATTCGACAAACAAAAGTTACAGATTTATTTAAATAAATTTTTAGTTAATAGATATTCCATTACTTTATACTTAGCTCTAGCATTTACGTTGAAGGGATTGCTTTGTTTTTCTTGGATATATTTTTATCATATGTTAAAATAAATAAATGAACAAGCATTTGTTAATGTTTTTGATTAATAATTTGAATATGACTTTGGTGATCTGGATACCCCTATCATCCTGATTGGGCCGGTTTTAATTGATCCGATTTAGCGAGATTATCTCAGTAAATTTAGTCATTAAAATTTTGAAATTTCATTATATTTAGCTACATATAACAAAGAATTTAACATTTACTTTCATTCCCTTATGTAAATTCGAAACTCCCGAAAAAAATTTATAACAAGAGGAGACCCAGTACTACAATATGCTGTAGCTAATCCATCATCATTTCCATTAAACATATTATTCTCTAAGTGAAAGTCTCGTCCTGCCGCTCTATCGTCAATCGCATACATGTCTAAACGCATGTTCATTCATTTACATTGTACTCCTTTGAAAACCATGAACATATCATACATGAAATGAAATTGAAAAAACTGTTTTGACACAATTGATCACATATTAAACGTTCCACGGTCTCACCAAACATCTGTCACTCGATCATTTACATGGTGACACTTTTTCGACTATTAGACGACATTCTCTCCGGGATGATTATTTGCCATTCACGTGGCTTTTATTGTTACTTTGGACAAGACGAGAGTTAAAGGGATCAGAACGAGATTAGCACCAGTGAAATGTTGGAAGGAAAGCCAGCCTACTTATTTAACCACAATGTAGCGTGGCAAAATAGGCACGACGGGTGAGAAGGGATATTGTGTGTACATTTGCGAAAAAGGATCTTGGATCGGATTTTCTTTGGCGATTTTGTACCGGCTGGAGAATGGTCGAGGTTCAGCCTCGGTTACAATAAGTATAGCCACCAAATTGGGGTTATATATTTTTCAAATTGATTTCAAATCATGGAACGCTATTTTAAACCGATTGTAGCTACAAGTCGGTGCAAATTGGATTTTTTATTTAAAAGGTGTCGAATTTGTCCCTTCAAAATACTCAACATATTCTCAAATCACCTCTCGCCATAAAATCGACGCAAATGCAACGAGGAAGCATGCATCTATCATACACACTAGACGCATCCACTAAATGTACAAAAGAAAACATCATGATCCCATGAAGATCATTTTGTTCAGGATGTCACTAGACACGACATTCAATGTCAACCCTGAATAGCTAAATATGCCACAAACCTGTCAAATATTATGAATGGGCCGAATGGAGGATGAATTCCTGACTAGATCGACTTGCGTCTAATAGGGATCATCCCCGTATTATGTACATGCCACGATCATCATCGTTGCGAGTGTGTGTGGTCTTCGCGAGCTTGGGATTGATCTCGCGTGCAGCAATAAATCCTGGTCGAGCGTTCTGGTAGATCGACGTCATAAGTAGTGCGAGACATCATCAGCATACCCAGTCGTCCATCCTCAGCGATGAGGTACATGCAGATCGGTGTGAAAAAAACCAACTTAAAAATCGAGCTAATTAAGACAACGATGATCATATGCATTATGCTTGAATTAATCTCCTTTTTTTCCTGGTTTGTTGAGAGACATATGCACCATTGTAAGAGTTGCCGAGTAAGTCGGAAATTTCGGAGGAGAATCTTTGATTCTAGAATTGCACGCAAAAAACCTTTATTAGCAAAACGCTAAGATGCTTTTACTTGAAGTGTTTAGGATAGGTCGTCAATTGTTCTGAAGATGTGTGAGCAAATTCTTTTTGAAAGAATTGAACTAAATTTTCTTCAAACTCTTATTCCAGAATTTTTCATGATTTTTCTCAATTTCAAGCAATAAAAGAGAGTAAAATATGAGTTCAAAAAACGAATCACGGTTTATCAGGGAAGCACACTTATTTCTACCGAGTGGTGCTTCCTTTCAAAAAAGTTTTCACAAGGTTGAGATCTTCCGAAATCCTTACTAGCGTTTACCTATATTGAACGAACAAAACTTGATAAAAGGTGATGCCTGGTTACAACTCCAAAATTTGTAATTGCTTTCCTTTCCAAGGAATATTTTTGACAAAAATAAGGAAAAAGATGGACACAAGGTGAAGAGCCAAATACCAACATACTGCTTAAGATGTAGACGAAAGGACGACAGCTTGCTCTTATAAATTGCGGATACAGTTCCAAAACAGATGAGGTCTTTTGAGACCAAATTACCCATAAGATAGCAATCATGCGAAGATGATTTGCCACAGAAAAGCGATCCAGGACGAAATAAAAGTAATCTCACATTAGTTTTAATTCATTAATATTGAAATTTCTCTAAAAAACGAGTTTACGAAAGCGCTTAGGGATTTGAACAGCTCTAACAAGAACTGCATGCTTAATAATCGTAGAATAAAAGTAATAGGGGAATAGAGAATTAGCTGTCTTTGAGACCTTACTTCCACAAAGTTGTCGCAGCTTGAGTTTCAAGGGTTGTAAACGTGCATACACAGAAGATTGTCATGGACACGTGAAACCACCGAATATTCAATTTGTCAGTAAGCTGACAGAAATGAAAATTCATAACAATCTACTATTAACTCTGGGTAGCTTAGGTCCGCCGAACTTCAAAACGAACTTCAATCTACTATTACTTTAAACGTAATCTAAGCATCAGCAATTAAGGATATTGATGCACGGCTCCACCGTCACACACTTTTTTGAAGACGTGATTCGGCTGTTCTTGCTCGTCTTCTGTGTTTCCTCAACAACAAAAGAGGAAGACCCCGTGGACCAAAGCAACAATAAACAAATGTTAGCCGGTGGCAATGAACAAATAAACTTCAAAATCAAATGAACATTATGGAGGAAACAGAGACCAACCTCTGGCGAACCGATACCAGAATAACTCAATTGGAAGTTAGTCACTTGTCATAGGAGATCATAGGGGAGAAAATTTTTCTATTTCCTTCCGCTGCGGCCTTACCCGGTGTCACCCTGGTTAAGTTGAAGATGCTTATCTTGGTGTCAACCATCAAACCGATGGATATTTTATCAAACCTGTCTACTAACTGATAACTCTCCTTTTATAGACGGAAGTAACCCTACAGATCCTCTTTGCCCTCATTCAGGAATTTAAGGTCTTCAGACGCTAGAACTCACTGGTCGGTCATTCAATTTTATCGCCCTTCCGATTATATGTCGGTAAACTAACGCCAACATGTCATCTGAACCGATCGAAACCGACTCATCCTGAAGTTCCAGTCTCAAAAGCCCGCCAGGGAAGAAGTCCTATAGGTTTTGTTGGTCCGATCTTAGTTGAGCATCCGGTATCAGAAGCGATCCGGTAATATACGCACAGATCGGTCTGTCTTCAAAGAATATACAAGGACGAAGTAATCCATCCACCCAGCGGAATCAGAGGTATTCCCTACATTGAGTAACGGAAGCAAAACCTCAAGCCTTGAATGGTTCTTTTGCGCTTACCCCACCTGAATCGCAATCACCTTCACAGCAAGTACACCGATCAATAATTCCTCCGATTACACCGGTCTGCCAGTAATAAAGCTGTGTGTCCGAGCAATGATGTACTGTTGCGTCACGAATGGCCTCACCAAGTCTCAACCAAGTGAGCTTGTCAAGCGCTTTCCCAAAATCCTTTGAGCATACGTAGGCCCTATAGGACAAGGAGAGCTCAAGAAGTCATTCCAAGAGTTGTCGTTTTCCAGTATTTTGGAAGAACAACCTCTTGCATGCAGACATTGAATTTGTCGAGTAGCATCTCACAGTAAAGATCAGGACAGAAGATATAGGTTGATTTTTGACATATGTGAAAGTTTGGAATAAAACATATCACGGATGAGTTGTTTTGCTTGTCATGAAACTGGCTTTATTGTAAAAATCATTTTTAGCTATTTTTGGCTAGAAATGATTTTGGGCGTGTGAGGAGCAAGCCCAAACGAGAGCTCCAACTTTCAGCTACTTGAATCAATATTTCGGACCGTATCTCGCTAACTACGTGTTCAGTTTTATCTTTCACATTTTCGGGCGTCTTGTTTGTCAGCGAAGACAAGTGAGTCCACATATTCCCACAAAGTATAGGTCTAGCGGCCTTTAATCCCAAGATATTTCAGCTCAGTTCACAGTTCTCAAACGAGAAATTATGCGCTCTTATCGCTTCTTTCAATAAGTCAATGATTGTAGGAACTAGATGGCATGTCACGCCATCCTGTTGAAACCAGAAGTCCCTTGTATGACGGCGATTCAATTCCAGAACGAGAAAGTCATTGATCATGACTGTAGAGTGGTAGAGTGTGATGGGAACGTTTCCAGCAGCGGCTTAGAAGCCTTATGGACTAATAATTCCACCGGAACGTGAAGCACACCAAACATCGACGTCCTTCGGATTTAACGTTGGCGGACAACCGTCTGTGGTTGCTCATGACACTAAATATGGTATTTTGTTTATTGGCATTGCCATTCAACCAGAAATGAGCTGATCACTATACAAAGTATCTTATGAAATTCGGTATCTGCAGCAATTAATTCTTGTGCCCAAACAGCGAATTTAAGCGGTCATTTGGCTTCAATGGATTTAGTAAGTCTGCAAAACAAGATCCTTCCGTAATCCCTTCGTCATGTGGATGGGCGCAGGTTTAATTATTGAGCATGTCGAAGTCGCATGGACTCAGTTTGTTATTCATCGATACTACGCTCTACAGCTGCTATGATTTCTTCATTTCGCACTGTATGACTTCTGGATGGATACGTATTATCATTGAGTGTAAACGTTATACGCATTAACAGTTCATGGTTAATCGAATAATTGTTCTGATGGGCGGATTTTATCGACCATCAAATTGGCGAAGCGCGCAATGAGTGTTTTTGACAGAATCGTTTGCAATTCGAAATAAATCAACATAATTTACAGAATTTGCCCAGGTGTCATATATGCATGATAAAATGACAAATCAAACTAAACATCAAATCAAACATATGACAACTGTCAAACTTCACGTGGCAATAATACGAGTTGTCAACTTAAAGTTCTGCATGTGTAAAAACACACGATTCAGTTCCAACTATTGATCACTTGTAAGCGGTCGATGTATTTCCTTTTATCTTTTCGTTTTTTCCCCTTTTCCGTCTTTTCTTTTTTATTTCTCCGCATTTTGAATCCTCTGCATAGCTGTGTTCAACTCCTTCACACTGAAGAGCGCGTAATAATTTGCATTTTCCTAACTTCAATTGTAGAAAGGAATCGGAAGCGCAACGAAAAGTCCCTCAAAAATACGGTCCACTATTTTTTTGGCTCATGGAAATAAGTTGGGAGTGAGAAGTCAGGTCACCGTGGAACATCATAAGATGAAAATTTCTAAAGATTTCTTTAAACTGTTAACGAGACCTTATTCGTTTATGGACGAACTTCACGTCAACCTGTTTGCTAGCGTTTCACAATATGGCTCATATCGACACCTTGACAGTTGGGCCTCATCACAGAGCACTTAAAATTCTTATGCCATTTGAGCAACCTCTGCCGTGGAGCAGTACAACAAATACTTTTTAACTAGTACAACATTAAGCTAGACGTGGGCGTTGGTAAATAATGAGAAGTCACCGGCTTCGATACTGGGACTGTGATACACAGTATCCAACTGAGCTTAGAGGAACTAAGCTAATTGGGAGACTACATCGTACTAACATTCCTTAACAATACTTCAGCAAACTCGAAATCTACTTTACCGATTTTCCTATCTCGACGAGGACCTCGTTTCGGTGGTTTTTGCTTCTTCTTTCGTCAGACGTTGCGCTCTGTCTTTTTGTTTGCAGTCAAAAATATTGATCTTTACGCTTTTGGATTGGCAGGGGCCAGTTTGTCACGAAAGAGTTGTTTGGCAGAAGAAGGATTTGTCTTACTGTTTCTTCCGTTCCGGTGAAGAAACCCAAATTCCTTTCATTTCTACATAGTTCATTGGTTCATTCCAATCCACGACTTTCGACTCATCTCCACATTGTTAGTGGCATCTTTAACATAGCCTTCTTTGTATCCCAAGGCTACCTCCACTATTCCACAAGGCTACCTGTTTTGACCACTTGTAATGTTGCTCTGTTGCTCTTATAAATAAGGCATCATCGTTGTGTTTATGTCCGGTTTTTTTCGTTATTTGTTTCGATTGTATCGCTTCGAGCTTTTGGAGTGTGAATTTGTATCCTTCTTTTGGCTTTACATGTAGAACCTTCTTCGTAACCTTTTTCACTGCTTTGAAGAGAGAACCAAGTCGAAGACAGGTTGACGAAGTCTTCTCTACTGAGATCTATAAGCTCGGATCATTTTGCTCATTTCTTCAAGTACAGCATTTGAGGGATACGAACTATATTTTTGCCGTTGGTACAGGGAAGGATATTTTCGACGGTTACAAGTTGAGGACTGTTGCTCAGCTCTCTCAGTACCAATTATAATATTACACCTATTGAAAAGGATAGCAAGAGTAGTGTTCGAATATTCTAATAAAGGATTGAAATATGTGTAATTGTTTGATATATAAACCAACTTGGCAGCTCGTTTCTATTAAGTTCATCATATCATTTCACACGATCCTCTGATGGGCTAAATGAGCTCTTAAGACGATCGTAGGTCCTTCCTCAGCAACCAACGCCGATCTTTGAGCGAGGCCAACAAGTGACAACGATACAAAAATGTTCGGTGTCTGTTTACAGTACATCATCCGATACACAATCAAATTATTCTTATGTCCTCGAAAGACATTCCCAAGTTTGTTGCTCATGCGACAGTAATTACTCGAATTAAAATGTAACAAACCGAGAAACTGAAATAGATGATAGTGTCACTTCTCTTCAGATTGCTGTTCGTTTGCTGTCACGTTGCTTTCATGTTTTATTGTAGGTGATCACTGATCAAGGGATGAATCTTTCCTTTCGCAGACCAGCAACAGCTCCTGCGCTTGCTTGAAATCGGAGTCAAGCCAACACATGCGACAAGTGATCGTACCATGCGTGTATAGTACATCCATCTACAAGAACTCATTATAGGACTTTGGGAATTATTCCCGGCTTTCGAGAGGACTATTTTTAAATTGCATTTCCGAAGGTCCATGAATTGTGTGAATTCGTTAATTGGAGTGATAGAAGAACGAAACAATGCGGCGACAACTTGTGAGGCCGCGATAATGAATGAACATAGGAATGTGAATAGAGAGGACACTTTAGCTGGTATAAATTTCGGGTTAGAGTTCGATCCGGCGCTAAAAATAAGATTTAATGAGGGATGTTTGGATGGAGGATATTTTGGATTCGGGCGCAGCGATGAAAAGTTTTATCAAGACATAATGGGATGCGCGATGTTGGCTAGGAAATAGATGGAGGCATTGTTTGAGAAAAAAAAAGGAAGTTGGCATTGCAATGAGTTAGACACGATCGAACCACAGGAAGTAGTATGGTTTCCAAACGAAAAGTTTTTTGTAATAGTATTATTTTCAATAAGGATATCGTTGAATGTAACATGCATGTCGTAATCTGATCAAAAAATTATTGCGGTATCTTTGACAATTTTCTGGTGGAAATAATTCAGCTATTATCACGGTTAAGGTTTAAGTTACCAATGCAAGCACACAAAATTGTTAGAAATTATACAAAGTTATTATATGAATATTAAAACTTACGTTATCATTATCTGGGAAGCAAAAGCACCATTTGCGGCGAAAATTGCTCCCTCTGAGGTGTGTTTGGAGGTTTGTTACAGCGCTTTCATGACTACGGTTCCTTTGTGGGCATCCTAATGATCTCTGGGCCATGCGGTCGTGAACAGAGACTCCATCCGTTGCTGCAATCGCCAACCGGATAACTTTACTTAATTTAATGAAAATGAATGTTTTCCATTAAACTCCACAACATTTATTTTTAAATCTAAATTCGTAAATATTTCATTCTGTTTCCCATTTATTTTTCAGTTCGTGGGAAATAATCCTGTTTCTTCCCCTCATCAGCTGTTCAAATCATCGACTCCATTCGTTCCCGCTATTTGTGTCATATGCAGCATGATATCCGAAATTCTATTGAAATTTTAAAGTTTAACAGTTAGAACAGCAAATTCTGTAATGGAATTGTCATACATGCCATTTGCATGTTGAAAATATCAAATCGGTCACTAAATCATGCACTTTAATCAGTCAATGTTAATTGAAAATGCGCAAACGCTAATATTGAGCATTTCTAATTCTCATTAAGCATATGCTCATTAATGACATTCACAACGGAATAAAATATTCGAAAACATTTGATTTGCTTAGTGTAGCCTTGATGCCAGCTTTAGATTGCAATTTTCTCATGTTCAATCGGCTCGAGCAAATTAAATCCGAAGTCGATCAACTGTAAAAATTGTATGGAATGGCCGGGGCTTAATTCTTCGTGAAATGATGTTCGTGCAGAGTTAACATTCCCGTTAAGTCGATTTTCCTACGTCCATGGGCAGTATAAATTGGTTTATGATGGGGCACTTAATGTGATGATATTAATTCGTTATTTTATTGATCTAAGAAGGAAATATTCTTTATGAGTATTCGGATGATGCGGAAAATGCGGAAGAAAACAAAATATGTTCTTGAATTATAACTAGCAAATATGGTGATGTTTGTGACCATAGTTCAGATCGTCAAATTTTTGACCATTCATTTGTACTACCTCTGATTATTTTAAAGTAAGTGTTGGTGATTTTGTGTTAATATGCGTTACTTTTGGTGATTTCGAACAGAAATGAGAGTGTAGCTCTATGGATCGGTGCCAGGGTGGGAAAATTTTCGCTGGAACATTCCCCAAAAGACTTCAACATACATTTTTTGCTTTGTGAACGAAAGAAATTTAGAAACTTCGATTGTCTTTCATACGTGTTTTTCGTTGCTCTGATGGGCAAGCTCAACCTCAGAAAATTTCAAGAAAATTGTGTCGAAGACATTTGTGTCTCTTCTCTCAGTGGGAATAATAATGGAGAATAATGGCAAACCGGTGAAAACATTGATGTTTCCAATTATCCGCAACTATCTGTGATTTTGCGATATGTTACAAAGGATGGTGCGTTTCTAGATGGATTTAGCGTTTTCAAAGATTTCAAGCGTCTTCAAGCTGAAATAATAGATTTGGCGAATAAATTAAATTTTCTAAGCCTTGTAAACCGTGAAAATTTCTATAGGGTTCTTTTTCTTCTTTATTCGAAAATGTTTGAAAACCAGAAGCATCATAATGAACTTTTAGTTTGTTATTCTGGCCCGAGTGATACTGGTCTTTCAACAGATAACGTTTAAACTTCAAATTTAAAAACAAAAAATAATTAAAAACTAGTGTTTTTGTGATTTATAAGCTCTCGTGCGTGGCTGTGTCCTATCCGCTATTTCATTATTAGTTGAGCAAAGTTTTTCTGGCCTTAAAAGTACCAAAAATTACTTCAGAAACTCTCTGAGTCAAATGCGTTTGAGCAAACGTTCTTTAATGACTATCGATAAGGAATTGATGGAACAACTAAATTAAATCCAGACACTAAATTCTATCATAAAGTAAATGATCAATTTTGTGAATTAAGAGTTCGTAAAATTGACTTAAATGTAAACGTTTATAAATTAATTTCTTTTTACTGGAACATCTACTCTTTTCTTTACTACATGCTTTCTTTGGTGAGGCAGCTATAGCCCTTCACATTGGTTCTTGCTGTTGAATAGAAGGCTTAACTTGTGTACTCTTACTAACATAGAGTGTTCCTCAAATCGTGTCCACCCAATACAAATAGTCACGAGCCGCCCCTTGGTGGTGACCAATTATTTGGTTAGTGAATCTAAAAAGAAAACAAGCGTACGTTGCCTTGAACATTGTTTAGAACCTCCCAATGATTCGGGCTCGATGCTTTTAGATACATTCAGTTTTCTTGTGCATCTGACAGTATAGGCTATTGTTAAATTCTCTCCAGAAACGGCTCCTCAAAGTTTTATGGTTTATTTTTAATTTTAACATTTTTGGATCGCAAAATAGGTTTTAAGGCATATCTCAATATTTCTCTATCGGCTTGACGAAAATTAAACCTTTCTACATTAAAGAGCAACTGATTTGATATACTTCAGGCGAAGCTATTTTTGCAATTGTTTTTTTCAACAAAGTCCAAACTTAGTTGCTGTTGCTGGGGAACCCCACTTAGAAGCCGTGATTTTTTTAAGCGTCGCGTTCGCGGGGCTGGTTCTACCCTAAAGCCTAGGGGTTCAGCAAGACCCAAAACGGCAAGAACACTTCAAAATTTGACGAGAAGCTATTGTGCAGTTGCCTACGCGTTCTGCCAGGACGTATTCAATTACATTGGGCATTTCAAACCGCTCAGTAAGGAGGATTTCGCATCAAGACTCATTTTTCTACCCCTACAAGATTATGATTGTCCATGAGTTGAGTCCACTTGAATATGAAAATCACATGAATTGCCCAAAAGAAATTTTGAACAGGACCCATGAGATGTTAACATTTTTCAGTAGTGACGAGGCTCACTTTAATCTCAATGGAGCAGTGAGTAAACAAAATTTTCGCTATTGGGAGAAAATAATCAACGGCAAAAACACAAGAGACCTCTTCACTCCCCAAAAGTGACCGTGTTGCGTGCGATTTCAAAATTTGGTATTTTTGGGAGGAGAATTGACAAATCATTAAACTATTTTTTGGAACCTCAATTGAAAGAGCTTATGGAAGAATCTGATATGGGAGACATCTGGTTCCAACAGGACGGGGCTACGGCACATACTGCTTGAGTTTGAATGACAATGCTGCGACAGTTGTTCCCTACGCACCTCGTCTCTCTGAGGCGTGATGTGAGGTGACCCAAGCGCTCACTGGACTTAAGCATTTGTGATTGTTTTTTGTGGAGCTACCTGAAGGAAAAGGTTTTTAAACATCGGCCTCACACCTTGGAAGAACTCAAAGAACGAATAAGGGAGGAAATTGACGCTATAACAGTCGCAATGTGTAAATATGCGGCAGAAAACTAGGGATATCGCCTTCATCAATGTATTGCTGCTGGCGACCATCATCTTTCTGATGTCATTTTTAGTCCTTGATACATAAAACGGTATGATGTACTGTATAAAGTTAAATAAATATAATTTCTATAAGTTGCGTAGTTTTTCTTAATAGCTTTTCAAAACTGCACTGTCTGTTTCTCCCTACCCTGTATGAAAACAATAGCCATTACTGTGGGCAGACGGTAGTTCTGCGCAATTTTTCTAACCTTATGCAAAATTTTCTACAAATAAATATTTTCAAAACGTTGTTAACCTTCGTCCGTCCTTCTGTCAAATGTGCTCATTCCTAGGAAGGCAGATTTTTCCCAAAAATACACCGGATAGATGGAACATTGGTCTCAAATAAATTTAACAAGTGTCAAAAACAAAAATCTCCAAAAAAAAAACGAACATATTTGACACTATTGCGAAAAAAAAACATTTTTATTAGAAATAAATTTGAATCAAATCGAGATGTGTGAGAGAAGTAATCAGATTGACAACAGTATGGTTTGCTTATTTTCGCCACATGCTCAGTCTAAGTTTCAACTCCGTACAGATGACACATTGATTTTGAGAGCACTGTCAGTGAACTTGGTTTTTTTTGTTATGTGTTATTAGAGTTATATAATTAGAGCAACTTTGTGCCATCAAGTTTTGTGTTGTGAATCAGCGAGATTGACTTCAAAAAAAGCTGGAGCAGACCAATGCGGAACATTTCTTATGAAGAGCATTTCCTCTTAACATAAATTATTATTGGAAAGCCGAGAACTCGTTGAACATCAATCTCGGTCAGAAAGAGTTTTAATTTCAAAAACTGTTGAAAATGTTGAAAATGTGAGGACTCTTGTGAGATCAGACCGTCCTTTAATAACAGGAATGAGGAGTGAACTGTTCAATTCAACCGCTTTCGCTCATCATCAAATTTTAACAAATGATTTGGGCGTGCGACAGATTCGTGCCAAATTGTGGCCAAAATAGACTCAAAACTGAACAAAATGAATTTCTGTCGTTCCGAACCCTTTGATTCATCTAATTTGATTGCTCGTGATTTTTTTCTTTTACTTAAATTGAATGATTATCAAAGAGGATGTATTTTCAAACTACATAGTATGTCGAAATAGTTCCCGAACTTTTGAAATAAAAATCGAAAATTACATCTAAAGAAATTCATTCCACTTAACTTTCAACATAGTCCCCTTCCCTAGATATACACTTATTTGAGCGCTCCATTAGTGATTCGAAGGCTATCTGGTAGTCCTCTGAAGTGATCGCTGTGAGACGCTCGGTGCAAGCCGCTTGAATGCTCGGTACATCTCCAAAAAATCGTCCTTTCAAGGCCATTTTTAGCTTGAGAAATAAGAAAAAGTCGGCTGGAACCAGATCTGGCGAGTATGGGGCGTGATTGATGCGTGGGATCTGATTTTTGGCGAGATAACGCTTAATAATGTTCGAAGAATGAGCAGGCGCATTGTCATCCAGCAAACTCCACGATCCCGGTTCCTTATACTCGGGCCTGATGCGATTAATCCGGCGCTTCAGACGTTTTAACACCTCTACGTAATACGCAGTATTCCCGGTGGTGTTTGGGGGCACAAATTCTTTGTGCATCAGGCCTTTGGAGTCGAAGTAAGCGATGAGCATCGTCTTTACCCGTGATTTTTGTTGGCACACTTTTTGACGCCTCGCACGGCCCGGACTGAGCCAAGCGGATGACTGGCGCTTCGTGGAAGGATCGTTTTGAAAGCACCAAGTCTCGTCTCCAGTCACAATTGAGGTTAGAAATCCCGGAGTGGTGTCGCAAGTCTCAATAAAATCTTGACAACATTGGATGCGAGTTTGTTTCTGCTCTGGTGTGAGAAAGTGCGGAACAAATCGAGAGCAGACCTTCCTGTGGTTCATTTTTCCTTTCAAAATCAACGCGACGCTATTCTTTCTCATGTTTAGTTCGTCTGCCAACATTCTGAGAGACATGTGGCAATCCTGCTTCAGTAGCGCGCACACCGCGAGCCTCGTTTTCGTCGGTAACAGCTGTTGACCATCCTTCTTGAACAGACCGAACCACGTGTAAATAGTTGTACGCAACACTACACCTTCACCGTAAGCCGAATCGATCATTTTTTTCGTTTCCACGAAAGGTTTTTTAAGTTTATAGCAGAATTTAATTGCGACACGATGTTCAAATTTCTCATCCATCGTAGAGCTTGCACCGGGGTACTAAACACACGTTCACTCAAGCACGTCCATCTCGGCAACTAATGAACGGGTACTGGTGAAAAAATCCAGAGGGATGTAGCAACACCGGTGTCGTCAAAGAGGTGGCGCCACTCATACAAGCGCTACAAAATAAGTTCGGGAACTATTCCGACATACTGTGTATGTCTGATAAGTTGAAAGCCATACTCGTTGAAGACTTCCAGCGCTGCTATCAAGTGTGGGAATAACGATTTCGCTCGTTTTTGCTGACCATGGGAACTAATTTGAAGATGATAGCATAAAAACTTTGGTAAATAAAAATCAGCATCATTGTCTTTTTTTTTCACAAACCTCGTACCTTGTTATAAATGATCCCTTACTATTTTCTCGGTGGCCACCTATCGGCTTAGAATTCACTTCTTTGTTGCAAAAAGCTTTGTCCAGTAGCTTTCAGCAGCTTCTTGGTCAATCAATTTATTTCCAATAAGAATGTTTTGCGGAAACCGAACCAAATAATAGTCAGAAGGCGCTACCAGTATCTGTCAGTTTATTTCGATATATCAACGAAGCATTTTTGTTTATAATAGAAAACAAATATTTCCTGCTGCAATCAACGATAATCCTAAACATACTCCCAACTTCGGGAAGGAGCGGGGGGGGGGGGTTCCTATATTCATCTGAGTAATCTAAATTTACTTTAAAAATCTAAAATTACTTACGCAAATGATCTTAAATGAGTATTATATATAGTACATATATAGTAATAAGTTCCTGGAACGGAAAAGATCCCATCAGAATTAATGCCTTCCAGCACCGTCAAACATGCGCCAGAAGAAAAAAAATTTCAAGTGGGAATAGCAGAAAAAAAATTAATAAAAATAAATACTACACATTTTTTATTGATGTTTAAACTCTACAAAAAGTTTTATTTCACTTAATTTTTACAAAAATTACTATATAAAAAATCACGCGATCCCCAACACTAAGAAAGAAAAGGTCCTCAACGGTGTGCATCATATCTCAAGCAAATGTTGATCAATCTGCAAAATAAAAAAAAATTCTTGTAAAATAAAGTTGTAGTGATAGTATGTCGAGCCAGAATTTTGAATTTTGAAAAATTTAGCAATTTATGGCAGTTTAAATAAAAGTATGCGTACGCATTCTTTCATCTTTACCTCAAGGTCTTGATGTGGATGAGAATTCGTTATATTAGAAAATGTCTTTGTATCGCCGTCACCTATGTGATATTCATATATAATCTTATAGTTTTCTATTAATCTCCTAAACATTTCCAGAAAACTATCTGCCTCAATTTTTCCTTCACTTCCGTCAAGATTTGCTGAACAATGTGCTTCATGTTCCTCTAACCACGATTCATACTCAGCCGTACCTTTATTCTTTTCGTGAATTTACAATAAACATTTTTACTCACACCAATGCAATTCTGTAAAATTCGTTCAATACCGTTAGATCGGTCGTTTGTTCGGGGTGCTATCGCTGTATGTTATTACGCTGTGCTCTCGTCTTACAGTCACATTTTCTACCATAACTTTGGACCTACGGGGAATTTTGACAATTGACTTTTACAGAAAGAAGCCTAAAACTATAGAGAACAACAATCGGTTTTTTGAATATTCTGGACGTATATTAAGGCTTAAGTAAAAATCTCGTTGAATCCATACCAAGGAGGTTAGATGCTGCGATTAAAGCAAAATGATGCCTAACATAATATTGAAGCAGGATTTTATCAGTTTGTATTGACGTAATAAATTAGAACTTATTTTGCTTTCGTTACTATTATACGAGGTTTGTTCAAGTATCGCGAATTTAGAATTTTCGCGCGCTACGTATGTTCAATTTTTGATCAATTGGTGGCGTTATGGTGGTACTCATGACCCTCACTTATGTTGACAATTCCAGCCATTTTGAATGTCCAGTCAGTTTTTGACAGTTATTGTGCGAAGACGTGTTTTAGCTTGTCTTCGATTTTCGTCTATCCCAAAAAATGGATCAAAGAATTTGTATTGAATTTTGTGTGAAGAACAACTTAAAGTGCGCGGATGCATTCAGAATGTTGACTGTTGCATACGGCGAAGTTACTTCGGAGAAAAGCAACGTTTATCGGTGGTACAAAATGTTCTCAGAGGGACCGAAAAAAGCACGCCAAGTTCGGTCGAATGTGAAGGTTTTGCTGAAAGTTTTCGTCGATTGCATGGCCGTAGTGAATTATGAGTTCTTACCGCAGGGTAGAACGGTCAATAAGGAATATTACCTTCAAGTAATTCGCAATTTGCGAGAAGCAATCAGCCCGAAACGCACGGATTTGTGGAAGAACAAAAATTGGCTTTTGCACCATGATAACGCCCCTGCTCACACATCGTTACTTGTGCTCGAATTTTCGGCCAAAAATAACACTCTAATAATGCCGCAGCCACCATATTCCCCAGACCTGGCCCTCTGTGACTTTTTCTTGTTCCCGAAACTGAAGAGGTCCATGAAAGGAAAACGCTACGCCACGATTGAGGAGACAAAGACGGCATCGAAGAAGGAGCTGAACAAGATCAGAAAAAAATGATTGGAGGCTTCGAGGATTGGAAAAAACGTTATCACAAGTGTAGAATGTCTGACGGGGATTACTTTAGAGGGGATAAAATAGATATTCATGAATAAATAAATGATTCTTGCAAAAACATGAAATTCGCGATACTTTATGAAAAAACCTCGTATTAGAAATTGGTCAAATAATTGAAGCTCCTAATACTTTTGCAGATCGCTATATGAATTTATCTTGAAAGGAGAACGGAATGTCCTACACTATATAAGGCGATGTGACTCATTTCTTATCGAAGTTTATCATTGGATTGGCAAAGCTTAAAATTGGCGATCAAAGATGTTGTCGTTTGGCCTCTAAATCCTAAAAGTGCACATTTGCCATGGAAGAAGCTATAAATAATTTACTTCCTTTAGGCGAAGTTTCTCAAATTAAACATGTGCACACGATTTGATTGAAACACATGAGTAGGGCGGGGACAATTAGATCAGCATGATGCACTGTAACTCTTACTTCATTGCTTGTTTTGTTCTTCGCAACAAATATCTAAAAATAGGCAAAAATTTAATCAAGATTGTTCTTCAATTAAAATCCACTTGAAGTTATCAATTAATTTGGAATTATTCTAGACGTAACTCCTTGCACGATCGGCATCATCGCCATCTCAGCGAGACCAGAGATCAATTTAAGTCCATCCATAAATCAATCTGACGATGTGGCTGCAGTACACCTCAAACTACAACCCTATCCTTCCAATCATAGGGGTGATCGGACAAATTCTTTTTATAACTGCATTGATGCGTCGTACTATGCAATTCCCTCGATGTCCAATCTCCACGATCGCAACTATTATTGCGTTCACATACGCTCAACGTTCCACGCATTCACAATGCACGTTCCAGCACAAGCAGAAGCAACAGCAATAACAGCTATAACATTCGTGCGAGGATCGAGGACGAGGCAAGTTCGCGAAGATAATCTACGAAGTCTTAAATGATCTCTTAAGCCCATTATTTACCGCTGAAACTCATATCATCGGCAAATTTAATTATAAAGCGGCAACTTGTCGAATGATGAAAGAAAACACGAGATGATGCGCTGTTCTGTTAAGGAATTACCCCGGTGTGGAAACGTTGGAGCGAAAGAATTGACGGGGAGGCGCGGACCATGTTGAGGACTGGCACTAGGTTAGTATTCAGCATCCACTCAAGATATTGGACATGGACCCTCTCGATTCTAATCGATCTTCTTCTTTCTGTTCTCAGATGGATCAAAACTCGCCAACTTCCTGAGATCACACATGTGAAACCACACATTCTTGGAGTTGGACCGTAAGAAGTTTTCGTATGTTGCTCGAGAGTTACAATTAGCGTTTTTTCCCCCAATGAAGCGTTGAAGTTGTGACCGAATGAAGTAGCCTTTATGGTCGATATGATAAGCACTGCCAGCTAAACGTTGCAATCAGGAGTTGGCTCGATATTCATTCCTCATTTCCAGGACTCGACTACCCTGTTAAATTTTATTTTCTAGAGTCCTTTCTACGCTTAGCAAAGGAGCCTACAAAAAATCATACCCCGATTGTGGGGAAAAACAGGAAATCCTTGAAATTAAATATTTTTGCTATACTAGGATATGATCTAAGAGACCTAGTTGGAACATGGCAACACCTGTGGCAATGCATGCGTGCAGTTTTGCTCCACATTCTACCAAGGGTTTGCAGAACACCACGGAGTCATCGGGATCGACTGGTCGATGCGATGTGATTTTTTAATGGCCAGCAATTTTCTCACCTTCCAAGTGTGAATATGATAGGCCGCGATGTAATTGTTTCTTAGCCTCCGGATTTTCTCATTTTTTTTCCGCGCCTTGCACTGAACTTCTTAGTCCTATATGAGAGGACTGGTATGCAGCAAAGTGATCTGCCGCCACACTCTCCTTCCTTCCTGTCTTCTTTTCTTGGATCGCTCCAGTTACATGCTGATCTACATGCTCCAATCTTCTTCCCTACCCTTTGCATGTATGATTGCAACCCGGCACGGTTATGATGGTCCCTTTGATCTTTGATGACCACTCTGCTGCTTTGACTTGCAATCTGATGGCATAATTTCAGCAAATCTACAGCTTTCTGCTTGATCGTGGTTCCTTTTCGGAGCAGTCAAACAGGCGTAATGGTTGCGCTGCTGGCCGAGCGATTATTGTAAATTAAATGCTCGACACAATTTGCATTATTTAGTGCCAATGGGCGAAACCGTGTGATTTTTATTTCGGAAGGATTTAGGGTTGGATCTAGGTAGGTAGGGCTCGATCAAGAAGATATGATCCCAGATTGGTTTCAACAGTAGCGGCAATTTTGAGTAGACGTCAGTTTTCAGGCTGGTTCATATAAATATACTAAGGACTATTGCATTGATGCTTTCTATGACTACGGTTTGCATTCTTTCGGGTTGAGGTTAGATCAAGGTGCAAAAGCTTATCGGAAGCCAAGTCAGTCTTCTGGTGAGGGTCGTACTATTTTCATAAATTTCTTTAGGGGTTAAGCCACAGGATAGAGCGAAAATTGAACGTTTTTTTTTTTGGAGTGGAAGGACGAGTAAATGGGTAGTTCTTTTCGAAAATATTGTTAAGCATGTTTCGAGGATATAAATAAAATTTGGTTACTAAAAAAATCATAAAAAAGTTTCCCAACAGCTGTTTCTGCGGAGGGGTTTGTCGGTGGTTTGTCGTACCAAATATTAATCTGGGACGAAATAAAAAATTTTCCTGAAACTACTTTCGATTCTGAAAAGATTCATGTTTGTTGACATAGCGAGCATTTGAAAGAAAAGTTCAATATACTACCAAAAAAGAAGGCATTTATGTATACATTAAAAATCGAAATTTAAACTTATCAAATATTGGCTAAGTTTTCGTATGAGGAATGTTTTTCAAAGATGTGATATGACTTTGGAATGAAACGATAGAAAATTCGATGCTTTAAAAAAATGTTTTTCGAGAAAAATGCGTTGAAAGTTTTGACTTGAGTTTCGATTATGATAAAATATAAATTTTGGTTACAAAAGTTTTCAACTTTTAATTTGCTTTCTCAGCACCGTAAAGCAGACCTGATAAGTTGCTGAACACTTTCTTTTTTTCCTTTCCGGGCGCTATTAGGCTGAAGGGAACCTTTTTCGCTACGTTCGTAAAGGAGCGCTCCATGCGGAATGAGCGTCTCGAATCAAAAGTTGTAGAATTGTGGTCCAATATTTATGTCAGCCACTTTTATTATTGTTGAAACGCTGTCATTTGCAATATTTTCTTGCCGCTTTAATATTTTTTAAGGAGCTAAATGGCAGGCCGAACAATTAAAACTTTCTTTGCTGTTCTGCTTATAACTTCCCAACCAAATGGCTTCAAAAACTTGGTTCGTTTATGCCTTTTTTTGATGAAAGGAGTCTTAGTCATTTCCTGGTTGCATGGTCTTCCATTCGCAGCAAAAAAAAACTGAGCATTTTTCAATTTGCCGTGGATTTACTTCAGTTGGTATCTTAAAAATAATGTCGCCCAATTTTCAAATGTCATTCTTTCCAACGAGTTTGAATTCCGTCGAATATCCAAGACATAATAAATTACTAACAGCTCAATTAAACTTCTTCTTGATTTAAAAGAATTTTGTTTTTTTTTTTTTCGAATTTCTTAACCGAGTGCCCATCAGTTTTTGTATATGATCAATACATTCTTTATTTTGACACGTCAACATTTTCATACAATTTTGCATGCAATATATCCTTGGACGTTTTACCGTCACCATGAAATTTAAGTGGTTACGTCCGAAAAAAGCTTCGTAACATTGAAACACCCCGATGACAGCATCCACCTTCGTTTTGCCCGATGAGCCTTCGTGATTCGACTGACAATGATCGGCATGAGATTCGAGCTATTTTTCTCACTTCGCAGTAACTAATTCAATTCCCAGTGCTTGCAAACTTTACGGTGTCAAAGGAAGTACATCGTTTTATACAGAAAACCACCAAATGCACTCCACAAATAACAGTGAAAAAGTCTAGAAACCCCCTGTTTAGTGCAGAAAAAAGTCAATTGACAACATTTGACTGTGCGGAAGTCTTGGCGTTGCTGTGAGCCTACAGCTGTGTTTGATGTGCATTCTTCAATAGTCGTTTCGTGTGAGACAACATTGTCATTTGTGTTTACTACTTTACGGTGTCCAGTTCAATAACCACCTCAGTATTATTTATACTGAATTTGTCAGCATATTTTTAACGTAATTACAGTTCATTAGTAATGATATCTAGTTCAAAGGAAGAGCCTGCTCCGAAGCGATAACGTGATGTTGTCAACAAAGTGACCTACAAACAGATTGTTGTTCGAAACTTAAAAGTCAAAGGAGAAGGTTAGTTTCACACTCTGGCAAGCCGCAAGTGGAAAAGGTAAAGACAAGGCCTAGACATTTTAGCTTGTACGTGCAATGCTAAATGCTCAAATCGGATTTATCCTCAAATCATATATTAAGAAAGATGGAATTCACTTCACTTTTGAGATATTCGACAAATTTGATCAGAACTTCCGCACCCATGAGTCTTCGCTGAGTTAGCTTAGCAAGGGTATAAATCACTTATAATGTTGTAAGTGAAAATGGAACAATTGATCTTCCAAAAACTTGTGAAATTTTCAAATCATAGTTGAAAGGTGGGATTATTTTTATTCTCTTGAAAATCAAAAACTGTCAAAATATACATATTCAAACATTGCCTGAAACGAATGGACTCAAACGCGGCACTAAAAAGAAAAATCTGGAAACAGGAATTGCCGAGGAAAATTTTGTTGAATACAGTTTTAAAAGGAATCATTCTTACAATTATCATTTAACCGTTCACAGACACACGGAGTATATGAAAAGTGAACATCGAATACTAAAACCTTTGAAATCGATACAACTTGTGACTGGCATTAAGTGGTATCAGATAAGTTTACGATGTGACTCCATTACTTACGAAAGTGAGAAAGCAAGCAGCGCGAGTTAAAGTACAGGAACGTTAAAAAATAGCTAAATTTAACACTTATTCCAATAAATTTTATATACACTTATTTATTTTAGTTTTTTTTCCGAAATTTGGGGCTTTATTAAAAAAACTGGTTATACATTTATGATTCAAAGTATTGTCCATCGCTAGCCACTACTTTCTCCCATCTTTTGGGCAGCGTACGAATCCTGCGTTGAAAAAACTGATCATCTTTTGAAGCGATCCACGAATCGATCCAATTTTTTACTTTTTCATAAGACCGGAAGTAGTGGTCAGCATGACCGTGTGCTATTGATTGAAACAAGTAATAGTCCGAGGGAGCAAGGTCTGCAGAATACGGTGGGTGGGGTAGGACTTCCCATTTCAACGTTTCCAAGTATGTCTTGACCACTTTTGAGACATGGGGTCGAGCATTGTCATGCTGTAAAATCACGTTATCATGTCGGTGGTTGTATTACGGCCGTTTGTCTTTCAATGCTCACCTCAAACGCATTAATTACGTTCGATAACGATTGCCTGTGATTGTTCCAGTTGGTGTTAACAACTCATTATACAGTACGCCGAGCTGGTCTCACCAAATACCGCGGATGACCTTGGAACCGTGAATATTCGGTTTGGCCGTTGACGTGGAAGCATGGCCGGGATATCCCCATTAGTTTTTGTGCTTAGGATTATTGTAATGAACCCATTTCCGTCCCCAGTCACAATGCGATGCAGAAATCCCTTCCGTCTTTGCGTAGCAAGCAGCTGATCACAAGCAAACAAACACCGTTCAACATCTCTCGTCTTCAATTCGTACCGCACCCATTTTCCTTGTTTCTGAATCATTCCTATGACTTTCAGACGTTTTGAAATGGCTTGTTGCGTCACCCCAGTTGATCCTGCCAATTCTTGTTGCGTTTGACACGAGTCTTGATCAAGTAATGCCTCCAATTTTGCATCTTCGAAAACCTTCTCTCTTCCATCGCCATGCTGGTATTCTACGTCAAAATCACTGTTTTTGAAGCGTTGAAACCACTTTCGGCACTTTCTTTCACTAATTGCGACCTCACCATAGGTCTTTGAGAGCATTCGATGAGCCTCAGCGCACATTTCTTCATATTAAAGCAGACATGTTTCGTAAGCTGACATGTTTAATCGAGAATGACTTTATGGTGCAGACACAAATCGACTAATATTTCGGTGGCGTTCTGAATACATAGGCTTATGTATGTACATAGGCTATGTACAAATACATAGGCTTATGTATGACATCTACGATCTATTTATTTCGACTACCACTTACCGCTACAGCCATCTATTGCAAAACGGTGGAAGCAAAGTTGTACACCCAATATTTTTTATATATATTTTTAATTTATTTTTATGATGATAATTTTACAAAATTGTACTGTTACATGGCACAGATTTATTCTTGAAAACGACCAACATGGTGGCAATATGAAAAAAATTTTTATATGTTTGTTTTCGACTCTGTTATCAAACCAAAAATTTTTTTATGTATTTTGCAAGTTTCTGGTAGATTATGCTACAATAATTTCAAAAAAATAAAGTTTGGTCACTTACAATAGATCAATTTGCTATCCCTGATCCATATAAAAGAAGTCCTGATTCAATTAAAGCTTCTTCTTTCTTCTGCTTAGCTGATTTTGTAGCAAAACGCCTTAGCTTCCTTTAAAGCTGCTGTACTGACCTTTTAGCCATTGCCATCTCCTTGTCGTCTTTCATCTGGACATAAGTGGAGGCTGACCGTCCAATGGTGCACCTCAAAGGCTCTAATATCTTTAAAAGTTTTATGGTTGCATGGAATGCCTTCATTTTTTGGCCACTCCAGTCCGGATTGCGCTGATCATGCTGCGGACTTTCATCGGTGGAAATTTTTTCTGGTGCAATCCAGCCCATATTTCCTTTTTCATATTAGCTACAGAATTACAGAAGCTACAGGGTGTCTTTGAATAGCCAATCAATAATAAATAGACATCTGTTTGATAATTTTACCAGTCAACTCTTGCTTTTTTACAGGCTTAGGTTGTGGAGGGTCATCGATTTTTCTTTTTTATATGGATTCTTTACTTTTCCTTCCGCTATTTTGTTCGACTCTTCTAACTTTGTTTTTTTTTTGTTCAGCTTTTTTTGATTTTCGTAATTGGGTGATAGTTTTTTTTACCTTCTGTAAGCTGGCGAAACTTCCGTCGACCAACATGTGGAACGCACTCAAGTTTTTGAATAATAAATTCGGCGTAAGGGTTAGCATCGCATAAATTTGTAAAAGTTTTAGAATCCCAGGCCCCAATGTGGTAAGCATATTTAGCATTGAGTATATCAATGGAATTTTTAAAAATTTGAATAATACTTTGTACTTCCATTCAACCAGAGCTACCTTCGTAATTTTCACTGCAATCTTCTTTATGCTTGCTCTCGTACGAAATATCAAAATGGACGGAATTCAATTTATTTATCATTAACTGACAGGTTTTGCAGCATACTGATAACGGTCGCAACACCAAGCAGAGAACTGAAACTTTTTCAAGCAAATTCAGCTTTTTTCAAGCAAACGTTAGCAATACTTTTTACTGCAATCTTCACATTTTCTAATAAATTATAGTGGTTTTATTAAAACAAGCTTTAATATCCACGAGCTGGCAAAAGAGTTCCAAACCAATGCGGCCAATACCAAGCAATCGAAAAACAAATATAATTTGACAATTAATTTCAAATGCCTTGCCTATCTTGCCTAGACCCCGCTTTGAAGTTTGCGTAAACGTTATATCTTAGCCGCTCGTGTTACACTGTTGCATACTTGCCAATATCGAAAAAACGATGCACATGTTTATTCCGTACTTTGCTCGTAACTATTCTGATTTCCACGAAATTCGTGAGAGCTTCGCTTTTTTTTATACTTTTCCATACGAATTTTTGCCCATTTTAACATGAAGTGACATTGTACACGTCAACTTATATACTAAACATGAAAAGAAAAGCCAGGCCAACAGCCAAATATATTAGAATAGATGTATAATAACGGTACTGTGAAGAGGGGAGATGAAAACGCGCCGAGCGCCGTAGCCTAGTAAGAGTCGAAAATATATGCGCGTACAAAGTACTAAAACTTTCTTATTTTTTCTTTCTTATTTTTCTTTATTTTCAAAAAAAAATTAGTAGGTGCTTATTGAGTGTATAAGGAATCAATATCTATGAAAAAACGAAAATCGATTATTCGAAAAATTATTAGTGTGCTAAGCATACACTTCAGTTCAAAGTACGCTAATAGAAGGCGGTGTTTATTGCAAAGCAGAATGAAAAATCAATTAATCAATGGGTCAGATAAAAGTCAGCCATGTCATGCTTTATTAGAACAACTCTCTGCTTAGGAGGATAATTAGATTCTCCCCTACAACACCCAACTCCACCAAGTCGAGTAAAAATGCTCATGTAATTTTTGGGTGCCTCTGAACTTTTACCAGTAGATTTCGACGCACCTTCTGCTCAGAACTATGCCCAATTCTATTGGAATTGACACCCTTAAATTTTCTATTATTTGAGAAGTATTTAAAACACCCAATGCGGTCGGTTACTGCTGAGTGGTAAAAAACGAGTAAAATTCCTATTTTATTTTGATTAATTAAATCCATTTTGATTCATTGCTTCATTGTTATGAGGATCTTTAATCCGCGATGTATTCTCGTCGAAACTCGTTACCGACAATTTTCCGGATCAATTTATTTCCCTAGACGACCAATTTAGTTTTCTCAACATACATCGCTGATATTTCTTACCAAAGGGTAACCGCCAAAAGCGCCAACCGTCCGTAGGGACATTACAAAGAAAAAGATACGAATATCTACTTTACCGAACAAGGTGAGCTTTGCAAGATAGAGAGCTTTGAAACTAAACAATGCAGTCTAGTGGAGTAGCTCGAGATGACTAGCTTTCTTAGTTAAAATTGATATGAAAATAATTTTTTCGATGTAATGATACATATAGGTAAGGTATTGTGTACGGATAGAAAATCAAAAAGAATGTTAATGCACATCTTTCCGAACTTTCATCTTCATCTTCTATCTCCGACATTTGTAACACATATCATTGCATCTGATTTATATTTGCATTTCTTTTTGACGCAGAACCTTCTGAAAGATATGCTTGCTTTAAGCAAATATGAGAAATAATCTACCAATAATGATTAAACTCTCTTTACTTCGGTCAAATGTCCTTTAATTGGGATTTACGTATATCGAAACTTTTAAGTGGTTAGAATTTTCGAAAAAGCTCCTGAACAATTTTTCGAAGTATCTCCAGAACAAATACTATCCGAAGAAAACAAGTAAAACTTTATTAGAATTCGTAAATTTTTTGTATGATAAAACATCCTTACTTCCTTATGTCTGCGGTAGAGATCTCCTACTTGCTGATCATATCAGTAAAAAAAGCTATATTTTAATTTTATGCAAAAGGGTATACTATTGGTTGATCGACCTGAGGCTCGGGTACACCTGCCATCCTCCCGATTTCCCTATGTCTTAAGAATCCTATGGTAGTGTCGTCGTGTTGTTCGAGTTTGTCAAATAGTTTCAGTGCTCGGTCACGTATGTATTTGTCAGTTGTGTCTCCTTTAATGTGTTTTTGTATGCCTATGTTTCTCACATACCATGGAATTCGGAAGAATTTTCCTTATTGCTATGTTCTGGAAGGCTTGGAGGACTTTTTTGTTTGTCCGGATACTTTGCCTTAGTGCAGTACTCCGTACAGTAGTGTCGGTCTTATGACTTGGTTGTAGATCAGGAGTTTGTTTTTGTTATGTAAGTGACCTTTGTTTATGAGGGAATCATGTTATTTGATGATGCTCATACATCGCTCTCATTTTTAGCGCATATATTGCGTCCAGTTCAGTTTTTCTTCGAATAGGAGTCCTAGATATGTGGCTGTTTGTATCTATGATATGTCCTCGTTGTTGATGGTGAGTGAGTTCGGTTGTTGGTTTCTTTTTCTAGTTCTAAAGATGGCTTGTGTTTTGTCTGTGTTAATGTCTATTTTCCATTTGTTAAAATATCCCATAATAATATCATTAGAAATTTGTAATTTGAAAGAGATAACTTCTACTTGTCTCGCTGAGTAATAGATGCATGTGTCATCAGCGTATAAAGCTGTTTGTAGATTATTTGGCACGCGAAGCATATCCGCTAGGTAGAGGCTATAGAGAATTGGGGACAAGGTAGATCCTTGTGGAACTCCAGCTTGAATTGGTCGCAGTACGAAAAGATGGTTGTCTAATTTGACGGGAAATGTTCAGCCGTATAAGTATATGATTTGGATGATACCAAGAGGAATTTTTAGTTCATACATTTTATAAATGTGACCTGGATGCAAGACTTTCTAAAAACTTTTAGCTATGTCAAACATAACTAATCCTGTCGACTTTCTTGGATTCATCCCATTTCGAATATGTTGGACTACCCTGTAAGCTGGAGTTCCGAAAAATGTACTGGTCGAAAAGCATATTGTGTATCAGGAATGATGAGCTTTTCTTCAATAATTTCATTCAGCCGATTAAGCAACGCTCTTTCCGCTAATTTTGATACAGCTGGGAGAAGGCTGATGGGCCTCAAATGATGCGGAAACGTTAGACTTTTGCCTGGTTTTTTTGGAGGTGAAGGCTATCTACGCCCTAAGTGTCGGACTCCCCCGCTACCGAACTACCGACTAACCACCTCCACTGTCACACCGAGAACCTAGCCTGGAACTGTTTGTCACATTACTTCGGACTAGCCCTCATTAATTATCGCTTAGCGATGTCTTCAGGCTAAGGGAAATCTCTATTTCTCCACGGATGGATAGGAAGGAATTGCGATTAGTTACTATAATATTGCGTTACAGAGATGTACCCTCCCTCGCCAAGCGATTCATTATGCCCTTATTTATAACAAGTGCTGTCCGTACGGAATTCGACACACTGTTCCAATTGTCCTATGTTTGCATCATTTTTCTCGTTACATTTCCTGGGGAAATTACGCCAATTTTCTCCGAGAGACACGAACGGAGTCTTGTGAATCTATTACACATAAAGAACGTATGACAGGCGTCATCCGTCAACTCCGGGCAGAACACGCAAGTTGGGGATAGTGTCTTTCCCATCTTATACAGGTAAGACTGAAAATACCCGTGACCACTGAATAGTTGCGTCAGATAATAATCAGTTTCACCATGCATTCTGTTGAACCACGGCCCCAAGCCACTAATCAGCTATGCGGTCCACCTGCCACCCGCGTTTCGTTTTCCCATGTTTGCTGCCACAAGGTTAGGGTTCTTCTCCGTTCATCTCAACTGGCGGGTTTTCTCGCCAACTCCCCCCGACGTAAGTATACACGTTTCCGTTCGTCTAGAAGTAACTTAATTGGAGCCACCCTCGAGATTACCAGCACTGCAGGTTCAGAGGCAGTGTGATATGCAGCCGGTAGCCGCAAAGCTCCTTACCTCTGCACCTGTGCCAGACGCCTTTGTGCGTCTCTTTACTAAGAGCGTCAGCCCAAACCTCGGAACCATTCAAGAGCACTGACTCCTTTGCACGCATCACTAGACGTCTTTTGCTCGAGGTTGGCCCCTGCGTGTTGGCCATAATGCGATTTAGCACCGATACTCGCACGGAAGCCTTATCCGCTGACGCTCGAACCAGCTCGAAAAAACTCATTTTCGAGTCAATCATCAAGCCAAGGTATCTGATTGATTCTTTTGACTCGTTGATCATTTCCCCCACCCAAACGGGGATAACACGAGGCATCCGCTTCTTGGTGAGGACGATAACCTCGGTCTTTTCCAGCGCTAGGCTAAGCCCACGGTCTGTCATCCGCTCGCTCACTCGGCGTATTATCGCACCCAGTTTGAGCTGCGTCTTTCCGACAGTACGTCCGGTGAATAGTACTGCTACGTCATCTGCGTAGCCAACTAGGTGCGACTCCCCCGGTAACTGCAGCCTCAAAAGCTCATCGTACGTGGATGTGATTGTGGGCTTCTGCCTGCTGGACCGCACTCACTACCTCTGCTATTGCACCGATCGTGGATCGACCAGCCCTGAAGCCATACTGCTGAGGAGACAGATCCCCGACAGTTCGGATGGCCTCTCCAAGTTTCTCTCTAATGAACGCCCAGCGGCGTTCAGCATACGTAGGGGCCGATATGAAGATGGTTGCTCCGCGTTCCCCTTCCCCTTGTGGTATGTGCAAGCCGATGTGCAAGCTGTATCACTTCCGCTGGAATACCGTGTGGCCCTGGGGCCTTTTTCGATTTTAAAGATTTCACCACTTTACCCAGCTTGATGGCGGTAAAAAGTGGGCATAGGATGTGGGCATAAATGTGGGAAAAGGATGCATAGGGAAAAGCGCTCGAACAATCTCGACCATTTTTTCCGTTTCAAGGACACAGAGCCTCCTTACAGCTCCTAGTTTCCACATGGCAAGCCTGTAACCCAGCCCCCACGGGTCTCTTTTGATGTCCTCAACTAGGTTGCGCCAGCAGCGAGCCTTGCTTTCGTTAATTAGCCTACGGAGAACTTTTCTAGCCGACCTGTATGCCAGCGTTCGGGAGTGTGACTCGTCTCGATTTCTTAAACGTTGAGATTCACGGCGGAGTTTGTGAAATTCTCTCCGTTTTTCGGTGATTTCTGCCGACCACCAGTATACAGCAGGCTTATTGTGTCGAGGCCGTCACCTGGCCATAGAGCAGTCGCACGCATTCTTGATGAGCCTCATGGTGGAGTTCACCATGTTTTCAGCTGAGGCTCCCCCCATTACCGTCATAGTTTCACCTCTCATAAGAGCTGCACGACCGCGTCGACATCTATTTTAGATATATTCCGACCTACAGTTGAGGGTTGGGTTGCTACGCGTCGAGTAGCACAGTCGCCAATTGCGAAAGCAGTGTACTAATGATCGCTCGCCGAGTAGTCCTCCAGTACCCTCCATCTGTGTATCCTAGGCACTAAGGACTCCGAAGCAAATGTCACATCCGATATAGTTCCCAAGCAGCCTTCCCGTCGAAAAGTTGGTGTGTTCCCAACGTTCATGATGACAAGTTGCCTCCTAGCCGCCATTTCTAGGATTCTTTTTTCTTTCGAGTCTGGAAGAGGCATTCCCCATTCTATCGCTTTGGCGTTAAAGTCACCGCCAACAAGGATTCGGCCTTCCGTGCTCGAGACATCTTCCTCCAGTTTATCGAGCCTGCTCTGAAAACGTGAAATTGACTCATTCGGCGTGAAATAGACGCTTATGAATGTCAAATCGGTGCACCCAATGAGCACGAAGCCATTTCCGCTAGAGCAAATCCGAGCTGTGGGTAGAGCCCTATCACGTACCCAGATGGCGGCGGAGCCGGATCGATCACAATACCATCCAGCTGCCTCTTTGTTGTGGTGTTGCTCAGATACAAGCAACAAGTCAACTTTTTCTCTCTTGCAACTTGGTCTAGTAAATCTTGTGCGGTTGAGCTACGGTGTAGGTTGATTTGCAGGACGGATCATTGGACTACTTCCTGGAATTTGAGCCAGATCTTCAGACTTCCACCCCTTATCTTTGCACAAGATGCAATTGGTTTTGTTTGGGCAGTCTTTCGCCTTATGGTCAGAAGTGCCACACCTGTAGCACAGTTTGCTTCGATCTGGCCCCTTGCAGTTCAAGGAGATGTGTCCGAAGCTAAGGCACTTGCAGCATCGAGTAAGGGCTACCCTCCGATGTATCCTGCACACAACCCAGCCGACTTTAATTTTCTCCTTGGCCAGGAGTTGCACAGCGTCTTTCTCTGGGATGTCTATTATTGCCGCCCTTTGTCCTCTAGGGTTGGTAGGCGTTAGCCTTACCCTAAGGCTCTCTGCCGCAGGAAGAATTTGCCTAATGGAATCTTCAACTTCTTTGGCATCCGCAATGCAGTCACGGTCTTTTATTTCCAAAGAGGCCATTGGCTGTAATAACGAGATTACAGCTTTATAGCCCAGAAGGTCCTTGACAGCGCTCTCGAACAGTCCCTTGTCAGTGGATTCCGAAGATAGTTCCACTGCCCGAAGCCTCCACTACGCTTCTGGTAGCGTTTGCTCCATCGCCTTGTGTAGGAGGAATGTTGTGGACAAGCACCTTTTTCGCCGTTGCAAAGCGTTCGATGGAGGTTTGCTTGCACGATGTTTTCTGGCTGCCTTGATTCGCAGTAGTTTTGGCCTGGTTTTGGAATGACTATGATGACTGCTGTTGACTGCATTATTGATGTCCGTGATGTTCCGTATCTGGTTTTCAGGAAGCCATCGTAACATTGTATTTGTGGGTGTGTCGTGTCCTGTTGCTTTGTTTTTGTTTAGTCCTTGTATCATGTCCTTGGTCTCTGTCAGGTCTAGTGGCCATATCACATCTTCTTCCACTTCCACTCTTGAGAGCGATATTCGTTTTACTGCGTTTTCTACCCCATCATCGGGGTGGAAGCTCTCCCCTTTTCGGTATGATTTTCATGAAATTGCATCTTCAGAGGGTCTGCGAAGGCTTCAGCTTTGCTTTCCTTGTCGAATTGCAATCCATGGGGACCGTGGATTGGCTGGCATGACTGCTTTGTTTTATACTCTGAAGTATTTGGCCATTCTTCAGATCGGCTTATGTCCGGGCTCTAAACTTTGTACGAAACTCTCCCATTGACAGTTTTTAAATTCAGATATTGTAGTACGGTCTCGTACTAGATTTCTGGCTGGTTTGCTTTCGTCTGCAATCTAGGATCACCCGTACTCCTAGCTCTTCTTCGGACTTGGTTCTTCCTCCTTTTCGGAAGTTTGGTATTCTTAGGGAGTTCATAGGGGTTATATACCCTTGCCAGAGTTGTGACTGTTGGGTCCTCTTTTGCCTGCTTCATTTTGTTTGTTTGTTTGTTCATAGAATTTATGTCTGTGGCTGTATTTACACCTTGGGTGAAAATTTCATTAGCCAGAGCGTTTTGGAAAGCTCACCAGTTAGTTTTCTTCCTTAATTGTATAGGCTCATCTATACAGATGTCCTCTATTAGGAAGTGGACCGGTTTATGATCTGACGAGAGCTCCACGAGGACATTTATCCACATGTTGTGATGAAAGCCGCGAGGTATAGCAAAGTCTAGTATGTTGCCGTGTCTTAGATCAAAGTGTGTCGTTTCTGCCGGATGGTTCAGGCTTATTTGTTTGTTCGTGTCGAAGCGGGGTAGCTCAGTTCCAGCTTGATTGCTTCTCACGGCGCCCCTGCCTCTGTTCTATGTTATCAATATGGGACCCTCTAACGTGAGCAACTGTTCAAGGTCTTGTTTAAACTGATGTTTGCTTACGGGATTGTCCAAAGAAATCACTGTAAATTCGAAGACACTCGTACCCACTTTTAGTGCCGTGGCTTCCATGTGTTGCAATTGTGACGTGTTTATTTGATAGTGTTTCATGTGTTTCTCCTCACTAGGATACCGCGGTACCACCTCCCCTACCAGTCTGTCTGACGTTTCTGAACACATTAAACTTTGGAACGTTGTATTGTTATAATGGTTTCAAAAATGTTTAAAAAACGTTTAAACCAAAAAACAAATTTATTATCTAGAATAAATTGCCTGAGTTCTCCAGTTTTTTTCCTTCAGGGAATTTGCATTCCATGTGAGCAGGGAAACATGATTCGCGGCCATTATTGCTTATTCGCATTGTGTTATGCAAACATATTGTTCATGAAGATCTTCATCTTCGTTTGTATCATTTAAGCAAATTGATTTTGAATTTGGGTCATGAATTGGTCCATGCCGTTTGGTTTTTTGTGTGGTATTTTGTTGATTTCTACAATTGTTCGGTGATGTTGGTTTAGTTGCGTTTGTTGGGGTTGGTTCTGGGCTGCAATTTGTGCAAAAGCATACCCCTGCCGATGCTTTTGCCTTAAAAACGCAAACAAATAGAAATTAACTTGTACTGTTTCTGTCTCTGTCTAAGAGAAGTTACCCGAGAGTGTTAGTGCTGCATATTGATACGCTTTGCAGTGTGTGGTTATTCAGCTCGTTACACCCATTAACTTATTCAAACTTTATGGCACTTGATTAACAACGCCTAGCACCATAACATCGTCTCGAACCTTTTAGTTGCTACAGCTGAAGAGTAGACAAAATCTTATCAATAAATATCCGAGAAAATTTCGGATTGCATTTTATGTTTAAAACATGAGGGTTTGTTTTTAGATAGAAATAAGTATCAGTTCCCAAATTGTATAAACTGATCACCTTCGCTTAGCAATAATTTTTAACAAGTCAATCCATATGAAATCCGTAGCTCATTTAACATCCTAATAAAGATCCTGAACAACTTCCCAAGTGGTTTCTGTAGTTAACTTTGAACCTCGTTGGTGGCGCGTTAGTATCGCGAAATGGAAGCAACACGCCAACGACAACATCGGGAAGTTAAATTTTCAGAAAAAGGACCGGGGTGCTATCTACTTTTCTATCCTCTCAACGATTGAGATAATGTCATCAAATCATTTCAATAACTACGATCCTACTCATTCATCACTGCAGGATAGCCATCCAACTTCCTGTTTTTACGTGATTAAAACGCTGAAAGATTTCATCAATCACCAGGACCACTTGTAACGAATACACAGCGAACGGACCAAAGAAATGATTACTAAGTTTCACATCAAGAGTTTTTCGATTATCGACAACGAACCTCTTGTCAACAAGAAGGAGCACTCCCATAAAGTGTAATAGTGTTTTTACAGTAGTACTAAAAAGGACCATCATTAACTTTCAACATATGTCCATCACTTGACACCCTACAGCAACAACATTTCACACTTCAAGCAACTGACTAAGCGCAAGAAAACTACCCCTCGCCCAATGCAATTCACAATCCTAATCTTGAGCCAAATGTCTATCCAAATCCTCCAAGCTCTTTCTCATTCTTTCGACTCAATCCTCTGTAACAGGAATTTTATTTCACACATCATTTAATCCTTAACTCGTAAATAACCAGAGGACTGGAATGATTTATTAACTTAAAGTCGCAGAGTGAAACAGGAAAAAATGTATTTGGGTGGCGTTTTGTTGGGATTTGAGAGAAGGGTTTGTAATTGATATGTATTCAAATGAAAAACATACAGGTTTATGTGCAGGACACAAATGACGCTTTGCACGAGCTTGACGTTGTACTTGGGTGTCTGGAAAAGTCAAAACAGAATTTTCAACAGGAACAATGCTCCCTGCTATCTCGTAGCTAATCAGTGCAACGCTCTTGTAAAAATTGAACATATGGACGTGCTCACTGACTCGACGACATTAACGACGGCGACAACGACCTGTCCTAGGGACACATGCATATGTGAAAATGTGAAAACGAGGCCGAAGAAAAAGACATTCAACATTGCGATGACATTGGCCCTAAGTACAATAAATAACGTTGTTGAGATCCTGAAAATATTTTTAAAGTGTCAAATTGCCGTTATAACACGACTAATTAGCCGAATTTCGAGACACCACGAATCCGAGGTGGTCGTTAGCATCAAGGGAAAAATGTATCTTTGGGTGGTCCTGCATCTCATGATCACGTTTCGGCTGCTCCTGTTGCCTCAAAGCGGATTTGAATAATACCCATGTACGTACACACGGAAACATGAGCAGGGAAAAATCAATAAATTCTCAGTTTACTTGAAGACTCAAGACCGCGCACTTATTCCTAAGTAGCATATCTTTTTCCACCTTCACACCTTTTTACTGCGCGCCGCATCACCCCCTACCCGCCGGTTTTCCCTGCAACCCAGCCGACGAACGGTTGAAATGGTAACCACGAAACTACAGCCATTGCCGTTGGCCAATTTCGCCATCTTTGGTATTCACTGCTTATTGTCTGACAACTTTTGCCCCATCTTCGTCCTATAATCGGAAACAAGATGTCAGCACATACTTGGAAGCTTGGGGGTTAAATGAAATGAGGTTCAAATATCCTTGGTGTTGAGCTTTTTCCACCACGGGGGTTTGAGACCGAGCGAAGGACTAGACTAGATGGGCGTGTCAACGGCTATTTCATCTACATCGAAAACAGGAGATATTGCGAAGAGAGTCTATTCACCCCTTTTTAAATGCTGGGGATGTCAGTTGTTGAGAGCGCAGACGCTGCCAAACATTCCTCCCCACCAAAAATGGGAAAAGTTCGATATTGGTAAATATATGTATAGAGATCTCCACGTTTGGAATGGGTGGACGCGTGTATGTATCACGGACTATTCTACTCCATCCCTTCTGCTGCCATTGTGTTTTTCTTCAGGGCGCTGATTCCTCACCAACATATGCCATGCGATAATTTGTCGAAAGTTTTAATGAAGGAGTTTAAGGAGAGTATCAAGATAACAACCCTCAACACTTCTGTACAAGCGTAAAGATGATGCTTATAAACTGTTCGTCGACAAAGAACGGGTAATTTATAAAAGGATTTCATGGACAAGTGATGGCGATGTTATTTTGTGAATTGCAAGAAGCATTTGGGTAAGTTGTTTGGATGTACTCGTTTTTAGAATAATATGAATTTTCAATCTTGCAATAAGCTTTTAGTGTACGATTTGGAGTTTGGTTTTTATCGCAAATTAATGGCATGCTATGGAAGATTGACGAATTATTTTTACGTCCTTTTAATTGTGGGTTGTTCGCATGTTTTGAATGAAAAACCATGCAAAGAAGCATTTAAATGTCTCGAATAACGTCCTCCGACTACATTATGCGCGTTCTACTCCTGGACACCTTACACAACGGTGTATCCTTTCAAAAATTAATCTAATAGAGCCAAATTTCATTCCAGATGTATGATTTGTTTTTTCGCTTGATCTCCAGTTCTCGAATTCTTGAAACTGACCAGCTATCATTAAATTTTAAATTCTGTTAGTTCTTATCTAGAATTTATTTAAATGTCTCTTTGATGTCTGAATAATTATGTATTGATAAGTCTAAAAAGTATTGAGCCTTTTTTTGTCATTTTTCGTTTGAATGTTTCTTTTTTTAAAATAGATTTTATTTAAGTACATATTGTCCATTATTATTTATGACCTTTTGCAATTCTAGTGTAGAGCCACTATTTCATTTGTATGGAAATTTTGTGGTTTATTGGCGGAAAATTTGGTCAAGGAATTTTCACAGTCCCTTTTTGAAGTGAATTTCTTTTCATTAAAGAAGTTTTGCAGAGACCGAAACAACAGGTAGTCTGATGGTGCAAGGTTTGGACTATACGGTGGATGCGTCAAAACTTCCCAGCTAAGCTCTGTCAATTTTTGCCGGGTCATCAAAGATGTGTATCGTCTGACATTGTCATGATGGAAGATAACGCCCTTTCTATTGATCAATTCTGGCCTGTTTTTTTTTAATTGCTTGCTTCAATCTGGCTAATTGCTGATAGTACAGAGGCTAGTACTACAGAGTGTTTGGCCAGGTTCTAGTGCCTCATGATAAACAATTTCTTTCCAACCCCACCATACACACAGCATAACTTTATTTGGTGTCAATCCTAGCTTTGAAGTCGTTTGTGATGATTCACCTTTTTTGACCATGATCGTCTTCGAATGACATTTTCGTATCTTACCCATTTTTCGAAAATGGCTCGATTTCGTTGCGTTTAATTAGCATTACGCAAATGGAAATTCGGTGGAACAAATATTTTGGTGCTAATTTATTCGCCATCCAGACGTCGAGCTTCTTTTGTATCCAGCCTTACGCGAATGGTTCAAAACTGTTTGGTTTTGAATGTCATGGCTGCTTATGTGTCAATCTTCTTCAATTAATTGTAAATTGAGACTTTTTCAATGATTGGTCGACCTGAGCGAGACGCATCTTTGACATCAAAATTTCCCAAACGAACCATCTCTTGGCTGTGGCTTTTGATAAAGTATCTTGACCGTAGACGCCACAAATTTTTTCACGAGCCTGCGATACATTCTCACCTTGATCGATATTGTAACATATAACGAATTTTTTCAGAAAATTCACTCATTTTTAAATTATTACTGAATGAAATGAAATTACTGACTGAATCTTTTGCCACGAATGACACCATTCAAAACTGTCCGTATAAGAATTTTAGGCTGGAATGTCACCTTGTAAACGCATGTAAGTTTGACTCAATCTGATTAGTATTGTCCGATATATGAAAATGAACACCATCTAGCGAAAAAAAAGGCTCAAGACTATTTTGACTTTTAGACTGTTTTGAAAAAAGCTGGCAGAAGTCTATTGTATTTCAGCGCTAAAATTGCTTTGCGTGACGACGCTTGGAAATTATCAGGACATTGTCAAGAATAAACTTCGTTTAAAAAACACAGCTAAATTGATCATTCAATCAACCGTTTTCTCCCTGCAGCTTCTGTCTTTCCCTCTTAGAATCCTTACCATGCTAACTTCAGGAGGGGATAAAAACGGCCAAACGATAACTGAGAAGGCTCTGATTCCAGTCATTTTCTTGATCAAGTATCGACTCAGGTGAAGACTAGACTAGTAAAAACCTTCAGAAAACCCTAAAAACCTTAAACTGGTAAAAACCTTACAAAAAAACTAAAAAGCAGAAAGGAAAAGGAAAACAGTCATCAGAATTCTAGATCAAAATTGACCCTTAAGCAGATCCAACAAATGAAACGAGTAAAACAAAAAGAAAGTATTGAAGAAATACTGAGCCCAAAGGAAATATTGCGAAAGTAAACACAGAGCCTACAAAAACATCACTCTGCAGCGCCTTTATGTGACGTTTCTATCCCAAACCAACTCTCTGCCATTGAAAATAATTTATTGTGTCGTGCCACTGTAGTGTCATTGTAGTACACCTGTAAACAACCGGTGTATGGATTTACTTTAACACAAAGAATGTAGATGGCGATAGAGACGCGTGACAGCCCTTATTCGTTGACCGCTCGATTTGAACTTCGAACTTGCTTTTGACAAATTAGTAAAAATGTGTCATAAATAGCAGAACGTGATAAATACTGTGAACGTTCCGAAAATATAAAAGACGAGTACATTTACTTTGTGATATAGTGCAGGGTTTTTTACAATTGAATACGATCGATGAGTTTGACGTTCTGCCGTGTTCATACCAGAAATGTCACAATGCCTAAAATGTGTAAATTTTTAACTTGTGTAAATTCCTTTGTTTGATTTTAAGGATAAGTTTACAGCCTCTTCGGGATAGCGAAAAAGCCAAGGTTTTGAATAATTAGGACGACAGTGAAGATGGTCTGGAAAATGACGATGACAGTGTTGCAGATCCTGATCCAAGCTGAGAACAAGATTCAAGATCGAGCAAGAGTAGTTCTCTGTCGATGAAAGTGAAGATGATAAAGTGAATGTTGATGAGACTATACATAGTTAAGAAGACAATACAACCTTATATGTCTCCATCTTCTTGTAATGATCCGATTGGATCGCAATAAACACAATCTGTGGTTCATCCTTGAAAGCGTCTAAAACTCATCCTACGATTTATGGAAACAGATAAAAAGTCTGCCTTTGAATGAGCATCAGTTACGTTTTCAAGGAAAAAGAAACTTACTAATAATTTTCTAACTTACCGAAGATTTTCTTGTCAGTAAGTTTGGGTCGATAGTCAAATATGCTCGACGAATGCAAGAAATAACTCGAAAAGATATAACTCGAAAAAGCCACTCCAATCAGTTGTACTTTTTCAGAAAAGTACCAGGAAATGCTTTATAAGATCAAACTCAACCCTGACTCATAAAATGTGGAACAACCCAACGAACCTAATCTTGATTCTATCATGCGTCTACCACGAAAAATACCTAGAATACTTGTCGAAAAATGGTATACTGAGTACTGGCACTATACTTCGAAACAGGATTTTTGATCCAAAAAATACAGAGGCTATTCTGTTGAGTATGTTGCTGATGTCAACGGTGTAGCAACCGTAGCCTGGAAAGATAGCAAGGTAGTTAATTTGGCATCCTGTTTTGTAGGAGAAACGCCAGTTGAAACACATTTGAAGAGATAGGATAAGAAGACCAAGTAGAGTATAACAATTTATCCTCCTATTGTTGGTGAATCGCCATGTTGATCTAATCAATAGCACCATGAGATACTTCAAAATACGGATTCACAGCAAAAAGTGGCCGGTTTGCCAGTTTTATCATTTATTAAGCACAGTTTCTTTACAAAAGAATACATGCAACAAAGGGCTTGCAGGAAAAACATTTGGTATTGACTGATTTCGGCATGAAGTTGCAACAACTTTATAAAAGCGTAGTGAACTATCGAAGATGAAGAATCGTCGATCTATCAAAAGCAAACTGTGTGTCAAAACGATATAAGGTCCAGCACAACGTGTTCCTTCATTGACAATCAGGCAAGACAAGTCAGGACTCTGGCATGTTTGGACAGAAAAGAGAATACGCTGCTAATTTTCTAAATGGTCTGGTGTCTGACAAACATGGCTGTGTTATAAAAAACGCAAAAATTGTTTCAAACTATTTGACCAAAATTAAGTTATGTTTATTATGCTGTATGATCCATTGATTGTCACATTTGCTTTAAATTAGACTGTCCAGAATAAATAAACAAATTAAGGTTTTTCGAGAAGAACGTGTATTTTCATTTATTTTAACATTAAAATTTTTCACTGCTTATCGTAAACAGTAACAGGTAAACATAACAGGTAGATTAACCAACCATGCTCGTTGTTAAATTCAAAGTCATCCGTGTGACCGTGTATTAAAACCTACAAACGCAAACAGAATTGAATGTGTGCTCAAAACAGTACAGCCATTGAGATGCATGAAAAAATTCCACTTCTGACACCAACGTTCCACTAAGAGATGTTCCACATCTAACACCAACTTTACGCTTCAAGATACATGACCGTTGATGTCCAACTTCCACGGAGTAAAATTAAGCTTTCTTAATATTGGTATATACGCTTCAAGGCCTTAAAACACCTCAAAAATTAGTCCCAGAGATGAAGAGAACAAAGAAGAGGATAATTTCTTGTTGACAAGGTAGGAACCTTAGCCAATATAAGTTGTCAAATTCTTGTTTGTGCAGATTATGAATACGTGTAAGCATGGTCTGCATGAATCGCTCAAGGAACATTTCCATATCATTTCGCAATAAGAAAAAGGTTTGTTCGGCAAAATGCCAAAACTAGACAGAAACCGAGAGCCAACCCAGAAAGGATATGCGAAACCGACAAAGAATGACACCTTGTAACGAAGAACACGAAGATAACTTTGTCTATTGAGAGTTAAGCTTGACTAATCATAGGGTTGAGGCACACGGCAACAAAAGACGCTTCACCCTTGTGGGTACGGTATATTACCTGATGGAGCCGAGTCTATAACAATATAGTCAGTCCCATGCTATGGCAGTGAAACGCTGCCTTTGTAGTTGGGGTCTAAAAATTAAATCAAATCTTTTGAGAGAGAAGTTTAAAACGAAAACTTGGTCCAGATCCAGAGGGCGACAGAGGGCAAATGAGGTAAAACAATGAGTTACAGTGGTGGCAAAAAGTCTAGATGTCTACATGTCTACAAAAGTCATACAGCACCTTATACTGAGTTCCTGAGTGGTTGGAAGCTTTGTTGAAAAAACATTGATGAATTTTTTTTTCATTATCAAGTTTTTCTTTAAAAAACGAAAGCAAAAACTTTTCATAACAAAATTAAAAAGAAATTCATAAAAACGAAAAAAAATGACGTGACAAAAGTCTACGTACAGTCAGTGTATTGGGAAACATGAAAGCATTTTTCTGAGAGCTTATTCGTTTATTTGTGTAAGTGAAAGAGCAGCTGCAACGCTTTTATAGTTTTACGCTAGTTTTGAAGTGTCAGATCGAAAAAATGTTGTCCGGGAAAGAAATTTGCAGTGATGTACGAAAATTACTTTTTAAATACAGTCGTATGGTGAAATAGCGAAACTATTGAAGTTAAAACGAAGTTCAGTGCAAACAATAATAAAAACAACTTTGAAAATACCGGTTCTATTAAGAACAAACCACGAACTGGTCGACCGAATAAACTTTCGCGGAGAGACCTCAGTCGAATTTAAATGGAAGTGGGCAAAAATCCCAAGTAAAGTGCTGCAAATTTAGCTAAGCATTTCGCAATGGTAAGTACAAAGATTGTCCATCCAAGGACTATTAGGCGGGAGTTAAATAGTTTTCGAAGCAGAACTCCCCGTAAAAAAATAATTAATATCAGTTAAAACCCGGGTCCTACGCCTAGAATCCACAAAGGCTCATATTAACAAGGACATGGATTTTTGGAAGCAAATCCTGTTTTACTGATGAGTCCAAATTTAGCATTTTTGGATGTAATGATTGCGCTAAAATCTTGAGGAAGGACAACACTGCCTTAGATCCCATAAACTAACCTACGGTCCCATACTCTTGGAACCTACAATTAAGCATGGAGGAGGCAATATCATGGTTTGGGGAGACATAGCAGTATCTAGAGTCGGAAGATTATCATTTATTGAATCCACAATCGCTCGCTTTGTATATAAAAGCAAATTAGAACAATACTTGGAGTCATTTGTGGAGAAATTGTGCTTGGAATGAGTTGGCATTTTCAATAAGATAACGATCCAAAGCATACTGCTCACAACGTTAGAGATTGTTTGTTATATGACGCTCCCAGGTAGCTTAATCATCCACCCCAAAGCCCGGATTGAAATTCGATAGAGCATGTTTGGGAGCATCTTGAACGAAAAATTTGGAAATACTCCATAAAAAAACAAGGAATCGCTGAAGGATGCACTCCTTGCAGAAAGGGAGGAAATAACGCCGGAGGAAACCAGTTATTTTGTCACCTCTATGCTCCGAAGACTGCAAGCAGTACTTGATACTGGAGGCCGAACAAAATACTTAAACAAATAATATTTAGAAAAATTATCCTAACATTTGTACAAACAAATTGACTGTACGTAGACTTTCGTCACTAATATTTTTTTCGTTTTTTTGAATTTTTTTTAAAGATTTTTCATGAAAAGTTTCCATTTTTCAAAAATATATAGTTTCAATAATGAAAAAAACCGTATCAATGGTTTTTTGGTTAAGGTTTTAGCTTCCAATCACTCAGAAACTCAGTATAAGGTGCTGTACGTAGACTTTTGGCCACCACTGTATATACATTTTATGACGAGCCAGAAACTTTTTTCCATGTGAAGGTTAAAACTGTCTGAAAGGCAGGTCATGTTGGTCAAAGGTGACAACATGGAAGTATCGAAGATCCCACGATGTATTCTGCAGCGATGAAAATTCAGAAACCGATCGCCAGGTAAGCTAACGATTCGATGGGAAGATTCTGTTGACAGAAATAATCAATAGCTTCTCTTTTCTATTAATTTATAGAGCTGATCGAACGACTTACGCTAATGTAATCGAATTTTGGAGGACACCAAGGACGAGCTTCAGTCTTTAGTCTGTGATAGAAAAACCAATTTACTCCGGCAAAGATTTTCTTGAAATCTGCTGAAAGCACAGGAACTTTTCCATTCCGTACGACTATCAATTGAATTGACATTAATATTTTGTTCAGGTAAAGCACAGCTTCCTTTGACCATACCCGACTAGAACGGATAAATAAATTCTCAAAATGCTACCTTACACCACAAACTAAACAACCTTCTTTATAACCTGCAACCTATTTACCATCACGGTGGGAATTGCACCACCATCAAAACTTATGTACAGTTTACCACCTCTTCATCACAAGGGACGCACAAAAACTTTTTGATAAGAACATTTTCACAATCGTTAAATTCTACGAAAATTGTACTTTAACAGAATTTCCATCCCGGACTTGCGAACATACTTAAAATGGCCAAGCACACAAACATACACTCATACACTCATACATACATACATACATAGACACGTTTGCATCTCCTACATTTCACTTGTACAATATAAAAGTAAGTATGAGATAAAATGTAAAACCTAACAACACAATCTAACCCGTAGTGAAAAGCGTCCTTTTTCGCTTTAGCCAAGGATGAATTGATCCCATGATACTGGTTATAGCGAGCTAAAAGCCTGAGAGGATGTTAAAAGATTCAACCAACATTATGCAGACGGAACTAGGACATGAAGATGAAGGAGAAGAAGAAGAAGAAGCAGAAGCAGAAGTAGCGGACGTGAAAATCATGAAAGGAGCGGTACAATTGCGAAAAAGGTTTAGGGTAAAGATGTGAGGGTTGTTAAAAATGTTGCCGGTAGAATGTTCGCTTTAGGCAATTGTGTAGCTCGTTGCTATCCGCGAAAAACTGAATAAACTTGCTTATCTTATTGCTTTCTAGGCTGAGAAATAAAGTCTAGGATAAACCATCCATTCGACACATCCACCTTTTTTCGCCACCCTTCTACGCTCTGAGCGGGTTGAATTATTCTTAACAAAAGCAGCATACGCACACACTTTTAGTTGTGACTATTTTATATCTGATACGCTTTACTGAGAGTGAAACTCCATTATCCCTTTGGATAAGACGAAAGGGTTGCAGAGACAACAAATAAAATTGGAGGGGGATGGTTCTGTGAAAAGGATATCAAAATAATTTTTTGTGATAAGTTTCGTTTAGGAATGAGTATAAAGTCAAGTAGTAAAATCTTTTAAGCAGAACACGACGTAAATTAGGGCAGAACAGTGAAATAATTTCAGGATCATTATGTGGATAGCTTACGATGGACCATACGCTTCCATTCCTGCTAGTCTTATATTTTAGCATTGTCACAAATTTAAAATCCATAAATGCTTCGATCATTGATGCGAAAAGGGCTCTAACTTTTGTCTGTAATGTTAAATTTAAAGATTTAAATGTTAAATCTAGAGTCCGGTCGGATTATAATGGTTAGAATCTGGTCAGATTTCTTCGAAACTCCGTCGGATTTGTTCTGGCACCAACACATTCAATACATTTACGATTCTTCAGAAGCAATGGCAAGTAGACCTTCGGAAGCATCCAGTAAATTACTCTTTATATTTACGTTTAAAAGTTTATACTTAAACGTGGTATAAAAAGGGATTTTCTGGTTGGTACTGTTGAAGCCTTGAGTGTAAAACCGTCATTATTGCAAGGATTCTTGCATACCCACTATATACCTCACTTGTTGGCCTACCTGGCGAAATGATCATGAAATTTACTGTTATATTACTTTGAACTGTGCCCTATCGTTTTTCCTGATAATGCTTTCAAGCTACGGCGATCGATCTTTTCCGATGAAAACCACGTGACTCACCTCTTTTGTATGTGAAGACGATATGTTGGGCATTATCCACGATTCTCAGCCACAAAAAGCAGTGAGATGACCGTGATTTTCAAATATGTCTGCGGAAGATTGAAAGTATCCACAAAGCTCCTCCTCGAAAAAGTGACCAATGATAAGCTACTTCCGTGCGACAAAGGCAAAGAAACCCCAATCAAGAAAGCAGAAACCAGAACCACGAAGTAAACCACGCCGAAAAGCCCTAAGGCATGGGCTGCTGGTCAAACCGATAGATGGGAGAACTTACGCAGACGTATTATGCTTTAACTTATGAAGGAAATCAAGGGAGCTATGAAACTCGATGGCACTCAAACTGCCATTATAATAGTCCAGCCGACCCGATCTGGTGGCCTCCTTGTAAGATTTGGACCTGAGACAACAAATAACAACTCATTCCGTGACGCAGTTAAAAAGGCTCTACGAGAAAAGGCAACGGTGGCCTCACTTGAACCAATGGCCACCCGCGAAATCAGGGACATTGACTGCGTTTCAGACATGACGGAGGTGGAAGAGTACCTCAAAAGGGTTTCATCGAAATAAAGTGGGCTCAAATCACGACTATCCCCTGAAAATAATAGAGCGCAGTGCATAGTCATAGTCGAATTAACCGAGAAACAAATCGAACACTCCTCTGCATGGGCGAAATAAAAATAGGTTGCGTGGTTTGCAGGATACGGTAAAGAGCAGTGCTCTCCTCTGTTTCAAACGCCTAAGCTACGGTCATACAGCACAACACTGCAAAAGTCCTAAGAACTCCTTGTGATATAAGTGCTTGTGATATAAGTGTGATATAACTTGTGATATAAGTGCGGCAACGCAGAGCATAAAAGAATAGAATGCACTGGAGAGGCGCATTGTATCCTCTGCGAGAACTCTGACCTCAGACCTGATGACCTGAGACATATTCCAAGAACAGGGAAGTGCCGGGTCTTTAAAGCAGCCCTAATCAAAGCCAAAGTAGCTCTGCAATGATCCGTATCCTGCAGATAAACTTACATCAGAGCTCAAACGCCCAAGACCTGCTTGAGCAGTTCACGAGGGATATGGAAACCGACCTATTGCTGCTTAGCGAACAACACCGAGATAAAAATTCATCAGCATGGTACTCTGATGGATCTGGTACTCGCGACATCTGGGTTCGAAACTTTTGCTGCGGGCAAAAAGATGTTTTCATGTGGGTCTGGTGCCCAGGGAAAACAATTTTTAGTGTGTACTTGACACCGAACGAACCCATAACAGGCAAACCAATGCCCTTTTCAGGCAAACCTCGACAGGAAGACGCTGGCGAGGATGCTGTCTTGAGCGCAGAGGATCATGTTCTTATCGGTGGAGACTTTAACGCCAAAGCGCTTGAATGAGGCGTGCCTCAGTCAGATCCTAGGCGGAATCGAATCTTAGAGATGGCAGCCAGAGTAGGGCTAGCCGTGGTAGCACTCCTGGTAGCCTGGTAACACTCCCACTTCCCATTGCTTGGGCTGCGTGGGTACCATTCTGGACGTGGCATTTGCCTCTGACTCCCTCTCCTCAATGACATACAATTGGATAGTTCTAGAGGACTATTCGGCCAGTGACCACCAGTACAAAGCATTCAAGCTCCGCAATAATGTTCCTACACTCCCAGACACTCAGCACTCTGCCTTCGTGGGGTATACTGAGAGGATGGACGTGGGGAAGTTTACCAACATGCTCACTAGATGCTCACCACCGTTTGGCTCATCGCCGGGGACCAGAGGACTGACTCCTAAAGACATGGTAAGCTCCACAATGAGTACCATGAAGTCTGCTCGTAAACCAACTATGCCTTTTCGGAGACCTGGCCACGGAAAGCGTCCAGTGTACTAGTGGCCCACTGGAATAGCTGAAGAACGAAGTGTCACAATCTCCGGCGAAAAGCTCAACGAGCGCGAAACCAGGACGAAGCGTGCCCAGAATGGCAGTATATCGGTTGGACAGGAAAAACCTTCGTGGACTGATCAAAAGAAGTAAGTCCCGCTGCTGGAAGAACCTCGTCGAAAACGTGAACAGTGACCCGTGGGGCCTGGGCTATAAGCTAGTTATGCAGATGCTCGGTGCTCTACGGGTGCCCTACGTACTTGAAGCGGATATGGTGGACGAGATAGTACGGGCTCTCTTCCCCTAATATTCCGTCCGTGTTGATGTCTCCCACTGTAAAACAACAGCAGACTCTCCACTCTTCACGAGAAACGAGCTGGAACTAACAGTTCTTTCCATCATGGCGAAGAAGTCTCCGGGACCAGACGGTATTCCAGCCGAGTTACTGCAACTGGTATATCACTCTTGCCCTGACTTGCTGCTCAGCACATTTAATGCCTGCTTGCGAGAAGCCGTTTCCCCTGAGCATTGGACTCGTGCTGATCAGCAAGGGGAAGGGAAATCCCGATTCGCCGTCAGCATACCGATTGTTATGCATGCTAGATACGGAGAGGAAAGTGCTCGAGAAACTGATAAAGAGAAGACTCACTGACGTTATCTATGCCACTGGGGAACTTTGCTCAAGGCAGTTCGGTTTCAGAACGGGGCGTTCGAGTATAGATGCACCGGTGAAGTTGGTGGCAGCTGTCGTACAGGCGGAGGCACGCAGCCGGTCCATCAGGCGGATAGTCCTTCTAGTGGCACTAAGCATAAAGATCGCATTCAACCCCACTAGATGGACGGATATTCTGGAAGCCCTGGAAAACTCATTCCAAGCACCAGAATATCTGATGCGGATAGTACAAAATTACCGGAAGGATCGCAGCTTGATCTACGACACGGCGCAAGGTTCACGGCGGATGCTAGTCACATCAGGTATGGCCCAAAGCTCCATCCTCGGTCCGGACTTGTGGAACGTCTACTACGACGGACTGTTCAGACTTGAACTGCCAGAGGAGTTGGGAGTGATCACCTATGAAGATTATGTTGAGGCATTAGTTGCTAAGTGCACGAACGATCAAGCGCAATAAAGGCTAAATGTACTGATAAACCGGATAGGGAGCTGGATGACCACTCATGGGTTTAACCTGACGTTACAGAAAACTGAAGTGGTCTTCCTGATGAGGATCCCTAAAGAGGATCCCTAAAGAAAGGATGGTCCGAGGCGGGGACACATTAGTAGAGTCGAAACTATGAGTCGAAAATCTGAGTTTGTTGATAGACTGTAAGCTGAGTTTCTCGGAACAAATCACGACAACGACTAACAATATCGCTTCGCTACTTTATGGATCAGAGATATGAAGTGAAGCTCTCAACAAAGAACTGCACCGAAAACGGCTGGCACAGGTGCAGAGAGAAGGAGCGCTGCGGATTACATCAGCATATCCGACAGTCTCTGAGTCAGTGGTGTTGGTAATTGCAGGGGTGATACCCTTTGCTCTCTTTGCTAGAGAGCGTGAAAGAATCTACCTCCGAATGCACCAGGATCACAAGGAAGAAGTTGCTCGTGATGAAAGACGATGCACTTTCGATGAATTGCAACAATCTTATGAACGTGAACTAAAAGAAAGTCGGACTGCGCGGCTCATCAACGATTTGAGTATGTGGCACAGTCAAATGAATGTTGAGACTGACTTTACCTGACCCAGCTACTGAGCGGACACGTTTGTTTTCAGTCTTACCTTCACAAGATTGGTAAGTTACGGTCTCCAGATTGCATATTCTGCATTGGGAAGAAGGATAACGCCAGTCATATTTTCTTCTCATGCAGAAGATGGGACAAACAGTGCGACAATGTGGGAGCGAAGCGGGAGGGCTCCGTCCAGATAGTCTAATCAAAGAGATGTTGAAATCAGTTGACAAATAGAACCAGTTGGTACATTACACTCGGGCAATTCTCGGTACAAATAAGGCATACTTGATCGGCTGGAGGCATCAACGGGTGGAGGATTTCCCTCTCTAGAAATCCTCCTTTTTCCCTCCCCGCTAGAGAAGGAATCTCTGTAAGACGAAGGTGTCGAAAGTAGTAAATTGGGAGGCCTAACCCTAAGTAATGTGCCAAACGGTTCCATGCTAGGCACTCCGGTTGACAGGGGAGGTGTTTAGTTGGTAGTCTAGTAAGTTCCTTGTGCCACTGGGAGTCCGTTCATGTATGTGATGAGGATATGTTGGGCATTATCCAAATTTCTCTGCCAAAAAACAACCAGTGTTACAGACCGTTATTTACAAATATGTCTGCGTAAGACTTAATTTATCCGTGCTGGCTGAGCAGCTGCATCACAATATAATGTCCTGCCGTCCAAGTACATGCGATTGCCCGATGTAAGATAATCCATGGATCGTTCGATTGAGATTAACACAGATCAATCCACCCACAGAAATCAATCAGATCAAATTACAAAAAAATCAATCGAACTTGGAAAACCCACGATATTCAAGGATAATAGTGTTGAAATTAGATAATTCTATAACAGTGATACTTTTCTTCGGTCAACTTAACCAAGTCTACCCCGCAAAGTAATCAATTGGCGGTGAAGAAGACGATCAAGAACTTTTCTTGGACAGTATCGAGGGTGGAGAAAAATAATTCAACTACTCCTGACGGTGAGAGCCGAGATGCACTGTTTATTGAGTGAAAAACCAACAGAAAGTGATGCAAGTATATCTGGGCATGTAATATTTTTGTGTGAGTAATTGACGCTTAATCATCCTTTATACATCACTGCATACGGACAGATCAGACAATCTAAATTAATTTTTTTTTGTGGAGTCAAACATAAAAATACAAAATTCTGGAAAAGAGAAAACAAAAAGAAATATACATCTAATAAATGTTGAAATCAGAGGTCCCCAGCATTAGAATAAGTCGAGAGCACTAGAAAGTCATTGATGTGTGTATACACAAATAAATGAATAAATGAATAAAATGGAACTAAGAATGAAACTATGATAAAAACATTCATAATTAGATTTAGGTATTTAGTAATATTTGGTTAAATAATATTAGTTTACTTAAATAATATTTAGTTTATATTTCCTTAAATAATATTAAAACAGTTTCAGTAAAAAAAATGTCAGAAAAAAAAGTCTCCGAAAAATTTCTCAGTAGAAAAAAAAATTCCTTGCAACGCTTTTGGGAAGAAATTTTCCATTGATATGATTCACTTGTTTGTTGTGAATATATCACTATAAGTAGGACAGGAAAATGTTGATATAGGGATAGAAATCCAGAAAAAATTGATGGAAAATAAAGCATGGAAATTGTTTCAAGTATTGAGGAGATGGAGAACTAAGAATACAGAAATTGTGGCTAAAGTATCGACAATAATAAAGAGAATCAAGAAGCATGAGCAGCTGTTTGAAGTGTTTAGCCCCAGAAGTCTTCTAGTCGCAAAAGTTTTGAATTACAAAGCCCAAGAGAACATTTTGATTAAGATCGATGCCAAGAAGATAGAAAGCAGGCAGCAGGGGTGGTCAGAATCAGCGCAGCAGAAACAAGTTAAGTCCGAAATCAAGCAGAGGTGGATTTTCGTGTTGGACGCAGCGCAGCGGAATTCATTGAAGTCCCAAAAGCTGAGGAGAAGATTCGTGTTGGAGGCAGCAGAGGTGGACAGAATCAGCGCAAGTGAAGTCTCTAAATCAAACTGAGGTGCACAATCAGCACAATCACGTAAATTAAATATTGTTGCGCGTTGAGCAGGAGCGCGACCTGTTTGCTATTCGCAAATATTGCTAATAGTGAAATAAAACACTCGCGAACTATTTTAAAATTAATTCTTAAAATTTAATTAAGTTTCTTCTACACTTTATGATTAATTTACTAAAATCACTAATCACTTTAATGAATTAACTTATTTAATTAACACTTATTCAACATAATTAAACACTAATTCAATTATTTAACACTTTTCTCACTTTTCTTATTTTGAGTTTTTCTGGCGCGCACTGTCGCGTACTCTCGCGTTTTTCATTCACAACTGCTTGTCTCGTCGCTCGCCGTAGTCGCTTATATACCACTCCCAACCATCCCAGAACCTTCCATACAGATTGTTCTCGCGTGTACGCGTCGAGTCGCTTGCACCGGGATCTGTTGTACTTGATGCGCGAGTTATGTATTTGATTATTCTCAAAAATAAAAAATAAAATTATACTCTTACGAGTTCTTTCCTTGGAAATAAGAACACTTGATTTTTTTTATGAATCACTTTATTATTTTTTTTAACTTTTGAACATTGAATACTAACTGAACTGTATCACTTGACCAACTTGAATAATTGAACTTGAACTATTGCCACCGACTCAGAGTGGTCTCTTGCTTAAATAGTATTATTTTGATTAGGTCTGCAGTTTGCATTTCGCTTGGTGATCGCATCAGATCTTTGTTATAAATGTGCTGAATATGCATAATATGTATATCGATAAACAATTATTGTTGAGTGGTCATATCTTTGTTACAAATGTGCTAAGTATGCATAATATTTATATCGATAAACAATTATTGTTGAGTCATGGATATTTGATATTTTGTTGTGAGTCTTACTTATAATGATTTGAACTTAGTAACTATAATGTAAGTATTATAATATAAGTTTTAATTAAACTTAGTGGTTATATCCTTATTATTAGGATTAGTATTGAGGTCTTGAGGGTTATGTGTAATTCCTCCCTCCTTAAGATTGCTGTCGTCCTCGACAGTGTTTTTTATCGGTTGTAATTCTATATCCTTTTTGTTAATGACTTTAATCTTGATTGATTTATGGCATGTAAAGTAAATATATATTATGAAGGATACAGTGAGTATGATAATTATGAACAGTAATGTTGTTCCAATTGCAATGGAATTTTTTTTATGTTCAAATTTTATTTCTTAGATTTTTTCTAGATTTTTGATATCTTCAAGTTTTAAATCTTCAACATTAATTGTGTGATTAAATCCTGAAATATTTTTAATTGGTTCCAATGTTAAAATTTGTTGAAATTCTTTTATTTGGTTTGTAAATAATTTGCCTGCAATCTCAAGTTTACAATTGTTAAATCTTATTATGTATGTTCCATTTAAGTAATACGTTTTTTCATTACAATTTTGTTTTATCTTAGTATCTATGTTAACAGTAAGTATTAATCCTTTTTCAATTTCTATTACATTATTATCATCCTCATATGTTCTTATACAGTTAATATTTTTACATTTTAAAAGATTATTTAAAGATTTAGTCCTTTTTTCTGGTTCATAATATTCTCCATTGTAAAGTACAACTTCTTTAATGTTTATATCCAAAGTTTCTGATTTTGAGTTAGGTATTTTTCTTACATAATAGGATAATAGGGGTTGAGTTAAGACAGGGATGCTAATGACAAATATTATTTTTCTTTCTTGTGTTAATACATTTATTGTTATTTCCTTTAATTCCTCTACTGATAAATTATGAAAGTCTATCTCATCGTATGTTAATATGGATCTAGTCATGATTCCTGTTTTAGCTGAATTTACATTGTCAATTATTTTTTCTAACTCGTCCCTTATAAGGTCAAGATTATAATTTAGTTGAATGGTTGTTAGAATTTTATTTATTGTTTGTGTCTGATTATTCATGTCTCTAGCTAACTGATTATAGGCTTTGTTAGTTTTGTTAATGTTGTCAACAATTTTGTTAAGGTTAGATTGAAAAACGTTGTTAACTTGAATTTGATTATTCATTGACTCTATGATGGCGTGATTATTTGTATCTATTATTCTTAAATGTTCTGTGATCTCTTCGTAATCGTCGTTGTCCATTAATCCAAATAATAAATTATAAATTTTTCCGATGGGGTTTATTAATCCGCGTTCCTTTCTACTAACAATTACAAAGTTTTGTTTGTCAGGTAAATATGTCGTCGTAGTTTGTCCAGTATTTTGTCTGTTATCGTATTGTCGTTTTGGTTTAGGTGTATTAATTTGCATTGAAACTTGTTTAGCTTTCTCTCTATCGAAATGCAACAATTTTAGTTCTCCTTTTATCGATTTAATTGTTTCTGACATATGGGGGTCGGGATGGATTTCGTTAGTTATTTCGTCTAGTGCCTTTTCGTATTGAACTAAGTCTATTTTGTGATAAATTCTTTTATAGTCTTTGATTAGTCTAATTGGATCTTTTTTTATTAATATTATTCCGGATTCGGTTTGTAGCTTTTCAATGGTAATTTCTGCTTGTACAATTGTAAACGTTAGGATCAATAAAAATGGTATGAGTTTGGGTGTCCAATGATTGTTGGGTGTAGGTTTCTGTAAAGGCAAAGGGTTTTTATTGTAATAATTTTCCCTGTATTATTTCTAGGATAATTTTTTGTCTAAAGTATGGGATATGACATTGAGAGTAGTCTAATTTATGATTTCTGGCAATGAATTCTGCTGCTATGCAAGTAAATATACCGCAATCATTTGCGTTTTCCTGTTTTGGGGCGTTTCGCACGTTTTCTTTTGTGAATGTATTTATATCGAGGACTTTACACAACTTATCTTCCGATTCGTCTGCTAAATATTCACCTAATGTATCTAATATTCCATTATCGCTGCCTCCTAATGAATCATAATATTTTATTTCTTTACTCTGTAGATCGATCGTAGCCAAACACCAATGTCTTTCATTTACGTGAACCGGGATCAGAATTATATCGTATGAGAAAATGTCCACTTTTCGCGTCCATTTCTTGACTGCACTAAATCCTTTCTTTTTGAGTGTCGGGACAAAGAATGTGTTCATGATATAAACTTTGGGTAGGTTTACAGAATCTTCGTTTCGTTTACTGATGAGGTTCAAATAGAAATTAATTATTTGATCGTTTACCCATTTTTGATCAATTAAAGTGGAGATATCGGTTCGAGTAATATTCAGATTGAAGTTTGACGCAAGAGTCTCGTTTAAGGGGCCATTATATAATGCGTTATTAATGATTGTTTTCTGTTCTAATGTAAGCGTATTCGGAATGCTTACTGTATTTGGTATTTCTGATCTTGGTTTTGATTCTGTTCTCGTATGCTTCTTAATTCTTTTTATACGAATTGGGTGTATCCTATTTTGATGTCTACCTTTTTTTGTCGAAATTATATTTCCTAAATTATCTTTTATTATCTCAATTTTTCTGTACTTAGGTTTCTCCTTATGACGTTCATTTTTGTAGTTTTTGATAAATACTTCTTTTTGGTCGATTTCTGGTAATTTCTCTCTATTTTTATTGTGGTAATCAATCCATTTAGTCTTTCTATTAATTAACAATTTATTTATTTTGGTTTTATCTATTCTACCATATTGTATGTCGATTGGTTTTGCTTGGGTTACTGAATGTATATTGGTATTGTAATGCTCTGTTGCTTTTAGAACTCGTTGCACAATATTTAGTTCAGGTTCGGTTATCGCTAATGTTCTAATTTGCTCTAATAATGTGCTATGACATCGACTCATGTCTGAATTACCCGTATGTGATTTTGGTGAGTTAAAATGAATTTCAATTTCTTCTCTTCTGAAGAAGTCTTTTACGTTTATCATATTGAACTCATTATCGGCAACTATCTTTCTGGGTTTTCCTAGTATAGCATTTCTTTCTCTAATAAGTTGTATGAAAGTTATCGCATTTTTATCTGTAGTTTCTTTAACGTATAAATGTTTCGAAAATTTATCTATTGTAGTAAAGAATTGTCGTTTACATATAAAGAATATGTCAATATGTACTATTTCATTTATATCCTCGGGGGTTTCTGTTAATTTGAATTCTGGTTTTAAAGGTTTTCTGTCATATTTTACCAAATTACATACTTCGCAGTTATTTATATATTTTGTGATTACTTTTAATATTTTATTAAAGTGATATTTATTTTTAATTTCTGCGTAATTTTCTATGATTCCACGATGATTACTTTTTTCGTGTATTTCCTTGATTCTCTCCAAACATTGTTCTTCACTAGTTAAATCTATTGCTTTATTTGTACATTTAATGAATTTGAGGTACTTATTATTTGAATATAATTTTATTATTGCTACTTGCACTTTGTTCCATGTATGGTCATCTAGTTCGCAAAATATTCATACATATCATTTTTCTGGTATGTATCTCCTAAGTATATCTATTATTTTGTTTTCGTCATTTATGTCATTCTTTTCTATGAATATCTTTCGCTTTTTGTTTATTGATTCAAATTCCTTATATTTTCTTTCCACTATTATTATTTGAGTTTTATATATATTTACTATTCCTTCCCTAATTGCTATATGGTCATTTTCATTCTCGGGAGAACTGTGTATAGTTACATGTTCACTATCGTCTATTTCTATTGCGTTTTCTTGATTATTGTTGTTGGTTAAAACGTTAATTTCGCCTTTTTCTGCGTCGATTCTGCTCAAGAAGTCTGCCACTTTATTATCTTTTCCTTTTATGTATTCAATATTGAAATTGAACTTGTTCAATTTTATTTTCCATCTCTGTAATTTAGAGTTTTGTTCCTTAAAGTTGCTAAGCCATACAAGGGGTCTGTGATCTGTTTGAATGTTGAATTTTGTACCGTATAGGTAGGGTCTAAAATATTTAGTTCCCCAAACAATAGCTAATAATTCTTTTTCTACTGTCGGATAATTTCTTTCATGCTCGTTTAGAGTTCTGCTAGCAAAGGATATTGGATGTCCTTGCTGAGATAGTACTGCACCTAAAGCTTTATCTGAGGCGTCAGTAGTAAGCGTGAATTTTTGTTTAAAATCAGGGTAATGTAATATGGGATAATTAGTAATTAGATCCTTCAACTTCTCAAAAGCCGCGATGTAACTGGGATCTTCTGTATTAATTTTTCGATTTTTCTTTAGAGCATCTGTTAAAGGTAACGCTATTTTTGCATAATTATTAATAAACTTTCTGTAATAGCCGGTGATACCTAAGAAAGATTTTATTTGTTTTGTGGTACCGGGGATTTTTAAATTTCTAATGGCATCAATTTTTCCAGGATTTGGTTTAATTCCTTCGGTTGTCAATATGTGACCCAAATACTCAGTTGATTTGGCAAAGAACTTACATTTGTCTGTTTGAATTTTAAGTTTGTATTTTCTCAGGGCGCCAAATATTTTTTTTATGTTAATCTCCATTTCTTGGAGTGATGTGGCAAATATCAAGATGTCATCCAAGTATACTACGCAAATTCTGTTGATGAATTCTCTAAGAACTTCGTTAATCATGCGTTGAAAAGTTGCCGGTGCATTTTTGAGACCAAAGGGCATTCTAATGAATTCATAATGACCTTGTGGGGTTGAAAAAGCTGTTTTATGACGGTCATGTTCGCTGACTTCGATCTGGTGAAAGCCTTTCGCCAAATCCAGAGTTCTAAAATACTGTGCTTTTCCAAGTTTGTCAAATATTGATTCAATGTTAGGAATCGGAAATTTGTCATCAATTGTTTCCTCATTTAGTTTTCTATAATCGATAACTATTCTCCACTTTTGCTTTTGTGAATTATCCATTTTTTTGGGAACTACCCATATTGGAGCATTATAAGGGGAATTTGAGGTTTGGATGATTTTTTGTTTCAGCATTTCGCTAATTTGTTCTTCTACTTCCTTTTCATGGACAGGCTGAAAACGATAGATTCTGGAATACAGGGGTTTATTGTTTTTGGTGATTATTTCGTGTTTTGTATGAGTGGTACAGGAAAGATTTTCTCCTTCCTTATAGAGTAGATCCTCATATTCATTGAGTATCTTTTTTAGCGAATTTGCTTCCTCTTTATTTAACTCATTCAACAGCTTATCACGGTTATTCGTCGCACTGAGCTTACTTTGAAAGTTTATCTCTTCAGGGATGGCATAATTAAATTTTAATTTTTGATTATTAGCTTCCATGGTTCCTTCTCCCAAATATAATTTAACGTTTAATGGATGCAGTAGATTTTGACCTATCACTGCTTTAAAAGTTTTATCATGGAAATCCATGACGTTCCACATAATTTTGTGAGATTCAGGAAGTTTGAACTCTACTGGCATGTTGGTTTTTATTTTTTCCGTGACATGGCATGAGCCACCTAGGCCGTTAACTGTTATGTGATTATTTAATTTTATTTTTTTTATAAAGGGAAAACATTTTTTGTCTATACTAGAAATAGAAGCGCCAGTATCTATAAGTGTTGGAACTACTTCATTCTCTATTTGTAAGTCGATTACTGGTAAAGGGTTTCCGAGGCACATTGCTGAAAATTTACGTCCATAGGTTCTGGATTATTGTCTCTGTTTCTGTACATGTTCGAGTTGTCAACTTGCATCAGTTCTTGTCTGTTATTTTGATTATTTTGTGGGCGATTATAATTATTAAAACGATTATTGTAATTTTTCCTAGAAGGATTATAGTTATTTTGTTGGCGGTGCATAAATGAATTTTGATTGTGTCGGTTATTTTGGTATGAATTTTGATTGTACCGATTGTTTTGATTTGAATTTTGATTGCACCGATTATTTTGATTTCGGTAATTGTTTGGATTTTGGTTATAATTTCTATGATTTGGACGAGTACGAGGGTTAATGTTTTGTACTGGATTGTTATTGTCAGTGTTGTATTGAATTTCTCTAAGGATATTGTATGCTTGGTTGAGTGTTTGACAATTTCTCATTTCAAGTAAAAATGATTTGTATTCTGGCAGAAGGGATTTAAATTTGTTTAAGACCAACCCTTCGTTTCGGACTGGGTTAAATTCTAAATGTACATTTTGTTGCGGATCTTGTAGGTACTTAGTATTTATTCTATTTAATAATTTATTTAGAGTATGATATGCGTCGTCGACATTTTTGAAGCTTACCTTATGTATCCTATTGATTATGCTGCTATATGATTCGTTGATTCCGAATGTTGAGATGAGGATTGCTTTAATCGTTAACCACGTTGGATCTGGTATTTTTTGTATTGTGTTTCTGGCTGATCCCTGAATTTTGTGCAGGACGAGTCTGAATAGATACGCTTGCTGGTTTCCCTGAGCCAAATTGAGAATGGTTTGTGCTTCCTCCAGCCAAGAAGATAAAGCGTACTCTCTGTTATCTCCATTGTATATCGGTAGTCTGCGTACTTCCTTTAGTATTTCATCGAACGAGAGGTCCAATGGCAACGGTATTTCCTGTTCCGCCATCATTTTGTAGATGCGTTTAATTTATTTTGTGAGACTTTTGTCTCCACTGTACAGTTTATGGTACTGGAGGACCTTATTACACTTTTTATTAGAATTCCTCAGTGTTTACCACAGAGAATTGAGCGCTTTTTCCTAAAATGCAGCTCACTGCTTTGCAATACAGTATATTAATTGGTGTTATTATTTTTATTTTAATATTTTATTGGTTTTTGTTAAAATTAGATTTTCTCTAATTTGGGTTTTATTTTATTAAAAAGTTTTGTTTCTTGTTCCTACCCTAGTAGTCTAAGTTTTGCTTAGCTACTTTTGTGGGCGTACTTTTCAAAACTTTTGTTTTATTTTACTTTGACCAGATTTTCTCTAATCAAAGGAGTTTTTGTTAAGTTCACTTTTACACGAGTCACTTTTTCCAATTTTTACTTGAACGCGACTCTTTGTGTCAGAGGTTCTTTGTCATAGAGGTTCCTCCCTCCTATGACGGACGACTGCGCCAGTTATGTTTTTGATTATTCTCAAAAATAAAAAATAAAATTATACTCTTACGAGTTCTTTCCTTGGAAATAAGAACACTTGATTTTTTTTATGAATCACTTTATTATTTTTTTTAACTTTTGAACATTGAATACTAACTGAACTGTATCACTTGACCAACTTGAATAATTGAACTTGAACTATTGCCACCGACTCAGAGTGGTCTCTTGCTTAAATAGTATTATTTTGATTAGGTCTGCAGTTTGCATTTCGCTTGGTGATCGCATCAGATCTTTGTTATAAATGTGCTGAATATGCATAATATGTATATCGATAAACAATTATTGTTGAGTGGTCATATCTTTGTTACAAATGTGCTAAGTATGCATAATATTTATATCGATAAACAATTATTGTTGAGTCATGGATATTTGATATTTTGTTGTGAGTCTTACTTATAATGATTTGAACTTAGTAACTATAATGTAAGGATTATAATATAAGTTTTAATTAAACTTAGTGGTTATATCCTTATTATTAGGATTAGTATTGAGGTCTTGAGGGTTATGTGTAATTCGCGTGACGTGCTTTATGCTTGCGCACACGAGAACAATCGATGTGTTGGTAGCAGATAGTCGTAAACATGTTTACGACTTTTTATTTACGCCGACTACAGTTCGCGTGACCTGAACACGTCACACTATCCCCGCCTTAAATCTTTTTCGCCCCGAAAAAGTGTGACATTAACCATCTCCGCGTCTTCCTGCTGATAATATGGGGCAAGGCGGTCCAGATGCACAATTTTCATTTTTGCCCTAGGTTTCTGGTGTTCTTGTATCCGGTATACCACATCGTTGATCCGTTTGACGATTCTATAGGGTCCTTCCCAATTCGGCTGTAGCTTCGGAGATCTGCCTTTACGACGCCGGGGGTTATATAGCCAAACCAAGTCGTCCGTCTGGAAACCAGATGAGTTTGCCATTAAGTCATATCTGGTTTTCATGCGATCAGTGGCTGACTCTATTTGTTTCCGCACTAATTGGTGTATCTGACTCAGCCGTTGCCTTAAGTCGTTTGTATACTCCGAAATAGGTTGGGGCTTCTCAGGGGGTGTCCCAAACTTCACATCAGCTGGTAGACGAATCATTTTTCCAAAGATGACTTTTGCGGGTGCTTCTCCAGTCGATGCATGTTCCGCAGTTCGGTATGCCATCAAAAATAATGGAATGCGTCGATCCCAATCTCTCTGGTTTTCATCCACCATCTTGGCCAAATGTTTATTAAGCGTGTCATTGAACCGTTCGACCATTCCATCGGACTGAGCGTGAAGTGGCGTTGTCCGTGTTTTCCGTATACCCAGCAGTTCACACATTTCAGCAAAAACTTGTGACTCGAAGTTTCTGCCTTGGTCTGAATGTAGTTCATGGGGTACGCCATATCTACTAACCCACTGAGAAACGATTTGTTCCGCTACAGTAGTTACTTCCTGGTTAGGAATTGGGTAGACTTCTGGCCACTTGCTGAAGTAATCAGCTACAACTAGTAAATACCGATTTCCCCATTCGGACTCGGGAAAGGGTCCTGCGATGTCCACAGCTATTCTTTCGAATGGTACCCCGACGTTATAGGTCTGCATTCGTCCTCGCGTTCTTCGACTTGGGCCTTTGACGGAAGCACATATTGTGCATTTTCGACACCAGTCAAGAACATCCTCTCGAGCGTGGAGCCAATAGAACCTTTCTCGCACCTTTGTCAGGGTTTTGTTTACCCCAAGGTGACCTCCCGATGTGCCTTCATGCATCTCCTTCATTACTCCTTTGACCCGACTCTTGGGAAGAACAATTTGCATCCTATGTGAAGTGCCATCTGCTGTTTCCCATTTCCGTTTCAATCTCAAGGGAGTTCCATTGAGCCCAATAACTTTTCAACACCGTGCCGCGTGCTGATATGTCCTTCCACTCAGGACGTCCAGTTGTCTCCTTCCATACCAACAATGGTCCAACATCATCATCTGCTAGCTGAGCGTCCCGCAGTGCGTGCTGCGTCCAACCCTCGTCGACTTCTGTTGTGACTACACGCAGATCCATGCCTTGTTCTTTTTCCTCAGACCGTCGGCAGTGTTTACAAGCTGCTGGACATGGGCGACGGGATAAAGCGTCGGCATTCCCATGCACTCCTCCTTTTCGATGGACGATTTCGTAATCATAGGACTGTAGCCTTTCTATCCATCTAGCAACTTGCCCTTCTGGGTTTTTGAAATGGAGCAGCCATCTCAGGGAAGCATGATCTGTGCGAAGAACGAATTTCTGTCCGTAAAGGTACTTGTGGAACTGCTTTGTTGCTTCAATTATAGCTAGTAGTTCTTTCCTGGTTACGCAGTAGTTCTTTTCACTCTTTGACAGAACTCGACTGTAGTATGAGATTACTCGCTCCTCACCGTCGATCTGCTGTGACAATACGGCCCCGATCCCGTTGTTACTCGCATCGGTATCAACCACGAACATTCTTCCAGGCTTGGGATATGCTAAAACCGGTGATTCACAGATCTTATTCTTCAACGTCTCGAAGGCTTTTTCGCACTGTTCATTCCAAATAAAAGGCCGATTCTTTTCCGTGAGCTGATGGAGACACTTCGCTACTTTTGCAAAGTCTTTAACGAATCGGCGATAATAGGTCGCCAGTCCAAGGAAACTTCGAAGTTGTCGTTTGTTATTAGGTTTCGGCCAACTTCTCACAGCTTCTATTTTCTCAGGGTCCGTTTTCACACCTTTTGCTGATACAACATGTCCTAGGTACTTCACCTCAGATGCGAAAAGTGTACACTTCTGTGGACTCAGCTTCAAGTTGGCCCGTCGTAGCCTTGAGAACACCTCTTCCAAGTTGCGCACATGTTCGTCAAACGTCTTCCCTATGACAATGATGTCATCCAGATATACCAAGCATGTTTTCCAACTTAACCCGCGGAGTACACATTCCATGAGGCGTTCGAATGTTGCTGGAGCATTGCAAAGACCAAATGACATCACTACAAATTGCCACAATCCAGTACCCACAGAGAATGCAGTCTTCTCTCTGTCTTTCTTGTCGATTTCAACCTGCCAGTATCCACTCTTTAAGTCGAGAGTAGAAAACCACTTCGAATCCGCCATTGTATCCATAATATCGTCGATGCGCGGAAGTGGGTAGCTGTCTTTCTTCGTGACATCGTTGAGCTGCCTGTAGTCGACACAAAACCTAGTGCTTCCATCCTTTTTCTTTACCAGGACTACAGGCGATGCCCACGGGCTGATTGAAGGTTCGAATACTCCTTGTTTTTCCATGTCGGAGATCATTGTGCTTACTTCTCCCTGCTTGGCTAATGGAAGTCGTCTTGGTGCTTGTCGAATCGGCTTAGCGTTTTGTGTGTCAATGACGTGAGTCACCATACTTGTACGTCCTTGATCGTCGTCACCAGTTGAGAAAATGTCGCGGTATTTGTTCACCAATTCTGAGGCTTTCTTGAACTGCTCTGGTGATATCTTGGTTGGTTCCAATAAAGTCGACACTAACTCACGGGATTCCCCAGTATTTCGTTTCCTAGCTGGACATTGGCTATCTCCTACTTCCAAAGATGTTACAGTAGAGACCAGCTGACAGCTCCCAATAATGGTTCCAGCTTTGATGTGGGTAACTGAGTCCGAGGTATTAAGGACTCTAACCGGCACGCATCCACTCTTATTTGTTGTTACGAGTGTCCGTCCCAAAATTAAATTACGCAGTGCCGGTGTTTTTGTCGGCTCAATTAGGTAGGATCTATGGTCTCCAGGATCACCTTCAAATTTGGCCCATACAATGCTCTCGGAAGATTTCGGTACGTCAGTGTCGGCATTTACGACCACTTTCGGTGTTTGGATGTTGTCGTAATGACCCTCCGTTAAGATCTCAACATTCCGCCATCTCAAGACCCGTCTGCCCAAATCCAACGTAAACCCGTGTGGTCTTAGGAAATCCATTCCCAGGATGCAGTCGTCCATTATATCAGCAACAAGAAACTCATGTTGAAACAGTATATCCCCTACTTGTACTTGGAGTTTGATCTCGCCGTATACGGGTGCTGCTTCTCCCGTTGCTGTTCGTAGCAAAAGTGGTTTGCCTTTGGAGAGAACATGCCCGCTCACCAAATCTGGTCGCAATATTGACCTTGTTGCACCAGTATCAATTGTGAGGGTGCAATATTCACCGTCAACTTGTCCACGAACACATAAGTCTGCCTCTCCCCGATGTAGCCTAGATACGATGATGGTGGTTCTGGGGACTTTGATCCTCCTAGCCAACCTCTGCCCCGCGAAGTTGGCTCTTACGCGTTTCCCGACCCCTTGGATTGAGGAGCCTTATTGCCAGGCTCTGTTTTTGGCCTTGATCTCCTTCTAGCAGCACATGCCGGGCAGTAGCTTAATTTCCTTTGCTGCTTGCAGTTTCGTTGGAGATGACCTCGTTCACCACAATTCCAGCATATGGCCGCACCATTCACCTGCGCTTCTTCGCTGATTTCAACACGCTCACATAAACATTCTTCCGTTGTAACCTGTCAGATCCTGGCTGTGTTACGAGTTGTTGTTTTGGCAGCTTCAAAATTTAAATGCCAGGGCGTCCTTTACTGAACATTTTTCGGCTAGGCGGACAGCTTGTTGCATCTCCCTGTCCTGCAACGCACTGATGAAAGCCTCCGTTGCTGCATCGTCCCGATGCTCTGGGTCGTATGCAGGGTAAGCCAAAAGTGCAAGCCTTTCAGTATCCTGAGCCAACTGCTGTAGAGTTTCACCTGGTTTCTGCATCCGGTTGCGCAGCTGCGACCTGTAGATCTGCTTCAGGTGATTATCTCCATACCTCATGTCCAGTGCGTTCATGATAGCGACGGAGCTTGACTGCAACTCGGCAGGGACAGTTTGGAGTATTTCCGCAGCTGGGCCTCTCAGAGCAAGAATTAAGGCTGTCGCTCGCTCCTGGTCATTCCAGTGATTTGCTTGAGCGGCAGCTTCAAACTGGGTTTTGTAAATGCTCCAAGCCATTTGTCCATCGAAAGTTGGCGCTTTTACACTCCTTGTTGAGATACTGGCTGTATTCGTTATCGGGCTTGGGTTACTCGCTATTAGACTTGGGCTGGTCATTATCGGGCTCGGGTTACTCAATATCGGGATCGGGTTGCTCACTATCGGGGCCGGGCTACTCGCTATCGTTATTTTCCCTTGTTTTAAGTCTTCTTTTATTCTTTCAATCTCTTCCCGAACCGTCTCCACTTTGCTCATCCTTCCTTCCACTTTGTCCATCCTTTCTTGGAAACCTTCAATTTGATGGTTAAGCTTTCGGCTTAGTTCACTTAAATCAGCTCTTAATTCAGCTGATTGCTTGTTGAACGCTGTTGACTGCCGGTCGAGCTTCTCGTTTAACTCAGTTGACTGCCGGTCGAGCTTCTCATTTAAGTTAGTTGACTGCCGGTCGAGCTTCTCATTTAAGTCAGTTGACTGCCGGTCGAACTTTTCTTTTAAAACAGTTGACTGCCGGTCGAGCTTCTCGTTCAACTCGGTTGATTGCTTTTGCATTACCATCAACATTCGCATCAACCCTTGCGCACTCAGAATTTGTTCTTCCTCCTCGCCTCCAGTGCAACTTTCAGCATCGGGAAACTCAAAGGACTCTGGATCCATTCCTTCCGCTACCAGCGCTTCGTTTAACCGGGTGATTAATCTAGCCTTGCTTCCTTCGGTGGAAATTTTCCGCTTTTCCAACTCCTCCTTTAGTTCCCGCAAAGTGAGAGCGTTGATTTTACGCGGCATTTTTCTTACAAGTTTACTTCAAATGTTCAAAAGTGTTCACTATAGTTCACGATTTTTTTTTAAGTGTTTGAGTTATTTTTCACTTCACTATTGCACGAATAATCCCACTTCTGACACCAGTGTTGCGCGTTGAGCAGGAGCGCGACCTGTTTGCTATTCGCAAATATTGCTAATAGTGAAATAAAACACTCGCGAACTATTTTAAAATTAATTCTTAAAATTTAATTAAGTTTCTTCTACACTTTATGATTAATTTACTAAAATCACTAATCACTTTAATGAATTAACTTATTTAATTAACACTTATTCAACATAATTAAACACTAATTCAATTATTTAACACTTTTCTCACTTTTCTTATTTTGAGTTTTTCTGGCGCGCACTGTCGCGTACTCTCGCGTTTTTCATTCACAACTGCTTGTCTCGTCGCTCGCCGTAGTCGCTTATATACCACTTCCAACCATCCCAGAACCTTCCATACAGATTGTTCTCGCGTGTACGCGTCGAGTCGCTTGCACCGGGATCTGTTGTACTTGATGCGCGTGACGTGCTTTATGCTTGCGCACACGAGAACAATCGATGTGTTGGTAGCAGATAGTCGTAAACATGTTTACGACTTTTTATTTACGCCGACTACAGTTCGCGTGACCTGAACACGTCACAATATTTTATATTTACTTACTTTCATTTGATCGTTTCTGTTTATTTATTTATTTAATCTAATATGAAAGAGTAAGCTCTTTCTGGGTGTGTGTGTATGGAAGGATCAGAGCTTAAATAATGTCCAATAACCCCCACACCCACGCGGTGAGCTAGTCAGTTAGAAGTAACTTCCTTTGGCCGCCATTATTCGGCCTTTGTATTTTCAAATAATCCTGTCTATTTAACCTTGTTCCTTTGTTATCGCTGCAGGTGCGACCTATCAGTTGCGACAATTGTATGAATACATCATTATTTATCATTATTATTATTATTTTTTTGAAAATACATCACAAAGCCAACAATGATTGTAATGTTATTTCCAGCAGCATTTATGAAGCCATATGGACCAATGATTCCAGCGGCTCATAAAGCACACTAAACAGTGATTTTCTTCGGGTGTGATGTTGTGTGGTTGTTTATTACTCCAAATGAGGCAGTTTTGTTCATGGGTGAAGTCATTTGACCAGAAAGGAGTGTTATAGCTTTGCGAAATTTTCTTATAGATAATTCAGGATCTGCAGCAATTTATTCTTGGATCCATACACAGAATTTGCATCATACCGAAGATTGCTCGGATTCAATTCCTGCACGAACTGTATTTCGGAAGCCTGCAAATCTAGATCCTTCCTTGGAATCTTCTAAAAGAGTTTTGGCAAGTTTTATTGTTGAGTTCGATATCAAATGGACTCATTTGTCGTCAATACTCTCTACAGCTGCTATGGTTTCTTATTTACGCGTTGTACGACATCTGGATCAAAACGTTTTATCAGTGAGAGTAAACTTAGTACGGAAACGATCCATGGTTAATCCAATTAATTGTTCTGATGGAAGACTATGCCCACCATGTCAATTTGTTACTGATGAAAAGTGAAAACCAAATTAATTGTAAAACGCATGAAAGCTGTCAAACCATACGAAATATTAAAAAGTGTTGCCAACTTGAAGTTCTAGAACTCTAGGAAACCAATTTTATTGTCAAGTATTGCGTTTAATTGCTTTGAATTGTATTGCTTTATTGTCAAGTTGTACTGCTTATTTGTTCCCCGGAAGAAAAGTTTGCTGTGATAATTCGTATTTTTCGTAGATTACTAGTTGTCTGAAGGATTTGTGCAGACTTTGTGTCATAAGTCTGAGAATGAATGAAATTGATAAGTTATATAAAATGAATGCTTTTATTGACGCAATCCATTGGTAGAAGCTCCATTAAAAGGAAAAATAGAGGATCTAGCTACTGAGAGCTGAATAATATAATAATACCTAAATGGAATCATATGTTTGAACTATGGTAGCCTGATTGTGCCATGATGTATTACCTCTCTCGTGCTGCTATAAATCGATTTAGCGTTCACATTAAACTCTGATAAAGCTTCTCTTGGAAACCGGTCAAAAAGTTTGAATGAAATCATCCTTACATTATTCACGTTTTCCATCGTTAATTTTTTAACTAGAATTTACTGTAATTCTGCTTGGTCTCCTTGTTGGGATCTACTGCCTGGGCTCTTGTCTAATAATTACAATATGAGGACAAGAATCTTATCATGGCGACATTGAGTGAGAACGTGTGCTCAATGGAAAAAAAATAATGAATTAAATGCAAAGCAATTAACTGACCATTCATGCATATTGTTCACATATGGTCATATCTGAATATGTGATAACAACAGAAGCTATAAAATTTGAAAATTAATACTTTGCCGAAGCATTCACATCGCCACAAATCATTTAATCTTCTGAGAATCTTTAATGTCCAAATAACGCCACGGAAGAGCCTGTCTAAGGAATCTTTTCTTCTTCTTTTTTTTTTTTTGTTTCGCGTTTATTTATTTACACGTTAACTGTGCAACGCAAATCATAAACTCCACCATAAATCATCTGCTGACATGGAACTTAAGCATTACGGCGCCACATAGTGCGGTGCAGAGATAATAATTATCCTGCCATATATGTTAATGTAACTGAAACGTATGTTCAAATGCAGAATTTTATGTTTGTATGTAGAGTTGTATTATTCGGTTCTACGTTCGTTTTTTAAGTTTAATATCCTGAGCACCAGCTGATGGTTACGATTTCTGTTTTCGTTGAAAAAAAAGTACTAGTTGAATGCTTCCAGTAAATAGGAGGTTAATGAAGCTAACATTGTATAGAAAAATGTCTCCGTTTTCTTGAAATGTTTGCTGATGGCGTGGGCCATAAAAATTGTCACAATTTATAGCTTCGCTATACCACTCGACAAGTCAACAGTCCAACAAGATCTTAGCCTTTGAACGACTGAAGAGGACTAGGCTACACGCCTCCTCGGTGTTTTTTGCACTGTTTCTCCCTAAATATGTTCCTTAGCTCCAGCTCTTATTTCAGATCAAAGAAGTTTCGCGTATGGTTGATGTTAGTTGCATATTTAGCAAATATTTCACAGGAATTTGAAACGAATGCATTTCTACTTTAGTGAAAATCTTCGGGCAGACTCATTCAATCCGATAGTTAAGGATATTATCATTCAAAAATGCTGGTCCTTCAGAGCACCCATCATTGCCTTATTCATGCTAGAGTCATCGTCGTGTTCTCCTGCGATTATCATGATTGCGATTATCATGATTGTTCTCAAGTTTATATCGGTCATGTTTTCTCAAGATAATTGCACAACAAATGCCTCGAATTAAGGAAATCCACTGACCTATTTCACGAGTTTCTCCAACACGAGCAGTTAGCCATTCTCAAAAGCCAATTCAAATAATATTAACTCAAGCTTTCATGGGTTTTATGTGGATAAATATCCAATCATAGAAAAATGTTCGTTGTCTGCGTTTCAGATACAAAGTCACGAATGTTTGTTGGTCTAATGTTTGTTTGCACGCTGCTGTACCTGTTAACGGATAAAATGATATTGTTAAATTGGTTGTAATTCGCTTATGATTGCCACGAAAGTTATCATGTAAATAGCATAAAGTTTCACAAAGTGTTGTTGGCAAATAACAGTTTCATTATGATCATATAAGAATGATGGCATTAACTAAGAACGTTAAATCGGTTTAGAATGGTTGAAGACGTTGCGCACGATAAGCAGCGATGCGTGATTTCACCAATATCTGCACACAAGTTCCAAAGAGTTTCAATCAAATCCGATAGCCGCGATGGTATCGTGCAAAGTTTGACCCATTCCCTTCTTGGGCAATGTTGAAAACTTTATCTTACATGAATTGGACTACTGCATATTACATAGTTTTCAGTGAACTCATAACACGGCAATGCCCTGGATCTTGAAATGAGGGTGCTCAAGGAGTCTCAAGGCTCAACCTCGGTGGCAAACTATTGCATCTTAAAATCAACAACACCAAGTGGCAAAAACATTAATTTATAAGAATTAATTTATGTGAAATTTCTACATTTTCTCGGAAAAGAAAGAAAGAAAAGCTGTACATCCTGCAGACTAATCAAAATTCGGCAGGCATTGGAATCGAGCATTCAAATTTCATTATTAGACTCTTCAGCGTTAACTTAAATTATTGCAATCAAATAAAACAAAGAAATCGTTGCTAGACATTTTTTTTAAACCCAAGTTTTACGTTGCCTTATTTTTTATGATTGTTTCAATGAAAATTTTGTCAATTTTATTTTTCGTTGAGCTAAAACTACCCATTGTTACGAGAATCAAACGAATGACGTGACATGTAGATACAGAAACTGTAAGAGATAACCTTTATGTTGTTGGCTCATCTTTTTGTGTCATACTGGACGGACTAATAAATCATTGTTAATAATTCTCGAACATTTTTCAACGTATGTGTGGTGACAACGATACTAATACAAATCAAACAGTGCAGTTTTGAAAGGTTCTTACTTCCCATGTGGTGGGGATATTGCAATTGTGATGGTTTGATTTCCTCGGGTATGCCATGCCGTTATCAGTCATTACCATGGTTTGGTCTGGTAAACAATGGGGCTTCGCCGCCTGTACGTTTTTTGATAATTGTTCATCTTTCATCGCTACTCAGCGAACTTTCCGGCTGCAGTTAAACCTTGCGCGTCATGATACCGTCCCTCACCGTAATGTAATCGCGAATTGGATGCGTATATTTGAAGAAACTGGTTCTACCCTAAAACCTAGGGGTTCAGGAAGCCCCAAAACGGCAAGAACACCCGAAAATTTAACGAGAGTGAGAGAAGCTATTGTGCAGTCGCCTACGCGTTCTGCCCAGAAACATTCAATTGCATTGGGCATTTCTAACCGCTCAGTAAGGAATATTTCACATCAAGACGTATTCTTCCACCCCTAAGATTATGATTGTCCAAGAGTTAAGTCCACTCGACTATGAAAATCGCATGAATTGCTCACAAGAATTTTGAACAGGATCCATGTGAGGTCAACTTTTTTCATTAGTGACGAGGCTCACTTTCATCTCAGCGGAGCAGTGAATAAACAAAATTTACGCTATTGGGCAGCAAATAATCCACGGCGAATACTCTTTTAAAGAAGAGAGACCTCTTCACTCCCCAAAAGTGACCATGTGGTGTGCGATTTCAAAAATTTGAAGTGATTTTGCCTTATTTTTTGAGAAGAATGGACAAACCGTAAATGTCAACGCACAACAGTACGTTTGCATGCTGGACAATTTTTTTGAACCCCAATTAGAAGAGCTAATGGAAGAAATGGGAGTTCCAATGACGAAGCTGCGACAGATATTCCCTACACACTTCGTCTCTCTGAGGGGTGATGTGAGGTGGCCCGCACGCTCACCGGACTTGAGCATTTGTGATTTTTTCTTGTGGGGCTACCTGAAGGAAAAGGGATTCAATTGGCGCTATACCGGTCGAAATGTGTAAAAATGCGGCAGGAAACTTCAGAAATCGCCTTCATCAATGTATCGCTGCTGGCAGCCATCATCTTTCAGATGTCATTTTTAAAACTTGATACATAAAACGGCATAATGTACTGAATAAAGTTAAATAAATACATAATTTCTTTAAGTTGCGTAGTTTTTTCTTAATAGCCTATCAAAACAGCACTGTCTGTTTCGCCCCACCCTGTACAAAGAACATTGGGTGAAAGTGAATACTCAAAAGGTATTAATATAAAATATAAAAAATAATGACGTTCCAAGCACAAATTCCTGAGATGAAATACACTAAGAGTGATGCCCCAGGAACTATGCTCAACAGTCTCCTCGACTAAACTCGGTCCGAAATGTTGAGTTCCCGGTATCATACAACTGACGGAAGAAGCAATATGTGTAATATCCATGAGACGTTTGCCACTGATTGTATCAGTTAACATGTAAGTGTGAGTGAAAGCATAACCACTAAAGAGCGTTAATGCTTCGATCAAACAATATAAACAAAACATGTTGGAGATAGAAGACATAAAAGAAGGTGCGGAGAGATGTGTATTCTCTCTGCATTCTTTGTAATTGAAAATATTCAATTTTGTATTCATCCACAATGACTTAAATATACTTTTTTTATGTGGTAGTGAGGTGAAGGCTTTTTACGCCCTGAATGTGGGGCTCCCAAATGCACAATGCTTTTGGACTACCCACTAAACACCTCCCCTGTCAACCTGAGAACCTAGCCTGGAACCGTTTGACACTTTACTTCGGGCTAGGCTTGGTATTCCTACGTTTAAGGGAGCCTTCGGATTATGGGAATCTCTTCTTCAACGGGAAAGAAGGGAGAAGGAGGAAGTGCGAGAGAAGAGATACCCGCATCCCCGATGCCTCCCAGCGCTCCAATAAACCTTTCTAGTATAAGCACTGCCCGAGCACATTGTGCCACGTGATTCCAATTGTCAACCGTTTTCAACATTTCTCCGACCATAGTTTCCGGATAGAGCTCTAAAATTTTGCTGAAGAGGTTCCCGCTTTGCTGGCTCAATTTTTTGTAATAGAAGAATGTGTGACAGGCGTGATCTAACTCTCCTGCACAAAACACACAGTTAGGAGACCGTGCTCTGTCAATCTTGTGCAGGTAGGACCGAAAACAACCGTGCTCGCTTAAGAGCTGGGTCAAGTAGAAATCGGTCTCGCCATGCCCTCGATTGAGCCACGGCCTAAGATCAGGGATCAGACGTGCAGTCCACCTTCCCCATGTGTGTTGCTTCCAAGACTGTTGCCAATCGCTGAGAGAGCAACGTCTCCGTAGTGATCTCTTCTCTTCGGTCTTCGCCTATGCGCATGTGAATACTGCTGCACTCTTTCGCAAGGAGGGTGATGGGTATCTTTTGCGATTACCAGCACTTCCACCTTGGAGACTGTTCGATATTCGCAATGCACCTTTCTCTGCACCTGTGCCAACCGCCTTCGGTGTAACTCCTTGCTGAAAGCGTCACCCAAAAGTTCTGAACCATAGAATAGAACTGATAGCACAACGCTCATTTGGAGTCGTATTCTCGATGTAGTGGGCCGCCCTATGTTGGCTATTAATCGGGTGAATGTCGTGACACGCACTGCAGCCTGATTGTCGGGGCTTGGGAAAACACTTCGATTTTTTCCAGTGCCAGCTTGAAACCGTGAGCGGTCATCCAGTCCATGACCCTCCGCATAACATATTCAGTCTGAGTTGCACATGTTCTCTCGTCAGCACAGCCGATCAAGCGTGACTCACCCGGCAGTACAACCCACAGCAGCCACAGCATCGTAGAAGATGTTCCACAGATCCGGGATAAGGATAGAGTCCTGAGCGAGACCTGAAGTAAGAATCATCTTCCGAATACCTTCTTTCGAGTCGTAGAGTAGGCTGTGGTCCTTCTAAAAGTCCCTCAGAATCAGCATCGGATATCTTGGTACTTGAAAATGCTTTTCGACAACGAATCCTTATCGTCATCGCTTTTCACATTAAACATAAAAGGGAAAAATTGCTGACGTGAATAAACTACAGTAGTTCAGCACTCACTTTGAGCGTAGTAGTGGGTCGACCGGGGATATTTTTTTCACCGGAAAGTTCGGTGAGCAAGTTATTTTTAAGACAAATAACTACGCTAAAAAGACTAAGAAAACGCGATGCTATTCTGAGACCGATATAGAAAAGGTTGCATGATGTAGGTGTGAACGAATTCAGTGCATTTGATACAATTATCTATAAATATGGTAACTGGAATTTGTGAGAGTATTCAACGAAAAGTTTTCATTTAAAAAATTTAGAAATTTGGAATGTCGAAAATCATATAGAAAACAGTATTGGTCAGTTTTATACCCTTTCATTCAGAAAACTTAAATCAAAGATTAATTCAGTCAAATATTTTGGATACTTTATCTGGTCATCACGGCCGCAAGCAATGAGAGTCCCGGAATTCATTGAACAACCCCAACCTTCTTTTGAATTTATGTAGAATCAAAATTTTGGAATTATTTTGGAGTATGGGTCATATGGTGCTAGTGGAATTAAAACTATGCCGTCTGGCAATACCATAGTGATGCTGTGTGCGAACTAGCGGTCAGCGGCCGGTGACACCATAGATTTGTCGTTAGTATCGTGTAGTGGCCGGCGACAGCACATTAGTACCTTTTACACTCTGTTGGTGTCGTGTTTAGATAAAAATAAGATACACACACTAACAATTTTTTTTATAAGTACTTGTGCCTTTTCATCATGGCAAACGAAAGAGACGATTATTTACGATGAATGCACGGACGTTTCGTCTGACGTTCCGGACGGAGAAATTTCGAGTTTGTGGAACGATACGTCAAAACAGAGGATCTCCGGAAACCTATAGTGCGCAAAAGTCATTGTGTTTGAAGCTTGTCATCAGTGGGAAGGCGAATGCATTTCCTGTTCTCTTTTTTGACAATTTCCACGTTGACTCAATCAAAAAGGAGGAGGAGGAGGCGAAAAAGAAGGAGGATCAATTTATTCGAAAGGACATTACTAAGGCATGTAATGTAGGAGCAGTTTGAATTATTTAGGTCAACGAATGCCACGAAATATATTTAAGGCTCAACAGATAAAATGCTAAATATAGTCAAATTAACATTCTATATTATACCGCGAAATAAACACGAGATACCTTGATATTATGAGTGCGCCGTTTGAAGGTGTATTGCTGGTCTAATGAGCTGACCAAAAATTTGTTTGTGAGACTCAACCAGTCAGTCGATAGACTTTGTACGGACAACTGTACACAAAAATCATTGTATTTATCCATTCGTTTACTTATTCATATTAATAAAGATTACTTTTTGCTTATTTCATATGAATCGTGCATTACAATTATTTGCGAATCCTAGTCACTGGCGCACCTAGAAGATGACTAATGGGAGACTAAGAAATGGAGCTTCGACAACATAAGTGGGTACGCAGCTAGTTTGTGCAACCAATGTGAATTTATTTTCCTAGAAGTAAATAGATTCTAGAATAGTTTATAGGGCTTCAACTGTCAAAGCTCTACGGTGACGTCGATGATGGAAAGAAGTTTCGAGCTTGCATCAAACTGGGCAAGTTTTGAGCGCGTATATGAATCTTACGGAGCATTGCACATTCGGGGATTCTTTCATGAAAATGAGCTTAAAAGTGAGTGGAGAGTATAGATTGTTTAAATTCTAGGAGGAGACACCCTTCTAGACGTAAGAAAACAGCAAAAACAATTCTTTAGGGTGGAGACAATCTAGGAAGCTGCCCTCTTGTCGAATAGTGTTTGGGTCTGCTTGAGGCTCGATGCATCCCAAAATCAATTGCACCATGAAAATTTCTTTATAAATTGGCGGCGAAGACTACTACCGGTGTTTAATTAATCAATTTATCAAGTAACAACTAAGCTCTTAAGATAATTTCAAAAAAAAAATACCAACAGTGCTAATTTATCTATTTTTTTCTTCGTTTGATTCAATGCTCAACGCAAATATAACGAAATCCCACTTGAAATCATTCCCTCTCATACAAAAATATGATGTAACATCGAATTTTGTTGAATCCCGAAAAAACTCAGCCATGCTTTCCGTTCCCATTCAAACTCATATTAATCATTCCCTTCGATGAAAATTGATGAAATTCAATTACCGACCGCGCACACCATAAAAATATTTTGCAATTTGATCTGCTGGGATTAGGTGCAGATTTCCAGATACGCTCGAGTACGTGCAAGGATACAATGTACCCTGAGTGCAATTTCTATAAAAATTCATGTGAGGGGTGGAAAATTATATACAGTAAACAGTATCCTTCCTGTCTCCCAGCAGTTCTTTCAAGTCATTTATTATCATCTCCTGATTTGACTTTCCTCAAATCGGAAATTTTCCACATTGTGACAAGTGAATTCTATGAGAAAAGAACGTAATTCAATCCAACCGATGTGTAATTTTCTATATATAGAGGGAAGAATGCGTTATGGAATGGTTCACACACTCTAATGTCCCTGGTGAGTACTTGTTCTGCGGTATACAATTTGATGTGACTCTGTTGGTATGTTGTTTTATAAGGATAATGGGCCGCGTGTGAACAAATGTAAGGATGCACCCAGTTTTGGTGAAACATCTGTTTGCTGGTTTTGTTCTTTCGTTTGATTATTCGCGAAAAATTTTTGGGAACTTCAGACCAGTTCGCACCAGAGGTTGCATCAAAGCAAGTGTAAAGTTTGCCCAGAAAATATTTCCTGCGTAATCATCGCCAGTTTTTTCATAGACATGGAGCCTTTCGCTATGCAGCAACGACCATCATAAATTAATTCGATTTAAAAACCAAAATTAAAAACGGACAATGAAGTATTGTAAGATATGCCAGGTCATCCTGCAAACTGTAAAATCCGCTTGAAATGTTTGTAACTAGGATTCAACACTAAGAGTTGAATTAACCTCTGTACAAAAACTAACATAATATTTATCGCCAAGTCAAAAAGCCAATAGATCAGATTATATCAAACTATTTCTGGCAAATATCTTCTCCTTAACTTATTGAACAACTTCTGATCATTAATTATCAGCCTTTTGAGATTAGCCTAGCGTATGTAGATTTTTACTTCCTTTGCCAAATGATAGGTCCTGCGTGAATGATTAATTCAATGCATTAGCACACTTCACTTCAACGCAATAAATTTATGTTAGTGTACAATTTATCATAGTACAATTGTTTGCAACGGCAAATTCCTTCCAACACGTGGCATATGTGTAAAGTTCATTTGTATCATACAAAGATTCACTGAACAACTTGTTGCTCATTCGCCGATCGCGCAAATACTCGCGATCTTTTTTTGCTTTTCAATTTTTTTCAATGCTCAATTAACATTTTCAATTATTTCTCTCCTTTTTTTTTCCAATGAAACATTATTCAAATCATCTTCACCCAATTAAAAACAAATTAGCTTGTTTATTAATTTCCGTGGGCTTTAAACAAATATGCTAAATGACATACCATCATTATTCAACGCAAAGACTTAACGGTGTCGACGTTGATGGCCTTTGCACTTGGCATACATCACCTGTGTATATCATGTGCAAAATTATGCCTGCGGTATGTTACACATGAATATGTGAATAATAACGTACTTACTATCGAGGTGGTAGTTGATCAATTAAGCAGGATAGTATTGCCATAACGAGTATAACGAAACTGTAGGAAATTGTGATTTTGATTAATAATTAGAGACTATTAAATATTGAAAGAAAGAACAAACGCTTCCTATTAGCCAATATGTCTTTGAAGATTATTCGTTTGGTTAAGATAAAGGGTTTTTTCAGTAGCATTTGAGCAATGGTGTTCCTTTATTCTGATTTCTGATATGTTTTCATCCAACTATTCACTTTGATTCCAGCAGAAGTTTTTTTATCGGTAAGGAGCGTCTACTTGTCTACTCCTCAGAACCCACTGTATTGCAAGCGCTTTCTTCTCTTCATCTTCCCGTGATGTTCTCATTAGAAGCAGCAAAAAATCCGTCTCATCTGTCGAAATGGTTCCACTGCTGAACGACAAAATTTCTTTCGCTTGTAACTAGGATTCACCACTCTAGATACTTTGAATTCTCCAAATTCAGCGGGGAAAATAGAACAGCAAATGGAGGAACTTAAAAATATCATTTGGCGAGCAATACATAGTAGTGCACCAAAATATAGCAGAAAACTCCACGCAATTGAACTCGATATAAGCTGACCCGAGCACGTAATTCACTACGGTGTCAGTGGCAGAGTCACGATTTCTCTGCCACTGACACCGTAGTGAATTGACTCCTTGAAAACGGGCGTAAGCTCTCTAACGAGAGCTATCAAGGCCAAAATCAAGCACCTCCGAAACAATCACTGGAACAACATCCTCACCAGCCTTGACTATAATGCACGAAAAGTCTATAAGTTGTCTAACATTTTAAAACGAAAACACCATAATCTTCCATATATTCTGAACAACGAAAATGGTACCCGGATACATTCTAACGAAGGCAAAGCAGAGTTACTTGCTGATAAGTTCCACGAATACCACAATATCTCCTATAGAACGAGCAACAGCATGACAGAAGTAAATGTAGTTAAGTCACTGCTAACCGACAAAAACACCACCATTTTACCTCCCGGTACTCTAATAAAACCGAAACACTTAATCGAGCAAATTAAGAAGCCAAAAAACGGTTAGGCCTCTGGAATTGACGGATTACCCAATCAAGAACCTCCGAAAGAAAGCGATAGTGTTAATTTGCCATATTTTCAACGCCTGTCTGAAAACGTCACACTTCCTAAGCTGCTGGAAGCACGCTAGCATAATACCAGTTCTGAATCCTGGTAAAGATTCGCATGACCCTAGCAACTACCAGCCAATAAGCTTACTGCCGGCGCTTGGCAAACTATTCGAGAAGCGAATCATGAAAATGTTAACGGATATCGTCGAAAACAATGACATCCTACCTTACTTCCAGTTTTGCTTCAGACATAGATATTCCACGGAACACCAACTAAGACGTGTCTCCAAAAACATAAAAGCAGCACTTACTAGAAACCAGTCGGTTGGCCTACCGACCATTGATATTGAAAAGGCGGTCGATACTGTCTGGCATGATGGCCTAATTCATAAACTTAAAGAGTGTAGTACTCCTCCTTACCTGCTGAAACTAATTGCATCGTTCTTGAGAGACAGAACGTACCACATGAAAGTTCAAGGTGCAACATTGACCCTCAAAATCGCTCCTGCGGGTGTTCCACAAGGGTCTTGTCTGAGTCAGGCACTTTACAATGTATACACGTCTGACATTCCCATAAGCCAAAATTGCCAATTAGCTGATTTTGCGGACGACATTAGTCTCTACACTTATGGCAACAAACCTAACCACATCATCTCCAATCTAGAAGAAATGCTAGAAAAAATCTATCAATTCCTCTTCAGGTGGAAAATCAAAATCAATGTCATCAATACCGCGGCAATATTATTCAGCAGAAAACGCAAGCCCACCATGCTGCCAAACAGACTCATAAACTTTTTAGGTCAAATGATTCCCTGCTCCGAAGAACTGACTTAATTGGGTCTAAAACTTGATGGGAAACTACAATTTAGAAATCACATCGAGCACATAAGTTCTAAGGCATTCGGTCTTTATATCCATTGCTCAATCGAAAGTCGTATATGAGTCTGCGCAATACAATCCTTATCTTCAAAATAAGCACCCAACCTACAATTGCCTACGGAACTCCAACTTGGAACCAATACGCTAAATATCTGAAAGCGAAGCTTCAAGTCACCCAAATTCGTTATTTAAAAATGACCCTAAGCAAACCTTACTATTACTCCTCCAGATTGCTACACAAAATAGCTAATATTACCCCTATCAGCAAGCTTGCGCAGTCACGTAGAGCTAATCTGCTCGAAAAAGCCAAATACTCCCTGAATCCCCTCATCGAATCTCTTAGTGATAACTAGAACTAAGACCAAGTGTCCTCAACCATGGATCTGCTTAGAGTAATTAAATTTCATTTGAGATCATAAGTATTGCGAGAAAAATTAGTTATAAGTTAGATGTAAGCCTAGTAGAGGTTTCTGCTGAATTATCCTCTCGATCTAGTTACTACTACCCTTCCTTAGATAACTTATCATGAACTTAGTGTCAATTTTATGTTAACATAGTTGTAATGAAGTTTCATTCAAATCTCTAGACATAAGACAACAGCAGTTAAAACTCTGTACAAAAGACAATATCAATAAAGAATTATTATAACTTAAATCTTATAAAAATCTAACTTGCTCATACTCTTCCTCTTCCAAAATTGTTTGCTCTCTACGAGGAAATCTGTCCTTCTTGCCTGCCTCAATGGAGTGATTTTCCACTACTTGATCCTTGCAGCATCTCTATTTTCTGCATATTCCAGTACGATTGGCTTATTGTAATTCCAATGACTTGCACTGTTTTCAAGAAAGACATGATAGCATAAATAAAGCTCCCCAATTTCCCTGAAGAGGTTACCGCGCTGCTTACTATATCTTTTGCAAGAGAAAAATATGTGGCAGGCATAAGCTGGCTCTCCTGTATAAGATACGCTGTAAGGAGACCGCGACCTGTCAATTTTGTGCAGGTAAAACCGAAAACATCCATGCCCACTTAAGACCTGGGTCAAATAGACATAAGTTTCACCGTGCGCTCGATTAAGCCACTGTGAGTCGCTTAGGTCAGGGATCAGGCATGAAATCCACCTTCCCTTTATGACTTGCTCCCAACACTGATGCCAACCGCGAAGAGCGCGTTGTCTCTTCTTTGTTATTCAATAAAAGGGATTTCATTATTGTTATTCAATCTCGGAAGAGAGGCGACGGATATCACCTCTGCGATTACCAGAACTGGCGTCCCAGAAACTGTTCGAAGTGCGCATGCGATTTGTACTGCTCTTTGTTTCTACTCTTGTGCTAACCGCTTTTAGTATAACTCCTTTCGTATAACGTCCTTTAGCTTTAGTCTAACACCCTCAGTAGGGCATCATACCATAGTTTTGGCCCAGAAAGTAAAACCGACTGCACAGCGCCTATTAAGAGTTGTCTCCTTGCTTTGGTACCCCCTCCCCCCTATGTTGCCCATTGTTTGTCAGCTGATTTGTTAGGAACAACTCATCTTCAAGTGTGACTTATCTGGCTGTTCAAGCCACTACAGTTCTCCTAGGAGATGTTCCACAGTATCAAGTTTCCTTCAAGATACCTTCCTTCGTACCGTAGAGTGAGCTGCGGTCTTTCAGATAGTCTCTCAGAATCCGCATCAGATTTACAGTTACTTGAATGCGGTTTTCAAACGTTTCCAGAACATCAACCCACCTAGCGCAGTTTAATGCATTTCTAACATGAACAGTAACCAGCAGAATGTTCCCGTTCCGTCAACTGCTATGTACGTACAACCGCGTTCACTACTTCTCTGATTTCATCTTCTCCGATTTCTTTCGTTTTCCGTTGTGTAGGCGACATAAAAACAAACAAAAACTAAAAAAAAATAAATAAATAAAATAATAAATAAAAAAATAATAAAACAGAGCAAGCGCGTATGGAAGGGGATTATTTGTTATAATCGAATAAAGTTTTGGTTAAGTTTTTAATTTGTACTCATATTTTTAAGTTAAAAGAAAATCATACGTAATAAAATAGAACGAAGACCAGAATTAAAATGAAAAAATATAGAATCCAGAAAAGTAAATCAAGTATTAAATACATATAGAATCCAGAATAGATAGATAGAAAGATAGAAACCGAACAGCGACCAGATCTGTCGGAATAAGAGAGTTTTACAATGGATGTCACGTGTTTTTTAAGATGTTGACTCAATAAATCAAGAAGAATCCATTTGTGCAATTGATGTTGGAGATCGTTTCAGGCGGATCCCAAATATAGTGAAGGAAGACGCTCAAGTGAAGTCACAAAATCAAGCAACAGTGAAGCTAGCGTCATTGTCTTCGGGCAAGGGTCCATTGAGTTACATCAAGGCTTAAATCACAAAATTCACTCCTTGAAACCAGCGTCCAAACAGTATTTGTATAGCGAATTCCAGCAGCAGGGTATCCACCCATCCTTTGCCCGTGGATTATATCTTGGCATTGACTTCTGGAAAGCATTTCATATAGCACCAGCATCGTTCAAAAATTTTAGAGCACTCCAAGAAGCCTCTAATTCTCTTTAAACCGAAGACCCTGACACGCTTCGCCAGTTGATACCAGAACAAAAGTTATTACTGCAACAAGTAGTTGTCCAATTCCCTTCCTTCAATAAGCTTGGTCTGGCTAAAATGCCACTAGTCACACACCAAATTGACAGTGGGACTGCTAAGCCAGTCATGCCACGGCATTATACTGTTTCACCGGACGCACAGGATCTGCAGGACAAGGAACTTGATCGTATACTCGCCATTGGTGTAATTGGCGAAACTGACAGTGCCTGGAGCTCTCCTATAACATTGGTTCGTTAGCCTGGAAAGCTATGTTTGTGTGTCCATGCGCACCGTGGTAATGATCTTCCTATCACTAAATTTATAGAGTCTTGATTTAAAGGATGCCTTTTGGCAGATACCTATGGATCCTGAATCTCAGGAAAAGACAACTTCCACGGTTCCGGAGAGCCCTTTATCTCATTTTAAGGTCATGCCTTTTGGGTTGTGTAACGCTCTCCAAACCACGTGCCCTCTAATAAACGAGGTTATCCCGTATGAGCTTCAAGACAAAATATTCGTTTATGGTTATTCGATGGTATTCTGAAGACATATCTCTTTAAAGTCTCAAGCATAGTGCCATAGATTACCCAACTCCTCGCTCCACTTAAGACATTCGCCGTCTCATGAGAATGGCTGGATAATACCGCCGATTTATAAATAAGTTTGCCTTCATTACCGCTCCTTTAACCGACCTGCTAAAAGCAAATATTCCTTTAAATGGACTGACACTACTCAAAATGCTTTCGACCAACTGAAACAAGCTCTTATGTCTTGTGTCTGGAATCGGTAGCCTCCTCTTCCAAAAGGACGAGAATGGATCAGGTATCCCATTGCCTGATCTGCCAAATTGACGCCAGTAAGTAAAATTACATTATCATCGAGGTGGAATGTCCCAACGCTGTACAGAGCGCAAAAAAAATTCGTTCCCGAAATGGCAGGACTTCCCTTCGCCATCATCACTGACCACGCTAGTTTGAAGTGTCTCATTAGCCAACAAGACCTTTCCCGCAGATGAGCTCGCTGGAGTATCAAGTTGCAATGTTTTTCGCGAGTTCACGAGAGTATTAGTGAACTTTCATGTCGGTAACTTCCTGTATCTGCTTTCACAAAACCTGTTTAAATAGAGCCCAACCGATTCACAACCTTCTTGATAAGAGATGGTCGTATCTACATTAATATAGGAAGAGTTAAGGACCCGTATCTAGATATTCTTCATACCAAATTATGACCGTGAGTCAGTAATCTTGGCTGACCTCGCAAGCTTAACCGGAAGCATCTCATTGTGGCATACGTATGACCACCAAAGTACTACAGCGATATTATTATTGACCAACCCTTCTTGAGGACGTCGCTTCTCACATCTCCCAATGCAGCAAGTTAAGTCCTGAGGGGCTTAATGAGGCCTGCAGACCACTTATGGGTCAAGAGCGCATATCTGATAGACCAACGCAGCGTTTATTTATCGATTTTTTAAGAACTTATCTCCATTCCAAGTGACAATTATTGACCATTATACGAAATTTGTATGGTTGGTTGTTCGCCTCACTACCTGATGTTCGGATTTCAGTCAGTGATCCAGGGCCAACCAGCTCCTCCGGAAGTTCTCTTCTTTTGAAGGTGGAGAGTTTGAGCTCAGGACCCCTCACGAGAGATTGAGACTGATACGCGAACGAGTTAAGGAGAAATTGGCCGAAGCTTACGCTAAAGGAAAAACGAATTACAATTTGCTGGCAAGGACCCGTTCTTTCATCGCCGGACATATGATTTTTGTACGAAGTCACGTACTCGGTAGTGCCGTAGACAAATTTGCAGCTAAGCCCGCATCAAAATTCTCACCGGTCAGAGTAATCCGCTTAGCTGGACAGGTCGCGCATAAACTGGAGCCCCCAGGCGGGAAACCTTGAGGAGTCTACCATTGCCAGGACAATCGGCTCTAATACCTTAATTCTACACGGATAGTAGCCCGGCTTTTGAAATGAGACCTTGGTCAAGAGGTAGGTCGTCTCCACATGTTACGTTTTCCGTCGTGCAGGCGACATAAAAACAAAAAAATATTAATAAATAAATAAAATAATAATAAAAGAGAGCAAAGTCAATCAAGTATTAACCCATAAAACTAAACCAGGGATTAAATATATATAGAATCCAGAAAAGTTAATGAGTAAAGATAGAAGCTGAACAGCGACCAGATCTCTCGAAATAAGGGAGTTTTTGAATGGATGTCACGTGTTTTGCAAGTTGTTCAATACATCAAGAGGAATACATATGTGTAATTAATGACATAATTAATCAATGACAATTAATGATTCTGGCGGTTGCCAGATATAGTGAAGTCCCGAAATCAAGTTGCGGTAGAGATTCGTGTTGGAGGCAGGAGAAGAGGTCAGAATTAGGGCAGCAGAATTCATGTAAATTGAATTAATTAAATTAATTAAATTGAAGACCTACCTGAACCCGGCTCTGAAGCCATCCCGCCTTGGAGATAGGTCCCTTGCAGCACGAATAACGACGGCAACATTTCCCCGATCAGCTTTTAGAAAACTTTTCCGGTCATGTCTAGCTTACAAAGTGGGTGGTATATAGCTGGCGATTATAGGATTCCCTTTTCCCTTGCTAATGAGCACGAGCCTCGACACCTACCAGCACTTTGGGAACCTTCTCTCGTGCAGGCATGCGTTAAACTTGATGAGTAACAGGTTAGGGCAAAAGTGAAAGGCCATCTGTAGCACCTCAGTTGGAATATGGTCCTGGAGCCGATCTTGCCTTGATAAGCAAGTCTGTTTTCTCCAATTCCATCTTTGTGGAAAGTGGATTTCCATTGATATTTCATCGTGGACGACCTCAAAGATGGTCCACTCGCTGACCAGCAGCAGGACAGCTTGTTCACTTCTGGCGAACTGTCCGATGAGATCGTGAGCGATTATTGTTTCAATGTGGATTAATTTGTAGGATACGTATTATTGCAGAAGGCCTTTGGCAATATTGAAATATAAAAGGCAGTTGTGGCAAACACGAACATTGTGTTCTACGCATCTGGCCTTCAAAAATTCACCTAAGGAAAACAAACGAACTGCCTGCGATGCTGTGAGTCTGGCAGGACAAACGGTACTCATACACCCTCCATGAAAAAAGCAGGAAGACATATGGGCAAGTTCACTGTTGACCTAGTTCAGTTGAACGAGTTCAAAAAGAACGAAACAACTGAACACGTTTAGTTGTCGTCGTTGAATGTTTGCGTTCCAAATTTTGTCGTTAGAACTCCCAAAGATGATTTCGACACCGTCCTAAAGGATAGAATTGCAAGCTGATGGAATGTACAAGCGATGGTAACACCACACTCTCTAGCGTCATCGACTCACCATAAAACGTCTTTTAATATTACATAAATTCTCATCCTGATTCATACGTCCATGCCTCTCTGTTGACTCTACAATTTTATTTCGATTACTAGTAATTAATGTTTCGCTTAAAAGAAATTGCACATGGTATCAATTTGGAATGCAAAAATCAATTGAATCTTTATATTTTCTGTTCATTTCCATGCAGAATAGAAAACAATGAAGGAAAGAGAATAATTAGCAACATTATCTTTTACCGGTGAATGAAAACGTGTGCCAATTGATGCAAAAAGTAAGATAAAAAGAGAATTCAACACACATGAACTCGTCGACGCACCTTCTTGTCAGTTATCACAGCCATATATGAAGAAAGCAAATTAGCGTGAATGTTATTTAAATGAGTTTAATTGATATCTGTCACAAGCGAGAAAGTTATGATAAAAGGTTATGAGGAAAAAACTCATAAACTGGAAAATATTAATTATATCTTAAGAAATGCAATATCATTAGCAACTGACGGGGTTAGATGAGAAGTGCAGAAACTTAAATAACCATTAGAAAGATCCAATCTTAAGTCGTTGCATTGTTTTCTTAGAATTTGATGCGAAGAAAACGCGGATAAGAGCGATCAAAGAATGCAAAAGTTTATTGGTAGTATTTATTACGCGCATGACTATAATTCGCGGTTCCCGCCGCTTTCAATACAAAGACATTAAACTTGCTACAGGGTACAATATCGACCTTCTTCACGATTGATCTATGTGCCAGTCGCAACCCTCATGGGGTGAACCATTGTTGCAGTCATGGGCTGCAACTCACATTGAATCACGCCGGAAAGCCGGAATTATTATATATGAGTGTGTTCTCTCATTAATTTTCTGGCTCTCGAAGCCCGAATAGGTGTGAAGGGCGAGGATAGTAACCACTGATTCCCAATCCCCAACCCCTGGATCGTATCAACCTTTTATCAAGTTGTGCTTTTCCGTCGTCCAAGGTAACCTCTCAGTATTTGTTCCAGGCAAACTGGACTGATAGCGCAGCCACACAGGCTCGACATGATGAACGATACTCTATGATCCTCCCAAAAGTCGAACAAAACCAAGCCAAACGCTTGAATAGTCTGCTTCCAGCGTCGCTCGGATCCCACTAGCACACAGACCGCAGGCTTTAAAACATTTAAAACCATTTTGAAATATTATGTTTGTATCTTTGACGACACTTAGCGAATGTATAACATATGGTGCTACCACATCAACATGGTTGATGAAGCAATGCAAGCTGTTTGATTAGCTGAAACATTTGACAACGCCCTAATACCACCCTTATGCAGTTCCATTGAGATTGTGCTAATTCTATTTTAAATCTTGAAAATGTACACTCTATTTGCTTTCATCCTATTCTGCGCTTATTAAAAACTGAACAATGTGCGTTCAAATAGTGTCTTTTCAATCTCCTTTTAGCTGCCTTTAGCTGCAGTTCGCCCTCCTACCATCTTTTAGGTAGTTTTTCTCCTCTATATTCAATTTCAGGTTACATCAGCTTCCTATGAACCCATCCATGGTTTTCAACTCATTGTAAGGTCAAATCTAGAGGTGGTTTAGAAGTACTCAAGTGCAGCATCGTTATCAAATCTGCAATTCTCTCTCTCTCTACCAGATCATCTTTTCTACATTTGTTTCGGTCTTTACGTCCCGAAGTGGGTTCATCAGTCCATATGTCGCGTAATTCACCATTCAACATAACATCAATTCCTTTCTTTTTCAACTCAATTCAATGCATCAATTCATCAACTCATTGGCTTCATCTACTTCTTCAACTTCATTGATTTCATCGTATTCTTCAATTGAGTCACCATTCAATATATCATCAACTACATCCTACTGCAACCCAAAAACTTTATAAACTTCATCAACTACCCTGACTTCAGGAACATCATTGTCCTACACGGTTTTATCAACCTCTTCAGCTTCGCAAACTTCGTAAAAGAGACATATATCACAATTCCTGTCAGCTTTACATTCCGTTTAAAGGAATAGTTACATGAAAAGTCAGTAAGTTGATGCAACTAACATAACATTAAATTAATAATAATAACATTACAAATATTCAGCTTTTACTATTGCCAGAAAAACTACAACCTAACATTTTTTCGTCCTTCTCCTGGCTTACATAAGCTTGGGACCGTCATGATGGAGGCCTGTCAACTAAACCACTGAGCAAAACACTCACTCCTCTTTGTAACTATTTCAACGCTGAGTTCTACCAATTCATCAACAGCACAATTGAAGCCGTTCCGATAAAAGTACAAAGGATGAAGGAGTGACCAAACAGCCTGCTTCGGATCAAGGCTTTCAATATAGAGAACATAAATAAATCAACTGAAAACAACATTGCTTACATATGTATTCAAGTTTATTTACAAATGCAATCTACATTTTTTCACAAATGAAAACATCTTACAAAAATGAACAACTTTGTTTACAAATGTAGAAAACTCTGTTTACAATTGTAGACAACGTAAATTTAAATAATTTTTATAAATCTGTAAACCATTTTGTTTACAAATGTAGACAACTTAACTGTACACACTGTAAATGTCGTCAACTTTGTTTATAAATGTCCACAACTTTGTTTACAAATGAACACAACATAAATGTAAACAATGTAAATGTAGCCAAAATTATTTAAAAATGCAGACAACTTTGTTTACAAATAAGGACAACGTGAATTTAAACAAGTAAATGTACAGACAACTTTGGTGACAAATATAGACAACTTTGTTTACAAATGTGAACAATTTAAATGTTAACAATGTGATAATAGACAACTTTGTTTACAAATGTAGACAAAGCAAATATAAACAATGTAAATAAAGACAACTTTGTTTTCATGTGTAGACAACTTAGTTTACAAATATAAATGTAAAGAATGTAAATGTAGGCAACTTTGTTTATAAATGTTGACAAAATGCCGTGAGTGTGTAAGCTCGAAACTACAGTAAGCTGGCGTTCTTCACTTAAAGTATTGATAGGAACCATGAACCTCAAGGGCTGATGATATTCCTGCTGAGATGTTATGGAATTGTTATGAGTGGGCACAGCTAATGGTGTGCAGCGGAGACAGGCACATAGTTCATCAAGCCCAATTAAGGCTAAACCTGATGAAACGATCCATATGGATGATCAACAGGACATTCAGCATTGCGTTGGTTCAACCCAGCCTTGGGGTTAGAACCATTAATGTTGATGTAGGAATTGATGAAATAGTTGAATTGTTGGAAAATATTTGTACTAGTCGACATCTGTTGTGTATTTGGAGGACTGACAGACGACTTGAGAAACTAAATGTAACGAACTAAGTGTTACTACGTGAAGATGCAGTCAGTTTAAATGTTTTTAGCAGGTCGAAAAGCTCGTATTGCAACATCAACTATGTTGGTGGGGTGAATGCGAGGCTAATACACCTGCTAAAAGTGAAATCGAAAATGTTGAGTAATATTTGCAGTACATGTTGGCTGTAGGTTGTGACTGTGTTAACCCGGATCTTATAAACGTGAACTATAGGACTCCGTTTGACGCAGGGGGGCTGATGGTATAGGCTTCGGGTCGTTCCATTCAGTCTTTGGGGAGTACCGATCCCACGCACCTGAGGTATTGAGGAAGGGCAATCAGTCCCGTGCGCCTGGAGCAAAAATTGAAATTTTTTCTCGGACTGTAGACGCGTAACCTGATCAGAAGTTATCTGAACCACGGGTCGGGGGGATGCCCATGACAGGTTACTGTCAAGCCTACGACACGGTGAGGAGCTTATCCTTGTCTGAAACGCTGTGTTCGTGGTTTCGAAGGCTAGAGAGTGGTGGTGAGCATTCACCAGCTGTGTTCGGGAATCCAGGAAGCTGTAAATAAATTGGGACATAGGACTGAAGCTTGTTTCAGATCTTAGGGGTGGTGGTTGACATATTGTTTCAACCCCGTCTATGGAGACCGTGGAATTAAGATATCACGGCAGGTATCCACATTAAACCACGTGACTTCATTGCGTTGGTTCATATGCGATTTTCGACAGAGTTCGAAGACCCCAGTGAATATAAGTACGTTTTCTTTGATTTATCTCCAGTTCGGAGAAGACTTTGGAATTGAACTGGAATGTCCACAAGGATCCAAGTGGAATTCCTCAAAATAAATCCAGGTAAGGGCTGATAAGTTCACTACCTTGATTTGGCTTTTAGTTATTGATGACTTTTTACTGGGACAAATTCAAAAACCAAACGTAACATTGATGTTCGTCATTTATACGCCCTTTTATGAAGGAGAAAATGTTCAGCACAACTCAAAACACAAGAATAAGCTACCAGTGAATCAGAAGGCACTGTGGAGTCAGAATCAGAAGGCAGACGTAGAGTAATTTGAAAATAAATAGCCCTCGGGACAGACTCACAATCAGACTCCCTTGTCTTGTCTAGATAATCTTAGGACTAGGAGCTAGTAGAATTGAAATAGAAGTCGACCCTAAAAATGATCTGAGCCTTTAAACTAGTTCAAAACATCCTGAGACTCACTCCAACCTTATTTACTTCTACATGTGACACGAATGTTTTTAGTTTTTGGTAAATAACGTCATAATTATATATCACCTTATTTACATATTTTGACTGCAAACGAATACAGGACCTGTTAAACATTTTCTTGCCAATCAAAGACGTTCAAAGCTGTAACTCAAGCGTTAAGGGTGGTAATTTCATTCATAATTCTCTTCTTCCTTTCTCTCCCACTTGAGAAGGAATACCTGTAACCGGAAGTGGCATACAATAGGGAGACTTAGTCTGAAGTAATTTGTCAAACTGTTCTCGACTAGCGATAGAAGTTCGACACTCAGGGCGTAAAAAGCCTTCACCTTCACCTTCTTTCCCCACAAAAAATGCGCTACGTTTGACCAGTTCAACCAGAGATGCTGATATCAGTTGAAAAATTGAACCAAATACTAGATTTTGCTGGGACCATCCGAAGAACAGAAAATGGAACAATTTGAGGCCTAGACAAGTTGAGGGTGGAAAGATTATTTTTCCATCCATACTTCGTCCTTCCGCCTGGTTAAGCATTTCTTCCACACACAGCCACTATAAATAGTACAGCCCATTCGAACAGTCGCAGCCCGAAGCAAGCTGTCAAACCGATTCAGACTAGCAAGCTATCAAACTGATTCAGACTAGGTTCTCTGGTTGTGAGCTCAAAACTCAAGGAATAAATACCTTCCGACCCTACAGAAGTATTCTCAAGTACTTGCTTGAGTGTTTTACTCATTAAGTTAATAAAAAGTCATAAATTTTGCAATGCTACCAACAGAATTTTATTCGGTATTGGTTACGTATAGTGTGAATAGACAGAGAACTAACCACAAGATAATGACCCACATGAATTCTTAACAAATTTAGTCTTTCAACTCATTCCACTGAAAGTAAATATGTTACGTTTTTATTTTAATATCAGTAAGCCCTTAAGAGTATGTCCCGACTATTTCTGTACCAGTTATAATACCTGAATATTTCAGCAGTCATATTTTAGGTCTCGTGAAATCCTTTCTAAAAATTGTTCAATATTGTTTTATATACGAGGATCATTCAACCAGTATTAAGCTTCTCCGCCCGATGGCGCTGTTATCACAAAAGAGCTATTCACCATCATGCAGTACATTCTTTTAGTAGCCTACTGTCAGTCAAGTTTCAATCAATTTCCTTCTTTGGTTTTGTTTTGATAGCCTTTCGAAGCGAGCGTGTCGGTCGGTTGTACAAATATGGAAAAAGAAAATTGTCGTTCGGTGATAAGATTCTTGTTTTTGGAAGGGAAAATGTGCAGCAAAATCAAAAATCGCTTGAAGTCTGTGTACGGTGACTCTTCTCCTTCGATGGCGACCATCACGAGTTGGTTCAACGAGTTTGTTCGTGGCCGCGTATCGGTTTTTGATGAGCCACGCCCAGGTGCCCCGAAAACGGCTGCTACGAAGGAATGAGTAAAAAAAATCCACTATCATGTGTTGGCAGACCGTCGATTGAAGGTTCGCGAGGTAGCTCAGGCTGTAGGCATCGCAGAAGGAACGGTGAAACATATTCTATACGAAGAATTAGGCATGCGAAAGCTGTCAATGCGATGGTTGCCGCGTTTACTCACACCGGAAAACAAGCGCAACGGTGAGACCACATCGGCGACGTGTTTGGCGCTGTTTCAGCGCAATCCAACGGAGTTCTGGGGCCGTTTCGTGACCGTCGGCAAAACATAGATTCACCGGTACACACTAGAGACCAAGGAACATTCGAAACAGTCGACTTCACTCGGCAAACGTGCTCCGAAGAGGGCGAAGACTTTTCGATCGACCGAAAAGGTAATGGCCACCGTTTTCTGAGATTGACATAGTGTGATTTCCTCGGAAAAGGTAGAACAATCACAGGGTGCTACTATGCTGACTTTTTGGGCCGATTCAACGTCGAATTGATGAAAAAGTGGCCCCATTTGGCGAAGAAAAAAGTCCTGTTCCACCACGACAATGCGCTGGCACAGGCCTCTGCTTTCGCCATGGCCTAATTGGTCAAATAGACTTACGAATTGCTACCCGTTCAACCGTACTCTCCAGATTTAGCCCCCAGTGACTACCTTTTGTTTCCGAACCTGAAATATTAACTCGCCGGGAATAGATTTGGGTCAAATAAGAGGTCATCGCCGTCATGGAGGCCATTTTGCAGACCTTGAGCAAACATATATTTTGGACGGGTTGAAAAATTTGGAGCATCGCTGGACCCAGTGCATTAAGCTTGGAGGAGATTATGTGGAAAAATAAATTGCTACATTTCAAAAATTTTCGGTTTTCTTTTGTAGGCGAAGTACTTGTTGAATGCCCCTCGTATCAAGTGTACTTTTATGTCAACATAAGACATTTTTTTATTATTTTGAATTTTTATATTACTTGCTTCCAGTTATCTTGAAAAAGAGCGGCAGTGTCTTACTTTCTCAACGTTTCAATAGATGTGCCTACAGTGCAGAATTTTTCTTTTCAATTGTATGGATGTATACTATAAAATAAAAATAGACAAACTGAGAATGTGTAAAGAGCACACAAATGAATTTTACCATATATTGTTGTAATTATTACTTATAAGTTACCAGGAATGTTCATTTCGCTTCTTTTGTTAAATTTTAATAGACATTTTGTAGGTTCTTTCGAAAAATAATTATTATTCCAATAGCGCAAAAAGACTGTCTTTCGGTTCCATCTAAAACTTCATTGGCCCATTCCCGGCTTGTTTGAATAAAATAATCGTAAATACATTCCCAGACAGTTAATTAAACCGACTCTGAAAACGATTCCATTTCAAACTCAAACCTCATGTTAATTCTCCTCAAGATATTTTAACGAAATTAGAAATTGACTGAGCACTGCATTAAATTGCCAACGAATTAAAATATCCCGCGTGCTAGTACGCCCGTCTCAACGCACGACATCTGCAAGGACTTGTTTGCAAATGAAAAGAAAAGACAAAAGGCAAAAGGCAATCCAATTAAAACGCTTTTTATTATCCATTAAATGTAATGCTCGGTCGCTTGATGAAAGGACAACACGAACATCTCACAGGACCAATTTGCTTAAAGGTTATTCGCTCACAATTCAACAGCCCCGCCGCCCGCAATTGCGCAGGATACATGCAAGTCCGAAAACGAGCCGCCATCATTCTGCCCGGCCGTAGAATTTGACTACAGTTCCCGGAATCAGAGTGAAGCGTCTCATTTGTTAAGAGGTCCTCGAACATGATTATTGCCTCGTTTTTGATGGAGACAACGCGTTACGTGACTAATTTGATGGTGAGCTCTTTAGAGAATTGTCATAATGGTCAGTCAGCCATTAAGCACCTTTGCTTCCACTTTTTAAAACAATAAAAATTACGAGCTTCGTTAAATTGGTAGGCAATCTACGTGCAGTGTTGCCAACACATGAGGCTGTCTAAACCGAACTCATTGAAGTTTGTTTATTTTTGAAACTCTTCTCCAATGGTAAGACTTGGGAAATTCAAAGGATTATTAAGGATGTGGAAAAAAATAACCTTAAAAAGGAGCACTTCTAATATCGTACCACCATCAATCCAGTCGAGATGCACGAGATCCACGAATCAAATGCAAATTAGCCTAATTGTCCTTTTTATTAGTGGCCCATCAAATTGCCTTTTGAACGCGAATTCAAAGTCAAGCTATGTGTCGAGAGTGCGTAACAGTTGTTAGAAGTCGCGTCAGGGTATCACCACACATTTGTAGCAAAAACCAGCCCTCCGAGGAACAAATAACCATCATCAGACGCCTCATCATATGCCGATGATGAATACAACGTGCAGCTAGATGACACGCTAAACAATTACGTTCCTGAAGTTGCCATCAACCGCAATAATTACGAAATTCACCCAAAAAATAGACGCAAGCTGTTAAAGCAATTTTTTCCCCTAGTACGCTATCCTGAACTGAAACATCCTTTGATCTTGTTGCGTGCTCTGAAGCGTATGTAGCGTTTTTGGTTTTTTTACGGCATTCGACTGATACTTATTGAATACAACAATCAGGAGCAAACGCCTTTCAATAGTGAAATGGTGCAATAAACGATCGTTATAATGATGACGCTTAAACGATATGTGGTATCGATTCCAATGATAAACACTTTGTTGTCATCATGCGTGAATCCGTTCTCCATTAGGTGTTTGTGGTTTGCCAGAAGGATGTTCGCGACAATCATTTTCTTAGCCAAAATTCTACCCTTTCCAAAACTATGGCAGTAGTATTGGTAATAAATGAAAATGTTTCTTGATCAGGGTTAAAATGAAAATCATCTTGACTTTGATTGACCCATTGGATAGGTTCTAGCATGTGTTTTTTCATAAGACGTACCAACACCAACAGAAACAATTTCTCGTAGTGACAGCAAATCCTTATTGACAGATATTATCTTATGTTCCACGGAACCCATTTGATAATATTATGGTTTTAATTATTTATTATTATTTTATTAATATGATGGACACGGAAATAAAGAAAAAACAAGGGGCAATATACATCCCGAGGCAGGGGGAGCCACGACATCTTGCGGAGCACTCTCCAGGAGATCAGGCATGGGATAAGTCACCAGGCCACAGAAGGATCCTCAAATTAACAACAAGCTCAGATACCATCGTGTCTTGTATAATCGCTCATATTTCAAGACTGCTGCGGAATTCGCCTCAAAAAGTAACCACAATGAAACAGAACTGCGAGAAGACAACTGGCAAGTCTTCTTCCGCCAAACACTGTGCATTTGCTTGGCACGTACAAGTCCAAACTACTCCTTTTGCTCAGAAGTCTATTGCTCAAGGCAATGGAGCGAAAGCTACCAGAAAAGCATTGGTAAAATGTAAATCTGATACTCGATCGGCTCGATAGAAGCGAAAAAATGATGCTGGATAGCTACTAGACCCCCAGCTGATTGTATGCCAAAAACTTCACCTAAGGACGAGCTGACAACGAAGATAAGCATCCACCCAACTGAAAAAGTTAACTTTACACGAAATATAAGCGCGGTTCTTAAAATAATGAGAAACGCTACCAAAGTCCAAAATATTGTTAGTAAGAACATTAAACGGGATTCGCGAACGAAGGGCTCAAATAAAGCCCACCCGCCAAAAATAAAGCCCCCTGGATCGGAAATATTACTCCTTGAATAAAGAGGAAGAGGCATGTAGCCAACTGAGACCATATCGCAGTGATATGGTGTCTGAGTGTCTGACCCAGACCATAGTCCCGATCGTAATAGTAGACAGTAGATAATACCTGGCTAAGAAGAAAGTCAAAATCAACTAGGTAATGTGCAGAATTCGCCCAAATCTAGTCATAACTCGACATGCCTTAACCTTAGTTAAGTGCCTTAGCAAAGTGCCTTAACTTTGGAAACACATCCCGGAACTATAAGGGGCCAGATGGAAGCAATTTGTACTACAAGGGTCGCATTCTCAGCCATAAGTTGAGAGAGGACACAAACAAACCCATTTGCATCTTGTGCAAAGCCCATTGTCTGAATCTATAAGGCGCTAGGAATCCATAGTGGCGCTTAGCAGAAGAAAAGCGAAAATATAATTCAAGTCTTCCAAATCAACCTACATCGTACACTGATTAGTGTTCTTAGTACTTAGTTGATCAGGTTGCAATGGAGAAAGAAGATTGCCTTCTGCTGATATCTGAACAACATCAAAACAGGCAGAAGGCTGGATGGTATTGTCATCGATCAGGCATCGCCGTGTTCTGCTTCCAGTTCAGAGCTCCTTCAACAAAGATGACTGTGCTTATGAACTGTATGGATATGGATATTTATTAGCTTTTATTTATTTTCATGCAAAAGGAGCCAATTTGATTCTGTCAAAGTAAACTCGATGAACTGAAGCTCGAGCATTGAAAATCGAACCCTTTTTGGCGGTGACTTCAATGGCTAAGTGATTCAATTGGGAATGACTGTTCCAGATCATAAAGGAAAACGCATCCTAGAAATCGCAGCTACAGCGGAACTTGTCGTCATGAGCGTGGGCTACACTTTAACATTTCACCGAAGAGGTTGCTTGGGGACCATCTCGAACGCTTCGGAATCCTTTGTGCCAGTGATACGCAAATGGGGATTCTGGAGGACTTCTCACCAAACTGCACTCCAATTTGGCAAGTATGCTGCTGAAGTGGAGCAGCCTGACCTTCAGCCATAGGTTGGAACATTGCAAAAACGGGTGACGGCACGTTCGCTGAAGTCTTCATGTGGGGATTGAATTAACGAGGATGACGACGGGAACTAGGTAAGTCTAAGCCCAAATCATGGTGAAACTCCACTATGAGCCTCACCCCGTCTGCTTGTGAATTTTTAATGCTTTTTTAACTCTATGCCCAGGCCGTGGCGACGGCATGATGAGCCCTCTGTAAACCAGAGGTCAACATAAATCCTTATACAGCGAAGAGAATGTCACAGACTTCACCGAGGTTGAAAAAATGGATTAGGTTAGACTGGCACTTTTTCTTGTGCATTCTATTCGCACCGATCTTTCATATAAGGAATTTTCTGTTGTGTGCCCACTTTTCAATGCCATGCAGTTGGAAAAATCTTTGCAGACACTCTAAATTGGAAAACATCATGGGATCACCCGGTATCCGAGGGGAAGTGGCCCAGCTTGTGCACCAAGGGTGCCCGAACAAGTGGCTCTGCCCATTCAACGCTTTTCAGCTGGAGTGCGTGTTCGTAGAATGCTGAAAAAGGCGAGGCTGGTGCTGATTAACAAGAGGAAGGCGGATCCGAGGCAACTATATAAAATATATTTATAAAAATATATAAATATGGAATCATTTAAAGGTAATGTTTCCATTCCTCTATGCCAAAAAGCAATCAACGATACACTGTTCTCGAATGAAAGTCCACTCGAGGGTAGAGTGGCAGTTTCATTTATCCTTTGCACTTTCATTTTTCCTTTTGCCCTCCATTTGTGAACGTATCATGATTTCCAATTAGCTATCCGGTTAGAGCTCAGTCATTCTCTACACAAAATTCAGCTTCCACATGGAAAGAAGATGTCGGCATCATTGGTTGAGCTACTGCTCAAGGTCCCAGAATAGGCACACTGTTCAACTGTCTCTTTCTACCAGGACCAGCGAAGAAGTGTTTTTTCTTGTTCCAACTCTTCTACGCTCACCAGTAGGCGTCTCTTGTTTCGATCGCTCTCACGATGTCAGTCCCTAAACGGGTGAGTTTCAATACACCAGTTGCTGGTTTATCAGCCATCAGACTGATTAGATTTGACCAGTTCACCACTGAATCAGTCATCAAGTTACGATATGTTACCGGCGTTTTGAGACTCAATGCTCACATCGCCAATCTAGACAAGTATAATTCTCTAGTATCTGAATTTTGGCCAGAAGAATAACTTCAGTTTTTTCAAGCGCTACGTTGAATCCAAGTTATGTCATCAACTTGCTTGCACGGCGCGTTACTATTCCTAGTCTGAGTTTGGCTTGCTCCACAGAGCATCTGATGACTATTGCCACGACACCCTTGACGCACCCGAAACCTCAACCGCAGCCTCAAAACCTTTTCATCCAACCGATACCATAGGTCTAGACCAAGAATTAAATCTGAGAACATCTCTGATATTATGTATATTCTTCGCTAGGCCGCAATGTATTATATCCAAGCTACCGGTTATTTAGATACTTCATCAACATGTTGGATTCTTACAACCCTGAACCCTGGAGGAGCAGAGGACAACCTAAGTAGTATACGCTTTCAGCACTCATACTGCGTTTTGCCCACGAAACCCAACCGCGCAGTTGTACGGGTATAATGTTGAATTTAAGCTTAGTTCAAGGGGTTAGGCCACTGTAGAGGCCGAGAAAATAATCGTTCTTAGGATTTTTTTTCTAGAAATACTACAGAATAAATCAAGATTTCAACTCAATATATTTGTAATGTATATGAACAACTGTATACAAAAAGTTTTTTGCAGCGATTCATTGCAAAATGGTGGCTGTGCAGCATTTTTCCGATAACGTCCTGTTTTTTGAAGCCCCATGCCAGCCAAACAGTTCCTGTAATTTTTTAATTTCAATTAGCAAGTTTGTTTGTCTTCTTATTTCATACACTGACTGCTGTAGAAGTCCGTAGGTTTTTTTTGATATTTTAATTTTTGACAAAATGACACACTTCCAAAGTGAAAAGTGAGAAATTTACTTGAAAATGTTAATAATAAATGAACTATGCAATCCTACGTACTTCCATAAGCAATATATTCTCTAAGGTATTTGCAAAATTTCAAGTAAATCGGTTGAAAATTGTCTGAGTTATGTTTCCGGCCAACTCATAAAATACGGTTTTGAGATAAACGCGTTTGAAGTTTTGAGAAGTACAAAGTCAAAAATACTTTCAATAATTTTCGATTTTTAATCAGCGATGCCTTCACCTTACAATTGGTGAATTGTGCCTTGCAGCATTACCAGATTACCTTACAGGTAGTGGTCCTGCCCTTGTTTTTTATTCTGCATGATCGTGAAGCGATTCTAGTCTCTTTAACTCGTTAAGACAAACTGCTACATCCGCAGCCAAATCCGTTTGTTTTACCACTCGAGATGGATTTCGGGGCCAATGCCCACACAGTTAGGTTGAAGGTTTCGTTACTAATTTGTGCGTAACCGCCGATGCATCGAGTTCGAAGATTTGCACTGGTCAGTTCTTCATAGATTGGTTCAATGGCTTCATGTTATCCGTTATTATGTTTGCTGTCTCACAAATTTTTTTCAGCTCTTCTCTCCCCTTTTTTGGCGTCATGAGGAGGAGATAATTCCAACTTAGGAAAAAGACCGTTTTTTGATTGAAAATTAAAATAAATTAAGAACAGGAAAATTTTTTAATAATGTTAGCGTTGTGATGGGCACATTAAGTAAAAATATAATATATACTCATTTCTGACAGTATCTGATTTACGTGTATTTAAAAATAAATGTGCAATTTTCTACCCAACGGGTCAATATAGAACACATTCTTGAGATATTTTGTACAACAATCTACGAAAAGGATTATTTATTTAAAAGAAATGACATAAGGATGTTAGGTAGGATCAGACATTATTCCTGTACTTTATAGTGGTTATGGTTAGTTGATGAATATTTACTTTTATTATTCATATTTCTCAGAAATATAAAAATTCCATACAGGTACTTAAAAATGAGAAAATGATACATATCCCTAAAACCTAAGTACCTGGAATTTGGAAGAAAGGCATATCTGTATCTGGATTATTTATGCAATGCAAAAATCCTTTTTTAGTAGGTAGAGGCCTCTTATGCGTTGCAAAAAAAGGTAAAAAGATAATTTCATAGACCTGAAAAGAAGAAACCCCCTCTAACCATATATATATATATATATATATATATGTATATATATACAGTGAGCGTCAAAATAAAGTGTACAGCATGTTTTGAACATAATTTTCATGTATTTTGGTCTTTTACAATGGGGTTTTATGACATATTGTAGTCGTTTTTAAGCTATTAAGGCATACTTTAATAGTCAACAAAGTAAGTTAAGAGAACATTTCATTGATACGAAAATAATACGCCAAAAACAAAAAATAATCCATAATCGTAGCGTCAAATTAAAGTGTACAGTTCTAATAAAACTTAAAAATAAAACTCAAAATCAAGCATTCAGTATTTGGTTTGCTTGCCTTTCGCCTTAATAACAGCTTTTAATCGTCTTGGCATTGATTCTACTAATTTTGATGTCACTTCCGGTGAAATATGTTTCCATTCTTCCAGTAAAGTCTTTTTTAGGTTGCCTATGTTAGTGATGTTCCTGTTTCGTATTTGCCGGTCCAGATGTTCCCATAAATGTTCAATGGGGTTGAGCTCCGGTGATTGTGGGGGGGTGATCCAATTGTTTAGGTGCATGATAAAGCAAATATTCTTTAACTATTTTGGCGGTATGCTTGGGGTTGTTGTCTTGTTGAAATATCCATGAGCGATCCAGCCCCAATTTTTCCACGCTAGCACCCAAATTTTCTTTCAGTATATTCAGGTATCCCATTTTCTTCATTGTATTATCAACGAATACCAATCTGCCAACTCCACTTGCCGCGATACACCCCCACACCATCACCGAACCACCACCGTGTTTTACTGTTAAAACAATGTTTTTATCTTCGAACTCCCGGTTTTTTCCTCTCCATATCCTAGTTGGAGCTTTCTTGCCAAAAACTTCAGACTTACTTTCATCACTAAATAAAACATTTTTCCAAAATAAATTCTGACGATTTTCATGCTTTTTGGCAAAATCAAGGCGTCTTTGTTGTTTAGCTTTCGATATGAGTGGCTTCTTTCTGGGTATCCTATCAAATAGCCCATTACTATGCAAGGCTCGTCTGATTGTGCTTGCGCTAACATTGCGTCCTGATGACCTTGGGATGTCTTCCGCTACTTTCACTGCGCTCGTTTTCGGTTATTGTTTAACCGTTCTTACAAATGTGCGTATTTCCTTTTCACTTAGCCGCTTTGGCCTACCAGCACCTGCCCGATTATCTAAACTACCCAAAATCTCGAACTTGTCAATGATTTTTTTGACTGTGTTATGGCTTCGATTAATTATTGAGGCTATTTCTTGCGAAGATTTCCCTTCGTTTCCAAATTTTAAAATAAGTTCTCGCGTTTCTAAAGAGGTCTGCCTACCCATTTTCACTAATTTAATTATAATATAATTTTTTCCACTCTAATCACCAGACTTGACACGTACGAGTTAACTTATAAGACGATAAATCACCACGGCTGCAAAATATCAAAGATAACTGGATTGATTTTCCTGGAAAATTTCCAGTGCGAAGCCTTTTGTATTATGTGTACACTTTGTTTTGATGCGTGAAAATGGGACTATGTTTGGTTTTTCGTACATATTTTTTGTTGGTGTAAAATAACTGTAAGTGTTGATTAACTACATATATGAAAGGGATCTCAATGAGAACTTAAACAATCATCAAAAAATTTATGAAGTTAAGCATGGTGGTCAGAATTTAAGAAAAATGTTTGTTGCAATGAAGTGTACACTTTATTTTGACTCTCACTATATATATATATATATATATATATATATATATATAAATATATATATATATATATATATATATATATATATAAATATATATATATGTATATAGATATATATAGTAGGAAAAAAAAACAAAAACTTTTTTTGGAAGTTTTTGTGAAGAAGTTTTCGGTTGATATGTTTCACTTGTTTGTTGTGAAGATATTGTTATAAGAAGGATGGAAATTGTGACTAAAGTATTAAGGATGGAACATAAAGTATAAAAATCTAGTATCAAGTGATAGAAAATAAAGTTTTGAAATCCAGTATCAAGTGATGGAAAATAAAGTGTATAAACTGTGAATTGAATTATTGAGAATAATAAAGAGAATCAGGAAGTATTAGCAGATGTTTGAAGTATTTAGCCCCAGAAGTCCTCGAGTCGCATAATCTTTGAATCACAAAGCCCAAGAGAATATTTTGGTTAAGATCGATGGCAAGAAGATAGTAAGCAGGCAGCAAATGTGGTCAGGATGCAGAGCAGTGGAATTCATTCAAGTTCCGAAATCAAGCAGAAATGGTCAGAATTAGCGCAGCACAATTCACGTATATCAAATATTTTATATTTACTTGTTTAGGGTAGCAGAGTAGGCTCTTTCTGTGTGTGTATGTGCATGTGACATAGAAGGATCAGGGCTTAAATAATTTCCTAAGACCTGTACGTCCGTCCGGTGAGCTAGTCGGTTAAAAGTAACTTCCTTCAGCCGCCGTTATGTGGCCTTTGTATTTCCAAATAATCTTGTCTATTTCACCTTGTTCCTTTCTTTCGCTACAGGTACGACCTATTGGTTGCCCCGACAAATATATCATTATCATTAATTATTGTTTTAAGTGCGCGAATAAGTTTCCGTTTTTTTCAAGAGCTGACTCCAGTAGTAAGTGCTGGTCAATGCGACACAATCAAATCGTCATGAACCAAGCTTAGGCATATGGTAAATAAATCGCTTCGACACATAAGTGATTTTGTTCTTGTTTCATATACTTTTGGTTGTGTGAAAAAGTCGAATTTTGTGCCAAATAATCGTCATTTGCGGGAAGTGATGCTTTTTTCTTTCATTCGAAGAAAACGGCGGCTAGAACTCATCGATAACTGCAATAAGTTTATGTAAATACTGCTATAAGTGAAACAACGTTCCGTAATTGGTTCCGTAACTTCAAAGACGGTGATTTTGGTGTTGAAGACCGTTCGCGTAAAGGAAGAGCTTCACAGACTTTTGAAGGCGCTGAATTTGAGACATTGCTCGTTGAGGATCCGCACTAAACGCGACAGGAGCTTGCTTCAGTATTAGGAGTTACCCGGCAAGCAACTTCTAAGCGCTTGCATGCGTTGGGAATGATTCAGAAACAAGGAACTTGGGTTCCTTATGAATTGAAGCTAAGAGATGTTGAGCGTTGTTTTGTCGCATGTGAATAACTGCTCCAGCAGGAAAAAAGGAAGGGTTTTCTTCATCGCATCGTTACGGTTGATGAAAAATGGATTCATTAAAGCAACCCAAAGAGAAGAAAATCATGGGGACTGCCCGGTCATGCTTCTACGTCGTCGGCTCGACCGAATATTCAAGCTGGGAAGGTTTTGCTGTGTATTTGGTGGGACCAGGTCGATATTATTTATTATGAGCTATTGAAACCGAACGAAACCATGACTGGGGAACGGTATCGAACTAAATTGATGCGATTGAGCCCAGAACTGCGCGAAAACAGCTGGCAACGAGCAGAGGCACGAAAAAGCCATTTTACAGCATGACAACGCTCGGCCTCATGTTGCCAAACCCGTTAGAACCTACTTAGAAACGTTCAAATGGGAAGTCCTACCCCACCCTCCATATTCCTAAGATATTGCGTCGGCCGATTATCACTTACTCCGTTCGATGGCACATAGTCTGGCTAATCAACAGTTCTACTCATATGAAGACATCTCAGAATGGCTTGATTCAAAAGAAGCATATTAACATCAAAGTTCATTTTATGATCAAAGATTATAATGCCAACATGGATGCTGTAGACCTTCATGACAATGCTCTTGGCAATTATCGTATAGGTATTCGCAGTAAAAAGTGGTGGTGGCCGCTTTTTATTAATACATTATCAAACATGATGGCCAGCGGATGGAAATTACATGTCCTGGTTGCCAAATTTGGAAAAGTCAAGCGTTTAGCCCAGTTGGAGTTTAGAGACCAAGTTACTCAGGCGCTTTTATTGGCAGTTGCGCCTGTCAGTGACACAGATAGCGATAAAGCATCAGATCGTAACATGCCAAGTACTCAGTGGTCACGGGTATTTTCAGTCTTAACTGTATAAGATGGGAACGACACCATCCCCAACTTGCGTGTTCTGCCCGGGGATGACGGATGACGCCTGCCGTACGTTCTTTACGTGTAATAGATTTACAAGACTCCGTTCGCATCTCTCGGAGAAAATTGGCGTAACTTCCCCAGAAAATTTAACGGGAAAAATGATGCAATCAAAGGACTATTGGAACTGTGTGTCACATTACGTACGGACAGTACTTATTATAAAGAAGGGCATGATGGATCGCTTGGCGAGGGAGGGGACATCTCTGTAACGCAATTATCTCTAATGGCAATTCCTTCCTATCCATCCGTGGAGAAAGAGAGATTTCCCTTAGCCTGAAGACACCGCTAAGCTATGAATAATGAGGTCTAGTCCAAAGTAATGTGACAAACAGTTTCAGGCTAGGTTCTCGGTGTGACAGGGGAGGTGTTTTGTCGGTAGTCCGGTAGCGGGGGAGTCCGACACTCAGGGCGTAAATAGCCTTCACCTCCCAAACAAAAAAAATTCTGCCAAGTACGAGTAAGAAAAAACACTTCGCAGGTATAATTCAAGATTAAAATTTATGTAAAATAATTTAAATAATAAAATAAATAAATTTATAAAATAAATAAATTTACATAATGAAATTTACCACAACAAGACACCCTTTATTTGCATCAAGGGCAATGTTTCGAAAAGTATTCGGCTCACATCTAATAACAAAATTTATAAGAAAAATTTGTTAAATAAATTTATTTTTCGTGTATAAAGAATTTTTTTCTAAAATGTCCATGCATATTGGCCCACTGGGTAGTACACTACCCATATCGTGACGAGAAAACCTGCGAGTGAGAAAATTTGTTGATCCGTTTTTCTTCTTAATTAGGTCTATATCAACAAGTTTTGAAAATATCTCGAAAAAAATTCAACGGGAGCATGTACTGGACCAAAATGAGTTGAGGGACAGTTTAACACACAAAAAATCGATTTTAAGAAAATTCTAAAGTAGTCTAACGCCTTAATAAGGGATACATGAGGAGTATTTCGTCAGGAAATAAGGCAGAGCTTAAGCACTTCCTTTGTCGTTGTTGCGAAAACATTCGCCTATTGAAGCGATCATGTCCAAAAATAATAACCTCTCTGTTCCAATTTTTCAGACAAGCACTGACTGATAAAACGAATCAAATTTGGCAGGAACCATTATAGCACAAACTTAGATTACCAAGATATCTGGGAGTCTCATTTCGAATCGAGCTCCACGCGTAGATTTCCTGGTCTCACAAATATTTTAGGAGATAGGTCATGGAATTCAACTATCGTTTCTTAACAAATGAAGAATTGTTGAAGAACTCAATAAGCATTAAATTTTATCCAACTACCGCGGTTCCTTATTCGATCAATTTTTGCCTCGTTTCCTCCGCGGTTTGTTTCTCATGCCCAACAGCAACTTTTTCCAACCTAATATTTATACACGCTTTTCAATTAATCACTGCCGTAAGGAAAAACAACACACACAACTCGTAACCTTTGCCTTTGTCTCTTATCCAAGCTCAACCACACCTGACCAACACGCAAAATCAAATCTCCAATCAAACCAATCTCATAATTTCACAATTAACGATTTATTATTCTTCACCACTTTGATACATTCCACTAAAAGAACTTTCAACTCATTGTTCAACAATTACTCAAAATAATCAAAACGGTAATGAATAGAAGAAATGTTTCAGCAAAAATTACGAATGTAATGCAAGTCGTGGAATTGAGTTTGACCATGATTCAGCGGAATCGTTGCAATGCCTTGTTCACTTTCAAGGAGCTTTGATTCGTATGCATGATAATAAAGAATCAACAAACTGCCACCGATTCCATCATAGACCATTCTATGACCATTCTTTTTATATGCTATTATTCCTCGCGGACACCACTTAATTTCCATATTAATAGTGTTGTCAGCAATAATAAATTACATTTTCACAATCATTTCTGCGTTCGATACGCATGGCATTGCGTTTGTGTGTGTGTGGGTACTATTCGGTAAAATAATATCCTTTCGCCTGCAGTATAATTAGTTGAGGTACATTGAAAAAAATGTGATGAAAAAGTCTTAATGCGAACCACTACTACGGCTTAGAGAAGGATTATATTAGTCGCTATCATGACAAGGGAGCTAGGATGTGCATGCAATTTATCTGTTGTGCAGGCAGATATAACTTTGACCAAGTTCTGTTTGTTGGAAATATGAACATAGGTTCAAAAACGAAAAGATGTATTTTGCCATTACAAGACAGAACTTTCCACTTCAACATGTTAGTCCTTTCCAATGAAAGAGAGCCGGGCGCCGAGAACTTTCTTTGGATGCACGCTAACTACGAACATTGATCAAAAACGTATCAGAAAATTTCATAACATCATTCTATGTTTCTAATAATTATTGTTTCTAATAATTAGTTTCTCCCGTAGTTTGCTGGCTTAGAATTTTTCCCACGAGTTGGAAAGCTTTTTCATCGCATTTCACTTTTTCGCTTTTTCATCGCTTTTCATCGCAGCATTGCAGAGTGAAGCCGGTAGCATCATGTGCCAATGGCAGACAAATTTGTCTATGTCGTCATGATTTTCGTTGCTTTTCTAGAGCTTCCTTAATCTTTCAGAGAAACTCAAAACTGTATGACAAAAGCATCAGGCTGGAAAATGAGTAATCATATTGAGCCCTGTATCTGTATGTTACAGATCATTAGTTCTGCAATATGGGATCTTAAATGTTCACGGTGAAGAATCATTATTATTATTATTATTATTATTATTATTATTATTGTACTGGGGTCCACTTGCTGGAAAATAGCATAGGCCAGAAATCGGCCCCTAGCTCCCCATGTGTAGTACTATTGTTTCCAGATGGTCCATCCTGTACTCCTACAGAAACCAAGGAGTTCCCCTAGTTCTGAGGTGGCCACGTGTTCCAATCCTGTTACGCCAGTACACCTCAGCCAAGTAAGGCGATTGTCGGCCAGACTCGGGCAATCTAGGAGGAAGTGTTCTGCACTTTCTTCCTCCTCGCCGCAAGCTCGGCAGGTGTCATCCGTTTGGACTCCTATTCATTTGGCGTGTTGGTTTTCCATTTCGGTTTTTTCCTAGGACTTGTTTTGTCCTCATTTGATTAGGGTGAGGCCAAAGAGCTCGGCTTATCCTGCAGTCGTTCCTGTCATTCCAAGCCAAATCTATCTATTTCCAGAGGATTTCGTCTGGTTTCCTTTTCACCGTTGCTAGTGGCATTTGTGTCGGCTGATCCAGCTCTCGCTAGCTCATCCGCTCTTTCGTTTCCCTCTACACCGCTGTGTCCAGGGACCCTTGTCAGTTTTACATTTAGTCGGGTTGTTACGGTTTTGAGAGCCTGCCTACAATCCTGCACCAGTTGTGAAACTACGCGGTTAGAGGCAAGCAGGCGCTTGCCGATTTACTGTCCGAGAATATTTGTATACTTCCATTAAGGTTGTTTGTAGCCGTTTCTATAGCCGCTATTATTGCAAACACATATGACTGGAAAACTGTGGTGTGGCTCTCCAGTTTATAACTTCGGTTGAGTTGCGGGTGATCTGGGAAAAAGATTCCGGCGCCGCTTCCCTCATCCGTTTCGGAACCATCGGTGTAGATCATGATCTCACTTCCAGATATGAAATCCTGCACCATTTTCCACGCTTCTCTGGTTGGAGTGCTGATCTTGTATGCAATTTTTGTGTCCAATATTGGTTCGATTGGTTAACCAGCTCCCTTTTACTTGACGGGGCCATTCTCTCCATTTTTTCCAAAATGCATACGTGTCCCATTTGAGTGTGGTTAGATAGCCCATATGTGGATTTTAATCTGATGCTTGCAGCTAATGCCTCTTTGAAGATGAATTTGTCGAGTGGCATGAGATTAAGCATTATCTCCATTGCAGCAATTGGCGTAGTCCTAATGGCACCTGTGATGCCAAGGCAAGCCATTCGCTGGATCTTCTCAAGCTCTTTTGCAATGGTTTTCTTTTGTAATGACTGCCACCAAACCAATGCCCCGTAGGTGGTTATAGGCCTCACTACTAGTGTGTAGATCCAGTGGGCAATTTCGGGTATATTCCCCAGGTTTTCCCCACTAGTCCTTTCATTATGAAGAGCGCCGCTGTAGCTCTCCGTCTGACTGCTCCTATGAGTGGAGTCCAAGTTAGCTTACTATCCAAGATTACTCCTAAGTATTTCATCTTGTTTACTAAACTGATTTGTTTTCCGTCAATGGTCGGGGGTGAAAATGTCTCCGGTTTACTTCGCTTTGTGTAAATCATAAGCCCCGTTTTGTCGGCATTGATGCGCAGTCCGTTTTGTTTCGCCCACTTGAAAAGATGTGAGAGTGCGCTCGGCACCAATTCCGACATGGTTTCCGGGAACTTTCCACTTACCAGTATAGCGATACCGTCAGCGTACGCTATCGTTTTGAAACCCTGCTCGTTCCGGTTCGAGGTCTTCCACCCCTTTACCTCTATTAGTCCATTTATTCAAGGTCACGCCGTTTTCTTCGGCTGTAATCTTCCTTTTAGCTAGTAATTCCGTCATCCATTCAGTAAGATGTGGGTCTATGGCATATGTTTGGATGGCTGCTACTATGCTCTCAGTTTTCACATTGTTGAAGGCTCCTTCGATATCAATGAAGGCCGCCACGGTGTAATCTTTGATGGCAAGGTGCCTCTCTATTCTGCTTACGACTTCGCGCAGTGCCGTCTCTGTTGTGCGCCCTGGGAATTATGCATGTTTCAGGCGTTTCAGGGTTTTCAGCATGAAAGACGTTAAGCTGATAGGGCGGTAATCCGTTGCTTTGTAGGGGCTGGCTTTTGCCGGCTTGGGTATAAAAACTACTTTAGCTCCTCTCCAGTCCAAAGGAATATAGCCTTTGGATATGAAGGTTCTATATATTTTCACCAAAATCCGTATGATTGTGAAATCCGCTTTCATAAGCATGATCGGATACACTTTGCCGGTTCCTGGTGATTTGTAATGTTCGAAGGTATTAATGGCCCAAAGGACCTTTTCTTCGCTTACTATTTCTTATAGGGGGAAGCCACCGTAAGGAGTCACGCTGTTTACTTGTTTTGTCTCTTCATCCGTTGAAGATGGAAAGTGAGTTGGTTTAGTAGGAGCTTGAGACGTTCTATGCTATTTGTTGTCCACGGTCCGTCCTCTTTTTGAAGCATCGCGTCCACATGTGGTTCTCTTTTCAGAGCTTTGCTTAGCCTAGATGTCTCGTTTCCTCCCATGATATTACTGCAAAAAAGATTCCAGAATATCATTTTCTCTCTTCTTACAGCTGTCTTAAAAATTTTCAGATTTCGCTTATAGTCCTCCCAATTCGTATATCGGCTTGTGAGGCGAGCTACTGTAAATAATCTTTGAGTATATTTCCTGATCTCTTCCAATTCTTTGTTCCACCAGCTTACCTTTTTTTGTTTGACGGTATTGGTTGTACACATTTCACTGAAACTATCGACCAGTATACTTGTGATGTATCTCATTTCATTGTCGATGTCCTTTCGACTTCTCAATGGATTCGCCTGGTGTGAACCTATATATCTTTTAGTAGCGTTAGTGTAGCCGTCTCAATCCGCTTTTCTAGGATTGCAGTAGACCAATGGGGTCTTCTCGCCTCTTCTCACTTGAAAGGCGATCCATTGGTGGTCCGACAGGCTAGGTGAGTCACATACTCTCCACCCGTGTAGATCCTCCAATGCCTCTGATGTGATTGGAGCGATGTCAATCAATTCCGCTCTATTTTTTGTTATAAAAGTCGGTGTGTTACCCTAATTTGCTAAGTTGAGGTTAGTATTTATTAAGTAATTGACTAACTGCTCACCTCTTTCGTTGCACTTGGTGCTGCCCCAGAGTTCGTGTTGTGCGTTCGCATCGCATCCGATGATGGCCCGCTTCCCCCGTATATACTCCGATAGGGTGCAAAATTCGGTGGTCGGCATCGGAGCGCCACACGGTCGGCATGCCGAGGCCAGCGTTACCTGCCCGTCCCTTCCGTCGAACACCGCTGATGTAAGATCCATGTTGCTGAACTGCGGTAGAAAAATTAAATTAATTTCCTTCCGAAGGCCTAGGTGAAGCCATCGTCTATTTTTGTACCTTAGAGTGCTCACGTCTTCTTTTCGCATGCCCAGTACCAGGACCATGTCTTTGTTGGCGACTTCTTACTCCGTGGAGAGAAGCCACCTTTCCGTTTCATACCCCGTATTTTGTACTTTAAGCGTCTCGAACGCTTCCTGCGGTGTCTGCTCCGTTTCGGATATAAATACCTAGACGGTACATAACCGCGGTATCTCCTTTATGGGGTCCACACTAAACACCTCGTTCAGGGTGGTGTTTACCTTGGCAACCGCAGTTTTTACATATTTTAGAGACTGCTCGTCGCTACATGTTACAGTCAGATATTCTGCTGTCGGTTTCATTCCTCTGAATGTTGGAATTTTGTCTGGTTTGCTGCTTAAGTGCTCGAAGAGGTCCTTCTTCAGGGCGGCTTGCAGCTTCGCGAGTTGATCCTCTTGGATCTTACCAGTCTCATTAAGGTAGTCTATCACCGCTACCGTTAATACATCGGTTGCGGCGTCCCGATAGGACTTCCTCGCCAGAGTTTGGGATTCGGGGCTTACCTTCCGTTCCTTTTAACCAGTACCTTGCTTTCTGTCGTCCGATGTCATCCGCTCAGGTCCGGTTTTACCCTTTTCCTTTGCGTTTGGTGGTACAGCTTCCTTGGCAGCAGCAGCCAATTTTGTAGGTTTCCCTTGGTTTGCTGCCGCTTTTTGGCTGGTGCCAGAGTTCATTGGGAAGCTCTTCTCCCCGATTGTGTTTTGATGCTTCAGTTTCCTTTCCGCCTTTCTTCTTAGCGTTCTGGCTGATGCTCCCGTCTTCCCAGTGGGTGCGGTAGCTGCCATAGCACTTGTTTTGTTGCAGTCACTCGTCAAATGCACGCCCTGCTCCCTCAGCAGACATTTATGGCCCAATATCTCTGAGCAACTGATGCTTGGTGCCGTCACGTCAGTTGTCCGGTCCCCGGAGATTTCTCCCCCTCGTATGCCGGGTACTGAGGGTACTTCTTCTTTTTGTACTTCCATATTTTTTAAATTTGGTTAAGAATCATTATCCTTCGGTTGAAAAGATCTTTGTTCAATAGCTTGCAGCATCAAGGAGTGAAATACCTTACCAGTTATTTAAAACGCATAAAATATCTTCGCAACACACACTAGGGTCTTTGTTTTCCGCGGAGGTGCCCCTGCTATCCCTTACCGTAATTCACAGGTTTGTTTACTTTCGAGAGATGCAGAGTTGAACCCACATTCTGCTGGATGTGACAACATAATTCAAAAATACATCACGTCTAGAATATCCTTCTGTTAGTTTTTGACAGGAAATGAAAACTGAACCTTCTTCTTGTTAGCACTACAGCGGGCAATTAGAAGCAGCGTTCTAATCACCATCAACTTTCACCCTATTATGTAACCACAAAGGAGACGCAAGGAGGATCTAGGTGTATTTACCTTTATTGGCATGTCTCGGGGCTGGAGAGACAAGGCGAGACCTCGTCCTTTCTCAACAGGAGTCTATGGTGGAATCAGAAAACTGTACCACCAACTACGAGAACGAAGAATAAATGCGAACCTGAACGTTCGAGGTTGGATAGTGCCCATTACCATTGCGTAAGAGAATGAGGGTGCATCCTCGAATCATAAACTTAGCATAGAAATCTTACCAAGACGCCAGAACCTAGTCATTACCTCTAGGCTTGATAGCCTGGCTTAATCGGACACATAGGACACATCGGACACATGGCTATAGATGAACCTCTCCAAGGATCTCCTCAAACATCCACGCAAGAAGCCTTACCAATCTCATCTCAAAATATGTAAAGCCTGAATATCTCAAGATATTCAGTCACTAATGTAAACTTCAATCTGCTGGGAAAGTCTATGGTCGCCCTCATAAAAGTGGTATCATTGTAGAGGACATAGAGGCATAGAGAGACATAGAGGCGACCATTCTTCGCGAAGGTGAAAATTTAGTCATTGGTATCGACGATCAGTGTGAGCAAGCTGGTAAAGAAGACAAACGGGTGATTTCATTCTGTTTTAATGAAATGAACTACCAGAACTGAGACAAAAGAACTTTTAAATCAAAGTACTTGGATTCAGCACCAAACGTTCATCGAAAATGGGAGAAGAAAAATCCATTAACTTCCATGATGTCTTAGAAGGCAATTAAGATTTTCATTGTGGAATCGGCAATGGCTCTGATTCAGAATCCGCTTGGCCACAATCAGCTGCCCAACAATTTCTGTGTTTTAAAGGAACAAAAGCGAGGGACAGCGAACATCTTTTAGAGAAGCACCAAGTGCAAATAAAGATCTTAGCCCATCGGGGTTCCAGTGATGATGAGTCGCTTCAACACTGCTTCCGGTGAATGAGAACTTTTCCTGCCAGTTTGCTAGAAACTTGTAATCGACGAAAATAATAAAAATACTTTGTAGTTTTTTGTAGCTTTGTAGTTTTTTTGTAATCTCAAAAGCATAAGGAATATCGATAATATCAGCTTTGTTTCCAACAACCGAAAACTTACATTGTACGTAGGTAGGACCTAGGAAGGACAAAAGGAAGAACAATAGGAAGGACAGTACTGTATGTCCTTCCTATTGTTCAGTATTCAGTACTGTCAGTACTGAAGGACAGTACTGACAGGGCAGTACCATTTACTTCGTCAATATCTACGGATCGTAATTTTAGAGAAGTTTAATGAGAAACAATGTGACAAAGATAGAATGAACTATAAACAGAATGGTAGATCTGAAATGGGCAATATCGATAGAAAATGAGGAGACGTGGACAGAAAAATAGAAAAGGGCAACATAATTTGTTTGTGTGAATTGTTCCAGAAGGCTTGGTGAGAATGAGAGGCAAGTGAAAAAACCATTGCTGTCCGCTGTAACGACATCGGATACCTGGAATAATGAGCCTAAAAAGCATTTGAATGTACCAAGGCGTACTGCGAGAAAATCGTGGGACCTTAATCTTTATTAAAGTTTTCTAAGCAAACGCGCTAAGAGAGCTGAACACGGCAACAATTTTTCAGTTCTTAGATTTAGCAATTGCTGCTTATTGAATTAAATATTACAGCGACGCAAAAGCCTAAGTATTGTCCATTCTTGGTTTTTGATGTGAAGCTGTTCAACTTATCCTCCCTCCCAAATAAAAACTCACAAAACCCACACGACGAATGTCCAAGCCCAAGGAAAACTCCAAAATTTCCACCCAGCAGATCTCAGAGAAGAGACATCCTAACATAAATAAAAAAGACACAAGTAATTCATCTGTCAGATTGGACAAATACTCGTAGAAACCAATCGGTGCATATCACATTGTCCAAAAGCCTTAACTTCTGTCAAGAATCAAAATCATTTCCACCAGAATTCAATAAAAACCGCTCCTGCGCATCAAATAAACTCAAATCAATAAAAAATTTATAAAAAGTATTATATAATTTGTTTCCCAGGCGAATATTATCTCGGACATTAGGTATTGAAAGTGTTGGCCATTAACCACATTAGCCACTGCAGTATTGTAGGCAATTCAAACAACTCGAGTCAAAGTTAAATATCCATGAGTCCTTGGGCAATGAGTTGCAGTCGAGAGGCTTAACGTGGACGCCTGCCCTGTGGCCTTAATTCCACGGTCTCCCTAGACGGGGTTGAAATAATACGTCAATCAACGCCCTCCATCAAGATGAGGTCCCAGTTCCTACTAGTAAGCAACTAGTAAGCACTCAATACTACTTTCTAGCCACATTAAACCACATACCATGACGTTTCAGCCAGGATAGGCTCCTCACTGCGTAGGCGGTGACAGTAACCTGTCATTGGCGTCTCCCTAACCCGTGGTTCAGATCAAACCTCTGACCAGATTTCGCATCCCTCTAGTTTGAGGGCTGCTACCATTTCGGACCCTGCATCCGAGTATCGTGACCCCACCTCAGGTTCGTGGGAGCGGCAGTCCCAAGATTAGAATTAACGCAGGTATTCTGCCCCAATTCTGCACCCTGTGAGATGACATACAGTATTGGAAATCATGCAAGGGACAAGGACGAAACTAAATGCTACAGTAACACCAATCCCCTGCAGAATCGTCACTAACCAGCATTGTCAGCAGCTGTTTGTGCCTACTGAAAGCAAACTTCACACCGAAGTCCACCCGGAAGAACATCACTGCATCCAATAGGAAACCCGAAACGTCTTCGCATCAGGCCACACGTCCTGCGCTGGTCTGCGTATGCCGGACATGTGAACAGCATGTACCGCCAACACTCATTCTCACAATGACACATGGGGCAAGCACTCTCAATGGACTGCCCACGTCGACACATCTATTCATTCAGACTCCCATGTCCCGTTACCAAGATCCCAAGGTCTCGACCGAAGTCGAAGTCCGGGTTTCTCCATCCTATGGCAGCATCAGGGATAATACCATCGTAATCCGACGTTTACCACATTCATTCCATCTCGTCTGCCAGCTACCCAACATTCCTTTCACCAACAGTTTCCGCAAGAAGGCCACACTCATACATTTCGGATCAATGCCTCTGAACCATTCATGTTCATCAATTGGGAGTCCGCTCCGTAGTCTGAATATTAATCCTTTACGGAAAATTTCCAGATTTAGCGGTGGGGCACCTAGCAATACCTGCATAGCTTCAGTAGACACTGTCCAACAGACAGGCATTCAACGTAATAGCGAAACACGCTCACAAGATCCGATAAGTCTCCTGCCAGTTAAAATCATTGCGGACTTGAAAAAGACCGTTGACCCATACGTCGCACAGGCAACGAATAAGCTTTCGTATACTCCCCTAAGAGCTCCACGCCTAAGACCGCACTCCTTAAGGCATATACGTCTTAAAATTGACACAAGCAGTGAGAGACGTCGTTTCAGGTCTTCAGAAGACAATCTCTCACCAATATCTGACCGTACTCACATGCTTGAGAGCACTCCTCTTTATTGCACCCAAAGAGGACGCCTTCCACTGAGTGCACCTTTCAAGAGCATCATCGAAGTCTTGTCAGTGGACACCACGCATTCACACCATTTGTGCACAACCTGCATATACCGGTCGACACTCTCCTCCTGCTGCGACCGACTGTCAGCCTCAACTAGAAGGAGTAGGTCATCGGCTTATGCACACACCTTACAACAACTTTTAAGCTTAGCCACAAGGTCATCCATCACAAGGTTCCATCTGAATGGACCCGCGATAGAGCCTATTGGATATCCTCTTTCTATTGCCAACTCCACAATATCACAAATACCTTGGACATAAACACTTCTACCCGAGAAGTAGCTCCTCCATAGCTTAAATTCCTTGATAGCAAATTTTTCTAGAATTATCGGCCACAGAAGGTGATCAAAGCTCCCTTGAAGTCAATAAAAACTCCGAGTACGTACTTGCTGTTACCATCACGCATCGCAGAATCAAAATAGAGCCACGAATCATCAGTACAATGTCCCGCTCTGAAACCGTGTTGCCTATCCGATAAATTACAGGATACCCGCTCCTCGATTCGCCGGACCATAATCCTCTCCGGACTTGGGCAATGAGTTGAATTGAATTTTGGTACCAATCGACCGGAAATTTTACTAAAGGACCCTTTTGTTCAAGCTTTTTCGAAAATAAAACCATTTATTTTCGCCGGATTTCCACAATTTTTTTTAGGATTTTGTGTAATAAAACCAAAAAGCAGTACCACTACCATGGGGAAGCAGTAGACTAAACCCTCTGGGAAGCAATAAATACGGCTTAGAAATATAGGATTGGCCAAGTAATAAGCGGAACTTTTCAGCCTAGTCCAAAGAAAACAAGGACAAAAAACCAACGGAAAAAGTTGAAAATAGGCTGCGAACGTTTGCGGCTATGTTAACTGGCATCAATCTTCGAAGTCCTCACGCCGAACAAAGAGGATTTCAAACAGAAAATGGCTTCTTAACTTATTGCGAAAACAGGAAAATACAGAAAAAAATTTTTTTAGATTTACAGAGTTAGACGCCTTACTCGGTTAGTACTAGGTTAAGGTTCAAGGTATTGGAGGTCTTTGCAAGCACAGACCAATGCGACCTTCTTGGTTTCTGTAGGTTGGCATAATGGACCTTTTGTTAAATAGTGCCATTCAGGACGCCCTGACCCAAATGCTAAACGCCCTGACCCAAATGTTGGATTCATTCAATATGTAATATAATACTCTTTCAGAAGGGGCTTCCAACATTATGAATGAAAAAATTAAGTCTTGGCAGCATCTAAGTTGAACTCAGCATTGATTTCTATATAATAGAGAAAGTTGGGGACACTTTTTGATACGAATGATGAAAATTAAACCCCAAAAATGCCGTAGCCCAAAAAGAAACATATATCAGCATAGACCATGATAGGGATATGGTTTTGTTTGGTATCATGAATGGACTTAATTACATTTCGTTTTCCGACGATGACGAGACACTATAACGCAAAGGATAGCCAGAGTATGCTTAGCATGAACACGTCGATGAGTAGCATGCCATCAGCAGGCGACAACGAAGAAAAAGTTAACACAACATCAATCATCGTGTGGCGGTCAGCGATTGGAGTCACACCTCCCCAAATCGTCCCGAAGAAACGTTCAAACGCCGTACATTAAAAGAAAATCAACGAAATTAGAAGGCGACATATCCTCATCATACAGATTTATGATGGATGACGTTTGTCGGCTTTAGCGCTGCCTGCTTTCGGCCCCACCCACTCTCCCTCTCGGCATCAGCATGATGGATTTATTTTGGTTTTTTGTTGCAAGTTCACTCTACATCAAAACTTGTGAACATTTACATCGCTCTGACTAATGATTTAATATGGGAAATACCAATTAAACTAGACGTCGCAGGACAGCCCTTCTTGCAGACAACATTCAAGATAAATTTGTTTTCTAGATGCGGACAATTAGCTGTTATGCCTCAATTCAGACAGGCGTCTGATACGGCGGCAGGAACATATCATTATCGTGGCGAATGTTTCAATTATTACTTTAACCGCATTGGGACCTCATATGCACGAATATGTTCATATTAACGTTTTCCAGCCACATGTTTAATTAAGGTGATTGCAAGGAGCTGTAATGCGTGCGCAGCATCTTTCGGTTGCATCGGGCACTGCAGACAGTAGCCAGTTCGCAATCCTTCAGCAACAGTCTGCGGATATCGCAGGAGATTATCATATCATTAAGTATTTATCGTTGCAATGTCTATGGGATTATTTTTTAGCACGTATGCGAGAGGGAATTCGGCCATGGCATATTAAATTCCATGGGCATTGGGCACACAATCAGCTGGCTTAAAGTCAGAGCGCCAGAAGATGGAAAAAAAATTCAGGATCACAAAACGAGAGAAAACTTAGCAATTTATTTATGTGATCTGAGAATATTCTCGAGTTTGTTTTGCGTCACGTCCAGATGAGGATCAACATTTGATCCGAGGACTTCACCAAAACAAAAATATCATTTCACATTGATGATGGATGTCCCAACAAATCTCCCACGGCGTCGATATTTCATCAGTTATTAGATTTCTTCGTTACTTGATGAATCAATAAATCAGGTTGGTCCATGTCATTATTCTTCCTGCACAGTCTTCCAAGGAATTTCAATACTAATCCAAACATATCAGCGTTCGTTTCGTTGTGGATGAACGATACATTTTCGAGAGAATCACTCCTACCTGTCGAGTGGTTACTTGGCAGGTTATAAGCTCTTCCCAGCCTGACCATCGACATGCCTTCAACCATCACCCGAGCCGTGCCAACACAATTCCAATATCTGATCTCGCCTGATACAATTTTTCACAATAATATAAATTTCCATTTCCAACACGGAGGCACTCGAGCCACCACACTCGCAACAAGACAACAACAAATGGCCATGAATAATTTTAAGGTTTTTAATTTTCCATGACAGGATAATCAAATAATGTCAAAATATCTTTCAGTCGTATCATGACTGTTGATGGTGAAACGATGATATGGCGTATGATCCAACACTATGAATGCAGATAATAAATGCCAGTATGGTATATGAGCACATGAATGTTTTCGGACCCGAAATGCATATGGCTCTGCTAATTATCCTTGCATGAAAAACAGCCACAAAAAATATTGCTTGAGTAATTAATCATTGTGGTAAAGAATCATTTTTCATTTCGTCTGGATGAGATATCCCGCCAAACATATTTCAACATTGATCTGATATAGAAAGGAAAGGATAAAAATATTTTACCAAGTTTCAGCAGCATGGTTTGCTTAAAAATTGAATAAGGTGAACAGAAAAAACTCACTTACATTGACACGTATGTTAAGTATCCTTCGTAAAATACTAAAAAGCCAATCCTAGTAACAGGGGAAAGGGACTCAATATTCTTGTTAAATTTTATCTCATATGTTCGCGGAACTATGCTATTTGATTCGTGAGGACAATTTTCGGCTACTTGTAGTTATCATCAGTTCGCCCTTGTTAGCTGTAAGTGCAAAAGGTGTACTCATCAAAATATTGCGGATAATAAAGATCATTAAAAAACTCCACTTGGGTTTATGTTCTTAAATATTTAACATATAGGAGTTCAAGTTTGCCTTTAAAACTAATGCTCATGCCTCTATCAATTTAGGAATATTTTTATCCTTTATACGAGGGTGAGTCAAATTTAAACCGTACTTTTTTTTCTAGACATTTATTAACAGTAATAATATTCAAATAAGACTTTAATCACTTTCTACAAAGTCTCCTGCACGCTCTGCACATTTTGCCCAACGTTTTGGCAGCTTAAAAATTCCTTGTTCGTAGAAAGTTTGAGGTCCAGTTGTCAACCAGTTGCGCACGCGCTCCTCAACTTCTTCATCCGCTTCGAATTTTTCGCCTCCCAAAGCTTCCATCATGGGACCAAACAAAAAATATTTGCATGGAGACAAGTCTGGGCTATAAGAAGGGTGCTCGTGGATCTCCCAATCCAGCTCAATTAATTTATCCTTTGTCAATGCAGCTGTGTGAGGTCGGGCATTGTATGGAGGAGAATGACCTCCCTGAAAGGATTTTTCCATCTTTTTTTGCTGACTCTAGTAGCTGACAGTACGTTGGTCGTGCAGAAAATCGATCAGTAAAACTTCTTTTAATCAAAAAATACAGTTGCTAAGACTTTGCCGGCTGAGAAGCGCTTTTTGGCTTTCACTGAACAATTTTCGTCTTTCCACTGCCATTCCTTGCTAGCCATTTTTGACCCGGGGGTGTTATGGCGAACCCAAGTGTCATCAAACGTGACAATTCGTCTCAAAAAATTATCGCCTATATGGTGAAATCTATTTAAAAGTCACTCAGTAATTTTGAGCCTTACCGCTTTTTTGATTTTCGGTCAATAACCTTGGGACCCGGCGGTCAATGGTAGCGATAAGATCGGCGCTGAACTGGGTTTACTGGTTCCCCATGGGATGCACTAAAACCGAAACTGAAATAGGCAACTCCAACAGCCCTGCTACCGAATCCTACTTGCAACCTCCACGTTGGTGGCCGCTGGACTTCTTATGAAGACTGATGCAAGAGGGTGAGCGTGACTTCCTGCGCGTGATAACAGGAATATAATAACCACGCCTTCGGAACGAAGGTTGGGCGATGGGTTAACAACCGGTCCCTGTAAAATCGAATATTGTTTTGGAACCTGTAAGGGAGCCTCGGATTGGATTGCAACAACGGAAACGACCCCGCAAACGAAATAAGGACTACGCAATTGGATCCTGGAATGTCAGATCACTCAACAAACCTGGCGCTGTTAAAGCATTATTACAACAGGCCAGTGAATACAAACTAAATGTGCTGGCAATATAGGAAACGAAATGGATTGGTACTGAGATACAGGACATGAGATCGCACACACTATTTAAAAGTGGGAAGCCTGGAGGAAGCCGAGAATTCGGAGTAGCATTTATTGTGGATAGGGAATTCAAGTCACACGTTATCGACTTCAAAGCAACAAACGAGAGAATGTGTGCGATCCGCATCAAAACTAAATTCTTCAAGATATGGCTGATTAATGTCCACGCCCCGACAGAAGATAAGGATGAGGAAGTGAAGGACGCCTTCTACAATCACCTAGAACGCCTCTTTGACTCATTGCCCACAAACGACATCAAAATAATTCTAGGTGATCTCAATGCAAAAATTGGCAATGAACATATTCATCGGGAACTACAGGAGGCCACAGCCTTCACGATAGCAGTAACGACAACGGCCAGCGCCTGATTGACTTTGCCTGTAGCAGAAATATGATTATTAGTTCAACGCACTTCCCACACTGACGCATTCATAAAATAACTTGGGCATCTCCAGATGGCAACACCTTCAACCAAATCGACCATGTGCTCGTTCAACAGAGGTAGGCATCTAGCATACTAGACGTCCGAACATTCCGTGGAGCAAACTGTGACTCGGACCACTACCTGGTCAAATCAACGTTTCGATGTCGCCTGTCAAAGGCATTTAATACGAAAACCAGCCCACTACAAAAGTTTGACATCGAAAAGCTCCAAACGGATTCAATTGCTAAATATTTTCATGACTCCCTCGAAAACAAACTAGCTCCTATCCTCCAAGATATGTCTGAAAAGACAAGTAACGAGCTATGGATGGAGGTGGAGGAACAATTAAAAGCACAGCAGAACGGTCGATTGGGTATATAGCCCGGCACAGAAGAAATGACTGGTTTGATGATGAATGCCAGAATGCGTTAGAAAAGAAAAACCAGGCGTATAAAGAATATGTTAATAGAAATACCAGGACGAAGAAGGAAACTTACGAGAACCTCCGACGAGTAGCCAATAGGATTATTAGAAATAAGAAAAAAAAATATTTTGATGACCAATTAAGGTCAATAGATGCAAATTTGGCAAGCAATAGAACGAGAAACGCCTACAAAGTAGTGAAAAGCTTAAGACGAGGATATCAGCCCAAGACTTCACTCTGTAAAGATGAAAGCGGTAACATCATTGCTGACGACGATAGTATTAAGGAAAGATGGGCTGCCTATTTTATGAAGCTCCTTAATACTACACACGGCTCAAGAACAGCAGAGTCGTCAGACATCTTCGAACCGTCTCCTTTGGCCCCTCCAACTCTGGAAGAAGTCAAGTATGCCATCAAAAGCCAGAAAACCAGTAAAGCGCCGGGCATTGATGAAATTCCAGCAGAACTGATAAAGAACGGCGGTGTTGCGGCGCAGAAAATCATCCACAAGATGATCCAACACGTCTGGGATCAAGAGCAGATGCCGCAAGAGTGGTGCCAATCCATCATCATCCCTATCCACAAAAAAGGAGACAAACTACAGTGCGAAAATTACAGAGGTATACAGAGGTATTACAAAAATACTTGAAGGTAGATTAACACCATATGCTGAAAAAATAATTGGGGAGTATCAAGGTGGTTTTAGAGCCGGACGATCAACTACTGACCAACTGTTTACAGTTAGGCAGATCCTTGAAAAGTGCTGGTGAGGTCCACCAAATTTTCGTGGACTTTAAGCAAGCATACGACAGAATTGATCGAGAAGTACTGTACCAAATAATGCTTCAGCTTGGAATCCCAGCGAAGCTAGTCCGCCTGACAAGAATGACAATGGCATCAACAACAGCACAAGTCAGAATCAATAACCAGCTGACTAATGCCTTTGAGACAAAGGTAGGATTGAAGCAGGGCGATGGACTGGCTCCACTGCTATTCAACCTAGCTCTAGAATACGTCGTACGGAAACTACCTGTGGATACGAAAGGAACACTACTATACAAATCGAGCCAACTTTTAGCCTATGCGGATGACATCAGTATCCTGTCAAGATCCTTTTCATCTGCCAAGGAACTCCTGCTCAAACTAGACCAAGAAGCGAAGCGGGTGGGTTGCAAATCAACGAGTCCAAAACAATAGTTATGATACAAACCAGGAGAAACACCCCCAACCGGCAAAACATAACAATCAACGAATTCAACCTGGAAAATGTGGACGAATTTACATATCTTGGCTCCAAGCTAGTGAAGGATGGTAATGAAACGGCGGAAATAAAGCATAGAATTCAGCTCGCTTATAAAGCGTTCTACTCAGTTTTGGGTATTCTGAAGGCCAGCTTCATACATAGGAAAACAAAGCTGCAAGTATACAAATCTGTCATAAGACCTGTGTTGTGCTACGGATGTGAGACATGGACCCTCACTCAAGCTTCCGCAAACATACTAAACGCTTTCGAAAGGAGGGTCCTAAGACGAATCGTGGGAGCAACGCAGGAAGGAGAACAATGGCGAATTAGGTACAACCATGAGTTGTACGAACTTTTCGACGAGCCAGAAGTCTCCACTGTGATAAAACTGCGGAAGCTGCAATGGGCTGGCCATGTGCAGCGAATGAATGAAGGTCGGATACCTAGAAAGGTATTTGTCGGAAAAACTGAGGGACGCAGGCCAGTGGGAAAGCCAAGAAAGCGCTGGTCCGACTCGGTAGACGAAGATAGCAGCACGCTACTCGGATTCCGAATCGGAGGACGCGGTCGATGGACCGAGACAATTGGAGGCGACACCTGCGGGAAGCCAAGGCCCGAAATGGGCTGTAGTGCTACAACCACGACGACGACCTTGGGACCCACCTGGCACAGACTTTACGAAAGTCAAGATGATCTGTGATGATGGAATAAGCACTACATCAATAATGAATCAGCGTTCACCCTCGATTAATTTTCGAACCGCTCGAATATTGATAATAGTTACATTTGATCTCGGGCGTCGATCGTGAGTTTCATTTTTGAATTTTCTACACCAATCAAATACTCGTGTCCGTGAAAGCATTTTGTCACCAAACAGCACTTTCAACCTAGCCAAAATATTCGATGGTGAAACGTCTTCATTTGTTAAAAAATTAATAATAATACGTTGCTCAATGGATAAAGGAACCACTTGCACACTCATGGTTGCAACTGATCAACTGGAAGAATGAGTAGCCAGGAAGCGGCTGTCGCCACTCTTAAAAAACCAACGTAAGACCCCCATCTGACCAGACCGCTCGGCAGAGTCTGAAACCCATAAGGACAAAAGACAGGTTTATATTTAGCTCACTCTCGTATTCATGATCAGTTTTTCCAGACGGGAAACTAAACCGAGAACAGAGGAACCATCGAGTTCCTGCAAGAATATCAGAGCTCCTTTTCAATTATCATCTCAGCCAAAAATCGTTCCACATGTGCCTAAAGTGAAACATTCATAATCTTTTTTGCAACACCTGACCAATTTGCTTTGAACGGAAAAATTTTGTAAATTTCTTTGAACTTTTGAACGTCGGACGATAAAAAGTAAGCCACATTAGTCAAAAGTCCAAACTAGAAGCTTCAAAAAGTTCCTCAACTGCCTCGACTTCAAGAACCACATCCTCAATCATACACCAATGCATAGGCAATGGATAGTTTTCTCGAGCCAGGAAAACTTTAGTTCTAATCCTTTAACACAAAAAACATGAACACTCAGATCACTTTACGTAACCTGGAACGTGGGGAATTTATAAGTGAAGAACATTTTTCTCTTGTTTATGTTATTTTTAAATCCCCTCATTATTCGAACCCAGAGAATTTAGGTCCTAGAGACAATACTAAAGGAGTTTCACGACATAATTTTGAATGAAGCGAACAAAAGACGGACCGATGCAAGGCTCCATTTATCTCGTAAAGCATTTCATTTCAGTTAGATCGAATGAATTTATTTACAAACCTCAAAACAAAAAATGCAACATTCCATTTAATTGCGTCTGAGCTAAATTGCTACATCAGAAATTTTAGTTCAGTTGAAAAATGAAATTTATTCTCCATTCATATCAGTATGAGTTTGGCCGTTCCTCAGGGATCTATGCTCAGACCACACGTTTTCAATTTTTTTCGCTAGTAAATTCTCGAAGCTCAGCTAGAAAATATTGTGCTCGAACTCTACCTTAACTTGCGACCTACAATCTCATTTACCATTTTTCTCCACGAAGATGATGTTTGAACCGTACAGGCCAGCCATTGTTTGCCCAGGCACATTTGAAGATCAATAAACCGCGTATGACCCTCCATAACCATAACGTGTGTTCAAATTTCAACTAAATTAAACGAATATAGTTCAAATTAAACTAATATATAATCAAATTTACTATGAATAACTTGTTTGGAACCTTCTGAAATATGAAAGTCCTGTTGAAATCTTCATTCTTTGAAAAGAATTTGCTAGTCCAGTACGACCATCTATACTGTATTATTCCCTTTTCAAACTTTTTACCGCTTCGGGGTTTGTTGAATTACATTTGAACTAACATTCAGGAATCCATGATTCCCTTTCTAGTGGGACTTCTTCATAAGCTAGATCAAGAACAGATTTTAAAAAAGAATTTTTAAATTCTAAAATTTTTGAGTGGACAAGGCGTTTGCTTTAATCATAGGGAAGGAAGGAGTGGGTCTTCTACAAAGGATAAACAAGTCTCACAAACAAATGGTAGTCTGGTGGTGCATGATTTGGACTATACGGTGGATGCATCAAAACTTCCAGGCCAAGCTCTGTCAATTTTGCCGGGTCATCAAAGATTTGTGTGGTCTGGTATTGTCATGATGGAAGACAACGCCCTTTCTTTTGATCAATTCTGGCCGGTTTCTTTCATTTGTTTGTTACAATCTGTCTAATTGCTGACAGTACAGAGCCAAATTGAGTGCTTGGCCAGGTTCTAACACTTCATGATCAACAGTTTCCTTCCAATCTCACCATACACACAACATAACCTTATTTGGTATCAATCCTGGCATTGAAGTCGTTTGTGATGATTCACCTTTTTTTGACCATGATCTTTTTCAAACGACATTATCGTAACTTACCCATTTTCCAGCGTCCGTAATAATTACCTTCAGACATGGCTCGATTCCGTTGGGTTTTATTAGCATTTCACAAATGGAAATTCTGTCGATCAAATTCATTTGTGTTAATTCATGCGGCACCCAATCCTCGAACTTCTTTGTGTATCCAGCCTTACCCAAATGGTTCAATACTGTTTTGTGATGGATATTCAGTTCCTTATCAATGTCTTTTCATCGATTTTTTCAGTGATTGGTCAACCTGAGCGAGGGGCATCTTTGATATCAAAATTTCCTGAACGAAAGCGAGCGAACCATCTTTTGGCTGTGGCTTTTGATAAAGCATCTTGACCGTAGACACCACAAATTTTTTCACTTGTCTGCGATAAATTCTTTCCTTGATCGTGTTGATATTGTAAAATATAACGATTTTTTTCAGAAATTTCACTCATTTTTAAATGAATACAACTTTTGACACGAATGACTCAATACAAAACTGTCCGTATGAAAATTGTAGACTGGAATGTCACCTTTCAAAACGCACATATGTTTAACGCAACCAGATTAGTATTGCCCGATATATGACAACGAACACTATCTAGTGACAAAAAAGGCTCAATACTTTTTACTTGTAATACAATATTTGATGTGAGCAAGAGAAACCCAAGAGATCTAATTAAATTTTTTTATTACGAAATAATCAAAACTTCAAATTATCACCAACAATATCTATGATGCGTCTTCATCGTTCTGGAAGTTTCTGCACCCTTTTCTTATAGTCATATCAAATCTTATCCTCGAAAAAGCTTGGAAATCCTTTAAGGAGATCGTCTTCAATATCCTATTCCCTTCCCTTCCCTTCCCGATCACCCGATAACACCCTGAAAGCAGTTATCCGAGGATCGAAACAACTGATAGTCCGTTGGAGCAAGATCGAGTGAAAATGGAATGCGGAGTAAAAGTTCCTCCCCAAACTCTGTTGATTTGCGCTGGGCAACTGCAGCTGTTTGAGGTCTTAGATTGTCATGGTGAAAATTGACTCCACTATGATTGACGTATGCAGGATGCTTATCACGCAGTATTTGTTGAAACCGATCTAATTGTTGACAATCCCAGGTGTCATTTAAAGATTGATTTCGTTCCAGAAGTTCCGTTTAAATCAATCCATGGGAATCTCACCAAAAGGGCAATGAGAACTACCATGGATTTGCATCCACGTTTTTTTTTGCTTTTGTTTTTACGTTTCACGCCTGGTTTTGAAGCGGATGCTGATAATTTACATATGGTTTATAACGAAAATTATCCTGTGTGGTTTCGCGTTATCGTACAGGAGCCACTTTTCATCTCTCGTAAACAACCGTCAGAGTAATACTACATTAATTTAGCGGCCAAAATGGGAAACACAACTCGCAATTCAGTCTTCCTTGTTCTTTGCAAAAGTTTGTGGGTTGTATACCTCACGAACTCCAAATTTACTCATATCCTATCCCATGTATTTATTCTTTTAAAGTGGTTCTTTGGAGCAAGAACCTTTCCGATAATTCTGCGATGGTTATCTTACCACCGTCATGTATGGCTTCCAATAGACTTTGATTTGTCACCTTCTTGGGGCGTCCTAATCGTGACTGAGCTGCAAACTGTCGTTCTCCATCAAAAAAACGCTGAAACCACTGTTGACATACCTTCTATTCGCACCTTTTCTCCACAAATTCTTGGCAAATTCTGATGAACATCCGCTTCGGTGGTTCAAAGATCAGTCTTTTATAGTAAATAAGGCCTGATGTGTATTTTTACAGAAATTTTGCTTGAAAAGTCAAATACAAGCGCAATAGTGACTTCTTTTTATAATCGCGGTGATGCGATATATAAAATCAGACCTGCTGACGAATTGCAATCAAGGATTTATGATTAACAGTTGAAAAACAATCCATATAGACATGGAAATATTATAGAATAATAATATTTATATATTATATAAATATGCATAGAAATGCGAACTAATTTTTTTTCAAGCATCACGGAATCATACCTTAAATACATACAGCGCTAACAATTCAATAAATCTTCGGATCTAACAGTATTCTACCTTTGTTGTATATTTCCAATTAAATTTTGATTGATACATTTCCTCTGATTTTTTATTAGTATCCGACTAACGTCAGCAAATTGTACAGTTTGTTGTAGACAAAAAACAGTTCTGTTTCAGAAAACAATCGGGCACTCCATCAATTTTATGGTCCACACAGCGGTCCATCCACATTTTGGAAGTTTTACGGAAGGATCTTGATTTGCGGGCTTACAAAATCCAACTCATGTAGGAATCGAAGCCAAAGGACCGCCAGGCACAACGTGGATTCAGTGTATGGGCGCGAAAACAAATTGTTGCAAGTTCCGAATTTCATAAGAAAATTTCGTTTAGCGATGCGACTGGTTGACAAAACTGCTGCATTTGCAGTGATAAATAACCACAGGCGACTGTCCAAACATCGTTACATCCGCAGAAAATCTCTGTCTGGTGTGCTTTATGGACCTGTAGAATTGTTGTCATATGACATTAAAAATGCTGCTTGGAATAACATTACAGTCAATGGTGACCGATAGAGCCATGATCAATGGCTTTCTCGTTCCGGAATTGAAACGTCGTAATGCAGGGGACTTGTGGTTTCATTAGAATAAGATTTTGTGACTAAACAGCGCTGAACTTATTCTTGTGGGACTTATTCCTGACCTTTTGCAAGAACAGATTGGCCGCGTTATCGGCGATATACGGCCCCAATTATTGTTTAGTGTAATCGAAAATTGGACATTTGGACGCACTTTCTCCGCGTCAGCCGTGGGCTCACCTGGCCGAAACTTTATTTAATTTGAGAATGGCAGAGAGAACAAGAAGCTTTATGGCGATTTATACAGATCTCGATGGCAAGCTTCCTGGGTCATTGCAATTGGATGCGTACGTTATTGTGTATGAATACAAATATAAAAAAAATAAACATTCAACTCTCACGCTTTTGCCTCTATAATCTGTTGCCGACCTGTTTACTAACAAAAGGCATTGCATGAAGAAAATGTTGGAGCGGATCCGCTTGATTCTGTGACTTTGTTCAAAGTTGGTCTACAAAACTTCAATCTCATCAATCAGCTTAAAATTATTGGAGGAAGTCTTCGTATCTTCGTAATATAACGAAATCGTTACTGTATGCTATTATTCCGAAACAATTCCCAGTAAGGCCTTCAAAAGTTTGATCAACTATGAATACGCAAGTTAGTGGTGAAACAACGCCACCCTGTAGTATGCTCTCATTTGTCAATTTCTTGGAGATTGAATGATTATCTTCAGCTGTGATCTTCCTTTCAGTTAGTAGGTCCGTCATTAATTTGGTCAGATGTCAATTTACTCTATACACTTTGGAGGAAAATTGTAGATATCTCAGCGACGAAATTTCGGTTTTTCAAAGTTCCTTTTACGACGTGTGATTTTCAAAATACGACTTTCGGAACTCAATATTCTTATAATCTCCGTGATCGAAATTTTTATTTTAGAAACCAGATTCTAGATATCCAGGTTTTTAACAATTTAATGTTATTTTCAATTGCCTGATCGAAAACCCTTTTTTGAAATTCTATTTTCCGCTTGGGAAGTTCCAGAAGGAAAGAAGAGTAAGTTTCACAGATGAAATCGTTGGAAAGAATTTTCGAGCGGAAATTCAGCAAGTTGAATAAGATTCTAAAAGTTTGAAGGTTCAATTCTTTCATAGGTTTGAGAAGTTGAAGTGTTCCAAAATTTGAAATCATCCAAAAATCGCAAAGTTCCAATTTTGTGGCGGGTACTTGGGCTTTACCAGATTTAGCTTGTCAAAGAGATCGCTAATGTTGGTTCTGTATTGAGTGTCTCTCAAGGTGTAATATCAAGCTAACTCCTTGGTGGGAACCGTTCTAAGCTCCTTTCTCTGGTTGATGATTATAAAACTAATCACTAAATTACAGGCTTTAGATATTCTAGGAACGGCTGATTTTGATACGTCATCACCGAATTGGCTGCTATCTGTGTCATTCCCCTAACGTTGAACTTTCTAAAGTATTGAGCACAGGAGCTCGGATAGCTCCTTATTCAAGATAGGCTCTAGCTTTGTCGGTCAATTAAAACTTTTAGAATTGGCTTGTTTCACAGAAGGAGCCATTCAACATTACCTATTGTATGAGTTGTGGAATTACGAAAGCGTTTCCTCTGTGAGTTTATGATTTAGGATTTGCCCTCCATTTCATGCGCCACCAGTGCATTGGCGGTAGTCATTCAATTTAAACGTTTAGGTACGCTGCCTTATCTCAATGTGTTGCGGTATAATTTTCTTGGGAGTGGCAGCCATGTTCGTAATACTGTTAACTGGTTTTTGAAATTGGCTTGTGTTCATGTCAGGCAGAATTCAAGAAAGGATCTACCTTCTGTCAAAAAAGTATCGAGAACTTGTAAATAATCGAGAACTTGTAAATAAAACACACAATTTACATTTAATCATCAAAATTTAATTTCTTGCCTTCAAAGTGTTCCCCACTAGAGGCTATACACATATTTCATCGTTTTTTCCTTTCTTGAAAACAATTTTTGATACGAGCTTGCTGGGACGGCCTTCAGTTCATCCGTCGAATTCTGTTTGATAGCTTCAATGGACTCGAAACGTATTCCACTGCCGTGCAATTTTAGTTTCGGAATCAGAAAAAATTCGCACAGAGCTCAATAAGGCGAATACGGTGGTTGATCAATGGTGTTGATAGAGTTGTTTTTGCCTTGTATTCGTTCACAATTGTAGCTAGATGCGTCGGCGCGGTACCGTCGTGAAAAATCCACGAGTTTTTTGCCTATAATTTCGCTCGTTTCTTCCGAATTTGTTCACGTAAACGTCATAGTACGCTCAAATGAAACTCCTAGTTCACCGTCTGACCCTTTTTCTGTGAGACTGTCAAATTCATACACCCATTTCTCATCACTAGTTATGAGCCGGTCCATGAATGTTGGGTCGGAATTTGAGCATTCAAGCCTGTCTAAAGATGTTTGTTCACGGTACTGTTTTGGAAGAAAATTGAGCTCTATTGAAACAAGCTGTGCAAGGACGTGTTTCATGCCCAAATGCTCAATCGAAATGGTACAAATAGACTCGTGAGAGATGTTAAGGATAGTGGCTATTTCTCTTAAGCTGGCATGAGGATTTTCAACCACAATTTCCTTCGCTACATTGACGTTTATTTCGGTTAGAGAGGTGGAAGTTCGTCCAAGACGAGGAATGTCATCGACGATTTTTCGGCCCTCTTTGAACAGTTTGTACCACTTATATGCACTGGTTTTGGATAAAATTTAATTACCATAAGCCTTATCCAACATTGTCTATGTGTCAGCACAAGAAATTTTGTTTGCAACACAAAATTTAAGGCAAATTCTATTTCGTTTATATTAAAAATCTGCACGCACAGACGTGGTTGACTGACTTAACCAGCTGGTGTAAACACACTGGTTGACAGATCACGCTCAAACTTGGCATAATAATGAATAACAGTCCTGCCAACCTTTAAAAAATAATTTCAAAATCCATTCAGCGCGGGCGTTTTAAATAACAAATTCGCGGTACTTTTACTTTATATTTTTATTGGATACTTTGATATTTTACTTAGATGCTTATATGCCAGAAGGTATTTTCCAATTTTGTTTTGGTTTGTAATTATATCTACACCTTTCGTTTTAGATATCTGAGTGTGTATTTTTATTCCCTATTTCCATGTGTGATTTTTTCGGTTCCTTTTTTGATGCCTTGCTCACAGTTTATAACAATCGGATTGAATCATAAGGGTTGAATCATAATACCTCTTGCAGTATAGCTTCTGGGTTTATTGGAGTAAATGAGTCTCTTGGGAGTGTCAAGGTGGGTAAGCGTGACTGAGGAGCGGAAGTTTTTATAGTATCTAAATTTTTTTAACACTATCAACTTTTCTTCCCACATTTTCAAAATCTGTAAATTTTGAAAGTTTTAAAAAACTAATCACCAAATTGCTTTATTTCATTAAATAAGCATTGCCGTTTTGTAATAGGCAAAATGAAATATTAATGGCATGGCATCAAATTGAACAAAAAAAGACGAAAGGGACTGAATATCGAAGCAACCACAAGCAATCGAAGCATTTAAAAAACGATTAAAGCTTGAAAATAGTAAACACAGCTGAAAGGAAGTCAACATTTTGTTCGTTTAAAACATTGTAGCACGAAATTCGACTTTGTAATCATATTTCCCCGAAACCCTCATATGCTTATTACACGCGTGACTTAGATTACAAATTCTCGGTTTCCATTACACATTCATGTAAGCGACAACCGACAATTGTCTAACCTTGTTGATAGTTATCGCTATTGGTACCTACGTTTCACCTCTGACTAGAAACAAGGGGCTCTCAGTGTAACGACGATTTATTAATATTTTGGATAAAACCCATTCCTGGAAAATTGAAAAGTTGCTGTCATAAATATTCGACCGTCATTATCGACTTATCTTCATCATATTGAATCAATCTTGGTTCGTCTTTTTTCCAAATATTTTCAAAATACAAACAAACATGTCACGAAATTGCAGTCAGCTTGATCCTTGCGTATTATAATACATATGTCCATGTTTTAAACAAGTTGACTGTCTCAGCTGTTTGCTTAACCAGTGTCCTGAATGTTCTGACTACAGAATCGGAATGTATGTAAATCTAAATGATAGTAGGAACGTGGAAATCAATCGCTACTATATTTTTCTTTCCTGTATTGCGAGGTAATTACAGGCCACTTAAGTGAAATTGATGAGCTCCATTACCTCCTCTAATCATACACATAGGCACACACTTGCCCGTTCTAAACCACAATAGTAATTTTCTCCTGACAAATAATAACATCTACAGCGAACGTCGCACCGCACTCATCCAACGATTATTCTTTCCAAATAGTCCTGCAACGCTTCCTGCAGGTAAGTGAAATAGAATGCATGTTTTTATCACGGATATTAATCAAACATTTCATTCAATTCGAACCTAACATTAGAAGATTAGGGGAAAATTCCAACGTACAAAGGTTATAGGCTACAAAGGCTCTGGGTTTCGTTGTAAATTAGCGTTGTCTAAAGGGTCAGCGTTCTTGTTTTTTTTTCTTCTTCTTTTCTCTTTTTCCATTTTTCGGGAAATTCGTTGAGCGATACATTTTAATACGCAGCTATCGAGGTTGGTGGACAAAGCGTTCAATGAGGTCAAAACATCTGCAATAATGGTTCACACAATTACCCTGAAAAAGTATTTTGTAAGCTGATACGGCAGATCCTTATCAAAGAATTGTAATTGATGTAGTCCATTGTAATTGATTTGTCTTGTAAAACATAATGTAATCATATTCCAGGAATAATTAGACATTAGAAATGTGAGCGCAAGAAAGTCAGTGACCACGTCTTTCTATGATGATCTTCAAACGATTGTAACCGGATCTTATAAGGAGGATCTTGTTAGCGAGAAAGGGTTAACTACAAACATTTATGTTAACTTGATGCTGCAGTGGAACTTGCGTATACAAATAAACATGCCGAACTGAAACGTACTCTATAAATGAGAGACTATGCGTTTCTTATGACAGGTGATTCAAGACTGAATATTTATTTTTCATGCTAAAGAAATGTCAGTGTGACCAGATGAATTTAAGAATGCACAAGTGTCAAATATGTCTACGATTTCAAAAGTCAGAACAGAATGAATAAGATTATGATTATTATTATTATTTGAGAATTCAATTTAATTTCAAGATTGTATTCCAACAGATCTTATGTGTATATAATCTATAATCTTAATTTTTGAATGTTATGCACACTGTGTTGGCAAATTAAATTAAATTAAATGCTGTGATAATAAAATCAAGTTGTGTCAAAATAACCCATTTTATTCTCCAATAACTCCTTTTCTTATCAATTTTATTTTCGGGATCCACTGTTATACAGGGCTGTAACTAGAGTCGAATTTGAGGTAGGGCAGGATTAGTTATAGATAAATCTGAAGTTAAAAAAATTATCATAATTGATCTGCCCTCGAAGCACGGGCTCCTCAATAAATCACCAACTCTAGGTTAGTGATGTACATTCAAAAGCCATTCGTAGACAAATAATTTCTGTGTCAGAGCATGAGCCTGGATCTAAGAAACATTAAATTCTCAATGATGAAGAACAAGCGAACAAGATGGTTGAACTTCCAGATTTGGATGTAGAGATACACGTCTGAGTAAGAGTGAGGTTTAATTAATTGTTGGGTGGGGTGATACGAGTAAATAGATTCGACCAAAAGTTCCATTTAGATCATATTCTTTCTGCGAACTTATTGTCATATTTAACATAATAATAAAAAAAAATTAAAACAACTGAATTCTATAATTCGCGTTATATTAAAAATGCGAAGAACTTCGTTCAGATCAACTGATTTTGTTCATTTTTTTAAAAAGGCCATAAATACCACACCGGCCATTCTCTTGTGACTCTTTGAGGCCTATTGATTGCAGTTAACGTTGAAAACATAGATTCGCACACTGCAGTGCTACATCGTATGGTCGCCAAAGATACAAAAAGTTCATATATGTATATTTGAACGCCTCTCGTTGCCTGTACAAAACTTGCAATCTATTTCCCAACTCAAGTAAGATTTAACCACATTAGCCTCTTTTCTTGATGGAATTTTCAGACCAGAAAATTAGTTGTTCAGTCCCAAATGTAATTTATACCTAACACTTAGTTATATGCAGATTTGGGCATTATTCGAATAACTTGTTATCTGGATAATTATTCGAATAAAATTTTATTCGCAATATAATTATTCGCGAATAATTCATTCACGAATAAATTATTCGTAAATAAATTTCCTACGAATAAATTATTCGTGATTTTATTCGTTATTTTAAATATTAAATATTAAAGCGATAAGACGAATTGGTGCCAATCGTATATCGTCAACTGCCTGCCTGATTTCCGGAATTTAATGAATAATAGCGGCACAAGAAAGGGATCATTACAATACGAGAGAGCGAGACTTGTATTTAAGTGTGAAAGAGAGAGCGCACTTTCTTATCAGTTGTGGTCACAAACGAATTATTTTGTTTTGGTAAATTGCTAATATTCTGAGTACTCTCGCCAGTCATTCGGAATCTGTTTACCAGAGCGGTGCGGCTAATCAAATCACAAGTATTATATTGTGGTATTTCTGGATTTTGAAAGTGTGTGATTTATTCATCGAAATTATGGAGTTAGAGAGTTTGGACTCTCAGGATAATTCTCAGTCAAATCAAATTAGTTCAATCAATATGGAAAGTTCTAATGAAAATGTTGCCAATGTTTCGGTGAATAAAAACAATGTAGAACCGACATTAACTTTGTTAGATGGCAAGTTTTTTAAGTATGACTTTTCATCTTCGAATGGAAAAAGCATTCTGATGACCTGTGTGAAGAGTGAACCTAAAGTTGTAAAAATTAAAGGTTGTCCGAACTCGTCGTCAAACTTTTTGAGCTATTTAAAAAGAAAACATGGGGATGAAGCTGTTGCTGAATATCACGAGTATGCCAAGCAGATGAAACGATAGAGAAATAAATCATAGTGCCGACACTGGAAGCGGCAACACAATTTCCCAAACAAACTTCGAACATGATTTGGTACTATTCTTCATTAATTCAATGATCACACTGAATGCAGTAGAAGATCCATTTTTTATTAAGATGTTAAATAATTTGGGGTTACGAAACCACGGAATAAATGTCATCAGCCGAAGAACATTGAGCAGAAAAATTGATGCTGAACATTCGCTGCAAATGTCCGCGATCAAATCGACGTTAGAAGCTGCACAATATATGCACTGTTGTTGATATATGGTCGAGTCGTAAACGAAGTTTTCTTGGAGTAACTGCTCATTGGATAGATGCGGATCTCAGCCGACAATGCAAAACATTAGCTTGCAGGAGGTTTCCTGGAATTCATAATTATGAACGAATTGCCATGATACTTGACGAAATTCACACTGAATTTAATCAGAATTCCACGAAATTAGTCGCAACAGTTACTGATAACAGTTCCAACTTCATCAAAGCATTCAAAGAATTTGGTGTATCAATTTTAAACTTAGATTCGATTGATTTAGAAGAAGATGATTTGGATGATGAAGAAGATGATTTACGAGAAATTATTGATCCACGTGATTTTCAATTAGCGTGTCATTTCAGATGTGCTGCTCATACTCTGAATTTGTCTGCTACTACAGATGCTAATCGAATACTTAAAGTAGATAATAATGCATCATTATCTGAAATGCATCATAATGCTATTGAAAAATTTAACATATTGTGGAATGCTGCTGGACGTCCCAAGACAGCAGAAATCATTCAAGGTGTTTTAGGACATACACTTAGCAAACCTGGCGTTACAAGATGGAAAAGCTTATATGACGCTATGAAGCAAATTTACTCCATCAAAGACAAGAACATTCAACTGCATAGAGCTTTGTGCCTCCGAAATTATATCAGTGACCGTGAATATGAACATATAAACCATGTCCTATTGCCGAGGCTTTAGATATACTGCAAGGAGAAACAATAATGTATTATGGACTTCTGATTCCATGTTTAATGGTTTTACCCAAGAAACTGCAAAAATTAGAGAACATTCCATTAAGATACTGCCATACAGGCAAAGCGTTGAAAGAAGATTCGACGAGTTTATTAAACTGTTTACGCCTAAAGGTCAACATGCTATAATTGCGACGTTGTCCTACCCGAGATTCAAGAACAAATGGTTTAGTTGCATTACACCACATGAACAAAGAAGAATCGAAAAATTATTTAAACATGAAATAGCAAAAGAAGTGTCCAAGAATCTTTCGTATTCTGAAAATAGAGTTACTGCTGATCCAGAAAACTCATTTTTTGATTTCGAAACAGACTCGGGAAGCGAAGCTGACATACAAAAGCAATCACCGAAAATCAGGGCTGATGTAATAGCATCTCAATATTTTGCAGAAGAAGATTTAACTTTAGATCTTACTTTTACTTAATGAAATAATTTATTCGTCATTCGAATAATTTTCCTTTGAATAAAAAAATTATTTATTATTCGTGAATAACGAAATAGCAATTTATTCATTCGTTATTCGCCGTTCGAAGAAATTTTGCCTAATACTGGTTATATGAATAATTTTACCAGACATAAATAAACAAATTTTATGATTTCTCAAAAAGATAATGAGCTCTATTGTTACGTGTAGTTTGAAGGAGTTTCCTACATGTTTTAAGCAATCTGGATACACGGCTTAATAAGTAGAGCTATTATATGTTTTGAATGTTATAAACATAATCCCGATTGTAAACCTTTATCCCTTTATGGTCCTCGTAATTACCCACAACAGTGAGTTTCGTCTTCGTTATGTAAGGCCCACCCACAATTACGCCTACAGAAAATCAAATTGTAGAAAAACGACGAGCTACAGTTGTAAGAAAACAGTCTTAAGAAAACGGTTGTATGATACATATCGTGCCGGTTAATAAAGATAGTTCCGGCAGCACATTCGTTTTGTTTTTAATCGCATTTTATTCGCTAGGCAGATCATTCGTGTCGCATTTTTTCGCAAGGGAATCTAAAATTTGAAGTTCCCAGTATCAACCACGGCAAACTAGTCGAGGGTCAATCATTAGTTAAAATGGTAAATTGAACGTGGCAAATTATTTTAATTATTAAATTTTTTCAAACTTACCCAAAGTTTTCGGTGGAACCATTTTATCTACATTCAATTAATTTAGACTTGCAATCGAATTGATTAGATCATAGTTGTCCGAAAACCTTCTTTGTAATTCAGCAATTAGTATGTCTAACGTTTCGAAATACTCAGACTTAAATGGCTCGTCGTTTTCTTCTATATTTTGTCTAGCGGAGGAACAGAAATAGTCATCCATCCGATTTGGTTTTTTCACTTTCCTCTTCAAGGTCTGTGGTCCTATTTTCAGCTTCGCCGCAGTCGTCGCTTTTTAAGGACCTAGTTTCTTCCAGAATTTGATTATACGTTTGATTTGATTTTAATTTTATAATTTTATCTTCGACACACTTTATGATTGTTACGGCGTCTTTGATTTTTTGTTGTTCATGAAATTTTGCCACCCAATTAGGCCCTATTCTAGTCGCAACTCCTGAAACTTTCCCATTCATTACACTTGCGCCATTGTAGCATTGGTTAAGCATACAAGAGGGTTCAATCTTATTTTCCGTAATGGTATTTGACGTTAATTCCATGAAATTGGCTGCATCAAGGTTTTCAGTAGTCTTAACCATCAGCAACGACTCATTGACGACAACATTCTTGACGTAACGTACTGCTAATGCTTATTGCTAAAATTTTTATCTCTCGTCTCCTCTTTCATTAGAGTAAACCATTTCACGTTCGATTCATTAAGGGGGGACAAGGGTCTGAGATACTATAAAAATGCATATTTTTGTGACATTATATATTAATATTTTTAAAATGTTTGTAGATTTTTTAAGCATAATTCTACGAATATTCTGCTACATTTCCATATAAAAATATTAAAAATTCAGCTGGTAGTAGTGGTGAGAACCGAGTAACATCAAAAAAAGTTTCCATACGGTAGTCAAGATTACTCATGATTGTTTCAACTGAAATGAATAAACTAAAAGGATTTCTTCGGTACATAAGTTTATCTTGAATTTGAACGAATGAAATAACAAAATATTCATTTTTCAACTTTTGGTGAAAGCGCGATCAAAAAACACTGATTTTACGCAAAAATGGCTCTTTTTATTTGACTTAAAAATAACTTTTCATTGAAAAAAAACAATCCTTCGTTTAGGAACGAGTATTCAGTATTTAAATTAAGCGTGCAGAGTTTAGGCGAAATCGGTCCGAAATTTTCGAGAAATTTTAACTACCGACTTCAAAAACAAAGTTTTGAGTAAAACGCGATTAAAGTTTGATGCATGTATAAAATAGAGAAAAACAATTTTTTTTAACTTACATAGAACGGTCGATTCCAGCACCATAAAGCCACTCGCATGTAGCTGCTGCATAATCCAAAGCATCCTTTTGCTCTATCCTACGATGCATTGAGTAGCAGCCTGGATTTCGCAATCTGCTTTCGATATGCGGTTCTCGTCTACAGGCCAGGTTTGACATCTACGCTGCTCAAAATGACAACAAAGCCAAATTCCCTTCGTTGAAAATGCCAGCAGCAACATTCGTTGCTATTTCGACTACTTTAGCAAGAAGAGTTTTTGGGGTTTATACGAGTTGATTATAACTTTCGTTATTGTTTTGCGTAATCCACCAACACAACGCTCTTAAAGAACATCCTTACTCAAATCTTCGTACACAGGCCGCATAGCTTCCAAAACGTCAGCTGGCAGTGGTTTATAATCATGCTGGAAAGATTCAAGTTCGTCAGAAGCCGCAGCTCGTTGTCAAGCAGACCACGAATCTTCACCACTTGGACACTTTTCATGTTGAGAATTATTGTCCCTGGAGCTGTAATGCAGGTGGCCCAAATTGCGTCTTTAATTTTTTCTGTGGAATTTGAATTTCTCCGAATGGCAAGTCTGTTATAAACGGCCAATCCTTTACCCTTTACCGGAAAGAACTTTTTTTTTATTATTTTGTCTTTTATTTTCTTGTCGTTAACAGTTTTTACTACTAATTATTACTACTTGTTTACTAATTCACACAAACATGTGCCCATTCTTTTTTGGATATGACCAACACACTCCTTTTTATTTATTTGATACTCTTGCGCCTCAATAACTTTTATAAACTTTCGCGTCACCGTCTCCGATATAATTATCATGTTTTACTCCATATTTATCATGCGAGCATTCGAACAACTTGAGTATGATTGAAAAATAAAATGAAAATTGTTTTTGTTTCTTTAAACATTAGATAATCTTCTTTAATCATTAGAAAAAACATTAATAATCTTATCTAATAATCTAAAAAAATCTAATTAATCTAATGTTTAAAGAAACAAAAACAATTTTCATCTTATTTTTCAATTATTTTACACATTAGAAGCCGACGGACATAATACCAACTTGAGTATGGTTTGCACTTCCATATTGCCTTATGGTCCTTCGTGATTTGCGATGCATTAATTGCTCTCAACATGTTCGTTATACCACTCTTCAAATTCTGCATTGGTACATTTTTGTTGCCAAGACACATTTATTACTATAAGAACTTTTGCAAAAACTGTGCAAGACTTTGCCAGAGTAGTATTCTATGACAGAAGTTACGCTGAACAAGGAAGTAAATCCGAGTTTCTTCCATGTACCGTCACCTGAGACAGTCAAATCTGATGAATCAATACCGGCTTCAGCACACATATCATTTTTTTTGGTGTTGACAGCAAAAGAAAAAAAAAAGTTATCTGTAACTGTACGCACATATTCCAGAATTCTGTTGATGTAAGAATACGATTTTCCTATTTTCATGCCTGAGTCAATGTACGTTGGATCACACTTTAAAACCAACTCCTTGTTTTTGGCATGCACTAAAATTCACTTTGCCATGACAAGTCTGATTATAAATAATTTTAAAATACGTCACCAAATTAGAAATCGCAGTAAACGCTAACTTGAACTCTATTATTTTATACTCAACAGAACTCTCTAGTTCATTGATTTCGTCATCTATTCTCAGTTTTTTTGATGAAGAACTAGTGAAACTCTTTTCTAAATTTTTGCGTTGCTTATGCTTAAACAGCTGTTTTGGTTTTTTGTCTGACTTTTTGAAAATTTTTTTTTTATCATCTCTTGTAACTTTACTCATTATATAAATGGTATATATATATAAACTTATATAAATTATACTATATATAAACTTATACTGCAAATGTACAGCAAGTAAATGTACAGCAAGACGAACGACACCAAACTAACTCGGCTTAATCTTTCGAAATGACACTTTTAGTAACAGGTATATTTCTGTAAATAGAACAACAAATGAGTCTTTTCATTCCTATAGAAATTTGCAAGGAGGAAACAGATAAGAGCAGCTGCTACAAAACATTTGTCATACAAAAAGTTGCTTAGTTTCTTAGTGACGGTCAGAGTAACTGAGCGCCTGGAGACTCAATTGTCCATAACTCGGAAAGTTTTTCTCCTACTGACTTCGAATTTTCCGAGAATATTTCTTATAAGTTGAAGTGTAAGAAAAGATTTCAAAAACTATTTTCCCCTTATTGTATTTGAAAATGGAACTTCGTACTACTTGAATTATTTGATTTTGAAGTTTAGGTTAACGATATGTTTTGTTTTGTGGTATATGAGTGAGAACCTCGTTAAAATTTGGATCTTTCATACATGTGTATTCAAATAAATTCTGAAATAATCCTTGTTCTTTTTCTTCTTCCAAAATATAATTTCGATGCGAAGCTAATTCGTTGACAATTAGAAATTATATTACTAAAATGATAGATTTCACGTAATACCTATATTTTTCCAATGCTTTTTGATTTATTAACGTTTCAGCACTACTAGATGTAGATATTTGTGGCAACTCGAAACGTCCCGACGCATTTTTCGCGTCGGAAACAAAAGTTAATGCCGCGACAAGTCTTCACTTGCCAACCAAAAACACGGAAAACTTACTAAAATTTCCTTAAGCCGTTCTTCTCGCTTCTCACGAATGCTTATACCGGGTATATTTTATTCGTATCATAACCTTCTTATCCCGGCATTGCCAGATGCCAATAACCATAAGTTTATTTAAAATAGAGGGATTCAACATTTACTCTGCGTTTCAATTCCAAAGTGCTGACCCCAACAACTAGCAGCAAAATGGTGCACGGGCAAAACGAAGAGAGCAGCGAGTTTCCTCTCCCTCAACAGGCACCTCCAGCGCCACGTATCGAAGGCCTACCACAGGCTCAGGAGATCAACACCATCAGCCAATGCAGGCTGCCGTCCTTTTGGCGCGCCAGCCCTGAACTCTGGTTTTTTCAGGTGGAGTCCCAGTTTCAGGTCCATAATTTGATGAGCGACGCAGCTAAATACCATCTCACGTTATCATCTTTGGACCACGACACCATCACAGAGGTAGCAGACATCATCCGTGCGCAACCGATACGAGGCGTTGAAAGCTGCCATCGTCTCCCGCCTCATTGATTCGCCAGATGCACAGCTGCATAAGCTGCTCACAGGCGTTCAGCTTGGGGACAGGCGACCTTCACAGCTGCTGCGCCAAATACGTTCTCTGGCTGGCACGCGCGTTAGCGACGATGTTCTTCGGGTCGGGTGGCTCGATCTCCTGCCTCAGCAAACGCGGCGCATGCTATTGCTAATTAGAAACCAAACATTGGTGAAGCTTGCCGCTGTTGCGGATGAAGAACACGAGATGGGCCTAACAGTGATGGCCACTCCAGTTCAATCATCAACGCGCGCATCCAACAACACCATCATCCGGCATCTCACCACGCAGTTCCGTGGACCATTTTCCGGTCAAATTAGCTGCCCTGCGTCTAGCGATCGCACAACTGACCACCCTGACTCGCGAGGCGCTCCATCAACCACAGGCCAATGCCAACGCGTTACGCGAGCACTCATCATCAAGTAACGCGAACCAACGACGAGCATGCTCCACCACTCCTGGACCAGATCGTCGTACAAGATATTGCTGGTACAACAGCAAGCATGGCGCCCTTTCGATGCGATGCAAACAACCCTGCTCGTTCCTAGCTCCAAATGCCACCACTAGGCGCTTGGAAAACTAGGATCGCCGGCGCTGTACTCGGCGGACACCACCAGCAACACCTCGGAAAAACGCCTCTACGTCTCCGACCGCACCAGCAAAACTCGTTTTCTGGTGGACTCCCGATCCGCTCTCTCTATTATCCCGAGACACCACATCGCCAGACCTCTTCGCTAGCAAAACCTCGAGTTACAAGCATCCAATGGCACGCCTATCGCCACCTTCGGCACCCAACAACTCACCCTGGACTTTGGGTTACGCCGCCCACTTCGCTGGACGTTTGTGATTGCAGATGTCCAGACGGCTATCCTTGGAACCAATGCTGTAAAACATCATGGTCTACTTATTGACTCCCGCAATCAACGCCTTCTAGACGACCTTACAAATCTCTCTACAGCCTGCCACGTTGGCCCAGCTCCACTAGTACACAGTGTTAGCACCATCGCCAGCACATTCATCGTTGCAAACAGCGTTGAAGACTTATTCAGACGGATCATCACCAAATACTCAAGGAAGCCTCTGAAACCCGGTGAATTGGCTTGGATTGCTGGCCTTCCAGTTCACCATCAGATCATCACTCACGGCCCACCGGTTTTCGCAAGACCACGTCGTCTTACAGGAGAACGCCTCGCCGCTGCGAAAGCAGAATTTGATTTTATTCTAGAGCGCGGTGTTATTCGACCATCATCGAGCCAATGGGCTAGCCCTCTCCACATGGTACCCAAGGACGGTGGTCGTTGGCGTGTCACTGGAGACTACTGCCAGCTCAACGCCCAAACTCGCCCCGACCGCTACCCATTACCTATCATTGAGAATCTGATCCAAGAGGCCAACGGTTTGATATTTTCGGTCATCGACCTTCAACGTGCATTTTATCAAATCCCCGTCGCCCCCGAAGACATCGAAAAAACGGCGGTCACTACGCCCTTCGGGCTTTTTGAATTCCTAGGTATGCCTTTGGGGCTTTGGTATGCGGCCCAAACGATGCAGCGGACCCTTAACCACTTGTTAAGAAAGCTTGACTTCGTGCGTGTCTACCAGGACGATATTTTGGTGTTCTCTGCCAGTCACGATCATCACCAACATCACCTTGACCAGCTTCTTTCCATATTGCAAGCCGCCAAGCTCCAAGTCAATTGGGACAAATGTCAAATCGGCCTGCCCGAGGTTGTTTTTGCCGGCTATCAAGTAAGCAAAACAGGATTCCGACCACCAGCTCCAAAAACACAGGCTATCACAGATTTTCCCAAGCCGGCTGACTCCTCGCAGCTGAGACGCTTCCTTGGGATGCTTAATTGATATCGCCGCTACATACCACATGCGACTGAGCTACAAGTGCCGCTTTCAGAAATGCTGAAAGGTTGCAACACCAAGAAAGCGCCAGTTACTTGGACACCCGCCTGCAAAGCCGCTTTGGAACGCTGCAAACAAGGCATCACCGCAGCAGCTACGTCAGCTTTTCGCTCGACTTCACATCTTTTGGCTCTCCGCACTGACGCATCCAATGCCGCCATCGGCGCAGCTTTGGACCAGTAGCAGAATGACGGAACTTGGATACCGCTGGGGTTTTTCTCGAGGAAGCTCTCCGAAACCGAGCAGCGCTACTCAACGTACGACCGCGAGCTTCTGGCAATTTTTGCTTCCATAAAATTCTTTCAACGCATCCTGGAGGGAAGACACTTTGTCACCTACACTGGCCATCGGCCGCTCACCTTTGCCCTGGCGCAACGATCGGACAAAGCCTCGCCCCGCCAAAGCAGACAGCTAGACTTCATAGGCCAATTCGATACTCAGTTGAAGTTTACACCAGGTGACAACAATATCGTTGCTGACGCACTTTCACGCGTAGAAACGGTTGAAATACCCGCGACGACCACCACCCGAGCCATCAGTGAAGCCCAAGCTGTTGACGACCAACTACCGCACCTCTTATTGAGCCCTCGACTCAAGCTGCATCAATTGGAATTGGACAACAATCCCGTACACTATGTTGAATTCAACGGGGCTCTCAAGCCATACTTGCCAGTCACGCTCCGCCTACAAGCCTTCGACCCAGTCCATCATCTTTCACACCCCAGTGGCCGTGCCACCGCAAAGCGCGTAGCGCTTAAGTTCTTTTGACCAAGCCTTCGGAAGGACGTATTGCGGTGGGCCAAGCAATGTGTACCGTGCCAGCTCTCGAAGGTGCATCGCCACAACCGCGCCGAGCTGGGCAGTTTCAAGAGGCCGGATGGGCGTTTCGACCACATCCACGTCGACCTCATTAAGCTTCCCCAATGTGAGGGGTTCGAAAACTGCCTTACCATCATCGATCGCTACACGCGCTGGCCTCAAGCCATACCAGTGCGTGACATTAAGGCAAGTACCATTGCCAGAGCATTGTTCGACCATTGGATCAGCATATTTGGTACACCTAAGGAGATCACCTCAGACCAAGGTCGCCAATTTGAAGCTGCCCTTTTAAGTCAACTCTGCCACCTCTTGGGGACCAACCACGTGCACACCACACCGTACCACCCACAGGCCAATGGTATGGTGGAACTTATGCACCGCACACTCAAGGCCGCCTTAAAATGAGTTCCCGAGACACCGCGGACGCAAGCACTTCCGGCCGTTATGTGAGGCTTGCGCACAACGTTTAAGGAGGACCTTCAAGCCTCCCCTGCCGAGATAGTTTTTGGCACGTCACTACGGATCCCAGGCACTTTGCATTGCCCCACAATGCCCCCCCCCCCTTAGCTACGGCCGTGCTGTTATATCCAGGTAGATATGCAAAGAAGACAGAATGTGAACAGTCGGTTAAAATCAGAACCCTTACGATTTGCGCTTGCGAATTATTACAAATCATGCATTTACTATGTAAATGGGGAGCAACACACAAGGTCTGTGCAAAAAATATCGTGAATCATATGGTTTTTTTTTCATTTAATTTATTTATTCATCAATTTCTAATTTTGTCCCTTCAAAGTACTCCCCATCCCCATATTATTCGCTGATACCAACGTTTCTCAACAAAGTACTATAAATAATCATATTTTTTTATTATTTTTTCTTCCTTCGAAGCAGTTTTTATTTCCTCAATCGTGATATAGTGTCGTCCTTTCATAGGCCTCTGCAGTTTCTGGAACAAGAAAAAGGCACCAGGGAGCAGATCTGGAGAATACGGTGGCTGCGGTATTATAAGTGTGTTGTTTTGGTTAGAAATTAACGCACAAGCAACACTTCGTGAGCATCATGGACGATCATGGTGCAGAAGCCAACTTTTTTTCTTCCACAAATCCAGATGTGTCTGGCGGATTGTTTCGTGAATGTTGCATAAGATTTGCAAGTAGTATTCCTTATTGACCGTCCTACCAAGTGGCAAGAAGTCATGATGCACCTCACCCATGCAATCGACGAAAACTGAAAGCAAAACCGTCACATTCGACCGAACTTGATCCGCTTTTCACTCTTTTATTGAACCCATAATTCGTCTCTTGAGCAAATTCGGGTCCTTACGGACAGAGTCCTGCAGCTCTTTAGCAATCTTTATTCGATGTTGTTTTAGGTCGAAATTGAGAAATTTCAATCGAGTTTCACTTTATCAATATATTCGTCTGTTATTCGCGTGCTCAAGGTTTTAGCCATTGTGTATCGCTCACATCTTCTCGGCCCTCTGCGAGCACTTTATAATTAATTTTACTAATTTTACTTTAAAAAAACCGCATGTTTTGTTAACCCTACATACATAACGGGAGTCGAAACGACTCACACGCGAAACGTTTTTAAATATATCACTTTCCTAACACTGTATGCATCCCGCTGTCTATACTAGCTAATTCAGTTCGTGGTCACAGGTGTCGAATAGTGCACGTTCCTTGCAGGTAAACGTTGTATTGATTGATTTATTTATTGTCGGGGTGGGCGCACGTCAACCCTTACAAGTTTTTCGTGCCCCCGCTTCGAGTGCTCTTAATGCACCTCAAGCAGATCTGCTTCGGCGTCAGACGTCCCAATTCCTCCTCGACAAGGAAGCAGCTTCCTAAACTGTCTCTTCTCCTGCGGGAAAGTGCAACGCAGTGTGCCAGCAAATGCACTAGTATCCTCTACGCAAGATTGCAAAATCTGCACTCATCATTAGTTGTCAAGCCCATCCTTTTGAGATGTCCTCCGAGTGTGCAGTATCCAGTGCTAGCTATCTTTTATTCATTTCGATGTACGCTAGTAACTTCCCCTCATCATAAACGTCAAGGAACAGCTTCAGCATTCGAAGACCTGGAAGTCCATCCCAGAGCCTTTTGCATTCTCTATCCTCAGTTTCCTTTAGGGCCCTGTGAATGAAATTCATTTCAGTTCCGCTAAAGGGTTCAGCGCCGACGATTGCTGTCGATGCTCCTTTCCTCGCCAGTTTGTCCACCTGCTCATTACCCCCGATACCTGCGTGCCTCGGCACCCACTATAGGGTAACCCAATTGTCCGCACTAAATTTGTTGAGTGTATTGCAACAATCTGGAACCATTCTCGAAGTAATCACCGGGGATTCTAGTGCTCTCAGGCTGCTTGGCTTTCGTATAGTATAGCTATGGTTTTACATTTGTATCCTCTGCCTTTGCTGAGTTGTGTGCTTACACCGATGGCATAGACCTCAGCCAGGAAGATATTTGGCATACTTCCCATCGCTTGGTAGTAGTTGGTCCCAGGCCCAAATACTCCAATTCCTGTTCCCTCAGATGTCTTGGAACCATCCGTATACCAACTAATTGCATCCCGTCTTATGAGGCGCATATTGGATTCAACGCTCCACTTTCTCAGTCACTCAGCACTACTCAAAAATTGTTGTGAAATCTGAATGCCTTCACTAATTTAGGTATAAGATTTTCTGGAGAGCTGCCGTGGGACATGACTTTATGGCTCCGGTTATACACATGCTAAACGCTGAACTCGATTGAGTGCAAGCCTCGTCTTGCGTTCTCGGATTTTGTCTGACCAGGCCACTGCTCCATAGGTGATGATAGGTCTCACCATCATAGTGTACATGCACCGCAGGATTTCGGAGTTCCCCCCGGGAATTGCCTGTCGTGTTCCTGCACACCATCAAGGCTCTGACAGCCGTTCTACGTGAGCCAGTTGTCCAACTGCAATTCGATATACCTTATTTGATTCTTATACCCAATCTCCATCCCATTTAGATATAATGTGTGGGGTCGGTTCATATTTCTTCATCTTGTAAACGGCACCAGTGTGGTTTTATCGGGGTTAAGCCGTAGACTTGTCTCCTGGCACCAGCTATTCACAGTTCGAAGTGCCCTCTGTATATATCACACAGTGTCTCTTCGTACTTTCCTCTGGTCAGAATTGCGATATCATCTGCATACGCGTGACATATTACCCCAACTTCTGACAGTCTTCCTAAGACTTCATCTGTCACAAGAGTTCATAGTAGTGGTGAAAGAACACCTCCTTGTGACCATCACCGATCTCTACGTACGTTGATGGTGCATGCTCCCACTACACGGGACGGTTAGCCGAGCCAGTGATCAAGACAGCCAGCGAATAAAGTTAGGATTAACCTCCTTTTTCATCGGCAGCTTTTTTGCTGTTTTGTCGTCTTTCTTGTACCACCTCGTCAATCCGTTCATTTATCACAAAGCTTCCCCGAGAACGGATTTCTATGAGAAGTAGATTGCGCTCGTTTTCATTTTCCGAGAAACTGCCGTCACTTTTCCTTAGTGCCATCTGAAAGTTATGTCCCTGCTTGACCATGACTTTGTGTAGTCTAGCTGAAACAATTGTTTCCTTAACATTCTCGCAAAAGAATCTGAAACGGTGACGTTTTACCCTTCGGATTTCTTTCCCATAGTGTGTTAGAATTCTATGGTATTCATCCCAATCGTTGGTACGCTTTGCCTTATTGTGGAGTTTCCGCACCTCAACTCTAAGTTTAGCTAGTCCTTCATTCCACAACATGGGTTCTTTATCCCCTACTATGACGCGTTCAGGACAACCTTGCTCAAAGGCATTCACAATAGCCTTGTTAATTTCACCTACAGCATGCTCAAGGTCCAGAATATTTTTGGGGGTCCTTTTGACAGAGACATACTGGAGATTTCCCCACAAACGGGTGGTGTACAATGCTCAATCGGTGCGTCGTGGTTTTCTAGTGATGATGGGTTCCATCCTCAACCCCTCCAGGCCATAACTCAATATTTTAAGGTCCGACATGGAGGTTTCCTCGGCTACATGCCATCTTTTAATCAAGGAATCCTGAATCATACTGCTGACAAAAATATCCAGTACCTTCTTGCGTATTCCTTCTTGAGTATATTCCTTCTATAGCGTATTCTTGCCTATGCGTACTCTACCAACCGTATGTGTACTCTCTACGTTATGGATAATCATATTTGATTTCATTATGAACTCGTATAGTTCACTAACTCTTTGATTCGTGTCAGTACTTCCCTAAAGCTCATTATGGGCGTTAACATCGCATCTGATCAAGTGTGGAATATTTTTTCTCTCACAGTGTGTTACTATCCTTTGTACTTCCAGTGTGGAATGTTTTCCGTGTCTCCTGGCACATAGGCTGATGCAATAACTTCCTCACGAGTTTTACCCTTGACCATAAAAGAGCTCTTCAGAGGTACTAAGTCCCTTGTTAAGTATTCTGTAAGACATATATAATTAGTGTTTTTCCTTATCATAGCTCCCGCTCTGGGAGGATCCAGCAACTCTGCACAGACCATAATGGAATGGCGAGTGTTTAGGCCTCTGATGCGATTCTCATGTGTCCAGGGTTCTTGAATCAGTGAGTCACCTTGAATCACCAATTTTTTGTTTTTTAAAAATTCGTACCGAGACAGCCAAAGCCGCCTCGACATGATGAACTTAACCTGTGCTAAAAGAGTAACACCATCGTTCATTTCTCTTTGGAAGCTGCAGGTGCAAGCCCCGTTTCTTTCTCCTTGGGATCCTTGACAGAGCTTATTTACAATACTGAGAGATCCAGCTCATCCGGCAGGGTGGCCTGATGAGCTTCTTTTCTCCATGCTGGAACCACTGCTGTACCCCGTTTCATTTTGTCTGAGAGCTTCGTTGATGCCGCAGGGATATGTCCTCATGTTCCCAGTGACGCTTGCTGAATCAGTCGCCTTCACCACCCCCGCCAACAGTCACGGTTCGTAGTTCGGACTTAAAAATTTTATAAAACAATAAAGGCTTTTTTTGAAAGTTCCTCCTCGTTATTTATGGAAATTGATTTCATTCAAATGGGAGCCACGGTTGATCTTCATCGATTCAGTCAGTCAGTCAGACTACTGAGCACATTTAAGAATATGTGCGGGTCTATTTTGACAATAACTGCTTCAGTATTGGCTTTTAAATGGTCAATTGTGTGTCCATTGTCCATATAAAGTTTGTCTCCCACTATAATTCTACAAAATATCCAAACGCTTCAAATTGCAGCTCCTTGGTGGCTAATGCATAACCTCGTTTCGATTGATCATGTAGTCATCGACTTATCAACGCATTTCAGCTATTGTAACGCCCGATGTTTGGTACGGTGCACCATTTTGCTGGAATCAAAGTCGTCAAAATCAATATCTTCAACATATGGTGGAAAAAAATGTTAACATGTAGCGGTAATTGGTTCCGTTGACCGTGACAGTCGCTCTGTCCTCATTTTCGAAGAAATATATCACAATTACACCAAAACGCGACAGTCCGTACCAAACAGTAATACGCAATGGATGCCTTGGCTTCTCCAGATATTCTTGTAGATTTTCTGATCTCCAACACGAGAATTTTACTTGGTTAAGGCCGAAATACAATACTGCGTGACGGCGATACATGAGTGCGATGCGATTCTCCCTCGTCGTCACACAACGCATTCAATTTACAATTCACGCGATTTCGGGGAACATTAATGTTCATATGACAAATGTCAAATTGGTGACATTTTAAATGAAATTTGCTGGAAATTGTTTTTGATTTTCTAGAAGTTTTGAATTTGGAATGTTCCTTCGTTTAGCAAATAAAAGCCTTAACTAGGATGCACGTTTAGCAAATAAAAGCCTTAACTAGGATGCACGAAATTTTCATTCAAAATTCATTCATAATAACCAATGTACTTAAAAAGTAATTAAGGCGTTTGAATTTCAAATTTCATTTAAGCGCCATATTGCATTTAACAAACGTCACGCACATCGTTGCGAGGAATTTTCGTTTTTCCGAATATTTCCCGCCTTGCATCGACGCATCGCAATCATTGTACGATGTCGCATACAAATGTATGTTACGAAAACTGCCTGACATTTGCTGTGAAACTTTCGTATCGCAGTCTCGCACTATTGTATTTCGACCGTTACTAATCCGCTGTGATGGAAATATAATTCATCCGAAACGATGATTTTTAGGGCAAAGTCTTCATCAGTTTAAAGCTGGTTGCAGGTCCGCACAGCCAAATTATATCAAAGTGGATGGTAACTGGGCTTCAATTCCTTGACATTTATAGAGCCACAAACCAAGATCATTATGCAGAATTTTTTGCGCAAAAAATTGCGCATATTGTTAGCCATTGCGAAATACCGGTGCGCGTCAATTTGTAAACTAGGTAGCCTATATCTCTTTGCTCAAATTGTTTAACACCATTGGATGTGAACGCCAAGTATCCTCCACATTTTCTTACGATTTCGGACCAATCGTTTTTGTTGTGGAAGTAAATTTAATACATTTCTCACTCACACTCAACTTATTTCGTCAACTAGAAACAATACATTGAATTTTTGTGACAGAACGAATGGCATTGGAGTGTTGCCAGATCCGAAATAACCGGTATGTCAAATCTGTACTATATATTGGACACAGATTTTTTAAATATTTATATGTCTGACAGGGAAATATTTTTCACCCATATGGAATCTTTTGTTTTTTAGTTCCTCTAATGGTTCCTCTTATCTTTTATACCCAAGAATTGGTCCACTTTTATGCGACCCCCAACAATACCGGTTATTTATCGTTAACATTATTATAATATCATATACGATTTGTAAAAGATTGTAACAGTCGCTGCAATTTTTAAGGTTATTTTTTCGATAACGTTGGAACCTGAATTGGGAAAATGTATCATAATCGCTCCAAAAAGACCGCGTATGAGCAGGATACTCCATTTGTGAGAAATACAAATATCTTACTATCAGCTGACATAAGTTCGCATAAAAATAAGCTGTAACGATTTAAAATGGATCAATTGATTATATTGCGTTGCAATTTTTTTCGATTATAAACATGTGATTTCCACAACCAAACGCAATCACAACCTCATTCGGGACCCCTACCAATGGGACCTCGTCGCATGATCAGAATTCCTGACCGTCGATGGACATCATTTGGCACCAAAGCAATAATGCCTGCGTTTCTTATGGTGCGAAACGTTTTATGGATGATGACCACAGATCACAAGAAGTCGACGATGACCTGCGGGCAACTTCATAGGTGCGCGGTGAGACAAATTACAGGGCGGCTTGACCACTTTGATCTGCGAACACTTACACAATAGACTCTTTGGAAGCGTTGAGTATTTACGCTTCCTTCCCGCTCCATCACATACGCAAACCGATTCTGCGAAATGGTATGTGGGATAGTTGCTTTGGTAGTTGCTTTAGTCTCCAAGTTCAAGTCATTTGGAGCAAGAAAACCCCGCAAAAAAGGAATCACTGAATGGAAGCTGTTGATTGGTTGTTAATTGGAGGAACTGATGATCTTCATAAAGGAACGCATTGCAAGGCGCAAGAAGAACAATAAAACGAAGCGGAAAACGTTTGAAGAACGCACGTCGCATTAGCAATGAAGAGTATTCGTGCCGGGCATCGTTGATAATAAGGTATCATCATAGAGCCGGGGTGATTAGGTTCGACACCTAGTTTGACAAAAACCATTTTCGTGCTAGTCTCGCGCCTTGGGCTGCCGATGATTATGATAGGCATTAAATGATCCTAACGTTCTCCGTGGTACTTTGTCTCAAAATTGCTGCACTCGATACGTACGCAAGAGGATTGAGCTGTAATTTCAGTTTTTATTACTTCCCCGCGATCAGGCTAACATTATTTTGTATTTCTTGATGATACCAAATGAAAACGTCTTTCGCTAATATCACCCGACTAGTTGGTTTCGAGAACTTCTAGCTGAAAACGGAAACGAGTAGTCGTTTATGCCGATTTCAACCACAAGAAAAAGCGTCGCAGCATGTGTTCCACATAATTGAAACCCGGACAAGTCAATCCAGCCAATTTATTGGGCATTTTTGCTTCAAAACTCAATAAATTGATCAAACTTTTTTGATATTTTTTGATATTTCCCATCGCGCAACCATAATAAGCGAAATCTCTTCATCAATAAAATTTATAACTAATGAAAATCATCATCAAATGACTAACACTCACGTGCATCTCCGCGTCTTCATTCACTGTCTCCCGATTAGCAACAACAAACAACTTTGACTACGAATTGTTCGTAATGAGCGAAGAAAAAAAGGTTTGACTTGGACAATTTCTAATTTTAAGTCTAAATTATTGAAAATTTTATTGGTACGCCGCCAACCCAAAAACATTTCCAATACTTGTTTTATTATTTCAGACCTCAATATGAAATCCTACGTAATTTGCTTTAATGTCTTACTCAGCGCTCGGATACTGTTTGGTTGTCTCGCTCCAGATTTTTTGGCTCCTTATGATGCGGAGTTGGAATTAGAGATAAGAAAATAAGATGGAAAATTCGAAAACTTGTCACCAAATATGATACGACGAAGTGGTTATGATAATATGAATGTCATCATCGAGGTTTTATTTATGACGGTTATTGGGAGGAGGCCACGTAATAGTCGGTTACAGGGATCACACAGCCAAATCACCTGCTATGAAAGTCCAAATATTTTCTAAACTTTATGTTCGTCTTCACACTTTTTATGACTTTATTGACAAAGAATTGTGAGACATGTTGCACGAGATAAACTTAATTTTATGTCTATGAGCTGCCGAAGACAGAGTTCGCTTGAGGTTGTCATCAATGTTAGTCTCATATTCATTAGCAATAATTTGGCTTTGCTGATATTTTTTGAAAACCTTTTTAAGGCGCTACCATTATAGGGCAAACCATTTCAAGTGCTGAAAAGCGACGCAAATAGTTCATCTTCTTGCCAAAATTTGGACAAAAAATGGAAAGTGGTAGATCCAGGATATATGCACTACTGGTATTGGCAGATCAGTTGAACATTGGACAGCAGCGCTGCAATCATGATCTATATGATCATCAGTCCAAGAGGTATATGATCATCGAAAGGACACATTGTTTTTATTATTCGGAGGTGAAGACCATTCAAGTCCTGACCGCCGAAAGCCCAGTAGCAATTGAACTACCGGCTGAACACTTCTCCTATGACACTGAGATCCTAGCCTAGAACACTTTGCTAAATCACTTCGTACTAGGCCTCTTTTGGCTCAGGTTAAGGATATCCTTCTCTTATCGGGGATGGATGGAAAAAGAAGGACAATCAATAACATTTCCGACCCGTGCACTAAAATGCACTAATATATGTGACCTGGACTATAGAAACGTCAGAAATGCAAGAAAAACAATAATTTCAATATTAATTTTTTTTTCCTTTGGGCTATTTTCGATGTTTTCTCTTTCTTTTGATTTTTTCTCGAATCTTCACTTGGTTCATAATAATTTTTTTGGCACAGATGTCGCGGTTCGCTCAGTTGTTCTTATTTGTTTTGTGGATTTTCAGCTTTCTTCGTTGACTTGGATGTTTTCTTTGTTGATGTGGATGCTGCATTCCTTTTTTGAAGTATTTTCTGGGTTGGTAGAGGAGCAATTGAGTCAGCTTTTACTTTGCCGTGCACCAAATCTCTCAAATTATTGTAAATATACCACTGCCTCTCCAGACTGAGAGACCTCCAGTTTGATCCTCGTAATCTTCATCACAATCCGCAAACTATTGTTTCTCCGCTAGGGAATGCAATACCGGTATACCGGTATACCGAAAACCGGGATACCGTCCAAATGTTCGCCGGTATTAATACCGGTCTTCACCTTAAAAATACCGTTATTTTCGATATTGGAACATTAGCGCTAGTTGATACACGATACACGGAAGCTTGATTCGAGGAATCTCCCATTTACTTAGAATCAAATGAGATCCCGTCCACTGTAGCTAAAGGCTGTTAGTTCAGTGCGGTGTGTTTCAGTATGTAGACACAAATTGAGAGTGAAAGTTGTTAGTTTTGTGCTTGTGCAATAATTAATATATGTAAGTAAATTTCGTAGTCCTAGAGTTTAAGAACCATGAAATATGTGTATGGTAGATAAGATCAAATAAATATTTGTCTTGTAAATTGAGCAACTAATATGTTGCTTTGGCATGAAATTCGGTTTGAAATGATTACTTTGTTGCTAATCAAGGGTAGGTAGCAAAATGTAAGAAATGCACAAATGTCAGGGAGGATCCACAAGTGGCCTTCACACCCACTTGAAAACTCGACATAACATAAATTTAAAAATTAAAAGCGACGTAACAGCAGATAATGAAAATGATGCGTCTTCTTCTAGTCAAAAGCTACCAAAAACATTAAATCATTATTTTCGAAATCAAAAGAAGGAACAGTTATGTAAAATCCTGGCTCGTATGGTTGCGCGTGATGGACTACCATTTAGCATTTTCTGCTCTTCGGAGGATATAAGAAAAGGGCTACATGCAAGAGGATATAATGATCTACTAAAACCAGCTGCAACAATAAAATCTATGATCATTTAATATAGCAAGAAAATAAGAATAGAAGTTATTAAAGAAATGTTTGATTTAAAATCGAAAGGAAACCGATTTAACTTAACATTCGACAAATGAAGATCGGTTCGTAATCGGAGGTATTTAAACATAAACCAACGGAAAAATGTTCTTTTTGAGTCCCATATGTCACTATCCAAAGATCTTCCACAATTGCCACTGACGTTATTGTATCCAAATAAAATCATAAATACTTTTTTGGATTAAGATTAGGAGATCGTGGAGACATAGGAAGCGAATTTTGAACATTATACAATGACCAGAGCCTTATTATTTCCGCAATCTTTGGTGCACTGGCTCATTGTCTTGTTGGAAGTGAGAGATTCGGACACAAAGAAACAGAGAAACCACTTTTAAGGATGTGTTGAGTCAGTTCATCGAAAGCCGGGAATCCTCAGTGCTTGGAAATCGTTATTATGTCGTCAGAAGGATTGTAAAGTTTCACTTAAATTGAATTATTTTGCTCCAAATGTAATTTGAACACAATAAAAACAATTCTTTAATTCAAATCAAAAAATGCTATTAAAAATAAATTCTTGATATTCTAATTCTCATGTCAAGAATTGCTCTCACCAAATCCAAGACCTTCTAAGACACTTTTTCAGGATGTCCAGCATGTGTGTAACACCCTTTAATATTTACAGGTAAATAAGAATGATTTTATAGTGTGGCATCTTCATCGTAATAAAATCGATTGATTAGATGATATCAAAGCATTAAGACGTTGACATGAGATGATGATTTGGCGTGTGAGCGACATAATACACATCATATGGCTGAGTTACGTGAAAAGCAGATTGTGGTCTTAGTCTGGCTTACTCACATAAGCGCAGCATCATCTACTACAATCCCAATCCCATTTCGATGCCCATATCTTATACGCTGGCTTAAACGTCTTCAGATTATTTTCGTTAATCCGGATTGAGGACTATTAGGTTGTTATCTTGAAATATATTGTTCATATCTGACTTAAAGCGTCGATGTGTCACATCATAACTTGGGTAAGATATCAGAACCTATTTCACTTTGATCAACTGAGAAAAATTAACATATTTCCGAGGTTTCCATGAAGTGGACAATCGCCTAGAAGTCCAGGCCAGCAGGCTGTCTAGCATTCGCTGAATGGGCAGGTGATAGATTTGAAAATTTGAGAAATCGGGGTAAATGTCATCGCTTTCCACGAGTTCTGTTGCGGAAGATGTTGAGGTTTTTTTTAATTATCGAATGCATATACATTTTCACCCTTTGTAATGTATTATCATAAATTTCAATAAAATAATTTTTGTGGACTGCCTCATATCGTGGAAGCGAATAACTTTGTCCACTCGTTTAAGATATTGTTTAAAATTGATTGGTTTTATGATTCCTGGTACGCTCCTCTATGTTATAATTGTTATATTTAACTAATAAGCATTGCATCTGAATTACTAAAAAAATGACTTCGGAAAAATATGTTGCTGTTTTCGACAAGCATCTCTAGGATCATGTTGTTTTCGCTGATTTGAAGCTACCTCCATATTATGGCCCCCACATGAGAGGGACCGAGATTTGAATGTATTCGAAATTTGACGGAGGAAAATTATCAAAACCACAGTATTTCCAGCAAAGGTAGAAAGAGAAAATTCTTAAAGTTTGGAAGAAAATTTCTCCAGGACATACCCAAAAACCTGCCGAGTTTATGCCAAATAGACTAAGCCAAATAGACTAAGCCAAATAGACTAAGGGGTGTACTAGAAGCAATGCACTACCATACAGAGTACTAGCCCTGTATGGTAGTCCATAACATAAAATTAACAAGTCCTACATGAAATAACTACAGTCCTACATGAAATTAACCAGTGTTTTCCATTTTTTATTAAGTTATCAGAAATAACATCATTTAAAGATTTTTGTTGTTAGTAGGCTTAAGAATGATAATGATTTTAAAGATCTGCATTGAAATCATGTCATTAGAATACAAAGTTTTCCAATAGAAGCGTTTCAAATTTTAAAATTGAATTAATCATATCAATCAAATAAGACGAACTTTTTTTTAAATTTTCTATTTCTCTTTTCTATCTACCAGGTGCCCAAGTTTAAAATGGCGTTTTTTTGTCAAGAGATGGCGCATGAAACTTATTGAAGTAACCTGTTGAACCCAAAGCGCCATTTTGTTGGGAAGACTGCCCGCTACAAAACGTCATATTTGTTTAGTTGTTTACGAGTTAGTATCATACACTTCCTTTTCATGTTAAACATGTCGAATTTTGAGGCAAATAAAGAGCATTTGTGGTATGTAATGATTTTATTGTTTAATCAAAAGAAAAAGGCATCAGAAAATCATCTAATTCTTGCAGAGACTTACGGCGATCTTGCTCCAACCGTCAAGACTTGTGATCGCTGGTTTCAACGTTTCAAAAGTGGTGATTTCAATGTTATTGGCAAAGAACGTGAAAATCGTCCAAAAAAAGTTTGAAGACGACGAATTACAAGTACTAATGGACGAAGACGATACACAAACACAACAAATGAGGGCGGAGCAGTTGAATGTCACTCGGCAAGCCGTTTCCGATCACCTGAGAGTCATGGGAAAGATTTAAAAGGTTAGAAAATGGGTTCCACGCAAACTGAACGAACGACAGATGGAAAGACGAAAAACTGGGTGCGAAATGCTGCATTTACACCACGAAAGAAAGTGTTTTTTCGCAATGGGTTGTAACTGGTATGAAAAGTGGATATATTTTGAGAATCCGTAAAGTAAGATATCATGCGTAACGCCAGGACAACCTTTAACATCGAGTGCAAGACCGGATAGTTTTGGGAGGAAGACAATGCTGTGTGTGTGGTAGGATTAGACGGGAGTAGTTAACTACGAGCTTCTGAAACCCGATGAAACAGTAAATACCCTCCGCTACTGACAACAAATGATCAATTTAAACCAAGCATTGATCGAAAATGCCCAGAATGGGCTCGAAGTTACAGCAAAGTTATTCTGCAGCATGACAAAGCTCATGCACATTCAGCAAAAGTGGTCAAAGAAACGATTTCCTCGCTTGGTTGACACCTCCTATCCCACCCGCCGTATTCACCAGACCTGGCTGTGTCCTGGCCTTATACTAATCTGATTATCACCTCTTCTCATCGATGGTACACGCACTGGCTGAACAACACTTCAAGATTTTCGATGATATACAAAAATGGTTCGATGAATGGATACCAATGAAAGTTGAAGCTTTCTTTTGGAATGGTATCCACAAATTGCCCGAGAAATGTATAAAATATGTAAAAAACGAGTGCCAATACTTTGAGTTGAAAATTTTTTGCCATTGTTCTTAAATAAATGCGTATTTTCCATGAAAAAAAACAACAGTTTAAACTTGCGGCCTAGTATTTTCTAAATTCGCATTAATCGCAGACAATGCTCCGGCATCAACATATTGAGCATAAAATGGCAAACCAAACTGACCACAAAACTTTTCACACTTTTCAACGTTTTGTTTCTCAAAACTAGCCAGCGCAATCGCTCAAATAACCTCCACCGTGTAATTTACAAGCTCTCTATTTTGCAAAGCTCAGCTTATTTGCTACTATTGGTATTCGTGTATCCCTTTCTTCGTGACGTCACTCCGCAGAAAGAGTGTTATTGAACGAAGGAATTATAAAAATTTTGATTTTTAACAAAATGGCGTCCATTTGAAAAAGAAAATTTCGTTTTGAACTGAAATTTTCGGTCTAAATTGTTAAAAAATAGAAATAATTTTCTTAAATCTTATTCCTTCGTTCAGTACCTAAGGAATATATCTAAGAAGACTTAGATAAGATTTGAGACCGATCGAGAAATTGAGGTCATCGACGTTGAAAATACCGTTTTGAGAAAAACACGTTTAAAGTTTCGGAAGTTGTTTACACATAATTATTTTTTTTTTTTTCAACTTACATGGTATCGTTTATTCCAGGGGCATCAGACGGATCTTGTGCAGTCTCGATAGCATCCAATAAGTCCAGCTGGTATTGTCGTCGAGTCATTCTTCCCTCTTGCGTGCTCCCATACGCTCTCGCGTCGGAGATCATCGCAAGCTCTGCGTCCTCTTTGTCCACATAAGCATGAGCTGCAGTGCCTAAAGAAAGTCCTACTGCATTCATAAAGTACAATAATGATGGTGTACCTTCATTAAGTATAAACATGTAAAAACATAATTTGTCTGTTGCTAGCGCTTGCTGCCAACTACACCATGAACCTTCTCCACCTCGGCACTTTTCGGGTTGAGGCTTCTCATAGAGGTATAAGATAAAGACAGGCTCTATTCGTGTACATGAGCGTACGCGAGCGTCCGAAGTTTTAAACTTATCTTTTTTTCCTCTCATCAGCTGTTCAAAGCATCGGCTCCAATCGTCCCTGACATTTGTTTCATATGTAGCATGATATACGAAATGGTATCGAAATTTCAAAGTTTTCGCTCAATTAAAAGCAGATTTACTTAGCATTCGCAATGAACTATCCTATCATGGGCAAAAATACGAAAACTACATTCATAAATCACTAATAACAGCTGAAAATTGCGCAACTTTCACGTGTTTTGTTGGAGAGCATATATCTACCTAAAAATTGAAAATCATCCATCAATATTACTGCCGACATTTTCACATACAATTTAACTTACCAATTACAGCATATAAAAAGCAAATCAAAAGCATTGTCATACATTAAATAAAAATATAATAGAATATTTACATTTGCCGAAATTTTCGACTACCTTCGGTTTTAAATTTGACAGTGAGTTAACATTACAATTAGAAAAGCAAATTCTGTAAGGGAATGGTCACGCATGTTGAAAATATTATCAAATCGGTCGCTAAATTATGCACTTTAATCAGTCAACGTCGATTTAAAATGCGCAAACGATAATATTGAGCATTTCTAATTCTCATTAAGCATATGGAGCATATGAATATACTCATTAATGACATTCACAACGGAATAAAAGATTCGAACATATTTCATTTGCTTAGTGTAGCCTTGAGACCAGCTTTAGATTGCAATTTCGCCATGTTCAATCGGCTCGAGCAAATTAAATCCGAAGTCGATCAACTGTGAAGATTATATGGAATGGGCGGGCTTAATTTATCGGGAAATGATGATCGTGCAGAGTTAACATTCCCGTTACGTGTGTTCATAGGCAGTACAAATTTGTTTATGATGGGGCACTTAATGTGATGATATATTTTCGTAATTTTATTGATCTAAGGACAAAATATTGCTAATGAATATTCGGATGATAAAATGCAAATGATAAGAAAATATGTGGTTGAATTATAGCTAGCAAAGATGATGATGTTTGTGACCATAGTTCAGATAGTGAAATTTTTGACCATGCATTTATACTACCTCTGATTACTTTTAAGTAAGTATTTGTGAGTTTGTGTTAATAAGCGTTATTTTTGTTGATTTCGGACAGAAATGAAAGCGTAGGGCCTCTCTGAATCTACTTCCTCTATGAGGCTTCTCATCAGTCGAACAATACTGATAATATGTTCCTCAAATTGCATTATGCATATTATACATATTATCAGTATTGTTCGACTGTTTTCGTCTGGTTTTTACTAGCTCGCGGAGTCGTGAACTTATTCTCTTCTGAACATGACCGATACCAACTTCATCACTTTACTTCAGTAACTTATTTGCTAGTCCGGTTCTGACTTCACCGGCTTTCGATTGCGCTGACGTGGCCTTACAAATTCAGGTTTATCTCCGAAAATGCGACTTCAAATTTTTAGAGAATTTAAATCAATAAATAAAAAATTGAGAAAAAAGGAAAGGATTCAGATTAAAAGGGACAGGCAAAATCACAGATAAAGCGATCGGAGAACTTACTAAATACTATGGTCTTGATATCCGCTGAAATTCACATTGTGTACAAGCCATGGAGGACGCGATATGGGCTACGTGTTACCACAAGAGATCCAGGGATCAAAAACCACAGCATGACAAGTTTCTATCAGGAGAAAACAGCTGGTGTAGGTCGCGTAAGGCTGAAGCGTCGGATACTTTGTCTGTAGCCTTGTGCTTAGTCTCCTCTTAGTGACACTGTTCTGAAGGCCATCGAGCCAATTTACAACGTCTTGTTGTCGGACCATTTGCCCGAGTTTGGGTGCTCATACTCGAAACATTAATGAGTAACTTAATAATATGATTTGAATGCGTGCGCCCAAACATCTTCATTCCGGCGCAGATGTGGTCAATATTGCTACAGAATTAGCAGTGATTAACTTCAACGAAGGTGAGGAATCATTGTAAATTGGCATGGATTTCATGGGTGTCCGAATTGGCACATTAGCCGAGAGCATGGTTCATTCACGGGACAAAGCAAGGATCCAGCGCGCGGAGAGACCGGTGAACGCCGCAGCAAAAAAGGGCCCGGGTTGAACAGCGGGAGATGTTAGCGGCTCAATATGCGCAGCTAGAAGAAGAGGATTGATCCTCCAAGACCAGGCATTGCCGATTAGCCATAATTATAAACACATTTGAGTAAACACATTACAAAACTTGAAACGCGTTTTTCTCGAAAACACGATTTTAAAAAAGGATGACATTCTCCTAGCCACTGTAATTAACATATCGACCTGAAATTCGGAGAGCATACTTAGAAAATATGTCCTTACGGAATGACGAATTGTTTTTTCGATAGATACATTTTTGCATTAATTATTAATCTTTTATGTAAAAAAAACGTGGAAATTCGGTTTTTTTTTAATTACCACCATTCTCCGAAATTTGAATTAAACGAAAAGCCCATCCGTCATTCCATGACCAAAGGGTCACAAATTAATAATATGCTTTGAATTTGTGTTTCAGATCAACTAGGAGAGGACAGTGATGTCAGCCGTCTACCACCCGATTTGAGGACATGTTTTCGCGGCGCTGCAACAGCCGCCATTTTGGTTTTTTTTTCCAAAAAGGATTTTTTATAACGTTTTTTATATCGTGAATAAAATCAAGAAAAAAAATCGAACTCAAAAAGCTTTACTCGTTTCCTTGAAAAAATAAAAGGTTAAAAGCTGAAATATGACACTCCAAGGACAAAGTCTCCCTTAAGGGGGTCTTACTATATAATACCTCATTTCCGAGCAATATATTCAAAAATTGATTACTAGTAAACTACAAATGATTTTGGGAAGTAGTTTTTTGTAATGTTATCATTCATTATTGAACTTTATATAGTTTTTTTGGTTTTACTTCTCATCCCCTTGGCTATGGATAGACACGAGCTTTTTCAAAAATTCAAAAAAATTATTATAGTAATAGAATTTTGAAAAAAAAAATTTTTGGTACTTTTTTTTCTGCTATTCAAGGCTGTTAAAAACTTTTGGACAAGAATTTCAAAAAAAGCTCGTGTCTATCTGTTGTGACATGTTTTCTGATAATCAAAATGTTTAGTATGACAAGATCGGTCAGGTAGATTTTTCGAAAACGTTCACCCCATCTCAAAAAAGATGACCTTTGGAAAAACACGTTTAAAGATTGACAACGTAATATAATATTGTTAAAAATTCTTACGATGAATCTGCGATCCCAGGTCCGTAGATTTCACCTTCTTATTCGAGGAGGAATTCGCGTTGAGCCACTTGCTCTTCTCTTTGCTCGCTCTTGGCCCTTTTCGCTGCATCAGTCACCCTACGCTCCGAGCGGTCGATGCGATGCTCGTCAAGTCGCGCGGTGCACGCCTCTGCTTCATGCCCCAACGTAATTCCCAAAGTATTCATGGTTTTGAGGATCGTTCGGTATCGTTCATTGAATACCATTACCGCCAAACAGGTAGCAATGTAGACCATCTGCTTATCTGAGTGCAAATGTTTGGGCGCCATTAGCCAAATGCAACTATTCAAGGATTCGTTGCTGTTCTGCGTGAAAGCTCCGATGCACCGCTGTAGCAAATCGGTCGAGGACAAGTCTCGGTAAATCGGCTCGATAGCTTTTATGACTTGAGGACTCAGAGGAACACGTGTATGCTCAAAAGTTGCCAAAGTGCCGGTTGCTTCGGCCTGACGCCACTTGCACCAACTCTCCTTGCCTGGTGGGCACTTTGAGTGCTTAGGATTATCATCACTTGAGCTGCAGTGATCTAACGTAGCCCAAATTGCCTCCCTCATATTTTCAACGGAATCGGGATTTCTTGTTATCGCCAAACCGTAAAATTTCGTAAGTTCCCCGATGATTTTGTCTGTCAGCTTTCTTTTTCCTTTCCCTCCGAGACCTTTCTTGGATTTTTTCATGTTCCTAAGCCTCGTGCCCATCCACTTTTCCACATGGCCGACGCATTCTTTTTTTTTAACGAGAATACTGTCTCCGTATGGTTTTGATGAAACTATTCCATTGTAAGTTTTGCTGTTACCATCACCCACATACGTAACGTACTTCACGCCATACTTCTCTGTGGATCGTTTGAACATCTCCGTTACTCCGTCAACTTCCATTTTTTCAGAGCTTCCTTCGTGGTTTGCGTGACAATCTTGTTCATGGCTTTTATACCATTCTTCGAAATCATCTGAGCTCCCATTTGTCAACCTTTTCTGGGATGTGCAGGCTTGGCAAAAACTAGATTTCACTATCGCGTCTATTACTTTTTTGCTGTGGATTCCAATGAGTGTTGAGACACCGAACAAAGAAGAAAAACCTCTCTTCTTCTACGTTTCATTCCCCGAAACTGTCAAATTATTCTCATCGTTTCCACACAACACACTTAGTTCTTTTTCTAAGTCGACAGCTTTGTTTAAAACAGATTTGTATTCAGCCGACGCCATGGTTTCAATGTTTTTCAGACACGCGTAATAAGCACAGACCGAAATTCCACTACAAATGTCCATTGAACGTTTCGTTTGCTGGGACATTAATGTCCCAGCAAACGAAATATAAAAACTAATCTGCGGTTAATTTCATACGCATTGTTTATATATGGACATGAAGGATTAGTTTTTTCACCGCACTTGCACTCCATAATAATAATGAAACCCGCGCCACGTTTCGAACTCTGGGAAAATTTCAATTTTTCCTTGCACACCTTGCATATTGCATTTTTCGCAATGACGGACAAAACAGTCATGAAATTCAAAATGCAATACAAAAAACCAGGAGTAGTTTTCACTTCCACTGATCGCCTGGTCTTGATTTTTTTCGCCGACGTGCTTGCATACGCTGTTTCCTTCTCCGCAACATGCGGGTTCGGGGTTTTTCTTTTCTTGATACGACCGCCAATACGACTACGACGCACTGTTCGCGATCCTTTTTTATCCATTTTCCACTAAAAATGAAAAAAAAGCGAAAAAACTGAATAAAAACTCCGACCGAAACAATTTCAAAACAAGCGAGATGTTCAAGGTGCCAACGTTATTTTCAGACTGAATCAAAAGTAAGAAATAAAGAGTTTTTTTCAAAAGAGCATCTCAAACACTAACTGATGGGAAAAATGTAAAATGGTTTTCACAACTCTTCACAAAATCAGTTCCGCACTTCGAAAAACGGTCCCACGCGGGACTACAGCAGAAACGTGAAAAACGACCGCGCGTGACCGTGAAAAATGCTCTGTCACTGCCAAACGAGCCCGTCGACAGTTCAATCCTTTTACCAGCGTATTTCTAACACTATTTAAATGAAAAAAATTTAAAAAAAATCGATTTTTTGAAACTGTTACATAGTAAGACCCCCTTAAATATATGTACATCCCGAAAATATAAAAATTCCAAAACTGCGTATAACGGCTTAATGACGTTTTATCAGGAAAACAATTGTAAATTGAAACGGCTGCCAAGATTGCTCTGAAGGAGATTTATTGCCGAAACAGAAACTTACAAATAAATAGGAGATAAATGCGCTTGTATTATTTTGAGGAAAGTATACCATATCACTTTACCAAGGATACAGATGCATCTGTTCCGGAAACACATTTCGATTAAGAGATAATCTTTCTTAAAAGTCGCAGCCGTTCAGTTGCATTACTGAGTACGACATTTTCTGTACATTGACCACATATGCAAGCCCAAAAGCGATTTACTACAATAATTATTCATTGAGACACGCTCTCATTCTTTGATATCCGCAAAAATCGTTTAATTTTAATTCATTACAACTTATATCGCAAGCAACCTTAGGATATGTTGGCGTGTTTACTGCTTGCATATATATTTCGAATGATCTTTTTTCAGTTATCGCCATAGGATGACAACCAAGATATTGGAGGAAGGTCGAAAAGAAATTTCCTTTTTTTATAATGTGTTCACTTTCCATCGAGCTTGCAATCTAAAAATGGGATTCCATAGAGTCCGAACAGAACTGTAATGGCTTCTTCGGCACATTTCCTATGATCCAGAATGTATTGTCAATGTGTGGTTATCGGAACCCTGATCATTCATATTCACAAAAAAACCTTTTGCCTCATCAGACAAATAGTCGCTGTACAAATTGACCACCTAGCGTTTTATGTTTATACTCGATCCCTGAATCTTCCATATTCCCAATGACTTCGACAAGAAATTCCAATCGTATCGACCACTATAAATAATCCTTCCAGATGATATTCCCTCGTTCGTTTGTTCATTCCGATTAAATTTATTTATTATGTACTACGGATTTGGTGTGTGTTGGCACTGCATGAATTCCTCCTTGACATCTAACTGTGCGAGGATCGCCAGATCATCCCAGATCACACACATGTAACTATCGGACCATTGAGATTCTAGCACTTCTGTATTGATCAAACAAAGTTGCCGGAGAGCTCGTGGAAACTCTACCAGTCGGTCGATAGTGAGGTGCAATCAAATCAATACATTCGCCTTTGAACTGCTTTGGTGGAAAGTTATCCGTTTTAACGAAGCAGATGATGGAGTGTCTTGACCCCAAAAATGAATATTGTGATCTTATAATGAATAATAAAATAGGAAAATTGAAAATTGGAAAGATATAAATTGTGACCACATTGGTTTGAATGAGAAAAACTAGAAGAAAAACGAATGTTTTCCACTTGTTTTCTTGAAAATGTTTAAAGTCAAAATTTTTCAAGTAATTAATAACATAGAGTTAAGTCTACATTATTCCTGTATATTCTGATAAGCGTCGACTCTTAATTCTTTGCTACATCTCATTCACAATTGATCTCAGTCTAATCCTGCTCTGACTTATCAACCCGGGATTCAACATTCGAACGTATTTAGCATCAGCTGAACGGGTACTGGTGTGAGTGTCTTTTATTCCGTGGAACGCGAAGAGGTTGTTACGGGTTGTTTGACTTCATCCCTTCCCGAGATCTCCGCGGCACTGTCACCACGCGATACGGACGAGAATGGTATCCCGGAGTTGGAGGAAGAAGCGCCACCACGATTCAAGCCACGATGCTGGAAGGAGTAGGGGAAGCAGAATTGTAGGTAAGAAGCATAGATGTAAGACTACATTGTCCTTAGTAAGTTAGCGTTAAGGTAATAATAGTAGCATTAACCAATGATCTTTCGACACGCAATACGAACGTACAAAATACGCAATTGGGACCGAGTGAAATGTCGCGGGAAAAACTGGACAAGTTATGTGATCAAAAGTTCACCTAGAGTTTTGATAACCGATCAAGGGATCAAAGATTAACCTTTGGAAATAACTCACGTTAATACGGTAACGCAGACAGAAGAAAATTGGTGCAATTAAATTGAAGTTTTAACGAGTGAGGGTTATATACCGGCGCGTGTGAAAATCGAACAGAAGCTGATCACTCCCGTCGACCGGACCATCACGGCGAGGATATTTATCGATACTTAAACTTGAACGACGCTACACACATATGGCGCTACCAAGGCAGGCTGGAGGAGCGGCGGCAACAACAAAGCAACACTACGGGCACTAAGGGCATTTCAACCAGATCACTACCGCCGTCGAAAGTGGCGGAAACGAAGACCACTAAGAACACCCGGAGCCAACGTCGAAGTCAACCACCTGACGCAACGCAGGGAATTCGAAAAAAAAACAGGGGAGGCTATGTTTTTTACTCACCAACTTCCCTCTTAATGGTGGAGTCTTCTTTGAAGTCACTTTCTTCAGTGAAATTTATTTACATTGTTATGTAAACAATGCGAACTGTCATCATCGCGGCGAATGTTGGGTAAAGTAGTTCGCGGCGAAGATTTGCGGCGATCTACGCCGAACCTGCATTACAGCGGTGGCAGGCGAAGCAAACGTTAATTTTTGGTTCCAACGAGAGGTGAATGTTCGAGGAACGGAATCTTGGTTGGTGGTAGCCGTTAAGGAAGATATATAAGGACGAAGGTGAATAGCGGTCGCTCTCTTTTTTTAGCGTTGGGAATGGGACGAGGTAGACGAACAGAAGGAAAGTGACTGGTCGTTTAAAATTCTATTAAAGATAAAAATAAAGGACTAAAGACGTGAGAGTGCTAGTGTAAAATTTAGAAACGATAGTGATAAACCTTGCAAGGACAAGAAGATAGACGTGCAGCCCAGTGAGTGAAGTCTAAAACGCGAAATCTAACTTATCGGAAAATTAAGTCGATTCAATTCGCGAGTGCGCGGCGCGACCGGACCGGAGCAAGGGGCCCATCGTGGAAGACTAGTTAGTGGTAGTCGTAAGCTAGCCTTAAGTTCTTCTCGTGTTATTTTCTTTTTCTTTAATCTCTTGTTTTTTTTGTTCTTTGTCGTACATTTTTCTTTAGGAATAAATATCAAGAATTACCGGAAGTTTTCTTTTTCTTAGGTGAGAGCTAGATTGTTGCTTATATTGCAGGTTTCCTTCCGGCTTTGTGAGTGGCGACGAAGCGGGGTGCGCGTGAACGCGAAGCGCGCGTACACAGTGAGTTGGAGGTTCCACGGAGGTGACGTCGGGGGGTGGTGTGAGGATTCCGTGTTCTCTCCGAAGTTGATTTGGTGTGGCGACAATTTCCTCTTCTGGCTTCGCCCCGTGTGTTGTCAAGTAGTGTTCTTGCTTTTCTTTCAGGAGCGTAATCCAGACGAGCCGCATTCTCGCTTGGCGGCTCATCAGGGCTTTAACTGGGTAAGCGAGTGGCGCCCACGCCCGTCTTCGACGAGCTACCGGAGCCCAGAGCCCTAACCGGAGGGGTTTCGACCTAGGACGTGCGAAGTCCTAGACGTACCGGAGTAATCCCGGTAACAAGGTTCAGCAAAAATTTAACGTGGATCTTACAGTATTCCACATATAACAAAAAGGGATCCTGGCTCCGGTGTGTGTATACAGCCTCGGCCAAAAGTATGAAGCACCCCTATGAGAATCGATTTTTTTCGAAAGTGTTAAAAGGAGTAAAATGAAACAACTTAATATAGTTTGCACATGAGTTTTTTTGTAAATGTATCAATATTTTGTAGCCCCACCTTTTACCAGTATCACAGAATAAATTCTTCTTGGCATAGAGCTAACAAGATTTTTGCATACTTCCACAGTGATGGCGTTCCACTCTTGACGGAGGCAACTTATGAGCTATTCTTTCGAGTTGATTGTGTGACGCCGGACCTTACGCTTTAAGATCGTCCATAAATGCTCGCTGGGATTCAGATCTGGTGACTGAGCGGGTCACTCCAGGAGATCGATAGAGTTTTCTCGGCACCATGCCATAGTCCGGCTTGATTTATGGCACGGTGTGTTGTCCTGCTGGAATTGAGTCCCATCCACATTCGTATTATACTTTGCACTGTCCATTCAGCCCACGCAAATGAACATTTCTCCGATTCCTACATCAGACATGCAGCCCCAGACCATTATGCTTCATCCACCGTATTTGACAAAAGGAACCACACATTCGGGCTTGAACTCTTCTCCAATTAGACGTCTCTCAAAGACAGCGCCAGGAGTGCCAAAAACATAAAGTAAACGTTTTAGAAATTATCATTAAAAACCGGTTTGTGTTTTATTTCTCAATTATATTTATTTTGCCATTTTGAAATCCAAGCTATCTAACTTCTCAGGGAGCTCCTCTCAGGGAGCAATGACTTCTCCCGGGCTTTGCATACTTTCTGGCCAACTTTTTGAAGTCTTTGACGAATCGTTCTAACAGAAACTGTTTTCCCAACTTCCACTGAGCATTCAGCAGTTAGCTCAGATGAATTTCGCTTCCTATTTTTCAGAGACTCTCTCACTAATTTTCGATCGTCTCGTCGATTTGTTACACGCTTTCGGCCTGCTCTAGGCAAATTGATATGTGAACCAGTTGCGTCGAACCGTTTTAATGTCACTTGTACTGTACTTGAGCATTTTACGGTTCTCGATATTTCTACTTGAGATTTGCCTTGTTCGTTTAAAACTTCATCGCGTACACGTTTTTCAAATGACAGTTTGGCTATTTTAGGCATAGTGTACTGTAATCTACACCACGTATCACGAAATAATGAAAAAAGGTCACTAGAACACGGTATTATAATATATGACATATTATCTTTGGGTACACAAAAAGGTCAGGTCCTAAAATTGTATTGAAAAATACAAAAATAGGTAGAAATGAGATAAAATTAGAAAATTTTGAGATTTTTAATTACTTTTCTAGAACCAGCATAGTGCATCATTAGGCATCAGGTATTATTATTTACAGTGATTATGACACACATGAAAAATTTATGCGGTGCTCAATACTTTTGGCCAAGGCTGTATATATATCTAGTACTTTCTTGACTTTTCATGTAAAGCTGTCTTTAAAGGTAAAACGCTGAAGCGAACCAGAAGACCGAAGATCAGCAGAATACAAAGGAAAGGTAGAGGACGTAACCAAGAGCAGCGCAGATTGCTTCGCAGTCAAACATTGATATAAGAATGGCGACGAGCTCAAACAAAGGAGATGAGATCAAAGAACAAGGAGAAGGCACTCGATGGACATGGAATCCGGGCCAAGAGATTCCAGACAGCGCTAATAAAAGGAGCGGCGAGGGCCACAAGGAAGCTTTAACAAAACGAATATAACACTTCCACGGACGCTCAGCAAGAAGAAAGACCCAACGAGTTAAGGCGAGCAAAAGACCACAACGAAAACTCGGCAGCAGGAAATTGTCGTGAAACCTCAGGATGTCCGATTCTAAGCAGGTGTGATGAGGGATATCAGAGGAAAAATAAGACTCGGGGACAGAAAACTGCCATTTAAGCAGACCGAATAATCTGGTCGATTTACATACTGGCTGAATTCGGGGCAGAGGCGAACAACAAGGACGTATTCTGTAAGAACCAGTCAAGAATGTCCTCCGTAAAAAAGTGGGAAATTACCTCTGTGACCTGGAATACGCTGATTATGCGTATCCTGTCGATTTTCTATAATTGGGTGGGACATTGAAAGGGTGGAAGTCTAAAGGTTTATCTAGGTGCTCACAGTAGTCGTGCCGTTGCAGGAGTTTTTGCAGGTGGATGCAAGAGATAGCAGGTCAAGACATGGAAACTCAACAATGAGCATAATCGCGACTACTTGAAGCGCGTCCATACCTCATCAAAACCCCGGCACGGCAAGTTGCTAATATTATGCTGGTTAACTAGAATCGCTTGAAAGTGATGCGAGTACCACAAGCTTGAAGTTGAAGCTCACCTGACACAGAATCGTGGCAGCACCGTGCCGGGTGCCAATTTCCCAGCCTAGTCAAACGGCGCTACGACTTTAGAGCACTTTGCTCTACCATCTATGCGACCGCACAGGTACTGAGCGCAGTCCAAAATGCTGGGGTATGTAACCATACCGAACGACGGATCGTTGTTTTCGTAAAGCTCAAAGTAAGGAACGCCTATAACTTCACTAGATAGGTGGATATTTTGAATAAAATTTAAACCCATTTTCTAATTCCTGAGTATGTTATGCAACTTCTTATATTACATGAAGAACAAAAAGCGTGGTTATGCCACGGCCCAAAGCCAGTGAAGGATGAAGGTTACAGAGACTATTACCCAGGGGTCTATCCTCGGTGGAGTCCTGCGAAACGCGTCTCACAACACAGCACTAGAAGCACCGAACAATAAGCGTAACTTGGACTAGGTATGCTAATGCGTCGATTGAGGGACTGGTTGACTTCTCGCGCTCTCAGTTTAGCGCTGAAGAAGACAAGCGGACATTTCGACAAATAAAAGAATCTCTAGAGTGATCATTGTTGTGATCAGTGGCTTACTAATCGAATCGAAGCTTAGTACCTCGGGCCACTGATCAACTCAAAACTGAGTTTCTTTGAGCAAATCAGAGCATCGGCTGAGAAGGCTGCATCAGGCGTGTCGACTCTGAGCCCTAATATATCGGCTCTGAAATATGGGGCAATGCTTTCAATAAGAAGCTTTATCGAGAGTGCAGAAAAAAGCAGCCCTGAGGATTGTATCATCATAACCTACAGTCTATGATTCGGCAGTGAAAGTCAATACACGCGTGATGCCTATCGCCTTCCTTGCTCGTTAGCGTGGCGCCGTTAACCAGCGTCAACACGAGGATTCAACGGGTACAATTGCCCGGAAGGAGACAAATCGCTTACTCATCGATTGGAAGCACTCTTGGGTGAATCGAATGAAGAAAATTAGACCACGCAGCTCATTCCGGATCTGAGGGCAATCGAGGACACGGTTAGACTGACTTTTTACAAAACCAGTTTTTAAACGTGCATTGGTGTTTTAAATCTGATCTGCACAAGATTGCTAAGATACCAACCCCAGACTGTAGATTTTGCCCAGTAGAGGTAGACGTTCGCTACGACATGGTCGCTCTGTTGCTTGGATCGGTTGACAAATGGAATCAAGTGGCAAATTATGTTCGCAAACTCCGGAAAAATAGAATGGATTAACAGCCGAAAGCGCAGGAGTTGGGATACCACTTGTCTAGCAATCCTTGTTCTTCCCTCCTTCTCCGCAAAGGGAATGATTTTCCAGCTTGAAGACATCCGATGGCACAGCAAAGCGAGACCTGGACCAAAATGAATGTATCAAACGGTTTTAAGCTAGATTCTCAAGTTGACAGGGGACGGTGTTTAATGGGTAGTCCAGTCACTCACAAGCATAGGAGCCCTTCAGAGAAAGGCCTGCTCTGTCCTGCTGCGCAGATTCTTACAAAACACCGATCAGTCACCGCGGTTTTAGTAATTACAGCTATGGTTGCGATCAGCCTGCTCATCGGAGAGGTAACAGGCATCTTTATCCGAAAACACGAAAGTAATAAGGGAGTTGAAACTAGTGACAAAGTACGACGAAGATATCCAGAAATTGCAAAAGAACCTGAAGATCATGAAAAAGAACCAGTCGGGCCGTGGACAATTTAACCCTTAACGATCCTCTTCTCTTTTTGAACGGATTTATATAAAATGTAGGAATAAGTGGCACTTACTTCGAGGCCCCAGAAGAAGAGTTTTCGCTACCATTTAAGGGTATTCTTTAAGAAACAGAAGTTTGCTATATAGTCATCCACCCGATCTACACCACCCATATTTTTGGTATTGTTCAACACTATGTCAGGCTTCTGGATTGTAATAGGTTCGCCATGTCGTAATATTCGTCTGTAATTTCTGACACTTCCCAAGTACCAAGAAGTGTTACAAACCTTTTGTCCTTCTTGGAAAGGAGTAAAGTATTATTTTTTCTGCAGGCTACTATGTTTGCTTTTGAAAATTTCGGATTCTTTATTATAAGTGGCACACTCTTTCTATTTGTGGTTAATGTACCAGTTAAGTGGCATTCCATTTTCGGTAGCTCATTTGCCAATGGTACACTGGTATAATAGCGATCTGTATACTTATTGTAATAGCCAACGTTATCAACAAGCTTCTTGAATAAATGCAAAGGAATTCGAGTAATTACAGGGAGATCCAATCGAGGAGGAATGTCTGAAATTATGCTGCCATAATACTACATAATACATAATAGCACATAATAAATGTACCCTGTGTTTGACTCAGCTAGTACATATATTCTTATCCCCCACTTTGTTTTTTTAGGATTGTAAGTAATAAAACTTACTCTTCCTTCAAATCTCACAACAGACTCATCAACGGAAATATCTTTATATGGTACAAAATACTGTAGGGAATTTGATATTCTAGACGGCTGCTAACTTTTTGAATACGATTCCTCATGCTCTGATTACCGGGAAGGTTTTCTTTTAAATGGAGCATCCAAAATATTTGCGAAAATCTATTTGTCGAAAATGTGTTTCAATAGAATTGTATCGTACAATTCTTCTTGGTTGACCAATATTCTTCCATGTTGGCTCCAGTCATTATTCCCATATTGAAAATGATTCCAAGGAAGGCGAAAAATTCTTTATGTTCAACATTCTTCCATGTTTTCCAAATTATTTCCTTTGACAAAGAATTCATCACTTTTATTTTCTGCTAAGCATAATTGTTTGTCATCTTTATTATACTATCTATCAATTCGTCTGTGAAAAATAATTTGAAAAAGTCTAAGAGTTTTTTGATGTGAGTTGTAACTTGGGGACCTGCAAACTTCGAAAAAGTATTGAATGTTATTCGAGGTGAAAAGTCATCACCTTCTGTAACATCTTTCCATTCGATACGCTCATCATTAGTATCATGTTTTTGATTTCCATCCTCACTGTAAATTATATTTGGTATTATTCTTCTCTTTTCAGGAAGTACTTCACGGTCGCTATCATTTTAGTCATTATCGTGGCTTTCACTTTCATTTTCATCAATAGAAAAACTGAATTCAACCTTATCCTCACTACTGCTATCATCGAAATTGTTGTTACCATCGTGTTTTATTCTTTCTGAATTTCTTGCCATATTTTACGGTTTTAAACAAAATAAAACATTATAAACTAAATTGTGTAAAATAACTCCTGAAATGTGTACGCTTTCTTGTAATATCAAAACAAGACTGAATTTGTATTCAAATAACACAAAAGTGCATGTACAAAAAAAAAACAGTAAAACATAACGGAACATAGATAACGAGCAGAAAAAAAAACTCACACAAACGCCATGACACAATACTTAATGTGTCACTTGTAAATACAGCAACAGTAATTGTAATATAAATAATAAAATGGTTTTTGGCGCCATATATGCGCAATTTGACACAGTAAGTAAAAACGTCATGCTGCCTTTGGACCGTTAAGGTTTAAAACCGTGAAACTAACTCCTACTAGACCTGTAAACTTTGCAGATATGATTGTTTACAATCTTGTCTCACACAGGCTAGTAAGTGAAGGCAAAAAAGATGCTCCAAGCAACAAATCCATGTATAAGATATTTGTGATAAGGTGAAACTCAAATAATAAAAGAGCAACGTCTAGATATGATTGAAGATATACTGAACACAGATAACAAATGAAATCACAAATGAAATGAAGCGTTTCGTTAAGGCAATTCTAACCAAAATGAAGACGCAGAATATGAGAATATTTAAGGTAGTAGTCTGGTAACTTATGCCTATTTTCATGACTTCTTTGGAGGGTGGTTTTTATAGGAAAATAAAAATGAATTATCTTGAATATTTAGAGTGTCTTTATTTACAGATTGAAAATATAAAAAAAAATTTATTTGAAAAAATTTAATAGTTTATTGCTATTATTATTGTCACTCGAAGTTGGAACCTCAAAAAAAATGCACGTGGGTGGCCCGGGTGATTTTGGCTCTTGATGTTATCTGAAATCAAATATTCTTGATTATTCTTAATCTATAGACATGTCATTCTGGTCGGAACTACTGAAGTTAAATTTCAAGGGTAAATAAAAAAATGGCGGACTTTGAAAAAAAAGTCCTTTTATTTTAGCAAAGAAAGGGTTGTAAAATAAAAAGTTAGGGGCGAAAAAAATTCTCGTTAGTACCGACGAGAATTATAAGTGTGTAGAACAGCCTGTTAAAATTTGAAAGCAATCGGTTCAGTAGAAAAAAAGTTAGGACCCGGGCCGACCACAAAAACAATGTTTTGAGAAAAACGCGTTTAAAGTTCAACAACAAATTTTCATAAGTAAACTTATACTTACGTCAATCGTCTATGCCTGAAGCGTATAATAGGCCTTCATCCTGTTCATAGGCATCATTCTCCGCAACTTTGTCCGCTCTTCGATTCTTTCGGGCTTCTTTCGATGACATTGCTGTGGCATTTTCCGCTTTTGCCATCCGAGATTTATTGTAGGATTTTGCAAACGCGACAGCGCACAGGCCGAGCGTAACGTCCATGACTTCCAATATTTTTAGTACTGGGAAAAATCCTTCGTTAAATATACATGCTGCAGTGAATGCAGCAATTTCTAACGTTTTTTGGCCTACAAAAATATTTTTTTGTGCAAAACTCCAAACACAATGATTAAAAGCCTCGTTATTATTCTGTGTGTTTCTTCCTAAACATCTTTCCAAAAGATCATCTGATGACAGATCTTCGTAAATTGGTTCCAAAAGATTTGCAGTGTCTTTATCGAAAGCAGGTGGATGAACAAACGTATCTTCATGACCTTCAGACTTCATCATCAGCTTTACAAATCAAAACACTTTCTAAAGCACTGAATACTAAAGTAAAACTCAAAAGAGCGTACGTTGAGCTCTCATCAATGGCCACTTCAATATCTTCTTCATTTTTTAATTTTTCAGCAGACTTGCTCACAAATGTTACATCTTTTTCAGCAGTGTATCTATTACCGTGAAATTTTCGCTTAATGCCTGGATCTCCAGGACTTTTCGTACTACGTTTTTTTTCCTTTCCTATCCATCTTAGATGCTTACGTGTCAACGTACGATCAAATACTAACAGAGTACTGTGAATTTTAACTTAAATATACTTTAAAATAAATATATATTATATATACATAAATATATATATAAATATATATAATAGAATAACAGAGTCAACCCAGGTATAAAAAATGCGCGCAAACAATAGAAGGGTCCAAGCGGTTGCAGCTGCCGGTCGACCTTAAAGGTTGGACTCCGAGGCGCTCTAGGAAACTTGTTATAACTCCCGAAATATTTGAAATTTTCACAGTATATTCTCAAGACATTGTACTTTCAAATTAAGCAAAAAAAAATTTTTGAACCCAATCGGTGTGTGTGTGCAATCGGCCGTACAATGTCTTGTGCGACAAGGAGTCCAAGACCAAGAAATAAGATTCAACTGTCTAACCCTCATAATTAAAATTCGAATTTGCCCTCACTCTAAAGTTCATAAAATTATTCCTAGACAGTAACTACAGTATCTAGGCACGAAATAGATCATTCTACTACCCTAAAGAAGGTAGTATTACCAATAACATATTTGTATTTCTTTATAGGCTCACTGCTCTCCAGATATCACAAATCCAGAAACTTGCTCTCGTATTTTTTTCTATTGATAATGATTTTTTATTTTATTTTAAATATTTTAATATACTTTTCGCTTTTAATTTTTTATTTAAATGCTTCTTGTTTATTGATCCTGATTACTTCAACGTAATTTTGATTATCTTTGTCTTTATGTGGATAATATTTCGCGCAGAGGACCTTCATCAGTTTGCCAAAAAGGTTTCCCGCCAATTTCAAAAACATGATTGTTGTTATTATTGTTTACTTAAAAATTTCACCTCAAGCTGCTTCCAAACTGCATTTGCTTAGTTCCTTCTAGAATAATGGTATAATGTCTGGCTATAATGATAGGTTTGCTCACTACTTCATCGAAACTACTACTATGCGGACTTGTGTCCTTGTGTCGATATTCAGTTTCTCACTATCTCTTCACATCGCAGGGAATCATTTATTTGTTGCAGATATTTGTTTGATTTATTTTATCAAATTTTCGAATGTATTGGAGCCAGGACTAAGTCGGCAGATTCCTTCCGGTTGTTTGATATGAGAACAGGCCACATTATGTAGCTCTTTTCGAGAAACAAAACAGCATTCCTGTTTCTTCGTCAGAGGATTTTTAACTCTTTTAACTATTGTAAATCGATGTACAACAATTGAACTAGATCTAATTCACCCAAAAATAAATTCTATAAACTAGAATTGCGACATAATATGGTGATGGAACCACATTCTTTCCTTATACGTAACAACTATTAAATGTTCCCAATGACACATCCCTCAAGAGCGAATTTCAAATCAGCATCCCAATAATACCTTGAAATTATTCACATAAAGTGAACGATTTATAAACGCAACATCCCTCAATAAAACAAACAAGCAAGCAAATAAGTGGCTGAACCATATGACGCCTATAAGTTTCAGGGTTGATTTCGACATTTAAATTGGCTTGCCAAAGCACGAAAAAAGTTACACCACATACGTAAATGTAGGGTGAAACATTCCCATCATGAACGAAACGCCACACCCTCTCAAGTGTAAACAAACTTGGAAACATCAATCCCGATATCAATTCATAATTCATGTTAAGGGGTTTCAATTCAAAGAACGGATTCCTTTCAAACTCCAGATGTTGTTGGGAAACCCATTGGCGGTGAAGGGTGGTTAAGTAAAGTGACTGGCTGACTGACTTACGGAATGACTGGCAAGGATATGAGCTGCAGGCGAGGCGAGAAAGAGTAAATATCGTGTTGTGTGAGATTAGTTTGAAAAAGATATGAAAGCCAGAAGGGCATCCCTATCATCCCTAATTGGTGTCGAATTAACTCCGGAAAAGAGCATAAGCTGATGAGGGTCGTATCGTTTTATTGCGTTGATCTTTGTGAACTCATTTCGAATTTTACAACTCGAGTTTGAATGTTGCTAGGAAAGTGTGTACAGTTTTGGGAGAAAGTCCTTTTTCTTGACTGTAAAAGGAGTTCAAGGCGAACACTAGACTTCTGGCCGTAATAATGGCTTGGAAGACTTAACAATTGCATGTGCGGTTAGGCAAGTTTAAGCGAAATTCTTCTGAGCAATCCTGAAACAGTCTTCGTTTCATTCTAGAGTCAAACATAGTCTTAATGCCATTGTAACGACCCTTGAAAGTCTCGCAACATCAAATGAACTTCTTTCCAATTAATGGCCCACTTGCCCGAAAACTATCAACCGTCACTCTAATTCTACAGGATTAGATCGGGCAAATGTCTGTTACGAACCGGGCGACAAAAATGAGATTTCTACACCACATTAAACCAACTTTTAGAAGTAATCCCGTCGACGGTCGTCGAAGTTTGTATTGTAGTTAAAATGGAAGCTTGATAAGCGAAAACTGCACGTAATTAAAAGAGAAAAGCACTTATGTTGCCCGGGGATAGTCGTCCTTCTATTCATTCCCCACAAAACAAACGGAGATACATCAATAGAAAACAAAGGGATTTCCAAATGGAAACCTTCAACATGAGCAGCTAACCCGGAGACTATTTGACTAGCACCAATACCAAAACATCATGATGACTGGAGGACTTCAGGACCTCAGTAGCAGCACCCTAGGAAAGGGATAGGTTGTATATCTAAATCTCGACCACATTTACAGGGATTGATGCTTTCCTCTCAGTCTCAGTCAGGGTAGTATATTTATCTTGACACCGAACGTAAAGTCGTGTTCCACCCAATGTTTCTTCTTCGATTCGGTTCTCTTCTGCACCCCTATCTCCTTCTCGTATCCGTCTTGTCTTGGTTGTTTTCAGTTATGCGAGGATTTCAGAGAAATCGGATTCGTATTTCAATTTAGTGGGAATTAGTGCGAATTTCCTTTTCAGTGTTACGTTTTCCCATTTTGAGGATTAAACGGATTAGAGACTCCTTACTTGGTAATTCAGTTGAGTTCGTTTCAGAAGTGCCACACATCAAATTGAACGGATATAGTCGGATATAGGATTCAATTAGCTAACCAGCCAGTCAAGGGAGGGCATGCATGTGGTAACCAATTGTATTTATACATGATTAGTTGTGAAATGGAGTCGAGTTGTTCGTAAAAGTTCTTCTTAAGTAAGTTTCTAAGAGGATTACCAATTAACATACCCTACTGAAGTGCATTTATAGAATCCCCTTTGAATTTAATGTCTCGATTTTAAGAGGCAGGATTTTTCGAATTCAATCAATCCTTTCCTTAAATTGCTTTCTCCGCTGATTGAAGCTTTCAAATAAGCAAAACAACTCTTTATTCTTTACTCTCAACTCAGTTTAAACAATAATGTGTGAGAAGCTTCATCTAAAAGCGGCAATAGGAGAAATCTTCCTGTACTTGTTGCTGTTTTGCTGCCTTTCTTTTTAATACTCTCACCAATTGATAGACTCTCCACCTCGGAGTCGTAAATTCAGCACTGCCTGAATCATCCTTTTTGATAATTTGTTGCTTTACCAATACTCTTCATTTTGAACGTCTGCACGAATCGGCACTGTTACTGTTTGGTATCATCTTAAATTCAATCTTTTTAACTGCGAAAGGATTGCTTGCATAAAAATTATTGACACAATTCTGAATCATATTTTTTGCCAATTTCATACTAATTTGACAAGTAGGCGGCTTAGGCAGAATTTCAGTTGAAAAGTAATAGATATGCTGGACTTGACATACAGGAGCTTTCTAACGCTGATTTTACGCAACTACCAAACCAAAAAGGCAAGAACTTGTGGAATCCGCTTCACGATGTTAACAAAAGTATAACAAGAAACACGTAAGCGACAGTAGCGGCGATTCAACCAGCCTACAAGTAAGCATTCAAAAAGCAGTTTCCAACTGCAGAAAAAGTAATAATAACAATCGAACCTATTACAAATAATCCACACAAATCATCTGAAATTGAGAAGATCCCCAATCAGAGATCATAGGTGGGATGATCTCATCACTAATGCTAAAGGAACGACATTGAGAAGATGGGCAATGCTGATGGACTTGAACATATTAAACACGGGGGTCTTTACTTTCCGAAAAATGGATAGGAACGGCAAATGGCTTAACTCAACACCGTTCATAACACTCAGCAATATATGCAGCAGCCATATAGTTTGGAGGACAGAGAACCTGGACATCTCCAACAGCAATCACATCCCCATAATAATCAATATAAATCCGATGGACACAACCAGACAGATAAGAACCAACCGGAAGAAAGTACATCACGAAGTAGTGAGCACTACCTTTGCTACGAACCTAACAGAAATCACATCCACACTTTACAACATCATCCACAATAACACAAGAAAGGGAAAACACCGTGCCTTCGATTTAGCCACGATTCCACGTCCCATATATGGTGGGCAGTCCAGCGGCGATTAAAATCGCCTTCCCAGGACTGTGGCCACTCGAGTATTGTGCGCTGCCTCTCCTCTCGGTTGACAGAATATCTTGAACCCTCCACTTTTCGGTCATAAATTCTCCGTCGCTCTTTAGCAAGGAGGGCGATGGGTAACACTCCTGCGATCATCAGCACAGCCGACTCAGAGACAATGCGGTATGCAGACACAACCCGCAAAGCTCCTCGTCTCTGTACCTGCGCCAAGAGCTTTCGGTACGACTCCTTACTGTGAGCTCCGGCCCACATCTCAGAGCCGTACAGTAACACTGTCTGTACAGCACTCATGAGGAGTCGGCATTTGCTTGGTTTCGGCCCATCGGTGTTGCACATTAGTCGACTTAAAGCCGAAACGCTTATCGCGGCCTTTTTCGCCCTTACCCTGATCTGTTCCGAAAAGCTCATTTTCGAATCTATCAATAGTCCCAAATATTTTATTGCAAGTTTAGACTCAACCGTCGCATCTCCGATCTGTAAATGAATTACCGTGGGAAGTCTTTGCTTCGTGAGAATGACCACCTCGGTTTTCTCTAGTGCCAACCTTAACCGGCGGGTAGTCATCCATTCCTTCACTCGACGCATTAGCATTCCCAGTCTGCGCTGCGCATGTTCGACTGTGCGCCCGGCGACCAGTGCTGCTATATCATCTGCATAGCCAACCAAGCGCGACTCATCTAGCAGGTCCAGCCTCAATAGCCCGTCATATGAGGCGTTCCACAAGTCCGGTCCAAGTATGGAGCCTTGTGTTACACCAGACGTTATCTCCATACTGCGCCGCCCATCTTGTGTGTCATAGCGCGGACTGCAGTCCTTTAAGTAATCCCTCAAAATCCGCATCAGATACCCTGGCAATCGGAAAAAAATTTCCAATGTGCCAAGAATATCCGACCATCTGGCGGAGTTGAAGGCATTCCTGACGTCAAGCGTCACTAGCAAGACAACTCGTTTGGAATCAGTTTTGTGCGCTTTAGCTCGATGGACTGCATTCACCACTTCCATGATGGCATCGGAAGTGGATCGCCCTGCTCTAAAGCCATACTGCCGAGGACAAAGGTCCCCTGCAGCACGAATTGCGTCAGTGAGTCTTCCCTTAATGAGCTTTTCGAACACTTTCCCCGCTGTGTCCAGCATACAAAGCGGTCGGTATGTAGAAGGCAGCCCAAGGTACCTTTCCCCTTTGCTGATCGATACGAGCCTTACCACCTTCCAGCAGGATGGAAATACACCTACTCTCAGTCAAGCGGTCAATTCATTAAGTAGCAACTCAGGACAAAATTGGAAGACCGTTTGTAGCAAGAGTAGAGAGTAAGTCAAGAGTAACTCATGACAGTAAAGATTTTTCGGCGCGTCATGTCGTCAATGGACTCATATCGAAGTAATGTGCAATCATCGCTGGCCGCGTTATCTTCCTGTATTCGGTTTTCCTGGATACTATGCACGAAAGCGTTTAAAGTGAGTATCACAGCCAGGCTCACTCATACACCACCATTCCTGCGGATAATTGGTGTTTTGCCAACATTCATGACAACAAGTTCCATTGTAGACAGCATTCTTGGAATTAGATAAAGCCTTCCTTGCCCCACTGAATTGGCGTCGATATGAACCTGTCTCCACCCTCTACCCGGCGTTCAAAACGGCTTCTACTAGTTCATTGAACTCTTCATGGAACTCTTTGAACTGGAGGATGTATCCTTTTAAAGGCTGAGATAGGTCGTTTTCTCATGAGATATATACTGAGAAGCATCGTATCCAAGCAACTTGTGGCAGTTGAACGCAGAACGTTGTGCTGGTTTCCCCAAGTAGCAGCGTCACCACATTGGTCACAGAAGCATCCTGTTTACAAACTATTGTGATACAATTCAAATGCCAAAAGCAAATCGCTTTCTGATAGGGAAGACATGGATCACAGAATACTTCTGCTTTGCTCAGTGCCTTTTGGAACCCCGAACATTTTTCAACTCAAAGAGCCTGAGCTAGAGCTACAGACTTAAGTTGCTTGGATGTACACAAAAATACCTTATATTGCATTTTTGCAATCTTTTCCCATACGTGAATGATTGCCACCCTTGAAGCACAGGTTGCTTCGACCTGTTCTCTTGCTGTTCAGAGGAATTTGTCCGAAGTTGCGATATTTGCAGCAACAAGTCAGACGAATTATCCACGTTACCCCAGCAATGTTATTTTTTTCAGTGGCGCAATAATCGTAATATGGCGGCCGTTTTTCTTTAAGGATTAGAAAGTACCAATCGTGTCCTAATGCAGAGATCGGATTGGAAGATAGAGGGTTGAAAGAGATTTCAAATGGTCTCTTCTGTTTCTTCGGTTTCCGCACCACAAAATATGCATCTTATTCCTACATTAGCTGTTGATTGTAGTATTACACAGCAAAAATACAACTCTCGGTCCTTGGAAATCCGGGCAACTAGAACTAGTCCCAGTGAGTGAGCTGGGGTTCGGGATCCACGAGAGAGCCCCTACACCTGGTCATTGGTACTGTTTATATGAACACCTGTGTGTTTTCGGGCGCAACTTTTTTCAATTAATTTGGAGGATCATCCATTAGCTGCTGCCCGTGTCTTGTCAATGCTTGTCAATGTGTAACGTTTGGCTATAGTTAGATCATATCGAAGTCTAAATAGATGACGTTAATACGACGGTACATCATTAAGTCCTTAGAAAATTAAACAGATGGCACGACTAGCACTCTAAGCGGTCCGTCTTTATGCAGCGGCACTACCGACTAGGTATGCTGTGAAATTTCAGCCGGATTGGTTGAGTTGTTGTGTGTTTCCCGTGTATTGAAAAAAATAATTGTTTGATTACAAAAAATGGAAAAAATTGAGTTTAGATCTGGTATTAAAAATTTTCATATAAAAGGCTTAACAGCAACAGAAATAAAAAATGAGTTGGATTTAGTTCACAGCACATCTGCTCCTTAACATGCAACTATTTATAACTGGTTAAATGAATTTAAACGTGGTCGTACATCAACAAAGGATGTACCACGCTCAGGACGCCCTGTGGCTGTGACTCTGCCAGAAATGATCAATAATATCCATGCTATGGTGTTAAATGACCGAAGATTAAAGTTGTCTGAAATAATTGAGGTTACAATGATTTCAAAAGGTAGCGTCATTTCTATTTTAACATGATAAATCGGGTATGAAAAAGATTTTGGCAAGATGGGTGCCGCGTTTGCTCACAGTTGACAATAAACGCAATAGGGTGGTTGCCTCTAAAGCTGTTTTTGTTGTTGCTCATGCAACGTAAACCGGGTGAGTTTTTTCGTCGGTATGTGACTGTAGACGAAACATGGATACACCACTTCACTCGCGAGGTTAAAGAACGGTCAAAGCAGTGGATTGTTAAAGGCGAACCATGTCCAAAGAAGGCGAAAACCATAAAATCAGCTGGTAAGGTTATGGCTACTGTTTTTTGGGATGCACGTGGAATTACTTCGTTGACTATTTGGAAAAAGGAAAAGCAATAACAAGGGAGTATTATGCATCTTTATTGGCCCAGCTAAACGAAAAAATTATAATAAAACGGCCTCATTTAAACAGAAAAAAATCCTCTTTCATCAGGACAATATCCGTGTTCACACATGTTCACGATCAATGGCTAGAATTGAAGAATTGGTCGATCACCCACCGTTTTCGCCAGACTTAGCTCCCAGTGACTTTTCCCTATTCCCAAACCGGAAAAATGGTTCGCTGGACAAAGTGTTTTTTCAAATGAAGAAGTCATCGATCAAACAAATGCTTACTTGAAGGACCTTCCAAAATTTTCTTTTTCTGACGGGTACAAAAATTTGAGAAACGTCTTATCAAGTGTATTGAGCTCCAAGGAGATTATTCTAAAAAATAAAAATAAAATTTAGTGAAATTTACCAAAATTGTTTTACCAATTGTTTTGATGTCTTTCTCTAAAGACTTATTGACCCATCGTAGTTTACCGATCAACCAATTTCAGCAAGATATAAACAGCAAGCAGTGATTATTTTTCAACCCGTGTACATTGCCAGCTTTATCAGAGTATTTCTAAATGTATAAATAGATGCAAAATCTCCCTAGTGATCACAGTCAGTTTCCCCTCTTCTTACCCACAAGACGTACTCCCCTCATTTTGAAGATGGGGATCTGCTGGTTTCCGTCACTATTACGCAGAGTTTCTTGCATACTGCAGGCGTGTCAAACGCTACGCGAGCCTTACCGAAATAAATCTATTCATAGTTTTTTATTTTGAATTTGATAATTCCAATAAACTTGAGTCTTTTTCTCAACTTTCGACTATACTTCACATTCAAAGTGCCGAGTAGATTGTAAAAAGAAGAAGAAACAGATGAGAACCAATGGAAAGTTAATCGAACTAACATAGTTTAGGCACGTCCTGTTGCATTCATATTATGGAAGCATGGTTATCATATACTTGCTAAGGCCCTCGTAACTCAATTTCAGTAGCATCATCTTAGCTGTCAGAATGAGTCCTTAAAGAAGCATTTAGTGAGGTGCATTATAGGCTGAAAATAGATAAACTTTATTGATTGAGATTAAAAATTAAATATCGAAACAATATGAAAGGATTTGTAACACCAACCATCGCAAGGTTAAAAAGATTGAAAAGTTTTCTTCTCATACGCTTCAACAATATTTATCGCCGATTTTTGAACTACATGCATCCCTCGTTGACTTTCTTGAAATTGCACCTGAAAAATATCCGGAACTTAATCCGTTCACACTTCAGGAGTGAGGTCAGCAATCAATGGGCGGAAAAACTGAGGGGTATTAGCCAACAGGATTCAGATAGCGTTTTCACGAAAGTAAAAAGTTTATTCCGTAAGAGGTCTCCAGTGAAGGTGTCAAATCTTGGAGTCACTTGCGATGAGATAAATCTTCTTGATAGGGCTGGTATCGAAATTTCTAGTACGATTCCGGATAGAAACGGAAACAGGATTATATGTGATGGATTGTCGAAATTGGTTCATATAACAATTATTGCGAGAGATATTGCAAATATCTCGTCGTTCAAGCAAAAGTTTCCGACTGCACGCAAAGATCCGTAAAACGAAAAGAAAAAACAACCAGTGCTAGTCTGCAGTCTATCTATATCTATCTTTAAGGTCACTTCATCCTGAGCTTTTTATTTGTTTTACTTCATGTTGGTGTATTTTGTCTCTAAGCTCAGTGTGCCTCAAGGTATAGGCCTCCTCTAACATTTTCCTCTATAGTCTTTCCCTTGCTTCTTTTCTCCAGTATGGCCCTGATGTTTATTTTATGTCGTCTTCGCATCTTGTATTTTGTCTGCATCTACTTATTTTGCCGTCTCTAGGGTACCAGTTGGTGACGTCTTTGCTCCATTTTTCGTGTCTGCTCCGCATCATATGACCTCCATTTTAGTAGGTCTATTTTTTAAAGAACATCGAAAACTTTAGTTTTGGACATTGTAAACGTATTTCTGTGCCTGTCCTGACGTTTCGTTCCTAGCAGCCTTCCTTCCATTGTTCTTTGATAGTATATCAGCATGTCTCTATGGTGTTTTGTTTTCCAATACTGCGAAGAAAAGCTTAGGAGACAGTGGGTCTCCCTGTCGGGCTCCTCGTTCGATCTTGACGGGTGTGCCAAGAGATTCTAATTGAATTTTTGACTTATTTTTGCTGTATATGTTTTTAATAATATTTATATATACGTCAGTGATACCTTGGTTCTCTAAGCGTTCCCATATTGTTTCGTGACTAATATTGTTGAAAGCCTTTGTGTAATCTATAAAGGCCACATACAGGGGCTTATTGTACTCATTGTATTTTTCTAGAACTCGTTTGATTGTGAGTATGTGATCGATTGTAGCAAAATGTCTTCTAAACTCAGCTTGTTTCTTTGGTTGGCTTCGCCCAGTTTGTCTGTTATCCGGTCCAATACAATCTTCCAAAAAAAACTCTATATATGTTGGAAATCAGGCTTATTGGTCTATAGTTTTCAATATCTTCTTTTGGACCTTTTTCATGAATAAGGGTTATATGTGACGTTTGCCATTGCTTTGGAATTATGGCTGATGTTAATACATCATTGAAATTTTTGTCAGGATGGGAGCAAGCTTTGCTGGACTGCCATTCAATATCTCATTGGTAGTCCTATCTGACCCTGGGGCTTTACCCGACTTTTGACTCAGTATGACTTTCCTAATTTCCGCTGCTAAAATTTCAGCTTCAGGTACAGGAGTTGGTTTCAGTTCTTATTTATTTTATTTTTGTGTTTTCTTGCGTAGAGATTTTCATAAAATTCTGTTGCTAGGTTGCTTATGTATTTTCTATTTGTTATTTTAGTTTCGTTCATTTTCAGGTTAGGTATCCGCAGGTTGTTTACACGTTGTTTCTTAGGGCTTTCTTCGTTCCTCCTGTTGCAATAATATGTTTTTCTAGTACTTAAAGCCGTTTGATTTTCCTTTCTTTTCTAATATTTTCACTGATTTTCTTGCTTAAATATGTTATTCTTTTTATATTTTGTGTCTTCTTTTCACAAGAAAAAATACTTTTTCTCTCCTTTATAAGCTATACTGTTGAATCACTTAAAATGTCTTTCTGTCTCTTTCTGTTTCATCTCTGATATCAGTGAGCGGTCTACAGTAAAGGGACGCAATCAGTCAAAAACTTCCGTTATAAGTACTGTACCAACATCAAGAGGGCCAACAAGAATTTGTAGTAATCTATCGGAACCCCTGTCCGGTTTTGATGCATTTTGTACACTGGAAATACTAGACGAAATTGTAACGCGGACTTGTGTTGATATTTGTCAGAAACGAAACAAAAGTTTATCTGCTACCTTCAGAGACACTAATTTTGGCGAAATTGGAATTTTAACATTGACAGCGGCAATGAAGGACAATCATCTCACGACTTGACGTTGAATAGTTTGACGTTTCATTTTCTGGCACACGCTACGTATCGATCATGAGCAGAGATAGATTCGTGTTTCTCTTAGCATCGCTGCGATTTGATGACAAATCCCTAAGTCCTCATTATTGCCGTGAAGATATTTTTGCGCGCATCAAAAAAATATGGAATTTTTTTACTACCCAAGGTAGAATAAACTATATTCCAGGATCTCATGTGACCGTCGATGTACAATTATTGGGATTTAAGGGTTGATGTACGATGTACGAATGTACGAATACATACCAAACAAATCTAACAAATATGGCCTGAAATTTATTGAAAAAATAGTTTAAAAATATGAATTCAGATACTAAATTAAAATATGAAATAACAATAGTGCCATTGGGTTGAATTCAGGTTTAAGTCATATCAACCTCACGTTATACGTTACACGTACGTTATGCTCCCAGAAACATCAAAGAACGTTATGTATCTAGGGCTAAATAAAGCGTTTTTGACTTCGACTTTGACTTTAGATAAACTTTATCCACTCTTAATATGTACGAAAATTTGGCAAAGCAAACGATATCTTACCGAACTTTTTTCTCAATCCAATAAATACCAATTTCAATCCAACATGTTAGCCAACATTTCCCTTTCACATAATTAAAGAAAATGGTCATTTCAATTCCCGATGACTAAAATTAATAACATACTACCTTTTATTTTATTCTTTGATAATTTTATGTTTTTTTTTTTATTAATTTTTGAATCCTTCACCTCATTAGATTTTTGCTTCTAGCATACATTATTAATATGTGGTCAAAACGGAGCCATCCATCGTCGGTCCCACACTCCCTGCATTCCTCCGTCATTGCAGCAAGATCCATCCCAAACACCATGCAACATTTCATGTCATAATTTCACGGAATCTCTTACCTATCATTTCAATGATCATCTCGTTATTTATAGGTGTAGCTGAGATTTCGTCACGTTTATCATTAATCGTCTGGTTTTACCTTTTAAATCTGATTGACACAACATTTTATTGTAGTATGCATCTACGTTTGTTCGTTTCGTTTTTCCCCTGTCTGTGAATCGAGCTGCCTCGGCCCAGTACAAAGTATCTATCAAACAAACGAAAAATGCTTTAGATACTTCTGCTGAGATTGCTAACTATGAAATGATCAAGAGGAACTCCTACGTATTACGATCGTTGTTCTCGCTACTACCCGGTTGGGTTTGGCTCCAACTCTTGAAATGGTGTAAGGTGGATGCTGCCGGAGGAGCAAGCATCTCGTCTAAAGCAAGGGAACCTTTCAAACTGAAGCTACTTCTGCTAATCATAATGATCTCTATAATTTCTTGACGTAATTGTATCTTGATTGGGGTTTTTGAGTCACTCTTTTGTCGTTCTCGAGTTACCAGACCTGGTATGTTAATAACATCCTTTTCAGTTAATCTCCTGCAATTAACTCATCACAGCTAAACTCTTGCAAACAGGCAATGATGAATGTGAACAACTGGCAACCCTATACGCAATCAGTTTACAAGTTATCCTTGTAAGTTTTTGATGCCCAGATACGTGTCTTTAGATAGTCAAATTAAGAAATATAAATGACAGGTGTTTATCAAAATTAAAAGGTGATCACATGAGGAACGGTGGAAGGAAAAATGTTTAGTTGTTGTTTCGTGTTGTCAAGTTTCAATTTGATTTTTTGAATGCGATGGCATCTAGCCTTCGTTGATTCACATATTATAAGGTATGTGCTGGTACGAAATCGTTGCTGTGAGTGATACCTTTAGCTTTTTTGACGATCACCTTCGATTTGTTTGGAGTGAAGGTGCATTTTTTTATTGTTGTTGCTTGGTACGCTGAATGGAATGTTAAAAATTATGTTAGTTGGTGGTCCGAAGAGTTTATGCGTCCTTAAGGAATTCCTTACAACTCAACATCGTGTAAGGAACATGGGAGTATACGTACTTCTGAGTAGGTTAGATTTAGCACCGTAGCTTCAATCTTTATTGCGAGTTTGCAGCACTCTGCGTTCTTCAATGTTCGGTTTTTGTTTTGCTTCCGATATATGTTTCAATATAAGTTTAAATTTTATTTAAACTTTATATGTATCCTGAAATCACTCACCGAGGAATTGAATTCTGCTACTTTGGTAGGCTGGTTGTATATACTTTAACGTATGTTTATTTGTCAACAATCGTTATATTCAAACTCTGGTAATTACCAGCACTCCTAATGTAGCACAGTGTCCCAAAAATCTTCTTAATTGATATCATCTGGGAGGAGTAGGGTATGGTCAGATTGACCGCCTTCAAGTTGTTGTATCACTAAAATTACTTAACAAAAAGTCACGGCGAACAAACTTGAGGGAAAAAAATAAGGATGGTGATCTACGGCCTATTTTGGAGGGCACCACAACCGCATGTGGCGTCTACTCCAGCAAAGCTGAAGAGAAGTCACTAGGACACTCATAAGTAATGGTGAACAAATTGGCTACTAAGGATTTTACTGTTACAAGAAATGATTTCGTAAAGACAGACGTGTTCGCCTGGAGGCTACATTTACTGCGAAACTCTCAAAAGGGCTAACAACACAGAAACCTGGACAAGATATAGAAACTACTGAATTTTGGAAAACTGTAATGCAACTCTCCAACGAGTGCAGATAAAGCAGAGTTGTGATTGCTTCAGAAGACATACGCGGTTTACTTGCAACTATTGCAAAAGGACAAAGCTCACCAACAGTGTATTGACATAGACTGGTGCCACTGACTCTAACGATAACACAGCAGAGATTGCGGAATGCAAGCAATGAAAGGCAGCCTAAACCTGAACCTGGTAGCCGAAACCACATCAGTCAAATTCGCTGAATGGTAATCGTAACCTTCCATGGTGACTACGCTCGCGACAGAACAGCAATGAAAAGAATAGAAGAGAATGAGAAGAAGAGCACAGATAAACAAGGATATCATAATCACATTCACAAACCTTATTATTCCAAAAAACTAAGCAAAGACGTTAAGAACGAGGTAGTTGTGTTCAAGACCCTCAAGAACCAGAGCCAATACTATCGGTGAAGATTCTTGAAACGTAGACATCGCTAGTTTTCTGAAATAAAGCAAAAAGCCACTCATGGGATGGTAACTTAAGGTACTCCAGGTAAATACAACAAACCGAACCGATAAAACGAGCTGCAATTGAAGTTTACTTAGGGCTGGTTCATTCAAGAACTGAAAAAAGACCAGCAGAGGCCACTCAGTGTTTGAAATCCGAAACACAAGACAAACACCAAGCCTTTGGCAGCAGGTCCTCTAGGATCAAGCAACGAAAAATACAAGGAGTGCAGCAGTACTATAATGATTAAGCGGACCAACATAAGGTCATACGTCGAGGTTATCAAAATAATCAAGAAAAACCTAGAGTCCCAAAATGCAAACGTCTCCATTAAGGGGGTCTTATTATGTAACAGTTTCAAAAAATCGATTTTTTTCAAACATTTTTTTCATCTAAAGAGTGTTAGAAATACGCTGGTAAAAAGATTTAACTGTGGACGGGCTCGTTTGGCAGTGACAGAGCATTTTTCACGGTCACGGGTGGTCGTTTTTCACGTTTCTGCTGTAGTCCCGCGTGGGACCGTTTTTCAAGGTGCGGAACTGATTTTGTGAAGAGTTGTGAAAACCATTTTACATTTTTCCCATTAGTTAGTGTTTGAGATGTTCTTTTGAAAAAATTCTTTATTTCTTACTTTTGATCTTTTACTTTTAACAAAGATTTTTACTTTTAACAATATTTCATTTCGTTGTCAATCTCTAAACGTGTTTTTCCGGCCGTCGTCTTTTTTGAGATGGGGTGAACGATTTCGAAAAATCTACCTGACCGATCTTGCCATACTAAACATTTTTATTATCAGAAAACATGTCGAAACAGATAGACACGAGCTTTTTCTGAAATTCTTGTCCAAAAGTTTTTAACAGCCTTGAATAAGTTTTTTTTTTCAAAATTCTATTACTGTAATAATTTTTTTGAATTTATGAAAAAGCTCGTGTCTATCCATAGCCAAGGGGATGAGAAAAATAAATTTTAAAGGTTTTTGGGTTTCAGATCATCTGATCGGCCAAAATCGTTCACCACGTGCGCCCTGGACACTTTTGACGAGGACACAGTGAAGGACGTGTAGCGGTCACATACGTCATTTTTATGTAAAACCAAAAAAACTATGTAAAGTTCAATAATGAATGATAAAATTACAAAAAACTGCTTCCCGAAATCATTTGTAGTTTACTAGTAATCAAGCGCTCGGAAATGAGGTATTATATAGTAAGACCCCCTTAAATTAGTATGAATAATCAATATGGCAAGCGTTGTGGTAGGGTTTGGAGTAGGGCCCACAAATAAAAGCTTATTCTCAATCGCAATCAAAGGTTCGTTGGACCCAAAATTTGATCACATGTTTGGATACCATATTTTTCAATATTTTCCAACGTCAATCAAGCCAGTTTCATCCTGATAAACTGAAAGCTATTGTCTGGAACACTGAATTGTGAATCCTTTCCGAATGCGACTTCGATTCCAGGGGAGTTGAGTGAAGAGTTCTTCATCATGACGTCACAAGGAAACAAATCCTATAAAAAGTGGCTATCAGCGGAGTTTCTACCATGAACATTGGTAAATTCCACCAAAAGATGAGCACTGAAGACGCACTCTATAGCACTCTATACAAAAATTGTTGATACTGGGGGTCATATTGGTGGGCGGTCATCAGTTCCTTGGACTTAAAAATAAGTATTGTGCTAAGAAGCACGCATTTAAAGGAACAAAGGTGAAACATACGTTGTTAAGCTCGTAAAAGTTACGAAACATCAAAGAAAACCTTGATAAGGGCTTGAAAAATTACTATTGGAAACATGATAATCTCTACCATGAGCCCTAAGTTCAAGAAGTCCAAACGATTCACATTCTTCAATACTGACATACAAGCTAATTTCGAGACGCCTTCTCAGATTTGGGAATGGAATCTGGAGCCACAAATGACAAAACTCGTTGACAACATCCGTGGAGCTGGGTCTTAAGTTGTCACGCAGAGACAGTGTTTGGGCAGGATATCGAAAAAAAATTTAGTAGCTTCCCTAGGCAGATTTAGTCTCTGTATTCCGATCGTTTCAATATCTCAAATGAGAAAAATAATCCGGGTTTATTGTCCCTCCCCTCTCCAGTGTCAAGAAGCTCGACGAAACAATACTTCATTGAAACATTGAAAATGTTTTGGGTTACCAATTGTCACGTCAGCAGGAAAACTTCAAAACTTGTTATTGCTTCCATCTTCATAAAATCGATCCAAGAATATTTTCGAGCTGGTTCTTACTGCTGGATTCGATGAATCGTATTGATTTGTGTCGTTTGAGGTTCCTTTTTGATTGTTTGGTGATATTTGCGTGGAATTTGGCTGCTTTTCAATAGGTTTTTCAAGAGTCTAGGTTGGCTAATCTTGATCTCTCTTTCCTCGGTTGAGTTCTTCTGATTTTCTCCGCAATTCTTTTTATTGTTGATGGTTGGATCCCATTTAACATTGCTGTTTGTAAAATGTACTGCCTTTCTTTTTCCTTTGCTGTGGTGTGTTAGTGTTAGATCGAACATCCGGTGAATCATGGCTCAATAAGGCGATAATTTCAGTTGTTTGGTATGGTTTAATCAGTTCGGAATTGTTCTCTGTGTGTGCGTTCACTTTCTATAAACCTTAAAGCTCAAGTGGCAGCTAGTGTGTCTAGTGTGTCTTTGATTGTTGATACTAGTGTGTCTAGGAATACTAATTTTCCGTCCTTTTCTTCTTCAGTTGTGAAGCTGATACTCTTGTGTGTGCTGTTCAAATCCATAAGAACTTCAGTTAGTTGATCCTTTTTAACATAGACAAAAATTTCGTATGCATATCTTATCCAGCATCTTGGTAATTGGCCCTTCATTTTGAGTCCCTCTTTCAATCGAGTCATCATTATTTCGCTGAAAAATGGTGAAAGTGGATTTCCCATGGCGACTCCTCCTTTAGTTTTAGGACTTCCCTTTGAACACGAAATAATTTTCTGTAATGCACAGTTTGCACAGTTGAATGTATTGTCTTGTTTTCGCCCTCCATGACAAAGGCTTGTTTTGCTTTAGTAGCCACTCCTCGACGTATCCTAGTGTTTCCATCACTGGTACTCTGGGGAAGAGTTCTATCACGTCGAAAGGCACCTTCACCTCATCTTCTAGTTTTAACTGAGTCGCTCTCTATTTGCTTCATCTGTTTAAACTCTTTCACTATCCATTTTGCTAGCTTCTGAGTGGAGGCATTCATGGCGGATATGATCTCTCTCATTTCATTTCTTTCTTTGTGGACTTTCGGCAAGCATTTGATTCATGGTAGTGTGCGATTCGTGACTCGCACTTTTGATAATTCTCCGATTAGCAGCTCGCAGCTTTTTATCACTCTCTCGAATCGTTTGATGGACTCATTTATAGGTCTATGTCTTTTCTCTTTATTGCGTTTTCTAACCGTTCGCTATAAAAAATATCAAGTGACATTGACAGATTATTATATTTGACATGATATTATTGACATGATATTGGCATATGAAGTTCAAATCGTTCATTCGTTTGCTCCATTCTCGAAAATTGTTGGTTGCTGTAGGGAGCTTCCAGATTGCGGATATGAATGATATTTTTGATGAAGACAGCGTATAAAGTGAAGCTCCACTGCAACACAACTGTTCGAGCACCAATAAATTCGGCTAAATAGCGAACTACACCATATATCGTTTTCGGACTGGTATGAAAGGCTGTCCACAGATCAATAAATAAGAAAGAAAATAAATAAGAAAAGTATATCGGGTCATAAGACAAGAAAAGACCCTGAGCTCTGGACTTTAAGTATATCTATTTGCGCGTCTGCTCGCATACCCCAGCAGCTCTCAACCATTTCTTCACGCGATACACAGCAAAATTTATACAGCTGTAATTTTCTTGCATCAATGACCTGTTACTATAGCCATAATATTTTTTTGATAAAAAACTCAATTTTCGAATCGTTCCTAGGTTAATTTGTGTGACTCCTCTGACACGCAAATATCTTCACATAAGGGAAACATTTCAATAGTTTAAGAATATAACAAACAGCCGAAGTTATATTTCTAAACTATGACCAATAAACTAATATATGAAATCGACGATATGCTCGCAATTGAGAAAATATATCAAGATTTATAACCGCATTTCTTTTCGAATAAGTGCTGCTTATACCATATGCTTAAGGTATTACTCAGAGAATATAATTTTCTAATTATATAAAAGATGCATAATTGAAAAGTGGACACTTCCAACTCTGCAAATCCTGGTACTTTAGACTGATTTCTGGGAAAATCGTATGGGTAAAGAAAGCTGAAATTACTGAAGATTACACAAAGTTATCATGCAAGACTTCACTAGAAAATAGTAGTTAAAAATATCTTCGGCTTTGAAATTTGTCTGGTTGTGATTGGTGATATTAAGGATACCTCGATCAGCAATTAATAAAACACAACTTGTTACGTATTCCGTTGTGAAGGCTACATAAAAACAAAAAAAAAGTCTCAGTGAAAAAATTCTTGGAACGCTTTCGAGAAAAAAATTTCAGTCAATATGATTCACCTGCTTGTTGTGAACTAGCTATAAGGAGAGTAAAATGTTGAGTAATTAGAATAATTCAGAATTGTGAAGTATCGATAAATATAGAATCCAGAAGTTTTATATATAGAAACCGGATGTGGTTAGAATCAGCGCAGCAGAATTTTATTGAAGTCCCGAAATCAAGCTGAGGTGGAGATTCGTGTTCGAGGCAGCAAAAGTGATCAGAATCAGCATAGCAGAATTCTTGTGAATTGAACATTTTATTTTTACTTTTTTTTTAAAAGTATAGTATAAATAATTTTAAGGAGTTTTCGTTTCCCGGCCCAAGAACCATTTTCTACTGGGTTTAAGCTGTGAACAAAGCATAAATTTTATACGAATTCGATGTAAACATTTTCGTCATTCTTACTTTTTACTTAATCCGTATACAAAAATGTATCTTTTATAAATTGCTATTCAAAAGTCCAGAAAGATGTGGATTTGTAAATTGTCCGAGCAGTTTCTTAAATTTGGATTCCCTTCATGTGTTAAACGATAAACCTAATTTGATAACGTTAGCGCATGTGTTTTTATTGTATTTGGAAAAAACCTACCGCAACACTGATTTTTCTTCATTCCATTGATAACGCTTGTAGATATAAATACAACGCACGAATGCTGAATTACTTTAATTCAAAAGTTTACATAGCCTTTGACTCATTATTTCGTCAATGAAAGGAAAATTTTACATAAATCTCATGTAATAATCTTAATATGATTACCATCATTTGAATTATATATTTATATGCCAACATATGTAAGATCATATGTGGCTCGTGCCCTAACATTCATTGAAATCTATGATCTGATTTCTATCGTTTTGAATCCATAGTACAATTGTTAGACTTTGTTTTGTTTTTAGTAAACTATTTTCAGCAGCAACAGAAAAAATTGTTAAAATTCATTGTCTTTGCGTTACTTTGTACTTATTTGTACGCCATAAGGCAACCTTTGAATCCTAGTAAATTCACCGCGAGTATTGCGTCAGGTTGCTCTAAATCCGCGTAAAATCGTTGTGTACTGTCGCCAAAGGGAATCATTTTATTAATTAGGGTAAAGCCTTGGGATAAAGACAGCAAATTTAGCACATCAAAATTTGCAACCACGTCAGAAGTACATGCATTTATTATCAACTATTTGATTATTTCATTCTTTTAAATGTTATTTAATATGTTTTGTTCTCTATTGTTAGATTCACGTTGTGAATTATGACTAATTGACATATTTTATTTATTACATTACCAAGAAAAGAAGTTAAAACGTCTCAAAGCATGCTTTAGAACCGTTATTACAGATCCGCGAGAGTACGCTTCCTCCATAGCTCAATTGCGGCTGGAACCTCTACTCCACGTATAGTACTACCTCTCATTCATTCCTCCAGGAGTAAGTTCCTTCGATATCATTTCACATTAATTGAACACTGGTTAGACATACCCATAGAGGTATAGAGATATCTACTTCCTCTTTGGACATACCATACCTTTTCGACCACCGCTCGAGCTCGTCTAGTCTCCATCTAAGGCAATGTCGAGACAGGGCGAATCCGCTGCAAATCATTTCGCCCGAATTGATACGCGCATTGGCGAGGTACTACTCAGCAATACATTGCGTCCGCAAGCATCGCGCGAATTCAAAAAACCGTAGGTAAAACTCGTGCACTTCGCCAGAAGTGACTAAAAAACGACTAAAAACATTTTTTTGCGTCTAGTTTACGCGCAAACTACAACGTGAGTGCACGTGTCGAGGAAAAATGGATCGGAAAAATTTTGACACGGAATTGTTTATTGACGCAGTGGAAAAAAGACGGGCGTTAAGGAGTATGGAATCATCTGATTATGCCAACAGGATTTCAAGACACAGAGCTTGGAAAGAGTTAGCATTAATATTTACCGAACAACATGACTCCGAAGAAAAAAAGAAAGAAACTACGCTTGGTTGAGCTAGTGAAGAACTAAGGCCCTTTAGAGTTGTTTTGAACAATGTATCTTCATATCAATAGCCATCTCTTATTCGGACGACATTGTGAAGAACACAACAAGCTTTAATCATGTATTGGGCAAATTCAATATTTTCATTGAGTGATTTGTGAAATATTCGCCATTATTTTACCAGGATTCCAAAACAAAACTCAATATAACGTTTTGCTCTGGAGAGGCGGTAATTCAAGATTTGTTTTTTTTTTCTTTTGTTAAATTTTTCCCGCAATATGGTCGCATAATGTTTTCAGATAAGCTAAATGTCTCAACTACAACTTGACCAAGTAGAACATGAGGTAAACTTGTAGCACGCAAGTTTACCTTCATGCTCGTGTTGCAAGTTCCGATATTATTTTTGGTACCGGACTTTTCCAGAAGTTTTTCGAGAATATGAAGTTTTTAAAAATCTTTGAGTCATTGCTCTTCCCACATGCTCCAACATCGACACATATAAAGCAATAATTTGTATCACACACGGCAAGCGGGACTGTCGAAAAAAAAGCTTACAGTTGAAGAACATACAACCGGAATTTGAAGATTTTTTGATTCTGTTATGTTTCCCATCGATGTCTGCAATGCAATCAGGGAAATTTGCAATCTCCTCTCACTCTTCCGCGGAGGGTTCCTTCGTTACTGTATATCTTAAGCTCTTCAATATAGCGTAGACAGTTTATTGATTAATTCGCGCGGCAAATTTGTTGTGTATTCGTCCTTTCTGGATGCAACGTACGTGCTTAATAAGTGCGACAAATTTGCGGTGTATCCGCCCTTTCTGGACATAGCCTAAAGAGTGTTTCTAAATACCCAAGCGTTAAGATAATCTTCCGTTCAGATATCCTGGAATGAAACAATTGCTATCGTTGATAAGTCAGGTTTAAGCAAACTTACGATTAATACAACAATTTCTCTCACAATTGTACTCTTCTCGTTGCAAATAGATTTTTCACTTGCCTTATGGGTGTGTTACTACTAAGACAGTTTGTTATCCAGAATCTCTCCAAGATTTGAACCACGTCACCGGTCAACAGAGTCAACTTCTTTAAGCACCACCATTGGTATTTCCGATCCCTTCAGCAGTAAGACCTTCATCACTGCAATCATCAACTGACAACATGTTAGGTAATACATACATTGCTCCAACCTCTTTGCGACTCTGTTAAGTGTGCGTTGGTAGGAGTTACCTTATTTCCCACTGTTACTCTTACTTACAATGTAGCCCATATAACATAACCCAATATAACACACTAATAATAAGTCCATATGTATTCCTTGTTCCGTCTCCTTCGAATCATCAGACAGGGTATTCAAGACCCCAAGATTGACTCCTGCACTGCGCTATAGGTAATTTGCCTCTCTTGTTCTCAATATCCCGTGGGTTCCGATGGCAAAGATGGGATCGACTCTTGTAATATTCGCGTAAAATAACCACCATGTAATCAGTAATGCCGTTCAAAGGTATTTTGCAGGTTCTGTGCTTCAAGCAGGATAATCGGTTTTGCAGACAGGTACAACCGCCCCATTCATCCTAGGGATGTGAAGGCAATAATCATTGACAACACATATCCTTTGGGCAATCTTTCAAGATGTTTTCCAACGCCGGAAACTGCGGCGTTCGCATGTCCTTTTCCCCTGTAAAACTCACCAGTGTCCCCGTTCATAAGATGGAAAGACCACCGCTGGTGAGCGTAAACCATAATAAGCGACTGTCATTAAGTGAACGTTCAGTTCCTTTTGTAGCACTACATCAAGCTTTGAGCCACTTCGGCTCCTCACTCTAAATCAACACTAACATTAGCCTGGATTAACATGGATTAGCGCCGTTGAATTATCTGTTTTAAGTGAATGTGTAGGAACCAATAGATCTTCAATAATTTTTAAAGCTTTGGGAACCATTTATATGGACACCGTGTGGTTACCTCAGAAATTTGAGTTGATCTTCTCTTATATAGCCTTCATGATTGTTTTCATAGTTTCCTCCTTGCTAGCGGGAAGGTGGCAGGTACTTTGTGTTCCTCTGTGTTCCAATTACGAATGCTGAACAGTGAGTTACGCCTCAGCGATTTGTTTCGTTATACCAGTATGGATGTCAAATATTACAAAATGGGTTGAACAAAAAGTTTTTTAAGCAAAAAAGTTTAGTCCGGTGCGAAAAGTTCCTACTTTTTTTGCAAAAAAGGCTTCAAATTTTGTTTATTTAGGGTGTCAAAGTCTATTTAGGGTGTCCTTCTTACTAAGAAGTTTAGCAGAGTGGTGAATCCGTCCCTGGTATGCTTAGCATGATTCTTTTGTTTAACCCTTTCTCATGAATTTCTTCGTATTAAAGGTATACTCACTCAATAACTAGTTTTCGCACACTCTTCTATGGTTGATGAGCGCTGCAGATCCTATCGATGGCATGGCATCACGGAGGATTGATTCATCTAAATCGAGGTTTTGATATGTTAGTGTAAACTCAGTATTCAGTACCAAAGGACTCAACCAAAACGGTAACTATTTGTGATCCTCTCATAATTAATTCAAACTTTCCACCCCAGATATCCTGGCAATAGAGTCTTGTCAATAGAGTCAATGTCAGCAAAGTGGAGTGAAATCAGTTTAGTTCGTCTTAGAACTCCTCTATAGGATTGAATAACGACAAATCATATCTCTCTATATTGTGACATGTCTGTATTTATGTCAAAATATAGAGAGATTTGATTTATTTAAGTTATTCAATTCTATAGAGAAGTTTTAAGGCGAACCAAACTGATTTCAATATTTTGCTGACATGGATTTAATTTAATTTAATTTTTGACATATCTGTATTCAATTCAAACCGTTCGCACCACGGATGAAGGAGTGATGAAGATGACCTGTAATCTTAATTAGCACACGTCAGGCAGTATCCACCATCCAGGCAGATAACATCTTCCATCTGCAGGGATCAATGACTCCTCAAATCTAATATCTTCACTGTCAGACGAGGAGGGCGCAAAAGTCATCCTTTTTTCAGCTACCCCAAAAGTTTCCTTTGCGATAATTTCTGGTGTCCGCTGTTGTGTCCTCTCTAGGTTTTACCTAGATTTTTTCAATGCTAGATTTTTAGCATTGCAGGAATCTGTAAATATCCGACAATCTGCCCTAGTGTTTAAATTTTAAGATTTAACGACTCCCTTTCTGCCAACCCAGTCTGGAGCTTTAATCCACATTAAATCGAGCTAGGCCTCTGTTTTCTAAACAGTAGGCCCCTTCAGTAAGAGGAGGCTATTTTTCAACAGCAGGGAGTGGAGGCGGGAGTTAGAACATACTGTAAAACTTACTCTTGCTTCCTCAGTTCAGGCACACTTCGCATCGTCATAAGGATCACTAGAGCATAATGTGCAGCACAGTTCCTGAAAGCGCGAACTACCCCAATGGATCAACGGGGTTAACATTTTCATCGACGAGTTAAATGAATGGACTTATCGTTTGATTGGTGGTGGCGGCTTCCAACGTGAGGCGACTCGACGCAAGACACGGAGAGAGAAAGATTGGATAGCGTTGATACATTTAGACGAGCAGAAATGCAAGGATCGCAATTGAATTGCTTGTGGTGAGAGGTACGAACTCAAAATTTTCTGATGCTCTTCATGTTCGATGCAAAGATGATCATTGACGGATTGATGGCTAGTTTAGGTGAGACAAACCGGATGACGTGTGAAGGTTCCCGGATTGCGATGATGAGAACATTGATTTGAACTCAATTCGTTTGTAAGACTTCCACTGGAATCCCGTAGATGATACTTTTTCCAAGATATTTATTGATGAGGAATAAGGACGATATTGTTTCGAAAGCGCGTTTTTAAGTTTCTGACAGTACAAAAGACTCGAGGCAAAGAAGTTGACTAGACTGAAGTCGCTAACAGAAGCAAAAAAGTGCGCGTTCAAAATAGGGCACGATAGAAGAAACGTGCGATCAAAAAACGCTGCGCTTGGAAAGGTCGCGAGTAAACAGTTCCATTTTTTATTTGATCATATCATCACATCTACCAGACTTTCCGGAGGGAGGTCACCAATTTTATAACAAAGCACAGGGAAAGATGGCTGTGTTTCCAAAAGTCTGCACCTGAAGAGTTGTCATAGGCATCGCCCAAGCTAACTTGCAGAACAAGCAGCCGACGGACTCCGTTTTTCCTATTTTGAGTGGGTCAAATAGGAAATACCTATACAAAGTGAGTTGTTGAGACAGGCGTTAATTGGTCTCACTAAATCGTCGACGCCAACGTCGCCTTGGTCGTTTGTTATGACTTATGACCCACCATGCGTCTCATTTTCCGTTGGCTCTCTGTATTTGCTTTGCGATCCATTGGGTTCCTCTCTATGCATGTCATGTGTATAAAAGAATAGACCCCATTCTATTAATTAAAGGCATCTTTTATTTGAACATTGTCTGAAACATCGGAAAAATCTGAAAAATTGTCGGACGAGCGCTGAAACTCCTAGTAATGTATTGTCTGTCGTCACTGTTATTCGTACAAAGAAGCCATTATCAACCCCAAATAGTTGACTGTGTTTTTGGACTCAACAAAGTCTTTCCTACTAGGGAAAGAAGAACCCTGTGGTCTTTTGTCGTCAGAATGATCTCCCACCCATTGGCTATCGGATTAGTGCGTTAAGTTTGTGTTACTTTAATTTGGTCAAGTTTTTCTATAGGTCGAAATCCCACTGCAAATTCTGATGTCAATTCAATCACCCATCTTTCTTCCTGCGTGTCGTATGACACAATGTGATCCTTCATAATTCTCTTCGGAAATTCGATATCGTAAGATTATATTTTCGAGAGCTATAATAGCATTCGTCTATCTTACGAAGCTTCAAAGATTCCTCGCTTCCAACGTTAATGAAAGGACAAATCGCTTGGAACTCTGATTTTAACTCTGACATTGGCGAGTCTACCCTGCTCAAGCATTTTCGAAGATAGAGTCAGCAAGCACAGCGGGTAGTATATGAGAATGGTGGTTCAAGGCCTCTCCTCCTCTTGATAATTAAAACCAGTCTCGCCTCCTTTCAATGAAGTGCAAAACAATCTTCCTCCAATCAGACGTTAAAAGTGCTCAGCAGCAAGTTGGGATAACACTGTTTGACCAGTTCCATTTCCTCAGACGGAAGACCCTCCCTTCCCGTAGCTTTCCACTTTTCCATCTTTGCAATGTGTGAAAAAGTTCCTCTCGAGTAAAACATGATAAGTCAAGCAGGAACTGTTGGGTGTCAGATCGTATTCAAAAGGATGGGCCAGGGAAAGTGTTGGGTCCAGAATACACGACGCCCGCGAGGCCTTTAAGTTGCGCAATACCGCATTGCTGCATTGAAACGATGCTTTACGATTAGAAACTATTAACATAATTAGCAAAAAATCATTTAGTTACCACTATGCAACCCTACTAAGTACAGATCTTCAACATATGTACATATAAGTATGCTCGAATCGCCATATGAATTCTTCGACCTCGTTCACCCCAACATTGATAACTGACGTCATTAGCCAAGATTAATCCCGCAGTATCTCCGATTTTTCAAAAATCCAATCAGTCCCGTCGGGAAGTATCTGAACACGGAAGCTTTATAAGAAGACGCGTTGGAATCGACCGTGATAAGGTGTGCCGGAAATCATTGGTGGCAAAATAAGTAGAATGTCGATTATAGGGTGAATAGGTGAATAAAACAGGTGAAATGACTACGTTAAAATTTCCAGTGATATGGTCAGTACTGCTGACAATTTACAATAGTGTGATTCAATGTTCACCGGTGACGACAGAAGGCAACGTTGAAAATGAAAACGCGACGAAACCGATTAGTGATATTTATAATTTCCAAAGATTACGGCAATTTTGGCGGGGCGAAGGAACGTTTGAGGAGATTCGATTCGCTCAAGGGGAAGTGATGCAAAAGTTTATGGATCCAACAGCTGATCCTTGTGAAGACTTCTATCGATTCGCTTGTGGAAATTGGGACAAATTTAATCCGGTTCCCGAGGATGAAGCTGATTTTAACATGTTCACCGTAGTGTATAACAATCTTAACGATATTCTCAAGGATTCGTTGATGGAAGACACGATCCCGGATGATGATACAGAAGATGCGATGAACAAAGCCAAGAACTTTTACAAGTCATGCATGAATTTGGATATTCTAAAGCAAAGAGGACTGGAACCACTAATGCAATTTGTCGAAGACTATGGAGGCTGGCCGGTGCTGAAACCTCAGCAAGATGACATCGAGTACGATTGGGTGAATGTGACAGCCTATTTCTCGCTTTTGGGCAAAAACATCCTTTTGTACACAGCCGTTACTGAGGATTTGAAGAACTCTGATCACAACATCATTTACTTCTACGAGCCTAATTTGGGCCTGCAAAATCGTGACGATTATCTACTGGAATCGAATGCTCCACACTTGGCAGCGTACAAAACTTTTATTGAAACAGTATTTTTGTTGCTGGATGTCGCACCCGATGCAGCAGCAAAAACCGCAAAAGAAATTGTCCTCTTCGAAACAGAGCTCGCGAAAATTCAATCGGATCCGAAAAGTCGTCCTGACATCAAGCAAATGTACCAACGAATGACTGTTGGAGAGCTTCACAACAAACTTCCTGATGTCAACTGGACTAAATACCTGTCGATTGTCCAGGAGAAACCAATCGAACCCGACCAACCTATTGTGCTGCTCACCGAAAAGTACATCGAAAATCTTATCAAGTTAATCAAGGACACTCCCAACCGGACGATCGCCAACTACGTTATGTTCCGCGGCGTCAAACAAGTGCTCAACTATTTGGATGACCGTTTCAACCAACCGATCCTGAAGTTAGATGAAGCGTTGACTGGTCAGAAAATACTAGCACCTAGATGGAAGGACTGTGTAAAAGTGACCAATGATCAGATGGGGATGGCAGTGAGTGCTATATTTGTTAGGAGATACTTCGACGAGAATAGTAAGAAAGAAGTTACTGCTATGACCAACAACCTACGAATGGCTTTTGAGGAAATCCTGACAGACGCAACGTGGATCGACGAAAAAACCAAGAAGCTGGCAATCGAAAAAGCAAAAGCCATCAGTTTAGAGGTTGGCTATCCAGAGTTCATTCTCAACTCCTCGCGTCTCAATGCAGAATATGAAGGGGTCGCAATCAACGCGGAGACATATTTTGAGAACTCCCTTAACCTGATTCGCCACGAGAACCGCTTTGAACGCCAAAAACTCAATAGACTGGTGGACAAACACGAATGGCCTATGCCACCATCTGTCGTTAACGCCTTCTTTGAACAAACAAAGAATCGGATAATAATCCCGGCTGGAATCCTTCAACTGCCTTTCTACCACCACTACTTCCCCAATTCCTTAAAATACGGAGGGATCGGTGTACTCATCGGGCATGAACTCACCCATGGCTTCGATGATCGAGGACGCAATTTCGATTTAGGAGGCAACATGGCCAACTGGTGGACCGACGAATCCATTAAATCGTTCAAAGAGAGCGCCGAATGCTTCATCCTACAATACAACAACTACAGCTACAATGGCAAATTTTTGTATGGTAATAGTTCACAGGGTGAAAACATCGCTGATAACGGTGGAATGCGACAATCTTATTACGCTTACAAGAAGTGGTTGGAGCAAAATCGCGATTCAGAAGACATGAAATATGAAACGTTTCCCCAGATCAATCTAACGAATACTCAGATGTTCTTCTTGACGTTCACGCAGACGTGGTGTAGCTCGATCAGGCCGGAGGCTGTTGAAACGTTTGTTGGAACGAATCGTCATTGTCCTGGAAAATTTCGTGCTATAGGAACTTTATCGAATTTCGAAGAATTCTCGAAAGAATTCAATTGTCCGTTGGGTAGTCCAATGAATCCTGTCAGGAAATGTAAAATTTGGTAGGTTGGTTTCGATAGCTTTGCAGATTTTATTGTATTATAGATGTAGTTGACTAATCTAATAAACGATTTAGACAAACACATCCAATAGCTTTATGTTATATAAAAAAATCAAGTGTATAAGAAGTTGATCTTATTTATTGATTGTATTTACAAACACTGGTCAAATAAAATTTAAGAAAATCAAATTGCTCTTTCATTTCATTAAGTGAGACAAATGTATATTATGATTCTAAGATTAATTCCGCCAGGATATCAAACTTTCATAGTCGATCACTCTTGTTGAGGCGTTTAAACGATTTCACTATTTTCATGATTGTGTGAAATTCAAAGTGCATTTTCGATTAACTTTCCCGGTACAAAGCTAGTTGAGGTAAGCCTTCTGTTGACTTTAAGCCTCCAAGCCCCATAAGTTTTACCCTGCATGAATACTTTATTGCTCCTCTTGCATTTTAATGTTACCTGCCACATGAGCACTGTATAGAAGAGTATGGGCCTGGTTAAAATTTTTATGCCTTAATCTTCTCCAGCTTCCATTTTGGTGACTGTTTTCCCAAGTGGTTATCTATGATCCACGAGTGCAGTGAAGCGTGCGAATAATTCTTGGTAACGAAAATCACCAACAGATACCGCGTTTGGAGCAGTGCAACACCTGCCCCTTCAATTTACACTAGTATCACTGATCCTTTTCGTTCGATACCCATGTTTATGCTCCCTTTCTTTGCGTTTATCATCAGTCCCTCAATTCTGGTAGTGAAAAGTTAACAACCCCAAGACCATTTTGAGTCTCATACTTGCAAAGCTCAGTTTGTGTTGGAATGAGAAAATCAATAGTCCTGCAGAAAAGAGATTTGCCTCAATTCTCGCATATAATTCATCTCGAATGCCCTGAATATCAGACGTCAATAGAGAGATAGAGTGAAGAGAAAGTGATGTTGAACTAACTTCTAAAGGCCCTACAAGATACAAGCACTTCGCGTAGTAATTAAGGCGAGCTTTGCGAAGTAGAGAGCTTGTAAATTAAATGTGGTAGATGAGTAGAGAGATAATGATAGCTAGATTTCTGAATATAAATCTATGTACGCATAAATATTCCGGTGTAATTCTATTTGATGTAATTCTATCAAACTTTTGCAAACTTTTTCGGTTTTCATATGGATTTTCTTCAAACTGTAAGTTATAAATCCTTGATGCGATTTCAGCAGCGAGAAGAACTTTACGAATTTCATTACCACGACTATAAAAGGAATCACCGTTGCAATGAAATTTTAGTGTACAAGCGAACGAAGTAAGATAACCATAAAAGCTGCCAAAGTGCATATTAGGCACTGTTAAATCTACGACATTGATCTTAGACACCACACAACGGAGGCTCAGCGGAATATGAGCAAAACTTACGGAACAAACATGCTAACAGACTGAATATGTACAAGTGGTTGGTGTTCTCGTAATGGAGAATGACAGTTTGAAGATCAGTGACGATCAGAACAGCCCAAAATGGCGACAGAAAGTGATCAACTGGAAGTCATGTAAGGGGGTAATAAAGTGACCATCGCAAAGTTATTGGAGAGATCCACAGAAACACTTTTGGAATAAATCTATGCGCCAGAATACGTAGTAAAGTTAGATGCTTGAATATCCCACGAGCTTTCGCAAAGAAAAAACAAAGACAGAATGACTTACTATGATTGCCATTTTGCTTGACAAACTGATGAAAGATTGCTTCGATCGATGGTTACTAAAGATGAAAAGTGGGTTCTGTACAATAAACAGCACCGGACAGTTTCCATTAGAGGTGAGTCACCAACATCTATTTCAGAGCTAGGCCACGAAAGGTCTTATTTTAGAAGAAGAAGTGAGAAGTTATTTATTAGAAGCTTTAAACTCCAGAATCAAAGATCAAATGGCAGCGGTAACATATTCGAAGGTCTTTACCGAGATTGCAAAGATTCTGCTTCACGCTTCACCTACAAACCAGAAGATGAAAATGGTATCTATATCAAACACATCGAAACATAGGAAGCAGAAGTCTGTACCAAGCACATACGAAGCAGAAGCAGAAGAAAGAAAAATACGCCACCTATAAAACCTGCAAAATATTTAGAGATTACTAAGTTAAAGGTCACGCACCTAGATGAGAGCAACGCTGGTGTCAGAAGTAGGGTAGTAGTTATGGCGTACCACGTGAATTGCATTCAGATCAAGGCCGAAACTTCGAGTCAGGAGTTTTGGCCGAAATGCTGAAAGCTGCTATGAATACGGAAAACGTATTATATTATTTTTTATGGCGTACCGAACTGCAGAACATACATCGATTCGTACAGCACCAGCCAGAGTTATCTATGAAAAACGATTCGTTTACCAGTTGAGGTGAAGTTTGGGACACTCCTTAGCAGCTTCAAACCATTTCAAATTATACAAACAAATTGAGGCAACGGCTGAATCAAATACACCAATTGGTGCGAAACCAAATCGAGACAACTACCAACCGCATTGAGACCAGATTTGATTTTATGGCAAATTCATCTGGATTCCGGCCTGACGACTTGGTGTCGCTGTATAAGCCTCGGCTTCGAAACGTTTGATCCCCAAATTGCAACCGAATTCGCCGTCACTCTACCGGATCATCAAGCATCAAGGATCATCAGATACAGGAGCATCGGAAAGAGAGTGCACCTAGATAGCGATGCCCCATATTATCATCAAGAAGACGTTGAGGCGGCTGATGTGACATCTTTTCGGGGCGAAGATGGATAAAAACGACCATCACAAAGCATCGGTGATATAAATGCGGAGATATTTCTGCAGTGTCTTCAATATTTTAAGAAGCATTCCCAACTTTCTGGGGCACATGCTGTTCTACTTATATTAGATGAACATAACTTGTCTTTTCGAAGCCTATTTATAAGGCTAATGGACCAGCAAGTGCATCGTAGCTGTGTCAAAATCTTCGGGCTCGGCTAATAGATTATGACGTTACTGGATTGATAAATATTTTGGATACCACAAGCTGAAAGGTAATAAATAGCCGGAAATGGTTTCTATAGCACAGGTTGCCAGCGCTTAAATCGAGACCTGTTTTCAGACCTAAACTTTAAAGGGTCTGCGTTAGCTGTTGAGTTGAATTAGTCAACTCTCCTGGCACGTAGTTCTGCAGCACTTCCAAATGGATCAGGAACGTCCATTGGCGCTCTTACTGCGTCATCAATATCCTTCCAACTACACGAAGCAATTCTAACAAGGAACGTTCCTACCGCGTCGTTAGCAACCACATAAGAGCCAATTGTGGAGGGGAGACGTGGTTTTTAAGGGTTTTTTTTACTTCTCGTAGATGTGTTAATGCCGCCTGTACACTCTCGCCGAGGCATGACGAGAGTCAGAGTGTACATGGTTCACTCGCTTCGCCTCGCCTCGACAGCTCTCCATTCCGAGTAGGTAAATTGAGGGCGAGTCAAAGTACGAGGCATCGCAAGGGTGGTCATGTACATTCTCGTGTACTTCAGTTTACCGCTGACATTGAAAGGATCCACATCTAGAACAAGTGTTAAGAGTGCAAAGTGAAGTGTTGAAAGTGAAAATGAGAAGCAATAAAGAGGAGCTGAATTTTCCGGGATATGACTTTAAAAAAAATTTTTAGCACAAAAGGCAACAGCTGCATTGCTTGTACCGTGTCCATTCTTCTCGGAGTTCACAACGAGACTGTACAAGATTGCACTCTTTATTCAACCTTTTGTGCGAGTGTTCGTGGCGAGGAATGACGAGAGCACTCGCGCGAGAGTGTACAGCCGTCATAAGAATACAACTGACAGGTAAGAGAAAAGGAATATAATAAAGCAAAATTTTGAAATTTTCACCTTATAAGGCAAAGATATTAATGGAAAAGGCCCAAGATACTAAAACTGTGGCAAACGTCAAAAGAAGTTTGCATATGCAAGTGAAAGCAAAGGAGGTTGAAACTGAGTCAGATATCATTTAACCAGTTTTGCCCGAATTACTTGTTTAAAGTAAGTATTTAGGCCAGTGTTGGAATCGTCCCTCCAACTCTTTTTCCTAGATGCGGTCCGGGCTTTATGTGGGGCACTTCATTATCTGCAATAATTGCTCAGTAAGCCAGATTTGGCCAAATTGCAGTATATTTCTATCTCCCCCGTTGAAAAATTATCCTTTTTGCTGGATAAGCGCATTCTTCAACGTCATCGGTTCAATTTTCATGCGAAATCGTAAAATATCCTTCAGTTTTCATTCCTGGAACATTACATTATTTCGACTATCCTATCAGGCTTTTTACCACTATTAATCATTTCATACATTATATTTCTTTTTTTTCAACGTACAATGCATTCCTCTACCCATTTTGAGACTGAACCAAACTCACTTAACCCTTAAATCATAATCTACGCCTCTGAGACGTATACGCATTAGTTTATTCGTTGACTCTTTCTAACGCTTTGAGCTAGCGCTTTGATTTTCGTGGAAGTAACTTTCGTGGATTTTGGTTAATATACGTTGACATGCAGGCGGAAGACCAACAGATGACCGCTGACAGTATTTTACGGGATTTCGAATATGGCTTTTGTTATTTTGTTCTTAACTTACCAGGCCAATTGAAAAGTCCGCGGTCTAACACACAGATGACGATGCTAGTATTAAATCCATATAATTTTTAGTTAGTACCAACCTTCAAACGATACGTGTCAAAATTTGACAGCAGTCCGATCAATAATTTGTGAGATATTACGTTGTGAGTGTAGCTACTTTTGTTATTTGAAAAAAGATGGAAAAAAAAGAATTTCGTGTGCTGATAAAATATTGCTTTTTGAAGAGAAAAAATACAGTTGAAGCAAAATCTTGGCTTCATGAAGAATTTCCGGGATCTGCACCAGGGAAATCCACCATCATTGATTGGTATGCTAAGTTTAAACGTGATCAAATGAGCACCAAAGACGGCGAACGCAGTGGACGCCCAAATGGACCCAGTGGACGTCGCTGTCACCGATGAAAACATCAAAAAAGGTCACAAAATAATTTTGAATTACCGTAAGGTGAAGTTGATCGAGATAGCAGACATTGTGAAGATGTCATCTGAACGTGTACATCATATCATTCACGAACATTTGTACATGAGAAAGCTGTGTGCAAAATGGATACCGCGCGAGCTCACAATCAATCAAAAGCAACAACGTGTTATTGATTCTGAGCACTGTTTGAAGCTGTTCAAGCGCAAAAAACCTGAATTTTTGCATCGATATGTGACAATGGATGAAACATTACTCCACCATATCACTCCAGAGTCCAATCGATAGCCAGCTGAGTGGACTGCACGAAATGAACCGAATCCAAAGCGAGGAAAACCACACCAGTCAGCTGGCAAGGTTATGGCATCAGTATTCTGGGATGCGCAAGATATAATATTCATTGATTACCTCCAAAAGGGCCAGGCCATCAACAGTGATTATTATATAGCGTTTTTGGATCGTTTAAAGGATGAAATCGTTAAAAAAAACGGCCCCATTTGAAGAAAACGAAGTGCTGTTTCATCAAGACATTGCACCGTGTCACAAATCAATGAAAACAATAGCAAAATTGCATGAATTGGTCTTCAAATTGCTTCCGCCTCCACCGCCAGATCTGGCCCTCAGTGGCTTTTTCCTGTTCTCAGACCTCAAAAGAATGCTCGCTGGAAAGAAATTTAGCGCCAATGAAGAAGTAATCGCCGAAACTGAGGCCTATTTTGATGTGAAAGAGAAATCGTACTACAAAAAAGGTATCGAAAAGTTAGAAGATCACTATAATTGCTGTATCGCCCTTGAAGGCAACTATGTTGAATAATAAAATCGAATTTCGCCAAAAAAAAGTGTTTTACTATGGTAGACCGGGGACTTTTCAATTGGCCTGTTATACCTTCTACAAATCAACCACAAATGAAAAACCACTAGGAAAGAGAAATTTTATGAAAAAATATAATTTTGATTTGTCAACTTGGGTCAAGTAACGACTGAACGGTCCCACCTTGAAGCGGAAACTACGTGAAAATATCTGTCTGAGAGACATATGTTCGAGCTTAACGTACCATTAAATTAGTTTAGGCTTCCAGGGTTTAAAAAAGAACACAAAAATAGAACACACCAGTTGGAATGCTAAAGTAATTCACGAACAAATATACCATCTACTGCAATCTATGCTATTTCAATGTCCACGCAACATACTCTCCAAACATACTAAAAGTATAGCGTATAAAAACTTCAGAATGATAATGGTAAAATTTTCTTAGCATTCTACTACATGCTCGTGGTAAACAGTAGCGTTTATAAAAGTTGGAATATTTGTCATTATTTTTTCAAGTTTGTGTATTTAATGTTCTCACGAATTTGTGCTATTTGTATGTCCATGGCTGTACATAAAAACAAAGAAAAAATTTATAGCAAATTTTCTTAAAAAATTTTAGCTAGACGAGGTCTGTTCAAAAAGTACCCGGAAATTTTAAATTTCGCGGGTTTGGAGAGTCCGATTGTCAAAATTTTTACTGTGTTGGTATACATGCCCCTAAAGTATGCTAAAATTTTAAGCCATATTCACTGTTTACTTTGTCTGTGGTAGTCGCTAAGCTTCGACGTGTTTTTATCTGCTCGGCGATTATTGCTTGTTTAAACAATGGAATAATTGAAGAGTCAAAGAATTTGTATTAAATTTTGCGTAAAAAATGTAATAAAGTGTGTGAAATGTTACAAAAAGCCTATGGTGAGTCTACTATGAAAAAAAAAAACAAGTGTTTACGAGTGGTATAAGCGTTTCCAAGATGGCCGTGAAGACGTTGAAGATGACGAACGCTCCGGTCGACCCAGCACGTCAATAATCGATGAAAATATGAAAAAAATGGTTATAAATGATCGCCGAATAACAATTAGAGAAGTTGCTGATGAAGTTGGCATATCAATTGGCTTATGTCATAACATTTTTTCAAAAGTTTTGGGCATGAAACGAGTGGCAGCAAAATTCATTCCAAAACTGGTGAATTTTGACCAAAAAAACAATCGCATGAACATCGCTCAGGAACTGTTAAATGACGTCAACGACGACCCAAGTTTGCTTGAAAGGGTCATAACTGGTGATGAAACATGGGTGTCGTCCACCTAGAAGCATTCAACGTCACCAAGAGCGAAAAAAGCACGTCAAGTTCGATCAAATGTCAAGATTTTACTTACTGTTTTCTTCGATTATAATGGCATAGTGCATCAAGAGTTCTTACCACAAGGTCGTACGGTTAATAAGGAGTATTACCTTGAAGTTATACGACGTTTGCGTGAAGCAATCCGAAAAAAAACGCCCCGATTTATGGAAAAATAATTCATGGCTTTTGCACCACAATAACGCACCTGCTCACTCGCCGTTGCTTGTTCGTCATTTTTTGGCCAAAAACAATACCGTAGTCATGCCCCAACCTCCATATTCACCAGATATGGCTCCGTGTGACTTTTTCCTGTTTCCAAAGTTAAAGAGACCCATGAAAGGACGGCGTTTTTCCTCGATTGAAGAAATAAAGTCCGAATCGCTGAGAGTGCTCAAGGACATACCAAAAAGTGAATATCAAAAGTGCTTCGAAGATTGGAAAAAACGCTGGCATAAGTGTATTATATCTGGAGGGGGGTACTACTTTAAAGGTGTTAAACAAAGTAAAAAAAAATTAAATTCAAATTGTACGCGCTCTAACCTAACTTTCATTCTCATGCAAACACTCACTCTTTTCATGTATTCAGGCCCTTAAGGCCCACCACAGTCATGCCAACCTTTAACACAAAACTCACACCATAAAACTTTCACCACACTCACTTAGCATTCAGCTTTCGTACTGTTCAGACGTGTTTAAATATATCCTCAATTTATTCAACAATCTTTGTTGTTATTTATTGTTCACCCTGCCTGTTTAACAGGTTATGGGCCCAGGTTCGCGGAACAATAAATATTTTTGTGTTGTTTAAATTTCTCGTTCAAAATATCGTGTTGTAAGTCCGCGCTCGTGCAACAGTGAAATTTTACAACACCACGATGGAGAACGAGTCAATTAGGATATCCAAAATTAAAAGGCATTGAAAACTGGAGCACATGGAAGTTCCAGGTACGCATCGTTCTACTCTCTAGTGGAGCATGGGACATCGTCAGCGGAGAAAAAGAATTTCCAGAGGAAAACACAACCGACGCTCATCGAGCGGCACGTGCCTCATGGACCAAACTGGGCACTCTTGGACAACGTACTATTGCGACATCAGTCGATGAGGAACCGCTTCTTCACATCATCAACTGCACGACTTCGAAGGAAATGTGGGACAAACTTTCATCTGTTTATGAACAAAAATCGGAGACCAGCATTCACATGCTGCTTCAACAATGGTACAGTGTGCAGAAAGATCCAGCTCACAACATTGCTACACACGTCGCCAAGTTGAAAAACCTTGCACATCGTTTGAAAGTTATGGGTGAGAAAATTTCCAATCAGCAGATAATCACAAAAATTTTGATGACCCTTCCCTCCACCTTCAAACATTTTATCAGTGCACGGGAATCAACACAGCCCGATGAGAGAAATCTTACCAACCTTATTTCCAGAATCTCAGTCGAAGAATCAAGGCTAGAGCCTGCAAATGCAAGTGACAATGTGGCCTTTATAGCTGGGAAGTCACGACCAAATAATTTCGATAAGAAATTTTCAAAATCCTGTCATTATTGCAAGAAGCCGGGCCACTGGATGCAGGACTGTTTGAAGAGAAAAGCAGCCAATGAGAGAAAAGCAGAAAAGGAGGGCCACTCAAACAGGAAAAACGACGCGCTGATTAGTGCTTTGACTCTCGGTTCGGACAACCTGGATTGTTCCAGCATCTGGTACCTCGACTCTGGTGCTACAGACCACATGTCTCATCGGCGCGAATGGTTTTCGAATTTCGTCCAGTTTCAACGGCCAAAGTCTGTCCGAGTTGGAGATGGCAAGGCGATCGCAGCTGTGGGATCTAGAGACATCGAGGTTGAAGTTTTCGACGGAGAAATCTGGAAGCTGAGATACCTGAGTAACGTCCTCTATGTTCCAGATTTAAGCTTCAATCTTTTCTCCCTAGGAGCAGCACTTGACAAAGGCATGTCTCAGAAATCAAAAAGCAAGACATGCTATCTACTGAAAGATGGAAATGTCGTTGCAGTGGGAGAAAGATCAGATCAACTCTTCGAGATGAAATTTCGAATCGTGGCAAATGAGCACCAGGCAAACGTCGTCAAACAGGATACACTCCTCACCTGGGATAAAAGGTTAGCTCATCAGAATTTCGAGCAGGTTAGAAAAATTTTGACAAGGATGAACTTACCTTTTACGGAAGACAAAGTCAAATGTGATGACTGTACCCTCGGCAAGATGCACCGGCTCCCTTTTCCAAAGAGTACCTCAAAAACCGAACGAGTTGGTGAGCTTGTTCATGCTGATCTTTGCGGTCAAATGCCTGAGGCATCAATAGGAGGCGCTCGTTATTTCTTGCTGAACAAAGACGACTTCAGCCACTGGAGAACTTTGTTTTTCATCAAGAGGAAGTCGGAAACAGCACAGTGCCTGAAGAAATTCCTTCTCTCAGCTGAAAAACACCTGGACAAAGGCATCAAGGTCATCAGAACTGACAACGGCTTGGAATTTGCCAACAGGGATGTGGAGAAAATCACCAGTGATCTCGATGTGATACACCAAACAACGGTTCCCTACACACCGGAGCAAAACGGGTCAGCAGAACGCGAAAACAGGACAATTGTTGAGTCGGCCAGGACTATTCTTCATGCAGGAGAATTCCCAAAGAAGCTGTGGGCCGAGGCAACTCTCTACGCAGCCTACACTTTGAACAGGACTAGAACCAGCAGCAAGAAAGGAGTAACACCTTGCGACCTTTGGCTAGGAAAGAAACCAGACCTTACCTCACTCAGATCCTTTGGTGAGGAAGTTTTCGTTTACATCCCGAAGGAAAAGAGAAAGAAATGGGATGCTAAAGGCAAAAAGGGCATCTTTGTGGGTTACGACGAAACGACAAAAGGGTATCGAGTCTGGTTTCCTACTGAAAACAAGGTAAACACCTATCGAGATGTGAAATATACTGGACAATGATTTTCAGCAGACAAGACAAGAAATGAGCCAGCAACAGTGACCTTGAGTGTCCCTCAAGTTGCTGAAGTTGACGAGGAGCCAGAGATCGTGGACGATGGTGAACATTCTGGAAGCGAAGCTGAAGAACCTTTCTATGAGCTGACAGATGATGAAGAGCCACTCGAAGAACCCGTGCCACCGCAAAACTACAACCTGAGAAACAGGGATCAAATTCGCCAACCGGTTCGGTTTCCTTCTGCTTTGATTTCAGTGACAGGCTAACTTGATCCAGAGAGCTACGACGACGCCATCAACTCTGAGGACTCTGAAAAGTGGAAAGCAGCCATGGATGAGGAGATAAATTCGCTGCAGAAGAATCAAACTTGGATTCTGGTGGAACCACCACCAGATCAGAAGGTAATCGACAATCGATGGTGTTACAAGGTGAAACAATTCCCTGATGGCAGCATCCAAAGATACAAGGCCGGGCTTGTTGCCAGAGGTTTCAGTCAAACTCCTGGTGTCGATTATAATGAGACTTTTAGTCCCGTATCCCGTTTCGATTCCATTCGCCTCATTCTATCTTCGTCTCCTTTGCAGCCTCCCAAAATCTTTCCCTCAAACAGTTCAACGTCAAAACAGCTTTTCTTTATGGGAAGCTGGAAGAAGTCATCTTCATGAAGCAGCCAAAAGGTTATGAAGATGGTACCAGCCGAGTGTGCAAACTCATCCGAAGTTTGTATGGACTCAAGCAGGCGTCGAGATGCTGGTACAAACACCTCACGAAGTTTCTGGCCAAAGCTGGACTACGTCCAACCAGCGCTGATAACTGTGTCTTCACCAACGGAGATCCTGAGAACACGTTGATGCTCGCCATCCATCCACATTGACGACGGATTAGTTGCTGCAAAAGACGAGAAATTGATTGAGGAAATAAACAAACTTCGCCTGGATTTTAAAATCACATTTGGAGATTTGAGCCCCTACCTTGGGCTACAAATCAAACGAATGAAAGATGGCTCAATTCTTCTCCACCAGGAGGCCTATTGCAAGAGGATTCTGCAGCGCTTTAACATGGAGCACGCGAATGCTGTTGCAATTCCAGCAGACCATCATCATCAAATGAGTGCCGAAATGCACAAAAATGGTGACAAGGAGGCGCCAGAATTTCCAAATCGACAAGCCGTGGGAAGTCTTATGTACCTCTCCGTAGGTACCCAACCAGACATCACCTTTGCGGTAAACAGTGCTAGCCAACAGCTTGAGAACCCGAAGAAAATCCACTGGAATGCGGTAAAGAGAATACTCAAGTACTTGAAAGGTACAAGTGGGTATGGTCTTTACTTTCCAGCCGAGCAGACAAACAAACTCCAGGCCTACAGTGACGCAGACTATGCAGGAGATGTCGAGAACCGAAAATCAACGTCCGGCGTTTTTCTGAAGTTTGGAGAGTGAACCGTGTCATGGAGTTCTAGCAAGCAGAAGACAGTGGCACTTTTTACTACTGAGGCAGAATATGTCGCTGCAACTCAAGCTGTGAAGGACGTCACCTGCATGAAGAGACTCATCGAGGACATTAACATGTGCCAAGATCTGGAGAGCACCCTCATCATCGACAACATGAGCACCATCAAGCTCATTAAAAACCCTGAGTTCCACAAAAGAAGTAAACATATTGATGTGAAATATCACTTCATCCGCGACAGTTTCGAAAATAGAATTTTGGCTTTAGAGCATGTCGCCTCCAAGAACCAGCAGGCAGATTTGATTACCAAGTCCCTGACGAGAGTCCTTTTCGAGGAACAGAGAAGGATGCTCAACGTACGAGATACCAAGGGTCTACCAAAACTCCACTAGAGGAACTAAAACACCACCACACACAACAACTCAAACAATATTTTATCACAGAATTCACAACACAGTCAGAAAACATTGTAACTGTAAAATCAATTTGAAGTTAATTTTTAGTGGGAGTGTTAAACAAAGTAAAAAAAATTAAATTCAAATTGTACGCGCTCTAACCTAACTTTCATTCTCATGCAAACACTCACTCTTTTCATGTATTCAGGCCCTTAAGGCCCACCACAGTCATGCCAACCTTTAACACAAAACTCACACCATAAAACTTTCACCACACTCACTTAGCATTCAGCTTTCGTACTGTTCAGACGTGTTTAAATATATCCTCAATTTATTCAACAATCTTTGTTGTTATTTATTGTTCACCCTGCCTGTTTAACAAAAGGGGACCACATTGATGTAGACGAATAAATAAATATTTTTTTTGAAAAAACGAAAATTCCGGGTACTTTTTGAACAGACCTCGTATATCCAGTTTTGACTGCCCATGTATGTGGCGGCTGCTACAAGCGACTTTGAATGGAAAATCGAAATTTGAAAAGTATTTGAAGTGGCTTTAATTTTAATTTGAAAATATTTTTGTTCCAGTTTTCGACAATTATTATAAAGAAATATAGTTTTTCTCATTTTTGATACAATACTAAAAAATTGGCCGTGGCTACTCGAACATTTCGGCCAGTATTGAACTTGTCAAACTATTATGCTTATATGCATCGAAAGTTTGAGTAAAAGACTACCAGGTAAATAACAAACCAAATTGCATTCCATTTCCATTACGTGAGAGCCTCAAGGGATACTTTTTTAATAATTTCTCATAACTTCCCAGGTAAATTATTAACTTAAAACGGACAAATAAAGAAAACTTCATTGTATTCATTATGGATAAACACTCTCGTTCACGATTCCTTTTACGAAAACTTTAAATTGCTCCTGCAACTGTTTTGTTCACAGTCATCATTATCCACTTAAACAGCTTAAATTGTTTACTTTATTACCTCACGTTCCTTGCCACATTTCAGCGTGAGATCACAATATTCCTCTATGACATTTCCAATGGATAATTACATATTGTGGGCCGAAGGTAATTGCCAACAATTGAACAGAACCGACACCATTTGGCCATAAAAAATTTATTCCTGCGGAAAATACCAAAACATTAAACAATGAAGAAACAAAAAAAAAACTTTTGCACTTTTAAGAAATCGTTAAAGATACTTTATTCAGAACATACGTAAAACGATTAGTGGAAACAGAGGAAAGAAATTAAATATGGAATAATAACAGCAATGTTACCGAGAAAACAAAATAAACATCAATATTGATTATGTTGGGTAGTATGTTAACATGCTACCGGCAGTACATCCAACAATCGATGTATTGGGAATATACAGGGAGGAAAGAATGACAAATAGAAGTATGGAAACGTCTTTTGATGGATTTCGTGGTGTTATTTTTTATTTTTTTTTCAAAAGGTGTTCCTGTTCAGGTGTTATAATCTCTATGTAAATAGGTCTTAAATTGCCGTCGTAAATTATCGGTACGTGACTGCTGGTAAATACTAGGTACCACATTACCCACTGACTTTATTACACTGCTTGGAAATGTGGGTTATTTGTTAATTTCTTGTTATTATTTGTAGGAGCCAAAAAGAACACAGAACGAAAGTGTCGTTATTGAAGCCACAAGGTGATTCCGGAGTTATTGTTTTCGATTTGATTCTTAGGTGGTAGGTAAACAGATGATTGATGACCACAAAGTAGTGGATGAAGACTACGATTCCGGATCTTAGAAAACATGCGCCTGCACTTTATTTGTAGCTTATACCTAGAAGTTATCTAAAGAAAACGGTATTCTCACACGTGTTGATCAATGGGGCCATGCTTTAGATGTTGTTGACTAACACGACTAATACTTACCTGAAATCTTTGAGGTTGGAATCAAGTACCCAATTGACTTCAGCGTGTCGAAGAGATAAATTATACCTAAAATAGCGGTTAAATAAACTTTCTTCTACTAAAAGAATTGAATAAAGTTTTTGAAGTCGTTCGGAAGGATCGGTTTTCCAAATAGAAAAAAAAAACCAGTGAAGAAAATTTTTGAAAATTATATAACTGAACACACGAGGATCAACAATCAATCATATATGAATTTGAATACTAGATATTTGGGGCTCAAAAGAGGAAATATCTTTAGCTGATCATTTATATCATTTACACATCGATAACTTCGAAAAAGAACAAGTTATTTTTTAAAAAGACAAAGTTGCCGACAGGCACGTGATAAGTACTCACATAAGCAACTACTAAAAAAACTCTCTTAATCCTCTAATCCCCGGAGGATCAAATAAAATGAATTTGTAGTCAGAATTTTAGATACTGTGTAATTTAACAGTAAAAATCCAAAAATGATTTCATTTTCACGATTGGAGTAAAGGAGTGACCTATCGACCCATCGATCCATCCATAAGGTCACATCCATGTGGTTGTTATACTCCCGTATTATCTTTGGGCAATCAAATTCGTCGTGGGTCTTTAGTTGACGGTCCTGTGGAATTCGCTTTATTTATTTATTTAATAAATTCTTTATTGTTTCTAAAAATTTACAGGACTAAGCTAATACTTAAAGTGAGAGTTCTGAATTTGGTATTCATTGCATCTACAGTATTTTTCTCTTTGTACCACAAATTTTTCTTATTCATATGATATATTTATATTGGTAGAGGGAAATACAACAAAAACCTCTTTTAAACTTAACTCTAACTTAAACTTCTACTACCTATGTTAAAACCTATTTACATACTATTTTGGATCTTAGTAATAACTATGAATACTCGGTTGAGGACGCATGATCTCTAAGGTTAATCTATTAATTTAAATCCTGAGTGCTTGAATGTATGGATTCGAAGGTGTTCTACCTTAGCTAGTAGATTATCTCTGCGTGAGAGCGCGAGTTTATTGATAGGGCTAATATTAGCAAGCTCATGTAATTTGCGTGATGGGAAATAAAAAGGCTTATTTAGCGCCATTTTTAAGTACCTGTTTTGAGTCACCTGAAGCTTTGATTTCAAATATTTTGTACATTGGCTCCAAGTAGGCGCTCCGTATACTAGGTGTATAAATATGAAACGCAGATTTAATAACAGATGGCATAACCATTACATATGGTTTGTGTCGGGAATAACTAAGATGGCATTTTGGAGAGTAAACATCTGTCAACAAATTCCAGTATGTCATAGGTTTTGATTGTACAAACAACATCGTTTTTTTTTTTTGCAAAAATCAAAAATGTCGAATTACTTGCCAGAAAAAGAAGTTTTGCGGGAAAGTCTAATAACCTTCTTTCATTTGAAGAAAACGGCAGCAGAAACTTATCGATTGTTAGAAAAAGCATCTGGTGAACATGCCCCAAGCCAAGACACTTGTGAATGATGGTTTAAAAGATTTCGATGCCAGCAACAAAGACCGTGGAAAACCCCCCAAAAATTCGAAGATACAGATTTGCAAGCATTATTAGATGAAGACAACACACAAACTGAATAACAGTTGGCAGAAGCGTTGCAAGTTACTCAGGCAGCCATTTCATAACGTCTAAAAGCCATGGGAAAGATCCAAAAAGCTAGAAAATGGGTGCCGTATCAATTGAAAGAAACAGACATCGAAAGGCGAAAAACCATTTGTGAAATTTTGCTTGCCAGACAGAAAAGAAAAGATTTTTTGCATTGGATTGTTACTGGCGATAAAAACTGGATTTCTTTCGACAATCCCAAGCGGAAAAATCATGGGTAGACCCAGGCCAGCCATCAACATCACAACCAGTCCGAAATATTCATGGAAAGAAGACTTTGCTGTGTATTTCGTGAAAGAGTAAGGGACGTTTGTATAACGAACTGCTGAAACCTAGTGAGATTATTACTGGCTGACGTACTTACTGTACTGACCGCGTACTTAAGGAAAAACGACCAGAATTTCACCAAAAACATGATAAAGTCATCTTTCAACATGACAATGCTCGACCGCATGTTGCAATACCTGTTCAGAACTACTTGGGAAACATTAATTCAGAAGTTCTGCACCACCCGCCGTATTCACCAGACTTGGCACCTTCTGACTACTATTTGTTTCGATCAATGCAGTGCAAACTTTCGGAACAGCACTTCCATTCTTACGAAGAAGTTAAAAAGTGGCTTGATGAGTGGTTAGCCTAAAAAAATTAGAAGTGGTACTGGGATGGAATCCATCAATTGACAGAAAGATGGGAAAAAGTCGTAGCTACCGATGGCCAATTCTTTGATTATTGAATTCATTCGTTCTGTTATTCAAACAAATACATATTTCAAGCAGAAAAAATCCGCATTTCATATTTATACACCTATTAATATTATAGGCTGAAATACCATTTTTAAAATTATCATCTTATTCTTTATGTTCAGTTGGAACCTTCTGTTGAGTAGTGGATACAGTTGAAGTACAGTATTAAATGCTGTAATGCTTATTCGTTCAATGTGATCTTTGAACATGAGTTTCTTGTCCAACGTTAGTCCAAGATACTGCAGATTTTTGGAGCATGGTATGGCTTGTCCTAAAAAGTTAATCGGTCGATTAGGCAGCAAGGAACGTTTACGTTTTTTAGTGAAAAATATTGCCTTAGTTTTGCCAATATTGATGCTTATTTTCCACCTGTAGAAGAACTGATAAACTTTTCCAAGCATTGTCTCTAAGTTAGCTGTTATTGTACTTGGGTGAATTCCTGAAGTATAAAAACAGGTATCGTCCGCAAAGGCAGCTATTTGACAGTGCTCGCTCGTAGGGAGATCGGAGGTATAGATATTGAAAACGGTAGGGCTCTGACATGAGCCTTGGGGAACACCAGCAGGGATGCTTCTTACAGTAGAGCTGCTATCTCGGACCTTTACCTTAAATGACCTGTCTTTGAGGTAGGAAGCTATCAAATTACGTATGTATGCTGGAGTTTTGTACTCTTGGAGCTTATAAAGTAAACCTTCGTGCCAGACTCTATCGAAAGCTTTCTTAATATCGATGGTGACCATTCCAACTGATTGCTTCCCTATTAGAGCTGTCTTAATATCCTTTGAGACGCGGTACAGCTAATGCTCCGTTGAATAGCCGTGTCTGAAACCAAACTGAAAGTCAGGAAGTATGTTGGCATTCTTCCACGAAGTCTGTGAGTCTTTTGAGAATTAGCTTTTCGAATAGTTTACCAAAGGCTGGCAAAAGGCTTATTGGCCTGTAGCTTTCTAGCTCAAGTGGATCCTTCCCAGGCATTATCAGTGGTACTAAAACAGCTTGTTTCCAGGCGAGTGGAAAGTCAGATAGTTTCAGGCAAGCATTAAATGAGAGGCAAGTGAGCACAATCCCTTTTATTGGCAGATTTTTCATCTCATATTTAGGAATTCCATCGATCCCAGGAGCTGTTCGATTCTTAAGTTTTTTAAGTTGCCTAACTATTTCTCTGGTCTTGATGTAGGCACCGGGGTGCAAGTTAGATCTGTTAGATATACTTTCCACAGAGTTATCTATCATCGTTTCTATGATTTTGTGGTAATTATGAAACTTATCAGCCAGAATTTCTGCTTTTTCTTCACAACAGTGTCTGCTGGCCACTTGCGTCTTTTAGTGGGTAGGGCAGGTTGTGGGATTTGCTTTTGAAAATTTTATTTAAGCACCAAAGTCCCCTTGAGTTAAACTCTAAGCTCTGGAGCATTTGATTCCTGTGCTGATTCCGTTGGTTCGAGACTTTTTTCCGGATTGCTGTAGTGAGTGAGCTCACGCCTAATTTCAAGGCCGGATCCCTAGATCTTTGCCACTGTCTTCTAAGGTTATTTCGGGTACGAATAAGCTTCAGAGCTTCCTGGTCTAATTCAAAGCTTGTATAGTTGGCATTAGATTTAGGTACACTGCATTATATACCCCTTCAAATAATTTGCTTAAATTCGGAGATTTTTTCATCTACCGCATGCGCTGTGTGCAAAGAATTAAACGTATTTCGCGAAATCGATATACTGTCGTTAATATGTCTTCGAAATTTCCTCCAGTCAGCTTTTTTGAAGAGGAAGGCTCGATGTCGTTTATAGCGAGAAACTCCCTTTGAGTCTAGTGTGAAAAGCACTGGTAAATGAGGAGATGATAGCGCTTATAATACTCTAATGTCTGAAGGGCCAATATTATCATCACCTCATACAATATCTAGGGTAGATTCAGCACCTCGAGGCGAATAGAATGTGAGTTCGGTCGGAAAGTGAATAAATATATTCCCTTCACTCAACATTTCATACAGACATTGACTTATTATATTAGCTCGAACACAGTTCCAAAGGCTATGACGCGCGCTAAGATCACCACAGAGCAAATACTTTTGGTTTTGACGCGTAAACCTTTTTTAATTGAATTTGCTTTAGCAAAAGGTTTGATACCAACGTATGTTGACGCCAAGCGTACACATCTGTTGTCTTTCCACTAAACGGTGCATATGTCCATACCACAGGAACCTCCAGCGTATTTTGTAGAAAAGGCACGAGATGCTTCCAATATTTGCTTAACTTATTCGGAAAGGGGTATTGGGTTCATTCGGATGGTTCGAAAAGAATAAATTCCTCGTGCACGTTGATAAACCAACAGTGGTAGTGACGTAGAAAATTTTTGGAGTAGAGAATGTGGTTTTGAAAATCAGGAATACTTTACGATAGACGAACGACAACTTGTTGGTCCTTGCTTGTAACTCCTGATTCAGGGCAGTTTGGTAAAACTACATTGTTTCCAACACCTTGGTGTTGCAAATTTTCCACCGCGGTAAATCGTATCGAATCACAAAGGACAAAAAACCTGCCGTAGATGATGCAGTATTTTAGTAGAGCACATCTGCTCATCTACACACAGTCTAGCTGGTTTTGAAATTGAATCGAAGCGTTCGATGAGGATATCAGCTTTTTTCTTTATGCGACAAATTTTAGTCGTAGCCCAATTCGCCTCTTTGTGGCCAATTGCTTTATACGTTCAAATATGCGCACGAACATCGTATTCTTTACAGCGGGAAATCCTTGTTTACCCCAGTAGCCTTACATGTTGGGACAGTAATATATTGACGTAAAAATAAGGATGCCAATATAATGGTGCCAACTCTCGATGTCGGTTGTAAATGTTATTTATGCTCTACACGCCACTTCATTTGCTCTACATGCTCACTAAAACATTGAGCTTTTGAGGCTGTAGTTACCGGGGGAGTCGCGCCTAATTGGCAACGCAGATGACGTAGCAGTACTAGTCGCCGGACGTACTGTCGGACAGACGCAGCTCAAACTGGGTGCGGTAATGCGCCCAGTGAGCGAGTGAATGACAGAGCGTGGGCTTAGCCTAGCGCTGGAAAAGACCGAGGTTGTCGTCCTCACCAAGAAGCGGATGCCTCGTGTTATCCCCGTTCGGGTGGGGAAAATGATCATCGAGTCAAAAGAATCAATCAGATACCTTAACTTGATGATTGACTCGAAGATTAGTTTTTTCGACCATGTTCGAGCGTCAGCGGATAAGGCTTCCTTGCAAGTATCGGCGCTCAATCGCATTATGGCCAACAAGCAGGGACCAACCTCGAGCAAAAGCCATCTACTGATGAGTGCAATGGAGTCAGTCCTCTTGTATGGCTCCGAGGTTTGGGCTGACGCTCTTAGTAAAGAGACGCACCGAGGGCGTCTGGCATAGGTGCAGAGGCAAGGAGCTTTGCGGATAGTGGCTGCATACCGCACTGTCTCTGAGCTTGCAGTGCTGGTTATCTCGAGGGTGGTTCCTATTAATTTACTTGCAGACGAACGGAAACGTGTTTACTTACGTAGGGGGGAGTCGGCGAGAGAAACCGTCAGCCGAGAGGAACGGAGAAGAACCCTAACCTTGTGGCAGCAAATATGGGAAAACGAAACGCGAGGCAGGTGGACCGCACGGCTGATAAGTGACTTGGGGCCGTGGTTCTACAGAATGCATGGTGAGACTGATTATTATCTGACAGTCTTACCTGTGTAAGATGGGAAAGACACCATCCCCAACTTGCGTGTTCTGCCCGGAGTTGACGGATGACAGCTGATGCCTGCCATACGCTCTTTACGTGTAATAGATTCACAAGACTCCGTTCGCATCTCTCGGGGAAAATTGGCGTAATTTCTCCAGAAAATGTAACGGGAAAATGATGCAATCAAACGATAATTGGAACTTTGTGTCGCATTACGTACGGACAGTACTTATTATAAAGAAGGGCATGATGGATCGCTTGGCGAGGGAGGGGACATCTCTGTAACGCAATATTATAGTAACTAATCGCAATTCCTTCCTACCCATCCGTGGAGAAAGGGAGATTTCCCTTAGCCTGAAGACATCGCTAAGCGATGATTAATGAGGCCTAGTCCGAAGTAATGTGACAAACAGTTCCAGGCTAGGTTCTCGGTGTGACAGGGGAGGTGTTTAGTCGGTAGTCCGGTAGCTGGGGAGTGTGGCACTCAGGGCGTAAATAGCCTTCACCTCCCAAACACAAAAATAAAATCCACCAATTCATCCAGCACTTCTGTGAATAAGAACATACATATGTCAACGGAATGGAGACTATCGATTATATTCCCTTTCGATGAAAAGAGACAACCTCTCATATTGGCATCCATTACCAAATCATCGACGCCTTTGACACAAACACTGGTCTAAAACAGAGAGACAATCTTTCGCCTTTGCTGTTCAATTTTAATCAACAAATCAATGAAAACAAAACAAAGCTCATGACGCAGTTGAGAAAAAATACTTCAAATATCCCAAAAAAAGAGAAGAAATGCGTCCAAGAGTACAGCTCACAAACAAAACCTTTGACAAAACCATGACCAGAACAATGTATAGGAAAACTAGGTTCCACGTTAAAAAAAACCAGTGATAAGACCTGTACTATGCTGTGGGTTAGAAACATGGACCCTTATCCAAGCATTCGCAAATTTATTGAATGCCTTTGAGTGATGGGTTCACAGGCGGGGACAAATGGCAAATCCAATACAAACATAAGCTTCAATGGGCTGGTCATGCAAATCGTATAGATAACAACGGGCACCCAAGAATATATTCATTGGCAGACCTAAAAGGCGATGAGCAGGGAGAGGAAACCAAGGAAACGCTTGTCTGACTCTGTTGACATAGCTAGTTTATTGAGCTCGGACTTCAATGTCGGAGGGCGCGGCCAATGGACGGAGACAGTTGAAGACGTTTGTTGTTGGAAGCGAACGCCCGAGAGTGGATGTAGTGCTACAAAGAAGAAAAATTTCTCAATAAAGTTAATATTACCTTCAGCGATAGATAATACCAGAAGTATGACATATTTTTCCAGGGACCGCTACGTGCAGCAAGGCGCAGAAAGTTTGTTACCATTAATCGGTAGGAATGGTAAGAAATAACACTATGAATTCATCGAAAGACAAATTCCAAGGTCTCCATGTACTTTTCGTACACTCTTGGGGTTTTTCATAATATATTATTCTTTATTTATTGTTGTCAAATTGTCATTTTACGGAAATTTAACACAATAATAAAAAAATTGTCGATAAAAAAATACATGTAAACTCATCATTAAAAAACATAAATTTCATATTTAAATTTCTCCTGCATCTACATATGTTCACAATTTAAAGGGACCACTGACAGATTTGCATTTTATTCCCAACAGCTCATTATTTTTTTGACAGATAATCGAATGATGCACACAAATATGATTACCATTAATTTTATCATATTAAGCAACATAATCAAAAAATAATAAGCTTAAAATGTACAAACAATAACTAGAACATCCGCCCAATAATATGGTAAATTTTTTAACCTGAAATATAATTTGATGTGATAATATTTGATAATACTAGAAATATGATCGCTAAGAAAAGACGAATTGTTTGAATATCTATCACAGCAATATTTCATTAACTTTAAAAGTCTGCACTTAATAAGTATTTGTCACGAACCACTTTTTGTGTTTGAAGTTTTTTCCACTCGGCGATTTATTTAAACTTACCTTCACGAAAATTAATTCGAAAACTTATTTATGGCACACAAAACATAAATGGCAATGAATTTTCAACGAGCACTTCACAAATGACGTTCAAGCTAGATAAAAAATGGAATTGTCATCAATTGACAGTAATAGCCAGTCGTGTCTCTTTTGTTCAAATGTACTTTGTCGCATTCTAACGCGATCTACACCGGTCATTAAAACGCTCACGTAGAATGTACGTACATATTACGTATAAAACTTTTCCTTTAATTACACAGGCCTGCAAATTGACACTTTTTGATTTTTTTTCACTGTAATGGGTGAATCGTATGTATTTTGGTGCGCTGAGTCCAAATATGCCCTCAGTTTTTCTCCAGCACGTAGGGATTTTCCGCAAAATGAAAATGAAAGCTATACAAAACCCACAGTACATATAGGTAAAAATGCATTTTGAAATGAAAAAAATATATTTTACTAGTGGTTTATTTACATTTTTAAATACAATTTGATAAAAATAATATGTATATACAATAAGGATTTATAATTCTTTATAATATCTACATCTTTTTCCCTCCAAAACTCCGTTTTGAGCTTTTCCGTTTATGTGGGATGTCTGGAAGTTCTCTATGGAGCATCCAACAGTAGTCTCCCAACATATTCACATCCCATCGTCCTTGGTACCTCCGTCCCATTTCTTTGATGTCTTGGTGGAACCTCTTGCCCTGCTCTTCACTTACGGCACCAAGGTTTTCTGGGAAATAATTCAAATGGGAGTTCAAAAAGTGAAATTTCAAGCTCATGGAGCACCCCAAGGTTTTAAAACATTTCAACATTTTATTTACAATTTCTTCATAATCCGGGTCCTTATTGTTCCCCAAAAACTTGGTCACAACTTCTTTAAATGAAATGCACGCCTCTTTCTCAGCTTTTTTCATCACGTTTTCAAACTGATTGTCTTTCATTAGTTTCCGAATGTCCGGGTCAACAAAAACACACTCCTTTAACTTTGCCTCAGACAGTCCCGGGAATTTCTTTTCAAGGTACTTGAACGTTTCGCCATCTTTTGCCAATGCCTTGACAAACTGCTTCATCAGTCCAAGCTTGATGTGAAATGGGGGTAAAAGCACTTTTTTGGGATCAACCAAAGACTCAAAGTGAACATTTTTTTCTCCAACCTTCGAAGTTCTCGTTGGCCACACTTTTTGGCTCCAGTGCTGTGCTTTTGCCCGGCTATCCCACTCACATAGGACACAGGGGAATTTCGTCTAGCCACCTTGTTGTCCAAGCACCATAAAGATGACTTTGAGATCACCACAGATAGGCCATCCAAACTCCTTATATTTCAATTTAACAAGGATAACAGCCATGTTGTCATACTTTTCTTTAAGATGCACAGAGTGCCCCACGGGTACAGAAGCGTATTTATTGCCGTTGTGTAGAAAAACTGCTTTTAAACTTCTTTTTGACGAGTCAATAAAAAGCCTCCATTCATCTGACACATGTTGAATGTTAAACGTTGACATCAACTTGGGAACATCAGAACAATATACAAGTTCGCCATCTTGAGAAAAATTTGGCTCAAATTGTTTTTCTCTGCTTCTGTACCAAGAGAATGAAGTTCCAGATCTCAACAACTTATTTTAGAGCCCAGTAATTCATTCTATTTTAATTTTATTTTAATTCTTCTTGTGAAAACGGTTGGTTTCCGGTTGGGTCAAGTCTTCGGCTTGAAACTCATCGTCCAACTGCTCTGACTCGCTCTCTGATGACTCTGGCAAATCGTCAAAATTGTGTGGGGGCACTGGTACTGGAATACCGGGTCCATGAGGCACAGGTCGAAGTGCAGATTGCATGTTTGTGTAACATACACTACCGGTCAAAAGTTTAAGTTCACCTCGTAATTTCTATAAAATGTAAAACAAAACAAGATTTTCGTCAGTTATTATTATTTATTAGCATTATTTATAGAAAGTAATTATTTTGTAGTCAAAATAGGTCGAATTTTAGCAAAATTTAGCACTATTTTTTCATATTTTAGATTCTTCAAAATATCCGCCTTTTGCTCGTATAACAGCAGCGCATACTCTGGGCATCCTTGCAATCAGTTTATGCAATGATTCCGTTGAAATTTGATCCCAACAAGTTTGTAGATATGTCCAAAGCTGTTTTTGATTGGTTGCCTGCATTGTTCTCACTTTTCTATCCAACTCGTCCCACAGGAACTCGATCGGGTTACAGTCAGGCGATTGAGGAGGCCATTCCATATATTTTAGTTCTTTTTGCTTCTCTTTCGCTGCGATATAATTTCGGCAAAATTTAGATGTGTGTTTAGGATCATTATCCTGTTGAAAAACGAATCCGCGACGCACAAGTTTTTTCCCACACGGAAAAGCATGTCGTTGGAGAATGCGTTTGTCCATGATACCCTCGATTTTCACAAGGTTACCAACTCTGTCTCCAGCAAAGCATCCCCAGGCTAAGACAGATCCTCCACCATGCTTGACGGTTGGAATTATGTTTTGCGCAATCATGCGTTCACCCACCAAACGACGAACATATTGTCGACGTCGTCCTCCAAAAATTTAGAACTTCGATTCATCCGTGAACAATACTTTGTACCATTGTTCAATGTTCCAATCTTTATGTTTTTTTGCCCAAGCCAATCTTTTGACTTTATTTTGTTTCCGTAGTAGTGGTTTTTTGGCGGCCACGCATCCTTTTAAACCGTAATTGCGCAGACGACGCTGCACTGTTGAAACAGATACTGGTGTTTCCCGCGTGGAATCCACTTGCTCGCGAATTTCGGGCGCTGTGCGCGTACGATTTCTCTTGCTTTCGACACAGATAAAGTGGTCCTCTTGTTTTGACGTTACCTTAGGCCTCCCAGAACGTTGACGACTCTGATTGCACCCTGTTTCGTTCTTTCTGTGTAACGCTCCCACAACTGCACTTTGAGATACTTTGGTTTTTGAAGCAATTTTTCGCGTCGAATAACCTTCTTCGTGTAATGCCACAATGACTGCTCGTGTTTCTACACTCAGCTCTGCATAAAATACATAAAATACAAACATAAAATAAGTAATTGCTTTCACATTTTAATAATAAGTCTTTAGTCTTCGAATTATGTCAAATTAGATGACAATTTTTTTAGAACCGATACGATATTCATTACGAAAAATGTTTTACTTACCTTTTTGTAAAGAAACCACACAAAAACCGTGGAAAATATAATTTTTTGCGTGAAATCTTATAGCACAAAGAGATTATACGCTGTATAAACTAAGCGCGTCGAGACACCGACGAGTTTAAGCTCGATCTGTGTATGGCCCTAGCACGCGAAACGCTCCAGACAGAAGTGTGTTTACACTTGTTTGTTTACAAGACGCACGTTGTCTATAGAATCCACTTAGTTGCCGACTAAATTGTGCAGATTTTCAAAATAAAGCAGGTGAACGTAAAATTTTGACCGGTAGTGTACATCTTTTTTATTTTTAGCATTGTACCCTTGTATGTTGCAAGAACAAAAGTAGCAGTCATCGCCGTGGTTTCTCGGCTCTCTCCAAATCATAGGCACCCCAAAACGAAAAGATTTCACCTTTCCTTTAGATCACATGCGAAGTCCTTCAACACAGCCTGAACACACTCTATGAGGGGCCCTAGATTTTTCTTGATCTCCGATCTTCACACCAAAATAGGCAGAGTACAGTTTTTAATAAACTCCGTAATACTTCGAGTTTGTTTTTTTAATACAAGTCCGCCACAATTGTAACAGAAACTATCAGGATTATTAGCACAAGCTCTTGAAGACATTTTGAAAGACACTTTAAGAATATTTAAATTCTTAAAGTGGAAAAACAACTTTTTTCGGCATATTCATAAATATACGCCTTAAGGTAGGCAATCCCGCAGAAAAATGCATTTTGCGGAAAATGCTTACGTGCCGGAAAAAAACTGAGGGCATTTCTGAACACAGCGCACCAAAATACATAAGAATCACCCATTATTGTATAGAAAAAAATTTGGTCGCAGACGTGTGTTATTAGTCCATTGACATGAGTGAACTTATTTCGAATAATTAGAATTCGAATAATTGGTCGTTCGGCATCAATTCATGCACGAGTTGGATTTTGTAAGCCCGCAAACACAAATCCTTCGTTAAAATCTCCCATAATCTGAATGGTCACAATTTTACCTGTGGAACACGATTTGGGTTTTCACGATTTGGCTTATTTGAGTCTTCCTCGATACTACGTTCACCTGCTACACCTACACCTGCTATTGTCTCTTCATTATGCACTGCACGACGCTTGGATGAATGCATATTATGAGTTGTCAGTGAGAGGTACAGCGATTCAAAAACGATCAATCATCGAATTAACTGTGCTCATGGACGATAGTTTCAGCCATAAAATTTTCGTAGTGCGCGATGAGTTTCTCTAGCACAACCGATATTTTTTTGTCGAAATAAATCTGCACAATTTGCAAAACTGCCCAATCAAATTTGCCATAGAACGCATGACAGCTGTCACTCCATTTACCACCATAGCATATTAAAGTGTTGCCAATTCAAAGTTCTTAACCTTTAAATAACACCCTCGACTTAGAACAATACTCTGCCAGCACTTAGATTTTTGTGATTTGTCATTTTCAGAGATTTTCCCAGCTCAGGAAACCATGTTTTTACGCTTTTGTTTTTGATATTTATATTTACCAAGCGCTGTTCACTGCAAAAGTTAACTAACCACAAACGAGAGCAGGTCAAAATCCACCTTAAGCGAATCCTTGTCCGCAGACTCCATCAACGGGATCGAAATTCACTGGGACAATACACAACGCAAACTCTTGTAATGAATGTCTGCATTCTCAACGCGGGTAACTTCTGGTATCCGCTGTATGCATTTGCCTTTGGAACGTCAAAATATCCCTCATCAGCTGTTTGAGTAAAACAGAAATGGTGACGAATGTCTTAAGGTATTATGCCTTGTTGCCTATATTTGTACGTAACAAACATGGGCATAGTGTTTGGTTTAAGTGACAACGTTTCGTACGTACCGGAAGTTAAGGGTTGGTCGGTTTAGGGACTTCTTCAATGACGTGTCGTATTTGGGAATGCTTAAATCATATAAGCAAGCTTAAGCAATGTATTTGGAGTCTGAAATACTCAAAAAATGAGCAAATGTGGGTGGACCCAAGGAAGCTTTACGAGGATGAACTGAAAACAGGTACAAATATTGTGCTTTTTAGAATTTGTAATCCAATTTCCATATTATCATTGAACTAATTAAAACGTGACGAATGATTAAAGGACAAATCAACCGATAACTGCTCGTAAAGGAGTCCAAGGCGCAACGGCAATGGAAGCGAAACATGGCCAAACTGTCGTTCTAATTAGTGCTGAGACAAAGCTAATTGATGGGACTTCGAACAATTAGCAGCTGTTAAGAAGAAACATCTTATGAAATCTAAGTTACTGGCTTTTCCGAACAAAGAAATTCCGAAAAGAATGAACAAAGTCTAGCTCTATTTTCATATCCCTTAAGTGGACAAAATAACCGATCCAATGTTAGTCCAAACCTTAAATATTACATCTTGCTCTCCGATATTTTTCGAAAGCTTTTAGCCGTGATGACTTTACGTATACCCGGAATGCCTTATACAACAATTATTCACGGAATCGCGAAAAAATCACATATTATTTATTGTGGACAAAGTTGCTCTCTTCGACAAATACCTTGGGGCGATCGCACTAAAAACTCAGGGAATATAGAACTACGCTCATAGGACATTCGGCTTCGGAGAAATAAAAAGGATGCAAGAACCCATCTACGAGCAATGTTCCAGCATAGCAGTCGGTCTAAAGAAAAGGTATAAGTCATATTTATATATATATATATATGTAAGTTATGATGAAATATATATTTACTCAGTGGAACGGAAAAATATATTCAGAAGTTCCGGGCTATCGAACAGCAAAAGGTGACCCGAATTGACAGTATGAAGTCATTTTCTCACAAAGAGGAAACTAAAGGAAGCATTCCTGTTTATCAAGGCAAAAAGGCTCCGGGACCCGATGGAACTTGAACTGATGGTCTTTATTTAAAACCGTGATATGCATGCACTCTTGCACATTCAACGCATGTCTACAAGAAGAAGTATTCACAGAATTCTGAAAGGTGGCGATCTTTATGCTGAAGCGCAAAAGAAGGGAGTCCCGAATTTGTCAGTGCATACCGTCCACTCTATATGAACAGTCTGCAAAATTCTTGAAAAGTGCATCAAGAGAAGACTCGCTAATATGATTAATGTAACCGGTGTCTTATCTCCTCGCGTTAGCGGTCCAGCGCGCGAAGGCATACAGCGTTTCCACGAAAGAATGTCTTATTTGACAAAAAAAAACATTGTCTTGATCAAAAACACGTTGTCCTGTGCCAGATGGTGGGATGTCCTGGAAGTGGTTTCTTACCTAGATTTTGAGGGATGACTGCTCGCTGGTTAAGACAGCCACTAGAGAAAACAAAAATGGTCAACCTGACAAAGAAGCAAGCCTCCAGAGAGTAGATATCAATGAGAATTGGGGAAGCCCTGGTTAATGCAAACCAGTGAAATAATGAGCCTATTAAAACTTGAAGATGATCTTTCCGAGGAAATCAGGACAACAGCTATAGAGGATACAGCGCGTGGAATGGAACTCATTCGATTCATAACCAACTCAGACTCATCATATCTAGGAAAGAACTACTAATGAGCCCTGTATATTTAGTTTTTCACAACTGGGCTGAAATGTGGAGCGAAACGCTGAGCAAAGAGTCAAACCCGAATCGGTTAACACAGGCGCAGAAACTAGGAGCGTTACGAATTGCATGCAAAGATTAAATGGTACACATACCCAACCTTATTTCATCATGATTATCATAGGATAATATTCAGTGCTGCCCCTGTTAAAGAAAACAGCATATATTTATCCACTTAGAACGGTAGATAATATGGAAAAGTTTGTCGGGAAAAGAGAGAACACATTCTCAGGAATTTAAAAAAGTACACGGAGCTTGACCCAAGGATATGGTGGATGTAATGTCCCTGACTGGAGGCTGAGTGTCAATCAAGCGCATGATGAGGCTGATTTCTACTTGACTCAGTACTTCAACAGGCTTAAATAATTCCGTCCGTATTTGTACATGATTTATAGATCACCTTCATGTTAACCCAAACTTCATGTTTGTTATAGAGGTGTTGGACAACTGTTGTCCTTTTCACTATCAAATGAAAAATGTAAGTAGCGTGATGGCCTCTTCGCCAAAATTCGAGAACTCTTCCCAGAAACTTTAGCAACAAGAAACAACTTGAATTTATCTTCAGATTTAAGGTTTCCGGCAAGAGCCACTAGGCTACTCCGCGACGGTAGTAGCAAGCAATCCAAGCAACTTTGCTTCAAACCTAAGGTCCTAAGGTCCTGTTTTTAGTGGGCAATCAGAGGTTGCGCGACTGCCAAAATCTGCGGGATCACTTGTATCGAAAACAGCACCCAAGGCCATTCTGCCAGACGAAAACAGGCATACTGGATCATCAAGAGGCCTTCGAGAAGGAAGGATCTCTTATTTACTTATCCCTTCTTCTTCCTGCCTCTCCCATCTTCTCTCTTCCTCTCCTTTCTTCTCCTTACCTCTCACTTCCTCTCCATTTCTCTTCCTTGGCCCCCATTAGAGAATAGATTTTCGTAATCAGTAGACGCATATAGGCATAGGGACACGACACCTATCCCAACATAACGTAACAAATGGCAATAGATTAGATTTTTGGGCAAACAGTGGAGGTGTTTAGTGGGCACTGGTTGACTGGGATTTTCCATCTCAAGGAGTCAATAGACTTCTGCTCTCTACCAAAAAAATATTATGAGGCTCAGCGTCTATCTAGTGCTAAAACACGACTTTCAAGCCCAAGATTCAATGGTCCAGGATTACAATGCGATTGTCACTTATCATTTCGCATTGCGTTTCTAATTACATTACAAGTGATTAAACGAAGGAAAATGTTTGTATATCATTGGCGAAATTTGCTGTGTTTGTTTTTTTTTTTTTTTGTAATGTAAAGTCTATTTTTGAAGCTTATTAGGCTATTTATTTAATCCGTTGTGGTCACACCTCCGAATAATAGCGTAGTGGTCATATGGGGTCAGCGTGACCCCACGCGGAAAAACCTCCGCCATTTCCCTCCCATTTATTGGATTGACTTGAAAATTGGTTTGGACATAGTTTATAACTACCTATTTGAGAGAAAATAGTTTATTTACCTCTTTATAATTTTTTTAATAATGAAATTGTTGAATGAAAATTTTTTTTGAAATTTTGGGTTTTTTTACTAAAAAGGTCATAAAACATTCAATTTTTGAGATACAGCGGACACGTTTCGGGGTTGTACTCTTGATAATATATACTTTTAAGAAAAATACAACTTATAATGATCGGCCGGAAAAAGTATATTTATTTTGAAAAGTGAAGTGGGCCGTTTTGACGTAACTTAGAAATGTGAATAGGGTAAGCATTATCATAAAATATAACACTGAAAAACATTTTTTTATAGAACATTTATTTACTATACGAATAAAAAAGATGAAATTAAAAAAAAATTATTCTACACCAGCGCAATCAGTGCACATGAGCGTGCGATGCTCATCGCACATAGGCCGCAAACATGATGGACATTGCATTTTTGTTTTCTTGTCCTTACCGCGTTTACACAGCATACATCTTTTTCGTTTGGCAAACTCATAATTTTTTTCGTTGGACGATTCACCTATTTTAACTTCGAGTATCGAAGCGATACCTAATCTTATTTGTGATTGAAGAGCAGTATTAGCGTAGCGATTTTGTAAGTGTGACGTGACAAGATATAGCGAAAGCTTGTCGAGGGTTTTTTTGGCTGTTATGCGAGACTGACAACCTGCATTAATTTTCTGACATGTAAATAGAATGCGAGCATTTACGCTAGCTTGGTCTAGCATCCCCATAAATACTCGCATTGGCCAACGATTGGTTTTTCTACTTACTGTCTGCGCATGACACAGCCAATCGAAACAATCAGTCCCTCCTTTGGTAGAATTGTAGTGACGAACAATCACTGGTTTCTGATTTTGAACATCAGTGGATAATTTATCCGTAGAAATAACTAACACGATCTTATTTTTTTTTGGTGAATATGATACTAGGCTCATAGAAACAGTATGACAAAATTTCCAGTCTGGTGGGTTTTTTGACGCAACTTTCATCTCTGCAGGAATTTCTTGCTTATTTTTGCGAATGGTACCTGTCATTTTCATGTCGTATGGTTCTTCCTTCATACGCTGCAGGAGAGGAATGGACGTGAACCAGTTGTCACAGGTAACAGTGCGTTTTGTTCCATGAATTGGTGCAGTCACTTTTCGAAGGTAATATTCAGATAACTTCTCTCCCTGCAGTAGATCAATTATCTGGATTTTTCCTAAGTACGGAATCGCATAAATCAAGTATGATGTCGACGGATCATTCAACGAAAAAAGCTTCAAGCCGTATTTATCAGGTTTGGACTTTATGTACATCCTGAATTTGCATCGTCCACGAAAGCCAAGAAGTATTTCGTCTACGGTGCAATCGCGGCTTGCTTGATAACAATTCGTGCAATTGGAAATAAAAATTTCCCAGATTTCACGAATTGCTCCAAATCTATCGTCCTCGTCTCTCTTGCTTTTATCGTCAAATCTTAAACAGACGGACAAAAGCATAAATCGAGATCGAGGCATTACACACCGATAAAAACTTATGCCGATTTGCGGACTCCATAAATCATGTGTATTCACGTTCGAAGATTTCCAAGCCCCACTGAAGTATAATATGCCTATAAATGCTCTCATTTCTTCTTCATCGGTGTGGTGATGGTAAGTTTGGAGTTCTTTATTTTGCTGAATCATTTTCGCACAATGCTCTTCTATTTGATTGATGGTGTGCTCAACAATAATCTTTACAATATTTGGTGAAAATAAAACATTCCAAAATTCTTCAATATTTTGTAACAGCGCAGCTGGACCATCCGGTCCTGGCACATAAACACGATCAACATCGCTCATTCGATCTATTGAAACAGATTAAAAACAAACAATTATAAAATACAACAATTATAAACAATTATAAAATAAATCTCAATTATAAAAGAATAAGAGAAATTATATTGTATCGTCTTATTCATTCTACATAGGCACGCTCCTTTCTTCTCCTTCCTTCTCCTTCCTTCTCTTTCCTTCTCCTTTCTTCTGTGTACAACATAATATAGATGTATATATACAGACCAATTTCCCCTAGTGTATGTATACATGTATATTATATTACACACAGACAGGAAGAAGCGTACCTATGTAGTATGAATGAGATGATTGAAAGTGTATGTATACACGTGAAATTTATACACGCGCGCTCGTGTGTGTGAGTCTGTATGTATGTGTTCACTTTTACCTGGCTGCCGCTTTCGAAATGTTGAATTCCAAACGTAACCGTTTTTTCCTCTGAGTTTGGTCACGGGGCGTCGACGTGCTGAAGATTGGAGAAGGCGCTCTTGCAGCGACGCTTCTTCGAGTTCATTCGCCATTTCATCGTCAGAATAATCTTCAGCGCTGCTACCGTCATAGTCTGAGTGCTCAGACTCCTCTGATACAACGTCTTCTGTTTCACAGGCTTCACAATCAAATATTTCCTCTTCTTCATCCTGCTCAACGAGCGAACTGATGACGGGTCGATTGCGAAGTTTATACGGCATCTGGACATTTTTTAAACGTTTTTTGGACATTGTTAAAATCGTTTTCAATGTCGAGAAAAAAATTATGATCGCGCACACTTATACTTACGTTCTTAAAGATCACTTTAATACACAATTTGATTAAATTTATTTTAAAAATTTTGAAAAAATTTTTTTCACACAAAAAGACAACCTACTTAAATGAAATCTACAGAACGAATGAAGAATGTCGGCCGTTCCCGCGCATGGGTATATATAGAGGGACGTTGTACCAACAACATACAGCGCCACAAGTTTGATTTTTAACAGATACATTCAAGATATTTCATCTCAAATTTTGTCTGGGGTCATCTGGACCCCGAGTGACCGCAACGGGTTAAAGATATTCGGTAATAATAATTACAGAGAAGGAAAGAAGTACAACTTTAAACTCTATTTTGACGGGAATCGAATTACTATGAGGGTTAGTTTTTTTTGTCTTTTTAAAAATTGACAGTAAAATTACAACACCATATGTCAAAACGAAGCGTTGCTAGGAAATTTCAATCTTAAGAATATTAGCGTTAGACCTTGCCCTCGAAATCACTGGATAAAGGCATTTATAATAGCAGGTAATAAATATCGTTTAACATTCAGCGTGAGACCCACATCTCTGGCACGCAGTGCATTCGCACGGGATCGTGTCTTAAGCCTTATTCCTGCATTGGAGCTGCCTTGAAATCAACAGGCGGTGGCAGTTCATGATGAGGAAGTGAGCCAAGCTCTGCGCAACCTCTAAAAACTTCAAAAAAGTTCAACGTCAAAAAAGTTCAATTCATTTGCAAAATGACACTTCTATGCTAACACTGATTTAATCAATTTGGACCTTTCAGCCGTACATTAATCACAGCTCCTTACACCTTTAGTCATTTCTGCGAACTCGTCGAAATTCCTGGAAATTCCGTTATTTTTCCTTGATTGAAATTTTTCTTGCACTTAAATTTGCCTTGCATGGAAATTTAGCTTGCGTTTAAATTTTCTTTTGATTGAAATTTTGCATGGGTTGAATTTCTTGTAGAGTTTTAATTCCGTAGATTTTCAATTTTCTAAAATATCTCGTTTTTCAACACAGTTCGCGATTATATTGAAAACTGTTTTCTACAAATAGTAATACATCCAACACTCTTAAAAATTTAGTAACGACCATATCCAATTGCAACTCATATAAAGTGGTCATGCTTATAATAAATCAGGACACTAAAATCCGCTTAATTGCTTCTAGCATGACACTTTGTTGGATTCATTCATATAAAAGACCAGTACAGTTCGTTCACATACGAACGCAACATATATCGGGAGCCCATAAAACTCATTTAAATTCATCTGTTCTCTCCAGTAAGACAAATGGCTAGCAGTCTTTGGTTTATTGTTTTCCTGGTCAACTATGTAAAATACTCTCTTGCTCATACTCTTTATCACTAATTCTATGAACGAAGGCATGCCAATATACGCGCGCTCTCCCTTTCTCAAATTGCAGAAACACCTAAAATGGTAACATATCAGAATAGGCATGAACGCCAATTCGTAGAAACTCTATATTGGTTGTCTAACAATACTTCTGGACATTGCAGTATAGTTTTAAAATATGCTGGGGCTTACCAAATAACCCAAAATGTCATCCAAATGTCCTTGTGATTGTTGTAAATAGAAGGATAAAACTCATCATCAAATCATAGAACCAATCTACAGTTTGAAGTTCAGCGCGATTCCTGCAGGTTTTGAATTTTTGATAGTTATTTACGTATGGCATTTCCAAGGAGTTAGTATTATATCCTTTTTAAGGCGAATGGTTTGAAAATAAAAGTCGTCGTGTTAAGATGAAAACCAAGCAACGGCAACACCACATATGCCATAACATAGGCTATTATATGTCTAGTTACCAATTGTATGCATCGTTCTGGAGTTTCCCGAAACCAAATGATGTTGCTTTATCAGCAAGCGCTACTATCATTGAACGAAATGTATCCTTTTGCCATACGGAACCGAAATGTAGCCTAGCATATGTAAGAGACAGTCTGTACGCCATTTAATTGAATCAAAACGAAGTGTGTGTTGCAAATAATTACAACCAATATCCGAAGAGTGAATATATAGGCACTGCATACATCCTGTTTGGTGTCCTTTGAGTTTTTCCAACTTCTATATGTAGCTGGAGGAGAATTCGAGTAACCAATAGCACTATTCTGACTCGTTTGTTGTTGCTTTTACACTATTCTGGTATATTGTGTGTTATGTTTTTGGTTCAATTGAAAATTTTATTTATTATCCAGTGGTGACCCATTCGATGAGGTCTCAGGGTTCGTAAATTAACCCAAAATACAAATGCAGTAGAAGGAGTTCGTATTGCTGCCACTGCTGCTGATGATGCTACTGCTATTGTTTGCTTTATGTGAGGTTGCAATTGACACTTTTACGATCACAAAATTCTTGTATTTTATGGCATCGAACGGAAATAATGCGTTTAATAAAAGGACTGTAACGTAGATACACGTTTCGTAGAAATTGTTGAATAAATAGCAATATGTGCTACGTGACACCAAGTAGCGGAGGATTGAAATAGATTCTTCGCGAACGTTGAAACTTTTGACCGTATTTATGAAATCAACCCAGAAAAGCCTGCGGCTGAAAAACATAAGCAAGGATATACTGGTGTTCTGAGTTCAAAAAAGTGTTTTTCAAAATCCAGGACGAAGTCTGTATGAAGACTTATGAACGGTGGTCAAAACGTTCATGAACAGAGAAGACACATAGAAGAGAAAACACAGAGAGAAGAAGACAAAGACAGAACAGAACAGAACAGAGAAGAGACAGAGATGTAAACTTGAAATTTTCAATTGTTTCCCTCTTAGAGCTCAAGCAATGTGGTAGTGTAAAACACATTTGGTAGAACGCCAAAATTTTTTGCTCTTGAAGATTGGCTGACACAACTGACAGACTTGATTTTCGACGCCATAAATTTTCTCACGGAAAAGTCACTGGAGGCACGGTCTGGATATAGGGAGGTTTTTTTTGGTAGGGAGGTGAAGTCTGTTTACGCCCTGAGTGTGGGACTCTCAGACGCAAAATGCTTTTGGACTACCCACTAAACACCTCCCCTGTCAACCTCAGAACCTAGCCTGGAACCGTTTGACACATTATTTCGGGCTAGGCCTCGTGTTCCTACGCCTAGAGGCGCCTTCGCATTATGGGTATCTCTTCTCTAACGGGAAGGACGGGAGAGGAAGGAAGTGCTACAAAAGAGATCCATCCACCCCCGATGCATCCCAGCGCTCCAATAAAGCTCTTTTTAATATCAGCACGGCCCGAGCATATTGCGCCACGCGATTCCAATTGTCAACTGTTTTCAGCATTACTCCGATGATAGTTTCCGGACAGAGCTCTCCGATTTCGCTGCTGGCTCCACCTTTAGCAGTAGAAGAATGTGTGACAGGCGTCATCCAACCCTCCTGCACAAAACACACAGTTAGGAGACCGTACTTTGTAAATTTTGTACAGTTAGGACTGAAATCAACCGTGCCCGCTTAAGAGCTGGGTCAAGTAGAAATCGGTCTCACCATGCGCTCGACTGAACCACGGCCTCAGGTCAGGGATCAGACTGCAGTCCACCTTCCCCTTGTTTCTTGCTCCCAAGACTGTTGCCAATTCGCAATGCTCCTTGTTTCTACACCTATGCCAACCGCTTCCGGTGTAACTCCTTGCTGAGCGCGTCGCCCCACAGTTCTGATCGGTAGAATAGAAGCGACTTCACAACGCTCATTAAGAGCCGTCTCCTTGATGTGGTGGGCCCCCCTATGTTGGCCATTAATCGGGTGAATGCCGTCACACGCGCTGCAGCCTTGTCAGCTACTGCCCTGATTTGTTGGGAAAAACTCATCTTCGAGTCTATCAGGACGCCCAGGTACTTTACTGCTGATTTCGATTCGACCAGCTCGTCCCCTATACTGATAGGCCGTATTCTGGGGATTCTCTTCTTCGCTAAGATGACCACTTCGGTTTTTTCCAGTGCCAGCCTTAATCCGTGAGCTGTCATCCAGTCCATTACCCTCCGCATTAACGTAATGAGTCTGAGCTGCGCATGGTCTACTGTGCATCCAGCGACCAGCGCCACGACATCGTCCGCATAGCCGATCAAACGTGACTCTTCCGGCAGTTCAAGCTGCAGGAGTCCATCTTAGGAGATGTTCCACAGGTCCGGGCCAAGGATATAGCCCTGAGCGACACCTGAAGTAAGATTTGTACTTCGCCTACCCTTCTTCGAGTCGTAAAGTAGGCTGCGGTCCTTCAAATAGTTCCTGAGAATCCGCATCAGGTACACTGGTACTTGAAAACGCTTTTCTAGCGCTTCCAGAATATCCACCCATCTAGCGCTGTTAAATGCATTTCGGACATCCAGAGTAACTAGCAGGACGACCCGTCGCATGGAAATACTGTGAGACTCCGCACGTTGGACCGCGCTCACTACTTCTCCTATTGCATCGATGGTGGAGCGGCCTGCTCTGAAGCCATACTGCCTTGGAGATAGATCCCCGGCAATACGAATCACGTCAGCGAGTCTTCCCCTGATAGGTTTTTCAAAAACCTTTCTGACCGTGTCAAGCATACACAGTGGGCGGTATGCAGTTGGCGACTCGGAATCCCTTTTCCCTTCGTATTGAGCACAAGTCTCGCCACCTTCCAGCACTCCGGGAACAGCCCTTCGCGCAGGCATGCGTTGAACATGCGGAGGAGCAGGTCAGGGCAAAAGTGGAAGACCATTTGTAGCACCTCTGCTGGAATCCCATCAGGTCCTGGAGCGTTTCTGGCCTTCATAGACAAGACTGCTTTCTCCAATTCCATCTTCGTGAAAAATGGAATTTCCATTGGTGTTTTATAGTGAACGGCTTCAGCGATGGCGGGATGGATGGGGAAGAGTGTCTGATGAAGAGAGCGTCTGATGATTAGTTTGGTTTGTCATTTTATGGTAAATAGGCCGAGACCTGAGCGACATTGTCAAATTGTTCAGATTTATTCTGAGAAACAACGGTTCTGTTCGAGAAACTCATCGCGCTCTCTCAATTAATCGAATTAATTCGATTAAACATGGATGAATTTCGCAACAAATTTACTCTCAGTGATAATACGCATCCATCCAAACGTCGTACAGTGGGTAATGAAGAAACCATAGGAGATGCAAAATATCGATTGAGAACCAAGTGAGTCCAAACAAATGTTGAATTTATTTCGTATCGCAACTCTTTTCATTGACCTTCACCTCGGGATTGATGTACAAAAAATAAATAAACTGTTTTTAATCAAATAAGAAACTGATTAATTTTAAATGAAACAGAAAAAATAATAAAATTGTGAAAATTTTTGATTTACAAAAATAATTGAATGGCAAGAAGAAAAAAACAGAATAACAAAACGGACTTGAGCTGGACATTTGAACAATTTTGCATGGCTCGGTGTACATATGTGAGACATGGAACATGAGACATGGGACCGAGACCGTTGAGGTCAAATGACAAATTCAGCCTGCAAATAAAGTGTTTCATTCGGACCAGGCCATCTTAAGATCTTCCTGTACTCAGGTAATGCAAAGCACCTCGTATACGTAATTATTATCAGGCCTGTGAATCGCTCCATGAATCCTAAAAAAGCATCCGATAAAGTGCTAAGAGTTTTCGAAACGATCGTTCTGGGACGAATTTTTGGACCACGAAGGAGTAGAGACCAATGGCGAACCAGATACAACAAGACAAGGATGAAATAAAATTACGATAAACATTTTCATTATTTCAACATTTATTTATTTATTTATTAATTGCTTTCTTTTTTTGGAAGATTCCTCGATTTCGTATTTCATTTTAAATTTTAAAGTCTGATAGAATAGGAGAAAAAATTTGAACGATAGGGGAATTCTTCGCACTTAAATGAAGAAAGTAGGATCCTTTCACAACAACAAAATTTCTTCAGCAATAACGGGTCGAGATGCTTGGGTAGATGTTTACCAAATGTAAGTAGGTTGCCATTCATGAACAAAACAGGGTCCGAGAACTAAAAACCTTACTAGATTTCACTTCTTGTTTCCAAAAAATCAAAAAAAAGAGCAAAAATTGGGATTTTATATTATCATGGACAATCAAAATCTTTCAACTCATGGTAACAGGGACTCTGATAGACCCCCAAGGGTTAGAAAACATTATGTCCCTGCGTGTGGAGGCACAGGAGCCAAACCATAAAAATCAACGGTGAGTATGGTAAAGCCATCGCCGGTAAGAATATAAAACCGTGGAAGCTACAATGGATTGGCTACATCCACCGGATGAATAACGCCTGGAAACATTCCAAAACATCGTGAAAAAGATAAATAGACCGAGCAAAATATCCTCACGTCAAGGTATGTACGGCTGAGAGACAAAGATTATTGGAAAGCCGAAGGGGTTGGTCTAATTCAACTGAAGAGGGTAGCATATAATTTATTGGAGTGTCTGATCTGAGAATGCTGTGAATAAAAGGCACCTGATGGTGCTATCACAAACGGGATGGTCCAAAGGAATTTAAGGTCAGACTTCAAGAGTGTGGAGTATCGCAAACAGTGAATACCGTGGTGGTAGATATTTGTTAACCAGTGATTCCATTGTTTTCCAGCTGACTTGCTCAAGTCGCTGTAGTTGCCCGACAAAAGTGCGCTAGTCCTTACATTTCATTCCAAGGACTGCCTATCCAACGAGGCATATGTTATAGATCACTAATTAGAAATACCCATATTAGAAGTCGCCAGTCTTCTCTTCAGATAAATCAGTGTTAATCACTCTTTTTTCTCTTAGCTAAGTAGTTTTTCTTATTTTCTTAAGGTTTTATTTTCCAATTACTGTTTATGTGTCAGTCCTCTTAGAAAACTTTTAGCCTATATGTTAAGAGTAGTATGTGAGCCGCAGATAAGGTCCTGGTTGAAAGGGTATCATTGGAGGTTTGAAGGCTGGGAAGTAGAGTAACATCAAAAAACAACTAACTGTCTTCACATATGGGAGGCCAACAGAAGGGAAGGACGGAAGGATGGAAGGAGAGAAAGAGGGAAAGAGCTTAACACAAGCTTAAGCACCTCAATCGTATAGCCTCACCAAAGACGACGATCGTAGATGAGAAAACTTACAAATGTTCTAAGGAGCCATGGGGTTAGGCCTGTTCATAGTAGGAACTCAGAATTAACTTTTCACTTCTCAAATCCTTGCACTGCTCAAATACTTATAAGTTTCAATAAAATGACCGGAAGCCATGATTCTCGGAAGTTGAGACTTCCAGTTGTCGCAACCATGCTCAAATTACTACAATCTTCAATTCCGAAACTAACCCGTGTTACTGGGAGCAGATTTAAAAAGAACTTCAAGAGAAACAAACGTTTGATTAATTTTCTTTTATCTGATCAATTTATGGAGCCAAAGAAACTAAATGAAATATTTAGTGATAAAATTAATCAGGCACGATCTCGACACAACTTCATAAGAGAAAATTGCATATCTGCATAAACTAATGAGAAATGTTCCACTTTTGGTGTGATTTCCTTTTCTTTTTTCCCTACTCGACATGTCCAACTGGAGCACTAAATGCTGGACGTGCTTGCCAATTCAATCGGACCATTTTCGAAAAGTATTACGTGACTTTATCAACTGGTTTTTTCGCTAATTGGTTTCTTTTGTCAACCGGCTCCTTAAAATCGAAGAAACATTTCCTTAATTACAACGTATTGTGTTGATGTTCAACGTACACATCACAACACAATTTCCGTCTCCACTGTTGATTGTCCATTTTTGCAGGATCCGATTGGTCACGAACAAGGAAAATTTCATTAAGTTAAAGTGATTTCGCTTTCTAGATACACCTCCCTGATGCCGGAAAGCCATGCATATTTCCTTTTTTCTCTTTCTCGATCATATAAGGCCATGAAATAGGATTTTCTATGCGAAAGAACGGTAAAGGACACTTTCGGGTGGGTGTTAGGAAGTACGATATTCGATACGTGGACGTTGTGGGGACACCATTCACTAATCAGCTTGATGAGTTTCGCCTTTCTTCTCCACATAAAAGACAATTACGTGACCAATCATTTCAATTAGTGATGAATCGAATTCGGTTAGGTCCTAGTCAAAATTGTTTTCATACGTGAGAAATTTTATGACTAATTATTTGAATAAATTAGAAGGAAATGAATTTCCAAGTGTTATTAATTGATAGGACGTAGCCGACCCTCTGCAAGTTAATGCAATTAAAAGCTGAATCACATTAGCAATGTACGTGGTTTCTGTTCAAGGCTCATTTTCAATATACCAGAAAAAAGTCAGCGTTAACTTTTGGGCCTTAAATTTCAGTATTTGGATACAAAAAATGCCTCAACGCATAAGAAATTTGTTTATTTCTTTACAAAAAACTGTAGTTAGAAGTTATATTTGCAATTCAACACGGACCATTGGTTGTTGTCCTTTTTCATTACTTTCGTTAGCATCGAGTATAATCAGGGACCATAATCAGTACAAATTGGGGCTCTCCCTGGCATTGAAAACTCATTACAGTGAAACAAGAAAAATTTAAGACATTACAAATTTAATTTATAAAAATTTAAGAGCAGGGCTCGTTAACTAGTTAAAGACCGCCCACAGCTTACACCATTACTGACAGCTGATTTCAGGAAGTGAAGACTGATTACTGCGGGCACAAAACAAGTAGGCAAAACAAAACAAGACACATAGATTTGGGATAGACTCACCTATTCTACGCCTTATGTCACCCTCGGGTCACAAGAATTCTGGAAGGATTACGAAAGAACAGAGCCTTTCATCCTTCATCTGATTAAGTATACTCGTCCTTGTTATTATGATATCTTAAGCGTAATGTGCCGCTTGTTGACCGTTCGTCAAAACATTTGGAATCTCTTCGATTAGGCTGTCCAAATGAAAAACTCCTAGTTTCGTATAAACGGTGTTATAGGTCATCTCGATGAAAAATACACAAAATGAAGACTGAGCAGTAGTCATATTTCATGCAAAGGTAAAACTTAACATTCCCATGTCGATATCCTGACACAATGTCAAATGTATAATCGCATATCGTTGATAAAAGACCCGGTACACGTTTCATCCAACTCCCACACTTAGGTTTGTTTTTACACGTCGAGGGTGCATCATCTCTCATTGATCGCGAATATGACTAACCTAATGTCTTTGAAGCTCTCTCGTTCAAGCTAAGTGATGCGTAAGACTATTGCAATTATCAAAGCGCTTGCTGAAAAACTAAAGAATATTTCATGGTATGGCCTTTTTACGAGGTATAGGACTTTCAAATGTAATAAAATATAAGCAACTTGTTTTGATTGCCATGAAATTGTAATATTGGAAAGAATATAATCGAATATAATTTCGAGCATATGAGTGCCACGACTGGGTGGAAGTTATCCAAACGGAAGTTTCGATTTCCGACTACTCTGACCAATAATTAGGGCCGTATCTTACCAATAACGCGGTCAATGTTGCCTTCGAAATTGTCACGCCTCTCGGGCTTATCGGCGTAAACAATTGTTTTGGTCTAAGGAAAAAGTCCAGTGGCGTTAAATCACAAGATCTTGCAAGCCAGTACACTGGTCTACAACAAGAAATTTTGCACTCATCAAATGCTTCTTTCGATAAGTCGATGGTTGTACGATCTGTTTGGCACATCGTGCCATCCTGTTGCAACTAGAGGTCCCTAGCATTACGACGAGTCAATTCCGGAACTAGCAAGTCATTGATCATGGCTCTATAGTGGACACCGTTTACTGGAATATTCCCAGCAGCATGTATGAAGACATTGTTGTAAATCACCACTTAAGTGTGGCAATTTCGTCAAGATGACACATTTGAGAAACATAACTTATCCAAACCCACCTCACAAGTGTGACAGTGTTGTCAGGACGGAACGCTGGCGCTAGAAAAAAGCCACCACGAGGAACACGTGGGGGATCCCGTTGCAAACGAGCAGTTCGTGCTTGGGAGATTGTGCGGGTTCGTTTGGAATAGTACAAATGTTTCATGGGTTGGGAAGTGTATTCGGGAAAACAGCATCAGCATGGTCATGCACAAACATTCCGGGAAATATGCTATTGTGAACTGACCGAAACGACCAGGGCATCCTGTGCAACAGCTACACGACGAACACGACGAATCCCTTAACTTGTAATTACAAACAAAAAGTATGCGGTATGAAAAACGGAGAAACATACCGACGAAGGGAAAGGCAACCCAAGGTTTCCAACTATAAATTCCGTGGTTACTTAACTGTTTCAAGATTCTGATTCTGGGACGAATATTCGAGTTCGAAGCGCGTACCGGCGTTTTGCATTCCGCTCTTTGACAAGTGTACGGTGTCCTTTTCGGGCGAATTACATTGTTTTCTTGTAATTTTACTCTCTACCTCGTTCTTGTTCTGTGATGCGACCCCCAAATCTGAAGGAAATTTTAAAATTCGATTGATTGATTGATTTGCAGCGAATAATAGGAAATTGTCCAAATATGGTGCTGCGTAGATTTTTTTGTTGTTGTACAAACTATGGTTCCAATATCATTATTCCCAGAAACGTGTGTGGCAAAACCGTGTTCGCAAAAGTAAGGTACTTTTTTTGAATCGGAAGCGGTGTGCGCGGAAGATCGGCGACGGGTAAAAGGTCAGTTGTCTTGTAGAATTACGTGAAAAAAATCATTTGGCAGTCAACAAATGTTTTTGCCCGAATTTCCAAGCCAAGTGGCATCCGTGAACTACACCAAGGGCGTGTAAAGGAGGCTCGAAAACGCATTGCTTGCCCGCGAGAACAGCAGCCCGGACACGTTGCATCTTGGACTGCATCGCGCCCCTGTGATTTCTAATGTTCTCGCTGCCCAATTAGTTGCTCCCCTAATTTCTTGTTGTCCACTGGTTTCGGGTGATTGTGTTTTAATGTTGTGAAGCGAAAATAGCCGGGATTCAGTGCTTACTAAAATCAATGAAAAAATAGGAATACGAGTTATTTGTTCAAAACTGTGCGTTTGTGTAATATCATAAGTGAACTGAAATTTGCTAGAATTGAAGTTGGCATCATAAAAGTACAGAAGAAATTCAAAAAATATTACTTTTCCTCTCCAGAATTCAACAAAAGCTTTGAGTAACTCGGTCACTAACGGGGCACATTTCAACTTGATTAAATCAGGACTAACATTGACATTATACCAAAGAAGCTGAAACGCATACACCCCAAAACAACATTAAAGCAACGTCCAAGCGTTCGGTTATGTTGCGATTGGCACTTAATGAAAAGCGTTTAAAACAACTACATAAATCGGACTTGTCACCAATAACCATTCATTCCGGTGTAGAGTGTTGCTGACATATAATCAGCGTAGCATCCATTTTTTTTTTAATTTCAAAAAATTATCAATACCGTAAAAAGACACCAAAGCTTTCACAACGGTTAGAATAATTCGACATTAGTACATGTGTTCATCACATTAGTACATTTGATCTATCCACTGCATGACACCTAAGTCTAGCTAGTTGTAATGGACCAATGATTCCATTGTCCCATAAAGCGTACCAAACAGTGACTTTCTCCGAATTTAACGGTGTTCCGACAACCGCCTGTCGTTGCTTATGACGTGACCAGAAATGAACCTCATCGCTAAAAAACTTCTTACGAAATTCGCGATTTTCAGCTATTTGTTCTTGCGCCCATGCATAGAATTTACGTCGTGCAAGTTACATATAAAAAACATTTCCATGCACCTGCAGTTAATTTGCAAGATGCAGATTCCGGTGAAACTGACACCGGCTGGAAAACATTAGAATAGTTTCTAGGAAATGCTAAGAAGCCAGACGCAGGTGTCAGCAATAACGAAACTATAAATTTGCTATGAGGAGTAACCTCTCTCTCAGTTGTCGCCTAGCCCTAAGGTACAATGCTAGTAATCGGTGTTCAAATAAAGAAAGCTAAATTTAATTCAGTTGTTTTTATTTCCGGTGGAAATTTTTATTTTTGCGTCCGCTCGACCCTCGACCACGTAATTTGCTCGCTAGTCTTTCGAATTCAAATCGTTCAGAACTTTCTAGCCTACAAACTTCGATCCTTTCGTAAAGTCTGATAGAATATATAACAGATTTATCGTTATCTCGGTGTTTTTGCGTATTTGTATTTTTTTAAAACAATACGAAAAGTAAAAGTAAGGGAAAAGCAGTATTGTTTTAAAAAATGTTTTAAATAACAGGTTTAATTCTTGGGCACGATGAAGAATGAACTGACTTGCTTCTTCATCGATGCTAGTCTCTACAGATGCAACCGTTTCGCCATTTCGCACTGCATGACTTCTCGATGGATGTGTATTATCAGTTATCAGTGACAGTAAACGTGGTTAAGAAACGGTGCATGGTTGATCAAGTTAATCATCTGATTAACGATTTTATCGGCCATAAAGTTGACAAATTGTGCGGTGGTGCGGTTTCTCAACCGGTTTTTAACCCATATATGATAAACCATTTTTAAAACCTATATATGATAAAATAGCAAACCAAACTAATCATAAAACGCATGACAAAAAGAATTTTCAACTTAAAGTTCTAAACCTTTAAAATAGCACCCTTTATAAAGACATTTTACCTCCTAGATCTAACTAAATTTACTTTTCTTCCCGAAAATTTCCGTACCGTATTAACCTCTTCCGTGAATCTTCTGCATCTATCTACCACCAATCTATTAGCTTTTGCAACTCAATCCTATAATCCCATGTAACATATGACAAAACAATATAACAACCATAATTTGTTACTAAAGTATGTAGATCCACCCCAGGAACAATCACAAGCAAATATTTACAAGAATTTATTAAAAATTCACCCTTGCAAAAGAACAAGGAATGAAAATCACAAAACGACAATACAACAACTTCAGCTGGTAGTACGTGAAGCGAACAAACAATAACCGACAAACAGTCATCCCCCATCAACGGGGGCGGACAGAAAAGAAAAATGGCCACAATGAAAACTCAGGAGGGAAGTTGTGAAAGTGTGGAAAAAATTCTATCCGCCTTAGAAGCACAGATGACACCGTAATAAACTTGAACGTTGAGAACGCACCCCTCATAACGCTTGAGGTAATTATTAATCAAAATCAATCACTTCATCCTCCCCTCAAGTTGGCCGGAACGACATAGTTTGCCTCTTGTTATGTTTATGATATAGGAAGCAACCGAATAACAAGTGGAACAGTAGCAAAACATCAAGTGAATGTGTATTGTTTAGGGTGAATGATAATGATGATGCCACCCTTACACTTAAGAGGATTGGATGCTTTAGGAGCTTAAGTGGAGCTAATCTGCTGGCGAAAAATTGTGATGGCGATACATTAGCTTGTGATAAGGCCCAATTATAAATGAACGTATATGTACAACCTTCAGAAAACAATTCTTTAACATTTACATGTCATCCTGGTTTATCATCCTGCATGAGAAACTTAATGTCCAAGGATGGTAATTCTGGAATAATGATGGAACATGCATAACAGGAATAAGGAAAATGAAATAAAAATTATGTCCTCGGCGTCCAGTATGTGCTCGAAATCTCGATAAATCTCCGATTTAGAAAAAACCAACTACATTGTTACCACACATGTCGTCCTGCAGATGCATCGTTACAACATAATCCAAAAGTAATACACAAACTTTAAAATCACTTGTGCCGCTCCTACCATCTTTTACGACCCAACCCCTCGGCGAATCCGCACGGATAAACAACAAAAGTGACTTCTACAACGGATGAAGACAATAAAATGAAACGACCCTCATCTTATGTTTTTGCGAGTTAATTCGACACCAATTAGGGGTTGATAGGGAGTAGATTCAGCCGCATCAGTACGAGTAGCATCCCCGGAAACAAGTTGTTGTGCGGTTCATCTCGCATTTGAACTTTTCAACCCCTCAAGTATAATTTCAAAATATCCTGTCTACGTTATAACACCCTGTCAACCTATTCCACCCCCTGACTCCCGTTCACAGCCAACCCCAGAGTCGCAATGTCCAGCACGCGGTGATTATGTGTTTTGAACTCGTAGACTATAGTAACCACACAAACATGAATTATGAATTGACATAAAGATTGATATAGTGTTTACTTGTGTATGCAGCATCCCTTACACATCGACCGCGGGGTAGATTAAATGAATCTGCGATCTGGAGTTTGTTGGCTGAAGTATTTTACCCAGTTGATTCATCCCCGTGGAGAGTTGTTTGAAACGCTACCACTTGCCGAGTGGAACAGGTCTAACAAATTGTTCATTTTATGGCAAGTGAACAACACGGGGGTAAGTTGCTTTGTATAAATGTGGAATTAGATAGGGTGGTTGGGATGGGCGAGGGTTAATGGTAATTGTGCATTGAATTATCTTGAGATGTCATAAAAATTATGCGAATGAGAAGACACTTTATCTCGGCGCTGATTAGTGGGCGGAAATGAGAAAAGCGTGTATTGAGTGTTGCTCAATTTGTCGCCACAAATCTGATTATGAATGAGTTCGGTATTAATGATATTATTATTTAAATAGCGGTTTTTTCCTTTCCTTGAATGTTTGATTGAGTTAATCTGTTTAGTTGATTTAATCAAAGTAGGTACTTTTTCGTTTTGAAACTTGGCAACATTGTAGCGACCGATTATTGTAGAAAATTTTTTTGGTAAAGTTTTGATAGAACGTTAGAAAAGTTTTATACTGCTTGAACCCCTGTTTTCTGTTCGCATCGGTCATTTCTCTTTATTGTGACGATATATGGGATGTACGAGGTTTGTTCAAAAGTATCGCGAAGTTTGAATTTTCGCGTGCTATGTATGTTCGATTTTTGATCTTTTGATGGCGTTATGTTAGTACTTATGACCCTCGCTTATGTTGACAATTCCGGCCATTTTGAATGTCCAGTCATTTTTTGACAGTTTTTGTGCGTGGACGTGTTTTAGCTTGTCTTCGATTTTTGTCTATCCCAAAATATGGATCAAAGAATTTGTATTCAATTTTGTGTGAAGAACAACTTAAAGTGCGCGGATGCATTCAGAATGTTGACTGTTGCATACGGCGAAGCTATTTTGGACAAAAGCAACGTTTATCGGTGGTACAAAATGTTCTCAGAGGGACCGAAAAAACCACGCCAAGTTCGGTCGTATGTGAAGGTTTTGCTGCCAGTTTTCTTCGATTGCAGGGGCGTGGTGCATTATGTGTTCCTGCCGAAGGGTAGAACGGTCAATAAGGAACATTACCTTCAAGTAATGCGCTATTTGCGAGAAGCAATCCGCCTGAAACGCACGAATTTGTAGAAGAACGAAAATTGGCTTTTACACCATGATAACGCCCCTGCTCACACATCGTTACTTGTGCGCGAATTTTTGGCCAAAAACACAACTCTAATAATGCCGCAGCCACCGTATTCCCAAACCTGGCCCCCTGTGACTTTTTCTTGTTCCCGAAACTGAAGGGGCCCATGAAAGCACGACGCCACGCCACGATTGAGGAGATAGAGACGGCATCGAAGGAGGAGCTGAACAAGATCACAAAAAATGATTTTTCAAAATGCTGCGAGGATTGGAAAAAACGTTATCACAAGTGTATAATGTCTGACGGGGATTACTTTAAACGGGACAAAATAGACATTCATGAATAAATAAATTAATCATTTTTGAAAAAACATGAAATTCGCGATAATTTTTGAACAAACCTCGTATGTAATCGCATATGTAATCGGTCAGATCTGACAGGAACAGCAAAGCAACGCCCGACATACGGTGTACCAATAATGTCTTGGTACAGCAGCTATTTGAAAATCAAGTTATAAAAAACAACAAATTGTTGCAAGAAAATTGAAAAAGTTTCAATGCAGGTTTATTCATTAAACATTTTTATTTAATTTAGAAACAAAAACTGATCGATTTCAATTATTTTTTTTTTTGGTTTTAGTTATTATAGTTTTTTTTGTGAAGCTACGTTCTATTTTCGCCCATTCCTCCTGAAGAGCCTGTTTCAACTTAGATTTGTAACTAATATGATGAGTTCTGATCCATCTTTCGAGCATGTTCCACATATGCTCAATGGAATTGAGGTCGGGACTGTGCGGTAGTGTTTTCAGCAAAATTGGAGTTTTGTATGCCAAGAATATCCTAGTATTATGAGCCATGTGGTTGGGGTCATTGTCTTGTTGAAAATAATAATCGTCTCTTACAACTTATTTTTTTACACTTTGCTCTAATTTTTTTTAAGAACTTCAATATATGGACGATGGTCAATAATTCCTTCAATAATTTCCAACTGTCCAACCTCGCTGGCGGCCATACAGCCCCATACCATTACGCCGCCGCCACCGTGCTTTACAGTTTTGATGTTGTTTTTTTTTTTGTTGTAAGCTTCTTCTGGCTATCTCCATACTCTAAGTCCCCCATCAGACCCACACATATTGTATTTGGACTCATCAGAGAATATGACATTGCGCCAGAACTCGAGGGATTCATTTTCGTATTGCCGAGCGAAGTCCAAACGTTTTTTTCGATGTACTTCACGTACTAGTGGCATCCTGCGAGGCGTACGAGACTTAGCTCCTGCATCAATCACGGCTTCTCGTACTGTTTCTGGGTGGACTTCTTTTTGGCTGTATTGAAGGTGGTGCGCTTATGAACGGATCGTTTCCAAGTACGCTTGCAATCATACGCTTAATTTGTAACCGATCTTTATCAGTGAGAATTGAAGGGCGTCCTGATTTGGGCTTATTTTCTACCCGGCCTGCATGCTTAAAGCGACAGATTACAGAATCGATAGTAGAACGGCTCCGAGACAGTAGTTTGGCTATTTCCGCGTATGATTTTTGTTCCTTTATGTGTAAATTTACTATGAGCTTACGCTCTTCCAGCGACAAGTATTAACCAGGCATTATTTGGAATCACACTGAGCGAAACTCAAAGTTTACATTTGTTTCTCTATGGTTACGTTACTACAAACCGTTATGAGTGGAAAATATGTGATTATGGTCGATAACTATGAGCAAAGAGATCGAAGGGCAAGCAAAAACTTAAATGTAGGAAGACATTATTGGAGGCAAATTGTCAACTTTTTTTTTTTAATTTTTAGTTAATAACTTTGTATAGAATAATCTATTGGATTAATTTTTGTTTCGAAACTAAATACAAATGCTCAATGAATAAACTCGCATTAAAACTTTTTCAAATTTCTTGCAGCAATTTGTTGTTTTCTATCACTTGATTTTCAAATAGCTGCAGTACGAAGACATTATTGGTACAATAACGCGAATTTATGGCAAGACTTTTGTCAATGTCTTTAAAGAATAAGAAAAAATATTGAGTCTGGCAAAACATAAGCTAAAGTAAGGGTGGCACGATCCATCTTGTGGTTTTCTTGCAAAAGTCAAGCGAGAGTTCCCTAACATGTCAACATTCAAACATTCAACCGGACCCTATAGACTAGTGCTATAGGAATCCGGGTGAACGCAGGGGGACTCATGGTTTAGGTTTCGGCCTGTTCCATTCAGACTTTGGGGAGTGCCGTCCCCACGTACCCGAGGTGTGAGAAAAGGCAATCAGTCCCTTGTGCCTTGGACAAAAACTGAGAGTTTTTCTCGGACAGTAGCGAAGCGCAACCTGATCAGAGGTTATCTGAACCACTGGTTAGGGGGACGCCCATGAAAGGTTACTGTCAGCCCCCTACACGGTGAGGAGCCTATCCATGACTGAAACGTGGTGGTTGTGGTTTCGAAGGCTAGAGAGTGGCGATGAGCACACACCAGTTGTGTTCGGGAATCCAGGTAGCTTAAATAAATTGGGACCAAGGACTGGGATTTGTCTCAGATTCTAGGGGTGGTGGTAGGGCGGTGACACATTGTTTCAACCCCGTCTGTGGAGACCGTGTAATGAAGCCGTACAAGGCAGGTGTCCACGCTAAACACTTCGACTTCATTCAAACATTCAAACATGTCCATAGTTTGAAAATATTATTAAAGGCATGCTGGGGTTCATAGTTATGATTTCAATTCTACATCAGAAGACCTCTCTAGATATGAAAGACACGGAGTGTGATGCAGTGTCTAACGAAGTCGCAATGCCCTTAAGGCCAACTCTTACAGAGCAAGCTTGACTCCTCCAGATGCCAAAAGGACACAATCTTTGGAGATGGAGAAAATCAAATTCGGTTACTGGTGTAGTAAAGATGCTTTCGAGCATATTTCTTCGTACAATGAACGACCAGTAGAATGCACCCTATGCAATTCAATATTTACTGGAGCGAATTTCCACCAGAAAGAAAATCAGGTTTACATACTGCATACATCAAAACAAGATCGCGACTGGTATTATAAAAGATGGCATTGAGACCGATCATGCACGACCGACAGGTGGGTGCGTCAAAGCCTTCTGCCCCCAGTCCAGAGCGACCACAGGGGAGATAGGTTTTTTCGACCCCGCACCTTTAAGGGGTTGGGATGAGTCGGAGTTGTTGCTAGGCACATAGGATAGCTAAGAAACTCCTCAGCAAATTAATAATTGAAAGCAAGTACCGTTACTGGTAAGACCTTGTTCATGATGTAAAGCCTAGCGGAAATCCTGTTTGTTTGAAAGAGGATAAAATGGACAAATAGATTGGAATAGGTATCAACTCAAACTGGACGAAACGCAACAGGGTAAGGGCATTCCAGCTTTAGTCATTTAAGTAATCTATGCTATGGTTACATTTCTGATTAAATCACTCAGCACTGCTAAAGAAAGGTACTTCCAGATTACCCCTGTGGTCTCCAGATAATTGCTTCCCCCCTTCCTTCGCCGGGAACTGCGAGTACACCATGGTTTCTTGATGACCACATTGATTTATTGCTTGTCTGCTCCCTTGCAGCAGGCTTGGACACACAAAGCCCATTGAGATGAATACTTGCAGGAAAGTTTTTAGAATCATTGCAGCTATGAGGCATATTTTGGCAATAGTTGCATGCATAATCAATGAGTGAGCTTCATTTTCTTCGTAGGATATTTTCATTGCACTCATCTTGCTGGTTGCTGGTTTTGAGGAATTTTCGTGAGTATGGTATGAAGATTTGTGCCACAACTATCGTTTGTAGGTTTCTCAGAATTTCACAAATTGCACCGAACTGACTTGTGACAGAGAGACTGAAATTTGTGTAAGTTTCCATATAGGACTTTGGTTAAGGCATAAAATTTTCTAATGTCCTTATTCGCAGGTTTTTTTCATTCATTATTTTTTTTTTATTAAATCACTTTTTTCTAGTAAAATTTTCGTATTTTGTTGACATATATCGACGAAATACGTACATTGAGAACATTGAGCTACATTTGTTTTTGTGTCGTTGTCATATTTGACAGATTGCTTGGAAATCTTTGCTTAGGCAAAGGCATAAAATTACCTATAATTAAATTTTTTTTCTCGTTTACTTTATTATAGAACCTCGTATGACTTATTTGATTTTACTAGAACAATATTCTAAATTCTAAAAAAATTTTTTTTAATTTTTATATGTACATAATTATATAGCCGGCAGCAAAGTTGAGTGCTGAAAAATGTTAATGCTCCATGGCCCCCGGTAAATGACGAGGTTGCCCGTCATTCAGACGCGTGATCAAGTCACTAAAAGTACCCACCAAAATATATGATGAGTGAAAACAAAATAATAAATTAGGGGTGGGGATATACACCCCGTCGTGTGAGGGAGCCTCGACCTCATGCGGGCTTCTCTCCAGCATTCATGCTGGGGATAAGTCGCCAGGGCATTTTTCAGTGGTGGAACACTCGGCCACTGAAGAATCAAAACTTACAAGTGAAAAAATCAACGACGCAAGCATGTTCGCCCGAAGGCCAAAACCACTGCGAACTCCGCCTCCAAGCCTAATCAAGGCAGCGAGAAAACATCGTGCAAGCAAACCTCCATCGATCGCTTTGGAACAGCGAAAAAGGTGCTTGTCCACAACATTCCTCCTTCACAAGGCGATGGAGCGAACGATACAAGAAGCGTAGTGGAGGCTTTGGGCACTGGAGTCATCGATCCGAAGTGCCATTCTCCGGGGATCATCGAGATTCAGAAATCGAACAACGTAGAGAGCGAAAACAATGATGCTGACAGCAACAAGACCCTCCTGCTGACAGTATACAGAGAACCTCACCTGAGGATGACCTGATCAGGAAAATAGCCGTTGACAGAAGTGAGAAAGAGTGGCTAACAAGGAACATAAGCGCTATAATAAACGTGATGAGAAATGCAACAAATGTCCAAAAAAATGTCAACAAGGATATCGAAAATGGAATTGACGAATTGGAGGACCTCGTTGATAGGATCCAGCACTATCGCCGCAGGTGGCTACGGGTGGAAAGTGAATTGAAAGAGCTTAAGAAAATTCCTGAAAATAAAACTCCCTTCGCCGAAAGTGCTACTCCTTCCGTACTCGTAGTCGTACTCACTTAAACCTGACCGTAGGAAAAGGGCAAAGGGGCCGACACCAGTTGAGACAGGAGACACCAGTCAAGGGGAGGAGAGAGATGTTGAGTTTCAATTGGTGCGCTCTAAGTCGCAACAGAAGGCTGCGAAGAAGATATACCGCGTGACAGCAAAAGATTTGAAAGAGGCCCCCGAAAAAACAAGAAGGCACAAAACACAGCGCAATGCCTAAAAAGACCAGGAGCAAGCAGCGCAGGGATGCTCTACTGATCAAACCATCAGACGGGAGAATTTACGCCGAGGTCCTCAAGGAAATCAGGCAAAATGTGGAACCCGAAAAAAACGGTGTCTGTATATGAACGGTAAGAGCGACCAGAGCAGGTGGTCTCCTCGTAGAACTCGGAGCGGAATACAACGACAAGGGCCTGTTCGAGAGCGCTGTCAAGGACTTTCTTGGCTCTAAGGCTATTATCTCGACATTACAGCCAAGGACCTCTTTGGAAATAAGAGACATTGACTGCATTGCGGACGCAAAAGAAGTAGAAGATTCCATTAGGCAAATTCTTCCTACAGCAGAGAGCTTTAGGGTAAGGCTAACGCCTACCAATCCTAAAGGAGAAAAGGGGGCAATAATAGACATCCCAGAGAAAGACGCTGTGCAACTCCTGGCCAAGGAGAAAATTAAATTCGGCAGGATACGTCAGAGGGTAGCCCTAACTCCATGCCACAAGTGCCTTAGCTTCGGACACATCTCCTTGAACTGCAAGGGGCCAGATCGAAGCAAACTGTGCTACAAGTGTGGCACTTCTGGCCACAAGGCGAAAGACTGCCCAAGCGAACCCAGTTGCATCTTGTGCAAAGATAACGGGCGGAAGTTTGAAGATCTGGCTCATACCCCAGGAAGTGGTAGGTGCCAGGTGTTCAAAGAGGCACTAAGCAAAGACAGGATTCAAGTCCTGCAAATCAACCTACACCGTTGCTGAACCGCACAAGATTTACTAGACTAGGTTGTGAGGGAGAAAATAGACGACTTGTTGCTGATATCTGAACATCACAACAACAAAGAGGAAGCTGGATGGTATTGTGATCGATCCGACACCGCCGCCATCTGGGTACGTGATAGGACTCTACCCACAGCTCGGACTTGCTCCAGCGGAAATGGCTTTGCGCTCATTGGGTGCGCCGATTTGACATTCATAAGCGTCTATTTCACGCCGAATCAGTCAATTCCATGTTTTCAGAGCAGGCTCGATGACCTGGAGGAAGCTGTCTTGAGCACAGAAGGCCGAATCCTTGTTGGCGGTAACTTTAATGCCCAGGCGATAGAATGGGGAATGCCTCTTCCAGACTCGAGAGGAAAAAGAATCGTAGAAATGGCGGCTAGGAGGCAACTTGTCATCATGAACGTTGGGAACACACCAACCTTTCGACGGGGAGGCTGCTTGGGAACTATTCCGGATGTGACATTTGCTTCGGAGTCCTTAGTGCCTAGAATACACAGATGGAGGGTACTGGAGGACTACTCGGCGAGCGATCACCAGTACATTGCTTTCGAAATTGGCGAGTGTGCTACTCGACGCGTAGCAACCCAAACCTCAACAGTAGGTTGGAATATTTCTTCAATAGAGGTTGACGCATTCGCTGCAGCTCTTATGCGCGGTGAAACTATGACGGTAACGGGGGGAGCCTCAGCTAAAAACTTGGTGAACTTCACCATGAGGCACCACAAGAATGCGTGCGACTGCTCTATGCCCAGGCAACGGCCTCGACACAATAAGCCTGCTGTATACTGGTGGTCGGCAGGAATCGCTGAAAAGCGGAGAGAATGTCACAAACTCCGCCGCGAATCTCAACGTTAAGAAATCGAGACGAGTCACATTCCCGAACGCTGGCGTACAGGTCGGCTAGAAAAGTTCTACGTGATGCAGATGTTGAATGTCCCGGAGAATGCCTACTTTTTACCGCCATCGAGCTGGATGATGCGGTGAAAGCTTTAAAATCGAAAAAGGCCCCAGGGCCAGACGGTATACCAGTGGAAGTGATACAGCTTGCACATAAACTTTGCCTTGATAAGTTGCTCACTACTTTCAATGCCTGTTTGCGGCAGGGCGTGTTTCCAAATTGCTGGAAAGAGGCGAGGCTCGTGCTGATCCACAAGGGGGAGGGGAACGCCGAGCAACCATCTACATATCGGCCCCTATGTATACAGAACGCCGCTGGGAAGGTACTCGAGAGGCTCATTAGAAAAAGACTTGGAGAAGCCATTCGAACTACCGGGGATCTGTCTCCTCGGCAGTACGGCTTCAGGGCTGGCCGATCCACAATTGGTGCAATACCAGAGGTAGTGAGCGCGGTCCAGCAGGCAGAAGCCCACAATCATTACTCGAGAGGAATGGTACTGCTCATAACACTCGATGTGAGAAATGCCTTCCATTCTGCTAGATGGACAGATATTCTTCGTGCTCTGGAATATTTCAGTATGCCGAGGTATCTGACCCGGATATTGAAAGATTAGCTCTAAAACTGGAAGCTCATCTATGTCACATTGGGAGGCCGGCGAAGAATTGATTTGACATCAGGGGTGGCGCAAAGTTCCGTTCTGGGCCGGCGACCTCTGGAATGTCTCGTACGATGAGCTTTTGAAGTTGCAGTTAACGGGGGAGTCGCGCCTGGTTGGCTACGCAGATGACGTAGCAGTACTAGTCGCCGGACGTACTGTTGGACAGGCGCAACTCAAACTGGGTGTGGTAATACGTCGATTGAGCGAGTCGACCGTGGACTCAGCCTAGCGCTGGAAAAGACCGAGGTTGTCGTCCGGACCAAGAAGCGGATCCCTCGTGTAATTCCCGCTCAGGTGGGAGAAATGATCATCGAGTCGAAAAAATTAATCAGATACCTTACTTGATGATTGACTCGAAGATGAGTTTTTCGAGCAGGTTCGAGCGTCAGCGGACAAGGCTTCTGCGGGAGTATCGGCTCTCAGTCGCCTTGTAGCCAACACGTGGGGACCAACCTCGAGCAAAAGATGTCTACTGATGAGTGCAATGGAGTTAGTGCTCTTGTATGGCTCCGAGGTTTGGGCTGACGCTCTTAGTAAAAAGACGCACCGAAGGCGTCTGGCACAGGTGCAGAGGCAAGGAGCTTTGCGGATAGCGGTTGCATACTGCACTGTCTCTGAGCCTGCTGTGCTGGTTACCTCGAGGGTGGTTCCAATTAAGTCACTTGCAGACGAACGTAAACGTGTATACTTACGTAGGGGGGTCGGCGAGAGAAACCGTCAGCCGAGAGAAACGGAGAAGAACCGTAACCTTATGGCAGCAAACTTGGGAAAACGAAACGCGAGGCAGGTGGACCACATGGCTGATTAGTGACTTGGGACCGTAGTTCTACAGAATGCATGGTGAGAGTGACTATTACCTGACGCAACTACTCAGTGGGCACGGGTATTTTCAGTCTTACCTGTATAAAATGGGAAAGTCACCATCCTCAGCTTGCGTGTTTTGCCCGGGGATGACGGATGACGCCTAACAAGACTCCGTTCGTATCTCTCGAAGAAAATAGGCGTGCTCTCCCCAGAAAATGTAACGGTAAAAATGATGCAATCAATAGACAATTGGAACTGTGTGTCGCATTACGTACAGACAGTTCTTCTTATAAAGAAGGGCATGATGGATCGCTTGGCGAGGGAGGGGGGATCTCTCTGATAGCAACCCTCTTCCTTCTTATCCATCCATGCAGAAAGAGGGATTTTCCTTAACCTGAAGGCGCCGCGAAGCGATGATTAATGAGGCATAGTCCGAAGTAATGTGAAAAACAGTTCCAGGCTATGTTCTCGGTGTGTCAGAGGAGGTGTTTAGTCGGTAGTCCGGTAGCGGGAGTCCGACACTCAGGGCGTAAATAGCTTTCACCTCCCAAACAAACAAAAATAGTACTTTGACAGTTTTTCGTTAGTTCGATGAAGAGTATGGCCAGATGCGAAAAAACAATCAGTTAATAGGATTCTAGTGTTCTAGTGTGTTTTTTGAATTCGTTAAATGTTATATTTTTCACTATAGACTGTTGTGCTTCTTTATTGTAATTCATAAAAATGAAATGAAGTTTTTCATGAAAGTCGTGAATACGAGTGATTAGTATTCAAATAAAATGGAATGAGGATCCTTAACGCCTGATATTCATTGGTGATACCAAAAGACAGCACGACATTGCAGATTCCACAAAGGCGTTAAATAAAGACTAAATTGCTTCGTTGATTAAGTCGAAAAACTCTTAAAATGCAAAAATCTTTATTCAGCGAGAATGTTTTATCTAAATTAGTGACATTAGCAAATGGCGCACCTTGGGTGCCGAGAAAATTAATAGAAAATATTAGAAAACCAATAAAAATGTGTTGAACATAATGAATAAAACATAGAATCGTTAAGAAAAAGAAATATTTGAACCTCCCCAGTAATGAAATAACGCAAAGAAAGATATTAAGATTTTATCACTTTCATAAATTAAATAACCAACAAATTGATCGTGTGAAATTAAAAACGATAATTTTGGTAACTATAACGCACTCCTAGCACACAAAAAAAACAAGCCACAATCATTTTGAATAGTTTATGTTAATTAGGTGATTGTTATGGTTTTTATGGTATATCATGCATGCACTATCATATCTCACCTCCTTGCTGGACGAGGTGAGAAGAAATGAGATGAAATGGAATGATATCCGATCACAAACAGACGTGACCAACGATAATTGAGTTATTTTGAAAATTTAAATCCTGCTATCTCGAAACTCGATACAAGACATATAAAAAAAAGAGACACATCAACATGTGAGAGGTATCATAAAATTATGGTAATAACAATAATGAATTTAATGGTGATGATGATTTTCGACACTCTATGGAATGATGGTCTTCCTTCTTGCGAGGTTTCTGTCCGTTTATTTTCTGATTGAATTCCGTTGACAAGTTTTACTACTTTTTTGCCGTGATTGACACTAACTAAGTCAGATAAAAATGGAAATATTCTTCGGTGAACGATAAGATATGTAAAATAACTCTTGCTGATTAGATTTATTCATTATTCATTCATTCATCTGTTGGGATCAGATGGATTTTATGACTTTGCTCGAGTATAGCGAAAGATATTCAGTCCATAAGTGTGTTATCAAAAAAGTTTGTGTTTGACGATTTTTCATTGATAATTTATGTGGTTTGCTATGGGACTCCTGCTGGTACACATATCGATTCCATTGTAACAAATCATACACACAAATGGGGTAGATCACTTAAAATCAAGCTGACATTAATTGGTTTTGGTCATCGTAGACCAATAAAGTGGTTGAACGATTTTATTGGAATTTTTCGGGTTGAATGTGAGCAGGCATCAACATATTTGCAAAGACGGACTCGTTGAATATTAAATATCGTATTATATTCTCTATGCTGGCGCCAAATCGATGCGTGGTTGTGGAATATTCCCAAATTCCGAGCAAACACTTCCAAACTTTTGCAGAAATTGATAGACAACCAACAATTCTACAAACGTTATGATCGGCAAAAATTAGCCGTCCTGCCCCCATTAGTTTCATCCTGAATTTAGAATTACTTTCCCTTTCCGCATACCATTCACTATTGCTTTAAATTTATCACTTTGACGGAGCAGCGTTAGATATCATCGAACAAATTACCAAGAAGGTCAAACACCATTTAAAATAGGATAATTTTGAAATTCACTTGACACGATACGCGTGAACGACACGTGTATCTAACAAGGGTAAATTTCAATTAGCAAATGGTATAGGATTACGAATCCACGTCGAGTGTTGAGTGAACGTATACAGAATATTCTATGATAAAATAGTTGGACGGAAAACACTTTCCACGGTATTTTGTTCGCATCAAATTGCACTCGGAAAAGTGCGCACATTTTCAGTAAATGGTAAATCCTTTTCAATTTTATGTATAAGCCAGTTGTTATCAGACAGTTTGCACTAGACTAATATAAGGTGAGGGCAGAGCAAATGCATTATTTTTACATAATCCTAAAGACGTTATCTACTATGTATCGGATTGTTCGGTTTTGGATCATATGTGCACCATTTTGTTCTATGATTTCTTACCAGTTTAACCCTTCTGTTAGTAACCAACTTTACCGACGTCTTTTAGCAACCGGGTAACCGGGTACACACAGACCTAAATATTAAAATTTTTATTTATTTTGTTTAAAAAAAATTTTAAACATTTTTTTCTTGCAGTATGAAGAGTTAGTGACAGTAAAAATTATAATAATAATAATAACAATAATAATAAAAATAATAATAATAATAATAATAATAATAATAATAACAATAATAATAATAATAATAATAATAATAATAATAATAACAACAATAATAATAATAATAATAATAATAATAATAATAATAATAATAATAATTACAATAATAATTTTTTTTATTTGTTTGGGAGGTGAAGGCTATTTACGCCCTGAGTGTCGGACTTCCGCAACCGGACTACCGACTAAACACTGCCCTTGACACACAGAGAACCTAGCCTGGAACTGTTTGTCACATTACTTAGGACTAGGCCTCATTAACCATCGCTTAGCGGCGCCTTCAGGTTAAGGGAAATCCCTCTTCCTGCACGGATGGATCGGAAGGAAGAGGGTTGCTGTCAGGGAGATCCCCCCTCGCTCACCACGCGCTCCATCATGCCCTTCTTTATAAGAAGAACTGTCCGTACGTAATGCGACACACAGTTCCAATTGTCTTTTTATTGCATCATTTTTTCCGTTACATTTTCTGGGGAGAGCACACCGATTTTCTCCGAGAGATGCGAACGAAGTTTGGTCCATCTGACACACGTAAAGAACGTGTGGCAGTTGTCATCCGTCCTCCCCGGGCAGAACACGCAAGCGAGGGATGGGAATTTCCCATTTTATACAGGTTAGACTGAAAATACCCGTGCCCACTGAGTAGTTGCGTCAGGTAAAAGACACTGTCACCATGCATTCTGTAGAACCACGGCCCCAAGTCACTAATCAGCCGTGCGGTCCACCTGCCTCGCCTTTTGTTTTCCCATATTTGCTGCCACAAGGTTACGGTCCTTCTCCGTTCCTCTCGGCTGACGGTTTCTCTCGCCGACTCCCCCTACGTAAGTAAACACGTTTCCGTTCGTCTGCAAGTAACTTAATAGGGACCACCCTCGAGATTACCAGCACTGCAGGTTCAGAGACAGTGCGATATGCAGCCGCTATCCGCAAAGCTCCTTGCGTCTGTACCTGTGCCAGACTTCCTTGGTGCGACTCTTTACTAAGAGCGTCAGCCCAAACCTCGGAGCCATACAAGAGCACTGACTCCATTGCACTCATCAGTAGACGTCTCTTGCTCGAGTTTGGTCCCCGCGTGTTGACCATTAGGCGACTGAGAGCCGATACTTCCGCAGAAGCCTTATCCGCTGACGCTCGAAACTGCTCGAGAAAACTCATCTTCGAGTCAATCATCAAGCCAAGATATCTGATTGATTCTTTCGACACGATGATCATTTCTCCTACCCGAACGGGAATAACACGAGGGATCCGCTTCTTGGTCAGGACGACGACCTCGGCCTTTTCCAGCGCTAGGCTAAGCCCACGGTCTGACATCCACTCGCTCACTCGACGAATAATAATAATAATAATAATGTAGAATTGTGAATGAAATCTGAAAACAGTTTGGGGCACTCCAATTCTTATCCGCTGTATCGCGAGGCGATGGGATTGAAGAGATCCCATAATATTCTGCGTTTTTTGAGATTCGACGAGAATAATACTCGAATTCAACATAAAAAAGAAGACAAGGCAGCTCCAATTCGTGATGTGTGGACAATGTTGAATTCAAATTTAGCTCAGATGTACAAATAAACCACAAACTTGACAACCGTTGAACAACTTTATCCATACCGTGGTCGTACTGGATTCACTCAATATATACCATCGAAACCAGCTAAGTATGGTATAAAGGTCTGGTAGATTTGTGATACGGGAAATGCATATCCTTTGCAAGGGATTATGTACACTGATAAAACAGATGACACACGGGAAAAAAATCAGAGTGAAAGCGTAGTGAAAGAATTGGCGGCTCCGTACCGATGTAGTGGTGCAAAAGTCTGCATGGACAACTTCTTTACTACTCTACCCGTTGTGAAACATTTGCTATCGTGGGATATTACCATTGTTGGACCAGTAAAAAAAATTAACCTTACATCCCTAGTGTTTTGCAAGCAAATAAGACACTGTAGGAGTATTCGACAGTTTTTGGATTTCACGAATAGGTTACTATGTGTTCTTATGTTCCTAGAAAAAAAAGCTGTCATTCTGTTAACTACAATGCATTCAGGCGTATCAGTTGGTAATTACGCTTAGCGAAAACCAGAAATTATAAATTATAATAGATCTAAAGCTGGCGTTGGCACACAGGACCGAATGGTTCAGAGGTACGAAAGTCAACGACGATCTTCGTGATGGCCAATGACATTGTTCTCCAACATGCTAGACATTTCTGCACTTGCATCATATATAATTTATTAAGAAGGTAATAAAATGATTGCCAAAAACAAACGACAGAGCGTTGTCAACTTATGTGGGAGCTAAGTGAAGAAGTAGCATCGCCGATGATTGAACACCGCATAGCAAATCCGCAAGTAATGCGCCACTTCTCAACAAAGATTACTGTTGAAAGTGTTTCAGGTCATGCACTAGCAGAAACAATCGAGATAAATCCTGGTCCAGTGATTCCATAACATAAAACTGGAAGAAAAGATGTGACAGGATCTTGTTATGTGTGCAATGCCTTGGCAATAAAAAAACGGCGAAAGACTCGCAAGAGCTGTGCCAATTGTCACCCGCCAGTATGTGACGAGCACGCAATTAATCTCATAAAACGTGTTAAACGTCAGATTTAATGTCATTAGTTATGAAAAAAAGTAACACTTATAATAATCATTAAAAAAAGTAATAGGTACCCGGGTACCCGGTTGCTAATGGGTCGATGGCTGAATTTTAAGCTTATTAAAAAAAAATTAAATGCACTCACAACTAGCTTTGTTTAGAGTTAAAAAACGACGATTCGAGAGCTTAAAATAAAATATTCAATTTCCTTTGAGCTATACATACAAATACACCGCGATGGGTACCCGGATACCCGGTGACTAACATAAGGGTTAAAGGTAGCTTTATAATGGATTCTTCATGGAAATCGACGTCCCTATTGACCACAAACTCAAGTAATTGACAATCTTCTTTTTATAACAATGTCTTAATAATATTTATAAAGAAAGGTGGAAAGAGCTCAAGCTGGTTTCGAACACGGGTCCTTGCCGCTTCTCATCAGGTGCCAACTCACAGGCCGGGACGCATCGATTGGCACTACCAGCTTAGGTGGATGTCGACTGGTTATTTACTAGTTATTAATATTGCTCTACAGCTTTGAACTTTTCCTATAATCCAAATTGCCTTTGGTCTGGCTTTATCAATTTCAGAAGTTTTGGTAGATCAATTTTTCCATTTTCACTTACAACTTATAAGTGATTTATGCCCTTGCTAAGCTAACTCAGCGAAGACTCATGGGTGCGGAAGTTCTGATCAAATATTTCGAGTACCTCGATAGTGAATTTAATATTTATAAAGAAAGGTGGAAAGAGCTCAAGCTGGTTTCGAACACTTTGCGAATTTTCCGGCTGGGACCACCAGCAAGTCGGGGCGAATTTAGCTTTTCGGATTCATTGCTCTCTTAGCAATTTAAGATGGATATATTTACATTTAAAATCACACACAAAGTTGGTGCAGTCATGTTGGTCTGTAATTTGATAAATTATTATATTTTTCAAAACAATCGCCAATATAAAGCCAGGGCTTCCGAATACATATGTCATAATATGTGCATTTTTCTCGCCTTTTGTCGGCTTTTCCTGACGGACCTTACTGTACAATCTTTTCTAGTCCCTGAAATCAGTATATGCAGCTTATTATCTAATCTGTTGTCTACAAAAGATGTACGCTCCTGATTGTGTTCCCTGCTGGAACAGTTATTCGTATGTCTAGTGGTTTTTCGTTATTAGATTCTTGTACCGTTTTGTATATTTTATATGAGTTGATTACGCACATCTACATACCCCAAAAACACAATTTTGGACACCGTTTTAATGAATTTCGCAAAAAACAGTACGATGCTGCATGTTGGTCAGCACGATCTACGGCTGTCATTTTCTTTGTATAATCCACGGCTTCAATTGACTTCAATACATTTATTGAGTCACCACCATGTCTTCTTGTTGTAATGTGTTAGAGATTTGCTGCAATGCTGGAGCTCAGGAATGTCACTACCCGTTTGCTCTCCCACGCGAGAACTAGCGTATTATTTTTTATATGGTGTTTCCGGTTCGGCATTTTTGGTACTGTAAAATGGATCTTAAGCTTCGAAAATTCATTTGCAAGCGGGGGTGGCAAGGTGGTACCCCTCTGCGTTGGGAACGTAGTTGAGATTTTTTTTATTAACGTCAAAGGTTTGTTAAAAATATTCAACTCAATATTTGCAGTCACCGCCTTTACAGGAGGTACTCCGGATGAGCTAGCAGTTTCAGTACCCACCTTCGGTGCAATAGAGGCTGGACACGAGTCTAATTGGTGACAATTGGTCTAATTGATGGAAACACAGCGTTTTGAAGTTTTGATTTTGGTATCGGAATATTAGCTCAACTGGATGTGATAGGTAGCTTCCAGGAAATTATTAAGGACAATCGTGTTTGTAACCTTGTCCTGTACCTTATTCAGATCACCTCGACTTGTATTTTTGGTCTTGAACAGAGATGGAAGTTGAACATGGCCTAGGAACCGTAGTGAACTATTATAATAGAATGACTTGTCTTTACATAAAATAAACGGAATTTGAGGATATCCATATCAGTTTCTCAGAACATGTTCAATTCATGTGTGACTAATATATTTATTTTTGCAAATGAGCTTAAGCTATAAAATAATGATTTTATAGCTTAAGATTCTAACAAAAACTGTCTTAGGCTCAAATCTAACCTAACTTAATTGGCTAAAGTCTACTTACCTAACCTAAAAGCTTGTTGGCCTATCACTGACAGAAATGATTGAGCTACATGGTACCACATAAGACAGGCTTTGGTTGATTGGCATCCGGATGTAAGGATTCGATGCATTTGTAGCTCTCGAGAGTAATTTCCCTACGTGAGTTCACTAATTTACTTATTTATTGTACTCCATATATCCAGATAGAATGTAGCTCGTGTGAATATAAGTGAAAAGACTCATCCAGTGTCATTTTAAAGTGCTGATTTTGTGTAACTTGAAACTTAATTTTCAAGTATTTGGAAGCTACGTACAAAATTATGAATTTTATCTCTTTTTTGATAATTTTGACTTTATTCTTTATCATTATGGTAGCTGAGATTTTTTGTTTAACATAAAGTATAACGATAGACCTACTTTAAAAGCCTTCGCGCGAATGTATTCTTTGAGGCTCGTGTAAGATGGGTTTTTGTCTTTTACCCCTTGATCAAAAAGTAGTCTTAGTCAGCCGATTTGAGTTCTCTTTTTTGAGGTTGCCACATCTACCACACCTGTCATTGACAGATATATTGAGTACTTCTGCAATAGTGCGTGTATTGTGCAACGATACTCTGAAGTAAATAGTCCTTTGTCAGTGGCACGAACGTTTCAGAAGTGGTTGTGATTTCCTGAACGGTTATGACCGCAGTGGCAGGCCGTCGACATCGATTACCGATGAAAAAATCAAAAAAATCAAGGAACAGATGACCGTAGGCAGCAAATTGGCTATCAGACAAATAACAGAAAAGTTGGACATTGCTTTTGGATCCGATCAAAACATTTTCGTAAGTGATTTGGGCCTCTGATATGTCGCTGCAAAGCCGGTACCGAAAGACTTGTATTTCATGCAAAAGAGCAACCATGTCACAAAAGACATGGTTTCCAAGGCTGAATCCAACCTCACATTCATCAAACGGATCATTACTGGAGACGAAACGTGGACTTATGAGTATGGCTTGCAATCAAGACATCAATCGAGTAAATGGTGCGCACTGAATGAGCCACAACCGAAAAAAACCACGTCGTTTTCAGTCGAAAAAGAAGGTGAAGCTCACAGTTTTCATGGATTACAAGGGTGTTGCGTATAATGAATTCCTTTCACAAAACGAGACCGTCAACAAGGAGTATTATTTGGGCGTAAGGAGACATTTGCGTTAAGCAATTCGCCAAAAAAGATCATATTTGTGGACAAACAACTCCTGGATCTTGCACCACGATAACGCACCGTCACACAATGCTTTCTTCCGTGAACATTTGACTTAAAACGAAACAAATTCCATTGAACAAGAACCTGATTTGGCTCCCTGCAACTTTTTCATAATTTGGTCGACTCTAGAAATCGCTCCACCGAAGGCGTTTCATTACCCAAGAAGAAATCATAGAAAAATCAAAGAGGGCTCTGATGGTCATACCACAAACCGAATATAAAAATTTTTTCGAGGATTGGACGAAGCGCAGGTACAAGTGCGTTGCAGTCGTTGGAAAGTACTTTGAGAAGACAATATAGATTTTGCTGTGTAATCTTTTTTTTTAATTTCCTGAATAAATTCCAAGAACTTTTTGATCAAGGTGGTCAAGGTATGGTAGATCTTTAGACCACGAGACGTCTCGTCCAATGAAATCTAATGGTCTACTCAAAAGCAGTGTAGATTTTTGTTTTCCGCTTAAATACATGCATTTGATTTACTAACGTCTTTTTCTATCTGTAATTTTTCTGTTGGTAGTTTCATACATGTATCGTCAGTTGAAATTGATGTTAAATAATATGGGCCGAAGACAAGAGTATTGAGGAACACCAGCGGGAATACTTTTGGTAGAGAATGATGTGGTATATCTTATTTTTTCGGAGAGATTTGATCTTATTCACTAAGAATAATGTAATATTTTAGTGTATCAATTTATAGAGAAGAACTACGTTCTAAACAGTATCGAAAGGATTCTTTATAACTAATGTCAACATACTAACGGATGACTTTTCATTGAGGGCAACATTGATACAGTGTATTACACAATAAAGTTTGTGTTCGGTTGAATAATAATTTATAAAGCTAAGTTGAAAATTTGGTAGGATTTCCACAGCTAAAAAGCATACTTTGTATCAATTTTTTTTTCTGTTTTACATGGGAATCTTTCCGAGGAAAGGTAGCTGACTTTTTCATCTATAGTATTCAGGGATCTTTACTGGATTTTACTATGGGTAAAACAACTGCATACTTCTAAAATGTAGGAATTATGAAAGTTTGATAATCGCATTAAATAGAAGGCTTATAAACGACTCATTCCGAAGTTCGTATGGATCTTGCCGCAGGCCAAATTTAATTCTGTGTTGCTTGGGTCCGCCGGGTCTTGCTTGATTGGTTTCGAGGACGCGTTTCGGCTGTATAAAGCCATCTTCAGCTCGTTCTGACGTCTTTGTTGCGGTGTGCATCTTTTTATATGTGCAACTTTTACCGGAGGGAAAGGTCGGGTTAATTAGGCGTTAATGAGGGTTATTAAGTTTGGGTCTTTTTAGGGTCGTGGGATTATCGTCGTCGGGTTCGTCGCGTTTTCTTTTCTTGATAAGGATTGGGTCGAGGACTGAAAATATTGTATCGGAGTTGGTCATTATTTGTTCGTTGATTGATGAAAACCCACGGAAATATAATCAACTACCAAATAATGACTAACTCCGACACAACAAGGCCCGGCGGACCCAAGCAACAGAGAACAACTCATTTTCTTCACAAATTCCATAGAACAATGTTAGGTAATCCATCTATGCCAGGTGCTTGTCCGTTCTTGACTTTCTTAAGTAAGTTTGTAACCTCACGAGGCTCAATGAAAATTCCGCGGGAATGAATGAAACACTTGACACAGTTCCCGAGACCAGTTTTCTACTTATACTTCGGCACGCATTCTATCTGATATGTCTTGAAATCTGGGGAACTTTTAATCCTGAACTTCTGCTTCTCCTCCGTTTGAAAAATTTGTATCTGCACCATCACCTTCCAAAGGGTGGAGTGTAACCGAAAAATCGCAATCGCTTACCCCTCCGGAAGGTAGCAATTTGAATCAGCTGTACTCCCAAACCAAAAACTCACATACAAAGCGGTTTTACAGCATCCTGTATATTTTGCAAAGTATCCTGGTAGCACTGATGGAAAAGAAGCAGATCATGTTGTAATGATGAAAACAACCACACAAAAGGATTCCAAGGCTCTTATGCACAATATGATAAAGAGTCGCTGAACAAAACAAGTTGGTATACAACTCCTAGACCTAACTTTAATCTTTTCGAAAGTGTCAGATATTGCAGCAACGTTGACAGTTAGCACTTTCTTGCTTATTTTTTTCAAGGATATATACTGAATTTTCAGCTTTTAAAAAAAAACCTATTCAAGTTTCGCCTGTTATTTCCGGCTTTATTGTGTGTTTCTCCATTGTCCAAAAACATCACGTATTGTCCTTTTTCGGTCATAAGTCATAGCTCCTGTTGATTAGAAAACAAGTTTTCCGTGTTTTGGGAAGTGTTTGTTGTCACTTTCCTCAGTGAATTTCTAGTAACTGAAATAAATACAGACAATAAAAAGGTTGTTTCGTTGCCAGGTTGCAAGTTTTTCCGAACTGTTGTCAGATGTTTCCCAATATACCTAAACGGAGAATAAAATTTTTTGCCTTGATTTTTACTAAGCAGAGAGTCCCTCAAAGATTTGGAAGTCTCTGTGCTTTAGGCACTTCACTATACACCTTTGTGGGTTACGTCGAATTTTATTTTGCCTCTGATGGGGTTGACCACTGTTGCATTATCGCTGGAAATGGCAAAATTTTCCAATGTTATATGGTTCGCTACTTTGGACTTAAAGTCTTCCAAGTTTCTCCGTATTTTAATTTCCGCTTCCCGTAGCAGCTTGTAAAGGAGTGTCTCCGAACTCCCCCTTTTTGTCTGATATATATCTTGTTATAATGGAGACAAGTGATATGATATATTCCAGGCTTTTCCATTTCTGTGCTTAGGTCCTTGCTTGATCCTAACAAAGTCCTAAGTTGGTTGCTTTTGCTGCTAAAAACCAGTTCGAAACCATGACCCTTTAATTTTTTTCACGAGGAAAGGGAAATCTGGTAAGATCTAAGTAGCACTCCTCGACTAAGTGGCTCCTGTGTGGTAAGATTAAAATGTATAGCCTGTTGTAACGACTTCCTCCCTTTTTTATCATGTTTAAGATTGCTGGACTGAGTTGTCCATTTAATCTGGCGGTCTCCAAATTTTATTTCATTTCTTTTTCCTGTACGGCCGGAAAGTTGGGTAATGTTAGTATGCGTCAAATCATGTGAATAATGGATGCAACTTTGTGTTGACAGCGATGGTTTGAGGGGCTCGGAAATACCCTTCTGTTGTTTGTTAGTTTCCTATAGATCTCTAACTCCAAACTTATCTATGTTCTTTTCAATAAAATATCCAAAAGTGGTAGTCTTCCTTACTTCCCGATTTTGTAGGTGAAGCGTGACCAGTTTTCGTTCTAAATCCTTTCTTGTCAATAAAGTAAAATTGCCGTCCACGTACCGTTTCTTTATGTCAAAATCTTGGCATAAAGTTTTTGGCCGCTGTATCCGATTATAGGTAACAATAAAGATTAAAAAGAAGAGAGGGTTACACGTTTTAGTTGTTTATAGAATCCTCTCCCAAAAGCTAAAGTATTTGCTCAGGAACATCTGCCAGACTCATGAAGAGAGCCGAATTTAACAAATATAAGGCTACCCTGGTACAGAAATATGAGTTGTAAGATGCAGAGGGCTGATATCATCAGGAACCATTTGCAATTACAACCAAGTTGAAAATTTCTTGACATATTTCGAAAACTTAGACGACCTACGACTATGTCTGTCTAAGAAAGAAGGCTGGAAAAATTTTAAATTTGTTTGGCAAAAATGCACATTTTTAGCACGCGTGGTGAATTTGCAAGATAAAAACAATTTGACCAATTGATTACAAATTAAAGTTTTCATTTATTTACCTTTTAACTACTGCATCAGTCTAGAGAAATAAGAAACATTGCAGATTTTTGTACACTGTTTTATTTTGAATAAAGGCGGTAACTAGCGACGACAATGTTCAAATGTATATCCAATCGTCCATAAAAATGGCTCTAAATTGACGCCGGGTTCGGTAAAACAAACAGCAATCATAGTCTTCCTTTAGATAACAGATTCGATAATACGTGAAAGGACTCCATATCTGAATACAACAACTTCTCCAAACACATTTTTGCACTTGAATGAGTGATAGTCAAACATAAAACATAAAGGACGTTTCAAATTCTCCGCCTCTCCTTCAAGTGTATCCAAAAGCTCTGTATACTAACCTTACCAAAAACGAAAAGGATTCCAACATAAATAAAGTCGAATTAGTATCGGCTCACAAAGCACCGCAGAACCCCAGACATCAAAAAGGATCTACAACGAGCATTGCAAGCATCTTCACATTAAAAACCAAGTGTCAGCCCTTAGAATACATGCACACATACCTAAATTTATCTCGTCTATGTATTCAAAGCATTCAACATACGCTATGTAAATCGTTCTGGGAAAGTTGTGCAAGCAAGAAAATCGACCGAACCACTTTATCCTCTGAAATGTAAAAGTGGCCCCAATTTTATTTTCTCGATTTATCACTGAAATCAAAAAAGGTCCACAAATGAACAGAAAAGGAGCTGATATCAACTCTTATGTGACTTTGCTCACTTCTTGAATATATCTGCATGTTTGTATGTATGAATGTACGCTCGATGCGTCTGTCTCCAGGACTTCCAGGATATCAGAAATGAAATGGACTTTTTGCGCGCATCACACAGTTGAAGACATGAACGACTGTATGTGTGTGTGTGTGTGTACTCAGTTTTCAAAAATCGTTGTAGCATGTAATTGAGTGTTATCTGTGCTTTTATCCCTTTGCCACATATGTAGACATCCTTTACGTTATCAAACCGGAGACAGAAAGAGGATGTTTCTCGTGAAATCGACAGAATGAATCTTTTTTGTGACAAATTTATGCTTTCTTACAATTTGTCTTTTCAGTAGACGTGAAAGCAAATATATTTTTGGGTATTATCCTTGTTTCCGGGGACCACTATCGATGAACGTCATCAAAATCTTTATAGACAACAAAAGAAGTATTGCTTTTTTAGTATATTTTCTTGTAGAATTGTTTTCCTTTTCAATCAGCTTTGGCAGTAAATGCGAATTAGTTATTTGTTTAGCTTGAGCTGAAGTTGTTCATTTTTTGCCACATATGTTTGCTTCAGGTACCTTTAAGCCGATGAGGAAATCGTTTAAATTTACATATGGCTCAGTACGAGACCATTCCACCCGATGAGCCGTCCACATAAATTAACCTGGCCCTATTTCAGCTAGTATGGTTGGTTCACTTTCTGATATCTCTCGTCATCGAAATCACACACTAACAGGTAACATACTCTTTCATACTTGAACGATTCACTCAACCTTCTGCATGAATTATCGTTCGAAGCATACGCTTCCGTGATTGTTCCATGAAAATTACCTACGAAAGCTCCATGATCATGTTTGTAATATGGAATCTGAAATGAAATTTGAAATAATTGCGTGTCAAGACCTTGTCAGACTTTGCGTTTCAATATGCCCACCCAACTTTGTAACATGTAGAACATATGATGAATAAATATAGAGTGTTAGTCACGTTGAATGATTATGATGTGCACATGATTGAGGAACCTTCCTTTTATGTATCAAACACCTCATACAAATGTTCTCGAAATGATAACTTCAATGGATGATTCTCAATCAAGACGTGTTGATATTCTGGTATCCTAAATAGAAATTGAAGAACTTTCAGCAACGAATCAATGCAAATTTGTAGGAAAAAAAATTTTCATAACGCATCCTTTACCCTCAACAACTATATTTTAAAAAAATGGAAATAATTTGATGAAATTGCTTGTAGTCACATGAAAGTCACTTTTTTGCATTAGCATCCTTCTGCCTCTTTTGAAAATATGCCGGTGACGTGTTTGGAATTCCGAAAGAAGTGGCCAAAATGTAGTACCTCGTCCCTGTGACCCCTTGGAGAACAAACTTATAGGGCCAACTAACCGTAATTCACTTAGCCCTGCTCTGCTTCTAAAACTACGAAACCTAAAACTAATATTGTAACAACTAAATAATACTAATAAAACTTAATATTGATATTCCAATGGGCGTTGAAGACGGTCGAAGCCTACAATAACCAATAATACAGCAGAAAGGACGTGACAAGGATATGAATGGCGACCCAACTGCTAACAAGAGAAGAGCTTCTAAAATGCAGCGAGGGTTTATCAACGTTAATTCACTATCACCAGGCACCACACAGATTTCGCTGAGGCGGCGAATTCAACATACGAGGTTTGTTCAAAAAGTATCGCGAATTTCATGTTTTTTTCAAGAATGATTTATTTATTCATGAATATCTATTTTGTCCCCTTCAAAGTAATCCCCTTCAGACATTATACACTTGTGATAACGTGTATTCCAATCTTCGCAGCATTTTGAAAAATTATTTTTTGTGATCCTGTTCAGCTCCTCCTTCGATGCCGTCTTTACCTCCTTAATCGTGGCGTAGCGTCGTCCTTTCATGGGCCCCTTCAGTTTCGGGAACAGGCAAAAGTCACAAGGGGACAGGTCTGGGGAATACGGTGGCTGCGACATTATTAGTGTGTTGTTTTTGGCCACAATTCACGCACAAGTAACGATGTGTGAGCAGGGGCGTTATCATGGTGCAAAGCCAATTTTTGTTCTTCCACAAATTCGTGCGTTCCTGGCGAATTGCTTCTCGCAAATTGCGCATTACTTGAAGGTAATATTCCTTATTGACCGTTCTACCCTTCGGCAGGAACACATAATGCACCACGCCCCTGCAATCGAAGAAAACTGTCAGCAAAACCTTTACATTCGACCGAACTTGGCGTGTTTTTTCGGTCCCTCTGAGAACAATTTGTACCACCGATAAGCGTTGCTTTTGTCCAAAGTAGCTTCGCCGTATGCAACAGTCAACATTCTGAATGCATCCGCGCACTTTAAGTTGTTCTTCACACAAAATTTAACACAAATTCTTTGATCTATTTTTTGGGATAGACGAAAATCGAAGACAAGCTAAAACACGTCCACGCACAATAACTGTCAAAAAAAACTGAACATTCAAAATGGCCGGAATTGTCAACATAAGCGAGGGTCATAAGTACCAACATAACGCCACCAAAAGATCAAAAATCGAACATACGTAGCCCGCGAAAATTCAAAATTCGCGATACTTTTGAACAAACCTCATATACATCATTTAAAACTTTACTGAAAGCATAGCAACGATATTTGTTGAATTACCCTATTCAAGTTGTCATACTCTAGGCGTAGCATAATAATTACACACACAAAATTCCGATCTGTAGAGATTCAATCGAATGTAGTGATAGTTTTTGGGCTAGTAAATGAGTTCTCATTTCATGTCTATAAAACGGGTGATTCATTAATATGTTTGATTTTCAATAGGCTTTCTTTGACGGATCACGCGTGACTGCTGTCAAACTGTAATCTTATTTCTGTTTAGTATTGTTTGACAAATCATCTTGGAAAGACTTACACATCAACAACATGTCATTGTTCATCATCATACATCAACATCATGTCATCAACAACAACAAATTGTTTACTGTTAGGATTCTCAATTGTAATACACGGTTTGTACGAAAGAATTAACAAGTAATCACTTTTAATATGAATAAGTAAACGAATGGATAAATACTATGGTTTTTGTGTACAGTTGCCCGTACAAAGTCTATCGACTGACTTCTTGAGTCTGACAAAAAAATTTTTAGTCAACACATTAAACTACCAATACACCTTCACACAGCGCACTCACAACAACAAAGTATCTCGTGTTTATTTCGCGGTTTAAGATAGAACGATCATTTTGCCTATATCTAATCAGAGAATCAGCGTTCTGTGAGAAATGTTGTCTGTTTGAGCAACTTATGGTGTGTATCGTCGACCGACCGAAACCATTATAGGCAATACCATCCAAAAATTTAAAACACTGCATGTATTATTGGATACTCTTATTATTTTCTTTGGGATTACATAAAGTCTCTGGTCTTCAACGGTATGCCAGCTTAGTCGCTTTGCAAACATCGCAAGACACCGGACGCTATGCTTGAACGTCTTCTCAGAACTCTCAGGATAGATCATCTACGGCCAAGTCACGGTCAATATTTAAAGACATAATCTATAAAAAGTAACTGGTTTAGACTGTTCTTTCGACTTACAATAAAATTTTTACTATAGAATTCAACTTTATGTCTTGCATATGAGATTAAAAACCAATCCTCATAATGAATTACTCTTTTCGATCCCCTTGAAATGCTTGAATGGCAACACAATACAAGTATGAAGTGAATGTAACTTTCTCCATCGCTTTCTTGAAGACGCTTCCAAGAGAGTCACAACTATTCCTCGAGCCATACCTAATGACTGTCAAATTGTACTTCTTCATCCCTATCCTCAAGCCGTAGGCCTAACGGGATGAAGGAGAACAAATTTTGACAGTCACAACCCATGCACTAGAAAATGAAGTTGTGTCAGATAGTTGTCTCATCAGATTCTAGATAAATTTGTTGGTATTTGTGGGCAAAACTTGTGTGAAATAGAGACGAAGAAGTGGACGGATTTGCTCCTCTAGGAAGAGTCCAATGTCTTGCAAAGACTCTTAAGCCGGAAAATTATTCTAACATCATTTTCAGAAAGCTAGTCACCGGGATCTCTTCATTTACCTGCGTCGTTTGATTCCAAGCTCTCTATCTTGTAAAGCTCAGTTTATTTGCATTATGGAAGTTTTGCATCTCTTTCTTTATGAAATCGCTCTGGTCTGTCAGTGCTTTGCAGTGATGACTTGATAGTGATAACGGCAACGCGATCATAAAGTCGCAAACAACAACTTAAAGCTTCTTGGCTGTACAGGTGATTATTTTAGGGGTGGACTTCAAGGGAGAAGCAGACAGCATTAATGAGTAACAAGGCAGCGAAAACGTATGCAACTACGCCCGACCAAAAGACTGATCTAACTCTGAAGGAGACATGGATTCCAACCTCGGTTAAGGAAATTATTGCAAACAGCTGATCCGCAAGAACACATAATTCTAGTCTGAGTAAGAAGGGCCTGTAAGATATTCATTTACAGATAGCCTGGATTCGGTGAAACCATTTATAGTGTAAGCATGGCTTCAGAAACGATAGCACCCTTCATTCTGGGCCGAAGAGTGATGGAGGACTACATGGAGGACCTAGTAATTAAAACGACATCACTTTCAAAAATCAGGAGAGTCGTAGCAACCAATATCGCGAACGCCAGTATTTGCGGGGTTTGAATGTTGTCAACCTGGGGATTTAGTGAAATATAAAATACTGGCATTCAACTTTATTCCTGGGACAGTGGAGCGTCTCCTGGTGAAAGTGAAGCCGAACCTATAGTACGCTAATACATGAGGTGTATTCATCTAGCCTGTGATGCTTCGGTGTCCCGAGAGCAAGCTGCAAAGGGTCTGAAATCAACTTACTGGTGAAACAACGAAATGGCGAACCTCTTAGAAGAGCTCTCATTTGTAGATGTAGAGCCAAACGCACCCGTAATAGACAAGATGCTTCACAACTCTTAGTGGAAAAAAATCTTCTTAAAAAGAAGAATACTAAACGAAGAGACATAAGCGAAGCAAGCGCGCGAAATTATAGAGTCTGAATGATGAATAGTATCTCTGAACCGCGATGCTAGAAGTAGTGGATACCAGCTAACAGTAATGGTTACCAGCTTATCACCTGAAGGCTTGGCACCATCGGCCAATGGTCAGGATTGATGGCCATTGTGGACGTGGTCAATGCACTGCTTTCCGAGTAAGTCTCAGGTGTGCTAGTGGATATTCCTCTCTTTATTGAAGGTGAGCTTGCTGGTACTGTGGACCTGCCTCAAATGTGCCCTTTGAGGCACTGAAAGAACTGGTGGATAGGCAACTGCAGTTACTTCAGCGTATTCATAATTCATGCTTAACTTCGCGTTTGCTCCCTTCTCGCTGGAAGATGGCTCAATTGGTGCTTATCGATAAGGATAAAAGGTAAACAGAATCTTCATCCTCATATCGGCCACAGCTCTCTTAATGTATGCTTAAAATTCGGCTTTTTTATTGTAGAAAAAACGCGGGAGGCATTCCATGATCAACGCTATCTTCGGGGTTATTGAGACTGCTGTAGGAACTGACCCAGTTTTCCAGGCAGCAAGGAATGTTGCACTCTTGATCATGCTTGACGTGCTTGCTGCTCTCAATTTGGCAAAATGGATTGATATGCTGAATGCCTTCAGGCAGGACTTCCAAGTACACCATTACTTTTTGCGCATCATTCAAAGCTAATTGAATTTTTGCAAGCTCTCGTTTTGGGTGGGAGATGAAAAGCGAAATTCCTCTAACTGCAGGGGCAGCGCAAGGACCTATTCTCAGCCCTGATCTATATGATCGAGTTGTTGGTTGGTTTTGAGACAGTACAAACCCAGAGTTCGGTTTGATTACCTAGTTATCACCCTATCGCGAGCATATCCTTTTGGAGCTGAAATTCGCGCTGATGAAAATCAAGACGTATAGGAAAAAAAGCAAACATCTAAGAACAGACCGCATTGAGAATCGCCTGCAGCTACCACACTGTTTCCGAAGACGCGCGTTCGTCGTTATTGGAGTAATTCCCATTACACCTGCTGACACTTGAGCGCAAGGAAAGATGCTGAACTAGTTTGACGGTGGGCAGCAAAGAAGTCATAGGTCAAACCTGTGCCAGAAACAAGTATTTCAGACCTTTGAACTCCTAGACTTATTGTACTTCTTGAGCTATGGATCGACGGCAAAACACGGTGAGGTAAACTTCTATCTTTCGCAGTTTCTGACGGGACAAGGATACTTCCGTGAATATTCTCACAAAATTGGAACAGTTAGAACACCTTTTAGCCGATTTTGCCAAGACCAAATAGACGACGCATTCCACTCTTTTCTGGAGGGAGACGTGCACTTCCTTCTAGAATTGGCCAGATTACCTCTGAAATGATCATTGAGGTAATGTTATAAACGGAAGATTCATGGAACGCACACTTTGTTGAGGCTTATGCATCTAATTAATTCATCAACTGCCTGGACATAGACTAATTTGAGGTTGTCTTCATGGCAAAATAGGGACTGCACCCTAAGGAAAGCGCAAGAGGTCCCAAAGTGGATTTTAGTCCCAAGATTTGAGTCTAACACTCCCACACATGTGACGACAGTCTGAAGTGCGATATTTTTATCTCCATTTCCACCAAAAATGTAGTTCAGAGGTAGATTTGCTGAGAAATCACTCTTTAATATATTGCGTAGTAATAGTACATATCCTCCAGAAATATGTCCGCAATCAATTGAAACAACTCACTTTGGCATCAATAAAGTGGATAAGCCGACATATTGATTGACAAGGATCTGAATAAAACCTCATAAATATTTTTTGAGAAAAATTTAAAAATAATAATATGAACTTCTCTTTCTGTGAAAAAGCTGGAGCTGGATTGGACTAAAACTGCAGCTGGATTGGAGTAAAACTGGAGCAAGAATGGAGTCCTTACTCAACTGCCAATAAAACTATTAGCTTTTATGCAACTGGAAAGCAATACCTACTGCTCAACTAAGGGTTGAAAAAGTTCCATTTTGTGCATTTTATAAAGCGAAATGACTTAGGGACATAGTACATTCTCCCTGTACGCTTCATGCTATAATTCTTTTCGCAAAATATGAATTAAAATTAAGTTTCGAAATTGTTGGCTACAACTTTTATGAGTAATAGGTGCTACAATAGCAACAACTTTCTAACTTACTGATACGTCTCAGCATGACTTCCGGAGCTGTGCCACCAATCAGCAATCAAACCATACCTGATCTTCGAAACCGCACAGTTGTATCGAAATTCGTAATTAATCAATGTTCTTACCAACGAGTAGTCCAGAAGACGTAGGAGACGTTTCGTAAAAAATCAAAAATGAAAGATTGACATCGTAAGCGTTCCGTGCATACCATCAACATCTTTAGCCTCCCAGAACCCGCGCGGATGAATAATATCTTTGGTAGGAGGATGGATGCCTTCCAGGGAAAAGAGCCTCGTTCAGATTAGCCTGGGATAAAATTTATAAAATTAATGTTAGACACATTGACACTACACGATACAATGCGTTCGTGTGAATCATATTTTGAACTTAATGTCAATCATTTAAATCGCTAAACGGATTGGCTGAAAAGAAGGAGGTGAACATGAACTGATCTGGTCCATCAGATTTGTAAGATGAAAGATGATTTGGCAGAGATAATCGACAGTAGTCCAGTTGATTGGTGGTCGATGTAATGTTAAGATGATTCGAACGCAGATATCTGTGTATCTAGATGTACAACTAACTGTTTCAGAGGATTAACTTTTTTCCTTCTTAATTAGCCATAATAGTTGGAATCAACTGAATTAATATTCTTGGCAATCAGATGAGAATGTTTTTATCGTTCAGTTTGTTATTTGCCGGGACTACATTATTAATTTGGATGGACTGCAAGACCAGGTGAAAGGCTTGAGATCTGGACAAATACATAAGCATTAAACAATTTGTGTTCTGCCTCTCTCCCACTAACGCATTCTCTCTTTTACATGTAAAAAATGTTTAAAATTTGTGTTCTCGCACATCCTTCCTTTTTCATATGCATCTCTCTTGATTTCTCTACCGTGCTTCGCTTAAAAAATAGCTTAACTACATGTAAAATGTCCCTTATGATTGATAAGAGTCATTGAAATCTCTCGTGAGCCTGCAAATGGTCAAAAGGATAACATTTTTGCAAGGAGTTTGCTTTCGCGACGACCTGCTAGTAGTGATTATGTATCAGTTTTAAAGTATTTACTGTTATTCATTCTAATCCATTACTAGGATGTTACATTTCCCATTGTGTAGGCGACATAAAGACATAGAAACAAAAAAAAAACAAAATAATACATAAAATAATAATAAAAGAGACTACGCGCTATTGGATGAGGATTATTTATTATGATCGAATGAAGTTTTGGTTAAATTTCAATTTGTACTCATATTTTTAACTTAAAAGGAAATCATACATAATAAAACAGAACTAAAACTAAAATGATTAAATTAAGTTAATAAGCAAGTCTCAGTAAAAATAAGATAGAAAAAAAGTCTCAAAAAAATATTGAATTCTGGGAACTCTAACTGGAACGAAATTTCCCATTGTTATCATTCGGGTGTTGGTAGTGAACTACCTATAAGAAGGTGACGTTTATTGCGTCAACTAATCAATTTGGGAAAGGAATTATTGTCTTTCAGTCGTTACCTTTTGATATTTGATTTATTTGACTTCCGGTAAGCAAAACGCGGTGACGAAGTGTTATTTTAGTGAGTTGTGTCGACAGTCTACGAATTATAGCGCCACACGAAAAAGAAGAAGAAAAAAAAACAATAAAAAATGACTGTATCCTGACAATGTTGCCAATTTCATTAACTGACACAATTAAAGGCACTCCTTAGTGATATTCGAAAAAAAGTGCAAAGAGAGGAAAAGAAGAAAATAAAGTGAAATTAAATTTAAAGTAGAGAAGAACAAATAAAAAGTGAAATTAAATATATTAAAATAGAGAAGAACAAGTGGAAAAGTGGAAATTGAGTTCCCAATACGAAAAAAACTTATCCTTGAGATAACGGGAGAGTGCATCGTGGACAACCGAGCAGCTCGACATGGATGTATTTGTGGGCTTTGGATTCCCGATGTAGAACGCATGCACCGAGTGGAGTGCAGACGTCTGTGGAAAAGTCATCATCAATCAAGTGGCAACACTAGAAGACGTTTCATGTGCAAAATTACACTTGCATCGCTTTTCTTGACGTGGTCGACAAATGGGCCGTAAAAATTGTCTCAACTCCGTGGTCTTGTGTCTTGTAGTAAAATTTGGTTACATCCCTAAATTGCAATCTGTAACAAAAATAAGAAACTTAGAAAGGAGAAAAAAACCTACTTTTGTTTATTTTGTTTATATGTGTCTTTATTGTTTTTGTTTTTTTTTTTGACGTTTTTAAATAATATTGCAAAATATGAAAGACTAAGTTTCTTTTCAGTGTTTGCGTGTGTGTACGTGTATGTGTCCTGAAAGCGTCAGGGCTTTCAGAATGTCCCCCATGCCCATGCGGTGAGCTAGTTGTAATTAACTTCCTTCGGCCGCTATTATACGGCCTTTGTATTTTCAAACCTTATCACTTCTTGCTGCAGGTGCGACCTATCGGCCGCCCCATTATAAATTTATTTTATTAACTAAATTTTTATTTTGTTCTATTATTTTGAAAATAATGAACACGGATTCCAATTTCAAACACAGTTATTCGAATGATCTTAAGCAGATCCTGATAGGTATAATTTTTTGACTCCGTATCCTATTATCCTTGGTTATATTAGTATATTGTGTGCTCTCTTTTAAATGATCATACATTTGTATCATCATCTTACCAGCTGTATTTTTTCAGTTCTAAACTCCTTCAAGGATACCCGACTTGACGCGATAAGCGGGGACCATGAATTAGGCGGCACTACCACAAGAGACCACTTGAATGGCATCTACGAATTTAAACTAGCAGATAGGCCAAAGAAGAGCAGTGACGCTAAGGGGTAACTTTAACAAAAGATGGAAGAAAAAGGTTGAAAATTTACTCAGCCAAACGAGGGGTAGAACTCTCTGAACATTGAACAGTAGGTGCAATAACATCAAACGCTACCCGCCAACAGCGATTGTATCAGGAATGACACATTAAATGAGCAGCTGCAATAAGGGAAACAAGCGTAATGGCAACCATCGTACTTTTTGGACAGACGCAAGCAGCAGCTTCAAAGAAAGTCTCAGAGACTGTTGAAACGTCAAAAATAGGCTGAGGAGAATTCTGGGAACTGGCCTAGGAAAAACTCCGACAACCAGCCCAGGTAAACCACAAGAAGCGATTGTTAATGCGATGACAGCTTTCCACCCAACCGTTGAAGTAAGGATCAAAATCTTGTGAAAAAATTAAAAACATAGAGCGGCCAAAGCGCCGGAAAAAAGGAAATACAGCTCCATAGTCCTGGACCATTGACCTTATACTCCATGATGAACACGAGCGGAGTTGTAAGTTCCAACAGTTTATCTCATGACGGTCTCGACCAGAGGATCACGTAATTTCATCCAATGTCAGCCACGGGTACCATGTACGATTCAGCTTATCTCATTTCACGCACGGTCAATATGTCATTCAAACTGTATGGTTTTCCGAAGAAAGACAAGACTATGACTTGATTTTTTGCTTCTTCTGTTTTCCATTTTATCATAGATCATTTTACCAGGTAAAGGAGACCTGGAGATCAGTCTGTCATTGACATTGAAACCGATGTCGAAATCCTTCGCGACGAAGATCAGTTCAGAAAATCGCTTTTATAAACTGAATAAACGTTAATTTTTGTTATCCAATATGGATAATAATAAACGTAGTTAATCTGGTCTCAGCTGATGGCAATTCAACGTTATGTAAGAGTCCAAGACATAACAACTCAATTCACAAAAATTCCGAACATAATTTGACAAGAATTAACGTAAATATAGTTCGTACTCCGCAATCACCAAGAACGCATTCTACTCGTTCTTCGTCCATTGACGTAGAAACGTCAACAGTGACATTCTAAGCTATTTTGAATATTTCCTCTCTCCGAGATAACATTTATAGCATTTAATTGACATTAATTGATAGCATTTAATTGACACCGAAACAAATCAATGTGCACAACAAATGTTAGATACCACGGTACATGAAATTCACGTATTTAAACGTCGACACTGGAGGGTCTGTTTAGTCTCTAAAGTAACGAGTTTCATCTTCGGTCTTGTATTCATGTCAATCTGACTGCAGTGAAAAACTTCGCGTGAAAGTTTTCGAGAAAATTCGCAATATCATTGGGCTATCGCAAATTTTCCGACTTTGCGCCAAAGACACTCGCGCAAAAGAAATAAAACGTGATTATTGCGAAATTTAGTGCGTGAAAAGTGTTTAAAGTGCAAGTTCAGTGTTTTGTTTACGTTCATGTTCATAGTTATCATTTATTTCCTTTATTTTTATTCATACATATTTTTATTTATTTTTTCACAAATGTAACGGTAAGTGAAAAATGTAACGGTAAACGATTCTATCGTTTATTTCGACCAGTTCACAAATTCATTATTTTAATTCAATGTGAATGCTCAAAAAAAACCATTCTATATGAAGTATGACAATTCTTCTGATCAGCAACCATTTTAAGTTTCTTAGCCATCAAATCGACCAGTTTTTTTGTAATTTCTGGGGTTATTTTGCCCCATTCCTCAAGCAATGAAGTTTTGAAGTCATTTTTAACATTTCCGGTTTCCGATATTTGCATTCAAAATGGTCCGCAAATTTTTAATGCCGTTCAAGTTGGGCGACTATGTCGGTTGGTGAATAATTTACGAACAGTTCCAAATCAGCCATGCATGTACAATACCCGATTCATGTTTCAGATCATTGTCTGAATAAGAAGAAGTATATTGAGTAGAATTAGATCGGCTGGTGATTTTTCGAACTGGGAATCTCAGATCTTCTCGGATTTTTCAAACAATATGGCGTTGATAAGTCGTGTAGGAAATCTTGTTTGGGGTCTTTCTACCCTTATCATGTATCCTATTTTTATGGATGAATCTGTGTATGATGACGTGCGCTTTCTTGACAGGACTTACAGAAACAAATGTGTTCTTTGATATCATTTGTGAGAAAATCTCTTCCGAATTCTGGCCTTTGTCAGAGGTTCCTTCTAACTCCCTCATTTTGGTGAGAATCAAATCAAGGATTACGTCCATATCATTATTATCAGAAGGAGTAATTTCACCAACTCTGGAAAATCCGTTGTCTACAATCACTTCATTCAAAAGCTGAAATGCAATTCTCATTATCAGATTGTTCGGATCTTACAACGTGATTAGTATCTTCCCATTCGGTAACGAGTCCCTAACTTATTCCCTAAAACCCTAAACTTATTTATCTAGAGATTGAAGGCGATCAGTTAGATGGGTAGGAAATTTTATAAGTTTTATGTAGCCTTATACTGCTTGGATAATCATCGTAGAATAATACGGCTGTTTTCTCCACGATGACATTTCTGATTCGATGTTCATTTACGTAAGGTACAAACATCTTGTCGAACCAGTTAAAAAAATGCAGCTTCTTCCATCCATCCATTCGGTTGCAGTATACATGGTCCCATGATATGCTTTTCAGAAATCGAACTGGGCGGAACCGCTGCATCTTTGTACTCTATTAGAGGAGGAAGGATTGCACCACTGGCTGACATGTATGCTAGCACCGTAGTTGATTCACAACCTAAGCCATCAGAGACACTTTGAATTGTTTTTACCTTTTCTCCTATGGCTCTAAGGCGTGAAAAATCACTTTCAAAACCTGTTTCGTTAGCATTGAATATTAGACTTCCTTAGCCTTCTTCTTCTATTCCGCAGGTATGATACACCTTCTTGACAGTATCAAAAAAGTTATACCCTTTAAATGGATCCCACGCATGTTTTCTTGCCTTTTGCAAGTGTTCAGGCCGAAGAGATTAAACGATCCCTGAGAATAAAGGCAAGATACCAATATTCACTCGAGCGACTACCTGAAATCCTTGGTTGAAGGTCGTTACTCTTGGTAAGTTCTTTAACTATATGTTTCAGTTCTTGTTTCGTTAAAATGATGTATTCCGACGGGGATAGAATTATTTTTTCGTATTCGGAACATTCCGTCGTTCCCCATCACTTCATTTGGTTCACCAACAGACGCGTTTTAACGGTACGCCATCATCGGTGTGAAGTTTCGTTCTGAGTTATGTCAAGTGTTCTTATTTAAAGGTCCGTCGTTTATGCAAGCTGGTAGGTATATTTTTATGCAGGAGGGGAGGGTCCGTGATTTGCTTATTTTGAAGGAGCTCTATGATTTTGTATCGGGCTTCTTCATCTGTTGTTGTCGTATGGTGCTTCTTTTATTTTTGTAGAGCATTTTTAGCGACTCGAAGATTATGTCCGAATGAGAGCTTGTTCGTTCGTTGATGATACGTGCGTTCAACCGTCGTCCTGTATGTTGTACATGTAACTTTCTTCTGATCTTGTTCATCAGGTCCCTTTTGTATCCATTGTTTTCTGCTATCGTATATTTTGTGTTTAATTCTTTATTGTAGGATTGATCTGTTAGGGATGTCGGCTCCAGTCTCCGATAAGTCAGTTGAACTGACTAATACTAAAGATTATTAATTTCAGTCTTTCTACCTGTAATTTGATTATATATAACGGTGATAGTAACACTTTCCTGTATGTCTTGTTCCCGTTCATCACATCAAACATAGCTGCGTTTAACTTTCTGTTGTTTAAGGTCGAGATGGTTTTTTCCTTTAGTACGTCCTGGGAATCCTTGGCTGTATAGATTATGTAAATCAACTGCCGTCCAAACGTTATTTAAAAATATTTACTGAGATAAATTACACAAAGACATGCCAAATTTAAGTATAGTACATTCAGAAGCTTTAATTCAAAATGAAATGTGTGGTTTATTGTCACGCAAAAGCAGTTGTTTCCAATTACCAAATATGGGTAATTAGAAACACCGAATTTTCACATTAATTAAAATAGAGAGAAATTCAAAATAATAAATAATTTCTTTCAATAATACCCTACATAGCAAATTGAAATAGTTGTAATCGCTCACTTTGCGTTTTTTAATGTATTGCAGAGAAAAACTTGAGCTCACCAAACCTCAGTAAACAACTTTTTTCACAATGTCAACTTCAAACAATGATGACACTTCCATCAGCAGACTGAAAGTCGCGAGAATTAACTTAAGATTTTGAGTGTTGCCAAGTCGACAATCGCCAACAATTGTTCATTGTAATCGCCACGAGGGAAGTTATATCATTTGTTTCCATTTACCCCACCGGGCCCTATAAGTTTACATTGAGCATTTCTTGATCAAATTTTTTAACATATGTTTGTGACTTATCATACGACTAAATATTGAACCTTACTGACTAGCGGCAACAACGATGTCACTATCTATCCCAGAGTTCATATTAATGTATTTCACAATCAAACGGATTCGAATTTTCCACAAATATTTAAACGTTTCAGCTACTCACGTACGTGTTGACTCCTACCGGGTACGTGTTTGCCAATTTCAACATCAATGTTGGTGCCGATTGGTAGACACTTCTAAGGAGTCCGAATCTAATTTCTTCTTTCATTCGAATGCCGCATCACTAGCAGCCGCAGCCTCTAAGTTTGCTAAGAAAACATTTCTAACTGCTCTCAGATAAAGATACTTATATTCGTGGTATCAGGTATTCGACAGATGCCCATAGTAGCCAATTACCAACGTTGCACATACTCACTTTTTAGTTTTGAACTTCCATTGCGATTTTCAGGGATTGCAAAGTATCTGCGGTGCCATGAAATTGGTAATTCCCACCGATTTCCTGGAATATAGAAAAACATTTCAGCTAAGAAAAGTCACGTAGCAATAACAAAAAAAAGGAAAAAATTTCGTGTCTCTACTACCGCGTCTTTTAATTTCATGGATACTAATAAGCACGTAGAATAATTTGACTTCTGTGAGCTTTGCAGGTATACTATAAAGAGTGGCAGAACTAGTTTGGTGCAAGGAGCTTGAGATATGCAAACTTTGCTTTAAAGTAAAATGGAACTGCGATTGTTAATGTTAAGGTGAAACGGCTGGACTAAAGATTTTTTATTTGGCGATTGTTGATAAGACATCACTTGTTTTCAAAATCAAAATCCTTTGGAAGTTTTTTCGTGCAATAAGTGTGCAAGAATTAATTCTAACCTTTTTAATATAGGTGTATCTCGTTTACAACTAAAGAACTATGAAACAATAGAATCTGCATCCTTCCATAAGAACTGCTGGAATCTACTACCTAAGAAATATTGGCCTTAACTTTTAAGGCGCAATATCCCATAATTTATTCCTTCCTGTGTAGTATTGCAGTATTCTGGCCAATTTCAAAGCTATATGAAGACAGTATGCAGACAGTGGGCCACGTCAAACGTCATAAATCCTATTTATGGTCACTCTTTCGAAATTAGAAATCCCAAAGGATTGTAAGGATATAACGTACTTGGAGTTTGCATCGTATCAGACGCCACGATTTCAACGTTTTTCACTTGTCAAATTTTTCGTCGATTATTGGACTGAAATCCTTGTGAATTTTGTTTGAAAATTGAAAAAGTTCAGCCCCGTTGTATCTACAATGATGCAAGCTCCAGATGTTATAAAGTATAAAGTAAGTAAGTGCATCAGGATGTTTGCAGTTAAGTATGCAAACCAGCAGAAATCAATGCAATATATTTAAAGTAAAACATCTTGCATGATTTCCTGTTTATAGACATCCATAATTACACTTGAATTGGTAGGAATATTCAAATTTCTACCCCTAAACACTCGTGACAGCTCCTGAAATATTCAGTCGTTGCGTTCGTTCAGTTTACAACCTTTCACTCACATGACTTTTATATGCATTCTCTTGCGCTATCCGATAAGATCCAATGAACTTGGTCTGTACTTGTCCCTGCGAACACTTTTTTGTCAGCAGTAGGCAACACCACAATCTATAATGAAACCCAAAAAACCTTTATACTAGTTCTTGGATCGCTAAACAGGGAAATCATTGATTGTACATTTGTTAAACACTCGAAACTTTCCTTAAAAACGAGGTGTATCTCGCATCCTTCTGTATTAAAAGTAACAGAAAACATTACTTATGAGAATCAAGTTGAAGGCTAGCATTCAACACAAAGTTCCCCATCACAGCTGGATAGACTGGTATTCTGCTATCGAGACCGCAAACTGCACCAGCACTGCTACGAACTGTACTTGAGCCCTGGATATGTTGCAACGAATATATGTGCTAGCAGTAGTAAACCAACTAGACAATAAATCTGACTATGACGAAAGATTGTCGCCATCAATATGACAAACCAGGAACCCATAAAAAAGAGATAACGAACAGGCAAACATTCCAGATGGCCAGATATCTTCCTCCCTTTCTCTTTCTCGCTGTCTCTCCCTCTTTCTTTCTATCGTTAAGCAAAAAATTCCAAGGATCTTCAAACACTCTCTTCGCAAAACAGCTTGAAATGAATTGAACCTGCTCTGTCTCAAATTTTAAACATGCTGATATCCTTTAAAGACGATGCCTTCAGCTATCACCTAGCAGAGAGGTTCTCACTAATAAGGGTCTTAAGATACCCGATTGAGGGTGCCACTTGCTTTTTATGAATAAATTTTCAAAGAGTATGAAATTTTCTGGCATCTTCTCAGAATAAAGAAGATGACAATGTGACCAAAAAATTCTCAAAAGAGGGACCGAAGAGTCTAGCAAAATTTAATTAAAGCAAAGATCATGCAAAACATCGACAATTATGTAGGACTCTATATAAGTAGATACTCTGACAAGTTTTTAGGCCCGGTTGACATAGGAGAAGATATCAGTTGTGGATTCTAATGACTTCCTTGCACTAAGCCTGGACAGTTTTACTCGCATCGATTGCGTTACTAGAGCTACTAATAAGGTTAAAGGGTCTCCTCGGGTTCTCTCTCCTTTTCAACGGTGAGACAAATTGGCATAGATTTTTTCTCCTTCTTGGTAGAACTTCTTAGACCATTGACCTCTGACCTCTCAGGCAAAGGTCAGCCAGCAGATGAATTTTAAATTTAATTTTTAATTAAAAATTTCATAGCAGTGGAGAACTCTAATTAAAATCGATATTGAACGATGAAAATACAGCTATAGCGTTCATTCTATGATTTGCGATAGAAAATATTGAAAATTCCACTCTAGTTTCCCAAATCAGCGATCGTCATAGTATTTAACCTATAAAGATCCCTCACTACTAAGTTCCCTCGGCCACATCCTTTTCAAATGATTACGTGGTGAATGAGAAACATGAAAAGACTACGGTAGATCTGACGATGTTTTGTTTACCGGATTGAGCCAAATTGATTTTTGTACTTTTTCACTTTGAGTTTCAACTCTATACAGCTGACACATTATTGTTGACCTCGACATTTATGAACATTGTTGTCATTGTGTGTTCCAAGATAGACCATCGCAAAGAAGAGCAACGGTGTTCCATTAAATTTTGTGTTCAATTTGTTTAATCCACAAGCAAGACTATAGACAATACATTACTAAGCAAGGAGTACACGTTTTCAGCTGGTAAAAATCATTTTTGGAAGACTGAAAACACGTTTCAAGATCAAACTCGCTCAGGGAGACCTTCAACTTCAAAACATGTGTAAAAGTTGAGTCGAAAAATTTCATTTCCATCAGTGGCTCAGCTACAAATCACATCTCATTACCGATCCCTGAAACAGATAAATAAAGGTTTATTTTTTTAGAGATATTGTACTTTAAGTTGGCAGCACTTTTTAATGTTGCCTGTGGCGTGACAGCTGTCATGTTATTTTGGTTTACCATTTTACCATAAACAGGTTGACGCCTGAGCAACGTCTGGAAATATTGCAAATTTATTTCGAACAAAAACGGTTCTGTTGAGAACCCCAAAAGATGATTGGGTTACCTTTCAGAGGACCAACGGGTTGGCTCGTCAAGACTTTCGCTGCAGCACTCTGTTACGCGGAAGAATGCGGGTTCTGTTGCTGTCTGCTAGTCCCTAAATGCTGTCACCGTTAAGTGCCTTAACATCTAGTGTCGTTACTGTCTAATTGTCTTGTCGAAACATACCCTTGTTATTGTACTGTTGTCATGTGGGCTACTGGGTCACAAACCCATCGAAATAGGAACGTAAATTAATAGTAGAAAAGACTATGTTCTGCGAAAACCTAAGCAGGGGTTTGATCTGTACCACGGATTAGATGGATGTCCATGACAGGTTGCTATCACCCCCCTACATGGTAAGGAGCCTATCCCGGCTGCAACGTGGTAGTTTGTGGATTGCGATGTGGCTTGAAAGTCGTTTTTGAGTACTGACTAATGTAACTTGGGGTTCCTATATTTCTGTACGCATCAAATAAACCCAGTCTTTTGAGACCGTGACGTAAGGCCTTCTTGTGGCAGGTACTCACGTAAAACACTTCGACTTCATGCCATACAGAACCCAGCCATGCCATGCAGAACCTAGCCTTAGGGTCAGAACCTAGGTTCTACCTTATGACGGTCCCAAGCCCATTTAAATGGGGAGGGGAGATGACGGTGGTAATTGTTGTCCTTGGAAGCTACTGAAATGAAACCAAGTTAGGAAACTGAAAGGTGGAATGATGCGGAATAAGACGTTGTCTTTGTTGAGTCTTTGGCGGAGTGCAATTATTGAAATGATGAAATGAAGTCATGACGACTGACGGACTGGAGAACGAATAAATTGTTGTAAACGTCTAAGTTGATTTATGATGAAACCGTGGTAATTAGGGATGAGGTGAGGGGGGGGGTGGAGTCAGATGGATGAAGTGAGGCAGTTGGAAGGGCTCAGATGAAACTAGTACCGAAGACGTCAAGAAAGGGATTTGGTCCTCCCCATGGAGTAGCGTGGGAAAGTTTCACAACCTGACCTGTGTGCTGGATAGTGGAGGTCTTGTAGGTAAGTTATACAGATGGAGGATTTGAAGGTGAGTTATACTGATGGACTGATATACTGATAACTAGAAGGTAACTGACGTGTGAGTAGTCGAAGTAGTCTATGCCGCATGACTGAAGTTAGTACTTGAAAAATGGGATTCTAAAGGGTTGGGAATCTTTGGCGTACAGAGGGAAAGCTGAGGGAAGCCGATCTGATGGATTAAGCTGCTGAGATGAATCGATGGACTGAATGATGACTAAGGACTAGACTTGACGAGAAGTATGAAGTGGTTGTAAAAACAGACAGACTGAATGTAGACTAAAGTGTAATACACTTACTGAATACTAAGGAATACTAACAAGAAGAGACTGATATAGAAGATGTTGAAGAAGTCAATGAAGATGGTTGTTGAAGAAGATGGAAGAAGAATTTGAAGTTGATCTTAATGAAGATCTTGGTATAAAAGATGATTGGAAGATGATAATAAATGATGAAAAAGATGAAAATAGATTAAAATCATGAAAATTGATGAAAATAAAGAAGACATTGATCTAGAGAATTATTCTGAAGATGAAAACACGAATGATGACAAAGTTGGTAAAATAGAGGATAAAGTGAAGAAAGAAGAAGGTAGTTGAGAAGATGTTGAAGAAGGCGAGGAAGAATTTGTAGTTGTGAAGGGTAGTAAAGTGAAATGGAAGTGTTGTTAAGTGAGTTGATTTATGTATAACAGACTGTAAGACGACTAAAATTACTGAATGTGACGAACTAAATGTCGAGTTAGATGTGGACGAAGTAGAGTTATTTAGTATTTAGTAGGTGGAAAAGCTCGCATTGCCACATCAATTTGTTGATGGTAGTGAAAATTGTGCCATTGTTTCGTGAGAGTGGCTAACGGGAATCTTATAGACTTGTACTATAGGACTACGGGCGACTGATGGTCTATGCTTCAGCTTGTTCTATTCAGTCTTTGGAGATTGCCGTCCATACGTACCCGAGGTGTTGAAGAAGGGCTATTAGTTCTGTGCACCTAGAGCAAAAACTGAGAGTTTTTTCTCGGACTGTAAAGGTGCGCAACCTGATTAGTTATTATCTAAACCACGGGTTGGGGGGACGCCCATGACAGGTTACTGTCACCCCCCCCCCACCCCACACACACGTTGAGGAGCCTATCCTTAGCTGAAAAGTAGTGGTTGTGGTTTCGAAGGCTAGAGAGTGGGGTGAGCTTTCACCAGTTATGTTAGGGAACCCAGGAAGCTTTGAAGAGATTGAGACCTAAGACTGAAACTTGTTTCAGATCTTAGGAGTGATGGTCAACACATTGTTTCAACCCCGTCTATGGAGACCGAGGAATTAAGCCATCAAGGTAGGTGTCCACGTTAAACCACGTAAATTCATGCCCTACAGCTCGTGCAATTATCGACTCATTGAAAGATGCATTTGATAAGCGAATGAATGATGAAATTGATAAGCGAATGCTAGACGTTGCAAAACGACTGCACTTTCTTTATGGGGACGATTCTAAACTCTAGACTGGATTTAGCACTAGTATTTAGCCTGGCGGCAGTAGGATTTAAATCTTCTAGAGGCTGCTGTTATTAGAGTTGATAAAGTTGGTCGGCTACTCAGCTGCTGTCGGTCATAATACCCTGAACGTCGGGGGTTTTTTCAGGTTTGCCTCTTAGAACCTCCATAAGATTCGTCTTCAAGAATAGTCTACAAGTTTGTGAGTCTCAAACCAGAATCGTTAGAATATCGTTTGAGGCGTCTGGATAGAACTTTCTACTTCTCGTTCACTCTCTTTTTGGTCAAGATCATCTGACCTCCTCCGCTTGGGTCCGACTATGCCCTTCACATTTTTCGGTCGTTTCCTAAGTTTTGCGGGGTTGTTCGGTTCTTTTTGGCTGGTTCTTTTGTTCGTTTGGAGGCTCTTTTCTACATTTTCTCATCTATAAAATAGATATAATCTTAATAATAAATATTTAAATAATATTGCCCAACAAGATAAATGTTTCGGGCCCGAAAATAGCTCATTCTTCCAGAGATTCCAAAAATAACCATAAAAAAGATTGATTAGCTCTTTTTCTGAGATATATTGACATGTTATGTTCTAAAGTGCAAATTTTCATTTTCGGGTAAATTTTCTTTTCAGAAGTTGGCATACCTGTCAACTGACAACTCAACAGCTGTTTTTAGTTTTTAAACTGGCTGAGAAACAAAAAACGATGTGTGACTTTCGATGTTCCTATGGTTTGGCGAGAACGTAAGACTCACACTGACGATTGTTATTTGTGGTAGACTCCACCCATAAAGACAGGGTTGTCAATTAAGCAAATAAGAACAGTTAAATACCCTCATCTTGCGTCTGCCATTAAACCCATCCCACATTCGGACACTGTACCAGTTTCAACATAACCTTAAAATTATGAATCGGACACTAGTAGATGACGATAGTACGGAAGTGGAAGAACTTGCCAAGCTTTCCGGATCGCATGACACTGATTTTGAGATAAAACACGATAAGCCGAACAGACAGACTGACGGAATTAAGTGATCTCGTTCGAGACCTCGATTTGTCCCAGGGAATGTCAGAGCTTCTACGCTCAAGATGACAGCAATGAAATCTTCTGCGACTGTTTGTCAAGGGCTCACATTACAGAAAACATCATCGAGATCTGCTTCCCTTTTTTGAGAAGAAAGAAAATCATGTCGTTTGCTGCGACATAGATGGTTTGATGAAATGTCTGAATTGTAACCATAGTCCAACAGGGTGGAAGCTATTCATATAACCAAGGTTCCTCCAAGGTTAGTTTGCACGCTGTTTTACTTCAATGGATGGATGCAAGCTGCATCCTTCTGTTCCTGTCGGCCTTGCGGTTCATATGAAGGAGAAATATGCAAAGATGAAAGCCCTCTTCGAGTCTATCAATTATGCTAAAAATAAGTGGAAAATCTGTGGTCATCTAAAAGTCTATGTTGTGCTTTTAGGAATGCAATTGGGGTACACTAAACATTGTTGATTTTTTATGCATGTAGTGAGGTAGGAATATGCAGTAGGAATAGGAAATCTCATTATGTAAAATATGACTGGCCAGCAAGAAATTTCAACATCACGGAGTCTCTCGCAGACCCATAAGATGTTCTTCTCCGTCCCTTGCACATAAAGTTGGGACTGATGAAAAATTTTGTCAAGGGTGAGAATCAAGGAGGACAAGTCTTTAAGTATTTGAGAGACAAAATTTTACGTTATGTTACCTAGGTTAAGTGACGCAAAGGTGACAAAAGGCATTGTCGTTGGACCACAAATTCGTCTACTTATCAAGGATCCTGAGTTTGACAAAGTTTAAGGGAATGAGTTCAATTGCGTTTAACTAAGGGAAAGGAAAGAAAGCATAGAATGCTCGCAAGGGAGTTATTAAGGGATTTTTTGGCGAAAAATGAGATGATAACTATAGAAACCTTGTACAAGTACTTCTGCAAACATATCAGCAACTCGGATGTAACATGTCTTTGAAAATACATTCCCTATACTCCCATCTGGACTTTATTCCTCCTAGTCGTGGAGCTGTGAGTGACGAACATGGGAAGAGATTCCATCAAGATGGAACGAAGATGCTAGGACAATCGTAATGAAGCTGTGCTTGTTCATTAGAGCTAGTTTGTTATTAAATAAGTTCTTTATTGTTTTTAAACATCTGCAGGACTTGACTAATAACTTAAAGTGAGAGTTCTGAATGTTTCTTATTCATATGATATATTTGATATGAAAACCTCTTTTAAACTTAACTCTAGCTTAAACGACTACTACCTTTGTCAATACCTATTTACATACTATTTTGGATCTTGGGACAATGACGCATGATCTCTCAGGTTAATCTATTAATTTAAATCCTAAGTGCTTCCATGTATGGATTCGAAGCGTGTTCTACCTTAGCTAGTAGATTATCTCTGCGTGAGAGTGCGAGTTTATTGATAGGGCTAATATTAGCAAGCTCATGTAGCTTGCGTGATGAGAAATAAAAAAGGCCTATTTAGCGCCATTTTTAAGCATCTGTTTTGAGTGACTTGAAGCTTTGATTTCAAATAATTTTCGTATTGGCTCCAAGTAGGCTGAATTACCATCTTTAAAATTATCATCTTATTGTTTATGTTCAATTGGGACCTTCTGTTGAGTAAAGGATACAGTTGAAGTACAGAATTAAATGTTTTAATGCTTATTCGTTCAGTGTGGTCTTTCAATACGAGTTTCTTGTCCAACGTTAGTCCAAGATACTGTAGATTATCAGACCATGGTATGGCTTATCCTCAAAAGATAATCGGTCGATTAGACAGCAAGGAACTTTTAAGTTTTTTAGAGAAAAATATTGCCTTAGTTTTGTCAATATTGATGCTTATTTTCCACCTGTAGAAGAACTGATATACTTTTTCTGGTTTCTTTCTGAGTTAGCTGTTGTTGTACTTGGGTGAATTCCTGAAGTATTAAAACATATATTGTCCGCAAAGGCAGCTATTTGGGAGTGCTCGCTTGTAGGGAGATCGTAGGTATAAATATTGAAAAAGATAGGGCTCAGACATGAGCCTTGGGGAACACCACCAGGGATGCTTCTTACAGTAGAGTTGATATCTCGGACCTGTCTTTGAGGTAGGAAGCTATCAAATTACGAACGTATGCTGGAGTTTTGTACTCTTGGAGCTTATAAAGTAAGCCTTCGTGCCAGACTCTATCGAAAGCTTTCTCAATATCGATGGTGACCATCCCAACTGATTTCTTTCCTATAAGATCTGTCTTAATATCCTTTGAGACGCGGTACAGTTAGTGCTCCGTTGAATAGCCGTGTCTGAAACCAAACTGAAAATTAAGAAGTATGTTGGCATTTTCCACGTAGTCAGTGAGTCTTTTAAGAATTAACTTTTCGAATAGTTTACCAAAGGCTTATTGGCCTGTAGCTTTCTGGCTCATGTGGATCCTTCCCAGGCTTTAGCAGTGGTACTACAACAGCTTGTTTCCAGGCGAGTGGAGAATAAGATAGTTTGAGGCATGCATTGAGCACAATACCTTTCTTTGGCAGATTTTTCATCACAGAGTTAGGAATTCCATCGGTTCCGGGAGCTGTGCGATTCTTAAGTTTTTTTAGTTCCCTAACTTTTTCTCTGTTCTTGATGTAGGTGCCAGAGGGCAAGTTAGATGTGTTAGATATACTTTGCACTGAGTTATCTATCATCGTTTCTATGATATCATTGCGCCTTTTGTTTGAGATTTTGTGGTAATTATGAAATTTATCAGCAAGAATTTCTGCTTTTTCTTCACAAGAGTAAGTCTACTGGCCACTTGCGCCTTTAAGAGGACTGTCCGATTTTTTGGCTCAAAAAATCGATTTTTTTCGCTTAATCGATAGTTTGATCTTTTAAGAATATGTTACAGGTTCAGAAGTTACAGGTCTTAAAAGAGGTATGCTCCCCGCCGCGCGGCCGGCCGAGTCACTGCGCCGGAGAGCAGGTGCGCGCTATGCGACGCTTGTAAATAGTGTTCGGTTGTGTGGCCTTGAATTTATGAATAGAGGTAGGTATTTTCGATGTTTCTTCTTTTATTCGATGTTCATCTTTTCATTAGGAGGGGATTTGGGGGACCATAGGAATGCATTTCAATGGTAAAAGATTCAGTTCAAACGTGGCCTCGAGCGTGCAGCGCTCGCGTTTAGGCTTGTGTTTCTTTTGATTTTGACGTTAAATTTTCATAAAAAAATGTTTAGAGATGTTAAAGGTTCGCGTGAAAAAAAGACAGCTCCTGGTCAACGTTATAAAAAACGGAAATAATTTCCCGTTGCGAATGAACTGGACACAAACTACACGTCTACGTCGCCACAAAAATTGGCTTTATCGTCTAACTTCGCCCCAACGGTCACACTTACAACAGCATACGTGTTGTTACACTTCAATTTAGTTTTCCCCGAACTATCGAAAATTTTAAAGTGTAAAACATGCGACGGTTCGATAGAATTTGGAAAGAGTAATCAAAAAGGCTTGGGATTTCAACTGACTGTCAGCTGCAAGTGTGGTCAAACGAGTATCCATTCTTGTCCGCGGATCGATGACAAAGCTTTTGAAATTAATCGAAAAATAGTGTTTATTATGCGAATTTTGGGTGTCGGATTTCAAGGGTTACATTGTTTTTGTTCGCTGATGGATCTTGGCCAATTTACAAAACACTACTTTAACGCCGCGCTCGAAAATGCGCTCATCGCTTGCGTCAACGTTTTCGCTTCTGTAATGAGACATGCTAGTAAAGAAGAACAAAAACTAACTGCTGACGATAAAAATGGAGATGGAAAATTAACAATTTCTGGCGATGGTTCGTGGAGCAAAAGGGGACACACGTCTAATTTCGGCGTTATAACATTGATCGGCAACAAATCGAACAAAGTGCTTGATCTGGTTGTAAAATCGCGTTATTGCCACGGATGCAAGATAATGGAATCAAAAAAAAACACTGTAGAATATGATGTTTGGATGGACACTCACGAAGCAGAGTGCACACTGACCCACAATGGCAGTTCCGGTAAAATGGAGACTGACGGTGTACTTGAAATGTTTCGACGCGCCGAGGAAATGCATGGTGCAAATTATGAAAGGTACATCGGAGACGGCGACTTAAAAATTATGAATGCGTTGAAAGATGAATTCCCGAATGTCGTGAAAGCCGAATGTATCAACCATGTGGGAAAGCGAATGGGTTCGCAACTACGCGGCGTTATAAAAAAAGCCAAAAAAGCGACCAATTGGGTGGAGCTGGTCCTGGCAAACTAACAGGAAACATGATAACCGAAATATCTGCGTATTATGGACTTGCGATTAGGCGCAATCTTAAGTGTTCTGAGGCAATGAAAAAGGAGATTTGGGCAATATTTTACCATAAAATATCGACCGACGAGAAACCGCAACATCAAAACTGTCCCGAGGGCCTTGAATCGTGGTGTAAGTGGAAGCACGCTGAGGCTGCGAATGTGCTGTCGAATTTTCACCACACCAAACCTCCCTTGGATCCTAAAGTGCAGAAAGCCATTTTTTCGGTTTTTGAAAACCTGACGGATGATGATTTGTTGAAAAAATGTGAGGGAGGCTACACACAAAATAATAATGAGAGCTTTAATGCTAAGATTTGGCAAATCGCACCAAAGTCCCAATTCTGCGGATCAAAAGTGATTGAAATAGCGGCTTGCACTGCAGCGTGCATTTTCAACGAGGGGTTCAATACCGTTTTAAAAATGTTGGAAATCATGGGAGTTCAAATTGGACAAAATGCACAATTGTTCGCGACCAACAGAGACGAGGATCGGCTGAGCAGCGCCGATCGCAGCTTAGAGTACAACTCGCATGAAGCGCGAACAGCAAGGAAAAAGGCAAAAAAGCAACAGGAGGAGGAATACGAACGTGAGGAAGGGATTTTTTATGGTTCTGGTATAGATGTTTAAATGTAAGTAAAAAAAAACCCGAGTAAAATCCACTTTTTCATGAGAAAATACACTTTTATCGAGCAAAAAATGTACTTTCAACTTTGTCGATGAATATCTCCGCTCGCCGTTTGCGGTTGCGGTTGGTGGGATTAAAAGAGAAAGGATGACAATTTTAACTTGAAGCTTTGTACAATTATGTGTTTTTACTATACGCAAATTGTAATAGAAGCAGTATTTTTTTTTTCAAAGTTATTGGCCAAAAACCTTGAAAAAAACGGGTCGAAAAACGACACTTTTTTTCAAAAGTCCGCCATTTCTCAATTTTTTGTAAATTTCAAAATCTGTTCCTATTACATTGGGCTAAATATTATTAACTTTTGAAAAATTTGTGAATTTTTGATTTCAGATCACGTGGGCCCAAAATATCCACTCAACGAGGCAGCCGTGTCGGCCGGATCGGGCCTGGAGGGGGGGGATGCCGGGGTCGGAGTGACAGCAAAATTCACAGACATAGTCGAAGGATGAATAAAATGCTTGGAAAAAAAATTGTTGTTCTACCTTTCTTTGTTTTCCTTTAAAAAAATCATAAACATGACCCATTTTTTGGTCGAAAAAATCGGACAGTCCCCTTAAGTGGGTAGGGGAGGTTGTGAGATTTGCTTTTGAAAATTTTATTTAAGCGCCATAGTCCCCTTGAGTTATAATCTGAGCTCTGGAGCATTTGATTCCAGTACTGATTCCGTTGGTTTGAGATTTTTTCCGCATTGCTGTAGTGAGTGAGTTCAGGCCTAACTTCAAAGCCGGATCTCTAGATCTTTGCCACTGAGGTTGTTCCAGGTACGAATAAGCTTCAGAACTTCCTGATCTAATTCGAAGCTTGTATATTTGGCATTAGATTTGGGTACACTGCATTCTATAGCCCTCCAAAAAGTGTTGTTAAATTCGGAGTTTTTTTCATTGACCGCTTGCGCTGTGTTCAAAGACTGCTGGTTTGTTTGCAGAGATGCTCTTAAACTAAGTTGCAAGAGGCAAGCTGAAAGAAAGCGGTTTCATGAAGGCAACACATAAACTTACATTTTTAATGAATTTTTATAATGTAACAGACCATGCAAAATAAATAAACTTTAAATATTGTTGAAGCAAGATGTAAAAAATTCTATATTTTTTCGCAATTTCATAGAATAATTGAGTATATATAAACCCATTTTGTATCATAAAAACTAGAACTAAAAAAATGTTTTCTTTGTCATATTCGTTATTTTTACCCCTGAATGAGTTAGAATTGACTCAATGAAAGATCGAAACATAAAAAACTTTTTTTGTGGAGCAGTGTTATTAATTGTTTATAAGTCGGTTGGCATGCGTGAAGCTCCGCAACAAGCACAATTCATCTCTTATACTTAGCCTGGCTGTTACTTAATTACGGAAAAATATGCGATACTAAAGGATATTTTGGGATGTAAGTTCTAATATGTTAAAGTCATTTTACCCTGTTTTAAAACATATCTTTCGTGAACCGTCACTGATTCATTGTTCGCACTGGTTCGTGTCTCATATAGAGATTAAACTTTCAACAACACTTTCGGTGGTTGTCTCGAATAAGTTCCACATTGGCACACTGAAAGCTATCAGATTCGAAATTTTCCTGGAATTTCATATGAAATAACAGATGACACTCAAACCCTTTTTTCCGTTACTATAGAAACGAATTTAGCGTACAAAACGCAAACCATATCTATTTCATTTGCCAAACAATAATGAAGTACCTAAAATTACATTCGAAAACGGCGGCAATAACTTATAAAAATTCATTGTGTTCCATATCGACTATCGTAGTATCGTTTTTAACGCTTCTATCCGTGCTAATTCCATTGTTGCTTGTTACACTATTGAGTCCTTATTCGGGAGTTGTTGAAAATCGAATACACTATGAACAGCCGGAATGTCAATTTCAGTACAAGTATCTATTTCTGGGCGAAGGCAACGACGGTGCATTGGTAACGTGTAGTACGTTCACATATCTAAATGACGCCTCGCATAAATTGCAGAAATGCAGTCAATTCAAGGTATGTGTTAGATTTGTGGATAGCATATTTGTTTGAAATAAAATATTTCTATTCCCTTGACCTTCTTGCTTCCATCCCTTGGAGGTCCCCTCAAGCTTCCGCCGATCTTCTTACATTCTATAAAATTTTAACAATAAAAAACTCTGCTGGAGTAAGCGCTACATGGACCTAGGACCATTAAGCACTTCTTCATCACGCCCGTCTGTGACGGCTACTGTGGCCTCGAACATAAATACTTTCGTGGTAACTTTTTAATTGAGTTAGTATATGATACGTAACAGAAGAGCAAGATTGTTTTGTTGTTTTGCTACCCTTCTAAGGTTAATATTTACGAGGCAAAGCACGTAAACTTTTCAACTAATTCGACGAACACACTGATGGTATGCTTGAACTGTACTGTCAGGATGTTTGGCCAATTAATCTTGCCAATTTAAGGCATTGCTTCTAATGCAACTAAGAACTGAGCAGATTGCTCTTGTCGACCTATACTTGCAGTATCCTATGTTTTGCAGATCTTAATGTCTTTTATTGATCCGCGAAGTCTACGATTGAAGAGTAGGGTCTATTATCTGTTTATAAAACAATATTTTCAATATCTGGCTACGCTGATTTTACCAGTTAAGTGTGTTTGAGGACTGTATCCGTCATGAAGATGTGTCAGAATTTTGTATCATGACGGCTACATCCGTCATGCATAAAATCTTGTTACAATTTGACATTTACTGTGAGCGTCAAAAAAAGTAAACACGTTAGATACTTGTTTTAAGAATTTTGTTAAAACAAAGTAATTAACACTAAATCAAAAATAAGTATAAGGAATTAAAGAATTATTTAATGAAAACTGAACACAATATAAAAATTAAACAAAAATAATACAAAACAAAGATAAATTCACTTTAATCAAAGAAATACCTAATTTCACGCGTCAAAAAAAAAGTAAACAGCTAACAAAACATAACAGAACTTCGATAGAAAAAGTCGATTTTTTTTAATTTTTCAATATTTCGTTTGTTTTCCTCTGGACCTTAGCACCACCTCAGTCTTCTAGGCATCGACGCGACAAGTTTTTTTGTAACATCGGGAGAGATTTAGCTCCATTCTTCCTTTATAACTGTCTTTGAGTTGGCTTTGCTTGAAATGACCCTTTGTCTCACATTTGTCAAGGTGTTCCCACATATGCTCGATCGGGCTAAGATCTGGGGACTGCGGCGGATGATCAAGTGTCTTAGGAGTCCGGTACAGTAGTATGCTTTGGATTGTTGTCCTGTTGAAAGATCCAATTTCTAGACAAGCCTAATTTTGCGACGCTAGGGGCAACATTTTCCCTCAAAATGGCTAAATAATCCATTTTGTCTATTGTGGAGTCAATAAAAACAAGATTACCCACACCAGTTGCCGCCATAAACCCCCATTGCATAACTGAACCTCCACCGTGCTTAACAGTGTTGGTAACACACTTTTGTTTGAAGGCTTCATTCTTAGCACGCCATATTTTTGAGGGCCTTTTCACGCTGAAAATTTCGGATTTTCTATCATCTGTATACAATAAGTTTTCCCGAAAACGATGGAGCCTCGTTTTTGTATTTTTTAGCGAAGTCCATACGCTTGATCTGATTCGCCTTGGATATGTATGGCTTTTTCCGTGGTATTCTTCCATGTAGACCATTTTTATGAAGCGCTCTCCTGACTGTACTCGCACTTACTGGTTTACCTGATCCCTGCGTTATGTTAACTGTATCAGGCGATGTTTGCTTTCCCTTAGTGGAACTATTTTCTTTTACGTCTTTATTTTTAATATTAATTAGAACAAATGCACTTAAAACGTTTTTTGGTGAAGTAAAGCACGCGAACAGCACAAATTTGTCACCAAAAGTTAAGGTTCTTCCCCGAAATATAAAAGAAGCGAAGTAAGTATTACCACTGTTTACTTTTTTTTGATGCGTAAAATCTTCTGCATTTCCACTTTGGTGAGATTTGTGCAATGTTGCCACTTGTTTTGATTTCATGTTTAATGGTAATCAATCTCTAAATGGTTTAGTAGTAAACTCATTAACATTACTTTTTATTGCAAGTCAAAAATAGCTCTGTAATGTAACAACTTAATGATGAAAAGTTGGTGTTTACTTTCTTTTGACGCTCACTGTATATTGTAATTTTGGCGAAAACTGCATTTTATTCTGGAATTGTAATATGTTTAAAATGTTGTTGCGACCACTGCTGCTTCGCTATTTCTCTACATAGCAAGGTACGCAAGTTGACGTCATTCCTTGTTCATTTATCCCATCTTCACCTTTTCCTCTCACATGTCATGTTCCTTTTCACCTTGTTCCTCACAATATTCATCCCAGTATCCACTCCAAATAGTTGGTACACAATCCAATATATTTGAATTTCATATAATTCAAATATGCTGGATTCTACCAACAACAATCCCTGCCTTTAGTTACCCGACGTCAACATCGCGAGTGGCGACGGAGATGCCTGATCTTTGTTATAAATTAACATTCATCAGGTGACTCTGGGCGTAGTGGATTCGATTCAGGTTGTGGAACCCCGATTTCTGAGATCGAATCCATCGTGGGTAGTAATCTTTTAACCTTTTGTCGGTTCCCCTTTTTCAGGGCAATTAATATCTTAATCCAATTGCCCTGGGGAAGTTGACCTGACCGAAGGGTGAAAGGTTAACATCCGCGAGCCGGTGAGGGACAGTTGTCGACAGCGGGATGCTGTACCGGTGACGACAGCGGGTTGGCGGTGATGGGGATTTGCTGGATGATGAGGAGTTGCTGGATGGTGCTGATTGAGGGTGGTCGAGAAGTTTTTTTGTTCGGTAAGAGGAGAGTTGGTCGAAAAGTTGGCGGTGTTACATATAGAATTCTGAAAATTGTTATTCTAAATTTTTAAGTGAATTTATGCGATTTTATTAACGTTGTGTTACCCCACGGCTCAGTACTTTCAATTTATATTTCACACGTTGTTTTACGGGATACAATTCATCGTGCGCCGGGAGAAATTAGTGAAATTGGTGAAATCGGTTTTTGGCTAGGAATCGTTACAAAAAATAACATTTTTGTTCGTTAAGGGCAAGAGTTAAACAAGTGAATTTTGAAACGAAAATACCAAACAAAATCTCTGTGCCCAAGAGTACCATTTGAAAAATTGTGAAAGTGAAATATGAATTCGTTGCTTCCATTGGAAGCCAATTAAATTAAACATTTGAAAATAGTAGAGTTAGATAAAGGCGTGAAATGCCGAGAGGTGACAGTGAGAAAAATGTTTTTTCAAAGGATACTCCATAAAAAAAAAAAAAACAAGAAAAAGGGAAAAAGGAAATATATGGTGATTATGTGACTTTGTAAAAAACCTATAAGAGACATTTTACATTAAATGAAAATCTTATCTGAATAAGCTTAAATTGAAAATCCAGCGAAAATATACTCGGTACGATTAAACTTTTATTTTGAATTGCACTCATCGTGAAAGGCTTTCTCTGAACGAGGAATAGTTGGTCATCGTATGCGACGAGAAAATATGGAAAACATCATCAGAAAAATAAAAAAAATCGGAAAAATAGAATAGGCAATTTATTATATTTATTTTTATAACTGCACTTAATATATAGCATGCTGTGAACCGTACCCGATCGGGTTTGGTGGTGGTATTTTTATTGGTATATCATTTTTTTTTTTTGAATTTTTCTTTATTTTGTTCTTTCTTCCTTTTTTTTTTATAGATCTAAATTTAAAAATTCTCTTTAAGTTTCCTTTTTTTTTTTTTTTTCATTATATTTTTTTTCTTCTTTTTCTTGTTTTGTTTGTTATTTTAATAAAAAAAAAAAATGAAGTAGAGTAAAAATTTTTTTTCATTTCTCCAAGCCATCTCTCCTTCGTCCTTATCCCTTATTCCCCTCCAATTTGTGATGTTGTGTTTCTGAATTAGGTGGCCCAGCACGGGCAGTGATCTTCCCCGAACGACCCCGACCAGCTGAGCCTAGCCGGCCTCAGTATGCCACCTGGGGGAACATGAGATCACTGCCATATAAATGTCTGCGACCGCGGCAGCGTGATCGCAACAATGGCGCCCAAATTGGTTTTTAGGCAATAGTGTTAATAGTTAGATTTTTTTTTTGGTATGTTAATTTAAAGTTTTTCTCTCTACAAATTTTATTTAAATTTAAACCGAATCCTTGTAAAGTTTTAAATTTTAAGTTGCGGGTGAAACCTTGGGGTGCCTGGCTTGAATAGTAGCCTGTGCATTTCAAGGGATTTTTTTTTTTTTTTGTTTTATTTTCTTTGGGTGAAGATTTATTTTTCTTATTCGGTTTTTTTTTATCATTGCTCGGCGTTTGCCGCTGTCGCAGTGGCGCCCACCGTGCTGGAATTGTGTGTGACAGTCGACACCGGCTATGACAGCGGTGTTAGTCAGTGTTGATGTTGATTGGAATCATCGAGTTCCATGTCGTTGGCCATATCTTCCTGCACGGAATAGCTGAACTTTTATTTAGCTCTTTGAATTGGTCAACGCTCTCGATCCTTTCTGCATTTTGCTTGTTCGGTCATAAAACTTTCGCGGCTCTTGTCCGAGCTATTGATGAATCTGTTAAGATCCATAATAGTCTCGTAGTCGACCCAGGGTGGTGACAGTTGGAGCGGAGTTCGCAGCAAGGGTTCATGGCTAGACAGGGCACTGGCTGACTTATCCCTGCTTTCGTGTCTTGTCAATAATTTAATCCTGTTAATTTTATACTGATTTATGTTTTCCTTTTCCTTAATTTTCCCATTATCGAAGGAGGAGGCCGAGAGAAATGAAATGTTTTATGATATTTTTATTATTGGTACTAGCTCATTTATATATTTTGTATCTTTTTCTTCTTTTCGCTTCTTTCGGTTGCGGTTGAGTTCCCTTTCAGTATTTTCCATTTAGCTTATATTTAAGTGTTTAGATGCGATCACTGTGACGTTTGCAGACTCCCTAAAAGATAAACCACTTTAAAAAAAAAAAAATGCTGTGAATATTTAGGTCTTTCTTAAACATAAACATAAACCTAGAGTTATTGATCCCGAACTAAAACTAAAGCATCTTTACATCAAAAAAACTAATAAGGCTGTTATTTCGTTACTAAAACAAGAAACAAAAAAAGACTTAAAAATGTCTCTCTTAGAAAAGGAGTATCATCAAATGTCCGTTAGCATTTCGAAAGCCCTAAATCCAGTAGAGGCAGCACTCAAAGTAAAACATGCTCGAGCGGCCATAATTGGTACATTTCGAACAAATGGTGGTCAAATGTTTTGGACTACTGCAATACGTCAGCCGCTTATGGATAATATATTTACTGCATGGAAATTTTGTCATTTGTCATAAGATCTTACGTGAAGGTCATCCACTATGCATAAAACATTCAATGCGACATCGAACCATGCTGACCGAATTGGGAAAGTTGTGGGGACACTTAACAGATGGCTACGGACAGAGTATTCATGCTTATACCAAATTGCTGTGCACCAAATTGGAATTCCATCCACGAAATCCACAATTCCCGGGCAATATGACACTATCGAAGGAAGAATGGGATCATTTGGGTGGCAACGATATAAACGTTCATTTTCAACTTGCAGTTGAAATGTTTGATTATGTTGATGATATAATGTCAGTACAGCAAGCAATTTTCAATTCCGTTAACACATTCCGCATCACATCGATGACAGCGGCAGGACAATGTCGTCTAGCGCCACTTATTCCGCTCATACAAGACTCTAATCAACTTTATGACTTTCTAGTTCGTCTAATGTTCAAATTACATTCGCATCTGCCAAATGATTTGTTGTCTGGACATCGCGATCGCTGCCGCGTTATTTTCAGACAACTGAAATCGTTCTACGATCAAGCACGCCCAAGTATAGACAGCATCAGGACACAAGGACCCGGTTCTAGGATACGTCACAGCATTCGTCCGGTTCAACAATACCACCAAATTGATGAGGTTTCTGGTTGTTCCAACCCTGACACACTCGGTGTACCTTGGTATAGACTTCTGGGACCTTTTCTGGGATCGCGCCCATGCAGGTCAGTGCGGTAGAGCCTGTTGAAGACCGTCTAAATCCGGAGTTCTATCTATTGTCCCCACAGGATCAGCAACGACTTGAGTTGGTCAAACAGCAGTTTCCTTCTTACAACGAGAGAGGCTTGGGCAGAACCAGTCTCGTGTCACATAATATCGACACTGGTTCCGCCCGACCCGTTAAACAGCGACATTACGCTGTCTCCCCAGTTGTCCAGAAGCTGCTGTATGATGAACTCGATCGTATGTTGTCTCTGGGAGTAATAGAGGAAAGTCTGACTTCCTAAAGCTCTCCTGTGACCCTGGTAAGGAAGCCCGGCTGGATGAGACACTCAGGGTCTGGGTCGTCCCCACGATTGTTGCGACCACTGCTGCTTCGCTATTTCTCTACATAGCAAGGTACGCAAGTTGACGTCATTCCTTGTTCATTTATCCCATCTTCACCTTTTCCTCTCACATGTCATGTTCCTTTTCACCTTGTTCCTCACAATATTCATCCCAGTATCCACTCCAAATAGTTGGTACACAATCCAATATATTTGAATTTCATATAATTCAAATATGCTGGATTCTACCAACAACAATCCCTGCCTTTAGTTACCCGACGTCAACATCGCGAGTGGCGACGGAGATGCCTGATCTTTGTTATAAATTAACATTCATCAGGTGACTCTGGGCGTAGTGGATTCGATTCAGGTTGTGGAACCCCGATTTCTGAGATCGAATCCATCGTGGGTAGTAATCTTTTAACCTTTTGTCGGTTCCCCTTTTTCAGGGCAATTAATATCTTAATCCAATTGCCCTGGGGAAGTTGACCTGACCGAAGGGTGAAAGGTTAACATCCGCGAGCCGGTGAGGGACAGTTGTCGACAGCGGGATGCTGTACCGGTGACGACAGCGGGTTGGCGGTGATGGGGATTTGCTGGATGATGAGGAGTTGCTGGATGGTGCTGATTGAGGGTGGTCGAGAAGTTTTTTTGTTCGGTAAGAGGAGAGTTGGTCGAAAAGTTGGCGGTGTTACATATAGAATTCTGAAAATTGTTATTCTAAATTTTTAAGTGAATTTATGCGATTTTATTAACGTTGTGTTACCCCACGGCTCAGTACTTTCAATTTATATTTCACACGTTGTTTTACGGGATACAATTCATCGTGCGCCGGGAGAAATTAGTGAAATTGGTGAAATCGGTTTTTGGCTAGGAATCGTTACAAAAAATAACATTTTTGTTCGTTAAGGGCAAGAGTTAAACAAGTGAATTTTGAAACGAAAATACCAAACAAAATCTCTGTGCCCAAGAGTACCATTTGAAAAATTGTGAAAGTGAAATATGAATTCGTTGCTTCCATTGGAAGCCAATTAAATTAAACATTTGAAAATAGTAGAGTTAGATAAAGGCGTGAAATGCCGAGAGGTGACAGTGAGAAAAATGTTTTTTCAAAGGATACTCCATAAAAAAAAAAAAAACAAGAAAAAGGGAAAAAGGAAATATATGGTGATTATGTGACTTTGTAAAAAACCTATAAGAGACATTTTACATTAAATGAAAATCTTATCTGAATAAGCTTAAATTGAAAATCCAGCGAAAATATACTCGGTACGATTAAACTTTTATTTTGAATTGCACTCATCGTGAAAGGCTTTCTCTGAACGAGGAATAGTTGGTCATCGTATGCGACGAGAAAATATGGAAAACATCATCAGAAAAATAAAAAAAATCGGAAAAATAGAATAGGCAATTTATTATATTTATTTTTATAACTGCACTTAATATATAGCATGCTGTGAACCGTACCCGATCGGGTTTGGTGGTGGTATTTTTATTGGTATATCATTTTTTTTTTTTTGAATTTTTCTTTATTTTGTTCTTTCTTCCTTTTTTTTTTATAGATCTAAATTTAAAAATTCTCTTTAAGTTTCCTTTTTTTTTTTTTTTTCATTATATTTTTTTTCTTCTTTTTCTTGTTTTGTTTGTTATTTTAATAAAAAAAAAAAATGAAGTAGAGTAAAAATTTTTTTTCATTTCTCCAAGCCATCTCTCCTTCGTCCTTATCCCTTATTCCCCTCCAATTTGTGATGTTGTGTTTCTGAATTAGGTGGCCCAGCACGGGCAGTGATCTTCCCCGAACGACCCCGACCAGCTGAGCCTAGCCGGCCTCAGTATGCCACCTGGGGGAACATTAGATCACTGCCATATAAATGTCTGCGACCGCGGCAGCGTGATCGCAACAATGTTTAAGAGGCCAAGACGAAATGAACAAAGTAAATAAAACATTATAAATGATTTGAGTTGAATTCATAACTTCTTGCGAGCTAACTCGTAAACAATGCAGTAACACTGAACCTTTTATTATCCCGATTTTCATCTCGATATTCTGTTACGACGCCCGTTGTGTAGGCGACATAAAGAAGTAGAAACAAAAACATTGGTAATTCAAAGATATCAAGGAAGATTATTTGATATAATTAACCCTAAAATGCACCATTTTTTTGTTTTGAGCGAAAAAAATCACAGTTATGTATTCTAACATGTAAAATTCGGGAAAAATAATGAAAAAAATCAATTATGTCCTAATGTCCTGAAAATTCGATTTTTCCTGTATGTATCAGAAATGATACTTTGGCCTTTGGAGGTAGTATTAAAAATAGAAAGTTGAAGTCAATTTATGCAGTACAGTTTATTGTTATTCTTATTTTGGTATTGACAAAAGTAATTCAGTTCTTTTTCTCTAGTAATAAGTATCACAACATTTATTATAATCTTAATTCAATTATGAAAAAATAAATAAATCATTAGTTATGTTCTAACATTGTAAATAAAAAACTCAAATTTAGGCCTTCTTAGTGGGGCAATAAAAATTTATTGGTGGAAATCTTTAAAACAATTGTTTCCTTTATTGAAACAAAGTGCAACTCCGCACTTTTCACAAATTACATATGTAAGCTTTTTGCACCCTGGCATTTTGCATCTGTTTCTAATTTCGGTGTAATGGCACCAATGTCCTATATTATCAGTACGTATTGGTTTCGGGGGGATGTAGCTCGTTGACCCTCTCAATTTTTTCGCCTGAATTTCATTCTCGATATTGACCAGACTTGGTCTACCTCGTTAAGGTGTAACTACGCAGTCAGATTTGCACAAGCATTCTGCAACTTCAAATCGAAATTCCGCCAAGTTCAAAAAATTTTCCTTCTTGATAATGCAAGCTTTTCGATATAGCAACCAGCTATTCACAAGGGTAAGGTCAAGTAAATGATAAAATATTTGTAAGTACCACTTTCGCGTTCGAACTATTATTTTATATCTTCCGATCAAACTGTCTAGAAGATCAACACCACTCATGTGGTGTTTTTTTTTTACATTTTTTATTTAAATTTCTACAACTTTTTTTTTGTTTTTTGTCGAATATTTGAATTTTTGCTAAAGATAATGCGCCGACAAAATTCGACACCAATGTGACAAGTTTATTGTCCTTCCACGCAACAGTTGTAATATCTGTGCCATTTGCATTAGAAACGATATCATAAATACTGCCTCTTGGATCCTTTTTTGTGTCAGTGTCTGTAGGCAATTTACAATTAGGAATTCTATTCCTTCTTATTGTCCCTAAAGAAAATGTACCCATGGAAGATAAGTAGCAAATCAATGGTATCGTCGAATAAAAGTTATCAAAGAAAATTCGATAATTTTGGTTTTTTGGGACGTTTCGAAGAAGCCGGATTACAACATAAGCACAAGATCCCAAGTCTGGCTCTGTTGGTAGTGTCTTTATATTGGATCCCGTATATATTTCAAAGTTATAAGCATATCCACTGACGCCGCTCAAAACTAAAAATTTGAAACCCCATTTATGGGGCTTCATCGGCAAATATTGTTTGAGATAGTGCTTCGTTTTTCTTGAACATATTTGTTCGTCCACACACAAATATTGTTCGCACGGTATGCTTGAAAATTTAAATCTAAATTTAAATTTAAAGCGTTTAAATAATCCAAAACAGGCCGTAGTTTAAACAATCGATCAAAATCGTCATTATCCTTAGGTTGCATTTTTGAATTATTGTTGAAATGTACGAATTTCTTCACATTCTCGAAATGCTTTAGGCTCATCGTTTCTTTGATATGTGGCACTCCAAGATTTGTAGTCCAATAGAATCTTATATTGGGTAAGTGTATAACAGACATGAATATACATACCCCCAAATATTTTTTTACATCTGCAGGCTTGAAATGGTTTGTAGTACCTATACCTTTCTGTTTTGCATATACGTTGGACTCTTGTACAATTGAGTTGATCAATTCATCATCAAAGAAGTATCGGAAATAATCGTAGGGACTTTCTAATGTCGATACCGATAAAGGCAGATTACTGTCTCTTCTGAACTGCTTTTGCTCTTCATTTAATATAAGGTTTTTTTCTTCCAAATTATATTTTTGAAAGAATCTTTATAATTTTGCAATTCACGTTCATCATATTCTTGATTTAGACGTTCATTTTCAGTCACATTTACTTCCTCTTCTAATTCATAATCAAAAACAATTGGAATGTTTTCGAGAAATATGTTACGCTGAAGCGGGCACTAATACACCGATATACCGATTCACCCCAAAACACACTCAATAAAGCTCTTTCCGATTTGGAGCTTGGAGATTTGCGACCGTCGCAACTACTAAATAAAATGCAGTCGATGGTGGAAAACCAATTGCCAGCCGAATCGCTAAAAACATTCTGGCTAAAGAAACTCCCGATGCACATACAGGAAATTTTGACGATTGCTGTGCACGAAGACCTGGACGCGCTGGCAGAAATGGTGGATAGGATAAACAGGCAGCGAAATAACTACCCTAGTGTGGACGCCATCGACAATTCCTCACCCCGTCACAGTAACAATGACGAAATCATTAAATTGATATCTGACCTTTCACGTCGAATGGCACGCATGGAGGCAAATACGTCGCGTGGGAACAACAATGGAAGTCAGCCAAGGTCACGATAACGGAAGTCAACAAAGCCAACAAGTCAAGACGAAAGACTGTGTTTCTATCACAAGCGATACAGACACGAAGCAAAAAACTGTCGCCAGCCCTGCAACTTTGGAAAACCGTCAAAAAACTAATTCCCTCGTTGTCGTTGCAAACGATTGGCGACAGCGAGGGCTTTAACAATCGATTGCAAATTCGGGATCGAATTAAAGGCTTGCTGTTTCTGGTGGATACGGGCGCCGACGTGTCAGTATTCCCTGCTAATCGACATCGAAGTGCAGTTATATGCAGCGAACGGGTCGAAGATAAAAAACCTACAGAGAACAGCTGCTGGTAGTGGACCTAGGATTGAAGAGGAAATTTAAATGGATGTTTCGAGTGGCGAAGGTCAATAGACCAATCCTCGGTGCCGATTTCCTTAAGTATTATGGACTCATCGTTGACGTACGCAACAAGCGGTTAATCGACCCCGCCACAACATCCGGTACAGACGGCCAATCATTCAGCGAACACGAGGACAAGATTTCGACTATCGATCCAGCAAATCAATTCCACCACTTGCTAGCAAGTTTCCCGGAACTGACGTCGACATCGCTTTGCCACAAAAAAGCAAAACACGACATCAAGCACTACATCGCCACAAATGGACCTCCAGCAGCCGAACGACCCAGACGACTGCCGCCAGAAAAATACAAAGCAGCAAAGGATGAGTTCGAATTCATGCTCGAACAAGGGATTTGCAGACCATCCAACAGCCCATGGGCAAGCGTTTTGCTCATGCGAAAGAAAAAAACTGGAGAATGGCGACCGTGTAGGGACTACCGTCGACTAAATGCTGTGACAGTCGCTGACCGCTACCCGGTCCCACACATTCACGACATCACACAGCACCTGAATGGTACTTCGGTGTTTTCGAAATTGGACTTAGCCAAGGCTTACCACCAAGTGCCCATCGCCGAAGAAGACATCTCAAAAACGGCTGTCATAACGCCATTCGGACTCTACGAATTCACCGCCATGACGTTCGGATTGAGAAACGCCGCTTAAACGTTCCAGCGATTAGTCGACTCTGCGCTACGAGGTATCAAGTTTGCATTTGCATACATCGACGATATCCTGATAGCATCAGCATCCAAACAATAACACGAGGAACATTTGAAAATTGTGTTCGAGCGCCTCAACAAATTCGGCTTGCGCATCAATGTGTCCAAGTGCGTTTTCGCAGCTGAGGAAATCGAGTACCTGGGACATCGGATCTCAGAACGAGGAATAGAGCCGCTGCCAGCTAAAGTGAAAGCTATACTGGAATAACAAATGCCCAAAACCATTTGTGAACTCCGTCGATACTTAGGTATTATTAACTTTTACCGACATTTCCTCCATAAAGCCGCATCGGTACTCGCGCCTATCAACGACCTCCTCAACGGCAACAAAAAAAAACGATAAGAGGCAAGTCGAATGGACCGCAGAAGCAATACGTGCATTTGCAGACAGCAAAAAGCTTATTGCTACCCCTACGCTTCTCACGCACCCGGCAAAAAATGCACCGCTATCGCTAACTACGGACGCATCCGAAACAGTAGCTGGAGCAGTTTCATAAGGGCATATGGCAACCGCTTGGCTTCTTTTCGAAAAAATTTACAGCGGCACAAGCACGTTCGAGCGCGTACGACCGAGAACTATCAGCGATGTATATGGCCGTTAAATTCTTTCGCCACATGGTCGAAGGACAACGCCTCATAATTAAAACCGACCACAAGCCATTGATATCCGCATTCAAACAAAAGTCTGATCGAGCTTCCGCAATGCAATGTCGTCACCTCCAGTACATTTCACAATACACAACCGAGATTGTGCATACACTTGGAGACCAAAACAACGTTGCTGACACTCTCTCGAGGATTCAGAACATCGAAGCCAGCACCATGCCCGAGATTATCAGTTTTCGTAAACTGTCGGAGGAGCAGAATAAAGATAACGAATTGAAGCAAATTCTTAAATCGGACACGTCACTAAAACTGAAAAGAATTTCTCTCGAGGGAACCGGCAGTTCAATTTATTGCGACACCTCCACCAATGACATACTCCCATATGTACCCGCATCCCTCCGATCGAAAGTATTCACGATCTTCCATCGAGCATCGCACCCAGGCGGAAAGGCCACAAGCAAGCAGATAAGGAAAAAATACGTTTGGCCGCACGTGGACAAAGACATCACAGATCAGGTGAAAAATTGCTTGCAATGCCAGCGTTCAAAAGTATCAAAACACACCCGGAACGAACCGCAACACTTTACCCTGCCCAGCCGACGATTCGACGATATACAAATTGACATCGTGGGACCACTGCCACTATCGAATTGCCAGAGATACATTCTGACCATGATCGACCGATTCAGCAGATGGCCAGAAGCAGTCCCAATCGACGACATCACCACGGAAAAAGTAGCGAAGGTTTTTTACGCAAATTGGATTGCACGATTTGGATCGCCGCGCACCATCACGACGAACCAAGGCACGCAGTCCGAATCTGCTCTTTTCCTGGCACTAACACAATTCATTGGAAGCAAAAGGCATCGAACGACACCTTAGCAACCATCGGCAAATGGGATGGTGGAACGATGGCACAGATCGCTCAAAGCAGCCATCATGTGTCACGATTCTGAGCGCTGGACGGAACTACTTCCTACTGTCTTATAAGGGCTAAGAACGGCATTCAAGGTCGACCAGAAATGTTCGCCAGCAGAATTAGTTTATGGCACAACGCTCCGCCTACCTGGAGAATTACTCTGTGAGGGCGATACACTCGTGGAACCGCACGTTTTCGTCGATCAGCTTCGGAAAGACATGCAGCAAATAAGAGCCACACCAGCAAGCCGTCACAGAACCGGTGGCATATTCATCCACAAGGACCTTGCGAATTGTTCGCACGTATTCCTTAAACAGGAGGGAGTAAAAAAAGCTTTGCGACCTCCGTATTCTGGCCCATACGAAGTTATCGACAGGATCAGCGACCGTGTATACAAGGTTCGCATAGCAGAGAAGGAAGTAAGCGTATCCACCGAGAGGCTGAAACCGGCATTCATCGTCATTCCAGATGCAGAAGCGCCATCAGATACATCCACAGCCAGCAGACTACACGAATCACCCGCTACATTAAGAACTTACATTGGGCCCAAAACGAAACGCGTCTCATTCAATACCAATCGCTAACTATGACATTACTCAGAGGGGGGTACTGTAGGGCGCTCGCAACGACACGTGCGCCAAGGAAAACAATCGCGGTCAACGCTATAACTATTCACCTGTCAAGCGAGTCTAGTCGGTGGACGATCCTGTAGCAGTACGCGCACAATCTGTATTATATATACTTATAAATATTCATGTAACTAAATAGTGTTATTCGTCAACACTATATTGACCTTATGTATTGCCCAGTATTTTTAAAATTCACGGTCGACACTTTCACATGGTTGTCCTGACCATAACCCCAAACCAGTGTTACATCCTGATATATTTAGGCATCATTTGACCTGTCAGCCTCCTTCAGCAAGCGCTTCCTTCGAGAACCTTCCTGTGAAAGCGTTTGGAAATGATGTTCAATTTTTTTAGCCAAAGAAGGGCCCGTTCTCTGCCTAAAATTGGTACCAAACCAGACCAAAAGAGAAAATAATTTAAAATTGGCTACAAATTTATATCGGCTACGATAACACCCTGAGGTTTTTCCACGTTTTCTTTATTCCGGGCATTGTGGCTAACATGATTAGTTTTTGGACGCTGGTCCAATTTGCGTTTTTACCGACCATTCCACCTTCAGCACACTTTGATTGGTTTGCTTGCACGTGCTTGCAAAATTACTGTCGTACGCTAGATCATCGTTTGCTATCAAAATTGTCCAAGTAACCTTAAAAACCCCTGTCTCCATCAGCTACGATTTTTATTAAATAAAATCCTTCTAACTCGCGCTTCTCAACGACAGATCCAATCAACTCCTCAGCATTTGCCCAGGTGACAGTCCATTTTTCTTTTGCTCCGCTACTTTCAACGTCGAATTCCACTTGATCTTGATGATAAATATTCAAGAGCATTTTTGAATTTTCTGTCATGTGTTTCGAATGATGTGATGTGACGGACTTTCTCCCAGCAACAGAACGAATGAAATTGGTGATTTTAGTCAATTGTCTTGAAGAAGCTCCAGTGTTCACTTGTAAATTATCCAAACGTTCTTTTTTTTTTTTTTTTTAAGTTCACACTGGGGGATACCAGCTTAAAATTGGCCCGGGCTGCTATGGCACTGGCCAGCGTTGTCGATCCTGTAAATTATATCATTATTACTTGTTCATAGTTAGTCTGTGGCTTAGTTATATTTTGATTGTGTGGGTATGATTGATATCTCGTTGGGTGTTATATGTTAGGGTTCGCTTCTGCTAAGAACGCTCCAAAGCTGTCAAGTAAGTTACTGTCGTTTTTGAGAATTAGGTCTTTAATATTATTGTAATTAAGAAAAAGATTGTGATTTGCCCTGATCCTTTCGTATTTAGTGCAGTGAAACAATTGGTGATCTATTGTGTCAGTTTTGTTGCATTGTATGCATAGGTCGGTAGTGCTTTTTTTAATTTGAAAGAGACGAAGTTTATTGTAGGCTCTGTTTGTGAGGATTCTGTTGATGGTTTTGATATGTTTGGGGGTGATGTTGCTTTTAAGAAACCATGGTTTTCCTTTGTTGTTGAGATGGTGTGCCTCTTTCCATATGCAGGGTGCGTGGTTGGCGGTTTGAGCTCTAATTCTGCCCTTCCATTCATTGTCAATTTCTTCTTTTATTAAGTTTGTTATTTCGTCCAGTTCATATTGTGTGTCCATGATACTTTGGCTTAAAACACCTATTTTGGCTTGTTTTTCGGCTGTTTCTAATGGCATGATGCCCGCGTGTCCCGGGATCCAGATGAAATTGAAGATCTTCTCTGGGTAATTTTCAATGAATTTCCATATATCTTGTGTGGTCTTTCTGTATTCTTGATTTTCCTTTAGACTTTTGATAGCATTATTGGAATCAGTGAAGACAAAAATCTTGTGGTGATTCTGTATGTTGTTCCTATTTAGGGCCGACAGGATGGCGTGTAATTCTGCTGCTGTTGTTGTTACGCTATTGCGGAGGCTAGAATTGTAGGTGGTGTTGTTATTAAGGTTCAGGAATCCTATCCCTGTGCCAAAGAGATTTTTGGCTGCATCGGTCACCAGTATCAGGGCATTTTGTTTTTTAAGGTTATCTGTATACTTCTTGAAGGTAAGGTTGGGTTTTGTTTGGTTGTGGGTATGGAGGAAAGAGGACGTTGTTGAGAAAGGTGTGGTGAATAGGTTAGCTGGTCTTTTAGTTCGGTGAGTTGGGTTGAGCTTTCTCAGGTGGTGCTTAAATTTGTGGAGTATGTGATTGTAGCTGCTTTTGTGGACTGGATCCTGTTCAGTCCATGTTGGTCTGAAAGTGTTGTTGACAATTTGTTTACCTAATTCTTTCGCTGTTAGAAGAGCTGCTCTATCTATGGATTGATGTTCGCATGCCATGTTAAAAGCATAGAGGTTGGGTGTGCTAGGGGGTAAACCTAGGCATTGCTTGAGAATCTTAGCTTTGAGCCTGTCCATGGTATTGAATAAGTATGCTGGTGCATGTGCCATTGTAGTTAGTCCGTATTCTATTTTGGGCCTGACTAATGATTTGAAAAGATTTAGAGCCAAGGTGGGGCTAAAGGGATTTGTGGGTCTGTTCAGATATTTTATTATGTTGCCTATGTTGTTAAAGGTTTGGATGTGTTCTTCATGTGTTCTGAAGGTTAGATTTTTGTTTAGATTGATGCCTAGGTATTTTATGCTGTTGCTCCATTTTATTTGGGTGTTATTGTGTTTGAGAATTTTATCTGTGTTCCTGCTATGGTGGAAATTAATGGCTTGTATTTTGTCCGGGTTGAAGGGTAGCTTGAGGTTGTCACTCATTGTGGAGAAGAGATTTAGTTTGAGTTGAAGTAGGTTAATCGTGTGCTTTAAATTAGTTCCCTCAGTTAGAATGAGGAAGTCATCAGCATATTGTAGAAGAGTTGTGTTGCTGTCAGATATGTTGTGCAGTTTGGAAGTGTATATATTGAAAAGAAGTGGGCTCAAGACGTCACCTTGTGGCAGACCATTGGAGATTGTCGTGTGTTGTTGGTTGAGGTGGAGTATTCTTTCTTTATATAGATTTATGATCCATGAGGTGTAGGTATTTGGGATGTTGAGGTCTGAAAGAAGTTTGTTCAGGATCTGTAGGTCGACTTTCTCATATGCATTTGAAAAATCTATAACACATGCAGTTTTGAAGGGGAAAGTGGATTTGTTTTCAAGTTTTTGTAAAAGGGTGTTAAAGCATGTTGTCGAGGATTTGTTTTTTGTGTAAGCAAAAGTAAGCGTTGGTAGTGGATTTGTGTTTATTAGGTGTGTTTCGATTCTTTGTTTTATAAGTTTATTTATGATTTTAATGGGAACACTGAGGAGGGATATGGGTCTGTAGTTGCTGAGGTCTTCTAGATTTCTATTGGGTTTGGGAACGGGAACGATTCTGATGTGCCTTCCTGATGTGGGTATGTCACATCTATTGACTGCATCATTAATAGCCTGTAAAAGATTGTTCGGGTGATGTGTGAGTAAGGCTTTAATTAGATTGTGATTAATGTTATCGAGACCAGGGGTTGTGGATTTACGTTTCTCATTTATAACATTATTGAGTTCTTCCTGTTCGAAGTCTGGTGGGTGTTCCAGAGGATTGTGTGGCATCATGTTTAAGGTGTTATCAGGGTGGTGCTTTGATTTAATCATGTTGAGGTAGGTTTGGGTCTGGTCCTCATCAAGGTTGTATCTTGAGGGGGGTTCTTTATTATTCCTGAAACTGTTGATAAATCTCCAGAAGTTATTTATGTTTCCGCTGCCTCTGATTTCATCTAGTTTGTCTGTCCAGCTTCTTTGCTTGGCTTCTTTGGATCTTTGCCTCCAGTTTGTTTTTGCCTCGTGGAGAATTGCCCAGTTGGCATTCGATTTGAGTCTGTTGTAATTTAGTAGTGCCTTATTTTTTATTTTCCAGAGCCTTGATAAATCCTTGGACCACCAGTGTTTGGGTGTGTGCTTGTATCTTATCGTTTTTGAGTTTAGGTCTATTAGGTGGCTTAGTTTCTCGTATATATTATTGAGGTTTGGTGAAAAAGGGGTTTTATTTATTTCTTGAGCGATGTTCCTATATTTGATTTTCTTGGTGTTTGAAATGGGTGTACTGGGCAAGCAGATTTTAATTGTTATATGGTTACTGTTGCTGATGTGTTCTTTGTCTTCCATCCAGAGGATATTATTCCTATTCATGTTGCTAAGAGTTATATCCGGCGTTGACTGTAGAATTTTTCCGTTCTTGTTTGTTGTTTTATAAGTGTATATGCCAGTGTTCAATGTTTTGAGGTTGTGTTCCGTCATCCAACTTTTCAGGATTCTGCCTTTGGCATTGTTAAGATGATCTCCCCATGCCTTGTTTCTTGCGTTTAGATCTCCTCCGATGAGTATGTCTTTGGTGTAGTCTAAGATGTTGGAAAACTTGTCTAATTCTTCTTTGAAAAATTGGGTATTGATCGAGGGGGGAGCATATAGAGATGCTAAAATTATGTTGTGTTTAAGGTTTAGGGTCTGGATTACTACATTTTCTATACGACTGTTCGTGTGGATCTGTCTAAACTTAATGTCCTTTCTGATTAATATTGCAACTCCTCCTCCTATGTTGTTGTCTCTGGTTTTGAAGATTATATTGTAGTTGGTAAACTTCATATTAATATTGAAATTACTGAGTATTTCTTGTAGGAGTGCGAAGGATATGTTATTCTTGTATAAGTAGTATTCTAGATTGTCCTTGTGCTTGTTGATACTTTGGATGTTTAGTTGTAAAATGTTCATGTGTTAGATGATAATGTTATTGTTACTCTTTCTTGTGTTACTTTTCTCATTACCAGAGTTGGCGAGGTATTTCTGTAGTGTTTTTACCCATGTTTGAACACTGGTTATTAGTAAGTCCTCGTTTTCTTTGTTGTCACCGGTCTTTCTGTTAATTTCCTCTTCCATCTTTCCTAGGAGTTTTTCCAATTCAGTGGTTTTGTGTGGGTTACATGTAATAGGTTTGTTTGGTATGGTGAGGGTTTCAGTAGAGGGGAAGCTATTTTTGACGATGTTTCTTGATGTGTTGGGTTTATTGTTTATGCCAGCGATTTGGGCAAAGGAGCTTCTGAATAGTACCTTTTGCGTGTCCTGTTGGGGGTTTCTGGTATTGTGTCTTTCCGCGTTCGTTAGACTGGGGAAGTTGGCTTCATTAAGGTCCGCTACATCTAAACCCGCAAATTTGTTTCTGTTAATAATAACTCTTGCTTCTCTGTTTGTGATGTTCAGGATAGAGCTAACATCTATCTCTTGTTTATATGCTACCCATTTAGGGCATCTTTGATGTGTTGCTTCATGCTCCTCGCTCTTACATAATACACACATGACTTTTGTGCATTTGTTGTCGCAATCGTCCGCACCACATTTAAGGCAGGTTTTCTTTTTGTTTTTGCAAAACTGCGCTGAGTGACCTAGGAGGCCGCAGTTTGTACATTGCCTTGGTCGAAATTTAAAATAGCTAACTTTGCTTATTACGTATTCGAATTTCAGAGAGTCCGGGAGGTCAGTTCCTGCGAAGGTTATCTTCAGTGTTGTGGTTGGTATAAATTTGTTAGGGTCGTTTCTATCTCTGGTATTCAGCCTTTGTGCTTGTAGAATCTTTATATTTTCTAATAGAATTCCCATTCTATTGCAAGGCTTAGCTGAGTTTACTATCTCATCTGTGTTAATTTCGTGCGGGATGTCTCTGATGACTCCATATCTGTAAACGAAATTACCGGGGATAAAGGCTCTGAGGTTGTATTCTTTCAACTTGGTGTTGTCGACAGCATTGTTTGCTTCTGTAGCAGTTTCAAAGATTATCCTGAGTCTATTGAACCCAGCTTGCTTAACATCTTTAATGCCTTGTATGTTTAAGCTTTTGTTGTATACGAACATCTTCATAGGGGTTAGTCTGACCCTGTCACCATTTGTATCAACACTATCGATGAGGATTGCAAAGGATTTACCTTTCGCATCGGGTTGATATTTATTGACTTTCATGTTGGTTAGCGGGGCTTGAGATGGTGTGGCACGTGGTATGTCTTCAGAGGGGTTTGGGTACAAGGATGTGTTATTTGGTACAAAGCTTTTCAACTCTCCCTTGCTTTTTGTATTGCCGTTGTTTTCAACTAATCTTCTTTTTTTGAGAGTTTTGGTGTTTGGGTCCCCTGGGTCTGGGGGTCTATCCTCATAGTTTTCTTCCATGTCGGAGTTCACAGAATGAAATGTTAAGGTGCTAGATGTATGCTATATTATGCTCACCAATTGTTCACTTCACTTAAGAAAGTAAAAGGGTACTCACTGTTCTTTTCCTTTGTGAGAGTATTCCAGTAAGTCAGTCACAAGTCCAAAGATCGTTATTGCGCCAGGAACCAAGATCTGGCGTTCGTAGGATTCTGAGAAAAACAATAGATGCTCGGGGAAAACCCTTCACTTCACTGATCTGAATACGTCCTTCCACTAACACGTTCCACATAGGAATGTTCAATCCAAACGTTCAGAAGAAAGATAGATAGATAGATAATCTTTATTGAGACTTTTAACGTACAATGTACACATGTGACAATGGTAGCTTAACTTAATTTGACAGTGGTACTTTTGTCAAATAACATGGACTTAGACAAAGATTCGGCCGAAGCCAATACGTTTGTTTTGTAATGATTTATATGAAGTAAGAAAATGTAACATTTGCTCGAATGGTTTGTGGTTACGGCACATTACATATTTTTTTTGTTTTCCATTATTTTCCGTTACTTAATTCTATCTTAAAAACCTATCTTAAAACTAGTTTGATACACACTTTTGGTTTTTAAAGGGAAGTGTTATGAATGAGGAAAGGAGTCAGAGGAAGGTAGGGAGAGGTAGGTACCCAGCTCCTGGCCGACGTTGACTAATAGGAGAGAAAGCCAAAAGTTTTCTTCCTTTTTTTAATTCATTGATACTGATCTTGTTACCCCCGGTCCGTACCGTCTTCAGCGGTCCTATAGAACGATGGTTTTTTGAATGGATGTGATGCTGGTATGTGAAGCGACTGATTGCTGGTGGATAGTAATTTGATAGGGGATAGATAGCAGCTTTCGTTTTGGGCTATATTTCGGTGGTAGAGGTCGTTTATTATGGGTTCAGGGTGCGTGGCCCAGACTGAAATACGTTTCCTACTACTCTCTATGAGATATTGAAAAAATGGAATTATTCTCGCCTCTGTATAGAGTGTCTGATTTTTATAGTGTTTTTTATTAGGTCGCCTGTATTTTGAGAGGCATTTCCTCAGAATTTTTCGCTCGAAGACTTGTAATTCCTCCGCAGCAGTGAGGGATATGGTCATCCAGACGGGAAAACAATACGCTATGATGGGCCGTATCGACGTTTTGTATATGAGCAGTTTCATCCTAGGCTCAAGGCATCTCTTGGAGAGCAACGGGGCCAGTGTTGCTGATACAACTGTTGCTTTTTTAAGTATTTCTCGCACATGAGGACTGAATTTGAGGCGATGATGAAAGTGGACCCCGCGGTATTTGATAGATTGTTTTGTATAGTTTACCCGTTTGTTGAGAGTACGAGATTTTTGCTTTCAGAAGGAGCAACTCTATGTCCCATACCGCTAGCATTACGAAAGCATATGAGCTCATACTTGCCCGCATTCATTTCCAAAGCCCATTTTTCTAGGTATTTGAGTAAGAGTCTCAGCTATTCCTTAATTAAGGATAGAGCTTCGGAGGGACGAGAATGGCTAGTAGCTAGTATTATGTCATCCGCATAGAAAAGTGCTTTTTAATTGGGATTGGCAGCAGGTGGCGTTCTTGGGTGTAAGTAGGAAATTCTTGGTATATTGATGGCATGAGGAATATCATGTATATAGAAATTGAACAGGGTAGGGCCAAGGATGGATCTTTGGGGAACTCCGGAGCGCACTTGCACTGGTGCTGATGTTTTGTTAGCTATTTTCGCCACCAGTTGTCTTCCTGCCAGAAAGCTAGCCAATATTCGATATTGGCTATATTATGGCCAATAAAGATATTGGACATATTAAAAGGAGATAGGAAAGATATTAAAAGCAGGCCATCAAGGCAGACTGAGTTGAACGCCTTGTTCAAGTCAATTGCGCAAGCGAAAGTGACTTCTCTCCTTCTGAGAGCTTCGGATATGGAGTCATGGAGAAAAAGCGCTGCTTGCTCCGTGGACATTTTTTGCTTAAATCTGAATTGCTCAGCTGGTATGTGACGGTTGATGAATTCTCTAAGTGAGAAGATTTTCCCTACGTTTGGAAGGAGAGATGTAGGCCTGAGTTTGGTTAGTTCTCCGTCGGAACCTTTTTTGGAATGGGATTGTGGAATACGATTGTGAGCGGGAGGGCTAAGGCGGAGGCACATTTACGCAGGACGTAGTTTGGGATTCCGTCGGGCCCGCTAGACTTGTTGCGGTTAAGGGAGCGAAGAAGAAATTCGATCTTGTTCGGGGAGGTGAAGACATCGTTATGTTGTGCGCTTACTGGGCCAGATGAGCGGTTTTGAGGGGAAAAGATAGTTAGGTATCCGTTTAGGAAATCTTCGACTTTTCCCTGTACCGTTGTGTTGGTGGCCTCATCATTTGAATACCTAGCACTGTATAGCGATCTATAGAACTCTGCGGAAGCGGCGAGTTTTTGTTCCTTTGTGGTGAAAATTATGCCTCCATTTCGTACTGGGTCTACATTTAAATTATAGGAGCTGCACAGGGGCCCGGCGAGCTTGTTAATTTCTATGAAAACGTTCGGAGAAGGTCGTCATTGTTGGCGATCGCAAATATGTGGTCCAAGCTATTGACCATGGTGGGGCCCGTCCTGCAGGGAATGTAGAGGGAGCCGTGGGAACTTTCGAATGTGTCCGCCGTACCCTCGCATGTGTGACGACAGTAAGGTGCATGAGAGACCGGTTAGTGAGTTTGGTACTTCGTGGACGGTGTGCGTCGCCTTGGCAAGAATCGCGGTACCTCGGCCGTGGTCGTGGCGAAAAAAGGTGTAGTTTTGGAATTTGGGTTTGTGAAACTCTCGGAGGCACGTTTCGCTGATTAGTACGAAATTGGAAGTAAGGCGTTACATCATATGTTGGAGCTCCGGGCGCTTACCATGACGTTGAAGAGAGTTTATGTTGATCGCAAGGATGGTGAGCTTATTGCATGCTCGGGGCATTCAAGAAAAAGCTTAAGAAAAAGTTTAGAAGTGCTACTGATTTTTCTTGTGATGTGTGGAGTTTATTATATGTTGCTCCGAAATCTCTCGCTTTGCTAAGAAGAGCGCTTGCCGAAATATCGAGATGTTGGACTGTCTCATGCGCAATGAAGCCGAAAGCTGCGTCTACGGGATTATTATTGGTGGGAGGTGGGTTCTTTATGGATGCAGAATACGAGATACGGGGGGCTTCAGAATTAGCAGGCTGGTAAATGTTCGGTATGATGGGTAGTGCAGGAAAATCGGTTTGTTCAAAAAGGTGTGGCATAGGTGCTGGAAATTGCACTTCGTTTATCCTGGCGGCTCTTTTTCCCGCTAACTTGTTTTTTTCAGTTTTGTTCGTTCAGGACATCCGGTAAAATTAACACGATGGTCTCCGGATCCACAAAAAACGCACAAAACAGCTGGAATAGAATGATGTTTTGAATTAATCTCTTCCAAGGGATTTTCAAGTGATTTCCTAGGGAAGGTGTTACCTTCGTGGTTTTTACCCACACATCTGAAAGCATGTCCGCAATTTGAAACGACATGTCCGAACCGTTGGCATCTGAAATATTGAGTAATATCACCTTTCTTAGGCTTTTCGCAAATCACTTTATGGTTCAGAATGTGTCTGAGTCTTATGATTTTATTCAGATCTTCGTCTGATCGCAGTGTTATACGGAACAGGTTTAAGATCACGTTGTTTCGTCTAGACCAGGCGGTGGAAAAGTTTGCAATTGCGAAACTGATGGAAGGGAGTTGCTGCTTAATATCCTCTTGTATGCTTGCGAGTGAAAATTGAGAACTCAGGCCTTTAAGTACAACTACCAGCTGGCGCCGTTGAGAGGGGGTAAAGGTATGTCCACCGAGGTTGTTGTCGTTCATTGTTTTTTACAAAGATATCTTGAACTTCAATTGAATCCTCTTTGAAGGATTTAAACCTATATTTAGCACCTGGGAACTTCTTCATCAAGAGAGCTATTGAAGGTGCTGATAATCTATTGGTGAATATCGGCGGAAGCCAAGAACTCTTGTGACTGGAAGGTGCATTATTTGAAACATCGGCCGAATGTGGATTATTATGGGTGTGTTGTAGAACATCAAATCTATTTTCGCTTAATGCTACGTTAGTACTTAAATTACCTCCTAAAGTTGGGACCTTTCCTTTCTTCGATATCATTCTCCCTGTAGCTAGTTTAAAGCGCTCTCCATCCGCTTTGATAGATGCTTCTAAGTCGTCCATTTTGTTGTTATCCACCCTGGATTCTGAAAGTTTGCTAGATTCTCGTGGAGCTGCTGATGCATTATCGTTGGAAGTAATGGCATAGAGTTCGCTCTCTACTTCACGCACTTCATTGGAAAGAAAGGCATTTTTGTTTGTGTTGGGCGCAATGGTTGAATTCGGCACTTTTGACGGCGTCCCTTCTAAGTGAGTTGGCGGTCTTGGCCGCTTAAAACTTTGCGACGGAATGTTTACAGTCTCTTTGGCGGGACTCACTTTCTTCGTTTCACTTCACTGTGAAACTTTCATCACTTTCTTTGTTTTTATTGAGGCGTACAATATTAAGGATTCGAAACTATTTATATTTTTTATGTTTGATAAAATCGGCATCACTCAGAAAACACTTTTTGTTGACTTAATAAAATGTTCAACCACAAAATTTCTGACAAGTTTGAGTTTAAAATTTAACCGTCTCTGTTTACGCGCGGAAGGCGTCCATTTTGGGTTTTCCCCTAAACCATGCGTCGAAACGGATTGTATTGGATTGTATCAGCACGTCTGTACCAGTCGCGGTCTCAAGTTGAACTCGTTCAAAAGAAAAAACTGTGTTACTTTTTTCGCAAGGATTTATAAGTACACGACAAGGGCGCCCGCCTGTTGCCAACTTCACTTCCATATTCGAGAAATTCATTGAAGTTCTTGGAAGCTCGTCGATTTTCTGCCGGAGAATTGAGCTAGCGATTTGGTCTTGTCGTTTGTTTGGAAGACGCTGAAGTGTTGAGATCAAGTTTTTGGTAACGACGTTACCAGGCCTATCTTCACGCGCAATACAAGAATAGGGTTTTCCTCTCTCCACTTCTTGGAAACAGATTTTGCAAACCACCATATTGTTGTTGCCTGACTACGTTGACTTTTCCATACCAACATTTTTTTTTCCTGTTTCGTCGATTTCCAGAGCCCGTACATACCTGTAGTTACAGTAATGTTTACATAAAAATCTCGGCAAATACCCCGTCCTTTCTTTGTTTTTTGTGGAGTGTTGCTCGGCCTGTTACACAGATGTAACAATTACATATCGAACTTCCTAAAAATTTGCTTCGCATCCTGGTATTTTTCGGCAAGTAAAGAGGCTTGTACGCCGATATTTGGGTAGCGGTCTTTTCTGACATCCCCGTTCAAATTCAGTGAGAATGTGTCAACATGTAGTGCAATTACTCGCCATTAATCCACTTTTTAGTCAATTTTTCAAACTTATCACCGATTTCGAAAGAATCTATTATTTTTTATCCCCAAGGCGACTCTCCGCTTTTGAATACACCGGGCATTCTACACTTTCAGGTTGAAATTTAATTTTCTACCGTCAGTAGCAAAAATAAGCAATCCCGATTTTTCTGTAAACGAATACCGACTCTATGTTAGATCTAGAGCAGCACCCCATACTCAGTTTTTGGTGCAATTTTTGGCAAACTTTCACGCCTTTTAACGACACCGTGATTAACTACTTTTTTTTTCGGAACGTGAATGATGTCTGTTGATGTTTGACGGATTATCGAAGTATCTTGACTGCACTAAAGGACACTTGGATGAATATAACTTTGCGCGCAGTAATTTGAGCGTTAAAGAACGAGATCGTTTCTGGCGGATACAAAGTTCAGGATATCGTGAAAGAAGATGCTCAGGTGGAGTCCTGAAATCAGGTTGAGATAAAATCCGGGTTGGAGGCAACATATATGGTTATGAATGTAAATTGACAATTTTTACATATATATTTGCTTAGTTATTTATATTATTATTTTTACTGGGGTATAATCGCTGGAAAACATCATAGGCCAGAATCGGCCCTTAGCTCACCATGTGTAGTACTATTGTTTACAGATGATCCATCCTATCGTCCTACGGCCACGGAGTTCCCTTAGTTGTTGCCAGCTAGGCAACAGTAAGGCGTTTGTTGGCCAGACTCGGGCAATCTAGGAACAAGTGATCTGTACTTTCTGCCTCTTGCTGCAAGCTCGGCAAGTGTCATTTGTTTGGATTCCTATTCGTTTGGCATGTTGACCTAGAAGATTATCGCCCGTTAATACTGCCACCAACGTTCTAACGCCATTTCTGTTTTTCCCCAGGAGTTGTTTTGTCCTCGTTTGATTAGAGTGAGGCCAAAAAGCTCGGGTAATCCTGCAGTCGTTCCACTCATTGTAAGCCCTATCTGTCTCTTTTCAGAGGATTTCGTCTAGTTCCCTTTTTATCGTTGCATTAGTGGCACTTTAATTGTGTCTATTCTAGTGGCATTTTGGTCGGCTGATCCAGCTCTCTCGGTTTTTTTTTCATTTTACATTTGTCTAATATTAAAGAGTAAGCTTTTCCTGTGTGTGTTTGTGACATGGAAGGATGAGGGCTTTCGTAATGTCATAAGATCCCCACGCTCGCGCGGTGATCTTGTCGTTTAAAAGTAACTTCAAAGTAATAATCCATTTTCTTCACACTGCCAATTGTATGTCGCCTCTTCCTGTGCGGTAACCTAGCAATATATATATATATAATTCTGGAGCTCATAATCTTAGACGACATTACCAATATCAGATTCGAGGTTTCGATTTCCTAGAAATTCTGTCTGCAAAAGCAATCGCATTCTCTACTTTGTCCAATTTAAGACCACCTAGTTCATGGAGATAGGCGACATAACCGTTTTATACTTAAGACGGAAATATTTGAACATATTTTGAAAAATTCCAGGCTCTCGTCCACTGCCCACTTCGGAATGGGTAAATCTGCTCTACAAATCCGTGCATCAGCTGGTTAGCATGCGTTCTTAAGCAAGGATCATACGTTTACCTAGTTCTTCTCCGGACTTTTTTTTTTCTTCCTACTCATCAGTAGTGTTCATTGGGGTAGGGTTACCTTCTTTATCAGGACGAGACGAGGTTGTGAGTGTAGCTGTGTGCCAAACGGTTTCAGGCTAGATTCAAAGATTGGCAAGGTGGATGCTTAGTTGGTAGTTCAGAAGCATTACGCTTTTCGGAGAAGCCCTTACTTAATCAGTTTTCACTTCGATATCGCATATAAATTCAATCCTTTTTATTCGTTTTCTAAATACATTCACATTTTCTCTCATTCCAGTATACTCAAATCGATAACAACTACGATTTCTTGCAAGACCAAGCGAATATAGAATTAAAGGTTGACATGACTCCTGATTTCTTCTTACAACATTTCTACATTGTTTTGTTTTTCGATGCAAATTTAAAGGTATGTAATTATTCTCAGCATTGACTTTTTGTAAGGTTTGTTGCCACCGTAATGCGCCTTATATTTACAGAAAAAATGTGATCTTAGTCCACCAGCAGTTCTCATTCAACACATTGAAATTCCATCTCGCGCGAGAACAACTTCAACAATTATTGTGAACAGCAAACTATCACTCGTTCAAAACGACGAGTTCATTTGTCCTTTCTACGGGCGAAAAAAGAAAAGTCGCTTTCAAATGGATATCCTTCCAACGAATGCATCCAACTTGGACTATTTCAGCATCAAAAATATTTACAACAAAATAAAAATGAATCCCGGATACTTTACGCTGGATATGATGGAACAATACTATGAACGTAGTTACCAAGATGGAATTTTGATTAGGATTAATATCGACATCCCTCAACTTGCTGTGCGCTATCATCTCAGCATATGGGAACGGTTGGGACAGTTCTGGTTGTACTTTGCATCGTTTTTTGGCATATCATTTCTGATAGTGAATAAGGTGAAAGATTTTCTCTTCAGCCGACACATTTTACGTGCATGGGAGATAATTCCGTGGAAGAAAATGTATTGATGAATTCAAAGATTGTTTGAATAATTTTAAAAGATCAATGTTAAAAATTTATTTGAATTTCATGAAAAGTATAAATAAAGCGGTCATCACTTTTTTTTATTCATAAAGTCTTCATAATGCGACTTTGACGTTTTTGCACAATTCTGAACTACAATTAAGCAATAGTTTTAAAGTCCGAAGACTTGAAGTTGTCAGAATTTAAAGGACTTTTATCATTGGCACGATTATCTTCCAGTATCACCGTTGTTCGTGGATAGTATTCCAGTTGAGCGAATAAATACCGGTATTCATATCGGCCAACTGAGTTCTGTGGATGGAAAAATATGAAAATAGAAAGGCTTTCATCTCTTGATTTTAACACTCAGTGCTTACCTCCTTGACCTCCAAATGCACAGTTGCTTTGTTGCGTATTCCTTGAATATAAAATTGCATTCTCATATGCTTTACGCCATTCCGTTCAAATATTGTGTGGGCTACATGACGACGTCTTCGTCGGCCAGTTTCCTCACCATAACCCTTTATTGGCGTGCCCAAAAGATCTTGCACCCGTGGATCCTGCAAGTCAAGAAAACTTCTTATAAAACATTTTTATACATTCATCAAACTCACATTGATACATTTATCTAACGCTTCCGAATACACAGCATTCGGACTTTGCGATGAAAACAATTCCCGAAAGATTGCATAGAACATGATTCCAGTGACACCGATACCTAACAGGATAACACCGGTATAACCTGCCGTTTTCGTATTTTCTTTGATTTTCTCTCCGATCGGTCGAACATCAGTCGAAACGTAGCCTTGATCATTGGACTTTGACAAGGATTTGGAATCGTTTCTTTGTGCTTGGGCATAGTTTCGATAGTGTGTGATATAAAGATGAGACGTAGCGTACAGGAAGCGAATGTTTTTCGGTGCAAAAGCACGAAGTGATAATAAAGACATAATCTGAAAGGGAAACAGTATTTGAGTGGAACTGATTTTATGTAGTTTATCTTTTAATTACACGTCTAAAACGATTTTTTTAGACCCTTTTTATGAGTTAGATAGAGCTGGCTTATGCGTCTCGTAATCGACTTTTGACCCCAATAGTTGGGTCTCTTTCAACGACTTAATTACATTGCTCACAGCTGCAGCTTACGTACAAACAGGCTTAGAAGGTATTTAATCAAATAAAAGGCAAGAAAACATAATTGGCATGTTCGAAGCTACGGAAACTATTTAAAGGATACGTGTTTGTGTAGCGACTCAAGTCTTTTCTTTTACCGCTGGAATTTATTTTAATCCGAAAGCCACATTCAATATCTGACTTTTTTCTTTCTTTCTTTAAATGAATTTCGGTTCAATATCGATCTTCACGATGAAACTCTTCTGATTTTAATGAGCAAATGACAAATTTATTTTACCAACAATTCTATTTTATACTACTTTACTAATTAGTCAGCAATAGCAGCACGGTCCCATGATCTAAAATCTATCCATGGGAACATGCGATCATATCGCTGACAATGCACAAGTGCATATCTGTACATCGTGGATTTCTCAGGAAAAATTCTTTTCACATATCAGAAAAGTTAACCTGATCTTGTTATGACTAGCTGAGGAATTCACGATGCACTCCAAGATGAGATACGTAATGCTTAGCTTAAAAATGTGATATTTTGTGATATGTAATCCCAAGCATTAATGTTTTGTTTTTAAACAATGCGAAAGGGTTCAACTTGTTGTTCGTAACACCACAAACCTGATCTAGAACTGTTTTTCACATTAGTTCGGACATATTTGATGAGACTGAACGGCGCTTTCAGGATTGGGATATCTTTCTTTCAGGATTTTACCATAAGGAAAGGCAAGGATTGCTAGGAATGTGATAACCACTTTCGCTGCACGACAAGCGATCACAAATGCCTTTCTTTAAAGAAGAACTACCTGTATGTATTCTAAATGAAAAAATATATTACTACCCATTTATTATACTATTACTTTCAGCTTCAGGAATAACCAGCAGCATAACTATACCATCGCAACTATAAAGCAGAGAGATTAGCTGCCTCCTTTGCTATCCAATTTCACGCTGGAATATGTCATAAGAAAGCTACCTATCGATACAGGAGGGGCACTATTATACAATTCGAGTCAAGTGGTAGTCTATGCGATTGACATCCACATATTGTCACGGTCGCACATAACCGAAACAAAAACTTTTCCTGAAATTCGACAGCGACAAAACTTGAAAGGCTACAAATCAATGAGAATAAAACGATGCAGTCGAGCAAAAATACTTCAAATCCCCGATATATCAGAGTTGGCGAATACAGTATTGAAAAAGTGAAGAGTACAGCTCGCAAATAAAACGTTTTATTCAGTTCTGGCGATTATGGACCCCAGCTGCATACACAGGAAAACAAAGCTTCAAGTATACAAATCTGAGGCCTGTGCTATGCTTAGATGTGAAACATGGACCCTAACGCAAGCATCCTCAAATATTTTGAACACCTTTTAGTGACGGGTCCTGAGGCGAAGCTTGACGGGGCCCAATGGCGAATTAGACAACCATACTCTGTATGAAATTTTTGACAAACCGGAGGTCTCAATGATTGTGAGGAACTGCGGAACCTGCAATGAGCTGGCCATGTAAACCAAATGCAACGAACAAGCGATACCAAAAGAGATATTCGTTGGGAGAACTAAAGGGCGGTGACCTCTGTGAAAACCTCGAAAACGCTGGTCCGACTCTTTAGACGAAACCAGTCTATCGCTGCTCAGATTTGAAAAGTGGACGACGCGGTCAACGGTCAAATTATAATTTCGGCCACTGCAACCTGAACCTGCTCAGCTCCCACGCATTTAGCCTTCGTACCACGGTCATCACTCTAAAGGCAGATCTATATGCCATTTGCTAAGTCTTAGGTAGGGATGACTGTGATCAATTAGTGGTCATTTCTACAACTCTTTCTACCACGCATTTTCCTTTAGCAGACCGTGATACGTTTTCGTAAGTATTAAAACAATGGTAAAGCTGGCGTCTACAGGCGTTTGGAGTACAAGATTGAAAGTTATTCGATTGTTATAGAAGTATAAATAAGCTTCCTAAATTTTCACGAAGAAATGTCTGCAATTGTTTAGTTTAAGGATAATCAGTTCCAGGACCTGTACCAAAGTGGCAGCGGTACAGGTGTCCGGCGTTAAAGTTTTAAAGAATCACTTAAACAACACTGTAATCTTAGCACAACTGCTTTGAATCTGAAACTTACTTTAAGATATTTACAATCAATATTCGCTGATCAAACTATTTTTATTTGCGAAAGTTTATATCACCGGATCGCCAACCTCAAACTAAAACAAATGTCAAAATCAACAAAATTTCCTGCTGCCAAGCAAGAGCGTCAACAACTTACCCCTCATATTTTGGAAAGTGGCATTAATCATCCAACATCTGATCAAAATGTCAAATTGACTTTTACCCCTCGTTGCCAGTAGTTGTCAACTTGACAACAATTTTCCTCTCTCGCATACTGCGCTCTCACACCTGCGCAAAAGAAAATTTCCACCTTGGCATACGTTTTCACGAAATTCACCCGGAAAATGTCAAAGTCTGGGGGATGTTCTCAAATGTTGCCGCGAGCTCCGAGCATCGTCTAACAAAGCTCCACGGCCCTCTCGCACAATCGCTTCCAAACGTTTCAACCAGCAGCCGAAAGCGTTGATAACAGCAGCAACAACATCGTAAATGCCAACGCCGATCAGATCGACTGCTACACTACGACGACGTCGCACCGGACGTGGACGATGGAAATTGAAATTATAATGTCGCGTTGTGAGCAAAATCATTTGAATTCTTGCCCGTCAAATTGCCGTGCGTTGTACGTAATTTGCCATTGAAATTGCCGACGTCGAGCGACCGAGACTGCTGTGTGCCTCCGTGCAATTCGTGCCGTAAACATTCGTCGTCAGGCCGTGCGACAATTGGGGGAAAATCGTTAAACCAACCACCACTAGACAATTTTCCGCGTGCAAACGTCACAACCCCCGCGAAAATCGAGTGGAAATCAAAGTTAGAAATTGGTCGGGAAATCATGTAAGGAATTCGGCCAAAATCATTTAACATATCAGAGTAGTAAATATCAGTTAATCAGTGACGTTGTTAATCCTTCTTTGTCTCGAGTTGGAAATTGTCCTAGTGTAAAAGTGAAATCGTAATGTGTGCAGTTTTCCCGATAAGATGCGAACAGGCCTTGAATGAAAAGTTACGCAAAAATTTTTGATGTGTTTGGCAAATTCGTCGCTGAATCCAAAGTGAAACGTTTATTGTGGGATTGTTCGAATGTAAGATAGCGTGGCGAAGAAGTATCCTTGCCGTCTTGTCGCTCTTGAATTAAATTTTCCAATTGAAAATTAATGCAGTGTCGTAGCGGATTTTCCGGAATGCATTTGCACTGCAGCATTTTCGTTGTGTACATTTGCAGTGGTGGCTTATGACGCCAAAGTGTTAGGGGTTGAGCTAAATAGGAAGTTCTTCCGGGGTGCCATGAAACAAGGACACACGGCCCAGAAAGTGGATCGGGCGCATGAAAACAATTCGATTTGCAATTGAGTCACGCGAACAGAGCAAAATCGCACATGGATTAGATTGACCCTGAATCCGAAAAATCCTTTCAACCCCATCCTGTCAAGTGCAGGTTCGTGTCAGCCATAAACCTTTCAAGTCTTCTCGAACAGCTTCCCGAAAATAACTCAATCAGCTTGGCTATTCCCTTTCATGACACACAAATCCCTTTTCATTTCATCTCACCTCCCAAGCCTACGAATAAAAGCTGGACATAAAACTCTTGTTGAAACTTACAAGGTTATCCCGAACGTCCCGTCCTTCTCGCCGATATTTCCACCCTCTGCCTAGTACTCGCCATTGGCATTAGCGTATTCTTCCCACGGTTGCTTGAATCCTCCGATTGCCTTGTCTTGCCCCGTGCCGGCCAAAAAACTTGCCCTCTCGCCTGCTCAATTTCCCGCTAGCCCAGCCACATCCTTGAACTCAACATGGATTGGATAATTAACGATGAGTTGGGCCTGACGGTGGGCCATGTCGTCGGATGGGCAGCTGCATCCGCAATGGTCATTGGTGGCGTTATCCCGTACATTCCACAGTATCGCGAAATCAAAAGGACGCAGGATGCGGACGGATTCTCGTTGCATGTGTGCCTGGCGCTCTTGATAGCAAACACGCTCCGAATATTTTTCTGGTGAGTATGATTTTGCACTATTTCTATTTGTTGTTCGATATGATGCGGAGCAGATTTGGTTAATTGAAATCACGCAACTTGGCCAGAACGTGTTTCGCTTGCTAAACTTAAAGCAAACTAAAAATCAAGTTTGTCCACCTGAGGAGCCCGACCAGCGCGAAACCTGTCTTTCCTTATTGGTCTGCTACAGTTAATGGTCGGCCGTGGAAAGGTCATCGACGAAGTCGAGGAGACGAATGAAGTGTAAGTCGAATATTAATACTTCTGGTATTGCGATGTCTCCATTTCCGCCTGCAGGGAATAAGAGCAATTCTCAAAACAGGATGCGCACTGTTTAATTACCACAAATACTACGCAATTTTGCCACCATTAATCTCACTACGATCGAAGACTAGAACTTTCACTCGCTATCAGCCGGGGGGAAAATACTTGTCGGGGTTATTAACTTCAGATTTCATGTTGTCTTAGGTTGAAAGAACACTTGCAGAGCTCCATGAACTGGTGCTCACGCAATCTTGCGCAATTGTTTAAAATGGAACTAACTCGGATCGTTGAAGTTAACCAGCTGCAAGGGGTTATTAGTTGAAGCAACTTATAAACAGGATTTAAGTTTGTGGGATAATTTGGGAGACTGAAAGAATTAAGAAGTCTGAAGTTTGCACAGTTGCAACGCAACGGTCTCCAATTTTTCTCTTTTTGAATGTTTTTTGGATGACTTGACTTAAAAATCTTGGTAAATTTCGTATATTTGTTTATTTTGTAATCTACTACGTTGTCAATTCAGTTAAATAATCTACTGAATAGAAAAAGTCACAGAATTTGACAGTGTTGCGAATGCAACGATGCAAACTTCAGACACCTCAAATATTACACACTTAGTGATCGTTGCAAACGCAACGCTGTCAAATTTTTCCATTATTTCTTTTAAAATATTCTAATATGCGAATAAAATTGAATAAAATTTTACTTCAAATTATCCAAAAAACAGTCAAAAAGGTAAAAAAATTGGAGACCGTTGCATTTACAACGATGCAAACTTCAGACACCTATTTCGACCTCCATTTAGCTGAAACAAACTCGACAAGTCTATGCAGCAAGAATTCATGAAATTTTTTCATATGATTCTTTTTAAATGTCCTGCAACAATATCAGTTCAATCAAATTCTTTAAGGAATACATTTTTGAAGGATTATTTTTGTGGATTCTCCTTCCAATCTGAACCACAAAACGCAGCGGAATCATTCTGAAAAATACGAGGTTTAAAATACGACAATTATATAATCAGACTGATTCGATAAAAATTCTACAACTCTGCCATCCCCTTCAAAGTAGTTCCCTTGGGCAGCTATACAAAGATTCCAGCGCGTTTTCCATGCTTGGTAACATTTGTGGAACGTTTCGACTGGAATGTCCGCGAGTAGCCTCGTCACGGCCGCCTGGATGTCCGTAATGACTCAAAATGGGTTCCTTTGACCACCGATTTTGTTCTAGGGAACAGAAAAACGTCACAGGGTGACATATCGGGCGACTAAGGCGGCTGTTGCAACACGGCGATCCCTTTAAAGGCAAAATACTAGGACACGCTGAGGGCGGTTGTCGTGCGCGTTGTCATGATGAAGAATCCAGTAACGAGTGATGTCTGGACCCAACCTGGTGACTCGTTTTCGCAATCTTTCGATTACTTGGCGATAGTAGACTTGATTTACGGTTTGTCCTGATGAAACAAATTCTTTTTGGGCGATTCCACGGCTATCAAAAAGGTAATAATCATCGTTTTCACCTTCGACTTGCGCATGCGAGCTGTTTCGGGCGGGGGGCGTGTGGAGACAACCATTGTGAGCTTTGGCGTTTGGTTTCCGGTTCGTATCGGTAAAACCAGATCTCATAGCTGTAATAACTCAATCAAGCAGCGTGGGATCGTTTTCCACTTGTTCCAAATAGTCTTCTGCGATCGTCATTCGATGCCGCTTTTGCTCCTGAGAAAGGTTCTTTGGAACCATCTTCGCGCACAACTTTTTCATCCCAAAATCGTCGGTTAAAATTTGGCTGACTGTTTCATGGTTCATACCCTGTTCTGAAGCACACATTCGAACTGTTGAACATCGATATTCACGGATTAGGGTGCGCACACGCTGCGCATTCGTGTCAGTCCGCACCTCGACTGGTCTCCTGCTCCGCGCCTCGCCTTGCAGGCTTTTACGCCCCTCCTTAAACTCTGTTTGCCATCGAAACACCTGGGCACGACTGAGAGCGCTATCATCATGCACTATTACAATTTTAGCGTACGTTTCCGAAGCTGTTTCGCCCAATCTGGCGCAAAATTTTATCATAACGCGTTGCTCTTGATTTAGTTTCTCCATTTTCGTGACGAGCATCACCAACACACGTGTGCTCTACACTACACAGCAGGCGAACTAAACAAGCTAGAGCGATCGTAAATATATCACTGGAGAGGGGAAGGGAGTTTCAAGGACGCAGGTTTACAACAAGCGCGGCAATAAAATCAGTCTCATTACTTAATTGTCACACCTCGTAACATATTAAAGCACAGTTACTCCAAAGTTGAAATGACACCACTGTCAATGATCTCTCTGTACTTTGAAGCGTTCACGAATCCATGGGAAACAAGTTATGTTTCCACCACCCTTCGACAAAATTGTTCTCCACACTATAATAGTAGCTGAATGATTCACTGTGGGGACACTACATTCATCGGAATATAAAGGGAATTTTTTTGAAAGGTATAGAGCTGAAATTAATTATTTTCATTGCCATGAAAACCCATTTGATAATGAGTTTTATTGAAAACATAATTCTGTCATTTTTACTAATCGTGATTTCGGGCATGTGCGCGCTGTGGATGTGTGCGCGGAGGATGTCCAAACGAGAGATCCATTTTTCGACTAATTGGGGCCATATCTCGCCAATAACTCGGCGAGTATTGTCTCTCATATGGTCAAATGTCTCGGGAGTTTTCGGCGTAGACGAGTGATTTAACGTATCCACTCAAAAAATAGTCCAGCTGTGTTAAATCAAAAATTCGTGTTAAATCGCTTCCTGCAACAAGCGCCTCCAGTGGTCTCTGTCCAGTGACCGCGTCCTCCAATTTCGAAATCCAAGGAGCGATTAACTTTCTTCGTCAGCAGAGTCAGACCAGCGTTTCCTCGGTTCCCCCTGGTCCCGCTGTTCAGTTCTACTAATGAACACCTCGTTGGGTATCGGTTGTTCGTCCACACGATCTACATTGCCAGCCTCTTGCAGCTTCCGCAGCCTTACAATCGTTGAAACCTCCGAATAATCGAAAATTTCATATAGTTCATGTTTGTATGGAATTCGCCATTGTTCCCCGACTAGCTTCGTTCCAAAAATGCGTCTAAGGACGCGCCAGGAGGTTTAGTATATTTGGGAATGCTTAGATTAGGGTCAATGGTTCACACCTATAGCATAGCGCAGGTGTTATCACAGATTTACATACTTTGAGCTTTGTTTTCCTGTGTACGCAGCTAAGCTTCATAATCGTCAGAACTGATTAAGTGGTTTTGCTTACGAGCTGTACTCTTGGGCGCATTTTGCCTCTTTCACTAGCAGTTCTCTTTGCTTTGAGATGAAGATATACAAATTAGCCCACATTTTCGATATGTGGGTATTCGAGGTATATTTTGACGACTGCGTCAAAATACTGGTTTGTTATCTTCTCATTGATTTTTAAGTCCTACTAGTTGTGCTTCACTGTCTTGACAAGTGTTTGATGTCATCCGCATAGGCTTGACTTGACTTGTATAATAGTGTGCCTCTTGAATCGACAGAAAGCGTTCTTATGACATATCCCAGAGCCGAATTGAATAGCCAAGTGATTAGCCTTTCCCTGCTTCATTTCGGTATTCGTGACAAAGGCGTCGGTAAGTTGGTTATTGATATCGACATGGGAAGTTGCCGACATTATTGTCATTTTGGTAGGACGGACTGATTTAGCTGGCATACCAACACGAACCATTATTTGATACAGTACGTTACGATCAATACTGTTGTTTACTTGCTTAAAGGCACATAAATCTGACAAACGTCTATGTTGAACGCTCAGCATTTCTCAAGTACTTCAAACTTGACAGTATTGATCTATCCTTGATCTACGAGCTTTAAAGCCACCTTGACACCTCCCAATAATTGTGTTGGCGTATAATCTGAATATGTTTTCAAAGTTCTTTTTTTACGCCGTTCAATGTAGTGATATGCCTCTATAGTTTTCGCACTTTGGGTTGTTCCTCTCTTTTGTAGATAGAGAATATATAATTGATTGGCTTTGAACATGCCTTTGCATATTCGTTTGATCAAGTAGTGGTCTGAGTTGCAATTGACTTCTTGGTATGTGCGCACGATAAGTATGCTCGAGATCCAACGTTGTTGGATCCGAACATATTCGATCTTCGTGTGTTTCCATTCCGTGGTAGCCAGATCGTTTTATATATGCGTCGATGTGAGAAGCAAGTCGAACGTATGAATAGATTACTGTTACATGCAAAATCAATCATGTGCTGGCCGTTCTCGTTTGTTTCATCCAGTCGTTCCCCGATGAGATAACTCATTGTCAAATTTAGCGTTGATATCACCCAGAATTGTTTTTGTGTCGTTTGTAGGCAATGAGTCGACTAGTGTTTCCTTTCAGGTGACTGCAGAACGTTTCGCTCGCTTCTACGACCGGAGCGTGTACGTTTGTCAGTCAAATTTTGAAGAATTTCGCTTTCTAACTGATCGCAAACAACTGTTCATTAATTGCCGTTGAATCAATAACAAGCGATTTGAATTCCTATCCACAGGCCTGTCTATTTGTCGCTTTCCAGTGGGGTTACCACTTTTGAATGTTGTCTGCGAACTCATATCTTGAGTATAATTTCCAGCCCAGTGCCTTCCCTGGATTGCCAATATGTTTTATTTATATTGGTTGGCCTATTGTAAAAGGTCCTGAACAGTCTGGTCCTGGAACAAGACATTCCAGGATCTAATACCATAGTCGTTTTTCGGTTGCGAGTTCAGTGCCTTATGTACAATCTCCACTTCGACGCCATGGTCATTATATAGATTCCGTTATCAAGCGCGGACTACTCACCTCCAACATCTTACGTTCCAAAAAACGAGATGCAAGTCAGATTTAGTAGCAGAGCTGTGGGTGTATTTATAGTTATTGGTATTTAATGTCCCATTAATGGGGAACAAGTAAGTCCAATATGGGATCCCGAGACCATATGCTACCAGTCACGGAAGCTGTGGGTTGAGGAGACAAGGGGCGTTCTTTCTCAACCGGACTTGGGACCGTCTCTGGCGGAGTTGGTCCCTTTGATTACGGCGAGTCAATTCTTGAACGAGAATTCATTGATCATTTCAATGGCGGCCAACGTTGACAGTAAAGTTATTCCTAGCAGCGTTGTTCAAGACATATCGACCATTGATTCCACCAACCCATAAAGTACACCGAACTGTGATTTTCTCCGGATGTAACGATATTTGGACAACCGCCTTTGGTTGCTCATCATTCCAAATGCGGCAGGTTTGTTTATTGATGTAGCCATTAAACCAGATATATGCCTCATTTGCAAACAAAATTTCTTATGAAATTCAAGATCTGCTGCCATACATCGAATCTACGCCGTGCCCGGTGATCGTAAAGCTTCAATTTCTGCACGAATAGAATTTTGTAAGTCCGCAAACCAAGATCCTTTCTCAAAATCTTCTATTATGTGAATGGGCACAGGTTTGATTGTTGAGCACGATGCCGAATGCATTCACTTGGGTCTTCATCGATAATACGCACCAGAGCCGCTGTGGCACCTTCATTACTCCGTCTACCACGTCTAGATCGATAGATAATATCAGTGAGAGCAAACGTGGTGTGGAAACGATGAATGTGTAAAATTGACAGAGGCTAGGATGAGTTTCGAACAAAACCGGTTTATTTTTAAATAAATCACGCTGCACAGATGTCAACCTACTTATGACGAAATGACAAACTTAGCTTCTCACAAAACGCATGACAGCTGTCAAATCATATGTAGCATTAAAAAGTGTTACCAACTTAAACTTTTATACCTGTGAAAAACACCCCCTATACTAGGTACCACAGGTGGTTGAAAAGCAACAAACCGATCAATTTATTGGCCACGATCCTTCGTGAAATATTGTGATGGCCAGTGGAATACAAGCAAGGCGTTGTCTCTATGGCGACAGGAAAAGCTGGGCCTTGAGCCTATCAGTTTGGTCCTTTTACTGATGGATCCAGCCCATCAGTAAAAGGTCCTCAATATACGGCGAGACCTTATTACAATGGAATATAGGACGTTCGTTGCGTAATCACAGGTTCTTGCCAAAAGAGACAGAATGATTAAAGTTCCTGAGACAGGTACTGAATTCTGCTTTATGTCGATAGTATCCATATGGTGCAAAGTAGTCCGGCTCAATATGGATCGGCGATTCGGCGACAATTATGACAAGGAATTCCATTGGAAATACATTATCAAATTAGAATCCAATCAAAAGAATTGTTGCAACGCCCCACTCAACAAACAACTTATCCCACATAATTTATAAAAGCATATAAATCTGCAAACAAACCACATTGATATCAAATTGCCAGCTTCTAAATAAATTTTTATCGTTTATTAAATAATTATTTTATTTTCTTTGCTCGCTGATATTATCATGTAGCAAAAAACATACTCGCAGTCCCTTATATGTCTGAATCAAATTGTAAATTGAAAAATCATGCTAGACGCCTGACCAAATCTTTTATCGTGCGTAAAATTTCATTACGAATACTATTTATGGCAAAACAAGTCATTTGTTGGGGATCGTTGCAATCGGTAATGTTTATGCATTATAAAAGATTGTGAATGCGTTACCTATCTTGGACACTTGTTAGGCGCGAAACGTGTGCAGACAACTGACGATTAATCGTACCATTTAGGTGTTCCGGAGGATCTTATATTGAACTTGTACTATCGTCATTGCGCCATTGTTTGGTTAGTAAGTAATGAAATCAGATAACAATTCTATGTTTGATTTTCTCGTACAAACAGGAGATTAGATTAGTACAGAAAAGATATTTATCGTACCCCAAAATACATTCAGCTCTTCAGGGACGATGTGTTCAGACGTAATCCTTTTGATCTGTGGGGTAAAATAGATCAATGTTCTTATCGGCGTATTCCAAACGTAATTCCAGTTGAATTAGCACAGGTAATGCCACATCGCTGTCTTGTCCATGATGAATTCGATAAAAATTTACTAAAAATCTAACTTAATCCCTGCGTTTTTCAACATATGATAGTATCCTTATCAAGAAACACTTCAATATTATTTCCTGCTTCAGTTGACTCGATCAATTAGGTCATCGTTGTTGTTCACTTGACGCATTCGTGAATCCAATCTAAAGTATTTATGAGTGTTATCATGGTGCCAAGTAACATATGTGAACCTTTCTCACTGTTTACGCTGATAATGGTTTTATGAGCCGAAAATATCAATATTGACACCTACATTTGTCGATTTAACGTGACTAAGTACTCTTTCGGGAAGATAATTATGAATAAACTATATGATAAGTCAACTTCGTTTCTTTTATGTAGATTCGCCCTGTTATATCGCAACAAATGAATCTAATTGGTTGCAAGGTTCTAAAATGAAAATCGTAATTTTGGTTTTAATTTAAACGATACTTGTCAAGCAACAGAAATTTGCTTAAATATAATATTTCAGATTCTAAGTTATTCCCATTATATTAGCAGTTCTTCTGAAAAGCAATAAAAGATGTTAAACAGTGGAACTCTTCTGCTTCACGAAGTAAGTTGATCAAAAAAAGGCAATGAATCGTGTCGGCCAACCTTCCGCAAAGGAGATGCTTTCTCACTTGTGTGGAAAATCAGGGAGCTTTTGACAAACCCGGGACGTATTTGACAGTACGTAGACAGAAAAGCTTTTGGTTTTTCGTGGCCGGTGTCCATTTCGAATGTAGATCCAAAAAAACCTAATAAGTATGGGATTAAATTTTCCATGTTGTGTGATGCTTCAACCAAATACATGGTGGAGCTTAATCATCTTGTAGAAATAAAACGTGAAAAAAATTGACAGCGTTTCGTTAACAAAAATGCAAACTTCCGACAGTTTAACATACTTTGGCATGATAATTGACTCGAAAATGAGCTTCTTTGATCAAATCAAAACTTCGGCGGATACGGCTGCATCTACAGTATCGACACTCAATTTTCTCTAACAATAACGACAATAAGCTCTGAAGCTTAGCAGCAGGTCGCACTGGAAACGATTGATCTAAGTGAAACTGGCGGTACTGGTTATCACAGGAGTGGTACCAAAAGGTCTCATTGGAATCTGGATTTGAGGTAGAGTGTGTACGAGAACGAAATATGAGGAAAGAAACTGCGCACCCAGTCACTGGCCTAAAACCGTGGTTTAACCGTTGGTCGGGTTAAACCAACTAATTACTACCTGACGCAGCTTCTCAGTGAACAGGGGCATTCCAAGTTTCAGCTTTCCATATTTCGAATTTTATGATCTCCTCATTGCCCGTTTTTCCCACTGACCGTTTTTCCCGCTGCCGCACTGACTCGACGTGTGAAAGATGGGTGAGGCCCCATTTTCATCCTCTGTAGAAGACTGACAACCCCTCACTTAGTAGACAATATGCTAAGATCTAAGAACAAGTCAAACTAAGGTGTCTGAAGTTTGCATCGTTGCAATTGCAACGCTGTCAAAATTTTTCACAATTTATTGTTGGTATATGATTGAACTGTCATGAAACCCTAGTAGAGTGCAAAGAATAATAAGGGCGAATGAAACATTCAACAAGTTCAAGCCAATTTATCCAAAAAACATTCAAGAAGTGAAAAAATTGCAGACCGTTGCATTTGCAACGATGCAAACTTCAGACACCTGTCAAACTACGGTTCTTCCTGTAAAGAACATCTTCAACCACTTGTTTGGCCAAATCAGAGCTTTGCTATATAAGGCGAGTCCTCACTCAGCTTAGTTCAACCCTGCTCTGATCAAAGGATAAATGAAACTATGTATTGAATAATTCCACTTGTGCGGCTCATCTTATAAAGAAGAGTATATTCAACCGCTTTTTGTGCAGAGAAAAGGCGAGTCACTCTCTCTCATTATTCCTTCTCTCATCCATCTGTCTTTACTGGAAGCGCGATCTCTCATTGTCAAAGGCTCTGGACAACCCTAAAGAGGATTTAGTTGGGTTCTCATCGGCATGCAAATTCCTTTGTGCCAGATGGAATCCAACATTCAGGTCATAAATTGTCGTTCGCCTCCTAACCATATGAATATTTTTATTTTTATCGTTCGTTCTTTTATTTATATTTCCAGTAGTCCAGTTGCTGTATGCCACTGGAAGTCTGACACTCAAGGCGTAAATAGCCTTCACCTCCCAAGCACTAAAAATTATTATTTGTATTCTGTTTTATTATAAATATAATTATTAGCTTTAAAAATATTAGAAGCTGTAGTAATAGTACTAGTGATGGTGCCAGCTGTAATAGTAGGAACATTAGCAAGGAACAATCAAAACAAAAGGCCTGCCCCGCCCGTAGGTTCATGTGCATGGCACTACTGTTTTTATATAATTCATCCTGTCATCCCACAGAAACCAGATGATCTGCGCTTGCCTAGCTTGTTAGCTATCTGCTGCAAGCTTAACAGTGTTCGTTTGAATTCTTTTTCATTTTATGCATTGACCCAGGAAAATGTAGCCAATAAATTTATTTTCACCCTTTTCTGTTCTTTGTTAGGAGTTGCTTTGTCTTCCTTTCGTTAACTTGACTTATACTGTGGTAGCTCCTGTCATTCCAAGCGACATATATTTCATCCCCAGAAGTGTTTCTCTAGTGGTTGCAATTGACCCTTTTTCTATTCTGTACATACCACCCACTGGTGAACACATATTTTTTCGTTATCTACAGCCTTAATCTTAATTTCAGCGTAGCTGAGTCATCCGTTTGATTATAAGCAGATCTACTCCTTTCTTTCTATATTTTCATAGCTGATACTGTGCCTCCCTTTCGGGTTGGTCAAGGCCCCTTTGTTATCGTTGAAGGACGCCAATCTTTAATATTTGATAGTACGGTACGTCTATATCTTCCTCGCTATTTTATGTCGTGTATAGTGTCGTCCCTATTGAGCACTCTGTGAAGTGTTAATGTCGATTGGGTCTATTTCATGTTCACGGAACACAGCCTTGGTACGAAAACAATTTTTAACCTTCTTCCAACCTGAAGGAATGCACCCTTTTGATGAAAAAGGCTTTGCATGCTTTCAACAGGGTTCGTGTTGTATCAATATTCGCTTTCATATGCAAGATAGGATAAAATCTCATGTCAGTTGATTAGCATGCTTCGAAATATTTGCTGGTATACAGCACACTTCGTTTATAATCTCCTTCAAAACCTGTGCTATCTTCTGTTTGGGTATTCGTTAATCGTTCATACGATTCGTCTGGCCAGCCCATTGCAGCTTCCGCAGTCTTACAATCGTTCAGGTCTCCGGCTCGTTAAGAAATTCATGCAGCTCATGGTCACAATTATTCGCCTCAAATATTTGTGGATGCTTGGGTTAGGGTCAATGTTTCACAGCCATAACATAGCACTGGTCATACCACAAATTTGTATTCTGCATTGATTTTCAAATTATTTCCTTTCGTGGCGCCGAAGCAACATTTTACAAATGATTTTCCATTTGACGTTCATTCAAATCGTGTGAGGCCCATTCACCGCGCTAATTGATTTTATCCATTGCTTGCAAACGTCTGCTGATCGTTTTCTGTGACATTTTTATGCTTTTGCTAATTGCAGTTAAGTTTGAGTTGGGTCATCATTCAATAACACCTGTAATACCTCCACTATTGAATCGTCGAAATCATTTCACATATGTCCTGATTGATGGCGCGTGTCCACCAATTCCTCCCACCAGCAAACGATGACTTTCTTTCCTTCAGCCTTTTTCTTTCAGTTAAACTAAAAAAGCAATGCGTACCGCAAATGCTCTTTTTCAAGCACAAAATTCGACATGATTGATCAACACATTAAAACAAATACGCTAGTTTGAGTGGACTCAATTTGTGTGTGTGTTTTTAGCTAAACTTCAGACGATCGAAATGACGTATGTGTCAAATTATAACGCTGTGTACTTTTCGCTCGCGCCATCTCTTCGTAAAACCGGAAAAAAAACTTATGCATACACTTGGTAGTTGGTATCGCCGAAAATACTTGTAAGTGAAGGCGCAAGTGCAGTTTCAAGTTCAAACCCATATCATTTTTGCCTTGACCATTGACCATATTCGCGCTTCACTCACACGTCGTTGATGTTCCAACTACCTAAAGAAGAAAGAAAATAAAGCCTTTTAGAAATGGCTATAACTATTATGGTTTAAGTGAATCAAATAAGTGATCATTTTTTTTAATAAAAAATAGTAAAATTGATTTAACTCAAAGTTAGGTTCGTCTGATCATACCACACTGGACAAATCTTCCTCTGAAAAATTTTGGTGCAACACAGCCCACTTTAACCGTTTTCTCTTTTTGGCTTCTGAAAGCTATGGCTTCTTCTTGGCTTTGCAACCTTTATTATCCAAATCTTCTTCTGTCTGTCCGAGCACTTATTGGCTTTCCAGCCTCTTCGCACGAGGCATCAACAAGCTCTGATGAAGTGCTCGATATCGTAACAACATAAATATTGGTTGGTAACTTTATATTATTCCTAATATCCTCTTATAATGTTTTATACTAGAATACGCAAGGAGGTACTAGATATTACTGTTACTAGTATTATTCTGGACTCCTTGGTTAAAAGATGGCATGTATCCGAGGAAACCACCATGTCAAACCATTAAATTCTGAGGTATACCCTGGAGGGGCTAAGAATGGAGACCATTATGACTAGGAACCCAAGACGCACCGATTGAGCATTGTTCACCACCCATTTGCAGGGAAATCTCCAGCATGTCTCTGTCAAAAGGACCCCCAGAATTAGTCTTGAACTTGAGCTTACTGTAGATGAAGTTAACAAGGCTATTGTGAATGCCTTTGAGGAAAGCTGTCTTGAACGCGTCGTAATCGAGGACAAAGAACCCGTGTGGTGAAATGAAGAATTAGTTAAACTTAGAGTGCAGGTGCGGAAACTTCACAAAAAGGTAAAACGTACCAACGATTGGGACGAATGCCATAGAATTCAACATACTACGGGAAAGAAATTCGAAGGGCAAAACGTTAGAGTTTCAGATCTTTTTGCGAGAATGTTAAGAAAACCCCTTTTGGCAGCTAGACTACACAAATCTTTGTCTAAGGAGGGAAATAACTTTAACATTGCACTAAGGAAAAGTGACGGCAGTATCACGGAAAATCAAAAGGAACGCAATCTACTGCTCATAGAAACCCATTTCCCGGGAAGCTCTGCAATAAATGAAGGTATTGACGAGATGGTACAAAAAAAAAGACAAAATAGCTCGGAGTGGAAGGAGGCTTTGACCATATGTACGAGAAAACGTATGAAGTGGGCTTTAAACTCTCCAGCCCTTTAAATCACCGGGAATAGATGGGGTGTATCCAGCCCTTATTCAGAAGGGACAGTATCTGCTTACATCGCACCTGATACGCGATAGATAGAAGTATAGTAGTATGGATAGTGATAGACTGGATAGTGGTAGCCTGGCATTGGGATGTATACCAAAGCCATGGAGGCAGGTAAAAGAAGTATTTATACCCAAAATGGGCAGAAATGCTAAAATTAATCCAAAGTCTTGCCGACCGATTAGTTTAACGTTGTTTATTTCCAAAACGATGGATAAAGTGGTAGATAATTATATAAGGACAACTCACCTAATCAAATATCCAATTCATTCAAATCAACACGCATAAAGGACGGCAAAATCAACAGACATCGCACTTTACGAGTTTACTCGCAGAATCAAAGAATCCTTAGAATACAAAGAGGTAACACTAGGTGCATTCCTCGATATTGAAGGGGCCTTTGACAATACCAGCCATGATGCGGTAAAGAGGGCGCTGATGAAAAGGGAGGTTAATTCTACCCCTGTTCGCTGGCTGTTTCGATCACTGGCGGGGCGAACCGTCGTGTGTGAAGTGAGATCAAGCACCATCAACGTACGTACGGATCGTGGATGCCCACAAGGAGGTGTTCTTTCACCACGACCATGAACTCTTGTGGCAGATGAAGTCTTAGGCAAACTGTCAGAAGCTGGGGTGATGTATCACGCGTATGCGGATGATATCGCAATTCTATCCAGAGGAGAGTACGAAGGGACATTGTGTGATATAATGCAGGGGAAACTTCGAATTGTGAACAGCTGGTGCCAGGAGATAGGTCTAAGGCTTAACCCCAATAAAACCACACTGGTGCCGTTTGCAAGAAGAAGAAATATGAACCAACTCCGCACCCTATATCTAAATGGGCCGGAGATTGAGTATAAGAATCAAATTAAGTATCTCGGATTGTAGTTGGAAGGCAGGCTCAGGTGGAACCGACACATTGAGGGAGTGTCAGAGCTGTCAGAGCTCTGATGGTGCGCAGGAACATGACAGACAAGTCCTGGGGTAACCCGGATCATCACCTACGGAGCAGTGGCCGGGGAAGACAAAATCCAACAACGCAAGTCGAGGCTTGCACTCGATCGAGTTCAGCGTTTGGCATGTGTCTGTATCACCGGAGCTATAAAGTCATGGCCCACGGCAGCTCTCCAGAAAATCTTAAACCTATCGCCACTCCATTTGGTAATAGAAACAGCAGCGACATCTACAATGTCAAGAATCTTCCATGAAAGAAGAGAAAATCGCCTCAGAATTCGGCACAAGGACCAAGCTTAACAAGTGAAGGTGTCCCCATTCATATATGCACCGTCTGATCGCATGACGTCGGCATTCAGCTTCCACAACAATTTTTGTTAGATGATGAGTGACAAGAGGGAATGGAGCGTTGAATCCAATATGCAACTCATAGGACGGAATACAATCAGGTGGTATACGAATGGTTCCGAGACATCAGAATTCGGGCCTGGCACCAAATACTACAAACCGATGGGAAAAATGCCAAGTTTATTTCTGGTTGAAGTATAATATCTATATATATAATAGCTATAATATCCGATAGCCAAGCAGCCTTAAGAGCACTAGAATCCCCAGTGATTACATCGAGGATGGTTCTAGATTGTTGCAATACACTCAACAAATTGGGTGCAGACAATAGGGTTACCCTATACTGGGTGCCGGAGCACGCAGGTATCGAGGGTAATGAGCAAGCGGACCAACTGGCGAGGAAAGGAGCATCGACAACATTCATCGGTCCTGAACCCTTCAGCGCAACTGAAATGAATTTCATTCACAGGGCCCTAAAGGAAACTGAGGATAGAGAATGCGAATGGGCTCTGGAATAGGTGTCTGAAATTTGCATCGTTGCAAACGCAACGCTGTAAAATTTTTCCACTATTTCTTTTAAGTAGATTGTTAAAATAGAACGAAAACCTATAGGAGTGCAAAATATTCAAAAATGCGATTAAAATTGACTAAAATTTTACGTCAAATTATCCAAAAAACAGTCAAAAGGTAAAAAAAATTGGAGACCGTTGCATTTACAACGATGCGAACTTCAGACACCTTCTGGAATTGACTTCCAGGGCTTTGAATGTCGAAGCTGTTCCTCGGCGTTTATGACGAGAAGAAGTTTCGAGCGTGCATCGAAATGAATAAAAGAAAGCTAAGAGTCTTTACTGGGATCTGCACACTTGGGAGGCATCTCAAAAGGATGGGCTTGACAGCCAATGATGAGTGTAGATTTTGGAATCTTTGGAGGACACACCAGAGCATCTGCTGGCACACTGCGACGCACTGTCACGTAGAAAAAGAGACAGTTTAGAAAGCTGCTTCCTTGTCGAGGAGGAATTGGGACGCCTGAGGCCTATGAATATCATTGAATTTCTCCGAAAGAACGATATGCTTGAGGCGCTCTAGAAGCACCGGAAGCGGGGGCACAATAAAACTGTAAGTGTTGACGTGCACCATCCCCGACAGTAAATCAATCAAATCAATCAATATACACTCTAATAAAGATGATCGATGCATGTAACCTTCTTGTGGGATAAATGTATTCTTATTTTTTAAATGAACGACTAATTCCTTTACGTTAGCGGACTCTCTCGTCGAGCCAACATTCCCCTAAGACATTGTTTGAAACGTCTTAAAGATAAAAATGATACATGATGTGTTATGAAAAAAAATTACAGATTTGTTTCACAGTATAAAGCCCACTTCTGACACCATTTCCGACAATGCATTGGTATCAGCTAGTCAGTGGCACAGAGATTGATACATATGCAAATATTTTTATTATTTAAATGTTAAATTAAAGTGTAAATTTTTCTTGGATGTTTAATTTAATAACTGAAGTAAAGGTTATATCTCGCCGCTGATAATTGACAGCTGAACTTGAACATTGCATTCCACGCTCGTGTCGAATCTTAATTAGTGATGTCATCCAATCATCAAGAATTAATAAATGCACTCATTAAGTCATAACAAGTTATTAACCTGTTTGGCGTTAAACGTATTTTTACTCATATATTTTACGAATCATAATTGTAATCTGCATATCACACATATTCTAAACATGTGAAAACCTCCTACAATATTCTACGATATCATTTATGCATCCGAAAATCGAATGGGATACTCATACGAATACACATACGCGGTATATCAACAATTGACACAGGTGAGAGTGAAAAAAAGAAGAAAAAATAAAAGTTATAATTAGGGCGACAGATTTGTTTACTACAAGCTGTAAGCAAGTGGCGTATTAACTTACAAGATGCAACCTTCAGACTGTTGTGACTAACAATTCTATTTTATTCGATATTTTTATTTCTGATTATTTTCTTGTTTATTCATCATATGCCTCGTTAAAGTTTTAATCGTCGGTTAGTACCCTGTAAGCATTTGTGTAAATTAAATTCATTTCATGGCTAGTTAACGTGAATGTTGCGTTCAAGTTCTAATAACTTTAAATTTTCTCTTATGCTATTTTCACTGCGAGTGAATGAATGGTAGAGTTAAAGTTATGAATAGATATTGATTTGCTCTATTTTCACGAAACCACATTTTTTGAAACCTTGAGACACTTCCGAATGTAATAAAATTTCATTATCTACAGTTTATAAACCGTGCTTAATAGTTAATGATATACTGACACGATTTGACTTTAGTCAGTTGAACATACTCGAAACCCCAGAACTCAATGACGCAAGTCGAAATTTCTAAATTTAGTGGACGAAGAGCTCTTTCTTTTTTAACATGAATTTCTCACGCAGTAGAGTGAGTATCTGCGGCCTTAAAAACTTATCACACGAATTTTTTCTAGAATTTTAACTGATCTATTTGTCACCTTACATCCTGTGCATTAAACACTAATCAACTAGAAGTTTCACACATGTGTTCACTCCACGGGCGATGAATTTATCTCGAGATGACACACTTTGAGGAAATTCAAAATCGATGAGACATCATCGATTCAGAGGTCCTTTTCCGGAAATGCTTTGGTAAATGCTCACAATGATAGGAAATCAGTATCGGGGGAAATCTCTCATTGATACATGAAAAAATAAAAAAAATAAAATTTTATTGCATGTCTAAAGTGCGAAGTATGATAAAATTATTTACGTTCTTGTTCAAAACCCATACGCAAAATAATGGAGCAATTTTGCGTTGAATTATCGCTGGAATTTTTTTCCTCCGGTATAGATATTCGTGTCCATAAATTCACAAATGAAAAAGACATCTTGCACAATAGATTTTTATGCGTTGTCCTCGTCTCTTCTCTTCACTTGGCTCCTGTGCGTTCGTTTGTAAAAATAAAATTCTAAGCAAGAAAAACCTTCCATGTAAATCGTAGTGCGTGACATGAAAAATATATTGATCAGGGAATAATACTATAAAAGAAAATCCCCAGCCAACACTTGACCGTGTGAAAATTCATTGGCCTGAGAAAACGCAAGAGAGAGAGAAAAAAACCGAGAGTGCGAGACACGTGAAACAATTGACCTTGAGTTTTATTAGAAGCAATTTAGAGGCACATCAATAAAATGCTAAAGTACCAAAAAGGACATACGGTATCAAGGATTCGTTTTCCAACCACCGCGGCGTGCTATAAAGCCACCTCAAATATCATATTCAAGAAAGTGTTTATGATACAATAATGATAAATAATGATGCAATAAAGTTTTGTTTGATAGCTAATTTAGTTTGTGATTAGAATTTTTCCATGAAAAGTTTGTAATATAACCACATTGCAGATTAAATCAGGATCAGAGTAGTCGTCAACTCAAATATTAGGTAACTCTAATTGCGAAGGCAGAACAAATGGAAAACAGAAAAAACACATCTCCGCATTGATATTCGAGGCTTTTCTGCAAAAGGATAACGATTCGCAATTTGAATTAATCATTGTTCAAGAATCTTAGATTTCAGATCTTGTTGTTGGACAGACACACTTTTGTAAATTCATTTCTTTAATGACATAATATTCCTTTCGTAGCTAAACAATAGCCTTCATGAAATTAATATCTTCGACGAGCACGTGTCTTCAGAAAAGTATGCTAATTTCCTTTATCCTTAAAGGAGAAGACCAAAAGTAAGCAATAAAGTAAGGGTCAACGATTGCGCTCTTAACATTGGATTGGCCATAAAGGAAGGAAAATAACAACTGTCGCAAACATCTTTATTAATGTTAATTAACGCGGGATCGAGATTGCTTAAAGTTACATTCGATCAAAAATTTTGGCAAAATGTTTTGGAATTACAAAAGACAAGTAACGCGGGTAACGCGCACTCGCACAGCCACTTTTGGGTGAAATTACGCAGTAAGGTAATTCAGACTGCGCAAATCTATCAATGACTCTTAAAGTTAGAAAATCAAATTATTTAATTATTTTGACAAACAAGTGTCATATAAGAAAAATCCAGTGCCAGTACACGCTGTAAAATCTTCACGCCAACATTCGCCACAATGAGACCAATCGATTCAATCCTGGGTAGTTGTCACTATGTATATTTCATAATAACCAACGCAAGATCAACTTTTGGTTTTCTTGAGTGGTTTCTTTGCAAGTTTTGGGGGCTTACTACTTTCCTTCTTGCTTTTTTATATATCTTCACTCTTTTTTTCAATTTGCATTATATCTTATATTTGGTTACCAGAATTAAAAAATATCCGTTATTTTAATTGTTTTTGGATCTTGTGTACAGCTTAAGGATGGAACAGGTACATGAAATGTATAAGTTTCTTCGTTACTGACTTCTAGAGTACGTCTTCCTGCATCATCTACGATTTGTTGAGGACACTGAGAACGCTTTGAAGATATTGTTTTTTAGTTCGGCATCTTCTAATGAAAATAAAATTATAATTTTAATGCCATTATTATAATAAATCTGAAAAAATGCTCAGTGCAAATATATGAAAGGCAAAAACAAGTCGGTTCCGCCCCATCTTCGCGCATGCTTACCACTTCGCTCTCAGCCCTCTAACTAATAACATTTAACCCCGTGAGCTTAAAATAAGCATGCAACCAATGCATGCCGGGCGGTGAAGCCGGCAAAAGCCATGGTTAGGTTATTTAAAAAACATCTCTATTTTGAAAGAAAATTGTTCAAAATGTTTCAAAATAACATCAAAAAAGATATTTATAAAGAATTGTGGAAAGAGCTCAAGCTGGTTTCGAACACGCGTCCCTGCCGCTTCTCATCAGGTGCCAACTCACAGGCTGGGACGCGTCGATTGGCTTTTAGGAAAAAGTTCAAAGCTGTAGAGCAATATTAATAACTAGTAAATAACCAGTCGACATCCACCTAAGCTGGTAGTGCCAATCTACGCGTCCCAGCCTGTGAGTTGGCACCTGATGAGAAGCGGCAGGGACGCGTGTTCGAAACCAGCTTGAGCTCTTTCCACAATTCTTTATAAATATTAAATTCACTATCGAGGTATTCGAAACATTTGATCAGAACTTCCGCACCCATGAGTCTTCGCTGAGTTAGCTTAGCAAGGGTATAATTCACTTATAAGTTGTAAGTGAAAAGGGAAAATTGATCTACCAAAAACTTCTGAAATCAAAAAAGATATTATTCAAGCAACTTCCTTTTCAAAGCACCTCCGTTTGCAAAGCGTGTTCCTATTTTTTTCGTGTACTAAACTCCCATTCATTCGCGCTTCAAAACATGACTGAAGTTAGCCGCAGATGTCTTTCAATTTCCATTGTGCTAAGGTTGCACATTCTGAACACAGTCTGAAATCATGAAGAACTCTACCCTAATTAGTTTGGATTAAATTTGGTAGGACAGTAATTTCCACAAACAACTAAATCCATTCGTTTTTTGACCAATACGTTACTAACACAACGCTGTCAATTTTTTTCACTTTCGGTCTTCTTTCGATAATAGACGATAATAGCGCAAATTAGTTGAAATTGGGATAATAATCAGCAAAAATTCCAGTTCATAAATTGAACAAAAATTCAAAAAATTTAAAAAAATCGAGACCGTTGCGATTGCAATCATGCAAACTTCAGATATCTTTAAAATGGTCTGTCTGAAGTGCCTGCACTTCAATATCAATCAATAAGCAGATTCTTAGGTCTGCTCATACTCTCCTTATCCTTGCTAATAGACTAATAAATTCTAAGTTTGCAATTACTGGACTGATGGGCATGTAAAGGGGACCAGTTCGAGCAAAAATTGACTCACCGGCTGGGAACGCATTGATTGTCACTACCAGCTAGATGGATGCTGTCTGGTTATAACCGTAACGGACGGCCCAACCTTTGAGTTGGCACCTGATGAGAAGCGGCAGAGGCTCGTGTTGGAAACCAGCTTGAGCTCTTCCAACCTCTCTTCCTAATGTAAATTTCTCGTTCAAGCTATTCGACAAAATTGATCTAAACTTCCGCACCTCTGAGTCTTACGCTTAAATCAGCATAGCAATGGTATAAGTCACTTACAGTTTGTCAGTGAGAATGGATAAGTTGATCTACCTCATAAAGCATCTAGGAAAAATTGACTGCTGATGAACAGAAAGCGAAGCTCTCAGCAAAGTGCTTTATGAAGTTTAAATTTTTTCTGTGAGTACCTGCCTAGAACAGCCCTCACCACATAGTCCATTCAAACAAGAGATGAGCTTCTTCAACTCCAACCGTCCCCAATAACATCGTTAACCGATTTACATTGAAAAACTTGCCCTTTTATACTGTTACATGCAGAACTCAGCTATTCCTATCGCTGTCAGAGACTATTCTAGTCTCAGACAAACCTATGCACCACAATACTCCCCGAAGGGTTGAAACGAAATTAGCTGGCCTTATTAGCTTATGTAGATAGAAGCCTATCAGGTACCCGTCGTCCAACGAGTCGCAAGGATACTCCATACGCTAGTATCTAGCATGCTCGACCACTATGCTTCGAACTAATATCCTATTTCTAGTGTTTTCACTAAGCGCCTACATCTGTCTGGTTCACTGCCGCACCTCGAAAATTCGCAAATTTTCCACTTTGCAGGTAAAAAATGTTAGGATTTCGACTGTTATGTTTTCGAGAAAGGTTTCGACTGATAATAAATTTTCTTTTTACCTGTTTATAAATACATTCTTCTGCTGTAAGAAGACACAATCTGTCAAAAGTTGTCCATTAACATTTCAGAAATCAGAGAACGTCCATCGGAAGTAGTTTTTTTAGAAATTTTAAATATGGTGTTAAACCAAGAACAAAAACACCGTATTACAGCACTAAGTGGAGAAAACTATTCGAAAAGAAGAATTTCTCAAATAATTGGATGCAACGAAAGCACAGTGCGACGTTTTTCTTAAATCAAGAAACCGGAAGTATACAGAGGAAAACCGGAAGTGGGAGACTAAGAATTACTACACCGCGGGAAGATCGATCGTTGGAAGAAATGTGCCTGCGAATCCGGTTCCAGACTGCTAGGGAACTGAGGAGAGACCTTCAGGAAAAGCTGGGAATGCAAATCAGCAGAAGAACTGTCTCCAGACGCCTAACGAATATGGGTCTTCAAGCTCGCCGACCTGCCAAAAAGCCGCTCTTAACAGCAGCTATGAAGAAAAAACGGTTAGAATGGGCCAAGGAGCATAAAAAATGGACGGTTTCTGATTGGCAAAATGTCATATTTTCTGATGAATCGAAGTTCAATTTGATTGGGCCCGAGTTCAAGGAGCCACAGTTCGAAGGAGATCGAAGGAACAATATTCCGATGAGTTCATTCTCCGAACAGTCAAGCACTCACCTTATGTTATGGTATGGCGATGCATAACCTATTATGGAGATGGACAAATTTTTTTGCTAGTGGGTTCCGTAAATGCAGAAAAATATCATCAAAAAAGGTATGGTTCCAACAATCGAGGAGTTGAGCTACCATGTTGAAAACCCACTTTTTCAAGACGATAGTGCACCTTGCCACCGAGCTCGCTCTGTAAGTAAACCCTTAGGTTCGATCTAAAAATGCATTCTAATGATCATTGTGTACTCACAGGAAACACAATTAAAAGAAAATCTGAGGGTAGTATCGGTTTCCTGGCCAGGAAACAGCCCAGACCTTTATATCATTGAAAATTAGTGGAAAATTACGGAGCGAAAAATCCAAGAGAAGTGTCCGAAATGCATCGAGGAGTTAAAAATTATTTTAAATAAACCAAGAACCAGATCCAAAATATCTATGATTCAATGCCCAGAAGAGTGGAGCTGTTTTGATAAATTAAAAGAAAAGAAGAAGAGTATACAGAAAATTTTTCAATTCTTAGAATATCTGAACGTAATTAAAATAACAAACTAAAAAAAAACCACCTTATTAATTTTATTACCATTTTTTTTTTAACAAAGGTCAAAACAATTTGATCTTGGGGTTTTCCACCTTTTTAGCGGAAATCTACCTGCCCGCCAACCCTAAGACTTTTTCTTAGATTTCTAATATGTTTTTACAGGTAAAGGTTATAGAGATCAAATAATTAAAAAAAAAATAAAACCGTACAGGTAGCTTTCCTTTTTTTTTCTTAAATTTTGCATGAGTAATGAAATGCTTCCAATGCGGCTTTTTTGGCCATGAGTGTAGCTAAAAAAAATTTATTTTTTGTAGATTATTCTGATGATAAAAAAGTATATAACACCCTTGACACTGGTACACAATGGGTTGTAGAAGATATAATTTACAACAAATTCTCAATACGACAGGTCGGAAATTGAGATGCGAAACACTTCGAAAGTGACAAGCGTACTTTATGGGCATCGTGTTTCAAGATAATATCTTTCTTTGGTACACTTTCAATATAGAAAGCTAGAGCGACTGCAAGCTTTTAACAGAGGAAATTATCTAAATAAAAGCCATTGCCTTAAATAAATGCCCAAAACGAATAATTTCAAAAAATAGCAGGCAATTCATGGATATTCCATGTTTTTATTCCATGTTCTACGTGTATAGTTTTTGGTTTTTTCCTAATTTCAAATTGAAATTTGATTGTTCACGCACCAATTTCTGAAATTTGTGAAATTTCCTACAATTTGCGCAGAAATCTCACCACTTTGGAATTTTATTAGTTTCCAACTTTGTTCAAGTGAAAAGCGATCCATTTCGTAAATGCCAAATTTAAAACTAACTAACTGTCACATGTATCATTACAAGATTGTCACTGTCATCATAACATTACAAGATAATCAATAGTTCCAATTTTAAACATTAGATGGCCCATCCTTTACCTACGAAAGTGGATTAACAATATAGTGGTTGATTGTTGTTTGACGATGGAACGTCAGGATCGAAACCGATTTCACAAGAGACAGTTGCTTAAGAGAAGTTTTGCAGAAAAGAAGGCTTCCCAAATCTTGGCAGGTTTTTGCAAATGAAATTCTAATAAACACTATTACATTACAACATTAGAATACAGCCTATACACTAATTGTATCATTTCTGATTGTTTTTGTTAAATAACGATTTCCTAATTTTTACATGATAGTCAGAAATGGGTATTGTGTAAACTTTAATTATTAGTGGATAAAAAACCGATTCAAAATAAGGAGGTGAAAAACCAAACTCCAATAAATCATAAGTTAAGTGAGAAACGGAAAAAAACGTTTCGATTTAAAGTAAGGAGGCCCAGAAAGCCAATAATTCAATAACGAAATTTAAGAGAAAAAAATGGTTATTTATGCAAGTTTGCGTTATCTGCTTGATTAAAAGCAAATAAAATGATGAAAATCAATAACTGGATCAGCAAATTGAAAAGACCAAGTAAAAGGACTCAAAGTTTAATTGCAAACTTTCAAAAATGATCTCGTTACCCATCATGCAAATTCATAAAATTTATGACTGAAATGAAATTTCTCTTGGCTTTCCATTCTTTGCACCAACTAAACGTCCTTAATCATTTCACAAGGCCTCTTTACTTGTCCTTGGCATATTCAAAGTACAAGTCGGGAAGTAAAAACCAGATAATTTATTGTACGTTATTGAATCCCGAACAAGTAATTACATTTGAAAGTATGCAATTATGCAGCAACGAATAATCAAGGCATCAAAGTGTCAGTGGATTGTCAAGTAATCAGACCACGAAATGTGAATTTATTAAGTTAATCTGAAACATTAAATATTGGGAATGGATTAGCCTGAAGCTGTTCACTCTATACGCTATCGATTTTCTAGGCTCTGTGTGCAAGCAAAGCAACCATGAACCGAAACAAGGCTAGAAAGGAAGAATGGTGTGCGGTACGATTGGAAAAAACCTTCCTTGTGTTGAGAACAGGATACCATTACTTTTGCGGAAACACTCAATCAATTCTAGTCGTCGAATGTTTGCGTTGAGGTCATGTTTAAATTGATTTATAAGGATTTTCTCTGGGGTTTTCAATTTGAATATTGGCAGAGCTTTCTTTTTGATTAGGAGGAAAATCTGTTCTGTTTGCATTTGATTATAGATTCAATATGCTTTGATGAAATTCGAGATTTGAAAATGGTTAATGCATATCCGTAATGAGTTTAGAGAATTTTCCACATTTTCATCAAGTACATATTAGGTAATCCACGTGTAATATTTACATTGCATTGCTGTACCTACTTGTGTATCATCACAATTGTCTAGACGTCGACATTGAGGTATTCTCATTCATTCCGCATACATTTTTCCGTTTACCTTTAACTTACTTCAAGCTTTATTATAACTTCTGTGAAATTGCATGCATTACATGAATATTGTGTTCAGCAGCAGCAAAGTCGACATATTTAATATTACATGATAAAAGTTCGTAATGGAGATTACACGCTTGCTTCTATTTGCACTTTGTTGAAGCTATTTACGCTTTAGTTAATCCAATGAGAGTACCAAGTTAGGATTATCATGCACCTAATACTAGAAAGCGTGATAAACATATGAGCATGTATGAAATCGTGGAATAATGTGATTACTCTGTTTTATCTTTATAAGTGATTATGGGAGTTGCTTCATATAAAGTAGGTTATATTCATCTAACTCAAATTAGGGATATAAAGCTGGAAGCTTTTGGGAATAAATATGTTATCTTGATTGCTTTATAAAGTTGACATACATCAAAATTATTGATCTTTGTATTTTTTATACAGACAAGCCTTATCAGATTTAAGGTTAGTACCCAGCAACAGAGTAATACCACAAATCTCAAAAAAAAAAAATTGAAAATTTGTTGGGTTATGCAAAGTATCACAAAGTATCTCATAATGTGAAACTCACTATCAATTCAATCGAACAAAATTATATCAATCGTTAATCCTTTGTGACCTATTCAGATGTCATTCGCACTCCACCAGCGTAAGATATAAAGAAATAATGCTGTCAGAGTAACAGATAATAACTCACCGCCTATATTGCAGCGATGACTAAATGAAATTATAGCTTTAAGTATTCCGAAAATAAGACAGGATATCTTGGTTTTCGGCCGAAGATGAATGAACAGAGCATCAAACGCACACAATCCATTTAATTTATATATATTTTCTAAATATTGATTAAACATTAGACTCGGTATTGAAATGAGCCTTGAAATGGAAATGAACATATTTTATCTTCCTTGATTCTCGTTTAAATTTTTTTCCAGAAACTTACTATATAAATCCACCAACTAAGCAAACCTCGTTGGTAAAACCAATTTTATCTCAAACTTAACACCGTGCAGAACCAGCAAACCAGTTGTTAACATGTCTCTTTGATCCTTCCCTGATATCAAAGAACCCCTGAAATGAAGGTGCCTGAAGTTTGCATCAAACGCAACGCTGTCAAATTTTTGCACTATTCCTTTTAAGTCGGTAACTTCAATGAAATGAAAACCTAGAAGAGTGCAAAAACGTCAAAACTGCGAATAAAATTTGCCAAAATTTTATGTCAAATTATTCAAAAATCATTAAAAACTTGAAAGTTGCGTTTGTTACGATGCAAACTGCAGGAATCTTGAAAGGAAAGCTATATAATATAGCTTTCTATGAATCAATAAATAGTAGACTACTTCTTGGATTTTGGATTTTGGAAGTGAATACCATCCAATCGATGGAAAAACCATAAATACTTTGTCGTTGTTTGAAAGTGAACAAAGAAGCAAAACCTGGAGAAAAAAAAGGGGGGGGGGGGGGTAAATTTAGGCACTATAGCCATCAATAAGTTTCCTTAAGTTAAGATGAAGATGCTTAAATATTTGTAGCTAATATTCTATGCATTCTTTTCCTTCTGAATATTCAATTTATTCTCAAGTCAAAAAAAAGAAGAAATAAATCTAGCAAAATATAAAAATATACAAATCTAGCAAAATGTACAAAATCTGACCCACAATATATCTCACACACACGAAGCTCACTATCAATATTGTTTTGAACTCATTAGAATTTTTGCAGGCATCATTTTAGGCATGAAATCATTTTATTTATTCTATTTTTAAATATTTTTTTTTTTGTTTTGATATCATATTTGACCTGAAATTCTCGTAAATTTTATCCGAATATTTGAAATATTTGCACTCTTTTTGCCTTTAAACCATCTTCTAAAAAGAATCAATGAAAAAAATTTGACAGCATTGCGTTTGAAACGATGCAAACGCCAGATATGTTTATTTTTTGATAGTTGGGCCAAGAAAGCTGTTTACGCCCTGAGTAAGAGACTCACAGCAATTGATCCTGTCTACCCAAGTCTACCCTGCAAACATCTTCCTACTCACAATGAGGACCCAGGCTGGAACTGGTTGCCACATAACATCGTGCTAGGCTTTTATTTTCTGGGCATTTGGCCAGGTAATGGTTTGGGAATTTTGAGGAGTCGTAGTCATTTAAGGTGTCGAAGCTGCTGTAAATGCTACCGTTCTTCCCCCTGCGTTAACCTGTGGTCTAAGACTCTATCAACAGCTTACTGTTGACTTGAGGAACATTCTTTGTTTGTTCATATATTCAAATAATAAGTCTACAGCACAATAAGAACTTGAGCTTATAATACTATTACCTATACAAAAAAGTTTTAAAGGATTTTTTTTTTCAAGTTTGACGCTTTATTGTGTTAAAATTTGTTATAAATTCATTTTCAATGTATTGTCCATCGCTGGCCACCTACTTTTCCCATCTTTCTGGTAACATACAGATTCCTCGTCGATAGAACGACTCATCTTTTGAGGCTATCCGTGAATCCATGCAATTTTGGAGTTCTTCAAAAGAGCGAAAGTGCTGTTCCTCAAGAGCATGCGTCATCGACGAAAACAAATAGACGTCGGATGGAGCAATTTCCGGGCTTCACGGTGGGTGGGGTAGGACTTCCCATTTAAGCGTTTAATAACTTCATCGTGTCTTCACTCGTATTGCGGCCGTTTTTGTTTCAATGCTCGGCTCAAAACAATTAATTGCAGTCGGTAAGGGTTATCCTGTTGTGGTTTCACCTTGTTTTAACAGTTCATAGTCGATAACGCCCAAGTGATCCCACCAAATACAGAGCATGATCTTTCCATTGTGAATTTGGCGTAGATTTTGGCAATTTTGGCGTCGATTTTGGCGTATGATTTTTATAGGGTTATACTTAGGGTTATTGTAATGAACCCATTTTCCATAACCTGTAACAAAACGATGCACAAATCACTTCCTTTTAGCCGTTAAAGCAGCTCTTTATAAACGTAAAAACGTCTCTCGGCGTCAATTCATACGGCACCCAATATCCTGGATTCTGGATCATTCTTATGGCTTTTACACGAACAGACATAGCTTGTTGAGTCATTTCTAATGCGTTTGTTCTTGCGTTTGGCACGAGTCTTCATCCAATAGAGCCTCCAATTCGGCATCCTCAAACTTTTCTGGTCATCCTTCTCGCTCTTTGTCGCTTTGGTATTAAAATCACCAGTTCTAAAACATCGAAACCAGTACTCACATGAAGATGATCTCCATAGCCTTCCTACAGCACATCACGACTTTCAGCTGTAGATTTCTTCAAATGAAAGCAAAGAAGCAATCCTTCCCGCAAATTGTGTTTTGTTGGCATAACAGTTGAAATATTCGGAGCACAGAAAAACTATGTTGTTTACAATTCAGGAAAATGACACATCATGAAAAACAAAGCCTAATTATGAGGCTTCAAAATGAAGTTGATTGCAATATTGTCCGTTTCGATTTAATGTCAGTGACGTCATATCTTGAAAATCTTTTGAAACTTTTTTATACAGGTAATAGCATTAGTTACAATAAAGATTACAAAGAATTAAAGACCTGTTCACTTGACTTCAATATTATAGTCTCTACAATTATTCAGCAGGAGTATCAGCTCAGATTTGATAAATTTAAAATCTTTTGACAGACATCTCTTCCAGTTTCTTTCAATGGAATTCATTAAGTAGATCAAAAGATATGACTTACTCAGTAGAGTATCAATTAGTTTGATCGGACCATGTACGAAACGGGCATCTTCGTCTGTTTATAACATATTATCAAGTCAGGCCGCCTCACTATTTTACGATAGCACCGTCAGCTCCAAATCTTACAGGGATATACCACAAGAGCAGACTTGTCAATATCGCATTGTACGAAATAAAGAAAAATAAACACGTAAAATCTTCATTAAAACTGTGTTGACAATCGCTTCACGCGAACTCCTTTATATATATTTATATATATATATATATATATATATATATATATATATATATATATATATATATATATATATATATATATATATATATATATATATATATATATATATATATATATATATATATATATATATATATATATATATATATATATATATATATATATATTAGAAAAACCATCAATCCTTTTGCAAAACCTTGTTTATTTTGCATTATGGCCGCTCACATGAGAAAAATTAGCCGTGTTATCAAGATCAAAGAAATCGTGTCTATGCATTTTTTTGCACATTAACGTCATAATCATGCTAATCGGTTTCTTTGACCTCGCGTGGTGTAACATAACAAGAGTTCGCTACGCAGGGCCAAACAATCATCAAAGAGTACTTTCGCGGTCTAATCCGGTGTGCACGTGATGTTGTTTGGCAGAAGAGACTGAAGTTTTCACAAATTTTGACAGAAATTGTCAAAACCCAAATAATTGCCACCTGCCAGAGTGACTGGAAGGTGCAAAATTGACAAGCAAGTTCCAGTCTGTCAGTCAGTCAGTCAGTGCACAGCAACGTCAATGTCATGGTGACAGATTTCTTTATTTGATGTGGTGTGGCAAGCAACGAAAACATCACAATGTTCAAAAAATTATCAAAAAATACTATAGGGATGTCCTCGGTTACGTTCATAACGCTATATGTCGCAAGGGACAGGAGTAATGGTCAACAGCACGTTGTAGCTTCCATTACGACAATGCTTGAGCAGATTTCTCTGATTTGATTCTGTAATTTTTTGGCAAAAACAAGATATCTGTGGTTGAAAATCTTATTTGAGCTCCTAATGTAATCCCCTGCGGCTTGTAGCTACTTTTTCTTTTTTCTTTTTTCATTGCATTTTCTACATTTTACATCACTTTCGTGGCTTACAGTTCAAATTAGAGTCTTGTTCGAATTTCTTTTCGTGTCGCAATAAGTGTTTAATCCTGTCTTCAAAGCTTATACATTGTAGTTTTGCGTTATTTGAACAATTTTTTATTTTTGCAGCATTCAGCTCCACTTTTCTTTGTCTGCTTGCCTATAATCTGGGTTTATCTACGTGATAAGCAGTCTGAAAGTCTTATCAAATATGTGTTGAAATTTGAATGAAAGCAGTGAGATTCATATGCATAAAGAGTTTGTTTATGGATTCTTCTATTATATATGTCTTTGTAAGACGACGTGTAAAGCGGAACGTTTGAGTTATTAGAATACCAGTGTCCTTATGTACCCCTTTGTGATTATATACAAAGTACAGCATATATGGCAAATTGTGAATCAAAATTGTTGACAAAGAAAATTTTTGAACACAGAACACATGCTTGGAATCATGGCTTGGCTTTTCTCGCTTTAAATTTTTCATCATATTTTCTGGTTCTGCAACTAGAATCCAAACATAAAATTTAAAAAAAAAGTTCAATTCAAATTACTTGATGGAAAATTAGGTTAAAAAATAGCCAAAAATCCTTGAGTTTATAACCCGTTAAAATCCACCGATCTTATTTGCTTCGTTGAAATGACTTTTCTATAAACCAAAAATAATGTTGAATTTCATTTAAAAAATTACTATAATGACAAAACTTAATTAACCTAATCCAGATAGCGTTTCGTTTGCCAATTTTCAGTAAAACTGGCAACGAACTACATAGAAAGCTACATGAAAACGACAATCCGGTATGATTTTATTTTCTTTTATTACAAACACGACCTTGTAACATAAAAGAAAATTTTTTTTAAAAAATTGATATGAGCCTAACATATGTATGCATACATACCAGATTGATACATACATGCTTTAACAAATTCTCAAAACAAACACCCCCAATAAAATGAATGTGAATTTTCATTCTTTTATGTTTTTTTTTTCTTTCTTTCTTCGTCATGATTTATGATAACTAAATCAACTTGCTCGCGGGGGTTGCTAAAAATCTCGTCCTGCTGAATTTTGATGTCCGTGTGTCGACGATAAAAGATGAATTCACGTTGGATCGTTGCCAGCTTTTTATGATGACGTTTGCAAATAATAATGTATTCGAGCACACATATAAAAAGTATTCAAGAAAAAAAAATGAAAGAAAAAAATCATCCCTCATTCCACTAATCCTTCGCGCGCACCGTAGATACTAGAGACGAGATAATAATTTATGAACTTTGCGAAGTATGAATGAATGAATGAGAAATTGAAGCGAAAAGAAGTGAGAAGTTGTTGGGATTTTGTTTTACTTATGCTTGAATACATTTTCAATTGCTGAACGAGCTGGGGGTTGAATTTATGTTGAGAAAAAAATGAAGAAAGTGGTAATTTATTCAAGATTAATGGTTAGCTAGCGAGATGTAAATAAGTTATGTTTGGTTTCTGGATGAGGGACAGTGTTTTTTATTATTGCTTTTTTCAGACGTTTTTTTTTTATTCATGTAAAATTTAGCGCATAAGCTGTTGGCTTCACTTCGTTTGGCATGGAATGGATATGTTTAAACTTGTAGTCAACTTTTTCACACATGCCTCTTGTATTTTGAGAAATTTCCTATAAATTTAATTTCTTTCCTTCTTTTGTGCAGACATTTTCTAATTAATTATATTACAGAGATAATTATATATCCTTTATAAAGAGATATAATGGCTCGAAAAAATTTTATTCTTTGAATATTTCTTTGGCATGTTGCGAACAAAGACATTCACAAGGACCCTGACATACGTCAAAAAGTTTACCAAACAAGAGAGACGGTTAGAAGCAAGGATCATATTTTCATATCTGATCTCGTTTTGTTTCATGTATCATTATTCATTAAAGGCTTCGATACAAAGCTTAATTTACATCAATTCATTGTTCATGGAGCTTTAGTCTAAGAAAAAAGTCATTCAAGAAGATTGGAAGTCCAAACGAGATGTCTTTTATTTTGGACTGTTCTAACCAATAATTGGGGCCTTATCTCGCCAACATGGCGGCTAATATTTTCTTCTTGCTTATCGGCATAGGAGAGTGATTTGGCATCTCCCCGCAACAAATAGTACAGCGGTGTTATATCACAATATCTTGCAGACCAGTTCACATGTCCAAAACAATGGATTATGCGTTTATCAAATGCTTCTTTCAATAAATCGATCCTGTTGAAACCAAAAACCACCTGCATTACTGCGAGGCGATTACGAAACGGAAAGTCATTGATCATGGCTCTATAGCGCTCAACATTGCCTGTAATGTTATTCCCAGCAGTATTTTTGAAAACATATGGACCAATATTTCCACCGTCCAATAAAGTACATCAAATAGCAACTTTCTCCGAACGTAACGGTTCTTGGACCACCGCCTGTGGTTGCTCATCAATCCAAATGCAGCAGTTTTGTTTATTCACTAAGTCATTCAAACAAAATTGAGCTTAATCGTTACACAAAATTTTTTTACTCTGTATTTACGCCGCTCCCGGTTGTTGTGCGGCTTCAATTCTGGCACGCGTTGAACGTTCTAAGCCCGGAAAGCAAGGTCCTTCCGTAAAATTTTCCATGATATACATGGGCATAGGTTTTATTGAGGAGCACAATGTCAAAATGAACTTAGTAGGGTCTGCATCGATACTACGCTCCGCAGCTACTACGATATTTTCATTACGCACTGTGCGACATCTGCATCGATTGCGTATTATCAATGAGAGTAAACGTGGCGCGGAAAGAACGGATGGACGATTATGTTGGCCATAAAATTGACGCGATGAGTTTCTCGAACAGAGCCGTTTCTATTTTGGTTTTCTGAAATAAATCACGCAATTTGAAAACGTTGTTCAGCCATCAATTTATTCATGATAAAGTGGCAAACCAAATTAACAGTAAAACGCATGACAGGTGTCACACCATACGTAACATTGAAAAGTGTTGTCAACTTAAAGTTCTATGCATGAAAAAAAAAACATCCTTTATTTATGAGCGCACGTATGAACAGCATACCGACAGTAAACCTCTCAAATATTTAGAAAATCTTAAAACATATAATTCAAAACCGCAGAAATGCAAATTGAATTTAACAGATTATGATTTCCATATAAAATATATTGCAGGCAACGACAATCTAACAGCAGACGCATTGTACCGCGTAGAAATAAATGCTTTAGCGGCTGAAAGTGATCTGACAACACAACATCCTGTTTTAGAAAATAACTCGCATAATTTTCCTATCCCAGAAAAACCACTCAATTGCTTCTTTACCCATATAATTATTAAATTAGTCATGGTAATACGAACGTAGATAAAACAGAATGAACTGAAAGACAAGGATCACATTTTTCTTTAAAGAGTTCATAGAAACCCAAGAAAAATATATACTCCAAACTGATGATATTAGATGGTCTGCCAAGGCGACCAAAGCAGAAAACGTTGAGAAACATTTTTAAATATCAGGTTCATTTAAAGAATGTGCAGCTTGCCGACTTGATGGGGATGTCTGCTACAACCATTTTGAACATCCTGCACGATCATCTCAACGTGTGAAATGTGGAGTCGGATACTGATGTGGCATACGCAATTTGAAATGGCGTATGCCACATCAGAACCTGGGACTGATTAGTGTCATTTCGTGGGTTTTCCAGTCCCTGAATAAACAACTAGACACACTTCTGAAAATGCTGAATATGTTCCTCCACATAAAAGCATATATATTTCTGAATGATTTTTATGGAATATCAAAGCCCAAAAGATTAGAAGTTTGTATATTTATTTTTATATTTAGATGGCATGAAATGCTTTCGGGAAGAACTCGATTATATTCAAGCCTAAAATGAAGGTCTAATTGTAAAAGAAAACTTTCGACCAATGTCCTGCTCATACGGTCCATATCGTCCTGCTATGCGGTAGTGAAACATGACCGCTAACAACAGAGATAGCGAGGAAACTCCAGCTTGCTCAAAGAGCCATTGAGAGATGCATGCTGGGCACTACACGAAAGGATCGCAAGGGACGATCGTGGATACGTGAAAGGACGTAAGTAATAGACGTGATAAATAGAGCGAAATTCTTGAAATGGCGATGGACCGGTCCTTTGGCGAGAATGACGGACGGCAGATCGACCATAAGGAAACGCAGTGGTACCCAAGAGGAATCAAATGACCAAGAGGTCGCCCAAAGATTCGATAGGACTATGATATTAGAGGAAAATAGCCGGCGAACCTTGGATGAGAATAACTGAAAACAGGAAGACTTCGAAATAATGAGGAGTCGATATGTAAGGGAGGCTGCACCATAACTCAGAAATATGGTTTTACAACCTGAATGTGATGATGATGGTGATGATACTTATTTTTAATAATTTTAATTGATTATAAGTTTCTCCATCCTTCTTTTATTCGCCAGCTTCCGTTCTTCACGGCATACTCTCTACACAAGCTGTAATCCATTCATCTGTTTCAGGCGCACCATGCCATATAGTTTTTATATTTTGTTTTAACACCTGACGAATGGTGTTATTTTCTTTGTGCATAAACCTCCTCAGTTCATGACATTTTTCAATTAGATTCAAGTCTAGTGGATTTCGTGGCCATGGTAGCAAAGGAATATTTCCGTCAAATTTTATTTTTATTTTTGATTTCGCTGTGTGACATGAGGAGCCATATTGCTTGAGTATAAATGAGGTCCTCCAAAAGCCAAGACCGGTACTACGATCTCCAAAACATTTTAGAGCTGGTCTGGTTATAGAAAATGGTTCTGGTTCCTTCATCGTAATCGTTTTCCTTATCATAAGCGAAAGTAGATGCTTGATGGTTCTCTGGGTGCATGACGAATCAAATTTCTCCTGTAGACGCTTTCTTACAAATTCACCAACTTTTGTAAGGCATTGAAGCGTTGATTCATCTGTATTTACTATTTGAAAAATAAATAAAACTAACTAAGGTTAAGACTCTTTCCTCAAGTATTCTCTGCAGACGTGTGAATTCTCATTCGTAAATGCAAACCTTGCATTTTTCATTCTCTGACTAGATTGAAAATCGGCATCCTTCAACCTCCTTCGTAACGTTAGGCTCAAAATTTCATCAAGGATAATTTTATTCAGTTTCCGCCAAGGCGTCCACCGTTTTGCAGCCGCGATCGACACGAATTTATGGTCTTCTCTAGGCGTGGTCGTCTTTTTGAATCCACAATTGATACATGCTTAGTGCAAGAGATCGGTGTGAAGTGATGCATGCCGTCCCATTCCACACTGCCAGCCTGACCATGGAAATTGTCCGAGGAGTGTCGAATTGTTGGCAAATTTTGACAAATCGACTGTGTGATACGCAGTTTGGGGGCTTCCATCTTGCAGATAAGATGACTTACAGCTGTTATGATGTAAGTAGTTGTTTCCTCCTTTGGGAGGACAACCTTTACGAGTTTGGAGGGACCGGTTTGGGTCTGAGCTATAATTCTTTTAAAGGATTAAAGCCTTGGACTCTAAATCTATACTTATGTCCTCTAGTTCAAGCCCGCCGAGACCGCTACTGATGACGTTGAAGTTTTTTTCCTCCGGGAGGTAATAAGTTTAAACTGCCACACTGTGCCGGTCAATATTTTGGTGTTTTGCCTGTGGTCATGTTCCAGGGATTTTCTCGATTTAGGTCTGTTTTATTAATCTTTTTACTAGCGTCCATTTGTCCATTTTACGCGGGATAATTGGAACTGTCCGTCGTTCATCAGGCTTTGTAGTGGTCTCTGTTCCAATCATATTGGGAGATGCTTTTGAGGTTTTGGTCGTGGGAGTATCACGACGCGTTTGAGGCTGAGAGGGATGGAAACTCCTTGTCTACTTTTTTCTCTTCCTCGCCTTCGTCTACCTCTTTCTCTTCCACTTCTCAATCAGACGAGGAAGCTGAATTATTGGAGGAAGGCGATTACTTTGCAATTTTCCGTTTCTTTTTTTTTTTTTTGTTTCGTTTCATTTCTTTTCTTTTTTGCTTTTTAAATCGTAAATCTTTTAATTTCCCCCTTAAACATATATTTTCTCGCTTCTCGTCGGCAAGCTCATTAAGCGCCTGTTGCAGCTTTCCTTGATTTCCACGGAAAAGTCGTTGAAGGAGCCTCAGTTCCTTATAAATTTCCCTCAGGTTAGAACTTTTCATACTACCTGCTCGCCTCCTTATTCTTTTCTGCCTGGATAAACAGTCAACCCATCGTTGTTTTATGATAAACTGATAAAGCAGCTCCGAGAAAAAAATCGAAGGCAATTGTCTCGAAAAAAAAAATGATGATATTTGCAAGTATTTTATTTTTGGTCAGGGACTGTAAGCTTTCTTTAGTGAAAACGGGGACGTAGGTTTAGACTGGATTATCTGAGCTATAGTGAACTATGGTTGAACTTGTTTGCACACATGGGGCATGAAATGGGCACACATGGGCAATTAATTTATGCATTTTCTAAATGAATTAGTGTTCCAAGGAAAGGAAAAATCTATTGGGATAGGAAAATAACTTTACGTTTTGTTCCTTACTCCTCATTCACCCATTTGGCGAAATTGTTGGACCACACTAGTAAATACGCGACAAACTACTGTAATAGTTGACACGATAGATATGGACTCTAACTATAATAATATTAAATTTGCAGTCTCAAGCAACTTTTGAAAGATACCCCAATAAATAACCGATTTTGTCCAACTTTACCAAAAATCGAAAAAAAAACTATTAATAGTAATTGTAAGAAAAAACAACGCTCATAATGAATTTTCGAGTCCTGAAACCTCATTAACAAGATTAATGAAAAGTTGCCGCTGTTGCATCAGCTCACCGGAAATAATTTGAACTAATTGACAGAACATTGTCAATAGTCAAGAACGTACGAGGGCTATCCGATAAGTACTTAGCCTCACTGCCCGATTGTGCAACTATCGCAAGAGAAAGACACGATAGTGTAGTACCTTCCTGTAGACGGATACTGTCAAAATTTCAGCCGGATCGGACTTGCAGTTCTGTTTTGAGAGCGCGTAGAAGCGGGCGTGTCCGTTGATTTGAAAAAATGGAAAACGAGCAATATCGATCGGCGATTCGATTCTTGTTTTTGGAAGGGAAATCGCGCAGTGAAATCAAAGAGCGCTTGGATGTAGTGTATGGAGATGCTTCTCCTTCGATGGAGACTGTAAAAAATTGGTTCAACGAATTTCAGCGCGATCGCGCGTCGGTTTTTGATAAGCCACGCCCAGGTGCCCCGAAATCCACGATCTCGTTTTGGCAGACCGCCAATTGACGATGCGCGAGATAACTGAGATTGTAGACATTTCAATAGACCGCATGGCGCATATCCTACATGAAATTTTGGTTATGAGAAATGGTTATTCAGCTGTCAGCAAGATGTCTGCCGCGTTTGCTCACCACGGATCACAAGCGCAACCATATGACCACTTTAGAGAAGTGTTCGGCGGTGTTTAAGCGCATTCCGAAGAAGGTTTTGCGTCGTTTTGTGACCGTCTGCGAAACATGAATCCACTGGTACACTCCAGAGACCAAGGAACAGTCGAAACATTGGACTTTACCCGGTTAACCTGCTACGAAGAAGGCGAAGACTGCCCCATCGGCCGGAAAGGTGATGGCTACTGTTTTTTTAGATTTCACAAGGTGTGATAGACGTTGACTACCTGGAGAAGGTAGTTTTCAAAATTAATGTTTTCTGATATGTAGGCTTACTTATCGGACCGCCCTCGTAAAGTTTTGTTTGGGAATGCTCAGTGTTGTTGCCGGCAGGACTCGGAAACATTATTGGTAAATTTGCGGAGCAATTCTCCGTCGTTCGTCGTATCCTTTGAATCGTCTTTAAATGCGTTCCGGCGGTATGCTATCTACACTTTAATTCTTCTTCGGTGGCTTGCCATCTTAAACGTATTGCATACCATTAAAGCACATTAGGAAAATCAAAGAATTTCGGTTTATTTTTTCCAACTCAAGAGTAATATGGGCAATATTTTTGGAAGAACAATAATAAATTTTATGTATTGTTTTAACTAAGATTCCCATATTTTTGTTAATAATCACCAAGCAAATCGATTTAATTCCGTGGAGGATGAATGGTCAAGGAAACATTATGTATATTATATACAAACAACCTAAATTATGTTATTGATTTTTATGAATCAACAAAAATTCGTTTCAACCGTCATAAAGCATAAAATGAAGTGATCTTTAGATACATTCTAAATGCTATAATGAATCTATCAAACTTGTACGCCTAAATTAACTAATACCTCCTACATAGAATACCTTCTAGCCATATGGTTCATTCGCTTAATTAACATAGCGATTCTAACCAGTATTGTTAATACAACATTGTTGACCTTCAATCATATCTTGTTAGCAACCGACGAATATTCTTTTTCGAAAAAATTCCAACAAGCAAGTGTTAACAGCCGTTGCCAGTAGACTTAACATCTTCATGACCTTCTACATGCAACTTTTTCGAAACGATAACGAAAAGTAGTAGTTAGATAAATTTACTTGGAGTTGAGTGACAGCCCAAGCAATCAGTAATTCCTTAAAGGGAATGGTATTTGCTAGTAGTTTCTGTGTTGAAATGTTGCCCTTCATTCTTCCAGCCGCAACCATTCAGCTTACGAAAGCTTTGATGGGGTTTCGTTCGAGGAAATTATAAAATTTGCGCAGTTTTTTTTCAAGTAGTATCGATTTCATGTCAAGTGTTAATTTTTTGATTAGCAAATATATGATGATGATTACGATATTTGCCAGATGTAGTAAGTAAAAACATAACTTCTGACGGAAGCAATATTAAAAGAATGTAAAATTGTTCGTGAACTGAAGAAATGCGCAACAATGATCCATCATCCTGTCAAATTTTATTGAAAACAAAAGAACATTCGACATTCACATCGTAGCATTCGTTTCTCAGAATTGACTTGAATTTGACAGTTTAAAAGATTGTTTGGAAGTGTGTTTCCAAGGCTTTAGCTTGCAGAATTTTATATTATTGTCCCGTTAATAATTTTCCACTTGTCCGTTACTCCTCTTTTTTGTAATTTTTCTCTGTGCTAGTTTTCGAAATAAAATTTAATTCGGAAAAAAATAATCTATAACGAACGATAATATTCCATTTTCCCAGAAAAATGTTCCTCGTTTTCGAAACAGTTTGTAACACATGTCTTCCTCCCACTGAGTCCTATATACATAGATTATTTTCTTGTTATGATGAATAATAGTATAAATCTTAAAATGATGTATGTAATGAATTAGATGTTGCCAACTTGAGTTAAAGTTATAATTTTCGGAAATACTCTTCGGTTTCGATAAAAATTAATGCAAACTTTTTGGAGCGATGTCACATGGTCTGCGAGACCCAAAAACACTACAAGGAGTTTTTCAAGGCATTAAGGAGACACAACGTTTCAAAATTTCAAAAAACAATTTCGATTTTGTTTTATTTCATAACTGTGTTCTGTGACATCACAGAAACTTTCTCACAAGACCGTTGAAAAATTCCTTCTTTTGGGTATGGGAATAAGTTTCCGCCGTTTTTTCGACAAAGTTTTTAGTTTATTTTAACTTTAAAAAATACTGTCACGTCATTCAAAGTATGCATAATTTGAAGCTATGACCTTCTCCCATCTTTCTGGTAGTAGATGCGCATCTTGACGGAAAAAATCCCCATCCTTAGATTAGATCCAGTAATCGAGCCATTTTTTGATGCCTCCATAAGAAGTAAATCGTGTTCCAGTGAGAGGCGCTTGCATGGAGCGGAACAAATGGGAATCCGAAGGAGCAATGTCTGGGGAATGTGGCGGATGGGTGATTTCCCAATTCACTCCTTGGAAATATTTTTTGATCGGCTTGGTTACTTGTGGCATTCCCCCATTGTTTTATAGACATCCATTTATCTTTCCCTGTCACGATTCGTTGCATGAAACCCTTTCATTTTTGTCATTGAAGAAGCATCTCGCACGTCACCAAACGCCACTCGATGTCCCTCTCTCTCAGTTGATGCGGCACCCAAGTCCAAGCTATTTGGATCATTCCTATCATGGCTTACTGACGTTAGGTCTGTCAACGTTTAACTCCTACAACAATTCTTCTTTTTATAGCCTTGATTATTCATAAAAGACATAAAATTATGCTAGATATAGGGTAATGCAGCATCTATCCTGGTATATGTTATCTGTAACAGGGTGACAAGGATGTAACAATATAATTCAATTTGATAATAGCCATCTCATTTGAGGTGTCTGAGGTGTATTGGCTACTGGCTGAGGTGTATTGGCTACTGGCTGAAGTGTACTGGTGCAACAGAATCGGAACATTTAGCGACCACAGAGCTGGGAGAACTTCTTGGTTTCTGTAGGACGACAAGATGGACTATCTGTAAACAATAGTACTACACATGGAGAGCTAAGGGCCGATGTTGGCCAATGCTATTTCCAGCAAGTGGACCCCAGTAAAAATAATAATAATCTCTGAATAATGTCTGAAGTTTGCATCATTTAAAACGCAACGGTCTCCAATTTTGTCACATTTTGAATTTTAATTTTGACGTTTAATGTTGCTATATTTATTTCAAATATTTCAATATTTTGCACTCATAGGTTTTCATTTCAGTCATATCTATCACTCAATTTGACAGTGCTGCGTTTGCAATGATGAAAACTTCAGATATCTCTTAGTTGTCATTTTTCTGCATAACTTGTTTAAATAATATTTTGCCATCTCCTGTGGAGGACAAAGAATTCCTTGTTTTGAAAAATAATAATAGAATTTTATTTTTAAATTTTATTTATTTTAAATTCTGGTATTTAAACCAATTTTCGATATTAAAAATGAATAGACAAAACTTTTTTTTTGCTTGTAGTATGATATATGACCTATTAATATATTCTCAATTTAATGTGTCTAACTTACTGCTGCATACTCTGATCATAGTTTTTTTTATTTTCAGGTAAGTTCAAATAATTTTCAAACGTGGTTAGAAAACTTCAAAAGTAAGTTATATTTTTCATCAAGTTTTAATAGAATTTGTATTACGTGCAAGTGCAATTATGCAACAATCAATGACCATTGTCCAAACGTCAGGTCTCAGACTCAACTAATATGGCAGTGCCGCTTTGGTCCATGGTTCTGGTGCTAAAATAGGACACCTAATTGTTTTTTGTGATATGACGTAACGAAAGAATAGCCAGATTGCTAACCATCACGCTGGCAAACCATCAAAATTAAATAATAGAGCAGATCTTAAAAAGGGAGAGCAAGAATAGAGAATAATCGATTGTTATCACTCTTGTGCATTTTGATTAACATCCTTGACTAACTCAACTTTTGTGCTATTACTAATTTGATTCTAACGACTTTTGGGGAAGTTAATTTGATTTTATCTCACTTCCAATTTTCACTTACATATCAGCTCCTTGTAAGTAAGCAGCTAAAAATTGCCTGAAAGGCCTCGATGCGTTAGAGAACAGAGCAGTTCATTAAGAGAGAACTGAAATTGCGAAAAAAGGAGACTGAGTGCTTAATCAGTAAACTGAGGGCGTGGTTCAAGCAATGTCATGCCGAGTTTGATTATAACCTGACGGGATGGGTACTTCCATTTTACCTAAAAATCAATGTAAGTAACGTAAAAACTAAATTTGTGGTATTCCACTGATAATGAGGTAGGAATCGATTGTTGTCGAAGTAAATCGACGAAATCATTTTTAAAAAGATCCCTATCGCCTCTTTCCTTTCAAGCAAAAAATTGGGTGACAAATAATTAAAAAAATGAAAGAAGATTGAAAGAATTGATTGACAAAATTGATCTATGCTTCCGCACTTTTGAGTCTTCGTTAAAATCAGCATAGCAATGGTATAAGTCACTTACAACTTTTAAGTGGGAGTCAATAACTTGATCTACCAAATAAACTTCTAAAATGTTTCTAGCCCGAATGTGCCCCCATTGAAAAAATAGGCCTCCCATCAACTACCAATCTCCGCTAATCCAGTGTTTGCTTCTCTGCTAACGGACAGGAACAATTCTTCACCAAACATATCTTTGGACCGTCTTGAGCCGACTTTCTTAACGATATGTTCGGGAATGTCAACAAAAGGTTGAGGGTTACCAATGACTACCCAGTGACCCCTAGACCAACGTGTAAACGCAACACAATACTCCTGCTGTCAAGCCTACTTTCCCCTCTCCTTTCTCCTCCGTTGTGACAAGCTTGAGAGTGACGGAAGTATGTATTGGACAATATAGCCTTCACGCTGATAAGGGGCTCCATCTGGAAGAATTCATAGTATTTCCATATGGTCATTTGCTAAGTTTATGTCATCAATTTTTTACCACTTTTCGTCTTCTATAAATCGGCGACCAAAAATTCAATTGAAAAAATACTCAGCATCAAAAATGCTTTTCCTGAGAGGATTCTGGAGCTGCAAACTATCAAGAGTGAATTGAGTCGATAAACCGAATCCATATTTTGTTCACCATCGCTGTTAGTTGTTGAGGTCAAACTAATGAAACTAAGTGCTGGGTGTAAATTAAAGCTTTACAATGAAAGCTCTTGGGTTTGAGCCATGTTTAACATGGTTACAACAAACTGTAATGACTAATTATAATCCCTAAGTATTGGATGGTAATCTTACTTTTATTGTTTCTAGCTGCCAACAGTGACTTCCATTCCCAGGGGATTTTGAACGTCTTCTGATTCAAACAGCTTTGAACCTCACTACAGCGCTTATGGCCCAACAGTTCATTTTGTTTTAAACCAATAATTTAATCTCATTTACTAGGTCAGTGAGAAAAGCAATGAGACTGCTGGCGATCTGGCAATGTTGTGTCTACCAACATATGCTAGAACGGATTGCCTATCCTTTCAATTTCCTTAGTGCAAGTTTCTACTATGGACACCTTACTCATTATTTTTGACAGGGCCATTGGAGAACTTTTTGGTGAAATTTATGTAATCAAGTTTTGGGAATCCGTGAATGTGCTTCTTGAAATGTAGAAAGGGCTTTGGGGACCATTGCCAATCATTTTTGGAAGGCCGAGAATCCGTTGAAGATAAATCTCACTCAGGGAGATCTTCAAATTGAAAAAGAGACGGAAACGTTAAACCATTTGTGGGCTATTATGAGACAAGACCGCCATTTAACATTACAGATATTGAGTGAACTCTTTAGGAAGAAAAAGATTGTTGAGTGAGCTGTTCAGGAAAAGGGTGAATCGTGTGAGACCAGACATTCCAAAAAAGTAGATGCTTCTTTTTGACAATACCCCATGTGCCCCATTTCCACCAGTGAATGCCAAATTTTCCACCAGGGAATTTTGGACATCAAAACGCATTTCTGTTGAACTCTGTCATTCGCCTGATTTGAGTCCTTATACATTTTCCTTTTCCTGGAATTAAAATATGTCTCATAATGACGTGATTTTAAAATCTGAAGAACTTTGAAAAGACTGGACCCAGTTAAAAGTCAGACCGGTTCAAGACTTCTAGCGCTACTACCAAGAGTGGGAACAACGACTTCCTCGGAGCATAGCTGCCCAAGGAATCCACTTTGTAGGGTATAACGTTTTCCTCTCAAAAAAATCTGGAATTAGTTATAACTAAATACAAAGCTGGTGCTAAGATTCCATACACAATTTGGGTGTTTGTTGATGTAAACAAAACATTCAAATGTGTTCTGAAACGATAGCAAAATCCAAACAAAAAATACAGCATAGCTCCATAAAAAGGACACAAAAACGTAAAAAGTAAATACATGTATGCGTAAATATTGCGTAAGTTTATTTCTTCCTTTTTGTCCTCAGTGAAATTAAGAATCATGACATCAAAAGCAACTAAAACTTCTTCTACCCTTATGGTGACGTGCAAATCTATTTCATCTTATCGTTGCTTTACACTTCTAATATAAATATTTATTCAAAGCATCCCAAATAAGGTGATTGATAAAAAGAAATTAAGCTTTGCGCCTGATTATGATTTCATTATATATTAATTTTTCTGCTTAAACTTGTCAGTGTGGTCAAGTACAAGGTTTTGACGAGTTTTGCTGCTGTCGCTAGGCAACTGTTTTTTGATGAAATTCAACCGAGAATTTCCTATATTGTGATTATAAAAATATTTTTGAGGACATCAATTGTATCGTGTCGAGATCATATTCATTAGGTTTCCGCATTTACGTTGAGCAGAGTCGCACTTCTGACACCACTTGAGAAGTATCTTCGCTGCCATCATTGTATCATTTCCCTTTCGTGATTAATTCCAGCGTGCAAAAATCAAAACATTACAAAAACAATTTATACCTCGTTGCTAATCTATTTTCAACTAAATATTTCTCATTTTCTACAAAAAGCGAATGTAACAAAATTACAACAAGACTGATAACTCGCTTTTCTGGCAGTTGTGTATTTTATGGTGCTTTTTTTCTGCATTTTTGCAAAGTCACTGCCTGCGCCGATAGCATTTTAATGTAAAGCCGCAGCAATAAAAGTTACAATCGACAGGACCATCTGCTTTCAAATTTATTTAAAAAAAGCTTATATAATCAACTTCTCGTAATATGGCACGGACCTAATGGTCGAGGGAAAAAAATTTCATTATCATCCCAAAATTCTTGTGTTTACGTAGTTGAGTTGACGAACTCTCTTATCTCTATCACATGCCTAATGAAATTCAAATCATCTTCAAGGGCTTCTTCCCAAATTTTAATGGAAAATTTTCAAGTTCAAATTGACAAAGAAATTATTTATAGGCCGAATCTCCGACTGGCTCCAAGACAACGAAAAGCTTTGATAGGATAGAAAAAAGACTTCGAATTATAATACATGGTATCTAAATCTTTCCATCTGATCTTGAGTCGCCTTTCTCAGAACCCAATCTACGTCGTGTTCCCTAGAAAAGGGACATCATGTATTCTCATCTGCCTTATCAAATAGTTGAAAAATGTCTTGGGGCTTATTTTTGCAAGGAAATATAAGAAAATGTTTTTCTCATGACATTGTCACGACCCTCTGGACTTCTGTTTATCTGATCACAATGCTTCATGGACAATGAATAACCAAAAAGTACTCAGCCGTTGTGCAAAGCATTTATTTCTTGCCTAACATTGCAACTCTTCCTTTATGCTATCATTTCATCATCATCATTAACCATTCGCAAACACATACTTTCTACACCCTATTAGCTGATAACACAAAAAAAGGCTCCGAGGCACCCTGCTAACAGCATACCCAATTTGCCTTTTGAGTACCCGAAACAAATTATTATATTAAAGAACAAGCCTCTCCTTTTTATATGCCCAAGGCCTCCCGTAACGATACAAACAGCAATCTTATTATCTTGACTGGCTGTTAGATTGTCGTAGTCCTTTTTCATGCCTTTCTGGACTCAGCAAAATGACCACCACATCTCATTAACTTTCTTATCATATCGACATGCCCGCCCGTATTGGCAGATAGAAAATGTTTATTTCGTGCCAAGTAGTTTTTCTCAAGGACTAATGAGAATGTCGACGACTAAGATCCTTGATGTAAGGTGGTTATATCTACAAAAAAAAAATTAGAAACAAAAAATTTTACATCGTCATACAAGTCTTATCTGGGTTCTTTGCCGAATATGTTACGTGAAATGGAAAATTTCGTAGTTTTCTATAACTTTTCTTACATTTTTTTTCTGACATCGTTTGAAGTCAATGTCAAAAAAAATTGATTTGTTTGCTACATCATTTAAATTATATGATTTGTGGAATTTTAGGCCTGAGATCAAAACAGAAAATGTTTTTTCTTGGCAAATTAATGACTTGTAAATAGTTTGTTGCCAGAAGCATTAAATCAAAAAGTCAATACGTGTACGTTCCAGATATAGCAGATTATGTGTTGTTCCATTTTTAAAATAAAGCAAACTGAACAAATAATAAAAGAAAATGCATTACTCGAATACATAACAAATAATGCGTTGCTTAAAAATTGAATAGATGAAAGAAAAAGAAACCATTTCGGTAAAAGTCTACAAAAAAAAGTCGCTAAAAGTCTTGCTACGTATTAAATGTACCTAAATATTTTTAGGTTATTTGTAAATATGAAATCATACCACTTCCAACTATTTGACACAATCAGCAATTTTTTCCCTTCTATGTATTTGGAATCCTTTTGAAAAACTTTATTGCGTTCCATTTTATATGTAGAGTGTTTTTAGAGGTACAGAACTTTAAGTTGGCAACACTTTTTAATGCTAAGTTTTTTTCCAATGATGTGACAGTTGTCATACGTTTTATGATAAGTTTGGATTGCCATTTAATCATGGATACGTTGACACCTGAGCAACGTTTGCAAATTGTGCACTCGATAAATTTTATGGTCCACATAATCGTCCGTCAGAACAATAATTCCGATTAACCATGTATCGTTTCCGCACCACGTTTATTCTCACTAAAATTATGCATCCATCCAGACGTTGCACAGTGCGGAATAAAGAAACTATAACAGGTGTAGAGCGTAGTATTGATCAAGACTCAAGTGAGTCCATTCGACTTAATGCTCGACAATCAAACATATGCCCACCCACATTTTGAAAAATTTGAAAGCCAAGCAGCAATCGGGCACAGCGTAGATTCGGATGATGGGCCCAAGAAGAAATTGCTTCAATGCAATTGCATTGACATTGATTGAAGCTGACTTTTGGTTGAATGGGTACGTCAATAAACAAACCTTCCGCCTTTAGAGTCATGAGCAACGACAGGCGCTTGTCTAAACACCGTTACTCCGCAAAAAGTCATGGTTTGTTGTGCTTTATGTGCAGATGGAATCTTTGATCCATAAAACAAGCTGCATGAATGTCTTCAAAACTACTGTAGAGGACAATATTACAGTCAATGGCGGCCACTATAGAGCGATGATTAACGGCTTCCTCGTTCCGGAATTGGCACGCCGTAATGCAGAAAACCTTTGATTTAAATGGGATGGCGCAACATGCCTTACAGACTGTACAACCACCGATTTATTGATGAGCATTTGATGAGCGCATTATTTCTCATTATGGTCCTCATCTGGTCCTCTTGTGATTCAACATTTCTGGGCTATTTCTTGTGGAGATACGTCAAATCACTCGTCTGCGTCGGCAAACCCTAGACGTTTGACCATTTGCAAGACGACATTGGCCGCGCCATTCCAGCCATAATCCAGCCATTTGCTAAAGTTTTGACAGTTAAAAAAGCCTTGTCCTCTTTATTTCCTTAAGTGCTCTAACAAATAATACTAACACGTTTGGCGTTGTGTTGTTTGGCAAAAGTGTAAGAACCTTAGTGGCATTGCCAGTGAAAATGTTGTGACACAAATTCTCTTCTTTTCTCGTTGTCACTTAGACCGGTTTTCATAAGGGTGGAGCCAAATGACTCGGCTTATCCAGCAGTGTGTCTATTATATCTGTCACTCCATGCCGAGTCTATCTTCTGCGAGATGGTTTATTTCAACTCATTTTCCACTGCTGAGTCTTTGATTGAATCAATTCTTAGTGCATTTCCCCCAGATTTAAGTTCGTCTTGCTTTTTCGTCCACTCTTGCGTTTCCCGCTTTTCTCTTTTACATCCACGCACCCACTTTTCTTGCACTTACATTTGAATAGCTAAAATTTCGAATGTTTCCTGCTGCCCCACACTAGTTGTGTGTGTGTTTAAATTATAAATAGTGTGTGTGTGTTGTTAAATTATAAATTGTCGTTTTTTGGCAGCTCAATTCCAAAAATTTAACACAGAATAACTGTTTAATTTTGTCAGTGCTGAAGTTCAATCCGCTTTCCTACGTACATTCATGCAATATTAACAAATGATCCTGAAGGATCATCATGCTAGTTGGGACACAACTTCGTTTTATTTACGGTTTTTTGATTTTAGGATTGAGGTTTTTTTTCGGTTAGGACCTTGGTAGAATAAGAACATATTTTCCGTTCGACATGCTCGTGAATCCAGACCGTGAAGAGTTGATCCTCAATAGTTTGGTGTACCCTGTTTGACTTCCCTAGACAACGATTCATTATCCAGCTTGAAGGACTCTCTCTTCCATGGTGCAACTTATGCTACTTGCTTTATCTGAATTCCCTCCCAGTGCATCAATGCCGATAATGAAGGGAGTACAGAGCTCTTGAAATATCGGTGCTTGCCCTTCTTTAAAATAGAATAAACATTCCACGAGAGAACGTTCTATTATTCGGGAATATAAGTTGTTTTTTTTTTCAATTTATTTCTGTTTGTTGTCCGCCTGTCATTGACATACTGTGACTTTCTTCTTTCTGTGTATTGTAAGTGTTATTTATGCTATTAAGCGCTTTGCTAATAGCTGTCAAAACAGTCTTTCAATCGTTTCTTTAGGTATGTAAAGATTTCTTCTACATGTCTTTGACCATTTCGTCTAGTTTGTTTTGGCTTTGTTTTGGGTATGGAGGATATTTATGCCCTGGGAAGGCTATTTACGCCCTGAGTGTCGGACACAACGGACCTACTTGACTACCGACTAAACACCTCCCCTGTCAACCGGAGCGCCTAGCCTGGAACCGTTTGACACATTACTTCGGGCTATGCCTATTACAACAATATAAAATTTAGAAACGTGAAAAAGTAAAGATTTGAAAATCATCAAGATTCAAGACCATTTCGTCTATAGGTCTGTCTAGGATATTCTGCCCTAGTGGCCATAAGCGTTCGCCCGAATCGTATATATATGTCATCATCATTTTAAAATTTCGGAACCTCAATCTTTTTACAACGTACATTCTTGCCATATTGTCATACTTGTCCATGCAAGGATTTGATTGATTTGGTTAAGGGTGTTACTATCTTCAGAACACGACTCTCTTTTTTGACTTGATTTATGGGGAAAGCAACTTGATTTTATAAAATTTTAAAGAGATTGTCCTAAAAATTGAGGTGATCAAAAAGTTATGATAACAAATAATTTACGGTCCAAATAAAAACCCAGAAAAACATTCTTTTTGCTTGGTTATGTATCCGCTAGGTTATAATAATAAATCATATTAACATAGAATCAAATGAACTAGATAAAAAACATGCTCATGATAAAAACAACAGAGAGATTTCAAAAAATACAGAAAAACAAAATTAGAGCTGTCATCATCGAATTCATTCAAAAAATGTCTATCAAAGACGTACACAACGACGTAGTGGAAACAATGAGTAACTCTGTTCTACTATCATATTGTTGCACCTGTACCAAGGAATTTAGGTTGGGCAGAATAATCGCTAAAGGTGAACATCGCGTAGAAACCCCGTCAACGTCCTTCATGGCATATAGCGTCAGAAATGTGAAGATGTTGTATTGGCTGATCACAGGGTGACCATCAGACATATCGAAATGTGAGAGCCGAAGAGTCACAATCAGTTAGATGTTTGTCCTAGAGATGATGTTTGTCCATCCTTTCAGCGTGCTGGCGTCTATTTGTACGTTTACTTTTTCGTTGTCATAAAGTTTTTGTCTTTGACCCACGAGTTGGTTAAGGATCTTCTCAGTCTCAGAAGATTTGTGAGGATTGTTTTTAATATGTTTGATTGTTGTTATTACTTTTTCTGCAGTTGGGTACTGATTTTTGAGTGCTGGCTTGCAGGCTGGTTGAATCGCCACTACTTTCGCATACGTGTTTCTTGTTATGCTTTTGTTAAATCATGAAGCGGATTCCTCAAGTTCTTGCCTTTTTGGTTTGGTAGCTGCGGAAAATCAGCATTAGAAAGCTCCTGTATGTCAAGTCCAGCATATCTATTACTTTTCATTATCCATCTCGCCTCTGTTTGTAATATTTAGTATTGAACTAATCTCTACCTCTACGTGCTTATACGTGCGCCATTTTGGTCATTTCTGGTCCAGGGCGTTATGGTCAGTATCTTTACATAACAGGCATTGAGTTTTCCTACATTTATCCTCGCAGTCCTGCTCACCACATTTGAGGCAGGTCTTTCTTTTGTCTTTGCATATAGTTGCAGAGTGGCCGAGCCTACCACATCTTTGGCACTGTCTGGGCCGAAATACTTGAAATAGTCCACTTTATTAATGAAGTAAGCTGTCTTTATCGAGTCAGGTAGAGTGTTCCCCGTCAAGTGTTTGTTATTATGAACTTCGTGTGGTCATTCCTGTCCCGTGTACTTAGTCTTTGAGCATAAACAATTTTAATATTCTCAAGTGTGTCTTATTGCACGGAGTTGATATTTTGATGAAATCCTGGCATTGGCACTTTCAAATGTCACTTTGAGCCTGCTGTATCCAGATTGCTTGACGCCGTGATACCCTCGAGTCCTATTTTTTAGTTCATCAAAAAGAACCGCATGGGAGTGATTCTTATCCTTTCGTTAGATTTGTTGATCCCATCAATCAATATTGAAAAAAATTTGTTTTTCGCATCGCTGGGATATTTATTTCTGGAGATAGCACTCACATTTCCGCCTGTCGTATTAGTTATAACTGCACTTGTTGTCACCATGTTTCCCCTAGTTATTTCCTCAGCTCCGTAACTCTTAAGTTGCGCTTCGCTTGGTTGTGTGCGTTAGTTTCCTCTTTTTTTGTACTGGTATATCAGTCACCAATCGTGTCTCACCGGGATCCGGTAGACCTTTCTCCCACTCCTCCATTTTTGTTTTGGGTTTTGAAATCTTAATGCACCAGATATGTTTGTAATCAAGAAATCAGGGTATTTACGATTTTCGTTATTGTAATATAAGCAGCTCTCCTTTCTTTGTATTTCTATACCACTTAACAACACTTCACTTTTCTATTTCTCCTAAGGGAACACCTTAGACGCATATTGGTAGATTTGGATGGTATGGATTAACGTTATGGTCGCCGTTTCTCCTTCCAAGGTTCAAACAAAACGATTGTTGCTGTTTTGTTTTACTATTCCTTTAGTCATAGGCAACGACTGTCACTCGTGGCAGCAAATTCATTTTCATTGACAGCCATGATATATCAAGTAAGGCTATATTGATTTTTCAAATTTTTATTTTGAGATTTAAGGGAACTTTTTACAAAAATGCATAGAACGTATTTCTAATGCAGTGAGCTGTTACTACTACTACTCTTAGATTTTCTGATGTTATATCTCATTGCTGCTTCTTTTGACGGATATAAATTTGATAAAACGGTCGTTAAACATAATGTACTTTGTCTACACATAGCTGTGACCAGCATTTTGTTTGATAAATCAATGACCGATTTTACGGTCTAGGGGCCAACATTTTTCCTATGAATATTGTGTCAAAATTAACCAGATAATACACCACCATCCAACATTCCATCCTACCTCGTTGCTGCTTACTAACACCTGCCCACATGTCATTTTCATTGGAATTAACAAACCAACAATCCCGAAAAAGGACTAGAGATAAACATCAAGTTTCAATTACCCATCGGAAAGAGCTTTTCCAATGATTGACCGAAGACAGTAGATGGTATTGGAAAGATAAACACAGAAACTGCTATGTGACAATTCTATTAATAGAACATCAATTCTGAATACAAACCGCCAACTTTATCGCTGGAAACACCTGTCACACTCCACGTTGTCGTCATCAGCGTAGTGTTCGTTGCCTCAATTTCATAAATGGTATTGCAAAGAAAGCGGGAATGTCATTGATAAAACCTTAAAGGTAGGCGGTGATGGGCTGGGAAAAGGTGTCAGGTAAGAAGGTAGTTGGGTACGTGTCTTTAGTTTGCGTGGTGGGATTTGATGTTGGCAAGCAAGCAACGCACAACACAGAATACGTAGTATGCATACGTAGATATGTGATACATATGATTGGGAATGGCGCGTGAACGAATTTTGTGATTTCAATGTTTTTGTGGGATTTAGATAATTTTAGCTTGGAATGTTTGCCATGTTGACAAACATATGAACAAGGAAAGAGCAATTCTAGTTAAAAGCGTGTGGAAAGGCGATTTCACTGAATTGTTGGCCTGTTTGATTTCATCAGGGAATTAAATTGAATGGTTGTTGAGAGAACAAAGATTCTATACTATAGAATCTATAGTATTGATCTGTTATTGGAGAGTATGTTTGCTTCGAATGGTTTTTCTTCAGCTGCTTTTCATTTTCTATTGAAGGAATTCACCTTGAAAACAAAAAAAAAGTTCGCATTGTGTAATTCGATATTCAAAATAGAGCCCTGAAGAATTTCCTCCACCCTTGAACGTTCAATTTTCTTGTTTACCACTAGCTCGTGCAATTTCATTGAAAGCATGAAAACTTATCAGAAATCCGAGAAAAAACCAGCAAACATCTTCGGCCGTTCTCGAAATAGTACACTTGTAAAAAACAATACCACAATAAGCACGAATTTCCTTTTGCACCACCATAAAATTGAAGCACTCTTAACGTTTCCTTTGCCCTTCACAGTAGACGAATCAACTTAACCTTAACCATACCCTTTGCAAGTCAGAAGTACCCACTAGAAAATCGATAAATTTGAAGGCCTGAACCTTGGGCTGATAACGAAGCATTGTTGCAAGTGATTGGCGAACGGAAACGATAAAGTTTATTTGAACGAAATCCTGACGTAAGTTATCACGATATACGACGGATATGGAAAGCCTTGGAAATTTTCTAGCAGCCATCTCGATGAATGCACGAATTGCTAAAAATATCGATTGGAATGGAACCAACCACCTGTATCTGCCAGGTCTGAATCGAAATTATAAAATGCATAGACCAAAGCGCTTTTTTTGCACTGTGCAGTAGTAATTTTAGCTGTTGGACGCTTGTTGTTGTTTGTAAACAGAATATCTATTAATATAAAAATAATTTCAATACCAGACGATTACTACGCTTCAAACGTGATCAAATTTATGATTCAATTCAAGTCGTGCTTAGTAGCGGGAGTCTATTGGTTGAAATTAGTCTAATTCTATTTTTAACATGAATCGTATTGTTAAAACTTTGCAACATATAAATTTGTTTAGTTGAAGATAAGCCTCTTAATCAGGCCGATGCCAGTCCTAGGATATAAGGAGCCCGATCTATATTTGAGATACAATTTAGTCAGATCTATAATTATCTATTATGGTGGTTACAAAATTCTGTATCAACATCAGATTCATCGCCACGGACATTGTTCTGCTGACCTGCAATATTTATGTTAAAAATCTTTCAGTGATATCTTTCTGGGTAACGCTAGAATTTGGAAAACTTTCAAACTGAACAAAAAAATAAAAACCGGACGGGGCATCCTCAATTGAAGTATCGGTTAAAAAATCCAAATGGATGACGCCAAAAAGAACCACGCAGTAGTTACCGGAGCAGCTCCAGCGAATCTCATTTTCGTTGAAATAAATTGCAAACGATTTGAGACAGAATAAATTCATATTTTCATGCATGGTACATTTTCATGCGTTGCAGACCATCGTTTTGAGAACAAGCATTTACAACGAAATTATTGAAAAAAGCCAAGATTCGTTCGGTGAACTGCGAGGTAAATTTAGTATTCATCAAATTTTGGTTCGGCATTCGAGAAAAAAAGGCACTAAAATCGCAGCCCGCCTCACGAGCTGAAACTACCTCTATATGGAGACAAGGAGGGGTTCGGATCAGGAAGTCAAACTTATCACGGAAATCATGGGACTCCGTCGTTGTACAGAAAGTTAAGTGCATCGGTATAAGTTCAAAGTCAAATCGGCACAAAGCCTCTATTTCGTCAATGCTAACTTCAATCTCATGTTCAAGACGTCAATCATCTCTAGATGGTCAGCATAAAAGTTATCCATCAGAGCGCGCGACAAAAAAGCCCAACAGAGTTTAATTGCAGCTCGGAAGTGGACATTCTGAGTCCTAAATACGACAATTTCCTTATTGACATATTCTCCGATGTGGCAATGAGCTTGGTCTGAAGATATGTTTTCGGTAAAAAAACGCTCACCTCCGATCAAGCCATCTTCGGCCCATTTCAAGTCAAGTCTAAAGCGCTTTATGTAATATCCATCGTTATAAATTTTTCAAGAATATAAAGCTGATTCTAAACAATAAAAATACGAAAAAACTTAATGGCCCAAATGGCTCTCTATATTTAAACATTATCACTTACTAATGAAAAAAAAAAAATAACAATATCAAATGCAATCTTCAGCCCATTGAGCAAACCAAAGACGCATCGGATGGATTTTCAGCTCTTGGAGTCTAATTGAACTTTGTATGCATTCATACCGAAAGCTTTCTGCAAAATTCCTCTCCAAAAAGTGCGTGGTTTTTCTATTCTCGAGAACAAGGACGAGTTGATGCTTTTTTGCATCAGATACAGTTTCACAAACTCGCATTGCAAATTAATGACACTACAAATTGCGTTTATGACACATGCTTCTGTCAAATTTTGTTCCGTTGTTTCTTACAGTTTGAGCAGAAGACTCTCTAATTTGGAAATAAGTTTTTACTATTTATTTTCCAACTTTGTTCAAGCGAAAAGCGACTCATTTCACGAATTTCAAACATGACACTAACTTTCTGTCACATCCAAAATGTTATCAAACCTTTCAACTTCATAATAACCTATAGTTTGCATTCCAAACGTTAGATGGCAGACTTTATACATAAACAGTGTTGCAGAAACGAAGAACTTAAGGTAAAAATATCCCAGGAGAATTCAACGCAAAATAATATCAAAAAATATATGTGTATACATTTCCTTAATCTCCGCAGATGAAAAACCATTCTATGAAGATAGGCAACCTGTGAAGCTTATGCCCAATATAAGTGCGGAGCGATAGGAAGAAGGGAAAATCGCCTTGCTCATCATGAACGGCCAGCATTACATGCTCGTGAAAGAAAATCCTTCCCACAACAAACAGTTTTCAACAAAAGACATCGCCTACAAAAACGAGACAGTACACCCCTGAATTTTTCAAAAATGAAATTTTTAAAATGCTGATTTTTTTAAGAAAGGAAAGAGATACCTTGTTGAAAGTTTACAGATTTATTTTTATGTAAAAAAAATACTCCAAAATTTTTTTTTTAATTTCTCAGCGTGTTTCCTGGCTGCTGCAGGTTTTTGAAAATAACATCAAAAAATCACGGCGAGCGTGATTTTGGCTCACTGAAACGTCTGAAAAAAAATTAAAAACGGGGTTTTAATCAGCATCAAAGCTGCTATAGATTGAAGTAAATGAAACTTTTTTTGGCCAAAATTGACAAAATGGCGGCGTTTTTCGGAAACTAGCCGATTTTTGGAACCAAAAAATCCCTTGAAAACCAAAAAATACTTTACCGATCGTTCTCTTCGTCCCTCCAATCTATAGATTCATATGTGTACAGGGTGCGCCATCTAGACAGGACCTATTTAAATATTGAATAACTCCGCCATTTTTCAGCCGATTTTGGAAAATGAACAAGATTTATTTAGGGTATACAATGCCATTTATGTACAATTCACTCAGAATACAATATCGATCAAATGACCACCTCCATTAGACACACAAAAAGCGGCCCTTTTTTGGGCATTGTGCATTGTATTTGACAACATTTCGGGCGTAATAGCAGCAATTTCCGCTGTGATATTAGCTTTTAGTTCTTCAATAGTCTTCGGTTTGCTGGCATACACCTTTCTCTTCAAATAGCCCCACAGAAAAAAGTCCGGCGCCGTCAAATCCGGCGAACGAGGAGGCCACTCCAAATCACCCTTTTTCGATACAACGCGTCCCGGGAACTTGCTCTGCAAAAATTTCATAGTAGCAACTGCGGTGTGACAAGGTGCGCCGTCTTGTTGAAAATAAAAGTTCGTCAGACCGTGTTTACGCATTTCCGGACAAACAAAGTGCGCCAACATCCAACGATAGCGTGCACCGTCGATGGTTTCTCCAACTTTGAAAAAAAATGGTCCAATAATCGTTTTCGAGCACACTCCGGCCCAAACAGTAACTTTTACGTCGTGCAATGGTGTTTCGTCAATGATGTGCGGGTTCTCTGTTCCCCAAATTCGACAGTTTTGTTTATTGACCCCGCCAGAGAGCGTAAAATGAGCTTCGTCCGTCATCAAAATTCGGTCCCAAAAATCAGGCTCGGCATCGATCTTTCTTGCGATCGTATTCCCATATTCAAGGCGACGCGGCTTGTCCGTTTCCAACAATCTTTGAGTAAGTTGCACTTTGTATGGAAAAAGATTGAGATCATCCTTCAAAATTCTTCTTAAAGTGGTTCCGCTCATGTTCAGCTACTGAGAACGACGGCGATACGACACACTTGGATTTTCGGCAACACTCTCTCTAACCGCTTCAACAATTTTGTAATGTATTAATTTATTTAATTACAATTTGTTGATTATAATAACTTTCTACTTTACGTCAGTTGTCAAGCGTCTATATAAGTTGAATTGAAAGTGAGAGAGATCAATTTCTCGCTGTCGCTATTTATACCTCCATCATCTAGCGGTGAAACCTGACACTAGGTTGTCATCTGGCAATCGCTACAGTACTCCCCCTCGAGTGACATTGTCACGATGATGTTTTGCAGGAGGATACGTCTTAATAATTCGCGGTCCTGATGTGACGGGTTGCCATGAAATTGATTTCGGCTGACAAGGAACAGAAGCATTTTGATTTAATATGAAGGATGACGGATTTTCGACGTGCTGGGTAGCGGCGACGGCAACGAAAGCTGGTTTCAAACGTTCAGTAGACACATTGATTTGTCTACCCTCGACATCAACGGTAAACAAAACATCCGAAATCCGGTTGATCACTTTGTGAGGTCCTGTGTACGGTTGGCAGAGTGATCTCTTGACGGCGTCAACCCTCAAGAAGACGTGTGAACAGGAATGTAACTGCGGATGCACGAAGGTTGTTCGTTCAATGCGACGGTTGACTGGAACTGGTCGTAATTCACGCATGTGTTGCTTCAGCATCGATCCGAATGCGTGCGGATCGAACTGTTTGTCATCGCTCACGAAAAACTCGCCAGGAAGTGTTAATGTAGTTCCATAAACCAGCTCAGCGCAACTTGCTCTTAAATCCTCCTTAAATGCATTTTGGAGTCCTAGTAAAACGGTTGGTAGGATATGGGGCCAGTTAGAATTCCGCTCGTGGCACATGATGGCAGCTTATAATGTGCGATGCCATCGCTCGACCAACCCATTCGATGCTGGGTGATATGGCGAAGTTCGCGTTCGTTTACATCCCAAGAGTTTAGAGAGTGAAGAGAAAAGCGCGGACTCAAATTGAGTTCCTTGATCAGTCGTTACGATCTGTGGCGCTCCAAATCTCGATACCCAGCTTGCGTAAAATGCGAAGGCAACGGTTTCAGCTGTTTGGTCGCAAACAGGAACTGCCTCTGGCCAGCGTGAAAATCGGTCAACCATGGTTACGCAATAGCGATAACCGTTGGCTGTTATTAGTGGTCCGATTATATCCAGATGAACCTGCTGGAAGCGTTTGTCCGGTATCGAAAACTCTTGAATGGTGTTTTTCGTATGTCTGCCAACCTTGGATTTCTGACATGGTATACAAAAGCGTGTATACGCCCGAATGTCTTTCTTCATGTCAGGCAAAACAAATTTCCGTTGAATTGCTCGAATCATTGCGCGGGCTCCAGGATGCGAGCATCTATGGAAGGTCTACATCACTCGATTTCCTAGAGTTGATGGAACGTATGGTCGTATATTGCTCGTCGATGTATCACAATATAAATTTCCTTGTTCTTCCACAGGGAGTGGGTGCAGCTTGAGCGAAGTACTGTTTCCAGATAGGAGTGTTTGAAGTGCGGTGTCGTCGCGTTGTTCATCGATCAGTTCACAGGTGGTTATTGACGATGGCAGGTTGATTGCTTCCACTCGTGATAATGTGTCTGCTACGATGTTTTCCTCTCCACTTACATGCACGATTCGGGTGCAAAATTGAGATATAAAACTTAAGTGCCTTATCTGTCTCGGCGAAGATTTTTCTGTTTTCTGGCTGAACGCATATATTAATGGTTTGTGATCCGTCTTGATAACGAATTGCGTGCCTTCCAACCAGTGTCGGAAGTGTTTTACACTGCTGTAAATAGCTAATAGCTCTCGGTCGTAAACGCTGTACTTGACTTCGGCGTTGCTGAGTTTCCGCTGAAAGTACGCTAGAGGCAGCCAGTTACCATTAACTTTTTGCTCGAGGACGGATCCAATCGCAACATTCGAGGCATCAGTAACAAGTTGTAATGGCATTGATGGAGAAAAGTGCACTAGCAATGTTTCTTTCGCTAGGCTTTCCTTACAAGCGTTAAAGGCTTTTAAAGTCTCTGCCGACCATTCGATGAAGCTTTTGTCACCTTTCTTCACGTTGCGGAGATATTGATGAAGAGGTGCTTGTAAGTTAGCAGCATCACGAATAAATCTTCGGTAATAGTTTAAAGTGCCGAGAAAACAACGCAGTTGCTTTACCGTTGTTGGCAATTTAAAATCTCGTATGGCTTTCACTCGCGAATCAGGTGGAGAAATGCCATGCTTATTTATCTTGTGGCCGAGATACTCGATTTCCTTTACGCCTAATTCACATTTGGCGATGTTGATGACTATTCCGTATGATTTCAACCGTTCGAAAATTACACGAAGATGATGCATGTGTTCCTCGTTGGATTTAGATGCAACCAGAATGTCATCTAGATAACACACACAAAAGTCCAAACCACGTAAAACTTCGTCCACGAACCGTTGAAAGGTTTGGGCGGCATTTCGAAGGCCGAATGTCATAACTTTGAATTCGAACAATCCAAAAGGTGTTATGACTGCCGTTTTCGGGACATCTTCTTCGGCAACAGGAATTTGGAAATATGCGCGAAGCAAGTCTAACTTTGAAAATACACATTTGCCTGTGAGACCTGATGTAATATCCTGTATATGTCGCATGGGGTAGCGGTCCGGAATGGTGACGGCATTTAGTCTGCGATAATCACCGCATGGGCGCCACGAACCTTCCTTCTTGGGCACTAGATGTAAAGGACTGGCCCATGGGCTGTTTGACGGGCGGCAGTAACCCTTGTCCATCATATACTGGAATTCAGCTTTGGCGATTTTCAGCTTGTCTGGTGGTAGTCGTCTAGGGCGCTCCGCTACGGGTGGACCAGTGGTGACGATGTGATGTTTTACAGAATGTTGAATTGTTTTCGCTAAGGCTGGATTTGTAACTTCCGGATATGATTTCAGGAGTTCGTGGAATCGCGATTCTCCATTTATCGTAACAATAGATCCTGTGCACAGATTTGATATGGCTCCGGCTGATGTGAGATTAGTTTTTAGATCAACGAGACGTCTGTTTTTTAAATCTACAGATAGACCGTGCTCTTTCAGAAAGTCAGCACCTATGATTGGTTGCGAAACATCAGCAACTATAAATGGCCACGTGAATGGTCGACGCAGGTTGAAATTCAATGTCAACAACTTTTCACCATAAGTATTTATCGGAGATTTGTTGGCCGCATATAGCTTATATTTTGTCTTACTATGATTTCCGAGCGATTGGAGTTTAGGTATGACTGACAAGTCCGCACCTGTGTCAATCAAAAATTTTAGTTTGGAGTGTTGATCTATCACAAACAGACGGTTTGTTGTGGAGCGGCTGCGATCCGTCTCAACCCGCAGGGCTCCTATGCGTTTCCCGGTGTCACTGGTACCTGAAAGTTACACGGCTTGGTGCAACGACGAGCGGCTACTCCGAACTTTCGATGAAAGTAGCAAATTTTGTTTTCATTTTTTCGATTGCGAGAACGGCTTTGTCGCCTGAAATGTCGTGGTGATCTTGATCTTCGATAAGTGGACACACGTAGTTCTTCAATGGATGTCTTCAATTCTGCGATCTGTGCACTTAAGTCTTCCGTTCTGGGCGAGCTTCCTTTTGAATTTTGGAAATTTGAAATCTCGCAGATCTCACTTGGCTGCTTAACCTCTATAATTTTATCAGCCATTTCAGCGAGGCGGATGAGATCGCTTGTTTCCGCGATGGCGAGTATCGACTGCACGTCCGGGGGCAGTCGTTGTAACCACAATGATTTCAAAAATGATTCACCTACCTTATTTTTCGCAGCTGAGGTCATGCATCGCAGTAAATGTGACGGCTTGCTGTCGCCAAGTTCCATGCCTGTGAGTAGTGTCCGTACCTGAGCTTCTTCGGACGGCGCGTACACGTTGATCAGCCTTGCCTTAATTGACTCGTACTTTCCGGTTGGTGGTGGATTCTCCACGATGTCTGATACGGCGTCCAAAATGGTGCAATCCAGTTCGCTGATGATACGATCGAACATGGCGGTGTCGGAGAAAGCTTTGCACACCCGAAATTGTGCTTCGACGCGGGCGAACCATAGTGTTGGTCGAGTCGTCCAAAATGGCGGAAGGCGCACATTTGCGATGTCGCTGGTGCTGGATGATGTGTGTGAAGCTTCGGTGTCAGCTACGGCTCCTGTGCTGGTTTCAGCTTTAGCGGCGGCTTCGGCTTTAGCAATCTTCGTCTTCTCCACTTCTGGCTTTTCAGCTGCGTCTCGCACCGTTTTTCCTTTTGAAGACATATTTGTTAGCGTCGGCTTCGAGTTACGTCCGGGTCACCAATGTAATGTATTAATTTATTTAATTACAATTTGTTGATTATAATAACTTTCTACTTTACGTCAGTTGTCAAGCGTCTATATAAGTTGAATTGAAAGTGAGAGAGATCAATTTCTCGCTGTCGCTATTTATACCTCCATCATCTAGCGGTGAAACCTGACACTAGGTTGTCATCTGGCAATCGCTACAACTTCATTGGAGCGTCGCGGACGCGGTCGAATGGGTCGCGGGCGAGTAGCTACAGACCCGTTTTCAAAGAAATTTTTCGCCAAAGTACGAATTGTCTTGGCGGAAGGCGCCGAATGTCTCCCATATTTTTTACGATAAGCACGCACAGTTTTCACAGTTGAACGATTGTTTTCAATGAACAGCGCTACAATTTCAGCCCGCTTTTTTGGCGTAAATCGATGCATGACTGAAATGGCAATGACTGACGTTGCAGAATCTGGCTGATTTGTCAAAATCAGCTGAAAAATGGCGGAGTTATTCAACATTTAAATAGGTCCTGTCTAGATGGCGCACGAAAACGATATCAAAACGATCAGTCCAGTAGTTTTGTTTTATCAGGCCCGCCAACTTAAAAAATGTGATATCTAGAAAAGCGCTTTCGCTAATCGACAATCACCATTCCGAATCCTTGAACATTCTCACCAGAGAAGACATTGAAATAGATAAGATAAAGAATTGCTTAATTTTAACAATTATTCAAAACATTAATTATGAAAGATTGCAAGTTCTGACTTCCAGAAAGGATTGTAGCAATGACGCTTATACTCGCAAAATCCTTAAAGCGAGATAACCCCTTTATACGTCCGCAAGACAGCCTTTTATGGTTTCTTTATGGTGCTACACTGACAAGCGTTTCTATTTGTATTTTAAGAGACACGAACTCGATTTTTTGAAACCCCTGTTATTAACTGAAAGGAGAATGACAGCGACTTGCAAGCGGAAGTTTGCTCCAACAGTGGATCGACTAGTCTACAGGGCGGGCCAGATCAAGTGATATATTGCAAACAGGATTATATCGCCTTGGAAAAAATTAGGGATTCTATTGCTGTCAAGTGGTGATTTCAGTTTAAGTTACCTGAAATTTGCGAAAATAGGTCTGCATATGGGGAATATGTAAATTCAAGGGGGTTATCTGGTTCTTTAATGTTGGACCTAAATTGTTCATATGCGAATCCCTAAGGAAGGTTTGGGTAAGAATGAAAATGGTTGAACAAACCGTTTCCCAATGTATTCAATTTTCGAACGATTTATTGAACAATCGTCGTATGTAAGTAGTTCTGTTCTCTACTCTCTTAGATTATGTTTCCCTGTGAGATGACTAAGTGTTGTGAAGATGTCATTTACAAGTACATTTGCAAAACTTGAACATATTTTCGATCCAATGTAATTGTGTAGATACTTATGAATACTTAGAACCAATTCAGTTCTACGCTATATCCGATAACAACGCTATTTTCATGTCATTCTTCCCCTGTTTAATCAATCAATTCGATTCTGTTCACTCTGAATACGAAAGTGACCTCGTCAACTCACCATATTCATATCATCAAATTACCACATGAAACGCCAGTCCTAAAAATCACAACCGATGAAAGGATACGGGAACAGTGTATTTTTATCGAAAATCAATGGTTCCAAGGCTTCATTTTTACTCAGCTGATAACATTGGCTATTTGCAAAATTACCACCCATTCGGCAAATACGCCGACTGGGATATTCTGTCTGTTTATGATGTAATACGTTAGCAGCAAATCACCCAAGCACCATTATACGAGGCGAATAGACATGAAAATGGCATAGCATGCATAGAAAATGGTGAATGACATGAACTTCTAAAAACATAGATTACAACCATACCAGCCACCTGTCTGCGAAGAAAAAATTATTACCAAATCGTGAGTGAAGTCATTAGCCATTTCACATACAGTGTTGGAATTCCAAAGAAAGACCGGATTCTGTTTTTCTCATTTTCCGAAGCAAGCATGTTATTTGCATTATGAGTCAATGTCAATGGATTTTCTTCAATCTTATGTCACGATTCTGATAGTTTTTTTTTTCTTTTTTATCTGACTTGTCCATTGTTTCTGTGAAGGTGAATCTTCTTCAATAAATAAAACTCAGAAATTGTTCACATTCGTTTTCTTGTCACAAATTACGACACACTACATCATCAGTCGATATTCAAGTTTGATAGCACAGCAAAATGAGTCCTCAGTGTCAACAAAATAGGATTTCGTCCTTTCCTGGAAAATCAACTTCCCGTCTCAATGTTTCACATATCATTCTGAATCAATTGTGAATCCCAATATTGACAATCTTTATGTAGAGCATGTCTTGCATAGAATCCGTAACGTCCTTGAAATTGAAAAGGATACTGTGATGCATCTCAAGTAGAAAATCTACTTCATCAAAGCGTTTCCGCAATGTTGGGTAAATGTTCCTTTTCAAAGCATGTGCTTGACATTTGTAAAAGACTTGTGCCAGCATCTTCAATACACTCTCAGATTCTTTTCTGACATAGCTCGAGCAGTCGTTGAAAGGATAGACGCTGGCAAAAGTAATGGAACTTGAAATGTTGAACGAAAGTCAAAAGAGAATTTATTGCCCATTAAGAGAGCTCGCGTGGACCACGTATTTTTTTTCTTTCTCCTTTTTATGTTGACCAAGTGTTTGAAACACCGTGTGCTTCTTGTTCATTAAATTGCAATATTCATTTTGACCTAATTTTTTTCGAGTGAAAACTGGAGCAATAAAGGATGAAAACTTGTCGTAACTGAAATGAAACTCTGCTGTAAGCACGTATTTGTCCTCATTTTCATTTGCATACTATTGTGTTGATGCTCCATTATTGCTACAAATAAATGACACTTGATCACAAAACTCAAGTAATGAATACATGCATGTGCCATAAGTCTATGTACGAATTCAGTTTTGTGTAAAGTGTTTGTAAAATGCCAGCAGAGTTTTATGGAATTTAAAATTTCTTACTGGATTGTTGTGAATCGTCAATATGTCCTGTTTAAATAATTAAAAGTCCATCGCATGTCTCATCCCATGAATTCAATTGCAGTTTTGAGCCCATTTTTAATCGAAATTTTCCGTTTTCGGATATTTCTGTCCAAAAAAGCCAACAAGTTTTCAATGACGCTCTCGTCGACTTTCATAATATGCGGACAGTTTCAAATCAGCCATGTTTTTCTAATACTCGATTTATGTATCGCGTCATGATCTTGTTAGAATCGGAAATCATCGCGTATGGCCAGGATTTCAAGCAAGTTTTATTTCAAAATTTGAAAATATTGCGACTTATCCATTGTTGTCCCAATGAATTGCAGATTTCCAACTCCCGTTGCAAACATTCAGTCGCTAACCATAACGCTACCACCTTTGTGTTTTACTGTGGCTTTTAAATTTTTTGCTTGCTGCTATGTTTTTTGCGTACGCCAAACATAAGAGGCACCGTCAGAGCCAAAAATATTGAATTTGTCCAGTCCAACCATCTCACCTATTCTGTGTGAATAGGCTTTTATGAAGTGACAGAGAAGAAATTCTCGCTGTTCAATTGTCTGAAGTGGTCCCAGAACTAACGTATCTTGCAAAAACCCGTAGAACTGATCAAACGTAAAACCAGCAGGATTGATCTTGATCACGTTACAATTATAATAATCAAAAAACTGAGGAAGAAATAACAGTTGCATTACAACATAACGGTTCATTGTACATCAGCCAAGAATTTGTTCGAAATCAGCTGCGAAATGATTTCGATAGCATTTCCAATTTTAATGTGTTTGTGTGTTTATGAAATATCAATAAAATTAAAACTGTAAAATGCTTTGGACAATTAGACACCGAAAAAATTCATTAATTTTATTAAAATTTATAAAATTATTTTATTGTCATTTTATTAAAAGTTAATAAAAAATACTTTACTATTTAGTTGCGTGATCATTATTACTGCATCGCTCAAAAGAAATTTTGGACCAATCTCTTTGAACTATTTCCCATAACTATTTCTTTATTTTTAACCGGTATACACTAACAATCATATTCAGATCCCCTCATAAATATTCTATAAAGTTCAAATCGGGTGATGGGCATTTCATTGAGTAGATTTTTTAAAAAAAATTTTTTTCGAATTTGGATGAGTGTTTAGGACATAATGTTGTTGCAGAAGCCATTCAAGTGGATAATGCTACCTTGGGAGAAAAATGCTATCTTAGAACTTAATCCATATTGCCATCAATCAATCGAATCAACGAGCCCCATTCCAGGAAAATAATTCCCGTAACTAAATACTCTATCCTGCCCACATCACTGTTTTTATTTTAACATATACACAAAGTCACAAAATTGAAGGTACAATCTAGCTAAATGCCAATATAATATTCAATGTTACTACAATTGTAGTAAATTTATCGAATTGGTATTTTATTCTGTTAGTGTGTAATAATCTTTATAATGTACACCAAAGTAATACAAAAAAAAATCGAATCTATGACAAAGTTTGCTATTTTGATGCCAACTGTTCGACTTGTGAGCTACACAAAATTGAAGGCACACGTGCATCTAACAAGATATTTCTGAGAATTTGAAGATACAGTTACTTTTCATTCTTAACAAACATTGATTTTTAGGTGAACGTTAGTGACTAGTTGAGTAAAGTGTGTTCTTTTTTCAAGAAAAAATTAAATATTTTCACATAAATAAATAAAAAAAGTCTAAGGATAAACGGAGAAAAGGAACCACTGTTGCGGAAAGAATGATTATTGTTAAGCTAGTTAGTCAAGGTAAAATATATCGGGAAGTAGGAAAAATAATTGAGAGATCATTTTCTTCAGTAAGAACTGTAGTCAACAAATGGAAAAATTACGGAAATTTACTTAATAAAACAGAACGCGGACGAAAAAGTTGCTGTCAGTTAACGATGAGCAATACATTCGACGAAAAATAGAAAAATATCCAAAGGAGCCGATTAATAATTTGAGGGCTGAAGTTTCTCATATGATTCAAAAACCGATATCCAAGGAAATTATTAGAAGAACATCACGAAAACATGGTTTAAATGGAAGAATAGCCCGTAGAAAGCCATGTATATCAGAAGCAAATAGAATAAAACGGTTAGAGTTTACGATAACTTACGTAAATGAGGGTCCAGATTTCTGGAAAATCCTTATATTCAGTAATGAAGGAAAATTCAACCTATTTGGTTCTGATGGCAGACAAATTGTTTGGAGGGAAGCGAATACCGAGCTAAAGGAAGAAAATTTGTGCGGAGCCGTAAAACATGGAAGAGGTAATGTGACGGTTTGGGGCTGCATGCCTGCAGGAGGAGTTGGCAACATGGAATTTATTGAGACCACTATGGACAAATTTAAATACCTCAATATCCTGAAAAGGAATTTAAAGTCAAGTGCTATTAAATAAGGACTATCGGATATGTTTTGGTTTCAACAACATAGTGATCCAAACCACACCGCACATATTTTAAAGATGTGGTTGCTTTATAATACGCCGAAACCTATGAAAAACGCCACCCTAGTCACCAGACTTTAACCCAATTGAACATTTGTGATCAGAACTTGAGCAACAAATCCGAAAATTTTCAATTACGAATAAACCCGAGCTGGAGTCAATAATAACAACTAAGTACTAGTCCTACTAAGTACTAATAATAAATTATTTTACATTTTTCTAGTGATATTGAAGTTTGTGCCTTGAATTTTTTGCTAATTTTTTCTTTTATTACTTAATTCTTAAAAAATTGAATTTAATTAATTTTGCTGTCCGTTTTTGTATTATTAGTCTTCAATTTGATAAAAAGTAAAAAAATTGTGGCAAGAAAGTGACATTAGTGGACATATGAATAAGAGTTTTCATATTTATTTCTTGTGCCTTCAATTTTGTGACTATGTATATATTGTGACCGGAATTGTTGCATTCGTGATCTTTGGAGTTTTAAGTTAACATCTTTGAAGACTGGAAACGATCAGATTTCGAAGCACACTTAATTTTTCAATCATCGTGAGCAATGGTTTTCCTTGGTTCACCCACCATTTTTTGGATCACTGGCGTTTTAAGGTGTCATTTTGCAGCAGTGCCAATTGCAGCCATTTCTCGAAGTTATTTTCCTCAATTACGCAAACATGAAATAACTGCCTTCTCTTTTGTGGTGCATTGTTTTCTCCGACCCATCGTTATCTACAATTGAATAGTTTGTATCAACGAAATATATCAGATTTAATAAAATCTGATTTCAGTAAACACATGTCAATATAAATTATTTTAATTTCTTAATTCATTTTTTCACTACTAATTTGAGCTGTCACTATTTTAATCGCCAAGGTAAAACCAACTTTCTTGAATGACAGAACGCAGTGATTCTCCTACAGACACCGAAATGCAATTAGAGTACAGCAACCGTGGTTGACAGCATATGTATTATGACATTTAAATACGAGATGGCGTTCCCCACCTTCAACAATTTCGCTCGAACTTAACGCTCTCGTGATCAAAAATTAGATGTCTCTATTTTAATGTCCATGAATTTGTTGATAAAATTTGATTTGGTTGATTATAAAAGCCATCAAGAATCAAGTTTCCTGGTATATTTGTGAATTAAGACGTACACTAGAACAAAATTACAAAAAGAAGAATTACAAAAATTAATAATATATAGAGTATACAAAGTATACTCTAAATTTTTGTCTATTTTCCAATAGGCTTAGTGGAGAACAAGCAATCTAGATCTAGTGATTGGTAACGCAGAAGTAATGCTCTCCTAGATGTACAGTGAAGAGATGACAGTAGAAAATAGAGAAGAGGTAAACAGGAAAGAGAGACAGTAGAAGAGAGAGTATCACCAGAGGTGATACCTTCTCCTCGCCCTCCTGGATGGAGAGGGACAGCACTTTCTTTGTAACTGGCAACGATCCTGGGAGGTTTACACAAAGGGAAGCTGGACCGAGTGATTCCTGACCTGAAGCCGTGGCTCATTCGAGTGCATGGTGAGCCTGATTTCTACTTGACCCAGTTTTTTAAGGCTTCATGCATGTTTTCAGTCTTACCTGCACAAGATTCGAAGACTATGATTCCCCAGCGCCATGTTTTGCTAAGGGGCAGCGTCATACACTTTTTGCATGCAGCAAGCAGTTTGGTTGCCTTTTCAGCGAAATTGGAGACGTCTTCTCGGAAACTGGAGAATGGTTACAACAATTGACAAGTGGAATCACGTGACAGATTGTGCTCGAGCAGTTTTTATTCTTAAAAAGGGATTTAGGAGCATTAGGAGGCCTTCCCTTTTTCTTTCCTGTTGGAGATTGAGATAATGATTATCCCACTCATTATCTGAAGGCATCTAGGCATAGGAACACGAGACCTAGCCCAAAGTAATGTGTCAAACGTTTCTCAGTTCAACTGAGGAGGTGTTTGTTGGGTAGTTCAGAAACATTGAAACAGTTTTTCAGAGTTATCTGAAAAAATCCCTCAAAACCTCTTCGTGCTGAAAAAATAATACTTGAATTTTTCGAACCTTTCATCAACTTTTTGCAATGCTGTATTCGTTACTCTTTTTGATTGTCACTAATGTAAAACACATGAAGTACAAACCTTCTTGAGTCCTTAATTTTCGGCAAAAATTCCGATGAGTTGAATCTTTGGAATGTTGGTATCTGCTGTTCAATTCCATTGCGGTTTTTCGCCATTATGAAATGCCAATGTTCAACTTTAATGAAATGCAGATGTTCAATTGTATAAGAAAGTTAACACAACACTGCATTGACACAATTTATCTCAACCAATAGATGATAGACTGCACCGTCATAAGATATCCTTCCTTAGCGTGTATATCTGTATAAATCAATGAGTGAATTGTGATCATATTTGTTGGACGTGACAGAATTTTAGACTGCTTCAGCAAAATTCAATGTATCTCAGGATAATTTCTCATCGTTCCGCTTACAATACGTGCATAAATTACAAAGTTCCTTGCATGACATGACGACGTTTCGCATCTGTAAGATAATGTGAACAAACACATGATGATGCGAAGATAGGGCACGAAGATGATGCTAAGATGAAAGATACTGAAGACAAGCCAGCGTACTTGACAATGAATGCATGCTACCACTTAATGTAATAATAATAATAGCTCGTGAAATTCATTTTAGAGCTACTTATTTAATCTATTATACTTAAGCAATGATTGGAGAAAAGTTAAAGATACATCCAAGTGGCATTCCGCTTGTCTTGTTGAACTTAATAATATAATTCCATAGTTAATGAACTGGAAATTCACTGTATCTGGGTCGTATTTAGTACAGAAAAATTGATTAAAAGTTATTTTGAGATACAGCTGCTGGAAACACAATCTTCACATGAATTCTACTTAATTGTTGTTAATCGTTGATGAAATCTGTGTCAAAACGAAATTGTTTGTTCCTTCTTAAGTTTTGTAGTATAAAAGATAGTGAGAATCATTATATCACCCAGCGTATAATTAATTTAGATATATGAACAATAATTTTCCACTGATAAACTGCATCATATCCTTCATTGAGGTAGTTTTTTAGTTTCCGTAGACCGTTGACGAAGCAAATTTTCAAAATTGTACAAAAAAACATTTTAGTTAAAATTCTTAAGATTGTGCTGGAATCATTGTCAGATAGGATCCGTATTACAACTCTACTAACATATATCAACAAAACGTCTGATGTTTGCATCATTGCAAACTCACATCCACTTTTGAATAGTCTTGGTGAATTTTTTGAATATTTTTGAATGCTACAAATTTTGAGGTGTCTGACTTTTTGACTATCTCTTTTTGATTAAATTGATTATTGAATTGATAGAATGATTATTGAATTAAATTGATGATTAAACTGAAATCGAAAACTTGGTAGGGTGGACAAAAATCAAATATGCTAGCAAAATTTACCAAAATTTGATGTCAAATCAAGCAAAAAAAAAAAACAATCAATAAGTGAAAAAAAGAGACCGTTTCGCTTGCAATGATAAAAACTTCAGACACATCATTTTTGTCATTTCTTTTCGTATTTTGACGTTACTGACACTTTACTAGTTTTTTACTTCAGTCAAATCGTCGAAAAATTTCCAAAAAATGAAAAAAATTGAAACCTCATTTGCATCTATGCAAACTTCGGTCAACTTAAAAACACATCCGAAAGGGTCTAAGATCAGTCAGTAACAAAATTGACTGGGAGGCAATTGATGTAATGTCGAGAAAGTGAAAAATATATAATTCCATATAAACCAATGCACAGCAAATGCCCTGATGAATTAGCCAAAAACTTTGCTCCCAAACAGTTTGCTTGACAATTGAGAAACTCTGACGTTTGTTAGTTTTCACCAAAATACTCAATAAGTGGCTAAATTTACAAACAATTCTTCCTGTAATCGACTGGACCTGTTCATTACCAAAGAGATACCAACCCAATATTCTCAGCGACCAGTTACCAATACTGCAAAAAAGAAGAGCTATATAATAGAATTCAGAAAGGATGTTTCTGCTACTTATATATTTAATAACGATAAGTCGAATGTAACCCACTTTCTGGAAAACAAACTCACCAAGTGTACCAAGGGAGTTGAGTACCCATAAAAAGCAATGAAGTTCTGAAAAAGAGCCTACGGTTCTGAAGATGGCGTTCCTATAACATATGATAAGAATAAGCACCAGCTGGCCCATCATGAGTGTAATCGGACTTCTTATTTGCAAGCTTCAGCTGATCTGATCGATCAGTTAGATCCATAAAGACAACGAATGACTAGTGGCTAGATTTATGAGCCTACGTTTGGAGTTTGGTAGATTAGAAATTTTTTGCTAGATGACAAGCTTTCATTCTACTCAGCAGAAGCATATCTGGCTCAACGGCGAAAAAGGCCGCGATAGGCGTCTCAGCTTTCAGTCGACTAATGTGCAACATCGGTGGGCCCACACCGAGTAAACGCCGACTTCTCATGAGTGCTGTACAGTCAGTGCTACTGTACGGCTCTGAGGTTTGGGCCGGAGCTCTCAGTAAGGAGCTGTACCGAAAGCGCTTGGCCCAGGTACAGGGACGAGGAGCTTTGCGGGTCGCGTCTGCATACCGCACTGTCTCTGAGTCGGCGGTGTTGGTGATCGCAGGAGTGATACCCATCGCCCTCCTTGCTAGAGAGCGACGGAGAATTTATGACCGAAAAGTAGAGGGTTCAAGATATGCTGCCAACCGAGAGGAGAAGCAGCGCACAATACTCGAGTGGCAACAGTCCTGGAAAGGCGACTCTAATGGCCGCTGGACTGCCCGCCTTATAGGGGACGTGGGATCGTTGCTAAATCGAAGGCACGGTGAGCCTGATTATTACCTTACCCAGCTTCTTAACGGGCATGGGTATTTTCAGTCTTACTTGCACAAGATTGGTAAGTCACGGTCCCCAGACTGCACTTTCTGCCCAGGAGAAAGGGACGACGCATGTCAAACCTTCTTCAACTGTAGAAGGTGGAACAGGATGCGACAGGACTTGTGAGAGGTGATGGGAGAGCTTTCTCCAGACAATCTGGTCGGTGAAATGCTGAAAAGCTTCGACAAATGGACCTGTGTAGCACATTACTCTCGGGCAATACTCACTGCCAAAAAATGTACCATGGATAACCTTGGGCGCGGTGTTTAGGGGGGTCTCCTTTCCAGCAGTCCTCCTCCATCTTGCCCCCTCCCGCTGGGGGGAGATTTCTCTAGGCTGACGGCGCCCTAGGGCGAAGTAAAAAATGGCCTAGCCCGAAGTAATGTGTCAAACGGTTCCAGACTAGTGTCTCTTGACAGGGGGAGTGTTTAGTTGGTAGTCTGGTAGCATGCGCTGCTAGGAGTCCCACACTCCGGGCGTAAATTGCCTTCACCCCCCAACCCAAAAAAAAAATATCTGGCTCAACCACCTAACTCGAATTTATAGTCAGCTTGGCGGCAAACATCAACAGAACAGATCATTCAAAATTCTTGACTAGCTACTGTCCTAAAAGAAATTTTTCCATAATTACCAACCAAAAACCTTCTTTGTCAGAACATCAGCCCAGAAAATAAACATTACTTGATGAAAAGATTTATTGTTCCACAGGTGTCCGTCCTTTCAATCAGAGCAACGTTTTGACTAGTTTAAGAAGGTCAAGTAGTAAAATTAATTCGGTGTACATGATACTAAAAGCATAGTTATGAGCTTCAATTGCCCACCACTGTAAAAATATCACAACCTGCTGATAGCCCCTGGGTATTAACTACAGCGACGAACGTAGTATCGTGTCAAATCCTCTATAAAATTCCCCAGATTTTGTCCTCCTTCCTCAATAGCTCAAACTAATCGGCCCAAACAGTCAACCTGTCAGACGTCGAACGTAACAACACAATTTTAACCAGAGGTACCTGGAGTTTGCATTATTACAAATATAAGGGTGCTGAATTTTCACACTTTTGAAATCTGTAATCAATAATTCAAGTGAATTCTTAAGTTAATTTACCTTTCTCGCCATAATCATCCGTTGACCCGAATATAAAATACAATTGCACATTTCATATATGGAAATTTGATATACTTACTTAGTTATTTATTTTCTATTGTGTTCCTGAAAATTAACCACTTTTGCTTTGCCTACAAATTTTATACCCCATTTTAATTGTTCAATCATACAATCCTTGATTTACCGTTATGAGCTTTTTGCCAATAAGTTAAGAGCGGCGTTTGTCTTGCATGATCCTTTGTTTCAAGGAATTCATGATATTGTTAGTTTGGTCGCCTTTTGTGTCAAATAATTGGAGGGCTCCTTGGCGTATGTAATTTTTTAATTGTCTCAATTTTTTTCCTTGTATATTATAGTCTCAAAAACTCTTCTGCATGCCTTTTCCAAAGGTATCCTGCGCCTCTACCGAACTTGTGTTATATTAATACATGGTCTGTTCTTCAGGCTGAGCCTTTTTCATTTAGCAATAAGCCATAGAAAGTAAAGGACGCCATTGTATGTCTCACGTTTCTGTAAATTACGTATAGCCGAGATAATTTTTTAATCAAGGATATAGAAGTTTTGCGGTGTCTCTTCATTGTACTGCGTCAGGATTAACGTACAGTTTTGGTGTTCACCTATGTTTAAAAAAAATTTCAAAAATCACCTGCATCTGTATTGGACCGGTATTGTCCAGGTTAGTTTTGATATTCTATTTACAACCGAGCATGTGTCAGAAGAGTACTGGAGGAATGATGTTATTTTGAGGCGGCTGATGCTACCTTTTTCGCTCTTCTAGAAAGGAGCCAATGACTTGGGTGGTCTGGGTCGGTGTTCGAAACTCGTGCATTTGATACTTAATTCTTGCAAGCCGGACTGTACCCCAAACCTTTTCAATGTCAAACATGACTAGAAATATTAATTTTCTGCAATTGGACCCATTTGCAATCTCTAGGACAAAGCTATGGTCAGCTATGTTTTTTCAAAAAGTGTTTTGCTTGGTAGCCATATTATTCTTCCAAGACTTCAACTCAAAGATTGTCTCCTTAAGTCTAGCTTATTTATTTTTGACATTGATTAAAATAGACTTGCAAGTCCCCATTTGTATGGAAATGTTTTCCGGGTTCGGGAGAAACCTTTTATAATGCTGATTTCTATGTTTTTGAGTATTCCCAATGTCATTAAATGTCAATAAATATCTTCGGTCATTCGGCAACTTAGTCCTTGTGAATTTTTTAAAGAGCTGTAGTAGATTAGAACAAAGGCAAAGCCTTCAGCTTTTCTGATACTGTCAAACTTCATCCTGTGATCTTGGGTATTGTACATTGATAATGTTCAGAAGCTTCCACATTCAGCCTCCAAGCATTGTAAGAATTTATTCGACATTTTGTGTCGAAACTGGCTTATTATTTCATGGATTTTGTCTGCTTCCGTATAGCCTGTATCTTCGTAGTTTTGGATACTTGGGATTTGATTCTTGCTCATTGGATTCTTATGTCATTCTAGAGTTCTAGGATTGCGGGACTACTTTCTTTTTCCTGCGTTGTAAGGACATAGTCCTCTTGTGTCCTGCTGTATTTTTTGTATTAGATCTTGAACGATTCAATTTACATGGTCAGTAATATAAGGTGTTAAGTAATTGATTTAATTGGCCAATGGCGATGCGACTTGATACGCTTTCCTACCTTATCCTTTCTTATAATGCTTCGTGTATGCGATTTTTAATGTAGCGTGCCGTTTTCTTGATCCCGGATAAATTCATCAAAGGCATTGAAATAAAAGTTGTGCCCAAAAACGCCCGATGGATTTTAGGAAATTCTATGGCAAGTTGTTACTCCTATAAGGTCAGGAGCCTCATTGACTAAAAGTGGTGGCTAAGGTTTTTGAACATAGGAAATGCAGACGAACACAAACCCACTGCTTAGTGTATCCTGGTATCCTTTTCCGCTGGGTTTTCCAAGTATGTAGGGACGTTAGTCAAACGATTCCGTCTCTGTAGCCGGTTGGGTTAAGCGTGCAAACAAAGATTCCAATGATAAACCTCTCTTCTATGACTGTCTGATGGAAGGATTGAAAACGGAAACTACAATAAACTTAGAAGAAATCGTTTGAAATTTAATCTGCGTTCCTTAGGAATTCTGTATGTTTATTTCGGTAAAAAGATATGAGTAACATTTTTTCTAAGATAGCGATTCCCGCTCCTCTCTCTATAGGTCATTCTTCCACCTACCTTATTACAGAATGTAATCGGCATGTGAGCAATTTTGTTTATCATTCTTTTGTGGACTTGTGTTTGCATCTGATTGATGCTTCCTTCTTTATATCTAATGTATATTTATACATCGAATTGTCTGCATTAGTTTTTTGTTGTGACAGCTCTTGTTATTGTCTTTTAAATTCAGCGTCGATTTGTGCGAAAAGTTTCTAAATGTTTTTCACGTTACGAGGGGTAAGGAGAGAACCTTGTGTTTTCTGGAACTTTTTACCCACTTCACTTTTTCTTTTCTTAGTAAAACCCAAAGTGGTAGAGCCGATCAGTTTTAACAAAGTGTTTCGTTGCAGGTGTTCCCAAAATTCTTAACAACTCTGACACAGAGGTAGGCAAACTTGAAGGTTCTAGGCTACAACGGTGGCCTCAGTCTGTCACACATTTTTTATATTATTGATCACAGTCATGAATGTTACCTATACAGATGTACCTTGACAGGCTTGGGGTCGCATTTTTACTTTACAATAAAAGAACTGAGTTGTTGGGCATCGGAGTAAATAGTGTATGGGATGTGAGGACAGGGATGAGAAATCCAGAGGCTTCCTTGGAACGCAAATGTAACGGTACAAAGCGTTTCGGAAATACTCCAGCAGTACTACGATTCGTGAGACGTTGCCGGTTTGTGGGGCCTAACCCTTGTCCACGATTCAACTCATTTTTGAAAAGAGTTTGACCTCTGGCAGGCTAAAAAGGAATTTAAAAAGAATGGGTATTGTTTTTTTGAGGTATAGAAGTTAGAAATTAAAAAAATTCGGATAAATTGTTTTGCTTGCCGTGGAATTTTTATTGGGAAGATAATTCTTTGCCATTTTAATTAAAACTGTGATTTTGAACGTGTGAGGTTCGACAATTTTCGACTGTTCTAACCAATAACTACGTCCGTATCTAGCTTATAACTTGGAGAATGTTGTCTTCAAAATGGCTAACCTTCTCGGGCTTGTCGGCATAGACGAGTGGTTTATCGTATCTTCATAAGAAGTAGTATTGTGGTGTTAGTACGCAAGCTCTTACAGGTCCAAAACGAGAAATCATACACTCATCAAATGCTTGTTTCAATAAGTCGAAGATTGTTCTTGACGTATTGCATACTGCGTGTAGAGACCAGAGTCCCTCTGCATTACGGCGAATCAATTCCGGAATGAGAAAGTCATTGAAAATGGCTCAATAGCGGTAACCATTGAGTGTAATCTTGCCCCAGTTGTAGACATATGGGCCAATGATTCCACTGGCGCATAAAGCACACCAAACACTGACTTTCTCTAGATTGTCCAAACGGGCATTCACCTGTGGCTGCTCAGCACTTCAAATGTGGCAGTCTTGTTTATTGTCATAGCCATTCAACGAGAAATGCGCTTCATCGCTAAACAAAATTTTCTTATGAAATTTGCGATCTGCAGCAATTTGTTCATCGAATCTACGCCGTACCTGTTGGTCGTTCAGCTTCAATCGCTGCATGTGTTGATTTGTTTAAGCCGGGACAACAAAATCCTTCCGTAAAATCTTCTATAGTGTGGTTCGGCAAAGGTTTGATTGTTGCGCACGATGTCGAAGACCCAAATGGTCTTTATTGGTACTTCGCTTTACAGTTGCTATGATTTCTTCATTACGCACTGTACGACGTCTGAATGGATGTGTTTTACGGTGACAGTAAACGTAGTGCGAAAACAATCCATGAAAAATCGAATGAATTGTTCTGATGGACGATTATGTTTGCCATAAAATTAACGGAGTGGTTGATGAGTTTCGCTAACAGAACCACTTATATTTTTCGAAATAAATCAAAATAATAAATAGGCATTGCTCATGCGTAAACCTTTTTACGGGATAATTGCAAAACAAATAAACCATACAACCCATGACAGCTGTCACACCATACGTGACATACGTGATAAAAACTGCTGTCAATTTAAATTTCATCACCCTTTACAAGAAATTTTCTTTCAGACCAATCTACTACTCTTCTAAAACATTGAAATTAACAATATAATTTTAGCAATATACACTTTCCTCATCAAACCATAAAATGCACCAAAGAACCATTTATCAAAGCTATTCATAAGGTAATGAAATATTCAGGTCAAATGAACACTAAATACATCATAAATTCTCCCAATTTGTAGTTGAAAAGTCGAATCGACCGTTCCATGGTTACCTGTCTGTATGTAAATTAACGTATTTTTGTGTGGAAACTTCTACTTGACATTAAATTCATTTTCGAAAACTCCAAAAGGAAAGTTCCTCTATGAAGGTTATGTATCCTTGAGCATGAAACGCTCGTCAACGTGTCTACAGTCATATACAAATCAGCATGCATTCAGGCAATTAAATAGTTTACATCAATATTATGCAATATGCACTTTGTGTGACATTTTAAAAGGAAGAAGTATTTTCTGTGACCTAAATTTACTTTTAATTACATTTAAAGGTGTTACAAGGATTCAATTTGATCGAATAGGACGTTCAAAGTTGACGTCAAACTTCAAACTAGCAAATTATATGCTATTAAGTTTCATCGCATTGATTACGAGGTACATATTGTTAGTGATTTTATGGTGAAATGCTTGTTTTGAAAAGTGCTTAAGGGAGCTTTCTTCGTTTCTAATGCAATTTGCCATCATTATACATTTCTTTACTATAAAATAGTTTTATTCGTTCTTGCAGCGAAGATCAGAGATGCTAATTTTTAGAATGAAAATTCAATTTAAACGAGAATTTTCTCACAAAGAATGAATTAAGTGAAACGTCAGAAAAGTTCAAAAAAATTTAAAAATTCAATCTAGACTATATCCTTGGAGTTTGTTACAAATAATTTAAAGTTTAAATGGTTTGCCTGAATGTATAGAATTTCGAAAATTACAATCAAGGAAATTTCGAAAAGTTTTCGACACTTATCGTTCAATCTTACTCAGCGTTTGTTGCAAAGATCGCTGAGGAATAGTGAACGGTCGAAAATCGATTACAAAGAATAAAATTTAACACACGAAATCAAACAAAGTTCGTTCTTTTATTTTTTAGAAATATTTTGCGAAGATAAAGCAATTGATAACATTTAAATCGTCATTTCAATTTTTCCCTTTAGATTGTGTTCCCCATGTTCCTCTGATGGCACTTTTCAGATCGTCTACTGTTGTAAAAAACGAGCCATGAGTGAAAAACGGAAGCTGTCAATTTCCCCCACACGTTTTCCATTATGTTTAAGCCCGGAGAACGTACTTGTCATGGAAGAACGTATAGATTTTACTCTCTAAAATACTATACGAGCGTTTTGAAATGGAACATTATCTTGTTGGGAAAATTTTCCACCAGAAATGTTTGCAGCATGACGCGTTTCGATGCTCGTGGATTAGTGTAATATAATAACTACTGACCATTCGATTGTCATCCGATTAACAACCGTTTTGCCATTACTATTAATTGCAATTGCCGCCGCACATTTGTAAACGTTTCATAAATTGTTCTGTCCAATCCTCTCGTGCGCTGATCTCTGGTGTCATTGCCATTCAATGTGAAGCGAATCACAGAATGGGCCGCTTTTCCTGTGCGGTAACTGCTGACCGTTAACCTCTTTCTGCTTCTGCTTTTCAGTATATTTAACGGGATCCTTTAAATAATTTGGGATCGCTTCTCAACCCCTCTTTAAACAAAAATGTATAGATGTAGGTTATCCCGAAATAGTACGAATCTAAAATGAACATATGGGAGGATCTTATTTATTTAAAAATAGGTTACTCCAAGATAATCTCGCTATCTTGGAGTATGGTTTACGGGGAGCTAGTGTAATTTGGCGCTCTTGCTCCATTCATATCTTTGATTGTTGAACACTCACCACAACCTTAAACTACACTCTAGTCGGTTAATTCATTGGTAATTGATCTGAGGCTTAGATATTTCCTATTGTTAGACTTTCAGGATTTCCATGGTCCAGTTCCGAATGTCTTCTGATGTGTCAAATAGTTTCAGTGTTCTGCCTCGTATGTATTTTTCGACTGCTTGAATACGTAAGTCTTTGTGTGTCTTTGTTACGAACATCCACCGTAGTAGCTATTCTGCTCCTTGATTTTGTGTCGGCGCCTACATGTAGAGTTGTTGGTTGTTATGCTCTGCGTCTTGTCAAAAGTATTGCTTGGGTCTTGTCTTTGTTTGGGTTGTTTTTCCATTTTTGGAAGTATTCTTGCATTATTTCAATTGAGTGTTGCAGTTTAGAAGTGTTGACTTCCGCTTGTCTTGACGTATAATACAGTAGAACCTCTATAAGTCGAACATCAAGGGAGACGCGAAAAAAATCGAGTTATAGAGTTTTCGACTTAAGTTAAAGAGGTAAAATACATAAAAATTCAAGGTGCAGAGGTGACGCACATATTTTTATTTATCATAAATCAACATTATTTAGAACATCCTTAAAAATATGGAATTAGTAAAATTCAGTAATTTTTTTTTTTTGCTTTAGATAATTCGGTTGATCTCTATCTATAGCATTGTCTAAAGTATAAAGAGCAGAAAAATTCTTGGTCTTCAGAGTTACTGGTTTGCTCTATAAAAGACCGTAAAGTATTCAATGAGGTTATTGCCTCTTTGATGAGAACACCTGGAGCGCAGGTAGTATTATAGTGGTATTGGTAGCCAGATATTGGATTTTAACAGCTTTCATTTGTGGAATATCATTATGGGCTGTACAATTATTAAGGAATAACAAAATTTTTCTTTTTTATTTGGCCATTTTCTTATCAATTTTTATGGGCCAGTCTTTGAAAATTGCAGAAGTCATCCAGAATTTTGTATTTCCTTCATATTGCAAAGATAGTGATTTACATCTTGAAAAACATTGAAATTTTTAAGATTTGCCGATGAAGAATGGTGAAAGTTTTTCTATGACCGATATGTTTGCTACCAGCAGAAAAGTCAAACGTTCCTTGCTATGTGTCCCACCATGGCATTTATCATTTTTAAAAGTTAGAGTCTTATGAAGAAGATATTTTAAAAAGTTAGAGTCTTATGAAGAAGATATTTTAAAAACAGCCCCGTTTCGTCAGTATCTTAAATCTTACAATTCACTTTTCCATTTGTTACAGGTTTCAATGTCTACACTTGCACTTCCCTCACAATTTTGTTAAAAACAAGTTAATGTCTTCTTTTGAACTTTTCTAGCCATCCATTACTGGCTCTCAAATTAGCGAGTCCCAATTATTTAGAGTATATTTTGGCTTTTTCTTGCAACAGTGGTCCACTAACACTGATATTTTGGCTCCACTTGGAGCAGTAAGCTCCAGTAATTTAAGTAAGCACTCTTTCAAGCCCGGAAATTTTGCTATTCGTCGTATTTTGCAGGAGAAACTTTGATCGTTTTGTATTTTTCTCATGATGTTTGATTCATTTTTTATTAATTTTGACATAGTACTCATTGGCAGGCCAAATTGTTCGGCAACATCTTTGTTCTTTTGACAGCTCTTCAAAGCTTCAAGCACTTCAAATTTTTCAGCGAGACTCGAAGTTTTCAGCTTACGTTTCACAGCACCCATGTTTCCAACAATTTTATTTGTTAACGGTTGTACAAATTGATGTGTATTGCAGTAGAACCAAACTACTTCTGACAATATTTCACTCGACAACAAACGAATTGCTTCGCTTAAAATCAATTGAAATCAAAACTCATAAAATGAAACACCTGACGCCAAGCAAGCAAACACGTATTAACGTGAGTCATAAATTTGTGGTATATCTAATCATTGTATACGGCTTAATTGCTTTCTAAGAAACAACGGTGTACTTATACTGTCGGCGAATTCTTATAGTCGGTAGCTTATTTTGTTCGTAATATAGAGGTAATGAGTCTCAAATAATCAAGTTGTAAAGGTTGTAAACTTCAACTTGTAAATTTAAATGTAACATTTAACTTTTCGAGTTATGGGAGGAAAATATGTACCACAATGGCATGGAGGGTCCCACTGATTATTTCAACTCATAGAGGGTTGATATTTCGAGTAATGGAGGTTTTGGTGTTTGAAGGGAAGGAACAAAACATTTTTCGAGATTTGGAGGTTTTCAACTCATCGAGGTTCTACTGTATATGCAAGTGTCGTCCGCATGTAACAATACCTGAACGTTATTTGGTAAAGACGGGATATCTGCAGTATGCAGATTGTAAAATATTGGTGGAATTGGTGATCCTTGTCGAACTCCAGCTTGAATAGTTCGTAGGCTCTAGAAATGATCTTCGACCCTTACTCTAAAATATTTGCCTCTTAGGAAGGAGTTAAGAAATTGAATGATGGTAAGGAGATAGAGAATTTATGCATTTTGATGATGTTCCTGCATGGCAGACTTTGTCAAACATAAGTAGACCTGTTGACTTCCTGCGCTTAAATCCGTTTCTGATGTGCTTGGTCACTCTTACTAAATGAAGTTCTGTCGAGTTGGCTTCTCTCAACACAAATTGTTTGTCTGGTATTATTCATTTTCGGCTTCATTTTGGTACTTCATTCAATCTAGTCAGTAATGCCTTTTCGGCAACCAATAATTTCAATAATAATAAAGCCAAACTTCAAGGAGTTCCTCTCACAAGTGAAAGTCCTTGTGAATTTTTTTTTAATTTATTATTATATGATTATATAATTATTTATGATTATAATCGATGATCTAAGCCTTTCGATAAACTACTATGATAATTTAAAAAAAGTATTGGCTGGTTCCGCTGTGATTAGATTTCCAGTATGCTAATCCATTCTAAGTAATTGATATACTTAACATAGAATGTTCCACATACATATTGGTACGCTCTTTGCAACGTGATCAATACAAATCATCATATTCTAGAAACCACTAAATAAAAACAAACTCGGCTTTATTGAAATCCTAGACGGGCAGAACTATTTTGCTAAGCCACCAAGGTCTAAAATATTGTTTTATATTTCTTTTTAGAATAATGTAGGATGATGCTATTATTGCATTTGGCCTCGTGACTTAAAATCGCCTCATACATCAACCATGCATGCATATCAAATTTCCAATATGCATTTCCAACTTTAATCTGATATTTAGATTACAACTGGATCAAGTCGTACTCGTAGTATGTTAATTCGTCGAAGCTGTTTAAATTGCTGATGCGGAAGATATTATTGGTGGAAAAAGCTTTATATAATCCAGAAATTATCTTATCTAATGGGATGGATGCTATAGAAACGAACGCATCCAACATACTTGATGTTACCATTCGCTATCGTATCACATGCGAATTCAAGTGGAATTAATTAGTGTGACTTGTACGACGTTAGTCGAAAAGATAGAATAATTCATAGCAGCCGAGCGGAATTTGTTGAATTTTAATGGGGAAATTAGAGAAGAATTCAATTGAGATCTCTACGGTTTGAAGATTTCCTTTTAGGCTATGCAAACAACGATAAGTGAGATTATGTAAATAAGTGATTCGATGAAAGAATAAGATTAGACTTGGGAATTATCTCCGTAAACTCAAATGTATTGCAAACAATGGTCGTAGTTTCAACGAAAACATTATTATTTATTTGTCAATTAATATTAAATTCCTGCGGAAAATTGAAAATGCAACTCGGTGCACTCCACCAACGCATCAATTGTGCTGTCTGATCAGTCTGCTCCAGCAAGTCCACATTACCTCATCATTTGAAAATTTGGAAGCCTCTTAGAACGAATTTCTTGGTCTGATTTCATTTTCAAATAATTTCAACCAGTAAATTATTTAAATGAAAAGTTTAGCTGCAATTTTTTTTACTACTTAAATCCACTAAGGGTTGTGGGTGCGTACTGGATTAAATTAGAAAGTACTGAAATAATATCATGGGTCTGCAATGGGTTTTCCCTTTCAGTTTTTGATTTTGATGATTGATTTTTGAAAGATTTTAAGGGAAATATTTGAAAAAATCCATTTGAACACATTAGGACACTAGGACATCTCAATACATTAGACAGTAACCTGTCATGGGCATCCCCCCAACCCGAAGTTCAGATAAACCTCTGATCAGGTTGCGCTTTTCTACAGTCCCAAAAAAACTCTGTTTTTGCTCCACCAACACGGTACTGATAGCCCTTCCTCACTACCTCAAGTATGTGGGGCGGCACTCCCCAAAGACTGAGTGGAATAAGCCGAAGACTAGACCATCAGGCCCCTGCGTCACCCGTCACGTCTAAAGGGTCCGAGTTAACATGTGTCACAATATAGTTGTACAACATTAAGTACACATTTCAATTAATAATTTTAACTTCACATTTACCAGATATACTAATTTCGCATCCACCCCATCAACATATTGGAAGTGTTGGTTAATAATATCGATTTAGATAACAGATGGCGAAACTATTACATATGGTTTGTGTCTATAATAACTTATATGGTTTTTTGGAGGGTAAACATCTGTCATTAATTCTCACTAAGTCATTGAATGAAATAGCTTAAACAACAAAGTTTTTTTTGAATCAAAAATGTCGAAATTTGTGCTTGAAAAAGTTTTTTTGGGGGGAAAGTCTTTCATTTGAAAAAAAAACGCTGCTGAAAGTTATCGATTATTGGTAGAAGCTTAAGATGAACATGCTCCAACTCAAAAAACTTGTAAACGATGGTTTGCACACTTAAGAAGTTGTGATTTTGCCTTGGAAAACAAACAACGGCCCGGTTAGACAAAAAAACTTGCAGATGCAGAATTGCAAGCATAATTGGATAAACATTCGTATCGCACGCAAAAAGAACTTGCTTTGGAGTTGGGTGTCGCCCGATCAACCATTTCTGAACGTTTACATGCAGTGGGAAAGATGTGAAAACTTGGAAAATTGGTACCGCATCAACTGAACGAAAATCAACTCAATGCCCGAATCACAGCATGCAAAAAACAACTCGAAGAACACAAAAAACAACTTTTTGAGTCCGATCATTATTGACAATGAAAAATGGGTTTATTACGATAACCCTAAACGTAAAGTATTGTCAATACCAGCCAAGCATCAACTTCACAACCAAAACGCGATATTCATTGCCAAATGCTTATGCTTTGTATTTGGTGGGACCAGAAGGGTGTTGTGTATTATGAGCTACTAAAACCGAATGAAGCAGTCACAGTTGATCGCTACATACGCCAACTGACCAGTTTGGCATACGCACTGAATGAAATCGACCATTCATAGCTCGAAAATACCACAAAGTTCTGTTCCACGATGGCAATGCCATACCTCATCGGGCAAACATCGTTAAAGAGAAATAAGAAAGGGAACACATAGATCACCCTCCGTACAGTCCAAATCATGCTCCTTTTGACTATAATTTGTTCCGATCGATGCAGATTAGCTTGGCCGACGTACGCTTTCAAAATGCTGAAGAAGTGCGGAAATGGGTCGATGAATGGTTTGCCTCGAAAGACGGAACTTCTTCAAACGTGGAATTAACAAACTTCCCAGAAGATGGAAGGACGCTAACGATGGGCAATGTACTCATTCATTTAGTTATTAAAATAAATGCTTTTTTCAAACCAAAAAATTGACATTATTAACCGACACTCCCAAAAGCTGATATTGCAATGAGACCTGCGACATTTTTGACCTGCTATCAACATACAGTTCGTCAATTTTTCCATCCACTGTCAAATCATTGTCAACTTCGTTCACCGAACTCTCAACGCAGCTATCATCCATCGTTTCGGCTTTCCTCAACTTTCCCTCGGTACGCCCCAAGTTCTCAGCCATTACGAACTCCTTTTGGCAATGTCAACTGTACTCGTTTCAGTCCCTTCTCTCCCGTGCGATATAGACTACTTCGATTCACCTTTCGTCAGCCATATTGTATACTCTAGTACATCAGTCCAACAGTTCAACATACAGCGGCCAGGTTACATCCACTTTACCTTAATACACCCCATCCGGGCACTCAATCCTTTCCAACTGCCTTCCATCACTCTCACTGCGCCCCTCAATACTTCTTGTCTCTCCACTATAAGACTTCTCCCATCAATACATCATTTTTATCATATTTTAGCTGAACAAGTACGACATAAATTGCGTTCCGCAGAACGTCTGTTTTCTTTCAATCTTGTCAACAACTTCACACAACAAGATACCAAATGAATACAACGTCTCAAGTCCGCTTCAAATCCACCTTTCGGCTTCATTTCAACTTTGCTGGACAACGGACTCCTTCCCATCTTCCCTCCCACGTTAAACAGCTTTGGGACTGTCATGATGGAGCCGCAAAGCGAGTTCATACCAAGGCGGGGTTGTGTAATTCGTATAGCTCTATTCGCAAAAAAAAACTTCCACCTTTTCGGTTTGAGAATTCAATCCGACTTTTTTTCATTCAGCACTAACTGCACACCGCCATCGACACATCCCGTTCCCGACGTCAGTTCTCTACTGCTGGCAAGTATGAACCTTTCAGCCATCAGTCAAGGGCAACTTCTTCGGCGGATTGAATCTAGGAGTCCACAGGCCGCCGCCATTCAACTACACAACGGAGCTTTTTGACATGAGTCAAAAACGACTCAATGGCGGCGAGACAGATAGTCGAAGGAGAGGAAAACGACAAAGACAGAGTGGTCACCGGGGACTGAACTAGTCCTTACAACCAAAAATGTTATGAGCGATATTTTAGTCTCCTGAGAGATGGCGGTGGAGATGATGTAACGATTGTGTGAAGACGCTGATCAGAGAAAGTTTTCATTGTTTACATCCAATTTTTGCACCTCTGAAACTAAACTGAAAGAAAGTAATTGTGTTGGCCCAGACATAAGAAAACTGATGGGAGATGCAGATTTTGATGAAAAATTCTATGAAATTGAATTAGAACTTATGAAATCTTTAAAGGAAGTAGTGAAACACATTCTAGATAACCATAAAAACCTAAATTATGCTGTAATTATGAGAAAATAGTGAGGCATTTCTTTTAGGAACTATAAAAGTCTAAATTATAAGGAAATTGTGAAGAAAAATTTGATGTTCGATGAACCTTAAACTTCACCTCCTTGATTCGCATTTGGTTCACATTCCTGGCAACTTGGGATTTGTAAGTGAAGAGCAAGGTGTAATGTGTCAGTATGTAAGATGGAATAAATTACTGATGGCAGACTTTTGTAGGCGTCAGAGCAAGATGATGCAAGTTGGAATTTAAGCCAAAATCTCACAATTGGAGATTTAGTAGAAAAAAGGAAGATAACACAAAAGTATTTAATACTTTTAAATTTATACATACCTCTTCCTTAAATTTTAAGCAGCAATAACGTGCCTTTAAAATATTAAAAATACAATGATTAAAGGCGTATAATTGTTGTTTATTTTTAGAGAAAAAAATACTTAGTAAAGTTGACTTTCCTTGCGTTTTCGCACCAAAGATTTTCAATTGAGATTTTAAAAAAACTGAGTGGTAGGAAAAACCCAAGTAGATATTCATATACAGTGTATCAAAAAAGTATTCGCCCACTGTTCCGTGATTAAGTTGGATTCTTCGTAAATAAACAAAATAAAGAGAAAAATCTTCCTTTTAATTTTGTGTTCAAAATTTTTATGTTTTCGTAATCGGTGGGTCTTTTCCGGCGATTGCAGACTTCTGATCCTGCTTACTTTTATTAATAACGGTCGAAAATCGATAACGGAAAAGACATCATTACATCATCATACACGAAAAAAAAGCATTTTACTCTATTGCTATAAAATAAAAACAAAAACACAAAATCAGCGCCATCTTGACACACCAAAAAACGAATCATCTCTATGCATTTTCTCTTTAACTATGACCACATAACGGTACTTACAAAAAATTTTGACAAGTCATTAGTTGGTCTTTTTATTGCTGTGTATCTGTCCCACGAAAGGACCAAAAATCAATTGCGGAAGGACGAAATTGTGAATAATTTCGGGCGTACATTCAAAGTGTTGATAGGATAGTAACAACTATTAAAAACATTGTGCTCAGGAATTCGAAAACAGGAAAATGCGAATACGCCCAAAGACCTGGTCGACAAAATAGTTGGTGTAGCGTTGGTGTAATCCACTCCCACAAGCTATATTTAAGAGCAGTGCAGGGCTAACGAAAACCAATTTTCCTTTCTTCAGTTAAACTGAAACATATAAGTTACACTATTTTGGCGCGTAATGATGACGTTCATATGGTGGGTAATGATGACGTTTATTTTGGTGTGTAGCGATGACGTTTATTTTGTGTTTTTGTTTTTTCTTAATAACAATGGAGTAAAGTGCATATTTATTTTATTTCTTAGTAATAGATAACAAAGGAAAATTAAGGACATAAATTTAATGTCTTTTTCATTTACTTTTGAAAATTCTGACTTAATCACACTGTACATTCATAATCAGCGCACCTAAACATCAAAAGTTTACTCAAATCCGAAAGGGGCAAATAAGATTTAAACAATCAGACCTGTAATACAGGTCTGTATTACAGACCTGTTTATTTAGTGCAAAATTGAACTAAAATGCACAAGCACATGTTAACCGAATATAGAATAATGGAAAGGAATTCAATTTCAATTTCAAAAACTTTTTTATTTATATTTCTCTGTGGTTTTAATGTGACAATTTGGTTTGGAGATCTGAATTTACTTCATTGCAACCTTAATTCTATAAAATTTAGCATAGCTTGCGTGTATTTTTCTTCAGTGAGTGTTATTAAAGTTAAATTTGAAGGAAAAAACCATAAACTTAAAAAACCTTACTTCACCTTACAACTACCCTAGCCTAACTTAAAATACCTTATATCTAAACACATAAGCTTAAGATTGAATAAGCTAAAGACTAAGCAAGCATGATTGCTATAGTGTGCTAATATTTAGAAATGCCGAAATCAATGGATTGGGGGAGTAGATAGACCTGGTCAACATTTTACTTCGTCTATTAAATGCGAATTGTTCAATACTTTGTTCCAGCAAGTTTATGTAGCTTTTCAGTGGAGAAATAGAAAGGTTTGTTGAGAGCCATTTTCAGGCATCGATTTTGCGAAACTTGGGAAAGAAAGGAAAAGGATTTTGCGAAAGTTGGGCTTTAAGGTATTTTGGATATTAGCTCCGGACAGGAGCTCCATACAACATAATGGGCAAAATCACCATTTTGACGATAAGGATGTTGTTGTTGGGTTGAGCAGTGATTTGCCGTTCATCAGAGAATATAGTGCTAATATTGCCTTTGATACTTTAGTCATAGTCAATTCAATATGGCTTTTGGATGTCAGCTTTTTGTCAAAAGTATGCCCAAGGTATGAAATATCATTTGACCATACTATTTCCTGACCTAAGAAATTGATGTTCCGGTTATGCAGAAGGTTCAGTTTTCTTTTCTTCGTAAAGAACATTGTTTTGGTTTTGGTGATATTGACTTTAATTTTCCACCAATGGTAATATTGGTACATTTTTTCAAGCAATGACTCTAAGCTTTTAATTATTTTATTTGGGGTCTATTGAAGATGTGTAAAAACACGTGTCGTCCGTAAAGGTAGCTAGTTTGCATGTATCCAGGACAGGCATGTCCGAGGTTTATATGTTAAAAAGTAGTGGGCTTAGACATGAGCCTTGGGGAACTCCTGTAGGTAAACTATGAGAATGGGATAGAGTGTTTCAAATTTTAACGGAATATTTCCGGTCTTTTAAGAATGAGCTGATTATGTTAACTAAGTATGGAGGGAATTTAAGTTGAACCAACTTGTAGAGGAGGCCATTATGCCATACTGTATCAAATGCCTCTTCGATATCAAGTGATATCATTCCTGTAGACTCCTTTTCTTTCAAGGCATGTTTAATGTCCTGAGTGAGACGGTATAATTGTTGCTCGGTTGAATGCCCATGTCTAAAACCGAATTCAAAATTAGGGAGAATTTAATTATTTTCAACAAATTTGTTTAACCAGTCTAGAATTAATTTTTCCAGCAGTTTGCCGAGTGTCAGTAAGAGGCTTATTGGCCTATAGTTGTTTGGGAGGTGACGTTCCTTATTTGATTTTGGGATCGAAATAACTATAGCATTCTTCCATGTAGAGGGGAAGTAGCCAATGTTGAGGCATGCATTAAAGATGTAGTGTAGTAGGATAACCGCTTTTCTGGGGAGATTCTTCAGAACTACATTCGGTGTCCTATCATGGCCTGGAGATTTATTGTTTTTTTATTTATTGATAATTTTAAACACTTCTCCTGGCTTGATCCGATCGTTCATTGGAACAGACGCAGTTGATGGGACTGCGTCTAGAGCTCGCATCCTCATCAGCTCAGTGGGCTGGTTTTTCATATAATGGAAAGTATTTTCAATTGAAATGACAATGAGGTAACTATCATTGAACCATATGTTGTTTTACTTGATTTTGCAAAACATTTTGAGCCTACGAAGTGATACAAATTTATTTTCATAAAGAAAATTCTGGATATTGTCTATATTCTGGATATCTCTGGCATAAATATATGGCAATATTCCCAAAGAAAGTATCTGCATTGGATTAAAATTGTATGGAAAAAAAATACCTTTGAGAACACTCGCATGAAAAAACTATTCTGATTTAATAAGTCCACATTGGCAAGAGAGATTGCAATTCATACCTTTTTGATCTTGAATGAAAGATTAATCATTCATAATAAATTAACATTTCCAACATCTCTCGCTTTGATTTCGCCGAACACGAGCTTGCAATTTCTGTTTATAAATAATAAGTGACGCTTTAATTACATCATGAATGAGTCAGAAGATTTGACGGAAAAGTAGAATTTTCGTTATAGGTGAAATACACGCTGATTTCATGAACGCGTATTACGTTGAAATGGCACTGACTGGAAACCAAAATGTTAATTACACAGCAATAAAACGTAATAATTATGAATAATTCTGTAAGGCAAAAAATACATTAAAGCAAGACTAAACATTGTATATTGAAATCTAAATTTACAATTGTAATGAAGGTTTTTAAAAATTGGAAAATTTAAGCCGATAATTTGGAACAAAATTTTTTTTTATGGGCTAAAACAAACTATTAATTAGTTACAACATCTCTGTGTTTTTCAGGGTATTTTCTCAGGGTTATTTTCTACTGGTTTCTTGAAGCTCCTTTTGGATTAGGGGTAGTTCTTCAAATGGTCCAATTTTGAAACCAAACTTTCGATATTTTCAAAAAATTGCAAGAAATCTCTATGAAAAGCGGGCGACATCAACGAGTACAGATAATAATATAAAGCAGGAGCAATGCCTGGTGAATTCATCGGGTGTGGTTAACTTTCCCTTGTTGGGCTTATAAGTAGATTTCAGCGGGGTTAAACAGCATGCAGTCTGCAGTCTACCCCAGTCATACTGCAGAATTACTTGAACAGAGTTTTCTGATGTCTGCCTATATGCAAATGCATAAATTGTTACCGCAGATGTTGTCCATAACAGTGTACCTTTCATATCCTATGAGACAGGCACGAATATAAACGTTGAATAATGGTCGCGATCAAGAGAAGGCTACTAATAAGCGTAGTAGAGTCAGTACTGCTTCATTGTCCCGCCGAGGTCTGGGTTGAAGCTCTCGGTAAGGTATCGTGTCCAACGCGGCTGATGCAGGTGCCGGGACTGGGTTCTCAACGTATTTTGTCCGCATACTGCTCTGTCTTTAATCCAGCAGTGCTGGTGACCACGGCCACAATACCTATTGGACTCCTTGGTAAGAAACCGTCAGAAGATCTAGCTGTGCATAGGAAAAATAGGTAGAGAGGCTTCTTGTCTCACGAAAAGAGGAAGTCCGCTCACTCTGTGACATAAAGAGTAAAAGAATGAAACACGAGGAAGGTAAAACAAGCACATAATCAACCGTGGCTCAGTCGAAAACACTGCGAGACTAATTATAATAACTTTATGCAGCTTCGAAGCGGGCATGAACATTTTCAGTCTCATCTGGAAAAAATGGGAAAGACACGATCTCTTGATAGTCTTTTCTGCCTGGGAGATTGTAGATAATGTTTGCCACACCTTTTTCCATTTAAACGGTAGATGTGATAGCGTTTACGGCGAAGGAATAGGCGGGCTCTCTCCAGATACCCTCGTGGAAAAGGTGTTGATGACAAAGGGCAAATGAAACTGCCTTTCACAGAACGCTCGGGCGGTTCTTCATACTGAAAAGAGCAGCTTCGACCACTTGTCGGAGCTGAGGAATGGGGGATCAATCCCTCACTAATCCCTTTAATTTACGACCAACTCGGCTAAAGAGGGATCTCGTTAGGCGAAAGTAAAGAGGACTTGTATGAAGAAATATGCCAAATATTTCCAAGTTCAGCACTCGATGTGACAGGGAAGGTATTTGGACTGTAGTCCAACTGCTGTGCTATTGGTAATCGTACGCTCAGTACGTAAATAGCCTTCATTCCTGAATTTAAAAACATTATTTTATTAGTATTAAAAATGATCAATATTATTATTTGCAACGGGGGAATAAAGGCATCGTCCCACCAATCCCCTCATGCTATTTCGGATTGCAAGCAGGATCTGCTGTTCTTGTCTTTATTTGTAAAGGTATTTGTCTCGAATTCGCAAGTCCAAACGAGTGTTTCAAGTTTCTGCTACTCTAACCAATAATTGACGCCGTACCTCGGCGAATATTTTATCCCCACAAGAATTAGGACGAAATCGACGGTTGCGCGAGCTGTACGGCACGTCGTGCCATTCTGTTGAACGCAGAGGTCCTATGCATTACGGCGAATCAGTTTTGGAGCGAAAACCTCAATGATAATGGCTCTTTATCGATCACCATTTACTGTAATGTTATTCTCAACAGCAACTTTAAAGACATATGGACCAAAGATTTTATCGCTCCAGAAAGCATACAAAAATAGTGAATTTCTGCGGAGTAACGGTGTTTGAAAAACCGCCTGTGGTTGCTCCACATGCGAGCGGTCTAAAGTTTGTATTGTTGCAAACGCAACGGTCTCGATTTTTTCCACTTATTGAGTTTTTCTGAATAATTTAAGCAAAAATTTTTTTTCCATAATTTTGACTCTGCTGACACTCAAATGTTTTTCACTTCATTCTAATCGTCGAAAACTATCAAAAAGTAAAGGAGGCTGAGACCATTGCGCTCGAAACGATGCAAACTTGAAACATCTCCGGTGTCTGCGGTAGTTTTGTTTGTTCACATAGCCATTTAAACAGAAAATTTTTTCTTGGGTCCATACACCGAATCTTTGCCCTGCCCTGTGATCAATCGGCTTCACTTCCTGCACGAGTCGGTTTTTGTAAGCCCGCACACCAAGATTCTTGCGTTGAATCCTCCATAACGAGGATGAGCCCAGATTTAATTGTTGAGCACGACGTCGAGTGGACTCATTTGGGTCTTCATCGATCCTACACTCTATAGCTGCTATGATTTCTTCATTCCGCATTATACGGCGTCTGAACGGATTCGTATTATCAGTGAGAGTAAATGTGGTGCAGAAACGATCCATGGTTAATTTAATTATTTGTTCTGATGGACGTTTGTTTCGGCTATAAAGTCGACGGAGTGCTTGGTGAACAGAATCTGGAACAAAATCATTTTTTTTTTTTTTTTTCAAATAAATCTGCACAATTTGCATATGTTGCACAAGCTTAATCTATTCATGGTAAAATGGCAAACCAAACTAACCATAAAACGCACGACAGCTGTCACACCATACGTATCATCAAAAAGTGTTGCCACCTTAAAGTTCTTTATCTCGACGTAAAATAAGAAAAGAAACTTCTTAACTGTAAATACCGAGAAATCAGCGATAAAATAAATAGATTAGGTTCTACCATTGAATAAGTATGATACATCGGTATAGTTTAAAAAAAAGACTTAAAAAATATGCCCTGGTCTTCCCGCTTGCAAAGTTTTAGTGACTGTTGAAAGCGGTAAATCATAAGAACTATTCAAGGCAGATCCTTGAATATATTTGTTCCCATAATTACCCCAAATGTTGCAGCTGATATGAGGAAAGTTGTATCATGTGATACAATAAGAATTTGTACTCCATCATCCATGCATTATCTTACGATTAAACATGTATGGAAAAAACAAAAACGACTATTAGCAGACCCTACAATATGCAAAAATTTACAACAAAGTATCGTTTCGATATTTAGTGTATGATATGTATATAGATGTTTTCTACGATAAAAGTAAAGTCACTCTTTTTGAGTCAAATGGAAAAGATAGACAAGTTTTTTTTGGAAAAAAAATGCGAACTTTATGAAAAGGACCCATTTAGAACTTTTTAATACGAAGGAGGATCGGTTTTATTGGAGGCAGAATGATTGTTATTGATATGGATAACCCCCACCAAATTGATGATAACCTTTAACCTCTATGTTACAAAACAACAAAACATCTTATACTACTTTAATCGTTATACCAAAAAAGCAACTCTAAAGTCATGACTTTAGCAGAACATATTTTGAACACTTGGAGAAAGAACTTCCTTTTACGAGAACGCTTGGGTTTTCGCCCAGACAATGTTCCAATAAAAGGCTTCAGATTTTTTAAAACGCTCCTTGTTGGATTAAAAGTCCTTATCCGATCATTTTGATAGCCAAATCAGAGCCAGTCAATCCAAAGAGAAATTAAGTCGAAATAAAGGATTTTCAAAAAAGACGGACTTTAAATAGCAAGAATGGTTGAACAATATTCCGTCTCATGTAATAAAAAACTAAAACACAGACTGGTTACCATAATTTAAAGCATAATTTAAAGCAATCATTGCGGAATGTTAGGTCAAAATACGCTTGACCTTAAAAATTTTCCCGAATTGCGAATCACAACTAGGGTTCCAGATTTGTCGACTAAATTAACTGTGATATTTAAAAAGGAAATAAGGAAGACATATTCTTGTACATTATCATGTTCCAGATATTACTCGGTAAAATGGGACCAGACTCAGTGCTGGCTAAAATAAACGAAACTGCCTTGAAATACTGGTCTATAGCGAAAGGTGGCTTTCCTTTAAAATGAGATGATCGTCTCACTTGTAAATAATAAGCCGGGGGAAAAATGGTATCAATCATATCCGAGATGTCATCCCGAGTTAAATGAAAGGAAACTCAAAAATATATCAAGCAGCCAAACCGCTGTAACCAAAAATGGTGTTAGGAATTGGTTTGCGGAACATGTGAACCTGACCGAATATTTATGTGTCTAACTAGTTTTATACGGTACATGTCCTAAGACGGAAATGTCATTGCAACAAGAGGATACAAAAATGTCTACAAAATTTTAGAAGACAACGAAAAGGCGCTGCAACGGTCCTTGTATTTACATCGGCTTTAGAGAAAATGTTGCCTTCTTGTGCAGTCGTTCCATATGTAAGACGAACAAAGGAAGTTTTTATACGATATACGGTTATACCGTTATACGGTATGTCTGATGGACGTTTACTGGGAACGTCAGAAACAGGTTAGAGGAAATCAGACATATTTTGCGGTTATATAGGATAGAAAAAGAAAACATTCAAAAAACTGTTGCCTTTTATGTCGATGGCCATAAGAGCCACTTAATAATGCGACACATTTGATTCAGCCTGCTGATGTAAGTATTTTTAAAAGTTTGAAGGTAGAATACAACGAAATACAACGCACAATTTGGCAACTTAACCCAGAAATGTGACTAGAGGACCATGGCAACGTTTAGCAAAAGATATAACCGAACCTTAAGGTCCAATTTAAAACACAACTGGAGGAGTGACGCTTCAAAAATTATTAATAGTTCTGCTTGTCATATCGTTGAAAACCTGTCAAAAATAATACCAGATTCAGACGAAAGTCTAAACATAAGTTTGCCAATTAGAGAAGATTACACATCGCAAAATAATTTGATGGTCAGAACAGTCACCCAAATCGTGAAATTAAAAAAAAAATCTCAAACACCTAGAATTACAGCAAATAATCAAGAAAGTGACTGCGTCAAAGAATGGCCTACATATCACATACCAAAGCAATTTCGGGAAAGTAATGGAAAAAAATTAGAAAATAAATAAATTGAACCAGAAATACAAGAACAAATCAATAGATTTGAAACTAAGGAAAGGAAATAAGAAAATTGACAAAATAAAGGAGGATTACGAAAAAGGAAAGCTTAAATACTTTTGATTTAACACTTGTATAGGGTATTTCATTAAGTGCTTCCTATCTTTAAATTTAGATAAATAAAGAGTTTGTGAGATATCATCGAAGTTGTCTATTGTGCCATTATGTGTGGAATATAACATCATTCAAATGTCCGTTGTGGCTTCTCTGGGTGGCGCGCATCCGAAATGTCAAATTTCCATGACTATTGCGCATAAATTCGTCTGAATTTGACCGAAGGCATGGAGTATGTTGGCTTTGAGGACCGCTGTGGCATATTCGCATAGACTTGCAACTTAAGAAAACCCTACAAGAAAAAATCTAACGGGATCAAATCGCACGATTTCGGTGGCAAGTTCACATAACCTTCACGTGAGATTACCACGCAGTCAAATCGCTCGCGCAGAATGTCGAATATGGCATGAGCTGTGTGGTACGTAGCGCCGTTCTGTTCAAACCATAAGTAACTGGTATTCATACCACCCGATTAGGCCAAATAAGTTGGTAATCATCGACCTATAACGCTCGCCGTTGACGGCGATGGCCTGGCGAACGTCGTTCTCAAAATAATATGGACCGATGAAGCCACCAGCCCAAAGTCCACACCAAACAGTGACTTTTTCGGAATGCATTGGACGCTCTTGGATCTCATGTGGGTTGGTATTGTCCCGAATTCGACAATTTTGTTTGACCACGTACCCATTCATCCAGAAATGGGCCTCATCGCTGAAGATGATTTTTCGATGAAAATTTAAGTCAGTTGCTAAATGCTCCAGAGCCCATTTAACGAACACACGTCGTTGTCTATGATCGTTTCCACTCAGCTCCTGGGTCAGTTGAATTTTGTGGTGATACAGGCCCTAGTAATGACGAAAAATTTACCAAATTGTGGTTTTCGCGACGTGAAATCAACTCCTGCACACTCTCACGAACAGCGGCGATGTTTTCGGCATATCTTGCGTTTCGTGGACGAATGGATGTTGGTTGATCGTTTACTGAACCAGTTGACTGAAATTTATCCACCACACTGCGAATAGTCCTCTTAATAGAACAGAACCGAACACCAATTTTGACAAAGCAATTTTATCGTGTTGTCGAACGCTTTATCCATCCATGGTGATTTGGCAAAACAGACTGAATAAACGACACCCATATGACAGATGTAGCTTTAACAAAATGGTCGTCATCAACTGTCAAAGGCCGGAAGTCCCCATTGAAAGACCCTATATAGACAGAAAGAAAAATATGACATGAACCAGAAACAGATTTAGATACAATGATTGTCAGGAGGAAGTGACTAGGGATACCGAAATCGAGAAATGGATTAAATGTGATAATTGCCATGCGTGGTACCATTGAAAACACACCGAATTCACTGGCGTTATATATGAAATTATATATGATGTAATATACATGTGCTTTTATCGTAGCAATCAAATACTGTAATGTTTGTTACCCTAGTTCAGATCACGAAATGTTTGACCATTCATTTGTACCATCTATGGTTAGTTTTATGCAAGTATTGGTGTATTTGTGTCGATATGCGTAAATTTTGTGGATTACGGATAAAAATTTGTGCTTAGGGCCTCTATGTTTTAAACTATATTTAAATATTTACACTTAAGAATCTGTGGAATACTCTTAAAGCTATTTTACGCATTACACCAGTTCTATTTTCATTCATTCATTCCTATAAGTCTAATACGCATTTAAACCCTACCAGAGGTTTCATCCAATGTCCACTTCGCTGTTTCTAGTGGCAGTTAAATTGTTGCACAGGACTCAATGCAATTCAATTGATGATAATCATTCCTGGAATAAATGAATTGTCATACGAGGGCCGCTCAATAAGTACCCGTGTTTGACGGCAGAGGTCGACCCAGAGAGAAATTTCTAATGTATTAATTATTTAATTACAAGTTGTAGAATATAATAGCTTTCTACTTTACATCTGTTATCAAGCGTCTGGATCAGTTCTATGGAAACTGATAGAGATTAATTTCTCGTTGCTGCTTTTAAAGCTCCATCACCTAGTGGTGAAATCTAACACTATTTTTTCATCTGGCATTAGCTTCAAGTTGGTATGATCATCGTGTGCTACCGTCTATCAAACGACAAAAAAACAAATTTTGCCAGGTTATTTTGGATTGAGCAACCATTCGAGTAAGACGTGTTTCATGATTTTCGCTAAGATGGAAAAGGAGCAGTATCGTGCGGTAATTCGCATTTGGTTTTAGATGCGAAAAAATGCGAAGAGATAAAAGCAAATTTGGATGCTATTTATGGAGACACTTCGCCATCTATGACCACCGTAAGATATTGGTTCAACGAATTTAAGCGTGAGCGAACATCCGTTTTTGATGAGAGGCGCGCAGCACGCCCGGCAGACGTGGTTGCCGAGGAAATCATTCAAAAAGTCTCCGACATGATTCTCGCTGATCGACAAACGAAAGTTCGTGAAGTAGCGGAGGCCGTAGGTGTGTTGATCGGAATAGCAATTAATATTTTACATGATAAGTTGACAATGAAAAAATTCTCGACCCGATGGGTGCCGCGATTGCTCACCGTGGACAACAAGCGGATGTGGCTTTTAACTTCGAAGCAGTGTTTGGAGCAAGGAGATCCGAAGGAGTTATTAAATCGAGTTGTCACCGTTGATGAATCCTGGATTGATCGATATGCACCGGAAACTAAGCAATAATCAATACAATGGATTTCTCCCGGTCAGTCTGCCCCAAAGTAAGCAAAGACGATCCCATCGCCGGAAAGGTCATGGCAACGATTTTTCGGGAATGCAAACGGCCTCATCCTCATGGATTTTTTTTAGAAAAAGGAAGAACGACCACTAGTCAATGCTACAGTGAGTTATTGGGCCGCTTCGACGAAAAATTGAAGAAGTTGCATGAATTGCGTTACTAATTGCTGAAAAGAAAAAGCTCATGGGAAAAAAATTAGCTCAATAGAGGAAGTCATCGCCGAGACAGAGGCGTAATTTGGAGAGTTCTTCAAATCCTATTTTTTGGAAGAGTTACAAAAATGGCAGGAACATTGGGAGAAGTGTATCTTTCTAATAGGGGATTATTTTTGAAACATAAAAAACATTTTTTTTGAAAAGTGTCTTCATTTCTACACGGTACTTAATTTAGTTAATTTAATAATTTTTAACAGCTTGATTGTATAATATTGTATAAATGAAGAAATGAAATTAAGGTATTTTGAGATTAATTAAGATTTCTTTAATTTTTTCCAGGTTTTCCAAAAGATATGAGCTTCCACTACTCGTACAAAGCATAGTAATGAATATCACGATGTTTCTTATGATACATTTATGTGTGAGAGTGAAACGAAACAATGCCATAATGAGAACCCGCGAACGAGTGTTTGCAGGTATGTATTAGCACCGTAATTATCCTTGCATATCATTTCAAAAATAAAAAATAAATTTTAAAACTTTATAAGTAGAAAGAAATGTTCATTTCAATGTAACTTTTTTCTCATTGATTCAATTACGATTAGCCAATTTTCCTTCATTCGATTTTTCCTCAAATCTCTCTAAATGTATTTCAATATTGACAATTGGATTTTACATAAGGCACGTTTGCTGCTGCTATTTTGTTGTTCTTATTATATATTTTCATGTCTTGGCTTATTGCACGTCCAACAACATTTGCATTAAAATGCATTATTATATATAGAATCAATGTTTATGTAGCTTGTATTGGCATTCGAATTAAAAATCATTTGAATGAAAATTCAAAATCTTTTTTGCTAACGTTTTAGTACGCTTTCTATGAAATTTGTCTTGGAAACAATATTGGCACAGTATTCGCATTCCTTGCCGACTATTGTAAGAAAGAACGAATGACATGAGTGTAATTTTGCCTAAGACATTATGTAAAATCCAATTAATTCCACCAATCAAATATTTTATTCCATAAAAACTGTATAACCAAATTATATGTGAATAAAATGAGCAATATCAAATATATATAATACATAAATAAGGTGATGAGCAGAACGATCTACGTTTGCCAAAGGTGATTGGGGAAGCGGATGTTGCATCAACTCCTGGTTCGTTGAAAAGATCACGATCAAGACACTATTTCAGTGGTAGGTTTTTCAACTGTCTTTGTAGATTTCTTTATTTGCGCTTTATCTATCTCTCTCTCTCGTAACTAGAATTATGCTGGAAGTCGTTATAATTTAATAGAAAACGCACTGGTGTGTTTTATCATGCAATTTTTGATAAATCTTCATGTATTCATTTTGGGGATCAATTCCATTTTTTGTATGTAGTTAAATGATGTGGTTGATCATGTACATATTATGGTTGAGAGTCAACTTTTTTTTAATGTGTTACAATATGCTTTGAAATAATGTTATCATGCTTACAAACTCACAAGCTATCTGGAGTGAGAATCTTACTTTTTTCGTTTGAAACTCATCACACTTTGGGTATTTGTCCACCAAAATATGTTAAAATTTGGTTTTGGGTGTTTTAGTTTTATCATCACATTTTCATTGGGCACTCATATTTCATAATAAAAAACTCGAAAAATTTTGAACTACATTTAAGAGAATTTAAAGTAAGTATTTTGTATTGAACGCGCACATAACACATCGTTCAATAATGTGTGTGACTAACTAATTAAAACACATTTTTTTGCCAAAATTCGTTTTTACTCATCAACATAGTCCCCTTTTAGGGAGATACAATCATTCCAACGATTTTCCAACTTTTCTATACCATGTTTATAGAACGATTTTTCCTTGGCCTCAAAATAGGCTTCAGTTTCGGTGATTACTTCATCATTTGAGCCAAATCTCTTACCACGGAGCATATTTTTGAGGTCTGCGAAGAGCCAGTAGTCGCTGGGGACCAGATCTGGACTATACGGTGGGTGCGGAAGCAATTCGAAGTGCAATTCATTGAATTTGACCATCGTTTTTATGGACTTGTGACACGGTGCATTGTCTTGATGAAAGAGGATTTTTTTCTTCTTCATATGGGGCCGTTTCAGTGCGATTTCATCCTTCAATTGGTCCAATAATGCACAGTAATAGTCGCTGTTGATTGTTTTTCCCTTTTCCAAATAGTCAATGAACAATATACCATGTGTATCCCAGAATACAGAGGCCATAACCTTTCCAGCCGATTGTTGCGTTTTTGGTCGCTTCGGACGGCTTTCGCCGGGTCCAGTCCACTCAGATGACTGCCGTTTTAACTCTGGAGTGTAGTCATGGATCCAGGTTTCATCCATAGTCACATATCGACGCAAAAAATTCTTTTTATTACGGTTAAACAGCTCCAAACAGCGTTCTGAATCATCAATTCGTTGTTGTTTTTGTTCAACAGTGAGCAAACGCGGCACCCAATTGGAAAACAACTTTTTCATACCCAAATGTTCGTGTATTATGGTGTGTACACTGCCTGCTGATATCTTTAGAATGTCAGCAATCTCCTTCACTTTCACTTTACGGTCGGACATAATGATTTTCAGTGTTTTTTCAACATTTTCCGGAAAAACAGCGTCATTTGGCCGTCCAGTAGATGGAATGTCATCGGTGTCTGTACGACCACGTTTGAATTCGGCATACCAATAACAAATGGTTCGTTTCGATGGAGCAGAGTCCAAATAATGTTTTTCAAGCCATTCCTGGCATTTAACAATATTTTTTTTCATTAAAAAACAATGATAAATCAGCACACGGAATTGCTTTGAATTCATTTTTTTTGGAAACTCAAAAGTAGCGTCACTTAAAGCACTGTAACTTGTAAACTAATGGTCGGATTGACATATAATTTTGACAGTAAGCCTAAAAAGGTTCACACTGTCGAAAAAAAATATTGATTTTGTATTAGTGCCGCCATCTATGTGTCAGTCACACTCATTATTGAACGATGTGTTATATATAATCTAAACAAGATTCCTCATTTCCCGACATATTTTTTTGATGAAACGAAGAATAGAAACATCAGATGATTCTGATTTACACATATATATCCATGCACATATTCTCAATCATTTACTTTAAATTTTCAAACGTAAGACACTTTAATTTTTATACAGTATTTTAATTAATTGATAAATGTGTAGTTTTGAATTTTATATTTTACGACTTGATCCAATGCAGGTGAAATCCATTTTTGAATTATTCTTTAAAATATTTTGGCCGCCTTCATCTCACTGTCATCCTGAATTGAATCCCATATCTTCCGAGCGGTGCGTTGTCTTGCAAAAACGCCATTCCGCGCGTCATCATTCCACGTTTCTTGTAAACGACGTCTTCGGTACTCAGTTCATTTTATTCTATAATCTCAGTTTATTGTCATACTGGACGGTTATTGCTATACTCTCAGGCAAATACTCACTTGGTAAAATTCTTGTAGCCGTTACCCTCGAAGCTTTCTCTTCCGTAAAGTAATCAGTAAAATTTTTATATTGTGCTAGCGAATGGTAGCCAATATCTTCGACGCTGAAATTTTGACACTTTGAACTTATTTGGTGTCCTTTTTTCCATTCTTATTCAGACAATCGACTCTTTTTCAATCCAAAGTTTCATCGACGGTGCGACGCCATTTCGAATTTCATTCAAATAGAATCCGTCACAACTCCTTCACAACTTCGGCCGATGACACTTTAATTCGATGTTTTGACCTATCGAAAATTCAGTTGTTAGATGGTTGTATCAGTTTTTAGATTATCATGGCGGAGAATGAATTGACATCGTTTGTTTTATTTCGTTTCACCAAACACTTGGAACTTACAAATGGTTATGTTCCATTCAGAATAGATCGTTCCCCGATGTTCAACAGAACTGTTGCACCATGACCAGTTAATCCAATAACAAAACGCACCACCATCTGCTTCGTAGCGAATCTTGCACGAATAATTTCTGTCGGGTTTGGTTCGTATTGAAACACTTACACAGCCAACTACTGTTTTGCTTCGGGCTCATACGAGGGGCAGTTGAAAAGTTCGCGGCCTAGGGTACTCAACGATGAGTAATTAGCTTGTTACTCATTTCACTACTTGCGACCCTCAATAGTATTATAAAAGCAATCACTAATAAAGTTTGCACTCATAGTTCAATTCTTTATCGTTCAACAAACATCACCATGTCAGCCGAATCTGGAAATTTTCGGGATTTTAAACACTGCGCCGTGATAAAATTCCTCGTAAAAAAAGGAAATACACCGAAAGCAACGTCGGCTCGCAAGTTGCAAAGATTTTTTGGAGTTAGTCGGCGATAACATGGAAGACATTTGACAACGGTTAGTCACCGTAGATGAAACATAAATTCGCCAATATGATCCGGAGTCCATGCAATGGATAAAAAAGAAGAAAGGCCGCCGAAGAAACTCAAGGTGGAAAACCGGGCGTCCAAGCTAATGGCGACTGTTTTCTGGGATAGCGAGTAAACTTTGCTTATCGACTACCTATCCCGGGGAACTACGATGGGTGGCCAATATTACGCCAATTTATTTACTCAGGTTCGCGAGGCTATTGTACAGAAACAACGTGCTCAACGGAGTGCTCTTTCTGCAAGACAACGCGCCCGTTCACACCACAAATGTTGGGAGGCAAGCCCTGAAAGACACGGGGTTAGAGATTGGCCACCCTCGATACAGACCTAGCACCTAGCGATTGTTTCTTGTTTTCCAATTTGAAAAAGGACTAACGGGGCCGGAGATTCGCAGATGACAACGAAATGAAAACTGCGGTTCATCATCATTTTGAAGAGAAAGATGCAGAATATTTTTGGGTGGGTTAAATGCATTGTATGCGAAATGTGAGAAATGCATTTCACTTGAGGGAGATTATAGTGAAAAATTAAAAATAGAAACCATGTATTTTCTTTCATTCAGTACTTTAGGCCGCGGACTTTTCAGCCGTCTCTCGTATGCATGAATCTTTAAAATGTCTTTTGAAGCAACACAACTGAATATTTTTAGGATTCATTTACATAAATCGACGCGAGTATTTTTTTTAGAACGATTGTCAAATTATGTGGGATCCAACGTGAACAAATTTTTTCACTGCTAAACGTTCATGTTATATCTGATGTACGCTGGCGCGATTGATGCCCAGGGATAGCTCAATCTCCTGGTAGGTTATATGACGATCTTCCATTATCATTTTCTTATCGATATTTCTGCCAAAGTCACTGATTTTGTACGACCTGCTCGAAACGTATCGATGAATGAACGATACGACCACGACTGAATTCGTTGTATCAGTTTTTTACAGTCCTTATGGTTAGAGCTATATCAAAAAAAGTTGATCGATGCCCTCTTGTCTACTCTGTGTGTCGAAAATCATAGTAAATCATCGCACGAAAATGCTTACGATTTAATTCCATATTTTGGCGAAGATGAATAATTGAAGAAAAGTCTTGAATATTGATGAATATTCCTGAAAAGCAATAAATAAACCGTATTTTTGGATCAAAAAAGATTTCGTTGTTCGACATAATATCCTTCTAGGGTAATGCACTAGTAGGGTCCTTGTAGGGTAATAATATAACGATCTGCCAATATTTCGATGCCTTTTTTATAGTCGTCCTTGTCAAGTCCTTCAAAATAAGGTTTCTGAAGTTTGCATCGTTGAAAACACAACACTGTCAAATTTTTTCACTATTTCATTCTAGTAGCTGATCAAACTGAAATAAAAATCTAACAAGAGCAAAAAAATTAATATACGAATTAAATTCACAAAAGTTGTAAGCCAAATTAGCAAAAAAAAAAAACATTCAAAAAGTGTACAAACTGGTAACCGCTTGCAACGATGCAACCTTCAGACACTTTCAAATATGCATTTTTTCACACTCAAGATCCTCGTTTGAATAAAATCACTTCCCGGTGCACTAATTTGTCAACCAAGGAAACAGGAAACAGTTGCCGGGGACTAAATTAGGCAAATACGACAGGCGTTCAACCACTTCGTGGTTGAACTTCACTTCCTTCAATTTATTGGTTATATCACGAGCAGAATGAGCTGGCGCGTTTCCATGCCAAAACGAGATTTTTTTCTTGTTCCATCGATCTAATAATGTACAGGAATATTGTTTGCTGATTGATTTTTCTATGTTGAAGATAGTCTATGAAGACTTTGCCATGTGCTTCCGAAAATATACTGGCTAGGGCCTTATCAGCTTTTTTTTACATCTTCGTAACAGCAAAAGCAGTCCTTCAGGTGCTTCCTAAGGATTTTCTTTGACAATAGCCATTCCGCTAACTGCCGATAGAACTCAAGCGTGTCGTGATGAATCCATGTTTCATCCGTTGTCACAAGCCATCATTAAAATTCCTTTTCATGTTGACAAAATAGCTCCAAATTTTATTTCCAAATCGAAAATGCAGCAGCCATCGCGCACACAACATCCATGAATGATGTGTACATGCATCGTTCCTTTGAGATGCCCATGATGTGCGGTATATCCCTCAATTTACTTTTGCAATCATTCAAAACAAGGCTCGTTGATTTTTTTTTGTATGTTTTCCCAAGCTATTGCCTCATTTGGTCTTAACGATAGCGGGGCATCACTGGAACTCATAGGGTCACGACAAAATTCAGCAAACAAATACTCAATGGTTGATCATGGTGGGTCTGATGTTTTATAAAATTTATCAAAAAACAATTTTTTATCAATTACCATCACCATTCGATTATTTACAAAAATTCAGAGGTGACAACCAAATGTCATGAAAATTTGACAGGGTCTAAGTTAAGGTTGAGCATTGACAAGAGCATTGACTATGACTATGTTGCGCCATCTCTATGTTAGGTGCGACACGTTCTGAGTGTGTATATGTTAAAACTGTCAAACATTATGCGTATAACAATGCTTTGCTTTGCTCAACACAAGAATTGCTATAGACCGGTGCGAATAGTAGTACCTAACGCTCAACTTTTTTTTTATAACCTATTAATGTTCTTGTAAATTCGCGACAACTCACTGATTGCTAATCTGCAAGCGTTCTACTATCTAACCTAGACTATTCGTATTGAAGTTTTTTGCACTTGGAACCGGCTGCGATAAAATTATTGCGTAAATTTGCTATTGATGGAACTATACGAACACGTCGGCCGCTTTGACGTTTGGTAAGCATAAGCTAAACTTAAACAAAACATTACTTTCTTGTTATTTAGGTCCGTCGGGCCTTGCTTCCTTGTTGTTGTCGAAGACACGTTTCGGCTGTATGCAGCCAAATTCAGCTCGTTCTGAGGTCCTTGTGGCGATGTGTATGTTTTTAAAGATGCAAATTTTTTTGTTTCTGGTGTTTCATTTTCGGGTCCATCACGTTTTTCAGCTAGTTCGTTCGTAATCTTTCGCGTGTTCTTCCAATCCGATACACATTTCTATTCATTTTATCCATCTTTCGGGCAATTTATGGATACCATTCCAAAAGAAAGCTTCAACTTTCATTGATATCCATTCATCGAGCTTTTTGTTTTGTACATCCTCGAAAGTCTTGAAGTGTTGTTCATCCAGTGCGTGTCCCATCGATGAGAAGAGGTGATAATCAGATGGCAACAAGTCTGGTGGATAAGGCGGGTGGGGTAGGAATTCCCAACCAAGCGAGGAAATCGTTCCTTTGACCACTTTGGCTGAATGTGCAGGAGCATTGACATGCTGTCGAATGATTTTGCCATGTCTTCGTCAATGCTTGGGCCAACGCTTTGCCAATGCTAGGTTTAAATTGATCATTTGTTTTCGGTAGCGGACAGTATTAACTGTTTCGCCGGGTTTGAGAAGCTCGTAGTACACTACTCCCTTCTGATCCAACGACACACACAGCATTATCTTCCTCCCAAAACCATCCGATCTTGCACTTGATGTTGATGGTTGTCCTGGCGTTACCCATGATTTCTCACGTTTGGGATTCTCAAAATATATCCATTTTTCATCGCCAGTTACAACTCGATGCAAAAAGCCCTTTCTATCGTGGCGGAAATTCAGCACTTCGAACATCGTTTTTCATCTTTCCACCTGTCGTTCGTTCAGTTTGTATGGACCCCATTTTCCAACCTTTTAAATTTTTCCCATGGCTCTCAGGCGATCGGAAGTGGCTTGCCGAATGACATTCAATTGCTCCCTCATCATTTGTTATGTTTGTGTATCGTCTTCGTCCAATAATGCTTGTAATTCGTCGTCTTCAAACTTTTTTAGTCGATTTTCACGTTCCTTGTCAATAACATTCAAATCTCCACTTATAAAATGTTGAAACCAGCGTTCACAAATCTTGACGGTTGAAGCGAGATTGCCGTAAGTCTCTACAAGAATTCGATAACTTTTTCTTTTGCTTGAACAAGAAAATCATTACATGCCGCAAATGCTCTTTACTTGATTCAAAATCCGATATGTTTAACACGAAAAAGAACTATGCTACTAACTCGTAGACAAATAAACGAATATAACGTTTTGTAGCGGGCAGTGTTACCAACAAAATCGCGCTCAGGGTTCGACACGTTACTTCATGCGTTACTTCATAGGTTTCATGCGCCATTTCTTGCCAACAAAACGACATTTTAAACTCACGGACCTTGTAGCTCTGTGTTTTTATTGAAAGTAAGCATCCTGTTTTTTGATACATTTAGCTGTGAGGAACAAATAGTAATCATGGCACTCTATCGCTCAGATCCAGTAATCATTGTATTGCACTTTAATTATATTTCTGTCGTCGTTTTAAAAAACCTTATGGCTTTTTGAGGATGCATCAGTGCTTTTTGGTACGCTCTTGAATTTTGTGTGAGTGAAAATCGGAAAGTTTTGCTTATTTACCATCCCATTCAATGTGAAATGTGCTTCAACGTTCAAGATGATATTCGATAAGACTGTCAGAGAATTCATGACGGATGAAATGATTGCCTTGCTTAAATCCTTTACTCAATTGTTACCTTGTTACCATGAAAACATATTTGACTGTTCCTACGACGTATTGTGAGCAACGAAATGTCCCCATTCTTTGGACCAACGAGTCTGACTTTATGCAGGGGTCCTCTCCATCCTTTCCTTTAAAACACGGATATTATATCATGCCTATCCTTTCCTATCTTAACAACACGAATATTGTATAGTATACTCTGACGTTTTGTGCAATCGGCGTTTGACAGGTCACAGCTGAATCCTTTGCTCCAAATTTACGCACTAAGCGACTAATTGATGTGTCATTTTGGCATCTGTGGCAATTGAAAAATTACGAAATGCACGCAACTATTTTTGTAGTGCGTTTAAATAACTTTAATACAATACCCAATCGTATACGATAATAAACCCACATATGGCCGACATTCAACTACAAAAATGACGACTAGATAACTTGAATCCAAATGGCGTCTCTGTCAGTCATGACAGATACGTGTCATGGAAGGAATCCTGACTTTTCAAAACATACTGAGATTTTTTTATAATTTTTTTTTAAATTAGAGATGCGTTTTAAAGGTCTAAGCCGTTAATTTGAGATGGTTAGTAGCTCGGCAACCAATTTAAAATTTATATTTAGTTTTTTTTATGTTTTGCATTGAATCCTTTTGGATGGATATGTTGGGAACCCGTTGAAAACTATACATTGCTTATTGTACCTAATATTTTAAAACAATTTAGGTATCTTTGTTATTAATTTTATTATGCAACTATTTGTGTTAATTCTTTTACAACTGGTTTGTATGTACCAAATTACCTTAATGTGAAAAACGTAATTATGTCACACTCATTCACACTCTTTGAATTATCGCATATCCAACATTTTCTTACTAACATACACAATATGTTTTTACTAACCATCAAAAGTCAATGCTTCAGTGCCATATACGAGTAATTCACAAAATTTAACGCATTTAATATTTAACTGGTAAATATTTCCTTTTAGATTTTGACATGCGTTATTTTTGGGCATGGACCGATTTTCAATCATATCTGGATTTTATGTTAGTTGTTTGGGCTGTTGGTGCTGCAATCACATATTTATTATTACCTATTAGATGGTTTATGGAGACTGTCGGCTTTTTTGCCGTATTCACAGAAGCAATGCTGGGTAAGTTGTTTGTTTTTTTCTTCTGCTTTATATTCTCCAGAATACTATTTCGAAATTTCTTTATTTTTTGTCTACTAGGAGCGCCACAATTCATTACAAATTTTCGTAATAAATCGACCCATGGAATGAGCATACACATGGTAGTTATGTGGACGCTAGGTGATATGTTTAAGACTGTGTATTTTGTTGTACGTCACGCACCAACACAATTTTGGGTTTGCGGAACATTACAGGTAAGTGTAGCAAAAGCTGCATTCGAAATTAAGAGGTCCTTTTTTAACGTTCTGTCTACGAAAAAAAAAATCAGAAAACATCTTGAATATTTAATAATATTCAGAAAATTTAAGAGAAAAAAGTTTGTGGTAGGGATGTGAAGGCTGTTAGCGTCTTGAGTGTGGGCGTAAACAGCCCACAAACACCAATCGCCCAAATCCCTCTAGGCAACTCACTAAACACCTCTCTTGTCAATTTATAAATCACCGAGGCCGCGTTTTCCTGTCTGCGGGGCGCTATCGTGTTACGTGAACCTCTTGTCGGATTAGAAGGAATGGCAAGGTAACGAGAAAGTACTAAAAAAAGGATACCCCAACCCTTACTGAAGCTTCACTACGCCTTTTTGATTATCAGAATTGATTCTCAATGGTCACAATATTCAATTGTAACTCGTTAGCAAATTACTTTCATACCTGCTTGTTCACCAATATCAATCTCAACTTTTTTTTTTGAAGTCAAAACGATATGTTTCGTTGGACTTGGATTCAACCAAGGAATTATTTGGATACGAGTGATTTTCTCATGTTTCTGGACTGCTAGACATCCGCATATATTACACCTGTTATAGAAGCGATACTCGTAACCTCTTCGTGAATCTGAAGTCTATTGTCATTGAGTGATGCTAACTAGGACATCTTCTAGATTCCATCGCTGGTTTATCAAGAACAAATAACATTTTTCAACGTTCTTTCTTTTGAAAGTAATTCGAGGCTGACATACTCGATGCAATCAAAAATAAGATTGCCAAATTTAAAAACGGTTTCAACTTAAAACTCATTTATCTCTGAAAAGCAGCTTCAGCTGCTTCAGGGTTCAAAATTTAGACGAGTACCAACCAGAAAAAGGGCGTCGAGTTAGAAATATCCGACAACAAAAGGTATTACCCAATTGTCGGTTCTTTTTCATGCCCTTAACTACCATGATTAGACGATGAGAAGTCTAGATGTTCGCTCCTCTTCGAAGAAGTCTGGTGGCAATTTTGCTGGAAGATAGGTCACCGGTGTTTGCTTCCAATCAATGAATTGGATTTGAATTGATCCCTACTTTGCCGCAATTGTTCATATTGTAACCGATAACGACGGTGATTGCCATATTAGTCTGAATTAAGCCCTATGACATCAAAGTTTACATATGCATTACAATACCCGTAATTTATAGGAAGGGCGACGTACTATTCCCATGTCTTATATAAACATAAAGTTATAAACTTTATATCTCCGTGACCGACAACCAAGCGTGGGCATTTCGTCTAAAACTAACTTTCCTAGACTTAAGCTTTCTCCTGCATCCCTCAATGACGTATCGTAGAGAAAATAAAGGCCAAAAAGCTGTGTCCTTATATTTGGGGGTCCGATAGCACCTGACAACCTAAACAGACGAAGCAAAAAAGTTGGTATGGGAGGTTGAGGTAGCCTTTGGCTCACGCTCAAACTTCCGTAGATAATTTATCTCCCGTGGAGCAATCATCCACTATGGCAATTCGTATGTGGTATCTGGCAGAGGTAGCCTATCCTTATACTGCCGTTCCATTAGTGTTAGTATTCTCAGATTTTCAGAAAGAAATGAATGCGAGGAATAAGGAAACAACTTAGTGGTACTAATTTTCCGTGAAAGGATCTCAACACTTCGATTACTTTCTGTGCGTTGTTGAGCGCTATGACTTTTCCCCTAAGAACCTTTCAATAAGTTTGCTTTGATGTAGATAATTTTGCCACAGATGTGTTATACTTGATATCCCCTGGGTCGAACTTGTCAAATACCTTGGCCTCACACTGCTCTACGAGTCCTCTTGGCCCCATCTTGAGGGTCTTAGGAGGTGTCAGAACGATTAGGTATTGATTTCAAATTACATATAAGGAAATGTTTCTGGTCTGTGTTGCGTATGATAAATCCGTTTCCACGGGATATGTGACAACAAAGACTCGAATCCTTGTTGCTAAATCTCACCACTGCATTATTCTACAATTTTATTTAAATATCTGTCGTGCTGTCTCAAACAATACAATCCAGGCTTTAATATGGGCATCTCCACATGTTCTCGTAGTCACTTGTGCACAACTGGGCCTCCGTTTGTGTTATGATCTTCCTGTAGGAATCTTAGCATGGCTCGGGAAGTCTAATCCGCAAGATCGTCCGGGGCTGATCATGCTTTTAGGGAAAGGGTATGTTTTCCAGCTTGCAGTCCAGACGGAATGTAAATATTAAAGAGCGACTCACGTTGCGATCTGATCGGATATAATGACCTACAAGGGTAGCACTGGTCGTTTTCCACTCAGCTTCGGGATATTGGGAATATATAAAGTGCAAGATACAATCCTGGAGCTGTTGCTTCACTTTATCATATACGATGATGGAAAAGTGTAAAACTCGACCAGGTGTTATTTGTGTCACGCATGTCGAATGAGTTATGGTCAGCCCAGCATACACACTCTTCTAATGGACAAATTCATAGTCTATTAGAAACCATGTACCCTGCATTCCAGTAGAGCCATTTTGTATTAAATAAAAACCATAAAACATCAAGTTATGGTGTTGCCCTGGATGTATAGTATCCAAGAGCAAAGGAATAAGTTTTTGGGCATTTTGCTATCTAATCTTTTGCATCTCAAATTGCATGGAGGCTTCGCCTGAGCATAAAACAGATAGAACACTCTCGAGCGTCAGAGACGGACAGAGCAAGAAATAGTAGATTCCGTTTTCACTTAACGAAAAAATAAACATGCAATGCACGCAAGTATCAAGAGCGTACTCATTTTTGGTGAATCTTATTGGATCAAGAGTTTGTTTGAAACGTCTTCACCGTTTCTTGGATTCGCTATAATAGACGTGATATCAGTATCAGCAAAGGAAAGTCATATACCTTTACCAAATATAAAAATATCTCGCGATCGAACCTAGCCAACAGCCATTCATGTGGCTCTGATTCCAACAAACAATCGCGGGGAAAGTATCGGCCTAGAACGTGAGCCTACTATGCCCAAACTTGAATCGTATCCATTAACATTTTTCCGAAACAATTTCCGCCAAGTATATGTTGCTTAATTGTTGCTCAAACCTTTTCATAAGCTCAATGGAATACATATCAACAAAAACAATAAACACTAAAATAAAATATTCGTCTATGGATTTCAGGTTAGCTTAGACTTGGCGATACTTTTGCAAGTCTATATCTATCGAAAGAATTCCGTGCCGCGGAGCATACATCGTGGAGATTAGCAGTTTGCCCCCGATGAACAGCAACAACAACAACATAGTCGTACTTCATCATCAGCTAACGAAGATCATCACGAGTATCATGATCAGCAACAGAATAACAACAATAATCAAATGTGTCCTAGTCATAATCACTCAACACGAGTTGGAGAAGCTTTAATCGTTGATGGAATGCCGACGAATGAGATAATTGCCAACGGTACAGCAAAAGAACAACAAGTAGTGCGTCAATACAATAGTAATAAAAGTAATAGTGTTAATGTTAATCTTAAAAACCATTGTGAGTGTAATAATTCTAACAGTAGTACTAAGAAACGTATATATCATAAAATCAAAGATAATGATAACGATGAAATAGATGATGATAATATAAAAATGTTACCATCACAAGGCACTTGTGATTCATTGAATTCTATAGTTTTAGAGGAATGTGAGCGAAACGGGCGGTTGCGTGGCGAGGATAATACTTCAATGTCGCCGTCTGTTTCGCCGTCCGCATCATCATCGACGATAAACTCGTGTTCGGGCTGTGGAAGGCTTCCAACAACCACATCACCGTCGCCATCTGATCAGGAGTTCAATCTTGATGCCACCATAAAGCGATCTTTGTATCGCACTAGAAATAGTTACAGTAGCACCAATACAAGTTGTAGCAACCATAATTTACATAGTACTAACAGTAGCGTTTCGGCGGCTGTAAATAATTTAGATGATTCACTAACAATAATAAGTAACAATCGTGATGCGAGTCTTAAGTTAGATGAAATAAGTCAGAGAAGCTTCTCAATATCTACTAGTGATAATGCTATTTTAGATGATGATTTAGAAATTGCGGATGCATCAATTCCAACTGTAGCTCAAGTGGTTGAGCATGAAATTTGTGATGAACGTAAATCAAAGAGTTCACTGATGAAGAAACGACACAGAGCAAGCAATCATAATGAACGCAGCGATAGTCGACGGTACGCGAGAAGCAGTAGTAATAGTAGTAGTACAATTCATAGTAATAATAGCTTTAAGAGTGATAGTCATCGGGACGTGCGTGCCAATCCCGGTGTTCATAGCCATGTAAGTGGGAACCAAATTCCACAAGCAAGTTCCAAACAATGTAGTGGATGCAGTTGTAGTAATTATCATAGGAATTATTCGCAGAACTATTCAGATCAGGCTGACTCGGCGCTAATTCCGCATCCTGATGCTAGTTTTTGCCATTGTAGTAACCCATCGGCAGCATGCTCAAAACACCCATCAACGAGTTGTTGCTGTTCTGCTAACGACCCGAAATCGTGTAAATGTTTAAACAATTGCTGCTGTGGCTGTGATAAATCCAATCATCAGAACGCATCCTCATCCACCGATTTCGCCGACGACGAAGACGTCGATGATGACGAACCAAAACAATCGTCTCATGCGTCGTTTTCGTCGTCCACGTCCTTAGCATCATCATCATCACCAGTTTCCATTGCCTCCAAATCATCTTCCATTTCGTCCATCTACGCATTACGTGTCCCGCAAACTGAAATACATAACACTAGTAATACAAGTAGACAAAAACAAAAGGATCATAAGAATCATATCAAGACCATATTATGACAAAGTGTTTCGCTGGTCGCGTGGCCAGCGATTGATATCAATTCTCTGATCCAGCAAACGATAAATAAATCAGCAGCAGTCCAAGATTCATTGAGGATACAAGAAACATTAACTGCAACCACTGCGACGACAGGCAATGTCTTGTCTTGTACAAGAAACTCAATAAGTCTCGTGGCTGCTGCTGCTACAGTTGCCAACACTCAAACAACAGGTGGTTGTCTCTCGACAGCCACCGTGGTCACCACCATCAATCCAAATATCACTTCATCAACAACTACAACCACTTCACCTGCCACCACTGTTCTATCATTGCCGCCGACATCAACAGCCGCCACGCATTTCAATGTTTCTATGTGCCATCATCATTCACCACTTCGCGGTGGAGATTATCTTAAGAACAAGCATAATAATTCCAATGAATTTAAAAAAACTACAAATACGACGACCCCAAATGAGTTGTTTCATTGTGATGCTATTTTTACGCAAGAACGATGCAGTACCGAAATTATTTTATAGCAAATATGGTATTCAGTTGTTGCGAACTCGAATTATTTCATTATCGCTAAGCAAATGTCTAGTTTAAGTAGCATTTTTATTTAAGGTTTACATTCAGCCGACTTGGGATCCTTTGGAAGGCTTACGCGACGTTGAATTGAAAATAGTTTCTGACAATACTTGAATCTATATTCAATAAATTCTAAACCAAAATAATTGTACGAGTAAAATGCAACAATCCTGCAAATTTGCAAAATATCTAGTCCACTTCCATTTGTTATTGATTTAAATGTCCTGCCATCAGTTGCAATCGCTCCAATCCCATTCAACTGCTGTAAGCCTTCCAACTAAATCACAAGTTCAAATGTTCCAAATATATCCACTACTGCTTTTCACCAAAGAAAAAGAAAGGACTCGCGTCCGCGCTCGTCGAAAAACTAAATTAATATTGTTCTATTTTTTCTTTACGTTTAAATTAAAAACCAAATAAACTATTGTACTATTGCTGTATGTTCTTATGACTGTTATTTTTAACTCTTAGTTAAATTGTAGCATCTATTCAACGAAGTAGAGATTGTTATATTTATAAACAAAGACACATAATTATATTATGTAAAATTGTACATGATAAAATCAAGTTCAAAAGAGATTGACAAAAAAAAATGTTGTTATTGTTGTTGTTCATTTTGGGAACAATATGCAAACTCTTGTATATACATTTATTGTATTTTAAGTTGTTTTTATTTTTCTATTCAGTTTGACTTTTATTTTAATTTCGTTTCGTTTCTCTACTTAATTTCTTCTATTCAATTTATTTCTATCAATTATTCAAATTGCTTTTGATTCAAACAAATATCAAAATATGTTAAAATTTCGATGAAAATTGTAAATTTTGTAAATTTCAAAACTAAGATTGTTTTTAGGTATGAAGAAAAACAAACAAAAACAAAAAGATGTAAAAAGTTTTTAATGATTTAGAACGATTGTAATAGGAATGCAATGGAAAAGACAAATGAATAAGACATAAAACAAAATGGAAATATCATGAATGAATGAAAAACGTAGTTTGAAAATGAATTGAATGTTGTGTAAATATTTTTCCTTTAAAATTATTCTGTTTTCAGTTTTGAATGATGTAAGGCATGGGGTTAGGTGTGATTGGTGGAGGACATGCGATATTAACTTAAATAATTTCGGTGCGAGTTTTGAACAAATGAGAGTAGAATGACCGGGTGAAGATATTGTTTTGGTTTCTATTTATTTGGTTGGGCCGTAAGTTCGTAGAATTTCGACTCGAAGAGTTTTATTTGAACAACAAAAAAAAAAAAGAGAAATTTAACGATAATATGTTCGCCCTTACTACTTAGGGCTTGTTCCTACCTCACGACAAATTTGTTTATCCGTTTCGCCAAACATTCCTGTTGGGTCTCATGCCGAAGAGCATGTCGAGCTGATACTTAAGGTGTTAATCATTGCCGAGGGTAACTTCCTTCATCGACCGATCAGATGTAAACCAGTTGAATATCAAAAGTACTAAAGGATCTCCCATTTGTGTTCTTGGGTTGCAATTTTGACGAGTACCGCAACATGGAGCCAGTTGTTATCGTGGCTTGGTCATAGTGTAACCACCAAGAAGCGCTAAAACTTTGAGGAGCATACCGAGGAAAAATATGACACAGGGGGTAGCGAATAAACTTCGAACTCATGCAAGATCGAAAATGTGCAGATGGAGGGATCGCGATGACTCGGCTTCTGAATGTAAATATATTGCATGCCACGCGTTTCCGATGCATTTTCATATGAAGGGTAAACGAATCAGAGGGGCTCATCGACGTTGCTTTATCTTTCAAATTTAGTGTTTTCTAAAGCGCGATTCTTTTCACATAGGCCTTGTTCTCTACAGACCAAAAAAGGTTGGTGAAGGGACAGACTCGCCTTGGTTGGTCCATCCTTTAGTGCTATGTGAACTAATCCGAATTTTGGGTCGATTCGAAGTTTACAATTTACTGAAACGCCATTTTAATCTTGCAGCATTGTGTTACCAGCACTCAAGATTTCGCCAGCCATTTCGCTGAAAGTTCCCCCATCCGAACTATGCGTACCAACCGTCCGGCATTCCGACAGAGAACGTCGTATCGATGGTCAGGGCCGAAGAACTTACTCAAGTGCTTGCTCCACTTGCTGGAAATTAGCATAGGCCAGGAAAATGCCCTTAGCTCCCCATGTGTAGTACTATTGTTTACAGATGGTCTATCCTGTCGTCCTACAGAAGCCAAGGAGTTCCCCTAGCTCTCTGGTCGCAAGTGTTCCAGTACTGTTGCGCCAGTACACCTCAGCCAAATAAGGCGTTTGTTGGCCAGACTCGGGCAGTCTAGGAGGAAGTGTTCTGTACTTTCTTCCTCCTCGCCGCAAGCTCGGCAGGTGTCATCCGTTTGGATTCCTATTCGTTTGGCCTGTTGATCTAGAAGATTATGGCCCGTTAATACTGCCACCAATGTTCTAACGCCATTTCGGGGTTTCCCTAGAAGTTGTTTTGTCCTCATTTGATTAGGGTGAGGCCAAAGAGCTCGGCTTATCCTGCAGTCGTTCCTGTCATTCCAAGCCGTATCAGTCTCTTTCCAGAGGATTTCGTCTAGTTCCATTTTTACCGTTGCTAGTGGCAACTATAAATTGTGTTTAATTGTGTCTATTTTAGTGGCATTTTGGTCGGCTGATTCAGCTCTCGCTAGCTCATCCGCTTTTTCGTTTCCCTCTACACCGCTGTGTCCAGGGACCCATGTCAGTTTTACATTTACTCGGGTTGTTGCGGTTTTGAGAGCCTGCCTACAATCCTGCACCAGTTGTGGAGCTACGCGGCTAGAGGCAAGCGCCGGCAGTGCCGACTTACTGTCTGAGAGTATTTGTATATTTCCATTAAGGTTGTTTGTTGCCGCTTCTATGGCCGCATTTATTGCAAACACATCCGACTGGAAAACTGTGGTGTGGCTCTCCAGTTTATAACTTCGGTTGAGTTGCGGGTGATCTGGGAAAAAGATTCCGGCGCCGCTTCCCTCATCCGTTTTGGAACCATCGGTGTAGATCATAATCTCTCTTCCAGATGTGAAATTCTGCACCGTTTTCCACGCTTCTCTGGTCGGAATGCTGATTTTGTATGGAATTGTTGTGTTCAATATTGGTTGAATTCTATCCAGCTCCCTTTTACTCGACGGGGCCATTCTCTCCAATTTTTTCAAAATGCATACGTGTCCCGTTTGAGTGTGGTTAGATAACCCCCATGTGGATTTTAATGTGATCCTTGCAGTTGATGCCTCTCTGAAGATGAATTTGTTGAGTGGCATGAGATTAAGCATTATGTCCATTGCAGCAGTTGGCGTAGTCCTAATGGCACCTGTGATGCCAAGGCAAGCCATTCGCTGGATCTTTTGCAAGAATCTCTAGCTCTTTGGTAATGGTTTTCTTTTGTAATGCCTGCCACCAAACCAATGCCCCGTAGGTTGTTATTGGTCTCACTACTGTTGTGTAGATCCAGTGGGCAATTTCCCCACTAGTCTTTTCATTGTGAAGAGCGCCGCTGTCACTTTCCGTCTGACTGCTCCTATGTGTGGACTCCAAGTTAGCTTACTATCCAAGGTTACTCCTAAGTATTTCACCTTGTTTACTAAACTGATATGTTTTATGTCAATGGTCGGGGGTGAAAATGTCTCCGGTTTAAAGCGCTTTGTGTAAAGCATAAGCTCCATTTTGTCGGCATTGATGCGCAGTCCGTTTAGTTTCGCCCACTCAAAAAGATTTGAGAGTCCAGTCTGCATCAATTCCGACATGGTTTCCGGGAATTTTCCACTTATCAGTATAACGTTATCGTCAGCGTACGCTATCGTTTTGAAACCCTTCCCGTTGAGGTCTTCCACTATTTGGTTAACCGTGAGTACCCAGGCAACTGGTGATACTATGCCGCCTTGTGTTGTAACCCTGTTAGTCCGTTTATTCAAGGTTACGGCGTTTTCTTCGGCTGTAATCTTCCTTTTAGCTAGTAGCTCCGTCATCCATCTAGTAAGATATGGGTCTATTGCATATCTTTGGATGGCTGCTACTATGCTCTCAGTTTTGACATTGTTGAAGGCTCCCTCGATATCAATGAAGGCCGCCCAGGTGTAATCTTTAATGGCAAGATTCCTCTCTATTTTGCTTACGACTTCGTGTAGTGCCGTCTCTGTTGAACGCCCTGTTAGAGGGGCAAGAGAGTAATGGTAGAGTAGAGAGTAACGGGGCAAAGCTCCGTTACTCTCAAGGTACACTCAAGTGGGTATAATAATACTTTATTTCAACGGCAATCGTTTATAATTATAATTTATTCTTTCCGAGAATTGTTCTGTTTCAGAATTAAGACCGTAAAGATATAAAAAATAACTATATTTAACGATTATAACATTTACGTTTTTTTATTCTTTACGGTGTGAATTCTGATAGAGATCAATTCTCGGTAAGAAATGCTTTACTCTAAGCTCTACTCTTTACTCTTTACTCTAACATACTAAAACTAACGTCGCTAAACTTTGCTGATGTTATACCAACAAACTGCAATCATTGTGTCTACACATGTCTAGAGAATGTCAAATGTTTGTTTTTAATTTTTAGGATAGGCGAATGCAGCAAACCGTCACTTACGTTGTGAACTCTAATGCAAGAGCCAATGACTGCCAGACGTTTGAACAGAACACGTCTGCATTCACATGCTTTCATTAACTGATTAAAACAAAATAGTAAGAAAATTATTTGGTTGAATATATTTATTCCTTACATAGAGTAGTAACAATAGACAGAATTTAATTCATTTAGCTGTAACAGGTTTGTCGTAACCGTTATATTTAAAAAAACCAGCAAAGCCTACCTTCACATTTAAAAAGAGTTTTAAAATTACTGGTTATTACAAATATGCAGCCAATCAATAATGCGTAGGGCATAGACGGTTAGAAATTGATTTTATGGGATTTGCATTTTCCTCGGAAGAAGTTTTCTCCCACTTTTCTCTGAGAATATTTCCCGCAATTACTTTGCTGGTTATATTGTGTTGAGTCGTTCGGTTAAGGGATTCAATCGTAGATGTTCAATGGGATTAAGGTCTGGAGATTCTGGAGGTTAATGAAGCTGTTCAGGGATTTTATCCGAACTATCCGGCTGCATGCTTGGGATCATTATGATGCTGAAAATAGTAATAGTACCATTGAGTCTTCAAAATATTATAGTATTCAAATTTATCCATCGTTGACTCTTATAAGTTCTGAATTCCTAATACCTTTAGGTCCAATACATCCCCTCAGCCATCAAACCATTGATTTGATTGATTTACTGTCGGGAATGGTGCACGTCAACCCTTACAGGTTTATTGTGCCCCCGCTTCCGGTGCGCCTAGAGCGCCTCAAGCAGATCGATCTTCCTTAGAAAGTCAATGATCTGCTTCAGCGTCAGGCGTCCCAATTCCTCCTCGACAAAAAAGCAGCTTCCTGAACTGTCTCTTCTCCTGCGGGACAGCGCGCCGCAGATTGCCGGCATATGCACTAGTGCCTCCTCCACAAGATTGCAAAATCTCCACTCATTAGTTGTCAAGCCCATCCTTTTGAGATGTCCTCCGAGTGTGCAGTGTCCAGTGCTACCTATCTTTTATTCATTTCGATGTACGCTCGTAACTTTCCCTCGTCATAAACGTCGAGGAACAGCTTCAGCATTCGAAGACCTGGAAGTCCATTCCAGAGCCTTTTGCATTCTCTATCCTCAGTTTCCTTTAGGGCCCTGTGAATGAAATTCATTTCAGTTGCGCTAAAGGGTTCAACGCCGATGAATGCTGTCGATGCTCCTTTCCTCGCCAGTTAGTCCGCCTTCTCATCACCCCCGAAACCTGCGTGCCGCAGCACCTACTATAGGGTAACCCAATTGTCCGCACTAAATTTGTTGAGTGTATTGCAACAATCTGGAACCATTCTCGAAGTAATCACCGGGGATTCTAGTGCTTTTAGTGCTGCTTGGCTATCGGATATTATAGCTATAGTTTTGCCTTTGTATCCTCTGTCTATGCTGAGTCGTGCGCTTACAGCGATGGCATAAACCTCAGCCAGAAAGATACTTGGCATACTTCCCATCGGTTGGTAGTATTTGGTGCCAGGCCCAAACACTCTGATTCCTGTTCCCTCATATGTCTTGGAACCATCCGTATACCACTTGATCGCATTCCGTCTTATGAGGTGTATATTGGATTCAACGCTCCATTCCCTCTTGTCACTCAGCACTACACAAAAATTGTTGTGAAAGCTGAATGTCGACGTCATGCGATCCAACGGTGCATATATGAATGGGGACACCTTCGCTAGTTTAGCGTGGTCCTTGTGCCCAATTCTGAGGTTATTTTCTCTTCCTTCATGGAATATTCTTGACATTGTAGATGTCGCTACTGTTTCTATCACCAAATGAAGTGGCGATAGGTTTAAGATTTTCTGGAGAGCTGCCGTGGGATATGACTTTATGGCTCCGGTGATACAGACACATGCCAAACGCTGAACTCGATCGAGTGCAAGCCTCGTCTTGTGTTCTTGGATTTTGTCTGCCCAGGCTATCGCTCCATAGGTGATGATTGGTCTCACCATCATGGTGGACATCCACCTCAGGATTCCCGGGTTACCCCAGGACTTGCCTGTCATGTTTCTGCACACCATCAGGGCCCTGACAGCCTTTGCAGACACTGCCTTAATGTGTACGTTCCACCCGAGCTTGCCGTCCGAGATACTCCGAGATACTTAATTTCATTCTTATACTCAATCTCCGTTCCATTTAGGTATATATATATAGGGTGCGGAGTTGGTCCATATTTCTTCTTCTTGGGAACGGCACCAGTGTGGTTTTATCGGGGTTAAGCCTTAGACCTATCTCCTGGCACCAGCTGTTCACAATTTGAAGTGTCCCCTGCATTATATCACACAGTGTCCCTTCGAATTTTCCTCTGGTTAGAATTACTATATCATCCGCATACGCGTGACATATCACCCCAGCTTCTGACAGTCTGACTAAGACTTCATCTGCCACAAGAGTCCATAGTAGTGGTGACAGAACACCTCCTTGTCGGCATCCACGATCCACGTACGTACGTTGATGGTGCTTGATCTCACTTTACATACGACGGTTCGCCCCGCCAGTGATCGAGACAGCCAGCGAATAAGGGTAGGATTAACCTCCCTTTTCACTTGCGCCCTCTTTACCGCATCATGGCTGGTATTGTCAACGGCCCCTTCAATATCGAGGAATGCACCTAGTGCTACCTCTTTATATTCTAAGGATTCTTTGATTCTACTAGTCAACTCGTACAGTGCGGTGTCTGTTGATTTTCCCGTCCTGTATGCGTGTTGATTTGAATGTAGTGGGTATTTTGATAGGCGAGTTGTCCTAATATAATTATCCACCACTTTCTCCATCGTTTTGAAAATAAACGACGTTAAACTAATGGGTCGGCACGTCTTTGGATTAGTTTTATCAGTTCTGCCCACTTTGGGTATAAATACCGCTTTCGCCTGCCTCCATGGCTTTGGTATACATCCCAATACCAGGCCACTTCTAAAGAGGCGTATCAGGTGCGATGTAAGCAGATTCTGTCCCTTCTGAATAAGCGCTGGATACACCCTATCCACTCCCGGTGATTTAAAGGGCTGGAAAGAGTTTAAAGCCCACCTTATACGTTTTTCCGTACAGATGGTCGCAACCTCCTTCCATTCTGAGCTGTTTGGTCTTCGTTCTTGTACCATCTCGTCAATCCCTTCATTTATTATAGCGCTTCCCGGGAAATGGGTTTCTATGAGCAATAGAGTGCGCTCCTTTTCATTTTCCGTGAAACTGCCACCACTTTTCCTTAGTGCAATGATAAAGCTATTTCCTTGCTTAGCCATGGCTTTGTGTAGTCTACCTGCCACAGCTGTTTCTTTAACATTCTCGCAAAAAGATCTGAAACTGTGAGGTTTTGCCCTTCGGATTTCTTTCCCACAGTGTGTTAGAGTTCTATGGTATTCGTCCCAATCGTTGGTACGTTTTGCTATATTGTGAAGTTTCTGCACCTCCACTCTTAGTTTGGCTAGTCCTTCATTCCACCATATAGGTTCTTTGTTCCCCATTATGACGCGTTCAGGACAGCTTTCCTCAAAGGCATTCACAATAGCCTTGTTAACTTCGGCTACAGCATACTCAAGTTCAAGAGGGTTTTTGGGGGTCCTTTTGACAGAGACATGCTGAAGATTTTCCCGCAAACGGGTGGTGTACAATGCCCAATCAGTGCGTCTTGGGTTCCTGGTGATGATGGGCTCCATCCTCAGCCCCTCCAGGTCATACCTCAAAATGTTATGGTCCGACATGGAGGTTTCCTCGGAGTCAAGGAGTCCAGAGTCATACTACTGACAGTAATATCCAGTACCTCCTTGCGTATTCTAATGAGAAACGTAGGTGTACTCCCTCCGTTATGGATAATCATATTTGATTTCATTATGAATTCGTATAGTTCACTAAATCTTTGATTCGTGTCAGTGCTTCCCTAAAGCTCATTATGGGCGTTAGCATCGCATCCGATCAAGTGTGGAATATTTTTTCTCTCACAGTGTGCTACTAGCCTTTGTACATCCAGTGGTGGAATGTTTTCCGCATCTCCTGGAAAATAGGAAGATGCAACAACTATGTCACGGGTGTTACCCTTGACCATAATAGAGGTCTTCAGAGGTACTAAGTTTCGTGTTAAGTATTCTGTAAGACATATATAGTCAATGTTTTTCTTATCGTAGCACCCGCTCTGGGAGGATCCGGCCCCTCTGCACAGACTACAATGGAATCGCGAGTGTTTAGGCTTCTGATACGATTCTCATGTGTCCAGGGTTCTTGGATCAGTGCTAGTCCTATTTTTTGTTTTGCGAACATTCGTACCAAGACAGCCGAAGCCGGTTTGGCATGATGAAGGTTCACCTGCGCTAAATGAGTTACATCCTCGTCCATTACCCTTTGGAAAATGCGGGTGCAAGCCCCGTTTCTTCCTCTGTGGAGTCCTTGTCAGCTTATTTCCAGGACTGAGAGATCCAGCTTATCCGGCAAGATGGCCTGATAAGCTTCGTTCTCCCATCCTAGAACCGCTGTTGTACCCCGTTTCATTCTCTCTGCGAGCTTCGTTGATGCTGCAGGGATCACAGTCCCCCCGGTGCCGTTTGCGGAATCAGTCGTCCCCCTGGCAGCAGTCGCGGAGGTAAGCCCCGTCGCAACCGCCGTACGAGGGCCGCCCCTCCTCACAACAACGGTACACGGAGCATGCTCCATCGCCGCCACTGCAAGGGGGACACGCTCCCCGACATTGGTCACGACCGCGGCCGGCCCCCCTACAACCACCACCGGAAAGCCGGGCTCCCTTGCATCAGTCATGGACAGAGAAGGCTTCACTGCAACCGCTGTGGGAGGAATGGTCTCCCTACCAGCAGTCTCAGACGAAGCCAGCCCCACCACAACCGCTGTGGGAGGAATAGGCTCCACCGCAATAGCCCCAGGAGATGCAACCCACCGAAGCCGTGGAGGTTGTCTCCACTTTCTTCAGCCCGCGTAAATTTATTTTGCCCCACCTATATCTTAGGAAGGCATTTTGCTTGTTGATGAAGTTGGCTGAACCCTCATCAACTACAGCGGTCAGCAATTGACCGTTTCCCTCAGCGCGACCTTCCATTTCCTCGTACTGAGGCCTTTGTGCGAGACTGCCAGCATTCTGAGTAGAGCCTCTGCTGGCCACCCTTCACTTTTTGGGAGGTACATGTGTATTATGTGGGCTTTAGGGATGTCTTCTCCCTTCTTCACACATAATTCTACTCCCTCCCAAGCGGTTACCTTTGAAACTGTTCCCTCGAGCCATTTTACGGGACTTTCATTCCCGCAGCCCATAAGGAGCATCCCTGGTCTGAAGTACAGACCCTCAAAATGGTGATCATCTCCATTTTGCATCTCCCATGCAACGGCGTCTTCCAGTTGAGTAAGTTCCTCATCTGTGAGCGTCCGCATCGGGTGTTCTTTTGCGACCACTGCTACACGCTGCACTTTTAGTGCGCTTGCGTAACTGGTACCAGCTTCAACGGGTGCTTCGTTGCTCCCGACTGCCGGACCTGTCAGTACTCGTGGTGGCTTTAATTGGTGGCTTTTGGGGGTAATCGAGTCTCTGCCTCGCTTCCTCCTCTGGTCAACCGGGTTAGGTGCTGTATTCCCCAATCCTTCACTTTTTGCAGTCGGCTCCGGTGCAGATTTCGTATCCCGCCCCTGCGAAGCAGAGTGATTTGGTCCTCCTAGTCCCTGCCCCCGATCTTCTGCCATCTTCCTAGCCTCCTCAGGTTTAATTCCCTGTGCTAGGAATCGCAGATACCACTTTCCTCCTGCGTCACTGAGTCCTTTCCTTAGTGGGTCGTCTCGCCCACCAGGATTTCCTCTGGACGGTAGTGATGTCATCTGCGACTTACGTTCTCCTCAAGTGGCTGTACTGGGGTGTTGTTCCCCCTGTACTTCCAGGGATTGGGGGACCTTTACCTGTTCTCCCCTTCCACTCAGAGGTATTCTCTGTAGGGGGGGTGGAGGTGGCAGTTCCGCAGTTTCTCCCTGTTTTGTTAGTTGACGCTTCGCCTTGGCTTTTGCCCTTTTGCTTGCGCCCTTCTGTTTCCTCTTTATGGAGGTATTCTTCCCCTCTTGGGGATCCCTTCCATAGAAAGGGTTATCCATATCGAATGTTATGTCCTCGGTTTAGATTTGGGTTGCGGTGACATTTTCCCGCACCCTTTCTGAGCTTGGTGGTGTTCGCATCAGCTTGCTTCGACCCTTAAAAGGATCCACCACCTTGTCTTTGTTTTTGTTTTTGTATTTCGGTTCCAATTTTGGTCCCACGAGTAAGTCGGAAAAATTGTCCACCCCAGCAGAGCCGACATACCGAGGTAAGGGTCTTATTTGAAACCTGCCCACGGTGTCCACGGTATCCGGAGTTCGCATATTTAGGACCAAGTACCCCTTGGCCATTCAGCCTTCGGCATATGCTGTTCCACCTTAGCTTGGGGTCCTTTACGACCTTTTACAGTATAGGAGGACACTCCTCAAGCTGTTGCTTCATTTCAGCAGATATCAGTCTCTTGTTTACCCCTAAAACATGACCAGTGGTAAACAGAGTCATATATATCGGTTGAACTTACTCCCATCCCGACCCCCGTATTTATATGCGTGGACTGAAAAGCCTTAACCCTGCTTAGCTGTGGGACCGTTTTGTAGTGACAGTGGGAAAAGAAAACAAGAGGTTTACGTTATCAAAATAAAAATATTGTGCCCAGGGATAAGGATCGCGTTTTTCTACATGGATACGTGCAAGGAGTGGAGACAAGGTTGTCGGGCGTCTTACATTCCTACGTGGCTGAAGTTACATTGACTGTGAAGACAGCATTGCGTAGGAATGTTACCCTCCTCCTTTACACAAGCTTGGGACTGTTCCGATGAGTGTGTTAAGGAGACACTCAACCCCACACCCATCGAAGCGGAGTTATCAAACCATTACTCCTACACCTCCGTTTTTTACTGTGGGAGGTAAATTTTCTTTTTGCAATGCCGTTTCCTTTTTCTCCCATAACATTTTTCGCTCTTTTATGCCAAAAAATGTAAAATGTACTTTCGTCTAAAAGCAATACAGTTTTGTGAAGGATTTGGGCTCATTTACATGTTTTTTTCGCAAAGGCAACACGCTTTTTCGAATCAACCGGAGATGTGGAAGGTTTTCGCCTCGCGACTTGTCCTTGGTATCAATTCTTTTTAAAGATGAACATGATGGTATCATGACAAATTTTTTTTAACAAACTTCTGGACTTCTTTTTCACCATTTTTAGAATACTGCACCTTTCTCTCCAGGATAATTTCGACGAACGTCCAAAAGAGCTTTTTGAGAGAACTCAACTATTCATTTGAAATTTTTAATAAACCTTTAGATGGATCAATATTGTTTTCCGACGGCTTTCGGGATTTTGAGTACATTGTCTTATAATTCAATAATGATTTTTCTCTCGCGACTAGAAATTTCCTTTCGTTTCTTTTCCATAACATACTTATTCCATAATGTAAACTTGACACAATCCTGCTAATCACGTGCGAAAATAAAGATCAACTAAGTGGACATGCAGGACAATGTCAGTAAAGCTCATTTGAGACATGATATTTCCGGAAATTCCCTAATTCGATGGGTTAACGCAAACTTTTTCCGCCTTGATTTTGAATGTATCCTGGAAAAATTAAAGTTAAATCAGAAAATGCTCGGATTAAATGAATGAAAATCAGTGTGTTAAATAACGAACAAACACCCATAAGGTAGGCGAGACAACGGCTGTACAATGTTTGATTTGTTTAGTAATTTCAGCATTGAAAATGCAGGACATGTCGTGAGTGCTGACTTTTCTACTAGGTGTACGTCATATTATAAAAGTTGAAAGTTTTCTGCTCAATTGTTGTACAACAAGTCGGTGGAGGTGTGATTACAGCTGTTAACACTAAAAGACCGGCATTCGCATGCTACCTATAAAGACCAACGTCGTCATTTATACGCAAAGATGATCCTTACGTTGATATGAAATTATTTTTATGACAAATACAGAAAAACAACAGTTGTTATTTACTACTTTTTGTTTATTTTAATCAGAAATACATTTTGAGCATATTATTGTTTATTTTTTTGTATTTTTAATACATTTACCACAAACTGGTTTCTTACAACTAAAGCAAGACGTTTTATTTTGTTTACATTTAGTATTTATTTGACAAGTTCGTCTTATGTTTGACCTAGTCTCCTTTACAATTTCATCTGGATTTTCGGGATCGCAAAGTGGATGAGACGGACCCGGACGATTTTTTTGATGTTCTCTGTAATGGTTTTAGAGCCCTTTTGTCACGACGACGACTAAGGACTGAAGTCGGCCTCGCACCGACACTTGGACGTGCAGTCCTCGAGACGTGGCAACGAAATATACCCCAGCGGGTCAACCTTTCGGCCACTCGGAAATTCACTCGCGTTGGTGGCTGCTGGCGGACTAGCCCAGTGCGGCGAGGATTGCGGTCGTGGGTCGGACCCAACTGAACTTCCGCTCTTGGTTTCCATCTTGAACCAGCCACCGGAAAGCCCGTTTTTCCTGTGCGACGTTTCGAAAAATTCTACTTTACTTTACGTTATTTTTTGTTTTTTTTTTCTACCATTGGAAATTCAAATCTACTTGACGACAAACGCGCATTCGCGAACCGATATACCGCGGTGCCCAAAAACAAACTACTTTATTTTTTTTGAAACCGTCAAAGAAATGAAAAAAAAAACGACCAAGTAGTCCGCGACACGACTACAACTTATTCCCGATTCAAACCTACAGCACCGCGGAACCCGAGCGACGAAACACATTTTGGCCCTACATCATCAGGCACTTACCTTCGCGCCATTTCCTCCTGAAAGAAAAGGTTGCTGGAAGGAAAGAACGTGATTTTTTTCAGCACTTCATTTTTATATATATATTTATTTTTTTTTTAAATTTCACAAATGCATTTTTTTTTTGGTCAAATACAACATCTTATCCTTGCAATTCTTAACGCTCTTTGCAAAAGAAATGGCTTCAATCCAATGAAAGAAATAAAAAAATATATATATATAAAAGCGAGTTAGAAAATCAAAATTAAATAAGTTCCATAACTTTGAGTGCGCGTCACGGAACACACATGTGAGAAATAGAACGATACACCTTTTGAAACTAAATTGTCCAAGTAGTAGATTAGAGTAAGTTTAAATGTGTAAGAAATAATCCTAGATCTTACGAAGGTCTTAAAGTTAACAATTGTTATTTCTTCGTTTGTTTGTACTTATTATACGGATAAAAAAATTTAAGATTGCAATCTAAATCTTTTTTTTTGTGTACTATATATAATATATAGATATATATGTTTCTTCTCAATATATCTCCTACTCTCTACCTCTCGATTAAAATTATCATTTATTCAAATTTACGTTTTTATGTTTGGGAATATTTACATGTTTTGTTATTGCCACGTCTCTGGACTCGCTATTTATATAAAATACCAAACATTCAACATTTATAATGGTAATTTGCTTTGTGTATGGTTTAACTTTTTGTTTGTTTCATCATTGTTTTCAAGAATACACTACTATGACATTAATAATTCTTTACAAAGTATACATTGCACATACCTACGACTAAGCAAAAATTAAAATGAATTATATTCAATTATTAATTCAGACAAAAAAAAATTTAATGATTGAAGAAAAATTAAAAACTCTTGCTTGATTGCTAATCCAATGACCGGGAATTACTGTTATAATTGAACAAAAGTAAGGAGACTACGTATTTAACTAACTAAACCTATCGACTTAATAATAGTATGTTGTCATCTTTCACCAACCCAACAATCGTTTCTTTCTTGAGAGTGGATTCACACTAAAACAAACGAGCGAAATCAACTGAACGGTTATAGTGGATTTTCTACCACATGGATAACCCTTAAAAATTTCACTAAATATGGTGTGCTCACTTCCGAGCAATATATTTTTGTACTTGCCAAATTGTTCTGCATGCCGAACAGACAGTTGGACGAATTCAGGCCAGGTCAGATATCGAAACTATACAGCACTACATACAGCTAGCTAGTCCTAGTAGTCATGCAGTGGATAGACCAAATAAACTCAGGCAGCGAGAACACTAGATATGATAGGGCGCGATTTAGTCCAAGATGCGACGAGCCCTGGCTGCTGTTTTCGCGATCAAGCACTGCGTTTTCGAGCCTAATTCGCACGCACTTGGGCTAAAATCACGGATACCACTTGGGTTGCGAATTCGGACCAACTCGTTTTGTTAATTGCCACGTGATTTTTTTTTTTGCGTGTGACTCTACAACACGACTGCCCTTTAACCCGTCGCCGATACTTTGCGCACATTCTCCTTCTGAATAAAAAAAGAGAGACTTCTTTTCTAGTTTTGCCACACACGTTTCGGGGAATGATATTAGAACCGTAGTTGTGCACTTTTGACCATTTTTTCTTTTCAGCGCGTGCTTGTCCTACCACGGCCCTCGACGAACTCCTCGTTCCGGAAATGTTCACTCTGTAGGTGTGACCTTCCGTTTGTGTTGCCATATACGAATGGGATAATTTTCAAGTATGGCAATCCGATTAGGATTGCAAACCGACAGGGTGAATTACAACATCTCTTCGTAACTCACAATCAAGTTGAAGTATGAAATTATGACGTGAAATATTGCTGTGAGTAATTTTTCTGTGAATAACCCATTATAACAGCTATGTCTAAAACATTATAAAATACGTGCATAGGCCACCTACGTATTTCCTACGAGTATTTCCTGGCCATTTGATTCAAAATATCTACATCAAATTTTGTTGAATTATAAAATTCAACAGTTTCAGGAATTTTCTTTTCGCCGGTACCAATTTGAACACTCGGATGTAGAGTACTAAGAATTATGACATTTTTTGTTTGGTTTCCCTTGATAAATTGTCAAGGAAGTATTGGGAGGAATCATGATGTGGGGTACGAATTGTTTAACAAACTGTAGGTATTGTAGGTATTTCCCACAATGCTTGTTTGCTCGGCTCTCAGTTTATCTACCAGTTTTCTAGAAGCAAAGAAATTTTCTGTAGTTACATTGCGTCCTTTTTTCGTATAGGGTTGTAACAGTTTCAAGATAACATGTTTTGGTAATGATTCTGTTGTACGGTTTTCATTACGACCTAAAAACGGAAATCTATTTTATAGATATTTGGTCTCGACATCAACCAGAAGCTAAAACATTATACCAAACTTATCAGGTTTATTGGCTATGTGTTGTGTAAAAGGGCATCGGGTTTTAGATGGAAATAACTGTTCTTTGACACCCAAGTTTTCACCAGGCAATCATTGACAATCTTCAAAAAATTTATTCCATATTACTGACGCAAGTGCAAATTTGTCCGTTGCTAGTCGCAGAGATCTTGTGGACCGCACCTCAGAACGCATATATTTCATAATTTCTGTTCTTTCTAATTTTTTCAGAAAATACAGGTGGTTCCCAAAGTTTTGACCACATCAGATTTAAATCTAGTTGGCTAGAATTGTAAGCGCCACGGGTGTACAGTAATGCAATGAATGCAACAAGCTCATCTAAAGTCATACACCTAGTTTCATCGTTCGTCCGTTGTCGGGCTTTTGTTTCTGTTCATATCTTTATGTGTCTAAGAGTTGCTTCGTCAACGAATAGGCGCCAAGCAGTAAGCACTTCACCATCTTTAGCGAATCGCTTTGCATAAGGGGTTGGACCAGGAACATCTCGAAACACATTTTAAGCACTGCGCCGACCTATCTGGATGGTACTTTAGGTATCTGCTATACACTTCCATTCGGTGCCTTCACTTGCAATCAAAGTATCATCTATGGCAGGAGGTGCCGATTGCCGTGAAGAAAAAGGTCCATCTCGCATACCTCGACTTCCTCTACGGCTGCTTCTCGATCCGATACAATGCCGGCTAGGAACCTCACTAGACTGTGTTTCAATTTGAATATCTTCACTGGAATCTGAGCTGTCCCCCAACAATGTGTCGTTGTTTGCCGGTATATAATCCGTGTCTGCCATATCAATCAATTCAATAGCATTGACCCTATCTTCTCCACCCAATTCACACTCCGAATACGGTAGATTTCGAAGAGATTGCAAATATTTCTCTATTTCAAAGTCATACATAATTCTACGCGCAAGTTATAGTTCCAATAGAACTATCTTTCAAAAAAAACTAAATTTAAATTATAAACGTGAATTTATTTCGGCAGCATTACGTTCTAAGTCTAATTAACAACTCTCCCATGTTCTTCAATTTTACAGCTTTTATATCTTTTGAAATTTGCTTACATAGCTAGCATGTGCAAAAATATGTCTATCAGCATTTTGCAATAATTAACTTGCGTTCTTCAAATTACAATTTTAATATTTTAGGGAATTTGCTTAGATAGCTAGCATGTGCATAAATAGGTGAAAGAAAATATTTGTCAGCATTTGTAATTGTATAAATTGATGGGAAGAATTTGTGTGCACTTCCGGCACGTGGGGTCCGTCTCAGGTGGATTGAATATGTTATGGCGATGATCCCGTAACTCGCACCCATGTTGGTTTTATTCAAAATAAACAAGCAATACTAATTTATGCAGCTTATACACCACTGAGAGTTTCAACACTGATTGAAAAATAAGAAAGCATATCTATAAAGCGATATGTAATGTAAACAAATGTTTCCAAGTACCCTCAGGACGATAACTGAGTTATTTATGCATTGCGTAATTTTGACGTCTGTAGTCTTTGTAGGTATGACTCATTGAATTTTGAAAACTTATAAATATAACAACTGTTTATTTCAATGGGGGCTATGAAACTACGAAATATTAAAAGTCGATGAGTATCAAGTTATAATAAGGCATAACTTTCAAAATATAACCACTTTACTTCGCGAAATCATCAATTTGATGACAGCGGTCTTTCTAGTGTTCAAGGCGTTGACATTACTTACGTCAAAGTATAAAAGCTGATTTTTGATGTTTTGTACGAGATACTATTACTAGCCATGTTGCAGGAATTCAGAGACTTAGTGTCACGTGTGCAAGTGTTATTGAGGCAGATATCATACTATGTAGTCGGGAATTTTTCCGCGAAATCGCAGCGTAGAGTGGTCTTTTTTGACATTTTCACATTAAAATTAGACAATAGATTACGTGTAGCCTGCCACCCGTTCAGAGGCCTATTTTATATAAACTTATAAGTTTTCCGTACCCCACCGCTTCGCTGAACAAAAGCAGTTAACTCGTTTGACTAGTTTTACTAGTTTTTGCTAAAGAATAAAGTCATGTGCAAAAGTTAACGTACGAAAGAAAATTCAAGTTTGTTATAAATAAAGACTTAATATTACGTATTACAAATAACGAAAATAAAAACACTAAAACAATGAATAATTCAAGAATAAAAACATAAAATCAACAAAAGGTGCATCATATCCTGTAGCAAAAGTTAACGAACGATTACGAAAATTTATATTTAAAGAGTTGTTTAATGCTTGGTCGGGTATCCTTTTGCTTTCAAAACAGCTGCTGATGATACAAGTTTTTCTGTTATTTGTGGCAACATATTTTCGCATTCGCGTACAATAATAGATTGAAGTTGTGATTTTGATCGAATTTCGTGCTTCCTTATTTCTTTTTCAAGGACTGCCCAAATACGCTCGATCAGATTTAAGTCAGGTGATTAGGCTGGTGTTCCCAACATGTGAGAAACGTTATGAATGATCCACATTTGAACATTGTACGCAGTATGTTTTGGATCATTATCTTGCTGAAAGTAATAATCCTCGCTTAAGTTGAGTTTCTGAACACTCTGTCGCAAATTAATTTTCAATATCCCCATACACTCGTACTGGCCCATTGTCGTATTGATGAACTGCATGTTTCCTACCCCAGCAGCAGCCATACAACTCCATATCATTAAACCACCACCCCAATGCTTTACAGTAGCACTCAGATTCTTCGAATCATATGCAGTACATTTTCTTCTCCATATTAATTTTTTACCGTTGTTGCCAAAAATATTAAATTTGGATTCATCGGAAAATACCACACAACGCCAGAAGCTCATATCCTTGTTAATGTATTTTTTTGCAAATTCTATTCGCTTTCTTCTATTTACTTTCGATATGTATGGCTTTCTCCTTGCAACGCGACTTTTAAATCCATCTCTGTGTAATATTCTACATACCGTAGAACGATTTACTTCTTTATGGAGATTATTTTTTGTTTGGATGATGGTCTTTGTCTTCGTAGAAGGATCTTTTTTAATAAAATCGGCAACATACCTTTCCTCCCTCGCTGTAAGTTTCCGCGGTCGCCCACTTCGCGGCTTAGTATAAAGTCTTCCTTCTGTTTTGAAGCGTTCGATTGCTCCTTGTACAGTCGATTTACTTCGTCCGACCAAATCTGCTATTTCCCGGAATGATTTGTTAGCGTTATAAAGTTCAATAATTATTTCTTCCCCGGAAATATCTAGCCGTTTCCTTTTAGTACAATCCATTCTATTAACTTTCAAAATGTATACTTTTAAACAACACTATAGTTACTTCCCGTTAACAGCTGTACACAGAATGAAGCGTTCAACGTGCAGCTATCAAATAGAACAATATTTGGATTTTTCTCAATAATCATTTCCCGGAAAAATGCAACAGAATCGCAAAAGAAACAGTACGTACGTTAACTTTTGCGACAGATATATTTAGCATTTATACGATCATTTGACTAGTTCTCGGAAACCACTTAAATAATCTATTCCATTGTTATATAGAACCATTTATGTTATAATAATACTCTTTAACAGGTCATTGTGATTTACCAGTAATGAACACTTTTTTTAGTATGCCAATGAAAAAAACTTTCTTAGCATTGTATGGACTTATTAGCCATGCAGTAAATATATTTATGTATAAACAACAATATATCTACGTTTTAATTTTCTATAATTAGCAACCTAGTAAAACCGTTTCACTGTATACAAGCTTTATAGTTGAATATTGGGAGGAATCTTTCTATTTCGAATATTCTTCAAAATTATGTTTACTACAAGACACCAACATCCTTTCTACGTACAGTGGCTCAATAAAGAAGTCGGACACATACCCATTTACACTTGAAAAGGGAATAAACGACAGAAGAATGTATTTTAGAAAAAAAAAACAAAATTTATTTTATTAGCTCTATATTATTAACTTACGAAAAATAAGAACATTGAAAACATAACTCGATTTTGTGATTATTAAAAAAATAAAAAGTCGAAATGCAGCCAAAATTCATGTGTCAAAACTACACATCGATGTTGTATTCGCGACATATCACATTTCGACACTTATTGCAGGATGCGCTTGCCTTGCGCCTTATTCGATAAGGACTATACGTACAGTAAATACCTTTTTTTTGTTCAGATTCCTCTACAATATCCCTCGATGAACCGGGAGTATCTTTTGACAAAGTTTGGGATATATTTTTGAGCAGATATCTTTAAAAGTTGGGGCCTGTAATTTCGTACCCATAAAAGGCGATGAAAATTTCGTGCTCAGCTTCTATATAAAAGTCTTCTAGACTTTTGCTAAAGTCTAGAAGAATCTTTAGAAGACTAAAGACTTCTCATCTTTGCTGCTTACAAAGCATTTGCTTGCTCACATAAGCATTTTCGCATGCAATATTGATCATTCCGTAAAACACAGCCATGGGCCATCTATTAGTCTTCCTACTGCAAGGCATAAGTGCGCACATTTCATATAGTGTCAACTCCATCCTTAATTTGATTATAATACATAATCATCTCAGGTTTTCCAGAAACTTCGTCAATGGAAGCATCTTCACCGCAAGATGATAGCAAGTGGACCATTTTATTTGCCTTATGTTTATAGGATGCCAGAGTAAGGGGCCCATCAAAACAAAACATTGATGTTCCCACCGGTCTAGTGCGGCTTTTTTTTCATTTCTTCAGGTATCTGGGGCTTATTCGACCGCATAGTTCCCACCATTGTCTACTTATATGGCTCCTGAAGCATTTCTTTACCAACGGAATCGAGGTAACCAGTTGTGGCCTGTAACATTACGACGACTGCCACGTAGGGGTCTCGACAACTCTTTGACAAAATATTATCCAAGAGGTACGCCGCTTGCTTGGGTTCCTCTTCCCAAAAAAGATATTGCGTTAACCATGTATTTTGTGCCACTATTACACAACATCAAGATTTTATTAATACCATTTTTACTTGGCTTGCTGGGAATATATATTTTGAATGGACAGTGACCTCGAAATCCAAACAACTGCTCATGAACTGTTACGTGAGGTCCTGGAGTATAACTGCTAACACATTGGTAAATGAAAAGATCCCATATTTTGTAGATAGGACTGAAGATATCAGTAGCTCGATCTGTGGAGCGTATGCGTATGTCATCCATCCAAAGACATCTTATTAAAAAATCAAAATGATCGCGACGCATCACCGAAACAAAAATCATTGATGACGATTGCTAGAAAAGCTCGTATTTCATCTCATCTCGTAACCCGAAATGTAGCAGCAGTGATAGACTCCTTTCGCTTCAATGATATCTCAGCATTCGTCCTTCAATTTACAATTTCACTGACTCTTTCTTCAGTGGAAAAAATTTCGAAGCATGAAATAGGATCACATCGATTACGGTACATGCGTGTCGGACCTCTTTGAGCTGTAACAATGTTCAATGCAGAAACACGATGGCTGCGCCTATCAGGCTTTGAAGCCAACCAGCAATATTTATTTCTGAAAAAACGCTATAGTTAAAATATTTTTTCCAACATATATATATTTCGGGAGTAAGTTGCTCCCTTCTTCAGTGTTAAGTGTTTTCTGAGATTACAAACCTCTTAAGAAGGATATTAGGGTATTATATTAGGGTAACATCAAGTTTTTATCTACATATTCCATTAGTCTAATTATCTAAAGTCTAATTACTAATCTCGTGTTTTTCTCTTTTCAATATTCTTCAACATTCCTAGGATCGTCCGTGATTCGTAGCCATTTTTCTTTGCTGTATCCAAGATGTGCTCTAGTTCTTTCTGTCGACTCTTGTTGCTCAGTGGTACTGACAACATTCTGTGTATCCACGCTCGGAAGGATGCCATTTTATGTGAATACGCATGGTTTGATGTATTTGGTATTGTCCTCTGGGTGCTCGTCTTCTTCCGATATATATCATGTTGTAGGCCATCGTTGTTTCTCTTGATTTTCAAATCAAGGAAAGGAAGCTTGTTATTAGTTTCTTCCTCGATTGTGAAGCTGATATTTTTGTGGATACTATTTAATTTTTGCAGCAAGCTATTTATATCACTTTTCCCCACTATTGCAAAAATATCGTCGACATATCTGACCCAAAACTTAGGAATTAAGCCTTCTGTTTCCATTCTCGACTCAATCCAGCTCATGAATACTTCACTGAGGAGTGGTGCCAGTGGATTATCCATCGGTGCTCCCGACTTTTGTTTATAATACTTTCCTCTGAAAGTAAAATAATTTTCTGACATGCATAGTGTTGCCAACTTTACCATTTTTCTTGCTCTCCTTTTCCCTTCGATTGTTGGGTCTATCGAAACAAGTCGATCCTCCAAAAGCGCCAGAGCTTGTTTAACAGGTACGCTTGGGTTTTTTGGAAAACAATTGCTAAGAACTGATTGAAAGCGCTAAACATGGGAGAATACATAAAGTATATTTATTTCTGCCTTTAATAGTTTTCTGCGACAAAGATATAACTCGACGATTAGCAGATTCAGCTATCTCATCTTCAAAGGCTTCTTTTGCATCACTTTCAATGTCATCTTCACTTATATGGCTTTCAATTTCAATATCAGCATCACTGAACTGACAATCATCGTCCCTTTCTAACAGGCCAGCCAGGAGTTCATCGCCTCGTAAACCTCTGCTAACCATAATAACTGAGTGCAATCACAAAAATATCACAACACAAAATTATTATTATGAAATTAAACTTGTCTTTTTCGATGACTTTTAAATATTTATTTCACTGCATCTAAATCCTTCCTGACTCATTACAAAACATTGTTGGCTATTTATATTTTGCTTATCCTCTAATTTCTATTATATGTATATTGGGTTTTTACCATATTCCTAAAATCAGCAATGATGCACCATAACCGAAAGTGATCATCAGTATAGCCTGTATACAGGATCTTCATAAAATTTTTGAGATGCCGAAAACCTCATAAAGCAATTGAAAACGGAAAAAGGACATGTTACGAAACAGTAAATCCCAAAGCAAAATGAGAATGAGTGTGAAAATGAAAGGTAATAAAAAAAAAAAGGATATAATTTAAATGATTTAAATAGATTAGATGTTGTAATATCATGCTCTGATATAACTACAATTCGTCCAGAATTATTTCAAATGTAAATAACCGCACAAATATTTAGTTTAATTGGTGGAGATCCCGGAAACTCGCACCAATATTTAGTCCAGTGGAAATCCCAAAAATACTTTAAAGATAATCATGCGTGATTTTCACGCATATGATCACTATATCCCGAAAATGCTGACACCGTGCTGAACGGGGGTGGGGTCTAGTTTTGAATTCATCCCACGAAAGGTACAGTCTAGGATTGAGATGTCAATGCGGCTGCATTGCTTAGAGCTAGACAACAATTTTTCAAAAGTGTATGCGTAATTTTAACGCAGATTATCTTTCCAGGGTTAAATTTAATCCCTTCGCAATCCCAGAATACAGCAAGTATACATTACCTTTCCAACAGACACCACTGCAGGCGCCTAAAGTGCAGGCACTTCTTCCGGTTTTCGCCTTTCTTTGGATTGACTTTTGGTTTCAAGGATTGAAATAAGTCTTCATCGTCATCTAATGATGTCCTTCTAGTTTGAAACAATCAATCCATTGATACTTTTCGAGACTCGCCAAATACTTCTTGCAGATCCTGAATAATTTCTGATGTTTTCCATCTTCTTTTCACAAAAAGAAAATTATTGCTCTTTGAGATTTTACTACGTCGTCCATACTTACAAAAGCAGTGCTATTAAAACGCGTCTATATCGGTTGATCATCTAAATCAGATTGAACACAGTTGCACTAAGTAGTTGCATAAACATGTCAAGACTTGTCTGGCACCAATAACATTACCTACAAATTCTGCGTAATTTAATTATATCTCAATTTCCAGAACTTTGAAAATACCCCTCGTAAATGCATTGGCAATTTGCTGCGAACTGTTTCGGCACTCTAGCCCACTCCATGATTAAAACATCTAAACGAAATCTATCGACGACAATCTTAGGTTACTGAGATAACATCGAAAGCACTGCGGAAGCGCAAATAGCAAGAACGCTCCCGGGCAAACTTTTGCAGAAAAAGATAGAAGAAGAAATTAGGTGTATAAATATGAAATGCAGATTTTAGCAGAACAGATAGCATAACCATTATATATGGTTTGTGTCGGGAATAGCTAATATGGCATTTTGGAGGGAAAACATCTGTCAACAAATTCCAGTATGTCATAGGTTTTGATTGTACAAACAACATCGTTTTTTTTCCGCTCCAAAAATGTCGAATTACGTGCCAGAAAAAGAGGTTTTCGGGGAAGTCTAATAACCTTCCTTCATTTGAAGAAAGCGGCAGCAGGAACTTATCAATTGTTAGTGGAAGCATCTGGTAAACATGCCCCAAGCCAAGACACTTGTGAACGATGGTTTAAAAGATTTAAAAGTGGCGATTTCGATGTCAGCAACAAAAACTGTGGTAAAACACCAAAAAAATTCGAAGATACAGATTTGCAAGCATTATTGGATGAAGACAACACACAAACTGAAAAACAGTTGGCAGAAGTGTTGGAAGTTACTCAGGCAGCCATTTCACATCGTTTAAAAGCCATGGGAAAGATTCAAAAAGCTGGAAAATGGGTGCCGTATTTTGAAATTGAATTGAAATAATTCAAAGAAAGAGACATCAAAAGGCGAAAAACCATTGGTGAAATTTTGCTTGCCAGACAGAAAAGAAAAGATTTTTCACATCGGATTGTTACTGGAGATGAAAAGTGGATTTATTTCGACAATCCCAAGCGGAAATAATCATGGGCAGACCCAGGCCAGCCATCAACATCACAAGCAGTCCGAAATATTCATGGAAAAAAGACTTTGCTGTGCATTTGATGGGATAGTAAGGGACCTTTGTATTACGAACTACAGAAACCTGGTGAGACTATTACTGGTGAACGTTACCGACAACAACTGATCAAATTGAACCGCGCACCAAAGGAAAAACGACCAGAATTTCACCAAAGACATGATAAAGTCATCTTTCAACATGACAATGCTCGGCCGCATGTTGCAATACCTGGTCAGAACTACTTGGGAAACATTATTTGGGAAGTTCTGCCCCACCCGCCGTATTCACCAGACTTGGCTCCTTCTGACTACTACTTGATTACTACTTGATTATATCGATGCAGCACGGACTTACGGAACAGCACTTCCATTCTTACGAAGAAGATAAAAATTGGCTAGATGAGTGGTTAGCCCCAAAAAATGAGAAGTGGTACTGGGACGGAATCCATCAATTGACAGAAAGATGGGAAAAAATCGTAGCTAACGATGGCCAATACTTTGATTATTGAATTCATTCGTTCTGTTATTCAAATAAATGCATATTTCAAGCAGAAAAAATCTGCATTTCATATTTATACACCTATTATATGCATATTTGAATTGCATTGCTTTGGAAAAACTATAAGAGGGGTGTTCTCGTTTCAATTGAATTTAAGTGGTTCAATTAAATTAAATGAAAATTCACTTATTTGGCTGGAATCTCATTATCTGCTTACGCTTTGGTCTAAAGTTTGATTCACCACCGAGAACGGAAAAGGACTCCACGAGGAATTGAAATCGTGTTCTGCCTGAAACATGTGTTGCTTCGCATCGAACATTTTTGACTTTTCTGGAATATGAAACTTTTTCCACTTAGAGGGGGTTTTACGTTACAAATTTTCAAAACACTTAAATCATTTTTCGACTGATTTTGGTTCCGAGTACAATCAAAAATATGATTAGAGCGACATCAAGCGACGCAGGTTTTAGACAAGTTGTCAAGAGCCTAAGGAGAAGCGAATTTTTCAACTCTCCAGCGTATTTCATGTTAACCAAATTTGGCTTAAAATACTTGTGAAATCCTTAAAAATACATTAATCGATTTGAAATGTTGGCAGTTGAATTCTTTATTCATATCTATGTGAAATAAATAATAAACAAAATTATAACTTATAAGCTCAGTCTAGATTTTAAAACAAATAATCGAAATGGGCAATGTATTCACTTTTGCACGTTTCGTTTCTTCTATGTTGCAACACTGATCTGTGTATCGAAAAAAACGTAATAACGGTATTCACAGCAATTGGAGTGTACGAGTACGTTGTGCGAAATAGTGTTTTAAGAAAATACCGGAATACTTAGAAAATCAAATTGTGGAAATGACGAAAAACAACGAGTCAGCACGTCAAATAGCTAAATCGCTGGGTATTTGCCACCGAACCGTGCTTCAAGTAGGAAAGAGACGCCTTGTCAGTTCACCTGAAATTAGTAAATCGCGACCACGATTGTTAACTGATAGAGATGCTCGAGCTATGGAGCGCCTCATGACCACCAAACCGAAGACAACACCAAAAGAGGCTGCAGTTGCCATTAACAAGCCCGTAAGTGAGTGGACAGCACGCCGAGCTCTTCACAGGATCGGACTAACAGCGGCAGTTAAGAAAAAAAAAAACCAACACTGTCACAGAAAAATGTTGCAGCACGTCTCAAATTTTGCAAGGAGCACAAATATTGGAGCGTTGATGATTGGAAGAGGAGATATCAGTCCGATGGTAAGGAGTATTACTGGCACCGCCCAAATGAAAAATTGAAAAAGCATCAAGTGAAAGAAACCATGAAGCATGGAGGAGGCGACTTGATGGTGTGGGGCTGCTTCACTTGGTGGAACGTAGGTCAATTGGTTAAAATCAATGGCATTATGAAGAAAGAGCAATATCTTAATATTTTGGAGTTTAATCTACCAGATTTCGTAGACGAATCTGCTTACCCAGAATATGAAGTCATTTTTCAGCAGGATGGAGACTCAAAGCACACGGCAAAAATCGTTAAGGAGTGGCTCATTAGGCAAAGTTTTAAAAAAATGCAGTGGCCTGGTCAAAGCCCAGAACTTAACCCGATCGAAAATTTATGGGCTTTGCTGAAAAAACGTCTAGCTCGGTACAACACCGCACCGAAGGGATTGGATGAGCTTTGGTGTCGAGTTCAGACGGAGTGGAGTAATATTCCACATGAACTCATTGAAAAATTAGTGGAGAGCATGCCTCAGCGTATGCTCACCGTTATGAAAGCCAAAGGTCTGTGGACAAAATATTAAAAAAAAAAAAAATAACGTCTTTTTTATGAACGTGCAAAAGTGGATACATTGCCCATTTCGATTATTTGTTTTAAAATCTAGACTGAGCTTATATGTTATAATTTTGTTTATTATTTGTTTCACATATATATTAATAAAGAATTCAACTGCAAGCATTTCAAATCGATTAATGTATTTTTCAGGATTTTACAAGTATTTTAAGCCAAATTTGGTTAACATGGATCCACATGTGCTCGCCACTGTACATTATAGAAAAAAGTGCAGAAACTCAAAAAAATCTAGCTTTAAACGTTAATTTCTCGAAATCATATTTTGAGTTTGCGGCCACAATTTTAAAAAAAACCATTGAGCCGATCGCTCTCAAATTTTAATATATTTTTGCTGACATGTTTGGCTATCACGTGAACTAGGATCATATTGATCGGAAATATTTCCGATTTCAAACCTCAAAAACCAATTTTTGTTCAAATGGCTGCCATTTTATTATTTTTCAACGGAAAAAAATTATCCTGTTTCACGCAATAGCCACTTAAACACGCATTAATTTCCGTTTTATTTTTATTTTCATACATATTCCAAATCCATATAATCACGTCCGCCATCAATTTTGGGCAATTTTTTATTTTTTTGAAAAATTCGTAAAATCCAAAAAATAGCTTCAAAAATGCTGGATTTTTTTTTGTCTTCCTAAAATATTAACAAACATCTGTGCAAAATTTTAAAACGATATCTTTTTTCCTTCGATGATGAAAAAATCATCGTTCATATTCGTAGACTTCAATGCCTTCAAATATATTCTTCTATATATTGAAGTCTATATATATAATGAAGACTTCAATACTGTTATAAATTCTTTCATTTTAATCCCTGTCCTTGTCTTTAAAAAATACACAGCAGGTAGCTCCAAACTAGCTCCTAGACTAGGTAATTGAACTAACACTTTACCCTATTTCGATGTACTCTATTTATGTATTTCGTAATTTAGTACCATATTTAAAAGCTTCAGGGTTTCACCCATGTTTACGTCTGGTGACATATTCACAACGAAATCTTGCAAGGTATGAACAACCAACAATGGACAACTTTAACTACTACACTAATTTACATTGCGGAACTTCAACTTCTGAACTGGTAGACATGGATGCACCTATTGACGCTATTAGGGGCTATGATTGTCCTTAAGTGCCGTAGCCCAAAAAGCTGGCCAATACATACGGATAATGATGGGTATTATCCGTGGTATCTGAATATGCCTACAGGCTTGAGGTTTGAGGAACGAGTCGCAAAGATACTCCATACAGTAGTGTCTAACTAGCTCGATCGTTTTGCTTCAAACTAAAATCCTTGTTTTACTGTTTTTAATCAGCTTCCAGGCATCGCGGGAGCGCCAATCTCCTTCCGGCTCATTGGAATCGTTACCTAAACTCAGCAATAGTGAGGAATTTTCTTTCAATAAGATCTGCGGGTAGGTAGCAAAGAATAACTTGTCATATAGTTGGCCAAATGGAATAATTGTGTTCGTTGCAACGTTTCCGTAAGAAGCAACACGCTGAAAACGGCATAACACCAAAACATGGAATGATTGGAAAATTAGCAAGGAATAAAATTAAAAGTTTTCTGTTTTTTTGTTCTTTATTTTTATTAGAACTCTGTTATTCGACTTTCAACCGTAATCTTTCAATCTTCTTCAGCGACTGTTCTTGTCGGCTGTCATTGTCAGCTGTCGCATATTTTTCGTTTCCCAGACTGAATCTATTTTGCGAACATGAAGTCAATAACAAATTTTGACGGGAAATTGTGGTTGTGTTAAAAAAAAAACTGTGTTAGTGCATATTAAAAATCTTTTAATTAAAATTAAATTGACTAATTTTGTACAATTCTTTTTTCGAAATTGTGATTTGTATATAGTTTCTGACATGTTTTTCTGATTGCGTAGATCTAGAGATCTGCGTAAACTCTTCATAACCTCTATATTTAGATAAAATTATACTTAATTCGTGATTGATTTCCATGGACAGGACTTTAATAAGAGGAAAATTTTGGCAACAGCCTATGAAAGAACTGTATCAAAGATACGTCTTATTTTATTAAATTTATTTTCATCATTTTGCTTATTGTTATAAATAAGGAAAAAAAAGTTTTCCAAATGCCCTTAATTTCTCCAGTAAATTTCTGGAATTGAAATATAAATTTGAGTGTAATTCAAAATAGACTCAAAATGCATATTTGACTCAAATTCAAAATCCCTCAAAATGTATACTTGAGCGGACAACAAATCTATAACCTAAATATCCAACAGAATAAAATTTAAAAATGAATTGTTATGTTCCCTACATATATAATCATAATTATTATGTTATTACAACCATATAACTGGAGCGAATGATATTGACAAGATGAGCAATGTCAACTATTTTTATAGACAAGTCGATTTTCGCAATATTAATTTGAATTTTAACATTTTAAATACGAATGCCTAGTCCTATTATTTTAATATTAAGAATATTCATCTTACTTTCAATGCTGATCAGCTCAGATAATATTTAGATTGTACGAAGAAATACGAAATTTATATTGAAATATTTTAAATGAAAATTGCCTTTGGAAACAAAACAAAACTATTTAGTATACGTACCAATTATGGTAGATTAATGCAAATTCGGTTATAAATTTCGGAGAAAATCTTAGAAAAAGCTATAAATGTTAATAAATCATGTTTTCTATCCATACTAGTCCAAAGTTTTATTTATGTACAAATTTTTTAAAAATTAAAGTACAAAATTCTATTTGAAAATCATTATTTACTAAGTTCAAAATGAAGAAATTCTGTATGTTAAAATAACAAACTCTAAAATGCGTTTGAGATTGAATTGACGAATACAACAAGTATCTTCAAACATATTCAAACAGTGATCAAAAATAAAAAAACTATGGAATATATATAAAAAAGGCTTTCATTACTCTCATAAAAGTACTATTTGTTTCATCGTAGTAGTCGTAGTAGTCCGAACAATTCCTTAAGGGGAAAATTTCAATTTTTTCTTCATTAAATTTTTTATATTTTTCATCAAATGTTAGTATAATCCTTTAAAAATAAAAAACAAAATTTCGGAACATAATTTAAAAGAGGAGCAGCTCTGAGAATCGATGATATCGAAAAGAAATGATTTTTGGGGGAGGGGGAGTTGGGGGGTGAAGGCAATTTACGCCCGGAGTATGGGACTCCTAGCAGCGCATGCTACCAAACTACCCACTAAACACCCCCCTGTCAAGAGACCCTAGCCCTGGAACCACATAACTTCGGGCTAGGCCTCTTTTTGATTCGCCCTAGGGTGCCGTCAGCCTAGAGAAACCTCCCCCCAGCGGGAGGGGGAAGGATGGAGGAGGACTGCTGGAAAGGAGACCAGAAAGTGCAGTCTGGGGACCGTGATTTACCAATCTTGTGCAAGTAAGACTGAAAATACCCATGCCCGCTAAGAAGTTGGGTAAGATAATAATCAGTCTCACCGTGCCTTCGATTTAGCCATGATCCCACGTCCCCTATAAAACGGGCAGTCCAGCGGCCATTAGAGTCGCCTTCCCAGGACTGTTGCCACTCGAGTATTGTGCGCTGCCTCTCCTCTCGGTTGACAGCATATCTTGAGCCCTCCACTTTTCGGTCATAAATTCTCCGTCGTTCTCGAGCAAGGAGGGCGATGGGTATCACTCCTGCGATCACCAGCACCGCCGACTCGGAGACAGTGTGGTGTGCAGACGCAACTCGCAAAGGTCCTCGTCTCTGTACCTGGGCCAAGCGCTTTCGGTACAGCTCCTTACTGAGAGCTTCGGCCCAAACCTCAGAGCCGTACAGTAGAACTGACTGTATAGCACTCATGAGAAGTCGGCGTTTACTCGGTGTGGGCCCACCGATGTTGCACATTAGCCGACTTAGAGCTGAGATGCCTATCGTGGCCTTTTTCGCCGTTGCCCTGATCTGTTACGAAAAGCTCATTTTAGAATCGATTAATAGTCCCAAATATTTTATTCCAAGTTTAGACTCAACAGTCGCATCTCCGATCTGCAAAGGAATTATCGTGGGAATTCTTTTCTTCGTGAGAATGACCACCTCGGCTTTCTCTAGTGCCAAACTTAAACCACCAAACGGGTGGTCATCCACTCTCTCACTCGACGCATTAGCATTCCCAGTCTGCGCTGGGCATGTTGGACTATACGTCCGGTGACCAGTGCTACTACATCACCCACATAGCCGACCAAGCGCGAATCATCTGGCAGCTCAATCTCAATAGCCCGTCATATGAGGCGTTCCACAAGTCTGGTCCCAGTATGGAGCCTTGCGCTACACCAGACGTTATCTCCATACTGCGCCGCCCATCTTGCGTGTCCTAGAGCAGACTGCGGTCCTTTAAGTAATCCCTCAAAATCCGCATCAGATACCCTGGCAATCGGAAAAAATTGTCCAATGTGCCAAGAATATCCGACCATCTGGCGGAGTTGAAGGCATTTCTGACGTCAAGCGTCACTAGCAAGACAACTCGTTTTTCAGTTTTGTGCGCTTCGGCTCGACGGACTGCATTCATCACTTCCATGATGGCATCGGAAGTGGATCGCCCTGCTACTGTGCTATGGCCTAAAGCCATACTGCCGAGGAGATAGGTCCTCTGCAGCACTAATTGCGTCAGTGAGTCTTCTCTTGATGAGCTTTTCGAACACTTTCCCGGCTGTGTCCAGCATACAAAGCGGGCGGTATACATCAGCATACAAAGCGGGCCTTTTCCCTTGCTGATCAATGTGAGCCTCGCCACCTTCCATCGAGATGGGAATATACCTTCTCTCAGGCAAGCGTTAAACACATTGAGTAGCAAATCAGGGCAAACGTGGAAAACCATTTGTAGCACCTCGGTTGGAATGCCGTCTGGTCCTGGTGTCTTTCGAGGTTTCATAGAAAGCACCGCATCCCCTAGCTCATTTTTAGTGAACGATGGACATTCGCCTGAGTCGACCTCGTGGGTAGCATCAACACGGACAGGATGAGTTGGGAACAGCGCCTGCACTATGCGTCCATCTTGTCTGCTTGAAGTAATCACGGCTTCCGTGAGGAGCCGAGCTTGCGCCACACTACCTTGTAGCCGAGCACCCATGGATCCCTGTTCACATCGTCCACAAGTTCTCGCCAGCAGCTTGCTTTACTCTCATTGATGAGTCTTTGGAGTTCTTTCCTCGCTGATCTGTATGCTGCTGTCCTATTGGATGCTTCCTCTACGTTTCTCGAGCGCTGAGCTGCACGTCGAAGTCTGTGACACTCGCCTCGTTTGTCTGCGATATCTTTTGGCCACCAATGTACAGCAGGCCTGTCGTGTCGAGGCCTCCGTTGAGGCATAGATGAGCTACAGGCAGAAGTGATGCGGTTCATCGTTGACTCCACCATTCCCTCGACTCCAGCCCTTCCGCTTCCTGAAGGGCACCCCGAGAGAAATGATGCTGATGATTAAGTGAAATCAAAATTCATAATGCGACTGGAGGATGGACTTAAAGCCAAGGACTCACTCCCGAAACACTGGATCACGTATGAGGTAATCAGGCGGATAATATCTTGGCTTACGTCAAGGAAAGAAGTTTGCAACATATTCTGCTGTAAACTAACAATGTGCGCAAGAACATCAGCTGGTGGAGCAAGAATAAGATGGGAAGTCGACTTTCCTGGACACATTTTTATAAAAAACCAGTGGTAACATTAGTTTCGAAACCTACAGGGACTCAACATACACACAACCAATAATGTAATGTTTGTAAAAATGTAAAGAATTTTAAAATTCCTTATTTATTTTTCCAAATCTATTTCATCCTCCTCAAAGTAATCCCCCGGCCCCAAAACGCTTGTACCAACATTTTTTCCAATCCTCGAAATAGTTGTTAAAGTCAATTTCCAGAGTAGCCCTCAATGCGCGTAGCGATTCACGTTTAATGTCTTCAGTTGACTCAAAACGGTTTCCCCGGAGCGGTCGTTTGAGTTTGCTGAACAGTCCAAAGTCACACAGAGCTAAATCAGGCGAATAAGGTCGTGGTGGAATGATATTGGTTGAATTTTCGGCGAAAAACTCAGGAAGAATCAATGCAGAATGCGACGGTGCATTATCGTGGTGCAAAAACAAAGAGTTGTTGGCCCATAATTTCAACCTCATTTTACGACTAGATTCGCTGAAAGATGTCACTGACAGTCATACCAACGTAGAAAAAAAAATATTTCGACGATTGGATTTCCGCGCGAAATTTAAATTAAAAAGTCTTACTTTTTTTTGAGTGGGATCGCGCAGCTGTCTTTTTGTGAATCGATCTTACTTTGTAATGTATTGGGGCAGATACCTCAAACAGGAATATGCATTTGTCCTGGTATCCTTGTGTCTATAGAAGTAAAAAGCGAGAGTTTTAACTCGGCGATTTAGTGTTTGGCTCCAAAGGACTTACATTGCGCCTGTTAGTCATCGAAGTGGCATCATACATAGCTGCTACCTTATAAAACGATGGTAATTCAGCGATATTAATGCTTATGATTAAATTGGAGATCGGGGTTGGATCACAGAACTTCCTTTTATGCTCAAAAATAGGACCAGCAACGCTTCAATCAACAACATCGAAGTGGCGCTCTCAAGACGAAGGAAGCGAGGATAGCAAGTATAGAGGAGATGAGGATGCAAAATGAGGATTATGAAGAAGAGGAAGCATTGCAATATGAGGGCGGAATAGCTGATTTATACGTTGGTACCTGTACGTAACTTAATACTCACTTTAATCCTCAAATTTTAGGATTTTTTTAAATGCATTTTTCTCAGGACGTGTTATTTCCGGCTTTTGTGCATTGTATCTGAGCGCATTTTTAACCGATATTCAAAAACTAAAGGTGAACTAAATTGGGATGATTTTTTTGATCAAGAGTTACTCTTTTAGCATGAAAGCACAAAAAAAACTGCAAAATTGTACTCAATTGTATTTTCAAACACTTCAAAAATTTTCAAATTTTGAATTTGAATTTGAATTTGGTTCACTGAGGAGTCATACATAAAGATAATATGAAAAATTTAATTGAACTGTTACTAGGTGAAAATTGTGAACTCCAGCATGTACAGCAATGAGAGACTCGGACCATGAACCTCCATGAAGAAAAGCTTCGAACTTTGCGAGTTTTGATGAGAATCACTTTAATATTCATTCATTCATTTAAATAATGAAGTACAATTCAAAATATCAAATAAATCAAATATTCTTTCAATTTCAATGAGCTCTAATTATTTCTTCCCCTTGAAAAAATATCACGAAAAGGGAGTAAAAATAGGCCTCCTAATGTGAATTCCCCCCTTAAGTACAAGGACTTTATATTAGCTGGAGGCATAATTTTCCCCATGTTTCATTCGGCTCCATTGAATATGTGAAAATCTATATAATATAATCTCAAAAAAATCTGTATAATCTATAATAAAGGAGTGTTTTTTATATAATTTTTATTCACGCGGTTTCGAAGCTATGATGGTAGGGTGAAAGTTGTATGATTGGTGACCCTGTATGATCGATTTTCGAAACTGAAAACTCTCAAGTGTGATTTCTTCCTCTTTTTCAGGAGAACTTGGCGAAAAAAAAAATGAATTTTTTTTAACCAAAAACTTTTAAATCTAAAAGTATTTAAATATTTAGAAAGTAAGGTGGAAAGAGCTCAAACTGGTTTTGAACGTCCCTGCCGTCAGGTGCCAACTCACAGGCCTGGACGCTTTTATTGGCACTACCAGCTAGGAGGATGTCGTCTGGCTATTTTTACTTGTTATTATTGTTGCTCTCAGCTTGAACTTGTCCTATTTTCCGAATTGCCTTTGGTTAGCTTTATTAATTCCAGGAGTTTTTGGCAGATTAATATTTATAAATTTACTTTCGAGGTATTCGATAAATTTGATCAAAACTTTCACACCCATGAGTCTTTGCTGAGTTAGCTTAGCAAGGGTATAAATCACTTACAATGTTGTAAGTGAAAATGGATAAATTAATCTACATAAAACTCCTAGATTTGATGTGTTTTTATCTTTTCTGTAGGATTTCGTTCTCGCTTCGACACAAAACTTCTCGACTGCAACCAAAAGACGACTGAGCACGCATACAAGAAGTTGAAATGGATAGTGACAGTATAATAGAAACCGGTAGAGATAAAGAGAGGATAATACCGTTAGGCTCTCTCGTCAGCTGCGATCTTCAACGCAACGCGTGTAAACATAGTCAGGTATATAATGCTGTAAGTTTTTTCTCTTTCCAACTTCTCTATAAAATTTTAAGATGATAAATCTTGATAGTTTGAGAATCGAAGGAATCGATCATTTGAAATTCCTATACCGTTTTAGTACCTTAATGAGTCATCGTGTTCTCTCAACTGATCTACGTCGCTCCATTTTTTCTTCCTTTCAATTTATTTATTTTCTCCTTTTATTTACTTCTTTAATCGTAATTTTAACAAAGCCACTTAAGGAATATTTTCTTAATTTTTCTAGATAATCTGAGCATTATCTTGGAGTTTATGCCCATACCTTCAAGGTTAAAATCAATAATCAATCAATCAATCTTCAATCAAAAATCAATTAAAATCAGCGCAACATTCAACATCAGTTAATGTTTTGCGGGAATTTTTTGTGCAGGTTGACTCACTTATTTGTGATGGTATCGATTCGTTGGAAGCAACTTCTATTTATAGTCTTTATTTTCATTTCTCCTTACTTATTACCCTTTTACCTATAGAATCCTTTCAAACAAAGGCTCTAAAAGTTAGGAGTTAAGCTCTTTGAGAGAAACAAAAGTTTCTGGCACGCATATCCTCTGAGGTGGCTGAAGCAGCGTCTACAACACTAAGAAGAAAGACGCCTAGGAAATCTACTTACAAAAATTGAGGGAAGTAGTCTCAATGAAGACGTTAAATAGGAGTTAAGGGAAAAACTTAAGCACAGTAAGCTCAAGGGAAACTATGAAGATGCAATACAAAATCTCGGATAAGCTGCTTTCCGAGACAGAAAAGGTCCAAAAGACCAACATAACATGAACCCGAAAATTGAGGACTAGCAGTGCCTTTAACTTTTTTCAAGCACGGAGACACTGTTTTAAAACACTGATTAAGAGCTGTTACGGTTATAGATACTCGAGCTCCAGCAAATATCGCATGAAGCATAAAAGATACTAAGACGATTAAACACGAGGTACAAGACCAAGGTAAGCCCATTCCTGGAGAAGGAAGTCGTCAACAAAGGTATAATCCTGGTATCCGCCGGCATGAAGTTTGTGCAAACGGATGACTGGATTTCGACTTCACCTACCACACTGTGCAAACTGAAATGGTGAAATTGGAAAATCGGTAAATACCAACAACCTCAAATAAATAGATATTCTTAGTAGCTGAAAACTGCAGAGCATAGAATAACTATGCGATGAACAGAAACGACGAACTCATAAACTGGAAGTACAAAAAGACTCAAAAGACATTATCAGAAGAATGCATACAAATCCGACAATATGTTACCACAAATTAGTCTATATAATGCCATCAAGGTTGCAAGTAATTGCAGACTCTAAGGGCGGTCCAGCAAGATACTAAGATGCATAAAATTACAAAATAATGCAGTCGTACGTAGAATTTTGTCATAATTACTTTTTAAGGTTTAAATGTATTTTTTTTAATCGTTTTTTGTTTTTTCTTTAATAAAATACGATTCATTTTCATCGTTTTTATATGCCAACTGAAAATATTTATGTTTTTGACAACTTATATAGTAAAAAAACACCGATACTGTTTCATGATGTTTTGATTCGAATACTATATGGTGTTTTTTTTTGTGGTATAGATATGGTTGGCAACCCTTTCCAATTCTACCTACTGTGTGACGACTGTCACGGGTTTTTTGGTTAGTTTGCTCAGCCATTTCATCATGAATAGGTTGACGCCTGAACAATGTTTGCAAGTTGTGCAGGTTTATTTCGTAAAAATTAAACGGTTTTGTTCGAGAAACTCACCGGACACACCTTCAATTTTATGGCTGACAAACTTTACAGTAGATTGTTTCCACACCACGTTGTTTCTCACTGATAATACAACCGTAGTAACTATAGAGCGTAGTATCGATGAAGATCTTAGTGAAGTCATTCGACGAACAGTATATTTAGTGACCGCCATTGTAAATCATGCAAGAAGAAGAAGAAGATTCTTGTATTGTTGTAAGGGTGTGCATGTTATGCATGTTTGTCCCTTTTGAAAGATTTTCCCCATTTCTTATTTGTATTGTGATTTGTTTTTGATGTCGTAATGCAAATTAATAATGTCTGCGTATCTTCGTGTTCACCCGGTGATTTGAATGCAGGTTTCTATGTGTGAAAAGTATCTAAAAGTTTTCTCAGTATACTAGAGAATTCTCTTGGCACATTTGGACGGTACATGAGCATTGTAACGTACCTTGGGACGTTGATTCCTTTGAGCTGAATCGACCATGCAGAGCATCGGACGTTTCAGTGCCATTTTCATCGGTCGTCTCTAAAGACTCGACAATCTTACTCGCATCATCTTTTAAGGCTAATGTTCTCGTAGTAAGGCTTCCCGAAAAAGCCGTAAGGCTTCGATATGTCTTCGAAAGGTGCTCACTTTGACTTTTCCAACAACAACAAAAAAAGGAGAAATTACTAGCTTTTGGTAAACTCGGGTACCCATTTATAACTTTTCCTAATTTTTTAACAATTTTACATAGCATGTTGGTGGGACTACTTGGCCCGCCTTCTGGTCAGTCAACTCCCTCGTAACGCTCTAATTACATCTTATAGATGATTTTGGGTAAAAAAAGGCTTATTAAAGGTGAAGGGGTGTGTTTGTTGTTGTCTTGATTAAATATTCTAAGAACTAAAGTGCTAGGTTTTCTTGGTGTGTCAAAACAAAGATTTATAATTCAATAAACAAAGAAAATTCCACTGTGAAAAGCTACATCGATTTGGAAAATTTGCGTGGTAAATAAAATATATTGTATGGAAAATGCATACTTTTAAACTTATTATTTTTCATTTATAGCTCATTCTCACTCATATCCGGGGTTTCTAAATCTTTTGTAGTCCCGTGAGACACTTCTGAATAATTTCTGGATGAAACAATGTTGATGAAAGTGCCTCGAATGCCTCGTGACAGAACTTGTTTGTTTAAACCTTGGTTCAAACTACCTATTTGTTTTTGACAAATTGATGAAAACCAGTGCAAATAGAATAACATACTGTGTATGTTTCAAAAATATACAAATATATTTTTTGCTGTAGTATTGGTTTTTAGATATTGGAATGCCCTCGATGAATTCGACTTTCCGTCGTGATTTTACCAGAAGTGTCACATTGTCGATCAAGGATAATTTCACTTCACATACAGGGTTATAACATGATTTATTATTTATTTATTTATGAGTTGGCACCTGATGAGAAGCGGCAGGGACGCGCGTTCGAAACCAGCTTGAGCTCTTTCCACATTTCTTTATAAATATGATTTATTTGTTTCCTTTTAAGAATGTCTTTTGTGCCTCTTTGGTGTGCCAAAATAGCCAAGGTATTGAATACTTACAAAGGGGGTGAAAGTGGAATGGAAGATGATGATGTCGATGTTGCAGATCCCGATTCAAGCTCAGAAAGAGATGGAACAGAAGAGTTTTCCGTCGATGAAAATGAAGAATATGTAGTCAACCTTGATGAGATTATTCATAGTTTAGAAGACAATAAAAGCTGATCCGTCTCTATCTTCTTGTACTGTCCGAACAAGATCGCAATAAACCCAATCTTTGTTACATCCTGGGAAGCCATTTAAATTCAACCTGCTATGGAAGATGAAAAGTCTGCTTCTGCATGAGTATTCCTTACGTTTTCTACAAAACAAAAACTTATCAACACAGCTTGACACTTCGATCCAGATTTTCTTGTCTTTGTTTTCTAAAGATTTAATTGAATTTATAGCAACACAAACTGATTTACATATTGTGCAAAAGTATTCCAATTATAGTTTTTGGATTTTTGAAACAGACATTCACCAATTTATTAGCATTGTATATGTTATGCCTTTGAGATCGGCGATACCACTCCTCACTCGTTTCAACGATCTTTCACTCCCGGGTGGAATATCGGAAAAATGGACGTGGATACTTTCGCCAACGTGATTCTGAAAGGCGGAACGATATCGGGGTGCCCTTCGGGGGGCGGAAGAGCTGGAGTCGAGGAAATGGTGGAGTCAACGATGAACCTCATCACTTCTGCCTGTAGCTCATGTATGCCTCGACGGAGGCCTCGATACGACAGGCCTGCTGTACATTGGTGGTCAAAAGATATCGCAGACAAACGAGGCGAGTGTCACAGGCTTCGAAGTGCAGCTCAGCGCTCGAGAAACGTAGAGGAAGCATCCAATAGGACAGCAGTATACAGATCAGCGAGGAAAGAACTCCAAAGACTCATCAATGAGAGTAAAGCAAGCTGCTGGCGAGAACTTGTGGACGATGTGAACAGGGATCCATGGGGGCTCGGCTACAAGGTAGTGTGGCGCAAGCTCGGCTCCTCACGGAAGCCGTGTTTACTTCAAACAGACAAGATGGAGGGCATAGTGCAGGCGCTTTTCCCAACTCATCCTGTCCGTGTTGATGCTACCCACGAGGTCGACTCAGGCGAATGTCCATTGTTCACTAAAAATGAGCTAGGGGATGCGGTGCTTTCTATGAAACCTCGAAAGGCACCAGAACCAGACGGCATTCCAACCGAGGTGCTACAAATGGTATTCCAAGTTTGTCCTGATTTGCTACTCAATGTATTTAACGCTTGCCTTAGAGAAGGTATATTCCCATCTCGCTGGAAGGTGGCGAGGCTCACATTGATCAGCAAGGGAAAAGCGGACCCCGGGCTGCCATCTACATACCGCCCGCTTTGTATGCTGAACACAGCCGGGAAAGTGTTCGAAAAGCTCATCAAGAGAAAACTCACTGACGCAATTCGTGCTGCAGGGGACCTATCTCCTCGACAGTATGGCTTTAGGCCATAGCACAGTAGCACAGTAGCAGGGCGATCCACTTCCGATGCCATCATGGAAGTGGTGAGTGCAGTCCGTCGAGCCGAAGCGCACAAAACTTCAGAAATGTCAAAACGTCAAAACAAAAAACGTCAGAAATGTCTTCAACTCCGCCAGATGGTCGGATATTCTTTTTCGGAATATTATTATTATTCTTTTATTTACTTATTATACTTATTCTTTTGGTCTGATATTCTATTCTTGGCATATTGGAAATTTTTTTCCGATTGCCAGGGTATCTGATGCGGATTTTGAGGGATTACTTAAAGGACCGCAGCCTGCTCTATGACACGCAAGATGGGCGACGCTGTATGGAGATAACGTCTGGTGTAGCACAAGGCTCTATATTGGGACCAGACTTGTGGAACGCCTCATACGACGGACTATTGAGGCTTGAGCTGCCAGATGAGTCGCGCTTAGTCGGCTATGCAGATGATATAGCAGCATTGGTCCCGGACGTACAGTCGAACATGCACAGCGCAGACTGGGAATGCTAATGCGTCAAGTGAGGGAATGGATGACCACGCGCGGGTTGATTTTGGCACTAGAGAAAACCGAGGTGGTCATTCTCACGCAGAAAAGAATTCCCACGGTAATTCCTTTGCAGATCGGAGATGCGACTGTTGAGTCTAAGCTTGCAATAAAATATTTGGGACTATTGATCGATTCTAAAATGAACTTTTCGGAACAGATCAGGGCAACGGCGAAAAAGGCCGCGATAGACGTCTCAGCTCTAAGTCGGCTAATGTGCAACATCGGTGGGCCCACACCGAGCAAACGCCGACTTCTCATGAGTGCTGTACAGTCAGTTCTACTGTAAGGCTCTGAGGTTTGGGTCGGAGCTTTCAGTAAGGAGCTGTACCGAAAGCGCTTGGCCCAGGTACAGGGACGAGGAGCTTTACGGGTCGCGTCTGCATACCGCACTGTCTCTGAGTCGGCGGTGTTGGTGATCGCAGGAGTGATACCCATCGCCCTCCAAGCTAGAGAGCGACGGAGAATTTATGACCGAAAAGCAGAGGGTTCAAGATATGCTGTCAGCCGAGAGGAGAGGCAGCGCACAATACTCATGTGGCAACAGTCCTGGGAAGGCGACTCTAATGGCCGCTGGACTGGCCCCCCTATGTGGGATGTGGGATCATGGCTAAATCGAAGACACGGTGAGACTGATTATTATCTTACCCAGCTTCTTAGCGGGCATGGGTATTTTCAGTCTTACTTGCACAAGATTGGTAAATCACGGTTCCCAGACTGCATTTTCTGCCCAGGGGAAAGGGACGACGCATGTCACACCTTCTTCAACTGTAGAAAGTGGAACATAATGCGGCAGGACTTGTGAGAGGTGTTGGGAGAGCTTTCTCCAGACAATCTGGTCGGAGAAATGCTGAAAAGTTTCGACAAATGGACCTGTGTAGCACATTACTCTCGGGCAATACTTACTGCCAAAAAATGTACCATGGATATCCTTGGGCGCGGGATCTAGGGGGGTCTTTTTTCCAGCAGTCCTGCTCCATCCTGCCCCCCCCCCCGCTGGGGGCAGGTTTCTCTGGGCTGACGGCGCCCTAGGGCGAAGTAAAAAGAGGCCTAGCCCGAAGTTATGTGGTTCCAGGCTAGGGTCTCTTGACAGGGGGGTGTTTAGTGGTAGTCGTGGGTGTTCAGTGAGTGTAGCATGCGCTCCTAGGAGTCCCACATTTCGGGCGTAAATTGCCTTCACCCCCTAACCCACAAAAAAAATGTGTCATGCCTTTGATCCATCTTCCTCGAGTTACGTATCATTGGAGTTGCACCATCGAAACTCTTATTGGTCATTAAGTAATGCCCGTAAAGATGTTTGCAAAGGTTCGACGATTTAGACACTTTTGTGACGATCCTCAAAGTTTGCCTCACGAACATCCGGAATTCGACAGACTGACAAAATTGGACCAGTTGCACAAAAGTTAAGCCAATCCTTTACTGAAATCCCTCTAGAGGATGAGCAAACATGCTATACTCATGCTGATAGGCTATATGCTATTACTCGAAAACAGTCTCAAATGTTGCTATCAGTTTTACGTTCTCAGAGAAGTATCTGGACTTGAGTACTAAATCCAACACGAAACTGACTCATAAAATGTGGTACTAAATGTGGTACGCGAATTACTTTATTTAAAAGTTATTCGTTTAAAAAATAAAATTAAACTTTCAACTTGGTTCTTCAGAACAAAATTTCCACTGAAGTTGTATTAACTTTCTACTTATTATGAATAAAACACGAACTATTTTATTAACGGTTTTATTTCTGGTGTGGAGGAACTCTTCGGAGTCCTCACCGTTTGAATGTGGTCTTAAGTTGCTTACAACTTGCAAATTGCTTACAATGCAATTTGCTTAAATTAATGCTGAGGAGGAATTTCACACGAATTTCATATTTTTGATATTAAAGCGTCATCAAATTTACTTGAATCACAATTTAGATCATCATGTTTCAATGCATTTCCTATTATTCAGAATCTTTTACAGGAAATGCATTTCCGTTTGGAAACTAAGAAAATGCCTTTATGTGCATTTTGTACAAACGGTCTTTATTTGAACTTATTGGAATATTCACGATGGAATTCGTGGTTTCATATTTATTTTGATTATTCGTTATGTTTTGCAACGCATGATCTTGGAGAAATACCTAGACTACTTGTCAAAAAATTGTATACTTGGCACTATACGTCGAAGGACGATTTCTGGTTGTAAATCACCTACAGAAAATTACTTGTTCAAATTTTTTTATTGAATTAGAGCTTGGCAAACGCTTGGTTTCTTTACAAAAGAATTCATAAAGAAAAGGACTTGCAGAAAAAAACATTTGAACTAAGCTGATTTTCGGCTTGCAGTTGGACCAACTTAATAGAAGCATAGTGTACTATCGAAGATGAAGTACCGTCGATCTATCGAAAGCTAACACTGTGTCAAAACGACACAAAGGTCCAGCATAACGTGTTCCTTCAGTGGCAATCAGGCAAGATTAGACAGGGCACTGGCATGCTTGGACAGAACAGAGAATACGCTGCAAGTTTCCTAAATGCTCTGGTGTCTCACAAACAATGTGCGAGGAGTGTGGCGTTTGTGTTATAATAAACACAACAATTGTTTCAAATTATTTCAATTTAATTAAGTTACCTTAATAATGTAGTGAAACAGTTATGCCACACTCCATTTTTGTTTTTATTTCTTTTGATTAACATTTTGTACTGCTTATTTTGAAAATTGGATATCTTGCCCTATAGACGGTTAACACTGCAGTTACGACATGTCGATTACTATTAAATTTATTTTGTCACGTATATACGCAATTTACATTGAAAGATCTTTGGATAAGTTATTGAATGAGGAAAAACCCGATACGAAAAAATAAATATTTTCCCTGACGAGAATTCGCTTACAATGTTTATAGATTCAGGATTTCTCTTATGCGCGCGTACACGGATGTTACAAACTTTTTATTCGGAACTCCATTCTTTGAATTTACTCCTAAATACATTCTACGGCGGCAACTCTTTCGCTGGACGATATCACGCATTTTTATAGATTCCTTTTTCATTCATAAATTTCACCGGCTAGCCAATGTTCAAACCCTGAAGCGCGTACACAAATCGCAGGCGAAACATCAATATGCTGTGATTTCTCATGCACTCCCGTTGATTCTCGCAGCCATTTCCCCAGCCGCGCCGATCAACTTGCCATTCAACACTCAGCGCATTCACATTGCGACCTTGCGCAATGAGCGCCAAGTCATTGACCGTCAACCAGTTGCCCGGCGCATTCAACATCATCTGATCGCTCGCCGACTCGTTCAGTCAACGCGTCGGGCACGCAGTCAGTTCAGTTGACAAGTTGAACGTGTTTGGATGTGGAATTGTTTGTTGTCGCTGCTGTGTCGTCTTCGTCGTCGCCGTGTGGTTGTGCTGCAAGTGTTGCTGTCGTTCTGGTGCGTGCAGAAAAACTTGTTTTGGGAAAGTGCAAACTTGAGGGCGGAATAAGTGGAAAAACAAACAAGAGTCGCGCGAACTGGTGAAATTCGTAGAAAACTTCGCTGGTGCTGGGCCTGTTTTTGGACGATTGCATAAGATCTGGCGGCGTTCGAAAGTGAAAATTTGCATTGTGTCGCGGCAACGTGAATCCAAACGTGAGGAAAATCACGAAAGCGAAAAAAATACCGCAAGTTTCCGCGTGTGTGTGAAAGTGCAGTCGGTTGGGGTGGCAAGTTGGCGAGTAGTGGAAGATAACAAACAGGCGGAAAAGGCGCTTCCTTGGCGAGTGTGCATGAAAAAGGTAGGAGATGTTTCGGTTCGCTATGACTATTGTTCGGCAAGTGTGCTTGCATTGTCCTGAATTGTGTTCAATCCTTGCGAAACGGGCAGGCTTGAAAGCGCGAAATTTTCTGCATGTGGAAACGATTCTCGGAAATATGGAGGGAGTAAATGGTTCCAAAGATAGCGTCGGCGACGGCTGGGCTTCGTGGAAATCCCAACGACTAGAATTGACGACAAAGACCTTGCACTATCATCATGTGCTCCGTGCTCGGCCTTCGCGGAACATGGAACTGCATCTTGCATGCACGCGAAGACTTCGCCAGAAACGCAAGACAAGGGGCCGTGAAGCACCAAATTGCCAGCACTTGAAGTCGTTTGATGTGCATTCATCATCCTCGTCCTTGTCCTTGCGTGGCGCTGTCATCGCGCGGCATTTCCTTGTTGTTACTTTGTTTCGCGCTGTGGAAAACACTCAGTTGGCAGCCGGAGACAATGTCCCCCGCGTTGGCCTCGTAATGTTCACTGGCAGGCTCCCCCGTCCGCCCGCCCGTCTCGAGCAATGACTGAAAAGATTTTCTTGGTATTTTACGGCTCCTTGCAGCACTGTGTCACACACTATGTGAAACTTTCGGAAAAAATCGATACCGGAAGATGTTCTTGAAAATGTTCATCCCGTATCGGCGATGGATGCTCGCGTGCATCCCCTGCCCTCTGCCGGCTCGAGACGGTATTTTTAGTTATTTATGAGTTCTTCGTCGGCCGTCACGGATTTTCCTGTTTATTCGGAGCGGTCCGCAAGGAATTCTCGTAGGCCTATCAGTCACCCTTGGACCGTCGTCACAGCATCCCTGCGGGCAGGAGAACAAAACAAGAAGGCAGCGAAAGATACATCACGACACAATGGCTTGTGTCGTCTTCCTTTGTTGTTTGTGCTTTCCGGCGCGGCACATTTACGTGCTCCTCGCCAGCAAATGGAAGTGTCAATGCTTTCTTCGTCCTGCTGAAGAGATGATTGACGTCACAGCCTCGGCACACAAAGACTTTGTCGCCTTTACCTTGACGCTTCAGCACTCTGAGCCGGCCGTCAATCAACTCACCCTCTCGGCCATGTGCACGGGCTGGAGTCGAGCACTATGGGGTGGATGTTGGAACCGAGCTCCCCCCGTTCAAGGCCCATCTTCCACATCCACATTTGGCCACGGCTTCGACGTGTTTCCTTGCTTTGCTTTGATGGCTCTTCCTATTTAATGGGCTTTTAGCTTGACTGGTTCTTGCTTATCTCGGGGAATATTAGAGGTCATTCGCGGCGGAATGTTTGTCCATCGTAGCAGCGCTTGGCAACCTGCGATAGGCGGGAGGGTGGGTGTGGGTATGTGCGCGGGAGCGCGGTTTATCGCTAAGGTGGAATACGTGCACTTCGAATGGAGACAATGGAGCGTAGGTGATTGGGATATCGTGTTAGATTTGGTAGCTGATGCGACAGACAAGGCCATTTTGTCGCATGAATTGGCAATTTCCACCAACGGAAGGATACTTAATCGAAAACAATCTACGACTGGGATTCACGCGGAAAATCCGACTACGATTGAGTCGTTTGGAAGATGATTGGATACAGCTGCAAATAGAAGCTATTAACAATCGAATTTTTCTGTATTCAGGACCCGATTCAATCCGGGAATCTATTTCCCTCATAATTCATGGTGGAAATTTTTGCGAGAATATCACTTGGAATGTGATTTGGTCTATATTAAGGATAGAAATAGGTTCCAAGGGGTTTTTTTTTTAAATTTGAAGTTTTATTCAAAAAATTTGATACACTGAATATCATTCAAAATTTTGCCTGTCGCTATCTGCTACCTTTTGCAGGCAGCATGCGGATACCGCGTTTTAAAAATTCTTCATCTTTTGAGACACTCCAAGATTCGACCCATTTTTTTAGTTCATCGTAAGAAGCCAACTCCTGAACCATTTACCGGAAACAGTGGTAGTCCTAAGGAGCAATATCCGGCGAATACGGCGGGTGAGATAGGACATCCAGGTTCAGTGCCTCCAAAGTTTTCTTGGCAACATGTGGTCGAGTATTGACGTGTCGAAAGATCACTTTGTCATGTCCTTTGGCATATTGGGGGCATTTAAGCTTTAATGTTCGACTCAATGGCGTCAATTGTTGTTGATAACGTTCAGCAGTGACAGTTTCGTTGTGACAGTGACGTTCGACAGAGTTGTTCGTAGTGGATCACTCCGAGTTGAACTCACCAGAGACTCCGCATCATCTTCTTGCCGTGAATATTCCGTTCAAGTTGATGCATAGTCAGGCTTGCCCCACGTTTTTCTGCGCTTTGGATTTTCGAATTGGATCCACTTTTCGTTTCCCGTCACTATTCGTTAAAAAAAAACTTCCAGTTTTGCCTTTGGAGCAGTTGTTTGTACTTGAAAAGAAAACCGGCGTTTGACGTCTCGTTGCTGGAGTTCATGCGGAACCCAATGTGCTTTTTGTTTTACATTATACCCCTAGCCTTGAGACGGTTTCAAATCAGGTGTCTGAAGTTAGCATCGTTGCAAATGCAACGGTCTGCAATTTTTTCACTTCTTGAATGTTTTTTGGATAAATTGGCTTAAACTTTTTGAAAGTTTCATTCGCCTTTATTATTCTTTGCACTCTACTAGGGTTTCATGACAGTTCAATCATATACCAACAAGAAATTTTGAAAAATATTGACAGCGTTGCAATTGCAACGATGCAAACTTCAGACACCTTTCAAATCGCTTGTTGCGTCACTCCCAAAGTTTCAGTAACCTCCTTTTGGGATTGGCATGTTTCTTGGTCTAGTAATCCTTATGACTCAGCGTATTCAAACATTACTGGCCTCCCTTCGCGTTCTTTGTCACTGATGTCATAGTCGCCACTTTAAAACGTCAGAACCAATCCTCACATATTTTTATTGATAGAGTATGCTCTCATTATGCTTTACATAGCAGTCGATATCCTTCAGTTGCACTTTTCTTCAAGTGGAAGCAAATGTTATTTCGTTGACACGAAAGTTAATAGCTTTAGAGTGTTGTTGCGTGTTGTTTACACTTTAACGAAATGACAGATACTATAAGGTGAAACTGATGACGTTTCAACATGAATATATAAGTTACAGTATAGTCCGCTCCTATATAATACTATTTATGCTATATTTTGTTAATACCTCAAAACTTATTCGCTCACCTAAGGCATACTTTCCCTGGACATACTGACATTTCTTTTTAAGATGTTAATAGTAGCGATCTGAAGTTTGAATCGTTGCAAACGCAACGGTCTTCAATTGTTTAACTTTTTGAATATTTTTTGAGCTATTGGACTTTAACTTTTGTTACGTATTGTTCTTATTTTTTTACTTTTGAGATCACTCCCAAGGTCTCAGCAAGCTCCTGAGTTTGGTCCAGTAATGTTTCAAACTCAGCGTCTCTTGATCTCCCTTCGCGTTCTTTGTGACTGCATTTAATTAGGTTTTCAATCCAAAAAAAATTGGAACTTACACGGAAATTCTTTCCTTAAAATCCCAATAAAACAATCAACCAATTGCTGAATGCAGATGCTGCAGACGCCAACATTGTGGGAGCCGTAAATTGCATTCTTGCATTTGATACAAAGTTATTTCGTTATTATTTTTCTTCCTGCGGGAAGAAAGGGAGAAAATGAAAGTGCTAGAAAAAAGATCCCTCCATACCCGACGCCTGCCAATGCTCTAGTGTAGCTTTTTTCATTGTCAGCATTGCGCTACGCGATTTCATTCGTCAACCGTTTTTAGAATTTCACGGACCATTGTTTCCGGCCAGAACTCACCGCGCAGCTTACTCCATCTTTAGCAAGAGAAGAATATGTGACAGGTGTCATTCATCTCTCCTGTACAAAACACGCAGTCAGGTGACCAGTCCTTTTGTGACCTGTTAATCTTGTGCAGGTAATACCGTAAAAATATATGACGGCTTAAGAGCTAGGTCAAGCAGAAATCGGTCTCACCATGCACTCGATTTAGCCACGGCTTCAGGTAACGGATTAGATATGCAGTTGACGTTCCCTTTATTTGTTGATCTCAGGACAGCTACCAAATGCTGAGAGAGCGTTGTCTCTTTTCTTTGGTGACCTCTTCTCTGCTGTTTCCGCTTTTCCGCGAGTAAATATTTCTGCGCTCTTGGAGAGCGATAGGTATCAGCCCTGCGATCACGAGCACTGCCGTCCCAGAGACTGTTCAATATGCTACGCTGCTGTGTGCACCTCTGTCAGCCGCTTTCGGTGAAACTCCTTGCTAAGAGCGTTCTCCCCATAGCTGCGGGCCATAGAGTATGAACCGACTACACAGCGCTCATCAGGAGTCACCTCCTTGATGTCGTTGGCGCTCCTATGGTGGCCATTAATCGAGTGAGTGTCGTTACACGTGCTGCAGCCTTGTCAACTGTTGCCTTGACATGTTCGGAAAAAATCATCTTCGAGTTTATCAGGACGCCGAGGTACTTCACGTCGTCTACGAGGTTTTGCCAACAGCTGGCCTTGCTGCGGTTGATTAGCCTAGGAAAACGTTTTCTAGTTGAATTAATAGCTGCTGATCGGGCACATGCCTCTTCCCAGCTCTTTGCTCGCTGGGCGTTTCGTTGTCGTTTGTGACACAATTTCAGGTGTCCACCGGTACACTAGGGGCTTGTCGTGCCGGGGTCTTAGTATGAACATTGGAGACCTGCAGTTGGACGTAATGATTCTCATAATTGATAACACTTCATTTTGGCTGCGGGTTCACCGCTCACCAGGAAAGCTTCTCTCAGTGGTGATCGTGCCATGAGCACTTCGACGAACTTCTCAGTATCCCCTTTCCCAGTATTCCCTCGGAACGAGGAAGACTGTGTACGTGGTCTTTGAAAAGCATCGTCATGGATCTCCAGCGCTATGTACTGGTGATCGCTGGCAGAGTAGTTCTCTAGCACTTTCCAATTTTTAACCCTTTTTTCAAAGATCTCCGAAGCGAATCAGGTATAGTTGTGATGCAATCCCATCGACGAGAAAGTAGTAGTGGTAGTTGTTACTTTAAAATAGGCCACTTGATTCGGCGCAAACACGCTTCATCATAAAAAATCTGCCAGGCCACAAGAAAGGATTTCGCAAAAAATACGCGTCATAACAAGTAGAAAAAAGGCAGCCACGGCAGACCCTCTCGAAAAAGGGCAGACTCGCTTTCTGTGATAAACTTTTTGATTTTTGACATATATCAAAATTTAAAAATATAAATATTTGACATATGTCAAGAGCATAACTTCATTGAATTCTTGTTTTCTAATTCCAAACGTAGTTCCTTCAAAAGGGAGCTCTTGTAAGAGTCCGCAAGGTGGGTATGACATCGATTGGTTGGCCTAGAACGAGCGGAAGGCCGCGTATCGAATCTCGCTGAATTGGGGCCACAAGGGGCTTGTCATAGTTGGTTTGATTTGACCTCCAGTTTGCCCACAAGGTGCTTGTCATAGTTGGTTTGATTTGACCTCCAGTTTGCTCCAATTTGACTCCACATGACGACTTGTTTTGAAGAGGTATCGGGTTTTTGGAAACTTAAAGCCAGCAAAACGCTTCTGTAAGTGTGATTTCCGTTTTTCGCAGACTTTATATTGTTGGTATTAGGAACATGTGGTAACGGAACATAAGGAACATAACAAATAACAAGAAAAGAACGTTAGACCATTTATTTCAATTTTATTATTAGAGTTGATAGACGGTAAAGCAGACTCGACACTAATGACTAATTACTAACAAGACTAAACAATTTTAACAAGACCTAAGAGCACTTATAAACAACTTTAAGTGTATTTCAAAGATGTTATAAACGATTTGAAAGCAGATATTTTATTATTATGTTAAAATCTCGGAAAAGAGTTGCTCAATTAAACTTTAATTCGTTTTCAGGCTTATGGATTTTTTGTGTTTCAGGACAGCCTTCTCAGGAAACTTGAAATTGATTCAGTTTAAAAAGGAAATGGAATGATTTATCGCCAGGTTAATCTATCGGATAAGAACCTTGAACTGTACTACTAGAACTTCTTAGTAACGAGAATCAAATCACAACTTGAAGTGAAGTCAGCCTTAAGCTGACTATATCAGAGATTTTCATAAGCATCATTGTATTACAAAAAAAGGACGAATTCCGCTAAAGATTCCTTACTGAATCGATAGAGACTCTTGGTTAATTTGCAAATGACTAAATCGTCCATACTAAAGACGATTTAGTCATTTTCAAATTATTTTGTATCCTGCATTTCATTACGTTTCTCCGTATTTCCTTTTCATTGTATTTTCAAGCTCTGCTTCATTATTTATTGAATTAAAACAAAGAAAGAATTATTTAGTCATAAGCTGATACGTAAATGGGAATACGTTTAACTTACCCTAGCTTCATGTTAGTTGACTCATTGTAACACGCATATAAAATGCACCCTGCATCATTTTATTGTATAATATATCTAGCTTGCTTTTGTCTGTCCTTTACCTCTCAATAAATGAGTCAGTCAAAGGCAAGGAAAATAAATTATTTAATAAGACGACAATATGCAAATGAACATTGCAATCACACATCGTACATTAATATTAGTCATGTGTAGAAGGTGAACAATAATAATTGTTAACGTAAGAAGCAACCATCATTGGACGACCACCAAGTGTTCGATAGATTAATTTTATGTAGATGAATATTGATGTGTTAGTGGTAAATGTACTCCTTTTAGAGCATCTCAAAAGAAAATGGGGAATTTTCCGATTCCCATTCACTTCCTACGAAGACAATGATGTCAAGGAAGAACTCCAAGCCATCCTAGGGGAGGATGTTTTGGGAACCAAAAGGTTCTCAACAGTGACGTCAAGGAGGGAAAAGAAAACTCTTTCGTCCTTCCTTATTCAATTTAAGCCTGACTTCGACGTCAAAAAGGCTATGAATGTTAAAACTCTCCTACACCAAAAGGCGCATTGGGAGCGTTTGACGAAATCAAACACATCGCAGTGTTTTAACTGCCAAAATTTGGACATGTTGCCTTGAACTGTGGAATGGAATCCCGGTGCGTCAAGTGCGACAAACACCACCAATCAAAAGACTGCCCCATTGAAAAGCAAGAGGGAAAATATGCTATCTTCTGTGTGAATTGCAATGGTAAGGGTCACCCCGCCAGTTTCCGGGGATGTCCCAAGGCGAAGGAGGCTGAGGAGAGGAGACGGAGTCTCAAAAAGAAGAAGGAGGGGTGGTGCAGCCAAACCAGCTGCACCTCAGCCAACTGCAGCTCAGCCTATACGGCAACTCAAAGTAAATAATGATTAACAGCAGCAAAAAGACAGAAATACTGTCATGTCCAATGACTACAGGCAATTCTTCGGGTGTGACTTGTTCACCCTCATCGGCAAGGTGAATTGGATTGGATCATTCATTCCACAATACAAAAAACTCACTAATTTGTGTGAGAAAAAGGCGGCGTACTTGGACTTCGCTTTCAAAATCTGTTGTCGCGATGAGCTCCATTAAGCTCTCCATCGTCAACATTTGCTCGCTAGCTCCACATTTCAAAAGGAACTCTGTCCAAGAATACTTGGACATGCATAGACCAAATTTCTTGTTCATCTCAGAAACAAGACTGAAAAGTAAACACAAATTTCACCTGGGGAAATATAATGTCATAAGGGTTGACGACCCAGATGGAATCCTTGGAGTAGCTATGGCTTTAGCTTTATGGAGTAGCTCGTTCCTGGGGGGGGGGAGTATACATTTGCATTTGTTGGAATATACGTGAAACACGGATATTCGGGAGGGGATCTCATTGAAGCCTTGGAAACAGTCCTTAGTTTGAGTGAAAAGTTCGATTTCTTTGCGATAGGGGGTGATTTGAACGCAAGACAGCCTTCTTGGGGTAATACCGTATCTAATGAAAATGGAACGGCTCTGTTCAACTGCGTGCAAGCAAATAGATATCTCATATTGATTGTGGCGAACGAGCCCACCTTCCGAAGAAGCTCGTCCACGATCGATTTCTTCACTGTGTCTGCTAATCTGGTGAATATCTCTCACAACTGGAGTAATTTTGAATGTCGAGTTCTTGACGCTGAATCAAACCATCTTTTGGTAGAACTCGCTTTAAGAGTGAAAAAGGGTGTAAAGCTGGAGGTAGCAGACCCAAAGCTCTTTATCCCATACAAGCGCATAGACTGGGAAGCTGTTAATGCTGACTTGAGTAGAAGGATTGAGGAAAATTCGATCAACAGATCGAGAAACCTCACACCTACCGAGATCGAAGAAGGCATTGCTTGTTGGAACTCAACCCTTGCTACGGTCACTTCAAAGATATCCATAAAAAATCCTCCAGAAATCATCTTTATAGAGACTTACCAGAAGACATCCTGAAGCTAAATCGTAGACGTAGCACCCTCAGGAAACTGCTTTCAATGATATACCATCGCAACCTGAATATGGTTAACTGGGACTATCAGCGGGTACACCTTTTAATAATGCCCATTAATAGAATGATTTCGAGAAGAACATCTGAATTAGCCTATGAGAGATTCTAATATACCCTAGCAAACATCAGACCAGGTGCTTGTATGTTCCCCCAAATTAATAAAATATCTGGCCGGAATCGCCTGCCAGGAATTCTCACTTATAACGGATCCATGCTTACGGATGAAAAGGCCGTTGCTGACTCCATCGCAAATCACTTTGCAACAGTTCTTCAAGAGGAGAAAGCAAGTGAGGACTCTGCTTTCAATTCACTAGGAAAGAGAATAATATCAACATTCGACAAAGACCACAAGAACCTGTGCTTGACTAGATTTTCAGATTCAAATCCCTCCGATGCACCTATTGGCAGTGTCCTGTTTGTGAGCCCTGAAAGTCTCAGCATGCTTGCACTTGAACAAAATTCCAAAAAATCGGCTGGGGCTGATGGAATTTCAAATTTTTTCTTAAAAAAATTCCCCCGCACATTTTTTTCTCCTCGCAATCCTTTTAAATAACAGTATTAACATTTGGTTCTTCCCACAGCAATTGGAATGCGCCAAAATATTTGCTTTTCCGAAGCAATACAGTAGCGTGGACGTAGTCGACACTCGCCCAATATCTCTCTTGTCTAATGTGGGAAAGTTACTTGAGAGAGTAATCCTCCAAAGCATTACAGAGTTCTCTGATGGGGCAGGAACTGTGCCGGAAAGACAATTTGGCTTCAAAAGAGGTCATTTAACGATAGATGCATTGGCGTTTTTCCAAGCCAATATAAAACGGAACTGGCAAGAAAAAAAGGTTGTAACAGCGTGTCTCATTGATGTAGAAAAAGCTTTTGATTCGGTTTGGATCGACGGACTTATCTACAAACATATCCATCCAACTGGGCTTTCCGGTTAATGTCACAAAAATTGTAGGCAGCTTCATGAGGGGACAAACTACCTTTGCGGTGTCCGGTGGAGCTAGCTCTGAACCCTTTAGCATTAGTTCGGGGGTCCCACAAAGGTCCATTCTGGGTCCCGTTCTCTTCAATATATTTACGTGCGACATCCCGAGGATCAGGGATAAATTTCAACCTGGAATCGAGGTGAATCTCTTCGCTGACGACTTACTGGTGTGGTCTTCTGAACACAATCTCCGCTTTGCAAGGACGAGACTCCAAAGGTACCTGGACTCGTTAACTTCATATTATGAAAAGTGGGGGATGAGAGTTAACGCTAAGAAAAGCGAGCTGATTGTTTTCAACGACCCACATTGAAAATTCGGACGTCGCACGAGGAATGTCTGTGACACCAGAAAAAAGCTGAACGGGTAGGTGGTGCACTGCTCGAAGCTAACTCAGTGTCTGGGGTAATTTTTGATAGGAACAACAACTACAGTGCTCACGGTGACGCTGCATTGAAGAAAACTAGATACGCATACCATCCACTTCTACATCTTTTCAGGAAACAGTCATCAACCAACAAGCGGGTGAAGTTACTTGCGTACAAGTCGTTTATCAGGCCCATACTTATGTGTGCGGTCCTGATCTGGCAGACTAGAGCGACGTACAAATGGAGCAAGATAGGATTACTGGAGCGCAGAATTCTTCGTGCTTGCACTTGGATGTATAAACGGGAGGACCAACTGACTACTGTACCAGGATGCAGCCTTGCTTGCAGATCCGATGATATGGTTGGATTCTATTACACTGCTTGATCCTTACTGTTTCCTCTACTTTCTTTTTTCTGTTCCCACTAGATGTTAAAATGAAATAAAATACGGATTAAATGTTTTGAAAGATAGTTTTTTGCCATTTTGATTTGAATAATTTCGGGCATATAAGCGTGTTCCAAATGGTCAAGTATCTCAAGCTTGTCGGCAGTCCAGTTCGCAGGTCCAAAACGAGAAATTGTGCCCTCATAAAATGCTTCTTTCAATAAATCAATGGTTGCATGAGCACGTCGCGCCATCCTGTTGAAACCAAAGGTCCCCTGTATTGTGGCGAGTCTATTCTGGAACGAGATTGTAATTCATCATGGCTCTAAAGTGGTCACCATTGACTGTAATGTTATGCCCAACAGTATTTTTGCAGGCATATGAACCAATGATTCCACCTGCCCATAAGCACATTAAACAGCGACTTTATCTGGATGTAACGGTGTTTAGACGACTGTTTGTGGTTTCTCGTCGCTCCAAATTCGGCAGTTTTGTTTATTGACGCAGCCAGTCAAACAGAAATGAGCTAGCTGAACAAAATTTTCATATGAAATTGTGTACCAATTTGTTCTCGGACCGGCGGTCGTTCGGCTTCAATTCCTGCACGAGTTGGATTTGGTAAGCCCGCAAAACAAGATCCTTCCGTAAAATTTCTCATAACATGAATGGGCACAGATCTAATTGTTGGGCACGATGGCAAATGTACTCACTTGGGTCTTATCTGTACAACGCTGTACAGCTGCGATGGTTTCTACATTACGCACTGAACGACGTCTAGACGGATACATTTTATTAGTGGGGAAATAATCAAAGGCTAATCGAATTAAATTTTCTGATGAACGATAATGTCAGCCATAAAATTGACTGAGTACGCGATGAGTTTCACACACAGAACAATTTTTTTTCGAAATAAATATGTACAATTTGCATACGTTGCTCAGGCGTCAACCTATCGATGATAAAATGTCAAATAAACTAATCATAAAACTCATGACAGCTGCCATCCCATACAAAGCACTAAAAGGTGTTGCCAAATTAAAGTTATACATCTCTTTAAAAAAACAACACTTTTTATTTATAAGAATTTCCCTTAACACTCCGTGCCAGTCGCTTTAAAGGCCACTGGTTCAAGTTTTACTTTATCCTCTGGAATTAAATTATTATAATTAAATTATTATTCTCTGGAATTAAATTATTATAATCTTTTTCTTCCGCTTTGCGAACTGTTGACATATTTCACAAGACATACAACTTTCAAATCCAGTATTAATTCTTTTACAATGAATGAATTAACACCTAACCTGACCATGTAAATGGATTTGAACAGAAACTGTTGATATCAGAGTCGTTTGAAAACTACCTACAAGTCCATTAGGAAGCAGGATTTGGTCTGTTGGAGTTGAACTTGAATAGCATAAATAAATTAGAAGCAAATGCGGAGCAGTTAAGAACTAGCTATAATTTATTCAACCTTAAAACGCATTCTTTCATATCTCGTTCCAATACTCAGTCACTATCGCTACTAGCAACATATGATTTACATATTGAAAATCTGACTGCATTGGACTCGTAACCTATATATGAACATTAGACTTTATATGATCATATGATTACAGTAAATAAAACGATAATGTACATTCTAGTACAGAATAAATTCAAATTGATTAAGTGTGTCTAGTTATCAACAATTTCCGTAATTTTAATGTATGCGTGCGGTCAGATACGCGTTTTGTCGGTATGTGCAACACAAACGTTACTTATGCCCGCGTTTATTCAGAGCCATTTAATATTTCTCAATTGAGATATTAACACCTACGAAAGGAGAAGTACTATTTACCAACATTTATTAAGAATGTTGTGTAATGGCTATCAATAATTACTTAATTTTCTTGTGCACATTTGCAACCTGTTGTTGATTGCTTTGGAATAAATGCTATTATGTATTGAATTTTATCTTCTATCGATTTATACCGGCTCAAATTAATATCCTCTTCCTGTTGCAAGTGGAACGTGAGATATTTTCATTAGCGTAATTGCTAAAGACGGCCTTTAATCATTTTAATTGGTCAAACAATGTAATTGATCAATATTTTTAAGTTATTGAGTGTATCCGTGCATATCCCATCGACAGTAATAGTTAAAGATACAAAATTTTCCGTATGAAGATAAATCTGTGGAAGGATAAGAGACATAATACAGTTGGATTCGGACAAAAAAAGGAACAATTTGCAAATTTCTTATCAGGTCCTAGTTCTTCCAATTGTGTTCGGGGTAACTGACCGCAGGATTAAAGAGATTTATATCGAATTTGATATGTCCTTTACTTTAATTTTTTCGTTCACCATTTATTTCTAGCCGTCAAGGATTTTTTTAAGATTTTTAAGTTGCTTGGTATTAGATTGCTGCAGATGAAATGGACGATTTAGTAATATATTTTTAAACAGCTGTAACTTTTAGGTACCAATAGATGCAACACACTTTTCCCCAACGAGATACAAGTACATTTATTCCAGTTTTATAGAAGTCAGAATTTCTGGTTCGAAATAACTCCTCGAAGGCAGTTTTGACAGCAGCTTCATTATTACATCTTTTTCCTGTCGAAAAGATATCCGAAAGTTTAAAGAAATTGTAATCTGTTCGTGAGAGGTCTGGTGAATATGGAGGGTGAGGAAGAGTCTCATAGCACAACTCGTTTAATTTTTGGATCGTTGTTCTTGATACATGAGGTCGTGCGTTATCATGAAAAACTATCACTCCATCCCTGTTGACAAGCCTAGGTCGTTCGACTATCCATTTCTGATGCATTTCATCCAGTTGAGCACAGTATTTTTCAACATTGATTGTTTCGCCAGGTTGCAGGAACAAATGGTGGATAACTTCAGCTACAGACCACCAAACAGTTACCATTATTTTCTTTGGATCAAGGGTTGGTTTCGGCATGTGTCTTGGCGCTTCATCGGCATGTACCCTTTGGGCCGATCGGTGACGATCATCGAATAAAATCCATTTTTCATCGCAGTTCACAATTCAGTGCAAGAAGGATTCCTGTTTGTTGCGGGAGAGAAGAGAACCTGAAATCTCCATTCGACACGTCATGTTTTGCTCGGTAAGATCATACGGAACCCATTTGTCAAGCTTTTTCACTTTTCCAAGTTGTTGCAAGTGGTGGCACACTATCGAATTGTGAACGCTTAATTTCTCGGCAAGATCCCTTACGGTTCGGCGGGGGTCAGACTCCACTAATGCACGCAGATCTTCGTTATTGATCGATTATCCTGGGTGTCCACGTGGCTCACTTCCAAGGTCCTTATCTCGGGATCGAAATTTTCCGAACCATCGCCGAGTCGTTCGTTGATATTCCTCGTTGCTTCCATTGCGTTGTGCTCTAGTTTGAATTCGTATAGTAAAAGTAGCTGTTTTAGATTCGCTTCCATGTTCACTTTCTCTTTTTGTTTTTACGATCACTATGAAGTGCAAAACGGAAATGACTCCATAAACCAAGGTAGCAGTATTTATACTTCAATATGTCATATCATTTGCGCCGCCTTATGCCAACATAATACACTAAAATTGCAGCCAACTTTATGTCATTGCTAAATCGGCTATTTCATCTGCAGCAACCTTATACATTCTGATGTGACCCATTGTCAATAAAACGTAATATCGCAAATCGAATCAATCTGTAGGAACGAAGTTGCATGAAAATTGGCCTGATCCTTTCACCAAACAGCAATGAAATTTTTGCAACTGCTTCTTAATGGATTTTTCTAGCGATGATCATTTTGAAAAAGGTTACGCATCAATTCACTTAAAAAATAAACCAATACTGATGTCAAAACAAGTGTGAACGAACTTTAGGAGCTCAACAGACAGCAAATATTTATATTTGAAAAAACAATCCCATAATTACCCACTATCTGTGCGGTTTTCCGTAGCCAACCATATGAAAGTGAATAGATGGACTCCTACAAATCAAGCTCTTCCAATTCGCATCCTATAAATAGGGTAGTTAAATGTTAACTAATGAGGAATCCTAGTTCGCAAAACCTCGAAATCGGTAAGCTTCAAGAGGGATGACACTTGGTTCCGTAGAAGGTTCACTCATGTTGAGAGCCAGTGCGAGCGGAGACTACACATTTCATTGCTCAGGAGACCTGCTTTCATTGTTAATAACATAAGCTGACACTAAGGCGCAGAAAGTATGGATGCAGTATAATAAAAAATTGCAAAAAATAGGCATAGATTACATTATAGACATATATTATTAAATTATATATTATATATATTTTTATTTGTCTATTATTATATAGACATTGTAGACATAGTTTACAAAAAGATTAAAATTCGGCTCTTACGTGGAATGTGGCCCATAGTAGAGCCCAATTCTCATTACAAACCCTTTAAGTTCTAAGTTAACACATAATGAAAAAGAATATATTGAATATTGAAAAACTTCATTAAAAAACAGGTGTGAGAGGTTTGCATAGTTGCAAACGCAACCGTCACATATTTCTTTCCCCCTTTCGAAAATTTTTGGAAAATTTGACTTAAAATGTTGGTGAATTTTATTCGCATATTTAAATATTTGACACTCTTATAAGGTTTTCATGTCAGTTTAATGTTGATACGTGTCATCAGGGTAATTTGTCGAAATCGACGAAAATTACTGTTTTGTCATGTTGATACTGATTTTCGCTGCATGGCAGGTGGCTCCATCTTGCATTAGTACCGGACATAATCCTCTGGGATAATAATGTTCGACTGTGTCATGCTTCTGAGGTTTGACAGTCATAATGAGCTCTGATTTTCTGCATAAACAAACGACTCCGGTCAATATAAGGCTTTACTTGATCAATTTTAAACCCAGAAGTCCTTATAAACATGCTTTGCTAATCCTTTCGTATGCAGATTCGATTGAGATGCAGATTAGGGTTCGAATGGAGATTCCTTAGATGCAAAGGACTCGAGCTCGTCGTTACATACCCCCCTGTATTACACACGGTTTCTGTATTACTTTCACTTATTAACCTTGTGGGTAAACCTTTTCGATCATGATTAGTTTTTTGCTTTGTTTTTTTCAAGTAATTACGTTGGTCTTACGTGAAAGTGCTTTCCCCGTCTTCGTTTCCGCGGCTTCTCATGTAGCGCTGGCCATTGCCCCTTTCTTAAGATTTTGGTCACGGTCCTAGTGTCAATTTCGCCCTTATTCTTACCCAGCTATTTCGATTCTATTTTCTTAGTAAAATTGAACTTACTCCAAATAAAGTTGGCATATTTGTTTAAATACTTGACATATCCTCGACTTGAGTTGTGTAGCTGAAAAACTTAACAACTTTCTCTTAAACTACGAGTTTGCGGCTAAATTTTGCAATGCTTTCTGATCGCTTATGCAGATCCTTCGTTTTTTTTTCTCGCTTAACTGCAGCTTTTAAGATAGTTCAGAATATCCTTATAAGGCAATTAGCTTTCTTAGTTTTTTTTGACTTAACTTATACCCCTGGTGACGTCTGTCAAAAAAGCAATGAATTCACGAATATACGAATTATGCACTCACATTTTCAAGTGAGAACACTTTGGGTAAGAATTGAAAATTATCTTTCGAATCTGAGACTGTTTCAAATTGCAGTTCTTCAATGTTCATCCATATTTTGGTTGATCCTTGTAGACGAAACCAGATACGATTACCCATAGCTGATTTATACCATATGTACAGCAGAAAGCTTACCTTATTTTCAAAAGTAGAAAATAGTATCCGCATAAGAACAAAAGGACAAAAACGATTTCTTCGATTTTTAAGAATTTTGTTAATATTAATAAAGTCAAACTGCTACGAAAATCGTCCTCGCCAACAAGCTGATAAGACTTTAGTTGAAAACCCCGAAAACAATCAAGACAAGGTTTGACTTAAACGTTAATTTTTTTTTTTTGAATGAACTGCGATTGATTTCAAGAGGAATAACTATAGATTGATTGCAACTAAAAAAGGATAAATTACTTTACTTTTTAGTACAATGAATGCGTTTATAGTTACATCACCCCATATCCTTTCAAAAATGTTAAGCCTAATAAACCCATTTACATAAAAATAGGGCATTGGTTTGAAAATACATTCTTATAAATAGATTTTATTGTAATTTTCTTATTATCCTAATATCAAATGCTATTCTTTTCAATTTGCGTACGAAAGAAACTTAGGATGAACTCATTTTAATATAATATATATCAAACTAGGAAGTAATTGTCTGTCTTCCGTTTTTATTCCGAAAAAGACATTATGGGGTAACTAATCCAAATTTATGCATACTTGAACTTTCGACCAATTCAAGGATATAATCCTACAATTTTCTCCGCTGGCTAGAGTGTACTTGTGGTAACCACATGAAAAAAAAGTATACATATTTTTCCATTATGATTCCAAGGAAATTCAGGGTAAAAGGACTCATTGGTGGCTGCCTGGGTCTCTACCGCATCAGTGATGAAAATTTTCATCATTGAAAAATTGACTAAAATTTCATGAGATTTGTGGTTAGGATTCTGTTTTTCTTCTGCTGTTGCGAGGATACAGCACAGCATGAGATGGGAGACGAGGTCATTCGTGGAAATACAGTATGATATTGAAATTTATTCGTTCGCATCTGCTGAATAGGAAGAAGCCGGTCAAGAGCATTGGACTGGAAGTTATTGATGTGGTTAATTTTTCGGGGATGCATGATGTGCCTAGCAGGGGAGAATAACAAATGTCCTTAATGGGAGCTTGAACTGACTAAATATGGTTAAATGAATATGCTCCTATAACTTTATGGCCTACGAAGTGATTTATTTTGTGTAGAGCAGATGGGACCTGAAACTAATTGGAGGGAATTTAGTTTACAGATTGATGATCTTTTCATATGATAAATGATTTCGTCCTTTCTGAAGAATTTTAAATATAAGTTCAATGGCGAGATTGTATAGATTTTTTCCGTTTCTGAGAAGAGTTTGCCAAAATTTTCATTTCTAATAAAGTTTACTTGAATATATCCTTGTGTGCAATAAATGGGGTGGTAAGTTTTATGAATGATCGATCGTCAAGGCAAAGCTGAAACAATAAAAAGGTATTATGAAGCAACTTTTTACACGATTTAAGGTCATTAATATTGATAAAACCTTGGACAAGTAGTGTATACAAAATATATACACTATGGTACTACCTCAAGCCAGTTAAGGTTTTTCATATAAGTTTTCCATTCGATTCTTATCGTTTTAAAAAATTCTTCTTTATCCCTTATTTGTTGCCTTTGGATGCTTTACCTTTTACCACGGGATTTAGGTCAGAAGAATGCAATGGCCAATCCCTAACTCGGAAATATCTTCTAAAATTCTTTGTTAACTTCTTGATCCATCTTTCCATATATCTTAAAACAAAATAATGAAGCTACGCCTGCGTATGAAAAGGGCGCCCAATTGCATGATATTCCTTCCGCGGCGTTTGATAGTACCAACTGTGTATTTTGGATGATATCGGCAACTAATGCGACGTCAAACGTATCATATGCTTTCGTTAACAAGGTTACCTGCTTCACGATACGAAAGAAGTAGTCCTCTCAGTCTGCAGAAAGAATGGTAAAAACATAATTCACCACGTTTTGACACGTTTCTGGACTTATGGAATTCCAGGCCTCTAAAATTGCTGCTGTCATTTGAGTAAGTCTTCTTATATAGTTTAGAAATCTGCTCAATAATGACGAGGTCTGGGACTATTCTGGTATATCTAATACGTAAGAACAATTATAAAGTATCTAAGAGTATATAATTTTTGTTTTGGCATGTTGTCTTTATAAAAAAAAACCAAAAAAGCATCAATTCCTGCAAGAATTTTTCAGATTTTGATTCAAAATGTCCAGTTATTGAAATCCATACACTTTATTTTCAAATAAATCGAGAGTTCCTGTCGCTGCAGCAGTAACACAGGTCCAAACAATGATAGAGCCTCCTCCATGCTTCACAGAAGTATTATTAGTATTTTTCGGCAATCACGCTTCATTTGCACGTCTATGCACATCGACTTTGCTCCCACCTGTAAAAGGGACCTGCTCAGTATAACAGTTAGAAATATGTTTTACTTTAAACAAAGCTTATTACTTGGTGCCGAAATTCGGGGGACTTCATTAAGTGACCTTAGGCACAGATCACTCCTTCTGTTTTTCTTATAAATGTATTGTTTGTCCCTTACTGTTCCGCCGTTTAAACCGCAACTTCTGGTACACTGAATTGTTTCTGTAGACAGGCTTTCCCTATGCTTTTCAATTTTTACGAAGGAATACCAAGGATAGGAATACTTTATAGTAAAGTATGTATAAATCTTTTTATTTCCTTCAGATATTTTATTTATATATCAATTATCAAAATACAAAAAATTATGGAATATATCAAAGGTGTTCTTGTAAATTAAGAAGAAGAAAAAACAGCACCGTACGGAGACTTTTTTGTCTAACTGTACGTTATGCAGTTTTTCGTGTGGAGCTAAATCATACGTTTGAGTTTTTGTTGTTAGTTTGTTGAATTAACCGATTTTTTAAAATAAGAACACTTTAAACAAAATTTCCTATCAAATATATATAAATACATATAGTATATCATTATTATAACCATTCGGTAGGTATAATATATCAAATGAATTTACCTAGCGATTTTTTTTTTGACACCTTGCTGCCGAAATTTGTTGTGTTGGACTCGTCGTTCGGTTAGACACTCTATCTGTCACAACTTCTCATACGATATGTGGAAAAGACGAGCTCTGATAGTTCTCCCTGGGAGGTTACTAATAAGATGTTTGAATCAAAAGACCTACAGTGGCTCAATGAAGTAATCAGACAGTACCGCGGTGTGAAGATTTTTGTCGGTAACTGTATGAAAAATCAATTTAGGAAACAAAATGAAATGCGTATGTATTTACTAGATAACAATAGTTTAAAAAATAAAAGAAAAAAATGTTATTGTATGTACAAAAAAAATTTATAAGCCCAAATCCGAGATATATGTTTGTTTAATTCCAATTAATTATTCGGACACTGCTAATAATTATTGTAAACTAAATGTAAAAAAAGCTTTTTTTTTTTCTTATTGTAGTATTTTGTTGGAAAACCGATGGTTTTCCGAATGGCTTCCAGTCTTCTTGGAATAGATTACACCAACGAATCGAATTTTTTCCATTCGTCCTCCAGAGCCAATTTAATCTCGGCCTTTGAAGAAATTACCCGCGTTTTTAATTTGGTTTCTAAATAGGTCCACATATGTTCGATAACCTTTATATCTGAAGATTTTGAAGGCGTTTCCATCACGTGAGGATAAAGATACAACAACCACATGCGCGTATTATGAGCTTTGTGTTTTGGGTCATTGTTTTAATAGAACGAGAATGTCTCGGAAATGCCCAATTTTTCTTCACATTCTTCAAAATTTTCATTTTAAATGGATATGCACTTGCGTTGGTCCGTTATACCACCATTAAAACTAGATATTCTACTCCAGAGGCAGCCATACAGACCCAAAACGTCAATAATCCAGCTCCATGTTTTACGGTCGGTTAAAGGTTAACAGGTTTCAACTCCTCATCAGGTCGTCTCCGCACATATGTTTGTCTATCTGACCGGAAAACATTGAATTTGCTCTCGTCAGTAAATAACACTGTGCTCAAATAGGAAAAGCCACGTGATTTATGCTCTTTAGCGAAATTAAATCGCTTTAACTGATTTTTCTTATTATGAGAATATTTCCTTATTCTTAGAGGGGAATTCTGCCGTTAAAATCGCCACTCCGTAGAACTTTTCTCACAGATACTGTACTTGCAGTAATGTGGAGGTAGTTAAACACTTCTGATGTCATTTTTGTCGTGGGGTTTTTATTTACTTGCTGCAAAATCCACCGTTCATCTGCCTCTGGAATTTTCCAGCCGCCCGGATCTAGGATTATTATCAATGCTTATATTAATTTCAAATCGCTTAATGATGTCATGAACTATCGAATGGCTTCTAACAATGATTTCCCAAATTTCTCACACAGACATCCCGTTTTAGTAATGTTCGGTGGCAAATTTCCGAACTTTGTCTGTAGTTTCTTTACCTCGACAACCCATGCTAGTTTTGTATCAGAATTCACTATAAAAATTTCGCAATAAGTAATTTATTCTTTTCGTTTACACTTTGACTACTGTTAGTCATACTTAATCTGTTATAACTCGGGAAATTTCCATCTCAAATGTCAAAAGAAAACCAGCGTTGCCAGATATTGAATTGAATATTGAATTGGAATTTAACAATCACATATTTTGAATTTTGGTTAGTAACTTTTGTTGATATAATAAAAAGCTATTTTTTCATAGATGTGTGTGTTGGTGTTAAGAAATAAATGTATATGCATTCTATTTTCTCTATTTTCAACCAGTTGAAGAAGGAATTCATTATTACACAACTAGTTAACATGAAGGTAATGGAAAATTCTTGCAATTTGTGTAACAATTTTTTTAAGATCATTAAGAATGCGCGTATTATTTTTATACCAATTTTTAAAATCAAATGCAATATGTTGCTTCCCAATTTCCATTTGCCTCAAAATCGTTACAACTTGCCTGCGAATTTCATCACATTTCATGTACAAAAATTTACTTCATTTTGGGCTTTATTTTGCTTATCTTAAAACGTAACGCCCTTCACAATCTACCATTTCGTTGATTTTTGTTTCACAACAAAATCATGTTCTACTTCCATTTTACCTAATTTAATTTCAAAACATCCAATAAGTATTTCATAGCAACTTAACTAATTTTCCATTCGCAAGGTCACCCCATCGTCGTAGCACGTACATTTGCTTTTCCCCCCGAAGACTTCGAACATGAGTCGAACAATTGTTCAGATAACAAACATTCCATCAAGCAATCCTGACAAAAAATTGAAATAACAAAACCTCAACAACACAAAAAGTACACATTGCCAACAACAACACAACCAAAAAGCATTTTCAGAAATACGTATTTGTATTGAAAGTGAAAGAGACCCAGCTGAAGCAGCGGCCCAGGTCTCCATATGTTTGTGTGCTGCTACGCATGACACACTCGTTGGCAAAAAATAACAGAGTGCAGAAAAAGAGATAACGGCAACTTCAACACTCCTTCTCAATATCTATTAGCACTGAAGATATACTATGAATGCCATCCCAGATCAAATGCCGAGTAATATCTGTCCAAAGTGTGATATTTGAGGCAACCGCCAGCAACAACCATGCAGGGGTGAAGAGGTGGCCGAAGTAGGTGGAAGAGTGAAGGAGATGGTGACGCGATGGTATAACCCACCGAGATGTGTGTTGTATTTGTTGGATGTGCCTTTCTATGCATGCTTCGCAGCAGGAGATCTCTAAAATGCAATTTAACATCGTTGAATTTCAAGGAAAATTGAAAACCCAAGACAAGATAAAAGATACACATGACACAACAACAAAACAACCTGACCTGGCATCGCTACAAGTATGTTAAATGTTAGAATACTGAGCGTGTAGTGTCTTTCTGTCCGTCCTTAATTCACCAATGCAAGTATTTATTTGCGGGAAAAATTATGTAGATTTCAAAGATTACACACTTTTGAGGATAAAAGGTTGTGTGTAGATGAAACAAGGACGAACGTTCGCATTCTTTCCATGCTTTATTTCAACACTACACTCAAGTTCGGAAGAGCAAATACTCTAATATCAGAACATCTCCCAAGTCATTTTCCTTGGAAATCCTTATCATCTTTATCCATCTTGATGTCAACTCCTTGAACTGTACACTGAAATTATAGTCGCAAGAGTATCCATGCACGCCCACTGAATTAGAAAATAAATGGCGAAAAGTAAAGCTGGCGAAAAAGTTATAAAATTAATATAAATGTTATTGCTAGACTTGTCGAAAGCATTACTTTGGGTCGAAGGATTCAAGGGCATTCAAGGATTCCTAGGATGAAGGTCACAATAGAAAAAAGGGTAAATGCTTTATCTCGTTCACAAGATGCAAAATGGAAGACCTTTAAATAGTATTCAGTTGGGAAGGTGAAAAGGTTGAAGGAAATTTTTATTTATGACTGAATTTACATAATTCTGTCTTATAGATACGTAGTGGTGATGCAAAACGGTTACAGTGGGTAGATTGTACAATAATATAAAATGTTTTTAACATTTCATGGAATTATGTTTTTAGAACAGTGGAAAGATGTATGAAACATATTTTTATTTAAAAGACGTAACATTCCACTCTAGCAAAAATTTGCTTAACAAAGCTTCAACTGTTAGGATTCAGGATACGTTTATATTTTTGAATATTGTACGTTCACCGGGACGTTCTTAAAATTTACGCAAGGCTGAATTTCGTTATCTGTAGCCATCACCAACTCCTTCCACTCTGATGTTGTTTGCGCTTGTGAAGGATCGTTGGTTCTCAGAACACGTTGTTGTTTCCCAGAATTAACATTCAATCAACACTCCATATGGAAAATCTGAAATACTATTGACATCAATGCAAAGATTTTAAATGAAATGTTTTCATTATTTGATTTGCACTCGTCTTTTTTTATTTTTGCTTGGTTATTAAATTTAAATAGCAAATTGGGCTCATGCTTCATATTCCAGCAAAATTATACCTTTTACACTATCCTCCTTTGCTTGCAACAGGCTTTGTCCTTCACCTGCGCATTTACTGATCTACTAGCCTATCCGAATTGATTAGGCTCGATGCGCCCTTTCGAGGTTTGCCTACTACCGTTCGAGCCTCAGCCCTGAATGCAAAAATCTTTGTATCCACGTCTCATACATCCACTGTACTATTGTAATATCACCAGTGTTTCAATCCGCGAGATCTTGGGCTTGTCGAAATGATAATCCAGCTCGTGCTTGACCTGTTCTTCGTTGCCCCCTACCTCCTTAACATTTCGCTCCTAAAGCTCAGTAACAGGATAATTTTGGGAATTTTTCGAATTTGAAGAGCCGTAAATCCGATGCACGAAAATTATTCAAACACGGTTGCCTTTCTATTTTCGTTTAGAAATTTTTTTTTCATTAATTAAGTCAACAGGAAAAACAATACCGAAACTAACAACCAGATACAAAGAACATCGACGTTCGTGCACATGCAACAGAACTGATTCAAACTACACAAAACACAAATTACAGACCCACGCACATGAACTGGATACGATGGTCGGTTAAACGAGGCTGTAAAAACAATGAAAAGGATCAGGAAAAGGAACGAGCCATATTGGAAAGACTATAAATTTACAAAGATAGAATTATGCTCGTAAAATTATTGACGAACAACTATTTCGTCCAACTAAATCCTTGCATCACTTCATACAATGCAAGAAAACAACTGAAGAAAAGTCGAAATGCATGAACTGAGGCGGGGAACATCCAGAAAGCTATAGAGGCTGCCAGAAAAACGCCAAAAATGTCAACAAGATGTTTGCACAGATCGTTGCACAAAACAAACAACCCACACGGACCACCAGAACTCCACAAACACCCAAAAACAACCAAACACAAAATCGAACACAAACATTTACACCTACAGACATGGGACAATTTTGCCATCATGCAAACAAAGTTTCAACTGATGATGAAACACATGATGGCAAGAATGGTCCAGGACATGTTTAGAGTACAACATACCACACTGAAACATAAATGAACCAGTTGAATCACGTCTCTATACTCACGTGGAATGCTAATTTTTTGCTTCAACAAACTGGAGAGTTTGGACAATAAATTCGAAATCATTCTCATCCAGGAAAGCTTCTTGAAGCCCGGAACGCGTCTCCACTTCCTTATTTACAATCTAATACAGAATTGATAGATTGACAGGCAGTGGAGGAGGAACGGCCATTTTCGTTCGGAGAAGAGTGAGACATCAAATGATCCATATTCCACAGTTACATACAACAGAAGCAACATCCATCAAAGTGCAGACGAATTCTTTTGAGTTTGTGGTTATTTCGGTGTACAATCCACCAAAAAACAGGAACTTCGAACAAAATTCACACACCTTAATTGAAATAGAAGGGCCACTCCTGGACATTGGAGACCTCAATGCCTACCATAGACAATGGGGTGCTGTGAAAATAAATCAAGCTGGTACTGAGCTAAACAGATTCATCACAAGCAATAACGCAAGCCAGCACCTACCCAATGAGCCAACGCATTTTGATCAGATACTCGGAAATATTATTGACTTTGGGATTTCCTCTCCTCTGATCACCAACCGGTTGACTTTCTAATAGAGGACGTCTATATAGATGAACCTATAAGAAGTACGAAGAAAACTGACTGGCAAGCTTTCCAGGACCGTCTGGCTAATGAAGTTACACGTAAGAAATGAACCCAGCCGATGAAGTCGAAAAAACTATAGAGATAGTAACGAACAATATCAAGCAGCCAAAAGAGGACAATACAGTCACAACTCCGATAAGGGAATACAACCCCTATGAACTCCCGCGCGAAATTAAAACCAAAATAATGAGGAGGAATCATTCTCGGAGAAGAACCAGGAGCACGGGTGATCTTAGGTTACGAACGAAAGTTAACCAGTTGACAAACGAAATTGGAGACCGTATACACCAGTTTGGATATGAACAATAGGAGTTTCTTACAGAGCCTCGAGCCTAGCAAGAATGCCTTTTGGAGGATGTCCAAATACTTCGGAATAGGGTAGTTGTGCCATCAATACACGGTCCGAATGGAATAAAGTAGGACAAATCAGCAGCCTTTGCAGGTACGCTGGAGTTTCAATTCCGCGAAAATACCTCCTGTAATGAGAATCTTGACAAAGGGGACGCAATATTAAACCAAGTTAGAAAGCTTCTCAAAAATGTACCAAAAGTGGAAGAGGTGATACGGCCACTTGACACACAGGAAACGAAAAGCTAATACTAAGAATTGAGATGTCAATACTTACGTATTGACAATGTCGATAAATACATACGAGACAAAGCACTGTCACTATTTGACAGAATAGATGAGATTCCGAACAGAACCATGGATATCCTTAAAATCCCAGATGAAACAAACAACAGCAAATTCCAAAGCCTCAAATCAATAACTAATTAGATACCGAGAAAAGATAGAATGTTTTGTTAGGTTATTGTGAGTTTTTAACGCTCACAGAGAATGGAGTAAGAGTGCTGAATCGCACTAGCTCCCTCGTAACCCATACTCCAAGAGTCCAACTAGAACCCACCAACCACCTCCAAGAATAAATATGAATAACCACCTTTAATGTTTCCCCAAATCCAAATATCCAAGAATACAAAAAAGACGCGGTGGCGCGAGTTTAGGGAAAACAGTGACGCAAACATGAATACGACATTATTTTTGCTCAAAGGAACAAGTACCGGAAAAGCTGGGAAATTCAATCAATTCAATCTTGGCTCTTCTCTACAGATGATCAAGTCTTACTTTTGACGTCACAACCATGTTTCGTTAGTGGTTTTGGACCTTTTAAGAAAATTCAGTCGTTATTATTATTTAGCACCTTCTGAGCAAATCTCATGTGATGGTTCTGTATTACGAATCCTGCGTACAAAATATCCGGAACATTGCATGGGAGCTACCGAACGACCTGGCGACATACTGAGCAAATTTTCCAATAGTCATAAAACTATTGGAAAATTAAAAATAGATTCTCTATGACAATTTTCATTATTTTTTTAACGTTTCCGACGATTTTCGGCGTACCGAGTCGTCCATGGTGGGCATTGTCATTTAGACTTTTTCAGTCATATTTTCACTCGAAGTAGACTCGCAAAGATATATATATAAAAAAACACCAAGCATTTCAAAAACTGTTTCACTTTTATAAACGTCAAAAATGCACAATGGCTGACAGTGTCAACATGTACTGCAGACATGTGTGATTGCTCCTTTTTTTCAACGAACTCGTATAGAACTTATCGCCTTACCCGAAAATATAAGAAACTCCAAATATTGTCGGTCCCCCCTGTGCTTGACGTTCTTTATAAAGTTTTTTGGACTATTTTGTTAGTTTTGGGGAAAATACGTATATTTTCACTTGTGAGGCAATCCTGTTAAACTATATATTTGATCAAAGCATACTATCTTACCAAAGATAGTGTTTGCCGTTAGTAAATGCCAAAGTCTTGGTTATGTGTCGCATTAAAAAAATTGGTTTCCATGATACTTTGCAACCATTTTACTTTTATATCTTACTGCAGTCGTTTGAGAGGCGTTTTCAAAAATTTTATACTGTTTTTCGACTCAAACCTCTCATTTATTATCTTTAGAGGAAAAGTGGGTTCTTTTTTTTAACTCTTTAGAAAGAAACTGCCCATATGTGCAGAGGTGTGTCCGTGACTCTCTTGTTATCCATAAAAATGTTTATTTTGTTGTCGTAATTGTTGTGTGGGTACGTTTAAAGTTTTGTCATAAGATTCATCGGTTATCCCTACTCTCATCTCCGATACATCTGTTTATCTCGTTGCGCTCTTTCCAAACAGTCAAACCGGTAGCGTAAGAGGCGAGAATAAAAAAAAAAGAGAGAAACTCGAACAAACTTCAGATCTAACTGAATTCAACTATAATAAGTCGAATTTTATTTGTATTGGTAAATATTTTATCATTGTTTCCTTTGACACGATTAACTCTCTCCAGTCTTCTGAGTAAAAACGCAATACAAATATAAGTCCACTATCTTTTGCTCTATCTCTTTTTGCCTTTAGTCGCTCGGGTTGTGTTCACGCTATTGTTGCTTACGCAATGACTAATGTTTAAGCATAATCGAAGAGCAGAACAATGACGCTAACATAAAATGTACTCTATTATTAGGATCCTTTGACATTTTGCCAAATCAGAAACGATCTGCTAAACTTTATATGCATTTGCCACAGTACAAACCCTTATTCATTGCCTCTTTCAGCTTCATCGATCTTGAGTAGTAGATGGGTAGCGGAGAACGAATTACCTGTAATTGCCCGTGTACATGAAGGAGGCGAAAGAATATATTTTAGGACTTCGCTGTAACTCCAGCACTTGACATACGAATATTTAATGTACAGTGTATCAAAAAAGTCTTCCTACAACAGCTATTTGAAATTCATCGTTATCTCAGTGTTTTTGCGCTTTTACAAAAATTTTCCCAAATCAATAATATCCTCCAAAAAACACAAAGTTTAGTTTTGAAAAAACATATAGAGTTACTCCTTCTACATACGAGTCGTCGCGAGCGCGACTGTTCGTACAGAAGTTCATTAAAGGAGAATTATAGATTTCATTTGCTTTGAAAAGGATATGGCCTGGGATTTTTTCCTCGCTTACCATGTTACAAATAGCCACATATTTTCGCTCATTACAAAAGTGTAATGCTGTATGTACACTAAGCGATGCAAACACTGCTTCAGTAACCTTAAGGCTCCTGAACCTGAAGACCTGAAGACACTGCAAACAACCTTTCGCAAAACTTTGTATATCTCTACCGCGTTTAATGATATTATCTTTATAGCAGAGTACTCCACCGCACATTACCATGATAAGATAGCTGTAAGGACCAATCAAGCTAGGATTGAATATAATGTTTGATACAATAAAAGATGGATAGATAGTAGACATATTTATTGAAGCTTTTCATGTCATTCGTAACTAGCTACGGCAAATATTTGACAGCAACAAATTGTCAAACAGCTTTGGAGAAAGTTAAATCTGGTCGTATCCGATTCTTATGCTAGATTTGAGTTGTAGTTTTATTTATCTTTTGCTCGTAAAGATTTCATTTGTTTTGTTTATCCTTATCCTAGTTAATTTTTATTTACGATTAGAGTTAGTGGTCTGATGAAAGAGGGTTGGTAAGTCTGGGGGGGTTGTGGAGCAGAGGCTCTTCGGCTGACTTGGGTTCTCTATAATTTCCGGTAACATGTGCCGACCCGAATCTTTGAAGTTGGCGCAATGAGTGCCGTGTAATCACCCGCGGTCTCCTGGTCCAGCGTGGACATAGAATGGTAGCCTATAATCCGAAGAAGCATCGAAAGATGTCATTGTTGGCAGGTTAGAGCAGAGGAGTTTGATGGTGGGCTAGGTAGGGTGAGGAGGCGTAAAGCGACATGTTCCGATAAAATAAGTCACGTACGATAGCTTCGTGGTAAGTTGACCATCTACTCAGTCTCTTGGCACTGGTTTGAATCAAATAATTGAGGATTATTATTGAGGAAAAGTACTGCTGCGGTAGTACTTTTTATTGCGCTTTCGGTATTTTGACAGTGGGGGAGATCGTTAGCCAAACCGGGGAGCAGTATGATATTATGGGCCTGGTCAGGGTTTTGTACTGATGCTGATGTCAGTTGGAGAATAGTGGTGCCAGCGCTACAGTGGCTATGGTCGCTTTGGAAATGGTAGCGCGCGCGTGCGGGTTGAATGTGAGGCGATGGTGATATTGGACGCCTAAATATTTTATAGCATTCTTTAGCGGGATGGGTGAGATGTCGATATCTAGAGTGAGTTCTCTACTCTGACGGTGCCAATCGGTGGCCTTTCCCGGAGGCATTACGAAAACAAATGAGTTCGCATTTTCCGGCGTTAATGGATAGCGTCCATTTTGTGAAGTTCTTTTGGAGGGATTGTACTCGTGGTGTGATGGTCCTCTAGGCTTCCTGGGGGAATAGTGGGTGACCAGTACAATGATGTCATCTGCGTAGAGGATGGAGGGCGGTGGGGTAATAAGAGTCGCGTTTTGAGTGTTGTGATTTAAAATACTTGCTGGCTGCGCCATGGGGATATCGTGGAGGAAGAAGTTGAAGAGGTGCGGCCCGAGAATAGATCCCTGTGGAACTCCCGAGTTTACACTAATGAAGTTGGCATATATGTTCGCTATATTCACTGAACAGAACCTTTCATGGAGAAAGTCAGCTATGATGCGTACAACTGGGATAGGACATTCGTTGTTGAGGAGTTTATAAATAAGTCCATTTGACCACACTGAATAGAATGCTTTTTCAAGATCAATGGAGTATGCTACGGTTGTTTGTTTCATTCTTAGCCCGGTCGAAATGCGGTCATGTAGCAATCGCGCTGCTTACTTCGTTGATACCTTCTCTTGAAATCCGAATTGCTGGGCAGGCATGAGGGGCTTCGCAAATGATTTGAACGAGAGAAGTATGAACTTTTCTAATATCTTCCCTTAATTCGAGAGCATGAATATTGCTCTGAATTTACCTATGTCTCCGTTTTTTGGGTAAGGGATTAGAACTGTGGTTTTTCAGGCTCGAGGAAATTACCCGTTGTTTATACAGTGGTTTATAATGCAGGTGAGGGGTCTAAATATGGTGGAGGAACATTTCCTTAGCACGTAGTTGAAGATTTCGTCCCGCCCAGCTGTCTTTTTATGGTTTAATGAGCTCAGTGTGGAGAGGACTTGGTCGGGCGTTGCAAAGAAGCATTTGAACGTTTCGCTTGATATGGCATATGGGTCGATTGGTGGGGGAGAAGATTGTCAAAAAGGAGCCCTGATATCCTTGCAAGAACTCGTTGACTTTCCGTTCAACAATGGCGTTGATGTTGCGATCGGTCGAGGACTACTTTGCGTACAGATGGTGGAAATAATTAGAGCACGCAGATAGTTTTTGCTCCGTTTTCGTTGTCCCCATTCAGTTGCATTGAACTCTTGTTTATGTCTAAGTTTGTGGTCCGCCGGCCGATGAGAGCATTAATTTCCTTAAAAACATTTGCAGAAGGTTTCAAAGCGGACAGGCGATCTTTGAACATTTTGTTTATCTCTAAGCGCGTGGTCGCCCGTATAAGGGTGTCAAGACAGTTTATTTGGGATTGCATTGAAACTTATCCTGCGTTAATGCGATTTAGATTCTTATGGAAGATTCTCTTAAGGCGTTGTTGCCACCTAACTTTGGTTCGGATGAGGTGAGTAATATGATGAGATAATTTTCCATATTTGAAAAACGAAGGTGCGTATTTGTTTACGGTATTTAGTACGCTCGAAGAGAGTTCCCAGATGGAGTTGTCTATTTCTGAATTGTTGAGAATCCTATGGTCCCGATATTTTCCCTCAAGTTGATCTGAAAGCTCGTCGTTGAATGCTGACTATTGAACACTAAAACACGAGGAAGTTTACGCCAAAAGCCCCACGAATTTCTGAAGGATGGAAAAATATTTACAACTATGGTTCGCTTTCCCAAAAGGATTCTATTTACCTGAAAGCATGGTCACTGTAATTCTGCAGTCGCCGCTATAATTTAAAAAAATTTTAATTGGATAATCATGGTATGGGTCTCTAGCTAGAAGCTTCGGTTAAGTTGTCACGGAAGTAAATGTCGATTCCAGTAACATCAATAGCCTTAGGAGAATCTTCACGATGATTTCACTAAGTGAGCTGAGACTTTGCAGTGTTTCGTAAATACACTAATATATTATGTCCTCATAAAGGACACTGGTTTTTATAGTGGTTTGTATTTCGCCCGATTTGAAATAGATTAGTTTTTGTTCCTAAACAAAAGAAAATGTTTTAATCAATTAATCTGCATTAAAATCTTCTTAAATTTCTAGCAACAATTTGTTTTTATTTCTGACTGCTGTACGAAGACATTATTGGTACACTGTGCCTTCACATGTAGCTACCTTACACATTCACGTGTGTATCTCATGCGCTTTTCATGCGATTTATGTTATTCTGATGAAAGTTTTTTAATAAATATTTTGACACATTTTCATAATTTAATTTCGCCAATCGGACTAAAGTGAGTTTACATAACGTACTAATCAAATTAACAGAAGTTTTATTAAAGAACTTATTTATCTTTGGGTTATTTCACATTATTTAATCTAAAACTCACTCATCCTGCCTAAATTTCCATTTGCCATCAGCAGATTTGCCATTTAGACGAAGAAAAACATCCAAGGCTATAAAGTTATTAGGGCAAAGTCATAATATCGCATTTATTCATTTCTCGGGTTCAGCAGGGGTATGTTTTATTCCGTCAAACATACTAACGTGTATACAATATAAGTAGTATGGCAAAGTTTACTACTGTCATAATTTACACTACGGTGCCTTTGTCGAATGTCCTTCTTATTCCTTGAAGACCAGAGAGAGTGAATGGGAATAATTTCAATATATCTTCACTTGAATTTTCATCCTTCAGTAATTTTCTATTAAGAATTCCTTTATATAAATTAAACGCTATCTCTAGACCGTCTTGGAATATTTTGTTCAGTTTAGCTTCTACGAAATCTCTTGCGATATTCCCGGGTGCAGGAAAATTACCTCTGAAGCCTTAATGTAGATTTATGTTTTCATGTTGTCGTTTTTTTTTTGTTTTCGTTTCCGTTTCTCCAGTAAAGGAAAGTATAAAAAAATTGTAAGAAATCCTCGAACAAATCGGTCAAAGGTTCAAGTAGACGTTACCAAGGATTGTTGGAGGATGTTTACCGATGTTTCCGCTCATACTTCTTAAATTTTTTATTACTTTCTAAGGCCAGAACCATCAGCTGTAGAGATTGGAAAGTTAAAATTGAATTTAATTCAAAATTCCGGCGTTGTTTATGAGTAAAGATTCTAATAAGTGATATCGTATATACATAATGAATTGTGTTACGCATTTACTTATTCAATAGAAACAAGGACGTACGTTAGAAATTTTGAAGTTTCGTTAAAATTTGCGTCATCAATCTAACATGGAATTTGGAATTGGACAACAGAAAATGAGATGAAGAGGAAAAACAGAGGGTAAGGACAACCCACTTGTGACATTCTAAGTATGTATTCATTCAATAAAAATGTGACAATTAAGTAATTTATTGCATGCCCAACCTTTCCGTCAACGTGTCCTGGTGCTTTTTGGGAGTTCTATTAATGCATTCTAGCCTTTTCTTGCTCTGGTTTCTTTATTTTCAATTGTTGTATGTTGTTCGCTTTCATATGACATCATTGTCTTCGAATTTAGGTAGATTCAGTATCCTTTCAATCGCATTAAACTTGAAAAATATAAAAAAGTCGGTCAATTCTATGAGAAAAGTATGGATAATCAGAATAAATTTAGAATTTATTACGAAACGCCCTTGCCAATTATTCATGAGCCAGAAAGGTTTAATCAGGACCTTTTAACTATAAAAAGGCTGTCAGATTGAAGGCAGATGAAGGATAGAAGTGGACTGTCGCATTACGAATCCATTCGGTCGCTTATTGCAAATATTTTTAAAAACTAGAATATCACCTCAATTCTGTTTTATTCTGCTTTCTTTTGGCCTGTTTTCAATATTATATGAAATGAATTATGTAACTAGGTGCATCAAGAAAAAACACTTTAAATTTTGAAGTGAAAAAAGGAGGATTGATCATTGACAAGTATAGCGACCAAGGCAAATTGCTCTTGCGAAGAACTTGTCTGTAAAAAAAACATCATATTTCTTAGACTTATACTGTGCGAATCCTATGGTCAGGCATCATCGCGTCTTTCAATTAGCAAAACCTTGTATCACTTCATCTTTCTCATCGATCGAGTTTGACCACCACTTCTTGCGTTTCTCCATTGATTTCCGTCACTCTTCCTTATCTGCGATTCCAGCCATATGTCATATCTGTAATGACCAGCTATAACAGCTTTCCTAGTTTTATCATCCAGGAGACTATGTTTCACAGCTATAACGTACCACAGGCCTTACATTAGTAGCTTGCTCTAGAGAGTATGCTCTTGTTTTTGGTCTCAAAGTATGGTTGTAAGAAATGGAAAAACACGGGAGAGAATCTTTGATACGAGTCTATTGATCTCTGCATTTCACAAAATTTCTGCAAGATGTAAGAAATCGCTAACTCTTTCTCTTTCTGTAAAAAATTCCCTCTCCTTGCGACATTTTTTCAAAAGTTGTATTGAACATTTTTGTCTGGACCATGCACCAGGGTTTTATCATTAAGCATGTATTCTTTATTATTTTGTAGCCTTGTTCCAGCGTTAGAAGTGTTATAGCAGACTAAAAAGGTCTTTCCGTCAGGCCTTGACACTATTGTCGTTACTGCCATTTTTGCTTGTGCATACTAAGGATCTAAGTCTAAGTAAGGTAAGTCTAAAAAGTATTGAGCCTTTTTTGTCATTTTTCGATTGAATATTTCTTTTATTTAAGTACATATTGTACATTATTATCTATGACCTTTTGCCATTTTTTGGGTAGAGCCATTATTTCATCTGTGTAGAACTTCTGTGGTTTATCGACGAAAAACTTGGCCAAGTGATTTTCACAGTCCCTTTTTGAAGTGAATTTCTTTTCATAAAGGAAGTTTGACAGAGACCGAATCAAATGTTAAGCTGATGATGCAAGGTCTGGACTATATGGTGGATTCATCAAATCTTCTCAGCAAAGCTCTGTCAATTTTTGCCGGGTCACATCAAAGATATGTGTGGTCTGGCATTCCCATAATGGAAGACAACGTCCTTTCTATTGATCAATTCTGGTCGGTTTTTTTCAATTGCTTGTTGTATTTTGGTTAATTGCCGACAGTACAGACTTGAATTGAGTGATTGGCCAGGTTCTATCACCTCATGATAAACAATTCCCTTCCAATCCCACCATACACACAGCATAACCTTATTTGGTTTCAATCCTGGCGTTGAAATCGTTTGTGATGATTCACCTTGTTTTGACCATGATCTTTTTCGAACGACATTCTCGTATTTTCCCCATTTTTCATCGCCCGTAATGATTTGCTTCAAAAATGACTCGTTTTCGTTGCGTTTCATAATATTTCGCAAATGAAAATTCGGCCTACAAAATTTTTTTATGATAATTCATGTCGAGCTTCTTTGTGTATCCAGCCCTACGCAAATGGTTCAAAACTGTTTGGTAATGGATATTCAGTTCCTTAGCTATGTTATGGCTGCTTATGTGTCGGACTTCTTCAATTTTTTGTAAGATTTCATCGGCTTTTTCAGTGATTGGTCGACCTGAGCGAGGTGCTTCTTTGACATTAAAAGTTCCCAAACAAAAGCGAGCGAACTATCTCTTGGCTGTGGCTTTTGATAAAGTATCTTGACCGTAGACACCACAAATTTTTTCACTAGCCTGCGATGCATTCTTATCTTGCTCGTAGTGATATTGCAAAATATAACGATTTTTTCAGAAATTTCACTCATTTTTAAATGAATACTACTTTTGACACGAATGACGAAATACAAAACAGTTCATATGAAAATTGTAGACTGGAATGTCACCTTTCAAACGCATGTCAGTTTGACTAAATCAGATTAGTATTGCCCGATATATGACAAAGAACACCATCTAGTGACAAAAAAGGCTCAATACTTTTTAGACTATCCAATATAAGGCATAGAATTTCTCTCCTACGTGTGCTTGACCTATATATGCTATATATCCTGGTGCTTGCTACGTTATCGTCTGTTACGAATTGTCTGTTCTGCCACGGTCTTAATTGCCGCCTTCACTCCTACCCATAGCTCGTTGCTTGTTTTCAACGAGGTATCTGATAGCATGCGAGCTAGCTCTTTGTCGAGGATCTGCGTGAATCACCTCACGATCACCTGCGTTGGTGGCAGACGCCATTTGGAATCTTTTGATGTCGAATTTTCGTAGAGGAGTCGTGTTCGTCGAATAAGCCTTTGGCATGTGATTTCGATATATTAGTTGAATTAAGTAGTGATCCGAGTCAGAATTTGCACTTCGGTCAGTACGAACGTTAATTATGCTTGAGGCCCAGCGTTTTCGGATTATAACATGGCTGATCTGACTTTGTATGTTGCCATCCGTTGATACCAAGTCGAACTACTAGATGACTAGATTTCTGCTACATGCAAAGTTACTCAGATGCTGGCTGTTGTCGTTTCTTTCATCGTGGAGGGTTTATGCTCCAGTGAGATAAAAGCTATGCTCCCTTTGAGCAACTTGAGAGTTTAAATCACCGAGAATAATTTTTGTGTCGTTAAAAGGTAAAAGTTTTTTCTTTTCTTCTCTTTTTTGAATATTTTGTGGGACCTCATAACTTAAATATCACTCCCAGGATTATTTAGTGATTTTTCATTCGAAGATCTAATGCCAGAGTCCTCTTTTCGTTTGTGAGGTCGTCCATTCGTCCAGATCCATTCCGAGGTTCTACTGAAAGATTCGAAAAAATTAAAATGTTTTACAGTGGTGGGGTTTTTTCCTGTCATTCAACCTCCTCTCCGGCGGCATGTTCATTACTTAGATTTCGATATCAGGCCCGGAAAACAAAAGGATTCCTCACAGCCAGGCTTGAGACCGTCTATGACGTAGTCGATTTTGGGTGTTCCTAATCCTCTTTGGAGTGATATCGCGCGTGGACTTCGGCCGTTGGAATCTGAGATTTTTCGACATACTATTTATATAAGCGAATGCCGTATCATCCTTTACATAGTTTAACGATTATTTTATGTATATATCCGAACAAAGTACATAATCATTTTTCTACCCATCTAACCTTAAACTGTTTTGGTGAAGTTAATAGAACAAGTGCAAAATCCTGTAACCCGTTTGATTTGAATGAGTTTCAATTTGAAATGTAGTGCCAGGTTCATCAGGAACCTAATGTAGGTAATGAAGTCTGTGAACTAAAATTTTAATGGTATGTCGTAGTTCACCAAACATTTTAATTTTTCCTTTTCGACAGATGACCGTATTTTCAACATACCTTTAATGTAGTACGACAGGAGCTAATTTCTTAAGTTTCAGTCATTCAATCATTCATCTGTAGAAGGTGAAACAGGATGCGGCAGGATATGTGGGAGGTAATGGGAGCTGAAAACTTTTGACAAGTGGACCTGTGTGGCACATTACTCTCGGGCATTACTTACAGCAAAAAAAGTGATCGTGGATAACCTTGGGCGCGGGGTCTAGGGGGTCTCCTTTCCAGCAGTTCTCCTCCATCCTACCCCCACCCACTGGAGGGAGATTTCTCTACGCTGACGGCGCCCTAGGGCGAAGTAAAAAGAGGCCTAGTCCGAAGTAATGTGTCAAACAGTTCCAGGCTAGGGTCTCTTTTCTCTGTTCCAGGCTAGGGTCGCGTTTTCGGATTATAACATGGCTGATCTGACTTTGTATGTTGCCATCCGTTGATACCAAGTCGAACTACTAGATGACTAGATTTCTGCTACATGCAAAGTTACTCAGATGCTGGCTGTTGTCGTTTCTTTCATCGTGGAGGGTTTATGCTCCAGTGAGATAAAAGCTATGCTCCCTTTGAGCAACTTGAGAGTTTAAATCACCGAGAATAATTTTTGTGTCGTTAAAAGGTAAAAGTGTTTTCTTTTCTTCTCTTTTTTGAATATTTTGTGGGACCTCATAACTTAAATATCACTCCCAGGATTATTTAGTGATTTTTCATTCGAAGATCTAATGCCAGAGTCCTCTTTTCGTTTGTGAGGTCGTCCATTCGTCCAGATCCATTCCGAGGTTCTACTGAAAGATTCGAAAAAATTAAAATGTTTTACAGTGGTGGGGTTTTTTCCTGTCATTCAACCTCCTCTCCGGCGGCATGTTCATTACTTAGATTTCGATATCAGGCCCGGAAAACAAAAGGATTCCTCACAGCCAGGCTTGAGACCGTCTATGACGTAGTCGATTTTGGGTGTTCCTAATCCTCTTTGGAGTGATATCGCGCGTGGACTTCGGCCGTTGGAATCTGAGATTTTTCGACATACTATTTATATAAGCGAATGCCGTATCATCCTTTACATAGTTTAACGATTATTTTATGTATATATCCGAACAAAGTACATAATCATTTTTCTACCCATCTAACCTTAAACTGTTTTGGTGAAGTTAATAGAACAAGTGCAAAATCCTGTAACCCGTTTGATTTGAATGAGTTTCAATTTGAAATGTAGTGCCAGGTTCATCAGGAACCTAATGTAGGTAATGAAGTCTGTGAACTAAAATTTTAATGGTATGTCGTAGTTCACCAAACATTTTAATTTTTCCTTTTCGACAGATGACCGTATTTTCAACATACCTTTAATGTAGTACGACAGGAGCTAATTTCTTAAGTTTCAGTCATTCAATCATTCATCTGTAGAAGGTGAAACAGGATGCGGCAGGATATGTGGGAGGTAATGGGAGCTGAAAACTTTTGACAAGTGGACCTGTGTGGCACATTACTCTCGGGCATTACTTACAGCAAAAAAAGTGATCGTGGATAACCTTGGGCGCGGGGTCTAGGGGGTCTCCTTTCCAGCAGTTCTCCTCCATCCTACCCCCACCCACTGGAGGGAGATTTCTCTACGCTGACGGCGCCCTAGGGCGAAGTAAAAAGAGGCCTAGTCCGAAGTAATGTGTCAAACAGTTCCAGGCTAGGGTCTCTTGACAGGGGGGGGGGGTGCTCCGGGCGTAAATTGCCTTCACCCCCCACCAACCCAAAAAAAGTCATTCAGGATAACAAAGTTAAGGAAATTTTTATGCAATGTGGACTTTTTTCTCCCAGGGGGTGAACATTTAATCGACGATGGTATCTGCATTTCATTTGAATTTTTTGATATTAATGATAATGTTTCTTCTTGTTCTACTTAAACAATGGAGAATTGATAATGTTTGATATTATTGATAATGTTTGTTCTTGTTCTACTTAAAAAATGGAGAATTGCCGCTGCGCATATTTTTAAAATCTCCTTCAAGTTTATTTTCAAGTTTCTTATGTAATACGTATAGTATCCAACAATATATTTGTTGAATATTTTCTCAAAAAAGAATTTTCAAAAACTTTGTTGCTAGCCATGTTTTGGAAGTGGTATATGATGCTACATAGCCAGCTGCGCCTGGGTATCACTTCGTTTACTTTCATGCTATGAAGTCAAACACCTTCTTGATGGTTCAGAAAATTTTTTCAAATGATGCAATCAGACAAAATGAAATTAGAATATTTATAGAGAACTCCTCCCACCGTTAGGTCTCCGCAAAAACATTCATTCATTTTCTGTCAATTTTCCGCACTTGTAGCAATTCTAGGGTCGACTCCTTCTCAATAAGACATTTATAGATTGCCAATCATAGTTGACGCGTACTTTACGTTACTTCTCAACATGCAAATTGGCAATGTTCGCATTTTAGCCAGGCTTGTTTCATTGTTTGGCAATGACAGCAAGTCGTTATATAGCCTCTTGTTTTACATATAACTGGCGTTTTCCTGCAGTTGAAAAACTTCTCGGTTCTATCCCAAAGCGAAAAAACTGATAACTCTCTGATTTGAACTGATTCTCTCTTATATACGAATTATCTCAATTCCCAAACACAGAGACAACTTTTCTAACATGGAAATCTCAAACCAACTTGTTGATTTTCAAAAATCAAGAAGGGTCTCGGATTAGCTCCAAGGCATTCCAACTTTCTTACGTAGTTTAGCCCATCCTTTTGAATTGCGCTAGAACAAGACTGAGGAAATCCAGAAATTGACTTCAAACAATTCTTCTTCTGAAGTTCGTTTTGGTGTTGCCGCAGGCAAAAATTAACTCTGGGTAGCTTGGGTCCGCCGAGCCTTGCTTCGAGGGTCTCGAGTCTCGAGACCCACGAAGCAAGGCCCGGCGGACCCAAGCTACCCAGAATTCTTCTTCTCTTCCCAATCTCGAAATGTATCGTTAGTTAGAATGATTCTTCCTTCAGCATGTTGGCCTAGACAGTTGTAGCATGTTCATAACACCAAAGGATCTAAACGTCATGCCTTATGCTCCGCCCTGCTTCTTCTGAAGAGTTGCTAGATTCTCGCATTTTCATGTTTAGGAAAACTAATTCTGCTTCGTTTTGAGTAATTTCTATCATTCCAACTCCTGTTACAGAACGGATAAGTCGCACTGAAGATGGCGCACCGGCCATGGTCTGTAGACGAATCAAAGGAAATGACGGGGAACGACGGAATGTTCCGAGGACAAAAACATTACCTACATTCGTAATGTGAATCTATATCATATGAATAAAACAAATAAAATGTTCCATAATGAATAATGTCTATTTTGTTGAAGCTTTGTGAAAAGCTTCACGAAAGCTCTCTAAATTGTATCAAAAGCTCATTTTCCAAAAAAATATGCTTATCATTAAGTTCCATAGCGGAAAGAGGAAACGATTTATTCTTTACAGGAAATCAAACCTGTGCCTCTCGGATATTCTCAGTGTATAAGCATAAATTCCAACCATGTCTAATTGTTAGAATTCAGAATAATACAATATGACTATTCGTGTTCTGCAATTGAAGCATGTTCTTGCATCAGAATATTTCACAATTGATAAATGTTACATGTGCGAGGCCAACTTGCCTTAATATGGTAATGTTTACCAGTACAGGAATACATATATTTTATCCATTCTGGAATCAGGACTAGAAGCATAAAAGAACTCGCATGTAATAACCTGTTCAACTATTCATATGAGCATAAATATGCTCACATGTAAGTAATATGCTCAAATTTCCACCAACTACTGTCACAATATTCACCGTATGTGAACATATGTAAATTTTTAAGGTTGGAATTTATACAATATCGTAGAAAATACTTGCACGCATGAAATAATCAGAAAGTATCAATGCATCCATGTAGGAATTGAAAATGTCAATACTGTGCGGAAGCACTTGGAGACTTTCCAAATAATACACAGTAAAGCATTGCAATTGTTATTGCTTCTGGGAGACCAATGGTATCTGTTGATTGAAATATAAACTGCATATGCACTATCAATAAATAATATGGTGTTCGCAAAAAAGCAGTTGGTAAAGTAATACGCTTTTAAATTTATTTATTTACAACTTATATTAATGAGCTTCTGTGTATATTTATCTGCATACATTGTTCTCGTTTCTCAGGAATGTAGGAAGAATATATAAATTTAGCGCTGTAATTATTGTGAGAAAGATATGATATTTTCAATGGTACAAGTATTTGCAACCACCAATTCAAAGTAAAATTAACAGATTCATGATCCCTATAAAATATCAACAAATAAAGTCATACCGTCAGAGCTGTTCCTTGACTAGCTAAAGTTTACGAAAACAAATCTTCCGAATCAATTTTGTAACATCAAATTCTTAATGAAACGATATTACTTTAATTTAAAACCCTATTTATGGCTTCAACTTGAAGAAGGCAATAAGCAAGCAATGAAATCTTTGATTGAAAATTCGCTTAAATAAATTTGGTTGAAACCAGTTTTTTCAGTATTCCGAATCGAACTTTTTCATATGTGCCACGCGTGAGTGAGGCTTTCAGTAGAATTTTATTTTATTTTTGATTCAACTAGTTCAACACCAATCATTCTATTTACTGTGAACGAGAACTTAAACCAAATAAATAATTAAAATCTATCATGGAAATTGCTAAAGCAATAAATCAAATAAACATTTTCACCCAATTTGATTTGAAGAAAAGTTTATCGGGCCAAATTTGAACACATGATGCAGACCATTTTGGTGTTTGTAATAAAATTTTGAAGAATTACAGATATCCGGCATCCGCGAGGAATGGTAAAGCGTTTTGTTTTGGTTTAACTATGCTGAATGATGCTTGAAAGATGTTTCTTAAGAATTTTTAAAATTGCCTTCATGGACAAATACTGAGTGAGCCGTCATAGCTTTGTATTCGTGACCCTAATTTTCAATACGAAATGCATTGATGCTTGAGAAAACAGATCAGCCTTACCCCTACAGGAATTGGAGGGCGTGGCAAAAGTTGGGTTAAGGGGATTATGTATCCTTTATACATCCAAAAAAAACTGACATTTTTTACGAATATATCGCAATGCCCTCGGTTCTGTAGTTTTGGAAAAATCATTCTCATGGCTTAAAAAAAACTGGCTTTGAGTACATTTAAACTTTATTTTTGTTGAAAAAGTAGAAGAAAAAGGTACCTAGCTCAACAATGCCAGCTCCCTTCATCAATTTCAATCAATTTTACAAAAAAAATCAAATTATTTCTTGATTTGAACTGCCTTAAGGAGACAGTACACCACTGAATTTTCAAAAAACATAATTTGTTTTATGATTGATTTAGGTTTAAAAGGCCTCAAAAAATCTATTTTAAATGATATAAAATTCGAAATTAATTTCTATGTTAAATGGTGAAGGTATTAAACGCGGAGCGTCAAGGCCGTATAATCGGCAATTTTCACGTATTTCGCTCCTCGCGCCTTTCTTTCGGAGGCATTAAAGAAACAGAAACAACAGAAACAACTGTCCACATAGAAAAAACATTTCTATATATGTAGTTACATATCACATACTTCTCAAACACAAACATGTTATAAAAGTAAAGGGAACATTTGGAGAGAAGTTTTACCAAAAGGTAGACCGAAAAATCCATAACCTGTGCAATTGACAAATAAATAAATGAGAAATTTGTCAATGTACTATCGCTAAGCAATCCGTGGTCACCCAGACTCTCTTGAAAACATGCGAAGAACTTTGGCTGTAATATCTGTAATATCAGATGAAAATCCGCAACATTTAATTGCCCAATTGGCGAAGATCCTTGGTGCGAATAGCGTAAAGCAGAAACCGCTGGACCGGATTTTTAAAAGAGCTATAAATTTCCAGCAGCATTAGCTCCTGAAGTGCAAGAGGTTTTGAAACCAATTTATGAAGAATTGGCTTAAGATGATTTGTTGAAGCGTTGTTTGGGGGCAATAACACCCAAATTACCAATGAGAGTTACAATGCCTGCGTGTGGAACCTGATCCGGCAAGAATATCATTAAACTTGCTGCAAATACATCTGCATGCATCTTCAATGAAGGATTCAATTTAGAAGATGATGCAAGTTATGGGACTCACAATTGACCCGCAAGCCATACACCACGTGGAGGTTGTTGACGCTGCTCGAATCAAGCAGGGGAATCAATCAAGAAAGGGGAATGAAGCACCGCTGCACTGAGGCGTGTAAAGAAGCGAGGACTGCTCGTAGGAATAAAAACTCACATATGGAGGGAGAGTATAAGCAGGAAGAAGAATTATCATATGATCTAGGCATTGCCGACTAAATTTAGCTAAAATTTTGTATAAAAATTATTGTAAAAACTTTAAATCGCTTTTTCTTGAATTTTTTGATCGTTCTGAAATTTAAATATGTTATTCTACACATATAAATCTATAGATTGAACTATCGGATAGAACGATCGGTAAAGTATTTTCTGGATTTCAACGAATTTTTTGGTCCAAAAAATCGGCTAATTTCGAAAAAAACGCCGCCATTTTGTCATTTTTGACCAGAAAAATTTCTTTTAACTCAATCTATCGCGGCTTTGATGCTGATTAAGACCCCGTTTTTAAGTTTTTTTTTTCAAGACATTCCAGTGAGCCAAAATCACGCCCGCCGAGCTTTTTTGATGTTATTTTCAAAAACCTGCAGCAGTTAAAAAGCATCCTGAAAAAAACCCAAAAAAAAAATTTGTATACTTTTTTTTTTACATAAAAATTAATAAGTAAACTTTCAATAAGATATCTCTTCCCTTTCTTAAAAAAAAAGTGTATTCTTATAAATTTCATTTTTTTAAAATCCAGGGGTGTACTGTCCCCCTAAATGTAAAATTAAAAAAACTGGATACAATAGAAAAAAATCATCGAAAATCTGTTGCGTTACAGATCGATATCAGTCCTTGGTCTACTTCATAATTCGTCTTAATCGTTGGACAGCGTCCTTCAATTTTCAAAACCATTTAGCTTTCGACTAATGTTCTCAATAGAATCATCCCATTAGTTTTTTGAATAGTGTGGGAGGGTTGATTGTCTTCGATATATATATCCTCACTCTATGGATATATATATCGAAGTTCCTGAGTTCCTCGTGTCCTCCATGCGATAAAAATATTCTGCTTATAGCGGTATGTTCAGCTTCGGGCGGACAGAAATTTTTGGTTTATTATAAAATGTGTAAAACTAATCGTTGTACTTGTGTCACTTGTGACTGTGGACCCCAACAGTTTTCACAAGAAGAATTAAACGACCTCGTTCGTGATTTAGGGCTTTCTAAAGAGTCTGCTGAATTACTGGGCTCTAGACTTCAAGAAAAGAACTTATTGAGATCTGGAACTTCATTCTTTTGGTACAGAAGCAGAGAAAAACAATTTGAGCCAAATTTTTCTCAAGATGGCGAACTTGTATATTGTTCTAATGTTCCCAAGTTGATGTCAACGTTTAACATACAACATGTGTCAGATGAATGGAGGCTTTTTATTGACTCGTCAAAAAGAAGTTTAAAAGCAGTTTTGCTACACAACGGCAATAAATACCCTTCTGTACCCGTGGGGCACTCTGTGCATCTAAAAGAAAAGTATGACAACATGGCTTTTATCCTTGTTAAATTGAAATATATGGAGTTTGGATGGCCTATCTGTGGTGATCTTAAAGTCATCTCTATGGTGCTTGGACAATAAGGTGGCTATACGAAATCCCCTGTTTCCTATGTGAGTGGGATAGCCGGGCAAAAGCACAGCACTGGAGCCAAAAAGTGTGGCCAACGAGAACTTCGAATGTTGGAGAAATGTTCACTTTGAGTCTTTTAAAAAGTGCTTTTACCCCCACTTTACATCAAACTTGGACTGATGAAGCAGTTTGTAAAGGCATTGCCAAAAGATGGCGAAACGTTCAAGTACCTTGAAAAGAAATTCCCGGGACTGTCTGAGGCAAAGTTAAAGGAGGGTGTTTTTATTAGCCCGGACATTCGGAAACTAATGAAAGACAGTCAGTTTGAAAACGTGATGAAAAAAGCTGAGAAAGAGGCGTGGATATCATTTAAAGAAGTTGTGACTAAGTTTTTGGGGAACAATAAGGACCCGGATTATGAAGAAATTATAAATAAAATGTTGAAATATTTTAAAACCTTGGGGTGCTCCATGAGCTTGAAACTTCACTTTTTAAACTCCCATTTGAATTATTTCCCAGAAAAGGGCGAGAAGTTCCACCAAGACATCAAAGAAATGGAACGGAGGTACCAAGGACGATGGGAGACTACTGTTGGATGCTCCATAGAGAACTTCCAGACATCCCACACAAACGGAAAAGCTCGGAAAAAACAGAGTTTTGAGGGAAAAAGATGTATGTTGTAGATGTAGATGTAAAGATGTATGTAAGAATTATAGATCCTTATTGTATATACATATGATTTTTATCAAATTGTATTTAAAAATGTAAATAAACCACTAGTAATATATTTATTTTTTTTTATGTCAAAATGCATTTTTACCTATATGTACTGCGGGTTTTGCATAACTTTCATTTTCATTTTGCGGAAAATCCCTACGTGCTGGAGAAAAACTGAGGGCATATTTGGACTCAGCGCACCAAAATACAGACGATTCTCCCATTACGGTGAAAAAAATCAAAAAGTGTCAATTTGCAGGCCTGTGTTATCGTTTCATAAACCCTTATATCGGTTTTTCTGTTCACGTCTTTATTTCCTATTATTTATTGCACTAGATAATAATGTATATATTAATACACATACAATGAGACAAGTGTTATTTATGTATTAATTATTATAAAAATAAATTCTTGTCATCATTTATATGAATAATTTTATTTATATATATATATACATATATATATATATAAATAATTAGATATATAAGATATATATTTATCCGGTCTGCAGCTCTCGGTTCCTTCGATATTCGACTTAAAACGTACTCTAGGACGAAATTAAAAAGTGTTGGAGCGAGCTCGTTGCCCGTTAAGTTCTTCATTGTCAGAGCTTCGAACTCAATACGATCGTACTGTTGCGCTTTTTTTTTCAGATGCGCGGCCTCTGCTTCGCAAAAGTGAAGCAAACACCCACTAATTTAAAATTAATAAAATTAATTATGCGAAATAAATTTTTTTTTATTTAAAAAATAAAAAATACACGTTTCCTTTTGATTCGTTGTTTTATTTTTATTCTTTATTGCTGACACCGCGGTATTTCGGATTGCACACTCAATCCTTCCTCAGTGCTAAACTAACCCAAAAATTAATTAGTTTGATAATTTATTTTTCCATTAAATTTCACTAACACTTCACATTTAATGATTTTCACGAATTTCAATATTACTTATTCACTTTTATTAGTTTTCACTTCAACTGTTATTAATTAATAACATATAACAATCACTTTCACTCGCTTTTTAATCCACTTACGATTGGACTCACTATTTCGCTATCATACTCGCATGAACGCGCACTGTTCCTTAATTAACAAGACTTGTTTTCGCCGCTTACTGTAGTCCCTTTTATACATGTTTCAACCAATCCGGAATCTTGCACGTGGATCATTCTCGAGTTTACGCGCTGAGTCATTTGCACATGTATTTTCGTACTCAATGCACGCAATTTTTGTACATTATGCCTATTTGCTTTTCGAGAATGATCGGTTTATTGATACTTGTTTACAAATTTGCTCTTCGGACGACTATAGTGGCGCGTGACATTATTCGAACATGTCATAGTACGTTTGCTTGAATACCACCGAAACATGAAAATACCATTACGTCGTTGTCTTCCCACAAGTTTTCCACGGTTTGCTTAACGGAGAAAATTAGGACGACTGGTCCCTTCGCTAGACGAAAACCGTTTTAATATTCCCCTATAGATTTTCTCCAAATATCCAAATAGCCTATTTGATCAAGTCTCAGCACAAATGTTTATACCCTGCATAATTGAAAGACCTCCATATACTTTCCCAAACATAGATTTTTTTTAAGCTCGCAACTGTTTGTTAATGTTTTGGAGTAATTGCTTCTTCTCTATTGCTGACCATCTAATTTATCGTTATCAATTTTAAAGAGCAAAAGTTTGTCACCACATGGAGACACTCCGTGACGTTTACTACTCTTATGCCCTTATCGTCTGTACTAGAATAATAAGATTTCGCTTTATTTATTTACAAAATATTCATCAATGAAGTACCGGCTTTAGTTATCAAACGCACCGTCCAGTGGGCCCTCGAGATTGGTAGGGCCATACTGCACTACCAGCCGGCGGTGGTAACTATCACGCCCCGCCTAGTCAGGGAAAACCTACTCATGTTTATGTGGGCTAAAGAGAGTGCATGACACTCGTCAGGAGAGAAACAAAAGATCCTGAGTTTGTCTAAATGAAATTGAGGAAATCAAACGCGAGGCGTAACCCCTAAATCTCATAATTATAACGTTATGACCACGGTGTTATCGAGGATAATGGGAGACTAAGTAATACTTAATGCGGCTCCTTAGTAGGAAAAACTATTCAATTATACCTGCATAAGATTGCTAGTTTATCCTAGAAACTCCAAATAGTGCCAGCTACACTATCTTTTTATAACGAAATTGGTCCAAAGCTCACTTTCTCCAGATACGTTAGCAGGTAGGATGCTCGATTCGAAAGAAAAATGGAACTGCTAGTCACATAAATTACGGGCGTTTCTTTTCAGAAAAAAAATCCTTTGATTGTTTGCCGATGCAACAAAAAGGAATTATTTTCTCAGCAATTCCCCTTGGTTCCGCCCGTCTGCGCTGAATAGGGAATCTTCTTTTTCATTTGCCCCACGGCGAGCCTAAAAAGACATAGCCTGAAGTGATATGACAATATATTTGTGTGACAGGGAAGGTGTTTTATGGTGATATAACCAGATACTTTATACCGAGTGAGGTGTTCGACACTCTGCGTAAAAAGCGGTCGCCAATTTGTCAAAATAGTTATTTAAGTTATTCCAATAAAATTTAACCATATAGTTATTTTCTAAAGGGTCCGATATACTATTCACACTTATTCATGCAGAGCCTTCCCAACTAATTTTAGACTTTTTCTTTAAGGTACGGCTTTTTTGTTAGTAAAGTTTCCTGTACACTAAAATCGTTTTGCCACAAAATAACAATTAAATCCGACAAAAGATAGCAATCCTTTATACAGCACCAGCTTAAACGCCGAAGGCTACTTGATATAAAATTTATTTTCAGCATTCATCGAATGGCTTTGAGCAGTTTATGGTGTTGTGAATATCTTGTTCATAAAATTCTGGCAAAATATACACAAGCAAACATAAAACTTATATGAAAACAAACCACAAACTTTAACTCATCATTATTAAATTTCAGTACCAAGTTTACTGCTTACTTTGTGTAATAGATCAATATCTGTTGCATATGTATGTGCTTAATTTTCCCGCATATGTTCACTCAACGTTGCTCATGTCAGAACAATTAAAATCTTTTTGCAATTAAGATTATTATAAATTATGAATTTTCATTTGGCGATAAGTTATATGATCCGAACTGACGGTTTGAGGAGTAATCTGAACTCTGATTCCGAATAAGCGGAGCTTACATCATCAAATGTGCATTCAAAGTGGCATTTTTATGTCCTTTTTACTCTATATGCTCTGTAAAATGGTCTAATTCGAATGTGGCTCCGGTTCTATTGATGATGATGGTAGCGATGGTTTTTATCACTCTATGTCTAAGATACTATCGTTCTGCTTAGCTTTTAAAAGATACTGGTCTTTGTTGTTAGCATTTAATTTTATCTAACAAATGTTATCTCTTATCTCGTCTTTTAACCAAAAGTGATGGTGCATCAACTGCGATGTTTGTATACATGAGTAAGACCACTCGTTTCCTTGCAATAAGCACAGAACCTTACCGTCTAAGCAAAGTTAACATTCTCACTCCTAGAAGGACTTCATTATGCTCCACGTCTAGTTTCAAATCGTAACAATTTGTTATCAGTGTCAGATTCAATAAAAGACAAACAAGATATAATGCATGAAATTCTGTATAGACCTGCAGTTTGTATGTACGATTTTGTCCTCAAAAAAAAACTCTCGGAACAAAATTTGCCAAAACTTTGGTGTCTGAAGTTTGAATCGGTGAGAACGACCGGCCTAGATTTTTTCACTATTTGAATGTTTTTCTATTTCTGGGAGAGTTTTTCGGAAAATTTAATTTTTGACTTTTTTTGCACTCTACTCGAGTTTCATCTCAGTTTTTCTACCAAAATTCATTTCAGTTTTCTACCACTTGAAAACTACCACTTTCTACCAAACTTGAGACAACTCACAAAGCGACACATTAGTGTCTACAGGTTTTTTTCTCGAATCATTAAGTATAGTCGCATGCATGATGCACAAAATTTTATGTATTTTCTGATGTTTTATTTATATTTATTTATATTATATTTTCTCATTTACCGACTAAAAAAAAATTTATTGATTAATTAAATAGGGTTACCAGGACCTACAGCTTCCTTGGTTCTATCAATGAATTAATGAATAAAAAAAAGTTTTAACTATAAGCTTTACTTGTGTTTCAAAATATTTCACTTACCATTTGTTACTTAGGAAATTTTCACCGCGAAGTAAGATGTATACAAACTTTTGACTCTCACTGTCTATGTGCCTGTGAGATGCACTTTTTGGCGCCTTCCCTGGACGATCTCTCTAATTCTACATAACTTCTTCAACGAGCGTTTTAATTAAAAATTGCACACTGCCATGTGTGCTTCTTGTGGGGTGTCCAAGATCACGGATGCAACTACACTTGAGGCCGATTATACCAGACGTCATTGGCTGACTTACAGTGGATCACAATCGTGTAACCTTTCGATGACAATATGTAGCCGAGACTTGTCTCTAAAGCGTACGTAGCACAAGAGACATAATAAATGGAATGTAAGTTCAGGGGATGGGATATAAAATTTAACATATTTTTCCTTCTATATTTTATGTTACCCTTTCTCAATCTTCTGTTGTGCAGCTGTTTTGAAACTGATGCTATTCCAGACGAGAATTTTTCATGCTATACGTCAATTTTGGTTTCATTACTGACTGACAACTTTTTATGTCATTTTCGTCTATACAATCTCCACAGCGTCCTCGTAAATTTATCAATAAAAAGCTCCTTTGTGATTGAGATTTACCATTTTTAAAGTTGCATTGCGAAAACTTAAAGGTTCACGCAAGGAATGTACTTGCTCATTGCCATATCAGTTTTTCTCCATTTCCATTGGATTGTTTCGATAGAACGAATCAAAAAAACAGCGCCTAATTTTCAAAGTTTGGTTCGTTGATAAACTTGCCTTCAGCTTCCATTAGAATCCAAAAACAGGAACAATGTAACAAAGCATTCAGCTAATGATGACACTCACACATGACGGTAATTGCATTCCATCCACATACGTGCGTAACAAGCAGGAAAAGCGAAAATACATTTACTAGTTACTGTGCTACAGAATCGTCCTGCTACTGCCGCAAGGTACTTGTGTGTAAGGACCAAATGCTGTTCGTGTCACAGTGTGAATTGCGAAAAAATACTTTTCTTTTTGTCCTGCTCGATGTCCACGGGCTATACAGAAATTCCTTCTGCGAAGTGTTAACACGAAGTATTTCATTTTCCTGGAAATGAGTAATAATTGGACATCCCTTTTTAATGATTAAATCATTATTTGGTGTATTTTCAACAGTTCAAGGCTATCTAAGCGGGTCTGTAACAACACATCCTACGAAAAGTTATAATTAGAATTCATATCCAGTTTTTATTTGGTAATACAACACGCTTTCTTTCAACGAGTAGCTTTTGTTTAATGGTTCTTGGAAGAGAAATAAATAACATTCTGAAGAAGTTGCATCAGAGTCTACTTCCACTTGTATTTATCCGGGTTTGAGGCAACGAGAACTTAAAGGCTTTGTCAGTAAATTTCCATTTCATTACTCTGATTGCCGGCGGCCGCTTAACCTCATTAAAAGTGAAATCACTAAACTGATGACGCTCGCGAGGTTTTTATCTCGTCAAAAATTTGTCCTATTTTCATTTATCACATCAAGTAGGTCCTTTTGAACGCTTCCCTGAAACTTTTCATATGGAAACATGTGGAAACTTTTAGCAAAGTAAAAGATGTACGATATTGTAGGCTTAGTAAGCATCTAATAAAATTTACAATACACTTTGCAATGTCCTTAAGCGACTATCAACGATGAAGGATCTCCATTTGCCATCATACAAAGTAATTATCCGGCTTCTGACTTTCATCACCTACCACCCACCAGTTACTCGTGCCGATGCATGCACGACATGTATGTGGATAAGTGTTTTGTAAATTTTAATTGTTTAACAACCAGTTGCAGTTAGTACAAGTTTAAAGAATTTTTAATCACTGAAGTGTCGCGAGCACGCTATTATTGACGCCATTGTTGCCAACGTCACTAGTGGGTCACTGTACGGAAGCTTGACCGTGGTCAGTTTCGCAAGACACGAATACATTCAGTGCCAATATCAAGATGTATATGTTTATTTGCAACATTGCCATCATCAACATTACTCTTCCTCTCCGTGCGCGAATGAAGTTTAAAAGTAATTTATGGAACGGAACAAAGATACAACGCGTTGCATTGTTGTTGTTGAACAAAAAGATCTTCTGAATAGTCATCGCCATCCCAAGGAATAATATATAAATATTTTCGCATGATAGCAATTGGGGAAGACATGGCAATAAGTTGACTGTAGTGTTGCTGATGATCTTGGGATACGAATGGTGGAGGCCTCTACTTTGATACGCTTCGATATTAATATTGCACTCACATGCTTACAGCCTAATTATAGACATGCGAGAAGTATCTTGAAAATCGGATGCTTTTGAAGATGCTTTCTTTGCGTTGTTGAAATAAATTCAATTAAAACACATACTACCTGTTGGAATAAACTTCCGGGGTCTATTCTATGACGCATTTGTTGTAATCCTTGGTGCATTTATAAACATGTTGCATTGTTATTTGATTGGTTAATTATCTATTGAATATGAAATATGATAAATAATGGATTCGGCATATGTGTGGTAAGTGGGCACTAAAACTCTTTCGCAATATATGAGTTGTTAACTTAAGCATTTATGAAATAGTGGATTGCAAAAGCCATTTGAAAGCCATGATGTGGTTTTGGCATATAAGAAAAAACAGCTTATGATATGTAACGTGACCTCTCTTAAATTATCGCATATATTCAAAAAAAAAAATCGTTCATGCTAAAAAAGTGTACGTTTTTATTTTAAAAGATAAAGCTTATGTTTATAATTTATTAATCAGTGAAATAAAGTTTATTAAGCTAGGGAGATAAATGTTATTCGCGTCAAAATACAGGACAGCTGGGATAAAGACTAAACTCTGAAAGATTGACAACCACACCTGAAACGATTTGTCATACATTGGACTAGGTTTAGTCTAGTTCTAGGCTGGGGTCCGTTGAGTCAAAGGTCAGCGCCAGAGGAGTGTCGCAAATGCTCTCGTCGCTTCAGAAACAACCACGTGTGGAGCGTTCTCGGGTATTTTTGACCTCTGTAGTGAAGACAAGCATCGACTATTGTACTGTAACTGGAAACGAAACTTGAATGCACATTTAAGTCCAAATAGGACTCTATGCAGTGGCACGAAAAGGACACATCATCACCCAAAAAGTTGAAGGTGTCACATTCGGCTGGTAAAATCATGACGACAGTCTTTTTGGACTCAGAAAAGATCCTGTTGACGGCTTACAAATGCATAAATGCGTCTTCATAACCGCTGTGAACTGCGCTTCAATCAGAGTGTTTAAAAGAATGTTTCACTAAAAAGAAAAGGAGGAAGATACCCCAACTAATTATTTCTTCCACACGACACTGCACCTGTTCACAAGTACTGTGTTGCGTAGTCAGCTTTGCATAAGGTGGGCTTTGATATTTTCGATTGCCCAGTATGACAGTCCTGATCTAGCTCCGAGTAGTTATTATCAGTTCCCAAAGCTTAAATAATCTTCGTGGGAAGAAGTTTTCAAGCGATAAAGAAGTGAAGGGCGCAGTTTCAGTATATTTTTCTGCCAAAGACAAAAAATTGTTTTTTTGAAGGTGTGGATAAAATATTAGAGTAACAGGTGATACATATATGTATTGAAAAAAGAAAAATAATTCTGCATTTTTATTCCCACTACTTACCGTCGATTTCACAAACTTAAAATCGCCCCCTCGTTTGAAGTGACAATACAGAAGAGCGTCTACGAGCTAGGCCGAAAAAGGTCCTGATTCTTCTATTTACTTCCGCTGATAAGTGCTGTCTATCACAAGTTAAGGCATAGAAAAACAAAATCGTCATCGTGACTATACTCCCCGGACATCAATGTTGGTTTTCCCCATCATTTATTCAAAGCATGCCTTTTTGAATTTTGTCACAGCATTTTGTCTTCTTGTTTGAAGCTATGGATTGTTATAGATTGACACCATTTCTGAGAAATCAATCTTACTCACTGATGTTTTGGTCAGTTCATAGATGGCGTCGTTACTTTATTCAGTTTTTAACAATCTCGTAAATGAAAATGCCGGAATCTTGTAAATGCTTGATCCACTGTTATTTGTCGGTCTTTTGAAGCAGGGATTTGCTTTTCCTATCGTTGACGATGACAAAGGTTAGTCATAGGATGCATTGAAATGATCTGAAGGCATCAATCTATTCTCGATAAAATAGCAAAACGAATGACAGCTGTCACACCATACCCAGCCATAAACTTTTGCCAACGTAAAGTTCTAAAAAAGTTCGTTAACAACACCCTTTAATAGCCTTCGAATTAAAAAACGCGTATTTCTCAATCTCATTTGACAAACCTTAGGGAAAAAACCTGGCTACTGATAATTTTCACATATATATTTTCCAATAGTTTTTTGATTTTATTCACCACCTTTATGTGTGCTCGACTGTGAAATTTAATGTGCATGTTTTGTCCGCTATTTGTCTTGTCTTCGGTTCTCAATTTTATTTCTACAAATTCTGATCTTACAAGTTTCACCTTACTAAGATGGTACGGGGGTAGGTCAATAAGTCCTTAGAAAATTAAACAGATGGCGCGACTAGCACTATAAGCGGTCCGTTTTTATATAGCGGCACTACCGACTAGGTATGCTGTGAAGTTTCAGCCGGATTGGTTGAGTTTTTGTGTGTTTCTCGTTCATTGAAAAAAATTGTTTAGTTAAAAAAATTGGAAAAATTGAGTTTAGATCTGTTATTAAACATTTTCATATAAAAGGCTTAACAGCAAAAGAAATAAAAAATGAGTTGGATTTAGTTCACGGCACATCTGCTCCTTCACTTGCAACTATTTATAACTGGTTAAATGAATTTAAACGTGTTCGTACATCAACAACGGATGAACCACGCTCAGGACGCCCTGTAGCGGTGACTACGCCAGAAATGATCAATGATACCCACAATATGGCGTTAAGTGGCCGAAGATTAAAATTGAATGAGATAGTTGAGGTTACAGGGATTTCAAAAGGTAGCGTCATTTCTATTTTACATGAGAAATTGGGAATGAAAAAGATTTCGGCAAAATGGGTGCCGCGTTTGCTTGCAGTCGACAGTAAACGCAATAGGGTGGTTGCCTCTAAAGCTCTGTTGTCGCGCATGCAACGTAATCCGGATGCATTTTTTCTTCGGTTTGTGCCTGTAGAGGAAACATGGATACACCACTACACGCACGAGACTAAAAAACTGTCAAAGCAGTGGATTGTTAAATGCGAACTATGTCCAATGAAGGCAAAAACAGTGAGCGCGGTCCAACGTGCGGAGTCTCACAGTATTTCCACACGACGGGTCGTCCTGCTAGTTACTCTGGGTGTCCGAAATGCATTTAACATCGCTAGATGGGTAGATATTCTGGAAGCGCTAGAAAGTCGTTTTCAAGTACCAGTGTACCTGATGCAGATTCTCAGGAACTATTTAAAGGACCGCAGCCTACTCTACGACTCGAAGGAGGGTAGGCGAAGTACAAATCTTACTTCAGGTGTCGCTCAGGGCTCTATCATTGGCCCGGACCTGTGGAACGTCTCCTACGATGGACTCCTGCAGCTTGAACTGCCGGATGAGTCACGCTTGATCGGCTATGCGGACGATATCGCGGCACTGGTCGCTGGACGCAGAGTAAACCATGCGCAACTCAGACTCAATACGTTAATGCGGAGGATAATGGACTGGATGACCGCTCACGGATTCAAGCTGGCACTGGAAAAAACCGAAGTGGTCATCCTAACGAAGAAGAGAATCCCTAGAGTACGACCTATCAGTATAGGAGACGAGCTGGTCGAATCGAAATCAGCAGTAAAGTACCTGGGCGTCCTGATAGACTCGAAGATGAGTTTTTCCAAACAAATCAGGGCAGTAGCTGACAAAGCTGCAGCGCGTGTGACGGCACTTATCCGATTAATGGCCAACATAGGGGGGCCCAGCACATCAAGGAGACGACTCTTAATGAGCGTTGGACAGTCGCTTCGACTCTACGGATCAGAACTGTGAAGCGACGCTCTCAGCAAGGAGTTACACCGGAAGCGGTTGGCACAGGTGCAGAGACAAGGAGCACTGCGAATCGTATGCGCATACCGAACGGTCTCCGGGGCGGCAGTGCTGGTAATCGCGGGGGTGATACCCATCACCCTCCTTGCGAGAGAGCGCAGAAGTATTTACCTGCGCAGAGGCGAAGATCGAAGAGAAGAGATCACCAGGAAAGAGAGACGTCGCTCTCGCAGCGATTGGCAACAGTCCTGGGAGCAAGAAACAAGGGGAAGGTGGACTGCACGTCTGATCCCTGACCTGAGGCCGTGGTTCAGTTGAGTGCATGGTGAGACCGATTTCTACTTGACCCAATTCTTAAGCGGGCACGATTGTTTTCGGTCCTACGTGTACAAAATTGACAGAGCACGGTCTCCTAACTGTGTGTTTTGTACAGGGGAACTGGATGACGCCTGTCACACATTCTTCTACTGCAAAATGTGGAGCCAGCAGCGAGGGGTCCTACTCAGCGAAATTAGAGAGTAATGCTGTCCGAGTAATGCTGAAAACAGTTGACAATTGGAATCGCGTGGCGCAATATGCTCGGGCAGTGCTGATATTGAAAAAAGCTTTATTGGAACGCTGGGAGGCATCGGGGATGGATGGATCTCTTTTCTATCACTTCCTTCCTCTCCCGTCCTTCCCGTTAGATAAGAGCTTCTCATAATCCGAAGGGGCCTCTAGGCATAGGAACACGAGGCCTAGCCCGAAGAAATGTGTCAAACAGTTCCAGGCTAGGTTCTCAGGTTGACAGGGGAGGTGTTTAGTGGGTAGTCCAAAAGCATTTTGCGTCTGGGAGTCCCACACTCAGGGCGTAAACAGCCTTCACCTCCCTACCACAAAATAAAATGAAGGCGAAAGCAGTAAAATTAGCTGGTAAGATTATGGCTACTGGTTTTTGTAATGCACGTGTAATTTTTTTCGTTGACTGTTTGGAAAAAGGAAAAACAATAACAGGAGAGTATTATGCATCTTTATTGGACCAGCTAAAATTAAAAATTAAGTAAAACAGCCTCATTTAAACAGAAAAAAATCCACTTTCATCAGGACAATGCCCGTGTTCACACATGTTCACGATCAATGGCTAAAATTGAAGAATTAAAGTTCGAATTGGTTGATCACCCACCGAATTCGCCAGATTTAGCCCCAAGTGACTTTTTCCTATTCTTGAAAACCTAAAAAAAATGGCTCACTGGACAAAGTTTTTTGTTTTTGAAATTAAGAAATCATCGATCAAACAAATGGTTATTTTAGGGACCTTCCAAAATCTGAAACCTAAACCTGATAAAATGGCTCGCTGGACAATGTTTTTTTTTGTCAAATTACGAAATCATCGATGAAACAAATGCTTATTTTAAGCTTTTTTTTTCTGATGGGTTAAAAAAAATTATAGAATCGTGTTATTTTTTATAAGGCTATTTACGCCATGAGTGTCGAACTCCCAGTGGCACACAGCAACTGGACTACCGACTAAACACCTCCCCTGTCACACCGAGCCATAAGTAATGTGTCAAACGGTTCCAGGCTACGCGCTCCGGTTGACAGGTGAGGTGTTTAGTCGATAGTCCAGTAGGTCCACTGGGAGTCGCACACTAAGGGCGTAAATACGCTTCGCCTCCCTACCCGCAAAAAAAGAGGGTTTCTAGAGAGATCTCCCCTATCCTCTCTTGTCAAAGGCAACTATGTCCTTAAACACGTCTTTTAATATGTTTGCCTATGAATAAAGTGACTTGTTTAAATATTGATGCAAAATATAACTACAATGAACGTTTCCTTGACGAAATTAACGATTATTAGATTTAATTGCGTTAAAGTCCTTGTAAATTAATTAGTAAGTAAATAGCTTCTTAATTCTCTAATTCATTAAAAAGTGGTTCTGCAATATCGACAGCTGAATAAGATTCTTAGATTCTTGACTCCAATGGCGGAGCATTAGTGCCATTAGAATCTATAATCGAAGAATGGGAAAGATAACTTTATAACGATACATTGGCATTTCAACCTTGAAACATTCAGAATCCAGTCCTTGGTAAGACATCTCCCTACTTCGTTCCAGAGCAATTCTATCTCTAAAGCCCCGCGCATTTCATTACGATATACTCTCATATTTCGTTCTTATTGCTACATACAAGTTCTAGATTCTCTACAACTACACCTGACATATGTAGTTCCTTAGATTTAGCTAGTTTTTCAACATCATTGCGTCCATAATCATACTAAGATGTAGTGCACTAATCACTTAAGGGTTACTCTGCTTTCGAAGAACTGACCGCATCGGAAGGTCCCAACGCGGTGTTCATACCCACCGAATCGTATGCTATTAAATTTTGAAGCCCTCCATGCTCTGGAAAATTTTGGGTTTCTACACTCTAACCAATCAACAGATCGAGGCTTGAAATCAAATCAAACCTTCAATGGCCAGATTGATTGATCAATATTCGTTGCTGCCATAACCATCTAACTAGTACTTAAAGCTCGGGATGGAGGTCCTGACTATCCTAGCCGCTTGTTTGTTGAAAAAATATTGCTTCCTCTTAAAGCACACAAATTAAGTCCCAACTAATATTTTAAGTCCCAACTAATATTTTAAGTCCCAACCAATACTTTAAGTCCCAAATAATATTTTAAGTCCCAACTAATATTTTAAGTCCCAACGAATATTTTAAGTCCCAACCAATGTTTTAAGTCCCAACCAATATTTTAAGTCCCAACCAATATTTTAAGTCCCAACTAATATTTTAAGTCCCAACTAATATTTTAAGTCCCAACTAATATTTTAAGTCCCAACTAATATTTTAAGTCCCATCCAATATTTTAAGTCCCAAATAATTGTTTAAGTCCACTAATAATTGTTAAGTCAACTAATTGTTTTACTTAAGTTTTAAGTAAAAATAAAATAGCTTCAAATATTGTCCCAAGTCCCAAGTTAATATTGGTTGGGACTTAAAATATTAGTTGGGACTTAAAATATTGGTTGGGACTTAAAATATTAGTTGGGACTTAAAATATTGGTTGGGACTTAAAATATTAGTTGGGACTTAAAATATTGGTTGGGACTTAAAATATTAGTTGGGACTTAAAATATTGGTTGGGACTTAAAATATTAGTTGGGACTTAAAATATTAGTTGGGACTTAAAATATTAGTTGGGACTTAAAATATTGGTTGGGACTTAAAATATTAGTTGGGACTTAAAATATTAGTTGGGACTTAAAATATTAGTTGGGACTTAAAATATTAGTTGGGACTTAAAATATTAGTTGGGACTGAAAATATTAGTTGGGACTTAAAATATTAGTTGGGACTTAAAATATTGGTTGGGACTTAAAATATTAGTTGGGACTTAAAATATTGGTTGGGACTTAAAATATTGGTTGGGACTTAAAATATTAGTTGGGACTTAAAATATTGGTTGGGACTTAAAATATTGGTTGGGACTTAAAATATTAGTTGGGACTTAAAATATTAGTTGGGACTTAAAATATTGGTTGGGACTTAAAATATTGGTTGGGACTTAAAATATTAGTTGGGACTTAAAATATTGTTTGGGACTTAAAATATTAGTTGGGACTTAAAATATTAGTTGGGACTTAAAATATTAGTTGGGACTTAAAATATTGGTTGGGACTTAAAATATTAGTTGGGACTTAAAATATTAGTTGGGACTTAAAATATTGGTTGGGACTTAAAATATTAGTTGGGACTTAAAATATTGGTTGGGACTTAAAATATTAGTTGGGACTTAAAATATTAGTTGGGACATAAAATATTGGTTGGGACTTAAAATATTAGTTGGGACTTAAAATATTGGTTGGGACTTAAAATATTAGTTGGGACTTAAAATATTGGTTGGGACTTAAAATATTGGTTGGGACTTAAAATATTAGTTGGGACTTAAAATATTGGTTGGGACTTAAAATATTAGTTGGGACTTAAAATATTGGTTGGGACTTAAAATATTAGTTGGGACTTAAAATATTAGTTGGGACTTAAAATACTAGTTGGGACTTAAAATATTGGTTGGGACTTAAAATATTAGTTGGGACTTAAAATATTAGTTGGGACTTAAAATATTAGTTGGGACTTAAAATATTGGTTGGGACTTAAAATATTGGTTGGGACTTAAAATATTGGTTGGGACTTAAAATATTAGTTGGGACTTAAAATATTAGTTGGGACTTAAAATATTAGTTGGGACTTAAAATATTAGTTGGGACTTAAAATATTAGTTGGGACTTAAAATATTGGTTGGGACTTAAAATATTAGTTGGGACTTAAAATATTAGTTGGGACTTAAAATATTAGTTGGGACTTAAAATATTGGTTGGGACTTAAAATATTAGTTGGGACTTAAAATATTGGTTGGGACTTAAAATATTAGTTGGGACATAAAATATTGGTTGGGACTTAAAATATTAGTTGGGACTTAAAATATTGGTTGGGACTTAAAATATTAGTTGGGACTTAAAATATTAGTTGGGACTTAAAATATTAGTTGGGACTTAAAATATTGGTTGGGACTTAAAATATTAGTTGGGACTTAAAATATTAGTTGGGACTTAAAATATTAGTTGGGACTTAAAATATTAGTTGGGACATAAAATATTGGTTGGGACTTAAAATATTAGTTGGGACTTAAAATATTGGTTGGGACTTAAAATATTAGTTGGGACTTAAAATATTAGTTGGGACTTAAAATATTGGTTGGGACTTAAAATATTAGTTGGGACTTAAAATATTAGTTGGGACTTAAAATATTAGTTGGGACTTAAAATATTAGTTGGGACTTAAAATATTGGTTGGGACTTAAAATATTAGTTAGACTTAAAATATTGGTTGGGACTTAAAATATTAGTTGGGACTTAAAATATTGGTTGGGACTTAAAATATTAGTTGGGACTTAAAATATTAGTTGGGACATAAAATATTGGTTGGGACTTAAAATATTAGTTGGGACTTAAAATATTGGTTGGGACTTAAAATATTAGTTGGGACTTAAAATATTGGTTGGGACTTAAAATATTGGTTGGGACTTAAAATATTAGTTGGGACTTAAAATATTGGTTGGGACTTAAAATATTAGTTGGGACTTAAAATATTGGTTGGGACTTAAAATATTAGTTGGGACTTAAAATATTAGTTGGGACTTAAAATATTAGTTGGGACTTAAAATATTGGTTGGGACTTAAAATATTAGTTGGGACTTAAAATATTAGTTGGGACTTAAAATATTAGTTGGGACTTAAAATATTAGTTGGGACTTAAAATATTGGTTGGGACTTAAAATATTGGTTGGGACTTAAAATATTGGTTGGGACTTAAAATATTAGTTGGGACTTAAAATATTAGTTGGGACTTAAAATATTAGTTGGGACTTAAAATATTAGTTGGGACTTAAAATATTAGTTGGGACTTAAAATATTGGTTGGGACTTAAAATATTAGTTGGGACTTAAAATATTAGTTGGGACTTAAAATATTGGTTGGGACTTAAAATATTAGTTGGGACTTAAAATATTGGTTGGGACTTAAAATATTAGTTGGGACTTAAAATATTAGTTGGGACTTAAAATATTAGTTGGGACTTAAAATATTAGTTGGGACTTAAAATATTAGTTGGGACTTAAAATATTAGTTGGGACTTAAAATATTAGTTGGGACTTAAAATATTGGTTGGGACTTAAAATATTAGTTGGGACTTAAAATATTAGTTGGGACTTAAAATATTAGTTGGGACTTAAAATATTAGTTGGGACTTAAAATATTGGTTGGGACTTAAAATATTAGTTGGGACTTAAAATATTGGTTGGGACTTAAAATATTAGTTGGGACTTTAAATATTAGTTGGGACTTAAAATATTGGTTGGGACTTAAAATATTAGTTGGGACTTAAAATATTAGTTGGGACTTAAAATATTAGTTGGGACTTAAAATATTAGTTGGGACTTAAAATATTGGTTGGGACTTAAAATATTAGTTGGGACTTAAAATATTAGTTGGGACTTAAAATATTAGTTGGGACTTAAAATATTGGTTGGGACTTAAAATATTAGTTGGGACTTAAAATATTAGTTGGGACTTAAAATATTGGTTGGGACTTAAAATATTAGTTGGGACTTAAAATATTGGTTGGGACTTAAAATATTAGTTGGGACTTAAAATATTAGTTGGGACTTAAAATATTAGTTGGGACTTAAAATATTAGTTGGGACTTAAAATATTAGTTGGGACTTAAAATATTAGTTGGGACTTAAAATATTAGTTGGGACTTAAAATATTGGTTGGGACTTAAAATATTAGTTGGGACTTAAAATATTAGTTGGGACTTAAAATATTAGTTGGGACTTAAAATATTGGTTGGGACTTAAAATATTAGTTGGGACTTAAAATATTAGTTGGGACTTAAAATATTGGTTGGGACTTAAAATATTAGTTGGGACTTAAAATATTAGTTGGGACTTAAAATATTAGTTGGGACTTAAAATATTGGTTGGGACTTAAAATATTAGTTGGGACTTAAAATATTAGTTGGGACTTAAAATATTAGTTGGGACTTAAAATATTGGTTGGGACTTAAAATATTAGTTGGGACTTAAAATATTGGTTGGGACTTAAAATATTAGTTGGGACTTAAAATATTGGTTGGGACTTAAAATATTAGTTGGGACTTAAAATATTGGTTGGGACTTAAAATATTAGTTGGGACTTAAAATATTAGTTGGGACTTAAAATATTAGTTGGGACTTAAAATATTAGTTGGGACTTAAAATATTAGTTGGGACTTAAAATATTGGTTGGGACTTAAAATATTAGTTGGGACTTAAAATATTAGTTGGGACTTAAAATATTAGTTGGGACTGAAAATATTAGTTGGGACTTAAAATATTAGTTGGGACTTAAAATATTGGTTGGGACTTAAAATATTGGTTGGGACTTAAAATATTGGTTGGGACTTAAAATATTAGTTGGGACTTAAAATATTGGTTGGGACTTAAAATATTGGTTGGGACTTAAAATATTAGTTGGGACTTAAAATATTGGTTGGGACTTAAAATATTGGTTGGGACTTAAAATATTGGTTGGGACTTAAAATATTAGTTGGGACTTAAAATATTAGTTGGGACTTAAAATATTGGTTGGGACTTAAAATATTGGTTGGGACTTAAAATATTTGTTGGGACTTAAAATATTGTTTGGGACTTAAAATATTAGTTGGGACTTAAAATATTAGTTGGGACTTAAAATATTGGTTGGGACTTAAAATATTAGTTGGGACTTAAAATATTAGTTGGGACTTAAAATATTAGTTGGGACTTAAAATATTGGTTGGGACTTAAAATATTAGTTGGGACTTAAAATATTAGTTGGGACTGAAAATATTAGTTGGGACTTAAAATATTAGTTGGGACTTAAAATATTGGTTGGGACTTAAAATATTGGTTGGGACTTAAAATATTGGTTGGGACTTAAAATATTAGTTGGGACTTAAAATATTGGTTGGGACTTAAAATATTGGTTGGGACTTAAAATATTAGTTGGGACTTAAAATATTGGTTGGGACTTAAAATATTGGTTGGGACTTAAAATATTAGTTGGGACTTAAAATATTGGTTGGGACTTAAAATATCGGTTGGGACTTAAAATATTAGTTGGGACTTAAAATATTAGTTGGGACTTAAAATATTGGTTGGGACTTAAAATATTGGTTGGGACTTAAAATATTTGTTGGGACTTAAAATATTGTTTGGGACTTAAAATATTAGTTGGGACTTAAAATATTAGTTGGGACTTAAAATATTGGTTGGGACTTAAAATATTAGTTGGGACTTAAAATATTGGTTGGGACTTAAAATATTAGTTGGGACTTAAAATATTAGTTGGGACTTAAAATATTAGTTGGGACTTAAAATATTAGTTGGGACTTAAAATATTAGTTGGGACTTAAAATATTGGTTGGGACTTAAAATATTAGTTGGGACTTAAAATATTGGTTGGGACTTAAAATATTAGTTGGGACTTAAAATATTGGTTGGGACTTAAAATATTAGTTGGGACTTAAAATATTGGTTGGGACTTAAAATATTAGTTGGGACTTAAAATATTAGTTGGGACTTAAAATATTAGTTGGGACTTAAAATATTAGTTGGGACTTAAAATATTAGTTGGGACTTAAAATATTGGTTGGGACTTAAAATATTAGTTGGGACTTAAAATATTGGTTGGGACTTAAAATATTAGTTGGGACTTAAAATATTGGTTGGGACTTAAAATATTAGTTGGGACTTAAAATATTGGTTGGGACTTAAAATATTAGTTGGGACTTAAAATATTAGTTGGGACTTAAAATATTAGTTGGGACTTAAAATATTGGTTGGGACTTAAAATATTAGTTGGGACTTAAAATATTAGTTGGGACTTAAAATATTAGTTGGGACTTAAAATATTAGTTGGGACATAAAATATTGGTTGGGACTTAAAATATTAGTTGGGACTTAAAATATTGGTTGGGACTTAAAATATTAGTTGGGACTTAAAATATTAGTTGGGACTTAAAATATTGGTTGGGACTTAAAATATTAGTTGGGACTTAAAATATTAGTTGGGACTTAAAATATTAGTTGGGACTTAAAATATTAGTTGGGACTTAAAATATTGGTTGGGACTTAAAATATTAGTTAGACTTAAAATATTGGTTGGGACTTAAAATATTAGTTGGGACTTAAAATATTGGTTGGGACTTAAAATATTAGTTGGGACTTAAAATATTAGTTGGGACATAAAATATTGGTTGGGACTTAAAATATTAGTTGGGACTTAAAATATTGGTTGGGACTTAAAATATTAGTTGGGACTTAAAATATTGGTTGGGACTTAAAATATTGGTTGGGACTTAAAATATTAGTTGGGACTTAAAATATTGGTTGGGACTTAAAATATTAGTTGGGACTTAAAATATTGGTTGGGACTTAAAATATTAGTTGGGACTTAAAATATTAGTTGGGACTTAAAATATTAGTTGGGACTTAAAATATTGGTTGGGACTTAAAATATTAGTTGGGACTTAAAATATTAGTTGGGACTTAAAATATTAGTTGGGACTTAAAATATTAGTTGGGACTTAAAATATTGGTTGGGACTTAAAATATTGGTTGGGACTTAAAATATTGGTTGGGACTTAAAATATTAGTTGGGACTTTAAATATTAGTTGGGACTTAAAATATTAGTTGGGACTTAAAATATTAGTTGGGACTTAAAATATTGGTTGGGACTTAAAATATTAGTTGGGACTTAAAATATTAGTTGGGACTTAAAATATTGGTTGGGACTTAAAATATTAGTTGGGACTTAAAATATTGGTTGGGACTTAAAATATTAGTTGGGACTTAAAATATTGGTTGGGACTTAAAATATTAGTTGGGACTTAAAATATTAGTTGGGACATAAAATATTGGTTGGGACTTAAAATATTAGTTGGGACTTAAAATATTGGTTGGGACTTAAAATATTAGTTGGGACTTAAAATATTGGTTGGGACTTAAAATATTGGTTGGGACTTAAAATATTAGTTGGGACTTAAAATATTGGTTGGGACTTAAAATATTAGTTGGGACTTAAAATATTGGTTGGGACTTAAAATATTAGTTGGGACTTAAAATATCAGTTGGGACTTAAAATATTAGTTGGGACTTAAAATATTGGTTGGGACTTAAAATATTAGTTGGGACTTAAAATATTAGTTGGGACTTAAAATATTAGTTGGGACTTAAAATATTAGTTGGGACTTAAAATATTGGTTGGGACTTAAAATATTGGTTGGGACTTAAAATATTGGTTGGGACTTAAAATATTAGTTGGGACTTAAAATATTAGTTGGGACTTAAAATATTAGTTGGGACTTAAAATATTAGTTGGGACTTAAAATATTAGTTGGGACTTAAAATATTGGTTGGGACTTAAAATATTAGTTGGGACTTAAAATATTAGTTGGGACTTAAAATATTAGTTGGGACTTAAAATATTGGTTGGGACTTAAAATATTAGTTGGGACTTAAAATATTGGTTGGGACTTAAAATATTAGTTGGGACTTAAAATATTGGTTGGGACTTAAAATATTAGTTGGGACTTAAAATATTGGTTGGGACTTAAAATATTAGTTGGGACTTAAAATATTAGTTGGGACTTAAAATATTAGTTGGGACTTAAAATATTGGTTGGGACTTAAAATATTAGTTGGGACTTAAAATATTAGTTGGGACTTAAAATTTTAGTTGGGACTTAAAATATTAGTTGGGACATAAAATATTGGTTGGGACATAAAATATTGGTTGGGACTTAAAATATTGGTTGGGACTTAAAATATTAGTTGGGACTTAAAATATTAGTTGGGACTTAAAATATTGGTTGGGACTTAAAATATTAGTTGGGACTTAAAATATTAGTTGGGACTTAAAATATTAGTTGGGACTTAAAATATTAGTTGGGACTTAAAATATTGGTTGGGACTTAAAATATTAGTTGGGACTTAAAATATTAGTTGGGACTTAAAATATTAGTTGGGACTTAAAATATTGGTTGGGACTTAAGATATTGGTTGGGACTTAAAATATTAGTTGGGACTTAAAATATTGGTTGGGACTTAAAATATTAGTTGGGACTTAAAATATTGGTTGGGACTTAAAATATTAGTTGGGACTTAAAATATTGGTTGGGACTTAAGATATTGGTTGGGACTTAAAATATTAGTTGGGACTTAAAATATTAGTTGGGACTTAAAATATTAGTTGGGACTTAAAATATTAGTTGGGACTTAAAATATTAGTTGGGACTTAAAATATTGGTTGGGACTTAAAATATTAATTGGGACTTAAAATATTAGTTGGGACTTAAAATATTAGTTGGGACTTAAAATATTGGTTGGGACTTAAAATATTAGTTGGGACTTCCTGAATGAATTTGTGTGCTTTAAGAGGAAGCAATATTTTTGCAACAGACAATCGGCTAGGATAGTCAGGACCTCCATCCCGACCTTTAAGTACTAGTTAGATGGTTATGGCAGCAACGAATGTTGATCAATCAATCTGGCCATTGAAGGTTTGATTTGATTTCAAGCCTCGATCTGTTGATTGGTTAGAGTGTAGAAACCCAAAATTTTCCAGAGCATGGAGGGCTTCAAAATTTAATAGCATACGATTCGGTGGGTATGAACACCGCGTTGGGACCTTCCGATGCGGTCAGTTCTTCGAAAGCAGAGTAACCCTTAAGTGATTAGTGCACTACATCTTAGTATGATTATGGACGCAATGATGTTGAAAAACTAGCTAAATCTAAGGAACTACTTATGTCAGGTGTAGTTGTAGAGAATCTAGAACTTGTATGTAGCAATAAGAACGAAATATGAGAGTATATCGTAATGAAATGCGCGGGGCTTTAGAGATAGAATTGCTCTGGAACGAAGTAGGGAGATGTCTTACCAAGGACTGGATTCTGAATGTTTCAAGGTTGAAATGCCAATGTATCGTTATAAAGTTATCTTTCCCATTCTTCGATTATAGATTCTAATGGCACTAATGCTCCGCCATTGGAGTCAAGAATCTAAGAATCTTATTCAGCTGTCGATATTGCAGAACCACTTTTTAATGAATTAGAGAATTAAGAAGCTATTTACTTACTAATTAATTTACAAGGACTTTAACGCAATTAAATCTAATAATCGTTAATTTCGTCAAGGAAACGTTCATTGTAGTTATATTTTGCATCAATATTTAAACAAGTGATTTTATTCATAGGCAAACATATTAAAAGACGTATTTAAGGACATAGTTGCCTTTGACAAGCAATGGCCAACTGTTTATTTGGGTTTGTATATATAAGCTAAGAAAAGCGAAGAAAGCTACGGTCTACATTGTTTCAAAGTTTACACATCCTGAATGATTTAAGGCCGTCAGAGGTCTCTACCTGTACACATTAACAAAACTACATTGCCGCTAATGTTTATCGCAGAAGAATTGCGTTTGTAATAAATTATCATTAGTCCCTTTTAGCGTATGTTAATAAGACATGTGCACATGCTAAAAAATTTGGAAAATATTTTATTGTAATAATTCACACTAATTAAAATATATACGAGCTGTAATGAAGTCATTTGGGGGTACGGGGCTGCCCCAGTAATATTCTGGGTTAAATATTGATTAAGTTGACTATTTATTCTATTTTATCGTCTCCTGTTGAGCGTGCTATATTCACATTATAGAGAAGGTACAATAACAAGTTACTAAAAAAATGTGAACAAAGACCGAATTTTTCCGAATTTTCAACTAATAACCTCCATAAAATTCGCTAACACTTTCTACTCATGCAAAAAGGGATTCGATTGTACTTGTTGTCTTTCCGGGCGTAGCTACATATTTAGAACACAGTATCGTGTCTAGATGCCATTAACATTAATGTCACTCAAAGAGGATTTCACGACCTATTGATACTCCTAAACAATTACTTTTAACACCTGTAGTGTCAAATCGATCACTAGAATGCTTCAATCCTTGAATTACTCTAGTTTCACTGTCATGAAACCTCTGATCTCGGTGTTAAGTATTTGAATTTTTTTTTCTGATATTATCTAGAACTTTTTAATTTTATTGGCAAGGACATACCTATATGTGCATACGTAAATGAATTTAAAGGATCCGAAACGAATTCCCCGCTAGTATTGATTGTAATGATACTTTGTACAGTTCGACATTGAATCCCAATTTGCATATATGTCAGGTAGAAATTGGAGTAAACAATTATGCAAATCCTGGAAATTTGCCAGCACTGCGTTTGGTTGCAGACAGGTCGATTTTTAATGATGTCCTTTAGAGTTATGCCGTAGTAGAGAAAATACCGTAAATACGTCAATTTATGATATTGGTATTTTTAATCAGGCTTTCACTGTTATATGTTTAGCTAGTGAGAGAATCCTGTTTATCAAATAATAAATAAATGAAGGATGATAATGAAACTATGGCTTCAATCAAATTTGCATAATTTGCCGTGCTATTTATTTGCCAATACTTTATTACTATTTTACAAGTTCTCGAAAGTAAACAAGTCATTAAAGTTTTTGTGTTTTTGTACTTTGTATTGTATTTGTTTATTTATTATTATATTTAGTTATTTATTTCACCATTTAAAATAAACTCTCACTCTCAAGTTTAACTCTCACAGAATAAAGATTCTTAATTTTAAAGCACAAGCAAAATAAAAAAACTGGATAAAACTATAAAAGAAAGTTAAATAGCTTTGTTAAATAATAATAATAATTCTCTTCGTGTTTGGTGTGCAGGTTAAGGCTTCGCCCTGAGCGTCGGACAGCCAATTGAAACTCTTTGTCACACCGAGAACATTTCTAGAAAAAATATGTCACATTACTTCAGATTAGGCCTCTTTGGTCTCACCTAGCGGCCCCTTCAGATTATGCAAATCCCTCTTTCTGCAGAAATAGATGGAGGAGCGTGGAGTTTCTGTCAGGGAGAAACCCACTTCCCTCTGCCCCGCCAGGCAATTCGATCGAGCAAAGAATCGATCGCATTTAATGTGACAAGCTGTTCCAATAGTCTTTAGAAGCCAAAGTATTTTTTTAATTACATTTTTGTGAAAAGAGCACGCCTATTTTCGTGGATAGATGTAAATGATGCCTGGATCATCTTCCGCATAAGAAGAATTTGTGCAAGGGCGCATATGATGTCCCCGGGCATAACAAGCAATAAGGGGAACGTGACTTTCCCATCTAATGCAGACTGAAAATACCCGTGCTCACTGAGTAGTTGCGTCATTTAGCAATCGGTCTCCACATGCTTTCTCCAAACCAGTGTGGTTCAGCTGCCCCGCACTTCATTTACCCACATTTCTTGTCAAAAAGCGGGGACAGACTTCTCCTCTCTGCTAAATTTTTTTTCTTTCTGGCTCCTCCTTATGTTAATATGTCTATGGAGATCTCTTTTATGATAATCAGCTCGGCTGACTCAGAAACTGTGCGGTTTGCAGCTGCTATCCGCAAGTTCTTTGACTCTGCAAATGTTTGGAACACGACTGTATGGAATTCGACTCTTTACTAAGAGCCTCAGCTCAGACTACGGAACTGTAAAAGGGCACTGACTCTATCGCACTCATGAGTAGGCGTCTTTTGCTTGAGATTTACACAGTGCTAGACATAGGGCAACTGTGAGCCGACACTCCTACAACAGCACAAGCGGCTAACGCTCGGACACGTTCTTCACGTCAATTAACAAGCCAAAGTATTTTGTCATATTCGATGATTATTTCTCCAACGCGGTCGGGAATACCACAAGGAATGTGTTTCTTGGTCAGTTTGACGACCTCAGTTTTTTCCAGCAGTAGACCAAACGTCGATCCGAGAGGAAATTACTGCAGAGGTGATCTTCCTTTTCTATGTCGTCAAAGTTGGTCTTTTTTTTAACAAATGGCGAATTTATTCTTATACTTTCTCCTTCTTTCTTTCTTTCTGCGTTGTGTGGGACATTTTTATGGTTCTTAACAATGCCAACGAAATCATTCACAAATACATAGCCCGTTTTCACAGCGAATAAAAATCCCTGATCTAGCCCGTAAGAAGAAGATGTCGACACTCGTCTGTGATCCTTGAGAAAACTAGCGATCAGAGTACTTTGATATTCCAATCCGTCGTTGGCGCCGACATCATATGCGACAATATCGGGATCATCAGGATGCCATGTTAGCAAACTGCTGTTCGAAACTTTTCGGGCATATATTGGGCATTTAGTAAGGTTGTCTTGGAAAACCTGTCATTTTGTTACAATAAGGCGGAATCGCCTTCATCAAGACTCTGCAGCCTTCGATCTACATGATATTTCGCAAAAGCTTTCACAATTGTTTGCCTGCATTCCCAAGTTTTAAAATCAGAGAAAAGAACGGCCCAGGGTTTAAGTGGTTTTCCAATTATGTTTCGTCCTTCGTTGTTGCTATAGCCATCCAAGTAGTGTAAGTGACCAACCGGTTTCAGATAATTGATTTGAGAACAACCAGGGCTGAGCAAGATGCGTTGTTCGGAGGCTGAATGATTTATTCATTGGCTACTCTTCATTGAACCCCCAGAGCAGTATTCCTCAGGCTCTCCATTGATTGATTTCCAAACGAAACAGTAAAGGGGACATCAGGTCATTGTATTTCAGTCTGACATTTGTTTGAAATATTTTTTTTTATTTGGCGGCAGATAGTTGCTCAATTATTTATCGCATTTTCTATGAAATCCTTGTTATCCACTCATCACGATCACAACATTATCTTTAATTTTACATTTTAATATTTTTTCAGATTATTGTAGAACGTACCAAGTAGTGGTCTACTACTATATTTCTCATATTTATATGTTGTATTACAGATTACACCTTTTGAACATATGTTTAAAACTGTCCTTGTTTCCAGACGTTGTATACCAACTCGAAAAGTACTGCTCGTGATTGGTCTCATTATCGCAAGATAGTTCTGAAAAATAAAGGAAATATCTTCCATGGAGCAATTGCTAATCGCTGGGTAAGACCGAAATCGAAATACGGTAAACGGCCGAAATCGAATACGGAAAACAAAAAATTTAACAGACATAATTAAAAGGAAGATCTTTCTTTTATTTTTCGAAAATTGAGTTTCGGAGCCAGTGCTTTCCGTGTGTTATGAGTTCTGCTGGCACGTCTTCGAAGCTATTGCATTGGGTTTTGCATTCATTCAACGTATTTTGTAACCCTTCGGGTCGATACCTACCCCATAAATCAGTCACATTAATTTAGACAGTTCTGACACATGTGAAGGATGTGGAGGAACCCAGGTTTCATGTGCTTCGCCATCAACTGCGTTAATTCTTCTATCCTTATTTTTGCTGAGAGGGTTTTTTGACTGAAGATCTCAGGCGGAGACTTTTCAATTCTGTGCGAGGTGGGTTAGTCTTGTTTCTGTATCAAAAGGATGCGTACCGTCTCGACGAGATTAGGAAGAGAGCAATGCGGTTGCGTGTGTTTTTTTATGTGCTTATGTGAGAAGGGAGCTTGTGTGAATGATATCACAAAATGTCTGCAACAGGCATTGTCAATGGGACGATAGGCGTGGCCATTTTTCCGACTTTAAGTTGTTCTCCTGTGTTTTAGGAATGTAGTTTCGAAGGATGTCCTTTACATAAAATTTTACGGAAGCATTAAATTTCAGTTGGAAAAGATTTCTATTAGCACGAATCCTGTGAACCAACCCAACATTCCAGAACCCGATTACATAATCCGTTGTTGGATTGCGTTTTTTTTTTTTTTTTTTTTTTTTTTGGAGTTGTAGGACGAGTTGGAGGACGAGTTGTAAACCTGTCGCAGCAAATACCAGCCTGTAGAACCACTCCGATTATATTTTAGATTTGAGGCGCAGAAGACTCGACTTTATCTTCTTGAATAAGTCTTTCTTGACCGACTTAGCGATCTCAACAACGATTTTGAAAAAAGGACGTGGTAACAAATAATTAGACATCGCTACATTGAGGCTGATAAAAGGACTTGATACTAATGTAATGATGAACTTGGTAGCATGACTGAGAGGTAACTTTGCATTTCTCGGAATTCAGTGCTCGATCAGTTTTCACCCTCACTCCGGGGTTCATACTACGATTGACCACCCCAACCTTTCCAAGCAAAACATAATATATCTGTGATCTCGAATTTAAGAGCTGCATAAGCCTATAATTTTAATATTTGATGTGAGAGTGTGGCGGATAGGTGGTACCAAACCTGCTCAACATTTTACTATAAGATGACCACATTTTTATCGGGTGATTGGTTTGTCAATTTTAATGTGTTAATTTTTTTTTCAAATTGATTGGATTTTTACTAACTCAATACGCTTAACTTTTAGACAGTGTTAGTAGTTTCATGAGTTTTTTTCCCTTAACCAAGTTTTTATGATACCATGAATACAAAAAGTCAATGGAGTGGGTTGTTTCAGCAGGCCCTCCTGTTTACTTGGTATGCTCTCCTCAGATTCAATGTTTTTTTGTTTTTCAAGCCACGGACAATCACGTATTTAGCATCCACTATTGTCACAGTGAAGAAAATTATTTCTGTAAAAAGATTTTATTCAGCAAAATCGCTTCCTTTATTGTCTTTGATCAACAATTGTTGATTTAAATACTTGTGAAATTAAATAAAACCCAATAAGAATGCGTCTCAATTTTAAGTTGTTGGTATTGTTGAAACAATGCATTTTTACAATAATTCGGTCGTAAAGTATAATAAAATTATGATAGTTTTGGAAGTCCGTCTTTCATAATTTTGTGATTTGTATTTATAAGGAACTACTAACAATAAAATAAATTTCGGTTGCATTCCAGCCACGCAAACGTAAGATATCTACAGTAAATCAGCAGCTATAATTAATTAAAAATGGATTTATTAAACTTTACGATGAATGAGATTAATATCTTAACATATTTTTATATTTCGGTCAGAAGTAGACTCGAAATTTCCTTTCACCTGAATTAAACACCGATTAAATCGAATATTTTCAATTAATTGTATTTTCAATACTATTAAATAGTCTACCAGACTAATCATATGGCAATAATTTGTATTTACATTTGCGTTATCGTTTTGATAAAAAAATGCTGCTACCCCCCAATGAATGGAATATTTCGAGCTAATTATCAAGAATATCTGATTCGCGATTTTGTATTATTTATTTATTCATTAACGTACTTTCCCAGTTTATGTCATAAAGTTGAGCCGGATCCAGACCTGAATTGTATTGCAGATAGTATTTACACGTTAATCAGAGAGACAAAGAAATACAAAAGTCTGATTTGTATACTATGGCTCTGATTTGTATTCTATCTTCTTAAGATATACAGATGTGTCTGCATGGATAAGTACAGCTGATTGACTTATTGATAACATCCGTATTAAAAATATTGATTATAGCGTCTATAAACCGATTCATATGAGCGCTGAATTTTTGACTGGTATTTGAATAAATATCTGTCTGATTTAAGGTCTGTAGGAAAGAACCCTCAAAACCTAAAAATATGAATTTTAATCATATTTTTTTAAATATTCAAAATATGGAACATGCTGCCCAGTAAACTTTTCAGTTAAGATTCAGACCAGCTTTTAATTTTATAATTTGATTAAGGACAATGTACTACAATGCAACAGCTCATTCGAATACACTCACAACATTGAATGGGGTGGTCCGCAGCATGTACTCCGAGTTGGTTACTCTCCAGTTGTTATCAGACACAATAATCAAGGGGATGCTCGGGCGGATTGTCACAATGATCTCTACAGAGGCTTAAATTATTCATGACTCAGAGCAGGTTGATATCCCTTCCTGCCTACATGAGGAATCAATTAGGGTAGAAGGCAAAGGCTTTGGCTTTGCTGCATATCCTGATGAATCCGCATATCCATTTGCAGGACATATAGAAAGAATCGAAGGTAGTCCTCAAGAAATCACTAGAAGGTGTAGCCAAGAAAAACGGGCGGTAAAGAAATAAAGGAAACCATGAAACAACTCAATGACGATCGGACATAACTGGTAAATCAGCGCTCACCTGGCGCTGAGTTATCTGACGTGTATGAAGCGAGTGACGTGAGGAGATCTTATAATCTTGAAGGACATATGCAACATTTTCCAGGACTTGCATCATATCTATCGAACACCCTTGTTCAGATCACTGAAGATTGGTATTCCAGTTGGCGTGACTTTTCTTTTTATAGCAGCTGTACAACTACACTGAAGATACGCACCTGTCTTCCTTTACCCATTTTATCGATAATTTTGTTACAAATCAGTAGGTATGCATATAGTGCACAACTGTTCGCGCTTACGACTCACCTTGATCTCCTGAATTCTGGGCTTTTCGGACAGTCTTCCCGTTTATAATCGGTTTCTATATCGTTCGATTCAATTGCGATTAAGCAGATCCTGGTCGATGACATAAAAAAGCTTCATACAGGTTTTGATAATACATATAATGGGATCCGCTATAACTTTACATCTTTGAATCTCCTTTAAGACCGTTGATATGGTTACGCCTGTCAAAGAACAGAAATGAAATTCATGAAATTTTTTATTGGATAAAACCCCCATTTTAAACAATGGTTTGGAGCAATACACAACGGATAATAATTTTTTTTTTATTTCAAGTGTTAATTACTGATGATCGCTCATCAAATAACCGGCAATCATCCTTTAAATCGGGATCATAGGCACAACGAGTACAAAGTTCTAAAATGATTGGGAACTGTCATCTTACAAAAAGTGGGCGAAAGGAGGATATATTTGGTAAAAATTTGGGATACTACCCGACTCGATACTACAGACTCATAACGACAAGTATCGTCCTCGCTTCCATTTCCAGAATCCTGGAATCGAGATGGAAAATTGTCTTACCTTTGAAGTCAGCAGCATTTATTGCTGAATACGTTTCAAAAGTAACGTGCATACGTTACAATAATAACGAGTCGTCAACTTCTATCGACACACTCCAGGATGGAGATGTCAAAGAGACCATTACGTATAGAGTCGAAATCACAGTTTTCGAAACTAACAGATTCTCGGTGGTATTTTGAACGAAGCACTTCTTCTGCTATGTCGTTTGAGTAGCTTCTGTTATTTCAGGCTTCATATTTGAATCTCCTCCAGTTTATCAAATGGATAAGGAAAGTAGGCTTAATATCTCCTTGCGCTGCTTAGGTCTTGTTTTTGCCTGTCGAGCTTGATTGCACAGTTTTTATTTTGTAATGTTTGTCTTTGATTATTTAAGCCCACATATCTCAAGTGTTCTTCCCTATTTTTTGTTGTACATATAATATAGGTACAGGTCAGCTAGAATCTGATCTTCTACGTTTGGAACTGTTGATATTTATTGCACGGAGTTGTGGGTCTGTCTAGCTTTCACTGTCGTTTTACTTTTAGTAATTATCATAAGGACGAGACCACACACTGTAGATGACCACATACCGGCGAAACGCGTATCGGAGAACCAAAACAACAAATTACCGTGTTGTTGTTTGATGCCACTTGCTCCTCTTCACTACACCCCGCGACTATTCTCCTGGACAATCTAGTCTTTCTTTGGTAAATCTTTCGGCCCGGTTGGACTTCATCTTTCCCACTTTCGGCTCTTTTTGTGCATACCTTCGAAAGTCTCTGAAAGTGTGAAAAATTCCGACGTGAGGCAGTAACCCCGTGTGATAGCGTCTATTTTTCGCTTTTTTGGATTTTGTTTCTAGCGAAAAGTGAAAAAATTGCAAATTTACATTTTTAATATATCTTTATTGCTATTCAAACAATAGTTCAAAATTTTCTCCAACTAACTAGTCATCACGATATTAGTTGCTGGAGCGCAAAAGGATCTATGTCCATAAAAAGCTTGGTAACGGCCTCATCGATTCCAGCAAATTGGCTAATCAGTATTAAATAAACCAAATGGCATATCAATTTCTAAAATGGTGGCGTTGAAATGTCAAAGCTATTAGTCAAACCTGTTTTTAAGATATCGTGGAGACCAGTAAGAAAAACATGTTTTAAATGAAACGCATTTAAAAATTTACACATGGTCTAAAGTATGGCCAATTTACTCACCATTATTCGGCTCTGCCTGGTTTATAGAGTAATTTTTCTTCTTTCTCGTGAAAGTCTCATAAAGCTGCATGCTCTCCTCTTACTTGAATCCTGCCTTGTCTTATCCTATCGCTCACGCAACGCTCGGTCCGAGCCATGTGTTTATCATTACGACGGTGCACGAAAGCATGCGTTCTCAGCCAATTGAGCATCCCATCGTGGACATTGATTTGTAACTCATTAAAATCCCTCGTTGAGAAAAAAAAAGTTGTAATTTCAACAATTATCGCACGGAAATGAAGATGATTCGGAGCAATAGTTCATATCAAAGAGTTCAGAGATTCATTCTTGTTCTATGTCTCTGCTCCAAAACATCGGGTCAGCAGGTCTCTTGAACTTCCTTGAACTTCAGCGATGAAAGATGACTTGTGATGGAACTGGCTTAGTTCACCCTTACATTCAGCTTCTCGCCAATTGCATCAGCTCTGTTCGCCCCATAGACAGTTTTTTTTAATCTTATGAGATTTTATGATAGAAAGTAGTCCAAACTTCTTTCTTCTAGAGAAACTGGATGCCGACAGATTGCCTACCAATAGAATTTTGTATTTTCGTTAATGATGCTAGCCGTCGTCTTTTCCACCAATTCCTTTGTAACTTTTTTTAACATTACATTAACCACATGTAGGAAACATCTAGGAACACATCTAGGAAAAGTTCTGGTAACTCCGTCACCGACATACGAAATACTTTACGCCATGTTTTACCACCGATCTTATAAACATTTGTGTAATGACGTTTATTTCCATTTTATCGGGGCTTCTAGCATGATTGACTTTGCAATCATTGGTGAACCTCATACCATATTTCGTACACTGTTGGATCAGTTTCATTTTTGGTCGTCCATATATTACATCCACCACAAAATCGCTCCTATCCATCTCATCAAGAACTTTTCCGGAGTATTTTCCGATCAAGGTAGAGACACCGAACAGTGATTAGAAGTCTCGTTTCTTACATATGGCGTCGCCTCAAACGTTAACTCATTCCATGGTTTCCCGGGTCCTTCGTTCAGGTATTATCCTTGCGTAGCAACAAAAGATAGCACCGAATCAAAAGTTGGAGATGCGGCCGTATAAGTATTTTCCAGGAGCAAAAATAGGTCGAATTCCCAATAAGACTGCAAAAAAATTGACTCCTTCATGCCCAATTCCTAAAACACGCATTACAAAAACAAAATGGTGCGTAGTTTCGAGTTCGATTAATTCACGAGTTCTGAAACATAGAGTGCGAATTCATGACCTGCTGTCTTTCCCACTCGTACGATTGAATTTTTTTACAAACCAAGGCTCGTAAGTTTCATTGCCCGAAAGACACATAATTTTTGGACTCTACGATTCACATTTGCAAATGGTGAAAAAACAAAGAAAAACTCTAGAATGCAATAAACGAAATTGGAAGTGACGGGCACCTTCATGTCCATGACGTCTTTGAGTTTTTTTTTTTAGAGGAAAATGATATCAATTCCACATCATATTGCACTGCATGTCAGTTTCCACGAATGAATTTTCCTGGACTTGCTTCCTTTTTTACCACCCATTGCGAGAAATGAACAACTGGTAAACAAACCAATGTGACAAATAGAACTGATTTATAGTATATGTTGTACTCTTAGGTATGTAACCGAGATGTAAGTAACTGTTTAATTGTTACACTTACCCAAATCAAATTAATAAAAACGAAGTAGGCATTGATTTTGAATTCAATTGAATTAAAACGAAGTAGGCATTGATATTTTGAATTCAATTGAATTAAAACAAAGTAGACATTGATATTTTGAATTGAATGAAATCAAATCAACTAGGCGACGAGTAGTATAAATAGAAGTGGAATTGTCTCGAAGAGTTAGTTCTCGCTTCGAAAGGTACGGACAAGCCTCTATCTCCTTTCACCCAATGTGAGGCTGCATTGGGGTGCCATTTTGAAATACCGGGAATTTAATAAAGTTGGTGTTATAAAATAAAACAAGAGTTTTATTTATCCGTCGAAGAAACATAAATTTTAATCTCGTTAGCTGATAAATGTCTCTCTCTCTCTCTCTCTGTTTCCTTCTTAGACATGTATAGGCCTAGGTGTGCATTGTAATGTTTCAGATCATCATAAAAGTTTTGAAAGCGCTCCGAACAGCAAGTAACAGTAACTTTCCAAAAACTCCGAATATTGGAAAATCATTTACGGGGTATTTTCTACAAAGGTTTGGAAATAAATTTATACAATCGATTTTTTCAATATTAGGCACGGAGTGACTGCCTTTAAGTGTATTTCAATGTTAATATGGAGCACCACAGGACACTCATGTAAAATATTTTTAAACAATAATTCAACCATGTTCGCTACAGGCAATTCAAGGATACATATTCGCTCTTCAACATAAAAATTTTTGTTTGATTTGAAACGTTTCTACAGAAGTATTTATTTTAATGACACAAATAGCGTTTTGACAGCACTACAGAAATTTAATTACACATTTCCAATCCTCTAGGAAACTGTTTAAATTTATACTAGAGCTAAGACAGCATTACAGCCATTAATCTGCAAACTGCACCGCTAAACGCGCTCAACGCCTTCAACACCAAACATTTCTTGCCATCAAAAAGTTTTATAGGTGCTGACTGAAAAATAACCAACCTCAATGAAAATTAATGTTGACCCCCCGATAAAGGCAGCTACATTCGTCCAAGATACATTTCACATACAGCCAGAGTATATTCACACCAAACCATGTTCGTTTTGCAATGCATGTCCGTGCAATATCAATTAAACAGCATTCCGTAAAGTGTGAGCCCCAGTATAAATCCAATAAAACATGCATGCTCCATTCGAAATATCGGAATACTCTCATATGTATATTCGTGGAACAATAAAAGCACACATAAAGCAGATTGGTCACATTGCGCGTTTTACAACAACAATAAAGCTGCTTACAGCTTATCGCTTACCTCAAGGTGTTTCCGTTTTGAAATCTCCAGAGCTGGGTTGGTAATCCTCACCCGTCTATTGTGGATCGTGAGGAGACGAGGTGAAGTCTTGCATGCGAGTGTTATGTCTGCACAAAAGTTTACTTCATTGTAAGGCACTTAATCTTGTAATTTCTGCTGTCCTATTTAACCAGTAAATTTCAAAGAGGTTAATTTGCTGTGCGCGAATAAAATGTTTTGATGAATGTGTCGGGAGAAGTGGGTGGTAAGAATTGATTGCAAATATAAAAAGGATTTATGTGATTAGTCCCGAACGGCTCTCATTGTTTAATTGAGTCGTCGAGCCTTTGGGTCAGAAAAGTTGATTCATTCGAAATCGGTTAAATGAATTTCACATTTATTACTAAACGAGGGTAATTAATTTTCGTATTTTCCTGTTTCTTTCAGGTATTCTTCAGTCCTCGAAGACATGAATTATTGCTGCCATCATCATTCCTTATCAACGTAATTAAGTATAAGCTTTGCGAATCTTAGCAAATACGCGAACACGTTCCTTCTCATGTGTGCAAAATTAATTCCATCAGATATTGATGTTAACATACATGCACAGTGATTTGAATAAAACGAGTTTGCGCAATGAAAAATGCAGGAGAGAAAAGTTGGCGGTTCAACGTTATGAAATATTTGACAACTTAATCCTGTTAAGGTAAATTAAACTTGACATGATTTCATAATGGACCGCAAAATGAAACATTTAGAAAGATAATTTTGTCAATAGACGATACTAATCCTAATTTTTTGTAAGTAAAAGAAATTTTGAAATTTTAAGCGGAACGTTTTCAATAGAAGCACATTCAATCTTACAACGCTATCGTAACGCGTCACGTTAATTATGCAAATTTGATAGACTGTTAATACGTTACGCATTAAGAAGTTGACACACAACAGCGCTACACTCAATTTTCTGCATTTTCGGTTCAGAAAAAAGCTCTGCATCGATGAATTGATTTTTATTATTATTATTGTTATTATTATTATAGTTATCACTATTATTATTATTGTTTCCAGGGGTCCGCTGCTCGACTTTGTATATCTATATTGGCCCTTAGCTCCCCGCATTCATTTTATCCGTGACTGATGGTCCCGACAGAAGCCATGGGGACGCTAGGCCTCGATATGTTTCATTCTCCTGCTTGATTCAGCCCCAGCCACATAAAGGACTTATGAAACAGGCCTGCGCTGTCCAGCAGAAAATGTTACTCACTATATTCCTCCTCGTCGCAGACGCAACTCTTTTGGAAGCTCATTTATTTTTAATGTTTATTCAGATGTTTGTTACCTCTAAACAATACCACTAGAGTCCCCACTGCTTTTTTGATCATTCATCCTTTAATTGTCCTCAGGATGAAGTGAAAAGGCTCAGCAATGACTGCAGGCATTCTTGTATTTCTTAACCAAGCCTGTTTCTTTGCAGTAATTTTTGTCCAACTTTCATCTTACGCTTCCAATTTAACTCCATACCAACCGGCTGAACCAAGCTCTTGCCAGTTGGTCCACCCTTACGTTTCTCTTTACGGATCTTTGCCCAAAGGCCAACACTGATTTGACTTTCTTCCTGGTAGCTACAGCTTGTAGAACCAACAAGCACTACTATCGGTTTGGCATTGTTGAAGCTACCATAATTGTCTTAATATTTCTTATCTGTTGTATGGCGGTTTAGCTATCGGCTTTGTTAAAGTCGTGGTACACAAGAGTAACTTCCAGTGGTTTAAGTTACGGTTTCACTTTCTGAGATATAGTTCATATCTCGGTCTTTCCTGTTCGAAAACTTTACTCTGTATGGGTTTTTATAAAATATACTGCGGGCTTTGTTATAAACATTTCTCTCGAGAATTCGAAAAGGACCCATTCGAGGACACTTTTTATTGCTTTCATGGGCTGATAACTAACTTCCGGTAGCAATCAATTTCAATGGGATCAATTATCTTCAGCAAATGATTTACATATATGTATCTTGGTAAATATTTCAAAAAAAGGCCTTGTTTACCAAAGGCTGTTTTCTGCCCAGATGAAATAAAACTTGTGGGTAAGGCAATTATAACACAGTTCCGACAGTTAGAAGACAAGAATGAACTTGCCTATGGTAACTAAAGAATTGGCTTATATAATGCTTACATAATACAGAGCATGGTCTTCCATCAGTCAAACACAATTCTCACTATCGGACACTCTTCCATCTTCAGCAAATTGCATGCCCACCGGAGTTGTCGCAGCTTTGTTATTTCTTCTATAACTTCTAGCTCCTCTAATATTTCATACAAAACATTGTTCTATTTGGTTTCCCATAGGTCTACCTCTCGTTTGAGCTCATACTTTCCCTGATCGATTATATTCCAACTTATCCTTTACCCAAGGGCTCATTTTTTCGAAATACTGTTGCGAAGCTAGGCTGCGGCAGTCGCAGACAGTTGTTTGACAGAAATCAGTTTCTTCTTCATGTGAAAATTTGAGACCTGGTGCGCTCTGTCAGTCTGGGCTAAGTCAGGGCAGATGACTGATCGTTTGGGGGCACTGTACACCCATATTTGATTTGCATGTAAGATACTAGCCTGTTTCAAGAGGCGAAAGTTTTTAGAGGTATTTAAAATACTCCAAAAAGTCCTGTGCATAATCCAATTTTTGAACCATCAGGATAAATTTGTGTGTTGCAGCGCTAAGGCACGTCAGAATTGCTCCGGTCTGTTCTGAATAAAAAGTCCACAGCAAAATCGCTCCTACGGTTCAGTTTACTAGAAACAAAAAGAGAGATTTCTTTAAAATGAAGTGTGGCTCGTCGGTAGGAGACAGTCCTAGCATAAAATGATGTGAAAAACCTCTCCCGGTCGGATTTTTCTTGTGACAGGGAAGTTTTTAATCGTAGTGCAGTCGCTATGTGGCGCAACATCCAAGGTGTGAATAGCGGTTACCTCTGAATGTGAATATGTGAATATGAATATGATGAGAATGGAGAATGGATGTGACATCGAGTTTGGCGCAAGATTCCATTCTTAGCCTGGACCTATGCAATGTCTCATACAACGAGCTTTTGAGGTTAGAGCTACCGAAGGAGTCGCGCAGCACTACTCATACTGAGACATACTGTCAAACGGGCGCAAATCAAATTAGCTATAATACTGCGCCGAGTGAGCGAGTGGATGACATGTCACCGGTTTTGTCTAGCGCTGGAAAAAAGGGGTTCGGCATACTGACTGTTCGGGTTGGAGAAACGATCATCGAGTCGAAGGAATCAATAAAATCATAGCTTGATGATTGACTCGAAGATAAGTTACTTTGATTAGGCCCGAGCGTCAGCTAATAAGACTGCCGGGGGAGGCTCTTCTCGTGAGTACGATAGAGTCAGTACTCTTGTACAACTCGGAATCTGGGCTGAAATTTTTAGTATGGAGTCGTATCGAGAGCGTCTCTCACAGGTACAGAGGCACCGAACTTTGTGGGTACCAGCTGCATTTGTGGGTACGGCGATAGTCTCCATAATGCTACTTGCTGAAGAACGAAGGCGAGTTTACTTGCGTAGGATTCAAACGGAGAGAGAAATTGTTCGTCGATTGGAAAGAAGAAGGACCTTAGGTTTGTGGCAATCAACGTACACGGGTTACACGAACCGCGAGACAGTTCGACAGCACGACGAAACAAAAACAATTCAAAAAGAAAACAAAAAAAAAACAATTTATTAGGCAGGGTGCAGCGGTGATAAGAAGCCAAATGGTTTCAAGGTTGAGTTAAAAAAATTTAGGCCATATTAACTAAAAAAACTGGCTCTCAAAATTACTCCCATCCAGATTGCTAATGGGGTTACAAATTCCAAAAAGACGAAAAGCTCCCTTAGCTAATTAATTGACTCGAAAGTAAGCGTGTCCTATGAAACCGGAGCGGCGACAGATAAGGGCGCTACGAGAGTTAGAAAATCTTATTTGGGTTCCAAGGACATATTGCACTTTCCCTAAACTGGCGCAGTTAGTCATCGCTAGACTTTATCCACCGTTCACCATGCTGAAGAATGAACTAGTATCGTATAGATGTATAGATGATATAGAAAATAGAAAAATGAATTAAAAACAGTACAGACAATTTAAGCATCAATGTATATTCAATCTCAATTAAGCAAGATGGGACTGCTTATTAACTAATATAATTTTTCCTCAGAGGACTTTAGCATTTACAGTCTACTACAAGATTAAAAAGTCGGTCGATGCGGATTGCTTGCTTTGTTTGGGTTTCCTCGATGATTCCTAGTATATCCTTTCTACATTCGAAAATGCGAGTATAATTACATCAAAACGAGTAAGCTCAAAAAATAAGCGAAATGTTTTCAGAAATGTTAATAAACATGATACTAATATTGAAAGGTGAAACCTTGGTCTGACTCTATTGACGGAGACAGTTCTCCACTGCTCGGATTTTAAAATTGGAGGACGCGGTCAATGGACCGAGAGGCCCGTGAGGGGCGAGAATGTTACGAAAAAGAAGAAGAATGTCAAAAGATAAACAGAGACACTACTCTGACGGGACGTGTTACTACTCTGACGTAAATCTGCTCATAAAGAATGGCACCTTTGATCGCTCGTTGTCGCCGAAATCAAGTTTAAAGTAATCACATTCCCAACCAGCATTTCCAGCTGAAAAATTATAACCAATCAAAAATTTTGATAAGTCTAACCAAAGACTCCTTTATTATACTCTATGTCTACCTCCTCAGGATTGCCTTGATCTTAATCTTAGCATATTTTACTTCCGGAATCAGTCACAAAACCATTTTTTTGTATTACTTAATTTGTCTGTAAACGCAATAAAATTAAAAGATTTTGATTTAAGTTTGAAAATAAATATCTTATACCTTTTTTCATAGAAAAATCGTCTACGTATACATCCTTTTTTATGTTAGACTCAATTGCAGGTTTTTTTCCACTTCTCAACCAGAAACCTAATTGGGGCTAAAAGCCAAATGTTTAGTTTGCGTTGAATTTCCCTTTCTTACTTAGACATGACTTATAACAATGAAATGCCATTTTTTCACAAAGGAAGGAAATGTTCAAAGGAAGAATATAATGTGTTCGCCTTTAGCAAATTTATTAGCTTGAAAGCAAATAATTAGATTTCTGATTGATAGTTCGAAACACCCAAAAACAAACATCTGTTGTTGATTTCAAGCTTTTCATCTGAGCAAACCATCAAAGCAAAGCACAAACTACGTTTCAACACATTATCAACTACCACATTGCAATGATAAGTTAACTAACCTTTTCCGAGGTTAAATGTCGCTACTAACTATTTCTGGAAATCTCGTCTTTCAGAACAAAAAGCTTTATTCAATTAATTCCCTTTCGTTCGTCCTTGACGCAAACTTATAGACAACCACAGAAATATTCATGCAAACCATGATTGTAAGCGAACCTATTGTGCGACTATTGATTGTTGCATAAATGCAAGTGTAGTGCAACTTTTCCGATAGTTGTTCAATTGTTTATATTCCAATCAATAAGAAATTGTTACTGAAAATAGTTTTTCATGCTTCAGATACATACACCCACCTATTGATCTACTTTTAGCATGTAAGTGGTTCCACTTTTATGTCATAAGGTCAATTAAGTTTGTACTTCGTATTACTTCATCCCAATCAAATTTTCATAGTAATGGAGACACAAATTGTTAATATCTCTTGCAGGTATCTATGGGGGCGTACGCAGTTGGCTATAAATAAATCCATGCTACTGCGTTACGGGTTTCAAGTAGCACTTCTTCCTCCATAAACATTACGAAAGTAAATAGTCACTAAATTCGGCCAATCTAAATAAAAACGAAAGCACGAATATGTTTCATTGTAAAAATAACAAAGTTTATGGCATGAAAGTGATACTCCTATTTGTTTACTTTCATCGGTAAATGAGGGATAGATACATTCAAAGAGAGATTAATTGAAATGGTTTTGTAATGATTTCATGGCAATAGCAATCGTTGTGTATAAAGCTACGAGGTTGCATTGACATTGTGCTTAATTCACTTTTATTTTGATTTGTAGATGATTCAACAATCAGCCAAGAGCTTTCGTTTTCCTTTCCTTTTTTTGGTTTAAAATTTGGTATTCGTGATTGAATACTTTACTAGCCTAGTTTAGAAAGCAATTTAAGGATAGACCAAGAAGACATGAATGGAAGTATATAACTAAATGGCCATTTGGGTTGAGCAGAATTGGAAAACAGGATACACAATAAGAAAACTACTTCGAATTTCCTACCCCAAAATGTTAACCTCTGCATATTTACTACGTAGTTATGACGACGAAAGCGGTGAAAGCAACGAAATTACTTTCTATGCCACTCAACATGTATTTTGCTTGAATAATTTTGTTGAATTCAAACCTTAAAGGTTTGTATCTTTGTATTCATTGCTGATATGTTTTCTAACCATAAAATATTTTCACCAAATTCATTTCGATTTGGAAGGAAAATCGCAGCAAGACAGTTCGAATATACTTTATGGCCCACTTTCAAAGAGTAAGCTACGAGGAATACTCTAAAAATAATAATGATCGTATATTTGGAAAACATATAAAAATAAGAAATAAAACAGTTTAGGACATCGACAACGTCATTCTGTTTCCGCCCTTATCCTCATAATGGAAAAACCGATAGTCTCTATCTAAAGTATAGTTAGCTACTATAGTCTGAAGTGATAATTGGAGAAAAAGAAGTGAAAGTCGTAATTAAGGCAGCAATTTAATCTAGAAATTGAAAGCATTATGACTTTTGTCCTTTCTCCCAAATAGCAATGGTTTGCTTCTTTCTCCTTTATTGCGTCTATCGTTCTTATAGAATTATAGAATAATCTAATGGAAATAAATATGATTGACCTAAATTATAATCTTATAGGAATATAATTATCCTACTATCATGCTTATTGTGAATAGGCCTAGTTACGAGGTTTGTTCAAAAAGTATCGCGAATTTTGAATTTTCGCGGGCTACGTATGTTCGATTTTTGATCTTTTGGTGGCGTCATGTTGGTACTCATAACCCTCACTTATGTTGACAATTCCGGCCATTTTGAATGTCCAGTCAATTTTTGACAGTTATTGTGCGTGGACGTGTTTAAGCTTGTCTTCGATTTTCGTCTATCCCAAAAAATGGATCAAAGAATTTGTATTAAATTTTGTGTGAAGAACAACTTAAAGTGCGCGGATGCATTCAGAGAATGTTGACTATTGCATACGGCGAAGTTACTTTGGACAAAAGCAACGTTTATCGCTGGTACAAAATGTTCTCAGAGGGATCGAAAAAAGCACGCCAAGTTTGGTCGAATGTGAAGGTTTTGCTGACAGTTTTCTTCGATTGCAGGGGCGTGGTGCATTATGATTTCTTGCTGCAGGGTAGAACGGTCAATAAGGAATATTACCTTCAAGTAATGCACAATTTGCGAGAAGCTATCCGCCAGAAACACACGGATTTGTGGAAGAATAAAAATTAGCTTTTGCACCATGATAACGCCCCTGCTCACACATCGTTACTTGTGCGCGAATTTTTGGTCAAAAACAACACTCTAATAATTGCGCAGCCATCGTATTCCCCAGTCCTGGCCCCCTGTGACTTTTTCTTGTTCCCGAAACTGAAGAGGCCCATGAAAGGACGACGCTACGCCACGATTGAGGAGATAAAGACGGCATCGAAGTAGGAGCTGAACAAGATCACAAAAAATGATTTTTTTAAATGCTTCGAGGATTGGAAAAAACGTTATCACAAGTGTATAATGTCTGTCGGGGATTACTTTGAAGGGGATAAAATAGATATTCATGAATAAATAAATAATTCTTGAAAAAAACATGAAATTTGCGATACTTTTTGAACAAACCTCGTTTGTTTACCAGTTAATTATAAAATAGCAGAAACTCTCGTTATATTGAGTTGATCGATTATTAATATATTTTTCATGTTTTCAAGTAAATCTATTTATATCAACAACAAGCATTAATCATTGATAAATTGTCCATTTTATTGCAGGACCTTTTGCCATCTTTCGGCAAGTTGAAAGAGGTGAAGAGCTCCAAGAAAAAAGGTCCAACTCATTTCCAATAGCCTTATCGAAATCGAAAGTTTTACCATTTAAATGGTTTTGAAGCAGCGAAACGAATGATAGCCTGATGTTGATGAGTCAGGGCTATAGGGTGCATGTGGCATCAGTTCCGAATCGGCCTCCATTAATTTTTTACGGATAATCTAGGAGGTGCGGGATCTGGTGTTATCATGTTGGAAAATCCTTTTTTGCGATTGGCCAGGTCAGGAAGTTTTTCGTGATATTTGGGGTCAATTAGTAAAACATGATGCAGTTCACGTAATCTACCAGGTTTATGCATAACTTTTCCCAGTTTTATTTTTGTTAAATAAAAGACACAATTTCCTAAGAAACACAATTTTTTATTTAGAATACTGGCCATCGGCTTCTACACTTTTCGCCCATCTTTCAGGTAAATTCTGAATACCATGCCACTTTCAAACTTCCTCTTAATCCCTGAAGTGCTGCTCTACGAGCACGTGCTCCAGTGATGCAAAGAGGTGATAGTCAAGTCTGTGGAGTACGGTGGATGCAGAAGGATGTCCCATCCATGCTATTTCACTTTGTTTTTCACTGGTTTCGCTGTGTGTGACGGCGCGATGTCATGTAACAAAATCAATTTACCATGTTTTCTGGCCCATTGAGGCTTAACGGTTTCGCCAGGCTTCTAGGGTTCTTAATTCACAATACTACTCTGGTCACACAACATACAGAGCATGGTGTTCTTGCCGAAGCAATATGGCCTTGGTGTCAAAGGACCGGCTTCGCCAGGTGAAAGTCACTAATTTTTTCGCTCGGGTTTTCAAAATAAATCCATTTTTCGTCACCCGTCACAATTCATTGCAAATATGATTCTATCATGGCGCCGAAGTAGCATTTCACAAGCAACTTTGCAATGTTCTTTTTGACGTTAACTCAAAACCCATCTACCGAGTTCATTGGTCTAATCCATAGCTTGTAGACGTCTGCTGATTCCTGATTCCTGTACCACATTTAATGCATCTGCTAATTTCCTTTGAGTTTGAGTCAAATCTTCCTCCCAGCAATTCCTCCTCTTCGCATTTTTGTCGTTTACCAGAGCGCTCACTGTCTTTCACATTAAAACTTCCAATTTTGAATCGTCGAAGCCATGTCTTACATGTCCTAATCCATGTTCACTGTGTGTTTTTACCAGTAAACCATGACTTTAAACAATCTTTGTCCGTTGGTTAAACAAAAAAGCAATACGTGCCCCAAATGCTCTTTTTTAGGTACGAAATTCGACATTTTATCATCAACATGATAAAACAAATACACTGGTTTTGGCAGACTCAACTTGTGTATGTTTGTAGCTAAATGTCAGACGGTGGAAATTACGTCTTTGTTAAATTAATATGCTGCGTACTTTCCGCTTGCGTTATCTCTTAATAAAACCGGAAAAACTTATGCATACATCTGGTATAGGAAAAAATACGACATTAACTATCGAACAATCCAATAGATAGTCTGGAATGCTGGAATAAAATTTATGATGCATGAATTCCTATTTCCACTGCCAGCAGAAAAGTTTCGCAGTTGAAACATCAAGATTGATAACGACAAAGTCAAGACTAGGAATACTTTTTGACTTTGGAATAACTGAAAAATAGGAAAGCGAGAAAGTGGAAAGAAAGTGAGGAATCCAACAGCTCTAGTCAAATTTTTTTTTTTTCAACCAAACATTTTTGACGGAATCAAAGTGACGGACTTGCTTCAAGACCATTAAATTTCTTACTAGATTACCTTATAAATAGGTGCAGATCGATGATATAGTCATCTTTGCATCTTCGAAACAAAACTGCCAAGAATCCTTTGCAGGTCTTGAAGCCAAATAATCAACAAAATAATTTTTTTTTTCGTTTAAAGTTTCTCGTTGCCTCCATGCTTTGACACCTATCCTTACATCTGTAGTGGGTCCGTTTAAATACAGGGTGGCGCAAAAGTTTTTGTCCTTCGAAATGAAAAATCAACCTCAATAAATTAAGTAGCAAAAAAAATTTCTTCAAAGATTTTGACAAACACTATAACTTTTCTTAAGAACATAGCTTTGATACGAAAAAAATGACTATTTAAGACCCCCAATCAAACGGGTACGGAATTCAAAGAGGATTTATAGGTACGCCTAATCACAACTGAAATAAGTAGGGCCGCAATTTTTAGCGAAAATTTGATCAGGCTTAGATATTAACTCCTTTACAGTAAGAAGACGTAAGATATAAATTTTTCCAATAAGATTTGAATACTTGGAGGGAAAGTACCAAAACATTACTTTTAACGATCTTTTGTAAAAACCCTTAAAACTTTGTGAGTACAAAGAATTGAAAATGAATTTTTTCGTGGCGGTCATGGTGAAGAGCTGCAACCTCATATGCAGTATACGTAGGGTCAGCAAGAATACCGTGAAAAAATTGAAATAACCGTGAAAATTCAAGGAAACGTGGAGAATATGCAAAGAAATGGTTCGAAGAAGAATACGAAATTCAAACATGAAAAACGACTTGAACCTAATATAAAATTATAAAAAAAAAATAGAGCAGGAGTGGAGATGCGCATATCGACTAAACCAGTTAACCGCTCTCCGGAAGCCACAAAAAACGTGACGAGGCAAAACGTTGAGCGATACAAAACCTAGGATTTGCTGTTTTTTTTATTTTGACAAGTGGATAGTCGACATCCTTGTAATGAAGAGCCAATATATAATTTTTGTCAAGAGGTTCTTGTGGTAAAACATGTATGTACATACTAGGTAGAAAACACGCTCGAATAAATCTTCAATCTTCGTCTGCCGAAGCAACTCTATCCGCTTACGAGCGACTAAGTCACTAACTGTTTTAAGGACAGATATTTGATACTAGTCGCTTTCAGCCTGTGTTTCAAACCAACGCAAGGCAATATCTAAGCAAGTAAACGCTTTAGAAGCACGAATTATGTTTTTATCTTCCTTATCTGAACTTGTAGTTGATGAGGTGCTATCGGTGGCGTCAGCCTTATTAGTCGTAAGGTCTAGAATTACGCTATCCTGCATATTTAGGTACCCGGGATCTTCATCGTCGATATCCATCCCTGAGTTGAACCCCTTCTATATCACATTCTTGGCAATCGAGCTTTCTTAGCATATCTACCATTTCCGACATATCTTCCTGTATCTCATTTACACATCCACTCTGAGGATATTCCCCTATACACAAAACTTTATTCCACAGTTTTTTCAAGTTCTGTTCTTCTACACTGTCCCATGGTGCTCTGATCATGTAGGACGCGTCTTTTAAATCAATCTTTTTATGATTTCTTGTCAGGCTTTCTTCTTCCTCCTCTTCTTTTTCCAGAAGAAACTTACGTAACAATTCTTTCCTATAATACCGTTTGAAAGTCTCAATAAACCCTTGATCCTGTAATAATGAAGTTACGTTAGGTGGAAGAAACATGACTTTTATAAACTCATCTTTTTCATTCAAGATGTCATATGATGGATGAATTGGGGCGTTATCAAGAAGCAATAATGTTTTCTCTCTTTTACCTTTTGTTAATTGATGAGCTTTTACAGAGGGCATAAAAGTTTCTGTCAACAATTCCATGAAAATTGTAATATCCGTCCAAGCATTCTTTTGCGAAGTGTAAGCGATAGGCATCGCACACATATTAACGTGTTTGAAACAACGTGGTTTCTTGCTTTTACCAATTATAAGCATCGGCGATTGGTGGCTGTCAGTAGCATTAGCACAAGCGTAGGATGTAATTCGATCCGTAGTTATTTCAGGACCAGGTGCTGATAATTCACGACGCGAAGCAAGAGTTTTTCGTGGCAAAGCTTTCCAATTGAGACCGGTTTCATCTGCATTATAAACGTTTTCAAGAGCGTAATTTTCTTCCTTCTGTATATCCCTTAGTTTGATTTTGAATGAATCACCAGATAGTTTTTCTCCTTGTATTTGAAGCTCACGAACGCCATGCCTTGACTTAAATCGTTTTAACCAGCCTGTGCTTCCTTGAAAACTTGCTTGACGGTCCTACAAGTTTTTCGTTAAATTGAACTGCTTTTTCACACAGAATTAGGCCAGAAAAACGTTCTCCTTGGGATCTTTTCTGAATAAATCATCTGAATCAAGCTGGGATACGAAGTTACTTTTCCTCGTCTTTAGTTTTTTAATATCTGTAATGGTAGACTTACCAACTTAATATTCATTGGATAACTTGGTTACAGATTCGCCTCCATCTAACCGTTTATTAATCTCGCATTTATCTTTCATAGAAAGAACCACACCTTTACGTTTAGGCATTTTAAATTGTGTGTTTACTTTCACGCGGCAAAATTTAGTTTATCGACTAGCTGTTACTTGAAAGTAACACACGAGTGCAGTTAACAAGTCCCGACAAGTGCGCGAGCATTGTAGCTAGGGCGGCAGGAGAGGCACGCGCGGATCGAGCGGGCGTAGTAGATCGGTTAAGCTGTCGTTCGGTTGAGCGACGTTCGGATCGACGTTCCACTGTTGTCTTAATACACTCATTTTATTTCCTGCTTAGGCTTCTTCTTATTTGTATTAAATTTTCCACGTACTTTGATTCGTTGATCATTGTCACACACTTTGATTGTGACGATAGGATATCCTGAATGATGTTCATCTTTTGGGCATGTACGCCAAAAACAATCAAAACTAAAAACACTCAATCAGATGTGATTTGTATATCGTCGAACCCAGCTTTTACCCCTATATATCATGAAATTTTTAATATTTTAAAAACTTCGAGTCTTTAAAAGTTTTCAAAGTAACTAGAAAATGTCTAAAAATTCTAAAAATACACTTTTGAAATTCGTCTAAATATATAAAAGTCGCTTGCTTACATACAGTATGCACCATCCGTATTCGTACAGTGAAGTATTTTAAAGGAAACATTTGCAAAATGGCATTTTCATTAGTTTTTTTTTTTTTTTTTCAACAAAAAAATTGATATCATTTATTAAACAAAAACAAGCATTATTCATACAAAATTATCTCAATTCATAGCAAACTTTGCGAATAACAATCATTAACATAAAATATAAACAAAATTCAAGGTTCCATTCGTATTCGTACAGTAAGTATATATGGAGTGAAATAATAAAAATTCTTAAAACTAATATTTTGTAGGGTATCCTTTTCGTCTGATAACCTCTCTTAATCAGTTTGGAAGCGACTTGACCAGCTGTTCTGTATAAGTCGGTGATATTTTTTCCCATTCTTCGTTGAGAGCCTTTCTGAGGTCCTGAACGTTTCTAATGTCGTGCTTTTTAAGTTCTCCTTTAATTTTTGCCCACAGATTTTCTATCGGGTTAATATCTGGAGACTGGGGGGGAGTTTTGAGAACCTTAGGACAGTTGTAAAGTAACCAGAGCCTAGAATTTATAGCTGTATGTTTAGGATCGTTATCCTAGTAAAATATAAAATCATCCCTGATTCCAAGCCGCTCCGCGCTAGCGTGCAAATTAGATTTTAAAATATTGATATATTTTGTTGCATCCATTATACCATCAATACATTGCAGTTTTCCCGCCCCACCAGCTGCAAAGCACCCCCACACCATCACTGACCCACCACCAAATTTCACCGTCGATATTAAGTTTTGCGGTAACAGGCTTGTATTTTTCTTCCGCCAAATTTTTGTGACACCGTCCCATCTAATTACGTTAAATTTACTCTCATCAGTAAATATCACCCGTTTCCAGAAGGTATAGTCTTTATTCGCATATTCTCTTGCGAAATTAAGTCGCTTAATTCGGTTCACCTTACTTAAGGTTTCACTAAGGTTTCTTTCTTGCAACACAGTTAATGTAGCCATATTGTTTTATAGCACGTCGAATCGTGCTTAAGGAAATTTTCTTTTTCAAATATTTTTGAAGACTGCTGGCAATTTTCGGGGCGCTTATTTTAGGGTTACGTCCAACCAATACACTAATATATCGCTTATCTCTTTCCGTTAGCTTGCTCCGGTTCAGATTCATTGGCAAGTTTTGCAGATTATCGTTACTTTGGTACCTTTTCACAATATATTGTATTGTGGATTGTGCTCGGCTAACCATTTTGCTGATTTCTCCTAATGATTTCCCTTGACTATGTAGCGTCATAATTAGTTTTCTAGCTTCCAAAGATGTTTCACACCCCTTTCTTTCCATCTTATCTATTTACACGTAAAAAGTAAACATAAACCACTTATCACTAAGAAAATTTCTGCGAATATTTACAATATTATTACAAAAATTACGCTGGAAATAATAAATCCAATAATAGAACACTTAAGTAGTTAATAGTTACAATGTTTTCATTCGCCTGTACGAATATGAATGGAACATTCAAATCTGACACTGAATCATATGTTCATAATTTCAACAGCTGACCGCCAGCTGTCAAATATTATTTTTGCAATTAAACGATAAACAGGAGTTCATGTTATCATTGGTGCATTAACTAACCTCTGGCAAATCATAAAATCCAGGAATTTTTAAATTTACAACAAATTTCAGTACTGTACGAATACGAATGGTGCATACTGTATAATATAAAAATGAAGACATACGATTGATATTACTATTTTCAGAACAACTACCTCCTGAACATTCTTGTTTTTTATTAACTTATGCTTGTTTAACACAATTTCATTGGAATATATCTATTAGCGGAATAAGATCGAGAGTTTATTTGCTTTTTTCTAAATTCTAATACTATTGAATATATGGGATTTTCTAAAGACTTATTGAACGGTTCTTAAACAATGAATAAAAGTGTCATTCGAGAGGAGGTGATAATTTCAGCTGTTGTCTCGTGAAATCTGTTTACCAAGCCAATAACCTATGTGGATGCCAGAGTCTTCAGGTGTACTTGAAATTCAAGGGCGTCATTGATTAGAAAGAAAATTATTACTTCAGACCAGGCAACTAACTTTAAATCCATAGTTAATATGCTTATATGATCTGTGAAATGTGGCATTTGCGAAAAAAATGTGCTAAATGATCAAATTTGAAATTTAACGCTAATGTTAATCGATTTGTCTACTTTTATAGTTCAATCTCTGCTAAACTTCACAATGGAAAACTGATCACAATTTTATTTGCATACAAATTATATACTTTTGTAGATTATTCGATCAATCGATTTGAATTGCCTGTTTGATGTCATTCAGTTTTTCTGTATATTTCAAAAATAAATTTTCGAGTACGTGTTTGATGTGTTGATTTGCATGCTTGAAGTTAAAGATTCCAATCAACTTTTGAGGTCGTAAATAAATGCATATATCCGCATACGTAAATTAGATTATCGATGGTCTTTCCTCTTTAGTTTGTAGAATTTAATGTCACATATGTAGTTATCATGCTTTAGCGATAAATACGTGGGTGTGGATGATATCCACTTCCTGTTTAAACATTCACGTGCTAATGTTTTTGATTACCGGAAAAATGTTTCATATTGAACGCAGCATCTTGTATAAATCTTACCAAAGGACACCATCAATATATCGGTTTATTCAAATCACAAAAATTGAATGAATGAATAATCAAATGAATATTAGGATTAGCAATCAAATTTATAGACTGCCGTCGGGAAATTTTAACGATTATATCAATGCCTAAACATAAAATGCAAAAGACCATTCAAAATTATATCAACAAAGTTATTGTAATTGGAATTTGGAGAAATGTGCGAGCTCATTATATTAAACTTTAAATTGGATACTTAATCCTTCCCGCGAGAAATGTATCTAATTAAAAGTTTGTCGAAAACTGCTTTCATGCTGGAACATTTCACATTCAAGCCAGTGTAATCCAAATGCAACATTGAAGATATGAAAATGGATCTTTTCTTTTTTAATGTTTTATACTGTTAGGAAAGAAAATTTCATGGACAATTCAATCTACTCATTTCTGGTCCCAACCCAATACAAACTTGACTGCTTAGCTAAACTTCTCAACATTATGCTCGTTCCTCCATTTCCAGTTCATTTAAGAAAATCATTAAATCTGTTGTTGCCAAATAAACGTTGTTCCATCTGAAATTTCAGCTAAAAGCCTACAAGCAAAATGCATGAATATATTTCCACTGTGCTCATAATTGTTTAAACATTTCATCATTCAATATCGACGATTTTTGAGTGCACACAATATGTTATGTGTTTTGTTGAAATGTTTGTTTGTAATTTGATCACTTTATTTGTAGGTTCAAAGTTTCCATAGTGTTCCAGAGTTTGAATGAATCATTTTGGTAGTTGCTAACATGAGATTTATTCAATACATATATGGCTGATTGATATGTCGATATTGACTTTAGGACTGTTTAAGAGTAGGATGCATAGGCTTATTTGTTGGGACCAAGAAGATATTCAGGCGATAAGCACGAGCATGTGAAATATGATACAGAGAATATTTCGTTTCGGTACAATCGAATATTTCCTGTATTTTTATTGGTATTTCTATAAAGTTTCTCAAATTAATAAATGGTTATAATTATTTGATATGATAAATAAAGGCGATGTCAGTTGCAACGTCGGCCAACTAACTCACGTGCTGCCACAGACCGTACAGGTGATATCCACTCTATCTTCGGTGGTATGATGACAGCGAACAGAGAAAAAGTCCTCATGAAATGGTTTAATTCTAAAACCTTGTTTTTTATTGTCAGCTTTAACTGAGCGATACGAAGATCGCTTCCAATGAAGCTATTTCCCATCCACATTTTTTCAGAGGAAGTCAGTGACGGTTTATTCATTCCATATGACAGGTGCATACATTTTGGACAGTTGCTTCGAAAATAGGAGTAGGAAGTACCAGGGGTGTTAGATGAAGTTTGACGGTTTTTTCAATAAAGAAAACACTTAATTCTCAAGGGAATCTCAAAAAATTTTATTCAAAGTATTGACCATTGGAATCTACACATTTTGCCCATCTATCAGGCAAATCATGGATACCAGTCCAAAAAAAAAGTTTTCTCTTTCGAGGCAAACCATTTGACAAGCCATTTTTCGACTTCTTCAAAATTGGCGAAACGCTGCTCTGCGAGTGAGTGTCTCATCGATACGATGTTCTTCACCACTTTAGCGGTATGAGACGGTGCGTCGTCATGTTGTAGGATCACTTCGCCATGTCTTCGGGCCCATTCCGGCCTGAATCATGCGTCCGGACGCATGATTCAGCTTGATAATTTGTTGTGGTTAGCGATCCGTATTCACCGTCTTACCAGGTTTAAATAACTCGAAGTACACCACACAACACTGTTCCCACCAAACACAGAGCATTGTCTTACGGCCAAAGCGATTTGGCCTTGAAGTAGATGGGCCGGCTCACCAAGTGAAGGCCATGATTTTTTTTCGCTTCGGGTTCTCAAAATAAATCCATTTTCATCCCCCGTAACAATTCGATGCAGAAAAGATTTCCTGTCGAACGTTTGAAGCAGCGTTTCACAAATGGTTTTTCGATTTTCCATTTGTCTATCGTTCAGTTGGTGTGGCACCCATTTTCCATACTTTTGGATATTTTCCATGGCTTTTAAACCATTGACAAATTGCTCCTGGGGTCACATGTAGTGTTTGTGCCAATTGTTGTTGCGATAGGATTCGATCTTCATCCAATAATGCCTGCAATTCCTCGTCTTCGAACTTTTTAGCTGCACCAGGATGTTCACTGTCTATTAATTCGAAATCTCCACTTCTAAATTGACGAAACCATGTCTCACATGTTCTAATCACTGGAGCATGTTCACCATAAGTTTCTACCAGCAACCGATGAGCTTCAACTACTTTTTTCTTTTAATGAAATAAGAAAAGCAACAAATACCGCAAAAGCGATTTACTTGGAACGAAACTCGACATATTCACTGACATATTATTAACTATGCCGCTATTATTTTGGCAGATTGTAACTTGTGTATTTGTTAAGGTTAATGTCAATAGAAAAATATTACATAGATGCCAAATCATAGAAATGAACACATATCTCTAGCGACATCTATGAGTAAAACCGGCAAATTTCAACTAACACCCCTTTAGGCTCGTGGAAATAACAAATTTCCTAAATTTGTCCATGCGTCGCTGGGCTGAAAACTGCTTAAAGTACAATATACATCTAGGAGCCAGGAAAACTATTAGACATTCGGGATTGGGAGTTTAACTATCTAAAAGTATATACATTCAAAAATATCTTAATTTTTTTTTATTTAAAAATATCAAAGGTCCTTGGAGCACCGTAAAAAAATTCTTGTAAACAGTACCCACTGCTGTTACTTCAAAAATCATCAAAGAAAAAAAACCACAGAAATTATCAAACTAGATAGTATAGTCTAGTAGATATAGCAGATTTTGAAAATATCGATTAATAGCAAAATGGCAGACGTTTGAACATACCTAGTGATTTTCAAGGCCAAAAATTTGATATTATTTGGCCTATAAAACGAAGACCAAGTAACGAAAAAAATCTCATAATGTCTACTAGATAATTATGTGTTGGATAACTATAAAAAATTTAAAGGCAATCGGCTCATTGATTTTTCAGAAATTTGTGTTATCGGTTTTGAAATAGTGGTTTTGAGAAAAACATGAAATTTGTCCAAATCATGAAATTTGTCCACTTCCATGGATTTATCGATACTAGGCCCATAGGGTTGGTCTTCTACCGTCAACGGAATATCTATAGCCTCGGCGCCATGTTCGACATTTTTTCGTCTGTTCTGAAGCATTTCTCATTTGGCTCATCAAGATCTTCTGTTTCCAAACCAGTAGAACCTTGATACGCTCATTTCCTGCACTATAGACATTGTACTCACCCGTTTTTTTTTCGTGTCTTTCTGTAAATTTCAGGACAAAACTACAAGTTTCATCAGAATTATTTTGCTTTTCAGAACTTTGTACATGGCCAATCCTTTTTGGAACTTTTATTTTGTTCTTTTATTCGCATCATTTATTTAAAGGTGCGCTTTATATATTGAGGAGGTAATAACAGAACTTTTTTTGTAAACATGCATCTATGTCCAAGGTCAGCCATCAGCTGAAAAAAGCTAAAGAAATCGATGGTGATTGCCGCGAAGAGTTTGATTGTCTACCACGACCTGCTCTATTGGGAGTGGTTTACTCTGTATTTATTGGTGACGTTTGATGCAGTGGTTCAAGCACAGGATTTTCATCAGAATCGTTCGTCGTACGCTCATGATGTCGAAGTGTTTTACGTGGACACTTGCCGTTGAAGTCGTATCTCTTAGGGTCTCTATAAATAGGATTGAAACAATGTGCCAACCACCACCTCCACGATCTGAAACAAGTTTCATTCTTTTTTCCCGAACACCACCGGTTCATGCTGAAGGTATGTATGGGCTTCTAACCCTGTGGAAGGCTGACAGTAATCTGTCAGGGACGTCCCTCGAACCCTCGGCTCAGATGAACCTCTTTCTGCTGTCCGAGAAAAACTCTCACTTTTTTCTCTGGACACACGGGACTAATCGCCATTCCACAAAACTTCGGGTACGTGGGGTTGGCATCCCTTAACCCTTTCAGTGCCGGACGAAAATAAAGTGCCTCTGCGAGAATAAACGGCCAAAATTCACGGTTTTACTAGGGTTTGGGAAAATGCTCAGAAAAATCAAAAGAGAAACAATATTTACATGATTCAAAAAAACAGTGCGAAATAGAGGACAAAACAATTTTACTAGTTTTCTATATTCATTGAAAATTGTATACATAACAAAGGTATAAAAGATTATAAAGAAGGTAAAAGTCCAGTTTCCTCTTACGAAACGTGTTTACCCATACAAAAAGCCACCATTTCATTATAATCTTATATAGAACATTTATTAAAAAGAATATACTTTGCATTTCCGATATATTTTGTGGAAAGTTAAATAAAATATAAAATATTACATAAAGAACATAAAAACATTCATTTTATTCATTCATTCATTTCTCATTTTCATTTCACATTCTGAACATTCATTTCTCGTAATGAAAATAGATCATTTATTTTATTTATTTAATTTATTATAAATTCATTTTGCGAAAGAGTTCTCCCGAAATGCGAATAGTAAAGCACTATAAGACGCGGGCCGATATATCGGCTCTGGCAGTTCTCGCCATTGCAGCAAGAACCGATATATGGGCCTCCGGCACTAAAAGAGTTAAATACTGAAGAGACTCAACTGTATCCCAGACTTATTAGCCCCCTACGTCCCCGCGGTCCTATAGTACAAGTCTATAAGGTCCTTGTTAACGTCCGTCACAATATGAATTTCAACATATGCACATTTTATTACAACATTCTTTTCCCCACTATTAGCATGTGTACTAGTCTATCATCCACCCCTTCAACAATATTGATGATGCATTGCAAGTTTTTCGACTTTCTGACTACATTTAACATCACATAGTCTGCATGTATCATAACACTCTGTCTGTTATATCTAGTTTAGTCAATTAATCTGTCTGTCTTGCCACGGTACACAACAGATAGTACAACTTTTACGGGCATTATTTTCTTCTTTCTTTGTCAGTTCCTTGCATATCATTTTACATCCAGTCCGTCTTTTATTTAGTACTCTTCTTACTTCTTGTCAGAGCTAGTCCTCTGTCAGCATCAAATCCACTTTACAACGAATCTTCTTAGCAATTATCGTGACACGTCGGTCAGGTTTTATCCAATTTTCCCTTGGTACGCACCTGTTTCTGGCTCTTCAGAAACCCTCATCGGAGACTTTATAGGTACTCACTTTAGATTGTCATTCCCGAATGCAATCTCCAGCTATTCGTATCTCAATTTTCCATTACTTCGGTTCTTCAACTTTTCATGACACCATACAAAATAAATCAGTTCTTTAGTTCATCTGTCATCGGTTTAAAGTGCTCATAATCCACAGAAGACCAAACTAACACAAGATTTCCCAACGTTTCAAATTTTGCTTCAATCCAAATTTCGGTTATCCTACTTGGCTTCATGTCAACCTAATTGAAACAACAAGCTTCTTCCCATTTTTTCACAGGCTAGGAACTGTCATAATGGAGCCGCAAAGCCAGCTCACACCAAGAAATCATAAGTTCAGCTGATCTAATATCACCATCCGTTGTATTAGCAGATACAAAATCATGATAAATTTCTATTTTATGAAACCAATCATAGCCTTTCGCAAAATTGAGACTTTAGGGTCCGTAATCCCAAAAAGCTTCCCTAATTGAAATGTGATAACAATACGACCTGGATTATGGGGCAGCTTTGTTACTTGATCTTGACTATAATGTAATGATGATCCCAAGAAGGAGTTACAAACGATGTATTCAGTAAGGAAGATAGCTGACGATAATAATTACAGCTTTCTCTAGTGCTTTATCTATGAAGGGATGATTTTTTGTGTGCGTTTCGTATCAATCTAATAAAAAAAATGCAGGATCGCTCAAAGTGGGTTTTCCGTTTGTTACGGAAGTTACATAACCATTAAACAAATATATTATTTGGTTTTAGAGAAAGAATTTGAGATTTTTTCTTAGACTAAGTCATGATTTCAGTTTCATCCTCATCAAATATCTTCGTTGACTCAAATTTATATTTATCGTACAATTCAACAATCGAACAGAGAAGAAATTTTTGCAATATTTACTCTGTTGAATCCCATTGCCCTTGCGACGGTTCAAAGACAACTCTGGATGGTGACGTGAAAATCCGTATAACCAATCAATTCCGGCCAAATCGTAATTTTTTGTGTTGTGATCGCGTGCCATTCGGAAAGGAAGATGTCGAAAATCCCTGTTAGTTCGAATGATTGAGTTTCAAGTTCTATTAAATGCCGACAAATTAAAGTTTCTTGCGCCGCCGTTAAAATAGTTTAAAAACAGCCAAGACCTCTTTTGATGCATCCTCAATACTATCAATTCTTTTGAATTTCTTAATTCGTTCTTCCAGCGTCAATTCTGGGACCCAAAATGATCCGAGAAGCGACACGATAGCGAAAGAGCAACAAATCGACAATCCTGGAGCGACGAAACAATGAAAAAACCCTCCCTTTCCGTCTGTTCCTTCTGTTTTTTCACCTAATAATATAGGGTAATATAAGAAATTCAAACTCCTATTTCCCTCGTACGCGTTAAAAAACTTGGTATTAATCGTTTATTCATTTGGCATACCATTAACCGACTCAAAGGGGCGTTAATCAAATCGTCTGCGAGTGGTGAAAAATAATCAAATCCGCCAAATTTCCAAACGTCCCCGAAAATGTGCTGCGTTAACAGAAAATTTCAGTTAAGGTTATGGCAATTCTTCCTGAAAGCGTAAGCACAGCAAAAACACTCCCGGTCGGTTTCCCGTAGAAAGAGATAGAAAAACGATAAGTTGGTTCACATTTGTATGTCGCTTTTACCCAAAGGCTATGAGAATGGTATTCTTGTTTAACGCAATAATATAAGAATAATATTATAATAAGAAAATTTATAAGTTCAAATAAAATTCCACTTGTGTTAGTTGAATCCTGTTAAATTGGGAGTTTGTTAGAAGTTTTATCGTTTTTTACTACTTTTACTTTTTATTACTTACGCTGTTGTTGTGATCAAAATTTGATCTTCAAAAGATTAAGGCTTGACGAAAAATGATTGGACTCAAGTTCTTTGAGGCCCTGATAGCAATCAGTTGAAACAAAATTTAATTAAAGACTTAACCGGCTTAACCGTTACGTTATCATCAATGGAAATAGGATAGGATACGTCCTTTCTTTTCTGATAGGAAAATCCAGACAGTATGCGCACAATTTTAGAGAAGGGCGAAATGTTATTGGAAATGTCGAGAGAGATAATTATCCCACATTGAATGATGTTTTATACCAAACCTTCTTTATACTCAAAACCTAGGCGAAAACACATCCTTGAGAAAATGGAAAATCGCCACAGCTTACAACGCAAGAGCATTGTAAAATTAGTCGAAAAAATGTTCCAGAATTTATCAAGGCTTTGGGCTGTTTCGTTATGTACGAGGTCTGTTCAAAAAGTACCCGGAATTTTTAAATTTCGCGGGTCTGGAGAGTCCGATTGTCAAAATTTTTTTTATTGTGTTGGTATACATGCCCCTAAAGTATGATAACATTTTCAGCCATATTCACTGTTTACTTTGTCTGTGGTAGTCGCTAAGGTTCGACGTGTTTTTATGAGTTCGGCAATTTTTGCTTGTTTAAACAATGGAAGAATTGAAGAGTCAAAGAATTTGTATTAAATTTTGCGTAAAAAATTAAATAAAGTGTAACAAAGTGTGTGAAATGTTACAAAAAGCCTATGGTGAGTCTACTAAAAACAAGTGTTTACGAGTGGTATAAGCGTTTTCAAGATGGCCGCGAAGACGTTGAAGATGACGAACGCTACGGTCGACCCAGCACGTCAATAATCGATGAAAATGTGGAAAAAATGCTTATAAATGATTGCCGAATAACAATTAGAGAAGTTGCTGATGAAGTTGGCATATCAATTGGCTCATGTCATAACATTTTTTCAAAAGTTATGGGCATGAAACGAGTGGCAGCAAAATTCATTCCAAAACTGCTGAAATTTGACCAAAAAAACTGACTCAGGAGAAAAAGACTCAGGAGCTGTTAAATGACGTCAACCACGATCCAAGTTTGCTTGAAAGGGTCATAACTGGTGATGAAACATGGGTGTACGGTTATGATGTCGAAACCAAAGCACAATCGTCCACCTGGAAGCATTCAACGCCACCAAGAGCGAAAAAAGCACATCAAGTTCGATCAAATGTTATGGTTTTACTTACTGTTTTTTTCGATTATAATGGCATAGTGCATCAAGAGTTCTTACCACAAGGTCGTAGGGTTAATAAAGAGTATTACCTTGAAGTTATGGGACGTTTGCGTGAAGCAAACCGAAAAAAACGCCCCGATTTCATGGCTTTTGCACCACGATAACGCACCTGCTCACTCGTCGTTGCTTGTTCGTAATTTTTTTGACCAAAAACAATACCGTAGTCATGCCCCAACCTCCATATTCACCAGATATGGCTCCGTGTGACTTTTTCCTGTTCCCAAAGTTGAAGAGACCCATGAAAGGACGGCGTTTTTCCTCGATTGAAGAAATAAAGACCGAATCGCTGAGAGTGCTGAAGGACATACCAAAAAGTGAATATCAAAAGTGCTTCGAAGATTGGAAAAAAACGCTGGCATAAGTGTATTATATCTGGGGGGACTACTTTGAAGGGGACCACATTGATGTAGACGAATAAATAAATATTTTTTTGAAAAAACGAAAATTCCGGGTACTTTTTGAACAGACCTCGTGCACTTTTTTGTCCGACAGGAATGAAATAGTTTTTTTTTTTGTCATTCGAACGAAGTTCTGTCGCTCCCGTTTGCTTGCGAAGGATTCATCCTTCCGAGATACGTAAACAACGAAGATGGGACACCGCCGAAGTGCGTACAGTGGCTCAAAGTTTTATGGAACAGCATGGATATATAAGTTTATACTTATCTGTTACTAACATTGTTTTTATGAATTTAAGTAGTTTAATTGATATGCATTTATTATCAACAAGAAAAGGAACAAAGTTGAAATTAAAAACTAAAGAAATTGCATTTTACATATATATATACATGCTTTCCCATCATAACTTTGAGCCATTGTATGTGTGTGACACAAGAAAATAGACGGAGAACGACGGAACTTCGTTAATAGGACAAAAAACAATTTCAGACGTTCCCTCGGTTAGCTCAAACAACTCCTCTCGCCTACTGACTATGGTCAGAACTGGAGATGATGGCCTAGAAAATAGGAAGGCGTAACCTCTGCTCGCATCAACAGTCTCGACCGTTCCACATAAGAAGTGCTTCGTGCTGCAATTAATGGTTCCCCAAATAGACTTCAAGACAGAACTGAGGTAGTGAAAATATATTTTGAATCACTGTTTCTAATGAAAAATATTGAATTTCATTCTCATATATGGAATGAAAGCAGAACTAAAATCAAAATTCTATTGAAGTTGCAACAACAAATATTCAACAATTCTGAAATTTATGCACACATCACACTTTGACATGGACAACAGCATGACGACATGATTTATTATCCTCACACGCAAGCAATCGTTAATCTTGTTTTCCTCTCGAAATGTATAAATTCCCAAAATATCCTTCGGTCTTCTTGTTACCTTTAAGCCGCCCTCGCATGTCGCACATACATCAGCAACCAATTGGTTATTCCATCAGCAAATATACATTCAAACTGATTTGAAATCTTTGGGGGGAGGAATGAAACGAAAATTTTTACCAGATCATTTAACAAGACAATATATTGCTCACGAGAATATCATTCTCTTTGAAATTCAATGCCTTCCAAGTGAGGTTCAAGGGTCAAACTGAAACGATGATGATAACACAGAGTGGTGAACTGCTGAGGAACGAAATCCTTTTCACGATAGAAAATAAAAAGATATGTGAATGGTAATATGTTTCGTGTAATCTACGCCACACACAACACACGAAGATTTATTCAAAGCCTTGTATAGGAAGAGTAGTATGTTTTATTGGAGCAGAAGGAGAAAGAGCTTGGAATTGACTTGGAATACTCGAAACAGATAAAAATGCTACAGAATCCAATTTTCTGACTTGAGAATGTACATTAGCTTTACTCATCTGCAGATTGGATTGAAAGACGATGTATGTAAGCCTTGGTAACCCACGCATTTGATACGGAATTCTATCGCAACCAACAATCCTTAAACATGAATCGATAAATCCACAACAAAAGCTTCCTGAATGCCATTTGAGCCTGATGTCTACTCGACATAAGTGTACGCGAACTTGTTTCGAAGGATAACGACACGGCCATCCCCAATGCCATTTTATACCTGTAACCAATTCACATTGGACACATTTCACTTTCAAATTAGAGAAAGTATTTATTTCGTTTAAATTCTCACAAATTTCACGAGGATACGTGTTCGGAAAACAGGAAGAGAGTTTTTCAAAGGCTATTGAAGAATTTCGCATAAAATTGTAATAAAACAAGAAAAAATACAAATTTCGTTTGAATGCTTTGGGGATGAAAAGTTGAAAACGTTTGTTCAAATTTACAACATTTATTATGCTAACAATGAATAATTTTTCAGACGCCTCGAAGTTGAAAGCGTTTTATGCATTTTGCTCTTTTTTTATTTGTTCTTATTGGTACGGAGAAAGCAGAACGAAAGTGAGAGAAAATCTAATAAAATTACTGAGTCACTTTTATAACTTTATTCAAAGAACGTTGCTGAAAATTTTAATGGTAAATATGGAATTGAATAATGTTGCTTGCAATCACAAATCAATTACTTAAGGGTTTGTGCTTTTCCATGTTTCTAACTTTGATAAGATCATAAGAATAATAAAACAACAACGATACAACATGCAATAGCCTTTATCAATTTTTGTTTTCCGCGATTCAGCTCGGGGCACTGACCAGCGTTGTCGATATTATATTAGCGTGGCAATTTACTGGTAAGCTGTAAGTATAAAAGAGGGTGATGGGTAAAAATATAAAATAAAATAAAAGAAGGGTCGTAAGGTGAGGGATGATATACGAGGTTGGATGGAAAAGTTCCAAGCAAGAAAAAAAAATTTTTGGGGGACAAAAAGGAAACAGATAAGGAAAACAATTTTTATTAGTTTTTTTATTTGATTTTCTGCATGATCGCCACCGACACTATTACATTTTTTATATCGGTGTTCGCCAGCAGCAACACCTTTTTCAGAGTTTTCGAACGCTTTTGAAAATACACTTTAACACCATTGATGACCTCCTTGTTGGTAGCAAAGTTTTTTTTGACTCCGAGCCATTTTTAAGCGTGTACAGCAGGTGTTAGTCACTTAGGGGTAAATCTGTCCAAAAAAAAAATTAGGTAACAATTCGAACTACAGTTAATTGGCTTTTGCCATAACAAGGACGTAGGTATGGGCGGATGCATTTTCCTGGCGAAAGAAGACTTCCGACGCACCATGTAAAATGTACTTGTTTTCACCACATCCTTCCAACCATAATGTAACCGATAAAAGCGTCAAAAGTCCTTGTAGCAAATACAGTGAGCTTTACGAGATAGAGAGAGCTTCCAAATTAAAATACATAGGTGACCGAGGACGTCGCGATGGTTACCCTTCGGAGCCCGAATATATGTTAGAATAATTTTTAATGCACGTCTCTCCGCACCTTCGTCTCTATCTCCTCTTTCCAACATGTTTTGCTTACATTGTGACAAAAAAGTATCCGGACATTGTAATTTAAATTTCCCGGGTAAATGATATTTCAAACAAATGTATTTTGTTAAGTTGGTAGGACTATCCTTAATTAACTATGCCAATATGAGCGCGATCTATCAACCAGTTTGTTTACAGCAGTTGCTTAAGTCGGCACACCACAGTAGTTGGTTGCGATTTTCAGTATGGATAAAAATATTGAACAAAGAATTTGCCTGAAATTTTGTGTTTCTAACCAAATTTCGTGTGCGGAATCGTTGCGAATGTTGGAAAAGGCTTACGGTGATTCAGTTTTATCAAAAACACAAGCCTACGAGTGGTACAAAGCCTTCAAAGACGGTTGAGAGATCGTTAAAGACATGCCTCGTTCTGGACGACCTTCGACCTATTTAACTGAGGACGACATAAAAAAAATTAAGGATATTGTGCTTGCAAATCGTCTTGCAAGTGTTAGAGAGATGACAAGAGAGCTCGACATCTCTCGCGAGTTCGTTCGAATGATTTTAGTGGACATTTTGGGCATGAAACGCGTTCTTGCACGAGTCGTCCCGATAAAGCTGAATTTTCTTCAAAAAGAGTACCGTAAACAGGTCTCTTTGGACATGCTTCATCGTGCGAATTCCGATCCCACATTCATGGCGAGCATTATAACCGGCGATGAGACATGGGTGTATGAGTTTGACACGTAAACAAGTCAACAATATTAGGAATGGAGGGGAAAAAACGAGCCGAAACCGAAAAAACCACGCCAAAGCCGCTCAAAAATCAAGGTGATGCTCATTGTTTTTTTCGATATTCGTGGTTTGGTGCATCATGAATTCGTTCCGGAGGGACAGACGGTCAATAAGGAGTTCTATTTGGCCGTATTGAGGCGTTTGCGTGAGAACATCCGTCGAAAACGGCCGGAAGTGTGGAAGAACAATTCATGGATTTTACACAATGATAATGCACCATCGCATCGAGTCACGATTGTGACCGAATTTAAAGCCAAAAATGCAATAAACACCATCGATCAACCACCGTATTCACCGGATTTGGCTCCGAGTGACTTTTTCTTGTTCCCCAAACTGAAATTGCCGCTCCGTTGAACCCGTTTTCAGTCGATCGAAGAGATAAAACAAAATTCGCTGAAGGAGCTGCAGGCCATCCCAAAAAGTGCTTATGAAAAGTGTTTCCAGGACAGGACAAATCGTTGGCATAGGTGTATTGCATCTGATGGAGATTACTTTGGAGGCGACAAAATAAATATTGATGAATACTTACACATTTTGCGTTTTATTTACAATTTCCGGGTACTTTTTTGTCACAATGTACAAATATCAATGTATTTGGGGGAACGGTTTAATAAATTTAGATTGGGAATTCGTTAAAATGGATACGCTATTTTTCCAACGCGGCAACATCCCTGCACGACATTCCGCAGTGATGATTTCCTATTTGTAAAGGCATTCAATGGAGATTATCCCTTTTGTATCCCAAAAATACGAACAAAATAGTTCGTATGAACCTTTTATTGAGGTCTGTTCATCGGCTCCAGTGGAATGTTTGATTGCTGTTTCGTTACGTGCATGCCATGGTGATGGAAAATTTCTTATACGGTTATAACTTTTCGCAAAAAGACGTTGACATTTTCCTTTTAGATTGCTGTGTAACAGTTAAAACAAACAGATTGCCGGCATTTTTTTCTTCCCCGATTCCCTGCACAAATTTGTTTAAAATATTGCCCATATGTTTCAGTCGATATCCGAGTAGCCACATTTATTTCGCTTATTTTTTAACCTGCAGTCCTTTCTATTGGCTTTATTTTCAATATTTAATTTGCTCAATAATTTTCTGACATAGACGCGGCGCCCCAAATGTGGTGCGCTGAAATTAAGTTCTGTAATTAAATTATAAAACTCTCAGTTTAACAATGAAAGACGATGAAGAAGTAACTCCCAGCATTAAATCCATTTTGTCTTTGATTTAATCGGAGTAGTATTAGAGCATTTCGAATGAAAATATTCAATAAATGCACGTTTTGCCGATGTTTTTCATTTTTACTTCAGCCCTCGACACCAAACGAACCTTAACAGAGTAATATCCGTTTTTGTTCCCTTTCTGTCTTCTTAAGTCGAAAACTTCACCGGAAAGCCCATTGAAAAAGTGATGTGGAACTAAAGTGAACATTTTTTAGAGTTATAGAGCTTTAAAATGACATAAGATACGAATAAATTGTCTTGATTGCAATGAAATTTTATTTGATAGATAACTTTCTGTCGTTTTTAATTTGAATACCATTTCGGGAACGTGAGCGTCACGACTGGCGCGAAGGAAGCCACTCGCCAATAACGCCAATATTGTCTTCCAAATTGTCAAGCATATCGGGTTTGTCAGCCTAGACAATCGATTTGACGTACACCCAGCAGAAAAAGTCTAGCAATGTTGTGACTTTCTCCGTTTATAACGGTGTTTGGAAAATTTCTTGTGCTTGTTGATCAACCCATATACGATATGATCTCATAATATTCATGGGGAACGTTTTTATATACTGGGTAGAAGAGCGGATAAAGTGCTATAGTTATATGGTGAATTTCGAAGGTCACTTTATTCATATAGCTGAGTTCTATCTACTCTCGCATACTGACATACCTTCTGTCAAAAGAGTCTGTCAGTAAAAGTAGTAAAAAGTAAGTAAGTAAGTAATTAAGTAAAATAAAACACACATTTTACATTTAATCATCAAAATTTATTTTGTCGCCTTCAACGTATTCCCCATAAGAGGATATACACATATGCCATCGTTTATTCCATTCTTCAAATTATTTTTTATAAGCACTGTCTGGGATGGCCTTCAATTCAGGCGCCGAATTCTGTTTGATGGCTTCAATAGACTCGAAACGTGTTCTACGGAAGGGACATATTAGTTTCGGGAACAGAAAAAGTCGCACGGAGCTAAATCAGGCGAATATAGCGGTTGATGGATGGTGTTTGTCGAGTTTTTTGCCTTGTATTCCTTCACAATTGTAGCTCGGTGCGACGACGCGTTATCGTCGTGAGAAATCCAAAATCCATCCTCTTCTGAATTCGTTCACGTAAAAGCCTTATTACGCTCAAATAAAACTCCTTATTCACCGTCTGACCCTGTGGAACGAACTCATGGTGAACCACACCACGAATATCGAAGAAAACAATGAACATCACCTTGATTTTTGACCGACTTTGACGTGCTTTTTTCGGTTTCGACTCATTTTTACTGCGCCATTCGGAAGCCTGTTGACTGGTGGGAGTGTCAAATTTATACACCTATGTCTAATCACAAGTTATGATCCGCTACGTGAATGTTGGGTCGAAATTCGAGAGTTCAAGCATGTCCAAAGAATCTTGTTCACGGTACTGCTTTTGAAAAGATTGAGCTCTTTTGGAGCAAGCCGTGCAGCGACGTGTCTCATGCCTAAATGCTCAATCAAAATGGTATGAATCGACTCGTGAGAAATGTTGAGGACGGTGGCTATCTCTCTTAAGCTGGCATGACGACTTTCGACCACAATTTCATTCGCTACATTGACGTTAATTTCGGTTAGAGAGATCCAAGGTTGTCGAGAACGAGGCTTCGAAAATTTCACGTCCCTCTTTGAACGCTTTGTACCACTCATATGTACTTTGTACGGGTTTTGGATAAAATTGAATCACTATAAGGCTTTTCCAACATTGTCAATGCGTCAGCAAAAGAAATTTCGTTTGCAACACAAAATTTAAGGCTTAATCTTTGTTCAATAATTTCCATCATGTTAAAAATCGGCACGCACTAACGAGGATGACTGACTTAACCAGCTATTGTAAGCAAACTGGTTGACAGATCGCGCTCAAACTTGATATAATAAAGAATGACAGCTTTACCAACCTAACAAAACAAATTGCAAAATCCATTTAGCGTGGGCGTTTTGTTAGCGTAAATAACAAATTCCCGGTACTTTTTTGACAGAAGGTACTTGACATATTACCAGCAGTAAACAAAAGCAGTACGACTTCCATTTGCCCCCCACCACGAGTATTGAAATACTCTTAGTATAAGTTTTGTTGATGGTCCGAAAACCATTAACAAAACCTTTTAGCTTTAAAGATCTTTTTCGAAATCCAAGCACAAAATGAAGGGTGTCTTATTGATATCTTAGACTACAAGAGGTCTCTAGATTGGAATATGAGATTTGAAAATTAGCTTCAAAATACTCATAGCGTCAACTAAAATTTTAGACTATCCGGCTATTCATCTGAGCCCTGGTACATTCGGTAGTTGAGACTATCTAAACGTTCCATCAAACGTCTTCTACACATTATAAGCAAGGATCACGGGCTTAGCAACCACCAAAGGCAGTTTATTTGGTTCTGCATTTCTAGTTCCCGGTTAATAAACCTAGCTTTAACAGATAACCTTAGGGTTACAATGAATTTTTTTTGACTTTTGAACACTTTTGCGTACTTAGTGGCCGTATGGAAATTTCTTAGGAATACAGAATAAATTTAAGCACAAATAAAAATCCTTTGTATCTATAAATATCTAGAAAGCAAACCCAAATGGATATTTGATCGTGTTTTTAATAGCGAATCGCAATCATTAAAGAACGTGACGCACGTGAAACTTTTTTATAGATACGTGTATCTTTTGAAACTTCGAATACGATATGAGGTAGTCTTAAGTGTTAATAACAACTTTGGCTTTTGAAACTAGAGTCCGGTCGCATAATCTCGATTTGTTGCGAAAATTTACAGGGACTAAACTTACTAATAATAATTCTAAGCAATAGATGGTATTAATAGATCAAGTAAAGATCTCTCCAGCGCTTCAGTTGGTTATAATCATTGCTTCTTCTTGAATTCATTGCATTGAACCGACGGAATTCAAAACTAATTTGAACTCTAAGTATGTCCTTTAGTCGACAATCTTAAACGGCACACGTCTGAAGGCACTAAACGTTCCCTTCCCTAAATTCGAAGAGCGTATCCTATCCGACAATCTTAAAAAGTTTGAACACGTGCCTAAAATAGGATGTGTCATGGTGCAAACACAATAACATGCTTCAGGATTTTCTTTCCTTTCCGTCCTTGTTCACATACAACATTAAGATATTAAAAATGTTCCGAAGATCCAGGAAAACGAGCCCTTTTCAGTTCAACTGATGAATTACTCGCCCCATGCGTGTGATATCCTAAACAAACAGTGTGAGAGATTATTTAGCCGCGAAAACGTTTCCAATTGTGTTTTCCCCAATCATTCGTGGAATGCTTTTGTCATGTGTCTGCATCGATTCCCCGAGCTAAGATAAACACAACGAACTCCACTCTAGCCCCATTGATTTTCCGTTTCGTCTTAGAAAATGTAACTAATATAATCCCCTACAAGAATTGATTGGCACGTCTTGTGCATGAGCACATGTTAGAAAAGCGGTAACAATGCAAAATGGCTTTAGGTGTTATTAATAACGATATACGAGTACAATACATAAATCGCAAATTACAACAGAGAAGGCATTACAATGTCTGCACTGTTATGGCTCCAACAAATTGATGTGTTTGTCTGTGAGTAAATAGTCAATATCACCAAATGAGAATGAAATAATAAATTGATCGGAGGACATGCCACTTACATAGTTTCGTTGTCGATATGGTAAACGTTGGTAGTCAACATTGCTGAGATTGCTACAATATGGTCGAGAAATGCAACAGAAACGTGACTACTTTCATCGCTTTTGTTATTGTTGATTTGCGTTGGCAATCATGACTTTGCTACATGAACTATTAATGGAAAGGAATATGATTCGGACTTGTATCGTTTCACCAATACAATAGGAGTGAAAATGCAAATTAGAAGATCTGTGGTCAGCATGCAAATATAAACTAAGACAGCCAAGGATGTCTCACTGGTCATTAATTTATGTGAAAATCAGCAATTGCTGAAAATTGAAAAAAACCCTTGCCAAAGCAAAGTTTATTACCTGTGATTGTACTTCGAACGGGAGGTACGAAAGCCTAATGGAACCCTCATTCAATCCTTTCCATTACAACGATCCTACGCTACTCTCCACATTACAGCGTTATCTGTTCCCTTAAACACAGGCTCGCTTGCCAATCGGCAGCACGAAACGCATCCTGAAAATATTTGAGCCCTGAGTGTGTCAACACTTTCTTCTTCTTTTCCGCAATTTGGTACGTGAGATTTCGTGAGACCAAAGGTCTCGGCTTATCATGCAATTATCATCCCTGTCATTCCGAGCTGTGTCTGCCTCCTATAAGAGGGCTTCGTTTATTTCACTTGTCACTAGTTTACTTTTTACTTCTCTTTTAGCTACTGCTGGCGACACTATAAAAATTTGTCGAGCGGACAACCAATCGGAAAACATTGAGCAACAGCCATACATAAAAGCCATGTGCCATACAGCCATGTGCAAAAGTATTAGACGCTCAGTAAGAAATTTCACGTGTTTAGGCAATGGAAAACAGAAAACTGGCACAGAACTTTATTTAAAAATTAAAAGAACGGTTCTTGAGGCGAATGAAATTTCCTTTTAATAAATGAAACCGAGCAATTACCCTTATATTCCACTTTTTTGCTTTGTTTCGGATTTCGCCTGCTATTTGCCGGGTTCCTCCTTGTGTGCTCTGACCTGATTACGACAGCAACCGACGTTGATACCACCAGCCTGGAACATTTGTAATTATGATTTTTTGCCCATTGTTCATGCAAAGCTTTAAGTGGCGATTCTTTATTCAATAATGAGAGCCGCCGTATATTCTCCCTAAACATGAACCACAAATGTTCAATGGGGCTTACGCAGTATGTCCGAAAAGAAAAACTTATTTTGTAGCGCTTGTACGAGTCGTGCCACCTCTTGGACGACACCGGTACTATGTTGCTACATCCCTCTGGAGTGTCTGAGAATTTTTACACCAGTATCCGTTCATTCGTTGCCGAGATAGACGTGCTTGAGAGAACGTGTGTTTACTACACCGGTGCAAGCTCTACGATGGATGAGAAATTTGAACTTCGTGCCGCAATTTAAATTCTGCTATAAACTAAGAAAAACGTTCGCGGAATCGAAAAAAATGATCGTTTCGGCTTACGGTGAATGTGTAGTGTCGCGTACAACTGTTTACACGTGGTTCAGTCGATTCAAGAAGGGTAGACAGTCGTTAGAAAATGACGAGAGAAGGGACCGTCCATACACAAATAATTTGTGCCCCCAAGCACCACCGTCAATGCTGCGTTTTACGTAGAGGTGTTAAAACTTCTGAAGCGCCGGATTAATCGCATCAGGCCCGAGAACAAGGAACCGCGGTCGTGGAGTTTGCTGGATGACAATGCACCTGCTCATTCTTCGAACATTGTGAAGCGTTATCTCGCCAAAAGTCAGATCCCACGCATCAATCACGCCCCATACACGCCAAAACTGGCTCCAGCCGACTTTTTCCTATTTCCCAAGCTAAAAATGGCCTTGAAAGGACGATTTTTTGGAGATGTACCGAGCATTCAAGCGGCTTGCACCGAGCGTCTCACAGCGATAACTTCAGAGGAGTACCAGAGAGCCTTCGAATCACTCATGGAGCACTCAAATGAGTGTATATCTAGGGAAGGGGACTATATTGAAAGTTAACTGGAATAAATTTCTTTAGATGTAATTTTCGATTTTTTATTTCAAAAGTTCGGGAACTTTTCCGTCATACTGTGTACATGCGGTGTCTATGGGGGCCAGTCCAGTAGCTGGTATTTTCAGACATTAAAGATATTGTGAGTGACGATTAGCGTTATCTTCCCGGAATTTTACATTATTTGCATTAAAATCGCCAATATTTAGTGGAATTTATGGTCCTGGAGCTGTTTCAAGGACTTCAATGTTGTTTGACTATTCATGCGCTGTTCGCAGCTGACCATTTGTCCGACCCCACTAGCAACCATTCTACCCGGGATCATAATATTGCCCCGTAAAACTTCACTTTCGAAACGATAAATTCCGGGTTGTATTCTTCACCTATTTTCCGTATTAAATACGTAACGCCAAGTGAGTGAAACATCTAAACAAAGCCAGAAAAAAATATGTAATTTTCCATCAATTGCTTATTCGTAAATTTAATATTATTTCAGAGTTATTGTAATTATATATAAATTACACTCGCCGAACCACAAGCGTTGGACCACTGTTCCACAGACCAATGTTTGTAATTAAGATTTCAATTAAATTGTTCAGCGAGAGCCAGGGGGTTCTCCCTTGCCTTGAATCCTTAGGGACAACTTGAAGAAGTCTCCTTATAACTTCTCACTTACTTCTGTCTCTAAAAAAATTACAGCGAGCTTCAAATAAGTTTTTTTCTATATCTTGGAACATTTAGGGATCCTCACGTTCTTTTGTTATTTTCTGTCGTCCTATGCTTGTCATATTCTGATGACAACCAGTTTCCTCGAACCGTTTTAATGAGTATTGCACAGCACAATGCGAGTAATTCATTTCCGGGCTTATTTCGCTCGCAATATTCCTTGTTTAGCTAACAATTTGATTCTAAATTGCTTTTCTGCAGTCAGTACAGATTGTTCAGGTATTCTCGATGAAAAAATACAAAGTCTTTGCAAATAACGTAACAGTTTGTAACAAAAATACAGATGTTCTCTATACGAGCCCTGGCAAAATACTAAATGTTCAAATCAAAAGCAACCCGAAAGATAAAATGCACTGTTGTACCATAAAACATGCATTAATACAGGCTTAAATTTTTGTTCGTGTATTACGGAACTGAAGTGTACCGTTGGGAGTCCTAAAAGGCAGCCATCTCGTCATACAATTTTTCTAAACTCTATCAGATGAGATCAACTTAACATCTGCGCCCTAACAAAAATAGTCATGTCAGTATGATCAACTTATTAAAACACAAGAATTGGTGAAATATTGAGTAAATCTAAATCTAGTATTTAGTCAACCGTGCATGCAAGATGGTTATTACCCACAATATATTTCGTGACAGTTGCAAGGATGTAAGCGAAGGAGACATTACTGTTCATTTCCTATCTAATTGTTCGACACTCACTAGAGTTAGGCAACGAATAATAGGCAGTACAGTATGTTGAAAGTATAGTGCTTTGAAAAATTATAGACTCAAGCCTATTTTTCACATTTTTTCCAAAGTAGTTCTAGGAAATGAATTTTCATCCCTTAACATATCATTTGGGTTATCTCTGAAAAAAGTGGAAGTTATCTACCTATCTCGTTCTTCCAATCACACTAAGTTCAAGGTTAAAAATCACTGAAAACGAGTTTTGCAACTGAAAATAATCATAAACTCAGTCGCAGTTTGAAATTTCAATACTTGGAAGATTTGGAAATTAGCTTTTGTAGAAAGTTTGAATCAAGTGTGGTTTTGTAGAAATTTCGAAAAGTTTTTTTTTAATCCTAAACTGCCGCAAGTAAACAATTTATGTTTCTATGAAGAACAAAGAATTATTGCCTTGAAGAACTATGAAAAAACTCAAAAGGAAATCGCGAGTGAAATGAAAAGGTCACGAAGTGTAGTTGCAAATTTTTTGAAGCTGGGAATCGAAGAAAATTATCAAACAAAGACATTAATGATTACAAATTGCTAGTCGTTTGAAATTGGACTGTGATCCTAGTTTACTGAAAAAATAGAAACCACCAAAAAGAAGTTTCATATTTATGGGATCGAATTGCTGCCATGGCCAGCTTTAAGACCCAAACTTAACTCTAGAGAAAATTGTTTGGAATCTCTTAGCCAGGAAGGCCTAAGCCCAGAAGAAACCATCTATGGAAAATGTTGCAGAGTTGTAGCCAGGAATAATTGTAGCGTGGAATGAGATATTCGGCAGTTAGTCTTATAAACGATATCAACAGTTAATTGAGACTACGGGGTGGAGCTAGCTTCTACTAAGGAACTAGCATAATTTTCTTCCCGTACTAATTTCGTTTCAACTGAAGAAAACGTCAAAACTTGTAACAAAATACAAAGAATGGAGCACTGATCTTTCTTTCAATTTAGGATATCTACCATGCAGCTTACATATCAAATTTGTTAATGCCTAACAAAAATCTAGCGTAAAACATACACGCGAAAGTATTTCTAACCACAAATGCGGATACGACAAAGCCAAAGCTTCAAAAGGAATACAAAACAAATTGAACAAAGGCCTACAATAAAAACAAATAACAACAAGTGTACGATATTTAAATATTACAATAACTGAACAAACACGTCAGTGAATAAATTAAAAGAATTCCGCCGTCGATTATCATTTAATTCGTATCTTTGTTTACATTTCCTGTCTAGATTCATATAGGTCGCAGATATCACACATATCGAACAACAACAACTCCAATGATAACAGATAAATATATTCTATTAAATATTTTATTTTATTGCCCAGATACGCTTGTCTACATGTACATTACATAGCATGTATGCATGCATGGAATACAGATGCATGTACTCGTTGTTTATGAAGTGAAACCTCTAATATGCTGTGATATGATGTGATGCTTCTCTCCGTTTTACATACTCTTTGTTCAATGAAGTGTAATTTTAGTGTGGGAAATCTATTTTCACAAAAATGTTTCCATATGCTTGCATATGTTCATTGTAATCGTGAAAGTATCTTGCACATTTCTTGAGAATCTTCAATTCGGACGTTGACATTGCTACCGCAATATTCTTATTGCAACATGTACAAATGGACACATGTACGCAAATAAATATTTTTTTTTTCTTCAACTTTTACTTTGAGAATTTTAAATAAGTTGAAGCATGTTTTTCTCACACTGTCCAGTATGTCAGCAAATTTTTATGCATGAAGTGAACTCATGAAAACTTCTTGATAAGAAAGCAATTTTCTGGAATTCAGAGATTGGCATCTTTTGTATTGCAACTTTGTAGTAAATTACATGCAGATGTTCTTATATTATAGAAAATGTAACAACAGTGAAAGAAAGACGAATAACAGCAGAAATACAACTGAAAAGAGTAGAAGTTAAATTAAAATAGTAAATAGTTAGTTTCATAAAAAAGACAAAAAAGAAACAAACACATGGGTTCAAAAAATAATCAAAAATTCCATTGACAATGACCTGCAGCAGCTGTTCCACCCATTGTTTGGCACAACAAGGAAAACTTACATTAAATCAGGCTTGTTCCTCTTGTCCTCCATTCGTTAATATGTTTATCTGTTTTTGTAGCTCTTATGTGAACTGAATTACCACAAGGGTACTCAAAGTTTATTCTTCTTCATTGTATCCATATATAAACAGAGAATCCTTTATTTTCTTTATGAAACACCAAATTGATTTGTAGAAATATAAAAATATTTATTTATGAACACGCACCCAAATAAAAGACGCGCATTTTACGAGGGAAGCACATGGCGCTCATGGCGCCCTATATTGTGTAGAAATTTTTCCAATAATGCTTTGATTGTTGATTGGCGTTCAACAGAGTACGCCGTAAAAGCACAGTTTCCTACTTCTGAGTTTTAATCTCCATACGTCTTTTCTTCATAGAGAACTGTATGTCATCAACCATTCCTTGAAGATTCTCTTGAACCACGGAGGATTTCTTGTCTCTTATGAAGGGAGACCTTTAGTTTGCCGTGAGAGCTCACCTATCTTATTGGTTGATTGATTAATATTATAGAGGTTAGGAAGTGTGCTGATAAGATAAAGAAAAGCGATGATCTTGCCGTCCTAAAAAACCATTCAACACCTTGAACTCCTGAACTTGATAACATATGTTACTTATCATGAAAAATTAGACTTAAGGAGCTTAAAAATATGTTCATTGAGCCGTACTGAGTCGAAACATTCCTGCATATCTTGGAAGCATGCATTCTATACTCTTGTCCAACATTGCCTTATTTATTGCATGTATTGTTAAACGGTCAGTTCAAAATCCAAACTGACAATTCAGCAATATATCTCAACTCGTGAGTACTACGAGTACAGTGTCTGACTGAGACTACCCAAAACATCTTACAAACATTCGGCAGCAAACGAATTGGTCTATAGTTCTTCGGATGAGACGTGGTCTTACCATTTTCATTATCATCATTGCACTCGCTTCAATCCCTACTCTAGCCACAAACGCGTTCGTCCATCAGAGTATTGAGAATTCGCTGAAAAGGATGAGATCTTTTTTCAAAAATGTGGTTCAATTGGTAGTTATTATTTTCAGTTCAAATTTGCTGAGCTGTCTATATATCTCCAATATATTTTTAAAAAAATCCTGATTGACGCTGACATTGTGCCTTTCCTCCTTATTCTTTGAAATGACCAAATGACACTAAATTTTGCACAATCTTTGCGATTTAGCAAAGCGAAAAATTATCGTATCGCCAGGGCTCTTGTCATCTTTTACTTTCTTTGGTGAAGAGTTTTCAGTATAGTTCACAGCGTTTGCATTTTCATTGTTGTATTTGAATTTATAAGTTTTCTTTCTTTGGCTAAATTTTCTGTTGCATTTCAGAAAACAGCTTGTAGCTCTTCTATTTTCTAACTTTGATATACGCCCAAATCATTTGGATAGGGTTGGCATCGGATCGGATTGTCCTGCAACCACTCTTCGACCTTTGAGGTAATTGTCCATCTAGATTGATGCCGTTGTCAAAAATTTTGATTGTATCCAGATGAGAAACAGCATGTAAACTCGCTTTTCTGTAACATTTCCGAACGATATTTCTAAGAAATAGTGTTTCACGGAGAGTTGAAAGAATGTTGTCACTTGTCAATCAGGCAGATGATAACGAAAATTTTACCTCAGAAAATATTTTATGGCGTCCATTTCGATGTTTTCCTTGATCTTAGTTAGACATTTTAATGTGAACTTTTCACTCAACTACAGCTAGTTCATAGTATTTGCAAGGAAATGCCTAAGAATGGTGACGTCTAATATTCCTACAGCTTTTTGTTTTCTGCAGGCTTATAACTTCAGAACGATTGCTGGAATTTTTTGGTGCTCAAAATTGGTTTTATAAAATATGTTTCAAATAATCTTTTAAACTTTCGGGGAAACATTAAATTCTAAGCAACGTGTATACAAGACGATCACATTTTATCTAATTTTTGTATTTCAAAGATTATGGAAAGGAATTAGTGCATCACATTTCGAATATTCTGCTTTCATTTAAGTATGCTGAATTGATAACTTTTTATAACTATATTATAGATTATCGATACTGTTACGTTTAACTTGCTTCGCCGAATGGTACCTGTAAACGATAACTTTAGCGTCTCAAAAATTGTCATCTCATTTTTCCATACAAGGAATACATTTCACCAAAATCGGCGAAGAGATAACTCGTTAACATTCTATTGAGAGTACAAATTAATTCGGTCCGTTTTTTTGTGGTCAAAAATGCATTTATTTCAAAATAAGAAGAATTGAAAGATTCATCAAAGTATCGTCCATCGCTAGTTACTACTTTTTCCCACCTCTCAGGCAATTTTTGAATTCCCTCTCGAAAAAATGTCTCGTCTTTTGAGGTGATCCAAATTAGAAGCCAATTTTCGATTTCTGCGAAAGATGTGAACCTATGACCAGCCAAATCGTGTTGCATCCGTCGGAACAACCAGTAATCAGAAGGAGCAATGTCCGGAGAATACGGCGGGTGCGGCAAAATATCCCACTTGAGCGTTTCCAAATATTTTTTCACGACTTTTGCGACATGATGCCGAGCGTTGTCATGCAGGAGAATAACTTTGTCATGTCTTTGCTTGTATTCCGGCCGTTTTTCTCGTAATGCACGGCTCAAACGCATCAATTGCAGCCTATACCGATCGCCCGTTATGGTCTCGCCAGGTTGTAGCAGCTCATAGTACACAACATCCTTTTGGTCCCACCAGATACACAACAAGACCTTCGAACCATGAATATTCGGCTTTGGTGTTAATGTTGAGGTCGATGGCAACGATTGACCGGGCATAGCGTAGTATTTTTTCTTCTTGGGGTTATCATAGAATTCCCATTTTTCGTCCCCAGTAATAATTCGATGTAAAAAACCTTTTCTTTGTTGCCTTTGAATCAGCTGCTCGCAAGTGAAAAGTCGCCGTTCAATATCTCTCAGTTTCAGTTCATAAGGAACCCAATTGCCTTGCTTTTGAATCATTCCCATGAATTTTAACCGTACAGAAACTGCTTGTTGTGTCACTTCTAAAGATTCTGCAAGCTCCTCTTGCGTTTGACTCGGATCTTCATCGAGCAATGCCTCAAACTGTTTGTCTTCGAATTTTTCTGGTTGTCCAGAGCGAACTTGTCTTCAACGCTGAAATCTCCATTCTTGAAACGTCGAAACTATTCCCTACATGATTTATCAGTTGGAGCATTGTCACCATAAACTTCCACAAGCATTCGATGCGCTTCAACTGCACTTTTCTTCCAATTAAAACAGAAAACTAAAACCTCCCGCAAATGCTGCTTAGTTAACACAAAATTGCTCATAATTAACACAGTGAAAAACAAGGTTTTTTTTAAAAACTCTAAGCAATATGAACTGAATATTATTGACAGATGTCTAACGTTTCTAAAACTATCGACATCAGCTGTTATTATTCAATATTCATAACAGCCAGAGCCATCTTTTGAAAACGGACCGAAATAATTTGTACTCCCAATATCAAAAACGAAAAACTCTAACTGCATCCTAATCAACACGTAAAGTGAACAAATTACTCTGTCTTTATATTTGCATTTTAAATATATTCTTGTCTTGGTATTGAGCGAGTCTATATCAATATGTTGAAGAAAAGAATTGGATCCATTTTTTCTTCCTAGTTACTTCAATTCTTTTTGGAGCAAATCATCGCATGTAAAGTAAGGCTATCTATCTACCTATCTATCTATCTATCTATCTATCTATCTATCTACCTATGTATTTATCTATTGTCAACCTACGAACGACTCCTCGGTGTGCACAGTGAGGTATTCTTTCACACCACAAAATCTTTATCACTGCATCAAAAGCTTTGGAATTATACGAATGATATCACGAGCCTAATCGGGGGGAAGTAGTAAGGGCCATTATATGATATAATAATATAGGAGGCAGTTCAAATTGTATAAAACTGGTACGAGGGAAAAAATTCAATCCCGAAAATTATGCTGGTAGCATTTACGTAACCGAAAAAATGACCAACTTCGCTTGATATATAAAGGTGATCTCACAAGTATTTGACCCAACAAAAAACATCAAAATCTTCAAAAAAAATATATATTAGTCATTCAACATCATCTTATTTCAGCTCTATAAACTTTTCCCAGCAATATCGAATAAGTTCGATATCATTTTTATAAGAAGACCTGTCTTGCTCCTCACTTTTTCAAGTTTGTGAACAGAAACTAATCTGAGATATCACAAATAAAGTGCATGAGATAGCAATTCAAATTTTATTTAATTAAATTTGGCCATTGCAATATTTGCTTTGCGAACTGTTGCATTAGCGTGATGAAACATTTTCTTATTAGCCAAATACTCCCGTTTTTATTTAATTTCTTCAATACGTTGCGATAAGTTCGCGTAAATCTCACCGTCGATAGATTTTCTTATTTCAAGTCAATGAAAATCCAATTGAAATGTAAATCCAATTGAAATGTAAATCCAATTGAAATGTAAATCCTATGCGCATCATTAAAACTGACGCCATGACCAAGTCTGCAGATGGAACGGACTTCGCCTTCTTTCGAGCCGGTTCTCCTTCTCAGTCCGTGATTCAATGCACCCATGTTCGATACATGGTTATTAAAAAGACTTTGCTGGTGTGAAACTTCGTTAAAAACTCAATTGAACCTTCTTCACGACACGGTTTTTGCTCAAGTGACGGCAAACGCTGCACCGATCTCTCATACTGCTTTCTTTCGTTCAAATTTTCAGATGATATACGATGTACCGCATTTTTTTATATTGCCTAATACCATAATGCAAAATGCCATAAAAACTGAAATTTCGTAACGCCTACTATACTATATCTACTATGTCCAATACCGCTTGACTTTGTTCACCAATTCTGAAGTCGTCACCTCATTTGGTTGACCATTGCTCATTTTGGCAGCAGGGACGGCCTCATTTAAACTCTGCTAGAGAGAAGAATCTAATTCAGTTTCTATAATAGTTGGGCTGATGCCTTTCAAATAAAAGTATTGTATCACAAAACAATGACCAAGTTTCTTCATTTTCATAAATTCACTGAAACCAACCATGGCTGTCAAAAAAATAACGCGAAATCTTCACACTTGAAATATGTAGTTTTTAAAACATTTATATTTTTCAAACAAGTATCGCAATGTCTAAGTTAAGCCGGGTACTTATGGGACCACCCTCGTTTTTTAGTGCACTGACAATAAGATTCTCATGACACAACTTTAGTCTTCTGCTCCATATCTATATCATCAATTGCTTCACTATACTTCTGTCAGTGTAAGATACAGTATCGACATCTACAATGTCAAGAAAGTTCTACCAAGGAAAAAAGAAGGATCATCAAATTAAGTATAAAAGTCAAGTAAAACTAACTGATTTTTACCCATTTTTCTGTGCACCGGCCTATCGCATAATAGCAGCGTTAAGTTTTTATTTAATTTGTTCTTACTTTGATCGAGAGCGTTGAATGACAGGAAGAAATCAAGCCTTGAATTCCACATGCTCCTCATAACGCCGAATACAATTACATGATATTCGGATGCACTCAAGATTAAGAAAGAACAACAATCTTAATATTTGAGCCAGGTACTAAATTTTTGAAGTGATCTTAAGTCTACCAAGCGTCTTTCTGGCTAAAATCTATGCTATTTGATAATCTTTATACGTTACTATCTTGTAAATACACAGTTTTTCCACTAGGTCTATTACGAAGAGTTATGTCAGATAGGACATGTGAAAGCTATAGGTTCTGAAGGGGTGTGGAGTGAGTTGATTTTTCTGCATTCTCACGGGGAGTTGCACACTCGTGGGTTATTTCATAAAAGTGGATTTGAAATCAAACGGTGGAAGAGACTCAAAAACATTTAACCTTCCCTTGCAAAAGCTGGATACTCTGGGAAGACTTCCTTGTCGAAAAAGAATCTGGGCAGCGACTCGGAAACCGAGACAGATCATGAACTTTTATTGAGAAGATTGACACGCTTAGAATTCTTTACATGCACCAGAAACGGGAGCACAGCATACTTCTGGACACAAGTTCAGGATCTGTATGTTCCTCTATCTATCAGGACTTCACATGCGACTATGTTATTTCGTTCAAAATCGTACTTGAAAAATTATCTATTTCATTCACTTTAAACGCTTCTAATACAATTATCTTTGCCTAAAATTATATAAAAATATTTCCAAAACCAATTTTTCTTTTATATACTTCCATCTTAAATATTTTTTTCCTTTTCTTTTTCCAGGCAAAATTACACATCAGTTTAAAACATCACCAGTAAAACCTCTGTCAATCGCAATTTAAAATGCTCAACTAAAATTAATCAAAGAAATTAAATTGATTAGTCTCACCGTTGAGAAATTTGAACTGACCACTGAACAATATTCTGTAGTTGAATCGTTTCATCGTTTCGTAGATAATTGAATTATATTAAATAATGTCGTCACGATCACGTGAAAAAGTTACTGCAGTAATTAGGAAACTTTTTAAAAATACCGATAAAAATGATACTGGCGGAGAGGGTGCAGCTAATGGTGCCAGTGGATCATCAGGATCGCCTGGAAGACGTTTGAGAAGGTTTATATACCAATTGAAACGTTTCATCAATTTGCTCATCAATTTTTATAACTTTTATAGGGGAGTTTCGCCAGCATCAAGTAGTGCTCCTCCCAGTTCAACGGCATCAAAACCTGTAGAAAAGACAATAAGAGCGCGACGACTAATGAAGGAGTATCGAGAAATCCAAAAGACGCAAAATTCAAGTCCAAATCCTATATTTACGGTAAATTGTTTATATGTATTTTGTTAATTGGTTTCGAAATTATAGCGACCAAAATTCAATCAAAAGCTCCTCTGAACATTTTATATTGTCATATTTATTTTACTATCTCATTTGTTGATTTTATTTATGTGATTATTTATCTATAGAATCAATATTATTATTATTATTATTAATAATTATCATTATTATTATTATTAGCTATTTTAATTATTTGTTTCGCTACAAAAATTTATTAATATTAGTTACAATATAATGATTTATTTTCTTTTGTATTGCCAGGTTGAGCTGGTAAATGATAACCTTTATGAATGGCACGCCCGATTGTGCGTTGTCGATCCAGATTCACCGCTAGCAGAAGATATGGCCGAACTGAATATTCCTCATATTTTATTACATTTAATTTTCCCCGACAACTTTCCATTTGCACCGCCATTCATGCGTGTTGTTGAGCCACGAATAGAGAAAGGTTTTGTAATGGAAGGTGGCGCTATATGTATGGAACTGTTAACACCTCGTGGATGGGCTAGTGCATATACAGTGGAGGCGGTTCTTATGCAATTTGCAGCCAGTTTAGTTAAAGGTCAGGGAAGGATAGCAAGAAAAGCAAAAAGTACAAAAGAGTTTAGTAGGTGAGTTTCACTGAATATTCAAATCATTAATTTTTTTTTTATTATCAAAAACGACCTCTCACCACTTCATATTTCAATTTTTCAGGCGATCTGCTGAAGAAGCGTTTCGATCACTTGTGAAAACGCATGAAAAGTATGGTTGGGTTACACCAGCGCTTTCAGATGGCTAAAAGTGTTCCGTGATAATAAAGCTCAAAGATATAAACCCAGTATTTATGGATTGATTAATTTTATGTAAGTATGCTTTACATGTCATACAATGCCACTCCATAAAAGTTTTAATTGATATTTCTTAAAATATTTGAAAATTATACAAATTAATTTTATTGGAGGATTTGATGAAACCGCCAGTTCGACAGATATTGCCATATGAATCCTTTTTTTTCACAGCAAAATCGGAAAGTTTAAATTCCGAATTCATATGATGGCCCAAAATATAGTGGGTCGAAAACTATCCGCTCGCCAGTGAATTTTATAAATTTACTACTACAAAATCCAAACTTCTAGCACTAAAAGATATTTTACTTAAGCCGCTTAAGGATGCTCAAGTTCTCTAACGAATTATATAAACAAAAAGATATTTCCATGTTATACTTGAACAGTGAGAAAAAATAATAGGTTCTAGATAAATTTTATGCATCCAAAATTTATCCGCTCAATTTGAGCAACGTCTGAAATAAATAGATAAATTTACAAGTTTTTCTGTACAGTCTTTCCTTACATATGATTACATGTTTGAGTTTTATCGGTACAGAATCTACTAAATTTTGTCCTACAGCACTGGTTATATTTCCCCACTCAGCTACAGCTGCTTTTAAATTTGTTTTATTTCGAATATTATAATTAAGTTTATTATTATCCAATGTGTCCCACAAATTGGCAATTGGATTGATGTCTGAAAATCGTTGCGGAGTCTTAATACATTTTGCGTATTACAAAGTAGCCACATGTTAATATTCCTTGTCGTATGCTTGGGTCGCTGACTAGACCAATTTATTCAACGCTACTAATGTTGATTGAGAATTTTTGTATATACTCGTATTATTTCAAAATGCAAATTTCCAACACCTTGTGACTCTTACAGCCCCATGCTAAAACGAAGCCCCTCCATGCTTAAATTAAGACTTTAAGTTTTGCGCTTGTAGTTCCGCATTCTACTGCCACCAGACAATGCACTTACCGACTGAGGCATAAATATTTAATTGACTTTACTTAAACTAATACTCGGAATATATAACATTGTTTTTGAAAAAAAATTTTAGAGCATTTTCTTCTGTCTACTCTGACATGATATCCAGCATCATAGAGTTCATTACTCAAATCTTCTGGAATCCAGTTTCAACTTCACTTGTTATTTTCACAGAACCATTTTAAGGGTCCTTTTTTCACACAATTTAGAATGTTTTTTTTTTCAATAAATTTCTGCGTTTGGCTCGATCTAGGAGCATTTCTTGAACGTGTCCTGATAAAATACTTGTTAATGTCGAACCTTTGAATAAGATGTTTAAACAATTTCTCTCAACTCCCCGAAACCAATTTCCTTAACATCTAAGGTTCACAATAATTTTCATTTTTATCGTTTTATTTTGTTTGCGGCCCATTTCCACTTTGAGATTAGAGTAAAATTCTTAACTTGCCACTCTCGTGCACTAAATTTAACATTCACCAAGCGACAAGACTCTAGAATGAACTCGGTATTTTCCGCATAAATTAGTCGCCTAAAAATTACCGTTTTCTTCAGTTAAGTTGGTGAAGTGAGCGAATATTTTTAAGGATGCATAAACGTGAACTAGAACCTTTTAAATTTCTCATTTTTGCTGAGTAACTTTTTTTAATTTATTTTATTCATTAGATTACAAGACTGTCTATATACGCCCTAAGTTAAATATCGTTTAGTGTAATAGTATGAATTTCCTAGTAATAAATTCATAAAATTCATCAGTGACTGAATGCTTTTTGAAGCCAGTGTATAATATTATATAAAAATATTACTAAACTTTCCAAGCAGGCTAGGGAACATTTTTAAACGTTCTCCTTTTCCAATATTAATTTATAATCGACACACAAAAGAGAGAATATTCAACAAAATGCAGAAGAGAAGAATAAATAGTTTGTATTTTGTTGGAATTCTAAGCTGCAATTTGCCGCAATCAAACCAAACAGGACTAGCCGTTAAAAAAGTTATTTAAGGGGAAAATAAAGTGCTAAATCATAAATCCTCAATATTTTCCGACTTAATTTTTATACATGATGTGCGTTGCAGCACTGTAAAAGTACCCTTGTCCATAGAAAGCTTGCAGACGATCTCCACAATTTAGGCTGTTTAGCTTATATGAAATCAAAAAACGAAACGTCTCAAATTTTTTCAATCATTGTAGCACTATTGATTGAACTAGGATCATTAAACTAGGATCTAGGACAATATAATTATTAAACTAAGGACTAGGATCAGGAAATTGATTGATTGATATGTTTTTCAAAATAAATTTTCAAATTTCATGTTCTTTCTTGCATTTATTTTATTATTAAAATATATTGTTGAAATATGATTGAAAGTATTGAATCTTTACTCATCATTATTCGGCTCTGCCTGGTTCATAGAGGACTCCTGCTACTTCTTCTTCTTGGTGGTCTCTGAAATCCGCTTGCTCTGCTCTCACTTGAATCCTGGCTTTTTTTATGCAACCACTCACGCGTCGTTTGGAGCGGGCGATACCTATCCCATAGTGACAGTGTACTAGCATGTCCCATGCAGCTAATTGAACATTCTATCGACACGAATTTTATAGTATCTTTCATAGAAGAAAATCATAGACATAAATGTTGCAATCGCAACAATTGCGTCGTCGAATCGTACATATTCTGAAGCAAAATACCGGATTAGTTCTTTCAGGGATTCTTTAATGTTCGATGTCTTCCTTAACATCGAATCAAAAGATCTTCTCATGAAAAATCTTCAAAGACATTTTTGATGGTTGCTTGAATTTCGGTCTTAATCCTAGCTCCAACTTGCGCCCTAAGCATCAGCTCAGCTCACCCTCTAGGCAGTTTCGCTCTGTGGGTTTTCATCTGGTGGCTTTTTATAAAAGTAAGCTGTGCAAACTCGTCTATTCAACAAAATTTGGATACCAGCCATTTGCTAATCCAATGTAGAAGAATGTAGTCATCACATTGATGCTGTTCCCAATCGGTGCGCCTTTGGTATCTTTATTCATTTTTAACATTAAGTAGTTCGCCGCCACTGTCTCTACATGGCCCACGAAATTTTCTATGATACTGAAGACGTTCCCTATGCCCCACCATTTGAAACTCCAGGAAAAGTATCATTGTCTTCATCCCCCATGTATGTTTAGTAAATTATGTCATGTTAATCCATTGATCTCAATAACCTTTACGTGATGGCATATCTTTCCATCTTACTTGAGCTCTCAAAATCACTCACTCTGCATCCAATTTGATTAGCTTCATACCATATTTTGTACGCTGCTAGATCAGTATCTTTTTTGCTCTTCTACAGATTACATCTACTACAAAAACAGTCGAGAATCAGAGAGACAGAGACATCTGGCACTTTCCCGGTGTACGTTCTAACTAAAGGAGGGAACCAAAAAGTAAAGACAAATCTCGTTTCTTCCATGTAACATTCGCGCTTTTTTGTTCACGATATAGTCTTATGTTGCAACAAATAGAATCAAAAAGGAAAAATCCGGCCACATGAATATTTTTCGGGAGCGCGTACTATGTAGAACTCCCAATACCTCAACATAAGTCCATGAGACTTCAAAAAAATTGTTTCCTTCTTTGCATGAGACGACAAGAAAGATTCACTCGTTAGTGTCCAAATCTTAATAACCACATTACAAGAACAAAACAGCGATTAATTCTACATTAGTTCTGAAGTAATCATATGTCACGAATTGACGAGCCGCTGTGTCTCATCCTTGCACAATTGAATTATTTTGAAATCTAAACCTCGTAAGGTCGACTATGTGAAAGACATCACTGTTATATTCTATACTTATGACATTTGCATAGATCGCAAAAATAGTGGGACAAACTCCTGAATAAAATACACGAAAATTGAGGGAACGGGCACTTCCATGTCTATACCGTTTTTGACTTTTTGACCCAAAGCTGATGACATTTACGTTTTCCTTTCTACTGCACGCCGATTCCCACGAAAGTTCCGATTCTTTGACCGAACAGGATGAATATTAGCGAACTTGCTTTCTTTTCTAGCTCATTGCGAAAACGAACAACTTACGAAAAGACCGATCTCTAATTTGGATTATAAGGAGCGGCTGTTTTATGGCTTTTCCCTCTAAGTTATCTTTGTTGATATCAATGACTTTATTAAGTCTCCTATTAACATTTTTGTCATTAATTGTAAAACCACTACCTACTCTTGGAAAACAAGGTAGGTAGCCGTAGAAGGCTAATCTTGTCAGGTATTGCCAGGACTATCCTCGACCCAGACCTTCCAACATCTGCTTTAGCGTTGGTCGAATCGACACCAGTATTTGAATATCTGAGCGTTCTGATAGACTCGAAGATGAGTTTTCTCAGCAAATGAGGGCAACAGCTGGTAAGGTGGCGCGTGTAACGGCCACCTCACTCTGTTGAATCCTAACGAGCACTGTAAGGTCTTATGGGACAAAACTATGGAGCCATGCTCTGAGCCGTAGTCACACCGAAGACGGTTGAGGAAATAAGGAACGTTGTGAATTGCATACGCATACCGAATAATATCCCGAATGATCGTGTCGGCGATCGCAGGGTGGTATCCATCGCTATGCTAGCAAGGGCATCAGTGAAGATAATAGAAAATAGGTTGCCGAGGTTGAAAGAGCGTTGTCTTTCACAGCGATTGGGAACAATTATAGGAGTGCGACACAGAGAGAAAGTGTACTGTCCAGGACTCAATTGACCGCACGGTTAGGCTGATTTCTACTTGACTCAGCACTTGATCTGGCTTCGATATGTCAAGAAGAACCTAGACAAGATTGATAGGCCACGGTCCTCCAACTGAATTTTTTGTATGAGAACAGTTAATAACTCCTGTCACGCGTTTTTTAAGTTGCGCAAGATGGAGTAAATATATATTAGAATTGGCTCTTTCCGGAATCCATAGTCGTGGGAATGACAAATGGTATTGCATGGAACATTATGCTCGGGCATTCCTCACAGTTTATAATCCGCGAGCTCGGACTCCTACACTCAGGACGTAAATTGATTTCACTTCCCTGATACAAACAAAAACAACATTATCATAAGAAAAAACATACAAATTTGCCAAATTATAAGAATGAAAGTTTCAACTGCTAAAGGGCAGTTAAGGACTAATCATTATTTCTTCATTTATTGTATATGCACTGAATTAAATGAATTTAATTATCATATCAAATATATCAAATGAATTAATGCATTACCATTTTTAAATGATATTCGATCTTTGTTTGATTTCCTCAGCTTTTAGATGAAAACTGTTTTTTTTTCTCATTTCAGGTTAAAATTAAAAATGATCTCGTTGTGAATGCCGTATTTTTTTTAAAGGAATGAATGAAGCAAAATGTTTATATTATTTCAATTAAGTGATGGGTATAAAAGAAAATGTGTTAAAAAATATCAATAGGAAATTTGTATAAACATGAAAATACATTCTTGCAAAAAACAAAAGAAAAATCAAACAAAAGCACAAAAAATGTCCCTTTCTACAAAGGAGAAATGCTTCATCTCAATTATATTTGTGAAACTTTAGAAGAATGTAAGTATAACTCGTAAAAACAAAACAAAAGAAAACCAATCTCTTCTATTTGACATGCTACGTACTATATTTCGTAGACTACATTCAAACTTACAACTTACTCCTAACCTAACTTTTAGATCATAACAACTGCATGTGTATCTTTGTAATTTTAAACAATTTTCATAAAAAAACCTATTTACACATACTGCATCTCATACTACAACAACTATTGTACTCTATTGTCTATTACCTTTAAATACTTTTGAAAGAAACGAACACCACAATTAGCGCCCTGCAACATTGATTTATACTAATCAATGTGTGATGTTAAAATCAAGCGAGAAGATATAAATATTTGTAAAAAAAAAAACAGAGAACAGACAAAAAGAAAAAAACATGAATTATATATTATTATTATATACAATGTGCGTATTCTATTTGAAGAATTTACTAGTTTTGTGAATTTTTTCGTTGAGTATTGTTGAAACGAAATGTGAAAATTTGAAAACACAACCAAATTGTTTACCCACAAAGAAGTTAATGTTGCATCAAGTATGCATGCCAAATGCCAAAATACTTATAAGAACATTATTAATCAGACTTTAGAGCTAAGACAGTATGTAAGTGTAAAATATGGAAAAATAATGAAATGGAAGTACTCAAAAGTTAAACAGACTAAAAAGTTGTAAGTAGTAGTAATAGAATCTAAGCAAAAAGAGCAAACAGGAAGAAATGAAAAAAATATAAATAAAACAATTGTATGTTAACATTGAAGAAGACAGTGAATATATTATAAACGTTTGTTTGGTATCAAGATTGTGTTTATTTTCGTTAGACATGGTAAGCCATAAATATTAACAATGTGATAAATGTTAGGTTCTATTTATATGACTTCTAGGTGATTTACTCAGTCTGAAGCTTGTTTTGTATTCAAAGCATCATTTACCATTGATCTTCTGCGAAACATGCGAATAATAACAAATAATAGTATTTACTATGATTAGATACAAAATAGATAGACTAGATACTCTGATAAATATAGTCTACAAGACGATTTGCGTAAGGTGTGAATAAATTATATGAGGCAAAGGGAATTAAAAGCGAAAAATGTAACAAATTGACAATTTCAGTACACACTTAAAAATTTTAAGTATTGATTTTAAGTGTTTCAAGTATTGAACTTCGAGTCAAATCGCGTGCTAACCTAGAAAAAACAGTTAAACATAGTATATCATTTTCTCTTCAATCGATAAAACGTTTGTCAGATTTCGATATTAGTTTTCTTATTTCGATCTGGGACCGCAAATCATAACCATGTTGTAACAAATTGACAAAGTCGTAGGGTTGATATAATGCGTCAACCAACGCCCTCATTAAAAATGAAGTCCCAGTAATCAAAATTTAGGAATCCCAAGCTACACTGGTTGGTACTCAAAACTACTTTCAAGCCACATCGCAAACCACAAACCACCACGTTTCAGCCAGGAACGGCTCCTCACCGTGTAGGGAGATGACAGTAACCTGTCATGGGCCTCCCCCTAACCCGTGGTACAGATCAAACCTCTGCTCAGGTTTTCGCAGAACAGACTTGTTCCACTACCAATTTACGTTCCTATATCGAAGGGTTGGTGACCCCGTAATCCCCGGACAGCAATACACTAACAACAGTAGGACTAGACAAAACATAAAACAGGATAACATTGAGCCTGGGACACATACCGAAGACAACATTTAGGAACTATCAGACAGTAACAGAGCCTGCATTTCCTTGCGTAACAGAGTGCTGCAGTCGTAATCGGAAGGCTTCTCGCGCGAACCCGTTGATCCTTAGAAAGGCCTCTTCATCCAGCAATGCATCCCCGACATCTTCTGGGGTCCTCAAAGTAGTAATACCCCGCGCAAAACGGAGGCCAGCATATGCCTGACATTCGAACAAAACATGTTGCCAAGTCACACTCCCAGCACGACATAACAGACATTCACGTTGATTGCTAATACTACGACTACTCAACCATTCATTCAAACTACCATGCCCAGTTAGTAAGTATCCTAACTCCAAACAAAAATCACACTTCCGCATCTTCATTGCAGTCATCACATCAGGTAGGAACTGATACGTGGTACGACCCTCCGCACATTCACTCCACCTGGATTGCCATTCAGCAATCAATCCCTCTTCCATCATTTGCCGAATGGCGGTCTGACTTAGTCCATTAGGATCCATACCACGTAGCCATTGATGTTCACCCATAGGGAAACCCTTCCGCAATCTGTAAATTAGTCCTCGGCGGATGATTTCCAGATCCAGTGGCGGGACCCCCATGAGGACCTGCATAGCACTAGTGGAGACTGTGCGACATACCCGCAGGGATGCAATAAGCACCGCTAGTTGTCCACGTACAATAAGGATTCTGCCAGTAGTACTCATAGCGCTCTCAAGAAGTATAGGAGAACCATACGTTGCTACCGCGACAAATAGCCCATAATACACTCTCTTGAGAGCTTCCCGGCGCAAACCCCAGTCCTTTTTACAGATTCTCCGCAACATTGAGGCTAGCTGCTTGAGGCGTTCATTCAACCACCTAAAATGGTGCCAGAAGGTCAGCCTTTCGCCCACACGAATTCCCAAGTATGTGACAGAAGTCGCATACTTGAGAGCACGTCCCTCATATCTTACCCATGGAGGGCGACTCGGATTGAGTACTCCTTTCAGTAGCATCATTGACGATTTATCAACAGAGACGGTCAGTCCTACCCTCCCACACCATCCCTCTACCTTGGCCATGCATTGCATAGCCACTACCTCTAACTGCCTACGACTATTTCCCTCCACCAACACCAGAAAATCATCCGCGTACGCACACTCATAGCTAACATTCATTATTTCTTCCAGCAGGTCATCCATTACTAGGTTCCAAATAAATGGTCCAGCAATGGATCCCTGCGGGCAGCCCCTCTCAACAGACACATTAACACTATCACAGACTCCCTGAACAAACGCCGATCTTCCAGAGAAATAGCTCTTCCAGAGGCCCAACTCTTTACACCCGACCGCCACCAGTTTCGCCAGAATGGCAGCATCTAATCATCTAACATCAACACAACATCTAATCATGCATTGCTAGTGCAACGCTTCTCGCGAAAACCATACTGCCTATCCGACAGGGAATCACACCATGGTCGCCGGACCATTATCCGCTCCATCACTTTACCAAGCGATGGAAGCAAAGAAATGTCTCGATACGACCCAGGTAGAGTTGGATCCTTTTCCGTCGATTTAAGCAGTATGACTACTTGGGCACGCTTATAGTCCATCGGGAAGGAGCCTAGTAGAAAGCATCTACTCAGCAGACATTGGACATAGTCTGGTATGGCTCGCCAGATGCTTTTACACATCTCACCAGTCATACCATCCCATCCAGGTGATTTCCGACATCGCAACCTATCCACACACTCATCTATCTCCCATCGCTGAAGAGGGGGAGATGCCTCTTTCCCTTCAGCACTGTCAACATGAGGTGTCTCAGTATCCGCTGTCGGAAATAAACTCCTCAGCAGATGTTCCACACAGTTCTTCCATGTCGGCGCCGGGTTGCCATCAATTCTAACCCCATGGAATTGCCGCTTGTCACTACCTCCACGACAGAAGCTGTACGCCTTCCCCCACGGGTCATCAGCATTTTCACTAACAAAGCATTGCCAGTGCCTCTCTTTAGCTGAAGCAAGCATCTTATGATAATCTTTCACAAAACTCCTGTAAACCGACCTTAGCTGATTTACAAATTCAGACTTGCGATATCTGGCCTTCTGGAATTGAGTTAATTGGACAGTCAAAGTGCTGAAGAACGTGTTGAAGCTATTTTTCAAATTGAATTTATTTTGCTTTTAATCTCAGTGCTTTGCTCCTAGACCGCGCCACAGTATGAGTAGTATTCCCGCTAAAACAACTGTAAACAAGACACAGGACCTTCTTGTATCCAATGCAATGTATGTGATATATAGCATTTTATTCCAGCTATTAGGATAAATTTAGGAAGAAAAAAAGAATCAAGTACAAATGAAAGAGGATATTTATTTTTCAAAATATTTGTAGTCATATGTATAACTGCCCTGATTTGCTATTAATTATAAATTCTATCGCGTAGAAATTCGTACAATTTTCCAGTATAATTAATACTTTGCCTCCAGAAACTGATCAGTGTCATGAAAAGCATGTTTTCCATTGCTAACACTTTATGTATAATGTATAATTCAGGTAATGAAGGTGACCATTGCATAAGGTTTCTGATTTTGGGCCTTGCTGCCATGAGTGTGCTATTGGCCATTATAACCACGTCAATTGCTTCCTATATTCATGATGAAACATCTGATACTGTTGCAACGATGCCAATTTTTCAGGCGCCTGCAATACTTTTGATGAGTGAAGCAATTATCGGGACTGCAACACGTGAAAGCGATTTCATATTAACTGAATGCAAGCACGTGCAGCTATAAAAAAGAGAATATCTTGCTTCTTTACTCAATTGAGAATGCATCGAGGAAGCAGTTAAGTATCAGGAGTAAATACGCAAAAAAAAGTAACAAAAAAATTTGGGATTCTTGATTTGAATGGGCACTACTCGCTTTAACAAAAAAAAAATTAATTATTTCAACCAAAAAATGTCCTTTCACTTTTTAAGTTAGGTACGGTAATCAAGTTGACATTTTTTTTGTGGTAGGGAGGTGAAGTCTGTTTACGCCCTGAGTGTGGGACTCCCAGACGCAAAATGCTTTTGGAATACCCACTAAACACCTCCCCTGTCAACCTGAGAAACTAGCCTGGAACCGTTTGACACATTACTTCTGGCTAGGCCTCGTGTTCCTACGCCTAGAGGCGCCTTCGGATTATGGGAATCTCTTCTCTAACGGGAAGGACGGAAGAGGAAGGAAGTGCTAGAAAAGAGATCCATCCATCCCCGATGCCTCCCAGCGCTTGAATAAAGCTTTTTTCAATATCAGCACTGCCCAAGCATATTGCGCCACGCGATTCCAATTGTCAACTGTTTTCAGCATTACTCCGACGATAGTTTCCGGACAGAGCTCTCCAATTTCGCTGAGTAGGACCCCTCGCTGCTGGCTCCACCTTTTGCAGTAGAAGAATGTGTGACAGGCGTGATCCGGTTCCCCTGCACAAAACACATAGTTAGGAGACCGTGCTCTGGCAAATTGACATTAAATACAAAAAAAAATTATCAGATGGCGGAATGCGAATCACTTAACAAGGATATCGTATTCAGTAGAAGGAGAAAATTAATCAACATGATACCCAGGAGTCAGTTATTTTAAATAATATAAAAGCAGTAGACATTGAAGCCGTAATTCATAGTAAAAGCAAAACTAGACCCGAAACTAGAAGCTCACAAAATTCATCATAGACTTGCGTGGCAATGGAGATCTTTTTCTCAACAAAAGTAAAAGTAGCCACCGAACATGCGAGAGCGAAGGGATGTAAATCCACAAAAGAATAACAGGAACCTACTTAGATGACATCAGCCAGACAAAAGGCTCCATCCCGTCTTTAAAATCGTTAATTTTATAATTTAATAACATCAATACGATAGTACTATGTGGTAGTAATCACATAGCTCTACAGATCATCAAATGCGTCTACTCAACGAGGGATTAAATTATTCCATCCCTAGGAAACTAAACGTTCAACTTGTCATGGAACTAGTAGAGGGATTAAGTAGCAACCAGTATCATATGAGATAACGAATTCCGTAGAACCAGGACAATATAAACGCGAAAGAAAAAAATCAAAACGGTGCTTAAACAAAAAGCTATTTACAAGGGTGTGTAATGTATTAATTTATTTAATTACAATTTGTTGATTATAATAACTTTCTACTTTACGTCAGTTGTCAAGCGTCTATATAAGTTGAATTGAAAGTGAGTGAGATCAATTTCTCGCTGTCGCTATTTATACCTCCATCATCTAGCGGTGAAACCTGACACTAGGTTGTCATCTGGCAATCGCTACAGTACTCCCCCTCGAGTGACATTGTCACGATGATGTTTTGCAGGAGGATACGTCTTAATAATTCGTGGTCCTGATGTGACGGGTTGCCATGAAATTGATTTCGGCTGACAAGGAACAGAAGCATTTTGATTTAATATGAAGGATGACGGATTTTCGACGTGCTGGGTAGCGGCGACGGCAACGAAAGCTGGTTTCAAACGTTCAGTAGACACATTGATTTGTCTACCCTCGACATCAACGGTAAACAAAACATCAGAAATCCGGTTGATCACTTTGTGAGGTCCTGTGTACGGTTGGCAGAGTGATCTCTTGACGGCGTCAACCCTCAAGAAGACGTGTGAACAGGAATGTAACTGCGGATGCACGAAGGTTGTTCGTTCAATGCGACGGTTGACTGGAACTGGTCGTAATTCACGCATGTGTTGCTTCAGCATCGATCCGAATGCGTGCGGATCGAACTGTTTGTCATCGCTCACGAAAAACTCGCCAGGAAGTGTTAATGTAGTTCCATAAACCAGCTCAGCGCAACTTGCTCCTAAATCCTCCTTAAATGCATTTCGGAGTCCTAGTAAAACGGTTGGTAGGATATGGGGCCAGTTAGAATTCCGCTCGTGGCACATGATGGCAGCTTATAATGTGCGATGCCATCGCTCGACCAACCCATTCGATGCTGGGTGATATGGCGAAGTTCGCGTTCGTTTACATCCCAAGAGTTTAGAGAGTGAAGAGAAAAGCGCGGACTCAAATTGAGTTCCTTGATCAGTCGTTACGATCTGTGGCGCTCCAAATCTCGATACCCAGCTTGCGTAAAATGCGAAGGCAACGGTTTCAGCTGTTTGGTCGCAAACAGGAACTGCTTCTGGCCAGCGTGAAAATCGGTCAACCATGGTTACGCAATAGCGATAACCGTTGGCTGTTATTAGTGGTCCGATTATATCCAGATGAACCTGCTGGAAGCGTTTGTCCGGTATCGAAAACTCTTGAATGGTGTTTTTCGTATGTCTGCCAACCTTGGATTTCTGACATGGTATACAAGAGCGTGTATACGCCCGAATGTCTTTCTTCATGTCAGGCCAAACAAATTTCCGTTGAATTGCTCGAATCATTGCGTGGGCTCCAGGATGCGAGCATCTATGGAAGGTCTCCATCACTCGATTTCGTAGAGTTGATGGAACGTATGGTCGTATATTGCTCGTCGATGTATCACAATATAAATTTCCTTGTTCTTCCATAGGGAGTGGGTGCAGCTTGAGCGAAGTACTGTTTCCAGATAGGAGTGTTTGAAGTGCGGTGTCGTCGCGTTGTTCATCGATCAGTTCACGGGTGGTTATTGACGATGGCAGGTTGATTGCTTCCACTCGTGATAATGTGTCTGCTACGATGTTTTCCTCTCCACTTACATGCACGATTCGGGTGCAAAATTGAGATATAAAACTTAAGTGCCTTATCTGTCTCGGCGAAGATTTTTCTGTTTTCTGGCTGAACGCATATATTAATGGTTTGTGATCCGTCTTGATAACGAATTGCGTGCCTTCCAGCCAGTGTCGGAAGTGTTTTACACTGCTGTAAATAGCTAATAGCTCTCGGTCGTAAACGCTGTACTTGACTTCGGCGTTGCTGAGTTTCCGCTGAAAGTACGCTAGAGGCAGCCAGTTACCATTAACTTTTTGCTCGAGGACGGATCCAATCGCAACATTCGAGGCATCAGTAACAAGTTGTAATGGCATTGATGGAGAAAAGTGCACTAGCAATGTTTCTTTCGCTAGGCTTTCCTTACAAGCGTTAAAGGCTTTTATAGTCTCTGCCGACCATTCGATGAAGCTTTTGTCACCTTTCTTCACGTTGCGGAGATATTGATGAAGAGGTGCTTGTAAGTTAGCAGCATCACGAATAAATCTTCGGTAATAGTTTAAAGTGCCGAGAAAACAACGCAGTTGCTTTACCGTTGTTGGCAATTTAAAATCTCGTATGGCTTTCACTCGCGAATCAGGTGGAGAAATGCCATGCTTATTTATCTTGTGGCCGAGATACTCGATTTCCTTTACGCCTAATTCACATTTGGCGATGTTGATGACTATTCCGTATGATTTCAACCGTTCGAAAATTACACGAAGATGATGCATGTGTTCCTCGTTGGATTTAGATGCAACCAGAATGTCATCTAGATAACACACACAAAAGTCCAAACCACGTAAAACTTCGTCCACGAACCGTTGAAAGGTTTGGGCGGCATTTCGAAGGCCGAATGTCATAACTTTGAATTCGAACAATCCAAAAGGTGTTATGACTGCCGTTTTCGGGACATCTTCTTCGGCAACAGGAATTTGGAAATATGCACGAAGCAAGTCTAGCTTTGAAAATACACATTTGCCTGTGAGACCTGATGTAATATCCTGTATATGTCGCATGGGGTAGCGGTCCGGAATGGTGACGGCATTTAGTCTGCGATAATCACCGCATGGGCGCCACGAACCTTCCTTCTTGGGCACTAGATGTAAAGGACTGGCCCATGGGCTGTTTGACGGGCGGCAGTAACCCTTGTCCATCATATACTGGAATTCAGCTTTGGCGATTTTCAGCTTGTCTGGTGGTAGTCGTCTAGGGCGCTCCGCTACGGGTGGACCAGTGGTGACGATGTGATGTTTTACGGAATGTTGAATTGTTTTTGCTAAGGCTGGATTTGTAACTTCCGGATATGATTTCAGGAGTTCGTGGAATCGCGATTCACCATTTATCGTAACAACAGATCCTGTGCACAGATTTGATATGGCTCCGGCTGATGCGAGATTAGTTTTTAGATCAACGAGACGTCTGTTTTTTAAATCTACAGATAGACCGTGCTCTTTCAGAAAGTCAGCACCTATGATTGGTTGCGAAACATCAGCAACTATAAATGGCCACGTGAATGGTCGACGCAGGTTGAAATTCAATGTCAACAACTTTTCACCATAAGTATTTATCGGAGATTTGTTGGCCGCATATAGCTTATATTTTGTCTTACTATGATTTCCGAGCGATTGGAGTTTAGGTATGACTGACACGTCCGCACCTGTGTCAATCAAAAATGTTAGTTTGGAGTGTTGATCTATCACAAACAGACGGTTTGTTGTGGAGCGGCTGCGATCCGTCTCAACCCGCAGGGCTCCTATGCGTTTCCCGGTGTCACTGGTACCTGAAAGTTACACGGCTTGGTGCAACGACGAGCGGCTACTCCGAACTTTCGATGAAAGTAGCAAATTTTGTTTTCATTTTTTCGATTGCGAGAACGGCTTTGTCGCCTGAAATGTCGTGGTGATCTTGATCTTCGATAAGTGGACACACGTAGTTCTTCAATGGATGCCTTCAATTCTGCGATCTGTGCACTTAAGTCTTCCGTTCTGGGCGAGCTTCCTTTTGAATTTTGGAAATTTGAAATCTCGCAGATCTCACTTGGCTGCTTAACCTCTATAATTTTATCAGCCATTTCAGCGAGGCGGATGAGATCGCTTGTTTCCGCGATGGCGAGTATCGACTGCACGTCCGGGGGCAGTCGTTGTAACCACAATGATTTCAAAAATGATTCACCTACCTTATTTTTCGCAGCTGAGGTCATGCATCGCAGTAAATGTGACGGCTTGCTGTCGCCAAGTTCCATGCCTGTGAGTAGTGTCCGTACCTGAGCTTCTTCGGACGGCGCGTACACGTTGATCAGCCTTGCCTTAATTGACTCGTACTTTCCGGTTGGTGGTGGATTCTCCACGATGTCTGATACGGCGTCCAAAATGGTGCAATCCAGTTCGCTGATGATACGATCGAACATGGCGGTGTCGGAGAAAGCTTTGCACACCCGAAATTGTGCTTCGACGCGGGCGAACCATAGCGTTGGTCGAGTCGTCCAAAATGGCGGAAGGCGCACATTTGCGATGTCGCTGGTGCTGGATGATGTGTGTGAAGCTTCGGTGTCAGCTACGGCTCCTGTGCTGGTTTCAGCTTTAGCGGCGGCTTCGGCTTTAGCAATCTTCGTCTTCTCCACTTCTGGCTTTTTAGCTGCGTCTCGCACCGTTTTTCCTTTTGAAGACATATTTGTTAGCGTCGGCTTCGAGTTGCGTCCGGGTCACCAATGTAATGTATTAATTTATTTAATTACAATTTGTTGATTATAATAACTTTCTACTTTACGTCAGTTGTCAAGCGTCTATATAAGTTGAATTGAAAGTGAGTGAGATCAATTTCTCGCTGTCGCTATTTATACCTCCATCATCTAGCGGTGAAACCTGACACTAGGTTGTCATCTGGCAATCGCTACAGGTGGTTTCATAAGTACTTGCCCTCACCGCCCGATGGCGCCACTACCGTATAGGACGTTCTCGTAGACGGTGACTATCCATATTTCAGTCACATCATACTCATTGTTTTGCTTTTACTGCATATGGAAGCGGGCGTGTCCGCGGGTTTTAGAAAAATGGAGAAAAAGCGATATCGGTCGGTGACTCGATTCTTGTTTTTGGAAGGGCATTCGCGCGGCAAAATCAAAGAGTGCTGGATAGTGGCGAGGAAGAAGGCAAATTTACAATCTAGGTGGTGTGATCTACATCGACTACCTGGAAATGGGCAAAACGGTCAAAAGGCTGTACTATACTAAATTATTGGGCCGAATTTCAGTAAAATCTGCTCCATTTGACGAAGAAAAAGGGCTCTTCCCCCATGACAACGCAGCGGCTCCCATCTCGCCTTCGCCAAATCAGTCGAACTGGGCTATGAACTACGGGCTAGTCGAACTGGGCTACGAACTATGGGCTACATTATTTTCCAGATTTAGCTCTTGAGCCAAAGTCACGGCAGAAATTTGTTTCGAATAAAAAGGTTCTTGCCGTCACGGAGCGTACTTTGCAGAGAAAACGTATTAAATAAGTTGGAGCACCGGATAATACAAAAACTAGTTAAGGGGCTATACCAGTGTGACACTTTCAAAAAATCGTTTTTTTTTTTGTTTTTGTTTATACTTTCAATATTCGATAGTTTATACTTTCAAAAATATCCTGTGAAAGCGGCAAGGTCGTATCTTGAATAGTTTTTGAATGGCAGCGTTCTAAAGAGCGTTCGCTTGCAGGTATAAACTGCATCACCTGCCTATAGACGGAGTTTCGGAATTAGTGTGTAGTTACACTAGCTCAAGGAATGGACTTATCAAAGTTCAAACACGATTATTTACCGCTTGATAAGGATATTACGGAAACTTTGAAACCAGTTTATACTGATTTGAGTTCAAGGGAATTGCTAAAGCGATGCAAAGGAGGAAACACACAAAACAAAAACGAAAGTGATAATGGGTTGCTGTGGCACTTCGCTCCAAAGCACCTTCTCAGCGGGATGAAAACGATTGAGCTCGCTAATTTTCTAGCAGTTTCAATATTTAATGATGGTTTTTGTAGTATTTTAAAAATGATGGAAGTAATAGGCGTGGTTTTCGGCCCTTTTGCGAAAGAATATGCAGTTCAAAGAGATGAAAGCCGAATCAAGCAGGCGGAGATACGTCACGCTGTGTCCTCAAAAGACGGACGAACAGCTCGGAGACAAGCATTAGCCTCGCAGCAGGCATTTTTCGAGGAAGAAGAAAGTGTATTGTATGGGCCAAGTATAAATAGTAAATATTATTTTGTCTAGCAAAAATCGATAGTTGAAACTTTAAACGGATTTTTCTCGAAACGACGTTTTTCAAAATTGCTGACATCATAACTCAACGAGAAATTGACCGATCGACTTCAAATTGAAACTGAGTATTTTTAAATATATTTACTATACAATGACCTACGATCTTTTTGATTGGTTAAAAATTGTCAATTTGGCATTAAAAAAGCGAGCATTTTTTACTCCAAAAAAACGACACATTTTTTTTAGTAGCCTTGTTGAATTTTTTTGTTTCAGCTACTCATGCGGCCGGAATCATGTCAGCAGTTGGGGAACTTTTTTTTGGCATCTCCGAGGACAGCACATAACTCCGTTATTTTTCAATATTTTTGTAAAAAAAATATCTTAAGATATAGCTGAAAATATACCTTATTATGTCCAAAAAATTTTAAAACATTCTTTCGAGTACTTTCTTTAAAAAAAATCCCAATATCGCCTAATTTTTATGGGTTCCCTGGCATAGCCCTTTAATAAGATCAGGGAAATTGTTTCAGCAAAAATTTCATCAAAGCATCGTTTGGTTAGATGATTTGATCATCAATTTAGAAGTTTTGAGAAACAATTCGAAGCCAAATCAGTGAAAAACGCCAAAGAACTTGCCCATTATTCACAAGCAATTAGCCAACTTACAGAGGACGAATCCATGATCATATTCAACGTCAAAACAATAATTCTTATCATCCCGGGTAGGAGTATCTAAATAAGAATTCTAAACACATTTGAACAGTGGAAATTTCAAAGAAATAAATTTAACAGAAGAACGGAAACAAATAGGAACGCATCATTGAATAAAGTCAATTGAAGGGCCAAACGCGTCTTTGGTCAAACCGGAAAAATAAACGGCGAACAACAGAAAATCGTTCGAAGAAAAGCAAAAAATTTTTACAACCCTTTCGAAAAGAATTCCTCTCATAGCAATAAAGGATTGCTCGTTTCGTTACGTTGAAGAGTTTTCCTTTGAAAGTCAAGTAAGTACATATTCTAGCTAGTTTAGTGCATAGTCAAGCTTTCCTTAGCCAATCAAGGGATTCTGCATATCCTGCAACCTAAGCATATATAGCAGCATATATAATCTTAATATCCCTCAAAGCATACGCGGGGCGTTTTTAAGGCCGCGTAATCGAGGATAAAAATTAGGAACAAACGAACAGCTGGTAACTACCACTAATAACCACTGGTAGCCAGGTCTGGGCTGTAGAGTGGGCGATCCAAAATATCGAAGTACACCTTATGCAAGGCAGCTACCGCAATTTAGCACTTTTGAACAGGCGCGATGTCGTGTAGAAGAGGACTCCTTTGGTCACAACTCCCCTTTTTAAAAGGAATTATAGATTATAAGTATCGTAGACCTCTATGTTCATAATAATACATTCAAAACAACCTTCCGATGTCATCTGTCAAGACATTTAGATATGCAAAAAGTAGGATGTTGAGAAGCTTCAAACGGTCAATAGTTCGATGCGTAACTTTTGACCACCTTCCTAAAAAACGATAGCAAAAAAAACAGTAACGAATTTCACATGAAAGTGATACCAAACAACAGATGCGTAGCGAAACAACTAATAGGATATTGAGAAAGGTGGAAAGAGCTCAAGCTGGTTTCGAACACGCGTCCCTGCCGCTTCTCGTCAGGTGCCAACTCACAGGCCGGGACGCATCGATGGGCACTACCAGCTTAGGTGGATGTCGACTGGTAGATAGAAGCGGCAGGGACGCGTGTTCGAAACCAGCTTGAGCTCTTTCCACCTTTCTCAATATTAATTCACTTTCGAGACATTCGACTAATTTGAACAAAACTCCCGCACCCATGAGTCTTCGCTGAGTTAGCTTAGCAAGGGTATAAATCACTTGTAATGTTGTAAGTGAAAATGGAAAAATTGATCTACCAAAAACTTCTGAAACTAATAGGATATTTTTTTCCGGTGCACGCGATCTGATTGGTTTGACAATGAATGTCAGGATGCATTCAAAGAAAAGAGAAAGAAAAAGGCTTATATCTATCAGGTTATTAAACATACCAAGAGGAAAAAGCAAATCTATAAAATCCTTCAACCAATGCCAAATAAAATAAATTTAAAGTTAATAGATATACATATATACCAGCGCAGGACCACAAAAACGGCCGACTCATCTCTGGTGATAACGATTTTAAGGAAAAATAAGCACATCGTCAATATTACCTACACCTCACCAATGTCAACCACCGTTAATGCGTTCTGTGAGTCCCCTTTTGAACGCCAATGCTGGTAGAAGTAAATGCTGCCATTAAAATCCTTTAAAATAAAAAAGCGCCCGAGAAGAACTTATAAAATATGGTGGCAGCAGTACTCAAAGTGCCATCCATAAATTAATGCAACTCACCTAAAATCAAGAGCAAATATCGCAAGAGTGATTCCGGTTCAGTATAATCCGTTTCCACAAAAAAGTAATAAAGTACAGTATGAAAATAATGGAGGCACATCATTACTTTATACAACATAGAAAGTTTTTAATGAGCTGGGAAATTTCGAATTGCTGTTAACGCCGAAGATGTGATTGGACAATATCAGCCGTGTCTTGTTCCTGGAGTTCATTCACGGTCAGGCAAATCCTGGAGAAATGCTAAGAGTTCAACATTAATGACATTCAAATTTTTGTGTACATTGAACACACTTTACCAAATCACGCTTAACTTTGCCCTTTGAGGAGTTCGTCAGATCAAAATGACATGAACATTGGCACTTTACTAACCCGAACAAAAACCCAGCTGATTGATGCCTTGAGAAAATCGTTGAACTGAAGCAGAGAGATGATCTGGCCCCATATCTGTGTTTTCTAGTTCTGGAGTAAGTGACAATAAACTCCTTATTGCTACAAGAGCTACATTGCTCTATAAATCGAAGCAAAGTCTAATCCAGGCAGGGTCATTAGCGTCCTATCACGATTCCTTACATCCACTAAAGGAAGCTTGTTAATCATGTACCAAAAAATAAGGCTGGAGAGTAGGAGGGATACAAATTAACGAGACTGAATCAGAGTAAATGATTCAAACAAGAAAAACGATAACAAAGTGGATTAATATAATACAGAAAACGTAAATTATTTCGTATAACTCAAAGTGATAATTATGAAACTTGTTCATATAACTTAACGTGAAACTTGTGAACGTCAGCAAAAAATTAGCTGAAGTTAAAAGAAGAAAAAACTCGCATATAAGACGCTCTTCAGAGTGTTGTATTGAACTGGATTGAAAGGACAACATAGCTTCAAGCGTACAAAATGGTGATAAGATCTGCAATCTAATGTGGCTATTTTCCGTGGAAATAGACGCCAACATTTAAAAAACGAAATAAATACATATGAAAGGCATGTGGTTAGGCATATAATAGAAACAAAATAATGGAAAATAAAGTAAAAATGTAGTGTGCGAAGTCGAAATCCGAAAAAATTTAGAGTTAAAAATTTAATAACACTCGTACATATTAATAAATTTAATAACAAAATCGGCTTAAAATTTTTGCAATTCTTTCTTTTGTAGGAACAATTCTTCTGGTAATGTGTGGAAAATGATTTCACTCAAATCGGTTGCTCATCCCCGGCTGACCTTGGCGTACTTCATTCGGTCGGTTCGAGTTTTGAGCACATTTTTGATTGTGTGCGGCTCTTTTTCAGCAATGACTTCAAAAATACAAAATCCAAAAGCGTCAAATCACATCTCCTTTGTGGCCGACTCACGTCACCATTTAAACTAATAATACGGTCACTGAACTTTTAACCCGATTGGGCTGTTTTAACGCCCGATGTGTGGCATTGTACACCACCTTACTGGAACCAAAAGTCGTCCAAATTAATATCTTCACGATATGGCAAAAAAATGTTACCTTTTGGCGATAGTTGATTTTGTTTATCGTAACGGTCACAGCTGCGAGAATTTTGCTTGTTTACGTATCCGCCAACATGAAAATGTGCTTTGTCCGAAAAGATGATTTCTTTTAGCGAAATCCTTATCAATTTCAAGTTGGTCGCAGGCCCGCACGGCTGATGGTCAGTGGGCTTCGACTGCGGGACTAAATCAACTTATATTGTTACGCAAAATTCAATGCGTTCAAGAGCGACTAATGTTCATTTGTGATGCACGTTAAGGAATCGATATTTTTGCCTGTTGGCGTACGTTTCCGGCCATCTCGGTCACAGGCGTTGGATTGTCAACAAAGTAGCCCGTATAACGCACATTTTTCACAAGCTTATTGACATCGTTGGGTGTGAGCACCGTTCGTCCACCAAATTTTATACGGAATATTCATGCGATTTCGGATCAATTGTCTTTATGGTTGAATTTAGTTTCCAACATTTCCTCCTTTTGCTGAAACATTAAGCAATTCAATACCTCAACTACAAAAAAATATACTATATTCCTGTGAAAGAAAGAATGACATTAGTGTTGCCAGACCCAAAATAACCGGTACGTCAAATCTGAAACGCTTATTCGGACACACCGTACAAGCCGTACAACTTATTCATGAGCCAAAGCTCTTCAAGATTATTAAACTGTTGAAATGTGTTTCCTGATCACTTGCAATGGATGAATGAGAAATGGGTCCCTAGGTAAGTATTCGCATGTAGGGCAAAGGCGAATAAGCGCTAGTCAGACACGTGCGACGAGGATAGCGAATTGCTACTTAGATTTACTTATTGGTGGACGTAGATAATATCAACCGACCCAGTTGCAGACATCACATAAGGCAAGGACGGAATGGGTCTGCAGCAACGCGATGACGGCAAAAAAAAACTAATAAATATGAAAATTTAGTAAAAACTAATCCTTGGTCACACGGATATCTTGAGTCCAGGAGAATACAAAACCGACTTTCAGTACAGAAGCCGATTTGATGTAAATTGACGACGCGAGGTCGAAACGAACGTTTAAGGGACTCTAAACGGGGTTTTATATATATTGTGGCTGAATTTAATCGCTGTTACCAAATATGTTTAATATAGAGATTCTCAAGGCTAATTGTTCCCGGTATGCCTGTTGTCTATGTTGTTATATCTCATGAATCCGTGGAGGCCGAGCGGCGGAATAACTCTCTCCCTGAGTGACTCCCTTTCTTGATGATATAAATTTTATAATCCTTCCAAAGTCCAAACTAACGACAAATTACTATTTTTGGAAAGACTATTTGAAAATCTGTTCATAAAAAGTGGACAAGATATACTATGTTGGAAGCAAAAGATTAATGCATCGTCCATTTTTTTAAGTCTCACAAAAATACTAAAATATTTGCTTAGAAATTCGCGAATAAGAACTTGCTGCATCCACTGTAAACCACTGTTTGCCATCCCTGTACATGTGCGTATTTTAACAAGTGTTTAATACAACGTAATTTTTAAAAAATTGAAGAGAATTATTTTCATACCGTTCGCCTATGTGAATAAACAAAAATATTAAATAAAGTACTTTTCTCTTTACTTTATTATTTTCACTATAACGAACGACCGAGCATAAGTTTTTATATACGAATCTACTATTGCTATATAAACAACTTAGCCTTGCTTCAAACCAATATACACCGAAGTGTCTATCCGTGCTCCCTCATTATCGTTGCTGTCCGTTTGCATTCACGAAAATAGCCGATTGCATACGAACTTTACCATCTTAGAAATTTTCTTCGAGGGAGGATTCTAAAAAAGTAATTTCGTTCGAATTTTCCCTGTCCACCAAGGTCCCTGATCATCAATAAATTGGTAAGAAAACAAAGATCAGCCTTTGTACCTTCGTCATAATAGATTTTTGCATTGAAATTGTTGACGAATCACACGAAAAATTGATTTTTATCGACTGGGTGTCGCCATTGCAACGTGCAAGAACCATGTCGAATAATGTGTGGTTTTGTGGAAATTTAGCATGAATTGAGGTTTAATTCAGGCATCTAGTGATTATATAAAAACCGTAGATTGTATCGGACAATTCCTAGCCCTGGGGTTATAGGAAAATATTCATGAAAATTGACTTAGAATGGTCATAGATGAAGTGTCATTCATTCGATGACAGCTGAGATAGCAACGAACCAAGAGCAGAATAAAAAGCTGTAGAATAATCGCGGAATTAAAGTGTTGTTTCGAAAAAATTAACGTTTTTGTTCATGTTTCGCGTATGATCGTTTGGTCGTGGTTCGTTCCGAGCAAGTGTAGCGATATTTAGTAAGACTTAAAAGTGAATTTAATATGGATGTTGATTTGCCGAATATACTGAAAAGATGTTTGAGTGCGCCGATCATTAATAATTTGCCTGCAAATTCTAACTTGCCCACGTCTAAACAAACTCAAAGTAGTGACGAAATGACTTCAACGACCGCTCCACCAACCCCGACCAGTGCATCGTCCTCAAGGTAAAATGATTTTTTTTTACTTAGAGTAAATAGTCATGAATAAATGCTAATCACACATGGACGGCGTTTTATAGGGAAGCATCGCCAGCACCGATCCTAAATATATTCGCTCCACGCGCCCGACGATATTCAGCAAGTTTTGCATCAGTTGGAGCAGGCAATGGTCCACGGTTGACTCCACGTGTGTCGCAATTGCGACAGGAAGAATGTGCCGATGCGAATACACGTGAGGTCAATCATGAGCGTGAAATTCACAGTGCGATGCAAATGTCGCAGAGTTGGGAAGATCTCACGCTCGTTGCCGAGAATTGGTCATGTAAATCGGACGATTTAACAAATCCTTTGCAAGTTACCTTGCCAACGGGGCCACCCAGCTGTTCGAGCCCAAGCCCGACAAGGTGGATATGCAAGAAATATAGAAATTGGTTATAAATTAATACATGAACTTTTCAGTCGGACTGGCATGCGTTTACCATACGGCCTGTCGCCATCGCCTACGAGAAAAATTTTCACCAGGAGATCAATGTCCCCAATCGCCATGCGCCCTAGCCAGTTGGGACCGGTGAAAAGGAAGTTCGAGCTGGACGATAATAATTGGTCAAGCACATGTTCGCCACCGCCATTCAAGAAAATCTTCACCGAGAGGTAAGTTCACTTATTTACTTCATTTACTAGAACATGATTTGAAAATTCTTCGAATTTTGCCCGGTTTGGGAGTATGTTCGACTCGTATAATAGAACGCGCATACAAAATTTTCACAACAAGAAAGGGAAACTATGAACACTAAAGATTAAGTGTAAATCACACTACAACTTACAATCGTTTATGGAATGGTTCAATAGGGTTTTATATTTAAAGTTTGAATTGAATAATTGCCGAAAATTCGTGATTTTTGTGAAGTATTACTAATTATCGTATGCCGAGTTGACTGCCTAATTTATCATAGAATATGCCTGCAGATATTTCATTCTTTTGTCCTATGGAAGCCGGTCAGTCCGACTCTTAGTTTCGTGGTTGGCAAGTGTTGAAAATTCTCTGCTAGATTTCGCCCCACATGATCAAGCGCTTTTTTTGTGGCTTGGCTCGAACAATCATCTGAACAGGTGCGGATTGTTACAGTTCAGTACATTGTCAGTTGTTTCGGAGGAGCTGTTTGGTCCTTATTTTGTTAGGCGAAGCCATAAGTCACGTCTTTATCTGCAGTTATCCGAATCGAAGTCGAATCCTCTTGGACCCGATTCGGTCCAGTGGAAAATGGTCCAATTCCCTTTTTTCCGGAAGCGACACGCTGAAAGAGCCTACTCTCACTCTGTTTCGCGTAATTGATCCAGTTTTTGCGCGTTCGTCGGCTCTTTCAATTGTGTCCAGAGATGCACGTTTGTTTCACTTCCTTGAAGATGGCTTCAGTTTTGCTGTGAGGCTGCGCGGTCAGAGAAAAGCGTATGCAATACTGACTTGATATTCGAAAGGTTAAGGTTATCTTATATTTATTCTGTGCTGCTTTGATTGTAAAATCTCCTGAAAACCCAAAACAAGCTAGCGTGGAATTTGTGCACAGCAATAGAAGTAAATTCCGCCTATTTTTCTCGCCTCCGTTTTAGAGCCATCGATGTAAATTGCATCATTTTATACCCTTTCCTGCTCGGCATACTGACGAAATAGAGGGAAGCCAACCTCTAGTTAGGTAATATTCATTCTCCTCCTACTTGGAGGCCCTTTTCTATACGTGGGCTTGAAAATTTTGATGTGCGATGTTCGAGGAAGGTTGGTGAACCTCTTTCTGAATTTTCAGCTAATGATCGCTAAGGATTATGTCTGTGCATGGGCACAGGTTAAGCAATATTTTGTTTTTCACAGCTAGAGCCTGGAGCACCTGTGGTACCCACACAGACCATTCCCTGAATCTTATCTAGTTGCATTGTATTTCTGCCTTGCTGGCTTCCTCGGCGGTTATTGGGTGCAGATTCACTGTGCGCATTTTGGCTGAGATATTAATGTCTTACCTACCAATCCCAACGTTGTTAAAACCGAGGTCGTCACTTTTTCTGAATTTTTCCATATGAGGAGTCCATGTTAATTTTTTTACTTCAAAATATTACATCCGTGTTCAACAAGCTTATTGTTTTGTCTTCCGAAGTTGGCAGTGGACAATTCGTGCATAACACAAGCTCCAAAAACTTGTCCCTACAGTCCATTAGTCCTCATACATTAATACAATGGAAAAACGCAGTTTGCGGTTAACCAAACATTATCTCCAGCTATTTTCCGGTATGGTGATATCTTCAGCATACACAATTCATTTAAACCCGCTTGTAAATATACGCGTGTAATTCATAAGTTCCTGAATATTTGATTAGTTGTGACTACGCACGCTAAATACGGGACTAGGTCGCCCTGTGGTGTACCAATGTATTAATAATTTGAAGTTCAAGCCTTTCATTTCTTACTTTTACGTTTGGTATAATATCATCCTTGTATTCGGTGTAGATAGCCTCCATAGCTCTGCACGGTTTTTTATTTTCTTCATTTTTGAACCCTTTGGGAGCGAAAGCTGGCAAATAGCCAAGCCTTTTTGATGTTTTGGACATGTGTGAGGGATTCGGACACGACATGTAACCACCAAAGCCTTTTTAGCGTTCCGGGCTCGTGTAGGCATATCGCTCAATTCCCGTGCTGTGGCTGGCGTATGTGTTATTCTAAACGATCAAATAGTCATGGATAAGCTAGCCTAAGGAGTCAAGTTTTCTCCTAATGAAATAAGATACTTTGAAGTGTTGAAGTTTTATATTTCGTATAGTGTCCACTTGTGAGACCATCGTCGGTTCAGAACGAATCTCAGTTTGGCGTGTAAGTCTCTAGTGTCATTATGAGAGTAACGAGCAAAATATTCCACATATTTCCTATCTCATAACATTCGCCTTGCATATGATGGATGAAAGATGCAGAGGCGATATGTTCAATAGTGGAAGTACTGCCGAGTTCCAGTTATGATCGATAGTCAAGGTAACTATTAGTGTACTGGATCCGCTAAGCAGGCCTTGCACATAGCTGACTGTTTCAAACTGTAAACCACTACAAACCACATAAAGAAGGAATATAAAATGCCTCTTATGTAAACACGACCTTATTTGTTCGTTTAGATTTTGATGGACTTTATGAATAAGTTATTTGAATGAAGTCTTAGTTTTTATAACGCAACATTTCCTTTACTGTGCGCTCCAATACTGCGACTCTCGCCAGTTGGATTGCTCCGTCCGCATAAGTTTCATATGATTGAAGGCTTCTACGATGTTGAGAGAAACAACCAGGTTCTTTTCTTTTTTGGACAGATCTCGCCCTATCCAATCCACCATTTCGTGAAGTGCGGTCTCATTTGAGTGCCGCGGAAGCCTGCTGGTTGTGAAATGGCCTCGTTAGTTTGATAGGTCTAAAGTCCTTTGTTTTATCGTAGTGGGATTAGGTCTACATTGGTATAGAAACTGTTTTCGATTCTATCCAGTTAGAGGAAATTATCACGTAGATAGGGAGATCCTCCATATGTTCTCCTGAGAACAGTACGTATGCGGATGATCTTTCTGTGTTGATGGAAGGCGATAAGAGCAGGCAGTTGGAGGAAACTGTTATGCAATGCATTGCTGCGGTTGAGAGATGGTATGGTAGGGTAGGACTGACGGTTCATCAATAGCTCCGTGGTACTAATCCTAATGGACTAAGTCGGGCCGCCGTTTGGGGCATGTTAGAAGAGGATTTGATTGCTGAATGGCAATCCAGATGGACTGAATGTGTGGAGGGGCGTACCTCGTATCAGCTCCTACCAGATGTGATGGCTGCAATGTGAATGCAGAGCATTGATTTCTGTTTGGAGTTGAGATACATACTAACCTGACATGGGAGTCTAAATGAATGATTGTGTAGTCATGGTATTGGTGTCTATCATGGGTGTCCGTTGTGTGGTGCAGAGAGTGAGGTCTGGCAGCATGTCTTGTTCGACTTCCGAGCGTATGCCGGCCTACGTGTTGTGCGTGGTATTGACATGTTCAGAACACCATTGGATGTTGGGTTGTATTGATGGATGTGAAGGTTTTTCAGAAGATTAACAAATTCACGCATGAGGCCTTCCAATTCGACAGCAGCACTCTACTACCCGGTGAGGTGCGGACTCTGTTGCTGTCTACTAGTCCCTTAATGTAGTCAATGTGAAATACCCAATACCCTATCGTTGTAACTATCTTATTGTCTTGTATAACCTACTGTTGTTTTTATTCTGTTGTTCTGACGGTACTGGGACACCAACCCACCGAAATAGGAACGTAAATTGGTAGAAGAACAAGGTTGTGTTCTGCGAAAATCTGAGCAGAGCTTTGATTTGTAGCGCGGGTGAGGGTGACGCCCATGACAGGTTACTGTGATCCCCCTACACGGTGAGGAGCCTATGTAAACTGACTAACCAGTGTAACTTGGGTTTCCTATACTGTAAACTGGGACCTCATTGATAATCAGGGGCGTTGGTTGACGCATCAAATCAAGCCCGTCTAGTGAGACCGTGAGGTAAGGCTTTATGGTGGCAGGTCCTCACGCTAAATACTTCGATTCATGTTCTATATAATGTTCACTGTAACAATAATCGATTTCATCTTCATGATCAGCTCTAATTCGCCGGTTCCGGTTGATTTGTATAGTTGATTTGTGTTCCGGTTGATTTGTATTGTGCGTTCTTTCCTCGGAAAAGAATAGTATTGGTTTTGCTATTGATCTCCTTGATCATAAGGAAAGTAAGTATTCCAATTGTTTCTTGTAATAGATTTTGACATTGTCACAAAACAAATTCCTTATTATCCTTTTGTTATCTCTTCTCTTAGGTCTTTAAATTCCACTTATTACTAAATTATGTTCGACGAGAACGTTATTGTGAGTGCTGAAATAATTAACAGTAAATCTTTTTTATGTTGACTGGTCAACAAGTCCTTGGCTTAATCCACAGAAATGAGAAGCTGAGGAAAGAAAGAAGATGAGAATCTCGCTAAGGATTGACGTAAACGGTAATCATCACCCAAATCTTTGTGTTTAAATGAACATACTGTGATGATCACTGAATTCTCATGTTAATCGCTTGGAAGAAAGGCAATCACTTAATAACATTCAATAGAAAGTCTATGGTTCACTAATTAGAAGCGTCTTGTGCAACTTCAAAGGTTTAAGGAAAACAATGAAGAGAGAATATTACTGTCTTGTCTTCACAAACCCAAACAGTGTATTATTTCAAAGGATTAAATTTATAGTCTTAATCTCAAAGCCCTTAGGAAGCAATAATGAAACGCATATGGTAAATTTTACGACGTTTCCATAATTATTTAACAACATTATTCCTTGATGATTTGAAGAAGGGAAAACCTTGAAGCATAAAGATGTGTCTGTTGATTTAACAAAAGTCGTTTCCTGGAGGAGCTGATTTAGATAATTTCAGCAAAGTTAGATCAACAGTTTATTGTTTTTATCATTTTGAGTTTCAGCAAATACTTGGTTGTTTTTTAAACTGTGTTTAGTTTGTCAAATGGCATTAACTAAGCAACAATTGTAGGAAGTTTTAGTTTTCTGATAAAATTCGTCGAAAAAGACAGCTAAATCGCCTCCAATGCTTCTAGAAATTCTAAAATAAAAAATTGGAGGCATTACTTCATGATGCTCTCAATTAATTGCAAGAAAAGCTGGAAGGATGTATTTAAAGTGATTGTTACAAGCACTAGCAGTAGTTTCACAAGCAGTTTCTACCCGATTAAAATAAATGGAAAGCATTCAAAAAAAAAAACAGGCTGCTGGGTGTCTCATAAACTGCAATCGACATACGTTAAAATTGATTTATCTCTTATAACCGGCTGATTGGAAATAAAAGGAAGAAATGTCTTACATCGATTTTTGACTTGATGAGAAACGGCTATTCTGCGACAATCCTGAAAAAAGGACTATAATTGGCAACTTAATCTCGTCCAAGCGCTATAAAAAATCAAATTATTTAAATATTCAACATAATCCAAAAAAATTTTTTTTTTTAATTTTCGAAACCAAATAGAACTCATTATGTAGGAACAAGGATCTGTGAAGAATGTGCATCTTTTGACAAAACTATACCAGACCTAGCGGTGAAAACGAGTCAAAAATAACTCGAAACTAACGAACTTATGTTACTACGATTTTAGAATCTTCTTTACTTTTGTTTATATCCTCCAACATGGCCCTAGGAAAGATACGATATTAAATTCATTCAAAAGTACCAACCGCGAACAAAATCTAAAAACAAATTAGTTTATGCCGTGAATTTCAAAGGTGATTGAATCCTTCCTTGCATTCTTTTAATTTACCACAGAAACTAGTTTTCATTTGAACGTCCTCATTAACCCATGTCAAAATCTCTTAATGTCCAATTGAACACGTAATTACTTAATCCATGTGATAACATACTCCACAAAATATTTTAAGTAAAATCATCACCGAACCTAAATAAAAATTCGCAAATTAGGGTATGAGTCATGTCGGATTGCTCATATTAGTTAATTTTTGCTTTGTTTATTGAATATGACTCATTTTGGTAAGTATCTAACATCTGCAAGGTTAAACCTGTTTCAAGATAGATTTAATGAAGGCTAAAGCGTAGCCAGTAATTATCCGAGATTTAGAAATGCAGCCTCTGAATTTTTGGGTGATGCCAAAATTCTCAAAAACTATGTCAAATGCATGTAGTCATGGTCCGATAAAGCTGTGAATGATTCAGAGAACTTAGAACGTATAGTATGACCATAACAACTTTACGAGGTTTATTGTGTCGAGTACATTCTCCTAAAATGTTTATTGCTCTTTTGTTAATCGATAGAATAATCTTACAAATTAAACAATGAACTTTATAAACAATAAACTTTATCGCTGAACATATATTTTTGGTTAGTTAAAACATAAAGTGTTTATCGGATTCGGAAAAATTCGCATATAAAGAGATTTTAAAGCATATTAGTCTTTGTTATTATATTTCAATTAATATCATTACTTATATTTTTGGGCGAGGAACAAAAAAAAAAACTAAAAATAAACAATAGAAAATTGTTCCGATAGTGAATTTTATTCCTTGTCCATGAAGCATTCAACTGGTAATGTTTTCTCCATGGTCCATCAGAGGATTTCGTCAGTTCCGTTTATTCGTAACTGATATAAAACTCGATAATAGATTTGCTTAATGATACCTCGGACTCTGAACCTCTTCTTCTTTAATCTTCTGAGGTAGAACGTAAAAAAACTATAATCCTCTATCGTAGTTTTGACTGAATGTTCACTTGTTTAATTTTAGTTGTAATTTATGAACGAAATCACTGTCTGAACGATCTGAACCAAAGCAGATCAAGCGGCAAAAATGCTCCTTACCCAAAAAAGTCGAGCAATAACCTTCACGAATATGCCATCGCTGTAAGCGCACAACTCAGCATAGACAAAGGCAAAACTATAGCTATAATATCCGATAGCCAAGCAGCCTTAAGAGCACTAGAATCCCCGGTGATTATATCGACAATGGTTCTAGATAGTTGCAATGCACTTAACAAATTGAATGCGGACAATAGGGTTACCCTAATGAACAGGCGCATCGGAAGGAGCATCGACAGCATTCATCGGTTTTGAACACTTTAGCGCAACTGAAATGAATTTAATTCACAGGGCATCAAAAAAAAACTGTAGACAGAGAATGCAATAGGCTCTGGAATGGACTTCCAGGGCTTCGAATGTCGAAGTTGTTCCTTGACGTTAATGACTAGAAGAAATTTCGAGTGTGCACCGAAATGAATAAAAGAAAGCTAAGGGTCCTGACGGGGACCCTTCACAGGGCACTGAACACCTGGAGGGCATCTCAAAAGGATGGGCGTAACAGCAAATGATGAGTGCAGATTTCGCAATCTTGCGAAGGAGACACCAGTGCATCTGCTGGCTACCTGCGATGCACTGTCCCGTAGGAGAAGAGACAGTTTAGGAAGCTGCTTTCTTGTCGAGGTGGAATTAGGACGCCTGAGGCCGAAGCAGATCATCGACTTTCGCAGAAAGAGTGATCTACTTGAGACGCTCTAAGAGCACCGAAAGCGGGGGCACAATAAGCTTGTAAGGGTTGAAATGCACCATCCCCTACAGTAAATTAATCAATCAACCTTCACGAAGGTGGGAAAACCGAGAAGACATTCATTTCAAACGAAAGACAGAAATAAGCTAAGGTGTAGACTCTTAAGGGGGCCACCGTCTGACAATTTGATGGATCTTTTGCAGATACGCTGCGTGAAATGAGGATTTATTTTCAAATATAAATGACGATAATTTAAAATATACCATCATGCGATTCAAGAGGATTTGGGCGAGAGCACAACTGTAGCCTACCTTGATGACAACTCTTCAGAAATATTCATTACGTTACGGATTTGATCAAGGTTTGTGTAAGCTAGCCTCGTTTGTTATCGCAAATCATCAGTCGAACTTTTAACAAAGAAGCCGAAAAAATTCCATAATAAGAAGGATTATGTGAAGGTCGTTCTGAAGGATATAACAAAAAGTAGTTCGTTTCTGACGCTTCAATTGTGCTAGATACCCCAACAGTTTAAAAGAATCGAAAATAGATTCGCGACTGATATCTTCTATCAGTTCAAACCGTGTCAAATCTCAAAATGTGTTAATCCGGGTATCAAAGGAAAGAAGGTTCCAATTTTAAGGCCGAACAAAACCAGGCATCTGGGAACAGAAAAGTGTTGAAATTCTAAGGTGTCCTAACTTCTTTCGAGGGACTAACGCAATGAAGCAAATAGCATAAAAATCAACGGTTTGGTTGGCCAGTTTGCGAGGGACATGAAAGCCAACATGCTGTTGCTCAGCAGACTTAACGACAACAAGTCTGCTTCATGGTACCGTGAGGGAACTGATACGGGCATTATGTGCAACTAGCGAAGGGATTCTTATTAGCAGTCTTGGTTTTGATCCTCTGGTCGAAATAGAAAGTCTTAGTTTTTAACTCTACGTCCATGAAAAAACCGTGCAGGCCACAAAGAATAACCTTTAGGTGTTCCACTTCAGAAAGTGCTTAAGTGTGACTCCTTTTTAAATGGAAATCACTTCAAAGTGTTAGCCAAGTGTTAAGCCAATAGTTACGCTTTGTTGTAGTACGGGACTTTATTGTCGACGTCTTTCGTGCAACAACCCAAACGCAGAGCCTTGCTTAGTCGTCAGTCGTCCTAGGAATATTGTGGCATAGCGATACATGTATTCTTTTTAACCATCTATACTCATAACAAAATAAGGGCTCCTCGATATATTTCTTAATCTAAGAGCAGTTTTCGCCGATTGTCGTCCTGAAAACTAATTAAATTGATGAGTTACGTTCGCAAATGTTATGTTAACAATAGCGATAACAATAAAGTATTAGTATTTATGTTCAAAAATCATTAAGTAGGTACTTTTGTTCATTTTGATTTTTATTTCACGCAAGACGCTTGACTTCTACGATTGTTTTTTGAATTTTAAAGTGTCCTTACATCATTCAAGTGTAAAAGCCAAGAGATCCACGCCTTTAAGAGATTGATTTTGCTGTCAGCGCCGTAAAGATTTAGGCAATATTCAACCGCAATGTTCCGTTGAATAAGGATTATCGTCAAGGGCTACACAAAATCTACGGAAACGGTATAAGGAACCCTGGAGTGAATTCCAACGAAAATATAAAAAAGTTCATCCTACTGTCGCCCTGGAAGTCCAATGTGTACGACTTTCTGCGCGCCATGATGGAGATATAATTACGGCCGTATTAACCCGCTCCGTCGGAATGACATCCCTGAACGGGTAACCGTGCCGTCGGAGTAGAGGCACCGTACGGAGTACTACGCCGAAAAGTTAGTATCCCGCTTAGGTAAACTGGTGTTCCAACTTACGTCGCTCGGTGCATCTTGCTCTTGATCATACGATTCTTTAAGTGTTATGCAAAAGCGCTTAGAGGTAGTTCAACTGTTAACGATAAAAATGTATTTATAAATTAAAAATTAAACTTTACACAGGCCGCTACGCAAATGTCGTCTATAGGCGACACTCGTATACAGAGATCGTCGCGTGGATGTCGTGTATAGACAACTCTCGTAGCGAAAGGGTTAAAAAATTCCGGTCAACTGTTACCATTCTCATCCACCAGATCAACGGGAACCGTTCACAAAGGCCTGTAACCCGGACAACTTCGACCAGGACTAATTGTTTAAATCATTGAAGATTTGCACGTCAACATCTTGAATGAGGCGTGGAGGAATGGCATAAGTAGTGTCAAGTGAAGTTTTATAATGACGCTAGACGCATGAAAATAAAGAGAAAAAGATGTGAAGGATTTTATGCTCCCTCCATTCATGAACACAAAAGGTTTGATGGCCCTAATGTGAAAGTCTGGAGAGGGATCGGCTTACAACGTTAAACTTAAACTGCCATTCTGGATTATTGTACTGTGACAACTGAAAGTTACTTCGAACGTGTTCGGCTATATTTCATTCCATTTTCACAACGAACGTTGTAAGGTTTTTCCATAATAATATATAGAATAATGCATGACGGCACACAACCCGGGCGACAATCTTTGCCATGGAGGAGGCTACAATTTAGGTCCAGCGTAGCAGACTTAGCCTGAATCCAATTGAACACCCTTGGAACCAAGTTATTAGTGGGCCTATTATAGTTTGAGGAGAATCTCATCAGAAAAATTTAGATGAACTTTGTGTGAGATCATCTAGATCACCAGTGTCCTTGCATGGTTAATTCTTGTTGATAACAACGAGCGCACACGCTTGACGAATCAAAGACGAATTAGTCTTCGTAGTAATAATTAATGTCTAGCGTGATTGTCCAGTGACGGCACCAACTTTTTGTTTTGAAAAGAAAGTCTCTACCATATATTGAAGGACTTTTGATTATTAGATTAATGGCTTGAATTTGAAAATTTGATTAAAACCGTCCAAAATAACGGAAATTTATATAAGAAATTATGTTTTGAAATAAATATCAGGAAAAAAATTTGCCAGCCGCATTAACATTTTGTTTCTTTTTACAGTCGTGGACCATCTCCAGTATGCCAATCGCCTTCCTCTGTATGTCCAAGTCCAGATTCGGGAACGTACGAAGGACGTCTGACACCTAAATTGTTTGTATCTCGACTATATTCAAATGGAACCAACTCGACATCATCAATGTGCTCCTCGCCAATGATACCATCGCCAGGTGTTGATTCAGCTATTGATTTGGTGACAAACAATAATGGCAGTCCAGCTACAACCATATCATCATCCGGTAGCAATGAACCGATGAGTGTTACATCCTGTTGTGATAATGAAACAGAAAGTGAAATGACTGACACGGAGTCGGAATCACGTCCGAAAACCGGCATGGACAGTGATAGTGAAACGACAACTGATTCATTAAGAGATAAGAAATCGATGATTGACAATATTAAAACGTTCGCAACCAATATGAATAATATGAATGATGAGAGCGAGAAAATGGAACAAAATTCCAACTCGAATCACTCGTTGCTTTCAACAGCAACTCCACGTGACAAGTTGATACCATCGATGATGCCTGCATCATCAAATTCGACTGATTCTCTCTCTAGCTTTAGTGATAGTAATTTTAGGCTAGCCCGTAACGATAATGACTCTGGTGATAATAGTATAAGTAATAACGTAGACAGTGTAGATTGCAGTATCAATTATCAAAGTGGAATAGCGGAAGCCATTGATGCTAGTACATGAGTCATCAATTCCCGCTGTCCTCGTATGAATTAAACTTGGTTTATTTGAATAACTAATTAGTTATTAGAATAATAATAATCTTAATCAATATTTAAATTTTATTTATAAAATTTATAGTCTCTTTGTAGATTAGTCTAATGCAAATTGTATGGCTCGAAAAGTGTGAAAGTCGCTACCTAAAGCAAGATATCATTTCAAAGCGTCGTGTATAAAAAATCTTTTAGGACTAGATTTATTTTTGCTTAGGTAAAAACTGATGTGTACCAAATAGAGCTATACAATTGAAGTCTCCGCTGATATATCCAAACTAAACCATTATTCGTTACTAAGTAGATGTTCGACGAAGTAACACAGAAAAGTAGTTTACAAATAGACGAGGCTATAGAAAATACAAAACCCGAAAATATATATATATATAAATTGTAACAAAATGCAAATAGCTACCAATTGAATTTACCTTTTAAGTAAACATCAGTAGCTTTTAGTAATTCACCTCACCTTTCCTGATAACAGAATAGCTAAAGAAATTTAGCAGCCGTTCATTCTAGTTTTACGTTGTAAATAAAATCTTCGATCAAACACATTTGTTACAAACATTGCTTCACTACAGGCGTCCCCTTTTGATCAATCAATAAATCAACCATTGCTGTATAAAATATCTAGCGGATCTGTTTGCTTTTTAAAAACAAATTAATTCTTTTTCATTCGTAGAAAATTAATAAATTCTAAACTTCATAAAATTAATAATTTAGCGTAAAACCACACTTAATAATACTTTGTTGAGAATAACAATTTCATTTAATATCATTCGAAATTGACATTTCTTGTAATAATGCTTGTTTTGTTTATACTCTTTGATATTTATATAACACTAATTCATAAATGTGTAATAGAATGTACTTATAATTCAAGCAGAAAACTACATAATCAATATTTTATCGATGTATATTAGTGAAAAGTGATTAGAAGTGAGTAGTTTCATATAATGGTTAGATTGCGCTATTTACACTAAAGAGTTATGTAATGAAATTGCCAAATTTATGAAAAGAATGATTTCCTTGAAGTTTGTAAAATCAAAAGTTGGAAAAGATGATAATAAAACAACTTAAACAAAATATCTTCTTGCTGTTAATCTAAATTTTAAAGTAATACTTGTTGACTACAAGCACTTTGCCTAACTCCCAATATGCGCTGCCCTGGCTCTAAGCATCAATCGCTATAAAGACTCATGTCAACCCTCGCAACCTTTCTTCTTCGCCAAGATAAAGATGGGAGGCCTTGAACGAGAAGCGTTAGTCAATGCTATTCTAGGAATGACCAATAAATCCTCCTGAAAAGGAAAAGAAGGAGAAAAAAAAGATAAAGATGGGAAAAACAAGACAATTACTCATACGATTAATGAGTAGAGTAGGGGGGGGGGGGGTAGAATCGAAAAATTATCCGAAAACTGACATAGGACACATATCAACCGGCAAATGACATTTGGGTGCAGCGACTTTGAATGGAGTAGACAACCCAAAATGTTTATTTGGGGTTGGAAAAAATAAAACATTTCCGGAAAACGAGTGGATCGGGGATGACAATAACTTGCTGTAACTCGATCTTACTCACATCGCCGCTAAACAATGTGAGGCGCTGGATTCGATTGAGATCGTTCCTCAGTGGAGAAGATGGATAAACTGGTAAGATATTCATTCTAATAGATTACTGCTCCTATGTAGATGCGCAGCAAAAATTAGACGCGATTACATCCAAACTGCCAAAAAAAGCAATCAACTCCATCGCTCATTAATAGCGAAGTGAATTTCTAGTGAAGCTACAAATAAAAGAAATATATCATTAAATGATTGAACCGGTCCTGGGAAAACCGGAAGCGAGAACGTTACATAACGCCTCGCTTGATGACACTAAGTCAAACTATAGATAGTGGCTGGTTGGGGAAGGAATTCCTGTTTGTCATGGCACAACTTTTATCATCGGGAAATTTTAGTCGAACATACTAACAAAGAAGCCGAACAAGTTCCTAGCAAAATCATTTTAAGCATAGACCGTGACCTAAAGGATATATGAAAATATTATTCGTATGTGGCGCTTCAAATGTCTTGGATACCGCATAGGTTTACAAAGAAATCGATAGGTGACGGGACGCAGAGGTCTATCAGTGCAAACCGTGTTAAATCTCAAAATGTGTTTAACTGGGTCCCAAAGGAAAGATAGTACGGAGGATCCACGTTCAGTCCTCTGTAATGATACAAGACCAAACGAAACCAAACATCTCTAACTAGTAAGGTGTTGGAATTTCCAATGTGCTCTAACTTATTGCGAAGAACTAATGCAATTGAGCGTAACTTAAACAAATACCTCATAATAAATATCAACGTTCTGGTTGACCAGTTTGCTAGTGACGATAGGGCATCACTCTATATGCTGTTGCTCAGCGAACATCTCAAAAACAAAACGTCAGCATGATACTGAAAAAAAAGATAAGATCATCATTGGGGTTCAGAACTATGCTCATTTCCGAATGCAGAGTTACGGACGCGCAGATGGATTTGAGTTCAATATTCAGGTGGAACATTTTTGTGTGTAGGGCATATGAACTACATGAGAACGAAACGCCGCGGTGGAGATGTCAGGCCACTGGAACGCGTCTGCAGACGAAATTGAGGGACGTAAAAGGACAAACAATCGTACAAAATAATAACCAAACAAATGACCTTCTCATGTTAACCTGAAATGGTAGACAACAGAATGCGGGCGCTTTTCACATGAAATATCCATCGCATGCATGGAATTGCAGAAGGGAACTTTGTGTATAATAGTAAGGAAATCGTTCATATCAGAAATCACATCTGAAGTGTTCAATTGATTCATCATATTTAACCTCGCTTGTTTGCTATTCGGTACGTTCAAAGCCTGTCTGTACAAAGGCTCTTGTATACAGACAGGCTTTGGAGACTCTTTCTTCGACAGGCTCTCGGCCTGCCCGTACCGTAATGCGTCATCATTAGTGAGTCATTGTCTACATATTAGTATACATAATGCTAGACCTTAGAGCCAGAAGCATTATATATACTAAAGGGTGGCAATTTGCTTGAGATACTCATAAGGTAAAAACATACTGACGCGATCCGTGCCGCTGAGGATTTCTCTCCATGATAGTATGACTTTAGAGCAGGGTGCTTCGCGGTCGATACGAGGTCTGGCTATTAAATAACGAGACTGGTTACGAAAAAGGGTTTTATTATAAAAATTATTCTACATTCGAATGCTCCCCTTCAATATACTCCCCTTTCCTCGCCACACACCTTTCCACACGTTTTTTCCATTGATCGAAGCAGTGCTGGAAGTCTTCTTTGGTGAGGGCCTTTAGGAGCTCTGCCGTTTTTTGCTTTACCGCTTCCATTGACCCAAATCGGGTCCCTTTCAAAGCAGATTTTATCTTCGGAAACAAAAATAAGTCGCACGGTGACAAATCTGGCGAGTACGGCGTGTGTTCGAGCACTGGAGTTCGCTTACCGGCCAAATACTGCTTCACAGATAGCGCGTTATGGGCAGGTGCGTTGTCCTGATGCAAAATCCACGAGTTGTTCTTCCACAACTCTTCATCACGATATCGTTAATGTCGAAAAAACGATCAACATTGCCTTGAATTTTTATATGGACATCCTTGCTTTTTTGATTCTGGGCGATTCAGGCGTCTTCCAATGCATCGATTGCCGCTTTGTTTCAACATCGTATTGAAAAATCCACGTTTCGTCGCAAGTAATAATGTTTTTCATCAGTCCGGAATCTTTTTTCAACCTTTTAAGGAAATCTGAGCAGACCTGTTGACGCAAGAGCTTTTGGTCAGGAGTCAGGTTTTTTGGCACCAAATTCGCACAGACTTTTGTCATATGTAATTCCTCGTGTAAAATTTGTCTAACCGTTTCTTTGTCGGCGTTTACAGCCTCGGCAATCATCCGAATGCTCATTCGATGATCTGCACGCACAATTTGGTTGATTTTGGTCACTGTTTCCGGAGTTGAAACAGTGACAGGGCGACCTGGGCGTGGGTCATCTTGAGTGCTCTCTCGGCCCTTACTGAAGCGCTTACACCACTCAAAAATACGCGCACGAGATAGAGAATTTTCCCCATAGGCCTCTTGCAACAATTTATAGCACTCAGTCGGAGTTTTTTTCAATTTAATGAGAGATATGAGATTTATACGTTGCTCATGTTTTTCGTCACACATGATTTTCGGCACGAGAAAAAAACACGTTCGTTTCAAACCGCTACTGGACAAATACAATAATAGTGACGAGAACGTGTTTTGGTACGTGCATAGAGAAGATATCTAGATACCCAACGCACTACTCGTTTTTTCCCCACCCCTCTACGGCGCCCTCTAGGCGCGCAGTCTCGTTATTTAATAGCCAGACCTCGTATAATGGCGGGTATGGTTATTTTATTAGTGATTATGGTGCACCTGATAGGAGCACTCAGACGGACTATGCGACATTGATACCTCGTTAATTCACTTTTAACTCAGGTAGGTCGGTCGGTATTTAGAAAATTTCCTAGTTACAGATAAACTACCCAAAATGGAACAGGGCCCGTTCTATGATTTGAGAGAGTATTGGCAATGTAAATGACGCCAGGTATCGCCCAAAACTCCAATTATAGTCTAAGTCTATACACCATCTTATATGAAGGACTCCTGAGCAATGACCTGTGAATGGGCCGCCTTACGTTATCGGTTACGTTATCGGCTACCTCAAAACTGTAGATGTTGAGCGTACTGAGAGGAATACCAAGGAATGTTTATTATGTTTGTGTTAATAGAGTTTATGCGGTTGAAAAGGTAACTTTGTGACTGTGCCAAGATAGATTCATTCAGTCCATATTTCAGCCATGATCTGATCAGCTTTCTGAAGATGTTATTAGTCGTCGTAGGGTCAGTGGGTTTCACCGTATTTCCTATGTTATAGGAAGACGTGATATTGTTATCTATTTCTTCCAAGTTTCCGATTTTATTTTTGATCTACGTAGATATTAAAAGCGGCTGTTCCGGTTTTATACTTTTGGCTTTATTGAAAATATTATCCAAGAAATAGGCTTTGAGTAGTTTACTGGAGGGTTATCATATTCAGTGCTGTTTATATAGCTCCGTAATTCGATGGTCATACTGTTGTTTTCTTTTCTCGGCATCTATGTCTCTTTAACTTTGATTTCCATCCTTTTTTTAAATATTTTTTAGTTCTTCAAAGACATACGCGTGGTTCTCTTAGTGTGATACAACACTCTACAACATGTTAATGGTCATTTGAGCGATCAAATAAGACAGGGAAAGTTTATTAGAATTACCAGTAGTTGGAGTTAATGTATGTTATAATTAGTTGTTAATCTTATATATACTTTTCTGCAGTTCGTATACTTACCAGAAAAGCTAATACGTTTATGTCGTTGGATTTGGGCTTTCTCAATAATAGGGTAAGTAGTGTATGGGGGTTGAGGTACAGATATTATAATGAAGGTGTGATTAGTATTGCAGACACCTGTCTTCATTTAGAGTCTTTCATTTCTGGAATGACTGTGATGATTAACGATTTTACCTCAACCAAAAAGTTTGCATATTGAATCGTAAAAGGTGAGAAACAAATCGAAAATTACTTTTCCTTCTGAATATATTCAACTTAACTCTAACGAATTCACTAGATCTATCACGTAATGCCTTCAAATCTTTCAAAGAAGTGTTTTATACGTCGCCAAAATAGGTGAAAATTGTATTTATGTCAGAGTTACTTGGAAACTTACTACTGTAGAAGCTCTTTGTTCAATTTCGGGAACAGATTGCTTGAAGCTCAATCTGAGATAAGGAGAGGAAATCCGAAAATTTCGAACCTGTTCCATTCTTAAGTAGCCATAGCAACTTTCCGCCTTGCACACAGGAAGTAAGTGGAGCGAAAAGAGCAACTTTTCTTCCTTCATCAATTCTTAAAGTCTGCGGTGTAACTCTAATGGAAAAATAAGGAAAATTTCGCATTTATCCTAGGAAACAATAACGGTTACATTCCCTACGACCGGGGTGCATTAAACTTCTTTGGGAGTTATGTACCGTTTTGTGGTATTGGTTCAAGTCCTGTTTTGACTCACACCAATAGTGATAGACACTCGTTGAACCTCCAGTCATAGTCCCATCTATAATTGCACCCTTATTTTCACCATAGAACGCTAAAGCCTTGCCAAAACACTTCTTGCCAAATTACTTCTAAATTACTGGTGTGGTATTCCAAGTATTCTTGGCACCCAGCTTCATCCAAGATGATTGACGATGAAATACAAAACTATTGCAGCTAAACTTGCTATCTAAACTTGCATCCTTCAACATGATTCTTACAATTTTGTCGATGTTTTCTGTTGCGATTGCTTCGGACAACCCCTCTGACAATTTTAAATTAAAGCGTGGCTCCTTGAAGTTGAAGTGGTTTTAGCAATTGTAAGTCATGAATTTACCAAGAAACAGTTATTAATCCATAAGCATATGACGTATCTTATAAAATAGTCTGGTGAGGTTTTTCTTGCTTCGTTTCAAATTTTTCTTTCTGGTTTACTTGCCTTTTTTACCAGTGGCGTAGCAAAAGGGGGGCGGCGGGGGCGGGCCGCACCGGGTGTCACCTTTTTTGGGGTGACACCCACCCGGTCTCTCAACTTTAAGAACAATGTACAAACAAAAAATAAATAAAACGCTAGCACAAAAGTTTCTTTTTCGGGGATCCCTCCACTAGCTCAGCTCTATGTATAATTCGGGGATTCCCGTAAAAGAGCCTGACGCTGTCATCGGGGATTCCCCGTCCCATGCTCGTGATCTTTGACGTCTCAGTTCAGTTGCAACATTTCTCATTTGTTTCGTGATGGAAGTATGTTATCTTTGTTTGGCGTGAATTGTTAAACGTGTATTATTCTATAGTGATAGATAATAAAAAGAAAAAAACAATATTTTAGAAACTTAAATGCTGTTTTGTGAAGATTAAAAAGATTGATTGATTCATATCGAATATTTTACAGGTAAGATAATTTTATAATTACAATAATTTCCTGGTACTTCTATGGACGAAACTTATAGGGTTATGCAAAAATGGCTAATGTCATATCAGTCATTTTTGCGTGGGTACGTATGGACTGGCACTATAAAGTCAACCTGGGGGGCTAGCATGCTAATTTTTACGTCGGATTATGTGATCACACAACTGTCAGTTCCCATATGTTTTTGACGTTTGTGCTACTATAAAACCGTGGATAAAATTAGCATGCTAGCTACACTGGGCTAATACGTCATTATACTTTTAACGGAATTTTTATCTGATTATAACATACATAATATATTTCCTTATAAACTAATATTTTTATAATTTAAGTCAGGAGATTTTATCTACTTTCATATTTTAATATCATTTTATGTTGTAAATCGCACGTTTTGCACAATAATAAATTGAAATTTACACTTCGACAAGTACGCGACTATGAATGATTTTGTTATTCGAATGAAACCGAATTTACTAATAACTTCATTTGAATGCGAAACTAGTAATTTACAAATCTTGTTATTCGAATAATTTTACTAAATAGTCTAATTAATTAATTTCAATTTTTTTAATAAAGTTTTTAATAAATTTGTTTCATTTTGCTTAACTAGTTTATTAGAAAATACTCTCACATTATAGACCATAACAACTGGGTTTTTGTTTTAGCGTAAGAAACAAACATTAAGTGAAAAATGACCCGGGGAGTGCATACATCCAAAAGAAAAAGTGGATTTCAGCAAAGGAAAGCCAAACAGGCTAGATTGGATGTAGCTCAGAGTATGTCTGGATCAATTTTTAAGTATGTTAAAAAACTGATAGCTGACCACGAATGTTCAAATGAACATCTAGAAAACCTTGAGAAATGGAAAACTTTAGAAATGAGACTAAAATTGAATAAAACAATAGATGATGCAGCTTTGCAATTGATGGATACAGAAAAACAGAAGTGGAAGCATCTTTTGACTAGATTACTGGATATAATTTTATTTCTGGCTAAACAAAACTTGGCGTTTCGTGGACATGATGAAGGACAAGACTCTAAAAATAAAGGCAATTTTTTGAAATTAGTAAATCTATTGTCAAAGTATGATATAGTGTTGAAAGAAAACATAATGATGAAATTGGAGGAAGATAAAACTTCAAAAGTATCATATTTGTCGCCAGATATACAGAATGAATTCATTAATGTTCTATCAAACCATGTGAAAACTAAGCTTGTCAACGAAATTAAATCAGCGAAATATTTTGGTATTATGTTTGATAGCACACCTGACATTTCATATATTGACCAAATGTCTGAAGTGATACGTTATGTGAAAATAGGAAAGTGGAAGTCAAAGAAGCATTCCTTCGGTTTTTTCCTTCGCAAGGAAATAAAGCTGCTGATCTAAGCGATGAAATTCTTGACAAGCTTAAGACAGACGATTTAGATATTATGATGTGTCGTTCCCAAGGCTATGACAATGCTGCTGTTATGAGCAGTGTGCACGGAGGAGTACAGTCCATTATTAAAACAAAAAAACAATAAAGCAATTTTTATTAGTTGTATTGATCACTCGATTAATTTGTGTGGTCAACATTCATTTGCCAAAAATGTATCATGCGTTACATTTTTTGGAACGGTAGAGACGATTTATTCTTTTTTTTCCGCCTCCACTAGCCGTTGGGAAGTGCTTATGAAACACAGCAAATTATCTGTTAAAAGACTCTCAACAACGCGTTGGAGTGCTCATTACCGTGCATTAAAAGCACTAGCAGAAAATTTTGAAGGACTTGTAGACGCAATTGATGAGTTGTGTGAAAGACGAGAAAATGTAGACACCAGAGGTGCTGCACAAAACCTCATGCCTGCTGTGTGCAATTACACTTTTTTATGTTATCTTTTCTTCTGGTATGATGTTCTTCGGGAAACAAATGATGCACAGATTGCATTACAAAGTAAAGGCTTGACTGTTGACGAAACTGCTACAAAAATAGAGGCACTTCGTTTTTATATCGAAGAAAAACGTGATCACATTGTGGAAGAGGCAATAGACATTGGAACAAAAAAATCAGAAGACTACGATATTCCAACAGAAAGACGACTTCGGCGTAAAAAACGGATGCTTGGTGAGATGACCAGCGATGCAGGACCCACACTGAAAGAGGAACTTCAAAAAGATATGTTGGAATGTCTTGATCGATTCAGAGTTGAACTCCAAACAAGATCGAAGTCTCTTGAAGATGTAGCTTCATTGTTCGAGATCGTACAAACTAATGCTTTGCTTTTGGCGAATACTGAAGAACTGAAATTAGCTACATCTAAATTTACTGATTTTTATGATGAGGTCTCAGAAACTGAATTACTTTTGGAGATACCAAGACTGCAAAGACACTTAAAAGCCACTAATGTTACGGTTACTGATTGGGTGTCTCTAGATTTTTTAAAGTTTATTGTAGAATGGGATTTTACAGAATCTCTTCCAAATCTTATGATTGCACTGAAATTGTTCATGACGGTTTGCGTGTCCGTAGCTTCATGTGAGAGGAGCTTCACTAAATTAAAATTAATAAAAAACTATTTGCGGGCAACAATGACCCAATCGCGGCTTAGCAATGTTGTTATATTAGCCATCGAACACGAGGCAATACAAAATATAAATTTCGATGAAGTTATTGCTGAGTTTGCAGCTGTCAAAGCTAGAAAGAAGAAATTTTAATTGTATAACAATTCCTTTTCTGTCTTAGTTATTATTGTGTTTTGTTATTTCTTCAATATTATAAATAATAAATGATCCATGTCCTTTATCATATAAAATTTATTGCTTTTTACTTTCCATGGGGTGACACCACCAACTTCCGCACCGGGTGCCACCCAAGGTAACTACGCCACTGTTTTTTTACCAGTATCTTCATGATAATATGCCGATTTCCAAATAGCAAAGTAATAAAACTTTTTTCGCTCCGGGCTGGCAAAAATTTCCTCGAAAAGAGGCCGATTCTCCAAAATAATCATGCTGCTGTGGTAAAACCCTCCTCAGTATTTAACCAGCCTTAACATTAGATCATTACCAACAAATCGAACATTGGTACTAACCCGTGACTATTTTTGCAAGTATCTTCAAACTTGCATTAATTTTTTTTTACCTTAACAGTGTTTCCTTAATGACTTGTTGAGTTTTAAAAATATCAAATAAATATTTGGTTGAAAAACAAAAGTTTCGAAATCGCATTTTCTATTTCAAAATTACCTTCAGCTATTACATGTGTGAATTTTATTAGTCTAACGTACTTAGATAATCCATTATATTCTATGTACAATCATTTATTATATCAAATAATATCAAAATACTTTAAATAATATTCAAACAACCTTAAATCTATTGAACTAAGTAAAATGCTTTTGAGAACTTATATAAGTTTATATTAAAATTTGCGTAATGTTTTAACCTATTTTATTATCGTATTAATCTTTTCTCATTTGGGTAATTCTTTTTTAAGATTGTGACTAGCTTCGGTAGAATAATTTTAAGCAATAATCTTGAAATAATTAAAATAAAGCATCTAAATTATTATCTAAAAATTTATATTTAGTTCGTAAACATTTGTATCATGATCGTTAACTGCAATTTATATTTTTGTATCAATTGAGTCAAAACTTGGAGCAAAATTGGGTTTTCTCGTTCGTTCGGAAAAGGATTAGCGAAGTATTACTATTTTTATATGTACAATTTCTAGTCTCCAAGCGTGTATATCTATACCAAAAATATGTTCACCAAAGTTGCCTTTAGAAACTGTAACCTATTTATGAATCTATAGTTGAAACTATTAAAGCAACAATGGTTTAAAAAGCGACAGAACTTATTCCATTCGGAAAGGGACGTGGAAAATAAATTTCAATCCAATTACGTGCATTGTTTCAGTATGTTTCACTCAGAGTCGCTTATCTCAAAACTATGTGTAACCATGTGACTATTAAGCTTTTCCCGCTTTTTAAAAATCAGTTTGCATATATAACATTGAAATGTAAAATAATGGGAATGTACCTTCAAGTGGCTTTTATACAAAGTTACATCCGAGAAACGTTTGCGACAATCATTGCATTCGAACAAATACTCGTCGCCATTTTCATCGCGGTCGTCAGTAGTTCCATTTTCTATGAATGGTTTTCTATCTAAATCTCTCCAATCATCACCGTGCCCATTTTTGTGTCGAACAAACGCCTGATAATCATTGTATTCGCGATCGCATATTAAACATTTGAACATTTTCATACGTGAATGTGTCAGCATGTGTTTTTTCAGCGTACTCACTTCTCGGAATGATTTGTCACACACATCGCAAGGATATGGTTTGGCACCCGTGTGAATCATATAATGACGGCGTAAATTATGGCGACTTCCAAATATCCGACCGCAGTCGGGACAAATGAATGATTTTTTATCACCAATTCCTTCGATAACGGGCAATTCTTCGAGATAATCATTTCCGTATGGTGAAACCTTTTTCTGGCTGCATGATAAACATTTGGCGCCATCCCTATCGTCGGGCCTATTTGCGCGGCAAATCAAACATTTGTACTCTGGATTATTACGATGCGAACGACGATGCTTTTTCAAATCGCTGAATTCCCGGAAGCACTTCAAACAAATGTCACAACCGAATGGTTTGTTGTCTGTGAAAGAAAATTCAAAATTTCATTATCCTTAAATCTTATAAAAAATGAAACTAAATAATATGTAAGCCAAGATCAATTGCAGCAATCGAAAGAAAGTCTCAGGAATCAGACAGATTAAGTAGTTAGGAACAGACAAAAAGGAAGGAAATGATATGGCGACCAGAAGGATGTGAAAAATTCACGCAGATTCACTGAGTACGAACGATTTTACGTCATTTCCCACATCGTCTACAAACCCATTTGGGCTGCATGCTACTTCCCTGAATTGGTGTCTATCATTTTATCTCGAAAGCCTCATTTCTAGCGCTGTCATTTTATCAAGCAACAGTGATTCTTTAACGCAGCTAACAGGAAGTCTAGTTGCGAATCCGCGATGCTTCCTTTTTTGGATAGCGTATGAGTGTTGACGTCATTTCTTGTTCATTCATTCCATTTTCATCTTCATTTATCACTATATATTATTATTACACATAGAGCGGTTGTTAGAAGAATCAGCGCGAAAGAAAGATTTTTACCATTATAAATGATCTAGACATCAAGCTGAAAGTTCAGTTTGAAGAACTGGAAGTGAATGGATATTCAAGGGCATTCGAAATAATGACATAAACTTGGTCATCAAAACTCAAGATTCTTCAATTCGAGAAGTTTTTGGTAGATCAATTTATCCATTTTCACTTAGAACTTATAAGTGATTTATACCCTTGCTAGCTAACTCAGCGAATACTGGAAGACTGGTAGTGCCAATCGATGCGTCCCAGCCTGTGAGTTGGCACCTGATGAGAAGCGGCAGGGACGCGTGTTCGAAACCAGCTTGAGCTCTTTCCACCTTTCTTTGTAAATATCAAGATTCTTGTTTATGCCGGAACTCGCCACTCAACGTGTTTCCACTACAATTCGGAGTGACTTCATTACAAAAGAAATGAATTGAGACAAAGCTGCAGTTAAAGAGAGCACGTGAAGTATGTCTACCGTATGGAGTTGACAAATGTGCTACAGTAATGAAAAGGCTCACTCATCAGGTATATATGCCAATTGCAATCCGGAATTCGTAGAGAAGGTAAAAATAGCATCCATTGCTATTCTGTATACAACCCGAAAAGCTGGAGTTCAAATCTGGTCTCCTCGACTAAGGAATTGATATAACTATTAAAAACTAAAGCAAATCCCGCGCATTATTTAAGCGATTATAATTACGGCAATGAATGTCATACGTCAAAATATTACTGAAAATTACGAAAACGTTCCGGGCTTCCTGACAAACAGAAGAATTCACAAGATCAAACAGCTTGATGAATAGAAAGATTACATAAGCAATGAAATGAGCAAATTACATCGAACTTACGCCATGCTAGGCGGTCCTTCAGATTTAATTCACGAATTGGAAGATCCATCCGTAAAACCTTCCATAATGTTGATGTGCACATGTTTCATTATCGAGCACGATGACGAAGGGGTCCCTTGAGGCCTCATCGTTACTATGCTTTACAGCTGCAATGCTTTCTATATTGCGCACTGTACGAGATTTGCATAGATGCGTATTATTAGCGAGAGTAAACAATTTATGGTTAATCGAATAAATTATTCTGATGGACGATTATATCAGCCTTATAATTCATGGACTTATAATTTGTGAGTTTCCGTTTTCTTCAGAATAAATTTGTACAATTTGTAGACGTTGTCCCGGCGTTAACCTATTTATGACGAAATAGCAACCCAAACTAACTATAAACTGCATGACAGCTGTCACACCATACGTAGCATTCAAAAGAGTTTCTAAATTGAAATTCTATACCTTTAGAAAAACACTGTTTAAAAGCAGGTTAAACGAAGTAATGAGAGGAAGGGGAGAGAATATAGACGAGAATCGAACTTTATAACCGGGTAACAAACAAGTGACGGTTATAGCGAAGTAATGACCTAAGTATGACGATTCGTTTTCAAATACTTTTGTATTAACATGATAAGGAAACGTTATAAAAAATGAATTCGTTTAATTTTCACTGAAGATGAACCAAGTTTATGTTTCCAAACATTCCACCGTGTCTAAATTGGCAAGGTAAAAACAACGAATTGAAAAGAATAGCGGGTTTCTTTTTCGAAACTTAAGAAATTTTTTTGAACCATTCCACATGTTTTATTGAATTTGTAAGATACCTATGATCTTGATGAGTAGCCAACGTTGTAATCTAATTACGACCCTTCTTTAGACGAATGATTGATAGTCATAAAATAAAACTGGACACCTAAAACTTCTGCTAAGGCAAGCAATAAAATGGATAGTGTTTACATAGTAATAAGAGCATTGCATAAATTTTTTTAAGTTCATTCAAACAGAAAAAAAACTTGCTTGAGTTAAGAAAATTTTAAAAGCATGTAATAGAGAAATTTCTTAGCAAGCGTACTATTGAAGGCTTGAAAAGAATCATATTTTAGGTCAGCTAGACATAAGACAAAAATCATTCCATTTCAGTCAGATGAATAAGGAAGACTTCTTAACCTTTTACTTAACAATTAAACAGACTACGTTGATGAACGTGCTTATCTAGCAACAGAGATCGTTTTTCAACAGGACAGGGATACCAGTACAAATATTTCGAAACACTTGGATCTGATTGAAAATGTTTTTATGATAGCGAAAAGAATGCTTTTACATTAAAAGGAATTTTCAGGAGACACATCAAGTTAGAATTTTTGAAAAGGAGAGATAGGGAATTACCTAAAATTTCTCACCACATACAACAAAGTACTAGAAAACATTCCAGGAACTCAGTTTGTGGGCAAATTACTCATATGTTACGAAAATTTTTATGGACAAAACTAAATAAATTATTTTTACGAAGGATTTTGAATATTTTCAGAGTTTTTTTAAATTATTAATTTTTTATTTATTATTAATTAATTTTTTTTAATATTAATTATTAATTAAATTTATAATTATTATTAATTATATTATTTTTATGAATTGTCTCCTAAATTAGGAAAAAGAGCTTAGAATATTGATCCAAAAAAAGAACGTTGGTAGGGATGTAAACATTTAATTAATCACAAAAAAAACAATTACATCGAAATTATTGACAGTTTTTAGTTATTTATCGATAGAAATAAGAAAATAAAGTAAATATATACAAGCTACAAATATATCACTAAAGGCTTACCTGTATGAATCATCATATGTCTGCGTAAATTGTAATTCGACGAAACACTTTTCCCACAAAATCGACACCCAAATTCTTGCTTCTCCTGACCCTCCAGATCCATCCAGTTGAATTCCACCCCTTGCTCATTCTCATCTATTTCCTCGTCACTGTCCTCCACTATCGCGAATTTGTATTCAGGTTCTGTTTTAATTTGAACTTCACAAGGAAGTTCTTCGCAACTTTTATCCGCCTGTTCAGGTTCAGGTTCCAATTTTACGGTAACAAGCGAAGGCATCTCTGAGGTTTGCGGAGTGACTTGAATGCTCAATCCCAATTCCTTATTTTCAATGTTACTACTTTCAGTCGAGTGTCCATCAGTTGGTTCCGTTTTAATTTTAGTCTGAACTATCTGGCTCATTATTTTTTCATCTTTTCTTATGTCCTCAGTTTTAATTCGTTCCTTGATTTTTTCAGGATCTACTTTATCTGGTAAAATCATCTTGAGCAGACTGGGATTGTATTGGAGATCATCGATAGAAATAAAGTTTTCCTCAGGCTCGTGGTACTCATACTTGACGGTTGGCTGTTCAACAAAATCCGCTTTGTTGAGTTCTGGGGCACTTCCTTGATTTGCACCACACGTCGAATGATATGAATAACATGGAGCAGGTGCAAGGTCGAACATTTGTTCAGGCGGACAAACATTTGTGCTGTATTTCGTATCGCTTATATCCACTGGATACTGATAATTAACAAACGGATTGTTTCCTTTGATGTTTGACGATGCTTGGTAAAAGTATGGATTGTTGTAATCACTGATCATATTGAAGTTCGTTACTGGAATTAGATTTCACTTATCCTGGGTCACTTCTTAGACAGACTTCTCCTTTGCATTTTACTATTATTTTATTTGTACTTTCTTTGATTCGATACGAATCCAATGGCAATGTGTGACATTACTACACTCTATTCTAGACTTTAAATTTCAAGAACAGGCAAACATTGGTGGGATTTAGCAAATATTACTCCTTTTGTTTACGTTCTTGCTAGGAAAATTTGCACAATTGACATATGTTTCGAAAACTTCCGATAAAATTGTACTAGAGCTGATGTCCTTCGTGAGAAGGATGCGAAAATTTATTGCTTGGAAAATTGATGAACTGAGGGGAAATTTCAATAAAGTGAGCGGGAAATGTTTCTTGTGTAAGTTAAATTTATAGTTTTCAATGAATTTATAATTAGCGCGAACCTTAATATCTACAGTTCCTTTTACTTTGGGACATTGAATTGGGTAGTTCTAAGTTTGTTACTACTAATTATAATCCTACTTGTTCAAGGCCTAGTCAAATTTTCCATAAACTTGTCAGGACTAAATTTCATACCTGAATTACTATGGTAGCTACCGCTATGGGTTATCCTAAATAAGAGTTAGAGAGCGTAAAATGATAATAAATTTGCGGGAAAATGGGAAAAATTTCCTTGAGATTCAATCTTTAGTAGAATACCTAACCAATTTTTCGATATAAAGGATTTGCAATAGTTATAAACGATCCTCTGAGTTAATTCATTAATTTAGCATTGTAAGAGGAAACATTATAAGAGGCCACAAAACCACACGTCGAAGATGGTACAACGCCGAAACGCGTTTGTGTACAATACAAAGAAACTGACGGGGAACGACGAATCTTCGTTCGTAGGACTAAAAACAAATAAATGGTGCTCCCCAGATGCAATTTCTCAGTACTTTCTTTAATATTATTATTCAAAATATTACATATCGACTGTGAATCCATATTTATCAATATTTTGTGGATTCTATAAAATTAGTTACTCTTTTACACTAACTTTCATACCCTCTCCGATCTCCCTAGCCAACATAAAATCCTCGTGGTTTTCAGTAAGAATCAAATCTTAATTATTCAATGCTGTCGTGCGCTCTTTCACACTAACTCACGTCCCGTTATGCAAAATTTGCAGACGTACTACTAAGAACTCGGAAGTAGTTCTGAAATAACAAACACTTTCCCAGAAGTCGCTTGGTATATTCACGTGAGTTTCAGACATCCCACAGTCTTTCGGCGATTTCGTTTTAATTTACATTCATTCATCATTCATTTACATTTTACGTTGCCGTCTACTTTTTCACGAAGGTTAAATCTTACTTTTTACTAACCAACCATTTATTTCATCTTTGAAGGTTCCATAGTCAAGGGTGGATTTCAATTCCTCTGAAACTCACACAATAACTCCCCAATGAAACGCCACTATGCGTATTAAAAACAAATTTGCACATCCCCACTACAATTTTGGGGAATCTCAAAACTTTCTTTATCTACGAAGAGCGTTTTGACCTACTTACAGATTTAAAGCGATTAATATCAGTGCATGTCATTAATTTAAGGATTTTTACTAATTAGTCTGCCTATATAGATGTTTTGGATTGTGGCAATCTTATCAAAACGTCTACAAGATCATTTGATTGGTTCGTTTGGTTGCCTTCTGTTCGCCAATTCAGATTTTTTTATCGGTTTTGTCTCGTTGCAGATTAGTTTATGAGTAGGACAAATTTTTTTTTAAATCGGTAGTTACAGCGCGTAAAAAATAAGGAAACTAAGGTCTGAGATGCAATCATTTTTACTGGTGATAGGGTGACTAGTGCAAGGAGGTTCATTTGAATCCTATATGCGCACTACTTGTATCAAAAACGAGCACCTTTTAAAAATGTCTACATTAATAGCATAGAAAAAATTGAATTAAATTAAAAGATTTCGTGAAAATTATATAAACTTTCGTGAAAATTATATAAACTTAATAAGGTTTCAGCCAGCGAGTTACAGTTCAAAACAGCTAGCATCTGTATTGTTCTCAGCTCGATGAAAATTTTTGTTGTAAAGAGACGGCAGAACTTGGCCCACATTTCAGAAACTTCGAAAAAAGTGGTTACCAAGCAATTAGAAACCCATCTAGATCCATTATCATATTAATAGAATTAAGGCAACTGATTCTTTTTCTTACCAAAGTAAGTTTAAATTAAGTTAAGTTGTTTAAATTAAGAATTCCAACGCTATTTTCAATCACATTCTACAATCGTCCACATCAATCATCAGAACCTAATTATCCATCCCTTTTTTCTCCTTACAATGTTGGCATTTCTCCTTTCGGCAATTATTGTCAAATTGTCTCAATCAAGAACCCTACCAATCACTAATTATTTTCATTAGTCAAGACAGAATAAGTATAATTTACTTTGTTACTCGATTACCACGATGATTGACAACAATATATGTATATTTAATAATTGATTTGTTTAGAAGAGAGTTTTTTGAAGAAAAATTTTTCCATTATAATCTAAAAAGTACCCTCCGTTCATCCCTATAGATGGGTCAAGTATCGCTTATATCTGGCAAGACCAATCTATTGCAATACGGTTTTTAATATATTTTGACAGCTGACGCGTTGAGTATTATTAATAAAGAAATTTTTGTGATGTGCGATTTCAGTTGCAAGTTAGAACGGTTTAAAAATTAATGGAATGTAATAAGGAATTTCATTCATTTTGAACTTCTACTTCAAGAAAAGGCAAGCACATCCAATAAACACACCGAAAGGATGTGTAGTTTATAACAATGGTGCTGTGTCAGAAAGAGCAGCTGGAGAATGTTTCAATCCGGTAAATTTGATGTCAAATACGATCCTTGCGCTTGCCTATCGTCAAAAAAATCTATGCACTCATTCAAAAATTAAAAACCTCGCATGTAACCATTCGTGATATTGCTGTGAGAGTGATATATCATCAAAACTCTTTTTGACCATTTGCATGTGGCACGAATTAAGGACAAGTTCAGGGATCGATTTAACCAGGAAAAATATTGTACTCTGCCTGACACGATATGAAAACGGGCCATCTTCAATAAATAATGTTTGATGGATGAATATACTCTAAAAAGCACGGAAAAATGTGAACGGGACAGTGGTCGAAGAAAAGTGAATTCTCAAACAATTGCAGAGTCAGGATAACGGGCTTCAAGGGTGGTAATACTGTGGTTCATAAATCTACAAGAGATTTGTGTAGTATCAGCTGCCGACTTTTGTACAACCCATTGATTCCAAGCTGTACTGTGACCAGGAAATCAGATTACCGCAAGCAATTTGAAAACGTAATCTGAAGCGGTGTTGACTTTCATTACAATGCTAAATTCCGCACAGATTTAATGACTCGGGAAGAATTGAGTAGCTACGGCTGGGAAGCTTCGATTCATTTAACGTATCGTCCGAACCTTGCGCCTAGGATATTCGTTTCTATTGTTGTATAACTCGCAGTACGGTGCAAAGTTCAAGAGAGGCGTTCGAATTCTGAGTCCGAAAAATTGTTTTAAGTTTTTGTTATAGCGCGTTCGAGACTGTTTCCCAACACCTACACACAAGATAAATTTTTTGAAACAATAAGACGCAAGAAAATTTGGGACGTGATAGTCATGGAGACAATAAAAGGAAAAACGATTCTACATAATTTTACTGTACAATTGTTTTATGAATAAATTTTTGATTAAATAACACGAAATTATAACTGGCTTATGTTACAATTAAATAAGTATTAATTACTAACAGCACCTACATTTATTTCTCTATTAAAGCGGTTGTCCCTTTTTCGACTTGCTCCAATAATGCTTGCAATTTATTGTCGAAAAGTTCACATCTGATTGGCATTTCTAACGAATAAAAAGGATTTTTCAGCACGTAATCTGAATAAAGTTCGTAAATTTTTTTCAATAAAATATCCAAACCGGTTTGGTTTGGTTCAGCAATTACCATGAACTTTACTCCTGCAACAAAAGCACAAATAACAAATTGAATTCAAGTCAGAAATTTCGTCCATACCGGTCAGAGTTTGAAAACATTGCAGTGTGAATGTGTCTGCCTCGAGCACTTCAATGCCCGAACTTTTTGGTTCAGGACTCAATTGGCTAGCGATAGCAAATAGCGGGTAGAACATGCTGGCTAGAAATATTTTTTCGTTTGTCGTCATTCGAGATCTGGCAAACTTAAGATTCAAAGGATAGTTGCTTGCGTCTTCTATTACTGTCTTCACATCACGCCCGTCTTCCAATGTATTTCCATTTGCCATTATACCATTGATAGAAATGAGGACATGGCCAACTGAAAGAAGTACGGTATACAATTTCGAAGCCAATCATCAGTACGATTAATAGATACCATTGATGCCATCTTTTTGTCCAAAAACCACTGAAACCTTCTTTGGATCATAATCAAGGACCAAATCAATGGGGTAGCTAAATGTCTTTTCGTTTTCAATACGCGGTATATTGTGGTCGTGGTTGAAAATTAATCCGCCTGATTTGCTTATGATATACACCCCATATATAATCATTTCTGAAGGAAACTAGCTCTGCTTTTCAAATTAAATAGTGAAATGGTCCCTGTCAGAAAGTCGTACGTGCTTTCTGTATCTGACAGTTAAATTGACACTATTGTGAAGAAATGTAACGAATAAAGAACGTCAAATAATTGACAAACGCTATTGATTGTATTGCTTACAGCGGCTCAGTGTACTAAAAATTCGTTGTCACGTTCTATCGCGGTGAGTGTTGTCATTCGGCCACGATCAGCTGTTGTCGTGACTAGACTAGATACATCTTTGTTGGCGCGGTGAGGGCTGAGTGGAGAATGTTTTGATTCCGTCGAGTAGAGATTTAGTGAAAACGATTATTTTTGTGTTACTATTAATCAATTGTTTTAGTAATTAATTTGCAAATATGGAGACGGTGAAAGTATGTTGTTGTCAAGTATTTTGATTGAGACTGACATGAATTTTACTTGATTTTAGGGCATTACATACGCTTTGCTGCAAGGCATCTACGATAGCGTAAAAGGAATCGTTATCGTATTTTACTTGGATCGTGAAATGAATAAAAAGTCTGATGACAACACAAGCGGTACAATTGGCCAAAGTAGGAGAAGTACGAACAATACAAATCAGCCGTCCAAGCGACATGAGTAAGTAGTTTGAATCCTAGAATTTGAAACGCCATTTGAGTATGCGTTTCGTCATCCAAAATGCTTTAGGTTGAGTGTCGCAATACCCACTCGTTAATGCCTTAACTCAGATGACTTAATCTCTTAAATCGCCATGAGGTCAACATTCTGCTTCGAATCGCGAACACTATTTTGATTGGGCATATGTAGCACAATAGAATTCATATGAAAATTTATACAAACTTAGTAAATTGGTCTTATACGGCGTTTAAGTGTCGTAAATTAGGAACCCAGAAAATATTTCTTCACTTTTACACAAAGTTTTCAACTTTTTTTTAGTCATTCATTCATTGTTTCCAGTGAACTCACGACAATAGCAAGGCTATTGAAATAGGGATCCCATTTTACTGCTTCCAAGTGTGTGTAGTAGTCGGAGGTAGTGGTTTTGGCACTTAGCACATAAGTCTGCATTTAAATATCATAGTGTACCGAGGCTGACGACGTGTAGGCCACTTTCGATCATTTATTGTATTGGTTTGATAAGACGTTGTTGTAATGCTGATTGTGGGCAGTCAATTGAACCATCGTCAAAGTTCTAGAGCCCGGGTTCCCCCTGACAATCCCAGATCCGAATCTTGAGCTTCAAAAAGAGATCACCTCTAATTTTTTCCTCCTTATGGTCATCCCGACAAATTTTTGAATCCGGAGGACTACGTACTGCTTCTTTCGATGAACCCGGACCAGCCTTCGTGAAGTTTTCTTACTGGCTTTGGTTTGTCATTGGTGATTTTAAGAGCAATCTTTAAATGGACGCAGCAGGAGAGCAACAACTCTTAAAATCCCCTATAAATTTGCTCATATATGATGCGTGGATTTGGTATGGTTGGTACAAATATTGCAAGTGCACGTGTAAATAAATAAAATAATTTGTAATGTAAGTCAAAATACTGTTAATACTTTATTTTGATATATTATAAAAAAATTTCTTGTGCTGGTGAATACCAGTAATAAACGAACGTGCAAAGGCAGACTTCGCTTTTCTGAGATGAAATTTTACTCAAATTAGATACTAGTCTATTTTCAACTTTAAAATCTCGATTTTCTAGCAATTATCTAATTCCTACCCGAAAAAAAATTGCAAAAATATTTTGAAGACATTCAGATTATAACCAGGTCACATGCAATACTAATCGGACATCCGTTTTCGGCAACAGGTTGATTGCGCAACATCATACGAGCATCTCCTCTTGCTGAGATATTGTTTTTATGCACGATGGACCTCAATGATTTTTTTGTTCTTTTCCATGCTCATAAGATGCTGTTTGGTTGCTTTTAGTTGTATTTGTGTTGATCAAATGCCTACATCTTACATAAAAAGCAGTGGTGACTCGAAATATATTAAAAAGGATAAGAAGATCTCACGAATTTCATAAAAATGAGAAAAGTGCCAAATAAACCATAACATTAATTAGTGTCCCTGCGAAAAAATTATCAGCGATTACTGATTTCGTAGACAAAACCTTTGAATGTTAGAATTATTGTATACTCGTATTTCCTCTCGTTTATCGGAATTCCAAACTATTCCAAAATTGGAACACGTGACTGGTAAATTATTTCATGCAATGTAATAAATAAGCAATAGAAATCACATGTCGTATGGTGTTTGTTATGCACTTGCACAGCGTTTGTTGCAACGGTTTAGATCCTTTCTATGATGATTGACGATAGAAATTACTTCGAGTTTCAGTGAACTAAACTTCTTAGGCACCTTAAGAGTGCGTTTTGCGTTCAATTGCAAGTGAGAAGTCTGTTGTTGATTTGCGTTTAAGAAAAGGGCGATCAAAAAGAAACATAAGAAAATTAAGTGAAAAATGTACACGAGGATGATTTAGTTGTATCTCGAGATGTTGTTTGGTCCAAACGTGGATTGGATTCGTATTCGAAGTAATCGAAGTTTCAGCGATATTGAGACAAAATGCAGATAAATAGTGTGAAATAATGCTCAAAACAACTGAATTACACTGGTATTTTCTTCGTTACGAAAACGAGCATGTTAATTATTGCACTGAGAACTATTCAGGTCGTTTATGTGGATTTGAGATTCAAGGAATTATAGAAATTATAAAAATTCGATTAACTTCCACAAAGCCAAATACGAGTGCTATTGAGCCGGAGCATACTATTAAATGTAATCTGAATTTTGCAAAGCTTAACAAACGATGGTAATTTTTTTGGTAAACGATTGTCTCGGCGTCTCACAAACGAAAAAAGATGAGAAAAAAAGCGGAGATGAGAAAAATTAACAAGACATAAGGTACTCACCAAAGGCAAGAGAAGAAACAAAAAAAAGTTGATTCTTTGCTCTCCGAGCCAAGTTCCGTCTTACCCCGTATGTTTCCATGCATCGCAAATAAACACATTTCGGTCGTGAGCCATCTTCTGTGCATGGTTTCGTCCTGATGTCGTCCAAACCGATGATGGTACACTGCCCAAACGCGTATAAGTAAGACACAATGCTAGGCACCCTAGCCAATACCACCTACTGGACAGTAAGAAGAGGAAAAAAGTAAGATACAATGAAATAGACGGGTAATGCCGGAACTTCGTACGGAAGACAAAACAAAGCATTTTCATCCCTGTCGGATAAAAAACGGAGTCCTGCGAAATACATAAAAAACAACTCAAAAATTATCCCCGAAAATAGGAAAAGCTTTGTAATTTCATTCTGATTAAAGTTATAAGGCAAACGGCGAAAAAGCCTGTCGTGTGTCGTGCAAAAGTCGGATAATTTGATAGAAATATAAGGAGAGAAAATGTGTGGCGAATTTCAACATAACATTTCGTCTGACGGATTTCCGTAACATCAACACGTTAAATCAGTGTTATAACAATATTTGAAAGCACATTAAATAGTGAAACTTTTAAAACAAATCGTTGCGCAGTGCAGAGGTACTAGAAATTGTAAAACCTGTGTTTCAAAAACTACCTTACGTCCTGTGTGGGCAAAATTACCCAAAGCAAAAACGAATGTACAATAGCATTCATTGGGTAATCATTCCATGAAATACATTTGAAAGATTTGAATGAATTTTATAGAACTTTCAGTTTCTTGGAAACTTCAACAAAGATAGAATGATACCGTCAAAATTCATGGAATTAACTAATCAAATCAACTATGAGTTGATTTATCAGCAACGCTGCGTTCCAAGTTCGATGTTTGATTGCGAAAAAAGACAGTAAGGCGACATCAAAATGGCTCATCTGAACTACTCTTGCATTTTATTTTAAAAAAATTGGGCTTTGATAATGTCTCGGACATCAAGTAACTTAGATATATGGGATAGTGGCTTGCTTTCGGCGGACGATGCGAACAAAGCTAAATACAAACTTTGGTCTAAGGGAACTCTTCACGAGGAACGAACTGGAACTAGCAGTTCTTTCCATGAAGGCGAAGAAGGCTCCGAGACCAGACGGTATTCCAGCCGAGGTAGTGCAACTGGTTTATCACTCTAGCCCTGACTTGCCGATCAGTACTTTTAATGCCTGCTTGCGAGATGCCATTTTCCCTGAGCAGTGGAAGACGGCAAGACTCGTGCTGATCAGCAAAGAAAGAAATCCCCAGTCGCCGACAGCATACCGACCGTTATGCATACTAGATACGGCCGGGAAAGTGCTCGAGAAACTGATAAAGAGAAGACTCACTGACGATATCCATGCCGCTGGGGACCCTTCTCCAAGGCATTATGGTTTCAGAACAAGAAGTTCCACTATAGATGCAGTTGCGAAGGTGGTCCAACAGGCGGAGGCACGCAATCAATCCAATCGGCGGTAGTCCTTCTAGTGACGCTGGGCATAAAGAACGCATTCAACTGCGCTAGATGGACGGATATTCTGGAAGCCCTGGGAAACTCATTCCAAGTACCAGAATATCTGATGCGAATAGTTCGAAATTAGTTAAAGGATCGCAGCCTGATCTACGATACGGCGCAAAGTCGACGTAGAATGCTAATCACATCAGGTGTGGCCCAAGGTTTCATCCTCGGTCCGGACTTGTGGAACGTCTCCCACGACAGACTTCTCAGACTTGCAGATGATGTTGCGGCATTAGTGACTGTGCGCACAGTAGATCAAGCTCAATTAAGGCTAAATGTGCTAAGGCGCCAGGTAGGCAGCTGGATGACGACGCATGGATTTAACCTAGCGTTAGAAAAAAACTGAAGTGGATCCCGTGAAGAGGAGAATCCGTAGAGTAAGAATGGTCCGAGTCGGTGATATATTAGTAGAGTTTATCAGCTGATAGACTCTAAGCTGAGTTTCTCGGAGCAAAACAAAGCAACGGCTAACAAGGCCGCAACAGAGGTCTCGGCAATTAGTCGACTGCCCATTAGTCGACTAATCTTGGGGGAGCAGGTCCAATGATGACGGTGATGAGTGTCGTACAATCTACGCTTCTATATAGAGCAGAGATATGGAGTGAAGCTCTCAACAAGGAACTGCACCGAAAACGGCTGGCATAGGTGCAGAGACGAGGAGCACTGTAGACTGAATCAGCATACCGGTAATTGCAGGGGTGTTACTCATCGCTATCCTTGCTAGAGAGCGTAAAAGAATCTACCTCTGAAGACACGAGGGTAACAAAGAAAAAATTGCTTGCGATGAAAGAATGCACTCTTGACGAATGGCAATAATCTTGGGAACGTGAGCTATAAGGAAGATGGACTGCGCGGCTCATCAACGATTTGAGATCGTGGACTTGAGTGGACTCGGTTGCTTTCAGTCTTACCTGCACAAGCTTGATAAGTCATGATCTTCAGATTGCATATTCTGCATTGGGGAGAAGGATAACGCCTGTCCTACTTTCGCAGAAGATTAATGATGATCAGATGGGATCTTGCCGAACAAGAGGAAAAGCTCCGTCCAGAGAGCCTAATCGAAGAGATGTTGAAATCAGTTGTCAAATGGAACCAGGTTGTACATTACGCCCGGCAATTTTAGTTTCAAAAAAGGCATACTTGATCGAATGGAGGCGTCGAGGGTGGAGGGTTTTCTTCTCTAGAAATCCTTCTCCTTTTTCCCTCCCCGTTGGAGAAGGAATCCCTGTAACCCGAAGGCGCCAAATGACGTAAAGTGTGTCAAATGGTACCAGGGTAGGCACTCCGGTTGACAGGGGACGTGTTTAGTCGGTAGTTAGTAGGTTTGTTGTGCCACTGGGACACTCAGGGCGTAAATAGTCTTCACCTTCCTACCCAAAAAACAACTAGAGTTTGATCTAAGGTCTTTATTGAACGAAAAGAATATAAAATAAGATGCATGATGAACATAAGTTTAATCTAAACGAAAATTAAAAAACTCTTTTTTTTCTGATGAGTAAACTTACTCTAGACTATATACAATAAAATGATAATGATATTTAGATGATGGAAACATTTCGCTAGCGTTTGACAAGGTGTGTTATGAGGAAGTCCTTAACGCGAAAAATGCTGATTGGTTGTACAGAGATTAATTGGTGATGAAGTTATAAGTGTTTTCATGTATGAAAACACTGACTTCAGACATGAAAACACAGTGGCGGTGACTCTCACGCTCCATAATGGTTTCACGTTTGAGCATTCGTAAAAAGTGGTGAATGCTGTCAAAGTTCTTTCACTGTTTATCCAACTGCTCAGTACTTCAACTTCTGCCTACCCCACTCGACTTGTTGAGTGTGTAACATGAATATAGAACTATTCTCGATCTAATCACTGGTGCTGAGGGCCTCTTTTCTGTGATTGAATGGTAAACTCTAAACACCTCTACTAACAACATGAAAGTCTAGCACGCAACCATTTGAGACATTACTTCGGGCTGGGCAACGTATTCCTTCGCCTACAAGCGCCTGCTGATTATGGGAATTACTTCTCTTTCGAGAAGGAAGGGAGTTCTAGAGAACATTTTAAATGTTTTCAAATGGCAGGACTGTTCGAGGATAATGCGCCACGCGATTCCATGTGTCAATCGTTTCAAGCATTTCCCCCACTAGAGTTATAAATAAATTAAACAGAATATGTAATAACTCCTTTCGACTTTTCCAAACCCTCCAAGCTCTGACAATGTAATAACTCTAGTAGTCTAGGTCATTCCCTTACAATCTAATCTGTAAAAGCAAATCCAAAACATGTCTGAAATGTGACATGCATTCCTTCTTTGCAATTAGGACAACCAGAAAAACTTTGTGAATAATTTTCTTTAATAGCAATAATTTTTTAGTTGGCATATTTCTTTGAAAATTCTTTTTTAAAGATTGTAACATAATTTTATTCTAAATTCTAATAGCTCTTTTAAAAGCGTGGGACAGTGTTCGTAGATGTATGGAAGCACTCTCAAAAGCTGGATCAAGTAGAAATCAGTCTCAACATGCTCTCAATTGAGCCACAGCCTCAGGTCAGGAAGCAGACGTACAGTTCACGTTCCCTTTGTGCTGCGCTCCATGGATTGGTGCCAATCGCTTAGAGAGTGTTGTCTTTCCTCTCTGGTGACGTCTTCTCTATCTTCCCTTCTTCTGTTTCGATAAAAGTTTTGGGCTCTAACCTGATTGCGGGTGAATTAAAGTGTACAAAAAAACACGTTGTAAACAGGTCTCTTATTAGCCCCTGCTCCTTTTTTTATTGTACTGTTAAGCGTTTTAAATACTTGTAAGAATTTGTTTTTTTGCCTTTATCAGTATTTCTAAGGAGAACTTACTTTGATGATTGTTTATTGTTTCAATTTTTTTTTTCTATTTTACAGAGAACCGAATATAATGAAGCGTGTATTACAGTGCTGTGCATTGAACGGTGGTGTCTTCTGGCTGAGTATAATAGTGTTTGAATATGGATTGCTACCGATGATGGAAACGATTTTAAAAATAATTTTCGGTCATGGCTCTGGACTGGGTTCGTTGCTATGGAGTTGGATGCATCCGTTTCTATCATTCATTTTTCAAATGATATGGGTTATGCCATTGTTTCTTTTGAGTCGTATTGTGAATAGTCTATGGTTTCAAGATATCGCAGATTCTGCGTATAAATTCCGAAAAGGACGACCGCAACCGATACCGGCTTTCAGTAAACTCATTGCAGACACATTGTTCAGTATTTTGGTGCAAGTACTATTTCTCATACAAAGTATGCTAGTCAGTTTAGTTCCGATTAACTATGTTGGTGCAGCACTTTCTTTCGTTCACATTAGTCTTTTATATTCGCTGTATTCATTCGAATACAAGTGGTTTAATATGGGTTGGGAACTGCATAAACGATTGAGTTTTATCGAGAACAATTGGCCATACTTCTTGGGATTTGGCGTTCCCTTGACAATTTTAACGCAACTACCTAGTTCGTATATAGTCAGGTTAGTTGATATAGTCAAAACTTTATCCTGATGTGATATTAATCTCGAAACTTTTTCAGTGGCTGTGTATTTTCTATTGCGTTCCCTATATTCATTTTGAGCGGAAACGAAGCAAATCCTTTCGTTGGATCATGGTGAGTACACTTTATTGAAGTTAACGTGTCCCTTACATATGAAACTGATATTTATTCTTTACTTGGGTTATATTTTTAGCAATTTCCCATTAAAATTGTTTTCGCCCGTAGTAGCTCTGACAAATGTATTTTTCAATCGTTCCGTTCGTGCGCCTAGGCCAAATCAACCTGACCAAGCAGGGTCCTTATCGGCTGGATCGTCGGTCATGCGAAAACAATCGCCAGCTTTAAGGGCGCGGTAGCGGGAAAAAGTAAATGCAATATATTTTACAAAATAACAATTTATGTACATAGTGGAATAATGGATACACATACCATACATAATCAAATAGCTGTGCATAATCATATGAAGATGATTTTAATGGACTTTCATATACGCGTGTTAGTATCCAAAAATCTTATTACCTCTTCGTTAGATTCTGTTCATATGTGTACTCTTGATAAGGCTGCTTTTAATAGGAATTCTTTTTTATAAAATCTGTTTATATAGAAAAAGAAATTTTATAAGAAAAAATTAAAAAAAAAATAGGAAAAATAAATTGAAATTATCTTAAGTTTTGATGAAATTTGTTCATTCATTTGTTTTGCATATAAAATAAAAATCATTTGTCTGTCCAATTATTTCCATATTAAGCGAGATCTCTCACTCATACTTTCTTTCATTAACTTCTTACTAGAAAATATTAAAACTCGTTACATCCTGAAAGAGTAATTTTCTTGGTATAGTTATGGACACAACAGGTTAATTCTCATAATGTATACGAAGCATTTGTCAGCACATACAAGTCATTGGTAGAATATGACAATTGTAATAATGGCTTGTACACTGATCTGTACGAAAATATTCTCATGATCATTTTAAGATTCATCCGATTCTGTAATAAAGTAATAAATTTGTTGAGACATTTGCAACGAAACGTTATTCTATTCTGTAATATCCGCACTCAAAATTTGTATAGGATTTTGTTACAGAATTAGTTTATTATTTATTTCATCGCATAATCACAATCCAGCGCTAATAGTTAAAACAAATTTACAGTGGGTAGTGAATCGATAAAAATTCATCTTATTGAGTTATGAAAACGGCAAACAGATAGGATATGAAGGCGAAAGCATATTCTAGAAAAACGTGTATCAATACTCAAGGAATAGCACACACAACTACCAAGATAGATTATGGCTAAGAATATATTTTAATTCATAAAGGCAGCGATCACATTCTCCTCTATTGGTTTGGAATTTTCTCGCTCGCTATCATGGGGTGTGCGTTTTATTTCCTACTTATAGTCATTGTTTCACTTTTCATGATTGCGTAATTTTCATTTGTAAGTGCAAGCTGTGGTTATGCTATGACATTATTCATATTTTACATAAACTAAACATTTTTATCACATTTCGGAAGCCGCCTACGTAATACAATATCCTTTAATGAACAGTTTTGGGCTATTGTGTTTAGTTTAATTGTTTAGAGTTAAAGAAAAAGCATACACTAAGATTCGATATGAAATCGTCTTAGTAAATAAGCATAAGACTTAAAAATTGCAAACGATATGTATCAGTAAGTTTTTTAAATATATATTTTACAATGATGATTAAATTGCCTAGTTCTAAATTTTTACAAATAAATACATTTATTGTGAACTAATTTCTGTCTTTATTGAATTGAAAAGTGTATGCACTTATGAATTAAGATGTCCACTATAAGCCTATCTCTGGAAGTTTGTAGAAAATTAACTGACTGATACGTTTCCAACATGCGGAAAATGGTGCCACCGAGTGTACGGTTGTTATTCGGGAATGCAGCGACTTCTTCAAGACTCCATTTTGTGGTGCATAATGCTTCGAAGTTTAGCGATTACTTCCAGAAAGAGTGTCATTGTCGTTGTTCATTGTCTAACCTTGTGTTGTTAGAGGTTGTGACGGAGCGGCGGTTTCAGTCCCGGTGTATGGCAGCTAGTTAATACTGATGCGACTCCTTTGCTTTAAGGTACATTGGAGCTTGCGTTGAAGGAAATTTCATTAATTTCCATGAGCGTTACGCAATGTTGTACGTTGTCAATTTTTCGATTAACAGCTGGCAGATGATTTCGTTCTCTAATTCAATCATCGGTTATAAATGAAATTCTGACTTATGAGTCAAAAGCCTGTCAATTTGATGAATAGATTATGATCGATTTTAATAATTCGTTAAATTTAATGATGGTTTAAATACACTTCAATCCGCTTCCGTTTTAGAAACTGACGTGTTGAGTACTAATCGAATTAATCCTACGAATCAATCAACACCAAAAGTAGCCTTTATGGGTGTATATGTTTGCGCATGTATTTATAACTTGTAATTACATACTACTGAATACATTTACAACGGAAAAGCAAATACAGCTTTGATTAATTTATAATATATTGTCATATTGTTTTATTAAGTTGTTTTAACAATCAAAGTTATCAACTTTTGTTATTGAGGCTTGAAAAAATTTTTCCCAATTTCTTTAGGTTGAAAAAAAGTCGTTTAAGAGATAGATAAAGCAGCAGCATAAGGTTAACTCTATATAAGAGAGCAGTAGGAGTGTAAGTAAGGATGTTGACAGTATTATTAATCCTCTTGAATCAACACCTTCACCGTATAAGAGTTCAAACTGATGGCACCCATCAATCTTACAGCGAGGAAGAAGAAAGTACATAACACTTTCTTCTGGATTGACCAAGCCCATTCCTATCGAATTTCTACAGAAATTGGATGAGAATGATAAAACTAATCATGAAAATTGATTAGCTTAACGTCCTTTTTCAGAAGTTTTGGTAGATCAATTTTTCCATTTTCACTTAGAACTTATAAGTGATTTATACCCTTGCTAAGCTAACTCAGCGAAGACTCATGGGTGCGGAAGTTCTGATCAAATATTTCGATTACCTCGATAGTGAATTTAATATTTATAAAGAAAGGTGGAAAGAGCTCAAACTGGTTTCGAACACGCGTCCCTGCCGCTTCTCATCAGGTGCCAAAGGCAATTTGGAATATAGGAAAAGTTCAAAGCTGTAGAGCAATATTCATAACTAGTAAATAACCAGTCGACATTCACCTAAGCTGGTAGTGCCAATCGACGCGTCCCAGCCTGTGAGTTGGCACCTGATGAGAAGCGGCAGGGACGCTTGTTCGAAACCAGCTTGAGCTCTTTCCACCTTTCTTTATAAATATTAACGTCCTTTATTTTGAAGTGGACTAAGCGGTGTTTACTCACATAAGGACAATCGATCCGACAAAGTGCCCGCTACATCCCAATGAAGACGTTACCAGGGTGGCATAATCAACAGATTCTGCCTTGCAAAAGTCGACTCGATCTTGAAAGAATCTTTGGAATTTAACGAATTAGCACTTGGTGCATATTTCTTGTCGAAGAATTGGAACGAATAAAGCCCAAGCAATCAGTAAATATTTCTTCGAATGATCGTCCGCGATGTCGTCGAAGGTTGACCAACATTGCTCTCGGAATACAATCAAAACTAATCAAGAAACGCTGAAGTAGAAATACGTTGAACTTGATGAGAACTATATGAGTGTCTCTCCTTGGTTATAAAGTCATATTCTGGACCATCTGTAAAAATGACAACACATTCAGAGAGCAAGACGACAACGTTATACTACAACTGTGGGCAAAAAACCGAACTACATACTGTGGGCAAAAAAAAGTAAGACTTATTCTTACAAATCTTCGGCCCCAATACTTTTGTACCAACGTTTTTCCCAATCCTCGAAACTGTTGTTAAAGTCAATTTTGGGAATAGCTTTCAATTCGGGTAGCGATTCACATTTAATGTCTTCGATTGGCTCAAAACGGTTTCCCCGGAGCGGTCGTTTAAGTTTGTTGAACAGCCCGAAGTCACACGGGGCTATATCAGGTGAATACGAAGTTTGTAGAACGACATTGGTTGAATTTTTGTCGAAAAACTTACGAAGAATCAATGTAGAATGCGACGATACATTATCGTGGTGCAAAAACCAAAAGTTGTCGGCGCGTAATTCTGGCCTCTTATTTTACAAATAGCTTCGCACAAACGACGCATAACACTCAAATAGTATTCCTTGTTGACAGTTTGGCCGGTTAGAAGGAATTTGGAGTGCACCACACCTCGTTAATCGAAGAGAACTGTCAACATGGTCTTTGATTTTTGACTTGCTTTGACGTGGTTGCTTCGGTTTCGGCTCACCTTCGGCACGATGTTCGACCGATTGATCGTCTGCATCCGGTCGTATGCATAGCTCCAAGACTCATCGTTAGTTATAATACGTTTCATGACATCCTGGTAGTCGGACAGCATTGTGTCACAGCCGTCAACGCGACGCTGTTTATCAAGAAAATTGAGTGGTTTTGGAAACAATCGTGCTTTCACTTTTCTTAGGCTTAAACGATGAACAGCCATGTTCGCTCGAGCCAGCGTTTTATGATCTCAGTGCTCTGAGACTGAATTTAGCATGCGCTCCTTTCCAGGCTTTATCTGGTTTAACTTTAGTTTGTTAGTACTGTAGATGTTTACCGGTTAGTAGAACTTTTCGGTTGGGAACACTGCTCTTTGATTATTAACTGGGATGTGAGTGAAGGTTGGCTACAGCTCTGCTTTGGCTTCCTCTTGGAATTTGTCTTGTTACCAGATCTTACTTTTCCTGTTGGTATACAACATTTCTTCTGGGGAGGATTTCTTCTTCTCTTAAATCATCAAAGTTACACTAATTCAAGGTGTTGTGTTCTAGTTCATCATGGTTATTGCATGAATGCGAAAATCGGATGTGTTTTTCAGTATTTTGTTGTAGTATGTTCTGTTTGGTAGTATCATGTTTATTTGTTATGTTATAATCCTGTCCAAATGGATGTTGGTCCAGTTGGAACAGGGGTTTTTATCATTGCCAAAGTTGCTTTCAAGCTATAGGCAGAACTATTCATTTATCGTACTTTCCTTGTACTCCACAAACCATTTTTCATTGGCTGTTTCTTGATTGTGTTTGATGTTATCGTTCCATTCTGTGAAGCTGACAGCACATTCTTCTATTCTCATCTTGCTTTTTATCCGCTGTGCTGGTGAAATGAATGTTGTCCATTCACGGTTTCCTGGAATCCTGTAAAAAATATATTATCTGTGGCTGTTTATGTTGATAATGTTTAGAGGGGATGTATTTGATGCTCCTGTTGGAATACATACAGGAATGTGAGTCTGTAATGATCATTTGTATGTTCTGTGATGCAACTCATTAATTCAGCATTATTGATGGAGGTGTTGTTGCAGAGTTTGTTTGTTTCTGTGTTGAGATGGTGAATGACGTAATCTATGTCGAAGGGGTTTTTAAGTATCACTCGTGCTTAAAATGGCATCCGTGTCTATTAGCAGATTTCCTGTTGCGGGGATGGAATTTTATTGCTTGCCATGATCTAGTATGGACATGTTGCTTAAGCTGTTATCGGAAATTATGAGGTAGAAAAACGTTTATTAGGGGTTTATTGACTCCTCCCCAACAGGTACTGTATATAACAATGTTTCTAGTTGGTTAGCACGTAGTTGTTCGTGATTTTCTCCTTGAGATGATTCCTGGAAGCCGCTATCATCTCGATTTCTGAGTATGTCTTTGGCTATTAGAGTAACGGCAAATATTGAGTGAACGCAGCAGGGCTAGGTTAATGGCTCTGTTAACCGGAGTGAACCCACGCTGTGAATCGTTCTATTTTTCTGATGTGCAAGGAGCTGGAAGAGGCACAAAACGAATAGATGGTGTCCGAGAAAGCGATGAAACGAATGATTGTTATGATGCAAAAAACATGGATCATTATCTTTTAATTTATTCGAGTCTTTTCAGAAAACGTTTCACTTCGCTGAGGTGAGAAAATTTAGAATACCATGCAACCATCGTGCTTGGGGTATCTTCTTGAGTTCTGTCGGGCTATCCGCTAGCAGCCATACCTTCAACGCCGAGCTATTCCCTAAAGTGGATGCGATGTAACGATAATTAAAAGATAGAGGATAACTGTAATTACTCCAGAGGATGATTCAAATCGAAATGAGTTTGAAAATAGAATCTTTCGAAGAATATCCAGTCCATGTAGAACAACGAGTTTTGTGGGCTGTTTGGTATGTATTGTAAAGCAATAATATGCTTCACCGTTACAAGAACTGTCGTTGAACATTTGTAAATTGATCGCGATATGACAAGAAATAAAACACAATTGTTGGTTCTTTCCTTTAATTATGTTTTCGTCATATGTATGTATAAATTGCTCTACAACAGTTTCAACTCAACCATGAGTTTACATTATCATCACATTTTACTAATTACAACAGTTTTTAATTTCTTTAATACTTATGGCCTAAAAGCGTATAATTACATGCCATACAGTTAAAAACGAACGAGCATAATTTATATCAATGTACACTAGAAATTTGGATGGTTTTTAATGAACAGAATATCCTGTTCCTTCTCCACCCAGCGCACCAATTTATTCACAAGCTTTATGACTAAATTTTTATCTATTGTGGGCTCGAATACCGCATAGAGTTCATAAGCTGTCGCAACCCAGGCTAAAACCAATTCCTTTTCACCAACGTGATAGATCAGTTTCAGTGGTCGCAAATTATTATGAATTCTATGATACATATCACAATAGATAGAATACAGTCGCTCGAATTCACTCGGACTGGAATACGGATGCGTTACTTCGGCACATAGTAGTTGGGCACTGACTTTGCACTTGTAGAGGAAGTGTCGCATTTCTGGAATCCCGATTGCTCGTAGATTGATACCTTTGTTGTTCATTTCTTCGTTAATTGCTTCTAAACAATGCGATCGCCTCAACTTTTCTGTGATTTTCTTTTTGGCATCGGAGAGCGCGAAAAATGCATTCGGGTCGACCGATAGCAGCAGCAAACAGGCTTGACAATCATCCGACAGGTATGAAACGTGCGCGTACAAATATCCACTCATATCGAATTTCGGAAGACATATCGGCGTCCAACTCTCGGCTGTTTTGAAGCTTTCCGAACATTCAATAAGGTTGAAAATCAATCTGAAAATTAAATATGGCCTTTGTTCATGTTGTCTGAAATTTTATCTATAGCTCAGCTTGTGATCTACCTCAAGTCTGCGGGATGAATGCAATATTTCTTCATACGAACTAGAACTATCAGTTTATTATTGGCAATTAGAACGGCGAACACTAAATCTTTGATTTTTGAGCAATTATTTTGAATTGCCGACGTAACATTATTTCGCATTGCGGTGCTCAGGGGCAAAACTTGTACTGTGTTTGTCAGTGTTGTGAAGACATTATTTGTTACTGAAAATTATGTAAAGCATTTGAGACATTTGGCATGGGAGTTTAATGTTCAGGGCTTACTTTTTTTATTGCTTGTGTCGTTGACTAGTAAATGGTCGATAAGCCTCTCTGTTCCCGCCAACTGTTTCCTTAAGTCGTAGTTCTGTCGCTTCTCGAAGATTTTTGTCATATGGGGAAGCGTTGATAGTATCTGATTGTAGACATCACTGAAAGTAAAGCAAACAATGAATAGTGGGGTCAGATTATGGCAAACACTGAATGCTCACTTCAGTTGCATTTGCAGTTGCTGAACGGCTACATTATCGCGTGTCGCAGCTACCAATATCAACGAACTTCTTATCAAGAAAACAAATTTTATTCCATCGGCCACGATCGAAGTTATTGTGTCGTTGTTGGCTTGGACAAAGCTTACTAGAGCTTGTAGCGTCCCGCACAGGGTTGCTAATTTCCCCTCGTTTTCATGTAGAGAATAAATTGGCTTTCCCGCCGAACTAAGGATGAAAATATGCTTTCGTTTCTGAATCCATTCTTTATCGTGGAAGTAATCGTCAGGTGACACATCTAAGTCTTCCATCGACTCGCAGAAGTCTTTACTTCGTACACTGGCGAACGATTCAGATTTCTTAAATCCATTGCTCGACGATCCACCTTCTGGCGACAATTCATTTCTGATCTCTTGTATAATACTGTGCTTATTCTCTTCCTCTTCGATGTCCTGATAATCGGCATTTCCATCGGAGAAGTCTTCAAAGTTCTCCTCGCTTGTGGCGGGCGTACTTGATTCTGTTTCCATAGCTATTAGCGGCGGATGTCAAACGAATTTCATTGGACGATCTAAGAAATTTGCTTTAGATTTTGCAATTGAAATATAGGACACTGATTGAATTTACGACTTTTCAGATTTTAGACAAAATTTCACAAAACACCCCACTTTGGACACTGTCTACATTTATAACACGGGATGATTGTCAGTTGATTTGACATTTTCTTGCGCTAGTGTTTCGCTGCATTCTCTGCAATTGTACATTGAACTACAAAACGGATTTAGTACTAGAAATGCATTTCGGTTAGACATTGAATGTCAAAGAGCCGTCAGTTCTAGTGGTATGATGTAAACAAAAAATATTTCATTTATAGAGATCCGACTAATAATTGCCCGTAGAAGTTATTTGTGACACGATGGCAGGTCCAAGCTATTTTAAACTAGAACAATACAATAAAATGATCCAAATGAAGTACAAAAATAAGTACAGAAAGCTGAAAAAAGTCATAAAGGAGTATGTGTTCGTAAGTATAATGACCGAATATTGTCAGTATAACTTAGAAGATTTTATGCAATTTGTGTGGTTATATCATATTTATTTTGTATGTATCGAATAAGATGTATTGTGTTAAAACGTGATTGTATTTTCTATGCTATGGTTTCCTATGTAAAGGACAAATGAGGAAGGAACATGGGTTGCCTATTTCTGCTCACATCAGTAAGATTTCAATCCTCGGTACGTATTCGGGGGAGAGAAAAATTCTGATTTCTTATCATAACCTGAGTTGCGGTTTCATCATCATCGATGGCGGTATAGTCCATCGATTTGGCCTCTGACTGAAATTCCATGAAACCCAAGTTTTAATATATTGAGAGCTTGGTTACAGATATAGCAATCATTAGCAAATAACCATTAAATATTGTTTATGAATTCAAATAAAATTTATTATATGCTGTATCTAATATCCTTAGAGGGATACAAAATATATAGATATGGTCAAACCCAATCAATCGACTGGCACTTTGGTTACGTCGTATGAGTAAAGAAATGATTAATTCTTTAATTTTCTGTTACATGCATTGGTGCCAATTGGATGGTGTAGCGGTAAGAGGCAGATATAAGGATTAGTAATCATGGTTATGGGCGAGCACCAAATTGATTTGCTGCTAGCCCTTAGTGATGATCGAAGTAAAGCATATTTGTGAACATATCACCTTCTGGCGCGCTTCAAATCATGATTAGTTTCCTTGGCTCATTAAGTTTTGTTTTCCCTCTTCTTTCGGATATGCGTCGCTCTAAAGCGCTAAGTGGAGATTTTTTTTGTAGTTTGATGACTGTCCCGGCAGGGCATTTCCCGTCGCGTCTTGACATTTTCCAATTGCAAAACCATCCATCCGAGCATTGATTCACTGTCCTTATTAATCGATTCTGAAAAGCTCTTCCTACGCTTTCCTTCCTGGTCTTCGGCGTACAGCCCTCCTTGGAAATATCTTGCTCCCTTTGCAACGTTCTCAGTTTAACAATGTTGGATACCTATGGCTCGTCAAACAAGTCAAACAACTAATAATTATATATTATGCGCCAACAACGTCCTATGCGGTTTATTCTCTAAAGGCGCCATAGAAGCTTTTTGTTTTTACTTTGCGATTGCGATTACGTTTTGAATGCCTAGAAATTTGATTTCCTTTTTATGCAACTGTCTTTATAAATTGGCAATAGTACGCTCGAAATATAATCTTTTATTTATTTCGGCCGATTTTTTGCGTTGTTGTCTCAATTGTGGGCCAAACCTAAAATGCCCACAGTCAATATATTCGTTATCGATAGCATTGTTCTTCGATTACTATTTCGGAACATGTAACACTACTTCCGTCATAGTTCTACACCACTCCCTCCTCCTCCAAAAAAAACAAGGCCCCAACTAACTTGCTGCTATGGCAAGAAGATGGAAGAAAAACCGTCTTCTTTTTAAATCTCCGACACTTGCGTGCATGTTTCGGTTGTCGATGAATGAGTCCGAGAAATTGTTGCTGAAATTTAAAGAATGTTACCGATATACTAATTAAATATATATTTAATCAGCATATTGGTAATACACTCTGTCGTTGAAGGGCGTGATATGTAATTGTTACATCTGTGTAACAGGCCTCCATAAAAAAAAAAAAAACAAAAAAGGGCGAGGATTTTGCCGAAATTTTGATGTAGACGTTACTGAAACTACAAGAATGTACGAGGCCCTGGAAATCGACAAAACAGGAAAAAATAATGTTGGTAGGGAAAAATCAACGGAGAGGTTTGCAAAACTTGTTTCTAAGAAGTGGAGAGAGGAAATCCCCATTCTTGTGTTGTGAATGGGGATATCCTCTCTCCACTCTCTCCGTTAACAAATCACACACATTGAATTAATACAAACAAAGTAGACATAATTATTTTGAATTAAAGTTTGTAAAAAAAAGGCATTAATATTTTGAATTGAATTAAAGTAAACAAAGTAGGCAATGAGTGATACAAATAGTAGTGAAATTGTATTAAAGAGTTAGAGTTATTTTTTCGCGTCAAAAGGTACGGACATGCCTCTGTTCCCTATCACCCAATGTAAGGCTGCATTGGGGTGCCTTTTTGAATACCGGTCCACGTATACAATATAAATTGTATACCGTGAATATAAGAAATATAAATTAATAAAGTTGGTGTAATTAAATGAAACAAGAGTTTTATTTATCTGTCCGTCTTAGAAACATAAATGCTAAACTCACCAATTTCAATCGTTCTGTTGTTCGGAGAAAGTCCGTCCCATCACATCACTCGAATCACATGACAGAAAATTCAAAAATGCTCTTGAATATTTATCACCAAGATCAAGTAGGATTCGACGTTCAAAATAGCGGAGCAAAAGAAACACGGACTGTCATCTGGGCAAATGCAGAGGAGTTGATTGGATTTGTCGTTGAGAAGCGCGATTTTATTTAATAAAAATAATGGCTGATGGAGGACAGGGGATTTTTAAGGTTTCCTTGACAATTTTGCTAGCAAACGATGATCTAGCGTACGACAGTAATTTTGGAGACCACATGCCAGCAAAACGATCAAAGTATGCTGTAGGTGGAATCGTCGGTAAAAACGCGAATTGGACCAGTGTCCAAAAACTTATCATGTTAGCCTCAGTGTCCGAAATAAAAGAAACGTACGAAAACCTCAGGATGTTATTTGATTTGACTCAGCTGAATAATGTTCCATTTGAATTTGTAGGCGATTTTAAGTTACTTTTGATTGTGAATGGACAGCAAAGTAAAGGACAGTACGGGCAAGGGTACGTAGAGGTGGCCCTACGTACTCTTGCCCGTACTGTTTTGTTACCTTGGGTGAATTCAGAGATCGCGATCTCGAACAGAGGAACATGATGCCTTGTGCTGATATTTTTGATACCTCCCGAGTCTCTGGAGTTCCTGGACGTCAACACTGGTTTGAGCTTGTGGTCAGAACAAGCTGGTGAAAGTGTCCACCATAAATTTTTAAAATACTGGGACAGCTATAAGATCATGCGATTGATGCGCCATCTTACGGTGAGAAATTGAGAAGAGCCCTTGCAGAATTTTCGTCATTGTACATTTAATAATCTCCAATCGCTCACTTCATGATATGAAAATTTTAATCAATTTGAGGAATCTAACCATTGTTTTGAGAATTTTTTGTGTTTTTGTATTTCAGAAATAAAAAATTTGTTGAAGAAAGTTTTTGTGTCTCTCGGTAATGCATTGTGTATGCAGTAAAACCCCAATTTTTATCTACTCGAACCACACACTCTCATTGAAATGTAATTTTTACTTGATATTTAACGCAAATAAACAGTCACGATTTGTCTTTAATCGAATATCGACTCTTTATTGGATCTAGAACAGCGTCTCATACTCAGATTTTGGCGCAATTTTTGGCAAACTTTCACGCCCTTTAACGACAACACGAACATTCCGAGTTGGTGGAAATGAAATTGTGATGGAATGTGCAAGTGGTACCCGGGGTTCAAGTTTCTGTTTTCCATATTTAATTAAACATACGTTTGGAAACTTTGTCGTTATTACTTTTCACTCGGAGAAGTTATTTCATTTTAAAGCAGCCCTTCGTAGGGAGTCGAACCAAAAATGAAAAAAAACAACTGAAAAATTCCCACGAAAACGTCCAAATTCAAAAAAAAAAAAAAGTTCGAGCAATAGCTTGGCGAGTAGTGTATCATCTCATCATACGAGGCAGAAAAGATAAACAGAATCGTGCGAGCTCTCTTCCCCATCCATCCCGCCATCGTTGAAGCCGTTCACTTTGAAACACCAACGGAAATTCCATTTTTCACGAAGATGGAGTTGGAGAAAGCAGTCTTGTCTATGAAGGCCAGAAAGGCTCCAGGACCAGATGGGATTCCAGCTGAGGTGCTACAAATGGTCTTCCAATTTTCCCCTGACCTGCTCCTCCGCATGTTCAACGCATGCCTGCGCGAAGGGCTGTTCCCAGAGTGCTGGAAGGTGGCGAGACTTGTTCTCATTACGAAGAGAGTCACCAGCTGCATACCGCCCACTGTGTATGCTTGACACGGCCGGAAAAGTTTTTGAAAAACTTATCAGGGGAAGACTCGCTGACGTGATTCGTATTGCCGGGGATCTATCTCCACGGCAGTATGGCTTCACAGCAGGCCGCTCCACCATCGATGCAATTGGAGAAGTAGTAAGCGCGGTCCAACGTGCGGAGCCTCACAGTATTTCCACACTACGGGTCGTCCTGCTGGTTACTCTGGATGTCCGGAATGCGTTTAACAGATGGCTAGATGGGTAGATATTCTGGAAGCGCTAGAAAATCGTTTTTAAGTACCAGTGTACCTGATGCGGATTCTCAGGAACTATTTGAAGGACCGCAGTCTACTCTATGACTCGAAGGAGGGTAGGCGAAGTACAAATCTTACTTCAGGTGTCGCTCAGGGCTCTATCCTTGGCCCGGATCCGTGGAACATCTCCTACGATGGACTCCTGCAGCTTGAACTGCCGGATGAGTCACGTTTGATCGGCTATGCGGACGATGTCGCGGCGCTGGTCCCTGGACGCACAGTAGACCATGCGCAACTCAGACTCAATACGTTAATGCAGAGGGTAATGGAGTGGATGACCGCTCACGGATTCAGAAAGTGGACTGCACGTTTGATCCCTGGCCTGAGGCCGTGGTTCAGTCGAGTGCATGGTGAGACCGATTTTTACTTGACCCAGCTCTTAAGCGGTCACGGTTGTTTTCGGTCCTACCTGTACAAAATTGACAGAGCACGGTCTCCTAACTGTGTGTTTTGTGCAGGGGAACCGGATCACGCCTATCACACCTTCTTCTACTGCAAAAGGTGGAGCCAGCAGTGAGGGGTCCTACTCTGCGAAATTGGAGAGCTCTGTCCGGAAACTATCGTCGGAGTAATGCTGAAAACAGTTGACAATTGGAATCGCGTGGCGCAATATGCTCGGGCAGTGCTGATATTGAAAAAAGCTTTATTGGAGCGTTGGGAGACATCGGAGATGGATGGATCTCTTTTCTAGCACTTCCTTCCTCTTCCGTCCTTCCCGTTAGAGAAGAGGTTGCCATAATCCAAAGGCGCTTCTAGGCGTAGGAACACGAGGCCTAGCCCGAAGTAATGTGTCAAACGGTTCCAGGCTAGGTTCTCAGGTTGACAGGGGAGGTGTTCATAGGGTACTCCAAAAGCATTTTGCGTCTGGGAGTCCCACACTCAGGGCGTAAACAGACTTCACCTTCCTACCACAAAAAAAATCATCTCACGAACAGCGAAAGTTTCCTAGCACATCAAACAAGACTATTAACAGATTAGCAATTATTGACAGCAACTAGTGCTTAAAATAGAATTAAGTCCTACGACAAACAAGACAATTCCAATTCCAACGTCGTAACATAAAAATGTTTTTCTCGTCATTCAGGAACATAATGTACCTGTTGTCCTTACTCCTATAAACATAAATAATCTACCAGCTCCCCTAAATACCTTAAAAAGTTCCAAGTGGCTTTGATAAAAAATCTACTTGGATCGTCCTTTGGAGAATCGATATTAAAATTCATTAAAGACATTTCAGGCATGGCTCAAAATTAGTGGTAGACGGAAGAGAATCAGCGGAAATAAATGAAAGCTGTACACAAAAGAGAAAATAGTATAATTAATGCATTACTTGCCTTACAAACTGACACAAGGTTTCGACCAAAATCATCATCAGTTTCCTAACAGTCAAAGTAAATCACTTTTCGATGCCCTACCGAAACCTGATGAAAATAATGCATTGATTGAACACAATTAAAGAAATAATTATCAATTTCAGGAAAATGCCGCACTATGTGATCAAATTGTCGAGATTCAAGAAAACATAACCGTTCTGAAGGAGGAAAGACGCTTTTTAATGCGAAAACTATTGGAACATGAAAACGACAATGAGCCGCCCACAGCAGTTGCAACACCTACAAACAGTCAAGAATCAGAAGTGCCGCCGCTTCCACCGCTAAAGAAAATGCCCAAAAAAAGATCAAGTACAGACGCTGGAACCAAGTCGAAATCTACTCCAAAGCAAACCTCATCCGCAGCAGCAGAACGCTCGACGCAACCCAAAAAACAAATGCTACAAACGATATCGGTTGACAGTCATGGGAATCCTGTGTATCCTATAAATATGGGAAGTTTGACAATACACTCGGTGGGGGAAGTTGTTCCCGATAATCCAAACTTTCACACGGAGCATTGGGTTTATCCGGTTGGATATATGGCAACACGAGTGTACTCGCATCCCAAAGAACCCGAACGAAGATGTACATTTACCTGCAAAATTCTAGACAATTCAGGCGTTCCACAATTTCAAATCATTCCGGATTCCGATTTTGATCACGTATTTTTCGGTGAAACTGCTGACATTTGTCATCTAGCTCTGCTTGAAACAATTGTGCGAGCTTCCGATGTTAAGAATTTACCAATTGGTGCGCAAGGTGAATTATTTTTTGGACTTGGAAATTCAACAGTTATTTCGTTACTCCAAGCCCATCCTAATATAAAACGATGTGGAAATTTCAAAGGATTTAAAATGGATCCATATGGTTTGGAGAAGGATTCAGATCCTACATTGAATTATGATGCATTGCAAAAGTTAATTGCGATATCTGCATATCACACTGTGCCTGAGATTAAAGAGGAACCACCAGATGAATTGCTGGAATAGCATCAGGACCTGTGGACGGAGCAGAATGAGGAGATTGTGTTGTATGCAATTGAAAATGAAAGTTTGTAAAAAATATTGAATGTGAATGAAAATCATGTTGATCTTCATTCATGCGTGAGTTGTTGTAAATAATTGTATGATAAGTAATTTGTCTTTTAACATTGATTAATTTCGAAAAATGCTTATTTTGAATATTCGAATTAAAATTTCTTTTATGATGAGCATTTGGTGTTTACTTATTTTTCATTATAGTGAAAGATACACTTAGTATTAAATTTGAAAAGTGTGTATTAACTTGCATTTCAACTGTAACACTCATTATATTTAATGTGGATTCTTCGTCTAGCATTCGCAGCATTCATACGTTTTTTTTTAATTCGCAATATAACATGAGCATACTATCTTACCGTGGAAATCGTGGAAACCAGAGTAGTGTTGCTTCCAAAAATGTCTATCGTAAGTACTAACTTACCTGAAGAACTGAAGGGAAAATTTGGGCGAAAGGAGGATTTACTCGTGGCAAACAGCACAGCCAGTCTCATCTAATTGCAACTGAAAGAGATAAAGTAAATAGCTAAATTGATTCATAACTATAGGTTTTCGCAGATACAAGATACTATTACGGGAGGTAACCATGGATTCTTGCTAATGAGAGGCGCGTGTTAGTACTGTATATGTGAATTTTTGCGCTGCTAAAGTTTTCAATTGCCAGTGCACGTAGATTTTGAATACAGTCCACGAAATAAGCATAAAGGCAGTGCGTATGCATATACTCTTTCTCTAATATTTCAGTAATTTCCAATTGGTACAATTCCTTTCAACACTTTATATCTTCCGCAATGCGTACTCTATTAACCGTTACAAGATCAATTGTCACTTGGCTGTTTAGTACGTCATATCGACCATTATGTTGGAGAGCTTTGAAAAGTGCAGTGTTCAAGAGCGAAATAAGGAAAAAGGCAGTGCGTGTATTTTGTGCTATTTTCATTGAAAAGTATTTTTGAATTTTGAAAGTATTTTAAATGAAATGAAAAATGGTTGGCATATTTTGCAAATAGGCTTGTTTTTTGCCATGCATGTACGGTATTAATGATTGAATAGAAAACGAAAATTACCACTTACAAGGAACTAAGCTTATCAAACAGAAGAATAGCCACTAGAAAAGGGCGCACTTCCACTGTTGTTGATATTTTCATTAAATTGGGTGTCGCATATGGAAGTATAAAGCCAAAAGTTTCTCCAATACGAATAGCTACAAGGCAGAAAAGACAGATTATTTCAGAAGTACTAAAGAAAAAATTGTCTGCTGCACAAATAAAAGCCAAATTAACGTTACCCGTGCAACAAATAGAAGAGTGCAACAAATTTTACATGACATACAAAAAGACTTAAGAAACCTGCTCTTACGAAAGTGCACAAAAAGGCTAGATTAAATTTTCCGAGAAATGTCATGAATTGGACCATTCAATGGAAAGATATAATTTTGACTGAGAAAAAGAAACTTAATCTAGATGGCCCAGACGGGTGTCAGTATTACTGGCATGACCTTCGAGATTGTAAGGAAGTTAGAATGAGCCGTAACTTCGGTGGAGGCAGTGTGATGGTTTGGGGCGCTTTTGGTTACTTAGGAAAAATTCCGATCATGTGTGTTCAAAGAAAAATGAACAGTGAAATATATCAACAACTGCTCGAATTGGCTTTAGATGAATATTGGGAAGCTGTAGCTGGTCCAAACTTCACGTTCCAGCAAGATAATGCCGCTGTTCATACTGGAAAGATAGTGAAAAAGCGAATCTGAAGCGAATTCTGAAGCGAATATTAAACTTTTGGATTGGCCTTCTCGAAACCCTGATTTAAATTCATGGTAAAACATTTGGGACATTATGTGCCGTAAGATATATGTTAATGGCAGGCAGTAGATTGAAATGGAAACAAAAAGAAAAACTATAGCTCAATGCCACAGCGTATATTTGATGTAATACGGAATCAAGGTGGATACACAAAATATTAAAATTAAGATTTTGGTTTATTTACTCTGATTTCTGTTTATATAAATGCGCAATAGTGAAATGTCTTTATGTTTATTTCGCAGCCATTTGATGAATTTATTTTGTTTTTTCGTAATTAGTAGCAATATAGTAGTTATGCCAAAGTAATTTTATTGAATTTTTGATATATATTGACACTATTGATATTGAAACTATTATAAAAATGAGGACAAGTCGCAGTCTTATTCTGGCTGGGCTTAAATAAAGCATGTGCCTTAATTGATGATGTTGATTCATTAATTTTTCATTCATCACCTTTTCGCGGAGTAGAGAATGGAAAACTAAAGTGATGATTCTCCTCCTTGAATGGGACAATTTCAGGTATAGTATTGTGATCTTTACGAACGTTACGATCTTTACGCCTTCTAAGATAGTGTCTCCTTAACCATCATTGCTCAATGCCATATATACAGAACGCACTTCTTCCTGATGTCTTAACGTTTAAATATGAAACCGAAGTTTGAAATGTGAGTAGCATCCCCTAATTTAGCCTAACATCACAATATCTACGACATATTTGAATTTATATTCAACTAACGGCCCATGTTTTTTTTTTAGGGATGTGAAGGCTATTTACGCCCCGAGTGTCGGACTCCCAGTGGACCTACTGGACTACCGACTAAATACCTCCCCTGTCAACCGGAGCGGCTAGGTTGACAGGCACATGTTAGTCCCATAACGACCCATGTTAGTCATGTAATCAGGTACGGTATCTGGTAAGAGGTTAATTCAGCTCAGTATACAGGAACACGAATGACTGGTGATCAAAGTCATTCATAAGCCCTTAATTAACACGTTTCAGTTGAAGTAGGCTCCTCATCGCAAAAGGGATGATAGCAACGTCATGTAATGTTCTTTCTACCAAGCCCGTGGTACAGATCAAATCTCTTCTCAGGTGTGCGTTTCCCTCCCGTCGAAAAGAAAAAACCACAAAAGCTGTTGAACTACTTTGATTTCAAGATGTCGCAAAGGCAATGATTGGGTTCCAAATAAATTCTGCAGTCGATACCTGGATCTTCTCCTCGTTCAGTATCTACACTTTTATGAACATACGAAAATCATGCTCATTAAATTACGAAAAGTGGTCATGTCCTTTCGGCAATTCTTTCATTCTAGATACAATGAGCAAACGGTCAATGTTTTTTGCTACAAGATCCTGATTCGACGAGTTTTGACATATGGATGACAGATACGGTGTAATCAGAGTGATAGTACAACAGAAAGATTAACATTTTTCGAAAGAAAATGCTTTCATGTATCTAGTTTGTACAGAATACCTGGAACAGACTGCTAGGACGATGTATCGAATAAAAGAATTTACTATAGTGCTGAAGTGATGGCTTCTAAATTGTTCGTGAAAAAATAATGAACTGAAAATACAAAGTTCATTATTTTTACATGATGTGTTAGCAGAATAGGGGTAAGTTTGAAAAAATAAGTTAGGTGTTATGCAATTACATTAAGAAAGGAGACGGGTTTCCATTGAGTTTTAGGGGCGCAACTAAGTTCCCGCTGTTTTTCAAGAGATGGCTCCAGTAGTAAGTGCTGGTCGACTGTGACATAACAAGATCGTCATGGACCAAGGTTATACGTCATGGACATATGGTAAACAAACCGCTTCGAATCATAAGTGATTTTGTTTTTGCGTCATATACTTTTGGTCGTGTAAATATGTCGAATTTTGTGCCAATTAATCGTCATTTGCGGGAAGAGATGCTTTTTTTCTTTCATTCAAAGAAAACGGCAGCTGAAGCTTATCGAGAGCTGCAAAAAGTTTTTGGAGATACTGCTGTAAGTGAGACAACGTGTCGTGACTGGTTCGGTCCCTGTAAAGTTGGTGATTTTGGTGTTGAAGACCGTTCGCGTGAAGGAAGACCAAAAACCTTCGAAGACGCTGAATTGGAGGCATTGCTCGATGAAGATCCATGCCAAACGCAACAGGAGCGTGCTTCAGTATTAGCAGTTACCCGCCAAGCAATTTCCAAGCGCTTGCATGCGTTGGGAATGATTCAGAAACAAGGAACTTGGGTTTCTTATGAATTGAAGCCAAGAGACGTCGTTTTTTCGCCTGTGAACAACTGCTCCAGCGGCAAAAAAGGAAAGGTATTTTCCATCGCAACGTTACGGGTGATGAAAAATGGATTCATTATAGCAACCCAAAGAGAAGAAAATCATGGGGACTGCCCGGTGATGCTTCTACGTCGTCGGCTCGGCAGAATATTCACGCTGGGAAGGTTTTGCTGTGTATTTGGTGGGACCAGGGCGGTATTATTTATTATGAGCTATTGAAACCGAACGAAACCATGACTGGGGAACAGTATCGAACTAAATTGATGCGATTGAGCCGAGCACAGCGCGAAAAGCGGCAACAGCAGGCAACGAGCAGAGGCACGATAAAGTCATTCTACAGCATGACAACGCTCGACCTCATGTTGCCGAACCCATTAAAACCTACTTAGAAACGCTCAAATGGGAAGTCCTACCCCACTCGCCATATTCCCAAGATATTGTGCCGTCCGATTATCACTTATTCTGTTCGATGGCACATGGTCTGGCTAATCAGCAGTTCTACTCATATGAAGAATCAAAATGGCTTAATTCGTGGATAGCTTCAAAAGACGAACACTTCTACCGTGACGGTATTGGAGCTCTGTCATAAAGATGGGGACAATGTTGTCGCTAGCGATGGGCAATATTTTGAATGATTCATTTAGGACCAGATTTTCACAATAAAGTGGTAATTTCATAAAAAAAAACAGCGAGAACTTAGTTGCGCACTTAATAGAATTAAATTATATTAGTTATTAGTTAAATTTGCATTCTGGTGCTGCGTTTTTCGTATTATATTGGGTTATGTAATAAGTTCCCGCGTTTTTGTTTTACCAGCAAAATTTATTGAACAAAAACTAGTAACATACAAAATTAGTCAATAATATAGCCCACGTCATAGTTGACGTCCTGCTCCCACCGCTCAACCAATTGATTGATTCCATTATGTCAAAAATTATCGGTCCGGGTCTCAAAGAAGTGGGTAATCCAGGTTTTAAGGTCGTTTTCGCTGTCGAAAATTTTGCCCTTAATTTGGTTCGACATTGATCGGAATAGATGATAATCCGTCGGTGCAAGGTCCGGAGAGTACGACGGATGCGGTAGAACTTCCCATTCAAGATCGTTAAGAGCCGCGGTAACGATATTTGCAGTGTGTGGGCCGGCATTGTCGTGAAGAAGGATGACTTGACCGCGCCGATCTGCTCTTTTTTTGCTGAATTGCTTTATTGACACGATGAAGCTGGGTAAGATAGCGTTGCTTGTTGATAGTCTTGTTCTTCTCCAGCATCTCCCAGTAAATCACGCCTTCGTAGTCTCACCAGACACCAATCATTGTCTTCTGGGGATGAAGATCTTGCTTAATTCTGGGCGTTGGTGTCTCTCCTGGTGCCGTCCACTCCTTTCTTTGCTTGATGTTAACATAAAGGCACCACTTACCATCCGCAGTGACAATTCGATGATTTGGCTTGTTGAGGTCACTCGAGTTGTGCGGGACCCAAGCTCCCAGCTTTTGCTTAAAGCCCATGTAGTTAAGGTGCTTACCGAAGGTCTTGAGGCTACAGTTCATCTTTTCGACCAATTCTCGTGTCGTTTGGCGAGCATCATCCTTCAAAAGCGCCTTGTGATGGTCCTCGTCGAACGCCGGAGCGAGTCCAGGTCAAAATGGCCGCTTTTGAATTTTTTGTACCAGTCTTGAGCAGTTCCAGCAGCTATAGCATCTGCCCGTACACGTCGCACATGCCGTGACAGCTTCCGTCACTTTTTGACCACGGCGAAAGGCAAAGTAAAGCAGGTGTCGAAAATGAACTTTTTTGCCGCATGGCATCTCCATTTTAATAACCTGAAAGTTTGTTAAAAATAACAGATTTAAAAAATTGAAGCACAGCCTTTTATAGAGCGGAAAGAGAGCTTTTGAATGCATATATTCACTTTACGAAAAAAGACATACAATCACAAAAAAAAAATAAAGTTGAAAAAAAAAAAACAACGCAGGAACTTATTGCACAACCCAATATTTCAATTTTTTGGTTTATGTATTGGGAGTACAAATTAGTTCGGTCCGTTTTCAAAAGATGGCTTTGGCTGTTATGAATATTGAATAGTAACAGCTGATGTCGATAGTTTTAGAAAGGTTAGACATCTGTCAATAATATTCAGTTCATATTGCTTCGAGTTTTTTTAAAAAAACCTTGTTTTTCACTGTGTTAATTATGAGCAATTTTGTGTTAACTAAGCAGCATTTGCGGGAGGTTTTAGTTTTCTGTTTTAATTGGAAGAAACGTGCAGTTGAAGCGCATCGAATGCTTGTGGAAGTTTATGGTGACAATGCTCCAACTGATACATCATGTAGGGAATGGTTTCGACGTTTCAAGAATGGAGATTTCAGCGTTGAAGACAAGCCTCGCTCTGGACAACCAAAAAAATTCGAAGACAAACAGTTGGAGGCATTGCTCGATGAAGATCCGAGTCAAACGCAAGAGGAGCTTGGAGAATATTTAGAAGTGACACAACAAGCAGTTTCTGTACGGTTAAAATCCATGGGAATGATTCAAAAGCAAGGCAATTGGGTTCCTTATGAACTGAAACTGAGAGATATTGAAAGGCGACTTTTCACTTGCGAGCAGCTGATTCAAAGGCAACAAAGAAACGGTTTTCTACATCGAATTATTACTGGGGACGAAAAATGGGTATTCTATGATAACCCCATGAAGAAGAAATACTACTCTATGCCCGGTCAATCGTTGCCATCGACCTCAACATCAACACCAAAGCCGAATATTCATGGTCCGAAGGTCTTGTTGTGTATCTGGTGGGACCAAAAGGGTGTTGTGTACTATGAGCTGCTACAACCTGGCGAGACCATAACGGGCGATCGGTATAGGCTGCAATTGATGCGTTTGAGCCGTGCATTACGAGAAAAACGGCCGGAATACAAGCAAAGACATGACAAAGTTATTCTCCTGCATGACAACGCTCGGCCTCATATCGCAAAAGTCGTGAAAAAATATTTGGAAACGCTCAAGTGGGATATGTTGCCGCACCTGCCGTATTCTCCGGACATTGCTCCTTCTGATTACTGGTTGTTCTGACGGATGCAGCACGATTTGGCAGGTCATCGGTTCACTTCTTTCGCAGAAATCGAAAATTGGCTTCTAACTTGGATTACCTCAAAAGACGAGACATTTTTTCGAGAGGGAATTCAAAAATTGCCTGAGAGGTGGGAAAAAGTAGTAACTAGCGATGGACGATACTTTGATGAATCTTTTAATTCTTTTTATTTTGAAATAAATGCATTTTTAACCACAAAAAACCGACCGAATTAATTTGTACTCCCAATAGTATTCTTCTTTTTTCTAATTAATTTAAAATAAATGTAAATATGATATTCTTTGGACTGTTGCCGCAGGCCAAAATTAGGTGTTGTTTGGGTCCGACGTGCCTTGCTTTCTCGATGTTGAGGACGCGTTTAGGTGGTATGCAGTTATCTTCAGCGCGTTCTGATGTCCTTGTCGCGATGTTCATCTTTTTATAGATGTAACTTTGACTGGAGGGATAGATCGAGTTAATTAGACGTTAGTGACGGTTATTTAGATTGGATTTTTTTCTGGGTCATGGGATTGTCGTTGTCAGATTCGTCACGTTTTCTTTTCCTGATAAGGATTGGGTCGAGGACTGAAAATATTGTGTCGGTGTTGGTCTCGTTGATTATATATTATTTTCGTCGTTTTTTTTGTATTTGTGGATATCAAGTTTTTCTTATACTTCTAGTGTAAGTGCTTTCTTTTGTTTGTGTAGTAGCGTCGTTGAATTTGCCATGGTATCGGGCTCCTGTCTGTTATTCTGTAGGTGTGTTGCGTAGTTAGAGTCTGTTTTGTTATGTGTTGTATTTTTTTAAGAAGCTTGCCAAATGGTATGTCTCCATGTTTCTTTGCGTATGATAATGAGGTCTTTGTAGTTGACTCAAACGCGGAAGGTGAACTCCTCATGTATCAACAAACAATATGCACTGCAACATAAAGTTCACCATGGAGAAGGAGTTAAACAGAGAATTCATTCGTCCTCGATATCAGGAACGCAAGGCCCGGTGGATCCAAGCAACACAAAGAATATATAAATTTGACAAATTTGAAAGCCTGTTGTCTTACTGATTTGGCTTATGTATGCTGTATTAATTTTGAGTGACAAGTTGGTTATTTTTTTATTTATTCATTGTTTTTGGAATTGCTTTATGTTCAGTTGTTACATGAAGTTTCTATTGGTCGTAGGGATAACGTTAAAGATGGGAGCACAGGCACGTTGTCTACTGAGAAGATGGTAGAGAACCAATTTCTGGATTGGCTAATTATAAAACACGGTCATTGGAATGAGACAGTCGAAGTTGATTGGACCCAGGCTCTATTTCGAATTTATGATGATGAACATACTCTTACTTTATTGACTTGATATGCGTGCACTGTATGAGTAAAGATGTGAAAATATAAATAAAAAAGAATTAAAGCTAAAAAATTCAAACGAAATTGGTTGATTTTCATACGTGTTGTATATTCATGTATTTCCTTTCTTTTAAATTCTGTTACATTTTCACTGACATTTTTAACGTTTTCTTATTTCATTTAATTATAATAGATTATCACACATGCCATTTTACAGAGTCATTTATACTTGCATCATTTTCATGTCAATTTTATATCTATTGTTACTTGAAATTGGGTATTTGTTTGTTATACAAAAAAAAAAAAATGATAAATTATCAACATTTGTTTTTGATCTATACTTGTCTAATATGCTTTGCATAAATGCCACGTAAAGCTGCATATCTGTTTTTCCTATTTTTTTGCCACTTTTTGGGCTTTTTTGTGCTTTTCTTTTTGTATGAAAGCAATCTTTTTTGTAAACGAAGTCCTTTTGGGATTTCCAGCTTCGCTTTAAGGCTATTTATGTATTTTTTTTGTTAAATACGAGCAAAAATTTCAAATGTATTTTATATCCTTTTACTAGTTCAACAGAATGTGGTGGGCTAAGTAGGTAGTTGGTTTGATTTTATCCTTGTTGGCTTATTAAAATTGGTTTTAAGGTTGGAAACGAAATAAAAATTCAGTTTTGATTTCATGTTAATTTCTGTTGATTTGTAGTTGTTTCCCCCGTCATGTTGAGATTTTCTTCATTTTACAAGATCAAAGGTTAATTTTAAAGTTCGCTGGAGTATTTCTTAAGTTTTCTGATTATTTTGTTCTAGATCGCCGTCTAAATGAATGAATTCTGATAGAGAAAATCTGAAATGGAAGAAGCGAACATTTTCACAATTCACCGAGTCATACAACTGTGTGAATCATTTTATTTTGTGCGTTTTTATCATTATATCTTCAATTTCTCGTCCTAATACCTTGTGGCCTCCTTTCATTTTACTATGAAAATACTATTCAACTGTTCATTTAAAATTCAGCCAAAAATTAATTAAATGATCAAACTGAAGTAATTCGACGGCTTTTGTCAGGAAAAAGTTTTGTTTGGCTACTAAAATAATATATATCGTTTCGAAAATGAATCCATGAGAACGGGGAATTTGATTTTCTTAAATATAATTGGTTGTATTTTGAAAGCATAAATTTTGAATTGTTGCTACGTTATGAATGCAAAAAGGGAGAATTGTATTTGATTTAACCAAAATCTATATGAAGAATTTTATTATTTTGCCACATTGCTAAAGCTGCTCTCATTAACTTGTAATTTACATATGCCCTTGCTCGTAAAATTTCTCTTTTTTCCATAAAAGCGCTTCTATTCCATTATCATCCATGGCCTATTTCTTCGATTACTATATTAGTTATTCATTACCTAATTATTTTATCTATTCACTATTTAGCAATATTTACACATGGGACACATCGTTCAATATATATCATTTTACAAAAGAACATCTAATCTGTTTGTTCGGTGGTGGGGTTGATTTAAACGGACAAATGTCGTTTTAAGATGTAATCACTTTTTTTTATTTTATATAGTTCCCAATGCAAAAAGACTTCCATAGTTTACCTTTTTGCGACAGAAATAAAATCCAGATTTTTGTTTGCATTTGATAATGACATGTGATTTCTCGGGAGAACCACAGTCTTCAAAATATTATAGACATGTCCTGTGGTCTATAATTTTCTTTCGCTTCACGCAATGTACGACTCTGTCTCCCAGTTAGTTAAATAAAAACGTGGTAGTTAAGTGAAAGCGTTAGGGCCAAGTAGTAGCTCAAAAATATCATACAGGTTTATTTTCAATTTCATCCGATGGATGGGGTGACCGCCGTCATTGCTTCTGACAATAATCAGCAGTGTTCTGTCACACGTCAAAGTTTGAGTATTTAATCACAATAAGTTGTTGAGAGTAGTTGACCATAGACAATGTCGCATGCTGCAGAAGCTAAATAAATATGCAAGTAGAAGCTATGCGTAACTGCTATGTACAGACGTTATTTGCAAGTGAACGATTTTCCAGAACGTGGCTTAGGATGTCAAGTCACATCAAATTAAAAAAAGAATATTAAATGTATTTTCAATGCCCAAAATCAAATTATTTTCTTTTAAATAATTCGAAACTAGAATACCCAAAGAATAAACTGGTCAAGGGAAAACCGAAATAATCAATATTTCCGGAGTTATCGCATATAGTGTCGAGCGGAGGGACAGCTTGCGGTCAGATAAATAGCGAGTTGGGCGCTCAGAACGTTACAGGGAGAGTAACCCTTGCTTTACTCCCTTTCCTGTACTCTCCTAGCAACCTGTGCTTTCCGATTTACCTTTTTTTGACCAGGCAAATGTCTCGAGAAATTTTATACGGGGGACATTATTACTACAATTGTTAGTTTTCACATGTTAAATTTAAACGCGATTATCTCGAAACTACGTTTTCAAAAACTGCTAGTGTTGTAACTCAAAAAGTTATGGACCGATTTCGATGAAATTATGGGAGATTACTCTCAATGATATCATCAGAAATATACCTAAAGTTTGAAAGGTAACGTGTAAATAAATAATTTTTTTGGGGTCAAATATGTCGAAAAAATGGTCGAACATTCCAACTTTGGAGTAAAAAGGCTCCCAAAATTTCAATTTTACACTTTCTCATAATTTTTAAAGGTATATCCTTCCCCTTAATAAGTCAGTAAACGAATGACACTTGTTAAATCTTTTTCAGATCAACAGTAAAAGAGTGACAACTGCAGCACTTTTCGATGTCACGGAAAACATGCGTCCGAAAACCTTTAATAACGCAAGCCATTTTGTTGGTAATCTCAAAAAAGAAAAATGCCATAATAAAATTATGTCGAAAGTTGAAAATGATTATATTTTATCCCCTCTAAAAAATTCTCAAAAAATACGTATTTTTCACGCTTCTAAAGGGATTTCTGGCCTTAAGAAGATACTGTCCATAGGCACTCTTAAAGAGTGGAGGTCCAAGTTTTTGAGCATCTCCCAGGAAATTGGTTTGACAGCTTCTAGCCATGACAACATGACAATGAGCTTCAAGTCCCTAACATGGCGTGTGCTGCTCTGAAAGTAATAATGGTATAGTAAATTTATTAAAGGACAAAGCTCATGCAAATACCCCTTGAAAATGTTTTGGTATACACCAAAATGATTGGTACAAGGATGAAACGAGGTGGATGCAGACCTTAATCTCTTTTTCGCAAAAATATGCAGAAAATTTATCCGCCAACATTTCCCGAAATTGGTAGAGAAGCCTTTTTATTTGTAAGGGATTGGCAATCAATTGTTATTAAAAAAAAAAAAAGATGGACATGGACACAATCGGCTATATATGCTGGCCTTAGTTGTTCCTGAAATCTGCGTTGAATCCCAAAATAAAGTATACTTCTGGTTGGTGGAAGAGCGTTTTTTCCCTAACTATGGATAGTGAAAGTAAAGCATTGTGTTGTACTTTGCTCTATTGTTTCAAATATAGTATACATGTAGTATAGTTGTGCAAAGGAAACTGTAGATACCACTGTGGACCATGACCATACCAATCGGTCGCAATCATTTTTTTTTTATATAAAAAATTAAGGATTTAAGATTAGATTAAGAGATTTAAGGTAGGCGGTTTACCTGGAACACCGCCGCAGATATGTTGTAGTGATGCAATAATAATAATCAGGGATATATTTCGGGAAATGCTCGATGAAGTTTTGCATTTAAACAAGATAGGATATGCGATTATTATAAAGCTTGGATGCAAATATTGACGAGAACAACCGATGATGTAACAAGCCTTATTAACGTTGAGATTTTGCTTATTCAGCAGCATTTAAGAGCTCTTCTTTTAAGGAATCTTGTTGCTGAAGACCAGAACAATTCATGAGAATGTGTGTCAAAATTGAATTTTTTAAAGGAAAAGGTACGTTAAATAGCTTCCAATCCTCAACGTAACAAAGTGGTGTTAAAATTTTGTTGTCACACAGTTTACTGTGAGCTTTTTTATCAACAGAAAAAATCGATTAATTGAAATTCTCCTCAGTAGAATATACTGGCGGGATATTACTGGATCTTTGAGGACTAAGCCAACCATTGTAATAGAGATAAAGTACAAGCAGATATCCTCAGCAGGCACACCTTTGTGCAGGTGTTACTTGTGAGAATCATGTAAAAATCACGAATGGGCTAACTCACCATTTTAGAATAATTTCGACGTCTGTCAAAGGACCTCAAATCTTGACAGAGACTGGTCTTTCCTGATTAAAGCAACCATCCCAGAATCCTTCCATTGGTAAGTACACATATGGAGTTAATTTATCGAGATGTTTAAATTTATTGAGAGTTGGAAACGGGCTGAGTTTCACCTTAGGAGTGAGTAAAAAGAGATTACCATTTATTCCATTTTACCATTGTCCATATTTACTTGGGTGGTTGTCTTCAACCCAACTTTTACTGCTGGTTTGGAGAAAAAAAGTGCTAATGCAATTCGAAGTTTTTACCACTTAGCTATCGATTAAAATGAACAAGAACCAACCTAAACGCTCAAATGCACGTCCCCTAGAATAGAAAGTCAGCATTGCAGGCGTTACTACTCCTAAACACTGTGTTTTACAAACTACTATTTTCGAAAAAACCTAAAAAAATAGAAAAAAAGGAAAGAAAAAAATCAGGGGACTGACAAAATAAAACTAACGTGAGCCAGTAGGATGTTAAATGGAATAAACGAAAACAAGACGGGGGAATAGGGAGAAACAGATGAGGCAACCGGGCAACAGATTTCGCTGAGGTTGTAATTGTGAAATGCCAAGATTGTATACTCATTCAATTCATCTCTAGTAAAAGCAGAAAGGATGTAAATGATGATGACAGAACTGATTGAATGTTCTCTAGACCCACCCTAATAAAAAATAAGGATCTAGTCACTGCATCCAAAAATCGTTTCTAAATTAACGAAAAGAAAAGAATTTGTTTATTAAAAATAAAACTTTTACTAAACAAAAGGACCTAGTTTCCGCCAAAAAGGCCTCTATTCAAACATGATATGGAACAAATTACTCTATCTCAAAGTGACTCCTTTGAAAATGTTTTGGGGAGGTTTGAATGGATGCATGTAAATCGTTTGCAGCTGGAATGCAGATTGCAGTTGAATGTCACCTGTGATCTTACTATGACAAAGAGCTGGACAATATGAAGTGTCCTTATAAAAAACTGATAGGTGTCTCGAAGCATGTCACTTTTAGCGCCAGATTATATATCTTTAACATAGTCAACTGATTAAGTCAATATAACTTTGGGTATGCGAGAGCACATAGGAAGAAAGTAAAGTAAATAGTTGGTCATTTCAAGAGTACCGTTAGAAAGAAGGACGAAATGTTAGTATTATTGTTGACTGGCATACAAGGCCTCAAGTGCTATAATGAAACGATGAAAAGGTGTTCGTACATTATTTATATCTTTACTTTATTTGTGGCGTAGTTTCTTGGTACGCGAGAAAGCAGAGGACTGCAGCGCTCTAACCACGCAAAGTGGAGAACATGAGCTGAACATGAAACATGAACATATCTACTTATCTTAAAATTTCAAAGAGCCAGGACTAGAGCAGCGTTGACCATATCATGCTGCGTAATGCCAGAATCAATCTGCTGGTGAATTTATGAAAAACATTGTTTGATGAAATAAAGAAATAGAAATAGAAATCTCCCAAATAATTTCAACCATTTGTATTAAAAAAAAAATAAAATCAATAAAATGAAATAAAATAAAACAAATCGACAAAATTATGTTGAAAAAAAAAGAAAATATCTAACTATTAATGCGAAAAAATTTCAAGATACGTGAAATTAAGTAAAGTTTACGACTTTATAGTACAGTGGCGTCGTCCGTGTATATAAATAAATTATACATATATTAGGTGTACAACTTTGCTTCCTCCGTTTTGCAATAGATGGCTGTAGCGGTCAGTGGTAGTCGAAATAAATAGATCATAGATGTTATACAATAAGCTTAGGTATATGTAAACATAACGCCATTGCAATTTTAGTCGATTTGTGTCTGCATCGTAAAGTTGTTCTCGGTTAAACATGTCAGCTTACGAGCCAAATTCTCATCATTTGCGGGAGGTTTTGGGAGGTTTTTTTTGAAGGAATCAACGGCTGAGGCTCATTGAATGCTTTCAAATACCTATGGTGAGCCTGCTTTTAGCGAAAGAACGTGTCGAGAGTAGTTTCAACGCTTCAAGAACGGTGATTTTGACGTCGAAGACCAGCATGGCGGTGGAAGAGAGAAGGTTTTTGAAGATGCAGAATAGGAGGCATTACTTGATCAAGACTCGTGTCCAACGCAACAAGAATTGGCAAGACGCAAGAAGCTATTTCAAAACGCCTGAAAGTCATGGGAATGGTACAGAAACAAGGAAATTGGGTGCCGTACGAGTTGAAGCCGAGAGATGTTGAACGGCGTTTTTTTGCTTGTGAACAGCTGCATGCAAGGCAAAGACGGAAGAGATTTCTGCATCGCATTGTGACTGGGGACAAAAAATGGGTTCATTACGATAATTCCAAGCGCAGAAAATCATGTGGATATCCCGGCCATGCTTCCATGTCGACGGCTAAACCGAATTTTCACGGTTCCAAGGTCATGCTCAGTATTTGGTTGGACCAGCTCGGCGTAGTGTATTATGAGTTGTTAAACCGACTGAAAGAATCACAGGCAATCGTCATCGAACGCAATTAATGCGTTTGAGCCGAGCATTGAAAGACAAACGGCCGCAATACAACCACAGACATGAAAAAGTGATTTTACAGCATGACAATGCTCAACCCCATGTTGCGAAAGTGGTCAAGACATACTTGGAAACGTTGAAAGTGGAAGTCCTACTCCACCCGCCGTATTCTCCAGACCTTGCTCCCTCGAACTATCACTTGTTTCGATCAATGGCACACGGCTTGGTTGACCAGCACTTCCGGGCTTATGAAGATGTAAAAAATTGGATGGTGGCGGTTCAAGTGACTTTAAGTCCATATGTATGACTTCAAGGGTCAACCAACAACATTTATGGTGGGCTGAAAAGCATATATGTAGTTTGGACAGGAGGAGACGTTATGGAAAGTAAATTTCTTCGAAGAATCGAAATTTATACTTCAAGTCAACGATGAACAAATTGTTTTGCAACGCGAGACTTGAGAAAGACTCAGCAGCTCAGAATGAATCCAAAGAATTCCTCTAAAATCAGAAGGAATGACGACATGGGGATGTTTTTCACTCGAAAAAACGGACGTTTACACTTTCTTCATACTTAAGCGATTGCAGCTGTTTAATTAAAGGATCTGGAGAACGAAATGGAACCCTGATCTTTAGGTCTATATGGCGATGTATCCAGGTTAAACTTTAAGAGGGCAATAGTCCATGCTATCCAGCGAAAGAAGTAAATTTTCAAACTTTAATTGAAAATATATAACAATTTAAAAATTTTATTTTGTTTATGTTGTTATTTTACATTTAATGCAGTCTCCGATTTGCAAAATATGAATAAATCATTTCATATAAATAGATTAACACTTTTCATAGGTACTTCCAGGGGAAGAACATCCTAGTTTTGGACTGGGCCCCATACAGGCTAAATTAAAGCTCCATTGAGAATATCTGGGCTAAACTGAAGCAAGAAGTGGCAAGGAAGCGATACGATTCAATGGAGGGATTGTGGTAGCTCTTGCCTATTAGCAGAGAGTCGCTACCACCTATGTCTTTAGATAATTTGTCAGCATTAATAAGAAAAGGATGATTTGGAGCAATTAAGGCTGGAGGTGTCCTAGATTTTACTAATATTTGAAAATATTCTGTATACAATATGCCCCACCTTTATGGATAATACCCCAACGTAGTTGGGAGTTGGGTTGATTGGTTGGTTGGTTGGGCGTTATCTAAAAGTGTGGCCGAGCCGCTAAAAGTCCCCAATTGACTGAATAAAAACTATTTAAAACGAACAAAATCCGGTGTGGGGATAACAAACTCGATGTTTATGGGAGTTACTACCTCACGCGGGCTTTTTTCCAGTAATCATAATTATTACCATTGATTCTCAATATTTTGTTTCTGGTGGCTATGTTTTTCCATTTCAGATTTTACTAAATTTGTTCCTTACAATATCTTTAAGATATCACTTTTCAAGTGTGGAAGTTACCAATATTTTAAGATCAGATTTCCTGACTATTCTGTAACAAAGCAAGTGAATATTTGTTCTTATGGTATTAAAATGGATAGAATGGGGACTGGAAAGTAATGTCGTTTCTTCGCATATCAATATTTGATTGTCATTTGCCAGCTGTGATTGTGTTTCTCTAAGGGTTGCTTCAGTCTTCAAGAGTTTTGCAAGGATAGTAACGCAACAGTTGCGACCAAACATGTTTGCAATGTTTATCTAAGTGTACTAGACATATTCGTAAGGGCGAAAAATAGTTTTCCAGGTGCAGATCCGATGTATTCAATCTCTCTAGCTCCTATCGAAAAGGAAGACAAACAACATTAGATCACCACATGACAAGGGTAGAAGTGGAAGCATGTCAATGGTGAACAATTGAAGAACTGTCAGACACTCTTAACCATCCTTAGTCAACTTGGTCGGTGAGGATCTAGAAACATTTACACCAGATTGGAAAAACAAGCAGAGCAGGAGTTTAGATACTCCATTTTTGCCTAAAGAGAGTTTTAGTAAGCAAAGTTAGCCATCATATGCAACGCATTGCTTCAACGACAACAGAAAGAATCGTTTTATGATCGTTTGATCTCTGGGGACGAAGAAAATGATCATCCAAAATGCGAAAGGGGGTGGCTCTCTCCAAAACAATTGAACCACGATGTACTACGATGTTCTGTTTTAATCCCACAAAGCCGTTTGTATATATTTGGTACGGTATTCACGGAATTGGTTTTTTCTAGGTATTGAAACCTCGGCAATTGTAAATGTAGACCTTTACTGTGAATAACTGCATTGAGTGAATCAATCTTTAATCAAAAAGATGGATCCAGCGATTATCAACGGCCAGGCCATCATTCTGCAACATAACAATGCCAGACCGCGCTGTGCAAGGTGAACACAGAAAAAAAAATAATGGATTGGGCCGGGAGATACTGTCTCTACCATATTCCCCTGATATTGTATCCTCGGATTTCCATTTATACCCTAATACCCTTATCGGCACTTTCCGTATTCGTAGAAGCTGATTTCACTCGGTGACAATATGAAATAATAAGAAGTGCCAGTATGAAGTTGTTTCCTAGTTACAGCATCCTACATAAAGCAAAAAGTGACTGCTGTCCGCCCAAAGAGTCATACGAAGTGACTGAAACATGGACAAAAGTAAATCTTCAAGATGTGTTAAACCGTACTGCTACAAGATTACTGACATATTTGAAGGATGTTCTATGTGATCTAAGACCAGATGAATCTGACTCATTAGAGCTGTTTTGCAAGTAGTGGATCCAAGCAGGCACAATTCAGAAAAGAGATGGAAAAGGACGCCACAGATAGTAACATTTTTCAAAGTAGCTTTGTACCACTTCGTTTAGTATGTGGTACCAAAACAGTATGGCGAAATTCCATCCCATCCTCTCCGCGATATTGTCATCCTATTAGAATCAGATTCGTTAAAGGAACTGTGGATATAACCCAAGAAGAAATTGAGTATGTGGAAAATGTCATTAACGCCCTGCAAGAAACAACATTTTTACTAGAGTAAAAGTCATATTCTACGAAACATACTACGATGCTTACAATGTTAGACGCAAAAGTATGTGATGCTACCACACAGACCACGTCAACAATGAGGTGCTAAAATTGTGGAGCACCATCAACAGAACTTAACGGTTTAACTATCAAAAGAGATGTCGATGCGGACACACTTCCATTTGGATTATCCACTTTGCACGCCAGAATTCGTCTGTTTGAGAGCATATTGCACATATACTACAAACGCACTGTTAAAAAGTGGCAGTTTTAGATTTTAACTTAGACCACGTAGTTGACAAAGCTTTTGTTAAGGAGAGGATAAAAAATCATTTAAAAGAAATTTAGACTTGAAACTGGTATAATAGTGGATGTAGCTGGGTTTGGAAATACCAATGATGGTAACACAAGTAGAAGATTTTTTTGCAATCCTGAATTAGTAGCAGAAATAACTGGAGTTGATTATAGTTTCATTTACCGACTCCAAGTCATCCTTGAAGTAATATCAAGTGGTTACAAAGTCCATTTGGACAGATGCAGATTACTGCATAGACACTGCGAAACTTTATATAAGTTTGTATTCGTAGCATCCTATGACACCTACGATGCACAAGATCCTGGTGCATGGTGCTACTGTCATACACAAGGCATTGTTGCCAATTGGATTGCTCTCGGAAGAACCCGCTGAGGCACGGAATAAACATTTCCGACTGTATAGGCAGAATTTCGCGAGAAAATTTTTAAGGGTCAAGTGTAACACTGATATTATAAATAGATTATTACTCATTTCTGATCCACTGATCACTGAAATGAGACCAACCCCCAAAAAAAGAAAACATTGCCATTCACGACAGAAGAAATTGCTTTGATGGTTCCTGCTGTACCTGACTCTGAAAGAGACTCAGATTCTGATTTGGAAGACATTCCTGGAGGCACTGAAAGTGATGAAGATCATGAAGAACCATGAGGCTCATCATCATTATAGTTACATAAATTGTATAATATTTTGTCTAAGAAAATAATAAATATCGAAGTTATAAATTACTAAAATACATTTTTTTTTATTTCTTCCCAATATTTTAAGTCATTATTCATTAAAAAGAAAGATATGGCTTATAGTTAACCAGGGCAAGTCCTTGGAGTAAAAAAACTAAATAAATAATTTTGACCGGCTAGATCAGCAAAATACCCCTATGTGCAACGTTCAAGAAGGAAAGAATGAATGAAAACTAGATAGTCTAGAAAGATTATGGATTATAAGGCAACCTACAGAAACTGGTCACAACGAATGCCTTAGAAATAGACACTCCAACCTAGTGGAAACAATTAAATACGATTTTACGACTTATTCCTGGCAATATAATAAAGAAAATGCAATCAACCAATTATAAATGTAAAAAAAAGCATACAATTATAGATCAAGTAAACCAGATAAAATAAAAAAAATATAATGTACGATTAAAAATTCAAACAAGGACGTTTTATTTCGAGTAAACAATTGAAGTTTGACAAAGGAGCAGCTTTCTATGTGTATATCTGTCTAAACATTGAAAACTATAGAGTTTCATTGGAAACTTAACAACGATATTATGCAAATGTTTGAAGCGTTCAATTTGGTGGACAATTCGGGATACTAGTTAAATACCTAGGCATGATATAAAGGTTAGCAAAGATTAGTAAAGTTGCAGTTTCTATTCTCAATAAGTTTTCTAATTTCAACAATAAGCGGGATTTCAGCATTCGTGCAACTGTAACAGGACAAAAGTTGTTACATCTCAAAACGTTTCGTTATTTTTTGATAGTAGTCCAACGTTTATTTTGTATTCTATCCAATATTACTCAGCGTTGGCATACCAAGCAACCCCCGAGAATTTGATTTATTTCCATATAATTGGTTTTGTTTCCTTCTTTCGGACTCCGTTCGGATTTGTTTTTATTTTTTGTTTTAATCATAACAATAGTAGTATTAGCTAATGGGTAGATAGTACTCAAAACATGAAAATAAATGTAAATAACGTACAATCAATTAAATTACATTTAATATTGATTTAGTAGTAGTATTAGTAGTAGTGTAAGTGTATTACTTTTCATTAGATTTTAGATATAAACATTCCAATTTCAGTTTTATTAATATGCATATAAACAAATACAATATTATCTAAAGATGAAATGTTTCCATGTTGGTTTTAGTTGCATCAAATTATATTTTATGAAAATGTTTTAAATATACATATATGTTAGTTTGGAAGTTTCACGTTTGCTTCATATATATATGTCTGGGTATTTCAACGTTACATTTAATTGTTACGTTTTGAATACATCCTTTGGAATTAGGATGTTGCAGAACAAGTCTAAGATAATGTTGGCCCAGCATAATTCACATCAAAAGTGATGTTGATTACTATTTCGAATGAGATACCATGGAATGTGATACCATGGAGTGTGATATTCCTGATATTTCAGCATAAGTATCAGTTGGTCCTTCAGCACTGCAGACGGAATCTTCCGGCGTCCTAGACGGTTCAGCTTCGGTCGCTTCAATGTCGTGGTGTTTGTTGCTACGATGCTTTGCACTTAGTGCCTGAAATCGAGACAGCAGTAATGATTCGTAAAATTTGAATGATCAGTAGAGTACGTATCTTGTTCGCAAGTTGTGAGTTAAAGGATGCAAGAAAGAGTGGTAATCAAAATTTTATTTGTTGGTTGAATAGTGAAAGCATAGTGTGTGCTGGTTGCTTTTGAGATTTATTAGATAAATAAATCACTACCCTTGCTTGCATGTTATGTGACGCCACTTAATCTATTTATTATGCATACACATCCAGAAGTTTATTATACACAGAGTCGGTTGGGGCAAAAGTATAGTCTATCTATTGCACAAGACAGTAAAATAATTCACACTCTTTGGATACATTGTGCTTAATTGATCAAAAAGAAATTGATGTTAAATAAAAGAACACATAATCGTAGACAATTAGATATTCATATTCAAACCATTTCAGTAGTTAGTACGTGCAGCAGTGCATTACATTTTCCCTCCTTTTTGAGTGAAGCCATGTTGCAATTAGTATGTCTTGCCACAGATATTAACATTTTTTAATTTAAAAAACTTAATTTTCTTTATTTCCTTTCTTAAGCTTTCTTAAACTAAAGTCAGAATACAATGCGATTTGCGGAAACTGCAAAAAGCGATATCGTAAAAATATCCTTGATTTTGTATATAATTTAGATTTACTCACTTCTTTCACAATTTTCAAAATGGGCACCAGCATCTAGAGACGCTACTCTCTTCTTCAAGGGACTAATATTTTTGTATTTCTCCCTTTTTTACACACAAACTTTCGAAATAAGAATTCTTGTGTAGGTATAAACGTTACAGGAAGATTCTTCATTTTTCACTACATCACTAAAAAACTCCTCGTTGTATTTTTTCCAGTTCTCCAGTTGTATTTTTTAATGTTAGATCAGAAATGGAAATCTTCCCAGAAGATAGACCTGCAACTGCTGGATTTTTTCGGAATTGCTAAATGAACTAAAAAGAGGAAATGCAATTTTCAAAAATAAGAACTCTAATTAACGATTACTATTGTGCATTTGGAGTCGAGTTTATATTTGGTAGGGAACAGAAAGTTCAAATCAGTCAAGGAACGATTTTGTGCGACAGGATTTTTAAATATGCATCTGATAAGTGTTCCCGCTCCAAGATAAGACCTGAGGTAGGATGGATCTTAGAGTCTTTTCAGTACTGTCTTGAAAAACTATTGAACTTTCTAACTGAAATGACGTTAAAGTCATCGTCAATATCGCATTTTCGTAGTTGGAACGAAGGGATTTACAGAGAGTATTGGAAGACATGTATTCATGAAATCTTAAGCGACAACGGACTCTGCCTCATTGACTATCAGTGAAGTATAAATCTATTAATAAAATTAAAATGCGGTCCAAAGAACCGCATTTACAAAAAGAAATGGGCCTCTCTAGCTGGCATCATTGCTGGTATCATGTTTCAAAAGATTGCCCACATTTTGGTCTCGGCGAAATGGTCTTCAAGCACTTTTGATACAAGTTCCTTTCGATAAGCGAACCATGATTACCAGGTAAAATCAGTCTGCAGATATCACATGGCAGGAATAAATGGAGTTAAATCCAGAAAAGTCCATCAGATGGAGATTCAGAAATTTCAAAAAGTGCTGGTAGCAGATACAGATTCATCAAGAGCCAAACTTAGAGAAAAATTAAGGGGAGAAGTCCATATAGAATTTTCAAAAAATCGATTTTTTTTTCTTTCGATAATCTAAAAATATACTATGTTGAGCGTGTACTGACGAAACGAAAAAAAAAAAATCTCGAATATTTTCGAAGTTACAGCTAATATAATGGAGCGGGCCGGAGTAGTCGGAGCGCTTCAGACAAAAGGGTTATGATAACTTGAAAAACGTCTTTTGTCCCATAACCGGAAATAATACTTTATATTATAGTATATATGTAAGTATATATATCTACATTTACGTTCCTGTACACGTGTAGTTGCTATACAAATAAAGGTTAGTCGAGAAATATAGGTAGTTTAGCAGGAGAATTAATCGTGTTCAGTTGATTTCGGAACATTAAAATGCCGAATTATAAAAAAGGTTCGCGAGGCAATATTGCACGAAATAACCCCAGAAAACGAAAATTTCTGAGCAATCAGTTTACCGATAAAGAAGGTGAAAAATTTGAAGCCAGTACAAGCCATAATGACAGTGCCAGTGGAAAAAAATTGTATACGCGTGATAGTGAAGATATAATAACTAATCCTTTGCACGGGTACAGAATAATTGAATTTTTTACAGTGTTTACAGCTTTGTCTGAAATTGTGAAGTGCTCGGTATGTAATCAGAAAATAAAATTCAGTGAGTGTGGCTCTAGAGGTCTTGGTTTTAAAATTGTTGTCAAGTGTCCATGTGGTGATAAAAAAATTAATTCAGGACCTTTTATCAACAATGGATTTGAAATAAATCGAAAATTAGTGTTTGTCATGAGACTTTTAGGTGTTGCAAGAGAAGGAATAAATGTCTTTTGCAACCTGATGGGCTTATGCACTGGTTTGAGTAAACATTGTTACGCCAACATCGTGGAACACATTTATAATGCAGCTAAATCATCTTTTGAATTATTATCGCAGAAGGCAGTGGAAGAAGAGATAGAAAAAAATGTCGAACAAGGAAGAGAAAGAAATATTTTAAAAGTATCTGGAGATGCTACCTGGAAAAAACGTGGTTTCAAATCAAAGTACGGTGTTGCAACGCTCATAGGATATTATTCAGGGAAAGTCATTGATTTGAAAACAAAAAGTAGTTACTGTCAAGGCTGTAATTACTGGAAAAACAAGACTCATACAGAAGAATTCCGTAAGTGGCTTGAGTATCATGAGAATGAGTGCCAAAAAAATCACGAAGGTTCGTCAGGAAAGATGGAAGTCGACGCCATGAAAGAAATGTTCTCGACTTCTGAAGAAAAGTTCGGAGTAAAATATGGTAACTACATTGGCGACGGAGATTCGAAAACATTCAAGGCTATTCTAGATTTAGAACCTTACGGTAATGAGTTACCAGTTGTGAAGAGTGAATGTATTGGTCATGTAGAAAAAAGAATGGGTTCTCGACTTAGAAACATAAGAAAAGAAAAGAAACTTTCAGGAAGAGGAAAACTGACTGATAAAGTTGTGGAAAAATTAACAAAATACTATGGTTTGAGTATTCAGAGAAATATCAACAGTGTTGGCGAGATGAAAAAAGCCATAATGGCAACTTATCATCATATTTTTTCTACTAAAGAAAAACCTCAACATGAAAACTGCCCAATAGGCGTTGATAGCTGGTGCAAGTGGCAGAAGGCTATTGCTCTAAATCAAGATCCTCTAAACGAAGATTTAGCTCCATTACTTGGTGAAGATATAAAAAAACATCTTTTACCAATATATGAAGATTTGTCTAAAGATGATTTGCTTGAGCGATGCCTTGGTGGTCATACGCAGAACGCGAATGAAAGTTTTAACGCGACAGTTTGGCGATTATCACCAAAACATCTGCATTCTGGACTAAAAGTAGTTGAAATCTCGGCATACATTGCTGCTGGGATATTTAATGAAGTATTTGTTATTGCTTCCGTCTTCATAAAATTTTTTTTTTTGTGCTAGAAATAAAGAAACCTTCCTTTTAATTTTATGTTTTTTCTTCATCAGCGATGAAGACCGAACGATCACGGTCGAAAATCGATTCCGCAAGGTAAATAAAAAAACATAAAATTAAAAGGAAGGTTTCTTTATTTCTAGCACATTTAATCAAGGTTTTAGTTCAGTATTAAGAATAATGAACCTTCTGAATTTGACTATTGGCACTTATGCTAAAGTATTTGCTTATAATAGAGACGAAGCGCGAATAACACGACAGAATCGTAAGAGCCTTTCAGAAACCAAAGATGCTCGTACAGCTCGCAGGCAACAACAAATGGAAGAAAATCAGCTTTTCGAGGAGGAGGAAGGACTGTTGTATGGACCTGGCATTGCCGATTAATCGGTAAGTAATTAAAAGTGGGCATTTTCCTGTACTTCAACTTTAAATGCGATTATCTCGAAACTATATTTTTCAAAACTGCTCGTGTTGTAACTCAAAAAGTTATTGACCGATTTGGCTGAAATTTTTTGAGACCTTTTTTTACATTAATATCGGAAGGATAAACCTAAGATTTCAGATATTACGCGTTGATAAAGTATTTTTTTGGGGTCAAAAATGTCAAAAATTAGCTCTAAATTCTGACTTTTTTTTAAAGGTTTATTTTATATTGAATTTTATACTTTTTTTTTTATTTTATAGATTCATCCTTTGCGTTTATATGTCCTTAAAAAAACAACTTTCGTTTTTGTGTTTCAGATCAACGGTTAATGAGTGACAACTGGAGCAGTTTGGGACCTCGCGTCGGAGGCAGCAGACAACAAATCATACTGATCCACCATTTTGAATTGAAAAAAAAAAAAAATATTTTTGTGTTCTAAAAAGATTCATTAAAGTTGTGTTAAAATTTAAAAGCAATAAAATTATTTTATCATCGTTAAAAATATTATTAAAAAATGACCGATTTTGGGGCTTCTACATGGACTTCCCCCCTTAAGGCTGTTCCTGCAGAAAATTTCGAACAGATCTCCAGACGACACTTGACGTATGGAATCAAGTCTGTAGCTCAAGAAGTCGTTGGATATGAAATCCATCGAAAAATGAACGAACAGTTCAAAACAGAATTCCACGAATTATTGAATTCCTGGAATTCCGGAATACTGAATTAAAGAGAAATCCAAGTTTTACGGAATGAAATCCAAGAACAGGGAAAGAAACATTTGATAACGTAAGACGAACATAGGATGTAATTGAGCCACGTTAAATAAGGAAATATTATGATGACGAATCGAGAAAAATGAATGACTATGTTACAAGGTAATGATGAGTCTACACTAAGCCTTGTATTTCAAAACAACTGCTGCAACAAAGCATCAGTGCAGGGACGCTAGAAAAATTACTTCTGAGATCTTTTAAATCATCGAACAAAATCACCTGATTACATCTGTTTCCCCAGACTGGAAGATTTTGAATGGATAGAAAAATAAAAAGCTCTTATTATCCGCGCTATCTCAGCAGAACTGGTAAAACCATACAACTGTGTTCGAAACTCAAATTTCGGGTTGGTCTTCTGCTTTTGCAACCGAGAACCAATGCCTCAAGGGTGGTCGTAAATTTGATTTGGCTTGTCCTCAAAAGCGAATATAAGCTGGAAACCTACAGGAATTTATCACTATTTTGTACGTCCTTTTGTTGCCCTTTATATCATTACTTTGTTCCCTCTGTACGTCTCTTGTACATTCTACAAAATTTTTACCAAATATGAGAGCTTAAGATATAAACTTGTGCTGGCATAACCTCCTTGTAATCACAATGTAACTCTGTGTAACACAACGTAACCTCATTGGCAACCAAAACAAATGAACTGGCTAAAACCAAGAAGCTTACAGAACACCATGATCAACTAGTGACCGAATATTTACGGTCAAACAGCTAATGTTAAATCTTGGGAGTCGAATATTGACGTCCATTTGACATTTGTAAATGTATTACGATATTATGCTCGACGTCGAAATCTCAATAAAACAATGATGACTATTTTGATGTATGTATAAGTATGAGTGTTTTGAATTCCAAAAGCACATTTAGATTCATAGTTTAACCATAGCGTAAGTGTTACTAGCGCTAACATCTCGAATGAGCCGCCAATGTAAGGGTATTTAACCTCAATATTGGATTTAATTTTAATAAATTTAATAAATTGATAAATTTCACAAAGCTTTCGCGTGAAAAAGCACTTCAAATAAAAATCTGCCAGTGCATTTTATACCCATGTCTGAGATAAGTCGTTTGAGAGTGTTAGCGTTGTGGCGTAACTATTGGAAAGCGCGAATAGTTGGGAAGGGCATCATGGAGAATGATATACGAGCACCACATGTAGCAAATAAAGCGAACTTTGCAAGATAGAGAGCTTCAAAACTAAACGAAGCGGGTGAGTGGAGAGATGGCAATGGCTAGCTTTCTGAGTTTAAATGTATGTGAGAAAAATCTTTCTGGTGAATTAATGTATGTGTGCGAATGTTAACGCACATTGCTCCTCACCTTTGTTTTTATATCCTACCGCAAATAATTTTTGGCTACAATTACTATACTGTTTAGAATATTCGTGTATTCGTTAGATTGAGCGTTTTTCTGAAGTTTAAACACCTACAAGTTGTTAAAATTTGGTTTGAGACGATAGGCGGACTGAAGAAGGGTGGAAGGAATATTTGCTCAACGTTGAGGTTGGCTACAATAGATATGCCAAATGAAACGGCCAAAACGCCGAAATTTAACTCAAAAATTTTCTATGTCAGAGGAGCAATGTCGACAACAGATTCCTAAGAGTGCGATTTTGCAGAAGATTTTCACTGGGGAGGCATTTGTCGCCCTAAAAAGAAAAGCCTAAAAAACATTAACTACCAAAAAAAGCTGAAGAAAAATTCATCACTGGTGATGACGACTCTTTTTACATGAAAAGAATATCGTGATAAATTGATAGAGCCAGGAGTGTAACGAAGGAAATCAGCCGCGAACAAACCATTTTTGATAGTTGACTAAAAAACTAGGTTAGTCTGATTATAGAGACAATGAGTTTCGCCTTCTACATGGAGATTAAAAAGTACTGCGGGGAATGTGTGGGTCGTCAAATGAAATTTGTGTCATGATGATAATTTTGGATTGGTTACTGCTTCTTTCCAATGTCCTGACTAATTTAGCAGTGTTTACCCGCGTTCTCTTCACCAGGATTTGCTCCTGCTATTGCTCTTTCTGTCAAGCAACCACATACGACGACACTAACATGACATAGAGACGAAAACCGTGCGACAAAATCGTAGCTGAAAGATAATGAACATCAAATAACGCTTTTATTTTCTAAGGACTTTAGTTAAGGGCGTTTTTAATAGAATGATGGGATAAGCGCATCACTACAAATAGGGAATATTTTCAAGGAATTCTTTTATTTGTTCTCTGTTATTGGTTAAATAAATTTATAAATTTGCCAGTTTGCATAAAGTATTTTTTTTCAAGTTTTAAAACTTTCAAATGAAAATAAAAAAAATCTTTGCCATGAAATTGATTTTGTTGGAGAACTAATTCTCTCCCGTTTTTAATGAAGATTGATTTGGGGCATGAGAGCGCCACAACTATCATGGAGGAAGGCCAAACGAGAGGTTCAATATTCGAGTACTCTAAACTAAAACTGGTGTCTTGCCAAATACGCGGCCCCTGTTGCCTTTTAATGGTCAAACGTCTCAGCTCTACGTAGTAGATGAGTAATTAGACGTTTCTCCACAAAGTGTAGTTCACCAGTGTTAAATCACAAGATCTTGAAGGACAGTTCACAGGTCCAAAATGAGAAATTATACGCTCATCAAATGTTTCTTTCAATAAATCGATGAATGCACAAGCTCTATGGCATATCGCGCTACCGTGTTAAAACCAGAGGTCTTCTGCATTAGGCGAGTCAATTCTGGAACGAGAAAGTCATTGATCATGGCTTAATACTGTTCACCATTGATTGTGATGCATGGTTCCCGGGGGTCGTTGGGTTTGAAATCCTGTACGAGTAAGATTTTGTAATCTCACAAAAGAAGATTATTCCGTCCTATAGAAGAAAATCTTCTACAACATGGGTGCGTACATGTTTAATTGTTGGGCACGATATCGAGTGGACTCACTTGGACACTGACAAAGACTTCAGGCTTCATTGATACTGTACTACCATTCAGCAGCTATGGTTTCTTCGTCACTCACTGTACGATGTTTGGATGGATGCGTTTCATCAGTGAGAGTAATTGAGGTGAAACGAGCAATGGTTAATTCAATTAATTGTTCTAATCGATGATTATGTCGACCATAAAATTGACGGAGTGCGCGATGAGTCTCTCCAACAGAAGCATTTTTTCGAAATATATCCACACAATTTGCAGACGGTGCTCAGGCGGTAATCTATTTGTGACAAAGTGGCAACTCAATTAGTCATAAAACGCATGACAACTGCCACACCATACGTAACAATAAAAAGTGGTGTCAACTTAAAGTTCTATACCTCTAAAAATAACCGTTATTTATTTGACAAACTGCGTAATTATGCTTGGAGCAATAATATGATGGATGTCACTATTAACCAGAAGCTCCTTGAAGAAATTGGTTAGTAGTGGAAAATATTAGTACTTACTTACTCGACCTGGTGTCTCTCGAAGGACTATTCTAATAGGATGATGCCTTGTGACTTGTGACAAATTGGAAACCAGTAAGGGGCAAGCCAATCTTTCTCGAACAGCTCATATCCATACTCTTATATCGTTAATGGATTTATCTGTCAATCAAATGGCATCATAAATCCAACAAAGGAGTGTATTCAAAGAATGAAGAGTAGAAAATAGTTTAGAACTTCACTTCTGAGAGTATCATTACAATTTTCCTCGGTGGCTCTTGAACGAATGAAGGGACTGGAGCCAGAATTTTATTTTTTGGTTATCTACAACCCATTGGAACTTAATATATAAAAGTATAAATTTATATTATTACAGCTAAATATATCTTATTATAGGAAAAATATTCACTTTTGAGGTTACTGATTCGATTGGTGTCAGGAATAGAACTTTAGGACAGTTATACCAGGCCAGTTTTGATTACTTCTAACTTCATTTTATGTTCCGGAAGTAGAGTTTCATTAAAGCGAACATTAATTTCTAATTATTCTTATTTACTCCTTTTATAAGAAAAGGAATCAGTTGATTCACTAATTCCAACACTTTGGGTGTTTGTTTAAGGTTGTAATTACGCGAACCTCATGTTGTTGAAGGACAAAGACTTCAGGCTCAACCTCAACTACCATTTTGCCGACTTATTGTATTTTGTTCAGTGATTCTTGCCTTTTCAATAATTTTGACTATGAGTTGATGGGTACCTCCAGAATCTGTTAGTATTACTACTAATAATTTATTAGATTACATATGGTTATTCGCTTTATATTGAAAAAATTTATATTGATAAGCAACAACACCTTGTGATTTCAAACAAGGGAGAAGGAAAACAAACTAGACTTCGTTTTTTTCATAATGATGGGCTTTAAGAAACGAATCATATAAGTCACCGTGGACAGGTCACCTTTCGCCTACGTTTGTTGCTTGAAACGGATCTTCAACACACCACTTTAAGCCAACGTATAAGTACAACCGTGAAAAGGGTAGTGTTTATGAGCTACCTGGAGAAAAGGAGATTGCGCTTGTCTGTATTATCTCACGACTTTGATTTCTTTAACTTTTTCTCATTACTTCTTGCTTTTCGGATTGACAAACTAATTACACCATGGCTTCAATCCTGTAACTATTTTCACAAATTTTAATCTAAATATTATACATCTAATGTAAAATTAAAAAATATATATTTATATTTATATGTACAGAATAATATTTTTAAGGCAAGTCATTTACAATTTTCACTCAGTGCGGGTCTTGTGTCAGATTCAGAAAGGAAGGGACCTTTTTCCATGTTCTACGCTGAAAATTTGAAATAACATAAAATATTATTTATAGGAAAAATCAAACATTAGACAGAGAGCATCACAAACATGAGACAAAAAATTAGAAAACTATAAACCATAAGACAAAAAATTTGCTTTTGCATGGCTAGTACATTGTTATTTTGGGAATACCCATTCTTACCTTATCTTTGCTTCCTTTCTTCTACAAGGTGTTGCCAACGGGAAATATTTGAATTTTTTTTATGGTATTTGTATCACATGGAATAATACAAGACGATGATGTAGATACAGTTTAATGTGTATGCAGGTAATGATGGCGTTAGTAGTCAGGTGGAAGAGTAGTTTCATGTTTTCATCGAATTACATATATGAATGGTGTCGGGAGATAGACATTGAAGGAGTTTAAATACTTTCATTTTACAATTAATTGTTGTTTTTATTGATGGGTTTAAGGCAGTCAGATCATTTTAGTTGGATCGTTTCTAATTTATTTAGGTATTATTTAAAAATGTAATTACAACTAAAAAGTTCGTTTTAACACAAATTCCAACAGCTTATATCGTTCTCAATTTAACATATCTACATTTAATGGTCAATACGTTTACTCGACTTGGTTCTAGTTTGAAGTCAAATTTTGGTATTTCAAGGAAGAAATAACTTTTCCACATCAAGTCGTTCAGAGAAAAAGTATGGACTATTTTTTTAAACAATTTTTTAAGAACTTTTCTATATTATGTACAAACTCAACTTTAATATTTCCCATCGAACTTACCTGTAACGAAAATCTCCGATGTGCAGCTTTTCTTCCGCCGCGTCTTTTACTAATATGAGGATTATCTTGTCGTAAAGTCTTATTTTTAAGAACTTCAAGTTGTGTGTACAGTCTGAAAATATGAAAAAGGACGAAGGAATATAGTATTGACGAAGAAGTTGAACATGCCCGGCATATTACCTTTTCAATTCAGCTCGAATATCTTCAGGACTCATTTCGGATATTGTCAATTCACCAATATCCGGATCGCCTAGACATAGACCGGCATAGCCTCCACCCAGGTGATGACCCGCATCATGCGAACCCTTGAAAGCATCCACAGGTAAACGTAATGATAGATCATGGGCAAGTGAACGGACCTGCAAGCTATGATGATGCAAGAAACGACACACACAACAAATACATAGTTATAAAAAGAAGTGGGGGAAGGGATGGGATAATGATGATTGTTTGGTGAGTTGGATGCAGAATTGTGAAGGGAGGTTTATAGATATGGTAGATGGGAGCAAGTAGAATGTTCGAACAGAATTTCCTTTGGAGAATATAGTTTTGATTTACGTGGAGGATTTGTTGTGGCCTGCGCCGAAATATATATTTGATAGATGTAAGTCAGTGTATGAATCGTAGAAATGTTTTCATTCTGCCAAACCATGCAACAATACCATGCAAATCTAATATAGTAAGAAAGTGAATTAAAGAGAAAATTTTATTAGGTTGAATAGCTGAAACTTGCTCTCTATTTCATGTGAAAACTTATCGCTTCAGAGCAGTTGAACATAAAAATCCTCATAAATAATTTTTGATCCACTCGAAAACTGGTGGAAGGATGATTCCGATTCGGGAAAATTAACATAAGTACGTGCACGTAATTGCCGCTATCAAGTACTGATAACATTTTTATCTCATCCTAGATGAAAAGCGCCCTTTTGTAAGTGTTTGGAACGCAATCAGCGGACACTGAATTTACATTTTCATAAACGGACATTTTCGTTTACATTTTCTTAGTTTTCAGCATGGCAATTACAATCAAATACTATAGTACTAAATAGAATACGCCATATTGTTATATTTGAATAAGAGCTTTTGAAATACTTTTGTTTGGTTCTTCTCGTGAGATTAAAGAAAAAAAATTAAGAACTTATAATTATCAAAGAAAAGTATGATAACACAATTTGAAAGAAAAGTAAGAGGGTCTGCAATCCTCATTCTTTCTCATGCGAATTAAATGTTAAAGTTATTTCAACGCAATTGAAACCCCTCAGAAACAAAGATTGAATCCAAAGATTTCAGATACAATCAAATTAGAGCCGGAAAAAATTGGGAAAGTAAAAGCCATTGAACTCCTTGCGATTTAATACTTTGTGTAAGTGAATTGTCAGACAATTGATTGGATCATTTTCGTGTTTCTTTCCATTCAAATCATACAGATTTGATCGTTTGAATAACATACTTTACTTTAACTGCAAGTACCCGTCAGTCCTGAAAGTTGCTTGCAGAAAGAGCTGAGAAATGGAAATGTTCTTGACGACAGCAGAATTTGATCCCATGACTTCAAGCTAGAATACGAAATATCTAATATATATTTTATCGAAACGATATCGGGAGCAGATCATTTCAAAAGTTTGCTTTGAAAATTTTCAAAATTAATTTCTTTTTCTTCTTTTGGTTTGCATTGTTGTCATCAATTGAAGTAACCGTCGCTAGACCAAAGGAAATGGTGACTGAAAATTACTACTTAAGTTTGAGATCGGTAGTTCCAATCAATTTTGACTTCTTTGAACAATTGCTTGAGCATGCTATGCATTGCCGCAGGACTTGTTCTGATAGACTTCGATTTTTTTCAAAAACTCAGTCAAAACTCAATTAAATACGATCAAGCGCCATTGGAGACGTGTTGTGGATTCATTTGGAATTAAATTTGGTAAAAGTGAAATTAAACGTGAAGTCACGTAAATATAGAAATAAAAATAAAAATAATAAAGTTATTTGAAAACTAGAAAAGAGAATACCTTAAGTATTCAAGACGAGTATACTGGTATAACCTAACAAGCACATTTTGACCAGAAAAAGTCTGAAAAAAGCATGTAGTCGAGCCTTTATATCTGTCGAAATTCGACGGTCAATCAGGGAAACACAGGAAATAGCCTGCGGCTTGCAAGGAGATAATCCCCTTGCACCTTGTTACAAAAAGGGAAAACTAAATCAAAGTCAATGAGGTCAGATGACATAAATCAAACCATTGTTTAAATGGATCAGGAGATCTCAGCCATCACACTGAAACGGAAGTTCCATGGTTATGTTAGACTTTTTGCATCAGATAGGAAAATTATGAAAAGATGACCTAAGGAAGCTGTACGCGACTCTAAAGAACTACCTTTTCAACTACTTGCGGATACCAGCGGATATGGAAAACCTATTACACTTAGGGTATGAAATCAGTAGAAGTCCAACAGGTCTATCATCGAAACTAAACTTATAGTGACATGAAATTGCACAGTTTTAGTGTTGCATATATGATGGTGTGGTGTTTATTATATGCACTCCGCGCGAAATTCCGAGTATCGCATCCCAGATGAGGCGAAAAATTCCACTTTGCCTGCTAAATTTTAGCCCTAATGGGTTTGGCCGCGAGGCCTGCGTACTCTTCTGCAGAAGTGTGTAGATCTCTCAAGGTGGAGAGCTGCTAAAACGGGCACTTCACGATTCCGAGCCATCTGCAATTATCTTGGTGAAAACCACGCTAAACAAAGAGTTTCAAGTTTCTCTTATGAAGAAGGTACCATTCAAGTAAAAGAAAGTGCTGCCAGTAGACTAAAAACAACACCGAAAAATCAAAACACAGCTTCAGTAGGTTCTTCAGTAGGTCTTCAGTAGGTTAGGAAGTCAGTACAACAATGCATTACATGGTTAAAATCCTCATCAGATAAGGGTGGGAAACGGTCCAGGACTTTACATCTGGAAGCGAAACTGTAATCTTCATAATAGCCCACGTACGAATGAGGACACTACAAGCATATTCCTATATCATCCATAGTTGACGCGAAATTAAAAACTTATAAAAACAAATCAGAGTCTTCCGGTGGGAATAATTAACAATTGAAAATAATTAACAAAAGAAGCGATATCGTAATATTCAACGTACGGGTGAGGGGAGTGAAACTAGAATCAAATTCTTAGATCAATAAAAACTCAACTGAGGTTATAAACTTTACAACCAAACCATAGTCTTCCAGAGAGAATGATTTGTCTTCTTATGGGATACACACAGACTTTCAGACAGAAAGACAAATCTGCAGATATCTGTTACAAACCATGTAGTTTCACAACTTGCACTGATTGGAGATAGTTAGACCCTCAAATCCGCAAAATGTCAAAGTGAAGTTGACATGGATCTTCAGGATACAAATACAAAGTGGAAAAACAAATGAGCTAGGTAGTTAGGGATCACTGGGGATCAGACTAAACTGCGTTTAAAAATGACAGAAGTACACAAGTAAATAGGGAAAAAAGTTATGAAACTCTGTTTTAAAAGAGATACAGGCTTGGCCAAAAATATTTGTCACACCACAAATTCTTAGAAATCTCTTATCTGTTGACCTTCAACGCGTCTATTGTCACATAGTACACGTCTAGGGATTATTAGCCAGAGTTTATAAATTAGTCAATTTAAATGACACGTAATGTCATAAAACTATATACACAATAGACGCCACCCATTTCCAGGCAAGCGGGATTTTAGGAAAATTGACAGTTTACCACGATTCTTGGCAGTGTGAACAAGTGTCGATAAGTTATTGTGAAATTATTATTGCTTTATTTGAGGCAGATCGTAAAGACCAGAAAAATGCCCAAGACCCGTGAATTAAGTAACAAGGAACGCTTAAAAATTCAGGTGTTATCTGAAGAAGGCAAAACTAAAAGTGAAATTGTGAGGATTATAAAATGTCCTCATAGTACTGTGAGGTATACCTTAAAAATGTGAAACGAAGTGGAAGAAAAAGGGTTACATCTCCAAGAGAAGACCGTCAGTTAATGCAAATGTAATATTGGTTGTTAACCTATCGCACTTTCTTGGTGGACTCAAACAAATAGAAACTCAAAAGATACTGTCAAGAAACGAATCAAGGACGAGCTCTATGAAGTTTTCAGTGAAGAAGAGGAAAGATATATCGAGGGATGAAAAAGAACTTGGTGAAGTCAAACTACGTATAGCCAATGCGACTTTCTTCAAGGAAGTACTTCAGTGAAAGCTTGATTCGTAAACAGACAAACGAACATCAATATCTCCAGAATTCTCACCAAATCTGGATTTAATCATGGAAGCAAAAATTGGTTGTTGACTCAAAGTCCTGAAAAAAGTTCGAAACACCTTTGAAGGTGCAGTATTTCGATTAATCCTCGATGAAAATTGAGAAAACGATAGATGGCAAATTCAGTAAAACAGTGAGTTATATGATAAATATGATGAGCTTGGATTCTGAATCTCAATAAAACGTCGAAATAATGATTTACAATCGCATTCTTAAAGGAACGTTGAAGGGATGAAAGCAGGCCAGTGAAAAACTCACGCCAGTTTTGGAAGGATTTAAGCGATGTTGGTGGCAGATCGCTCATGAGCAAGTGGTGCTTGGAGCAAGCTGATTTTAAGGATTATATGAGCAAATCAATGCTTGAAACCGTTTGAAGCAAAAAAGAAAAAGTTATTTCATGTGTCAATGCGTTTTGGGGACAACTCAGTTTCGAAAAACCTAAGAACTCACGTTTTTCGCCTGATGTGTATACAAAAATCCTAATTTACAATAATCAATAATAAGAATATTTCATCCTGACAACAACAGCCTCAGTGTGCACCCTAAAAAGATTCCAAACCCTTCATTGTATGAAATTCGCTTGAAAATCATTATATTCCCAACATATCACTTCAGACAATTATAAAATGTCCTTCAACAGCAGCCCGTACAGAAAAAAAAAACAAAAAACAAACGCGACCCGTGAAATCTTGAAAACTCATTCAAAATGAATGAGCACACTGTGTTGGCACTTTTGTCTACTACATTCTGAAAAGACTATTTAACATTCTCGAAAAAAGGACACGAAAAAGAAAATTAATTTGCAAACAAGGGTTGGAAAACGAGAAGGCACTTGCCATTCATATAAGCCATTATCATAAAATAGATGTGGCGACATCAGTGACGAGGAGGAAAATATCTTCTTGATTTCAACCAAATGTCCTTTTGTGCGCTTAAGGAATTTCTTTACTTAAGACCGCCGAGCTTAACGCAAAAAATGTATTGATGTGGGTAAGGGTAATGAAGGTGGAAAGTCTCGTGTTTAGAACGATTAGCGTTGAATCTTATGGAAGCACTTTAGCAATATGAGGAATTTTTATCTTCTGATTTTCTTTTCGCCACCTGAGATTTGTATTTTTGTGGCCCGGTGCCAATTTTTCTCTTAATATAGATGGTGAATGCGTTAAATCTTGCTAAATCATTTGTCAAATGGAGCGAACTGGCGCCATTTAGCATCACACTGTGATGAAATTAAACGACTCCTTACAACAGGGAAGAGGCTACATTAACTTTCGATTTTATCTTCTACACGCAAGGACATACGAGTACTCGTGTGATATAACAGGGAAAAGTCTTAAGTCATTCAAATGATGCCATGGGCAATAGGGGTAGACAGAGGTGGTAGAAATCCAGACAGTTACATGAGAATTTTAACAAAAGTGTAGGTGGCGCGTCGCAGGAATGAAAATAACAATAAAAGCTTTCGCAGCAGTAGTGGCAGCAAGAACAGCAACAACAACAACGAATGAAAGTAGGGTGGCAAGTTAAATAAACAGCGAATGGTTAGAAGCAATGAATGTATCGGACAGAGTCATGCACAGAAAATAAAAGGTGGAGCTAATGATGGGGATGAAACAAGGGAAAATAAGTGAGCATTCGTTAAAAGCATTTTCTTCATTTTGCAATTATACTCATGTTACGAACATGTACATATAATGCAACTTCATAGCTTGGCTTGCAGTCATTTTGTTTGGGATAAATTAAATTAATAAATATTTATTCGAATCTTTAAAATTAAAGCAGAGTATATTACAGTTAGTATAAGCAATATGTATAATACAGTAGTGGAAAATTTCGAGTTTCGCTTGGTATCCAATTTGCGCAACAACATTTATTTGTTATTGTTAACTGATATGTGTGGTATAAGTATCAGAATTAAATCCTATTTTCATGTTTGTGTACAATTTACGTCAGCGGCAGATCCCTTTATACCATTGTTTTGCATTTTGAAAATATTATTACAGAATACGTATTTTTTTAAGATTTTTACTTTTGCGAAAGTGCGGTATGACCTAAAATCGCAAAAATTAATATCGAACGGACAGAAAGTTCGACAGTAATATTTTCGGCTGTTTATACTTTGTAAAGGACATTACTATATCTATAAATATTTGGGTAGTTTATTTTCAGGAGGAATCGTAGGTTTCATTGAAAACAAAACTGATATGGAAACAATGGTACCTTATTTTCCTGGTTACATTAAAATTAGCTCATCCTTCAACGTAAACGTCTTAACTTTGCAGGAATTAGTTTTTTTCAGACGCTTTTATGTTTTGAGAAAAATAAATACGAAATTTTTTTTGCTGTCCTTGTCTTCCTTGTTCTAGTTAATCATAATTATTTGGTTGGGTTCACTATTTTTCAAACGTAATTGAAATAAATGGTAAATTTCATGTTGCTCACGATTTCTGTCTATTGCAATCGAAATTAAAATTCCACAGTTTTCAAAGGCTATTGTGGGCTTAGGGTACAATCACACAATAAAAAATTTTGCGTGACTATCACAATTTTGGTCACAATTTTGGCATTCTTGTTGGAATGCCAAAAAAAGCACAGCATCCTCCAATCAACCAGGATGGACAAATGATGCAAACCTTCGCCTCCTTTCATTCTCTTCAAGTTAGCACTGTTACAGAGAAGAACTTTTTCACAATCCACTATTTTACACGGCTAAAGAGCTTGAAGAAGTGGTGATCCCTATTGAGGGCCGCAATAGGGACCGTATTAACAATGTCTCAGCCTAGATTCATCACTTTTCTTCCATGTTATCCCTTTACTAAACGCATGCCATGTGGTTTGGGGTGTATTATAGACACGAAATTCATATTAATTTGCCCGAAGCCGGCGGTTCCTGTTTGCCAAAAATGTACAATAGGATGATACCTATTTAAGTTTTATGTTTTTTTCACTGTTTTTTTTTCACCGCCCAATGGTGCCACTATCGCAAGAGAAATACGTTATAGTGTAGTACCTTCTTGTAGAAGAGTACTGACGAAATTTCACTATCGGCCTTGTAGTTCTGTTTTGAGAGCGTATGAAAGCAAGCGTGTCCGTTGATATCAAAAAAAATGGAATGGGAGCAATACCGGTCAATGATTCGATTTTTGTTTTTAGAAGAGCAATCGCGCAGTGAAATTAAAGAGCTCAGTATATGCGGACGCTTCTCATTCGATGGCGACCGTCGAAAATTGGTTCAACTAATTTCGGCACAGTCGGGCGTTGGTATTTTTTTACCCCGAAAACAGCAAAACACATTGAAGGTGTGCGAAATAGCTGAGATAGTAGGCATCTCAAAAGACCGCGTGGTGCATATCCTACATGAAATTTTGGGCATGAGGAAGCTGTCGGCAAGATGGGTGTCGCGTTTGCTCACTCCGGGTAACAAGCGAAACCATGTGACCACTTCAGAGCAGTGTTTGGCGCTTTTTAAGCACAATCCGAAGAAACATGGATTCACTGGTACACATCAGAGGACAAGTCCAAGGAACTACCAAGGAACAGTCGAAACAGTGGATTTTACCCGTTGAACCTGCTCTGAAGAAGACGAAGACAGTCCCATCGGCCGGAAAAGTGATGGTCACAGTTTTCAGGGATTCGCAATGTGTAAATAACATTGACTACCTGGAGAAGGGCAAAAAGGTCACAAGACTGTACTATGTCGAATGATTGGGCCGATTTGATGCCGAAACAAAGCAGAAACGGCCCCATTTGGCAAAGAACAAATTGTTCTCCCACCACGACAACGCAATGGCTCACACCTCCGCACTCTCCACGGCTAAATAGATCGAATTGGCCTTTCAAATGCTACGCTATCCACCGTATTCTCCAAATTTGGTCCCATGTGACTTTCTTCCCAATTTGGAAAGTCGGGCAGAAATTTCAGTCGAATGAGGTAATAATCGCCGTCACGGAGGCCTACTTTGCACAGCTGGAGAAAATTTTTTATTTCAGACAGGTCAAAGAAGTTGGAGCATCGCTGGGTCAAGTATATCGAACTGAAAGGAGATTATGTTGAAAAATAAATTGCATTTTCCCCAAATTTTTGTTTTTCTCATATGTAGGCCAAGTACTTATTGGACCGCCCTCGTGTGGTTACTTTGCTCCACTGATAAAAATGACTCAAATTCTGTGTAGTTGTGTACGGCGAAATGCATATCGAGTTTGAGTCGAATGCGTCGCGTGATTGATGCAACATCTTGTACGTGAAACAACTTTTGTACATGACTCAACTGTCATGCTATTCGCCGTGTCAACTCCAACTTTTTCTCAGTGTGTGTTAAGTAAGCCTTTTGGACTTGACGTGTTCTGTTTGTGCTGGAAATGGCTCAAAATTTGAATGATTAATCGGTTTCCTAAAGTATTTACTACGATTTTGATTTCAATGATGAAATAGTTAGCGAAATGGAGAATAACTTAGCAAAAAAATATTGCTGACAAAAAGTCAGCCTTGTTTAGACCAAGGAAGCAGTAGTGACGAAACAAATATCGATGAAGAGCTTTTTTTAAGATACATCACCGATAACAGTGCCAATAAAACCTAAATGTAATTAAAACATGGTGAATTTACAAGGTTGAGAACCCTATTACCGCTTTAGCAGTACAAACGCAGTACAAACATCAGGCATTACCAGGTATGCTTCCAGTCGCCAAGGTACAATGAGAAATGCTTTGACTTATTTATAAATAAACGTCTCTCATTTTAAAACAAATAAACAAAGAAGTTAATAACAAATAAACTCGCTTTGGAACTGAATAGGAAGCGCTTGATGAAACTGAGTCGGATGCATATCTAGGTCTCCTTATATTTGTTGGAGTGTTCAAATTTTTTGAACGATTGGTTTTCAGAAAGCTTCTGGTCCGAAGTTTATAGAAGACTTATATTTCGAACTGCCACTTCACTAAACCGGTTGAAGAAAATTTAAGCAATTTTGCAGTTTGATAAACGTTCTGATCGAGAAATAAGAAGACAGAGTGATAAATAAGCAGCTGTGGGGGATATATCGAGTAAATGAGCGATGCTGTCACCTATGTCTTATAACCCAAATACAAATATTGACGGAAATTTTCTCATGTACAGTGATCGATGTTCTTTTTGACAAAACATGCCAAGTAAGTCATTTAAATATAATCAAATTTTGTGTGACAGTGAAATCAGATACGTTCGTTCCATTTGGTCTTATAGTTGAGAACTCCAGGGAAGTGCTCCGGAAAAAAATCAAGGAATGCATATAGTTTTGGATCTGACAGAAGGGTTATAAGGCTACAATTTGACATGTGATAATATTTTTACATCTTATGAATTAGCTGAAAAACTTAAAGATTGTATTCATATTGTATTCTTGGAACCTTATGAAAAAAATAATCTTCAGATACTCGCGGATCCACTAGATATGATGAAAACTGGGGTTTCATCCATTTTCGCATTCAATTCAAAAATGGTTGTAGTCCCATACATTTCAAGAACAAAAAATTCATTTTGTTGAGCACCATACACAGAAACATCGAAAAAAAGATGTATAGTAAACCAGAAATAATTATAGACTACAATTCAACAAAAGGTGACGTTGATTTTCTACATAAAGTGGTTCCAGCCTATAGCGTCGAAAGAGAAACTAGAAGGGGGCATATAGCCATATTCCACAATATTATTGATGTTTGAAAAATGCTCCTCACATATGGATTTGCTCATATATGTGATACATAGACTTGATCTGTTTGGTAACAAAACTACATCAAACAAAATCATATGTGATACATTGGATAATGAACCTGCTGAGAATACGAGATCTTTGCTCAATCTTATTGAGTTTGAAGTAAAATCTTATAACGAGACTGATTTTTAATATGACTCAACTCTTGAGAGAGCAAGGGTTTTCAGGCTTTCCTGTAGCCTTGTTTTTAGCTACGTGGGTGGTTCAATATGTACCCGTGTTACAAATGAAGACACCACTTTTCAAACCATTGTTTTTCAACATAGTTCTCTTTTGGAGAGATACACTTCTCCCAACGTTTTTGCCATTATTTTATACCCTCGAAAAAGTAGGATTTGTCGAACTCTCCATAAAAACGCCTCTGTCCCGTGCCATTACTTCATGTTAAGGAACAAGAAAAAGTCATTGGGAGCTAGACTAATACAGGGGGAACACAGCCAGATCAAACCAAACGAATACAGGGGGTGCGTCAGCTAATCGATTCATGCAGTTTGGCGGCGACAACTCGAGATGAAAGTGTTGTTTCGTTATCAATGTGAAACATTAACTTCTTTCTCGCCAAATGTGGCCATGTACCCTTCAATGTTTTGTTGAAGCGATCGAATAACTCACTGTAGCATTGTCCCGTTATCGTTCTTCCTTTTTCTGAAACATCCATGAGGATGACGCCGTACATTTCCCTAAAAATTTTCGCCATGTCCTTTTCGGCCGATGGGACTGCCTTCGCATTTTTTTAAGCGGATTCACTGGGAGAAATCCATTGTTTTTATTGTTTCTGGTTTGATGTGTTCTTAGTCCAGGTTCCATCAACGGTGACAACTCGATGCAAAAACTCCTTCGTATCTCGCTTAAATTACTCCGTCTTAAGTTCCACCGTGGGCAATCGCGGCGCCCATCAGGACGACAGTTTTTTCGTCGCCAACTTAACATGTAAAATATTAATTGCCGTTCCTGTCAACGTCTGCCAGGCGTCCTGGTCGCTCCTCATCAACAACGGATGTTCGCCCACGTTGAAGTTCGTTGAACCAATATCTAACTGTGGTCATCCATAGCGAAATGTCCCCATAAACAGCATCCAACTTTGCTTTTTCTCCTTGGATTTTTTTCCATCCAAAAACAAAAAGCGAATTACCGAACGATAATGCTCTTTTTCCACCTTGGCGAAAATCACAAAACATATCTTATTCGAATGGCTGCCAAACCCAAACTAACCTACCAATCAGTTTGAAATTGGTTTTATCGTCATTTAATAGATGGCACAAGACGATGATAAATCCAACTTCCCTCAGAAACGCCCTCTGTCGTCAAACACGGGTGCTTATAGAATCGTCCTCGTATTTTTCATTCTTATCTTTAGAAAATTATTACTTCGAAGTCCTCGTTTAATGATCGTGTAAGTAGTGTAAGTGGTCAGGATAAAGTCTGCGACTAATTCTTTTCAGAGAAGGAATGAGATCAGTGACCTCTTCCATGAATTAAAAGTGTCTGTCCGAACAATCACAGTAGAATGAATAATAGAACCCCGAAAGGTCATTTGTTTTCATCGGTTAGCATTAGGTGTCCTTCGTTATGCACCTTGTGTAAAATATACTCCAGTGACGGTGGTGATGCTTTGAGGGCTGGAAAGATTAAGGTTATCCCGAAGTAGTTTGCCAATGCTTCATGTCAGGACCTCATTGTTTTAGTAGGGGCTATTTTCCCCTGGATATTCTACACTCTCAATGTAACTAGCATGGTCCCTACCATTGAAAAATATTCATTCTGGGAAAACAAAAATTCGTCACGGAATTTGAGTAGGGAAGCTTTGCTCACATTTGAACTCTACGAGGTTTGTTCAAAAAGTATCGCGAATCTTGTATTTTCGCGGGCTATGTATGTTCGATTTATGATCTTTTGGCGGCGTTATGTTGGTACTCATGACCCTCACTTATGTTGACAATTCCGGCTATTTTGAATGTCCAGTCAGTTTTTGACAGTCATTGTGCGTGGAAGTGTTTTAGCTTGTCTTCGATTTTCGTCTATCCCAAAAAATGGATAAAAGAATTTGTATTAAATTTTATGTGAAGAACAACCTCAAGTGCGCGAGTGCATTCAGAATGTTGGCTGTTGCATACGGCGAAGCTACTTTGGACAAAAGAACGTTTATCGGTGGTACAAAATGTTCTCAGAGGGACCGAAAAAGGCACGCCAAGTTCGGTCGAATGTGAAGGTTTTGCTGACAGATTTCTTCGATTGCAGGGGCGTGGTGCATTATGAGTTCTTGCCGCAGGATAGAACGGTCAATAAGGAATATTACCTTCAAGTAATGCGCAATTTGCGAGAAGCAATCCGCCAGAAACGCACGGATTTGTGGAAGAACAAAAATTGGCTTTTGCACCATGATAACGTCCCTGCTCACACATCGTTACTTGTGCGCGAATTTATGGCCAAAAACAACACTCTAATAATGCCGCAGCCACCGTATTCCCCAGACCTGGCCCCCTCTGACTTACTCTTGTTCCCGAAACTGAAGAGGCCCATGAAAGGACGACGATACGCCACGATTGAGGAGATAAAGACGGCATCGAAGGAGGAGCTGAACAAGATCACAAAAAATGATTTTTCAAAATGCTTCGAGGATTGGAAAAAACGTTATCACAAGTGTATAATGCCTGACGGGGATTACTTTGAAGGGGACAAAATTCATATTCATGAATAAATAAATAATTCTTGAAAAAACATGAAATTCGTGATACTTTTTGAACAAACCTCGTACAAATGCATTTCACCATAAAACACAATGGATCGGCCTAAGGATCTTCAAGACGTTCATCTACGCTAACTTTGACGACCAAACTACTAGAAATTACGAGTTCCTTACAGCATTTTCGGTGGATAAGAATATTTGATTCGCGAATGTTAAGATTCCACTACTGTATTTAAATTAGTATAAAATAAAATTTATTGCATCTATGTCTCACAAACCGTCAAAATAATGAAAAATCAATCAAACTGCCAGTTAATGAAAAAAGAAACAAAAAAAAGCATTAGGGAATATCATGACAATAATCTTTGGCAACCCGTCACATACGAACAAAAAACATAATAAACACACTCATTGTCTGCATACATGTTCACTTATGTTCGGGGTATATCAAAGCAACACAATCTCTTGTAATATGTGAGATATGCGTGTAAGTCTAACAATCAGTATAGTATTGATATATTGTATGAAAAAACAAATTATTATTATAACGTTTGATTGACATGTTGGCAAGTTTGATTGCACATACGCATATTGGAACGTATGAAAGTGATACATACCTGTTTATGTTGATACCATAATTTCGGCAAAAATATTAATCCCACTGTGATTGTATTTGTCAATTGTGATCGTAAAAATAATGCTAAAAATATTTCGCCTGGACTCAATTCGGGAAGATAAATCACCCGTAGTATATAAAAATTGGTTGACACTAGGAATTCTATGAGTAATGATGCAACTAGGAATTGTCGTTCCTGTAATTATATGAATTGAATTGAATAGGATGCTAATTCCTTTTTAATTTTGCTTGCACGTTTAATGGATAGTAAATATATGTAGTCGGATATTTTGTGATTGTTGAACGATTATAAACGGAGAAATACAGCAAAATAAGAAAAAATAAAAGATAAAACAAGAAAAATATCCAAAAAAAGTAGTGTTTGGAGGCTAAGGAAAAAGTCAAATAGTATAAATGACTCTCAGAAACATTTATAGTTCGATTTAGGTATTAAGTTAAATAATATTTATAACAATTTATTATTCCCATTTATATATTTCAGTCGCAAAAAAAAAACCAAAAAAAATTTTTTTTCCATTGATATGATTCACTAGGTTGTTGTGTACATATCGGTATATATGTACACAAGAAATTGTGAGGTATGGGAGACACACAACCAATATACACACACAATCAATCGAGCTCAGACAATAAATAGAGGAGGTATCAATAGAAGTATCAAGAAGTACCAATAAAGTATCAAGAAGTACCAATAAAGTATCAATCGGAGTTTCAATAGAAGTATCAACCAATTGGAGAATCAATCAATAGGACTATCAATCAATAGAGGGAGCTCGATCCGAGAACAAGTAAATCCTGAAACCAGCTGAGAGGGAGATTCGTGCTAGAGGAAGCAGATGTGTTCAGATTCAGCGCAGCACCATTCAGAGGTGTTCAGAGTCAGCGCAACACAATTGACAGGTGGTCAGAATCAGCGCAGCACAATTCAAAGGTGTTCAGAGTCAGCGCAGCACCATTGACAGGTGGTCAGAATCAGCGCAGCACAATTCACAGGTAGTTTGATCTTTTGATTTTTGATCATTTTATTTATTAATCTAATATGAAGGAGTAAGCTTTTTCTCGGTGTGTATGTATGTGTGTGTATGTAACATAGAAGGATCAGGGCCTAAATAGTGTCCTTACCTCCACGCCCAAGGGGTGAGCTACTCGGTTAAAAGTAACTTTCATCGGCCGCCATTATGCGGCCTTTGTATTTTCAAATAACCCTGTCTCTTTAAACTTGTTCCTTTTTTTCGCTGCAGGTGCGACCGATCAGTTGCCCGATTATTATTTATTCATTATTAATTATATATTTTTTGAAAATACATAACACATCTTTCCGCCTTTATTAGCAAAATCTTTATGGCCTAACTAGGTTCGGATTTAGCCACTAAAAGCATTATACCAGGATTTTGGAGACGGTACGTGGACGGAATATTTGTGATATTAAAAAGAAAGGATATAGGCCGAACTTACTCTCAATGTTACACTCGATGGTTCAAAACGTTACACTCAATCAATGGTCAACTCAAAGGTTATCCTCAATGGACTTTATAAGTACATAAGCTTCACCAACAAAATCGAAACGCTGAAAGACAACCTTTTTTGGTTTTTCTGCTGGAAGGAACACAGGCAGCTTTGGCACAAGAGATCTACAGGAAACCAACGGACACCAGAAAGGTAATTTCTAGCACTTAAAACCATTGCTATTAGCAGAAGGTTGCATCAGAAAAGAAAAAAAAAAACTGATATAATTTATATGAAAAAGCTACGATGCAATATCTCGCCGGAGTACACAGCGATTGATTTCAATAAAATATATTCTGTTAAGAGGATATTCAACAATTCATTAGTGGTATTTATTGTTGTTTTTATCTGTGAATAGTTATTTATATTACGCTGAAATTAATCACAATATATCCGACTACATTTAATTCTTGTGGAAAAACTCAAGATTAAATAAAAAAAATTTGTTTGTATACTTACCCTAAACTGTGTATTTGCATTACGACTAGCTACCGCCAGATTAAGACCAAAACATAAAATTATTATTTCACTAACTTGTGTCACGTATTCCCATTTTAAGGGATGACACGTATTCGTACTAATTTCTTGCAAACCCTCCATATACGATGTCTCAATAAGATCCATCGAAGATGCTGTAAACGCGGCCATATAACAAATTACGGCGAATACCATTGTTCCCAGATATTTAAGAAGATCGACATCTCGCAGGACCCAACGGTGGGCCTTTCTCGTACGAAATTCAACCAAATGACGATAAAGTTTCAGAATAATGGCGCCATAACACGTCACGAAGCCCAATTCACGGAACCACGGCTCCAGCAGGCAACGTATGGTTGACGCTTGGAAGAAGTGAACAGCCACCTGTTCGGAAAAGACATATAAAAAAATCACAAGAAGGATTCTCGAAGAAAGGAGAAATTAAAATTTTTGTTAGGGTTTTTTGAGGGTGGCTTTGTTTGGGGTTTATATCAGCGTTGTTTGGATGTGGGAGAAGGGGATGAAGGACCTAATGTACACAATTGAAAGCAACAAACAGGGAATTTAATTTCGATTAGGGCGTTTATTGCACTCGTATTGTGGCATTTGGTGTTTAATCGGGATGAGGGTTTGGATTAAACGAATAACTTAAGGGTATGGGTAGTTCTTAGGACGTTAAATGTGTCTGAGCTTTTCAAGCGAGTGGTTTGCATACGAATTGTCTGATTATGTCTCTAAAACGCGTAGTGTGCTTGCGACAGCGAATTACGTTGAAGTCCTAAATTTAGATTATATGTGAGCAATGCGCTAGTACTGCTAATTGTTCATGTGTTGCTCATAATAAATTCAATCTTGAGCATATTCACTTTAGTGTAAAAGTTTAGCAATTCCCCCCTTCGAATCATTTTATGTCGATAAAGGATGCGAAAGTAATATGCTTTGTTTTACAGTCGCAGCCATAAAAATGCATGAAACAGATTGGGTAATATATAATGGATAATTGAAAAATTCTACCACGAAGCTCTTCACATAAATAATAATGGTAACAGACACTGGGCCAAGGACTGCCCATTCAAAGTGTTCTAATTTGCTCAGTCGCTTAGGCAGAAATATTCGTACAAAAATCGTAAATAATAAAATAAATAAATAAATAAATACTCTTAAAAAATGTTCGCTAATGTTATCCTTTTTCCAATAAAACTTAAATACTAACCGAAGCATACAACAATAGAATTCCAAGCAGAATAGTCTCCAACACGGTCCACATTCCCGTTGCTATGGTCTGAAAATCAAGAAAAAATCATTTCAATATTTATCTACGTTCTTTGAATCCCTGCATACAGCTGGGATATATCCATGTCCTCCGCCATGGACAAAGGACAAAGAACTACACGCTAGAGAAGAAGAAGAAAAAAAATGATTTAAAATTGTACATACTTTGCATTTCCTTTGCCGAAAAACGATTGCTGCCAAAACGAGACAGCACAGCATACAAGCTCCCAAAATGGAACCTATCGAAGCTCGTAAGAGCGTCTCCATCGAGACGATATCCTGTTCGTCGCCAAACAAGCATTCACCATTCTGATCACAGTTGGAGCATCCGCCTGGACATGGAATGCACGTGAAATTCTCGTTATCGTCCGCGTTCTCGACTTTCTCACCGAGAAATCCTTGGAGCGTTTGATTCGGGACATAGTATGCTTCCTTGCAAATGCACGTGTAGCTTCCACGCGGCGATGTTGCCTCCGATTCGGTGAGCAAACAGAATGTCGTTTCACGGTCACAGCTAGACGAATTATAAAGTGATATTAAAAGAAGAAGAAGAAGAGATGAAATGTTTGTGATGGCCCAAGGATAACGTAAAGCAGATACAGATTGTGTAGGATGAGCGGAGTCAAGTCAGTTGCGTGGTTGCAATAATAATAGATGAGGGTGGCAACTTTCAATGGTAAAGTGGCTACTAAATTAAACTATCTTTGTCCTTTGATTAAAGTGAATGAGAAAGTTTGTCTTCTACAGCTTTGATATACTTTGAAGTGATGAGAATTCATTAAAATGTCGTTTCATGAATAGAATATATTTGAACTAACAGGATATATGGTGACTGTTAAGCCAATGCAATTAGGGTTTTCTTCGACAGATTCACGAAGGTGATCTGAGTCCTTGCTGCTGATATCCACGTAGTTTTGGCAACTCATTAGTTGGGCTAGTTGAACTTTTGATCACTATTGTGAACATTGTTTAATATACAAAGGCCGTCCGATAAGTCCTTAGTTTTAAAACGAAAATTTTGTAACAGTGGCGGTTTATTTCTCAACCTAGTCTCTTCTTAGCTCGATACACTTGACCCAGCAATGCTCCCATTTATTTAACCCGTCTGAGGAATACGTTTTCTTGCAAAGAAGATGCAAAGAAAATTTCCGCAGCGGCGATGACCTTCGCATTCTCCATGAGGACTCTAACTTTTGCTTAGCGAATAACTTTTTCAAGTTTGAAAACAAAAAGGAATACGCATTGGCTAAAATCTGTAGAAAACGGTAGATGGGTTAGCAGTCTGTAGCCTTATTTGGCCACGGTAAAGGCGGAGGTATGAACTGGTTCGTTGTCATATTAGAAGAGCATTTTTTCTGCGGTTCAGCGTCGAATTGGCCCAATAATCCGGCATAGTAGAGCCCAGCGACCACTTTGCCTGTCTCCAGGTAGTCGATATAGATCACATCTTGTGCATCCAAAAAATCGGTAGCCAACCCCTCTCCGGCCGATAAGACAGTCTTCGCATTCTTTATTTTCATGTTCGCCGGCTGAAGTCCATTGTTACGACTGTTTCTTGGTCTTTGGTATGTACTAGTGGAGCCATGTTTCATCGACGGGTACAAAACGACACATGAATGTTTTCGGATTGCGCTTAAACAGCATCAAACATTGCTCTTGATTAGTTTCACGGTTGCGCTTGTTGTTCGGCACTCATCGTGCCGACTCATCGTGCAAAACGGCACTCATCGTGCCGATTGCTTTCTCAAGCACAAAATTTCATGCAGTGAATTACCCAAGCGGTCTTTTAAGATTCGAGATCGTGGATTTTCGTCACGTTACCCTCCGTGGTAGCAATTTTCAGTGGACAAGGTTCTTCAAACACCGACGGGCGGTCACATTGAAACTCGTTAACACAGGATCCAAGCGCAGTTTTATATAGCTGCGCTAATTCTCTTCCAAAAACAAAATTCGAATCACAGACCAATATTGCTTACACTCCATTTTTCTAAAATCTACAGGCACGCACGCTTCCACATGTGATCAAAACAAAACTACGAGTCTGATTCGGCTGCAATTTCGACAGCAGTCAAAAGTGACAGTCTACAAAGATGTACTTCGCGATGAAGAATTTCTCTTGCCATAATGGCGGTGAGGATAAAAACTTATCGGACCGCCCTCATACATACGGTGAGCGTCAATTAGACTGGTGATCCCCTTTGCTATAAGCACAGCTTCCAATTTGCTTGGCATATATTTGAAGAGCTTTTTTATGGATACTGATGGGATATTCTTCCTGTTTCAGGAGCAATGATTTTTTAAGATAATTTTGTAAGTAATTAGATTTTCGAATTCTTTTGTTTTGATGGGATTGAGGTCCGGTGAGGATGGAGGAGTTTCTAGTTGTCGAGGAACCCCGTATAGTAAGTACTTCTTCACAATTTCGGCAGTATGGTTGTGATCATTGTCCTTTCGAAACAACCAGGAATAATAAATTTTAAAGTAATCTTCTTACTTCATCGCATCTGCAATAAATATTAGATCACCCACTCCTGAGACTCACAGCCCCCCTGGCCCATGACTGATCCCCTTTATGTTTAAAAGTATTTAGGAGGTTTTCTTCCTCAAAATTATGGGTGGTTTTGACTCTTTAAGAGTATATTTAAATTCATTCACATCCCACAGTAACACGCTGGTCCAAGAAGGGAAATCCATGCTTTTATTTTTCATTGTGTCTTTAAATCGCTTTTTTTTGTTGATTTTTGAAAAAAATCACTACCTACATGGAATTCTGTATTAGCGCTTAGCTTTTTTTGCTTTTAACTGAGTCAGTTCTTGAGGCCCTTTAACCGCACTTACGCACTTTAACATACACTTACGACAGTCCTGATAATAATACGCTTATTTTCACGTTCTTGAATTCTTTTCACGGCTGATGTTGCTCGTAATGTCCAAAATCTTATATAAATCAATGGTTTTTCACTGCAACGTGGCTCTTTCATACACCTTTTCCAATTTCTTGTAATGATTTTTTCATTTTCCACATTTCTATGACGATTTTCACCTCTTCTATTGTGGATTACTTAGTCATGTCGGTTTACGTAAAATTTTACTCTTAAAAAACATTCAGTTGCTCAAATTTTTATTCAGTTGCTTTCAATTTTTTTAAATTTTTCTAAAAAAAAGAAAGAAATAGAACCGATGCCTAAGACATCTTGATATCCAACAGAAATTGAAATCCTTGGATCGTCTAAACAATGCAATCACAATTCCAGGAAGGGATCCTGTTTAGCAGTACATGTTCGTGAGTGATGACTTTATATTAACACGTGAATTTTGAAACAGTCTTGTTTAATTGGGTGTAAACTTTTCAATGAGTGTGTTACAGTTTACTTTTACTGGCCTGGTTCTTCACCTCTGCCAGGAAGGTATTCGGCCGGAGCCCTCGGTCCCAGTAGGTCCGTCGGAGATCACCGCACCGTTCAGCCGCTTCCATTGCCAACTATCTGGTCTTCGACTTGGCCTAGCTCACGGCGCTTCCGCTCACGCCCTGGCACCTGCGATTCAACATTTGTCCCACACAAACTGTGTCAGCGCCAAATCCAGGCCACACGTCCAAACCGCAACCGGACACCCCAAACGGTTTGCAATCTGCGCACAAACTTCCCGCGCATTTGCCCACACAATATCAGGTTTACCAGACACCTCAAACGGTTTTTCAATCGGTTCATCCTGTGGCCAATTTCCAGTCCGTTCAACAACTTTCCGCACACTGCCAGGTTTAACGGACAATTCAAACGGTTTTCAAACTGTTCACCAACTTCCCGCGCTCTTTTCCGCGCACTGTCTGGTTTCACCTCCCCCCCCCCCCCCCCCCAAAAAAAACAATAAATCTACCTGATGTTTCACAAAATGCGCCGAACTTCAAACTGCTGCATTCGAGTGATAAAATGATACATCGCAATAGACCCCCCCCCCCCCCTCGCAATTTCGCTTGGAAAATTCACTAAAAGTGCGGTACGCATTCACGGACCAAACACGCGGCGATGCTGCTCAACGTGTATCACAAAATCACAATCACAAAAAAAGAGCCATTGTTCTTTTTCGCTTCCTTTTAAACTACGTTTCTAGCGGGTTGCTGATCCTCCCGCTGTGGCCGTTAACCCTTCAGAAGATGACCCATCCAAGATTCGTTCCCTTCTTGCAGAGCTGCGGTATTTACCGTGTGGTGAGTTTACCCAATCGCACCGGATCTCACCACACCTCGCCTTGACCCTTGACCGCTAATAGGTGTTGGCTTGGTTTGAGTCGCGGAATTGACTCGAATTCGCCGCTGCTTTGCCGGTCTCCAACAACGAGCGATATTTCTAAATTCTAAGATTCTTATCTAATTCTAATCTAAATCTTATTCTAATATCTAGTTCTATACTTAATTATATAATCCTTTCAATGTTTGGGTCTCAACACCTACGAGCTTCTCTCTTTCGCATGACGAGTAACCATGTTTTTTTTATCCGTGACGCAAACTTCCCCGAGGATGGCGAAACTATATCGTAACAAATGTTTCGAATTTTAATGTTTTCAATCGAGTTCTTACAGAAGTTTGAAGAGTATCCAAAAACAACCAATAAAATTCTCTTATCTTTATAAAATTAAATCTTTGGCTATTTCCAAAAACTGTTGATCTTAACTTTATGTTGACACTCATGGTATAATAATAAAACGAAATTCACTTTGAGTTGAAACGTTAGATTTATGCATATAAGAATCAGCTGAAACATTGGAAACATCGGAAAAGTTTCAAACAAAAAGTGAAAATCTTTTATAAAACTCGAAGTTAATAAGCATACCTCTCGCAGTGCAGAGAACTGATTTTCATCTTTGGACTGGAACTGCATATAGTGTATATCGAGGAGTTTGCTAAAGTACTTTTGAGGGGTGTAACATCGCCGGAAACTCTAATGGGGGTTGCTGGGCTAGTCGGAGCTCCAGCATGAATTATTACGGTCGAATTGTGAATTTCCCGTCTTCTCTCTCACTTTCACCTACCCCGCCAATGGCTTCAACATGGTAAGCCTGCCGTTTGTTTGTGGTTAACAGAGATTTTCAAAAAACGAAGAGATTGAATTATATCCTGCCATTAGTTCTAGGATTTGGAATAAGTTACAATTTCGAATATTGGTCTACTAGTTTGCTAGGAAACATCGTTGCATGTTGATAAATTAGAGGAAGGCTCGCTGCTGGCTAGACCTCGTTTTTAACAGCATCAGGCATTCGTGGAGCGTGGACTATAAGCTGGTAACACGGAAATTAGACTACTTCATTACAACTACCTTACTTTCTTCTTTACTCTCTTTACTTTAGATATTTTGGATAGGCAAAACCCTATCGATTGGCCGCTCTAAAGATCAAAATAGCTGGATGAAGCCATGCATACAATGAAAAAATGAAAGACTATAGGATCGGACAGAATCCCATCAGAATTTCTGAAAAAATTCTTCCACATCTGCCCTGACATGCTCCTTGGTACAATTCATAGTTGCTTGTAGGGAGTAAATTTTAGAAAATCGTGCAATAGGATGAGTCTTATGCTGCTAAGCAATGAAAAGTTGATCCAAATCTTGCCCACTGCGAATCAGCCCTTATGTACCTTATACTTTGTTGAGAAGGGACTCGAGGAGTTGATCAGAGAAGCAAGACATCCGAACGCTTGGATCCTTCTCTTGAACATTATGGTTTCAGGCTTGAATTATCCAAAGGCTCGCAATGACAGCTATGGTCAATGTCGTCTAGTGAGCAGAAGCGTATAATCAAGTTAACTCAAGGTGTATTGAACGCCTTGTTATGCTCGATCTGAAATATGTAGGCAATTTTCTCAAGTCTATCAAGTCTATCAAGTCTATCAATCAAGTCTACACTACTCTGGGACGTTTCCCATTTTTGTGCGCGACATCGTTTGGCATATCGTGGCTTTTCCTTGCATGGGATTTGTGAAAATAACCGATGTGTGATTGCGAAGCAAAGCGCTTTTCGGTGATTTTTCCGAATTGCACGCAAAAATGCTTTTTCTAATGCGAACACAATCGGGTCCCGCATTCGGCAGTTGGAAGAAACACATTGCTGACGAAGCTCCATCAGAAAACCAGAAAATGTGGAGCTAGTGATAGGAAAATTCACCCAATCGCCAAGACGTTTAGCTTGAAGTCAGGCTATTGTATTTGAAGTTTCAGAACGCAGTTTGACGAGGATCCTGCATTTAGATTTAAATTTTCATTCCACCAAAATAATAATGGTTCAAAAATTGAATGTAGCAGACGACACCAACCGTCAAAATCTGTGTGAGGAAATCCTTGCAGCGATCGCTCTTGAGGATTCTTCAGTAGCTTTGAGGCACATTTTTACTTAAGGTGGAAAGTGAAGCAACAAACTTTTCGTTATTGGGCTGAAAATACCTGAATTGGTCAAGAAAGATCGCTATATTCTCCTGAGCTAATGGTGTAGACTTACATATTACAATTTGGCGTGATGCGTGCTCTTCCTTCTTTGAAGAAGTAAAACCCGGGTGATATATTTCTGGGTTGAAAAACTTTCTGCAGCTCCGATTGGAAGAGGTTGTTGACGAGCAGAGAGTAGGGAACATTGCGTGGCAACATAATGGTAAAGCGAAACGTTCAAAGGTTGGGGATAAGTTGCATTACGGCGCGTGTTCGTAGATGAGATCCTCTGAGCAAGGAGTTACACAGGTAGCGGTTCACACAGGTGCAGACACAAGGAGCATTGCGAATCTCACGCGCATATCGAACAGTCTCCGGGGCGGCAGTGCTAGTAATCGCAGGGGAGATACCCATTGCCCTCCCTGCGAGACAGTGCAATAGTATTTACCTGCGCAGAGGCGAAGACCGGAGAGAAGAGATCACCAGGAACGAGAGACGTCGCTCTATCAGCGATTGGCAACTACATGTCTGATCACTGACCTGAGGACTTGACTCGGTCGTGTGCATGGTGAGACCGATTTCTACTTGACTCAGTTCTTAAGCGGGCACGGTTTATTTCGGTCCTACCTGCACAAGATGGACACATCACGGTCTCCTACCTCTGTGTTTTGTGCAGGAGAGTTGGATGACGCCTGTCACACATTCTTCTCTTGTAAAAGATGGAGCCAGCAGCGAAATTGGCGAGCTCTGTCCGGAAAATGTGGTCGGAGAAATGTTCAAAACAGTTGACAACTGGTATCGCATGGCACAATATGCTCGGGCAGTGCTGATACTGAAGAAAGCTATATTGGAGCGCTTTGAGACATCGGGGATGAGGGGATCTCTTTTCCCTTCCTACCTCTCCTTTCCTTCCCGTTGGAGAAGAGATTCCCATAATCCGAAGACGCTTCTAGGCGTAGGAACACGAGTCCTAGCCCGAAGTAATCTGTCAAACGGTTATAGGCTAGGTTCTCAGGTTGACAGATGATGTGTTTAGTGGGTAGTCCAAAAGCATTGCGCGTCTGGGAGCCCCACAATCAGGGCGTAAACAGCCTTCACCTCCCTACCACAAAAAAAGTAGAGGCTACCGTTTGAATGTTGGCTCTCAGTCATATCATGGTCAATCCTGAAGAAGTAATCTTCAGGAAAAGACGCTGACTTATGAGTTCAGTGGAATATTACTCGAGAAAAAATAGGAAGCACGCTAACTTTGTGTCAAGAAAGAATATTTAAACGCAGCACTACGTAAGTGGAACGCAACGCTTCATTAGGGACTAAGCCATGGGTAAATAGAGAGTTTGATGAAACTGATTGTTATCGGACATAGCTGCTCAGTTGGTCCTGTTTGTCTCGGTCTTACCTGTATAAATAGTGACTGTCATCGTCTTCTTATTCCTCATTTTGCCAGTTGACTTCAGATGACACCGACACAATCTTCGTCTTCGTTTTGATTGAACTGTTTCGACAGAGTAGAAGCGCTCACAGAAAAAAGTTCATTGGACAGGGATTTTGGTATCTGAAGATAAATTGAACTGGTAATTAGATTACAAGCGGGTACGAACAAAGAAGTCTGAAATCATTATGGTAGGTCGCTGAGGCAAGGTAGGTCGATTTCTTAGAAGCCTGTCATTTCTATCCAGCCGTACTGTCAAAGGCTATTTTCTAACCTGAACTCTAAGCCTCAATAGGCAAGACTATGAATCCTAGACGTAGATCAACGAGAGAGGTGACAAGCAATTTCAGGCTACGATCTCCGCATGACAGACAAAGTCGATTATCCTGTTGTATTGTGCAACTGAGAGTTCGGCTCTTAGGACGAAAATAACTTTTGCCTTTCAACTACGAAATAATTACTATTTTTATCATTTATTATGAGAAATTGATCAAAGGTTAGAAGAATGAAAGTTTACGATTAGCAAATTGCATCAATATAAAAGTACAAATACTTTTGGATTGATGTAAATATTTTCTCAACAATGTTTCACATATCCTTCAAACAAAATTCATTTTGGCTATAAACAAGTAACAACATCCCACATACAGGATTTAACATAAAAAACTAATTTAATTGCACACTCGTGACCTGACCTCCATACATCCCACTCAAAAGTGTTTTGTGTATTCATTGAAAAACAAGTTGGAATCGTCACCTTACCTATGCTTCCTTCCAAATATCTCTTCTAAGGCATCATTACATTGGTCAACATCTGCTGCTATAAACGACGATGCAACAATTCTGTAATAGAACACAACACAGGACCTTTGTTACACACATTTAATGTCATATGAATGAAACATCAACAATTCTCCACCGCCGGGAAGTGGCAAAGCGAAAGGAAGAAAAGGTTAGTTTTGGGTTCGAAAAGGACTCGGAACACGGAACTCGGTACCAAGTGGATGTTGCTTGTTGGTCAACGGTCGATCGATTGGAGATTGGGGAGCACTTCATACATACATGCATACATATTAGCACTCTCATACATTCTGAAAATTGCGTACTCACTTATAACCATAGTCAACAACTGATACACTAAATGGCCATAACCATCTTCCCTGAAGTGGTCCGCAGTCCCGGAACGGAGCGCCCCATAGCTGTGTGCCGTCCGAATGATTCCAGGCTACTCCCAATTCCCGCCAATAGGTACTTAAGAAGGTTTTATTATGTGAATCATGGGCTGGTATCTGTCGATATTGGATGTGAATTAAATGTATGTTAATAGGAAGCATACGCATAAGTAACGCTGAGAAAATGTTGAAATGGTATCAAGGGTATTCCGGGTGGGTGGTTCGACTTACATTAACATTTTCGCGAAATTGAACAACAGCAATCGGTATTGTAGGCGCTGCAATGGCAAATGCCAGGAGGTTCTCATCTTCCTGGAGGGCATTGTTGGCTATTGAATTTGCCTTCTTCCGGATATCGACTAGCTCTGCGGTTGATTTTGATGAAAGGAATTCAGCAAACTTTTTGGCTGCTTCAATCGTAATATCAGTGACATCGTAGAACTGAAATGAAAGAATTGAATTTTGTCTAGAAGTCTGGTTACACGTTTGAAATATTTCACAAGAATATTATAATATTTATTTTAGAAGCAGACGATGAATAATTCTTGATTTTAAACTATTAAATATACAAAAATTTAGGCGCAAATGATCTATTCATCTCTTCGAAGGATATTTCATCTCTCCGGGCATCTTTGCCTTGATTGAAGGATTTTGTTATTTTATTTACAATGTTTCATCATTGTATCACAACGGAAGAAAGCGATATATATGCGGATGGGTCAGACAAATTCAATATGAGTCCTTAGTCTACGGTAGTACTGCTAAACTATTTACATCGTCACCATTTAAGGCTCGACAGCCGATGTCTTATCTCAAATTGTTGTCCATTCTTCAAAGTTTGACGGCGTGCAGGATTCAAGTTCTCGACAGTATTCCTATTGGACTTAAGGGGTTACATGGGTTTCGCAGTTTCAAGAAAATCGATTTTTTTATTGTCTTATTAATTTTTCCAACCTTTCGAGAATATTGTCGTAAATTTTCAGATCGATCCGAATAATTGTTTCGGAGATACAGCCTTGTGAAGGTGGGCGCTCGAGATCATCTAGGCTCCGAGCGCCGTAGCTGCTCGTCTATTGTTCGTCTGTTTTTATTGTCTATTGTTTTGACTTTCTAAGGGCAACTAGTTTGAAATACTTCAGTTGGCGATTACTTCTTGAATCACGAGATTCATTTGAGGTTATTCAAAGTGTCTGTTGTGAAATTTATTTAAAAATGCCTAAACTTTCGAGAACTCAGTTAACAGACGGCGCTCGTAGAAACGATAGACCAAGGAAAAGGAGACAGTCATTCAATCCTAAAAATCCGAAAATTGATGATGATTCTTTCGCGAGCACTTCGGCAAAAAAATTAAAAAGTGACGATAATGAGCATGTGCCACAGGAAGACACGCCCCAATATTCAATTCTAGACTTTGCTTTCAACACTCTCATCTTTTGTGCGGTGTTCTAACATTATTAAAAATAAAGATGAAGAAAAGTTGTTTAGTGGAAAATTGGATTTTAAAGCATGTGAACGATGTGATCCGAAATATATTTTATCAGGTAGAAAAATCGAAAAAATATCTGAAATTAATCGCCGGTTCATTTTTGTTATGCGAATATTGGGCTTGGGGCTTGTTGGATGCCAAAAACTTTTGCGGTTTGATGGATCTCAGCAGTTAATTTTTAAATCAATCAACATACGATTTTTATATTCATAAAATACATGAGTATATCGGGACAATTGCTCAAACACTGTTCTCCTCTGCTGCTCAAGAAGAAAAGCAATTAACGAGCCTCGAAAACGACGTTGAAGCTACGATAGATGTGAGTGTCTCCGGTAACGGTACGTGGAAGAAGCGTGGCTTCGCATCACTATATGGTGTGAGTTCACTAATCGGATATTATTCGGGAAAAGTGTTGGATGTGCTCGTAAAATGCTCATACTGTAAATTATGTGAGCCTTGGAAAAAAAAATTGGTTCGTCTGATGGTTGGCGTTTTTTCGTCTTTTGCTGTGCAATCAGTTTGTTTATATCACGTTTCCTGTATCCGTTATTGTCGGCTATCTTATATATGTTGTTCAATTCGTCGGTGTAGTCGCTGGAATTCATAGGGATGGAGTGTAGTCTCTGCACCATTGATCTGTATGCTGCTAGTTTGTGTTGGATGGGATGGTTAGATGAAGCGTGTATGGTGTGGTCTGTAGTAGTCGGTTTTCTGTAAATTTTGTGTTCCGAATGGGCTTCTCTGCGTATGATGACGAACCGAAGGAAGCACACAAATGGACCACATTGACGTACGTAGGCAAGGAGACATACCAGCTAGCAAGCTTCTTTAAAAAATACAAAATACATACAGCGTTCAAAACCAACAGCAACATCGGAAACAAACTAACACCGAAGCCCAACAGCACACCAACATACAACAACAGCGGCATATACAAACTAACATGCAGGGACTGCGACATGGTTTACATAGGAAAAACGACACGGAAACTAACAACTAGATATAAGGAGCACATACGTTCGTTTACACATAACAAAGCAGACTCCAACTACGCAACACACCTACAGAATCACACACACGAACCCGATACCATGGCAAACTCAATGACGCTACTACACAAACAAAAGAAGAGACTTAGACTTGACGTACTAGAGAAATTAGAGATCTACAAACACAAAAAAAACCCACGGAAATATTATCAACGAACAAATAATGACCAACTCCGACACAATATTTTCAGTCCTCGACCCAATCCTTGTCAAAAAAAGAAAACGCGACGAACCCGACAACGATAATCCCACGATCCTGAAAAGACCCAAACTTAATGACCCTCGTTTTCACATATAAAAAGATGGATACCGCGACAAAGACACCAGAACGAGCTGAAGATGGCTGTATACAGCCGAAACGCGGCCTCGGGACCCACAAAGCAAGGCCCGGCGGACCCAAGCCACCCAGAGTTAATTTTGGCCTGCGGCAACACCAAAACGAATTTTCCTATATATTGGCGTGAAACTTAGACGGCACTCAACCAGTAGAACTAAATAAAAAGAAATACAGCTTGCTTATAACTTAAACTTTCAGTTTTGCACACAGGACGATAAAGTTCCAAACATACAAATCAGTGAGACCTGTTTTACGCTCCGGTTGTGAGATGTGGATCTTGACGCAAAAAAAAAAAAACAAATAATAAATACATTTGACAGGCAGGTTCTAACGTACGGAAAAAAATCAAAACGAAAGGAAGCAGAACAATATCGAGTAAAGAACAACTTCAAGCTCTGAATGTTAAAATTTTCAGATTGAAAAACCGAAGAAGAGCTTTTTGAAGACTCTTCATATGCAGTAGCCGCAGGACGAGTTAGAAACTGCGATATGGAGTATCCCTGAAGGTAAATTCGGATACCAAAGATCATCGCGACGATTGAAATGCAAAAGGGTGGTGTTGTCCCTAAAAGTGTCAAGAATAGCTGTCGTCCTTAGTCCTCAGTATACAAGTAAATGTTATCCCATGGTAGTTGGTACCACACCGAGATGTAAGACTGAAAGTTAGTTGACTAACCTCAACTCTACAAATAGAGACACATGGAGGCCAGGTCGAATCAAGGCAGGCACGACTGTATGTCCTTTTGTAGCGAATGCATAACGAGCATAGCGAAAGATATTCTCAGATAAGGTTCAGGAACAAAGCCTAGTAAAAAAAGCCAGGAAGTGTCAAGCGGATCGACTTATGAGAAAAATTGTATGGCTGCCGTTAAAGCAGAGATGAAACAAACCTAATAAGGAATGGCTGGCAAATGGTCTATGACAACCTAGCAGATCTAACAATAAGAGGAGGAGATGTAACACTAAGAAAGTACCATTTGTGAAAATGCAATGTATCAGTAAATATAGGTGAGAGGGAGCAAACTATTAGCGATATTGATTGATATCAATAGAAAATGGACTGAGGCTGTTGGAAGCATCAGATAAGGGAGGCCTAGGTACAAGAGGGCCGGTTGCACCGTGCGGACAATTGTCCTCGGGGATGACATAAGGACGAAGACCAGGTTAAGAAAAGCGATAAAAAACAAGTAAAAGACAAAAGAAAACTTCTATTAAGTAGCTTCATCTAGGCCTATGCAATAGCAATTGATCTGTTTAAAACCATTGTTGTAAAACATGTGTTGTAACATGTCAAACAAAACATTTCTTGTAGCATTAAGGCGAGAAGGTGTATATTGGGAATGGGAATGAGTTTCTACCGTTTTTTCGACAATGGGTTTATTTTAACAATAAAGAATACAATCACCTCATTCAAAGTCTTCTTTCATCTTTCTGGTAGTTGATAGATTTGTAGGCGTGAAAAATCCCCATTCTTCCATTCGATGTAGTCATCGAGTCATTTTTTGATGCCTTCATAAGAAGTAAATCGTGCTCCGGTGAGGGCCGACTGCATGGGTCGGAACAAATGGAAATCCGAAGGAGCAATGTCTGGAGAATACGACGGGTGGGACAAGATTTCCCAATTCACGCCTTCCAAATAGTTTTTGATCGGCTTGACTACGTGTGGCCTTGCATTATCATGCAGCAAAATCAGCTCGTCATGTGTGACATTTCATTCTCGCCGTTTTGCCTTCTGAACCTGATTCAGACGGATGAGTTGCTGTCGGTACGCATCCCCAGTGATTGTTTTAGCATGAATTTGAATTTGAATTTTCATTACCCAATGTTTTTGTCGCTTAAGTTTGCCGTAGTATATCCATTTCTTATCGCCTGTCACAATTGGATACATGAAACCTTTTAATTTTTGCCGCTGCAAGAAGCATCTTGCACGTCAACAAACGCTGTTCGATGTCCCCCTCTCTTGCTGTTGAGCCATTGTCCCAGGTTTTCGGATCATTCCCATGGGCGTGCAAGCGTTAACTGACAGTAGATCTGTCAACATTTAACTCCTGTGACAATTCTTCTAGGCTTCGACTTGAATCTTCATCCAACATTTCCCATAGCTGTGAGTCTTCAAACTTTTTCGGTGCCCCTTCACGATCTTCATCAGTCACGTCAAATTCACCATTTTTAAAACGCTGAAACCACTCTCTGCAAGTCGTCTCAGATGGAGCATGATTACGGTAAACATCGAGCATTGCACGATAAGTTTACGAATCACTTTTCTTGAAAATGAAATAATGAGCTAAGACTTCCAGCAAATGCAGTATATTCGGTATGAAAGTAGACATTTTTAACACGAGAAAAAAAAAACGGTGTTCACCCTTTGAAGAAATGTTGACTTCTACGTTCGTGAGCCTACGCATACAACTTCTAATTCCAAGAAGACTACCAAAGCAGACACTAAAATAGTATCTGTAAGCATATCTGTCTACAAACGGCGGAAACTTATTCCCATACCCAATATTATACTCGTATCATTTGCATCTGCAAGATCGTCGAAAATTTAGATGGTAACTATGGAACTAAAGGGACTATGAAACTGGATGGACTCAGAGTCCATGAACTGGAACTGGACTCAGAGTATTGAAGAATAGAGAGCACTCAGAGTAAAAAGGCAAGAAAGAATAAAAAAGTAAAGAGAACTGGTCACTCGTTGAGGTGGCGGAAATTCCGGGTTTTATGCTAAATTCATGGTAATTATTCAGGGATGAACAGCTCAAGTTTGACAATAAGAGACGACGAAAAGAAACAAAAATGCCAGACATTACGGCAGCCATAGAGTTTTGCCGAAACAATGAAACAGTCGTTTCGAAAACTGAAAAACTGAAAAAATGATAACAAATTATAAAGAAGAAAGAAAACGCAGCTTAACGAGAAACTTATATTCTACATGAAAGCCGGTGAAGGGAAACTAGGACCGACAAGGAAAATTAAAATAAGTTTATATTTGAAAAAATTGGCTGGTGTCGACGGTCTTGAACTTAGAAAGGACCTATCTTTTGGATTCGGTAGAAAGAGTTGAGGTGAACAAATACGCGGCCATAGTTGGAGAAAAAGGAACCTTGAAATTTGAATGTAAATTAAAAATTTACACAAGGTTACAGGAAAATGATAGAACTCATTACGTCAAAAGGCTCAGCAAGATCGGAAAAGTGATCAGAAAATTGAGATAGAAAAAGGAAACAAAAAATATTTAAGAAGAAATAATCAGTGAGGCATAAAAATGAACTTGTTCATAGATTGCACAATAATATTAAGACATAGAATGAGGATAAAGTGGTATCTTTCGACTACAAAAGTTCATTTCCAAGCGCATCCATCAAACAAATCTTTACTGCCATAGAAGACAAAACTGTCGGTTATGACACTTCAAAGGAAGAAATACGAATTCGTTGCGATTGCAAAAGTGTCAATAATATGCATGTTGGTATAACTTTGTCTTCTGACGGTGGTATTCTAAATGGAATAATTTGGCTTCGATGGTATACGCTCTGCCACCAGTCTTACTAGTGAATTGTTTGATGGTAGGTTGATGAAAACTGCAAAATTAAGATTCGTACCGAAATTCTGGGTCAGCTCTTCCTATGATGTTAAGAAGCAAGAACTGGTGAAAAAATTCAACCCCATTCTCAACGACAGAAGCCTTGCCATTGACGAAGAAGGTATTCAGGAACTCGCATTACTATAAACACTGATAAAATTAGCTGTGAAGGATAACTACCATAGTGGTGATGGACTCGTATAACGAATATACCATCATAATCAAGCTGTGCAAATATTATTAAAAGAAGTTAATTATTCAGCTGGAAAAGGAAAAAAGGAAATCAGGTTAAAATTTAGTACAATAAAAATAAGACGCAGGTCTTTTTAATTCAAGCAACCAACTGACGTAGAAAATTGGATTATTCTACTCCGTTTTCATCAAGAAAATTAAAAGAATTATTTTTTTAAGCAATTATGGGCTGAAAAGTATTTGGTCTGCCATAAAGATGGCACCACAAATTCCAAATTGATTGCGTTGTGTGGAGTGTCAACCTAAACTTGGACTCTGTCAAAATTCCTTGACATTTGTATAACCCATTTTCGAGTTATCGCTTTCGCAGTCACACTACCTCGGAATTTTCGTAAACAATGGAAAAAAATGAATTTCGTGTTTTGATAAAATATTGTGTTTTTATGGGAAAAAATTCGATGCCAACAAAATCCAACATCCGCTCCACCATATTCAAGAATTATTATAAATATTAGTTTGGTGAATTTCGCTGTGACCGTATTAATAGCAGTGATCCCTGCCGATCGGGAAGGCAAAATGAGACGGTGGGTTGTGATGTTCTCAAGAGAACACGTTGAACACATCATTAATGAATATTTACAATTATGAAATTTATGCGTGCGAATTTATGCCTAAAAATTAGCAAAAAATTCTTCCATCGGTCAAGACAAAATTTACAGCCGTTTCATCAAAATAAAAAGAAATTTGTCAGATGATTTGTGATAATTGACAAAAGATGGATTATCACCACACACTTGAGTCCAACTGGCAATCGAAGGAAAGGGTTTTGCCTGTTGAGAGCCGTAGGAAGCGCTTTAGGAAACAAGGTTCAATCCAAAAGTTTTCGAGATGGACCTTTTTTTATTGGATACGACCAATAAATTCATTGAATTACGTTACGCAGTGGTTGAACACCATCCGCATTCACCTGATTTAGCCCCCAGCGAGTAATTGCTGTTTCCTTGCTTGGGAAATTAGCTCACCGTGAATTGGTTTATTCCAATGAGGAGCTCGAGTACGAAAAAAATGCCTATTTTGAGGTACTTTACACAGAGAACTAAAAAGTGGCCCAATTGAGCTGCAACTTTCCAAACTTTATGGTTTTTTATTTCCCAACAAATGTTATTCAATAAAAGCAAAAAATGTCGACGAACTTCCAAAATTTGTGATTCAATTAATGTTTTCGATTTGGCCGCCTTTGGCCCGGACTATGGCTCAAAAGCGTTAGGAAAAAGACTAGCAATTGGCACGAATGTGACCGGCAATCTTCGCTTCTTCATGGAGAATCACTGCATTAAGCGGATTAAAGCCTAAATAATTTTTTTACTCAAAGCTTTGCCTGAAAATGCCCCTGATTGAAAAGTTTAGTGGATTCGCATCCGACGACGGTGAAGGCCATTGTGCGGCTGAAATGAAGATTGAGTTGACGTGTGCTTTGACCGAAGGTGCTGAAACCTTTTGGAACATCCTCTTTCTCGTACTTGCGTGTTATGTTACCCACGGCTTCATAGTACCTTCCAGAGCCCATTCGCGTCCATCTGGGTCAATGCAGCCCAACGTGCAAATTAATGTTTCCGTTCAGTAAACGCGATTATTTTGCCTGTTCACGATTTTCTCAATATGGAGATATTCTCGATATGGAGTAATTCACCAGCTGCGTGACAGCTCCTTCGCTCGATCGAGCCTAATGTTCTTTGGGCATTGGTGAGACATTTTTTCGTTTGAAATTTGTAAGGCTTTACATTGTGCTCAGTTTTAAATATTCGCTGCGTCGATATGTCTTCAATATGTTCATGCCATTTGTGAGACTGCACCGCTACAACACGGGTTTCGTTGAATTCGAGCTTTCACTGACCGAACCACCTCAGGCGCTGATACTGTTTTAGCAATAGTCTGAGACACGAAAGATTTATTCACGTTGATGTGTTTGTAAGCACGATTACCACTTGCAACTTTCCGGCCAAATGGAACGAAATCACAGTATCCACTTTAATTCCATCCCGGATATATTTTTTTTGAATCAGATGAGACGCAAATTCTTCAACGTGCTTGTAAACAATGAAAATGGCTGTCATTCAGCACACATGACATTAGCGATGCTAGGGATGTGACAGCTATAGCAGCAGTTCAATCGGGCCACGTAGTATAATAAAAGCATCGAAGTGGAGGAAGATAATTTCGCTAAGTGCATTATTCTTCTGGCAGCTTAACATGCAGAAATAACTATAATAAAAAAAATGTACTGCAATCCCTTTCTTTTATTGCCAATGAGTTGACATCAAAGTTTCGTTAGAAAGTTTTCGAAAATGGCGATGAAATGTTCATCAAGGCTCCTAATTCCCAAGATGCTGGCTCCTGAGCAGTAAAATTTTGCTCCGTGACCTCAACAATTCAAGCTTTTACTAATTTCATATTATTGTCGATAAGCCAATTTACGTCCACCGAAATATCAAATCCAATGAACGTTGAGTCCTTTTAAGTATTTGCTAATCCAATTTCTACAAACAATAATTACCATGTCGATGGCTAACCCATCACGACTTCATCCTTTTGCCGAGCGCGTGTTGTGTACGTTCAAAACCAAAAATGCCACACTAATTTCCAATTTAAATATAATTACGTATGTTCTGTGAAGCATTTACAAGTTGTTAACACTTAATTACATTCAGGTTGAATTTCCAGGCATTTGAGGACTTCATTCTCGCGATTTCGCCGCGATGGCATTGAAGCATTGAAGTTAGTGCAGCAGCGGTGACAAGAGGACACCATCCGCAAGTGCTTGGAAGTTTGTTGAATTTTGCAAGAAGGAAAGAAGCAGCGAAAAAAAATGTACACAACCACTTAATTAATGACTAAGGGAAATCAACTTAATTAGAAGGGAAATTAATGAGATTAAACGTACCCGAGAATCCGTTAAAGTGCTTACACGGTTTATTTATTGACTAAGCAAGTGTGTGTGCTAAAGTCTGAAGGTTCTTCGCTTGTATAAATTATTTTGAATAAATGGGAGGAGAGGGTGCGAGATACGCATCGTCCGCGTCGTCGTTCTCGTCCTGGTCCTTGTCTAGATGGATGGATAATGAATGACAGTAGGCGTGTATAAGTGAATCGACAGGATTTTCGAGGATTCTAAGCCGATGGAAAATTGAATTCTGGTAAAAACGGCTGGATCGAGAGAAATGTAAATATTTCTAGAAAGAAAGATTGATCATGGTGTTTGCTTTTTTTCGTCTCCACGGAAATAAATACACACAAATCCAAACTGGCATCGTATTCTTTTTTAAGGATTTGCTTTTGCTTGGAAGTCATTACTTTAGTTGTGTATTTTTCTGAGAATAACTCTAACAAGGACTTCGATCATTCATTCAACAAATTACACATAATATGTAATGTAAATTTGTTGACTAAAATGTGTTTATTCATCCATGACACAGTGCAAGGGATACGTTCTAAATATTCCATGATAAGGACAAGACATTAAGAACGCAAATAGGGCACTGTGTTGGTTTTAGTTTGCTTGAACTTTATATTTCCATCCTTTATAATCAATTAAGTTTCCATGTTTGCTCGGAAAGTGGATGCAACTTCTAGCCTTCTTAAAGTAAATTGAAGAATTGTAATGACTGCCAAGGATCAGGTGTAAAAGCAAATCTGCAAAATTCGATTAAATGGTTGTTCACCGTCGGATGGACTCGTTCGCGGTATGTCGGTTGGTTTATTTGATTTTTTTGCGACTCCTCTGCAGGCTCTAATGTTTGATGCTAGAAAGAAAGATTACTAATTCATTCATTTTACAGAAGCTGAAAATAGCAACTAGTTCCTTTGTTGCCAAGTATTTTGTTCCGTTGTTCTTATGACTCTATGCTGACTCTATTCCAACTTCTTTAGGTGAGCAGGAATCAGCTTCAGATAACCTAGAAAAAATTTTTTTTCTGATGTTCGATCTAGGACGAATGGACTTTCACCGTCGATGTAAAAAAGGAGAGGGTTACTGATTCCGTTCTTTTCTATACCCAACAACAGATCAATACTGAAACCATAACGGTAATACATACAGCGCTAACACTTCGAACAAACTTCGGATCTAATAGTATTCGACGGAAATTATTGGAATTTAAGTTGGGTTGGAAGATTTCCTCGCCTTTCCGCGTTGAACAAGCAAACTCTTCTAAATTTTGCGTCAACATTCAATACTAAGGTAAATCTTCTTGTGCTTCTATCTACCTTGGTTTAGGGGAAATCGCCCGAGAAATTATTTTGAATTGGTTAGTGCGTTTTTAACCAAGACGCAATCATTGAACAGGCCTAAGGATTTGGGCCAGCATAAAAAGAAACAGTTTAGAATACCTCATGGAGTAAAAACAGTAAGCTAGGCAAAATTGAGAGCTTAGAATGGGAAGTTTCGACTCGCTTCTATTTACACATGGTAAATATTGGATAGTCTAAAAAGAATTGAGCCTCATTTGTCACTAGATAGTGTTCGTTGTCATATATCGGGCAATACTAATCGGATTGAGTTAAACTGACATACGTTTGAAAGGTGACATTTCAGTCTGAAATTTCTGAAATAATTTGTTACATTTTACAATATCACTATTATCAAGGAGAGAATGAATCGTAGGCTTGTGAAAAAATGAGTGGTGTCCACAGTTAAGATACTCTATCAAAAACCACAGCCATGAGATGGTTCGCTCGCTTTCGTTCGGGAAATTTTGATGTGAAAGATGCACCTCGCTCAGGTCGACCAATCATTGAAAAAGTCGATGAAATTTTACAAAAAATTGAAGAAGACCGATATATAAGTAACCATGACATTGCTAAGGAAATGAATATATATCACCAAACAGTTTTGAACCATTTGCGTAAGGCTGGATACACAAAGAAGCTCGACGTTTGGGTGCCGCATGAATTAACACAAAAAATTTGATCCATTTGCCGAATCCATTTTGAAGCATTTGAATTTTGAATTTGTATGGGGCTCGGCATTGTTTATGACCACACGCGCATAACGCCAGAAAAACTTCGCAATATAGGGTAGCTATCGTTAGTTTTGCGCAAAAAATAATGCGTGAATGAAATGTGTAAAATGTGTAGTGATTTGTTTCTGTTTTGCTCGTGCTTATGAGCGAAACGTCAAAGTGGCCAGTAAATACGTATGGCTCTTGTCTTCAAAAGCAACATAATTTTGCCTAAGCCGATCCCAAGCCCGGTTAGAAAGACTTAGGTGCTCAGGTAAGTTGGTTACAGATTCTAGAAGTGCACAAAATCGCATTTTTCGGTAATGACATTTGTTCCAAGTAGATTTCATGGTGGCTTCCACTTGCTTAAAGTATGGGGTACGTGGGACTGATGCGATTGAATACTCTGGCTCCATTCATATCTGTGAGTGCGAGAAAACTCACCACAAACCACCAAAATTAACCAAAAAGTCAAGTCGCGTTTGTTTTGTGTAATTGATCGGAGGATTGTATTAGCTGGGACTTTAAAGACTTTTAATCTTGTGTATTTTGTCAAATAGTTTTAGTGCTCTGTTTCGTATGAATTTCTGGTTAACATCCTTGTCTATATCCGTGTTCCTAATGTGCCATGAGAATTCGGAGAATCCACAATATGCCTTAATTTTGCAGAAATTGGAGCGCTTTTTTGTGGGTATTGTCTGTCGGATATAAAGCGATACTACCATGGAGTAGCGTCCGTCGAATTATTTTTTTGGAAATGAGCTTTTTGTTTTTTATGTTAAGGCAGGCAGAAATGGGACGAAATTTTAAGTAGGAGAGTATTACTAGGCAGTGGGCGCGTTTTTAAAGGATGTGGTGTTCCCAGGTAAGTCGGTGATTTAGTGTCAGTCCTAGATATTTAATTATTCTGTTCCATGATACTACAACTACACAATTTGCCTATGATTAAAATCCGTGGACATTGTCCTCTATGTTTGATGAAAAAGATGGGTCTTGTCTTAATTAGTCTTAATATTTCATTGACGCGAGCATAGTTGTTATGTTTCGGCTGAGCGTTGCAGTTTTGAGATAGTGACATCTGTTTGTCTTGAGGTATATTAAACGCAAGAGTCGTCTGCATATAGTTTTACTTGAGTATTGATTGGCAAGATTGAGATGACTGCGGTGTACAGAATGTACAATATTGGTTAGATGGTTGATCCTTAAGAACTCCAGCAAAGATAGTTCGCAGGCCCGAAAGATAATCTTCCACGCGAACTCTAGAAGATCAACCTTTGATGAAGTTGCGGATGAGTTGGATATACGATAGAGGGTTGGAGAGTTCTAGCATTTTGAAGATGAGTCCTGCATGAAAGACCTTATCAAGGCTTTTATTATTTCAAACATAAATATGTTTGTTGACTTCCTGTGGTTGAATCCACATCTTATGTGCTCGATCTCTTACTAGTTGGAGTTCTGTCGAATGCATCTTATTTATATTATTCAACAGGGATGATGTGTTTTTCGACCATCACTTCGTCAAGTTTAACCAGTAATGCGTTTTTAGCTATTTTGGAGATTGAGGAGAAAAGGCTTATGGGTCTCCAATTGTGAGGGAAAGCATGGTTTTTTCCTGGGTCGGGTATTACTGTAACGTAAGTACTAATACTAATTACTAATTACTATCGTAATTACTAGTAACGACGTTGTGTGGAAGTCATTTCAGCATTGTGTTGGTCACTGTGTGGATCCGCCTACTTTTCGTTTGTTTAGCCTTTGTGTTTTGTCTTTGGTTTCTTGTACGTCAAATGGCCGTATGGCGTTCTCTACCTGAGGCTTGGTTTTGATGAGCTTATTGACATTTCATCGTATGTAACCCTCTTCGTCAATGTGCTCACCCCTACATCACACAATACTGATGAATACGGTCTGGAATTTGCATTGTCAACCGGTTAGCTCCCATTCGTACCCTAGGATGATCCATGCTCTTGTCACATATATCAATTCTTCCTCCTTATCAGGATTTTGATTCTGTGCGGATGTTCATGGGGATTCTATTCCCTTATCAGATTTGTAACTGTATATTTCTCTTTTGCCTGCTTGATATTTCCATTGTTTTTTGACGTCATCGGTTGTATTTAATTCTTGGTTGAAACTTTTATTTGTCAGGTGGACATGGAAAGCTTGTCAGACGATTTTCTTCTTGATTCGTATAGGTTCGTCTATGCAGACGTCCTATATTAATATGTTTACCAGCAAACGATCTGAGAAGAGGTCATTCCGAACGTTTACCCGAATGTTGGACTGAAATTCGTCAGAGACTCCAAAGTCAAAGATATTTCCGCGTGTCACACCAAAATGCGTTGGCTTATTGGGCGGTCGAAGGCTTGAAATCGTGCTTGTGATGAATCTATTTAGCTCGATCCCAGCTTGATTACTTCTCATAGCACCCCAGTGCTTCTATTAGGCATTGAAGTCTTCAATGTCCAACTGCGGTCCTTCTTTTCTGAATAGTGTGTGGAGATCTTGTTCAAAATGTCTGTTGTTTGGTAGATTGTAAACTGTCTGCTTTTTCGTCTGCGTGTAGTTCGGACGTGTGAATCACGTGATGGCTCACGTTTCGCCTACGAAAATGACCCTTATTCCTCCCTTGCCTGTCAATCTGTCATTTCTGTTTAGATTGTGTTGAATAAATTGTCTAAACTCTCCAGTTTGTTGAAGCAAGGAATTAGTATTCCATGTGAGTTTAGACATATGACTCAGCTGATTCAAAATTGTTTAAGTGTGCTGGCTCGTGCTGCAATCATAGTTTGGACCATTTTCGCCATCAAGACTTACATCATCACTTGCAACTTTTATTGTATGTTGGCGAAAATTAGCCTGATATCTGGTGGTGTGAATATTTGTGTGTGATTTTGTGTTTGGTTGTGTTTATTTGTTTGAGTGGTTATAGACGTTTTTGTTGCTATTTGTGTGGGTTGTTCGTTTCGGCAGCGATCTATGCAAACGTCTTTTTAATGTTTATGGATTTTTTTTCGGGCAGTCTCTGTAGCTTGCGGTTCTCCGCCGCTGTTAACGGATTTTGCCTTGCAAGGCTGCAAAAGCTGGCATTTTATTCCCTTTTGTTTGTACATCAACTATAGAAGAGGTATTATCCCTAAATGAGCTTCTCCGAATTCCGCAGGAGCTTACCTTGAACTTGGCAAGCTGTACAAGTAGACAGGGCCAACTAAACACAAGTTGCACGTGCAAAAACCAAGCCTGTAAAGTTGTTCTGTATTTCATTAAAGACATTATTGCCAAGAACCGACCTTCTACTCCCCTAAACACATCGGATCTACCCTTGACATGAAAATGTGAAGCTCATTGGAATTCACTGTCCTGCAAGTGCTGCCTTCTATGTATCTGCCGGTATTGTTTTCATAAAAAGCAGCAATAGATTCTCAACACGTGCACGAACGATTCCACTGCTTCAAAAATGCTAATTGACAAGAATCCTGTAAAAATATTAACGAAAACATTTCTACAGCTCATGACACTCTGCATTCCTTTAAGTCAGCGGAAGTAATAGAATGGAAAATAGAGGAACTTCAAAATACCATTTGGATAGCAATAGACAATAGTGCTTCAATATATAGTAGCAATATCCATCTCGTGTCACTCGTAAATAAATGTGACTCTTCCTTGAAGACCGATGTAAGCTCTCTAACTAGGGCAAAGGTCAAAATTACGAACCTCCGAAACAAGTACTGGACAAAAGTCTGGAAGCTAACGAATATGCTGAAACGAAAACGTCACGGTCTCCCATATTCTCTGAAAGACGACAATAGTATCTGGGATCAATGACCATTGATATTGAAAAAGTCATCGGTACCGTTTGTCATGACGGTATACTTCATATGCTCAGAGAGTGTAGTATTGTATAAACTAATTTGATTCTTCCTGAGAGACAGAACATACCACGTTAAAGTTCGAGGATCAAGATACAATGAAAACCACTCCTGCTGTTGTTCCATAAGGTTCATATATGAGTCCAATACTTTTTAATATAGACACGACTGGCATTCCTATAAGCTAAAACTGTTAACAAGCTTCTTGTGCGAACGAAATTTGTTTCTACACTTCTGGCAACAACAATAACCAGATCATCTCCAACTTAGAGGGAATGCTGGAAAGTCCACTCTAACCAGCCTCTAGCTTAGTCCACTCTAGCGGAACGAAAATGTTGCGTTTGTTACATACAACGTACGGCATAAAAATGAAGCTCCAACGATTCAACTGATTCAAAAATGTGTGCGGAAGTTCGAGGAGACGGGTTCAACAATAATTATGACTATAATCCGGTCGACCTAGAACATCAAGGGTTCCCCAAATCGTAGAGCGTGTAGAGCGTTTATTTGCTAACAACTTGGACTCTCTGTCTGAAAGCGATATAGTGTCTATAATTTGTCGGGAACACCTTTAAGTCGCATTCATCTCAAAGACTGACATTCACATCCGTACCAAATTTAAATTGTGCGGGAATTAAAGCCCCAATATCATGCTCACAGGTCACAGTTTGCTAATGAAATGTTAAAGAAGTTCAGAATTTCACCAGCTTCACCAATATTATTTTCTCAGATGAGATGCACTTCCACCTAAATGGGTGGATACTTGATACTAGATAGTGGAGTGACACTAATCCAAAATTGAAGCATCAAAAACTTCTGCGTTCACTCAAAGTTACTGCATCAAGAAGAATTATTGGTCCATACTTTTATGATGACCAAAAAGGAAATCCTGTTGCAGTGCACTAGATTGGTATATTGCTATGCTGCAGAATTTTTCGCTCCTGCGCTACAGGATTTCAATGGTTATAATCAACGTATGTGGTTTCAACAAGACGAAGCAACATGTCACACCTTTAATGACTCCTTGAACGCAGTTCGAGAAATTTTCGGGAAAAAATGTCCATTTGGGATAAGTTTGGGCCAGCACGTAGCCCTGACTTATCCCAAATGGACTTTTTTGGAGATATTTTAGTGATATGGACTAGTTGATGTTATTTTTAATAAATAAATTCCCACTTTGTGTTCTTTTATAATAAATATCGAGTTTCAATCTCATCTGACTTATTTTTTGTTATCATCGTCTGTAATATAACAAGGCTTTTGCCCCACCCTGTACCTTAAAGCTATGCTTTAAGCGACCCTTAATCAATAGTTTTCATATTCATTTTCATTTTCATATTTCATTTCATACAATCGTAAAACTACTGATGATTTCGTTATGAGCTCTATCCTGCTATGCAGTTCGCTAAATGTATAACAATAAAGTGAAAATGTAATCCTTTGACAATTTTATTGGTCAACTAACATGTCCTTGTGTTATACAAATATAGAAATTATTCATGGTTCGATTTACTACGATCAAATTTGCATAAACTTTATGACTGTCTGTAAACAGAAAGCAAAACAAAGAAAACAAGAGAAAGGAGTAAAGCGGAGTACGATTGCTATGACAAAAAATGTTACGAATAAGCTATTGGATTATTTTGATCAAAAGAGAACGCAAAATCTAGTCATCCATGAGCTAAGTGCGAAACTGTTGCATAAAAGCAAAAATCGCGATCAATGTATCAGTAGAGAAAAGTGTTCGTAAATTTGCAACTGGTGTCAGAAGTGGCATTTACACTTTGTTGTTCTAGCAAGTGGGTGTTTAGCTAGAACAACGTGTGTGTATTTTCTAAAATGTTATCTCTACTTATTTTATTATATTAAACCCAGGAAGGATACGACTTATGTTTAATACTAAAATAAATTTTTAATTCATACATATTACTAAGAAATACCTACCGGGTCTGGTGGCAATTCATCCAACACTCTCGGCTCACATGGAGCTGGGGTTGTTGTTGTTGTGCTTGAGGATGTTACCGCGGTTGAGAGCGTAGTGGTTAGATGAGGTTTTGATGAATTCAATTGATGTTTTTGTCTATCCTTATCCTGATGTTGTTGTTGGCTACTAGACGTAGATTCGGTTGTTGTTGTAATTTCAATGAAAGCCGAAAGAAACATAATGATAAATAGAAAACATAGCGATGAAGTCGGATGGAATAATCGACGACAATGACACGTCGAACAATTAGAACGTCCTTGATATCGTGTGGTTTGGGTCCTTGTTGTTATTCTCGATGCTGTTGTTATTGGTGCTGCTCCTGCTGCTGTGTCTGCTTTTATCGGCGGCAAGGGTGAAGAATGAGAACGAGGGTGGAAATGTTGGCGTGGATTACGGTGGGATGATACCGGAGGACGACGGCACGATGACGGTAGTAATGATGTTGATGATGGTGACGACAACGCCAACGATGTAGATGACGGTGTGGGTGGTGGTTGAAGACAATAGTGGGGTGGTATGCTATCCCCCATATCACCGATTTATTTTTAGATTTTCACCAAACATCTGCAAATGAAACAGAGAGAAGTGAACATGAAAGGAGGTCATTAAAATAAAAGCAGTATCAAAAAGCGCATAATATAAATTCAAGGAGAGGAAACCAACCAAACAATAGAATAGAATGAACACGCTTGTATGGAATTAGGGCAGTGCTTTGCCTAAATTTGTTTTGTAATTTGTGACTTACTCGGAAGCACGTTATACAGACGTTGCTAACGTTTCACTCTGCCTTCAGACCGACAATCCTTCAATCCTATAATCCTTCGCATTTGTTTGTTTGAGAGTAGACGTAGAAAAAAAAGCAGTTGAAAAAATGGTGCAATTGATTCGAATTGAATTTTAATGAGGAATGTGTGGGAAGCGATAACAAATACGTTCTCTTTTTGCCATTTTAGAGGACAGTTTTCCGTTTGTGCCCGAGAAAAGTTATCCCTAGTGGAATATTGGCAAAGCTAATGAGTGAGGAATGACGTTCTGAATAAATGTTTGGAGAGACAGAGGAAAACGAGGTTATATACACGTTACCCTTAATTGGCTTGAGTGGATTTGTCAATCGTGTTACGTTTTTCAAGCGTATAATTAAATAACGTGTAGAGGATACCTTCCATTGGGGAGGCGAATGATATACCAGATGATGTTTTTGCATACTTCGCTAGTCTGACTTTATTTCTGCATATCCAAATGCCAATAAGATAATCAATGGATCAAATAAGCACCTGTTAATAAAGGAAAGGAAAGGTAAAATGGTTATGTTATAATATAGAAATAAATTTATATGTATACATTCAGTGGCTTACAAGCTATTCCGATTAGTACGTACTTTTTTAGCTTTAGCTACCTTAAAAACGATTACTAGTCCATTTAACTACTTAACTGCCTACAACAAATGAAAATGGAACACGCAACTAAAAACAAAGCAGCAGCCTATTTCGACGGTATTGTTTGGTGCTGTTCAATGAACCGTTCTTTTTCTGTGTATTGATCATACTAATTGCAACGTGGTCAACATCAGTCTTGTTGGTTTTTCATAAAGAACATCATGCCGAAATGTAAGTTTTGCAAAATAAGATGACGTACGACAATTCATCAGCGACAACTTGTTCTCAATCACTTCAAAAATAGCTATTCACGCACTGGACTGAGTAGCGGTACAGTGAAGGTTGTCATAAACGGATTTATCCACGTAAATAGGAAAAGGGTAGAACAACAAGATTTTCAACACGACTGATAAGCGCTACCATTGTCTGAAAAATCCGAGAGAATCCGAGATTATCGGCTCGAAAAATCGCCAGTGAATTTGAAGCTGAGTTGGGTGAGTTATGCCGCCCGGAAACTTTTCGTCGTGCGTTGTGAGCGCATAATTTCAACGAAACAAAACCATGCAAGAAACTGTTCATTAACACTAAGAATCAAACGTGTCATTTGAAATTTGCCGACAAACATTCGAAAAAGGATTCTTGATTTTAGAATAAAGTTATATTCGCTGATGAATTCAAATTTTATTATTTTTTGTTCTGACGGTGCCCCCACATGTTTGACGTACGCAGTCAAATACGGAATTGGATGCATCATGGATGTACCTTAACGTCAGTAACGCGAACTGGAAATCTGCAACTCACTGAGGCAACATTAGATAAGTCGCGTATGGACTATACGTGAATAAGTATTTTCAAAATTTCAAATCAAACTTACTTTAAATTGGCCCAAATATGGTTATTTATGATGAATTCCGATTATACCAAAATAAGAGCCCGAAACATAAATGGGTTTTGTCCAAACATGGTAAATTGGTGACTATCCACACAGTATGCAGCCACCGGCAACGTCACTGGACTTGAACGTGATTAAAAAGTTGTGAGCCATTTTCGGCACAAATATCCCAAAATGGAAAATTTAGAATTAAAATGACCTCAAAACTGCATTATTTGATGGGCCAGAATAGGCCAAAGTTAACCCAGAACCAAGTATGTAGACATCGAAAGTAACGCGAAGATCCTTTGAAAACTATCCTGTAAACACAATCAACGGCAGCGGAAGAGCTTTGATTGTTCAAAAAGGCCTGTATTTCTTGAAATAATATATAGACGTTAAGGAAAGGAGACTTCAGTGATTCCTTTTTTCGCTCATGTAAATAATGTTTGATTACCAATATATAAGGCGTCTAAATCATCAGCTATTGAAAGAGTGCTGAAACTTTATAGTTTCTAAACAAATAAGTCAAAATATTGGATTAATAATGTGTTTGTTTATTCAAATAGAACTAATAAGTGTTGTTGATCTCACTTAGTCCTGGAATACAAAAACTATAAACGTAAGTGCCTTCAGGGGCTTGCCTGTAGCCCCTGAAGGGGCTTGCCTGTAGGTAAGGATGAATTTTCAACTACAGAAGGGATGCTTTGGCTGATGGTGAGTCCGATCAAGAGAAGTAGATGGAAATGATCCAAAGTTCCAGACGAACTTCCTTGCGCCCGGTAACAGTCGATGATGATAAAACTTTTTCGACTTTTACTAGCCAGTGAAAAAAAGGGTAACCAATAAGATCTCGGTAGCGTGCTTTTTCAATCAATGTGTCATTAGGCTTATTCAACAACTAATAAAATTTCGCTTCTTAGTGAATAGTAAAGAATAGAAGGCAATTTCATAAGGTGACGTCCTGCCTTTGCGGTTTTAGCTGGAGCTAGCTCTGAATTTTTTGGTATTGATTCGGGGGTCCCTCAGGGGTCTATTCTAGGCTCCTTTCTCTTGAATATGTTCATTTCTGAAATTAGCTTAAACCTAGGATCAAATATCTTCCTAAAGTCAAAAAAGGAGGGGGGGGGGGGGTTAAAGGTATGGAAAAGATTCTCAACGGTCCTTCCTTATTCAATTTAAAGTGTCCAGCAGGTACCTTCGGAGTATTTGACTCAGTCCAATACGTCAACATTTTTCAATTGTCAACGTTTTGGCTTTATCATATCTAACTACGGAATGGAACCACGCTGCGTTGAATGCGATAGCATCACCAGTCAAAGGATTTCTCCATTGAAAAGGAAAAGATTCAAGATTTTCCATAAATAACTATAAAAAAGCCGTCACGTGAATTTTAGGGGCTGTCCTAACACTAAGAAGGCTGAAAAGAAGACTTGGAATTTCTAAAAAATAACCGAAGAAAGGAGGGACTTTATCACTGCTTCCTTAAAAAGACACCGTTCGAAATGGGGTTTCTCTTACTAATCCCGGGATGCAGCCACAGTAACTGAAACTCAACGTGTAGGACAAGCCAATACGGGTAACAGCAGCAAATTGACAGTAATTCTGTCCTTTACAACGATTGTAACCAATTTTTCAGGTGTGACTAGTTCGCTCTCATTAGCAATGTGGATTCCTTGATTCAACTTTATTAGAACTCAGTAAGCTGAATGAGGAAAAGACGGCATATTTAGACCGTCTTGAAAATTTGTTCTCGCGATGAACTCTATGAGGCTTTCGATCCTCAATATATGTTTTCCACGATATAAAAGCATCTCTGTTCAGGAATACTCTAATATACATAGACCAGATTTCCTGTTCTTCCTGGAAGCAAGATTGGAAAGTAATGAGGAAACATAAAATCATAAGGAAAGATGACCCACAATGATCACAATGAGTACAGCACAGCGATTTGCGCCTAAGTCCAGAAATTCGAGTCCCTAGGAAATTGCTATAGGCAGCACCCTCTATGTGAGCCCGGAAAGGCTCAGAGGGCTTGCACAAGAGCGAAATACCAAGAATTCAGCTTCAGTAGATGGAATTCATAGTCCTTTTTTAACAACTGCATAAACATTTACTGCTTCCTTCATCAATACGCCTCAATATAATATTTGTTATTATGAAAGGGTTGAATAGTACGGATGTAGTCTCTATTCCTCCAATATCTCTTTTGTCCAATGTGGGCATATTCCTTGACAGAAGAATTCTTTGAGGTATCGCACAGTTCTCTGAAGATGCAGACACTGTTTTGGAAAGGAAATTCGGCTTTGAAAGGGAACACTCAATAGTAGATGCAGTGGCTGTTTTGCTAGCCAGTTTAAAAAGAACTTGGGTAGTCAATAAGGTTGTGTATGCGTGCTTTTTCGATCAATGGGTCACTCCATTTATCTATCAACGATCACCCCATTTATCTACCAACTAATTCAATTTGGCTTCTTTGTGAATAGTAAAAAATAGAAGGCAATTTCATAAGCCTGCCTTTGCGGTTTCGGCTGGAGCTAGCTCTGAATCTTTTGGTATTTATTCTGGGGTCCCTTAGGGGTCTATTGTAGGCCCCTTTCCCTTGAATACGTTCAAGTCTGATATTCTGGGTATCAGAGATCAGCTTAAACCTAGAATCGAGGTGAATCTCCTTGTAATTGGTGTTTTCGTGTGGTCAGAATAGCTCTGAGGAAAGCAAGCTTATTTTGTTTAGAACCTCATCAAAAATGAGGACTTCGAACGAAGAGCGTCTGTGAAACAAGAGTCAAGTTGCCCAAAACAAACGAGGTATCTAGGTAGGTAACACGATAAATACCTTCAGTGTTCACATAGATTTTGTGTCGAAGAATACTATTTAAGCACACCATTTTCGATCCGTTTTTCGGGAAGCAGTCAGAGACCAGTAAGCTAGTAAAGATTATTGCATACCACGCCTTAACCAGGCCAATAATGCCATACGCAGCGCAGATGAAGCAAGAAGCGCCAAATTTCCAGTGGGACAAGAGTGGATTACTGGAGTGAAAATCTTTCGCCCTCGCCCAGAACTTTACGAAAGCGACGATGAACGGCCCGACGAAATTTATATAAGTAAGGATTATGAAATAAGTAGGCTAGGATAGAATTTTGGGCACAGCCTTTAGGCAAAACACGTACACCAAGCATGAGGCTAAACATAATCGAAAGTAATTTTGAATTTGTAAATAATCCCCTGAATAAATTATCTATCTTTCCATTTATCTAGTATAAGTAAATCTGCGATTAGACCATGTGTGATTTATCTTCCTGTAAGAACAGGAAACAGCAAGAAATACCATTAAAACTCCATTTATCCTTATGTAATCGGCATCAAATCATTCTTGAATTTATAACATTCAAGCGAAATGATCTGAGAAGTTATTTTCGTTTTCTCCAATTTAAGTTATACCACCCACCCCTTTTGGTACCAAATGATTCCAGTGAACGATAGAGGGAAACTGCTTACAGACGGTTGTGTTCAGTGGAAATATGCATGAGACTGCTGCTGTTATGTAAGATTTTGGTTTCCATTTTTCAAATTTAATGCCATCCTAGACATTGTCGTGGCGAATGAAAACTTTTTCTTCTCATCGAACCCAATTGAAAAATGTTGCCGTAGGCTTTCACAACTCGTAAACTATACATTTTCCAACACACACACACACACACACTCATGTATATAAAATGGAGTTCCATCAACCCCGACATATTTGATCCATCACGTCGTTTCGCCGCTCTCATCCCTTACTTAAGCAAATAACGCTTTATCATCTTAGTAGGTAAATACGACAAGCATACTAAACTTTTAAGGAATCAATACGTTTCCTTTTGCTGATAATGGTGAAAATGTTGAGATGTGAAACGATTGTCGACCTTAAGCTGAAAAGGTTGACGGAGTCGCGAGTGGTAGGCGGGGGATGACATTTTCGGGAAATTTGGCTGAAAAACTTTTCAATTCAGTTCAGTTCGTGTTCGACCGTTTTTGAACTGAAAATTGTTAAGAACGAAACAAGGACAAATTTTTACGGTAGGCATATGAATGAAACCTGTTTCATCTCCGTTCCTACAGGAAAAATAAATAAGAGTGACGCTAAGAATGTGAAAGAATGACTTGGTAATTAGATTGGTAAAGATTATTCTTCCTGAGGTATGTTCGGTAAGCGAATAATTGTTATTAGCCATAGTATTACAAAAATTATGAATCCTTCCTAACGGATCGCATTAAAAAAACAAGAAAATGTTTGTTGGCAAACAAGGAAACTGGATTACTTATGCCTACGAAAATGATTATGATCACAAGTACACTTCAACAATAATCCTGGCTTGAACATCTTGAACATTTTCTCTTCAATATGGTCTTTGCGTTCAAGGAAATTGACAGAATCCTCTGGTATAGTTTTCCGTTAATCAGATTCGACCGTGGTTCAGAAAACTGATAAGCAGGACCAAACGTTAGATAACCAAAGTTGGCATTAATGAATATTAAGGAATGATTTTCCAATACATTCATAGATGTGTGTAGTGACTGTTTTGTGTCGTCTTTCGTCTTCTATGTTAATTATTAATATACTTAGTGTATGAAAGGAGAAACTCATTTCTGTAAAGTCTCATTAGAGGCCTCATGCCGTACAATGTAGTTCGGCCTCAGCTTCCATTTGAATAACGAATCCCACCAACGAAAGAACTCGCTCCTTGATCTCAACTAAAAAAAAGTTGACGCAATCGTCAACTGTTATCATTTTCCTTGCATTTACATTCAGTGTTTTGCGCGAGGGTTAAACACGATAGCTACTGATAGAAGCTACTGATAATAGCTTTGGCGTTAAGGTCTCCCTCGATAAGAACATGAGCCTCTGTGCTAAAGGCAGCGTCCTCCAAAGAAGTGAGCTTTGCTGGAAAAGATGTTATTGGTTCGTTATTCCTTGGCACAAACGGTTGCAGGTTACACTCATGAAAAGACAAGGCTCATTCTGTAGATGGGAATGCCTAGTCTTCGTTCTTCCTACCGAGGTAATTGAAGATTAAAATGTAATACGTTAAATGTTACATGCTTTGTTTCGCTGATCCTTTTATGATTAAATTTTAGTATACTAACGAGAATCACTATTTATGAATGGTATTCAATGGCACCCGAATCACGATACGCGTTGAACACAATCCTTTTTTCATAGATGCCGAGTTACTTACGCTCCCCACCATCTGCATTATTCTTATTATAAAAATAATAAGAAATCTTCGAGTTAGTCCTAACTTGTACTTTATTTAAAAGCTATTAATACATCACAGCTGACCTACTCGAAAACTCTGTGGACACAGACAAAACGTACACCATTATCTAGAAAGCGTTGAACACTAAGTACAGTCCTGTCTGCATAATATGAGTAAACACTTATTTGAAATAGAAGGAGCTTCGTCTCCTGCTCCGATCATCTACTCAACAATTTATATCGTGTTGTAAAAATAGATTCAGCGCCAGAACGTGGCCGAAAAGCACATACATATACGCATTTATGGAATGGATGTTAAAATACTTGAGTCATAACGTTATAAGCTTTAAAAATTTGTTATCCTGTCACAGAGCAAGGAAGAGATGGAGAGAGAGAAAGGAAGGAATGAACAACAAACAAAAAAAAGTAAACGGTGTAAAAATTTTAGTAGACATATACAACACGTAAATACCTTCCTTTCGATGACAGGAATTTCGTGTCCTGGTTATGAGTGTGCGGTATCTCTTAAAAAATTTATGTTTGGTTTTAATAACGAAATAAAAACAATTTGTTTTCTTTTCGCGATGGGAATTTTGTGAATTTTCGCTTGCTAAGGGTATTGGTAATTTTTAGAAAGCTTTCACTCTTGTTGAAAGCCTGGAATAACATTTTCGAAATTTATAGGCGGTGTAAGGAAATGTTTGAAATTAATAATAACAAAATTGTTATGGCACGTTCGATTTGCGTTGTGTATATTATTTAGATCAGCACCGAATTCCTGTTCAGCAGTGGATGCCAACCACATATGATCAAGTTTTCTTTCAATTAGAAAATGATAGATAGAGAATGAAAACTTGTTCAGGAATCATTATGTTTGTTGGAGGAGCATTGCTACAAATTGAATTGATTGGATTCTATCGTATTTGGTATTTGTTCGTGACATGGCCTCTACCTCAATTATCCTTTATCGTTCCAATCAAGAAATGTATGATTGAATATAATAAATGGCTAGAATGGCATCCTATTTGTAAGTGCAAGCGATGACATGAATATAAATTAAATGATATGGACGATCCTGATGGCAGAAAGAAATGGTATCCTTCGATTATCGTGTTAATTAAGAATATGAACATTGGGTAGCATCAGGTGCCATTTAGGCGGGCGTATGTGATAGAATGTTCAACTAGAGATACTATGCTTCACAAAATTATTTGTACAATGAGAAAAAAGGGTCTATATTGGAGTTTTGTCATGTTTAAAGGGCGTTTATAGCTTTTGGGGAGAAGTGTTTGCAGAGAAACGAAACATCTAATGCTCGCGTAATGTCCAAAAAGAAAGTTAGCGCAATTTACAATATGTAAAACAAAGGTGTTGTATGCAAAAAACATTTTAACAAAATTGTTTTGATTATTGAATTGTATCCAAAAATTATTTTTGCTTCATGATAATCTTAGAAAATATGTACAGTAAAAGAAGTTATTGGGTCATATTTTCCGACATTTCTTTATGGAGTGCAGCCCTTTTTTGAATTAATTATTGCCTGCAGTCGCCTTGGAACTAATTCCACTAAGTTTATCGTTATTTTCTTGGACCATTTCTTTCGAATGTCAATTTTTTCGTTCCAGGCAGCTTGTTCTGATTTCCATTTTCATGTTTAATTTGTAGCTTTATGTAATGCCAAAGATTCTCTATCACGTTTAAATCCGGGTTCTGATGAGGCCAAGGTAGAAGGTCTTGGTGGATATTCTTAGAAAATAAAGTTATAAGACAACTTTAAGTGGACTGATGATAACTTTTCGTTTAAGTAGCACCAGTTTTCCTATACCATCCTACACTATACAACCTGAAACTATTATTTAAGGCCATTGTAATGGCGAAAAGGAATGGTCCGCTATTGTTTTCCTCTTACGGCGAGAGTGGTACTATAACATTCTTTGCCGTGTGATCCATCTAACGAAAACTCTGACTCATCCGTCCGCAGAACTCTTTTCCAGAACTAGACAGACTTCTTAATACATCTTTTGCGGATTCCAGTCTGTGAGCTTTATTCTGTTCTGTTATATAGTGGACCTTCCTTCTTATATAATACTTTTTATTAGCTTCCTCCAACCTCTGTCGAATCTTCATATGACTTATTTGCTGTTCAGAAATTGTTCGGAAAATCGAAAAATGTTCGCAACGAGACGCGTTGACGCTTGTCAGATGCTTGATGGCGCTTACATCAAATTCGAAATTCAAACGCCTTAATGACATTTTAAGTACTAGGGTTATTCTGAATGAATTTTGAATGAAAATTTCTTGCATCCTTGTTTAGGCTATTATTTGCCAAACGAAGGAAAATTCCAAATCCAAAACTTTTAAAAAATCAAAAACAATTGCAAGCAAATTTCATTTAAAACCTTTTTTTTTTTTAAGTACACACTGGGAGGATACCAGCTTAAAATTGGCCCGGGCTGCTATGGCACTGGCCAGCGTTGTCGATCCTGTAAATTATATCATTATTACTTGTTCATAGTTAGTCTGTGGCTTAGTTATATATTGATTGTGTGGGTATGAGTGATATGTCGTTGGGTGTTATATGTTAGGGTTCGCTTCTGCTAAGAACGCTCCATAGCTGTCAAGTAAGTTACTGTCGTTTTTGAGAATTAGGTCTTTAATATTATTGTAATTAAGAAAAAGATTGTGATTTGCCCTGATCCTATCGTATTTAGTGCAGTGAAACAATTGGTGATCTATTGTGTCAGTTTTGTTGCATTGTATGCATAGATCGGTAGTGCTTTTTTTAATTTGAAAGAGACGAAGTTTGTTGTAGGCTCTGTTTGTGAGGATTCTGTTGATGGTTTTGATATGTTTGGGGGTGATGTTGCTTTTATGAAACCATGGTTTTCCTTTGTTGTTGAGATGGTGTGCCTCTTTTCATATGCAGGGTGCGTAGTTGGTGGGTTGAGCTCTAATTCTGCCCTTCCACTCATTGTCAATTTCTTCTTTTATTAAGTTTATTATTTCGTCCAGTTCATATTGTGTGTCCATGATACTATGGCTTAAAACACCTATTTTGGCTTGTTTTTCGGCTGTTTCTAACGGCATGATGCCCGCGTGTCCCGGGATCCAGATGAAATTGAAGATCTTCTCTGGGTAATTTTCAATGAATTTCCATATATCTTGTGTGGTCTTTCTGTATTCTTGATTTTCCTTTAGACTTTTGATAGCATTATTGGAATCAGTGAAGACAAAAATCTTATGGTGGTTCTGTATGTTGTTCCTATTTAGGGCCGACAGGATGGCGTGTAGTTCCGCTGCTGTTGTTGTTACGCTCTTGCGGAGGCTAGAATTGTAGGTGATGTTGTTGTTAAGGTTCAGGAATCCTATCCCTGTGCCAAAGAGATTTTTGGCTGCATCGGTCACCAGTATCAGGGCATTTTGTTTTTTGAGGTTATGTGTATACTTCTTGAAGGTAAGGTTGGGTTTTGTTTGGTTGTGGGTATGGAGGAAGGAGGACGTTGTTGAGAACGGTGTGGTGAACAGGTTAGCTGGTCTTTTAGTCCGGTGAGTTGGGTTGAGCTTTCTCAGGTGGTGATTAAATTTGTGGAGGATGTAATTGTAGCTGCTTTTGTGGACTGGATCCTGTTCAGTCCATGTTGGTCTGAAAGTGTTGTTGACAATTTGTTTACCTAATTCTTTCGCCGTTAGTAGAGCTGCTCTATCTATAGATTGATGTTCGGATGCCATGTTAAAAGCATAGAGGTTGGGTGTGCTAGGGGGTAAGCCTAGGCATTGCTTGAGAATCTTAGCTTTGAGCCTGTCCATGGTATTGAATAAGTATGCTGGCGCATGTGCCATTGTAGTTAGTCCGTATTCTATTTTGGGCCTGACTAATGATTTGAAAAGATTTAGAGCCAAGGTGGGGCTAAAGGGATTTGTGGGTCTGTTCAGATATTTTATTATGTTGCCTATGTTGTTAAAGGTTTGGATGTGTTCTTCCTGTGTTCTAAAGGTTAGATTTTTATTTAGATTGATGCCTAGGTATTTTATGCTATTGCTCCATTTGATTTGGGTGTTATTGTGTTTGAAAATTATATCTGTGTTCCTACTATAGTGGAAATTAATGGCTTGTATTTTGTCCGGGTTGAAGGGTAGCTTGAGGTTGTCACTCATTGTGGAGAAGAGATTTAGTTTGAGTTGAAGTAGGTTAATCGTGTGCTTTAAATTAGTTCCCTCAGTTAGAATGAGGAAGTCATCAGCATATTGTAGAAGAGTTGTGTTGCTGTCAGAGATATTGTGCAGTTTGGAAGTGTATATATTGAAAAGAAGTGGGCTCAAGACGTCACCTTGTGACAGACCATTAGAGATTGTCGTGTGTTGTTGGTTGAGGTGGAGTATTCTTTCTTTATATAGATTTATGATCCATGAGGTGTATGTTTTTGGGATGTTGAGATCTGAAAGAAGTTTGTTCAGGATCTGTAGGTCGACTTTCTCATATGCATTTGAAAAATCTATAACACAGGCAGTTTTGAAGGGGAAAGTGGATTTGTTTTCAAGATTTTGTAAAAGGGTGTTAAAGCATGTTGTCGAGGATTTGTTTTTTGTGTAAGCAAAAGTAAGAGTTGGTAGTGGATTTGTGTTTATTAGGTGTGTTTCGATTCTTTGTTTTATAAGTTTATTTATGATTTTAATGGGAACACTGAGGAGGGATATGGGTCTATAGTTGCTGAGGTCTTCTAGATTTCTATTGGGTTTGGGAACGGGAACGATTCTGATATGCCTTCCTGATGTGGGTATGTCACATCTATTGACTGCATCATTAATAGCCTGTAAAAGATTATTCGGGTGATGTGTGAGTAAGGCTTTAATTAGATTGTAATTAATGTTATCAAGACCAGGGGTTGTGGATTTACGTTTCTCATTTATAACATTATTGAGTTCTTCCTGTTCGAAGTCTGGTGGGTGTTCCAGTGGATTGTGTGGCATCATGTTTAAGGTGTTATCAGGGTGGTGCTTTGATTTAATCATGTTGAGGTAGGTTTGGGTCTGGTCCTCATCAAGGTTGTATCGTGAGGGGGGTTCTTTATTATTCCTGATACTGTTGATAAATCTCCAGAAGTTATTTATGTTTCCGCTGCCTCTGATTTGTTCTAGTTTGTCTGTCCAGCTTCTCTGCTTGGCCTCTTTGGATCTTTGCCTCCAGTTTGTTTTTGCCTCGTGGAGAATTGCCCAGTTGGCATTAGATTTGAGTCTGTTGTAATTTAGTAGTGCCTTATTTTTTATTTTCCAGAGCCTTGCTAAATCCTTGGACCACCAGTGTTTGGGTGTGTGCTTGTATCTTATCGTGTTTGAGTTTAGGTCTATTAGGTGGCTTAGTTTATCGTAAATATTATTGAGGTTTGGTGAAAAAGGGGTTTTATTTATTTCTTGAGCGATGTTCCTATATTTGATTTTCTTGGTGTTTGAAATGGGTGTACTGGGCAAGCAGATTTTAATTGTTATATGATTACTGTTGCTGATGTGTTCTTTGTCTTCCATCCAGAGGATATTGTTCCTATTCATGTTACTAAGAGTTATATCCGGCGCTGACTGTAGAATTTTTCCGTTCTTGTTTGTTGTTTTATAAGTGTATATGCCAGTGTTCAATGTTTTGAGGTTGTGTTCCGTCATCTAACTTTTCAGAATTCTGCCTTTGGCATTGTTAAGATGATCTCCCCATGCCTTGTTTCTTGCGTTTAGATCTCCTCCGATGAGTATGTCTTTGGTGTAGTCTAAGATGGTGGAAAGCTTGTCTAATTCTTCTTTGAAAAATTGGGTATTGATCGAGGGGGGAGCATATAGGGATGCTAAAATTATGTTGTGTTTAAGGTTTAGGGTCTGGATTACTACATTTTCTATACGACTGTTCGTATGGATCTGTCTAAACTTAATGTCCTTTCTGATTAATATTACAACTCCTCCTCCTATGTTGTTGTCTCTGGTTTTGAAGATTATATTGTAGTTGGTAAACTTCATATTAATATTGAAATTACTGAGTATTTCTTGTAGGGGTGCGAAGGCTATGTTATTCTTGTATAAGTAGTATTCTAGATTGTCCTTGTGCTTGTTGATACTTTGGATGTTTAGTTGTAAAATGTCATGTGTTAGATGATAATGTTGTTGTTACTCTTTCTTGTGTTACTTTTCTCATTACCAGAGTTGGCGAGGTATTTCTGTAGTGTTTTTACCCATGTTTGAACACTAGTTATGAGTAAGTCCTCGTTTTCTTTGTTGTCTCCGGTATTTCTGTTAATTTCCTCTACCATCTTTCCTAGGAGTTTTTCCAATTCAGTGGTTTTGTGTGGGTTACATGTAATGGGTTTGTTTGGTATGGTGAGAGTTTCAGTAGAGGGGAAACTATTTGTAACGATGTTTCTTGATGTGTTGGGTTTATTGTTTATGCCAGCGATTTGGGCAAAGGAGCTTTTGAATAGTACCTTTTGCGTGTCCTGTTGGGGGTTTCTGGTATTGTGTCTTTCCGCGTTCGTTAGACTGGGGAAGTTGGTTTCATTAAGGTCCACTACATCTAAACCCGCAAATTTGTTTCTGTTGATAATAACTCTTGCTTTTCTGTTTGTGATGTTCAGGATAGAGTTAACATCTATTTCTTGTTTATATGCTACCCATTTGGGGCATCTTTGATGTGTTGCTTCGTGCTCCTCGCTCTTACATAATACACACATGATCTTTGTGCATTTGTTGTCGCAATCGTCCGCACCACATTTAAGGCAGGTTTTCTTTTTGTTTTTGCAAAACTGCGCCGAGTGACCTAGGAGGCCGCAGTTTGTACATTGTCTTGGTCGAAATTTAAAGTAGCTAACTTTGCTTATTATGTATTCGAATTTCAGAGAGTCCGGGAGGTCAGTTCCTGCGAAGGTTATCTTCAGTGTTGTGGTTGGTATAAATTTGTTAGGGTCGTTTCTATTTCTGGTATTCAGCCTTTGTGCTTGTAGAATCTTTATATTTTCTAATAGAATTCCCATTCTATTGCAAGGCTTAGCTGAGTTTACTATCTCATCTGTGTTAATTTCGTGCGGGATGTCTCTGATGACTCCATATCTGTAAACGAAATAGCCGGGGATAAAGGCTCTGAGGTTGTATTCTTTCAACTTGGTGTTGTCGACAGCATTGTTTGCTTCTGTAGCAGTTTCAAAGATTACCCTGAGCCTATTGAACCCAGCTTGCTTAACATCTTTAATGCCTTGGATGTTTAAGCTTTTGTTGTATACGAACATCTTCATTGGGGTTAGTCTAACCCTGTCACCATTTATATCAACACTATCGATGAGGATTGCAAAGGATTTACCTTTCGCATCGGGTTGATATTTATTGACTTTCATGTTGGCTAGCGGGGCTTGAGATGGTGTGGCACGTGGTATGTCTTCAGAGGGGTTTGAGTACAAGGATGTGTTATTTGGTACAAAGCTTTTCAACTCTCCCTTGCTTTTTGTATTTCCGTTGTTTTCAACTAATCTTCTTTTTTTGAGGGTTTTGGTGTTAGGGTCCCCTGGGTCTGGGGGTCTATCCTCATAGTTTTCTTCCATGTCGCAGTTCACAGAATGAAATGTTAAGGGGCTAGATGTATGCTATATTATGCTCGCCAATTGTTCACTTCACTTAAGAAAGTAAAAGGGTACTCACTGTTCTTTTCCTTTGTGAAAGTATTCCAGTATGTCAGTCAAAGTCCAAAGATCGTTATTACGCCAGGAACCAAGATATGGCGTTCGTAGGATTCTGAGAAAAACAATAGATGCTCGGGGAAAACCCTTCACTTCACTGATCTGAATACGTCCTTCCACTAACACGTTCCACATAGGAATGCATTTAAAACATCACCAATTTGACATTTGTCATATGAACATTATTCTTCCTCGCATCGCGTGCATTGTAAATTGAATGTGTTGCGCCGCGGCGTACGAGAATCGCATCGCGCTCTCGCATCACTGTCTTGCAGTATTGTATTTCGGCCTTAATTCAAGCCGAAATATGTAACAGTTGTTTCATTTTCACATAAGTAATAGTGTTACCATGAGGAACAAATAATTTTACGAATAAATTTCAATGGTACAAATAATTTTTTGAAAATGATTTTTGTTTACAAATCGATTGTTTTAAATAAATTAATTTATATAAATTAATTATAAATTAATTTATATAAATTTATGTAAGTGGGCGATATGTGGGCATTAATGTGGGCCTCGCTTTCTTTGTGAGAGCTTTGAATCATCAGCTATATCAAGTCTTTGGGAAATCAATCCTTGCATCAAATCTTTGGGTAATGTGTCTGTCATTGGCTAACATGAAAAGGATGCAGAGTCAGTTAAAAGCAAACAGAGTTAATTTTTGCTTATTTGGGAGTCTATGCTTTCATAAGCCGATATGGCCCGTTTTTCGGTGTCAAGATTATAGACAGCTCTTTGTAGGCCAATACGGTACCTTTGCTACACGGTGCAAAGGGAAGGGTGATTTCTCTGATAGTAATCCCTCTCCATTCTACAGATTCCTTGAAAATAAGGGATTTCTCTAAGCTAAAAGCTACGCTAGGCGTGACCAAAGAGGTCAAATTAAAAGTTATGTGACAAGCAATTGCAGGCTAGGTACTGGCTAGACTGGAAGTTTGACACTCAGACTCGAGTGAACGAATCGCAAGCTGGTATCCGTTTGAAAAGGATTAATGACGGGATCAATATCGAGCGGATGTCTTACCTTACCGCATCTAAGGTTGAGGATAAAACACAGGAATCGCAGATCCTTTCCGATATGGTCGAAGAAAATTACTCAAGAAGTTTCCATTGGCTGTATATAAAATATCTCTCAGGAGTGAAAAGCCTTGAGCCTTCGTGCTTGCTCCAATGAACAACACTGGTGTCCTCTTCAGAGGACAATCCTGTGAGTGCTATGCTCAATATCAGAACCTAGTTTCTATTGATTATCCTGGGGGATGTTCTCAATGAAACCTTTAGGGGCTTCTGTAGGACCCTTCTTCAAGCTGTCTGATGCAATTTGTTAAAATTGTTGCAAGATACCAGTTAGACGCCTGGACACGTTTGAGGTATTCCACTGGAAACCATATCTGTATTTTGGTGCTTGCTTTACTAGGTACTTCCTTTTTTTCAGTTATCGATTGAAACGCTATTTATTCGCTGGAATAGATTAATCATCTGTAATCAGGGCGGAATTACTATGTGATTACTATGCTGGCTTGCATATCCTGCGTTGTCAACCTTAAAAATAACGGGATTACACCATTAAAAATGGCGAACTTTGGTCAACAATCTCGGCAGATGATTTGTCTGAGTTATACGTGAAGAATCAATATTTTAGTGAAAAGAATAGTGAAATATTTCGAAAATTTTCAAAAGGATATGTGAAAATCTACACCTACAACGTCTCTTTAGTACGGACGCAAGGCTAAGTAGAAACACGAGCACAAGTTATTTAAAAGACGTTAAATTTCGAATAAGTACCTTAAACCAGACTTTTTTTTATTTGTTCAATATTTAGCTTATCCATTGTCTGCAATGGGAAAACAATCAAGTGAATGGAAAAGGATAAAACATTAGCCAGCGCCCATACGTTTCATCAAGCGAATGTTGAAGCAATTTTATTGATTGATTGTCGCATGTACAGAACAGATTTGCTCTTCACTATACACTTAACCACTTTCTTCGTACATATCCTTGCCATAAACTTTTACACACCGACATCAATTTAACGCTTTCAAGTGCGAACAAAATGCGACAAGGAATGGGCAACTGAACACCGATAAATTTTCTCGCTTCCAACGAATTCCTTTTTCATCCTATTTCAACACGTTCATTTTCTACGACAACTTCCCAATGTTGGTGGATTTAGAACTGACTACAGCAAGTAGACCAAGTGAACTAGGAAGTGGAGTTGGTGATTTCGAGATACCGCTTCCTCTTTATTTTTGCTTTCTTCCATGAATCCTCACCTCTGCACTGCTTCCTAGTTATCGCCTTTGACAGAGATCTAATTCAACGCCACTCTATCATTCTTTCTTTGATGCCTTCAATGTCTCTTATGTAGTAAAGGTTTGTCTTCGGAATTGTTGTTGGGATTCTTTATAGTTTTCTTTTACTCTTCCTGCGTGCAGTCTTTTCCTCGGGGTAGCAGTTTATATCGGCTGGTTTTTTTTTCCTTTCTTGCAAGGGCGTTTATAAGGATTTACGAACGTGGTAGACGTTCCAAGTGGTTATATTTCATTTCAAACTTTTGTTTATTGAACTTGAGGCTGCGTTCGGAGATCAATTTTTTTTAATATTAAACATTCTTGGATTTTCAAAGACCATACAACCGTTTTGTTGGCAATCCGTGCGTGAATGTGGAAAAGGACATTTTTATTGTTCAGTTAAATAACGAGTAAATCGATTGGCTTTTATTACTTTTGCGGAATAAGCACGTGATTTTCAATAAAACGTTGCAGACATGAAAACGCTTAAATTTTTCCCGAATAGACAAATTATTTTCATTCGATAAGTTATCCTGAAAAATGGTCGTCCTAAGAAATGACAAAAGAATATTATCTCGTACCACGCCCGTATCGTCTATAGATTTGAAACGAGACGAGAGAATGAAGGCGAGAAAAGAGGGAAGAAAGATAGGTTGAAGCAAGTGTGTATGCAGAGGGTGACGCCCAGAGTGTATTTAGAGAGTGTCATGTCTTAACAAACTGCAGAAGATGAACAAGGTCAAGCTAACGTACGTGGTTGAAAGTAGAATTCCTGTTTTTATTGCCTATTTAGTACCAATGCGAGTCGAAAGTACTCAAAGCGTTAAAAACGTTGAATTTTAACAGGCTTTCATTGCGATTGTCAAGGTATAGCTGTGATTTAAGGATAATGCTTTCAAATCAGGAATAAATAAAGTTATATTATCCCAGATTATTTGGTTTCTTTTGATCAGGCAATAAGTCCTTGTGGCAGAAAAGGTGGGTCGACTTTTATTCAGTGTAAAACGATGCTTGAGTTTGAGCTCTAAGCGATTTATTCTTCCAATTATTTCAATGAATGAGCCTTAAGTTTCCTGGTTGTTTTTTGTTACTGGAGACAATTTCTCGTTTTCTTTCTAACTGGAAGGATCACGTCTCGTACTTGAAAGAACAAGAGAAAAGCAAAGCTCGATTTCGATGGCTAGAGAAGAGTGTTAGATAAATCATTCGTTTTCAATCATCAGCCGGCTACCAATTTCCAGGACTATTTTTAAATCAACTGGCTAACGTATATTCGCTCCTGCATTGTGTCATACCACAGAATATTCTAAAGGAAAATAAATAATGTACTCTTGGAAGCATAAATATGGTAAAAATTACCGTAAATATAGAAAGATCAAACATAAATTTAGTTATATAAAACTCCCCCAAACACTTCTTTTTACTCCAAGTCATTTTATCCTCCTGGCTGAATTTGATAAAGGACCATGCCATTATCTGGAATGAAATTTCTACTCGACGAGACCAGCACGAGAACTTAAAGTAGACGTCGTCGTTCTACTGACCATATTTGACAAGTTGACAAGGACACTAGTATGGGATGTTAGTTGAAGTAGAGATAATGGGTACAGTGAAGAAGAAGTGGAAAGCAAGACAAATCGAGTGCCATGTAAAAAACTATCCTATAAAACTGGTGGCCAAGAGTAACGTTTATACTTTGCGCAGCTCAGTAAACTTTACACATACATGCACAAACTGAGTGTTAAGTTTTTCATCAAACATGGAAGTAAATATGTATATAGCGGAATGTAAGCATACAAGAAAACTCGAAGGAAGTTTTTTTTTGTAATTGCTCTGTGGTGCCGAGATTTATCTGATATTTTAGCTTAATTTTCTTTGTTTGTATTTGAAAAATATTTTAACATATTCTGAAAATCTGCAAATATATTTCATGTGAAGTGAAAATTCAAATAGAATCCTAGAAAAACCTTAGATTTTCGACAAGGACTCAACCTTTTTGCTAACCAGGGCTTGACCTTTGATAGACGAACGACTTATTAACAGTAGAATAAGGTTTTCAATATTTTCGTTTATTTCAATTATTATCTCTTGCAATTATTCTGTCATAAACTTCAGGACTTCTCTTGTGCTGCGACCTCAAAAAAAAAAATCGTATCATTTCAGTACTTTCACCATCAGTTCTTTTGTACTACAAAGATTTCAACACGCCCTCCGTGCCCTAAACACGCCCTCAGTGTACTGTCTGTCAACTGAAATAAAGTCAAAATGATTTGCCGAAAAAAGGAGTGTCGAGGCCCAGCGTACGCAGACATAGGAAATGGCATAAGTAATGTCAGCAGGTTGTAAGATAGTGAGCAAATATCGTCAGCAGTAAAGGTAGCCAGTGGCATGAATTAAAGGACGACATGAAGAGATACGCTTGGCGGTTGGACTACAAATTCGTAACGTAGAAGGTCGGTACCACAAACCACCACTCTTTTGCGAAACTTAAAAGGAAGACCATATTGTTCAGGCTCTCATTGCTCAGGTTCAGGCTACCTATCCAGTTAAACCCCTTGTCAGATGCGCTGATTAAAAACTACGATTAAAAGAATTTTGGCATCATTTTGTACCCGTTGACAGAACATGGTTCCACTGGTACATACCAGAGACCAACAGTTGAAACAGAGAACTTCTACCGGCGAACTTCTCCTTCTGAAGATGAATGAACGAGCTGAAGATGGCTGTATGCAGCCGAAACGCGTCCCCGAGACCCACAAAGCAAGGCCCGGCGGACCCAAGCCACCCAGAATATTATACTTAATCATGTTTTTATGAAACCTTTTCCTGTTTTCCTTGATACTTCGCCGAATTGATTTCAGATCTTTAGTTTCCCTCTTTAGCATTCAACAGTGATCTGCAAGGATAGTGACATCCCATCTTCCTTGGTACCATCTCTCAATATCACGCACATCCTGGTGAAACAGCTCCCTCTGTTCTTTACTGTAAGTTCCCAAGGTTACATGAAATTAGTCTATGTGGGAGTGTAATAAATGGACCTTCAAGCTCTTGTTGCAGCCTTAAGCTTCGTATGCTGCTTGCATCCGTTGACCAATGGTTTTGTAGTTAGGATCTTTAGTATTTCCCAAAAACTTTCACACTACATACCCAAGCTACTTTTTCCATCTTCTTCATGCTTTCAACAAAGAGGGTGTCGGTTAAAAATTTACGTATGTCGGTGCCAGTGGAAACTCCCTCTTTCAACTTTGCTTCTGATAGCTTCGGGAGTTTTGTACATAGATAATTAATACAGTCCTCATCCCTTTGTAACGATTTTAAAAATTGTTTCGTCAAGCTCAATTTTATACGGAGAGGGGGCAACGAAACCTTTTCTGGTGGTACCAAAGTAATATTGAAAATATTTTTCTCTTCAAGTTTTAAAGTTTCTCGGGATGATCAATTACTTTTAGTCCAGTGCTGTTTTATGGCTCTACTATCCCACAAGCATAAGAAGCATTGGTATTAAGTATGACCTGCCTGCTGACCTAAAAACAGCGTGGATATTTTGAAGTCTCCACAGACCATTGATGGTCCTAATGTTTGATATTTTTCCATTATAATGGCCAAATCGTTACAGTTTTCTTCCATATGCATAGAATGCCCCTTCGGAAGCGATGCCAATTTATTTCCATTGTGCCATAATACAACCTAAAGACTAGTTTTGGATGAATCAATGAATAAGCGCCGTTTAGATGAGTCATATCAAAGCAATGAATGGGTCCTTCCACACCGTTCCTTCCTTTGAGAAAAACTAGGTAAATTCTTTTTCCCATTGTCTGTACCATGAAAATGAGGTAACATATGATAAAAGGTTTTTAGTTTTTAATCTGGTGTCTAACAATTTACATCTCTTACTAGATCATTAAGCTCACTTTGAGAAAATAGGAGAGGCCTTTCATCTTCGTCTAAAGAAAAAACTGAGCTTGATACACCCTGAGAAGGTAATGTGACTTCGTCCTCAAACTCACTCGCGTCCAATTCAACTGGAGTTCATCCAATCTGGAAGGTGGCTGTGGAATAGGTATTTCAGAGCTATGCGGCACTGGACGTATAGCTGAGTCAAGGATAGGGTAACTTATGGCTCTTGTGTTTCTTTGAATTCAATCCTTTAACGTCAACTGAATAGAAGTAGGAATCAGTGGTTTGTTTTTTTCTGATCCCGCTATATCATAGGAATTCCATATCGAAATGCATTTTTATTACCCTTAAACCACAAACGAAAATCTTCTTCACATTTGCTACACACCTTGTGCGGGGCCCATGGTTTATCCTGATCACCAAGTTTTCATTTAAAGTATGCAAAATACATTTTCCTTACAAAATCACTTATGCTTCTTTGCTAACTATTAATAGTGTATTCACCACAGATATAACAAAAACTGCTTGGAGAAATAACACAACATCTTGTAGCTATGACTAGACAGAAACAACAGGACTATTCACTTGCACAGCTGTATGTCTACTGAGAGTTTCTGTTCATTTGACTTGTCGCAATAAGATTGTTTGCATTTGCTTCTAGTGCCCAGGAATTCAATTTAAAACCTGCTCAGCCTCAACAGCCAAATTCCCCATTTATCAATTAAAAGCGCTTCAACGTGAATGAAAACGATCTCTGAACTTCTTAACACAAAATCTTCTGTGCCGTACAACCTTTGTAGGTTGAGTATTTATCGGACCGCTCTCATACATCAAGCAAATGCAATACAAAAATTTCAACTTTTTTCGACCCTGACAGATATATATAACCCATTGAACGCATTCAGTTTCTCATTTTTTGTCGCATTATTTTTCGCTAAGTTGGAAAAACGCCCATAATAATATAATGTACCATATACCGACAGATATAGGTAATCTACATTTAAAAACTATCAAATTATCCACTTTATCTAGCTTATTGCATTTTGAACTAATTATGGAAGTTCATACAAAAATTTGATTAAAATCAAACTTGGATGATCCTTTTCATTATTTCAACCATTGTTTTAATATTGATTGTCAATTATTGAAAATATTCGCACGACCGTTTCCTAAACAACTTCAATTAGTCAAATATGGCATTTTGCCAATATCTTTGTTTCCATTCGATTAAAGGGAAATGCATTTATGAATAAATTTATTGAAATACATATGTGAGCATGCATGTTTACAAAACCTGTGCGCAAATTTCGAACCAACAAATTTCAACTCATGTGAGAATCAATTAAGCATGTGAAAATGTTCAACGAATTGCAAATGCATGAGTGCAATTGATTGGAAAGATCTTTCTATATGCATTAATCTGATAATAGTTAGATTGCAGATGATGATGAGAATCTGCGGATGGAATTTGCATTCTGACAGGATATTTGAATTCAACCTGCACATCACTCCCAACGAATGAAAGGAGCACTAAGTATGCTACCATTTTCGCTGGGCTAGCATTCGTGTGTCCTTGTTTATGCACAAATTATTCTCCACGAGCAAGTATATGAATTCTGATTGATAGCGCGGTTGCTCGTCTCTGTGTCTTTGCTGAAGTGTTTTCGGAAGCATCCTCATCATATTATGAATAGGAGCTTCCAATTAACTGATAAAATAATTTGGGAAACAGAGCAAGCCCAAAAAAATCTGGTAAAAATATTTTTTTTACTCGAGATACGATCAAGTCATTTACTGCAGAGGAAGCGCTTCTCAACAATGTTTAATAGGAAATCTTGACAGCATTGACCATTTCTGTGCTCCTTCTAAAAGCCATCAATCTTTCCATTCCATTACCATTGTAGGAACTATAGCAAACAGTTTGCTTATATTCAGAGAAGGACACTCGAAAGACCGAAGATAATCGAATTGCAGTATTGACTTCCCAGATCAACAACGCGCTAATAACGATTCAATGAATTGAGAATTGACAAAGCAGTCGCAACTTACTCCTGAGCAGCTGCGAAAACGACAGGTGGGACCAGTCCACCAACGACGCATTAAAGGGAAACTTACTCTAGCAAAGGGACGAAGGAAAGACTAAGATTTGGCAGGTGGCGTTTTACCTTCGCCGAAAATTGCTTCCTGCTAGGACAAAGGAAAATTTTGGATTGTGTGACGTATTTTCAAAAAAAAAAAATTAAAATAATAATATAAATAATGAATAATAATCATTACAATTAATTAACTGTAGCAACAGATAGGTCGCACCTGCAACCAAAACAAAAGAACAAGGTTAAGAGACAGGTTTTTTTGAAAATATAAAGGCCACGTAATGGCGGCCGAAGGAAGTTACTTTCAACCGATTTGCTCACCGCACGGGCGTTGGGGTTATAGGACATTATGAAAGCTTTGATCCTTCTACGTCACACACAAACATACGGAATATTCTTATTGGTTCATTTAAAAAAAATGTTAATGGAAATATAGTAAATAAATAGATGTGATTAAATAAAGGCAAGTAAAAATATAATATTCAATTTACATGAATCCAGCTGCGCTAATTCTGACCACCTTTGCTTGATTGCGGGACTTCACTTGAGCGTATGGATTCTGCTGCGTTGATTCTGAATTATTCTATATTTATCGAAACTTCACAATTCTGGATTATTCTCCATTTATCGATACTTCACGATTCTGGCTTTGTCTAATTACTCAACATTTTACCAACTTTCTTATAGCTAGTTGTTCACAACAAACAAGGGAATCATATTGACTGAAAATTTTTCTTATAAGCGTTCCCAGGAATTTTTATTTGTTGTTTTTCTGACGCTTTTTTCACACTTTGTGAAACTTTTTTTACTGAGACTTTTTTTCATTGTAATGTTTGTTTTTATGTCGCCTGCACAATGGAATACGTAACAATTGGTGGTAGACCAATTATGACAAAGTTGACGACGGCTGACAAAGTTCTCCAATGTATCTCCACGGTTGAATTTCGCGTAAATAGATGCAGGTATACGGTACTTTTAGGCAAAATCGACTACTTTGTGTACTCGATGCTAATTTTAGAACTTTTGTTATGCGTCCAGGGACCCGCAGGAACGCCAACTTCCGTCGGGTTAACTGGCATCAGAATTTAATAAGTCTTGCCTTATGGGTGAAACTCCTCCGAGTCAGATCTATCAATCCAACAGGATCTCTACTAAGAGTCATCCAGTGTACGTCAGCAGGCGATCGAATGCCGAAGTTCTCGCAGTGACCTAGTCTGATCTGATTTGATGGTAAAGGCAATCTTTTTGTCATTTTTCATTCCGAGTAATATGATCATCAGGTTGAAATTGACGATGATATCATCAATCTGGATGGTAACAATCATAGCGATCCGCTTTTTAGCCAATAGGACCGCCACTCGATGATTGGACGCAGCACCATGGCCATGTTAACACCGGTCGTAATTTGTACAACCGTTCAAACTCGTTGTCTCAAAAGCATATCGATCTTTAAGGTCATATCAATATTGAAGATTTCTGTACTTTCAAAGACTCTTCCGTAGAGGTGAAAGTGTCGGGAGAATTAAATAAAATGTTCGCGTCAAATGAAGCGCAATCTGTCTAGAGTGACGGTTGTGTCCTTCAGATCTCCGAATCGTGTTAACCATCTCCATGATAGCGTAGATTGTAAATGTTCTAATTCTAAAGCAATAGACCTGAAATCAGAGATCTTCTCCGGTGTGGATTGCGTAGGTGTGCTTGCCTCTGATCAGCTCACCAAACGCATTTGCCGAGTTGTCCAAGATGCATTAAAACAGTCTTCCAAATGTAGCTCCAGGTTCGGTTTTCCCTGTCTGATCACCATAAGCTTCACCGGGGTCTCCAGAATCTTGGTAATACCCCACTTTCTTCTGGTTGGCGTTGAATTGTTTAAGGTACGTGTTCGAAATACAACTTTAAAAAAACGTGAAGTTTGGGACGTTTTTCCCTCGTCACCCGTTATATATTAATGTCAAACTTTTGATAAAATATTATTTTACTCATTAGCAGTGCAAAAAAATATTGTTTTTTATTTATCGTTTTATATAATTTGATAGAGAGATCCACTGTCGAAACCACTTTTCTCATGAGAGACAAAGGATCGCCGGACGTTTCAAAGGAGAAAGTTTCTGACACAGGAATCCTGCAACGAAAACAGATATTTAGCTCAAAAAATAGCGACTGGCTTAGAAAAAACTTTCAAAGTTTCTTTTTTTTGTGTCACTTTTTCTTACTATATTTACCCCTTCCCCAAAATTTTGAATAATGGGTATCTCTGTGAGACAGTCTAATCAACAAATTTTCAAATTTTCATGGAAAACTGTCGCATCAATCTAGACATTAACTGTCCGACATATGAAATAATGAAATTTGGAGCAAAACCTTCTTGAGAGCTTTTTTCGTTATTTACTACTTATTTACTACTATTTACTACTGATTTTTTAGCTTAGTATAAATCGGCTTAGACAATCTAGAAGAGTGCCCTCGTCAACGTATGCTTGCTCTTCCATTTGCTTGGCTTTTAGGCTCTCAAAACAGCCTTCCCTTGCAGCTTTCTGCGTCACCTTTTCAGCTATCATCAGATCTTCTCTTCGTCCTTATGCAGTACATAATTGTTGATTAGCATACAAATTTTGTAACCCAGGATCGTCATAATTTTCAAAAGGGGCACATGATCTTCTTCAAATATAGATAGTGAAACATCTACAGCATGTTCCACCGCATCCTTGCCAATAAACTTAGGTATTGGAACTATGACCCAAAAAGTCTTGTTGTAGCACTCATTACCGGTTTTGATCTTTTTTCCAGGCATCGAGTAAGTATATCCGCATTGGTTAGCTTTTGTAACATTAGTTTTATATACTCTTGTATTTCTAGATTTAGAATGAGGTTGTGTTTTGCAATCTGAAACACTTTGCTTAAAGGGTTGACGTATCAGGTCCTGGCACCAGTTTGGATTGCAATACTGGTGTTTTGGAACTTCGTTGGGTCAAAATGGGGTGGTATAAGCCGGTACATAATTCTCTTGTTATTTCAGCTAGTTATCAGGATATAGTAACAAAACTACTAATTGATTGACATTTTCTTCATTGCTTCACCCATCAAAAAGAGGGTTTCGGGCGTGTCTTATCTTACGCATTAATTTTCCCTAATTTTTGAACTTTTTTTTAGTTCAGTGTTGTTTCGTTCAAATCTTTTTGCCTTCTGTTCCCGCTCTAATTTCTCTTCGACTGCAGCACTTCGGTCGAATTCTCGAATTAACCGATGGTCTTTCGATCTTTCGGAGTCTTGATCGCTCTCTACATTTTTTCTGCGCTAAAGGACAATCCAGTAGATTCCCATCAATTGAAGCTTCAAATTGGATGGTGTGCACAGGAAAAAAAGTAATGCGATGGCATGGTATTTTTTGTCTGTTTCAACGTGTTCAAGTCACCAAGGAGCCGGGGCGACTAGTTTGTATTCTTGTTCTCAAGAATCCTTTTCACGTCTTTATCAAAGTTCTGCTAACAGCAGGCAGTTTTCTTGATAATCATACTGTGAAGAAGCTTCATTTGCAATCCGTTTTAAAAATTTTCTTTTTAAATCGCTTGATCTTCTTTAATCTTACGTTACGATTTTTTATTTACTTCCGTCCTTCGCCGTTAGATTTCCTTAGACGTTAGGCACGGTGTTGCTTGCGACTATCCCTTTGTTTTTAAGTAGATTCTACTGATTTCGAGCACAAGATACGGTTCCCACGTTGTTTTCTTCTTAGGACAGGAGTCCGAAGCAGACAGGGTCACCAGACTTCCTTCCTTGAAGTAACTTGGCATAGGGTCATGCCGCTAAAGAACACATCGGTAATTCGTTCATGATTAACTTCTCTTATGTTCCATCCTTTGGACGGAGGTTGGATTACTGCACACCCAGAAGTATTGTCTCTGATCTTGAGTTCTATGTCGCGATAACCATCCACTGCATCCACTAACCATCCTGCAACCTACAGGCGGTCCTGAGGTGCCTACAAAGAATGCTGAAGCAAATCTAACGCCCAAAATCATACCCTCAAACCCACTCAGGAGGGGAGTTATTGTATATTGCCTCCATTCATTAGAAAATTGCATCTTTGTCAGGTAATTTCGAGGAATTACCGGACTCCGCAATCAGTTTGAGGCATTTGTAATCGGTACCAGCAGAAATCTGAACATTTATGTTAAAGAGAGCATCCTACACTGACGTTTTGAAGGTGAGTACCACATGAGTACAAGACCATCAGCCCTGACGTGGCTCTGAACTCATGAAGCACGCTTTTCCGCTCGTTGATGGTTGCAGTAAAAGATTGGTATTCTTCCTCCTTCGACTGTTCCTTTGCCACAAACAGTAAACAGGGGACAAACAGTCCCCTGAAGTTCAACACGATTGCGTTGAAGCAGTAACAACAGCTTGCTTTTGACGTGTGTAGTGCTTCTTTAAATACTAGAATCTTTTTGCATTCAATTTTGTGCCCGGAAGTGTAGCACTATCTGATCCGAAGTAGTTCGAAAGGATCCCATCAAAATTCAGGTGTTCATCATCATATTGTCGGAACGTCCTCAGGTGACTCTCTCAAACTGACTATTCAATTTTACTTCTAACTATGTGAAGTATAGAGCGTTGTTTTGGAGTTTCTTTACAAATAGAAAAACTGGCTCAAAATACAGGGTACTTACCCCCTTCAAATGAGGCCCATCATTCAATGAAATCTACAGAGTGTCTGAGTGTGAGTCTCTTCTTTCAGCCTTTCTACAGCAGCGAACTTTAGAGCTCAAGAATTCGCCCACACCGCCCTGGTCCTTCATTCGTTTTACCTCAGGAAGAGTTTATCTGATGGCCTCTTTTACATCCCTGACTTCTGTGGCATACTGGAAATTTATATTATTTATGAAAAAACCATTACTTGCAAAATTGAGCTTACAGCTTTTGTTGCATACCAGAACAATAAAGATACGTGTGACCAAACCCAGGCAACCTCTGTTTAGTTGCACATTCTGTCCTTGAGCCAGCTTCGATTTTCGGCGTACATATTTCTTCTTATTTCTGTTGTGACTTCAATAAAGGTCTTTTGCACTGCTTACAACAAGCCACTGATCTTTTTTCGCTAGCTTTTTTATAACTTCAGGCATAACCAGTGCATGTTGGCTTGGATTTCCCTCTTTGGAGTCAGTTCACTTTGAAGTGTGTTATTTTCTACTGATCTCTTTCTAACTGCTACAAGGGTTTTTTTACTGCTCACAAGGAGAGAAAAAGAATTTTTGAGCTGCAACTGCTTACATAAGCACTGCGTTTTTATAACTTATTACCCCTTGATCCTTTTGTTGAAAATTGCAGAAAATTGAGTTCAAGTCAGCTTCAATCTCCCCCTGGTTAGGGGCTGTTGAATAATTATTTCTGTTTACCTCGATCTTTCTCTTTTATTAGCTAATGAAAATTGTGATCCTTTTATACCACACACCGAGAAGGTTACTTTTAACCGTAGCTAAGACTCGTTGATTTTTTTCTTCACATTCTTCTTGACGTTTCTCTAACTGCGATGAAGTTTTCCCGAATTTTTAAGGCCGAACAGGAATTAGGCATCAGTTACTTCTGTCCTCCTCTGCTCGAAGATATTCTTCTCCTCTGTTCTGAGCAGTTCCTCGGTTCAGTTTGTTGTTTTCGGCTAAATTTCGGCTTTGTTACAGCTGACGGTACTGATCTTAAGTGCTGATCCTTATTGCTTCCAATGCTAGCTCTGTTCTATATGTGACTACCGACCGTCTCTGAGGTAGTGCGTATGAGGTTAGCTCGACCGGTCCCTCGCATTCCAATAATGTTTTTTTGAGGATTTTGAACCTAGGATTGCGCTGGGGAATCGAAAAAGTGAATAGTTTTAGACTCACAGTCTCATAAACGCAAAGCACTCGGTAGAGACCAACCGTTGTTTTTTGGCAGTTCTGTGGTTGTAGATTCTAGGATTTTTGACTTTTTGAAGTGGGGTCTGCTGCAGCTTTGGGCTACAAGCGAGCATCTATGCTTCCAAGGATAAATCAGTTGTTGCTGAACCATCTCATTAGAGGTCGGATGCTCTTATACTGAAGAATCCTTTGGTAGCGCATTTTGGTCCTAGTGCCTGGAGTAAAAGATACCCACCCATATCTTCTGATTTGTTATTTGTTGTCTTCGTATGTTCTTTGATTGTGCACACTGAGTGGTCCCGTCAGAAATCCAGATGGTCTTGCCCCTCTCCCTTAACCACGCCCAGTCAGCATCCTCGGGAAATATGAAAATATTAGTAATAATCATAACAATCAAATAGAAAACTGAATTATAATTTCATGCAAATTTTCTTTATGGTTCTCGAATAGCAGAAAATTTTCCTTTATATCCCACTACATCACTGCATGAACTTCTTCCATACATCGTCAGACCTGAACACTTATAAGGACATCATTAAATGCATTTTGCAATAAATCTCGAATTGAATTAGACTACGCGCATATCTACTACACACTTTTAGTGTCATCATGCTGTAAAAGCTTTTATCCTTCTTCCCGTAATAATTTTCACCATGATGCTAGCAAAGAGCTATAAACATTAGCGTTGTTATTATTACAGTTACTGCTGTTGCTCTTGCTGTTGCTTTTGTTGTGTTGTGACTAGTGTTGGTATAGTGCTATGTTGTTGACATTGTTGACACCTTCACCAGTCACAGCTTGAATTTAAGAAGCTTGTTTACACTCTCTGTAATTTCATTATCATTTTACGTACTCGCTTCGTGAGTGTTGTAAGGACGAGAAGTTGAATATGTTGGAATCTGAATTGTTCGAATAGGAGGCAGAGAAAGAATAGACAAGTGCGCGTAATACATTCATATGGAATCTTTATATATCCTGTGAATGAGTCATGGGAATTATATTTATTTGGTTGTTATTACGGCTTTTAATATAATAATTGTTAACACTGAATGAAGCGCGGTGTATCATGTATCAATTGGAAATTGAGGCTGGACAATATCAATATCCATAGTATCCTAGTAATTCAACCTTTTCCAAATAACCATTAAATGCGTTATCTTATGAATATCTTAGTCTTAAGAATCTCCTTTCCCTAATATGAATTGTAAATTGTCCCATGTAGTTGAAATTAAATGAAAAACAAATAAATTTCCGGAAAGAGAGATTCGATTAGCATAGTCTGCGTTTTCCAGACAGAAACGGCTATCAAAATTTTTTGGAAAGTTAGAAACGAACACGTTATCTTGATTTTTCCCGGTATTCTCGCAGCTGCCGTCCGAATACCGTCTTTTTTGAATCCCCTCTCTGTATAACACCTGTTTATTGTTTTCTAACGTTATCAACTCTCTCTTATGTTCTCAGTGTCGATTTGAATGTCAATAAGTATAGTTGTGTTTCGAATTAACGTCACGCTAGGTAAAAGGCAGTAAAAATTCGAAGCCGAAAAAAAAACATACGGCGAGTTGTTAAGAATTTGGTTGTAATCAGTATTCTACTTCATCTGCGAACAGGTTAACAGCTGATACCGATTTCGAAGTTCAAATTGAAGATAATTGTAGTTGTTCCATGTTCATATTCTCAACTGTTTCACTGCGCTTTCGAGCATGCTCAAGTGTAAGGATTTCAAGGAAAAATATTTTTGGACTTGGTTTTAAAATCAATATCACGTGTGAGTTTTGCTAAAGAAAATAAACATTCGTTTATTTCACAATAGTCGCATTATTTTCATTATGCGTCTAATTGGTGTTCGTCGCATGGATTGAAAATGCTTTATACTTTAATGGATCTTACATAAATTTTCAACAAAGGGACTTATTACTTCATTTTAGAAAACATAAAAAGCGTGATAAACGCTGTAGCCGATATCAGAATTAAAAAGCTGGCTAGGAGCTAAAACAAAAAATCTCCCAAAAAAATATTTCATCTGACTGTTTTGGGAAACGGAACTCCGTCAAAACGTGGCTTCAGTTCTTAAGTTGGATTTTCAACTTTGATTGGTAAATATATTCGCAAATTTACCATTATTTACGATTATCAAAAACATCTCAATCATGCAAAGTTATGAAGAAAAAACCACAAATTACGTCGATTTTGAAATTTAATATGAGAGCGAGCACAACAATGAATTTTCGGTAAATTATTAAGGAAGCTCTAGTAATATGGTGTTATAAGAATACTATAAATATGTGCAAAAACTCATAAACGTCACACTGCCACATATTTGTTCTATATGGGTGATAGACATTCCAAGTCTTTCACCAAGCCTTGCCAATTTCCACGGAGGCAATCTCATCGTCGAAGAGCTGCAGTTTCGAAATCTCAAAGAAGTCAACTTAAAAAAAGGCTGACAGATATGTGCAAATTATTGGGTATGGGAATAAGTTTCCCACGTTGTTAGACAGATGGCATTACAGATACTATTTTAGTGTCTGCTGTGGTAGTTGACTTTGAATTTGAAGTTATATGCGTTGATTACGAACGCAGTAGTCAACATTCCTTCAAAGCGTGCTCACCGTTTTTTTTCTCGTGTTGAAAATGTTGACTTTCATACCGAAGAAGCTGCATTTTCAGTAAGTTTTAGTTCAATATTTCATTCCCAAGAAAAGTGCTGCGGAAACTTATTGTGTAATGCGCGGTGTTAATGGTGATAATGCTCCATGTGAGACTACTTGCAGAGAGTCGTTTCGGCGTTTCAAAAATGGTGAATTTGACGTGACTGACAAAGATCGTGAAGGGGCACCGAAAAAGTTTGAAGATTCACAACTACGGGAAGTGTTGTATGATGATCCAAGTTGAAGCCTAGAAAAATTGTTGTAGGAATTAAATGTTGACAGATCTACCGTCGGTAAGCGCTTGTACGCCATGGGAATATTCCAAAAAGTTAGGACTTGGGTGTCGCATCAACTGAGAGAGAGGAACATCGAACGGCGTTTGTTGACATGATGCTTCTTCAACGACAAAAAGAAAGGGTTTCATGCATCGAATTCTGACAGAGGATAAGAAATGGATGTACTACGACAACCTTAAGCGACCAAAACATTGGATAATGCCAGCTGAACCAGGTCTATCGACGCAAAATTAGTATTTCAAGTATTTCAAGCTTCCAAGGTCTTGTTGTGCGTCTGGTGGGACCACAGTGACGTTATCTATTACGAACTCTGAACCATCTGTAACAATTACTGGGGATGTGTACCGGTGGTCACTCATCCGTCTGAATCGAGTTTTGATGAAAAAACGGCCAGAATCAAATGACAGACGTGACAAGTTGACTTTGCTGCATGAAAATGCAAGGTGACACATACCTAAGCCGGTCAAAAAATATTTGAACGGTGTGAAGTGGGAAATATTGCCCCATGCGCGGTATTCTTAAGACATTGCTCCTTCAGATTTCCACCTGTTCCGCTCCATGTAATCAGTCCTCATTGGATTTAGTTCTTATGAAGGCATAAAAAAATGATTCGATGACTGGATCGAATCGAAGGATTGGCCTAGGATTAAGCGTAGGAATCAATCTACTACTAGCAAGATTGGAGAAGGTTATATCTTCAAATATTGCATACTTTGAATGACTTGACGTTACTCTTTATTGTTGAAATAAACTAAATACTTTGTTTGAAAATGGCGGAAACTAATTCCCATACTCAATAAAAGAGCTAAAGTGTACGCAGAATAAATGCAGAGAGGGAAGAAAAAGCAATGAGGACAGAAGCTAACCAAAACGTAAAAAACCTCGTTAAAAAGAAAAATTGGTGCATCTATGTTAACACTGCGAAAAACAACGATTTGTCGGGAACACTTATGAAGAAAATTTCAATTAATTACAGTTTGGAATTATATAGATATCGTCATTAATTAGTTCAAGCAAAAGGAGAGGTATTGACCAGCTTTTATTATCTCATCGCTATTTCAAAAACATTGGTCTTACAATCCAGACTGCTACAAATCCTTGAAGGCTCAATTTGAAAACAAATAGTTCAAACACAATCCAGCTCTAAATCTAGATATACATTACAAAAAAAAAAAACTGGTGTGCTGGTAATGAGTAAAATAATATTGATTTGTTTGAAAGTTTGATATTAATATGTAACAAAGTTGGCGATGAAAAATCTCCCAAGTTTCATTGCTTTTTCCGATTTGTAATTCGAATCAGACCTAAATTAAAACTACGCATCGCGAAATTATTTTCAATGGAACTCTGGCTCATTTCACATCACTCCAAAAGCTCAATTCAGCTACTGGTGACGTAAACTATTGACGTGAGGCTTGAATGCTTGCAATATTGCAGAATCTAAACCAAAATAGAACAGAGAATCTCCCTGGAAAAGTTTACCAAAACGTACACCTTTGAATTATGCCAACAGGCGTCTCAACGGCTGGTGTATTTTTTGACATTTTAATGACTGCAATGACATTTTAAATCATTGGTTATTGGAATAAAGTGTGAAGTCACTATTTTTGTTTCGAATCGGGTGTGCAGGTGTAGCGAAAGAAAGAGCAGGATTTAAAGGAAATACCTTTTGAGTAACAACAAACCTTCTGGATTCTTGATAAAATAATAAGATGGGTTTAACGTATTTATTTTAATGTTAGACTACTTGTCAAATAAGTAGATAACTTAGTTGAAACCTTTATTGAGACTTTATACAAGCATGACATTCTCAACTGACTCATGGGCTAATCTTAACAGCGTCTATCAGCTGTTTTAGACACATCTGATTGAAAACTAGTGTAATTAGCAACTACTAATATATTATCTAAGCCAAGACTTGTCACGGGAGGAGTTTTGAGGAGTGAGAGACGAGTGAGTTCATGTCCCTTACTTGTCAGTAGATCTGCGCTGACGTTGTAGAGGAAGAAATTGAAGATATGCGTCCAAAAAATGATGGCTTAAGCTTTATTCTTCTAGTGAGGACTTCTAGTGTAGGAAGTTCGGCCCATGCCTAATAACAATGAATGATCAAAAGGGGCGTTACTTGCTAGCAAATTAATTTTTTAGTCTAAATTATTTATTAGCAATAAATAACAACTGATAATTGCTATTTAAAAACAACAGAAACAACTGATAATGACTGATTTTATCAGTCACACACCCAATACTATTATAAAAGTCAAATGTTCCTGATGAACACTGACAGTTGATGTTAAACTCATACAAAGGTAATTCGAATATGGCAGTTTTGAATTATTTTATCGTCAATGCGAAGCCCTTTAGTTTTGTTGATACAGGTGCGAAAACAAGATACAAGCGTTGACGAGTTTAATATTTACGTTCAAACAAACAAAACTAAGTTGATCAGATGGCATGTGGTTTGGCTTTTTCATATTCTTAGATAGATACGAATAAGATGTTTGATATTGCCCTGAAGGTCTTGTGTTGGATGGGTTGAATGCTTTTATTGAAAAAACATGGAAAACTAAAATTTTTAATTGCGACTCATAAACAGTTGAAGGAGGGTGGTGGAAGAAAGTCAATAAAACAAAGGATTCGCTCAACTGTTCCTTTAAGAAGAGTGTGAGAAGGATACTTGTGATTCAACTGGGCTATTTTGAATTTGAGTTTTTTGTAATATTGAAATTAGAATAGTTCTGCCGACGGATTTTTAGTCAGAGGATCGATGGATAAAGGAATCGAAAAGCTTTCATGTCATGCCAATTATCTACGCTCCTCATTCAACTTATCACATTACAATTTTGTTGGATTCGCTTTAATTAATAGCCGTAGGAACCTGTCAGGATATTTTTGTTTTCCCATGCTACCGACTTTGAACTAGTCCGCGAAAACATCTTCACCAGCCGAAACGTGACATAGTTCCTCCTTAAAAGGGACTAAACAAAAACGGGCAATCAACCGCCACAGCCTTTCAAAATTGCTTTTATGGATTCTTAGCTGATACCTGTAATTATATCGCATATATTCCTAATCAAATACACCTTGTGTTGTATAAACGCCACATTCCTTCATCGGTCACCACAAACACGGTCGGATCAATCTTCATCGTATTAATCCCTGCCGAGCCACAACGGCCTGTGCTCCTGTCATGTTTTGCCCTGTTCCATGCCCTACAACCTGCTATGCAGAATCGTATCCTTTTCAAGTATCTTCGAATGGAGGCTACAAATTACGGACGATGTCATCGTTTTCGTTTTTTTTGTGCCTTCTGGTCTCCTTGTGCAACTTGATGTGTAGTTAGCTGTTGTGGTGCTTCGGTTCTCAGTTGCTCTCAGTCGACAGGCTCCCTGTTGAAGAACCTTTAACCAAAGATAAAAGTCTGCAAACGGAGACAGGAAGGGAATATTGCCATGGACAGCCTAAAAGAATGGAGAATGCTTTTTCATATTATCGCTTAGAGGCATTTACCATAGCGCTTCTCTCCAGGGTATGATGGCAAAACACTCGAAGAAGAATAGATTAAGCACAGCGAGCGAGAGTCTTGAATTAAGGAGGAGGTCTAATGCTGTCTTATGGGCGCTACATTCATTGGGGGTTGCTTAGAGTGTATTCTATGATAAATATCTATTGAAGTGGGTATTCGGAAAACATTAGGAGTTATATTTTTTCATTTAACAGCTAGTTTGCTTGTTGTTAAACAGGCTAATATTAAAATCCCAATGGCTATTGTCTTGAGTTGAACATTATCAGAGATGGTGGATTATGTTCAAGGTCAAAACAGCAAACCACATGCGAGGGAATCCTTATTGTTTTGGCGTTGTGATTGTTTATCATTGGACACATATAATATTACTGACTAATAGCCTACGGTGAATTTGAATATCAATTGAAGGCTGCGTTATTGCTGGTCAGCGACGCTATTACAAAACAATTTTCGAATAGTAACAAGGATAGGGTTGAGCTATTTTCCGATTATTGTTAGGGACACATCTAACAAGGACTACACCACGAATGAAGAATTTAATGTATTAATTTTAGAATTTGACACCACTTAAGTCCCAGTCGATGTTGTAAGTAGAACACTCGCTTGCAATGCAAACGGCTCATCGGTGGCATTAATGCTTGGACTTTTGAATCAGATATTATATAATCATTATATAATCACTTAGATGTGGTAGCAGTGTATCTGGCTAACCTTTGAGCACAAAGTCAATAATATGCTTCCTTGCAACCAAATCTTGTGTGGTTTCGAAGACCACTTACGACCCAGGTCCCAAAAATGGAACATTGCATCACTGACCACCGCAATTTCAGTTGAAGGCCTTCTGATAACATCTTCTGAGGGCGGTGTGGAGTTTGTCAGCGGACTTTTCTCTCCGTTCTGTTCATCTCTGCGCTTGATTGAACGCGAAGTCAATTCGCTTAACCCTCACCAACCTTAATTTTGACCATGTATACAGTTTTTCTTACCTGAGACTCCAAAGCCCAGCATTGATTTGTGTTACCCATTTTTAGTTTCATCGTCATATGTTTGCTGGAAGTTTACTAAAACTACATTTATATATATAAGTATAAATGCACTTTTCAACCAAAAAAGTAAAAAATTTCTTCAACTCTTTAAAAAAATTAACTGATCATATTCTAAAATTAAAGCGACAAAAATGATAAAAAATAGTTCTTTATTAACCTTTAATTGGTAGCAAGCGACGTCATTGAAACGTCAATTCACCCTCTTCCCCGCGCTTCTTTACTTCCAACGCTTGGGTAGGTTTTCTAGTTGCGTCCAGGCCGTAGTGCGGGATGGTTACGTCATATAATTCCAAGTACGGAAAGTTAAGTTATTATGTTTAAACTTTTAATAACAAAAAAACAGCTAAAACGTCCAGAGATATAAAGATTTTATTTTTCTTTTTTCGTCTTTCTTTCCTTAAGATTGAATTCTTACTGATTCACATCCCATTTTCTTCCTATTTATGCTATCTTAAATTTTATTTACATATTATCTGTATTTCCTGTTTTATCTAATAATAACTTCTTCGAACTTTTTATATATCCTAACGCGGAAATAGTTTACAACTTCCTTAAAATCCAAATTAAGCCGTAAACATTATGTTGGCCCTTCACCATCTGGCGCGTATCCTTTTAAGATCTATAGAAGCCGCCAACATTATCAGTTGTCAAGTAATAAAAAAAGGATCGTTCGTCCAAATGAGGATGTTCGATCATTACCTTTAATGAATCAAACAGTAACGACTTCAGACACTGATATTACAGTTATAGCGTTGTAAAGTTTGACAGCTGTCTCTCAGACCTTATGTAATTTTCTAAAGCCATTTCGTTACATTGTTTTTTCGTAACTCTGCAGTTATAAGGTGCAATTAGTAATTCCAAATCTCCAACATAGAAGCGTAAGAATCTGGGAATGCATCCTCAAACACTTGGAAACGGCTTCAAATTGTTCAAATTGAATAATATCTAGCGCAGGAAGACTCAAGCGATTTAGAAGCTGAAATTTTGCTAAACAAAGTGATTATAACTCAGACTCCGAAGAAAGCGCTTCTGAAGATGAAGAACAAATTCAGGATAAGTGACAATGATGACGAACTTTTAACACTGGTTCAGGTGGGCAAGAACTTCACAATCCAGGGCTGTGCAAATAGGCTAACATAAGATTATATGTTTTATCCCTATTCTTGTGTGTGGAGATCCCTATTTTTGTGGAAAAAATTATGATTCCGGATTTTTTATACGAAACATTGAAGTGGACGAATGCGAACGCTCGTGAACTCAAATCGAAATACATTACAGAAAATCGTCCTGAACTACAAGATTTAGATATTCAATTACATGCATTCCATGGTCATCGTATGTATACAGCTGTATTCAAGTAGAACAACCATGGATGTGAGTATCTCCCTTTTTGCAACCAAAGGAATGTGTTTTGTCAACATTTTGTCAGAAATTTTTTCGGAACCTTTTATCATGCCCACGGTTGGATTATGGGGCAGATCGAGAAGAAAGGATACGGAACGTCAAGGTAGCTGCGATTTATAACATATTCGTTTTTGAACTGGCTAATCTTATGCGACTTTGGAGTGAGTACAACTATCTATGGAATTTTTAACGCTTCCAAGGGTCGCTCTTATTTTGCCATGTATATGTCAAATATACCATCGAAGTATGGTCAGGAGATCATGTGTATGTGCGATGCAAAGACGATGCAAAGGTTTCGGACGATGGTGGATACTTACAATTGATTCCTTCTTTTTTATTGATTTCTGCTACCGTAGCGCGACGAATTCCTTCAATAAGTTCCGGAACAGCTACTGCAAGGCATAATGCTGGAAGTGGGGCATCTACGGTGACCCTTATTTTCCACTCCACTTAACTCTCTTCTCCTTTCCACTCTTTTTTCCACTCTTTAATTTGATACATCTCTCCAAACTATGCACGTGATCGATCGCGAATTTAAGGTGACTTTAATCCTTTCTTGATTATAACCTTCAGCCTCAGGCGTCCCAATTCCTCCTCGACAAGGAAGCAGCTTCCAAAGCTGTCTCTTCTCCTGCGGGACAGTGCGGCGCAGTGTGCCAGCGGATGCGCTGATATCTGCTCTGCAAGATTGCAAGGTCTGCACTCACCATTCGCTGTCAAGTCTATTCTTTTGAGATGCCCTCCGAGTGTGCAGTGCCCCGTGAAGATCCCAGTCAGTACCCTTAGCTTCCTTTTATTTATTTGAATGCACGGTCGAGCCTTCTACTCGTTATAAACGTCTAAGAACAACTTCGACATTCGAAGCCCTAAAAGTCCGTTCCAGAGCATTCTCTATCCTCAGTTTCCTTTAGAATCTTAGGAATGTAATTAATTTCAAGTACGCTAGAGGGTTCAGGACCAATGAATGCTGTTGATGCTATTTCCCTCACCAGTTGGTCTGCCTGCTCACTACCCTCGATATCTGCGTGCCCCGGCACCTAGTATAGGGTAACCCTATTGTCCGCACTCAATTTGTTGAGTGTATTGCAACAATCTAGAAACATTCTTGATGTAATCACCGGGAATTCCAGTGCTTTTAAGGCTGCTTGGCTATCGGATATTATAGCTATGTTTATCATGTGTATCTATGCTAAGTTGTACGCTTACAGCCATAGCATAGACCTCAGCCAGAAAGATACTTGGCATACTTCCAATCGATTGGTAGTCCTTGGTGCCAGGCCCAAATACTCCAATTCCTGTTCCCTCAAAAGTCTTGGAACCATCCGTATACTACCTGATTGCATTCCGTCTTATGAGGGCATATTGGATTCAAAGCTCGTCGAATCCAAAAATCTTCAAAACTTGTTGTGAAAGCTGAAAGGCTTCAATTTGGGCTTGGTCCTTGTGCCCAACTCTGCCCAACCATTCTGTAGGTGATGATTGGTCTCACCATCATGGTCTACACCCCCTCAGGAGTCCCGGGTCACCCCAGGACTTGCCTGCCATGTTCCTGCACACCATCAGAGCTCTGATAGCCTTTGCAGACACTGTCTTAACGTGCCCGATCCATCTGAGCCTGCCTTTCAACAGCAATCCGAGATACTTGATTTCATTTTTATACCCATTCTCCGTCCCATTTAGATATATGATGCGGAGTTGGTCCATATTTCTTCTTCTAGTGAACGGTACCAGTGTGGTTTTATTGGGGTTAAGCCTTATCTCCTGGCACCAGCTGTTCACGATGTGTAGTGGCCCTTCCATTACATCACACAGTATCCCTTCGTATTTTCTTCTGGTTAGAATTGCGATATCATCTACATACGCGTGACAAGGTTCTGACAGCCTGTCTAAGACTTCTTTTGCCACAAGAGTCCATAGTAGGGGTGAAAAAACACTTTCTTGTGAGCATCTATGATTCATACGTACGTTGATGTTCATACGATCTACATACGACGGTTCGCACCGAGACAGCCAGCGAATGAGGGTCGGATTAACCTCCCTTTCCATCAGCGCCCTCTTCACTGCATCGTGGCTGGTATTGTCAAAGGCCCCTTCAATATCAAGAAATGCACCTAGTGATACCTCTTTATATTCTAAGGATTCTTTGATTGTGCGAGTCAACTCGTACAGTTCAGTGTCTATTGATTTTCCCTTCCTGCAGGCGTGTTGATTTGAATGTAGTGGATATTTTGCTAGGAGAGTTGTTCTAATATAATTATCTACCACTTTCTCCATCGTTTTTGAAACAAATGACGTTAAACTAATTGGTCGGTCCGCCCTTGGATCAGTTTTATTATTTCTGCCCACTTTGGGTATAAAGACTGCTTTTGCCTGCCTCCATGGCTTTGGTATACATCTCAATGCCAGGCTACATCTAAAGAGGCGAATCAGGTGCGATATTAGCAGATTCTGTCCCTTCTGAATAAGGGCTGGATACACCCCATCTACTCCTGGTGATTTAAAAGACTGGGAAGAGTTTAAAGCCCTCTTTATAAGTTTTTCCGTACATTTGGTCGCAGCCTCCTTCCACTCCGAGCTGTTTGGTCTTCTTTCTTGTACCATCTCGTCAATGCCTTCATTTATTACAGAGCTTTCCGGGAAATGGGTTTCTATGAGCAGTGGATTGCGCTCCTTTTCATTTTCCGTGAAACTTCCGTCACTTTTCCTTAGTGCAATGTTAAATTTTTTTCCTTGCTTAGCCATGGCTTTGTGTAGTCTAGCTGCCACATGTGTTTCCTTAACATTCTCGCAAAAAGATCTGAAACTGTGACGTTTTGCCCTGCGGAATTCTTTCCCATAGTGTGTAAGAATTCTATGGTATTCCTCCCGTCGTTGGTACGCTTTGCTTTATTGTGGAGTTTCCGCACCTCTACTCTAAGTTTGGCTACTCCTTCATTCCACGACATGGGTTCTTTGTCCCCGTTGACGACGCGTTCAGGACAGCTTTCCTCAAAGGCATTCACAATAGTCTTGTTAATTTTATCTATAACATGCTCAAGTTCAAGAAAATTTTTTGGGGTCCTTTTGATAGAGACATGCTGGAAATTTTCCCGCAAATGGGTGCTGTACAATTCCCAATCAGGGCGTCTTGGATTTCTAGTGATAATGGGCTCAATCCTCAGCCCCTCCAGGTCTTCCCTCAGAATTTTATGGTTCGACATGGAGGTTTCTTAGGATACATGCCATCTTTTAACCAAGGACTCCAGAATCCTATTACTGACAATAATATCCAGTATCTTCTTGCGTATTCTAGTAACAAACGTAGGTATACCCCCTACCTTGTGGATAATCATATTTGATTTCATTATGAACTCGTGTAGTTCACTACCTCTTAGAATCGTGTCAGTGCTTCCCCAAAGCTCATTATAGGCATTGGCATCGCATCCGATCAAGAGTGGAATATTTTTTCTTTCAAAATGTGCTACTAGCCTTTGTACTTCCACTGATGGAGTGTTTTCCGCATCTCACGGAAAATAGGTTGATGCTATAACTATGTCATGGGTTTTACCCTTGACCATAATAGAGGTCTACAGAGGTACTAAGTCCATTGTTAAGTATTCTGAAAGACATATATAATTACTGTTTTTCCTCATCAAAGCACCCGTTCTCCGAGGATCCAGCAGCTCTGCGTAGACTACAATGGAATCGTGTAAAAGACGGAACGCTCCCTAAAAATGGCACTTTTTTGGGAACGCACCCGAAAATGACATGTTGCGTCAGACCGCATCCGACAGGCAAGCAATTGAAAATTTTTGCAACTGACGACAGTTACTACCCGACAGTACAGTGAGCCATTTCGTGTTTGTTATACATGACTTTGAGTAGAAAAAAAACTGGCAGGAGAAGGTGAGAATGGTGGCTGTTGGAATGTGAAAAACGAAATAATCAGAATCGGGTGAAGTTGTAATGCCAATAGCCTGGGTCCAGAAAATGTAGCGGATGGCAGATGATCTTGTCCATAATTTCCGGTACGAAAAGTACGACCGTGCAAATTGATAGAAAAGTTTCCGCTGCTGGATGTGCGACCAAGATTCGATTTGAAAATTTACACCTCGTAGCATAGTATGGTTCATTTCAAAATGACGTGTACGAAAAATAGGGATTATCTGTGGTGTGTGTCGGTAATGGAAGCAAAAAGTCCGCTAGTGGTCTAACCTTCGTCCGCATACTTCGAGAATAGAGCTAGCTTCCACCAACTTGGTGGACCTGGGATTGGTCGAACAGTTGACTTTAAGGGTAGAGTTTGTTGGCACACTCCTCGAACTTAACGCTCGATTGACTGCTTAGTCTTTTACCAGTTTATTTATAGTTTCATGATGGATTTTGGTATCCGATCTCTTACATTTTGAGATGAGCTCAGTGAATGGGAAAAACAACATCCATATTGCATGAACGAACACATTATGCTCGACCAAGTTAAGAAAGTCTTAATTTCCAGGAACATATTTAACTTCATTCCTAAGGCATCTCATTTTCTTGTCTTAATTACAACGTATACTTGAATTGCGGAAAATATGTAATTGATCTATTAGCAACTTTGCGGCACTCAGTTCTTCTTCATCCTCAGCCAACCTCCCACTCATTGTCTATTGTCTGAAATTACATATTCGGCACAAGCAGGATCCGAGCCATATCATCTAACGACGGATAATACAACTATAGCGCTTCCCCCGAAACTTTTCCGTTTCACAGCAAATTACACAAGCATGGAATAAGATGTTCGTCCTTAATTTATTTATGTGCCGAAAAAGTTGATTAAACGTTGGACCGTGGCAAATTCTTCTTTGAATTCCACCATCACGTAACGCTATATCATCCGCTCTGTGTTCAGTTCGGCGAGTATTCGCCGAGTCCTTGCGTTATTGATTAAAACAAATGGAATGTAACTTGTGTTGTCAGTCGAGATTCCGCAAAAGTCCCACGGAAGCGAGAACTTCTCTTGACTGAGTAAAAATAGAATATCTTGCTGCAGAAGCAAGAAGATATCCATTGAATAAATTGTACGTATCCCCATACAAAAGGATACATGTGAGCCCATAGAACAATGATCTAAATTTATCAGTAAAGCGATTCTGGCGGATGAGTTCAGTCACAGCTATGCAAAACACACTCGGATTTGAGAAAATGCAAAACTTTGAACTTGCCACCACACCTCTCTATCCTCTATTGATTGAAGGACTCAGCGATGCCAAGGATCTGTGAAGCTGTTGGAGCGCGAATTCATGTAAAAATGTGCATATTTTCAGATTCCATGTGGATCGTTATGAATTATTCATAGTTGTTGGAAAAGCAAAACAGGGCAACATTAGAGGCAGTAAGTAGTTACATGAATGTCTGCAGTGCTGGGACGAGCATCCTTTGGAGTACTGAATGCGATGTCCTAACTGATTCATGTCGGGGAGAGGTCAATTTATGTTTAGGCGGCTGTAATAGCATGGAAATCATGGAGGAGGCAAAGTGATGTTTTTACGGATGAAATACAAATATGAATAACATTTCCGTGTTACTTTCTTTATTAAAAGATTCGCCTGTTGCTGCAGCCATTGGTAATTCCACCAAATACAGATTCGTGCACCACTTAGTTAGCCACGATGGTCGGAAGCATGTCAGTTGGTAGAGACAACATAGTCTCAACGTTTGTTGACGAAACAGGGAAGTTTTCTTTGCAAATATTAAGTAGACAAGCAACGGACTTTCTATTGCTTGATGTCGCCACCAAGCCAGTCATATGTAATGGAAAATTAGTTGGCCATCAACCAAAGGATACTTGATAGCCGTTGGTAATGTCGATTAAAGCTTATCCAAAAGAATGGGTTTTACTTACAGCTTTCAAGCAATCCTTAACGTTCAGTAAATAAAAGGGTTAACGTGACTGCTGACAACGTCTCGATCAAGGATTGCCTTTCGTTTTAAGTGGTTCTTTCTCCCTCGAATATACGAGGCGGACATGTAATACGATACGAGTTTTAAGACAGGAGTGAAGAATAAGAAGTTGTTTAGAAGCTTGAACCGTTAGTATGTTTGAATTGTTTACCAATATCGCAAGCACCATGTAATGTGATCCATTTTTGCAAGGTTTCTTGGACAATAGCAATACTCAGCTACAATTTTCTCTGATTTCTTTGTAAAGCTGTTTTTTAGAATAATAGAGCTTGAAAATGACTTAAAATACAAATAAATTGTTTTGATTGCGATGAAATCGGTTTTGTTGAGAAGATAATTTGTTTCACCGTTACACGGTTACTAACGGTGGTTGGGCAACCACCTGTTGTAGCTCATCACTCCGAACGCGTTGGTTTGTTTGTTGTCGTGCCCATTTAATCAGAAATAAACATCATTGCTTAAAAAAAAATTCTTATGAAATTTGCGATCTGCAACAATTTGTTCTTCAGCCCATACACCGAGTCTTCGCATTCCCCGGCTCCAATTCCTGCACGCAGTGGACTTAGTAAGCCTGCGAACCATCTGGAGCCAGATGTCAAATGGACTCGCTTGAGTCTTCGTCGATACTATGCTCTACAGCTGCTATGGTTTCTTCATTACGTACTGTACGATGGCTGGATGGGTGCCTACTATCAGTGAGAGTCAACATCACGCGAAACGATCTATAGACAATCAATTTCATTGTTCTAATGGACAAATATGCTGGCCTTAAAATTCACGGAATGAGAACCCTTTTTACAACCCTCACCCTTTTTACTTTTTACTAAAGTAAATTTAGACAATTTACAGCATATTAATGATAAAATGGGAAACGAAAATAACCATTGAACGTATGACAGCTGTCAGACAATACGTAACATTAACAAGTGTTGCCATCTTAAAGTTCTATACTTCTGAAAAAACACTTTAGAATAAATGAAAAAAAAAACAATGAGTTTCTGTACCATCTTGAAATCATCGATAAGGACAACACTCGAAGGATTCAGTTAATGAAATCTTTGATAGTATGAAAAAGTAATCTATAAATGGGATTCTAGAGTGACGAATATATGCAAAACCAGAGTAAACAGTATAATGTCTGGAATGCTTTCCAAATAGGATAAACAATTATAACGGTTCCAAAAGCTCTGAAGACTTTCTTGATTGAATACAGATACATGTTTAATTTTTTGTTTTTTTTTCACCAACCATAAATATTTTCATCATTCATTGGTTCAACCTTCATTAAACTTTAGACGAAACCCAAGTTCCATTACTTCCTCATTAGGCAATAATATCCGTTTTAAATAAAACCCGAATTCGATTTTAATCAGACCAAAACAGAATAACGCAGAATATGCGAGAGAGTGTGAGCAGTGTAAAGAGAATGAGACACAACAGTCACTAAGTAAGCTCATGAAATTCATCTAAATCGCTCAGGATCTCAACCTCTCCTCTCACTAACCATTAGATATTATCTCTGGCGAAACATTCTTCTCATTCACTCGACAAAACTTTCCAACTCAATCAATTTTCCTAACTTGAAAATTTCTATTTTCCATGTGGCTGCTGATAGTATCCTTCGAACATGGGAGATCAAAGAATGGAAAGGAGCGTGAAAGTTGAATGGATATGGGAACGGGGAGTTGTGAGGGTTGGCGATGATGGGACTTTTCTTATTCAATTTGCCTGTAATATTTTGAAAAGTTGATGCTCTGATTTTCCCATACTACGCTCAGATCCTGTTGCTATCGGACTCCATTTGTTAGATAACTAGCATTGGAGGCATGTCAGATAAGTAGCGCGTGCATGCAGCAATTTGCTATCGAGCTAGGAAGATAGGAGAGGATGAATTGAGGAGCCATCACCCTGAGTGCAGAGTTCCTAGGAATAGATAAATGGGTGGAGCATAGCATGGTGAGAAGCGTAGAAGACCGTGTATGTTAACCGTCTAACGCTTGTACAGTGAAAATTCCAATTCTGTGTAAAGCATTCTGACTACAAAGCAATGGCTCTATAAATTAGGTGTTATCGGAGCAGATAGAGCTGCTCAATGCTTCTTCTCAGCTCGTAAGCGAACACGCTAGCGGAAACGGTTATGTATGTGACATGTGTTTGACTCATTGTGATTGGAATCCATGAAATTCCTAAACGAAACTCTGATTTTCCATGCGAAAATCTAATTTGCCAATAACTCTCTGCATAAAGTGTGCGTATGCGATATACAAAGTGTCTAATTCGTTTAAAGTCATTTTAACAGCGAGGAATTTTTGAATTTGCTTAAAAAAGATTAACAATATTTGACTTTCGATGGTAAAAGGAAAATATTTGACAAACATTATTTTTATGATAAAGAAATAAGATTCTACGGATGATTTTTGTTCTTTCAAGAACTAGAAAGTCATGAAAAGAGGTTGGCGTGATTATTTTCGGTCTTATATCATAATCTTTTATCGATACGATATTCTGTTTTTATACTTTTGTTAGAAAAAGGATTAAATAATATGGCTGGAACAAGTGAGCTCTTGTTACAGAGGAACTCCATCCCGCACCAATCCAACCACATAAATCGAATTCGAACATTTTTTTCTGTTATGTTGGTACAAATATGTTTGACATTCGTGCGAAGTTTGAGTTGGACGAAGATTCTGTTATTCTGGTTTCGAAAGCCATATGTTGACGACACGAAAAGTTTGTCTGGCGATTTCTACTATAAAAAAAGGAGACACAATGCGATGGTTGAAACAAGAAACTCTTTATTTAGATGTCAATAGAAGTATACATAATTGAATAATACAAAGCATTGCGCTAGTTTTCATGAGTTGACTCTACGATGATGCAAATATTCGAACGGCATAAAGTATTTGGTAGGGCTAGGAAACTAGCTTCATATGAGTTGTTCTGTTACCTCTGTTAATGACATTAACAAAAATGAAGAAATCAAACTCAAAAGCGTTTTGTAGCTATTTGAAAAATATCAGGGGCTCTTAACATGCCTCATAAATCGCTCCGACATATTTTGGATGACTTGCACCAGGAAGGATCTGAATCTTCTTAACAAAAATAGAGAAAATGTCGGAAATAAATCGCAAAAGAGATGTTGAAATGATCCAATGTTAAATCTATCTAATGCATTGTTACTAATTTATGAGTTCAATAAGAACTCGTGTTTGACGACAGAGGGCGTTCCTGAGAGAATTTGGTATTATCATTGTATGCTCCCATCTATCAAATGACTATGAAACAAATTTCAGGCTAATTGATAGGTTAGTTTGGATTTGGCAGCCATTCGAGTAAGACGTGATTCGTGATTTTCGCTAAGATGGGAAAAGGCCAGTATCGTTCGGTAATTCACTTTTTGTTTTTGGATGAAAAAAACGGTAGGTGATAAAAGCAAAGTTGGATGCTGAGACTTCGCCATCCATGACCACAGTTAGATATTGGTTCAACGAATTTAAATGTGGGCAAACATCCGTTTTTGATAAGGAGCGACAAGGACGTCTGGTAGACGTGATTACCGAGAAAATCATTCAAAAAGTCTATAACATGATTCTCACTGATCGACGAACGAAAGCGCACGAAGTAGCCGATGCCGTAGGTGCGTGGCGATAGCGATGAAAAAATTGTCGGCCCGATAGGTGCCGTGATCGCTAACGGTGGACAACAAGTTTGGAGCAACTTAACCGAGTTGTCACCGTCGATGAAACCTGGATTAATCATTACACGCCGGAAGCGAAGACGGTCCTGCGGCCGGAGAAGTTACGGTGACAATTTTTTGGCATGCGAACGGCGTTATCCTCTTGGATTTTTATTCATTTTCGCTCAAAAGCTTTCTACCTTTTCGTGTTTTCTTGTCTTCCTGTTCGACAAACATATCCTAGTACAAACCAATATATCTGAATTGTATCTTCATGTGCGCTGCGTTCAGGTATCGTTCTTCTTCAGTGTTCTTTGAATTTTGTTCTTTTAGATAGCTGCAAATACATTTGTCGAAGAGTTTGGAAGCTTATTGTGAAGATCTCTAAATTATTGAAAGATTGGGAGAAGCATTGAATTTTGTCAGCATTTATGATTTGTATGGACCATGTGAATTTTTAAATAGGAGCTCTCCAAAGAATCTTTAAATTAAAAAATTGCTTAGCATAAATAATTTAATCAAACGGAGGGAAGGGCAAATTGAAATTATCCTTCCTCTCAACGATTGCTTCAGATTCTATCAAAATTCAAAATTTAATTGTGATGTTTTATTGGCCATTAAAAATTAGAGTAAAATCCCATAACGTTGAAAGTGAACTAATAAATTGTCTGAAATTTCAATATGAAAACTAAATTGAAATCCTTTCATGCTATTCACATTTAATCAGGCTGGTTGTTTGCCAATAGCCTATAAACCAATTACAAACATTCACAGCATCGCTAAGCAAACATGGACGTGAAGCCTGTGTTTAAACCTTGGTTATCATATGGGGAATAGCATCAACCGTTGGGAATGCACACATGATATTGCCTGTAAAAATCAATATATCGCGGCTGGAATGTAACGTTGAATACACAGAATGCTGTGGACAGACGTTTGCAGAGTTAACCACCACGGCTTAGTACAGAATTATTAAAAACTTCGCAAAAAAGAACGCTGAATTGTGGGCCGCGAAGGACGAGAATGGAAGCCGTTCAGTGATAATATTTACTTGTAGCTTACACTCGAGCCTACACACAAATCCATTGAATAATTTAATGAAATTTTAAATGAAATTTAGATGAAGTTCTGCGAAAAACAATCGCTGCCTACCACGAACAATTTGGTTTGTTTTCAGTAAATCTAAGTTGGAGTTTAATTTTTCCTGGCTTTCAGGATATGTGTTATATGTATTTGGCTTGGAAAAGAGAGTGTAAATTGAAGTTTGTGATGGTTTTATACGATAATGTTGCTCTGGTGGAGAAATGATCTCGGTTGTCTGCTTTTGGAACACACAAATTCGCTTTGCTTCCATCATCAAAATGATACATAACTGCTTTACAACGAGAAAAGGAGAAAATATTGTTTTCATCCATGTTTGTTTTTTCAGCATTTGTATGTTGTGGGTACAACTCAGTTCGTAGCGAGATTTGACTTTGTTTGTAATCTTCAAAATGTTTGCTTTAAACAAATATTTACAATGTTACGTATTTTCAAAATTATAATAAAAAAAAATGTAGTTAAAACATAACCCCGAATTGAGCGAAATGATGTGTATTTTAAAAATAATAGAACCAAAAAATAATGTCGTTATTATAAATAAATGTTGGGGCGGCCGATAGGTTGCATCTGCAGCAAAATGAGACAAGTTATTTTTGAAAATACAAAGGCCGCATAATGGCGACCGAAGAACGTGAATTTTGCATAGCTTACGTGAGCTAAAAGCCTTAAAAATCGCGTTGAAAAACAACACGATTTTAAGGCGTTTAGGTTGATTTATGGACGGTTTGGATTTGATTTTTTCAAGGTTTTTTAACACCTTAATATACAGTATGTCGGAAAAGTTCCCGAACTTTTGAAATAAAAAAATCGTGAATTACATCTAAAGAAATTTATTCCAATTAACTTTCAACATAGTCCCCTTCCCTAGATATACTCATTTGAGTGCTCCATGAGTGATATGAAGGCTCTCTGGTACTCCTCTGAAGTTATCGCTGTGAGACGCTTGGTGCAAGCCGCTTGAATGCTCGGTAGATTTTCAAAAAATCGTACTTTCGAGGCCATTCTCCGCTTGGGAAATAGGAAAAAGTCGGCTGGAGCCAGATCTGGCGAGTATGGGGCGTGATTGATGCGTGGGATCTGATTTTTGGTGAGATAACGCTTCACAATGTTCGAAGAATGAGCAGGCGCATTGTCATCCAGCAAACTCCACGATCCCGGTTCCTTGTACTCGGGCCTGATGCGATTTATCTGGCGTTTCAGACGTTTTAACACCTCTACGTAATGCTCAGCATTCACAGCGGTGTTTGGGGGCACAAATTCTTTGTGTATCAAGTGTCGCAAGTCTCGATAAAATCTTGACAATATTGAATGCGAGTTTGTTTCTGCTCTGGTTTGAGAAAGATCTGAACAAATCGAGAGCAGACCTTCCTGCGGTTCATTTTTCCTTTCAAAATCAACGCGACACTATCCTTGCTCATGTTCAGTTCGTCTGCCAACATTCTGAAAGGCATGTGGCAATCCAGCTTCAGTAGCGCGCATACGCGAGCCGAGTTTTCGTCGGTAACAGCTGTTGACGGCCGGCCACTTCTCTCGTCATCTTCTAACGACTCTCTACCCGTCTTGAACAGACTGAATCACATGTAAACAGTTGTACGCGACACTACACCTTCACCGTAAGCCGAATCGATCATTTTTTTTCGTTTTCGCGAAAGTTTTTTAAAGCTTATAGCAGAATTTAATTGCGGCACGATGTTCAAATTTCTCATCCATCGTAGAGCATGCACCGGGGTACTAAACACACATTCACTGAAGCACGTCTATCTCGGCAACGAATGAACGGATACTGGTGAAAAAATTCTTTGACACTCCAAAGGAATGTAGCAACATAGTACCGGTGTCGTCCATGAGATGGCGCCACTCGTACAAGCACTACAAAATAAGTTGGGGAGCTTTTCCGACATACTGTGTATTAATATTCAATTATTATTCATTAAAGTTCTTTAATTGTGTATTCGGTATACTTTTTAAGCAAGTTTGCCAACGGTTTCTCGAAAATCATTCGATTAGTCAAACCTGTTTCCTGGCTCCATAGTCTCTATCGATTAATTTTAGTCATGGAGAGAGCTGAATTTGTGAACAGAAGATAAGGGTTAAAAATAAGTTAAATCGAATTTTGTGGTAACTCATGGACAGGGACATGCTGTGTATTTTATTCTCAACATCTCTATATATTATCTTAATAATCGATGATCTGGCCAGATTGTTTACATCGAAGTGTCAAAGTACTGTCAAATTATTTTATAATTCGGTATCAGTCAATCAGTTAAAATGTACAGAACAGTTTTTTTCATGTCGATTTAACTTCTAATAAAACGAAATTTACGGGGAAGATTTCCATTGCTTTATAATTAAAAGAAAAATCCTACTGGCAGTTATCATTTGTTACAAGAAACTTATCCTGAATAATTTTAAAAAGAAGAAAATGTTGGTATACTTTGCACGATTTAAAATTGGTGCTTTTACAGTCTGTGGTAACGATTAGGGTAAACGTTTAAAGGTGACGAATTAAAGAGATTATTGAAAGAGGATTCCAATACATGAAAAACGTGCAAATGTCATTCGGCATGAAACAAGGGCCATTTTTAGGCATCTTAATGTCATTTAGATCTATTCAAAGTCAAGGCAATGGGGTCATCTGATTCGCACCTGTGTTTTTTGATCCCACCGGCGGTTGTAATGTCTGGAACGCAGATTGAGTGCTGTGAAAGTTGAAACCACTCAGACCGGTGAAAATTGTTTCTTTGCATCGGGTTATTGTTGGTGATGAGGAATGGATTTAATGAGGTAATCCGAGGCACTAGAAAAGGCATATGAAGTACAGGTGCCCAGCGATGTTAACGAAGAAGCAAAATATATGTACATGGCACCAAGATTGTATTTGATAGCGTCAAGGTGTCTAAAGTTCCCACGGTTACATTCGCAACGCTGTAAACTTTTGTCACTGTTTACATTTGGTAGATGATTCAACCGAAATGAAACCCTAGTAGAGTGTAAAATTTCCAGAAATGTGCATAAATTTTACCACAACTTTATGTCAAATGGTCAAAAATACATTCAAAACATGAAAAACTAGCAGACTATTGCATTTGCAACGATACTAACTTTAAACGCCGGTCGCATCAGAGGGTTTTAATCTATGATGTGCTGCTAAAATTACGAGGCACATCCAGAATGTAAGTGTACTGGTACACTCACAGTTGTAGGGAATACTTTTTCGACATGTTGGCAACACTGCCGCGTAGCTTGACCCCTCCCCTTCAAAACGAGACCAATCCGAGGTTAGCGTGTTGAAAACTCTTGACGCAGTAGCATCTCTCGCGAAAACTGTCGATCGTATCTCCCGCCAAGTGCGAAATTCACGCCGTCATTCGCTACCTCGTTGCGAAGGGAAAAGCTCCGGTTGAAATGTATAATGAGGTGAAAACTGTTTACGGTAATAAAGCTATGAATCGTACGAGTGTGTACAAGTGGTGTTGCGAGTTTAAAAATGGCCGTACTTCCGTGCATGACGATCAGAGGAGCGGAAGACCTTCAATTGTGACTGACGAACTTTTGGGAAAAAACGAGATTGCGGTCCATGACGATCGCAGATTGACGTTAGATGAACTTTCTGCGTTGTTTCCGCAAATCTCCAGATCCCTGATACACGAAACAATCACAGAAACTCTCGGATATCGGAAATTGTCTGAGAGGTGGGTCCCAAAACAGCTGACAGAACAGCACAAGTTGAATCGAGTGCAGAGCTCCAAAGAGTTTTTGGAACGCTACGAACTTGAAGGCGATGATTTTCTCTACTCTATTGTTACTGGAGACGAAACTTGGGTTGCCCACTACACGCCTCAAACTAAGAGGCAGTCTCAACAATGGCGTCACACCTTGTCGCCCTCCACCAATAAATTCAAAACCAAAATTTCAGCCAAAAAAAATCATGGGATCCGTATTTTGGGACCATAAAGGCATAATTTTGATTGAATATCTGCCTCACGGGGAGACCATCAACGCGGCAAGATACTGTAAGACGCTAAAAAAACTGAAAAAAGGGATTCAGAATAAAAGGAGGGGCATGCTAACGAAGGGAGTCTGCCTGCTGCACGACAATGCCAAACCTCACACGGCCAACGCCACGAAGCAACTCCTGGACTCTTTTGGATGGGACGTTTTGAACCACGCCCACTTCCCTTAAGGTGCACATGGGTGGGAACAAGTTTTCAACGGACGAGGAGGTGAAAGGGGAGGTGGAGAAGTGGGCGAAAGAGCTGGCGGGAGACTTCTTTGAGGCAGGCATCGAAAAATTGATCCCGCGGCTCACCACTTGCATCGAGAGGGATGGTGACTACGTCGAAAAATAACTTACATATGTACAAGTGTAACCAAGTATGTTTTTGTTTAATTAAATTTTTTTTGAACCCTACATAAATTGAGTACACCTAATTTCTGGACGTGCCTCGTAACTTAGACTTTTGTGAAAGCCTACATTGACAGCAATTGGTTTATTTGAAGGTAGACTTGGTCGAAAATTGTTCAGAATGTACGTTCAGAAACGAAATCTTAACTTTCCATCAGGACGTTGTTGGGTCGCACGTTTCTGTGCAAAGCTCTACCTCGCCTGCTTATCTCCTTCTGACAATCATTGCTTCGAATGGATGCTGAACGCTGTTGTGGTATATGCTTGACTGCAGGATAAGGTATTAATAACGACTTGCTTTATTCTTCGCTTCAAAAGATTGCAAGTATTCATAATTTTGAAGCGTATTCGGAAAATTTGCAGAAATAAAGAATAATGTCAAAGCTTCCGGTAGCCAGTGCTTGGAATAAAGTTATTTTATTCATTTTGTTACTTCAATAAATCCTCATTTTCATAACAAAATCGAAAATTTTTCAATCTTGACTTTGACTCGGTTTGCATCGTTTTCATTTATATTCAAATCATATCATCCTCATGAGAAGGACTTTAGTACCTCTTATGCTGTAAGTAATGAATTAAATTCAGTGAAAATCGAAAGACTTAGTTGATACAATCGTAACTTGCATAATTAAAGATAATTTCTCAGTTAACCGCTTGTTGTTATCCTGCAATAAAATTTATATAAACATATCCCTGTCTGGTTTCAGTAATAAAAAGAAGTTCGAATGAAATTTCAATGGGTTCAGTAGGAAGAGTGACGGTCACAACTGCGTTGAATTTCTCAAACCATATCATTGCCTTTACTAGTCTTTATTCGAATAGTTTCAGATTTAATAGGGTAGTTTTCAACAAATAAAATTTGATAATAGTACTTTCTGTAAAACATTTTATGTGCATATCGATCCGTGCAGCTTAAAGTTTCCTCTATGGAAGTCAAGGAATTCGTTGTCAAATTCAGTGGAATAAGCTGAGCTAAAAATAGCCAACCGAAGTACAGTTCTTCGTTTTCTAAAATTATCTGGAAAACTTGAAGGATGAATGCGATACCATGTCCTACTTTTGGTGGCCTCGGCAAGAGAAAAAATAAAACAGCTCTCTCCCTCGCGTAAACTCAACACCCAAAAACAGCATTCCATTCCTCCAAATCGCATAGTTCGCCATAACGCCAATTAATTTGAACGTCGTCGTACAACCAAGTGTAGGCGGCACATCCTTTATATTTCACTCTTCATTTTTATTTTTAGCCACCGAACTACGCCAATTCCATCAGTCCGAACACTTTTCATCCGACCTCATCACATCCATACTCCTTTCTCTTTGAACGAATATTGCAGGATATCTGGTACGTAGTCGTGTGATGCACGCATACAGTTGTCGTAGACGAACGCCATGGCAAAGTTATTTTTGATTCAAACGATTCAGTGGGGCTATAAAAAAGGAAAGTTATGATCCATTAAGCCTGTTCCACAAAACGCAATCACGAACTAGGCAGCGGGTTTATGTTTCCTTGTTGAATCTTCTTGTTAAATGGTTTTGGCCTAGTTATCAGATAGTAGAGGCTGATTGGGCGCGATGGAGTTAGAGTTGATAGTGGCCGAAGGAAGAAGGAAGAAGTCTAAAAATCATAAGGTACAAACATGATTCAATTCAAACAAGTGGCTAGTCCTGAACTAGGTCAACCGTCGTTCGGTTTTTCCAGTAGGACATAAATAAGTTTGTGGAAAAGTATTGCCTAGTGGTTGATTTTTCACAATTCTATCATCTAAAGTTGAATTCAAAAGTTGAAACTTGTTGCTTAAGCATCCATCTGCATTTTTTATCGTCCTAATTTATTATCATCTTTATATCCAAATATTTCCGGTCCGGAAGAAATCAAAATTTGTTTTAGTGTCTCCGTAGGTGCAAGCATTTTTAAACGAACATTTTTCAACATGAAACTTACAAACCTGACCTGACTGACATAAACTGAATGCAGGTTTTTATCCAATAACACAAACTATTTATTTCGATTTCACATGGCGTTAAATTTGAAACTGGTATGGTAGTGTAACGTGAGTATTATAACACGAGTAGTATAACACGGTTTCGCTATAACACGGTCGAAAAATAATCTAGTAGGTGATCATTTGATTTATCTTCGATTCCCTCTAAGAACTGGACTTTGTTCAAATCCAATAATACCACTTATAATTGGAGGAATATTATGCAGATTAAATATTTCAGTTCGATGAGTCTGCTTTGTGCTGGAGGGCAGTGTCGTTTGGCTGGTTCAAAAATTTCAATTCAAAAACACGCAACTCATTATTAACTTCAATGATTGTGTCCTTCATTTCCAAAACAGGCAGAAGTTATAATCAGGATAGTTTGGTAGTAAGACCTGTAACAAAGAATCGGCCCTCTGCCTTCCTATGCATCGGGCAGCCTGAAGAATCGAAGGACTACGATTTGTCTGAAGACTGGTCAAAGATTTTACAAAATTTCGAACATTCGGCCTGTCCTTGTAAAATTGAAACAAAAACCAGGTAAAAACTATGTGTTTTTGCAAAATTTGTGACCTAGATGATTCCTGCTGTCACTCACAAAAATGGCAGAAAAGGCTCTTCCAACTAGATATCAATTTATACTTGAAAGAAACATACGCATGAACAAATTGGTTTGAGACGTGCACAGACCCCAAAGGCTTTCAGCTAACTGGGGTGGTCCATAACGTTAGATGGTGGATGCTAATGTGCTCTATGATACCAGCCAGACAATTAGGAAACTTCGTTACTTGACTTTACCTGGTGAAGCCTAGAATGTGGAGTTATTGTTCAGAATAAAAGAATTCTACGTACCATGTCCACTAATCAAAATTAGAAATTCCTTTTTGCCGGGGGAGAGGGCGTGTTTTTTTTTTTATTTATTTTGGATCTTAGATCAAAACTACCTGAACTTCTTATCATACAAGAAGTAAAGCTACACAACGTGAGTAGCCACAGGTCAAACATCAGAAAATAAGGTCTCGAGCCATTAAAGTAATCTTCTCGATTTTGGGGTTCGTTTGACCAGAAAATTCCATGGAAAATCTATGATTTATTAGCCGAGGACAATTGGTGTACAATAATAAGTATTTTCATTTTCATTCACCAGCTAATAACAAGGTTAGGGTCTTCGGGAAATGGGATCAAAGATACTACATCTTCCTCGTTTCATAGAAATGTCTGTGCTGAATGAAAAGATCAATGCTATTGCGCATTGAACGATTTAATCGCTCAAAGTTACTCAGAAGTAGATAGTATGTAGAGGGATTGCCACGAGAAACCCCAACAATGAGATCTATGGATCCAATCCAGCAAAGGATTAGGCAAAAGAGGAACAGCGAAGAAAGTTGGAAAAAAAAATTTAAATATACGGGACACAGCATATATGTAAGTAATACTCTCAGTACCCCTCAAACAAGGGAGAAAATTCACCATGGAGTGGTGAATTGTTGTGATGGTCGCAAGCACCAGTTGTCATCAACTATAGTGCTAGAACTTTAGTTCTTGGAACCCCGATGTATATTTGAAGAGTGACTGCAACAAATCAAGCAACATGTTGGCTACCTCACAAGACAAGAAAATCGGCAAAGCCGCTGAAACGACTCACCCAGAAAAATAGAAAAGAATCCTTGGACGAATGGAAATCTTGTCGACAGAATCCAGCACTACTGCCGCAGATGGCTACGGGCAGAGAGTTTGTTGAATGAGCTGAGAAAAATGTCCAAAAGAAACCCCCCCCCATCCAAAATACTACTCCTTGTGTAAGGGGCAAAAGAGCGGCATGTAGCCCACTAAATCCTGATCGCAGGAAAAAAGTAAAGGGGCTCGTGGCTACAGACAATAGTCACGGGGAGGAGACATGTGCTGACTTTCAATTGGTGAGGTAAAATCGCAACTAAAGGTTGCGAAGCGAAGAAAAAATTTGATCAAACAGCCACCCGAAAAGCACGACGACAGAAAACTCAGCACGATACCTAAAAAACAGGCGCAAGCAGCGTAGGGATGCTCTGTTAATCAAGCCTGCAGATGGGAGGACTTACGCCAAGGTCCTCAAGGAAATCATTCAAAATGTGGAACTCGAAGAAAACGGTGTCTGCATACGAGCGGTAAGAGCGACCAAAACAGGCGGCAATCTTGTAGAACTTGGGGCGATAAGGGCCTGTTCGAGAATGCCGTCAAGGACTTCCTTGGCTCTAAAGCTGTTATCTTGACATTACAGCCAATGGCCTCTTTGGAAATAAGAGATAGAGACTGTCTTGCGGATGCCAAAGAAGTAGAAGAGTCCATTAGATAAACTCTTCCTACGGCAGACATTATTTGGGTAAGGCTGATGCCTAGCAATCCCAGGGAGCAAAGAGTGGCAATACTAGATATCGCAGAAAAAGACGCAGTACAACTCTTCGCCAAGGAAAAAATTAAAATCGGCTGGGTCGTGTGCAAAATACGCCGGCGGGTAGTTCCAGCTCGATGCAATAAGTGCCTCAGCTAGGAACTTTTCCTGGAACTGCAAGGGGCCAGATCGATGTAGCCTGTCCTACAAGTGCGGCACTCCCGGCCATAAGGCGAAGGAGTGCCCAAATAAACATAACCGAGTCTTGGACAAAGCTAAGGGATTGAAGCCTGTAAACCTGGCCCATATTCCAGGAAGTGTTGTGAGTTCAAAGAGGCACATAAGAAGAGCAAAGCGAAGACATGATCCACGTTTTGCAGATAAACCTACACCGTAGCTCAACCGCACAAACTAACTCGACCAGCTTGCGAGGGAGAAAAATTTGACCTGCTGCTGATATATGAGCAACACCACAACAAGGAGGAGGCAAACTGGTATTGCGACCGATCCGGCACCGTCGCCATCTGGGTGCGGGACAGCGCTCTACTCTCAGTCCGCACTTTTTCTATCGGGGATGGCTTTGTGTTGATTGATTGTGCGGATGTGATATTTTTAAGCGTCTATTTCACGCCGAATGAGCCAATCTTACTCTTCCAGAGCAAACTCGAAGAACTCGTGAAAAGCGAAGCGAATGTCACAGACTTTAGTGCGAAGCTCAACGTTCAAGGGAATGAGACGAGTTACATTCCCGGACGCTGGCATACAGGTTGGCTAGAAAACTCCTCCGTAGGTCGATGACCGAGAGCAAGGCTCGCTGCTGCGAGCCTTGCTGCAATACTGCTGCAATACGGTCCAGCAGGCAGAAGCCCACAATCACCACTCGAAGCGAATTGTACTATTTGTAACACTTGACGTGAAGAATGCCTTCAATTCTGCTAGATGGGCAGATACTCTCGAATATTCAGGGTTCCGAAGTATCTTACGCGGATATTGAAGTACTTCCTCAAAGACCAGAGGCTCGTCTATAACACATTGGGGGTCGGCGAAGAATGGAAGTAACATTAGGGGTGGTGACAGTAGACAGAAAATCGGCAAAGCCGCTGAAACGAGTCAACAAGAAATATGAAAAAAATCCGTGTACGAACGGAAAAGACCCCAGCAACCTAAGGAATGCTAGGAACCTAGGGAACTTAGTGAAATTCCCCAGGTTGGAAAGATGATCACCTTTCCAAATAGGGAAGGGTAAAGACCAACAGGGGGTCATGCATTTCTTATATTGAGGAAGACCCTGTAGAAAACCTTGGAAAGGCTAAACTTGCTATACCCAGGTTTCGAATGTCAAAGATTGTATCTTTTCGATCAGATGTAAATCTTCAGCAGGAGTACAAAACTAGTGCGAGGCATAAGGCAGGTTGATGTCAGTGTACTAAAGGGAACAATGTCACTTCTTCCCTTTGGAGAGAAGAGACGAAACGCTGCTTGCATCGCACTAGCTTCAGCGATAATGAACTACGCACGTGAGACCAATAAGATACAAGAGGACTAACCAACCAAGCTGTAGGCCACCCTTTAGAAAAATCTCGTAGAAGAACATTTAAGCAGGGAATCTGAAAAAAGGGGTCTTTGAACAATCAAAGTATCCACTAAACGGAGCAAACATTGCAGAAAGCCTTCGAGATGCTAAACTTGCTTAGCGCTGATTACTAAACTCAACGGTTGTAACTTTTTGTGCAGATATTTAATCTTGAATGAGGGTATGGTGCTCATGCCAGGCACGAACCGGGACGATATTGTTGTACAAAAGGGCTTATGCAGGCGATTCTACTTTGGTTTCGTCCAAATGGCACCCTCAATCCGTGCAAAGAAACCTTCAGAATTGCAGTAGAAGGTCGGTTCACAGCATCCTGCCTAAACAACGAGCTTAGCCATAAGTGCGGTGGGGCACTGACACAACACTGAACCGAGAGCCTGTTAAGGGTAATGACAAAGGACAAAGCGTCAATGCAAAGCAATTTTTGCTGCAAGTTTGGTAGGCAAAGTCCGTCATTTCATAGTCTGCCAAATTGAGACTTATTTGATTTGCCTCCCAGCACTGTGGGCTAGTTATAGTAACAGCGTTCCGAAGAGGAGACGAGGAGCAAATGACTATAGCTTTGGTGAGCTGGCTATGGAATCCTTTTCTACGGAACAGCACAAAGTATGACGAAAGAGATGAGCAATTACGTGATTTGTGTTACAGCAACAAAAATCAATTAAGAAAATAAAAAATACACACCCACGTCAACAAAACTAGAGCGGAAATAGTTGAAAACACAGTCCTACCTTCGGTAAATTGTTATGTCCTACTGAAATCGAGACACACTATGAATCAGTTATAAAGTCTAAAAGATAAAGGAATGAAGTACGCCTTAAGTATCCAAGATGATGGATTGAACGCTACTGTTGAGGAAAGGCAGCTAGATAAAGTTCAACTGTCAAAGGATACAATCAATCCATGCAGGACCAACATACCGACTAAAGAACAGTGGTATACACGACCAGTGTCCTACAAAAATTGGAAATCAAAAGTATTCGTTCGAACCATGTGAGTGATGTAACCCTTCCCAGCATCTACCGAACCCCCAGCTGAGCTACAGTCCCTAAGATACATCACTGAAAACAAGGAAGGAGTTATGGATGCAAGTGGAATCGGTAATCACCTTCATTGAGGCCAACCGAAAACCCGCTGATCCCCATCCTCTAAGACTCATCGCTGAAAACAAGCAACAAGAGCTATGGATGAAAGTAAAGGAGGTAATCAAGAACAGACTCTCGGATATCAAGACCGGTGCAAAAGGAAAGTAGAAGAGTACCCAGATGCGTTGAACAGGAGGAATCAGTCAAACAGTTGGTAGAAAATATAAAACAAATAGAGAAAACTATGCAAATTTAAGAAGAAAACCCAACTTATAAGGATATCAGCGGAAGACCTTCTACTGCCGCGTTAACATCGACAACATCATCGCTGATGAAAACAAGATTAGAAGTGGGCAGGGAAAAAATTTTAAGGATCTAAATTCATCGGAAAGCTCTAGAACATCAGAAACTAGATATCCACTGGGCTTACGAGCTTTTGTTGAAATGTGTTCTGCTTACAAAGTAAGAGAAGATAACCAAGTGCCAATCATAAGTGGGATGGTCCAGCTCATTTGGAACAACCAATCATTCAATCAATCTGGAAAAAAGGTGACAAGCTGTGTTACGAAAATTACAGGGACATATTGATATTGTGTGTGGTAAAAAAAGAAATGTCAAAAGTAATAGAAAATAAGATGAGCTCATACGATATAAGTTTTATTGAAGAGTATCAACGCGGTTTCTGGACAGCAGAGCGACCACGGACCAATTATTTAGAGTCAAACCAACGAACCGTCGTCGCAAAAGTAGGCGTATTTTTTTATTTGGTCTCCAAGCTAATGAAGAACGTCAATAAAGTAGACGGAGTTTATCCAAGAATGCAGCTCGCAAATAAGGTGTTTTGTTCAGTTATGACGATACCCAAGAGTAGCAGGGATCCAAGAAAACAATGAATGCCTTCCAGTCGTGGGATCCTGTGGTGGATTATTGGAGCAAACCGAGCTGTCAAAAATGGCGAAATCGATATAACCATGAGCTGTATGAAATATTTGTCAAACCAGAGGTGTCAGACACTGTACGTAAATCGTATGGATGTACGGTTGATACCCAAAAAGATATTCGCAGCGCGAACGGAACAGCAGAGAAAATTGTGTGAAATCGATGAAAACGCTGCTCCGACTCTCTCAACGGAGACAGTTCATCGCTGCTCGTATGACGGAACTCAAACATTGTCGTATTTTGGATTTTAAAACAAACAGCTTTTCGAATTTTGGATTTCGATACTTTTGAAGCTTCAAAAATTTCGGCAGACGTGGTCAATGCCCCGAGGCAGTTGTAGGTACTGTTTTACGGAATTGAAGATCCAAGAAGAGCTGTACTGTTACGCTAGAATAGGTGGAACTGTTAGAAGAAGAAGAAGCAGAAAGAAGAAGGGTGAAAAGTTGAAGAAGTTTGCATCAGTTGTGGGGCATAATCAAAATCTTGTCTGAAAAAGGGTCGAAAATGAATAAGAAAAGTGAAGTGGAGAGGGGCGAGAGAGGAGGGAAAATCTCTTTCCAAATTATCCACAACCAACTGAATTTATAAATTTGAGAACCATGTAAGCTCCAGTCGGAAATATTTGCAATCAAGGGGAATAAACAAGAGCGCGGACAGCAAGGAACGGCCTCAACAGAGGAAAGAGCTACAGCAAGTCAGTATTGTACAACAACTCAGCACACAAGGAGCATCAGACGTACCCTAAAGACGTACTTTCACAACTTGTGCTGAAATAGAAGGAGGTCCACAAAGCCGTTAAGACCCGAATAAATGTAAGGTTAAAAAGCTACTTAGATGCCGATATGTGGAGAAAAAAAAGTGGATAAGTAAGCAAGAAGTGCATTCGAGGAAACAGTCGGATAAGGATCAAACACAATAAAAGTGCTACCAAGAACAAGAAAACAGAGCTAGATAAAACGTTCGGAGCTTGGAATGACTGAAACGACTGCAGGATAAATTGATCTCTTTGGCTTCACGCTTACATATATAACGGGGGCAAAACAACCCATAAAAAAGATTGAAACGGTTTCAGAACATCAGTGGCAATATTATTGGGCCATTTTCTTTTCAGTCAACGAACAAAATTGGCTGCTATCGAAAGGAGCCGAGCTTACGGCGAGGACGAAAAAAGTGCAGAACACTTCCATCTAAATTTTCTAAGCCTGGTCAACAAATATTTCACTTGACGGAGGAGTATTAACGTAACAGAAATGAATCGCTTGATCGTCACAGAGCTGAGGTTCCTTCTTGCTTTCTATAGGACGACAGGATCGACCATCTGCAAAGAATATATTCATAAGCGGGAAGCTAACAGCCGATGTTTGTCTATGCTTCATCCAAAAATGCAAATAAAATAGTAATATTTTCGAATATTAAATGAAAACTGTCAGATATTTGTTCTGTCAGATGCGAACGCTGCATATCGGATGTGAAGGGTAACGAAATGCCTGGACTGTGCTCTCATATGGATTGCGCTTGATTGGAGGTTAAGTTCGTGTGTCTCTGTGTGTAACAGAAAATCGGAAATTCTATCGAAATAATTCTTCCAATTTGAAAAAGATTACGGTTGAAATTAATCATCGAAAACCATCGAAAGGTTTTGGGATTCCTCTGCTTAACCATTTAAGTACGTTGATAGTGTTCAATCTATTGGATAAAAAATTACAGGAAAAATATAAAACTCAGTAATCGATAATAATCACAACGTAATACTGATAACATAGAGGATGAAGGACGCTTAATGCCCCAGCAAATCACCGATGAGTATTTGCAATCCACTTCACCTGAATTCTTCCCATGAGCAGCACCTTGAATACATCGTACTCAATTTATCACAATAGAGCCATTGCCTATATAGATATGATAAAAGAGACGAAAAACCAGCGGACTTTCATGCATGCCATCCTAACGTTGCTCCTTTCCTACCAGCCAGGTTCCGGTCAGCTCTGGGAGTAAAAATTTCAGCTAGTCTCATGGTCCCACGGAGAACGCTGGGCTCTGGCCAGGTCTCGTAGAACATCACAACCTTATGCCGTGAACAGGAAGAACAATCAAAAAGGACTCTCTCCATTCTGCCATTTATTTATCCAAACCGGAGTGATATATCACCCCTGAGTGCTAAGAACAAATAATAAGACGGTACTTATGGAACAGCCAGAATACACAGAGACTACTTGCTAATATCAATAGTGGCATTATTGCCGCCCAACATGGGTTCGAGGGTTATCACATATTTCAATCTGATTAATTATCTCACGTCAAACTGACTGCCCCTTAACAATTTATTCCTCCACGTTCTAGCGGTAGTTGTTAACATGGCAACCGATTCAACTCCGTTACGATGCTGCAATGTAAATAATTTCAGTTTTATGCGTTTCAAAGCCCATTTCAGCAGTGGTTTCAGTAGGTCCTCATAAAAATGCGAAATTAAAGTTGGTGCCAGTGATTCATTGGAGGATCTGAACGAACATTCCAGCCGAGAGTATTTCTCTGGTCCTTGTTGCTTTCTACTCCACTCAGGATTCTTTGCAATGGCAACACATTGAATATGAACATAGGCAAAGAGTTATTTCGTTGAAGGACACTTGTTGTACTTTTCAGTACCGAGTACTTTTACGAGCACCTCTTTTAATGCTTTATGGCCACAGATCTCCTAGCTGCTACCGTTGTATGCGACTGCAGACATGACTCCGTACGAACGGAAGGAGTCAAGCTCTGCTCTATCAACTCTGCATCCGTCATTCGTTTTATGTCCTTAATCTACAGATTTGCTGGAATGTGAGATGGCAAAAAAAAAGGGTGGACGATTCCTGTTCCTTGGTCAGCATTAATGCTATGGAGCCGGTGCCAAAGCGAAATGGATAAATATTTAATTTGCGCCTTCCAAGTTCATATTGACCTTTATGATGTACCTTTTATTTATTTAATGCCTTAGTTCGTTAACTTCTTATTGTATAATGAATGGCAAATGGAATCGCTCGTAATATCTTAGTGTTGTGTTTGAGTGGGAGATTTGAGTGTTGCATAAATAATGTCGAAATACAATTGATCAGAATGGTAATCAAGAGTTTGCTCTAAAAGGTTTATTATTTTGCTGTCGATTGGTATCGAAGGACAACGTGATGGTCACGAGCGTTTTTACTTTTAATGAAATCTAAATGAGGTTTATTACGATGTTTCAAACGTGGGTTTGATGTGTTATGCGGATAAAATGCAAATGAGAAAGAGATTCAATAAGGACGTGATGGTAGTATGGTGCCAAGACAGCAATAAATGGTGATCCTTAATATTTTTTTTGGTAGAATTTCCATAAATCCGTTTATTCGATCTCTTCTTTCAGTTGTTTTTATGCATTGATTATTGCAGTGTCCTGAAGGCAACAACTTTAGTAATCCACCTCAAAACCTTGGATAACTTCAGTCGCATACTATATTATAAAACAGGCGCGATAAAGCATTCATTGTGAACTCGGCATATGATGGTGATTCAATCAAGAATTAAGAAGATATTATAGAATATTAGCCAATGCGATCATCAGGTCCCCTTATCGTTGTCCAACACTACAAATTCGCCCACTAGATTACCCGAATAATGTCGTCGACTGTCAGAACAGTTCAGAGTTCTGTGGAGGAAGGCATCCACTGGAGGACCAGTTAATCAGCCACAACAGAGAACACTTCACCATCCACTACATCACAGAGTATACGAGAGGAATGAGTCTCAACATCATTCAGAAAAATTTCACAGAAGCATATGTTTCCCTTGTCCTTAGAGGAAGTGATCAGGAAAAAAGTTAACAATCATCGTACTTACACGCAGCCTGCGCAGAATATCTCGCGAGATAAGTTCAATTTGATTCACAATTAGAAAAAGGCATTGTGACAGATTTGAGTATTCACGCAGGATACTGTAACTTCATTTAGTTCCCAGGTTACGAAACGCTCTGTACTCAAAACTTAATAAAAACTTGATTTTTGTTGATGTATAGTGGCAGTCTAGTTCCTGAGTGAAGAGTTGTCAGAACCATAAGCCTTCCAGAATATAGACTGACTCTCCTCTATCGCTTCAAAAACCTGGAACTTTGCATATGCCTTTTTCGCGCGATCGGTCAAGGAATATCCTGTTTTATGCTAGAGAAGATTGGCCGGATTGAAATTACTGGAAAAATGTTCTCTTCTCTCTTTGGATCGACAAGCGATGAAAGATAACCTCCTTTGATAGGAGAAACACCCAAGCAGCGTGTAATACACCGTCCCATTCCTGCTGAAATCTTGGAATTTTATTAAGGGGGTAGGTTTTTTTTACATACTTTGGTAGCTATAACATGGAAGAATGCCTGTACGAGATTCAAAGTCAACATCTATGCTTGTTTTCATTTCACAGTGATTTTACAGTCCCCCTCCCTTCTTGCTGCAGTTTTGACCTTTAAGATGTGCTAAAAAATCTGCGCCATTAAATGCGTTTTCCGGTTTCACTAAGAGATGGCGCCAGCCAGAATTAGTACGAAACGTATTAATTTGACAAATACGCCATTTCGATTGTCTGACATTTAGCTACAAGCACTCTCAAGTTGAGCCCGTCAAAATTAGCGTGTTTGCCTTATCGTTTGTCGAATTTTGTACTAGAAAAGAGCATTGTTTGCTTGTTAAACCATATGGTGAATACGCTCCATCAATCAGGACATGTGAAACATGGTTTCGAAAATTCAATAGTGGTAATTTCAATGTAAAAGACAGTAAGCGCTCTGGTAGACCATAAAAATGCGAAGAGGAGGAATTGCAGGAGTTATTGGATGGTTGATCAACGCAAACTATTTTTATTTCAATTCAAGACAAAAAATAATGCATCGAAGAGAGGTTATATACGTTTTTTTGTAAGTATACCTTCGACTTTCTGTAAGAAACTATTTCATCTCGTGCTTATAATCATTTCTTGCAAGATAAAGAGATAATTCTCTTAACTGAAAGACTAAAAGATGCTTCACGAATCAAATTGGCGTTTAAAGTATTCTAACTTGAAAAGTACTTTTGCAAAAAATTAGACAATAGTACATAAAATGCAATCAGTATAGATCCATTATCGTCTTATTGTGCTCTTCACTTTGCTCTCGTATTGGATACCCTACAAAGTGTGTAAAAATATAAAACGTGTTACAGCGATACATAAAATTCACCACGGATTCAAAGTTGTGGTTCAATGCAAGTACTCTGCGGGTTTGGAAGTGAACTTGTGTCCCTTAATAGGTACAAAAAGTCACGCGTACGAAATGGGCAGGCTTTATTTTATGTTTTATTATTTATATTTATTTCAAAGCCTTTATTTTTCCTTTTTTTTAGATGTAAAGTCGTTGGTGCCCTATTTTTCCACTTTCTAAAACAGGCGAATTCGAAACACGAAAAAACCTATGGAAATAAATACAAAATGTGTGCAAACTAGGGCGAGTGGAGAAAAACTGTAGCACCAAGATAGATCCTGAAGAGTTTTAGTTTGTATTGAAAACCGCTTGATGTAGAATATAGAACTTTTGAACTGAACTAAAGTATGGATAAATTATTTTGATTGCCATGAAATTGGTTTGATTGTATAAAAAACACTCTACTATTTTCATTTGAATGCGATTTTGAGCATTTGAGCGCCACGACTGGCGTGGAGAGAATCCAAACCAGCGGTCCAATTTTCGGCTACTCAAACTAAGAATTGGGGCTGAATCTCGTCGATTACGCCGCGAATTCGTAATTGCCATGCACCTCCTGCTTGTCGGCATAGACGAGTGATTTCAAGTATCCTCACAAAAATTAGTCCAGCGGTGTTACATAAGATGATCCTGGAGGCCACTTAACTGGTCCAAAACGAGAAATTATGCGCTCATCAAATGCTCCTTTCAATAATGCAATGGTTATACGAGATATAGGACATATCGCGTCATCCTGTTAAAACCACAGGTTCTTTGGATTATGGCGAGTCGATTCCAGTACGAGAAAGTCATTGACCATGGCTCTATACCTGTCACCATTGGCTGTAATGCTATCCCCAGAAGCATTTTTGAAGGCGTATGAAGTAATGATTCCGCCAGTTCATAGAGCACACCAAACAGTGATTTTCTCCGTATGTAACAGTGTTCGGACAACGGCTTGCGGATGCTCATCACTCTAAATGCGGTAGTTTCTTTTAATGTCAAGATCATTCAACCAGAAATGAGCCTTATCGCTCCATAATATTTTCTAATGAAATTCACGGTCTGCAACAATTTATTGTTGAGTCTATACACCAAGTTATTGCCGTACTCGTCTTAAATTACTGTATGTGTTGCGTTCGGTAGACCCGCGAACCAAGAAATTTTCATAAAATCTTCCATAATGTGAATGGGCGCAGGCTTGAAGGCCAAATTACAAAAGTGCGAGACTGAGATGTAAAAGTGCAACGAGAGTCTCGCAGTGAATGTCGACCAGTTTTCGTAACATGCATTTGTAAAGGACAATGTACAAGGATTGCGATGCGTCAATGCAAGGCGAGAAATATTCGGAAAATCGAAAAATCCTCGAAACGAGATGCGTTGACGTTTGTCAAATGCTTGATGGCGCTTAAATCAAATTTGAAATTCAAACGCCTTAACTACTTTTTAAGTACTAGGGTTATTCTAAATGAATTTTGAATGAAAATTTCGTGTATCCTTGTGAGGGCTATTATTTGCCAAACGAAGGAAAATTGCATATTCAAAACTTTAAAAAAATCAAAAAGAATTGCAAGCAAATTTCATATAAAACGTCACCAATTTGACATATGAACATTATTCTTCCTCGCATCGCGTGCATTGTAAATTGAATACGTTGCGCGATGACGAGCGAGAATCGCATCGCGCTCACGCATCGCCGTCACGCAGTTTTGTATCTGGGCCTTGAATGTTGAGCACTTTGTCGAATGGACTCGATTGGGTCTTCATTGATACTACGCTCTAAAGCTGCTATGGTTTCTTCATTACGCAATGAACGACGTATTGATGGATGCGTATAATGAGTGAGATTAAACGTGATGCAGAAACGGTCCATAGTTAATAAAATTGATTACTTTGATGAATGATTATGTCAGCCATAAGATTGACGAAGTACGCGATGAGTTTAACGAACAGATCTGTTTTTCGAAATAAATTTACACAATTTGCAGTCGGTGCTCAGGTGTCAACCAAGTCATGGTAAAATGACAAACCGAATTCACTATAAAATGCATGACAGCTATCACACCATACGTAGCAACAAAAAGTGTTGCCAACTGAATGTTCTATGCCTTTGAAAATGCCCCTTAGAAGGACTCTCGCAATATGGCAGAAAAGAAGAGAGACAGGAAAACAGCGCATCTGATTGGTAGACTGGGGTAATGGCTGAACCTACGATGAGATTAAATGATTCATGTTAAGAGGGCTCAGTGGGTATTGGCGTTTTAGTCTTAGATAATAGATAATATAGATAGATAGAAAGATAGATAGATATATAATTTAGTCTTAGACAAGAAAATAAGAGCAACATGTTCTACCTGCTTGCTTTGTTCGGGGAGCTTGATACATATTGTTCTGAGATAAAAAATGGGTGAAACGCCGTTTAACATTTTGCTGAGAAATAAGGTGAGCAAAATAAAATTTGCAAAAAGTTACTACCAAAAGAAAAATGCAGCTCTGTTTTACACTGCACTCTCCTTATAAGGAAAGGAATCTTCGATACGTTGTAGGGATAAATGGCAAGAGTTTGCTTTCGTGGTTGCTTATCCGTCCTTCACAATTCAACTGAAAAAGAATGTTTCTAACACGCAGGTAACATGTTGTAGAAAAAAGGCATGGTTAGAAATAATATGACGAAAATGTCAAAATTAAGTACATTAGACGATCAGTGAAGTAGGTCTTGTGCTGCACGTCTAAAAGGGAGACGAATACTACTATCAGTGGTTCACACGAGGCACATCTATTATGCACGATTTGACGGAAACCTGGGCATTCAGTAAAGTGAAAATTTTTATGAGTGTAATTGTCGTTCTTCAATACAGTTAAAATTTTATGGATTGTGATCTGTTTTGGAATACTAAAGTCAAAACAAAGTATTTTGTACACGCAGATTTTTTTAAATCTATACCTCAGTAGTAAATTTAATTTTTATTTATTAATCTAATTATTACTCACCACTTATCAAACTGCTCGATATCGTCACCAGCATGTCGTATCCAAACTACGAACCCTTTGAGATTTCATAGAGTACAAACTTGGAGGCTTGTATTACTTTTCACTTTAACATTAAGGTCTGCACTTGTTTTTATGTTTTATTTCTGAATTTTAATTTTTAAAATCTATCAACAATTAAACATCATTTTATAATCGTATCCTTTCTCAGACATTGTTGAACTCAAAATCATTGAAAACCCTTAAACAAATAGCACGAATTATTACGAAACCGCAAAGTCGATGGATGAAGCGAATGAGACGATGTGAAATATGATGTGAAGTGAGTAACCTTATCCTTTTCATCCCGGCCTGAATCTTGATCCTTCAAAACAGTTAGAAGGTGATCACGGGAGAGTTGTTATCGGGATTGGTACAAACGAATACATTTTCATGCTAATAAAAGAACGTTCGTTTCGGTTCGAATTCATTTCACCAGGACAACAAAGTCCTGATTCAAGTTTTTTGCTTTTTTTTCCAGCCACGTTGCTCATGATAAGAGATCCTGTTGGCACTTTTAATAATTTTCGGAGTTACGTTGAATGCCAAAAAAGAAGGGGCTGTAAGAAGGGGCTGGCAATGATAGACAGTCCTCTCGTATCCTATATAAAAAGAAAACCGCGCAACCTATCATTTGTTGAAAGAATGCGTCAATATTTTATTTGTTGATTTAAATGATGAAGTGCATGCACCCCGATTTCAAATTAAATGGCTCATGTTCCAAATAATATCCTGTCCTGAATCCATATAAGCAATATAAAAGAGAAACAAACCACGGCAACAGGATCCAACATCAAATGAAATTGCAATAAATTCGATTTCGAATTGGCTATATCCAACGTCCCATTAACAGTCCTTTTAAAATTTACGAAAATGTTCCAATACTAAACCAATTCCATTTTGTTGTCCACAAACTGAACCACAAAAATTAATCTCAACAGTGATGACTAATTTTGAACATGAAGTTCATATTTTGGGGGAGAGGTGTGACAGTTTGTTTTTCAGCCATTAACCACCCCCTTGGCTTGGTATACCTCATTCAGGGCTACAACGACCAATTCTGCTAATATCATCACTGCTGCTGTTGCTCTCAAAACCAAATCCTTCCTCAACGTTCCCTCGTAGACAACGACCAAGCACACTGGTTAGGTCTAATGGAGTTGATATACCGGCAAACTAGGTCATTCATGGATATCTTTGAAATTACGATGGGAAAATACCCAAGCAAGTTCCAGGCATCATCTAATCTACTACATACAGCCACAGAATACTATCCGATACGAATAGCTGGCACGGATATAAGAAATAAGGAAGAAGTATGTACGAGTTTTGTTTGTAGGTAGGCAAGGCAAGCAGGCATACACGAAGGATACGTAAAACGCAAGTAACCGAAAGATTCCGCTCGACTCTTTTTATCATTTATGTCTTATTGCTAAACAGGATTTTGCGCAAAGTGCACTATGTCATCGTTGTTGTCGTTGTCGTTGTCGCTGCCATTAGTGCTGTCGTCAATGGGTGGTCATTTTTCCATCAGGATGAGTTGGTGGCTGGAGAGAAGTTAGCGTTGAGTGAAAGCACGAGTATCGAATGTAATGGCGGTTCAGATTTACACTTGGGAAAGGATGAAATCGTAGGTAATAAAAATAATAGAACTTTGGGAGTTGTACTAGTCACAAAAATACTTTTTGACATTCTACTTTGTAAGGAAACAATTTATGTTGAGTGAAGACAAGAGTTATGAAGATTTAAAAGTTAATGGAACTGCACTTAGGAAGTCAATTGAGCAAGTGCTACTCAGATCCTCTTTTGACAAATCGAAATGCAAGTAATGAAAGTTAACTGATGGCAGCAATAAAAATAAAATATCAACATTTTGTTATAAAATATTTGGATAAAATCACTCTTATAGTCGCTTTTTCCGAACGAAATACCCTAGTTTCCCGTCTGGTTCCTTGTATCATCCACAAACGCGTTCCATCAGAGTGCCATCTTCGGTGTGTCTTTTATGCCTGATAGTAATAGCTAATCCCATAAACATAGTCTAATTAAAAAGTCCTTGTGATTTGCTTCAACTGCTTCGACTCCATGAGTCGAAAAAAAGAAAACAAAAAGTCGAAAAACGTTTTGCAAAAAAATAACATAAAACGCAGTCATGCTAACTCTAAATCGACGGTTTAATTAATCCTAAATGAACACATTTTGCAACTATATCAGTATGAAGTCCTATCCGCGGCAATATCAAATATTGCCTGATGCGTTTTCGTGAAGCTCGGACGCAATTAAGTTCATTTTCCATGGTCAAACCATGGTTTAACCTCAACATATTCTCTCCAAGGACTCCACCTGTCTCTTATTTTTTCATTTCCGCTTCATCCTTATTGCTGACCATCGTTATTTTCTGTCATCAGCACTTGTATTTAGATTTTATGCCATTAATCTGAAATTGTGGCCACGTTTTCTCCTTTCCAGTTGGTACAGAAACATTATTCTCTTGTAGAATCCAATTATCTTTCTCAACTCTATTTATCCGTCAGCAGATAGAATAACGCCTTCTTTATAAATTTTGATTATCAATTCAGCTTTCTCTACCTTTTGATGTTTTCATGTGGACCATAATTTTCTTTCGACACTGTTTGCCTAGGCTCCTTTTCTCCCTTACAAAATATGACTCGAGTGGCTGCAATCATGGTTCGAATTCAAGATAGTCCAATTAAGTCCTTTTATTAACTGTTCCCCGTCAAGAAAGCCTTCACCGTCAAGAAACATTTCTATAAACAGTAGCGAGAACAAAGTCCTCCTCAAAGTGACCTTATGTGTCAAACCCACCAACTGTCAATGGCTTTCAAGCGTTCCATCCAGTAACTCTGTGTTAGCTCAAAATGCAGGGAACGATTGAACAGGAGTGCACAAGTAAATGACGTGTTGAACTGAGGAAACTGAGTACAGAGCCATTGACCATGTTTTACTAAGTTTCAAAAAATGAAACCAATATACCGCGAAGGTATGGAGGACGAGCACCGCGCTGTACGGCCGTCGATATGAAGCACCGACGGCAACGAATGCATGAAGCGCAGACCTTTTACTGTCGTTGAAGTATCCGCATGGTTACGTATCGAATTAACATTTATAAGATGACATTGCACAGAGTTCTCATTGAAAATTTAGAGAAGTGAAAGATCTGCACGAAACTCGTCCTGAAGGTTTTGACCAACGGTCATATCACAGAAGTGAGTGCCTACTTCTGCAATGCATTCAAACGAAAAAAGGCTTTTTAACAGAAGAGAAAGTAGATTTTTGAAAACAAAAATACCGTTCGAAAAAAAAATTGAATGAGCAAAGCCAAGTTTCAACTCTTCCATATTGCTTTCTTCAATGCCAAGGGGTGGTCCATTAAGAATTGGCACCTGAGAGATAGACCGTGAACGGTACTTGTTACATAGAAGAGTTGAGAAGGCTGGAGATGAATGTCAACCGGATGGGATCAGTCATTGCTGCGAAATAGAAATTGTATTACAACATTGCAGCCAAACCTACTCCAAGGTGTTTGCCTTCCTGACCCTGAACGGCATCTTTACGATTCCAACCACTTACAGTCCCCACCGGCCTTGTATATTTTGCCAGAAGAGTAATCCTCCTTTAAAAAACTTACCATAGGACTCATAGTGCCATCAAAGAAGCTTGCTCCGAGTCCTTATGGACCTCCCGGGATCCGCCTACCAAGAAGATTTCGAGTCGTAGAAGAGCCGCTGCTGAAAGTAAGTTCGCGCACAAGTGATGTATTTTGAAAAAGTTTTTGCAGCATTACCAAAACAAATATGTCTTTTTGAATTTGTATGAGATACTTTTTGTATAATGAAGTTGGCAAACGCCCTCCTTTGTTCAGTGGTTTCTCGTTTGTATTTAGCAAAGACAGTGCCGGGCTCCTCTCAAAAGCAAAACAAAAATACAAACAGTATTTGGCTGTACTCCGTGTTTTGTCTGACAGGGATGGAAGCGTTATCTTATTGGCCCCGCGAAAACTTTATCGTTCTACCGTTTGTTTTGAGAACGAAACGATGCACCAAAAATGACTCACTGCTGAAACGTGTATGTGAACGATACAAGGAACAGACACGGAGTCACAGAGTTTCGTTCGAAGAGAAAAACAACAGAAAATGGTACGTAGTTCACTATCAGACCATGCAATCTTAGGATCTCGGTTTGAAACATCGTAAACAATAACGCAGTTTTTAAAAAAAATTAACTCAAATGGAGCACGACTTTTCGTATTTTACATTTTTGCCGAACTCATACCTGATCCTATTGGATTAACCGTGAAAATTCCCTACAATCCCTTGCATCAAAAAGCACTACACATAAGGAGTTAACTTGTAACACTCATGGAGTGTAGGCATTCAATTTGTTTGTTGAAGCGCAACAGCTCAATGCAGGGCTTCAGGGCTGTCAGAGTTTTGATAATTTCCCCGAGAATACTTTTCGCAGCTAAATGGGTTTACATTTCGAAAACAGAGAAATACATTCGAAATCACTGACACTAGCGGAATTCGATCAGGATAACAAAAGCAAAAAATTTGTACTGATAGAGAGTACTTTAACTACTACACAAAGGCAATTTCAAAATTAACAATAGCAAAGTTTTCAGGAACCAAAATGGCGGTAAAATTAACAGCACATTATTATAAAAAAGAATTTAAACTGTACCAATAACAACAAAGCTAATATGTCGATGTACGGTCTAAATAAATTGCACGCGTGCATAAAGTGTTTTGCTTTCGTAACATCAATGTCAGGGTAAGGACTTAAAGCAAATTCAGTTTACTCATTGTGCTTTATAAATCCTTACAAGCGACGTAAACTTCCCATAAACGCATACACATTGCATACAAACAGAAGGTTGTGACACATTTGTCAAAATCTGTTCACCTTTACTGACTGTTACTTGACGCGCTCAAATCTGACAGCCGATATTTGTGCCAACAAGCTACTGGAGTAAATTGACTGTGATTCACGTCAAACGTCTTGAAAGGTGTCAGATTTACTTAAATTGGTAGTTTGAGGGTTGAGAACAACTTTGTTACGTCAGAGGTCCCCATCTAGGATTCTCCGTTGAAACGTTAAAAAATATTTCTGAATAGTTTGGAGATCAAAGACAAGATTGTTATTAAACTATGAATCGACTTTTCATTGTTCTATTCCTATCTGGCAGAAGACACCCGAAAGTATTATTTCTGTTAGTCTGTGACGTTACGTTGCAGCATTCGTTGGGATATTAATCATTTTTTTATCTTGCGTGTCAGAGTCTTGCGCAAAGAGCAATGTAGAAAATGTGAAATGGTTATTATGAAACAGTGGTAAGTGAGCAAAGTAAAAAGTTTGGGATTTTTTCACGTTTCCCTCGTACTTATGAGCTAAACGTCAAAGTGGACAGGGAATACGTGTGACATCTATCATAAATAGTACCCTAATTTGAATGCAACAAGCGTTTCCTGGACTTTACAAGTGGTACTCGTTACTCAGTCTTACCTGTGACTACCTTCCTAGGAATGCGATCCTTATTCTTCTTTTTGGTAGTAGCATTGGCCACGTATGTGGCGAATCCATAGCAGTGCCCTCCATTTTATAATATTGGGTAGCTCTGTCTCATCAAAAAGTTCGTTCAGCATGTATTTTGTTTGCTATTAATGTCCTTTGCAAATTGCTCATATCATACGTAGTTTATAGCGACAGATAATGTCAAATGGATTTCTTTTCTTAGCGAATGTTTGCCGCAGGTTCCACGTCTCCCAAGCAGTGCATGACACATGGTCTAGCACAGCTTCATAGAATTCAAGGTATACTCTTCTACTATTCTAAAAGTTCATAATAATTTATTGTTGATTTAACGTGGAGAACTTTCATGTCAGGTTCTATGCACATTTTTTTTTATTCTTTGACCGTTCAACATCATATTAGGCAGGTTTGGTGTTGTTTTTCTTGTTTCAACTATACACTTTTTGCCCTCTTGAAAGACTGCTCTTGCTTCTTGATGCTTGGCTAAGAAATTTGTTCAGCAAATGCAAAGAGTCGTTATAGAATGTTAAGATCATCTGAAAAGGATGCAGTTAAATTTGGAAAACGGCGCAGTTCTTGCAGCAACAGAGTGTTCACTTGCCATGCTTTGGAGCTGCGTTAAACAGCAGTTGTCTCAATATACATCCTTAATTCTACCCAATTTTTTTGTTAAAAGCACCACTCCTCTGGTTTTTAGTTCAGACTGATGATGTTGTCGGCTACTTGCTCTGGGATGCTAAAGCAATTTTGTCATATGCTTAATTTAAGTCCTCGAAAAATTGATTGACATCACGGGAAAACTTCCAGTATCCCTCCAGGCATTGCTTTACCAACCAACTCGTGGATATTGATGCCTTTTGGCAAAACTGAATCTATAATTAAAGGAGGAGAAATCCAACAAATCCCTTTTAAAACTATCTTAACAAACAAGGACGGACGGTTTTTGATCCGACTCAAGCCTGTGTGTCGTAAATCAAATGCAGGATCCGAAGTGAAACAGGTATATCATAACCAAAATATCCTGAAATTCTTTAGATCTGTGATTGATGAAATTCAACAGCTTGTTGGCTTTAGAGAGAACTTCGTTGTTGTGAAAAGAGAATAGTAGTTTTTATCCAAAATAATGTTTATGGTAGTTCAGTTGGTAACAGCTCCAGTTAAAATTGAGTGTTTGAAAAACTTAGTACACACGATTTTTCAAAGTTCAGAGGGAGAAGGTTGGTTTTGGATCATTCAAATGGAGAGTCAATTTCAAAAGAAATAAAGAGTCGTTTTGAGATGCCATTATATGCTACCGATAGAGATCATCGACGAAGAAAGGACGAGTAACACCCAACAGTATTTAGGAAATAACTGAAATTCGTACGTTAAACAGAAGAGGACCAAGATAGCTGCCTTAAGGTTCACGAGAGTATACATTTATTTATTTGTATATTTTTGTGATTTATTTTTATTATGTGTTTTTTGTATTTGTTTCTTGATGAAATCCAAAAAAAAAATTTACGTTACAAACCCTTGAAATTGCACATTCTGAAGCCGATTTTTAAGAAAAAGATCAAGCCATTCCGGTAATAGACTGCTGACTTCGTATTTTGTAATTTCAGCATTTTGGTCTCGTGACATTCTAATGCTTCACTAGAATCTTCACTAGAAAACGACCTGAGTTTCTAATTTCAGGTCTGTGTAAGGTTGTAAGAGGAGGAAATAGATGCAAGATGTACCGATTGAAAGTTATTGTGTAAAAATTCAAAGAAATTCAAAGATTTCTCTTGGGATTCCTGAGCTGTATTCCTCATCCCCGCTGATTTGGCCAAGGTTTTTCTAAGACATGGATTCACGACAACTTTTAAAATGGCGTTTGATATTCAGAAACTCAAAGAACTTTTTTGAACCATGGATACTGTTTATTCTAATAATTTTGACATATGGTTTATACGTTTATAACTTTTTTATTTTATCCTATTTTCTCTTATTGAAAATTATTTTAGCCTCACAAACAAGCTTGTTCGAAATATTTCATGTAGTTATTAAGTTAAATTACAAAGTTAAGTATTTTGTGGATCATGAAGCCTTTAAAGTTTTCCAGTCCTGCCAATTTTAGAAATAACTTTTGTGAAATCCCATAAGCTTATACTTTTAGAGGGTTTAAATTTTTTTCTTCAGTAGTATCTAATTTAATGGAAAAGACAGGAGACGAAATCACTACCACATCCTCATGGATTGCTTCGTTGAATTAACGAAGATACTAAAGATTTTGCCATTTTGAGAGTAGTTACCCTCTATACAACAGATACAAAGTTCAAATCCTTTCCCCAGTGATATTTGAATTGATGTTTTGGTATGGGAGTATCATTCTACCTAGCTGTGATTGATACCTTTGAGGAAAACATTATGATCAGCAGAAGTCTTGTCCAGACTATCTCCCTGTGAATTTTTGGTCTTGAAATGAGCTAATGCCAACCTAGTGAACTATTGCGTCATGACAACGGCTTGACGCTAACAATTTGTCCTGATAACATTTGTAAAGGATTTCCACGTCATTTGCGATTGCTTTGCGCTACTCATATCTATCATTCCATCAACTCCTTTAAGAATCCAGCTATCATCAAGAATCTTTCCGTAAGCAAAAGAATAATTTGACTAGGATTCCGTCAGAAAAAGGATATTTAAATGGCATCATTCGGCGTTAACTTTGAGTTCAGTCATATTTGCTCTCAAACCACATCAATCACATCAGTCGTGGTAAAACAACACCACCGTAAACTGGAAGTGAATACATTGATAGGGTGAACGCATTATTGGGGTGAAAGATACTTGAAGCGGGGATTTAATTGGATCTCACACAGGTGTCCACATGGGCCTTCTTTGATTTGAGCTGATGTTATTCGAAATTGCTTGTTATAGCCCATACTGAAGGAGTATAAAAATGTTGATGATCCTTGGAGGATATCAGTTTCGATGAAAAGACATTAACATCGGGCAAAAAAATTGATGTTCGTTTTGGTTTTACCGTCTTTCACATTATGCATGCAACTGAAGAAGGTGAGGCATATTTTCAAAAATATCATGATCTCTTTTTCTGAAAAGGATGTATATGCTCTCGAAATGATTATTCAAACTGAATGTAGTTTTCCATACGGTAGGAACAATTGGGGTCCTTCCTGTTCGGTAACTTGTCTGTTGGGATTGGAACTGGGGTTGACGTAGTACAGATGAAGGACATGCAGCAGCCTTATCCTTGTGTTCTGTGACTAGTTAGAAAATAGTACAATCTAGAATAGAGTCAATAGTCAACTTCTTTGTACTGCAGTAATGGAAAGATTTAACATGGTAGTACAAATTGGATAAAGGGTAGTGTTCCGCAAGACTGTGCATTGGGAGTGGGTATATCAATTAACTGTGTGCAAAATACCCTAGGGTCCCGACTACGATAAGTTCTATATTGATCATATTGTTAGAATATGAGGCGTTAAATGTTCGGTCTAGGATACATGAACGATAAAGGTGATCCTTGATTTTTAATAGCCAAAGAAGCACTCAGGCTTTCAATTGGGATTGTTTGCCTTTTTCCCCTGCTGAATACTATTTCATCCCATTCTCATCTTGCATTCTTGGCTCTAAGGTTGGTAAAAAAAGACGTATATTTGCTGTATCCCAAGCTACCCCAAGTATCCTAAGCTGGTTCGATGATTGCTACTCTGCTACTAATATTGGATGTTTTCTTTTGTTCAAGTTTCCCGAGTTTTGGTTACAATCTTCCTCAGTCCATAAGAAGCCCAGTTCCAGAATCAAAGTGGAAACTTGAGCTTGAAACAAACGTTGTCCTGTAATAATATCTTCTTGACCACATAATTCACTTTTCTGGGTGTGTCGTTTATACTGGCACTATTAGGGTGGTTGGTATCCCCGGGACAATCCCTCGAAGAAGATAAATTTTTTCCTTCAATTGATCGAAAAGTGATAACAGCTGCCAAAGTTCTGAAGCGTGTTGGTTCGTCATGAGCTTTCTTGCATTTGTCAGCATAGATTTTATCGATTTTATTCTTCAGAAATTGAATATTTGATAAACTTTTGTGACAACGAAGTGACAACAGGCATATGTGCTTCGGTGGTTGACATTTTAACGTGGCTTTCATTTTAAGTAGGAGATAACCTCTGGAGATAATTTAAAACCCCCTTGTGATGGATAAGGATTCAAATTCCATCAATTTTTTCATCATGAAGCTTCCTCAATTTTTGTCCGATATGCAGCTCTAGTAAGGATGAAAACATTTTCTTGAAACATCCATGCAGGCACTTTCTAGTTTCCAATTTCACAATCTCGTACATACAACATACTTAAAAGCATGCTTAATCGCTCCACAGGTAACGAGATCATATCTAAGTCCGATTTTACTAATACCATTCAAAGTCCTGATATCAAAAACAAATCCCTCGGTTCTAAACTAATGACAATACACAAAATATAGGTTTACGCAATACAGTCAAATCGATTCAATGAAAATAGATCGCTAGACACAATTTTAACCAAAATATGTTTAGACTGAATTATTCAATTACATTTTTAGTTAGGACAAACACATATAAGTAAATGTTTTTAAATAACATTAGTTTTAAAATGTACTTGTTCATCGATTTTTATCGATTTAATGAAGTCAGAACGTTCAATCGCCGCGATGGTAACACTAATCTAAATGTCAAACTTAAACTGTGACCGTTGAGCTCAGTACTGTTTGGCAATTGATTATGGAAAGGCTGTCCTGTCAAAAATGCGTAGATAATGTAGATAGCGTAGATATTAGATAAGAATCGTCGATATCGTGAATAATTGCTGAATTTAGCTGAGAAAAATTGAAGAAAGGTACTCAAATCGTAGTACCGAAGACATCGGCCTTTCCACATGGGTCGAACTTAGAGAAAGTGGATGTACCCCAACCACTATATGTTGAACTGATGTGAAGTATATAAAATGACTGACGAAAGGTGAATTCAAGTAGTCTACATCGTAGAGGAGAGGCAAACTGAAACGCATACGACCAGAAGAGTGAGAACCTGGAGCGCACTGAGAGAAAGTTGAAAAAAGCCGCACAGATGATAGCTGCTAAAAGGATTCGATGGATAAAGTTGACTGATGGCTGGACTTGAAAAGTAGTAAGGAGCGAACCGTAAAATTTCATGGACTGAATGTAAACAGATGTGTAAGGAAATTGGTGCAAAGCTGGAAAAACTGTTGAAAATGATGCGTAACTGTCAATTCTGTCGCGTATTGTTGCAAACTGACAGACGACTAGTAAAACTGATTATGACGAACTGAATGTTCTGTTTCATGTAAACGAAGTAATGTTGAATGTTGGTAGTAGGTCGAAGAGCTTGCATTGCAACATTAACTATGTTGATGGGGTGGATGCGAAACTAGTGCACCTGCTTAATATGAAGTTGAATTTGTTGAATTAAATGTGCATTTAATGTTTTAGAACTATGTGTGACAGTTGTTAACCAGGACCCTATAGACTTGTGCGTTAGGACTCCGGGAGACGCAGCGGGGCTGATAGCTTAAGCTTCGGCTTTTTCCATTCAGTTTTTGGGGAGTGCTGACCCCACGTACCCGATGTAGTGAGGAAGGCCTATCAGCCCCATGTGTTTGGGGCAATCACTGAGGGCTTTCCTCGGACTGAAGTAAAGTGCAACCTGATCAGAGGTTTATCTGAACCACGAGTTGGGAGTACCCGACACGGTGAGGAGCCTATCCTTGGCCGAAACGTGGTGGTTGTAGAGCAGAGAGTACTGTGAGCAGTCACTAGTTGTGTTCGGGAATCGAGAAAGCTTTAACAAAATTGGAACCTGGCACTGACATGGTTTAGGTCTTAGGAGTGGTAGTTGACACATTGTTTCAACCTCTTCCATGGAGACCGCGGAATTAAGCCGTAAAGGCAGGTGTAAGACCTCCCGACTTCATAAAGTAAAAGGAAAATTAATTTGCAGCGGAAGACGCAGATTGCTCGTTTGTAAAAATAAGACTGATTTTTTAAAGAAGAATTCTCGGATTTCCTCCGCATTAAAGCTGGATCAAATTCTTCGACTTAAGAAAACTTTAACAGATATGTTCAATATTTCTGAAACTTAGCATCAAAGGTAGCCTATAATAGCGTTAATTGGACAAAGAGTGGAGTCCTGCAACACTATCATATGTTGTTAATTAACTCAGTTCATAAAACTTTGCTAATTTTGATAGAAGAACTGTCTGTGCATTGTGACTTTATTGTCGAACAAGGATCTGTTGGTAAAATTATTGAACGCTTGGTTGTTAATAGTGGAAAAATAACTCAGACAGTAACTTGCGATTGTTTGTCTCTAAATACTGAGCATGTTCAGCTCGGTAAAACATAGAAGAAGAACAAAAATTTTGACACAGGCATTGTTTTTTTTTAAACATTATAGTGCTACTAGTCTGTCATTTATCATGCGTGACAGTTGACTTTATTTTGGGGAACTATTTTTTGAAGAAATGGCGATATCAATTGGCTGTTAAGATCGTGGGATTTAATATCCTTAGATGTTTTTAAGTAGAAATTTTTGAAATCTAGTTTTTGAAATCGTCTACGAACAAAAACGAAAAGGGATTCGGAGGAAATGCGATCTTAGATGCAACAACCAACGCAGGATTGAAAATTTATCACGCGATATGGAAGGGAAAGTAGTGCAAACTCGATAGTAGGACTGCATATAGTGAAACGAAATCGAGAATGATACAGCAATGATATAATTTTTAGAACTTAGTGTCATATATTGTTCTTTAAAATTGTTAAATAATCCCAAAAATGCCACTGGTAGTTATCATTTTGTTTCGAGGAGCAATCAATACAATTAGGTCGCTAGCTATTAATTTTTTGCAATTATTATTTGACGACATAATTGCGAATTATAATGCAACAGAAATAGCAACAGCTACGGAACACATCATTACGTCTGCGATTGAACTTGTACGTTGGTCAGTTTTGATAATCCTCATCAGTTGCCCAATTTCGTAAATTTATACACATATGCAGGTGCGAAAAGTGAATAAATGAGGCTAAAAGGCTTGCTTACGACTTTGCGTACCATTCGTAAGCAAGTGTCCTCCATTCTCCAAGTATGTGACTCTAAGGTCTGTTTAAATCACTTTCAATCCCATGCTGTTCTGATGGTTTACATGTCGTATACCCGTTTTATCAATGGCAACGTAGTGGATTGTTCCTACGCTGTCCGAAAAATTCCTCTGGTTAAGCCCACATGTGGGAGGTACTGACGTTAATCTAAAGTGCGAATCCGAAATATGTTTTCACCCAAGTATTACGCTTGAAACTTGTGAAGGCATACGTATTCTGTTTTCAGTAAAAGGATTAAAGTCCACTCACGGTTCTATCATTTAAAGGCAGTTGAATGTAAAAAGCGATAGTCAATGAGAAAAAGGAGAAGATTATTTTCTCCTCTATGCTCGGAAGACTGAAGCAAGAAATTTTGAAAAGAAAGTTTTTATATCTGTCAAGTGAAACTATGTACAGATCGTTAGCTCTCGTCCTTTAACCATTTTCTGAGATGTGTTCTCTCTTCTAATCGAAATTACTAGCATGCTATCAACAAAGAAATAAAAATCAATAATTATTTTCAGAATTCATTATTGGTAGTATTTTCTTCGACGTAGGGCTTCCTTTTCATTCCTTTCAGACTCCCTAGACATGCCAATAAATTCGTAATGCACACTAGCAAAACATGTTTGTATTCATCCAATGAGTGAATGTCAAGAAGTCAAAAACCTCGACATGCTATACGAAAGCTGATAAGATCGACTCGCCACTCTCAAGTAGGGACGAGCCAACAACAAAACCACATGGAAACCGTATGTGGAAAGTCTTTAAGCTCTCTCCCTCATTTCCAACGCAAGACATTGCGAAACACAACAATCATCCGATTATCCAGTCGTAAAAGGACTTTTTTTAATTGCATTATCGCACGAGAACGGCAATAGAGGAAGTCACGCAAGTTAAATGTCTGATGGCTAGATGATAATGAAAGGAAGGAGCAACAATATGTAATTGAAAGGCCCCTCAAAGGATACTACGCCACATATGGTCGCCCTTTACAACGTGTGAGCTATTTCCATTGTCAGGTTGAGGAGTGAAGAGGGTCGCTAGAAGCGAACAAGGTAAATCCATTGAAATGTGACTGCCAGAGAACTGACTGGCAAGGATACATTCATAGATTCCCAATTTAGTTTTATACAGCGCAATTCCGTGTTCACAACATGATGGTTACAAACGTTTTGGGATTTGCCCCTCCCATGGGGAGACAAATATTTGCGATTTGCAAAAAGAATTGCGAATAGCATGGCTCCATTGATCAAAGCGTGATTTTGCATTAAAACGGAAAAAGTGTAATCGCATTCGTTCTTCATTTCCAATTTGCATAATTTTCCTCCATCGAAAGCTGCTGCTGGAGTATAGAGAAGGGAACCAGGTAAATTTACATAAGACCCTTTTTTCCATTCCCTCAACACCCGGCAAGCGATGCCTGCGTATATGAGTAAGTGCCATTTAATCACATGCAAAAAGTCCCCTAAGGATACTCGGAGGACAGTTCTTTTCAGGAGCACCGATGACTGAAATGGCATGCGGAAATTAACCGGCAGAATTAGTGCACCAAGTTTCAATAAACATCCGTCGTTGCTTGCAGCTCCCGGTTCTATTTTCGCGACGATTCCACCGAACGTAAGGCGCATAGGAAGGAAAAAAAACACTCTCCAAGGAGCAGTGCAACATCAACGTGCAGGAAACACCAGGCAGGATTCCATGAACAGAACCATATCCCATTGCGGGCCAGGCCGGGAAAATCGTCAAGGTGTGACGTCAGTTGAGAATAGTGTATAATCTCATGCACGTCAACTCCTTGCAGCCACACATCGTTTCATCCTTTCACCTCATGTAACAGATTGTTTGGCATCGCGTGCATTATCCAATTTCGTTCAATGAATGCTCATGCAACAATAACCGCACCCGAGCCAATCATACGCACTGATCGGAAAGCTCAGTAGCACATTTTTTACATTTTTCCTTCATCACCTACACTTTTCACCTGTCGAACCATTTGCTACGTTTTCCCGAACATTTCACTTCACTTCATGCGTGCAAGTGGCGAAAATTCATTTGCATCAGGCCGTCCTGTATTGCTAATTTTCTCTGAATCAGTTGAAGGATTTGGTAACAATTCACTTTTCCATTTTGCAAGGCGCATCCAGACGTGAAAACTAGGGGATCCGCGTACCGGAAAATTCACAGCTCAACTGAATGGGGCTTACTGGTTTTTTTCATACTGTGCGAAAAAATCTTTCCAATAACACATACACAGGCGCGCTAGTTGAAACCGCACGTTACTACGACTATTACATGGGAAATACAATACAATAGACAGAATCACTGTGCAAAAACTAAACGTGCTTTTGTGATTTTTCGGAAAATTTAAGAGTCCTTGCGCCTTAATTCACGACCATACCAAAATTCCGCATGGACTTGACGAAAATTTTGGGTTGATTTCGTTGCTGCAAGGATCTCAAACATGCAAGGACGTTGTTTTTTATTCAGTCGGAAAGATGTGTCCCGCGATTTCCTTAATGGTGGATCCGCTACAAGGGCATGCGTGACACAGTTTCCAACAAAGCCATCGACCTATTGTCCCTAGCAACGCGAGAGAATGAAGTTCACGTTGTGGCATTGTATTGAGCGTAGAAAAGGACATTTACAAATTTGAGAGGGGAATGTTTGGGAATAAAACGGAATCTAAATGGAGCTCAAGTTCCTGTGTATCTCAAAGCTTAGCGTAAGCTTTTGTGGAAGGTAAATAAACGGGGTCTGTACGGTTCAGCGCAGCACGAAAAAGGATGCGAGGCGCTTATTTTTTTGAAATGTTATTGTTGATGTTTTTCATCATGTACAAATGATGACAATGAATCTTGCTAATTTCACTGATACCCACTAGTTTTCCTTTGGTTCTAGCTCATGCTATCCAATAAAACTCAAACTAAATACTCTCCTTTTAATAGCAATGCAAATCTTATGCTGATTGTTCTAACCAGCAGAACATTAGGGGCTGATGAGAGCTTGCATTAGTCATGACGCTTTAGTCCATTTTACATCTTTGCTCCCCGTACGCGATGCCTCCAACAGTCCTGGTCTATTTAACGCATATTTTTACAACGAAATCTTAGTAGCAGTTCCTTTGCTGTTACAGGAGCAACTTGTGCTACACATATAGGAAAAAGAAACACAGAAGAAAAGAGTGTACAAAGGAAGCCACCTGTACCACCTAAGTAATGCTGAGACGAGACTTTCACAGAAAATCAAAAAGTTCTATCTACTACCACAGCAAAAACTCAATGAGCTTCATTTTCTTATCCTGCAATATACAATACTGCGTGATGGCGATACCTGAGCGCGATGCGATTGTCCCTCGTCGTCACGCAACGCATTCAATTTACAATGCACGCGATGCGAGGAAGAATAATGTTCATATGACAAATGTCAAATTGGTCACGTTTTGAATGAACTTTGAATAAAATTATTTTTGATTTTTCAAACTTTTTGAATTTGGAATTTTCCTTCGTTTGGCAAATAATAGCCCTCACAAGGATGCACGAAATTTTCATTCAAAATTCATTCCGAATAACCCTCCTACTTAAATAGTAATTAAGGCGTTTGAATTTCAAATTTCATTTAAGCGCCATCAAGCATCTGACAAACATCACGCACCTCGTTGCGAGGAATTTTCGTTTTTCCGAATATTTCTCGTCTCGCATCAACGCATCGCAATTATTTTACGATGTCGTATACAAACGCATGTTACGAAAACGGATTGACATTTGCTGCGAGACTCTCGTTGCGCTCTCGTATCGTAGTCTCGCAGTATTGTATTTTGGCCTTAACTCATCTGTATACCTCTTTATTCCAGAACGTCAGATCATTTTTAGTACAATCCGTATACCTATTATTAAAAGGTATTATAAAAGGTCGAGTGTGATTCAAATGTATTACGTCTTTTGGAAAATATTGAAGTGTAAAGATGTTCAGTGAAACTGTAAAAGTAAGGTGTGCTCTCTACTACGAGTTCAAATTACGGTCAAATGCAGAAACCGCTGCGAACAGGATATGTGACATATTTGGAGACGATATTGTGTCAGAGCGTAAGCCTCAAAGATGGTTTGTCCGATTCCGCACTGGGGATGACAGCCTTGAAAACGACGATCATCTTGGATCGATGTTTGGGATAAATGACACAGAGCTTCTTGCCGACATAGAGGACAATCCCTGCCAAACTATGCAAGAATTAAGCATAAAGTTTGACGTTGACAAAAGCTCCATTAGTCGCCATCTTAGATGTCTGGAAAGAAACGACGGCTTGATCAGTGACGGGCAACGAACGGGAGGCGTTTTCGAAACGAGTGATGACGCGCGATGAAAAATGGATTATGTATGACAATAGCCGACGAACGTATCAGTGGTTATCGCGAGCCGAGCCTCCTGGAACTATCCCAAGGCCAAGCGTTCATCAGCGGAAGACCTTGCTGTGTGTATGGTGGCATCACACAGGCATCGTGTGGTACCAACTTTTGGAACCTGGTCAAAGCATTACTACTGAAATGTACGCATGCAGCACTCGTGAATAGGAGGGGGGTCTTGTTCCTCCAGGATAACGCACGACCACATACAGTGACATTCACCTGGGACACCATAAAGGAAATTGGCAGGGAGACTTTACTGCATTCACCATATTCTCCGGACATTTCGCCATCAGATTTCCACCTGTTCCGGCCGATGGATAACTTCATGTGAGAACGAGAATTCACCAACCGGAAGGACGTGGAAGTAGCATTACGATATTTCTCCGATGGGCGAGACAGAGACTTTTATCAAAAAGGAATATATTGTTAACTATCATGTTGGCAACGAGTCATAAATGCCAATGGTAACTATATCAAGATTAAATATATTACTTTTTATTTAAAAAATTTAAATGTTTTACTATGTCCAAAGCCGACAATTTCAATGCAATACATTTAAATTTGCATTGTTTTGTTGCTCAGAGCCTTGGAGAGGGCTTACTTTGTGCGAAAAATCAGAGAAAATTTACTGACCTGTATAAGGTCCCACTAATATTTTACGCATATCATCTATACAGAATCTATTCGCAGTATTAGCAATGGTTTTGTCTAATCTGGGTAGATAGCGCTGCTCTTTACTGAGTGTACAACCATACCCAAAAGCATGGGTCTTGATGCTTTACAACATGCCTATCATCGAAGATACAAATTCTATTTTGTCAAAGCTGTCTCGATTTTCTGAAGAACGCTGTTGAGGACACAAGATACAATACTTTTGTATAATGAATATGACATGCCCTTAACTGACTTTAGGGGCATAACCAGTCCTGGAATGCCAGCCAAAACAGAAGCCTATCTAGTGTAAGTTCTATGTATTTCATGATCCAGTTCCATTGTAGTATTCTTCTTCGTGGAATGTTAAAGATCGCAGTCTATACTTTGTTTTGAATCTGATATCATTTGTATGTTATTAAGTACTTGCCTGCGTCAAGTTTAATTTTTCATTTAGCGCTATTTCTGAACTGTGGCAGTTTTAAAGTAATGATACTTGCTTGCCTACTATAAAATAAAAGTCTAATTTAAATTATATGGTATTTTTTATAGGTATATAACTCAAACTTGGCAACACTTTTTAATGCTATGTATAGTGTGACAGCGGTCATACGTTTTATGGTTAGTTTGGCGTGCCATTTTATCATTAATAGGTTTACACTTCACCAATTTGTGCAGATTTTTTTTATTTCGAAAAAAAAAAACGGTTCTTTCGTAAAATTACACAATACGATAAAATTAGTAGGGTGCGAAATGAAGAAACTTTAGCAGCTGTAAAGGCTAGTATAAACAATTAAACCTGTGTCCATTAAAATTCTGGAAGATTTTACGAAACGATCTTGGTTTTCGGGCTTACAGATTCGAACTCGTGCAGGAATCGAAGCTGATCGACTTCCGGGCACTGCGTACAGTGCCCGTACTATACGATGTACAGGTCCAAGAATAAATTCCTCCAATTTCATAAAAAACCTCCAATTTCATAAAAAAAACTTGTTTAGCGATGAGGTTAATTGTTACACTTACCCAAATCAAATTAATAAAAACGAAGTAGGCATTGATTTTGAATTCAATTGAATTAAAACGAAGTAGACATTGATATTTTGAATTGAATGAAATCAAATCAAGTAGGCGACGAGTAGTATAAATAGAAGTGGAATTGTCTCGAAGAGTCAGTTCTCGCTTCAAAAGGTACGGACAAGCCTCTATCTCCTTTCACCCCATGTGAGGCTGCATTGGAGTGCCTTTTTGAAATACCGGGAATTTAATAAAGTTGGCGTTATAAAATAAAACAAGAGTTTTATTTATCCGTCGAAGAAACATAAATGTTAATTTCAGGTTGAATGACTGCGTCAATAAACTGCCTCTTTTGGAATGATGAGCAACCACTGGCGGTTGTCAAAACACCGTTAGATCCGGAGAAAGTCGCTGTTTAGTGTGCCTTATGGGTTGTTTCTGGAACATATAAGCATAGGTCTTCAGAAATCCTACTAGAAAAAACCAAACAGAAAATGACGACCGATGTACAGCCACGCTTAATGGCTTTCTGGTTTTGGAATTGACTCAACTTAATGCAGGAGACCTCTGCTTTCAACAGGATGCGTGGCATGCCATGCAGCTCGTACATCAATCTATTTATTGAAAGCAGTATTTGATCAGCGCGGAATTTCTCTTTTTGTGACAGTTCATGTGAACTGTCCTCTTCTGATTTTACGCTGCTGGACTATTTCTTGCGCGAATCTGTCGACTTGCCTTTCTATGCCGGCAACCATGGCCATGTTATTGGCGAAATAAGGCCACAACCATTCGTTTGAGTAGCCTCAAATTGGACCTCTTGTATAGACTTCCTCGTGGAACTCACATTTTGCTCACGAAAAATCGCCCTGAAATAAAAATGGCAGAACATGTTTTTATTTCACCTTTTTATTATTTTATTCATTTTTTTTTATCATTTCATTTTTTGATTATTTCATTTCATTTCAAAAAACTATACTTCTAAATAAGGACGAAACAATTATCTTAAACTTTTAAACGTTATGATTTTACTATCCGGACATATTTTCAATATGAAAAACCAAAAAATGCAACGAATTCGGTGTATTCAATTTCAGTAAACATAAACTTTGAAGGTTTGCTTAATCACTTTTTGAAAATAATATCTGCCCAAAATGTCCCTTTTTCCGCATTTTCCTTCACGTTTTGAAGCATATGCTATGAAGATTTGTGCAATTGCTTAGCGTGTATTTATTTTGCCAGAGTAGTACGTTACTTGGGATGATTCTTAATTTTAAAATTATTACTAAAGAAAAAGTTTGTGACTGTCAAATCCGACGAGTAAAGTGGCCAAACATTGGTTAAAATAAAACCATTCTTTGGCCAGGAGTTTGGTACATTGTTCCGTCTTGTTGCTGCCAAAATTTCTCCGTACCATTTTCAATCAGTTCGTTTGCCAAAAAAAATCGCGTATCATTGCCTAATATCGCTTTCCATCCACCGGCAGTCGCATCATTTCAATTTTGAAAAAAAAAATGTGGCCCAAAAAAATTGAGCATATGCCACACAATATAGTGATCCCCACGAATGTAAAGGCTCCTTAACTGTCATAAGTAGATTTATAGGGGCATTGTAATGAACATTTTGCGTATTGACACTTTCAGAAAGTGTAAAATATCCTTCACCAGTCATAATCAAACGCCTCTAGAAAAAAGATTCACTATTCAGCATGTCTTATGTATGTTTGTATGTTTTTAAACGTACTGAAAGTGACATGTCTTATCTTTTGGCTCTATTTTTCTATTAACTTTGAAAATTTCGAATCATCGTTAAAAAATTTTGAAGGAAACATGCTCGCAGAAACGACAAACTGCTGAGCGCATTATAATATGACGTTCCTGCGATTTCGATGTGGAAAAGTTACACTGAAGTGACATTTTCAACAGATAGATAGACAGATATTTTTATTGAGACTTTATACATACATGGTTTTCATTATCTGATATGATTATGTCTAAAGTTTGACAGCGACAGTTTGGCAAGCAACTACTCTATAGATCTGGTCGTAACCGATTTTTGACTCAAACTTAGGTTAAATTTTTTTTAATTCATCCTTAGCTCATAAAATCTTTTTTTTTCTTTCATCAGGTAAACCTGAAACGTAACTTATTCTACGTACTTTTTATTATTTACAAACTAAAGGTGGTTGGTGTGGAGGTGGTAATGTGATGAAGGTTGGTGGGCGAAGTCCTGGCTGACGTGAGACTTAACGAGTCTGCGATGTTTTTGTATCCTGCTTTCGATGATGCGATTGATCTAGGTGGTCAATTATTAAGCTCGTCTGTTGCAGACTCGAGTTGATTAGCCGCGGTCGCCTTGTTCTGCCGTACAATTATTCAATATTGTGCGAGGGTTAGTTAAGGTAGAAGATTTGGTTCTAACCAGTTTAATGGGCGAGAGGTATGGGGAAGCGATGTTCTCAGCGGTATTCCGAGAAATCAGTTCACTTATTCTAGTTTCGAGGTGAGTTGCCCATTTCTTTAAGCGTTTCGAGCTAGTCTCAATCATAGATTGCGTGATACGTTTAATTTTTGTTTCACTGTATGGTAAGGAGCTTCGATAGTGTTTTTTGTTTGTTCTTCTTTTTAAGGGACAGGCACTTCCCCAAAATTGTCCTTTCGAAAATCGGCAGTTCTTCTGCTACAGTGGGGGAAATAGTGTACCGGACAGGGGAGCAGTAGCTAATAATGGGTCTAATGAGAGTAAAGGGCTAGGGCTGCGGAAACCCAAGTGGCTTTTTCAATGGCTCTGCGGACGTGGGGATTAAACTTAAAACGGTGATGAAACAACACCCCCAGGTTTTTCATAGAGTTCCATGGGGGCAAGGGAACATTATCAATGTGTAGTGGGAGTTCGTTACTCTCGGCTGGTGCAGATCGGTGGCCTTTGCCAAAGGCGTTTCGGAAGCATATAACTTCGCATTTCTCGGCGTTGATAGAGAAGGCCCATTTTAAGAGGTACCTTTGTAGGGGTTCCACGTAGTGCGATGGATTGCTGGGCCTTTAGAGGGGACGTGTGAGTAGCAAGAAAAAGTATGTCGTCCGCGTATAGAATTGTGTGGGGAGACGGTCGGTGATATTGATTTGGGCAGAATGATGTGTATTATTTGTCGATTGCACTTCTGTTGGGATATCGTAGAGAAATAGTTAAAGAGGTGGGGCCGAGTTTTGATCCTTGGAGGGCATCAGAGTGAACGTTTACAGAATTCGAGAAGGCATTGGAAATTTTTACTAGGAGGGTCTTTTGGTCTAAGAAGTTGGCTATAATCCGCGTCAGTGGGGTGGAGCAGTGTGTTTTGAAGAGTTTTTGAAAGAGACCCTTGGCCCACACGGAGTCGAACGCTTTCTAAAGGTCAATTGAGCAAGCAACAGTTGCCTCTTTCTTCCTTAGATCGGATGATATGTAGTCATGTAGCAGAATTTGGTTCCGCTCATTTGGTTGACACCTTATCTTTTAAACCAAATTTTTCAGCTGGTACTAGGGGCTTGGCGAAAACTTTGAAGGAGATTAGGATGATTTTCTTAAAAATTTTCTCTAAGTTTGAGAGCAGGGATATTGCTCTGAACTTTCTTAGGTCAAGTTTGGCCTCTTTGTTCGGTATGGGGAGTAGCAAGGCTGTTTTCCAGGCGCGGAGGAAGTATCCATTGTTAATGCAGTGATTGATGATGGTGAGTGGCCTATTAATGGCGTTGGAGTGGTTCCTTAGTGTACAATTTGGGATTGCATTAAGGCGGCTGGACTTTTTGGAATTGATTGCATGGAGGGCGTTCAAAATCTGCCCGGGACTTACAAAGAAACATTCGAACGGCTCAGGGTTAGGTGGTCTGTTGGTCTGCAAGAAGATAGTGAGGTAGGAGTCTGGGTATCCGTTTAGGAAATTGGTGACCGTTTTCTCTACAATTGTGTTGGTGCGTTGGTCCAAGGAAGTCCTCTCCCTGTACAGGTGGGCGTAGTGTAGCGCACAAGCGGCTAATTTGTGTTCCATCGTGATAAATACTAGGCTATAAATACTAATACTAAATAGGATCTCTGTTAATTGAGAATTTGGTAATCCTCCGCAAATAGCGAATAACCTGTCTTTGAACGCTTTGTTCATTTCAGGATGCACGTGTTCCCTTATCAGTGTCTCCACGCAGTTCATTTAGGACTTTCGTGTAATGTGTTCTGAATTACTCGACTTAAGTTTAGGGGTAAGCCATTCAAGCCTAAGAGCGAAGCCGATAGTGTGAGGTTGTCGAGGAATAAACTGTATCATGGGAATGTTGACACACCCACGTTGACAACGCATAGGGAAATTTGGTGCCCGGTTGACAGCCACCTGAAGATGACTGAGCCGGTATTGTTTATTGTGTAGTCACCCCGCGATGGGTGTCTGGTGTTGAGATCTCCCCCGATAATTATTTCATCATATCCTTGCCCTATGGTGATTATTTGGTTCAGCTTGGGTGCTAGGGCATATCATATCCAGTGCTATACGCTTTACGTGCCTCTGGAGAGAGTTTATGTTTATTGCCAGTGCTCTAAGCTTACTGTTCACCGACCACGTTCATGTAGGAGGTAAGTAATGCTGCTGTTTTCTCGTCGTTTGACCTACAGGCAATACAAAATTCTCGAGCCTTTTTAATCAGCACTACGAAAGAAACGTCTTAATGCTTGACAGTTTCCTGTGCAATCATATTTAGTACGTTGCCGTTTCGGGGCTGATCGTATTGTTCCAGCTCGGAATGAGCTGCATGTCTCTTTAAGACTTTGGAGTAGTGCTGTTTAGCGAGAAGTCTGGTGGGAAAGACTCAGCCGCTGGAAGCTTTTAGGGTTGATGATGAACTAAGGTTGGTTTCGCATTGTACGTTTTTCGGCACTTTTGGCTCTGATCTTGATCCGCCCGGGGCAGTTTGAATAGTTGTCATTGCTTGTCTTCTCTTGGGTTTTGTAGACTTCTTCTAGGGCACAACTGGCCTTCATGATCTTTTCCGCAAGCAATGCACCTTTGGGAACAGCCGCAATTAGCGGCAACGGGGCCGAACTACTGGCAACGAAAGCATTGAGTTAGGTCACCCTTTCTGGGCTTTTCCCATGTTGCCTTGCAGGTCAGAATGAATTTTATTTCAATAATTTTGTGGGGGTCTTCTGATGACGCCAGCATAACTCTGAAAAGATTGAGGGACAGTTGAGGGACGTTGTTCTGCCGCGACTAAGTAGTAGTCATCTGAGTGACAGATGTGGTTTTGAGCTCTGGTATTTGTTCGGTGATATCCTCCAGGATCTCTTTTTCTGTGAATAGAGAGGTAACACCTTTAAATATTGCCACCGGTTTTCTGCGCGCGGCTAGATTGAAGGAGTAGTCACCGAATTCATTCTCTCTTATTAGGCTCATTTTGCCGTCGTATGCTTTCGTGTTGTCGAGCACTATCTTGTGATATGAAGGGGGACAGCGATACATGTATCAGGGAAGCTACGCATCATCACGTGGAGCGTGGGCAGAGATACATTGTTTATAAAGATCGGCTGCAACCAGGATGGCTTTGAAATTGTGATGTTAGTGCTTCGGGGAGTAGAAGAGTTATTTAGGGGAGATATATTTGCGAATCTATTACAGTTATTGCTATTGTTATTTGTGACTATGACGAAATTCTTGTTTTTAATGACTAGAATACCAGCATTGCTTTTGAGTGCGGTTTAAACTTCGTTGTTGGTGCAGATTGGGCCATCGCTTTCCATTTCTAAATCCTGGCGAGCGAGCCTGGTGATTGTCTCTTCCCTTCGTTTGTTTGCTGTTTTTAAAATTTCAGACGCCGTTTTCGGCGTCATAGCCTCGTTGGTTAACTGTTGATCTCCACTTTTTAATATGATTTGCAATTCTCTACTTATTATTTCCTTGGTTAGCGGTGAAAGAAGGGTACTTTCCATTTCCAACTTGCTCTGGGCTCCATTTTTTTTTTGCTCTTTTCGCAGTAGCTGGGGCGATCCGTGTGGCTGTGGCGTAATTTCGGTTTTAGTTTTATTTTGCTCTGATAGTGTAATGTCTTTTCGGTGAGGGGTCGCACTTACTTTTTGGTGGAACGTTAGATATTCTGCATCCACTTCATCGCCTTCCACTATAAAATGGCGCTCGACAGCGTCTCTTTCTGGTCCAGGCGGTCGTTGCAGTTTGTGAGGAGAGAGGGGGTTCTTCTGTTTTTTTTTAATTATTAAGTGTCACTTTCACTTTTTCATAAGTCGCAGAGAATTTTAGTCTTAACTTGAGTTTGAATTTAAATTACCGAATGAATGCCACTAGGAGCGACGCCGTCTTGTCACGCTGACAGTTAGCCGGCGAATCTCCGACCTTTCCAACACGTGTTGGCATGTGTCGACAGCTGACAGCCAACTTAGGCGTACATCGCGGTGGGCAAAAAGAAAAAAAAACATGATACAAGTATCACCAACACGAAGAGGGATATTTTAATATTTGTTGGGAGTTGTAACAACTGTAATAACTATTAGATGCTAATGGATGGGATTGGAGACTGTATTGATCCTTCCGCGACACCTGCTTCTGTGCACCTCTCGATGATCGTCTAAGGTCATCGAAAAAGATCGTCTAAGTTGTACAACTGCTGTACGGATGCGTAGTTTTTGCGTTGTAAACACTGGACCTGCATGCGTGACTTTATTAAATGTATTTGAAACGTTAAATGGCCATGGGGATGTGCTGTAGAGTGGGGGTGCATGGGAAATTATGAAGTGAAGGAGAAAATGGAATACAAAAGCTAATTGAGTGACTTTTTTTTCAAAAATTACCTCGGACTATTATTACTTTTGCTACAATCTTTCCATGAAAAACTAATAGCGTGATCGGTCGTCAGGTTCAGGAAAATGCCAGATTTATATCTGCTTTTAGTAGAATTGTTATTTTTGCTGCGATTCATGGTCTTGAGAGTTTCCTCGAGAGGAAAATTAAGTTGATTATGTTCATCTGCTTAAGTACAAAATTGATGAATAGTCATGGGAATGTTACACAAGTAAGAGTATCATAGCCATGAGATTTTTTTGCGTTGAATGGAGTAGATGTATGAGTACTTGGAAATCAATGATCATTCGTGATCATTCAATTCGTTCGGGAGTGCATAACTTACTTATGGTTCGGGGTTTCTCAAGTTCTTAGCTCATCTTCAGACTCGATTCCTTCTCTGTTTTAGATATTCATTTGCTAATGAAGTCAAAAGGGATGGTTTTACCCTTACTGGAGTTAAAATTGAATTGCTTTGTTTAGATTGAATTATTTAGATGACCTGTAATAAATTCGTCTTGTCAATTATGGAGCGATCGCTCATTCGAACAATGATGCAAATATGAAACCGTCAAATGACAGCAAATCTGCCGTGCTGATGTGATGATGTGATGGTTCACATTTCCTTTTTACGAAGAATTCTGTTCTTTCACGCCTACCTTTCCTTCTATCGTATAAATAAACTGAGCGTACTGTCTTTAAATACTAGAAAATATTTTTCAGGTAAACCACCTTACCATTTTTCTTCTTCCATTGTTTCAGAATAAGGGGAAGAAGTGGGCAGATTGTTCCAATTTTATTTTTCTTGAAATTACTTGACAAAATACATCGTTTCTAAGAATATGTGAACAAGACGAAGTATATGTTAAAAAGAATGAGAATGGCAACACAGCTGGCACACCTGGCAACATGCTAACATACCGACCTGTGCGAGAACGGTTTTTCATCGCTTTTTCACTAATTTTTCAGTCCAAGTTTCAACTTCGTACAGCTAGGACATAATTTTCGACAGCGCCATCAGTGAACTTTTGTTTGCGTTTGTGTTACAAAAATTGAGAATCGGAATTGAAAGCAACGTTGTGTAATAAAGTTTTGTTTTAAACTTAGTAAATCTGCGAGTATGACTTTTGAAATGTTGAAACATGCATTTGGGGCATATTAATCATCACCAACAAAAGTTTTCTGCATGAATAACTCGTTTTTTAAGGGCCGTGAAGGCGTTGAAGAGGGACGGACAGGGGAGTCTCAACTTCTAAGACTGATGGAAACGGTGAGCGGGCTCCTGTGAGATCAGAATGTCGCTTAGCAATAAAGCCGACGAGTGAATTGTTAAATTTAAATACTTTAACCGGATATCAAATTTTACCAAACGATTTGCTCTGGTTTGACATTCCCCCGTATCATGGCCATTTCCATTGGGGATTTTTGGACCTTAAAAACGCATTCCTGCGTCAAGACATCATTTTGAAACTTTGGAGAAGTAAAAGTTCTAGCGCTGCTACCGAAATAGAGAACAATGACTTTGCCGTTACATAGGGAAGGAGACTATTTTGAAGGGGACATTAATTGTTGTTTGAAAAAAAAAACCAATTTAGGAAAATGAAAAATCATTCGCACTACCATTCTGACACGCGTCATACATTTTTTGAGCAGTCATTGAATTCTGTACACCGTGGATACAATGGCACACGCCCTATAATTTTTATAACATTTAATGTGAACTCAAAAAGAAAAGAAAAACATAATAAAAAGGATCTTTTACAAACTGAAATCGAAATAACGTGATGAAAACATCAAATATTATTAGTAAATCTGAGTATATTTATAAGATAATTGTATGTTAGTTTTATACCTGTCACCAATATTGATATTATATTCGTTCACAAACATATTTTCATTTTTTGTTTCGTGTCTTATATGAATGTTGTGTTTTCAGTGAATGCTCCGCAAAGTCGAAAGTTTGTATCCAGAATGGCTCGTAAAAATTGCGGACCACCAATTCCTTTATCAACAGTTTTTCCGCTTTGCCTTAATATGAATTCTTTTTTGCACGGCTCCGGAAGGGCCTGGAATAAAAATAAAAGAAACAGTTAACAAATATTTAAAATAATGCATATATTAGCACATAATGGACGGATTCGCTATGCATGTTTTCCAGGCATTCTTTCAGTATTAAATCAAAGGATCAAATATATAAGCATGATATTACAGCAATGAAGCGTGGTAGTTGTTATCATTTTTAGTAATTTTTTTTGGGTTGGGGGGTGAAGGCAATTTACGTCCGGAGTGTGGGACTCTTAGTGGTGCATGCTACCAGACTACCCACTAAACACACCCCCCCCCCTTTCAAGAGACCCTAGCTTGGAACTGTTTGACACATTACTTCAGGCTAGGCCTCTTTTTACTTCGCCCTAGGGCGCCGTCAGCGTAGAGAAATCTCCCCCCAGCGGGAGGGGACAGGATGGAGGAGGACTGCTTGAAAGGAGACCCCTAGACCCCGCACCCACGGTTATCCATGGTTCCTTTTTTTTTCTGTAAGTATTGCCCGAGAGTAATATGCCACACAGGTCCATTTGTCGGAAGTTTTCAGCATTTCTCCGACCAGATTGCCTGGAGAAAGCTCTCTCATTATCTCCCACAAGTCCTGCCGCATCCTGTTCCACCTTCTATAGTTCAAGAAGGTGTGACATGCGTTGTCCCTTTCCCCTGGGCAGAAAATGCAGTCTGGGGACCGTGACTTACCAATCTTGTGCAGGTAAGACTGAAAATACCCATGCCCGCTAAGAAGCTGGATAAGGTAATAATCAGTCTCACCGTGCCATCGATTTAGCCACGATCTCACGTCCCCTATAAGGCGGGCAGTTCAGCGGCCGTTAGAGTCGCCTTCCTAGGACTGTTGCCACTCGAGTTTTGTGCGCTGCCTCTCGTCTCGGCTGACAGCATATCTAGAACCATCCCATTTTCTGTCATAGATTCTCCGTCTCTCCCTAGCAAGGAGGGCGATGAGTATCACTCCTGCGATCACCAACACTGCCGACTCAAAGACAGTGCGGTATGCAGACGAAACCCGCAAAGCTTCTCGTCTCTGTACCTGCGCCAAGCGCTTTCGGTACAGCTTCTTACTGAGAGCTCCGGCCCAAATCTCAGAGCTTTACAGTAGCACTGACTGTACAGCACTCATGAGGAGTCGGCGTTTGTTCGGTGTGGGCCCACCGATGTTACACATTAGTCGACTTAAAGCCGAAACCCTTATCGCGGCCTTTTTCATCGTTGCCCTGATCTGTTTCGAAAGCTCATTTTTGAATCAATCAATAGTCCCAAATATTTTATTGCAAGTTTAGACTCAACGATCGCATCTCCGATCTACAAAGGAATTACCGGGGGAATTCTTTTCTTCGTGAGAATGACCACCTCGGTTTTCTCTAGTGCCAAACTTTACCCGCGGGTGGTCATCCACTCCCTCACGCGACGCATTAGCATTCCCTGTCTGTGCTGCGCATGTTCGACTGTGCGTCCGGCGACCAGAGCTTATATATCATCCACATAGCCGACCAAGCGCGACTCAACAGGCAGCTAAAGCCTCAATAGCCCATCATATGAGGTGTTCCACAAGTCTGGTCCCAATATGGAGCCTTGCGCTACACCAGACGTTATCTCCATACTTCGCCGCCCATCATGTGTGTCATAGAGCAAACTGCGGTCCTTCAAGTAATCCTTCAAAATCCGAGCTTGCGCCACACTACCTTGTAGCCGAGCCCCCATGGATTCCTGTTCACGTCGTCCACAAGTTCTCGCCAAAATCGTGCCTTAATCTCGTTGATGAGCCTTCGGAGTTCTTTCCTCGCTGACCCGTATGCTGCTGTCCTATTGGATGCTTCCTCTACGCTTCTCGAGCGCTGAGCTGCACGTCGAAGCCTGTGACACTCGCCTTGTTTGTCTGCGATATCTTTTGACCACCAATGTACAGCAGGCCTGTCGTGTCGAGGCCTCCATCGAGGCATATATGAGTTACGGGCATAAGTGATGAGGTTCATCGTTGACTCCACCATTCCCTCAACTGGAGCCCTTTCCCTCACCGATGGGCTCCTCGATGTCGTTTCGCCTTTCAGAATCACATCGGCGAAAATCTCCGCGTTCATTTTTCCACATTTTTTTCCACCTAGGAGTGAAAGATGGTTGAGACGAACGCGGATCATTTTTAAGGAATGATTCATTCAAAGATTGGTAATTTTGAAATGACAAAAAATTATTGTAATAAAATAAAAAAACTTAGACAATGATAATTATTAAGGACATGTCTATAGAATTTTTTATGAAATTCTTCCCAATGGAATTCCTGCTAAGATAGTAAAATTTATTGTTATTATACGCTTGCTTCCCTTAAGGGGACATGTACGTGAAATGGCCCAAAATAAGACTTTATTTTTACCTGTTAAAGGTATAGGTATATCTCAGTATATCTGCAATTGTGTTTTAAAACAAAGCATACAGTGAAAGGAAGGAACAAGGAAAACTTTTATCGATAATTTTTAGCTTAAGTGGATTTTTTTTATTTTTCAAAAACTAACAAAATTTAAAAAATCAAACGATTTAAATGCAGATTTTCGGTACCAACTACACGGAAACTGTTGCAGGTACTGCCTCAGATTTGTATTCTGGACGTGAAACACATCTATAGTAATCTCAAATTCCGACAAAAATATTTTTGAAAAGTAAAAAATAAAAAATTATTAAATTTAAAAAAAACATCAGAAAAGGGTATTTTTGTAATATAAAAAGGACTGTTACAGAGGTATTTTCAACGCTAGAGTAATGAGTTTGGAATAGATGTTGATACTCAAAACCATCATGCAAAATTTAGTTGAGATATCTTGAACGGTTTGGATTTTAGAGGTAACTGAATGTGGAAAAATTGAGGTTGCGGGAAAAGAAGCTCAAAGATGAAAGTAGGTGTCGGACGAGTTCAACATTCTCCAGGGCCGTAGTCCAGGTCCTTTTCAACATTTGCTTCATCCCTGTGTCTTTTCTTGTTTCTAGCAGCTGTTCTTGCTTCTTTTGTGGCTTGCAAAGCTGCTCTATCAGCTTCCAGAAGCCGCTGAGTGTCAATGACACGAAGAGCATTTCTACTTTTTCCACGAACTTTGATCCCAAATTTTTCTCACACTAGTTTCCTCCCTCAGCAAAGATCATTGAAACAAATTACTGCATGCAAAACTCCAATTTGAAGTGTTTGTAGCCCAACATACACTGACTTGGGAATTCTTTCGCACACAATGTTGTAAAAACTTTCATTTGGGTTTTGGGTACCACCATGCAAGCACTGAGGAGATCATCTCTGGTCAAGTCTCTGTACACACTCTTGGTAGCTAATAGTACTGGTTATGGGAGACTGCTTTTATGACTATAAGGTTTCAATCCTGCTTCCATCTTCCTGTACCCACAGCATGACTCTTTTCCTGGAGGACACAAAATGTGTTGTGATTTGTTGCTGGTTGATAGTTTGTGACAGTAGGTAGCCCAAACTGCTTTCTTAATTTCTGGTAGACTGGGGATGTTTGTCCTAATAGACAATCTAAAATACAGCTGTAATTTGTCGATTTCTTGGTCTGTGAACCTGTTCTTTCCTTTATCCCTTTCCCAACTTCAAGTTTCTTATTTCCTATTGTTTGCTTGAGTTTCCTCAATCTAATTCCAAGTCTTTTTGTACATGTCCAACACACTCCATTCTTTTTAACATTCATTACCTCACCGTAAGGATTACTTTCACTCACTTTTGAAATCCTTTTGAGTCACCATCACAGATATATTTAATATACCTAACACCCGCCTCCTATTAGCCTCAGAACTTTGAAATATTTTCAATGCACCCTCCACTTCAATTCTCCATCTGTAACCTTCGTAGTTCTCGTTGAACTCATGTGGCTCCATTTTTATAGCACATTTGTGGCAAGGTTTTGCCATGCAATGTATCACCTAACACTTTTCCCGTATCCACTGTACAGCAAGAAACAACTCCATTCAAAGATGGATGCCCTCTTTCCGGCCAACTTCCACCATAGGGTGCTGCTACATCTGATGTTTTATTTATTTCTTATTTCTTCATTTGGAGCCTTAGTCATTAAGGTCATCAGCAACTTTTTCTAGGGCTTCCAGCAAAATTTTATTTTGCACTTCAAAACGCACAGGAGTGGAAGGGAGATCCATAATCCCGCAGAAGACTTCACATTTTTGTCGGCTTTAGCGCCCTCACATATACTACGCAAGCCGTATACAAACGGGTGTTCACATTGAACGTTCTATGGGTATTCGTATCGAACATTATTTCACTTTATTTTTCATCACATTTTATCATTAGCTTAATACCTAAACCTTTCCTTAAACTGCAATGTTAGAAAACTTTGACACAATCTTCACCTTCGCAGTGCTTGCACTTGACACTATTTTAGACGAGGTCAGAGAGTAATTTTAATTGTATAACCACACTCCCTTCTCTTTGCCGCTTGTTTCGGGATTTTCAGAATTTACAAGGGGCGTCAGTTGAAGTTTTTTTTATTCAAAGTATTGACAATTGGATTCTACACATTTTGCCCATCTTTCAGGCAAATCATGGATTACATTCCAAAAAAACTTTTTCTTTTCGAGGCAAATCATTCAAAGAGCCATTTTTCGACTCCTTCAAAATTGGCGAAGCGTTTCTCTGCGAGTGAGAAACGTTCCCAATTCTATGCTTTTAGAGTGTTCTTCGCCACTTTAGCGGTACGAGACGGTGCGATCGCATGTTGTAGGATAACTTTGCCATGTCTTCGGGCACATCCCGGCTGTTTTTCGATCAACGCATGATTTAAATTAGTGTTTGTGCCAATTGTTGTTGCGATTGGATTGGGTCTTCATCCAATACCGCCTACAATGCCTCGTCTTCGAACTTTTTCGCAACACCAGGATGTTCATTGTCTGTTAATTCGAAATCTCCACTTTCAAATTGACGAAACCATGTCTCACATGTTCTAATCACTGGAGCATGTTCACCATAAGTTTCTACCAGCAACCGATGAGCTTCAACTGCTTTTTTCTTTTGATGAAATCAGAAAAGCAACGAATGACGCAAATGCGATTTACTTGAAATGAAACTCAACTTATTCACTGAGGTAAACAACTATGTCGCTATTATTTTGGCAGATTGTAACTTGTGTATTTGTTAAGGTTAATGTCAATAGAAAAATATGACATAGATGCCAAATCATAGAAATATACACATATCTTTAGCGACATCTATGAGTAAAATTTCAATTTTTCCGGCAAATTTCAAATAACACCGCTGGTAAGTATCGGAGTTTCTTTCTTGACGAACTTGCAGGTTGAGTTTGAGGTTGGGTTGCACCAGACGGGGTTAGGATTGGATCGGGACGACATTCACCATGTTCACCCGCTACTTTTTTACTTTTTTTCCTCGTCTTCTTTGCGAAGGGTTAAATTTCCTCAACCTAGGCATGCTATCCTGTTAAACTATAAAACTTTGAACAAAAATGCTAAAGAAAACTACCAAACTATTACTGATAGCCAGCTGTTTAGAAACGAAGTTGCTTACGTCACGTAACATAGACAGCTTGCGATCAGGAAGGAGTCGCACGTGAGAAATCTATAATTTACCATGCATTATACAAAATTCCAAATTTTGGCCGTAAAATTCGTCTGAAATATTGCAATCCTTACAATTTAATAATCAGGAAAGTCGATTTTTAGCTGATTTTCACGTACATGTCCCCTTTATTTTTTCCACGCAAACAAGCGGTTTTCCCTGAGCAGTGAAAAATTGAAAGTTTTTTGCTGATCAGAAAGGATGAGAGGAACCCTGAGCAGCCTGCACTCTATCTCCTGATAATTCTGGATATAGCTTGGTAATTCCTTGCGAAACTCGTAAAACGAAGACTCATGGGAGTCATCTATGACGGTGGGATGTTCTTCCTTGATTACGGAAGGGAGTGGCACAATGGATTTCTTCACGAAGTTGGTGATCATGTTTCAAGAGCCGAAGATATACACCTGTCCGAAGCGGCGGATATTCTTGATGACCCTAAGAATATGAAAAATTCGCATGAACGTCGCTAAGATTTTTTATCCTTGGCATCAAGATTGTTTCATCTAAGAATGTATTAAATGCGATTATTTCGCTGACAAGTGTGGGAAAATGTATTTTAAAACGCTTTCGTAACTGGCACCTTTTGGAATTTTCTTTAACGAAATTGATTAAATTAATTCATGCAAGTCAAATTCGACTACTTCCTGATAAATCCCTTAGTAACAAGAGTTTTATAAGAGTGTTATCGCTGTTGTTTTATTACACTGTGGTTAAAATTATTCATCACAAGAATTCTACTCACTTGTTGCTTCTTAGCTGAAATTTCTTCAGTGGGAAATTCGCTCCGAGAAGCTTTGGCTTCGTTGAATAAATCACGAAGGCGAATTGATACTGGATGTTTTGCCGCACCCTCTAATTCAACTTCAACTCCTTTTAGCAATGACATTATCATCTCCTTTTGCGAATTCTCAAGCAACACCTCCGAGTCGGGTTTTAAACCGAAAAGCTTTTGTATCAAGCTCTTGGCTTGTATGTTCATATGCTCAATATTTGCAATGTCCTGTAGTAGAGCCTCCCATTTTTTCTTCGAAGAAATCGGTAATGATGTTGACGTATTGGAACCAATCCAAGATTCACGAGACAACTTGCATAAGATAAGAATAATTCGTTCAAAATGATCCGTGAATACTTCCATTAAATCAATAGCTTTAATTTCTTCCTTTATTTTCAGGATTGCAGCATGGAATAAGGGTGACAATGTTAGCTGACATATTTGTCCTACGGTTCGTGTCTCGAAAAAGTGAAGGACTTTTTCGGCTTCTTTCGTATCGTCGAAGAGTCGTTTCTAAAAAAAAATTAAAATATGAACCAAGTGCGGTTTATTTTTCACGATGTATATTGCAAGGATATGAACTCATTTTGATTGCCTTTTTAAACGTTAAAAAATATATGAAACTTACCTGTCTTCTAGCTGGAACAGGCTTAGCTGTCTTCCAAACTGTTTGCCATGTATTGCCTGGAATCAACATACGTTGACTGAGATGTCCTTTAACAGTATCACCACCTGAAATTATTTTTAAAATTTCAATTTGTATAAATTTAAAGTCTTTGCACAATACAATCATAATGTTACCTTCCGTCTGCTCAATCCAATCGCGAGGACTATACCAACGAATGAAATCCTCTAATTTTCCATTAGGATTGGCAGCCTTAAAACTTTCCATGTCAGATAACAATGAGGCGCTCATCATTTGTGTGCAAAGTTCTAGTCGAGAATTATGAATACGAAAAATGATTAAAAAAAAGGATTTTTAATTTGGGTTCAAGTTTAAAATCAATAAAATGTTTTACGTACTGCAACAAAAGACAGCATCAGTCATGCGACTTATAATAAAAGCAGATTTGTAGAGGATATAAAGAGGACTCTCCCAAATTTTTGAATGTGCTTGATTACTTTTAAAGAGTGTTAGCAAAATAAAGTGCCCTTATACAAGGGTGGATGTGGAAGTGGATGGTAGTCAATAAGAGTTTTTTTTTTAAATGTGCTTTATAAATTTTCTGTTTACATATTTTATATACTTAATTTGTTATTTATATACTTTATGATGCGTTTATTTTTTATAAAAGAGTTGGTAACAAACGAATGGAAAGCTGGCGTAATTTATTGCCATCTTCGGGACCTCGCTTCGTTCCCCGCTGTAAATTTTAAGAATATCTTTTGAGAAATTTTCAAATTGACGTATTTTGATCGAAAAGATTCTGTGAAAGCAGAATTGTAATATTAATGGTGCTTTATTTTGATGTACAAGGTTAGGCTAAGGCTTCTAGCATTTTTTTGTGACCACATCCTATATACAGTGGCCTCATCGCATAATCGGACAAGCTCTTTTTGAATGATTGAGTGAGTTAAAATAACGTAGAAATAGACTTTTTATGTTTTTTTCGCATTTATATGTATTTTAGGTATTTACCTAACTTAGTATGAAAATAAAAACAAAACATTCATCTTCAAGTATTATAATACAAGAATAAAAACAAAAATAAGTCAATTTGTGGCGCGCAACGAATAATCGGACAAAGCAAAACACCAATGGAAAAGTTCCGTTGTTTTGCAAGTTCCTACCTGGAACTTGGATTTTGTCTGTCGTTATTAGTTGTGGTTAGTCTTTTCAGTGTAACACATTAGAAAGTTTATTAAAATGTCTCAAAACGGAAAGCAACCTACGGTGGAAATAAGACAAGTTATAGTCAGGCTGCATTTTGAAGGAAAAACTGTCCGAGAAATTGCTGAACTGGTCGGTAGAGACAAATCAACTGTACAAGATATTATTAAGCGATTCCGTGATGAGTGAGAAGAGCGAATTATAGTAAGAGAAGTTAAACAAAATCCTTTCAAAACGGCGAAGGAATTAAAAATAGCCTTGAAGGACCGCACTGGAAAAGATGTGTGCTTAAATACTGTGCGAAACATGTTGCACAAGTATGACAACCATCTAAGAGTTGCCAGAAAAAAACCCTTTTATAAGCTCTAAGAACAAAAACTTTAGCGTGCGATTTACCAAGGAGTACCTGATAAAAGCAGCAGATTTTTGGAATCAAGTAATTTCATATAAAATATACATAAAAATATACATATAAAATCAACTTTTTTAAAATATTATGCAATATTTTCAAATTTTGGTCACTGATGAAAGCAAATTCAATTTGCATGGGTCGGATGGTAAGATGTATGTGTGGCGTACGCCTAACAAAGAATTTGATCCAAAAAACACTAAGGCGACCGAAAAGTACGGAGGGGGCTCTGCCATGGTTTGGGGCTGTATGTCTAGCGCTGGAGCAGGCAATTTACATTTTAAAGATGGTAAAATGGATAGATTTGTCTACCTTGACATTTTAAAAAAAATACGTTAAGCAAAGTGCTGAGAAATTGGGTATCGCCAGTAACTTTGCTTTCTACCAAGACAATGATCCTAAACACACTTCCAGCGTAGCCATAGCGTAACAACAAACAGCGCTAACACTCCGAACAAGCGACCGATCTAACGGTATTCAAAAAATTCGGGAGAATTGCATTGGTGTTCGTAAAAATGTTTATTTTTCTCTATTTGGTCTATCTGTTTATATTGTGCTTGTAAACAAAACGAGCAAAAAATAAATATTTTTACTAACACTAGTACAATTCTGTAAAATCCGTTCTGGATTTTTCTGGATCGGTCGTTTGTTCGGAGTGTTATTGCTGTTTGTTGTTACGCTATGGCGTAGCGAAGCTTTGGTTGATCAACAACTGCCCACGCCTCATTCAACCGCCTGCACAGAGCCCCGATCTCAATGTTATTGAACATCTTTGGGGAAAAATTGGCCAGGAGAGTCTGCAAAAATAAATATAATACAATAGACCAACTAAAAGTTGCATTAGTCGAAGCCGGGAACTCCATTGAGCCGGAAGTGTGCCAAAACTTGGTAAAATCAGTGCCAAGGCGTTTGCAAGCTGTTTTGGCAAGCAAAGGGTTTGCAACTGAATATTAATGGTTTGTTTGTTTAATTTTTTGATTAATTAAAGCGCTGTCCCATTATTCGTTGCGCTCCAGAAATGGACTTATTTTTCTTTTTCTTCTTGTATTATAATAATTGAAGATAAATGTTTTGTTTTAAAACTAAGTTAGGTAAATATCAAAAAATATTAAAAGTCTATTCCTACTTAATTTAAACTCACTCAAACATTCAAAAAGAGCTTGTCCGATCATGCTATGAGGCCACTGTATCTATAATCGGCTGCAGAATATTGGGATGGGTAGTCAAGCTTAAACATATACATCTATATCCACACAACTCCAATGTTTTCAACTTTTTCCCAGGGGAAGAACTTTTGAGGTCTAAATTGTAGGACTCAGTGTAACTTATTGAGCAATCTCTTTTCCTAGAAACTACCTTTAACACTCTTTAACAATGAGAGGTGCGTTCGCGTTAACAGTGTGTTTTTGTCTTTTTGGTAAGAAGTTTTCGGTGTAGAGAGTGATATTGAGATGTCGCAAGCATTGGCTAATTTTCCGAAGAGTTCAATTTGTGAAGGAAAAGATAACAAAACATGGCACCGTCATTCTTCGAGTTCTCGCGTGCAGGAGCGAAAAATTTCACCTGCAGCATCTGGAGTTTAACTTCACGCAAAACATGCCCGGCAAGAATTTGATTACTTTCATCTATTTGTAACTGAAAACATGTTGAGTGTAATTACTGAAAATACTAATAGTAAGAACCTCAATGTGCGGCAGGGTAAGGACGAATTCTCTCAGTCCTGGAAATAAGCTATGACAAGATTCCCACGGAGGAAGAAACGGGGCTTGTATCCGCAGTTTCGAAAGACAAATAAACGAGGTTGTAATTCGTTTAGCACAGGTGAGCCTTCATCATGCCAAGGCGGCTTCGGCTGTCTTGGTACGAATGTTCACAAGACAAAAATAGGACTCGCACTGTTCCACGAACTCTGGACACATGAGAATCGCATCAGAGGCATAAGCACTCGCGAATGCATTGTAGTCTGTGCCTAGGGGCTGGATGCTCCGAGAACGGGTGCTTTGATGAGGAAAACGAGTAATTATATATGTCTTTCAGTATACTTAACAAGGGACTTAGCACCTCTGAAGACCACTATTATGGTCAAGGGTAATGAAATCAAGTATGATGATCCACAATGTTGGGATTACACATGCGTTTGTTACTAGGATACGCAAGTAAGTACTGGATATTACTGTCATTAGTATGATTCTGATCACCTTGGTTAAAAGATGGCAGGTATCCGAGGAAACCTCCATGACGGACCATAAAATTCTTAGGTAAGACCTGGTGGGACTGACGATGGAGCCCATCATCACTAGGAACAAGACGCACCGATTGGGCACCAATTGTACACCACCCGTTTGCGGGAAAATATCCAGCATGTCTCTGTCAAAACGACTACCAAAAAAAAGTCATGAATTTGAGTATACTGTAGGTGAACTTAACAAGGTTATTGTGAAAACCTTTGAGGAAAGCTGTCCTGAACGCGTCATAATGGGGAACAAAGAACCCATGTGGTGGAATGAAGGACTAGCTAAACTAAGAGTGGAGTTGCGGAAACTCCACAATAAGGCAAAACGTACCACAGATTCGGATGAACACCATAGAATTCTAACACACTATGGGAAAGAATTCCGCAGGGCAAAACGTCACAGTTTCAGATCTTTTGTGAGAATGTTAGGGAGACACCTGTGGCAGCTAGACTACACAAAGCTTGGTCTAAGCAGGGAAATAACTAACATTGCACTAAGGAAAAGTGACGGCACTTTCACGGAAAATGAAAAAAAGCGCAATCTACTGCTCATGGAAACCCGTTTCCCGGAAAGCTCTGTAATAAATGAAGGCATTGACGAGGTAGAACAAGAAAGAAGACCAAACAGCTCGAAGTGGAAGGAGGCTGCGACCAAATGTACGGAAAAACTTATAAGGTTGGCTTTAAACTCTTTCCAGTCCTTTAAATCACCGGGAGTAGATGGGGTGTATCCAGCCCTTATTCAGAAGGAACAGAATCTGCTAATATCGCCCCTACTCGCCTCTTTAGTCGTAGCTTGGTATTGGGATGTATTCCAAAGCCATGGAGGCAGGCAAAAGCTGTATTTATACCCAAAGCAGGCAGAAATGATAAAACTAATCCAAGGGCGTGCCGACCAATTAGTTTAACGCCGTTTGTTTTCAAAACGATGGAGAAAGTGGTGGATAATTATCTTAGGACAATTCACCTGACAGAATATCCACTAACTGAAATCAACACGCCTACAGGACGGGAAAATCAACATACACCGCACTTTACGAGTTTACTCGCAGAATCAAAGAATCCTGAGAATGTAAAAAGGTATCATTAGGTGCATTACTTGATATTGAAGGGGCCTTTGACAATACCAGCCACGATGATAAAAAGGGAGGTTAATCATAGCCTTATTCCCTGGCTATCTCGGTAACTGGCGGGGCAAACCGTCGTTTGTAAAGTGGGATCAAGTACCATCAACGTACGTACGGTTCGCGAATATTCTTTCACCAGCACTATGGACTCTTATAGCAGATGAAGTCTTGGACAGACTGTTAGAAGTTTGGGTGGTATGTAACGCGTATGCGGATGATATCGCAGTTCTTACCAGGGGAAAATACAAAAGGACAGTATGTGATATAATGCAGGAGGCACTACGAATTGTGAACAGCTGGTATCAGGAGATAGTTCTAAGGCTTAACCCCGAAAAAACCACACTGGTGCCGTTCACTAGAAGAAGAAATATGGACCAACTCATCACCATATATCTAAATGAGACGGAGATTGGGTATAAGAATGAAATCAAGTATCTCGGATTGCTGTTGTATGGAAAGCTCAGGTGGAACGGACACATTATGGCATTGTCTGTAAAGGCTGTCAAAGCTCTGATGGTGTGCAGGAACATGACAGGCATGGTCCTGGGGTAAACCGGGAGTCCGGCGGTGGATGTATACGATGATGGTGAGACCAATCATCACCTATGAACCGGTGGGCTGGGCAGACAATATCGATCGAGAGCAGCGTTTGGCATGTGTCTGTTTCACCAGACCCATAAAGTCATGTCCCACGGCAGCAAAATTTTAAACCTATCGCCACTTCATGTGGTGATAGAAACAGTAGCGATATTTACAATGACAAGAATCTTAAATGAAGGAAGAGAAAATGACTTCAGAATTGGGCACAAGGACCAAGCTAAACTAGTAAAGGTGTCTTCATTCATATATGCATCGTCGGATCGCTTGACGTCGGCATTCAGCGTTCACATCAATTTTTGTGTAGTGCTGAGTGATAAGAGGAATGAATCGTTGAATCCAATATACAACTCATAAGACAGAATGCAAGCAGGTGGTATACGGATGGTTCCAAGACGTCAAGAGGAATTGGAATATGTGAGCCTGGCACCAAATACTACTAACCGATGGGAAGTATGCTAAGGACCTTTGTGGCTGAGGTCTATACCATCGCTACAAGCGTACAACTCAGGCTAGACAGAAGGATACAAAGGCAAAACCATAGCTATAATATCTGATAGCCAAACAGACTTAAAAGCACTAGAATCCCCAAAGATTATATCGAGAATAGTTCTGGATTGATGCACTACCCTCAAAAAATTGAGTGCGGGCAATAGGGTTACCCTATACTGGGTGTCAGGGCATGCAGGTATCGAGGGTTATGAGCAGGCGGACCAACTGGCGAGGAAAGGAGCATCGACAGCAATCATCAGTCCTGCGCCCTTAAGCGCGGCTGAAATGAATTTCACTCAAAGGGCCGTAAAGGAAATTGAAGATAGAGAATGCGATAGGCTCTGGAATGGACTTCCAAGTCTTCGAATGTCAAAGTTGTTCCTTGACGTTTATGACGAGAAGAAGTTTTGGGCGCGCATCGAAATGAAGAAAGAAAAGCTAAGGGTCCTGATTTGGATCTTCACGGGGTACTGCACACTTGGAGTGCATCTCAAAAGGATGAGCCTGACAGCGAACATTTTGACATTTTGCAATATTGCAGAGGAGAAACCAGAGCATATGCTTGCATACTGCGATGCACTGTCCCGTAGGAGAAGAGATAGTTTAGGAAGCTGCTTCCTTGTCGACGAGGAATTGGGACGCCTGAGGCCGAAGCAAATCATTGACATTCGCAGAAAAATCGATCTGCTTGAGGCGCTCTACGGGCACTGGAAGCGGGGCACAATAAACCTGTAAAGGTTGACGTGCACCATCGCCGACTGTAAATCAATCAACCAAAGGACAATTTTTCAAACGAATACCCTTCTTTGGAGAAAATAATGAGAGAATTAAAAGGAGTTTGATTACTCTATTTAGTTGGGTAATTCAAATTTGAAAGATAAAATGTGAAAGATTTATGGACAAATTACTTAACAGGTGTTGATATATTTCATAATTACAATGAGTTTGAGCCGATTCGCGTTCGTTGTGAATTTTTTTTTTCAGTCAATTATTTTTCCTTCAAAAGTTGAACATGCATCTAGGGAGCCATCACATATGAACGAATAGTGTACTACGTGTACGTGGTTAGCGAAAGGGCAAATGTTCAAAAAAGCAGACATTGCGGGCAAATTAATTTTGGTGGATCCGAAAGGGAGTTGTTAAAAATGATGGTTAGTGCAAACATTCGTCATCGGTCAATAGAAAGGATGTTATTCTTCATAAGGATAACGCGAAAACCTTTAAATATTTTATTTATTTTATTTAGTCTTAAATAATTTAAGACACTTCAAATTTAAAACCCTCAAGATCTCTCTTAACAGCAAAATTCTCTCAAAATCAAAATTCTCTCTCTCTCTACCCGCAACAGCAAAGTTGGAAATAAACATCTTACCTGAGCCAGGACCTAATTTCAACATAACTTCAGCATCATCTTCTAGTTGATCCTCAGTTTTCGGTACAGGTTCTTGCGTGATTGGTATATATAACGGCTCGTCCGAATCAATAAGTGTTAAATTTCCTAGTTTTTGCAATCGTCCTTCGGGTTTATTCCACGCGGGATGTGTTTTATCCTCTTCATCCGAGGAGCAATCATAGAATTGTTCTTCTTCGGAATCATCTTTTGTCGACTTGCCTTCCTTGGACATTGCGAATGGCAAGCCACCTTCACGAATACGACGACGTTCCATGCAAACATTCAGCATTTGAAGTTTCTGGTGTAAAAGTGAAGTTCGAGAATCAGGAAAGCCAGATGCAACTCTGAAAAGAAAATTAAAACAAAAAATAAACTCTCACTTCAATTGTAAGATCGTGTAATTTTTGTTCGCATGAAATCTATTGATAGGGATGAATTGTGTATGACATATGTCAAAATTGACAAATCTGGCATACCAGTGTTTAGTTTTATTCGATATTCGTTCTGCAATCGAAATCGTAAATCGTTCTACAATCGAAGAAAGCTTCCACGTTGTGCGTATTTATTATTTATTCAAAGCCAAAATTCAATGCGCGAAAATTATAGTCGACATAATCATGCGTCCGAGCAAGCTGTGTGTGCGAACAAGCGTGCTGCCCTGTCATAAGCCAAACTGACACAAGTCGGAGTGTTCTCTGAGTCAACCACTTGCCCCATGATTCGAAACACTGTTTAATTCTTAACACGGAAAGACTGACCATGGTTTACGATCGGTATACCTCCCTGCTTAGAGCTCTTGCTTATATGTTTCCCGTTTTATCAAAAAACGAGTCATCTCCCCTTCATCGTTTTAGTATTAAAGGGAATATGACGAGTTAACTTGTTTCCCGCAAAGAATGTGTTAAGTTTTTGTGGAATGCCCGAACACAGTTGGTGTATATGCCTTTGAAAAAACAGCAGCCCCCTTTGACGTTCATGCCAGTCGTGCTGGATCATTTACCGAGTTGATTGATCTTATCCATTGCTCGCAAACGTTTGTTGATTCTTTCCTATGATACATTTGATGCATCTGCTAATTGCCGTTGAGCTTGAGGTAATTCACCATCCAATAACTCCTGCAATTCCTTCTCTTCGCTATATTGTGGTCTAACCCAGCGCTAACTGTCTTTGACATTGAAATATCAACTGTGGAAATGTCGGAACAACGTATCACATGTCCTAATTGATGGAGAGTGTCCGCCATATGCCACCATACGTTTTCCAGCAAACGATGGCTTTCAACACCATTTTCCGTTCAGTTAAACAAGGAAAGCAATGCGTGCCGAAAATGCTCTTGTTTAGTTACAAAATTCGATATGATTGATCAACAAGATAAAACAAACGCGTTAGTTTTGGCCGACGCAATTTGTGTGTGTGTGTGTTTGTAGCTAAATGTCACACGACAGAAATGGCGTATGTGTCAAATTGATACATTGCGTGCCTTCCGCTGGCACCATCTCTTAGTAAAACCGGAAAAAACTTGTGCATACACCTGGTATTGCGTTGAGTTTCATCATATGTAAATGTTCTACTAAAGTTAGAGTTGATGATGGTTAAAATGTATCAAAATTTTGAAAGCCCAGGACAAATTAAAAGAAAGAAAACCATGAAATACGTTTTCTAGTTTTTTAGTTAAGTACGACACTTAGATATAAGCAAAACTGTTGAAAAACTGCTGATAATTTTAAAGAAATTCCATGATAAAAAATATTGATTGGATAAAAGCCGGGAACAAGGTGGAATCAAGCATAGGAGCCTGAAATATTATGATAAAGTTACATATGAAATTTGTTTCATGCGAGAAGAGAAATTTTTTTTCGCCTGGACAAGTGTCACTCACTGGTAGTTTGCAAGCTCGAATGCAACCAACGGACCGGCTGAAATAAAATTAAATGATAAAATAAATAAGAAAAGTCAAAGGAAAGACGAAATTGTACATATTTGAAAACTTATACGATGTAAAAAAGGGGTAAAAACGTGATACGAGACAGGGTTGTTCTGTAGCCCCGTGAACCTGATCCACTCATTGCTGAAATCTGCTCATAATAAGAGAACTAGGAAGTGTTAACGCATGCACCGTATTCCTTTGGATTTTGGACCCTACAAGTTTCTATCTGTTTCGGTAGATGCGGTCGGCGGAAATCAGGCTCCCGAATTGGCGTCGTAATTGAGTCACTCCTGAGAGCGTACAATTAATCAGAAAAGGACGCTTCTAGTGGCCTGAAAAATGAACAGCTTCTACCCAAAGGATCGAATTTCGAAATTCTTTTCCGATGCTCAATGAAAAATGATGAATATTATTGGATTGCCTTAAGCTACTTTAGTCTCTCCCAAATACAATTGGATGACCTACAGAGCATCCTGAAAAGTACAAAACAACTAATTTCCTAAGCAAGTAATCTGGCCTATACTTACATCTCGTTACGGCCTTGTTTTCTCCAAACATTTATTCTGGTCTTCCACATCAAAACCGAGCATCAAATCAGCAAAGCAATCAAGTAATAATTAATTTTTATAACAATAAATCTCGGCCCTCATCATTGAACAATCCATGGATGAAAGGGCAACGTCTAGTTTGCAACCAGCAACGATGAGGTGCAAAAGTCAGAACGTCTTGACGAACCTCAGCAGCATCCAAAGTGATGCTGCAGGCTGTAACCAATGCGATGGTTCGATGACCGTGGAGTTTACCTACTTCACTTATTTAGACATTCGTTGCAATGTTCTAGTCTTGTTATGTGGTTTCGATCTGCGACCAAGAGGAGTTTCCAATCTTCTGGTGGTATAAAAACGGCGAAGAAAATAGATACAAAAGTAATGCTGGTTGCAAACAAGCTTAAGAAGCCTCTGGAGTCGGACTAAGCTGCGGGATTCTAGCATTGAAGACGTTTCTTAGCCATGGTTGTCAGGGTGCAGACAGTTTAATGTGGGAAAAGTGTTACAGTTTGGTATTGTATCTTTGGTACGTTGGTGCTGGTTTAGAAAAGGAACTTGCGTGCCTAAGAGATATATTATCATGGAAGTCATTGCAAACTTAATGCGTAGTCGAGACGAGGCTCAATTGGATCTTCTTGAGGAACTCTTTGAATTGTTATTGCCTCAGCTCAGCATAAATTTGTACGAAACTCCGTAAGCGCAACTGTGGATCATCACTTGCAGTAACACAGCCACCCATCATCATCTTGTCTATCTGGTTGGAGAGGTTCCTGTGCCAACCTGCAATTTTCTTCTGCCTTTGAATGGTTACCAACGTGCCAAGTTGAACGTATTCAAACGTCTTGGCAACCTATAAATGCTTTTGTCTTAAGGTCCGAAAAGTACCCTGAAGTCAATTGACCTTGTAATAGCCGCTGATAGGGATCGCATGTAAGCACCTCCTTGTCTTGGCTCAAAGGGATTTGCGATTTGAGCATGCATGTAGGCAGGCGCGTTCAATTACTATGGAGCCCGGCCAACATACCGCATCTTTCCGCCATCCATTACCGATGTGGGTAGATTGCCTCCATTATCGGCTATCTCAATCACAGAAAATATTTTTCCTTCCAATCTCGAGTGCAATTCGGCTCGGCAAAAAAATTCCTTATGGCCAACCGACGACGAGTCTATCGTCTTGCATTCTAGACATAACTTAAGGAATAGTCACGTCAGACAGCGCTGATTCCGTAGAATACACGTAGTTCGGTTTTTCTCAAGTCTAAGCAGTCAGGACCCTATTTTAACAATTGGTATGTTGTGTGTCGATGGCAGTCAGAAATAATTATCACTAGATATGTTTACGACCATTTATGCTGTTTACGTGTTTTCTGTAATAGATTATTAGGGTGCTGTTGTTCAGTTGAGATAAACGAACAATGATAAAAAATTTCAGCATTGTTTCAAGCAATTTATATCAGGTAGAGGGATGTTAAATGTCTTTTTCAGCGTTTATTGTGGAAAATGCATGGGCCTATACAAATAAATGCCAGCTTCTTACATGTCCTCAAGATTTTTCAGGGCAATCAGACGCTGTGTTTCAGTTCATGGCAAATATGCATGTTTTGGATAAATGATGACATTGCAACTTTGAAAAAATGAAAAAATAGAAAAATAAACAGAACTTGTATCTCAAAAATGCGCATTATGTTTCTTATATCCTTATCGAATTGAAAGAAGGACGCTACACTTATTACTAAGCAATACCAAAAATCACAAAGCCGCCAAAATTATATATTGAGGGACTCCATATGGGAATATACAAATGTTTTTGGCTGCATCGAGGTAATAAGTTTTGGTTTATGATTTTTCTATCAAAAAATTGTCAAGAGGGAAATTTTTTCAAAATCAGCTTCTTTGACAATTTCCCGATGGTTTCTTCGAAACTACTCTACTGATTGATCATATATTGGGAGTATCAGTTAATAATTTCTCGATTTTTTGGCTACTGGCATGTCTGCTGTGTTGTTGAATAATGTTGAATAATGTTGGACTGAGACACGAACCTTGAGGAACTCCAGCTAGCAACGTGTAGCGACTTCGTTTGGACTCTCGCATTTTCACGGGGAATGTTTTGTCGTTAAGAAAGGAATGAATCTGATTGATCAAATATAGTGAGAATTCAAAAGTAACCGGTTTGTATAGAAGACCTTGTTGCTAAACAGTATTGGTGGCTTTTGCAATATCTAAAATACTCAAACCAATAGAGAGTTTCGGCCTAAGAGCTGATTTTATTTTGCTCGATGCACGAAAAAGCTGTAGATCTGATGAATAGTTGTTTCGAAAGCCGAATTGAAACACAGGACGGTATTGTCAATCTCTTCAAAGCCCGCTAATCATCTCGGGATCAGGTTTTCAAAAAGTTTTCGCAGAGCCGGTAACAAGCTTATAGTCCTATAATTAGTACACAAGTATGGGTCTCTAGCTGACTTGCGAAGAGGAATTACTACTGCCTGCTTCGATATACAAATTAACACAAGCATTGAATAAATGACATATATATATATATACTATTGCTGTCTATGGTAATTTTTTCAACACTTTGTTGGGAATTCGATCAAAACCTGGAGCTTAATCGGGTTTCAGGTTTCGAAGCAACTTTGCTTTTTCTCTGCGCTTAACTCTATCGGAAAGAGATGTTGGTTGTTGGCATAGAGAGCCAATTAATAGACCTATTCACCATTCAGTCAACGATTACGTATAAATATATTATCAACTGTTTTCTTGATTATTGAAAGAAATGCTAACTTGGCAGCGGCGAATCTTGAGCTTGATGATAACAGTGTCAAAGGTGTCATAAAATTGAGGATCATATGAGATCATTTTTGAACAAATCAGAGTCAGAAAGCCAACAACAAGAACATTGCATCGGCTCATGCTGTATTTTTTGGCTTCAACATTTGAAAATATGCGTCTCCTTCACCCAAGGTATCAGAGAGCGAACCTTAGTTATAATACTTCCATGTCCCTACAGTACAGATACTTATTGCATCAGAATTAAATGATAAAATTTAAATTTTCATGTCCAAAATCCAATTATGACTTATAATATTGATCCATAAAATGTATCATATATATTTTCTTGACAATCTTCACCCTCTTACACTTCTTTTCCGCCAATTCGTTTGGCTCACGAGGTTGAGTCCTTAGAGGAATGGAAGTCAGATATTGCATGCTTGTCACTGAAGGGAGTACGTACAATTGCTAGTTTTGGTCTGTAAATAAATTTCAAGGTTTAATTTCCGAGCGGGTCCTTTATGGACAATCAATTTGGCATTTTCGCAAGCCTTGAAGTTATCTTTATGACGTTGAGGTTTTTTTGAACATTTGATCTTCAGTCACTTTTGTATTCGTTACAATAATTTGCACTTACTCAAGTTTTGTTAGACTGATTGAGAACATCTTCAGGTTACATAGCAAAGGTTCGTGCAAGTCTTCGTTTGTCCTTCCAGAATCACAAAGGTAAACAGTGCATTTTTCGGAAGATATTTGGTACGCCTTGAGAGATTGTTTTGTGCTGAAAAGTCCATTCCACGATTGCGATTAAGGAAAGGCATTTGACGGAGATCGGTGACTGAGATTGGACTGGGCATCAATCATCGATTTACGCGAGTAGCCTTAAAATTTTCAGCTTTAACTTCCATCACTTTTGCCGCCAGATTTTCCTGTTCCGTTCTCAACACATTTACATTGCGTTTTTAGTTATTATTGTCTACAGGATGATATCAACAGAACTTTATGTCTATGTTGACATTAAATTTTTAGCCTTCTTCATTTAAGGTGCTTCGTTACTTTGGGGATACTGGTGGCTACTGTGCAGCCTTTAATCTGGGGAGATCTGCTAAGGGACTTTCAATGAGCATTTTTCACAAGGATTTCTTTAATCCCTGCATTATGAATATTTTGGTTCCTCCTGACATTTTTCTGGAGTTATTTCTATTTTGTAGCATGATTTCTGACCGTTACTTCTCATCCTTAATACTGTTCTCTATAGTAGTTTCTTCAAAGAAATTTTGTGTCGTGACCTACATTTTGAGGAAATTCTTAAAATAGGACATCATATCGGAAAATTGTGCCTTAAGGCGCAATAATAAGATATAACCTGACTCAACCATACCGAAGTTAAGATTGATAGACCAGCATCAATCATTTGATTTCAATAAATTATTGACTCGAATCATTTTCACCTTCTCCTGCAGCTTCCGCTCGTCGTCCAAACCTTTCATCTTCCTACATTAAATCTCAAAGAAAACTGCCTTCACCTCTATAGAGCACCTTCTTGTGGAATTTTTGCTTTCAGGACATTTAGAAAATTTCTTATTCCCGTCATACATCCTTTCGTACCTATCAAGTCATTCAACTCTACACAGTTACGTGAAGCGAATCGAAAGGAATTTTATTACAAGAATTTCAACACAAACGTGTAGCAACGACCGATAGAGGCATACGTTACTCAATTGCTTTGAACGCTACCGAGTTTGATGTCACATATCTCTGTCGCATATATTAGGATTTAAGGGGTTAAAGTCTTTGAATGCCGCGCACAATTGAAGGATTCCTGTGAGCATTTTTGGGTATTTTCTTTGATTTAAGAATGACGAGTTAAGTGCCTCGGGAACATCTTTAAAGGCAGAATAATTATTCGCTTTGTTGCTGGTGTAAGGGTAGGACTTTCAATTGGGAACGAGTAAGCGACTAGGACTTGAGAAAATTTTAAAACAAATCGTAATCAAACCTGCATAAATTCAAAAAAGTCATTATGTTTATTTTTGACAAGGAAATTGCTAAGAACAAATTAGAATCCTTTCAATTTACCCATTCCATTGTGTGAAGTTTCGCTTAACATCCGCCAGAGCTTTTCCTAAGCAAATGAATTTAAATTAAAACAAAGTGCAGGTAACTTCCTTCTTTCTTCGAAGAGAGCGACAGTAAGATTAATACCTTAGAGTTTCAGGAATTCATCGGACGACTCTTGGTTTCATTCCTCACATACTGCCGCATCGAATGAAGTGCATGAGTAGCAAAGTTCAAATCGCCTAAGGTGGGACTCATTCAATTTCCTTGAATATTTAATTTGTTCGTGTACAGCTGGGTATCATACACGACACAACCTTGCTTAGATATATGTTGAAAATCTTCAATTTCGTTAACATTACCACATGCCTGGATGATGCAGACATTTAAGCCTACTATAGTTCAAAGTTCGCCAAGTAAACTTGGAATATTTGCATTGCACTTTTTTGATCCTTTGAGGACAAAAGTATGTTCGTACGTTATTAAACTCGTTTTCGTTCCTTTTTTCGTAGGACCTAATGTAGTGGAGTTGGGCTGAAAATCTTCAGGAAAACGCAAATTTAATATCCTTGAATGCATAAAAGGAAAATAAGTAAACATGGCAGTAAAAAACCGAAGGTTATTAATTTGAAAAAAATTGGTTAAGGAAATGAACCTTTTATATGCAGACAATAAAAGTATTCTTCATTTTACAATGGGCTGTAATGAAGTCGTGTTTCTAGCCTGATGGGATGCACTGGCGTAATACTTATGAATAGTAACTGGCACTTATTCGTTCTTATGAAGCTGTAAGGATTTTTCTTAGGACTAGTTGTGAATTAAATAAAATTAAAGATAGAAATTGGTTTTTAAGATGATTAAATTTAATACAAATTCTTTTAAATAATGCATAAATTCCCATCTATTCCTACCATCTATTTTGAGTGTGCCACAAAAAGTTTCGACTTTAACAAGGAGCTTGTTATTTGAGTGTTTTGCCGTCAAGAATCCTTGACATGGGAGACTGCAAGATACTTTACTATGGTGTTTTTTAAATAAAAAACTTTATAGCCATAGTAATAATTAAGATGATTATTCTTGATTTTATCACTAGTATTACTCATACCTCTATTTGTAGGACTTGACTTAAGGAACGCCTTCAATTGTCCTAGCTTGAATGATTTTCTCAGTAATGTGGATTGTTTCCAGCTACCAAGATATCTTATGTGAGTATTGAGGGACTATCTTAAGGCCGGGAATGTCGTCACGTGACACATAGGACGTCGGCGAAGAATGGCGCAGAATGATCGGCGAGGAATGGACATCAGGGGCGGCACAAGGCTCCAATCTTGGCCCAGAACTGTATAATGTCTCGTACAACGAGCTCTTGAGGTTGCAACTACCGGAGGAGTTGCGTCAGATCAACTCTGCGAATGACGTTACAGCGTTACTCACTGGGGGTACTGTCGAATAGGCAGAAACCGATACTGCGCCGAATGGATTGCTGGCCGGCCGTGGATTTGGTCTAGCGCTGGAAAAAACTGAGGACGTCAAACTGACCAAGAAGCGGATCCTTAGTGTTATTCCCGTTCACGTTGTTCACTAACCAAGAAGCAGATCCTTAGTGTTATTCCCGTTCACGTTGGAGAAACGATCATCGAGATCATCAATAAAATAACTTGATGATTGACTCGAAGATGAGCTTCTTTGATTAAGTCTGAGCATCAGTGGATAAGGCTGCTGGGGGAGTGTCGTCGATAGGTTGCCTTGTAGCGAGCACTAGAGAACCAATCTCGAGCAAAGTAGTGCTATTTCCTGAATAGCGACTCTATACATGTAGAGGAGGCAAGTATATCGCACATCTCATCAGTAATCTGAAGTCGTGAGATTTGCAGGAAGCTTGGTGGGACGGGTTATGGCCGGATGGAAGAGTTTAGCGGGCTCTGGTATTTTCAGTGTTACTCCAATAGATGTGAAAGTGTTTCTCACTTGACAGTATGTTTTGCCGTGGGGCTACAGATGACGCCAGTCTTTGTATGCGTCCAGAAGTTTGTCCAGACACCTTTGGTACTCCCCGAGAGAACAGACGAGCTTTCTGTAGAAAGTATAGTGGAAAAGGTTTTGATCCAATAAAATGAACTGTATGTCATATAATAAAGAAGGACATAATCGATTGCTTGTCGGTATAGAAGAAAGGTAGTTTTACCTCTGAATAATCCCTATCATTTCCATACCTCCCTACTGAAATAGGAATTTCCATCTCTTGAGGACGACACTAAGAAAGGCTTAAAATATGTAGTCCAAAATTGTGTGACAAACAGTTTCAGGATAGATTCGTTTTTTGACAGGAGAATTGTTTATTTAGTAGTTCAGTTACTATGCGCCACTGGGAGTCCAAGACACAGGGCGCAAAAATCCCAACCAAAAAGTAATTATTATTAACCATACTACTGGTACCTATTTCGGGCTCCATAGTTAGGTATACATTATAACTGAGTTTAAAGCCCCTTAACACTTGAAGGAGACCTAGATAGCTAGAACAGAAACCAGGGGGAATCTCCAGTGGTTACAACTCTACTGTCAGACTCCGCAGCAGCCACATGTAACGCTTAGGATTTTGGCTTGGAAAATTTAGAAGAAAATAGTATTTAATAGTATTAAGTCGGGCAAGTGACGTCAGTTTGGATGCGCAGTTGACTCAGAAGACTCTGGCATATAACCAATGACACTAGGGTTCTTCTCTATTTATGTTCCTTCCGGTTAATGCTGATTTTGTTACGTTGACGTTAAACTTTTCTATTTATCCTATTTCACTCCTGCAATTCCACGCCAAATCGACCTGATTCCATAGGGTTTCGTCTAGCTCCCTTTCCACAATTGCTAGTGACGCTTATGCTCTGTTTTTAGCAACTAAACTTCTTATAAGTAGGTTCGCTCTATCGTTTTCATTCAGACCTTTGTGTCCCCATGATACACGTTAATTTCTTGTCCCTTTGGTAAGCCACTGTTTTGAGCGCCAGCCTGCAGACACAAGCTGGAGTGCCGAATTGCTATCCAAAAGTCATGACTTTCGCTGTTTAGGATGCTTATTGCAGTTTTTGTGAGTACTTGAAATATAGAAGCTCCTAAACTGCAAGCTAATTTACTAAAGACGTGGACAAATTATTGCACTCAAATAGATTTTACTTAAATTCAGTGGTGTATATTTGAGTATAAAAATAACCAGAAAAAAATGATATAATACAACCAAAAAACCACCTTTTAATATTTTCTATATAGTTTTTGTAAACTTCATTACTTTCATCCCTACTGGCATACTTTCAAAAGGAGTTGTGTACATGCTTTTATCCTGTGGGTAATTATACCAAATTTTTTAAGGTCCTCTATAAAGAAATCCCTCATTGTTATGGTGGGCTGCCTGATTTTTTCTATCACAAATGGCAATGAATTCTCTATGGGATTCATTTTGGGAGTGTTTCCAATTATGTTGTGCAGGATCCTGCACTAAAATACAATCCTGTTTCGGGAACCAGTCTTGAATTAGTGTAAAAAGATGTTGTTCCAATACTTTTAAGTACTGATCTTGTCTTAAGATACCTTTTACAATATAAATACTTCCAGAACCGTGAAGAGATATATCTCACCAGATTATGACCGAGGCAGCATGCTTAGCAGGTTGTTGAATACATTGTGGGTTAAAGGCTGTATCTGTCCTTCTTACAAACTGTGAACTTTCTTTATCTATAGTGAAATCGTGTTCAGTGCTTACGCATACCTTAAGTAAAAGGAAACGAAAAGATGCATGGTGTTAGTTTTACCTAAATATTGACCATCTTGCCATAACCATCTTCCTATCTCTTAACCATAATTCGTTGCAAAGTTTGTGATTTATAAAAGATCTGTCTTGGCCTGCATTTAAGGCCGCTTTGCAAATTCTACGCCTCACATTCCTCGAGGAAATATAAACATGATACATGTGCAATTGTTTTGCAATTGCACGTTTGCACCCTGCAAACGTGGCTCACGGATTAAAATTCTTAACGTAGCTTCCACAAATCTACCATGCGTATGTGAAAATATTTTTATATTTGATTCCACACCAAAACAAACTTAAAAAATCACAGCTAATAAATCAAAACCACGTGAGTTACCCAAGAGCGCTGACAACCGAATGATGACACACCTGCGTCTGCATCACTCGTTTACCGTAAATTTCACTTCAGTGCGTTTCTAGTGCTACCAATAACACCAGTATAATTTTTTTAGATATGGTCAGACCTGAAAACAATATTTACAGTAAAATTGATGTGGCATACTTCGAGTGCGTCTCATTGCTTCGAATTTGAACCGCAAATATGCCTTGAATCTAATGATTTGCCCACGTCTGTACGTCGGACTATGGTTACATTGAAGGATTCTTTACGTACAGCGATCTTTTTCTGTTTGTTCTTTACGTTCAGAGATTTCTTTGTGAATGTTGTTTGATGAGTTCCTTTCTTTCGTATCTTATTTCGATTTTTTGATTCAATAAATGTCATTTTGGCAATAGCATTTTCATAATTTTATTGAATATTTCGAAAGCTAGAAAGAATTTTAAGAAAACTGATTTGGATTCAGCCTTCCAATTTACCTTATAAACAGCTTTTGGTTGCACAGCTCCAAAACCGTGTAAACTTGTGTTATCAGGACGTCATGGTTCGTTTTGATCGTCAGACATTCGGTATGTTCCTTTTTTATGTTGCAGCATTGGATCTTTCATGATGGCGCCCCGGACTACAAGGTTTCTTTCCATCTTTGTCATATGAACATTCCACGATTCTAGCAAGCTCTCTCTCTCTTTCTTTATCAGAGTTTCTCAATTGTCATGCAAAAGCTACATCTTACTTTGGAGCACAATGCTAGAGAATATGTCTTCCCAATTTTTTTATTTCATTTTTAAATTCTTCAAATTTACGTTCGATAATTATAAATTAAATATACACTTTAAACTTTAAATAAAAAGATACAGGATTAAGGTTGTTAAATTCGTGGTTTAGTACACTGGTCAAGAAGGTACGGAAAGATCCTTCGTATCTTAGATTGGTGTTACCGAAATATATGATGGACAGAAGAAACTCCAAGCGTTAGGAATTTTTACCTTTAAACTTTTATAATTGTTGTGTTCAAAGAGCACCTTATCAGGGTTTTGAAAAGTCATTAAGAATTAAACAGGACTCGTTCAAAAATAGTTTATACTGGTAGAAAACTATTTGTAGGAGCTGAAGACTGCACAACCGGTGTTTAGAGTGCCCACCTATGAATTGATTTAAAGCACATCGGCGTTAGATTCAGGACATCAATTTTAGAAGTCGCAACTTAAACACAGACGAAGAAGGATTTATTCTTTCCTGAATCTCGCTGCATTTAATGTATCTAATCTTAGTCCTTATGTCGTAGAATTTTATTTTCTGTAAAATTTTGTTAGCCAACTGGTCAACATTAGGTAAGGGAATGTCGACAGATCGAAATTAGAAATAATCTAAATGGCAACCGTCCATGTTCTGTTACGTCCATATCCTTTACATTGACAAAATTTATTCCAATGAAGTTTCACGTACAATGTATCCTTAACATATTTGAATTGAATTGAATTGAAAGTGAGTACCCGCAAAAATAAAGTTTAACTTTTTTTCTTCAACGAAAACAAAGTACTGAATGCTGTTTTGTTGTTCCTTGGAAAGTTTTCACCCACGGAGCACTTTTCCTTTAACCAAACATGCACGTGACTTAACAGTGTATGTCCTTTCAATATAAATGCAAAAAGTTCAGCCGGCATTTGCTACCTATTGATTCTGAATCTATCACGTGCTTGTTTCCATTGGAAGGTCTTGGATGGGATTTTCAAGTTTTTCTGCGCACAATCTTCCAATCTTTGGCCATTTATCTCTTTGGCTAATGGAAATTTTCTCTTCAAAGATGTGCTCGCGGCATATGCATAAGCACAAGATGCACTGCAATTTACCTTAATGTATGAAGATATCCAAACGGTAACTATTTAACTTGTGCACGTAATAATTCTGGTGCGGCCAGTAACCTAGTCACCTACTAGCGTTCGTATGAAAACTTCCACATACTTTAACGTATGTAACATACTTGGCTAGCAAAGCAAATAAAATGAAACATATTTAACAAATTGTTTTCGGATTACGGAAATATATTTCACGAGCAATTAAATTTGTAGAAATCTTCTGGTCTTTACATGCGTAATTCCAGGGTGCATTTCTTCTGAATGCCGCAGCTGGTGAAAGTTGATTTTGGTTTGAGAGATTTTTTCTTATCAACGGAAATCGTTTTAACAATGGGAACGTGCTTTATTGGTTCATGGTCTTGTGTGTGAATGCATTTTTTTGGAAATTATTTCAACTAGTTCAGTCCTTTGTAGGATACAACTGGTGTAAACAAAGGGTTCATTCAAATTTAAAGTAAGGATCGACTTAGACTTACTGCAAAACGTTCAAAATACCATTAATAATCAGAAGGAACCAATCAATTACGATTCAATCATGTTATCCAACTCTATTTTTGTCGTGGCGAGGTGAAGGCTGTTCACGACTTGAGTGTAGGACTCTCATGCTTCTGGACTACAAACTATACACAACCCCTGTCAATCTGAAAACCTAGCTTGGAACCGTTTGACACATTACTTCGGGCTACGCTTCGTATTCCGCACGCCTAGATGGGAATCTCTCCTCCAGCGATAAGGAAGGATAGTAGAGGAAGAAAGTGCTAGAATAGAGATCTCCCCTTATCCGACGACTCCCCCCACTCTAGTGTAGCTTTTTTCAGTGTCAGTGCTGCTTGAGCATATTATGCCTCGCGACTCCATTTGTCAACCGTTTTCAGCATTTTCAGACCTCACAAATTTCGCTGAAGAGGTCTCCGCACTGCAAACTCCATTTTTTACAAGAGAAGAATGTGTGACAGGCGTCATCGACCTCTTCTGCATCAATCACGCTGTCAGGAGACCGTGACCTGTTAATCTTGTGTCGGTGAGGCCGAACACAACGACGCCCGCGTAAGAGCTGGATCAAGTAGAAATTGTTCTCGCCATGCATACCACTGAGCCACCAATACATTTCACTGTTGATTTAGATTCAACCAGCGTGTCTTCAGCGTTAACTCATCCAGCAGTTCAAGCCGCAGCAGTCCGTCATAGGAAATGTTCCACAGGTCCAGGCCAAGGATGGAGCCCTGAGCGACACCTAAAGTAATAACAGCGTCTTGGCTACCTTCCTTCGAGTTGCAGAGTAGGCCGGGACCAGTATAGCCGTGGCTTGTATACACTGTGGGCTACTCGGGATTCTCATCCTTGTAATCAGCAAAACCCTCGCCACCTTCCAAACCCCTTTGCGCGGGCGTGCGCTGAACATGCTGGAGCGCCTCAGCTGGAATCCCATCTGGTCCTAGACCCTATCATGCCTTCAAAGAAAAGAACGTGTTCTTCAATTGGATCTTCTTGAAAAGTGGGATTTCTATTGGTACCATTCCAATTGTCAGACCATCAATGTCAAAAAGAACATATCTGCAACTCTTAATTCTAACTACTACCTTTGGATTCGAAAGATGCAATCCTGAGGTTTTTGCAGGTTTTTACGTTTTATTATGTTTATTACGTTTGCATGTATCCTTGGATGCCATAGAGTCTGTCTTTTATTCACAAAGATGCCCTGTGTTTTATGCGAGGGTTCGGTAGTTCAGGATACAACAAACAAAAATACTGGGAAGAGTAAATTGCATAAGCGAGTATAAGAGAGTCATCTAATCCTTCACAAAAAAGTTACATTTTTCAATTAGAACGCATTCACACCATTCGCACAACGCAGGGATCCATCCATGTGCGTAAACTTTCAACGCTGCCTATCCTAAGAAAATTCCGCTTATCACACGATTTTCCTGAGATGGAGCGTTTTTCTGCAATCCGAGTGGCTCGTCCCTGCGAAAACTCCTCGCAACCAACTCCTCCCCGCAGAAGTGTTCGTTGGTTATACTACGCCTGCACCTACCTGCTATTATTCCTACTGCCATTATCTAATTGGTTCTAATATAATTCTTACATCCTACATTAGAGAACGGCTAGCAAGCTCACCAATTATCAGAATTAAAAAAAACAGGATTTACGCCCGACACATGAATTCAAATTCGAATTCACTTTAGCGAACGTTTGAAGCACGGTTGTATCGGGGTGGCTAGTAAACTCCTTGAGAAGAATTCACGCGAAACACGATTTCTCTCAGGTGACATGCCTTTTGAGCTTACAACAGCGGCATAAAGTTACAAGCCATAGTTCTCTCGTTTCTCCCGCTTCTCCCGAATTTGCCCCTGTACCTCATAACAACACAAGAGAATTTGCTTGTTTTAAAACAACACACAATTACTTCAAATAGCGATATCCCAAATTCTCCAGCTAAATTTGTATTTTTGTCTTATAATGACTCCAATGTCAGCCATTTGAAAAGTTCTTTATAGGTGGTAGAGAGGCGAAGGCTGTTCATGCCCTAGGTGTAGGACTCACTCAGACGCGTAATGCTTCTGTACTACTTATTAAACACCTCTCCCGGCGGCCTGAGAACGCAGCATGGAACCGTTTGACACATTACTTCGGGTAAGGCTTCGTGCTCCAACGCCTAGAGACGCTGTCAGACAGCCGATGGAAGCATTTGAACAAGCTCTCAATCCCCAATCGGCACTGTCCGAGCATATTGTGTCACGCGATTCCATTTGTCAATCGTTTTCAGCATTTCTCCGTTCATAGTTTCCAGTTTCAGAGCTCCCCGATTTCATTGAAGGGGTCACCGCGTTCTTTTCTTCATCTTTTGCAAGATGTGAAATGTGTGACATGCGTCATTGAACTCTCCCGCACAAAACAGGCAGTTAGGAGACAGTGACCTTTCCATTTGAACAGTGAATTGGATACTGCTATAAGCGCAGTATCCAATTCACTGTTCAAACTGTTCTAACTGTTCTAACTCCAAATTAGCACTACTCGACTTCGGCTCGTCTTCAAAGTCAGTTTCGTGATCCCTTAAGTTGTCTAATTGACAGACAATTAGACAATCATATGAAGTCTTCATATGATTGGCGGCATGCAAAAAAACAGTATGGTCTTCTTGACATAGTACTGAATCAGGATCTGCAATTTCAGATCGGTCATTGCCGAGTACTTTCTTCACTTGGTAAGGAACTTTGTATTAAGGTATCGTCGTGTGTCCGCCCGATACTGCTGATTGGAACTAGGTCGCTAACAGCGTACTGTTTCGGACTTTGATTGTCAGTTGACGTTTGCATAGTGGCTGCTCGTTTATTCTTCAACATTTGGTTGAAAAATAATCCGTTTGAAACTTCCGTTTCAATACAGGTGATGGAATATAGTCTCCTTGTTTGTCATCACAATCATCTACCATTGGCAGGACTTTACCATCGAATAAGGCATAACGCACAGAGATTAGAGAAGACCAAAAAGAGCAGTGCACAAAAGAAAGGAGCAAACGAAAGAGACACACTTTTTCTTTGTGAAGAGTGTGATCCATGAACAAACGGTTCGAAGCACATCTCAGGAATAGTGAACCGTTAAATATTCCCAAAAAAATTAAACAATGTCAAAGCACTTCTGCAGGAATCCATGCCCTTCAAATTAATTTGCACCATGAAATAATTAGCCAGGATTTGCTTGAATAAGTTGGTGCGTTGGGTTACTTTCTGCTCAATGAGTAAAAGGACTACAGGATTTCAACAATATTAAATACAGACGAATTCGCTACACGCGTCATCTAGGTTCGAAACGGTATTCATTTTTTAGTGTCATCATATCTAGCTACCTTTACTTTTAATTGACCTTACTACTTTTTTACTTTTCTTGCCATAAATGCTTAGGAGGTTCCAATTTAGGTTACAGGCTATATAAGGCCATGTGTTCGTGAGAGATAACTCTCATGTCCCATAACTGGGGCAATGGAATGAGGTATTCCATGATACAAACGGCTCATGTATTTGGGTCAGAACTATGATCGCTATGTGTCGCTTAGCTTTCGATAAATTCCTCACGTGATTGAAGAAGGATTGATAAAGATTGAAAATGAAGAGTGCTAAAGGATCACTTGGACAGTGATCATCAGCACATAGAATTGGACTTCTGGCGATCACTGACATTGCTATTTGACGATCACATTCTCACTATCCCAGTCTTTCATAACGAGGTTCTTGGAAGTGCTAAAGGCACATTTACCGCTGATGGAAGTTTTGTCTGAGGGCATAGGATCTGTAGGCAAAGATGTAATAAAATGAAACTGTTTGTCTGCGTTCGCTAAGACCTCGAAACATCAAACATTCAGGAGGCGGATATAACTTTCAACTTTTCAAAGGTGAAAGCATAGTAAAGGTTTGGTTGAGAGATGAGGCTCAGCAAACACGGACCTGAAAAGATGCATGCATCAGAAAGCAGCTTGAAAGTAAGCTAGAAAGTGTTCTCACAAATTCATCAAGATCAGGGAGGCCAAATTAAGTGGACTACAAAGACAGCAATCGATGGGTTGTGAGCTAATCATGCAGATGATGGATGCGCGTTCATCATCAAACCATCCACAATGCAATATGGGAGTAGAGAAGTTCTATACTTCAAGGCAACAAATTACAAATGACTAGATGCTGACCCTACTGAGGTGCTATAGACGGTATATCATATTGTTTGGTATGTTCCGCTGACCTACTCCTCAGCATGTTCAGGCCATCTTTGCAGGAAGGAGAGTTTCCAGCTTACTGGAAAGTGGCAAAACGGAAACGGGTAGAATTGGAATCTCTACATCGTCATCTGCATATCGCCAACTGTTGCACAAGTTGATTAACTAGGGGTGCATTCGGGAAAGCACTGAGTGCGGCTCAGTGCGTGAAGCTAAAAAGCATTTGTAGTATTTTAATGCACGAGATGGGTGAAGTTTTCTACGAAAAATACTGGAACGTTGTTAACAAGCACTGCAATATCTAATACAACTGCTGATGGGAATATCTGAAACACCACAACCTACTCTAGCATGCAGAGGGTAGCCAAAGGATGGTTTTTACATCATGTGTTACTCTGGGCCCTATTGTACTGTGAATTATCTCCGATGACAGATTAGTTACGATTAATATGCTGTGTGGGGGATGTTGTTTCACTACTCACTCAAAGTATGGCGAACATGCGCAACTCAGACTAAATAGAGACAGGGAACGGATTCAGACTGGTACTGGAAATAACCAAAGTAGGTATCCCGACGGAAAAGCAATTCCACAGAGAGAAGCATTTTAGTATTGGGAAGCGCAGACTTACTCATATCCAGCAGTGGAATACCTGAACGTATAGAAAGATGGATAAAAACGTATGTCTTCTGAGCTTCTCGGGGCAACAGCTGACATTTCTACAATACGCTTGCGGCATTGAAGAGAGCCTACCACATTAAAGAGACGACTCCCAATGAACTTTGTCTGCTCTATTATATTCTATGGAACGAAATTTTGAAACACTGTTCGCAAAGCGTTACTCAGAAACCATTTGGCATACCTGCAGAGGCAATAAAGGTTTGAAGTTGCAGGTGCACCTTAAAAAGTCTCCAAAACGTAGATGTTGGCTATTTTATGCGTGAAACCCATTACCTTTTTCGCGAGAGAGTCCAGAAATACTCATCCTCGCATGGGATAAGAAAAGCGACAAGGGGTTGCAACGAAAGAAACACAATACATTTCCCGCTGTTGGCAATAATCCTGCGAGCTAAACAGAGGGAAAGGGTTAAATGCACTCGTATTCCTATCTTGAAGCCATAGCTAAAACGAATATACGGTGAGACCGTCTCAAAGTGTCTACGATAAAAAAATTACTTTTCTACTATTCCTTCTGTTAGAACTATACTACAATTACGAAATAAGGACCGGCTCCTTCATAACAACTATTCGTCAAACTGCCTGCCATCAGGATGAGATAAATTATTAATAAGGTGAGTTAACCAACTCATCCAATTCATTGACCGTCACAATATACTCCCATCCCTCAATTTGGTTTCAAACATGGACATTCAACCGAATAGTAATCACAACGTATCTTTCAGGATATTAAAGATACCAGGAACGAGGAACTGCCTGCGTGGCATGTCGGAAATTCTGTGAATTTCATCTTAGTCGATTTCCTTTGGTGAAACAATTGATTTTTGGCGAAGTATCAAAGTAAAGTATGACTTGATAAGTAGGTATACAACGTTGAACTTCAAGGATACATTGAAAGAGATACCGAAGCATTATCAATTTGCTGTATAAAACTAAAGCAAATACTGAAGCTGGCAAATAAAACTAGAAAAAACTGTGAAGGTAGCTAAAAAAAGCGACTAAAATTGACAAATAACGCATTTTTATGGGCCAGGAAGCCATCGATTTAAATATTATTTTTAGCGGTATATATGACTTGAATTTTTAAAAACAATAACTACAATGGTGAGAAAGCTCCTAAAAAATTGCTTTATGCAATCTTATATTTGTATTAGGGAGATGTAGCCTGTGCACGCTGATCTCGTAGCAGTATCGGCGTTTGAACTACCCACTAAATACATCCTCTGTCATTCTACGTACCTAGGATGGTACTATTAGGACCTCTTCGGTCCTCGTATTTTGTAGATGGTGTTTTTGAAAAGGTTGGGACTTTGAAATGAAATAAAATACGAAGAAATTGTTTTGATTGCAATGAAATTGATTTAATGGAATGATCATTCTCTGATATTTTCATTTAAGTAAGATTTTAACTACCACTAGGTTCGACTTTTGACAACTCTTACCAATAATTGCGGCCGTATCTCGCCAATAATGCGGCTGCTGTTGGCTTCCAAATGGTCAAGAGTCTCGGGCTTAGTAGCGTAGACAAGTGGTTTGACGTATTGCCACAAGAAATAGTACCACGGTGTTCAATCACAAGATCTTGCAGGTCAGTTCATAAGCCCACAATGAGAAGTTACAGGCTGATCAAATGCTCGTTTGTTAAGTCGATAATTGCAGGAGCTGTATGGCTTGCAGCGCCATCCTGTTGTAACCATAGGTCCCCAGCGTTATTGCGAGTCAATTTAGGAACGAGAAAGTCTTTTATGAGGGTCAGTCAGAAAGTAAGTTTAAGGATGGCAGCGCTCCGTGTGGTGAAATGATGGACTAAAGAAATTTTAGTAGGTTGTTCTCTCATCAATCCTTACCAATTTGACACATCGCTGAGCCCCATAATTCTATTTTTGTGTTTTTTACAACGATTTAAAATAGAGACGCCGATAGAAGTAGTGCCCAAATGTGAACCGCGTAGTGTCATACGTTTTTCGACCGCAAAAAATTATCCACTAGTGAAATTTATCGAGAATCATAGTCTGTATACGGTAAGGAGCGTATGAGCCTTCAAATGGTTACGCGTTGGCGAACAGCATACCAAAACGGAAGAAAAAAACTCCATGACGAAGATAGTGATAGGGTTTTGGGATTATCGAGGTATTCTTTTGATTGATTACCTCAACAAAGGCAAGACTATCAACGCAGAGTACTTTTTGGTGTTTTGGTTCGTTTACGAACAGGACGAACACCAAACGGCCAGGTTTGTTGAGTCGCAAAGTGTTTTTGATTTACGACAATTGTTGTCCGCATCCTGCGCGTTTAACCCAAAAAATAATTGGCCTCATTTAAATGGAACGTTTTTAAGCATCCTCCTTATTCTCCTGACTTAGCCCCAAGTCATTTCCACCTCCATTTCCCGGCGATGGAAACGATAGATGACATCACCGAAGCAGTCATACCGTACTTTAAAAATTTGGACGCAATACATTTCGACATCGGAACTACGAAATTAGTTTGCAGGTACGACAAATGTATTGAGAGAGATGGTGACTTTGTAGAAAAATAAAAAAATTTCCGAAAATTACCTTGTTTATTTTTTTGTTTTGACCACTCCTTCGCCCTATCCTGACTAACCCTCGTATATGGCACTATAGCGGTCGGCATTGAGTTCAACGTTATTCCCAGCTGCGTTTTTAAGCATATCAGGATCAATGATTTCACTAGCCTACAATGCACACCAAACAGCGACTTTCTTCAGATATATCTGCGTTTGGACCACCGTCTGTAGTCGCTCATCACTACAAATGCGGCAGTTTTGTTTATTGACATAGCCACGCCAGTTTATTGACCTTTCCGGGAAAACTTCCATAATTTAATGCAGTTGAGCACGATTTTGAATGGTATCATTTGGGTCTTCATCGATACTACGCTCTACATCTATTATAGTTTGTTCATTAAGCATTGCACGGCATCAGGATGGATCCGTATTATCCGTAACGGTAAACGTGGTACGGAAACAATCCATAGTTGACCGAATAAATTTTTCTGATGGAAGATTATGTCGGTCATGAGATTGACGGATTTCGCGACAAGTTATTTGAACACTATCTTTTTTGTGGAAAAGATCTGTACAATTTCGAGGCGTTCCTCAGGCGTCAACTCGTTTGTGATAAAATGGCAAACCAAATTAACCATAAAATGCATGACAGCTGTCACACCATACGTAGCAATAAAAAGTGTTGCCAACCTAAATTTCTATACCTTTAAAACAACATCCTTTACATTAAAGTACTGTTAAGTTAAAGGGATTCATCTTCGAACTTAAAGAATAAAAAGCAGGAGGAAATGCAAAAAAACGAACCTCCTTGCAGTCGCTATCACTAGGTGGGCAAATATATTCTATTTTAGTCTTACTTACAGACTTACAGACTTACAGACTTACTGACTTCTTTACTTACAGACTGCCAAGGCTCTATTTTTCAAGTAAGTCTTGCATTTCTACGAATAAACTATCAGGAGCAATTTCCAAGCATTCTAACAAGGAGATCGTGCCATAATGCCTGTAAAAAGAATAAAAGATTCTGAAAGTTGCTCAAAATTAATAGGTGCGCATCTAAGTTCTCGCAGTTTTTTTTTATGAAATTGGCACTTTTGAAAAAATGGTTAAAAATAAATCATTCAAAATATTTCCCATCGCTAGCGAAAACTTTTTTCCATTATTCTGATAGAGCTCGAATACCGTCACGGTAGAAGTGTTCGTCTTTTGAGGCTACCCACGAATCAAGCCATTTTGAGATGTCTTCATATGAGTAGAACTGCTGATTAGCCAAACCATGTGCCATCGAACAGAATAAGTGATCATCGAACGGCACAATATCTGGGGAATATGGTGGGTGGGGTGAGACTTCCGATTTGAGTGTTTCTAAGTTCAATCGCATCAATTGAGTTCGATACCGTTCCCCAGTGATAGTTTCGTTTGTTTTCAAAACCACCCTGGTCCCACCAAATACACAGGAAAACTTTCGCAGTGTGAATATTCGGACGAGCCGACGACGTAGAAGCATGACCGGGCAGTCCCCACGATTTTCTTCTCTTTGGGTTACTATAATGAATCCATTTTTCATCACCCGTAACGTTGCGATGAAGAAAACCCTTCCTTTTTTCCCCCTGGAGCAGTTGTTCACAAGGCGAAAAAACGACGCTCAACGTCTTTTGGCTTTAATTTATAAGGACTCCAAGTTCCTTGTTTCTGAATCATTCCCAACGCATGCAAGCGCTTGGAAATTGCTTGGCGGGTAGTACTGAAGCACGCTCCTGTTGCGTTTGGCACGGATCTTCATCGAGCAATGCCTCCATTTCAGCGTCTTCGATGGTTTTTGGTCTTCCTTCACGCGAACATCAAAATTACCGTCTTTGAAGCGGCGGAACCAATCACGGCACGTTGTCTCACATACAGCAGTATCTCCATAAACTTTTTGTAGCTCTCGATGAGCTTCAGCCGCCGTTTTCTTTAAATGAAAGAAAAAAGCATCAATTCCTGCAAATGAAGATTATTTGGCACAAAATTCGACATTTTCACACAACCAAAAGTATATGACACAAAAACAAAATCACTTATGTGTCGAAGCGGTGTGTTTACCATATGTCTAAGCTTGGTCCATGACGATTTGGTAGTGTCACAATCTACCAGCACTTACTACTGGAGCCATCTCTTGAAAAACAGCGGGAACTTAGTCAGGCACATAATATAAACTAGCATCGTTTTTTAATAGTGTTTATATTGTGAATAAATAATGTTCGAGTTATAATAGTCTGATTTCTTACGAAAAAATCAGGATTTGCCGCAATCGAATTCCACGAAAATTTTTTACTACTGATACATTTGTTTCTTAGTTTTGCAGCTCAAAGCTGTTGCTTTTGTTCCTCATGGTAGCTAATTGTACTTTTTTAATTATTTGAGATTCAGATCCGTATTCTTTGAACTCTTGCCATTTTGTTTCGACTGTCTCATCATTTCTGAGTCCTTTAAACGTATTCTACGTATAATTTTGACTTTTTGCTGTTATTTAGAATGTTTCCGCTAAGGAATTGAACAATGAGACAAGCATTGTAGGATCAAATTTTGGACTCTTAAGGGGAAATTATTGAGGAAAATTGAAAATGAAAAGTTCCAAATTGAAGATTGCTTTGCCTTTCGAGAAAGGACATGTACCTTAAACGTTCTGTTAATAAGTTTTCTGTGGACTATCATAATTAAAGTATGTTCCTAGCAATTTAGATCGAATCAAATTCGTCATGAGAATAAGACAATTCATTGAATTCACTGAACGCCAAATACTCTAGTATCTTTAGAGGTTCACTGTTTGATACTCCTATTGAAGGACTCACTGAATCGGGACTTATTGGGAACATACCAAACGACTTAACTTTGCAATTGAAGCAGTTCACTAAATCGAAAAATTTTAAATGATTTGCATTAATTTCGATTTATTCCTCCGCTTGTTGATTCCAACGAAGCGCCTCTGACTTTCCAACAGCATCCGCAAAAGATACTCTCCTTCATCATCTTTAGCCATCTCTTGGATGGTGTTCTTTCTCTTCAGTGTTGGAGTATGCGCATCTTCAGCAATTTGCCTCGTCTGTTGATTTTTGTAAACAAAACCTCACGTCCCGCAGCAACAACTCTAAAATTTGCATTTTACCAACAACCGGATTGAGGTTATGGTTTCGTTTTTTGTGTACTCTCCAAACCAATGCCGACTATCTTTTGTTTGCTGTTTACCGACTTTTCTTCGCCAAGTATCTTTCGGTCGTTTCGGTTATCTCTTGGGCTCAAACGTTGTTTGAGGTGCGTCTCACGTTCGAAGAGTTTTATCACGTAAAGGTTACAACTATCTTTACTATTTATCTAGATACTTGCATAGGCAGAGCAACGCATAGGTGAACAGATACAAACTGGTTTTTCTTGTAGATCCATTCGCAGCAAACCAAGTTGGAGCTGCAGCAAGACACACATGGAACTCAGGTTGCTACCAATGTAGCCATGTCTTTCGTGTCAGCTTCCAACGTATATTGGTATCTTGGATGGTCGCTGATGGCTTGGAGCTGTTGGGTCGGTTGGAGTTCTTCGATATCCACTTCTTCTTCTTCTCCTTGTGCACGGTTATGAGTTGCATAGTGATTTGTGCTCGTATGGCGGGATGTATGGGTCTCTGACAGTTCTGGGCATGGGTAGCATGAGTAGCACGACTAGCGGGAATTGGAGCCTTTGCCAAGAGCTTCACATCATCATTTGGAAATATCTTAACTTTAGTCACCTGCGAAAGTTCGAACGGCGAACATCGTTTCAACTAACATTTCTCTACCACGGTTGATAACGGTAGGGAAAGCGCGGTTTTGTATTGGGAAAAAATTAATTGGACTTGATTAATTTTTACAAACCGATTTTGGGTTTTAACATACTTTAGGCAATTTTATAGTGATTTCTGTTGAAAAAATTGTTGAATATTTCAATTTTCATTCATGATTTCTTTTAAATCCTTTGATAGTGACTACGTTTATATGTGAGCAAAGCGTCCAATTTTTGAAGGATCCCGCGCGCGGTTTTTGAAAAAAGAATTTTATTTCTACTCGACAAGTGTAAATTATTCCTTGCTGGCAATTATTCTAATTGAACAAATCAATTGAAAGGTGCTGGTGAAAACGATAAACGGTTTGTGTGTGTCCTTTGAAAGTTTCATCATACAACAGTGCTATGCGTATTGAAGTCGGTGCTTGATAAAATTGATTAGTGAGTGTGGACTGATTAATCGGGATGCAATTTTTTTTTTAACCAAATCAATCTAAAAGAATTCAGTTGAATATAACAAGCGAGTGATTGAAACAAAGCAGAAAGGACATTCAATACAACTTACTTTGATCTTGAATCCTCTACGAACGTATCTTATCAATTACGACCGTTTGAAATCCGTTTGAATTCTATTCTGTTGTGTGTTTTTTTTTTATTTTCGAGTGAATTTAAGGATTTTGGTTTTAACACTTCTCTTGCAAGGATATAGGATTGTAAGCTGAAGCTGAAACTTTTAGTTGGAGTGTAAGTGATATTTTATATTTATGTTTTATGCGGCAATCACCTCAATAGGATTTGTGTAGTGCGTTTTAGTTACCAAACCATTGGTATTAATTGGTCTTAATTTTAAGTGGTTTCAAGAATAGACGTCTGAAGGACAAGTTCCTTAGGAATATTTGATGTATGTTTGTATAGTATAGCCGGATTTTAATATTGAAAATGTAAAAAAGATATTTTGAAGTGAAATGTCTACGTAGATCTCAAATGTTGCGTCCAGAAAATATTTCCGTTTCTAGTAGGTTCTGTAAACGTACTCCTGTTAAAAGGTCGCTCAACATTTTTTTGAATAGTGTAGGGAATATGAAAGTCCTTTGATGGCTATGCTACGAATGTGTGAAAGTTTTGTTCCCTTATTTGCACAATTTTTCTTAATTTTTTCCACATTGTTTGGCATCTTTATTATTGCCTCTATTGGTTTTTTAGTATAAAGTTTATTTTGAGTGTTTCCATAATATCTTGAAGATTGATGTCGTTGGACTGGTTTGTTTTAGAATTTATCGATTTGTTGTTTGTTCTTTTTAAGCTGAGAGCGCAGAGCCCGTTGTCATATGACAAACAATTCTAGGCTATGGTTTCACGGAATTAGGGCAGCTGAGTAGGCTAGAAGTCTTTAACTCTATGCATGAGTAACCCTTCCTATGGACAAAAAAAATAAAATAATTTCAACTATTGCATTAAAACTATTGTTTCGCTACCACTGGAAAGATTATAATTTGAGGGGAACTACCCTCGGTTGTATTAAATTTATTCAGAGTTCGTAAACTGAGCATTCGCGGCATGGAAAGGATCAAAACTAAATTACCAATTAAGATACATTCAAGCGTTTGTAAAATATAAGTTCAAAAACGAGCTCGTCCTATTCCCTTCTTGTATCCACTCAGAACAGAAATGCATACCATCCTGGTGAGTATTTAGTATTCCTAGACCTACTGCTTAATTTATTTCAACCTTATCTTTAGTGTATATTTAAATCACGAAATATCTAAATGAACGTGGTAAAAACCGATTACTGCTACAGTCATTTTATCCTTAATGAATGAGACTTAATGCAAAGGATCGCACTCCACTGCCTTATAATTACATCTAAGCCATCAAATTCTATGACTTGATTGTAATAAGTCTATTGAACTTAGGCTGCCGGTCTAAGCCATACTATTATCACAGCATCCTCCTAGAATTAGTCCTTCAGAATATAACTATCCTCACTGTATGGCAAAGTAGCGCGATGGTAAATGGCAACGATAAGTTAGGTATGTTTCGCTACAGCGAGTGATAATATCTTATACAGTATTAGCTAACTTTAGCAACAAAGAAACACTTAACAAAAACCATGCATAGTCAGGATGACGATGGTTGTACTGATGTTAATGATGTTGACGACATCTTTAGGAACGATTCATTCGTTTCCTGCTTGCAATTCAATGTCTAACCGGCAAAAGGCTCACGTTTTCCATTCTAAAATTAGGTCCATAAGTGTGCGCTGATACACACATCCATTTCGCCGTGAATGCGGGGACGAAAGGATGATTTTCTTTTTATGCCATTTTTTTTTTTCGTCTTCATCTCCGCTTTGTCCTTAACATGTGGATTTGGTCGTCACTCTTTCACTTATTCAGTTATTCAGCCACATACGGACATATACGAGGGTTTCTAGCCTTAAATTCTAGTTATGTATTCCGACTATATTGGATGATATGGATGTGTTCATCGGTCGCTTAGCTGATGGAAGGATATTTTGGGGCTCTTAGGCTGCATTGAATAATGCGAAAATGTAAGAGCACGTTTGTGGGAAATTATTTGACGAGTTGTCGAAAAAAGTTGGAATATTTTAAAAATAGACATTGAATGGTTGAGAGGGAAATGGTGAAAATATATCGTTCAACTTTTAGACAATAAGACAATAACATTGATGAAAAATGGTCATGAGACATGAGTAGGAAGAGGAATTGAAAATAGCAGCAGAAAAATTGATGGCGCGAAATGAAGACGTAGCTGACTGCGAATATAAATATTTATCTTAGACTATGAGTGGAGGTTAAGGCGATGAAACAGGAGCTTTGAGACAATATTTCTGTTCAATGGAAGATTGGTTGAATCCTTTTGAATTTCATATTGATAAACGCTGTATGATTACAGCATTGATTTAGCTGGTTATAATTAAGTTTGGTGCGACTGTTACCGGATAAATTATTTTTTATTAGCTTATCACGTTTGCATAACTTTGTGACGCAAAACGTGACGTGAAAATAATTGTACAGAAACCCCTGAATACCCTGATGCAACTGTACAGAAGTATGTTACAAGAAAGAAGGAGGATTAAGAAGGATTACGACAGTAAGACCATGAATGAAGTGGGTCGAAAATTCAAAACGTCCTCAGAAAGAAGTATTTCTTCGAGGTACATATGCCAAAGTACATTGCAAAAGAGAATGTATATGCAAAGTGTGTCTCAAATGTTCCCGGACTGGTCAAGAATAAAGAAAACTATGAATTATTTCGGCATAACGAATTTATTTCATTCAAAGTAGGTCCCTTCAGCCTCTCTACACCGCTTTGCACGGTCTATAAGCGTGTCAAAATATTTATTTAAGTCATTCTTTGATATCATGTTTAGAATAGTGGTCGTCGACTTTCGGATTTCTTCAATGTTCGCAAAATGTTCTCCTTTCATAGTCAAATGTAATTTTCGGAACAAAAAAATGTCACATGCTGCAGAATCGGGCGAATACGACGAGAGATTGATGCAAAGAATGCTATTTTTTATCAAAAAATCGGTCACAAGCGTTGAACGATGAGCCGGCACGTTATCATGTAATAAACGCCAACTTCCACATTCACGATATTCTGGCAGAACACGACGTATTCGTGGAGCAAACGCTCCATAACATCAAGATTGAAGGACAGCATTAACCATTTTGCCTTGTGGAATGAACTCTTTGTAGACAATCCCCTTGGAATCGTAAAAACAAATCAACATTGATTTGACTTTTGATTTCTCCAAACGCAATTTTTCGGGTTTGCGATCATCTGAGTGCTACCATTCGGCACTTTGTCGCTTAGTTTCGGGATCGTGTTGATATCATCACGTCTCGTCATCCGTTACAATGGACTTTCGGTAGTTTGGGTCTTTTTTGCTTTCCTTAATCAAGTCATTGCAATGTTGGGTGCGAAGCAATTTGTCGTCATCGGTCAGCATGTGAGGAACGAATCGAGCACAAATCTAAACCCCAAGTGCTCTGTCGAAATGCGATGAATTGACTCACGAAACTTATTAAGCTCCATTGCCACGTAACGCAATGAGGATTTAGGCTCAGTTTTAATAAATTCACGTACAGATTCAACGTTCATTTCGTTCGCAACTGATCTTGAACGGCCAGAACGTTCATAGTCATCCAGCACATCCCCGCCTTCTTTAAAACGATTAAACCACTCGAAGATAGAAGTACGCGATAAACATTCACTTCCATAAACATTTTGCATCATTTGATGAGTCTGGGCCGCCGTTTTAACGAGTTTGAAACAGAATTTAATATTCGCTCTTTGTTTAAAATTCATTTTTCGACCGATGATACAAAAATACTGTCACTAAAAGCGCAATAACTTGGGTTCTATTCAGTCAAATGCCATGAAATGACACAACGTCTATGATGGATTTTAGATGAAATGCCGAAAAGATCTGAAAGATATCACCACCATATTTCTTTATTCTTGACCAGTCCGTGAACTATTGACGGAGACCCGGTATATCCCTGATATCAATATATATAGTGCATCAATTTATCCAACTAATGTTTTGTTTGTTCAAAAATTTATGAATTATGGTTATTTATGGACTTTGATTTCATTCAAATCGGAGCCCCGGCTGGCCATAGTCTACTTCGTTCGGTTGGTCAAATTTCTGAGCAAATTTTGAAGTTTGTGCGGCTCTGTTTCTTCAATAATGACTTTCAAATTGTCAATTGCTTGTAGATTGTCTGTTTAACACTTGTCCTTCACCGCACCCCCAAATAACCATCCAAAGGCGTCAAATCACAGCTCTTTGGCAGCCAATTCAGGTCACCATTTCGACTGATAGTGCTTTCTTCTAATTTTTGACGCAATTTGACAGTTGGAACGCCTGGCGAGTGGTATGGTATCATCTTCATCTTCCATCTTCAAAATAAGGCCGCAGAAAGGTGCTAGCATGTAGCTGATAGTGATTTCCCTGCCCGTAACAGTTCTGCGGACTTCATTTTCGAAGTAATAATGCCGCTTTGCCAAAATCTGCACCAAACAAACACAAACTTTCTTGTAGATTATTTGATTCCTAAATGATAGAATTTTACTTGTCTAAGTGCTCACCGAAATGGAAATGCAGTTCGCATAAAAAGATGATTTTTGAATCAAATCCTCATCAATTTAAAGTTGGTCGCTGGCCGACACAGTGAACCGATATTGGAACAGATGAACACTGGACTTTAATCGCGCAAACAGTTGAACTTTAAAGCGTCAACTAAACTTTCAATCAAACTTTATAGCGTTAAACTGAACTTTTACGGAGAATTCCTTGCATGGAAGGCCGGCTGATGTTCATTTCCGATGATGACTCGTTGTACTTGGCCGTTGACGCAGATTTTGGGTCATCGCGGCCACATTTAGGATTGAAAAAACACGACACATACGGGTACACATTGGACTAGCAACATTGTAGACCCTTGTCTTGTCTACAAGTCTGTAATGTATGTTGCTCAAAAAATATAAAAATTAGACAAAAGACGTCATGGAGATAGTTTGTTAAACAGTTGAAAGCGATATGGGGGCCATTCGAAAAGTAGCCTCCGATTGTTCACTGTCCGGAAATTAGTGAGACTAGCTCAACAATGTTCCCGGATTCTTTAGCATAACTAATAAAAAGCGTTAACAGTTCAGAGGAGCATCAGGCAGTAAGAGTTATGACTATCCTTTGCAAGTGAGCTTTGAAAGATAGAGAGCTTTCAAAGCTCACGTGTCAGAACTAATCGCCGTAGGTAGGGTATCACGATAGCTAGCTTTCTGAGCTTAAATCTTTGCGAGAAATCTACGATTTTTGCCTTCGATACATCGACGTTCATTTTGGTTAGAGAGGTCGAAGATCGTGCAGAACAAGGGCTGTCTTCGACGATTTCACGGCCCTTTTGAACGCTTTGTACCACTTATATGCACGGGTTTTGGATAAAACTGAATCACCATAAGCCTTTTCCAACATTTTCAATGCGTCAGCACAAGAAATTTCGTTTGCAACACAATATTTAAGGCAAACTCTTTCTTCAATAATTTCGTTCATGTTGAAAATTAGCACGCACTAATGAGGTTGACTGACTTAACCAGCTGCTGTAAACAAACTGGTTGACAGATCGCGCTCCAACTTGGCATAATAATAGTCCTACCAACCTAAGAATTTCGAAATTCATCCAGCGCGGTGGTTTTAAATAACAAATTCCCGGTACTATTTTGACAGAAGGTATGTACAAATTTGTATGAATACAAATACAAATTGAAAGGGAATTTTCATGCGTACTTCTTTACAACTGGCTTTAGAACTTTGCTGGCTAGTCTTTTCTTTTGCAGGGCCTCAAAACGTGTGCAACAATAGTAAACTCTGCCAAATGCAAAGTACGTGCGCTGATTCGATTTTTTATGGCTAAAGAATTTTTCATGGCAACAGTCATTCATCGGCAACTTTGTTTTATGTGTGGAACAAGTATGAGTGAAGATTTTTTTGGTGGATGGTTGCAATCAGTGGGTGAACACCAATGACGAAGAAAAGCCTCGTAGGTCATCAACGGTTACTCAGGTACCTGTTCAGAAACAAATGGTAAAATTCATGAAAATCAACGATGGAGTCGTTTGCATCTACTATTTAAGCTTCTAGACTAGACAAGACTAGAATACAAGAACGCATTTTTCAACTATTCAAAGAAATAGTTAAAGGTTACTGATAAAATCAAATCTTCCAATGAGTGAGGAGTGAATAGAATTTGTGACCTTTACAAGCTTTTAGTGCACGACGATGATTTGTTTGTGCAAAATAAGTTAGAAGTATATGATATTTGAGACTTTTTCTAAACTTACAGCCATTAGGAAAACATCACATAAAATCATGAATTACTTAAGGTTCCAGACCGAGTATAGAAAGTATGATGGAGCCAAAACTGTTGAATTTTTGTCCTTTAACCAGGAAAATATTTGTCAACCTCAAGAGCTAGATGGTATACAAATCATCACACATGAAAGCGTACTGCGATGATGTTATTGTCTAAGCCCTGTCGGCATATTTCGATTTCCAGACAATCTTATTATATAGCCAAATATAGACAAATACATTAACCAAGTCATAAATGAAGACGAGGCATAAAAAAGGAAGAAATTGGGACGTAAACAAAGAAAATGCTTTTTATTCAAAGCATTAAGATTGATTGATAGTACGGGAAAACAAGAAGCTTAAATGTACCTAAGGATGAAAGCTATGAGAAGGGAAAACGCATCAGGAAAAAATTGCTAGGAAAACATTCTCGTATGTCCTAGCTCCACTTGCAATAAATCATCGATAACGATTTCACCTGAATTATGATCTTAACTTAGTAAAATTAACAAAATGGCAGACAAATCATGCTAAGTTTGAAGAGAAACATTACTACAAAATATAGAATTATGAGCTCTGGTGTATCAATCACAATTCTTTTTCGGAAACGTTTTGTATTGTTGCCGGTATCAAGGAAAGCCAACAAATAAAGACGTAAGTTCCGACCGTTCCGCCTGAAAGGACTACTTCCTTCGCCAAACCTGGTGCATCTGTTACACTGATCGGAGTTAGGATTGTAAAAGAAAACATAGAAGGGAGGAGAAAGCTTGCACATCGTTTCAAGCAATGAAGAATTTGAAAAGCTACGAAAGGAAAATTTAGTTAAAACACAGGATCGGTTCGCTACAAGAAATCGTATAACAATTAAAACAAATGAAAATTCATAAGCCAAAATACAAAAGGCCAAACCAGTTAAGAATAGAAAAGAAGAACAAATTACAAGTAAAAAATTCATTTGGTAATAATAACGCAAGTGTATACTACAAAACTTTAGCCTTAAGGCATGTTAGGGGTGCCTTATTTTTATGGCCAAACATACACGAGAAGGCGATTTGGTCAGTGCCACGCTTCACCTCAGAAATTTTCCCTACGTCATATTCAACAGCTAGGTGGGTTAGTATTCCGTCAACAGAAACACAAATTCTGTAATTTGTCATCAGTGCGGCATTGATAGTGAGTGCTCCAATTACTACACCATCTGGAATACGATAATTTCACTGAATATCTTAAAAATAAGTCAAATATCTGGAAATCAACGAAAGAGATTGTTAGTCTTCATAAAATTAATGCAAAAAACGTAAAGTGTCCGACCGTGAAAGTTTTTTTTTTCGGCTGCTTAGTACGAAATTGTTTGGATGTTTGGACGGAAATGATTAGCAGAACCAAAATAGGAGACTTTAAAGACGAAACACCACGCTCTGAAAATAAATATCTACAGAAAAGTCACTGGTTCATTTCGTTCCCTCCAAAGAAGCTCTCGTTGCTGGTAAAATCTTTGATACATACAAGGGCTAACATCTTGTGTAAGACTCTGTCGATAGCAGTCCAAGTACCCTTATAATGTATCTTAATTTAAGTATCTTAATTTTCGAAATAAGTAACAGATAATGTATCTTTATGTTAAGTCTTTAGAAGTGGCGCCAGAAATATGACACGATCCGAATCTACCTTTGCTAACGATTCAGATATTCGACAGACAACTGCGTCACAAAGCACTTCTGCGATAAATGCAGACAACTTCATCCACGTGATGAATACATATTGGTTAAAACGGAATTAAAGGACACGTTTCGCTGTGAAAGCTGCGGTAAATTTGGATGCCTACAATGTCAAAATGCAAAAGTTGAAATCATAGCTAACCCAAAACAACTACTCAATAATCTCCGTCATCTTTACATTTGCCACGAGAGATACGAAAAATAGTGTGAAAAGCAATGGTCTCAAAAAAGCAATGAGCTGTTCCCAACCTTTGTCAAAAAATTTGATTTCGCACCTGAAAGTTTATGGAATAAGGTTCCAAAATTGGATTTATCAGCGTTAAGATTTTAAAACGTCCTTCCGAATGATTGAATATTTAGCTACAATTTCCGTGGAAGGATTTCGTCTCTTCTCGTTCAATGTCAACTTGATCCATACACTCTCTAAAAATCCATATTTTATTTCGACTGTAATGGCGACTAAACAAAAATTCGAGCACAGTCGAGCAATTTGTATTCAAACAGCGTCCGAAAACGAAGAATTAATGGTTACACTTTCCAACGCACAGACGGAAATTCAAACCAAGCAATAAAATGAGGTAAGAAGGGTATGGTCCTCATGTTCTTCGGACAAAACGACCTTTTTGAAAGATGAGAAAGTGATGAACGGAACGAGGCCAGTAGTAAGAGTCGTAAAAAGGCTGAGCGAGACAAGGATGTCCCTGCCCAGCTTTCACTACAACCATTGGGTTCTTTCGTCAAGTTAAGGACAGACCCCAAATAAAGAAGCCATCCCCATTTGTAACTACCGCGACCCGAATGGGAATTCCAAAAAACATCAAATTCAAGCCAAAAAAAGACTGTGCTCTTTCACTAAACTGGAGTAGTATTAGTCTACTAAGATCAGAAAAAATAGCCGTCAAAAATGTCAAAAATAGCAGAAGAAAGGGAATAAAAAAATTGTAATGGATCGAGATCTGGGACGCCTGTCCTAGTTATGCCACAGAAGGTTGACAAGTAGATCCAACATTTGACACGCGTGAATACGTGAACATTAAGTTCTCGATAGATAAAACTTGTGTGCTCAAATTATGCTGAAAACATAATTTGACAAAAATAATGGCAAAGATAAAAAGGTAGTATGACACATTTCAGTAGCTGACAACCGTCAACTGAGAGTTGTTATTCGGGACTTTCACGGTTTTGAGGAAGTTGATATCAGGAAATATCGTGAAGCTCAAAGATTGATTTCTGAACTCATACCACAAGACCTCAACGCGATCCGTGGCAATGAAGGCTTTACTTCATTGCTACGCTGAATTCTGCCCTACTTTAATAGTTTTGGCTCTACTAAGTGCCTAGCATTGACAGTGGAAAGCTACAAGGAGCAATCATTCACAGACCAATTCATTACAGCAAACGAAAGAGTCCGAAACGAAAGAGACATTTGGCTGTCAAATGGTCTGGCCTTCAACGTTCATCTCAATGTCCTCGATAAACTTTCCTCGGACCATAAACACGGGCCCGCTACTACAAATGAAGAGGAAAAAAAATTTGAAAACTTATCTCTTTCCATTCAAATCAAAGGCAATACACCTTAAATGGCTGACGATGTGAACCACATATTACAGAACTTGACATATGAAATACAATTGACAAAACAGGACAACATGGACACATTTGGTCACACATTTGGTCACACATGGTCACAACACGGAGAAAAGAAATTTGCCTATTTAACTCCCGGATTGCATAAAAAGCTTTGTGAGGAGAAAGAATCGACTCCGAAGGAAATCTATGAACACAGGTAATCTGAGACTGTAAGGGAATGCTACCTGGTTAACTAACGAAATAAGTCACTTCCGAAACGAACAATGGGAGATCTAGCTACAAACATTGGACCTCAAATATGGCAGTTTCTGGGGATAATCAAAATACATGCGACTGGACAATAAAGTGGAAATGCCACCATGATGTTAGAAAAGTTGACAGCATCAGAAACTTAAGTCCTTGCAGATGCGCTGGAGCTATAGTTTTGAAAATATACTTCTGATGAAGGAAACGAGGAAGTAATGGAACAAATCTTAACACCGGCAGATAAACCCTTACGTACAAGCATTCAAGACAACATTATACCACGGATAGACAAACATGAGATTAAATATATAATACATACTCTCTGCAAACGTAAAGTACAAGGAATAGACCGAAAAAAAAAACCATACAACAATGACTAGGCTGCCAGATATAATATTAGCTTAAAAATAATTAGTTCCATTTTTCATTGACGAGGAAACATGTTAATCAGCCAGAAAAAATTTGGTTTCACCCGGCCAGTAAAAGACCAAATATATCCAAAATACTGGAGGGTTATTTTTTTAAGGAAATTCGATATCAAAAAAGTAAAAAGAATGCTACGAAACCAACTAAAAAGAATAGCGATCAAGAAGGGAATAGTCCAGAAAGAACAAAATGGAACTCCGACCAAAACCCACAACATAACTCCAGCTAATCAGATAAGAGCTGAGTTAAATAGCAGAAAGTCAGCAGGACTAGACATGGTCGATATTGATTAAGTCTGACATGAAGGATTTATTTATAACATGAGTTGGTTGCAGGATTGGTTCAAAATATTAAAGCACCTTTTCTAAAGGACACAATATTTTTTGAAAGGATAGGCAACCATTTCTCAATATAAAAACGGATCTTAGCCAGAGTTTCACAAGGATCACAGACCTCCTTAGTTTTATATAATATGTTGAGTGCAGAAAACTGTTCAAAGATCACCATATGCCGTGGTGTCATATGTTTAGACTATTACATCGCCTTGAAATGGCAACGTTCCATGAATACTCTTGTGGTACATTTTCAAAAATGAAAATAGCTAAATTCAACCATACAAAACACACCGACATGATTTTTCCGACAAAAAGACACAGACAAACTCCAAACACATGGTTTTGTTTTGGGTTGGGGGGTGAAGGCAATTTACGCCCGGAGTGTGGGACTCCTAGCAGCGCATGCTACCAGACTATCCACTAAACACCCCCCCTGTCAAGAGATCCTAGCCTGGAACCCTTTGACATATTACTTCGGGCTAAGCCTCTTTTTACTTCGCCCTAGGGCGCCGTCAGTCTAGAGAAATCTCCCTCCAGCGGGAGGGGGCAGGGTGGAGGAGGACTGCTGTAAAGGAGACCTCCCTAGACCCCGCGCCCAAGGTTATCTATCGTATATTTTTTGGCAATAAGTATTGCCCGAGAGTAATGTGCCACACAGGTCCATTTGTCGAAACTTTTCAACATTTCTCCGACCAGATTGTCTGGAGAAAGCTCTCCCATCACCTCCCACAAGTCCTGCCGCATCCTGTTCCACCTTCTACAGTTGAAGAAGGTATGACATGCGTCATCCCTTTCCCATGCGCAGAAAAAGCAGTCTGGGGGCCGTGATTTACCAATCTTGTGCAAGTAAGACTGAAAATGCCCATGCCCGCTAAGAAGCTGGGTAAGGTAATAATCAGTCTCACCGTGCCTTCGATTTAGCCACGATCCCACGTCCCCTATAAGGCGGGCAGTCCAGCGGCCATTGGAGTCGCCTTCCCATGACTGTTGCCACTCGAGTATTATAAACACATGGTTAGCATTGATACAATCAAATGGAAAACGATTGCAAAATACTTGGGACCAACCCTCGGTGATGATTTTTGAGGGGGTAATTGAAACTCGTAGTCTGTGTTATTGTATCCACTTTTTCTTATATTCACTCCGAAAATCAAGAAGAATCAACTTAAAGAAAAGACTATCAAGTTAGTAACAGGTCACATGATCAACGCTACTATATGGTAGTTGCTCCTTCTATTCGAGGATGAAAACCAACGGTAAGGCACTACGGACACTCCAAAATATGGGACCCTGAAGGGTGCCTTTTGGGAATGCTTGGTTAAATGAATAATGGTATCACTTAAGACATATGAGTTAAGATTGGAAAAAGTACATACGCGAGATATGCCTGATACTAGTATACCTTAAACGGTAGGCCACCACAGTAATCGTAACATAAAGTCCTTTAGACTCAATAAAACCGACTGTACAACTACCAGCCAATAAAAGCAATAGAGTAAATGATCTCAAATCAACAGAGGTTAATATGTGCAGGGAGAGGTTGAGTGGACCCGTAATGCCCACCGATACAACAGAACAAAGGTAGTGAACAGCCCTCGCTCCAGGAAACATGTACTCTGAGTCATATGCTTTCGTCATAGTTTTTGGGAATTGAATGGAAACTTAAGAGTAATATGATTCAAAATTGGATGTTACTACAAAATCACTTTTTGTTGAGAAAAATGAGTAGTCAAAGAAAAAATCTGAAGCCAAACAGCAGTTGCATTGTCCAATAGGGTTTTGAACTGAATACAACAGCATGTTCAAATGGATTCATCAACTTGTGGTGCTATCGGACCAATATTTCAAATATTATAAAGATTTATTAGTAAAAATACACCGTTCAAGTAATACCTGAATTGGAGCCAAGCCTAATGATCGTCGAATGAATGTCGTCATCTTGTCAATTTATATTGCAAATTATTTGTTTCGTATTCTTTTTATGCACAGTTTAACATTGGATGCTAATTATAACCGGGCAGTACATATTTTGGATCTCGACCTTAAAATATAATAGACCTAAGTCGGTTCGAGGTCATGACACGGTGATTTGCATCGCTAACATACTGATCACCGCTGGGAGCGCTAGTAGCGCAAAATTAGCATCAAAAATCCAAATGTCACTGTCTCCAGTATGTGTCAGCGACAGTCACAGTGTCAGCCATCACTTGAACTAAGGAAGTGTTGTATAGACGACGAGTACTCTAACCATTACATCACTTAGTCTAAAGCTCTTTGTATTGTATGCATCCATTCATCAATAACAATAAATTCATAATTACAATGCAATGAACTCACCTAGAATAAATACCGTTTGCATATAAAAATCATAAATTCCAGCACGTGTTGCAGTCATTCTATTAGAACGAATAAAAAAAGGAAGAAATTGTTGCGTCGGATTTGCTTCAAAATTTTCACGCTTATTATACATTCATTGAATTTGCTCAAGAATGACCAGTCAGAGTCTCTTCAAGTCAACAACGACAACATAAGAACTCGTAAGAACTCAAAACGTATCGCAAAGAATTCTTAACGTCAAAAATATGAATGAAATTAGGCATGATATGAGGCATGTAACAAAGCTGAGTAATACTTATACCAGCAAAAAATAACTGAATTGAAAAAATTCTTATTCCTAAACAGTCACATGGTAAATATCTATTAAGAAAAAAAGTACTTCAAAAGCGAAAGCCAATAATAGATACTGTTAGAGATTAAAGAGTCACGGTAACGACTTAATGGTAAGAAGGTGATGATGAAGGTGGTCAATTCTAAGTGGGGGGAAAAAAGTTGTAAATTATTGTAATATGTACAACAAAAAATTGTTTGTATGGAACGGTGTCTAGGTTGGTGGTCATTAAACTTTGCCGTTCAGCGATAGCAACAAAGTGGCAATATCTTTATATGAGATACTTTCTTGGTTACTCGAGTAGTTCCGAAGATCGGTTTATGTAATTTGTTGTTGGATGGAAGAAAATTTATGCTTAACTAACCATATTTTATACGGTCCAGCTTATTTGACCGGTGCAATTAGTGAAACGGAAGAATGCAACTTACCAAACTCTTCAAAATAAAACTTCACATGAACAACTGAATTCAAATTTCGAACAATTTCCGACGGTATCGAAACGGTTGAGAAAAATTAAAAAAAATATTTATAGCTTTTCCGTATAAATTTCACACTGATTTGGAGCTTCAACAAAAGATGTTTAGACCATTTTGTAGTCCGTTTTATTTCACACTAAGTTACTATTATATTGTATTCTGACAAAGCCACTCCTTAGAGATTACACCAAAACTAGTCTTTGAATAGATACTAGATTTAACACTACCACATATCCTGTTCAAAATTTATGAGAAAAAACGAACAAGGAAAATAGTACGGGCTCCAAAATAGCTAATTCTTGTGCATATTCACCTGCTGAGTACAAAAATAGCCATAAAAAGACCGATTAGTTCTTGTTTCTGAGATAAATTGCCATCTTATTTTCTAAAGTAAAATTTTCAGTTTCGGGTAAATTTTGTTTTTAGGAGTTGGTATACCTGTCAACTGACAACTCATCAGCTGTTTTCAGTTTATAAACATCAAGTTGTTGATTGTTGCTGTTCTTGCTCATAAGTTATGTTGTAGTTAGTTCTGATATTTGGATTTCTTGGTGTTCTAAAAGTGTAGGATATGGATTTTTTAAATGTTTTGGAAGTTTTGAGCTTGTTAATACAATATGCCACGAAAGCGTGTAAATTCCGTGAGCACTTTTTGTTACATTTGCGGCGAAATAAAATTTTCATCATAGTAACGCAACTTGACGCCTCTTGTTAAAACGGCCAATCAGCATTATTTTGGTGTGAAGGTAGGGGACCAGGATAAGTCATGGGCTCCACATTTATGTTGTAGTTCTTGCTTAGTTACTCTAAAAGAATGGCTGAGAAACAAAAAAACGATGTAAGGCTTTCGCTGTTTCTATGGTTTAGCGGGAGCCTAAGACTCACACTGACGATTGTTATTTCTGCTTGACTCCACCCATAAAGGCAGAGTTGTCAATGAAGAAAATAAGAACAGCTGAATACTCTAATCTTCCGTCTTCCTTTAGACCCATCCCACATTCGGACATTCTACCAGTTCCAACACCAGATCAAAATTATGAATTGGAACTAGTAAATGAGGATAATGCGGAAGAGGAAGAACTTGCCACGCCTATCACGTCACATGACTCTGATTTTGAGATAAACGAAGATAAGCCGTATAGATAGGCACAACCGAAATTAAGTGCTCTTGTTCGAGACCTTGATTTGTTCCAAGAAAAGGCAGGGCTTCTAGACTCTAGATTACAACAATCGAATCTTCTCCAACCGGATGTCAAAGTCTCACATTTCAGAAAACGTCATCGAGATCTGCTTCGTTTTTTTCGGAACGAGAGGAAATCTTGTTGCTTGCTGCTGCATAGATTGTTCGATGATATGTCTAAATCACAATCCAACAGAGTAGAGGCTAGTCATAGAGTCCTCCAAGCATAGTTCGACAGCTGTTTTACTTGACAATGGCAACCTGCTTCCTTCCGTTCCTGTTGGCCATGCAGTTCATATGAAGGAGACTTATGCAAATATGAAAGTCCTTCTCGAGTCTATCAATTATGCTAAACATAACTGGAAAATCTGTGGTGATCTAAAACTCATTGGCGTGCTTTTAGGAATGCAATTGTGGTACACTAAACACTGTTATTTTTTATGCATGTGGAATAGTAGGAATAGGAAAACTTCATTATGTAAAATCTGATTGACCAGCGAAAAATCTGAACATCACAGAGAAAAATGTTGTTGCCGAATCTCTCGTAGACACAAAAGATGTTCTTCTTCCTCCCTTGCAGATAAAGTTGCGTCTGATGAATAATTTTGCCAAGGGAATGAATCAAGAAGGACAAGCCTTTCAGTAATTGAGAGACAAATTTCCTACGTTAAGTGACGCAAAGGTTAAAGAAGTTATTTTCGTTAGACCACAAATTCGTCTAGTTATGAAGGATCCTGAGTTTGACAGAGTTTTGAAAGGGAAAGAAAAGAAAGCATGGGATGCTCTTAAGGTAGTTTTCAAGGGATTTTTGGGCAAAAACGAGATGATAACTATAGAAACCTTGTACATTCCCATCCCATTCCCATCTGGACTTTTTTCCTCTTTTAGTTGTGGAGCTGTGAGCGACGAACATGGAGAGAAATTCCATCAGGATATTTCTACAATGGAATGAAGATACCAGGGCCGTTGGAATGAAGCTATTTTTGCTGGTTGTTTGCAGAAATGCTCCAGAACTAAGTTACAACAACCAAGCCAAAAAAAGCGATCTCATGAAGCCAACACATAAAATTTCAGTCCTAATGAAGTGCTCAGTATTTTTTTGCCGCTTCGTGCGAGAGTACTTTGTCATGCAAGAAAATCCACGTACTAACCTTCCTTGTATTCAGATTAACTTTTGGGACGAGTTCCTTATGGATTATGTCGGTGTTATCGAACAACACAGTCAGCATTGTCTTGATGTACCTTTTTTGCAAGGCAACTTCTTTTCTCCCGATTCATCTCGTAACTTTCATAATATGTTCTATATTTTAGTAAGCGGCTCCGGATCCGAAGCACTTCTTTAGTCTTCATAACAAGTTGCGATTTATGACATGCAGGATTTCAGTTTTTTTGGGCAGACAACATACGTTATGGAACGCATTCCGCGTAGAATTTTACCTTTTCTTATCCTAAGAATAATCCTTATTTAATAATAATCCTAATCCTGACTTTCTCGATATTTTTTGTTAAATTATTTCTTGATTAAGGTTACTTTTCAAGTAACCAAAAGTAAGAAAGCCAAAACAAATAGGAATAGAAATTCTTTTTAAAAAAGTGATTTATTTCACGTACGTCTAAATGTTTCTAATGTTAACTTACAACTGAATGTCTTAAGTCTAATTTCTGTCTTCTTATATACTAGAAAGATATGATTTTTCACACATTTCAGGAACCTTATTGGATTATTGCCATAAAGATATCTCATATAAAATTCAGAAAGCCTGGATGCTCGCTTTTACTTTAAAGCGATTTTGACAGACAGGTACATAAAGCATAATAAAATAACTTTTGACGTAACACGCTACGAAATTTGACATGAAGTTAGACTTAGAATATGCCTACGGACTTTAACAGTTGAATTGGAGATGGCGCTGTGAACAACGACAAAATTAAATTCAGACTCATCGAAGAAATTAAGACTGACTATATATAAAGAATCCAATCATGAATTTAAAAATTATACAGGACATTTCGTCCGAAAAAATACGAATGAGTTTCAATGTTTTTTAAAATTTTAAATACATTTTGAACGATTTTTCGGGGTTGTAATACATACAAAACGAAAACAAATTATGAACTGAAAATTTGAGTCCATTCTACGCTCTAAATATCTTCTTTTCCTTCAAATTATTTTTAAAGATTGAATACAAGGCCTAAGAACTAGATCCGAGAGCTGTACAAGAAGTATTTGGGCCATATCTGGAATGACGCTGTTGATCTTTACGAAGTCGCGTTTTCCTCTAAATAGAATCATTTTCAGCAACACGGTTTAGTTTGTGAATAGCAGCTATTGTTAGCGAAAAACGTGCAGTGATCAAATAATTTTTGAAAAATTTCAATATTGAGAGAAAAATGGAGTAAGATAAGTATACGGAGACTCTGCGCCATATTCGACATTTATAAAATATTGGATAGTAGGATTCAAATATGGCGGTTGGATTTTTTTGATGAAGATAGTTCGAAATGTTCACAAATGAGGCCAACACTTCGTAAATTATTGAAAAAAATCCACATGGGAGGAGTGTTAAATAGCTAAAGCTATGATTTGAAAATTAAAGCCTGCGTTTGGATACGAAGGAAACTTCCGCAAGATTAATGCAGTGCTACTCACTATTGAGAACAACTATCTACATATGTTTATTTCCAAGGAAAATATGAATATGCAAGTGCATTGCGAAGGATGTTCATGAAATATGTACAGATACTGTAGGTGCGCGACTAGGATCTTTATGCAAGCCTTGAAAAAAGTCGCTGTAAGCCTTCGAAAGGAAGACTCTATGAAGAATCATAGGAGAGAACCGGGACAGAGAACAACGAAAATTCAGATTGTACAGTGAGATGTACATAATTCTGGATGAGCCAAAAATCTCGAAAATAATGTAGTGGTACCAATATCAGAAGACTATTTCCTTGTAGCGTATGAACTATTTTGGGACGTTTAAGCAGGCCTATCAAGTAAACCAGTAGGCAAACTCCTGAAAAGATTCAATTGTCGGCAGACAGCTCGTATCTTATTTCTTGAGAAATAGATTGGCCATTGGCAGTAATATCGAAAATACAGGATTATAGCCAAGGAAGCCCTTAATGGCAATGTCGACGCAATCGTTGTTGGTGGACTTCGTCCCAAATTCCACGAGATGGCCACTTTGAGGCCTGTATGCATACTTCAGCTTTCTCCACATTTCCATGAAGACATCGTCATAAGTCCTCCTAATAGCAGGCTTGACTTGTCCAGGTTTCTACGCTGCTTACACGTTGTCGCTTTTGGCATTGCCCCGAGTTTGGCAGCACGTGCGTTTCAGGCGAGGGTGAAGTAGTATCTCAGCACTCAAACGCTGCACACTCCTCCCTGCCTTCTGTTGCGGTTTAGGCCGTACCAGTTGGATTTCAGCACCGATCTCCTCTTTTTGATTTGGGTCTTTTGACTCGAGTCGTTTTACTCTTTTTCTACGTTATGGCTCTAGTAGACAATATGCAGACCTTTTACCATTTACGCAGCGAATTATTTTTCGGTGCAAGGAGTTAAATATATTGGCTAAAATTTTTTGAGCTTTTTGAGGACATTCTGTGCCTTTTGCGATAATGTAGAAACCTGTCTACCAGGTCTTCGAGCTCGCCAATCTCGTTTTAAATGTCATTATTAACATTCTTTTGTACGTTTTTGGTGCTTCTCATTATTTGTAGGACACCGCTTATGTCTCGTCCTAGCCGCTCTCCTTCACTTCCTTCAACGACTGTTTTTGTAGACAGCTCGCCTTCAGGGGTGAAATTTGGGTCCGCTGTAAGCAAGGAGGTCTTTTCTTTTATTTTTTCCGCTTTACACAGAGTCCGGCATATGGCTTTTCAGAATCTTTAAGTTATGACGCTTGGAGTTGAAGATTTTGCTGCCCCACAGCTCCATTGTACTTCTTGTAGATTTCACTCTATCCTTTGAGCAGGAGAAGCCTGATTAGGGAGAGTATGTTGGACTCGTATCTTTGTCGCAAATACAAAGCGCTCGATGAATGAGTATATTAGGTGTATAAATATAAAATGCGGATTTTACTAACAGATGGCATAACCATTACATATGGTTTGTGTCGGGGATAACTAATACGGCATTTTGGAGGGTTAACATGTGTCAACAAATTCCAGTATGTCATAGGTTTTGATTGTACAACCAACATAGTTTTTTTTCCGCTTCAAAAATGTCGAATTACGTTCTAGAAAAAGAGGATTTGTGGGAAAGTCTAATAACCTTCTTTCATTTGAAGAAAACGGCAGCAGAAACTTATCGATTGTTGGTGGAAGCATATGGTGAACATGCCCCAAGCCAAGGCACTTGTGAACGATGTTAGAAGATTTAAAAGTGGCGATTTCAATGTCAGCAACAAAGATCGTGGAAAACCACCAACAAAATTCGAAGATACAGATTTGCAAGCATTATTGGATGAAGACAACACACAAACTGAAAAACGGTTAGCAGAAGCGTTGGAAGTTACTCAGGCAGCCATTTCATAACGTTTAAAAGCCATGGGAAGATCCAAAAAGCTGGAAAATGGGTGCCGTATCAATTGAAAGAAAAAGACATCGAAAGACGAAAAACCATTTGTGAAATTTTGCTTGCCGGACAGAAAAGAAAAGGTTTTTTGCATCGGATTGTTACTGGCGATGAAAAATGGATTTATTTCGACAATCACAAGCGGGAAAAATCATAGACCCAGACCAGCCATCAACATCACAACCAGTCCGAAATATTCATGGAAAGAAGACTTTGCTGTGTACTTGGTGGGATACTAAGGGACCTTTGTATTACGAACTGCTGAAACCTGGTGAGACTATTACTGGCCAACGTTACCGACAACAACTGATCAAATTAAACCGTGCATTTAAGGAAAAATGACCAGAATTTCACCAAAGACATAATAAAGTCATTTTTCAACATGACAATGCTCGGCCGCATGTTGCAATACCTGTCCAGAACTACTTGGGAAACATTAATTGGGAGTTTCTGCCCCACCCGCCGTATTCACCAGACTTGGCTCCTTCTGACTACTACTTGTTTCGATCGATGCAGCACGGACTTTCGGAACAGCACTTCCATTCTTACGAAGAAGTTAAAAATTGGCTTGGTGCGTGGTTAGCCTCAAAAAATGACAATTGGTTCTGGGACGGAATCCATCAATTAACAGAAAGATGGGAAAAAGTCGTAGCTAACGATGGCCAATAGTTTGATTATTGAATTCATTTGTTCTGTTATTCAAATAAATGTATATTTCAAGCAGAAAAAATCCGCATTTCATATTTATACACCTATTATTATATTATAAGACTTTTTAATTTAAATTTCGCGCGGAAACCCATTCGTCCAAATATTCTTTTTCTAGGTTGGTATCTATCATGTAGGACTAGGTTGTATCTATCATCTTTGGTAGGACTATCAGTGACATCTGCCCCAAATGTCACATCAAAATCATCATTAGTGTTTAGTATACGCTTGTCTTTCTGAAGTACAAAAAGTGCATTCGGCGATTTTTTCAATGAGTGAAATTATTCAACAAAGAAGTGCCATTGAATTTTGATGCCGAAACGTTCAGAATGTTGGAAAAGGCCTTTGGCGATCATTGTATGTCGCGAGCAAGTGTTTTTGATTGGTACAAATTGTTCAAAGAAGGTCGAGAACGCGTTGACTACGAAATACGTCCAGAACAGCCATCAACATTAACTGATAATCAAAACGTCAACAAAATCAAGGAATCGGTGCTGCAGAATCAACGATGAACAGTCAGAGACCTTATTGGCATCGTTGGAATATCGGAAGGATCAGTGAAAACCATTTTAAAAGATCATTTGGGCCGAAGTAAATGAAAGCACGATTGGTTCGGAAATCACTCAATTTTCATGAGTAATAGGAAACCTCGCCAAGGATGTAAGGGGGGAGGGGGGAGGGGTTGATATGGTGTTTTGATATGTGTGATACTTATATGGGGGTGATAAGTGATATTAATAAGGCTGTAGATAGACAGGTGAAATTCATACTTGCGCGTATGCCTCATCATTCAGTCCATGTACAACGATAAACTTGTAAATCTCAGTGGGACTCGTTACCCCAGAAGAGGATAAATTAAATACCTGTAAAAAGGGCTGATCGGTTTTGGAACGAAGTTGATATCCTTTTCAAATCTTCAAAAGTTGCGTTACGTAATACTTGAACGCCCCCACACTCAAGTAAGAAAGTTAGTTGCAAGCGATTGATGTAGATTACGTTTTGGTTTATTTGAATGTTTGTCGGTATGGCATTACATTCTACACTGCAAGTTTAATCTGCTGGATTGTCTTTTCATTGAGATCAGAAGAAGTATTTTCAACAGAGTTGGGATCAAATGGAATTACACTTGGACACAAACCTTAACCTTTTTGGAAGTGAGCGAAGACTTGCTTTCATCCGAATGTACCCGAGAGTGGAGGATAGCTTTGGTTGATAAGCTCAATTAGAAAGATGGAAATCTAATAATACATTTCGCATAGAATATATCACAAAAGTCAGAGAAAATTGGTAGATCTTTCACTATTCACACTTTTTCTGAGACATGATCACACACATTCCGTTACAAAAAATCACCTGTTTAATTTCATTTCTCTCGCTGCAGCCCATATAGACAGTATTGTATCTGATATATATATTCTCCTGTAGTGTTGTATAACCGTTATTAATGATCATATCCAACAACAACACCCCAGCTCTGTGTCAACATCAACTGCGACAGCATGAATGCATATGTGTTTCTTGAGGAGAGCGTCAGTATCGAGTCAACATATGAAGATTCATGCTTGACCTACATCTTTTGGAACTGGTTCTTTATGACCACTTTTGTAAACATATCGTCATAGCTTTGGTCACTGCTTCAGCTTCCCATTTGTCGCTTCTTTCTCTTTCACCTTTAAGATTTATTTAATCTTGTCGCGATTTACCACCGTCTTGGAGTATGGTGAATGTTTACGGTTAATAGTGAGTTGCTTCGACAACTTTTTCTCAGATACAATTTAAACCTGAGACTGATCATTATCGAAACATTGTGCCTAACTACTGGTTAGTTGTTAGATGTAAGCTGGACAATCAATGCAGGGATCCAAGATCAAGAAAATGTGGATGACATGGTTGAATGGACGGGATCGGGTTATGTGGAGCAAATTACGGCATTCTCGTGGTTGGATTAGCAATTATGCAATGATATCTTGGATCACTTGAACGAAATCGACGAATAAAATGGTGCTTAGTGGTGCTCGGCGACAACCGTATTTTGGTTATAAATTAAATAATTTGTGTAAGCAAACATTAAATATAATGATGGTGCAACACTTCCCAGACGATGAATATGTCATTGGAAGTAAGCAAAGAAAACCATCAAAATGTATGAGCCAATTATTTTTCATTTAATTAGGGACATAATCAAATTAATTAATTTCTATTTTTCATCGAAAAAAAAACAGCACTCAAAGCAACTTTAATATTCTCACCCGATTTAATTGGTTAACTTTGTTGACTATCTAGTTTTATTATCACAGATTTCTGCTTCGTAGCTATAAGTTTTCAGATTCTCTATCGAATAAACTTGAAAATTTCAGCGTCAAAACGTTTTCGAGCAAAGCTAATAACGATGAAATAATATATTCTTAATTTTATTTACTCCAATTTGTTTGATTTATAGGTTTGATAACATTTTTTCTTCTTTGTAATCAAATGATCAAGTTTTTTTTGGCAATTTTTATATACTTTTTTGTTTCAAAATTATAAGAAACGTTTTTGAAAGGAATAATGGAAAATATTTCTCCCTTCCGAAATTCATAAGACGAGTGGATGCTACTTAGTCCAAAAAAAAGCAATGATCATTTCCTACTATTCGCGACCAAAGCATTTATCACAATACAATTAACTTGAAAAACTTCCTGGTAGTGGCCAACCTTAGTAAAAGACAACAATTGGACAAAAATATATGTATAATAACCTAGTGTAGAGAAAATGACACAGGATGCGTTTGTAATGCTGCAAAAGAAAGCTTTGTGGTAGTTTATTGGTTCAGATGTAAATGTTATATGTACTCATACGTTAAGCCTTAAATAAAATAAAAAAATTAATAAGCAGAAATTAATAAATTTAACTATGAAACGTGTATGCTAAAGTGATTGCTAGATAATTCATAAGGTGAATACTGAAAACAAAATTTACATTGCATTTACATTGACACTGCGATGTTCTACGAGGGAGCGTCTTTAAGCTCACGGGAGGAAGGAGAAAGTCATAAGAAAATGTATGAGAGCGGTCCGATAAGTCCTTAGCCTCACCGCCCGATGGCACTGTTATCACAAGAGATATTCACTGTAGTATAGAACAAGTATAGAAGAGTATAGAACAATCTCGTAGATGGCTTCTGTCAAAACTTCAGGCGATTCGGACTCGGATTTTTTTTGTGACCACGTGTAGAAGCGATTGTGTCCGCAGATTTTAGAAAAATGAGAGAGAGAGAGAGCAAGGTCGAGAGGTCGTTCATCTGTTCTTTTTTTTTTTTTTGAAAGGTCAGGCTTAGATGATTAGTACGGTGCATTTGCTCCAGCGATGACGACCGTGAAAAATTGGTTTAACGAGTTTCAACGTCCAGGTGTCACGAAAAAGGAAGACAACGTGCAAAAATCCCACATTTCGTCTTGGCAAACCACTAATTGAAGGTGCTTGTGATAGTTGGGACAGAAAGCATTTCAAATTATCGCGTAGGTCACAACCCGCATGAAATTTTGGGCTTGAGACAGCTGTCGGTTCGATAGGTGCCACGTTCGCTCACTCTGGACAACAAGCGCTACCATGAGAGCACTTTGGAGCAATGTTTGACGCTGTTCCGAGCAATGACGCAGCTAGGAGGACGCCAGCGCAATCCGAATGAGTTTTTGCATTGTTTTCTGACCACTGACGAAACATGAGTCCCGCGGTATACAACAGAGACCATTGAACATTCGAAATGGTAGACTTCACCCGGCGGATATGCTCCACAGAAGGCGATGGCAATCCTATCGGCTGAGAGGTGTTAGCCACCATTTTCAGGGAATCACAAGGCGTGACCTACATTGACGAACTGGAAATACGAAACGGCCTCGGGGGTCTACTATGCCTAATTATTAAGCCAATTCGACGCCAGATTACAAAAACTCCCGACTTTTGGCACCCGGTGCGTTGAACTGATGAAAGAGCCGGTGTATTACACCGTCATCACGGTCAAATTGGGCAACAAACTGCTACACCATTTGCCGTATCCTCTAGATTTGACCCCGTGCAACTACTTCTTTTTTAAAACATGAAAAATAACCTCGCCGGGCATTTGAGTCGAATGAGGAGGCGAAAATTGCATACATCGAGAAAGGGTATTTTTAAGACGGGTTAAAGAACTTAGAGCAGCGTAAGTGTATCGAGCTGAGAGGAGACTATGTTGAGAAACAAATCACGATTTTTCCAAAATGTTTGCTTCCTTTTGTTGGCCAAGTACTTATCCAATCACCCTCGTCATTAGCGTAGTGATAACGTCTTCAGTAACTCATTATGAGTATGAAAAGAACGTTTTAAGTTAATCGGGTTTGAAATCGTTGAAATATCGTGGACCAAACATTCCAGTCCAGAAGTAAGTGTGAATTATGGAAAAAAATCGAGTACCGCGCTGTAATTAAATCCCTTATCAGGTAAGAAAATTCAGTTGAAATTATGCTGAAAGAGGTCAGACAGAGAAAGAAGTACCCGCAACCGACCGACGGTCGTTACAGGGAATCTTTTTCGAGTAAGACCATGGTTTACAAGTACTACAATCTTTTTGACCAATGCAAGGTCTCGCTTGAAGTAGATCCGAGACTACTCCGGAAATGATTCAAAAAATCAAAAAATTATTAGAAAAAGTAGAATGAAATCAGAAAAAATATTAGAAGATGTTAGGCTCAAAATAAGAACAGCTTGCAGAAGTTGTTCGAATATCACATACGGCTATTAAAAATTCTTCACGACCATTTTGATATGACAGAGGTCCGTACGATGGGTGCCGAGAATACTCATGCTGCCTTAGATACAACATTGCTTAAAGTATCCTTGTGCGTATGTAGACCTCTGTAGTGAAGACAAAGATGGATTATTAAATTGAATTGTTACTGGAAATCAAAATCGGGTTGATCATTATGAACCTTAATCCAAACAGGATTCTACAAGCTGGTACGAAAATGGCACATCGCGAACCATGAAGGTGTTTAAGGTGCAACAGTTGACTGAGAACTGACCTTGTCGATAGACTACAAAGATAAAGGCATGTCCATAACCAGGGAATACAATGCTTGAATCATGGAGAGATCGGAAGAATGTATGAAAGAAAAGAGGAGGGGGGAAATTTTGTAAGGGTGTCCACCTTCTATATTACAATGCGCCGAAAGCTTCGTTTTGTGTTGGCAGCCTAGCACAAGGTTGGCTTCGGTATTTTGGATCGCCCTCCTCGTACACCCCTGACCTGGGTTTTAGCGATTATTGTCTGTTTCCAAAGCTTAAAAAATAACTTTCGTGAGAACAAGATTTCAAGCGAAGTAGAAGCAAAGGACGCAGTTTCAGCTCATTTTTCGAGTAAAGACAAACCACTTTTTTTGATCAAAGTATAGATAAGCCCAATCGAAAGAGAAAAATAATTCTGGTTTTTATTCTCACTTCTTACCTCCATACCCCTTTGCATCTTTGGATTACGCAGACGTTCGCTAGTCGATTTATGTTTTGTTAGATTCACGTGTGCCTGATCATAATCTCGTGATATATCATTCATTTAATACACTTACAGCATCATCCTTTATCTTGCAGCATTTTCCCCCAAACTTTTAGAAATTTCAAGAATCTTTTGCATGCATATCTAATTATAATCTGAAAATAGTTCTGTGTAGTAGATGCTACAAATTTCATACGTTTTTTAATGCGAATTATCCTTTTTATCCATTCCGAACTATGTTTGCTTCCTCATGCAAGGTAACGTTTTTCCAGCCATTATCGAAGTACCCAATTTTTAACCATAACAGACATGAAGCTCAGCCTGTGATTAATCTGAATGCAATCAAAAGAGGATATCAAATTCTCATAAATTCTTGGGCTATTGGCTTCCTGGCCCTCAAGTGGAATTTCGAAACCAGATTAAAGCAATTGAAAATGTGCTTTGCAACTATGTCAAATATAAAATTCTTTAGAATTTCTTCTAGGGGGCAACTAATAAATAAACACACTATTAAATCCTTTATAGCTTTTCAGCGTGGCTGTTGGCTTCATTCATTTTCCGGGTCGAAATAAAAAATCCTTTCGTTGCAAGCATCCCTGCGCAAAGGAAATCCTACACTACATTTAGTTTCAATGGTGTATGCTTAGCAGATATGAGAGAATTTATAGTTCAAAAAGCAGTCGATAGATAGTTCATTCAACTTTTTCTTTTAACAAAAATATCCTTGTAGTGTCTATATTCGTCTTCCATTGCAAACTTACGCTGTAAATGTACGTATATCGTTTACAAGAGAAATGTTTAACCCCAATAAAAACGGTTTCGAATAGTGTTTGTGTGCTTCTCTGATAAACAACCACCAACTTCCTTCCGCACAGGAATGACATCTCATCCATACAACAAAGTCAAATACCATCGGTATCGTTTTCCAGAGTCAAGCAACATCCCCAATACAAGGGATCACTTGAAGAGATGAAGCGGGAGCGGTACGGATCGAATGCAATGCATACATGTATGAATATGAAACCAATAGTATTATCGTACACATAAGGCTGGAATATGGATTGTATGCTCTGGAGTGTTTCTAAGGAGCTGAATGAATGAATCGGATGTTGAGAGGAACCGTATTTGATCCATAAAGCAAATAAAATGGATGTGAAGAAAAATTAAAGTATTTGTAAACCACTTTTCTCTTGTGTGCTCCTCGGATTTCAGGAAGAAGTACGGTAAAGTATTTTCCAAAAGAGTTGAAATGCTCTACAGATTTCAATAATTCAGGATATAGTTCAAGAAGTTTTACAGCTTTTGTCTAGAAAGTTGTCAAGAGAGATGGATTGATATGATTATACGAAAGAAAAACTCAAGTGTGGCGCACAGAGGAATTTAGTAAATAAAAGTAATGAAAATTTTGTTTGGGTTAACAAGGGAAAACCTTTCTCTATCTCAAAGTATTGATTACCATTTGTGGAAATTCAGATTTGAACTCGTTTCGAAACCATGAAGAATTTTTCAATAAATATTAAAGTTGGCTGATTGAGCACCATTTGCCCCATCCTGTTCCCGACGTATGACATCTTGCTTTCAATTAGGGAATACCTGAGGGGTGACATACCAATTCCAAAATATTTTCCGACGATATATTGAATTCTAATTTTTCTGTCAGTCTTCCGCATAGACTTATTCTTCATACTTCGCAACCCAAACTCCCCCCTTTCCTGTCATCCTTCACAAGGGTGAAATATGACTTTGTGCTGGCCATAAATTTCACGCAATTTTATTACCCTTCGTGCCACTTACTAGCAAAGTATTCTTAAAACATTTCACTGAAACGAACGATATAAACAACAGCGTGGTTCTGAAAATATCTACAAAACGATACGGCTTAAACGTGAGAGAACGCAAAAAAAAGATACACACATTCCCATATATCTTAACAATTCTCCCACTTGACGGAAAATGCTCGACATCTGACTCAATAAATTCACTTGTAGTCGACACCCGGCCTTGGGGGTGGCTTTTAGTTAGCTGGACTTCCTCGATGCTATGCCAAATGACTGTACGATATGTTAACGTTCAGCCGGAAAGTTTGTGCGAGCAACAATAACATATAGAAGCCGGTGGTAACAGAAGCAACAACAGCACCCAACATCAACAACAAGAACACCAACAAGTTGTTGACTTTTCTGAATAATGAATGAGTAAAGTTGCAAGCAATTATATTTACGCACATGAATAATATGGATTGATAGCAAATAGATTGGAGGACAGAAAAGGATTACTGGATTTTGTATGATGATGGGCCGTCGGAGTCAAGAATTGAATGATGAATGAGCGTGTGAGTGTTAATTAAATTTTTAAATGCAGAAAGTTGCTCTCACCATAAATAACTGATTCATTTGCAAACCGAAAAATTAATGGATATTTTAAAAATGGATATCAAGCTCTATATTTTCAATCTTGAAATATAGACCCATGCATGATTGAATCAATTTAAATATGTATATACAGAAGAGAATTTATCATGTCCTGCAAAGTGAAGCGGCAAAACAGGAAAAAAATTATATTCGAACCTGGCGCCACCCCAACCCACATTAGCAGATCACGTTTCGCGTCCTAAGTGTCTTAACAGCTTGACACAATTTCGAAGCCAAAATGTTCTCTCGGAAAAGTTATCTTCTGAACTTGTATCATCTCGATCCTGACTATCGCTCAAGCCATCTGGACCTGGAGACCGACCCAGTACGCCAAAAAAGGGTAAGATTCAAGGAAGTTATTGCAGAATTGGAAGTTATTAAGAAAAAAATTACTTGAAAAAATAACTAGCTAAAAAGCGTTCGCTTTCAGATCATCCCAAATTATTCATCGAGTTCAGCAGCTAAGTCATAGCGTCGCTGCACAAAGCACTAACATATACGGACGGCTCTTCCTAGACAGAGAAAGAAAAAGCACAGATAAATATTTGTCTTGTGTGTTTACGCGAAACCTTTTCAAGTGCTGCTCTTTTCACGCGAAAATTATAGGAGAATTTACCTATCCTTCTATTTATTTTGGACAAATGCCGTTAGGCCACGAATTCCCGCGATTCTTTGTATTCCTGTGCTTTCAAAATATAAAATATAATTAAATAATAATAATATAATTAATTGGGGCGACCGATATGTCGCACCTGCAGCCAAAAAAAGGAAAAGGTTAGCAAGACTGAATTATTTATAGATACAAAGGCCGCATAATGGCGGCCGAAGGAAGTTATTTTTAACAGACGAGCTCACCACGCGGGCGTGGGGGGTTTACGATATTATGAAAGCCCTGATTCTTCCAGGTCACACACACATACAACGAAAAGGAGCAAGCCTTTTCGTTTCATTTTAAAAATTTGAATTGAAATGTAGTAATTACAAGTAAGTGAATAAAATATTCAATTTACATGAATTCTGCTGCGCTGATTTTGACCACCTTTGTTGCCTCCAACACGAATCTCCACCTCACCTTAATTTCAGGACTTCACTGGAGCGTCTTCTTTCACTATATCTGGCACCCGCCAGAAACGATCTCTGTCATGTATTACACAAATGTATTCCTCTTAATGTATTGAGTCAACAGCTTGCAAAACAAGTGACACCCATTGAAAAGCTCTGTTATTGCGAGCAATTTGGTCGCTAATCAGCTTCTATCTTTACGTATTCATTTTTCTGGATTCTATTTCTATTTAATACTTGATTCACTTCCTGGATTCTATATTTATTTAATACTTTTTTCTCATTCTTAAAGGTAGTTGATCACTCCTAACATCCGAATTATATTCATGGAAAATTTCTTCCCAAAAGCGTTCCAAGAATTTAATGGGGATTTTTTTCTGAGAATGTTTCTTGTGACTTTTTTTCTTAATTTTACTGAGACATCTTTTTTTCTAATATTATTTAACTAACTATTACTCAATAACCAAATCTAATAACAAAGGTTTTAATTTTAACTTTAGTCTTAGTTATATTTTATTTCTATTTTATATCATTTTATTTTTAACTAAACCATCACTGAATTACTTTCGTTTTTGGAGAAGCCATAATTATTTTTAAGACAAAAGGGTTGTGTCCAGTGGCGATTTGGAAAGGCACGAAAAATCTTCAATTGAAACCAAATGCTTAACTTCAAGTTTTTGAGAACTTCTTGCAAATGCAATTACTTCGTCTACTCAATTTTTCAATATTCATCTTACTTCTCGCTTCAATGAGTTTAAGTGTAAGATTGTACGGTTTTGACAGGTAGTTGACACTTCCATTTCCAGAAATAACTCGCAGCTGCTGCGTAGTGAAATCTTTATATCGTGACTGGAGGACGAACATAAAGCAAAGTCACCGAGGTGCTAGATCAGGTTTATGGATGATATTTTCGCTTATGTTAAGAAAAATGATCTGCAACAAACCCTGGTGGAACTTCTGAATGCAAACAAGAACATCAACTTCACGGCGGACGAAGAAAACTGGAAAATTGGCTTTTGTTGACACATTGGTATCAAAAACGAATCATGACATCACTTTCGGAATCTACCAGAAGGCAGCACACGCATACAATGGACGTTTTCGAACGCATAAAACCAAACACAACATGTGAAAGTATCATATTACCGAGTCACGGCTCTGAGGATGTACGATTGACTTTTAGTAGCAAGGGCTACTAGGAGTTAAGCGCATATCCTGCCTGGGATGTACGATTGCATTTCATCCATTCTAATCTCGACACTCCAAGTTGAATAGATTCAAGCCTTTAACGATCACAAGGAATGAGGATCAAATAAGATGAACCCTACAAATGAAGGAAACCTCAGCATTACTCTACTAGGATGCTGGAAAGGTGTGCTGGAAGGCAGTTACTTACTACGAAGGTATCAGCGATAAAATGAAAAAGAGGCTTAAGCGTAATAAGTCCATTCTTATAACTGATTCGAACAGCAAAAATTAGATGAAAAACATATGCGGATCGATCAAGGATGAATCTGATGAATCAGATATATACTGGATTGACTACTCCGACTATGACGAAGTTTACATTTGACAAATAAGGATTGGACGAAGAATTATATTGGACAAACGAGGATTGGACGAACAACGAACACCGGGGGCGAGACCATTTAAACGAAGAATATACAGCGAAGATAAAAGGAAAGAAGAACAATTTTAGATCGGCAGTAGTGGAACAGATCAGAACAAATCACAGTACCATGCATCATGGTTTTCAAATCTCGATAACATGCATTGGAAATTTTAATCGAAAAACCCGTGCTAGTGATAATGACGCGATTTTAAGTGATAGGGCCAGATTCAATGAAAAATGACGCTGGTAAATGCAAATCCTGGCTCTTTAAGTTATTTACTTGAGTAATTTTCTGAAATGTCACTATAGGAATTTTGATAAAGCACGTTTCAATGTCCCTTTTGAGAAAACACGCTTCAACGTGCTTAAGGACTAAGTATATAAGAAAAATTTCCAGGTTAAGCAATACGTTAGCTGTGAAAGACCGAAAAAATAAGGTCGAAATCCAATTACCGAAAAATAAACATAAAATTTACAAACAAACACAGAAAATTAGAGGAAAGTCTTCCTCTTAACCCTTAAGATAATCAGGTTAGAATTGTGCTGGTCCTTAATTATTTCCTTGAAAGTGCCTGTTACCCCAAGGTAGGCAGAAATTCCTACTCCCGAACAAGGAATTCAAATATCAATTCAGCAAAACTCGAACCCTGTATCTGGTTTTTGGAAAGATAGGTTCTATCAACTGCACTCTCATATTTACAAAAACGACAGGTATTGCTTGAATCCAATTTTTTCCGATTCGGACCAGAAATACCATTCTGACATAATCATGCGGCTTTCGCTATTAACATTTACACAATTTTTATTTTGATATTCCGAAAACAAACTGGTGAATGAAAGGTAGGATTACGCAAGCTCAAAGACAACACCGAACATTGATTGCTGAACAAAAAAAAGGTGAATCCACTGAAAATTCACCATGAATTCTACACTTGTCGTTATCATGTCAAGGATGCTTCTCGGCCAGGAAGACGCTACCGAGATTGATGGTGATAAAATTGGGCTCGTCAACCCGCGTAGCACAATACAAAAAATTGCAGAAAAATGAAGGCCAGTCCGCAAATCAGTAGAAACATCCTCGATCAAGAAGGACCATTAATGTGGAAGATGACAAAATTGACTACGTCGGAACAACTTTACGTTGCAAAGCAGATTGCAGAAAATATTTCTCTGTGTGATAAATTAAAGGAGGCTCGAAATCAGTGTGAACTATTAAAATGGACGCGCAATCAGTGTGAAAAATCATACAAGCTAAGCTAGTTCATTATTTGCATTGGGTCAAATTTTGGAAAGGTTGCATAAAGATCACGTTGGAAATGCTCTACCAAATTGTTAGCTTCAGATTTTCCATCAAATCCAGCGCTAGCGATGCAAGTATCCAAGATCTGCGATTAGTAGTATCATCGAGGACTATGACGTTAATGTTAACCCGACGTTATATGGAACAAGAAATTGCGAAAATATTGAAAATCAAGCCAAGAAATTGAAATCGTAAATTCCAACTTTGCTTATTTCCATTTTTGTCTAGAAATACTCTTTAACTTTATTCCTGTGACATTTGAGATTTACTTTAAGTCATTTCTTTTTTCACTTTCAAAAAACTAAAATCGGTTAATGTCGTAAGTCCAAAAATGACAGCACACGTTTACTGAACATAAATAGAGAGCGGGCGAATCGTCTGTAGATTTTCACGAATTTCGCACTGGTCATTTCGATGATCACAGACGACTTTTACTTTTTTTATATACAGTTCTCTGTAAGGTTTTCCTAATTCTCCAGCCCATTGCCTTCCTGAAGTTTTTTATGAAATTTAAGCTGGGATTGTTTCCTTGAACCCGCCCAGAAATCTCTCTTCAAGGCTGTTTCTAGAATTGTCAATTCCTGCGTGAGTTGGATTTTGCAAGCCCAGAAAATCTTGAAATCGAGATCCTTCCGTAAAATCTTCCATTACACGGACGTGCACTGAGTTGGGTTTTCATAGATACTACGTTGTATAACTGCTGTGGTTCCTTTATTGACATCGGAATGGATGTTTTATCAGTAATTTCAAAGGTGTTGCGGAAACTTCCAATAGAGATGCGGGGGCAACAACTCCATACGAAGCTGCTCCCGGAACTGTCTGACCTGAAGAAGAGAAACCTATGGAGTCATAAAAAATGTTTGTCACTTATTTGGCAACCTAAAGAGCGAGCTAGTCGCGCAGGAGCTGAATGGTTATGACGCATGAGCCATGTGATTCTCGATTGCTGAAATAATGCCTTCCTTGACTATTTCTATGTAGCATTCTGTAGCATTCACAAATCTTTGAAGAAGAACAAGAAGCCCTACGCGATCTACGCATGAAGGGGAGGAGTTCTTCGTCTTGTTTGCTATATTCGATCTGGTTCAAAAAGATTGATTTTTGATTCATGCGAAGAATGATTCATTTTTCCAATCTCCTAAGGATCAGCTTTCTAGTTGTTTGCCCTTTGTAAGACAAACGACTTTTTCTCTGGTTGGCTGCATCGTAAACCTGGATCCCGCAGGTTGGCGGGGTCCCCTTCTTTCAATTGTCCTGCAACAAGGCGGTAACATATGCGGATTTCGACAAATTGGATCGTAGTTTTGACGCGGATTCGAATCGGTTAACGAGGACCAGGAATTTCAAATGGCTTTGAACTCTTTTCTTGGTATCTGTACTCCTCTATCTCCAGTGCTCATTTTCTCTCAGTTCTTCAAATTTCTTGTGATTTTTTATATCAAGTTAAGAATTATCCCCTCCATTTTATGTTTATCTTGTTTCAGACTCAATTTTGCGTATCTACTGTCTACTTCGTATGAGATCCCCTGGCTTCTCCTTGGAAAATTTTGTTTCAAAAATGCCCTTAGAGGGTTTTTAGGTTATAAATTTTCAGAAAATTGAATTTTTTTTGCTGATTTTGGTTCTAAATACAATCAAAAATACGATGCAAAAGGTTTCAATTTACTTTTAAATTGAAAAAAAGCTACCGCGTGATCGCAAATAAATTTTCCGATTTTCTAACTCCAAAAACCGATTGATTGAAAAATTTCAAATGGCCGCAATTTTGTTATTATTTGGCGGAAAAAATTATCTTAGTTCACGCGATAGCCTCTAAAAGGACGATTATTTTCCATTTTCTTCTTCAGATGCTTCAGACTCGTGAAAACATGTCCGCCAATAATTTTGGCCATATTTTTGAAAAATTAGTAAAACCCAAAAAACACCTCCAAAAATTATGGAAAATTTTGTTTCTACTTAATATGTTAGTAAGTAGCTGTGGTAAATATTAAAACGATATCTTTTTTCCTTCTATGAAGGAAAAATCGTCGAAAAAAAAAGTTTTTGTTTTTGAAAATCGTAGCTTGAAATCCGTAATCCGTGAATTTTTGATTACTGGGTTTGTTGGTATCTCTACTGTCTTGTGAATCAAGTGGGGAATTTAGATTCTTGAGTCCTAGATTCTTCTCCACCAGATTTTTAATCAGGAAGAGCGCAGGACTTCCTTTCCGAATGACTTCAAGTAAATTTACTATTGAAACTTACAAAACTACTATTCAAGGACCTAGATCTGTCCTTCACCTTGTTGACTAATCTTATACATTTAACGTCTAAAGTTCAATTTCAAGTTCAATTAGCCCGTTCGCAGGATAAAATGCAAAATTACGCCTTTACGCCGTATAAAATTCGAAATTAGAAAATCGAAAATCTAAAATGGTGGTAGGTCGTCTCAAGTTGCGGTTGTTTACAGTGCGTTGTGCAAGGCGAAGCTCCGCTTTGTCTACATTTATATTCAATTCATTCAACTTCGTCTATTGTTCGTCCATACGATATCGTTAACATAGATTTCGGACCTTCTCTTAGTGTGTATAATTGTGAGTACGTAAATTATCCACTATGGAACTGTTGTCTTTGAAGACCAAAAAAAAAAATGATTAGAAGCGACGTAAACAATTCACGAGATGTGGATACAAAGGCGTACCTATTGGTATTTTGCTTTGGAAAGGTTTAGGGAACAATTTTCAAACACGAGCGTATGTAAAAAGAATTCAGACACAAAACAAAGTCGAGTGTTGGCATGTGTAAACTCTGCCGCTTCCAGGATTTTTTGTCGGCAACCCGAGGAATAGCATAAACAAAAAACTTCAAGTGAAAAGCAGAGCCCAGTCAACGATTCAATTACACAGAAAAACAAAGTCAAACTTTTTTTTGTTGCATGAGTTTGGGTGCGCTGATTTCAAATCGACCCTCAAATTTTTTGTAGCAGCTCTAGTTAGTGAGACACAGGTACCGTCTCGAATTTACATAAGTAGTCGGTAATTTCTATCAATAGCGGTGTAACTTAACTAGTTCCTTTATAAATTTCATCATGTCTTCCTCAAGAACGACGTGTTTAAATAATCCTGATTGTTTTTGTGCTATTTGTGGAGAATATATGTTCCGAAAATTTCGTTTAAATGTGTCGGACTTTATGAAAAAGGCATACTTCGACTACTTTGGGTTTCCGTTGCCGTCAAACGCTAAACCTTGGATGCCAAGTTTGGTATGCAAAAGTTTTGTTGAATCTTTGCGACTGTAGGCAAACAAAATAGACCCACTTTTGTGTTCAAAGCTCCTATAATTTGGCGTGAACCATCCAACCATCATGACGACTGTTATTTCTGTGTAACGAAAATCATAGGAATAAACCACAAAAATTGCTCTAAGTGGATATATCCAAACTTCAAATCTGCCATAAGACTAGTTTTGAGTATTAGTGACACATCAACATCACAGCAGCCATGTACATTTTCGGAAAATCCAGACCAGTGCAGCGGACAAACCGAAAACGACTGCAGTGGTAGCGACAGTGATTTTGATTGCTACGGTAGTCCCCGACCACTAAATCAAGATGATCTAAATGACTTGATCAGGGACTTTGGTCTGTCTAAAATGGCATCAGAAATTTTAGCTTCCCGATTGAAAGAAAGAAATTTGTTGACCAGAGAAACGAAGATATCGTACTACCGTAACATGGAAAAAGATTTACTTCCTTTCTTTACTAAAAAAGATAATTTTGTGTTTTGTACTGATATTCCGGGTCTAATGACTGCAATGGGATTAAAAGAGTATAATCCAAATCAGTGGCGGTTGTTCATTGATTCGTCAAAACGAAGTTTGAAATGTGTACTTTTACATAATGGTAACAAACTTGGTTCCTTACCTATTGCTCATTCTACAAAGGTTAAAGAAGAATATCCTACAATATCTTTAGCTCTCGACATAATCAAGTACATGGAATATAACTGGGTTGTATGTGTTGATTTGAAAATGGTAAAGTTTCTCCTGGGACAACAAAGTGGCTACACAAAATATCTCTGTTTCCTATGCTTATGGGACAGCCGAGCTAAAGCTGAGCACTGGACAAAAAGAGACTGGCCTTCCAGGGAGGCTTTGATTCCCGGTAAGCAAAATGTAATTAATGCTCCACTAGTATCCAGAGACCGAATTATATTGCCTCCTTTGCATAAAAAACTGGGGTTGATAAAACAGTTCGTAAAAGCTCTTAACAAAGATGGCGAATGTTTCAAATACATTGAAAAAGTGTTTCCAAAATTGAGTAGTGAGAAAATCAAAGGTGGTATTTTCGATGGCCCACAAATCAGGAAGTTGATAGATGATGAAAAGTTCATCAACCATATGACAGCTGTCGAGAAATGTGCATGGGAAGAGTTTGTTTGAGTAGTGAGAAATTTTTTGGGAAATAGGAAGTCTGACGGCTACATTCAGCACGTTGAACAGTTGCTGACACACTTCCAGCGGCTTGGATGCAACATGAGTATTAAGCTTCACTACCTTCACAGCCATCCAGACTATTTTCCTGAAAATCTCAGTGACCTGAGCGAGGAAAAAGGAGAGCGCTTTCACCAGGATATTCGCAATATGGAGGAGAGGTATCAGGGGTACTGGAATAAACACATGATGGCTGATTATTGTTGAAGTATTACATCTAATATACATCTCACTCTAGAAAATCCAAAAAAAGGAAATTTTATTCAGAATAAATATATTTAATAAATTTTTCAAACTTAAACTATGTGCATTTTCAATGAAAAACCCTGTCACTTCGTAACTCCAAAACTAGAGCTTCTACATAAAAACGGCATATATTTTTGAAATCACTTGGAAAAATTATTCAGATTCATGTTAAAAATCTCATGCAACAGACATGCTGTTTTCCAGTGTTATTTTCTCTCTCTCTCTCTCTCATATTTCCTTGAGTAACGTTAGGCAATCGCCGCGAAAGACAAACGATTCGGTTTTTTTTCGTTTTCCCTTCATAATGGACATAAAGTTTTCCATTCAGTATTTTGAAAATAGGCCCAAGATCAATTGCCATTACTTTTTGAGATCTATTTGCACGATTTCCCGTGTTCCGTTTTCCAGTGAATGTAAAAAGAAAAAGGATCGAAAAACGGGGAAGTGACAAAGCAAGAGCTCAGAAATCGTCGCGCAAAATTGTGGCTTTGTTGCAGGAATACAAGCCAAGCCGAAGCAATGCTGAGTTTCTATGATAAATGAATACAATGATATGTATTAATTTACCAAAAATGATATTGGTAATTTTATTGATCGTGCCTCGCTTTTATCTGCTGAAACAAAGAAAGAGTTACTCAAAAATTGCTGGATGCCTACTAAAAGTTATAGCTTCGCAGAAGACGCTGTTGATTTAAAACGAAAATTCAATTGTTTATGGTTGGAGATGTCCTTGCCATGGCTTGTTTATTCCCGCCCCCAGAAAGATGCCTTTTGTAAATATTGTGCCTTGTTTCCGTCATTTACCAATTCTTTCCGGGGTCTCCCGGGATCATTTATTGTTTTGCAAATTCAAGGACTTTCACGAGCAGTGCAAAAAGCATCGGAAAATCATAAGGCAGCGATCAAAAGTGCTAGGTCATTTATTCGAGGTTTAGCTGTGGATGTGCACCTCAGTAATTACTCCCAGAATCTGATCACAGAATACAGAAAAATTATTTTTTGCATTAGATTTTGTGAGGCTCACAACTTAGCGCTGCGAGGCTAAAATCATGGCGAATTGATTATAAGGGATGCGATTTTAATGTCATACATCAAGCACGGGGAAAAATGCGAGTCATCGTTCTGCAGACATTCAAGATCAAATAATTGAGAATTTTGACGACGTGCTGAAGACGGATCTTATTGTCAAAGTGACATCAGCAGACGGTTACAGTGTATTGACTGAGAGACGACTGATATATTTGCGAAAGAGCAATTATTCATTGGTCTGTGAAATTTCTGTGAAGAAACCAATCCAGTTAAAGAAGTATTCGTAGAGCTAAACGGTCTTGATGCGAAATGTATTCCACAGGAAATTAAGGATTTTCTAGCAAGGGAACGGGTTGGCCTACTAAAATGTGTTGGATTACGATTCGATAATTGTTCAACTATAGCTGGGAAAAACGGTGGTGTACAAGCGGTCTTGCGAAAAGAATACACCAAAGCTTTGTTCTTTCATTGATTGTCACACAAACTGAATTTAGTAATTAATGATCTCAATGTTTTACCTGAACTCCGTAACACCATGGGATCCACTAGAGATATTATTGAATTTTTCGGGAATCCATTTTGAGAAGGAAATTAATACCCACTATTTTGCGGCTTTGCGAAACACGGTGGAGCAAAAAACAAAAGAACCTCAGAGTTTTTAAAGAACACTTTTGTGCAATATTAAAGGCATTAGAAACCCTATCAGTAGATGGCAATAGTGGGACTCAGAAATACGCTTTCTAACACTATTCCGCTGCTTCTGGAATTCATTTTATTATGGGCATTTTGTTGATAACCAAATACTCAGCATTGATTGAACCAGTGATGAATGGACTTCAGTCAGTTTTTCGGGAAACTACAGGATATTGATATTTACATATCAATATCCTGCAGCTTTGGACACGGTCAAGGCCTCGGCACATTGAGCGGTTTTTACAACTTTTCAAAACGCACCGTGATGATTCTGATCAAGTCACAAATGAATTTTTGAGAGACGCCATAGTAGAAAAATTAGGATTGGGTGAAAACATATCGGCAATTCCATGCATTTTTGGACGACAGCGTTATCGTGGCAACCATCCAGCAGACAGTCCATCAGAGTTTTGGAGGAAGTCTTCGGTAATCCCGTACTTAGATTCCATTATTAGATCCCTAGAAGACTGTTTTGCTGAAGACAACGAATTTTAAAATTTGCCAACTATAGAACGTAGCGTAGAACGCTCCTTCAGCAGCCTAAAGCATAATAAAACTTGGCTCCGCAGTACAATGGTGGAAACTCGAATGAATCGCCTGGCAATGATGAGTGTTCACTTGTCAGATTTCAACAAAGTGGTGGATAAATTTGCAAGAAATTCGAGGAGACTGTGCTTCAATTGAGATCAGTTTTGTTCATCATCTGTCTTATAGTGCACTGTTGTTTGTATGTTAACATATATCTTGCATTAAAGTATGTGTTTTATTGTCATAATCTGCAGCTATTATAATTCCAGTTGTACCCTAATTTAGGTAGCGTATCCCTAGGTAGGCATAAATTCACATTATTACAGATCTTAGTTTATTTGTGGTAGGGATCATATTAGCCTCGGAACAGCAGTTTGTTCTCCAAAATCAATCCAAGAATGGAGAAGAGTAAACAGTTTCTTCTGAAACTGATTAGGACTATCTAGGATTGTTTCGAGTGTTTTGAAATGGATTGCAGTACAGTTTGTTCTTTTTACGCAACCTCTTATTCAGCTGTTTCCAATCAAATTACATAAGGATTTGAACAATCATACTCGTAAATACATGCAACAAAAGGGGCCCAAAATAATTTTTGTCCGAAAAAATTACATAAAACGATACAATAGGAGATGTTCGTTAATGTAGTTCACAAAATGAAATGCTTATAATTAATTTTAATGAGTTTAAATGATGTGGTATCCATATGAGAATGTAGTTCAAGTATCTCTAGCCAAGCTAATATTATCTAGTTCAAACGAAAGCCCACCAATAATCTCAGATAAACACTCAACCGAACGTTTCAAATTAAAATTAATAAACTCCGAATGGATTAAGGTTCAATGCACAACGTCAAAGACGAAGTATTATAACACAATACGCTCCACGCCTATTGAAGACCCATTAATACCTACCATGATTGCACAAACAGTACCAATTCAAAAGTGTTATTCAATCGACATATTACTACAACCACTACTTGCATCGACTCTGAAGACCTTCTTCAAGACAAATCGAACCTTGATAGCTTCTTGGATTTCCTGAGATGCTTGCTGTCGAATCATCTTGCCAACACGCTGGTACCGTAAAATGTTACCTAAATTTCTATAAGAGTACTTTTAATATAGTATCAGCTAAGGAGCCGGAATGCAATGAATCCATTGCTGACACGAGAAAGACTGTGAAGCGTAATTTTAAGAAGTGGAAGAAGAAATTATAACTGAAATTTACATATCAATATCCTACACATATGAAAATCGACGGCCAACAAGCTATAACTACTTGCATCCACAAGTATCTATGTTTGAGATGTTGCTCGAATCAAAATAGGTTTCGGATTGAGCTTGAAACGAGCTTAATTTTCTAGGTTGCAGGCACAAATGGAGAACGAAGGATGGAAGTAAGAAAGGCGAAACGGGTTCACTTATTTTCGGGGTATGGTAAATCAACGAATACTATTCAATTTGGAATGCATGCTGGCATGAATTTATAATAAATTGGCAATTTAAATACAGTTAAATAAAAGATAGATGGTACATGCATTAGAACAGTGGATGAAGTAGGAGTGCATTTATTAATATTTACAAGCACAAGACACTAACCTAGTTTTGATAAGAGTTTGGGATCCACAAATCGGATTGGGAACGTTCGTTGATAAGTGAGAATTTTGTTAGCAACAAGAGTATGGAGATATTAATTGAGATTTCCAGTGGGAACACTTCATTGCAAGAATGTTCCATATGCAGTTGGATGAATTTTTCATGCATAACAAATTTTAAGAAATTTGTTTTAAACTTTAGTATTCAAAAGCAATTTGAATTTATTTATTCATTTAATGTCTTCATGGCATGAATTAACCTGTATCTTTTTGCCAACTTGCGTTAATAACTTTAAATTTTTTTGTAGTATCGTGTAACACAAAATGGATCCGCAGTTTTTTTATCGCGAAAACAAAATTTGTAAAGAACAAATCGAACAACAATTGTCTTAATTAAAATAGAATTTTGAATCGAGTATCTATTTAGCACCTCTTGCTATTTACCGGTGAGATTCACAGTCCCATCAGAGCAGAGTTTCATTTTTTTATCGACAAATAACTCGTTGTTAGATGACTACCACTGCCTGGAAAACTGTTTACCATTCATACCGTTTTGTGGAGACTATTACAAGTGACTGTCAGACGATGTTAGGTTTGAATCTTAATGTACCTGTATTGAAACTTTCGAACCAAGTTCTATCGTTTCGTTTTTGTCATTGTCATGATAGCAGTCAACAGTCAAGCAGTATAGAGCTTTAAGTTAGCAACACTTTTCAATGCTACGTATGGTGTGACAGCTGTCATTCGTGTTGTTGTCTTTGTCAATGGGTCTTTTCGGGAAACTCATCACACATTCAGTCAATTTTATTTCCGACATAATTGTCCATCAGAACAGTTAATTTGACTAACTATGGATCGTGGCCGCACCAGCATTTCTCTCACTGATAATCTGCATCCATTCAGACATCGTAGAGCATTAATGAAGATACCATAGTACCGTTAGAGTGTAGTATCGAGTATACAATACCCAAGTGAATCCCTTGGTCATGAGCAGTGGACAGTGCTCAATACATAAATTTGCGCCCGTCCACGCTATGGACGATTTAACGGAAATTTCAAGGTTTGTGGGCCTACAAAATCCAATTCATGCCTGAATTGCCATTGAATTGAAGCCGAACGACTTCCGGGCATCGGAGAATAACAAGCTGTAGATGAGCCTCATTTTTGATTTGGTGGATACATCAATAAACGAAACCATCACATTTGAAGTAATCAGCAACTAAAGACAGTTGTCAAAACACCATTTCATCCGGGGAAAATCACTGTTTAGTATTCTTTAGGGGATGGTGCAATCATTGGTCCATGTGTCTTCTAAAATGCTGTTAGGAATAACATTACAGAAACGGGAACCAATATAGAGCCATAAAGAATATCTTCCTTGTTCCAGATTGACTCACTGTAATGCAGGGGAGCTCTGGTTACAACAGGATGGCGCTACATACCACCCAGCTCGTGCGATCATCGACTTATTGAAAGAAGCATTTGATGAGTGCATCATTTCTCGTTTTGGTCCTGTGAACTCCTTTTCAGGATACGTCAAATAACTCGTCTACGCCGCCAAGCCCGACACGCTTGACCATTTAGAAGACAGCATTAATCGCTTTATTGGCAAGATGCGGCACCAATCATTGGTTAGGGTGGCGCGAAATTCGTAGTGCTCCCATGCAAAAAATCATGTTTGAAAAATTGCAGTGCATTATCTTTCCAAAAAACCAATTTCATTCCAACCATTGCTTCTTGCAATTTGTCAAACTGAGAGCAGCAGACTGTCAAATCAATAGGACCCGAATAGAGCTGCTCGTAATAGGCAGCTCCTTACAAATTCCACAAATCACCCAACAAACCGTTGTTTGCCTTTAACTCATCCTTTCCATAATCAGGTGCATTGGATATACCACCCAACAATGTAAAACATTTTTATTTGAACTTATTGTCCTAATGAAAAATGTAAAGGAGATTTTTCCATAACATCCCATTTTCCAGATACACAAGATAGGACGAAAACTCAATGTTCATTCGAAATCAAGCATGCCCATTCTCTTTTTTGACGTTTTAATTGAAAAGACAAACTTTTCTTAGTGCAACTGGCTCCAGTAGTAATCAGCGTGTCTAGCAGACTTTCATTTTCTTTGGAAATATTTTCCGAAGAAAGCTGCAGCTCGATAACAGCATTCCTCATCTGCGTCGATTACTGAATCTGTATTTTTTGGTCTGCGATATTTTTCGTATTCGTCGTTCTGCCTTGTTTGGTTACCAAATTTTACGTCGATGCATGTTCGTCTTCAGGCACAAAATCCTGTGAGTCACGATTTTTGTTGGCTATCGAACTCCAGATTTTCGGAGGTTTCTAGCTTCATTGACGAAGCTAAGACTTTGGGTATAGATAACTCGTTGGAATGTAGGTGGCGTGTTTTTACTGATGACGAATCGGCATACGTAACACCTCGTTAAGATTTTTCAGTAAATCTTCAGCGCCAGAAGTCACCTTTTAATGTGTTAAACAGACATCTTTTGCATAATTGGTTGGCCCAGTCCATGACAAGGGCGTAGCAACTGGCATTGCTTTATTCTCCGCTGTACCATAAGTTCAGAATCGTTTGAACCTCAGGCAGCACACTTTTTTATAGACGTGGTTTCATATCCATATCTTGTCTTGGTTTTTGACATGACGGTCAAAATAGGCTACCCACGTCTTATTATTTTTTGACATTAAGGTCAAAATAGACTAAGTAACAGTGTCTGATTAAATCAGAAAGAATTTATGTTCGATTTCGGAAAGCAGTATTAACACATGCGCGAGACATTTTATAGGTGCCAACTTGATTAACTTTAAAAAAAAATTCAATTTGTCAAAAATTCCTTTAATCCAAATACCTGTATTTAAAAAATCAAACTTAAATCGAAAAGTTAGATATGATATCAACATGATGATATCAAAACATGATGCCTGCAGATATTCTATAGTAGTCAAATTCAATATGAAACGATATGTACCAATTTCGATATTTTTTTAACTGTTGAGTATTGATAGGCTCATCAGGTATACATTCTTCACCGCCCGTAATCTTTTACCTTTTTAATAGTATTATTATTATTATTATTATTATTATTATTATTATTATTATATTGGAGTTCACTTGCTGCAAATAGCATAGGCCAGCATCGGTCTTTAGCTCCCTACGTATAATACTGTTGTTTACAGATGGTCCATCCAGTCGTCCTACAGAAACCAAGGAGTTCTGCCAGCTCTGTGGTCGCCAAGTGTTCCAATTCTGTTACGCCAGTACATCTGAGCCAAGTAAGGCGTTTGTTGGCCAGACTCGGGCAATCTAGGAGGAAGTGTTCTGCACTTTCTTCCTCCTCGCCGCAAGCTCGGCAGGTGTAATCCGTTTGGATTCCTATTCATTTGGCGTGTTGAACAAGAAGATTATGGCCCGTTCATACTGCCACTAATGTTCTAACGCCATTTCTGTCCTTTCTCAGCAGTAGTTTTGTCTTCGCTTGATTAGGGTGAGGCCAAAGAGCTCGGTTTATCCTGCAATCGTTCCTGTCATTCCAAGCCGCATCTGTCTCTTTCCAGAGGATTTCGTCTAGTTTCCTTTTGACAGTTGCTAGTGGCACTCTAATTGTGTCCGTTATAGTGGCATTTTGGTCGGCTGATCCTGCTCTCGCTAGCCCATCCGCTTTTTCAAATATCAGTTTTACATTTACTTGGGTTGTTGCGGTTTTGAGAGCCTGCTTACAATCCTGCACCAGTTGTGAAACTACGCGGTTAGTGGCAAGCGCCTGCAGTGCCGACTTACTGTCCGAGAGTATTTGTATTCTTCCATTAAGGTTGTTTGTTGCCGCTTCTATAGTCGCTTTTATTGCAAACACTTCCGACTGGAAAACTGTGATGTGGCTCTTCAGTTTATAACTTCCGTTGAGTTGTGGGTAATCTGGGAAAAAGATTCCGGCACCGCTTCCCTCATCCGTTTTGAAACCATCGGTGCAGATCATGATCTCTCTTCCAGATGTGAAATCCTGCACAGTTTTCCACGCTTCTCTGGTCAGAATGCTGATCTTGTATGGAATTGTTGTGTCCAATATTGGTTGAATTCTAACCAGCTCCCTTTTACTTGACTAGGCCATTCTCTCCATTTTTTCTAAAATGCATACTTGCCTCCTTTGAGTGTGGTTCGATAACCCATATGATTTGAATACGATGCTTGCAAGTAATGCCTCTCTGAAGATGAATTTGTCGAGTGGCATGAGATTAAGCGTTTTCTTCATTGCAGCACTTGGCATAGTCCGTATGGCACCTGTGATGCCAAGGCTGGCCATTCGCTGTATCTTCTCTAGCTCTTTTGCAATGGGTTTTTTTTGTAATGCCTGCCACCAAACCAATGCCCCGTAGGTGGTTATTGGCCTCACTACTGTTGTGTAGATCCAGTGGGAAATTTTGAATTTTATTCCCCAGGTTTTCGCCACTAGTCTTTTCATTGTAAAGAGCGCCGCTGTAGCTCTCCGTCTGGAGTTCAAGTTAGTTTACTATCCGAGGTTACTCCTAAGTCTCTGAAGTGTAAGGAACATAGTTTTCCTGTGCTCCGAATATGTCATCTTTTGTGCCAACAAAACACAATTTGGCGGAAGAATTTCATTTGAAGAAATCTGCAGCTGAGAGCATGTTCCATCGAATTCTACTTGTTAGTACTGGTGCCGACGTTTCGTTTGAGGATACCAAATTGGAGGCTCTGATGGATGAAGTATGGTGTCAAACCCAAGAACAACTAGTAGAAGCGTTGAAAGTGACTCAGCCATCCATATCTGTTCGCTTAAACGCCATGAGAATGATTCAGAAGGTAAGATATTGGATGCAGTATGAATTGAAGCCAAGAGACGTCGAACGACGTTTTTGTCACTTGTCAACAGCTGCTCGAACGGTAAAAAAGAAGGGGAGGTGTGCATTGTATTGTAACTTATGATGAAAAAATGCTTCATAAAGTTGACGCCAAGCGCAAAAAATCATACGGGCCGCCCGGCCAAACGTCAAAATTGACGTCAAAGCTGAATATTCACGGTTGGAAGGTCATGCGCTGTATTTGGTAGGACCAATAGGGCGTGGTGTACTATGAGCTGTTAAAGCTAGGTGAAACCTTCACTGGGCAACTCTACCCACTACAATTGATGCGTTTGCGCCGAGCATTCAAACAAAAACAACAGCAATACGAGCAAAGACACGATAAAGTTATTCTTCAGCATGACAATGGTCGACCATATGTTGCAATGCCAGTCAAAACATACCTTGAAATGCTTAAATGAGAAGTCCTTCCCCACGCGCCGTATAGCTAACACATTGCCCCTTCCGACTACTGCCGGAATGCCTTCCGGCATGCCCTTAAGGAACAACACTTCCGCTCTTTTGAATAACTCCATAATTGGATCGATTCGTGGATAGCCTCAAAAGATGAGTCGTTCTTTCGACGAGGAATCCGTATATTATCAGAAAGATGAGAAATGGTAGTGGCTAGCGATGGACAATACTTTGAAAAACGAATTTGTAACAAATTTTAACACAATGAAGCGTCAAACTGAAAAAAAAATCCTTTGAAACTTTTTTGTACAGGTAATATATGTATTATATGCTTAGCGTGAGGTCAACAGTTAAAATATAGCACACAGAAAACTCAAGGTGCAATCATCAACGACTAGATAGTGTTCAGCAGAATAATTTGAAAAGCAGGTTACTGTCTTAAGTCTTTTGTTTTGAAAGTCCCTTTACCAAATTTTTAAAGTATTTCAAATAATTTCAAACAAAAATAATACCGCGGAACACGAGGCAAAAAATTAAGCTTTCTTTATAGCGGGAGGCAAAAGTTCTATTATTGTAAATATGTCAAAAGATCGCAAAAAACAATTCATGACTTTTTTGGATGACGTCCGAACTTGCTGTATAAGACTTTATATAAGAATAAAAATTAAGGTGTATACGTGAGGAAAGGGGCAGAATTAGTTACCTTATGGGGATTAAAACGAGACTCTGTCCTTTATACATGTATACTAGACGGCGAAACCGTCGTTTAAGTTTGTACCTGAACTAACTTTTGAACGATCTAGGCAGAGTTTATTCCAGGATCAACGAATTTCCGTTAACACTATTTACGTTAAAAATCATTTTACGAATTGTAGGATCATTAAACGTAGTTGATCCCGAATGCTTTAAGTAAAAGTCTTTAATTGCTGGAGAAATAAAAAAATTAGAACTGATATCAACGTCACACCAAAAGGTTCATGCCAAGTACTTTATACTCGCAAATCGCAAAAACAAAATCATTGATCAATCTGGTATTGCACACATCTGCAAAAACATTGGTTAAAGAAGAAAATCTTGAACTAAACTGGCCTTATTGCAACAACTTTATTCCCCGCAAATTTTTCAGTGCTTTTCCGTTTCTTACGAAAAATTTGAATGAGAAACTTCAGCAGAGAGAAGGACAATCTATTCGGATCATCAATTCAAGGTGGCTGTCAAAATTATTTCCAAATCGACAGCATCCACTTTTTTCAAAGACAGAATAGATGAATTAGCAGCATGATGCGCGAAACCTCTAAATAATAATGTTGGAAGCAACATTAAGTATTATAATTACATCGCGCCTGCTTTTAGTTACATCATAGCAAAGCATCAGCTCTTCCTTCTGTACGTATGTCAACTTGTTCACAAGTTTAAATAATTCCTATTTTTAAGTCTTATCTTATCTCCGTCTTATTTTCTAAATTCCAAGGGAGCCTCCCAGCTTCGAGGTTGACAAGGCTTCCAGCTCTGTTTGTCGAGTTTATCTCAGACAAGTAAGTCGAGTGCTGGTCAGGCTCGAACAATCCAGAAAGAGTGCTCTGTGCTTTTCTCTTCCTTTCCTCAGCATGTGTCATCCGTTTAGATTCCTGTTTGTTTGATATGTTCCCCTAAGAGATTTTAGTTCATTAGTCGTATGCATATAGTTCTTTTTGTTTCACGTGGGGGTTTTGTTTCCTGCTCATTTTACTAAAGTTAGGCCAAATGATTAGGGAGATCCAACAGTCGTTCATGTCATACGGATCCATTTATTTTCACGCAATCAGTGGATAGCAAATCTTCCCTTTTTGCTGTTGCTAGAAATTGTTTTGCTTCCGAATTTCCGTTAAAAAAAAATCTTTATTTTACATATTTATTTTTATTTTTTTTAAAAATAATCTTTATTTTACAGCATGAAAACTTTACAAAATCATTTGTTTAGTTTACTTAATCTAAACATAATAATGTTTTATCTGATCGTATTTCGGGGGGATGAAAATAAAACCCTCACCTAGTGACGTCAAGCATATTTGGTCACAATCAGTCTGTGAGTCCGCGACACTTCTGCATTGTACTTCCAAATTCCTTGCATGAGATAACTCCTAATACGAATGCTGTCAGTGAAAAGCCAGTAAACATTTCCAAACCAATTCAATACCGTCAATAACACGATTAACGACTAAGGAGATTTTTCTATGCAATTAGTCGGATTGAAAAGGAATCATTTCCGCCAATAGTAGATCGCCAATCTAGCGAGAAAAACCCGATTAAAACTGAACTATAGGAAGGGAGTTAAGAAAACGCTGCTCAGGTCTATAGTGAATCGCCGGAAGCCCAGAAAGTTTAGATTGGAAGATAGTATACATCCCCAGTGTAACCCGAACTTTGAGTCGGACTACTTTCTTTCATGGACTAACGAAATTAGGTACCGAGTTTCTGTCAACAGAACAAAGGCTCAAACAAAAATCGACCGCTCAGAGATCGAAAAAATGCGAATTATGATCATTACTTTTACCTGTCAGACAATTTTATTACACTTGCTCGAACAATAATTTGGATGATCCAACTATACAATAAAGAATTGTTCCGAGGAAAGTTTATTTCTTTAGTTGCATGCGCAACTAAATCTATTGAGACAAGCTTGAAAAAGAAAGAAGAATAAACAAGTATGTAGTGGACAATCCTTGGCTCAGCCACCAAAGATCATTTCTCGGCACCGTTTAAAATCAGCCTCTCATTATCAATTCAAAAAAATTTGAGACATTCTTGCGTTAATAGTTGATATATTATAATTTCCATAATGTAGACAATAAATACATTGACATTGACTGACAAACTACAGTCGCCAAGTATGTAATCTATAAATAATTATCTTAAGGTCAATAGACTAATGATATCGGCGATCAATTATTGAAATTTGTATTACGTGCGCCACCAAAGTTTCGATTACCATACGGCTTATCTCGATTTACCATATTCTGATTTCGAATTGGTCCATTACCTCCTCGTTGCATTTGATTTCCGCCGGCGTTGCCAAATTTGTTTCCTCCAAAATTCCTTGAGTTGCCACCTTGGTTTCCAAATTGCTGGTTTGCTTGATTGCCGCCTCTAAAGTTACCGCCGTCGCCGGAACTACCACCAAAATTACCTCGAAAGTTTCCGCCACCAAAACCACCGGAATTCGCGCTAAATCCCGCACCGTTGCCAAAACTTTGTACACCGCCTCCACCAAAATTTCCAGACCATCCTCCCGAATTGTTCCCGTTCATGTTGCCCCAAGCGTCGTTCATATTACTGCCAACATTGTTACTGAAGCCGCTCCCGTAATTGTTGTTTCCTTGAACCCAAGCACCACCGCCAAAATTACCACCTGAATTACGTCCCCAATTGTTGCCGTTGTTGTTTCCGAAATTGTTACCACGGAATCCACCCTGACTGCCTTGATTTCTAGGACCGCCTGTATTACCACCGTCTCCGCTTTTTTGTTTTTGTTGAGACTTTTTAACGTCGACCGATTGTCCTTTAATAGCATGCTCCTTTTGCATGACCAGTTTATCAACTGGATCGTAATCATCAAACTCCACAAAACCAAATCCTCTTGAATTTCCTTCCTTATCCTTGACAATATTCACACCAATAATAGTTCCATGCGCTCCGAAATGCTCTCGTAGGTCATCTTCGCTAATGTTGTCCTTAATACGGCCGACATAAATTTTATGAGTACTAGCACTGATTTCGGGCCGTCCAACATCTTCTCTGGGCACCGCACGTTTCGCTTCAATTGTCCTGCCATCGATAGTATGGGGGCGAGCATTTTGTGCCGCATCCACCATCGATGAATCCGAATATGTAATAAATCCAAAACCCCGCGATTTTTTAGTTTTGGGATCTTTCATTACAACGGCATCGACGACGGTTCCCCATTTTTCAAAATAACTTTGTAATCCTTCATCGGTCGTTGTTGACGTCAGTCCACCAATGAAGATTTTCCGCAGATGCTCGGCTTCGGCATATTCTCCATTTTGACCGTTCGCCGATTCACTGACCATGTTGACAATAATTTTTTGCTAGTAACTTCGCACAGAATCACTTGAATTGCAAAATTGCGATTGTCCCTACGAGGATTACACCAAGGATAAAACACTTGAACTAATTTCCTTTCAAAAATTTGCACCCATTTATACCGAAACGCGTTAAACATATAAATAGTATTTCGTTAAAACTAGAACAGAGGCGAAAATGATATTTATAATTGTCCTCTTATATCCTTTTTCAGATTTCTTGGAAAATATCAGTGGTGATCTCAAGACGGTCGTTCAACGGAATATCCAGGTAATTAGTTATATTTTTTTTCAAAATTACCCTTCGACCTTTATAGTTGTAAGGATGTTGCGAAGTTCTTTGTTGGGTGCAATGTATTAGCTGCTAGGATAATGCTAAGTTAATTACCGGGTAAAATATAATTGGCAAGAATCTTGGAGACGACATTGTAACCGGCGTGTGGTGGGCAATAATGTTTTATTACTTTTGGTAATTTCGTGCATTCTCTCAGGATTATGTACAGGTACGGAAATTTATGTGTTGCAGGTTCTTCAAAATTTTGAAAAATTTGATCTCAACAATGCTGCTAGCAAGTATTTCTCGAATTTTTTCGAGTATTTTGTTAATTAGTTGTCGTTAAATTTGCTTGATCATTTATCAGACGTTAGTAATGCATAATTCAAAGAAATTCAAGCCGATTGATCGCATATTAATTAAATTTGTACCTTTGAAGATAAAGTTAAGACTGATCTCCAGGCTGAATTAAAATAAGGTTTTGATTTCATATCAATCAGTCAAAATTTTAGACACCTGAAGGCATGGGAAAATAGACTTAGGCGTGAATCTCCATCAAGGTTGCAGCCAAATTGCTTAATTATACCTTGAGATTGAATTAAAAATTAATTGATACATGTTTGTTTCTGTAAGTTTTCTGATAGATGAATTCATCACGGTTAACCTCATAAGGTTTCCATAGCCTTCGTTTGGCACTGTTGGTCGCTAGTACCATGAAAATCAAATGGTAACAAGTCTTTGGGATGGCTTTAAAAATTTTAATTAGCGCAATATAACGAAAATTGGTCCAAATAAAGTATTCAATCATTGTTTGTTGGTTGAGTTGAATGTGAATTTATGAAAATTTCATTTACGATAGTGAAAGTAATTAGAAAGTTTTCATTTTTTTGTTTGCCAAAGGTAGTTCCGAAATTAAATTTTCAGTAAGGCCTTGATCACGAAAACTTTCCAACACGCAGCACACTGATTAATAAGCAATTGAGGATGGTTTTTGCTTTAATTTGATTCCATAAAGGCTCACAATTATCCTGAATCCTATCTCTAGTTGAAATAGGAAACAAATTAGTAGTGAAAATGTACAGGTGATTGCTAAAATTTAATAAAAAAAGACTTGAATCGAGAACATTTTATTCCTTATCAAAAAGTGTCCTAACACGGGTGGGATCGGACCTAACACGGGTACCCATTTCATGGGTAATTTGAATTCCGGACAGGATTCTTTGAAATCATGAATTTCTTTTATTTACAAGTGTTCAGAAGAAGATATTTGCAACAGCTTTGCGTTTTTTTCTTCATTTAATTTTAATTATTCGAATTACAAATATTGCAGGGACCACCTGTCTCAAACATGTGAAGCAGGCTGTTGAATCCTGCATGTTAAGAAACCCAAAGATATTTTTTTGAAGAGTTTGTTGAAAACGGTAACATCTTATTTATGTTTTTTACATGGAATTTTTTTTTAAACTGTACGGATCTAACTTAATGAGGAACGTAAACTCTATTTTACATCTATCATTACAGAAGTTCATTGAACAGAGTTCGCTTGGAATTGAGCTGAGAACGTGGCCACAATAACTTTTGTCAAAAAGAATCTTTACGTTTGTTTTTTTGCATTTTTTGAGGCCGTTTTGAAAGGAAGCGAAATTTTAGCCGTCATTTTTTAAATGAAATGCCATTATCCATGTTTTCTTTTCCGTCCAAGCACGAATTCCAGCAGTGTTTCATTTTATTGTTCCTTGTATTTCTTCATCTTCCTTGCCTATCATGAATCATTTTCGGTATATATCTTTAGATGCATGCCGAAGTCAATCTACCAATTTTCGATTAGAGTTGGTCTTGAAAAAGAGTAGAAAATTAAACAAACACATATCTGGTGGAAAGCAGGCTCTTAATTTCCTTTAAAATAATAACAAACACTTGATAAATCGATTTACTAAAGAACTCGCCAATTTGTTTAATTACATTTTTAAGGAAGTTTATTTTCGGTTGCCAGGCGACTCTGCAGTTGTAGGTTATTGTTGTCCGAACCATCAAAAAGGATCCTATTTTTTGATAATTTGTTTTAAGTGAATGATTTTTTCTCTTATAATTCGGCATTTTGACAAGAGTAAAGGTCATAGTAGCTAAAATTCATTGGTAACAATCTTTGAAATTTACAAAAAACTTCAATTAACATTTCAAGCTCTCAGTTTTTTAGTTTTTACTTTTGCAATATCTTCACAGCACGTTAAGCGTTGAGCAGGTTGCTTGCTGTGTCCTTGATTGAATTGTCTACCCACCCACAGAACCCACAGCAGATCAATCTTTCTAAGTAAGTTAAGGATAGGCTTTCGCTTGAAGCCTTCAAAACTTCTTTCACAAAGAAGACCTTTACTGGATTGCCTTTTTGTCTGACAGTGACAGCGTTGCACACGTGCTGGCTGGTTTTTTGCACTAGTGTCTCCACTGCGAAATTGTGGAATCTGCACTCACCATTTGTTTTCAAGCCCATTTTCTTGACATGTCCTACAGATGTGCAATGACTTGAGAAGATCCTAGTCAAACTTTTCCATCTCGATACGAGCTCGATACTTCCCTCCTTTATAGACGTCCAACAGAAGTTTTGACATTTGAATCCCTGGATGTCTACTCCAGAGCCTACTGAGGACTTCACCATCATTTTTTTTAGCCTCGTAAATGAAATAACTTTGAGTTGCAATCAAAGATTCAGGACCAATGATTGCTGACAAAACTGCCTTTCTCTCTAATAGCTCCACCTGTTCAATGTCTTTGATTCCAGGGTACCCTGGCAAAAAGTATGAGATAATCTCTTCAGTCTACCTGCAAAGTCATATCGCAAAGAGTTGACAAAAAACAGTCTGGAACTGGTCTCGATATAATCATAGGCAGTTCTGGTCTCTAAGGCAGCTTAACTATTAGACATACATCATTAAGTAAAGTTTTATCCACATATCCTTCTTCTATGCTGAGTTGTACGCTTGCAGCGATGGTATTCGCCGCAGTCAGGCAAATCATTACGAAAATTCCACTCGCTTTGAAGTATCTCGTGCCAGGCACATATACTCCGATTTCCACTACCTCAGAAATCACGAAACCATCTGATGACATTTGATCTTCGGGAATGACTGTTGAGTTGTTTGTTCTTCTCATGCAGTTCTGTCTAATTTTTTTTTAAAAACTGAATGCTGTCGTCATGTAATCAGCCATTCCATGTATGAATGGGGGCAGAATTTACTTAACCTTTGAGGCCAATCCTCAGATAATTTCTCTATCTTTGTAAACGAATAGATGTCGTTGTTGTTTCAGCCTAAGTGAAAGCACTGTAGCAGGAAAAAATGTTATGATTCCGACCGTCAAGACGCATCCCAAACGTTGAGGTCGATCGGACGAACTCCTCATACTTGGTTCTTGAATTTTCTTAATCCAAGCCACTGTCTTGTAGGTAATGATTGCTCTCAGTAAATTTCCTATCCTAGCTCACATCCAATGTGTGAATCCAAGTTTGTACTACGGCTTGTCTTGAAAAGCCTTTGAAGACTGTGTCTTATTTTACACTTTCCATACGAGTCTGCTATCTGTGAGTCCTCTAGCATACTTAAGTACATTTTTGATCCGTTTCTCTGTCACTACTAGGCATGTAGTGCAAAGCCAATCCATATTTCTTTTTTGGAAACGGCACCAGTCTCGTTGCTCAAAGATTGGACATTAAGCCTGATTTTTGGACACAAGTTATACCAATTTCAAAGTGCCTTCTGTATATTACAATACATGATAGATAATGAAACATCATCCCTTGGTACATCGTTCAAGTGTTGCGTGATTATAACACACTTTATGAAATTTTTACTTTAATCAACTACAAATTTTCCATTCCGTTTCGAAATCAAGGTGAGTTTCAAACGAAGAAATAAGTTCTTTACTGGTTTGTTGGCATTTTTGAGCTGCTAGAATCAAAAAAATAAGAGCTCATGTGAATTCCTGGGAAATTCGATTTTCGTAGCTGAATGATAATTAAAAACAGAAAGCTGTTGCTAGAGCCATATGGTCCCGTCTTCAGTGTAACATCTCCTGAATGTTTGCAGCCTTTCTAAAAAATTCAGAAATAAAATTTCTTGGGAAATTTCATTTTTGGATTCAAAAATTTTTTTAAATGCTCTCCACAATCATATGAAAAAAGTAAAAAAAGAACAATAAACGGCATCATTAGTGCACCTGCATAGGTCCTTTTGCATACCTTTTGCAGTATTTTAAAATAATTTTGCATGTCTTTATACTTTAGATAAAGTAAGACACAATTTAGCATGTTTTAGTACTAGAAATAAAGAAACCTTCCTTTTAATTTTATGTTTTTTTATTTACCTTGCGGAATCGATTTTCGGCCGTGATCGTTCGGTCTTCATCAAGATAAAGACCGAACCGAGACAAGCTGAAGAAGACCGAACGATCACGGCCGAAAATCGATTCCGCAAGGTAAATAAAAAAACATAAAATTAAAAGGAAGGTTTCTTTATTTCTAGCACAAAAATTTTTTATGAAGATGGAAGCAATTACAAATAATGTTTTAGTAGTAATTTACACCAGATAGCGCGGAAAAGTGACCGCTCAAAAGATTCAAGACTTGTTCGGGGTTCTCATTTTTGGCAGACGTAGGCCGCCTACCTAGCCTGATTTTCGATATTTATTTTTGCTATTATTCTGTCAAAAAAATTTCATCTTTCTTCAATTTATTTTTCTGCAAACTCTCCGCAAAAAGTTAAAATAGTTTATTTTTACCTTTTTTCACGGAGTTTGCAGAACTCATGGCGAGAGGTACCTGATAACGATGTTCGTGCCTCAAAATACCTAGTTCTACCTACGTAAAAGTTAAAGAATTTAACCGACTTTCTAAGCAGGAAAGACAACCGAACAGCACTACAATTGTTTTTCTTGGAAGAGGTCTCAATTTGAAGTCATGGAAGCGTAAATGAAAGCGGGTGCAGCGGGTGCCCCTAGGGAGTTTACCACTCAGGATATGATCTCTCAGGGGAATCCTACATCATCAACGTTTGGGTTATCAAGACAGAAGTGTGCGTTTGTACATTGTCATACAAGAAAAGGATAACACGGGCGGCCTAATGGCTCGTTGAGTCTTGAAATGCTGCTCAAAAATTCGCAGCTTTTATTGAGCAATGAGTTCGAAGAAAATATTGAGTAGAACTTCTTGAAAGTTCCAAAAAACGATTGATGTACCCTTTCCAGTTGACTAGTTTGTTTTGACTTTTGTTGTTCCTGACTCCCATTATCTTCTCAAATGCTGTTTCTGTTGTCTATTCCGCAAAATTTTATGAATTCTCCCACCACCAGGCTCCCCAAAGCTGTCAATCCATTTCAAATTTGCCTGAATGGATTCTTTTGTTAAATACTTCGTTATAAAGGGTGGCTGTAACTGGTGGACGAATTCATCTCTCACTCGATCTGAAAACAACTATCTAGAGAAAATCTCTTCACACCTTCCCAATATATCGTCAAATGTTACGAGTAGATTGTGGAACCTGAAAATAATCAAGATCTAATCTACAAATTTAAACTCTCGCATCACTCAAATCAAATTATTGCTCAACTTCGAGGAGTACATTCGAAAATGGGACACATGAAGACCAATATTTGAAGGACCTGAAAAATCCTGAAATATCTACATGTAAGAGTTAAGATGAAGCTGTCGTTTGACAACGTCAGAGTTTGCAAAAAATTTCAGCTGTATCGCTTAACAAATATAGTGATGACTGCCTTAGACAAAGTTCATGAGGTAAGCGACTATTTTCGCAGGAACCTAGCAGGATAATCATTGTGTTACTTGGACGTGTTCTCAATTCGAGGTTAGGTTGAAAAAGAACATACATAGACCCCCAGCACAATTTTTCAACTTGGAAGGGTGTGGCTCCGGGGAAGAAAATATCATCCAATATTTCGGCTTTTAGGGTTGTCAGGGATGCAGGGTGCGCCTGTGCATTGTCAAACACAACCTTGACGTCTCGGATGGGATGATTGTACTTTTCAAGCCGATCAGCGGCTCTAACCGGGTCAAGAATGTTACAAAGATATGCAGGAATCAATGGAAGCTAGGCTAATTGTGACGAACACTAATGAGTTATACTTTTCGAAAGTCCCAATAAAGCATAGGTGGAACCTTTCCAGGTAATACTTGTGTTTTTGTTTTGATTGTCCTGCCTCCCTACAGGTTCTTTTCTTTCCTTTTTTTTCTTTAGCTAATTTCAGTGAAATGGATTCCTCCAAGCTATATACGTTTATCCCGAAATTTGCCTTAGCAAATTAAAATTTTTTAACCTTGATATTGAGGTGTTGTTGCAACTGAAGGATAAACTTATCTTACGCTCATTTTTGAGGACAGCTAATGAGAACGGTCATGCCGTCGGCTTGCCCATGAATCGTCTAGAGAAGATCCCTCCAATCTGTCCCCAACATTTTCTTTAACTAACTTTCACCACTTCATCTTAACTTTCTAAACTTGTATTTTGTCAAAAAAGAAGTAATTAAAAAATGATCAAGATATTATTTCTAGTTTTCTTGTGAACTCAGGTCCAAATACTGCTAGAATGTAAAAAGGAAGACGTAAAAACATTTTATATATAGAAAAATAAAAGGAATCGAAAAAACCTGGGAATATCTTCTGGAAAAATACAGAAAAGTTGCCGTACGAGAAAGTCAGAATTACCAAAAGATTCTATGAGAGGGACTCTGCTTGACCTGAATAGAGGAAAATTTCAGACTAGTGCTCAGTGCATCAATAATTCTATCAAACAGATTCGGAACGAATAGTGCCTATGGGCGAGTATATCTCAAGAATAGTAAGAAAACATTTCATAACTGTGTCAGAAGTCAGTAGATTAGTCGGTCTGTTACCAGACATAGCAAATCGGTCTGTTACTGGAGCCCTTATCCGAGTTCAACGCTCTATCTAAACAAATTCCCAGTAGGATTCAAGAAAAGAAAAATTTCCTCAAAATCAATATATTCACCGTAGATACGGCGAGTAATATACAGTATACGTAGTACACGTAGTATACATTCTATCATGTTTGGAAACATGAGGGCAACCTCCATGCCCTTTTCTTCGAAAATTTCAAAAATACTACCAATGTATTGTGACAAAAAGCAATACGAAGATGATAGTGATAATATTTTAATAGACTTTGGAGTCTATCTAGCAATGGAAAAGTAGTTATCAACAACCTTGCAATTTAAGCCGTGGCCATAGTATAACTATTCTCACGTTACAAAATATCATCCAACTTACTCATAAACTCTTCAAACCCGCAAAACTTCAAAACCACAAAAATTAGTGGCATTATTCAATAAATAATCGATCAACGCTCAAATTCAGGACTAATCTCCACTTGAGGCCCGAACGTCCATTTTTGTTGCAGTAGGGGGTTGAGACTATTTGCGCCCTGTGTGTGGGAATTCCAAACGCGCAATGCTTCTGGACCACTGACTAAACAAATTACTGTCAACCTTAGAGCCTAGCCTTGAACCGTTTGACACATTACTTCGTTCTAGTCCTCACATTCCTACGCCAAGAGCCGCGTTCAGATTGCAGGGATCCCTTCTCCAGCGTGCAGGAGGGGAGGAGAAGGAAATGCTAGAAAATATATTCCAGCATCCCCGGCGTTTCCAGACGATGCAGTATGCCTTATTTAAATTTTAGAACTGCCCAAGCATATTGTGCTGGGCGATGGCATTTGTTGATCGTTCTTAGCATTTTTCTGACCATATTTTCAGGAAAGAGCTCGGCAATCTCGCTGAAGAGGTCACCGTACTGCTTACTACATATTTGCAAAAAAAATGTGTCACAGGCGCAATCCAGGTCTCCTGTATAAAACACGCAGTCAGGTGACCGTAACTTGTTAATCTTGTGAAGGCCAGACCGAAAACATTCATGCCTGCTTAAGAGTTGGGTCAAAAAGAAATCGGTCTCACCATACACTAGGTTGGGTTGCGATTCCAGGTTAGGGATCAGAGGTTCGGTCTTCCTTTCCTTTCTGTTGTCTTTACTTCAGCGCAGGTAAATATTTGTGCTGTCTCTCTCGCAAGGATGGCGAGTGGTGTTACCTCAGCGATTACAAATACTGCCACCTAGGAGCCTTTTCAATATTCGCCTCTTCAATATGTGCATTTCGATGCCGCTTATCTCTGTACCTGTGCGAAACGCTTTCGATGCAAAGGTTCCTTGCTGACAGCGTCACCTGACATTCAACGTAACTGCCAGCGCTCATTAGGAGTCATCTCCTCAATGTGGTGGGCCCGCCTATGTTGGCTATTTAACGTAATACGTGCTGCTAACTTGTCAGCTGTTAGCCTTATATGTTGGGAAAAACTCATCTTCGTGACTATCAGTACGCCTAGGTATTTCAATGATGATTGCGATTTAACTAGTGCCTCCAAAAAGACAGATAGGCCTTCCTCTGGGGATTTTCTTCTTTGGCAGGATGAAAAACTTTTGGTTATTTCCTCGTCAGCTGGAAACCGTGAGTGGTCATCCAGTTCCTTAATTGCCGCATTAGAACATTTATTCTAAGTTGCGCATTGTCAAGGGTGCTTCCAGTGACTAGAAACGTGACATCGACCGCATAACTGATTAATCATGACTCTTCCAACAGTTCCAGCAGCAGCATCCGTCTAGGAGATGTTCCGCAGGTCCGGGCCAAGGATGGAGCCCTGAGCGACACCTGAAGTAAGAATTGTATTTCGACTACATTGCTTCGAGTCGTAGAGTAGGCTGCGGTCCTTCAGAGAGTCCCTCAAAATCTGCATCTGATAAACTGTTACTTGAATAAGGTTCTCAAGCGCTTCCAAAATAATCACTCATCTAGCGCAGCTAAATGCATGTCGAAAATTGAGAGTAACCAGCAGGACGAATGATTTTTGCCTCCGAACGTTACACCGCGCTCACTACTTCTCCCATTGGATCGAAGGTAGAGCAACCTGCTCTGAAGCCATGCTGCTGTGGAGACAGGTTCCCAACGGCACGAATCATGTCAGCGAATGTTCCTCTGATTAATTTTTCGAAAAATTTTCCGGCCGTGTCTAGAGTATATAGTGGGCAGTATGCACCACAAGCCTTGCCACCCAATAGCACTCTGGAAACATCCCTTCGCGTAGGCATGCGTAGTTGAATTTGCTGAGAGGCAGGTTGAGGCAAAAGTAAAATAGCATTTTTAGCGGCTTAGCTGGAATTCCATCTGATCCTGGAGCCTTTCTTGTCTTTATAGAGAAGACTGCTTTCTCCAATTTCATCTTCGTGAAAAGTGGAATTTCCATTGTTATTCCATCGTGGACGGTCTCAACGATGGCAAGGTATTTTGAAAAAAGAGCCCGCACAATTTCGTAAAAAAGGACAGATTTTATTAGATTTGATTGTAGGTCTAGTTAAATAGTAATACTATAACAAACTAGAAGTGGTTAACGTAAATCGGACTCGACTTTGGGACTCACTCCAGCGAAGGTTAGTGCTAGGAAACTACACTTACTGGACTACTATCATAGTTGGTACGCTTTGCTGTAGTTTGACGGTGTAATCGACATTTCTCTATGGAAAATTTATAATATATCGGAGAAAATCTGGTAATATTTGAAGGAATGCTGCTTTGATTTTGATGAAAGAGTCCACGCGCACACAGTGCATAAATATTTTAATGCAAAGTATAACTTAAAGAGTTGTTTCCGGCAGGGATCAAAATATTAAAAGTAGGTTTTCCCAGCGATTTAATATCGTTCCTTCTATCATTTATTTGGAGTTTCAACAGCATGGGATTTTTGATGTGTTATTTCACTTCAATTGAAATGTAAGGAAAAATCTGATTAAGGGGCTTCAATCTGCTGGTCAACCTGGAAAAAATGATCCAAGACAACCAAAACAATCCCTGATAGTTACTCAAGCAATTCCAGAAATGCAATTGTATGCTACTGCAATAACATTTTTTTTTAAGGAAAAAGCTTTAGTCCAATTGAGTCTATTCTAAACTTAAGAATTGCTCAACTTTCTTGAAAATAAAGGTAAAGGACACAACATTTACATCAGTGTAAAATTTGAAATTTTATTGATTCACGTATTTTTTGATTGAGCGCATACCCAAAGTATTTAAAATTGAATTCATGTTCAAAACATCGATTCATCTTAAAATGTGAATCCCGGACCAGAAATCCGAAAACACAAGGAGATACATTTAAGATTCATTTCACATGCTCGTATAATTAGGCGATTTCAAGCAGGAGCATGAAGTTAAGATTGACGAGCGTTCATCCTCTTTTCTATTATTCTCCTTCAGTTAGCCACAACATCCGCTTTTGATAAAATCGATTTAAAATTCCCGTCATTCATTCCGTGTAAAGTTCTCGAAGGAAGATTATAGGGTTCATCTATTCAACACGGACACAAGCTATAAATAAAACATATCCATGTGATCTATCTTCAGCACGACGAAAACGGATAGCAAATGAATTGTTGTTATTATCTTGACCGTAAAACTTTTGATCCAGCTTGTACACTTCCTTTCGTCCATAAACACGATGTTGCGGACGATTTTCGCCCAACCTTTGTGATGGGTGAGGAGAAAAATGGTCGACAACATAAATTACATCCATCACAGTAAATCATCTTTCATTTACTTGCTAGCCAGTGCTGACCCTGCTTCTTCGCTTGTTTGCACATAGGAATCGGTAACATTGGTCTGTTCCGTGCTTCTTTGCAACGTCCTTCTACATCACGAAGAAAGACAGCGGCATTAGTGATGCCATGAATGTCTTGCAGTTTTTTCGCAATGCCAACAGTTACAAGGACAACTTCCTCCTTCCTAGAGAGTTCGCTTACAAGTTGTGCACTCTCTAGCATTCTCCAATGTCTTTTATTAGTGTACTAATTGTACTTTATTTCTTGTAGTAAAAGTGCTAGCGCTGAGAAAGGAACTCAATGGTCATTTCAGTGGTACACTGAAGAACTGACCATTTGTCGTACTTTACCTGGTTGATGGCTTTGGAATGGCAAACAGGTAAGAGGTGGCAATGGGGTCAACGGGTGTGTAAAGAAAGCATTGTGACTTTCTTTATAGGCCATATTGCTTAGTATACGAGGAAATGGGTTAATTTCATTATGATGCTATTTAACAGTATGTCGAGAGCATCGTCGAGGACGCAACCCAAGACGGATTTATCCCCATAAGGTGGCAAGTAGCAATGGTAAAAGCATTTCAATTTCTAGCTTAAATCTGATGCAATGTCCTTTGAGAAGAACAAACCATCCGTCCGTCCAGTTAATATATAACACATTTGTTTGTCCTTCTTCAACTTCTTCATCTTCTTCAATTTTGTGTTAAATTCCACTTATAACTCACAAATGTTCATACGTGGACGAAAGTAAACATCACGTACCCATAAATTATTTAACTATGACAATGAAATGCTTCATACCTCATGTAATAAAACAGACGCGATGTAATGTGCACCTTCGCTGAACAGGGTGAATTCATGAGTAGAATAATTAATTGAGAGGACTATGAATAGGCTCAAGTCAGACTTAGTTTTCACGAATGATCTGGGACACAAGGAATTCCTTCAGGTAGCCAGAAGTTCTTGATTGCTCAGCGCTCATAAAATATGGAATAATTTTAAATTGCCACTCCCAAAGATTCATGGCTCATAAGTTCCTGGGAAGGGTTCATTTTTTCTTTTTTCTTTGAAACGACTTGATTTGATGATTTGGAAATGGAAGTGGTTGGACTGTGTGAAACTTGAAAACTAAATTTTGAAGCATGTAGTGAAGTCTCTTATAAATCAATCTACTGAAAACTTTTCTGTTTCTTAAAATTTAAATCCTTTAAGAGAGCGTTTTGAAACCAATCGTTAGGCATTCAGGCGGACAATGTCTATAGCCGAAAATCCTTTTTCACCGGAAATATAACACCAACTTAGGGTTAGAATGTACTCCACAGGGCACATGTGTGTCGTGAACATTTTTTGCATGTAAGTTTATTCATTTACGAATTTATCCTGCTTTGTCCCAGAGAAGTATGCTCTAGACATACCACCAACTTTGGCTTACACTAGCATTTATCTGAAGTTTTTATTTTTATTATATTTTATTAAGTTTTATTATATGTTATTTATTTTATTTATAATCGTTCCAATTTGTAACTTCTATTCGTGAAGAGAATTCAGAGCTAATGCAAGGTGCCTACCCTAATTGGGGAGTGAATTTCCTGAAGTATATGAAAATAAACCAAAGTTTTCGACCCCATGAGTTCATAAATCAAGGAGTAAGAGATATAGACGCATTAGCATAAAAAGAAAAAAATACAAACTTACTGAAGAATGGTTCTTCTACTCGAAGCTTCAAGACAGTGTTCATTACCGAGGAGACATTTGAAAATAAATTAAGGATGTGGTGTAAAGTACAGCGACATTGATATACCTCGGAGGACAACCAGATAGTGTATATCTAGTTTTTTTTGCAGAAAGAGAAAGTATTATTCCTTCCATGAAGGTGGACCTCACCTTCATGGGGGAACACCTGCCCTATGTAACCTGCCTTGGAACTTCTGGAAATCTTTGATAGTAACGATTGTAGTGACCCTTCTGAATGTTTACATCAGCAAAACAACTATGTGAATTCATTTAAAATTTATGTGCCCTGACTTCATATAATGAAGTGAAAATTTTAGTTCTTTTATAATAAAACCTTTTTTTTCCTTTTTTAACTTTTATAATATTATTGCCTCCTCTCTTACGCACTTATTTGCCGAGGTTTCTTCTTTGAGAAACAATCCTGGTGAGCACCTTAAGTATGTGCTGCAACTCCTTCGACGCATTTTCTTAATACCGGGAATCATGAATTTATCTGCAGCTTTTCAAGCTTCTGTTAAATTGTAAGCAATTCAGAAGAAAGCTATGGACAGTGACTGAGTATTCAGTAAAAACCAAAACACTAATAAACATGCATTATAAAAAATGAAACTAGCTAATAAGCATGCATTGTAAAAAAAACAACCAAATTATTTATACTGTGATCATAACTTTTTTGATATTCTATCAATTTGATAACAGATTTTGCAATGTAAACGGTATCTTTCTAACTGGTATAGAATTTAACGTTGGCAACACTTTTTACTGCTACGCATGGTGTGACAGCTGTCATTGCTGGTTTGATTTGTCATTTCATCATGAAATGCCACTTGAGTAACGTCTACAAATTATGCAGAGTTAATTCTAAAAAATGACAGTTCTGTTCGAGAAACTCATCACGCATTCCGTGAAAATTTTATGGCCGACAAAATCGTCCATCACAACAATTAATTCGATTAAGCATAGATCGTTTCCGCACCACTTTCACTCTATATGATAATGCGCATCCATCTATATGTCGTGCATTGCGTAATAAAGAAACCATAGCAGCTGATAAAGCATGATAGCAATGAAGACCCGAGTAAGCCAATTCGATTTTTTTTAACTCTTTCTCACGGTAAGCGGTTTCTCCTTCATTTTTGCGCACCAAAACACAATTGAAGTGAGCTGCAGATGTCAATCGCGTCCTAACTTACCAAGGTTGCGGAGTCCAAACTCCTGCGCAATCTGAGGGCACCTTTTGGTACGTTAGCTTAGAGTTTTGGCTCGTTAGTCATACTTCGATTATTTGTAGCACAATTAAGTTATTTCGGTTTAGTTTAGACATATTTAGACCGTTTTGGTAGGACAGCTTTCTCCCAAAATTTGTAAAAGTAAATGATACCAAAATAGGGCAGGTTTTGGGTTTAAAATCTGTAAGTCATAAAGAAAATGCAACAAATTTTCTTTTGGGAAGAAATTTTCGAACATGTGATTTTTGTCTGACTTCAATTTTCTGCCTTAGGAACAAAAGCAGAAGTTTACAAAATGCTTACAGAAAACCATAAATACAAACACATTTAACCTATTTTCATTGTTTTTTTTCCAGGTGGGTTTTCAGCATTGATTTCTATAGTTTCAAAATTCACAGGTAAGTTGCGTTTGATTCGAATCTAAGTTTCAGCCTCGATGATGAATCTTCAGTGAATGGAGAAAAGTTCATAGCTTCTATGTCTCAAAAGCGTTTTCGTTTATCCATAGAAGTAAGTCTTGGAACCTTACCTGGCGAAAGAAAACAAAACGAAGACACTCCTTTTTCAACTGTTGTAAAACGACATCGAATAAGGAGTGTCATCGCATTTTGCATACTTGTGCAGTATCTGAAAGGTGTATCTAACGAAATCGCGAATAAATTTGAATTTATCTGAAACTATCTCCACATCTTTCGTAATCTAGTAACCATATACATCGCGCAGTACAATACTGCACACGATCATATTCCTTAAAAGTCTTTCGTATCACCGACAACATCAGCAGTAACCACACAGCCTAAATTCTATGCAAAATCTACGAAATATCTTTCTGTTGTCTTCCCGATTGACTTTCTTCAAAGATTTTCAGTATCTCAACAATGTTTCCTATTGCCAATAATCCTTGAATGAAATGTTTCGATTTGTTCCGTACTATTTTCGGAATGAATAGCATTCATAAATCATTAGAAGATAATGTTTGACAGGCGCATAATTACAATTCACTTACATATTTTTGTGATAAGTGTAAATATGAGGTAAGTTACGCTTGCACTTGAAATAAGACACGGAAGATTAAGCTTGGCTTTGGTGAGGTATAAAGTTACAATGGCCGGAACGAAAAGGTACGTAGGAACATGGTCTTTAAAATCACTTAATTTCAATTGTTATTAATGGTCTATTCAATTTCCAAAAAGATTTCATGGGTAGCCAAAGAAGTGTTTGGTTACCTTGCATTGAGAAGTATGAAGAACCAAATCTTCACGTAAGGAATGGCTTACATGTGTTTTTTTTTCTTTGCTGTATCTTTCAGATATTTATGAAGGACAACCAATAAGCTTGAGATTGAATATACTTTCATAGTTTCAAGCTTGAGCAGGTGCCCCGTGATTAAATATTGATTTATATTGCAACCACTCTCCCACGGCAAAGTTGCTCCTTTCTCAGTGCAAGAGTCTTCAGTTACTACAAACAATGTAAATAATTGTTTTGTTAATTTGCCTCCTTTTCAATGGCTTCAATCGTTTCGCAATTTTCATATGTTTATATCTTAGTTTTCCTCAGGTATTTCCATCACAGTAGTGGGCAATTTGTGTTAATGAAAATGTTTTGCTGGATGTTTTTTTTTAGCATAAATGTCTGCCAATAAACTAAAGCTGTGATAAATAGCAAAAAGTGAAAGTTTTTAACGATACTTATGTTGCAAGTTAAGTACTTTTATGATGAAATGCCTTAATTGAATTTGTCTTTTTAGTTTTGAGTGCTGCCTACAGACTCATAATGGTTTGCGCGATTCAATTATTCATCCAATAGGGCCCCGAAAAATCAGGCCAAATGTTTGTAATTTATTTTTTTGTTTTGGCGGATGTATGTTGTGAGTTTTACTACAAAGTTAAGTCAAAGATATGCTTTGGTAGCAGTATGTGGAGCTACATATCAGCAATAAATGAGGTCAAGCGTCCTAGTACTCACTAAATGTTGTCTAAATTTTGCAAATATTTGTTGTCTTTATGTGAATTATCAGATTTCTACCAAATGGATTAATTAAATGTGAATCCTCTTACAGAAACTTGTCTAATAGCCTTGACACACATACCATTGACTTTTTCGATAAATAAATCATGTTTGTGATACAAGATAACTTGCTTACATACGCATGCGAATTTCCTGAAATCGTCCAGGCATTCATTTTCTAAGCAGTAATTTCGGTGACGTACTCTTATCTTAAATCTTGAATATACATGACCCTGTCCTACGTTGATCATCGAACCTATTCTTAGGGTCAGTTTCCAAACGTTGTCATAGTATTATAACTCGTCTCTGGTCCTCGTTTACCTTTTGTACCACCTGCAACTGTTTCAGTCCATCAATCGTGTCTTTGTTTTGGTAGAAATTATGAGCGATTCACTATCCTCATCAATCAAAATCAATTAGCGCTTTCCACTGGACTTTCTATCCCTCTTTACATCTGATTATCTTCTTTCTGCTCCTTGTTTAACAACAAGACGAGGTTAACCCATTTTACACAACCTTTCACATTCCATACAACCTTGGATACGCCTAGCTCGTCAAAACTTTGTACAGCTCTTGGCTGTACGTTTTTCCTTTTGATTCCTTTCTTTTAATGTCACTATATTGAGTCCTTGGAATACGTTTCCGAGTGCTTTAATTGTGTTTGTGATAGGATTCATGTTTCAAAAACGCAGCAACATGCATAACATATCATCGTTTCGTATATTTCGAGCTTAACTACTCTAGAGCGCTACTACTTCGAATCTAACGATATTTGACTAGCCTTAAAAAATAAACATAAGTTTTGTTTAAATTTTCGAAGTCAAATTTCGACCGTAATCGTTCGGTCTTCTTTAGTGACTGTATTTGACTATCAGTTTCCTTATGTGTTGGGCTTTGTAAGTAAAACTGAAAGGAGTTAGAGTGTATCGGTTAGAGATAAAGAGGAAAAGGTGCAGAAATTAAGTAATAGGAGATAGATACGAAGATGCGAAGGGATGCGCATTAAGACCCTCTTATATTTTATATCAGAGCGGAAATTATATTTTCATATAAATTTGTGTTCAAAAAGCTAGCTACCACAATCTCTTCACACATTTGCGTCGTTTGTTTGTTATAAGCGAGCTTTGAAAGCTCTCTATATTTCAAAGTTCGTTTTATTCACTACTTGGAATGTTATTATCTCTTTCTTTCTAAAGTTTCTCAGGGCTGTTGGCTCTTTAAATCTCTGACTCGAAACTATGCTCTCATTTATACGCAGCCAGCCTTAAGGGTTAGACTTAGTTGGAAGGTCTACTAAGCCCACATTTTTAATTTCGTTTTTGCCACAAGTTTAAAATAAATGTTCTTCCAAATTCAGTAACGTATTTACAGAACATCTTATAAATTTTCTATGCCAAAATATAGAGGAATACTTTGCATACTAGAAACTTGCGAAATGGCCATGAGAAAAGCGGTAGAGGGAGGGGGGATGTTACCATGATCACTGCATCTCGTCACTGGATCATCGTGAATCAAAAAAATAAAATGGCGTTGTAAGTTCATGCCATTTTCCTCCAGACTCAACAAATTCTAATAATTGTGGTCTTCGAAAAATGGTGAATATCGAAATACAATTTTTTTTCATACGAAAATTCATTCATTAATATTTTCGGCTGTCAAACGAAATAATGTTCAAAAAAAATTTCATCCAATCAATTTAGACACTAATTTTTTATCAGATATTTTTCACGATCGTGGTGAACAAATTTTAATGTCAAACGTTCGAAAAGTAACGAATTGCAAGTGAAAGTAAGAATATCGTTAACTATGGCCCAAACTTGTAACGTAAGACTTTTGCTTCTTACGAATATAAGATAATACAACTGGATGGCGTTCACACGTCAAAAATAAATTGAAATTTGTTTTTCGCTCAGTTAACCTCTGAATATGAAATAGTTTGAAGCTCTCCAAGGATAGAGATACCCAAAGAGATATCGATGAGCTTAAAGAAAATTTATGTAGCAGGAATGTTCCTTGGTACGTTTGCAAGAAAGAACTTATCCTCAAAGATATGAGCGCAACAAAGAATCTATAGCTAGACATGAACGACGTCGGATTTCAGCAATCTTGGGAGCGTGAGCCAAAAGGAAGATGGCTTTGATATCATGGCTCCGTGGAAAGCATGCTGAGACTGGAGGTCTACCTGTGAAGGCTATCGCGCTTATAAAAAGATGATACTGAAAAGTACGGGCCCCATGCCGAAGAAAACAAAAGAACTCCGTCCTGTTAGTCTCATTGAAGAGATGTTGAAATCAGCTGACAATTAGAGCCATGTTGTGCATATAGTTCGAGCAATATTAACAACAAAAAAAGGCACAATCGAACGACTTGCAGTCGAGAGCGTGGAGGGATCTCTTCTGTAGCAATTTTCCTGCGGAAGAGAGGACAAGAGGAGTAATTCTCGTGACACAAAGCCGCCATAAGGTGTAGATCTGTGGCAGCTTGAGTCAAATCGTTCCCGGTATGGTAGTCCGGTTAACAGGACAGGAGTTTACTAACTAGTTCAGTAGGTTTTTGCCACTAGGAGCATGACACACGGGGCGTAAATAGCCCTCACATCTCTGTCAAAAAACTACACAAACGTGTTTATAAGTAAGAAATATGCATGAGCGATTTTTAAAATTTGATTCCGCGCTTCCTTTTTTGTTCTCATGTAGCCTCATTTTTTTGTGTAAAGCCACTGAAAGATGATGTCTAAGTTAGCTCGTTTTTAATTGGCTTATTCAACATTTTCTAATGCGATTAAATGTCATGCCGCAGCTTCATTGTTGCCTTAACGTGAGCTCATCCCAACATAGCATTAGTAAAATCTGCGATAACCCACTTAGGAGACTTTTGTCAGCGATAAATAGAAAAAGTATCAAAAGATTTATCCTTGTATTGCGCATTTGGTAAAAAGCTCTGAGAGAAGTGATGTTGTATTATGAAAAAATGAGAGCTAAATTACCAACGCAAATAAAAAACCACTTTTTTAAGATGAATATTATTAGAGTGTTAGAGCTTGTAAACAAAGAGTATCCTGACATAATACTTTGAAATGAACTTTAACACAGATGAATTGTTTTGTTTGCCATAAGATTGGTTTTACTGGAAAAATAATGCTCTGCCATTTTTATGTACAAAAGATTTTGGGCATGTAAGCTCTACAAACCAGAGGTCCGATTTCCGATTAGCCTAACCAATAATTGGGACCGTACCTCGCCGATAAGGCATAAACGAATTATTCGACGTATCCCCACAAGAAACAGTCCAGATATGTCAAATTAAATGATTCACAGTTCACAGATCCAAACAAGAAACTACAGCCCTTCAAATGCTTCTTTCAATAAGTCATGTTGAAATCTGAGGTTTTCTGGAAAGAGAAAGTGATTCATCACGGCTCTATAGCGGTGATCGTTGAATGTATTGTTATTCCCAGGAGCATTCTTGATGAAATATAGACCAATGATTCCACCGGCTCATTAAACTCACGAAACAGTGAGTTTCTCCGGGTGTAACGGTGTTTGGATAACCACCTGTAGCCAAATGTGGTAGTTTTGTTTATTGACGTTGCCATTCCAATCGAAAATGAGCCTCATCACTAAACCAAATTTTCTTATGAAATTCGAAATCTGCAACCATTTTTTCTGCGGCACATACACCAAACGAAAAGCTTGCCCGGTGGTCGCTCGGCATCAATTCCTGCACGAGTTAGATGTTCGAAAATTGATGGAGTGCGCGATGACATTCCCGAACAGATCCGTTATTTTCGAAATAAATTTGCACAATTTGCAGACGTTACTCAGACGTCAACGTATTCATGATACAGCAAAACAATTCAACCATGAAATGCATGACAGCTGTCACATTGTACGTACCAACAAGAAGTGTTGCCAACTTGAAGTTCAATACCCCTTCAAAAAAATATTCTATAGCTATGCTTTTATATAAAAGTGTTGTTGTTCATATGATGAATCCAAATGTGTAGATAATAGTTGCGTTCCGCTTTTGTCCGCACTGGTTGGCAGTTCAGCTATCTTAGCATGCAGGAGTCAATGTCTAAACACTTTGTTTGTCCAGTGTGTCCTCTTAGGATATTTAGAGCTAATTTTTTTATTTATATGTAAAACGGGATGCCACCAACTTATCCTGAGCAGTTTGATAAAGATCCTACAAATGTTTACCACACGACAGTTTCTCTAAATTTGACCCAATTGAGGATAGGCTTGTTTTATCGGCAACGAACCCGTTCCTATTTAGAGCACTTGCCTGATCTAATTTTTAGCAGAGTACTAACTTATCCTCTCTGTCTTAAAACATAATTCAAAACTAGTAGGCAATAAAATAAAGCAAATTTAACCGTCTTTGAGTCATATAAACGGCCATTAGCATCTGAGTAGACAAAAGTAGTTCAATTCAACAGGTCCAAAAGTATGAATTCAAATCTGAAAACTAATTACACGCATAACTCGATGCCGTTCCTGTATGAAAATCTTTTCAGTTCTGTGATGCAACAATTGCATGAAAGGTAACCAGCAAATAAAGAATACAAAACCAGAAGCATTTACAACCACTTTTTTTGAGATCCGACTGCAAGGAAAATGAAACTTCAATAAAATTCCAATAAATTACTTGAAATACGTGTCGGGCAGAAAGTACTTCCCAGAAATATGCTAAATTACGTGTGCTGAACGTTCTTAACGTTATTTTTCTTTTCTTTTCAACTTTCTCAACTTTCACTATTTTTTCCGCACTGTTTGCATGTTAGATAAGTGGTTGCCAATTTGAAATTCTATTCTTTAGGAAACTCCGATGCCTGCTAATAATTTCCACAAGAATGTCTTGATATGTTCGATTATAGCGGATGGCATTTCTTTTGGTAACTTTCTAAATACTTCTTGAAATTCATGCATAGATATAGCAGTTGGATACGATTTACGCACAAGTCTTAAACTGGTTAAATGCTGGATAGTGCGTGGATATGCATATGCAGGTTAAATTGATCGAATTACTTAGGACTAACTGTTTTCATACCTATAAATCTTTTACGTTGTAATTAGATCAACATTTATGAATGCGTGAATCTAATGAATATTGAGCTTTGTGTGTAACTGTTACAATTGAATTAAGATTTTAACTGAGCAAATCTTGAAAATTGGGCAAACGCACGATTTTCTTTCGCACGTTTTCCAACTGGGTCAAGACTCTAAAACATGACCGGTTGACTTCAATATTGGTTCAAGCATACAAAAAACTGATCGGAGTGGTTAAATTGTCTGTTAGAATGCTAGTGTCTGTTTGAATGGTTAGGTGCATCTAATTTTGCACTGGATTTTCAATTCAAGGGTATGTTCCGGCATCAAATAGTCAGTTGTAGCTCCAGAATTGAATATGTCTACAGTCAAATAGCTGCAATGCCGGTGCCCCTCAAGGTTCTTGCCTGAGGCCCATATTGTTTAAACATTCACACGTTTGACATCCCTACCAATGCAAAATGTCCTATAGCAATGTTTGCTGTCGATACCTGCATGTAGCATCGAACCCAACATTATTCGAAACTCAGAACTAACGTGAGAAGAATTCCACCAGTTTTATGTACGTTGGAAGCAATGTGTCAAATTCTTGAAAACATTAAAAATCTTAAAATATACATGTAAAAATGGTATTTGCTAAGCTTCATTACTTCTTTTCATGCGAGCTACGCATAGAATCCAGAGTAAAACGAATGAATAAGTTCGCAAATTCAAGTAAAGATAAATTACTCTGCAGAACCAGGAATGCATCGAGTCCCTACATGCAGGGGCTAATTAACTGACAGCATTGCTCTGAGATATCTCTGAGATATGTGGCTCAACCATGTCCGTCAGTGATAGCCCAATTAGTGTTTAATAGTGATTAGTGACAATTAGTGATAGGTTAGGCAAGTGAATTTAGGACAATTAAGTTAGCGTCTCGTTTAGTAATAAGGGTCAAGTTTACATGAAGGATCTGCAACTTTCATACTAATAGCTCCGAACCACTGATGTTCCTGATGCTGTAATGCCAACGCCATCTTAAGGTGCTTATAGCCACCACAATACGCATCGACGCGCTGTTTCTAACAAAGTGATACTTCCAAGGGGTGAGAGTTTATCACCTAACAGCGTTACCTAAATATACCCTATGTGTTAAGATCTCCGGAGCAAGGCTCAAGCACTATGTCTCGAACTAAAAATTCTAGCTTTGTATTTTCACTATGCCTTAAGTGACAGCGGAAATGTCAGCTCGCAACAGAGTTTCACCTCAGTGTTCGGTAGAAAACTCCTCTGAACTAGAACGTGCTTCTTCTGAACGTAATTTTTAAGTTACGTTTCTCTGTATCTACTGCATTGATCCTTTTGATGTTTTTTACTACTACTAAGGAAATTCTACATACATAAGATACAACCTCAACCCTCCCTGCCATAATTAAGCCTATCGAATATTATTTCAGATTTTCAATTTCAAAGTTATAGCACAAGGGCGGAAATCATAATAATTAAAAAAAAAGCTTAAAATTGTTAGCCCAAAAACTTTTGATTTGATTTTTGAAACTTTCTTTTTTATTTTTTCGGTTTGTGACTATACTGTCAGATACAGGGTTATACTTTGATTCAGTGTCAATGGCTAATTTTTGGTGTTTCAATATGATAGCTTTGCTGACTACTCTTTTGTTGATAAGTAAAATAAGTTTCACCATATACTTAAAATCCTGAAAACAATGCCTGAAAAACAGAGAATTAAGTATACGCCCCATCAAGCCACTAACAAGGCTCGGTGCTGACAGATTTTCGTCAAAAATTTCAACTGCGTAACGCGAGTGGTAGTGTATAAGGTTGTTAATGCTCACAAGCGATGGTGCAATTGTCCCAAGGATATCCTATATCCAGAAAGCAGAAGAAACTGACGGAGTCATCCTACACATATCCTTCTGTACTCTATTCGTGTTGACCCTTCTTCCAAGGAGTATCCGATATAAATGATGACACCTATCATATGTCCTCTGCTATGATGCTCAACGCACTCAAAGTCAAGTTAAGAAGAGGGTGGCATTGTCAAAGTGTTGCAAGGGAACCAGATCTAACTAGCAAGGTTATTGGCTAGACCAGAACAACCAATACGATGTGTTCACCAACAAAGCAAAGGGGTTCTCATTTCGCACCACAATCCTCCACACGAAAAGTGCTCAAAACGGCATTCACAGGAAGATTTGCTGAAATTGGTTCCGCCAATCTTTATCAACACCCAACACAACAAACTTGGGAGAAATGAAGACGGTTTACCCAGCCGAAGCACGCAATCATCGCTCAGACTGTATGGTGCTTGGTGTCAAGAACGCCTTGCATTCTGCTGAGATGGTTGTCCTCAGGACAGAGGAATAATTTTCTGTGTTGCTGAAACTGGGAACAGATCCATGGCATAAAAGAATGTCATACAGATCATGTTTGATAATTTATACATAGAGCCTGTACCGCTAAATAATTTGTTAAACAGGCAAAATTTAGGCATGATAGTACATCAATCGATCGAAAGGATAATTGACCGTCGATTGAACGTATTCCTTGGAAAAACTATGATGGACATCTTGTCTAAAACGCGGAATCCTAGATTCTTTTAATGCAGTTTAGTGATTAGAGAAAACAATCAAACACTTTAGCTCGGATTGACTGGAAATTCAGCGTCTCTAAGCAAATCAGTACAATTGAACTGTCTTTTGTTATCTCATAACGAACACCAAAGAAACCATCTAATGCAAAAGACACCCAATATAGATCGCAATTGACTGTCCTACAGTGCTCCTGTTCGGCTATACGCAAGAGACTGATCTTCTTCTTCTTCAGACTTCATCTTCCTAAGTCTAAAGACAAAGGAAGATGAAGCAGAACCATCTACTTGGATAGGAGAAATTGTCGACTGCTTGATGGTAGGACAGAAGGGCTCTCGCTATGTTTTTGAAAAAATGTGTAAGCCAGATGAAGACGATGAACTTTTGTTTCATTTGCGACCGGCGGTCGTCCTTCAATAGACACGGCTGATTATTACCAAGTTCAGCTTGTCAGTGGTTCCGGATATTCTTAGGCTTGTTTGAAATAACGTTGAAAGAAAAAATGTCATCTGACTACTTATTTATTTGAAAACTGCGGACGATGACAGCGAAGTCCTATTTCCATGTAGACGCGTAGCCAGACACTGCCTGCATCATACTTCGAATTGGTATGAAGGTGAGTACCCAAGGTAGGAATAAACGCCGGGCAACTTACCCTAACTCTGCGCTTCCCACTGAAAAAGGATATCTACGGAGGAAGAAGCATAACCCAGGGAGAACATTACAGAAAGCATAAAAATGCGGAAACTAACAAGTAAGATTTTCTTGGGTTATCCCCTGCCCCAAATTATTGGGAAATTCACAAAAGGAAGACTTACTGGCGTTATTCATGCCGCTCAGGAAGTTACTGCACGCCGATATGGTTTTCGAGCATGGCATTCCACTGTAGATGCAGTTGGGGTAGTTGTGTGGTCCAACAGATCGAGAATATTGACGAGTGGGCTTCGTAGTGATGATGGACTTCAAGAATACGTTTTACTCCACTAAGTAGACTTATATTCTGAAAGTCCTGGAAAACACAGTCCGAGCATTCGGATAGTGATACAAGCGAAACGACAATTTGAAACCAACTGATTGATTGCACTCTGATCCAAGAGAAACATTTCGGAGAAAGGTGCTATTCTTATCAGGTGAGCCTTAGGGCTCCATTCTAGGTCCAAATGTGTCGAAAGTCACTTACAGTGGACTGCTATGATTTTCAGGCTTGAGTTGACCGTCGATGACATTCTGCTTTTATGAGTACATACTGGAGATGCATAAGCTCAGTGTACGTCAAACAAGGAGTTAGTCGCTGAAACTTGAACTGCTGAAGAATTTTAAAAATATGAGAAAGCTAATCGTCTGCACAGATGATGTAGTGATACTAGTGGCTGTGAACTAGGTTGATCAATCGCATTCTAAGGTAAATATGCGAACTTACTAGTAAGGACATGGATTACCAGTCATGGGATAAACGTTGAATTGGATAAACTGAAATGACAACTTTGAAATGAAGATTATCTCTACATTGTAACCAGTTATCACCGGGGGTTGAATCATTCTGTACGTGGGCTCTTAGTTTTGAGCTAAGTCCGAAGTGAATGAAGACAAGGACTGGAAAGGCAGAAGCGGGAATCTCGGCTATTATTTGACTAATGGCGTACGTAGTTAGCATTCAAAATGGCAACAAAGAGGTAGCATTTAATAAGTTTCTTGCAATTGGCGGTTGTATATGAGCTGGACCGAAGCTCGCAACAGGGAGCTACGCCAAAAAACAGCTGATACAGTTTCAGGAACCAGGGAATCTGGGATTTCGTCAGCACATATAGACTCTAATTAAGCGGTGCTTGTCTTACTATAGTTTTTGTCTTATCTGCAAAAAATTGATCGGGCATGGCCTCCGTGTTGCATATTCTGCTTTGATATTTATTTACTGCGTATTTCTGAAGAGAACGATGTTACCCACGACAGTTTCTTTTAAGGTCGAAGATGATAAGACAGCGCGAGAGCTCCTTCTAGATATTATCCTAAACCATAATTGCAGGTATGCGTGAATCATACGAATGCTGACTTATAGACGCGTTGATGGCGGATACGTCTTCTTTACATCAAACCTCCTCCACTTTCCTTCCTGTAGCATTGGAGAGGCATTATAAGCCACTGATAGAGAAACTGAGATCCCTGGTGGACACGGTCTGATACTTCAAGTATTTTATTCAGAACAGGGTGACACAATGCTGTCGTTTTTAGATTTGATGTTCTTCGAAACTCTGATTTTCAGGCTTGAGTTGACCGCCGATGACATTCTGCTTTTATGAACTGGAGATGCATAAGCTCAGTGTACGTCAAACAAGGAGTTAGTCGCGAAGTGCATAGAGGTCAGTAAACCTTAGGATGTATTTACTTACATAGACTTGATATTGATAAAATTTCAATTTTGTTATTTAAACCATTTTTGGTAATGTAGAACAACAATCTCAAATATTATAAGCATAAGAAGTGAAAAAAGGAAACTGAAGGCATGCTACAATGGATTCTTATTAAAAAACGAAGCATCGGAATAATTATTAAGTGTTATGCAATCGTCTTCTAAGCTTAGCCATCATGTACGGCATATGAACTCTTATGCAACAATCAACGAATTTGCACCAACCCTCGTTTTTATTGAAGCGACTGCTAATTTGTTTTACGCTTTCACCATCGCTCCTAGCAGTATACTCATAAAATCCTTTACTCTTCATTGCTTTTAACGCACAAGCTACAAATGTTGGGGAGTCATTCGTTTCAATTTCGAGCTCATCCAAGAAATTGTAAGCTGGATGGACCCTCTGCTGATCTCCCTGGGTCCCACGAAACACTACCGTTTTCCTGGTCTCCTTCTTCATTTGTTGCTAGTTCATCGCAATTTAGGAGCTGCTTCCTTGATGACATTGACTTGTCCAATCCATCTGGAAGGACAAGTGAATTGTCAGTTACAGCTGATCCTTATGGGTCCTGCGAAACAATAGCGTTTTCCTGGTCTCGTTCTATATTTGTTGCTGGTTCATCACTGTCCTGTAGCTCCTTACTTGATGACACTGAGTTTTCTACTCCATTAATTGATTTGTCCAAGGAGGAATCTTCCGCGGAATTATTAGATTGGTTAATCACTCAAGCATGTTGCTCGTATCGTCCATTGGCAAATGATTTTGTTTTCTCGGTCTTAGAAGGTTTAAAGTTTAATTCGCTTTTTTCGAAAATTAAAGGAATTATTTGCCACATTATTTAAAAATTTAAATCAGGTAGATTTGAAATCAGGAGGTGATTACTCGTCATTAATATTATCCCTTTTCTATGGTGCACTAAATTAGACAATATTGAAAGCTGTCTTCGTTTTATGAGTGTGTAAATAATGATAGTGAAAACTTTTAAGTCGTCAAGACTGCCTTCCACCATATTGTGATCATAGTAACCATCAATTTTGCTCGAAATATTGTAAGATTCATCATCGATTCAGTAATGATTCAAAATTTCTGGATTAGTTAACAAACAAGGTCCTCGCTAGTTCTGATTGCTAATTTGTTGTCTTGCACTATCCTTAAACCGGAATTCACATCCATTAATTTTGGAATAATTCGCCGGGAGCTGAATTCTCGTCAGCACCTTGGCGCCTATGCATTTATGCCGACACAGATGCATCCTATTATCCCGAAATCCCAAAAGCATATTTCCTCAGACATCTAAGTGGATGGCATGCAAGTTCAAATTGGAGCCTTGTACTCGTTTTCACTAGCTGAATTGCGGTTCGATGTTTTTGCTGGTCGGAATGATTAAGTGCGCCGATATACCATCATTCATCACTTTAGATATACCATCTAGTCCCTGGTGGATTTCCTGTGGCTACAGTTAAACATGTAACTTACATGGCACCGATGTTGTCCATTCGGCATCCAAACGACTGTTAATTTTCTCTATATTTTCTACATTGTACATACATGTAGCATTTCGTTCTGGTTGCATCGTTCATTATAACTTCTGTTGAACTGCTTCAGTTTCAGCTTGCACAGACAACCAAAAACCATCCTTTTTAGCGCTTCAGCCTCTTTGTTCGGTTATTTGGTGTTGAAACTCAATCTAAAGTAGTTGATTGCAATCGGGGCACTTAGGGACTCTTTGCAGGATATTTCTTCATTCGACACTATGATCTATGTTAGGGTTGGTCCGGGCATGTTGCCTTTTGAGGTTATGCAAAATTATTGGTTGGTACATGAGCTAAGAAACAACCCAGAAAAGGACTACCACAAAATCACGTACAACTTCGGAATGCAATCAAATATTTGAATGGCAATTAAATAAAATGCAGCACGAGGATACGTGCTAAAGTGATGTTAGGATAATGATTAGAATGAATTGAAAATTAACTTTTGAGATAGTAATCCGTGAATCAGGCAAGATTTGATGTCTAACTATGTTATTTTTTGGGCCTGAAAGTCTCTGAAGCTTCGTAAGCGTTCCCATAAAATGAAAGGATATAATGTGAAGTGAATCCGAGCAATAATCGACACAAATGGAAGCCCAAAATTAATGAATCTTTAATAAAATTAAAATTTCAGATCGTTGTTATCATGGCCATCAGACTTGATGTCACGGGCTAAAACTTTTGGCAATCAATAAATTAAAGAAAACTTAAATCTTTTTGGATAACGATACTTTTTACCACCAGATTTGGTACCATCGATGTTTGAGAACTTTGCTATATTCTGTGATGGGAATCGGGAATGGGAATAGGAAAAATTCGCGATATGCTTAGGGGAAAAACTCACTAACACCCATATGTATCGTATATCGCCCTCTTTGACATCACAGGACATATCGATTGATCCCACTACAAGAATTGACCAACGGGTTATGATAAAAGCACAAATAAAAATAGATAGCCATGAATTACAAATTAAATCGAATTTCATCTTGTGATCTGTCAGGACGCTAGCTCCACTTTTTCTATTCTGAATCCGGAATACCTGTTAAAGAGGCATTATTAGTATGTCGTTGTCTTCTCAACGATAATTACCCAATTTCCTTTTGGAATTTATTTCCCTTGAATTTTTCGGTGGAGCCTTAAGTAAGAAGCTTGAAAGTGACTGGCGCATCTTTGGAAAGCAGTGTTGAAGTTCTTCCTAAGGAAAAGGTACTGATTCCAGATCGTGTTAGCTCTGAATCCCAAAGGTATGTGTCTGGAAGTTTTTGTCATGAGCCACGAATTATCGGCGGTGCTTGTGCCATCTTTTTCCTTTTCAGTTCCTAAAATGAACTCAAAATCATAAATATTCCACCATTGTAACAGGATAAAAAAAACCAGGAACCGTCTTTCATAATCCTTCACGTCATACTCGAAGTTTTTAAGTTGTTTCGTGGTTGTGAGGAAAGGACTTTGTCAATCCCTTTGCTACATTTCGATCTCCGGGTAAAAATGACGGATTCTTGTTCTGATATTCTAATCAGTTCGTTTTATCTTTTCCTGCATATTAACATTTTCACCATGCAACATGTTAGGACCTTTTCCTTGCCATATTCACTGGGTCACGCTTTTATTTACATTAGTTTGTCTTCAATTCATTCATTTTACACTAGTAGAGACACCTCAATAGGAAGCTTTCTAGATGTTCATCTTCCGTGAATTTGTGCCAAAGTGGAATACCGTGGACTAGTTTGCGTGTGTTCAGTATATGGGTCAGTGTGTGAGTTAAGTCAACTGATATATCTTTGTCAACTGTCAACTGATATGTCAACTTCAGCACTGATATCACTTCAGCAGTGATAACGCTCCAATATATAGCCAATCCAGCTCTATGAGTCCTTGTATTTATCCTAAGTATGCCTTATATACATCCAAATACGTCCTAAACACATCCTAGTGTAGTGTCTTTTTGATGGATTTGATTTTACATACCTTGTACAGGATACGTTATAGGCAAGAAAAACAAACCAAAATCCCACTACAACGTTTCCAACAAAGAGAAAAGCGTCAGATTTTCCCAAGGGGAGACACTAGGATACGGGACTAAACGGTCAGTATTCAAGAATTCAAGTTTCCAAACGACGGACTTCTAACAATTTGCTTTACTAGTCGACTAAAGCATAAGTAGGATTAGAAGTTTGGGATCGTTACAAAAATAAAAACCCTAAACATAATAAGCTGTAGAATTCTGACAGGCCACAGTTATGACAAACCTATTCACTATAATCAGGAGGAAACTCACCGGTCTTACACATGAGACACCAAAATTAAAAGCGAAAACAATAATTCTGTAAATTACCGTGATAGCAAGTTGGATTACCCCAATAGCATCAAACAACGGAATTCTGTGGAAAATTCTCGCTGGAAGGATACCACCATTAACCTTTGGTTAGAGATTCTGAAATCCACAAGTAGGTGTACCGCGACCAATTAAGCCGACGATCGATTCTTACAAATTTGAGTCAGTAGACGTTCGAAACTTCCTCATTCGAGTCTCTAGTTGTCCGAGCTTTTGAATAAAGTTGGTACCAGAGGACGTTGTGTATCCACTAACCATTTTGCTACCAAAATCAGCAAGAACCGAGTCCTTTACTGATGGTGGGCTTGTTTTCAGGCCTTTCAAATCGATGTCCAATTTTCTGTCAGTTTAGCTTCAGTCCATGCATATTGAACACTGTTCGACTTATTGTTTGCATTTATAATTGATTTTAGAATTTTATAAGGGTACCATAACCTAACAACATGCCACAAAGTTAAAATATAAATTTGAAAAGATAACTTGAGGCGGCGAATTCTCTAGAATATACGACGAAATATGATTAATACCCGTGTCAGACGGAAATAAAAAGCAACCAGTTTTGCTGTATTCCTGTTTCATTTATTTTTCAAAACAGTCTCGTATTAGGTCGTTGAGTTTAATCTAGAAATCTTCAAACTTTGCAAGACAACCTTTCAAGACATCCACAAAAAGGTTCGTTGAAATCCAAAAAATACTTCTCTCTTACGTTAGTGACTTCCTAGTTGGTGGCTTGACACGAGTCACATTTTGTTTAGCGATTTTTCATGTTTGAAAACAAAAAGGACTCAGATGAAGCAAACCTGGATGATGAGATGGATAAAGCAATAATTCGCAGCTTACTTCGACCAATTTTTCTATTTCGATTGTAAGTGACTAAGCTCATTCCGTCGCAAGGTGAAAGAGTCCTTTTTCCTCTCATATAAAAGGGGCGTCTTCCCATCAACAACAATACGTCTTAATAATATGTATAATACTATCCTTTTATTGTCTTTCCCTTCCTAAAGATGATGCTTCGCGAATCTCAAGAAATCGTGATAGTGGTTTTTTTAGCAAATACTTTTCAAACATTTTAAATAAAAAAAATATAAAATTTATTTTTAAAATTTTAAATATAAAATTTTCAAACAGTTTTGAATTGTTAAATCCAATACTTTTTTGTTTGTGGTAAATAGTAATAGGTGCTTGTTTTTTAAGTAACCATAAAAACCCGATTAAATAGCACTGGGTCTCAATTAAACACATTTAAGTGCCTCGACGTACTCATTAAATTTTAGTTTCCTGGCACAACCTTCATTCGCCTATAGCGATCTCATATCTGACTTTTGTGCAGGATATATTCTACGACCTCGAATAAGATGTCCAACATATCACCTGTGTGGGCTTCACATCGTGATTACGACCTTAGCATTCAAAATGTTTGTCACGACCTCAAAAAAACGTTAGGCCATGCTTGAAATCATGAAACCAATATCTCAATGTATTTATGGAAAGAGTGCTGTCCTTTCAAAGGGCATGCAAATGAACTTTTAGTTCATAACGTGTCATTCCAGCCAAGAATCGAAATTGAAAAACTGACCCCTTTTTTTGAATCTTTCATCATTGTTTGACACGAGAACGAGAACGGTCACTTTTAGGAGGTGTTAAAGCAAAACTGATTGACATATCTCTCAAATTTTGACAGCTGTCATTTTAAAGATATATATGACAGTAAATAATAGTAATTTGGATATTTTGCGTCTCTGAAGTTATTAGTCTGCCGCGTAAGTATTATTCAACCAATATAGTCATGAATAATAAACCATAAGGTAATTGTCAAAAATACCTACAAAAATAAATTGTTTGGAAACAAGTAAAATGGAGAAGAACGTCCAATTGATATACTTAGTTTTTTGAAAATGTGAAAGTAAGACAAAAACAAAATATATAATTTCTATTGTTATAACTGCATTGGTTTTAGACTTATCATCAAAAATATTGCCGCGGTTGCTGTCCATTAACAAGAAAAATTGACTATGGTCCGAGAAAGCATGGTGGTGGGACGAAGGATATTAAATATTCATTTTTCACCGCAATGATCAGCCTCTGAGGTCAAAATATCTCGTACTAAGTCAAAAATTGTAACTGGCATGGATTACTTACGCGGATCAGCTGAAAACGAACTGAACTCAGCCGATTGTGATCACTGTAGGGATTTCTTGTTTTTGAATGTTGCAAGGACATGCAACGTAATAACGACATCAGTTTAAAATTTAAGATTATGTGAATAATTAGAACTGCTGTATGTATCACAAGCAGGAGCTGAAATTCAAAAGTAATGTAAAAGATTGCCGAAGATAAGTTACCACCCAACCGGAAATCAACACTATCTGGTATGCATTTTTGGAAGGATCCGGTAATTGGTTTTCATAATCGAGCAGGTTCAAGCCGTGATAGTTAATCACTTGTACTACAGAGAGATGACAACCAACCCCAAAATTTATTCTCTGAGTTTAATCCCAAATTGCTGTTATCTGTCATTCTGACATAAGGAGCCGTCCATTAAAAGTATGATAGATTTATTTAAACTGGATTTTTTGGAATAAGTATTTTAAGAAAAGATTATCTCTAGTGGCTTGGATCATTATGTGGCTTCAAGAGCATGATTATTATGTGACTAAAGTGATTGGAATCTATAAAGACTTACAAATCCTCTCTGGTAGGATAATAATACGATATCGTCAAAACACCAACATCGGGGTCTTTTTTTGGGAGCTACACATGCAAAAAATGTAATTGCGATAACCGGTGGGTCAGAAACAATACCAAACGAAAGCAGGATTTCCAAGCAACAAATCCTGCAAATCCTGTATCCGAATGGTCTGAACAGGATATGAATTGTAAGGACGAACATGAAAATTTCAATAGAAATCGTACGAAATTCTTTTAAACTGACAAGCAAGACCTAACATCATTCACGCAAGCTAACCATTAAGAAATTTGCAGTGTCGCAGAAGTGGCTTCATAATTTTTGCAAACACGAAATCTCACCATAGTGAATTTATTCACAAACGTGTCAAATAAGGACCTACCTGAGGCAAATATGTATAAATTGAATAGCAGCGAGGTATAAATTGTGTTCAAAGCGAGAAGATATCATAAAAAACGAAAGTTCTGCTGGAAATGGCGGCAATCTGTAAGGATGCCCAAAAATTGATGCTGAAAACTGACACTGCCATCCTACTTTCGAAATTCTTGGGCTCAAGAAGGGCATAGCGCTCCTCTCTGTAGAAAACTGTAGAGATCAACGCACCCTTCGAGTCAAGATGAATCGTATGTTATCGGAATCCAAATGCAACATATATTATTGCACTGTAGAATATTGTCGGATTACTGAGAGAAACACCTGTAAGGATGTTTTTTTGTTGAGACAAACGGACGCATGAGCGAAGGAGTATAAAATTTTTTAGGATACTATACGCGATTTGGTGCTGTGTTTTGATGGAATATAACGAATATTTCCATTTGTGTCTATTGAACCGATAACATGACTGAAAACCGTAGGTTTATTGACGTGTGGTATGATATCGTAGTGAGTGATCTTAGCTGTAAATAAGGATTGTGCTTTCCCCAATGATGTTGTGTTATCACAATCCGGTCTGAAAGCATTTGGACCGGATCACGGCCAGAAATTAAACTTGGTTCCATCACTATAAGGGTTCAAGTTTTTCCAAATTTTGCTAGGACTTCATCTGGTAGCACAAAAACGGCACAAGGGGACCCCGTCAACCACGAAGCTTAAAGTCGATGGATTCTGAGATATTAGAAATATCCTTTTTGTTTAATATAAAACAGGTTTTATTACAATTTGGGAAAATATTAAATTACAAAACATAGTAGCACTCCTTGTGTCTCCTAATTGGGCAACATAAGAGGAGAGCACTCCTTGAGCAAAGGAAACAACAATGAGATGAAAAACTAATTTTGAGCTTTTTTTCGAAAAGAAAAAGAAGAATCCTTATGAGCTTTTAATAGAAGCAAAAAAAATTAATTCGGAGTTTCGGAATTCCTTATTCATTCTGTCCCATTCAGGAAATTACTATTTTTGACCCACGTTCCAGTAGTTTTTGCTTACTCACAACCTTTAATTTTTCAAAACATCGACAATGTGTGGGTATGATGCAACAGTTCGAAAGAGAGCGTAGACCATGAGGCGAGTTAGTGTGGCCTTATTTCAAGCCCAAAGGTTATGTGGTCTGTATCACGCTTGAACTGGATAATTTTCCCGGAGGAACCGGCTGATACTCCAGCACGACAAACACTTAGTCAAATATGATTGTCATAAGCCGGATTCGAACAATGCACCTGTTGCAGTGAGGGCGAGAGCTGTAACTCTTAAAATGTGCGGACTACTAGTCATACTAGCAAATGAACTTGTTTTCTCAATGTTTTGGAGGCTGAAACTCTAGCAAATATTACTTCAACAAGCGTAAGGTTGTCAGCGAGGCTGGTTAAATATTTTTCAGTTTTTAATGGAATTTACTCACTATATAAGGAAGAGAGAGGAAGAAAGGAAGACAAAGAGAGAGCGCGAGAGAAGGTAAAGATTTATCTTCAAAACCGAAAGCATAAAACTGTCAGCTCATAAAAAATAATCCAAGATCCAAAGAAACCTGAAGGGATGAAGCAATTAAAATTCAATTTACTCCCTATTCAGTGGTTGTGATATGCCATTGTTTATGTGTATATACATTTTTCCCGTTGAATTTTCACTTGCTTTTCATTATACACAACTTCATGCCAATTCCTTTACTTCAGCTTAATAGGAGGTAGGACTAAAATTCGTTCTTCAGTACACAATTCTAACTACTATAGCAGATTAGCTGACTTTTACATAGTAGCCAAAATTATCCTCGTGCATTTTCATCCAGCCTCGAATTTCAAGGAATGGTTGGCATCATGTAAATGGTGCTGAAACCGATTTGGAATGCAACATACTATATGACCACAGCATGTATGTCTACGGTCGACCAAAGTATATGCTCAGCAAGTACAGCAAACTTTTTGTTGCTTCACACTCCAATACCAGATCTCAGCTAATCAAGCAGAATTATTGTCGCTCCTTTTTCAATCCTTGTTGTAAACCAATTCTACTTTGTATGCGCTTAATCTACAAAGAGAAGAGCCGCTATTTGCAGACTTTTCAGACGACACGGACATGTACAAAAGTAGCGCTCATATAAAAAAAAGTACTGGGTCCTTTGAGGAAATCGTTTCATACAGGCGGAATTTCCCAATGGATAGTTTCGATCCTTTCAATGCAGGCTAATTAACCGGTACTGCAAATGCGTTGGTTGCCACTACCGTGTCTGCCATTAAGACAAGGAATTTCGTTTCGTTGTGGAAAAGCATTTGAGTAATGGAAGAGTTTCAAAATCGCACAATTGTCGACAATGGCGAAGGATTCATGGTATAATGGAACTCAGAATGAGAGAAAGACGTAGAATAATTATGTTAATAGTCCTGAGATATTCCAAAATGATTGCTCCATTCGGCAGGGAGAAATCGACTCGTTTCGCCGGTGCTACAAATAAAGGATCATAATAGTTGTAATTTCCTTTGATTTCGCAGTGGAAGTCAATCATCACAACAGAGTTTCCCTACATCCTTTCATAGGAAGAATAAATTAACGCTTCAAAAAGTTGGAGCGGATGCCAACCAGATTGATTAAATTAGCACAAAAAATAGTACACAGTGTAGCAATACAATCAAAACCATCCCGATGTCCTTTACAGTGACTTTAATTTACCGGCATGGGTTTTTGTTCTGAATTCCTAGACTACATTGGAGTAGTCTATCGTCTCCCGGTAAGCAACAAGCATTCCCCTAGTTCTTGTCACTTTGTCCCTTCCGAAGTTTCCATTTTTTCATTTCCTCCGACTCTTCCCAGCATAGTTCTTGCAACTAAACTATGTATCTTCGGCACAATACCACGATTAAGCTGAGAACAGGAGCATTAAAATGCGGCACACTACAAAGTGAAATTATTTCAGACAGTTTACGTTGAAGATGACTTGTGTTGGAATTGGAGTCGTTGGGTGAGTAGTTGCAGGCACGCATGCATGCATGCATACATATATGGAATTTATGGGACAAGAATGAGGTTTGGATGCTAGCTGGCCCATGCTAGAGAAAAGACTGAAAATGTTCGAATAGAAATCCTGTCGCCATGCTGTTGTTGTTTTTGCTTTTGGGTCCCAATAGCAAAGTGCAACTTCATGGATGTCTGTAGTAAAAACAATTCTTTGACTTCATTCTCTGCGTACATTGTGCGCCGACAGACGTACAGAGGAGTTGCAATTGATTACGAATTCACTGTCATAACTTAAAGGACAATTGCTTTAATTGTTAGCCATCTGAATGACTGAATTGGGACAACGACACAATTATTGTGACAGAATAAATGCCGTCAAAAAGATAAGTCAATAAAAAGTAGAGGAGAGCACAATTAATGGAAATACCAGAAGATATTTTCTTTGGAGTGAAGGTTGGAATAATTTTGAAAAATGTTGATAAAATGTTCATGAGAATAATGACAGCATATTGCTGGAGTGATTATTTTTAGTTGATCACTATATTTGAAATTATGCGAAGTAAGGAGCTTGTATAGTTTCACGTTTTATTCAGTTCATAAATTTGATTTTTTAGATATTTTTACAGTAGTTCTCCAGTGGAGATCCCGATGACATTCAACATGATTTACATAATAAGTGATATTTTCTCTGTTAAAAATAACACTATGGCTCTGACGTTATCCTTGTTCTTCCGAAGAAGATGTTGCGTCGTCTTTTTGTTTGAGGGAGTGGTCATTGAATTCCAAAACGAGTCTATATTATTCTAGGAAAACTAAATTCGAGGGTTTACGTATTAATTTACGAGGGTTTACGAGAGTTTACCCAAAAGAAACTGAAATTATTTTTTTTTTAATTTATGAACTCAAATTTTAAGGAAAAAATCATCAATCCTCCTAAAGGTGCTCCCCACCGGCAATCATGCACTCGTTCAATGTTTCACCCAACTTTTCAAACCAATTTTGAAATTCGTTTTCTGTCAGTCCTGACAGGACCTCCATCATTTTTTCTTGACTTCATTTGTCAGCCATTCATGAAAGGGGAGCGTTTTGCTGACATTACAATAAAACGAGAAAAGAAAAGCTTCCCTGTTCATGACTCTATTCATCCCGGGAAATAAAAAAAAGTCCCAGAGGCGGGTAATGTGAGCGATGGCGCATACAGGTCATGCCATTGTTGGTTGATAGTCGGCGCACATACAGGGTTGTACAAGCAGGAACGTTATCGTTTTGGAAAAACCAGTCGCATGATTGCTACAAACTATAAATCAACTTCTTCCGCCCTAAACTATTGTCCAATCCTTTCAAAACTTTCATATAAAAAACCTGATCTGATTCCGTGGAAGATACTCCGAATGGAACACTCCTTTTTATCGAAAAAACAAATCGACAAAAAACAAAACTTTATCGAACAAAACAAAGCGGTGTTTTGACGTTTGATTTCACTTGACGCGCGCTTTCGCGCGAGATAGACTTAAAGGCCTCCATTGGTTTAATTTTTGCATTGTTATAGTGTCGTAACCGTAGCACCATCATTTGTCACCTGCCATGACCTTGGAAAAAAATTTAATTGTTTTCAAAACTCTTTTTTCAAAGCAAAACATTCTTTCACGTGGCGCAAGCTTTGTTCAACAGTCAGCAGTCAAAGCACGAATTCGGCAGACCCCGAATCAATTTTTAAATCTTCCATTAAAATTCACTGATCTGAACTACACAATTTCTTGAATAGTCCATCGGCGGTCTTTTAGGATGATTTTGCAAATTTTTTCATCATTTTCGTTGGTTCGGGCCCTAGATAGACGACTAGAGCAAGGTATTTTGTCAAATGACATTCCATCAGCTTTGAAACGGAAAAGACACTTAAATACTTGAATTTTTTCAAGCTACCATTTTTAATAACATCATCCTTGTACCCATTTTTTAATATTCCTAGAGTTTCTATGTCAATTTTTCTGAGCCATTGCAAAAACAACGAGCACACTAAACAGCTGTCTGGCAACGGAAACTACTTAAGCGACGCCGCAAAGCTTACTGAATCGTTAATTGTGGCTCTATATGCCGCTAGCGGCAGAACGCAGTACTATAGAAACTCGGCCAATAACATTAGTTCGATTTCTTCAAGGTGAGCCTTGTTAACTGTCACTCATGGTGCTGAACCTCTTCCAATCAGCTTAACCACTCCCGTTTCTCTCTTACTCTTTTCTTTATTAGCTTAATAACTCTCGTTTTTCTATACTTCTGGCTAGAAGACTGGGGCTTTAGCGTGTAGTTTACGTTAGGTCGTGGTATATGTAAGAATTCGATTCCAGTTGGCAGCCATTTTAGTATATTTCCATTCCAATTATTTTTAAGCTGAAGTTCCTCACTTTTCTCATGTCAATACTGGCTTAATTATTCGATTAAAGAATTAAATTGTGCTGAATTTCTGAATAATACACAAAGCAAGGATTTCACATTATCTGTTTTGAAACTGTTGGACCACTTTTAGTGGACACCTGTAGCGTTTGTTGAGCAGGGCAAGTCATCGGACTTTCTTTAAAACTGTTCTGTAAAAACTCCTCTAACTTATCGTGAAGTTATTTTATGGTATCGTTTTTTTTTTGTAGTTGATATCTGGAAGCAAGAACCCTTTGACAGTAGTTAGATTCCACCATAATCTATACCTACTAATTTGTTTATGTTTATTTTGATGTATTTAGACGTTTTATGATTCTTAGCATTGTTAACCGCTTTCAATTATGAGCAACGTTGTCTTTTTAACATAGAAATGCAGAGGAAAATCAAAGAGCGGACGACTCAATGTAGGAGTCTGCAAGCAACACTGAGAAGGACGTGAATATAAGTATCAATGGTGCAGAACAAAAGTGGACGAGAGGATTGTCGGAGCACACGGATGATTTTGAACCAACGTCAACCGACGAGCAAAGCGTCAAGAAAGTCAAGTAATTAGTGCTCAAAAATTCTCAACTGAAAATAAGGCAACCTTTCATGACAATAAAGGACCGTTTCGATATTCAATTATCGAGAATTGAATCAGTTCAAGCAATATAAAATCATAATTTGGGCCTCAACAGAGTTTGGTACCCATTTAGTACCTTAACTACTCAATTTCTTTGAAAAAAGCGTCCCCTTATGGTTTGTCAGGCAAATTATTTCGGCTTATCTAGACATCTAAAAATTATAGTTCTAGACATCTAAAATTAAATTATAATTCGGCTTATCTAGACATCTAAATTGTTATAGAGATTGAGACTTGAATCTATACTCTTTGAGGTTTGAGTTTATGAAGTTTGAGTCTAACCTAAAAACAAAAAATATCGTGTAAAGGGAGGCGAGGTAAGACCAAAAGAATTGAGCTGAAGTCCCTGAGGTAATCTGACGTTTTACTTTGACTATCACGATGTTGTGCATTGTGACTTTTTTTCCATAAAGCCAATATATCATCAAGATTTTTAATTTAGACAGCAAGTCGTGTGTGAAAGAATTTTTGCAAAAGTGGTGGGATTTTTTCGAATACAAATCCTGGCGTTCGTATTACTTTTGCCTTTCGCGTTTCTTCGGTTCATTGCACTAAAAATTGACAATGCGCTTCAAATCATCAAAAAGGTTGCTTGTATACCAGCTAGAGAGCCTATTCTAAAATTGCCCAGACTACTTTAGCATGGAATTTCTTCAATGTTACTTCAGGAAATTTCAATCCATTGTGAACACGCCGCTATTTGCGTCAAATCAAACGTCAAAATACTTTTCTCAAGTCAATAATACACGGAGAAAGGCTCTAACTTGATCATGCTATGACGGTATTCATAGATGGTATGACGGTATCCATACCTTCATACCTTCCCGTGTTCCGGTTACCTATGATTCCTAGATTGTAGACAGTCTTTACAGTCTAGCGTTATTGCTTTTTCACATAATTCCAGCACTGGCCTGAGTACCAGGTTAGAAGTATCAACTTATGGACTTCAACAACGATATTTTTATGCATAGGCTGGAATGATATAACACACGGCATAAACCACTGTGCGACAGAAAGGGCCAGGAATGAGTCTGGTTCATTCAAACAATCGAAACGCAGGCTTTTGCTGCAAATTGTGAACAAAATTCATTGGAAAACAAACACAATGAAAGCGAATATACCTTAAATCGCACTATGCCATCGCCTCATAGTGCTGACAGGAAACAAGATTAGTTAAGCGATCAGGCATGAATGACAGTTCGGTGCGACCTCCAGGAGATGTGTCACATTCTTGTCAAAATATGAAAACCTGTGGACATTTACAATGCAAATGGCTTCAGACAAATTTGTTTCGATTTTTGGGGTTATGGGCCAAGACTCTAAAGTTGAACTATAGTAACGATTCAGTAAGAAAAAGTTCGCGGATGAAATTTCAAAGAGAAGAGTAAGACTGTAGTCAGTCTGAAAGAATCGATTGATCGAAAATTGTTAAAACAGAAGCAGGATTCAGAATTCTTCGAACGGTCAAGGAATGAATTGAGATTGAGCTTTGTAATTTCTTTGATTGGGCACTGACTACTCTCGGTGAAATTTTAAAGGTTCTGGTGGTAAAAGCAACGCATGTAAACCTTTGAACTTTAGACAATGTGTGAGATAATTAAATCACGATATGTATTCAGCGTTGTAAATTTTTGGAAGGACAGATTTAACAGATCAAAAAATTTGGGAAGTTAAAAACCCTGAAAAGTGTCTAATATCCAATATAGATGCTGATATGCAGATGCAACTGACCTTAAAATCCAACGAACATACAATCCGCGTTGGTAGATCTTAATGGGACATCAAAGCACAGTGGGATGGAAAAGGTACATCTGTAATATTCGGTGTCTCATTACGAGTGTGCCTAATAAAGATTACGAGCAAAACTGAGTGCAATGACGAAATAACAAACCCTTCTATCGCAGTCCTTTAGCTTGCAACCACAGGTTCACATAAGAAGTAGATAGCGCAGAGACAGACTGACTTTCTTCCTATGATCGTGCCAAAAGGTCAAAAACGGAACTGTCAGTGACATTTTGGAATAACTACATAAAATGGGAAAATATCTTTAAAACGCGCAAGGATCAGCTTGAGTGTTAGGGTTGCCTTTCGGCGAAGCAGATGGAACGTCCGTAATGATCATTTGTTAATGCGTTCCTTTACATCCTAAGCGAGAGAGGACAACGATTTCGGCATGAAACAAGGTGGTATTACTTTTTCTTAGACACGAGCTAGCTCAACTTGGCAATAAGGCAAATAAGGCAAATTTTGTGACCATCAAGAGCGTTCTCAGGGATCTATAAAATATTGTTCATTTTATCTTTAGTAAATAGTTGATTGCCTTCTTGTACTTATTTAGAAATAAAAATTGACTCTGGCGATAGATTGAGTGTGCAAACCGAAAAATCACGATGACTTTATTAAATAATAAAAAGAAATAAAGAATTTGAAAGTAACGAGTTTCTTAAATTTAAAAACACATTTTTCGCTCCCTAAGAATTTACTCATTGGCCGACAAGGTAAAGAGATGGACAGGGAAGTTATGGTACACAAGCAGAGGGAGGGTTTTTTGAGCATGTTGAAAAAGCGTCCTTTTAGGAGAACTACAAATGATTCCTTCCTGCCATTCGTCGGTGATATAAAGATAGATGTGTCAATCAACACGGGCCTAATAATGTTTATTCAAATTTATCTCCTTAAAGTTATAAGTCACGCAACAATTGCCGCAAGTGTACAAGATATGACAAGATCAATCCTTTTTCTCGTGACATTCGTTCTAATTGTTGGACGAGACTTTTTTCATGGTATAATTATGAACTGTATACTCAATTTGACGAGACTATACTTTGCGCGTGCCTTGGAAATAGCTTGATCATAGGACTATCTTAGAGATCGCCTAACTGCATAAGAATTGAGCGCCGAAACATAGAGAAAATCATCATAGGTCTAACGCAGGGGTCAGAACTAGAACCGAATCTTTGTAATGCAGCGGGTGATGGTTTCTATGAGTTGAAATGTGAGCTAGAATGTTTCCAATAAGCAATGTGAAAAAGGAGCCGTGGGCATCACTACTAGATTTGCACATTTCCCGGAAAATCAGGGGAAATATGAGAAAACACGATCACAAATAGATTGTTGCAGAACATCAGATTTCTATGCTGACAAAGATCAGGGTTTTAATTAAAATTTAATGATGGCTATCTAGGGGAAGCTATCAAGCGGATATTTACGGGTGACTCTCAGACACCTGTAGAACAATTACCTGTTCTACAGGTGACTGAATATGTCATTAGGATATTCGAATCATTACCAAAAGTGAGTAAAAAGTTAACTTCGAAATATCACCAAAAAAATGTTGAAGGTTATCAATTATCTTACAAGTTATCTTACAGGTTATCTTACAAAATATAGGACCATATGTGATTAATCAATGTTCGGTGTTAAGGAAACTTGTAATTTTGCTTTAATCTGTGGAATTGAGAACATAAAAAAATACTAGATTACACGGAATTAGTCCTCAGTAAACTGCGTGTCTTACATCAAACAGAGAGACTTTTGTAGCAAAATTCGAAGTCCTAGCAGCAGTAGCTTTTTATACATAGAAAACATAAAATTCTTGTAACATAATTTCGCACATCGGTTATTGGGGCACTAAAGTGTCGACACACAGGAATTGATATTTTTCGAGCCTTGTTATGCACTGTCTGTACCATTTTTAACAGGAGTCGATGGAGGAGTCGATTCAATTCAAACTGCATAAGTGTCAATCGGTTTATTTAATGCCGCGCTGTGAATAATGGTTGAATTCTAAAAAGTGATTCTACCCAGTCATGGTCCTGTAGGCTGGATACCGCATGACCAAGATTGTAAGAAAAATGTTCATATATGCACATTTGTTTAATTTTTGTAATTAAATTAAATTTATAGTAAAATTGAAGTGCAATCATTCACAGAAACAAGAAAGTTTAGGAATAAAGGAATAATGAATCAAATTCTGAGGACAACTATCGCAGTAATCGCTAAGAAGTAAAGTGAGAGAAAAAGGGAAAGAACCTCTAACCTCTCTATCTCAATTGAGTCTAGATAAGAGACCTCAATCTGGAGCTCATTTTATAAAATTCTTCATTATGTAACATCAGGTTTGTGATAAGAGTGTTCCAGGGATTGTTATAAGAGTGTCCCAAAAAGTGATTCTAGTCAAAAATCAGTCCTGTTCAGGACCCATTCTGCAGCCTAGCTGGCGCAGGACAAATACTGGGGTCAAAATATTAACAAATGCACATTCTTGCTCGATGTTCATATAAAGGCTGCTAAAATTACTAACAGGTGATTTTCGGAGGTAAAACAAGAAGTATATTGTGATATTGAGGACTCTAGAGAGTCTAGAGATTCTACAGAGTAAACGCTAGAAAACGGGGAAAGAACCTTACTGGGAACGAAAACTACCCCTTTTGAAATCCCCAATTTAATCCAGATAAATGTCCTCAATCTGGGGCTTCTTTTACTAGACTGTTACTAGACTTTACTAGACTGTTTCGGTATTACGTCTTGGACCTTTTTCAAGATTCCTTTGTGTCTCTTGTGACGAGCCCTCCACGCCAACAAACATGATGATCACTTTGATATAGTATAACAACCAGCATTTGGTGTGCTTCACACACCATGCATATATATGCAATATATGAAACACTTGCAACCGCTTCCATCGAAGACAAACGATCGAAGAATTATTTTGATAAAATCCTTCAAATCAATATGTTGATGAAAGCCCAACATTCAAATAATACTGTCATCATTTGCTGCTTCATAAAATAACATTTTATTATCGCATATCTATTTTCATTTTATTATCCTTTTGGAAAACCCATTTTCAACACTTTTTACATGCTGTAATTTTTTCCCATCCTTATGAAATTCTGTATCCGATTCGTGACCATAGCAAAAATGATAAAGTTATCAACGGACGTAATATGCAATGTCACCTTCCACTACATTTCAATGGAGCACTTCTTCTTCGAAGGATTCCCATCGTATAACCGTCTCCGCCGCATAGCATTTATACATAAATGTTTGAAAACAAGAATAGCGTCTAGCGGTTAAGGAAAGATAATAAATGGAAGACAGTGAAAGCAGCTAGGATCCTTAAATGTGTTTTCAAGAAATGAGCGTGTGTAGCATGAAACATACGTGAGAATATTAACATATGCAGTCGGGTTAGGATGGGAATTATTTTATTATTTTGAGTATACACGTATGGGTTGGTATTTATGTAGTGTATACCAATGAAATGTCCGTAAAAGTTCGGTGGGTTTCCTTGGACATTTTTCAATTGTTTCCCCGCTGTTTGGGAGACAACATTTATTGACCACTAAAATTGGTTTGATGCAACTGGTTTAACGCCCAATGATGACTGTGTTAGCTAGAGATTCTGTATAATACCAGAGCGTGCGTTTGGTAAATAACATTGCTTTCAATAAATTTCAAAAGTATAGGAGGGAAAGAGAAATTTTCAAATATTTGTGATGATTTTGGGAGATGGTTGCAGTCATAACGCTCTGAAAATTTATGGATGCTGGTCGTTTTTCTGTAACTTTTGTTTTCTGCTTTTCAATTTTGTATTCCTTTAAGAACAATATTTTGCTCGAACAGAATAAAGGATTCAGAATAGATAGTTCTAAACTATCCCAAAAAAAACAAACATCCAACTCAGAAGAGATGAAAGTCGTTCGGAGTATCAGGATTTAGTTGCTTCTATGAAGATAGTATTAAGTAGATAAGACGCTTCATGCTCTACGATGATATAAAGTCCATCAGGGGAACCACAGTGCAAACCCTGGAAGCTTCTGCCGAAACATATTGGATAGTCTAAAATGTATTGAGCCTTTTTTGTCACTACAGGGTGGCTGAGACTAAACGTTACTAACTTCACTCTGCTGTCATTTGTGTAGTTGTCATTTTCGCGCGTCAATTTTTTGACAGATTGATGTTTGGTTAGTTGTTTACATGTGGTCAAAAAAGAATTGTTCTAAATTAACATCTTCATAAAAAAAATCGTAATGGAATTCAAACGTAATAGTGTAATTGCACTGTTTTTGACTGGAAATTCACAAACAGCAATAGTTCGTCAGCTTCAGCATTTAAATGTGAATAAAATGTTTGTGTATCGAACCATAACTCGATACAACAAAACTGGTAGCATCGCTAAACGCAACAGAGGCGGTCCTAAAAAGACAGCAACATCAAAAGAAATTATCCGAAAGGAGAAGAAGTCTGCATGTTTCACGATACAGCATTCAAACCATATTGAAAAATGAACTACACTTGAAGCCCTGCAAGATACAAAAAGTTCAAGATCTTACGGAGGCATAAAAAAAAGTTAGGCTTGAAAGAACACGAGCATTGAAGGCCTTGGCCGAACGTGATGAGATTCCAAAATTGTTTTTTCTCATGAGAAAATTTTCACCATTCAACAGTATGTGAGTAAACAAAATGATCGTTTCAGAAGTTTTGGTAGATCAATTTTTCCATTTTCACTTAGAACCTTGCTAAGCTAACTCAGCGAAGACTCATGGGTGCGGAAGTTCTGATCAAATATTTCGAGTACCTCGATAGTGAATTTAATATTTTAAAGAATTGTGGAAAGAGCTCAAGCTGGTTTCGAACACGCGTCCCTGCCGCTTCTCATCAGGTGCCAACTCACAGGCTGGGACGCGTCGATTGGCACTACCAGCTTAGGTGGATGTCGACTAGTTATTTACTAGTTATGAATATTGCTCTACAGCTTTGAACTTTTCCTAAATTCCAAATTGCCTTTGGTCTGGCTTTATCAATTTCAGAAGTTTTGGTAGATCAATTTTTCAATTTTCACTTAGAACTTATAATTGATTTATACCCTTGCTAAGCTAACTCAGCGAAGACTGTTCGAAACCAGCTTGAGCTCTTTCCACCTTTCTTTAAAATATTAAAATGATCGTGTTTGGTTAGAGCACAAGTCCAACGATAATTTGAACGCAAGAGTTGCCATGCGCAAGCAATTACCTGCTACTGTTATGACTTGGGCTGCAGTGACTAGCGGATGGACGCACTCTTCTGATTTTCATCGAACACCAACACAACCAACCAAGAGGTGTACCGCCAAAAGATCCTAAACGTTGCTTTGCTACCTTGGGCACGTAAAAACTTTGGTACAAACCGTTGGACATTCCAACAGGACTCAGCACCGTCACACAAAGCTCAAGCGACACAGCAATTTTTACAAAATTGCGTTCTGCGGCTGATTTCGTCGAAAGAATGGCCACCATATTCACTGGACTTGAATCCCATGGATTTCTCCATATGGTCCATTTTGGAGAGTAAGGTGTCCACTAAAAAAATACGAAAGTGTTGATGCATTGAAGTCAGCTCTTGTTCGAGAATGGAATAAAATTCCGCAAGACCTCGTTTGGTCAGCATTCAATGCTTTCTATGGAAGACTGTATCAAATAATCAGAGCCAAAGGAGGTCATATCGAGCAGTAACATGTTTTTCATAATGGTCGGCAATACTAATCAGATTGAGTCAAACTGACATGCGTTTGAAAGGTGACATTCCAGTCTATAATTTTCAAACGGACAGTTTTGTACTTCGTCACTCGTGTCAAAAGTTGTATTCATTTATAACTGAGTGAAATTTCTGAAAAATTTCGTTATATTTTACAATATCACTACGATCAAGGTGAGAATGCATCGCAGGCTCGTGCGAAAATTTGCGGTGTCTACGGTCAAGATACTTTATCAAAAGCCACAGCCAAGAGGTGGTTCGCTCGTTTGGGAAAGTTTGCTCGTGTCGACCAATCACTGAAAAAGTCGATGAAATCGTACAAAAAATTAAAGAAGACCGACACATAAGCAGCCATGACATTCCTAAGGAACTGAATATCCATCACCAAACAGTTTTGAACTATTTGCGTAAGACTGGATACACAAAGACGCTTGACGTTTGGGTGCTGTATGAATTAACATAAAAAAGATTGATCGACCGAATTTCCATTTGCGAAAAGCTAATAAAACGCAACGAAATCGAGCCATTTTTGAAGCGAATCATTACGGGAGATGGAAAATGGGTAAAATACAAGAATGTCGTTTGAAAAAGATCATGGTCAAAAAACGTGAATCATCACAAACGACTTCAAAGCCAGGATTGACATCAAATAAGGTTATGCTGTGTATGTTGGGATTGGAAGGGAATCGTTTATCTTGAGGTGCTAGAACCTCGCCAAACACTCAATTTGGCTCTGTACTGTCAGCAATTAACCAGATTGCAACAAGTAATTCAAAAAACCGGCCAGAATTGATCAAAAGAAAGGGTGTTGTCTTCCATCATGACAATGCCACACCGCACACATCTTTGATGAACCGGCTAAAATTGGTAGAGCTTAGCTGGGAAGTTTTGATGCATCCTCCGTATAGTCCGGACCCTGCACCATCAGACCACTATTTCTTTCGGTCTCTGCAAAACCTCCTTAAACAGAAGAAATTCATTTCAAAAAGGAACTGTGAAAATCATTTTGCCAAGTTTTCGCCGATAAACCACAGAACTTCTACACAGATGGAATAATGGCTCTACCCAAAAAATGGCAAAAGGTCATAGATGATAATGGACACTTTGTACTTAAATAAAGTCCATTTTAAATAAAAGAAATATTCAATCGAAAAATGACAAAAAAAGGCTCAATACTTTTTAGACTTACCAATATATGAAGGTTCTTATTAACTTTGCGAACTCTTTGGGTCTTTAGGGGGTCCCACATACCATCAAAACCAACAAACAAAGGAAGGTTGATGGGAACGGAAAAACCAGCAACCTGTTGCTGATTTGAACCAAAATTCCTATGCAGACGGTCGAATCCAAAAACGTCGATAATAGACAAAGTAAAATTCAATAATTTTTCATCCTTTTACTTCAGGACCCGACCGAAATCATTTCAATAGCCTTACATATACATTATCTATAAAAAGATGACTTTGGTATTTACTCCTTAGAACGGACTGGAAACAACTTTTGAAAGCGCAAATTCATCCACAGACAAAAAGAAACAAAGCTTGGTTGTTACATCAGAAAAAAGCCTTAGACAGGACGACGAGGATAAGTACGTTTTTTAAAACTAAAGCATTGTTCCTCAGTGTCTTTGCCAGTTAAATTGAAGTTAGTTTATCGTGGGTGTAGAGAGTCCCAGATTTCAGATTGCAAAGGTTCGCCTGGGCATGCTTTAATTTTCATGAGGACGCGGTTCGTCTTCCTAGAACCATCATAAAAACGAGCTAATGATGGCTGCTGAAAGTCGGAACGCGTCCTTACCAATGGAATGGAATGGTCCAATGGAATCAAACGTTGCTGTTTGTAATCGTGAGCCAAATGCAGATTTTTAGACTTGCTTATGAGGTATAAATGCAAATACATCATACTGTTCTGCATGATCAAATATTAGCTGGAATTTATTTCAAGGAAACTGGAAGAATTTTCGTGTCATATAGCAATTTCAAGGAGAAAATGAGTGTTTTGTTGAGAGAATCTCTAACGCAATTTTGATTTTTAAGATCAAAATTCCCATTGTTATTCCACTGTCGTATTCTTCAATCAAACTAAATGTCGCAGGAAAACTTATTATGGTACACATGTGGACATGAATAACTTTAAGTGAATATTGCATTGATATTCCGTTTTATTTCTTATTGCGTGGTAAATTTTGCCTATTAAATGACATCGAAACAATTTTGATCACGTTGATGATGCAGTAGATGGTTTGCAACTTCATACATGAAACAACGGTTGGACCCCTTGTTACGTTTTTATTCATAATCTAGCACAAGGATATTTTGATCAATATGTAATGAAAGTTTTATTTTATTTTTCAACTAGTTTCGTTTTTTTCGGAGGACAAATATTTGTTTCATATTGTGTAAGTTTCTCATGACGAAGGCCTTTATGTGGTATCAAAATCGTACGTAGACATTTTGTTTTTTCCATGTTCTGAATACAAATGGGAGCCTGGATTTATAGGCAGATTTATGGAGGCATGGAAACAATAGAAAATGCATTTTATTGTACGAGCCAAAAACAAACAATACTAAGCTAAAAAATTAGTTATAATTTTACGATTTTTGATCCTTCATCAAAATTTTGTTTATGAAAAATAAGAAATATAAAAATAACCATTAATTTGTATATTTTGGAATCTAATAGCATATTTACATATTTTTAAAGTATTTTATAAACTGTCAAATCCCATTCCGTAATTCTATCTTCATTCCTTTTAAGATAACAAATGGTCATCCCCTCAAAAACCTTTTCTCCATTCACTTAAACAGGTTTCAAGCCAGTAGTTGCATCAGGGACTGCAGCAAACAACCTCCATTGAGGAGTCATCTAGCATTCTTCTGTAATATGTACGCATATCCTTGCTAGTGGTACACGATTTATTTTTGTTTAAGGAACCCCAGGATCAACAGATCACTCGAGCTTAGACCTGATTATTTGGGAGAGCGGGAGAGACCCATTTGTGGATCCTTTGTGCATGGTTCCTGATTAATCTCTGCTACATCGTGTATTGGAAATAGACACTGATATCGAAGTTGATTCAATATGTAGCAATTCCATTTTTCTATTTCAAAGAGGAAACCAAGACCTTCAACACCTTCGACAAAGTCTGGCATGTAGAACACATCTGCAAAATTCATGAACTCCATATCCCACGCTCTATCTTACAAATAATATATTCTTTTCTCCAAAGTAGAACATTCCGTGTCAGAAACGATTGAAGCTGGTGTCCCACAAGGATCACACATCACACCTGTCTTATACAGTCTATATAGTGCGGATTTGTTTAGTCTCCCAATAAACGTGCACTTTTCCCTTTACGCCGATGACACGTTTCTTTTCTATACAGCAAGAAAAGCACAAGTCGTTTCTTGAAAAGCTTCTACAATACTTCCGCAAATGGAAAATAAAAATCTACAAGAACAACATCTAGGAAATATTTTTCACGAGACGCATATCACAAGATCCTCCAACACTGCAAATTGATGAAGAATCGATACTACGGAACGGAACTGCAGAATATCTAGGTCTAACATTTAATCACCGTATGACATGGAACGCACACATACGACAAAAACGACAGCACCGCTTCAGGCTTTGATTCCCTGCAGCCCATCCTTAAATCCGACCACCTCAACCCGACTAACAAAGTCCTCATTTACAAACAGGTAATAAGACCGACTTTACTCTACGGTAGTCTTGCGTTTTGCCAGACATCAAAGTCAAACAAGAAAGCACTGAAAACATTACAGGATAGGGCTATGAAAAGGATCAGTCCAATTCCACGGTATATTGGAAACGTGCACATTCACAAGAACCTCAGACTCGAGACAATAGACAAATATATACGTGACCGAGCAATCAAACTTTTGGACCAAATAGACAGACACTCCAACAAAGCCATGGAATTTTTCAAGATCTCAGACGATAGACCATTCCAAACATACCCAACTTTGAGATCAATTTTGGACTAGACAGAAACTAGTGTATAACTCCAGGTTGAAGTAAGCGCAGAAATGTTGACTAACAAGAATAGAGCCATAGTGCCCAATCGCACCGGGTCCAGGAAACTAACTACTCAAGAGACGAAAAAAGTAAACCACCCAAATAAGGACCTTGTTTGGTTTTGTTGACATTTTCAAAATCATGCCTGACTTTAAAGATTGACTACTGAGTTTACATGACCACAAGTTCATATAGATGAAATGATTATTTATGTCTCTGGCATCGTTTTAGCACGAGGTTCGTTTGTAAAATTAGGTACCAAATATTTTGTTTGTTATTTTTTGAACACTGTTTCTAATTGTTTGTTCTTTATTTTCTGAGCAATATTCTTAATACTAAAGAACAAAACTTACTCTGTACTTCTTCATAATGCCCGTTTTTAGCCCAGCCTTTTTTTAAATGCTCTGCTCCAAGTTTGGTCTTCCTATGCTTCAAATTCCGTCGCAAGCCTTTGTGACATCAAATGATCACTTCCTTGACTTCATCCTTGCTAAATAAGCACATTTCAACCAAGTGTTTTCCAGTGCATTCAATACAGTTCGCGCGCTGTTCCCGCCCTTGACCAGAGGCAGGTCAAGCGTCATCATGGATTAGCTTCACACTATTGGATAGCCTTCCTTTACGGCGCTCATGAATTGTCCGTTTGGGTTTACTCAGCGTGTTACGATATCGGGTCGAATTTTTTTGCTGCTCCAAGGAGGCATAACGTTGATAAACAAAAACACTTTCCAGCATCAAAGGCCGGTTCCCATGAATTTGTCACCAAATTGAGTTTTTATGGATTTTTTGGCTTCAGCTTAGCTGAGTTGCTAAAGGATCTGTTTCATAGGGTGAGTAGGAAATGAAACGTACAAATTTGGTTCCACATAACGCAGTATAACAATATTCCTTTGCATCCTGAACATGTTCGAAAAAACTGTTCGAGACACACATCGCATCCCTACTGAAAGTTTTCTGAGAACATGCATGGTCTCCAAAGCGCATACACCTTATGTCAGGTCAATATTTCAGTCAAGATCTTGCGAGAAATGTTGGTGAAGAGATATTAAAAATCCTAGGAATTCAAACTACGAGTTCCATTTCAACCAGGTCAACAATTCTTTCTGAAATTGATAACCTCCCTCGCCGCTCTTCATGGTGAAATCCCTTTTCACCTACATAGGGTTCTCTGCATCATTTACTTTGTATTTTGTTCCAGAAAGTTCGATTAACTGACGTGTTCGCCAAATATGAGGCCCTTTTGGGTCAATGAAACATATTACGGCGCGAATATAACATGTAATAGCAACCGCAATGAATAGAAGAACGGTACTTGTCTTTCTACAAACTGAGGTCGTAAGAATTTACAAGGACCAATTCCTCGTAAAGGAAAAAGTCAACCAAGCAAATTTTTACTATGTCAGAACTCAGAACACCCTAAAGGTAACGACTCAATCTTCCCTCTGTCAATTCTGAAAAAAAAAATCTTCAAAAAACCGAAACTGTCAATGAGGGAAACGATAAGCTGAAGGATAGTACAAGCCGAGGGATATTACAAGTATGTGAGAAACTGCTTTAAAAAGTTAACTTGGGTACGGAGAAAACTAGAGAAGAATTCATTAGACCTCCAAGATATAGCATGTAGTATTGAAGTCGGAATATTAGTACCACTTGATATTAAATCACGTCCCCTGACATCCAAAAAAGCCAAGTCCTCGAATTGGGTGAAGATTTTTTGAGAAGAAGCACGTCTTCACTGGTATGTGTACGAACCGCGAAGATATATTTTAATTTGATAAAAATCTGCACGGAGAAGATTAATTTCACGTTCCGCGGCGTGGTTTACTAGACTAAATCAATCGGGAATTATCGATCGTTTTTATAAAAAGGCTCTTTTATTAGTGACATCCTGATAAAATTAGGAGAGACAATGGATCTGGTTAAGGTGTGTGGACACAGTGTTTGCTGGTCTTAAATAGAATTAAGTAGATTCCAAGAAAAAGAACAATAACCATTCATGTTTTACCATGCATGGGAATATGTCATCAGAACTAACGGTACAATTGAACTCAACACCCACGTAAGAACTGCACACAAAAAAAGAGTATGTCAAACTTGTCTAAGCGTCCCTACCCTCAATAATCATAAAAGGGTTGGGGCTATTTCAATGGATAGAGATTTCCACAAATCTTTCGGTAGAAAGTCAAGTCGCTGCAAGGACTACTGACGAAATAAACAATTATAAGAGAATTAGTAATCAAGAAACAGAAAGTATTCCCTGACCAAAGATCTACGAAGGAACTTCAGATGTCATATGAGTTACGTCACACCGAAGAAAATATTATTAGGATCCAGGTATCAGACACCCTGCTGAAAAGTCGAGTGAAGAGAGAGACAGAGAAAAAATGGTATTGAAATTATTGTGAGAAAACGTCAAAATTCAATGACGTCTTGGATTTGACGTCCAAGATCTGACGTCTGGGATTGGAAAAAAATTGGATTCACTGGAAAGTTTTTGACTTACAAAGAACTAAAGAAAGTAGTAAGTTACTCATGGATCTAGGCAAGAACGATTAGAAGATTCAGACTTTTGACAGGCAAAGCTCACAGATAACAACGATGGTAATAAATAGGATCAAAGCGTTAGCAGTTTCCGAGAGAAAAACATTATTTTGGAGGTGATAAAGAAGGGAATCAACAGTAATAAAGGGATGTTGTATAGAACAAGGCTTGCTCGTAACATTGTCTGTTTTTTAACACTGTAAACGAATAAAAGCCATCAACGATGGAGTCCAGTCATACATCCATTTATAATTTATACTCCCACTATGTGGAAGTTTATACTGAATTGAATGTAGATATATTAATGAACACTGTTAATTCAACTTTAGCTATTCTTTTCAGACTTTAAAACCACAACCATTATGAGACAGTCAGGATAAGCTTTTTACCATTTTAGGGATTTTCTCTAACATTTGACCAGCCTGCCTCAAATCCATTTTACAGACGAACCTCTCATCAGCCTGGGCATTATGAGAAATGCGTCAACCAAAAGGAACTGATTTCCCACTTTAATTTGCTGAAGGTGCCCTTTAGCAATAAAGACCAGCTATTGCTGTATATAGATCTTTCAATTCCACATGCGGCCTCAATGGAGCTTCAAATAGAACAACAATGACCTGAATAAACCTTGATCAAAATGAGCTTAGTTCTGAGAATACCTTGAATACTAGAGGACTCTCCAGACTATGGCAAAGTTGAATTCCTGAATTAGTATTAGTCAACACGAGTGAAAGCTGTCATGTGGTCTTTTCGTTGTCTCACCGATTTGAAAGTCACGCTGTTTAGAATAATTGTTTGGGTTTAAGGACCCTACGAAATCCATTTTTCATCACATGTCACAGTCTTGTGTAAAAGAATTTTTCTGCGGTAACTCAGAAACTATTTCTTAAGCTAAAATTATTAATTTTTTTAATCTTTCAAACTCTTCAGTTTTATTTTTCTCTCGGCTGTTGGTTAATTTCCTTTGCTTTAATATTTATTTTCCGTGCATTTGATTTATATTCAAAAAATAAAACTTATCCCCCTTTGAATTTTCATTGTCCTGAATTCTACTTCTATTATCATATTACATCAATATATATATATATATATATTATCGCCCTTAAAATAAACTTGCAACACGACATTTCGCAAACCTTATTTTATACTTATGAATGATTTACAAAAAACAACAGTATCAATTATGTTATTTCACCCTGTCTTGGCTGTAGCAGAATACTATTGATTTGAAAACAGAATACAATACAGTAGCGTATATTTTACATGCAATGTGTATCTCTTCTAAAATTGCTACACACGAAAAACACCCAGCAAACGACTAAAATAAATGACATATAAGTGACATAACAATGACTAAGCTACATCTTGGAGCGTGCAGGCGAGTTGAATGCGTTCAAGTATATTTTTCAATTCAACCAACTTCAGAGATTAGTTTCATCTTGCAAACATATTATCAGTAAATGATCTTTTTCTTTGAAATCAATTATAGTAATATCAATTTTAGACAAATCAATTGTGAAAACTGAAGGAGTGCGGTCTGAGTTACTGTGCCTGATTGTTTACACATGTGAGTTGCTAATTTGCTCGTACGTAGACTAGGAATTTATTGGTGCAAAGCAGCACATAAGGTTTTTTGTGTAGATAATTTCCTCGTTCTTACTTTAAAAAATTTCCAAACTTGTTTTAGTGGGAAAAGGAATTAAATTGATCCATAAATTCGTAACAGACTTAAAAAAATGACTAAAAACTTTTTTTTTACAGGTGGATGATGTGCAATTTTTACGACTATAGGTGAGTACTAATTTTTTTAAGTTTTTTTGAGAAGCTTTAACTTCTCAAATCCATTGGCTAAAAAAGGGCCTTCAAGAAAGCTGCTTTCCGTAAAACCTCAAAATTTGAAAATAAGACAGTAGAATATTTTGTTGAGAATTCCTTTTGCTTTCGCAGTCTATATACTATTGTTCCTTTTGTCTCTTATTCGAAATTACTGAAATACTTTGTTCCTTGGAAACTTTCATTTTGTCGGGTTTGTTTTTATTTTTTTTCGCTCTTCCTGTCTATCGCTTAGCTCCCAAAACGTTGCAACGGAAAGAATGAACATTAAACTTTAAATGCAATCAACATTGTATCACTGGGGAGATTGAGAAAGCAAAGCATCCTTAAGTGAAAACTAGTAACACGACAACAGCGGTAGCATTTCCTTAAGGACTAACTAGTTTCTTTGAGAATTTTCATTTGGCGGACTATATTTGCTGCTCTACTGTTTTATGTCATCCTGCTATCATCCGTATCCTTCTCTCGTTGAAACTTTTCCCTCCACAATGCAGGCATGGCTTAGTTTCATCGTTGTCGCAGTCATTTAGGGTAGTTTTAAACTCTCTGTGCTTGTTGTCACCCGTCAGCTCGCATTCTCATTTAGAGATTAAGTAGTGAAAAATTAACGCTATATAAACTTTTCAAAAAGCACAACAACCACCTTAATAAAGTCCTGTCGGTCTCTTATGGCAAAATGAGTTTTCCCGCTTGGTAAAGGAATTAGATGATTTTTTTTGGTCTATTCTTGCTATTTTTCTGGCTTTTTTTTCGCAACTGAAGTAATAACGAGAGGAAACAGTGGTATTTGAAATTTTTATAGACTTGTGAGAATATTTTGGATCAACTGGCGAAGGACTTGAAAAATATAGGCGCTAATTACATACAATTTAGAGCGTGATGAAATAATTGTACCGTGCCTTGATTATGATTTACTAATTGTAGGTATAATCATGAAAAAAAAAGTATTCAAGCAGGAAAAAATGCTTAAGGACCAGTGAATGCAACTGGGTTCAGGAATTAAATTTTATGACTGTTTGTGCTAGGAGTATCGAATTATCCTTTAAAGTAGTTTATGCAGTAGTTTAATTTTTTGATTAGAGGTTTAAGCAAATTTAATTGCGACAGTTTAGTACCGGTCAAAATGCAATTTCAATTATTATAAGAATTGTGTGACTTGCGAAAACACATTTGGCGGCGATAAAAGTTTGATAGACGTTTCCAGGAATTTCCAATACCGCAATTTACACATTCCTATCCACTTTACTTTTCATTTTACTTTTCCATTAAGGTTTAAACTAAAGCCTATCAAGCCCGTTACACTATTCGTTGGGGGATGAAGCATCACACTTGAGTTTTCTAGAATTATCAACTCTGATATCAGACTAGTTTCCCTTTTAGTTCCGCTCGGTATACCATCAGAATCATCGATTTTGGTGCACAAAAAGAAGCGCACATGCCCTCGGAAAAATAATGAAGATCAAGCGTGATGCTAACCAAAACATCTATACGATACATTTTTGGCATGAAAATCAGGTAGCTCTAACGTGTGCAAGGATTCAGACGTAAACCCTATAAGATAAGATGAAGATCGTAAAAAGATCGATGAATAGAGAAATAAAAGAACGGTGACTGAAGCAAAGGTAGAATAAGTCAGGATGCAACATACACATAGAATAGACACGATTGAAGTGCCACTAGAAAAAGTGGTCCCGACCAAACTTTCTAGAAATCTAGACAAATACGGCTTGGAATGCCAGAACGACAGCAGGAAAACCCAACTTCCTTGTCCTTAGCTAACACAACAAATACAAAACAACTCCTAAGGAAAATGGGAAATAACAGAAGGACATACGTCGCAATATCAACAGACATTAATTTCTTAACCCAACAATCTAAAGGAATCCAAACGGATGACTCCAACGGGATCATCCGCTAGGGTCCCTTCGCATCCGCGATGCGGAGGAGGCAGGAAGTAAGAAACACTGTGTTCTAGATTGTCCGAGTCTTGCTAAAATGAGATCCTCATTGCTTACGAGTCCTTTTATTAAACATGGCTTAGAACTGGAAAACATGACAACCATAGATCTAGGGGACATTTTTGGTTCTTTAGGAGGACGGGATGGCCCGTTTGTCAACACTGGAGCGGGTTGTTTATAACACTAGCTTGCTTATGTTTTACCAAAAGTGGATTCCAATTAGGTTAGATTTTTTTAAAAATGAGGAAGAAGAGAAAGACAAACAGAGAGAGGTAGCAAAAAAGAATCATACGTGAATATGTCATATTTTGTCCCCGGTTACTATAAGTTTACCGAACCTCTCATCTCATTGATCCAGCTATAGTTTGTTGTATTTGAGTATTTACGTCTTTTCATTATTTTCAAATATGATGTAGCAAACTGACAGTTTAGCTTTGATGCTTTTTTTAACAATCAGTGGTATGATCTGTTCTGAGACAAAATTTTTCTTGGAGCTACCAAAACATTCTTCCGATTGACTTTCCAGCACATTTGTTTCTGACGAGGAGACCCAGATTGCTGAATTTGATCCTTGATATCCCTCGAACTAATTTTTGAGCTTCGACATAGCTTCATTTCGAAATATAATCAGGTATGTGGGCTGAGTGATCCGACCATAATTTCAATACTATTGTTCCTCCACGCAGAATACGCTTACCTTGAGTACTTGATCCCAAAGCCATTCAGTGAATATGGTTTTTTTATTGAGTAAAATTAAAACTTTTGCTAAATGGAAAGGGACAACGAAAACCTCTTTTTCAAGGAAATTCTATAAGCAGGATTCTAATTAGCATTTCATTAGTTTTCGAAAACTCGTAATATATTGATCCTGCGATATCCCAAAATGTAAACAACAATATCTTTCTCAGGTTCAAGCTCAGCTTAGAAGTGGAGGGCGCTTCGTGTTCCATTTCTATGCACTGTACAATATACTCCTTGATCCTATTTTCATCGCTAGTCATCATCCGGTTTAACAAAGGTTCGTTTTTGTACCGAGCAAGTAGAGATACGTATATGACGATTGAAATTATTGTCACTTCTATTAGGGCTATTTTTCTCACTTCCTAGCTTCGGAAAACAGTATTTTAAGTTGAAAGCAACGCTGATGTTGTTAAAAATAGATTTTGCTCTTTCATAACCTTGATAATGCCGTCGTCGATCAAAGATGGCCGTCCTGAACGAGGCATGTTAATAAGATTTAATTGATTTGGTTCAAATTTTTCAAATCATCTTCAGTATCTTCTTTCTCAAACTACATCTGCACCGAAAACTGTCATTAAATTTTGACACACTTTTGTAGCATTTCTTCTTCGTTGGAATTCGTACAAGATACAGCGGCTTTAATGCACTCTATCGGTACCCATGTTTTCACGATCGCGTTTCACTTAATACTGACATGAGACATGTCATTATTGACTTTGACTTTGATTCATTTTTAATGAGTGCAGATGTGCCTAAATGCAATGATAAAGAGAGGTAGTCATATTTTCCTCAAACCAACATGTGCATATCGATTGAAACTTGAAGTAATACAATTGGGCAGCCCCACCGGTAGACCTAATATGTATTCTGCTTTCTCTGTCTTGTGTTTTGACAGGCGACTTGAGAGCAGAATTGAACAGAATTTTCTGTTTTTGGCGTTACATCGTAGATCGAAATGGAGCGTTGAGCTGATTTTACGGTCTTCTTTAGAACTGCACCGGTGACAGGAATGGTGGCGAACTTAAACGCCAAACCTTCGAGATGGCGTGATTAAAATGGTTAAACCATGGCATTTTAATTGTTCTTTTTTTGAGACTAAACACAATTGTGGTCAAGGGCGGAGCTTGTTTTTCTTTGAGAAATATTGCATGCATTTGACGATGTAAATATATTTAGGTTTAATCGACATTCATGGTGCCACGATTGAATCAGGTACCATATCGGCAGGCGTTCCTTTTTCTTTTCTGTGTCATGTAATTGTAAGCAAAGCGGCTGACGATGAGTTAGAGGATACCCATCTCTAGTCAGAACAAGATGGTGGCAAAATAAATTCATGGTCTTGCTATTATAATTGGTTTCCTTTGGGTAACTTTTTTGACTTTTTAACCTTCCAGAGCAAGTGGTGCTAGCCTCGACGATGATTGTTGATGATTATTCAAATGAGATGGTTTGGTTCTTTTTTCAATGATTGCAGATTCGTTGAAGGAATTTATTAACTATTTTAATAATTTCATTTTGTTGTCCAAAGGTGACGTGACATTCTTTGGAAGATTTGTGTGTCTCTTCTTTCGAAAAAAAATTCAAAAAGATAGTTGTTCAATGACAGATTTGGAGATGCAAGGTTCCGCTCTCTGACCATTATTTTTCCTTTTCTTACAGACGTATGTTAGTAGTTAAACGAAAAGCATATCAACTTTTTGAAGTCAATTTTTTTTGACATTGCCGTGCCAGTTAACTAAAGAGATTTGCAGAATATCCTTATATACCCACATTTAAACTGAATATTTTCTCAATTTTCTGTTTGATCATCATTTAAAATTATTAAACTTCGTTCAAGATCAAAACATTTGTTTATTTTTGAACACATTAAATATCCTTTTATCATATGACAATTATCCCCAACTGAATTCCTCCGTCTTGCTTGCATTTGAACTGAATAATCCTAATTTTAGTGTGTTGTCTCCTGTCTACTTTGAATCCAAAATAAACTTCCAATTCTGATTTCAATTGCACAAGCAACCAATTTCATTTTGACTTCCGAAAACATCACATATGTTATTTCAAGTTAAATCTATTGTATATTTGCTCTTATGATTTCAACTGCAAGTGTATTCAAATTTTAGACGTTTCATATCCTTATTCGTAACAACAAACTACTTTGAAAACGCCCTGAGTGCAATTAAATTTATGTGGAGACTTTCATGAATGTGGGAGAGGACAAATGTCTCAAATGTTTAAGTATTCAGGCATCCTCTCTATTGCTTTTATTAAATGGTTACATAGGACGAAAAAGCAGGATTTGAAGTTCCATTTCAACATAACCGCAAAACCACTACTCATCTCTTTTAATCGGAATTTGAATAATAACAAATGCATTCAACCCAAAGTCGAGACGTTGCACTATTTCATTCACTCCCACTAATAAGTTAAATAGAAACAGGATTAAGTGGATTTTATTGCAATATCGGGCTGCATAAGTTCGGTTCTAGTTGTAGTGGATGTAGTAAGAAATTTAGCAAAGGGATATGTTGCACCCTATAAACGACAAAGACATTGGCAAATGCAAAGATAGGGAAGTGAAAGACAAGACAAGACACAACTTGGGAAAACCAAAGAAGTCACGTAATAAGTTTAGAATGAGTTTAATTGTTTTCGAATTGTTGTCATTTTGGGAAGAAACTTAAGTGATAGGTATGTATAAAGTGGTTTTCTGGAGGATACAAAACTTGCTGAGCTCCACTAAATACCGAAATTAACCAAAAGGATTAGCCAAATCTGACCCGTACATCCATCGAACACGTAACTTGCTATGCTATTGCTAAGTTCAATTGCAGTACAATTGAACGGGCGACGAACTATATTTTGTAGTTGAGTATCCTCCAATTACTTCATTGCTAGGAAGTCCTAACCTCATGACAGATTCGAATAAATACAACGTACCGAAGCTTTTTTTAGGGTCTACGTGTCCATCTAAATAACTCGTCTTGACTAATTCATATCACGTAGGATGTTCTGGTTTTCGCAGTAAGTGTGCCAATTAAATTTTTCAGTGAGTTGCCCTTTTTACAATGTGAATTGTTGACAAATATTGTGCCATCCTACTTCTGTTACTCTATTAGGGTTAAAGGGACGATTAATAGCAAACGAAACCAGAGAGAATAAGATAAAAATTCGATTATTAAAGGAAGAAACAAGAAAAAATAAATGTGATGACAGAATTAAAAGGGTGTAGTAACTCTTGTCTTATGCATAAACCAAAAAAGATACTCTAGACGGTTCGACTCGTGACTAGAACGGCTCAGAAATAACGTCAACAATGTTTTTCATTTTGAGGAAAACTGAAAATTGAGAAGGTGATTTTAGTTTTATTACTGTCTTTCCTAATTCTTTCTCATTGATTTATTATTTTGATAATGATTACACGTCTGCAGCTATCTATTGCCAATAGCAAAAAATACAAAGTTTTTAAAATAAAAATCGTAAAAATTAGAGAGAAAAATAAAACAAAATAAAGAATAAATGAATGGAACTAAACTAACAATTATTAAAAAACAAGCTTAGAGTGTAAAATATTTAATGGTGATTTGAAAAAAAAGGAAAGGAAATGATTGAATAATTCTCCAACAGTTAAGGAATGGAATTCTTGAAAGGAATTCTTTATTAAATGAAGAGTGTACGATTTTAAAACTTTTCACGTTTTCATTAATTTCTATCTTGTTTTTCATTAATTTCTATCTATATTTTTAGTAACTAAATAATTGTCAGCATAATCACAGTTTTACCAAAGTAGCCTCACAAAAACAAGAGAGCACTACATCGAGCGCACGTTCCAATTTGTATGACGGTTTAATTTAATTTAAAAATAAAATTTGAATTTAGTGATTGTCCGTCCAAATCCATTTGTCAATTTATTTCCGAGTCAAAAGATGAATATATTTGCAATGAAGCTTAGCCAAGGTATGACCAGGAAACGACGTAGTATAAATTAATGATCGCTGAACAAAGCAAACCAAAACCTCCATAGCATTCCCCCTTACCTTCTCTTTTCGCCGTAAAATCCACACAAAATGGCCAAGAAAAATGGCCGGAAGCCAATTAAAAAAAACCCTTAAATAAAAATTTTTCCAACAAAACAACGCGAAATTGGGAAGAGGAGAGACGGTCAAGACGGACACACAGTTAAGAGCAAACCAACTGTTCAAAATATGAAATTGGCGATTTTTTTCCTAGTAGGAAAGGTTGACATACAGGTAAAGAAGATTTTCTTCTAGATTGTGCAATAAACATGGCCGAGGAGTACTGAAGAAGCAGAACTGGAACGCTACCTTTCTTCCGTAACACATTCCTTCCTGGTACCTGTGAGATGCCAGGATGAACCATCTGTAACGATAGTACAATTTCCTGTGAGCTAAGGGGCGATACTGGCCTATGCTTTTTTCTTTAATAATTTACCCAAAAAATAATAATAATAAAAGATGGGTAAAGAAAGCTTTAACTGTTTAGAATCGCGTAAGAGTACTTTTGAGTCATAGTTTGCTCTATTTTGCCTTTGATGATTGTACCTCGTCTATGATAATATCTGAAGAGAGCACGCCTGTGTCGTGGGAAACTTGCAAAAGGTGTCTCCTCTCCCTAAGTTTCATTCACATGTGAAGAGAGTTTAGACAGGCATCGTCCAAGATATTCAGCAAATTTTCAAATTTTCAACAAGAAAGATATTCACGGTCAAGGGACACTGACTTTCTAATCTTGTGTTGGACTTGTAATACCAATGTCCTCTGAGAAGTTGTGCCAGCAATGGGTGGACCACCAGCGTCTACTTTCCTTTTTTTGTTTCAATCTTTATACAGGGATCCTATTTCGTTCTGGAACGTAGAGTACGACAGGTATAGTGTAGCAATGAAAAACATCGCCACATTCGACAATATGCGGACGAAACATTTCCGTACCAAATGCATCACTCCAATCCTCGGTCATGTAAAGGAGCATTCGGTTCATTGCTTTTGTGGTCCAGTGAAGCGATTGAGATTTCACAACCTTACGGCTTCCTTCCTTCGACAATCTTTGACTACCTCGATTTATCCAATGGAGCTTATTGTCTTCATTTAATCAATGATCCAATCAAAAATCTGGATTAGAGTGAGTAACTCAGAGAATCCGCTTTTTAGTAAATATGACCACAGTTTTTACAACTCTTAGTTGTAACGAAAGAAATGGAAATCACGGTTCTCCAATCGATGCAACACCATGCATACTTTGTGGTGTTGCCACAAACTAATTTTTCGTAGTAAGAAAACTACATAACTAATTTTTCGTAGTCGAAAGTTGAAGTCTACTTTTGCTTGAGTGTTGACTCCTAATGGATGTCCAATCTCAACCTCTGTCACATGAAGAACGTAGCCTGGACGTGTTTGTCACATTACTTCGAAATTAGTTGCTTAATTTTGGTTAATTGCCTCTATAGAATGGGGAGATCCCTGTTTCAGCAGGGATGAACAGCAGAGGTACTACTAGGAAAGCCTTCTACTTTTCTACGTACCGACAGCCATCGAGGATGCTCTTCTTCTCCTTTTTTTCTCTCTTCTGAGATGAAAAACTTACCCATACCGCTGGTAACACACAACTCTTTGTCTTTCGAACTCAATATGTTGCAAACAAAACTGATTGGAAGTACTCGCATTTTGTCCACTCGTTCGACGCAGTTGGTAACTAGAATGGTTGTAGGAGAGACAGGACCTCGATCTTAAAAAGCAAACATAGGGCCGTTTTTTTCTCATATTGTACAATTAAGATGCAAATATCAATGCCAACTGAGCAGTTCTGTCAAATGATAACTAGTTTAACGCTGTCTATTTGTACACTATGCATCTAAGTTATTAATGAGGTGTGAAGTCCATCTGCCAATAGTTTCGCTAATCCATTCCATTTGCCACAAAGTTAGGGATCTTTTGCGCCAATATCAGGAATTCTTTCACTAGCTCCTCCCTACGTATGTTGGCATTAAGAGCTGCCATATAAGAGCATAACTTCCAATGCACTCTAGAAGAAATGTTTTACTTTTGGCCACTCAATTTTCACATCCGCCGTCACGGTCTCCTCCCCTTGCTTGATTTTGACCTTTCCCCTTTTGGTCAGAACTAACGCTTTTAAAGCAGTCGCTCATTCTTGATAAGTCTTGGAGAAATGATTTGTTCAATATTTCCTTGGAGACTTCGTTCCACTTCATTCTATGAAGAAAGAATTTTTTTCTGGTAGGATGGTAATATGCTCAATACTTTTGGACTACTCACAAAGCAAGTATAGTGACAACCTGAGAAGGAGAGGAACATCAACTCTGTAATCGAACTCTAACCTCACATTAAGGAGTACGGACACACCATTCTGTTTATCGATAAATGATGGTAAAAGAGGGTTGTCAGAAAGAGTACAGTGAGAATCTTGTAGCATTATCAAAAAATAGTGAATGTGATCTTCGTTATATGTTCTCAGAGCTAACCTTTGTAGTTAAGTTAAAAGTTGTTAATTGCCGATATCTATCAAAGTTAACTTGCAATAGACTGTAAACAAGAGTTACAAACTATTATCCTGCAGTCCCGAAAATGTAAATGAATCCCTGGGTAATGCCATTGGCGCAGGTGCAAGAAATTAAACATGTAACATTCGGCAATGTGCAAATTTATCCTTGGACTTTCAAAAATAAGATCAAAATAATATTTGACATTACAGTGGTCATTCGGGTAGCAAAAAAGGAGAATCCTTGAGGATTAAATGGCATGACATGAAATGAAGGGTACGTAACTGAACATCCAAGAGTTTTTTTTTTCAATTTTCTGTTGTTCTTTGAAGCTTCACGATTTGAGGTTGTAATTAGCACAAAGACCGATCTAATTGTTTGCAGGATTAAAGTATCAACAAGTATTCTTGTACTATGTGCTGAATTCAGTCAGGGCAAGAGAATGAAACTGTGGGGTGCATGGAAGTCAAGAAGAAACTCTGACAAGTAAATTATATTTGCACACTTAGGTGGTTATATTTCGGTTATTTAGGAGACCATTCGTGTTGATTGTCCGGGGCCGCTTAAGCAAGTCTGTTCGCCAAAATTCACAGTAGGACAACATTTAAGCCATTCTGGCTTAAAGAATTATGTCCTCTTATCTGCTCAGAGATAAGTCTATTGTCGGTACAAAGTCGAGTCCAGAAATTTGCCCAAAATCCTCCTCAAAAAGCTCCTGTGTTGATCCAAAGCCAAGCCCAGAGATAAATTCAAAAACGTGCTCAGAGATAAGTCCTCTGAAAGTGTCGAGCCAGGATTTCTTATCCACAAATGGGAGTGGAATAAGGAGAAAAAAAAATTTGCCACCACCATAGAATTGGTTGTTGGACTTGTCTGGCATGACATTCGAAATCTCTGAAGCAGGCCTTATTCTGTTACCTTAAGGAAGCATACGAGCCAAAAATTAGCACAATTGGTCTAGAACTATCGGTCATTCTTCGGATAGGACACTGTCGTGGAATATTGTATGTGATTCAAGGTTCTGCCGTCTGAAATATAAGGGTCTGACCGGTGTTGTAGCTTGTTTCTATCAATATTTCTTTGGTGAAATTTACAAATGAATTACCAAATTGCCAAATATCGAAGTTTCAGCACATGGAGCTTTAAATTCTGCTCATCAGAATATTTTGTAATTGTGTGTATGATATTATTTTTACCAAGGAATCCTTCAAAATACTTCTTACCATAGTCCTAAAGGATCAATTTTCGGCATCAAATGAGCCATCGAGCTCAAATCATTAAAGAATCAGATATGGAGCTGCATCGGCCCCGAAAACACTTATTCAAGTGTCAGTGTCATCAGCTAGATTCGAACCCTGCATCTGTTGTAAAGAAGGTGTGTACTTCGTTTGCTACACAATTCGGAGAACACATTCCCGATCCTTATAAGTCAACCAAACATGAAACCGAACCTGAAATATGATTGGTGCCGTACTTAATCTGGAAACAGGCACGGAAGCCAGGTGGTTGTTTTGACGTATGTTGATGCCTATTTCATATGATTGTTTTACGTCTTTTTCATCGGTGGAAATTCTGCAGTTCGAACCGTTCAAGGTCATAATAGTTGGAAAACCTTGTGCAAACAAAAAGGAGAATTCCAGAAGACGTAAAGTAATTGCAAAACGAACTAGGATAGCTAGTCCCTATTTTACTGGAATAGACCATTGGCATTTTTATCTTTCATACCGAAGCAGTCGAAAGTGTTTTGTTTTTGTCTATGTTATATTTACTTAAGGCCAGAAATCCATTGAGTCTTTCGTTTGCTGATATATTTAGGGGAAGGATATACCTAAAAAATTATGAAAAAGTGCCAAATCGAAAATTTGGGAGCCTCAAAAGTTCGAATTTTCGACCCTTTTTTTCGACATATTTGATCCCAAATTTATTTATACCTTTCAAACTTTAGGTTTATCCTTCCGATAATGTTACTGAGAGTAATCTCCCAAAACATCATCGAAATCGGTCGATACCATATTGAGCTGAAACACGAGCAGTTTGAAAATCGTAGTTTCGAGGCTAATATTGATTATTTTGGGTTTTCCCTTGATCACTATATTCTTTGGGTATTATACTTTCAAAATATGTAAAAAGAAAAAAAATCGATTTTTTCAAAATTCTAAAGAGATTTGTGGCCTTAACAAACAAGACACCGAGAAAACAACTATGGTATGGTTTTTTTTTGTGCAATAATCTGTCATGCAGTCGAAAAGCGAGTCGAAGGTCAATGTGTGCACTTTAAGGAGGGATCAATTTCGCGATCCGTGCAAACAGGGCAAGATTGAGAAACACAATCCCTATTCTATAAAAAGATTCAGAGAGAAGTGTTCTTCCATCGATAAGCTTCCCTTCAATGTTGACGATATGAAGAAGAGCCATGAACTTCTTCAGAACAAGAAAATTGCAAGAGGGTGTGGATGCGAAGTGGGTGGGAAGTGTGAATTTCCGAAGATTTTCCTGCAGAAAGAATGGTTGGGTAGACCACCGGGCTCACACAATTGATTTAGGGCAGTTTTTGCTTTGTTATAGTTTTTGACTTCTTAGCTCCGGGGCTACAAAACTGTAGTATATGCACAGCTTTTTATTCCAGATTTCGATTCCTGTACTTGTGTATTTTATTTTGAGGTTAGGAAGCATTAGAGTTTTTGAAGGATTCATGGGCCTTGTTTAGTGGACCGCTGTTAGCATGATCCTTGTTTCACAGGCAATTATGCTAGCAATAATTGATGTTCCATTCATCTGAAGCATGGTGCATAATTTAGCTTCCCCAAATCATGTACTTAATTTGCTCCTATTATAAACAGAATGGATCCTGAACTAGTTTTTGATTTGATAAGTGGCTTAATAGTTTGTTAGTTAGGAAATTGTAACATTCATGCGGTAATTTAATTCTGACATAACATACATGAAAAAAGGACTTGAAACCACATGAAAAGGATCCATGAATAGGTTTATTAATCAAATACTCTTTCATTTCAACCCTTTGTCAATTAAACCGCATTTATGGTAATTATCATTGTTCCGACAATCAACAGTTATTAATATTATTCATAATCACTCTAACGCTTTTCATCGACAGCATTTCCTACTCAACCATCTACACTGGAATTCATTTTATCGAAATATCCTTTCGTTCATCACAATGTCATCTCTTTTCCTGTTTCCGCCGCCACTTCATCTCATTAGCAAAATATTATTTCATAAATAGCTGCAGGTGAAAATGCAGTGTTTTTCATCTCCACGCATCTCTACACACACGAACACACACATATACAATTTGTTTCAAGCTTTTCCAGCCAAATTCATTATCACCTCGTATGTACATACATACACATATGAATGCATGCATCCGGCGAAAACTTATTAAACAAGCTCCGTCACCGGCGTTGATATCGTTTTATATGGAACGAGTATATTTAATTCACAGCAAGGATTCTTTGTTGAGCAATTTAATTTCACGCCAAGATGCAAAAGGCGATTCGACGAAACCGTAGAAAATTGTTTGATCAGACTTGATCGTCCTGGCACGATGGCATGGTACGGGTAGGTAATGTAAATGAAGAAGTCAAAGGGTAATTAGGTTGCTTGCTTTGTGAGTTTTTCACTAGTGTGTATCCTTCTTGTCGTATCCGAGGGGGGAACATATTAACGCTAACAGAGTGTTTGTTTGAAATTATTAAAATACACTTGCAGCAGACTAGTTTGACATAGTTGGGCTACTTATTGCGCTGCATATACCAGACTAATTCAGTGCACGCGAAAATTCAAAAAGGAAAACTTTCCACCAAGCCAATTCACACCTATAGATTCTGATCATTTATAGACACATACGTCTATCTATTAGCACTTTTGAGGGAAAAACCCTCAAATGGAAATGTTTGCACCTGGCTAACTCTTCCAATTAATGAACAAACGCTCTTATTCGTGCTGTCTATCCTGGGAAAGCGTATTCAAAACAGGGAAGTGGACACCGACAACATTTTCCATCCAAACAAAGTTTAATATTTAATTTAATTACTTGAACGAGAGATATGAAATTTATACACAAAACCGTACACACTAGAATGATGAATTTGCTGGACGGACCTGTTGGATGATAGTCTACCTAGGTAAGGTTTCCCTTCCGCATCTGGTCGAGGAAACGAAAATTGTAAAGTTTTACATTTCGCAGAAAACGAGACATGGAGCTAAACATAAGCCAAAAGAAAAATAATCTTTCAAAGGCACGTATTGTATTCAACACGAATTTTTAACCCAGATGCTTATCATTGTGTCCTCTTTTGTCTATTATGTTCCCGGTGTGGATCATCATAACCTAAAAAGAAAATATGACCTGGTCAACCTCAACCTGGTCTCAGCTCTTTTGTTTCTTAACTGAATGACTCATTAAGGTATTATCTGTCCAATCTTCTTAAATTTTTCTTTCTCAGTATCTTTATGCACTTTAAGTGATGTACAGTTGTAATTTTTAATTGGTCTAACGAAATTAAAGCGTACTCTAGGGAAAGTGTTTTAATTTCGTTTTCCCGCTTTTGAGTTTCTCGGATTCCTGGTCAAGGTTAGATAGCAAAACAAAATTAATTACTTACTGAATTTTCAAAATTACACGGGAAAATTAAATTTTCCTTCATAGGTAGAGCCAAAAGCTGTAAACTGCTACCTTGATCACAAGAAGAGGAGTAAGGAAAGCCTCAACTAACGTAAAAGAAATGACAACTTATACCAGGAACATGGTATTCCTTTAAAAAATATCCAGAAATAAGTAAATCGATTCGGACATTCCTGAAATGTTATCCTTGAAATGGAATCAAAGCGTTTTCCACACTTCAGAATGCATCTTTGCGTAAAGATTCATTCTGAAATCGTATCTGGAAACGTAGCAAACAATTGACGGAGTAACAAATTTGTATCTTTGGGGCAAAAGAACAGCAGCAGTCCTAGCGGGTAGTAGTTAAGCCGATCAAAAGACTGAACGCACTGAAAGATATTTTCTTAGAAATGGCGGAACTGACTATCTCTTTCAGCTTAATCTTCTTAACCTCCTCATATTTCTAATAAATGACATAAGAGCTCAATTGATAATAGGCCACAAAATTCTGTGTCAAAACATCAAAGGATTAGACATTGAAGCGGATAACATCCGGTGAATATCCTTTGAAAAATTCATTTCCAAAACGATTTCTTCTAGATCGTCCAGGCCTAAATCAAATGCCTGGCTTAGCCGATTGAAATACGGGCTAAAAAACACAAAATATAAAAGGTATCGTCTTTTGAAAGTGTCTAGATTGTGACCTAAACATAACAAAATATAAAATAAACAATTCATAAATAGTAGGCCATTCAATTAGATTTCAGCACTTCAAAGGAATATGTATAAAAGCGGGTAACACCTGCCGAGCTTGCGGCGAAAACAGGATTGTTCAGAACAGTTTCTCCCAGATTTCCCGACCCTGAATCAAGCGCCTGGTTTAGCCGCTCAATTGACAGATCACAATATAATATCCACTGAAAGGTTTCGCTTCAAAAATGGCAAAACAGACGAGTAATTTGGCCTAACTTTAACAAAAATGAACCAAGCAATTCTCAAAAGAAGAGAGAAATGTCATAAGAGCTCAAGCCATAGCAGGCCACATAGTTGTGAGTCAAAACATCAAAGAAATAGGCATTCAAGGGAAAAGCACCTGCGAAGCTTGCGTTGAAATAAGGATTTTCCAGGACATTTTCTCTCGCATTATCCAAGCCTGAATCAAGCAACTGGTTAACGGATCAAAATGCAGACCAAAAAACTCAATAATTTCAAATTTCTGGTCATAGGAATGGCGAAACTGTCTAGTTTTTTGGCCTGACCGTCCCAGAACGTGAACCAAGCAACTCACAAAAATGATTGTTCAGGACGATTTCTTTCGGATTGTCCGAAACTGAATCATGTACTTGAACGGACCCGGATATCAGAACTGAAACGCCTACTGACTCAGGAATAGGGACTCTACTTGGTTTTTGTAAGGCATCTGAGTTGAAATTCCGGCAAAAATTTAACCATATTTCCGATGCTTAAACCAAATACGGGTCTCTGTTGTCTACGAGATTCGCCTTCTTTATGGTTTGTCCCAAATTAACGAATGCAAGCAAGTTTGAAATTTAGGTTTCAAACTCATGTTTATAAAGTTTTAACTTCTCTAAAGCTCAAAAAAATTGTGATCATACACAAGTTTCCACTTAATTTCACTCAACAGAGATTGAAGTCGAAGTGTTTAACGTGGACACCTACCGTGTTAGCCTAATTCCACGGTCGTAGACGGGTTTGAAACAATGTGTCAACCGCCACCCCCAATATCTGAAACAAGTTTCAGACTCCAATTTCATTTTAGCTATCTGAATTCCCGAATACAATTGGTCACCATTCTCTCCAGCCTTCGAAACCACAACCACCACGTTTCAGCCAACAATAGGCTCCAAACCATGTGGGGTGCTGACAGTAACCTGAGATGGGCGTCCTCCAACCCGTGGTTCAGAGGAGCCTCTGATCAGGTTGCGCTTTTGCTCAACAAAGAATGTTGGCAATTGAGTTTGATCCTTGGCCTTAATGAACAATCTTCGACGAACAAGCTTAACTTTGAAGACGTGTTAGTCCTTTCGTCAGATAGTCCTTTCGATCATTCTGTGTACCTATTTTGAAGTCATGTTTGGTTAAAATGCACTGGCTAGTCCTTTGATAAATTTGCTTGGGAATCTTCGAGAGAAAATCAAGGATTATGTAAAGCTAGAGGTGGCTTTGATTAGGTGTCTGAAGTTTACATCGTTGTCAATGCAGCGATCTCCAATTTTTGAATATTTTTTGATGATTTAACTTAACATTTTTCGTGTTTTATATTCGCATTTTTGAATTTTCTTATCTGCTATCAGATTTTCATTACAGGTTAATTATCTTCCAAAGGCAAATAATGAAAAAATTTGGCAGTGTTGCATTTGTGGTGTTCATATGTTTGTTCTTCGCGCCTATTGCAGTTTGACCATGAAAGTTTAAGCCATCAAATTTTTAAGAGCAACTTGTAGAATTGAAAGAAATTAATGAAATTTATTGAATTCATTTAAATTAAATTCAATTCTGAGGACAATTTGTAGAGATAGTGGAACGAAATCGAAAAGTTTTACGTGGGTTTCTACCTGGAGCTCTTAGCATGACGGCTATTATTGACGTGGTTGAGTTAAGCACCAACTGAAACGTGTCTTCTCGAGGTACAGGTCTCAGACGTTACTCATCTAGCACAACTTAAACAACTTTCCAATACTCCCAAAAACACAACGCCTACGTTTCAGCCAAAGGTGAGGAACAACCTGTCGTAGGGTTCCATTTCTCCGATTACAGATCCAAGATGGGTATTTAACACTCATCGAAAGGAATAAAACAAGAGTGCTTTCAGCCAAAGAACTTCTTCTATTAGGTTCCTTACGCAAGGCCATCGAAGCTTTCTTGGTTTCAGGACAAGGCTTACTGATCGTAACCCGAAAAGTATTTCATCTTGATGAGTATATGATCCATCTGCGACAACCTACTATCAAAAGTACGTCCTAAATACGGTGAGTGATTGATTAACGAACAATTTAGTTTGCAAGCAAATCGGACAGCGAACAATTTTACAAACGGTTTTGTGTTCGTACAACGAAAACATATTCGGATAACGAACTAAACGAATTCTAACGAACACTTCTCGGTTTTCGGAGTATAATGTGTAAAGAACACAAGTGCGATGCTACCGTGAACAACATCACGTAGGCCCCACTGCCTCCGTGATATGGTTTCGGCTTCCGGCGTTATTACATACCGCAGCGTAGTTAGTGTGCGCCGAAACTTTGCCAAATGTGTACGCTAGTTGGTTTCGGTTCCTCTAAATTTTCGTACGTTCATTGTCAAGCCTTTATACAAAAAATTTTAAATCTGACAATATTATCGGTCCCAAGAAGTGTGGAATATCAATAACTGTGCTCGCCGTGAAAATCAAGCAAGAGATGACAGACAAGGTAAAAAGTGGACAGAAAATAGCTGATGTTGCGAGACAGTATGGTTTGACAGGCCTACAGTATACACAACCTTAGCTTAAAAAGATATCGACAAGACGCAAGCAATTAAAGGAGTAAATCACATCTGCGAAGCAAAGAAGTGCTATGCATGATAAAAAGGAGGGGTTGCGTTTAGTTTAGGTAAATAATCGGGAAATAAAAAGAGATGTAACTAGTATGGCTATCATTCAAGAGAATGCTAGAGAAATTTTTGAGGAAAATGTACACTCGCGCGCTGTTTTGTCGGTGTTTAGAAGCATGCTCATTCTCCCCAGCTATGACTTTAAAAACGTTTTGGTAAGAAAAGTTGGACATTCTGAAAATTTTTTGTATCATTCAAAACGCGTGGTCAGAAGTCACGCAGCGCCAGTTGATTTCTGCTTGGCGAAAGCTGTGGCATCCGTCGTTTAAGAGAACGGAGTTAATCAGGGAGACATCCTTGAGATTATGAATGGAATTTTGACAGGTGTTAAAGATCTGGAATTGGAAGTTAACGAGGATAATATAGAGGAGCTCACAATGGAACATGAAGATGAACTGACAAGAAAAGAACTCCTAGCTCCAAAGCTTGAACGAAGAACACAAAGACACATTGTTAAATGTGTCTCCTTCTGAACAAGAGAAAGACGAAAGAGTACAAATGCCAACATCTGCCATTAAACATCTTTTGGAGGAGTAAAAGGGAGTCAAAGCAATGGTTTAAGAACGGCCCCAAATCAAACAGATATCAGTAGGGTTAGTACGACAATGTCATTAATCCTTTTCGGAAAAATCTGAAAAAGGGAATCAAAATTGTCCGAACGACCAAATCGAAAATCGAACGTGCACAATCGCAATTGGACCCGTTCCTTAACGCCCCATAACCAAAAATGAAAAGGGACTGATGACTATGTATGACTTTATATATGTGTTAGTTTTTCATAAACATGATAAGAAATTATAACTGTTTTCCTTTTCGTTCAATTTTTCTCCTTATTTTTTAATTTAATTTTTAGGTTCTCCGGAACGAATTAATCGATTTCACACAAAAATTTATGGTAAATATGATCGGATAACGTACAATTTGGATAGCGAACATAGTTTTGTACCAGAATATGTTGGTTAACCAATCACTCCCTTGTTCGTTTATATGAGGCTCAGTCAAGTTTGTCAGTATCTGTCGTCTGTTTCGTGGGATCGAAATTGTCTGGGATTAAATTGAAATAAGATTAATGTTTCTGAAACAAGTAAAAGTATTAGTACTCTGGTGTTCTTCTCTATCAAAATTTTTAAACTTTTGAAGTTTGTGCCAATCGCAAGGAGTGCGATTAGAGCACATGAACAATTCACACCGCATAATGTAAGGAATTTAAGTGTTATGCATATGTGTCGGTGACCGTTATAGTCCGATGACGGGCATTGAAAATTTGACACCTGTTTGCCTTATAAAAGAGGCTATTTTTTGTGCCTACTGATGAATCGTGATGTTCTCAAAATACCAACATTGAACGTCACACATAAGGTTTCAACCTGGGGGTCAACACTTGTAGCGCTGATTATTATAGTGATGGCTGTCTTACTCGACATCTAAGTGATTGATTTGAAAAGATATGCAATCTACCTATGTCTTACAACTCTTGAGAAATGCTAACAAAAATCCACTTCATTTTATTCATGAAACAAATCATATGCTTGAATATTCTCAGCTCAGTTTAACGAATTTTAAGGTGAACGTGACCTTATAAGTTTTAATAGTGTTCCCACTATATTCCATATGGGACCACATGATTGCGTCTTCAATTTCTATATCTGATCCATGCAAAATTGACATATATAGTTATTGAGAAAGCGACAGCTTCACCACACCCAAAAATTGTAATAAAAGTAAAATTTGGAACAGTGAAACGTTCGACTATCAAATAAATATTTAATGAATTCGACCAGAAAAAAGTGCAAGTTAGTATGGAAAAAATAATTCGGAGCTGTCGCTTAGAATTTTTCGCTTGCAATCTTTGATGTTCAGACCATATTGAAAAAAAATAGATAATTCTGTAAAAAAACCTTCATCAAGATTTCTACATCAGTATTTCGGTTGACAAATGACCAGCAAACTAAAACTGCAACTAAAATTGCACAATTTTGGTTTATGTGCAATTTCTCTTATGCAAAGTCAATTCACACTTGCATTCAACATCAGTTGCAAATATTTAATCTTGAAGTTTACCCCAAAAACAACCACGAGCAATGTATCTTTTTCTATTGCGAAAGATACATCTCTCCGGAAGCTGCTAGATACATATCAACAACCAACAAAAAAGCTTGGGCTTACGACATTCATAAATGAATAACAATTTTACTATTTCGCGGATATTGAACTGTGCGTCCTAACTTGTTCAAATCGAGTATAGACCCAGCAATGGAAAAAAAACCATAAAAAAGTGCAAAAGAAAATTTACGATTGATCACCACATATTTACACTAAAATTCCAACTAAAAGTGGGCATATGATGGATTTAAAGTATCCAAGAGCTGCAGCCTCAAATAGCAAATTTTTTTCTTAGCATTTCCGATGTTGAGTGCGTCCATTGGAAGAAATGAACAACAACAACTACAACGCCAACAAAAAAACGGAAAGAAAAGATTAAATCTTTAACCTTGTTGGAGCTCACCTGCTTTAAGCTCACCTCAAAGATTATCATAATGGTTGGAACGGTCAAAATTATTTACACATATGTGTATCTTCGCTTGTCTTGCGTATCATACGTGAATCGAGTTGGAGATTTGACCAAAATTTATCTTTTTATCTTTGGATTTGCTTCTCTCTTCATTTTTATTTTTTTTATTCTTCTTCTTGACTTTTCTTGAAGATGATTTTTGTGGTCGTGCGTTGCCATGTATGAAATTTTTGTGGTGATCTATTTATTTACTGTTAATCCAGGATTTATTTTTTTAGTTTGAAACATAAGAAAGAGATTTAAACACGACTAACGTTAACATTTCCGAGTTTTTTACGAACCATGCGTGCTGAAATTTTCGAGGAAATATGAGGAGCAACCAAATTTTATCAAAAAAAAAAAACAAAACTGAATTTTTGATCAAAAATCGAAATAGCCAATTTTTATCAAAAATTTAAAAACGGCTATGAGTAATCATGAACTTAATTGGATCCTGTTTGAATACAGGATTGAGCCATTATACCCGAATGCCATTCATTAGTCACTATCCTAAGAAAGACATCTCTAATGAGCATCATATTAAAAGGGTTGGGGGTAAGCATCAGGAAGAGGCTGACTATCTATCTTCAAACGGACCACCTCAAGATTCCCATGGAAAAAGTGGTCTCTTCCAGTAAGAAAGACAATGTTGTAAACTGAACCATAAGCCGGTTTTTAAGACTCCTTAAAGAATATTTCCTCCGAGAAGGGAATGGTGTAGGTTTTCATCTCATATTTTCCTTTCATAAGCAGAACGGGAACCGGAATACTAAACCCAAGCTTCGAACTCTACTCAAACTAGAATCCCATAGGTTTCCAGTCGGAACTTTGGTAATGAAAGCAGTCAAAGAAATAGCAAGCACGATCCTTAAGATATAACAACACATCCCCTTAGATTCCAAATCAGCATTTCAGATGCTTGTCTGTAGTATCGTTGCCCCATAAGTAGTGCAATCCCGCAGACAGGCACTCGAAATTGTTGCCATCCGGAGGGAAGTAAAACTAAAGTGGTTCCTGGAAGTGGTCTGAGGGCCTCTAGTGACAGTGAAAAGAGATTCGGATGACGCCCTGTTGAAAGAGATAGATTCGTCAGATTCGGCCAGCCTGACTTTCGTCTCAGCTAGTACGGGGAAGTCACGTTTTAAGGCGTCTCCTATTTCGGGCAGATTCGTAACGCAGTCAATGTCTCTGATTTCCAGTGTGGTCTTGGGCACGAGCGAGGCTACAGTTGCCTTCTTTCCAAGGACTCTTTTGACTGCATCACGGAACGCGTTTTTATTATTTGCACCGGATCCGAACTTAACAAGTAGATTCCCCGACCGAGTTTGCCGTACAGCTTTTATTGCAGTTTGTATGTCGTCGGGTTTTACCGCTCCCTTGATTTCTCGCAGGACATCCGCATAGGATCTACCGTCGATGGGTTTAACCAGCAGTGTCTGCCCAATAGTTTTCGACGCTTCCTAATCTTTGGGTCTTCTCTTGGTCTTCTAATCTCTTGGGTTTTCTGCGATGATTCATTGCATTTCGGTTCCTCTGTAGGTTTATCGGTTTTGAACTTTAGGTCCGCATTTTTAGCTGCCTCCTTGGCAGCTTTGGATAGTGTCGTCTGAAAACCCTCCTCAATCGTGATTTGATCGTTCGGCGTCCTGTCCTCGTCCTTCCTCCGTTTATCCCGATCCACTTTGATTGGGCTGCAGGCCAACCTTTTGGTGGCAGCCGTAATCGGGACGACTTCTGCGGTGTCAAATGAATTAACATGTTGCTCTTCCTCTGCGTTTAGCCACATGCGTCTATAGTGACCTATTCGGATTAGGAGGTCTTCCAACTCAATAACTCCGTTTTTAACCTCCTTGCTAAGGTTCGTTTGTGCATTGCATGTGGCAGTGATGCTTTTAATAACCCTTTCTGCTTTACGGTATAGCCGCTCTTCCTCTGCACGATCCATGATAATCGAAGTGCTCGGTGTCTGCCGTGCAGGGATTTTTTTATTTGTGTCCCGTGCTTCAGTCACGTCGGTGATGATGGCAACAATCATAGGTTTCTCAACCGTTTCGCCTTTCTCTACCGTGTGTTTGTCTCTTCCAGGTTGCGAGAGTCTCTGTTCTTCTTTTGTTGGTCACTCTGGTGTGCGCATGGTTTTCCTGCTACGCCCGAATGCAGTTAGAATCCCTGGTTGTACCAGATTATCCAATTTTCGTCCATCCGTTTTCGAATGTTTCTGTTTCTGTTCCGACATTTTTTTTTGTATATAATTTCTTTGCTATCATTTCTTATGGGTCCACCCTCAGAGCTGCTATCTCCGCTCGTGTGTGTAGTCGCCTTAATGGTCCCATGGTTATCTAAGCTAAGCAGGGAGAACATGCAAGGGTTGCCACCAGCCCTTATGGGGACAGATGCACAGAGCCAGACCGGCGCTAATCGGGAGGTCGTCTCAACCGAGCCTACACCACCAACTGCGAACTTCGAAAGTACTCCGAGTCTTGCCAAGATTTTACTGGGACGGAGACGGTATGATCGTTAGATTTGAGCCGTTCACACTCGAGATGTACTCGTTTTAGAATCAAAGTTAACGACTGTAGGATAATCGGAACATATTGGAAGCTTCCTGGCAAAACGATGACCCAAGATTTCATGTCAGGAACAGGAATAATGAAGAAAGCTGATGCTATTGCTTACAGGAATCTTTGACAGGCAAACCTCCGGAACAGCAAACGTAGAATATGGCAGCCAAATGATGGCTCTTACTACGCCTGCCGAAAAGAAGAAGCCAGTAAAAAGTTTGGAACAATTCCTTTTGTGCAAGCCTGGCAAGCGCCAAAATTTCCTGTGGGTTTTGCAAGACACGAAACCGACCATCAGCAAAAACTGAATCATATACGGGGACTAAAAGGCCCACGTAGGTCTATGACAGATCCTACAGTGGACCGTTGAAACAAAACAAAATCTCTCTTCTAACAAGTCATTGTCTAGTTTTGTTGGTGAAATGAGACCTGCTGAATGACTTAGGTCCATTCTAGGATCGTAGCGATAATCATTGACAGTACAAATGTGTCAAATATTCTGTTGAAGTATTTAGTTTTGAACACGTGACATTATGTGAGAGAGATATTGAGAAATTAACTGCGCCCGACGGAACGTTAGAACGGCATCTGCAAAATTTCGTTAGTTAGTGAGTTTATATTAAGTGGGAACGCTACAACGTAGTAGCTCCATTCTGCAAAAGGGTTACGTGTCCCTTCTAAATACAGAGGAGAAACATTTATATAGGTTCAAATTGGGACGTTATGACGGCAACAACTCTGGAAAAGTGACACAGACTCACTGTATGGCAACAATTCTATATGAATTAAAAGTACGGCATATTTTCTACGCGATGTGTCAAAGACCTAAAGCAGTGACACAATCCAGGCCATGTAGACGATAGCTGCCAGATGCCAGTAGAAATATCTGTGTCGTACAATCTTCATCAACTAGGTATGGAAATAAGCTTCCGCTGTTGGTAGACAGATGTCCTCCTAGATATTATTTTAGTGTCGGCTGTGGTTGTGTTCTTGGAATTGGAAGTTGTATGCGTAGGATTACGAATTCAGTAGTCAACATTCCTTCAAAGCGTGAAAATCGTTTTTTTTTCTCGTGTTGCAAATGTCGACTTTCATACCGAGAAACGTGCATTTGCGGAAAGTCGTAGTTTATTATTTCATTCTCAAGAAAAGTGCTGCGGAAACTTATCGTATAATGCACGATGTTTACGGTGTTCGTGTTCCCTCTGAGACGACTTGCAGAGAGTTGTTTCAGTGTTTTAAAAATGGTGATTTTGACGTAACTGATAAAGATCCTGACGGGGCACCGTAAAAGATTGAAGATTCACAACTACGGGAATTGTTGGATGAAGATTCAAGTCGAAGCCTGAAAGAATTGTCGCAGAAGTTAAATGTTGACAGATCTACCGTCGGTCAGTGCTTGCACACAGGAATGATCGTAAAAGCTGGGACTTGGGTGCCGCAGTAACTGAGGGAGGGGCACATACAACGGCGTTTGGTGACGTGCGGGATGCTTCTTCAACGATAAAAAAGAAAGGGTTTCATGCATCAAGTTGTGACAGGCGATGAGAAATGGATGAACTACGACAACCCTGAGTGACCAAAATATTGGGTAATGCCAGGTGCACCAAGTGCATCGACGCCATAACGGAATATTCACGCGTCCAAGGTCATGTTGGACATCTAGTGGGACCACAGTGGCATCATCTATTACAAACTCCTGAAACCATCTGAAACAATCACTGGGGATGTGTACCGACGGCAACTTATCCGTCAGAATTGAGCTCTGGAGTAAAAATGTAAGTAAACGTAAGTAAGTAATATAAGTATAAGTAAAGTAAGTAAAAACGGCCTGACTGGAATTACAGACATGACAAGCTGATTTTGCTGCATGACAATTTAAGGCCATACATAGCCAAGCCGGTTAAAAAAAATTTGGAAGGTGTGAATCGGGAAATATCTACCCACCCACCGTATTTCCCAGACATTGCTCTTTCGGAGGTCCATTTGTTCAGCTCTATGCAATTAGCACTCACTGGAGACCGATTCACTTCCTATGAAGGCATCAAAAATAGCTCGATGACTGGATCGAATGGAAGTATGAAGATTTTTTTCCATACAGAAAACCATCTTCTACCAGAAAGAATGGTTGAAATGGTGCATACTTTGAAGGACGTGACTGCATTTTACTAAATAAGGGTTGAACTCTGGAACGAATCCCATTCATGGAAGCGATTTCGACCCTTCATCAAAAACAAAAACTAAGAAGGATCAAAATCGACGATCTATGCTTAATATTCACTGCGGTTGGTAAATATAATGCACGTGCTTTCTAATGTACAAACATTGATGCGAAGATGTGATTGTCAGATGGCACCAAGTATAAAGAGTTAGGCAGATACAGAAGAATGTCTCATCCAACCAATTTCATTGTGTCTTTCACTGGTTGTGATGTATCACGTAAGGGTCCGCTGATCGTTTCCTGTGACGCATTTGATGTTTCTGCTAACTGCGATTGAGGTTGAGTTGGGTCACCATCCAATAACTCCTACAATTGAGAACGAGCTGAAGATGGCTGTATACAGCCGAAAAGCGTCGTCTAAACCCACGAAGCAAGGCCCAGCGGACCCAAGCTACCCAGATTCCTACAATTCCTTCTATTCGCATTTTTGTAGTCTAGAAGAGCGCTCACTGTCTTTCACATTGAAATTACCACTTTAGATTATCAAAACCATGTCTGAGAAGTCCCAATTGATGGAACCTTTTCACCATATGTTTTAACTAGCAAACTATGACTTTCAATCTCCTTTTTTTTTGGTTTAACAAGAAAAGCAGTGTGTGCTGCAAATGCTCTTTTTCAGGCACAAGATTCGACACAATTGATCATCACGATAAAACAAACACGATTGATTTCGCGGTCTCAACTTGTGTGTGTTTTCAGCTAAATGTCAGACGGTCAAAATGGTGTATGTGTCAAATTAATACGTCATCTCTTAGTAAAACTGGGAAAAACATGCATACACCTATGAAATCGGGCATTTCGGCAACAAAATGGCAGCTTAACATATAGACAAATGAAGCTGAGACTGAAGTAATCCGCCAAAAAGAAGTAAAAATTGTATGTCATTCGGTACACAGTATTTTAAGTACAAAGTTCATTGTTATATTGTCGCATTATTATTCATTACTTTACTGCTTTTTCTGTTCACTTTTTATTGTTTGTCGTTTCGATGTTATGTCTGGATCTCAATACATACACTGTATCTTTTTGCATAGTAAGTATCTATCGAGGTGAAAGAAAAACAAACAATTGAACTTATATTTAGTATTTATAATTAAAGGAACCGTTCTTTTTTCAAGATAGTTCTCGTCGTTTTTCTAAGATTCTTATTAGAAATTGTCGACACTACAAAGTTTCCCTCCAAAAATGAATAAAACTTATCAAACTTACAAAATTGCTAAATTTCGAGAGTATCATCGTTAGACTCACTTAGAATGGCAGAAGTCGATGACAATTGAGGCTAAGTAAGTAGCATCTTTTCGTTTATGTTCCTTTTGTATGGACGTGATATTAACACTGAAGAGTAGAACTCAATTTTTCTTTACAAGTAGTGTTTCAATCAGCTAAAATCATTCATTTTTCGCATTTTTGCAACGGAAGAATGAATTGGAACCTGTAACGGAAATTCGGCCTGGAAAATTAAAGGCTATTGAAAATTTTAAGACTATGACGCGTTCGAAAATGAGTTTCATTGTTTGACTAGTTTGGTATGCGTATGGAAACAATCGGAACTAAACAAATATGGAACAAAAGTATTGTGCAATAAAATTGAACTCTTTGAAGGCTTTTCGCATGTTCATTTCCTAGTAAAGTTTCTCAAAAAAACACTTCTTTTTCAAGAAAAGTCTCAACTTCGGGGACGCTTGGAAAGTGTAAGCTTTCGCACCATAATTCTAACTTTCCACCAAAAAATAAATTTCCACGAAAACAACTGAGAATCGATTTTATTGACTTACAATTATCGCATCGCGTGTTGCCCACCAAGTTAGCCGGTAGCACTTAAGGTTTTCCCGCTGGAAAATCTATTCATGTTTGTAACAAGTTCAATATGCTACAACATAAACGGCTCTCGTAAGGCCAGGTCAAAATCCTGAAGCTCTTTAAATAAAAGGTAAAATTTACCTGGTTTAGATTCGAATGTGTACTATACAAGAGAGAGAATTACACAACCTAACGGCAGCTAAATATATGAAGAGATCAATTAGACTTGAAATACGTATGTGAACACACAAGACTCCTTCAGTGATTATTGTTCTCCATGTATTCAGGTTTAAGATTGTGGTCAAGCGTCTTAAATCATAAGTATTGTTGAAGATGTACCGCGTTTGGGGCAAATAAAAAACGGGCTGCTGGTTTTGAATTTCAACCAGTTGATAATTGTTAACATATTACAATACAAGAAGTTGAACATATATTAACGTACGCACAAGCTATGCTAGCGCCGCTAATTAAATGAAATTGTTTGGAAGATGAATTACAACCGATTAAGTTGTTTGAGTTTTTTTTCAGATTCTTATTATGAACTTTCTAGTTTCACTTGATTTCCAAAGTCATTTGTAGAATCATCAGCAGTAATGCTGGTATTAAGAAGTATGTTTGTAAGACGAAGTGGGTATAAAGACGAGAATTACATATGGAATTACTTTAGTGTGAAGAACGATTGATGTAATAATTATCTGATTATATTATATCGTTAGAATTTATGTTAGCGCAATCGGAAATCAATTAAAAGAGTTTAAGGCCTAGGAAAGCTACCATTTGACAGGATAACTCATTCGTGGCATACTGGACACCATATGTGGATCATGTTCCGAGGCCTCAAGAAGGGTTTTACACAGTATCACAGAGGGCCAGAGTAAATAAAACCAAAGCCGAAACCCATTTTTAAGATAGATTAAGAAAGTGATTATCTTAAAGAACTTATTATCGACAAGTTTAAAATATTTATTAGTGACGTGTGTGACCACTGTGTGGCTTCACAAAACTCTGTACTCGTGAAGGCATACTCTCATACAGTTTTCTTATGAGTTCTGGTGATAATTCATTGCATCATGTGTCCTCAATCATTTTCCGTAATTTCCGCATGTCGTTTGGTTTGTGACTTCGTAACTTTTGCTTCATAATGCCCCAAACCATCTCGATGGGGTTTAGGTCGGGGCTATTAGCTGGCTATGGTAGGGATGCAATCCCCAAAATATACTTGAAAACCTATTGAAAAGAAGAACATTCATTAAAGAAAAATCGTTTAAAAAATTGAAATCAATGGTGTATTTAAGAAAATGTCTACGCTGTTCTGACCGATTTCGATTGATGGCGCGGTGCGTGATCGTTTTGAAATATCACTGTCTCCATGTGCTCTGTTAAACCTTCAATGGTAGGTAAAACGGCCTTTTCAGTTATGTTCATGTACGCGGCTGAATTTGCAGTTATTTCTAGCAATACGATTTGTACAACATCTTGACTTGTTATCGCTCCCACATAGAACAGAGCATAACATACGATGAATGCTTAACAGTACGCTGGACGCATTCATCACTATAACCTTAATTTCTAGTACGAAGCACCAAGACACTCGAGTCCAAACCGATGAGATTAATTATGTTTTCATCAGAGAAAACAATACTGGCTCAATCATCTGCTGACCAACTTTCCTTCTCTTTACACCATTTTCAGCAGAACGCATTTTCACTGTAAGGATAGGGATTTTCGCATTCAAATGGTTGTCATTCAGAGGTGGCTTTACAGTTAAGAACGTTATGAACTATCATTTACTTTGTAGTAATTTCTGTGGCAGATTTAAAACGATTGCACAAACATAATATGACTATGTGTCGGTCTATGGTCAGGCAACAAACTTCCGGTTTTAAAATATTTTGCCGAAATCTCCTCACTGAACAAACTTCCCGTTTTAATATATTTTGCCCAAAATCTTCTCACTGATGACTCGTTGCACTTGATTTACTTTTAGAGACAGGAAAATTCGACAGATTTTGCTATTTATGGACAATCAATTCAATTTTCTGTTTTTCCCTTAACACAATCGTTTCCACAACACATTCACTTTCTTCACTGAACGATCTGCACACAGAATGATGCAATCGACTGCAATCTCGCTCTTTTTTGTGGATACATATAAAACTAACTTAATAAAACCTGTTGGATAACGCGTCTTATCAGCAATCAGCGTCTTATCAGAGGAACACTGAAACGCAAAAATCATCGGGCAAGGCTTTTTTTTCTGGAACGCAAGTGTACTATGTGAATGGGAAAACGAAAAATGATTACTTTAACTAACATTTTGGCATTGACAGTTTATGAATAAAGTTTTAAGGATGCGTTCATATAAAGATAAGAAATTGTTATGTCCCTCATGGAAATCTTTTTATCTATGCAGGTGTACATGGCTGAAGCATTAGATAAAACAATCAGATGATAAATTGTGTGGAAATTTCTTTTTAAGGAAAATAGATGGCCACGATTTGAAAAAACATAGGGGAGATAGAGAAAGAGAGATACATGTACTAGACATAGTACGCCAGCAGCATATGAAATACCTGCCGATCGTTTTAAACGAGTCTCGAATCGGCTGATAAATTTTGGCTGAAAAGGATGAATCTCTGCAGATGATCCTAGGGAAATTTAAACATTTTCACTCCAGACCTTATTAACCTTCTATATTTTTTTTTTTTGCTCGTGTTCGGCGAAAATAGGAAATATTATTGTTGAGCTAATGATAAGCCACCATGATAAGTTCGAAGGAGAAGAATAAAGCAGGAGCCTGATATTATATTTGTACAACAAATCAAAGAAGTTGTTGATGGAGCTCATTAATTAGCTTGCTCAACGATATTCAATACAAAATTAAATCATCAAATGATGTGTTGCCTTATTCTATTATATTCTAAGTAAACCAGCTAACAATGCATTCAAGGTATGAATGCTCGTTAATCCTAACTGGAACCCGAATAAATAATCTAATTCTTTACTGGTTTCCTGATTGGAATCCTTCCTGACTGAAAGAAAGAAGAAAATTACTTCTGCAGTAGAGAAAGAACTTGAGACTTAAGTTATACACTTAAAGAAAACACGACGTTTCAACAATAGAACATAAGTTAAGACAAGTTCAGTTGTTCCAGGACTACAAAGTGGTCTACCAATCATGAACACAGCAATAACTACAGCAAAATCAGAAAATTCTGTTTCTGTCCTTGTTAAAGCTGAGAAAAAAGATGTTATGTGCAGAACATTCCTCTTAAAAAATTGTTTATTTTGGGAATTGATAGTTACTGTGAGAGAAATGGGTTCGGAAGATGAGGGTGAACCGCATTGATCATTCAAACAAACACTGCACACTTTTTTACTCCACACCATAACTAGAATGTGTTACACAGCAACCATGATAATGTATCATAAACTTTCATCTCGAATGTAAACAATTCATTAAACAATTTTGTTTTCAATTATGCATAATAAAAAAAAATGGAAAATAAATGAAACATTGCCCCCAGCAAAGACACAAGATAAATTAATTTCTGAGCTGGTATAGTCCATAAAAAATGGACTTATGGATACATGCGACGCACTCAAGTTTGAATTGAATATTTAATTGTTACTAACAAACCGAGGTTCATAATTAAAATCAAAATATTAAAACAAAATACTGTTGCCTATGAATTTTAATTGAATTTGTCTTAATGGTTCGAAAGTCCGAATGCATTTGTGATTTATGATTTGTGTAGGCAGCAAAATCGCTTATTTACGGAAATATTTATATTAAATCGCCTTGTCGTTTTCTTTGACTTTGAATGATTGCGGTGAACATTTTCAATTAGACAGCTTGTTACTTTGCATAATACTTTCAATAATAAACAATTCAAAGTTTCTTATTTATGTTACACCTGACCATGAAATCACAGATACATTTGTCGGTCAAGTATCGTGTTTTGAACATGAACAATCTATCAGAAAAATAACAATTTCCTATATTTTAAGTTGATTTGATTCAAAACCTTTATAGATATCGTACACTTTCTTCCAATTTAAATAATATCCTTTTTGTAAATTGAATGATGATAACCTAACTTAAGCTCCCACAAAACAAATGACGCAATAATTTACCCAATAAAACACGAATCGCGTTATCTAATTCTATTGCAATTTTCCACTCAGAAAAGTGGGACAATGCATTTCCGAAATCTGTGTATCCTTTCTATCAGGAACGATCAAATACCAGGCAGAGAATCCAACTCCTTACGTGATCTGTAGTGCTCAGATCAGACAAGAACGAAGGAGCGGCATAAATTAACACTAGATTGTCCATGGAAGTCATTTTGCCTGCTTTTAAGTTTCAATTCGAAAAAAAATAAATTTATTAGGTGCCCAACCGCTGCTTTTCAAGAGATGGCTCCAGTAGTAAGTGCTAGTCGATTGTGACATAACCAAATCGTCATGGACCATGCTTAGACATATGGTAAACAAATCGCTTTGACACATAAGCGATTTTGTTTTTGTATCATATACTTTTGGTTGTGTAAAAATGTCGAATTTTGTGCCAAATAATCGTCATTTCCGGGAAGTGATGCTGTTTTTCTTTAAAACGGCAGCTGAAGCTCATCGAGAGCTGCAAAAAGTTTATGGAGATAATGTTGTACGTGAGGTAACGTGCCGTGATTTGTTCCGCCGCTTCAAAGACGGTGATTTTGACGTTGAAGTCCGTTCGCGTGAAGGAAGACCAAAAACCTTCGAAGACGCTGAATCGGAGGCATTGCTCGATGAAGATCCATGCCAAACGCAACAGGAGCTAGCTTCAGTATTAGGAGTCACCTGCCAAGCAATTACAAAGCGCGCTTGCGTGGGTAATGATTCAGAAGCAAAGAACTAGGGTTCCTTATGAATTGAAGCCAAGAGACGTTGAGCGCCGTTTTTTTGTTTGTGAACAACTGCTCCAGCGGCAAACAAGGAAAGGTGTTCTTCATCGCAACGTTACGGGTGATGAAAGTGGATTCATTATAGCAACCCGAAGACAAGAATATCATAGGGACTGTCCGGTCATGCTTCTACATCGTCGGCTCGTCCGAATATTCACACTGCGAAGGTTTTTCTGTGTATTTGTTGGGACCAGGGCGGTGTTACTTTTTATGCGCTATTGAAACCTAACGAAAAAATCACTGAGGAACGGTATCGAACTCAATTGATGCGATTGAGATAGCACTGCGCAAAAAGCGGCCACTATACGACCAGAGGCACGAAAAAGTCATTCTACAGCATGACAACGCTCGGCCTCATTTGCCAAACCCGTTGAAACCTACTTAGAAACGCTCAAATTGGAAGTTCTACCCCACCCGTCAAAGTCCCCAGATATTGCGCCCTCCGATTATCACTTATCCCGTTCGATGGCATATGGTCTGGGTAATCAGCAGTTCTACTCATATGAAGACATCTCAAAATGGCTTAATTCGTGGATAGCCTCAAAAGACGAACACTTCTACCGTGACGGTATTCGAGCTTTGCCAGAAAGATGGGAAAAAAGTGTGTCTCTAGCGTCGGGAAATATTTTGAATGATTCATTTTTATCCATTTGAAGATGATGTTGAAAAGAAGTGAGTTATTGGAAAAGCTAACGAACATAAGTCAAGAGTGTTCCTATAAAGAATCAGATTCATTTAATTCTGAACTATCATCTGGCGATGAAACGGATCATATTCAAAGCGGAACACCGGAAACCGAAGATAACGATGAAGAGTCGATCACCAATGATGAAAATATAATTGTCATCAATATGCCCAGGGAAGGTGTAGGGTGGCAAGTATGAAACTGAAACAGCTGCTAAATGGAACTATTTGGTCAAAATTTGTCGAAGGTGGTATTCCTGGAAGATTACCATCTACTTGTATTTTCAAGGGTATGAAAGGGCCAATAGCCAATATATATACGATTATTACTATTATTGTACTGGGGTTGACTTGCTGGAAAATAACATCGGTGAGAATCGGCCCTTAGCTCCCCACGTTTAGTACTATTGTTTACAGATGGTCCATCCTGTCGTCCTACAGAAACCAAGGAGTTCCTCCAGCTCTGTGGTCACCAAGTGCTCCAATTCTGTTACGTCAGTACACCTCAGCCAAGTAAGGCGTTTGTTGGCCAGACTCGGGCAATCTAGGAGGAAGTGTTTTGTACTTTCTTCCTCCGCGCCGCAAGCTCGTCAGGTGTTATTCGTTTGGATTCCTATTCGTTTAGCGTGTTGACCTAGAAGATTATGACCCAGTCATATTGCCACTAATGTTCTAACGCCATTTCTGTTCTTACTCAGACGTTGTTTTGTCCTCGTTTTATTAGGGTGAGGCCAAAGAGCTCGGCTTATCCTGCAGTCATTCCTGTCATTCCAAGCCGTATATGTCTCTTTTTACCGTTGCTAGTGGCACTTTAATTGTGTCTATTCTAGTCGGCTGATCCAGCTCACGCTGGCTCATCCACTCTTTCGTTTCCCTCTACACCACTGTGTCCAGGTACCCATGTAAGTTTAACATTTGTTTAACCGGGTTGTTGCGGTTTTAAGAGCTTGCTTACAATCCTGCACCAGTTGTGAAACAACGCGGTTAGAGGCAAGCGCCTGCAGCGCCGACTTACTGTCCGAGAATATTTGTATTCTTGCATTAAGGTTGTTTGTTGCCTTTTTTATTGCAGACACTTCCGACTGGAAAACTATGATGTGACTCTCCAGTTTATAACTTTGGTTGAGTTGCGGGTGATCTGGGCAAAGATTTCGGCGCCGCTTCCCTTATCCGTTTTGGAACCATCCAAAGATTAGTTTATAATTTCACTTCCAGATGCGAAATCCTGCACCGTTTTCCACGCTTCTCTGGTCGGAATGCTGATCTTGTATGGAATTGTTGTGTCCAATATCGGTTGAATTCTATCCAGCTCCCTTTTACCTGACGGGGCCATTTTCGCCATTTTTTCCAAAATGCAGGTAAATACTAAGTTTCAGTCTTTCTAGTGAGAATGACAGAATCTATGAGAGAACTTCATAACCAGGTTAAGCCTACTGTCTCTTTTTGAGGAGGCGTAGAGTTTACGACAGGATTGGAATGACTATCAGGACCAGGGAAATGTTTGTATTCAAGAGGTCAATTAACAGTTCGACCTCAACCAGGCGTTACCAGACAAAGAAGAACGTGATACAAAATGGCTGACAAGTGATTCTGCGAAATCAACAACAGAGGGAAGTGAAAATGTGGGAGAGAAAAACTGAGCAAACGGATCTGAAGCGGCTCGCGTAGGGTATGTCTGAATATCATAACAAACAGCATAAGAAACCATCAAAGATTATCCAAAGGAACGGAAATAGAATTAAAAAGGATCAATATTATTGGATTTAAACTGTGTACTATTGGAGTTGTTATTGAATATGAAAAAAATTAAACAAACTAACTTACAGGGCAAACATTCACATCATAAATAAAAAATAAATAAAAATATATGACGAAAAATCCGATACAAAGCAAAGCTTGTTATCCAATAATTTTTTTTTCAAAACGAGGAATTCTGTATACCCAATAAGTATGCTCTTATTTTGATGAATGACAAGGATAGAAACTGCAACTCTGCATAGAAATCGAGAGAAGTTCCTTGAAAAAAGATTTTGGTAAGTCTCCAAAACATACTCGATCAGGAGTCATTGTTCAGTCTATACTTGGCATCTTTTTTATTCCAATGCAGCCTTGTTACTCTGAGACCACATGAATTAGCATACGAATGGCCTCTGGATCCTATGAAAAATTCTATACGCTAGAAAGAAACCCCTAGTTCTGCATATAGACAGCCCAATAACTTCACTGTTTTCGCTTCAGGATACTCTGAAATTTAATCCTAACCGCCCGCCAGATTCTCATGTTAGCAAAGGTTATGTTTAGTGGGAAATTCATGATTTTTGTGATGCCAGAGGATTTAGAGGACAGGACTTTGTCTAAACAATTTTCACAGTTCGACAACGAGAAAAAATGGCCGGATGTTGTGACCCCAGGAAAATTTAAGGTGAAAATGACACAATAACCCATAATTTTCCAGGATATCAACTATAAAAGTGCACTAAACTTCCTTCTGTAGGAAGATAAGATAAAGACGTGAATAGAACACTCAAAACTTACTACCAACAAACTTTTTCATTTCCAGGACACTTCAGTATTGGGTAAGCCACAACTACTGCCGCGTTACTAAATATAACCGAGACAGACCACATTATGAAAGAAAACCTCGAAAACGATTTCAATGCGTTTTATGTTAATTTAAATCTGTTTGAAAATTTTCAGTATTCACTTTAATTCTGAGCCATAAGACACGTCTGAATAGGAAGAACACGGCAGTAAAAATTCAAAGTTATCCGCACTCCTGTTTCCAGTAAATCAGTACAGCCGGCACAAGATAAAAGCACAGAAATCAACAAAAAAAACTGCACCCTCACGTTTTCATGTTATTTCAATTAAATTAAGAACTCCAAATAATGCAACGAATAGAGATACAGGAGAGATACAGAGAGAGATGGCGATGAAACTTTCTATTCAGTTGTTCATTTATTAGTTAAATTCTCTCCTCAACGTACACGTAATTCTACGACTTCCTTTGGATTGTACGGTTGAATCCTTTTAATGTTTGTAAGAAGCCAAGAATATTAAGGCGAGATACTATTTAAAATACGTTTTTTTTTTGCGAGAATGTAATTAATTACGCATTGTTAAATATCTTTTGTTGGGTTTTGGGATTTTTACTTTTTGTGAGTAAAATCTCTTTAGAGTATTTTGGATTAAGGAGGAAAGCTTTGTGGAATGCGTTTTTTCCTTTATAAAAGCCAGAGAAAAATGTAGTCAGAACGAGATACTGTTTTCTCTGTTCAATACTATAGTTGTTGATAGATAAAAAGTAAAAAGTAAAGTGGGAAACATCGATATGATGTCGTGATCCAGAAAAAATAATTGATAAAGTTATTACACCAATGACAACAAGTAGTTGCTTCATAGCACTTATAACTTATAACGATAATAGGAACTATATCAAAATTAATAAAAGTTGAATACGCAAAAGAAAACGAAGCTTAAAATCTAGTCCACGATCAACAGTCTATAAGCAACAATACAAGTTGAAAACAACCATTAGAAAGAGACAGACAGCACTAAATCTCACAATAAAGTAAACTCAAGTATAAAAAAATCAAACAAAATTGATTAGATGGACAGCACGATTGATTCATTGGATTACAAATTGAATCTTCATCGTACCTTTGTTTAGTACCTGCTAGAGTGTCACTGCTGCAAGTGTTATTTGAACCAAGGACTTGCAGGAACTTAGGCGAGTGTGCTAGCCACAACATAATTCAACGGTCAATTATTGCAAAATTATTGGCGGGGATGCGCTAAAGATGACTCCAGAAAGCCAGAAAGTATTCTCAGAATATTCTAGGCGTGTCCGATGCATGTAAAAAGTGAGAATAAATGAAATATTCTCCGATTATGCTCAAATCAAGTGTAAAAATCTTCAAAGTGTGATTTATAATTGTAAATTTCTAAAAAAAGAAACATCTAAATTCGCACTCATCAACAAACACCAATGGTGCCAACTCCTAAGCATTACATCAATCAATCATCGCAAAAACCATGATCCTTACGCCTTTAATTTATTTCAGGTGAAAGTTTAAAGAGTCAATACCAATTTAGGTAACTTCAAATGCAGAAATCAATTAAACACACACACATGCTTACGTTGAACCTGAAAAACTAAAATTTTAAAGGCTCCATTGGCACTTAACAAGATTTATTTTAGTATCTAGTTAAAAAAGTTTTCATCAATTAGGCATTACAAATTGCATTAGCACGACCTGCTTGAAATTAGAGCGTGAAATTAACTAAAATTACTCTTGAGCATAATCTAATTAGCACGAAAAAGTAATTCAATTCAAAGCAGGCTTAAGTGATTTGTTATCTTTTTTTTTGAATATCAAAATTTAAGTACATGTAGTTTTGAAAGTATAATTGGATTATGTATGCTTTTTCCTTTAGAATTATAAATTCTACTGGACGCTACGAAAACCAAAAATTAATGAATAATTTTGTTTGATACTCATTGGATTGGAGAGAGTTGAATAAATTCAAACAGATTACAGGTACTTTGTGTACTATGTTTCAAAGTACCAAAAACAATGATTGCAATAGTTGAAAACTGTAAGATTTGTTATGCATCGGATTGGATGAGAAAGGACTAGAATCAGTGGCGTATATTTGGTCCAAATAAAGACAGTAAGTGGCTGGTGGGAGGTTTGCAACGCCGCAGAAGTGGTCTTTACAGCACAAAACTCATGGGCCAGCCATGCGACCCCTGGGACCATTTTCGTACCATAGTCTTGATTTGTCTTTCATATAACTTCCCATTAGTCCTTAATTTTGGCGCTTCTCCTGTGGGTTAGAGAAAATCTTTGTCAGACAGATGACAATGCAAACGAAAGTGATTAATGTGGAAGTGACATGTTCCCTGTACCCACCATTTACGCCCCAAACATAATTCAAATACTTTCTTAGGAAGTTCGAAGTGATACCTGATCGGCTTTCCATAAGAGTGTAGGTAGATTTATTCACCATTAACGTTCAAAATCAACCACCAGAAGAATGCTGACCGGTCACCTTCGATAGTCTGCAGACAGCTCGCCTATTCTCTCCACAAGGATTTAAATGTAAAGGCTCGGTGATATTTAACTAACCGACCCTTCAAATGAGAATGCGTCGTTTGCAATTCTGGTCAAAATGGAGAAATAATACTAGAATTTCACGGTATTACAAAGATAAGACAAAACAGTATCATTTTTCTTCAGGAGTATGACTGAAATACAGTCCCAAGTCACTGATAAGACAGGCAGACTTCCTGCTCAACGACACGTTTACCAATCACCGGCAAAGGAAGAGTCCTTCTCCTTTTTCTTGTGAAGCAGTATTTTTTCTTCTTCCCTAACTTTGGACAGGATTTCCTGTCCTATTAAGCAAAAAGTACGGGTTATACTTCTTTTGTGATACCAGCGGCATAAAGACAGGATGAGGTGTAGACCTAACCCACAAGGCAGCATCTGCATTAACTTCTTCCAGTACGAGATATAACTTAGAGAGTCAGCACAAATTTTGGCACCATTTAAGAGTGCTGATTCGACTGTGCTTTTTATCCAAACTAGTTTCTCCAGTTTTGACTTCGATGTTACAGATACCGCCTGACACTGAAATACTTCTCAGTTGGCCCTGTCCACGGTCGACTCGATTTGATTCTAAGGATTTACTTTAAATTCGATCATCACGCCAAGATAAATTATATCAATTTCGTGCAGCCTGATGGGAATGGTAAGAAGAAAGTCTTTTTATGTATTTACTCCAGGTTCAAATGTCACTGCTGACAGTGAAATGACGTTTACCTAGATAAACCTACCTGTGACAGCAATTACATGACATAGTGATCAAATTTGTTTTGATCGTATTACCAACGAAAACTCGTGAGGGCCATATTCGAAAGTGCTTTACTAGGCATTTAATTGTGCAGTGGTGGTAGGTTTCGCAACAACGGAACCCATCGTGTTCCTTTTTTTAGAGGATTGATCTCGGTGGTGCCAAGAGGATAGAGAATCTGGTTAATGAGAACACAACCAAGAACTCTTGTGTGGTTGAACGACATACATACAAGGTTCGTGGACCACGCAAACTCTCACCCTTAATCGAAAGCATGATTTGAGTGCTTAAGTGAGCACAAAATTGGAAAGCAACGCCCTCCAGGCTGCTTAATTTGCCCGCAGATCGAACCTGGTAGAGAATTTATATGCAAACAAAGGACGTTTTACGTTTTGGTTTTTCCATACTTTCTCATCTTGGTGCAGAGTAAATGGGCTCGGTCCAGAAGATAGAATTCAAGCGCAAATGCAGCTGTGGGTTAAACTTTCATCCTGTGATTCTAATTACAAAAAGGAGCATCTTTACATATCAGGACAGCTTATGACATCGCTTATTGGTTATGACATTGCTACTCGCTTATCAGGACAGGACTATATATCCTTTTCATCTGGAAACTATATCTCTTTGACCCAAACGCCTCATTTGTCGAGAAATTAGTGCCAAAAGGTTTCAGTCTTGGTGTTCAGCGACGGGGAAAGGTTTAGTTTTTTCCTGTACAAAACAGGAATGAAACGGCTACACGATGCATTATTTACCCTCATATCGCCCGCATGACGCTGCATGATTTGCTCGCATATCACGGATAATACATGACACACTATTCATTTGTGAAGAATAGGCGACGCCCATTTACTCTTTAATTTTTCCATACTTTCTCATCTTGGTGACAGAGTAGCTGAGATCGCTACATATAATTTAGGAGATAAGATCCCAAAAGCAACTGTTTGTGACACTAAGATCCAAAAATTTTGCTCACAAAAAAGGGCAGCTTCACACATCCATCAGGACATACTTAGTGTTTACCTAAATCCCTTTTCTATTCATCCTTTACAACTGCAAAGTATTTCTCTCTAATCAGAACGAACCAATTTCCAGAAACGAGAGGTCCAATTCGATGTAATTTGATGTGTCCAAAAATTTTGTGCTAGGATGTCAGTGAGGAAGAAGGTGTTTAATTGGTGGTCTATTTGGTTCCCACCATTATAAGTCCAATATCTAACGTCTCCTCCTTACCACCAAAAAATTGTAATAGAATCAGTATTTTCAACTGTCAAAAACTTAACTCTAACATTAAAAAAGTTTTGACAAGCCTTCTTCGTTTTTTGAATCGAAAATATTCCAAAAATAATGTATCCTGATTTCATTTGACATTCAGTATTGGCACAATACATGCACAGATTTTACGTCGTCTTACGATGGATACAGGATTATAAGTCAAAATAAATTAAAGCCTGAAAACTAATTATTTCTACCCATCAGGATAGGACAATTTTTTGAGTATATAAACCTATATGGAGATGTTTTTCTACATTCAGGAAAATTCTTCCCAGAACTGAAGGAAATATAATACCAGAAAAACACGTTGTAAAGTGCGTTAAAAAAGTTTTCACAACAATTTGGCGATCAGTTATAGACATATAACAAACGTCCTGACAGCTAATCAGCTGATTCGACACTTACATGGTGAAACATTTAATCATGAAAATGGTTCTCCGTTAAAGTCCTAACATGAAAAGAACAAGTGGATACTTCATGCAAAAGGCACAAGGAATTATCTATCGGAGAATGTTTAGAGCTTCTTAGAATAATCAAAGATAAAAAGAACGAAAATTCCTTTGGAGCGACAGTGTCCAAGAGCATGACTGAACAAGATGCAAGGAAATTCCTATACTTGTGAGGATCACGATTCCTCAAAGACAAAGTAGTCTTGTTAGTTTAGTAGTTTCTTATTCTGTGATGAACATCCTTGTATTTCATTTGTCGTATAATGTTGGGCCATTTTATTACATATGATCTTCTTGCAGGTGAAATGCTTCATGACTGTCGAGACTCCTAGGTCTTGCCATGAGGTTTACCTAAAAAGTGAGGAACACTTGGCTACGAACCAGAAAATCAACGGAAATCGAATCCCTGGAATTCGTCTGTAGGTACTGGCATCTCCATTCGTTCTTGGAACAGCTTGACCGCATGTTTTACGCTGCTATATTCAAAAGAAAGTGAACGAATGAAAATCTCTGCCCAAGAGCATGGTTTTATTTTTGAAATGAGATTGAAGAACTTGAGCTGTCAACGTTTCTCTTATCACCAAACACAACTTCTCAGACTTTCCAGACCCGGATTCTCTAGACAACTCCCCAGGCAACCACCCAGACCCAGACAAGCACAACAGAACCCAAAACCCAGCCCGTTTGTTCAGCAATTATTTATGTTCGGTTTTCTGATACACTTAAATAGGCAAATAAAGGAAAAGAAAACAGAAAAAAGAAAAAAAATAGGAAAAAATGGTTTCATCACAATACAGTGTTCGTTTTTCGCTTTTAATTTATCAATCCCCTACGAACTCGTCGATTTACTTGTAGAGTACGGGCTTGGTTTCTTTTGAACACTAACTAACGCCACTAACGCCAGATTATTGTCGTTCATAATTTTCCGGGAAATTCGAAGCAAATGAGAATCTGACGGCACAGGATCTGAAAGGTTTGGTTGGTGCTGGAGAGTTTCCAATTGAAGCCAATTGAAGTAGTTTGCACACCATCTGTTAGATGGTGTGCGGTCTAGCATAGATGAAAAATTAATCGTTTCCGATTGTTCGAAATCTGACGTTTTCCTTAAAACGCCAAATCGAGGCTAGTGTGTTATAAACAATACTTTTTTGAAGTGATTTGATGCGGTCGTTGCCGACTGTAGCTCATTTTTCACTTTGAGTAGCTCAAAGTGGAAATTTTACTTGTTATCTGACATAAAACAAAGATAAGTCTGAATTGAATTTCAGCCATATATTGTGACCCGTTATGCTATTGCTCTGGTGCTAGACCAGCTTTTTCTGCAGAACAAACTACCTTTACCATTCAATCCAAAAAAATGTCTTTATTGTACACAGTCGTGCCATAAGTTCTGTCCCTCTTATAAGTGCGTCATGAAAAAATATTTTAAATAGTGCTGTTTAGTTTGCTTAGATGATAAAGCTTTAGAAATTCGTTGAGTATTACAAACAAGTCATTTCAACACAATACGTCTAACAGTAAACATGGAGTGGGGTATTAAAGAGAATCGTATTGCAGTGATCGCGTTACACAAGTGTAAGAAAACACCTAAGGAGATTTTGGACATCTTAAAACCTTTAAAAATAACTTCAAAATTTGTTGATCGCTCTATAAAGCGATACAATGAGACGTCCTCTTCCGATGATAGACCAAGAAGTGGTCGCCCACGTGTCACAAGAACGAAAGCAGCCATTAAAGCTGTAGCTGAGAGAATTCGCAGAAATCCTCTCCGCCAGCAAAAAATCATGGCACGGGAGATGAAAATCCCGCGAAGGACCATGTCTTGCATCATAAAGGAAGACCTTGGGCTTGGTGCTTATCAAAGAACTACCGGTCAGCGTTTGACAGCGGCTGTACGTCACATCAGGGCAACAAGATCAAAAAAGTTATTCGAACGACACGCAAGTGGTAGTTACCGCCAAATTCTGTTTACGGATGAAAAAATTTTCACTGTGGAAGAGAAATTTACTCGTCAAAATGACAGAGTTTACGCTCACAGCTCTCGAGAAGCTGCTGAGAAAATTTCAAAAGTAGAAAGAGGACATCACCCAGCATCTGTGATGGTTTGGTGGGGAGTGGCGTACGATGACGTTACTCGCTTGCATTTCTGTGAACAGGGGGTCAAAACTCGGGCAGCTAATTACGAAAATGACATTTTAGAACAGGTAGTTAAGCCGTTAAGTGATACCATGTTCGCGAGAAAGCATTGAATATTTCAGTAAGATTCAGCACCCGCACACAAGGCTAAGACAACACAGCGTTGGCTGGCAGATAATTTACCGGAGTTTATTGCTGCTGAAGATTGGCCTTCGGGAAGCCCAGACCTAAACCCTTTGGATTACCGTTTATGGAACATTTTAGAGAAGAACCTCATCGAAATATTGAGGCATTAAAAACTGATTTGGTGAAAACAGCAGCCTTGATACCTTTAGAAGTGGTGCGTGCAGCGATAGACGAGTGGCCGGACCGTTTAAAAAAGTGTGTGAAAGCAAAAGGTGGACATTTTGAATAATTTTTATATTTTTACAATTGTTTAGTAAGTGTTAAATAAAATGAGCACACATCCTTGTATTTTATTCATTTTGCCTTTAAATTAGACGCATTTACATTAGGGACAGAATTTATGGCACGACTGTGTAGCATATGAGAAGAGAAACCGTCACGACACTCATGTACCGAGCCTACCAACTTCATCAATCTCGATAGAACAATCAAATTTTAGCATCTCAGCAATTTATAATCATTCCCAAGTTGAAGTTCCCTGGTTTTTTACCGCTGAAGCAGACACTATATCGTCATCATTACTAGAAAGCCGTCCTGACAAGGTTTGTTCTTCAAATTGAAATCAACATTTGAAAGAAAACTAATTTTAATTCTGAAAGTACTTTCTTATCTGTCTGGAAAGCAGTAGTAATGGAGTCATATATGCTTTGAATGTATTTTCGGCGTACACTACCACCATTTGTGGTCTCCAGAAGTTCGTTTGGTCTCGATTTAAGAAGGTTCTCTCCTGTAATCTTTCATACAAACTAATTTGTCCGAATGGTATCTGAACGTAAAATAACACAATAACATATTGTTACGAGTTCGAATAAGGTTACACGTCACTGTAGCTGTCAAAATACATTGCTATGACACAATGCGAGTTAAAACAATAATCACAATAAATACATGGATCATTCTCGAAGAAGACAAAGTCTTTATGTAAATGCATTGCGATACGGAATACGACAAAGCGATGCAAACACACATGATTTAGTGCGAGAATGACCTTGGATCGAGCATATAAGTGACTGCAGCAGGCGGTGAGGAGGAAAAGTATTGTTGAATAAGTGAAAAGTGACAGTACGTGTTAACAAAAATGTCAAAAAGTAGTCAAATTGAACGCAAATGGAAGTGATCAGTTTTAGTGAACAACCATGCAATTGGGATAAAGAGATAAATTGACAGTAATTTAGTGAAGTGGTAATTGAATTCAGTGAAGTTTTAGTGGAATTTATTTAAGAGGCTCTATAAGAATAATACACAATTTCAACTAAGTTTGTGTTTCATATGCAAGAAATTTAGAGTTTACTAAGCTAAAATGCTGCACACCTTAAAATCTCAACACTGGTGCCAGAAGTGGAAAATTTTTGCAAAAGAGGAGTGATTTTTGCAAAAGGAACGCAAGCAAACGCTTTGATTAAAAAGGAAAAAAAACGGGGAACTTGTGGATAGTGAAACTGTTGAAAAAAATCGCGAACCAGTGTGGACATTTTAGTGATTTTTTCCATCAGTCAACTCGTGAGAAAGTTACCGCGCAAATCAACGCACTGAATGTGCACGAACTGCCGGAAGAATTGGAATAACGGAATATTTCCACTGACGGAAGCAAGGCTAGACTAATCACTTGGCTAAATGAAACGCTGGCAGAGGAAAGGATGGATCCGGAGTTGTTTGAGTTTCCCACCGCGGAAACTTACACTAGCAGCTAGGAGGAGGTACAAATTCTGACTGCGAAAGGGCTGATGTGGATGTTAATGACAATGCAAAAGTAATCAACAGACATAAATCAGAAGATCAACTTGCAATCAATTGAATTAAAAGCAGATTTAGGTGATGTCGAAGAAAGGATGGACAAAATGGAAGAGAGGGTGAGCAAAGTCAAAACGGTGCGGACAATAATCGCAACAACTCAAAGTAACGACAGCGAGTATCCCGGCCCCATTATTTTACAGCTAATTTCTCAAAAACAACTGTCAAAGAACCAACATTTGATGGACAAATGGCTTGGAGCTTTTACAAAACTCAGTTTGAAACTGCCGTTCAAACATACCATCGGAATGAGCAGGCGTGTGGGACAGCATTAATGCTTGTCCTGAGAGGTCCAGCTACTGAGATTCTACAAACTATCCCCGTTGCGTCACAGTCAAGCTCTATCGCCATCATGAACGCACTCGATGTGGCAACGGAAGCATTTATATGCGTCTTGCAGGACAGGGAAATGCAACAAGCTGGCCGCCAAGCCGAAAAACAATCAGTAAAGGACACGCTGCCTTATTGTTTAAATTTTAAAGGCCCAAAAACAACCGCTCGTAACACAGCCAGGATTCGAGAGATTTCAACAGAAGAATGCATTTTGGCAGCTACAGTGGCGTGTGAAATTATTCGAACACGTGAATACAACTTAACTGAACGAAAACATTAAAGCTACATCATTACTATTTGGAGGGTGTGAAAATGTGGCATGTACTTATGCAATCGTACCATGTTTTCCAGACCTTCTGGTCAAATTTCTTCAACTTTGACGAGGAACATCTTTTGTGAGCATTTAGAAATTGAGTGTCACCAATGTGTCGATTAATGGATATGTTTTTGAATTTTTGAAATCCAATGAGCAATGCGGCATTCTTTGACTTTCTGCTGAGACTACTGATTCGCATCTGATCGTTAGCTGGATAAACCAGCTCATCCTGTCTTCCAGCTGTTTTCATTGTTCGAACCGGCTTGCAGTATTGAGTATTGTAGAAGTTCGCACTTGTTTTCCTTTGTCTTAACTTTATAATGTGAGCTTAACGCGATTTGCTCATTCGTTCTCAGCTAAATGGAAATTACTAGAATGGAAAAACCCCCGAAAAAATCTTCTGCACAACCAGCAGGAAGAAATTCAACAAAAAGTTTCCAAAGGGGTTACATCTGTCAGAGGAATTCCGAAAGGCCAAAAAAAATGCACATACTCAGGCAACAAAGAAATGGCAACAAGCATTCACTCAACGTAGGTAGCAAACAGCGTAGAAAAGAAGGATACCGAGAATCACGACCAGATTCCAGTCTAAATTACTCTTCTACCAAACACAAATTTTTCTCCATTAAATCCAATGAGTTCTTTCTCTCTGAAGTTTGCTCCTTGTCGTCCTCGTCGACGTCGTAACTGAAAATGATGCTGATAATGATGAACATCAGCTTGCGCTAGAAAAAGGAGTCAAGCTAAAGATAGATAAATATTCGCTACATATATCTCTAAAGAAATGTTTGAGTACATTTGTTGGGATTGTGAGTGCAAGGATGTAAGTTAAGAGTGAAGTTTTTCTAAAATTGATTGTGTATGGAGGATTTTTTGAAAGTTTTCCTTCGAACTTTTATTAATACGATTCGACCAAATGTTAGTTTGAAAACGCTGTTGCAGTTTTCAAGGGAAAGTGTTTTCCAAAGATAACTTCATATTTATCTTGTATTGTGATCTCTGGATCTTCTCAATTGACTTTTGATTGAATTGAAGCAAAGTAACTTGTTCAATATGAATGGATTGCAGTGAAACTCAATCCGTTCAGTACGTATACAACGTATTCTAGGAATGGTTTGGTAACTTCATACCGAACGACCTGCAAAAGGAGATAAGCGAATTATAACATTAACGTGTGCTATTCAATGTAGTAGAGAAGAAATCTCATCCGACGAATCATATTTCATCTTTTCAATCTATTTCATAAAACAAAATCTAAAACCAAAAGTCAAAGCCAAAAAAGTTAATATGAGCGAAAGCTAATGAGATTTTTGCTCACATAACGTCTACTTCAAGTCTGTGCTGCTCACATCCTTCGACAATCTTCACATTAAATACACTTAGAGAGCCATCTTGCGAATATACATACAGGCCTTATTTCGACACACAAAAAAAATCAACTGACTGGCGAAAGTGGTAGATATTCTGTATGAAATTATGTAACATCCTTTCACATATGGGTGAGAGATACAATTTTATTTGATGATGAATGATAAACCGGCAAGTGTCTTTCTTGTGTGTGTGCATTTGATATCGCAATGATGTGATACGAGCAAACATGCCACATAAGGACTTCATTTATGATTATTATATTTCATTCTATGCTTCTTCCAAAGTCTCCTTTTTTTACTTCATATTTGTGTCAACATGTTCGTTTTCTTTTCTTTTTCTACTTCATGGGGATCTTTCAAGGATGTTTAGTACCTGAGAAAAATGTGCTATTCCAAATTATGCGTTTTGTTAGGTTAGCATTTGTCGTTGATGATGTTTTAAAATTATTTTTCATTAAATGATAAAATAACAATTTATTTCCAACACTCCGAGTGAAATTTTATGCGACGTATGTGAGAATTTAGGGGTGTGTTACGATATTAAGTGGCTTTCTGTGGTATGAGGAGGCTAGACATGAACATTTTATGGTACAAATTGAAGTAGGATGAGATAGCAGATCTCTGTGTGAGATATACAGCGAAGGAAATTAAAAAAAAATTAAATTATATTTATTTGCGTGCGAATGTAATTTAGTTTTGTATAATTTTTAAATTTTCTCCTATTTGCATTTAAATTTTGATTGAGAATTCAGCCAATTTAGAATCGGAGGATCGATTTCTTCAAGAACAAGAAAATTAATGACTCCAACACAATATTCAGAATAACAAGGCTCTAACAGCATGAAAAGTAGGGTCCGTTCATGCTAACCCTGTCGTGAAATACGAAAATAAGGATGGAGATAAGATGAACTAGTTTATCGTAATTCATCTATAATTTGCAGCATCTATAATTTCACACACAAAATTAATAAATTTTTAATGACTAGAAAGAAATCTTGATGTCAAAAAAAAAAAAACGTCTGATGCTTCAAACCCTTCTTCACTGCTTCAAACCCTTCGAAATGGAAATGTCATATCCTGAAACGTTTCTGCAATTCTCGGAAATCCAATCCCTGTCAAATAACGAATCATTTATGAAATAAAAGTTCACTAACAAGAAAAAACAGCAAATTTGGTTTCATTTAAGCAACATTGAAACTGAAGAAGTAACGGAAGGAAGCTCACAAAATCCATTTTCGCAAAACTAGGCTTAAAGTAGAAGAAATTCAAGTAGTTTAGATGGCTCATGCTTCATTTCATCCACAGTGAACTCGTAGCAATTATAAAATATGGAGAAAAATCGATTCACCAGTCATACTGTCAGCTTCACTTGTAAAAAAACGAAGGAAGTGAAAATTCTACTTCTACAACCCCTTCTTTTGGATCCTCTGCTGTTGGTAAACTTTAAAGGAACTAACGGGATCCCAATTTGTATCCTAGGTAGTTAGATCCGTCTCTTGGTTAGAGCACTCACCTCCTAAGCAGTAGGTTTCGGGTTCAAGAATGAAAGGGGTAACCTCTATTTTCGCTTTTATCTAGGTGTCTGCTATGTACTAAGTTTTAGATGTCTATACAATTATATATTTGCATTGGCATTTAACATGGCTGTTACTTCGCCTAACATATTTTTGGGAGAATCAAAGTGTTCCTTCGTTTTGTGAAATAATTATCTAATTTTTCTAGCATTTTTATTTGAATCAATGATAATATTTGAAAGGCCTCAGCAGTATGTAATTTCTCCTTTTTATTAAAGGATATTTCCACGGCTCCAAAGGCTCTGTCATTTGTAAAAAATTAATAGCCGGATAATAAAAATTTGTGGTCAATAAAATTTATGCTATTATCAGCAGATTGAACAATCCTTCATCCCATCAGTGCGAGATTAATAGTTCTATTTTGTCCGTCACACATGTCTCTGTATGCTATAATACGGTTGTCACGTTCTGATATGCTTGAGACAGCATGATGCTATTTCTTCCGCAACTCTAGATGGTACAGTTTCCTCCCATGAATACATGTGAATTATGTTGTCATGAAAATTATGAAAACTTTTAATAAATGCATGCATTTTTCACTTATAGTATAGAAACTGATAGTGTGATATATGAAAGGGCCTTTTGAATATGAAAATGCAAAATATTTATCTGGGTTCGTTGATATTAAGTTAAGTGGATCTTGTTTTACAGATTTTGCAGCCAATTCTGCAATGGTTAAATGTTTGCTATGTGTTTCTAAAAGGACTCGTCTTTCACTAGGATCCGAAGTTGCTTTGATTTCCATATTTAGGAAGTCCAAATTTTGACACTTATCTTTACGACGGTGATAAAAATTTAAATTAAAATTATTTTTAAAAATTTTCCGACATACTTGCTCACTGAAAAATGTTGACTTAATCTTATCGCGGCTTACAAAATATATGTTGTGCATTTTTCCTAACTACAAATCAGGATTTAGGTACTACTACTCCTTTCTCATCACTCATTCAACAAGATCCTTTCATTTCTCCACGTAAGTCTTTTCCTATAAACTTTGCATTGAGAGCCCTATGCAATCTACCTATGAATATATTGAATGTTTCTATACATAACTTTTCACACACCGAAGTGCTTTTCTTTATTATATTATTTGAAAAGTATTTAAAATTATTCATTGATACCTTTGAATTTCTATCTTGTATGCTTTTTACTGAAGCACGCTAATTTGAAAAACACAAAAATGTATTTCATCTGTTAAAATCCTTGATTCCCGAAAACCAAATTAAAAAGGGACATTCTATCGCTTTCTAAAATAAGATTCTTGCACACTTTCTTTGATTTTCAATCACTTTTTTCGAATTTTGTAGAAGAAATAATCGTTTCAGTTTTTTCAATTTATTTCCACGTTATTGCTTTTACTTTTTCTAGTCTTCTGATCATTATTTTCAAAATTTTTGATCGAAAATTAGTAACGTCATCTTAGTTACTCGCTGAATCACTTAACTCCGGAATTCTAATTCTCTTTTAATTTTGTAGTAATCTTGAATCAACACTGCTTAAACTGATTTCCTGATTTGATGCATCAATTCGTCTTGTTTTTCAAATCGGTCTTATTTCTGCAATAAAAAAATTCGTAGGTTCCCGTGAAAAATTTTGTCACTCTTCTTTACAAACATCACTATCTGAACAAATTGACATATTATTGTCTTTTCCAAAGGCATATGAAGTCATTGTAAGAAATGTACGTAATAATATTTACGTGAAACTTAGATTGTCTGCTTTTAAACAATTATATTTAAATAATTCTCGCTCTGCAATCTTTTAGAAACACAAACCAAATAGCCAGACTTACGAAAGAAAACTAAACAAAGTCAGAGAGAAAATACTGTTATCTTCGAATTTCATCAGAGGGATAATACCGTTATCTTGCTAATAATGTTGTTCTTGTTGATAATGCTAAAGCGCAGTGTTTACTGAAGCTATAAAAATCTATATTAATTGCAAAAAAGAAAATTATTTCAATTATAGTTATGAAAATGAAAATGAACTTTATAAAAATCGTAGGCCATTAAATGTATGTGTAAGGTTTCAGATCTAGAGTAAAGAGTTATTCATCTTACTAAGAGTACCGTTAACTCGTTTTGTTAAACTAAACAGTGGACTCCTACGACCGCTTTCAAAAAAAACAGCTCATATACCCAGAGGCAATATAATTTCAACAAGCGAAGACTATTAGTTTAAAAGTTGCTGTATGCAACGTAGCATCCCTAACTTTCAGAAACTTGCTTATAAATGTAAGAGCGAAATACAATTCATACGCACTTAAAATTTTAGGTTGAAAAAAACATAGTGAGTAAAGAATAAGAATGAAAAAGATCAATCGTGAATAAAGTCAAGGAAGATTTTTCTTAACAGATTTCCTTCGAAAGAAAATGTGAACAGGTTTTTTGTTTCTGAACATCTACAACTAGCGAAAGCAGTTAAGCTCTGCTGAAGCTCCTGTCGCAGCTTCAGCAAACCCCAGCGTTGCTTAAAAACTGTCAGTTGTAACTGTTACAAACCAACATTGCATTTTCGGGAAAGCGTAAAAGGAACAATCAAACATTTCAGGAACCACCAATCGTAATAAGACCAACTTCTCGAAAAGTTCAAATGAGATTAGCGTTGGATCTTCTTCGTCTTTAAAGAGAATCTTCCTCGTCTGATTGGAAGACAGGGAAGACAAACAGGAGAAAGGAAAAGAATTCAACCCAGACCCAAAACAGTCGCCGAAAAAACCACAACCGAAAGAAGACTAAAGATAAGGAAATGACACCTACTACTCAGCAAAAGTGAAAGCAGTAAGAGCAGAAAAACGGCGAGAAGCTTATGTCAGCTGAGATGGAAAAAGTGACTGAAGTTTGTCATACACTGAGCTTTCAAGGTGCCTTCTTTGCCATATCCAAAACAAAAAACCCTGGCTAATAGGTGAAGGGCAGTCCAAGAAAGAAATACGAATTGGACAGGGATTCCTCAATACGAATTTTCCGAGGGATCTCCTCCCAGGTTTGCAAAACTTGCACCGTATCTGTAATCCGACGGGAAGTTCATTTTCCGTTCGTTACGCTGTTTAAAGTCCCTTCCACGCCTCCACCACCCTGAGACATCTTTCAACGAGGTCAAAGGGCTAGGGATAAGTGAATCTAGGTACATGCTCTTGTAAGCGCAGATCCATATTTCTGGTCACTATATATTTGAAGTTTCGGCTGAAAGGCTAAACTGCAACTGTAGGAATAACACTTCAAGAGTATCTAAGAAGTTATATGAAACTTTCCCAGGGTCACTGCTTCCTCGCATCAATGCTTTGACGGATGTCAACATCAGTGAGGTGTGGTGAGAATAGGTTCAGTAGTCTGAATTTCAAATGCTCTCAGCTAATGTCGGGATATAAATCGCCTATCTGCCTGAACAGATTTTCCGCCGCACCCTTTCAAAGCAAATGAAAATCTAGGGCCAGCTCGAAAAATGAATTGGCGGGCAGATATTCTGCTGGATTCACCATCAGATGTCAAACCCCACTTCGTTAGGGGCAGGAAGGCCTTATAATGCTCCACCGTCCAAAGCAGTCCATGGAAGGTAGCCAGAGGTTCCCAAGTGGTCTTGATATTTTTTGTTTCCCTTGGACCCGAGGGAAACAAAGATGACATTCGTTACAACGAATGAGTTGAAACATCGTTCACATTACCGAATTGATACTTAAGTATACAAGTCGTCTACAGAACATAACCAGAAATATTGCAATAATTAACAGAAATAAAAGATAAAAGAGCAAGAGTTGTAGTATTGTGTCCCTTCCTTGTCTCCGACGATCTGGAACATGCTGCAACTGCAATTGCAACTGTAGAGAACTTGCCAGCCCTGTTCGAAGATCCCTTTCTGTTGTGTGTTTCTTCCAGTACAAGGTCCTTTTCAGTGTCCAAAATCAAACCCTTAGAGTTTTAGACGTTTAAATGCAAGGCTGATTGTTTTTTAAAAATCGCAATGTGTTTTGTAAAACACTTCCGAACTACTTCACTACATTACTTTCCGAAATGGGATCAAGAAACGAGTATTCAGAGGTTAAAGAAAAACCATGGAGAACACTTGAAAAACGTTTGCACGCATTAAATAGCACTTCATAGATCAGAAGAGTCTTTCTGTCAAGAAACCAAAATTAAGGGACACCAAATGTTTCGACCGATGAAAATCTGCTTTGTCATGCTTCAAGTAGGCTAACACACTATCCGGGAGACTTTTTTTCCCAAAAGAAGAAAACTTTGAAATATAAAATAAAGGATGCATTCATTTCGTCTGTCAAATTGAATCTCTGGATGCAAGAACAGGTTTGGAACAGATGCAAGAACAGGAACTGGATGCAAGAACAGGTTTGGGTTCGTGCCAAAACTTTCAACAATTCAGACATGTTTCAGGATTCTCTTCCATACTGACTGGTTGCGTGGAGTTTGATATATTACATATCTTTTCACAATGTTAAAAAAGTGAATCAGCCAACGATTAAGTCCGTAGAATATAAAAAATAACATCCAGTTAACTATAAAAATAGCCTTAAAAGTTCATGGAATGTCCTAAAACATCATAAAAGAATCTAAATACAATTGACGAAACTTCAAAGGCTATCCTCAAAAATCATTCAAATTATATTGGGACGACTGGATTCTGAGCAACTCAAGTTTCCCGTTGCGATAAGTTCACAGATCTTTATAGCAGATTTACCCTTTGGAAAATTTTGGCATATCTCTTATTTGGTAAGAAACTTACAGTTTTTGTTTTGTGAGTTTATAAATCATAAAAAGATTATTAAAACGATTTAAAAAATTTCAAGGGATATCCTTAAAAATCATTACGAATTTTTTGGACAATACACTGGACTGCAAACAATTTTTTTTGGGTTGGACTGCCAACAATTCAAATGCCCCGTTATAATACGTTCAAAGACATCTTGATAGCAGAACCCCCTTCTTATGAACTTTTACGCGTCACTCTTTTGGGACGAAATTGAGAGTTTTTGGGACCAAACTCAGGTTTGATTTTTTTGAAACAATAACGATCTTTTAAAACTGTTTGAATTTATAAAATTGAAAAGCAAACCATATTGAATAGGTATCTAATTTTTGATTGATCGGTTTGTTCGTAACAGTTGCTCGATTTTCCGAACGAGGTTTGCATCAGTTGGTGTTGTAAGTCGTCCTTAGCGTTTCAAGTTATCAGTAGATTCACTGCCTTTTTTGAACTCCTTGCATAACTTATAAATAGATTTTTCTGGCGTAGTCGATTTACCAAGGGTCTTTTTCGGCATTTTGACGTTTCTGCTGTCAAATTCCCATTGCGTAAACAAATATTTTAATGACTGTTCTTCACTCACATTTCGAAGACAAAAGCCTAACTAGAAGGGGTTCTAAGTATCGAAAAGATAGCGAAGGGGTTTGAAATGAAATGTTAAATTCTTTCGCGTTTTCAATACATTCTCTTTAAAATTGAATAAATTTTTTATAATGATCGAATTGTTTATTTATACCGTCCAAAAATGTTATGTGGCATGGTTATCAAAAAAGGACTTGATTTCATAATGGCTGCTCCATAAATTTCTCTGCTCCTTCTTCATCTTTAGAAATGAAAATCAGTTGCTTGTTGCCAGGCCTTTTGGCACCGAAATTATTCAAAATGACATTGATGAATAACAGCTACCATTAAATGCATTTTGAGCAAGGAATTATGCAAAAACTTATTATTTTGCCCACTCATATCGTCATGACCGTCTTTGTGAAGAATGAAGTTTTCTATATCTATTAATGATACATCGCGTTTCATATAATTGAAAGGAAACGTTTCGTTTTCAAAAAATTGGCGCCAAGATCTCTCCGGCTTATTGAGGCAATTTGATCTTTTTGTTGAGGAGTGTGCCTTATTCTAATTCGGCACTAATTCTTGTTTTGACTCGGGGTTAGAAAAGTGAATCCCAGTATCTTCATCAGTGATAACTCAAAAGTTATCCCCGTCTTCCTGCTGCTCTCTGAAACGCCAAAAGACCCACGAGGATAATCGACGCGTTCATGCTTTTGCAGTGGGTTTTCTAAAGGACCCATTTCACACAGGCGTTTTTCATTTCATGATATTTATTTCAGATGTCCTGAATAATTTATTCAAATACTTCATCTAATGGTTGTCAGGTTTTTCCTCTTTAGTAAGCAATCTACAAATACAAGTTTTTCCACTTTTTCAGTGATCTCTACCAATGTAGTGTCAACTAATCGTCCAAGTCGAGGGTCGTCTTAAATTTTGTCCCTTTTTTGCTTGGAAGCTATGTATAGACTGTTGGTTTGGAAGGTGGAAGATAGAGGTTTTGGAGAAGAAGGAACCCGCGAACAGCTGACACTTCTTGAAAGTTATCTTATATTGCCTTATTACTATGTTACAATTGGACACACACCTTTTCATTAGGATTAAAAGTGAAATCAGGGTTCGCTTCCTCAGTGTCAGATTCAGAGGTTTCTTATCAGTACTTTTGACATCGACAATCTCACAATATTGGATCATGTTTATCAATTCAAAATTTTCTATGAGCATTTAGGAAATCTCGCTGAGTATTCCCAGTAAAGTACTTCCCGTAAGTTAAAGTTTTTCCTTAATTCCTTAATTCATTACATTCCACGTAAAATACTCACAGTGTGTACAACTTTTTCCTTTTTTGTCGGCAGCAAGGAATGTCAGTTTCACATGAATGTTCATTTCTCGTGAATATCCTACTAGGATTTCCTGATTCTCACTATTATATTTATTGGATTTTTACATGCTTGAGTGAAAACCAGCTCAGTGGCACCGTCAATTTTCCCCCCGTACTTTTTTCATTAAACTTAAATCTGATATAGCTCACAACTTTGACTTGAAGCACCAACACACATACATGCACGGACATAAATAATGAGAATTTAATGCGACATACGCAAGGTTCGGCGAAATTCCATTTGGCAGATACAAGAGTCATGTGTTGAGTTATCAAACGATATCAAGAACATGCATTAAAAAATGCTTTCAACAAACGTTTCAAGGTGACAAGAATTTATCTCTGTTTCCCACCGACATCCTATGAAACTTACACGACAGGATATATGTTTGCGTATCTCTCTGTGTATTAACACTTAAAATTTAGACGTTCAGGTATCTATTTATTTCTTCAGCACAAACTGACGAAATTGAAAATTTACTCGTCCTTGATGATAAATTTATTTTAAGAAACTCACTAAGCGCGACATACAGGAAAAAAAATAGGAATCGTAATGTGAATTCTGTGTTTTTTTATGTGTTTCATTTATATTGGCTGTAAGGATTTGATTTTGTTGAGATACATTGAAGATTACAGGCAGGGGTGGATGGGGAAGAGGAGGAAACTGCTGTGTTGACTGAAATGTTACAGGTATTATAAAATTGTGTAAAGCACCCTCGAAATTATGATGGATTCTAAGGTGACAAAGTAATTGAATCCTAGGTTTATAGAGTGGATTAGGCTGAATAGGCCGAAATGTATATCATACGCATATTACATTAATTCATACATATATTACATACATATATATATATCTCAATTTGAGGAGAGATTATAGGAGAGATTTTAACGAATTTTTCTTCGTTTTCTTTTCAGAACAATTGTATGAGGATTAACATAAATTTTATATATTCTTCGGATGCCAAGCACTTTTGATGTTCCTTCATTAATAGGTGAGTGAAAAATATGACTTTCTTGCCTTCTAATAATTTCAGGATTGAAATAACGAATTACTAACTGAACTCTTACAAATTCTGATGAAATTTCACGGTAATATAGTATTAGTTCTCATCATCCAGTCTAGCAGGGGTTTATCAAATTTAATTTCCTTTTTAATTTTTAAAATTTTGTGGATAATTGAACTAATTTTGAATTTTGTTTTTCATTATTTTGAACATTCTGACGCTTTTGTTAGTTCATCAGTTATGTTCATATTAGTTCGTCTTTCGATTCCAAACAACGAAGAAAATCCAAACGCTCGATGCTTTACACGCTTCAATTCAGTTGAGCTTTAATTTTACATCATGTGAGGTCATGTGAGCCACATTTTCCTTACCATTGATAATGAAAACGAGATTCGACTGCCAAAGACAATGAAGATGTAAGCATACGAGATGACAGTTATATTATACTGACATAATCTAAACTATTCAAAATAAATTTTAAATTGTTGGACTTACAAAATAAGGACTTATAGGCGTGACCCCGAAAACCACATTGGCGGAGGCGTGACAATGGAGACGAATATATCCAATCAACATTAACCTCTCCCATTCTATCAGTCAAACTCCATTGAAAACATTTAGCTAAAATTAGCAGAAACCAACAAATCCATGTATTTTAAGGATAATAGGATCGAGTAATCAACATGAGATCTAGAAAGTTTCAACAGGGCGTATACAAAATTCCTGCTGTGCAGCAATCCCTCGTTGATCGCTCGACAAATGCATTGGAATTGCAAACGCAAGACTCGGAAGAACCAACCTTTAACTCCCCTCAAGGTATCGGCTCAAAACTCGATTTGAAAAAATTTAAGGTCCTCAGATCTCACTGGCCTACAAGCGCCGTCGTCTCCTCATATATCGATACTGCTCCCATCGAAAGCAGTAACAAGTTCTCCACACGATTCCACTGCTTCCACTCCACGCCCAAACGGTTTCACTGCTTCAAAAAAGCAGATATACATAATCTCTGTCAAAATATTGATAAAAAATTTTGTTTAGCCCAAGACATTCTGACTTCCTTAAATTCAGCGAAAGTAATAGAACGAAAAACAGAGGAACCGAAAAATTGTCACCACTTGGATGGTCACAGACGATAGCGCACCAAAATACAGCAGCAATGTTCATGCTATGGAACTCGACGAGGAAGCATATAAGCTGATCCAAGTTAGGAATTCTCTACAGTGCCAAATGCAAAGAAATCATGACCCCGCCTTCGAGACAGTTGGAACTGGAACTTCTCCCAACCGAGACTACAATTCTCATTTGACTACACTTCACTTAAACCTTGACTACAACACTCAAAAAATCTGAAACCTGACAAAAATACTCAAACGAAAACATTACGATCTTTCATATGCTCTTAAAAACAGCAATAGTATCCAGATTCATTTTTGTAAAGGGGTAACAGAATGATTTCCGGATAAGATCCTCGAACACTACACTATCTCCTATGGAATGAGCAACAACATGACAGAAATAATATTGGCTAAATCACTGATAATTGACGCAAAAGCCAAGAATTTACCTTCCGGAGCTCTTACCAAAAGCGAGCATAATTGCTTTAAATAAAACTAAATAATGGCGAAGCCCCTGGATTTCACAGAATACGGAATATAGCCATCGAAAATCTTCCGTGAAAAGCAAAAGTGTTGATTTACTTCATAATAAACGGCTGTCGGAAAACCTCGCACTTTCCAACTTGCTGGAAACAGGCCAGTATACTACCATTCCTGAAACCTGGCAAAGATCTCCGAGACGCTGAAAACTACAGGCCAATAAGCTTACTACCGGCGGTTCACAAACTATTTGAGAAGTTCATTTTTAGCATTTTGCCTGATTACTTAAAAATAAAACTTTCTGTTTGGATTCAGGAATTGATACTCAAAAGAGTATCTACTATATCTGTCAGTATCTCAGCTACTACGTGTCTCTAAAAACACAAAAACAGTGCTGAATACAAAAAAATTTGTGGACTTGCTAACCTTTCAGCCCTATTCCATAATCTAAAAGAGTGTAGTTTTCCAGCACACCTGCGCAAACTAATTTCATTATTCTTAAAAGACAGAACATACGAAGTTAAAGTTAGAGGGCCAACATTCATATGGAAGACCCCTTCTGCTGGTGTTCCACAAGGTTCATGTCTGAGTCCACTTTTTTTTGTATACAGGTCTGATATATCTACAAGCCAAAAATACGAACTACCAACATCCTAACCAGATCATCTCGAACCTAGATGAATTGCTTGAAAAAACCTAACAATACTACTACAGGTGGAAAACGAACCTGAAGAAAACCACGGCAATATGCTCTATTGTTAAAAGTTGAAAAGGTTAAACCACCATGCTGCCTAATAGACTCACAAACTTCCTACGCCAAATAATTTCTTGGTCCGAGGATCTCACCTTATTTAATCTCAAACTCGATCGAAAGCAAACGTTTAAAAACCACATCGTGAACATAAATTCTAAGGCATTCAAGCCTGTTTTGTCTCTGTACACGTTAATCAATCAAAAATCACCAACGAGTCTTCATTAGAAAATTCTCATCCTTAAAATAAGCATCCAACATGAAGAATCTACGGAGTCCCCAAATGGAACCAATCCTTAAAGCGGAGTTTCAATTCGCCCAAAACGGACATTTACAAATGGCAAAGGGCTAATATTAGCCCTATCGACAAACTTGTGAACTCGTGCAGAGCGAATTAGCTCAAAAAAGTCCTTGAATACCATTATCAAACCATTTAGCGGTATGCAAAGTCACACGTGGTATGTAATATTTAGTGGTATCAAATCCACGGATTTGCCTAGATTAATCAGTTTATGAATTAGCTCATAGTTCACATTAAAAAATAGTTTTTACTAGCCCAGCCCAGCCCAGCCCAGCAAAGGTTTTTGGCAAAATTGTCCTCAGGATTCAGTCATAAATGTCCTGTCCAAGAAAATTAATTACGAGTTAAATATAATTTTAAATAAACATCGATGTAATGAAGTATTCACTCAGATTCCTACTGTACAAACCATTTTGTTAATTAAACATAAATAATAAATAATAAAAAAATATAATAAATAGTAAAAATAATAAAATAACAGCCAGGATAACGAGGAACACAAAAAAAAAACAAAAAGGAAAACAGATCTTCTCGCACTTGTGCTTAAGGTGATTTTTCTATATGATTTATGTTCAAATTTTCGTTCCTGTAATTTTATGATACTAAAAATTACCAGCATGAAAATTGTGGAAAGGATAACAGCTGAGGCTGACTCCCGGATACAGGATACCCTAATAGCATGATTAAGGAACCAGATCGAAATCGATCAAAATCAAATGTGGATTTAAGCTGTTGCGCCAAAGTCGATGACGAACTGAATTTTCATGGTCAGCATCCCTATTTTTGTTTTGGTTGATCCTTTTTAAATTTTACAAAAATCTTTGTGATTTTTTGTTCCTTTTTCTACGCTGGAACCGAGTTCATGAGTTACCGCAGGTATCAATTCGAAAAATTGTATTCTAAATTATTTTGAGAGGTTCTGCTGAATAAAGAATGCATTAATGCTAGACGAATTTCGAAAGAACTTTTTTAAGGTCCGTTCTGCGATTCAGGTAGTGCGTAAGATACTCAGCCTAAACAAGCAGATCCCAGGTTGACATCCTGCTAGTGACAGGTGTATTGGAATGTTTGATTCCGAAGATTGGCGTATAATTCCACATAGATGTGAGTGGTACCTTTATGGAAATTATCAAGGTGAAGCGTGATTTGAAACAAGTAACTTTTTCGTGTGTCTTTGGTTTCATAATGAGGTAGCTTCAAATCACCCCGAGGACTAAGCTTTATGACAAACAGTAGCGCCACATCAACCGAAACAAATTTTTAAGATCACTCATTGAAATTATTCTATTGTAAATTCATTATTTACTAGACAAAGGAACCTTAATTATTCAGCGGTAAAGGCACCAAAAGTTCGTTTCCCATTGGCTTAGGACCAAATAAAAATATTGAATTTCATTTTCTTAGTTATAATTGACTGATGATTATATTTGTTTTAAAATGTCAAAACAGCAACATTGTCTTTTTGAGAGTGCCTGAGGATACTTTTGTATGGCTAAAAAACTTAATCGATTCGATAAAATCTATCTTACCAAATAGCAAGTTTTGTCTTAACATGTGAAGTGCAGTTGGACATACCTGAAAGAAAAAAAAGAGCACATCAATAAGTAATCAATGAAAATAGAAGTCAAAGGTAAATTCAATAGTTATATCTTAAATCCTAACATTTGCGACATCCCTGATTTTTTCACCAACTTGGCTCAAGTTAATAGGTTGAACAGAACTCTAAATTGGCTATCAGTTTCGAGTTCAAACCGCGTTCAAAAATCACAAAAAAACATCAAATACCTTTTCCGAGTTGAATAAAAGTATAAGCAGAAAAAGGAAGTATGACTCATTTGAAAACCTTAATTTTGTTTGAACTGTTTCAATAAATTCACTTCACAACATTTTCGGTACAAAATTTCAAAAGGTGTTTTTTTTTAAGATCTAGAACTTTAAGTTGGCTTCACTTTATCATACTACATATTATGTGACAGCTGTCATTCTGCGGATATGTTTGATTTACCATTTAATCGTAAAAAGGTTCACGCTTGAGTATGGACTAAAAATTGTGCAGATATATAAAATCAGCCACACAAAAAAAATTCATCGAGCGAAACTTATCGTGCCCTCCGTCAATTTTATGACTGACATAATCGTCCATCCGAACAGTTAGTTCGATTAAACACGATTTTTTACTTTCATTGATAATGCAGTTCCATCCAGACGTCACTCAGTGTGGAAGGAAGAAACGAAAGCAGCTGTAGAGCGTAGCATCGATGAAGACAAAAGTGAGTCTATTTGACATCGTGCTTAGCAATCAAAATTGAGCTCACCCAAATTATGTAAGATTTTGAAGGGATCCTAGTTTGCTGGCTTACAAAATTCAACTCGTTGCATCATCCGTAAGTAAGACAGAATATACATAATCAAAATGTCACCAGCAGCAGTAGAAACGGAACTAGACGAAACTAACAGTAGAGAAATAAAGATGTCTTGGATTGACACAACCGACTGCAAGATAAGAGACACTTTTTGTCCTCGCCCTAAACGCGGCGAAAAAACTCCTCAGGAAAACCAGAAATAAAGTTAAAAAATTAGCAGGAATAACACAAGCCACATTGTCTTGATCAACACGACACATGAATGGGAGTCTAAGCTGATGGCCCCTGTTGAACTTGTAGGGAGGAAGGCGAGGGAGGAAGGCACTTCTTTTTATATTATCCCAGCCTGGGAATTAAGGCGTAGTATGACTTGGAAATCTCGACCTAACAGACGTTTAATAACTGCCCACCATAGAGCTAGAACTCCTATTTGTTTTTGTTTTTTTGTGTCGGATCACAGGAAGGACCATCTGTAATAATCGCGGCGAATACGGCGAAGGGCGTATGGTTTTTTCCAATATTGGATCCCCACGAAATAATAATATCTTACTTTTATATTTGAAAAACAGAAACGTATTAATGTTTTTGAAGTATCAATATCTGGCTGCAATGTCCTTTATTTAAAAAAAATAGAGAACAGTGCAGTGACAGTGCAAGTTTTACATCCTATCTACGAACGATGCAAAACTACATCGGAACCTGTACGTTTAGATTTAAATTAATTGCATTTATTTAACACTTTTTCGAGCCAAGCTTCATGAGAACATGAATGTAGATCGGTCTCGTAATTTTCTTAATCGCGACGGATTAAACTCAGCCTCGAGGTCTTAAAGACAGTCCCAGGGGACACATTAAACCGTCCATAATTTGGGTCCCGGAATCCTATAAAAATTGCTTTATCTTGAAAGCTTCCAGCCCGTCAAAAATTTTGAACAACTTTTTGTTTCGTCTTGCTTACCAGTGAAGATGATTGCGTTATACTAGTGTTACTCGTCTTAGGACTCATATTAATTTAATTAATTAATTTTTTTTTTTGGAAAAATGGCGATTTAGTTCCAGTTTCTTAATTTGAGTTCCAGTGATGCTCCAATTTCTTTAATCTGGCTGAAAAATACGTTATCTCGATTTCTGCAAATTAGGCCTCCGTGGCAGACGTTATCAATTTTGGAAACAAAAAGAAGTTGTACGGGTCAAGTTTGAACTATTTGGCCGTTGCGACGGCGGAGGTATGGGCCAGTGCCCTGTCATGATGGAGGAGCACATTTTTATTCGCCAAAGAGACCTTTTTCTGCATTTCATCGAATCTGCTTAATAATTTGGCATAATAGAGCTCTGTTACTGTGTTTCCCTTCGAGAGAACGGTGGCGTCTTCGCCTTCGTCAGAATTTGTGTGCTGGTTGAAGTCCATTGTTTTAACTGTTCCTTGGTCTCTGGTGTGTCCCAGTGGTTTCATGTTTTGTCGATGGTCACGAAACGACGCAGAAACTCCTTCGGATTCGAGGGTTTCAAACACTGCTCTAAAGTGAACTCAGAGTTGCGATTTGTGCTCGAAGCCAGTAAAGAAGGTATCCATTGAACCGAAAACTTTCTCATGTACAAAATTTTTCGCAGATATAACGCATAGGGTCTTTTAAGATGCCTGCTGTCTCAACTATCTTCAGCACTTTCAACCGATATCGGGAATTCTTGTCACGTTATCCTCAATGGCAGGCTACCTGGGCGTGTCTTTTCGAAAACAGATGTGCGACTACACTGAAACTCGTTAAGTAATTTTTCACGATCGCCATCGCAAGAGGAAAATCACCGTACATAGCATCCAAGTGCTCTTTGATTTCATTGTGCGATTTACCTTCCAATATAAGAATCAAATAAGTCGGAAGTTTGCTGCAAACGCAAGGGTCTCAAACATTTTCACATTTTGAATATTTTTTGGATAATTTGACTTAAAACTTTGATAATTTGTGGTCAAAAAATTGAATATTTTTTACTCTGTTTTACGTTTGTTTTATTTCAGTTGAATCATCCACTAAAAAACAAAGTTGAAACATTTGAAAGCGTTGAGTTTGAAACGATCCAAAATTTTAATCACCTACGATATTTTTTCTAATTTTTTCTGGAAGCACGCCCGCTTCTACACGCAGTCAAAACCAAATTACGAGTCCTGTTCCACTGAAATGTTGACAGAAGACGTCTAACGGAATGCACTACATGTTAGTGAAGATTTCGCTTGCGATCGCAGCGTCATTGCACTGTGAGGCTAATTTCGTATCGTGGCCCTGGTACGTGGCGAAGTTATATAGACCAAAAGCGAACATTGACTAAATGAAACGTTTGGGTCGCGTTGAATAAAGGTTGGACATAATGTTATGACGCCTTAAAAAACAAAAAAACAAGCGTCAAATTTTAACAAACGACAACAAATAGAAAAATTATATATCTAATCAGGCCTAGCGATAAGAAGGAATACTGAAAGGTTACAGCACATGTGAAATGAAAATTGGGCTGCTTTATGCAGAAATTCTCAAAGAATAATTCTACGTAAAACCCTTGCCCAAGCGAGCCTGATTCCTAGGGTAGTTTTCTCAAGAATCGGGCTCAATCAGGAACTTTGAGTTCAAAGGCAAAAGTTCTTAGTATTTGTGTTCTCTATCTCAATCTATAATGAACGAAATAAAATATGCGTACAGAGACTTACTCCAGACGACGTACTCCAGGCGAATTTTCTCAAAAAATGACATACAAATAAAGTTATATTGTTTTTACAATTTATTGGTAAGTTTACAAAGTATTGAGCCTTTTTTTTTTTAATTTTTCCATTGAATATTTCTTTTGAACTTTTGCTATTTGTTGGGTGGAGCCATTATTCCGTCTGTGTAGAACTTCTGTGGTTTATCGGCGAAAAACATCGCCAAGAGATTTTCACAGTCCCTTTTTGAAGTGAATTTCTTTTAATTAAGGAAGTTTTGCAGCGATCGAAGCAAATGGTAGTCTGATGGTGCAAGGTCTGGACTAAACGGTGGTTGTATCAAAACTTCCCAGTCAAGCTCTGTCAATTCTTGCCGGGCCATCAATGATGTGTGTGGTCTAGCATTGTCATGATGGAAGACAACGCCCTTTCTTTTAATGAATTCTGGCCAGTTTTTTTGAATTCTTTCTTTGAATTTTTTTGAATGAATTCTGGCCAGTTTTTTTGAATTGCTTGTTGTTATCTGGTTAATTGCTCATAGTACAGAGCCGAGTTGAGTGTTTGGCCATGTTCTATTACCTCATGATAAACAATTTCCTTCCAACCCCACCATACACACAGAATAACGTCAATCCTGGCTTTGGCAATCGATTGTGATGATTCGCCTTTTTTTGACTATGATCTTTGTCAAACGACATTCTCGTATCTTACCCATTTTTCATCACATTTCGCAAATGGGAATTCGGTCGATCAAATTTTTTTTGTGTTAACTCATGTGGCACTCACACATCGAACTTCTTACAGTATCCAGCCTTACGCAAATTGTTCAAAACTGTTTTGTGATGGATATTCAGTTCTTTAGCAATGTGATGGCTGCTTTTGTGTCAGTCTTCTTCAATTTTTTGTAAGATTTCATCAACTTTTTCAGTGATTGGTCGACCTGAGTGAGGTGCATGTTTGACATCAAAAGTTCCCTAACGAAAGCGTACGAACCATCTCTTTGCTGTGGCTTTTGATAAACTATCTTGACCGTAGACACCACAAATGTTCGCACGAGCCTGCAATGCATTCTCACCTTGAGCGTAGTTATATTGTAAAATATAACGAATTTTTTCAGAAACTTCACTCATTTATAAATGAATACAACTTTTTACACGAATGACGAATTACAAAACTGTCCATATAAAAATTGTAGACTGGAATGTCACCTTTCAAACGCATGTCAGTTTAATCTGATTAGTATTGCCGATATATGACAACTAACACCATCTATTGAAAAAAACGGCTCAATACTTTTTAGACTATCCAATATTTAAGGATCGGGTACTCAAAAAAGTTATTGTTGAAATTACAGCTTTAAGAGTTAAGCAAAAGCAATGGTGGAGAAGCAATGCTGAAGAGTAAGGTGGGGAAAGTAGACCCCGGCAGTCTTGTCGGCAGCCAAATAAAAGCAAGAGGAGCCGTGACTCTAGCAGCCAAAAAAGTCTAGAATAGTTTCAAACAACGGGAGTACGAAGAGACAAAAGGATAAACGAGAAGCAGATGACGACTTACATGACGGTTTCGGTTATTTTTGAAATTGTGATTGTATCCTTGTAAAACATTGTCATCAGGATTTGTATCTTAATAAAAAAGGAAGCGTGTGATCTGACATTATTGAATTGTTCCCCTGTTTATGTTGCACTATTTTTGCAATAAGGATTAAGTTGAATTTAGAAAGATCATGCCAAAAGTAAAAGAAATTTTGGTTCTGTGACAGTTGTCAAAAATCGCTCCTCTAATATCCTTCAAACGAATTTCGGGCCCACAAATTTTTGGGAATTTTTTTTTATGCTTATCGCAGAATAGTTGCATTGAGAAATTGTGAAAAACCAATAATGGTATCGAAAACAGCCACTTAAAAGTAAATAGTGAGTTCCTGAAAAAGTGAATTCCTAGATTAAATATAGGATTGAATATAATAGTCACAAAATAAATTAAAAATTTGGGTTCAAATGGTTTTCCATATTATATACATTAAATTTCATATCAGCACAGGTTTTGCGAACAATGAGGCCTCGAATAGAAACAAGTACCCATTTATAGGAACACAACAGCCTCCCATTCAGATGTTTCCACCGATTTTCAGTTTAATTTTTTTTTTTTTTGTAACGAAATTTTCGATTCTCTTTAATATTTCATCGATTCATTTTTCTGCAACGAGTGCACTAAACTCGACTGCAAAAAAGTTTTCACCAACAATCTGGGTCAAATATTTATGCACTAATGCCAGCATTCATGTAACATTGCCATTACGCTGGAATTCACTTCTTCGACCGAACACCTCGATAGCCAAACATGCAACCATATCTAACATAAACCTCTCTTACCTGTTTACACCCTACCATCGGCGCCATGGTTTTCGCAGTCGCTTTGGTCTCAAATTAAAAGAACGCTGATGGTGGATGCCGTTCTGCTTGGCTTTCGTACGTTTCCAATAAGGTGAACATGCCCATAAACAATTACTAATGGTGGTCAGTGCACTTTTGCTCGCTTGCAAGAAGAACAAGAAGTGTTAATAGTGTTGCCGAACGATTAGGAACCCATTTACGGGCCACGGACCAATCAATTGTTCCGCTTCGTCCACGGGGTTACAATGGGTGCGAGGAACTGTCAACCTTAGCCAATATGATTTTTGTATGCGATACGAAAAGTTACATCCTTCGCATACATGCCCGAACACTTCCAATTCATTTGCATATAATTGCATGCAATCAGCATTTTTTCCCTATCCATCATTCTTCGCACCCTGATGCGCTGAAGACAGGTAGGAGATGCTTGGAGAGCGGTGGTCAAATGGACATTGTTGAATAATTGTCTGACCCCGATGAGTCGCAGGAGTAGAGATGTAGAAACTGTGCATGTGCCATTTCTTGCAAGCGATCTTTATTTGCGCCTAATATATAAATCGGCCTTCCAGCCTGCCTCTGGGGGTTTCCATCTTCAAACAAGATGCCACAATGAGTGATTTCAGGTGTCAGTAGTGAGTTCAGGTGCTATTCACCTTAGTCCGCCCGGCGAATTGCAAATGAACGCAAAAACCAATTGAGCAATTTCGTAAGAACTATCTAAGACAATGCTCGAGAGTAATCAGGTACTAATTAAAAATCTTCAAGGTAGATACGTGTAGAGGTGGACACTACATTCGGTCAATGAAATCCACGTTCAAAAAAAGAAAGATTTCTAATCAAGAAATTAAAAAAAAAGAAATTAATTTTTATTACCAACACGGACATAAAATAGCCTGCATGTAAGTTTGTTTGATGATGTCGACCATTGTGTACTTTAAGTGCTTTTTCTTGTTGTCCACGAAAAGAAGGCGAATGATGATGACGCTTTATTGATCCATTTGTTCAAGTTTATTACCAAGTTCAAGTGCAAAATTTGCATTGTAATGATGACATCATACTAGGAGACGACTAGGCTGGTTACCGACTATGTTAGGACTGATGTGGGCGATTTTGGATTCTTACAAAAATAAGTACACCATTTTATTGTTTTGAACATCTTTAACTTTCTGCGCCGTCTTTTGATGAAATCACTTTCAAATTGCGATTCGTTCTTACACATTTGATATAAGAATTATTGGACATGACTCAGACCCGAAAAAGTAACCAAAAGGAATGCCGCTTTCTTATCCTAGTAGGTAATTCAGGGTGTTAGTAGTGGTGTTACCATAGGTAGGTTTGATCTAGCAAGTCTAACATCTACCGTATAGGATGTCCTCGGTGCAATAGTCGCCGGTGACAATGACTCATAAGGCAACCCAGTGGTCTATTTTTTCGAAGATATAGAGTTTTGATACTATGCTGTCAAAGTTTTACAATGATATCAACGAGATTTCCAGGTTTGCGCTCTTTTTCGCAGGGAACTTAGGGCGTCCCATGAGTTACTTCGTTCTTTTTATGCAATTGATTAATTATTTAGGGTTGATTTATTATATTATATAAGAGACCTTCTGTTCTAAAACGATGGTTCATCTCTCAGGAAGTCTCATTGCATCCTCTTTCCAAAATGGTTGAGAATTTTGGCAACATAGACTTAGTCACAAAAGTCTACGTACCTCCAAAAAATATGTAGAATTCGAATGAAAACAACAGAAAACTGTATTGGCGTTTTGGAAATATATATCTTGAATTAATAAAAATTAACAAAGTTCTCATAAAAGATAAATATTTTCACTTAATTGACATTTAAATACAATAAACGAAAAAAAACTCAAAACGTAATTACAACAAAAGTCTACGTACGACTGCTTTATTTTGAAATTGTATGCACCTCAGTATCTTGTTGGCCCGCCCTTGGAGTCTATAACTGCTTGCAACCTTGATGGCATTGAACTGACTAATTTCTCTGTGAATTCTGCTCGGATTTTTGCGCATTCTTCTGTTAGTGCTTTTTTGAGGTCATTCTTGGTGCGTACTCCCAGTTTATGGATACGTCGTTTCAGTTCATTCCATAGATGTTCTATGGGATTAAGATCTGGGGACTGAGGAGGAGAGTGGAGTTGTTTCCTGACGTTGTACAGAAGCCATTCCTTGATAATTCCAGAAGTATGCTTCGGGTCACAATCCTGTTGAAATATTAACCCGAACCCAATCCTAGTTCATCAGCACTGGGCAAGAAGTTACTTTTTAGGATATCCAAGTAGACATACCGATCCATGGTACACTCGATGAAATGTATTCTACCAACTCCACTCGCCGCCATGCAGCCCCAGATCATAACAGAACCAGCTCCATGTTTGAAAGTAGGAAGCACGTTTTTCACTTTCCATTCTTCTTTGCGTCTGCGCCATATTTTGATCCTGCCATCCTTCCCAAAAACGTTAAATTTACACTCGTCTGTAAAGATAACTTTACTCCAAAAGTCTGGGTCGCTCTCATGTATCTTATAATACTTTTTGGCGAACTCAAGGCGCTTGGCCCTATTGGCTTTACATATGAAAGGCTTTTTACGGGGACTTCTGCTGTTCAATCCAGCTTTTCTAAGACAGCGTCGTACAGTTTCTGGATGAACTTTAATTCCCAGTGAGTTTTCAAGATCGTTCGTAACCTTTCGGGCACTTATTGTCGCTTCCGCTATTACTTTTTTAACGATGTCCCGTTGATTGCGCTCATTGAGAATAGGAAGTCGACCAAATCTTGGCTTGGTTTCATAATTTCCAGTACCGTAGAAGTTTTTAATTATTGTTTGAACTGTTGTCTTTGCCAATCCTAGCGTTTCCGCGATATTTTTTAAAGATTTACTTTCACTTTTTAACTTTATTATTATTTTTATTTACTTTTATTATAATTATTAACAGCTACTTGAACTTCGCTCCTTTTTGAACTCATTTCAGCGAAATTTATTCTTCACTACTCGCAATATTCACGTCCCGTCTTTCACTAAGCCCAACAACACACCGTCCCTTTGCAGTTTAACTGTGATCATTCTAACGACACTCTTTTCACTTGCCGAAGCAGTCGTACGTAGACTTTTGTTGTCATTACTTTTTGAGTTTTTTCGTTTATCGTATTTAAATGTCAATTAAGTGAAAATATTTATATTTTATAAGAACTTTGTTAGTTTTTATCAATTAAAGATATATATTTCAAAAATACCGATACAGTTTTCTGTTGTTTTCATTCGAATTCTACATATTCTTTGGGGGTACGTAGATTTTTGTGACTAAGTGTATGTAAGTATCTACAGTCAGTTTGACAAGAGCGTGTACGGCAAAGCTCGGGAATGAATTGGGATAAAAAGTAGTAAAAAAATACACTCATTATACATGATATAGACAATGATGCTTTATTATTAATAACTTGTCCATTATCAATAATTGACTGGAGTCTTCGAGGCATACTTTCTACTAATTTTATTGCATAATCCAGGGACAAAGACCTCTAAATAAGTTTAATTTCACGAACTAATCGTTTTAAAGTCCAGATCTGCTTTTCTCGAAGCTTCAACTTCATGAGTGCCCATACATTTTCTATTGGATTTGCATCCGGCGACTGTGATGGCCAATCTAGTACTTCAACGTCATTTTCTCGTTTCCACACTGTACAAAGATGACTCCGATGTTTCGGGTCATTGTCTTCTTGCAGTAGCCAATACATGTTTTTCCTTTTAAACCACTTTTGAGCAGATGGTAATAAAGCCCTTTGATATATTTTGACCATTTTAAATATGGGCAAGGTACCAAATCCCTGTTTTGAAAAACAACCCCAAACGTGCACCTTAACCGGATGTTTGACGGTCCGCTGGATGAATTTATTGGCGTGGGTACACCAGGTATGAGTGACAGAAGAACGTGCCCAAAAAGAAGCTTAGTCCGAAAAAATTACATTGTCCCAATCCCGGTCCAAATTTCCCTGCGCCCAAGTGAGTCTTTTTGTAACATGATTTTCCGACAGTAGCGGTTTCTTTATTATGCTACGAAATTTTACATCATGAGCCAGTAAACGTCTTCTTATAGTATCACATGACACATTAAGGCCCTTTTTAAGCAAAATCGCTTGGCCACCACGTAACGATAGGCGAGAATTCTTCTCGAATACCCGTAAAATCATTTTGTCCTCCTTTTTCGTTATTTTTCGCGTAGAGCCACGATTAGGCAGATCGCCGACATTTTTTACTTCAGAATAGCGTTTCACCCACTTACTTACAAATGTCTTTGACTTTTATATGTATTTTGCAGCGGCTGCGTATGACATTTTGGGTCCTTTTGGATGCAAACACAAGAACACTGCTTCATAACGTGATGCGTACGTAACGCTCATGACGAAATACGTCCTTCTCTGACAAAGATCGAACGACAACTGAGACTCTATACACAAAACATCTGAGGGGAAGGGGCTAGCAACATGCCCAATTCTCAACCAAGCTTCTAGCGGTACCTAGAAAAAAGTTTTGCCGTACACGCTCTTGTCAAACAGACTGTAAATATGATTTTCTTTCAATTATTGACTTGATATATTTACCATGGAGAAAATTCTCAAAGGCTTCCATGGTATTAGTCAGATGGAGCAAGCTTTTGGGTGATGATAATGACGTAGAATATCCTTATCAAAGTGTAACACCTTTTTCGGAACATGTGGTCTTTCACGCAACATGTGGTCTTGGGTCTTATTTTTTTCTTGAAAAACGACGACGTGTCCGATCGCCAATTCTAACCATTTTTCTGCAATGGCAGTTTTCTCTTCATTAAATTGATTGCAATATCTATCAGCATTGATCGCGTCACTTAGAAGAAGAAGCTAGTAGTACGCTTTCCAACCCCGCCAAATGAACAAAATAACCTTCTTAGGATGAGGTGCAGGCTTCGTAACAGTTGAATGTCTATTTTCCGAAAAACAAGTGTGTTTACCATGCGGATTTTGGTACAAAATCCTGATCTCGGCTCAAGTGACAAGACACTTCAAGAAAGGATTTACTTCACGTTGCTGGAGAAATAAATCAGGCGCAGAGACGCAGTTCATAAGGCCAGTTTCCCTTAATAGGTGTAGGACCCAAACTTCGAATCGATTTTTTTTTCTTGATATGAACGCCTTTCTACGTTTGGCTTGGGAATGTTTGAGATATTTACAAACTCACGAACAGTGTTTCGCGGATTTCTTACAAGGATAGTATTGGAAAAGTTCCAGTCGTTATGGGGCGGCCACTACGGTCTACATCTTTCAAAGAATCAATGAAGTATAACTTACGCAAATGCTGCTTTTTGCTGTCAATATTGAAAGTACTGAAAAAATTTTAAAACAGACTTTGTCACCAACGAAATGTGCTTTGAAAGAGTTCTGACATGACTGACACCAATGTCAGAAAATGCTAAGCATAAACATAGCTAGTTAGTGTCAATCATTGCGATGTGCGTAAAAAACACATAGGGCATCTTTATAAAGGATTGAATAACTAACTGATACGAAAATTCTGACTGAAAGAATAAAAACTATAAAAAACGCGGCAAGGACACTTGCAAACATTGTTTTCAAATAGCAGCGATAGAAGAAAGACAAACTGATGAGAAATAATCGAACCTATCGACCTCTAACGAGATCTGGTAACGCCACCGTAAACCCGACCTCTCCAACCCTCCGTAATGTTCCGAAATCGGATGAGGGAACTAACAAACAGATTTCAATCATTATACGAGAGTCCGGAAAGTGGACAAGCCTCGTAAAAGGATTTACAAAGATAGAAAATGTTTCATACAAAACCGCTGAACGTGCAAACCAAGCATCCAAGTGTCGCCTTAAACTACAAACGACAACTGACAAATGTTTCGATATACAATACCAAATGTTTGATATTGTATTTGAAAATATAATATCAAACATACTTTCTTTCGGAGGATAAAAAATTAGACGCTCTAATGAAAGGTCTCCATGATCCTACTGTGGTCGTTATTTAAGAAGCTTTGGAAGCTCAGGGTTTCCTTTCAATAGAACTACTCTACCTCAAGCGTTATGGCCTCTCTAAACTTGTCTAAGTGTTTCTTCCTAGGATAAAGAAAGAATCATATGAACTTCAAGCTGTCTTGAATCTTGCCCTGAACCTCTTCGCCCGACACCAAAGAAACGAACAAGACCAATGTTATAATTGCCAGGAATTCAGACATTTTGCCAGGAATCCCCAATCCCCAAACTGTCATCCCCAATCAAGGTACGACAAATGATTAGAACTCCACCGGTTCTCAGCCTGCAAAAAGCAAAAAAAAATGAAACGAAACTGAGTCAACTGCAATGGAGAACATTCGGCTAGCTCTGCCGGTTCTCCTAGAAACCCGAGTAATATGAGGAAGATATTTACATTAATAGCTGCAGCCAAACCCTTAACACAGCAAGCTGCCTCAAAACTTCCCACGGACCAACTATTTGAATGCATTCAAAAACGATTCCCAAATGTTATGTGAAATATTATGGACCGAATGGTCCAGGGAATTCACCTTATAATGAGTTGCATGCCACAGTCACACTTCTCTTCCTAAATGGAAAGCGAACTCCCATCATCCGAGAACTTCAGAACTGAATAATTTGTCATAAATTGGACATTCTGCTTCCCCGAGAAACATTCCTGAATTTAGAGATTCAACACAGCTTTCCTAACAACATTCTCTATTGTAACGGCAGAATGACAAAGGATGGAGGAACAGCGGTCCTCGTAAGGACAAAATCGAATCCTCACGTAATCAATATTCCAAACCTATGTTCCGGAGAAGCTGCCGACAAGGTCCTCCGAATTAGTCCTGACGTTTGTGCACAATCGTCTTCAGTCCCCGAACGTTTCCCAAGGCCTACGCTCTCTATTGATATTTGATATTCCAGTGATAATTGCAGAGGTATGGATGTATATCATCGCAGTTGGGGGGCTGTGAAAAACAATTAAGTTGAGATTGAGCTTAACCGCTTTATCACAGAGACACATGGAAGCCTGCATACCCCTAATGAGCCCATGGATTTTAGTTCAAAGAACAGCTACACTTCATAAATTGTGATTTTGGATGGTTTGAACAATAATAAACGTCCGGTTAAATGATTAAACGAGCTGTCATTTGATCAAAAACCGGCACGTTTTTTAATAAAAAACATTGATACACATGCTACTCGAAAATGAAAAATAAGCGAACTGATAAGTTTTAAAAGATAGCCAAATAGACCAATGGAAAGTTAACGTAAATACCTGAAACAGGTAAAACAAGATGCTCATTCCTCCAGTTCACAGAACTCGCGGCATGATATTTAAAGAGGTTGGTGAGGCAGAACATTTTGCTGAAATAGTCGAAATGCAACTCCACGAGAACTTTCCTAATCCTAACGATGAGAAAGAAACTGTCAAAACAAGTGCGTGGATACTGCGAACACAAATCACTCTGGAGGATGGTATGCAACCAATAGACGACCAGAAAATTAAACAAGTTTTACAGGCACCCGCAAATCACCCGGCTATGACACGCGCACAAACGTGACCCCGCTGAATTTCTCCAACATTTTCAAACGTAAGTTGACGTACAAAATCTAGTCCGTCCACCACTTCAAAAGCTTTCGATAGGCATGGAAAACAGAAATCATCACAGTTCTGTCAAAACCGGGAAAAATTCTTTCATTTCTTCAAATCTTGCGACCCATAAGCTTCTTATCTCTACTGGGTACAGACGAAATACTATAACTCCTGAAAATATCCTAAGTCATTTTAAGAAACGCATTTATTGCTGATGAGCAATTTGGCTACCTGCTTCAGGACTCCGCAAAGCTCGAGCTGACGAAATTCGTGTAAGACCAATGAAATGGCCTTAACAGCAGGAAATTCGTGTTAAAACCATGGTTTAACATGAAAAAGGCGTGCGATAACGTCTGGCATGCGGAATTAATATTCAAAATGCAAGCACTTCATATAACCCTTGTTATTTTACAAACGATAGGCTCTTCCCTACAGGACAGAACCTTCTGCGTTAGGATTGGCAATCACCTCTAAAACATGCGTTTAATAGAAGCTGGAGTCCCACAAGGATCACCACTGTTACCCACAATATAGAACATTTACACGGCGAATTTTCAATAATTATCTGCGAATCTCAAAAGTTCATTATATGGAGGTAATTGTGGAAGATATTTTATATACAGGCAAGCAGAAGTCATCATTTTAAAAGTATAAACGCCCATCAATAAGCTATTGACATATTTTGAGATAAAATTCAACGTTAATCATTTCTAGCTCAAATGTCTTTTTTGATATTTTTCAATGAAATGCTTCACCATTTTCCTTTTAAATCCTTCATTCTGTCCTTTAAAGTAAGGTATAGTATATAGTGTGAAGAAAATTGTACTCCCTGCGAATTTTGAATGATGAAATATCTGAGATCCTTCAAATTTCAAAGAATGACTTACATCAGTAAGATATCACATCAGAATATAATTAGGCGATAGTGGAAATGTAGGTTTTGAAGAGGTATAGAATATTGACATGAAATAATTTACCGATAAATTGTTTTAATTGCTCTGATGATTAGTTTAATTGGAATGATAATTTTGTGCTTTTATTATTTTTATTTGAGTATGATTTTCTGAATGTCCGCGCCAGGATTGGTGTGGAGCAAGTCCAAAAGACAAGTCAAATTTTTGTTTCCTCTAACTAATAATTGCGGCCGTATTACGCCAATAACACAGCGAATGTTGTCTGTAAAATAGTCAAGCATCCCGGATTCATCAGCGTAGATGAGTGATTTGACGTATCCGAACGAGAAATAGGCCACCGGTTTTACATCACAAGATCTTGCAGGCCACTTCGCAGGTCCAAAATGAGAAATTATGCACTCATTAAATTCTTTGTTCCACGAGTCAATGGTTGCATGAGTTGCATGGCAAATAACGCCATCTTAAAACCGGAGGTCCACTGCATAACGGAAAATCATTTACAGAACGAGAAAGTCATTATTCATGGCTCTTTAGCGGTAAAAATTAACTGTAATGTTTATCACAGCAACATGCTTGAAGACAGACGGACCAATGATACCACCAGCCCGTAAAAAACACCGAACAGTGATCTCGCCTGGCTATAACTGGTTTTTAAAAATTGCCTTTTGAACTGGGCATCATCGTCAAACAAAATGTTTTTATGAAATTCGGGATTTACAGAAATTTGTCCTTGGGCTCATTCGCTGTGTCATACCAAATCTACGCTGTGTTCGGTGATCTTGCGGCTTCAAATGTTGCCACAGTTTGATTTTTTAACTCTGCAAACCAAGACCCTTGGTTAAAATCTTCTATAATGTGAATTACACAGGTTTAATTGAATTATTTAAGTACGATTTTAAATGAACTCACTTGGTTTTGCGTTGATACTATGCTCTACAGCTGATAACAGTATAGTAGTATGTAGTATGGAAGTGCATCATTACGCGCTGTACGACATCTGGATGGATGCGTATTATCAGTGAGAGCAAACGTGGCGTAGAAACAATCCATGGTTAATTCAATTAATTTTTCTGATTGACGAATATAATATATAATTGACGGAGTGCGCAAAAAGTTTCTTGAACAGTACCGTTTTTTTACAAATAAATCTGTACTATTTACAGACGATGCTCAGGCGTCAACCTTTTCACGATCAAATAGCAAACCAAACTCACCGTAAAATGCATGACAGGTGTCATATCATACTTAGCACTAAAAGAATTACCAACTTAAAGTTCTTTATCTTTTAAAAAAACACACTATACCTTATGATCAAAAAAGAACGGAAATTTAAAAAAAATCGCAAAATTTCCATTTTTAATAAATTTCTTGATCATCCCCTTCAAAATAGTCTCCCCTTGCGGCAACACATCCATGCCAACGTTTGATCCAATTTTCCATGCAATTTTTATAGGCGATTTATTTTATATATATTTTATTATTTTATATTATTTTATATATATTTATTTATTATATAGATATTTGATATACGAAGCCAATTTTCTTTTATGGGCTCTATGGTCCGAAAATGCGTTCACTGCAATGTCAATTAGGCTTGGGAAATAGACAAAATCACACGGTGCCATTTGAGGACTGTATGGTACTTGGCTGATGACATCGGTCGAATTTTAGGCCAAGTATTCCGAAATAATGAAAACTGTATGAGATGGTGTAAAATCCATGACTTGTTCTTCCACAAATCGGGTCTTTTTTTACGAATATATCCACGCAATCGACGCATTATACCTACATAGTATTCTTTATTTACCGTTTTGCCCTCCGGAAGGAATTCGTAGTGCACGGCACTAGAATATCGAAGAAAACCTTCAGGAAAACTTTGATTTTGGACCGACTTTGGCACTCTCTCTTCGGTTTTGGCTCATTTTCGAAGCATCATCCGGACAATTGTTATTCCGTCGGCATATCAAATTCATAAGCCCATGTTTGCAATCAGTTATTATGCTTTCGATGAATTTTGGGTCGCTGTCTGCGTTTGAAATCATCTCTTCGGCCAAATCAACACAACGCTGTTTTTGAATGAAATTCAGCTTTTTTGGCACCAGCCGAGAAGCGAAACTTTTCATGCTCAAGATTTCAGTTAAAATGTGTTCAGGTGATCCATATCCGGTGCTCAATAACACAGCAATTTTTAGGCATGCACGTTGTTCTCAATTTTCATCCATTATAAAAATCGCCACAAGACAATTTTCGAATTCTTGGTATAGACGCCAATTCAATACTAATGGTACGATATGCGTCAGTTATTTGACAGAACACTAAAAGAAGTATTGCCAACGTTGAGAAAAAGAAAATAAAGAAAGAAGTAAGCGTGACAATTCAAAATTAAAAATACCCATTCTTTTTTGATCATAAGGTATATGTGAATAAATTTTTGAATAAATCGGGAAATATCGAGCCACTGTTTTGGTCGAATGTTTTGGTCGTTTTTCTGGACTTTGGTCGAATTTGCATGGAACGAGCCAACGAAGATAGTCGAAAGATTATTTTGTGATTTTTGCCTTTGAGCATTTCGCATGTTAATCGACTGCCCCAGGGATTGCGTAATCACGTGTTCTTAGTAGTTTTGAAATTTGAAAAGGTTTAGCTCTGTACGCAGAATACTGGGAAATGTATTCTTGCAACAACCGGTAGTTTATGGATTTTCGGTTTAGTTCCTTTTGATTTAGGTTTAGATTCAGTTTAGTCCTTCCTATTAACACAGTGCTTGGTTGCTCCCGTTATTCTTCTTAACTTCTGGCGATTTTACCGGCACTGGTCACGGAAAATTAGAAATAAGTTTGTTAGGCAACCGTGTCTTGTGAGAAAAAAAACACCTTAATCAGTATCAGCCACCTCATCTTGAAAGCGAAATATCTAAATTTGTTATTGTAGAATGGAAAAGTGAAAAATAGTAATGATTCCCACAATATCATCAAAATCCCATTCACATTTCAGTTAAACAAATCGAAAGTGAATAGCCCAATATGCAAAGGAGAATGCAAATGTTTAAACCATTAATGAGGATGATACCGATAAAAGACGATAGAATCAATACAATCTGCATCACAATCATCTTTGGCATTACAACCGAAATTCAAACTTTCAGCTTCGAAAAATTTCTCACTATCACGGAAAATTCGTAGATAATTAATGCCAGAAAACAACAAAATGAACCCAAACTAAGATCTTGCATATTCATTGAAAACCATTTTAATGATAAAACGTACATAAGACGTTGCTTCAATTTTAAGAGGTCGTTTCTAAGAAAGTGCAACAGTTTTGTATATTTCGCGTTTGAAGTAAAAGTGATTAGTGGTGTTAGACGTTCGGGTGAAATTCTTTCTTTCAATTTTCTTCTCGAATTCGGGATCTAGGCTATCGATTCAATTTGAAAGATGTAGTAATTCAGCTGGTTTGACCTTAAAAATTTGGGAAATGAAGGCAAACATTATTTTACAGCAATTGAAGAGCACATCATCGTCCAGTTGGCGCATCAGTTTCACTTCATGCTGATTGACATGACTTGGAAAATATTTGGGCTAGGCTATGTTTGTACAAAATCATTTTGAAACCAACAATACCAACAACAACTACGAAAATAGTTTAAAGAAATTTCACTTGAGTTATCTCAACAGATGATTGCAGATGCAATGAGGTAAGTAGGTAGCCTTGCCCATGATTAGTTCGATGAATCAGGCATGCGAAGACTTTACCATCAACCTCCAGCAGGTGAATATATTCCGTGATAATGGCAACAATCTTCTTTTTTTTATTGGGCTAAGAATAATTGTGGAGTTTACATTACAGCTAAATAATTTAGTTAACATATTAGTCTGCATACAATCAGAATAAATTCAAGTATAAATTATCAGAAGAAATTATCATAGATAGCATCAATTTTTCAACTTAAGATAGCGGACAAGTGGAAAGGATTTTCATTGAGTGAGCATGGCCCAAATTTTTTTATTTAAATGTTACGCACCAAACTAATTGAATTTCATTGAAAACTATCTTCCCAGATTGTTAGAAATGGAATAATAGGTAACCATAAGTCGTCATTAACATGATGTGTACCATTGTAAGCAATTAATGTTATGTTAATTTCTTGCTCCCCCCAACTTTAGATACATTTTGAGATTAAAAGATACATTAGTGTCTTACTGCTATCTCATTTATGCTATAATATTTACAAAATGTTTTCTGTTTTTGTTGTTTTGAGATGTTTTTATTTTTAATAACAACCATGCGCACTCTGCATGAAGCCCAAATCTTGATTTTTTCTCTTATCTTATTCACTTAGTTCAAATAAATGCTGTTGGTGAAAAGATTTTAGATACAAAAATCACTGTTAGATCAACATGTTGCAATTCTAGTAGAAATGGTTTTTCATCGTTTAAGAGAAAGTAGAATTTAAACCCGCATGCGAAGTTCATGATCAATCGTTTTGGCTTTGATGTTGAATAGATACGATATTAAATTGTGAGCTAATGTATTAATACGACCTACATGGACATGAAAGGATGGGAATATTAAAGTTTTTAATAGTTTCCTAAAATGTTTTCATGTGAGCTATTTGTTTGTGAAGACTTCCTTGTGTATGGTAACAGCTGAATTAGTGAAATGCTATGAAAAGTTCTAATTTTAGCTGATCCTTACTTCCGATCCATACTTTTTTTCTGAATTTAATTGCAAATAAAGAAAATAAGGACTGAAACAGATTGTTTTTGTCTAGTTAATTATGTTTGTTATTTGTAATATATTTCTTCAGCAGTGTTATATACATGTTCTTACGCATTGTTTCACTTCTTCATTCATTTCTTATTTAACAAATCTTCAAAATCATCTTAAAATTAAGCATGGACAACTTAACTAAATCTCCTTCTTATGTCTTTTGCATAGTACCTAATCTAAAAAATTATATAGGCTTAATTTCATGAGGAAACACAAAACTTTTTCACCAGTGGCAATCATTGAACGCATTGCCATATGCTAACTGATAGGAAACGTCATCTGTCATCTTTCATTGTATTCAAAATAGCATTGGCATATAAACGTCACAACATGCATCCACGCAAAGATACGTAGATCCACAATCAACTGTTGAATTAATTAGTGATCATTTGTCCTTTGGTGATAAAAAGCTTGATAAGTGTTGTGAACTGTAAACTCGTTGTGATATTTTCTTGAAAAACTAGATGATGGCCTATTGGCTTGATATTGTGTCGTATGTCTTTTGCAAAGTACAACAGCACGTAATTAATTATTGTGTTTCCTGTGTTCCCATGTCCTATGGAAAGTACAAAGATGGAGTTCTTTGTGGGTTTTATGTTGTTTCAGATTTGATAGATAAGGAAATTGCAGAGGCTTTGAATAACTCCGAATGTAATTTTTCTGCGAACGATACAGATGTAGATCCATCCGAATTCAAACAAAAAATTTGTCCCCGTAAAAAGGAATCTAGTAGCTCAGATGGAGAAACGTTGGACAATCACTCAGACAATTCGCATTTGGAATCAACCACTTCATCATATTTACCACCAGCAAGAAAGCAAGCCAGCAGTAATTCCCGTGCACGGGTACGCAAGTTTAAAATCTCGTTTTTTTGTCAAGAGATGGCATAAGAAACCTATTGAAGTAATCTGTCGAACCAAAAGTGCCATTTTGTTGGTAAGACTGCCCGCTACAATGCGTCATATTCATTTAGTTGTTTACGAGTTAGTAGCATACTTCTTTTTCGTGTAAAACATGTTGAACTTTGATCTAAAGAAAAAGCATTTGCGGCATGTAATAATTTTTTTGTTCAATCAGAAGAAAAAGGTTCAGAAAGTCATCGAATTCTTGAAGAGACTTACGTTGACCTTGCTCCAACCGTCAAAACTTTTGAACGCTGGTTTCAACGTTTCAAAAGTGGCGATTTCAATGTTATTTACAAAGAACGTGAAGATCGACCAAAAAAGTTTGAAGACGACGAGTTACAAGCATTATTGAACGAAGACGATTCACAAACACAACAAATAATGGCAGCCATTTCCGATTGCCTGAGAGCCATGGTAAAGATTCAAAAGGTTGAAAAATGGGTTCCACACAAACTGAACAAAAGACAGATGTAAAGACGAAAAACTGTTTGCGGAATGCTGCATTTAAGCCACGAAAGAAAGGGTTTTTTTGCATCGGGTTGTAACTGGCGATGAAAAATGGATTTGTTTTGAGAATCCGTAACGTAATAAATCATGCGTAACGTCAGGACAACCATTAACATCGAGTGCAAGACTGGATCATTTTGGGAGGAAGACAATGCTGTGTGTGTAGTGGGATCAGAAGGGAGTGGTGTACTACGAGCTTGTCAAACCGTCCGAAACAGTCAATACCGTCCGCTACTGACAACAAATGATCAATTTAAATCGAGCATTGATCGAAAAACGCCCAGAATAGGCTCCAAGATACGGCAAAGTCATTCTGCAGCATGAAGCCGCCCCTACACATTCAGCCAAAGTGGTCAAAGAAACGATTCCCTCGTTTGGTTGGGAAGTCCTACACCCCTTGCCGTATTCATCGGACCTGGCGCCTTCTGGTTATCACCTTTTCTCATCGATGGGACAGGCACTGGCTGAACAACAGTTCAAGACTTTCGAGGTTGTACAAAAATGGCTCCATGAACGGATATCAATGAAAATGGAAGATTTATTTTGGAATGGTATCCATAAATTGCCCGAGAGATTGATAAAATTTGTGAAAAGCGAGGGCCACTACTTCGAATAAGAAATGTTTTGTATGAATAATTTAAATAATAAAATATAAATAATTGCGTATTTTTCATGAAAAAAACGACATTTTAAACTTGCGCACCTGGTATTCGTCACCATGGCCGAAGTGAAAATTCGAAGTCATTGTCCACCCAACAGATCGCTATTAGAAATAGCCAAAACAATGCTAATGTTCAATATAATTGGATCTATACCAACCTCGAGTCAGAAATAATAATGCAACCAACATACATCGAAAAAAATACACTGAAAGGGAGATGGCACCAATTCTATGATCAAAACATTCTTATTATGGTTGACTGTTTTTAGGGAAATTGGTTGGTTCAGGATCTGATAAATCCATGGGTCTTTCATTCAAGAAGCTTAAAGTCTACATTGGAATTACCATAGCGATTTCCGCATTTTATTATCCGCGGACATCAGTAAATTGGTTAGAAATATGGGGGTACCAATAATAGCAATGTTCATGACCCGAAATAGATTTTTTATCATAAGACTGCGCTAAAATGTTTCTATGATCCTGAAATGACAATAAAACAAAATGCTTCAAAAAAATTGGAAAATCGAGCCTCGGTTTGAACGCATTCTCGCTGGATGTCGAGAACGATGCCTTATTTCTATAGAAATAATTATTGATGAGATGATCATCTCCTGTACCGGAAAGTGTCTTATACGGCTGAACTGTCCCAAATAATCCAATTCAGTCGGCCTAAAAGTTTTTGTCTTACCTCAAGACAAGTATTTACATATTGTCTAACACAATGAAGAATAAATACATTGAAAATACATTAAACGTTGAAAATACATTAAATAAATACTATTCTTCTTTCGAAAGGACATAGCAACACTCCAGTTTTATTAGCCGAATATTCAAGTCGAATTTTTCACTATTTATTCCAATAATAAGACTTCGTCAAGAGGGGAATATAAGAGTTTTCAACTGGAACTCCAAAAAAGTGGCATTGGAACTCAGGAGGTCAAGCAACTAAATGCCAAATATCTAGCATGAGAAACAATTGTTGGAATCATTTGCTCCACAGCTTCGACTAAAACTTCCGAAAACTTTGTACGAGGTTTGTTCAAAAAGTATCGCGAATTTTGAATTTTCGCGGGCTACGTATGTTCGATTTTTGATCTTTTGGTGGCGTTATGTTGGTACTCATGACCCTCACTTATGTTGACAACTCCGGCCATTTTGAATGTCCAGTCAGTTTTTAACAGTTATTGTGCGTGGACGTGTTTTAGCTTGTCTTCGATTTTCGTCTATCCCAAAAAATGGATCAAAGAATTTGTATTAAATGTTGTGTGAAGAACAACTTAAAGTGCGCGGATGCATTCAGAATGTTGACTGTTGCATACGGCGAAGCTACTTTGAACAAAAGCAACGGTTACCGGTGGTCAAAAAGGTTCTCAGAGGGATCGAAAAAAGCACGCCAAGTTCGGTCGAATTTGAAGGTTTGCTCACAGTTTTCTTCGATTGCAGGGGCGTGGTGCATTATGAGTTCTTGCCGCAGGGTAGAACGGTCAATAAGGAATATTACCTTCAAATAATACGCAATTTGCGATAAGCAATCCACCAGAAACGCACGGATTTGTGGAAGAACACAAATTGGCTTTCGCACCATGATAACGCCCCTACTCACACATCGTTACTTGTGCGCGAATTTTTGGTCAAAAACAACACTCTAATAATGCCGCAGCCACCGTATTCCCCAGACCTGGCCCCCTGTGACTTTTTCTTGTTCCCGGAACTAAAGAGGCCCATGAAAGAACGACGCTACACCACGATTGAGGAGATAAAGACGGCATCGAAGGAGGAGCTGAACAAGATCACAATAAATGATTTTTCAAAATGCTTCGAGGATTGGAAAAAACGTTATCACAAGTGTATAATGTCTGACGTGGATTAATTTGAAGGGGACAAAATAGATATTCATGAATAAATAAATAATTCTTGAAAAAACATGACATTCGCGGTACTTTTTAAACAAACATCGTAAGTTAAAGTGGATCTTAAAGAGAAAACAACATGCACTACCCTAACCTCTGAAAAACGACGGCGAAGATATAATTTTCTCAAATGAATGAAACGCAGAAGTTTGGACTAAAAAGTTTCATAGATTCCATGCCATATCAGCCCGAATTGTAACGATCTCACCGAAATATTAGTAGGCAACACCCGAAAGCAGTCCCATGTCATGAAACCATACCTCCTATGGGTCTAATTAAACCACGTGAGGTAACAGCTATTTTAACAAAATACAGAAAGGAAAAACCATTAATATTGATGGAATCTCTAGCGTTTTTATCTGCGATTTGATATATAGGAGTTGATCGATTTTTAAATCCGGAAAGATCCTGCCACTGAAAATCATAGACCGTCAGTCTACTACACACCCTCGGAAAACTTTTCGAAAGATGAATACACAAAAGACAAGCTAGTTTTGTGGAAGACAATAACATTCTGCCGAATTTCCAGTTTGGTTGGAGCGAAAAGTTTAAAGTTGGAACAACAACTTAATCTCAAAACGACATATATAAAAATTGCATTTGAGGAAAATTCATCCGTCGGTACGGTAACACTAGATTTAAAGAAAGCCAATGATACCGTCAGGCACGAAGGACTACGCTACAAAATGATTCTTTACAATACCTCAGTATACCTAGTCAATCTGATCAGATTATTTCTGAAAGATAGAAAGCACCAAGTTAAAGTTCAAGAATGCATCTCTTCTACGAAAAATATATCTGCAGGTGTCCCTCATGGTTCTTGTCTGGGCTCCATCTTATTCAAAATAAGCTACACCTCTGCCATTCCTGCTAATCCGAATTGCCAAATAGTAATATTTGCTGATGAAACGTGCATATACAAAGCTAGGGTCGATCCCCACAAAATTTTTTCGAAATTTGGAAGAAACGTTGGAAAATCTTTTTCAATTTTACCATAAGCGGAAGATTCAAATAAACGTCAGCAAAACTAAATGCACATTCCAGCAGAAAACGTTAATCTACACTGCTCCCAAGTAAGCCACTAGATTTTAATGGACAAAACATCTCGTGGTCTGAAGAATTATCCTACTTGGGACTGATACTAGATAGCAAGTTAACCTTTAGGAAACATATTGAACACATCGGCGCGAAGGCCTTCAAGTCAGTTCTATCGTTGCACCCATTGGTCAACAAAAGATCTATAAGGACTGCTGCGATTTATTTATGTGACAGTATAGGATTAAATTTATAGGATCAAATTTTGTTTCTTTTTTAATTTTACAACTAATCTTCATTTTGTTAGATTGCAAAATCCAACTTCAGAGAATGCCTGCTCAACATTTTCTTACTGGATGATACCTTTTTGATGCTACAAGAGTCACGCTTTTTTAACTCCTCAGTAATCTTTGGACTTATACTGCTGCAATATCAGTAAGAGCCTCACCATTCAACTGTCCTTGCTTCACTTAAACGTTTTTGGAAACTCGTTTTCATAGTCTGCCTTTCATGGAAAATATTGAATTAAACTGACAAACCAAAATTGACCGTATCAATTCAAACTCTGGGTTTGGCCACAATGTTGAGAAGGACTCGATACATTTATGATGCTTACGATTTTATATCGTTGGAAGCTCTTCGAAACATATTTTCGGCCCATCAATACTTCGTATAAACACTGAGTTCTTCTTTTATCTGAATATATACCAGATATCACTGAAACGTCAAACTATTGCAGCTATGCTAAGTATGATTCAATATTTGGATGAAATTAAGATTTTAAAGCTGCGTTATAACAGAGTGGTCTTCGGTAGTGGTGGGAAAGGATATAAAACCCTTGATATAACACATCACTGTCAAATAGAAATCTACTTTATGCCTTAATGCTTATTGCTTCGTTTTTATGGGTATGACTTGAAAATTTAAGAAGAAAGCAATGCTGTTTAAAATCTATGTATCACTTTTTGAGCTCATTTAATCGCTCTTCGACCACACTTTGGTTAACCAATTTCGAAAACTACTTGTTTTGAATTTCTGCAAAGATGCTCCTTTCGATGTGTTGCAGAAAAATGAGAGGTAAGATGCTTGTTCTGGAACCTTAAGCATGCATATTAGCAAAAGGACAAAACTTTTGTAAACAAATTTGATTCTAGCAAAGGTTTCTCAGAAAATGAATATTATTGGTTCGTCTGTTTAAGATCCATTATAAGATAAATCGGTGCAATAGCAGACAAAAGAGAGCATTCACATCCAAAAGTACGCTTTAAGGCAAACTGTTGCAGAGTATATAGTACCTACCTCTGTAGGTGTGTTAAACTCAAAAGTTGACTGATATCTTCAAATTTTAAGCCTTCTATAAAGTTGGAGCTGGCTTGACAGGAAAGTTGTTTTATGCCCGCTAATGTTGGGGTGTATCGACGGCTATTGGGTCGCATAGGAGGCTAACCGGACTGCCTCCTTCATAGTATGGCTGATGAATACTTGGTACCTGCACTTTTATGCAATCTCCAGGAAATTCCCAAATAATTATGTTTCAAAAAATCATTTTTGAAGAGTGTCCAAACATTGACTTCAAAAACTTCAAATCCTCTTTCCAATCTCATGATATTGCCGCTCCGTTGGTAAATATTCAAAAAAAAAACTCATAAATGTGTTTAACCGAAAAAATTCCAAAAATTTACGTTATCAAATGCCAATTTCACGCTTGTTTATAAACAAACTCAAACTAACCCACTAGCAACCTTGTCTTACCCATCAAAATCTAAATTGCCACTTCCTGCTTCAATCAAAAATAAGCAACGAAGTCGTATCAAAAGTGTAGCGTTAAATCACATACCGAAATCGAAATATCCTTGAACTTGAGATTTTTGGAATTGGAACTGAACAAAAATAGAAACTTATGGAAATGTATACCAGCAGAATTTAAATAGATAAACACGGAGATTTCAGTAAACACTTGAAGGCTTTTCTTTCAATAAATTGCAACTTATTCGTGTGACATTCAAGAAACGTGCAATTAAAGATCGAACGCAAATAAAACTGATAATATTGTTTTGCCTATGAAATTGGACAAAAAAAAACATGCGAAATAGATAGTTAAACTCCTCAAATCAAAATAAAATTCGTTGACGCATTTTACACCTGATAAAATCTTCATTGTTCTTTGTCTAACACTAACTTGGATATTTATGAATGAACAAAAGTGTGTTATCTGAAAGTTAGATTTTACTGGAAGATGCATGAATTGTTGGCCTTTGTTGATGTGGGACTGCATATTTATTTGAAAAATTCACTAACTAATAGTGGTAGTGTGAATTGTTTATTGCTTTTGGTGATAAAACAAACGAATATTTTTTTTATTATAATACTATTTGAAGAATTCATCAATTTCCTGCACATAAACAGAGTAACATTTCCATGAAACAAGCGCAATGTAGTACTCCAATGCTAGCGAGTCCTCTGCGTCTGGCGCTTAGCTTGGCGATAATTCAAATCAGTAATTTACTAGCACGACTATTTACTACAACTATGACGACTCCTGATAATTATAATAATAATAATAATAAGAAAAGCAATAACAACCACCTCTACTCCTCCACCCTGAATACACATTTCATGGTATGAACTGCAAAGTTGACTTGGTTTGGAAAAATAGTTTTGATAGATTTATCTTATGAGATTGTGTTTAGTCTTATACATTAGGCAGTACTAATGAGATAGACACATTGACGTATGCGTGAAAACTGACATTTCAATTGTGACAATTGTGCTTTGTCAGTCAGTTTAAAATTCAGACAGATGAGAAAACAACTCAAACAATTAATAATTTGCAATATTTTGGCAATTTTCTTCTCAGCAATGTCATAAGCATGAACAAATTTTGAAATCATGAACAGCTGCAGCTGTATATAAATAAAAGAAGAAATTTATAAAAATTTTGTTGCGACCTAACGCAACCGCCGTTAATAAGTCACCAGTGGGTCGTAAGAATCACTGCCAACCTTATACATGCGCTTACAGGAGTCGTGATTCGAAACGATTGTCATATATGCACTTTTGATTGATTTTATATAAATTGAAAATTCGCATCAAAATTTGCATTGAAGAAAATTTTTTGGATATCTTACGTCATACAAGATACAAGAATAAGTGCTTCGTTGGACAACTCAATTGTATGGGGAAAGCATTGACAGGTCAAAGTACTAAATGTGCTTCTTAGATGAAGCAAAACCAATACATTTTATTAGAATTTGATAACCGGTGATGAAAAATCGAGAAATATTAAAATTTTGAATAGTTTCCCAATCAAAATCTTAAAAAGAATTATTAATAACATGAGTTCAAACAGTGAGCTAACACAAAATCGATCGATATGTCCTTATTTTTTTTTTTGTATTCGGAACATTCCATCGTTCCCCGGCTCTTGCGTTCTCCACCTCTTTCTTGCTCTTTCTTGCTTCTTTGCTCTAGCAAGAGAAAAATAAATCCATCCCCGTCGGAATACATCACTTCAACGAAACGATATAATGTCCTTGTTTTTTTTACGCCAGAATCTTTCGCGTATCTATTGGTGAGGTGGCCAAGTGTTTGGCTTTAAGTTTATTCATTCATTGCACTGTCATTGAACGAAACCACCTGCAAAGTCTCTTTCATGTGCTCTTCAACATTCTCTACCATTTAATTCGAGGTAAATCATAATAAATAAAGTTCAAAAGTATTTAAATTTACTCAAAGAACTTTTCCAAAAAAAAACAACCGTAATAATAATGTATTTTTCACGTTGCAAGTCCGACTCTCAACTAGGACTTTCGAACTTACACAGTATGACGGAAAAGTTCCTGAACTTTTGAAATGAAAAATCGAAAATTACATCTAAAGAAATTTATTCCAGTTAACTTTCAACATAGTCCCCTTCCCTAGATATACACTCATTTGAGGCCTCCAGGCCTCCATGAGTGATTCGAAGGCTCTCTGGTACTTCTCTGAAGTTATCGCTGTGAGACGCTCGGTGCAAGCCGCTTAAACGCTCGGTAAATCTTCAAAAAATCGTCCTTTCAATACCATATTTAGCTTGCGAAATAGGAACAAGTCGGCTGGAGCCAGATCTGGTGAGTATGGGGCGTGATTGATGCGTGGGATCTGATTTTTGGCGAGATAACGCTTCACAATGTTCGAAGAATGAGCAGATGCATTGTCATCCAGCAAACTCCACGATCGCGGTTCCTTGTACTCGGGCCTGATGCGATTAATCCGGCATTTTAGACGTTTTAACACCTCTACATAATACGCAGCATTGACGGTGGTGTTTGGGGGCACAAATTCTTTGTGTATCAGGCCTTTGGAGTCGAAATAAGCGATGAGCATCGTCTTTACCAATGATTTTTGTTGGCACACTTTTTGAGGCCTCGCACGGCCCGGACCTAGCCAAACGGATGACTACACCTTCACCGTAAGCCGAACCTATGGTTTTTTTTTTGTTTCCGCGAAATTTTTTTAAGTTTATAGCAGAATTTAATTGCGGCACGATGTTCAAATTTCTCATCCATCGTAGAGCTTGCACAGGTGTACTAAAAACACGTTCTCTCAAGCACGTCTATCTCGGCAACTAATGAAGGGATACTGGTGAAAAAATTCTCAGACACTCCAGAGGAATGTTGCAACATAGTACCGGTATCGTCCAAGAGGTGGCGCCACTCGTACAAGCGCTACGAAATAAGTTCGGGAACTTTTCCGACATACTGTGTTTGTTGAAATTTCGTCCGAATTTGCACATGGAGTACTATTCACCTCAAATTAAGCTACCTTAATTTTCTTTTCATTTTCGCTGTGCGTTAATATGTGAAGATTTAGATTATTATAAACTAATAAATGAATTTCTTGTAGACAGAAAAATTCGTGGTTCAGTAGTCGTGGAACTATGATAATACTCACTAGAGAAATTGAATAGGGCTTAACCCAATCAGATGCTCGGGGCAAATGGATCCTGGAGAAGACTGGCCTCATCGTATTTAACACAGGCCACACCCCTACTTGGTTGGGCTGCGCTGCAACCATAGCCCCACCGACGCACGCTTCGCAGTGCCTAGTACAAAGGCTTAAATATTGGGAAATGTTTGAGGATTACTCGGCCAGTGATCACAAGTACATAGCATTGGTCATCACAGGCGGCGCTTCCCGAAGCCTTAGGTGATGCTCTCAGTCTTTTGCGTTCCGGTGGAATATAGGGATAGTGAATACTGAGAGGTTTGTAGAAGTGCTAATGGCACGATTATTGCTGACGGGAGCTACGCCGAGGAACGGAGGTCCTGCGGCAAAATATGTGGTGAACTCAATTTCGAGAATAATTTCATCCACATGCTAGTTTTCCATGTCCCTAAGAAGACTTTGGCATGAATATCCTTGCTTCAGTATACTGGTGGTCACCTGAAATAGCCAAAAACGCAGGGAGTGTCACAAACTGCTATAAGAGGACCATTTAATATGGATCCGGCAAGAGGCATGAACCCGATCAACAGCTTATAAATCAGCTAGAAAAAATTTTCTCGCAGACTCATCAACAGAAACAAGGACAGATGTTGGAAAAACCTGACGGACAACGCGAACAGGTTTTTGGGCTTCAAAAAACTGATGCAGAAGCTCGATTCTCAAAGTTCGCTTCACTCATACGAGGCACTGAATATGAAAGAACCCACGCGAGCTCTTATCTCGATCCACCCCACCATTATTGAGGCCGTTTACGATGAAATACTTATAGAAATTCCACTTTTCACGAATTACCTGGCTCCAGGACCAGATGGGATTCCAGCTGACGTGTTACAGATGGTTTTTCACTTTTACCCTAACTTATTCCTCAGTACGTTCAATGCATTCCTCTGCAAAGGGGTGTTCCCAGAGTGCAGGAAAATGGTGAGGCTTGCGCTGATTAGTTAGGGGAAAAGGAATCCTGATTTCCCAGCTGCCATACCACTTACTCTCTTTGCTAGACACAGCTAGAAAAGTTTTCGAAAAATATTGGAAGCATCGCTGGCGTGACTTACGCGGGGGATTTATTTCTACGGCAGTGTGGCTTCAAAGCAGGTTGCTTCACTTTCGATCCAATTGGAGAAGTAGAGAGAACGACAACGTGCGGAGGGACATATCAGCTCCACGCGACAGGTCGTCCTGCTAGTAATTCTGGATGTCGGATATACATGTATAGGGAATATGCGCTGTATTTTCTGTAAATTTCTGTAGGCGCTAGAAAATCGTTTTCAAGTTTCAAACTTGCTTAAGACACTAAAAAGTACTTCCTACGGGTTGCTTTAGTCCTGCGGAACACATTCTCGATTGGCAATTTAAATGGCTCTTCTGACATAAGGGAGTAGCATATATGCTCGTTTGGGGAGGGCTGGACGAAACGGAAATCCAGAACCCGATTTTATGGGGAAACGCATAATATGGTCATACGGTCACATGGTCTTCTATTAGACATTTGTTTGCTTTTGTGGATCCTAATAAACCATTCTTGTGCTATAATGGTTTTTAAGTATGAAGTCATCTATCAAACCAAACTAAGCTACTCACCACAGCGTCTAAACAAATACACAAATGAAAACCATAGAAGCAGTCTAATTTTAATGTTTATTCTTTATTTCCTGCTTGCCGTCTTGTCCTTCAAAGTCTTTCTGAAGACAATTGGAGCAACTTAAAGCATTATAAAATAAACACACACTTACGTCTCATTTGAAATCCGAATGTTATTTTTTCCTTCTACAACCATCTAAAAACAGAAGGACTCGCACAGAATACTTCTGATTCAAACATATTGACTTGGGACTACGTTTTTTTCTCTTTAAGGCAAGCTAGCTTTCCATCTAAAGCAATCATACAAGTCAATGAACTGCTTACGTACTTATTCCATGCTATTGACGAATGGTATTGGCAAAAGGGAATTAAAAAAAAGTTTCCTTCGATTAATTTTGACTAATAAATTAAATTGCCGGTTTTGCGCTCTGACATTAAAAGAAGCTTCTGTCGAATTTTCGATCGATAATTGCTTTCAATTGAAAAAAAAAACATTCCGAAAAAAATGTAAAATTGCAAGAAGTCCATCAAGTATCTATATTTAGCTTGGCGCATCTTTTTTTCAGATATTGGAATCCCACACTTAATTGAAATGTTTCTGGGCAAGCACGAAGCAAATCTTGCGCCTGTACTATTTGGCTTCAATTTTCAAACGTGTGAAGACACTCATATATGGTAATTAACATGACAAAAAGAGCTGCGACTGTTGTTTTCCATATATATATATATGTATATTGAGCATCTACCGTTACTTGATTTGTTGTTGAAAAACCAGTCTGGAAAATTTGAATAAAAAGTAAAACGTAGGTTGATGTAAAATGCCACCGGAAGAATTGGTCAATCTTCATGTGCCTTCGACCTTTGTCTTCTTCCAGTTTGTTAAAGTTGTCCACATGTAAATTAAAGAAGGTGAAAGAATGTCATTCATTATATATATTTCTTATTCAAATTAATCAAGAAGATGAAGAAAGTTGAAATTCGTTTTTATACTGTTCAATTCTAATCAGATTTACGTCATACAACGCGTATTTGTCTAATTTAAAGATTTATTCCGAGAATTAAGATCTTTCCTAGAATTCTATACGAAGAAGTTTCTCGACGACAAAAAGAGAAACTGTTTGTTGAACAATAAGAATTGTGTTGTTTATTAATTGGTTCTCGTTGAAAACGTGATTAATAAAAAATTAAAAGTCAAAAAGGATTCGGCATAGGAAGTTATTGATGAATATTCAGAAATTTTTGTTGCTGTCCAAACAGGAAACTGGTGGAAACTTACAACTAAAACTTTTCCAGAAACAAGTTGTAGATTATGCTGAGCCATCACTTCCCTTTGATTGATAATAAATTTAAATTTAAGCAAAATACTCATAAAATTATTCATTGAAATTTAGTTTTGCACCAGAACACCAGAATCCAAAACAGAACGATGCTAAAATCATAATATACGGTCAGCCACACCCTTCTCACCCAAAAATTTATAGAATTTAGGGCGGGAAATACGCAAAGTTTTAAAGTAAACCTTATTTTATTAGTCCGGACGCGTAAATTTATAGAAAATATCAGGTCTAGGAATTATATAAATTTTAAGATAATAATAACACAAACCAGGTTGATCTTAGTATAATTTAGTGGTTGGTATTGGTTAACAGCAGCACAGAAGCAAAATCAAAACGAATTTTAAAGTCAATGTCATCATTATCATCAATGGCGCGACAGCTCAAACCGGACCATGGCTTCAAGAATTCATCCCCCTAATTGACACGGTTCTGCGATCGCTTTCTTTGGGCGATCACTCCCAAATATCCGCTGGCAGTGTTCATTATGTCCGCTCATGGAATCTTCAGCCTTCCTGCTGAACGTGTACCTGGTCCTCTACCCTTGAATGTCCTTTCGGACAGCAGGTTTTATTGCATCCGTTCTACATAGCCCACTTGTTGTAGTTAATGTAGCTTTAAGCTAACGTATACAGGTGGTCCGTCAAACAATTCATACAACTCTTCATTGTAAGGTCATCTCCACTCTGAAGCTTCCTTTACTGGACTTTAGATTTTTGGGAGCAATTTACGTTCATGCCGACTGTTTTTGCGGATTTGTTCAACAGGATTTATGCTTCACTTCAGTAGGACATATTCAAATCATATGTTCGAATATGTTCACTTCCAGGCTCGACTAATGTCTCGAAGCCTATGGAGTCTAGGAGTTTCAAAGATTATTTTGTCTGCGCACGAATGTGGACCTTAGAACCAAGAACACGGAGATTTAGGCTTTATTTGCCGCGCTTATGTGGCAGCACTGTTGTGGCATTCAATCTCGTCCTTTTCGGCGGTTTTTGTATTCAGGTTGGCTCCAAGCTGTGCAGAGTTATCGACATTATCAAAGTTGCAACCTCCTACAGACAGGTTTTATTGGCGTGGGGAATTCTTCATCGTTTGACATGAGTTTGACATGAGATATGTGTTCAATTTTCACTTCATAAAATATTAGACCAATCCGGTTTACTTCAGGTTCTGGACTCAAAAATGCTTTCTTAGCAACTGAAATTGTTCGTGTGGCAAAACTACTTTCCTCAGCATACGCTACCAATTATGTGGATTTGAAAAAAACTTTACCAACAGTTGCTACAGTCGGTGTCCTTTTGATGAAGTGTCTCAGCGCAATATGAAAGAGTATTAAGGCGAGTCCATCCAGTTGTTTCAAGCCTGGTTCCATTTCGAAGCATTTTGATTCCATTTGAAGTTCTCCGTTTTCCTTGCCCTAGCGTACTGTGTTGGGCATTTCAACTTTGACCGCACGGTCTAGTTTTGTTGGGACACCAAAGTCAGGCATTATCTTGGTTCTGTCAAATGCATGCTTGGAGCTTACAAAAATGTCTACAAAACGTCGTCCACAAAACGTCTACAAAACGTCACTTTTGGTGTACCTAGCTTAATTAAGGATAGTTGGTGTGTCATGAATCGTCCAATTAGAAAGTCTTCGTGATACTCTCGTATAGTATTTCATAGTACGGCTTTGATTTACGTTCTATGATTTTGGAGAGCACTCTATATGACGAGCTAAGTAGCGCAATGTCGCTCTCTATGTTTTTCGCACATCGAATTTTTTCCCTTCTTGTGTATATAAGAAATAAGACGTTTTCGGCAATGCTCTAGTTACGGCATATAGATAGGGGCCAATTCTATGAAGAACTTGGGATTATAGGATTCTATGATTTCAGGATCCTTTTTCGTGAAATATTGCACCAGCTCGTGAAATATTGCAGTCATCTGGTTTTGATTTCGACTGGTTTACCAATGATTGATCATTGTGCGCATATGCGCATCGTTCCCGGCCTAAAGCCTACTCTCAATTGTTTGATAGAGATATACGAGGATCTGAGTCTATTCAGCGTCATATTTTCGAGTTATGTAAAAACTCGTTCCTGGATTGAAGCCTTCTTTCAGTTATTTCTTAGAGCCATATGCCAATCTGAATATATATAGAGGCATATTGTCGTTTAGCAGTTCAAGGTCCAAGCGTTGATTGTCAGCCGCTTCTTCTTAGATCCACTTTCTCAACTTGACGTCGTAGGGCTTTATAGGAGTGTTCTTTGGCCCGTGTTGTTCGTTGAATGAACTCTTTGTACATCTTGTTCCAAGCTAGTCTTTTAGGTTGCTGACAGAGCAAGCCTTGTTTCAATCAACATTTTCAGTATGTCTGGTTTTACTATTTGGTTGAGTAGAAATTATACCATGACTAAATCCCTAGTCCTTATGAGTTCTCTTTGCCCAATTGAAAACGCCAGCGCAAGCGAACAAGGTACTGGTAGTTAAATGAAATCACCAATAGTGAAGGAATCGCCACATGTATCGACTTTCCAAAATTCAGTGGTTGTAGAACCAAAAAGTTCCTTTCCATGCAAATCAACAGGATTAAGACTCGTTCCTGGGTAGGCCTCACTGACTACGAAAACATTAACCATGGAACAGGTATACGAATTAGTCATGCGTAAGTTTGGTGAAGTACGAAAACTGAAAAAAAAGATAGAGTACGAACATTTTCCCAAACAGATTCCATCCATGATCATCCCACCGATCAGGAAACACTGTGTCAGTGTCATTGTCCTACCTTTTGTATGAGTGAAACTGGATTAGGTTTGTATCTTGCTATGAGAAGTAAGCGTCCCTGTGTCCTGAACTATGCAGCTGACCTTTGGCGATTTCCTCGATAGTATTTAAAACGACCCTGGTCAAGCTTTGAGTTAGGTTCTTTTCGAAGGAGTGAAAATAGCTGGACTCCACCGATTCCTTTCTGATGGGAATGAGCCTAAGCGAGGAGGCTCCTCCGTGAAAATGGTCGAAAGTGTGCTGGGAAATATTCGTAAGGATACCGTCAATGCTGGGATGTATATTGACAAATCTGCACAGGGGTTTCATTAAGCGCTCTTCCATTGAAAACTATAAAAGCCTTAAGTGCCGTCAAAGATGCATTATGTATATCCTTGGCCCTCAACTTCACGTAAGAAACGCATCAGGAATTTAGTAAGACAGAAAAATTTTATAGTTCCGAATATAGGAGTATCTATTCTGAGAAGCTGGCGGACTGAAATCTGAAGAACTGAAAGATCTTCTTCGACCAAACATAAGTAAATATGAAGGCTTTATCAGGCATATAAAAACCGGAAGATTAGAATCAATATTGGGATTCAGTAGATCCCATTTTTCAAAACATTTTGAACGTCCTTCGTGTTTTTTTAGAAGTAATTAAAATTTTGAAAGCCTTCAATTTCAAATGTGGATTGTCCTTGTAACTTAATTACACAAAATTCATATTGTCTTAACCTTTAAAGAATGACAGATGAATGTAAAAATTAATCTTTATCTTTAGCATTACTAATAAATTTTTCATTAGCATGAGGCATGTAGAAAGTTCTACGAAATCTCCAATATAATTAATTCAAAAAGGACATACTTAAAAGAAAGTAGAGATTCTGAAAAAAAACTCAACGACAGCATATTGCCAATCAACTTATTGGGAAAGTTTGCAACATTCTAACCAAGTTGCAATACTTATTCCTTACATTTTCGCTACAGAAACATGTCTGCATTTTTAATTGGTTAATCAATTTAATGCAATGAAGATTTCATCAGCGCTGATGTTCTTCCTCCAGTCTCACATATTAAGAAGCAATTTATATGTAGATATAATTTAGTTCCAAAAATACTCCAAAAACTACTTTTAATTAGGTCTGTGTATTCTGATTCAAGACATCGAAAGTTGTTCCTCCTATTTTTCATTTGAATTCAAAAAGGTTTTGAGTTTGAGATTCTGGTACAATATTTGAGTACACTGAATTGACATGGGTATATTTTGACTGCATTTTTGAGATTCAAAATGAAATATAAATTGATTAATTAATCTAATAAATTAATACTAATAATATTTAAATTAAATGGATTATGATGAAATAGTTCTGAGTTTTTTAAAATAAGACTTTTGTTTGCAAAATGAAAACAATGAAAGTAATGTATCAGCACTTTATGTTTTTGCAGAATTATACCACAAAGTATTTTTCCGAATCACTGCTGAAGATAGCTAAGGCTTGTAAAAATCAAGGAAAGACCTTTAGATCCTATGTTAAGATCATATTTTACTGCATTATCCCCTCCCAGTTATGTGAGATTCTTTGAATCGTGCTCGGACAGCCTGGAAGAAATTTTGCTTGATCTACACAAATTATTGCTGGTCTTCGAAGTCAATACTATTCTTTTCTAGAGAATTCCAGCCTCACTAGTTTATCTATCATTTGCACCACATTTTTGTTTCTGGAGCCGAAGCTAATCATACCATAGTGCAACTATGTACAGCTCTAATACTCTCGGGCGACTATCCTTAGACAGAGATAGAAAAAGCACAGGTGTATTGTGCTTTTACACAAAAGCTTTGAAAGAACTTTTCTCATGTAACGCCGAAAATGAAGCAAGAGAAAGAGAATTTACAAATCAAAATAAAGTTCCACTGAGTATGGTTGTATACCAGTAAATCGGGAGGCTGTTTGAAGTGTTAACGCTGCGTGTTCATTGGCAATGGTTTTATTACCAATTAGTGGCCATACTGTCATAATTTTTTTAAAGATTTTATTAAGGTTTCTTAAAATCCTAGCTGTCCGTGCCATAATTACAACAACTGAAGACAGGAAACCCGTATCATGAATTTTTCTAAGATTTTACGATATAAAAATTATCGAATTTGAAACCATCTCATTAGTCAAACTTTTAATGGATCAATAGCGACCACTATGACAGATGAAAAGGATACTTATTTCCCATGAGTTCAACTCAGCGATTTGCAAATCGAAATTCTTTCACATAAAAAATATCGTTTTCACATAAAATATTAGGGCCGAATGCACAGGTGGAGGGAGTATTTTTGAAAGCAGGAAAGAAAAATAGCTTTTCCAGTACAAGTGATATCCTCATATACTGTCTTTATCTCTCTACATCTTTTCGAAATGTACTTTATTGAACGCTCCTTGCTTTTGCGTTCACTAACTTGTGAAAAAGTCTAAGTCCACATTCACGATCCTGTTTTCATGATCCGAGTTACCTGGGAACTCAGGTAGGGGTATTTGCCGGGTAGTTTTACGGTGGTTAGTTAGTTAAATCGTGCTGGGTTCTTTAGAAAAAGTGGAAAATCGCACGGTTATTATAATATAATTATTTCCATTAAGAAGCCCTGGCATACCTTCAATAAGAAGACGAAAGCAGACACCTCTAACAAGTACAGCTCACACCGGGGAGCAGAACACAATAGCGGAAAATAATGATTGAGTGACAAGACTTAGTTGACCTAAACAAAAAAAAAACTCAAAAAATCAATAAATCATATAAAGAAGAGGAAAGCGATAATGAAACCAGCACAATATTGACATACATGGGAAGGTCAACTTACACTACGAAATTACTTTACCGAAATTACACTACCGAAATTATCCGAAATTACGAAATTACTCAAAAGATACAACATTTTCACAGCCTTCAAATTGTGGTCAATTTATGCAAAACACATACATAGTGAACCCACTGGACAAACATTGGGTCACTCAGGACGCTAAATAAGAACAAACATCAGTCAATCTGGACGTGAAATATAAACAGAGTTTAATTAAAACATGAACAATAGAGTGATATGAAAACCAACCTTCATCATTGATAAGGAACATGTATCAGCTCACACTAAGAAAATGGAGAGTGTTTTACATTCACAATATAAAAGATGACGTTTGAATATACTTGAAAACCTTGTTAGTATACATACTATACACTTTCGTCGCTAGCTTAAAAATCCAATAAAAAGGCACAGACTCTGACAAAATCTTGGAGCCAATAAAACGGTTTTAATAAAACCAAAGGACCTCAAATGATAAAGAAGAATGAGACCTAGGCATATTATTCCTTCATAAATACACAGTATGTCGGAAAAGTTCCCGAACTTTTGAAATAAAAAATCGAAAATTACATCTAAAGAAATTTATTCCAGTTAACTTTCAACATAGTCCCCTTCCCTAGATATACACTCATTTTAGCCCTCCATGAGTGATTCGAAGGCTCTTTGGTACTCCTCTGAAGTTATCGCTGTGAGACGCTCGGTGCAAGCCACTTGAATGCTCGGTACATCTTCAAAAAATCGTCCTTTCAAAGCCATTTTTAGCTTAGAAAATAGGATTTTTGTTGGCACACTTTTTGAAGCCTTCCACGGCCCAGACTGAGCCAAGCAGATGACTGGCGCTTCTTGGAAGGATCGTATTGAAAGCACCAAGTCTCGTCTCCAGTAACAATTGAGGTTAGAAAGCCCGGAGTGGTGTCGCAAGTCTCGACAAAATCTTGACAACATTGGATGCAAGTTTGTTTCTGCTCTGGTGTGAGAAAGTGCGGAACAAATCGAGAGCAAACCTTCCTGTGGTTCATTTTTCCTTTCACAATCAACGAGACGCTATCCTTGCTCATGTTCAGTTCGTCTGCCAACATTCTGAGAGACATGTGGCAATCCTGCTTCAGTAGCGCGCAAACGCGAGCATCGTTTTCGCCTGTAACAGCTGTTGACGGCCGGCCGCTTCTCTCGTCATCTTCTAACGACTCTCTACCCTCTTTGAATAGACTGAACCACGTGTAAACAGTTGTACGCGACACTACTGCTTCGCCATAAGCCGAATCAATCATTTTTTTCGTTTACGCGAAAGTTTTTTCAAGTTTATAGCAGAATTTAATTACAGCACGACGTTCAAATTTCTCATCCACCGTAGAGCTTGCACGGGGGTACTAAACACACGTTCTCTCAAGCATGTCTATCTCGGCAACTAATGAACGGATGCTGGTGAAAAAATTCTCAGACACTCCAAAGGAATGTAGCAACATAGTACCGTTGTCGTCCTAAAGGTGGCGCCACTCGTACAAGCAAAATAAGTTCGGGAACTTTTCCGACATACTGTGTATCATATGTATCCTTTTTTCTACGGTGATTTGCTTGCATACACGACGGATATACAACTGAAGGCATTAAAGATCGAGACCCCAAGAACGAAAAAACCCAAACCATAGATGCTGAAACGCGTATGTGGATGAAACAAAGGGGACGCGGTACGAAGGAAGTTCGTCCGTCCAATAAGCAAACAACAATGTCTGACATGAATTCACATCAAACAGAAAATAGATTTAAAAATAAGCGACTCTCCTTAATCGTATTTAACTTGAAAAAGTGAATTTCAGCATTTCCAAAATGTCACACTATTTGTCCCATTCAGATCAAAACTTTTGACATAAAATAACAGTCATCAAATCCTGATAAAAGACTGCAGATTGAAAACAAGGGAGACAGATAAGACCAAAAGGAAATCATAATGAAAACTCTGAATATTTTATATCTGAACCTTAAACGTTTTAGACAAAGCAACATGGATTGACTCAATCAAATGAACTGACTTCGAAACAAGACTTAAAACTTTTTCACAGAATCAGATATGGCACCTGATTTCGGGATAAAAAAAAAATAGAACTTCATACAAGAAAAACCACTACTGGAAAATATTATGAAGGGTTGTTGAAGCTGTTGAAGGATGTGGCCACCAAAGCGACGTGATTTGGTGCGTAAAATAATCGTTTTTCAGTACGACAGTGAATTCTTCTATATCTTTGTCGATGGGATGATAAAGTCAACATCAAAAATAAAAGTTGCATATGCTGTATCTGTTCCCTAATCTTAAAAATAGGCAATCAGAGGCAACCAATTTGCAAACAACGAAGAGGTCATCAATCAATGCTGTCGATGAGTATTTTTTGGGGCTCAATGGGTTAGAACAACGATGTCAGAGGGTATATCCTTGCTGAAGATTATGTAGATGAAGCAAATGATTGTGCAAAAACTGGCAAATTACACTGAAAGGACCTACTTTTGGAAGTATTTTTGATATGAAACCGATATTGAACGTGTTCCTGATATTTTTTTTTTGCCTGTATGAAGGTTCAAGGAAGATAATTGGAACAAACGGAAAGATAAATCTATAGAAAATTATCGAGACACAGCATTAGGATTTGGACTGTAAAATGCCTTGGAACTGTTTTATTTTTTAAAAAAGTAGAAGCTGCCTTAGACGCGATATGGTCAGAATCACGTTAAATTTTGACTAGAAATCTAGAGGAACCTATGGCAATGAACGACGGTTGGTCTGAATATATTGAGAAGCCTTAGTCTGAACTCAAAAAACAAAGGTTTTCATAGAAGTGGCATACACATAGGCACTACTAATAGACCACAGTAGACAAGCAAGTAAGAGACCCAGAACTAAGATGAACTCATTAAAAGTCCTGTCCTACCTATGTAAAGGAGCGCATGATCAATCCAGAATTTGATTAGTTACCTATTCATACTTTCGGAAAAAAAGATGTTTAGTTTAGAATCACATGCTTCACAGCCTCGATGTTCCCCCGAACTCTTGTTTTGACTCTCGGTAGCAGATTATTAGCTTATATTTTGAGATTTTCCATTCCAAAATGCTGCGTTTTTAATTCTGACAAATATATAATTCGCGAGTAAGTTGCTCCTTTCTTCAGTGTCCATTATCTTCCAAAGAAGAAACGAAATAATTGACTTCTTGCGTGAAAATGGACGGTCATGAATTCCCGTTGATGAATGAAAGAAAATTAAGTTATTAATGCATAAATTATATTATGAGGAACGTTGATAGTTTGCTGATAATTCGAGTTATCTGTAACAAATTGATAAGTTTTCTTTGTGAAATCATTTCTTTATGAACTGGTTGTTAATTAATAATTTTCCCTCAATAATTCATTGAAAATGACAATAAATTTTCCTTGTTAAATTCCTCTGCAAATTACTGAGCACACTTTCTACCATATCTGTAGGCCACCATGCAATCTTTATCAGCAGAAATATGTATCATGATCGCAATGTCGGCATTAAACGTTCAATGTAAATAAATGTTAAAGTGAAAATACCTTGAAGCGAATTTTTCTGCACAAAAGGGAAACTTGTGATTCGTTTGTGGAAATTCACTTCCGCCAATGCGATAATATATAGTCATGGGATCATGATTAAGTGTGCAGAGGATTTCACTAACCCAGTCATGTCTTCACTGTGTCCTTCATAAGCCATACGAAATTAGGGAGGTTTCTGTGAATCATGTAAGGACAAGGTGAAAGATACAATTTTTTCGAAGTTCTTTGAGAGTATGTCATTTAAATTTTACAAAGTAGTCAATATCTGAATAAAAGGGTTAAAATATAAGATAAAAGATCACAGAGTCATACGCGCATCATCGTTGTCTTCCGAAGCTCTCGATAAATCAATGAACCGCGGACTGTTGAAGTTTTAGTTCCAATTAAAGTTGAAAAACAAAAAAAAAAACTTGATAGTCTTGACATGCACAAGAAGTGACTCTTATGCATGAGAATGTTAACTAGTCATTCCAATCGCTCCTTGAGCTGAACACCTGAACGCTTGCAGACGGCGGTAGCTTAAAGGAAATTGTATTTTCTTATATCTATTTATTCGCACACGAATGACATTCCTTTATTCTAATGCTGTACAGTGATCAACTCGCGATTGAAATACAAAATGAAAACTTATTAGCATTTTTTACAACATTTAAACAAGTTTTCCAGCATACTTTGATGCATTGTAGCTGAAGCATGCGGTTTGGAAGCAGAGATCTGAGTAGACAATAAGACTCCAAAGTTTGAGATCAGACTGTGTATCTCAAGCAGGATAAAAATAGTGAAAAGTCAGACAGGAATGCAAAATTATTTTGTCATATAATAATGTATAAGATTTATCATTCTCTTGGAATAGTTGCAAGATCCCCTCACCCTCCCTTCCACGACCAATCTATTATTTAACATTCCAATCTGGCTTGGTGATAACCAGATGCAAAGGTCATAGGTTCCTTCCTCGATACTATCCGAGACAAGTGGTCAAAAAGACAACACTTGTCCGTTGCATTCATTTTCACGTGCTGAGCCAAGGTGTTCAACTCCACCATAATTCACGAAATTCCTTTCCAACATTTTCGTCATCATTGACGAGCATCTGATCTTTGACCAATTGATCATGTCTTTTAACCAGCCAAACAACACATCGCACAATGCGCACCATATAAGCTCAACGTATGTTAACTGAAGTTGTATCTTTGGTTGGAATTAAAGAAAAAAATTTCATAACAGATATTTTATGCAACTTTAACATCTCTGCGACCGACTAATACAATACGTATGCGTGCTACTAAGGTAAAAGGTTCATGAGTTTCAAAACGTGTGAGAAAATAGCTTATGGCTGCCTACATTTTATTGATGGTATATGATCACCGCAGGTGATATTTATCTACCACTGCGTGATATGACATCAATGTTGTATGGATTCGAGCCATTTTCATCAATATCTTAAAAATAGGCTGCGTGATCAAGGTAAGATCATTATTTTTGGAATTATTTTGATATTGCGCGATCGGTGATTGTCTGATGTGATCGAAATCATATGGGTTTGATTGCTCAACACACTTTACATATTGTTTGTCGGGGATTAAAGTTAGCTAAAATTGAATGCTTTTGTAGCAAGCATTAACACAGGTGACACAGTGTTTCGCGCTCAACGTCTTTGAAAACAATTGCGACTGGAGAATTGGGTCATTTAGTCTTTGTCCCAAAGTGTCAATCAAGACTACGTTAAGGTTAATACTGAAACAAAAATTATCGATCAATCACAGCACACATTCCTGATATGTGGGTCAATACACCACGAAACAAGTGTTCTCAATCAATGCGACACAAGAGTAAGAAAGTTCCATTGTTCGTGGTTTAAAACTAACCTGAAACCCACCTTAGCTGTATACAGTGCTAATACTCTCGTTCGGTTTGTTCCAGACAGAGATAGAAATAGAACAAACAGATTTATATTTGTATTCCTAAGCCCATCGTAAACAGAAGCCGAGCGGCAGACGCGCTATGATTTACGTGCAAAAAAACGAGTTTCTTTGCAATGTAGTGCGAATGGGAGAAATTTTGAACGTTTGTAATTGTTTTATGGAATGCATTCTGTTAAATTTAAAGATATTTTAGTTAATTGCTTTCAAGAAAGATATTTAAGTTTCAAATGCAGTTGGCATTCGGCTTTTAAAAGAACACGGATTTGATACAATTTCAAAATTAAAATGTCTATTGCGCTTAGAGTGTACTTTATAGTTTCATGTTTTTAAAATCTTCATTTCCTCGGTGTTTTTGCTCCTTAACAATTTCGTTTTTAATTTTTTTAATTTTCCGAAAGAAGACGCAAATATTTTAGAGTTAAACATATATATTGGATAGCCTAAAAGTATTGAGCCTTTTTTGTCACTAGATGGTTTTGGTTGTCATATATCGGGCAATACTAATCAGATCGAGTCAAACAAAACATGCATTTGACAGGTAACATCCCAGTCCACAATTTTCATACGGACTGCTTTGTATTTCGTCTTTTGTGTCAAAAGTTGTATTCATTTAAAAAATATTAAAATTTCTGAAAAAATTCGCTTTATTTTAAAATATCATTACGATCAAGGTGAGAATGCATCGCAGGCACGTGAAAAAATTTGTGCTGTCTACGGTCAAGAAACTTCATCAAAAGCCTTAGCCAAGAGACGGTTTGGTCGCTTACGTTCGGGAAATTTTGATGTCAAGGATACTCAGGTCGCGCAGGTCAAGCAATCACTGGCAAAGTCCATGAAATCTTACATATTGAATCTTACAAATGCTAATAAAACGCAGCAAAATCGAGCCATTTTTGAAGCAAATCATTAAGGATGGACTCTAAGTAATGTTGTGCTGTGTGTATCGTGGGATTGGAAGAGAATTGTTTATCATGAGGTACTAGAGCCTGGCCAAACACCCAATTCCGCATTGTACTGTTAGCAACTAACCAGATTGCAACGAGCAATTCAAAAAAACAATGGCCAGAATTTATCAATAGAAAGGGCGTTGTCTTACATCATGACAATTCCAGACCACACACATCTTTGATGACCTAGCCTAAATTGATAGAGCTTGGCTGGGAACTTTCGATGCATCCATCGTATAGTCCGGACCTTGTACCATCAAAAAGACAAAAGTCTTTTTACGGAAAATTAAAGAAATGGAAAACGATGTTTCAAGTTTTGTTAGGAATAGATTTCGAGTAATTTTTATGCAAAATATTTACGAAACGATGACATATCACTGAAAATAAACGAAATTACTGGACTCACAAGATCGTTCCCAATCAATGTGAATAACGTAATTATCAGAAACCAACGATAGAGAACATAAAAGAACTTCTTAGTTTATAGTATTATAAAACAAGCTGGAAAAGTTGGCTCAACATAAAATTTTCTGTAGAATAGCACACAAAAGAAAAAGCATGACTTTGACTTTATTTGTAGGGAGAGGCAACTAAACTCGATGTAAAGACCAGCTTGAAGAATCCTTTGATAGACAACGCTAAGAGCCTAGCAATCAACGCATGATAAGTTTTTTTTGGAACTGCATGAGAAGCGTAAACAGCAAACTATAAATTAGCAGGATTATCGATCAAAACAGTTCCTAACTAAGCTGAATAATTGAAAAGGAGCAACATCAACAGGCTTACCAAGCGAATTTTCGTGAAGGCGTTGGCAAATCTTTCGTAACCCTTATGATCTCCTTATAAGAATATATTTTGCATACGAACTTTTTTTTCAGATTCAATTACTTCCGCTAAGAATACGTTGTAATCACGACTTGAATACGTTGTAATCACGAAATAGACCCGAATAACCGAAAACGAGCCTTCAAGTAATCTTTCAGCAAAGTTTAACTTCTTACAAAATTGTTAGGTCTTAGAAAATTCCTCAACAATTGATAAGAGGTTGTTGTGAGAGTAAAATACAAATGCAGAAGCATGAACTAGGACGCGCATTCCATACTCGATCTGTTCTGCGACAAGCAATCTCACTTTCGCAGAAGTAAAACTTAATTAATTGAAATTCTCATTTTTTTTCTCGTATCTACGGGTCATTCAAGTTTTAAGGGAGCTTTCACTTTCCATTGCTTGAATTGTTTTTGTAGCGATCCAAGAAATTTTCAAGTTGAGGCCACAGAGTAAGATTCGACGGTATTGTACAAATCAGAACACAAATACAAATCAGAACTACTAATCGGACATTCTCAATATTACAAGTAACTATACGATACCTACTTATTAAAATTTCTGTCGAAAACTCACATCCTGTGCCATAATCTACACTAAGTGTGCAGAACATAACATGCGAGGTAGGAGGCTGTAAATATTGAAAATTTTCAATTAAATCTATTTATAAATAACTTGACTTATGTACTAGACTAGACGGTCCGATTGACGGTGGAAATATTATGCCACGATTCAGGCATTAAGAGTTTGTTTTTCAGTCAAAACTATCAATTTTTATTGACAAGCATTTTCATTGAAAAGTACAACGCTAAAAAGACATGTCATAATCGCAAAAGAAGTCATATTTCGCACAATTTTTGAGCCTAAGGTTTATTTGAGGCTTCACTAATTCAATTTGAAATGTAAATTACATCTGCCAGGACAATCTGCAGCACCCATGTTAAATTTATTGAAAATAAAAAACGCCGTTCAAATCATGCGCTCGTTCACATGCGCTTAGCACGGATAGCTAAATCGTACTGATCCCTGGCACTAATTCCGCACACACACATTCAATCTGCCGTACGGCTTTCAATTAACGATAGACATGGTATTCCGTTCGTACACAAGCCTTTGCGAACTGTAGTTTTTTCAACGCAAAAATGAGCGAAAATTTACGCAAACACATAAAATTCCACTTATGCCGAGTGCGCTTGAACGACACGTAAAATATAATTGTTTCAAAATACGGAAAAAACGGCCAAATACGAAATTTTTCAGCTCTGGATTAAAGCTTGTCTTAAATTAACCTTTTCATCATAAGGCTTCATGAATTTGACACGATTTTATCTTTTATTTTGCAGATAATACTGGATGACGTGAAGTTTTGAATGACTGCCATTGAATGTAAGTAGAATTTTTATGTATTTATGAGTAAACAAGTAATTTTCTTATGCAAGATGAAAACGTCATTTGTCAATGAATGACGTATGGATTCCTTTGAAATTTTCGGGATAAAATTTTAAGATGTTAGTATTTCACCAACAGTCAATATTCTATAAGAGATTTCAAGACGATTACAGACCATTTACTTCTACATAATATTTTTATAATTACTACAATTACTGTGCACTGCAGAGTTGTAGATGTAGCTTTTACATATAGATCCAGTAATCGGACATCAGATTTCGGTCGGTGTGGTTCTGAGTACTGAGTAGTCTATATTGAAGCCGGTTTCAACCCTTGTATGGTCACCATGCTTAGCATCGGCAAACATATGACAAATAGCTAACCGAGCAGAGGTTTCAGATCTAGGAATGTCATATAAGGGTCGCTATGATGTCAAATATCATAAAGTAATCATCCAGAACAAAACATAAGATAACGATGGAGCAGCGACTTTTGAAAACCAAGATACAGAAACTGGAAAGTCTGGTGCAATCAGAGCCTCCTATCACCTGCTAACAAGAAAAGGATCAGGACGCTGAAACGAGCAGAAAAAGAATATCAGGTCAATGACAAGAACATTTTGGAATAAAGTGAATGCTGTGTAAAACCCATAATAACTATCTTTACTACCGAAGCGACTGAATCAACTGAAGCACAAAAAGAAATAAAACCAGTAGAGAAGGCATGAAGCAATTCTCTGATCACGGAACGTTCAAAAGAAAACATTCTCGAATAATTGAAACTGCGATGTACAAAAAAAACTTAGCAATGACGTTTGAAACTTAATCTCAGAGCTGGGAGTCCACTTGTTCCAATAACACGTTTTTCAAACCCTCTAGACTTATAGAATAAGTCGAAAAACTGCATAAAAAATTCAGGATTCCTCCGGACTAGATTACTGACTTGAGTCTGCTATTGGGATTGGTATTTCAGTAAAATACCATCGTATGTCCCGGTAAAACTCAGTTTTTAAGATTTCAGTAAAAGCCTTACGTAATGTACAAATAAGAAACATGGGTTTGAAAATGAAAGACCTAAAACATGTCTTGCTTTCACTAACATGAACATTTTAAAAGTGATTGACAGTTTACACAGGACGTATTTTAACGCCAGTTGAGGAGCAACTCTGGCTAAAATCCGATTCTGATTGGAGCTAACTAACTTTTAAGCCACCGAAAAGCTTATTATAAAGTCCAGCAGGATATTTGTTGGTTTTTATAAAGGGGTTTCTATTGAAGAAAAATAAGGATACTTTAAAATTTACTGCATTTTATTGTTATGATGGTGGACGATCACAAAGGTGAACCTGATGATGGAACACCAAAAGTCAATCGTTTCTATGTTTTTTTAGAAACGACCTGATCTTTCAAACGAAAATGAAATATTTTGTCAAAGGACAAGTGTTGAGTTATGGCTTTAGGTTTTAGGTCTTAGCCATTCTCTCGTAGAATGCATGTATCAATTTCATTGTTTGTTTTGTTTGTTTCATTCGGTCCGGTTCTTTTCTCTGCCCTCAAAACCGTGCTACTTGCATGTGCGAAAACGAATGACTATGAGATACCAGTCAAAAAAGATACCAAGGCTCAAGAGAAAATGGTCAGGATACTGCGCTACTTATTGCAAAACCTATCAATAAACTCCAAAAATACTATGAAGCATTTATTATAAACTATCAAGATGATGCTGATCAAAGAGCGTTGGCAAGGAGTTTTTGGCCACGTTTCATCATTTTTATTCAACTGACAAGAAACCAAAACATTAGAGCCATGAAAAATAGTCGTATAGATTCGGATCCTCCAATAACAGAATGAAGTCTGAATGAAGTCAATGTAAAATGTTTAAAAAAATTATTTACCTTTTTATTCACCGGTCAAAGAAGGTCTTAAGCCTTATCATGCACGTCTGGGCAACAAAACATCCAAAATAATATCGAAAGAATTATTGGCCTTCTTTTGTAGTTTCCTAGTAAATCGAAACCTATTTAGGTTTTAGTTTGGTTTTAAAGTGTCTATTTTGGATGTTTTGAAAACATGGGATGGGAGCCATTATTGGTGAATCTGAAAAATGTTGCGACAAAAGGAATGAGGTCAGACTTCACTAAGCTGAACGTTGACACAAAGTGACATACAGGGTGGTCCATCTGTTGGTTTTTTTAAACTAACTATATTTGACATATCATATGTGAGAGCTGTCATGTGGTATGCATGTATCAACTGTCAAAGGTTTGGCAATGGTGAACATGGACTGTTTAACAACACAACAACGCATTTTAATTATCCAAACTTTTTACGAAAACGGTCGTTCTTAAAAAAAACGTTTCGTAAACTTCAGGATAGGTTTGGTCAACATTTACGACCATCAGAGCCTGGAATACCATATCAACATGCTCGTCTGGTTCTTACTCCTGAAAATATTGCCGCAGTAAGTGAAAGTGTCTGTCAACAGCCATCTACATCCACAAGACATCGTTCACAGGAATTAGGCATTGCTCGGACCACATTATTGAGGGTTTTGCATGTTGATCTTCACCTACATCCATACAAGATTCAATAAACTCAAGAACTAAAGTCGGCAGACCACCAGCAGCGTCGAAATTTCGTTAATTGGATGCTTGAAAGAAGTGAGGGTTTTTCAGCCAAAATCATCTTTTCGGATGAAGCTAATTTTTATCTCAGTGGCCATGTTAGTAAGCAAAACTGTACGATGTGGGGAGGGGGGGCTGAAAATCCTCATGAATATCATGAACAGCAATTGCATGCCGAAAAAGTGACTGTGTGGTGTGGTCTGCGGTCTGGCGGTATCATCAGGCTGTTTTTTTTTTTCGAAAACCCTGTAGAAAAGGCTGTTTTATGTATGTATTTATGTATGTATTATTTCTTAAGAAAAGGACTTTTTATGGCCGGAAATTAATCGTATGAGTGCTAACAATCTTTGGTTTCAACATGACGGAGCCACAGCTCAAACGTCTCACCAAACCATCAACTTATTGCACAAAAATTTCCGGACCGCATAATTTCGAGGAATTCTGACGTCAATTGGCCGCCAAGATCGTGTGACTTAACTCCTATTGATTATTATCCTTGAGGTTTTTTGAAAAGTAATGTATACGCAAGTGCCCCCGCACAATTCAAGACCTTAAGCGGAACATTCGCGCTGAAATTGCGGCCATATCAACGCTAACTCTGGAGAAAGTCATCGAAAATTTTGATGTTGGAATGAGAGCCTGTAAAAAGAGCCGCGGTGGGCATATGTGCAATGTTGTGTTCCATACATAATTGCTATAGATCAACCTTTTATAGTCAACAAAGATTTCCGATCTTCTCTTACAAAAAGTGTGTTTACTTTCACAATAAAAAAAAACTAACAGATGGTCCACGCTGTATAAGCAGGCAATCAAAAATAAAGCAGCAACAACTTGGCTAGAACTTTTTCGAAAGAGGAAAGACCATTATACTAACTACCATTAGAGTGGGTCAACGGGTTAACTTTCATAATGATTAGAACGTTTTTCACAGAAACGATCTATCATAAAATCGGTGCAACTCTATTCCAAAACGAAAAGTCTGCTTGTATGAAAATTTCGACAGGATATTCTGAATTTATATTTTGGCTACTGTAACTAAAGGTCTACACCAGAGTTTTGTGCTGCCCTTGCAATAGGTTCTGTCAGTGAAATGTCTCAAGTAGAGTTAAAAGCCTTGCCATGGATGATGACACGACAGCTCTCGCAAAACGTTTTTGGAGATAATTGATTTTCAAGACATTTCCTTGACATTTGGCGAGATAGAATGGCGGAATCCAAACTTTTAAAGAGTGACACAACAATATAAGTTAATCACATATTATTGCGAACGAGAATGCCATTGGAGTCTGAGGTTGAAATATTAAAAACGAATCGACCTCAAGAAGAAGACGTTGGGTGAAATTGCCCTTGAATTTCGAACAACATTGTACGCGGTCAAAAGAAAGGTGAAAGCACTGAGTTTTAAAAATGAATTGAGGTCGCAAAATAAACAGAAGCCAGTGGCCATGTTAACACATTTATTAGAATTTCATGACAATGGAATTTTTAAATGATGGCATATTACTTTGGAAAGGTTCAGACAATGCCAGCGTGGTAAATGCTTATAAAAACAAAAGGAAGTTTCGCCCATAAATGCTGATTACGTTTTTCAGGAGAATATTGCCGCAGTTTTAGGATTTGTTCTAAAGTGAATACACTCTTATGACAAAAATGACAAAATTTGACAAATTTTGACACTCTTGACAAAATCCTCAATCGCTCAGAAACTCAGCAGACCGAGCTTCTGCTCGGTCTGTGCAGACCTGTTCACGGCATTAGGCCATCAAAAAAGGCATAAACATAATGAAAAATGAAGAAAAAGGTTGTTTGACCTGGAAGTGGTTTAGTTGACTGTATTGTTAACCTATTATCCTTAAGACTCTGAACAAGAAACAGGTTGTAAGAGAAGTGCTATCTAAAGCCTTGCCATTTACTCCTATATCTATGAAGAATAGACTATGAAATGACTCCTATGTAGGAATCCTATGTTGTTTGAAAAAGTTGAGCCCGAATATTCAGGAGCTTTCATTAGCATATTTTTACCGCCAAAGCTCCTAAAATATGGGCGAAATCCCAGATATCGTTAAAGTCATAAGCCGCCTTCATGCAAGCATATTTCTGGAAATAGTGAAAAAGGTTTTCACTATTTCCAGACTTTCACTATGAGTTTTCATAACCGAATCCAGCTTCAAGTCGGTTGTTTGTAATGAACTGTCGTAATGCACTAATTGTTAATAGGACTTTTGCAATAAAAGCAGAGGCCCTTTAAGCCATCTTATAGTTTTATTGTAAGCTCTTAAAAGAAATTCTAAGGAGTGTGCGTATCTCCAGTTACAACTAATCTAAATGCGATTGCGAGTTAAGCTCTGGGTGTTTCTGGATATGTCATTGATGAATCCTCCTTTGTTATCAAGGCTCGAATCCAGTCATACATTCATGTTTTTTTAAGAAATACTTCCGCGAGTTGATGAACATTTATACGGCAGAAGTTTCTGTAGTCCGTGTCTTCAGTGGCCCAAAATAAGTTCTTTAATAAATTTTCCTCGATATTAAACTTATCGTGTAGGAATAGGAACGTGTTACCTTAAGAAGGAAACAGCTTAGACAGTTACCCCGTATAACCGCTAGGCCAAGGCTTCGCGCGCCCCCAAGGCCAAGATTCCTCCGGTTGAGGCTCACGGTACCGGTAGCTCACGGAAGACGGGCGTGGGTGCCACTCGCTTTCCCAGCAGACCTCACGAGAGCCGCCAAACGAGAATGCGGCTCGCCCGGGTTACACTTCTAACAGATTACCCTTCTTACACTTTCGACAGAGGAATACGGGAAACGCCAAACTACCCACGACGTCTCCTCCGCGGAACCACCAACCAATGTTACGCGCACTCTCCGCGTCTCGCACGCACCACTCCTCGTCGCCACGCAACACCTGGAAGAAGAAGAAAAAGAAGACAAAACGAACAACTACCAAAACAGGTGCATTCACCAATAAAACTTTTATTTATTCCACGTTCCTTTTATCTTGAAAATGTTTTGCACTTAAACAATGAACACTTAACCTAACTTACCTAACTAACTTACGCTACGGGCCCTTTGTTTTTTTCTTGTCTCTGGTTTTTTTTTTTTTTGTTAATTTGTCCACCACGTTTATCACTTATTCACAATTTTCCCTTTTTTAATCCTTTTAAAACTTCGCAATGACTTCCTCGATCAACTCCCCTCGCCAAAAAAAAGAAAAGAGAGTGTTTTTTTCCTTATACATCAATCCCTCTCCCGGCCAAGTATCTCCCGCTCCAGTACAGTCACCTTTTTCGCAGCTTTTTTGTCACCGCTGTAATTGCAGGTTCGCCGTAGATCGCCGCGACGGTGCCAGTTTCACATTGTTGATCGATGTGTTTTTCTTGCGTTCACCAACCTTCGTGTTGCGTTCTGCAGCCTTCTTCAAGTGCTCCGGAGTCACAAGAAGATGTGTATCGAATTCAATCCGGGTGGGGAATTCTTTGCTACATTCCAAGCATTTTGGGTGCAAGAACTTCTTCAGCGTCGAGTGACCTCCGGACTTCCTAGGAGCGGACAAATGGCCGGGGAAGTGTAGATCGCACATTGTACAGTACTCAGTCGTTAGTTCTTACCAGACTTGCCCATGCGCTTCAGACGATCCAGTTCAATCAAGTTCAACTGTTCAGCAATCCTTGCTTCTTGACAAATCATGTTGGCTTTAAGACGGTAGCTTTCTTCGATTCCCTCGCGCATCATCAAATGGGTACGGCCCTTGATATGGTTCTCGAACGAATGTGCATGTAGAACATGTCGTTTGTACATCAGCGTAGATTGATTCCTTGATGCTCTCGGTTTTCTTTTTATCAGTTTTATCCCAGAAGCTGAATCCTTTTTATTAGGTTTGGAATTCTTAGCCAGAAGTTTCTTGGAAGAACTGTTTACGACATGTTACTCGGTCCCAATTGCGTCAGGAAAGATTACTTGCTGATGCTACTATTACTATCTTAACGCTACCTTAACTAATGACAAGATAGTCTTATAAATATGCTTCTTACCTACAATTCCGCTTCCCCTACTCCTTCCAACGCCGTGGCTTGAATCGTGGTAGCGCTTCTTAGTCCGTTTTTCATGTTGATGGTGCCGCGGAGATCACGGGAGGGGGGGGGTATACAACAAAAACAAACCGTAACAAACGACTCCACCCAAATTTTTCTCTTTTTTCTACTTTTCTCCAATTCCTCTCTCTATCCATTTCTTCTAAACATTGTAGTGCATTAATTTTCGCAATATCTAAATCTTGTTCTTTGCCTAAGACCCTTATTTCAAATGAATTGTCTTGACACATTCTGCTCACCAACTTAAAAAGTGACAGCAATACGTTAAACGTCAAATAAATGTTAAGACTGTGTAAAATGCCAGTGTGGAACCAGCGTAAGCCAGCAGATCGTTCATCGGAAAGGAGATGTCATTTCAGCATTGGGAGAGTTAAAATTTTGATCTTTTATCTGTCAGTTTTTTTTTTTTTGAATACAATACTTAAAATTTGGGATTTTTGGCGCCCTTTCAGGCACAGTCGCTGCAGTAAGGGTGCAATTTTTCAAAGGGTCCAGATTTATGACAAGCCTTTTTTAACTTGGTTTTGTTGTAAAAAATTTCGGCAATAATTGTTTCATATTACGTTACGTTGATTCATTTTTCTATGTCAAAATTATTTTCAAAAAAAAAATACAAAAGTCATGCTGGTAAACTAGTTATTTATAACACTCATAATACATCACCCATCGAATTCATTGAAATCTGAAAAGTTAAATAAAAATGTAATATGTGTCAAGATCACATTTGCATCATGTTTCAAGATAGATTTGAAATAACTCTCCCACATCAGTCAGATGTGAGCGTCATTCGAACAAATTAAACAAATGATGTGCATTTTTCCCATTATTCTCTTGCCAGAGATATGATCCGAAATTCTTACAAAAAAAGACTTCCAACCACCCGAACATATTACAACAATAATAATCATTCATCATCTTCCACATGGATTTCGTGCAAACGACACATTTTCTTGGCATGAGATCAAAAAATGACAAATGCTCCTTCAGCACCTTCATTGCATCCACGCTCCACCTTGAAGTGAATCCACCGTCTAAGATACTCATACAATAGCATCGCTCCATATATGTACTCATATGTTGTAATAATTATGGAATCTATTTTTGCAATTGCATCGACTACCACCACTGGTTCCCATTGAATGCTAATCGCAAAAGGAAGACGGCAGACGTCTTGAAATGCACAATAGAATTTTGTTGTTGCTATTGTTGTAGTTGTTGATTTATCAATAAATTTCGCTTTTTCTTGTCTGATGTGGGAGTGTAACGATTTAGAAGATAGAATAACGTAGAAGAAAACTAGCATGGAGGCTACTGGTCTCGTAATTTTCTTCGACTACTAACCTGGTAGGAATTACGGTGCTTGGAGTAACGCTGAGGCCAAGACCTATATTTTTCCCAGTCTCAGCAATTTTCCCACTTTCCAAAGTGAAGTTTCAGACATATCTTTTTACCTTTCTTTCTACCTACCGAAGCCACCTTTCCATCGACGTTTCTTTTAATTTCTTAGATAACAATCTTCTGCTATTAAGAAAAAAAGGTTCGATATATATCTTAATAATCGAGTTTGGTGTGCTTGGTGACGATGACGCCTTTCAGGGAGCACATTAAGATGATGGTGGGAAATCCTTTTGTTTTGTCATTCAACGAATGACGTAATTTATTCACGCAGTTTTTTTATTCCTTTAACAACAAAGACAAATTTCTTAGATAAATTAACGTTAGAAGTGGTTACACATCGAATCATGAATTACATAGGCGAGATCAGAATAAATATTTTTTCGCACGAAGAATCATTTTCATTGTTTGTTGTTTCTTAGATTGAATCTTCAGATGATAAAGATAAAATAAAGATAAAATTCCCAATAAAAGCATTGAATAAGCTCGAAAATGTCTATATTGTAAGTGTATTTATTTCCATTGCATTCGAGAGATAATAGAAGGATAGAAAACAGAACGAAAAAGGATACAAGAGTGAAAAAAACGAGACGTATTTGCTCTAGCAGCCCTAACATACTGTTAATAAATTGTAAATAAAAATGTTTCCTTTTTCTCCAAAGGAAAGGAAATTAAAAGTGATAAACATTGGAGGAGGCCATAAAAACGTAGAGGACATATATTCCAAGAAACGGCAATAGGTTAAATGATAATATTAAATTGCTACCAAACCGAATTTACGGCCAAAAGTGGACAAAAGGATTTATTGAATTAAATATTTCATGAAGCACCATTTGGCCCTTGCATTTTGCGACTTACGCTTGCACTTTCCACCCCAATTCTATATAATTATTTAGCAAAAACACAAGAAATAAGGACAAAAAATTTTTAGACGAAAGACGAAAGAGAAGGATTTTTGGTCACTATCACGTTTGACTTTGAATAGAGCATAGACGATCGTTATCAAAGTCAGAAGCGGTAAAAGTCCTGAGCCAGAACACAAACGCAGTAATAGGTACAATCTTGTGTAGAAGGTAATGTCCTAGCCCGTTGGTATTAGTTTTCCGAATACATTCAGTTCCGTTTTTGAAGCTTGGAATCCTCTTAGTTCTAGTGTTTTCAACAAGAGTATCAACTCTCCCAAGACGTTTTGAACTCGTTAATGAACAGACGCTCAGTTGAGTCTGGGACAGTTGATACATATCCTTAAATTAATCAGTGCGATGAAAGTTTAAATATTCGATCGAGAACTAGCCAAAGATGACTACGTAATGCGTCCTAGTCAAGATACCAGCAAGGACCGGCGGACTCAGGCGGACCCAGCACCCCTTCACGTCATTTTGATTTTGGACCCTTACATTTGGAGGGCTATCTGGATATATAACAAAAAGGCTTATGCTCAACGTTCGTTTCAGCCTGAGGCTCTAAACTTTCAGTCGATGATTAAGGACCTACTGAACTTTTTCTTCCCTTCGCCGTTCTGCCACTCTCTCTTCATCTCAAGAAGGGACCACCATAGCCCAATGTCACAAACATTGCTAGTGCGACAGAGGAGGTGTTTAAAGCGTAGTGCAATTGCCTTCTGCTGACTCTTATGAGTCCTTAAGGTTGGACAGGCTATTACTTACTAACCTCGAAATATTATTAAACATCATACATGTTTGTTTCCGCGTTAATTTTAGAACAAAATAGTTTTAGAACTTAATTTTTGCACTTTTGACAGGTTAGAGTAAGGTTGTTCTCATTCAACATATTTTGCAATCTTAGCATATTAGCAATCATGTGAGCTACCTTTGTGGTCATAACTTCGTTAAACCTACAAACTACAGAACTATATCGGGGTTTCCCTTCGGAAATCGTTACAATTAAGGATGCCTAGAAAGGGCAATGAGCAACTTTTTCAGAAAACGCAGACGTTTAGATGCAAGTCAGCACAGTAAGCGGTTGGCTCAAACCACTTAACTTCACTACTACTACCGCTATTACTACTACTACTTCTAGCACTACAACTACAACAACAACTACTACTACTACAACTAGGCAATTGAAACTGCAAACAACTGGTGGAAAATGGAATCATCGTTTCCCCTTGAATGTAATGGAAGACCAAAAAAAGTAATACACAGGAAGACAAAAGAAAGGACAAACAAGAGCATGTTTAGCCTGTTACTCAGTTAAAGCGCTACAAGCAGCAGTGAAAACGGAGTCAGGCCAGTAGACTCTTCTTGGAAGAGTGAAAGAAATGGCCACACGATAAGTAAACGAGTTCGCCGCGACGCTAACAAAAACACGATGGAGCAATCTGCTATGGAAGAACAGAAACTACGCAAGATTCCTAGTGCCATTGTTTACACGGCACAGCTTTCACAATCAACACCCTAAATGGTAAGGAGTCCAAAAGAATGCCCCACATATGGCAGAACACTTTTTCTAGAATATCCGAGCTTAATTCTAAGGCTCAAACAATAGAATAAGCCTTTTAGCTTGAAAACCTGACCGTTACGAAAAGGGGGAACTCTCTGACTTTCTTAGAAGTCTGGTCTGCACGGTATGCAGTACGGTTGGAAATCCAAAAGGATCTTACATGCCGTGACTTTAAGAGATTGGAAGCGGGTAGCACTTTTCCAAGATTATAAGCCCTTTGCGAGGCTGGAAGACCTAACGGCCAAGAAATGGGAGGAACTCAAAAACTTGCTTGCGAGGAGACCTACATAAAGCATCTTCAAGGACAGCACGATATGCGGAGGCTACAGGCGAACGCTAACCTACTCTATATCCAACCGTAGAACCGAGAAACAAAATGGTTTCAAATAGCTGTATGGTACTGGAAACAGTAATGCAACCAGATGAATAGAGTTTGCTTTTAGTTTTTGGCTTACTTATACGATAGGTACTGTCACATACCAAAAAATGGAATTTGACAGTCGGGCGAACGACACAGACTCGCAGGTAAGCCTCTAAGGCGCTGGGCAGATGTAATTTACGAAGGTAGAGTAAAGTTGCATGGATTACAAGACCTTAGGACTTGGCTTCATTATGGAGTAAACTAGTAACAGTTCACCCTGCGGTATGTCCGCTTGATGAGCTGTCAAGACTTGTATCAAAACTGCACCTTTGAAGCCCACGTTAGATGACCGACCCATACTCTGAGTTCGTAAAATTTGACTAAAACACCGTTTTTACTAAACATAGTATTTTACGAACCAATATATGAAAACAACTCCACAAAGAAGGGAAGGATTATCCGTACGGTTTAGGCTTATGATCTACAGTGAAGTCTCGGGGATAAGACAAGTTTGAAAAACACGTTGAATGTCTACTCTTTGAACTCGTGGGATTTTACGAGACAAATGTTTTATCTACATTTACTACAAAATGAACTGAAAAGTTTAAAATGTCGTGAAGAGGAAAAGGATAATGCTAAAATTGGCCGAAGAAATCATCTCCACCAATTTTTAAGCTAAAGCTCATAGAAACTTTATGAAGGTTGATTATAAGATTAATTTTATCGCAGCAAACTTGTGCCGTTATGATTAACGGTATCTGAAAATACGATGGAAGATCTTAAACTTTCTATCTAAGGTCTTGTTGGTTTTGACCGATTTGTCAAAATTGTGTACGATCTATCAGTATCACCGCGGAGGTAAAAAGCTGAGCCTGGTATTCCTTATACCTGAGCCTGGTATTCTCCCGAGCCTGAATAATACCAGGCTCAGGAGGACATGGTTCTTTTGGGGAACGATGTTCGGGAACTACCCACTTAAGTCTATAGATAGTGCCGAACAAATCATTATAATTTTTCACATTAGAAGTAACGACTGCAAGGACACTGTGGCGAGAGCCATGTGCTTGTCGGACCAAAGCTAGTATAAATGGCTGACCTTAGTCGCTCGGTGTTAGTTGATTTTGAAATTGGAGAATGCCAAAGGATTAATTGGCCCATACACTCGATCTACACGTTCTGGTAGGGCAGGGGAAGGCCGAAATTCAGAAAATTTTTCAAGTACAAACAGTACGAACTCTTCCGATGAAAGATCTGGCGGATCTTTCAGAGGTGTCAGAGGTTTGTTGAAGTGTAAACATCAAGACCTGCTAATGAATGATTCACCGCGGAATGGGTGACTCATAACTAAAAATGTCATGAACTCAACTATGCGGATCTTTACATCTAGTTGCAAATCTACTATGCCACTACGAAGATATTGGTGCGACAAGTTCTCCAGTGCAATGGTAGCTACCTGAAGCTCGAAACTAAACTCTAATGCGGAGTACTGCAAGCAAGAACTATGGAAGAGACAAATAGCAAGTCAGCTGGGAAATACCTTAATAGGCTCATCCCCAGTAGAAACGCTAGCCATTGGCAAAAAAATCGCTGGGGCAAAGGCTATTTACCAGTTCTGCACGAGCATGTTACCTAAAGATTACGTTGCTCATACATGACAGAAATAATGGACGAAGCTGTTCGGGTTCTTTTGTTTCGTAATAACCTGCCCTTGTTGCCACCATCCACGGTCAATAAATAGTCAAAATCGGTCAAAAATAGTCTAATTTTCGTAGTGTTTGAACGATCGGCAACAGTTTTACCTATAAAGGCAAGAATAGTTTCCCATCCATTCTTACATATAAAGGTAACACTAGGTAGCCATTCGTTCTAGCGCACGTGCAGCACCTGAGTCTGGAATCCCAGCTCAGATCTGGGAATCTGGTGAGAGCGGGTTAACGTGGGACACGTAGAATATCCGCTAGATGGGCACTAGATTGGCGTTGGACTATGGCGGCTGGCGGCAACTCTGCAAGCACACGAAAAGAATTCCCAAGTACCAGAAAATTTGATACGACATCTGAAATTATTTTAAGTCTCACGGCCTACTCTTTGCCAAAAAAGAAGTAATCCAAATGTTTTGAGTTTTTTGCTCCGACCAGTGAAATCTTGCTTCCGTTGAAGTATTAAGGAAAGAGTTGACGGATGAGTCTAGCGATGGGGACAATATTCTAGCTCTAGTCACTGGACGCACGGCTGAGAAAACTCATACTGCGAGTGAGGGATTGCATTCCTGCTTGAAATTTTAGATAGATACCAGTGGACCTAAGTAGTAATAATGAAGAAGAAGAGAGTCCCCAGGCTAAGAGCAATTAAGCGCTGGTCAATTTGCGACTTGCTTTGAAAAACCTGGGCGTATTTCATGGGTTATGTAACATGCGTTGTACGATTCAACCAGGACAACTGACGAGAAGTGAGCGGCACGTGTAGCGGCGCTCATTTGATTAAGAGCCTAAATAAGGAATGCTTTGATATCTAGGAAGGGACTCCTTATGATCGTTGTCACGTATTCCGAGGTGTAGGCGACATTAAACAAACAAATATATATATAAATATATCTATATATATATATATATATTTATATACATAAATAAATAAAATAACAATTAATTTTGAATATAACAATTAATTGTTTTGGTTAAGTTTTTTATATGTACCCATATTTTTAAGTTAAAAGAAAATCATACGAGATGAAATAGAAGTAAGAATAAAATTAAAATAGAAACATTTATAGTTAGATTTAGGTATTAAGTTAAATAATATTGATAACAAAAATAAATAAATAAATAAAAAAAAGTCTCAGTGAAAATAAAATGTCAAAAAAAGTCTCAAATAAAAATATTCTCAGTCGCAAAATAAAACCAAAACAATTTCTAGGAAATAATTTGCGATAAATTTTTCTATTGATATGATTCACTAGGTTGATGTGTACATATCGGCATAAAAAGAATAGAAATTGTGAGGTATGGGAGATACACAACCAATAGAGGTCACACAATCAATAGAGGAATCAATTGAAGTATCAATAGAAGTATCAATAGAAGTATCCATTGAAGTATCAATCGGAGTTTCAATAGAAGTATCAACCAATTGGAGAATCAATCAATAGGACTAAAAGGATTATCAATCAATGAAGGGAGCAAGATCCAAGGAAGCCCAGCAGAACAGGTGAATCCTGAAAACAGCCGAGGGGGAGATTCGTGCTATAGGAAGCAGAGGTGTTCAGAATCAGCGCAGCACAATTCAGAGGTGTTCAGAGTCAGCGCAGCACAATTGACAGGTGGTCAGAAACAGTGCAGCACAATTCACAGGTGGTTTGATCTTTTGATTTTGATCCTTTTATTTAAATCTAATATGAAAGAGTATGCTTTTTCACTGTGTGTGTGTGTGTGTCTATGTAAAATGGAAGGATAAGGGCTTAAATAATGTCCTAACCCCCACGCCCACGCGGTGAGCTAGTCGGTTAAAAGTAACTTTCTGCGGCCGCCATTATGCGGCCTTTGTATTTTCAAATAACCCTGTCTCTTTAAACTTGTTCCTTTCTTTCGATGCAGATGCGACCGATCGGTTGCCCGATTATTATTTATTCATTCTTAATTATATACCTATTTTATATTTTTTGAAAAAACATTATTATTATTATTATGAATAGGCACTCTGAATTTCCCACGCAAAGTGTTGGTGATCGCAGGAGACATATCCGTCGCATTTCTTGCCGGAGAGTGCAGAAGCGAAAGCAACTAAGCGGAGAGGCCACGCTCTTTAAGCGATCCTGGGGATAGGACATAAAAGGAAAATTAATTGAATCATGACCTAAATTCAATAATTTTTCAAAAGAAGTTTCTGAACGCAGCAGTTACTATTCTTACAAATGAGTAATAAAAAGGAAATTCTCAAGATGAATCTCGATTTGTTACGCTCCAGTTTTATCCATTTTATGACTGTTGAAATCAAGTGAATCTTTGATATCATTAATTGACTTTCTGATGTCGGCAAACTGTTCGAAATAAATTAAGTAAACAGTTCAAGCTATTTTAGAACAAGTGCATATTTTCCTCCACACATCCATTTTTTAGTTTGCAACCAATGAAGGCCACAGACCACAAACTTTCCCAATAATATCGCAATAAAAGTGTTTTCCGACATTCAAAGGTACGCTATTAAGTTGAAAATCAACAAATTCAAGAATCTATTTGGTAAAAATCCATTTAATAAGTCAAAAATTTTATATATTTATATATACATTATCCGCGATATTAGCAATAATATGGTCAAAATGCAATGCAGCAGCTCTAAAAAGTCCAGAACAAGTACGTGAACTTATTTGCAAGTATTCCATCGACGAAAAGTATATCCAAACTATTACCGGTCGGTTTGATGGAAGCATGCGAGGAAAAAGATACATACCAAACTGTGTATCAAGTAAACATTTTCTTTGATGAAAAGATACACAGATTCAACATTATAAAAGCCTATATACAATACTTTCATACATAAATAATAAGGTTTATTGCTGCAGGGAATCAGGTCAACCTGTCTCCAGCATATCTAGCGGCTACAGACCGACTCGTAAGTGTACATTCTAGTTTGCTTATTCGGTCAGTGAGAAAACGGAGGGAAAAAAAGATACTAAGATAAAAGTTTAGTATGACGGGTTGCATGTGTTTTTCTTTTCAACTAGAAAAGTTGCAGATTCTGTTACGCTACATGCCGATATTGCAAATGTTTAGTCAGATACATTTGCGTTAGCATGAAAGCGATCTTAAGATACTTCTTGAGTTGGTTAGTGGTTTGGATGGTAACTATTTTGCCGGTTGGTTTTGAAAGTATTGGAAGTCATTCAAGGATGAAAAAATAAATAATGCAGATGCGTGCGATTCCACTCAAAATATTTAGTTATTTAAATTTTGAATTACATCACATACAGAGAGAGGAAAAAATAAAACTTTCAACAAATTTGAATAGTTATCGACTTAATGGCAAAAGCATTTAATATTTGGCTTTTAACACTAAACTGAACGTTTCACCTGGAATAGAGTTTGGTACAACCCTGTCCTAAGAAGTCCTCTACCATATATCACATGTGTGTACACTCAACAGTTTGAAAGGAAACAGTCCGTGACATTCGATAAATAGAACGTGAAACAGATAGAAGCTTTGATGAACATAATGAATGGAAAAAACAGTAAATGAATTACTGAAGAACTATCGGTTGATAGTGTAGTAGCCTCAACATGTATTTCTGTATCAGCACAATGTGGCGTATCATGTACGAGTATGTGGGCATGCAATTTTTTTATTGCGTTTCATATGTACGCCGCTACCTGTACACATTTGCTCATATATTCTTCGGCAAAAAACCAGAGAACTGCAGGAGCTTTGATTAGCTTTAGCCTTTTCATTCATTCACACATTCGAGTATGAATAAGATTCTTATCTCGGAATCAATAATTAGTGGTTTTTGCTTTATTGTGTTTTGACCATCCGAAAAGTATCAATATCTTCCATTCTCCCATAGTTTTTACGAAAGATTCATGGAAAATAGAAGATGCAAAAAGTTTTTCAGGTTTTTGTAGAAAGGATGAATGATTAGTGCGACAAGTCTAGGAAGAAAACTTCTGAAAGCTAATAGAATCTGAAGGGGTAGAGCAAAAAAAAACTAAGCTGTTGATTGGCTGTAACTCCTTCTCCAGATCCTTGAAACTACATCAAAACAATGGCCGACCGTCTTACGAGAGTTAAATATAAAAGCAAGGAGTTCGAACTTAAAAAGAAGTATTGCATTTATACTTCGGAAAGAAAACATTTTGTACATGTGAGAATCAATAATAAAATATTATTTTTTGTGTGTCCTTGTGTTCAAACTTTTGACGGAGATTTTTTTGGGAAAATTATTTCAAATTCTTCAAATTGATGAAATTTTCTTCAGATCCTGCGAAATTTTCAATTATCGACCTCACCGACAAAAAAATTTAACCTTTAACGCGAATCAACACTTGAAGCTAAATTTCAGCGCAAACTAATGGTAACCGAGGGAGCTAAGCCGATGTGCAAGCCACAAAGGCTACCATTTTTCATTTGAATGCTGACGTGTCTTGAATCAATTTTCCTGCATATATTGCATCAAATTTGTGAAGAGAATTGGTTTAGATTCCTTCTTAAGTTTTTTCAGACACTTTTGAGCAGTAAGCTGCCAAAACTATCAACTTTTCCTGATAAAAGCCGATTTTGACCGCGAGGCAGATTTTTTTTTATCCTTTTAGGTTTGTTTAGGTTCATTTCTTTCCACATCCTGAACGAACACACTTCAAATCTTGATGCAACTTAACTCCTTCACAACCAATACCCCCTTCCACTGTACAAAATAATATTAGTGAATCCGAGGCCTAGAGCACAATGTACGAGATTTTCTACCCCATACACAGTGCGTCCATTAAGTTTCGAGACACAAACCATATCTCAGCAAATAATAGCTCCATCCATGTGTTCTAATACGCATTTTAAAGCGTAAACCTGTTCCTATTCATGTGTAAAATTTCATTCGAGTCAGATGACTAATGACAAAGATGTGAAAGTTTTCCCTAAACAGTTTTTCATCTGACGTTGAAATTCCAACATGGAACAGAGAGCGGTCATTAAATTCAACGCAAAACTTGGGAAAACTTGGCAAAACGGTGATCAGTGTTTGTCTCGAGCAAATGTTTTTTTGTGGCACAGACGTTTCTTGGATGGCCGAGTGTCGCTAGAGGATGACAAACGTGAAGGGAGACCAATTTCAGCTCGCACGCCCGAAATGATTGAAAAAGTTTGTGATTATGTTGCGAATGATCGTAATGCTTCTTTGAAAATGATGGAAGAGGCTTTGAATATTGGCAAAGAAACGATTCGTCTCATTCTTCACGAGGATTTGGGCAAAACAAAAGTCTGTGCAAGGTTTGTTCCACACACACTGACGGAGGAGCAGAAATCACTTCGTGTTAATCATTCCAGAGAAGTTGTTGCAGTCGCCAGAAATGATCCAAACTTCTTGAAATCAATTGTTACTGGCGACGAAACATGGTGCTTTCAGTACGATCCAGCAACTAAGCGCCAAAGTTCGGAATGGAAGTCGAAAAACTCACCACAAGCCAAAAAAACGCGAAAATCTCCTTCAAAAATCAAAACAATGCTCATTACTTTCTTCGATAGCAAAGGCATCATCCACAAAGAGTTCGTTCCAACTGGTCAAACGGTCACTGGCGCGTTTTATCTCAAAGTGTTAAAGCGTTTGATGGCCAGAATCCGTCGTACTCGACCCGAATACCGCGATCCAGAGAAATGGTGTTTGTTGCACGACAATGCGCCGAGTCACAAATCAATCATTGTTCGTCAGTTTTTGGCCCGAAATCAAGTCTGTGTGTTGGACCACCCACCGTATTCACCAGATTTGTCACCGTGTGACTTCTCCTTGTTTCCTAAATTGAAGTTGAAGTTGAAAGGATGCTTTTTTGAAGATGTTGAGACCATTAAAACGGCTTCGACACAAGCATTGGAGGCTATTCCACAAAATGAGCTAGAGCACGCATTTGAATCACTATTGAACCGCTGTAAGAAGTGTATTAAAGCGAAGGGAGAATACTTTGAATAAAAAATTTGAAAAACTCGAGATATCTTGTTTATTTTGCGATTAATGGAATCAGTCTCGAAACTTAATGGACGCACTGTGTATAATTAGGCTCCGAAGGGCCAGTTTTCAGGTAGTCTTTATGCTGTTTACCAAAAGAAAGAAGACTAATGTAAAAGTCATATAACCTCAGTGAAATAAGTCATATAAGAACGTTGTTGCAAAGAAAGTAGAGACATAAAATCATCTAACGTCAAAGGAAGCCATGAGCGTCCTTTTGAGGAAATTGAAATTTTACCGAAATTGCTGACTTCCGTACATTCGTTATCGATTCTTAAAGGTTATGATCAAATTGTGCACAATGGAAAACAAATTTTATCAACCCAACTAGATGGTTATCACAGACAAAGTTGATTCGGTACGACAGCTAATGGGGTCCCTTTTCGGAAGTTTTTTTGGACCTATCCATTTAGACGGATTTTTGGAATTTAAAAAGGGCTATGTTTAACCTTCTCTTCAGCCAAAGTAGACTCTTTCCCTTATCAGTTGATGCGTAAGGACCCACAGGAATACTTCACCACAGGATTCAAAAAAACTTGTGATCAGATAACGGTTCTTTACTTACCTAAGAAAAACACAAAACCTTATATCTGCCTCACTACCGAGAGTTTGACAGATCATTTCCAATGATCAACAGGATTATGGTGTCCCCAGGGTATTTTAGCAGTGGTCACCAAAATGTTATTTTACAACATCTTTGACGGAAACATCTTGATCTATTGGGACTACATAAGCAACATCAATAAGTTGATGAGGCAACATAAACTTCATGACCAACAACCACATAAAAATATGCGAACTGAGAACATTTTACAAGTAGTAGGTGGTAATAATTTATGAAGTACAGCTATGGCATAGCTGAGGATACGGCGAAACAGATTACTTCTTATTTCAGCTGCCCGGTGAGCATGGGTACTTTCTGTTTTACCTGCACTATATTGGAAAAGTTGAGTCCTTAAACTTGCTAATCCTGCCCGGAGAACGGAAATGACGCACGCTAAACTCTTTTCACACGTAGTCTTCTGACGAGCGCCCTGTCCTTTGCAAGAAAATTTCTGGACATTCTCCGGAAAGTCTAGTAAATAAAGTCTTTGGTTTGTTCTTTTGAAGAAGATAGTTTTCTTGGGCCACTGGTTGACACACTGGGCTCTACTCTCTTTTCTTCCTACCCCATGAGAGTGCCCATGACAGGTTACTGTCATCCCCTACACGGTGGCTGAAACGCGTTGGTTTGTGGTTTGCGATGTAGCTAGGAAGTAGTATTTGAGTACGAACCAGTGTTATTTGGGTTTCCTATATTTCTGTAAACTGGGGCCTAATTTTTAATGAGGGGTGTCGGTTGACGCATCAAATCAAACCAGTCTTTTGAGACCGTGAGGTAAGGTCTAATGGTGGCAAGCACTTACGTGCAACACTTCAACTTCCCCCATGAGAAAACGCGGTGACTCTCCATCTGAAAGAGGAACTTGTTTGTCCCGAGTAAACAGAAACATAGCCTGATGCAAAGTGATAAACAGTGTGAGGCTTGGTTGTAAATGAGACAGGGGAGGTTTTCGACGGGTACACCGCTTGCCTTCTAGAAATCCTACGTCAGGAATGGAAGGTTTAAATCTGAAGATTGCACTCGTTTTGAATTTTGCCACTTTGTTTTTTCGATGGTTTAACTGAAATGAACAACTAGTGACGTGCAGACAAAGTCAAAACTATTATAAGCATATCAGGGCAATCGCCAAAAAAAATGTTTTCCAAAATGAATAAGTTCGAGACCAATGCATGAGTAAAAACACATACAGCTTATACCTTAATACCTTAATAAATACCTTATTAAATATTCCTGGATACGCCGAATGTACTTAGAAATGATAATCTCATTCGATAGACAGCAGCTTAATCTTGTAGAAGCAACACACTGACAACTCAAAGAGACAGAGAGAGAGAGAGAATTATAAGCAAGTTGCGCTTGTTGTGAGACGGAAGTTGTGAGACCTCCTGCCCGGTATCAAGAATCGCCCTCGATAAAGTTGTGAAAACTCGTTATTGGTTTCAAATTCTTTAACATATACAACGACGTATTATTTCAAGGTACGGACGTTCGAAAAAGATCAAATGGAGTAGAATAAATTTTTCGAAATTTCTAGACAAATTTCGTCTGGACCTTCTACGTATGAATTCGGACTAGAAATAGCTTATAACCCGCAAATCACTTTTTTTTTTAATTTCTCGGGGTTTAAATTTTAAGAAGCATTAGCTTGTTTTTCAAAAAGTGACATGGTGAACATAATATCAGTGAAAACAAAATAAATGAAATCTACTTAGTCGAATACTGGCTGATAATTCTGTGCTATAGTTAAAAACTAACCGCTCCTGGCTTATGCATCCGCCAAGAATTTCCCCTGACTGCAGTTTTCACGGTGTCACGGAAATCAAACAATTAGGGATGAAAATAAGTTTCTAACGACATGAAATATTCATAAAAATTTTCCAGTTTCCAGTTTTATTTCTATGTTCAGGATCGGTTTCGCAGATAGGCGAGTCTGATTGTTCCTGGACTACGAACTTCGGTTTCCTATTCAATACATGATCCTTTTTCAGGAGCCTTGACGCACATTTATTGAGATCTGATATATTTACATAGTTCTAGCACAGGACATGCATTTTTTCTCCAGGAAAAATCTATAATTTTGAAGAAAAGTTAGACAAAATACCTTTCTCCTGGTTTAAACTGTCCTCAGAATCCTTTGTAATCTGCTTTAAACTCTCCTCGGAAAATGTGATTGATTTAACGCTATCATCGATTGACAATTGAAACTGTGTGGCATATTACCCTCATAAAGTTGTTACGACGACGAAAGAATCCTTGAAACACTGGTTGACGCAGAGGGTAGAGGCTACTCACTCTTTCGCTCTTTTGGCTGGAAAACGGCTCCCCTAGCCGAGAGCGTCAATGGGCAAGGAAAAAGAAGGCTAACACGAAGTAACATGGCAAAAGGTTTCAGGCTAAGCTTTAAGGGACAGATGAGGTTTTTCAAGGATACACACCGTCAGTCTAAACATACTAGCTTGGGTAATGCTGTAAGGTTAGAAAAGCATAAAAGACAAGCAGGATAGTGATTTAAGAGCTCTAAAATATTAATTTGTTGAAAAAATTAGCTTTCTACATCTAGATTAGCTTTTGGACAAGTGTATTTCGGAATATTGTTCGTTCCAGCAAGTAAGTGTAATATATCGGTGGAGAAATAAAAAGGATACTTGGGCGCTACTTTAAGGCATTCTTTTCATTTGCCTTTTTGAAAATAAATTCAAGATACTCTGCGCATGATAACAACAGAAACGAGCACCATACAGAATTAATGGGACGTTTACCATTTCAATGAGAAGGATTTTATTTCTTTAGTTAAGTCATTACTAGCGGCTTTGAAATGGAAACATAGCCAATATTGGTTTCGCTAATTCGATCGTCGTCTTTGGAAAAAGGTTTAAAAAGGATGATTTACTGCTTGAAAACAGTCCCTGAAATAAGATGTCATCTAACCAAGGAATGTCTTAACTTAGGAAACTTAGATACGGGTTAGATAGAAGATGAGGCTATCTTTTATTTTGAGATAAAGGTTCACCTCTCGACTGAAGGAATGGTAAACCGATCTTTCTGCAGTGCAGCTGTGATTCAGACTTTCTTATTAGACCTCGACAAGGAAATCGGTTTTCTATGCATTTTTGAAAATTTTAGGATCTTTGGAAAAGCAGATTATGAAAGGCTTGTGCTTTAGTCGGCGTTTGTATTGACGTAACAAAGTAGAAAGCGAGGCTTTCATTCCTTTATTCCAAAACTTTGCCTTTAGTTTTCTTACATTAATTTACATTTTCCAGCAATGAAAATATATTATATAATATCGGAAGATTTTCGCAGTGCTTATGGATTGACAGTTTTTTCGTTGGGATCTACAAAGGGATATAAATACCATGTAGCGTCCGCAAAGATAAAGAAACTAATTAACTAAGCTAACTTACATGTCTTATTTGAGGGCAGAACTTATGTCATTACGTCAACAATATCGGACTCAAACATGAACCCTGGAGAATTCAAGCAGTAAAATTGAAATCATCGAATAAAATGTCTCAAGTTTTGATAGAATGTGATCGATTCTGTAAGAAAGATCAGATAAATTCAATTTGGTACTGAGTGAAATGCAGTATACTAAATTTATACATTGGCCTGTAATGTCATATTATATTGAAAGCTTTCTAAATATCAATATGATTGGACAGAAAATATAGGCTTGAAAGACAAGTTTTTTTACAGAGAGTCTATCTTTTAAGGCAGCTTTGCAACATCGAACGCTTTGCAACAGCGAAAAAGGTGCTTGTCCAAAACATCCCTCCTACACAAGGCGATGGAGCGAACGATACCAGAAGCGTAGTGGAGGCTTCGGGCAGTGGAGTCATCGACCCGAAGTGCCATTCTCCAGGGGCCATTAAAAGTCATATACTGAACAACGTGGAAGGCGAAACCAATGATGCTCAACAACAACAAGACCCTCCTGCTGACAGTATATCGAGAACTTCACCTGAGGACGACCTGATAACGAAAATAGCCGCTGACAGAAGTGAAGAAGAGCGTCTAACAAGGAACATAAGCGCTGTAATAAAAGTGATGAGAAATTCAACAAATGTCCAAAAAAATGTCAACAAGGGCATCAAAAATGGGATTGACGAATTGGAGGATCTCGTTGATAGGATCCAACACTATCGCCGCAGGTGGCTACGGGCGGAGAGTGAATTGAAAGAGCTTAAAAGAATTCCAGAAAATAAAACTCCCTTCACCGAAAATGCTACTCCTCTCGTAAAAGGCAAAAGGGCGGCATGTAGCCCACTTAAACCTGACCGTAGGAAAAGAGCGAAGGGGCCGATAACAGTCGAGACAGGAGACAACTGTCAAGGGGAGGAGAAAAATGATGGCTTTCAATTGGTGCGCTCTAAATCGCAACAGAAGGCTGCGAAGAAGATACACCAAGCGATAACAAAAGATTCCAAACAGGCGCCCGAAAAGCAAGAAGGCACGAAACACAGCGCAATGCCAAAAAAGACCAGGAACAAGCAGCGCAGGGATGCTTTACTGATCAAACCTGCAGATGGGAGAACTTACGCCGAGGTCCTTAAGGAAATCAGACAAAATGTGGAACCCGAAAAAAACGGTGTCTGTATACGAACAGTAAGAGCGACCAGAACAGGCGGTCTCCTCGTAGAACTCGGAGCGGAATCCACCGACAAGGGACGGTTCGAGAGCGCTGTCAAGGACCTCCTGGGCTCTAAAGCTGTTATCTCGACTTTGCAGCCAATGGCGTCCTTGGAAATAAGAGACCTTGACTGCATTGCGGAGGCCAAAGAAGTAGAAGATTCAATTAGGTCAATTCTTCCTACGGCAGAGAGCTTTAGGGTAAGGCTAACGCCTACCAACCCTAGAGGACAAAGGGCGGCAATAATAGACATCCCAGAGAAAGACGCTGTGCAACTCCTGACCAAGGAGAAAATTAAAATCGGCTGGGTTGTGTGCAGGATACGTCGGAGGGTAGCCCTAACTCGATGCTACAAGTGCCTTAACTTCGGACACATCTCCTTGAACTGCAAGGGGCCAGATCGAAGCAAACTGTGCTACAGGTGTGGCACTTCCGGTCATAAGGCGAAAGACTGCCCAAACGAACCCAGCTGTATCTTGTGCAAAGATAAGGGATGGAAGTCTGAAGATCTAACTCACATTCCAGGAAGTGGTAGGTGCCAGGAGTTCAAAGAGGCACTAAGCAAGAAAAGAGCAAAGACATGATCCAAGTCCTGCAAATCAACCTACACCGTAGCTCAACCGCACAAGATCTACTAGACCAGGTTGCAAGAGAGAAAAAAGTTGACTTGTTGCTGATATCTGAGCCACACCACAACAAAAAGGAAGCTGGATGGTATTGTGATCGATCCGGCACCGCCGCCATCTGGGTACGTGATAGGGCTCTACCTACAGCTCGGACTTGCACCAGTGGAAATGGCTTCGTGCTCATTGTGTGCGCCGATTTGACAATCATAAGCGTTTATTTCACTCCAAATGAGTCAATTTCATGTTTTCAGAGCAGGCTCAATGAACTGGAGGAAGCTGTCTCGAGCACAGAAGGCCGAATCCTTGTTGGCGGTGATTTTAACGCCAAGGCGATAGAATGGGGAATGCCTCTGCCAGACTCGAGAGGAAAAAGAATCCTAGAAATGGCGGCTAGGAGGCAACTTGTCATCATGAACGTTGGGAACACACCAACTTTTCGACGGGGAGGCTGCTTGGGAACTATACCGGATGTGACATTTGCTTCGGAGTCCTTAGTGCCTAGGATGCACAGATGGAGAGTACTGGAGGACTACTCGGCGAGCGATCATCAGTACATTGCTTTCGCAATTGGCGACTGTGCTACTCAACGCGTAGCAACCCAACCCTCAACTGTAGGTTGGAATATATCTAAAATAGATGTCGACGCGTTCGCCGCAGCTCTTATGAGAGGTGAAACTATGACGGTAACGGGAGGAGCCTCAGCTGAAAACATGGTGAACTCCACCATGAGGCTCATCAAGAATGCGTGCGACTGCTCTATGCCCAGGCGACGGCCTCGACACAACAAGCCTGCTGTGTACTGGTGGTCGGCAGAAATCGCCGAAAAGCGGAGAGAATGTCACAAACTCCGCCGCGAATCTCAACGTTTAAGAAATCGAGACGAGTCACACTCCCGAACGCTGGCATACAGGTTGGCTAGAAAAGTTCTCCGTAGGTTAATTAACGAAAGCAAGGCTCGCTGCTAGCGCAACCTAGTTGTGGACATCGACAGAGACCCGTGGGGGCTGGGTTACAAGCTTGCCATGCGGAAACTAGGAGCTGCAAGGAGGCCCTGTGTCCTTGAAACGGAAAAAATGGACCAGATTGTTCGAGCGCTCTTCCCTATGCATCCTATTCGTCCCGATGATGCAGATGTTGAATGTCCCGGAGAATGCCCACTTTTTACCGCCATCGAACTGGATAATGCGGTAAAAGCTTTAAAATCGAAAAAGGCCCCGGGACCAGACGGTATACCAGCGGAAGTGATACAGCTTGCACATCAACTTTGTCCTGAAAAGCTGCTCACCACTTTCAATGCCTGTTTGCGGCAGGGCGTGTTTCCAAATTGCTGGAAAGAGGCGAGGCTCGTGCTGATCCACAAGGGGAAGGGGAACGCGGAGCAACCATCTTCATATCGGCCCCTATGTATGCTGAATGCCGCTGGGAAGGTACTCGAGAGGCTCATTCGAGAAAGACTTGGAGAAGCCATTCGAAATGCCGGGGATCTGTCTCCTCGGCAGTACGGCTTCAGGGCTGGTCGATCCACAATTGGTGCAATAGCAGAGGTAGTGAGCGCGGTCCAGCAGGCAGAAGCCCACAATCATTACTCGAGACGAATAGTACTGCTCATAACTCTAGATGTGAGAAATGCCTTCAACTCTGCCAGATGGACAGATATTCTTGGTGCTCTGGAATATTTCAGGGTGCCGAGGTACCTGATGCAGATATTGAAAGACTACCTCAAAAATCGGAAACTCATCTATGATTCGTTGGGAGGTCGGCAAAGAATTGATTTGACATCAGGGGTCGCGCAAGGTTCCGTTCTGGGCCCGGACCTCTGGAATGTCTCGTACGATGAGCTTTTGAGACTGCAGTTACCGGAGGAGTCGCGCCTGGTTGGCTACGCAGATGACGTAGCAGTACTAGTCGCCGGACATACTGTCGGACAGACGCAGCTCAAACTGGACGCGGTAATACGCCGAGTGAGCAAGTGGATGACAGACCGTGGGCTTAGCCTAGCGCTGGAAAAGACCGAGGTTGTCGTCCTCACAAAGAAGCGAATCCCTCGTGTTATGCCGGTTCGTGTAGGGGGAATGATCATCGAGTCAAAAGAATCAATCAGATACCTTGGCTTGATGATTGATTCGAAGACGAGTTTTTTCGACCAGGTTCGAGCTTCAGCAGATAAGGCCTCCGCGCGGGTATCGGCGCTAAACCGCATTATGGCCAACACGCAGGGGCCAACCTCGAGCAAAAGACGTCTACTGATGAGTGCAATGGAGTCAGTGCTCTTGTATGGCTCCGAGGTTTGGGCTGATGCTCTTAATAAAGAGACGTACCGAAGGCGTCTGGCACAGGTGCAGAGGCAAGGAGCTTTACGGATAGCCGCTGCATACCGCACTGTCTCTGAACCTGCAGTGCTAGTAATCTCGAGGGTGGTTCCAATTAAATTACTTGCTGACGAACGGAAACGTGTATACTCACGTAGGGGGGAGTCGGCGAGAGAAACCGTCAGCCGAGAGGAACGGAGAAGAACCCTAACCTTGTGGCAGCAAACATGGGAAAACGAAACGCGTGGCAGGTGGACCGCACGGCTGATAAGTGACTTGGGGCCGTGGTTCTACAGAATGCATGGTGAGACTGATTATTATCTGACGCAACTACTCAGTGGTCACGGGTATTTTCAGTCTTACCTGTATAAGATGGGAAAAACACCATCCCCAACTTGCGTGTTCTGCCCGGGGATGACGGATGACGCATGCCACACGTTCTTTACGTGTAATAGATTTACAAGACTCCGTTCGCATCTCTCGGAGAAAATTGGCGTAATTTCCCCAGAAAATCTAACGGGAAAAATGATGAAATCAAAGGACAATTGGAACTGTGTGTCACATTACGTACGGACAGTACTCATTATAAAGAAGGACATAATGGATCGCTTGGCGAGGGAGGGAACATCTCTGTAACGCAATATTATAGTTACTAATTGCAATTCCTTCCTATCCATCCGTGAAGGGAGTTTTCCCTTAGCCTGAAGACATCGCTAAGCGATGATTAATGAGGCCTAGTCCGAAGTAATGTGACAAACAGTTCCAGGCTAGGTTCTCGGTGTGACAGGGGAGGTGTTTAGTCGGTAGTCCGGTAGCGGGGGAGTCCGACACTCAGGGCGTAAATAGCCTTCACCTCCCAAACAAAAAAACAAAAAAAAAAAAAAAGGCAGCTTTGATGTCTTTGATAACAAGGCGCTACAGTTGCTCAGGAAAGCAGCTTTGATATATTGCATGACAAGGCGCAATAGTTTATCAGGAGTGTCCGTTTCTGAATTCAAAAGTGGAAATTTGAAAGAATCATAAAATTGTCAATTGAAACAGTTTCTCCGGCTTTGATGGATTGAAAATTGTTTTTCAATAATGTCCTTCTCTGAACTCAAAAGAGTAGGTTCAATGGAATCATACGCCTTCAACGAAGTTGGTGTTGGTTTGAGTAAAATTAGATTCCCTCAACAATTTACCAAGTTGTCGGTATAGGCTTATTGATCTTTAATTACTTCACAATTTGGGACTTTAACTTGGGTTCGGAATAGATTTAACTATTACATGCTCCCATGAAGAAGCGAAACAACAAATATTGACAGAGGAGCCAAAGAAGTAGGAGAAGTGAACTACGCCTATTCTCAGTAAATTTTTGAAGAGAATGTCGACAGTTTCGTCTTGGCCAGGCACTTTTTTGTATGAAGTATTTTTTTAATGAGGTGAGTCTGTTTTTCTGGCTTGATTCCTTGCGCACTTGGAACTGGTACGAGAAAGCTGATAAAACATAGAGTTTGTGCAACTGACAGCTCATTGAAATGATTGGAAATGAGAGACAGAACTCACAGTTTATGCAACTAACAGCTCTGTAGTTTGACTTTACATTCTTCAGGTATTTATCTATCTTCGGATTTCTCTATCTCCTATCTCTAAATGATTGAGCAAGTGTCAGTATTTAGCTCGGCTTGATTCGAGATTTCTTTAGAGCTTCCATTACTCTACGCTGTTCTGCTTCCAGGGAACAGCAATCTATTTTATCTGTTAAAAATATGCCCGATTTCCAAACCTTTCTTGAGTTAAAGTCAAAAACATCGAGCACCGAAAACCGATTTTCGCAATGAAGACTACTATTTTTCAATTGAAAAGCATTTGATTGGCTGTCAAATCCAGTCGAATGTCCACGTCTATCCAGGCTGTCGAATCCTCGCAGTTCTCGGGTCCTCTGCCGTTTCCTTATGATTTTCTTCCTGGTCTGAATTAGCTTGCAAATTTAAGGATCTAAATTCAAGAGTCCGGGGCGAGTGTTCTTTTTGAGCATGCTGCTCTGAATCCTTTTCCATATAGTCCGCGCTATTGGATTTAAAAACTAAGTTGTACATCATTATTTCGGAATTCGAGAAAATTTCGAAATTGATGTTGATTACCCATTTTGATAAGTCCTCAAAAATAATTTCGCCAACTTTTGTTGAAATGAATTCGATTTGCGCTTTCGTGCTAGCTCTTGGCACACTTTTGATTTTTAAGCAATGCAATACTGGTCCTGCTTCGAAGTAGGGCAGTTTATTTCAGGAACAACAACGACGGTGATTACATTGTTCTAAACATTTTTGGCTATGAACGGAAACAGGCTTTTCCTCAATCGTCTGAAGGGTTCATCAGGCAATAAATGGCACAACTTGCTTCGACTGCACTTCAAGTTTTAGCGGAGGAGACGAGTATCGATTGGGTTTCAAATTGCAATCACTACAGAAAATCGCTTATCCTCTGAAATCGAAACACATCCTTCAAATTCAATGCTAATTGCTAACGTGTCCGTACAACGGATACTTGTAATAAAATACAACTTACATCTGCTACCACCCTAATTTTCAAATTCAAGCACTATGAAACCACTCACCGAGTCTATCTTGACAGGATGCAATTTAACAGATTTCACAGCTTTCCAAACCTACTGTACTATCAACCGACAAATATCCACCCAATACCGAGTCAAAAACATTGAGGGAATAGTTGATGGACTTCCTACCTAACAACATACTAATAGTTCCAACAGTTTAGTGTCGGTCAGTAACCTACATCAGATATATTAACATCATTTGCACATTACTTGCATGCTTGCTTATGAATGAGGATTCTAAACAAGCCATGAGTACTCGACTATTAGGTAGGCATAAATAGGACTCTCCTATTATTCACTTCAGGTGATGATTATTTGTGTATTCTGTTCAGATAAATTAATAATAATGATTGACATATATGAACATTTGTTTGATGTCCAAGATAGGGACGTGCTACATAGGCTTTTCAGTTGACTAATTGGTATTATGCCGGCGTGAGGGTAGTGTGCGTTTCGAAATACTCAGTTTTTATCAGTATCAGATTGTTCCGAAAACTAGTTAACACAACTGCCATATGATCATACCGCATATGATACAGAGCGATAAAGTATCAAATTAAACGTGACCCAGAACTAAATTGCAAATCACCAAAAAGGCAATAATTTGCATGAATGTAGGCAATCGCTTTATTATCCTGTTCCGTTGAAAATCAAGATATACAGGTGAAATTCCATGATAATTCGGGCCATAAATCACTTAATTCTCTTTTTTTGACGCTCACTGTTAGAGCTTCCTTCTTAATCATTTATCACATATTACTGATTCTAACCAGTGACGTTAGTGGCATACATATCACCAACCAGCCTTAAGATTCTGTTTAACTTCTGTACAAAGAAACTACACACATGTTCCTCGGCAAACACTATCGGACAGCGGAACTAAATTATTCAATTTTGGATAGTCTTCCGCTGAGTTAAGTTAACATGCAACATGACTCACGCACACTATAATTATGTTCTTTTGTTGGTTAACATATTCTGTCATAACTTCTCGTATTCCGTTTCATCTTATTTAGGATACATTAACGGGCTGACTTTGGAAACAATCAGACGAAGATGAAAATAAATAAATAAACGGATAAAATTAAGACGATATGTGTTTGCAACGCCCGATAAAAACTGACCAGTACCATAAAAAGTAATGATAGATACAACTATCTGAACTACTGGACAGACCCATATGATGATAGATGGTCAAATTTTGAGAAAGTTTGCAGCCAAAGAAATCAAATTCATTTAATGGACGATTGAAATCTGGGCAGACTCTGAGAATGCAGATTTGCACACTAGGGTCATCTGTGAAATGAGAAATAGGCGGGTTAAGTGAAATGTTTAAATAATGGAAAATCATTTTTATGCTGTTCCGCCTTATTTTCTGGGGAAATTAATAGCGATTCAGAACAAAGTTCTGTTAATGATTTCTTATATTTTACTCACAATGGTAGAAAACCTTAAGCCTTAAAAACAAAAAAAAATTTAAGTTTGGACTTTGGGAAAATGGAAATTTTATATGAAAAACGAAGACATACAAGGGGTATCCAAATATAAAAAAACCCCATTACTTATGAGGGATTAAAAAGTGTGGTTGAAGAGGCGACGTGCCCGAAAGGCTGGGGAGGGGGAGCCATCCAAATGATTAAAGGCCAAACCGAAGGCTGGGTTGATTTCTTAATTTGTGCACAAAATGAGGATAGATATGTTCATCTTTCGGTTGCGCACTGCATCATATAAAAGATTTTAACGAAGGAAGCCTGAACAAGTTGAAGTTCAGAGTCGAATGCGCGCAAAGTTTGGGGAAAATGCCCTATAGCAGAACACAATAGGGAAACGAGAATCTTTGTTGGAAGTGTACGCACCACGGTCTGAGACTACCTTGAATTTCAAAAAAACTCGGTGAAGTGAATTTCACGTTTGCTTGCCGAAAAACACAACAATGTGAGAGTTGAAGTTTGTCAGGGGCTTCTTGCTTGTTTCCAACATGCAGGGCATGTATTAATTCCGCCATCGTTGAAGCCCTTCACTATGAAACAAAAAATAGAAATCCCACTTCTCACGATGATGGAATTGGAGAAAGCAGCCTTGTCTATGTGTTCTAGGACCAGATAACGTTTCAGCGAAGATGCAACAAATGGTCTTTCACTTTTGCACTGACCTGCTCCTCCGCACGTTCAACGCATTACTGCGCAACGGGGTGTTCCCAGAGTACTGGAAGGTAGCGAAACTTACGCTGATTACTAAGGAGAAACGGATTGTTGCATATGCGTATGCTAGACACGGCCAGAAAAGTTTTTAAAAAACATATCAGGGGAAGACTGCCGTGCTACTGGGGACCTTTCCCACGGCAGTCTGACTTCAGAGCAGGCCTCTCCACCATCGATGCAACCGGAAAAGTGGTGAGCGTGGTCCAACCTGCGGAGTCACACAGTATTTCTACACGACGGGTCATCCTCCTTGTTACTCTAGATGTCTAAAATGCATTTGGCTGCACTAAATGCATGGATATTCTGAAAGTGCTTTAAAAGCGTTTTCAAAGAACCGTATCTGGTGGAGAGTCTGAAGGACTAATTGAAAGACCGCAAGCCTACTCTACAACTCGCAGGAAGGTAGCTAAAAGACGATTCTTACTTCAGGTGTCGCTCAGGGCTCTATCCTTGACCTGGACTTGTGCAACATCTCCTACGACGGACTGAACTGTCGCATGAATAATGCTTGATCGGCTATGCGGACGAAGTCGTAGCGCTAGTCGCTGGACGCACGGTAGACTATGCGCAACTCAGACTGAACACGTTAACACACAGGATAATGGAATGGATGACCGCTCACGATTTTAAGCTGGCACTGGAAGAAACCGAAGTGGTCATCCTGACAAAGAAGATAATCCCCAGAGTAAGGCCTATCAGTGTTGGGGATACACTGGTTGGAGATGGAGTAAGCAGCGCGGGGATCTCTGCAGCGAAATTGAAGAGCATTGTCCAGAAACGCTGGTCAGAGAAATGCTAAAACGTTTGACAATTGGAATCACGTGACACAATATCCTCAGGCAGTGCTGATCCTGAAAAAAGCTTTATTGAAGCGTTGCAAGGAGCCGGGGATGGGGGATCTGTTTTCTAGCACTTCTTTCCTCTCTCGTTCTTCCCGTTGCCGAAGATATTCCCATAATCCAAAGACACCTCTAGCCGTACGAACACGAGTCTTAGCCCAAAATACATTCTAGGCTAGGTTATGAGGTTGACAGTGGAGATGTATAGTGGTTAGTCCAAAAGAATTGTGGGTCTGGGAGTCCCACACTCACGTCGTAAATAGCCTTCAGCTCCCTACCACAAAAACACGAAGGGCAGGCTTTCTTGCCACGCATTGTGACGAGCGATGTAATGTGGATTTTCCACTATAGTCCCAAACAGAAGAGGGTGCATAAGGAGTGGAGAACAATAGGGGGAATACTATCAAAATCAAAAACACGCTTGCCAGTCGAGAAGCATATGTTAACAGTTTTTTGGGACTGTCAAAAAGTTCTACGCATTGATTTCCTTCATGTCGTGACTCAATAAATACTACCTACTATTATGGACTTCTTGACCGGGTTCAAGCCACATATCGGCCAAAAAAACGTCGTCAGCCCATCCGAGATGTCTTGCTTCTACATTGCAATGCAATATCGCACAATGCAGTCCTAACAATGAAAAGCCTTGATCGTAAATTCAAACTGTTATGCCTGCGCCATGCACGGTAGCTTCGTCATACTCAAATCCTACCTAAGCCTAGATTTTCCACTCTCGACGAATAGTTGGCACCTCTTTAGAAAGTTTGATAAAGGATATCAGTCAAACAGAATGAGTATATTGTAGCGGGTTTCAATCATGATATCATTGTGTTGTTAGCTCAAAATAATTTGTCAAATTTATGACTATTTTAACAATTAGTTTTTTTTTTTAAGCTTTCCTTGATTTTTTTTTCTGCCTTTTTGTGCAAAACTGTTCAGATAAACTCATTTCTGATAGCCGTTTGAATGTTTTCGTGTCACCATTTCAGGGAAACTCATCGACTTCCGCCTTTTTCGTCTAGTTCCCCTTTCCACCATTGCTAGCTCGTGATAGGTCATTCGCTTTTCTATTTTCGTTTAAACTTCTGCATTCAGAGACCTTGCCTCGAAAAGTCCCTGAATATAGAATTTCCTAACAGAAATAGATAATTACTCCTCGATATGACTGAAATAATTGCAGAGTATGCGGAGGTTCGGGCGTTATTCTCACAAAATGAGGTCGATACAACTCTTAGAGAAAAATAAGATAAGCTTCAGGGCATTGGTAACAATATTATTCGGTCACAGTTCTTACGGTTTCGCTTCAAACAAATGGGATTCGAAACCAATGAAATTTTGTGAATTTTCAGGCTGCAGGAATACAATGTACACAACAATTCTTTCTAGATTGCCCGAGGCTGGCCAACAAACGTTTTACTTTCAAGAAAGAAACCAAACACTTCGCGACTTAGAACTGGGGAAACTCCTTGATGTCTGAAAAAATTCACTGTTGGTCAATAAAAGTACTAAATTGTAGGAGCTAATTGCTGATATTGATCAAAGATTTTCAAAAATTGGACACCAGTGTCAACTGTAAGAACAAACTTTTACGGCCTCCTATACCCATGCAAGAATTCCTTATCATTCTCAGATCCGCTCAGCGTTGCGGATTATTTGTCAATAACTTTTGTTACTCAGCGTCTTCGGTACTCTAGATAAAAGAAACTGCAGTTGAGAAAACGTGTCAAAATGACATTGATCTTCCAGAATGTTTTGAAAAAATAAATAAAAAACGTCTTCCTGTCATCACATGCAAAATTGTAAAAACGGCCTGGATGCTACTATTTTCATCAACAATGTCTCACCTCTACTCTCCACCTTATCCTGCGTGGCTTTCCCGAAGCAAAGTAGCGCCCCCAAAGTACGAAAAGATAGAGTTCGATCATGACAATAACCCAGGTAGACAATACATTGGGGGGCCATTCCTTCACTCCTGCCGGTGGCGATTTCTCAGGTCTCCAAAGGTCTCGAAAAAGGTCTCAGCCCTTTTTCGCAAACACAGAGTTTCTGAAAGACTCATGCAGTGAATTCCAAAGTTAAAAAGCCCAATGAGTCCTCAGATGACTTCTGGGTGGTCGTGGCAAAACAACATATAGCCCAATCTTTTCAATGTCGCTCTTGCATCCGAAACACTTCAGAAATACCTCCGAAAAACTATAAAATTACAATACCTGGAGAATTGCAAGGAGAAATGGGTACAGCCTAAAAAGAGTCAACCAATACAATGCTTTCGTTGCCACCGGTTCGGTTACGTCATCTTTGATTGCGGCTACTAGGCCTGTGGACAAGAGCAACAAGGTTAGCTTTGCCCAAGGAGAAATCGGCACAAAACAATAAAAGAAGTGATAATAGACTCCGCCATGGCCTCAGTTTTTGTGTCCTATAGCCGAACACAGGCCACTCACCTATTGTTCTAACACTTCCGAGCGAATCGAGCTCAGAACTGGACGCGTAGAGAAACGGACAATGTCAAATCAATCTCAATTCTTCTAAAAAACTAACACCTTTCAGCATCTGAGCCCTCCGTCGATGTGCATTATTCGAACAAACTCCTTCACAGAAAGGAGAATTCCTAGGCTGAATTAGAATCGCAGCACAATGCCATGACTCCGAACACCATGTCCCAGTCCATCAGTCCCAGGACTACTAAGCCTAAAGTCTGATCACACAGAAAATCGTAGAGAATTCATAACGAGCAGCATATAACGAATACGAAAATACTAAGCCTAAAGTCTGATCACACAGAAAATCGTAGAGAATTCATAAAGAGCAGCATATATATAAAGCAGCATATAAAAGCATCATAATGAGGAGAAACTAACATCTTCACGAAGCAGTTCATTCTTCTTCAACTTCTTATCTGATTTGGTCTTGAGCATGAGCCGCTTAGCGGGAGCGTGTCCTAGTATCCCGTGACCAACTGAACATCAAGCCTAATATTCTTGAGTTACTTTTTCTGCCGCAAGGATATCCTTACATAAAACATTTACCGGAACTGGGCGTGCACTGGCCAAAACAAACAAGATACAAAAAAGATTCTCCGATCATAGAATATGCAACAACTATGAAATAGATAAAGCAATTCTAACGCTCTCGAGCTTTATCGTGGAGCTGATGATTAAAGATGCACCAGCTAAACTTCCAAACATTTAAATATGGTGCTACACACCAAGAACTAAGTTCAAACTAGGGATAGATGGTCGCAACGCCTAAATCAGATCTTCTACAGAAACCTAATTCGAATCTACAGAAACCTATTTTTTTCGAGAACCGTCACACTAAAGTCTTAAATTAGTTGCTTGGGAACGCTCACGCGGAGAAGTTAATAAAGCAAAAGAAATAAATAAAACATTCAAAGATAGATTAAGCACCGTGATATCTTCCCTCTAAGTATTCAAGGCAATTGATGATCGGTAATCGCCGTCACCCTTCAAACTTTTCAATCAACAGCGATGCTATCCAACAAAATTGAAACGTACTCAATAAAATAAAACAGGAACTAACTACGTGCCTCACATTCTTCTCGTCAACTCATAGAACCTCGAGCCTTTCAAACGAGCTATTCCAGTGTTTCCTTCAAAGTCCTGATCAGGTACTACTCACTCTCTGGTCCCTGCCCTCGCCATGGACTTTTCCATGGGAGTAGTAGTAACTACTACTCACCGCCACACCAAAAAAGCTGTCAAATGGAAACTTAAAAAAGTACAGAACATTATCTTTTCTCTATAACCTAGGAATATGTTTGAGAAAATTATCCTTCTTTCCTTTATCTCTTCGCTAAACCCTTTTGTAATGTGCATTATAGCCAACTTTTTAGAACACAGGTCCCTCCTAGTAGAAAAGTAGTAGAAAAGCCAACGCTTACTATAATACTTTGAACATGCATTCTCGTGTTCCCCAAGGATCATTCTTCAGTACGAGATTCTTTCTCGATAGAGAAACCAAAAAATTATAGACATAGGTTCGGAAAGTTTACTTCATCCGTCATTTCTTCCTGATATTGCACCATCTGAATATATCATCAGGTTCTAGCAGAACTTTAGTATAAATATGAATAAATCAGTTATAACGATATCCAAAAAGACGCAGAACATTTAGTCCCAAAAATGAGGACTTCCATTCCAAGGGGATTGGTATGCTGCCACTCGCAGGCGGTTGTAGTTAACAGAGAACATCTTATTTTGAGTTGAATGTAATAAAAATTTAAAGTTTATTTGGTTTTTTTAGGATTTAAACCATGGAAAACCAATTCTAACCAATTATAATACAGTTTAGAAAATTTGTGGAATTAAAAGCCGGAACTTAGTTTCCATGTAGTTCTACTACGACTAAGTTCTAAGCAAAACGCCATGCAGAATGGTTAGGTTCCCCGAATTTCAATAAATAAGAATGTTATAAATACTTTGGTAGACGTTTTAACTCGGAACCGCACGAAGGACGAAGCTCTCCCCAGTAGGGAGGACGAAAGTAAATATTAGAAGCCACAATTGTTGTAGAACATCACAGTTGCCAGAACTTCGAGGAATCTTTCAAGGCCAATGAACCGTACAAGATTTCATATTTTTTTCAAAAACACTCATTTCTCAATGATCATATAGGTTTCATTTTCGGATTGACACTTTCATATGTCAACGAACATACGTAAGAGATATTTCGACTGTCTTTTTTACCTACTAAATACGAAATTTCCTTTTTTCTGCATAATACATATCTAAAAACCCGCCAAAAGGCGATTTTCCGTCTATTCAAGTCATCTTTTGTTCTCCATCAATGTATCCAACAAATTGTGACACACATCCTACTCTACCCTACTCCTGTTTTGCGAGTATACCCTTCAGTCAGGCTCCAATTGAAAACAAAAATGTTGAACCTATTTCGGTCAGCTCCCGGACTTCAATTTATCAATTCGTTGAGTTTCTGTCTGACGAATAAATAAATTTTTTAGCATAAATTTTTCCTTCTCTATTTTTTGCACGGCTGGTCCTCTTTACGTTCCTTTCGGATTGTAATGGTAGTCGTTTTTTGGTATGTGCTCTCCAATAGGGAATATTTGCGTCTAACTCTATTTAGAAAAGGATATGTTTCGGGATGAAATATTACGTAGGAAATAGATTTTGATTATATTTGAACTGGACGAGACGCACAATATGAAGGACTGAAAATAGATAAAATGGTTATGGGACAGGTACCTGTGTCATGTGGCAGCTAACATACGTAGATATATGTTTTTTCTGTGCTGTTTTTTGGATCGATCAGATTTTTTTTTCAATAATTGAATGGCCCCTATCAAATATAGTTGGAATTATTTGTCATGTTGGAATGAATTTTGGGATAATTTGATGTAAATGATTTGAATTGAAAATAAATCGTAAAATTTGCGATGTGGCGTAAAATCGGTGGGTCCTATGCAGAAAGGATGTAAAAATGTTTGCAATTTTGATCCAATCTAAGGTGACAACATCGAAAAAACAGATTCTATAAATAAAAACGAGCTCAGGAAGACGCCTTAACGCAGCACATACTCCAGGAAATAAGAAAATATTTTTTACATCTTTCTACCATTTGTTGAAATTGATAATCTCATGAAATCCTTACACGCCCCCACCATACACACGTGTCTCATTGGTAGTCCCCTTTAAATTAGAGAATGATAACGGATGAAGGAAGACACACGTTGACTTCTGTATCGCTCTATATCCATGCATACATACATACACACATTTGTTCGTTTGGTTGAAAATCTCTCTTGACATCCTTCCACCCTAGGAAACAAAGAGTGTCGGGATTACGTCTTCTAAGCGTATGATACTGATGATGATATATGAGGATTTACCAGAAGAGGATATTTATGATGTTTAGCAAATTTTCGAAAACGCAGGAAGGCTTTTATCGATAATTGGATAGAAATTATCGAATTTTGGTCATACATATCGGGTAGTCTTCCCTGTTTCCAATCAAATCGAAATATCGTTTATATTAAAGTGAATTTCATATGAGACTAACAGACAAATTTCAAACTCATCTATAGAGATTTGAATTTTTAAAACGTTTTCATAGACTTAATAGGCAATTTCGAATATGTAATGACGAACAAATCAGATTACCTAGCAGGAATCTACTTTTGAAAATCGTTTGACTTACCAGCTCAAAGTTTTGCAACCCGTTATGAAGTAACGGTAACCTAGAATAAGATATCTGACACTGACAGGAATCGAGAAGAAAACCAGCTGATAATGATAGGAAAATGGTATTACATGACAAGTCCAGAATGCATGATCCTTTTTCGGTATCAATTGCTTCCTCTTTCTCCGCTTGCATTTGGAGGTAGAATATCTTAACCGCTCAGCCGCGAAAAGCAACGTCTACCACCCTTACGGCTACCAATTTGACTTACATGGAGACCGTCTGCTATGATGATCTAATATAGATTTCTGTTATCTCTGCATCTACGCCACCTATGTATGGTGCAGCTTCTTGCTGAGAGTCTTACTCGATACTTGAGTTCCTTATAGGAGTGTTATCTGTATGGTAATCACAAAAGCTACACTTTTGGTGGATTTAGTCACCTTAAACTGAATCAGTCGTCCAATAGTCGAGCTCTCTGTTGAAACCTTATCAACTGTAGCCCAAATTTCTTCTGAGAAGTGCAGTTTAGAGTTTAACAGCAAACCCTGGTAATGATAGTACATTCCACTCCGCTGACGTCACTACTAGTTTTCCTCGACAATGAAGGTGCTTACTCTAGCAATTTAATTCTTTCTCAAGAGAACTGCTTTAGCTTACTCTACCACTATGCTGAAGCCATAAGTGACCATTCAAGTCCCCCTTCTTAATCACGTTTGTTCATAGAAAGAATTATATCTGTCAATATAATGAGGTATATCTACCTAACTTTAGGGATGTTTGACGTAACTTAACTTGTGGACTTAAAACTACAGTCATCGATCGCAATTTCAGTAATAGTAGTAATAGCGAAAACGCAAAAATAGTCCTTTTTCGGTTAATATATTTTCCAAGATCACCAGGTCAAACTAATTTTTCTGACACTTCTAATGTTACATAGGACTCCAAGAACTTCGAAGCATTCACACCTTACCTGAAATAAGTTTGGCTTCAACCTTAGCCATGAAAAATCATTGAAAGTTATTGCTATTGAAAGTAATTTACGGAAGAAGATGAGGTCCCTGTTTTGTTTGGACTTTTTTTTGTATTTTTTTTTTGTGTTCCATTTATCGATAACCATGCCTTGAAGATGACATCCTATCCGCTACGCATACTTGTCCCTTTTTTGTCAACGTACCACCATGAGCAAATTTTCCCGCTCTATTTCCCAGTTCCAAAAAGGAGAATCGTCAATCTGCCGCCCATTTTAAGACGTCGCTGCAACACCGAGGTTCAGGACCAAATACTCCCTGTACTCTCAGTTTGAACCCTCTCAATAGAACACTGCTCTGAATAGAAAAAGTTTTCCTTATTTAAGAAAGTAAGCAAGTCTTTTTTGCCTTTGACATTTGTTTAATTTTGACGCTAGTTACCATGACGCGTCAAATTTTTGACTAAGATTAAAAACATTTACTTGACTCATGCACGGAAACTTCAATTTGTTTGAAAATAAATTGTTTGGTGTACTTCGGGTGGTATGGAAGCCTCTGTGCAACATAGGCTAGGTTCTCTCCTAACTTCGAATCTTCTCGTGAAAATTCTATGTTAATGCAGTATCAACACTCCTAACAGTAAAATGTATACCCAAGCAAAAAGTTAATGCCAAGCGTGAAGCGGATCAACTTGACAACTTTCTCGTGTATCTTTGGTCTTGAAAGGAGGCGGCTCTAACAAGTGGCGATTCCCAAGAGAGAACTATTCCACGACAGCAACGCCACTTAAGCATACCTTAGGCTTATATCGCATTGAACTACATTGAAATTGCGGAAAATTTTGGAGAAAGCCAGTAGTGACGTGGCTCAGGAACTTAAACATCAAAACGAAAGTCAACCATCTTGAACGCGTAAGGTAATTTGTTTTGACTAGTAGTCTTATTGCTTCCAATTTGCCTTACTTAGTTGAATTGCGCTCTCTGCTCAGACATTATATTCTCCTTTGATCTTGTGTTCTTTATGCTCATCGTCCTTTAAAGGTACTCCTCCATTGCTGGGTTAGATGAATCAGTAGTTTTTCAGGGATCAAGGGGCAGTTCGAAGCACATTCGAACAGTTCGACATTGGTTAAGTTGGCAGCGGTTATAATGTGTCATTAAATCTCATGAATCAGGGTGACCAACTATACAGTTTAGACCAACTTTACAGTTACACACATCCTTAATTGTAGCTGCAAGGGCAATTTTTTTAGTTTCGTTTACTGATATCCCCCGTGAAAACGGCACAACTTTTCCATGAAAAATTGATCGCAACCCAATGAGGACTTCTATCTCCTCCATTGTAGGCGAGTTCTTCTCCTGTTTCACTTTAAGGGGTGGACTTTACCCCAACAAACCCGATCAGGTAAGGTTCACATGCATGTTTAGTCAAATTCAAACCAGCCCCCTTTAAATACCAATAATACTCGATGTAAAATTCAACATAAAAAGCAGAAAACCAACACAACGAATAGAAAAAATTAATTTGGAGGAATTTAACACAACTTTGTAGCAATGGCGCAACAGCCCACTTGACATTGATCTAAAGATGATTGCGAAGAACTACCTTTGAACACCATCGGAACACAAGAAAGTTAAAACGGACAGAATCAAACTTACACCGTCGAAATCGGACAGAATCTTTATTAAAAGATATACAGACTTTTTAACGACTTAGACCTGAACTCCGGACCTATTGCATAGAGGGTCAGCGCGGGAACAAACCACTGAATCACGAGGTAACCTCACAATTGCCACCGATCCTCAATACGTTGCATATCGTAGTAACTAATCTAAATACTATACACCAAGTTAGTATAGTTCTTCATAATCGTTGAGATAAAATCAATTGGAAAGGATTCGTAACGAGTTGAGATTTGTAGACTCCTTAGCCATGCACGATGAGGAAGTAATCATTATTGATTACTTCTTTGTTATTGAGAGCAGGACGAAATTCAATAAGATTAAGTCACAATTTACAATTAATACTTCAGTTAAAACGATTTTTCTAAGAAATTTATATTCAGTCTTAACAAAAATACCGTTACAAACAATCAACCCTAAAATTCTGCTAAAAGTCTTTTAATATTCCAAACAAACGAAACGAATATTTTAAGGAAAAGAACTCTCATCACCAGGACTTTCATATCCCAGAGCCCAGAATCAAATGAACATCAAACATCCACAGACAAACAAACATTTACGTCGAAAAGGACATAAGAGCGACACAATTAATATTATTTTCTGCTCACTTTCATCGTACATTTCTTTATTAATAATAATGTGTAAATCACAAGAACCGGCCATTCTGTCTGTTTATTTATTCTTATCATCATCATTATGTTGTGTGACATGATTTTTCGTTTTTCTCAAGAAAATATTTATTAGATGCTATTTATAATGGAAAATATTATATTAACTTTGGACAGGCGACCATTTTGCGCTACTTTAAGCATTATCATCGCTTGAAAGGATGATTATGTTTGAATGTGTTTTTTTAACAGAACGGAAGGAGGCAATTGAGGTTAATCTGTACAAGACTTGATGAGAAGTTGGGTTTGAAGGGATGAAGCATTTCATGATTTTTGTATCTATGCTTCAAAGAAAAAATGAGATCAAGATGAAGAAAATGACCACAGTTAAATTTGAAATGATTTTTGATTCGATTTTTGAATTTTCGTAATATTGCGTAATAAAGGCTAATAAAGGGTGGTTTTTTAGAGTTATAGATCTTTGGCATGAAATAAACAAGTATTGTTGATCGCTATGAAGTTGATTTAATGCAAGATAATTCGTGCCATTCACACTTGAAGAATTTTTAAGCGGCAAAGCCGGTCTAGAAACAATCCAAACGAAAGGTACAATTTTCAAGTGCTCTTATCAATCATTGGGGCCGTATGCTATAACTGTACTCAAAATACGCGCCCTTCTTTGCTATTGATAAATACCATAGATACATGTCATGTGTTACTTACTAATAAAGTTATTCCGTTTCTATCATTCAACCAAATACGTTGTTTTATTTTTCACACCTAATAATTTATAATTATTACACCGTATCTCACCAATAATGCGACAACTGTTGCTTTGCAAATGCTCAAGCGTCTGCTTGTCATGAACACGAGTGATTTGACGTATGCTCACAAGAAATCGTCCACAGTGTTAAATCACAAGATATTGCAGGCTAGTTCACAAGGGCATAACGAAAATTCATGCGCTCATTAAATGCTTCTTTCAAAAGTTTATGATTATACGAGCTGTATGGCATGTCGCGCCATTCATGTTGAATGGACTCACTTGGGTCTTTATCGATACTGCGATACTACAGCTGCTATGGTTTATTAATTACCCACAAAATTGATGGAATGCGAGATGAAAGCCTTGAACAGAAACGTTTTTTTTTTAAATCCCCACAATTTGCAGACATTGCTCAGACGTCCATGATAAAATGACAAGCCAAACTAACCATAAAACGTATGACGGCTGTGACACGTAGCATTAAAAAGTGTTGCCAAGTTAAAGTTCAATATGAAATTAAATTAAACTGAATTTTTACGCATATCATTTTTGACGGAAGAGACCACGCCACTGAACAATTGCTTATAACTTTACTAAATCACATACAATTTTGCCTTTGAAAAGTCGGAAATAAGTTTGAAAATCTGTAGTTAGTAATTAGGATTTGTCGATATTTCGACGGAGATTAATTTTTCCAAATAGGAAATTGGCTGAGCAACTTAATTTTTAAATGCTTCAATATTTAGCATAACTGTATATAATCTTTAAAATTGATTTAAAACATTTTTTATTTATTTACAGGTAAGCATTTGAAACCAATTTTCACCTGAGATACACGTAAGTTACAAATGAAATGTTGATAAAATTTTCAAATCATATGCTTATAACATGTATAACAACAGTATTACAAAATAGTATCATATATATGACTATCAAATACTGAATCAAGGTTTTCCAAAATCTTAAACTTTTGTTCCACTTTTTCCCATTTTTAACAGATTTTCTTTATAAATTGAACGTTTATTTTTGAGTGACGTGAATTTCTAATTGTTGTATAAAATCAACATGGTGTGCTTCAGCGTCTTTAAAATGTTCACGAGGATACACATAAACAGAAGAAACAACCACACCTGTTTCTGCTACTAATCCATAAAATGTTACTAGTTTTCAACGTGCACAGAACAATTTGTCCTTGTTGCCTCTACGTTTTTTCAGCCCAAACTTTAGGCATCAATGGAACTTTGGTAGTGCTTATTGCATGAAATTATTAATACGGTCACCTGTGAGTTTGTAACGTAACAAAACATAATGTCAAAAAAGTCAGCCACTGAGGTTTTGTTAAACGCAAAGCTTTCCGCTGCACTTATATTTGCAGGCTTCCTTAACTAGAGCTCCACTTTCTAAAATCCTGGTGCCCGGTCTTTTCCAACACATTAAAAATATTCCTCGCACTCAAAGACCAATGCAGATCGCTTTTTCTGCTGGGATGTCAATACCTGAGCGGCGGTGGCAAATTAAAATTGACGTTTCAGTTTCACCATTGGCTTTTCTGAATTCCTCAACGTGATATTGCAAAATTCCAGGTTTGATACCATACTTCTCTCTTCATCTGTTTCTTTGCTTTCGATGTGCACCGAAGATTGCTCAGAGAAGATTACTCTGATTCCACTGTTTTTTACTTGAATGCACCTAAAACACGTTCAATCTTGTCAAATGCCAACGGATGAATGGTTGCCAGCGTAATCGCAATGGTAACGTCCACACATTGAAAGATGCCTTTTAGAGATAATACGGCTGGAACCGGTTTCCATTTACACGCGTTGTTGCGACTTTGAGGCTTTGCCTACCGTTTTGCATCAGCTGTCAAAATTCATGCTTAGAGGCAAGCGCTTGTAATACCGACTTGCTGGCCGAGAGGATATGTATTCCTTCGCGAAGGTTGCTTGATGGAAGTCGTTTTTATGGCTCTTGCCATGGTAAACTATTCTTTAGAGGGGAAAGAGGGCAAGGACATGGAGAAAAAATTTCCATGTCTAAGATCTTGAACTGTTGAAAGATATTCAATATCTTTTGCGCATATGTGGGACTTTTCCCAACTTCACATGATTTCCCGTTTTTTTTTTGTTTTTTTGAGGTGGGACAGTTGTTGAATAATGTTGCCTGCAAGGCAGATTACCTGCCATGAAAATAAAAAATGGAAAAATTCAGTTTATTTATAATGGTGTGAAACAGGTCCCGTTTGTACGGGTACATTGTTAAGGCGAAAGAGCGATTTCTCTTCTTATAAGGGATTTTGCAGTTTTTGGGGTTTAATTTCAGCCGCCATCGGCTAAAGGAGGATATGAGGGATGAAAGATAGTTTTATGGGTGAGAAATAACTAGGGCGTATTAGCGTATCACATACTTGTATGGATTGAGTTATGTTGAGGGATCAGCGTAAACATTTCACTAGTTTAAATTGAGAACAGAAGGGTAGAAATGCTAGAACCTTGTAGAATTTCAGATGAGCTTGAAAGCCGACGAGACAGAGTGTCACTTTTTGAACTGACGATATTCGTTCAGTGAGGAAAGAGTGGATTAGCCTACATAAATCAGGATCAAAATGGAAAGTGATGAACGTTTTAAAGACTAGAGCGTGTCAAATGCTTTCCGAATGTCTAGGAGATATGCGTTAAAAGCTATGTTGATATGTAAGTTAAAACCGATTTCTGTGTTGGGGATGTGAGAAGTATGATCAATTTAATGAAGGAAACAGTATGCGAAATGAAAATATAGGACTATTTAATTTTTAGCCAGGTGATCGTCTTTAAAGTCGTTGATGACAATTTTGAAAACCTTTCGAAGACAGGAAAAGAGGGAAAATCGGCACTAACTGTTGGATAGCGAACGGATTTTTACGGTTTTTGAGGAATAATAAAGGCGTGATGCCATGAACGGAGGAAGTAAGCATGTAAGTATGTGGTAGAAGAGCTTATCGAGAAAAGGGCTATTTTTTTTTTTTGAATATAGTAATGGGAATCCTGTTGTATCCAATGGACTATTTTTGGTTTGAAAGCGTATGACATTCAAATCAGTATTTTTAAACGAAATCGATGGGAGTACAGGGAATGCTGAAGTGGAACGGAGGAAGCAGCGGTGAATTGAATGTGTTTCAGAAGACAGAGGACTCTGTCTGGAAAATGGACTACTCAGTAGGATGTGGATTAAGCATGTAACCGTTAGCCTTACCGATAGGTTGGAAATTACACTGTCGCCAAGGAGCTCGAATTTGATATTTGTTGCATAGAGAACGAGTATCCACACAACTACACTCTACCGAGTACACTACACAAACATGAAAATATCCTTTTATCGTCTACTTTATTTGTTCTAATAAAAATGATATGTAAAGCCGTTTGAGTGCAAGAAAGCATGCGTGAAAGTTTGATTGAGTGCATTAATCCTAGCCATTTAGCCCTTTTCAAAAAACAATATTCAATTGAATCTCTGTTTCCTTTTTACATTTATCAATTAAAATACGCCAACATTCTTTTCCAAATCGGATTAAATTCTTACTAATAACATTTCTAAGCAGCCTTAAGAATGGAAATAACGTAATAATTGATACTGATTCCACAATAATCATTGGAAAATTCAAATTCTACACACTCCGAACTTTCACCAGTTTTCGGAATTTCTTGACATTCACCTGATTATTCCATATTACCATCACTTGAAACGTGCTTGAAAATTATTTCTAAATTAAATATAGAACGAAACGTCCCAATTAAAATTGCCTCTCGAATTTTATCCAGAGTAGAATAACTCTTTTAAGTGTATTCAGACATTCCATTTGGATGCTTTTTTATTATTTCCTTTTTTTCCTAAGCGCTAGGTAAATAGACACAAATGCAAATCGTTATTTTAACATATTTTCAAAAACAACATGGCGCAAAAGATGAAACGTTTTGGTCGTTATGATAAACGAAAAACGATTGTTTTTACCAGTCGGATATTGAGAATAGCAAACACGTTCTCATTTATTGTAGAGTGAGGAAAGCATTATCTGTATCTGAGATAAAAATGTGTAATTGGTAAGCATGTGAAAATTGCTTGCAGAATTATTCGAAGAATTAGGTCAGATAGAAAAGATTGTTGTTGGTTTGTTTTCTTGTTGTTCGGTTGATTTCACGCCGTTGATCAGAAGAAGAAAGTTTCGGCACAGACTAAGAAATATATTTGTATCTTATCAGCTGGTTGATAACTCTCAGTTTCACGGCCAACACGTAAAAAATTTCGTTTAAAAACCGTCCAACGACCCCATTGCATCCATCTGATTCGATGAATAATAAATAAAATGTTTTTAATGTTCGATAAGATATTTTGAATAAAATGAATATAAAATCTATCTCAGCAGCATAGCTCGAGATTGAAGTTTGGTTATAAGTGCAAAACGAAATTCGTGCTGCTTGCACAATGTCCTTTTTGTTGAAATCCCAGCCAAGTCAACTGGGAGCAAATAAAGCAAAGTAAGTGTAAATGCATTGGCACGACTTCCGAATGGAAAGTGAATAAACTTATCAATAAAATTTGCATAAATGCGACGCACATTTACCGAGTCCCAATCAAATATTTTTCGTATCCTTCACCGATAACAATTAGTTGCATCAATCTGTTTTGCATAAATATGAGAAGCGAAACAGTCAGCAAACAATAATTTCTATGATTTTCCAGTTTTTTTTTCGTCATTTCTGTAATAATTTCACATTAGCGCATCGATCGCGACCACACGTAATAATTTAAACCAAACATTTTAAGGTGAAAGTAAATTGTTTTTGCTGGTGTCAATAGATAAAAGTGGGCTAACTAACGTTTGATGTTGGAAGTAAAAGCATATTTATCTATTTCTAAAGGAATTATATGATTTTCTTCGGGTACAGTTAAGTAATAGAAAATTGATTACTTAGTCGCGGTAAAAGTTTCACACTTAGTTCAATGTTGAATGGGCACGAGTGCTGGTTTTGTTGAATGAAAGATATTCATGCATTTAATTATACGCTCGAAATCAATTCATTGATCGATTAATGATCGTTTATTCAACGCTTATGAATGACGAAGCCATATATGAATTGATAAATATAAAACTCATATGCCATGGAGTATGTTTGTTCAATGGAAGTTCGATAACTAAGTCAATAAACCAATTTTAGAGGTCTTGCTGGGGATCAGTTTGAGTTACTTCAAGCACTATCAGATAGTTATAAAACTCCACTCACAATAATGACAAAGACACATACTCAAGTTGAAAAACTGTTCTTGTAAATTTAAAAACAAAAAAAGTATATTTATCCTTTTTAAGATAATAAAAACTCCATAAATCGTTACGTCTGTTTAAGATCACTTAAGGACAGCACGCTTTGGAATAATCCAAAGAAATAAAAAACTGTTCATACACGTATAAGTTTACCGAAATAAGGATGTCAAACGCAGAGACACTTAACCAATGCATATAAATATAAAGAGTCTCCATACCTTAAACATCTTTCATACCAAAATCAGCTGAAGTCACGCGTAATAAATCAAAGTCTGACTGACCAAACACCTTAAACTGTCTCATTATAAAAATTCTGGAATGCTTAAAAGATGGGTACCCACAAAACATCACAGAAATAAAGGAGATTTGTCCTAACCGTCCCATCCACCACAACCAACCCAACCAACCTGTCAGGACGATCAACTGAGACGGAACTGCAAGCATTAATAAGCCTTAGTAAGTACCCTTGCAATCAAAGATTACATTTTGGAGCCAACATAAACATCAAGCGAGCCTTCAACAATGTTTAAAAGAAAGCAGATCCACATCCTATCAAATGTACCTAGTAGTAAAAAGGAATTACGGCCGAAAAAAACTGAGTAAGCCTTAAAAAATGTACAAACAGGCCTTAACCGCAGCTCAACATAGTCTCAGCACTTGCTTGAGCACTCGCAATCATTCAAATAGTTTAAGACCTAAACAGCAAGAGCTTCTGAATGATAGAACACGCTCACGATATCGTAATATTAATCTGTGAAAGGGTCCTGTGCATTTAAGCTCATAAAGCTTACCACCTCTATTCCACCGCTCCCTTACATCATAAGATAAATACATGTATCGCCGAAACTTCAAACCATAGCGAAGCTATAAAAAGCTCGCATACTTTGCAGAGGCATCACAAAAAGATAAGCATGCTAATGGAATAAATAAAGCGAGCTTTGTTTGATAGTGAGCTTGAAAGTTGAACGACATATGTCAGTGAGAAGATCGAGCAATGGTAAATGTAAGTCATTTTGTACGAAAACAAAATTAAAGAGAAAATTAATGCATATCATTTCGCACCTTCATCCTTATGTCTTTCCCCCAACACGTGCTGTTCACACAAGGCATTTTGGAAATAACGATCGAATATCGTTAGGTTGAGAGTTTATTCGAAGTGTTTGCGTTGGGTGATAGTTAGTCTGTTAAGCAAGAGCAATTACGGCGTTAATTATAAAATATACATTCATAGACAGTTCTTTTACATACAATTCACTAAACATGTTTTGTAGCAAAATGTCAGTATGTTAGTGATGAAGTCATTCAGCGCCACTTTCGTTAATAGCTTAACACCTCCGAGACATACTATGTATTGAGTTTCGGGCGTGTTCGAGGGAATGTGCTCTGCAAAGGCGTCAAATTCTGGAAAGAGATGCTTTAAAGTAAAGAAGAAATCTCCTCAATGATTCTGACGTGTGCTGAAGTCATTTTGCTGTTTTCAGTCGGTGCAAAGTCTGCTGGTGAGTTTGGTATTGCTGCTCTCGGCGAAATCTAGGCTCCAGTTCTGTGACATCCAAGCATAAGATGAAGTGACGTTTGACAATCGATTACAAGGCTTTCTTGTAAATTTCAATTAGCTTAAGGGCACTGAAATTCTTGTTAACGAGGTGCAACCCACGAAAACCTTTCTTTGAGAACTAGCCCTAAAAGATTTATCTTGCTCGGATGATTAACTACCCTTTGGACGAACTGGTTAGAGGTACACAGAATGATCGACGAATATCTATATAAACTCTAGACAGAAGCTCCATTGGTACGGACTATATCATACTTAACACAAACCGCGGGAAAACTGAAAAATGTTCGACCGCCACTATAAATGGAAACAAATAAGGTTGGTGAAGGATATAAATATACCTAGGAGAAATTTGGATAGTATGCTAACTTGGACACAACGTTTCTTAGAATTCGAAAGTAGAGTTAGAATGATGTCCTTTCTTCACAATGAAAAGACCAATTATAAATACCCGCTGGACTCCTGAAGGTCAAAAACTACCCATTGAATAAAGCCTATTGAAGTATCACCACTAACAATATCAAAGAAGTATCGACAAGGTTGCTAGCAGTACAAAAGAGAACGTATCACTATTAAAGAACTAGAAAGGAATAAGTGGATTGACTAACATGGCATCAACTAGTCTTTTAATGTAATGAAGAAAACATCCGTGACGTCCACCTTCAAAAGGAATAACTTCACATTTGAAACAAAATGGAGAGAACGGCTTAGCGAACGAAACGGGAACAGGCTAGATAGTATCTTGATAAAATTATGACCGATAGTAGTCATAAACATTCCTTACAGGAGCAAAATATTAATCAGGGAACAGTTGAAAAGGATGCATAACGTTACATCTGCAGAAGTTGTAAGGTGTAACCGAGAGATAGAGTATATAGAAGGCGTGTAACGTAGGTAGCGCTAAGTCGATCGGACTCCAACTAAAACAAACACAATTCAATTAACACCAGCAACAGATAAATAAAAAGTAGACGAAACTCGCTGGGAAAGGATAGAAACGACTTGGAACGACTGCAGAGTGAGCCGAGATCTAGGTTGACGCCGCAAAAACCAAATAAGAAGAAACCCCTTGCGAAATACAGAAATGGTGTCAGAAATTTAGTTGCAATATGAATGGACAGTGACGGCATCACGTCGAAGTATTTTACGCCTCTTCGCCCCCCCCCCCATCTTGATAGGGATGCGATTCCTGCCCCAGCACAGGATACTCTAGACACAACTGATGAGTGCTCAATACTATCTTCCTCCACAAACCATCATATTTCAGCCAGACTCCCCATTTTGAAGGGAGATGGCAATAATCAGTCATGGGCTACCCGTAACCCGTGGTTCAGATGAAATGTCTAATCAGGTTGTACCCTCCTCTCATCTGGGAAAAGCTACCAGTTTGGGCTCCACATCCGTGATGATAGCCTCAGGACAGTGTTGTCAGTTAAAAAAGCATACCAGGAGACGTTAAGGATAAAAGGATCTCTTTTGCAGCAACCCCTTCCCCTCTCTTCCTGCCCGATAGAAAAGAATTCTCCTAATATGAAGGCAAAAGTAAACTAAGTAACACTAGGGCCTCGGACAGAGGAATATGTCAAACTGTTCCGGATGAGGATTTCAGAATGAATGACAAGAGAATTGCTTAATGGGTAGTCCAAAATTATTGCGCGTATGAAAATCCCTTACTTTTGGCGGAAATAGCTTCCACTTCCTACCATAAAATAAAATTCGAATGGGCACCAAATTTTTTGTTCAACACATCAATACAACAAATAGGAATCGAAACAGGTAACGGATGGAACAACAAAGTACCAAATGTCTTTTTCTAATAGGTGTATAAATATGAAATGCGGATTTTTTCTGCTTGATATATGCATTTATTTGAATAACAGAACGAATGAATTCAATAATCATTGGATTGGAAAACTAATCAAAATAAATATTGGCCATCGTTAGCTACGACCTTTTCCCATCTTTCAGTCAATTGATGGATTACGTCCCAGTACCACTTCTCAGTTTTTGAGGCTAACCACTCATCAAGCCATTTTTTAACTTCTTCGTAAGAATGGAAGTGCTGTTCCGAAAGTCCGTGTTGCATCGATCGAAACAAGTAGTAGTCAGAAGGAGCCAAGTCTGGTGAATACGGCGGGTGGGACAGAACTTCCCAATTAATGTTTCCCAAGTACTTCTGGACAGGTATTGCAACATGCGGCCGAGCATTGTCATTGTCATGTTGAAAAATGACTTTATCATGTCTTTGGTGAAATTCTGGTCGTTTTTCCTTAAGTGCGCGGTTCAATTTGATCAATTGTTGTTGGTAACGTTCGCCAGTAGTAGTCTCACAAGGTTTCAGCAGTTCGTAATACAAAGGTCCCTTACTATCCCACAAAATACACAGCAAAGTCATCTTTCCATGAATATTTCGGACTGGTTGTGATGTTGATGGCTGGCCTGGGTCTACCCATGATTTTTTCCGCTTGGGATTGTCGAAATAAATCCACTTCTCATCACCAGTAACAATTTGATGCAAAAAACCTTTTCTTTTCTGTCTGGCAAGCAAAATTTCACAAATGGTTTTTCGCTTTTCGATGTCTCTTTCTTTCAATTGATACGGCACCCATTTTCCTGCATTTTGAATCTTTCCCATGGCTTTTAAACATTGTGAAATGGCTGCCTGACTTCCAACGCTTTTGCCAACTGTTTTTCAGTTTGGGTGTTTTCTCCATCCAATAATGCTTGCAAATCTGTATCTTCAAATTTTTTCGGTATTTTTTCAAGGTCTTTGTTGCTGACATCGAAATCGCCACTTTCAAATATTTTAAGTCATCGTTCACAAGTGTCTTGGCTTGGGGCATGTTCACCATATGCTTCCACTAACAATCAATAAGTTTCTGCTGCCGTTTTCTTCAAATGAAAGAAGTTTTTGTACAATCAAAACATATGACATACTGGATTTTGTTGACAGATGTATACCCTCCAAAATGCCATATTAGTTATCCCCGACACAAACCATATGTAATGGTTATGCCATCTGTTAGTAAAATCCGCATTTCATATTTATACACCTAATAGATTGTACGTGTCTGTTTGGTGGTTGAACTGGAGACTTGCATTGGTAAATAATAACCCAACAGCCGTAATTCAAAAGAACGTTAAATAGGCCGAGGACGTTGTCATGGTTCATGAAAATGTTCAAGCGAGCTTGAGGCAGTCATTCACAGATACTTCATGATAATGGACGATAAATCATTTTTGAGGATGCGGATTAATTTTAGATAAATGGCGATGTTAACTAGTACAATTACCGTATATTGAAGGACAGCAACCCACACGAAGTTCACCGGGTGATAACGCATCCAAAAAAAGTTAAAGTTTGTTGCAGAGTTCAGTCAGATGAAACGCCGTTGGTGAGACCATTACCGTCTTAGTGTCAAGGGAGAGCGCTACAAGCTGGTGATAACCCATACGTTTTCACGTCAACTCAAAAATATGTGCGTGGATGACATTTGATTTCAGTAAGACAGTATTACATACTACACAGAGGATACCACGATGTATATTCTGCATGAATAATAGAGAAGTGGTTATCTTTCATAAAGTTACTGTGCATTGGATGATAAGATCATGTAATTTGGTCCAGCAAGACATCTTTTGTGAGGTCTGCTGAAGTCGTAGGTCTATGCCAATAAGCCACGATTGGCAGATATTATTAAGTAAAATAATCAATGCCATCGTTCACAGACGCTTTTTTACGGACGAGTGCCAGCATGAGATGCAGCGATGAACATTTGAACAATTTTTTATTCCATATATGGGTTTGGCAACTAAGTAAATGCCGATTTCTTTATTATAATAACAGATTAAATTTTAACTTGGAATCAAGTTTTTTAATCTATAATGTATTTCGCATTTTGTTCGATGGTCTTTTGTCATCTCTCTTGAATTTATGATTTGCCTGTTTTTAAAACTTCATTACCATACACATCACGTAATTGTTGCGGCTTGCTTTCGTTATTTCCGTTACAGAAGTAATATAGCGAAAATGTTCGCTTTTGCACTCCATATTATTATTGAGGTATGAAAAACTTTTAGAAAATATCCACGCAATGAACTTGTAATGCTACGTCAGGATGACAGCTACAATATATAAGAAGGAGATGATAACATTTACGAACATCATAAAAATGGCATGAGAGACATCTATAACTGAAGTTGGCAATTATTTAGTTGCCAATTTTAAAAGGATTTTATTATCAACTGACGAATAGTTTGATGTGCTGTATTTTAAAATTTAGGAAGGATTTCCTTGTCATTAAAATATACAATAATAATATGAGCATGGAAGAGTGTTAGTTCGTTGTCTTTAAAATTTGGAAAAAATAGTTCCTACGTGGCTTGCAGAAAAGAAGACTTGAATTAAATTGATACCTGTTCCTTATCATTGCGATATTCTATCACTGGATTTTAATAACATTGGTCATTCAAGAACTCACAGAAAAAATAACTTTTACTTTCCATTAATCACATTACTCGACATTATTGCGTGGCTTTCAACGACTAGTTGTCATCAAATAAACCTCATCCTTTCGGATAATAATAAATATCGGACATTGTCAAATTAATAGTTGATGCCTATAGCAAATTTTCTGATTATATCAATTTTGCAAAAAAACCTACTCGACATGTTTTCAAAGCACGATATTCAGACCAACACATCTCCGCTTTTCGCCACATCCTATTTTGGCTAAATTCAATCCCCTCCCGAATCCTTGTGACAAATTAAATTGAAACATGCAAATTGCAATTATTTTGGGGAAGCCGATGCAAATCTCAACTGCATATTGGCTACATTCATTCCAGCACAATGTTTCAATGATTCGAAAAGGAAACCACAAAATAAAGCAATTTCCATACAATCACAAAATTTTCCTCCCAATCGGTTGACGTCAGTCACAATCACAATTTGACAGGGTTAATTACATATGCTATCTAATCAATATTACGGTAATTACAAAGGTGCATCGATAAAGTATTAACAGTACTTAATCAATGATGAGGCACCTCATTACATGACATGATTCTATCTCACCAATTGTGTTAGTATTATTCATTTGTTTTGCACGGATGTTGTTTCCTGTGGTTGTCATTGTGTTAGCAAATAACTTCTCAATGGACTCCTTGGACAATCCATATGTTCGAAAGAGACGTGATATCCTATAATTACAAATATGAATATGATCGTTTATATAGCATTATGGTGGTCAAAGCACGCTCCAGAATAGTAACATTGCAGACTATCTGAAGGAGTTAACACGGTATGGTTTGACGTTATTGAGGTTTCGGTGAAAAGATATCAGCCTGGTGGGGAAAATTTAAAATGCTAGGCTCGGTTACCATGTTTACTTCATCGGTTATACAACTACTATTCGGGAAAAGACTTAAAAGGTTTCAAATGAAAACCAAACTCGATACTCGATCTGTAATCTCTTTTTTTATAGAGAAGTTCACTTAGTGTTATCCTCGTGACAGGTTTCAGGAACTGAAGGCTGTACACGCTCTAAGGATGAGACTTCCAGACGCGCACTGCTTCTGGACTACCCTCTAAATATATCTCCTGCCAACCTCAGAACCCAGCCCTGGAATCGTTTGACACATGCCTACAGGGGCCTTCAAATCATTGACACCTCTTCTGTAGCCTTTAGGACTCAAGAGAGAGAGAGAGAGAGGAAGGATCAGAGAAAAACCCATTCATCGGTGACGCCCCTTAGTCTCCAGTAATCCTTTTCAAACTGTCAGCACTGTTCGAGAATAATTCGCCAGTGATTTCATTTGTGAATCGTTGTAAGGACTTTTCCGATTATATTAGCAGGGGAAAGATCTTAAATCTCGTTGAAGAGGTCACCACGATACTTGCTCCATCTTTTACGGTGTGTACTACGCGTCATCCAATCCTACGCGAAAACCAGATTAGGGGAGGCGTGGCCTTCCAGTCTTGTGCAGATAAAACCAGAAACATTAATGTTTTTTGAAGAACTGGATTGGCTCGATATCAGTATCACTTAGTGCTCGATTGAGCCACGACATCAGGTCAGAAATCAGACTTACAGCCATGCAACCCATCATTCCTTGGTTTTTGGGCCCTTTGGTCCCGTGCTCCGCGGGTTGATACCATTAGCTGAGAGAGCGTTGTCTCGCTTCCCTGATGACTTCTATTCTGCATCGGTAAACGTTTCACCGCTCATTAGCAAGTAGGGCGACAAGTATCGCCCTTACAATCGCGAATCTAGCCGTGACAGATACCTTGCCTCTGCACTTTGCGCCAGCCACTATCGATGTAACTCCTTGCTCAGAGTAGGGCTCTATATTTCTGCCACGTAGAAATAATCACAATGCATAGTAGTCTTCTGAGGACTTCATCTCTTTGATGATCAAAAAGAAAAAGGAACTTTCTCTTATAATGAGACTGGAGGGAAGATGTGGTCTATAAAACAATGAAATTTTATGGTATATGTTAGTTTGAAACAGCTACGTTAGAAATAATTATATGCATGAGAAAAACCCAAAACAGGATTTAATAATCTGAAACGAGTATGCGCAGCTTAGAGGATGATGTAAGTAGTCAATAATAAGGTCTATTTGGAGAGCCTAGTTCGCTGGAGTACTCGTAGTTAAAAAAAAAGTTGAAAAATGTTCATGGGAGAAATAAATGGATGAAAGGATGCAGCGATTGCTTTTGGCGAGTGAACTGTATCAACCTTAAGAGCAGTGCGAACGGAAAAAGAGGAAGAGGACGAAGAAGAGATGCTAAGTGACATTGAACGAGAACTGCCAAGGGTTATATCACGTAGGCGTCAAGAACAGTCTCCGGTAAGAAACAAAATGCAATCTCTATTTGATATCCTCTGATTAGTCAGCGATCCGAAATATAGTCTTGTAGGCATCGTATCCTTGTGCGAGGCACGGATATTATGAGCTAGAACTTGACGATTACAGTCGCGAGGGTCAACAAAAAGAATCTGAGCGATGCATGGAATTTTTTCGTCTATCATCACGATTGGAAGGCATTTAAAGACAATTTCGGTATAAAAAATGTTAAGGCTATTTCAAATGAAAAAGGTTTTGTCACCATTCCAAAGATAGTCGAGTATTTATGAAAGTATTTTTCTATTAATATTTTATTATTTATCAATTAATGAAAGTATTTTTTGCCATTATACTTTTATAGGAATACGAGGGGGCATTTTTAAGTTTGCGTTATGGAGGACAAGAAGTGAGAATCAAAATACAGGATTATTTTGGATTTTAAATATATTCACCTGGTAATATATTTTTCGGATCTTTCAATTACCTTATACCTTAATGATAAAATTTTTGGCCTTTGTCCGAATGATAAGGTGACACGGCGTTCTTCACTTCCTTATCTCCTGAGAACGTGTTCCCACCAAGTTCGTTGTTATGCATTAGTAGATAATAATCACTTGCAGCCTAGTCAGCTCTTAAGGGTGGGTGATTCAAAATATCGAAGTCCATCTTGTGCAGGACAGACAACGCAATACGGGTACTGTGAAGAGCGCTGTCGTCTAGAGGGATGACACCTGTGGTTCATTTGCCTCTTCTTTCTTCTTTAATGCATCCTTTTAACCTCTCTAGGAGTGAAGTCTATTATTCTCCGGTTATGAAGCCGCATTTATCTTTGTAAGTTGTCAATAAGAACTCTTTCACTATTATTTCATCGGCCGATTGTGACACCTTGAGCCTTGAACTTCTTCGGTGGGGATGCGCCCTTTTTTATGCCACTGCGAAGAGTCATTTTTGGACTCAGGTTTCTAATAATGAACCCAAGTTTTATGTCCAGTAAGAATTCGTTTCAATAGTCCATCCTTGTTTAGAGGGTGTCATCCATAAAGGCCAAAAAAACGGCGCGTGAACACCCTATGCGGTATAGTTTCTGCCGTGGGATGAGCATTCTCGGCAACCATCTAGCGATGACTTTTGTCATGAGTTGCACTGAAGAAGTTGAAAACTGCCATTTTTGCACGCTGTTTGTTCTTCAGTCTAGCATCATCCAATATTGATTTTCAACTCTTAATAATTTCCGAAGAAGTCACTTCGAACGGCCGTCCACGCGGAGGGTCGTCTTCAAGTGAATTTCTTCCTTGTTCAAAGAGGCAACGCTACTTGTTAACCATAGTTTTACTCGGACAAGACCATGGTTTAATCGCCAGTTGTAAACCATGGTTTTCAATAGATAAAAGTTCCCATGAACGGACGCCATATTTTCCAGTATGGTTTTAACTGACTTTCCTTGCCTGGTAAGGAACTTAATGATGGCGTGGTACTCGGTTCTTTCCACAATCCACACTGAATTCCTGATTGAGATGTTTGATCAACAATAATTTAAGCATTAGTGGCCCGACTAAAATAAAACTTGCAATCTATACTGATAATGAGTCACCTATTGCGTTATAACTCCGACTATTACATTCACTGATTACTTACCCCTCCATTTCGCGAAATTAAAAACGTAGATAGGAAATTCTCGACTGAAAATTATTCGAAAATGGATCCTTTCTATCCCTCTAAACACTCTTTCTTATAATCGTTTCACCACCATACTGGGCTGCTGGCATTTTGCGGAAGTGCAGCCTGATTATTTTGACATATTATATCGAATCCAACAACTAATACATCAGCTTATCATTAAGTTCTGCGAATTATATTTTCCGCGTGATACAATTGTCATTGATGAATGGCACAACAATCATCAGATTCAATTTCAAATGAACATTTACAATCCATCAAAAACTGATATGGGATAACATTTTGTGAAAAGTACTCTACCAATCATAACACATGGTCTTATACAATGTTTGCAGGACCAATAACTGCTAAGGATGATATTGACAAACCAGAATGTATTGTAGTGAAACTGTGTTTGCCAAGTCTATATGAAGGTAAACTGATTGTAGTAAACAATTACTACGACTGAATTGCTCTGGCAGGATGTCTGAAAAATACAAACAAGGATTTATGTGGAATACTCCGAACAAACAACAGAAATCTCTCGCTAGAAGTCACAAGGAAATAAGTCAAGCGAAGTGAAGTTGTGGTAAGCCAAGTGGATAGTTTTGCAACTGTTTTGAAGTGGTATGACAAGCGAGACATCTTGATTATATCAATCTGTCATGACGCCAGAATGACAAACGTTCCTTACTGTAAAGGGAGGGATCGTGAAAACCAAAAACGGTTATTGATTATAATGTGGCTAATTTTTTTCATTTTGTAAATTTTCGTCAAAGTTGTAAATGTAGTTTTGTAAGATAATCTCCATTTAACTGAATACATTTATCACAGAGACAAACTAATTTTTTTTTAAGTCGCCCTCAAAGAACTTATTTGGTGTCTTTTCGCCCCACCATTTTATGACACGTTTTACGTCAGTTATAATGTCAAATTGACTCCCCATAAAGAGTTTTCAAGCCTCGGAGCAGGTAATAATTACTGGGTGCAAAGAAGAATTCCGGGGAATAAGAAGCGTTAATTTCCATTGTAAATCGGTCAAAACAACCTTCGTATTTCTTACAGTATGTGATTTTGCATTATCCTGTTGCAATAACGAACGCTTATTCAACTTTGCAGGCTGTTTTTTGACAAGTGCCTGTCGCAATAGTCCGGAAATTTGATTGCTATATTCTGCGTTAATTGTAGTAGCGTTCGCCAGATAATACACAAAAAATAATCTCTTCGCAATAACGGAATATAGTAAGGATTACCTTTCCAACAACTAACTGCGCGCACCTTGAGTGGAGGCCTTTTTTAAGGTTTGCGCCATTCTTTGGATTGACTTTTGCTATCAGCATTGGAATAAGGAATCCACATTTCTTTGGTAGTTATCATTTGTTGCCAAACCGTTGCCACCGTAAGGACTGACAGCTCTTGAAGTAGACGAAAAGTATCAGACTTATTGAGTTTATATTTCGGCCTAAACAGCCTTAGAACATAGCGCGTCGAAACCTAGCTACGCACAAACAGTCATGCTAGATTTCGTAAACTTTTCGTGTTCTTATCCGAATGCGCACGTTCGTTCGTTCTTATTCGATGAATCGTAATTCCCGTTTCAACGGCAATAAAGTTTCCTTCATTTAACGATGTGCTTGGGCGCCCACAGAGGGAATCGTTTTCTAGTGACATTCTACCGGCTCAAACACGCTTGATCCAACGGTAAACAGTACTCTTGATTCTGCATACTCACTTAATACTCTTTGCAAGCGCTAAATAATTTCTGATGAATTCACACCTTCTTTCCACATAAAGAAAATTATTGATCTACGAAATTTTACTGTATTTTCCACAGTTACAAAAGCATTATTTTGAAAACGCGTCTATATCGGACGGGCACCTAAGCTTGACTGAACACTATTGCATTGGATAGTTGCATAAGCTTGTTAAGACTTGTCTGCCACCAATGAGATTGACTTTAAATTCTGCTGTAATTAATTATATCACAATTCCCAGAACTTTGGGGAAACATCCTTCGTACTTTTCCATGCAACAGTGTCGACACGCGGGTAATGCTTCAAGAAGTAACAGAATCTTCCGTTAGTATTTTGGAAATACCAGTAACTTGTGGTAGGCTTCCCGAAGTAGTTCTGGAAAAAAACAGTTGGATTCTCTGCTAGAACAAGGAAATCCTTAAAAAGCCAAACAGTAAAAACTACTGTGATTAAAAATTTAGGTTAAATTGTTTATAAAATGTAAATTCTTTATTTATCCTTCCAAATCAATTTCATCTCCTTCAAAGTAATCCCCGTCCGATAAAACGCACTTTGGACATGGCTTTTTACAGTTTTCGGAGCAGTCGGAATAGTCTTTTCCGGTATAGCCTTCAAGGCCTTCTTAGATTCTGTTTTTATCTCCTCAACCGTGTCAACACGGCGTCCCTGCATTGGCCTTTTGAGTTTGCTGAATAGCCAGAAGTCACACGTAGCCAAATCAGGCGAATACGGTGGTTGCGGAACTATATGGGTCGAGTTTTTGGCAAAAAAGTCGCGAAGAACCAATGCAGTATAAAATGATGCATTATCATGATGAAGGAACCAAGAGGTGTTCGCCCATAATTCCGGCCGTTTCAGACGAATAGCTTCACGCAAACGACGCATAACTCTCAAATAAAATTTTTTGTTGACAGTTTGGCCCGACGGAATGAATTGATAGTGCACCACACAACGATAATCAAAGAAAACTTTCAATATGACCTTGATGTCTGGTTGACTTCGCCTTCATCTTTTCGGTCGTACTTCACCATTTGCCCGATATTCTCTGGATTGGTCGGTGGTTTCAGGGTCGTGTACGTAAATTGAAGTCACGTCTCCATTAATGATGCAATTCAAGTGGTTCTGATAGGCAGACAGCAAAGTTTCCCACACATCAACGCGAAGCTGTTTTTCAAAAAAATTGATAGGCGATTATGGCACCAATCGACACTTGACGCGTTTGAGACACAAAACATCTGTCAAAATGGTTTGGGCTGCGCCAAATGATATTCCAGCACTATCACTGAGGTCTCTAATTGTCAATCGACCATTTTCAGGCACCATATCTTTGATTTTTTAAACATAGCCCTCGTCGGTAGACGTTTATGCAGAGTGCGGTTCGTCTTTAACGCATTCTCGGCCCGTTTTTTGTGCCATAGTTTGATCACCAAAGGCCTTCCGCAACATTTTCAATATGTCCGCGCAAGAATATTCGTTCCGCAAACAAAATTTGAAGCAAGTTCTTTGTTCAACAAAATCACCCATTGTAAAAATCGAAAAATTCACTTTTACTTGTTTACAAAAACACGTCTATCTCGGAGATAATTACACCTTTTGACAAACAGATGCTTGGCAAATGTCATTCACAATCCTAACAACCTAGGAAAAAAAAATTGCTTGCCTTCCTAATGCCCGGGAGTTTTAAATGACAATTTCACCTTAACTTTTGATCACAGTAGTATCTAGAATGGAGCAAAGGCTATACAAAGGTTTTATACGTAGCAATGATGTCTATAATCGGCTCTAAAAGTAAAGACTGTTTTTTTTTCTCTTTACTTTTTTAATTTTATATTTATGTGTCGTTTATAGAAACATTTTCGGGTGTTTTGTTACTTTTCTTCACGATTGAGTGAATGAAATGATAATGCCCGACTTCCTTTACACTCTCTCTACATACTCATATATCTGTAACCCATAGAATAATTTCCGTATCGTGAAGATGTCCGTTCAATCGCCACTTCCACCATTTCATCTTTGGCAAACACGAATGTAGATAAGTCATCATTCATTCTAACATTGTCATCACCTGAATCATCGTTTCACCATTACTGCCATCATCAACTCATTCAATCCTCGTATTTTTCTCGTTACAAGATTTAATCACATTCTTCCTTGAATTTTTTTCTCATGGCTTCGTTCATTTCCCTTTTCGTTCCATCATTCATATCCTTTTCCTTTTTTGAATATTATGGTGCACGGAAGAATTACAATTTTCCAGATTTGTGGAAAGCCATAAAACGGATTTCTGATGCAATTTCTGCCGCCACCAAACAAAATCAACAAATGCATGAATTTCCGTATGAAGCATCGAAGAGGAGGAAAAAAATATGAAAGAAAAAAGGAGAAAAAAAGGAAACAGGAAAATTGCACTTGGGGTGCTATTAGGAAAATCAGGAAATTAAAATTGCTCCACATTGAATCGAGTTTTGATGATTGCGATTATATCGTCGTGGTACCGTTGGATATGTTGAATTCAATATGGAAAGGAGACTTGATAAGGTGCGCAGGAATGTGGTTGGCTTCTGCTTGCAGAGGCAATGAGTTGAGGTTACTGGTTTGCTTGTTGTGCAGATATTTCATGAAATTGGTTTATCATGTTGAGTGGCCTATTTACGGGTTGCGCGCGAGGTTAATGTTATTCCATTACAGAACAGGACTCAAACATTGCCGGATTGCTTTTAATTAAGTACTTCTATAAATAATTACACTCCGGTCTGCATTTAGCATTTTCACAGGACAACAACGTGCTTCGGTGAAAACCGTTCATAGATTTTAATTGTGGGAGTTGGACATCAAAAATAATCATGGTTTTCAACTGCAAAATTTTTAAATGAACTTTATACACAATAAAAAGCAATAAAAATATGAAAATTTAATGGTAAAAGAAACTTTCAAGCACGAATCGTATATTAAAATTTTTTAATTCAATACTTCGACTATGTTTTCTATACATAATTTAACGTATAGCGAAACGTTGCCCGAACAGAACACCCAGTTGAACAATATAATTTTATCATTTGCACGTCTTATCGAACGCTATATCAATTCATGGTGACTTGGCAAAACAGACTAAATAAACGACAGCCATTTGATAGATGCAAGATCAGCAACATGGCTGCTATCAACTGTCAAAATTCCGAAGTCTCTATTGGAAATCAAATATCAACAGATTGAGGCGGCAAGTTAAAAAAAAAATCACTGCACTGTAGTCCTAGAAATGGTGTAATGGTGACATAATTAATGAGAGCCTGGATCCTATTCAAAAATTTCGAAGAATATTATTGAAATAGTTTTTGCACACACCAACGAATGTATTCAAAAAATAGCGCCATTCTCTGAAATATTATAAGATTGTAAACCGAGTAATACTACTGAAATTTGAGCACTTTTCGAAATAATGTATGAAGCAAGATCCTTGAAGATGTCACATGCGAATTTATAGAATTTTAATTCGAATGGTTGGAATAGAGTCCCTATTTTTGGCACTATAATGTCACTGAAAAGACATTACAAAACAGGACAAAATTTCTACTCGAATACACGAGCACACACTGTACAAACACCTCATCGTATACTGGAGAGACAAGCTCCAAAAAGAGAGGTTTCGGTAATGTTTCGTTTCGAAATGTCAGGTTTTGTTCCGAAGTTTCAGGTTTCCAAGTTTCGATAATGTTTCGTTCAAAACAATCACTTATCATATTCTGTAGGACAAAACATTGTCGTTGATGAAATTAAGACTTATTTTCGAGAAAAGAGTCCTTCTCGACCGTACATAAAACCAAAACCCGATAAGCACGGAAAAAAACTGTTACCATTGAACTTTATGAGGGGCAAACAGCTTGGAGGCCCGTGGCAACTGAGTGAAGTTGCAGCAGACGTCATTCAGAGGAAATAATGTGATCATACAGAAATTGCGAACGTATTTATGTGCATTAGGCGTTAAATTGGCAAAGAAGTGCACCCAAATAAGGGATAATAGCGATGATAAGTCTTCCGAGAAAACTGAAAAAGAACATACAGAAGCATTTGAATATGGATATCAAAGATGTTTTTAAGCAATGAAGCAAACAATAGTTACAGTGCATGCGAAAAAAGCTGCAAGATATGTCCTGCAAGAAAGGGAGATATTTAAGACGGAGAAGACATTAGACGATGTAAACCATGTGGAAAAACGCTTGGGAAATGTGGATACACAAGATATGAGGCACGTGGACCACATGTCTCATCTGTAGCTTGGGGTCGCGGATTTGTAGAAAAAACGATCAGACACTACTGGTCACTTGACATGGGTATTTTTAAGTTTTAACATCTAAAGATGGGAAAATAAGGATATCCTGAATGACTGTTTTGCCCCGTGACCAGAGATGACACTTACTTACCACTACTTCTTCGCTTCACCATGCATAGTATGTACCTTTTCGTTTGTAAGTTGGCGAGCTGATACGATAAATTATAATGGAAGTAGCTGATAGCATCTATAAACAAATGTTCACCCTGAAATGTTACTTAGTACAATCAACGCCAGTCTGCAGGATGGTGTGTTCCATAAATAATGGAAATAGGCCATGCTTACGTGAGGAGTCCGGAGCAACTATCTGCATATCGGCCTCTATGTACGCTGAACGCCGTTGGAAAAGTACTCAATAGGCTCATCAAAGAAATATTCGGGAAGGTCATCGAAGCTGCGAAGCTGGGGGTCTTCTCCTCAGCAGTACGGCTTTAGGGCAGGCCCATCCACGATCGCTGCAATAACAGTGGTGGTGAACGTGGTCTAGCGGGAAGAAGCCTAAAATTACCACTTTTGACGAATAGTGTTGTTGATAACACACGATGTGAGGAATGCCTTCAATTTTGCTAGGTGGGAAGACATTCTCGGTGCTTTGAATACTTTAAGGTGCCGAAGTATCTGACAGGGATATTTAAGGGCTACCTTAAAAACTGGAAGTTCGTCTATGACACACTGGGAGGTCGACGAAGCATCGGTGTAATATCAGGAGTGGCGCAAGGTACCATTCTTAGTCCGGACCTATGGAATATCGCGTACAATGAACTTACAATGAGGTTGCATTTATCAAAGCAATCGCATCTGATCGGCTACACAGATGACGTAGCAACCGGACTAGCTCTATTCGCCGGACGTACCGTTAGACAGGCGCAAATCAAATTGGGTATGATACTGCGCCGAGTGAGCGAGTGGATGACAAGCCGTGGATTTAGTCTAGCGGTGGAAAGAACCGAGGTCCTTATAGTGACCAAGAAGATTCCTCGTATTATTTCCGTTCAGGTTGGAGAAAAGATCACCGAGTCGAAGGAATCAATTGTATTGATTCCTGCGGCTTAATGAGCTTCGATGAGATTAGAACTAGTAAATAAGGTTGCTGTCGAGTTTCGCCTTTAAGTTCCTTTATGGCCTACACGAGGACATCAACCTCGAGTAAAAGACATCTACCCATGAGTGCAATGAAGGTAGTGCTCTTGTATGGCTCCGAAATCTGGGTTCCCGCTCTTAGTTAGGAGCCGTATCGAGGGTTTCTCACAGAGGCGAGGAGCTTTGGAGATGCTGCATACCGTACTGTCTCTTAGCTTGCGGTGGTGGTTATCGCGAGGGTGGTTAGCTCTGTGGCAAAGTGCAAGGTAGGTTTACACTTCGAACGGCTCATCAGTGACTTGGGGTCCTGGTTCGGCAAATAGCATGGTAAAACTGATAATTATCTGACGCAACTACTCGGTGGGCACGAGCATTTTCAGTCTCACCTGTATATAAGATAGGAAAGTAACCGTCCCCTGCTGGCTTGGCGAAAGATGATCCGGGCTTGGTTAACACCTCTCCGGGAAAATGAGCGTGGTCTCTCCCGAAAACATATCGGGAACAATGTTGGCATGTACAAACAAATGGAAATGCATTTCACACTACGTGAGGATGGTTCGTTTTATTAAGAAGGACATCATGGATCGCTTCAGGCGCAGTGGTATGTGGGGTTCCTTTGACAGGAATCCCTCCTCTTCTCATCCTTTCCTGCTGATCGAGATATTTCCCATAACCAGAAGACGCGGCTAGGCGACGATTAATGAGGCCTAGTCCGAAGTAAAGTGACATAAAAATCCAGCCTAGGTTTAGTCGGTACACCGGTTGCGACTGGGAATCTGACACTCAGGCCGTAAAAAGCCTTCATCTTCTAACTTAAAAAAATTATGATTTTTATTGTTATTGTTATTATTATCATCAAGTAATCGTCATGGTTTCGGATCGTTTCACGCTTGGCGAAACTGCGAGTTTTGCATTCATGGACTCAGCAAACAAATGTTTTTAGTTGCTAAAAAACAAGGAGCTATACTAGTTTCAACAACATTTTGTTGCAACAGGAAGTTAAATATCCTTTTGTTTGTTTTTCAGGCTATGTCTATCAATTAATTAGCGCGATTTTTATGTCTGTTTGTTTTCTTATAGGGTTGAGTGTAGAATAGACTGATTGTTTGCATTGTTGACATGGCTCTGTAATGTAAGTGGGTTCTATAAGGATTGGAATTTCTCTTATGAGAAATAGACAATTTATCCATTAAAAATGTCTATGGGAAATTCGAATGCAGTATTTTTTGCTAGTCAGAAATTATCAAATAACTTAACAAAAAGGAGAAGAAGATTATATATTGCCCAAAAAATTACGAAGTGACTGTTTTCAAAGCTACGAATTGTATTTTGGAGTGTAAAAAGAATATTTTATTTAATGATAGCATCAGAAATATATGAACATTATTTCGTGAATTTCTCATTTACGAAATCGATTCCTACTTGCGAAGAAGCGATAATAAGACGAGGAGACTCATTGGCACGAGAATTAAGGAACGTCTAGGCGAAGCAGCAATAGCTAGAAAGAGCACATAACATGACAAAAGGGGATGCAACAATCATCAGGGTAATATTCGTGACTTGGTTGTCATGGAAAGCCTCACAATCAGCTTGGAAAAGAAGAAGCTGATGAACCAGGATGAAGGAAACTTTGGTAAATCATGGTTCTTCTAACTAATTAGGTTATATCTTTTTCAAAAATTGTTGAAGAATCTAATACATTTGTAATTTGTTTGTAGCTTCAGTAATTACCTTCGAAAATTATGTTTTATTATACAGATTAACCCGTTATAGATTAAGGATCTGTAGATCGGTTTGTACTTAAAGAGAACTTTGTAGAAGACCGAACGATTGCGGTCGAAAATCGATCTCGTAATTAAAAAATTCACAAAATTAAAAGGAAGCATCCTTTCTTTTTGATAAGTTTGAGCATTTTGTGAAATGAGAACTATTACAAATATTATTTTGTGTTTCTCTGTTGAGCTAGAATATCATCTCACAGATGGTTTTCTTTAATACAAAGTGATACTTTGACATGTTTCATCCGTCTTTAAAGCCCTCTGAAAAAGGGAAGATTGTCTTGTCATTGTCATTCTTTGCAGGGAAGATTGTCATTTTTATTTTAAACAGTCGGTCCTGATTGAAAACAATACATTTGGTCGATTTGAACTCCTTTTTAGCGCCTTCGTCCATTTGATATATTTTTTCGAAATTGAACTCATAGTTTAGAGTATGTAATATTGCGTTTTTGCATTTATCAAGAGCTAGAATACTGCCAGAAAACATGAGAGGGGTCGATAATGAGTTTTTATGATTATCTCTGTTAAAACGTATCGTATATCCTAAGAAAACTTCTTTGCAGAACTAACGAACTGTGATGGAATGCATTAATTTGACCGCTTTAAATGAAAAAGGGCCACGCTTCCAAGCCAATAATTTCTAGGATAGACAACTTTTCACAAATTTTCAAGGGCTGAGTCACGTTCAAAATATTTAGAAATTCCTGTGTAAACTAAACCAAACCAAAGGATTAAAATTGGACACGCCCGAGATACTACGGAAATTTCTTTACAAAGAAAGACTAAGTCGATTTGATTTAAATTTGATATAACTTGAAAATATTTAAAAAAAACTGCTGAGTTGAGTATTCACTCGAGAAAAACAAATCAAATTACGTCAAAACATCCTTTTCATTAAGGAAGAGTCACTTCAACTACCAAACCCTAACCGACTACAAACTTCTTATCATTGCAAAACTTCACTCTACTTTACAACAATTTCCATTTTTATTTTTGTTTTTTCCTAACCCATTCGCAAACTTCATCCGACATAACTTTCATATCCTGCAAACAATTGTGCATTTTACATGGCAAATGTCTCAGCACATTCAAAAAGAAAATAAAGGAATGAAACGAAGAAAGGACCAAATAAAAAACAGAAAACCTCAAAAGCAAATTCTTACATCCTCAACTTCTTGACCTCGACAATTTCGCGACGTCATCATTCAGATAAAAATCACAAAATTAAATAAATTTCATAGCATAAGGAAACTTTTCATATCAAATCACTTGATTTTCCCATTAATTCCCCAAGAAAACGATGAAAACTGTTGGGAGACAAGCAGAAGAAGAAGAAAAAAACAACAGAAAGATAGAAAATTTCAAAAGAAAAAATTTAGTAGTGCGGAAAAAGTGCATGCGGTTATGGGACAATGCAAATCATCTGCCACAGTGGTCACCGACAATGGCGACACTGAGCAGGACAATAAATTCAAGTGGGCAGGATCATCTTCCTTGATCCGAATGTGAGTTGGAAGAAAGAAACTTTTAGATGGTGATGGTTTTTTTTTTTCGTTTGTTGTGAAGAATTTTAAGTTGAAAGAAACTCTAGCCCCGAACCGTAAGTTTTAAGTGGAAACTAAGCTGAGTTGGAGGTCGGTGGAAAACTCACAAGCGCATACATACCTATCCCAAAATGAAAGGTGTAGATAACAATATGGTAAAGTTTACCTAACGAAACAATTCTCGGAGATACTCCCAAGTTTTTTTTCCTCTTCAAAGTCAACGCGGCAGCTGGTGGATGCCTTTGTAGTTTGGATAGAAATGAATAAATTAAGGATCAAGTGCATGGAAATTTGAAAGTTTCCCAGCGACTATACTTGGGAAAATTGAAAACTTATATTTTCAGCAATGTTTCGGGTTGCAGTTTTCTTTTTTTTTCTGGAACTTCTTTTCGAATATTACTCGGAAAACAATTGATACAAGTTGTCGATCCAAAATGGTATCAAGAAAATTTTGATTGGAATCCGGAAAAATCGTTTTCTCGTTGGTGGTCATTATGGTTGGTAGCTAATCATTCCTAGTGTACTCTGGGACTATCTTTAGCTAAAATCTTTTCATGGTTTATCCGTGATCTGCTTTTGAACAATGTTGAATTTCAGGAGACTTTGCAACTTTACTTTATATGGTTGATTACGTGCTCCCTGAAGGAGACTGCTTACTTGGCGTATATTCGCGTATATAAAATAATGGCAAAAATGCATGATCATGCAAAGTGTAATCGTGCTGTGGTTCGACATGATCACTTTCAATCAACACGATATTCACCATCAAAAAGACATAGTTATTATTGGAGTCTTGAGTTGGGTACATTGTATCTTTTTGTTATTGTTTTTTATACTTAAATGACTTTTCATGCTACAGCGCTTGGATTTTCCTTCAGAATGTTATAACAATTCACTGGCAAACAGCTGATTCATTGTTTTAGCTTAATCAAAAATGTTATGCAAGTGGAATAGGCTACCTCAGTAGCTGCTAATTAAGACATTTATCTCGTTTTTTTATGCATTAATGTGCTTAAATTTTCTGGTTATATTTAAGGTTCAACGATTTCTTTATTAACGCCTGACTGCCGCACATAAGTGCGGTCAAAACCTTTGCTTTGCTTTTTTCATTTCATTTCGCAACTACGCTACTAATTTGAGAGCAGAACAAAGCGGAGTTTAATCAACAAAATCTTATTTTGAGAAGGAAGAAGCCTTGGTCAGAGGAAATTTTTTATCAAATGTCTGTATAAAATTATATGTTCTTACTGAACGACTAAACACCACAGTCAGATTTTCATAGGATTAGCACCCGCAATGATGGAAAAAAGTTTTGAAGTTTCTTTTCTGCCATAAATGTGACCGTTGATGACAAAAGATGGCAAATCCTTCGTTTTGCTTATTGATTGATTTCCCTCTAGTTCAAAAATTTTTCATGAAAAAATCTGCTACTGATTCCAAGGAATAATTTCGAAAAAGTTGTAAAAGAGGCATTTCACCTTTGAAAATCGAAGTTCGGAGACAGGGACTATTCTTTCTTTTTCTGCTTTTTTCTAGGACACCATTGTTTACACAGAATACTTTTTTAGGCCATCAATAGCCTGGGTTCTGACCACACGCGCACGATTTATCGATTGAGATAATTTTTATCCACATCTTTTTCGACATTAATTTTCAAGTGTCCAATGTTGAGTTTTTTATCGTCTGAATTGAGCTTCCTGGCTACTTTACTTAGCCTTTATCATGAACGAGACTCAAGCTGAGACTATCGGTGGTCCAATGTAAAATGTCAACATTCTTTTCCTCGAACTACCCCTTGGCCTTTAAAATAAAACCTTTGAAGGTAAAAATAACTAAACAAAAAAGTTGGCTTTCAATATCAATGGTTAGACTTCGATATCTTGCCCCTTGTCACTACAATCCACTTTGTTAAAGTGTCACAACGTGGATTATCGTATTGCAACACAAAATTTCCGCTACCACCAAATAACTCTAACGCACTCAAAATTCAAATTTTCTAGCAACTTCGAACAGACTCAAAATTATTTTCTACGACATCCAAATAGACCAAAACTATTACTTTTGAATTGGCAAATGATTTCCTACTTCACTCATTACCAAAGAAATACCCCACACCATAAATCTCTCCGGATTTCGGGGGTAATTTTCGGAGGAATTTATCGCTTCGTTCTCCCCAATGTTTCCACCGTACGGGAATCCTTTAGTGACTTTACTGTAGCTTAAATTTTGACACGAAAAATTGCTGTACTCTATATCCTCCGAGTCAATTCAATCTGTTCCTGAGCTTATTACAAATGTATCTGCCAGACTGTTTACAGGTTTTTTGACTAGTTTCAACGCAGGTAATCTAGTTGATCTCTTTGCAATCTAGACGAACCTTGCTTTCCCATTGGTAAAATTAGATCTTTCTTAATGCTGGAAGCAGCAAAGCGATCTCGACGGCTGAGCAAAATGAAAAACCTGTCTTCCAAAGACAGAGTTTTTCTTGGTCGTCCAGAACTTTGCGTCAGTTCAGTGGTCCCCTTAAATGTCATGACACTCTGCCCCGGGCCTACGATCTTTTTGGGTTTTCCCGTGCCAAAGCCGAAAATCAAAGGGGCAAAAAAATTTTTTGGCGCGGGAAAATATAATCACTTGGATATCCAGCCTACTTCGCATTTCAAAAGTGGTTGAATTTTCCCGCACAAAAACCGAAAAATTGCTCTTTGCTTCCGCACTAACTTGTCTTCGTTTTCAACTCAGATTGGACTTCTTCCTTGATCACGCTTTTTTCATTAAATCATGAATATTATTACTAAATTATTCACTATTTATGGACAGTTTACATATCCTTTTTTAAGCTTGTATTCACTTGTATTTAAGTTCCAGTTGACATTGAGAAATGTTACATTGGTAGATGGTAATACCCGTTTGACGATGTAATGCCAATGCGACATTTATGCAACACTAGCAACAACCATGCTTCGCGGAGAGCCGCGTCCAATTAGTTGATCCATTCAAACGGATGATAAGATGTACGGGGTATCTGAATGTTCCTTCAGCATTGAAGTTCACAAAAAAAGTCCCAAGGATACTCTATACGATAGTTTTCTTCAACTTTGTTTCAATGTTAGATACTGATGAAAAAAGCATGAACCCCAGCTGCAGACGAATTCACTGGAAGCAGAATTTAAGCCAAGCATGAACGAAAAACTTCTTTCTGATTAAACTGCTGAATCCAAGTCCTGCACACGAGGTTTGCATCAAAAATATCAAGTCTAAGTGCATATCCTCGCAATCGTGTTATTCTCTTTCATCAGGTGAGAAATATTCCAAAACAACCAGAGAAAATCCAATAGACCAAAATGATTTCAGCGATGTTTCCGCTTCTTGAAGTAATCCTGGAAGTCTGTTTACGGGATTGTTTTCAGATTAGCCTCAAACGTCTCTTTGAAAGTTTCTTAAGCTGGATTTTCAGGTGAGAAAACCAAAAGTCGCAAGGAGCCTGGTTGAGACAAGAGCTGATGAAGCTGCCTTTATTCTTATTGCATCAACATAGTATTCTTTAGACGCTGGAGAATATTTTTGTTGCACAACACCTTAATATTTAAAAAACAAATTCAGGGCGTCTGAAGATTGCTCTCATTTTGGTCTTTGCGATTCAGAATCCTTCTACTGTAAAGTCTGTTTCCCTTGCCTTTGTGCACCATAGACGTGAACCCATGATTCGTTACCAGTAATAATCTTCTTGAATACATTTTCAGATGAAATTCGCACGCGGGCAAGCCGTAGTCAACCCTGTGGTTAAATATATTTGAACTGTAATTTTTGCTATTTCAGCATCGTTTTCTAGTCTTTTAATCACAACTCTTAAACCCCCGAAGGGTTCTTTTGACATTGTTCTCGAAGGTCGGACAGTTTGAAAATCACTGCATATTGACGTGCAGCTAAATTATGTTTAAGCTACTTGTATGACTGACAAACTCTTACTAAGCTTATAAACTCGTTTCTAAGTGAATTATTCGTCATACCAAAATTTTTTGACCTAGTTTCGACAAGACTGAAGCAAAACTAGACTCAAATCCGTAGATCTTCTGTCAACTGTCATTTTTCTTGAAACTTCTGTCATTTTTAGCATGAAACAAGTCCGACAAAACTGAAAAGTCATAAAGTGAAAATAAAAACGCAGTATGTGCGTACAGAGACGTCTCTGGGATAACTGCGGCAATGAGAGATTTCCTAAAAAGCTGTGGTTTAGATTGATATCCGGTAGAGGGCGCTCAAATGTGATGGTGCGCGCAGTAAAGAGAGTTTTCTCATGTCCGAAGTAATGTTAAGTTGGCTTCGACGGCTTTGCAAAATGATAAACCGATCTTCCAAAGCAAAGTTTTCTCTGGTTGTCGAGAGCCTTGCGTCAGTTCAATGAATGTTATGCAATTGTCAAGAAAAGTTGATGTTTAAATTGATACCCGGTGGAGTTGCGCTCGATAGTAGTGACGCGGAATATAAAGATGGGCTCGACGCTTGCGGACCTAATTAGATATGCTTCTGCTCCTCTTTTCAAAATATTCAGTTTGATCGCAGAAGGTGGAAATGTGCCTTGTAAGCTCTCTACGTGCATCCATTCGAGCTGGTTGACAGATGCAGAAGCCCCATTTCATATCAATAAATCAGGAACTGTAACAATTAAGATTGATATTGTAAGGATTAGGATACACAGGACACACATTATCTTAACACCGATTTTCCCCGATCGCAAAATGTCACAATACAAATTTAGGGTGACTCAGTAGGGACTCTCAAAATCGATAAGCGTAATGACCCCACAAGCTTTTCACTCTGGGAATTAAAAACTGCCAAACGAGATAGCGACTAGCAGGCGAAGCTTGCCTGAAAACAAAAGTCAAACCCAGCAATAAATGAAAAACTCGGTCACTTACGATCCTTGATGGGCAGCTGAACTTCTGTTTTGTAAATGATTTAAGATTTGATCGTTTTGTATTACATGTTCTATTAGGAAAGTTCTTAAAAAAAATATCAGCGTTGATATAAAATTTCATCGAAATTAGCCTTAAATATTCAGGCAAACATTTAAAATAATGTACATTCAAGAATTCACTACAAAAAACAATTATAATGTGTCTTGTGTCCACCGTGCCGTGCTTTGTTTTTGCTCAAGCCGCGTTTCGACTATAGCCCCAATCAGTTTGTTGTGGTTTGTTAGAACTTTGCGAAAAAATTGCATGAAAATGAGATAAAAATGTTCTGCAAATTTTTGATGAAACTGGGAAACAATGGTTCTCGAACTTTTCTCTAGCGTTTTCCATCGAAATTTTTTCGAATTATAATTGGAAAACTGATTGGAGAAATTCAAATTAAGGATCCGAGTATTATACATGGAAAACGCGAGGAATACTCGTAGGTGTTCGACCGTTTTCCTGAAGTGAAACACGTTTGCCAACGAAAAGTCCCAGATTTTCCCAAAAAGAGCTAAACAAATTGTTGTCATGCTTTAATGACCTGCAGGTATGTCGTCAAAACATATGTCAGACAAAAAATGTCAAATATTACACGGGGTATAGTTGTACGATTAAATGGTTAATTCAAGTTTCCGTTAAATATTAAACACGAATCAATCAAGAAATCAGCAAGGTCGATTTTGTTGCAAAATTAAATATCCTTCTCTTCGTTTATATTAGTATATCAATAGAGACTAGACTTTTTATTTGCTCATTGCATCAGCCAGGTGCAACTACTACTTGGTCCAACTCGGTATGCTCCATGTCGTTTTGACATAGAGCATACCGAGAACTAACTCGGTAGATCAAGGATAACGCCATCATTGTAAGATGAACTCAAGAGTGTTTCTAACCTTCGACATGAAAAGTCTACCCGATTATATTTATTGGCAACAAAAAACCTTCAAAAATTTTGACAATTACCTTAGATTTTGTTATAGCAACATAGCTTTCATTGATTTTCTTAGAGACAATTTTTTATTTTACGAAAATAATGGCTTTTAATTAAGATCCAGCAAAATGGGATACGAGGACTTAAGAGGATATGTAGGTACTACTTATCACAAGTGGAACAGCAGCCCCGTCAGTACGTGGGCATTTTTCAAATTAACTGGGCCTTAGATATTAACTCCTGTATAGCAAAAAGACGTTCGAAAATTTATTCATTCAGATTTGGTTACTTGACGTGAAAATATCAATTTTATAAGACCTTAATTTTGAAAATCTTTTGTACAGACCCTATTTTCGTGAATCCTTCGTGAAACCGGGGGTTTTTGGCAACGATAATGGTAAGCCGATTTCAAAAACGTATTGCTATTCATCGCATGCATCGATGGGAAACAGATGCAGTGATCTGAAGATCCCAAATAACACTTTGTAAAATTGTGGGATGCCGAGAAAGGAAACATGGAGGTTATGTAAAGAAGCGGCCGACCGTCGGTACTGTTAGCAGAAGCAAGATGAAAAATTCGAACATTGATTGAACATTGACCAGGAATGGGGACGATTTCAGTGACAAAACGGCTCAGCAACTTCTGGAGGCCATTAAAGACGTTTCGAGCGCAACAGTTCAGTGATACATTCAGTTCAACAACTGGGGCCAACGCGAGAAGCCTCTACTTATCGACAAAAACATTCGAGATCGGCTGGATTCCAGCCAAAATCTAAAAAAACATAAGATTGCCGAGGGAATTTTCCGTGGCAAAAGCCTGCGTGCAAACTTCCTTTTTAACGGATAAGTTGTGGGTTTTGCATCCAGTACCTATTCGACATGATAGGAGAACCAGCAATCCTGCAAATATATCCATAATACGGACTTCGAAATTCGACTTCACAATCAGGGTAGCTGGCAGAGTGGGCAAAGGGGGAGAAACAACTTTCACTTTGATCAGGATCAGGAGTATTAGTAAATAAATAATGAGTATTAGTAAATATAAGGGCATATTAGGGGAAATATTCTTACTGTTTTTTCCCAATGACTTACCGATCGTCAACAATCCAAGAACGTAAAGGAAGTGATTTTGATGGAAGATGGCGCATACTGCTTAGAAAACTTATTAAGTGACGTATGACCTTTTATGAGCTACCGGTCCAAAAAATCAGCATCGCAGCCGATTCCTTCAGAGTACCTAAATGTATGACGTATTTGACAATGATTTTATAAGTTTTTCCAACAGAACAATGCATATAATTGAAAATACTCAATTACGAAATTCAACAAACTTGTGGAGTTATTTTCATTCCCATCCTTTTTCAAAAAAATCTACACTTTCTTAGTCAGTAATTACAACTTTCTATTCGCCTGCGTCTCTTATATAATAGGACCTCTTAATCCTAGAAAGGAATTCCTAGAAATTGATTCACTCAGCGTGCCAGCTTCGGCCAAAAATTTTGTTGAGTGATCATAAAGCCAGCCAAGTTTTATTTCTATTTTTTATAAGTCTAAGGTTCTATTCAAAAGAATTATTTGGTCCTTTTTTTGAGATTCGTTTTCTCCTCTCTTTTTTTTATTTCATTTTTAGGTTAGATTTCAAAAACTAGGAGCTTTTTGTTGCTATGGGAAAAATAAATAAATTTTTTGATATTCGTTTCCCTTTCCGAACCTTGTACATGAATAAGTACTATTCCAGACATAAGTGGAATCATTGCGCCGTTTGCATTCTTGGAATAACCTTCTTGGAATTTACAGGGTCTGTTTTGATACCTGGATTCTGTCTGCGCTCAACGACTTCATAAGTTTACTTGAAGATCTCTCACCTAAACATCTTTCACGCATTACCATCTTTATTACAGGGAATATTTGCAGAATATTCAAAGAGTAAATGTACACTTTCTTGGTAGGTCATAGAAGAGCAAACAAATTGTGCTACTACATAAGAAATATTAATTTGCTACCAGTGAAAAAGAAGCTTCAAATCGATTGTAATTGATCCTGCATGCATCAGACAAACTTAACAACCTATAAAATCAGATTTTTATTCGGATTCGCCATTCAAGTATTGCGGAATTGAAAAATTCAATAATAATGGTTGTGTTATCACGACCTTTTTCCAAATCCACTTATCAAGGCATTCTATTCAAAAAGGAGTCATAGTCTGACAGCGGATGGTTTGCTATTTTTCCCAGTTTCTCTCTTTTCTTTTTTTGCAGTTTTCCACAGAGCGCCTTCTCATCGGTAGCCCGATATGAAAAGTGAACTGATTGGAGGATGACGTAGTAAAAGATTCAACATCACCCACTCACTATATCCTTTCATATTCACATACAGCACTCTTGGCATTCTATTGAATTTTGCATGTGATGTTTGCTCCTTTCTTGAAATGCACAGTATGACTGCTCCCATTGACGACGTCCGCTAAGTCCTTTGTACATGCACCTGCTCATCGTTGATGGCATTGTAATGACGCATAGCATCCTTCGTCGTCCTATTGACGAATTGTTATGTGAACAGTGAATAAAAGTAGTTTGCGAGAAAATATGCATGCATAAAATCTGCATACAGATAAGATACCGAGTTGTTCCGGACAAGAGTTTCGGGTACATGTGTAGTAATGAAAAAAAGGATAAGTCAATTTGACGGTGGTTACACGGGAGCAGTATAGTCATTCATTCATTCAACTAGTCAGTCATTCATCCATTCAGTACGAAGTAATATGTATCAGCCAATCGAAAAGGTTTTCTGCGATGAATATGAATGATCCTTTTGTAATTTTGTTGTTAAAGTACGATGTTGCTGTGTGGATAAAGTCTATGTACGAAACTTTCAATCCGGAAAGAAGAAAGAGCATAATGTAATTTTTCTGCTATATAAATAAGGAAAATTACCTTGTGATACAGCAAAATTACCTGAATGGGTTCATTGAAAAATGTGGTAGCTAATTTATTCAATCAAATCAAGGATGCTTTTTTTAATAACATCTTAAATGAAACATTGCCATTCATTCAACCATTGTAACGACCTGATTAATGAGCACAAATTTTTCAGCCCGAAAAGTAGAACAAAAATAAAAAGTACTTCTCTATAATTTTATATAAATAGGTTCTGGCGCCATTGATCATGTCGAATGACATGTTGATTGGATCAGACAACCAGTGAAAAAAGGAATGTATATTTGTTTCTCACAAAAATTTGGAGTGCATGCAATTCCGTTCGGACTGGAAATCTTCTTAGCAATGTTATCAAGGACATGACGGATGCAAATTTTTGAAGTTAATACCTACAGGTATCATACAGCAATATAGACGTTTCATTGACCTGAATGAGGGCGGAAACTCGTCTCCTTATTATGATCTTTCTTGAAAACCAAATGAGTATGTTAATTTTGATTTCAATGAATTTAATCAACCGAATGCTAATGTAAACTTTGTTATCCTTTGAGTTCATTTTTCTGAGTTTGCAATATGTATGATTAGTAATGCAAGTTAATATACTTAGCTTGTAGAGGATATTACGAATAAGATGCTGGAATGAGACATTAGATGTTATGCAGAACTGATGGACCGGTTGAGGTGAATGGGAATAGATAACTATTTAGTAGACGGATATTAAAGAGGAAGTAGAAGATTACATTTGAAGATGGCAACGACTACGATTTAAAATGAAGGTAGAACCTCAAGAGCATGCAAGGTTGCTTGTATTTGAATCATTTATGATTATAAACTGTTAAATAGTTTGAAAGATAAGTTTCTAATGAGCAGAAGCGCAAAAGTTGACGGTAATGTAATTAAAGGATTCGAACGGAGTAAACCACATTCTCCTCTTTCAAACAAAGCCATCGCGACTCAATAAAAACATTGTACTCAATCCGTCCTTTTAGATTATAGTCTTCCGACCTACAATTCTCAAAAGGTATTTCAAGTTATTTTGATGCTTCTATTTCTGTAAAGGATGACCTATACAGAATTAAAAACGATCCATAGCAAAAGCAACAAAATCTGTTTCAATCGGTCTGAAAAAAAAATCACAGGCCTTAATAGTAATAAAAATGAAAATTTTTTTTTGTATTGTCCTGAGTTCAAGCCTTCTTACGCCCTGTGTGTAGGACTTCCAGAAGCGGAAGGCTACCATCAAATGAGTTACATAAGGACACCTAGATGCTGAACATCTTCCCTGTCATCTAGAGACCTCGAGTGGAGTTTGTGATCAGCTTTCTCTGAGCTAGTCTTATGTTTCTCGGTGAAAGATGACTTTGGTTTACGGAGATCTCCTTTCAACCTGAAAAGAACAGAGGGTATAAGCAATACTGTTACCATGTTCTCGCTTCTTTCTGCATTAACAACCGATAGAAGATGCAAGCAAGCAAGTCACAGGTTATGTGCCACTCATGGTTCACGGTGTCTTTTGATGAAAATGTCTTCTATCCTTAAGTTTTTGGATAAAGTTCGCCTATTATCGTACCAAACTGTAAACGTTACCGCTTCAATCTTTCCTATATGAAGAAGTTGTGCCAGGATTCATCTGCGATCCCCGGCAAGAGTCAGGAAACCGTGACATATTTTGATCGTTTCAGTTCCTTATTTGCTCATTGCATTCACGGTATGTCATCATCATCACCATCTTCATCATCATCTTCTTCTTCTCTGTTTAGCACTACAACCCCTGTCGAGCCTTCGCTTTCGGCAACAAGTGCCTCCAACTATCTCGGTCCATTCACCACATGCTCCGATTTCGTAATACGAGCAAAGATGAGCTGTCCTCGTCAACATAGTCAGACCAGTGTTTCTTCGATTTTCGAGTGAATACCGCCGATTAGTTCTCTCAACGAATCCCTTTTGGATATCCGTTATCTAGTCGTAGTCCATACCATTTACAACCCATCGCAGCGTCCCCAATCTTGCAATCGCTGAGAACTTGGGCTTGTCGAAAATTTCATACATGGTTATACCGAATTCGTCATTGGTCACCGTCTAGCTTCGTTCACATTATCCTCCACAGGACCCGTCGCACGAAAACGTTTAGGCTCCATGTTTCACACCCAAAGCATAGCACAGATCGTATCACAGAATTGTATGCTTGGAGCTTTGTTTTCCTGAGTATGCTGCTGACCTTCATAATCGTCAGAAATGAAGAAAATGTTTGAATGGCGTTCTGTACTCTTCGGCATATTTTGTCCCTTTTATTAGCTGATTTCGCTTAGATACACAAACTCGCCAACCTTTTCGATACTGTATTCCCAAATTGTGATATTTTGAGGATTTTATGTATTGTGCTCGACTGTGTCATGAGCTTTATTTTCTACTCATTGATTTGAAGCTCTACTTGTTTTGTTTCGCTGTCAAGTTTCAGGAAAAATTCTTCGATGGTTATTAGCGGCCATGACCAAATTTGATGTCATCCGCATAGACTACCACATGGTTTGACTTGTACAGCAATCGACCTATTATGTCGACAGATAGCTTTTTTCTGACATGTTTCTGAGCCAAGTTGAATAGCGAAAAAGCCAGCCCATCTCCTTGCTTGAACGTGGCATTTCTGCCAAACGCGTCGGTGAGTTGGTTATTGATGCGAAAATGGGATATTTTCGACCACATTTTCATTTGGATAGAACCAATTAATTTGGCTGGGATACCAAAGCGAAATATTATTTGATACAGTACGTTACGATCAATACTATCGTATGCTTGCTTAAAGTCTACGAAAATCTGTCAAACAATTTTCTTGAGAGTAAACAGTTGGTCTCTTGCCGATTTACCAGCCCGAAAGCCACCTTGATCTTCCCGAATAAAAGTGATATGGAATATAACTGATTGGTTCCTGTCGTTCAGCATGTGTTCTTTTTGCCACATGCGCCGGATGGTATTGTGGATGGCTTTCTGACAACTTCTGCCACCATATTTTATAAACTCCACTGGAATCTCATCGATACTTGGCTCTTCATTAGTCTTTTGGGATTTTATGCTGAAAATGACTTCATCTAGAATTGGTGGCACCAACGGAAGCTCTCTAGGAATATCTATATCTATAGGCTCCAATGCTCTAGAGCTGTCCGGGGGGTTGTGCAGCTTCTTGGAATATGAAGCCCACTTTTTCTTAATCCTGATTTCATGGGCAATGATGTTATCGATGTCATCACGGCATAGCGAGGTGTTTCGCTAATATCATGGCTACTTTGTATGCTTGTCTTGTGCATACAAAGGAACGAAAAGTTTGAACTGAACTAAACCTGAACTAAAGCATGAGCTAAAACTGAACATAGCGCTGCAATGAACCAGCACCAAACCCAACTTCAGCTACGTTCGTTCAACTTTAAAACAGGCGTTCGCTTCGAGTGTCGTAGACCAGCTTCTGTACTCTCAGCTGCCTAAATACCGATATTAAATAATTGAACCCTTCTAAACGCTCTTCCATATCACAAATATTTGCATATCCTGAGGAATCAAGAGGAGATCGAACGTTAAGTAGAGGACCATGTGTTTTGAGTTTTGAGTTTTCGACAACTTCTATGATAGAGTTGATGGTGGATCGCTTAGTTCCAAAATCATTTTGCTGGTTGAAGCCCATATACTCATGGAGTCAGGTGTTTTCCGGCACAATTTGCTTTGGTGAGTTTCAAGTTCCAGAAGTCTTCCCGAGATATATATTCCAGAGGTATGCAGAATGCATAAGAACTTGTTGGTAAAGCTTCAGATTTCCTTTGCTCTTGCTGAACAGCACCAGCTTCGCTAAGTTTCAGTACTGGGGGATCTCAATTTCAATTTTCGAATACGTTGAAAAGTATGTCATGGCCGATGTGGTGGACCAATTGTAACACGTCGGTTCGAATGACATCTAGTTTCTTGGTCTTTACGGTCGGGTACGCTGGAAATTTCCCGATTTCTTCGGAGCCTCGGATTACACATTGACATTGACGTAATACGTAAGTAAAGGCCTGAACCGCTCTAGAAACACCAAGCTTCCTCCTGATCATCTTGTAACATAAATCCAACTTAATTATGTTCAGCAGGCTCTGCCCTAATTGATCACTCTATGAAGAAACTTCCTTGACAGAACTTCCCTGTTCGGGGTTGTGATTCAGCTGGATTTGTTGTCGTGTGTTTTGTTTTAAAAACCAATGAAATATTCTTCATTTTTCAACGACTTTTATCATCTACCAGCAGACGATAGTGTTTCTAGGATGCGTTTCTTGTCATAGGTAAGCTCTAACGTCTACAATAGCTTTCTGCTTCTGCGCATCGTTCTCCAGTAGCTTTTTTTTAAAAACCCTTTTTAACCATCTTTTTGGTTCAGTTTAAGCAGAATGTTTACTCTCCTGTCCTGTTTTTTATTTCTATCGTGCTTTGATAAAAAATCCTTACAGAGCGATCTATCGCTATCTGTTGTGTTTTGTAAGAGATCAAGTTTCAAATCCGAGAATAAAGCCAGAAACTGATAACCATAAACATCAAAAATATTCTGTATACTTCCTGTGGAAAAAAAAGTGGCTTTACATTTTTTAAAGTAACCAAAATATTTTTTAACTTTAGGTGGGTATTCTTTTTCAGTTTTTTTTTTTTTTGGACATTTTAGTCTGGATGAGCCCAAGAGCCCAACAATGACCGAATAGAAGCGCTTCCGCTCCTGAATTGAAGGAAAGGGAGTGTGGGGATATTCTAATGAAGGCCTTAATTATTTTATGTTCTGCATATTCTTCATAGTCCGGACGGTGCGGTAGTCAAGGTACCCACCCTCTATGCAACATATACCGAGAGTGAGTTATGGTCAGTTATATGTCAATTTAAATTTCTGGTGTCGGGGAATCAGATAACCTTGTCTAGGTCAGTACCTTCGAGGAAATTTTTAAGGTCAAGCACGATTCAGACCAAATCACCTTCTCGTGTATTTTTGGTCTGGTTTTGGTGCGGCTCTATCCTAATTCAAAGCTCGAACTTTGTGAGGAAGTGATACAGCACCACAACAACCAAAACACAAAAAAGTAATTTTCGTCCTACAGGCAACCTGGAAACACAGCCTAGTAATGAATTCCGGTACATCTTTTCGAAAGCTATCCATGATGATTAAATGTTGCTGCCTTAGTTCAAACAAATATTGTCAAATTTAAGGCCAAACGATAAGTTTAAACGCTGTTCCGGAGATATTTAAGAAAAGGATAAAAGGAATCAACTAAATAAATGAAAATAGATGCGTACTTTCAAACAGGTTTAATCCAAAAGGAAGTCAATTGAGGAAATGAAATTGATGTAAAATTTGTGGAAAATACAATATTGAAAAGAAATATATGTCTTTAATGTTGCTGAAAATGACAAAATTCCATCCAAAAATAAGTCAGGGGGAAATGAAATTGACCTGGAATCCTTGAAAAGCATAACAGCAAATAGAAATATGTTCTTTAGTGCAGCTGTGATCAAAAAATTTTGAGGTTTTGATCTACTCTTTTAACATACAGCGGCTTTAATCAGAAGGTCCTGTTTCTAAGGGTTTTTAGCTTATGTCATGGACAAGACCTACATGTTTTTGGTTTGGAGGTTTCTCTGTATGTTTCATCGATAAAGGATTGCCGATTCAACCAGATGATAAAATGCATCTTTTCAGTATACCTAATATTTACGTTACTCATATAGGTGCGTAGTTTTATCCACATAGGGCAGGTTCGTCGCGGGAAATGTCATATAATTCATCCTTGTAATGAAGCTCCAACTCGATTCCAGGTGTATGAAGTTTGCATCGTTCCATGTGCATGCATGCATGTGTTTTGGATAGTTTGACTTAAAATTTTTGTAGATTTGATTCGAAGATGTGATCCAGAAATTTTCCGGTTTTAACCTGCTTGAAAGTCAATGCACACATGTCTAAAAGTTAACAGCTGACGTCATCGAATTATGATCCACCGTGTCTTTGCTTTGAAGGTTTACTAGGTGCAACTAGGTGCCCTTTATCTTTCCAGCAAAATATATTCAAAGTGGGTGCAATTTGGTCACGGGAAATGACACATAATTCATCCTTGTAATGAAGTCTCCAAGCTGCATTAAATTTGAAAATTCTTAAATTGGGAATGTGAATTTTTGCTTTGCGTGCGAGCACCTGAAGATCAATTGCCAATCCCTAACCATTTTTAAGATTTTACGATCGCTTTTTGATTGTTGATAGAAGGCACAAAGGATGGCGCCTACCAGCGGCGAAATTACAGTTAATGAAATATTGATAAAGGTGTCAGAACTTTGCTTTTTTGCAAACGCATCGATTTTCTTCAATTTCTCCAATTTTATAATTTTTTTTTTTTTTGATCATTTGAATAAAACTTTTTTTTGTAATTTAGACTCTACTGGCACTACTTGCTTTTCACTTTAGTCAAAAAGTCATTAAAAGGTAGAAAACATTGAGAACGACACATGATATACACAAAATATATCTGATTGCGACCTTTTCCACACACATCTCCAGAAATAAGAACAGGAACTACGCGGGAATAAGAACTACTGGCTAAATTTCTCCTTCGACAGAAATCACTTTCTTTCTTGGCTTAACTTTTTTCTCTTGACTCCTCAATACCCAAAAAGCATCTTCATTTTTTATAATGATAATTCTTGTTATTTTTTCTCGTAATATTTCTATATCAAGTTTATACTCAAGAGCAGATTGCAATGAAGCATAGCTGGCGTATTGTGAAAATTTTCCAATCTACTACACTAGATAAGTACGAGGGCGGTTCAATAACTACCCGTGTTAGAAATGAAGACACTATTATTTCACAAATTGTTTTAATTCAACTTCTCCCAACGTTCCTGTCATTTTCTCAACCCCTCCAAAAAATAGGATGTGTTGAACTCTACAAAATATGCCATTTCTTTGTGTTAGGGAACGCCGTTTGCATCCCAAAAAATTGTCGCAATAACCTTACCGTCGATGCGACCGTCTTCGACTTTTTTGGAGCAGATTCACGGGAGAAATCCATTGTTTTGATTGTTGCTTAGTTACTGGTGTGTAATGATGAGTCCAAGTTTCATCAACGATGACAACTCGACGCAAAAACTCCTTCGGATATCGCTTTACTTGTTCCAAACACTGCTTCGAAGATAACAGCCGCATCCGCTTGCTGCCCTCCACGATCAATCGCGGCACCCATCCTTGCGATAATTTTTTCATCATCAACTTATCATGTTAAATATTTATTGTCATTCTGGTTGACACACTAATGGCTTCTGCTTCTTCGCGCACTTTCATTCATCGATTAGCGATAATCATGTCGTAGTCTTTTTCATTGATTTCCTCGGTAACCACGTCTGCCGGGCATCCTGGTCGCTCCTTATCAAATAAAGATGTTAGCCCACGTTTAAATTCGTTGAACCAATATTTAACTGTGGTCATAGCTGGCGAATTATCTCCATACACAGCATTCAAATTTGGTTATATCTCCTCGCATTTTTTCCATCCAAAAACAAAAAGCGAATTACCGAACGCATTTTTCCATTTTAGCAAAAATCACGAAACACATCTTACTCGAATGGCTGCTAAATGCAAACTAATCCATCAATCAGCCTGAAATTTATTATATCGTCGTTCAATAGTTGTTAGCACACGATGATAATACCAACTTTCCTCAGGAACGCCCTCTGTCGTCAAACACGGGTAATACTTGAACCGCTGTCGTACGCCCAGTTACCTATTCTCTCTTACCTTGAAAAAGTTTGTGAGAGAGGTTGTTCCCTGTAGATAGGAAAATTAATATTGATGTAAAGGATACATCAGTAATTTCATAAGAATAGACGCGATCGATGGTGCCCTACTCAAAATTAATTACCACACTGCCTGTAAGATCAGAGTTTAACCGGAAAAAGATAAGAAAAGAGCTTTCAGCTAACTCAAGGACGAATCAATAAACCCAATTAGATATGCAACAGGTCATTCACAAAGTGGGCTCGCTCCATCCATACAGGATATAAAAATATTTTCATAAAATCAAGACCGACTAAGCACAATTTATATTCAATTAGCCATTTACAAAGGTCCTTTTCATTGCAAGTTTCGCTGAAAGTTTTCCGAATGAAATAACTACTAATTTTCCGTACACCGAAAAAACCACGATCCCCGCTTACATTTACCTAATTAATTTCCATGCAGCATGTCCCATTTTGTACTCCGGCTTAATTTTCCACTTAATTTTTCATCTTAATCCCATTCATTGTGAATCCCACGTGCATAAGCACTTTTTTCTTGTATTCCAGCCAAACTAAACAAATTTTCCCTTGAAAGGTGGATGTTTTTTTTCCGCTACCATGTATACATTTTTTAATACGTTGGCTTCATGTGTCCTTTCGTTATTCTAGTCGACCTAATATACAAACAAACTTAACTAAATGGAAGTAGTGGTCGTAGGGGTGGTAGTAGAGCAGCACAACATTATTGTCCTGAATCGAAATAAAGCAGGAGCAAATAAATGAGCGCATGGACTTGGTATCTGTTACTCCAGTGAAAAACATGGAGAGCAACTACAAAACTACTAACCACATGTTAAAAAGGACCAAACAACTAGAAGAATCAAACGGCATGACTACTTATTTGTTAAGGGATACACTTGGTGTATACTAGACTTCTATTCCATTCTATTTGTGTTAAGGATATGAGAATGCATGAATTTTATCGATGTTTTACTTACGTAGAACAATGTCATGTTCATGTTCGATTGGTCGGGATGATTTTTTTCAGGACTTTGTCTTACCGTCTTATAAGTAAATTTTTTGAGATCGTCATCCTTAAAGCTGAGTCAGATGTACACACAAATAGACAACAACCTAATTCAGTTCATTTAATATGTACATGCATATAAGTTGGTCGCTTACCGTAAAAGGATGTGGAACACAACGTTTGCATGTTGCATGGTATAAGAAATGTAGTTGCGACGGGAGCATCGTTCATGACAGGAAACTTTACAGCGAAATGTTCCAGAATTTTTGAAGCTAACGTTTGTCAAGGATTAATTTCAATAATTTGTAAAGACTTATTAGGAATGCATTATTGATAAGTTTGGGGTTTTATTCCGAAGCATTGAAGAAATTTGGAAGTTTACATTTAATAATTCTTTGACTTAAACTGCAGTATTGATATAATTTTCAAATGAATTTATTACAAGGATAATTCAGAAAATGGCTTATTTTTTCTTCGTTTTTGCCGTTATCCTTTAACATTTTTATGCATTGCAAAGAGAATAGCGGAGAGAAGTTTTTGACAAGCATTGATAATATTTTTGCAAATCTTACAAAACTAGATTTTATGAATAAGTCTAGGATCAAATTGTCATACAGAGCTACACTACCGAACGATGTTAGGCATTTGACACAATCTTATGATTTCATTAAGAATGTTGTCCCGTGTACTTTTATTCTACCATAACGTCAAGACTGATTATTCATGGAATTGGAAACAAATATCTTAAACGAGAAAAAAATTATAAGACATAATAAGTCCGTCGAAATCACAAAATTTAAATCAAAGCAAATTTCAGAAATATTTTCCCTGGTAGGTCAGATGACCGATGGTAAATCCTAAGCAGAAGCAACTGAAATTATAGGCTGCATGATCGGAATAATCTAATTTAGTTCTGAATTTACTTTTGGGAGCTGTAGTCCTTTTGACGATTTTAATGAATAAAAGTTCATTCATGAAACGAGAGATGCTCAATATTTTTCTGGCCTATGGCAATACTACAGGGTAAGCCACCTAACATTTGGAATTTGAACTACAGATTATTTTGAGGTTCGTATATTTCATGACATTTCCGATGTGACAGAAACTTAGTTGTATGTTTGACATTTATCAAAGGGTCACTTTTCGCTTCAACAAAGTTAGGAAATGTTAAAAACTTATTTCCAAAATTTATTTTTTTTGCGAAAAAAATTCAAACAGGCAGTGCCAAGCAAACTCAATCGAAAACATCGCTACTGTTGCTCAGAGTGTGCATGAATAATCATCAACATAATTTCGTCATCACTCTTAACAATTGAATATTTCACACAATTTTTTGAGAAAAATTTCGCATTAAAAGCTCGATATAAATGCGAAGTCAAATAAGTGCATGAGCAGTAGTCCCATGATTAGGCGAGGCATTTTTGATTTACTCAATGAACATAAGACCACTTGATCGAAGATGGGCATGTTTACCAAAAAATCATCCTTTCAGATAAAGCTCATTGCCACCTCGTAGGATACTTCATAATCATCATCATCATCACCTTCAGCTAGTTCAACCACATTTCTAAATTATGGTGCAGTCTACCTTACATACTGACTCCTCAGTGCTTTCCAAGTCTGCCTGTTTTCTGCTATTCTTATCCAAGATGTGGCGGCTATTTTGTTTATGTCATAGTCCCATCGAATCTTTGGACGTACTCTCGGTCGTTTGATTCCTCTTGGGTATCACTGCGTTATTCTTGTAGTCCATCTCCCCTCCGTCATTTTTGGCAATTAACCGGCGCATCGCCATTTCAAGCATCTCTATTTCTCACGTCTTTTACTTGGGTCCTTTCTCAAATCCACGATAATCTCTTGCGCTCCATTCGTATAATGCCCAGTATGCATCCTTCCATGGCTCTTTGAGCAACCTGGAAGTTTCTTGCTATTCCTATGGTTAGCGCCCATGTTTCACTACCGTATCGCAGAACTACTAGAATTCAATGGTTCGAAGCTTTTCTTTTTCAAATACATCTTCATTTTTTCACTTGTCCACTAGCCGTGTTGAGTTGATTCAGCTGTTCTTGTAATTTCTCTTGACTGTTGGCTATCAGGACTATATCATCGGCGAATCTAAAGTGGCTGAGGTGCTCACCATCGATTTTCAATCCTTTATTATCGCAAATTAGAGTTCGGATATTGCTTTTTATGTGGCGTTCAAGAGCATTGGTGATATGGTGTCTCCCTGTCCTACCCTTCTTTGTGCGGGGTAATGAAAACTGATAAAATGTCAGGTAATCACGGTATCACTGCGGAATTGCTTAAATACGCGGAGGATACATAAAGAAGCAAAATTGTCGTATATTGGGCTCAAAATATTTACAAAATATCGGGGGAAAACAATGCACCCACAAAGAATGACTGTCTGGTGCGGATTTTGGTCTTGCAGTTTTATTGGGCCTTTGTTGTGAAAATGGGTAAGGAAACGCGGTCACAATGAATGGCAATCGCTATCGCGCCATGCTAAGCGATTTTTTGATTCCCAAAATTGAAGAAGATGAGATTGGCGACATTCGGTTTCAACAGGACAACGCAACATGCCTCACAGACAACGTGACAATCGATACTTTGCGCATTGTTTTCGAAAGTAGCACACTCAGCCGAAATGCTGATGTTAACTCGCCACCTCCAAGCTACGATTTGATTCTGTCGGATATGTTTTCCTGGATAACGTTCCGAACAAATGTAACGCTGACCATTCAGAGACGATTGACAACTTGAAACATGAAACAGATATTGATGATATAAAGGTCTAAAAAATCGAAAAAATTGTATTGATCGAATGGAGTATTGTAAGGCTAGCCATTGAATTCACTTTAATGATTGTGTCTTCCATTAGTAGATAGAATGGATCAATTTTTCTTATAAACTATAACTTTATAAAATGTCTTTTATGACCAAGTCTATAGTAAAGCAAACCGTAGTCATATTTGTAAGTTTGAAATTTTTCTAGCAGAAAAATACTAAGAATATTTTGACATACGAGCGCTTTTTATTTTGGTTAATAGTAAGTTTTTATTAATTTTACTTATAGTAACTTGTAAAATTCCTCACGGTCGAAAAATAGAAATAAATCGTGCGCTCATTTACTACCATTTTGAAGTGGATTATCAAGACGGAAGCTCATTGATCAATTTAATTCGACGTTTGGTGATTAAGACCCATCTTTATGCGCTCAAAAAAACTGGTATAAGGAATTCAACAGTGGTCACCGTTCTGTTACCGATAAGTTTCGTATTAGCCGACAAAAATCGATGATCTGGCCTGGGAACATCGGGAAGTTGGTGTTGGTAGATTTTAATTTGACAGACCGCGAGATCTAAACATATCTGAGCATACGTTCTACCAGTGTACAAAAAATTTGACATTTGAACATTTAAAATATTTATAAAAATATTTCACTTTGGATACTACATAATTTGACAGTAGCCCAATAAAATCGTGTCGATTGGTTAATGCTTAAATAATTTAAAAGTAGTGGTTCAAATACACTTATAACATCGTATAACCTGATGAATCGTAGATTTATGTGTATGTATAAGATCGTATTAAAACAGGAGTTAACTGTGCCTGTGTAACTGTGCCATTTTGTGGAAACTCGACAAAACTTGTTTGTTCCAGTAGTACTGCGAAGCATTGTTTTTTTTTTCAACCAACGTAGAACTGTCAATTCTGAATGATATACAACCATTAATTCATTAAATTCATTAATTGATTAAATCACATTAAATTAAAGAAAAAATTAAACGCAGCCGGAACATCTTTCAGCAGAATAATGACAGCTGCGAGCGATGACAAATCTTGTTAAAGAACTAACTTATTGCTCCGCCAAAACATGGATTAGCTAGCCGACTTATTGAGAAGTTAATTGGAAATAGTTGATGTTTCTAAACGAGAGAGAAGTAACAAATCAAGGAAATCTCCCTTATATGGAGGGGGCCAAAAGCAACCGGACATTAAATAAAAAAGAAGACTTTTTCAGAAAAAGCTTAGAGATATGGTTGAAGATTTCTCCACACATTAAATTCTTATCTATTCGTAATCTATTGGACAAAAAAGTAGGGTACAAAATTATGAATGAAAAATAAAAACAAGTCTTATTCACAATACATTTAACGAACAAAAGTAATTGGACATTTTGTAAAGAATGAAAAAAGTCATGTGAAGTTTGTAGCGATTTCTTGGCCTTCATTTTTCCGCCTTAAAGAGTCTGAACATTTACATTTGCGCTGTCAGTGTTAATCTGTCACCTTAGTCGAAAAGAATTCAACATGACTTAAAATTGTAACTAAACGTGTGTAAATGAAAGAAATATTATCTTAAAGCTACAAAAAGAAAAAAAAATCCTTTATCCTAAAGAATGACCAGCATTCTAGGTTTTACACGGGAGTTCCAAGAAAAAAATCTCTCATTAGCATCGTTGTTGAGAAGAGAAGATTTGTTTCCCTAAAGAATTAAGAAATAAAGAATAGAAATATCCTCAGATGAAAGTAAATTTGACATTTATCACTCAGACAGCTGTTCGTCAAAGTAGAAAACAAAATAAGTTAAATTTATCTCAAAAACGTTCACCTTACGATACAACATGAAGGTTTGAATGTAGTCTGGGGATGTATGACTGCCAACTGCATTGCATAACTTGTCTTCGTTGACAAACCTATAGACAACATAGGCCGTTTGACAATTTAGAATTTGGAAAAAATAAAATAAAATTGGGTCTTGATGGTCATTTTTTTGTTTTAGCAAGTTAATGATGTAAAGCAAACTGCCTATGTAGCAGCTCTCTCACACTCAGGGTCAATTAAAATAGCCATACCAACCCCTAGAACCTAAATCCTAAAGAGCATTTTTGGGATCATCTTTATAAAAAAGTTAGGAACCATTACATTAAAAGTAAAAGTCAGCTGAAGTGTTCTAATATGAGTGGCACAATAGCATCCCGAACGAAACCTGTAAATCAGTAAAGTTTTAGCCAAACAAATTCGAAGAAGGCATAAAACATAAATCGAATGCAACCAGATACTAAAAGTGTATTTTCCATTGAAATTTTTGTGAAAAGTATCATTAGATTTGTGTGTCCGATCACTTTTGTCCACTAAACTTACAGAGAACTGGAATCATTATTATGTTTTCTTTGTCTAATTGTTTAAAATTTTATGCAGTTTACAAATAATATACATGGCTTCAATATACGAAGATATCTTTAGTTTTAAGTCAACGCTAGTTAAATGTAAAAAAGTACAGTTAAAGGTACTGTTTTTTATATCTCTCGTACTGTCCGATAAATTTTGGCCGCCTCTGTATGTAAGAAATCTAAGTATGTACGCAAAAATTTCTTCTAAATACCGTTATTTTAAATATAACTGCACAAGTTTGAACAGCAAATCGATAGTTCTATTTGGCGAGCGAATGGTAAATGATCGCAGAGTTTTGCGGGCTGTTAAAAATAACGTTGACTTTTGTCTGTTTAGAACAACGGGTCCAAACTCTATTAAAGAAAAACCAGAGAGAAACTTTCCTTTTAGTTTCGCGTGTAAAATTTTATTACGTATCATTTTGTTACGATTCGGTCTTCCTCAGTAATTACTGAAATTAAATAATAAATAAATAAACGTAGAATTAAAAGGAAAGGCTTTCTTTCATTTTTTTTAGAATTATTTTGCGAAAATGAAATCAATTACGAACATCGTTTGAAGGCTAAGGCGGGATCATTAAGGTTATCGTGTCATTTATGAATTCTGAAATTTTTTGAGAAAATGTGGATAGTGTTTCTAACAACAGAAGCTCTTATGAAAGTTTGTGGTGTTGGTGATTATCAAAATCAATACGCCAGAAAACAGAAAAAAAACAAATATCAAGTTTTTGCATCAACTCCGCGGTCTTCGAAGAAGTATTCAAAAATTTCTACACTTGATGATTGTAATATTGAAATTTCTTATTTGCAATCGCTACTTCTTAGTATTGCTACTTCCTAGATATACGTTCTTGTCTCTATAATATCAAGGTAAAGGTTTCATTGGTGTCGAAAGTGCTTTACCAGAAATAATTTAACTTATTCATATGAAAAAATTTAAAAACAAAAAAAAGTTTACAGGCATTAAATTATATAAAATATACAAAATGTCCATGTTCATACCTATGAGCATCTGTTTAACTTTGAAGTAATGTATTTTGTAAAAAGCTGGTAATCTAAATTATGAGTAATCTTTGATAAATACCTTGCGCAGCTTTGGATCGTTGCATTCCACAAATTTAAAAATTGCTACGTACCTGAAATAAAAATAGGAAAGGAAAATCAGGAACACTTCAGTTTTCAATTATTCATAAAAAAAAACATTTTTATTTCTCGCAAACTGAAACAGACGCTAAAGCAGGTTCTTATTGAAAAACTTTTGTAATATAAATTAAATAACAGGATTCACTAATTTACAAACATCACTTCCTGCACTCATTCGTTCTCGTTCTGTTCCTTTCTGTTCTCCTAAATGAATTTCAATTCCTAAAAGCACAAATTCAAAAATCTCCTCTGCTTTCCATCCCTTCCATAGACATTTATTACTGAGCTGAAAACTTTCTGTCTTCTATAGTCGATGAAAATCGACAGAGCAATGTTTTAATAAATACAATTAAAAAGATTCAACGGGTGCATTCAATAGACAATACATTCGTTGTGAGTAAGGCTAATTATCGAGATAAAAGTTTTGTTTTTGCTTGTAGAAATATAAACTCGGAAAGGAACTACTTAAATATGTATTCAAACAAAATGGTAGTGAAATTGAAATTAAATTTTTCATTGGCTTTCTGGTGGAAGGAAGAGAACAAACTTTCAATGGGTCCAGTAATTTGAATTTACTCAATAGGCATAATTCCGGCGGGTTAAATTAATTAGGAATGAAAGTTGATTCGGATGATGTTTGGCGATGTAAGCTTTGCTTAAGGATATGCATTAGTAATACAAATTTATTCCAGAATGGAAGTGATTAAACTGTAATATTTTTAGAACAGAATGGAACGTATTGTAATGATTTGAATATTTAATTTAACAGGTGTTTGCTACACTTTGATTTTCAAAAAAGGAGCTCATCGAAATTCGAACTGACTTTCCAAAAAATATTTATTTCGTTATAAGATTTTAATTTTCACAATCTGACCTGCAAGAGGGTGACCAGGCCAACAGGAAGATTCGAAAATTCGGTAAAGCGTTGTCGCAGGACGAAACTATATGGTTTCTTATGTCTGCCTGGGAAGGCTACGTTTTTGATGAGAACGCAAGTGAAGTATTAATGGTTACAAAACGTCGAAACGCTTCCTCGCCAAAAAAGCAACATGGCTCAGCTAACATAAGACACAATAAAAAATTTTTAGATTCTATGGATTCAATTTTGTACACCCAAAAAATTAAAATTTATCTCTGAATCTTCATCGCAAACATCAAAAATTGCTAACCCCTGTCATCAAATTCGAATTTGATATAGTTTTGTTAACATGAAAGTGAACTGTACAAAAAGTAGTTTCTATTTAATGTCACTGAAGATATTTTTAACCTTCAAAAATTAAGATTCGAGAGATTGTCTCAAAATGAGTGAAAAATAATACAAATATTGCGTTGATTCTTTAAGCATGAATAGAATTAAAAATTCATTTAAAAATCATAATTATTTTAGATAAAACAAATTGATAAAATTGATAAAACAAATCCTTATTTTTTTTTCTTTCTAGGTAAGTACCTAAAACGGGAGGCACATATTAATCAGAGTCCAGACCTGACTAATACCATTGTAAGTTGCATTTACATCAAACAACCGACTATAATATATGAAATACAGAAAACACAAAAAAAAAACAATTTAGCGCACTCACTTTGCAGGCTGAAAAACTATCGAAAAATGACTTATTGTCATATAATTCAAAAAAGGAGTCTAAGTAGCCGATCCCATAATTTTTTCTGATTATTCTGACACTTTCTAATTACCAATTAACCAATTCAAGAACCTTATTTTGTAATTGACACTATATATTTCTTAGAACCCACAAAATTAACATTCAAATTAACGTCGGGATTTAAGAATAACAACGCATAAAAGACAAGATTGTCATTTGTTTATGTCGAAAAATTATGTGCTAAAACTAAATGTTGAGATTTATTTTCGAAAAATTCAAATATTTTTTAATAATTTAATTTTCTTTCGGCTTCTTACTTCAGATTTCTGATATTATTTTGACACTAGGTTTACAGATGATTCTTTTAAAAAGGGTGTTGTCTTTAATAGTATAGAACTTTATGACGGCAACACATTACAATGCTACGTATGGTGTGACACCTGTCATGAGTTTTATGGTTAGTTTGATTTGCCAGTTAATCATGAACGCATAAGTCGACGCATAAGCAACATCTGCAAATTGTGCAGATTTACTTCCAAAATATAACGGTTCAGGTTTGGGAAATAATTTTATCATCATTAATTCTTTGGCTGACATAATCGTCGATCTGAAATATTGATTCGATTAACAATGAATCCATTTCGCACCATATTTACTCTCGCCAATAATACGCGACTACCTAGAGGTCGTAGAGTCATCTAGACGTCGTACATTACAGTGCGTAATGAACAAACAATAACAGCTTTAGGGCGTAGTATTGATGAAGACCCAAATGAGTCAATTCAACATCGTGCTCATTAATTAAACTTGTGCTCATACACATTGTGGCAGATTTTATGCCTGGACCTGGGTTCAGGGGCTTACAAATTCCAACTCGTGCAGGAAGTGAAGCCATACGACCACCAAATACGGCGTAGATTTACGTGCCTCTTCATGGGCCGAAGGTCAAATTGCGGCAGATACCGAATTTCATTAGAAAATTTTGTTTAACGATAAGTTTGATTCGCTCATTGCTGGTTCTATAGTTATGTGAATAAACGAAGCTGCCACTTTTGGAGTGATGAGCAATCACAGGCGGTTTTTCGAACTCCGTTAAATCCGGAGAAAGCCACTGTTTAGTGTTCAAAAATGCTGTTGAGAATAAGATGACAGTCAATAGTGACTTCAAAAGAGCCATGACTAATGACTTTCGCGTTCCGGAATTGACTCGCCGTGATGCGGGGGACTTTGATTTCAGCAGGATGATGCGACATGCCATACCTCTTGCAAAAACAATTCGATGAGCGCATAATTTCTCGTTTTGGACCTTTGAAAAAGATTTTGTGATTAAACATCACTATACTTTTTCTTGTGGGGAGACGTCAAATCACTCGTTTTCCCCGCCATGTCGGCAAGACGCTTGACCATTTGGAGGACAAAATTTGCCGCGGTATTAGCGAAAAATGACCGCGATTATTGGTCAGAGAAGTTGACCTTCTTCCGCGTCAGTTGTGGCGCTTACATACTCAATATCATATTCAAACAAAAATGGCAGAAACTTATCTTTCAAATGAAATAAATAGAAGTTCTTTCTGGAAGAGAGGCACAATAAGCTCAAATCCAGCGCGGTGGTTGCTTACGTAAAGCCATTATTACATTATTATTTTGGAGTTTAGTATCAACTCGCCTGCAGTTGAGACATTTAATGACAATTTCCTCAATTGTCGAGTGGTTTTTTTTTTTGAGGAGATGTAACGCTAAATGGTTCACTCTCAACATTGCCTTTGAGATGATACAAAACTGTCGCTGCTCTCTGGTCATATGACACTATTAAGGGAAAGTTGTAAACCAACACCTTCAGTTACAATATACCAGGTGAATGAATAATGTTTTTCCGATTTTACTAAGAGATGGCACAAGCGGAAAGTACGCAGCATATTAATTTGACGTATAGCCCATTTCGATCGTCTGACATTTAACTGCAAACACATACAAGTTGAGCACGCCAAAAATAACGTGTGTGTTTTATTGTTTTGATCAATTATGTCGTTTTTTGTGTCTGAAGAAGAGAATGTGCGGTACGCATTGCTTTTCTTGCGAAACGATGGAATCGCAGGAGCTATTGGTTGATGGCCTAACTCAAACTCAATGGCAATCAGCAGAAGCGTTTAATGTGTCACAAGGAACGATAAGCAGACGTATACGAGCAATGGGTTAGATCAATAAACTCAGTAATTGGTCCCACACGAATTGAATGAACGTAAAATGGAAAATCGTAAAGTAACTTGTGAAATGCTGCTTTGTGAAGGGTGACGAAAACTGCATTTACTCCGACAGCACAAAGCGGAAAAGATCGATCTTCCACTTGACGAAGCCGATCGTTCAACCCCAAAGTCAAAACGCTTCTGCAAGAACACCATACTAAGTGTCTGGTGGAACCAGACGGAACTCTTCAAGCCTGGGGCAACCATTAATAAACAACGCTTTCGTCAAGATATGAAAAACGTAAGCCCCACATCAATCGAAAAACGACCGGAATGGGCCAGAAGATATGAAAAAGTGATTTTTTACACAACAACGCGTTGTCGCTCAAAGCAAAACCAGTAAAAGACATAGTGAGATCGCTTGAATAGGACATCCTTCTGCATCCTACGCACTCCCTAGACTTGATGTCATCTGATCATCATCACGCGCTCGCAATGCAGCACTTCAGGGATTCCGAGGAAGTTGGAAAGTTGCTCGAGGAATGGAATGCCGCAAAAGCAATCTTTTTCCTGGCATTGTGTTCATAAATTATCTGAGACATGGGCGAAAGTTTAGAATCCGATAGCCAGTATTTTGAAAAAAAAAATTTCTCTACTAATTTCTCAAATTTTTACCGAAAAATTACCGGAAATAAACTTATGTATATAGCTGGTATACTATAAACGCCTTTTATTCTCTGAGGACGTCTCTTGCTTGTGCTGTGAAGTGTACACCCAGTTAATAGCGTGAGGCATTGACCTGTTTCTATTGTCAAGCATGTATGTCTCTATTTGCATGGTACCCGCGGTAATTAGCAGTAGTCCTTTTTTGTCCAGAGCCATAACGTATAGGTGCTTAAGCTTGGGCTTATGACATTCTACCTTAAGATGAGAAAAGCCGCATTTGGTCCACCTGTGAGTTGCAAAGCATTTCTCGGCATCATGACCAAAATTTTGATGGTTGAAACACAACAGGTTCTCTTGTTCTGAATCCTTTCCTACTAGATCCATTGCCTCAAAAAAATCACTTGATTTTGTATGCATGTTCCACGTCTTGGTGACGTCGAAAACCCATCATGATCAGGTTAGAGTGTGTAATTTTTGCGCCTTCAGGACTTTCATGAAGCATTTTTTTCTCTTGGTGGAAGAGGGTGCGAAACAGATTTAAGCTGTATCGATTCCAGCTTATAAAAACCCATTCGAAGGATCGCGGTGATCTGGAATTTGGTGTAGTCCTCTTATTAATTGAGTTTTTGGTCTGACACTGATCGTTGTCGTGATTATAAAATGAAAGCGGTTGCTTTGAATGAGGTCCAATTTTTTCCCATGATCCTGATGACCGTTGATTGAAAGCGTGTGACTGGCACTATGAATTGTGAATATCATCAATGTAATTAATATCCCTAACAGAGTGTTTCGATTCGCCGTAGTTGTGCGTGAAACACGAGCCAACGAAGGGAAAGTTATGAAGATATTTGTTTGTATAATGTTTGATAAAGTTTTCAGGCAATAAACTCAGCTTTTCCATGGATTCATTACGATGCATATTCTGTTTTATTTTTTGAAGATATTCAAATATTCTGCATATTCTGTTCTACTTATCAAAAGATGGAACCGTTGAAACAATGAAGTAAAGGCGAAGAAGAGGCTCCAGCTAAATAACGAATGATTTCATCACTAGGAAAAACTTGTTTCTTTTTTTTGGGGGGGGGGGGGGAAATATACGTGAGGGAACTTCTATCCTATAAATATAGAAAAACTAATCAGTTATGAAAGGATATGATGTTCCCTTATCCAAACGTTTTGGTGATGAATTCAAGGTTAAAAAAGTTTAACAAAGCTTAGAAAAAGATTTAGTGATGAAAAAGAACGATCTTAATCTCAATTTAGTAAATTTTTACAATTATAGTTCAAAATAATATGAGACCAAATGAACAATGAATTCAAAAATCTGCCGAAAAAAGCGCATTGAACAGCCCTAAGGTTCATTTCAAACACTCAAGGAAATTTTGCAAATTTAGATTTTTAAAACCCTTTAACACCCTCATTCCTTGGAGTTTCAATCCTAGGGCATAAATGAATAACTTTGACTGAAAAATCTAAGTCAGTTAATTTTTCCTTCATATTTTTGAACGCCTCCAAACTAAACAAGCATTCAATAATATCAATATCATTCATAAATTTTGTGGATACTTCTAGAAAAACTTCCAAACTTTTACCAATCAAAACGATATAATGCTCAGAACTAAAACCCAAATTGGAGAGATATACCTTTCTTTTCTCCATGCACCCCTCATTAACTCATTCACTAATTCATTCTCATTCTCAAACCAGTCTCCTGAATCCTGAACATATAATAGTGGACATCCAGTGACGTAAAAAAATGACATTAACAACGTCAATATCCAAAAATTAGAAACATTCACTTGGAATGTCCTTAAAACTTTGAATCATAACAATTTTTTTGAACCACTTGCCCTCACATTTTCCATTATCCTTTAATTTGTGGTTAATGGAGAAACCTTAATGATAATTTCAACAGATGACCAAAAGACAAAGAAATTATCATATTGAAAATCAATTTTTCTTCAGCTGGAAATATCACAAACCAGAAAAGGGTCATCTTCCCAGAAATTCTCGTAAATTTCAATTTCAATCAAACTTATACCATCCCTAATTTTTAATCAGTTTTTGCTTGGAGAAAGGACACACACATTTTTCTTTTTAAACGTCCGCACCTCGACCACCCTCAATTGCATTGCAGCGGGTGTAGCTCAAAGAAATTATTTCCTAAATACTTGACAGCGTCAAGCGCTTAATATCATTCGCTATGTGCACACCACTACTATTTTATGGTGTCCTGACTCCGGCTTTGTGTGTCAGTAAGTGCTCAATGATTGAATAAAAGTACTTGGAGGGTTGTAAAAACGTTCGTTCTATTACCGCATGACCTCTTGGCCTCCATTCTATTTGAGCAGATGATGCAATTGAATTTCAACTTTATCTGTTTTTCCAGTGTTTGCTCGTCCTTTTTATCACGCTTTAACATTTTTCGTTCTAGTTTTATGTAAGACAGTTATCCTTGTTACGGATTCTAAAAGCAGGATAAGATACAATTGAAATAAGATCTATTTGGGTAATCAGTCACGGAAAGATTGTTATTCAAATGAAATAGTCCTTTTATTTGAGCTAGCATCCTCGTGACATTGTTGATAAGTTTTCGTAGCAAGAAAGGAAAAATTGGAAGTTTAATACCTTTTCCTACAAACTAAATTTACCAAGATCGATACATACCACATTTTGCTAGTTTCTATACTATCAAACGCCTGAAATATCATTGAAGATTTTTTGATGATTCAGAAAAAGAGAGGAAAAAAAGAATAAGGACATATTTAGTCCTTTGTCTTCCATTCAACAAAGTAGAGAAAACATAAACTACCAGGAGCGGTTGATAACGACAATGGCAATGATGATAGGGAAATTATTTTATCTCGCTGATAGTTTCAATCTGGTTCTGGTTGGTTGTCCTTGCTTTATGTGTCGCTGAAAGACAAAATGCTTGTCTTTTCTCTGTGCAATGTCGAAACTCTTTCTATTACCGAGAACACAAGGAGCCAGAGAACCAACAAAAAAGTGTGTTGAACATTCTCTATGCAGACGAGATAGAAAAATTGCAAGTAAATTGAATTCTCTGTCATAAACCACCCACTGTTTCCATTTGCATACATTAAACAGGACACCGAGGATCAGCTTTAATGGGATCAAGTAAGCGAATATACTGGTTACGTATCCATACATGCAAAATTTCACATGTATCTTTTTAGTGCTACGTTTTTAACTCGAGACGTTTGTCCTAAGCTCCTGCTGCCTTTTCTATCTTCTCCTTTTCAAGATAGTGTAAACGATATTATAATTTCCTTTTTAGTAGAAATGTGGCTGATTGAAATCACAGCTCTAGGAGCAGAAGCATGCGAGCTAGAAGCAAGGACAACTTTTCACGATTGATGATATCGTGTCAGCGCCGTAGCTTTTGTTATAATTGAATAAAGTTTACAAGTGTATGAGCGCATCTTGAAAGACAGTAAAATTTGATAAGAAGCATAAGAAAAATTCGAGGAAGTTCCGCTTTATGCTTTGAAACAAAGGATAATATCTCTATATAAGCTTCGTTGCTTTTTTCTGAACCAATTATAGAACAAGTGGTCTGAGTGGGCTAATTGTTCCGGGCTCGTGACGGAAATAATAGATCAAGTACGAAAGATGAGCTGAATGGAGTAGTTTCAAGGATTTCGTAAGTCCTTTGGATGGCATTTATAAGTTATTTCAGATCGTCAAAATTGATTTCTGTACCATTCATTCAAAGTCGATCTTTTTCATTGTATTTGAATCCAGAATTCTAATTTCGAAAGTTAGGAATCAAATCGGAAATCCGAATTCGAATATATCCTGGAACGAATATTCCTCAAAAATAATCCCTCTTTGTAAATATTTTACATCTCCGTTTGAGCTCTTGTGATGGTGACTGCTAGATAAATCTACTTTAACGGAAGTTAAGCCCAAAACTTATATTTTCAAACTACGCAGGTTAATTTCTGTGCCAGGATATTTTATAAGTGTCATAAATGCCAAAAAATTTTTGTCTTGACCTTGATTTTGAACGACACGAAAAGTAATTTTTTTCCAATTATCAATTTTTGAAATCATTTCATAAAGAAAGACGATTAAATTTAATATGCGGAATTGAATACCACCAGTTGAAACTTTCTGGATTTTATTTAAGAATTTCGAAAAACACACATTGTGCACCGTTGGAAAATCGTTTGATTTTGAAGGATTAAATTCATGCTTAAATGCAGATAAAAAAAATACCTCCAAACTAGAAACAAGAACGAATTCAGTGAAAATATAATAAAATAATGCAATGAAAAAGAAAGAAAACATTATCAAAATAAAATAATGACAACAATAATAATAATGTTAAAAATACATGAATAATGTTTAAAATTTTCGTGGCTCCAAGACGAAGGCTATTGACGCCCTGAGGGTCGAACTCTCATTTCGCAAAGGGGGGTGACTACCGACTAAGCCCCTTCCAGGAGCCCTAAACATTGCTTCAGACTAGGCCCTTTTGTGTTCAACTAGCGGTGCCTTCAAACCAGTGAAACCCATCTTTCATCAAGCATGGACGGGAGATAGAGCGGTTTCAAGCGGTCGATGATGCCCTTCTGTGCAATAAGGACCACCTGAGCGTCGTGCGAAACACATTTCTAAGTATCCTTTGACCCCAGAATCTTTTTCACTAAGTTATCAATAATATCATCCGAGATTCCCTGGGCAAAACAGGCAGTTCAGAGAACCTTATCTTCGCCATGCATGAGTCGTTCCCGGTATGAGTTCCTACCTGAGAGTTACCGAGGAAACTTTGAAGTCGTAGATTATCATGGACTCCACTCCACTCCCCAGTAGGATTTTTTGTCGCCACGGATTCCAAGAATTTCCGCTAGTAAACTGGTAAGTACCAATACTCAACTAGGGGCCTTGTGTCGCGATGCTCAGATTTGATCGAATAAGTTCATCTTAGGGTCAATCATCACGCCAAAACATTTTATCGCCTTTCTGGGCTAGATGGTTTCATCGCCTTTTCCAAATTGTTGTAACTCTTGGTGTCTGATTTGTAGACAGAGTAGACAGAGAGTTAACAATTAACATCAGAAGCTCTACATACAGCTCTAAGACAATATCGTACAAGCTTTTGATTGGGAGAAATAAGAGGCATAGGTTAACCAGGTGAATTTTAAATTTAATTAATCGGTTGTTGTAATTGTTCCCCCCTTGAGTTGAAAATGGGTTATTCAAAGGACGAGCAGTTTCAATGAACACTCTTCCTTTAAGGAATAACCTTCAGGTGGTTCACAGTTGGCTGCTACAATTGTTTTTTCTTTATTCATATTTTTACAATTTATAAGTGCCATTAATTTTAAACTCGAAAGTCGCGTAATGCTTATATGCATAGGAGCATCCACTTGCTTACTCGACGAATTATAATGCCTAGTCTGAGTTGCATCTGCTCGACAGTTCGTCCGGTCTGTCCGATAACTGCAGCCTTAATAGCTTGTCGTACGGGATGCCGTACGTATCCATAGGTCTGGGCCCAGAATGGAACCTTGTGCTACTCCTGATCCTACACCTTTTCTTCACCAACCCTCCGATTCTCATAAAAGAGCTTCCGATTATTAAGGTGGTGCTTGAGAAAGTCCTTTAATAATCGCACTAGATACTTTGCCAACCTAAGAGCTTTCATAGCACTGAAAATATGTATTCACCGACCGGAAATGGAGGCGTTTCTTACGTCAAGCGTTATGAATAGTTAAATGTGCCTTAAGGAATTTTTCTTAAGGAAAAATAAATGATTTAAGTACGGCGAGCATGGTACATTGCATCTCAGAGTGTCGGGATAACCAACTCCTCTTTCTTTCAACACATAAACATCAGAAACTCCACAGATAGCTCTATGAAAAGATCGTATAAACGATTGATTAGATGTAATATGAGGCAAAGTTTAAGACAGGAGGGTTTTCATTTTGATTAATCAGTTGTTTTTTATTTATCTCCCACTGAGTTGAAAATTGGGTATTAAAAGGACGAGCAGTTTCGGCAAACATGTTTGCCCACCGCAACTTCACTTCCTCTTTCTGCAATTAGATTTATATTTTTGGTCTTCTTTTCCTATTCCTATTCGAACTAATACGATTAGTTTTAAAGCTGGAAGTTGGGAAATACTAGTATCTAGTGAGGGATCTCCTTTTTGCATAACGATAGATCGAACCCAGCTGTTCCCCTGATCATACAGGGCGGCCATCTAGCGTTTTAAATTCGAACTATCTATATTTCGACATTGGAAACGTCAAATACCATTCGGAAAGTGACAGATATTCAGCGAAAAATATAAAATTTATGTAATGGGTCGCTATTTGATAGAAGAAAACTTGGAAATATTGAAAACTTTTTTCCAAAGTGGTGAGTCTTCAACCCAAAATTTGAGAAATATGGCAAAAAAATGGACAGACAAAAAGTGCCATCAGTTCAATTTGTACAACAATTTGCCAAGCTTGTGCGTGAAACTGGCTCGTTGGTGGATAAACCAAAACGTCAACATTCATTTCGCGCGCGTTCAACCGAAAATATTGCGACTGTGGCTGAAAGTGGTAGTGAGAATCCATCCACCTCAACTCGCCGTCGATCGCAAGAATTGAACATTCCACGAACAACTTTTGCGACGAATTTTGCAACAAGACCTCGCTATAAAGCCATATAAAGTTTAATTGGTGCAGCAGCTGAAGCCACTTGACCATCCGAGCCATCTACAGTTCGCAGATTGAGCGGAAGATCGTTTGACCGAGGATGGTCAATTTTACCGAAAAATCATCTTTCCGTCCGAGGCTCATTTCCACCTCGGTGGTTACGTTAACAAGCAGAATTGTCGCATTTGGGGCACGTAACGTGGCACGCCCGCACGTAATTGTCGAGAAGCCAATGCACCCAGCACGAGTCCCTGTATGGTGCGGATTTCGGTCTGGTGGAATCATCGGTCCATTTTTCTTCGAAAATGTAGAAGGAGCCGCCGTAACCATCAATGGTGAGCGATATCGCGCAATGTTATCCGAATTTTTCTTCAAGCAAATTGAAGAGGAAGACTTGGACAACATTTGGTTCCAGCAGAACAGCGCTACGTGCCATACAGCAAACGCTACACTCAATCTCTTGCGCCCTATCTTCGAAAATCGCATAATCAGCAAAAGAGGTGATGTGAATGGGCCTCCCAGAAGCTGCGATTTAATGCCGTTGGACTATTGCCTTTGGGGAGCTGTTAAAGATAAATATTACATCAACCATCCAAAAACAATTCAAGATCTAAAGTACGAGATTCAAACTGCTGTTGTTGCCATAAGGCCTGAAACCATCGAGAAAGTACTCCAAAATTGGGTGGATTGGATGAGTTACTGTAAACTCAGCCGTGGTGGTCATTTGTCCGAAATTGTTTTCCAAAAATAAATTTCATAAAATAACCTTTCAAATAAATGTTTAACCTTTGAAAAATATCAAGCCGTTTTTTTTTAATTGACTTTTTGAATTTATAATTTTATATGGCCCACCCTGTATAAAGTAACACAACTTTTCTAGTAAATGCAGCCACGACGATACTTCTTGAAGGATCATAACCCAATAAGCTTCAGCATCAAAAGAATATAGGTGTGTCTGTGCCTCCTGGATATACCTCCGGAGTTAAGCTTCGCGAAATCTTTTACAAGGATATCCCATCCGGCAGTGTCTAGCAACCTCGGTCAATATGATATTTCCAAGATCACTTTAAGTTCTTGCTATTTGTCTTGTGTAGGATACTTCTGTTGGTCAGCACAAGCCTCACTTGGCTGGGGACTCTAACGTAACAGAACTAGAATACATGGCGACCACAGGGCTAGCGGAACTAACTAGCTTTGTTTCTGTTTAAACAGTAGGAAAGACCACATGAAAATAGCAGTAACATATGCGGGGAAATAAGTTTCAACACTTGCCCATGCTTTAAAAAACGATAAAAAAATACACTTTAAACACATACACTTTAAAAAACGATGATAAAAAACGTCTAAAGTCACGGTGACATCAGCCCTGATCGAAATCACTGGGATCAAAGTGGAAATGCAGCTTTAGACAGAAACGAATTAGAAAGGTGAAGCAGGACTAGGGAAATCCTTCGTTCAATATTCTCACCAATTAATTGATGTGATCGGTCGTGGTGGTAAGCAAGGGTTAGCTATAGCTGCGCTAGCATTCCTTTAAGCCATCAAATCAGTATTGGATTGAAAAAGACGTTAGATATTGTTGTCCTGAGTCAATGCTTGTACTCTAAGTTTTGTAATTGATCTTGTTTTTGCAGCTTTGGAATATTTAAGTACTTTGGCAAGATATTTTGCACCCTGATAAGCACGATCTTCTTTGCTGTTCGCCCCATAAAGAGTAGGCAATGATTCGTTACACCATCTGTTATAAAAACGTCTTGATTTTCCTGGGAAAGTCTGCATCTTGCCGAATATTTTTGTTCATAGATTGTGGAGTTGCACATTTAATGTTGAGCAATTTGTTTTACTGAGCTGTAGTAGAATTCATTAATAGAAGCAATTAATAACATCAGCCTCATATGCCTAAAAACATTTTTGTGCTAGTGTCCTAACATATTTTATTAAGTAAATTAGTTCTAGTTTTTTGTCATTCAGTGCTGTTAGATCACTTCCATAGACATTATATTTGGCACAACGTACCTTCAGACCAGCAATAACTCTTTGAACAAACTCCTTATCTAATGCTATACGTGTATTGATAAATTTTTTAGTGTGAAACAAGATTACCCCCTACAAAATTTTAGCGCGAAATCGCAATACTAATACACATCTTTTTGTGCTTTCTCTATCTCTGTCTGAAAGCAGTCGACCGAGAGTGTTTGCGCTGTATGTAGCTACGCTTTGGCTTCGCTTTTTTATTGCATGGCTCATGTTTCCGATAGATTCGTTCATTTCTTGGGTTTTTAGGGTGTTTTAGCTTGATAGCAGGCTGATTTTCGAAAGCCTTCCACTCTGTTCTGGGGTTGCTGACTTGCATATGCTGAGATTATATTTATCTCGAATACTTTATGGTCGGGCTCAAAACGAAAAGTGTTTAGATAGTTTTGTGGAGTTTTATATTAACTTGGACCTCTAAAGTGAGAAATAATTCCGAATACGAGGCAGAAAAACCGTCTAACTTTGAGGCTAATTTTTAATTTAGTGCATTTCTACTGTATCTGAAGGTAGAAATAAAAGACGAAAATGTTCGCGATGTCTATCATGATTATGTTGCGTTTTATATGGAAGATGGCAGTGAGAAACGCAAATATATATCATAGCTAAGGCGTTAGGTTAAAGGACAATTTTTAGTTTCACATGATCTTAAGCCTACTCAAGATTGTTTTTACTCTTTCCAAAAATCCGAAAAGATGCCCTCAAAGATATAAAACTTCACAATACAATTCACAAAGCGTTAATAATAATCACGATAAATTCCTTAAATCCCAAAACAAATACATCCAAAAATAACGAAACAAACAAACAAAGAAAGGCAAATTTTTTTTTTGTGCTCCAAAATCCATTTTAGCTCCCCGTTTCTAATGCAATCACACACCGAATGTGCACACAAAACGCAATATAATGCAATAGCAATACACTTTCAGATACATTTCATTATATTTTATTGCATTTACACTAGATGGATGCATACCACACATTTATCCTCAGGAGTTTAGTGAAGCGGAAGGATGATATGGTGATGCATATGAGCAAATTTTCATGCTTACATGCGTTTATGTTTTGTTTGGGCATTTGTTTTTTATTTGTTTTTGTTATGTTTCGAGAAATCTACGGAGGTACACATGTTTTGCACATACCTACATTATTTATTCATGTTTCCACTGATACCTTTCTTATAACATTCCATTAAATACGATATAACGTTCCAATAAATAAGATAGTTTGTGTAGTTTTTATTGTTGTCTAGTCGCTATTGTTATTGTGGTATAGCATAAGCGCTCTTCAGTGTCTTTTGCAGACTTACCAGCCAGATACATTCAATCTTCGTTTGTGCACTATTTCTTATGACTAAACAATTTATTTTCTTTCTCGGAACTACCCAAGCTTGAAGAAAAGTGCAAGAAAATACCACACATGCAATACAAATGTAAATTGTTTTGGATTTACACTGAAACCGTTTCGTTATAAATAGTTTTGTTATTTTTTTTTTTCTTCTTCTTTTTCGGAAGAAAACACAATTGAGAGTTGATTGTGTAGAAAATTTAAGAAATATAAAGGACCAAGAGCCGATGATGTACTTTGGAACGAACAAATAGATCGAAGCAATTAGTAAATCTCAAAAGAACCGAACAAGTATGAAATTTTCCTTTCTTCTTATAAGGCAATTGAAAACTAAAAAAATAAGAAAAATTATAGGGAAAGAAACTTAACAGCCTCATTATGACATAAATATAAGTCAATCACTTTAAAATGATTGAAAATATAGTATAAGGAATTTTGAGAAAGAAAAACGAACAATTTCACACTTTCTCTTTTCACCGACCAGGACCAGGACTAAGTTTTCAAAATAAACGAAAATTTGAAAAAAACAAGTACTTGCTTGCGCAGACCTTTTGTTCAAAAACACATTTAAAACAATTTTGCAGCCTGAAGATGATTTTCGAATGTATTGTGCATACGTTTTCAGAAATCCTCGCGGAGTCCTTATCCAACATCGTTTTTCTAGCAAAGCGGTGGGCTACGAATTATGTTGGCGAAATTATCCCAGAGATAGGATCAATAGGATCAATAAGATGAGAATCTGATTCCTAAGGGAAGGAAGTCTTATGTTTGGAATAGAGCCCCAATTTTATGGTTATTGTCTTCATTAAATCTAAAGGACTCTAAAATAGACATTTTCGCAGGCAATAGAACGAAATATCAACAGAAATCTATGTCATAATGTCCATTACGACAATTTTCTAAGTTCGCCTTACCTAAAAAACCAGTGAACTGACATTCCGTGCTTTATTGTAGGCCGCAGGATCATCGGATTCGATTCATAACTGAGCCTGCACCAAACCATAGCAACACATCCAAGTCAAAACTCATCAAATATGCTTTCAGCTAAAATAAAGTTAACTCAAAAACAGATTTCCTTCTAATACATTCTACACAGGAATATAAGCACATTTTCCTGTTCACATCTGTGATGAGTGGCTTTTTCCGAGAAACTCATTCTTTGCATTGACCATTGCAAAAAAATCGTCGAACCCTCTTACACCGTACATTGTCCTTAAAGTATCTGAACATCTTACGCGCAATATCCCTAATACTCAATTTAAAATCTTTCTTCTTTTCCGGACCCTAGCGTATTGTTCAAGCGAAACGAGAGCTTTTCGACGATCAGGACTATGCTTCTAGTTTACTTTGCCATTCATCACACTCCTTGCTTTGTGCAACAAGGTTAGTAATGTTGTGTTTTTGTTCTAGGTTCAGACATAATGTGTTTGTTGTCTGAGGACGAAATCACACACCAAAGATGGCACACTGCCAAAGGGCATTTTATACAGGACTCGACAGGGAACGACCGAATTTCGTTCAGAGGACAAAGAAATAAAATCTACGTTTCATGTTGAGGATCCAACATATGTTTCCCACAATTCCCACTTGACTAATAAGCAACACCTAATCCTTCTTTTGGGACATGTAGATGTTAACACAAGCGAAAAATTACGTATAACAACGAATAACGCGCGATTGATGATATCATATGGTTGATGATGATACCAACGGTATGTTCGATATCAACCGCTAGGACTTGTAAAGACTCAATCACTGAAGGCGATATCATAGCGTAGCATTAACACTCTTGGGCGACTTCAGCCAGACAGAGATCGAGAGAATACTAACAACTTTATGTACGTATTTCTATGTCAAGCAGAAGCTGTGAGAGAGGTGATTTTGTAATACGCAAAAATGAGAGAAATTAACAAATGCAAATAAAATTCAATTTATTTCGGTGAGATACCGTTATATCAGGAGTTTGTTCAAAACAATCCGTAATTAATACAAAGCGCTCACACTTTCGAAGGGGATCAGAAAAGAAGAGGCTGGAGTACCGCAGGTAGCAAATAACGCGAGCTTTGCAAGATAGAGAGCTTATAAATTGAATCACATGATTGAGACAACACGCTTTCTGTGCTCATATGTGAATGAGATTTTTTTTTCAGTCTAATAGTATATGTGAGACATTCTGTATCAGAACAAACTTAAAGAGAATCTTAATGTGCATCCTTCCGCACCTTGGCCTTTTTGTACGATCCTCAAGTAAGTATGTTGCTTATTCACACCAATTTTAGAAAATCAGAATGGAATACCGTTTAGATTGGGAGTTTTTTCAAAGTTTTAGCGCTTGTTAGTGTTTACTCGGTAACTCGAAGTGTTAGCGCTGACTTCTTTACAGTTTGCCGATGTACTATAAACAAGTCTTTCACATGTGATCATATTACATAAAAGTGCACGTAAGTCGCCAAGTTTCACCGTTGGATGGATCTTTTCAGGAACCTTTTTATGAATACTACGTTGCCTTTTTGACTTAAGACACTTAATAAATTTCTTATCTTTGTTAAATAATAACATTGGTGTCTTGCAAGATAGATATATATTCATGTTATAAATGAAAGCATAAATTGATGACGAATATTTTCTACTTGCACGAATCTTTACGGGCAGCACCTCGTCTAAAGACATCGATTTTATACTGATATTCAAATATCAATCAATATTTTTCCGTGTATATACTGTGTCCCAATAAGAAGTGTTGATTTAAAAATTGAAAGAAAACAACAAAAATCACCTCAATACTTGCGCTAAATTTTTTATTTTTGTGTGAACGTACAATTTGAAGGTTTGAAGGATGTGTTTTTTTTCAATTTGATATGGAAAATGATTTCATTCAAATAAGAGCCTCAGCATACTTCATTCGGTCAGGTAAATTATTGGGCACATTTTGGGTTGTGTGCGGTTCTAATTCGGCAATGGCTGTTTCAATATTGGCTTTCAAATTGTCTTTTGTTTGTGGGTTGCCCGTATATCACTTTTCTTTCACAGCACCCCACCCTAGCTCCTTGGTGGAGCTGACGCCTGACAGTGTGGTTATCGCATTTTTAACGCAATTCAGTTATAGTAACGTGTGACGTATGGCATGACGCACATATTGCTGAAACCAAAGGTGCTGCTTACATGCGAGACTTTTACTTGTTTGCGTATCCGCCGAGATGGAAATGCGTCTCGTCCGAATAAATGATTTTTCGAGCAAAATCCTCGTCAATTTTAAGTTGATCGCAGACCACACAGTGTACAGTACATTTACTGCTGAACGTACACGTCAAACATGCGTACGCGTTGGATTGTCAACTTGATAGCTCGTACCACGCACTTTTCGAACAAACTTCTTGACACTGTTGGATATGATGCCCCGTTTGTTCACATTACACTGTTTACGGTATTTTATGGGATTGAAATCCGATTGCTCATTGGCTACCAATTGTCATTGTCTTTGGAAGTAAAATGTCAACATTTTTCAATTTTGCTGAATCTTAAGGCGACTTATTTTGTCAATTAGACCAAAGATAACAAACTTTTGTGAAAGAAAGAATGACATTAGTAATGTCAGAGCCAAACTAACCGATATGTCTAATCTGAACCTATTACTGAGACACATTGTGCTCTACAAATGAATGTTTTACTAATTTCGCAGATCACTTGATGTTTCTTCACCTTATATATCCATGTGTGAAAACTTTTTGTAGATCTTCTACACAAATGAATCTTTAAATATGGGCCTATTTGAAAATTTGCGAACATCTCATAAACATTTTCAGATTCATAGGCGCTCTCGTGATTTGCAGTGAGGTCTTCTGACACCTGGATAAAATAATCTTTCTCAGGCCATCACTTTGAGCAGTAATGTCTTCGCATAAATCAACGATTAAATATAAGAGAAAAATAATCTTGTTTTAAGGTTTGTTCTTTCGTTGCCGAAGGCCAAAATTTCTTTGTTGTTGCAATGTGCATAACCAGGACCTCAAAACGAGCTGAAGATGACTTCATACAGCCGAAACGCGACCTAGACAACAAAAACGTGAGGCACGACGGACCCAAACAACAAAAAACAATCTGTTTTTTTTCTGTTTTTAGCATTTTGTTTTTATTTCTCGAATAATTTAGACTAAAGTTCACTTCTTCTTCAAAATATTTTGTTTTATTTTCTGACCATTTCTCTCATGCAAGTTTTTTCATTTCAACATAATTTATAATTAGGATTCTATATATTTTTTATTGAATAATTTTACTATATCGAAGTTTATCAAAAGCTCCAAGCAACCAAATGAGGCAACCTGTCGCTATGCTCATGCACTCCTGTGGTTTAGTAGATTGATATTGATCAATTCCAGGTTCCAGGGCCAGGTTCTGTATTTGACTGTGTCATCGGTATGAAACGAAAGACCGCCTCAAGGTTAGTTAGTTAGGATGTGATAGAAAAGACAGATGCTCTTGAAAGAGGTAACACTCTATCCGTAGGATCGGGAGAACACAGACAGATTTTTATTCCTTTCCTGGTTTGTACAAATTGTGTCTCAACTGTAAGCATGGAGCCTTTGACGTTTCATTTTCGCGTTCCTACGAACAAAACTCTTAAACTTAATAAGGCGTCCATAATTGTGTCCAGAGCCTTTCTTCGCAATTTTAATTTTACAAAACATCAATCAGTTCCTTTCAAAAAATTATTTTACTTCGCTATCCAGCTCTCTGTACGGGGAGGACACTAATGAAGAAAAGACTGACAGAAGCTTAGTACACAGTTGGAACTCATTCAAACGTGGAAACTGTCAGAAAACCCATAACTAGCCAGTCAAAGATCTCTTCAGAGACAATCCACTAAACAGTGGCTTAATCGTTCAATAAGGTGGAAAATGACACCCAAGCAATACGGCTCTAAAAATGAACCTGTGATATTATGACTCAATTTTATACAAAAAATAGAAGCAGCTTCTAAACATAAGGATAATTTGACTTCATTTATGAGTGATAAGGCACATTTCTACTTTGATGACATTTTCAATGGGCAGACATCTTTTACGTCTTTTTTGCCAAAATCACGTCGATTCGCGATACAGTGACAAATATTTCTCTTTCTCCAGGCCGGTCCATGCATACATATTTGTTGTAAGGTCATCTCAGGATTGTTTATACTAGCACAAACTAACACCAGAGCTATTGCCGGAGATGATTAATGTGAAAAAGGTTCAGAATAACACCGCAATGCTGGAGTGATTTATACCCTTGTCGCATCTGTCTTTTTAAAGTGGCTGAATTTGCACTGACAACTTAAAAAATGCGGAAGCATCAATAGCAACAGGTGGAAAGGTTGATTAAAACCAGAAATACGCGAGTAATACGTACAACATGTGCAAAACTTGCAATTAAAGCTTTATCAATAAGCATCCCAAGGTTTTCCAATAAAGAATACATGATTTGAAATTGTAATTTATTGCGTATTACGTAATACCTATTGATTGGTTAACTATTTTCATGGTAGGAAACTCTTAAGAGCGTCAGTGACCGTCATACATCCAGTGAAGATTGACAAGTAGATGGAGCAACGACTCAGCAGCAAATATTTTCTGAAGCTCCCGAAGAACTCGCAAGGAAATCACGAAATGTCATGGAATGACAACTGCCTACTGAGGACCGCAAATACGATGCCAAATCAGAATAAAATCAATGTGATTTTTTGAGCTATCTAATCACAAATTCATAATCTTAACATAGCTGCGCACACACTGCAAGAACATTTCGGACGGCTTTTGACAGATAGAGATAGAAAAATCATAAGTCGATATTGGTCTCCCTTCCCGTTACGCAGATTTTAGATCTCCCGCAACATTAGATTTTTCAGTGCTGCTGTAATGCAAAATGGTCACATAAGGGTAGCAATTAGGCCACATTAGGGCAATAAAATAATGAACACAAAATATCACTGACAAAGTATCACGGGATGAGAGACACAGAGAAGGTGAACATTAAATGAGAAATAAGTTGAAATGCTTTCGAGCATTTCTAGGAATTTTTTAAATACGGAGCACCATTTTTGACAACAGTACAGCTAGCTGTTGATAATATTTTGACAAAGATAGAACTGTATACCTTGAACTTACAAAAATATACTCTTAATGATTTGCACAATTTTATTGTAACTACTATGCACCACATTTTTGGAGCTTAAACATTGACAAAAAGTACAATCAAAAGACTTCGGAGCAAAGAATCTATTAGCATTAAGTTAGAGTCTGGGCCGTGATCTGAGTTACGTAGAGAACACGTAACCCGAGCATAGCAGTCAAAAAATGTTTTTTGCAAAATTTTAACCTAGAAATCTAACTAAATTCCTCGTGAACGGCAAATCGCCTTCTGACTTAACTAACTTTGCAATAGAAGGTGCAGATCTAACTTTTCTTTATCCTTCACCCAAAATGATAACCCAAGATTTGACTTGACTTAACATTCAACGTGCAAAGGAAATCTTTATTTTATTTATTTATTTTTTTTACCTTATTTAAAAAACGAATAACTGGGCCCCAACCTTTAAATAAACTCTTGTTTCTTTTTCAGCTATTCTCTTATTCCAAATCAGCACTAACAAAATATTCTCCATTATATTCCCTTACTCCATCTTTATAATGATCCTTAAATAATAACTGCCTTGTACTTAAACAGCCTGGCTGGATGCTAACATCCTTATATTTCCTAAATAATAAATTGAAACATAAAATGTCCTTTCGTGATCCCGAACAAATAATACGTTCGCGACAGCAGATGGTTTTCCCGCCAAATGCATTTGTGGTTTTCATCTGCAAATCTATTTACACTTACATTGTAAAGAATAACCGTTGCATTTTCAACACTAATCTCACCATTTTTTTTTTACAACTTCCTTTAATGCGGCACAGGCGGAAATGTAACATATGAACTATAATCCAGTAAAGAGACATTAACTCCAAACAGCTTTGATAGACTAGTTCTTCCATTTGAAGCTATAAAAAGAACCCTTTCTACGGTACTTTATCCTTTCGGAGAGGATGGTTGTGTTGCACTTACCGATATCAAGTCCAGAACGAGTAGTATTTTATAAGAGTCGTAAAACATTCGACAAGGGACGGTTTTCAATTCTCGTGTGTCAAGTTCGCAGAAGAAAAAAAAACGAAACTGTTAAGTGTTATCCCTAAGATTTATACTGTCGTTAATTTTTTTATGATTCAAGGCACTTGGGATAGTTTTTTTTTTTGAATTGAAAGTACATGATGTAGCTGTTTAATTATATTTATCGACAGGAATTTAATCCTTTGGGAAGATTTCTAGTAATTATTTCTTGATAAATGCAATCCAGATACGAGTAGCAATCAAATTAAAAGCCTTTCTCACCGATAAATGTAATTCGAAATTTTCATAAGACTATCAAATCCTTTGAGGATGCACTGAACCGAATAGATATTGCCATAGCGTTAGCACAAAAAAGCTTGAACACTTCGAACTATTCCCAATCGAAGAAACTCAATCTAAATTGATAGAATTAAAGAGTATTTGCAATTGTCAATTTTTTTTCTCATTATATTTTCTAGAATGAAAAACTCTGTCAATGCTTTTCAGAAAAACCAATATTAATATGGATCTACCAAAGCATTTTCTATCTCTTTCTACAAAGAGCTGCCCGGTAGTGTTCACGCTGTTTGGGCTTACGGTATGATATTGCTAAATGTTGGGAGCGCAAGCGAGGTTTGATCGAAGATTTTTGACAAGAGAAGGAAAAAAACGAAAGTCTTCAAATTCGTTCCTGGTGATTTCATTTCATATTTTAAATAATACTAAGGATAGTTGGTGTTCAAAACAAACAATATTTAAAGTCAAGCGATTGGGAGAACCCAATCAGTCAAAAGCAAGAAGAAACGTCGCGACTAAAATTATTCCTCAAGAATATTATACGTTATTCCTGCAATAGATACAGGGAAATTGGAGATTTAGTAGGGAAAAAAAGCTTCTTCTTCATCAAAGAAAAGAAAAATTGTATTCTCACGATACTGTGCAAGGAACAAAATGTTACTCAGAACATTACTCAAAACGCTGATGCGAAAAACTAGTAAACTCAGACGCCGATGACATATTTTGAAAAATATCTGTACAAAATGCTGACTTGAAAACATTTAAAAAGTTTCATTTTGCTACTTTGTGGATGCGACTTAAGTGGATGCTGGTCATACTCCAGGAATACTTTACAAAGATAACTATGATGAACATATATTTTTATGCAGAGTTTGAAAGTTGACGACACTACATTCCTAAGTATCTTTGTAGCTCATTATTAGCAAGGAAAACGTTTATTGACAATATAAGCACGGCACTATTGCATACACTCATACAACACATTCTTACTTCAGACGGTTTGGTGTTCCATTTAAAACTTCCAGATATTTATGGAAGATGACGTCCAGCAAAGTCTTGAATACTCTGCCGCCAAAATCTGTAGACATATGGAAAATACAGCAACTGGCGGTAAATTGAAAGATCGCAGGAAGGCCCGGGACATCTGTCAAAAAGTTCAGAGGACGGCGTTTAACTGAAAATATGCATGCACGATAGCCATACTCAAGATAGGTAACTCAATTATAATAGCCGCAAAAACAAAACCTGAAAGTCTTTTAAGAGAATTTTTGAAGAAATCCTACAAACCTTTGACCCAATTTCGTGATGACTCCATCAAACATATTGTAATAATGATGCTCATTATTTGACTTTTGGTTTACTATACCATTTTTGAACCTTTTTTTTCAATTTGAAAGTCTCACTTTCAACCTCAACTGATCACGCAAAGATTACTGTGAATTCGCTCTTTTCACGCCCAGTTGAGCATCTTTCACTAGATGGCGATGTTCATCTCTGTCCTTAACTGATCGTTCGAATTTTACTGGGAATCCTCTCATTTCACGACCCCAGTTGAGAATCTCTCACTTGATAGCAATGCTTAGGGTTCACCATTCAATCGATCAGGAGGTCCAAACGACGTATGTCCATTCGCAAGACAGAATGACAGAAGGAATCTAATTAACTATGAAAGCCGGGAAAAGCTAAACAACTGACAATCTAGATCTGTACATTGTAAGGTGCAAGTAACGACTTTGACGATATATTTTCTGAAGACTGAAACAACTTCATTTTTGACGAATGATAACTATGTAGATTGAGAACTCATGAATTAGCTATCCGTTGACCAGAGCCGATTTTTATTTTAACTTAGAGGAAAATTAGAAAAATCGTAAACCAAATTGATGGCAACAAGCTTCAGATTCCTCCGCACTTTTTTGTGCTGCAGCAACGAATCTTACTTTAAATTGGATTATAGTGGTGAACCCAAATTTATTCGCGAGGAACACTTTTTTTGGCTATTCAAAGCCATACCAAAACTGGTGGGGGTTTCGCTTTGACGTATTAATTTTGGAATTATTGGAAATAGAAAGTTTTACTTAGAATCATGAATCAGTGAATCCTAATGAATTACGCAATGAAGGATCATGTAAATTGTTCTTGACTACCTATTGTTTTTTCTACCAATGAAGCTGCTTTTTTCTACGTTTGAAGCTTCTCTTTGAAAATGTACTAGAAGATCTCCCCTTGACCAATGAAAGATGTCCTAGAACAAATACTCATACTTTGAAGTTTGCAATCGTAGTTATCTATTCTGGTGAAGACGTGTAATATATATAAGCTACTCAAAGCTCTTACTGATAAGCTAGAAAAGGATACTTTCAAGTTGCCACCGGCAAACTCCCAACTATGTTTGAAAGACACGCCCAGATAAGTTCTGGAAAAAGTCACCAGTTGAAAACTATATTATAAATGATGTGTTCATCATTTATAATACTGGGAACCTTTCTTCACTAGGTTAGGTTATTCAATTATTGATGCAATCGAATAAGTGCGATCAATCATATTGGAGGGACACAATAGATCAACCTGACAGGTTATCCGACTTTTCATTCTCGAAGTCAGAAATACGTTTAAACATACTAGATGAACGGATTTTCTCGAACTTTTAAAAACTAGAATATCTTATCCGGGTATATCTGAAAAATTCTACGAAGTCTACTCTACGGCACGAAAAAACTAGCTGAAGGCTAATAATCACATCTGGTGTAGAATAGGCACTGTTTCTTCGCCTCAATTTGCACAGCACCTCTAATGAAGGACTTTTGACATTTGAGTTGCCAGAAGAGTTGCGTTCGTCGACTATGGAAACGATGATGAGCGGACGCAACCCCTACTAAATATTTTGATGAGCAAAGTAAATGAAAAGAAAGTCGCAGGTTCAAACTGGAACTGAAAAAACCGCAAAAGTTATACTGTCAATGCAGAGAATCCCCAAAGTAAAGCATTCCAGTTTTGACGAAGCACTGGTCGAATCAAAAGCAATAATGGAACACATGGGGGTAGTGATAGACTCAAAGATGACTTTTACCAGAAAGTCAGGGCAACAACCGACAAGGAATGCAGCAAGTGTAACAGCATTTACTAAGAAATGGTCAATGTCAATACAGAGAATCCTCAGAGTAAGGCCTTCCAGTATTGACAAAGCACTGGTTGAATCAAAAGCAGCAAAGGAACACATTATATGATAGACTCAAAGATGACTTTTTACCAGAAAGTCAGGGCAACAGCTGACAAGTATTGCAGCACTTAGAAATAATGAGTTCTCCAAATGAAGGAGAGGACCACACTGTGACCACTATGTTGATTATTCTTCTCTACGGATCAGAAATATAGGGCCACGTTTATAGTAAAATGTTGCAACCAAGGCGGTTAACACATCTTCGCAGACAAAGAGCGTGTATGCGCTCGCCTAATAGTCTTTGAAGAAGCCGGTGTTAATGAACCCAAAGGCTGACGCACTTGCTTTCCAGTTCAGAAATATCTACCTATGGACAAGCGAATGCTACAGATAGACGATTGCCAGGAACAGTAGACAATATTCTTTCAGCAATCGGCAACAGTCCTAGGAGATCAAAGGATAGGTGGCTAGGATAGTCTCACTGATCTGAGACTGAAGCTCGATTGAGCCCGTGGCAGGACTGATTTGTATTTGAGTTAGTTCTTAGTGGCTATGGATACTTAAGGTCGTACCCGCCTAAGTTTTACAGGAAAATGCCTCCTGATTCCGTATTTTATACAAGAGAGAGGGTTGAAGCCTGTCTTACATTATTTGCCTGAAAAGGTAAAATAAACAGCACTGCAAACTCTTCAGCTCCTCCTACTCCTCCCCTGAGAATTCTCGGAACGATCTTAAGAACGGTTTAAGATTGTTATTTCATAGTTCATGAAAATTTATAAAGCAAAGTGGAGGATGAGGAGATGTTGAGAATTGATGTACTTTCTTTCTGGCATTCACTTCTCCGCCCCGCTTTCGTACTGCAGAAGGGAGGTCTGCAACCTAAAGGCTAGAGGTTCCAGTGCAGTTCATGTGTAAAACGAGGTTCTAGTTTAGTTTATGTATAAAAGGATGGTAGGCTCGGTTCTTAGATAATCATGGATGGTCTATCGTAGGTAGATCAGTAACATTGCGCGTCTGACAGTTTTATACTCAGGAAGTAAGCAGCCTATTTACGGCGTCAAAAGGACCTGGTACACGAATGTCTCTGTATGATTGTGCATAAGTGTTTCAGATTCGAACCGTGTTGATTCAATAAAATTAAAAAATTTTTATTAATTTTTATTGAATAAAATTTATTATTTACGTCATACTTTTAAGCAATTTGTTGATCCTGTCAAATTAATTAACTTTTTAAGTTTAATATTCTTTATTAAATATATAATATTCCATATATATAGAGTTAAAGTGATGAAGTATTTAATTTTTTAATGCTCTGAACGAGAAAACTATCAACATAGTACGTCAGATATAGCCAGAAGCATTGTTGGTAAACAAAATATCAGGATGAATAGTAAGAATAGGCTCCTTATGAAAAACAAAATTTTGTTTACAGTTACTCCAATGGTAAAACTTAATTGAAAAAGCATGTTGTACACATATAATCCTCTCTGAGCAAGACGTAACTTTTAATGAAACTATCTTTAGAGAAAATTATCCATCAATCAAAATTTTATCTGATTTTGAACTGCCTTAAAGATGTTTATAAAAATTTTGTTGTTGCCGTTGGGATGGGGACTTCTGTATAAACTAGACACAAAGACGAGTCTCAGATGCCATTCAAATCAATCAAGGACGCGACCATGAGAATTCAGGACGCCAACAACCGAAAACAAAAGCCATAATTGGACGATCATACACCTTAATACCAGCACTAATTGTCTTTTAGTTAGAGACAATACAAATATACCGTTTGTTGTTGGCTTAAAAGAAACAATTTAAATGACCATACCACCATTTATATACAAAGCCTCAAGTTCCGGCTACCATTAGTCAAAATAAATTATACCAAAACGAGAAGATACGCAGACAGCAGAAGTTAAAAAAATTTGAATAAGTCGCTACGAGATTTTTTCGATTGTCATTTGTTGATTTTTTGCTGAATTTACATTTACACATGATTCACAGGTTGACACCTCCGACTTGACTTATTATGTGTGGATTGTCTTCAAGGCAAATACCAATGTATGTAGATTATTTGCATGTTTCATCTTCTTGGTTTCGTGTAGGCAAGAAGAAACAATAATGCGAAACGCGGAATGGAAAATGTCATATGAGCAAAAATTTAAAATTTGCTTCAAACAGAACCAACAACAGTATTTTGAATCATGGAATTCGTGTCATCGACCAAATATTTCGGAGGTGAGACGCGAAAGACTGGAGAAATCAGTGGTAACATTTTTCACTTATCTAGCCATTGGCTATAGATAGGCCTAAGGAAATAGAAAAAAGTATCTGATAGATACAAGTTTACGCAAATGGAACCGATAATTAATATTCGCATCACACGCAAATTATTAGAACTTTTTAGTTTGTCTATTTCCAATAATGGAGCCCCGAGCACTTTCTTTATTTGTGACCAAGCTATCGTGTCTCCTGAAATTAGGTCACATTTAGCCAGCACACACCTGTTCATGCCATCCGAAAAAAGCAACAGCTAAATTCGTAATTAGAACGAATTTATTATTGATATTGCAATCACATAGTACCTGCATGGTGCTTGAAAAGATACAAAGATACTCCGTTAGAGCGTGTTCACACCAAGTGGTAGCAAGCGCAAAATAGTAGCCGAACAACTTAGCCTGGTATGTGCTCAAAGAATGTTAGACCCACTACGATTATTGTTATTACTATCGAGGACTTTAACACATGTATGCAAATAACCCGATGAATTATCTGAAATGGGTGATCAATAGTTAACATGGAGGAACGATTAAAGAAAACTTGATTGCACGAATTTAAGGTGTGCGTGTATGTGATGTAATTCGGTAAGCGTGGATCCTCTTCTCTTTTAATTGGTGACAAATTTATTTGCAATCCAACCACTTCTTCTTGCTTGACCAATGTTATTAGGAAACCGGTAAATTTGCGCATTGAACGTCCAATCGTGGTTATTCAGAAGTTTAGATTTCGATTCGATCTCATAGATACTTGTGGCTTCAATTGTTATAGGCTTCCGGTTAGGAAGCTCACATATGCCCGGAATTTCGCGGTAGTACGATTGTTTGGAATTTGTGTTGAATGTTGATGCCAAAATGAATTTAGTGCATCAAAAGGATAAAAGGCATTTACAGTGTTCCGATATTCGAACAAGTCCATTTGTGGTATATACTTCGTAATTTTTAATTTAATGTCGGAAATATCTATGAAAAGTGTTGCAAAAGTGTGCAGTTGTATTTCCCCACATGAAATCACTTGAATTCATTGATAAGTTAAAAAGTGATGAAAGTTTTTGTTTAAGTGTTCCCAAGTCTAAGCTGAAAGCCAAACGAATTGTTAATGAAAAAGGATTTAAATTTCGTTGGATACTCTATATGATTAAAATTGCGTAAAGGATTCAGGACCTAATTTGGTACGAAGCAGATTTTTTAATTATTTCAAATAAAGATGAGATTAAGAAATATGACAGCAGAAAAGTATCTAACAGTGTAATATAAGATCCCATGCAGTATTGCTAGGCAACCTTAAGTCACTTTAGTATCCTTCTGTTTAATAGGTCGCAGCTTGTATTGTCTGCCACTTGTACATGTCGGTTTCTGTTTCAACTTTTCATTATCGTCGGAAATCACTAGCACAAATAACTTTATTAAGAGAAATTGCGGTGTTCGCTCAGGATCTGTTCGGACTGCACTTGACCAACAAAATCTTGTCAACTCAGGACAAATTTCAGTGAATAAATCTACTCTGAGCAAATTTTTGGATACTTTAATCGAATGAGCATGTGATGTTACATGTGCTCTGATATTTCCTTTCGAAGGATCCTCGTTACACATATAAAAACGTTTGCTAGAAAATTTTGCACGTCTTGGTTTTTGATTTTAGCGAAAACGTCATCTACCTTTCTAACCCAAATATCTTAATTGTATTTATTTTTCCGTCTTTTTCTCCTTCCTCCTCTTCTTCCACCTCCTCTTCCTCCTCCTCTTCCTCCTCCTCTTCCTCCTCCTCTTCCTCCTCCTCTTCCTCCTCCTCTTCCTTCTCTTCCTTTTTACCCCAGGAAAATTTCTCTTAGAAACATTTACAGGATGATTCCAAGTGGCACCTTATTTTTTTCCCAAATACCTTCTCCGGAAGAGCATTAAAATGTTTTTCTGTTGCATGCATAGTGTGGCTTGGTTTGTTATCCCTCTTCCTTTTCGTTATCCATTTTTTCGAGAGTCATCAAAATCTAGATTATCATCTAAGGTCGCTAACGAGAGCTTGATGAGTACGTTTGAAAAAAAAGCTTCGACGTCGAACCATTTCATTCTGGACTTTTGATAGTTTGGTTCCTCTCGGTTTTTATCTAAATGTTTTTTTTTTTTTATTATTGATGTCTCCACTGTTAGGAAATCTTAAAGAAAATAATTTACTAATTTTGTTCCTGGTATCTTCGTTGAAGTAATAATTTCACTCGTTTCCCAAACTTTCTCTTGACACCTCGTTTGAAGTTTGATTTTAGGTAGCACAAGATTTCTCTCCACCAAATTTCCTTCTAAAATGGCTTCGTATAAAACCAAACACCAAACCCTGAGCACCAAAAAACATCAAACCTGACACACCACTTTCAGGCATATTGACAAGAAACGAGCCCGGCAACGCCAGGAGTTCATTCAGTAAAGAAACAACTATTATCCCCACTCTGTTCACTGAAGCCTGTAGTAAGCCTGGGTCCTTTTTGAGCTCGAGATACTTCCCGGTTACTCGATTTTTCAAAAATCAATTTATGATGGTTTCGTTGTCAATTATGAATGGACGGAATAGAGACTTTTTGCTATGTTTCTTCAGCGGTTTATTTCATGATTGTTTTGCGATCCTCTTGTAAAAAATTTTCAGAATTTTTTTTCGAAAGGAGACAAGTTTGACAAAAACTTTATTGCAGCTTCACTATCGGCCGATGTCACTTCCTTCTGTTTCATTTCCAGTGTACTAATTATATGTCACTATACTGAAAAGCTTCAGCTCTTGCTTCGTGAATGCTCTAATCTGCAACGAAATTTGGGACTCCTGCAAATTGATTCAGGATATTTCTATCTAGCTTCTTCCTTTCACCAAAGAACGCGCTTTTTTTTGTCTGAATTTTGTCTAATATATCAGCTATACTTTGCTTCTTTTCATCTAGATTTTCGACTTCCTTCAGGTGCTTACGTCTTTAATGTTACCTCATATAGTTTTCCAGAGCTTCTGTTCAAACTATTCTTTGTTAGTCGCTGCTGTAAACGTGATTTTCGTTATAACTCTGTGGCCTTCAGGTATTTTACCAAATCTTTAACACATGTTTAGAAACTCAACTCACATTTTTGGATCGTCTTCATTTTACGAAAACAATAGCAATCGGGTTTTGAATTCAATGGTTGACTTGTATATTCTGAAAACTTGTATATTTTTCCAAGCTTAGCGCCTCGATTCTTCTCGAAAACTTTTTGGCAATTTTGATTTTCAAAGAAAACGGAGTCATGGAGCCATCTGAATTTAAAAATATTTTGATTTAAAAAATATTACAAAAAAAATTAAATTTAAAAATAATAACTATATAAATACGAAATTTCCCGGAATATGTGCTTCCATTTCGTATGGCAGATTCTTGTTATCCATACTTTATCGTACGAGTTCATAGACTATTTTCCACAGCAATTTCTACCTTGCTTTCAGCGCCTTATATAATAAATTTTCAGATGGCCTTACAATGCTGTTTTTCTTGGGTTAATGTCAACATTTAAAAGCACCTTAAAAATGTTGACCCTCGCCTTATCCAGCGAACCTGAAGTTTTATTAATCTTGCAGAGAGCGCGATATCGAGTCATTGGTCCTTTGGATGTCTCCTCATAGACAACACTTTAAACTACCTATGAGCGACATTTATATTGTTATGACGGTTTAGTTCTCAAATATCGAAAATACCTGAGTGTCCTCAGGTCTGAACTAAAATGATCATGTGACAGTCATCAGTAAACAAGATCAGTGACAGATTTAATATTCTTTCAAACCCGTCAGTGTGCCCTTATTCAAGGAAATAATAACCGGATAACTTCCGAGTCCAACCGTCTATTCTCCACATATCCTGCCAAACACTTGATGCCAGGAGAACAAAAGTGTCACTCTATAGCTTGGAGTCGACTCAATATGTCAACAGCGCTAATGAAAAAGAAAAGATGAATCAAATAAACGCGAAACTGATTTGGAACCAGAAGCGACAAGAAAGAAAAACAATTTTAATAAGTTATTCTTTTCATTTGCTTTACAATTTTATTCAGATTTTACTTTCTAAGTCTGATTGTTTCGGAGGTCCAGTATCAGTCTTTCCTCAATGTTCGCCCAGTTTCAGTAATCTTTGTATCCACAGGTTTAATTTTCGCACATCATCCATCAGTTGCCCCACCCTTGCTATGAGATTGACAGGTAACATCTGCGCGAATACCTATTCGTTTGACATGTTCTCCTATTATGGGTTGTTGAAAATGCCATTAAAGTTTATACATTATTGTCTAGGAGTTGTTTGGTGTCCGGTGTAGCAAGATCTGTCCAAAGAATTCGAGTTATCCTGGATTCAGTCCTGAGATTTCTTGGCCTATCTCCTTGTAGAGGGCTTAGTTTTTGAAAAGTTGCAAGCGGCACTTTCATCGTCGCGAATTTTATAAACATTTCGACCGGCTGATACTGTTCTTCTGAGTCAATCCATTCCAAGGTTTCCCTTTCCCGTCTAAATCGAGGGACCAGTGTTGCATTTGCTTCCTTTCGGTTTCCCACTGATTTGAGAACTCGCGTAGAAATTCATACTTTGGTTGCAGCTATGCGGTCAAAGGCAAGGGTTTTGATTATCCATATGGTATCCTTGTTCGTGATTGCATATGATTGAAGGACCCCGATGTACCTCTATGACGAATATTTTTTTTTTGTTGGGGCCTTGGAATTCAATGATGACCCAGGCTTTTTTTTCAGTTGGTATAGATAATGGTTTCATTCTCTCTTGATGTCTAGTTTTTGACGGTGTTCCATATTTTCCAGGCCCATAGACTAACCCGATTGATAAACATGCTTGGTCGGTAAATTGAGTGATCAGCGTAAAGTATCAGTATCTTCTACGAGAAGAGAATCTTGAAAACATTGTAGTATTTTGGCACTTCATATAGGTGCTAAGCTCTTTGTTTGTTAGCGTTCATGTTCAACGTGAGTTTGATAAAACCTATATTTAAATTCAACACTGAAATTCAGAATAAGAAGTAAATACTTGTAAGAACTGCAAGGATCGAAGTAGTTGTAGTAGTAGAGGGCTTTGTTTGGTTATCGTTGAGGTACGATAACCAAACAAAGCCCTCTACTACTACAACTACTTCGATCCTTGCAGTTCTTACAAGTATAATTTGTCTTTTTTTTTTGGGTACTTCCCAACTATAACTATATCAACTATAACTATCGACTAAACACCTCCCCTGTCAACCGGAGCGCCTAACCTGGAACCGTTTGACACATTACTTCGGGCTAGGCCTCCCAATTTTACGCCTTTTGGCGCCGTCGCCTTCGTTGTACCTTTACTTACAAATTAACATTTTAGAGGTCTGTTCTAGAGGACTTGCGAATTTAATTTTTTTTTTTACTTAATTAATTTATTCATTTATCTTGTCATCTTCAAAGGAATCCTCATCGGATACTACACACTTGTGCCAGCATTTTTCAAATCCTCGAAGCACTTCGAAAAATCATTTTCTGTGGTCTTGGTCCGCTTATCCTTTGATGTCGTCTTTATCTCTTCAATATTAGCGTAGCGTCGTCCTTTCAGGGTCGTTTTGCGAAGAAGATAAAGTCTGGGGAATACATTGCCTTCGGCATCTTTAGCCTGCTGTTTTTAGCCCACAATTCGCACACATGCAACGAAGTGGGAGCAAGGGCTTTATCACAACGTAAAGTTACACCAATACCGGCGTTTTTGGTGGATTGCTTCGCATTACTTACAGGTAATATTCCTTCCCACACCCCTCTTCAATCGACGAAAACTGTAAGCTAAACCTTCACTTTCTACCGAACTTAGCCCGTTCTTTCGGTCTTGGCTCATGCGACAGCTTCCATCGGGATGACTCAGCTTTTGTTTCCACGTCATAACCAAAGTTGTGTCACCCTCTGGAGCAAATTTGATCGTCATGAGCAGATTCCAATAGCTCCTGAGCAATATTAATTCGGTGCGGTTTCTGCTCGAATTGAGCAATTTTGCTACAAACTTCGCGGTGATTTATCTCAACTCCAAATTATTCGTAGAAATCGAATATTGTTCTCCAACAGTGATTGACTCACACTATTTTCCTCTCTTTGACTCTGTTTTTGAGGTGCTCACACGTCTGGCACGCTGTTCGTCGTACAAACTTTCTCGGCCTTCTGAGTTAATTTTATACCACCGATGCTTCACCATGTACCAAAGGCAACGTGTGGAATGCGTCCGCGCAATTCAAATTGTTTTTTCACACAAAATTTGATACATATTTTTAGATCCATTTTCGGAAATAGACAAAAATCTAAGACAAGCCATAACACGCCCAAGCAATATGTCTGTCTAAAATAAACTGAAGCTTCAAAATGGCCGAACTTCCCCGCATAAGCGAGGGCTATGAATACCAACATAACGCGACAAGAGAATCGAAAAGTACAAATAGGTAACGAGCGGAATTGAAAACCCACGACACTTTATGAAAAGTCTTCGTATAGGTCATTAATCGAAGGACCGAATTTTTTCATCGGCTCTTGATTTTGGCTGATTTTGTCGAAGGAGAAATCATCTGCAATAATAATTATGCAATGGTGGTAAAGTTTATTAGCAATGGCGCAACAAGCGAATCCAATTTTTGGTCTCAACAAGAGAATGTATTGAAAGTATATCAACAGCGTTAGCTATTCAACATAAACGTGAGGGACTACTGCGAAACAAATCCGTTTACTTGCATTATAATATCCACTGGAACAAAGTTATGTGTTCTTGCATTATAACAGTCCCTATTTCGGCAGTGAAAAGGCTGATTTACGTATGTAAATCAGCCAAACGATTATGAAACTTTATTCAATTGGAAATTATTTCCAGTATCCCCGCTCAGTAAAGAAGCGAAATGAAACCTTTTACTTGGAAAATTAGTTTGAAAATTTCGACACTAACAACAGGACTAATTTATTTTTCGTCTTGCAATATTCGATGCTTTGACTGTGATTAAATAATAAATACTCAAACTTACATTATCACCAGTTAAAAATTCAGTTTACAACGTTTGATTGATTTTTTAACTTTATTTTACAGAAAACGAACCTAATCGGCTGAAAAGCCGCACAAAAGGACGGCAGAAAGGAGGTGGAAGCAATATCGTGCATGTATATAATTCAGGAAATCATCTCTTATACGAATTTTTCAAGATGTTTAACCTACACCAACAAAAACTAAAATACTTTTCGCTCTTCAGCTCATTAATTTTATTAGGAACAATAAGTACAACTCAAGGACAATGTCCTTGGCAAAGAGAAATTTTAGATTTACAAACATCCTGCCTCTGTGCATATAATTTAGGACATGAACTTTCGGTGCAATGTGATCAAGTAAGTTATCTGAAGAGGGTTTGAAATTCCTTTCACTAAATACATTTTTTTTCCTTTACGAGCAGGTCAATTTCCCAATGCTAATCGATGCCTTAAATCGTTTTGCGAAAAAAACACCAATCGATTTACTCTACATCAACAATTCAACAATAGATAAATTAGAAAATGATGTTTTCGCCAATCTTCAGCTACACAACGTGCAGTTGAGTAGCTGCAAGATACAAGTTATAGAAGATACTAGTTTTAAGGGACAAGAAACCTTCTTGAAAAATCTGAATCTTCAAGACAATTTCCTTGAAGAGGTTCCTATTAAAGCACTTCGAACATTGTCTACGTTAAGTTTATTAGATTTGTCGAAGAATAGAATCACGTGGATACCAGATAATGCATTTCAAGGATTGGAAAAATTATCAACGTTGAAATTGAATGATAACAATGTCACATTGTCACCAAATGCATTTCACGGTTTGGAGGAAACGTTGAAAAATTTAAATTTGAAAGGAACTCGGCAGAAAAGAGTCCCTGAGAGTGTCCGTGGGCTAAAACAATTAGCATTTTTGGATTTATCACAAAATGGTATACGCGAATTGCCCGGACCAGGTGGCGTTCGAACTTTCGAAGGTTTGGACTCTTTGACCGCCTTAAATTTAGAGAGGAATCTAATACAGAATTTAGGAGAAAATTCGTTTACGGGTGTTCGTAAAACATTGAGCTCGTTAAGTTTGTTAAATAATTTGTTATCAGAGTTTCCTGTTGGTGCTATTCATTCGCTGAAAGAGTTGCGAGTGCTTGATATCGGTTTCAATTTGCTCACTGCACTGCCAGAGCCCGCTTTCCGCGGAAATCCTAGTTTGACATTGCTGGCGCTTGATGGAAACCCAATACCTACTGTGCCAGAATCAGCTTTGTTACACTTGAATCAGACGTTGCGAGGTCTATCATTAGGTGGACGGTTCTTACACTGTGATTGCAAGTTGAAATGGGTTGCAGAGTGGATACGAAGTGGTGATTTACAAGTGAGCTACTTATATTTGGGCCTTGATGATATGTTTCAGGTTCTAATTTTATTTTTTTTTTCAACAGGTAACTTCACGTGAACGCAACCCTCAATTTTGTGGTACCCCGACACGATTCCGCGATCGTGGCTTCTATTCAATCCAACCGGAAGAGCTTACATGTCCTGAGTCGGAAGTTGATATAAGTGGACCAGTCGGACTGGTAGATTCATTAGTGCCTACAAAACGAACACCCTCATCAACACCAGCATCAATATCTACACCAACAACAACTACATCAACTACAACAACCACTACAACTACACAACCACCGCCAGAAACATCAACAACTGCCACTAGTTCTACACAAAAACCAACGCAACAACCAACGCCAAAATTGATCGAACCAAGTTCGGTAGCTTCTTCGACTCCTCCAGCAATAACGAAATTATCAACGGCAAAACCTGCTGTCACCACCCCTGTGATACGAACACAACCGCCTACTGCGTCTGTCGTCGTAACAACATTAAATCCGGTGAGTAAAATTTTCATGAGCGTTTGCATCATCAAAAGCTTGAAGGACTTTTAAAAATTTTAAAGACAAGACTTCCGTAAGTAGACTAAAACAATAATCCGTATTTGCCCTGCAACAAAACAAAAAGGAGAGCCTCATATGAGGTTTACACGTATATATCTTAAAAGCTATGAAACATTAAATTAGATACATATCTCGCCACAATCACTCAATTTCCCTAATAAGCAACATATGTAATTATTAATTCGAACAAGCAATGTATGCTGAGTAGGACAAAAGACAAATCCTTCTTCCGGGTTCCCATACCTGGTTGACCAAAACAAATTGCAAAATTTAGAATCCTTTTTTCATTTCTACTATCAACCCTTTAAATGTTGCATGCCAACTATGTTATGGTATCTATTCATAGGTGCTCAGATTATGAATCCTGTAACCTACAGACATTATTCGGCATATAAAAAATATAAATAAAATTCGGAAATATAAAATTCCCAACAAAAACACATCAGAAGTTTCATTCCTGCAGACTATTCGATCTCGTTTCAATTACATAAAGTCATATTTAATCCTTGGTCATAAATTAAAAATCAAAAAAAAACAGTAATGACAGTCTCAACCCTAATTCTATATCCGAAAAAACTATTGAAAAACACATGTAATCCAATCAGAAAATTGAACAATTTCAATCCGCTGAAAAGTTCTACTTCTCGTCAACTTCGACCAAAACAAAATAAAAATAAATAAATAACTATTGATCCTGCTTTCAACAAGGACACTGGAAACACTCATCAAAACAAAAACCCATTCAAACCTTAAATCCAAAATACAATCTCATACATACTCATTCTGCTATCTCTCAATTGCAAACAAACACTAATCCCTAATCCTTTTACTCGTTCTATGTTTTTGCAAAATTTGCATCTTGCCACGGAATCCAGCTGAAAACGGCCTCATCGTCCTCTTCGTCGAATAGCAAAACACAAACAACATGGCGTCAAAACAATTCACCCCATAAACAACAACGTCCACCGCTCGTCCTTGGCTTCCCACCGCAACGTGGTACACGCATCGATGATGCCAACGAGGTACAGGTGAAGAATGCATTCCGTCAGGATAGTTCTGTCATCATTCAATGGGATTCAGATACAGCCAATATATTAGGATTTCGTGTTGTCTATCGATTGTTTGGTGAGAAAACATTCAAACAAGGACCTCCACTTGAAGCAAGCGAACGTGAATTCAAAATAAAAAATGTACCCTCGCAAGAATGTATTGTGGTATGTGTAATTTCGTTGGAGGAATTGAATGTTACACCCGACAATGTGCCATATTCGCAATGCAGGGAAGTACGAACGTCGGGTTCGCAAACATCGAATATGGATAAGATAACAATTGCAGCAAGTGCAGCGATTTGTGGAACAATAATTGTTGCTGTTATTGTATTTTTGGCAGCAAGCAGGTAAGTGATTTTGTTGTAGTAACATTTTCATTGTAGGAGTATGCATAATTATTGATCCTCATTTGTTATTTATCATTTTTTTTAATCTTATAAGAATAAGCTTTTTTAAAATATTCACTAGACAGCGCTCCTCTGAAATTTAAACTATGAAATTACTCAAAATCGTCCAAAGAGAAATCCTTTGACTTAGACAAGGGTTCCAGTTGCGTACCCACATACGCTTAGCAAAGAACAAACTCAAAAATTTCGAAGGATTATGAAAAAAGGTGTCCTCACCTTTATTTTGCTAGCAAATCCCTACAATTTAGAAAAAAATAGAAGTTATCACAAGGATTTTGAGGAATACACTAATTCACGACTCGAGCTATCACGCCATTGCTGAAGATAATGCTACCAATACCAATTCTGAAGTTATTTTAGGTTTGTGCAAAGACATATACGTTGAGATGTATCTTATATTTAAATTACAAGGATAATTCTTTTTTTACCGAGTGACCAAACGAAATTCTGGAAAAACGGATTTCCAGGATTGTGTCTGGAAAAATTGACACTTACTGTCATAGAGACTTAGACACTACTCAAGCATAGAGTCAGCCGTTTTCTAGGAAGGCACAAAAAACTTCTGATATTCCTTCTTTACACGTAATCTACCCGTTCTTACCCTGTTTCGAAATTGACGAATTTGTGACTTCACCCGATCTTATAGCGAAATTTTCCCACCCTCGCTGAGTCTGCTGTTTCAGCTGATTCACAAATTTAAGTATTAAGGGAGATAAGTAAGCGACTGCGAAAAAGTCCACTTGACGCTTAGCCGTAAGTGGAGGTCTAGTAAAGCCACCTGATTTCGAAAATAACTCTTTGCGGTAAGGAGTTTTGGCCACAATCCCACTTGATCTTGATCATTATACTACTGACGGTCGTCGCTGAGGTCGCTGAAGAAGACCGAACTATTACGGTCGAAAATCAATTTCGCAATAAAATATAAAAAATTAACAGTATAAAAACCAAGCATTTCATCGTTTTGATCAAGACTGACGGTTGTTTGATGCATCATAGTTCGATGAACCAGTATTTTGACTTAAGGATCACAAAAGGAATGTTTAAAAAATACTGGCACCAAGTGCGCTTCAAACTAGGAACTGTTATTTTTGATGTCGACGTATTACTGAGCATAGATATGTCATGCGATGAACTCCTTCAAAGTAATTACGAAAATCTTTGGCCCATTCTTTGAATTTTTTGGAGTAAGCTGGCACATACATGGGTGTGTTGGAGTACTTGTTTAACGTTTTGTAAACCGCCTTTAGCTTTCGCCTCTCACAACTTCGAAATGTTTGTACTTCTACATTCTCTGAAAAACGTCTTGGATGAGCTATCTAAAATAATTCAATATAAGTATTTTGCTGATTAGATTTACTATTTCAATTGTTTACTACACGACGTGGTATACGATACAGTAGGATAAAAAACAGTAAGGAGTGTTTAGGCGTCAAAATTGGTCGCAAACACAATAGCATTCTTTCTCTCTTTCTTTCTTTCTTTCTTCCTTATATTTTCTTCTATATTTCTTTCTGAATGCCATGGTTGGAATATACATTGCTATGATTCGCAAGACCTTAATATTCAAGGGATCCTTAAGCCCATGAATACCACCAAATTTCTCCGAAACAAATTTCATACATCCAAACCAGCTTCTCAAATTGTTTGGCAATTTTCTCCAACATTTTTAATGGGTGGGATGCGTGCAAGACTCTGCATAGCTATTGTCTCATTAAGGCCCATATTTATAGACCGAGATCAGCAAACTTTCAGAGTTTTAGATGGTGACCATGGGAAATGGTGTCACTAGAGCAGTTCCTTTTTAATTGACCACCTCTCTTTCAGAGTAAATGAAGCACTCTTGGAACGTTAAACATCAAGGTTCTCGAAGAGGTCCCCACATGTTTTGTGTGGCGAATCCACACCCAAAAATTTCAATTTTTCAGGGGCTGGTGAGGATTATTTTAGATAACGTATCGAGTATTCAACGTTTTTCAGTTAAATTTATGACAACAATTTGAAGACTTCTTTGATAAAATAGATTATTCTATTACTATTCTATACTATTCAGAGATCTCTGGATAATATCCAGAAATTTATGAGGTTGCTTGGTTCTCAGCGTTGATAAGCTTTGTGCGCTTTTATTTTTAAAAGTAAATCCCTGGAGTGGCGAGTAGTACCCTTGAGTAGTAACGCGAGACCCTTTAATAATCAAAGTAGACACCCCAAAAATCGTTTTGCCACTGTCTGCCACTGTCATTTCGGAAGAAGATTAATTTAGTTGTGTTATAATTTATATTTCAATTTTTATATACAAGGCAATGTTGTTCACAGTACACTGCATCTGTGTTTGAGATAAGGTTGGGAGGGTATTGATGCCACTGAGTAGGATCTCGTTTGCGTAAACGATCAAGTCCAAGTGAGAGCTGTTTGGTTTTGAGTTCTCATGGAGTAAAAAACTTGAATAGGAAAGGGAAAAGGATAGAACCCTGCGGAACCCCAGTATGTATTGGCATGGGATTTGAAATGGGAGTCTCTACTTTTCTTTGCGAGGTTCTATTTGATAGAACAGAATAAAGGACCGCGACTGGACATGACAACATTTTCAATTTGAACTTGAGCCCGTTGATCGACATTGAAGTGAATGCTTTTTTTAAGGACAAGATCTCATGTCACAGTGTACTCTTGCTGCTATAGTTTTCTGGTGACTGTTATGCAACAACATTATGCTGTGGATCGTTCGCGCTCAGAGCCAAACTGGAAATTTTGACTAAAGGGAAACTAAAAGTTATTAAAACTTCGCACAATTATCCTACCTAAGATTTCACCTAGATTAGGTAATAAAGAAATAGGCCTGAAATTGATAAGTCTGCCTTCAAACTGTGGTTTTGATATAGAAATCAGTCTGCTAGCTTTCCATGGTTTCGGGAAGTAACTGTTGTATATTATAGTCAACAAAGCGGATATAATTAAACTACACTTTTTTGAGGACTATGTATGGGATTTAGTGTTCTAATAATATAAAATCGTCAAATTCCCTTTTCGAAATGGGAAAGCCGCCAAAAGCTGGATGCTGTGGAGAAGTCACTTTATTCAAGCTACAGAATATGGTATGGAAAGATCCTTCATATCCTTCAGTTGTAAACTGAACTTCGGCATTGATCTTATTATTCAGAGCTGCTTAGAGTGACTCACTCAAACTCCTTTTTGTCCGGACGAGCATTTAAACTTCAATGCCTTGCAGTATGGGATTTTTATCAGGGTTATTTTTATTTATGCTGTATTTGGAAGTATGATGCCCCGTGAGTTGTTCTTTGATTTTAAATACATTTTGTGGTCTCAGAAGGTCTCAGTGATCTTAACATGTGCTTATAGATAATACTTAAATGATCTCCGATGTATGTGTTCCAATCACTCTTCATTTGCCCGACTTTACCTTTTATGAAATATTCATCGTAATCGTTAAAGTAAATGTTTTCGAATTCTAATCAAATGGGTAGTTTCCTGACTCATGTATTGATCTACGGGGTGTCTGGAAGGAATATATAGGTCTAAACACTCAACTATTGCGGATGTTATTGCTGATATTGCGTGTCTATTTCAAGGTTTGGTAGAATCTCATTTTCCGGTTGCAAATTTGGAAGAAGACCATAGAGTTTGTTTCGGAAATGGCCAAAGGGTTTACGATCTGTCGTGAGGTGGGCAAGTAGGCACTTGAATATGGGTTCTAAGGATTTTATTCAAGTACAGACCGTGGTGATCGAGAAGTGGAGCAAATGCGAAACATTTAGATAAGTTTATGGGATCGGAGAGTAGATCCGATGAAATCTTCCAAATATGAGCGATTCCTGGGGAATGTTGAAAATGTTAGGTCACATAAGTCATGTTGATAATCTTATATCTGCATACACAGTAGTGGCTGTGAAGAATAAACCCGTGTGGAGCCATTCAAATAGGGATTTCCCATTTATGATTAGTGGAATCACCCCAATGTCCGTGTCTACTATTCAGGAGCCCTCTAATCAGAAATGACTCGCATGATACGCTGATACAAGTATCTGATTGAGGGTAGTAGGCATTAAGGTACCTAGGCTACACGGAAAAAATACGGAGCCAATTAAGATTTTCACTGGAGTTCCGTTCGGTCGTTTAGTGTGTAGTGTCGCTACGGTACACGAGGAGTCTTAATCATCCCTAAAAATCATTGCGGTGCTCCTGCCGGTGTCGCTACGCAACGAATTGTAATTATCCACGCGGACTTGGTGGTGGGGTTTAAAGGAGTCTCGTTCAAACGAAATATGTCGGGATTGAAAGGAGCCGGTGAAGTCATCTACCAATAGTCTCGTATCATGTGAAATCAAGGAATAAGTATTTAGAAAGGAATGATCAGCCTGCTCCCCACCAAAGCGATCAAATTCAAAATTCAAGTGAGCCATTCGAAAATTCGTGTTCGAAACCAGCTTGAGCTCTTTCCACCTTTCTCAATATTAAATTCACTATCGAGGTACTCGAAATATTTGATCAGAACTTCCGCACCCATGAGTCTTCGCTGAGTTAGCTTAGCAAGGGTATAAATCACTTATAAGTTCTAAGTGAAAATGGAAAGATTGATCTAGCAAAACTTCTGAAATTGATCAAGTGAGCCATTAGCTTATCTTAATCAAACGTGGATTCAAAGGTTGGACGAAAGGAACGGATTTTCGAAATGAGTTCACTGTGAGTTATTCCAATCCTGTCGTATATTATTCGGTGTGAGTACTCGATGGCATTAATTGTCGGTGGAGTTTTGGAGAGTGTCGGTGGAGTTGTCGGTGGCTGTTTCCGAATAAGCAGAGTAGAAGTGGTTAAGGGCACATGATCTGGGATATTAGAGAATGGGGCCCTACGATGATGAATGGGATGCAGGATGTAATCAGGAATAATAACTGCGCAACTTTTTCTCTTCCTCTTTCCACTAGTCAACTTTTTTCCGGACACGCCGAAAAGTTTGTAGGATGGCCCAGTGTTTTGCAGATTGTACAGAATGGAGCCAGTTCAGGTTTCTGCAACATTTGCGCAACATATGATCATCACCGCTTGTTACATAGCATTCATAGATGAGTCCAATTGATTTCCGACTTAACTTGTTGGGTCTAGAAAGTTCATCAATAGCCCTTAAAAATCAAAAGCCGCAGAGTCATCTTTATGCTGTGTTGAAACTTATTCACTCTTTTTTCGATTAAGTAGATGTAACATGGACCGGAATTTTAATGATTTGTACTAGCAAAAAAAACTATTCAATATTATGGTAAATTTTATCAAAAATGTTTATCGACAAAATGTAAGGACTTTAATGTGTAAAGGAAAGAAGGGAATGAACTATATTAATCATTGCCAAAGCGTTAGTAGCGGCTCCTTTTTTGGACTGCCGTTTGGACTGCCTTTTGGACTGCCTACCAAATTTGAGACTACCTTCAGACTTCAGCAATATCCAGAACGCAGTTTCGTTTTAATTGTCGTCTATAGACCAGTGTTTTTCACAGTGTTGGAAGACTCTTTACACTCATACTTACAAGACCCGCACGAGCTCGTAAGATTGTTTGTTACATATTGTTATATTAGTTATTTTCAAAACGGCAGCAGCAATATACCTAATTCATTATTCCTTTTGACTACCTTTACCACACATTCGGGGACCTAATTCGCAAAAAAATTAAAAAATAGGACATAGCTTTTATTACCAGTTAGCGGGAAATCCTGAATTATTTCTGCGATTTTTTACTTTGTTTATCAATTATCAAGCATTATGTAAACTTCTATCATCATCAATGGCGCTACAGCGGAATCGTGACTTGGTCTCTTCATAATTGGATGTGTTGTAACTGAATTCAATGAATCATACCTCAACACAGATCGTCTAGCAATAACTCACTTCAATAAACCTTCGACATTTTACAATTTTTTTAGTATATTTTGATCCTTATTTAGCTTTTCTTTTCTTGAATTGCTCGGATGATAAGCATAAACACTCTTAGCCAAGATTTTATGCAATTAACTTGCAAAATAATATCATAACTATTTGATTCCAGCAAATGCATTAGAACTAAACAGAGGGTAAATTTATGTTCAATAAAATTGAATTGTATTTCACGTATTGCCTGAGTACATACATTAACCGCACATCAAACCATAAAGTACTAATACAAATGTACTAATCAATTCCAACATCTCTATCTTTTCCACTTCAAAACTTCCATTTCAGAAGACGTTCACGCAAATTGCAAGCACTCAACTCACAACAGAAGAGTCCTTTACCAATGGGTGGCCTACCAGTTAATTGTTGTGGGCCAGCCGGAAGTCCAGGACCACTAGGATCGATAGCCACACTATCAGCATTCAACAATCATAAGGTAAGACATTGAATAGAATGTACAAGAACAATTAAGACATCCTACAACCTCCCGCTTTGCAACGACTAGTCTAGCTGTGATGAAAAGGAGTAAATCTTTATTGTCAATATTTAATGTGGAGCATAACAAGAAAAATATATAAATGAAATGCAAATCAGAAAGGAAATAAACGAAGATCTGCAGCTGCAATATAAAATTATGCAAACTTTCGATGTAGCGCAATTAATTTCTTTCGCTTCAAAAGATCACGGAAAGAATTTTCCGCCGATGAAAAGATGCAGAAAAAGTGGAAGCAATTAGGACCGTCTGCGTCCTGTTATAGGAAAAATTCCTAGTTGAATGATATTCCTTTTCTCTTCTTTTGTTATTTTAATTTACTTGAGATATTGCGGTTTGATTGCTTCCGTCGTTAAATGCGTAGTAGTTAACAATGCACTTGCATTATTTGCATATATGATAATGAAATTCAACAGGTACCGGTGGAATCAATTCATTTGCCTTAATTGCAATTGCTCACTTTGCAAGGCAAGGCAGGATTTTTCGCTTCCTTTTTTTTGGCAATAGCGTACTCTTTAAAGTTTAGGGAAAATCTAACTAATCCACTTTCTTTCCCTCACGAGCACGTTTAATGATGCCAACCGAAAATAATTTTCTTTTTTCTGTTCCCGTAATTACAGGATTGGGATCAAGTGTCAGCGTATAGTGGTCGATCCATCCCCCGACCAAGAATTTACCCAATGGAAAATCAAGGCATTGCCGATGATTTAAGGAGTCATGCATCACACTTTTCCGCGATGGGGAAAGTTGGAAAGGCCAGGTAGGACATGAAAAATAAATTGATTGCCAAGGACTATAAGATTTAGAAGAAGGATAACGAAAAATAAGAATAGACGCTAATGAAGATAATCGGATAGAATTACCACACCATATCAATCATTATGTTTTTCAGCTTGTCCTGTTTTGTTCTTTTTCACAAGTGGATATTCGATTTAGGGATCCTGATATGTATTTATATACATCCTGTGGGACTTAACTCCCCCGATAACGCCACAATTACGTGGTACACCACACAATTTTGTTAACTGCTGGGAATTTTATAACTTTTAATTATCCTGTTTTGTTGCAACGAAGGCTCTGGTGTGCGTCGGTATATTCAGTATCAATTTTTATATAATTATTGAGGGAAAGCTTACTTAAATGAACATGAAATCGATCATCAAATCAGGGATTCGCTGTTGCGTTTATGGGGAGCTTATTAGGCATGATTTTAAGGATTCAAAGATTTATGGCCGAATTGCGGGATTGGAAATAGGAATTATTTCAAAAAATAATTCAATTACAATTCAATTCAAATGCAATGGAGATAAGGACTTTGAGCGAAACAAATAATTTAAAAATTGAAGTTATATTCGAAATCTAACTGTTAATAACTCAGAAATTATATTTAACCTTAATAATTTCAATGGAAGGTGGGCGAGCTGGTTATCACAGCTTTTCACCTTTATTAATTTGATAAAGACATCAATTGTCCGAGTCCTTTGAAGAAAGTGATCGATTAAGGAAGTCTGATTCACATGAAGAAATACAGTTGAAATTATATCTCCTAAAAAGTCGTTTCTTAAAGTCATTAAAGAAGAATAGACCGCGGAATATCTCAAAATGGGTTAAAAAAAAAGAGATGTCTATTTCATGTCCAGAGAAAAAGCGACGAAAATGATTTCTATCTAATATGAACATTAGCGCAGCTTTCCTATAAATATACTATATAAAGTCGGTTCAAAGCATTGTCAAAATTGTTCAACAACTCAACTTTTACTAATAGTAGTTCAATAAATCCTTAGAAAATCCATTAGATTATGTTAGTAGCAATAACTATGGAATGTATTTCCTAATCTTTATTATTCACAATGTGTTTGATCACTTCAAAGTGTTATATTAAGCCCAGGATATGGTTATGAGTTTTGAAGGAGTCAAAACGCAAAACAGTTGAGGCCTTCGAAATACAATAAAGTTGAGTATTTTGAATTTCCTATATATGCTTCCGTGAAACAAACTGAGCATCATTTAAATAAATGGTTGCAAAATTTTTTGAAAAAGGTTATTTGAGAAATTTAGAGAAGGAGTTGTCCGCTATAGGTCACGCAAAGCGGCATATCCCCGCATTTTTGACGACTAATGATCGGTATTCTGAAACAAATTTGCAATTAGTCTACTATTGTCCGTGAGCGTAGTCTTAGTCTTCATTTAAATGCTTTCGGCATTTTCCTTGTTTGGTGAAAGTCCATTCACATCTCAGATTAACAAGGACCATGCACGTTGGCTTTTTTGTGTTTTTGAAAAGAGAAGCAAGTTTGGGACAATCAGGTTGTGGTTTCTGCACGGAGAATTGACATAACATAATTTGAATGTTCATAGACAAATTTTCCAGCAATTCACGAGCACAAACATCACCTTGAAATTGTCAGAACCTTGAAAAGCCTATAGGCTGCATCTCCTTAGTACTGCAAAAAACTACCGAAACAGTAGCCAAAATGTCAACAAACCTGGAACTACAAGTAAGTCAATAAAGCGTCAGTTAAGGAACCTGAAAACTTTCCTATTGATATTTAATATGAGGTATGTGAGATAAGTCATGTGATTGGCAACACTGCGGGCAATGTAGCAACATTGTGTCTACCGGCCCATGCTGGACCGGTTTGTTTACTCCTTCACGTTTCTCAGTCCGAGTTTTAACTCCATACAGTTAACACAACAGTTTTGCCAGCACCGTCAATAAACTTGTTCTTATGAGCTACAAAAATTGAACATCGGAATCAGAGCACATCTTTACTATCAAGTTTCGTGTTAAGTTTGTTTTGTGTTGTATTGGATTTTGAAAAGTTAAAACACGCCTATGGGAAAGATTGCAAGTCGATTGCACAAATGACACAAATCAATTTTGGTAGGCCGAGAACACGTTGCAAATTAACCTCGCTTAGGAGCAGTTGAAGCTTCAAAAACTGGCGGAATCGTTGAACGTGTGGGGCTCTTCTAAAATCAGGTCCCAAGTATCAAAAAAGATGATGTCTGAACTGTTAAATATAAACACTTTCACCGTACATCAAATTTTAATAGACAATTTCAAAATGCAAAAGATTATGTCCAAAATAGTACCGAAACTGAACTGAACACACAACTGAACTGAATTTTGGAACAATATTGTCTATCAACGCATTTTGCTGTTTTCTCAACCGCATATTTGCCTGATTTAAGTCCTTCTAACTTGTTCTTCCTCCCGAAACTCAAACCAGTCTTAAAGGGATATAATTTTAAAACTCTCGAGAACTGATGACGAACCCGGAAACGACACCGAAGATGGCACACAGCCGAAATGCGTATGTGAACGATACAAGGAAACATACGAGGTACGACGTAACTTCGTACGTTAAGAGAAAAAAATGTTCAATCATCTCTGTCGGACAGAAAACAGAGTACAGGGAAAAACAAGGTCAAACCTAACAAAAAAATTGGTTTTTGAAAAATAAATTATGGAAGATTAATGGTAAATATTGATTTTTTCTTTTAAACACGATAGTCAATATAGTTCCCCGTTATTAGCAACACAATTTTTTGGTTTTTTGACGAAATTCTCTGACATTTTAGTGGGTTTTATTGCTCTTAAACTTTTCCACGGCCCTTAATTTTTTTATGTAGCGGTCTTTTACTTTAAGTAATCACGAATATGAATATTTTCGGAAGATATAGTAGTCAAAGGACAAACGCTCAGTGCAAAAGATGGCGGGAAAGAATGTCGTTAATGACAGTGACAATTGAATTTGTGTTTCTGTTATCGGAACATCAACCCACCTAGCCATACTTCGTACCTTCGGGCAAATAAATAAGGGGACCGGGACCAGAAAATAACACAATTAAAATTTATGTATTTTTAATAACGGAATGAGATGGCTATAGCACGCCTCACGACCCGAATCCCGCAAAATAATTCTGTCTACCGAATTGCGAAAAAGTCACCTATTGCACCTCAACAACAACAAAGAATACAAGCTACCACTGGCTAGGTCTGCTGAAATCGTAGTGGCGACGGTCTGAGCCTACGCTGATTTCTGCGTTTTAATGCCAATAAACAAGTATATTTGTCAAGAGTTCAGTGAATTCGTTCTTGGCAAATGTCAGTGCTTCGAGTGGTTTAAAAATTTAAAAAATAGCGAGAGATTCAGAAATTTGGAAAAACGGATCCGACAAGAACTGATTGAAAGAAAGCAAAAAAACCGATAAAAACACTTGTCAAATGCTGCTCGCAAGATATAAAAGAAAATTATTTCTGCGCCGAATTGTGACAGGTATTGAAAATTGGAAATATTTTCAGAATCCTAGGCGCCGAAAGTCATTGATGAATCCAGGCGAACTATGAAAGTCCACTGCAAGACCAAATCGGTTTGGAAAAAAGACCATGCTCTGCGTTCGGCAAAATCAAAAGGGTGTAACATATTATGAGCTGCTAAGACCTGATCAAACCGTTAAAACTGATCGTTATCAACAACAAATGATCGATTAGAATTGAGCTATACGTGAAAATTGACTGAAACATGCAAAAAAGCAACATAAAGTCATTTTGCTGCATGATAATACCCCTTAACACAAAGCAAAAGGGCACACATATATGATCGGGGCATTCAATCGGGAAAAACCAGTCTAAACGGCTTATCCTTGGCTCTACCCCCTTGCTCTCTGTTCGCATCATTGGTACATTTTCGGAACTCGCCAAAGAAGGCTTCGATTCCAGTTTGACAACTGGTTTATTTCAAAGGAATAATTGTTTTTTGTGTGTGGCATTCATAATCTGTTGCAGAGGTGGAAAATATGTACAAATTCCATTAGAGCCTATTTCGAATAAAGTATTATTTATATTTTTCAAATAACAAATGTGTGATTTTTAGAAAAAAAAATTCCGGCTTTACATCTTTATACACTGGTACCGATGAAAAGCAGGGTATGCTAATTTCGGGCAATTCAAATATTTCTACCCAAATAATCAAACGAAACAATTTTCAATTTTATCTTTTAAAGTTGGAAGCCAACAGCTTAATCACATATATCGTTTTTGACGCAAACTTTGAGATGCATATATGATTATTTAGAAAGATGGAAAGAGCTCAAGCTGGTTTCGAACACGCATCCTTGCCGCTTCTCGTCAGGTGCCAACTCACAGGCGGGGACGCATCGATTGGCACTATGATTATGATATAATTATTTTCCCCGATATCTTTTGAAATAAGTCTTCTGTAAGCAGTTATAGAAAAACAATCGGGTTTCTTGCGACAATCAATCAAAATTTGTAAAACATGTCGATGCTTCAATCAGGTTCAATATGAGGTTCGTTTCCTCGAAGCTCACACCATTCTCTTAGATTTAACTCATCAGTAGTTATAACTTTATCTTTTATCCACAGAACTTGTTATATTTCGTTTCAAAATTATGACACAAAAGAATATCAAATGTAAACTTTATAAATCTTCTTTTGGTAATTCAAACATTAAAAGAAATCTTTTTAAATGCAAACTGCAAGGCGAACAGCAAAAGACTGAATTTTCCTCTGATCACTATTTGCCATGCCCCGTACACCGTTATTAGTGTACAACCTAATAAATTACTGTGAACACCATCACGTGTCATCAAACAATGTTACCAGAAGTAGAGTATTAGCTGAAATTATAGTTTGAATTATGAAATTCAATAATTCAGTTTCTCGAAATTTTTTTCTATATAAAAAATCTTCAGTACTCAAAAACGTGTCTTTTTTTGTACTGTCTCTTTTCGCAAAATTGAAAGCCATCATGATCATTACATTTTAATTGGAGTATGGGTGAATTACGAAATATGCTACATACATCACATAGTGGTTAGCTGGTGTTCTAACATTGCCATATATTCTATAACTACCCGTCTAGTAGTCCATCTTCATTTCGCATCAGATCTCAATAGTGTATCTAACATTTAGAACTAACACTTCCTCCTAATCAACAAATTTCTTATCATTCACAGATCAATAGCCGATGGTCAATCCCAGCATAGCTTCTCTAATTCCCATCGAGGCTATCTAGGATCAGCTTTCCCATCGAATCTTGTCAATTCCCGCCCGGAATTGAGAACATCACGACAATCATTAGCCGCAGCATCCGAGCGTATGTCACGAGCATCATATGCTGGTTCCGTACACGGCGGTGGACCACAAAGTATAGCATCAAGTTCAAGAAGATCCCGGCCACGATCACGGTCTCGTGATCATTTAAATAGTGCACATCTTCATAATCATAGACCAGGAAGTCGGTAAGTAGATCAGTATGGAATAAGAAAAGAAGTACAAGCACTACTAAACAAGCCCAACGCCAAGGTGCAATCGAGTGTGATCTCTTGAGGCTTCACTGAAGGAAATAGAAAGACATGTCGTAGAATAAACACATATGTCAATGTGAGAAGTTTATATTAAACGCAAGAAGCATGTGTGATTATCATTACGATTTAGCGCCATCATTGCGTAGATTGTAGAGTTTTTGCTTAACATGATCGCAAACCATTATAACAACATTATTGTTACCTGTATCAGCGTCTAAACTAGATGCCTAACCAACTAATTAGGAATGGTTCTGCTTGCGTTATTTTCTAGCACTTTTCATTTCAAAATCATGCAATGTCATTTTTAACATAACTCTTTGATAGAAAGTCATCACAGTAAAGAAAGTTTTAGAGCTTATATGAATCCCATAGGGAATCTAACATTAGAATCCTAAGTTTAGGACGGTACGGAAGCGAAAGTTCATTTACCATCAATGCTTACAAGGGGAAAGGAAAATCGAAGGACAAAACGGACCAATAAAATGATATCAAACACTTGCCAACAACTGGATCATACCTCAAAAACAGTATTCCTTGCTGAATCCAATCAGTAATATGACATATAACCCACAGTAGATATGCTAAGGACCTTTCAAATTTAAGGAATCCTGAAAGACAGTAACGATGGTATCCTTGAAACCATACGGGCTCTATTCCCAAATGCAGTCCATTAATTCAAAAAGAATCACTGGCTAAGCCTCTCACTCTGGCTAAGACGGATCAGATGACTTAAGTCTACATTTCTCTGAATATCCTTTTATATAATAGTGCAATTTCCGACGAAGATGGTTCATTTTGATTTCTAAACTATTGGTTCACTTATATATAAACATGATTTTTACTGTAGATGTTTATGCTAGGGAATGAAATTCAAAAATATAAGTAATTTCTGGTAATATGGAGTAACTCCTTTCCTGTGATTTCGTCTGCAAAACGGTGTTTATTGAGACGGTCTACATACAGTGGCTCACAGCTTATTTCAACCAACACGTTTTCAAGTTTTTGAGAGGCTATAACTTTTAAACAAGAACACATATAAACAAAAATTAAACGTTGATTAGTAGATCTATATTTTAAGTATAAAAAAAAGAACATAATTTATTTTCATACATAATTTTTTAACAACTTGCATGCAAAAACCTCAAAATTGTTACGAAAATAATGTCACAGCTTATTTCAACCAGCTAACAATAAGAATACTTTCTTGTATATTTTTAACATTATATTTAAATTTTAATACTTAATATGGCATCCCTTCTTATCATATGCTGCCTTCATTCTTTTTGGCATCGATTCTACTAGCTTCAGACACGTTTGGGGGGTGATCTTCGCCCATTCCTCTAACAAAGCTTTTTAAATCAGTTTTGTTGGAAATTTGATGTTTGCGGATGTTTAGCTCCAAAGTTGACCACAAATTTTTAATCGCATTAAGATCCTGTGATTGGGCTGGAGGTTGCAATAGATGGGGGCATTTCAAAATGAGCCATGTCTGAACAAAACCTGACTTGTGTTTGGGGTCGTTATCTTGGTGAAAGTAAAAATCTGACTCTGTGTTAGACCCAAGTGTTCGGGCACTTTGTAGTAAATTTTCTTTTAATATATTGAGGTACATTGTTTTGTCCATGTTATCCTCTATGAATACCAAATTACCAACCCCGGCAGCCGACATACAACCCCAAACCATGATGCTTCCACCACCATGTTTCACGGTTGCCTTTAAATTCTTATTTTCCAACTCTTTATTTGGTTTACGCCAGAAATAGGTTTGTCCATCGGAGCCAAACATATTAAATTTTGACTCATCCGAAAATAAAACCTTGCCCCAGAAGCTCATATCTTTAGAAAGATGCTGTTTCGCGAAAGCAAAAGACACTGCTGATTTTTTTTTTTTTTCTTTTTTGGTAATGAAAGGTTTTTTGCAAGCAACACGGCCGTTGAAGTCGTGCTTTCGTAAAACTCGGCGAAAAGTTTCAGCACTACATGACTTACCCAACTCATGGTTAACCTCGATGGCCAATTTTGGTGCTGATAATTTTGGGTTTTCTTTAATTTTACGCACGATATAGCGCTCATCAGTTGGGTTGAAAATTTTGTTTGGTGCTTTTCTCCCTTTATCATGTACTTGATTCTCGTGTATGAAACGCGATATTATGCTCTGCACTGTCCCGTCGCTCAAATTTACCATTTCTGCTATTTTCCGCCGAGAATTGCCATTTTCAAAATGGTGGAGGACCAATTTACGCTGCTCAATAGTGGTACGTCGTCCCATTATTAAAAAGATTTTTTCTCTTGAAAACGATTGATGAAATTAAACTCAAACCACTTTAACAAATTACCGAAAAGATAGAGAAAAACGATAGGAGAAAAAAAACAACGCAATTTTATTCAATAAGCGATCTCTAATGCTCGATAAACACTGTGGTTGAAATAAGCTGTGAGCAAAATTATTGATGACAAATTCTTTTTCCTTTCCTTACTACAGGAGAACAAATATTTTTCGAATTTGTCTTTCACTCCTTCAATTTATGTTTCTTTATACCTGCTTTGTTTATACCTGCCTTTGTTTACAATTTAAACCTTCTCAAAATCTGAAAACAGTGTTGGTTGAAATAAGCTGTGAGCCACTGTATCATAACCAGCATGTTCCTTGAAGAACAAAACGAGTCAAAGGAAACCATTTCAGCGAGCTCCAGTGCAAGTCTTCCAGCATGTCAAGGCAGGCTTCAACTAAAATACACTGGACACTCGATTATCCGAACAATAATTATCCAAATATTCGATTATGCGGATCCTTCTTCATGGCTCTAATGAAAAGCAATGATTTGACCGCGCAACGAGACATGTTACGACGTTTTTATTGCCGCCTTTGTATGGACTTCCGCTCTCATTTCTTCGCGCGAAAGTGTTTGTTATTGTTTCATTATATTCGATAGCGTTCAACAGAAAGGTTGCATTTTTTTAACTTCTTGTTTATGTATTGCATAAGAAATCTATAATTTCTAAGTGATAAAGACTAGTGTTATCTCTTACTGACAAAATGAAGATAATTGAAAGGATAAAATATGTTGAATCTAGCAATAAATTGTGCCAAATGCTTAGTGTAGAAACTTGCACGGTGCCAGTTATCAAAAAGGATTCTGATATTACATTGAAATTAACGAGCGCACTTGAGAACGAGATAACAGCTTGCAAATTCAGGAGCACGCAATTCTTACGTTAATATTACAAAGGAGAGCATGCGGGCAGCTCATATCTGGACCCATTTTATGTCAAAAAGCATTGGATTTTAAACAAAAACTTGGTGGTGATACTTCTTTTAATTAGAGCTGTGGATGGATAGCAACTTCAAACCTAGACATGGAATTCGCGAATTGGAGATTCAAGGCAAAAACTGCCTGCTAGCAGTGCTGCAGCCACCACATTTGCAAACGAATTAATAACATTTCTAAATGAAGATGAATACGATTTAGATTTTGTATACAATACCGGCGAATCAGGTCTTAATTGGAAACCTCTACCAAGCAGATTAGCAGCATTGCGTCCTGAAAATGCAGTACCGGGACATCAGGTACGATAGTCATGATTTTCGCGAACGTTAAAGGAACACATCGATTGCAACTGTTACTTATTGGGAAATCAACAAATCGAGCTGTTTCAAAAATGTCAAAGTGTCCTTAACTTACGCTAACCAACCAAAAACATGGACAAACACAGACATTTTTCTTAATTGGTATGAAACAACATTTATTCCTAAGGTGAAGAAATTTCTGAAGGACATTGGTAAAGACGGCCATATTATGTTGGTAAATAATGCACCTGCGCACTTACCTATCCGGATTACCCGGATTTTTGATCATATGGAATACACGTTTTATTATATGGTTCGGATAATCGGGATGTGAGCGAGGCCACCCTCTTTCCCCACCCCTAATATAAATCATTCTATGCAAATGATCAAACAAGCTTTCAAATTTAAAAAAAAATTTCCAAATTTAGAAAATCATAAAAGAAACATCCAATGCCTAGGACCTTTAACTATAGACTCTCGTCTATTATCGTCTGTCGTGCACAGAATACATACACAGGACTTGACACTGTTTTATTGAGTGAATTTTGATTAGTCGAAACTCGTCTTTTCTTTTGTTTTGTCTACGTAAGTGCTTCGATGGTATTCCATTTTCGCTTGGTTTCTTTCAACCATCCATTGGTCTCAAATTTGTCCTTATTAAATCCAGGAAGTTTAATATCGAAAACAAAGTTTCATCCAATATACAAACAGATTACAGGACCGGCCTGACATTGTACTGGTTCTATTTTCGATGGGGCGCTGCTGACCAAGCAAAAAAGGTTTCATTCTCTTCCCAAAATTATAGATCACAAAAAAATCTAGCACTTCATGCTTTAAGAATTTCGACATTGAAAACGATACGCGCAATAAGACCTTCTGCAAAACATACCGCGATTCTTGCACTGAAAACTTTTGACAGTCAATCTAAGGCAATAATAAACATTCATCCTCTGTTCCTCTGTTCGATTCCAAAAAACAGAGTTTCAAAAAATTTAGGATATTCAAGGATGCTTCAACACATAAGACATTGATAAGGATGTATGGCACAATAAGGCTGTTTACAAGTATATACGCGAAAAATGTTGACAGTCGCCCTAAGCCAATAACAAACATTCATCCTCTGTTAGGAATTCTAAGGCTCTAAGCCACGAAAGGCACAAAATACATCCAAACAACAAGAAAATTGCTGGTTAACTCAAAAACTTGACTATAATTGCTAGCAAACAATAATTTAAGCAGATATGCTCATCGGCAAAAATTATTAGTAACATGCAAATGAAAAGCTTAAACGTCAAAAATTATTTCAAAAAATTTTACTTTGCAGGTTTTTGGTAGAAATTTATTTTCAAGATTCAAAAGAAAACTATTTAGTGTTTTTCTCTAGATTTTTGGGAATACTTGTTTTCAGGACACTTTTGGTAACGCATCTATAAAATGGATGACAGAGCCACATGCTGAGCCTCGACCCGTAAAATTGCAGCTAGATTTAGAGTGTAGGCGTTCACTCAAAACTTTCGGTAACGGAAATAATCTGAAACCAATATGAACTCCTTGAAACCGATATAAATATAGGGCTTAAAGCAGAACTTCAGCTAGTCACAACTTATACAGCTGGTCAAAGAGGGCATTGCAAAGCTGCCGGTTTCCAGATCCTGCAAAGGGAATCTAACAAATTGGACTGGAAGTTCTCACAGCTGGCAACAACAGCAAAGATGACAGAAGACATTGGCCCTTTCCAGTCTCAATGTAACAAAAGCAGAACCAACAAACTCCTAGTAAAACACATAAATGGGGAATGAAGTCTAGTGGCTTTGCTTGCAGCCCTAAACTTCCCAAGTGACATGTTAAAAAAATGCAAATTCGAACAGTTGGCACTTGCCATGCTTACTGTAAAAAACGAAAAAAAACTTCAGGTAACCTCGTCTAGATTTTTTAAACCCTTCGTAAGCACAAACCAGCGATAAAACTTCGTGGAAACTCCTCACCTAACGGGATTCAATCTAAATAACTAGAACATGTTTGGGTTTGGCCCAATTTCTCTTATTATTGCTTTTAACAAGGATATCTCTCTGAAAACTTTCGTATAAAACCGCAGCAAACAAATAAATCAACTATGCTATCTACTATCTGTCAACCAGGAGTCGCTTTGAAGTGTTTTTACTTTTTGTCCTGGCACTATGATCCAGGCTTAACTCAAATGCTTCTAAAATTGTTGGGGTGGTATCACGTAGTAGCCGTATGTGACTACGGATTAAAGCGATTTCTTTGGCGACTGTTGGGGTTACAAAATGGACTCTAAAATTGAACTATGATTACCACAACTGGAGGACGGTAAAATTAGTCGCTAACGTCTGATGTTACCAACTGAGCGCTCACAAAAGGATATTTAAAAGGTTGTATCGGTACTCATGACTACAATTTTCAAGTTTCTGTCCATTTGACAGATGATTATATTAACCGATGAACGGTAAAAAATACCTTTCATCGCTCTAGGTGAAGTAGCAGTCCCGCGAAAAAATTAGCTTACGGTTTTCCCTCAAGAATGTACCCACCTATTATTTGACGTTTATCACTTACTTTATTTATCAAAAAATATATCTTAACTATATTGTGTTCTTTGTCAACCGGGGCATGTTGTGCTGCTCGCAAGCCGCATTTTATTTGCTCGTTCTAAATTGTCTAGGTATGTGTTTTTTCCCTGTTTTTCCAGTGTTCATCCTTTAAGACATTGAGCCTTTTATTACAGGCATGCAAGAACGCGTGTAGGGTTGTAAGAAGTTATTTCGGAGGACGATCCATAGGTGTATTCGGTTATTGAAGTCGGTTTTGTTGGATGGTCAGGTTTCGTGTGCATATATCATGCTCCATTTTTCCTATGGATATCATGTCACAATCCATGTATGTAAGGTTAAATATACCGTTGTTTTCGTATGTAGCAGTTATGTCATGTTTTAGTGTCAGTCCGTTTTCAATGCTGTTTTTGGTTTGGTTTGTTTTTGTCGGTTTTATACTCCAAATAAGTTTGTCTCCATATGATGGTGAGGTAAATGCTGCTGAGCACTCCATTTGTCTCGTGTTAATAAATTCAAGTTTTTGGTGAATACTATTCAAGTGGTTGGTCCATATTTGCTATTGATTCTGTTAATGTAAAGCAGTCGTCCACATATCGTCTGTAGTATACAAAATTGATTTTTTCTACTATTCATGGTATGTGGACCCCGTCTATTACTTGATGGGAACGCCTCTGACATGACAAGGGATATGAAATGTCTCATATCTAGTTCGTCTTCCGTAATGTATTTATTGGTGTCATACATGAAGTATTTAGTTTTGTTTCGTTGGTCTGCCATTATAAGGTCCAGCAGTTCTTGTATGTACTTCGATTGTTGTCTAATGTCAATTTGTCCTTTACGAGACCCAAAGGAAGGTTTTGTGGACTTTTGGTAGTATTATAAGGAGTGGGATTAAAGGGTTGAGATCCACAAAATTTGTGTTTTGGGTGAAAGTCCAGCAGGGCTCAATTGATTATATCTCGAATAGTCGTTTGGCATTTTAGTACGTAGGTAGGTGGTAGGTACGATCTTTGTTAGTTATAGTGTACCCGTTGGCGATGATGGAAACCTTTGTCTTTTGCTTGTTGTCTGCAGTCTTCATTATTTTTTGTTGTACGTCCCTCGTTCGTTTTGGCTACTGTCACCTGGTTGTCGAATATCTTCTTCTCTTGACCCTCAGTGTGTATGTGGTTTTTTTTTGTTTTGTTTTATTCTGGTTTAGTCTGTTTAATATTGTGTGCCACGCGTGTAGCTATTGTTCTTTCAGTAACATGTTGACGCCTTTTTCTGCGTGTTTAGCAGATTGCCTTATGCCCTTGTTACACTTCGTGTTGCGTAGGCTATTGCTTGACTTTTATGTCTAGCAATATTATTTCTCCGTATGTTTGTTTCGCGATTTTGTGTTTTGTTCCTGAATTCAATTTTTTCTGATTCTATGTTTTTTTCTACATTATTCGATTTTTACTGTTTTTATAATGATATTGTTTTTTGTTTTAATGGTTCTGTTTTTGTAATTTTAACTATCAATTTATCATCTTATCTTTAACTTCGTCGAGCTACGTTGGACAAGCTAAGGAAAAGGCTATACTGAACGACTGTAAGGACAAAGAAACAGCGTCTTCGTCCTTACACATTTTACTCAAAGAGATTATGAGTAAACCATATAATGAATTATTGGAGATCTATTTGTATTGTTATAATAAAACTTTTCTTTAATTTGCGGCAGACCTTGATGGGTCTATTTTCCACTAAAAAAGGGCAAACACAAAAAAAATCAAAAATTAATGTAATTCAGATTGCAATTTAGTCATTTTTAAATGCTTTAATTAATTTAATTTCATTTGATTTTCGATCATTCTTTAAATATTCTTCTAAAACTATTCTGAACTAAAATAAATTTCGTAAGAAAGTTGTTATTCGATATTCAAAATGGTGTAATTTGTTATGTTCACTCTTTCTCTGTTTTCTCCAAATCTAGATACTCAACGGCCGGCTCAACACATACCCTAAATAATTATTGTGACACATCTGATAATTGGACCGATCATGATATGGACATTTATATGGCACGAAATGCAACAACACGCAATGGATTGGTGCCATTATGAGGACAACTTATTATTTCTTGATATTTTGACGTTATACTAAATCTAGATGAGGTTTTCTGACAACGATGGATCAACATACGCTCAATTATTGACCATTTCATATGGAATGTCTATGATGAGCGTATGTTAACAACAATGATGATAGATCGTCGTCAATTATATGAAATGGAATTGATAAGTAGTAGCCGTAATATGAATATGTTTTCAAGTAGTAGTGGTAGCTATAATAATTATAATAATACAATGTTTAGCTGTAATTGTCAAGGCAGCAACGAAATTAGTAGTAATAGAGATTTTAATTTGAACGATATGAATATGTATTATTACAATTATCCAACTTATGATAGTGTAAGGCTACGACAACTATTGAATCATAGTGAATTGATGAACAATTATAGCAATAGTAGTATCGCTGCAATTAACCATAATATCAATGATAGTTTCATGTAAAAATTTTACGAAATTTCATGCGATTGGTGCATAACACACACATTGAAAAATCAAACAACTCAAAATGCATAAAAAATGGCAGCAAAAGATTTTCTCATAGACACAAAACTCATCTTTCAATCATAGAACACGCAAACTATAAAATTTATCTAAAAAAAGGACCAAAGGCTTAAACTACTATCGTATTCGTTTTACCCTTCAGTTGACAATGAAAATCCTCTTCCAAGAAAAACCTATGATCGAAAGATGACTGATTCTCTTGGAACATATCATCACTGTAGGCAATAAGCTCTATATATATAAAATAATAATAACTCAACACTAAGAAACCTAAGTTAACTCAACGGAAGTAGTATCTAGCAACAATAAATTCGGTGTCTACTACTTATGAATCTAAGCTACATTTCAAATCTAATGCTATAATCTTATAAAACATTCCACAGTAACCAGAATTATTATTCTAAGCAAAAGTTAACACACACACAAATACTCTCTCATCAATGACTATTGCAAAATTATTAACAAAGGCATAAGAAATAGGCCCAAAGATTTAAAATTTAATACCTAGTGCACACGATTGAAATTCTGTTGAACACGTTTCAACCACAAGATTCCTGCAATGTCTTTTTCCTTTACGATTGGGAAAAAGACTATTGCTCGAAATGATTAGGGTCCTTTTTTGTTTTTCATAGATGGGTGTATTAGTCAAGTTAACAAAGGAGCAATTGGTAGAATCTAAATGGGGAATTTCATGATAATACTAGATATATATAGAAAAACACATAAATGTTAACATTTTTTACGAATACATTTATATGAAAACATATGTTATATTTTCTAAGAACACACAATACAAAGATGTAGACAATTAAATAAATGTAAAAAAAAATTAAGTTATTTTTTACTTTGGTTCTTTTTAGTTCGATTTTAAGTTATTTTTATTCATATGTAAAGGATGTTTTTAAGAGGTATAGAACTATAAGTTGGCAACACTTTCTAATGCTAGGTATGATGTGACAGCTGTCATGCGTGCTATGAGTGGTTTGGTTTGCCATTTTTTCATGAATATGAACAAAACTTCTGCAACCACCATCGCGAACTTCGTCAATTGTATCGCCCACATAATCTTCCATCAGAATAATTCATTCAATTACCCACGGATCGTTTCCGCATCCATCTAGATATTGTACAGTGTATAATAGTACCATAGCAACTGTTGAGCGCAGTAGTATCGTTGAAAACCCAAGTGTGTCCATTCAACATCGTTTAATCAACTATGTAACCGGTGCTAATCCCCATTTAGTAAGATTTTACGGAAGCATCTTGGATTGAGCGATAACAAAACTCTATCCGTGCAGTTAATAAAGCAGAACGACCACCAAGGACGGCGTAGATTCCGAGTATGGACCCAAAAACTAATTGCTGCTGATTTCGAATTTCATTAGAATATTTTGTTCAGCGATGAGGATCATTTCTGGTTGAATGGCTACATCAATAATAAAACTGCCGCAGTTAGAGTGATGACCAACCACAGCCGGTTGTCCAAACACAGTTACTCGGGAGAAAGTAACTGTTTCGTGTGCTCTATGGGCCGGTGGAAATATTGAACCATATGTCTTCAAAAATGCTGCTGGGAATAACATTACAATCAATGGCGACCGCTATAGAGCTATGATCAATGACTTTCTCGTTCCGTAACTGACTCGCCGTCATGAAAAAAATCTCTCGTTTTAACAGGAACGCGCGACATTGCATACAGCCCGTTTAACCATTGACTTTTCGAATGAAGCATTTGAGTATCGCACAATTTCTCGCTTTGAATCCATGAGCTGGCTTGCAAGATCTCGTGATTTGACACCACTGGAGTCATTCTTGTGGGGATACTTAAAATCTTTCGTCTACGCCAATCCCGAAACAATATTTGAAAGACAACATTCACTGGCAAGATACGACTCTAATAATTAGTAAGAGCACTCGAAAATTGGGTCATTCCTTTGTACTTTCTCCGCATAAGTTGAAATGCCCGAAATCATATTCAGATAAAAATGGCAAATAATTATCTTACAATAAAACAATTTTATGGCAATGAAAACAATTTATTTATGTTCGATTTGATTTCAAAGTTCTATAGCGTTCAAAACACCCTTTACTACTTATTTTAAATTTATATTTTTGAGTGAAACACATTATTGCGAAGGACATAACAAAACGACTTCAACAGTGGATGAATTTAAGAAAAATTACTTTAATTTTATTTGAATTATTCTTTACTTTTCTTACACTTTTGATTTTTTCAGTTCCTAATGCACTTAAAAGGTTGAACGTTTCCGTGTTGGCTTTAAAAGGCTCAACTAGCAAAATTAAGAATGCTTCGTACGCACGCTGCGATAGCTATAGAATGGGTTACAGCTGGCCAAAGCCACTCGATTTTTATCAAGATTAAAAAACACCTTCCAAAGCCTGTCATATTATTTTTGATTAGTCCTGACTAGTGCAAAAGGCATACTGGAGCATCAGAAAGGGTCGGGCATGAAAGGATCTTCTTGTCTTCTTCGTTGATCTTATTAAGAGTTTGTTCGAAACAACACCTTTATTCCGTTATTTCTGTGGGGGCAGATTAACCTGTTCAATCATGTTGTGTAGACTTTTCACTTTGCTGTCTTATTTGGCTGATGTTAGGGTATCTGGAATTGTCTTTATTCTGTAAGTTTTTTGGGTTTGACAAGGTACTGTTCTTGTGGTAATTCATTGTGCCGAAACGTTTTAGACCCTTGACCTCTACGGGTTTTTCTACTGCCTCTATTTTAACGTCTCTGTTTGACTCTGGTGTACCATGAAGCTCCCAAGACTTTTTTTATCACTCGATTTTGAAAGCAGTGCTGTGACCGGGTTGGTTTTAATCTTCAATCTGCGAAAATATTTCAACATAGTGTTCTTTCAGACTTGTAATTTTCACGTCATGATGTTCGCTTGCTGATCTTTAGTGAAGTTACAAGTGTCATCAACGTGTAGTGATATTTTCACTGCTGGGGGGTAGGTTTGGAAGTTCTGCAGTGTATTTATTATAGAGGACCGGTGAAACGGGTGATCCTTGTGGGCCTCCAGCTCCAATGGGTCGCAAGGTTGATAGGTGGTTGCCGATTTCGGAAAGAAATGTTCATTTTTCTAATAAAAAGCCAAGAATGAGCTGCAGCTGCAGTGAACTTTAGTGGCAAGTTTAGTTAATGCATTTTTAAAATTAGTCTGCACGCCAGACTTTATCCAAGCCCTTTGATATGTCAAACAGTCAGCCCTGCTGACTTTCTGCACTCTAGACCTGTTCTTATGTGTTGAACAACCCTTACTAGTTGGCGTTCAGTAAAGTGATTGTGATATGGCAATATCTAAAGCGTGACCTTGTGTGACCGTAAGGAGTTGATGGGGATATATAAGCTTAATTGTTTTGCTGTGATGCATTTGTGTAGTCCGATCCCAGCTTGGCTTCTAGATCCACAGAGGCTTTGTGTAGCGTCAACGTCTCCGGCTTTGAATGAACAATGGATTAGACCAGCGAAGGATATAAGTGAAAACATTGCTGCCTTACTCTTTTGACAAGAAATCTTTCAAAGCACTCTAGATCCGCATTTTGGTTCTTACTAGGAAGGTTTGATAATTTATCGTTAGTAACTTTCGACAGTATTTTACCTCTGTTTGTTCTCTGAAAGCTATTCAAATGACCAGAATTAAATGCAACGCATCGAGTATTCTCTGAGACTTGTGTTTATATCAACTACGTCCTTTATTCTGATTCGTCGTAGGATAAAGGTTATTTAGTGTAGGCAGATTAAAAGAAATTATTTGATCCAAGAGAATACATGGTAAATAGAAGTGATTTAATGGAATCGAACAGCGTACACTGTAGGCAGGTTTTGCACTTCAAAGGTGTAAAGAAACCGAAATGACATTTTTCAGTGGTGATTTCTCAGCCCGTGTCATTTCCACGTCAACGCCGGAAAAAATGCAATGTTGGACCTTATTCAAAGCGAGCGACCCATGTCAAAGGTTGTCACAAGGCTCAACACTAATCAGTCAACATCACAAAATAACTGAACCAGCCTGAAGTCACAGAAAATGTTCGAAATGTGTACCATAAATGGGTACCACATGAGTTGCCTATGTGGAGCGGGTTGAATCGATTTTCGACTACCTTTCCTGCCAAGAACACAAATCCATAGAAAGATTTATAAAGTTATTGACGGGAGATAAGATACGGTCAGTTCAGAACAACATTCACAGGTAATACCATGGTCCTCGCCTGGAGAATAATCCAAAACAGTTGCAAACTCTGATTAACATCCGAAAAAAATCTGCTCAGCATTTAGTTGGATTAAGAACACAAAGGTTATTACGAATTTTTGCCTATGAAAAAAACCTTTCACTCACCGAAGCATTAGCAGAAGAACTTTCATAAATTAAGAATTGCAGGCTTTTCAGGACATGTCCGAACCCTACACTTTTCTATAAACGAAAATAAAGCTATAAAACTTCAGCTCAGAAGACATATAACAACGAATCGTGTCTTGCACTGTCATACCAGCAACTTCTCCTGTCTCTTTGGAGACATCAAAATTACAATAGTTTCAAGCTGAGGTCGTCAAAGATGACCTAAATAAGGTTTTCCACAATAAAGAAGAGTACTTCACGCTCTTGCTAGCACGATGGCATAAACTTATTACAATAAACAGATCATATGCAATAGATTGTATGAATTTCAGATAATAACAATGTTTTCTTCATTTTTAGCGAAAATACCCAAGGAACTTATTTGACAGCCCATTCTCCACCAAATGACCCTCCCATATTGCTTCTATGACGGCCACCAACACGTTATAGTATTTAAATTTTGGAGCCTTTTCAAGAAGGGGACAGCGAAAGAACTTGGCGAAAAAATAGACCAGATCTATAGAATATTCTGTGATCTATAGAATATTTTGACAGCTTTTCGTGATCTCTTGATTTGTTATCCCTTATGTATCATGCGTGGGTAGGACGCCGCCGTTTGAATCAATTATTCACATCATATTACATACTTCTTAAATTTTTCATCGTTTACGTCATTTTAACCTCTAGAATTAGTTCAAACGTCTGAACTAGTTCGATGTTCTTCCAGGCGTAGTACTAGCCTGCATTAGTCACTCACTGTTCCAAGTGACCCACCATTAGAATTTTCACGGCATCACCAAAAAAAAGAGCGACATAAATGTGCGTGCTAATGCTGCAGCTTGGAATTTCTTCCTCCTTAGAGTTGATGAAAACGTTCCGTTATATTATATAAGACTGCAAGTTGTTTTTTCGTCCCAGAATCAAAGTTAGACGAGAAAATAAGTCTAAGTCTCTTTCAGCCTTTTAAACTTTTTGTAAATCTTTCTGGATGCTTTGATACTGTTAAAAATATGCATCTAAACAATAAAATAATTTTTTTTTATTTTGACATTTATGACATTCTACTGGGGACGCCGAAAATTAAATGTTGCTCATACGAAGTTTATCGTTACAGAAGTTTTGTAAGCCGCCATATGAAATATTTTTGACATCAACTAAATGTTTTCTGGTAACACTTTGGCCACGCTTTCCTGATAGTCGATTATCTTTACATTTTCTCCGGGGTAGAACGCGCACGAACGGCTTTTAGGCCTTACTGTGATTTTCACTGGCCTCATTAAGAGCTAATTTTACGACTAGGTAAAAATTGAGAGAAATTGGCAAGAAAGATGTGGTATGTAGTCTAGCATTGTCATAGTGGAAAACATCACCTCTTCTGTTCATCAATTCTAATCGCTTTTGTAGAACTACCTGTACTACCTAAACTGTAACCTTACTAAGTGAACACAGTGATCTTTAAATCGTTGATTTAACAAGATTACACGAGCTTATAGTACACGATTCTTTTATAGTCCATCAAACCCATAGCATCAGTAATTTTGGGATGATTCTCCTCTTTCTTTTTCTTTCTTCCTTTCGCTTTCACTACGATCTCTTTCGGCCTTTACCGTCGTACTTTATCCATCATTATTCACTTTACCTCAAAAACTAACCTGAAAATGTCAGCTGTCAAATTAATTTAAAAGTAACCAGTTTCGATATAAGTTAATACGACTGGTGTTACCAGAGGTAGTCGAACTTGAAGCAACTGTGAAAATCTGTGGGAAATTTTTGCGCCAATGAAATGCTCCGATATCGATTGAAAAAAACAATTCTTCCGTAACAGATTTCGTGATGTTTTTTTCCTATTAATTAACCATGTCCTTTATACAATGATTAACAAATTTTAACAATGAAACTAAAACTTTCATTATCACCATATGAAACAAGTTGTTTCCGCTGCATTTATATACGTCAAATAAATCTATTGCATAACCTTTATTATATCCTTAATCACACAAGATATGTATGCAAGAAAATATTCAAAGACTCCAAAGGATCACGTAATCGCCAAACCATATCGTAGACATTGCACGTTGAGAAAACCAGAGAATGTGGCCAAGTTAAGATATATGCATCGTTACACTCAGGGCCATTATCATTATTATCATACACATATGGAAGTCTCATAACAGAAAACAGGAAGAAATATGCTGCCCTTAAAAAGGAAATATCAATAAAATTCACTTAGTGTTTCTGAAACTTTTTCAGTCCGCAAAGAACACAAAAAGTGAATTTTGTTGTGAAGCATGTCCAGATGTGAAAATTATGTGTTCGTTCCTTTTTTCGCTTTGATTATTTTGTGGAAAGGCAAAACTTTGTTTCACAGCTCGTGACTTAATTTTAATTTTGCATAAGTGTATTTAATATATTTTCAATTTGTAGGTGAGAGTGTTTTGTAAATATTTAGTTTTATACTTTTCATCTTCTGCAAGTTTCTTGAGATTTAAATAAATTTATAACAGGATTTAGTGAATATTTTTAATAACTTGCTAGTGAGTTTGTAATATAAACATGCAGCTATAGAGTTGAGTCAGCTGAATCAATCATTTTTTAACAGAATAAAACTAGTAAATAAATATTAAAAAAGTTAATAATTGCAAAAAGGACTAACCAGAAAATTTTGTTCCGCCTTTTCTTTAAAAAAAAGGGAGAATAGTATAGGATTCATTTAAAGATACTACAATTAGCACATTTTCCGCTTTTAAATTTTTCATTTTATTGGCAGTAAGTTTTAAAGGATCTTTATGAACATCCTTTTTTTTTAAATTCCACCATTAACTTTGCTCAAAAAATTATCCATTTGACGATACAAACTTCAGCCAAGAATTCGGTCTTTTCTGAATTGCTCCGTTTTATTTTTTTTCATTTTTGAAATATATCGAGCCTGAAGTGAAGTATTCTCCAGACAAGTTACTTTATATCAAACGGAAGAGGCAATTGTCAAATAGGGCAAGGCCATGTAATGTAAACAAGACGGTTAAGAAGAATCTCCAATTTGCAATTTTCTAAATGTTTCTCCCTCAAATGCGAATAATTTAGTCAAGGGCTATCGAAATACATTTTCATTGCTGTCCAAACTTCACAAAGGACCTTCTCCGGCTAGGACTGTCATATTCAATTGTCCACCGTTGATAATTTTCCGGTATTTATATTGATTCTCTTTTAATTTCATTTAAGTAGCGTATCAAACACAGTGAAACACCTTTCGACACATTTTCTCATCAACTCATACAGAATACAGCTTCGGAACTAAAATGTTTCCCCAATAAGTATTATATGACTTTGACAGCTTACAACGGTCACTTCAGGGTTAAAATATTTGACAGCTGTAATCAGTTACCGTCAGCAAGGCTTTTGATTTGATCATTTCCACGAATCAAAAAGTGTTGTTCCTACCCAAACGGCCCCGTGCGTGCAAAAATTGTCCTTATTCCACTCTATTTTTGCTCGTAGGTCTATGTCTCTGTCTTTTTCTCTTTATGATATTCAGCAACATAAATGCGCATAGTATAGAGCATAGTTGCATAGAGCTCAAAGTGGTACATAGTGCTCAAAGTGAAGAGGATATAACCACTGCTGAAGTAAGGGTTGCAAAACAGGTAAATAAGGGGCCCCTAGCGAACCATCTGAAGTTTCACAGAAGAAGATGGCTGTTATAGATGATATTCTCCTTCTTATCAGAGGAATCAAAGCTGACATACATTGAGCGTTGAAAACCATCTTCAATCATGTTAATGATCTTCAAAGAAGGCTCCTTGTGACTTAACAAATTTATGATAGCAGTACTGTTGTTGTTGCAAGCATTTTGGGGAAGCCTCTTCCGGGTTGAAGTTTTACCCTGCTGTCACCGAAGCTATTACGTTCTCTTTTGTTTGAAGTCCTTTTTCTTTAAGTGACTCCTAGAGGCGAAACTCAAAGCGAAACATATAAAGAGAATATGGAGCCTGTTGAATTAAAGAAGTTTGGGTTTTCGCAAAACAGTTTGAATTGATTGCGGGGAATGAGCAATCTTTCCGGTTGTTCATAGCTCCAGTCTGACATAATATGTCATACAGCATCATATAAGGGACTTCTGATACTCCTCTTGTTCCCCTTTGTGATTGTTTTACTCTACTCCTACTCGTAATTTAAAGAAACCTTTAATTTAAAGAAGTCCTTTTGCTGTAACAACAGAGGCTTGGTTTTTGGAGCGTAAAGGACGATATGTTACGAGTAATTATTGTATTCATGATACCGGGATCACTGACTCTGGAGTCCAAATGAACTCCACTGAACACTTAACCTTCAACACGAAGTAAATTTCGCTCCGCCACCAGCATATCTGCCACCAATTTCACGGTCGCCTTTTTCATGGTCTAATACTCAGTCACAATTCTGAGCCTACATTTTGAAACAAGCATTTGCTGAATAACTACTGATATTTAGTTCTTTTACTCTTTATCCAAACGACGGTCACTCATCACGAAAACATTTACTGTAGCGATTATCTGATAATTTCTTCAAGCTGACTGCTGCATGGTTGCAACTGGTTGTGACACTCCCAAATCTGTTTTAAGCCAACTAGGTTGTCTCTTTTTAATCTTCTGGATAGTTTCTACCTATCTGTCACTCAATTTTTTGAAAAATTTGATGCAGTTGCACTGCTCCAGTCGCTTCGTCATTTTCATTGTATTACACACCAACTCATTCAAATACTAATTGACAGCAACAAACATAATTGATATTTCATATTTCATGACATAGTTGTCTATTTCCAATGAGCTTAATTAAAACACAGAAGGTTTACACCGAAAAATTAAATTCGGATACGTTTTTAACAGATCTCATATATCCATTTCGGATTGTTCCCAGGAAATGACACTTCCCAGGTTGACCGCCTGGCCATACTTTGGCCTGGCTAAACTTCCTTTTAAACTGGCTAAAATGGCTAAAACTTCCTCCTTAACTATTTCATCGCTCGAAAACTTCTCCCTCACAAGTTCTTTTATAAGCGTTCAGTAAAGATTATTATCACTGAGTGTCAGATCCGGACGGTAGGCTGAGGGATGCAAATATCGAAGCTCCCTTTGTGTAGGGGGTGTAGCTCCCGCAGTTTCGAACAGGGGAGTTGTTGTGTAAAATGACACCTTTAGTCAATTAACTTCTTCGTGTTTCTTTGATACTATCCTTCGACCTCTCTATGATTGACACGTAGTATTCTATTCTACGATACGCCTTTATTTTTGTAATCTCTGCACTCAGCAGGATTTGTTCCCAAAATACTATCACCATGATTTTGTAAGCCAACTGTGAAGGTAAAGATGGTAATTTGAACTTTTTATGCCATTGGATAGTCTTGTTTGCACTTAGGATGATGAACGTAAGTTTCTTCTTTAGTAACAATTCGATTATATAGTCCATGCTTGTCTTGACTGCTGAGGTCTAAGAATGCGCGAGGACACTCTATTTTGTATTGTTTCTGAGGCGGCGTGAGCGTTTTTGGCACGCATCTAACGCTAACACTTATCATGCCAAGGGAATCGTGAAAAATTTTAAAAATGGTCGTTTCCGATACTCCCACAATTTTTCCAAGCTAGTTTTTCTTTGGTCTATCTTCTTCCAATATCAATTTTTCGACTTTTTGTATCATTTCCAGAGTATTTACTTCGATCATGAATCAACAGACGTCAGCACCGTGGATCGCTTGCAAGTGTGTTGCCATTGTCTTGTTTTAAGAGACTGTGCCGCAAATCATGGTTTAACTCGGACAAGAGTCCCCAAAAACGGGCACCATCTCTTCCAGTACAGTTTCAACCGACTTTCCTTGTTTGGGAAGGTACATAATGACGACGCTGTTTTCGATTTTTCAATAATTCACACTTACTTGCATATATAGATGTTTGATCAACGAAAGTTCAAGGATTACTGATTCGACGGAGATCAAACTGGCTACATATACTGATAGTGATTTACTTAACATGTTATCACTGATTTGAACACGTTAATTATATTTATTATGGCCTACCCCTCCATTCTGCAAATTTTAAAACGCACCCTCATAAGATAATATTGGATAATATTATTAGATAATATAAGATAATATCATTCACGCATTAGAACTCATTTCAAATTTTGACGGACACTGACTTTATTTCGATAAAAAACATTTAAATTGCATCTGAATCGCTTCCAAGAATTAATTGAATTTTGCTTCGCGGAACAGCTACCGAAAGACGCTAAGCTAAATATACAATAAAAATAAAATAGTATCCAATGACATCGGGAATTGTAAGTGAAGTATAAATTGCTCGATTATTAGAAAATTAGATCGATACAAAAGGGAATTGAATTATTTATTTTGAACAAAAAATAAATATACGAACAGGAGCATCTTTTCAAATAACAACGGACATTCTCTGAAGCTTCGCGTTTTTCGATTATTTTTCGCTGCTAGTTCAAGTCAAATCCTCCAGTGATTCATTTTTCTTTTCCATATCAGAGTTACAATGGCTTCACATGTTAGATTTAAGTTTATCCTTGGGTTTAAAAGGGATTCAATATAAATTTAAAATCTCGAATCGTTTTGGAACGGCCTCTGCGAATATCTGAAACGAATTTAGTGTTTTCCTGATACACAAGAACATTTGATTTAATTCAATTGTTTTGAATTGACCTAAACCCTATAGCCAAAATATTGGGGCTCATAAGCTTAGTTTTGATTTCTATTGGGAATGAAGTTTTTAAATGGGAATGTTAGGTTCCCGTTCGAAACTCACTTTTCGCTGATAATAAGGTTTTGTTTTACAGAAATCAAAATCAAAATGAAACTATGAGCTTATCATAGCTCATAACTTATAGGCTGGTTAGTGAGTCATGATATTTACTGGGAACGACTCATTTTCGCTCCTTTGCCGTTCTGTGGATGGAATTTCTAAGTATTTATTGAACGAATCTCTTTTATATGGAAATCAGCATCAGAATTTTGTTTTCTGACTTTTACTTATAATTTTATGACACAAAATGGTATACGAAGGCGATCCGATAAATACTCAGTCTCACTGCCCGATGGTGCCACTATCGGAAGAGAAATACACTATAGTATAGTATCTTCCTGTAGACGGCTTCTGACGAAATTTTAGCCGGATCGTACTAGTAGTTCTGGCGTGTGAAAACAAGCGTGTCCATTGATTTGAAAAATAAATGAAAAAGGAGCAATATCGGTCGTTGATTCGATTCTTGTTTTTTGGAAGGGAGTGAAATCAGAGAGAAATCGCAGTTAAATCAAAAATCGCTTGGGTGCAGTTTATGGGGACGCTTCTGCTTCGGTGGCGACAGTTGGAAATCGGTTCACCGAATTTCAACGCGGTCGCACGTCAGTTTTTGATAAGCCGCACTCACGTGCCTCGAGAAACACAACCACGGTGGATCACGTGACGAAAATCTACGACCTCGTTTTATTAGACCGCCGATTGATGGTGTGCAAGCTGGTGGTGGTGGTTAGCTGAGATTGTAGGCAACTCAAAAAATAAGCGTGGCGCATATCTTGCATGAAATTTTGGGTATGAGTAAGCTGTCGGCAAGATGGGTGCCGCGTTTGCTTACTCCGGATAACAATCGCAACCATGTTCAGAGCATTATTTGGCGCTGTTTAAACGCAATCCAAAGGAGTTTTTGTGCCGTTACGTGTCCGTCGATGAAACATGGATCCACTGGTACACACCACAGACCAACAAACAGTCAAAACAGTGGACCTTACCTGGTGAGCCTGCTCCAAAGAAGGCGAAGACTGTCCCATCGGCCAGAAAGTTGATGGCCGCTGTTTCCTGGGATTTGCAAGGTGTGATAGACATTGACTACCTGGAGAAGAGCAGAACGGTCACAGGGCCGTATTATGTCAAATTATTGGGGCGACTCGACGTCCAATTAAAAAAAAACGGATCCATTTGGCCAAGATAAAAAGTGTTCTTCTACCACGACAATGCACCGGCTCACACCTCCGTACAGCATTTGGCTACTAACTGCTGCCCATCCACCGTATTTTCCAGATTTTGCCCCATGGGACTTCTGTTTTGTTTCGCAACTTGAAAAAGTCACTCGCCGGTCAGAAATTTCATTCGAAGGAGGAAGTAATTGCTGCCACGGAGGCCTTCTTTACAGACCTCGAAAAACTTTTTTTGAGACGGGCTAAAGAAGTTGGAGCATCGCTGGGTCAAGTGTATCGAACTAAAAGGAAATTATATTGAAAAGGAAATTTCGTTTTTTTTTTTTTAATTTTGGTATTTCATTTGTAGGCTAGGCTCTTATCGGACCACCCTCGTAAGTGGCAAAGCTAAGCGTACTCAATGCACATTTGATAGTGTGATTTTGAGTAAAACTTACCTGTCATTCGATTTATAGAATTTATTCGAAAATTTATGATTCTAAAAAGGTTCCGATTACAACACAACTCAATAATTTTCCGTCAATTAACTTTCGACTGGTCAAGAGTCGACGATTGTCCTTAATGCCCGTAATAGTAGCCCTCAATATCCTTTCAAAATGATCTTCAAGTAAAATTTAGTACATTGGTTCCCTATAATTTTGTTTCGTATTTGATTCAATTTTTTTAATTTTTCAAAACAAATGTTTAGTTACATAATTTACTGCTTTCAAACAATAAAAAATCACGTATGTGAAATTGACTTTACTAACGTACATATGTACTCCTTTATATTCGAAAGAAAATAAAACCAGAACACAGTTAATAGTTAACGAAGCATTAGAGTGTAAGTAAATTGCATTGAAATGCAATTTTAAACAAATAGGATTGTAGATAATAAAATTTTAGCAATTGTAAAATATTTGAAGCATATTTTGGGATCAAAAATTTAGCAGTAAGCAACCAAACTCAATTATTGTTAAGAGTGTGTAGATAGCGAAAAAAAAATCCAATAGTATAAACAATTCTAATAAAATATGAATAAACATAGAGAACATACTAAAACAATTACAAATTAACACGAAATATAAGTTAGCATGCCTATTGCCTTAGTAAAACACTTGATAAAATGGCACGAAAAGAAAATTTGTAGAAGCAAATTATGAAATTAGAATCGTTATAGAGGAAATAAATGACATATGTTTTATATAGACTGAAAATGAATGTTAGTTTTAAACAACACCAAGTACAGGAGACAATTATCACCTTTTGAATATACTAGATGCTAATAAAATCTATTCGTAATTTGCAAAAAATAATCAATAATCAATCATAAAGGAATACCCACAGCATATTTTTCTCTTGCGACATTTATATGTAGTGATAATTGCATTCATCCCCCATTGAAATCAATGTAATCAGCAAAACACAAAAGACCTGTACATATTAATTAATATCCTTCTAAAATATTTATTGAGCAGCTGCATATACATAAATATGAGGATAAATAGAACCAATACGCTGGATTTTTACTATTTTTGTTTCAACATAATTAATTAATTTGCAATAACTTAACCGTGTTTATGCTATTAATGTATTTTTACAATGTAAATATGACTTTATTTTAGTAAAATTGTAGTAGAAAAGTGATAGTTTGAACAATAAAAGGATTTCAAGCATTTTTTTTTTTCGTTGTGGTATTTTTGATTAAATATGCGGTTTCAAATTAATATTATTGCTACAATAACATGCATAAATCATAATTTTCATTGGGGAAAACACAGTGAAACAGTGTTTTACCATCGAAAAATAAACCGAAAAGGATTACTATCGTCAGATATATTACCCTAAATTTTAAATTTGCGAACAACATTTGGAGGGCTGAAGTTTGAGGTGTGTTATTATCGAGAAACTTTATTTAAACAAAACAAGAAATGCAAAATGAAAGTTTTACACTTCAAAGGATACGTTTTAGAAAATCGACTTTGACTTCAATTAATAAATTGTTCGTTACATAACAAAATATATTACATTTACATTTTGTTACATAGATAACACGAGATTTCAACAACTTCAGCCTGTTTCCTAATGAATATTTGCTGATTGTTCACTTCAACCGATAACCAGAAACTCAATTTATAAAAGAAATTTTCTTTTGTACATTATACAATGATAAATCAAAATATACGAATTTCCGGAAAATGCTTAGGAACTAGCCCTTTAAATAAGACAGAGGATGGGGTCCTGGAACATCGGTCATGAAACGCAAATTAGCAGTGCAGTCCCTCGTCTTTACTAGAAGGCTTATTTTAAACTTTTTATTCCTATAGAAGTCAGCCTAAACTATAAAATTCTCTGCAAAAGCACTTTAGAAGGTACCGCGATTATAAAATCGTTTCTTTTAAGAGAAAATTTACATAGAATAATTGAAACGTTTCAAATAGTAAAACACCTGTAAATCAACTATTATCATACTCCCATAAATTCTTTACATGTCTACATTAAGGGGGTCTTGCTATGTAACAGTTTCAAAAAATCGATTTTTTTTAACATTTTTCTCATCTAAAAAGTGTTAGAAATATGCTGGTAAAAGGATTTAACTGTGGACGGGCTCGTTTGGCAGTGACAGAGCATTTTTCACGGTCACGCGCGGTCGTTTTTCACGTTTCTGCTGTAGTCCCGCGTGGAACCGTTTTTCGAGGTGCAGAACTGATTTTGTGAAAAGTTGTGAAAACCATTTTACATTTTACCCATTAGTTAGTGTTTGAGATGCTTTTTTGAAAAAATTCTTCATTTCTTACTTTTGATTCAGTCTGAAAATAACGTTGGCACCTTGAACATCGGAGTTTTTATTCAGTTTTTTCGCTTTTTTTCATTTTTCGTGGAAAATGGATAAAAAAGGATCCCGAGCAGTGCGTCGTAGTCGTATTGGCGGTCGTATCAAGAAAAGAAAAACCCCGAATCCGCATGTTGCGGAGAAGGAAACAGCGTATGCAAGCACGTCGGCAAAAAAACTCAAGACCAGGCGATCAGTGGAAGTGAAAACTACTCCTGGTTTTTTGTATTGCATTTTGAATTTCATGACTGTTTTCTCCGCCATTGCGGAAAATGCAATATGCAAGGTGTCCAAGGAAAAATTGAAATTTTCCCAGAGTTCGAAACGTGGCGCGGGTTTTATTATTATTATGGAGTGCAAGTGCGATGAAAAAACTATTCCTTCATGTCCATATATAAACAATGCGTATGAAATTAACCGCAGATTAGTTTTTATATTTCGTTTGCTGGGAATCGGTCGAGAAGGCGTTGACAAATTTTGTGGTTTAATGGAATTTGTAGTGGAATTTCGTTCTGTGCTTATTACGCGTGTCTGAAAAACATCGAAACCGCGGCGTCGGCTGTATACGAATCTGTTTTAAAAAAAGCTGTCGACGAAGAAAAAGAACTAAGTGTGTTGCGTGGAAACGATGAGAATAATTTGACAGCTTCGGGGAATGGAACGTGGAAGAGGAGAGGTTTTTCTTCTTTGTTCGGTTTCTCAACACTCATTTGAATCTACAGCAAAAAAGTAATAGACGCGATAGTGAAATCTAGTTTTTGCCAAGCCTGTACATCCCAGAAAAGGTTGACAAACGGGAGCTCAGATGATTTCGAAGAATGGTATAAAAGCCATGAACAAGATTGTCACGCAAACCACGAAGGAAGCTCTGGAAAAATGGAAGTTGACGGAGTAACGGAGATGTTCAAACGATCCACAGAGAAGTATGGCGTGAAGTACGTTACGTATGTAGGTGATGGTGACAGCAAAACTTACAATGGAATCGTTTCATCAAAACCATACGGAGACAGTATTCTCGTTAGAAAAAAGAATGCGTTGGCCATGTGGAAAAGCGGATGGGCACGAGGCTTAGGAACATGAAAAAATTCAAGAAAGGTCTCGGAGGGAAAGGAAAGGGAAAGCTGACAGACAAAATCATCGGGGAACTTACGAAATTTTACGGTTTGCCGATAAGAAGAAATCCCGATTCCGTTGAAAAAAATGAGGGAGGCAATTTGGGCTACGTTAGATCACTGCAGCTCAAGTGATGATTATCAAAGTGCCCACCAGGCACGGAGAGTGGGTGCAAGTGGCGTCAGGCCGAAGCAACCGGAGCTTTGGCAACTTTTGAACATACACGTGTTCCTCTGAGTCCTCAAGTCATAGAAGAGCCGATTTACCGAGACTTGTCCTCGACCGATTTGCTACAGCGGTCCATCGGAGATTTCACGCAGAACAGCAACGAATCCTTGAATATTTGCGCCATTAGCCAAATAATGGCGCCCAAACATTTGCACTCAGGTAAGCAGGTGGTCGACATTGCTACCTGTTTGGCAGTAATGATATTCAATGAAGGATACGTTGGGGCATGAAGCAGAGGCGTGTGCCGCGCGACTTGACGAGCACCGCATCGACCGCATTAGTCACCGTAGGGTGACTAATGCAGCAAAAAGGGCCAGGATCGAGCAAAGAGAAGAGCAAGTGGCTCAACGCGAATTCCTCCTCGAACAAGAAGGTGAACTCTACGGACCAGGGATCGCAGATTGATCGTAAGAATTTTTAATAATATTTTATTACGTTGTCAATCTTTAAACGTGTTTTTCCGAATGTCGTCTTTTTTTAGGTGGGGTGAACGTTTTCTAAAAATCTATCTGACCGATCTTGTCATACTAAACATTTTTATTATCAGAAAACATGTCGCAACAGATAGACACGAGCTTTTTTTGAAATTCTTGTCCAAAATTTTTAACAGCCTTGATAAGCAGAAAAAAAGTGCCAAAAAAAATTTTTTTCAAAATTCTATTACTATAAGAATTTTTTGAATTTTTAAAAAGCTCGTGTCTATCCAAAGCCAATAAATTTTAAAGGTTTTTTGGTTTCAGATCATCTGATCGGTCAAAATCGTTCACCCCGTGCGCCCTGGACACTTTTGACGAGGACACAGTGAAGGACGTGTAGCGGTCACATACGTCATTTTTATGTAAAACCAAAAAAAAAACTATGTAAAGTTCAATAATGAATGATAACATTACAAAAAACTGCTTCTCGATATCATTTTTTGTTTACTAGTAATCAATTTTTGAATATAGTGCTCGGATATGAGGTATTATATAGTAAGACCCCCTTAAGTTCCACCACAACTTTGCCGAGACATAATTTCGACGTTGACAGATGTCATTAGGAATTCTTTCGGAAACCTTAATACACATTGGGTTTCTATAAAAAAGATATGATATACCCAAAAAAGTATACATACGGCAACACAAAATGTACAACGATTGAGCAGAGTGTTGACAGTACAATGTTAACTATTTATATCAAATCTAGAAGAGGTTTTTTCTCTGTAGTTTCCAGATAGCGGTAGTGTTTGCATTTCATTCCAGTGGCATTGAAGAAAAAAATGTGTCCAAAAGTAAAAAAAGTTTCATTTGAAATTCGTGAGCAAATAGTTTAAATTGAGAAAGAATGGAAAATCATTAAATGACATTGGGGGAAATCGTAGATTAACCTAAAGTTAAAATGCAGACTGTTTAAATTTTTACACAAGGATGATTTCAGATTCTAACTCTAGTAGCTCATCAACCGTTTGCGAAGGCACTAGGAAAACATATTAGCTCAAATTTTTCTGCGTTCATTAGTAGGAGCCATCTTTTGAAGTTATTATGGAGATTGTTTTTGAGCGAAGCAAACGATTGTTTGATTACTATTGGGGAATTTATAGGGCAAATATCAGAATATTTTATATATCACTTGCTTTGATCCTATCATCGATCGCGAGAATATATTCGGTGTGTCTTGTGCAGGAAAAATTAAACAGGTACAATTCGAGGTGTAATTGAATCCTGCAGCACACCGATGCAAACGTCAATAGTTTCTGAAAGAGTATTTATGATAATTTCGACGAACATTTCGTCAATAAATTGACATTTTGAAGACTTTGGGGGGGGGGTGTTGATCTTTTTGACCCGACTGAATTTCAATTCCTACCTTTGTTTACTTAATTGAGCACACAACGGTATCAGTTTTGCTTCTTACCCCGGTCAAGATGTAGTCATCTAACAATACAGAAGCTTATTCAGCAAGGACTTTTTCCTTGAAACTACATGGTGCCCAAGGGATTTGAGGCTTCACGAACATACTGAACAGCAGAAGTTTATATTTAACATAGTATGTCACTAAAATTGAAAAGATTATGATGTGAATTTCTTTTTGTTCCAATTTCAATTCTTTCATGAAAATACGAAAACGCGCGGTGATTTTACAGGCCTTAGGAACACATTCGTTAGTCATACAATGATTAATACTCGTCGTGAGTGGCCTGCGTATGACCTCGTGACATTTCATAATTGAAATCCCCGTTTAGCCCGAGTGACTTTTTTCTGTCGAGAGACTGAAAGTTGAGGAAGTCAGTAAGCTGAACTCCTTCTTGTATTGGTGACGACTTTCACATTCGTGACAGCAGCTATGGCTTCGTGTTCTGGGACCTCTTGTCGATAAAACTGACTATAGAAGGATGAACATCTTTCCCTCACTGATAGTGTTTATCCGACCGTTGAATTATACGCGATCCTTTTTTGTGTTTAAATCTAATTCGAGTTAGTAAAGCTAATTTCTGTGGAAATACGAGTCCCTGGTTTCATTGTACCTAGCTGATGTTTAAACGCACTTTTTTTTTCTGGGCGTATACTTTTGTTCTGATACGAGTGCCTAGGAAACTAGTTTGCACTTTTTGGGTTGTATATCCACCATTTTCGTGATTTATGTTCCGATGCAATATTCCTTTTTTTATTTGACCATCTTGACCGCGTTGATGTAGGATTCAGGATGCACTTTGATATTTTCCCCGATTTTGTGAATAGGAGCGCCTGTTTAGGTAAGCGTTTCAATTGAATTACGGATATTTGATGACAGTACTTGAGAGGTGTTTTCTATCTCTTGGTTGGTGTCGACATAACATGATGGTACGATTCCCGCTGTCTATGTGTAGTAACACTGAACACTGTTGAGATCGGGTGATGTCATTTGACATATTCTTGCCGAGTATAAAGAGAAATCAAAGCAGTAAGTGGGTTCCCATGAGTTTCGCTAGTGGAAAGAGGCTAGAGTTAACACAGATTTAGGACCTAGCACTACATCCCCGAAGCCAGCTTTCATTTAGGAATAACAGTCTTACCTCGTAATGAGTTTACAACTTTCGCAAAGATCTTTAGACTCTTATCCGGTAACCTACCTTAGGTTTCTCCTTCTTGGCTTAGAGCTTAGACCATTTTTACTTGAGACTGTGAGTTCGGTTCACTTAACCTTTTAAACTTAGAAACAGAAAATTACATTCGTTTTTTTGATCAGGAGTGCTTCGGGTGTAAATAGTTCGTGATTATCGAAGACTACAGAAAAACTGAACGAGTCAAGTCGTTTGTTAGAGTCTCTTTGCGAAGAATTGCAAGGATTTTTCAGGGCAATCCGTACGTTGTTGTTCTTGTTCGCATGCTACTCATTTAGATGAGTATCTGCAATTTGCAGCAAAATTTCTTAAACCTCAGCCCCTCTAATCCTGGTAGTATGCGCTCAAAAATAGACAGTTGAAGGTCAGTAATATCGTATAGGTTTATTTCCGGTGTTTGTACTTTCATCAGATATTTCAGCAGAGACGAAAAAGTCACTTACTTAATCCTTATAAAATTGTTACCGGTTTCAACATCTGCCTGGAGTCAATGACGTTTTCTTTTTGCCGCTGATATTGTCTTCTTCTTTTTCTCTATATCGGATGATGCCTGCATGCTTATGGCGCCTGTTAATTGGATATGATAAGTTTGTGTCTGAGTTTGATCATCTCAATAAATTTAGTAACGCACTTCTCTCGGTAACTTCAATCAATTAAGTTAAGCATCCTCGGTGTGTTATTTATTCTACTTGGAGAAAAAATACTTCCACTGTCATTTTTGAAACAAAAATCAAAAATTTATGGGACTTGAAACAGAGGAAAGGTCCCGACAGATGTTGACAATTCGCTCTCCAGAGTTTCCAAACCCTCAGTTGTACCTTTATTATTACCTGATCGTGGAGCAACTCATTCCTCTAAGGACACGAAACATTCACCTAAACGATGAAAATTTTTTCAAAAACTGGTCGACAGATACGTGAAAATCAATTGGAATTGAGAATATTTCAGGCGCCAAAATCATCGCAACTGTAAGGAGTAGCATAACTGATAGAAAGATTGCCGCACTCCAGAGGATCATTAAGTTACCGAAATCACAACGGCTAGCATATGTAACCATTTTGGTGATGGGATCAGGACCATCGTGTGATTATCCGAGGAAACGAAGGAAAGGTGGACATAAACTTTTTCGGAAGAGTGACGCTGGAATTTGTGTCGAAGCTGCTGAAGCTTCATGAGAAAATCTTGAAAATAGAGTTTGGCTTTGTATGGCTATAATTTTCATAAATAGATACTTGATCATTTGATTTTTCAGATTTGTTATCACCCTTTAGTTTGTTGTTAAATTTATTCAAAGAACAATTTCGAAAATTTTATTTGATGCTTAAATTGACAGTTTCAACACGTGCTTTTTTGACATTAGACCTTTTTTTTGAATCCCCTCAGAAAGTTTGTAATAGAGGATGATGTAGAATTTTGGGCCTTTGTTAGGTCAGAATAGAAATCTTATACCAATAAAAAATTGATACGTACTTAACAGCTTTAAAAGTTATTTTCTAAAAAATATAAATATTTTAAAAAAAAATATATAAATATAAAAATATAAATATAAAATAATATAAATATTTTCTAAAAATTGCAGTATTTTGTCGTCAGATCTTTAAAAAACTTCGTGGAAGTCATCCTGGAATTCAACTATGCGTGTTTTTCAGGGGGATCCTTTTTACTATTTGAAGTGATTATAACCTCAGAAGGATAGGAGAGCTCTAGTCAATGCTCGTGATATACTAGTTTACTGTTCTATTTTTCTTATAACAGTTTATAATTGCATCAATAAAAAGTGTTATCGTTTTATTAAACTTAAAGCAAGGACCTAATAAGCACATAAATAAATTGCAACTGTGCAACAGTTATTGATACCGTTGGGGCGCAATTTCGCCTTGAGGCTCACACGTATTTAAGTCCTTCCGCTGGACAATTGAATTTGATAACTAGACACAAAATGACTTACCCTGGTATTTCGATGCACCGCTCAACACGATAACGCATTTCTTGTGTGAATTCGGCCCAAAGATGTGCACAAGCTGAAACACCACCATAATCCATGTTACAAATTGCTAGCAATATACTGAGCCGGAAAACCAATGAATCGGGAAAAGCTGATTTAATCTTGAGAGGATCAAACTGTAAGAAACACAAATATGTATCATATTTAAAGCATGCTTGCAAGTCCATACAAATAGCTGTACCTCAGCGGTTCCGAAATTGTATGGATGTGGAGAGTTTTCTTGTGCATCCGGGAACATGTAGTACAACATATTCATTAAATCTGCAGTCATCAAAGGTCCATCGCTTGCTGTTGGCTTATTAGATTTGCTTTCGGTTGCACCTTTAACTCCACTCTTTCCCGACAGTACAGTCGTAATACTCGGAATTCTGGATTCAGTCAATAAGTCTAAAGGATTGCCGCCTTCCATATATTGATTAAAGTCGTAAGCACTACCCAAAATTGCACTGAGCATTGTTGAGTGTTCACACAATTTCAAATATTCCATACAAATATCCGATAAATAATACAATGGACTTTCTTTGACATCGGCTCTAATTGACCAGATAGGCGCTATCAGAGGATTTAAATCCGAATATGCTGGAGAATCGACAATAACATTTTCGGAAATTTCAGGCCAACTGCAATGCAAAGTGATTTTCTTTACAGGCTCCATGGAAACTCCATATGGTAAGTCAAAATTTTCAGTGCTATCTAGAGCAAACTCATCCTTCTCGTCATCACTTGAATCATCTGCCCCGTGCTGTGAACGTTTCTGGGAGGAGTATTCTGAATTGGGAAAGTCGGTTAAGTCGAATGAAAGCCGAACGGAAACGGTGACTGGTTCTACGTAATGAACACCAATTTTGCCTTTGAACATGTTCAAGAGTCCTAAGAGCACGAATCGAAAATCCGTTTAAAATCAATTTATTAAGGACACTCGAAGCAAATTACCTGATAAATACTTGCACGTCGGGGGAATCGTTTCCAACGCCACAATATCAAAGTTTGTGCGCATCGAAGGACATTCGCAAACCCCGAGGTACACATTCAAATTATGAGACATTATACGCACAAATACCGGAACTTCCGTATTACTTTCCGCAACTGTCATACACGCCGAACTCAATAAGACACGGTATTTGCTCTCGTTGACAATTGGATTGCCCGTTGGCTCGATAACGACAAAATCACGCAGCCCATACCATGCCGCCAACGGGTGAATTTTATCTGAATTCGCGTTATAAATGCTGAAGTTATTCGTTAGAGTCATCAAGTCAACATGGGCCTGACATTTCTTCTTCCTATCGCTCAATTCTTCCTGATTTTCCTCCAAGACCGATATAATAGCCCGATATCGTTTCACACTTAGTTCAACGTCAGCGAAATATATAATTTCACTTTTGCTTTCCCAATCTGTACGATATAATTGATTGGGTTCCAATGGCTTTTGAATTTCAGCAAACGGTAGCTTCCATTCATGGAATATCTCCTCAAGTCGAGCATTGAAAATCTCCCATTCAGATGCAGTCGTAAAATCTTGGTGGAAAAATTCATTATCATCGATTTCTTCAGCCATGGTATCTGTAACGAATTTTTCAAAAATTGGATTAAAATTAGGAAATTAGATATCAAAAAACCGATAAATCGAGCGTCCTCTGTTAGAAGTCATGAGTCATCGAAAACTTGTCCGCTGTCACGATTACCAACAGAACATGTCAGTTAGCACGCAACGTGTATTTATTTACAGTGTTTTGTTACATTCATCGAATTTTCGACAATTACTCGGTTGACCACAATAGCTCACCAACGTATTGATGCAAGATCATTGGGCGAAAAAATATTTCGTATTCCCAACTAGTGCCTTGTGACTTTTTGCTATTCTCTAGGAAGAAAATCTCCTACCACAATTCCAACGAAAGCAATGAATGCACTAACGGCAATTATAAAAACAGACTTCTAGAACTACTACGGGACGTGATCGATGGGAGAGCTTTCAAATGTCAAATTGAGATCATTTTCTAGAGTGCTTTGAGCCAGATGACAACGGCTAATGCCAGTAAATGTATACCAACGCGATTCGAATACTTATATGCGTTGCACATTTACTGTCAACGAAGCAAGATCCTTAAATAATGTGCACAAAATGAAGAATTTTTTATTTTTTCAAAACCCTGTGCAAAGCTTGAAGCTTTTAAGAAATTCAATCAAAGTTGGAAACAAAGATTAGAAAATATTCTTACAAAGTATACTCTCTCCACAGGAGCATGCTGTTACCATCTTTTCGGATTTTGAGGGACTGTAGAAATTTGCGAATACTTTGCGTGCTCACGACTGACATTTTCAATATGATTTATTCTTGGATCCATTACACACCTGCCCGTATGAATAGAAGCACTGGTCAACATTGATGGGTGAGTGTGTATGCTGCAATGGAAAAGAACTTCCCAATCTGGAGATTACAATTTTTCAGTCCCACAGGAAATTCTGCAGTGGACGATTTGAAGATCACGCTATTCTCTTAGCGTTAGATTCAGATACATTTCTAATTTATTGGTACCTAACGAATGAATGCAATATAAATGTAGATAAGCCCTAATCTAGAGAGAGTAAGAAATCCTTACAGCTGAGAAACCCACGAATTTTTACTCTACTCTAATACCCTGAATATCAAAAAATAAAGGAACTGTACCTTTAACACAAAGAAACTTGGAAAACGTACACCACCGGCATAAGTCAAATTGATCAAAATGAAATTTCAGATCATCAAGAAATGGAAAAAACCATACGAAACCCCCCTACAAGATGACGCGCTAAATACAAGGTGTCTCAAAGAAATTTTATATTTATTTAGCTTACTGCGTGAACGCAGAACCCCATCCGAGGGGCGCGGGGGTTATATCAATCGGTAGCCTGGCTCTTGGGAATTCAGTCGCTATGGAGCGTTTCTCGGGAGCAGACCGTGCGTTGTGTGTGCGAGAGTCTTACAAAAACGGCGATTCGGCAACTGTAGCACGTAGAAAATTCTGCAGTATTCGAGGTTTTCGCCACTTAAATGATGCGCCAAGCATTCTTCTCATTCGACATTGGGTTAAAAAGTTTGAAGAGACTGGTACAACGCTGGATAAATCAAAATCCGGGCGACGTATGTCATCAAGAACGGTAGAAAACGTGGAGAATGTTAATCAGTCTCTTCGTGACGACCCGAACCTTTCAATTCGGAAGCGCGCAAGTGCTTGAAATGTGCATAGATCATCATTACATCGCATTATGCACAAAGACCTAAAGCTGCACCCCTACAAAATTCAATTGGTGCAAGAATTAAAGCCCCAAGATGCCAGTCAGAGGCTTAATTTCGTAAATCAGGTGATTGAGCGATTTTTAATGTTTACCAACATTTTGTTTTCCGATGAACCTCATTTTCATCTTAATGGCCACGTAAATAAGCAGAACTGCCACTACTGGAGTGCAACGAATCCGAAACCCCTACATTCGCCTAAAGTGACCGTATGGGCTGCGATATCGGCGTGAGGAATTATCGGCCCTTACTTTTTTGAAGACGAAAGGGGGCGTGCAGTTACAGTGAATTCAGAGCGTTATGTGGAGATGTTAGACAACTTCGTGGTACTGCAAAACTGCAAAACTTTCCTAGCTATAACCAAAGAACATGGTTCCAACAGGACGGAGCAACTTCACACACGTCTAATATGTCTCTGCCACGTGTTCGTAAAATTTTCTCAGGCAAATTGATCTTCCGGAGAGGTGACATAAATTGGCCTCCACGCAGTCCAGATTTAACCCCTTTTTCCTATGGGATTATCTTAAATCTAGAGTTTACGCCAATAAACCGACTACACTGGCGCATTTGAAAGAAAATATCCGTCACGAAATGGCAGCCATCCCTGAGTCCACTTGCCGAGACGTCATAAGTAATTTTACTGTTCGATTAAATGAGTGCCGAGAACGCGAGGGTCTATATTTAGACGATATTATTTTTAAGAAATAAATCCCCAAAAAGTGTATTTTAATAATTAATAAACATTTTTTCTATATACGGCTTACTTTTTTTTTAATCGATCCACTAAATATAAAATTTCTTTTGAGACACATTGTACAAGCACCACCCAACAGGACGCTGAAATCTCTGGCGAATGAGTCTTAACGTCAACGAAAAATATCTTAGGCGTACCGACACAAATCAACATAAACGCAGAACGCTTCCAGTTTGCGTTTGGTAGGCTAGTCTGAAAGTCAAAATAAGTTATAGCACCCAAATTAGTAATATATCTATATTCCCACTTACAAACACCGCATCTGCAATAAATTTGGGAGGTGCCAAGCTATCCTAACTTCTTTGAACTTTATCAGTCATAATCTAGAGAGGTTCACTTAAAGGAAATAATCATACCAATTTGTGAAATCTTTCAAAAAAATAAGAAATTAATGCAGTCTTTAAGCCATTGAACGATTTCAAAAAATATGATGCAACAAAAGTACGGAAGTATGTACAGACAGGACGTATAGAAAAAACTTAAGCGTACCAGTATAGCTACATCGAACAATCAGAACGTGGAATAAGAATAAGACTCCGCGAACACAAGAGCAAGTGCAAAACTAACAAAATGAAGCTGAACAAGACAAAGGTTCAGAACTTTTCCCATTATCAACAACAAAAGTTTACCAGCTCATTTGAAGTAAACAGTTAAGTTGCTACATGTAAAGGGTGTTTTTTAACAGATATGGACTTTTAAGTTGTAACGCTTTTTAATGCTACGTATGGTGTAACAGCTGTTATGCGTTTTATGGTAAGTTTGGGTTGCTATTTTACGATTGACACCTGTTTGATAGTCTGCACATTATGCACATTTATTTATTCTTCAGCGAAATTGGAAGGCTATTTACATAAATTTTGTCGGAGAAATACTTAAAACGGTTGACGATTCGATACTTGTTGTAGCCTTCTTTTTCTTTCCGCTAGAGAAAGGATCCCAATAATTTGAAGACGTTTTGAAGTGTACGATAACGACGCCTGAAGTATTGTGTCTAATAATTCCGTTAATTCTCAGATTCACAAGGGAGAGCGGAGTACAGCAGGCAGAGCAGAAGTATTGCGCGTCTACGAGTGGCACCACGGGGCCTAAAAAGAAACTTTTCTATCACCAAAGAGGTCCATAATGAATTCGAATATTCATTCAAATATAAATAATACATGGAAAGCAAATATTGAACCAGCACCAACAACGAGATACAAGTGGCGTTCAAAAACAATGCAGAGAGATTCAAACTTGCGACTAGAAGTCTTGTTATTAAAAATAAAAACATTGAACATCCCATTCTCTATTATTAACTCCCCCATCGATCTCCTCTCATTAATACCTCAACGCTACACACTAATAGCTCAAACTTACAGCCATCATGGTTGCAATCGATTTTCATAAATAATGTGGTACCGCCTACCCTCCGCGGGATGATGCGTAACTTTCCCGATGCGGATTATAGCGTCAAATCACTGCCTCCTTCGTACCAAAAGATTGCGGTCGATCACAAAAACGCATACGATAGCATAATGAACCTGATGCAAGAAAATAAATAAGGGGGCCACTCCTTTATCTGTGCAGCACTCCGGAAACTGGGAAATACTGAACGGTCTAAGCTGTTATTCACTTCAGCGGAACGCCGGGAACCAGTTGTAATCATAAAAGGAATAATTTCTCTTTTTCTCCTTACGAGTACCAAAGAGGGTTTCGAAATGTTAAACCTGACAACAGCCTGATCGCGGAGCACGAACATGACCTTAAGCCTCTTTAAAGTGATTTTGAACCCTGACGAAGATCTCACAAAAATTATACGGTCAAGATGTATTTTTAACAAAGATTCATAAAATCTACTGGTAATCGTCACGTGGCTGCGAATTGCGGCCATGCGACAAGGTGAATGGCTGGTGGAAAAGCCACGAACAACAAAGCTGCCTTCGCAAGGTCCTTTTATACCCTACAGAAGAACTCACACCTGCAGATCAATCAATCTCCCAGTATAGCCTCCCGGCAAACGTTACATGATGTCCTGAATGTAAAAAGCTAATGGCTAAGTTAATGGAACAGAAAGCGATAAGAGGAAACAGCTTGTAATTTGTACCAACCGATTGACAAACCTTCAGGCCGTGGGATCTCCATCATAACCTTCTGGCTCTTCAGAGCAAGCTCCGGATGAACAAACTAGAAACGCACTCGCATCGTTTGCATCAGTGTTGACACAAAACTCTCCCTCACCCCCCCCCCCCCCCAACAACACATGCAACACTGAGGAGGACAACCCCTTTGATTTAATTGCAAGAGAAACTCAGCAACACCTGCAAAAATTAAGAGAATTCACGGCAATATATCATCTTCTTCCGGGGCTAAAGCCATAGCTCTTGTTAACTTCTTCCCTTACTTTCTCATCAATGTTCCAAGCCACAATAAGCTATCGTTCCTCGCAGTTAATATTAATTCCCTGCAACGCCAAGACAAGCAAATAGCCTTGCAGCTCATGTTGGAGATGTTGGATCCAGACTTCGTCTTGATCAGCGAAACCTGTCTCCGAACTGCACATCGACCCTCTTTCCCAAATTACACAATGTTCTCGTAGTGACTAAGGACGAAGGAACGTGACTCTTGCATACTCTCTACACTGTATTTACCAAATACATCACTAAGCGACCGATATATCGGGCACCCTAATGTCACTGCATCTTCCAAGCCCGCATGGGTATACTTATAAATTCCTAATTGGGTCTCTCTGCATTCCCGTTGGCTTAGGCTCTAGACTTTCATGGTGCGGTGGTTGCAAAGACTGAAAAGGAACTTTCACAGGAATTAAAGCACTGTTCAGATACCATAATCCGCGAAAAACAGGCTTTGAACTCAACAATCTTTTCAAACAGCATCACTAGGCTGTGAACCCTCCGAAAACGTATTTGAAGAAATTAACAAACTTTCAGGTCGTCTAACCATCCCCTACAATCTCAGCTCGGACCGTATAAGATGCGGGGACCAAAACATCTACTTACCAGAAAAGAAACTATCGACTTGCACAGCATCGTACAGATCCCTCTATAGCAACAGATTTTCCAAGGATCAGGTCAAAAACGTTCTCGTTTACGGAAAACGGAACAATTCGTAAACGGATACAGAATGTCCTACCTAACTATTTTCACTTCCAATCGTTCCTCGCGCGCAGTCACAAAAATAAATCCCACGGACCAAACTCTGCACTAATATCCAACTGCATCAACAACGGATACTACCCGAAACCATGAAACAAGCAACCCTGATTCCCATCCCCATGAAAGGACCAAATGAGGAAATTTTTCAACTCAGAGCTATATCATTCTCCTCGAATTCAGGCGAAATTCTCAAAAAAGTCCTTTTAAAGTTATATTCGGCAGCGCGGAAGTAAAATGTTTTGAAAAAATCAAAATCGATCAAATTTTTCGGTCTTATAAAGTAGACGTATAATCAATTTGGAATTACCCAAGCTTAATCTGCGATGCCAGGACCATAAAACAAGCCTTCTTTTTCGAAAAAAAAAGATTAATTACGGCTCCACTCTGTTCTTTTTATGCAGCTCTAGACTATTTGGTTCAGTCTAGCAAACTCCGCTCTTGCCTCCTCAATTACTATCATACAAGTCTGCGAAAATCTTACATTCTACTCTTATTGCTAAATGTAGGTCACTCATGACTTCAGGCGCGAATGAGTAGCCATCTGTCAATACTCCTACAGTTAATAACGCTGCAATTTCAATTAATTTTGCACCACAATGCAAGTGCTTGGGAGCTAAATGTCATACAGTTAAATTGAAGGGCTCATTCGCGTTTTGGGTAGAACCGGCAACGCAACGTTCAAGCAAATCATCCCATGACAAGTCTTCATTAACTGGCATCATTAAATGTTACGAAAAAAGTAGTTACATATTGTAATATCTGTAAAGCTAAGCCGTATTTTTGTTTAGAATGTTTCTATAAATTTCATTATAACTATTTTTGATCACAGTTTATTAAAGGCCGAAATACAATACTGCGGGACTGCGATACGAGAGCGCAACGAAAGTCTCGCAGCAAATGTCGACCAGTTTTCGTAAGATGCGTTTGTATACGACATCGTACAATGATTTCGATGCGAGGCGAGAAATATTCGGAAAATCGAAAATTCCTCGCAACGAGGTGCGTTGACGTTTGTCAGAGGCTATTTGGTGTTTAAATTGAATCCAAACTATTCGACCATTCGGGGACCTCCTGCCCCAGAAAAAACCCTAAATCTTCCGATGAGTGTCCGCAACAATATAGCACCACCCATCTACATATCACCAGTAAACAGAGTCGTATGCCTCCGTAGCGAAATTTTTCCCTCTCAGCAACTCGCAAGAACGGCGTGAACAATGCGAGGGGAAAAGCCTCTGAACCTCATTGCTCGGGAAACTCAAAACATGTTTGGGATCTCACTCCCTTACCTTCTCATAAAAGCCCGCGAATTCTGCGCAAACTATAAACACTTGCCTCAAGAACAGAAACCTGACGCACTATTAAACTTCTGCCTATATGTCACTGGAGGTGACATAAACTCATTTATCAGTAAGACACAAACTGCACTTCCCACACTATAACGTATTCCGTAATAACGAAGGCACATGCACCCAAATCATGGTTCGAACGATCCATACCGCCTACCAGGTGGAATGCAACGTAACTCCACTTTCGTGTACTCTAGCCACTGTTCACCTGCGGGCAAACCAAAGCCATCTACGTAGAGTATGACTAGGAGCACTGAGCGTACCATGCGAAACCGGAATCCCTATTGAAGCCAGATTCAGCCAAATAACAAACATTGGACAGAGCTGCGACGGAATAATTAGAGGAGGCGATCTCAACACCAGACACCCTTCATGGGGCGATAGCGCAACTAATACAAATGGCTCAACACTTTTCAATTGGCTTCACTATACTAACCAAGCTTCCCTTTGTATTATTAATGCACGCGAACCAACATTTCCGAGGGGCAGCTGTTTCCTGGTCTCCACCGCTCTTCTCACCCCAAACCACTCAAATCTCAAGTGTACTACCACGTTGGCACCTTCCGAACACTTCGCGTCACTGCTCGACATACAACTACCCGAGAAAACCCCAATCACCCCGCCTCGGAGACTCAGCCGTTGTTTTCGCAGGCTTAGACTGGTCAGCATTCAACGACGAGCATTCAGATCAACTTGAGGGAAAATATCCGGACCATACGATACTCAGCAATTCAGAAATAGACAACTCCATCCAGGAACTCTCTTCGAGCATACTAAATACTCTAAACAAATACGTACCCGCCAAACCACCATCGTTTTTCAAATATGGAAAATTATCTCTTCATATTACTCACCTCATCCGAACCAAAGCTAGGTGGCAACAACGCCTCACGAGAATCTTCCATAAGAATCTAAACAGCATTAACGCAGAATACGTTTCAATGAAAGTCCAAATAAACTGTCTTGACACCCTTATAAGAGCGACTACGCGCGAAGAGATGAACAAAATTATCAAACATCGTCTGTCCGCGTTGAAACCATTCGCAAATTTTTTCAAGCAAATCAATGCTCTCACCGGCTGGCGGACCACAAACTTCGACATAAACAAGAGTCCAATGCAACTGAATGGGGAAACATTAACGACAACGGAGCAAAAACTATTAGGGTGCTCTAATTACTTCCACCATCTGTAAGCAAAGAAGTCCTCGATCGATCGCAACATCAACGCCATTGTTGAGCGGAAAGTCAACGAGTTCCTTCAAGGATATTAGGGCTCCTTTCTAACAATCTTCTCTCCACACTAAGCTCATTAAACTATCTAAAGTCAGCTGGACGGGACGAAATCTCCAACTAGGTGCTAAAGAAATGTTCCTCCACCATATTTAGACCCCTCACCTGCATTATAAACCACTGCATAAACAACGGGTACTTTCCTCGAGGCTGGAAAACCACAGTTCTAATCCCCTTACTCAAAAAAAATTCAAATGGAGACATAGGTAAATTCAGAGCAATATCCATGCTCTCGTATTTAGGGAAGATATTAGAGAAGATCATACTTCTCTCGTTCAAACCGTTTGCCAAACCCCTCTTGCCTGCCTAGCAACTCGGATTTCAAGAGTTATCAACGGAGCAAGCAGCGCTACTGCTACACGACCGCATTTCGACCGGGCTAACAATGAAACAAACAACGGTGGCATGCTCCATTGATGTCGAAAACGCATTCGATTCAATGTGGTCAAATAGACTTATTTAAAAACTCCTCAACATCGAATGTCCTATCCCAGTTGTACGCATCATAGCTGTATTTCTCCATGAAAGGTTTTTTTCAGTAAATATAGCGAACACATATTCCAACTTCATTAGTGTGAACTCGGGAGTTCCACAGAGATCTATTCTCGAGCCGCATCTCTTCAACTTTTTCCTCCACGATGCCAGCAAGTATTTCAAATCACCCCAATCAGAACGCGACTCCCATTTCCCCACCGCCCTCCATCCTCTACGCAGATGACATCATCGTACTGGCCACCCACTGTTCTCCCCAGGAAGCCTTGAGAACCATCACACCACGAATACAATCCCTCCAAAAGTACCCCACAAAATGGGCGCTATCAATTAACGCCGGATAATGCGAACTAATTTGCTTTCGAAATACCTCCGGGAAAGGCCACCGATTGGCACCATCAGAGAGTAGAGAACTCTACATATCGACAACTCCCCCACCCCGCTAAAGAATACTATAAAATATTTAGGTGTTCCATTACACCATCCCCCAAAATTCAACCCGCACGCCTGCGCGACCATAGCCACTGCAGCGCTGGCACCACTATTCTCCAGCTGTCATCAGCATCAGTACAAAGCTGCTCATGTACAAAACCCTGACTAGGCCCATAATATCATACTGCTTCCCGATTTGACTAACGATCTCCCCCACTGTCGCTGAGTTACGTGAATCGATTTATTCACTTATAATTACGTGGAACTTTTCCACTTAAAAAAAAAGACAATTTTAATTATTCCTTTAGATCTTTACTTTGTCGACTTAATTACAGGACTACCTAGAAACTACAAGTCGAGCTCAATATATAGGCCCGAAAATCTTATACTAGGAATTACCAGGTCGTTAGGACCTTTACAATTCATTTTGGGTTTTCAGGATTCCTTACATATTAATGAGTTTCTTAGTAGATTACTAATGATCTAATGAGTCCTTTTTATGGCTAGTTTATGATTCTTATCTTGGGTTTAAATTTTACTATTTTAGGGTTTTATTATATGCTAATGAGTCCTTGTTTTGGGATTCTCATATTGCATATAGATTTTATTACTTTTGGGTTTTCTTACATCCTAATGATTATTTTGGATTTTCTTACATACTAATGAGTCATAAGGACTCGTACATTGCATTTGGTTTTTTATGTGCAATAAACCACTTCCTTGGAATCGTGGTTATTTGTGTAGTCAGAAGGTCTGACGTAACTCCTCCAGGCCTTGTAAAAAATCTGTCCTCAGATTTCTAATTCTCAAAAAAAAAAGGAAAAAAAGAAAAAAAAAATATCGGAATTGTATGCTAAGGTTAGCGCGAATGGTAGTGTGACGATAGGTACTATAAAGTGAATTTTGGGTCCTTCTAAAAAAGTGTTTGATTTTAGCAGCTGTAGATAATACCGGATACTTTTTAGTAGTATTTGTCTGGTATAAAATTCTTGGAGAACATTTAACGCTAATTTTACAAAATTTTGAAACTTGTAATGAATTTCTTAAATTATATCATCCACTACGCATGCTTGGTACGTACATTTGTAAAAAACGGTATTTGGATAGATTAGTTTACAATCTAATGATTTTAATTTATGAATAGATCTTAGGTAAGTGTCCTGATCCGGCGTTTTGTAATAAAAAAAAATTCATTGCTAGTTTTGAACAGACTATTGGTTTTCTTATAGATAAAGTTGAAAATTTAGTTAATTAGATAGGGGAGATATAGTTACACCCATTATTCTGGGGGTCCTTATCAATGCGATCGTTGGAGTTATTTCTAGAATGAAAAGATTTACGTTTCCGCTTCAGTCTCTGCGGATGTATTTTAGAATATTTATGCGGTTTTATGTACCGAGGGGATAGTTTTGTTGGGTTGGGGTTTTTGACCAGTGAATCGTCCAGTTCGGTATCTTGTCGATCTTCGTTTCGTTTTTTAATAGTTTTTTCTTTATATCTTTGCAGCCTAGCAAATATTTCTTCATTAGATGTGCTACATTCGTTAAAGAATATGTCTGCTGGCTTTTCCTTATGACTAGAGTTAACGAGATTATTATAACAGGATACGCATTCCTCGACCGGATTGAGTTCGTGGAGAGATTTGTCTTCTTTCTTGGATCTTAGAAGGAAAGTCCGTAAATTTTCATTCAGTGATCGATGCGCTACTTCAATGTGTGAGTTGCCGGTTTTGTGGTGAGGTGAACAAAAATGGTATTCAATTTCCTCTTTTTCCAGCCAACTCTTTATTTTTTCTGAATCTAAGGCGCCTTCATTATCGGTCACGATAAGTTTAGGTTTGCCTATCTTGTTAAAGATTGAGCGTAGTGCGTGAATAATAATATCCCATTGTCTATTTTTAATCTGTATGACTGTTAAAAACTTTGAGAATTTATCCAAACATGTGAGATAAGGAGAATTCTTATCTTTGAACCATATTTCGATATGGTATATATCTCGTATATGCTTGGCAGTTTGACTAAATTGAAATTTTAATTTTGGGGGGTTCCTTTCGTATTTGGTTTGAGCACATATGGGACAGTGATTAATAAAATTTGAAACCTGCTCTTTCAGGTAAGGAGAATAATAGCTCTTAGATATTATGTCGTAGGTTTTGCTTATTCCGGGATGGTTATTGTTTCTATGTTCTTTGGCGATTAGCTCGTTGATTTCAACTTTGTTGCAATCCCAAAGGAGCTTATTTGCTTGGACTATACAAGCTTTAGGATTATTACACTTCCATGTATTATAATGTTTCTGAAATTCTAGAAGAATTTCTTTATTAGGGAATTTGACTCCTGTGGTTCCTATTTGAGGCACATGATTCTGGAGTATGTAATTTATGTTCTTATCGTCAAATTCTCTAAATGTAAAAATTAGTCGCGTTTTGCCATTAAAAGTCTGTTTTTTGGTATTGTTTGTTTTGCCTAACTTGAAGACAAGCTGTTTTTTAAAAACATTCAAAGGTTTTTCAGAGATAGCTATGTAGTTTAGATTGTCTTCCTGAGCGGTATGCTGTGTGGCTAACGAATTTGTGTCGCTGTTATTTATTGCATGAATTTCCACTCTAGAAAGTGCATCAGCAACATAGTTCTCTTTTCCTTTGGTGTATTGGGTGGTGAAGTCGTACTCCATTAGTTTCACTTTCCATCTTTGCAATTTGGCGTTTTGGTCTTTTAAGTTTTCTAGATATACTAATGGCTTATGGTCAGTTTGCAGCAGAAATTTTCTGCCATATAAAAACGGCCTGAAATATTTAGTAGCCCAAACTATCGCAAGCAGCTCTTTTTCTATTGCAGCATACCTCGTTTCGTGCTCGTTTAGGGTTCTAGATGCAAAGCTGACAGGTCTATTATTTTGGCTTAAAACTGCACCTATTGCAAAGTTACTAGCATCTGTGGTCAAGGTAAACTGTTTCTCGAAATCCGGATGAGCTAATATTGGATCATTCAGGGTATACATTTTTAATTTTGCGAATGCGTCCACATAATCTTTGTCAGACACATCGACTTTTTTTTTTTTTTTTAAAGGTCATAGTTAAGGGTTTGGCTATTTTAGCGTAATCTTTAATAAATTTACGATAAAACCCAGTGAGCCCCAGGAATGATTTTACTTGCTTTTGGGTTGTAGGTATAGGGAACTCCTGAATTGCTTTAAGTTTTTCAGGGTTCGGTTTTATGCCATCGGGTGTGATAACATGTCCAAGGAATTCTGTTTTTTTTTTAAGAAAAGTGGTTTTAGACAGTTGGATTTTCAATTGTGCTTGCCGAAGCGTTTGAAAGATTTTCCGTAGAGCAACCTCGTGCTCTTCGAGTGAAGTACTGAAGATTAGGATGTCGTCCATATATACAATGCAATTTTTGTTAATATATGGTTCTAAAATGGAGTTCATGAGCCGCTGGAAAGTTGCAGGTGCATTTTTTAAGCCAAATGGCATTCTCGTAAACTCAAAATGCCCCTCATCTGTAGAAAAAGTGGTTTTGTGGCGGTCTTCAGGTTTAATTTCAATTTGATGAAAGCCCTTTGCTAAATCCACCGTCGTGAAATAATTTGCATTCCCTAATTTCCCAAGAATATCGCCAATTTGAGGAATGGGGTATTTGTCCTCTATTGTGATGTTATTAATTTTTCGGAAATCAATAACTAGTCGGTGTTCCCCTGGAGTTTTTTTTTTGGAACAACCCAAATTGGTGAATTATATGGCGACTTAGAAGGCTGAATTATTCCTTGCCTGAGATCTTCCTCGATTTGATCTTTAACAAAGTTTTTTAAAGAATAAGGGTATCTATAGTTTTTTTTGATAAACAGGAGTATCTACCATGAGTTTAAGTTCGTGCTTTACTTTATGTGTGAAAGTTAATGGTACCTCTTTCTTGTACTCTAAGTCTTGGAATTCATTTTTAATTCGTTCGATTAAAGAACTTTCTTCATCAGAATAAATTTCACTACAATCGTTTGTTATTTCAGGTTCACAGAATGACTCTGCGATTGCATGATATATTTGGCTTTCATTTGTATTGAGAGGAATAATGGTTTTATTTATTTCTATTGTATTATCTTTAAAACTAATGATTGCGTTCGTGGGAACAAGTATATTTTGACCAATAATACAATCGAAGTTTTTTTGTTCAAATTCAACAAGTTTCCATTCAATTTTCGCTTGAATGTTGGACTCTTGTGGAAATTCAGAAAAAAATCCATTAATTGCTGAGGAGCTACCATTAATGGAAGATATATGCAGGGGATTCGTTAACATGTGCTGCTTGTGATGGGCAACAAGTTTTTTGTTCATTAAAGAGGTGGAGCATCCAGTATCTATAAGGCATCGAAGTTTTTTGTCTTCGATGGTCAATAGAACAATGGGTAGCCACTGTTTTCTTCCGAGGCTGGCAGGCGAAAATCCATGTCAGCATGGAGCGATGTTGAACGTGAAGAAGCTGTGTTCATAGAAACGTCGGAAGGGAGAGTTAAATCGTTACTATTAACGTTTGGTCGAGTATTCAATGGGTTCGCCCTGTTAAAAACTTGCGGGTTATTGTACGCGGGGTAAACATTGGCACTTGTCTTCCCTTGCCCAGCTCTAAAATTGGGGGAATTACGTTAGAGTCTTGATGATCACTCGAATGGTTTGCTTTACGAAAAATTTGCTCGCGCCCCTTTGACCCGTAATTTAAATAGCCGGTATTCACAAGGACTTTATATGCGTCCTCTAAAGTTTCCGGTTTGTACGCATGAATAATAGCGCGTATCGGTTCAGGACACTTATTCACAAACGTAGTTTTTGCTATTTGAATTTTTGTTCTTATTAATTCACTTTTTTGTGTGGCACTATATTCTGTATTATAACTAATTTTGTGATTTAACTTAAACAAACACTTACATACATAATCATACAGCTGTCCTGGAGTTGTGAAGCGAGCGGCTAATAGTTTCTCCATTAATTGCGTCTCGCTCTCCGGAGTGTCGAAATGGTTGATCAGCAGTTCTTTGATTTCATGCCAAGTGGATGTGATGTGGCTATGTATCAATTCTCGTGCTCTTCCTATGATCTTTGTGAGGACCTGCTGATAGAGTAAAGTTTTAAGTTCACTTCGGTCAATGTGTAAATTGACGGCGTCAATTGCGTTTATGAAAGGAAAAAGGTCGATTTGATTGCCATCAAAAGGAGGAATTGAATATATATACGCCGATAGCTGCTTGAAATCCATTTTGGAAAAATTGCTTCCTTCGTATAGAGCAGGATGTTCGATTTCTTCTTGAGCCTCCTCTGCGTCATGGCCACTAGGGAGGAATCTAGGGAGGAAAAACTTTTGATTAATTCGTCCAGAGTGCTTCGTTCGAGGTTCCGACTGCGCCAGTTACGTGAATCGATTTATTCACTTATAATTACGTGGAACTTTTCTTAGATCTTTACTTTGTGGACTTAATTACAGGACTACCTAGAAACTACAAATCGAGCTCAATATATAGGCCCGAAAATCTTATACTAGGAATTACCAGGTCGTTAGGACCTTTACAATTCATTTTGGGTTTTCAGGATTCCTTACATATTAATGAGTTTCTTAGTAGATTACTAATGATCTAATGAGTCCTTTTTATGGCTAGTTTATGATTCTTATCTTGGGTTTAAATTTTACTATTTTAGGGTTTTATTATATGCTAATGAGTCCTTGTTTTGGGATTCTCATATTGCACATAGATTTTATTACTTTTGGGTTTTCTTACATCCTAATGATTATTTTGGATTTTCTTACATACTAATGAGTCATAAGGACTCGTACATTGCATTTGGTTTTTTATGTGCTATAAACCACTTCCTTGGAATCGTGGTTATTTGTGTAGTCAGAAGGTCTGACGTAACTGCTGAAGAGCTGCAGATTTTCAAAAGAAAGTTTCTTAGGAAGTGTCTGTCTAAATACCGAAAGCCCAATTAAAAGTACTACCGCAGCAGCATACTCTACGACGAAACAAAAATCAAACCCATCCGCAATTATATGATTCAAACCAGTGCCAAGAGACTGAGTAGATGGTCAACTCACCCCGAAGCTATCGTACGTGACTTATTTTACCGGAACATGTCGCTTAGCGCCTCCTCAGCCTACCTAGCCCCCATCAAACTCCTCTGCTCTAATCTGCCAACAATGACATCCTCAGATGCTCCACAATCCCCTCAGACTTACCAACCCTCATTCCTCAGACGACTAACCCTAATTGTAAATAAAAATAAACTAGGATAAGTTAGATATAAGTTTAGATAATAACATTGTAATCAAGCAAATAAAAGCTTTACGAGCAAAAGATAAATAAAACTTCAACTCAAATCTAGCATAAGAATCGGTTACGACCAGATTTTCCTTTTTCAAAACCTGTTTGACAATTGCCGTTAAATATTTGCCGTAACTAGTTAAGAATGACATTTACATATAAAGCCTCAATAAATATATCTACCTATTTGTCTATCGCAAACTTAAGTGAATGCAATTCATTCCTCTGTATTCATGCAACCTGTCGTTCTAGACAACCCCTCATATTTCGCCTGGCCAAAATTTACGTCGCTTTTCCATTTTAACAGTGAGAAGAAATGAATTTTGGCGCAATTTTGGACGTCAATGAGGAAACGAGGGCGAAGATAAATACGCAAGTCAAACGGTTTTCTGCAGAAGTTGTTTCTTTTAGGACGAAGGCAACTACGAAAACAGATCCTGCAGCAATTTGTTTAGATGCTGTCACAAGTCTTTCAGGCAATGATAGCGAACTAGCGCTCTGGGGAGTTTCAGACTAAACTCCATTTCTTATTGGATTAGGACAATTCCTGATATCTCTGCAACACTCACCTTCTGTGCTTCCTGCTCCACAATCGCAGTTGAAATCACTTCACAAACAGAAAGAATTCACAAATTGAACTACCGAAAAACCCGAATCACTTTCACTTCATCAAAGCGCACTATCAACAAAACTGATTAAGCTGTCACTTCCAATTGGAAATATCAAAACAGTAGACAACAATAACAAAGGATTAATGCCATCGACAGCTGCTAGGAAGCATTGAGCAGTTTAGTTCGAACGTCTGCGAAACGATTCAGATTGGAACATGTGACAGCTGTGAAGTGTAAGCATGACATTGACAACAAGCAAGAATGCAGGTCGAACGGAGTTTCACCGCTAACTTTGGCATCCCCAGAAGTAATTGACTTCAATTTGATATGGTGAATGTTTTCTGATTATTTCATGTGCAAGTAAGCCCTACCAATTAGACTGTTGAATGTGTCCTAGTCTTATTTGTGATAGTTTCAGACTTTCCACTCCTAATTTCCTGCAATGGCCGATTCGGATACACATCCAAATTTGGTCATCACAAATGTGCGTTCGCAGGTCGTAGAGCCTGCAATGGACCCTCCTGCTTATAGAAAGGCTATAACGTGTGTTATATGCTTCAAACTGTTCACATCAATGGATAAATATGAGATTCATGTGACAAATAGCCACAGCTCGCCGGAAGTCTCGGTCGAAGCATCGTCATCCCCAACCATATCCAATGCTATCCCGTGCACAACATGCGAACTCTCCTTCAATACACTATTTGAGCTTGAAACGCACAATCTCCAAACGCACTACAACCAGTGGCTAATCGAGTGTCCGTCGTGCAAGCGTAAGTTCGATTTGCGTCCGGAAGATGAAGTTACATCGTGTCCTTTTTGTTCACGTCCGTACCGGAAATCCAGATTCCCCCCACCATACAACGGCGGTGCAACACTCGATCTGCTTACTGGCAATTTCGAATGTACCCGATGCAGGCAATGTTTCTTCAGTAAAATCACTTTGAGAGATCACCAAATCGCTGAACATCCTGAATTCTACACGGGCTACCTATGTCGACACAAAGGTTGCAATCAGAAGTTTTACACCTACGATGAATACATTCATCATCTGGAGAAGCACAAGCTGAAACATACATGCGAATATTGTGACAAGTCATTCAGTGTCCTGCAAACGCTACGACAACACTTACGAGTTCACACCGGGGAAAAACCTTTCGAATGCCATCAATGCGGCAGAGCATTCGCCGTCAAGGACTATCTTACAAAGCACATTCGAATTCATACAGGCGAAAAGCCGTACGAGTGCGAACATGGATGTGGTGCAAGATTTACACAACAGTCAGCACGCAAAATTCACATGATGAATGCATGTCCGTGTAAACACGAGCAACAGGACTCGCAGTTAGCCGTAGCGCCGAAACGAAGAAAACGCACGCGTAAAAGATGTTAAGGAATAGAAAACGGGCAATCAACTAGTTTAAGTCGGAGTGTTGGCAAATCGAAAGCCTCAATGCTCAACATTGCCTGAAAACGGATCTTACGTATTTTTCTACTGGCAATTTTCAATAAATAGTTTTACTTTTTTTCGGGGCAATTTTAGGGAATGTACGAATTAAGTGTTTAGATTTATTTTCACTTTGCATTTAATCCTACTGGTTCATGTTTTATCAAAAGAAAGGATGTGTTAATAAATGTACAGCAGTCAAAACGTAATTGCTTGTTTGTAATTTAAATCCATGAGCCCAATTCAACGATTGGTTCAAGGAATACTCACGAGAGGATGTTTTCCTTGCCTATACGTTTCTGGTTCGTCAAAATAAGGTTTCCATGACATGTTAGCTTCTTAGTGTCCGTTTTTCGCCAGCTTCCTCTTGCAACTGCAGCTACTGTGAAATGGTTCCGTTTATTGGATGCATCTCTCCATAACTTAACCTCATTTCTGACTTAGAGCGAAAGCACTTTGGTAAGTACCTACCTACTTACATTAACTCTCCCTATTACCACTACAATCGCTCCCGGAGATCTGTAGACCTTATTTTGCGATAGGGAGGTGAAGGCTGTTTAGTGCGGGACTCCAAGTTGCGCAAAGCTTAAATACCTCCCCGGTGAACCTGAGACCCTAGCCTGGAATCGTTTGCCACATTATTTCGGGCTACGACTCATGTTCCGACGCTAAGAGACGCCTTTACATTACGGGAATTCCCTTTCCAGCGGGGAGGAAGGCAGGAGACGAGATGTCTTCATCTCTGACGCCTATGGACGCTCTAGTATGCCGTTTTTAATGGTCAAGACTGCCCAAGCATATTGTGCCACGCGATTCAATTTGTCAACCGTTCTAAGCATTGCCCCGACTATAATTTCCCGGCAGAGCTCTCCGATTTCGCGGAAGAGGTCACAGAACTGCTTACTCCACCTTTTGGAAAAGAATAATTTGTGCGTCACCCTTCTCCCCTGTACAAAAAAATGCAGTTATGAGACCGTGAGCTATCAATTTTGTACGGGTAAGGCCGAAAACATCCATGCCCGCTTAGGAGCTGGGTGAAATAGAAATGAATATCACCATGCCCTCGATTAAGTCACGTCCTCAGGCCAGAGATCAGGCGTGATGTCCAACTTCGCTTTGTGACTTGCAACCAAGATTTGATGCCAATCGCTGAGCGACCGTTATTCTGTTCCTTTTCAGCCTTGTATGAGTGAGATGACCTTTGGACATTGAACTTTCCATGATCACATCGGCCACCAGATTTTGCCAACAGCTGGCATTGCTGATGTTAATGATTCTGGGGTGATATTTTCTAGCTGACTTATAAGCTGCTGATCGGTACATGCCTCTTCCCAGGTTCGTGGTCGCTAGGTCTCTCGTTGTAGTTTGTGACACTCCCTTCGTTTTTCGGCAATTTCAGGTGACTACCAGTATAGTGGAGGGTTACTGTGCCGAAGTCTTCGTAGGGAATCATGAATCACTTGCAGGTTGACGTAATAATTCTCAAAGTTAAGTTCAACATATGATTTATCCGTCCCGGCGTAGCTAACGTCAGCAGTGATCGTGCCAATAGCACTTCACCATACCTCTCAGTATCCGCTTTACCAATATTCCACCGAAGCATAGAAGTCTGAGAGCTTGGTCTTCGGAAAGCACCGTCATGGATATCGAGTGCCGAGTAATCCTCTGGAACTCTCCAATATTTGATACATTGTACTATCACACATGTATGATTCACATCAGGTATAATTTCAACGCAGCTCTATCGAAGGAAAGTAGGAGTTTTTGACCTGTGTTCAATACGACAAGCCCAGTTGTGGTTGCCATGTCCAATATAACGTTGTCCCGAGCGTCTGAATGCCGCGTTCGATTGCTTCAGCTTTGAAGGCATCTCCAACGAGCTGATGATCCTCTACAGTCAAAGCAACTTCCTTCAAAACATTTAGCCTAGGTGGAAACGATGACACAATTTTTTCTGCATTAGCTATAGACTGAAGAGTGTATATCCCAAGTAACAAACCCAAACGAAACCAACTCCTTGCTCCTTGCCTTGCTTTTGGAAGTGAGTACTGTTCCGAACACAAACAGGGTCTGTGCCGGATCTGGTGTGAGCCGCAAGTCGACTTGCCTATCTCTCGCAAACTTTTTGAGGAGATCTTGGGTGATTATGTTTCGATACAGATCAATTTGGAGGAATGAGATCATTGCAGAAGCATTGTGGCCATGGTTAGGGCTTCTTGGAAAACCTAACACTTCCCTGTTTCTGGACTGTGTTTGAAATCTTTTGGTGTCACATCATACTCCTGTTAAGGACACAGTACGCCTCTTTTGTACACCCCTCCCTTCCATGTCCTGCCTTCCCGGATTTGTAGTACAAAACATCCCTGTTTCGTATGCTCGTATCCATGGCACTTGAAACACCGGAGAGGAATCGCTATTCGCTGTATCCAACAAATAATCCACTCTCTACTAATTTTTCCCTTCTTTACTAGCTGTTCGGTTTCCCTCTTTGTCACAACAAATATATACAGCTATGCGTTGCTCCCTATTGCTCAGGTTGCTCAACATAACTTTCGTCTCGTTAAGGGCAGGAAAATCGCATCTAAGGCGATTTCTATTTCGGGCAGGTCTATAACACGAGTGTGGCAATAGCCTCGAGTGAGGCTACTGTCGCTTTTTCTCCTTGGGCTATTTTGCCTGCGTCACGGAACGTGTTTCTATTGTTTGTATCTGGTCCAAAAGTCACCTGAGGGGGTTGGTTCTTTGATTTCTGTTTCGATGTCTTTCGGTTCTACCAGTCCCTTGATTTCTCGAAAAATATCTTCATAGGATCTACCGTCGGTGGGTTTAACCAGTAGTGCCTGCCTTATAGGTTTTTGAAGCTTCTTATTTTTTATTTCTTAGGTTGGGTACAATGATTGTTTGAATTTTCCTTACAGTAGAGGTTTATCGACTTTCAACTGTAGGGCCACTTTTCTTGCTGCCTCCGCCATCACAATTTGATCGTTCGACGCTCCGTTCTCGTCGTTCTTCGATTTGGCAGCTACTGGTTTGCAAAAGTGAATGTCAAAAGCGCTTTATTTATTATTCATCGTAATAAATTTTTCAAGAATATAAAGCTGATTCTAAACAGTAAAAACACGAAAAAACTTAATGACCCAAATGGCTCTCTAAATTTAAACATTATCATATGCTAATGAAAAGAACAAAATAATAATACAAATGCAATTTAATTAAAATTATTACTTATTTTAATATTCTTCATTTAATAGAGAAAAAAACCAACCAACAATATTCAAAAAGATTTTAATGTTTACACAACAGTGAACTTTTCTCCTACGACTAATATATTATAACCTGATTCTAATCAAAATAATTTATTTTATACTATTATACTCAATATTCTTAGCCTAAATGTTAAACATCATTTCTTAAGCCTAATATAACACCATATACCTACACTAAATATTTAAATCTATGCCTAGTTTTTAACACAACAACAATACTAAACGTAGCTACCATGAGCTGAAACTCGTAAACAAAAAAAAAACTAATTTACAGAAAATGAAAATACGAATAATTTAGGCATTGTCATTCAGCCACCAATACCTAGCCTGCTTCATCTAGGCTCGACCAGTCTCAACGAATTTAGCAAATGAGTATCTCCATTGGAATCGCTGGTCTTGTGTACTCAAATTCGGAGGATTCTTATCATTTTATCGGTGGCCCGTCTATATATGTGATATATAATTGGGACGCCATCGGAATCAAAGATATATCGATTCATGTCTAAATACATGAATGCTTCTGGAGGAACAAAGCCAGTAGCGAGGCAAGGCGCAATGCACTCATATGTAGGATGAAATGGCTGTGAAATCCAGGGATTTTCACTCACAGTTACAGATCTTGCGATATGATTACGAAGAAGTCTCAGTATGAAGACATGGACTCTCGTCACTTTATCAGTTTGAAAAATGTTCCTATTCGCTATATGGTGTTTCCAATCCGTCTCAGACTTCCTGTACAAACCAGTACATGCACGAAGACATTTCCTTTCGAAAACTCTTAATCTTTCGATCGTACTAGCGCTCTGATTGTACCAGATCTGACATCCATATGTCAAAATTGGTTTAATCAGGGTCTTGTAACAAATAACTTTGACATTTTGAAGAATGTATTTAGAAAGAAAGAGTCGACTAAGGGCCATGACTGCTTTTTGTGCCTTACTCAGCATCATTTGGATATGATCTGTATAGTACAGGTATTGATCGAGATAAACATTGAGGTATCGAACACAGGATTTATGTTGAACCCTCTTTGAACTACCCTCGCCAGCCATAATGTGGAAATCCTTCCAATAACCTTTCAAGTCTTGGCTGGCCCCTTGCAGCGTGGTCCTTAAAAAATTGTTTCGCACTTCTGCGCATTAATTTTCATACGCCAGCTATCGGTATAGAGCGGCACATCATTAAACATTGTTTGGAGGTTGCTCTGGACTATTGAAGCTTTTCGGTCTGCTATATAGATGATCAGATCATCAGCAAACGCTACCAATAATCGCGTTGGTGAGACAATAAAATCAAAGCCATTCAGTAGTTTGCGAATGAGTATTGAAAACAGTAGAGGCGCTGGACCCTGTTGAAGACCATTCAAGACCTTGAAGTCGCTTATTGTCGTCAGATTTCCATCAGTTACACAAAATGATTCTCCGTATAACATGTTACAGATCATGTCAACAAGGTGTCTGGGGAACCTGTCCTGAAGGAGTTTAAAAATTAGTCCATCTAACCACACGGTATCAAAGGCTTTCTCCATATCAATGAGATACGCTCCAACACATTCTCTATCATTTTCTCAAGCCTTTGATTTTTGGCACTGGAACTAATATTTTCGTCGGATAGTTTCCGGGAAGAATCTCTATTTTAGGCAGTATTCTTCTTCTTGTTTCGATCTTTGCGAAGAACTCTTCGAAAACATTTATTTCTGGTATCAATTTTCCTCAGAATATTTATTCACGATTCGAAATTCATTGTAACGCACAAAATACTTAGGACAGTTTCGATTGGATTTTCACAAACTGTCAAATTAATATAAGAAAATTTGTTAGGAAGATAATATCCTTTAAATGCGACACACATCAAACAAGAATGCCTTCAATCGAATTTGTGGAAAAGCCAATATTAACTACTAGATTTTCGAAAATTGCTGTAGAGACCTCCCTAAATGAAGATCACAAATGCCTTAATCCACACGAGAAACGGGTTTTGCTAATTTGATAAACAATGACAAAAAAATCTTCCTGTCAACGTCGGCATTGTCCTTCAATATGCAAACACTGACGAAGAAATCAGATCGATTTGAAACAGCTGTTTGCTTGTTTTTCTTGAATTAATAAAGAAGGTTTAATCTTTCAGAGGAAATCACATTTCATTGTTTAGGCTGTAACGGACTTATTTATCAAAATATTGCTTTACGTTTCCACCAGAAATTCTTGAAATTTGTTGAAAAAAAAATGTTCCGAGTGCTCCAAGTGTATATCCCTTAGTTGAATGCTAAAACGATTTCGGATCGCTTTTATTGTATTCCACACAAACAAGGTTAAATCAAGATGAATGACCTGTTTTGAACAACCAAGGAAACATTTTCTTCTGCAACGATTATCCCATTTGGAGTTTTGAATTTCAGCTATGTAACCGCCATTCTCGATTGAAAATTTCCAGTTGTGCCACTCGTGGCACTCTGATTAATACGACGGCAACAATCGCTCGAATTCGCCGGAAGAAAGCGTTGCACACTTCACAGCGAGGACATTTTCACTTTTGAGTGGGTTGGGTGGTCGTTGGTGTGTGTCACTACACTGTACGTGCATGTACCCGATGCTGCTCTGTGTTTGTGTCGGCTCTGAATACAGGAGAGCAGTTCTTCTTCCCGTCGGTTTTTGTTATTTATGTCGAGAATTGTAGAAAAGTTACGGTCGTTCGCCCGCTGGGAAAGGAAAATGTCGAAAGGTGTTCGCTAGGCATTGTGTGGTGTCGTGAAATCGTGCAATATCGTCTGGGTTTCGCGTCAATTTGGTCCCGTTCGTAAGGACTGCATATCGGTGCGGAAGTTTTTGCTGAGACATAGCAAAGTGGACATTTCGATCGGTGAGTGGAGCTCCGTGCCGTGAGTTCTTTTGTGGTGCAAGCAGTGCGTGTGCCAGCCAGACAAGTGACAGGCAGCCAGCTGTGTCCATCCTCGGGTGTTGTGAACTCGCATCCTGTCCGCGACGTTCGATCAGGAGCTCGCTCGCGATCTGTGAAGTGCCGTGTAAAAATTTGGAGCGCATCTACTGGCCCAGCAGGTTTTGGGGTCCCAGGCGGAGACACCAACCCGTGTCTGACGCTCCTCGGTGAAAGTGCATCGTTCGCACTTTCCTCTGCCGTCTCAACAGAGCTCAAGTCGAACGCACGGCAAAGGCGTGAAAATCGGATATTGAATTATGCGACTATTTCGGTAAGTGAAGGCGCAACGAGTTGAGTTCTAGTATTGGACATTTTCCATTGATGGCTCGCTTTGCACGGGCTGGGGTCGAGTGTCTTGGCTTGCTCTGACGTGGGCCAACATCAGTTTGGGAGCGGGCGCCGAGCGCTTCCACCGATGCGTGGGAATCGAACGAGTTTTGTTTTGCTCGCGGAGACACCTGAAGTGCATGCTAGGCCCAGCTCTGCCCGCCGCGGGGCCGCAAGACTGGAGCCCAATCCAAACTCCGCCGAAAATGACAGCGGCGACGTCGGCGCTTCGGAAGTTCGCAATCTAGAAGCTCCGCCGCGCCACCGAGGGCGCCGAGTACCGTCATATCAAGCCAAATGGTGTCAGAGGAGTTCATGGCCGCAACTCGTATGACAGTTGGCCGGACCAGTTTGTTGTTAGTTTTCCCCGATTTCCGCAACTTTCAATGAAAAGCGTTGGGAACAATAGAAAGATTAATCATAAGTTGCATCGCGACATTTTCCGCAGCTTCGCAGCCTTGGGCCGTCGACTCGTCCATGTGAGCGTGACTTTGTGACGAAATTTTCGCAATCTTTTCCCTGATTAATTGTTGCAACGGCAATCTGTTGGTGTGTGTACGCAATCCGCGTATTTTTGGAACAGTTCAAAGACTTTGCGCGATCGAATCGCAATGGAGAACAAAAGCTCGCGTTGCTGCGATTTGCACGATCGCTGGGTTCTGAACAAATTCCTAGCAAGTTGTCATGTTTCCATTGCGATAATTCGCTAGTAATCGCCACGCAGCTCTTTTGAATGGATTGGGATCGGGGGGCTATCTTATCACGGATCCGTTCCTTGATTGCCGGCTCAGGTGCTCAGGCCGAAGCGCCCGTGTTCGCGGTCGCGAATGATGCGCGAGATTCCACTGCTTGCAACTTCGCCGCTCAATCATGTCACCTGCAAACGTTACAAAAAATATTTCAATCGAAATTGGCATTTGGTGGATGTAAACAAACAAAACAAAAAGTTCGTCCCCCCTTGAGACACTGACTCGTCCTTTATTTGCTTGGATGCGAAACAAACGCTTGCAACTGATCCCATTGTTTGTAATTGGTGGATTCACGTTGACTTTTCTTTTGTATTTCAGGAGCAATTGGAACAGTGTGGGATTTCATGTGATTTGCGTCAAATGCGAAACGTAGGAGGAACCGGAGAATTGGTTAAAGAACGACGTTAAGCACGACGACGAGATTAGCTTTGACGCACTAGCGGTAACTTGGTGGAGATTCGCGTTGACCTTTGGCGGATTGGAGACCACAACGTGGGAAGGGAAATCATAATAACGACGAACGGTGGAGATAAATGATGAACCTACGTGGTCCGCAACCCAAAAAGGAAGGAAAGATGCGTATTCGCGCTTTTCCGGTAAGTTCAATTCAATATTTTTGTTTTAAGGATACATATTGGGGGCATACTCAACCTTGCAATACTTTTTTGCTCCGTCTATTATTATTCCAGGGTGGTAATAGAAGTTTGTAAGTCGGTCACATTTTTTCTTCTTATTTTGGTTATTTTTTTATTACGTTGACATCTTGGGGGGGAAAAAAGGCAAGTTCCTTCCAAAATATATTGGTGGAAAAGACGCTAGTATCAAAGGACAAATGCAAATATGTGTCGCACTACGCGTAGGCAGTTCTTCTGACAAAGAACAGCATTTTCGATTGCTTGTTGGCACAGAGGAATGGGATTCACTTTCTCATTCATCTCTTCCTTTGCTGCGGAAAGAAGAATATTTCTAACCCGCTGCAAGGTGAGAATAACGATGTCTAGTCCAAAGTTATGTGACAAATAATTCCCGGTTAGGTTGTCGGTTTGACAGGGGAGGTGTTTAGTGGGTATTCTAACAGTGCCATTGGAAGGATGTCAATCAGTGCATAACCTTAACCCGTCACTTCCCAACCACGAAAAAGTTGAGCGATGCTCACTCGCAAGAAACGATTCCCACTTGATACCTCCTATCTCAAAAACATTTCCTGACAGTCTACAATGCACCCCGAACGCCTCAAGCACTAGTTCAGGGCGACGTTTTAGATGTCTTAAAGCAAACTCGGGCAGTCCACGTCGACGCTACTGTCCTTTCCCTTCTTTATCCGACAAGCACGGCTCGCCTCGCCTCGCGATAACTTGAACAAAGATTCGGTAAATTCAATCTATGGAATTCAATATTCTCCATAAAATGACAATTGCACAGGTGTAGGGAAATGCAAAGCCTCCATGTTCGCGTCAGAGCTGACCATGAAGGTCAGTGCAGTTGTCTGTTAAAAATAAAGCATTTGCAAGCGACGTCTGTACAGAGCGGATCATCTTTTTGCAGGATACTACCCGATCATCTTCCATAATTTTCATTGCGTTTATGTGACGGTAGGCCAAAGGGGAGCACCGTCGCTATTACAAAACTTTATCTTCACATAGAGTCTGGTAGCTGCAAGCTATCTTATTATCTCCTTGCAACTGAACGCTCATCCATGCTCATGTATACGGCTGATTTCCGTACAATAGTAGCAATAATATGGTTAATAAAAAGTTCCTTTTCCCTCCGTCTCCAGTTCCCAAATGTCTCCTTTCTTTGCCATTAGTTCATTGTCATAGACTTTGCTACGCTACCAAGTTTAAGGCATGCCCCATTAACAAGATGCAGACATTATTGTTTCATGTCAATCGTTACGCCCATTACTGGAACCTTTCCATTTAGGAATGGAAAATAACAATATTTTCGGCTAGACTTACAATAACCCATTCGATCAGTCCATTTTTTCTGTACATTTTCGATTGTTTAGGCCCCTATTTCGTCAATGGCCACTTTGGTTTCATGTTGCAATCGTCTTTGGCGCTACCGTAATACATGTCCTTAACGGCTCCCTAGAAAAAAAGTCAAACAGAGTCAAATCGCATCTTCGAGGTAGCCAAGTGACATTAGCTTTTCGACGGAATATGTGATTTTGGAAAAAAGTGCGCAAAACATCGATTGCTACGTTCACTGTGTCCACGTTCCGCCATTCTGTCGTCTCCTCTTAGATTTTGGAACGCAGAAAATCGTTTAGCATGGCACGGTAGTGACCGGCATTCACTTTTATGGCATTTCCTTGCTCAATTTCGAAGAAAACTGTCCCAATAATGTCATCCGAACATAGCCCGCACCAGACAGTCAATCGTTGTGGATGCATTAGTTTCACCAAGAATGACGTGTGGATTTTCTGTCTCCAGGTACGATAACTTTTGACGTATCCTTTGAGGGGGAAATAAACTTGATCTGAAAAGACGATTTTCCAGTAAAAATGCTCGTGTTCGGAAAAATCTCGAGCGGTGGCCGGCTTTAACAACAGCACCGATGCTTTCGGTTGAGCCGACTAAACGTGTACGTACAGGGGTTATTTTGCAACATATGTTGCAACAGCCGCTTTAATCGCCCGATATGTCATCCTGTGACTTTGTTTTGTTCCCTAGAACAAAACCGATGGTCAAAGGAATCCATTTTGAGCCGATTACGGACATCCAGGCGGCCGTGACGAGGATACTCGCGGAAATCCTAGTCAAAGCGTTGCAGAAATGTTACCAAGCATGGAAAATGCTCTAGAAGGGAATGGTAGAGTTGTAGAATAATATTTAAATTTACGATTTTTATGGAATCATTTAATTGTCAAACCTCGTAGCTGCACGTCAATTTAATTTTTGTTTCTAATCCTTTCGCTTCCGGTGCATCTTTAAGTTCTTTAGCGGATCTTCTGATCTGATAAGCGGTTCAATCTTCTTAAGAATGGCAATGATCCGCTCCGGCATCAGGAGTGTTCCAAGCCCACATGGAAAAGGAAGTAGAATCTTAGTTGTCTCTTCTCCTACTGAGTTATACTCCGCAGTATGTCTTTCGCTTTCAAGCAAATCTTTTGGAGGCGTCCTCGGAGTGTGCAAAGCTTCGTGAAGATCACAGGATGAACCCTAAACTTTCAAGTCCATTATCTTAAAAAAACATGCGAGGTTGCTAGCCCCGTAGCAAAGGGGCTATTCCAGCAAAGATATTTACGTTTCGAGGCCAATTTCTTGAGATGTCCTCCCAATGTGTAATATCTTGTGAATAGCTTAGCAAGGAGCACTTACCTCTTCGTTTCCGTTTCGATGCAAGCCCAAAACCACTTCCCGTAACAAACGTTCAGGGAAAGCTTAGATATACGAAGATATACGAGAAATACGAAGCCCTTGATGTCTCTTTCCAGTTCCTATTGCGTTTTATGTTTTCAATTTATTTTCAAGAGCCTCCTTCGAATGACTTATTTGTGTAAGACTTAAGGATTGAAGACTGATAAATACTGAAAACTTCCTTTATCGTTTTTCCCCTTCCTTCCTCCATTCACGCGTTGAGTGGCAGCTAGTAAAGTATAAAAATATTGTCGGTACCGACCTTGATGAGTAAATTACAAGAATCTTGAATCGTTGTTAATTTCATTATCAGTGGATCAAGTAAGGCTACAAGGCTATCAGATAGCAGAACTATAATTTGGTTTATGTATCTTTTTTCAATACTTGATTATATGCCTATAAGAATGCCATAGTCCATCGATAGAAAGATTACTTCTCAGTAATGAACCACACCAGTTAGGGTACTTGGAAGTAAGCCCAAATACTTTACTTCCAATCCTTTTAATGTCATTGGTGATTCTGTAGACCATCTAATCGATCCCTGAGGCCTAAATTACGGTCATTGTCTAAGCCGAACGTTGCTGATATGCGATCCGGTTGCTTACACAAATGAATGGTTAAACTCGACTTAGGATACTCTGTTTTCCATAAGGATAATAAAGCTTCTTCTGTGTATCCTACTAGCAATACATGAACCGGTATTTCAACGCGCAGTTGTCCAACATACACGATTTTGAACAAATTTGGACAACGAATGAAACTGAGCGAACGGGTGGTGAAACGCTCCGCATACAATCTCTTGGTATCCTCAGTGATCTCAGATTATGGTTAGAAGATTCTTTGTCCGAGTACCACAAGATTCATTTTCCATTATCGTTGGTCATTGTCATTTTTGCCGCTTACTTCTTATAATGGACTTCCTAATGACACTTCTGTCAGCTTTGTATACTTAACAAATGAGGTGGCTTGCCCGTGTAGATTTCTTGTATATTTCTCATGATTTGTTCCCCCTTGTGTTATATGTGCTCTACGGTCAAGCTCCACACTCACTTGCATCTAACATACAAATCGGGATGTCAGGGTATGAATGTACAGCATCCATGGTGTGTCCATTCTATCGTCTTCATGATCTTGGCTTCAGCATCAGTTCCTTCAAACGTGCGATTTCTATGAAAGGCAAAAACTGAAGGCTTTTGACAAAACTTACTCTGCCCTTCAGTATTTCAATCCTTCCGTTCTCGACTTTCTCAAGACAAGTTGTGTATAATGCCGTACAATCTGAAAAAAAATAGAATGTGAAAGGATATGCCTTCAACCTCGACTCAAATTTAACCGTCATCGTAGCAATATTCTAAAACCGTCGCGTTTTGTTGGACTGCCGACCATCGGTTAAATTTTAGTGTAACCAGTTGGATCAATTAGGCCCCATAAGCACTAATTGTTCTTTATTTTTAAGGATTAGATGTGGAAGAAGATCGTTGTAAGACATGTAACCCGCGTGCTACTCCAACTGTCAAACTACCTATTCGAAAAAGTAGCTCGACTTTTTCCAGGCTTCTAATGGTACTTTCCGTTGCTTTCTAGGATTTCGTCAAACGGGGTCGATTTATTTGCATTTTTTTGTTGAATGGCAAAACTTTATTTTGCTCTTGACTGGCAAGCTTCACGACTCTTCTTGCTCGTCGCTCATAGGACGAGTTATGGCTGATTTATTTTTGGAAGTGGGTGATAATCATCATTATGAACTTGTAAAACTCGAGTAGCTACAATAAGATCTCAAAATCTGGCCTTTTTTCCTTCTTTAGTGGATATCGAATTGCTTGGACAAATGTCTTTTCGGATCACACCAGAGACTGCATAAATTTGTATTGTATCCTTGCTTATTCTTTAGATTATGTTTATCTCGGCCCATAAGGTACACCAACCAGTGGCTATCTACAGATGTAATAGTGTTTTGAGAGAAGCGCCTGTGTTTGCTTATCAATCAGAATACGTCAGTTTTTTTATTGTCATAGCCATTCAACTAAAAATGTGTTCCATCGCTAAGCGATCTTGCGGCAATCAGTTCTTGGATGCATACACCGAACCTACGACTTGCCCGAAGGTCGATCGTTCAGCTTCAATTTCTGCACAAGTTAGATTTTGTAAATCTTCCAAATGCGGATGGGCTCAGGTTTAATTGTCAAATGAACTCACTCAGGTCTTCATCGATATTACGTGATATATTTGGAAACAAAGGTGGAAAGAGCTCAAGCTGGTTTCGAACACGCGTGCCTGCCGCTTCTGATCAGGTGCCAACTGAATAGAACCGCTTTTTTTCGAAATAAATCTTCACTACTTGCGTACATTGCTCAGCCAAACTAATCATACAACTGCCACACCATGCATTGCATTAAAAAGTGTTACCAACTTAAAGTTCTATAGCTCTACGAACTACACTTTACAAATAAGGCGCGTAGCATTTAATGATTCATTAAAATCCTTAAAAGTTCAAAACCTCCCTTTCGGAAAAATTATGGATGCTGCTATACTCACGTTATTTTTTTTTTTTGCAAAACCTTCGCAATCTCAAGGAATTTCAATATTTTCTCAGATATTTTTTGTCATTTATTCTAGTACTTTCTCTGAAAACGTGACAATATTCCACCGATGAAACTTGAAAATTTTGTGATAATTATAGCTGTAATGAAAATTCGTTTGGTAATATATTTGAATGAAGTTAAAAGGAATTGAAAGGATTCGCATTTATTTCATAGCACTGAAGTGAGAGCCGTGCCAAATATTAAAATCTTTTCGAAATTTGTTGTTATGTGATGATTAGTCATTGATTTACTTAGGCTAATGGAGTCCTGTAATTTCCTATGCACTTCTTTTTAGTCTGTTTTTTATGCAACCATCAAGGCGAAAATTTAATATTATGCAATGCAAACATGATTATTTTCGAAAACTCCATTTGAATTCTTTTTTTGTTTTCATAAACTAAGTCCGTAAGATACAGGATTTTAGTAGAATTATTAAGTATTTGCATTTTTTATACCGTTGTTGGCGTCGTACACTAGCTGGAGAAACCACAAATTGTCCTAGGATAGGAGACCTTGATTTCATGGAGCTCCACTGCTATATGAGATTGAGTCAACAATTCCTGATTATTGTAAGGTCATTGCCGTCGTAATAATCTAGCTGGTTATCCTCTCTTCGCGGTTCATTTTCTTGTACCCGGATAGCGTATGCCATTATGCCCTTGCTCTACATGATGACTAGCTCTGTGTGTAGTAGACCGGACCAGGTAGTTGTGCACATCACTTGGCTATTTGGGGGTAATCCTTACATTGTACGCCAATAAACTCGAATTGTGATGGGCCATTGAACTATGCAGGCTATTGTGATCTTTGGTTGTGTGTCACGACTAGCGTCTCTTTTGGAAACGAATTAAAAATCGTCAAATATCATCCCCCATCACAGCGTCATGAGGTACTAGCTTGCATTGAGTATCGCCAACTTTGACACTGGTAGATACGACTATTACTCACGCTGTAATGGAAAAGGCCACACTGATGAATTCACTCTCCGAAGGGCCGTAACCCAGTAAGCTGTCTATCCTCACGAAAAACAGTTTATCACATACTTGTGATACCTGAATTGGAAGTAAATTCAGCTCGAGGTTTTCAGGACGAAGTGTAAGAATACTTCCTACATTAGTACCTATATAATTTCGTCGTTATGCTTTGAACTACGGTCCCGGTTTTACTGTTTTACTTAATTGTTTAGATACCGCGGAAACGTCTACCCCCGTCGGTTTCATCGGAATCGGAATTAAACCACCCACAAAAAAGAAAACTTCTCTGCATCTGAACCCGGTTTGGATCACAATCCATTGTCTACACCAAGGCTTCATATACTGACTTCCCAAAAAAAGGGTAAAAACTCTCGCGGCGAAAAGGGACTCGCCGAAAATAGACCTTCTGTCTTTCGATGTTGAGGAAGCGTGCAACTTATGGGACCAGTCTTCAAAGGATTATAAAATGACAGGGTGGCCCATTCGATGATAGTTGGCTAGTCCCTTTGTGAATTTTGATCCGATAATAAGAGAGTTTTGACCCGATTCGGTTATCATCACTGTCTCCATTTTGCCTGACATTAGTCCTTTATTCTTTCGAAGCATTTAAATTAGTGGTTCACCATCTGTTTAAGATTCTCTGAGTCAGCGTTTAAATCTGCTACTGTTCTAGATTTTCGGACTTTTCAGTTCACTATCGTTCAATTTTCGTTTTAATTTCGTTGAAGGCGTCAGGCGTCTTTGTTTGTTGGTCGAGCTTCCTTATTAAGGTTTTTTCTGCGTATTTCCTCTTCACTTGAATTGTTTATCTTTCATTGGTAATATCTTCAGTAAATAACGTTTTTTCTCTATCACAATTAATCACTTTTTACTATCGTCCTTTTCACAAAAGAATCTTTAATTTCAAACTTTGAAAATGTTTCTCCTGGTGTCATTTTAACAAAAACTATCCCACTTTTGACACCGATTTCGAGCATTATACTTGCGCCGTCCTTTAAAAGAGGTGAATTAATGCAAGAATGCGGGCGAGTTTCGAGTTGCGTGATGATGCTCTGACACTGAAACAAACTCATAATTCCTCCGTATAGACATTGCAACGTTGATTACTACGGTTAACTGATATTGGTTGTATGAGCCCAACATAAGTGTTGAATACAATCTTCAACACAATACAATCTTTTGTCACTAGATGGTGTTCGTTGTCATATATCGGGCAATACTAATCAGATTGAGTCAAACTGACATGGATTTGAAAGGTGACATTCCAGTCTACAATTTTCATATGGACAGATTTACATTTCGTATTTCGTGGCAAAAGTTGTATTTATTTAAAAATGACTGAAATTTATGAAGAAAAATCGTTGTATTTTGCAATGTCACTACGATCTAGGTGAGAATGCATCGCGACTCGTGAAAAAATGTGTGGTGTCTACGGGCAAGATACATTATCAAAACCCACAGCCAGATTCGCTCGCTTTCGTTCGGGGAATTTCGATGTCAAAGATGCACGTCGCTCAGGTCGACCAATCACTGAAAAACTCGATGAAATCTTACAAAAAATTGAAGAAGACCGACACATAAACAGCCATGACATTGCTAAGGAACTGAATATCCACCACCAAACAGTTTTGAACCATTTGCGTAAGGCTGGATACACATCAATGGATACAATCTCGACGTTTGGGTGTCGCATGAATTAACACAAAAAAATTTGATCGACCGAATTCCCATTTGCCAAATGCTAATAAAACGCAACGAAATCGAGCCAGTTTTGAAAGAAATCATTACGAACAATGGGTAAGATACGAGAATGTCGTTCGAAAAAGGTCATGGTCAAAAAAAATTGAATCAACACAAACGATTTTAAAGCCAGGATTGACACCAAATAAGGTTATGCTGTGTGTATGATGGGATTGGACGGAAATTGTTTATCATGAGGTGCTAAAACATGACCAAACACCCAATTTGGCTTTTTACTGTCAGCAAATAACCACATTGCAACAAGCAATTCCAAAAAACTGGCCAGAATCCATCAATAGAAAGGGCGTTGTCTTCCATCATGACAATGCCAGACCACACACATCTTTGATGACCCGGCAAAAATTGACAAAGCTTGGCTGAGAAGTGTTGATGCATCCACCGTATAGTCCAGACCTTGTACCATCAGACTACCAATTGTATCGGCCACTGCAAAACTTCCTTATTGAAAAGAAATTCACTTGAATAAGGGACTCTGAAAATCACTTGGCTAAGTTTTTCGCCGCTAAACCACAGAAGTTCTACACATATGGAACAATGGCTCTACCCTAAAAATATCAAAAGGTCATAGATAATAATAGACAATATGTACTTAAATAAAATCCATTTTAAAGAAAAGAAATATTAAATCGAAAAATGACAAAAGAAGGCTCAATACTTTTTAGACTTACCAATATATAGGTATGATAATCTACTTGACCCGTGATGTACAATCGAAATTGCTTCATCTGAGTACCACTTTTTCGGTATGGTTATTTGCTATGTCGCGCAAGGAAATTAAGAATACCGATAATCTTTGGCGCTGCATTCCACTTAGGGATTTTGGTGTTAAAGGTTTATTAGAAACTCCAAACGAGAACCATGCACAATGCCTCCACTGAAATACCCGTCAATTCAGGTGGATGAATCAAGCATCATTGGTTTCATTGGTATCATCATCATTCGAGTGTTGATTGTCTGAAAACATGAGTAATCCTTACGAAGAAGGAATGGTTCATTTTCTCAAAACATTGAGTAAAATTTGCAGCCTCCGATAAATAGCTTCAGAGTTCAAATAATATCAGTGGCATTAATCTTAGAGCCCTGATACGAACACCAAACTACCAGTTAATTTAGCGTTGATAGTTAAATTGGAGTAGATGTGATCAGCAAAGTCAAGAATGCTTCTGACGAAGTTATCCTGACCTAAAGCCTTAACGCCGAAATCTCATGTTGGGCTGCAGCGCCATAGATTATTGATATTGTTAATATACTAGCGAGACATCTCAGTAGATACCATAGAAAAAGGTGCATAAGAAAATAAATTTCGAATTTGTTGCGAGCTGAATATTAAAAAGAAAATCAAAAGAGAGAGAAAGTCGTTTATAATTTGAAACACAAACTGTCAGAAATTGTAATTCTTCCTCACTTTACGTGCCTACCCTGTTCGCATCACTTCATGCAAATATCAAAATCAAAAACATTCCAATTTTTTTGACATTTGCTTTTAATTGTAGTATGCATTTAAATGTTTATTGATTTTTTTGAAATAAATAAATATAAATTATAAGTGACATCCGTTGATTTTTAAATATTCTGAAACTTTTCTCTTTTTGTTACATTGTATACAGTAATTCGAATGTATCCTTAGAACTTTATTCGGTGTCTTATTGTGTTGCACCAAAGATCCTATTCTAATGAATCTGTGTTTATAATAATAAAAATTGCACAATTTAGTGTTGGTTGTCGACTGAAAGACTCGGAAAAAAAAATCAAAATCAAAAATTAATTTCTGTCAATGTTTGATTACAGTTTCATGTTCGCGAAAATGTTTTGATATTGTATAATAATTTAATCGTGAGATGATAGACTTATTAAACATAAAAAATTAAGTGTCCCGATAAGAAAGGATATCATATTCGAAGCAACGGTTGTACATAAATTGAAATAAAAATTATTTCGCCAAAAAAACTTAAAAAATATGAATAAAGTTCATGTCTGCTCAGAAAACTAGGATTATTTGTTATATTCACCTATTGGTCAATAACAAAAAGTGATAAAACGAGGCTAGATACTCTGTAAAATTTTGGTTACATAATTGCAATGCGAAGACATCTCCCTTTGAAAAATGCTGGAAGTTTCAGGAAATCTCCATTGACAGAATCTGGTAGCCATGGTGAGAATATTGAAAAGACAGGAGCGGTAAGGAATCAGATGAAGGAAATATATGAAAGATATCCTTTATGGTTGGATAATTACTTGGAAAATCCTGATCAAATGGTAATTGTTTTGAATTGGAATATTTTGTTTTTGGAAAATAGTATTTATTAAAAGCAGAATGAAATGAAAACGATCAGATCCCGTATACCTATAAACTTAAATAAACCTTTCTGGGATGGCCTTCAATTTATGTGCCGAATTCTATTTTATGGCGTCAATGGACTCGAAACGTTTTCCACGGAGGGGCATTTTAGTTTAGAAAAAAGTCATACGGAGCTAAACCCGGCGAATGCGGTGGTCGATCGATGGAGTTTTTTGCCTTATATTCGTTTACAATTGTAGCTCGGTGCGACGGCGCATTATCGTCATGAAACAGCCACGAGTTGTTTGCCCCTAATTCCGGCCGTTTCTTCCGTATGGGTCACGTAAACGCTTTAGTACGCTCAAATAAAACTCCTTCTACACCGTCTGACCCTATGGTACGAACTCACGGTGAACCAGACCACGAATATCAAAGAAAACAATGAACATCACATTGATTTTTGACCGACTTTGACTTTTTGCTTTTTTCGGTTTCGGCTCATTTTTAGTGCGCCATTCGGAAGCCTGTTGACTGGTGAGAGTATCAAATTCATACACCCATTTCTCATCCCTACTTATGATCCTCTCCACGAATGTTGCGTCGGAAGCGTTCAAGCATGTCCAAAGAGACTTGTTCACGGTACTAGTTTGGAAGAAAATTGAGCTCTTTTGGAACAAGCCGTACAGCGACGCGTCTCAATTTGGGATTGAGCATCCCAAATGCTCAATCTAAATGGTACGGACAGACTTGTGAGAGATGTTGAGGATTGTGGCTATCTCTCTTAAACTGGATAACGTTTTCCGATCACAATTTCCCTCGCTACATCGACATTAATTTCGGTTAGATTGGTCGTACATACCGAGGTATGTCTTCGACGATTTCACGGCCCTCTTTGAAAGCTTTGTACCAATCATATACACGGGTTTTACCAAAATTTAATCAACAAGCCTTTTCCAACATTTTCAATGCGTCAGCACAAGAAATTTCGTCTTTGTTCAATAATTTCGTTCATGTTAAAAATCGGCACGCACTAACCAGTTTGACTAACTCCACCAGCTGCTGTAAACAAACTGCTTGACTGATCGCGTTCAAACTTGACATAATAATGAAAGACAGTATTACCAACCATTCAGCCCGGGCGTTTTAAATAACAAATTCCCGATACTTTTTTGATAATAGGTACGATCCCTGGCAGTAATACTAGGAATACGTCTGCTCACCAGTCCATACAGCTGAAAAGAGAATTATCCGGAACATAGGTCTCGGAGAATTCTCGAGGAAAAGAAGCATGTTGTTGTCTGAATGACTTTTTCACGTATATTTACTTGGAAAAATCAAAAGGACATCCAAGTCGGCTTTTGAACCAATAATCATCCATTGCCACGCTTCTCTTATGTGGGCCATTATCGTGGCTGGCTGTTTTGTTTTTAGGTTGACAATGTTGTGCCTTATCATTAGACCTAAAAATACTTATATTAGTGCCATAAACCCCTTGTTAACCTTTTCATTATTGTTAAAAATATAAAGACGCCGAAATAATCAAAATTTGATCATCAAAGCGGGCTTCGGATAAACAAGTTGTCAGAATTCAGTCAACTACAAAGCATCCTTGATTTCTTCACTTCAAAATCCCCAAGGACAAGTGACTGAGTGGATCAAAACGCTACCGTTATACGGCCATGTTCACTTCAAAAGAATACTGGAAAGATGGAGCCCACGGCTATATCAACGCCTTCTCGCATTCTCCCTGCTCCAAACAATCGCAAACGTTGCCGACGTATCGAGGAAGACAACTCATTCGCTGACGTACGAGTACTAACCACTGAATTTTGATATTGGTTGGATAGAAAGATTGGTCACAACAGTAAACCAGAGATGCACAGCTTATTTATGAAGATATTGGCTCGCTGTTAGTATTGAGGGAGACTACCTAACGAAGATATATATGGTGCGAAGCTGTCTTGAAAAGCTACTAGCCTCGCAGGAAGTCTGTGCGAATTGAAGAACGGTCATCAAATGAAAGTAGAAACCGTCGAGGGCAAATTAAACAGGCTGCAAATCCTTTTATTTGCATTACTTACAAGTACAGGAAAATCGAAAGTCAAGACTAAAAATGAAAATTGTGCACCTGAACAGTCTTGCTCCATATTATATGACGTTAATGGAGCTAGGAAGGCTGAGAAGGCACTTTTTTTTTTTTGAAGAACCAATGGAATCCTGCGTGAATTGAAGTAGGATCATCATGCAACAGTGTAAAACCGTCGACAACACAACAAATAGGAGTCGAGTCGTCCTTCCTATGCATGACGTTAGCAATGTGCAGAGTAAATTCATGAAGGAGCATTAGGAGGTCTTGTTGTAGTGAACAAGACCTTTCCGAAAGTACAAATAAGATTCTGTTCGCTACAGGTTCGCAAAAGCACAAAGAAAAGATTTCATTACGTAAAAATTTAAGCTTCTATTCAAGGCGCAAAACGACGAATAAGAGGGCAGATGAAAACAGCCCCTGTCAACACACGGATATCGTTCCGAACGTATTTACATGCGGTACATACAGATATCCAGTAGATCGTTCAGAACGAAGAAATTTATACATCCTCGCCGTGGCCGATTATTTCAGTTTGTGGTCGGAAATTTTTCCATTCCTCAACTAAAAACCATAGACCGTATCCGAACATGTTGTGTTATGTTCAATCAGTAGATGGAGCGTATCTCGTAAACTGTTTCCGAATCAAAAGTGACATTTCGAATCACAAGGACGCTGCGAAACGTGCAAGTTGCTAGCATTATGGAAAAGGAGAAAAAGTGCATTGTTCGCCCGTCAAATGTTATGTTAAAACATTTAACATTACAATTTACAAACCATTGTCTAAGACTTTCGGCGAGAACCAAAAGAGTGGCAGACATTATTGTTGAGCTACAGGCCATGCGCCGACGGACCGTACTGAATCGCCAATAATATTTATGTTATATGTAGTATAGTAAAGGAAGTCGAGGAACATGAAAAGTCTAAAGCTAAAATAAAAATTACGCCTCTGAATCGTCTTGATCCATATTAAATAACGCGGATTAAATTAGGACGGTTGATAAAGTGCGACAGAGATTAAGGTTTTTGGCACTGTTGCTCAACGTCATTGAGGGCCTGAAAAAGTTTTGGAAATTCGTCCGCCGAATTTATGTTCAGAATCGTGATACTCACTCAACTCACAAGAAACTCACTCTTAAAGACGATTTTAGCTATTGGAAATAACCAGAAATCTGCCGCAGCCAGGTCGGCAGTAGCGAGTATGTTGGAAAATTATTATGGACACCGATTACCTGATTTGTAAATTTCATTTCGAAGACGACGATTTTTAGCGAGCAAACTTTTCAGACCTTTACAATAGAATGCTCCTGTTACTGTCTGACCTGCGGGAAAAAATTCTCGGTGAATGATTCCTTTGGTATTATAGGATATGATGAGCAATGACTTCATATTTGATTGTGCTGCACGCACTTTTTTCGGACGACTTTGATCGTAATTCAATAATTGATTGTATCAATCAAAGTCTCGAATGGCTAAACACGTTGCTCTGTGAATAAGTCCGTTGTCTGGATTGCGAACAAATTTAGCTCGAACCTTCCGTCGGCCTGATTTATCGTGCATTTTCTTGCTTTCAATTGCGATTTCTGTTTCACTCGCAACTATTCCAATACTTAAATGTCGAAATTTCCACAGTTAGTTCTCCACAGATTTTTCACTCCGGCCTACCCGGGGTTATCATCGTCCTCCAAAAAAAGGTTGCGAGCCACTGAGTTGGGCTAGCAGCAAATTTAGTAATCATAATATTGTTGTGTTCAATTACAAGTGTTTAACGATATGAAACTAGCGAAGCTGGTTACTCACTCTGGTTAAAACAGTCGCTATGGATAATGTATTGTTGAATGGTGAAAGCTGATTTATAATTTAAAATAATTTCTGACTAGTTCAATGAAAGTCCTGAATTTGAGTGTATGGACCAATTCTATTATTTCTATTTCTATAATTCTCGTACTCTTTCTAGAATTATTTGATTTAAGTTTAAATGATTTTATTAAATTGTAGAACCTCAAGTTTCACTTTAACGAGTTTCACATTTAATAAATAATGAAGGCCACGCAGGCCACGGTCTTAGACTTCATGTTGTTAGGTCCTGTATAGGAAACAAATACTCTTTATTCAATATTGAACCCAAAGGACTTGTTATAATCGTTTTACAAACTTTTTTCCAGCATGCTTTACATTGAAAAATTATCTAATTTTTAATTTTAATTTTCTATTTTTCAATAGACTTCTATGGATGAGAAGTATGTAGAGACGATATGGGCTAGCTTGAAAAATGCTATTCAAGAGATTCAAAAGAAAAACAACTCAGGACTCTCGTTTGAGGAACTGTATCGAAATGCCTACACAATGGTTTTACATAAACACGGCAATCGATTGTATACAGGATTGCGTGACGTTGTCACCAATCATTTGGTGAATACAGTTTGTCCGGATGTACTGGATAGCCTACATAATAACTTCCTGCCCAAATTGAATCAAGTATGGAGTGATCATCAAACATCAATGGTGATGATTCGGGATATTTTAATGTACATGGATAGAGTTTACGTGCAACAACACGATGTACAGAATGTATATGATCTCGGTTTAATACTATTTAGAGATAATGTAAGTTTATGGTGAAGTTTTGACAATTTTTTTCTGAATACTTGCGAGATACTAACGCGCTCGTCTTTGCAGATTGTAAGGCATCGCCAAATTCAGGAACATCTACGCGAAACCCTACTTAGCATGGTAATGGCTGAACGCAATGGCGAAGTTATAAATCACTTAGCAATTAAAAATGCGTGCCAAATGCTGATGAGTCTCGGCATCAATACGCGTACCGTCTACGAAGAAGATTTCGAACGGCCGTTCCTAGCACAGTCGGCATCTTTTTATATAATAGAATCACAAAAGTTTTTAGCTGAAAACAACGCGAGTGTTTATATTAAAAAAGTTGAAGTAAGTTTATAGAAAGCATGTTCGTTACATACCGACATGACTAAATAATTGATCTTATCTTTCGCAGGCACGTATTAACGAAGAATCAGCACGTGCTGCTCTCTATCTAGATAAAGACACTGAACCGCGTATTGTAAAAGTTGTAGAGGATGAATTAATTAAAAAGCATATGCGTACTGTTGTAGAAATGGAAAATTCCGGTGTAGTGTATATGATAAAAAATTCAAAAACAGAAGATCTTGCTTGTATGTATAAATTATTCTCGCGACTGAAGGAGGAAGGATTGCGGACAATTGCCGAAGCAGTGTCTGCGTATTTACGCGAACAAGGCAAACTACTTGTTAAAGAGGAAGAAAATGGAACGAATCCTATAACATTTGTACAGAATTTATTGGACTTGAAAGATCGTTTCGATCATTTTCTACATCATTCATTTAACAATGATAAAATCTTCAAGAATATGATTTCCTCCGATTTTGAACATTTCTTGAATTTGAATAGTAAATCGCCTGAATATTTGTCGCTGTTCATTGACGATAAATTAAAGAAAGGCGGAAAGGGGGTAAGTAGATTTATTAATTCATATATTTTAGTCTTCATTTAAGTAAGTGCTGTTTTTCGGTTGAGGAGGAAATAGGAAGAAATCAACTGAGCAGCAGGCGTAGTATTTAATATAAAAGCGATTTCCACTTTTTACGTTGCACGAATAAGTTTGCTAGACTTTTCACTTGAGGAAATTCGATTTTGTACTAAAAAAAAGTGCACCGGCATTACCCTCTACATAAATTGAACAGGAAAACATTCAGTTTTGGATTTCACATACATCATCTAGATTCCTCGTTGCTTCTTCAGGAGGACTTTCAGCTCCTCCATGCAATGACACAAGAAAACTGGTTCATGTTCTCCGTACACGAACTAGTTCATGTTGTTATCATCGGCTGGGAAAGTCATGACTACTATATTAGAACGAAGGATGGAAAGACTTGGTTTCGAACCTGTCTGCCTACTCAGTTTCACTGGTTGTCAATTCCGCCTTTCCATTTTTCTGTCTAATTTAGTGTCGGCTTCAAGCCAACTCGATAAAACCATGATACTACTACCACCCCAGTGGAAATTCGCTCTGTAAGCCTTCCAAAAGGTGAAATTGCATGTTGTAAGTGAGACTGGAAACGATCAATTAAAAGCGTCGAGAATTAGTCCACTGTTTTGATAGAACGGGCGCTCCTTTTTCTCGACGGCATGTAAAACATATATTTACGGTGGCTGCTCTACAACGAATGTTCTTCGAGTTCTAGGAGCATCAATTTTTAACCTCCATGCGATTGTTATACAATCCTGAAAGTTGAAAAAAGATGTTTAGCGCAAGAAATTTTCCTGTGATGAGAAACTGAAGAACTCAGTTTTCGTCGTTTTAGATACGGTCCGCGAAAAAATTTTGAGACATGGGAATAAAAATGAAAAAGCCGTGATTATAATATATAATTGTTTTCTTTATTAGACTCGATATTTTGTACATCAAAAGGCTTATAAAATATAAAAGAACAAGAATCTAAACACAAATTAAAAGCCGAGAAATTTGATAGATCGATTGGAAATTAAGATACTAGTCGACGTGACAAAACTATGTGATACTCCATACATATCATAGGCTCTTATCACATTTTATGTGTACGTTTAAACGTATGTATGCTTGTAACAACATATGCCTTTGGCTTTGTGTTTCATAGATCCGCATTTGTTACTCAGCCCCTGCCATTTCCTATTTGGCAAGGTAGATTGTAAATTTCTTATACAGTGTCAGTCGATTCGCGCCCATGATTGTCCATGATGGCATTTTCAGCTCATCTACTGCTGTAAACTGCCGTCCATGAGATTAAAATGTCATTCATAAGTGTAAACTGAACCTGCCAATAACCCCCCCCCCCCCACACGTTTCGGATTAAGTTTAAGTCCGGGGAAACTGTTGGTCACAGAAAAACGTTCAGATTTTACTATCTATAATATCGGCGCACGTTTTTGATGTTGTGAACTGGCGTGGCATGTTCAGAAGAACATGCCGGCCAATTCATTGTGCTAATCCTGATTTCACCTAAGAATTTGGTGACAACTCGAACTACATGTGGTCGAGCATTATCTTGCATTAACACGAAGTTGTCCTCAATAAATGGAGCAAAAGGGACCACATTTTCCAGAATAACTTCCGCAATTTACCTTACGGCAGTTAATGATCAATTTTGTATGACAGTTAGTTCGGTACGGGCATGGGCATTGATTCTACCTCATACCATAACTGATTGTCTTTGAAAACGAAATCCGATTGCCACAAACCAAAACGGCACCCATCTGTGACGAGAACAGACCCCCATTGTGCAAGTGTCCGTGTAAGATGCTGACTTGCGAATAGTCGGCTTTCTACTCGATGCATCTCCAGTAGTAGAGGACCTGATGCGGGATGTCTAGACATGAGGTTATTTTACATTACGGACCGTTTCAAGTTGGTCTCTAGCCGTCATACATCGCGGCAAATCACATCCTTCTCTTCGATCTAGACTTTCCGTGGCCCTAAGCCGCTGTAGACCATCGGGGATGTTAGAACGCGGCACGTGAAGGACATTGGCCATGTACTGGACACTAAATCGTTCGTTGGCCACTGACTGCCCTAGCGAGATTTTCTCTACTTGAGACCATACTTTTAAGAAAAAAATTAATTAATTGTAAATAAAATAATTTATCTAATTGATTATTTTTTGAATTCGTGTAAAACAAAGAAAATCACTCACAAATTACTTACAAGTTGGTTCAGGAAAGAAGTAAATTTAATTGATTTAGGTATTTGTTTGTCTAGACGGTTATGAAAGTGTTATTAAGTAAACTATAAAAAGCCATATTTGAAGAGGATTGCTGATCGTCGCAATTACGTATTATGGAAAGTAAATATATACAAGTTTTCGATTTTTTTGTCCCTGCGTGTATAATTTCCACCAAAAATTTTTGGTGCGTGGCGCATTTCTGCATGTAATATAATTACAGTCCACGAACACGACATTACTTTTGTAAGTAACCACCGCTGCCCATTTGCCGCTTGCACAAAATTAGAGTCGACTTCTGCAAATTGTGAAAAAAATTTCGCGAAACATGAGGGCCGTCTAAATTGAACCGTTTTTGGTAAATAAACTTCTAATAATAAATAATACTCTTCACCATATGTTTGTCCAGTGACCGTGCTCTCGTGTAAATTTAAGTCAAGCGTCCTTGTGTGCCTATTTCGGTGGTGGTTTATATTTCATCTTAGACTGTAAATGCTTAGCTTGCTGCGAAATACGTTAAACATTCCTTAAATTGGTACCCGCTGGCGTTGGCGCTTTCCCGGTGCCGTAATTGCTGGCGGTCGACCTTCCGCGTACTTTTTGTTATATTTAACGAGATTTAAATGATGGCAATATGAAAAAAAAATATTTTTTTTATGTTTTTTTTTTTTTGACTATAATCAAGCCAAAAAAATTTTTTTTACATATTTGTGCAATTTTCTGGTAGATTACGCTGTTCGATAAATAAACAAACCTAACTACAAAAGATGAGAACAATCGGACTCGTAGTTGCAGAGAATAAGTCTGTGCCGATTTGAAAAGCGCGAAAAATAATTTTTTTCGGTTTATTTCTCTTACAATTAAAAAAAAACCAAGTTTGATTACTTAGAAAACATCAACCTGCTATCTCTGGTCCATATAAATGAAGTCCCGATTCAATAAAAGCCTCCTCTTCACTTTGCTTAGTCGATGTTTAAGCCAAACGGGATTCCTTTGGCGCTGCTGTACTGACCCTTTCAGCCATTGCGATCCGCACGTCGTCTTTCATTTGGACAAAAGTGAAGGCTGATCGTCCAATAGTGCACCCCACAATCTCTTATATCTTCAAAAGTGTAATCTGAGCCTCATTGGAAATTGCAAATGCAATATTTGTTGCCAATTCCGTCACATCCTTCCCGACGAATGTATGTTTGGGAATCATAGCATAAAGGTTTTTATTAAAACACTCGTTATTATTTTGCGTGTATTTTCCCAAACATCGCTGTAAAAGATTCTCGTCAGTCAATTTTGTAAATACGGCTTGCACGAGCTCTTGAACCTCTTCAATTAGAGCTCGTTTATGGTTGTATGGAATGTCTTCTTTTATAGCCTTCAAAAATGCACACTAGTCCGGATCGCAGTGATCATGCTGCGGATTTTCATCGGTGGAAATTTTATGGTACAATCCAGCCTATATTTCCTTTTTCATATCAGCTACAGAATCTGGGTGTCTTTGAATAGCCAATCCATGATAAATAGACAATTGTTTGATAATTTTACCAGTCAACTCTTGCTTTTCTACAGGTTTGGGTGGTGGAGGGCCATCGGTTTTCCTTTTTTATGTGGATTCTTTCCTTTTTCTTGCGCTTCTTTTTTCGATTCTTCTAATTTTTTTTTGTTCAGCTTTTTTTTTGGATTTTTGCAATTGGGTGATGATTTTTTTTAACTTCTGTAAGCTGGCGAAACATACGTTTACCAACATGTAGAACGTACTCAAGTTTTTAAATAATAAATTCGTCGTAAGATTTATTATCGCATAAATTAGTAAAAGTTTTAGAATCCCCGTCTCCGATGTAGTAAGCATATTCAGCATTATGTATATCAATGGAATTTTTAAAAATTTGAATAATACCTTGTACTTCCATTCCACTAGAGCTACCTTCGTATTTTGCAGTATTTTGAAGAAACGAAAAAATCTAGAATTTTTCCAGTATGTTTACCGATAATAGTCGCAACACCAAGCAGAGGACTGAAACCGCTCTTTGACCAAGTACCGTCTCCCGAAACGACTAACTCGTCCTCGGGCATTCATTCCAGCTTCTTTAATTTTCTGCTTCTCTTCGTCGCCAGATTTTTTCAAGCAAATGTTTGCAATATTTTTTGCTGCAATCTTCGCATTTTCAACGCAAAACAACGTACTAGAATTGTACGTTGTTTTATTAAAACAAGCTGACAAATCCATGAGCGAGCAAAAGAGTTCCAAACCATTGCGGCCAATACCAAGCAATCGAAAAACAAATATAATTCGACGGTTAATTTCAAACGCCTTGCCTATCATAGGGCATATTTTTTGCCTATCACCGCAGTCACACTCAATGTTTGTTTTCAAACCTAGTCCCCGCTAAGAAGTTTGCGTGAACTTTATATCTTTGCCGCACGTTTAACACTGTAGCATACTTGCCAATGCCGAAAAAATGAGGGAAAACGACCAAATGCAGTAGGAAAACTATCGTCAAGTTTTATAATGAAATTACTGGTATTTAATTTTTTTGCTGGAGCACTTGTGTATTCCATACTTTGCTCGGAAATATTCTGATTTCCACGAAATTCGTGAGATTTTCGCTGAGTTTTTCTCTTTTTTGAATAAGATTTTTTCGGACTTTTTCCATACGAATTTTTGCCCATTTTAATATGAAGCGCTATTGTACACGTCAACTGATATACTAAACATGAAAAAGTAAGCCGAGCCAACAGCCAAATATGTTAGTATAGATGTATAATAACGGTTTATTGAAGAGGGGAGATGAACACGCGCCGAAAGCTGCGAGAGCGCGCCGTAGCATAGTAGGAGTCGAAAATATGCGCGAGTACAACGTGGAAAGTTTTTTAAATTTCTTTACAAAATTTCAGGAGGTGATTATTGAGTGTATGACGAATTTAAATCTATAAATATAAAAATCGATTTTTCGAAAAATTATTAATATACTAGTACCTTAAATCTGGCAGAAATCCGTAACAGCATTTCGGCGGATTTCGTTTTGTAATTTTCAGGGATTTATAACATTTTTGGCGAGATTGTGAACGAGTGAGGCATGTAAACGCAGGGACAAAGAAATTACCAGTCCGCCAAATTATTCGCCTACTGTTAAATGCTTAGTTTTCAGGGAAATATCGCACATAGGAGCTTCATCATCGCAAATTGCTAGACGTGTGAGCTTGGGCTGTGATCTTAGTTTAGTGAGAAAATGGATAGCGTATTCGAAAACATCCAAGTATCAAAAATCTTTGTATAAGCTGAAAAATTGACGAAACGACACATTGATGCAAGACTGAAATTCGCCGAAAATTTTATAATAACCAAATATTTGGGATGAAAAGATGAAAAAAAAGATTTGATCTTGATTTGGACTAAATAGTTTTAGTTAAGGGGAGGTTCTACACTTTAGCGGCAAAATCGGACCTATTTTTCGGTAATTGATTGCAAAGGAAATTTTTTTTTGGATTTTATCAAGAAACAAATACAAAAAACACATAATAAAAATAAATCACAAAAATATACAAATAAATAAATGTATACTCTGGTGAACCTTAAGGAAACATGGAGGCGGAACTGTTATGTATAGGAACATGGAGGCGCATCTGTTATGGTTGGGTTGGGTAGCGCTCAAAAAAGTTCTCGAAGCGAAATACCTTTCATAAATAGAAGAAAGAATAACTGCTGATGGTTACCAGAGAGCAACTTCTATTACCTTTTGTGACACTTACACAGTATGAAAATATTCTAGGAATATCAAAATATCCACACCCTAACCGCCACCAAAAAGTTGGTACCGGATTACAAAGTCGAATTTCTACCATGGTCAGTGTGAAGTCCCGTGAAGATTGTAATTGGGGAAAGTCTACCCCAAGGTTGGAGCATCTATAAAAAGTTTTGCAGAGCTGTAACCAAGAATAATTGTAGCGTGAAATAAGTTATGTATCTGTGATACTGTATCAGCCAGTTTTATAAGTAGCCTTTCGACTCGGCTATTAGATGTAATAAAAATATAGGAAAAGTAACTAAGTATTAAATAAAAAAACATCTAACATAATCTGCATTTTATGATTTCTTTTTATTTCAATTTGATTATTGCAAGGAATGTTATCCCCATTTCGTGCCTTAGGGATATTAAGTGCATATTAATTAAGAAAATGTAGTTATCAACCAAAAATATGTTTGCATCCATAATTTTTTCACAGCGTGTTATTTACGTCTAATATTTATGATGATGAGGTCAAGGACCAAATAGTGTGAATCTGTGTGAGAAACTTTAAAGCATCTCCATTGCAACATTAAATAGCATTTCCGTAATTTTTTTTTTTGTTAAAATAGTTGCGGAAAACATGCGGAATACTGAAAAACAGCACATTACATAAATCAATCATTTGTAACAATATGAGTTGATGAAGTTATAAATTTTCAGTGGTCTATGCACGATTTCGAAGACTTTAGTGAACACCCATCAAGAAATTTGGTATTTTTCATTTATTGAATTAGTTGTGAAGCCTTGCTTTCCGTATTTTTGCTTTTATTTGAGCTGTTTCCTAGTTGCTTTGGGCAAGTTATTTGAAAATGTTCTTGACGTGTTCTCTGTTTTGGAATCTGTTTCTACTGACGAGTCAAATGCGAAAAATAAAATAATTAAAATTCTCATCCTTTCGACTTTCAGATGACAGAGCAAGAAATCGAGACAGTGTTAGATAAAACAATGGTACTGTTTCGTTATCTACTAGAAAAGGACGTTTTCGAACGTTACTATAAAACACATTTAGCGAAACGTTTGTTGCTCAACAAATCAGTCTCAGACGATTTTGAGAAAAATATGATTTCAAAGCTGAAGGTATGTTTTGTCATTTTTTTTTATTTCGGGTCACATTTAACGTTCGTTTCCTTTGAAATCGTTCAGACTGAATGCGGAAGTCAATTCACCTCAAAATTGGAAGGAATGTTCAAGGATATGTCCGTTTCAAATACAATAATGGAGGAATTTAAGAACTATGTAAATAATCAGAAAATCTCGTTATATGGCGTAGAATTAACAGTTAGAATATTAACAACTGGTTTTTGGCCGACACAGGTGATATTTTGTTGTACATGAATTGTATATGAATTTTCTAGACAAAAATTATGTCTTCTAGTCAGCTACACCAAATTGTAATATACCAATGGCGCCTAGGGCAGCATTTGAAACATTTAAAAAATTCTATTTAGATAAACATTCAGGCAGGCAACTCACGTTACAGCCGCAAATGGGTATGTAGCAACAATTGGTTGACAACGAAAAGGAGTTAACACTTTAATTGGTTTGAATTTCATTAAAGGAACTGTATATATCAATGCTGTGTTCTTTGGAACAAAAGGTGAAGCGGAAAAAGATAAGGATGGTCCTAGTTCGAGTTCACCAGGCATTGCGTCACCAACAACAACACGAAAGCATATTTTACAAGTGTCGACTTATCAGGTTGTGTATATTTGAATTTTGATGACAAATGATATTTCTAAATTATGATGAAAAATAATTCAAATTTCTAACGTTTTACTATGAATTTTGGTGAATTCTCGTTACAGATGTGTATTTTAATGTTATTCAACAATCGAGACCGATTAACATATGAGGAAATTCAGCAGGAAACTGATATTCCTGAAAAGGAATTAATTCGAGCCTTACAATCGCTCTCGATGGGCAAGCCAGCGCAGAGGCTTTTGGTGCGTAATCCAAAAACAAAAGACATTGAGCCCACTAACGAATTTCACGTGAATGATGCATTTGTTTCTAAATTTCATAGGTGAGTTCATTTTTTCTATTCGTCTCTGTTAAATTATAAACAATTATAAAATGAAAAAAAAAGACACAGGTATAATGTTAATGGACGGAACAGGTTTTCTAACGGTATTCCTACTTCCTGCATTCAGAAAGAGAAACGTAACACCCCATGCGACATGGGTAAATTAAATATAAATCGGACTTTTTTTTATACATATTTATTAACAGTAATAATATTCAAATAAGACTTTAATCACTTTTCTACATAGTCTCCTGCACGCTTTACACATTTTTCCCAACGTTTTGGCAGCTTAAAAATTCCTTGCTCATAGAAAGTTTGAGGTCGGGTTGTCAACCAGCTCTGCACGCGCTTCTCAACTTCTTCATTCGCTTCAAATTTTTCGCCTACCAAAGCTTCCTCCATGGGACCAAACATAGAAATAGGCGCATGGGGACAAGTCTGAGCTATAAGGAGGGTGCTGCAGGATCTCCCAATGTAGCTCAATTAATATATGTCATGGGATCATCACAGATGGGGTTTTTCTTTCGTTTCTGTAGACGGCTTTCGCTGAGCTACATCTGAAGCGATTTCGTCCATAGTGAATCGGCGTTTACCCTCGATTATATTTCGAACTGCTCGAATATTGTCAACAGTTACACTTGATCTTCTGCGACGATCGTGAGATTCATTTTGTACACTTTATCGTCCATTTTTAAATTTTCTAGCCCTATCAAACTCTTGCGTCTGTGAAAGCGTATTGTCACCAAACTGCACCTTCAACCTAGCCAAAATATTCGATGGTGAAACGTTGTTGCGACCACTGCTGCTTCGCTATTTCTCTACATAGCAAGGTACGCAAGTTGACGTCATTCCTTGTTCATTTATCCCATCTTCACCTTTTCCTCTCACATGTCATGTTCCTTTTCACCTTGTTCCTCACAATATTCATCCCAGTATCCACTCCAAATAGTTGGTACACAATCCAATATATTTGAATTTCATATAATTCAAATATGCTGGATTCTACCAACAACAATCCCTGCCTTTAGTTACCCGACGTCAACATCGCGAGTGGCGACGGAGATGCCTGATCTTTGTTATAAATTAACATTCATCAGGTGACTCTGGGCATAGTGGATCCGATTCAGGTTGTGGAACCCCGACTTCTGAGTTCGAATCCATCGTGGGTAGTAATCTTTTAACCTTTTGTCAGTTCCTCTTTTTCAGGGCAATTAATATCTTAATCCAATTGCCCTGGGGAAGTTGACCTGACCGAAGGGTGAAAGGTTAACATCCGCGAGCCGGTGAGGGACAGTTGTCGACAGCGGGATGATGTACCGGTGACGACAGCGGGTTGGCGGTGATGGGGATTTGCTGGATGATGAGGCAGTTGCTGGATGGTGCTGATTGAGGGTGCGAGAAGTTTTTTTGTTCGGTAAGAAGAGAGTTGGTCGACAAGTTGGCGGTGTTACATATAGAATTCTGAAGATTGTTATTCTAAATTTTTAAGTGAATTTATGCGATTTTATTAACGTTGTGTTACCCCACGGCTCAGTACTTTCAATTTATATTTCACACGTTGTTTTACGGGATACAATTCATCGTGCGCCGGGAGAAATTAGTGAAATTGGTGAAATCGGTTTTTGGCTAGGAATCGTTACAAAAAAATAACATTTTTGTTCGTTAAGGGCAAGAGTTAAACAAGTGAATTTTGAAACGAAAATACCAAACAAAATCTCTGTGCCCAAGAGTACCATTTGAAAAATTGTGAAAGTGAAATATGAATTCGTTGCTTCCATTGGAAGCCAATTAAATTAAACATTTGAAAATAGTAGAGTTAGATAAAGGCGTGAAATGCCGAGAGGTGACAGTGAGAAAAATGTTTTTTTAAAGGATACTCCATAAAAAAAAACAAGAAAAAGGGAAAAAGGAAATATATGGTGATTATGTGACTTTGTAACAAAACCTATAAGAGACATTTTACATTAAATGAAAATCTTATCTGATTAAGCTTAAATTGAAAATCCAGCGAAAATCTACTCGGTACGATTAAACTTTTATTTTGAATTGCACTCATCGTGAAAGGCTTTCTCTGAACGAGGAATAATTGGTCATCGTATGCGACGAGAAAATATGGAAAACATCATCAGAAAAATAAAAAAATAAAAAAAATCGGAAAAATAGAATAGGCAATTTATTATATTTATTTTTATAACTGCACTTAATATATAGCATGCTGTGAACCGTACCCGATCGGGTTTGGTGGTGGTATTTTTATTGGTATATCATTTTTTTTTGAATTTTTCTTTATTTTGTTCTTTCTTCCTTTTTTTTTATAGATCTAAATTTAAAAATTCTCTTTAAGTTTCCTTTTTTTTTTTTCATTATATTTTTTTTTTCTTCTTTTTCCTGTTTTGTTTGTTATTTTAATAAAAAAAAAATGAAGTAGAGTAAAAATTTTTTTTCATTTCTCCCAGCCATCTCTCCTTCGTCCTTATCCCTTATTCCCCTCCAATTTGTAATGTTGTGTTTCTGAATTAGGTGGCCCAGCACGGGCAGTGATCTTCCCCGAACGACCCCGACCAGCTGAGCCTAGCCGGCCTCAGTATGCCACCTGGGGGAACATGAGATCACTGCCATATAAATGTCTGCGACCGCGGCAGCGTGATCGCAACAAATGGCGCCCAAACCACTGGTTTTTTTTTTTGAAGCAATAGCGTTAATATTTAGATTTTTTTTTTTGTATTTTAATTTAAAGTTTTTCTTTTAACAAATTTTATTTAAAGTTAAACCGAATCCTTGTAAATTTTTAAATTTTAAGTTGCGGGTGAAACCTTGGGGTGCCTGGCTTGAATAGTAGCCTGTGCATTTCAAGGGATTTTTTTTTGTTTTATTTTCTTTGGGTGAAGATTTATTTTTCTTATTCGGTTTTTTTTATCATTGCTCGGCGTTTGCCGTTGTCGCAGTGGCGCCCATCGTGCTGGATTTGTGTGTGACAGTCGACACCGGCTATGACAGCGGTGTTAGTCAGTGTTGATGTTGATTGGAATCATCGAGTTCCATGTCGTTGGCCATATCTTCCTGCACGGAATAGCTGAACTTTTATTTAGCTCTTTGAATTGGTCAACGCTCTCGATCCTTTCTTCATTTTGCTTGTTTGGTCATAAAACTTTCGCGGCTCTTGTCCGAGCTATTGATGAATCTGTTAAGATCCATAATAGTCTCGTAGTCGACCCAGGGTGGTGACAGTTGGAGCGGAGTTCGCAGCAAGGGTTCATGGCTAGACAGGGCACTGGCTGACTTATCCCTGCTTTCGTGTCTTGTCAATAATTTAATCCTGTTAATTTTATACTGATTTATGTTTTCCTTTTCCTTAATTTTCCCATTATCGAAGGAGGAGGCCGAGAGAAATGAAATGTTTTATGATATTTTTATTATTGGTACTAGCTCATTTATATATTTTGTATCTTTTTCTTCATTTCGCTTCTTTCAGTTGCGGTTGAGTTCCCTTTCAGTATTTTCCATTTAGCTTATATTTAAGTGTTTAGATGCGATCACTGTGACGTTTGCAGACTCCCTAAAAGATAAACCACTTTAAAAAAAATGCTGTGAATATCTAGGTCTTTCTTAAACATAAACATAAACCTAGAGTTATTGATCCCGAACTAAAACTAAAGCATCTTTACATCAAAAAACTAATAAGGCTGTTATTTCGTTACTAAAACAAGAAACAAAAAAAGACTTAAAAATGTCTCTCTTAGAAAAGGAGTATCATCAAATGTCCGTTAACATTTCGAAAGCCCTAAATCCAGTAGAGGCAGCACTCAAAGTAAAACATGCTCGAGTGGCCATAATTGGTACATTTCGAACAAATGGTGGTCAAATGTTTTGGACTATTGCAATACGTCAACCGCTTATGGATAATATATTTACTGCATGAAAATTTTGTCATTTGTTGCATAAGATCTTACGTGCAGGTCATCCACTATGCATTGAACATTCAATGCGACATCAAACCATGCTGACCGAATTGGGAAAGTTGTGGGGACACTTAACAGATGGCTACGGACAGAGTATTCATGCTTATACCAAATTTCTGTGCACCAAATTGGAATTTCATCAACGAAATCCACAATTCCCGGGCAATATGACACTATCGAAGGAAGAATGGGATCATTTGGGTGGCAACGATATAAACGTTCATTTTCAACTTGCAGTTGAAATGTTTGATTATATTGATGATATAATGTCAGTACAGCAAGCAATTTTCAATTCCGTTAACACATTCCGAATCACATCGATGACAGCGGCAGGACAATGTCGTCTAGCGCCACTTATTCCGCTCATACAAGACTCTAATCAACTTTATGACTTTCTAGTTCGTCTAATGTTCAAATTACATTCGCATCTGCCAAATGATTTGTTGTCTGGACATCGCGATCGCTGCCGCGTTATTTTCAGACAACTGAAATCGTTCTACGATCAAGCACGCCCAAGTACAGACAGCATCAGGACACAAGGACCCGGTTCTAGGATACGTCACAGCATTTGTCCAGTTCAACAATACCACCAAATTGATGAGGTTTCTGGTTGTTCCAACCCTGACACACTCGGTGTACCTTGGTATAGACTTCTGGGACCTTTTCAAGATCGCGCCCATGCAGGTCAGTGCGGTAGAGCCTGTTGAAGACCGTCTAAATCCGGAGTTCCATCTATTGTCCCCACAGGATCAGCAACGACTTGAGTTGGTCAAACAGCAGTTTCCTTCTTACAACGAGAGAGGCTTGGGCAGAACCAGTCTCGTGTCACATAATATTGACACTGGTTCCGCCCGACCCGTTAAACAGCGACATTACGCTGTCTCCCCAGTTGTCCAGAAGCTGCTGTATGATGAACTCGATCGTATGTTGTCTCTGGGAGTAATAGAGGAAAGTCTGAGTTCCTGGAGCTCTCCCGTGACCCTGGTAAGGAAGCCCGGCTGGATGAGACACTCAGGGTCTGGGTCGTCCCCACGATTGTTGCGACCACTGCTGCTTCGCTATTTCTCTACATAGCAAGGTACGCAAGTTGACGTCATTCCTTGTTCATTTATCCCATCTTCACCTTTTCCTCTCACATGTCATGTTCCTTTTCACCTTGTTCCTCACAATATTCATCCCAGTATCCACTCCAAATAGTTGGTACACAATCCAATATATTTGAATTTCATATAATTCAAATATGCTGGATTCTACCAACAACAATCCCTGCCTTTAGTTACCCGACGTCAACATCGCGAGTGGCGACGGAGATGCCTGATCTTTGTTATAAATTAACATTCATCAGGTGACTCTGGGCATAGTGGATCCGATTCAGGTTGTGGAACCCCGACTTCTGAGTTCGAATCCATCGTGGGTAGTAATCTTTTAACCTTTTGTCAGTTCCTCTTTTTCAGGGCAATTAATATCTTAATCCAATTGCCCTGGGGAAGTTGACCTGACCGAAGGGTGAAAGGTTAACATCCGCGAGCCGGTGAGGGACAGTTGTCGACAGCGGGATGATGTACCGGTGACGACAGCGGGTTGGCGGTGATGGGGATTTGCTGGATGATGAGGCAGTTGCTGGATGGTGCTGATTGAGGGTGCGAGAAGTTTTTTTGTTCGGTAAGAAGAGAGTTGGTCGACAAGTTGGCGGTGTTACATATAGAATTCTGAAGATTGTTATTCTAAATTTTTAAGTGAATTTATGCGATTTTATTAACGTTGTGTTACCCCACGGCTCAGTACTTTCAATTTATATTTCACACGTTGTTTTACGGGATACAATTCATCGTGCGCCGGGAGAAATTAGTGAAATTGGTGAAATCGGTTTTTGGCTAGGAATCGTTACAAAAAAATAACATTTTTGTTCGTTAAGGGCAAGAGTTAAACAAGTGAATTTTGAAACGAAAATACCAAACAAAATCTCTGTGCCCAAGAGTACCATTTGAAAAATTGTGAAAGTGAAATATGAATTCGTTGCTTCCATTGGAAGCCAATTAAATTAAACATTTGAAAATAGTAGAGTTAGATAAAGGCGTGAAATGCCGAGAGGTGACAGTGAGAAAAATGTTTTTTTAAAGGATACTCCATAAAAAAAAACAAGAAAAAGGGAAAAAGGAAATATATGGTGATTATGTGACTTTGTAACAAAACCTATAAGAGACATTTTACATTAAATGAAAATCTTATCTGATTAAGCTTAAATTGAAAATCCAGCGAAAATCTACTCGGTACGATTAAACTTTTATTTTGAATTGCACTCATCGTGAAAGGCTTTCTCTGAACGAGGAATAATTGGTCATCGTATGCGACGAGAAAATATGGAAAACATCATCAGAAAAATAAAAAAATAAAAAAAATCGGAAAAATAGAATAGGCAATTTATTATATTTATTTTTATAACTGCACTTAATATATAGCATGCTGTGAACCGTACCCGATCGGGTTTGGTGGTGGTATTTTTATTGGTATATCATTTTTTTTTGAATTTTTCTTTATTTTGTTCTTTCTTCCTTTTTTTTTATAGATCTAAATTTAAAAATTCTCTTTAAGTTTCCTTTTTTTTTTTCATTATATTTTTTTTTTCTTCTTTTTCCTGTTTTGTTTGTTATTTTAATAAAAAAAAAATGAAGTAGAGTAAAAATTTTTTTTCATTTCTCCCAGCCATCTCTCCTTCGTCCTTATCCCTTATTCCCCTCCAATTTGTAATGTTGTGTTTCTGAATTAGGTGGCCCAGCACGGGCAGTGATCTTCCCCGAACGACCCCGACCAGCTGAGCCTAGCCGGCCTCAGTATGCCACCTGGGGGAACATGAGATCACTGCCATATAAATGTCTGCGACCGCGGCAGCTGCTGCTTCGCTATTTCTCTACATAGCAAGGTACGCAAGTTGACGTCATTCCTTGTTCATTTATCCCATCTTCACCTTTTCCTCTCACATGTCATGTTCCTTTTCACCTTGTTCCTCACAATATTCATCCCAGTATCCACTCCAAATAGTTGGTACACAATCCAATATATTTGAATTTCATATAATTCAAATATGCTGGATTCTACCAACAACAATCCCTGCCTTTAGTTACCCGACGTCAACATCGCGAGTGGCGACGGAGATGCCTGATCTTTGTTATAAATTAACATTCATCAGGTGACTCTGGGCATAGTGGATCCGATTCAGGTTGTGGAACCCCGACTTCTGAGTTCGAATCCATCGTGGGTAGTAATCTTTTAACCTTTTGTCAGTTCCTCTTTTTCAGGGCAATTAATATCTTAATCCAATTGCCCTGGGGAAGTTGACCTGACCGAAGGGTGAAAGGTTAACATCCGCGAGCCGGTGAGGGACAGTTGTCGACAGCGGGATGATGTACCGGTGACGACAGCGGGTTGGCGGTGATGGGGATTTGCTGGATGATGAGGCAGTTGCTGGATGGTGCTGATTGAGGGTGCGAGAAGTTTTTTTGTTCGGTAAGAAGAGAGTTGGTCGACAAGTTGGCGGTGTTACATATAGAATTCTGAAGATTGTTATTCTAAATTTTTAAGTGAATTTATGCGATTTTATTAACGTTGTGTTACCCCACGGCTCAGTACTTTCAATTTATATTTCACACGTTGTTTTACGGGATACAATTCATCGTGCGCCGGGAGAAATTAGTGAAATTGGTGAAATCGGTTTTTGGCTAGGAATCGTTACAAAAAAATAACATTTTTGTTCGTTAAGGGCAAGAGTTAAACAAGTGAATTTTGAAACGAAAATACCAAACAAAATCTCTGTGCCCAAGAGTACCATTTGAAAAATTGTGAAAGTGAAATATGAATTCGTTGCTTCCATTGGAAGCCAATTAAATTAAACATTTGAAAATAGTAGAGTTAGATAAAGGCGTGAAATGCCGAGAGGTGACAGTGAGAAAAATGTTTTTTTAAAGGATACTCCATAAAAAAAAACAAGAAAAAGGGAAAAAGGAAATATATGGTGATTATGTGACTTTGTAACAAAACCTATAAGAGACATTTTACATTAAATGAAAATCTTATCTGATTAAGCTTAAATTGAAAATCCAGCGAAAATCTACTCGGTACGATTAAACTTTTATTTTGAATTGCACTCATCGTGAAAGGCTTTCTCTGAACGAGGAATAATTGGTCATCGTATGCGACGAGAAAATATGGAAAACATCATCAGAAAAATAAAAAAATAAAAAAAATCGGAAAAATAGAATAGGCAATTTATTATATTTATTTTTATAACTGCACTTAATATATAGCATGCTGTGAACCGTACCCGATCGGGTTTGGTGGTGGTATTTTTATTGGTATATCATTTTTTTTTGAATTTTTCTTTATTTTGTTCTTTCTTCCTTTTTTTTTATAGATCTAAATTTAAAAATTCTCTTTAAGTTTCCTTTTTTTTTTTCATTATATTTTTTTTTTCTTCTTTTTCCTGTTTTGTTTGTTATTTTAATAAAAAAAAAATGAAGTAGAGTAAAAATTTTTTTTCATTTCTCCCAGCCATCTCTCCTTCGTCCTTATCCCTTATTCCCCTCCAATTTGTAATGTTGTGTTTCTGAATTAGGTGGCCCAGCACGGGCAGTGATCTTCCCCGAACGACCCCGACCAGCTGAGCCTAGCCGGCCTCAGTATGCCACCTGGGGGAACATGAGATCACTGCCATATAAATGTCTGCGACCGCGGCAGCTGCTGCTTCGCTATTTCTCTACATAGCAAGGTACGCAAGTTGACGTCATTCCTTGTTCATTTATCCCATCTTCACCTTTTCCTCTCACATGTCATGTTCCTTTTCACCTTGTTCCTCACAATATTCATCCCAGTATCCACTCCAAATAGTTGGTACACAATCCAATATATTTGAATTTCATATAATTCAAATATGCTGGATTCTACCAACAACAATCCCTGCCTTTAGTTACCCGACGTCAACATCGCGAGTGGCGACGGAGATGCCTGATCTTTGTTATAAATTAACATTCATCAGGTGACTCTGGGCATAGTGGATCCGATTCAGGTTGTGGAACCCCGACTTCTGAGTTCGAATCCATCGTGGGTAGTAATCTTTTAACCTTTTGTCAGTTCCTCTTTTTCAGGGCAATTAATATCTTAATCCAATTGCCCTGGGGAAGTTGACCTGACCGAAGGGTGAAAGGTTAACATCCGCGAGCCGGTGAGGGACAGTTGTCGACAGCGGGATGATGTACCGGTGACGACAGCGGGTTGGCGGTGATGGGGATTTGCTGGATGATGAGGCAGTTGCTGGATGGTGCTGATTGAGGGTGCGAGAAGTTTTTTTGTTCGGTAAGAAGAGAGTTGGTCGACAAGTTGGCGGTGTTACATATAGAATTCTGAAGATTGTTATTCTAAATTTTTAAGTGAATTTATGCGATTTTATTAACGTTGTGTTACCCCACGGCTCAGTACTTTCAATTTATATTTCACACGTTGTTTTACGGGATACAATTCATCGTGCGCCGGGAGAAATTAGTGAAATTGGTGAAATCGGTTTTTGGCTAGGAATCGTTACAAAAAAATAACATTTTTGTTCGTTAAGGGCAAGAGTTAAACAAGTGAATTTTGAAACGAAAATACCAAACAAAATCTCTGTGCCCAAGAGTACCATTTGAAAAATTGTGAAAGTGAAATATGAATTCGTTGCTTCCATTGGAAGCCAATTAAATTAAACATTTGAAAATAGTAGAGTTAGATAAAGGCGTGAAATGCCGAGAGGTGACAGTGAGAAAAATGTTTTTTTAAAGGATACTCCATAAAAAAAAACAAGAAAAAGGGAAAAAGGAAATATATGGTGATTATGTGACTTTGTAACAAAACCTATAAGAGACATTTTACATTAAATGAAAATCTTATCTGATTAAGCTTAAATTGAAAATCCAGCGAAAATCTACTCGGTACGATTAAACTTTTATTTTGAATTGCACTCATCGTGAAAGGCTTTCTCTGAACGAGGAATAATTGGTCATCGTATGCGACGAGAAAATATGGAAAACATCATCAGAAAAATAAAAAAATAAAAAAAATCGGAAAAATAGAATAGGCAATTTATTATATTTATTTTTATAACTGCACTTAATATATAGCATGCTGTGAACCGTACCCGATCGGGTTTGGTGGTGGTATTTTTATTGGTATATCATTTTTTTTTGAATTTTTCTTTATTTTGTTCTTTCTTCCTTTTTTTTTATAGATCTAAATTTAAAAATTCTCTTTAAGTTTCCTTTTTTTTTTTCATTATATTTTTTTTTTCTTCTTTTTCCTGTTTTGTTTGTTATTTTAATAAAAAAAAAATGAAGTAGAGTAAAAATTTTTTTTCATTTCTCCCAGCCATCTCTCCTTCGTCCTTATCCCTTATTCCCCTCCAATTTGTAATGTTGTGTTTCTGAATTAGGTGGCCCAGCACGGGCAGTGATCTTCCCCGAACGACCCCGACCAGCTGAGCCTAGCCGGCCTCAGTATGCCACCTGGGGGAACATGAGATCACTGCCATATAAATGTCTGCGACCGCGGCAGCGTGATCGCAACAAATGGCGCCCAAGCCACTGGTTTTTTTTTTTGAAGCAATAGCGTTAATATTTAGATTTTTTTTTTTGTATTTTAATTTAAAGTTTTTCTTTTAACAAATTTTATTTAAAGTTAAACCGAATCCTTGTAAATTTTTAAATTTTAAGTTGCGGGTGAAACCTTGGGGTGCCTGGCTTGAATAGTAGCCTGTGCATTTCAAGGGATTTTTTTTTGTTTTATTTTCTTTGGGTGAAGATTTATTTTTCTTATTCGGTTTTTTTTATCATTGCTCGGCGTTTGCCGTTGTCGCAGTGGCGCCCATCGTGCTGGATTTGTGTGTGACAGTCGACACCGGCTATGACAGCGGTGTTAGTCAGTGTTGATGTTGATTGGAATCATCGAGTTCCATGTCGTTGGCCATATCTTCCTGCACGGAATAGCTGAACTTTTATTTAGCTCTTTGAATTGGTCAACGCTCTCGATCCTTTCTTCATTTTGCTTGTTTGGTCATAAAACTTTCGCGGCTCTTGTCCGAGCTATTGATGAATCTGTTAAGATCCATAATAGTCTCGTAGTCGACCCAGGGTGGTGACAGTTGGAGCGGAGTTCGCAGCAAGGGTTCATGGCTAGACAGGGCACTGGCTGACTTATCCCTGCTTTCGTGTCTTGTCAATAATTTAATCCTGTTAATTTTATACTGATTTATGTTTTCCTTTTCCTTAATTTTCCCATTATCGAAGGAGGAGGCCGAGAGAAATGAAATGTTTTATGATATTTTTATTATTGGTACTAGCTCATTTATATATTTTGTATCTTTTTCTTCATTTCGCTTCTTTCAGTTGCGGTTGAGTTCCCTTTCAGTATTTTCCATTTAGCTTATATTTAAGTGTTTAGATGCGATCACTGTGACGTTTGCAGACTCCCTAAAAGATAAACCACTTTAAAAAAAATGCTGTGAATATCTAGGTCTTTCTTAAACATAAACATAAACCTAGAGTTATTGATCCCGAACTAAAACTAAAGCATCTTTACATCAAAAAACTAATAAGGCTGTTATTTCGTTACTAAAACAAGAAACAAAAAAAGACTTAAAAATGTCTCTCTTAGAAAAGGAGTATCATCAAATGTCCGTTAACATTTCGAAAGCCCTAAATCCAGTAGAGGCAGCACTCAAAGTAAAACATGCTCGAGTGGCCATAATTGGTACATTTCGAACAAATGGTGGTCAAATGTTTTGGACTATTGCAATACGTCAACCGCTTATGGATAATATATTTACTGCATGAAAATTTTGTCATTTGTTGCATAAGATCTTACGTGCAGGTCATCCACTATGCATTGAACATTCAATGCGACATCAAACCATGCTGACCGAATTGGGAAAGTTGTGGGGACACTTAACAGATGGCTACGGACAGAGTATTCATGCTTATACCAAATTTCTGTGCACCAAATTGGAATTTCATCAACGAAATCCACAATTCCCGGGCAATATGACACTATCGAAGGAAGAATGGGATCATTTGGGTGGCAACGATATAAACGTTCATTTTCAACTTGCAGTTGAAATGTTTGATTATATTGATGATATAATGTCAGTACAGCAAGCAATTTTCAATTCCGTTAACACATTCCGAATCACATCGATGACAGCGGCAGGACAATGTCGTCTAGCGCCACTTATTCCGCTCATACAAGACTCTAATCAACTTTATGACTTTCTAGTTCGTCTAATGTTCAAATTACATTCGCATCTGCCAAATGATTTGTTGTCTGGACATCGCGATCGCTGCCGCGTTATTTTCAGACAACTGAAATCGTTCTACGATCAAGCACGCCCAAGTACAGACAGCATCAGGACACAAGGACCCGGTTCTAGGATACGTCACAGCATTTGTCCAGTTCAACAATACCACCAAATTGATGAGGTTTCTGGTTGTTCCAACCCTGACACACTCGGTGTACCTTGGTATAGACTTCTGGGACCTTTTCAAGATCGCGCCCATGCAGGTCAGTGCGGTAGAGCCTGTTGAAGACCGTCTAAATCCGGAGTTCCATCTATTGTCCCCACAGGATCAGCAACGACTTGAGTTGGTCAAACAGCAGTTTCCTTCTTACAACGAGAGAGGCTTGGGCAGAACCAGTCTCGTGTCACATAATATTGACACTGGTTCCGCCCGACCCGTTAAACAGCGACATTACGCTGTCTCCCCAGTTGTCCAGAAGCTGCTGTATGATGAACTCGATCGTATGTTGTCTCTGGGAGTAATAGAGGAAAGTCTGAGTTCCTGGAGCTCTCCCGTGACCCTGGTAAGGAAGCCCGGCTGGATGAGACACTCAGGGTCTGGGTCGTCCCCACGATTGTTGCGACCACTGCTGCTTCGCTATTTCTCTACATAGCAAGGTACGCAAGTTGACGTCATTCCTTGTTCATTTATCCCATCTTCACCTTTTCCTCTCACATGTCATGTTCCTTTTCACCTTGTTCCTCACAATATTCATCCCAGTATCCACTCCAAATAGTTGGTACACAATCCAATATATTTGAATTTCATATAATTCAAATATGCTGGATTCTACCAACAACAATCCCTGCCTTTAGTTACCCGACGTCAACATCGCGAGTGGCGACGGAGATGCCTGATCTTTGTTATAAATTAACATTCATCAGGTGACTCTGGGCATAGTGGATCCGATTCAGGTTGTGGAACCCCGACTTCTGAGTTCGAATCCATCGTGGGTAGTAATCTTTTAACCTTTTGTCAGTTCCTCTTTTTCAGGGCAATTAATATCTTAATCCAATTGCCCTGGGGAAGTTGACCTGACCGAAGGGTGAAAGGTTAACATCCGCGAGCCGGTGAGGGACAGTTGTCGACAGCGGGATGATGTACCGGTGACGACAGCGGGTTGGCGGTGATGGGGATTTGCTGGATGATGAGGCAGTTGCTGGATGGTGCTGATTGAGGGTGCGAGAAGTTTTTTTGTTCGGTAAGAAGAGAGTTGGTCGACAAGTTGGCGGTGTTACATATAGAATTCTGAAGATTGTTATTCTAAATTTTTAAGTGAATTTATGCGATTTTATTAACGTTGTGTTACCCCACGGCTCAGTACTTTCAATTTATATTTCACACGTTGTTTTACGGGATACAATTCATCGTGCGCCGGGAGAAATTAGTGAAATTGGTGAAATCGGTTTTTGGCTAGGAATCGTTACAAAAAAATAACATTTTTGTTCGTTAAGGGCAAGAGTTAAACAAGTGAATTTTGAAACGAAAATACCAAACAAAATCTCTGTGCCCAAGAGTACCATTTGAAAAATTGTGAAAGTGAAATATGAATTCGTTGCTTCCATTGGAAGCCAATTAAATTAAACATTTGAAAATAGTAGAGTTAGATAAAGGCGTGAAATGCCGAGAGGTGACAGTGAGAAAAATGTTTTTTTAAAGGATACTCCATAAAAAAAAACAAGAAAAAGGGAAAAAGGAAATATATGGTGATTATGTGACTTTGTAACAAAACCTATAAGAGACATTTTACATTAAATGAAAATCTTATCTGATTAAGCTTAAATTGAAAATCCAGCGAAAATCTACTCGGTACGATTAAACTTTTATTTTGAATTGCACTCATCGTGAAAGGCTTTCTCTGAACGAGGAATAATTGGTCATCGTATGCGACGAGAAAATATGGAAAACATCATCAGAAAAATAAAAAAATAAAAAAAATCGGAAAAATAGAATAGGCAATTTATTATATTTATTTTTATAACTGCACTTAATATATAGCATGCTGTGAACCGTACCCGATCGGGTTTGGTGGTGGTATTTTTATTGGTATATCATTTTTTTTTTGAATTTTTCTTTATTTTGTTCTTTCTTCCTTTTTTTTTATAGATCTAAATTTAAAAATTCTCTTTAAGTTTCCTTTTTTTTTTTCATTATATTTTTTTTTTCTTCTTTTTCCTGTTTTGTTTGTTATTTTAATAAAAAAAAAATGAAGTAGAGTAAAAATTTTTTTTCATTTCTCCCAGCCATCTCTCCTTCGTCCTTATCCCTTATTCCCCTCCAATTTGTAATGTTGTGTTTCTGAATTAGGTGGCCCAGCACGGGCAGTGATCTTCCCCGAACGACCCCGACCAGCTGAGCCTAGCCGGCCTCAGTATGCCACCTGGGGGAACATGAGATCACTGCCATATAAATGTCTGCGACCGCGGCAGCGTGATCGCAACAACGTCTTCATTTGTTAAAAATTTTATAATACGTTGCTCAATGGATGAAGGAACCACTTGCTCTCTCATGACTGCTACTGATCAATATCAATCGAAAGAATGAGCAGCCCGAAACCGGGTGTCACCACTCTTAACAAACCAACCTAAATTTAACATTTTCCGATGCCATTGAAGCACATGAGTGTAGCGAAGGCCGAACATAGAAATGGATAGTAAAAAAATTGTTACGCTGGATGACATCATTGTCATTGAAAGAACATTCGATGAACATATACGTACCTTGGAAGATGTGTTCTCATAGCTACGACGGGCGAACTTGAAGCTGAATCCAACGAAGTGCACAGTTTGCGCAACCGAAGTAAAGTACCAGGGACATGTTGTAACAGCAGCAGCTGTGAAAAAGAACCCCGACAAAGCAGAAATTGTGAGAAGTTAGCCGAAACCTAATAACAAATGCCAAGTAATAAGTTGTCAGGGACTAGCAACCTATAATCGCCGTCATAGAAAAGAATAAAAGCTCATAGAAAAGAATCGTCCCTTTATCTGGAGTGCGCAATGTCAAACGGCCTTCGAGATGCTGAACATGAACCTTTGTGAATCGCCGGTGCTAGCATACCCCAACCCAGGAAAATGTTCATAGTTGATACCGATGCGAATAACAATGAGATTGGAGTCGTGCTATCACAGCAGATTGACAGCGAAGAAAAATGTTATCTCATACTACAGCCGGGTCCTGTCAAAGAGTGAAAATAACTACCGTGTAACCCAAAAACAAATTTTGGCTATTTTTCAAGCAATAAAACAGTTCCACAAGTACCTACATGGGCAGAACAGAACAGAACAGTCTTACGAACAGATCATGCTACGCTGGCCGCTTCATTTCAAAAATCCTGAAGGACAAGTTGCTAGGTGGATCGCAAGACTGCAGTCATATAACAACGAAATCCTCCACCGGAAAGGGGGAGCACATGAGAATGCGGGCGCTTTATCTCGTCGCCCCTGTCCAGCTCATTGTAAACATTGCCGGTCATCCGAGGAAAAGGAACAAGGATATGGAAGGACATATATGCACGCAGTCCATTACTTCAGTCAGTCGCCAAAAGTATACCCAATTCATAACCAGGAGGCAACCAACGTAGCGGAGCAAATCATTATGTTACAGTGAATTAGTTGATATGGCCTACCTCGTGAACTGTATTCAGATCAAGGTCGAAACTTTGATTCAAAAGTTTTTGGTGAAATGTGTAAACTGTTAGGAATACGGAAAACAAGGACAACGCCACTTCACGTTCGAATGTTCAAACGGTTCAATGTCACGCTCAATAAACATTTAGCCAAATTGGTGGACGAAAATCGGAGAGTATGGGATCGACGCGTTCCATAATTTTTGATGACGTACCGTACTACAAAACATGCATCGAATGGTCAAGCACCAGCCAGAGTCATCTTTGAAAAACAATTCGTTTACCAGCTGATGTAAAGTTCGGGACACTCCCTGAGCCGCCTCAAACCATTTCGGAGGATACAAGCGAATTAAAGCAACGGCTGAATCAAATACACCAATTGATTTGGAAGCACATCGAGTTGACCACTGATCGCATTAAGACCATGTATGACTTAATGGCAAACTCACCCGGATTCAAGCCGGACGACTTTGTGGGGCTATATAACCCTCGGCGTCGAAAGGCAGATCTCCGAAGCTACAGCCGAATCGGGATCGAACCTACCGGATCATCAAGCGAATCAACAAAATAGTATACCGGATACAAGTGCACCGGAAGCCGAGAGTAAAAATTAAAACTGTGCACCTGGACCGCCTTGCCCCATATTATCACCCGGCAGGAAGACATTGAGACGGCTGCTGTGACATCCTTTCGGGGCAAAAAAGATATAAGGCGGCGATACGCACCACTAGATAAGCGCATCAATATGGTACTTATTTGGAAGGATGGAGTAGGTGGAGTAAATGTTTGGGATTGTATATCAGCTTCCGGTGTCGGTGAACTTGTTTTTAAAGAAGGAAAGTTGGGTGAAATAAGTTATTTAATTATTCTTCAAAATAACTTGGGAAATGTGCCGAAAACTTGGGCTTTGGGTACGATTTCTATTTCCGACAATTCAACAACCTCGGAAAAATAAATACAAAATACAAAATAAACCTCTGAACACACCGCGGATATTGTTCAGAGGTTTATTTTGTATAACACCCCGTATATTCTCAAAACGCAACCACAATTGCTTGACTTCAATCCGATCGAGAATTTGTGGAAGAAACACCTCGAAAGAAAAATCAGGGGAAATTTTTGCGCAGCAGCAACGTTCAATTGAAAGTAGTCATCCTAGAAAATGGATGACTTCTTCCCAATGACTTCCCATCCCAATGCCATCCCCCCCCCCAAAGTAACATGAAAACTCGCGACTTGGGGAGAGGGAGCCTTCATGCATGCCAAGAAGGTTAGAAGAAGCAATTAAAAAAAATGATATAACATCCTATTAAAATGTATGCAAATAAAAGTGAATTTAATGTTTCTTTTACTTATTTTATTTATCATCCGAAAAACACGATGATCCTCCACTGGCCTGCAAAACGTTTCTCGGATGTCCGGTCGTCTACTGCAATTGATCTGATCTAAATGCAAATTATCGTGTGAAAATGAATGCTTGACATAAAATGCTCTTCTTATTTATTAATTCCAGAGTTAAAATCCAAACGGTGGCAGCAAAAGGCGAATCCGAGCCTGAACGAAGGGAAACACGAGGCAAAGTCGATGAGGATCGTAAGCATGAGATTGAAGCTGCTATTGTTAGGATAATGAAATCAAGAAAACGAATGACGGTGAGTAATTTTTTCTCTGTTAATTTTATCAACGCAATTAAATTAAATGATTTCTTACTCTCTCCTTCGTACAGCATAATTTGCTTGTATCGGACGTGACTTCGCAGTTGAAATCGCGATTCTTACCATCACCAGTTTTTATTAAAAAACGAATAGAAGGCCTTATCGAAAGGGAATATTTGGCGAGAACACCGGAAGATCGAAAAGTTTATGTATATTTGGCTTAATAAATTCTTATGCAAGCGTCGCTGAACCTATGCATACCTACACTCATTTTCTCCCCCTTTACACATACACACCCACACACATCCAAGAGCATAGATTATGAAAAAATTATATAAACACGAAAAGAAGAAAAAGTGAACAAGAGAAACGAAACAAAACAACAACAAAAAGAACAGGAAAAGAATGTTTACTCCATTTAGACTACGATGCAAGAAGCCGAAACCGCCCAATTGTCGCTTCTTTTCATCACATCATCCATTCACCAATCATTATCATTAGCCAATAACACCACCGTCAGTCAGTCAGCCAAGCTTACCGTCTCCCGACAAAGAGAAAGGATCTTTGAATCTCAGTTGAATGCAGAGAAAACAAGAAAAGGAAAATGAAACAGCTAGCAAATTTTGCTTTTAAGGCCAAATCTGGAAAAAGGAAATTGATGTAAGATGGTCTATGAGATAAAATATGAGCCTCGAACGTTATCCGAGTGAATGTGAATAGTCGCTAAACCCTAATTATCACAACCAAATACTAATTACAACAAAAAGGAATAAAGAAAAAGGGAACATTGTCAAGAACACAGGACAAAAGTAGAATCCAAACGGATCAAAAGATAAAATTCATAAATTGGCGAAATATTTTAAGTCTATTTTTTACGCAAATCAACTCATAAAATCTACTTCCACAATACTTTAGAACAAGAAAACAACTTTTAAATCACAATTATCAACCGTCTCCTTTTCCATTCTTTCTTTATTATATTTCTTCTTGATTATCTTATTTGAGTTCTTTTTTCTTCGCTTAATTCTTGTTCAATTTTAAATATTTTACGAAGATATCATGTAACCGTAGCAGAGAATATGCAAAATATCAAAAAAACCAAAACTAAAAAATCCAAAAATTCATTATCTAAAATAATCAGGAGATAAATAATGCAAAGCAAAGAGTTGCGAGACGAAAAATAAACAACGGTAATGTATATGATAGTGCATATAATGTATGGATACGTGAAAGCAGTAAAAAAAAGGAATAAATTATGGAATAGTGAAAAAATAGATTGAAAAGCTTCATGATTGCGATCCAGGTGGTGAGTTGATGATGAAAGAAAAAGAAAACATTTTTTTGAGAATGAGAAAAATATAAAAAACTGGATAAAAAAAATATTAAAATGTTTTAGTTTATTGAAAAAGAAGAAAAACAAACAGATAAGATAAGAATGATAAATGATTATTATAATTAAACATAAAATATATATTTTAAAGAATTAATATTATATTTAATATCGCGTCTTTTTAATATGATATTTTCCGTAGTGTCTAATGAGATAAATATATTTTAATTTAATTTCTGAAAATTTTTTTGTATCATAAATCAAAGGTTGATGGGTGTTGCATTTATTTGAAATTCCAATTGATTCCATATGCCAGCGGATTTCAGAGGTTAGACGTGTGTCGTAAATTCATTGAAAAAAACTCTCACTCCTAAAAATCACCCTATAGTTCATTCCTACTGAATTAAACGGTGTTATAGGGTATAATTCATGCATTCAAATGTCGTTAAAATCTGAAGCCTGAATAAATGTTTGCTTTGTGGCTTCGTTGGCCACTAATCTCCCCGCTTTGGACTAATTTCCGTAGACTGAACATCTTGTTCAACATGGAAACCGCGGAGAGGTTCTAGCTCCGTGCTCGCAAGGTTCTCTGATTCCGTCGCATCTACGTGAAGCTGTGATAAATCAGGCGCGGCAATCTCCCACACTTTAATCATGACTGCGGCACGTAATACCATTTGAATAGTGTCGGAAATATTCTGAAAAATTAATGTAAATGTAAATTCTGTCAAAAACTAAAACTTTATAATAAAACCGGATTTTGTTTGATTAGTTAAGGTGTCCCAAAGATTTTTCCGTGCCGTGTTATGCATTATTTTAAATGAATTGTTTTCAAAAGCTTTTGAAATTCTTAACATTTTTTCTCCAACCTTTAATATGGAGAGCTAAAAGAAGCATTTGCAGCATGAAATGAAGACGGCAGTATTCGTTTTTTAATTAAATGGAGCAAAGAATATTGCAGGCCGTTTACAGGAGCAGTTCTACGGCTATTAACACCGTCCCTAAATGGCTTAAGAAATCTAAAGCTGATAATGTTGAGTTGAAAGACGAAGACCGCAGGGGACACCCGGTTACGTCCAAAACGGACTCTTGCCAAGACTTTGCTCGCTTACAATCCGTGAGGTAGTTCGCGTGAGGAAGTCGATGCCATTAACATCTCAAAACGACATTAAACACGCATTTAATCAAGATAAGATATGCGAATCGTTATGAAGTTTGCATTTTACACCTATTGACCGAGATCGTCCTTATTAACCGCGTCTTTGCTTGCAATTAGCTTCTTCGGCGACATGCAATAAATCCTTTCTTAAACAGTTTTGTCGCTGAAAACGAGAGTAGGATTTTGTGTCAATATATACACTAGGCGACATAATTCATCGTACGATGACATTTTCAAGCATAAACAATTGATGAACTTTCAGATCATTCTTGTTTTAACATATCTTATTTACTTTATTACAAGTGTTACTACCATGCTTGATTACAATTTCTACCTGACATATTTTTCTCATAATAGCAAAAAAAGACTAGAACATCGTTTATTACCAGCGACAAAAATCTTCAAACGGCTATTTTAATCGTTTTCCGTACCCAACATTAGGGGTGTACTGCATGGATATTAGTTCAGTCTCAACGCAATAATCGTGATAAAATACTGACAAGTAGTTTCAAGTTTAGTTGCACTATGTCACCAATAAGAAATACACGAAAGGAGACATCATGTGATTTTAGAGAAGTTTTTGTTAATTTGTGGGCTTTTGAAAAGAAATCTTCAAGTGAAATAGCAAAAATCACCAAGAAATCGAAATCAACAATTCAACACATCATAGAAAATTATAAAAAAAAACCGGAACAGTGGAATACAAGAAAAGGCAAGGTCGTCCGCGTAAGCTATCTCAAAGAAGCGAAAGGATAATAGTGAGTGCAGTGCGCAAAAATCCTAGAGGTAGTGGTATGAAAATAAAAGGAGAGTTATCAGAAAAGTTCAATGTAGAGATGAACAGTACAGAGAACTTTGAGAAGAAACTGGTATTCTTCGAGAATTGCAAGGAAGAAACCATTTATTAGTGAAGCTAATAAGCTTAAAAGAAAAGAATTTGCTCTCCTTCGCAAAAATGACGACCTTTCATTTTGGAAACCGTCATTTTTTCAGATGAAAGCAAGTTCAACATATTTGGTCACGATGGTGCAGCAAAAGTTTGGCGGAAGAAAGGCACTGCGCTAGATGCTGAAAACTTGCGGAGCACCGTGAAACATGGTGGAGGTAACGTACTTTTTTTGGGGGTGCATGAGTTGGTCAGTAGTTGGAAATTTGGTTTTTATTGATGGGATAATGGACCAGCATGTGTACTTAAGTATTTTGAAAAACAAGCTACGCCAATCTGTAAGTAAAATGAATTTGGCCCCAACTATATTTTCCAACAAGATAACGACTACAAGTAAGGTACCTGAATTTCCGAGTTGTGAGGTGGGGGCGCCTTCAGAAAGTGAAATCATCCAGAGCTTCCGATGACAGAGATTTTGGCATTCGGTTGTCAACTGCGCTATGTAGCAACCAAATAAGAATACAATGGAAGGTAATGGTACAACAGGCTAAAAACAGTAAGTGGGAAGAAAAGCTACAAGATATAGCAGAGACAGGAAACATCAAACACTTTTGAACAAGAATAAAAGTAATCCAAATAACAAGCTAGAAGAACAACAGAGCTAACAGTTACTAGATAATATCAAGCAGAAACAAAATGTAGGACTCATAGAAAAAATAGGACGCAAACAGGCTGAAGAACAACAACCACACTTCACAAAGGAGGAACTACAGGACGTGATGGACAGACACAAAAGGCGAACAGCTTCAGGACCGGACCTAATCGACTATGAAACAATGAAAACCATCCTACTAATAAACCAGGACAATTTGCTAGAGGCCATAAATAACGCTATAAACACATGTCAAATTCCGGATAAAGTAAGAAAAATCAGAATAGCCCCTGTTCTCAAACCCGACAAAGACCCACTGCACATTAAAAGCTATAGACCCATCTCCCTGCTTAGTGTACCAATTAAAATGGCTAAGAGCCTGATCAGAAACAGAATTGTGAAGCACATAGAAGACAACAATCTCCTATCCAGAAACTGCTACGCATATAGACAAAATAAGTCTACTATTACCTGTCTCAACAAACTGCATCAGAAAATCATGAATATAAAAACGAGACCCATCAAAATAGCAATAGTAATCGGCCTTGCTAACGCATATGAAGGAGTTGATTTAAGCATACTAAGGTTAACGCTAACAGAAACACAAGTACCTCACCAGTACATAAGATGGATAATAAATCTATACAGGAAAAGAGATCTAACACTAAACGGTCAAGCGAGCAGCATCAACAACGGACTCCCACAAGGCGATGTTCTAGCTCCCACTCTCTTCAACTTGTATCCCAACAAATTACATAGCATTGCCAAGAATAACACTACCGTGCTACAATATGCAGATGACTTCCTGATCTTAGAAGAAGGTACAAATGATACAGACACCATAATATCTTTACAAGATAAAGTCAACACATTTGTCAGAATATGCCAAGGTGTCAAACTTGAGGTCAATCCTAACAAAACCCAAGCAATAATCTTCACCAAAGGCCATAAACCAGCACTACTGCTCAGGATTGGAGACAACCCAATAAATTGGCAAAACTACATCAAATACCTAGACCAACACATATATAAACACAAAAAACAAAGAAATGAGGAAGAATTCCAACAGTCCAACAGGAACCATTGAAATATAATCAGTATCATAAACAAACCTACTAATAACTTCAGTCCCAACATAGCCTTCAATCTCTACAAAACACTCGTCAGACCCCAAATAGAATACGGAATCACCACAGTATCACACGCCCCAGCTCACCTTTTTAAAAAACAAGATAATGTAAAGGCCAAGGCTATTAAAAGCTGCTTAGGACTACCTCCAAACACACCGAACAGTTATACCTTCGAACAGATGCAGCAAAAAATAAGTTTGGAGTAGGAATCGCTTTCACCTATCACAATAAAAACATCTCTAACACATTCAACATTAAAGACACCACAACAGTGCTAAACGTTGAGCTAATAGCAATTCTGGTGGCACTTCAAGACAGAGTAACCAATAACAGAAGCAACGTACATATCTACACAGACTCAACAAATGCCCTACGCCAAATAAGAAAAAACAAGGATCAAAAGGCAACTGTAAAGGCCATATGGGAAATTTTTGAGAATAATCCCTACAAGACATGCACGTTACAATGGGTACCTGGTCACAAAGAACTGGAGGATTTTGCACTTACGGACAGCAAAGCCAAAGAAGGCATACTAACCGACGAACAAATCGAGACGTACTCCTAACTAGACGAAATATTGGATGAAATACAAAAGGAAATAAAATACTCTTGGCGTGCAAAGATCAATAGACAAACAGAAAACTACCAACAAAGATCCTGGAAACAGCCTCATCACCTCAAAGGCAGCAAACCATGGTTCTATGGCCAAAATTTGTCAGGAAGATCAATCAAAACGAATAACCACGATTCTTACGAACAGAGCCTACAACAGGGAAAGACTCTAAAAAACCAAGCAAACAACTTCGAACCTATGCACCTATTGCAAACAGGTTGATGATATACACCACCGCATTTTTAACTGCACCAGATATAAGGAAATCAGGGCAAAATATAAGCTTTTCAAACATTAAAACAAAAACCCATAACCTATTAACCACAAATAACATGAACCTCCTGGGGAACTGGATTTCTTCCTATCAGAAGCGAACATCATCATCTAAAACCCCCATATTCCTATAATTTAATCGCTCTTTCAACAAACCTCCTCAAACGTAAAACAGCACGAAAATAACATTCAACATCAACTATAACCATACAAAGAACAATAAACGCTGGCCAGTGCTACAGTGACAGGGCCAATATCATCGGTTGTTTTTTTACCGATCTTAAGGAAAAAAAGGTCTGACCTGTGCAAAATGCATCACGTGAGTGGCGCATACAAACTGTAAGACGGATCCATAAATTATATTGTGTAAACTGCGGTGTACTCGGCCATCCAACATCATATCGTGGATGACCCCTATTTCAGGTTAAAAAACACTAACAAAGCCAACGCAAGCGCACCACGGTGCGATTCCTCCGAACTAAATCGATTCAAATCAATCACTATTGGATTGGAAGAATCTAAAATAGAACAGAGTACTGGGAGCGGTGTAGACTGACTCTGCTCCTGCGATAACGGTGGCAAAAATTGGTTTAACGAGTTTTAATGTGGTTGCATTTCGGTTTTCTGAGAGCCAGTGTCCCAAAAACGGCTACCACAGACAATAACTTGACAAAAATCCATGGTCTCGTATTGGCAGCGCGCTGATTGAAGGTGCACGAGATAGCTGAGAAATAAGGCATCTTAAAAGATCGATCGGGTCATATCTTGCATGAAATTGTGGTCTTCAGAAAACTGTCAGCGCAATCTTTCGCCGTTTCGAAACCGTTGACGAAACATGGGTTTACTAGTACCCACCAGAGACAATGGAACAGTCAAAACAGAGAACGTAACCCGGCGAATGTAGTCCGAAGTAAGTGATCCTTGCAGATCACACCTTGTAAATCCTAGTAAAGGTGATAGCCACCGTTTCCTGGGATTCACAAAGTGTGATCTGCATCGACTATTATTACTATGGAGAAGGGCAGAACAGTCGCAGTGCTCCACTATGCCGGATTATTGGGTCGATTCGACCCTGAATCGTAGAAAAAAAGCCCCAATTGGGTGACGAATAAAGTGCTCTTCCACAAAAAAACACACTGGCTCACTTTTTCGCCATGCTCATGGCCATATTAGTCGGATTGGGACACGCGCTGCTACCCCAGATTTGACAGAGTCCGACTTCTTTTTGCTTCACTCACCGGGTGGAAATTCGGGTCGAATGAGAAGGGCATCATACTGCAGCATGGGCAGAATACTTTGCAGGCCTCAAGAAAAAGTTTTTTTCAGACGAGTTAATTAATTTGGAGCATCGTTGGGTCATGTGTTGGGTCGCACTAAGAGGGGACCATATTTTTGGGAATAAATAACTGCTTTTCAAATATCTTCATTTTTCTTTTATATGAATATTTATCGGAACGTCCTCGTACAATTTTCGCGTTAATACAGTTCGCGATTTACAAGGTGATTTGAGTCCTGGTGATTTCGAAATCCTGGAACCCTGGAAAACGAAATTTGGCACATACAAATCTATAATACCATCTGTATTATGCAATGTGTCCAAGAAATGCCAAGCGCTTTTGAAAGGAGCAAATCAAGGTGGACACCAGTGATTAATCTGATACAATTATATCAACGTGGAGCCATTCGCACCATACAAGGGAAGCGTTGCGAATAAGATTATAAAATGGGGCGAAGATGCATAAAATTTTGGATCAATTTTGGACCACACTTGCTGGAAAACCAAATCATGAGTATTTCATTAACAAAAGCAGTGAAATTTAGGTATATTTCGGACCACCGAGAAGGTGATGATGATTGTTCTTTGAGGTGAAGTGACCCAAGTAAACGTCGGCATACATGGTACTCGACTATGTGTACTCGGTATGTGTTGATAACGCTTTAAGGACCATTATAAACAATTAGTATTAGTTTCTGAAATTGTCTGTAAATATAAATCCAATAATAAGAAGCTGTAAGGATCGTCTTGAATGGCACGTTTTTTCTGCATGATGCATACCTGAACCATTGCATCACTGACATTGCTTATCTATGTTATAGATACATCACAAGAATAACCGAAACTACAAACTATCGTTGTTTGTTGCGTACTATCGTGTGTTGTTTTTCGTCGATCACTCACGTTAGGTAGATTACAGAGCTGGCTAGAATGTTCGAAAGCTTCGTTGCTCCAAACATATGGGGGACTTCCATAAGAAAGATTTAAGATTGGGGATCTGACGTAGTCATCGAAGAGTAAAAAGCGCGCCACTCCGCCAAAAGTGCGCATTGCTCGAGCTCAGTGGCTGGCGACTTTTCTATCACGGTGTGTCAGTGCATGTTAAATTTTTTCAAGTTTTCTTGGCTTTTCCTGCTTCTCTCTCTCCTTCTAGTTTCGACTTCCCCCCTTACTATTACCAAAACGCAAAAAATAGAACTCACAAGTTGGTTCGACTGGCGACGAAGCAGCGAAATCATTCCAACCAGCGAAATTCACGCACGCAATTAATCTTTCTGTATTTTTATTCTACGTTTTATAGATGTTTATTTAAGCTTTTTCATACGTATTGTGAATTTTTATCGGGAATTCAGTGCTCAACCAGATTACCAAGATTATCGCATCAAATACCGCGAGCAGCAAGCGGATAAAGCTTGGAGCGTGTGAATTTTCCGTTTTTCGGTGGCATATATATATTTTGTGGAGTGCTTAGTCGTGTGGAAATGAATGAAATAAGTCCGGATGAAGTTTTCGCGGGAAATGCATGTGAACAGAGAACCTGTTGTGAAAGGCTCGTAGCTGATACTGGAGAATCGGGTCCTTCGGAGTCCGCCGGGCAGATGTTGTGTTCGCGACCTGCAAACTCAGTTTGCAGCAGCAACAATCGCTCGTTATGCATTTTGGAGAAGCTTAATAAGATCTACGAGGAACGATTGGCGGATATAGATCACGAAGCGAATGGCGACTATGAGGTATGAAGTTTATCAGATACTTTTGTAGTTAGATTCAAGATACATGTCAGCGCTGCAGGGCAAATAGTACACGCTGTCCTTGCGGTGACATTTGAGGTTGCTCTGCTCATTCCATAGCCGAAGTGATTCAATTTGCACCGGCTCTATGAGCATTCGTTGCAGAACACGCTACAAAATCTAAACAGGTGAGTGGAAGGCATTGAACCGTCATTGAAAGTCATCAATTCGCAGGTGTTTCATTACAAGATTCTCTGTTTACAAACGATCACTGCTTCAGCTTCTGATGCTGATGGTAGCTTAAGCAAGCAAAAGGGGATCGCAGTGTCATGTTTTGAAGAGTCCACGCTAAGAGCTGCAGAAAGCTGTAGCTAACATCAATTGGGGAAAGAGATCTTAAAGATACTTTTGGGAGCTTTGCATCTCGTCTTGAGATACTTGAAAAACTACAACTATTGCTTTCGTCTGTTCATTTTTTCTTGCGTCCATTGGAATGCGTATTGGTTTGAAGCAGTTCTGATTATTCAATGTTACGCACGATGTAACCACAATCAAAGTAACGCATTTGTTTCTATTAAGCTCTTGATTGATTGTAGGCTCTCTAATATTTGTTTTTATCTATCTTTAACCCTTTCTATCCCAAATTATCAAAAACGCTTAGAAATAGTTTTGTTAGAGTTCAAGTTTTAGATTATAACTTATTTATTGATAATTTTTCGCAAAGAGCGTCATGCCCTGTAAACATTTCAAGGATTGGTAGTCATATGGCCACCAAGGGAAAATAAGAACTCTTTTTTGTTTCGTTTAAAAGGACTTTTTTCAAATTCATTTTTATTTTCATTAATCATAAACTCTTCTCAAGAAGTTTTTCACATTATGAACAGACGTGAACATCGTACAAGCAGTGTTTAGTTTTATAAAATTTAGTTTTATAAAATCCTTTTTAAAATCGTTTAGTTTTATAAACTCCTTTTTGGCATTTAACATACATGATCCTTGAGAAGCATTTCCGGTCCTGTTTTTGCGATATGTGCTATCGAAGGTGATAATTAATCTTGCGTACAATGTCTACTGACGTATCTAAAGTTCTTGGCCTGGGACTTCCGCGAATGGTTGTGCTGATGTAGGACAATGGATGGCGTAGGCCTTTGAGAGGGCCAGTCACGCTTTTGCGGGAAAAGGGAAATTTCTGTGTGCTATTTCGGATCCCAATTGGACAAGTGTTTTAACGTTGTTCTTTTCTACGTTTCTATCGTTGCTTAAATAATAAATAATGAACCCCACGCCCGCGCGGTGAGCTAGTCGGTTAAAAGTAACTCCCTTCGGCCGCCATTATGCGGCTTTTGTATTTTCAAAGAACCCTGTCTATTTAACCTTGTTTTTTTTTTCGCTGCAGATGAGACTTATCGCTTGCGACAATTATATCAATATTATTTTTAATTATTTATGATTTCATTATTTTTTTGAAAATATATCACAGTAGACAACAGAGCACCTCCTACTGCACAATAATTTGTGGGCATGCTGTCGATAGATACATTTACAAGTTCAAAGGGTGTAGTACCTCAACATACTTGCAAAAACTGGTTTTATTCTTCCTAAGAGATAAACCATACTAGGTTAAAGTTCGAGGATCAACATAGACTACCAGAGCTGTTTTTGCTGGTGCTCCACAAAGCTCGTGCTTCAGTCCCACACAACTTTTATTCACCATTTACTCACAAGCCAAAATTACCAACTTGTTTGCGGACAACACCTGCTTCTAAAATTCTGTCAACAACCCTAATCTACTCTCATCTCCGTCTCTTCCAGTAGTTTTCATTGTCCACTATGCTTCAACAGTTTCATACACTTTCTAGGTTAAGTGATTCCTTGGAATAAATACCTGACCTATTTAGGTCTAACACTCGAGCTTACTGTTCAAAATTATATGGAGAACATAAGGACAAAAGCATTCAGTCTTTTCTTTGGTGTACGCACGACTCAATCGAAAATCTCACATGAATACTCAAAGCATAATGCTCATCTTTAAAATTAGTATGCAAAATTTAATTATCTACGAAGCCGTGCATCTATATTTACAAAAATGCCAAATACTCCTCGAAACGCTTTTTATAGTCACTCTGTGACGTGTCCTCGACCATTGATGAAGAATTGAAGATGTAAGCCTAACTGAGGTTTTGGCTAAAATTATCCACAGGAAACTCTTATTAATATCTAGTCGCAACCTTGCTGAAACATAGATTCAGTATTGACTGCCAAACATTCTTGAATCGAATTGTTGCGATTCATGAGACATAGGTTAGGGGCTTCGAGCCGGAGTTGAAATCACAGTCCAATGAATGGAAAGGTCCAACTTACCCATGACCAAAAAAATTTCGACGAACACAATCAAATGTCAAACAAATGATGATCTTTGCATACGATAACCAAGAAATCATCATGACAGACAGGGCTCCAAATGGAAAAAGTGTCATAGCACATTACTATCGTGATTTCCTGCAGAATCTGCGTAGAAAATGCACAAGAACCGACCTCAGTTGCTCAACGATGGACCACGTATTCTCCCTGACAATGCTCGTCCGCACATTGGACATGTCGTACCCGAAAAGCTACGCGAATATGGTCGGGAGGTGTTGCCTTATGCTCGCTACAGCCCGGACATGAGTCCACCAGACTTCGACCTATTCCCAAAGTTGAAACAACCTATGCGCGGATGTCGTTTTCCATCTCTGGAAGAGCTTTCTACCGCCGTTACTCGAACCATCCGTCAGATCATAGAGGTATATACAGGAGACGGCAAAAGAAGAATATGTTGAAGCCGGAAGCTTTACATTTTGCGCTTGTGTGCTGCCACATAGGCACGAACTTATTTCGAAAACGGGGGCAAGATATTTCACTAAAAATAAATGCATGTTAAGTTGCATATATATGTATGTATGTATATATATATATATATATATATATATATATATATATATAATATATACATGTATTGCATATATTATATGCAAGCATTTATAGATATATATATATATATGCCACCATTTAATTGATAACAAATTTGCGCTTATCTTCAACTTATCCCTTACATTGCAACATTTCCATGTAACCCAAGAGGTAGTTGCTTTACACGTTTTTTGAAAGAGGTGTCGCCAGTAGCCCTAATCCTCACCGCTGATCTACGTTAAAATACACATGCATTTAACAACTTACTTCACTCAAATAGCTCATATTTTCCGTTTTGGCTGGTAGCATTGCATTTTCCCCCATGGCAATCTTCTGTAAAAGAAAAACATAATTAATTCATATCATCACCATCAAAACAATCAATTTACCTTGTCAATAACTGGAACTGCGTTTGGGGATAATTTGGGTCTTTTCCCTGACCACTCAATATCCACCGCTTTAAAGTGAAGATCACAGATCTTTCACTTTTTGGTTTGGCTATGGATTCTTTGATAAGCCTAGCCCATATTTCCTGACGGCGCCAATTTCTTGGAAACCTAAAAAACAAAATAATTTTCTAATTCAAATGTAACAGTCAACTTTCGAAATAAAATCAAGTGCCCCCCAAATCTTTGAATCTGACGGCTATGGCACAAAATCACAAAAACACGAACTATTTCCACATTTTATCTATGAAATTGTAGTAATTGAAACTTAAAATTTCACACACAGCTTCCGATATGAATAACTCATAAAGTTTTCATGGGGTAGTCTACCGAAACAATGGCACTCCAGGGCAATTTGAAAGAATTAAGCAAATTGGTGAATTCGAACATGGGACCCGGTCACAGAAATAAATATAATTTTCACTTAAAATGGTTGTATTTTGTAAGCATTACACTCAGAACCATTCTCTGCACACATTTTTATTAAGTCACAACAAAATAAAAGAGCTAAAAGCATTAATTTAAAAGAAAATGGAACAATTTTTTTAAGCACAAACAGTGGCGGTTTATCGTCCATCGAATACATTTCACCCGAAAAATATCACTTGCACTCCGAATTGAAAATTCATTTTTTCACCAAGAATTTATTGCTTCGTAGCGATCAATATTTAGCGAAAATTATATCTCCATTCAATGGAGCACCACCGAAAAATAGCAAAACACGAGATAATTTGTCTAATGATTACATAAACTTACCTGAAATATGACGTTGCCCGCTTTCCACTTTCCTGCAACTGAGTTTTCAAGCAAAACACGCACTGATACGGCATGTTAGACCACTTCTACTTTACTTATTTTTTAACTTTGTAATTTTTTAATAAATTTTCCGCGATTAACGCGATTTGTTTATATATCAGACTAGAAACGTCAAATCACATCTTAACGTCAGCTGATCTATCAATTTTCGAAAGTAGGGGTGTGCAAATTTGTTTTCGGTACTAAATGTTCTCAGAAGGCATTCAAATTGTGGCGCGAAACTAATATTTTATCAATCAAATTTAATTAAAGTGAAGACAGTTGCTTGCTATTTGAAAGTTCTATTTTTAGAGGAAAATGGTATCGCATCTTTGTATCTAGAAAGCAAAATTTGAAGTTGATTTCTGATTTCGAAAATGATTTCGAAGAGCTTTGACGTTTACACATTCCTTATAAAGCTATCAGCTAAAATGTGCAAAAGCTTTCGAAAATGATCGTATATGCATACGAAATATTTGGATGTATTAAGCGGCTTCACTGGTTTCCATGAGAAATAAAAGCTTGCCGTCTCCTGTATATACCTCTATGCGTCAGATGAACAAACGTGGTATCCTAAATGGCATAGTAAGGCTTCCGACTCGTTGGGATTCAGTCATTGAGAAGCAGGGAGATGATATTGAAGGAATGTAGAGAGATTTTTCTGTAAAAATAAAAATCGAAAGTAAAAACAATTTTTTTTCATTATTTATGAAATATCCCTCGCAATTTCAGCAGCGGTTTTGGTGAGAACTAGGACTCAATTCAACGAAGTACCCGAAGTATTTCGACCATATAACATACATGGCTCAGGAGCCGATGCAAACGACATTCAAGATGGCACCGTGTGGAGCCTTTGGAGTAGTTGGTCCCTTGAAGCCAGGTCGAATGAGCACTCCTGCTCCAATCTTGAATGTGAGCATTTCTGCACTCACTACAACCGAAGACGATTTCCTAGGTTTTGTCAATAATTGATCTGATGGTTGGGTAAGTTATTTCGGGTCTTTCTTCGAGGATCCTGAGGAATTCCATGGTTTTGTTAGGGTGTCTGTGTATTTGGTCAAAAAGTTTTAGAGCTCTATCGTGTATGTATTTTTCTATTGTGTCGAGTCTGAAGTTCTTGTGTATGTCCACGTTTCTAATGTACCATGGAATTGATCTAATCCATCTTAGAGCCTTATTTTCTATTGCTTGGAGTGCTTTTTTGTTTGTCTTAAATGTCTGGTAAAATGAAATACTGCCGTAGAATAACGTTGCCCGTATTATTTGTGTGTATATTAATCTTTTGTTGGTCATATTCAGGTGGCCGGATTTGAGGATTAGTTGTAAGGATACGAGGATTTGGATACAGTGGACTAGTTTTGTCGATGTGTTCATTCCATGTAAGACATTGATCAATTGTTAGTCTTAAGTATTTTGCTGTCTTGTTCCTTGACATCTGTTCGTCATCAACTTGCGAGAGCGTTACTGTTTCCTCCTTGTGATCCTAGTGATGAACAAAGTCTAGGTTTTGGCCTTGTTTAGTTTTATGTTTCCAGGAGGGTATCGATAGAGCTTTGTAGTTTTGATGTAATAAGGTCGATCTGTGTAGAATGTACACGTATCATCTGCATATAAGAATCAGCGCACGTTTTTTTTGGCAGACTAGGCAAATCCGCAGTGTATAGACAGGTGATCCTTGCGGAACTCCAGCTACGATAAATCGCATGCTTGAGAGGTAATTGTCAACTTTGACAGGAAAGGTCCTGCATTTGAGAAATGAGTGAATAATTTGTATAACTGGGAGTGGCTCATGAATGAAGTTCATGCACTTTGGAAATTAGTCCTGCATGCCATACTTTACCGAGCGTTTTTGCTGTGTCAAACATAACGAGTCCTGTCGATTTGGTGCGACTCATCCCGTTGCGTATATTTTTGACCACCCTGATGAGCTGAAATCATGTGAAAAATTCATTACGGAATCCAAATTGTTCGTCGGGGATGTTTTTGTCGACGACCGTACAGTTACAGTCCATACAGAATAGCCATTTCAACTGTTTTGGAAATGGAGAAGAGGAAACTAATTGGTCTCAAATTTTACGGCAATCTGTGATCCTTGCCTGGTTTGGCGATGACTATTATAGTAGCTAGTTTTCACCCTTGGAGGTACTTTCACAAAAAATAATATGTTTTATGTTTTAATGTTTTTTAATGTTGTTTATGATATTCGTTATCGTCGTTAGTATGTAGTCAGGAAGCCATTTAAACATTTGTGTCAGGCGTTTTTCATTTGTTCTGTCCCAGTATAATGTTCTTTGCCTCGTGGAGGTCCATTGGTCCTATTTCGTACTCTTCATGTTGCCGCAAGTATATTTTTTCACGGCTTCTATAAGGATTGCTTCCGCCTCGTCAGAGTCCTCCTCCGGAAAGTTGTTTTCGCTCTCAAACGACTCCGTCTTACCTGAAGTGTCATAATGGAGTCCTTTTTGTCCAAGGAGAGGTGGCACAATTGTTTTATTTCTCGTTCGGAAATATATTATCCTCCAGAAGGCATTCTGGACAGGCTCGAAGCTTTGTAGGATTCTTTCCTAATGTTCGTGTGGGAACTCAAGTTTTTGTTTTCGGACTTTTTTGGTCAACCTGCCCTCTTTCGTTTTTAAGTCTAGGATCATCCGTGCTTCTAGCCATTTTTCGGGGTTTATTCTTCCTTCTTATTCGTTTTTGAGGTCTTGAAGGAGTTTGTAGGAATTATGCCTCCTGGTCCGCGACGTGGCTGTGTGGCTTTCCTTTGCCTACTTGATCTTCTCTGCTACTTCTTGTATTCTATTGTCGAGAGCCATAGCTGTTTTTAACTCTTTAGTGTGTGAGGGATCCGGAGGCTGAGAGCTCAATCTCAATCACCTTATGAGCGGAACGCTGACACAAACGGTGTGTCCTTTCAAAAAGTCACGCGATTCCGCTCAATCACTTATGATCGGAACGCTGACACACACGGTGTGTCCTTTCAAAAAAGGTTACGCGAATCCGTTTACCCAACTGACCGTGTCATAAGACTGTAGGCATATAGGTGATTGGGTGCAAGAAAAAACATGAGCGCGTTAATGTTTCTTAATTATTTCTTTTTTTTGAAGAGAGAAAAAATATTTGTTTCTTTTTTCAGGCATGCAACAATTATTTTCCTTACCAATCAAGGCACGGAAAAAAGTTTAGACAGAGTAAAACTATCATTTGCTAGAGTTTCTTGGAAAGCCGTCGAATTTTTTGTTTTCTTTACTTTTAGTCGTATATCTATGAAGACGTCTTCTAAAAAATGAAGACGTCCTCTAAAAAATTATGTACCGGTTGACAATCAGAAGAGAGCTCGTTGAGCACTCTTACTCTGATGTTGTACTGGAATTTTCTGGAGGTTCCGAAGTTTAAAATAGTTTCGGAGTATCTTCCGTAGTGTGTTGACTCGTCTGCGAACCTATGCACCTATTTAGCTCAACCCCGGCTCGGTAACTTCTCACTTTCAGAAGTTTTTGGTAGATCATGAGACTTTTTAATTGCAGTTGCGAGCTTAGCAGCTGTTCTCGCATATGCATATGGTGGAGGTGCATGACCTGCTCTTGAAGGATAGTTGTTTTTGTGTTCACCGCTTTTCGTTTTCCGCACTTTGCACTTACACTATCAAACACATTAAGTGTTCGCTTTGAACTGCTCTTTTGGGTTCTCACTGTCCTGATAGTTACTGTATTTGGCTTTCGCCGTACTTTCGGTTTTTCACCCTTGAATGCGAAAACACTGATCTGTTCGACACTGTGCCGAGTACACATGCGCCCACTTCTCACACGCGACAGCCTTTACTCTAAACTCTATCCTTTTATAAACCATTCTTAATTAAATCCTTTTGCACACATATCAGGATATTCACACTTATTGGGTTACCGCTATAAAGGTTTCATCCATTATTAGCCATAAAGGCATTTTATCTTTTTCTGAATCTTATATTGTCATGTTTTGAAGATTATCTGTAATTATCGTGTACTTGCAAAGTATTTCAAACTTTTTTAGGAAATCATTTGGGTTCTGGGAAAACACCATGTAGATATGCAAAGAAAGATTCAGAAGAGTTTATTTGATTATACTTTATATTTTCTGAACCTTTTGCTATAGATACAATATGTGTTAAGGATAAGAATTGTATAATTGTAACTCGTGTATAGTGTGGTCCATTGTAGTTGAGTTTCTGTAGGCTTTGTTATATAACCGTGCTTGGTGATTCGACGGTGTTACTTGAGGCTCGCGGCTAAAGGGGTCACATAACAAATGGAAATCAGGAGTATAGCAACCAGAAGTATTTGAAACCTGACATTATATTTCAAAATTTTAAATGTGGATTAATTAACATTTGGTCCAATATTCATCATTTTTAACAAAATTTTTCTCTTACAGCTGAAATACTTAACCTGTAAGGAATGGGTTGAAATGCTCCTCAAACTTATGCGAGATTTAATGGAAGTTGTACAAGAGTTAGAACACGAAGCTTCAACGCGAATAGAATTGCTAGAGAAAAAATTACAATCCGAAATCAGTTCAACTTGCAGTGGAATGGACGTAGGAAAAATTCGTAGTGATGTAAATAATTTAGTTGAATTAATCAGACGAGCCTTGAGAGGTGGATCATGGAATTTGGATGGATTAAATTTCCATACAGTGAAACCACAAGAAATTTTTGGCGTGAAATTGTAAGTATTTTTAAAAACTAAAAAACTATATGAACATTATTATGTTTTGTTACAGAGAACCCTTAGACAGTTCAAGCCTACAAAAATGCAATATGGATTCTCCAAGGACAACAGATGTAAGTTTAAAAGTACAGTAGATATCGATATATCATGCCAACTAATAAACATTTAAAATTTCTAGATTAAGAAATTAAACTCACAGCTTTTATGCAAAGATCAGTTAGTATTAAATTATTTCTAGTTTTTAAGAAATTAGTTGTTTATTGTTGTCGTTAGTTTTTCTGTCAGGATCTCTTCCTGGCGATGTTAATGGATTCAATTCTATGATATTGTTGAAAATGGTATTCACATTTCAAACGAAATTTCTAGTGAAATCAAGAAGCTAGAATCAACAAAACATACCCTTTACACTGACGTTCAGCGTAAGGATTTGATTATTTCAAACTACGCGAATAAAATTAAAGAACTGGAAAAAGCTTTGACAAGTTCACGTGATCGAAAGAGCAATTTTCATACTTTGCAGGTAATATTATCGTTCCTGATTTTGACGTTATGCAATTGTTGATTTATTGGAAGTGTCTTTGAAATTAGGCATTAGCTTGACGCATGATGTAAAAAGCACGTAGGTAGCATAATTAAAAAACCCTACCCATGAGATCTGAAAACTGTTGAGTGTAGTGGTTGAGATACATTTTCGGCCATGACAATACGATTGTATTGCCTACGTTTTATCTTGTGCCAAAAACAGAAAGGTTTCCACGGTGATTCCACGGTAAAAAAGGTTTCCACGCTGGGAAACTTAAAAAAAAACTATCGATGCAGATATTTCTTCCACTTCCACGGTACGGAGAATTCTTTTGCCACACTGTCTCCTAAATTGTCGCTGAATATTATTTGTTTTGCCAATAAAATAATACCCTTCAAAGGATACGAGTTTTCCGCTTCAATTCCAGTTTCCACTTCACTGACGTAAAACATTGTGAGTTTCATCCTGATGTTGATTTTGTCACGTTTCCTCCCACACGGTTTTATCTTTTGCAATGAAAATGCTCGTTACTTATAGTTTAGGCACTGCCATAGAGGCCCTACGCTCTAATTTCTGTCCGAAATCACCAAAAGTAACGCATATTAACTAAAATTCACCAAAACTTACTTAAGAATAATCAAAGGTAGCATAAATGGATGGTCGAAAATTTCCTCATGTGAACTATTGTCACAAACATTACAATATTTGCTTGCTATAATTCAAGCACATGCTTATTCAGCATAGATTAGAGAATAGAGGTTTTAACAGGTCGACGCAGTGTCCTACACAGTCAACGTGAAAACCGATCATTTGTTTATTGTTTTCGGAAATCGCGTAATTAGTCGAAATGCCGATGTCAATCGGCGACCTTGAAGTTGGGCTTTTGTCGTGAGGAGCCGTTAATGACAAGTGTTATGCGAACCTTTCAGAGACGATTGATAATTTGAAACATGAAATCTAAATTGTCATTGGCGAAAATAGGCCCAAGCAATCGAAAATGTACTGAAAAATTGTAATGAATGGATGGGATATTGCAAGGCTAACCTTGGCAGTCATTTGAATGATGTTATCTGACATTCCTAAATGAAAAGGTTCTTTTTATAAACTCATAACTTTGAAAAAATTATCGTCCGTTTTTTTTAAAGCCGGATCTTGTATTTACTTACACGTTTTTTACATGAAAATTCTAAGAACTTTTTAAAAGACTTCTCCAAGAAGAGGAGGGACAAGAAATTAATTAGATGTAAAATGCTTATGTTTATTTTGTTGACTCTGTTACTTTCAGTACGTCACTATATACGTTACAATGAAACGAAGGCATATACAAGCGATGATCAATTGCATCCTTTCAGTGAACGTTTTTGTCTTCTTATAATTATAGGACGATTCTATGACGGGCACCGATGAAGATGCCGTTTTTAAAACATGCATAGCTGAACTGAAAGACTGTGTTCGAGAAAAAGAACTGCAGCTGGCAGAAAAACTTAAACAAAACGTTAGTTATTTTGCATATAAATGTACTGAATTGTTTCTAAATCCTTATTTCAATTTAAATGCAAGGAATGCCTTCAAACCGAACTCCGTATGTATAAGACTCAAGCAGCGCAAAAGGATAAGGTTAGTAGTCATTGTAAATCATGTGATGGTGAACGTAAATGTGCAACTCTAAAGAAAAGTTGGTTTTGGTTTTGGTGAAATTGAAAATAAGGAAAAAAATTGCAAAATCTTAAAAAAAATGAATGCAGTTTGAATTATTTTGTTTTGCTGTTACAAATAATTGAATGCAATTTCGTAATTATAATGTGCTCAAGATGTAAGTGAAATGAATCAATTTATTTTTTAAATTTTGAAAAATTGAATGTGATTTGTATTTTTAGCGTTTTCCGCTTTTTTTTTGTTTATTTCCATGTTGTTTTTCCGTGACCATGTTGTTTAAAATTTCATAAACTAGGCTGTTGCTAATATGCGAGCCTTAGCTTTTGAAGTTGCCGATAAGCATGATCAAATAACATTGTTGCGAGATCAAGTTAATTCACTGGAGGAGGAACTGAAAAAGGCCCACAAGAAAGTACAATTTAAGGATAACGTCATACGGGAGTTACGCAGGGAGATTAAAAATTCCACTAAGGTAATGTACAAATGGGTTAAAATTTAAAGTGAATTGAATGAAATGGGTTCTGAGATTTGGTAGTTGAAAGGATATCTAATCCTTAGCATTTTTAATTCTCATATTTCGTTATGTTTGGCGGATGCTATTATTTTACTATTAGATTAGTTGTAAGGTATTTTTAAGAATAAATTATAAACATTTGATGAGCTAATAGAATGTACTTTTGTGCATAACATAGATCATGATAAAATTTTTTTCTCGATATAGACTTCAGCGGACGACTTCTATTTAAATTTTTAATCATGTGTTAGATTGGTATCAAAAAAATTTTATTTTTAAATCCTGTTTTCTGAGTTTATTATTAAAATTTAAATAGTAGTGCACGCAAGGATAAGAGAAAACGAACAAATTTTCACGTTTTCATTACCATTTCTCAGTCATAAATTGCCGTATGCGGTGCCCTCTTGGTAACGTAATGGTATTTTACACCACCAAATGGCCTCTTTTTCTGTACAACTGCTGTGATGTTCGGGAGCGCCGCTAACTGGTCAATGGTTGACGACAGTTTGGCGAACAAATAAATCGGCAAATTCCGGAAATATGTCTTATTTGTGGAAATTAAATTTGGTGAAGGACAATTGCTTTAGATTTTCGTTTCGTTACCATTTTATTGAAATGTTTTTGACAATGATTACAATATTATTTGTTTGCCTTTGGAACAATTTTTCGTGCTTCTCCGTTTGTTTTTATACTGCCGACATACGTGCTACGCCAGTGTGCCACCTTCGGCACACTATCGATTTGTACTGAGTTCTCTTGACTTTGAACAAGAATTGCGTGTGGCTAATGCTGTTGAGCACTCTTCTTTAATTTTTGTCTGTAAGAGAACACTCACCACCAAAAACTGTTGTTTTATCTGCGAGCGTTCCGTGTTCCGCTTGGATATTTCTTTCGACTTCCAATAGACGGAAATTTGAAGAAGAAAAATCTTATCTATCTTGTCGAAAAGTTTCAATACTCTGTATCGTATGTATTTCTCTATAAGTTCTAAACGTAAGTCCTTGTGTATGACCGTATTCCGAATGTTCCAAAGAATTCGGCCATCGAATCCACAGTTAGGTTCTATGGAATTCCCCATAGGGCTCTATTCTGCAGAAATTGGAGCACTTTAATATAAGTATCGGTTGTCTGTCAGATATCAATACTGCCATAGAGTAGTATCGGTCAAATTATTTGTTTGTAGCTGAGCATTTTACTTTATGACATTAACGCAGGCTGAACTTAGAAGAGTATGTAAAGAGGAGAGTATTCCTAGCCCCTGGGGTCGTTTTTGCGAACGAGTTTTTTCCAGCGATCGAGTGTCAGTCCTGGGTCTTTAGCTGTTCTGTTCCATGGTACTTTGGTGCCTGCGTTCCAAACAGTTAGTCGTTGGCATCTAGGTTTGGTGATGGAAATGGCGTTTTTCTTGTATTTATGCAACAAAAAATTCGATTAACAGAAGTTTTCTTGCAATATTTCGACTGAGAGTTGCAGTTTTGAAGTGATGACTTCTGCTTGTCTTGAAGTATAGTATACGCAAGTATTGGCCGCATATTTAGATGCTTCAACATTGTATTTCAAGATTGTCTGTGGTGTACAGATTGTACAGTATTGGGAAAATACATGAAACACCATCTGAATAGGTCCGGGCAAAGAATGGAGCCTTGCGCCACCCATAGAGTAGTGTCAGTAAAATTATTTGCTTGAAGCTGAGCATTGTGCTTTTCATGTAACCGCCACGAGAACTAAGAAGAGGATTTAAAGAGGAGAGTAAAGACACTAGACTTGTTTTTGCAATCGAGTTTTTTTCCAGGCAAGTTGTAATCCATGTACGTCGGTGTTCCATGGTACGTCGGTGTGTATGTATAAAATCGTTAGTCGTTGTCCTCTACGTTTGGTGATGATAGAAATGGCGTTTGTTTTGTTTCAATGCAAACAACTTTTCATTTACAGAAGTATTCTTGTAATGTTTCGACTGAGAGTTGCAGTTTTGAGGTAATGGAGTATAGTACATGGAAGGACCTTCCACATATGTAGAAACTTGATCATTGTTTTTCAAGTTTACCTCTGGTGTACAGATTGTACTGTATTGGTGAAATGCATGAAACAACATCTGCATGGTTTGCAGACTCGAGAGATGATATTCTGCCCTGACTCTAGAAAATCGACCGTTTAGGAAGTTTTGTATAAGTTGAATAAGTCATAGGCGGATAAAGAATTCATACGTTTCAAGGAAGAGTCCTGAATGCCAGAATCTATCAAATGTTTTGGACATTTCAAACATTACAAATCTTTATGACCTCCTGCACTTCAATCAAATTTTTAATTTGCTGGACTTTTCTTGCTACCTGGAGTTCTGTCGAGAGTGAAACCATGCTCTGTGTCATATCTGAGCTCTGAGGTCTCTGGTTAAGGTCTTTGGTTTCTTGTATGTCTACACACGTTCTCTACCTGCTGCTCGGTTTTTGATGATTTCATCAACTATTCAGAATATGTTATCCTTCTTGCCGAGGTCCTACCTCCCAAATGGTATTTTGCTGAAAATGGAGCTCCAGCTTTTTTGCAAAGTCTTCTTTTTTCTGAATTTGTCATTTGTCCGTATATGAGTGGCGTAATTACCTTATTTCGTATACGGAATCATTTTGACAACCTCCAGAAGGCATTTTCTCCAGGTTTGAGGCTCTACAGGAAGCTCTCCCATTGTTCGAACGAAACTGATGAATATGGTCTCGAATTTCGTTCATCTATCGGCTTACTTCCATCCATAGCCTAGGATCACCCTTGCTCTTGAACACATTTTCTCCGATATTGATTTTCCCCTTATTATGATGTTAATTTCAAGCGGGAGTTCATAGGAGTTGCATTCCCTTATCGGAATCCTGACTGTGTTGTTCTATTTTGCTTACTTGATATAATTCATTACTAACACTATAGTTTTTATTGTCATCGGCTGTATTTAATTCTAGGGTGAAACTTTCATTAGCCAGATGCTCTTGGAAAGCTTACCAGTCGCGTTTCTTCTTGCTTCCTATACGCTCGTCTATATAGTAGACGTGCTCTATTAGAAATTGTATCGATTCAGTATCAAAGGAAAGCTCGTTGAGGAAATTTGTTCGTATGTTGGAGTGAGATTCGTAGGAGACTCTAAAGTCCAGAATTTTTTCACGTGTCATACCAAAATGCGTTGGTTCATTGCGAAGATGCAGGCTTGTATTCGTGCTTGTGATGAAGTCATTTAACTCACTCCCGGCTTGATTACTTCTCACAGCACTCCAACGCATATGATAGGCATTGAAGTCTCCAATAACCAAAAGCGGCTCTCCTGTTTCGAATAAGGAGTGGAGGTCGTGTTCCACGTTCCATGATGTTTAGTGGATAAAAACAAATTTAACAGAATTGGTCTGCATTTTGATGGTTGTTACTTCTGTTGTAGGACTCCCGTGTCTGTGCAGATTAGGTTTGGAACAGTTGGTACGCGTTCCTGACTTAAAGAAAACTACCTGGATGAGGATTTCTTCGAATTGACGTATTTACGAATATATTGTTTAAACTCCACAGTTAAGACAGTTTATTTGAAGCAAGAAATTGACATTTCACGTGAGTATATTGATGTGCTTGTGCTGCAAACATGCTTTGGACCATTTTCGCCCTCGTGTGACAGTTCCATCTGACAACATTAGATGAAACTGTGAATACATGTTGACGAAAATTAGCCCTATGTTTATTGGTGTGAATTTTTATGCGAAGCTCTGCATTTTTGATTACGTTTATTTATTTGAAGGATGTTGGAAGTTTAACTATTGTTTGTGTGGGCTGTTTGTTTTGGGTAGTGATCTATTTATAGGTCCTATTTTTTTTATTTTGGTTTTTTTTCCGCTCAGTCTTCATAGCTTTTGAGGTTTTCTCCGCCACAGTTATCACATTTGGCTTTTTCTTATGTGGTCTTTATAATTACACATATCTATCCTGTGCAAGGCAATTACTCGAGGAAGGTCCAAACTGTTGGCTGCTGTAACACAGCGGCTGTTTTTTATGGGTCTCGATTGCTCCCACTTTTCAGACAAAATGGCATAGTGGAGTCATATTAAACATTGGAGTTTCTTAATTTGGGAGGGGCACCTTGGTAAGTTTTGTGGGGTAGGTTTGCATTTTGAAAGAAAAATAGCCAGAAAATTTCTATGGGATGAAATCCTTGAGATTCTACCTTATGGTTCCCTATGGGTAGTTCATGGAGGCCACGTATTACCATGTTGAGGTTTATTTTCTCGGGGAAGAAGTATATGTGGAACTGCCACTTTTTGTGATAAAACTGCCACTGTGGTCGTTTCATGTCTCTTCGATCATTTTTGCTGATATAATCTGTATTTTTTCTGTACAGTACTCTGTTCAATAATGTCCATTTGCCCGTCCCACGTAAGTTCCGCAAGAAGTGGGAAAGGTTTTTGATTCGCATGGGGTAGGTTATGGATTTGTTTTTGGAATCTTAAGTTATTAGTCGGCCATAGATAGTTTATAGCGGCTTTCGTATTCTTTCTGTTCTCCTTCAGAGGAAGACACCGAATTATTGGAGTAGGCCAATAAGTTCGAAATCCCCCATTTCCATTATTTTTTAGCTCTTTTTCATTTTCAGAGTTTTTTCTTTCAAAGATCATTTTCAGAGTGTATTACATCCTTGAAGGCGTTATTTGTAATTAAACTGGACAATTAATTTTATTTGTCATTATTCGTTAATCACAGAAGCCTAAACTTTTGTTGTCATATTGAATATTAATAAAATTGTGTCAATTGTTACGTGTCATCCTTCCTAGAACAATTAATTTGGAATCCTTAGATAATATTCCGAAATAAAATTTTAAAATTGTGAATGGTTGCTACTAACCAAATACCAAAACCAATATCTATTAACGATATTTATTCGCATTATTTAGATTCAAGAGGTCTTGTTTGGATTCCAAGATAAACTAATTGAGATTTTTTTCAAATTTTTAGACAGAATATACCAGCAGATCCTGTCAGTGTCTTACCGAAAGAAGAGAATCAGACACTGAAAATAAATCATTTAAATCGGTTACTTTTAATGAAAACGACTTCACACAAAGATCAGACTATACAATGGTATGCAAAAAATATTTGTAATTAATACGTTTTATATTTTTCAAAATTTGAATTGAAATATTTATTTGCCGCTTTCAGATTTCGGCCATTGGCTCCGAGATGACTAAATTAGGGTATGCGGTTAAAGTATGTTACAAATAGATTTGACTTTTATCACATTTTCGTAGGAGTTCTGCTCGAGATGATGCGGATCGTTGTATTCAGACATTGAAGGACGAACTAGAGGGTTTACTCATTTTTCAATCTTATCATAACGATACAATGGAGGAACAGAAACGGACTCTTGCTGCTCAGCATGCACGATTGCGCGAGATCGTATTTAAAATGGTGAGTAATGAATTTCATCAGTTAAATAGCAATGAACAAGCTAATTTTCGAACTTATGAAACTCCTAAGCTTGAAGATTTTAAATTAATTTTTGTTCAATAAAATATTGTGCAAAAAATAGTCATAAAAATTCAGCACACGTATTTTATTCTCAGATTTTGGCTGCGTATTGAAAAATAATTGAAAAATAATTAATAAGCGCTTGCTCATGATGTCGGTTCATGTTCTAGTATTTTTTTTTATCCTAATATCATGAATTCAATAAATCATGCAATGTCTACTTGAAATATAACATGTCAATAGACCCCTCCATTGTTTTTGCCAAGCAATCATTGTTTCCTTTTCCTTTTTCGTTACTCCTTTTCTATAGTTTTGTACACTGAGTTCATGGGCTTGATTTGTGCTGCCTGGTTTTCCTTTGCTACTATTTGTCAGGATTTGAAGTGATTGATCGCTTTTGAAATTCCTCTGAAACTTGTTACTCCGGTTAAGCAAACTCTGCTTTCAAAAGCCTACCTAATTATTTTTTCCGGTCACTCGAGTGGCGTCCTGTTTCCTTCTTTCATGTTGACTAATATTTTTGGCTCAGCACTTAGTCGTTGCCACTGTCCACTTCTGACATTCTGACGCTTATGACTCTGGCATACCGATTCTGCCTTAAAAAGGGTTTCAATATTTCTCATACTTATTGAGTGGCATCCTGATTTCTTATTTCACATTGAAAAACAGTCGTGGCTCAATGTTAGTCAATGTTTGTCTCCATATTTGAAGCTAGATGGGTTATACAAGCTTCCATCGGGAATTCGGACATTTTTTGGTGGTCTGTGCATGGCTCTGGTATGGTAACAGAGGCTCTCCAATCAAGAAATATCCTGGTGCTAATGCATTATAGTCCTTGCAGTTAGAAGATAGCAGCGCCATTGGTCTTGAATAAAAGAAACATCGGTTTCAAATATCTCAAGTAAGATGCTCCAGAGAAATTAAAAAGGACGTCTTCTGTACTAGTATGATTTCTCTTGATTAGATTATACATAAAAAAGACTCAATCTATTGCATTCCAGTCTGCGGAAGTAGCATTTTGCTATGTCCTTCTTACGCGGCGAAGCTTCATAGTGCTCCAATGAATCCCTCGGTCGTCAAACTACATCCATGTGGAAATTACCTCGAATTTTCTTAGCTCGAACATCTTTTCTAGCCAATGGAGTGGGTGTAGCTCTAATTTCACTCAACTGTTTGTTTTCCTGGTGCCCTCTTTCCATTTGTATTCCTGTGAATTATTATATCCATGTGGATTCCCTTCGTTGTGAAGAACAACATCGAAGCAGTACAATGTAGAAATACAACCTTTTGTAATTCCATCCCTCGTGTATGGTAGTGAATTCAAATTTGTCCTGAAAAAATTACGTCCACTTTAAGATAAATTGGATGGGTAAAACCCTACACTCCAAAACCTCCAGAATTTTTTGGTAGGGAGGTGAAGGCTATTCACGCCCTGACCGTCGATTTCTCACTGGAATAAAACTCTCTTGGACTATAACTGACTAAACTCCTTTTCCCTGTCAATCCTTTGACACATTAATTCGGTCTAGACCTCCCTATTTTAAGCCTAATGGCATCCTTCTCTAGGAGGAAAGGAACGAAGGGCGAGACGGATCTAGAAAAGGGATCCATCCACGCTCAATACCTTTAGACGTTTGTCTTCTTCAGATCATAGGATTGCCCGAGCGTAATGTACTATCTGGTTCCTTTTGTCAGTCGATTTCATTACCTCTTCTATTAGGCTATCTGAGTGGATCTCTCTCACTTTTTAAACAGTCTCTCCCAAAACCTGCACGAAAAGAATGTGTGGAAGGCATCGTCTCCCTTCCCAATGCAAAATATGTAAGGTGGAGACCGCGATCTATCAATCTTATACAGGTATGATTGAAAACAAGCGGACAATAGTTGGATCCGGCAGTATCCAGTCACACCTTGCTTTCAACTGAGCCACGATACAAAATTGGCCAATTTCTTTTTGCAGACGTTCTGAAGATTCTTCCTATGCGTCGAGCAAGTGTCGTTTCTTATCGCTAGCCGCTGATTCTTTGCTACCCTCGTGTCTTCGGAGGTAGATTCTTTTAAGCTCGCTGGCAAGGTGGGCGACGGGTATCACTCCTGCGATTAGCAACACCACTGACTCATAGCACCTCATTTTTGCACCAGCCGTTTTCGGTGGAGTTCTTGAGACATTCGCTTTATATCTCCACTCTATATAGAAGCGTAGATTGTACGACATCTATAAAGAGTCGCCTTTTTTGGACTTGGTTCCCGAAAATTGGCCAATAGTCAACTAATTACCAAGACTTCCAGGTACTCAACAGATAATTTTGACTCAACTGATGAATCCCCGACATTAATCGTTCTTAATTTTGCATTTTTCTGTCAGGATGACCATTTCAATTTTCTCTATCGCTGGATTAAATCCATGAATCTCTACTCGATACAATAGCACGTTTAGCGTTGATTACGCTTAATAGGCTTTGGGCTTAACATCATTGGCATAGCCAACCAGTCACGACTCCTTCGGCAGTTTAGGTCTGAAGAGACCGTCATAGGAGATGTTTCACAAATCTGCGCCGAGATCTGGGCCGATCTGGCTCTGAAATGTTTCCGGTCTAATAATGATACATGACATTTTAGTCATTTTTCCTTGTTTTGTTTCCTTGTAATTCTACACACTTCTCTGAGCGATGCTTCCATCTCTTCTTTAACCTTTCCAAATAGTACTCGGCGTTTTTCTCTGCAAAATAATTGTTTACGAAGGAGATTGCCTCCTCATTTGACGAAAATGTCATTACTTTAACATACAGTCAATATCACTTTTCCAGCCGAAAAAAGAAATTTTGCTTTTTTTCAGTTTTTTGGAGCCGGCTCCCCCCTTTGCAGTCCACTGTTTTGACTGTATTTTCGTTCCGGGGGTATAATTGTGTATCTAAGCTATATTTACAGTAATTAATCGGCACAAAAACTCGACTCTATTGCGCCGAATCTGCGCGAACACGTTTATGGTGTAATGCAACCAAACGCGGTACCCAACGCACGGACAGCTTTCTCATGCCTAAATCTTGATTTAATATGTGATTGATTATAATATGTTCATTGGACGATTTTATAACATCTGCTTCTTCTAATTAAAGTTGATGAGACTTTAATGCAGCGGTCCTCCAGCACCATTTGGTGAATCTTGGCAATGTTATCGATAGTAGTCGCAGTTTTTTGACGTCCCGAACGTTTAACATCTCCCAAGCTTTTGCGGCCACGTATAAATTCAACTTCACTGTGGTATATAATGGTGCAGAGTCCCCATACACAAAGTCAAACTAATCTGTGGTTTGTGCGGGCATATTGTCTTTCAAAAACAAATATGAGAACAGCTTTATACTAATTTTTTCCTATTTTCACAAAATACTCATATCGACCCACTCAAACGACTAGCAACTCAAAACTGCTCGTCTAAAATGGGTGAAACTTTAGTGAGTAACTGAAAAAAGATGCACAACTACATTCATTAGCTTTTATTGACGAGTGCCGTTATCTTTACGCTGTAGTTGGAATCTTCTCGAACGACCCTCGTATGTAACCTATATTTAGGAAAAGGGAAATAATTTAAAGCTGAACAAGCGGCAGCGGGGTAGAACGACTGCATCGAACCAGGAGTTCGCGCTTGGTAAACTTGGTGTATTTCGTTTTCGATTACGAATTTTTGCATAGCATTTTAGGAAATTATTTTTGAAGGTTCTAAGGAATCGAAATCTATATAAAAATCGATAAATTGATGGCAAGAAAAAATAATATTCTTTTTCTTACTTGTGATAAAAGTAGAGAACTAATCGGCTTCAAAATATTCTCTCCTATCACAATCTCGATTGTTTGTTTGACATTATCGCTTTCATAGATAATATGTAAATTCTTCAGTAATAAGACAACATAAACTGAAGTAAGGAGATCACCTTGTGCCATCAATAAAAGTCAAAAAAATGGATTGTGTTTAGATGTAACGAAGTTTAAGTAGAACGTTTTACTATTACAACGAGATTTTTACATGCACGTTAATTGCTTTCTCTGACAGGATTAAAATTAAGCCTGTGGCATAAAAGCGTTGGAACCCTTTGTTTTTTTAATCGCTGCAACATTGGTCAGGTTTTTCTTAGCTCGAACATCTATTCCAGCCAATGGAGGGGGTGTAGCTTCAGTTTCACTCAACTGGTTGTTTTCCTGTTGCCCTCTATCTCTTTGTCTCCCAGTAATCTCCCAGTGATCTCCCAGTGTATTTTCAGTGATTACTCCTCTGCATCGAATCATTGTTGTAGTAAGCAGAAGCGGTTCCTTGTCAGGTTGATATTCCCCATCTAACAAGAAGGCGTCTGAAGGAATTCAAATTTTGAGTTCTACTCAACTTTCTTTTAAGGCCCTTGCAAGAACTACTCTCGATTCTCCGCACTTCCTCCTCATTCTTTGTTTTCTGCGTTATGGTAGCCCTTGCTACAGTAAGCTTGGCCTCTATTCCTTCGTGACCCATTCTCGTTATTTCTGTAGCAGGGCTTGGATGTGACATGGAACTTAGTTATAGATATCTTTTTTTCTTGCATCTCTGAACTTTAATCATCGATTCCTAAAACAAGTCAAGTATCGATTATATTTTTGTTTTGTTCAAAAGGACATTTTCGAAAACTTATTCCAAACATGAAAAATGGTATTTATTCCAAAAAAAAAAAAAATTAATTAAAATTAAATGAATTAAATTAATAAAAAATAAAAGAAAAAATTCTGAATTAGTGTTGAATACTAAGCCTCGAAATTATTTCCATTACAGCTTACCGACCTGACGAAAAACCGTAGAAAGCTTGCCTATATGCAAACGAGCCTTTTAGAAATATCTGGTACCAACGACTTGTCACAGTTTTATCCAAAACAAATTGATTCTGGATATATCTCACCTGAAGAAATAGAAACTGAATGTCATATAATCAATACAGTCAAGTGTCGGATGAATGAAATAAAGACGGAAAATGATAAACTGAAGGAGCAAATAAGGAACTCAACGTCAGAAATTCGGAATACCCAATTATCGGGTTGTAATAAATGTGGTAGCTCAGATAATAGTGAAAAAATATTGCAACACGTTGCGAGCGTTCTTTCAAACATTGTAAGTAAAGTCCTTTTTTCAACAATTATATAAAACAAGTCATTAAATCATAATTCAAAAAAGAAAACATAAAGGAGCACATAAATTTTCATTTTCTTTGTCAACTCGTAGACAACCCATTAGTCCACCACCAAAATCGGATAAGATACATTCTATCCAAAAATAAACCTGTGCAGTTCCTTTGAACGATCGGTACTTAAAATAAATTTAAACTGGAGTAGATCCGTCAAGATTTATTTCTGGAGACGATTTTTTCGATTTGGAACTTTTCAGTTTAGCTCGTGATTCATTCAAATTGTTTAAGTGGGAAGGATAGTTCAACATTGAAGTGCTCTTTGTATTCAATCGAAAATTTTGTTAATTAGAAGTGTTTTTGTTGTCCTGCATTAACAGTTCCGGTTGAATTTTCAGTGTGGTAAGGAAATTTCGCTTGATGCTAGCAAAACCGATCAAGATACTGAACGACAAAACCATCCGATCTTTGAAGCAATGGTCAGTCTTGAAAATGAATTAAGCGAGAAAAACCGAACGATTTTCACTTTAGAAAATATGCTGGCTGCTAAAGATCTAGAAATAAATAATTTACGACAACAGTTGATAAAACTAGAGGCAGAAATCAAGACTAAAAATTGTCGTGTGAGTGTAAAATTTGCGTTCTTTAATCGTTTTTCTTTTCTAACGCTGAAACTTGTAGGTTGAAGAGTTACAGAAAATAATTGACATTCACTTGAGTACTATAGACCAATTAAATTGCGCACAACAGCAGCAAAAACATGAGCTTGCTCGTTTGAACATGATGGTAAGTCCTGATTATCCTTTTTTAACATAAATTCCTTAAAGAAAATTTGAGTTGGTATTTTTTGAGCTTTTCTTATTCATTTTTGTGCCAACGGCCTGAATTGAAGACTCTAATTTCTCAAGGTACAATGAACTGTGGATAATATCGCATCTCGAGGAGACCCAAGGCTTGTCATTCCTGGTTTTCAAATGCTTATCCTTTAGTTTGACTTTACTCAGATCCATAATTCGTTATTCATTTTGCCATTTACCTGTATGCATCGCTAGTGTTCTATTCCTTCATTTGGATTACTAGCATTGATACTCACCTACTAGTCCTCACAGTAGTAGACGTTTTTGGAAAATGGAGCGTTGCGAAATCATTGTGTGTGCGTGTGAAGTGTTCTCTCCAAATTTACACAAGAAATTTATAGAGGACATCTACCATCTTCTTTTGTTTTGATGTAATTCAGCCGGAAGGATAAATTTAGTCATGTCTTGCGTACTGCACAAATCCTTATTGTACGAAAAAGAAAAAAAAAGTATTATATTTAAGTGAAGAATATAATGTTAAAAAATTTCTATTTCTGTTAAAAAAAGATGAGTGGCAAGTTCTTTTGCTGAAACTTGTCAGAAATATAAATATATGTACTTAATGATAAAAACAAACGGAAATTAAAAAAACCCAAAATTTCGGTTTTAACCTTGAAAATACTCTCCTTCTGCGGCAATACATGCATGCCAACGTTTGGTCCAATTTCCCATACATTTCTTATAGGCTGTCAAAGGTATGGCTTTAAGCTCACGCAGCGAATTCTCTTTTATGACCTCTATGGCCAAAAACGCGTTCCCGGCAATGGAGGAAAGTCACACGGGGCCATGTGTGGACTGAACAGTGCTTGGCTGATGACATTGGTCTAATTTTTGGACAAGCATTGCGAAATAATCAAGCTCGTATGAGATGGCGCATTATTATGGTGGAAAATCCATGAATTGTTCTTCCATAAATCGGGCCTTCACCACACCACACAAGTCTAAGAAAACATTGATTTCGCGCCGGCTTTGGCGCTCTCTCTCTTCGGTTTTGGCTCATTTTCGAAGCACTATCCGGAAGTTAATTTTTCGGTCTGTATAACAAATTCATAAACCCATGTTTCATCACCAGTAACGATGCGTTCGATGAATTTTTCCTTGCTGTGTGTGCGTTGGAAAGTATCTTTTTTTTCACAGACGACGCTGTTTTTGAATGAAATTCAGCTTTTTTGGCAACAGCCGACGCGTGTTATGCCCAAAAAATCAGTTGAAATGTGTTAGGCTGATCTAAATGAGATGCTCAATGACACTGTAATCTCTTTAATCTCTCTCTCGCCGTCCAGCGAACTCATCGTGCTCTAGGCTCTCGTGGCCGCCTTTGAACTTTTTACAGCATTCGTATGCTCGTGTTTTCGATTTTCACTCTTCACAATACGCCTTTTGTAACATTTCCAAAGACGCGGTACATGAAATTTAATTTTTAACACAAAATTTCAGGCATGCGCGTTGTTCGAATTTCCCATCCATTATAAAAATCGCCACATTAAAATATGTCGGCTTCTTCGTATAAACACCAATTGAATACTAATCGGACGATATGCGTCAAAATTGACAAAACACCTATGAAAGTTTTGACAACGTTGAGGAAATAATTCTTAACCGATTGGATAAGCGCGGCAATTCAAAATTCCCTTTCATTTTTGATCATAAGGTATGCATGCCTGGTGTATGCATGTTTTTAATAAAAAAAATTAAGTAATTCTGTAGAGAACAACTTTTTTTTCTAAATACTGATCATCGGCTTCTCCACATTTCGCGCATCTGTCAGGTAACTTGTGAAGACTATGCAAAAAAATCTGTTTGTTGAGCCACTCGTTGAGCCACTTTCCAACTTCCCGCAAATCACTGAAGTGATGGCGCCAAGGGAGTACGGTGGATGCAGAGGGATGTCCTATCCAAGTGGATTCACTGTGTCTTTTACGGGTTTTATTGTGTGCGACGACGTGTTGTCATGTAACTAAATCACTTTGCCATGTCTTCTGGTTCATTTCGGTCGTTTTTCGATTAATTCACGGTTTACATTTATCATTGCGTTCATGATAACATTTTGTATTAATGGTTCTGCCGGGCTTCAAGAGTTCATAGTACACAATACCATTCTGGTCCCACCAGACATAGAGCATGGTTCTCTTGTCGAAGCGGTTTGGCCTTGGTGTTCTAGGAGCGGCTTCGTCAAGTCACGTAGCCAGGTGAAATCTAAAATTTTTTTCCGCTTTACGTCTTCAGAATAAGTCCATTTCTAGTCAACCGTCACAATTCGATGCAAAGATGACTGCGATTTTGCATTTGATGTTCATTCAAGTCGTGTGGAACCCATTTACCGAGTTTATCGATTTTACCCATTGCTCGTAAACGTATGCCAATCGTTTTTCTTTTTTTCTTTTGGTAAAAGAAGGAAAGCAATGCGTTCCGCAAATACGCTTTTTTAGTCACAAAATTCGACATGATTGGTGAACACGGTAAAACAAACACACTGTTATTGGCGGACTCGACTTGTGTGTGTTTGTAGCTAAATATCAGACGATTGAAATGACGTATGTGTTAAATTCATACGCTGCGTACTTTTCACTGGCGCCATTACTTAGTTGTCAAAAACCTCTGCTAGGCTTACATCTGACTTAAAACTTTTTTCCTTATATTAACTATGAACTAAGTTAAACGTAATGTAATTCAGGGAGGGGATTCAAGTTTTTGCCTTTTTTGAGCCGATTCAATCGGCGCTAATAGTGCTGATATTACCTATTTTGTAGAGGAGAATATGTAGGATTTATTTAAGGCCGTTGTTAAATAGCGGTTTGAGGTGATTTGAAGCTTTGCTTTAAGGTATTTAACGAATTGTTTCCATGTGGGGGCTCCATAGATTATTACTGGTTTTATGATAGGTACTGGTTTTTATGATTTTTTAGGACGAGAATTTTATTACTAGGTTTCATTGGCGATTTTCGATTGCGTTATGTGTTCAGAGACATACCAGACTCTGAATGCATTAGACTTTAAGTCCTCGATTTGGTTTTTGAATGTTAGCTTTTGATCGAGCTTCAGACCTGAAGAGGTCAAATCTTCATACAAGGAAATCATTTGATCTAGGAAGTTGATGGGTTTGTATGGTGAGCTGAAGTTTTCTGCTGAAGAATATTACTACTTATTTTAATTTTGCACCTGCAGAAGTATTGGTAGATTTTCCTCTGAGTTTAAAATGATCTGGCTAGAATAGTTGCCAGAAGTGTAGAAACAAGTATTCCCCGTAAAAGCAGCTAGTTGACAGTTTTCGTTTTTGGGTATGTCAGACGTCTATATATTAATAAGTATTGGACTCAGGTTTGAAACCTGTGGAATACCAACAGGAGCGGTTTTTAAAGTGGATGTTGACCCTTACCAAGTACCAAGTTCGTTCGTACCAAGTTCGTTCTGTCTCTCCGGAAGGATGAAATCGGTGTACTGCACCCTTTGGTCCTCATACAAGGAAGTATCGAGGGCTTTTTCAATGTGGATAATGTTGCGAATAGTGGTGCATTTGAATCTTTGGAGACACTTAGTAGAGTACACCTAGTAGTTGGTACTCTATTGAGTATCCATGTCTGAACCAGAACTGAAAATCAAGGAGATTGATATGATTTTTAACACAATCAGTCAACCAAGCTTCTTAAATAGTTTACTAAGTGCCAGCAGTTAAGCTTGCCTGTAGTTGTTAGGGTCTCACCGATATTTACTAGGCTTCAGGATTGATTTTACGCTGGCATGTTTCCAGAAGTTTAGAAAGTGCAAAATACTTTAGGCAAGCTTTACAAACGAGGCAGAACATCACTTTTGTTATTTTCGGAAAATTTGTGAATGCCATATAGGGTTTTCCGTCGAATCCAGGGGCTTTAACATTATTCAGCTTGTATTATTTATTCAGTATTATTCTATTCATTTAGCTCCTCGCTTCTTTATTAGCATAAGTTTCCGGGAGGAAAAATGACAAGGTTTGGCGTCGATGATTAAGCTGTATTTATTTTTTCAATTAGCATTTTTGAAGCAGTGGAATCGTTTCAAAACGTGTCCAATTTGAAGTTGCTTCTAATGAGAACAGCACTGACAGAAGACCCATGTATATCTTTAAAAATCGATGCCTGTCATAGTGTTTTGCGGATGAAAATGGACAAAAAGCAGCTGCTTTCACATTTTTTTAAGTATTCGTTTTACTGATTTACTTTCGTGAGCATATTTCTCGCGTTTACACCACACAGAGAAGAGATACTCCGAGGTAAGATGACGTAAATCACGCGGGAATAGTACTGGCAGGGTAGTGGATTGGGCATTGACGAACGAATACTCCCATGCTCCATGCTGGGCATGCGGTATTATCAAAAAAGGAGTCTTTTACAAAAATTAGTAATCCTACATTTTTGATGTGACTTTTTTACACAACAAATTAAGTTTATGCGGGAGCACAGGTCGGCGGGCTAAAAAAGCTCGGAGAATAAATATCGAAAGCAGCGCCCATTTTCTGGTTTCATTGTTGCTAGAATCGAGTTGAGTCATGGCTTATTCAATTGCTTTGCCAACAAAGTCTTCAACTTCATGATAAAAACATGATACTTTGATCCTTTGTGTTCGGGACAGCGTCTTATAGAGCCGAACCTCACAGGACAAGATGTTATTGGTTTGTTCTTTTCAAGAGAGTGTTGTACCCGGAAACTGAACCCTAATCATCCTTTCGTCAGCGTTGCCTTTGGTTAAGGATCCTTAAAGGTCGGATTCTTCCTGGAATATTTTTCGGGTAATGAGGCTTCGTGTTGGTGTTTTCAAGTGCGAAATAATTCCTGCAAATGGCAGTGGATCTGCGTGAAAACTCGTGTCTGCATAGGATTTCGAGGAAGACATGATCTCCCAGAGAAAGACATAACCTTCTCAACCAATACAAAACCATCTCCTTTTCAACCTTGTCTTTGGTTAGAGATTCTGTATCTTCAGAAACAGTTACTTCAGTTTTCTGAAGATTTATATTCCTTGAATATGCTTTAAGTTAGAACCGATTTCTCAGAGGATCGAGTGCGATTCCCCAATGTGTTCCATTCTTTTTTGTCTGGCTTTGCAGCATTTATAACACAAGCAAAGGTTTCATTATATTTTTGCAGCCTTTTGCAGTTTAGCCGTAACTATTGAAACGGTAGAGATGCTCCTTGCCTTATCTTGGAGACCAAATTACCTACTCATAAAATGTGTTATCGAATAACTCAAAAGTGAATTTTATATTTGGAAACAAAGGTGGAAAGAGCTCTAGCTGGTTTCGAACACGCGTCCTTGTTCGGAGGATGCGTGTTCGAAACCAGGTTGAGCTCTTTCCACATTTGTTTCCAAATATACGGATAGATAGTTTTGATTAACATAAAATTGGTATCATCTGCAAGATATTTCTCTGCCTCTATCGGGCATACGAGCGCCCGGCTATCGCGAAGGAAGTCCGAATGTGAGGTCCAATTTTCGATTACTCTTATCCAATAATTGAGGAGGTATCTTGCCAACAACGACGTGAATTTTGTCCTCCAAACGGTCAAGTGCCCTCAGGTTTTTCAGCATAGACGAGTGTTTTGTCGTACTCCCACATGAAATAGCCCAGAAGTGTTAAATATCAAATTCTTGCAGGTCAGTTCACAGATTCAAAACGAGAAATAATGTGCTCATTAAATGCTTCTTGCAACACGTCAATGGTTGCACGAGGTGTATCGCCTGTTGAAAACAGAGGTCTCCTTCATTACTCAGTGACACTTTCCGGAACCAGAAAGTAGTTGTTTGATAGCACCCACCATTGACTGTAATGTTATTCCCCGAAGCATTTTTGTAGACATGAAGTTCAATGATTCCACTGGCTTATACAGCGACTTTATCCGGTTGTAATGGTGATTTGACAACCGCCCGTGTTTGCTCATCACTCGAAATACATCAATTTTGTTGAGCCATTCAACCAAAAATGAGCCTTATCGTTTTGTTCTTGGGCCCACATAGCGAAGCTTTCCCGTGTTCGCCGGCCTCTCTACTACAATTTCTGTACGAGTTGGTTTTTTGAGCACGCGAACCAAGATCCCTCCAGAATATTGCACAAGTTCAATTGTTGAGCATGATGTCGAATGAATTCACTGCGCTCTACACTTGCTTTGCTTTCTTCATTACGCTCTGTACGACGTCTGGATAGATGTGTGTTACCAGTGAGAGTTAACGGGGTGTGGAAACAAATCATGGTTTATCGAATTCAAAGTTTTAAAAACTTGAATTTCTCGAACAGAATCCTTTTATTAAAATAAATATAAATAATTTACAGGCGTTGCTCAGGCGTCAAGCTATTCATGATGAAATGGCTAACTAAACTAACTATAAAGCTCATGACAGCTGTCAGACCATACGTAGTATTAAAAAGTGTTGCTGTACCTCTAAAAAAACTCTTTATTTGATGACTTCTGCGATATTTTTGGGCTACATTTTATTGAATCAATTGTGACAAATCGTTTTCCCCTTATATTTGTGGAAACTAGCTTTATTTTTGCCCAGTTTAAATCAGATAAATTCAAATCAGATAGGGCACTGTTCCAGCATGTTCTCAAAACAGTTAATGTTAACGTTCGAGGGTAGCTATTGGAACTACTGATAGGACTCGTTACCGGCTTCGTAAAGTCTTTCTAACAGCAGTATGGAATTAGTCCTTCTTAACTGTTTTTAAGCTGTTTATGGAGGCTACCAGATTCGGTCTACGAGATTGCTCTAGTTAGTTAATGATGACAGTTTTGGCAAATATTGGTAGAATTTTTGAATGTGGTTTCAATTTGAAAGTTATTAAAAAATATAAAACAAAATTCCCGCGAATGTTTCGATGTCTGTGTCTGTATCCTGGTTGATAAGTGAAAGCAGGAATGATGCGTGCTAGTGACTATTTTGTGAATGTGTGTATGAATGCCGATGTGAAGTATGGATGCCACCAAGCAAGTCAAATGACAATAATATTTCGAAATTATTTCAGACTGATGGAAATGATTATAAAACGCTTTTAGAGTCAAAACAGAAGCTAGAAATCGAGGTAAGCAGCCATTTGTAAATTTCGTGTACATTTCGTAATCAATCAATGAATCAATCAATACATGAATTAATTTTAATTTTGTTAGTGTCAAAACCAACTTACAACTATAAACAATCTGCGGGAAGCTCTTGAATGTGCTAGAAAGTCTGGGAATTGTAGCAATTCAAATCAGTCAGGAAATAGTCCACCTATCGTGAGTGCTCCAGCTAATGTTAATCTTAGCAACCCATTATGGGGATGGTGGAGAAACAGTAACGTGCATGATATTTGAGAAATTTCAATACATGTTTGAGTAGGATATAAATGTTAAAAATGACTTATTTTGCAGTGCAAAATTACTAAGCATAGCATGTTATTTTCTAATGATGTTGATAATCTTATTTTTTATTTTTTATTTTTTTTCGAACCATTTTTCAATTGAATGACACGAATAGATTCAAAGTTAATTTATTTTGTTATAAACTTACAATAAGTTAAGATTAAAGAATATTTTGAAATGAATGTAATTTTATTGCAAACCATTTGGTTATTTTTGCGAAAATAATTCGATAAGGATTAACTGTCCTGCTATATCGACTATTGCTTGTTAGTCGTGGTAGAAAATGAATTTTTCAGGGAAGTAATGGAGTTGACTAGTTTTTATTCTTCCGTTGCTAGCAGAAGTGTTGGGATATTGGACACGATGTTCTATCGGAACAATTGCAGGAAATGTTCAATGAGGTATGCTAATGTTGTGATAATGTAATTTTAAGGTAATTTTTTTAAATAAAGTAACAATATATGTATTAAATACTCGTAAGAAAAATATTTACTACTGCGACGAATGTGCAATAGAATGAATAGTTGCGCAATAGTTGAATCCTATCGCCCTCTTAATACTGAAACTGGAAAACTTAAAATTATTAAATTTTTAGGAGAGTAAGCTGCTATTATAAGAAATGTGTTATAGAGGATGGTCCAATTGAACTGCGACTTTCCAAAATGTTGAGTTGATTTTTTCAGCAAATTTTATTGAATAAAAGCAAAAAAGTCGAGGAACGTTCAGTATTTGTGAATCAATTCATGGTAACGATCTGGCCGCCTTTGGCCTAGACTATAGCTCACGTATGTTCGAAGAAGCCTTCATACGCTACAAGAATGTGATCGGTTGGAATCTTGGTCCATCCACGGAGGAGCACTATCTTAAGCGTAGAAGCACATCTATTTTTTTATCCCACTTTTGCCTGTAAAATTCCCCGAATTGAGAAGTCCAACCGGTTCGCAACCGATGAACGTCGAGGCCATTGTACGGCTGAAATGAAAAACGGAACGTTTTCACCCTTCCATCACTCTCTTATCGAAAGTTCACTCTCTCTTACCGTAATGTTTTGTGACCCACCCAATATTCGCATTCATTTTGATGCCACGATCCAAAACCAGCAAGGAAATGCAGCCATCGATCGTCACCGCAGCCAAAACTATCACGAACAATGATTGTTGATTTCTGGCAGCCATCTTTGTGTTAGGTAAATGCGATCATTCTGCTTGTTCACTTATTGCTAAGATCAGCTAAGATAAGATATTGCTATGTTTGAGATCAGAAAAGACAAAGGGCAATTCGTCACGTTCGAGCGTAACAGCTCCTTCGCTTGATCGAGCCTGATTTTTTACGAGCGTCGAAGTGATCCTGTCCTTTTTGGAATTTCTTCACATCCTGAACCATTTCAGATGCTGATACCATATTTTTGTGACTACCACCAAAGACTTTTATGAAAAAAAAAAAAACAACATTAAATCAAGAATGTTCCGATCCTTTCACATCTCAGCACACACACACACAAAAAGGTCTCACCACTTCACCTTTTTTACTATTTATATATTTTTCAAATTAATGACCAGCAGAACAAAACCAACATCGTTGCCTGTCGATTTCTTGATTTCTTCGTTTCCGTCCCTAAGCTAATACGTAATATTACGATTATCTTTATCGTCTATCTCCTTCGTATCGTACTCCTTCCATTATAAACCTCTTCACTTAAATTGTACTATATGTATATAAAAGCGTTCGCGAATATCACAATTATTTTTATTCTTTTATTACTTATAATATTATTTATTACATAGTTAACACAACGCATAACACAAATCCAATAACGACTAAACAATTGCCAAATCCTCCCTTAACCTTTAAATTTAATCTTACTCATTTTATTCGTCGTGCTTCACGTATCTTAACCTTAATTTTTTGTCTTTAACTTCAACCTTCCCGTTAACTTTAACATTGTCTCTAACTTTAACTTTGTCTCTAACTTTGAGTTTGTCTTTAACTTTGACTTTCTTAAATGTAACTAATCACAACCAACATGCAAACTATATTTACCGTAAATCTCTTCCAAACGTTCAGTGAACTTCAATGGATGACAGCTTGGTCCTATTCTGAGAATTTTTTGTTTTTTGATTTGTATCATTTACCTGAATATTACTAAATAATTACTAAATAATTAATTACAAATGCTTTCATTTTAATTCTAGTCTTAGTTCTAATTTATTGCATATGATTTTCTTTTAACTTAAAATATCACGAACATAAATTCAAATTTTAATCAAAACTTCATTCGATCATAACAAATAATCGTCATTCCATCGTGTTCGCTCTCCTTTTGTATTATTTCTCTATGTCGCCTATACAACAATGGAAAACGTAACAAGATCAATGACAAAAAAAGTGAACATGTAATTGATATTGAATGGTTTGAAGAAAAATACAGTTTCACATGGGTGAATATACTAGTATATGTGTATTCATTCGGATAATCGATACAGAACAATTCCTTGCCTACCAGTTGAAGAAGAGCGCAGTGTTCCAGTGAGCGCATGAATTCCGTTTCAACTTTATCAAAAAGTTAGATTAAATCCTATCCTAACCAATAGAAAATGTGTTCCTGTTACTAAGAAAAAAGGACAACATTTTTAAACAGAACAACTGTTTCTAAAAGAAAAGGAAATATAGCACTGTTATCTTGGAAGGAAAAAAGGATTATTACTTTATTGGGTACCAGAAATCGTGCTGGAATGATATCTATTAGGAGATACAGGGTCTGTATTTCAAGTAATGAAAATAAATCTAGAAAACAAAATTTATTTTAGATACCGTTACATTTCCCAAGTATTCTTCAAAGTTTGCTCCTTGAGCATCTACACATTCGAAGGCGTGCCAACCATGCTGCGTACGTTCTGTGTAAGTCCGAAACCGAAACATCCTTTGGAGCACGCGTACAAGTCGCTTTAACAGTATTCAGAAGCCCGTGGTGGCGTCCTTTGAGAGCGGTTTTCACTTTGGGAAAGAAGAAAAAGTCTGCCGGGGCAGTGTCGGGGCTGTAGGGAGGCTAGGGAACCACTGTGATGCCATTTTTCGTTAGATACTCGGTAACCACGAAGCAGCTGTGACTTGGCATATTGTCATGATGCAGTTTGCAATTGGCTGCAATTTCTGGTCGCACTCGTTTCACTCGTCCCTTCAACTTTTTCAACACTTCAACGTAGAAAGGACCGTTGACAGACTGTCATTCAGGCACAAATTCCGAGTGGACCACACCCTTCTTGACAAAAAAAAAAGAACCAGCATTGCTTTGATCTTGGACTTGGACATGCGAGCTTTTTTTGTCGAGGTGATTGCGGAGTGTGCCATTCGGAGCTTTGCCGCTTTGTTTCGGGGTCGTAATCGAAGAACCAACTTTGGTCCCGGAAAATGACGATGTTGGAAATCTGACGGTCCTCTTCAACGCGTTCCAAAAGATCTTTCGAAATGGCTTGATGGTTTTGCTTTTGCTCCTCCGTCAAAACTTTTGGGGACGAGCTTGGCGCAAATCTTCCTCATCCCAAGATCCTTACTGATAATGTTGTGTACCACCATTTTATCAATTCCAAAGTTACCCGTAATCATGCGAACACTTAAACGCCGGTCAGAGTTCAGTAGAACTCGCACACGTTGTTTGTTGTCTCCATTTCATGAGGTCGACAGGCGACCTGCGCGCGGTTCGTCCTCAACACTTTCCCGGCCTTCTTCAAACATTATGTGCCACCTTTAAACTTAAGCTTGTGATAAGATTTCACTGCCGTACGCATGTCGAATCGTTTTCAGCGTCGATGGGCCTGATTTTCCAAGGCGAACACAAAATTTAATTGCGTAACGCTGTTCCTTTATATCCTACATTTTGAGTTTGCACACACTTTTTTGTAGACGTCAATGTCGGGAGCGATCATCCCTCAACGTGTGGCAGCAGGCGACTACCGTTTGTACCGTGTTGAAGGTTAAACCCCCACTCCTCGCTCCGGCCGGCCCAATTGCGTTTTAATGAAAAATCGAATTTATTCACTTTATTTTTATTCATACATACTCGTTTAATTTCTCAAATCAAAAATATAAAACGTAATTTAAAATAATGCCAATGCATTTTTCGCCTATTCAGAAATTATTACTTCAATTCAATTAGAAGGCACAAAAGAAAAACGAATTCAATATTAAGTATGATCATCTTTCTGATCGAAAATTATTATTATTATTATTTTGGCATTTTCCTCAAGTTAAGCAGTTTTGAGATCATTTTTACTCCAAATTTTCTATTTTGGGATATTTATTTCCAAAATGGCAAACACATTCTCAATGACGTTAAAGTCGGATGACTGTGTCACCAGTTGCATAATATGCTCATAGTTCCACCCTTCCATAGTTCATTATCTTGGTAAAATCGGAAGTCATCGCGCATATCCAGGTTTTGTGCAATGTTGTTTCAATGGTTGCAGATTTTAACTCTCGTTGCATACATACAGGCCAAAACCATGATACTATCGCCTCCGTGTTAGACGGTGGCTGTTAAATCTTAAGCTTGCAATTCAGCGAACGCTTAACATGTCAGAGCACCGTCATATAACCATATTCAAGAATCCGACCGACCAACATGCAAGTAGGTTGAAGTAGGGACAACTGCCCCGTTCCTAACATTGATGCTGACACCAAACCGTTGAAGAAAGTCAACCCCTAAAATAAATGTTCCAGATAATTTATTTTATTGGTTGACTACTATCATCAGCACTGCTAGGACTTCCATCCATCTCGATTGTCCTCTCGCCAGTATGTACAATGATTCGAAGCTTCGAAGTTGTCAAATCGTGAAAGGTTTCTTTGAATATTTCATTCCTTTGGTATTTTGTCCAGGACGTAGTCGACAACCTCGACTGCTGTCTATTGGGAAGAAATTATACCATATTTGCCTTATATTGACCACCCGACGGGCTCCCTTGCTCTCGGTGCAGATGTGGATCTGGCTGGTTGGTTAAATCCTGGTGAAATATTTAGTGAGCAAACCGAGTATTTAGTGATAATTGTACCCTGTTGCCCACAACCAAAGCAATGTGTGGTTGGGGCCAGTTCACATCCTTGCAGAAATCGCAGAGTGCAGAAATTTCCAAATTGGGAGTTTCGATTGGGAGGGATACGAAAGCATTTATCGAGGCGCAATTAGATTTAAGGTGACGTCCTAGGACGACTAGTCTTTCATCGATGGGATCGTCTGCGGTTTGGTTTGCCAGTCCAATCTCCTGTCTCAAGATTTCATGTTTCTTTCCCTCAATATTTCAGTGTTATAATTTGGTGGTTGGAACTCTTCTTGTAACTTATGGCAAGGCTCCTCCCATATGGTAATTCGGTCTCTTGTCGAGCGGGATTAAGTAGGTACCCTTCTTTCGAATATATCTGTTACTATCCTAAATGATTATGGCTTTGAGACTGCTTTGGCCATTCGCAACTCCGAATTCTCCAGAGAAGCGCAAAGTGCATCTGGATATTTCTTAGAAAACCTTTCTCCCCATTCGGATACATTCGAGGGCATTCGAGGCTTCACCCCTGACTTCATTTGGTGTGAGCGGGTCAGTGCTTTGTTTGAGGAAAAATCGAGTCAAATATGACAATAAACACATACATATTTTGAAAATTGATAATCAATTGATGAATAAATATACACCCCAAGTTAGGTAGCAGAGGAACGCTCATGCGGGGTCGAGTTGGCTGAGAGGATTTTTTGTTCGGATGATCACTCGAACGAGTTGTGGACGAATGCTATTGCGGGGAGGAAGTAGTTGAGAGCACTTTTGAATAGGACTTGTGCAACTTTTCTTGCAGAAGTTTGTCTGACTAAGTTGAGACATGGCTAGACAAAATATGGATTCATTTTCATGTTTAATGCTTTTGTCTCTGAATTTTCCATTGATAGAGTGAATTCCCTTTTTTTTCAATTTTTATTCGTTTTCTTATTTTTTTTGTCAATTTTTCAAATCAATTGTCAATTTCATCAAGTTAGTTCCTGTTACGGCCAAAGAGCTCCTCTCATTACTAGCTTCCTCATGATTAAACTGCTTTTTAAATGCGAAATCAAAACATTTTTCAATGGATTTATATATTTTAGATCGTTTGCACTATATTAAGGACCTAGTGGGAAATGCGAAGAGGTATCCATTAAATCATAGACTTTTTTAACATCATTATATCCTTGTTGGAGAGTTTTCATGATAAATACTATTCTACGGCTCCATAATTTTAACTATTTTTAACTAATTTCCTCCCTCAAGAACACTCAACAAACATTACAAACCCGAAAGCTGTGTCCTTCTGTTTATTAAACGAAATGATACTAATTCTCTCTTTAAAGTTTAAACATAGTCAGCGAGTTGAAAACGTCAAATTGAAACACAGAATCGTACAGCAGTAAAACTTTCCCTAGAAGATTTCTTTTCGTAACTTAATATTCATTTTTGTACAGAGGACCTTGGTAGTTCTGAATTTTTTTTTCAGAAATACCAGTCTAATAGTTAATTTATTGTTATTAAAAACTTTTGACAGATACTCTGAAAGTTACATCAACTGTCTTGAAGATGATTACCGATTTGAAACAGATTTTTATACTTTTTACAAACCAATTTTTAACAAATTTTCGAAAAAATTGAGCAAACGCTTTTTTACTCTTTTTTTTATTGGGTCGGCAAATGTTCGCTGATTTTCGCTTAAAACCGAAATACCCCGAAGGTCGCCAAGCATATGTCGATCGGCTTATGCTATTTCTATCTCTGTCTCAGAAGAAGCACCCGAGAGTGTTGACGCTGTATACATTTACACTACGCTCGAATGTGAAGGAAACCGAAAATGTATAAACAAATTCGATTTTGTGAAAATTTTGATATAGAAAGTCCCTTCGCTAGGGATTTTCATTTTTATTCCCAAAATTTTTTTCGACTTAGAAATTTTAATTACAATAAATTGTGCTTAACTCTGGTTCACGTGTTTATTTTCAGTCAATACATTTGGACAAAATGGTATTAAAATTACGCGATGAAAACTTGTCATTGAAGGAATTGCTTGTGGACAGTGCGTGTGATTTTCGTATGTTGAATAAAAAATATCACATCATAGCCAAACAGGTAAGAACCTTGCGTTGTACATACATCCATAGCTCATAATTCAATAGATAAAACATTCACCATACACTGGAGTATAAGTTATAGTCAATAGACCAGTTACGAAATGTAACCTTATTCGTCTCAATTATTGATATGCACGTACGTGATATTGCTTTCCACAGAACAGAACGAGGATATCCTTTTCCTCAATAACTTTTTGACACGATATCTAATACCTAATAATAAACACATCAAAACTTCACTTCGCGCCTACTTTAAATCGATTATGTTAAATGTTTGTGATTTCTTCTATTGTTTACTTCGCTTTCTGGTTCCTACGTTTTCATTTGAGAGATGGCGTTTAGAGAGATGGCGAAGGAATTGAATGTGAAGAAGGATAATGATATATCTGATATTCAATATCTTAATGCTTGCAGTACTGTTGTATATGCAAATGCAAAGGATTATTTACAAACAATGCATAAATGTGTCTGGGTTTCCGAAAGCATGATAAGTCCTAGCAGGAAGTAATAAGGTATTCTGTATATTCTGTATAGCAGGAAGTAATAAAGTATATAAAGTATATTCTGAGAAAGAAAATCAAAATGAACATGAATACCAAGGGGTGGTTTGCATTGGAATTTAGGTTAGTGTGATAGCAAATAGATAACGATAGTTATGATCTCGTGCGATTAATCGGTTTCAAACTATCATTACCTTGGAATTCTCTATAGCTGAGTTGGATGAATGTAATTTCCTTTTGCTTCAATTCAGTATGAGCTTAGGAACTTAAGTTTATTTGAACAGCTAATGGTTCTTATTTTTTGGTTTGTTTTAATGAATAATTCCCCACAAATTGAACGTCCTTGCTTGAACCTGCACTGATATATATTTGGGTCGGCAAATAATAATCGTAATGGCTTAAATTCTATTAAATCCTTCTTTGTGGAAAATATATTTAGCTTAATGATATATCAAATGTTACTACGCTTCCTTATTCCGGTGAAAAGTTATTGTTTACTATGAAAATCGCATTTCATGTTTGGGGGACTCCAGCACACGAGTCGATTGACAGCATGACATGGCTTACTTTGGGTCTTGGTTAATATCAGATGGTTGCAAGGAAATATGGTTTTCTTTGACTATAACAGGAAAAAAGAATTCCAGCCCACATTTAATGAAATATGTCGTTCATGAGCCATTTCTTAATGAAAAACTGAATTTGAGCTGTTTGTTCATCTACTAATGGAAATACACAGGACATTTGCAGAGCAAGTCGATTGCCGCCAATGTCCCTGCTAACCACCGTGCACCGGTTCGCTCATTTAATCCTTGGAAACGATCCAGCTAAGTCTACTGCTATCCTTTCGAAAGGCGGCTTCAACATTTTACTGCTCCATTTTGGCTCAGGTGCAAATTTTTGAATCTTATACTTTCAAATATTAACTAAATTTCACGTCACCTAGTCTTTTTTAGAGTTCATCGGCGTTGTCTCCCTTAACGAAATGCAGTTATAACGTTACAGCATTGTAGTCCTTCCATGCACCGAGCTGAATGTTCTTCCGGATTATTGAATCACAGCAACAGTTGTCATGACACTTATTCATGACCATCAATAAGCTGCAAAAGGACACCATTGACTCCATAATTACTCGCATCAGTATCCCAGATAAAGTTTTGACCATGATTTGACCCTTTAATGTTGATATCGGATCTTCTTGTTGAATATCTTTCTCTAATCTTCGTTTTTTTCCATCAAATCGTGAAAACTTGCTGCTATGTTTCCAAAATCGTGAGATTAAATACGGATAAAAGGTTTTGACTGCCATAAAATTGGTTTTAATATGTTTTTGGTATGTGAAAGCCACGACTAGCTCAGAGCAATTCCAAACGAAAAACTCAATTTCCGACTAATCTAAACAATAGTTGGAGCCGGATATCGTTAAATGCGTTGTAAATGTTGTCTTCCAAATGGTCAAAAGTGTCGGGCTTGTCGATGTAAACGAGTGATTTGACGTATTCCCCATAAGGAAAAGTCCAGCGGTGTTGAATCACAGAATCTATCAGGCCAGTTCACATGTCAAATACGAGAAATTATACGCCCATCACTTGCTTCTTTCAATAAGTCAATAGTTGCATGAGCCTCACAACATGTTACGCCATCCTGTTGAAATCAGAGGTCTATTACAACACGCAATTGCAATACCGCGATTGTTGAGCACGATGTCGCACGGATTCACTTGGGTCTTCATAGATTCTATGCTCTACTGTTGTTATGGTTTCTTCATTGCGTACTGTACGACGTCTGGATGGATGTGTATTATCAGTGAGAGCAAACGTGGTGCGAAAACGATCCATGTTTGAATTAATTGTTCTGATGGACGATAGTGTGGACCATAAAATTGACGGAGTACGCGTTGCATTTCTCGACTAGAACCGTTTTTTTACGCGAAAAATATTTTTAAAATTTGCATCCGCTGTTCAGGCGTAAACGGATTCATGAGAAACTGGCAAACCAAATAAATCATAAAACACATGACAACTGTCAGACCATACGTAGCATTAAAAAGTGTTACCAACGTCAAGCTCTATAACTCTAGCATCCAAAGTCTGTTTTTAATAATAGTTTCATTGTTTTCTTCAGTAAGTATAGCTCTTACTCAGCTCCTGAAATTGATAATGATTGTAAAGATAGTTATATTAATCAACCCCTCTCAAATAGAAGGCGAGGCTTAAGAGACTGGTAGTGAAGCTAGTGATTATTTTTTCGCAGCTAATGTTTCATCTCTGTCACCTTATGTCAATGGTATTTTACTTCCTTTCGAGACAATAAATATTTCTAAAGGATCTGTTGTAGATCCATAAATGCAAAAAGTTTGCTTTTCAATTGTTTTTTCAATTGTTCCAATTGTTCCAAAAAAAAGCAAATTTGTTCCTTATTTTTGAGGTATTTCGTCTGCACTATGGAGATATGTTTTCTAATTCAGACCATTTCAGATGTTAAAATATTGCTAAGGCGTTGCCTAACTCTGAGCTCTCATCGGGCATCGGGCATCTTCAGGCTTTTTCTGTGCGTTCTTTTTAATTCTTGCCTACCAACACTCACTTTGTAAATCCAACATTGGTACGCTCAACGGAGAGATTAATGTTTCATCAATGGAAGATGCTTTTGGACAATGCTTTTTCTTATTTTCTTCGGTATATAGTTTCATTTTTGACATTCAAAAGACTATTGAATTATGACATTTTTGTCTTTTATTAGCACAACTGGCAAGCTGTATTTGCTTTATGGAGGGTGAATGGCGTTCATTCGGGGTCTGTCCGTCATTTTTTTAGTTAGTAGCGCTCTTTGAGGCAATCGACGATCACCTTTTTTTCTGAAGAGTTTACTCTTCAATAGCTTTTCGCCGTGGAAGAATCTCTGGAATTGTTTGGAGTGTTGGTCTCCCTATGATGCCTCAAACACTGTTGATCCGTTTCATTCTAACTAACTTTTAAGGAACATTTGGTCAAACCTTGTTCTCAATCCAGAATTTTTTATTAAGTTCATGAAAATCGGCATCTTCAAAGGAGTAGGTGAAGAAGTAAAAACATTGAAAAAATGATTCCACAAACAGAAAAGTTCAGAAAAATATTCAAAATAAGTCCTCGCTTCTCTCTTTCTGGCATCTGAGCTCAATTCCAACATCGTGCACCCAATCCTATCAAGCATTCTGTTATACGAGTTTCATTTCAGTGGGAGCGAAATTCAAGGCGTCGTTCGAATTTCCAAATGACAGTCAACAAAAATGGACAGTTTCCATTATATTGAGTATATCAGGAAAATGAACGCAATTTATGATTGATTAAATAAAGGAACATTATATGCTCGACTGCGAAAGGATTCTGGTTGTATTACATTCATTATCTTTTTGTAAAGAAGTTCTAACACAAAGAAACGAGATTTAGACATTTTTTGATGATTTGATCATGATTTTGACCTGTAAATTGACAGCTCTATGTCACAGCCGTCTATAGTTAGGTCGTAAGTAAGTGTACTGTAATGGGTTGAACTACTTTGCAAAATTTAAGAAATAAGTAATATAAAAATGATGTGAAAAAGCTAAAGTATGTCAAATGTGACACTAGATTTTAAAGTAAGTTGTAGGATTCGCCGTTAGAGTTCCAATAGCATCAACGAGATGTGTGGGCAATGTAATGATGGCAAAACAAGCAACATAAGGTAACGACCGTTAAAAAAACTATTGAATGAAAAACGTCAGTTACAACAAGAGCCATGTTTTGCGAGCATATAAGCACAGGTTGAACTGATGATGCAAGATATGAAGGTATATAAGGAAAAGAATGTTTTCTACAGAGTAATTTCTTAAACCGGAATAAAAACTAGGGAAATTCTCTTGCCGTGGTACAAACTCTGCACAGAAGATGACGAGCAAGTTTAGTTAATTTGTACTGGACTATAAATTAAACATCGTCTATATCCAGGAAACCTTCCTGAAGCGTGAAATTCGTCTCTGGTCCTCCAACTACAGCTTGTTTTAGAATGGAAAGTTGACAGGCGAGCGGAGTGGAGCGACAATTGAAAAGAGAAAGAATATGACACTATGATTTCAAATGCACTCCACGAATGCTTCATTTATAAGCAACCATAGATAGAGAGCGGAAGACTTCCTTCAAATCTGTCATTGTATTCTTGTGCGACCCCTTACTAATTATCGCGAAATTTAACAGCTTCCTTCAGTTTTGTGCACATTTCCTTCACATACGTTATGGGGTTGAAGAATGGGGTCATGAAGCTAACAAAAATTGTACAAAATTTGTTGGAAAACCAAATGCAAATATTTGGGATCTACGAGTCCTTGGCGACTTCGATTAGAATGTAATTATTGTCCATGAATTTATTATATACTGGTCCATACCTAAATAAAAGACGACTACAGGGATCAGCCTCTGGATCGAAAAAAACCTAAAATTGGCAGGCTCTCTATGAGATCCTGATGATCAATAATTCCAGCAAACAACTAAGAACAGTCAATTATGTCCAACAAGTATGCCAATCTGAATTACAGGACATAGTTTTTCAGCAATTCTCAACAGGAATAAACCGTCAATAAGAAGGAAGAGTCAAGTCAAGAAAAAACTAAAATTATGCTTCGTCTTCATTTGGCATCACATACCGTTTCAGGTTTGGTTTGCTTTGCATATGAGAAAACAGCCCACTATTCCCCTTTTGGAAAACAGCAATAGCGGTCAACTTTCCTCGTCAATCGAGTTCGATCTGAGTGCTCCCTACATAACTTCCAACACCAAACTTACCTTCCTCGGTTTCAGCTCCTCAGTTATCTGTACAAGTGGCGATTGCAGACTCCACATTTTCGCAACATCTGATACCCTTGACTAAATGCTGCCAAAGCGTTGGTACATATAGCGTTAATATTATCAGTAGACGTCGCTCAGACAGAGATAGAAAACCAGCAAGTAGATTCATATTTGTATGGTGATTTTACGCACCAGCTTCGAAAGATGTATGCTTGTTCTACACAAAAGTTTGCGGAAGTTTAACGTTGGATTTTAAGTAAAAGCTTTGAGAGATGTACTCGTATGCTTGTTTCACGCAAAAATGAGTGAAAATTTACCAACCCAAATAATGAGCTAGCAAATTTCATTTATTTCGGTTGAATACCGTTCGATTGAAAGTCAGTTGTATTATTTTCTGGAAATGACTTTGTCTTGTCAAAATCTCCGTCGTCGTCATTTTGCTTAATGCTTTGCTGAAGAAATAAAATTTCTACACTAAAATTGGAGGAAGCTTTTCAAGAAATGTGAAGATATAAATAAAGACTAATTTTGTGAAATAGTTTTTTTTTTGAATTTAACGAATGATGTTTGAATCAGTATGTGTTAGTTTGTTTTCACTTTTTGTCTTTATAGACTTTGACTGACGAAGACTAACTTTGACGTAACGAGAACGACATAGAACAAGTAATGGGGCCTTATTGTTATTTACGCGAAGTAAAGCAGTATTTATTAGGTAAAAGAAGGAGAATGTTTCGAATTAACAATACCAAATAAGTTGTTCAACTTGTCTAATCCAGTGAAGATTAGACAAATTAGATTATTGAAATGCGAAGCAACCGAAGGAGAATTCAGGAAGAATTGAATTCCTTGGAAAGGCAAATCGGAAATGAAAGGATACTATTCGAGCCATTGAGGACATTTATTTATTTGAAGCTATTGAACCAATGAAGAACTTCTTCCATCCTTGTTACACTTAAACGACGTTCCCAACTTTTCGCCCAGTAAATTTCACTTTACTGGTATGATGGTCAAAATGGAATTTGAGCAAAATGGTATCGGGCGGATTACTCATGGTTACATTTATTTTTATTTATATTTCTAAAGGACTCCACAGAACTTGCTCGTACCTTTGACGATAGTAAAGTCAGTTTTCAAAATATGTTCAAAATCAGATCCTTAATTTATTATAAATGTGTCGTTGACTAGACTTCTTGACACGGTTACATAATATGCTGATAAACGCATTCAAAAAATTAGACAGGGCTGAATCTATCGTTGCGAATCACGCACATATAAGTGTTACCCCCGAGTGATAAGTTCACCACCAATCCTAATGCTATTTTGATATGTTGTCTCGTGACTTATTGCACCTAAAATTCATTAGCGTTTTTTTCCTTTTTACTTGCACCTGACAAATACATTTCTATCGCTATGGTTCAACGTATCCTTATTCCAATTTCAACTGAACTTTTATATTTTTTATTTGCTATCAATTGGCAACTTGGTAGCAAATAAATAGGCAAAGCGAGTAAATATTTGCCTGTAACAATATTGGAATAGAGGAGAAAGGACATAGTATCGCGTTTACAATTGTTATTTAGCATAGAATATGAATGAATGCGACGTTCGGGATGGAATAGACTGGAAAAATAAATTGGCCTTTAGTACAAAGATCGGTGAATCTAACATATCTAACATATATGCCTAAGTACTGATGTACTCCTGTTTGGGGAGTTCATGCTATTCCTTAGGAGAGTTTCACTTCAGTCGATAGCGGAGTCTCAGATTTTCAGTATAGTTCAGTAGGTTAAGTGGTCGCGAAGGAATTGGGTCGTTCGTTTCAAGATAGAATTCGAAGTGAATTGTGATTCAAAATTATTCTAATGCAGTAAAATTTAATTTCTATATATTTCAGAGTTTTTCAATTTCTTTCCAACGTTTTGCGGTGATTTTAAATTGTGCAAATTCAATCGCTTGGTTCCTTGCGTGATGGGTCGATGAAAAGTTTCGATGAATCCAACAAAGCGTTGGCATATTTAGTAGAACGATTTCTAGTGTAGTTCTAGACTCTGTAACAAGTGATTTCCATGAAGTTATTGAAATTTAATTTGCTACCGATAACAATTTAAACTTTTTAAATTCATTTGGAAGAAATGTTTGTTTTCGTAAAGTTAAGATGATCATTTAATTTTTTGAATACAAGTTTGTACCCAGAAATTAAACGTTTAACATTGATTTCGAGATAATTTGTTTAGCCAATAGAGGAGCAAGTTGAACACAATGCAGAAGGTCCAGGACAAGTCAGCTATATCCCTGTGTATCAAGACGGAAAATTCTTTGGCGTGTTTCTAATCTTATTCGCATAAATGATCGAATCATTTGTTGGGTTTTTCATTAAGGACATAACAATTTAATCTTTTCATAAAAGACAGAAATATTTGTGGTATTAAGTTCGAACTTATTTTGAATGTAGTGCAAGCATTGCTTTTTATTAATTAAATTCGATTCCGGTCATATAACCACCACGAGCCTATTTATAGCGGCCAATCCTTTGAACCCAACTTTCCAACACTCTAGCATCCATTTGGATCGGAACTTTGGCAATTTCGTGTTATACGTTGTCTTTGAGCTCATCTAAAGTTGCTAACTTGTTGGTATAGACCAGTGGCTTGATATGTCTTCATAACAAAAAATACAATGGCGTTTGATCGCATGAACGGGCTATCGACCGGACCATTTCTCGAGATAACGCGTTCACTAAATTTTCCTTTCCATAAATAGATTGTTGCGCATGCTGTGTGGCTAGCGGCACCTTTTTGTTGAAACCACATATTGTTGGTGTCAAATTCATCCAGTCCTGGTCACAAATAATCTTCCAACATAACACGATAGCGCTCTCAATTGACGGTAACATTATGATTGTTTTCTTCCACGAAAATTACGCCTAATCCCACCTCCCGCATGAAAACGGGATGTGTGATTAGGCGTATTACAAACAGTAATTTTTCGCGTATGCGTCGATGTCTTAATAAGCACATGTGGGTTTGTTGCTGACTAATAATGCATATTTTGCTTGTTAACAAAGCCATTGAGTAAGAAATGAGCTTCATCGCTGAAGATGAATTTTCGATATAATTCGTCATTTTCGTGATGCTTTTCTAGAGCCCGATTGAAGAAGTTTCGGCGTTTCGAATAATCAAGTAGCTTAGGTTCTTGAATCAATTTGGTCTTGTAAGCATGGCGGATTGAGCAATTCATGAGAACGATGAGGAATCGACTGATTTGGCTCATTTTGAAGCTATGCACTAACAGCTGCGATATTTCTTTTGCTTCGAGCGGTACGACGTCTTTCTGGCGACGGAACATCCAATAGTGAAAATTTAGACTCGAACATATTCACTAAAGCACGTGAAGCCGTTCGAGTGGGGCGATTATAACGGCCGAAAATTGGAGTAAGCGCTCTTAAAGTTGCGACCACCACCTCAGACTTACGTTAGTGATCTTTAATAGTTTCCAAACGTAAATTTTGACTTTAACTAACGTTTTGACATTGACAGTTTATTGAAAAAGTTTATGCGAGCGTTCATATAAAGATACGAAATTGTTATGCACCTAATGGAAAATTATTTATGAATACTTTTCAAGCCACTTCAAGACTTAAATTTTTATGTATTTTAACTGATAAATCTATCATTTCTTGATTCTCTTATTGAAGCTTGGGAATATTGTTGAATAAAATTCAACACCTCATTGTAATAAAATTATGTACCAGATATTTTGAACACCGCAGTATTACTCTCTATCTCGATTAAAGTTATAAGTAGTTCGCAGTTTATTTTTGTTGTGATGGTCTGTTGCCAGCTCTTAGCTGACCGCGTATGGTTTACTGACAGATGTCAAACTGATCTGACCGCACAAACCAAGGACAGCCACCTGGTTCATTGTGGCGAGGTATTCAAACCGTGTTGATCAATTCAACATTATTCGTTTGGGCCTTATGTGAATAGCCCTAGAACCACCTAGACTAGTTCCAAATTTTCCACTCCCCGCAAGAGGTTGGCAGTTATGGTTGCCTTTGGAAAAGTTACACTTGGATCCTAACGCCATCCTTATTTGTGCCTAAAATGTGTTAGGTTGTCATTATGTTAGGGTGAAAACAAAGTGTTTCCTGCAGGTAGGCTTGAAATTTCAGATTTCTTTGATTGTAACTAGTTGTTCTTACCTTTTGTCCATTCTTGGTGCATTGGAGGACAAGCTCTTGCTAGCTCTGCATTTCTAACACCTCTGTATGGGATCCACGTTAGTTTTGTTTCCTTTCGAGCATCTGCGTATATCAGTTCTCTTCTTCAGTCCTGCATGAATTATGGAACGCGGTTAATGGCAGCGGTCTGCACTATGCCGATAAGCAGTCGCAAAGGCAAAAAGTGAACAGTATGTCCATGACACATACTCGTTCTGCTCCTGTGGCTTTCTTTATTCTAAAAGTATATCGAATAGGAGGTCATAGTATATGCTTCCCGGCTGTAACTTCGGTCGACTTGAAGATGTTCGCTGTTTCGGGGTCAATTTAACCTTAACCATTTGTATCTCTAATCTTCTCATAAACTTATTGATTAATTGATTGACAAAAGTCTTTCTTAATACAGGTATTAATCAGGTGTTTCTAATTAACAAACCAGATCCTTCGCTTCCATGCTTTGATTCAGATGGTAGTGAATTTGCTTACAAAATAAGAAAAAAATTCCCAAACAAATTTCATTTTTCTAGTTAATTTATCTGAAATTGCGCGAGGCAGCTATTTAGAGCCGAACCACAAATGTGTTGAACATTTTCTTATGAATGGTTAACATTCTACCATTCATAACTTCTAGTATTAAATAATGAAAACACAGAACACTTAAAAGGAACCAACTTGGTCCCTAATCAGCAATGAATGGGAATGAAAACTTCTCTGCACCTGCATTTTCACATATATTATATAAATGAAGTTAACTAGAGTAAGGATTAAGATCAATGATAATTAATAACGGCCCTGGTTATTACCTCAAAAAAACTATGTAGTTCATCGCACGAGACATCCCCTAGGTGCAGGCCCGGAATAAAACCTTACGCTACCCTTCATGTCACATCCATTCTTTGCCTACTCCCATTGTGTTATAGACGAGCTTCAAATCTTTGAGGTTGTCTCTCAATATCCACGTCAGATACTTCGGTTCCCTGAAACATTCCAGAGCACCGAAGGTATTATACGCCGAAACACGTAATTGGACGATACAAAACAAAGATGAGGAACGACGGAACTTCGTTCGCAGGCAAAAAAAGAAACTTTTCCATCCCTGCTGGAAAAAAAACGTGAATATATCGAAATATTTACCCAACTAGCAGAATTGATCGAATTCTTGTCATCGAGTGCTATAAACATTCCTATTCGCCTCGAGTGTTTATTATGGTTTTCTTCTCACTGGACCGCCTTCAACTTTTCTAACGTTGCATTGATCGTGGAATGCAATCCTGAAGCTGTTCTGCTGAGGAGATAACCACCCAGCAGCTTGGATGGCCTCGCCAAGTCTTTCTCTGATGAACTTCTCGAGCACTTTCTCGACCAACAACACCAGCCTCGTCTCTGTCCAACATTTGAGAAACACACCCTTTGTACAAACTTTCGTACGTGAGCGACATGTCAGCCAAAGTTGGTGTACAAGCTATACCACTTCTATTAAGGTACCGTCTGGTGATGTCGCCTATTTCATTTTGAATGCTTTCACCACTGTATCCATGTTGATGGCACTAGAAAGCGGGCACAAAACACGAAATTTTTCAACAGGATGTTTGGGATGGATGTTTTCGAACAACTTCGTCTTTTTTTTCTCTTCAAATACACAAGGTCCCGTGAGGCTCCGAGCTTCAACATGGCATCCTTGTAACTCAGGCTCTACGGCTCCTTGTAGATGTACTCAATGGACTTTTGCCAGCAGCGAACCTTGCTCAAACTAATCAACCTATGGAGAAGATTGGTAGCCGACCTGTAGCAATCGAGTGCGTGAATCGTTTCCATCCCTTAAACGTAACGTTCTCTTCCTTTAAAGTGATTTCTGCTAACCACCAGGATAAAGCAGACCTACTTTGTCGCTTGGGCATAGAAATGTCGCAGAAAGACGTGATAAGACTCTTAATGTAATTCGCCACGATATCGGCGGAGGCTCTCTTAGTCCTCCTCGTCCTCGCAAGAGGATGCCAGCAAACGCGTCGACATCTATTTTCTTAATGTTTCAACATACGGCTGAAGTTGGATGTTTCAACAACGGCAAAGGTTGCTTCGCGTCGATCAGTACGCTTGTCAATTTCGCGTGCAACGTACTAGTGATCCCTCGAGGATTAGTCAACCAATACCTTCCGTTTGTGTTTCATAGGCTCAAAGGAATCGGAAGCGATCGTCGCGTCCGAAATGGTTCCCAAGTAATCTCACCGCTGAAAGCCTGGGGAGTTACTAAAATTCATGAGGACAATTTCGGCCCTAGCCGCTAGTTTTTGGGCTCATTTTCCTCTGCAATTTGGATGCGGCATTTTCCATTCATCTGCCTTGGCATTGAAGTTATTGGCAACCGGCAACAGGATCCGTCCTTTCGTGTTCGAGGTAGCTTCCTGCAGTTAATGGAGCATGTTCTGAAAGGATGAAATTGGCTAATTTGGCGTGAGATATACACTGTTAAATGTCTACGCCTGGTCAGCACAAAGCCATCCACGCTGAAGCAACTCTTAGCGAGAAGTATGCACACTATCCAGCCCGCAGATGGTGGTGGTATCAGGTCGGTTACAGTTCCATCCAGCCTCCTCTCGTTATGATTAATACAACTTGTTCAAGTAACAACAGCAAGTTGGGTTCTGTCTCTCTCTCGTAACCTAATCAAGCATGTTCCTTGCGGTTGTACTACAATGTAGGTTGATCTGCAAGGTTTGAATCATATTTTCGCCTTTCCCGTGCTAATTGCCTCTTTGGACTCCTTAATTCTGGCCAGATCTTCAGGCTTCTGATCCTTGGCTACACACAAGATAGGTTTAGGAGCTAGGTATATTTCTACACTTTTTTTGCCATATGGCCTTGTACCACAGGTTGCTTCGATCTGGCGTCTTGCAGTACACGGAAATATGTCCGCAGCTCAGCCAGTAATGACATCGAGTTAAGACTATCCTTCGATTAATTCTGCACACTATCCAGGTGATTTTGATTTCCCCTTCGCCAGGATTTGCATAGTTTATCGAAAGGTCTAATGGTAGTTTTGTCGGATAGATTTTTCTATTTCTTTGACGTGCGCAATACAATCAATGTTATTCTTTCGTAACAGACTCTTGTTTTCCAACTTTGCCACATCTGCTCCACATATCGGCTCAAGTTTTCCCATCTTCTGGCTTAATCAGTATCGCATCCTTACACTGTTTGCGTCTAGGTTTTTTTGGCCACACGATGGGTTTTGGGTCTTCGTGCTTTCCGGGCATATATTTGATCGTATTTAACTTGACATTCGTAGCCTTCTGTCTTGCTTTCGAGCGTACCAGTTGAAAGTCAGCATCAATGTCCTCCCGTAGACTGGGGTGTGCTGTCTTAGACCGTTTTACCTTTTTCCTGCCATCTCGCATCAGTGGGCTGCATGTTGATATTTTCTCTTGTACGCTGGTAGTAATTGTTTGAGTGCAGGCAGTAATAATTTCGACGAGTTTCTTGAGCTTATTCAGTCATCTAGTTTCTTAGTCATCTAGTTTACCCATCCCAATTTTGATATCCTTATTTCCATTTTTTGGGCATTGGTTGTATTCCTCATGATGTTTAATACCGCGCTTGTATTTCTTATGACAGCCGCTCTTCTTTACTTTGATCGACGGGAATTCTTTCACTTCGCACAGGGTCCAGTGTGTCATTATCAACAGTCCCTGGGGAGTGACACTATGGGTTGATGGCCTTGAGAATAAGCCTGATCAGTAGGAGTGGTGTGGACATGCACCTTTGTCGCCAATGCAAGGCGGTCAATGGAAGTTTCTTGGTAAGTTGCGATACTTTTCAAGGCGGAGTCCGCAGAAGTTTCAGCCTGCCATCTAACATGCTTGCCTCATCTTGTAGCTGTTGACTCTTCGGTGACCATGTGTTGCACCACTGACAGATTCTCTGGCGATTTATCCCTGGACTGATTGCCGAAGCTCATATGAGGTCGTGGCTCCCTTTCACGTCGGGGTGTATATCCCCAAACATATAGATCTATTTTTACACTTTGTTCCTGTCTACGACGGGAGTTTAGATTAAGACGACTTTAAAAACCATCTTAGGGTGCTGATAATGAATATTAGAGTTGTCAGAAGCGAAAGGGACTTGTTATATGGAAGAACAGCAATGTGTTCATACCAAAATATTTCTTACCAATCTTTGTTTTGAATATTTCAGTTTACTATGTGAAGCAATACATCATGCTTTAAAGTATATGTAAATGGCTTCACAGATAATCACAGTAACAACAATATTATTGCAAGATTTAACAAAGATTTGAGTAAAAATAAGCAGTAGTAATGAATTATAAAGTATAGGCCGGTGAAAACATTGGTTCACCAGCTATTCCCCGTAATACATTATGTGCTGCCACAACCGCCATATCACTGCGTGTTTGGGAGGTTGCTGATCCCAAGTGGGGCAGGAGCACTAGAAAATCAAACAGAATACATTATTGTTATCCTTAAAAATACATTTCAAGGCTTTTTTACCCAGATTGGGAAGCTGCAGAAGTTTATCTGATTGAGGTAGTGGTTCGGGTGTCATGACATCTAGTCCTGCAGCGAAGATTTTATTATCTTTGAGGGCATTGTAAAGTGCTTCCTGATCAATGATGGCTAGAATAAATGAGTAACATATTAGCCATATCATTGAATCCGGGCTAAATAATTTATACTAACGTCCACGTGCTACATTAATCAAAATGGCAGTCGATTTCATTTTTTCAAAAGCTGAGGAGTTAAATATCCCACGGGTGTCATCAGTTAGTGGACTGGCGATGAAAATGTAATCGCTTTTCTGACATAATTCGTCAAATGAAACCTTCTTCGCGTTAAACGTTTTCGCATCAGGGTTTTCCCTACGGGAAACATACAGAATTTCCGCTACGCTAAATCCTTGCAAACGTTTGGCTATAGCTTGGCCTATCCCACCAAACCCGAAAAATCCAACTGTTGAATCTTTGATATCACGTCCAAGCATCCATTGAAGGCGTTGAGTTTCCCAGTTTCCCCTGGAAAAGAAAATCAATTTCAGACGAATGCACTGGAACATTGGCTGGATTGGACTTACGTTTCAATTTTCAGACGTCCTTCGTGAAATCTCCTTGCGGCAGCTACCATCAAACCAATCGCGATATCTGCTACGGCTTCATTCAAAACAATTGGTGTATGGCCTAGTGGCATACGCCTTTTCTTTAGGGTTTCCAAATCGACATAGTCTAATCCAGCGGACATTGTTGATATAGCTTTTAAATTATTGCCGGCCACATCCAGGACTTCACCATTGAGAGCTTCGTGACCGGCCCAAAGTATACCATCAACACCTTTACATTTTTCCAAAATCTCGGCCCGATTTGGAGGAATACTTTGACAAACTATAACTTCACTGGCTTTCTTCAATACATCGATCCCGGCTTGGGGCACTTCTGGATGAGTTACTAACACTTTGAACTCTTTCTGAGCCATTTTACTGTGATTTTTGAATCGATGTTACTGTAATCACAGTACGAGGATAAGTATAAATACTTTCATGTATACTAGCCCGACTAAATTCAGATAGTCAGTAAATTCTATCTTCCTTATCTCAGCGTTATTCACTATGTTTAATGCTGATAACACTTAAATTGTTATCACTGGTAAAATGATCAATAATATGAACTTCAAAGCCAAATTCACCAGCAAGTTGCAAGACAAGTTTCATACTTTGTTAATCATTTTCATAAATTTCCTTCGGGCTCTGTTATTCCATTAAACAATAACAATAGCGGCTAATTTATAAACTTTTCTACTCACCACAACTGACAGGTGCACTCTTGTGGAAACTGAACTTCGTGTTTTGTAAAAAAATCTAGTCTATGCTCAAAACTCGTAGCGTCACAACGGAAAGTTCACATATGTGATCACTTCATTGACTTCGAATTACTTATCTCTCTTTCCTAGTCCGACTGTAACTCTTAAGAAAACTTCTTTCAATCGAAAGCTAAGTCAAGCACGTTCGTAAATAAAGACAAAGCTTTCTATGGTTTCTGATTGGCGTCAATTCATTTGTTCGATGAAATATTCTCGATGATATGTTAGTGTGCTGTTCATTATATGTGTAGTATTGCATAAATATTAATGTATATAATTTGAAGATGTTGAAGATGTTAAGGATTGCAATAAAATATAGACCTTAAAAATACTAAACGTGGACATTGATTTCAATGGATTCTTTCGAGTTAGGAGGTGGAGAGTGTTTATGTCCTGCGAGTAGGACTCCCAGTAGCACAAGACTACTCTCGACCTAACCACCTCCAAACCCATTCAAAACTTTTCTTCTTCAAGTCAAGTTCCGGACACAAACTGAGTCCCCTAGAAGTCAGGAATGTTGACTTCCCAACTTCTAAGGGCCTTAGGTTGGGTCTGATTATAACAACTTCTGGCATGGCCTCCTTTTTTCTCACCAGATGGCGCCTTCAGTATAGGGAGATTCCTTCTTGAATTGAAAAAGGAGTGGAGAGTAATTGTTGTAAAAGTGACATCACTTCTCTCTGTGTTGATCAGCGATCGAAGATGCTCTTTCTTATGAGGAGAATATCCCAAACATAGTATGACACACAATTCCTTTTACCTTTAAAAGCTTACATTTTTGCGATCAAACTATTGGGAGGCAGCCACCCGATTTTACCACTAAAATGAAAGCGCTGACCCCTAGCACACGGAAAGATTTTAATGACACTTTATAATTTTGCTGGGACATAAAGGAGGCTGAGGAAAACGTGAAAAACTCCGTCCAACTTTTCGATTTTCCTTTAGCGGTCTTCCACCCTGTTGATAGAGATTGGGTCCCTGTGTATCGTGAAGTCGCGATTTGATTCCCCAACTGGGTTTAAGTTGACCCAATCGAAATCGGCCTCAACAGGAAGGCGACGTCCTCCAGTGTCCCGGGGCCTGCTCTGAAAATTATCATTCCTTTATGCAACGCGGGTTTCAAGCTGTAGACAATAATTTTCAAAATTCTTGTGGACACAACCCATTCCTCCTGTGCAAGGACCCGAGGTCAAATTATATCATCAAATGGCGGTTGTACCAGATTGGCCATGGAACCATCCTCTCTCTTCCCTAGTATCGTCTTGCTTCCATAACAGCTGAAATTCGATTTCTTTTCCTCTTACAAACGTGATCCCGCAGGCCCTGCGTTATTGCGTTTCTGGGTAGATCAACCAGTTGGCAAAGTTTCATGACCATTACTTCCCATTCGTGTACAGATAAAATAGCTATGTCTTGATATGCTTACACTCGAGCCACTCCTTTGAATCATTAATTCGGCCACCTACGTTGCATTTCATTTAACCACTCATCCAGTCAACGATTCTTCTCAATTATTTCACAAAACACTTGATCCCTTTTGTTTTGGTTAAAGGAACGCTTGTGACATTCAAGCCTACGAGTAGAAAATAATTCCTTTTTAGGTACCACTTCTTTGATCTATGCTTCTAAGTTTCTCTAAGTATGACTAAAGTGATTTTTTCTGTTCTAGTGAAGGCAATCCTCGGGGTGCGAATTAATGCTCCCTTGTGAGTTTCTACAATACATTTCTACAATATTATTCAGCATGCCGTCTGATCCTGCGATGGTTCTGGTTTGAATGCTAGCCTGCGTCCACTACTCTTGCACTGAAGGAAGGGACAATCGGTCTGACAGTGTGCAAGGAAAAGTTTCCGCTCAATTTCCTCTCCTTATTTGTGTCGTTAATGAAAAGCAGTCTATTCTAGGAGTATTAGCCACGTGAGTGTTTGTTCACATCTTCCATGAAATAATGCTCTCAGTGGACTTTACTCTTGTTTGTCAGGATGTTAAGAAATTTTCCTCATATCATATAAACCACTATTCAAGGGTATGACTTGACCAACGTTTTAAGTTTTATATCGAAACTTGTTACAGAAAGGCACAATGCAACTCGTCATAGATTCAAAATATTTTCAATTGCCAGTCCTCTCACCGCTCTTCTTGTTACCATTCTGGCCGCTATTTCTAAGACCAGCTGGCCTCAGAAATCACGGTGAGGGATCCTAATTTCAGCTTATTTAGCATTGAAGCCGCCCCTAGCGATAATTCTCATGTCTCTCTTCAGGAAAGCTTACTTTCATGATTGCATTGATCCATATTTCTGGGATATTCTTGAGTTCGAAGAGTTCTCTATCCAAACATCTGATCAGGACAAAACTAACCCTCCCCTTAGAATTCGAAGCCAAGCGGTGCTCTGTACTCGGAAGTTACAATGCAATGTTGGTCGAAGGACTAGCTTACTTCTGCTCTCTTGTAGTAATGCTCGAATATCAGCAGCAGGTCTACTACTATCTCTCGCGACATTTTACTCATCAAGTTCTGTGAGTGGAATGTGGAACACAACATTTTTTTTTGGTTATGTTCACTTTTTGTTTTGTTCAAAAGTCAGCAGCCAAGTCACCAATTTGGCAGACACGCTTTTCGTGTACAAATTTTCAGTTAAAAAACACTGCATCGAACTCCTAATAACTTTAGGCAGTTGCAATAAACAGCTCCTTAGGCAGCTCCCAATAGCGCGCCATCAGTCTTCCAGGGTGATTTTGCGAATTTTTCAACATTTTCGTCGTTTCAGCCCGGGGTCGGACGACCAGAGCAGGGTTTTTGGTAAATTAACATTACATCATTCTTGACATGGGGAGAAGATTCCAGCACTTGAGTTTCTCACATTTCAAAAGTTTCTGTGTTACTTTTTCAGAGTAAAACAAGAACTTAACGGTCTCACAATGTTGACGAGAATCAGCCTTCGCGAAAATACGAGCACAAAAAACAACTGTCACTAAAAAATTCACCCAAACCACCACACCAAAATTCACCCTGCTTTAATGACGACACTTGGCTTATTGAGGAATGATGGCTCTTACCACCCCTGGCGACGAAACGTGGTACTACAAAGTCACGACCCACCACTGCATCAATTTCGTTTTGTTTTGTATCTAACACTGAGAAAACATATAAAAGCCGCTATTGAAGACCGTATAAAGCATTTTGTAGAACATCGCGTCGATTTTACTTTTTTCGATTTACTTTTTTACGATGCGTTCTTGACAGCCAATATTGCAAAATTTTCCCTCTGTCGTTGATTGATACTCTTTTAAACTCACCCTGGCAGTCGTTAAACTCACCTCACCATGCAAAAAATTTAACCACAAGGTATCTTCTGCGATAAAGTCTCATGGTTCGAAAAAAGTTATGTGTATCTTAGGTGTAAAGAAGCCATTGTTTGCAGAGTAGGGATCACAACTTTTGACATGAGCCGATTTTTTCGGCACTTTTGGTAGTGAGCTACAAGTATGCTACAAATACTTGTTCTACTTGCTACAAGTATGCTACAAATACTTGAATACTTGTTGAGCGAACCCATACCCCCCGCCCCCCAATTTCCTTTTGTGGTGCTTCGATTTTATGATTTCTTTTTGACTTTAAGGTTATTATTCTCTTGTCTATTGATCTGCAGAGATCTCCCATTCAGAATTTACACTGATTTTAATGATTTTCCATACGCAGTTGGTTTTCTCATGTCTTTTAGTTCTTTTTCTGCCTCCTCCCATTTGTTTGGAGACAATCTTTTTGACAAGTCCAGAATTTCTCCAATTTCAATCGACTTACTGATGTTTCTTTAGAAATGTGAGCGTATTTGAACATTTTAAACTGTGCTCTTCATTTCCCTCCAAAATATTCTGTTTTACAGGTTAGTCTCCGTTGAATCTTGTAGCTCACTACCACCAGCTGACCGGTCTTGGTAATATCGAGCCTAACTTTTGTCACGGTCAGCTCCAACCTGTGCATGAGGTTAATGTTTTGGATTTTTCACGCTCCTCGACTACTTCTCGGCCGCACAAAAAAAATTTTTCTGAAAACGCGTCTATATCAGTCGAACACCTAAGTCAGACTGAACAGTATTGCGCTAAACAGTTCCATAAACATGCCAAGACATGTCGGGAACCGATAACCTTGTGTATAAGGTGTGTGTAATTTACAGTACAATTCTCAGAACATCGGCAATTTCCCTCGTACTAAGGCGTTTCGACAGCACTGCTTTAGTTTAATGTAATCATGCGTAAATATTTACAAATCCAGATAAAATTCCATGACAGCTTACTGTCATCGCCCATAAATTCATAATTTCGCTGATACGTAGTGGTTGCGGTTTTCGAAAGTACTAGCTCAACATGTACCAAGTATGTTTGTTTGAGCCTCTATAATCAGCTGGAACATGGGATTCTGGCAGAGAGGGGTGGTGGTTAACGCTTAATTTAGCCACGTTACTGGCAACTGTTAGGTTAACCCTTCAATGCAGGAACTAAAATTCGACTTTCATCTTTAGATTTCTCGGAAGAAACTCAGCTTTAAGTCTTTCAGGAAACCAAAATACTTTATAGTTAGTTTACTCTAGACTAGCGCATTTCGAAAGCGGATCCTTGTTACTCAGAGGACTATTTTTTTGTGGACTGGCCATGCGAATTTTCTAGTTTTAGATAATTCGTAGATGATACTTGAAAAGATGTCAAGAAGGGTCTCGACTAGTAATTGACACATGGCTGATGTAGGAGACCTTTGAACTAACTTTGAACTAACTACAAACCGTGACTCCCTGAATACACTTAAAAGCCCTCACAGTAAAGCTCTCAGCAAAGAGCTACAGCAAAAAACGACTGGCAAAGGTGTTAAGACGAGAAGCACTCCAAATTCCATCAGCATGTCGGGGAGTATCTGAGTAGGTAGGTTCGGCGAATGGAGGAATGATACCTCTTACCTTACCGGCGAACGTAACAATATTCAGCTCCGAGACAAAAGCACAAGAAAGATTCGGTTGTTAGCAATAATTACTGACACAGTTGACTAGCGGGTTAATCTTAAGAGTGTTAGCATAAGGGAAGAAGGACCGCCAGGCTCAGCAACTCTGAAAAAATGCGAGACTAAGTTTAGGACTGATACGGTTGCATTCAGTCTTATTTGCATGAGATTGGTAATCATGGCCTTAGGATCACGAGGATAACGCCTTCCAAACATTCTTATCAAGCAAAAGATGGGACAAATTGAAGGTCTTGGGATGAGACAACTTCAAGGTCTTGTCAAAAAACTGGAACAGCTACGTCCGGGCTACTTAACCGATCATGTGTTGAAATCAACTGATAATTAAACCAGTTAATATATTTTAATCAAGCTATCTTAACTGCAAAGAGAGGCATACTTCGCTGGACGCTTCGAAGATAGAGCGTTTTTTCGCTGCCTATCCTCTGCCTCCTTTCCTTCAAACGGGGATTCTGTGACCTGGCGCAGACATTCTTGAATTTTTTGAAATCACAGAACTCAACTGTTACTATGAAACGTTCATGATAGCCAGAACATCTTTTAAAAACGAATCGATATTATTTGTGTGCTCTTAGTAATCGTCCTGATTGTAAAGGTGGAAGAATCAAATAAAGGAGCTGTGCTCTGTATTCACTAGAATTCCATTGATAGAGGTTTATTTCAAAATTAGATGTTCATCAAAAATGACTAACGGTAAAAGCTGTTCCTGAAAGTCAAGGAATAAATTATTGTACCAGATATCGGAGGAAAATTTTGGTTTGATCAAAATCTGGACTGACCAGTTGGTACTATTTTTGTATTATTTTGTTTCTGTTGAAGAACAAGACCGTCCCCTAATTAGCCCACACAACAAAACACACATCCTTAGAAAGTGTTGACACTGGCAGGATCACTCATATCTTAATATTATAGCTTAGTCGCGAGGATCTCAAAGAAGAACTCAAAAAACTAAATGAGCGCTCAAAGCGACTTCAACAAGAAGTACAATTACGTGGTGGTGAACAATTATATCGGAAGTGCTTACATCGCATTCGCGCTAATATGGTAACTCATTTATTCAGGTCTGTATCAAAGTTTCTGAATATTTTGTATTATAGGCAAAAGAGTTTCAACGACATTTAAACAGTCAAGAATCAAAATATCTAGCAATAATCGATGAACTGACAAACGACCTAAAATCCCTTTCCAATCAAGTTCAAGTCACACAAAAGGAGTTTGACGAAGACGACCTGGCTAACTTTGAAGCCTCATTTCGAGAATTGGAATCACAAAATGAGAATTTGCAAAGAACAATCGAAAGCCAAGAAGCAAAAATTACAGATTTGGAGAATTCTTTGGAAAAAGTCCAAGCTGAGGTCCGTTGAATTAGGCTACTGATAACAATACTAGTTAGAACTCACTGTAGGATGAAATGCATTGAACTTTTTAATTTCAAAAACAGTTAGTTTTACCTAGCATTTCAGGTATTAGGGATTTGAAGCAGTTAGGTTGCTCTCCTGAGAGCTTATTTTAAGGAACAAAATGATCTTGTCTTCATTTAGTTCGCTAATACACTGATCCTTTTTGAACCTTGTTCAATGTCGAATTTATTTCAGAATCGTCAAATAGTCGCAGAAAATGCGTTGACGGTTAATTTAGCGCAGGACAAAGATGCCAAATATCAACACCTTTCAGACCAGTATCGAATATTAGCGCAATCCATTCATGTGATGAACAGTCGATGTAAATGCGGTGCATCTGAAATCATTCAACCTATACTACCCCAAGTTGAGCGAATTTCAAACTACCTAGCCATGAACCAGGAAGACAGTGCGGAAATATTGGATAAAGCTGGAGGATTCCAACCTGATGAGAGGGTGAGGCCTAAATAAATGAACTAACCAATACCTAACACTCTTTAGTTGCAGACAAGAGCGATGCAAGTTCAGATTGATCTCCTGGAAAAAACTTTGGAAAAGCGTGACCAAGAGTTGCGTGAGACCAATGCCCGATTACTGCACTATGCTGAACAAAATGGTGAATTGACCAGTGAATTGTATATGGCTCAAGATCAAGTATTTTACCTTCAAGCAGAAGACGAGCGGCTCATGAAGACGATAGAGAGTATGAAGTTGGAGATAATAGAGCTACAAAATAATCGCCGAGACCGGGAGCAAAGTTTAATGAGCGAGTTGCATCATCTACGTCAAAGTATGGATCAGCACGTGCGAGTTATGTCAAAGAACAATGATACCATCAGTTCGCTTGAGAGACAGACACAAGAGTATCGAAGACAAGGTGATCTGGATAACAAGGAGGTACGAGGTACATTACCCGAATCAGTTGGTGTGTTTGTTTAATTTTAGGATTTTTTTTCTTTTTTTTGACTTATTTTGTATGGTTTCGTCTCAAATAGAACGCATTACTCAAAGCCGAAGTGTTCAGCCTCAAAGGAAACCTAGCAACCAAAGAAGGTACTGAAAAAAGTTTAAGATCCCAACTTACACATATGGATAAGGAGATGATGTTGATGAAAGTTGATTTAGATCGATATAAGGTGAGTTGAAGGTTCCGGTTGGAGTATTTATTAATTGTAATTAAAATTTGAGCAGATATCACATTATCATCACAGACATTATACATCACACCCATCAGGAACTTTTTCAACCATAACCAAAGGATGCAAGACCAAGTGTAATGACACGCTGCCCCTGAAACAAAACTCAAGTTGTCAGTTTACTGTGCCTTGTTGACTCAATGTCGTCCCAACATCTTCTTGTTTCCAGAAATTCGAAACGGAAATAGTGAGTGAGGAACTTTGATGGTCGCCTTGGCAACATCCATTTGTCAAGCCTTTTCATTAATTCCGCGAACATGGTTTCCCGGCAGTGCTATCCAATTTCACGGAAGAGGTTACAGCGCTGCTTACTCTATCTTTTGCAAAAAAAGAATGTGTGACAAGCGTCATCTACTTATCCTGCACAAAACACGTGGCTAAGAGACCGTGAGCTGTCAATTTTGTGCAAGTAAGACCGAAAACATCCATGCCCGCTTAAGTGTTGGGTCAAGTAGAATTCAGTCTAACCATACGTTCGATTGAGCCACGGTCTCAGGTCAAGGATCAGGCGTGGAATCCATCTTCCCTTTGTGTCTTGCTTCCAGGACTGTTGCCAATCGCTGAGAGAGCGTGTCTCTCTTGCCTGTTAACCTTTGCTCTGTTGTCTCTGCTTGTGCGCAGGCAAATATTTCTGGGCTCTCTCGCTAGTAAGTAATGAGTATTACCTCTGCAAAAACCAGCACTGTCATCCCGGAAACTTTTTGATATGCGCATGCAATTCTTAGCGCTCCATGTTCCTGCGCCTGTGTCAACCACTTTAGGTGCAACGCTTTGCTGAGAGCGTTGCCTATAGTTCTGACCGACTGCAAATCGCTCATAGGGGGTCGTCTCCTTGATGGGTATTTTATTGCTGATGACGAGCTTGCTTGATTGGTATTTTATTGGAAGGGTATTTTATTGCTGATTACGATTCTACAAGCACTTCTTCAACACTGATAGGCATTAATGTGAGGATTTATCTTCTTTGCTAGGATGACAAATTCGGTTTTCTCCCAGCAACTAACGCCTCGAAATCGTCCACATAGCCGATCAAGTGTGACCCATATGGCAGTTCAAGCCGCAACAGTCTTTCAAAGGAATTGTTCTACTGGTCCGGGCCGAGGATAGGGCAACAACTGAATCATCTGAATCGTCTTTCGGCCACCTATCTTTGAGTCGTAGACTCTGCGGTCCTCTAGATAGTCCCTCAAGATCCGCATCACATATACTGGTCCTCGAAAACAGTTTTCAAGCGATTCCAATATATCCACCTATCTATCGCAGTTAAATGCATTTCGGACATCCAGAATAACCCGCAGGATGACCGTCGTTGTGGAACTGATGTATACCTCCGCACGTTGGACCGCGTTCACCACTTTGACGATTGCATCGATGCTGGAGTCTACTCTGATGCCGTACAGCCTTAAACAAAGGTCCCCTGATTAGTTTTCCACAAACTTGTCTGGCCCTGTGTAGCATACACAGTGGGTGGTATGCACCTGGTGACTCGGGATCTCCTCTCCCATAGGTAATTAGCACAAGCCTTGCCACTTTACAGTGCCCTGGGAGCACTCCTTAGCGAACGCATACGTTGAACGTGCTGAGGAGCAGGTCAGAACAAAATTGAGAGATCATCTGTAACTACTCAAATGGGATTCCATTTTATCCTGAAGTTTTTCTTTCCTTTATTGACAAGACTGCTATCTCCAGTTCCATCTTCGTTAAAAGCCCAGGCTCCATTTATCTCAGTTCACGTTGTCCACCAGGTTTTGCCAACTCCTGGCCTTGCTGCTGTTGATTATTTTGTGGAGGCTTTTTCTAGTTGACTTATAAGTTGGTGTTCGGGCACATGCCTCTTCCCAGGTCCATGTTGCTGCTGGGCATTTTGACGCGGTTGTGACAATCACTTTTGCTGTTTCAGGTGACTTCCAGCATACTGAGGGCTTGCCGTGCTGGGAAGTTCGTAAGGGCATGGAAGACCTGCAGGTGGACGTATGATTCTCATAGTGGAGCTCGCCATAGCTTATAACGCAGGTCTTCCACTTACCACGTTCCTTCCGTGAAAGGTAATATTTCCATTAACACTTCAACAACGCACTCACTATCTGTTTTCGCAGTACTCCACCGGAACGCATAAGACCGAGCGTGTGCTCTTTGGGAAGCATCGTCGTAAATCTTCTGTACTATGTACTGATTGCTGACCGATTAATCCTTCAGCACTCATGAATTTTCAACCTTTTGTACGAGGTTTGCTGAAGTGAATCATGTATGGTTCCAATAAGGCCCTATAGACGGAAAGCAGGGGTGTGCGCTGTGTTTAATACGACGAGCCCAGTTCTGACAGTCACGTCATGGATTCGTGTGCCCCGAGCATATGTTTGAGGCATTCTTAATTCCATTCCTCTAGCGCGGAAGTTACCTTCAATGAGCTCATAGCCCTCTGTTCTCGAAACAGCGTCCTCCAGAGCATTGTGCCTAAGTAAAAGTGCCTAATTATAAATAATTAAAGTACTCTCCGAACAATAAAGAATGTACACTCCGAACACCGAACCCGAGCGAAATCATCGTTATATCCCAGAGCCTGCACTTAGAAGTGATCACTTTTCAAAAACCAGATAACGGCTATACCGGATTCGTAAGGATACCATGTTGGTGCAGCAGCCGGTGAGATTGCCTGTCTCTCGCAAACTGTTTGAGTAGATCTTGCGCGATTATGTTTCGATGCAGATTATTTGCAAGGTTGCGAATCATTGCCGAAGGCTGTGGGTTAAGTTAGGGGTTCTCGGAAGACCCGACACGTCCATGTACTTGGGATGGAACAAGGAACGCATACAGCTACCATAAAGTTTATTTCGCTCCATCTCATTTTGTGGACTCTGCATATGTGGTGGAATTTGAGACTGTGCAATTTTAGATTCTGACAACCGATCACGGCAAGGATCTAGAAGCACTGGAAGTCAAACTTCTCTAGGAAATTTCGGTCCAATGTAACCTAGAACAGAATAATGTCAGCCATACAGTATTGAGCTTTGTAGTATTTGGGAACCCTCAAGTGGCCTCCATTGCCTCCATCTCCATTGCCGGGATCTAATAGGGAAAACAAGTTCGCACTCCTGTAGACATGTAATCTTAAAATGGTGGGAAAGGCTCAAATAGCGAAAACCAAGGAAGAATGACGAATGAGCCCCGGCAAATTGCAGAGACCAATGTATGCAATGTCTGTTTTTTTTAAGACAGGCGTCGATCGAATCTTTGTCTCTTGCTCCCACAAGTAATCACAAATTGTTAAACACTATTTTTCATTTGTTTCAGACTCTCGTACAAGATTTAGATAATTTAAGGAAACATTATGGCAGACTGAAAGCAGTAAATTATGATTTAGTAAAAAAATACAATGAAGTCATCGAAGAATACAATAACCTTGCAGAAGAGTATAGGTAAGAGTGAAAAGGTAAATTTCGATTATTTTCATCAAGTGAAAATTTCAAATTTCACTTCGCAGAAAATTAATCCAAATTAAAGACTGCCTTACTGGCGAAGTTGAAGTTTTTCGGGCTTGGAAAAAGGAGCAATTAGAACAGGATAAATTAGTGGCTCTTAAATTTGAGAAGCTTGACGAACAAACAAAGTACGATTAGTGTTCAATGTCCATATTTTCATCTAGATAACTCATGGAAACATATTTCAGACTTCTTCTCGAAGATCGTAAGAACCTTATACAAAAAGTCAATGAACTACACAGCGATACTGTCATAATATATAGCGAATTAGAAAAATATCAAGATATGTGTATGGGGTATGTTTGACTTTAAGTTGATAGTTAATGCATGACTTACAATAAAATTCTTGCGTGCTTAATTTTTTTGAATATATAACAAAAACGAAGTAGTTCATAAAACTTTTTCGTACTAAACCTATGCCTAAACTTGATCTTCCGTTCTATTTATGCATAACTTTACCAGCATGATGGACGAAAAAAAGAGCCGTTCAATGGACTCTTTGAATGACACAAATGTAAGAAAAAATTTAACAAAAAAACTTAATCATAGTTTGAATTCTAAGAGATGAATGTATATGAATGTATATATCTGAATGTATGTAGTCAAATCATAAGTCAGTCAAATCATATCTCCAGTTTATTTAGGACATATTTTGCTACTTACTCAAGTTATTTGTTTATTGCGGATATATCCATTGATTGAACGCATTGAGTTTTCAACGTTTCAACATTTTCTTCACTTATACAGACTTTTTAAAAATCCATACTGTTCCGTAATATATCTTCGCGGCAATATAAGGATTTTAACATCGTTTCTTGTTCATTCGTCACATTATCACTTATTCTTGTCACCTGTCATTTCCCATACACCTTTTCCCCTTAGTACATCATAATATTCACCCCAAATAGTTGGTACACAATGCAGTATGTTGAAATTTCGAATGGAATTCAACTGACAACAATCCTTGTTCTATATTACATGATTCTTATGACACAGACGTACGTTTATGCTAAAACTGCAAGTGGTGACAGTTTGTGGCCAACGGAATTTTCCGGTTTAGCCAACAATACAGTTAGATTCACCGGTTAACCGGTGTTCAGCATGGTCTTAAAGTTTGTGTAACATTAACTTTGAACGCATGTCTATCACTTAGGTATATCGTGAAAATGTTGTGAGCCAGTTAATATGAATACATGTGATATGAAGCGGCGAATGACCGACGAGCGGTGCGAAGGCGCAATTTGATTACCAGAAAGCATCTGCGCTATTATTCGCGAAGACCGATATGGATGCAGGGCAAGATACAATGCTGAGAGGCTATGATGCGGGAGCGCGTTGCTAGCTTCGCAGTAAATGTCAACCGGCCTTCGTCACATGCGTTTTTATATGTCATCTTTCAATGAATGTAATTCGTCTTTATGAGGGGACAGAGGTTCGAAGAATCGAAAATTCGTCAAGTTTTGACATATTTCACTCTTCAATTTGTTTGACATTTGGAAATACACAAGCAAACAATTTAATATCGGAAGCAACGTCGCTTCAAAAAATAAAATATTTTGATATTAGCAGCATTTATTGTGTAGTATTCAAACATGTTAACTTCAATAAGTCCATTAACAAGCAAGCGTACCTCATGCAACGTTTGGCTGACGTCACTGCGTTGCAAATACGAAGCTAGGCGAGAGGGCACTCAAGATTTGTTTCGTCGTCCCACATTATTGTACGTCAGATTTTACCATTAGAGAGTTTGCCAAAGTCTGAGGCATTTAAAATCATAACACAATTTCGATTTTGTACTATGAATTGACCTACTAACGCATATCAAGCAGATGTTTGACGCGCCTGCTTAAAACAGAGCCAAAAGGAAGAATGTGTTTCTTTGGTTTAGTTGGGAATCAAAGGAAGATATGAATCGTATATTGACTGTTGTTAAAACATGGGTGAGTTAACACATCGTTCAATAATGTGTGTGACTAACTAATTAAAACACATTTTTTTGCCAAAATTCGTTTTTATTCATCAACATAGTCCCCTTTTAGGGAGATACAATCATTCCAACGATTTTCCAACTTTTCTATACCATGTTTATAGAACGATTTTTCCTTGGCCTCATAATAAGCTTCAGTTTCGGCGATTACTTCATCATTTGAGCCAAATCTCTTACCACGGAGCATATTTTTGAGGTCTGCGAAGAGCCAGTAGTCGCTGGGGGCCAGATCTGGACTATACGGTGGGTGCGGAAGCAATTCGAAGTGCAATTCATTGAATTTGACCATCGTTTTTATGGAGTTGTGACACGGTGCGTTGTCTTGATGAAAGAGGATTTTTTTCTTCTTCATATGGGGCCGTTTCAGTGCGATTTCATCCTTCAATCGGTCCAATAATGCACAGTAATAGTCGCTGTTGATTGTTTTTCCCTTTTTCAAATAGTCAATGAACAATATACCATGTGTATCCCAGAATACAGAGGGCATAACCTTTCCTGCCGATTGTTGCGTTTTTGGTCGCTTCGGACGGCTTTCGTCGTGTCCAGTCCACTCAGATGACTGCCGTTTTAACTCTGGAGTGTAGTCATGGATCCAGGTTTCATCCATGGTCACATATCGACGCAAAAAATCCTTTTTATTACGGTTAAACAGCTCCAAACAGCGCTCTGAATCATCAATTCGTTGTTGTTTTTGTTCAACAGTGAGCAAACGCGGCACCCATTTGGAAAACAACTTTTTCATACCCAAATGTTCGTGTATTATGGTGTGTACACTGCCTGCTGATATCTTTAGAATGTCAGCAATCTCCTTCACTTTCACTTTACGGTCGGACATAATGATTTTCAGTGTTTTTTCAACAAAAACAGCGTCATTTGGCCGTCCAGTAGATGGAATGTCATCGGTGTCTGTACGACCACGTTTGAATTCGGCATACCAATAACAAATGGTTCTTTTTGATGGAGCAGAGTCCGAATAATGTTTTTCAAGCCATTCCTGGCATTGAACAGTATTTTTTTTTCATTAAAAAACAATGATAAATCAGCACACGGAATTGCTTTGAATTCATTTGTTTTGAAAACTCAAAAGTAGCGTCACTTAAAGCACTGTAACTTGTAAACTAATGGTCGGATTGACATATAATTTTGACAGTAAGCCTAAAAAAGTTCACACTGTCGAAAAAAATATTGATTTGGTATTAGTGCCGCCATCTATTTGTCAGTCCCACTCATTATTGAACGATCTGTTAGGACGAACCGAAACTTCCCAATGGAAACTACCATTCTCTCCATCTCCGCCGAAAAAAGCAAAATTTAAATGATGCACCGTTAAGGTAGTAGTCTGGTAACTTATGCCTATTTTCATGACTTCTTTGGAGGGTGGTTTTTTATAGGAAAATAAAAATGAATTATCTTGAATATTTAGAGTGTTTTTATTTACATATTGAAAATAAAAAAAAAAATTTATTTGAAAAAATTTAATAGTTTATATTACTATTATTGTCACTCGAAGTTGGAACCTCAAAAAAAATGCACGTGAGTGGCCCGGGTGATTTTGGCTCTTGATGTTATCCGAAATCAAATATTCTTGATTATTCTTAATCTATAGACATGTCATTCTTGTCGGAACTACTGAAGTTAAATTTCAAGGGTAAATAACAAAATGGCGGACTTTGAAAAAAAAGTCCTTTTATTTTAGCAAAGAAAGGGTTGTAAAATAAAAAGTTACGGGTGAAAAAAATTCTCGTTAGTACCGACGAGAACTATAAGTGTGTAGAACAGCCTGTTAAAATTTGAAAGCAATCGGTTCAGTAGAAAAAAAGTTAGGACCCGGGCCGACCAGAAAAACAATGTTTTGAGAAAAACGCGTTTAAAGTTCAACAACAAATCTTCATAAGTAAACTTATACTTACGTCAATCGTCTATGCCTGGAGCGTATAATAGGCCTTCATCCTGTTCATAGGCATCATTCTCCGCAACTTTGTCCGCTCTTCGACTCTTTCGGGCTTCTTTCGATGACATTGCTGTGGCATTTTCCGCTTCTGCAATCCGAGATTTATTGTAGGATTTTGCAAACGCGACAGCGCACGGGCTGAGCGTAACGTCCATGACTTCCAATATTTTTAGTACTGGGAAAAATCCTTCGTTAAATATACATGCTGCAGTGAATGCAGCAATTTCTAACGTTTTTTGGCCTGCAAAAATATGTTTTGGTGCAAAACTCCAAACACAATGATTAAAAGCCACGTTATAATTCTGTGTGTTTCTTCCTAAACATCTTTCCAAAAGATCATCTGATGACAGATCTTCGTAAATTGGTTCCAAAAGATTTGCAGTGTCTTTATCGAAAGCAGGTAGATGAACAAACGTATCTTCATGACCTTCAGATTTCAATTTTTGATACTTGCACCAGGAATCGGGACCCTCTTGGCAATAAGAATGCTGGGGCTCTTCATCAGTTGATATCAAATGATAATAAGTTGCCCATATAGCTTTTCTCATATATTCAACAGAGTCTTCATTTCTCATAATAGCTAAGCCATAATAAGTACTAAGGTTGATCATTAATTTATTAGTTAATGTCAGACTTTTGGTAGCTTTGGTGCTCTCGGTATCAATGGTATCCTTCTTTGGTGTTTTTGTTTTTTTTTTGGTGTCGTAACTTCTTGTCGTAACTGTAACTTCTTTTTCTTCTTTATAATTTTGCTTCGTTTTTTTAGATTTTTCTTCAGCAGCTTCTACTTTTTTTTTTAGCTTTTTGGAGCTGCGTTAAAGTTTTTTTAGCTTCTTTGACTCGTCTGTACATACGCTTTTCTACATGTAAAACGCACTCATTTTTTTCAACTTTAGGATCATTATTGTAAATATTTGCTTCTAGTAAATTTTTATAAGTTTTGGAGTCCCCATCACCAATATATTTTTTATATTTTACACCGAGCTCTTGAACGGATCGTCGAAACATTTCAATAACTCCGTCAATCTCCATCTTACCAGAACTTTCTTCGTGATTCGCCGTACACTCAGTCTGATGATCCTCGTACCATTCTAAATATTCATCTGTATTTTCTTTACCCACCCACTTTTCACAAGCTTTGCAAACTTTAGATTTAACAATAACGTCTATTACTTTATTAGAGTACTTTCCAATTAAAGAAACAATACCTACTAGTGACGTAAAGCCACGTTTTGCCCATGAACCATCACCCGAAACTGTTATTTCATCTGCAATATTTCCTTCTTGTTCATTTTCTTTTTTTTCTTCTTGTGCTGCTTTACGAAATAAAACTTTAGCAACACTTTTAACAGCAATATGTATTGTATTAAGGATACTGTAGTATCCGCTCTTACTTAACCCTGGTCCCAAATCCATCATGGCACAAAAAATGTTTATACCCGATAAACCAACACCGAGTAGTCGCATAACAAAAGTAAGACGTCTGTTGACCTCAAACGCATTCCTCACTTTTGGGCAAGAATTAATGGTAGCAAATTCATTGCACTTACACTTTATACACAAGTTAAATCCCAATCCAACTTGAGATTTTTTAAGAAATTTTATATCACTCTTGCAAGCTTTACAAATCAGAACATTTTCTAAAGCACTGAATACTAAAGTAAAACTTAAAAGAGCGTACGTTGAGCTCTCATCAATGCCTACTTCAATATCTTCTTCTTTTTTTACTTTTTCAGCAGACTTGCTCACAAATTTTACATCTTTTTCAGCAGTGTATCTATTACCGTGAAATTTTCGCTTAATGCCTGGATCTCCAGGACTCTTCGTACCACGTTTTTTTCCTTTCCTATCCATCTTAGATGCTTACGTGTCAACGTACGATCAAATACTAACAGAGTACTGTGAATTTTAACTTAAATATACTTTAAAATAAATATATATTATATATACATAAATATATATATAAATATATATAATAGAATAACAGAGTTATCCCAGGTATAAAAAATGCGCGCAAACAATAGAAGGGTCCAAGCGGTTGCAGCTGCCGGTCGACCTTAAAGGTTGGACTCCGAGGCGCTCTAGGAAACTCGTTACAACTCCCGAAATATTTCGAATTTCTGTCTGAAATTTTCACAGTATGTTCTCAAGACATTGTACTTTCAAATTAAGCAAACAAAAATTTTCGATTTTTTGAACCCAAGTTACCAGATTACTACCTTAAGGCTATGATGATGATGATCCTCTTTGATTCCGAAGGTTTCATAATCCAACATGCTGTTCTTCTAGTCTATAGGATCATGATGATTTCTTACCAATCACAATGTTGTCATTTATCGAAAACCAGCGACGTCAAAATAAGTGACGACTTTTTAATGCCTCGCACCTTGTTGGGATAGTTACGGAGTTCTCACAACAATTGGAGAGATGTAATTCGTACAGAGACGATACACTTGCGTATATCGCAAATAAATCCAATCCAATTTCGGATCCTTACAACTTCACGATATTCGCCGAACTTCAGGATATTCAGTGCGTTGGATGGAAATCAAAGAGGAATCACGAGATCAGCAAAGTTGTCTAAGCCAGCTAACAAGGTTTGGGAAAAATGGTTTTCTATTCATGTTTTAAAAATCAGTCAGGAACAATGACAGAGGTGTATTGGAACTGAGGGTCGTAACTTCGAAAAAAAAGGGATTCAGATTCGTAAGATTTCTGGCGCGCGCTTATAATTATTTTCTTACAGCCGTGTTATCCTCAAATTTTTGTCTAAAATTTAAATTTTAGTTAATCTCATTAAAGTTAAAATTAACCTTTATAAAGAAAGGTGGAAAGAGCTCAAGCTGGTTTCGAACACTCGTCCCTGCCGCTTCTTATCAGGTGCCAACTCACAGGCTGGGACGCATCGATTGGCACTACCAGCTTAGATGGATGTCGACTGGTTATTTTACTAGTTATGAATATTGCTCTACCACTTTGAACTTTTCCTATATTCCAAATTGCCTTTGGTCTGGCTTTATCAATTTCAGAAGTTTTAGTAGATCAATTTTTCCATTTTCACTTACAACTTATGAGTGATTTATACCCTTGCTAAGCTAACTAAATCACTTATAAGTTGTAAGTGAAAATGGAAAAATTGATCTACCAAAACTTCTGAAATTGTTAAAATTAACGTTTTCATGATGAAATCAAACAAGTCAATTTGTAATTATTTTTAAAAAAGTAATTATTTTTCGTCCTTCCCTCAATTGTATCTTGACATATGCTATCAACTTGTAAATGGTAGATGAAGGTGGCTAAGGTCAGGCAGTGATCTCTTCCTGACAGTTCAGGCAGTGATCTCTACCTGACAGTGAAGTATCCTGACAGTTCGGGGGTAGTCAGTTAGTAAGCCACCTAGGGGACTAGAATGCAACTACCAACAAAATGTCTCCAATCGTGGAAGTTATGATGCGCAACAGACTGTTGAAAAGTTTAATCGATTTTTTAAAATTGAAAGTTAAGCTCAATCTCGTCAAATTAAAAGAATTTGGATGTCTTAAATTTTCACCACATGACATTAGAATTTCAAACACAATTTAAAAAAAGTTTGCACTTTTTCAAAAAATTATACATAATTTTTGAAATCGTCTTTGGTTGCACTTTGTCTGTCAGTTTCTATCTAGTTCTTTTTTTCCTCTTGAAAAAGACTAAGTGCCTCAAATCCAAAACCAGAGGGTTGTGAAAGAAAGTTGATCAAAATGGTTGGACTTTATACCGTTATAAGAAAATTATTAACAAAGAAAAAAGTTTGAAAATTCTATGAGTTTGGATGACAGTTTTGATCAAAGACCGTATCAAACCAATGGCCAAGATGGTATTGGTCCAGATAACGTTCTGTAAGCATTGCAGTTCAAATACCAATGATTTAGATTTTAGCGATCCTTACGGTTTTTTTTTTTTTTTTTACTCAATTTTTGATCAAATAACAAAAATCATCGAGGGAAATCGTTTTGAAATATTTATTTTTAACGGACAAAAAGTTGTATAAGTTTCTGCTGGAGTATGTCTGCCGTGAAGTTAGTTCGCATCATAGATGTCCAGAGGTGCAGATCGCTTAACTCCAGGCTTGAACACTATCTCCGATATTCTCAATAGTTTGGCAACTATCACAACGATAGCATGGCGTGGGTACAAAACAGAGAGAACACTTCGAAAAAACTTCCAATCCCACAGGATTCAAATAAAATGAATCAAAATTTATTTGGATTGGTAATTTTCTTTTTGTATTTTCTTAAAACGAGAACACTCCACTTCAAGCTTTCGTGCGAGAATGCAATCCAAAGTTTCTATTGGTTTTCCTATCTCTTTCTGGCAGAAGCCTCTTTGGAGCCGCCTTTTTATGCTAACGCTATGTCTGTACTCAGTCTAGCCTATTTGTTCCTTTCAAATTTTTTAGCTCGTGAAATTTCATGCATCTGGTTCTGGGATTCTGATTAGGACATCGCTTGGTTGATTGGTCATGTTGAGGATAATGCCCGTTATTCTTTTAACGCTTATTCTACTTTCATTTCTGGTGCGTCCAAAGACCATGTAAATCTTTCTTTGAAAATCAATGATTTACTTTGGCTTCGCGCAGCCAAATTTCTCTACGCCAAGGAATTACCTTTCTAGATTGTCTGTTCTCCTCCGGGACATTGCGTTGCAGCAGGCTACCAGATGCACTGGTGTCTTCTTGACAAAATTGCGAAATCTTTACTGAAGCTTCGCTTGCAAGCTCATTGGAATGAAATTTCCTCCTAATGTGTAACGGCCTGTGAGGAGACCAGTAAGGACCTTTTATTTTCTCTTGTTCGTCCTAGTGCATGCTCGAAACTTCTCGTCATAAACCTCGAAGGCTCCTAGTTCACTCTAAGCTAATTGCATTCTATATTCTCATTTGCCTTTGGAGCCCTGTTAACAAAATTCATATTACTTGCACTAAACGGTTCCGAACTGATGAATGATGTCGAAAAAACTTTTCTCCTCCATTGATCCACCTGCTAGTAGGCACTCAGTACAGGATAATCCTACTCTTCGCACTCAATTCTTTGAGTGCATGACAACAATCAAGGACCTTTCTTGATTTAATCCCCGGAAATTTAGCACATTTAAGGTTCCTGGGCCATAAAATAGGATTGCTGTAGTCTTATCTGTGTATCCTTCGTCTATGCTGAATTTTATTGTTATATACTTGTCATATTTCCAATTGGTTGGGAGTATTTGGTACCAGGTCCCAATATTCCAACTCATGTAGCCTCAAATGTCTTTAATCCATCCGTAGACCAACTGATCGCATTCCGTCTGATGACGTGTATGTTGCGTTCAACGTTTCATGGACTCTTGTCAGACAGCACTGCTCAAAATTTATTGAAAAAGCAGAAGACTTCCATCTTGCGATCTGACGATGCATATGTTAATGGAAGTGGTTTTACTTATTTAAAGTGGTTTTTTTGCCGTATTGGAAGGCGATTTTCTTGATTTTGTAGAAGGCGCTACCGTTTCTATTACTAAATGAAGTGGTGATAGGTATAAAATAATTTAAAAATGCAATCGTTATCTTGAATCCCGGATCACCGCTCCATAGGTAGTGTTTGGGGTCACCAACGAGTGAATTTTTAGAATTTTGATAGCTTTTGCAGGTATGTGCATTCCACGAGAACTTACCGTCTATTAGAATTTTGAGATATTTTTATTGATTTTAATACTCAATCTCTGTGCTGAGACCTACGGGAACCTACATTTTTATGTTTAGGCAGTCTACAATAAAGAATGAAAATAAAACTCCTTTTGGAGATTATTTTTCATCTCCAATATTTCACCAGCTAGTCTGAAATATTTTTTAGAACTATGTATACCTTATATTAGGCTATGTATAACTTAGTAAAAAAAATGATTTGTATTTGTCCAAAAACCGGCTGTTGCTGTGTCCTTCACTTTAACATCCTTTGAAGACTCCATACGTCGTATTTCTTTCTTAGGCTTTGGGAACAAATAATAATCACTTGGAGCCAAGTTGGGACTGTTTGGCGGGCTATCCAAAATATCGGAGCCCTCCTTGTGCAGGGAAGCCAAGGCTACACGGCATTTGTGAACAGGTGCGTTGTCGTCTAGAAGGACGAATCTTTTGATCCATTTTCCTCTTTTTTCTTCTTTAATTAATTTTTTCAACTCCTCTGCGTTTGAAGTCTTTTATTTTCCGTTTATGGAAACGCTTTTATCTTTGACCCAGCGACAGTTAAACCTTTTGCTACTTGGGTGGTGATGTGCCTTTTTCGCGTCACTGCATTGAGTCCTCAGTTTGACCTCAGGTTAATAATGTTGAACCCATGTTTTGTCAATTCTTCTTTCAGGACCTTGGGTTCTTCAATTCGGATCTTTCAATAGTATGGTATCTTAGTTCATCAAGATTTGTTCTTTGTCTTTTTTCTATAGTGTGGAAAACAGATTTCGTTTTTATATTAGGTACGCAACTAAGTTCTCGCTGTTTTTTTTATAAAATTGGCACTTATTGTGAAAAAATGGTTAAAAATGAATCATTGAAAATATTGCCCATCTCTAGCGACAAGTCTTTCCGATAGAGCTCGAATACCGTCACGGTAGAAGTGTTCGTCTTTTGCGGCTATCCACGAATCAAGCCATTTTGAGATGTCTTCATATGAGTAGAACTGCTGATTAGCCAGACCATGTGTCAACGAACGGAATAAGAGATAATCGGACGACGCGATATCTGGGGAATATGGCGGATTGGGTAGGACTTCCCATTTGAGCGTTTCAAAGTAGATTTTAACGGGTTTGGCAACGTGAGGCCGAGCGTTGTCATGCTGTAGAATGACTTTCATGCCTCTGCTCGTATTGTGGCCGCTTTTCGCGCAGTGCTCAGCTCAACCGCATCAATTGAAATGGATACCGTTTCCCAGTGATGGTTTCGCTCGGTTTCAATAGCTCATAATAAATAACACCGCTCTGGTCCCATCAAATACACAGCAAAACCTTCGCAGCGTGAATATTCGACGACGATGTAGAAGCATGACCAGGCAGTCCTCATGATTTTCTTCTCTTTGGGATGCTATAATGAATCCATTTTTCATCACCCGTAACGATGCGATAAAGAAAACCCTTCCTTTTTGCCGCTGGAGCAGTTGTTCACAGGCGAAAAAACGATGCTCAACGTCTCTTAGCTTCTACTTAACTGTTAAGCTAATAACTTAACTAATAACTGTTTCTGAATCATTCCCAACGCATGCAAGCGCTTATAAATTGCTTGGCGGATAACTCCTAATACTGAAGCAAGCTGCTGTTTCGTTTGGCACCGATCTTCATCGAGCAATGCCTCCAATTCAGCGTCATCGAAGGTTTTTGATCTTCCTTTACGCAAACAGTCTTCAACACCAAAATCACCGTCTTTGCAGCGACGGAATCAATCACGGCACGTTGTCTCACTTACAGCAATATCTCCATAAACTTTTTGCAGCTCTCAATGAGCTTCAGCCGCCGTTTTCTTTGAATGAAAAAAAAGCATCACTTCTTGCAAGAGACGATTATTTGGCACAAAATTCAATATTTTTACACAACCAAAAGTATATGACACAAAAACAAAACCACTTATGTGTTGAAGCGGTTTGTTTTAACAATATGTCTAACTTTGGTCCATGACGATTTGGCTATGTCACAATCGACTAGCACTTACTGCTAGAGCCATCTCTTGCAAAACAGCGGGAACTTAGTTGAGCACCTAATATTATCTTGGAATTTTATGTTTAGCACCCTAAGCGCTTGATATCTTTCCTTGGAAGGCCTTGAAATTTTTAATTGTCGTTGAGATTTTGCACCTCCGGACCAAGTTTGGCTAGTGCTTCATTCCACCACGTAAACGTTTATGACTGACTGTTCAAGACAGCTTTCTTCTAAAGCATTCACAATGGCTTTGTTCACTTGGTCTACATCATACCAAAGTACAGAAGTGTTTAGGAGCCTGGTGTTGTACAATGATCAGTTGGTGCATCTGGGGTTCTTAGCCGTAATGGGCTCTACCCTCAGACTTTTCAAGCTGCACCTCTGACATTTATGGTCTGTTATGGAGATTTTGTCGGTTACATGCCACTTTCATATCCTGAAGTCTAAGATCATACTGCTGACAGTAATATCTAATACGACCTTATGTATTTCTGTGACAAACTTAGGTGTGCTCCCTACGTTATGGATCACTTCTAGTTCACTATCTCTTTGATACAAGAAAGAGTCCTGAACGTCCTTCCGTATCAAAGAGGTAGTGAATTAGAAACTGAACTGAGGGGAATCCAAGAGGACTAAGAAATCCCTCATTGACTTTAACATACTATTAGTATTCCCTTACGCATTATTAAATCTAACAATTGTGCAAAATGAAAAGTTTCGAACTCGAAAATTTACAACCAATTTTTCTGTATTTTTTATCTTTTATCTTTTTGTTGATAAATAAACTGTATGACTTTAAATTTTCAGATAGGGCTTTATGAAACGAAACTAGAATAATGGTATTCTGATTTTACTGATTTGAATTTTCTCGATTCAGGCTGAATTCTTTATCCGAAAAATGCAAAGTATCAGAAGAAAAATGGCAGAAACTCGTAAAATATGGGAGGAGGGACTTGGCCAACATGATGACTGCTGAATTGGACTTGTGACGAACAACAAATAGTTATAAATTCAGTCCATACAAACTCAAAACAATTACACAAATATTATTTTTATACAATATTAACTTTAATATTTTTCAAACATATTAAATATGAATCTCACATTTTCTTTTCTAGTTTGTTTAAAGTTTGCGTGTAAATATCACTTAAAATAAATACAAATTGAAAAACGAGCGGCTGGTTTTCAAGGACTGAATAGCAATTTCAAGGACAATCGTAGTAAGTATAAATGGATTTGATTGAATCAAATGTGCGAGTCCAGCAGAGCAATCATTCAGAGCCTTGCATGCAGATTGAATCCAATTCATCCTCTCGTAATTTCCATTTCATTTCGGCTCCAATTTACAATTCAACAACCTGTTGCCTGCAATATATTGACTAGAGTGCATGGATCTCAAACAATGCATTCGCAGCCATTGTTCGAATCTTCTCTGAGGACCAGTGCAATATAAATTGATGGTATCGCATCTCAATAAAATGGAATTAATACACAGACTGCCAGACTGCCAGAGCAGAGCCGCGCATCCCTGTAGCCTTCCGTGCCTATTCACAAGTGAATGGTTCAGCGTGTGATAGTGACAATGTTGGCGGCGGAAATCTTTAGATCTTCGCAACGTGGAGTCCTTTCCAAATATGGTCATAGGCCATTCTATAAAGTTAAAATTGTTAAAGTGCTCAGCAACAGCTTTGTATTTTATGTTCAAGTTGTCGTATGTCTCTCCATAAAATTGTACTAGTAGTGAAAAATAACATCTAGATAGTCCCAATGGTCGTAATATAATCGATGGTGCATGAAAAATTCTTGTCTGATACTTCAACATAGAAGCAGGGTGCGCCAAAAGTAGAACTGATGTAGCCAGATGCTCTGGAAAAGGATTTAAAAAATTTCTCATAATGTTTACATCGCCTATCAGATGAAGCAAAATCGGCAATGTAGTCAAATTTCGTTACAATCTTTACAATAAGAATCGTTCGTTTGATGAATTTAATTTTTGTCCTGCCACATTGAATTTGAGGTTTATTGTCATAAGAAAGAACGCCCTAAATATGCCAATATGAATGAGTACGAATTGGGTAGGAATTGATTCTCTGGGTTGTTAAATTTGATTTGTCTGTATTTTTTTCTGCATGAAAAACAAATTGATACTCTGTGCTCGCAGAAACTGATGATATATATATTGAGAAAATATCGTTCCAATGACAACTTCTGGATTAGATGGATATGGGGATTTAAAGAAACAGGCTTCGAATACTTCCTTGTAGCACGAGACATCCTCCCTCCCACCAGCCGTGCCGTCAACTGTCCTGGTCTATTGGCAGCGTGCTCCAGTCTTCTGTCTTCGTCGTGGAAACATCTAGTACAACCTCTGGAAAATGGGCCGATGGGAAAGCACAACTGCTATGCAGGATTGTGGAAACCCTTGGACATCTGATTTTCCACAGTCGACTCTACGGTCGGGAACTACGCGGCTTCAACGAAACCCGCATGAAAATTACTGGCACATGGCTGTAACACAGCAGTTGTCTCTCGGAAGGTTTACAGGGACCTCACCAGCATTAGTGAAAGAGTCTTTTCACACTCAACTAGCTTTCCTAAAACGCAGCAAGTCTTAAGGAGATACCAATAAGTGTTCAAAGGCTAGGAGGTATCTGAGTTTCGTGATACTAATCGACCATTACCATCCGATAATAAAAGCGAGAAGTATCGATCTTGTGGGCGATAAGCCGATTCGGAGCTCAAGATAACGAGTCCTTATTCGAGTAAGATTAGCAAATGATCGTTGGGTGTATGACCATTCCCTTTAAAAAAAGCGTTTCTCTGTGTTGAACTACCCAGTGCAGTTGAAATTGCAATGCTCAACATTGACGGTGGACCCGCGGTAACTGTGGTGTTTATTTAAGCTTCGACCGCTAGATTCGCAGCTCAAGACAGACTTCGAGAGCCATATTCTCCCGAGCAAAAAAAAATGTCTACTTCACGTGGCAAACTTCAGCAGCTTCAACAATGGAACGAGGTTTGGCTGCGATTTAGTCATGTAAATCACTCATCACAGAAGATTGCGCCCCGCCCCTAGGTTCTCCCTATAATTTCAGGTACCTGTTAATCTTCCATACGGTTCACGCCTGGCCATTTCAGCTTCCGCAAACGAAAAGCTTTTCAGACCTCAAGGTCGTCAATAAATTCACACATCTCTTGGTTGTATGGAGTCCACCATTGGTTCACTTATCGTTCAACTACAAGAATCCACCTCGCGATCCACCTTTCGAAGACATTCAGTATCTTTGCGGATGTTTGCGGATTAGGATCCATTTGGCACACCCTTAGCAAACATACACCGCTAATACTTTGAACAAACTCCCGATCTCACGGTATTTGGCCAGAATAAATTGAATTTTGTTTCGAATTTTTATATTTTCTTTTATTTCTGCGTAAAGCATGCATGTGTTTTCCTTCTCATTTTGCGTTAAAACGCATTAAAAATATAAATCTACTACCAGCTTTTCAATCTTTGACGGAGGAAACAAAGTTTGAATGTAGTAACCCAAAGTTTGAATGTAGTTACCCTTAGCCCATAGAAAGCACATATATATAAAGCACATATGTATAAAAGATCACAACTATTTATGCTTAAAAATTTTCTTTACTGTCTGTGCAACTGGTCTTTAATATCGTCAAAACTCTCGAGTCACCACTTTTAAAATCGTCTTCATCGCTTAGCTTTCAAGCTCTCTGTTTTACAAAGCTCTTTGTATTTGCTCTATGGGGAATTCGTGCTTCTTTATTTGTGGTATCCCTCAGGACTGTTTATGTTTTATATGGTCACCTTGTATCTACCTGATGGGCTACCGGAATAATTCTTTTGCGGTGGTTATCGAGCGTGATAGGATGTTAATTTCATTCAAAAAAAAAGCACTTAGGTGCATGTTATCGTCATGTAACTTTTATCGACGGGTAACTTTTTAAACCCCTGTTTTAAGCTGATATTTTTGTACTTAAACCACTTACTTTAAGTTGGTCGCTGATAGGGACTAAATAGTTTTCAGCGTCATTGTCGTTTTGGTTACGCGGATTAATCATGTTTACATACCAAAACCAAGCATTATTTGCTACTGTACATCAGAATCAATACCTTCATATGCTTCATTCGACTTCACAAAAGTTAGCTGTTCTTTAATATTGAACTTGCAGTATTTCTAAAGTTTTTTATTGACTGCAAATAATTGGTCCTTTGTTGATCTACCTTCGTTATACTACATCCAGAATTCAATAGGTGGAAGCTCTCCAAGGATGTCTGTTGGGTCCTGCGTTTTTGAGCTTTCTAAGTGCTTCATTGTTTCCTTCACTTCTACATCTCGTTGCTGGTTTGCAGTGAAGTGTCTGAGAAGAGGGATACATTTCCAGCATACGGCATTGATAAGTTGATAAGTCCTGCTCTGAGCTACAATTGGCTCTTCGGTACGAATGGTCGTTAAGGATGCTCAAGGCCCATATTTTTTGTATGGAAAAATTGTCGATATGTCCAATGGTATTACCAAAGGATGATATTGCGGTGGTGTCGGGAGCCAATTTTTGAGTCGTTCCCCGATGTAGTTATTCATTGCTAACTTCAGCTAGGAAATCCTCCAGGATTCTTCTTAAATCGGTAGCGGGCAATGAGCAGTCTCTCCAGGTGGTAGTAGAGTGCTTCCTTCTTCATTCACATCTTTAAACGTCGCATGCGCAAAAGCCAGTTAAATTTTGAAAAAAGTAGGTTTTTATGCAAATCGCAAACAAATAAATTAGAAATTATGCGGATTGTAAAACGAAAAGAAGAAAAGGGCGTCTTCCACATTACAGAAGTAAGAGTAAGAAGTAACGACAGAAGTAGGAGTAGTGATAATAAAATAAGATTGAGCCTCCTGATGTCAACTAAGTTCAGTAGGCTCAAAAACTTTTTGAAAAAGTTCGGCATAGACATTATTGGTACTACCTGCAGCTCCGACCTTAAATCTCAACTGGCAAGTGAAAAAAACCACTAAAATAGAACGAAAAATTAGCATTCATAGGGTAGAGTGCTCAGAATGCAAAATAAAATACGTACGACAAACTTAAATACTAATAAAGGTATGACTCAAGGAGCATATCAGAGAAGCGCAAAATGCAACAAAAAAGGGGAATTCCACAATGAGTTCATCATGCGTGGGTCATATCGTCGAGCAAGGACATAATCACTTGCCTTGGGGTTTGAGGATTGTTTTCTATAATTGCTTCCCCTTTGTCTTTCTTGCTGCAAGAGGAATTCTGTAGCTGGATAGTATCCTTGTTACCATACACGATTTCCATAGCGACAGAACTTATTATCTTTTGGTCCAGCAGCCAGCTTGCTGAGACAGACCACGTTCAGTCTATCGAGTCCTGGGAAGATCACTGCCCATGCTGAGCTTCTGACGAGGATGCATTTATAAGTTCGCGGAATTGAGGGTGTGGTTAATATCTTAAACAATTGTTTCGTCTTTGTCCCAAAACTTAGTCGAAACTGCATTCTTCACTTCTTCATCCCTTGAAAAGTTCTCCCCAGGAAGTTCGTTTTTTGGCTTTCTTTTCTCGGGTGATCCAAAATATCCAACCCCATCTTACACAGGGCAGCCAACACAACATGGCACTTGCGCATACACGCGAAAGTGGAATGAAATACAGCTTTGGTTAATTTTCCCCTTATTTTTGCTTTCATACATTCTCTCAACTTCTCTCTGATCAAAGCGTAGTATTCTTCGGTTTAAAGTCGATTTCATCGTTGTAATCTGTCAACAGTACACCTTCTGAGGCCTAAAAAAAGGTCGCCAAAAACCTAAGTCTCTCTGACTGAGTCCTGAATCTATTGACTGAGACACCTTAAGCTGCTTGGTTTGTACTGTGCGTTAATTGTGTAACGATGAGCCTAATTTTCGTTTTAAGCATTGGAGTCGTCTGCATCAAAACTACAGTACATTATAAAAATCCCAATTTCTTCTGTTGAAGTAAACTCGTAGCCATCTGAATTTCCCTCAGAAATAGTATTGGGCATTTTTTATCGTCATTGGAGGCTTAACTCTTCAAGGCTTAGCTCAGATTTTCCCATAATACGGCCTAAGTATGTGGTCCCATTTCCAAACACACTCAACAAATTACTGGCTCCTTTGTACTAATGTTCTGTGAGTTCATTCAAAGTTTTCAAAATTAATGGATACTTGTGTAAAATTTCATTGATTTGTCCTTCCCGGTATATCCATCTTGATGGACACAGAGTTTTTATTTTTCCAATGTTAATGATTGGACTTTGAGCTGCATTTTTGTTCGACATGTATTTGCCGATATTATTTAAATACATGCTCCACATGTATTTGTCATAAGACCCCAAAAAACTTTCGTAAGGTTGGAGATCACCATCAATCCAACTGACAGAAAGACTGACCTGTTCATTGCCAGCAATATCCCGCGCCCCATCACAAACGACAAAGTACATCAAAGGTTTGCTGAACTATACTGGGTACGATTTTGTTTCCAAATATCTGCATGATTTCATTTTGTATGTGTACCGTGAGTATATGTAATATCGTTTTCTAGCCACCGTTTCAAAGACGGCTTGTCCTCACAGCGAACTTTCAATTGTTCCATTAGGTTACCTTCATCATTTTTGTGACGTCTTATTGCCAGACCTTTTCTAACAAGATACTTTACACTATTTATTATATTCATAAGATTTCTATAGCATGTTCTTGTTGTTCGAGTTTAGCATGTGACAGTTGTGACTCAATCGGTGCTTGTAACTGAGAGTAGCTTAAAACAGCTTGGGAATGATCACTCGTATGGTGGTTTCCAAACTTTTCTAAAGCTTTTTTCCAGTTCTTTCCAGTTTTGCCTGGACGCAATTGAGCATATCTTGTACAGTAAAAACAGCTTACCCCTTCTGCTTCAGCCACATGTAGTTACGGAAATTTCTCTTAGCAACTGGTCTGGAATTTCAGCACACTGCTTAGAAGTTTTTGCACCGGAAAATCCCTGGGTCATGAGGTTCCCCTTTGATCTGAGGTTCATGAGGAGAAGTGTGTCGAACAGAGCAGTCCACTGATGCCACTTTGTCTTGGTGGTTTCTTTAGTCTTGCTGTGCTTCAGTTGTGAAGAGCAAACCGATGATGATACAGCTTCAGAACTCGGTGGTGATAATATTTCCTTTTTTTTTCAGGTGAAATAGGTTCTCCATCAATCTCTTTATCTACCACAAAGTTACATTTTTAATATGACTTCTGAACTACCTACTCAAGTTCTAGTAGCACCGGGACCTCGACTAGGACAAAATTTTGGAATCTGAATGCGAATTTCATAGCCTCGACTCCCTCCGAGAGCTCAATCTTGTGGTCACCAGGAAAGGCAGGTGTAACGAAAGAGTACCTTGCAAAACGAAATTCAGTGACAGATTCACCACTTTACTATAGATTATCTATTAATAATAAAAAATAAGAAATAAGTGAACACAATGCATTATTAATGAAAAAATTCCAGAGAAACATAAGTAACTCAATTCATGCTTCTGCTTTTTTTCATCCCGAATGCAGAAAACATGTATGATTTGCTTCTTTTTTATCTACAAGATCATAAATAGCTTGTTAACAGAGATAGGATCTTAGTAACAGAGATAGATCACATTATAACTACCATAATATTACCCCTTGATATTACGAATGCAAGTATACTCCTCTGAATGATTCAACTTTTGGGGTAAGACAATTTGTAACGTCACACTTACTTCCACATTTTCTGTCAATATCCCTTTGCAATTTATCCCTTTCTCCAGTATTGATGTCCCATATTACTTTGCTACAGTTAGTTGTTCTGCTCTCTGCAAGGAAACCCCGATATTTCCTTATTTACACCCTCCGTTCCAAAAGAAACCGAATTTAAAAAAAAAAAATAGTACCACTAGTGCCATCTGTTGTAATACCCGTAGATGGCTTAGTCCCTCATTGACAACTGGTATACATTTCATGACATTTGGATGTATACAACAAAAGTTATTGCGTTTCAAATGTCAGTGTGTTTTGTACATCGGTCGGAAAATGAGTTTCAAACAAAGAGCTGCAATTGATTTTTGTGTTAAGCTTGGTAAAACGTTTACTGAAACGCACCAAATGCTACGAAATGCATATGGTGATGATTGTTTATATCGTACGCAAGTTTTTGAGTGGTTCGGGCGATTCAAATCGGGTAGAGAGACGCTGGATGATGACGAAAGATCAGGCCGTCCCAGAACCGGATTATTGGGAGAAAACATCGAAAAAGTGCGTGAATTCATCAAAAATAACAAAAAATCGTCGGTGAAAGTTATTGAAATGGAATTAGGCATTCCTCAAACAATCGCATACCGCATTTTGACCGAAGTTTTGGGCCTAAGAAGGTTAATTCACGGTTTGTACCACACAAACTCACCGAAGTCCAAAAAGTTGATCGAATTGAGCATTGCAAAGAAATCGTTAAAAGTGCTCGGAAGGATCAAAACTTGTTGAAATCGATTGTAATTGGTGACGAGACGTGGTGTTTTGAATATGAGCCCGAAACAAAGCGGCAAAGTGCTGAATGGAGAGCGCCGGATGAAGGAACACCCAAAAAAAGTCGCTTGGTGAAGTCAAAAATTAAGGTTATGCTGATTTGTGTTTTTTCGATTCAAAAGGAATTATCCACAAAGAATTTGTTCCACCCGGCCAAACAGTCACTGGAGAGTTTTACTTGGGCGTCATGAAGCGTTTGCTGGCAAGAATTCGTCGTATTCGGCCAGAATATCGGGAAATTGGCAGTTGGACTCTTTCGCACGATAATGCACCATCACATCGTCACATAATTTGCATCATTCGCCCTATTCACCAGATCTGGCTCCATCTGCGACTTCTATATGTTCGGCAAACTGCATTTGGCGATGAAAGGAAAGTGGCACGCATCGATTGAAGCCATTGAGAAGGCGACGACCGACGTCCTGAAGACCATTCCAATAAAGGACATGGAGAAGTCGTTTGACAACTTGTTGGAGCGTGCATATTTGTGTATCGATGCAGAAGGGGAATACATTGATTAATAAAAATGATTTGTTCCAAAATATACATTGGTTTTTTGTTTTTTTAAAAAGTTCGGTTTCTTTTGAAATGGAGGGTGTAGTAACTAAATTCGGTGTTCACTTAAATTCTTTTGTTTGTCATTCAGTTTTGCTTTCATCTAATTTTTTTGTTCTTTTTTTTCTCTAATTATTTTTCTCTAATATTTTCGTCTTTGCCAATTTTGGAAAATTCATTGCACCCTCTTTTGATTTTTTTTTATTGAGTTAATCAAAGGTGAATATTTGAATAAGTTCTGTGGGGAGAAAGGTGACTAAGATATGACAGATCTGAAGACGAGGTTAGAATGGTCAAACTGAATAAATCTAAATATTGTTATGTGGAAAAATAACGAAGCAGTGTACATTGGAACAACCTTGTTGGATCAAACGAGACCCAGTTCAATAAAGTTGTGAAAGGGTTGCAATGGACAGTTCGTTAAGTTCGCAGAGAAAGTCTTCAGTCGATTCTCCTCACACATTGTGCTGTCTTACACTTTTGGCGCAACAGAAGGATAATAACTCATTTATAATATATAAAAGTTTGAAATATTTTCAGAATCTCAGTTACAATCAGATTGAATTGGTCAGTTCTTTGTTGGTTTGAATTGGTTTCCTACAAATCTGTTTTATCGTTAACGAGATAAGTCAAATTACAGAAGATACGTATGTAAATTGAAATTTTTTAAATTATGATTTAAACATAGCACATATAGGTAAAAGGACGAAACCTTTACTTCTGTTTATTCGTCATGCATTCGATATTGTCTACACATTGCCGACCCTTTCCGATATTCATGAAAAATCGAATATTCAATACAATGGACCTGTTTTATGACGTGAATAGTATCAGTGTAGGACCAATGTTCGTTCTTCGGATGATTTCGAATAGGCAATTGCCGTTCACTTTGTAAGATCTCACATTAATGAAAAACTCATGAAAAACTCATAAAAGTCGTCAATGTGTCCGCGATTAAAGTGGAGTCTTTTTTTGTTAGAATGACCAGAATAAATGGCCAGCATGGACCAATAAATTGTCCTACGGTCTATTAGCTTAGGTACAATGTAACATTTTCAGGTGTGCTAATGACCAATTAATAGTAACTAATTCAATCGGAAATGTACGCTATTGAAATTCTGTTTTAAGCTTAACAGAATAGTTTGTAGTTTGCATAATGTGATTTTCTCATTGAATTTATCCTATTTATTCGATGTAATGGAACTGGTGTATGGTTGCCTAGCTTGAAATATAGATTATTCCTGAAACGCTTGTTATACTATTGTACAAATTGGATTAACCCTTTGTTTACTAGGTTTTTTTTCTTTGGTGGTTATAATTTCTTCGAACTACTTATGGTTTTCCCGGAAATGATATTCTTGCTTTATGGGCAAATTTTTCATCAAAAAAAATAACGTCAACTATAACGGTTCTATGGTTCTTTCGAAAATTTTGGTACATATTTTCATTGTGGTGCCATATGAAACCACTAGAAAACACGTAACTTTTTCGTGTTTTGTATAGACATATATTGTTTCGTATTTTATAGGATGTAAAACAAAGTTTTCTGTTCGCGATTCAGAGGAAACAACGTATGAGGAATCTTCTGCATTGTTTGAGAGCATTCCATCTGATGTTGAGTCGGAAGATTCCGGACCTATTGATGATGAATACGAAGAAAAGTTAATAGAAACCTTACCAGTGAACGCAATCATCGCAGAGGATGTGGAAACCGAACGATTTATCTGGGAGAGTGAGGATGAAGTTCCCCTTGTCAGCTTTAAAACGTTAAGTGGACCCACAGTTTGGACAAAAAACTCCGATTTATGCGCACATGCTAAAGAAAAATTTATGGAGGATAGTGGTCCCAGCGTTCCGGGAAAACTTGAAACACCACTGGGTGTATTTCTTCATATTTTCCAGGAAGAATTGATTGACAAAATGGTATACGAAATAAATTCGAATGCTATTCAAACATGCGGTGGAAGCAATTCGGTTCAGGTAGCTGATCCACGTGAAATGAAATTTGTTTGGTGATCAATTTGCTTATGGGCGTAAAGAATGGTCGGATTATTGGTCGTCAATGTGTGAAATAAGAGACCATTATTATATAAGCGCTTTGATGCCTAGAGACCGATTTTCATGGCTTCTCTGCAATTTTCATCTGAACGACCAAAAAAAAAAAGAAGCTGTGAGAAGTAGTGACCAGCATGACAAATTGTACAGAATAGGATCACTGATTGATGCATTATCGAAAACGTTCCAAGCCAGTGGACGTTCCAGTGGACGAGTCCATGGCAAAATTCAAAGGCCTTAGCAATATCCGTCAGTATATGCCGATTAAGCCCATAAAACGAGGATTCAAAATATGTATTCGGGCAGATCAGTCAGGATATGCCAGCCAATTCCAAATAAACACTGACAAGGTCTCGGCAGTTGTGGGAAAAAATTTGGGTTCACGCGTGGTGCATGACTTGGTGTTTAGGTGGTAAATATCACAAGTCTTCTTGAATAACTATTTTAATTCAGAGATTTTGATGAAGAACTTGAGATCCCGTGTAAGATATGACTATAAAACTTTATGAAAAGGTAGAAGACATTTACCGAAGGATTTAAAATAAGGCAACGATTTAGAGAGGGGTGAGTCTGACTGGCGTATTAGTAAAGATGGCCTAGCTTTTTGTAAGTGGAAAGACAGGAAAGCAGTATATCTGCTGAGCGACTTCCATGATCCTTGAGTAAATAATACTGCGTCGAGAAGAGAAAGGGATGGAAGTCATCGTCAAGTTATATGCCCGAATATGGTGGTCGATTATAATAAGCATATGGGTTACGTGGATAAAGCAGATATGCTCAAATCGCTCTATGAAATAGATCGCTAATTCAAAAAATGGTAGCATTTCCTTGACTTGGCAGTGTTAAATTTTTACATAATATTTAAAGCAAGACTGCCTACATCGACTTTTTCGTTAAAAATGTTTTGGGTGTCAGTATGTTCAGCACTCAAGAGCAAAAGAATACCGCCGTCTAAAAGAGGAAGATGACAACAAGTGGCAATATACCATCAAAACAATTAAGGACATCCGTGCCATAAGAGAAGAGATATGATGAATATAGTCACATGCAAGAACATGGAAATTAACGTCTTTGTGGCTTTTGCAGCTCACGAGTTGAACCGCATCTAACGAGGTGGTCATGTTCAACGTGTGATATTCCATTATGTTTAAACGACTAACGAAATTGTTTTAAGGCATATCTTTAAAAAATAAAATGAAGAAAAAACTTTTTAAATGAAAAATTAATTTCTATTTTAAGCCCTTTGTTTCCTAGTGGTTTCAATTAAAACCACATTTTAAGAATGTTATAAATCCCGATAAAGCCCGATAAAATAAAGTTATTTTTTTCCTGCGAATATGCGTCAACCAGGCTTGGATTAGCAGCAGGAAATAAAAAAAAACACTGTTTGTGAAAAATTTAATAATTCCGTAAACAAAGGGTTAAGATAGAATGGAACCTGGCTTGAATAAATTTATAGTCTTTTCCCGAGTTACACCTCCATCTATTAAAAACAAATGAATTATCGTAAATTTTCAAAAAATTCTGGCAGGAACGAGGATTCTCCCCAAGCCCGCAAACTGCCGACGTGGATCGGTTTTTCGAATGAAATATTTGATAGCATAAGGAATCTCAGTTATGTAAGGTATATAGTCCTCATGCCCTTAAGTAAATAAAACAAATAAATCATGTCTTTTTTTTGAATATTTATTAATGGCAATGTATGTTTTATTTTTAAGGATAACGTCTAAGTACACTTGGCTCTCCTTCGAGTCCTTCCCCTTGGATATTATCTTTTAATTCGTAAATATTCCTTAGTGTATGGAAGACAAATTTACCCAGGATCCAAAAACTTAACAAAAGATTGTGTTGAATTCAACTCTTGTACAACTTTCTTCTTGATTGATCTTAGTCTTGGTCACGAATATAGCTGATAGAGCGTATTTATCCGGAATTGGATCCGTTCAGCAGAAATGATTCAGAGAATTAATTTTGAAAGTACAAAATATTAAGCCATAATAAAAAGCAGGTTGAGTTTTCCGGCAAACCAGTCATTATGCTACTATTTTAAGATTTTACTGAATCTTAGCAAGATTAAGAGGAAAACTATTTTACAATTGGTTTTCTACCACTATCAATTGAAAGTTTTTGAGTAGGAGGAGGCGGTCAGTTTATTATATAAAGGAGAACGTCTCCTTTTTTTCTATGTTGACTTTTTTTCTGAGTTTTCTGGAGATAGAACGTTGATTTTCTCGGGAAAACGCAAACGGAGCTTGGTCTATCATCCACATGCAAAGAAGGTATGCCAAGCGTTATCTGTCGTCCCAAACACGGGACGATGATTTTTCTGTTTTATAAAGGAAAAACTGAAAATACCCATGCCTAATGAGCAGTTGTAGTTTACTGATTATTACCTGTGTAGTCAGGTCATAATAAGTCTCACCTTGTTTTCTGCTGAAACACGGCCAAAATCACTGGTATGCCATGCGGTCCACCCGCCTTGCACTTCGTCTACCCGTGTTTCATGCCACAAAGCTAGGATCCATCTGCTTTATTCTCGGCTAATAACTTCTCTCTCCGAATCCTCCCTATGTAAGTAGACTCGCCTTTGTTTTCTTTCAAGTAGTAATATGGAGACATCTTTGCGATAACCAGCAATGCCTGTTCAGAGACCAAGATATTTGCCCCTGTTCCTGTGCGAGCCGCCGTTGCTACGACTCCTTATTTAGATCGTGAGCACAGACTTCGGAGCCATACAAGTGAACACACTTCGTCTTACTCATGAGTAGATGCATTTTGCACGAGGTTGGTCCTCTAGCGATAATAACAATAATACTCATTAGATAATTAGATATGCTTCGTTCAGGTCATACAAAACTAGTGATTTTGCCAGGAAAAGTCGATGGAGTCGGAAAATAATAAATATATATCGTCATGTGGTATATTGTGAGCTTGGGGCATCCAAGGACATTAGTTTTACTATCACACACAATATATTACACGATATTTTGCCCGTGAACACAAAATTGTTCACGTTGGAACCTACATAATTTGATGATCGTTCAAAAAAGAAACCTGGTGTCAACAAGTACTAAAATTCAATCGCGGCACTTCAAAAGACATTTACAAAAATTACGACAGGTCGCGAATAATGAATTTATACGTAAGAGTTCCGAACAAAATAACTATCGATTGTGTGGGTCTTTCAAAACGAGCTAAATCCGACAAAAATTGTACTTGAAAGAAACACTGCGAAGCAAATTGCCTCTAGTTTTTCCTGACTTACTGGTTAATTAGTAAAGGTTCCACTAGGGCAATACAGAACGGTAAATTTTGAATCATACACATCTTTTCGTTTGTCCCAAAGCTTGCGAAAAATGTAAAGAATGAGGTAAAGGGAGAAAAAAAGAAAACAAAAGGCATCGAATCATTCTTCATCATGACTCACACATCTTGTCAAACAACTGACTTTTTGATCTGTCAAAATATCGACCTAATATGTCAAGTAACGTACAGTCCTGATTTGGCACCCAAAAACTTTTTCTTATTCACTAACATCAAAAATAAACTGCTAGTATTACGATTTTCAATGCCTGAAGAAGCTGCTGAAGAGTTCCAAGTTCCAAAACCATGTTTTGGAGTTTTCTCAAGTGAAGTGGAACAAACGATTTGACAGTTGGTTCGAGCGCATGCAAAAATGTATGAATCTTCATGGAGAATACTCTGATAAGTAAAACAGAATTTACAGTAACTACAATCAGTTTATATCAATGCTCGCAAATTTCATGGCATCCAAAAAGAACTCAACAAAGTTGAGTCATGTCTTTCCTTTTAGAGAACAAAGTTTTATGTCTCCAGTCAGAGTGTTTGCAAGAGAAAAAAGACTGTCATCGTTATGTAACTATCACTTCGCCGAAGGAATAGACAGAGATGTTAAATAGACTAAAAACAAACGTATTGTGAATAGTTAAATTTAAACTGCCATACAAAATATCTCAAACATGTACTATGCATTTAGTGTCGTCAGACCTTGAAATAATTCGAAGGACATCGGGAATTGTGTTCAAAATACAGACTCTGCTTCAGCAGTGACTACTGGTATAAAAATGACAAAAAATCGTTGACCATATTTAATTGTATCTTTTCCCCAGTGCCTTGTATGATGTCTTCTCAACAGCGACCACCAATCGTTCTGATTTCTCGATGTTGGTTGACGCTTTTCTTTCCCGTCCAAGTTTTGATGGGCTTGAACAGTTGTTGCAGCGGCTGATCTGGCAGCCATTCTGATTGCTCCTAGTTGCAGCCTAGCCCGGGCTGCATGCCCTAAAACAGCAGAATGCATTTTTAACCCAGTATCTTGGGGCAGATATTGCTTGGTGGTATCACACGACATGATTTTTTCCTCTCGTTTGCCTGGTTTTGAGCAGATACTTTCAGCTGCTTGTTTTCTTTTGTTCTGTATATGAATGACTTTCAAGCTTGTGCTTATATATATATATATATATATATATATATATATATATATATATATATATATATATATATATATATATAAAAACAAAGAAATGATATCTTGTTCATAATTGCTCGATCTGTTGTAACTCACGTGCCCTGTTACAACGTCGAAGAGAAATATCTTGAGATACGAAGATTTTTTTAGGGCAGGGAGGTAAAGGCTATTTACGCCCTGAGTGTCAGATTCCCAGTGGCACATCAGACCTGCTAGACTACCGACTAAATACCTCCCATGTCATCCGAAGTGCCTAGCCTGGAACCGTTTGACACATTCCTTCGGGCTAGGCCTCCTTATTTTACATCTTTTGGCGCTTTCGGGTTACAGGGAAACTGGATGAGGATTGCTACAGAAGGAATGTCTCCACCCTCGACGCCTCCAGCCGATCAAGTATGCCTTTTTTCGTGGCTAGAATTGTCCGAGCGTAATGTACCACCTGATCCCATTTGTCAACTGATTTCAGCATATCTTTGATAAGGCTATCTGGATGGAGCTCTCCCACTTTTTCGGCAAGATCACCGTGATTTTTGTCCCATCTTCTACATGAAAAAAAAATGATAGGCGTCATCCTTCACACCAATGCAGAATATGCAATCCAGAGACCGTGACTTACCAATATTGTGCAGGTAAGACTGATAACAACCGGTACAGCTCAATAACTGGGTCAGATAGAAGTCAGTCTCACTATGCGTTCATGCGTTTGTTGATGAGCCATCCAGTTCCATGTTGATGAGTCCATCTTGGATGATGAGTCCATTGTTGTCATTCGTTGAGAGTGTATCGTCTTTCATCGCGAGTAACTTTTTCCTTTTGCCTTCAGACGTAGATTTTTCAGGGATTTCAGGGGCTTCACCACTGACTCGGAGGCTGTCCGGTATGCTAATGTAATACGCAGTGCTCTTCGTTGCTGAACCTATGCCAGCCGTTTTCGATACAGTTCCTTGTTGAGAGCTTCACTCCTGCTGAGAAACTCAGCTTAGAGTCCACCAGCAAGCCGAGATACTTAACTGATAGTTTCGACTCTACTAATGTGTCCCCGATTAGGACCATTCTTACTCTAGGGATCCTTTTCATGCTCAGGAAGACCACTTTCCTAATGCTAGTTTAAACCCATGAGTGGTCATCCAGTTCCCTACTTGGCGCATTACAACATTTACCCTTAATTGTCCTGGGTCCACTCTACGTCCAGCCACTAGTTCTGCAACATCATCTGCATAGGCGATCAGTCACAACTCCTCCGGCAGTTCAAGTCTGAGGAGTCCGTTGTAGGAGACTTTCCATAAGTCCGGACCGAGAATGGAGCCTTGCATCGTCCGTTGGCCTTGCGCAATGTATAGACCAGGCTAAGATCCTTCTAGTAACTTCGAACTATCCACATCAGATATTCTGGTACTTGTAATGAGTTTTCCAGGGCTTTCAGAATATCCGTTCCTCTAGCGGAGTTGAATTCGCTTTTTATGTCAAGCATCACAAGAAGGACTGCCCGACGGTTGTACCGACTGTGTGTCTCCGCCTGTTGAACCGCAGTCATCACCTCTGCGACTACATTTATAGTGGACCGTCCCTTTGTGAAACCGTGTTGCCTTGGAGAAAGGTCCCCAGCGGCATGGATAACGTCGGTGAGTCTTCCTTTATCAGTTTCTCAAGCACTTTCGCGGTCGTATCTAGCATGCATAACGGTCGGTATGCTGACGGTGACTCGGGATTTCCCTTCCCCTTGCTGATCAGCACAGATCTTGACGTCTTCCATTGCTCAGGGAAAACGCCTTCTCGCAAGCAGGCACTAAACGTACTGAGCAGCAAGTTAGGGCAAGAGTGAAAGACCAGTAGCAGTACCTTAGCTGATATACCGTCGGGTCCCGGCACCTTCTTCGCCTTCATGGAAAGAACTGCTAGTTCAAGCTCGCTCCTCGTCAAGAATGAACAGTCTGATGTTGTTACCCTGTGGGTGACTTCAACACTGACGGGATGTAAGGAAAAAAGAGCCCGTACTATCTTGTCCATCATGACCGCTTCAAGTACGCAAGATCAGCCGCCACGAGGTCCTGTTCACGTCTTTGATGAGGTTCTGCCAGCAACTGTACCTTAGAAATAAAGAGATGGCATAATAGTTTGAGTATTTAAAAGCGCTAAATTTCAGACTGAAATTTCAGACTAATTTTCGACTTGCGAACGTAATTGGAGGTTCGAAAAATCATAAGGACTGAAGATTTTTATAATGTTATACAAGAGATAACAAATTTCTTCTGTACACTATTCATATCCGAAGTTGAAGCTGACTAGAGAGGTGCCAAATGGCTCTGAATTACTATATCCAAATATTAGACGATCAAAGAGGAAGAAAACACACAAAAGATCCCAAAAAATTCCAATATAAAACACGACAGCCCAATTTTAATTTAAATATAGACTATAAACATTCAATAGGCCCTAAGTTGGTCTTAAGTAAAGTACCCATTTGAAGGACATGAATGTTTGTTTATGTTGTATGATTAAACTCACCCTTATAAATAAATAAAATCAAAGTAATTAGTACAATTAATGCAATTTTGGTTGATAAGCCAATGAGCAATATAAAAGCAAAAAAAATTTTTTTATGGTTACAATCTTATCCACACTCATTTGCACAAATTTAATGAATTAAATTTTTGCTAAAATTTTTCAGAAAATCTCTCGTTGGTACTCAATAATATTTGAACTGCGTTTTAAATCTATAAATATTCTATTTTTATTACTAAAGGAAGGAAGTACGTTAATATGTTATTCTGGAAAGTTTTGACCGCGAATTGTTGAAACGCAAAAAAGCAAACGATCAATGGATTTGACCATAATCTCTGAAATTCGAGAACAATGTGTTAATGAGAACGTGTGGAAGTTTTGCGAAAATGGTATCAATTACATGCTCGTAAAGGAATCGTTGCATGAAATAAAAATATTATTTCACCTTGACATTGATTAACCTTGCATATTAGCTTGGTTAATAGATCAGTCACACATTTGCATGTGAGGAATACGTAGTGTGAACGAATTTTGAAGTGCAATAATGAGAAGTCTTCCGCAATAAAAATATCCAAAAACTAATGGGAAAATTATTCATCAGAATTGGAATCATTGAAACGAAGCCTTTATTGTTTCCTATTATTAGACTGCTTATTGTTTAACTTTAAAACAATATAGTGAAATAGTTTTTCGGAGGTTCTGCAAGGTTATGTCCGTTTCCCGTTCTGCTTTTGGGATAAAAATTTATCGGTGAATGCTCCAAAGATGTTTTAAATGTCGCAAGATAGTTTTTCAATTTTACATATCGCGTATCAGAATACAAACGAATTCTAAGAAATAAAAAAGTGCCTTAGTTTATTGTTTCAGACTAATAATTCATTAGTTAACTTATAATTGAAAAAATAATGGCATCAGTCAAATAGAGCCACAATAAAAATTTAAGATGTAAAAGTCTACTTTTGAGCCAGCCCTTAAAGCGTATGCCTTTGACAGGGCTTATGTCCCAGACGACGATGTTTGAACTGGTTCCTGACGTCATAATGACATTAACCATCAGAAGAACAAGTTGATGAAATTGTTTAAATCGGAGCCGTGCCTAATGACAGGCTTGAATGTCTCCACTCGCATCCTTACACATAACACCATATGCCGGCCATATGGCGGGAGATTTTTTCTCCATAAGATCGCTGTACCGGACGAAAGTCTCATGTAAGCCTCTTCGATATTTTGGTTCTAATGCCCACATTTTGTTTTATCTTCTCCATTCAGGAACATTTCTAGCCACATTGCTGTCCATCGTCATGATCGACAATATCAACGAATCTTTTGGGAGATGGATAACAAGATAGTCGAGTTTTCGAAAAAAACCATTTATTTTCGCCGCATTCCCACTCCTAGGGGAGGAAATAGTACTCGAAAATTTTCTTTTTTCAAAAATCGACCATCACGGGCCACCGTTCCCACAATTTTCACCCTACAATAATTTTGTGGCCATCATGTACTCTCGTGCTTTATTTTATGTTAGTTGCCAGTGCAATGAATTGCATGGCCTATATGTTCTAAGGCTGTCCTACATGTCTGATAAGAAGAAATTTCTTATGTACTAACTTGTGGTTACTCGTATGCATGCCTGCAAAATCATGGTCGTTTAATATTATCACATGCCACCAATTCCTAAAAAAATTGTATGTTCCTGAAGTGTAATTGCGCGGGAGAAAATTTTGGCACGTCCGCATAGCGCGACAAAAAACTCACGACTGTCAGGGATTAGCATTAATCGTTTGTCATTAAGCCATTAATCATACAATTAAAATGAGATTCAAGTTCCCAGTATCCACGTCATAGAGGCAGAAGAAATAGAGTGGCCCTACGCTCTCATTTTTGTACAAAATCACCAAAAGTAACGCATATTAACACAAATCCACCACTATTTAATTAAAAATAATCAGAGGTAGTATAAATGAATGGTCGAATATATCGTCATCTGAATTGTAGTCACAAACATTACAATATTTGCTTGCTACAATCATACTTGCTATAATTGGGATTTTACTATCGAAATACTCATAAACAATATTTTGCCATTAAATCAATAAAATTATGAAAAATTCCATTACATTAACGCCCTCTTTTTATTAACATTAACGCCCATTAACGAACTTGTGCTGCACATGGACTCAGGATCGACTTACCTGTAATGTGAACTTCACAACAACATCATTTCACATCAAGTAAGTCCCGCCCATAATACACAATTTTTACAGGTGCTCGATTTCGGATTAAAATTGAATGAACCTGGGGAAATTGGTATCTAAAGCTAAATATCTAAGCACACAAAGCTAGTCAAATATGTTCAAATCTATAATTCCGTTGTTAATGTCATTAAAATGCTTATCCTTATGCTTAATGAAAATTAGAAATGCTCAATATAATCGTTTACGCATTTTCAATAAGCCCCAACTTATTAAAGTGCATCATTCAGCGACCGATTTGATAATATTTTCAACATGCAAGTGGTATGTGTGACCATTCCTTTACAAAATTTACTTTTCTAACTGTCATGTTGACTTCACTGTCAAATTTAAAATCGAAGGTAGCCGAACATATTGGAAAATGTAAATATTGTATTATTTTTAAATTTCATGAATGACAATGTTTTTGATTTCCTAAATATGTACTGTAATTGGTAAGTTAACTTTTATATGAAATTGTCGGTAGTAATATTGATAGATAATTTTCAATTTCACAAGGCAGATATATGCCCTCTAACAAAATACGTAAGCAATGTGCATTTTTCAGCTGCTATTAGTGGTTTATGAATGTAGTTTTTTGCAATTTTGTCTATGATTGGATAGTACATTGTGAATACTAAGACAATGTGCTTGTAATTGAGCGAAAAACTTTGAAATTTCGGTAGAATTTCGGATATCATCCTGCATGTGACACAAATGTCAGGAGCCGAGCATTTGAACAGCTGATGAGGGGAAATTAAGATAATTTTAAAACTTCGGACGCTCACTTACGCTCATGTACATGGAAAGGGCCTCTCTTTACTTTATACCTCTATGATTCACATGCTGTATACAGTCTACCGAAAGCACGAGGCGTAGACAATATTTTTGATGGAGCTCCATTGAAGAAGCGATTCAACAAGCTCAAGGGGTACAGGATCGTTTCATGGCGGGCGGGTTTTTATTGGGAAAGTGGCTCAGCAATGATTCGAAAGTATTAAGCTACATTAACGGAGACTTCAAAATAAAAAAATAAGAATCCATTCCTAGCAAAAACGACGTCATTCTTGTTCTTCGACTGTCCTGGAACTTATCACTTGATGTCTTTCTGTTGAAGCTAACTCCATGCCGTTGCCGTTTTAATAAAAAAAATGCCCAGTTTTTTGACCCTCTAGGACCTTTTTCTATAGCAATAGCATCAGCATCAATATTTTTCAAAGAGCTGTAGACTATAAAACTACAGTGGGATGAAGCCCTACCTATCGATCACCAACGAATTTAGGAGATTCTTCTTAAATCATTATTTGTGTTAGGAAGCATTCAAATCTGTCGAAAATTTGGAGTCCAAGAGGTATGTTGAGATTAATGGCTTGTGTAAATAAATTTTCGAAACTGATGTAATGCGGATTATTGCCAGCAAAGCAACCCTAGTATCAGGAGATGAAACGTTCTGGAGTAAACATCATGCGGGAAAGAGTATCTGTTTCAAAACGTTGGAGAAAAATTGGAGCAATCAATAAACAATGCCATTCGGTGCAGCGTTTTTCGATGGAATTTTGTGTCAAACTGGGTATGATTGGTATGGAAACGCTTAAAATTACGCAATAGGCCTACAAAGAAGAAGCTTTGTCATGTGCCACAGTTTAAATATATGGCATAAGTGGTTCAAAGTCACGTGTGAAAAGCTTGCCCATCGCGTCAAAAAATCGCGTCTTGTTTTGCGTCCAAAAAAAGGAAATTGAATTGTCTTAATGAGTTTGTGACTGTCAGCAATACGTTGGATTGGTCCATCGTTACAGGGATCAATTCCGTCTTGAGAAGAAACAAGACTGGGCGTGCCACCATCGCAATGTGACCTTTCACATCGGTATCGTTCCCAATGAAGTTTTGACCTGGTCCAATGCTGCCCCTGCCACCTTTTAGATCACAATAATGCTCCCGGTGTTTTCTTTTGTTCTCTTGAATTTGAAGAAACATAAAAATGTTTGCTTTCTACGATCATTCTTCTCTATTTAATATTCTATTAATGTTTTGTTTCTCTTCTAAGAACACGATTGCGCAACATGAGAGCCAGGGAATTGTTCGTGGCACGCTTCCTTTATTTGTGATTTTTCTTCCTGAGGATCTACTGTTAATACTCCGTATTGACCGTGTGGTTACGACGTGTGGATCTCTTGGTCACCTAAATATTCCAATAATTCAAAATACAATAAGTTTAGCACATACTGGTCTTCACCCCAACGACAATATCGTATTTTTGAAACATGATCGGGTCGTGGAGTATGAAACTTTGTTCACTTTTTTAAGTCCTTATGATAACACGATTTTATGTTCCTTACTCGATTTTTAAGCTGTCAACATTTGCACCCGATACAATTCTGTGGAGAATTTCCAACAGCTGTAGACAAGCATCCTTCTTCGTATTTTGGTTTTTAAAGACTTGATACTTGAATTTTTACAGCTCAGGCACTTGTTTAATGTTTCCGAACATTTCCTTCCAAAAAGGCATATTTCATATCGACATAATACACGTCTATTGACACACCGGAGCTACTCGTACAACCTCTTTCCGCATAAGAGTTGACTTATTTCACAAACACTCTAAATTTTCCCGCTACCAGTTAGTGCGAGCAAAGAACACGCATTAAATTATCATGCATTAAATATAAACACACGCAAAAAGATCACACATTGACTAACATACGACAGTTGGCTTAAAGGTTCTGAACAGTGTTGTTAACTTCACCACAGACGTTTCAACATGGTTGCCAGCATAGGGTTGCACCTGCCAAAAATCAACACAATTTGATGTCACACCAATCGTCGTACCAACCGTTTACTACTACCGCCAAGCCCAACAATATCCTCCAACATGGCGACTTGGAAACAAGGTTGACAACCAAGTTGGTCGTCTATGATTCCAATAATAGACTCTTCATCATTGTCAACTTCTGCATTACATTCAAGGACTTTTACTTCCAATGAGCCATTGGTAGGAGCATCAATGCTAACTTGGTTGCTTTCGGGACTAGTTGACAATTGAAGGGCTTCATGAATAAGAGATTGGTAATATAGGGTTTATGTTTTAGAGGAATAGAACTTTAAAATGAGTTAAACTTTTGAAAAAATGGGTTTTATCGGAAAGATAATTCTCAGCCATTTTTATTTGAATATAATTTTTGGGCATGTGAGCTTCATGAATGGCACGGAGGAAGTCAAAACGGAAGATCCTATTTTCGACTAATCTAACCAATAGTTGCAGCCGTATCTAATGTTGTCTTCCAAATTGTCGAGCATCTCGGGCTTGTCGACGTAGACGAGTGACTTGACGTGATCCTCATGAAAAGCTCAGCGGTGAAATATCACAAAATTCTGCAGGCTAGTTCACAGATCAAAAACGAGAAATTATGCGCTCATCACATGCTTCTTTCAAATAGTCAGAGGTTGGATGAGCTCATGGTATGTCACCTTTTCCTATTGAAACCAGAGGTCCCATGCATTACAGCGAGGCCATTGTTATTGAAAATTGTCTTACGAAATCCGGGATTTCCACCAATTTGTTCTTGGGTCCATACGCCGGATCTATGCAATGCTCAGTGGTAGTTCGGCTTCAATTCCCTGCACAAGTTTTCTATTGTTTTGTAAGCCCACAAATCAAGATTTTTCCGTGATATTTTCCAATTGTTAAGCACGATATGGAATTGACGCGTTTAGGTCTTCATCGATACTACGCTCCATAGCTCCTACAGGTTTCTTCATTACACACTGTACGACGTTTGAACGGATGTGTATTATTAGTAAGAGCAAACGTGGTGTGGTTAATTTAATTAATTGTCCTGATGGAGTTGTATTTTGGCCATATCTATCGACGGAGAGCACGATGAGTTGCTCGAATAGAACCATTTTTTTCGAAATAAATTTGCACAATCTGCAGACGATGCTCTGTTGTCAGCATATTCAAAAAAAAAATTGTGAGTGATACTTACCATAAAATATATGACAGCTGCCACACAAGACGTCGCATTAAAGAGCGTTGCCGACTTGAAGTTCCAAAAAAGTGCCTCCAAAATACATCCTATGCTTCCTGTTTTGAAGTCTACTATTATCTCAGACCACAAACTTTCCTTGAGTCCTTTGAGATTGGCGTCGTTTGTCTTTCACGCCTGGAATTTTGTTGTTTGCTAAAAAGCAACTCTCCCCAACATGATGAATAAAAAGACAATAGAACGCCGAAGGAATCTTCCCCGACGAACCATACTGGAGGCTTTTTAATGTCACAATATGCAATTTTCGCGTGCAACATGTTAAGCAATACAAATGTTTTAACGTCTTTAAACAATTATTCGCCTTCTGCCTTGCTGAAACCATGTTTGTGACAGGCAATCTGATTTAAAAGACTATAGAACCATGACGTTTCCTTTTTTTTCTAGTTTAGACGTTAGCTAACACATATGTGCAATGCGGATGCTTTCAATCTTGCTGAAAACGTACAAAAGGAACTGACAAGAAATGGTCAATCATGCCGCTTGTCATGAGATATCAATCTTCATCTTTAGTGTGTGGATTCCTAAGAACAATTGTTAAACGGTCTATTTCCCATCACACATGTTGCGCCTCGCACAACGCGAACTTGATAGAGTTGACCAAGTTGAAATCCCACGGTGATCATTTTGAGCGTGAGTTCACGTAAGTACGAGGAAAACTCCAAGATCTTTACTTTTCATTTGAAACAGCAACCTAAGCGCAACTTGTATCTCATCTGATTATCTTTTAATTCGCTACACACATCCACAGATATACATTTTGTAACGTTGAAATTTGCAAGAGTTTATCAATGTCTCATCAATTTCACTATCGATCGTGCGAATGCGGAAAATGAAAGTTTCCATTTTCACGCTTGAAAAATCCTTTACTCTTCTCCGAACCGTAATTGTCAGTAATGAAACTTTTAAGTAAATATAAAATTCAGAGAAATTGATATAAGTTCAATGGAACGCGATTCGGTGATATATAAAGTGGATTGGGGATTTTTTTTCAAACCATACAAATTGATTGCAGCATGCATGCCGGTAATTAATGGCGAATCGAAAATATATTCAACCCACAAAAAAAAAAATTACAATTTACAAGTTCGTAAACCGAATCGATCAACTGATTAATGAATTTACGTGAGGATTATTGTCGGATTCGATCAGTACGATCGGTATGTTAAATTTCTGTTTCTTCAATCTTCAGTTGTTAATTTCTTGGCAGCGGCGCCACCGTTTTTATGCAATTAACACTACCAGTTGCTTCTTTAATGAGTCCGGAACTTGCAATTATACGGTACCGTAGGAAAGTGCAATTGCATAATGGTCTTTTATTTTGATATCAGTAGATATTGATATACACATTACGGTTTATGCACATCAGAAGGAACGGAACCATATCAGCTCATGCATGTGCATATGTGAAATCTAATCGTTGAATATATGGAATCAAAAAAATTGTATTATTGTTGGTTTAGGATCTAAAGAGAAAGAAGAACAAAAGATGAAAACGAGATGCGAGATAAAAATTAAAAGTTTAGCAGGACACACATGTGTTTGATGTACGCTCGCATTTACAGCGATTTGGGTGGCTAACTTCATACACGGTAATATCAAAGTTTTTCCTCCCCATTGTGGCTTTAGAGTATCTCAGAAGCTCTGCCCTCCTGTACATGGCTACTGCAACAGGCTGGGTCTAACGACTACATCCTCCGCTAGCGAGTTCTCTCCAAACATTTCCAGCAATCGAGTCTCACCAGCGCTTCCTGAGTTTCGACACTGCGTAGAGGGGCGTTCCTGAACCTTACCTGGGAAAACCTGGCTAGATCTTGGACTAATACATGCTAGAGCCCTCTAACTTGACACAAGTCCATACAGCTCGTCGTTTAATCTTATTCGTCGTCAACCTTCTTCAAAGTTTAGTCCTAGAATGTGCCTGTAGACCCATTTTTCAAATCCATTTATTTTTGACAGATTTTTGCTACAGCGTAGAAATCTCCCAACCGTAGCATAATACAGGCATTGTCGGCCTACAGGCCAACTTCGTGCTTTTGAATCTTTGTTCACCAGTAGGTGCAGCTGGCCATAAGAGCTAGGAAATCAGAGAAACACACTGCTGATCTATTTTCAAGCTATTTTCTTATATGAACGTCAGCTAATTCATTGTCGTCTGGAAGAAGTTTCAAGGAAAGGCAAATCAAATCGTCAACATTTTCTACTCTTTCTCCATTTAATTGAATTAGCACGTTTTTTTGTCATTCCTTATTCTTTTTGCAATGCACATCGTTTTGGTAACGGTAATTTGTAGTCCTACCTGTTTCACTTCTTAGTAGCTTTAAAGGCTCATGATAGAATGTCAATGTCATTTGTGAAGTCAACAATTTAGTTCGATTTATAGAGCGGTGCTGCACTTGCATAAATAAGAAGTTACCTTATCACGTCTTCTTCAGCTAGACTAAACAGTAGGGAGGCCAGCTCATCACCTTTCTTCAGTCCAACGTTTCTATCAAAAGTATCAATCAGGATGTGCTTTGTTCGAACGTGTGATGTCGTCGATTTTTTTCCGTTAGATGGGCTAGTTTTGCTGGAATGTCAAAGTTCACAAGAGAAATTGTTTCAAGTTTATTGAAATTTAGTGGAAAGCATTTCTTCAGGATATTCTTTACTACGACTATGAACAATTGATCGCCGGTCGGTCTTCTAGCTCTGAAATTCCCCTAATATTTTCTCAAAATTATTTTCAGCTAGAATCGCAATTACATTCTCACTTTCAAAATACCCTTGCTAAACTAAGGACATTCAGTAAAGGTTTTTGACCATCTAATTTGAAGTGAAGGTTTCACCGTCTTAAAAAAATTTGTCGTGACCGGAACAAATAATATATAATCCGAAGGTGCCAGATCTGGAGAATATGGTGGGAGTGGCATTATTTCCGATTCAAGCTGTGAAAGCTTTTAGCGAGGGACCAAACTTGTATGATGTCTCACATTATCTGGGTGGAAACTACACCCCTTTCAGTTGATTAATCCTGGCCTGCATCATTCAGTTCAATCCTGGAGTGCATCATTCAATCCTGGAGTGCATCATTCAGTTTATCCAGCTGATGACAGTAGACATCCAGATTAATTGTAGTGTTATCCGGCAAAAGCTCAGAAAAATGATTCCTTTAAAATCCCAACAGATAGACAGCATCACCTGTTTTAATGGATATCGGCTTCGGAAATGCTTTGAGCCGGTCCACCTTTTTTGTGTCATGATCACTTGCGTTTGACGTTGTTGTATACAACACATTTTTCGTCCCCAGTAATGATGCGCTTCAAAAATAGATCGTTTCCATGACATTTCAGAAGCATCACAGGCGTCAACGAGCCGACACAAATCTCTTGATGAGAATACGCGGAACCCATATATTAAGCTTCGAGGTTAAACTGAAGCCTTTTAAGTGGTTATAAAAAGTTGGATTTGATAAACTTAACCTATCACCGATCTCACGTGTTGATATTCGCCGGTTTGCATCAACTAATGCCTTAATCGTGTCTTTATCAGCTTCAACTGGCTTTCCAGAACGTTGTGCATTTTCGACATCAAAATTGCCGGATCGAAATCTTGTAAACCAGTTCTGTCCCTGGCGTACTGTCAACTGATCTTCTCCATACATCGGTTAATTTCTTTCTGACTTGAACAGTATTTTTACCTTTTGTATAGGAAAAGAGCAAAATATGACGAAAATGCTGTTTATTGCTCTCCATATTTAAAAGGGCACCAACCAATAACTACTGCGTACAATCATTGGACTTTTTCACATACAAACCTTGCTTTATCAGCTCTCAAAACATACAATGATTATCCGGCTTAAGTGTGTAGTTGGGTGCAAAAAATAAAATTAAATTTTCTGTTGGGAAAACAACGAAATTACTTTCCGAACAACCCAATAGTTAGCTCATCTGATCTTAATCCTGTTTTCATTCACAATTTTTTTCTTCCACAACTATTTCTTATTTTTTACGTTAAACAGTTTTCGTTCTTTCGCTCATAAGTATAGCATTCCATACTCGTTACAGGGTGTCTTTAATTTTCTTTTCTGATACTACTCTCCTCGCTCTTTAGTAATGCCTTTCTTGGGTTGGTGTCCTTTCATGGGCTTATTTTCATTAACAATTTTTCGCTCTTCCACCTAATTATATTATTCGATACTCGTTGCAGGACTTAAAAGATTTCTCTCTCTATTCTGTCATTTTTCCCAATTCTTTCGTTAAAAGCCCGGTTTTTACTATGTATCACATCCAATGATTTCGTTACATAAGCGGGACGATATACTACTAGTTATATTAGCTTTACCTTTTGTGTGACTCTTTTTATCATCGCTTTTCATCTTTTCCCCCACTTTTTGATGTAAATCAAAATAAGTCAAATTGATTTTGAGAGTCACCGAGAGCTTTTGAGCAATTGACGTGATTTAGATAGTAGCCTTACCACTAACAAGCATTAACAGTTCGAACTATAACCATTCAAAAGAGATCACTGAAACTTATTTAAAAGACTAACAGCCCAGAGGGGAAACAAAAAAAGGAAAAACGAATACCCTGTTAAACAAATAAGACGAGCTTTGCACGATTGAGAGCTTGGAAATTAAACGATGTAGATGAGTCGAGAGTTTGCGATAGCTCATTTTCTAAAATTAAACGACGTAGATGAATCGGGAAATGGATGAGATGGCAAAGTTTATAACCATAAACTTATTTGACAATAATTTTCCCAGTATTATAGTTATCGTGACGGAAAAAAATTTAAAAGAATATTGCACAACTCTCCGAGCGTTCGTCTGCTTGTCCTATCTACAACAAATTTTGCAAACTAATACCATGTCGTAAACAAAAAATCGCGCTGACAGTCACTGACAGGGCACCACAAAGAAAGAGATATGAGTACATTTTGTAGAAGATAGAGTGAGCTTTACATGATAGCGAGCTTAAAAATTAAACGATATTGGTGAATAGAGGGATCGCTGTGGCTAGTTTTCTGAGTGAGAGTAAGTTTTTCGATGTAAGACTATATGCTTTTCATAGTTAATAAATACAAAAATTAAAAGAGTGTTAATGCGTGATTCTCATGTTAATCCTTTGTCCCTATCTCCCACCTCCACCAAGTTTTACTAACGAATACCAAGGCATCTGGCAAATTAGCGTCGAGTACCGCTTGTTAGTAGTTACGATCAGGTTTTGAGGGGTTTTATCTAGCCTTTTGACGACTGACTTCATTTGGAGCTTCTCTGTAGTGAACTTTTGTGAAGAGCTGATTATTATACAATAACATTATTGTGTTATACTAATACTTTACAGAAACAACATTGAACGAGTAATCAGAAGGAACGTACGTGGCCAATTCGATTGAAGTAACCATTTAGTGATGCCCAGATCCTATTTTGGAAGCGTCTGTATGAGAAAAATAGGTTGAGTTTATAGCTATGTTCTTACCGCGGGTAGAGCCAGTTAAGCGTTGATTTTTATCATTGGTTTCATCACGAAGGTAAGCCTTTCGCTGATGTAGCACTTGATTGTCTTAGCAGTGAAATCACACACATATAATCCGTGTAAGCAGTAAATCAGGAGTTCTTTCTTTTCAGTATTGAAGGACTCGTTGATTTGTTGGTTTATTTTCTTCCGGTGAACTGTTAAAACCAATTGGCCCCTTAAACAGCACAGCTAAATTCAGCACTAACACTCTCGGGGAACTTGTCTCAGACAAAGATAGCAACACCATATGTGGATGTATACTTTTATTACGACTTGATGTCAATGGTTCAAGAGGGCTTATCTTGTTTTGTTCGCAGGATTCGGAGAATATTTAGCAGTCCATGAAGACTCCTTATTTCAACCGAATACTGTTAGATCGTGAGTTTGTTCGAAGCATTGGTGTTGTATGCATTGAGTGTACAAACGTTTTTTTGGACTTTTGCCTGGATTTTTTTTTTGTGAATTATAAAATATAAATCCTTGATCCCATTTGGGTACCATTAGCATTCTGGCTAATAGTACCTAATGGCTTATGGTATAGCATTTTTTCATTCACAGTTGCATTTTCATTTAACCACTGATCCGCACTGATCCTTCTGATACTGATACTGATCTTTCCTGTCTCATGGAAGCTGATAAAGTGCATATTAGGGAGTGTTAACTATACGTTCTTAATCTTAGACACAGAAAGAGCATGTCAATAGTGACTTCAGCGCTTTCGTAATGGAAAACCACAGTTTGAAAATCAGTGACGATCAGCACGGGGCAAGGAGGTGAACTGACAGGGAAGTGTAAATATGATGCATTGGAAGCCATACAAGGAGCTAGTATCGCAGAATCGCAGTATTATCGCCGGGGATCTAGGTCGGGGATCTATGATCCAAATACGCGAGGATATGTGATACTCTACTGAAGTACCCCACGTACTTTCGCCAAGAAACAGGGATGACAGAAATACCTTCTGTGCTTCCCATCTAGCACCTCAAATTAATGAAGTATTTTTTGACGAAGGGTTACTGGAGAAGAAATGTGGGTCTCACAGAATAATGTAAAAAGGTGCCGGACAGTTTCAGAATCAACAGCATCCGCTTTAAACCAGGCTTGAATCCACGGATTGTCTTATTGTGTGTTTGGTGCAGTTCTTGTGTCATTTATGGGAAGTTTCTGCAAGGAAATCAAACGTGAAATGCAGACTTGTCTTGTCAACGATTTTATGGGCTTCGGCCAGTAATGCGCAATATGCGTCTTGCATAAGTCAATCGTCCCGGAGTCATCACAACTATAACAAGACGAGACCGTACACAGCTGGAGTTACCCAGCGAAAATTGGAGGAGATTGGCTGGGATACTTTAACCCCAATCTGCGTTTTCTCCCGATCTTTCTCGAATCGATTTTTACTTATTTCTGTCTCTGTGCAACTTCCTGTAAGGAAGAAAATACAACACTGAAGAAGACCTTCGTTATGGACCCGCAGTCTTTTTCTTGATCCAATCTTTTTACCAGGTACCATTGCAAACTCAAATCAGTTTTTATTGTAAAAGGATGAGTAATAAGTCAATCGTCCTGTCTCCATTTGGTTGTATTATTGCTGAGTTTCCGCTATCATACGTGAACACCACGCGGAAATCAAGTACCGCTAATAGTATAAAATATCGATGGTATATGTACTGAAGCCATTGCACTTTGTAAAAAACATCCTTAACAAGACACCCTAAACAAGATGGAAGAACTCCACAATATCGATGATTAAAAAATCGTATTGAAAGGTGCTGTAAGGTTCACACTGTCTACTACTGGTAAGGACTGCTGTAATTCATATAGGATACCGAAACTGACAAACTTTATATAAATTAAAAACATAGAAATGTTTTCAAAAATTTTTTAAAAAAATTATTTATTAATATTTTATTCCACAAAACCAATTTCAAGATTTTTCTTGACAGATTACTTTGTTTAATTAAAGACAAAGGCAATTACGCTAATGTCTAAATTGCCTTAAGATAATGCCTATGTCACTGATCTCAAATTTAATAATGGACGTTATCACCTTCGGCTCTAATGACTTTTTGAAGTCAGTGTGGAAGACCCTCTATGACATCCTGAATGTCCGACTGTGGGATATTGTACCACTCCACTTCCACAGGAGATTTTAAGTTCTCCTGGAAAAGTAGGTACGGGCACTCTAACCCGAACACGTCTTTTAAGATTGTCCTAAATATGCTCGATGGAATGTAGCTCAGGACTACGCGCTGGAAACGACAAAGTTGGTACGCCTTCTTGATTAAGGTATTGTGTGACAGATCTTGTAACATGGCAACGCACATTATCATTGCAATAACCTAGAATTGAAGAAATGGAGAACTTCTGCCACGTATTTTTCAGCATTGACGCTGTCCCTGTCATAGATGACAAAATCTGTACGGGTCTCGGAAGAGAAACCTCTCCAAATCATTATTGATCCAGCCTGATAACCCACTATTTCGGCTGAAGTGCAGGGAGCTAACTTCTGATTTTTACTTGTGTAGACACAAAAATGTCCAACTGAACCACTTCAGGCTCTATTCTGCTCTAATCTGAAAACAGTACGTGTTCCTACTGCTCCATAGTCCATTAACAATATTCTCACCCAAAAAAAATCTAGATCTAAGGATTCTGAGGATTTTAGAATATAACAATCCTGCGATAATTCGTTTAACTATTTGTTTTAATTTAAAACAAGACTTTTATTGTTTGCGATCAGGATCAGACTGACTAAAACTTATCATCTAATGATACATATTTCTTACAACAAATGTAGAATAACTGTAGAAAATAGCTTTGGTTCTTTTTTATTGTTTCGTTGAAATTCCTAGTTTTAATAGAAGTTTCTATTGTTTCTAGAAATTTCTATTCTAAAGTATTCACACTCCTTAGGATAGCAACATAAAGGCCATAATGAAAATGATTGGGAAAAGGTTATTTTATGATTTATTCCATAAACTCCTTAAATCACGTTCTGGAAGTCTTTTTTTAATCGTACGTTTACTTGCACTAACATTTCTAACCTCAAAGGGACGTGCACGAACTTCATTAGCTATGCCGAAGCGATTTAACAATACGTTGCTGACAATAACTCGGTCGTGTCGGATTGAAGTGCCACAATTGCTGCCTTGACCTGGTGTCCGGGTGTAAAAGTCAGTCTCCTGAACGTGTCTAATGGCATCCGGTACTGTGGTTCGAGGTTCGCCGAGCATTCGACTGATGTGACGTTGACTGTTTCCTACATCAGCTAAAGTGACAGTTCTTGCTGTTACAATTGCATATAGCGGCATATTTATGATTCAAACATTATGAATAATCTTGAAACCATAAATAAAACTAGAATTTGGTTAAGTTTCAATTTGTTTAATGTAATTTGTTTGCACTTTGTCCAAAGGCAACTAAAAATGTTATCTCGATATCGTCACGGTAATGATGTCAAACAACAACTTATTCTAACAAAAGCTACTGCGAAACAAATTTGAGAGCCAATTCTAGAGTCGAACTGTTTATTTTTCTTCCTATGCATCGACTCCATACAAAACAGACAGGGTGACAAAAAGTATAAGCAGGCGTTTGATTGTGCCTGTGAGTGTATAACGATCACTTTTTTGCATGATTGGTTCAGGCATGCGTGCCTATAGGCTGAAAGTTGTTACAAGTGGCATATGGAGAAATTATATGTTACCTATGAATTGGTCATCAATAGGAACGACAGATAGAGGCAATAGAGCTACCCTATGTTAATTTTCAAGATCTCACTGAGAGCTGGTGAAAAGCACTTGGAATGCCTGGCACTAGTGATCTGAACAAAGTTTCTATATATGGGGCAAGGCGAATCCTAAAAATGGTAAGGGTTACATTGGAGATAAGCTGTAAAGTCTTTGTCGCAATGATTGCCCAAATTCTTGACGCGAAGGTGTAGTAGAGTTGTAGTTGACCACATGAGTCTATTTGAGCCACAAGATTCTAGAAATCTTACCCAGTTTGTGAAACATACCTGACCACGCTTCGTATAATTAGGCAGTATTTACACCAACTGGATAGGGTGGTTTTACGTTAGTTGATTGTGAAGAAACCGTTTTTGCTTAGTAGTACTGAAGTTTATGTACCAATTAAATACTAAGTGGTCCTTGCTGCTCGACATGTATCAATCTTCTTTCGCTTATTGTAGAGTGTTCCACTGAAATTACCGAACAAGCTCTTTAGTATATGAAATGTGTTTGTATGTATTGTATCCTGTAAGCTGAAATTTCGCAATCGTAAATTATGCAAGGTATTCGGATAGGCATTCTCCAGTGAAAACGTATACACTGCTAAATAGTCCCTTGGCAGGAATCACACGGCTCTAGCACAAGTTAAATTATTTCTCGCAATTTTCATAGCCTCCTAGTTCCATTGGATATGCCTTCTAATATCAGTTTCCAGCATTTTATTAAGTCTTATGTGAATCGCGTGACGACTTAACGACCACTTGGAAACACGACATCGTTATCGTCCAAGATACATTCCAGCAGCAGCCGCGGCAACAGACATCGCGAAACCATTAAACACTCATATCTGTCTTCAACGTATCTTTCTGATTTTAGATAATATCCACAAGATATTTGGTTGAATAACATTTTTCTGCTACCAAAAACCCACTCAGCACTATTGCAAAGGTTGACCACAAATACGTCACCGAATCAATTCAATTACGTAATAAAAAAATTACTGGATATTTATTTTCTTTGGACAGTACCATTTCACATTTTCACAAACAATCTCACAAAGCCCAAGCCAAAGAATGCAACGCGGTAAGTCGACGAAAGATACTTTTCTTTTCTTTTGGCCATATGAAGTATCTTTTAATAATATACTATTTTAATTTTTTTTTGCTTCTGCTGCTTTGAAAGACATTCAACATTGCTGCGTTTACCTTAGAGGAATGGTCATAGGGAAATGTGAAATGCAAAGACCAATTGGACTACATTGTCACTGGTTAATAAATTGATTCCATTTCGGAGCCGTGCAGGTGTGGTAAATGGGAGTGATGTTTTGAATATCTTTTTTGTTATGAATCGAGGGTCTGGGCAAAGTAAATGTTTTGAATAGTCAAATAATAAATTTGCATTTCAAATTGTTTTGCATGATATAACTACATTTTTTAGGCGGAGAGATTTTCCGATTGGTAGCATTACGTTTTTATTTATGACCCAAACGATTACCGTGGACAAATTGGAGTAGATATCGAAGAAATCAGAGGAATCCGATTAAGGGCTAAAATTATGCTTTTATAATAATCTGATGTTTATACATATGCATTTATGCATACGCGTCGTTTTTACTGGGGAAAATCGAAATTTATTTTCTCATTATGGAAATCAGCATATTCGAAATAAATTTTCTGTAAAAAATTTGGAATTCCATAAGTAAGTTAAGTTTCTTTAGAGTTAGTTAAGTTTCGTTATTCTTATCAATGATGTCAAAAGGAAGTGAATGTGAATGATTGTAATGTTTGCGATCTTATTTGGACTTAAATTCAGGGTCAGGGAAACAATCCCGCCCTGAAGACATACTATACAGGAAACCAACTACAGCGGACCATATTTTAAATGATCCTCATCATACAATCTAACATAAACATCCAACTTATTCCAAAAATATACCCAATTTCCACTTTTAAAATTTTATTTTAAAATAAACCGAACCGATCGCTGGAACAAACATCTTAGAAGCCTTGATTACAACGCCCGAAAAGTCTGGAAGTCCCTTTCATGCCCTCTCAAAAACGCGCGTTGTATCCAAATTGATTTTTGTTAAGAGCAAACAGAGTTTCATTGCAAAGTAAAATTTTAAGAATTAAAAATTAAAATTACATTGAAAACCACGTTTATTTTCAGATTGGCTTAAGGATGAGTACTCAACAAAGCAATAAATACTACGTGTCTCTAAAGGAATTAGACAAAAGCGTCGCTAAACATCGCGACAACTGATATATAAAAGGCTTTATTAGCATTTAACTCGACAAGTTACTTCATTCGCTCAAAAAATGTAGTACCTCAATGAAGTTTATATAAAACATATCAAGATAAATTTTCAAGGGTCAAGACCGTCCTAGAATAATGTCCCTGCTGGTATTCCACAAGGTTCGTTTCATATTCCCACACTTTTCAAATCAATCACACACCAAAACTGCTAACAAGCAGCATATTTGGACGACACTAGGTCAAAACTTCTGGTAACGATTCTTACCTGATCGTCACAAAGTTAGAGGTAAAACCGGGGAAAAACTAACAGTACTTTTACAGGTGGTGAGTTAAATTTAACCTAAAGAAATCCATGGCAATATTCTCGAGCAGAAAAGGAAAGTCCAGTTTGCTGCTAGCAGACTCGTAAGCTTCCTATTCCACAATATTATTTTGCATAAAGGTCTGACCTTTTGATATCTGGAACTCGATCAACAGATGATCTTTCGAACCTAATCGAGAACATTATTGCGAAGCTATTCAAGTCTGTCTGGTCTTTGAACCGACAACTCAATTTTTAAATTTCCCATGGATCTTTGATATCGAATTCAAACCAATAGAAATAATAATGCAGCCTTCTATCTTCTAGCCTACGGCTGGATGTAGAATGTACTAAATACCCTAAAGTGAATCCTCAGATTACCCAGAACGACTAAATAAAAATGGCTCTAAACAAACCCTGCCCCTTCTATTTTTGAGAGATTCATTAAAAAAGGTAATTTATTGGGTGGTTGCATTGAAATTGTCGGTTTTGGACAAAGTAAAATGTGTAAATTTTTTCAAAAAAGGTAATATATTTAATCTATGGCATCTTTGACTCGTTACCAACGTGATGGTAAACAATATATTCCTGTTTGATAAAAGTCTGTCTCACCCCCGGTTGTCATCCCGGTTGATGAATTGTTGTCCTGGCATGAAGTTATCCATCGCCCGGAAAAGGTTAAAATCTGGTGAAAAATATGGTGGATGTGGTAAAGTTTCCCTGCCATTTTACTTCATGGTGTACCTGTTGAATGCCGCTGTATGTGGTCGTGCGTTATCCTGGAGGAATAAGACTCCCCTCCTATTCCCGAGCGCTTCATGCGTACGTCGCAATTCCTGATGAACTTCTCTTAATTACTGACTGTTCCTTCAGCTGTAATGCTTTGGCCAGGTTCAAACAGTTGATACCACACGATGCCTGTGTGATGCCATCATACACACGACAAGGTATTCCGGTGATGAAGGCTTGGCCTTGGGATAGTTCCAGGAGGGTCGTCTGGCGATAACCTTGATACGTGTGTCGGCTATTGTTATACATAATCAATTTTTCATCGCACGTAATCACTCGATTCAAAATCAGCTCCAGTTCGTTGCATAACAGCAGCGAATTACAGATCGCTATACGCTGCCTTATATTGTTGCGGATAAGTTGATGAGGAACCCACTAATCAAGCCTTCGTTTCCTTTCCAAACGTCGAAGATGGTGACTAATGGTGGTTTTGTCAACGTCAAATTTGACACTTAATTCGTGCAAAGTTTGGCGGGGATTGTCCTCTATGTCTGCAGGAAGCTCCGCGTCATTTATCCGAAAAGCCGCTCCAGGATAATCTTCGTCTTCAAGGATGTCATCCCCGGTGCGAAATCGGGCAAACCATCTTTGAGCTGTACGTTCTAACACAATATCGGGCAGCCGATGCTACATTTGTCCGTAATTTGAACTCGTAGTATAGAGCACACCTTACTTTTACAGTTTCACTGACCATCTTTACATTTCAATATTTTCCAAAAGACTTAATACATTTGATTCACATTCGACCTTTTATAATGGCCACCGACATACCTTTTCAGGTAGGTATACGGATCCGGGGAGAATGACCTGATGTTCTCGAATAAAGAGGTATACAGATGAGTCATCCCTAAACCAACACTTTCAATACCACCACCCAATAATAGTTATAATCAAATTTTCTGATCTCGCAGACCCAATTTTCTGAAATTATATAAAGATTATCGCTCGAAATTGTCTTCCCACTATAATCAATAGCATCTAAAAAAAAAAATAACGAAATCCCCAATAAATTCAGCGAGAAATCAACCCCTAAAAACTGTAAAATAAAAGTATACTTATATAGAAAAACTCAGCATATTTGCAGACAGTCCATCATCCCATCCAGCAAAAGCCAACGACCCATGAAGTTTGTGGTTGCTACGTGCTTCAACACTGCTGCATGATTCCGCGAAGGCTACGAAAAGCTTTTCTGCATTAGACTCTGGAAGTCAAGAACGCTTACACAGAATTGTTCTTTGTTCTTTCTTGAATTTGAAGGCCCAGTAGTTTGGCGTCATCTAGACCCAAAAAATTGTGTCCTATGGCCATCAGAGTTCTTTTTCAGCATTTTTGCTCCTTTATATGAGTTGCTTTGTTCTTATGGTTGATCCTGCAATCATTCAATCAACTTCTTTTTGATTTTTCCTAGGTGCGCTCAAATTGGATTCCCGCTTGCTACGTTTCGACCGTCTGAGTCAGCTTTTTATTGCTAGTTATCCCACTACTGCGTTTTCCTCAACATCTTGTCTTTAGGAACAAATGTAAGTTTCATGTTCCTGCGATCAGCTGAAGTTTTAGGTACTTGCCCTTAGTTCTATAATAGCATTAAGGACCTTCTATAATAGCATAGGTTCTATAATAGCATTAAGGTACTTGTCCTTATTTCTATAATAGCATTAAGGTCCTTCAATGGGAGTCACGTGCCTGCAAACTCACATCGCTAGTTTACAACTTAATATCGTTTTCCGGGAGGGGGATAAATTAGTGGCTAAAACGACTCATGATTATTTGTGGAGCTGCTACCATTGCTAAACTTTCTGGCCGGAAAATCGTGGTTTTCCTCTAGAGCTTGTAGCTTCGGTTGAGTTTTGGATGGTTAAGGAGTAAATTTCAGCTCCAGCGCCCTCATTTATGCTAGAACTGTCTACGTAAATTATGATTTCACTATCTGAGTTGAATCTTTTTTTTTCACTATCTTTTCTAGTTCCTTCATCAAATTATACTTGTTGAATGCCAACTGTGGTACTATTACTCCAAAAGTACCCTTCATAGACTGGTTTGAACCGGTGTTCCCATGTTTGACAGGTCTCCATATTCAGTCCTCCCAGGTCACGCAGGTCATTTCCCATGAATATCGTGTGCGGAGATCGACGAAAGGATCTGTTTTAGTGGCTCTAGTAGTAGTTAGTAGTTCCCCTAGGATCTGTCCTCCTGGATCTCATCCGATTCCAGTCAGATGATTGAAGGTCTTCTATTGGACCTAGTTGGTTTTTGGTATCTGGGACTATTACTCTGTTACCCTTTTACAGTGCCTTATTCACTGTGGTCCCGACGCAACTGTTTGGGAGGCGTTGTGCTTTCGACTTGAAATGTTAGCGAGACAGCTCCCTTAGGACAAACAACCACTTCCTCTGATTTTCCTGGGCCGGTTGACACATTTTCCTGACCCTAGCGTTCGTTGAGCTTCTCCTTTTCTGGCTACTCGTCGCGCCTTCACCTTCTTCATGCCTTTCTATTATGTATTTTAGCTTTATTGTTGCTGTTTTCCACAAATCAAATGCATGCTGGGATTCCATAGTGTGAATTTCTGGAAAATCTGATTTAAAAAAAGGAATATATGGAAATATGTCGACGCAAGACTTTCGTTCTTCTTACAAATGATCAGCCCTAGTTGCCGATGATTATATACAAGAATGTTAACTGTTCAGCTTCGTTGTATAATCTCTGGGTTTGTTTCGTTTCACCTTGTAGTACGGCAGTCTAGAACTAAAGACATTCGATCCATCGTTCCCGAGTCAGTATGTCGAGCGTCGTCGTAAGAGAAAGTTCCTTTTGTGTGAGTTTTTTAAGTAACAGGTGTTTTGTGTGCTCGTCATTTCTGCAATGACTGATTCTTGTGAACAGCGCGCGTCCCTCAAATTTGGATTCATGAAAATCTTTGAATCTCCTGAAAAGATGGCAGAGAAATTCTTGGAATGTTAAAAATCACAGGTGGCAAATCATTGTGCTACTGTTACGACCCTGAAACAAAGTAACAAATAAGCGAGTAGAAGGCTTCAAATTGGCCATAAGAACTAATTAAGCCAGTATACCGTGATACTTCGGTAGTGTTTATCGTTTTACACTTCCCTGTCGTCTCACGTGATGCCATGTAATGTCGGCCCTGTACATCATTTTATTTTTCTAGATGCTAATCTATATTGTTATTCCATATCGATGTGTGCATTAGAGTGCGTGTAAATAGAGGAACGCTCGTCAAGGATTTGAAAGTTGCATTTATGCTATGATACAACAGTTGAGCTTAAGACGAGTTAGAAACGGGCTAGAAATAATTTTATGAAGCATAGTACAGCTAGGTGGGCTAATACTCTGACATCGGAAACACAATTTCAAATATCACTCTAGCCAGCAGGACACAAACTCAGCATTGGTGTCAAGGAATATGAGCGCTATAATTTCTACTCCATATGGAGTTCGTTATTGCTATGTATAATAGTGAGAGAAGTGAATTATCCCTCGAGAGTTAAGATGTTTCGCTGCGCATTTTGAGGTCAGCAGTTTTATTTAATCCTGGCTGGATTTATCACCAACACGCTTCAATTTCAATTATGAGAACTTTCCAGAAAATATTTGATTCTCAGTATTGAAAATTCAAAGGAACTCTTTTGCACATTAATCATCCCCTACCTGCAACTATATAACGCACCCATAGAATCATACAATAATGGCCTATAACGAATAATTATTCATTAATAATAATAATTGTATATAAGAATTTCATTACTGGAGAAACATTTTGGCCAGGATTGCTATTTGTGATATTTCTAAGAGCTAGTCGTTCCAAATCCCAAGAAATTATGAAGTCGCTACAAACCTGGACATTTTTCACATCAACGTACCGAAAATTTCTCAGGGAAATACTACTAAGCGTCATCGTGTTTGTCATCAAAATCTACGAAAATTTAGTTCCTATATACATAATTTACTCTTCAGATTGTGGATAAAGATATTTTCCAGTCCCTGCCATATTTATTTTAAGATATTCAAATCATAGATGGGAATCTTCTCGAAAAAAAATTCGTATAAATTTAAAGCATACTTAAGCAAACCTTACTGGAAATTTAAATAATTTCATCGTACCACACCGATAGGAATTAGGCATTTATTTGAGGTTAATGCATGTGAGAGCATGTTCTGCGAGTTTCCTCATTTGCGTAAGTTTTAACCATAAAAACCGATAGGTGTTAATATGATATAAATGTGCATATATGATTGCAGCTTAAACTAAAAAAAAACCTAAAGATTGAGCAATACCTTACGTTTGTACCTAATGGACACATTTTCTCTTTGTTTTGAATCGTCGTTTAACAGTTTGTGATCTTATGAATATGCATCATGTGTTGGGAAATTAGATATGTATCTAATTTAAATATATTTTATCAGCACTTCAAGCCAAGCTATGTATTCAAGTATGTTCCGATTTATTCTCGTTGGTATTATATCATGTAAGCGCCACATATATCAAATGTCTGGCGAGAAGTCCGATCGTGATTACCAAAACAAAAAGTTGTTAGATTTTAAATATTACATATGTGTTTGGTGAACGATTTCGTCGATATGATAAGCTCTTCTAAACATCATGAGAAACAATCAAAATTTAAATTATTTTAACTTACCACACCAATTATCATGTGTCAGGCGTTATGGCGACAAAGAGGTGATTTAATCGAAATTATTGGTATTTTTTGCTCCAACTTTTGCCTGCAAAATGCCTCAAATCGACAAGTCCAGTGGATTTGCGTGGAGGCCATTATACGGTTAAAATGATGAATGGAGCGATTTCACGCAGCCATCCTTGGCTTACACGTGTTTGCGCAACTGGGTCCTGTCAGCACATTCACTCTCTCGTACCGAAATATTTGCTCATGACTTCGTAACACCTTCCAGAACTTGTTCTCAGGAAATATTGGAAGTCACTTTCAGGACGCGGTCAAAAGCAGCAAAGAGAGCGCCCATCGACCGTCGCAGTCACGACATAGGATTTTTTATCACAAATCAACCCAAATCTTGGACTGAGTCATGAGTTATGAACAATAAAGCAACGAGGAAACATATCTTTGTATCTTAACTGTCACCGCAGCCCAAACCATCATAGATGGTAGTGCTTTTGGTGACTATCCGAATGTCAGAATTATCGTATGACGGTTTTGTTAGATAAACACGATGATTCTGCTTGTCCACGAATTGCTGGATTGGAAAATTTTGCTCCTGAGAAAAGATGATAATGGACAATTCATCAGCTGCGTGCAAGGGTAACAGCTCCACTCGATTGAGCCTAACTTGTTTCTAAGCATCGTTGACACCTTGTCCTTTTCGGAATTTGTAAGGCTTTAAATTGAGCTCGTTCTCCAATATTCGTTGCATCTTTGTCTTCGATATGTTTAACTGACGAGCACTTGTTAGCGCGCGAGTTATGTATAAGGTTCAAATTCATCGCCGACTTACCTGACACCTAATTGTCTAGACAGATGATATTCTAAATTTTACCTGACACCTAATTGTCTAGACAGATGATTTTCTAAATTCCCCATATTATCTAAATCCTTTCTCACATTGTTCTTGTTATGTATAATCAGCATTATTTACTTGAATTGCATTATTACTTTTGGACTGTTTAACGAAAGAGAAGTCAGTTCGTAGTTATCTTTTGGGCTGGAAACAACCAGATTAGAATAAATAATTTAGAAGAACGAAACCTTTGTCTTTTCTTTTATAAACGGATATGAAGGTTTCGTAACTGGCGCAGTCGATTACGGATTTTTTTTCGCGACATTTTAACATTTTCTCGGTAGCATACACGAGAAGTTAGAAGTGCGAAAACGAACCAAGTGATTTCGAATACCAAGAAAGTAACGGTGAACCCCGAAGGAATATCGAGCAGTACCGTGAAAATACAGGAAACCGGCCACAAGGATAATCTTCGAAGGATCATCGAATTTGACGGACCACACCTTTATTTTAGCCACGTAAGTCAAAGTTATTGAATACTTTCCTATATTCCTTCATCCTTTCCTTTATTATATAAATTGATTTTACTTTAAAATATTAGTGTTATTGATGTTGAAAGTTGTTTTATAGAAGTGTTTTATAAAAAAAAAAAAAAAAAAATCTTAATTGACAAAGTGCGGTTAACTTAACGAAAAAGTGAACAATACGAACCGCATTTCTTTTACCCCTTATGCCATTTTTCAATAGAAAAAATTACAACAACCCTTATCCGCGCTTAAGAAATACTAACAATTTAAGAAGAGTGCCACCTGAAAATATAAGTATTGAACAAATTAGTGGAAGTGAGGTAAATTTGGGTGATTTGTTCGACGCGAACGTTAATATTTCGGAAAATAGTGAGTTATCGGATCGTTCCGCCCCTTTGTTAGACTTAACGATTGATCCGACAATGGCGACCATAGCGGATGTTTTCAACTCCTTAAGAGTCCCTGATGCGGTAAAGGACCTACCGAAATTTAATGGTAATCCCAGACTTCTTCGAGATTTCATCGACAATGTCGAGGAAATTCTCACAGTTATTTCTCCATCCTCACCAGCCTATGGCAGAGTCCTTTTGAGAGCAATTCGTAATAAAATTGAGGGTCCTGCCAACGAGGTCCTTAATATGTACGGGACGTCGTTGGACTGGTCGGAAATCAAGGAAAACCTTACGCTTCACTACAGTGACAAACGTAATGAAACCTCCTTAATTCGCGATTTGCACAATACACGGCAAAGCGAAAAATCAATCGAGAAATTTTACAGCGAGATAATAGAACTCCTTTCCACGATGATCAACCATGTTTTGATCCACGAAACGGATGAAAATGTAATTAAAGCTAAAAGAGAACTATTTTCGGAAATGTGCCTGAACGTCTTCCTGACAGGACTTCGTGAGCCTCTTGGTGCAACGGTTAGGGCCATGAAGCCAGATGCACTCGCAACTGCTTTCTCGTACTGTATCCAGGAACAGAACATATTCTATGCAAAACACGATTGCTCGACTTTACAAAAGTTTAAATTTAAGCAACCCTCTCTTGCCACAAATCAACCACTGTTCCGTACATTTCGACCCACCCAACCAATGTTTAGACCTCAACAATCAGGACAAAATCCTTTCCCTCAAAGGAATTTTTCAAGCAATAATTTCAACAACTATCCAAATAACCAGCAATTTGGATTACAATTTAATAGACCGGCATTACCTAGGCCCGAGCCAATGGATACAAGCTCAGGGTACACGCATTTACGCAATAACCAAGCCAGACAGGCGCAACAGCCAAATTTCTTAACCAATAATTTCTTTCGGCAAACAGGACCTCCTCGTTTTACGTCCAAGGAACTTCATAACATAAATAAACTAGAACCAACTACCAAAAGTACAAACAACGCCACATATTTTCAACCAGCTCCAAGTGAGACTTACCGACAAGAACTTGACAATTTTTATTACTACAAAGATCCTGAAACAACAGACCATACGAACCAGAAGGTTACGGACAAGACCAATCTAATACAAATTGCGAACCATACATAAGCGAAATAGATGATGAAAATTTTATTATAGCTGCCTCACACAACCTACAGGATACGTAGACATCAATTCACATGGATCAAATTTGCCATATATTAAAATATCTTCTCCATTTGGCCGCAATCTCAAATTCCTAATTGATACTGGTGCTTCGACTTCGTTTATTAACCCTGCATTCGTACACCCTAGCCAAATAGAAATTACCAAACCGGTTATTATTAATACCGTACTGAATAAACATGTACTAAGCCAACAAGTGACGTTCCCAAATTTCGTTGAGTTCAGACAACCAGGTGAAATGAAATTTTTGGTATTCAAATTTCACCAATACTTTGATGGGTTGCTAGGATTGGATATTTTATCCAAACTACGAGCGAAGGTTGATCTTGCAAACAAAATATTGTCCACCAACAATGCCTCAATTCCCTTAGAATTTAAACCCAATATAGTCTCTCAGAAATTTGTTGTACCCGCATTATCAAAATTCATAGTTAAACTCCCAGTTGATGTTCGCGATGGTGACATATACATTAAAGCTACTGAAGTAACACCTTACCTGCGTATTGAAGAAGGGGTTTATAAAGCTAAGGACTGGTACAGTTTAATAGCCATCAACAACACATCAAACGACGAAAAACTCCTTTTTCTAGAACAACCACTCGAGGTCTCAGAACTCTCAAAATTCATCGAAATAAATAATTTTAATATCGATCCTATCACCAACGGTGAAAACTTTTCTGCCGAAGATATTACCAAATTGATCCGTACGTCCCACTTAAATGGAGAAGAGAAAAAACTGATAACAAAATTGTGCCAAAATTATGACGATATATTCTTTCGCGAGGGCCAAAAGTTAAGCTTCACAAACAAAATCAAACACTGCATCACAACAACAGATGATGCACCTATTTACACAAAATCATATCGATATCCGTATATTCACAGGGAAGAAGTGAAGAAACAGATTTCAGATATGCTGGATCAAGGAATTATCCAACCGAGCTATTCACCATGGAGCTCACCCGTCTGGATAGTCCCTAAAAAGAAAGATGCAAGCGGTAAACAGAAGTGGAGGTTAGTCATCGACTATCGCAAACTGAATGAAAAGACGATAACTGACCGTTACCCTCTTCCGAATATCACTGATATCCTTGACAAACTAGGGAAGTGCCTTTACTTCTCTACATTAGACCTCGCAAGCGGGTTCCATCAAATCGAGATGGACCCTAAGGATATAAAAAAGACAGCCTTCACTGTGGATAATGGGCACTATGAATACGTGCGGATGCCCTTCGGACTCAAAAACGCACCATCTACGTTCCAAAGAGTCATGGACAACGTACTACAAGACCTTCAAGGAAAAATCTGCTTGGTTTACCTTGACGACATAATAGTTTTTTCAACCTCACTCCAAGAGCACGGCGAAAATTTAAGAAAGGTTTTTAACAAACTCCGTCAAGCAAACTTTAAAATACAGTTAGATAAATCAGAATTCCTTCATAAAGAAATAGCGTTCTTAGGCCACATTGTCACACCAGACGGAGTAAAACCCAATCCCGATAAAATTCAAGCAATAAAAAACTTTCCAATCCCTAGGTCACAAAAGGAGATTAAAATGTTTTTAGGGTTACTTGGTTATTACCGCAAGTTTATTAAAGACTTTGCGAAGCTCACGAAACCTTTAACTGAGTGTTTAAAGAAAGGTAGATCCGTCCAACTTACGGAAAAGTACGTTCAGACATTCGACATGTGTAAGGATCTTTTAATGAACGATCCAATTCTACAATACCCCGATTTCAGCAAACCATTCGTCCTGACCACTGACGCTAGCAATTATGCGATTGGAGCAGTCTTATCCCAAGGTCCAATAGGCAGGGACAAACATATCAGTTACGCTAGCAGAACCTTAAAAGACTCTGAGATCAATTACTCCACGATCGAGAAAGAGTTATTAGCGATCGTATGGGGTGTAAAATATTTCAGGCCGTATTTATTTGGGCGAAAATTTCGAATAATAACAGACCATAAACCCTTAACTTACTTAATGAATCTAAAGGAACCGAATTCAAAATTAGTCAGATGGCGTTTGAAGCTTGAGGAATTTGACTATGAGATCGTCTACAAAAAAGGAAGTTTAAACTCCAACGCTGACGCCTTGAGTAGAATCAGGTTAAACGAATCTAGTCCTCCTATACCTATCGAAGCCAATGCTAATGAATTACTTGACAGCGAAAATAACACCTCACTTCAAACAGAACATGGCTCCACCATACACTCAGCCACTGAAAACTTGGACGATGGGATCCCGATCTCAGAACGTCCCCTGAATGAGTTTACCCTACAAATTGTTTTAGAAGAAACCGACAAAACACCCAAAACAACACTCGCAATGCCATTCAAAAACAGACAAAGACGCACGATCCAGATGCATTCTTTCAACGAAAATAACACCCTGGAGCTATTCAAAAAATTCTTAACGGCTCACAAACTCAATGCCATATATACATCCGATGAGATTTTCAAAGTAGTTCAATCTGTCTATTCAAAATTTCTTTCACAATCACGAACTTTCAAGCTCATTCGATGCACAGAGCTGATCACAGATATAACTGAAGCAGATGAACAGGACAAGTTAATCAATGAATATCATCAAAATAGTAACCATCGAGGCATCAATGAAACTTTTCAACACCTTAAAAGAGATTATTATTTCCCTTACCTAAAAGAAAAAATAACGAAAATCATTAACAACTGCGAAACATGCCAAATCCAGAAATACGATAGAAAACCATTAAAAATCAAATTCCAAAATTCTGATAGCCCTCGAAAACCTCTAGACAATATATACATAGACGTCTACACCATAAATGGCAAGTCAATACTCACAATTATAGACCGCTTCTCGAAATTTGCTGCTGCCTATACCTTACCAACCAAAAATAGCCTAAACATAGTCAAATCATTGCGACATTTCATGAGCCTTCACGGCATCCCCGAAAAACTAGTTGCAGATCAGGGCACGGAAATGACATCCACGATATTCAAAGATTTTTGCAAGCAATACAACATAAAAGTTCATTTTACATCATTCCAACAGACAAGCAGCAACGCGTACGTTGAAAGATTGCATTCTACCCTTACAGAAACTTACAGGATAATTTTAGAAAAACGAAAAAAAGAAAATTTGGACACAGACCATGACGATATATTGAACGAAGCTCTTATAACATACAATAACGCCATACACTCGACAACCAAACTTACTCCTTATGAGGTGTTCTCCGGTAGAGTTCATACCTTCGAGAAAGAAGTCAAATTCAATGATCAACATGATTATTTGAAAAAATTGAACGAGTTTCGATCCCAAGTTTATCCAAAAATCAAAAGAAAAGTTGACGAAATCGTTAATAAAAATTTAGCAAAACTAAATAAAAATCGAATAGAAGCACCCAGTTTGAATGAAAATGAAGCAATATTTCGTAAAGAGTGTAGAAGAAATAAAATAACACCTAGATTTAGTAAACACAAAATCAAGACCAACAAACGAGTCACACTAATAACAACAAAAAATCAAAAGTTACATAAATCCAAAGTTAAGGCAAAACGTAAATTTCAAGGTATTGCTGATGGTGAAAGGACAGAAGATAGAGATACAAACACTCAACAACAACCACGGACTTCTGCCGCTTCGGCTGGGCATGACTAGGAACATAATTTCTTACAGTAACATAATTCATGTAATTCAACCAGGAAATTACGAAAGAAACCATAGACAATATCAGGACTTCCATTAAGAATTTCAACCAAAACCATGAAACTTCAGATACTCTAGCTATTACAAAAATTAAAATCACCGAACTTACTCACAAACTCGAAACAAATTCTAAACAAAATAGAACTTACAGAAATCCAGAAAAACCTTCAAAATCAATCGGTCAATGTTCAATCTGATGAGCACATTTATGAATTTCTAAACCTTCAGGCATACTATAATAACACTAATATTATATTCAACATCCAAATACCCACTTTTGCCAATACAACCCTTCCTTTCTTCCATATCATCCCACTACCCAATAAAACCACTTGAAAATCATAACGACACCCTATATCGCCCTAGAGCCTCAAAGTGTTCAATTCTTTGACGAAATGTGTCCTAAAATTGAGGGAACCTTTTATTGCAAACAAAATCGTATCGTTAACAAATTGGCAAGCAATTCCAGATGCATCGCTAACATCATTAATGGAAAAACAACCTCCTGCCAATCTGAACCTGATGCAAATACGCCGGATATTACACAACCAGAACCGAACTATGTGCTCGCCACGAACATCCCAGCGACGCCTTTAGAAACGACATGTGATTCGACAAAAGGATCAATTTCTGGAACTGTATTGATCCATCTCGAAGGATGCAGTATCAATTTAAATGGTATTACGAATAGTAGTACTAACAGCGTGTTTTGGGATACCATAAACATCTTCCCGATCACTCCTGGAAAAAACAACGAGACCGTTTCTCCAAGGATCGAGCTCCACACACTTACCAGATTCAAGTTCCCCGATGCAACCGAAATCAACTTGTTCGAAACTTCGAAAAGATGCTACGTCTTACAAATTACCATCGTACTCATCATCCTAGCAACAATAACCTTCACATACTTACGCTGCAAGGAAACAAAATTCATCCCGAATCCAAGATGCAATCCTGCGATGGCCACGTCTCCGATGTTCCTGTAACCATCGCCCTTCTAAGGGGGGAGGAGTTATGTATAAGGTTCAAATTCATCGCCGACTTACCTGACACCTAATTGTCTAGACAGATGATATTCTAAATTTTACCTGACACCTAATTGTCTAGACAGATGATTTTCTAAATTCCCCATATTATCTAAATCCTTTCTCACATTGTTCTTGTTATGCATAATCAGCATTATTTACTTGAATTGCATTATTACTTTTGGACTGTTTAACGAAAGAGAAGTCAGTTCGTAGTTATCTTTTGGGCTGGAAACAACCAGATTAGAATAAATAATTTAGAAGAACGAAACCTTTGTCTTTTCTTTTATAAACGGATATGAAGGTTTCGTAACTCGCGCCAGTATGACACGTATTTTTTGGCAATTCGTGCCTTCACCTTCCGAACCACCTCAGACGCTGATTCTTTCTATCTGCGTCCACTACCATAGCGTTTTTACTCGCTACCAGTATCACGGTAACGAGTTACTGCTAGATAGACGAACGATTTATTCACAATGGTTTATTTCAAGGGCATTCACGAAAGCCACTTGCGGCCAGGTCGGGACTGGGAATAAAAATCAGCCCGGGAATTTAGCTAGAACCGGCCAATTTCTGATATTTTAGCGGCTTGAAGAAGTCTGGCCCACTGGGAATACTCCCAAATTCCCAAATGGCCAGTCCGGTCTCATAAATGGAAGAAAAGGGAAAAATATTGTGTAACAATGAAAAACTAAATTTTTTTAATGGTAATAGCTCTACATAAGAATATGTATCACATTCTCACTTGAAGATTTGCATATCGCATGTGATCCGATTATGAGTTTTTGGAGTAGTGAACTTTTCTCAGCTATTTTGTCAATTATTTCGTCGGGTGTTGTTCTTTCCAAAAAGTCTTCTAATTCGTTGCGTAAATTTTCGGCTGTAGCCATGGCATTGAAGGGCAATAATTTCAAGCTTAGTGACACAAATGCGGTATCGCATAATCCATGATATTTAGTTATTGATCGTATCACGAGTTTGAAGTTAGAGATTGAAAGCATCCACATCCAAAGTGGCGACAGGCTCTTCTTGGGTCAAAGGGTTTAGAATACATTCACAGTACCGTCACCAAGCGGTCAAAAAAACCCCATTCGCCGCACCCCTTGAGGTCGAATTATCGATGCGGAACTGTACAGAAATACAAGTGACAGCTTACCTATGAGTTTGTCAATTCGATTACGCAGGCAATAATTTTTCTGTTCTTCATTATATCTTCATGAATTTTCCTCTTTAGGTTCGATTAGGTCAAATTTTTGACGGTCAGGTTTTGCTTGTATGCAAAAAATGTCTCCATGTTTCTTTTGTAACTAGCGCTTTTTTCATGTTCTTCAATTCTAAGATGAACGTGTTTTCGATTGAAAAATCGTTTGGGAAAGCAATTGGTTTCAGATGGGTCTGATAAGGCCGGGCAAACTGTACAAAAATTTTGGTTAATTTATAATCAAGCGTGAGCCACGCTCGGTTTGTCCCATCTTTTTAAGCAAGCGCCCGATGAATTACAACGTCGCCACTGACATGTTTGGGAAGAAATTTGAAAAATGCTCTCAAGTTTGAGCTTTTGACGATGTAAAAAATCCTGATTTTCCGACGTTTCATTTTGTGATTTGTTTTTCGGTATTTGTGATCGCAATCATAGGTACAGGGGTTTTTGGTTTACCTGAAAATGATATTTCCAGGTCAAACGGCCTCCGGCTAAAACACGTTTGCTAATGAAACAAAAACCAACGATGATTCACAAGAACTTCTCGAAAATCATCATTATCATCAAGAATCATTATCATCATCATCGTCACCATTATCATCACAAGGGATCTGGTAATCATTTTTTTTCCTTAACCACCGTTTTATGAGTATTTTTAGTGGACAAATCCCAAACAGTACACGATGGGGAAAACTGGTCAACCGCTTTCCCTAGGATTTTTTGGCGTGATCATCAACAGGATTCTTCAGTAATTATTTTTGAAGTTTGCAACAACCCCTTCCCGCATCTTTTAAAAGTTTTGCTTAACTTTCCCTCGGTTTTTGGGCACCGCGATTATTTATAGCTTTCATTATTTTTGACATTTCAAAACCACAAAATCACTTTGAAACACAATTTCAATGACACAGTGACACAAATGAGAGTGGGAGTGGTAATTTTCGTTTAATTCAATTGCACCAGTATTCATTTGGGTTCTCTGTTATCCACGATTTCAGGAATACGTCTTTTGGATTATTGATGGCGTTCAGCCATGATGTATGCCGGGTTTTCAGGTCACCGGCAAGAGTACAATAACGATACAGCCTGTTAAATTCAAGTATTTCAAACAATGAATTAAAGTCCTGTTTGAACTTGGAAACATTTTGATCACTTGCATAGGCAGAGATAACGTTCTCCCTACCTGGCAGTATAATTTTGATAAGGGACACTTCAAGAATTTCAAAGTTTTCATCATCATCAAAAATATCATATTAAAAATCTTAGCTTTAAAAATCTTACTTAATCAGACTTGTTTAGACTGCATGTTTTTCCGACAACAAGATCTGGAGGTTTCCTTGAATAATCCTTTCTTTTCTTGTACTACTCAGCAGAGGATCAGAACTCAGCAAAAGCCTTTTCACAAAAAATTCTGCCCTATAAGCACGGAAATGTTTATTGCGCACCTTAGCAGCCTCTTCTGACAGTTGTGCGATAGACAGTCATAGGCAGATAGGCAGTCACTGGGTGTCATCTATACATTTCAACATAAAGTTTTGATGTCTGTTCTGCGAAATTTTCAAATTTTTGGACATGGATTTTTAGCCCGCTTGATAATGTCTCTAAAATTTTGTTGCATTGTTCGATAAGTTTTATTTCAACTTATGTGATGCGGGAAGGAGTTTGAGTATTAGAAACAAATATGCTGGAAGGGTTCCCATTATTCGTGTGAATCATTTCGGCACAGAATCGTGTGAATCACGAATCATTATTCGTGTGATACATTGAAGCCCCATTTCCTCTTAAAATTTATTTTGAATTTCCTTTTTCGTTTCAATCACGATTTTCTTTTCTTCTTGCATCTTTGCTTGCCATTTACTTATGGGTATTTAATAAGATAAGTGAAGTAATGATTCAAAGAGTGGGATTTTTGCGTGCAGTATTGATAGCCCAAATATAAGAGCATCCGGATTTTCTTTCGCTTTTTGATTGAAGCTATTAAAATCTTTTGACGATTGCCCGCATATACAGGTTCTGTATAATAAGTAACCGGACTGACCTCAGGAAATTTTTTATTGGCAAAATATGTACAATTTTTCTTTAGAAATCTTCAAAGTAGTCGCCATTGGAGTCGATAACACGCTGATACCGGATTTTCCAATCCACGAACGTTTCCTGGAAGTCGACAACCTCGATGCTGTCTAGAGCCCTCGTCGTAGCACGTTGAACGTTTTCCAGAGTCCCGAACCGCGTCCCCTTAAGGTGTCTCTTGATCTTGGGGAACAGAAAGAAGTCCGCTGGTGCCATATCCGGGCTGTAAGGAGGCTGTGGCAACGTTGCCCTCGACTGTTTGGCCAACTGCTCGGTGACGAGCAGGCAGGTGTGCGACGGAGCATTGTCGTGATGGAGGATCTACGAATCGGCAATCTCCAGACGGAGTCGGCGAACCCGAGAAATTTCTGTGCCACTGAAACACTTGAGTTGTGGACAGAGCATCCTCACCGTAAGCCTCTTGAATCCGTGGTTTTTTCTTGAGTTTAACACAAAATTTGATGCTAACACGTTGCTCGATCGTACGCTCCATTTTCACTTCGACGACGTAACTGAACACGCACTCCGCTCTCGCTCGATGCTATCTCTCCAAGCGCTTGGAGGCAACTGCTGCAGCCCGGTCCCTTTCCCTAGATCCCCACCACCACTACAGCACCAGATACCGGTTAGCAGACGCTTTGACGGCGCGGGGCAGGCTCAGTCCGGTTACTTATTATACAGACTCTGTATAGCAACTCATAGTTGATGACGTCTGTGTTGCAGCATTGCAACTTTTGCATTGACCATGGTAAAGGCCAATTTGTGCTCTATTTGCAGTTCGCAACCAAAATCTCTTGGTACTTCGGTTTTAAGCGTTTTCTTTCGTCTTCCGCATACCGGATTTTGCCATTTGTCACATGTTTACATTCTTGGGTGAAACGGATCCGTATCGAGCGACAATATCTGGTTGAAGATGGTACTGGGTTTTGCCATTTAATCTTGTTTTCGTTTGAGCACATGAGCCTCAGCGGCACAAATGAACTTTGAAAAATATTTACATCACTATCTGCACTATTTTGGAACTTTTGCTTAAATTTTTGCTTTGGCGAGCCATCACAACCCTATTTTGATAACATTATCAAATTGTTTCCTTGTTCATCGTTTAATGTCTCAAGCACTTCATCTACATATTCACATAAACGCGAGAACTTCTTGTATCTAGAAGTCATCTCTGTTTCTACAAAAATTGATAGTGCTTTAGATGGAGTGTGCTGTTTAACAACATCTGTTTGAATATGAGTAACACTTCAATATTTTTGACGTTTTTCACTGTAGAAAGTATGTCTTTCATGACCCTAGAAACGTCGCTATGTCTTGCAGCCCGCAAACTCATTTGAGCTGCATACGTTTGCTCATCGCCTCAAAGCCGTTGGTGAGCGTTGGGTGAAACGCTTTGTTGGTGAACTTGATTCAATGAAATCTTTTATTGTCGACCGGACCTTTTGACTCCCCATGAATGGAAATTTAATGTTGGTATTGAGCCACGACTCATTTTTTTCTGCAAAACGTCCTTACTTATTGCTAGCGGCTGTCCATTTTTGCTTGAACTGATTTAAAATTCTTTAAAATAGAATTCAATGACGTTTTTTGATTGTCAGGAGATTGGGTGATGCTATTCAAGTGATCTTGTTCAAAACGCGACCTTTTCATCAATTTTCTTCTTTTAGGATTGTTTCAAAATTTCGTCGTGTGATCAAATCTACTGTTTCTAAAGACAATGTCATTAAAAAGAGGAGATTTTGCTTCTTTTAATAAATTGAATACTATTAAAAATGGCGTATACATGAGGGACTTTTCTGTTTAAAAGGAGGCTTTTCTGATAAGGAGAGTAACTAAGCTTAATGTTCTGCACAAAATCGCAGCTTAACCACGCTTAACTCTTATACAAAAACATTTTTGAATATAGCGTTTGCGAAAAAAACGTTAAATTTTTATTCTCGAATGTACATGATGGATAACAAAACTTTGTCTAGTAAGATGCAAAAATAATTAATATTTTGCTTGTGCACATACCTCCTTCCTCAAAATTTGATAGGTGTATAAATATGAAATGCGGATTTTTTCTGCTTGAAATATGTATTCATTTGAATAACAGAACGAATGAATTCAATAATCAAAGTATTGGCCATCGTTAGCTAAGACTTTTTCCCATCTTTCTGTCAATTGATGGATTCCGTCCCAGTACACTTCTCATTTTTTCAGGCTAACCACTCATCAAGCCAATTTTTAATTTCTTCGTAAAAATGGAAGTGCTGTTCCGAAAGCCCGTGCTGCATCGATCGAAACAAGTAGTAGTCAGAAGGAGCCAAGTCTGGTGAGTACGGCGGGTGAGACAAAACTTCCCAATAAATGTTTCCCAAGTAGTTCTGGACAGGTATTGCAACATGCGGCCGAGCATTATCATGTTGAAAAATGACTTTATCATATCTTTGGTGAAATTCTGGTCGTTTTCCTTAAGTGCGTGGTTTAATTTGATCGGTTGTTGTCGGTAACGTTTGCCAGTAATAGTCTCACCAGGTTTCAGCAGTTCGTAATACAAAGGACCCTTACTATCTCACAAAATACACAGCAAAGTCTTCTTTCCATGAATATTTCGGACTGGTTGTGATGTTGATGGCTGGCCTGGGTCTACCTATGATTTTTTTCCGCTTGGGATTGTCGAAATAAGCCCGCTTTTTATTGCCAGTAACAATCCGATGCAAAAAAAACCGTTTTTTTCTGTCTGGCAAGTAAAATTTCACAAATGGTTTTTCGCCTTTCGATGTCTCTTTCTTTCAATTGATACGGTACCCATTTTCCAGCTTTTTGGATCTTTCCCATGGCTTTTAAACGTTGTGAAATGGCTGCCTGAGCAACTTCCAACGCTTCTGCCAACTGTTTTTCAGTTTGTGTGTTGCCTTTATCCAATAATGCTTGCAAATCTGTATCTTCGAATTTTTTTGGTGCTTTCCCACGGTCTTTGTTGCTGACATCGAAATCGCCACTTTTAAATCTTTTGAATCATCGTTCACAATTGTCTTGGCTTAGGGCATGTTCACCATATGCTTCCACTAACAATCGATAAGTTTCTGCTGCCGTTTTCTTCAAATGAAAGAAGGTTATTAGACTTCCCCGCAAAACCCCTTTTTCTGGCACGTAATTCGACATTTTTGAAGTGAAAAAAAAAACTATGTTGTTTGTACAATGAAAACCTATGACATACTGGAATCTGTTGACAGATGCTTACCCTCCAAAATGCCATATTGGTTATCCCCGACACAAACCATATGTAATGGTTATGCCATCTGTTAGTAAAATCCGTATTTCATATTTATACACCTAATATTTAGATTGTTCTTTGATTTTATCGCACAAAAACATTCACTAAGATTACCGAAAAATACGACACCGATTCACTTGATGCTTGAGTTTCGACTGCTGTCAAGATAGATACTAGAGCTCGGCGTCGCTAGATCGACCGTCGAATAATGTGGGGGTTAGTAAGCATTAAAACTATATAGTGAAAAGCGGAATTTGACATTATTTTTGCATTCGACTTTTGACGGTGGGAAGCCGACGGGCTTCTCGACACCAGCAAACCTGGAGTTTTCTTTGGATTTGCACTGTTCTTAAAATCATAATCATCGTCACATTCAGCTTGTTCCATCATATTTCTAAGATATGGTACAGCCTCCCTTACACAATGACTCCACATTGCTTTCCAAGTCCGTTTGTCAAGTTAAGTTTAACATGTCAAAGTAAAAATATTCGATACGAATTCCTTGGGATTCCATACAATACGAATATTTGAGATTTTCCAATTAACATTTTATTTTAGATTAATTTATGTTAGTTGTAATTTTATTTCAAAACACTTTTGACAGGAGCCTTCAAAAAAGGTATGTATGCAATGAATGCCGGACGCAGAATGTGGGTTCAATCTCCTACTCAATTAATCCATGAAAATAAAGGGATATACATTTTGCCATTAATTTTTGTCATAACTTCCTGGGAATGAGTTTGTGTACCTTTCCACTATTGGTGAATATTGAAGAATTACAACTCCTTGACAAGTGAAATTCAAAGATTTGCAATCCCAATTTATTCGACAGTTAGAAAATTCAATTCGGAGAATGGAAGGAAATGGAATTTTAAAACTGAATGCGTCTCAGACCATTTCCCGGTAGCCTTCTTAAATGTTTAAATGGGACACTATAGGCAAGGCAAAATTGTAATTGTAAGTGGGACAGTTATTTGCATGGTTTCGAAGGAAATTAAAAATTGTTGAATTCAGTAAAAATTAACTATTTACTGAATAAAATTTCTGGCTTTCTTTTTTTCTTTCAGCATCGTGTGCTTCTCTGATCTTTTGTACTGTCTATTTTTTTGTCTTCAAACAATCCAAGTTCTAGGTTGTACTGGAAGAAGATTCAATTGAATTCGCCGCACCTTCAGCGATTACCTTTACATCTTCCTTCCATCAAATGTTGTCGCGCTGTAGTTTCTCTTCATCATCATCAACTTCACCAATTTACGAGCCTTTCTTTACAGCATCATTGCCATGGAAGATTACCTTCATTGTATCAAGGCTTTGAACTATTATGCGCAGTGTTGGAGTCAAGTTGAGCATAAACGAGGCAAGTTCACACGATCAATTACCTGGCGATTACCTTTTGTTTCCACCATTTCAACGTCATTGTCATCTTCGGCATCTTCACTGTCTGCTTAGTCGTGATCCTGACTTTGGATTAATATAGTTTAATACATCTCGGCTCGTTGTATGAATGAATGCTTGGAATCTTCCGCACGTTACGTGTTTGAAATAAAGTAAATCAGTGTGAAGATACGAATAAAGTCGCGACTATCGCGTATGTGCACACATGAGTCACACAACGTTAAATGATGAGATATGCCACTCCATATCATCACATTTTCCGTAATCATGCTGGCTTGGTGTCGAAGAATTTAGATTAACCCTTCCAGACATTTGTTAGTATTTCATATTATGGCGAGAGTTTGGTTCGAAAAAGCTGGGAACAACGAATTAATTCAGTAGCAAGATACAATTGTTTCCATTATTATTTACGCAAAGGCTGTTGACAATGCACCATATCCTACATATTTTCTACATTTTCTGGACTCAAACTCCTGCAAATTGCATTTTAATCGAATCATCTGGTTTTATAATGTAAGTATGCATTCGTTACTATGCATGCATATATTATACGATACCTTTGAAAGTACGCGCATCCTTGCGCTTAGTATCTCATAAGAAGACACCAAGGAATGTCAAGAGATGAAAAGCATGAGATCCGTGCACCCAAGGGCAGTAGTTTATTGTAAACTTGCATTCCTTTGAGTTTAAAAATAGTTTTATTCAATTTCTTTTTTGTTTAACAACTAATATGTTGATTCTTTTCATATTGTTTCAGCACATATTATAACAAACCACATGATTTTCAGGAATCGGAGAAAAATAAAAATCCACAAGAAGTTATGAGGGTCCTTCGAAATGTTGCTTGCCTTATCGGCAACGGCTTAAAGACTAGTGGAGCAGTAGGATAATGATAATACCTTAAACTATACGAAAATTTCACCTCATTGCCACCAATACACGGTCCGTGGCACAAGTTCAAAATTAATAAATGACGTTACTTGTCAAGAAAGGAAACAAACCATGTCACGCAGTTCAAGTTACACCATTTGAAAGAGAAAAAGACACATGCAATAAAGAACGAGTCAGACTCTCTTCACGTTAATGCCGCTCCATCTTTTTCAACTGTCTAACTTTATTTGCCAAATACTAATGTGGGCAAAAAATAGTTAGACATTGTTTATGATTTTAAAATTCTTTATTTATTCTTCCAAATCTTTTTCACCCCCCTCAAAGTAATCAAACCCCCCTCCAGCCCTAATATACTTGTACCAACATTTTCTCTAATCTCCGAAACAGTTGTTAAAGTCAATTTCCGGAATAGCCTTCAATGCGCGTAATGATCCACGTTTAATGCCTTCAATTGACTCAAAACGGTTTTCACAGAGCGGTCGCTTGAGTTTGCTGAACAGCTAGAAGTCACACGGAGCTAAATCAGGCGAATACGGTGGTTGTGGAAAGATATTGCTTGAATTTTTGGCGAAAAAAATCACAAAGGATCAATACAGTATGCAACGGTGCATTATCGTGGTGCAAAAACCAAGAGTTGTCGGCCCATAATTCTGGCCTCTTTTTACGAATATCTTCGTGCAAACGACGCACAATACTCAAATTATTTTGCTGGTTGGAAGGAATTCAGAATGCACCACATCTCAATAATCGAAGAAAACTGTCAACATAACCATGATTTTTGACTCGCTTTGACGTGGTTTTTCGGTTTCGGCTCAACTTTGGCACGATATTCGGCCGATTGATAGTTTGTGTCCGGGTCGTAAGCATGGATCCAAAACTCATTTCCAGTTATAATACGTTTGATGGCATCGTGGTAGTTGGAAAGCATTGTGTGACAGACGTCAACTAGACGCTGTTTGTCAAGAAATTGAGTGATTTTGGAACCAATCTTGCTTTCACGTTTCTTAGGCCAAAATGATCTTTTAAAATGATTTTCACTGATCCTTCCAATATTCCGACGATGCCAGTAAGGTCTCTGACTGTTAATGTTCGATTCTCGAGCACCAATTCCTTGATTTTATTGATGTGTTGATCAGTGTCATCAGTTTATGTTGATGGCCGTCCTGGACGTGGTTCGTTGTCAATGCGTTCTCGGCCCTCTTGAAACACTTTGCACCAATCAAAAACACTTGTTCGCGACATACAATTATCACCGAAAGTCTTTTGCAACATTCTTAACCAGAAATTTGATTCCACACACAAATTTTAATGGCACTTCTTTGTTGAGAAATTTCACTTATTGTAATAATCGCCGAATGCACTTTATGTACTTTAGAAACACAAGCGTATACTAAACACTAATGATTATTTTGATGTGACATTTGGCATAGATATTACTGACAGTCATACCAACCTAGAAAAACCAAATTATCGACGAATGGGTTCCCGCGCGAAATTTAAATTAAAAAGTCTCACTATTTATGGCTCCTGGCGTTCTTGATTTCCAATTAGTGACGAAATTATTGATTCAGCGCACACGCCGATAATGCAACCATTGAAGAAACTTTGCTTCCATTATCATATTTCTGAAGCCTTTTTTTGGAGGGTAGGAGATGGCAACAGGATATTGGAATAGGCATACATGATTTTTCATAGACTATCTTGAATAAGGACAAGCTATCGGCGCATAGTACTATTGCAATTTGTTAGATAAACTAAAGTTTGATGATGTGTTTGCTAATCAAGGGTAATAGAAATTGCCCTCTATTGGCAAAAAAGAAGCGCTCTCCCACCACGACAACGCGAGAATTCATACCTCAGTGGTTACCACGGCTTAAATTTATGAATTGAATTGCTTCATTATCCCCTCCTCTCTCTCTCACTCCTTTTCACCAGGTCACCAAATCTTGGTCCCCGTGCTCATTTTTCTGTTCTCAAAATTGAAAAAGTTCTCGGGGTAGATAAGTATGGGTCGCATACAGAAATTGCAGTATTTTTCGATCTTAATCAAAGAATTCTTCCTGCATTGTTTGGAAAGCTGGCTGTGTAAGCCATTACACTTTTTGAACATGAACGTGCTCTCCTGAGTGAGTCCCCTGAGTGATACTTGCAATTGGATAAGTAATGAAAAAAAAACGTATCGTTACACAATAGGTTATCTTATTAGAGTATCTTTAGGTGACAAAAAACGAATCCGATGTAACTAACCTCAAGGTTGTGTCGACCATGATGAAAAGCTACGTTAGAAAACTGTCAAAATGATGTATATTCAAGGACATTTGTTCCATGAGGAACCTGTGAGTCATCTGTATTTCTTTGAAGACACATAAGTGCAATCATCATATATGCTCTACACTTTCTACTTACGTTGTATGGAATCATGCGAAGTGGGTTTATTGACAGATTTTGGAAGGGCTTAGTCATTGGGGAGCATAACATGCTGCGTTGCGTGGCTCATAGTGGACAAAGTAAACTTATCGTTTCCGGAACGATTGCTCGTTGTGGTAGTCAGCCCAGACTTCCAATCCACAAAAGTAATGGACTCTATAGTGGTGAATTACCAGCGTGTTTTGTTTGAGGATAGTCCGCTTATATTGGTTTGAGTCGGCTGATTGCTGACATTTGTACTTCTGTCATGTCCGTCACCGCTCTTAAATGTACAGACATTAATTGATAATAAAAAGAATCTCTACAGGTTGATTCATCGGTTTCCTATGTACTTTAAAGTCCAGGTAACTTTGTTCCACTGCATTCATTGATGTGTCAAAATATCAACAATGCATGCTCATACATCATTATTTAACGTCGTTAGACAAGAAAAGAATCAACATTAAGGCCGAATTTCTCTTTGTCAGTGTTTCTGCAATAAACAGGACATATGATACAAACTGTAGATTATATGATATTTGCGATCTTTCAACCATTTCCGAAATTTGTGTCCCAGGATTACTCACTATATAAATATTAGGTTGCTGCAGATGAAATGGCCGATTTAGTCATAGATTTTTAAACAACTATAACTTTTTATAAAGACATATTATTTAATCAAAATAGGTACAAATTGATGCTACATACTTTTTCCAACGAGATACAAGTACATTTATTCCAGTTTTGTAGAAGTCCGAGTTTCTGGTTCGTAGAAATTCCTCGATTGCATTTTTGACAGCAGCTTCATTATTAAATCTTTTTCCTGTCAAAAACTGATCCAAATATTAAAAGAAATGGTAATCTATTGACGAGAGGTCTGGTGAATATGGAGGGTCAGAAAGAGTCTCATAGCACAACTCGCTTAATTGTTGGACCGTTGATCTCGATACATGAGGTCGTGCGTTATCATGAAGCAATATCACTCCATCCCTGTTGACAAGCCTAGGTAGTTGGAATATCAATTTCTGATGCATTTCATCCAGTTGGGCACAGTATTGCTCAGCGTTGATTGTTTCGTCAGGTTGAAGGAACGAATAGTGAATATCTCCAAGTACAGACCACCAAACAGTTTATGAAGATGGAAGCAATAACAAATAGTTACCATTATTTTCTTTGGATGAAGGCTTGGTTTCAGCATGCATCTTAGTGCTTCATCGGCATTTAGCCATTGGGCCGATCGGCGGCGAATATCGTATTAAATCTTTTCATCGCAGGTCACACTTCGGTGCAAGAATGGTTTCTTTTTGTTGCTGGACAGAAGAGAACTTGAAATCTCCATTCAACACGTCGTGTTTTGCTCGGTAAAATCATACGGAACCCATTTGTTAAGCTTTTTCACTTTTCCAAGATGTTGTAAGTAGCCATTTTTGATTTAATTCCATGATCACTTTTTGTTTTCACGATCACTATGATGTGTAAAACACAAATGACTCCATAAACGAAGGTAGCAGTATTTATATTTCAATATGTCATGTCACTTGCGACACCTTGTGCCAAAATAATACACTTCAATTGCAGCCAATCTCATGTCATTGCTAAATCGGCCATTTTATCTGCAGCAACCTTGTATTTTGTTAGGAGTGGAAATGTATTTAGATGTTAATAGCTTTAGGGGAATATCTGAATTCAAAATGTGCTCCATTATCCTCTCTGATTTTATGCCATTATATTATAACCGGGGTGGGGCCGTACGTAATAATGCATCTGGATGTCTCTTCACTCGTTCCTATACAAACATTGTCATAGATAGGCTTGGTCATTGCGAAGATTTGCATGAGAGCATTGTAATTTGTATGGCCACGCGTTGGCTGTGTTGTTAAACTGTGTTGTAACGCTTTTATCAGAATATCATTTTGTTCGTGGAATAAGAGTGACAGTCACATGCATACGACATATTCTCGAACTGTTTCAAACTTAATTCAAGAAGCTTTATTTGGTATATCAACTTATCCATTCTCACTTACAAGTTGTAAGTGATTTATACAATTGCGTTGCTGAGTTTAGCGAAGGCTCTGAGGTGGGGAAGTTTAGATCAATTTTGTCGAATAGCTCGAAAGTGAAATTATATTAGAAAGAGAGGCTGGAAGAGTTCAAGAGTTGAAATAGAAATTTAGTGTTTTGTGTACGTTTTGTTCGTCAATGTCAACTATGTCAAATGTCAATGATGCTGCGAATTACATCGAGCTACTTAACATTACATTTAACATTACACTTAACATACTTAACTACATTAACATTACAATAGCATTGTAATGTTGACTAAATTTGTGTTTGCTTTAAGCTAAATTTTGTCGGTAATAACATTTGTCCGATGTAGCATTCTTGAGTATTCCCTGGGGTCGTACCAGATAATAACCTGGACCTGGAACTTTCCAAGACGATTTATTGGTAATTTTCCGCAAAAAGATAATCTACCTACAGTTATCCCGTGCGCGAAGTGCATCGTGAAAAAAGTTAAGTGATGTTTCCGATATTGATTTAGGAACAAATGATTAAAAAACAAAAAAATTGCGAATTGTTTAAGTTTCGGTCTTACTCGTGAGCGAAACGTCAAAGTAGCCTCAAAATATCTGTGGGTTCCGCCATCAATAGCACCGTAACTTTGCCTGAGCTGGTCCCAAGCTCAGTTAAAAAAGAGACTGGTGATCAGGAAACTTGTTTAGTGTTACATGTTACTGAAAATTGTAGAAAATCGATTTTGTTTTGCTAAGGTCATTTATGTGATGGACATTTCATGGGATCCGCCATCTTTGTATGCCATGCATTATATGTAGGTCTCTTTTACCCTCGATCAAACTATCATGGCCGGATATGATAGCATTGATAAGCCCACAAAAATTCAAATAATTCAATTAAATGATTAAAATCCTAACTAAATCATTTTTTCTTATGCTAATACCCGAACCAACTTACGTAAGGATGTAAAAAAATCGGTTCTTCGACTACTTCTTGTTATCATCAAATCAACCATCATTATCTAGAAATGCAGTTCTTGTTTCTCCTCCATCTAAAAGACGTCTAAAGTAATCGAAAGTTTGGGTTGAGTCGATGTAACATTTTTGCACGGAGTAAAAGTAGAAATATCTTCGTCAGGTTATAATTTATCTTAATCATGGAAAAGAGATCAGATAATTAGTAACATGTGTTTGTAGTATTCTGATTATTCCGAGCAACAAATCGTGCAGTTATTCATCATTGGCCATTGGCTCTGGATTGAAGTGAACTGAAGTGCTCTAAGTGGAATCGGTCCCAACAATTTAAAAATAATTTGTTTTCATAAATGAAAAGAAAGAAACTCGCATGGGTTAATATCGTGTATGATCTTTTCGCGAAAGAACTATGGTCAGTGCTGAACCATATTAATGGCCAAGTGGAAGCCGCCTGTGATAAAACGGCATGATGAACAGGGCAAACTATGTCGACTGACTCCTCGGGGAAAATGTAGGCCTTTCACCTTAATGCTAAGTATTTTGTATGCCATACATGTAGTGCAGTCATGTCCTATCGTAGTGGTATCAGCATGCATGCTCATGATCCGATCGAAGATGTTCATTCGTTCTGGCCAATACCATGCTGGCTGCAGAGCACTTTCATTTCAATTACAAGGAAATTGATAAAGTCGACAAATGATAAAGGTGCGGTATCTATCAGATACACTATAACCTGAACTCCTAGGCACGATCACATGTGCTGTATCATTCTTGCAACTGAAATTGGTTCTCGACTTAGCCAAGACTGTTGATTCTGCACAGTTATGTAATTGGAAAATCAAGGATGACTCCAGATTCTCTATCTTAGATTGAAGCTAAATGTTGGTAACCGCTGGCTATTATGCAGGAACTTCTTGGTAAGATTTATTTAGGTCGCCTCGCTCATGAAATACGAGAACAGGAAATCATGTTGGAAGGAGTAATAAGAGTAAATGCCCTTGGTATTGAACGTGAACTTACAAGGTGGATGACATTGTAGTTGTAACAATTGCAACATTGTATGAGTGTGCAAGTAATGCTCCCCTTTACACTACTCCAACACTTGACATCCATGATCATAAGCGTGAAAATGCTATTAAATTTCAACTGTGAATAATTGTTGCAATCTTTTCTTTGAAGTTCAACGGAAAGCATAAAGATTACTGGGCAGATAAGCATTTAGTGAATGCATTCCTAGTTGAGCTTTTCCTGACAGTAGAGGTCTTTGTTTGCTTCAACAATTCAAAACAGTCATAAGCAGCGAATCCGCGCGACTGACTATCTCTTTCTTTAAAATCGCGCCAAAAAGGCACATACATACTTAAGTACACCAGAGAAACCTCAAATTTTTTGACTATACTGAGAAAACAGATATTGGTCATTAAAACAAAATTCAAATCGCGTTGAAGAATTGTTAGATAATCAATCAACACATATATGCCTCATTCCAATGTTTAAATAACAATAAATAAAAGCACTGAGTTTATTTCAACATTAGGTCTACTTTGATGTTTTAATGACTTCAACAGTTCCACTGTAATCAAACATAACATCAAAATTAACAAGTGCATCATTAACCGAGCTATTATGGAAGCATTTTCCTTACTCCACTGCAATTTTATTGATTATAAATAATTTCTTCTGTAACGATGCTAATTATCATTGTACCTCCTTGTATTTATCTGCACGACCGTGTCCAGTTTAGTATCGATTTCGTGTTCATTGATAATAAACTCAACACTGAGTATTTATCATAAAGGTACAGTACCTTGACGTTAAGACTATCGCTTTGTACTTTCACCTGTCCAGAAGTGGCGCTTGAAATTATGATAATGCTTTCTAATAAATTTAAAACGTAACTAACTTCTATTATTAATTAACCAGCAATAATTTCCAATGATAATTTATATGCTGTATAGCTATTTATGCTCCCGTAGATAGTCACACAACATATAATTTTAGATTATTCTCCGAGTCCAGGACAACAGGATTTTTCATAGGACAACAGAAAGTAAAAATAATGTTCTCTGGAATTGTACCCATTAGCAAACCCAAAAGATGTGTTTCTGACAACTTTAGACAAATCTCACTGCCAAGCGTTCCAGCTACGATGCGGTGAAGAGGGCGCTGATGACAAGAGAGGTTAATCCTACCCTTATTCGCCGGCTGGCTCAGTCACTGGCGGGGCGAACCGTCGTATGTAAAGTGGGATCAAGTACCATCAATGTACGTACGGACCGGGGATGCCCACAAGGAGGTATTGTTTCACCACTACTATGAACTCTTGTGGCAGATGAAGTCTTAGGCAGACTGTCAGAAGCTGGGGTGATATGTCACGCGTATGCGGATGATATCGCAATTCTAACCAGAGGAAAATACGAAGGGACACTGTGTGAGATAATGTAGGGGGCAGTTCGAATTGTGAACAGCTGGTGCCAGGCGATAGGTTTAAGGCTTAATCCTGATAAAACCACACTGGTGCTGTTCACAAGAAGAAAAAATTTGAACTCCGCACCATATACCGAAATGGAACTAAGATTGGGTATAAAAATGAAATCAAATATCTCGGATTGCTGTTGGACGGCAAGCTCAGGTGGAACGGACACATTAAGGCAGTGTCTGTAAAGGCTATCAGAGCTCTGATGGTGTGCAGGAACATGACAGGAAAGTCCTGGGGTAACCCGAGAAACCTGAAGTGGATGTACATCATGATGGTGTAACCAATCATCACCTATGGAACGGTGGCCTGGGCAGACAAAATCCAAGAACGCAAGACGAGGCCTGCACTCGATCGAGTTCAGCGTTTGGCATGTGTCTGTATCACCGGAGCCATAAAGTCATGGCCCACGGCAGCTCTCCAGAAAATCTTAAACCTATCGCCGATTCATTTGATAATAGTAGCGACATCTACAATGACAAGAATCTTCCATGAAGGAAGAGAAATTGACCTCAGAATTGAGCACAAGGACCAAATGACTAGTGAAGGTGTTCCCATTCATATATGCACCGTCGGATCGCATGACGTCGGCATTCAGCTTTGACAACAACTTTTGTGTAGTGCTGAGTGACAAGAGGGAATCGAGCGTTGAATCCAATGTGCACCTCATGAGACGGAATGCAATCAGGTGGTATACGGATGGCTCCAAGACATCTGAGAAAACAGAAATTGGTCCTTGCACCAAGTACTACCAACCAATGAGAAATATGCCAAGTATCTTTATGGTTGAGGTCTATGCCAACGCTGTAAGCGCATAACTCAGCATGGACAGAGGATACAAAGGCAAAACCATAGCTATCATATCCGATAGCCAAGCAACCTTAAAAGCACTAGAATCCCCGGTGATTACATCAAGAATGGTTCTAGATTGTTGCAATACGCTCAACAAATTGCGTGCGGACAATAGGGTTACCGTAAACTGGGTACCGGGGCACGCAGGTATCGAGGGTAATGAGCAGGTGGTCCAACTGGCGAAGAAAGGAGCATCGACAGCATTCATCGGTCCTGAACCCTTTAGCGCAACTGAAATTAATTTCATTCAGCGGGCCCTAAAGAAAACTGAGAATAGAGAATGCAATAGGCTCTAGAATGGACTTCCATGGCTTTGAATGTGGAAGCAGTTCCTCGACGCTTATAACGAGAAGAAATTTCGAGCGTGCATCGAAAAAAATAAAAGAAAGCTAAAGGTCCTGACTGAAATCTTCACGGGGCACTGCACACTCGGAAGGCATCTCAAAAGGATGGGCTTGACAGCGAATGATGAGTGCAGATTTTGCAATCATGTGGAGGACACACTAGTACATTATTTGGCAAACTGCGACGCACTGTCCCGCAGGAAAGGAGACAGTGAAGGAAGCTTCTTCCTTGTCGAGAAGCAATTGGGACGCCTGAGGCCGAAGCAGATCATTGACTTTCTCAGTAAGATCGATTTGCTTGAGGCGCTCTAAGCGCACCGGAAGCGGGAGCACAATAAACCTATAAGAGTGACGTGCACCATCCCCGACAGCAAATTAATCAATCAAGCGTTCTCATAAAACTAATATTAAAAAATCAAGCTGAACAGCATTTGTAGCTCATTTACAAGAATATCTTAACATGCTATTTCTTCGGTTAGACACAAAACAAATTAAAAATTAATTGCCTCAACAAAATTTTTTGGGAAATGGCCTTCAGAACCGCAAAACATTTCGAAGTATCTCTGACAACAGATATTACTGATTCTCAGTAGAGAAATTCTCCATAATTTCAACTAACGTAGCATCTACGTGTGCTTGCTATGAAATCTAGACAAAGGCAGATCCTTACAATTATGAAAAGGCTAGAAACGAATTTCAAACGGCATCCCGCAGGATGATGTGCTAGGTTCCTTCCTCTTCATCATCTATGTCGCAAAAAAAAACTGCCATGGCCAACTCAAATATCCTAAAAAACCTCTCCTACATCCTCCAATAACAAGCAACAACGTGCATTCTGAACACCTGAAGCACCTGAGGCAGCTGAAGCACCTGAGGCAGCTGAAGCTGCCCACAAACCTTGATAAGGTACCGGCAATCAACTCTCTCAACGAGAATCCCAATTGTACGATACATCGAAAGAACACCTCCATTAACAAGAGAAACAACATCAATGCAAAGGAATTAACAGAAGCAAACCGTCAAATATCTGGAGACCCATTTCAAAACATTCATTGAGTCCGGGAATATTATCAAATTTCCAAGCAGATCCCCCAACTCCGTTCAACCTATACTGGTTCTAAGGTTATATAAAACTCTTACTAGGCCGAAGTTTAAGTATAACATCATCATTCTTGCATATGCTCCGGGATATTGTTATTTAATATTTAAATAAGATTAAAGCTAATATACTCAAAAAATGTCTGTCAATAAAATATCAACTGAAATATTTTGTTGAAATAGTTACTGAGCCTATAAACAAGCTAAGATAAGCAAGCTTATCAATAACAACACATTTCATTCTTATAAATCAGGGAGAGGAACCTCAAGATCAGCTGTAACCATATTTCGTTAAAATTCAAGAACCACTTATCCAGTGTAAACACCGCATACACCAGCAGACAACGTCCCAACCTGAAAGTCGCCCCATTCTCCAGCATCACCTCGTTGTGAACATGACACAGGTTCACAATCCATTGTGTCAGGAAACACTAGTACTTAAAGCGGATGCTGTCAAAAAGCAGTTTGGTACTCGTATCGGCTTTTTCAACCTGAACCTAAACAACTCTCATTCCATAAGGTTCCAAAGTACGGTAACTATTCTAGTGACGGAATTACTCGCGATTTTCTTAGCCTTAGAGAAAAATCCCTCGAATGACAGCTGTCAAGTAGTGGTTTCGTTGATTCTCATATAGCCCAAAAGAACATCAACTATCAAACCAGGTATGCATCAGTTTTTTCCGGATTTTTTTTTGGTGAAAAAATAAGGCATGTTCTAGGAAAAAAAATATCTTTTTGATTCAAAATACTGGTTTTGGCTTCTACACATTTCGCCTATCTTTCAGGTAATTTATGAATACCGTGCCAAAAAAACTGCTTGTCTTTTGCGGTAAACCATTCGTCGAGCGACTTCCCAACCTCCTGCGAACACGCGTCTTTTTGATGCGAAGAGATGATCGTCAGATGACGCTAAGTCGGGGGAGTATGGCGGGTGCAGAAGGATAAAGCATCCAAGCGATTTCACTGTGTCTTTCATTGGTTTTGCTATGAGTGATGACGCGATGTCGTGTAACAAAACCACTTTGCCATTTCTTCTCCCACATTCCGGTCCTTTTTCGATTCATGTGCGGTCTAAATTTATCATTTTTATGACTATAGCGTTGTGTATTAACATTTTTGCGAGGCTTCAATAGTTCATAATATACAATCCCATTCTGGTCCCACCAGATACAGACCATGGTCTTCTTGTCGAAGCGATTTGGCATAGGTGTTGTAGGACCGGCTTTGCCGGGCGATAGCCACGATGTTTTCCGCTTAGAGTTATAAAAAAAATTCAATTTTCCTTGGTCGTCAAAATTCGATGCAAAAATGATTTCCTGTCCTTGCGCCGATGCAGCACTTCACAAGTGACATTGCCATTTTCCATTTGATGTTGATTCAAATCATTTGGGACGAATTTACCGAGCCATTACTCGCAAACGTTTGCTGATCGTTTCATTTAATACATTTACTGCTTCTGATAATTTCCATCCATCCAATAACTCCTGCAATTACTCCTCTTCGCACCCACTGTCTTTCGCTTTGAAATGACCACTTTCGAATTGTTGAAACCAAGTCGCACATGCCCTAATTAATGCAACGTGTCCGCCATATATTTTTACGAGCGAACGATTACTTTCAACAGCCTTTTTCTTTTGGTTAAACAATAAAAGCGATGCGTGCCACAAAGATTTTTTTTTTTCAGGCAAAAAATTCGACAGGATTAATTGAGTTTTGGCGGACTCAACTTGTGTGTGCTTGTAGCTAAATGACAGATGATAGAAATGGCGTATGTGTCAAATTAATACCCTGTGTACCTTTTACTGTCGCCATCTCTTAGGAAAACTGAAAGAAACTCATGCAAACAGCTGATATATTCAAAATGTGGGTTGAACACGATACATGAAAATTAATACAGGATATTACCCAGTACATGACGACAGAAAAAATTCTGCCAAAAGTCAAAGCTTTTCTGTATCAAGATGATTGCACTTTGGGTGGGATTGAAAACGAAAGCGTCCATTGACACGTTTTAATCCAAAAAGTTTTAGTTTAAAGAAGTATTAAGTTTGAGTTTTTCATAAATATTAGAATTTTATTATCAGTTTAATTGGCGATAGGTAGCAGGAATCGTTTTGTGCTATGTTGCGATGGTAGAGATTATTTATGGTAAGTTTTGGATAGATAGCCCAACTGTCTATGCGTTTTCTACTGCTTTCAATTAAGTAATGGATGATAGGGGTTATTTTCGCTCCGCTGTAGAGGACTTCGTTCCGGAAATGTTTCTTATTAGGCCTTCTATATTTTGATAGGCACTTTCTAAGGATCTTTCGTTCGAAGGTTTGTAGTTCCTCGGCTACGGTGGGGGAAATAGTCATCCAAACCGGGAAGCAGTAAGTCAGAATTGGACGTATGAGGGTCTTATACATGAGAAGTTTGGTTCCCTGGTCTAAGCATTTCTTAGAAAGTAGGGGAGCTAGTGACGCTGTGACAACTTTTGCCTTCTGCAGAATCAAACGGGCATGTGGGTTGAATTTTAGGCGATGGTGAAACAGAATGCCAAGGTATTTGATTGTTCCTTTCAAGGGAACCATTTGCTGGTTGATGGATAACGCGATCTCTTTGCTTTCAGATGGCGCGTACTTATGTCCCTTTCCACTGGCGTTGCGGAAGCAAATGAGTTCGCATTTGTTTGCGTTTATGCTAAGTGCCCACTTCTCAAGGTATTCATGCAGAGTGTCCACATGCTTCTTTATGGTGTCTTTGGCCGAGCATGGCTTGCGAACACTATGATGTCGTCGGCGTAGAGTAGTGCTTTCGAAGCGAGGTGTGATTCGGAGTGGAGCCTTTGACTCAGCGGAATGTCATGAATGAAGAAGTTGAAAAGGGTCGGGCCTAGAATAGATCCTTGAGGGACTCCGGAGAATACTTGGGTACTGTTTGAGCTTTCGTTGGCTATTTTGATCACAAATTTGTTTGAACAGAAGTCCTCTTGTCCAGACGGAGTCGAAAGCTTTATTCAGGTCGATTGAGCAAGCGACTGTGGTTTCTTTCCTTCTGAGAGCTGCTGAAATACCGTCATGGAGGAGTAGTGCGGCGTGCTCTGTAGACACTTTTTGTTTAAGCCCGAACTGTTCGGCCGGTATAAGGTTGGTAGTGAAGTCCTTCAGTGACCGGAGAAGAACTTTTTCCAGAAGTTTACCTAGATTCGGAAGAAGTGATATGGGTCTTAGTTTAGAAATTTCCCGATTTGATCCTTTTTTGGGAATGGGAATAAGAATTGTCTGTTTCCATAATTTCGGGAAGTATCCGTTATTGATGCAGTTGTTAATTACAGTGCAGAGTGGTTTGCACAATGCGTTACTGCATTTTCGCAGCACGTAGTTGGGGATTCCGTCTGGCCCGTAGGATTTCTTTCGGTTCAGGGAGTGTAGAAGAAATTCCACTTCATTTGATGTGGTGAAGAAATTATTGTAGTATACAGTGACTGGGCATGAAGACCGATTAGATGCCGAGAAGATAGTTAAGTAGGACCCTTTGTATCCGTTTACGAATTGTTCAGTTTTTTCGTAAACTAGATCGTTGGTGGCCTGATCCATTTAAGATTTGGTGCTATAAAGGGAACTATAGAATGCTGTGCAAGCTGAGAGTTTCTGTTCTGTGGTGTACAGGTTTTGGTTCCCACACCTAATAGGATCCGAGCTCAGGCTGTAGGGGGTGTTTAGGCGACCGGAAAGTTTGTTAATCTCTTTAAATACATTTGGAGAGGGTTTCATAGTCGACAAACGTTGCTTAAAAAGGCAGTTGAGTTCTAGACGTGTTTTTTTGCGGATGATGGTATCTAAACAGTTAATTTCGGCTCGCAACGAAGTGTATTCGAGTGTAATGCGGTTTAAGTTTCTGTGGAATATTCTTTTCAGTCTTTGCAATCATCGAGCTTTGGTTCGAATGAGACCTAAAGTGCTTTCAGAAGCATATCCGTACATGGAATAGGTTTTCTTTCTTAACGGGGTGTGTGTATCCATGCAGAAAATGATTCGAGAGGTAGTTTCCTTAATTTCGTTTTCAATTTTTTCGTTAGAGAGGGTACGATCGTCAGGAGCTACTCCTTGAAGGTTGTGTCGTAGGTCGCCTTCAAATTGGCTCCAATCGACTTGCGAATAGGAACGGTAATGAGGAGTTTTTCGGACCAAAAGTTTGAGATTGTTTAGGGGTAGGTGCAGCAGTAGAGCATGGTGGTCAGATGGTGCTGGCACCGTGAAGCAGTCAAGTCCTGTGGGACTTAGGAGTGAGGCTGAAATTATAAAGTTGTCAATATAGGAGCTACCTCTGGGGTAAGTGGGGACACCTGCGTTAACAATTCCAAAAGACATTTGATGGCCTAAAGACAGCCATTGGCAGACGGTGTTACCGTTGCAATTGATGGTGCGATCACCCCAAGAGTGGTGACGAGCGTTGAGGTGGCCGCCCCAGATGACCTCGTCGTGGTTATCAGCGATGTTTAATAAGTGGTCAAGATTGGTGGTCAGTGTGGAGCCTAAGCCACAAGGAAGGTAGAGAGACCCGATAAGGAATTTTTTAATGTATCCTCGTGGTCCTCGGAGGTGCAGCGACACTAAGGTGCAGGAAATGTCCGCGGCTGAGTGATTTATTTGGTACACAGTGTGAGAAGATTTGGTAAGAATCGCGGTCCCTCGTCCTTCGTCGTTCCGGAACATGGTGTAATTCGGAAAACCAGGCCGATATACTGCTCGAAGGCAGGTTTCGCTGATCAGGACGAAGTCTGGAGAGTAGGTCTCCAACATGTGCTGCATTGCTATTCGCTTGTCGTGTCGTTGCAGAGAGTTAATGTTAATTGCTAGGAAAGATAGCTTAGTTTTGGTTCGGAGCATCGATGAAAAAGTTAAGGAAGAAGTTTAAGAGGGCTATGGCTTTATCTTGGGGAGGAAGAAGGCGGTATGTGGCAACGAATTCTCTTGACTTTTGCAGGAGTGTGGCTGCAGAAACTCCCAGGTGTTCCTGAGTTTCTCTTGCAATAAAAGCAAAGGGGTTATCCTCTACAGTGTTGTGACTGTAGTTGTTGGGGGGTCTCAAGACGGATGCAAACGTTGCGTGCATATTGCTCGTTTGTTCATTCGGCACTTGGTGTGGTAAGCGCTGAGGTAATGATGGGAAATCTGAGGGCCTGAAGGTTTGTGGAGCGGCTGGCGCAAATTGCAAGCCGCTTGCTCTTACCGCTTTCTTCTCCATCAGCTTAGCTTTTAGCTATATCCGTTCAGGACATCCTGTAAAATTTGCCGGGTGGCTGCCGGAGCCGCAGAGTGTGCAAAATACCGGGGGAATAGATTGATCTGCAGGTGCGAGCTCTTCGGTTGGGTATGTAAGGATCTTGCGAGGGCAACTTTGTCCTTCCCGCAGGCCATGCACCTTGCCGCATGGCCGCAATAAGCAGCCACATGTCCAAAGCGTTGGCACCTAAAACATTGGGTTAAGTCCCCTCTTTTCGGTTTTTCCCAGTGGATTTTGTGGTTAAGAATGTATCTTAACCTTAGAATTTTATTGAGGTCTCCCGCAGAGTTTAGTGTCACTTTAAAGAGGTTTAAAGTTACATTGTTGCGCCGCGACCAGGCTGTTGACAGGTTCGAAATTTCGAAGCTGAGGCCAGGTAGCTGGTTGAGAATATCCTCTTTAATGCTCGTTAGAGGAAAAAGGGAAGTTAATCCTTTTAGGATTGCTACCGGTTTCCGGCGCTCCGCTGGAGTGAATGAGTGCCCGCCAAGTTTTCGCACCTTCATTGTATTCAAAATGAAGTCGTACGCCTCAATTTTGTCCACTATGATTTTGTGGTACGACTCGGTGAACGTTTTCACTCGGTACCTGGACGTTGGGAATCTCTTCATTAGAAGGGCAATCGAAGGGGCAGTCAATTGTTTTATGAAAATAGGTGGAAGCCATGAGCTTTTCGATATGGCTGGAGTATTTGTTGTTTCACCTACCGAGGTTGGTTTAGTTGGGGGATCGAGTGCATAGAATCTATTAGCAGTAACAGTAGCGTTATTACTTACATTAGTTTTCTAAGTTTTACTCATGAGTCTGCCTGTCGCTAGTTTGAATCTAGATTCGTCTGCGTGAAGGGCTGCTTGTAGCTCATCTTCCTCATCCGCATTGGCCATGTCGACATCCGTCCTTACGGCGTTGACTGGTAGGTTGTTCGAAATCGTAACTGCGTTTGATACTCCGCGCAGCACTTCACTTGTTTCTGATTTCCGTTTCTTCTCGTTTTCCTTCTCCGTCGTGATTTATTCGATGCTGGCATTTCGATGTCCTCAGTGGGTTCAGTTAACCGTTTGTCCTTTTTTGTTGCTGATGTCACATGTGGCTCTTGGCTGCCCGCTTCTGTTGAGCTTGACCGCTGCTGGTTTGCTACAATTATTCCGAACTCCCGCTCGATCACTTCTTTTACCTCGGTTGAGAGAAAAGCATTCCGCGTCACATTTCGAGTGATTCCGTTAGCTTGAATGTTTTGTTGCGGCCTTGGCCGCTTGTTTTGTGCTGGAATCCTTGTGATTAATTTGTGCGGTGACTCTATCTGAGTGGCGTCACTTCTGGTAGTGACGCGTTCAATGAGTTTAAAAAAACAAAATGGCGCGTTTTGGACTCAAAAGGATGAACTCACTTTCAAGAGGCGTGTTTATATTCTGTCCTGTCAATTGCACTTCCACTATCACTTGATTTTGTGTTGGCTTAGGGGGAAAAGAAGTCCAACATTGAGTAAGAGTAAATGCTTCAGTTTAATTTTATTTCTATGTTTGAATTTAATCACTCAGTTGCTCGCTGTCACTTTCGCGCGTTGCTTACGTTCACCGGTCACAATCGTCGTGTCGCACGTCCGACTTGTTTCGATGCACCCGTCAAACTCTCCACATAATCTCCTGAGATACGGGGTTTCATATATGTTACTTGCAAAAATGCTTCATAACAGCGCTATCTGTTTAATCGTTGCGTAAGTTCTTGGATAAAGCTTTATCATAGCCGTCCAGTGACGTTTAAGTGTGCTTTCTTCAAGTTAAGTGCTGTATTTGTGTATTTGAAGTAAGTGTAAGTGTATTTGAATGCTGATATCTTGGCAAATGCAGCATTTTGTACAAACGCTACGTCCTTCTCGGAAAAATCGAAAAACGGAAAAATCATTTAATACTACTGCGGCCGAAATTCAACGATTTTTTGGATGAAGCATGGTCATAGGACTGTTGGGGATGCCAAGAATAAATCAGTACAATACGTGAGTTAGTGGCATCTACAATGGTTAGGAATCATTACACTGAAATTCGTTCACATTTAAAAGTTGTCATCGATGATGATATTTCCGAATCCACACGATCTGACTGATCATGACTGTTTCTGGAAAATACGCCCAATCGTTGCAGAAATTGAAAGAGCGTGCCGCGAAAATATTCAAGACAAAAATGTCTTCATCGATGAACACATTTAACCCTAGACCTATATTTGTATAAAGGGAAAGGGTCTACAGTAGAATCAGCACCATACCCAACATCTGAAAAGTTAAACATAGAAGGAAGAATCGTACTGAAATTGCAGAACATCCTCCCTGTTGGGACGCCCATTCACATGGACCGTTGCTTTACTTTCATATTGCTTTTGCAACGGAATGCGAATTTAGATGAAAAATAAGGTCCCAAAGAAGGAAAAAACTGTGAAAATAAATGGCAGATTATTTAAAATCAAAACAGATTATTTTAAATCAGATAGCTTGCTTAGAAAACAGGGACGCGGTGCTTTTACTTGCATTGTACGTGATGATAAACGAGGCACTATAAGAAAATTAGTGTAGCCTTTTGCTCAGATCCCTACAGGACTTTTGAGATACAAACATCGTCATTAAAAATAGATAAAATAAAAGGATATCACATTGCACTCTACATGAAATCCTTCTTGAAAAATAAAAAAACCATATAAAAAGGCTAATAGACTTCCCGAGGGTGAAGATTCTAAATAATATCATTGCCTCGGTATACGCCTTTAATGACTCCTAATTATTGCGTCTGCCTACGCTACATTGCTGGCAGCACTTATTTAGCACTGTCAGTTGAAATTTCAACATTCAACCTCCATGCATAAATTCAATACATTTGGATGTGTTTTACATAAAATTTGACGCATTTTAAAAGTCTTGAGGTTAAAACAACCCCACGTTGTATGCCAAAGGTTAAAAGTTCTGCTTACATTACAAAAATGATGAATTGTTTTATTAGAAATTATTTCTGGCCGTTGCAGCACACCTTTCTCGTTGCAAATTTAATTTCACTTGTGATCTCTTCTCATCTACAGTCAATACAAATTTTATTAATCAATTCAATTGCAATCGTAAGTTTTCCTTGCAGAAAAACTCCTCAAACTATGTCATCATGATTTATTCAACCTAAATTTGGTCCTTAAAATGAAGCAGAAGCTAAAAACCACAAACGAGTTCTTATCGTCAGATATTATTGGTTCACATGAGCAGCTCTCGATTTTCTCGCACTCAATTTGTGGTCCCGCGAGGTTTTCTGAACCAATTTCTCATATATGTAAGGTACACCAGCTCATGTGATAAAGTCCGCACTATCATCTCAAATCATATGGGGATTGCATCGTTAGCACGTAGACACCTACCAAATACAACAAGCAATGTGTACGCTGGAGGGTTCGAATGCAGTTTTCTGGGTCAAATATTGCAACGTGCAACAGGTTTTTGCACCTGACTGGACCTCTTCGATTTATTTTATTTATTAAATTGTTGCACTCATGCCTGAAGCAATGCATTGAACTGTTAGCTTAAACCGATTTTCACTTGTTGTCCATGCCGGGGAAATTGTTCCTTCCATCGAGATTGGTTTTGCATGCTACAAGACAGTGACTGTCGATCTTCTTAGAAGTTCGAGCGATACTTAAATTACAATTTTATTCATAATTATTTAATTATATATGACATACATATGTGAAATATTACTAGTAGCATAATTAAAAATTAAATGTCCTTGTATGTATATTATTTCTATTACACTGGTCAACCTGGAAAAATGGCCAGACACTCTGAAGGGTGATCTTTACTAATTTTGGGTCGCTGAATCCGGATATGACCTCCGTTTTTTTCCATCACCCTCCATTTTTCTGTCAAACCCCTATTTTGGCTGCAATTGAGGTGAAAGGGGTAAATTTCGTCTAATCTGCTCGTTTCACACCGAAGAATGCCAACTTATAACCTTAAATTACAGCAAAATAGTCAGAGAGACTATGTCTTACGATAAACATCTTTCGGTATCCGAGGGGGTGAAAAAAGGGAGTGAGGGGCTGTTTTTATCAAAAATCCATATAAAATCAGCATTTTATAATTAGATGAGGTGAAGGGGGAGGGAGGTTTGGAAAGTATTGAAATAAATCATAAGGCTGAGTAATCAAAAATTATGAAAACTACAAACGTGTATCTACTTTGAAGTTTTTCTCCTTTTGTAAGCGTCCTCCAGTGTTGCTTGAATTTGAGTCCAACAGTAGACCGCCAACATACGAGGGTTCCATTTTTTCGCATTCGCTCTGTTGATGAAACCTTTTACCATGTTCGTCCGCAACGGCTCCACAATTCACCGGGAAAAAACTCAGGTGGGCGTGGAGAAAACGAACTTTCAATGACATCAGTCATCTGATCTGTTGTTTCCAAGAAAATTGCGGCAAACAAAGACAAAAGATTCCCAGACTCTTTCTTCTTTTCCTGACAAACTATCGGGGAAAGCATTATCATCAAATTATTGTTTATTCTGAGGTCCCAGAAATACGCGCAAAGGCCAGTCTTTTCGCACAGTGTTGATCTTTAGCAAAACCGTCCCATTTGCAAAGAAGGCAACAAAATTCAGTGTAGCCAGCTTGCAATTCGCTCATTGTCGGCTCAAACACTAAATTGATTATGATTGTAATTAATTTTTTTCCTGATTGTTATAGTTTTCTTTCATACGAAAGAATGAACGTTGTTGCGTAGGAAACAGGAATCGATGATTAATCATTCCCATTATTGAGTAAAATCGCTTTCAAACTAGTTTTTTGAAGAATCAGTGAAAAGTCTCCTGTTTTCAGAAACGTATGGTATTTTCCGTTCAGTGATTAGTCCTGCAATGTTGTTACAGCTAATTAAATCTTTGTCACCATCGTCTGGCGAGAAAAAAGAAATTAAGGCGGAATTTCTTTTTCTAAAAAACGTAATATTGACACCTTTCTTCAGGTGATTTTTCTACTGCAGTCGTGAACCAATGAGCTCAGCTTTTACTTGAGACAGGTCTAAATCCCGTAGTAAGTCGTTCAGATTTTCTTGGGTGAAAAGTTTTGGTTCGTTCGAATCGTTTGGTGTGAAATCTTTATCTAGATTGCTATGTGGTACCTCCTCTTCCGGCGATAGCGCTTTCTATTCAGTTGCTGATTCTTTATGAACAAGGGTGTGGTTTTCGGGTGGTATGGGGACAGGCAACAAACTACTATGTTCGACTGGTCTAATTGCCGAAGGGATATTCGGATAAGTTATAGCAAGTTTCGATTTTTGCGTGAATCCAGATATTGCCATCATACAAAAATAACAGTCCTCGGCATTAGAGGTGGGCTCACGCCAGGCCATTTGTGCCGCGAATGACATCGTGCGTGATTCGCCATGTAACCACGAACTTTAGTTAGTGTAAAAACTTTTGTATAATAATTTTCCAGCCCATGCCTTGTCTTGATCCCCGACTTTGCAACGGAAATAATGCTCATAAGCTTTCAAAACCAGCGTACTCAAGGGTCTCCTCTGATTCTGAAATGTCACTTCTCCACAAATATGACAGAAAGAATTCACATCATTCTTACAAGAACGCAGCATTATTCATTACACCAAAAATTTATGATTTATAAATAAATGTACTTGAAGAACAGAAACATTTTGCTAAACGTAAATACCGCACTTTTTTCGAAAAAGAAAAAGGAAAACCTACGAAGTAAGACACAGTCTTGGAACACACGCTCACCGCAACTGAAACGTGCTTGCGAATTCAAGTAGTGCAATGTGTTTGATGAGTAAATGTAAGAGCAACTTGTATTCATGAGCATGTCAGTTCTTGTATGTTGTGTTTCAAATCCAGTGCTGCATACTTTTTCGTGTTAGATTTACGAGAATTGCGACATTTGAGAAACAGAGCTAGTCCTTGGATTCATTTCAACCCCTTCTCCTCTCCCTCTATGCTTTTTTTGATGCAATCAATACAAAAGCAACATTTTTTATTTATACATCCAGACTAACGTTTTGAAGAATAAGGGGTAGAAGGGGGTGAAAAAAAGGGATAGGGAGGTGCTAGGGGGTAGTGGGAAGGTGTAAAAAGATAGCATATATCATACCTGGGATGTCGGTTTTTGATGAAACTAATAAAGATTAATGCTCATTTTTCATGGTGTTTTTGGATCCCGTGGAAAATATTCCCTGACCCACCCTTTTTTCATCCCTTCGGAGCCCCAAAGATGTTTATCGTAGAAAAATGTCTTTACCAATATTTTGCTATAATTTCAGGCTATAAGTTGGCATTTAAGATTTGTAATTTGATCGGCTCAAAAACAAAACGAATGCTCATTGATTGCAAAGTTATCACTTAATTAGAAAGATTGAAACTTTCCATTCAGGAATGCAAGGCAACATCATTCAAATAACGGCCACAGCCAACCTTACAATACTCCATTCGATCAACACAATTTTTCAGTACGTTTTCAATTCTTCAGGCTTCTATATCGTCAATGGAAATTTGGATTTAAGTTTCAAGTCGTCAATCGTCTGTGGATGGTCAGAGCAGCATCTGTCCTTAACGGCTCCCAACCGAAAAGTCCAACGGTGTCAAGTTGCAGCTTTCAGGTGGCTAATTGACGTTAGCATTTTACTGAATTATGCCATTTTCGAATTCATCGCGCAAAATATCGACCTGTTAAAATCCAATGTTGTCCATGTCATCCTCTTCAGTTGTGGGAACCAACAAATCGGTAGACATAGCTCGGTAGCTATTACCGTTCACTGTAACGGCGTTTCCTTGATCATTTTCGAAGTGCAAATGTCCAAATAATTCCGCTAGAATAAAATTCGCACCCGAAAGTCACTTGCTATGGATGCATTGGTTAAAGATTTTCTGAACTCCAGCTGGGACAATTTTGCTTATTGCCATTTCTATTTAAGTGGAAATGAGCTTCATCTGAAAACATGATGTTTTATTATAAATGCATTTCTTCGATCAAGCAGTATTCGGCCCATTTAGCAAACGCTTTGGATAGTCATGTGGCTTCAGCTCTTGCACGAATTGAACTTATTACACATTAATACCGTGCTTCTTATGCAAAATACTTCTTAGAGAAGTGCGTGAAATGTTCAGTTCTTGAGCATGATGAAAAAGTAATGATAATTGTTGTTCACGCAAGTTATGTTTGCATCAGCACACTCGAGGAAAAATAAAATTAATTCACACGCGTCACATTCTAGATTCACAAAAAACTGACACAGTCTGGCAAATATTGCGAAATTTTGTGGAAAGTAACAAAAAGGCAGGCGCAACGACCGCAATTTAAAATTATTAAAACCGAAAAATACAAGCTTCTCGACCAATATTAATATAACGATATATTATAACGAAATATTATTTTCTTTCGAAATTGTTTTTCTTTCTGCCCAGTTTCCCTCTCCGCATTGGCACAACATAATTCGCATCCTCCGAGCAGCGATTTTGTCGGTTGAGCACACTGGACGAGTACATGTACGGGTTGTTTCATCCAACAATGATCCAGTTTCTCTACCTACCTTGACAAGTCAATCCTGAAACTGCGTTCTACCTGTTACCCTTTGTGGTTTAAGTTATAATTTTTTACGTAATATTCCAGGCAATTCAGCCTCCTCCTCAATTTCACTTTCATTAACACTTCACTTTGCACTTTCAACACTTGTTCTAGATCTGCATCCTGTCAAAAATACGTACGATAGTACGTACGTACGAAAGTACGATACGTACTTTGACTCACGCACAATTAAAGGCCCAGATACAATACTGCGTGACGGCGATGCGTGAGCACGAAGCGATTCTCGCACGCCGCGGCGCAACACATTCAATTTACAATGCACGCGATGCGAGGAATAATAATGTTCATATGACAAATGTCAAGTTGGTGACGTTTTAAATGAAATTTGCTTGCAATTGTTTTTGATTGTATAAAAGTTTTGAATTTGGAATTTTCTTCGTTCGGCAAATAAAAGCCTTAACAAGGATGCACGAAATTTTCAACCAAAATTCATTCAGAATAACCTTAGTACTTAAAAGGTAATTAAAGCTTTTGAATTTCACATTTCATTTAAGCGCCATCAAGCATCTGACAAGCGTCAAGGCATCTCGTCGGAAGATTTTTCGATTGTCCGAATATTTTTCGCCTCGCATTGACGCATCGCAATCATTGTTCGTTATCCTAGACAAATGCATGTTACGAAAACTGCTTGACATTTACTGCGAGACTCTCGTCGCGCTCTCGTATCGCAGTCTCGCACTTTTGTATTTTGGCCTTTACGAGTGCAATCCTGTACACTCTCCTTGCTTCAGTATCGTTGTGAACTCCGAGAAGAATGGTAGGGGGTCCAAGTAACGAAAACTGTTACCCTTTGTGCTTTAAGTTTTTTTTTTAAGTTATATTCCAGGAAATCAGCTCATTTTCTACACTTCACTTTGAACACTTGTTCTAGATCTGCATCTTATCAACGTTTGTGCTCTCCCCCTCGCTCCCTCATGATCAGCCTCGCAATGTCTACTTTGACTCGCGCACAATTTACCGACGCAGAAGTGAGGGCTGGCAAGGCGAAACGAGACAAAGCGAGTAAACCATGTACACTCTCACACCCGTCATGCCTCGGCGAGAGTGTACAGACGGCATTACAGTTTTATTATACGACTCACCATTCAGGAAATAAACTTTTAATTGTTCCCAACTTTGTGCAAGCGAAAAGCGACTCATTTCGTAAATGTCAAACATAATACTAACTTTCTGTGAAATGGGAGATGTGATCAAACCTTCCAACGCCAAAATAAACTATAGTTCCATTTCCAAACGTTTGATGGACAATTGTGTACTTGAACACGAAAGAATTCATTGAATCGTGAATAAATAGCTTCATATTGCTTCGAAATGTCATCGAAATTAGCAAATATTCTGTTGAACGTTGAAGATAGTTTGAATAATACAAATATAAAATTATTAGATTGTATACTTCCATAAAAATATGAGATTAAGACTTTGAAATATATTTTGCAAGATGTTAAATGATAGTAAAATTAATCACATAGAGGGGTCGTTATGTTATGGTTGAATTTATATTTAAGGGTATTTATTTTTAAGAGTAGGATTGATCAATCTGTCTTTGTTACCGGTAAGGCATGGTGTCGTGCCTGGTCATAGTTTGAGTTGCGTGGAAATTGTTGTAAGTCTTTTGTTGCGAAGCACTGATCTATAAATGTTGCACTGATATTGTTCCTTCGCTAGCATGGAGCAGGTTCATTTCAGCGTCACTATCCTCAGGCTGTTCACGAGTCGGTGCTGTTCATTTTTCGAATGATTTCCTTTTTCAATCGCATCCAAAGAGCATGTGGGTGCCCTATAGCCCATACAAAATCAATGCTCTGACTCCTGTTTTCCTATATTAACAATTGCGGTCTATTTGATTTATGACCATTCACGAAAGGAGCACCTTAAAAAGTATCCGTGGTAAACATTATATGTCTTTGGTTACTATTTTGTATGGCACTCATGTGGACAACTTTCTTGTCATTATTATATATTTTGCGTGGATGTTGTTGTCCCACAAGATTTACTATCACCACATATCGCAAACTTCAAATAAATTGTTAACAACTGTCTGCAATCTTTTGAAAAATTTTATTTAGTATCGGAAAGATATTGACAAGGCGAAAACATTTTTATAACGATTTAATGTAACAATGGGCGAGAAAACGACCGGACTACGTATTTCATTGTATCGGATTGTTATTGTTGCTTTATTGGCTCCGTAAAATTGGAAAATTTAGTAGCAATTGGACAATGTGCGTTGGATGTAAACGTTAAAATATTATCACCATTGGAATTTTCTACATAAGCTTCTTGCCGGAGAAAGTTGTTATAAAATCAAGTGGCAATATTGGAAGCATATCGTGAAAGACAATTGTTTTATTAAGTTTATTTTAGAATATGCGTTTACTTTCACAAATGATCGAACAATCATCTTTATAGGTTGTTTAAATTTTTTTTTTGGCATTAATATGAAAACATAATTTTCCAATTCGTGCCAAAAAAAATTCAAGTATCCTCATGAAATCTCATTACATTTCATGCAGTCTCCTTTTCTCCTTTCTTCGAACCTCAGACTCTTAGTTACGTGGTTTAATTTTCCCACAAAAAATATAAATTTAAAGGAGCTCCTTTGTAAAACAAACGCTTCCTTTTTATTTTGAATCTTATCTTATCAACTAAAGGGTCGTTAGGACTGATGATAATTGAATCATAGGGATTCTTATATCTCGTCTATGTTTTATTGCATGGTAATGAATTTTAGGGATTCGTACATTTTATGATACTGTTCCCTTTTGGTAAATTGTTTCTGATTTTCAGGCGAGTTTCAGAACCTCATTTCTCTGAGTTTCACGTGTGAGACAGATGGTCCTATGTAATTCCTCCGGCCCTTGTGGAAAATCTGTCCTCAGATTTATTAGTTCTTTGTCGTTGCAAAGTTTATTTACGTTCAAAAAAAATTATGTTAAGTGTCCCTTTTTTCAACTTATGGATAGATCTAACACAAGTATGTTGAATTGATTGTTTTCCAATTGTATCAGTGTAAACTCGAAAAGACCGCAGAAATTTCAGAATGCATGTAGTCAATCATTTGCTCGGATACTGTCAGGTCAACGTTAGTCCTTGATTTTTCAGAGCTGATAATCCTTATTTGGGGGAGAAAGTGAGCTGCTCGAGGTCGTTTTCGTGTACAGGGTAACCAATTATTGCGTTACTCGTGACGGTATGTTGGTGTCTGTCTTATGATGTGGCAAGCTGAAATGGTTTTGACCTAGAAACTTATGACCGCGTGGAAAACCAAACCTACATTACAAGATGAGTCACGACGGATCATCACGGATTGAGATGCTAGACAAGCAGAGTTATGACGTCTGGGAGGTGCGGATGAGATCCATTCTAGTGAAACACGACCGATGGGGCTACGTGAACGGCGATATCAAGATCCCGAATGGGACTGATGCCGCGCCGCGTGAGTTGGCAAAATGGAAGAAAAACGACGAGAAGACGAAGGCATATATCATTCTATCCATTGGAAACGCGGAGTTGCAACCAGCTCCAAGATATGAAACGTCGAAAGAGGTATGGGACAAAATACAGTCTATTCATGCATCCAAAGGTCCTGTCAAAAAAATTGAGTTACTGATGGGCATTAAATGATTCAAAATTGACGAGGAAGACGACTTCCGAGAACGCCTAGACAGCTTCGTTAGTTCGACATTTTAGTAGCGCTGATTCTCAAAGGGCTACGTCAAATTTTCGATCCAAGATCCAAGATTAGATCCAAGGACGAATTGGTAAAATTCTGGACGAGAAAAGGAGCCGCAGTTCAGCCGAGACCGAGGAGGACAGCAATAACGCATTTTATGTCGGAGGTCGATCAAACAGAAATTGACAAAACAAACCCAAGTCAAAACGGACAAAACCGACACAACCGTGTTTCATTTGCGGAAAAGTTGGACATTGAGCCACAAATTGCTGGGAACGAGATAAAAATTCGGCGAAGAAAGTCGAGAGAGCAGAGGAGAAGATGGAGAACTACTACATCGAGATATCGAGACCCGAGGAGGTAAAAAAGGTTTCAACCACGACGAGATGGTGCTTCGACAGTGGATGTACCACGCACATGTGTGCCGACGAGGGAATGATGACAGACCTGCAGGAGTGTACAGCGACCTTGAACATGGCAAATTCGGCATCGATGACGGCGTGATCTAAGGGTATCGCGCACGTCACTACAGCGACAGATGACAGTAGGGTACAGTTGAGTTTAAGTAATACATTACTTGTAAAGGACCAACGAACTAACTTAGTTTCCGTCTGCAAAATTACTCACAATGCTTGAGAGATTTTATTTTGGAAGGACGATGCTAAAATCAGAAACCTCAACGGAGAAATAAAGATGATAGCAGATCGCATTGGAGACATGTATTACCTACGGGAGGTCGGAGAACAAGCTCAAAGTGTGACGTCACAGGATTCGCCAATAACCGATGCGCAGCTTTGGTATCCAAGACTCGGACACCTGCCTATGGATGCTGTTATCGACTTGTCAAGAGGACAAGCAACTGGTATCAAGAGATTAACATTGGGAAAAATGTCGTGTGACGTTTGTCATCGAGGAAAAATGACTGAAATAACATATGAACCAAGAACGGAGAGAAGCACTGAGTTACTCAAGATAATTCACTCCGATTTTTGTCAGCCGTCAAGTACCAAGTCAGAAGGAGGGAACAGGTACTGCGTGACATTTATAGATGATTACAGTGGCTGTTGCGAGCTGTATTTACTAAAGAGTAAGGACCAGACATTCGAAGCCTTCAAGCAGCACAAAAGTTACGTTGAGTGTCAAACCGGGAAGAAAATACGTAAATGACAGTCAGGTAATGGTCGAGAATATTGTAATAAGCAGTTCTTGACGACGCCATACGCCTCAGCAAAATGGAGTAGCTGAGCTTATGAACAGAACATTGGACGACATGGCCAGATGCCTGCTGATACAATCAAGACTGCCGTCGACGTACTGGGGAGAAGCAATTAACACAACAAACTACCTGAGGAACAGATGTCCAAGCAGAAGCCACCAAGCGGTGACGCCATATTTATTATGGCCTGGCATAAGGTCACTTCTGAGACACCTGTGAGTATTTGGATCGAAAGTTTTCATATTAGAAAAAGGCCCCGGATGACGAAAGCTAAATGACAAGGGTATCGAAGGAAAATTAGAAGAATTCACAAAAAAGCGAATACTGGGAAGCGGGGAAGACCAAAGTAAATGTACAGATACGTCAGTATGTCGAGCCTAGCATCCAGGCATGCATCATCTAGTTTAGATCTTCTTCAATTTGCTTTTTCACAAAATCACGCAAGGAGTATGGATACCTATAGTTTCTTTGGTAAACCGGGGTGTCTGTTGTGAGCTTAAGCTCGTCTTTGACTTCCTGAGTAAAAGTTAAAGGATCATCCTTTTCACACTCCAAGTCCTCGAATTCTTTTTTAATGCGCTCGATTATCACTCGATTATTTCAACGTTCCTCACCAGAATAAATTTCGGTTTTACTATGAAATATCTCTGGTTCACATCATGGTTCAGAACCAGCTTGGTACACGTCAATCTCATTTGAGTTGAGAGGGGTAGTTATGTTATTTATGGCCAATGTAATGTTTTTAAAACTTATAACTGCATTTGTGGGAACGAGAATATTTTGACCAACTATACAATCAAAATTTTTATTTTGTAGACCTACAAGTTTCCATTCAATTTTAGCTTGAATGGCGAATTGCTGCGGAAAATCGGAATTTTTAAATGTTAGTTTCTGATCAAGACACATATAAGTCAATTCTTCGGACCATGGAATCATTTGGCCTAAAAAGTTTATGGGTCAGTTTGGCAGCATGGCCGGCTTGTGCTTTCTGCTGAAGAATATTGCCGCGGTCTTCTTGAGATTGATTTTGCTTTTCCACCTGTAGAAGACTTTGTAGATTATTTCCAGCATTTCTTCTAGATTGGAGATGATCTGGTTAGGATTGTTGCCAGAGGTGTAGAGACAAATGTCGTTCGCAAAAGTCGCTAATTGGAGGTTTTGATTTATGGGTATGTCAGACGTGTATACATTGTAAAGAATCGGACTCAGACAAGATCCTTGTGGAACACTCGCAGGAGCGGTTTTGGGAGTGTATGTTGTACCTCGAACTTTCACATGTGACGTTCTTTTACTCAAGAAGGATGCGATTAGTTTCAGCAGATAAGGAGGAGTAAACACTCTTCAAGTTTATGAATTAGACCATGATACTAGACGGTATCGAAGGCCATTCTAATATCAATGGTCAGTTGTGGAGTATCCATGTCTGAAGCCAAACTGGAATTGAGGGAGGATGTCATAGTTTTCGACGTAATCCGTCAACATTTTCAAGATTAGCTTCTCGAATAGTATGCCGAGCGCCGGCAGTGAGCTTATTGGCCGGTAGTTGCTAGGGTCATGCGGATCTTTACCGAGCTTCAGGACTGGTATTATGCTAGCGTGTTTCCAGCAGCTTGGGAAGTATGACGTTTTCAGGCAGGCGTTGAAAATATGACAAATTAGAACTATCGCTTTCTTTGGAAGATTCTTGATGACTGTATTGGGAATTCTGCCAATTCCAGGGGCCTTACCGTTCTTGAGCTTCTTTATTTGATCGATCAAGCGTTTTGGTTTTATTAGAGCACCGGGCTGTAAAATGGCGGTGTTTTCGTCGGTTAGCAGTGACTTAGCTACTATTACTTTTGCCATGTTGCTGCTCATTGTATGGTAGATATTGTGGTGTTTGTGGAATTTATCAGCAAGTAAATCTGCTTTCCTTTCGTTAGAATGTATCTGGGTACCATTTTCGTCGTTTAGAGCATATTGAAGATCATGGTGTTTTCGTTTCAAAATTTTAGTCAAATTCCAGACTTTTTGTGCATTATATTCAAGGTTGGTGAGGAGGTTGTGCCACTGGTTGTTTCGAACGTGCTTGATTTCGGCCTTGATAGCTCTCGTTAGAGAGTTCGCACCAGTTTTCAAGGAGGAGTCACAATTTCTCGGCCACTGGCACCGTAGAAAATTACATACTCGGATCAGCCTAAGTTTCCTCATCAAGTTCAATTGCGTGGACTTTTCAGCTATATTTTGGTGCACTACTGTCTATTGCTCTGAAAATGGTATTCTTAAGGTCCTCTATTTGCTGTTCTTTTTTTCCCGCTGAGTTTAGGGAACGCGACTTGTGTAGAGCTAAAGAAATTTGGTTTATTGTTGTACGGAATATGCGCCAATTAGCTTTTTTGAAGCAACGGAACGGTTTCAACACATGAGACGAATATGTTGCTGCTTCTAATAAGAACATCACGGGAAGATGAGTAGAGTAGACAGTGGGTTCCGAAGTGTTTTCGTCCCAGGAAGTTCCGTCTAGCAGGATTTCTAGGTTAATTATTATTCCCATTTGTCGTCGGCAAAGTGGTAATACGTTAAAATATTAATGGTCTTATGCTTATATCTAGTGGAACCCCAGCACGTATATACATCTAGAAGTAAGATGCTTCAAATTTATATATCCCTTTTAATGCTCGATTACAAATATCGTTCGCATTGAACGGCTATGATTGTGTTGAGATATTACACTTGTTTTCCATTGTTATTAGGAGTTCAACTAAGTTTCCGCTGTTTTCAAGAGATGTCTCCTGTAGTAAGTGTTTATTTATTTGTCTATAATTTATTGAAGGTAGTAGTTTCTAATTATTATGATGATTATGTATTTTTGTTTCGAAATGTTGTTGCTATTCTGTGTGGGCTGTATGTGGAGGAGGCCGACCAACGCCTAGCTTGCAGGGACTAAAGTTGGAGTTGCTTTCGGGCTGCAGAGTGACGAAAACCCGAGCAGAGGTTTGATCTGTACCACGGGGTGGGGGAGCCCATGACAGGTTGCTGTTATCCCCCACAAAGGTGAGGAACCTAATTTTGGCTGTAACGTGGTGGTTGTGGTTTTTGAGAGTACTAGGAAGTAGTTTTAACATGTACCAGGTATGTGTTGTCTGAGCCTGTATAATCAGCTTCGACTTGGGAACTTCTCCATGTGGGAAGGGGCGTTGGTTAACGCTTAATATAATCCCGTCAATCACCATTGACGGGATTATATTAAGCGTTAACCGTGAGGTAGGGCCCCCGAGGCAGGTACTCACGTAAAGCTTTCCGACTTTATGTAGTAAGTACTGGTCGATTGTGACATTACCAAATCGTCATGGACCAAGCTTAGACATATGGTAAACAAACCGTTTCGACACATAAGTGATTTTGTTTTTGTGTCATATACTTTTGGTTGTGTAAATGTGTTGAATTTTGTTGCAATTAATCGTCATTTGCGGGAAGTGATGCTTTTTTTCTTTCATTCAAAGAAAATGGCGGTTCAATGTCATCGGGAGCTGCAAAAAGCTTATGGAGATACTGCTGCAAGTGAGAAAACGTGCCGTGAATGGCTCCGTCGCTTCAAAAACGGCGATTTTGGTGTTGAAGACCGTTTGCGTGAACGAAGACGAAAACCTTCGAAGACGCTGAATTGGAGGCTCGATGAAGATTGATGCCAAACGCAACAACATATTGATGCCCAAGCCATTTCCAAGCGCTTGCATGCGTTGTGAATGATTCAGAAACAAGGAACTTGGGTTCCTTATGAATTGAGGCCAGGAGACGTTGAGCGTCGTTTTTTCGCCTATGAACAACTGCTTCAGCGGCAAAAAGGAAGGGTTTTCTCCAGCACATGAAAAATGGATTCATTATAGCATCCCAAAGAGAAGAAAATCATGGAGACTGCCCGGTCAGGCTTCTACGTCGTTGAACGATCCCACCACTGAGGAACGGTATCGAACTCAATTGATGCAATTGAGCCGAGCACTTCGCAAAAAGCGGCCACAATACGAGCAGAGGCATGAAAGTCATTCTACAGCATGACAACGCTCGGCCTCATGTTGCCAAAGCCGTTAAAACTTACTTAGAAACGCTCAAATGGGAAGTCCCACCCTAACCGCCATATTCCCCAGATATTGCGCCGTCCGATTATCACTTATTCCGTTCGATAGCACATGGTCTGGCTAATCAGCAGTTCTACCCATATAAAGACATGTCAAAATGGCTTGATTCGTGGATAGCCTCAAAACGGTATTCGGGATCTGTCAGAAAGATGGGAAGAAGTTGTCACTAGCAATGGGCAATATTTAGAATGATTCATTTTTAACTATTTTTCACAATGAAGTGGCAATCACACAGTTTCACACCTAATACAAAAGAATGTATATGCCATTAACATCAGTAAAAAAATTACTCATTAATAAAATAATAAATTAAGGCATATATCATTAGGCACAATTAATTAAAAATGTAAATTTCATTATTAAAAATAAACCAATTGACCTAGAATAATAAAATCAAAAAAAATAATAAGTTAAATCATAAATAAGTGAATATTAAAATAAGCCCGTGAAGGAAACATCATGTCTTATGAATTGTTATTTTCAAATAAAAATTCAATCGGCGAGTTCCCTGGCACATTCTTTTTCGATACCCGTAATTTTTGGGCAATTTTTCTTTTCGGGATGTTAGTTGGGTAATCAAAAGTTAGAATGTTACTCACCGGAAGGCGATCCTATTAGTGGGCGTAATGGGATCGCCTTCCCTTGACTGGTTGTAATAGGCGCGACTTCCCACTAAGGATGTATTTATTTCTTTGCATGCGAGGGTAAACGACTCACTTATTCCATTCTAATCACAAATTTTGAATAATCTACCCAAAGTTCCATCAAAACATCATCACGTCCTTTTACCAAGAACTTTAGTCACTAAATCAAAAATGCCCATTGAAACGTCTTGTGCTGACGACTCCCATGAGGATTAGGGTAATTACCTTAATCTTTAGAACCTGCACAAAACAACAACGAGATGATTCACCCTATTGTAAGCGAATAAGCCTAACTCACATGCTAATCCACAGCAAGTGAATGTAATTCCGCAAGTCAACACCCCAAAGAAAAAATTACATTTCGCGCGATGCGTCACGCTAGAACTGCAACAAATAACACACAAACGAGCGATACAAACCGTGTATGCCTTTATCCTCCGCGCATATCATCAGAATCGCTTGGAAATTGCTTCAGGTAAGATCTTAATCTCGGCAAGATCTATTTGCTTTCCTTTGGAAATTATCTGCACTCATTAAAAGCCAGTACGTTAGCACGGCCGCGGACCTGGCCCATCTTTACACCGCGATGACTACAAAAGATTTTACCATTGCTCAACATTGTAATTTGCTAATAACCCATCGAGCCATCGCCGAAGAGCTCATTAACATCTTGCGCATATTTTATGGCTTTCCTTGGATGTTGGCTCGCGTTTTCGCACCTGGATTTCCTCTCGACTCGCGGATTGCGTAACAATGCACGTATCTATTCTATGTAGTCGGGATTACGGTTGGATTAAAGTCTTACAAAATCGCAGTTACTGTCCAATAAATCCAACACCCAAACATGAAATGGAAATTGTTTTTCGTCAAATGGTTTTCCAATGGACACAAGGATAGACTTGGTTGCATTCTGATGTGGTCATGTATCTGATAATGGCTAAATAAATTTTCCTCGACGACTTTCGAGATTGGCCATAAGGGATTTCTTTGATGGCTGTTTCTTTCTGGATACTTTTTGAGTTTCTTCTCAGCACGGGGCCAACTGTTTTCGTGGATATCGCGCCGTGGACGTTTTTATTCAGAAAATTTGAAATCATTCAAATTCACCAATAAAATTTATTGATCGCTTATGCAAATTCCGTTGAATTCTCCCACATACGATTATTAATTAATTTCCATTTCCGATAGAGCAATTTATCACGTAGGCAAACGATGAAAGTTATGTTTCGTTGCGAAGAGCGCCATAAATTGTAGATGCAATACACAAATATGACTAGAAATGAAAGTGATAGCTGGACAATGTCCAAATATTAATATGTTATGGGACTCATCTCTGTTTTTGCATTCAACTTACAATAATTTACAAATATGTACATGGTTTTATTTGGCGCTAAGTTGGCTTACCTGAAAATGAAATTTATAGCTTTCTAATTTCCTTTGATCGGAGATGTACTCTGACTAACTAATTTTTCAATGAAAATCTCTACATATACTTCCTTCTGATTATGAAATGAATGTTGGAGATACAAGGTATCATATATCGCTAGGAGATTAATTCTAATTATTTTAACTTATTCGGGAATCCAGGGTGAAAAACACACCAATTTCCAAAGGCCCGTACCTCGAGCCAGCATGATTTTGAGGGTTCCATGAGGGCTTATTTGTTTCGTCTTTTGATCAAAAATCAAGGGAGCTAAGTAATATTGGCTAAAAATTTAAAGGGTCCGGGAAAATCGACCAAGAAGGGCAAAAAAACGTAAATAACTAGCAAAAATGACATTTTTCATTGATTCGTTCGTCGTCCAACATAAAGGCCGAAATCGATACTGTGAGACGACAATGCAAGAGCGCGACGAGAGTCTCGCAGCAAAAGTCAAGCAGTTTTCGTAACATGCATTTGTATACGACATCGTACAATGATTGCGATGCGTCGATGCGAGGCGGGAAATATTCGGCAAAACTAAAATTTAAAACTAAAAGTCAAATGCAAGATGGCGGGCGCTTAAATGAAATTTGAAGTTCAAACGCTTTAATTACTTGCTAAGTACTAAGCTTATTATGAATGAATTTTGTATAAAAATTTCGTGCATCCAAGTTAAGGCTTTTATTTCCTAAACGAAGGAACATTCCAAATTCAAAACTTTTGAAAAATCAAAAACAATTTTATTTAAAACGTCACCTATTTGACATTTGTCATATGAACATTAATGTTCCTCGCATCGCGTGCATTGTAAAGTAAATGCGTTGCGCGACAACGAGAGAGAATCGCATCGCGCTCACGCATCGTCGTCACGCAGTATTGTATTTCGGCCTTAATTCGATTGAGTTTCTCGCGGCGCCCAAATCCGACTGCCGGAGCTCCAAAACGTAAACAGAGCGATAATCGACTTGAGCAGGCGCGGGCCTAGTCGTTAACCCAATGTACTCAATCCTTTGATTTGTAAACTGTACGTCAAGGAAAATAACAACGAGTGATTTATTACAAGATACATACCAGAATATCACATAGAAAACAGCCGGTTAAGCGGAAATCGAGAAAGGAATCGTCTCTGGAATATTTCAAGCGTTAGAGATTGTCTTTTAAAGCGCTCAGGAAGTCGCCGACAGCTGTCAATCACTTGGTGAGATTGGGTCCTCGCAGACAACGCGCGGTAGATCCATGGGCCGAACTTTAGAGGCTGAAAGCCTTTTGCCTAGATCGTTAGAAAATTTCTTCAGTTTTTCAGTTCTTCAAAATGTTCATTGGACGACGTAAAAGTATGATTGAAAGTGAAGAGAGTAATGATTACAATGTAGTGAGTTTTGGAAGAAAAGTGACAAATAGAATTTCATCGAGGGCAAACTCCGATAGCGAGGAATCATATGCGAGTGAAGACGTCGACATTATGTTGGAAGAACTGGCTATAAACGAAGAATAGGAACTGAACTTTTCTACTGATGATTCATTGGGCAATATCCAGTGAAACGAATTCGATAATATGCAACACTCATTTTCGTTTATCAGAAAAGGTTGACTTTTGATGGATTTGCTGTCTGAATTAAGTGTTTTCGCTATATTTCACGAAAAAGTAATAATTCTTTTGGTCGCAGAGACTAATTGATATGCAGAGCAAGAATTGCATCAACGGGAAAAAGCTGAGCATGCTCCATTGAACAGATGAAAACCCACCACTTGAGAAGGAATGACAAAATTTATAGGACTAGTGATCTGGATGGGTCTTGTGTAGACACGGCTCGTTAGATGTTGGTCAACTTCCCGTTTCCACGCAACAAGATATCCCGGAACCGGTTTGAATTACTGTTGGCAAACTTGCAGTAATCAAACAACGAAACGATAGAAGAGGATAGCAGGCTTGGGAAGGTTTTCGCGCTGCTAAAACTACTAACGGACAATTACCAAAAAGTTTTTTCACCAGCCGAAGATATTGTAATGGACGAAACAATGGTTCGCTGGAGGCGATGATTAATGTTCAGACAATACTTACCAACAAAATCGCATGAATATGGTATAAAAGTTTTGGTGTCCCGGAAAGTACTATGCCCGACAATCATAAGCAAAGGAACATATCTCACCATTTGAAGATTCGTAAGAATCAGCAAGGCAAGCCTAAAAGTCACCTTAACCTAGGTGACGCGGCGGCGAACGAGTTAAAACTACGATATATCAGTAAGTTTTTGACCAAATTGAGTAACTCCAACGAGATTCTAAAGGGGAGATACTATGTTAAAAGTGTTCTTGGCCAATTCTCCAAAATGCTATTTTTCTTTCATTATTTTTCATTCATTAATTTCACTAGTTATTCTTGCTCACCACATGCCTGACAGACAACAGCTCTAAGGTCTTGGCACACAAAGGCCTGAGCCACTTGGAGCATTTAACACCGTAGTTTTGGTCTATGGTTTGGGAACAATGAATACATCTTCCTTGTATCCCTGTTCCACTTACGTCCCGTCTTATTGGCCCTTCATCCAATACTTTTTGTGTGGTAGATTTTTCATTTCTTTCCTCCTCCGGATATGAAAATGGGTGAGATCTTCAACCAAACTTTTCAAAAACCACTCCTGTTCATTTTTCTCTCCACTGGATTGTCAGCATTAAATATATTGTATTGTATATCCTCGATTGGTCCAGCATCCCCATGATAACGCGCACTGGCCATCTTTTAGATTTTCTTACCGTGGTGTATGCGTGACACATCTGGTCAAATGTGTCAGTGCCCCCTTTTGTTGTGTTATGTTATGTTTATTTCTTCCAACAGATGCAAGGTTGATGACACAAGAACCACTTTATTTTTCTTTGGCGTGAAGGATACTAGATTTTTGGTCCGGTCAAAAATAAATTTTGAAGTTCAACCACTTGACGAGATTTTCATGATAGGACACTTTTCCCTTAAAAACCATCATTTTCATGTCTATGAAGAGCTTCTGCGCGCGAAAAAAACGTGGTGGGCGTGAAACAAAAGGCATAAAATTGAGTTGGCCATCGCGCCAAAATGATCCAGGTTGGAAAAAACTCCGATGCATCGTTCGCGCTGTGGAACATGCACCATGTACTTTATCACCGAAAAATGCATCTACTACTGGTACTAATATTACTACTTTTGCAACTTCTACTGCCACTGCCGCTGCTCCTTTTCCCTTATCTACTTTTCTTATGATTAATTTTCCTAATAATACTACTACTTCCACAACTACTACCACTTTTACGACTACTATTACTACTGCTACTAATACTACTACCCCTGCTACTACTACTACTAGTTCTACTACTACCACGTCTACTACTAATACTACTGCTGCTACTACTACTACTATTACTACTACTACTACTACTACTACTACTACTACTACTACTACTACTACTACTACTACTACTACCACCACCATACTGATTTGAACAAAGACGATACATGTAGGGTAATTTTATATATTGGAGTCGTTATACCATTTCAAGCAGAAAAGGTGTATCTTGACCAGTACTGTTTTCTGCAGAGCAGAAGGGGTATGTCTCCACAGGTATATACACAGTACTTTCAATAATTTCTTGTCCTTTCAGATAATTGAAGTTTTGCTTTTTTTGTTTTTCGAACGAAATTTCGTGTCTTCCCATCTGTTTCCTTGTATCGTTCACATAAGCGTTTCGGCAGTGTACCATGTTCGGCCTGTACTTTCGTCCTGATAGTTGAAGTCTTTAAAATATTCTGTATAAGGTTTCGGCTATGTTCGAATATTCGTTTTTCTGGGTAAGAAGCAAGAATCATTGTATCTATATTCGAGTGATTCCTTAAAGTTTCAATAATTGGCTCTCGTCTAGTGATTCAATATTTTACAAAGAAGGTTTAACGCCAAGACATAAAACAAAGAAAACTTTATGACCGATACGGCAAAGACAATAATCCTGAGCACAGAATAATGACAAGTTGATTCAAGATGAGTTGATTTCTTTGGGTATCAGAGTCATTCGAAGATGGACCATAATGAGAGAGACCTGTTGACGGTCATTATTCAACGTATTTGATGAAAATTGATGGAAAATATTTTGCTGAACCATCATCAACAAAAAATAAAGGATAAGGCTGTACAAAGTGCCCTTCCAAAAGCAATTGATTCCGGAATAGTCACAATTTTCGTTTCTGTTACTTAACCCACCTTGGATAGGCACTTGATCGGGAAATTATCAGCCTTAAGCGTGATTCAATCCAGGTAAGTTTCTCGTTCACCATTGGTCTTGAAGCGAGCCGTTTCAAAGCCTCTTTAAGGCTAAAGTTCTGAAGTGAACAGTTGCACCACAGCACCAATGACATATAGCCTGATCTGGCTCTAATGGATTACTTTATATTTTCCAAATTGAAATCGGATCCGTGCGGAAAACGGAGTTTGACAAAGTTGACGAAATCAAACAAACTGTTAACTACTTTTCAACAGGATGAGCTCGTTGTATATTTGTAAACGGGATGGAAGCAATGATTTACCATTATGTTACCCTTATGTTGCCGTTATGTTACCGTTATTTTACCATTATTTTACCGTTATGTTGTGCAACTAATTTAAATGCATTTTCTGCGCAGTGCAACGAAAAACAAAAACAAACGAGCTTAGTCGAAATGAGTCATGCGAGAACTAAGTTTTATTAGAGACTACAAAAATAAAAAATTAGTTGTAGTAAACGTGAAGCACTTAGCTATTAACCTGTGTATGTGGGTACCCTAACCGTCTTCAAATGAATGAGGAGTTTAAAAAAAGATATTTAAGAGATTTTTGGTTTAATTTTTCAGCTAAGATAGATTTAATTTTAAGATAAGCCCATACGGTCTCATCACCCGTACTATACCTACTATTTTTTGGTTAAAAAAATTGCTAATTTTTTAGGAAAAATTTTTTAATTCTAAATATTGGCTATAGGCTTGTAGACATTTCACCCACCTTTCAGGTAATTTATGGATACCAAGCCAGAAAAAATGCTTGTCGTTTGCAGCAAACAATTCGTCGAGCCACTTTCCAACTTCCTCGAAATCGCCAAAATGATGCTCTGTGAGCGCGTACCCCATTAAGGCGAAAAGGTGAGAGTCAGATGGTACCAAGTCTGGAGAGTACAGCGGTTTCATTAGGATGTCCCATCCAAGTGATTTCACTGTGTCTTTCACTGGTTTTCCAGTGCGCGACGAGGCGTTGTCATGTAACAAAATCACTTTGCCCTGTCTTCTGGCCATATCTTCGTCGTTTTTCAATTAATGCGCAGTTTACATTCATCATTTGTTGACGATAGCGATAACGGTTTTCTCGGGCTTCGAGAGTTAACAATACCTAGTACCACTCTGGTCCCACCAAGCACAGAGCATGGTCTTCTTGCCAAAGCAATTTAGTTATGGTGTTGAAGGACCGGCTTCGTCAGGTGAAAGCCACTATTTTTTCCGCTTCGGGTTTTCAAAATGAATCGATTTTTCGTCACCCGTCATAATTCCATGAAGCAGCATTTCACAAGTTAGTTTGCGATTTTCCTTTCGATGTTCATTCAAATCGTTTGGAAGGCATTTACGGAGTTTATGTATGCCTTTTGCTCGTAAACGTCTGCTGATCGTTTTCTGTGACACATTTAATGCTTTTGCTAATTTCTATTGAGGTTGAGTCCAGTCAACTCCTGCAATTCCTTGTCTTTACATTTTTGTGGCCAACTAGAACGCTCACAATCTTTCACCTTGAAATTACCACTTTTGAACTGTCAACACCATCTCTCGCATGTTCTAATTGAGGGAGCGTGTCTACCATATGTTATGTTTTCCAGCAAACGATGGCTTTTAACAGCTTTTTTTTTAGTTAAACAAGAAAAGCAATGCGTAGCACAAATGGTTTTTTAGGCACAAAATTCGACATGATTGATCAGCACCATATAACAACGCTAGTTTTGGCGGAATTAATTTATATGTGTTTGTACTTCAATGTCAGACGATCGAAATGACGTATGTGTCAAATTAATAGGCGGGATACATTGCGCTGGCGCCATTTCTTGGTAAAACTGGAAAAAACGAATGCCCTGGTATTTCTTCAATTATATGTGATACAAAAAAAAAATTCGCATTTGATTTTAGATTTCATTATTTTGTTCAGTCGTTAGAGGGCTGCTTCAGTCATGCTGATAGTGATCAACTTATGATGATATTTACATTTCAAGGTGCTTTACAAAGACTTATTTCACATACTTATTTTTCATTCTTATAATTTATTTTTTCAAAAATTTTCTATTTTCATTGGCGGTCCAAAAACGAGGCCCCACCAGTAATGAAATTCCAACCCAAATTGTCAGAGCCGAAGCACACGTGGTTTACACCCTTGAGTGTGGGAAAGATCAACTTGAAACATATAATAGCAGTAAATCAGAAGTATTTAAGTCAAATGACCACTCTAATACACCATGACCTCTCACACAGATGAACTCAACTGCGGAAGGGTGAACAACAGAAGAAGAAAAACCGTCCCTTGGCTTGAACTCTAAGTCAATTCACATATTTTCTACAATTTTCACAGTGGTTGCAGCATTTCATCTCGTCATTGCCCTAATTAGATACTTCATTCCACCTAGGAACCCACTTATTCCCACAATTGTTCTTTTCAATTTCACATAGCCTTACTAAAAAAACAAATCCCCCACATGTTCATATGAACTTATACCAATCCTCCAGTTTAAATACAGTCAGTAGACCCACCTGTATTCAGCCTGGGTCTAACTAAGCTACAAAAATTGTAAATCTGTTGCGTCATTTTGATTAGGGTGCAATTACAAAACTGATGAGAGTTAAGTGAACTCGCCGCGAATGATTAATCTAGTTTGGTCACTGGATGGGATTCCTTACTCAAAGCCCGAATGGGTTAGTCACCCCTCCGATGTACTTGAGTAATTATTATAGCCAAGCCACTCCGAAAATCGGTTGATGCGCTGTTGTTTGATCCGGAAACGCATTTCCGTTCAGCGTTGATGACTATTTTTCCACCATTTTCTCATCTACATGCATTGCTTCAGTCGTGATGTTTTTCGTTATGCTTCGATGAGCACCGACCTCTGCAACACTGACATAACAATGTTTCCTTCACAAAGGGTTAGAGTAGAGCTCATGGTCTTCTGACAAAGTCATTCTTGCATACCATTTTTTCCTTCCTTTATGAAGAATGATTGCAGCCAATAGTATAAAATTATTGATTCGTTTCAAAATCTTCCAAAAAGAATCTTCTTTCGTCTTCTTCTTCTTCGGCATCTTCTTCTTCATGTGATATAATTAGAGGAAAACCATGTTTCTGATTGGGCCCTTCTTCATAGTGCTCGGAATAAATCAAACGCGTCTTCTTCTGCTTTTTCTCAGCATGATTTCCATGTCGATATTCAAATTCAAACCATTACTGATTGGGTGCACAAATTACCTTACACCAAATTAAAATTATGGTCTCTTGTCGGACGTACTGGTTGGATATCTTTTATTAACCGAAAACTTCTCTTAGGCAGTGAAATCTTTTAAAAAAAAATTTCAATATTCTGAAAAATACAAAGGAGAAAAAATATTGCAGAGAATCACAATTTAATTTGCCTTTCAATGAATTTCATCTTAGCTTTAGACCCATCCAAGTCTTCCTTTTCTGTCACTAATTGTCTAATCTGCAGATGGCTACTTTCTACGCATGGTTTCAACAAAGCGCACAGTTTGAAAAACGCCTATCCGGCATAATTTTTTAAGATTGCAGACCCGATGATCGTTCACCCATTTTATTTTCACGAACTGATGATTTGCCATTTCAAAGAGATGTAACCAGGCAAGTAAAGTAGCGAATAGTAGTGGCCCAAAATCAGTACCTTGTGGCGCATCACACAATGGAGCTGTATCTCGTATTGGCGCATTTCTACGATAAATCCGAGGGAAAAAAATTCATAAATTAAATTCTACTCACTACAAGGTCTTTCTCTGCTTTTGTGTTCATTCCGGTAAACAATAGGACATAACTCGATGGTTAATTATGAAAGTGTGTGATAGAACTCCACTTGGATTCGGATGTGGATTCGTCTACAAAGCATTACTAGGTTTGGTGATTTCTGCACACATGACATAAAGATAGTGAAAGTTAATATCCGATAATCGTTTGGACTGATTGTATGGAGCATGTTGATTTGAAGATGTATCAAAGCTGACGGAGAGAATAAAAACAAAGGCATTAGATACGCAATAATTATTGCTGTGGGCTGGATTTGTTTGCCCATCCTGGCGAAGTCTGGGCGATTCGTTGATTAATTGTGCAAGAGACGTAATTAGTTTTTCTGCAAAATATAGTGGGCAGCAACGAATGATTGATGTAATAGAGTTTTCGCTACTGCTATGTTACAACCATCATTCTTTCCTTTGTAGATTATTCATAAACAAATAAAAAGTAAACAAGCGATTAACTGTTCGTCTTCATCCCTGATGGAGATATCAAATCTACCATATTATATTTTATATAAGCTGATATGACCTATATTTATTTTAATTGTTAATATTGTTATGTTACAATTTTAATTATTATAATATTATTTTATTTTTTTTGTCGCCGCCCCCAAGGATATTACTTGGGCGTGGTGGGAGCTTAGTTAGACTACGCTTTATCCAGACTCGCGACGAAGTCATCAAAGTTCCCAGTTAACAACAAAAACAAAAAGCAAACTAGGTTTTATGGTATACACCCTGAGATGTGAGGGAGCCTGGAGTGGAGTTTTCATCAGCAATAACACCGGGGATAAATCGCTGGTGTAGTTTGCAGTGGTGGAACATTTGCTCACTGAAGTATCAATAGCTACAAGTGAACAGGCCATCCACACCACTCCTCCTGCTCAGGCTTCTCTTGCTCAATCTTCTCCTGCTCAAGCTCAAGAAAGTCGCCGAAAATGTAATCCCCTACTTTGAAAATATTAAACCATGTGTAAACGTCAAAATGTCGGCATGTAGCTCACTGAAGCCGGATCGCAGGAAAAGGGTAAAACGGCCGAAAACAACGGACGTTAGTCCGGAGGATCACGGGAGCATAGGAGGAGCACAATACTGACTTTCAACTGATGCGCTTCAAATCACAACAAAGGATGCGAAGAAGATGTTGCGTGTGAGGACAGAATATACGCCCTAAAAAGACCAGGCTCAAGCAGCTCAGGGATGCTATACTAATTAAGCCGGCGGACCGGTGGACTTTCGTCGATGCCCTCGAGAAAATCAGAATAAATACGATGCCCGAAAAAACAGGAACTTGCATAGGAACAGTATGAGCAACCATAATATACCGTCTCCTCGTAGACTTCGGGGCGGAGTCCACACAAAAGGACTTGTTCGAAAGTGCCGATCCCAAAATAAAATCTCATGGCTTCTTTCGAAATAAGAGACATAACGACAAAAGGGGCGACAAAAAGTAGAAGAGTTCATAAAACAAACTAGCCGTATGTCGGATAACGTCTTTAAGATAACGTTAGGTAGAACGTAAGGTAAGATACCCTTGAGGGTAAATGGTGGCAAAAGTAGGCATCCCAGAGAAAGACGTAGTGCAACTCCTGGTAAGGAGGGAACTCCAAATCGGTTGAATAGTATTCATCCATGTTTGATCCTAAGTTGATGCTATAAGTGCTTTAAATTACAACATCTTTCTCTGATCCGCATGGAACCAGATAGAAGCATCCTGTGCTACAACTGTGAAACTCCAGACCATAAGGTGAAAGATTTGAAAAATATGACAAACTGCGTCTAATGCAAACCCAAAGTCTTGGAGCCTAAAGATCTGGCTCATATTCCAGGAAGCAAAAGCAGCCGGAAGTTGAAAGAGTCCTTTAGCAACAGAAACGCAAAACTATGATTCAAGTCTTCCAGGTCAATCTACATCGAATAGAAACCACATGGAACTTACATGCCCAGGTGGCAAAGGATAAAAAAGTCAATCTGCTGCCGAAATCACAGCAACATCACAGCAAGGAGGCGGCTGCATGGTACTGCGACGGGTCATGCGGCGTCGCCACCTGGGTGCGGTTTAGTGTTCTGCTTCTAGTTCAGAGTTGCTTCAGTAGAGATGAATTTGGGTTCACCAGGTGTGCAGATATGACATTTATCTTTATCTAGCTCACACCTTTTCATCTTTTCAGGGCCGACTCCATGAACTGAAGGAATTTGTCTGTTTGGAACAAGGGTTCCGTGAATGAAGTAGATCGAATGAGGAATGCATTATCCAGATTTCAAACGAACCCTAGAAATGGCGGCTAGGAGGAAACTTGTTGCCATGAATGTTGGAAATATACCAACCCTTTTGACGTAGAGGCTGCTTGGGAACCATCCCGGACATGACGTTCGCTAAGCCCCAAGGATACACAAATGGAAAGTATTGGAGGACTATTCAGCATGTGATTACCAGTACATGGCACTCAAAATTGGAGAGCGTGCTGCTCGAAGCGCAGCAACCCGATCTTCAGCCATAGGATTATTACTTATAATGGATGTTAATGTGTTCACTGGAGTTCTCATGGACGGTGAAACTGTGACGGAGACCAGGACAGGCACAGGGCATAGGGATGTCTTGCCGGGAACTTGGGGAAATTCAACATGTGTAACAACACTTTTATTTGACTAGGTGAGGAAATGATAAGCCTGCTGCATACTGGTGGTCAGCAGAAATTTCTGTGGACGATCTGCAGCTGGCGATTTAGGATTTCCTTTCCTCTTACTAATCAGCGCAAGCGTCGCCATCTTCCAGTACTCTGGGGAGACCCCTTCGTGCGGGCATGTATTGAACGTGCTGATCAGTTGATCAGGGTTAAAGTGAAAACCATCTGTAGCACCTCAGTTGGAATCCAATCTGATCCTGGAGCCTTTCTTGCTTTGATAGACGAGACTGCTTTCTCCAATTCTATTTATGAAAAATTGAAATTCCATTCGTATTTCATCGTGGACAGCCTCAACATGGCGGTGTGGGTAAGACAACACAATTTCGTCCATATTTTTTGCCTCGTATAAGTGAGGCGACTTTTTGTAACAAATCTTCCGCTTCACTTTTTTGTGGCCTAGGACCCATGGATCCCTATTCACGTCGTCTACCAGGTTTTTCCCACTGCTGGTCTTGCTACTTCCAGGTCCATGTTCGCTGGGCCTGTTGCCGTAGATTTTAACACTTTCTCCTTTTTCGACAATTTCAGGTTCCTACCAGTATACTAAGCTTGCTGTCTCGGGGTATTCGTAAGGACATGGAAGATTAGCAGGTGAACGAAATGATTCTCACAGTTGAGTTCGCCACATCGTTTGCCGCAGGTCCTCCGTTCCCCGGGGTAGTTTCCGTCCGCGGTGATCGTATTTCCACGGAAGCGCAGAAGACTGAGCGCTTGGTCTTCGAAAAACACAGTCATGGGTCTCCAGTGCTATATACTTTGTTCGCGGACCGAGAAATCCTCTAGCATTCTCCAATTTCAACCCTAACGAATATCACACTGAATATAGTTTTAACGCAGCCTAATCGATTCCTCTAGCGTTGAATTTATCTTTGACGAGCCCATGACACTCAGTACTCAAAACAGTAGCTTCCAAAGCATTGAGCCCAAATTTAGAGGATCACAGAGACGTTCTTGCCACTTCGGTGTAATTCCCAAGCACCGAGCCCGAACGAAACCATATCTTCGTCCTTGGTCCTTAACTTGGAAGAGAGCATTTTCCCGAATCCAGATGGTGACTTTATCGTCAGAAAACCATGCTAATGAGCTTCTGATGTATTTTGCTTGCGCAGCAGCAGCAAGTGGGCTTGCCTGTATCTTGAAAACAGTATTAGCGCAAGCAAACCGACCTCAATCAAGACTTGGAAGGTTGTGCTTCGATGCAGATTAATTTGAAGGCTGTTCGATTTCGAGGTAAACTTTCACCATTCGTTGAACGCTTTTGCTTGATTTTTTCAACCTAGCTACGTCTCGCTTAGTACAGTCAAATCTCTACTATTTCGGGCAGATCCCTAACGCAATCAATGTTACAGCTGGTTGATTTTTCTCCTATGGCTCTTTTTTGTTTGCATTTGGACCGAATTCAATCAGTAGGTCACCTGACTGAGTTTGACGAACAGTTGTAATTGCAGCTCAGATGTCTTTCAATTGTACCACTCCCTTGATTTCTCGCCAGACATCCGCACAAGATCTACCTTCAGTGGTTTCAAATAGCAGTTCCTTCCCAATAGGTGTTCGGCGCCTCTTAACTTTTGTTGCTTGGGTTACGAGCGATGATTCTTTGCATTTGGGTTCCAGTGAAAGTTTATCTATTTTCAACCTTAGGGCCGCTCTTTTAACCTGCTTCCTTGGCAGCTTTCGAACATGCTGTCTGAAACTCTTCTTTCATCTCAGTTTGATCGTTCGATGCTCCGTTTTTCCCGATCACCTTTTAATGGGCTGGAGACCAACCAATTGCTAGTAGTAGAAATCGGAACGACTACTGCACTCTCGAAGTTATAAGCCTTCTGATCTTCCTCTGCCTGCCCCCACCTGCATTTATTGTGACATATTCGGGTTAGGTCCTCCAACTCCAGGACTCAGTTTCGAACCCCCTTCCTAACGTTCATTCGTGCATGTGGCAATGATGCATTTCGTAACTTTTTCCACATAGATAATCGAGTCGCCTTATGTCTTTCCTGCAGTAATTTCTGTATTTATGTCCCCTGCGTACGTCACTTGAGTGGTGATAGCAGGTATCGTAGGTTTCTCAACCGTTTCGTTTTTCTCTACCAGATGTTCGTCTCTCACAGGTTGCAAGCGTTTTTGCTCTTCATTCGTTGGTCAGTACCGAGTGCGTATAGTTTTCCTGCTGCACCTAAATGCGGTATGAATCTCTGGTTGGTCCAGATTTTCTAGTTTTTGCCTATCCAATTTTACGTTTGTAGTCGTCTCAATGTAGAACTCTGCATCATTCAAAGTTGTCTTCGTTGTCTTGACCAAAGTTTAACCAAAGTGCCACAGCTTTCCCAAAGCCTACACTCACAATTCGCATTAAACCTCATCTTTTTGAAATACATCAGAGTGTACAATTCCCTAAAAAGATTCCATGTAGGACTTTTCTCTCTTTCGATGCATGTTCAAACTGTTATTCTTGAATATTACTGTGACTACTACTGGGAACCACAGATTGACGGATGGCTCATTAACTCTTCGTTTTTCCGTTTTTAAAACAATTATATTCGCCTCTCAGTGTTTAGCAAAAAGAAGTTGTCTAAGGGCTTGACATATTGGTTTCACCTCTGACGTTTGTATGACATGAGTTGCTATACATGAAAGCTTCCGGTAGTGTTAGGCCAGTGGAGAAGACAATTTTCTGCCGTACCGAGAACCGCCTGACTTGCCAGTTTTTTTTTTTCAAAAAAAAGATACAATATTATATTGAAATCAAATAGAATATTATAGGGGGTCCAACAGCTTCCGGTATCTGTTTTCTTTTGATAAATTTTTCTAAATAAATTGTGTTTTGATTGTTTTTAATAAATACAGTATGTCACTACTCACTACGTCACTAAAGCTATAGAATATATTATTAAAAGAACGCTTTGCTTCCGTTGCTAGGGATACATTCAAAAATTCATTTCCGATAACTTAGCACAAATTTTGTAAGTACGCTGGCCCCCCTTCAGTTTTCAGGCGCTGAGTCAATTTTCGGCAGCTTTCATGCGAGGATGCCTATTTAATCAGTCGTTTATACTGGCACTAAAATTGTCAATTAGGTTGAGATCTGACGAGTTTCCTGGTGAGTCCGAAATGTCCAGTCCACAATGTCTAGTTCAAAATATCCAACCAAAAATGTTTCTCTGTCCAAAATGCTCAAAATTCGCTCCACAACTAAGGCTATATTCGCTCTGGTTACATATTTTATTAATAGCACTTTTTCCCTACTTAGAAATCGTTTGCTCTAAGGATCTTTTTTCAGCAACTAACATCATTATAGCGTTCGTTTTTGGGCCGTCGTCAAAACCTTACCCGATCTGCGATATTTTCCGTTGTTGATGGTCGGCTATATCCGATGGATGTGCTCGAACCTGAGCAGTCTAATCGGATATTTTGCTATACCGTTGTGTTTGACACATTTCAAACCTCGTCGCAGTATTTTCGGTGACAAGCTATTCAATGACTAATCGGTTACCTACACCTGGCTTACTTTCGGCGGTGCTTAGGGTTTTCATTATGGCTTCAGGAATCGGCACTCGTCAGTGATGTTCGGGCACTCCTTATCCGACACGTCACGGAACCATTTTTCTGTTGACACAATTTTTTGACAGTTTCTTATTTGACATTTAATAATCTCACAATTTGGGCGTGGATATACCGTAAGGTATGCAGAGTTTGGATTTCGATTTATTTTTGAACTCTTTGGGAAAGTATTTTGCTTATGAAAAAGTACTTCAAAATATGGACTTTGTGAACTTTATCACTTTCTGAAAATTGTCCAGTTGTGAATAATTGTCTTTTCTAAATACACATCACTTTCCTAAATACTCTTCATCAATATCAATGCAATTTAAGGTGATCTTTTACAACATTATTAGCAGCTTGATTGAATACATTATCTAAGGTGTTCAAAAGTGCACCGAAAATTTCTCAACAATGCCTGCTTGAGGCTCATGTGACATTGAAACACATGCCAATCTGACACCTAAATTTAGACCTATTTACTGAGATCATTGTACCTCAGCTGATTCAGTTAAACGGTTTCTTAATATTTCACTTACATTTGTGATAGGTACACTTTAAAATAGGTCCCATGGTTGTTTTTGCAAAGTAGGGAGGCCATACGAGGGTTGGCATCAGTCTTTATGGGGACAGATGGTCAGATCCTGACTTGCGCCGAACTTACACCACCAACTCAATGGCGCGGACTTTGAACGCACCCTGAGGCCGGAATGGAGACGGTATGATCTTAACCCTTAACAGTCCAATGGCGCCACATAGGCGCCATATGGTCCAATGGCGCCAAAATCCATTATATTATTTTTATTACAATTACAGTTGCTATATTTACAAGTGACGCGTTAAGTATTGTGTCATGGTGTTTGTGCGATTTTTTTTCTGCTTGTTATCTATGTTCCATTATCTTTTACTGTTTTTTTCATGCACTTTTGTGTTATTTGAATACAAATTCAGACTTGTTTTGATATTTCAAGAAAGCGTACACATTTCAGGAGTTATTTTACATAATTTAGTTTATAATATTTTATTTTGTTTAAAACCGTAAAATATGGCAAGAAATTCCGAAAGAATGATACCCGATGAAAACAATAATTTCGATGATAGCAGTAGCGTGGATGAGCTTGAATTCTATTGAGCTTGAGCTATTGATGAAAGTGATAGTGAAAGCCGCTACAATGACTATAATAATAATGATAGGGAAGTACTTTTTAAAAAGAGAAGAAGAATACCGAATATAATTTACAGTGAGAATAAAAATCAAGCACATGATACTAATGATGAGAATATCGAAAGGAAATATGTTACAGAAGATGATGACTTTCCACCTCGAATAACATTCAATACTTTTTCGAAGTTGTGAGGTTCCCACGATCCAACTCACATCGAAAAACCATTAGACTATTTCAAATTTATTTATTAGAAGAATATATTGGGAGTACAAATTAATTCGATCCGTTTTTTTTTGTGGTCAAAAATGCATTTATTTCAAAATATAAAGAATTAAAAGATTCATCAAAGTATCGTCCATCGCTAGTTACTACTTTTTCCCACCTCTCAGGCAATTTTTGAATTCCCTCTCGAAAAAATGTCTCGACTTTTGAGGTGATCCAAGTTAGAAGCCAATTTTGGATTTCTGCGAAAGGAGTGAACCGATGACCTGCCAAATCCTGCTGTATCCGTCGGAACAACCAGTAATCAGAAGGAGCAATGTCCGGAGAATACGGCGGGTGCGGCAAAATATCCCACTTGAGCGTTTCCAAATATTTTTTCACGACTTTTGCGACATGAGGCCGAGCGTTGTCATGCAGGAGAATAACTTTGTCATGTCTTTGCTTGTATTCCGGCCGTTTTTCTCGTAATTCACGGCTCAAAAGCATCAATTGCAGCCTATACCGAACGCCCGTTATGGTCTCGCCAGGTTGTAGCAGCTCATAGTACACAACACCCTTTTGGTCCCACCAGATACACAACAAGACCTTCGAACCATGAATATTCGGCTTTGGTGTTGATGTTGAGGTCGATGGCAACGATTGACCGGGCATAGCGTAGTATTTTTTCTTCTTGGGGTTATCATAGAATACCCATTTTTCGTCCCCAGTAATAATTCGATGTAAAAAACCTTTTCTTTGTTGCCTTTGAATCAGCTGCTCGCAAGTGAAAAGTCGCCTTTCAATATCTCTCAGTTTCAGTTCATAAGGAACCCAATTGCCTTGCTTTTGAATCATTCCCATGTATTTTAACCGTACGGAAACTGCTTGTTATGTCACTTCTAAAGCTTCTGCAAGCTCCTCTTGCGTTTGACTCGGATCTTCATCGAGCAATGCCTCCAACTGTTTGTCTTCGAATTTTTTTGGTTGTTCAGAGCGAGGCTTGTCTTCAACGCTGAAATCTCCATTCTTGAAACGTCGAAACCATTCCCTACATGATTTATCAGTTGGAACATTGTCACCATAAATTTCCACAAGCATTCGATGCGCTTCAGCTGCACTTTTCTTCCAATTAAAACAGAAAACTATAACCTCCCGCAAATGCTGCTTAGTTAACACAAAATTGTTCACAATTAACACAGTGAAAAACAAGGTTTTTTTAAAAAAACTCGAAGCAATATGAACTGAATATTATTGACAGATGTCTAACCTTTCTAAAACTATAGACATCAGCTGTTACTAAGCAATATTCATAACAGCCAGAGCCATCTTTTGAAAACGGACCGAATTAATTTGTACTCCCAATATGTATTTGCTGACTCGAACACAGGGTACATTTCCACAAGTCTCCTGTATTATGGCAGCATAACTTTAGAGAATCTTCTTAGATTGGATCTCCCTGTAACTCCTCGAATTCCTTCGCATTTATTTAAGAAGCTTGTTCATAACGTTGGCCGTGAATAAGGTTACCATATGCGTACAAACCGCTATTATACCAGTAAATCTATGGCAAATGAGCTACTGAAAATATAATGCCACTTAACTGGTACATTAGCCACAAATAGAAAGGGTATGCCATCTATAATAAAGAAGCCTAAATTTACAAAAGCAATCATAGTAGTCTGCCGAATTATCTTTTTACTCCTTTCATGGAAGAACAAAAGGATTGTAACACTTCATAGTACTTCTGATGTGTCAGAAATTACGGAAGTCCAACGAATATTGCGACATGGCGAACCTATTACAATCCAGAAGCCTGATAAAGTGTTGAGCTATACTAAAACTATGGGTGGTGTTGATCGGGGAGATCACTATTTAGCAAACTACCGTTTCTTAAGGGAATCCCTTAAATGGTGGCGAAAACTCTTTTTTTTGGTCCTTGAAGTATGTGCAAGTAATTCCTGCATTTTATACGAATCCGTTCAAAAAGAGAAGAACGAGAAAATGCTTTCACACATTACAAATTTATAAAAGAATTGGCTAATCAGGTAGCAGAAGCTTTTATATGTTGAAATAACCTCAAGGACGCACTAATAGTGAACAAAGTTTGCAGCGATTGGATGGTAAGCTTCACATCATTCGCAGTAGAACTAAAAGAGACTGCATAGTATGCTCGAATCGAAAGGTGAGAGGAGGTAGACTAGAAACTAAATTTTATTGCGATATTTGCACCGACAAACCAAGGATTCATATTGGATAGTGCTTCGAAGAGTACCATACCCTAAAGAAATATAAAATTTAAGTCAAATTTTTGTTATTGTGTTCCTCTATATATATGAATAAATTTTCACTGAAATAAAAATATTTATTTTTCTATACTCGGTTTGTAAATTTTTTATAGCTTCTCTGCGTCTGAAAAGTAGCTGGACCTGTAGGGAAGTAAACTTGAAAATCTTTCGGATTATTAAGGGTTAAGATTGGAGCCGTTCAGACTCGAATGTCATCTCGGTGCTATCTTGCGAAACAACTAGGTCTAAACATCATATCCGTCAGTCCCAAGCGTCAATTTCAGTCGAATCGTAGTCCATATTTGGTTCAGGGTTATATACCGTATAGTTCTCCATCTCCTCAGATACACAGTCGTGGCACCCTTCAATGAATAGTAACTTTCAGGAATACTCCTGTTGATCAGCATTCCTTCTTATATTAAACACAATTCTGCTCGATAAAATTAATATAAGTGAGTATAAGTCTACTGCACCCTTCAATTTATTTCTATCATATTTGACTATGCCTGACTTCTTTCTTTTTTTATAGCATTTTATTTATTTTTAGTGCGCGAATCCGTCTATCGTAACATTGACGAGTCCTTATAGCGCTTGAACCAATCTTTTGCTTAGCCTAATACTGTTGGCGGTCACTGTTCGTTCGGATTGAAAATCATTTCCCTTTCAACACTCAGACATCGTTCAACTGAGCGCATTCAAACTGCAACAATGTGGTGGAAAGTGAATAATTTAACTGTAGGGAGTTTATAATGTAACTGTACAGCTATTGGATCCTTCCAAGCAATCATATTTGCTATTTTTCGCGTTATTAAGATTCTTCGGAGAAAAATATCCAAGGATTAACTAATCCGCAGTCAATAGTAATCGCTTTCAACTCAGTTGAACGCAATCAGCTGTTCTCGGCTGCCGAGAAGTAATTGCCGTTGATGGAATGTGAACCGGTTGCTCGGCGACTCGAATTCGTTGCCCCGTTCGGTTGTTTGTGCCGATCGCAATGACAACAAACCTTCGGTCGCGTCCGAGCGCTTCTTCGGCCTCTCTCAGAGCACGCAATCGATTCCGCGCTTTCTTTTGCTGCTCCAACTTTTCCACGGTGCACCGTTGAACAGGCGCTGATATAGCGCCAGGCAGCCCAACCAAATGTGTTGCCTTCATCGCAACCCAACTTGGCGCTGGATGGAGCTGGGTCGGTTGGATGTGTGCATTTGCCGTTTGCTCAGTTTCTTTGGAGCTGTAGAAAGGTTCGTGTCGAAGACGCTGGAGCAGTGTCGCTTGTTTCGCAGAAGAAAAAAAAAACGTTAGTGTGTGGATTTGTTCCTGCTGCCACAGTTGCTTGTCGCTTGTTCTGATTGCGAGTGCTGAATTGGACCGTTGGCGCCTATCGCCAATCGATATCCGTGGGCTCCTTCCGCGACACTATTGCGAGCGTGGAAAAACGGGCGGAAAATGTCTTTGGGTGGCTCGTCGCGTGCCACTTCCTGGATTTGTCCCGACGAGCATTTTCGCGAAAACTACTCCAGTGAATTTGTGCGGTGTGTGTGTCGCGAACCGTTGCGGGTGCCGCGAGAATTTCTCATCGCCACTTGTTTTGCATAACAGCCAGCACGAAACGATTCTTGTTCTGCAACATCGCCGTCACCTGGGCATGGGAGCGGAGAAGTAACAGTTCTTGCTGTCACGAATTCGAATTGTGTTTTTGTTTTCCATCGGGAATCGCCGCGACGTGTTGTAGCACAGCAAAAGGATCTTCAGTGAAAAGTGCGTCACACTCGTTTGACTTGCCGCTGCAGTGCATATCCGACAAGTGCCGATAAGGTGTGGGAGTGTTAGTGGAAGGACACAACTTGCATAGCCCACCCCACTTTCAAGGTTACGTGAAAAGCGCCCGAGCTTAGTGCAAAGTGTTCCGGGGTAAGCGCTGGAAAGGTCAAGCGAAATATTCTTGGCCCTCACAGGTTGGTTGGGTGCAAGTGTCAGTTCGTTCCGCGAATGCAATAAACGCGTGTTGCGTGGAAATTTCAGCTGATTTTCCGGGAAGTTGTCACACACAACCTCTGACCCCCAAACGTAGCCCCCGTCGTAGCAGGCCGCGAGGATTGCAACCTGCAACACTGACAGCTAGTCTCTTTGCATCAGTTCTTCTCGTATTTTTTCTTTCGTCGCCCGTTATTTCATTTTCCCCCCGATTTTTTCCAATAATTTTTTTTCCTTGGATTTATTTCTGAAAAAATTTCCGCCGTCTGAACGGAGTGTTTAGTGGACGACGAACACTTAGTTTGCTGCAATAATTCCTTTTAAAAAATACTTTCTGGGTTTAGTTTCGTTTACTACGGCCTAAACTCGACGAATTTCAGCATTTTACCTCGAATAAGGAAAACGTAAAAGCCGTGAAACGAATATTTATTTGCTGAAGCTTCAACCCGCTGATGCTTGCCTACGATTTTCAGTGAATAAACAACAAAAATTAATGCTCGTTCTGAGAAAAAAGCCTCCAAATCGTCTGCTAGCATTCGTTGCCACACATCCAGGACTAAAACATCTTTCGAAACCGGGAAAAATCACATTAACCCTACTCAGTTCGGACTCATTTCCAAAGAGCCAGCGAACGCGCTGTCATCCTTGCCGCCGGTTTTATTAACGCTCGCGCTTCCACCGGGTGACAACGAATCCGTCTGCGTTTTGTGAAACTAAAGAATTTTCCACGAATCTATCTTTGAAATTGTAATTCGTAAAACACAGTTCGATCGTGAGTTACACTTGTGCATAAACTCTGCATTCGAATCAAATTTGAAATAACGTTGCGTTCCGCGAAACTGCTGCCAAGATCTGAAAAGGAAAATCACGAAGCTCGCGAATTTTCCGAGCAGTGAATAAAGTTCAGTGTTATGTGTTGGCTTAGAGTCACACTGGCTGGCGATTAGCAGGATCCCGGGCGGAAAAAGAGCTCTCTAGAGAATAGTTTTGCCATAGAGTGAACTAGCGTTAGTTCGTAAGGTTATAAAAGATTATTTATACGCTAATTTACAATATTTAAGTAACTGAAGTGCTTTCGATCGAATCCGGCGCTACACATTATTATACCAACAAAATACAAAAGGCTTGAGACAAAAAAAAAACGATGGCAGAAGAAAAGAACGTCCAACAAACAAGCACCGAAAGTCAAGATCCCTCCACACTTGATAAAGGATCCCTTTCGTACGCTTCCGTGTTGAAGACACCGCCGAAATCAAAAGAGTCGAGTCCTGTGACAAATGGGACAGACCAAAGCAACACCTGCCATCCGCTTAAGGAATCGAATACAATCATCACCCCACCCCCACTGCCAACACACAAATCCGGCAAAGGAATCAGGAGTCATGCGGGTGATTACAAGACCGGGAGTTCGCAGAAAGTTGTCAAGAACAAATTGAAAACGGCAAATTGTGAAAATAAATCACCACCCCTAAGGCAAACTAATTTGAACAATCGTGGGGGTGATTGTGGTGATCACTTTATCACCAATCAAACGAATGCACAATGTCATTATAGTGGGCGAGAATCCTTGTTGGACGACGGCAAGACCGAATTCGTGCAATTTTTATGCGAATGTCGAAATCGCGAAGGTTGTGTTACGTTGAAGGATATTTTGAAAGCTTTCAACGCTCCAGTATCGGAGGAGCAAGCGTGGGCGATCATCTATCAAACAATCAGGATATATAGAGATGCATATCGGCGGGATGATTTCAAACTGAAGGATATACGCGTCCCCGATAGTGTCGAAAATTTATGTGTACACAACGATGGAAGCGTTCATATAGCGCCTGATGGAAGTGGTGAGTAGATGTTTTGATCTTTATTATATTTTCAATTTGTGAACGAATAAAATACCAAGAGCGCTTGTAATCATGCATGAAAACTGCAACCATCGAAGGCATGAAAAAATTATGTCCTGCTTATTTTCTCTCGAAAAAATTCCTTTTTCTAGTTATTAATTTCTAGTTTTTTTTTAAGTGCGTCCATTAATGCACCCAAAAAAAAGAGGTTTCTATAGTTTGCGCCGTTGCAAATGCAACGGGCTCCATTTTTTCACTTTTTGAATGTTTTTTTTTTGCATAATTTAACCCAAACTTTTGGTAAATTTTGCTCGCATATTTGATTTCTTCCACCCCACTAGGTTTCCATTTCATTTTAATCGTCTAGTAAAAAGAGATATTCAAAAAAATTCGACAACCTTGTGTTTGCAACGATGCAAACTTCAGACACCTCCAAAAAGGCTAATTCGATTTAAAATTTGGGGACATTGTATCTGTATTTTGATTTTTTTTTGCAATTTGCTGCAAGTTAGGAAGCAGCAACAAAATGGTAATAGCCATCTGCTGGAAATAACTTCCGAGCGTTATCCCAAAACATTGTTAAAATTGTCCCAAATATTGCTAACATTGTCCCAAAAATAGAGACGGTTGTATTTCAATAAATATTGACTGAAGGTGACTAAATTGTATGCAAATCTACGATATAATCCGTTTGGTCACGGTCTCCATCTCCTTACCAATACGCAATTATCAGCAAAATTGAAATGTTTGTATTCTTATTGAGAAATCCGAATCAATCGGACAAATTCACTTCGGGGTCCCCTCACCGTCTAAAAACGCACTGCCTAGAGTGTTCTTCAGCTAGGACCTTTCAGAAGGACAATCAGTAGAGTTAATTTATCCAAGTTTATAGCGCACTGAATAGAAGGCATCTGAAGTCCTCATTCTTGCACACGCAATTGTCTCCACGTATCTCGCGTTTTGGATGTTTTTTCGAATAACTAACCTTGAAATTTTGAAATGTTCCATTTGCAGTTTTGAATTTTTGGCGGTCTACGAGGTTTTCATTTTTTTGTTCACCTAGCAAAAACGTTAGCTGAAGTTTGCATCATTTCAATCGCAACGCGCTCCAATATCCTTCGCTTAATTGTTCCTTAATATTTGAATATTTTTACATTTTACTCGCCTTCCATTTCATCATCAATGAGTGAATAAAAAATGAGTGAATAACTTAGACAATGTTGCGTTTGCAACGATACAAACTTCAGACGTTTCCAAAAACTAGTGTGAAAGTTTGACAGCATTGCGCGACACACTTTTTCAACAACTCTTATATTTGGGAACTGCTCAAAGTCTGCTCCATTGAAAGTTTAGGATTCACCAAATTTTTCTGTCGAGTCAAAGATCCTTTTTCTAAAGGATTTGAGCATGTACGTTAGCCGTTTCGTCTTCCGTTTGAGAAGAGAAAGAATTGATTTCGGAACGCCTGAATGAAGCGATTTCAAATAGTCAAATAAAAATGAAGTTGTTATCCAATTTGAACATAAAATAGACAGATTCCAAAGAGAAAACTAAACAAAGGAGCAATGTTAAGTGAGCTCAACGAGCACAACTTCCTAGCTCCGCACTTCTATGTGGGTTCGACGGTTCGGTTGTCTTTGGTGTCTAGCATTGTAAGTTTGTCTAACCTGTATTTGACATGTTATCAGCCGATGGTGCTCCTATGACAACTCACTTTAAATGGAAACAATGCTTTTAATTCCTCATGAACTCCTTTATATATTTTGTGCCAACAATTTTCGAAAATTTTCCGAATAAATTACGAATTAATAAATTTAAGACTAACTCTACCATTGTAGTATTTTTGGAGGAGAATGAAAGCATCCTAAATAAAACTTTGATTAATATCATTGAAATTGGTTCAATTGCCGGGTGGCGCAAAAGTTGCTGAGCAAAATATTTCTTTTATGAAATTTGAAAGATAAAAGATTGGTATGAAGTGTATTCTTTTTCATTTTCTTCATACCATTAAAAATGTTTTCTGAAATATTCACATAAATTTTTTATAGATAATTGGCAGGAATCGACTTGTACATATTGATTCAGCTGTTGCCAATTTTAGTCTGGTCTGGTTGCCAATTCTAGTCTAGTCCAATTTTAGTGTATTTAGTCAACGAAATTTGTCATGAATTTGGACCACAGATTTTGACTGAGGTTTAGCTCAGGAGAGGCCACTCGTCAAAAAATTGCATTCAATTCGCCTCATAAATATTCAAAACAGAATGCGCCTTGCACCATTTAAACCATTCCCTTTGGCGTCTCTGAATTGTATACATTTGTGCAAAAGTCACCCACTGCGCAAAACGAGAAAGAGCACTTTACCTGTAATATATTCGCCATTACCAGAGACTTCTTGCTGAGCATAGTGAAGTTGGCCATTTCCGCGACTTCTGACTTCGCAAGCTACCATGGTTTCTAAGTCAAATTTCGGAGTATGTATAACAGGAGTATTCGCGGTGGCGCTGGTTTCACTATCCTATCCTTTCGATTCACTATCAGATGCAGATGAAGCCACAATTCATCCGTAGAAAGGATGTTTGCAAGCATTCTCATCAATAAATCCGAGATATTTAAGGTTTCGGCTGAAATTTACAACTGCCTGAAGTTTACATCTTTGCAAACGCAACGATTCTCAATTTTTTTACTTATTCTTTACTTTTTATTTACTTACTTATTTTTTTCCGGATAATGTGGCTCATAATTCTGTTATTTTTTTACATTTTGAATGTTTTTGCATTCTACTAGGTTAATTTGACATCGAATGTTTTTATTTGGCAAAGCAGTGGTTTCTTCCATTTTCTATAGACTTTTCGGCCCCAATTGATGGGTCAAAGTATTGTTGAACAGTAGGCCGTAACAAGTTTTCAGTAGATTCTGGAAAGCTGTCAAGCCCCTTCGTCACTGCTCGCGTCCCTACTCCTGCTCTATTTTCTTAAAAATCTTCTCTTTGACTGAAAGAACCAACGGTAGATCTGTTTTGCTAAGCTTGAAGTAAATGTCATTCTTTTCGTCATATAGTTTAATTTATGCTTTTCACATTTCAATTTAAATTACGTGTCAAAATTTTTGACTTTTTAATTTTTAAATTTTTGATTTAGGTATTTTCTATATAAAACTTTTGCGACACGCTATATAAAGGATTATGGTTTTCTCGTAACCTTAGTTGCGTGAGCAAAAAAGTGTCTAACAAGTGTGCAAACAAAATGTATGACTTTTGTTTGATACTTTTGGGTCTTTATTAAAAATCGATCGCAAACAAGACCATATTACCCATTATTATCAACACCGTTTTGTCACTTAGGGGTAACTTTGTTACGCCATCGGATTAGAATTTCATTCGTTTTTCGGCACGAAATTTTAACAAGTGATTTTCAGGGACTGCCACAAATTTTCCTGACTCCTGAAGTCCCTGATTTCAGGGACTGTTTTGTCTTCAAGAGAGTCTTGAACGGAGAAGGGATTAAAAACCGAAAGCGTTACGAAAATAGAATGTTACGAAAATAGAATGACGAAATAGTCAGGTCACAAAAATTCTAAGCTACGTGATAAATGCAATGTAAATTCCCCACCAAGCCTGACAATTTGGTTTTAGCTTTATTTAACTGTGTAGCCTTGTATCGTCATGCCCAATCCTGTTTTGATATTATCATGATTGAGTACAACCTTTTAATAATTTCCAATTCTTGGCTCTTGGCCTTGTTCACTTGTCGTAAGTTCGTTCATTCTAGCGGACGAGTTGCGAGAAGTAGTAGGTGTCTGTAGTTAGCATCGTTAAATGAAACGATTGCCATTTTTTTAACTTTTGGACTGTTTTTTGGATAATTTGCGGTAAAATTTTGGTCCATTACATTCGCATATTCGAATCTTTTTCACTCTTATAGGTTTTTATGTCGGTTCGACTATCATCTTAAAAAAGGAGTGGAAAAATTTGACAGCGTTTCGTTAGCAGTGATGCAAATTTCACAGTTGAAGTAGACTACCGAAATCGGCGTTGAAGTTTGCTTGAGCAATTCGTAAAAGACAAATTCCTTCCAATCTTACAAAACTTAAAACTAAATTTTATCTGCAGTCAATCAAGGTTTTGAAAAGGTACCTAAAGTATGCACTGCAAGCCCACAAAAATTTTTGTGTGAAATGTCACCTGTCAAATAGTTGTTCATTTGACAAATTGAACTAGTCTTGCCAAATTTGTGGGTAACAACGTAATCTTCCAATGCAATCCGCGCATATTATAGGTGCCTGAATTTTGCATCGCACTAAACACAACTGTAGCCAATTTCCTCACTTGTTGAATGATTTTTGTCTTATTTGGCTTAAAATGTTGATAAATTTTAATTTATACAGTTTAATCATTCACCAAAAACATACCTACGAAACTCACAGTCGGACATGTTAAGTAATTGCCCTTTTATGTTTTTTTTCTTATATAATAAATTTTGAATCTCCCTATGGTAATTCTAAAGGACCCAAGACGTCGTTTTATACTTTTCATGCTTTCGTCTTGGCAGTTGTTTGAGGGTTCAATTCCTGACCATTGGCCTTTCATTATATCCTTTAGAACTTTTAGATTTGGGACATTTCTCCTGGCCCCTCGTTTTTTAAATCTGTCCACAAATGTTCTATGACATTTAAATTTGGAGACTGGAGAGGAGTAGCAAAACATTAGAGGTATCATGCAGAAGTCAATTTTTCAACATGCTGTACGAGGTATGTTCAAAAAGTATCTCGAATTTTATGTTTTGTTGTTTCAAAAAATTTAATCACTATATTTTTTATATTTTCTCTCTAATTTTTCACTAATATCTTTTTGGCGTTATTTCCAAAAGATCATTTTTGTGATCCTGTTCAGCTCTTCCTTGGATGTCGTCTATGTCTCCTCAATCGTGGCTTAGCGTCGTCCCTTAATCGACCTCTTCAGTTTCAAGAACGAGAAAAAGTTACAGGTTGGGGTTTGATTAGATTGTACGATGCACGATGGCCCTTCAATCGACGAAAACTGTCAGGAAAGCCTTCACATTCGACCGAACGTGGCGCCTTTATTGGTTCGTGTAACAGCATTCATTGTAATTATTGAGCTTTGTCTTCCACTTCATAACCGTCAACCTTCGATTTGTCACCAGTTACGACACGTTGAAGCTAATGAAAATCGTTACGGACAACGTCCAACAGCTCCTGAAAAATGTTAATGCGATGCGGTTTTTGACCAAAATTGAGCAAATCTGGTACAAATTTCGCAGCGACTTGTCCCAAGCCCAAATAATTGGTGGAAATATCAAAGCACGAACCAATCGATTTGGTCCTTAGCAACTTCTCGAACAATCATTCGACGTTTGGCCAATCCTATTTTCTTCTCTTTATCAATAATTTCGTCTGTTGTTGACGAGCTCAGCCGTCTGGAACGCTTACCATCGTTTACAGTTTCTCGATTCTCAAAAAAAATTTTGGAACATCGATAAACGTTGCTTTGGTCCAAAGTAGATTCACCACTTCCCACTGTCAACATCTAAAATCCGTTCGCCAGCATAAAGTTGTTTTCTATACAAAAATTTATATTGCTATAGATGTTTTATTCCTTTTGTTTGAATTAACAAAAATCGAAGACAAGCTGAAACACGTCGAACCAAATTCGCTGTCAAAATTTGCGTGAATTGAATCATCAGTCAACTTTGACAGCTATTTTACTGTCAAACTGGCCGAATTTATCAGCGTAAGTGACAACATAACACCAACATTATGCCACAAAAATATCGAAAATCAAATAGATCTCGAATACTTGGGATCATGTTATGCTCAATCCCAAGCATCCTCGCCATATCATCGATCATCCAGATAATAATAATAAATTCGATCCATAGTTCTTGAAATGAAATATAAGTTCCAAACGCTTGTCGCAAACATGCGGCATCAAATCCTCTAGGAGCCTCCACCATGTTTTCCATCGTAAGCTCCTCCGGGCGTCTTCCAAAAAATTCCCATCAAAGCCGAACCGGACATTTTTATTTTGTGTCTGATAAAGATGTCAAAGATGTAAAATCAAAGAAATATAAAAAAACTAAGTGGGAAGCGCACCCTTGACCAAAATGACATATCCTTATCTTTATGTTATTCAGCTAACCAATACCTTAGCGGGTGATTCTTCTCCGAAATGAAAGGCTTTCGGGGAGCCACTGTCCGATTTGAACTGTCACTCCTTAGCTGACGTACTGTTTTAGCACTTATTTCCACTTTTTTGATATCCTGCTGAAGTTTTCTGAATTCCACAGCTGTTAAGCAAGAGTAGTTTCTTATTTCTGATACAAGAAACCTTCTCCTTTTTCGTGTTTGTTTTCAATTTGACTAGTTGTTTCACATCTTTTATTATGTTTAATACTGTCGGCTTGCTTTGGTTCTTAACTTCTCTTGGATTTGTGTTATGGTTTTACGTTTTTTATCGTTATCAATTACAATTTCTCTTTCCTCTACTTCATTTTGTTTCATTTGTCGTGACATTCTTAAAATTATTTTCTGCAAAACCCTGGACTTTTTTCATAAGTTGTCAGAGCTTGGGTCTGAGTTACTACGATACTTACTATACAGAGATACTAAGATACTTACCTACTGATGAGTTACTAGAACTAGTAGAACCAGTTCGACTAGTTTTTTTTTCAATACCGGCTACGCTCTAAGCATTTGAAATTATTTTACTAATATTTCTCTTGGTTCCACAGACAAAAGGACTAGTTCGTTGGTCTTCCTAACAAGATTCAACAGAATTAGTTCGAAGGATTAGCACGATTAGAAGGAATGACTAGTTCGGTGGTCTTCCTAACGAAGTGTTAGGCTAAGAATAATTCAGAAAAAATATTAAAATATCCAAATTCTTTCCCATTTTTTTTTATTATCGAAGTCATCGGTCTCCAATTTTTTTCACTTTTTGACTGTTTTTTGGATAATTTGAGATAAAATTTTGGTCAATTTTATTCACATCTTTGAATATCTTGCACTCCTAGAGGTTTCAATTTCAGTTTGATCATCTACTGAACATTTGGATATTGGAGTCGAAATGAAAGAGCGAATTTGAGTAGCTTTCGTTCCTTGTAAGCAAACATCAATTATTTTTTTACTTTTTATTTGAAATCCTTTTCGTGAACATTCAAAAGAGCAGTGTAAGCCTTCCAATTTCCATGCGTGGCATTAGTTTTAAACAATAATCTATCCGGGTGCACTGCAGAAAATAAAGAATGTCAGCAGTCTGAGTCGTTGCAAACGCAACGGTTTAAAAAATTTTCTTTTTTTTGAATGTTTTTTGTATAATTTGACATAAAATTTCGGCAAATTTTTGTAGGTTTTCGTTTCAGTTGAATCATCTACTCAAAAACAAATAGTGATAAAATATGACAGCCAAAGTGACAGACACCTAGAATGTCCTGGTTCCATGGCTGTCACACCTCTTTCATTCTTAAAGAAAGTGTTCTAAACGTTTCTTTTCCTGATCTAAATCTCAGAGGGGCAAATTAATCAACACATTCCGAACTTTAACCATGTTCATATGACACATTTGACACATTCATCAAACACATGTGCGGTATTAAAAGTTTGTAACATTTCTAATACTAAATAATCGACTTCATTGCTTTCATCTTACCATATATGTAAAAAAGATTCTTGGAAATATTTCTAGAACATTCTCCTTTCTTTCTGTTAAATATTGTTTTAAATATTTACAATACTAAATCTACTTTCCATGGCTGTCCTTAAAAAAGTCTTTGAACAACTTTAGTGCTCTAAAATTTATACTGTAGATAATGCATTAGTTAGAAAACAAATTAAATTATCATCAGCTAAGTCATTTCGCCAGATTCCTAGTTATAAATAATTCCTTTCACTGTCACGAAGTTCTTGCCAAAGCCATTAAACATCCTTCCTTACACAAAAGCACACTAAAAGCACTATTCAATTCAATCATTCATAATAATAGGCTTATAATAGATTTATCCAATGTTCCCTTTTCATCGGCATAAAAATCAGGAGAAACTTATTCAGGTGAAAGGAATGATAAAAATAGCATTGAACGTAAATGGAACTTAGATGTTAATCACATATGGAAGCTGTAAGAAGTTATATTTCGAAATCAATTATGTAATAATCCTCTCAGAGGGATACACATTTCAGAAGGAAAACACACATGAAAATCACGGATGAGTTGAAAGTTTTGTTGAAGTTTGGAAAAGCAATTGATTGTAACGATTAAGCAGAGCCTCCAAGAACAATTGATTCCACCTAAGGATCCTTAATGCGATAAAACCGAAGCATTGACGGTTTTAGTGTTATTGTTATGGTAGCAGATTTGCGTTAAGTGGCTATTCAAATAAACATGGCTGATCATCCTTTGGCTTTTGTAAAATTTATAAAATTTGTTGTGTCTTGATTGGAGGATGCTTTAATAAATGTAAAAAGTAGTACGAAAAATACGATTTGACCTGCATGGTCTAGCCCGGAAAGAATATGGATCCAACGTTCAAAATAAGTCAAAGGCTCAGGGGTCGCGTGTGTGTCGGTTAGGACTTGATGGATTAGAACAAAAACTGGCTCTACATTAAAGCGTCTCTAGAATTAATCTGACAAATAGCGCATTTTTTAGGTTTAAGTGCAACCGATGACCCTCTTTGATACCTAACCTGACCGATGGTTAGGTCTTTTTAGTTTCATCGAGCGGCGCTTCTGGGTCAGAGAGATCCCTTTTCCAGGACAGAAGATATAGATAGAATGGCAATATGGATAGAAGGCAGATTGGCCAAAAAACCGACCAACAACTTAAAAACTTATCAAAGCACCCTCAAAACAACTGCGTCAATCTTTTCGCCTGATCAAAGAAGAGAGAGACCTTGCATGAATGCTGCAATGCGAAAAACATATTAAATTCGACCTATGTGAAGCCTTATGCAAATTTGAGAGGTTACTGGTCAGTCATGAATGCTGTATTTAGGGTAAATTCTGTTTTAGCGCTGTTTCTACACCATGACTTTGAACTTTCAAGCAGGAGATTAGTATCACGCGATCTTAGAGACTGATAAGGACTGATAGAGATAAGGACTGTTCAAAAATTAATCGACAGCGTGTTCACTACATGTTGGAGGTGTTTGAAATTTGCATCTTTGTGAATGCGGTGGTCTATATTTGTTTAATTTTTTGACATTTGTCCATGATTTGACAGCGATAACGAATCAGTAGAGCGTAGGTAATTCAAATCCGCAAACATAATTTCAAAAAAATTCAGTTAAATTTACTCAAAAAGAAAATTCAAAAAGGGAAAAAATTCGAGACCGATGCAAAGTTCAAATACCTATGCTGGGCAATCCATGTATTTTCGGTAGCTAATGTAAGCTTCAGAGTGTAGATTGAAGTCTTAAAGATGTCTTAAAAGTCTTAAAGAATCGATTCAAATTAAATCGCCTAAAAATTGAAGAAAAAATGACAACTGTCAACAAAGTCAACGTGCTTCAGATCTCATCTAAACAGTGTGCAATAAAAATGTACCCGGGATTTCTGACTCGGTTAAAGAAACTTGAGACAGGTTTACTGTGAGTCTGAGCAGAACACGGTACAGAAATTTAAAAAATGTCGAAAAAGATTAAAAACTATCCGCATGCAGAGTAGCTGTTCGACGTAACAGCTTACAAGTCTTCGATTATTGTAATGCTAAAAATAAAGGAAAACAACATTAGGAGAAATTTCTTAGACGGAATTCTAACAAATTATAGTTAATCACCGCGGCCAAAGCGTTAATACATATAGCAAGAACATTCGCATTTACCTCTTCTCAGAAAGAGACAGAAATAGCACAAGTAGATTCACATTTGTATTTAATTTGCACACGAATGCTGTGACAGATGCATTTGTGTTTTAAGGCATGCGAAAACGAGAATATTTACCAATCCTAATAAAGTTCCAATTATTTTGATTAAAATCCATTTGATTTGGTTTTTTTTCGTAAGTGTTAAAGCAAATGACAGATGACAGCCGCGCTACTGTTTGTCGAATATTCGAACGAATCATGGTAATTGGTAAATCATACTTGCATGAAAATAGCAGTCCTAAGACAACGTTTCGAGCAACCTGAGTTGACCACAAAAGACAACAAAAAATTTGACACTTACGGTTTAAAATGAAGGAATTCTAGATATTTGTCTTCGACTAACGGAAGTGCACCTGTCACAGATTGAGTGTTATGACAGTTTTACTTTTTACTTTTTGATTGTTGTCTTTTATTCAACTGAAAATGACACTAATAAAATGTCAAAAAACCAAAATCATGATAAATAGTCACAAAAATCTCAATCCAGTCATCCAAAAAGAAAAAATCAAGAATTGAAACATTCTAGACCGTTGCGTTTGTAACGGTGCAAACTTCAGATGCCCTATTCGGAATATCATGGGCCCAGAAGAGCCCTAACTTGCGTTCAGCCATGTGAAAGGCGGGGTGTCCATTTTGCATAATAAAGTATGCGCCCACTCTTTAGCACAGAAATTTAGAAAGGCCGGGGACGGTTCGTTCATCTGCCAGACGAAATATTTTGAAATATTTTTCCAATATTTTTATTTTTTTGCGTTCTACTAACTTTTTACTTCAATGCGTCTATAGACAAAAATCAGAAAGTGAAAAAATTCAAAACCGTTCGGTTTGGAAGTGTCTGAAGTTTGCATCGTTGCGAACCCAGCGCTGTCAATTTTTTTCACTATTATTTTTTAGTAAAAGATTCAACCGAAACAAAAACCTAGTAAGGTACGAAATTGACAAACATGCGAATGAAATTCACAAAAAATTTTAAGTCGTATTATCCAAGAACGCTTAAAAAGTGAAAAACTTCAGACTTTGATACGATGTAAACTTGGGACACAATTAGTCCTTATCATTGTTCTTCTGTATGTTTCAAGTCTGTCTGTTTCTCGATCTCTGTTTCAAGCTAGACGGCCCTGTAGTGAGTGCGTTTTTAGCTATTAGGAGAGATCCGAAGAGAATTCGTCCAATAGATTCGGATTCTCAATATAAATACAAATATTTCAACCTTATTGATAACTGTGTGTTGGTCAAAAGATGGAGGCGGTGACCCACAGACTATGCCGTCAATTTGCAAGAAGCATTTGTATCGCCTTCAGTCAATATTTTTCGAATTACAACCAGAATTATTTTTGCGATAATGTTAACAATGTTTTGGGACAATATTAAGAACATTTTGGGACAACCCTTGGAAGTTATGTCCAGCAGGTAGGTAAGATTATTTTGTTGCTACCTCCTTAACATTCGGAATACAAATTTATCAGCCAAATTTTAACATGCAAAAATCGGGAGGGGTGGGGGTTTTCAGAGTCCTGATGGCAAGGACTTGGACCATTCTATACGTTATTTTTCTATACATTCTAAAATGACTGGTGGAGTTTTTTCACGGTATTTAAGTACAATTTATCTGCCTGGTTCCAAAAATTTAGTTGACATTAGAAATAGTAAAATTTTATGATGTCCTGACCTTCGTCCGAAATAACAAAAATTAAATTTACACCATTCTGTCACTAAACCAATCGTATGTCTAAAAAATTTATCGAAAAATAAATAACCTTGCAAATTTTTACGCAATAATTGTCACCTTCAATGTTTTCAGATCGAAACGACTTTTTTTGCTTTTTTTTCTTATTTTGTTATTTGAATACTTAATATATAAACATGTTATTTCAACATTTTTAACATACTTTCATCTTGGTATGTAGGAAAAAATGACAAAAAATTGCATTGTGCAATCTCTTGCATTTGTCAAATAAACTCCTTTAGCTTAACAAATTTGGAACAACGGATGCATGTTGGCTTTTGTATGATTTTTTATTCTCTTAAAATTAAAAACAAGCTAATATTGATCAATTCATAAACATGATTTATAAATCGTTTGATTATTTATCGGAATGAAATCACTGGGTCAAATTGGAAGTCATTCCATCTCTTTGTTTTTTTGGTTGCCACTCAATAGTAATGAATAGTAATGAAAAGTCGCCGAAGAGTTGTTTATCAAAAACCTTTTAACCTAACACGATTGGCATTATTGCGAATTGTCCAAAAAGTAATTAAAAATCCAATAAAAATTTCACCTTTTATCAGCGCCGAATAAAAGGTGTAGGAGGTCCGACAAAAAATGTACCAAAAATGTTGCAATATACATTGAATATATTTTAGCATTTTTTCGCGACTAAATTTCAATGGCGACCGTTTTGAGATCTTTGATTTTTTCTTGAGTTTCCCGTGGAAGGTTATTGATGTTCACTTTCAGTGAACTAATCACGTTGGAAGAATTAATCATGTCAACACGAATCACACAGAGACGGATTAACAAAAGCAAAATTAATTGCGGTTAAATGCAAATCCATCTTTTTCAATAGATTATAGATAAGGAAAAAAATCAATGACAATTTGAATAGATTGGTCAAAGGAAAATTTTGCAGCCAGTCAAAGCAGACGAAAGGATTTTCAATGGAACTGTTCGATTTGTTTAGCATAATACGTATATATTGCGGTTGTAAAATAAATAAAGTAACAACAAATTGTCATGTTTAGGCGGACCTTTCGCTACAATTGAGATTGAGTCATTGCACTAAGATGAACTTTTGTCCTAGATTGATAATAAAATACAAGTGCATTTCGCTGACTATTGACCATACAATCGTCGATGAGTACAAGTTGTAATGAATTGTTTCAACAAAAGCAAGTCATTTGATCGAAATGACTTGAAATACATAAAAATCGAAGTCACGAGCGAATTGGAGGATTTCATAAGTACATAGAAATATTGAAATCCATTTTCAAATTGAATTGAAGGCCACTGTGAAGATTCATCTTAAATTAAATTTACATAAAAGCATTAGTTAAAAAGTTTAGCAGTCACTCAGAAATTCGGTCGTGATTGCAAGTCACCATGTTCACATATGCAAAACAAATAAGGAGATTGGATGTAGCTCATATTCTGTTTATCTTGCAATAAATTATTGCCCAACACACTAAATATGGTTGCCATTTTGTAGCAGCTAAAATTCTCAGTAAAATAAATTAAACATGATTGACAAATTCTTCTAACCAGATGAATAATTCCGGTTGCAAATATGCTTGTAAATTTCAATTGAAGGTTACTCGTCCTTCACATCAACGTCCGCCACCAAAAGTTGTCGCTAACTTTCAAGAAATCATGAAGAACGTTCATTCGCAAAAACTTAATGTCTATTTATAAATTAAACATGATTTATGATATTTTATGGTTTTAATCGTAAATTTCGCAGAAGTCTTAATTTAACCAGCTCGGAGATCAACATGAACGTCTTTCGTATTGTGTAAAAAAGATTTCCCTACTTTCCTCTACAGATGGTTAAATAATCGTCGATCTCTGGTAAGACCAATTCTATCGAAAAAATTTTGACAGTATTTGACAGTTGACATTTTAAGCTTACTGTGTTCGAAAAGTTCTGATTCCGGTTACAAGTTAGAAAGAAGAAGTTCGATACATCTTGAAATTTTATTTCAGCAAAGAGGATTACGCGTTGCATGAAACAAAAACAAAGAACATCGTGAAGTTTAGTTTACTCATGACGTGTCGGACAGAGCAGGTCGATTGATTGGTTTTCGGTTCGGAAGATTTGTTGTAAACGGTGTCTGAAGTTTGCCTGCCTATTAAAAAAAATTATGTCGAATTTTTGCTTCTTGATTTTATTTTGATTTTTTTTTAAATATTTTGTCTATGACGATTCTGCACCCAAATAGCTTTCTCATTTTACCTCAATCATAGATATATGAAGTCGAGAGGTTTTACGTGGACACCTGCCTTTATGGCTTTGTTCCGCGGACTCCATAGACGGAATTGAAACCCCCCCAAAATCTGAAACAAGTTTCAATCCCTGGTCCCAATTTAGTTACAGCTTTCTGGATTCCCGAACACAACTGGTGAATGCTCACCATACATTCTAGCCTCCGAAACCACAAACACCACGTTTCAGCCAAGGATAGGCTCCTCACCATGTGGAAGGCTGTCATGGGTGTCCCTACAACCCGTGGTTCAAATAAACCTCTGATCATGTTGCGCTTTACTACGGTCCGGGAGAAACTCTCAGTTTTAACTCCAGACTCACGGGAAAGATAACCCTTCCTCACTACCTCGGGTAAGTGGGGACTCGTTCTCCCCAAAGATTGACTGGAATAAGCCGAAGCCTAGACCATTTTGCGTCAAATCATAGACATAAAATTCAAAAGGTAGAAAAATTCGAAACCATTGCGTTTGTTTAGATGCAAACTTCAGATACTTTTATTTGAAAGATCTAACTCACTAACCTCACGTTTATATCCGCGCAGGATGCGTTTTATTGCGATCCAAATGAAATTGATTTCTTAATCCCAATTATTATCTACAATTATCTACATTAAAATCCAAGATCTGATTATGATGGTAGCGTGAAAATTTTGGTATTAGTCACATGTGATGCTCGATATTTGAAGAGGTCGAAAATTTCCACTAGAGCGTGCTGTGTTATGCTAGAGACATATGTCACAACATATGTCCATATAGCGTCAAAACTCTTAGGCAGCTTCTCTCAGAACGAGATATTTGTTGACAACAGTGCGTGCGAAAGAGAGGTTGAATGGGTGAAGTTTGTCCAGTTATAGCATACCAAAGTTGACACTGATAAAAGATAGCATGTGTACTTTGCAGATCCACGAGGGAATTTTTTACTATGATCTTTTGTAGTATATTTTTGTAGCCTTTATTAAGCATTGATTGGGGCCTGTACTGTAATTAGCTGGTTTAAATACACACAGCATTTCAAAAAAGTGACAAAATTTACATACCCGACGTTGTCTTCTGTCAGAACAATGCCAAATGGCACATAGATTTGACGACTCGTCAAAAAGTGAAGAACCCACGTCTAGGAAGTTTGGCTGCATCCACTTGATATGCCGTGCCATGTACCTTTAGACTATCATTTGTATTGGTTGCAGCGAAACTCGCTATGTGGTGCAAAGTTAGTTTCAAGAGGGATCTGTGTCAAAAGTCTTGAGCTTTCGCCCAGAAAACTTGGAAAATCTAAGGAGGTTGCGTATACATTATTTTAGACAAAAACTCGTAACACTTATTTTGTTTTTCGTATTACGAAACTAAAGTAATTTCATGTTTCTTATAGACAATCTAACTTATTAATTTTTAACTCAGAAATCGCAATTGGAGACATGATGGGTTTCCCTGCAATATGTCCTGAAACACTTAATCCAGATTCTTTATACCAATAAAAGAAAATGGTCTCATTTTTAGTTAAATATTTGACGTTTTATCCTTTTTTCTGTCTAATCAAATCTGATTCATAGAAGTCACGACGGGACGGGATACTATATTGATTCCGATGTTGGAATGTAGAGCGCCTTAAATAGCAACGGCAAAGTCCTACAAGGAACCAGTCATTAAACACACATTAAATATATTTGACATATTTTGAAGATTCTCTCTAAAGCCTTTGTCTTCTTTAATCTTTTTGTTGTTTGTTACTTAAAAAAAAACGCTTCCGATCTCAATTTTTGACATATATATGATAACCAGAAAGGAGTATTTTCAATAAAAAAACTAAACAATAACGGAAAGGAAAGAAGAAAGGAATTAAATGTATGTCAAAAATAAAGAATAAGTACAATTAAGTATTTATATCTTTACGATAAAAAAACCGAACAGTGTTTTCCTGTTTCCTGGCAATCAATCGTATAGAATATTCCAGAGCGTATCGTCAGAACTCTTATCATATTAACTTCAATTTCAATTAGCTTGTGCATTTTTATCCCGAAAGTTGAAGTAAGCAACGAAAGGTTCTTGCCTTTCTGCTGAAAATGACTTCCAAGGATTGCGCCAAAATATTTTTTACATTGAGCCAAAAATAATTCTGGTTGCAGGTCGATAAATAATAACTAAAGGCGATAAAATTGTATGCAGATATACGATATCATCTTTTGGGTCAACGCCTAATTGTTCTTACCAAAACACCATTATCTGCAGTTTTAAAGTATTTGCTTTCTTTTACTGAGAAATACGAATCTATTGGACTAATTCTAATCGGAACTCTCCCAACGTCTAAAAACGCACTTCCTGTAGGGCTCCTTAGCTCAGATAGGAGATCGGAGCCAGAAGGACAATCATTACGGCTAATTTTGTCTCAAGTTGGCAGCGTACTACGTAGAAAATATCTGCAATCTGCACACGATGCAAGCACAACAGTCTAAAATTTCTTTCACATTTCATTTCATTTTCGAATTCGATCTTAAATTTATGCTGAACTTAATTCGCGTATATTTTGCACTCTACTAAGTTTTCGTTTCAGTTTAATTTTCTACTTAAAAAAAATTTGACAGAAAGAAACCTAAACAAAGAAATTTGAATTGAATATTTGAACAAAATTGACTGAGTTTGTGTTTCACCGATGCAAACTTCAGACACCTCCAAATGGAACGGACCAACATTTTTCATTTTCTGATTTTGTCGATAGTTGGATTCAACTCAAAAAGAAGGAGAATGCAAAAAATTAAAAGTATTTTTAGGGAAAAAATACTAAAATATCGCCTATCATATGACAGAGCCATCTCCAACCGTAATTTTTGATTTCTGCACTAAGGCAAAATTAACACACAACTTGTCACACTGCTGAATGCATGTTACTGTTCTTCTGGTCCCAAGATGTTCTGCATAAAGTATCTGAGGAAACGTTACAAACGCAACAGTCTAAAATTTTCCGCCTTTGCATTTTTTTTTTGGAAAACTGGATCGAGATTTTTTTCTATTAATTACATTCTTGAATTTTAGACATTCTACTACATTTCCATTTCAACTGAAATAATTGGCCGACGGAACTTTGTTCGCTTGTTTGAAGCTCCATTACCGTTTGGGACCCTCTGACTTTACTGTTGGCTTACCTCAGCAGTATTGTTTTGAACCAATATTTCAGCAATAATATTCCGGCTTGTCCGGTTTAAACCATTCTAAAAGAGCTTTTAAAATTTTCTTTTGTATATGTTTCTCATTCGAAGTCAGCAAAAAAAGCATCTGTCACTTTATCCTTTGGTCAAAATATGACAAACGTGCTCGATATGCCCAAAGCTTTTACTACCTCTCTAACCTTAACAGGCTCCCTGTCTAATACATGATACATGATTCAATTTGTACTAATTTTTAGATAGTGCATCATATTTTTATGATGATACATATGATATATATTTTTCTTTTAAATTTTCACCGCGGTCTGAAGGTATATAAGTACATCGAAAATATATTCACACTATAAAAACACTAATGGAATTTAAAGTGACAAAAAACCCAGGACGTGTAACATTGCAAAGACGATCTGTCAATTTGACAGTTATGCGGTACTATTTGGTGACAGTTTTTGACGGTTTATTGCCGGTTTTCGCAGTTTTAAGACTTTCCAAACTTTGACTGACAGCTAATGAGCCTACGTTTATATGCAGCTGCCGAAAATATCACGGTCGTGATAGCGCAGGGTTCCTTTTAATTGCGTCCAGCTTAATTCTTGTTTTCTTAGACGTTGTGCCTGTCAAAAACAAACATTGAATGACAGCTCGCTGTCTTTTTGCCATTTTTATGAAAACTTTCCCAACAACTTTTTCAAGTCATTTTCAAACTAAAATTGATCATGCAAAATTGCAGAAATTACAATGAGTATTTGTCAGGACATGCGCCCGTACATTTCGGGACTCTAGTTGAATATGTCGGTTATCTGTATTCAGGTCGCAAAGTATTTCGACAACCCATGTAGAAGAGCTTTCGTGCTGTTAAGCCTGACCTCTCAGGGCTTCGCGGAAGGTTTGGACATAGGAAATTGGAGGAAAGGAAAGGGATTTAATTGGTAAAGCGTCAATTTCTTAGAATGAGGTTCTTGTGATTTCAGCTTGCGTTTTTAATCGGACAAATATCATACCTTGAGCATCAATACAAAGTTAACATCCACTTGTTTTTGGAGATTTCATTTAATTTTATGAAGATAAGAGATTTTTATTTATTTTTAAATAATTCTATAAATTCTGTACATACTCTGTTGAAAGCATAAAAATTAAAAACCCAAGGAATATTATTCAAAATTTATACAAAACATATTCTTTAATAACGTATCAGTATCAAGTTAACATTCGCGACGATTTACCGTTGTACGTGAACCCTTCCTGGAATTCTGAATGCATTTTTAGATGATTGATAGATTTCTGTTTAAGTTGGACAACAACTGGTCATTGCAATCGAATGTTTTTTTTGAGTAAACTTGTTAGCATACCGATGTTGCAAACCAATTCAAAATTTAAGAGCGGAAAATTGTTTTGGAATTGTGGAAAATGAAAAAAAAAACCATTATAACAAATTGTTTGAGAAGCGTTGTTCGGTATAGCCACGTTGCAGTAAAGAAAATCATTGACAAATATAAGAATTTTGGTTTTCTTTTTGGGAAAACATCAGCCATGAAAGGCGTCCAAAAAAGTTATATGTGGTGGATATCAGGACTGTTGTGACGAAAGTTAGGTAAATTTCATCCGTAAGTGCAGTTAAAATGGCTTAAGGACTTAAGGACTAAGCCCGTAAGCAGCACAAAGAGCAACTCCATGCTAGGGAATATCTTTTCAGAATTCCACGTAGGAAGCTATTATTATCAAAAATAGACAAAAAAAGGCGTTTTTAATATGCAAGGAATCATAGAAGCATGGATTTCTCTTTTTGGTTCAACGTGTTTATTTCGGACGAGAGTGAATTTTAAATTATCAAAGGACGGAGACTACCCAACATTCGGAAGAAGAAAGAGTTCGCTTTACCAGAAATAATAGGTCAAAACACCTGGAGCCCTCTCTAAGGATGGTTAGAGGTCTACCTGTGTAGTCTCAAATAATTGGAGAAGTCTATCTATGTTGGTTTAGGGATGCTTTGTGGCCTCAAAAGTTGATAGTCTGGTATTTATTAAACAAACGATGAAAAAAAATTTGCTTAAAATTTTGCTGAAGAATCAGCAACTTACCACGATCGAATTGTGTGACTGCACGGTTTCTGGTCCTTTCAGCAGGACAATGACTCCAAACATACTCTCAAAATTGTAAAGGAGTGGTTACTGAGATAGCGAGTTCCAACCCGTTCAGCAACTAGAATTTCTCTTCTTTCATTCTCGATCCTCACCGGACCTCAATTCCAGAAAATTTTTTTGGGATTATCTAGACAGGAAAATCGGCAAATCTTCCAAGAATGATCTTAGAAACACATCGCACCTTGAATTAGAATAAATCCCATTAGAAGTTCATTACAAAGCTCGCTGAATCCATGCCAAAAAGTTTGGATGCAGTGATTATGCCAAAAAGAGACCAAAAAAATTGCAGCAAGATTTTATCGATTTTTTAATTTAATGTTGACGCATGAATCTAGAACTTATTTTGCTTGGAATACTATTAAGTGGTGATTTGAAATGATTTTGAAATTAATTAAGCTTTTATTTTGACAGAGAAAAAATATTGGTGTTTTAATGTTCATAAAAAAAATCTATGACGTGGTCAAAAGCTTCTCAAGGAGCAGTCGTAGTAATTCTTGTGTTGACTTTCGATTGACGCTTACTGAACATCAAAATAAAATTAAATATTTACCTTTAAATTTTTTTGTTTTTGTTTGGGAGGTGGAGGCTATTTACGCCCGGAGTGTCGGACTCCCCCGCTACCGGACTATCGACTAAACACCTCCCCTGTCACACCGAGAACCTAGCCTGCAACTGTTTGTCACATTACTTCGGACTAGGCCTCATTAATCATCGCTTAGCGATGTCTTCAGGCTAAGGGAAATCTCTCTTCACGAATGGATAGGAAGGAATTGCGATTAGTAACTATAATATTGCGTTATAGAGATGTTCCCTCCCTCGCCAAGCGATCCATTATGTCCTTCTCTATAATGAGAACTGTCCGTACGTAATGCGACACACAGCTCCAATTGTCCTTTGATTTCATCATTTTTCCCGTTAAATTTTCTGGGGAAATTACGCCAATTTTCTCCGAGAGATGCGAACGGAGTCTTGTAAATCTATTACACGTAAAGAACGTGTGGCATGCGTCATCCGTCATCCCCGGACAGAACACGCAAGTTGGGGATGGTGTCTTTCCCATCTTATACAGGTAAGACTGAAAATACCCGTGACCACTGAGTAGTTGCGTCAGATAATAATCAGTCTCACCATGCATTCTGTAGAACCACGGCCCCAAGTCACTTATCAGCCGTGCGGTCCATCTGCCTCGCGTTTCGTTTTGCCATGTTTGCTGCCATAAGATAGGGGTTCTTCTCCGTTCCTCTCGGCTGACGGTTTCTCTCGCCGACTCCCCCCTACGTGAGTATACACGTTTCCGTTCGTCTGCAAGTAATTTAATTGGAACCACCCTCGAGATTACAGTGTGGTATGCAGCGGCTATCCGTAAAGCTCCTTGCCTCTGCACCTGTGCCAGACGCCTTCGGTACGTCTCTTTATTAAGAGCATCAGCCCAAACCTCGGAGCCATACAAGAGCACTGACTCCATTACACTCATCAGTAGACGTCTTTTGCTCGAGGTTGGCACCTGCGTTTTGGCCATAATGCGGTTTAGCGCCGATACCCGCACGGAAGCCTTATCCGCTGACGCTCGAACCTGCTCGAAAAAACTCATCTTCGAGTCAATCCTCAAGTCAAGGTATCTGATTGATTCTTTTGACTCGATGATCATTCCCACTACACGAACCGACATAACACGAGGGATTCGCTTCTTTGTGAGGACGACAACCTCGGTCTTTTCCAGCGCTAGGCTAAGCCCACGGTCTGTCATCGACTCGCTCATTCGGCGTATTACCGCATCCAGTTTGAGCTGCGTCTGTCCGACAGTATGTCCGGCGACTAGTACTGCTACGTCATCTGCGTAGCCAACCAGGCGCGACTCCCCCGGTAACTGCAGTCTCAAAAGCTCATCGTACGAGACATTCCAGAGGTCCGGGCCCAGAACGGAACCTTGCGCGACCCCTGATGTCAAATCAATTCTTCGCCGGCCTTCCAACGAGTCATAGATGAGTTTCCGATTTTTGAGGTAGTCAAAAGGCTTTTAACTATTTTTTTTTAATCTATCGTGTCAAGCAACGGCCTCTCTCAATCCGCTGTGAAAGCATTGGAAAAGAAATTTCAAATGTTTATTGGGAAGGAAATCGCAACTAAATAGATAAAGTAAATTTGACCAAATAGAAGATAAAATTCTCTGTTGCCGCCGATATCTTTCAATCTTACTTTTGAGCAAGTCAATTGCTATACCAACCTTACAAACTTGAAATTAAACGTCTCTTACATTGGGTCGTATCTCGAAAGTGCGAAATTTTGTGTACATTGCACTAATATTTTAATTTCATATTAATCAAAACTTGCCATGGCACACAATGAAATCGATTGAATAGTCATGATAAACTTGATAGTACTTTTTTTTTGGTAATATCTTACTTTCGATCAGATATAAGGTCATTAATACGTTAATATAAACACGCGCGCAATTCATATGTGATGAATGAATTAGATTCATTTTCGCTGCGATTTTGATTGTGGCATTTTTAATCCCTTTTGCTTCCCCTTCACCTGCTTCAAAAATGCTGGAAAGGTTTTTGTTTTTTTTTCTGTCTTTAACAACTGGTGAATTCTTCTTTCGCATAAATTTTTCAAAGTAGTTTTTGATTGCGATCACAACTCTCCTTAATATACATTCATGACATTCCGTGTTTCGTGACCTGTGATTGATTCAGCGAGGGAGACCTCATGTTGGGTCTTGCAGATGGACAACAATACGGAAGTGCGCGAATGATTTTGTTTTTTTTTTGTTTGCTTCCTTCCTTGTTTTGCCTCATACTCAGATGAATTCCAGGTACGCAAAGATAGACATGACTGATAAAGAAAAAGTGCCAAAAATTATGAAAGGTCCTGTTGTACCCTGTGCATATGTGTTTTGTTAATATTTTGTAGGTGTTATAAAACACCGTTTGTCGTATGTCTGTTGAGCTTGAGCGAAAGGCGAGCTTTGTAATGAAAAGTGAAAACATATTAATAGGATCTGCGGTTTTCTTCTCTTGTTATTGCTATTTAATGATAATAATTAATCATGTCGTTAATTGTTGTTTGCATTCATAATAGAAGATTTAATTTTAATGAGACTTTCTTTTCGATAAAATTGCGGCAGGCATAAATCGGACCTTAACATTTGAAGTTTTCTGATTGGAAAGAAAAACATACAAAGTTGTTAGTAAAAGATGTTTTTGAGTTTCAAAACGACCATAAGAAATGCGATAGTACGTTGCAAAGACCATTTCAAGACCAAGAAAGTCTTAACCATGAGACTGAAATAAATCATGGCTTTCTTTCTCTGCTTTTATTCTATCAATAGAGCCGTCAAAGGTCACACGTTATCGCTAATTAACTGCTATCAAACTCTCATCGTCGCGTTATTTAAATGGTTCGAAAATCAGTTCTAGTTGTCGTCAAGCATTTTCCGTCAATCTAATCGAAGATTGATCGAAAAGCAAATTCAAATCAATGACGGAATTTTTATCTTCGACGATAAATAAATTACCCTAACTGTGTAGCTAAGAGCATGCCCCGATTAAGCGTTAGATATTTGTATCTTTCCTCATATCTTTCATTTAGTGGCAACGAACCACTTAGCTCATCATTATGACTTGAGCACTCTTTAAAGTGTTTTATTGTTGATATCTGGAAATGTTGCAATGAAACAATAAAAAAAAATAGTGTAATTTAACTATCAAAAGCCAATAGACGAAGCACGAATCGTTTTGGTAAAGGTGCGTAGATTTTTAAGGACCGCTTAGATTACATTATAAAGGAGAGGAGTTGCGTGTATGTGTATTTTATCGGTGACAAGCCCAATTATTTCAAAATACACGGCTAGAATGATATTATGGCGCATTAACTGTTTATCGTTGTTTAAAGTTTATAGACGTATAATTAATTTTTTTTTCTCTCTCCGAAAAGTCATTTGGGGAAAAGTTTTATCGACAGTGAAGTTTAGATTTTCAGTCATTTCCATTTTTTTCCCAACAACTAATTAAAGGCAACCTGCTTTGGTTGTAAACGGAACTTTGGCAGTAAAGATTTAACAAAAATCAAAATTTAGTCAAAACGTTATTCGAGTGCAACCGAAAATTGATACCAAGAACTCTAAAAGAATCACTTTTACAGATATCAACTTACCCCTTTTTATTAGTGTGATAAATTTGATAATCAAAAATTGCCGATGTCATTCCCCTGGACAAAGTTTGTGTTTTGACTAATAGATAATTATTTCTTTTGGATTTTCAAGCAATTTCAAGCAAATTCATAAAAGAGATTAAACATTTTTGAAAATGAATGCAGGAAATCTTTTTCCTTTTTAACTCCACCAACCATTTCCCATAACTTCCAATTCGTTGTGATTCAAAATTTTGAACTTAATAATTGTAAAAATTATAAAATTTTTTTCATTATTTTAGTTTTTATGAAAGATGGGTCTAGTTTTTTTTTGTCAAATTGTACTTCATTAAATTTTGTTTCGTATTTTTAATGATAATTTACTGCAATTGATCATCTGCGTTTGCATTACGCATTTTCAAGACCTAAATTCATCTTAAATGGAGATAAATTTAAAGCCTGAATAATTTTTTTAGCATCATTTCACATCTTGGTTATCTACGTCTCCACAATGAATCTCCAGATGGCCCTCGTACATGAAGAGCTTACCAAATATATGCTCTGCCTCTGGGTTGACTTAACTGCTTGTCCCCTGGTTGGAAAGTTGCTGCATTTTTGAATATCCTTTGCATCATCTGTTTCTTTGGATACTCGCAAAAGCCAATTCTTCGAGGATCCCAGCAGAATCTAGTAAAGCTGGCAGTACTTTTCTCTCCAACTGTTTACCTTTTTCTGTAGCTGTTTTGGAACTTGTCAAAAAATTAGTGCAGTGAAGGTCGAATCTGTGCTTTGAAGAGAACCGATTTAGTTTTGTTGAATAGTCTTATTTCCTTACGGAGTATGAACCGAATGCGAGGAAATACGCTATAGGTTTTTTTGATGCTGTTTCGAAGATGAGACTGATGATGAAGATGAAACTGATTGCTTCATTTAGGGTCACTCCTAGGCACTATAGATTGAGGAAAGGGCCGATGTTTTAACTGTTTTAACTTGATATTTTAACTCTCCAATTTTTTAAATTTCTTGTTCATTCTATTACTTTAATGGTGTATAAAATGTTTCTGAGGATTTTTGAATAATGTTGGTTTGAATTTTCTAGGGTAACAATAGCATTCCCTATTTACTTGATGGCATTTAAAGGGCTTACATTTGACGAATTAATTAATTTGTCACTCGAAAATTGAATAGTAAAATAAAAATAAAATTGAGATATCTGCTGTGTATGTATCATACAACACTGGACATGTAACTGAACCTTGCGGCACACCAAATAAACTTAAACTTAAAAGCAATCGAATGAAGCAACTGCTTCATCGGTGTACGCTATTTGGAATAATTCATAGGTCAAACCATCATGTCAAACACCGAACAAGACTCTATCCAGGCCAAGGTAGAAGGTAGAAGCAACATAAGTCAACAGCGCTGAGATGAGGGATAATAATCAGTTTCCGTCGTGGTCTCCAAGGTTTTTGGAGGAGAATACAAGGAGATAGAAGAAAAGTTATTGCCTGTATTTGACTACTGTGTGCAGCACAGTTCTGAAGTGAGTAGAATTATTTGACAATGGCAACTTTTTAGCAATAAAGTCAGACTTTGTTGGAAGTGTGTTAACTTGCTCTTCGTTAACAATGATCTAATCCGCACAACGATTGTATGAACATTGCGAGAACATTGATATCTATAAACATGCGGGGTTCCTGTTTTATGCTTTGTAGACGATTGATAAGTTACTTGTTGCGAAAGTGACAGGTCGACCCTCTGATCACAGTGCTCAGGAACTTCAATCTCAAAAGAATGTTTTGGCAAGTTAGGATGGTCCTATTTTCATACTTTTGACGTATTTTTGGCATTCGACTTCTTCATTGATGTTTTGCTTTAAAGTTTGTCACAAAGGTGCTGGACTGTCTTTTCATTATTTCTGTCTTAAGGGTGAAAATTGCGTTTATGTTTAGATTGATCGAAAATTTCGGCTTTTTCGTCAATCGCTGGCTCGATAATGATTGTTGACCTATACACAAGGCAGTTAATTTCTCTATTACTCAGATTATGGTCTCTAGGGAAGGCGATAGGTTTAAACTCCAATCTGATGTCTTCCTGGAATTCAGACCGATTCCTATGCTTGAAAGATAAAAACCTTTTCGGGGAGAATACATAAACTTCACTAAAGACGCAACTTTTATGTTTAATTTGGTTGTAAACTGCTCCATACCCGTATGCGTAGTACACGTAGTGTTTTATAAAGAATGAAACAGGTTTCAGACATCAAAAACGAGATTGAAGAGCTACTGGGTCCTGTTGGCGAAATCCGCGATGATAAGCGATGATCCGAGTTGGTAATTCCTTAGGTAGAGCCAGTTATACATTCTTCTACCTTTGGACTGTCCCTCCACTCGATATGCCTGCAGTTGAGATCTCTTGTATTGATTATATTTTAATGTTTTACCGAAATTTTTTAAAACAATACAAGATCAGGTTTAAAGTTTCCTACAGGGACAGGGTCAGGCCTTCATGTAGATTTAATAAATATTGGTCTGCTTGAATTGTTCTGATTAAATTTTCTGCATCCTACTCGTGTTTCAATGTAGTTCGATCATAAGAAAATCAAAAAGCTACGAAATTCGAGATCGAATTAATCTGTAATAAAAATATATACAAAAACAAATGAATTAAATATAAGAAGCGGAAAAAATCGAAATCATTGCGTTTGCAATGAACCTAATCCAAATTTCAAAGCTCTCATACCCAAATGTCATTTCCTTACTTTAAATGTCAATGTCAAAACAGAGGATAAAAAAGACATAAGAACAAGGACAAAATATGCCTACACATTTTCCTTCGTGTTTCCTTCACGACTAGAAACACATTTAAACTGTCATTTACGCTGATACGCCTGAAAATATGTGCGTATTTCCGCTAGACTAACTTTCATATAAACATATCATTTCAATTCTTTATATGACAACGTCGAAAAACACGAAAACAAAAGGGCGAGAAATATTTCGATGCCTATCCAGTTGTTTAAGTGCTTCCTTCAAGACTAAGAACACATTTTAATAACGAAATGCTAGAAAGGTACGCTTGAAAACGGGTGCCCGTTTCCAATACGAGAACTTCCATAGGAACTGATAGGGATTTCAATATCAAAAGTGGTACTCAAAAATCCCTAGGTTGTTGTTGCGTTTCGGCAAAAATACCTGTGAGGTAATAAGCTTGTTTTTCATCGACAGAAATATATTACTCTGAAGAGATTTCAGCAAAGGATTATTCAATTTTTGTACAAATGGGTTTAGTCTGCACAGTTTAACTTTCGGATGCTCGCGAAGCATATTTTGGGAATTGTCATTAGAATGTATAAATCGTGGAATCTTTTCAAAAATCTTGTCATATCTTATCCTATCATATCAAATCATATCAACTCCAATGATAGGTACCTCGAGGAAGATGGATCAGTCATGATATACACTACGCCATTAAATGGTTTAATGTCTGTTGTGGCAACCCGAAAGTTATTAATGGGATACTTTTGCACAATATATAAATTAGTTTGTGTTACTATGAAATTAATCAAGTCTTTAGAAAACAAAGAAAAAAAGACAAGAAAATCAGGATGAGCGTGTTAAGCTCGATAATATTTGTTGGTAAATTTTCGGTTCCATGGAAACGTAACTGATGCTCATTCAAAAAAAGACTCCCATCTTCCATCGCTTCCATTGGTTGAGTTTTAGTGGCTTTCTAGGCTGTACTATAGATTGGGTTTGTTGATGGAGACGGATCAGGATAATTGTTTTCAAAACTATGAAAAATCTCATCATGATTCACTTCATCGTCTTCATTTTCAACGCCAGAAAACCGCTCCTGTTCCATCTCATTCTAAGCTTGATAATCAAGGTCTGCAACATTGTCATCGTCATCTTCCATACCATCTTCACTGTCTTCGTAAGTATTCAATACCTTGTATATTTCGCCTTCTCGAAGAGGTTTAAAAGTTATTTTAAAAAGAAAACAAGAAATGTTACATGACTCTTCGTAAAGAAAAAATTTTAGACAATGTGACATTTCTGGTATAAAAATCCACACTACTCCACAAAGTTTTTATGTGTATTTTCGAAACGTACGCAGTATTTATTCTATTTGTCGCTTATTTTTAACAATTCGTGAAAAGCAAGTTTTGAGTGTTTTATAAGCTGCATGAGAAGTTTCAATGGTTGTTGTCTACGGTTTGACAGTTGTGAATATCAAACTGTGCTCTGTGTATCAAATTTGTGTTCAGCAAGGTTTGACAATTCATCATGAATCGTTTGACGTCCGAGCAACGCTTCCAAATTGTAAAAATTTACTACTTTTTTAACTTTAATTTACTTTTTCTTCCCTTTTAAAGTCAACATAATCGGGCTGGTGAGCAAGCAATCCGTGCTGTTATTGATCGTTTTCGTACTTATATTACTCTTCTCGATTCAAAACCATCAACAACACAAAGAAATGTGCGTACCGAAGAGAATATTGCTGCTGTACCGCGAAGTATTGAAGAAGACGCCGAAATGTCGATTCGTCACCGTTCTCAATTTGTTGGCCTTTGAATTTCGACTGCGTGGAAATTTTTCCGTAAGGATCTTGGTTAACGTGCCTATAAGATACAGCTCGTACAAAAATTAAAATCAAATGACTATCGTTTATATCTCATTTTTGCTGATCGGGCTGCTTTGAAACTGGCCGAAGATCAACACTACATTTTTACCGGGAATTGTGTTTAGTGATGAAGCTCATTTCCGGTTAAATGGATTCGTCAATAAGCCAAAATTCCTTCAACCATTAAAGAATCACCATTAATTCCATTGAAATTGACTGTTTGGTACAGTTTACACGCTGGCTTTATCATCGGTCCTTAATTCTTTTGAAAAGACGAGGGAGTGTTATGGTAAATGGCAGGCGCTGTCGCGCCATGCTGACTAATTTTTTGTTGCCAAAAGTTAATCAGTCAAACGCTGACGACATTTGCTTCCATAAAGACCACGAAACTTGCCATGCAACGCACTTAACCATCAAATTTTTGACAACTTTATTTCCAAAAGTTGTCCTGGTAACTGGGACCCTCGTTCGTGCGACAACGCTGCTCGATGACTTTTTTTGGGACTATGTTCTGTCTTTGCTTTATTCTGACAAACCATTAACTCTTGAGGCATTGGAACCCAATATTCAAGCCACCATTGACGTCGTACGGATAGATTTATTGCAACAAGTAGTGAAAATTGGACTGATCGAATGGACTTTGTAACTTGGAGCCGCGCTGGGCATATGTCGGAAATTATATTTATTGTTTAAAGTTCTCAAGCTTTAAAAAATACTCTTTAGGTAGTTCAAACCGAGTGGTCGGCAAACAGTGCTGTCACGCGGCACTAGCGCCATCTACATTCTACCCTCAATCAGCCGCCTCTTAACCCTCCTATTCTATTTTCAACATAATCTCAAATTCTTCAAAACAGGATGAAGCAAAGGACCAAAAATGAAACATTGAACAGTTGTTAAACAGCTCTTACTAGAATAGAGCATGGCGTTTAACTAACAACTGAATTAACTCACGTTATAAAATAAGGCCTCCAATGACGTAAATGCCTTGTTATAAATTTAAAAATGGTTGCCACAGCAGCGCAATTATATGATGCCCTGCGATGCGATCCTGATGTCTATCTTTTGCTTTTTTTTTCTTCTCGAAGTTATCTGTATTGAAGAAACCTACCCCCGGTGCCATAAACCTCGGTCTGCCCTACAAGGAAAGCATGGATACTCACCAAAGATTAGCCAAAAGCTACATCAAAGGTCATCTAATCACTAGACTTAGCCTGCAATTTATCCTCTTGATAGATGAGTAGATTTCTAATCGCATCACATACCACTTAATCGATCAATTTCATTGAACAACTGAATTGCAAGGATCGAAATCATCTGAAGAGATTTGACTAATTGAAAAGAAGAACCCTGAGGCCGATAAATGGCCTTCTTCTGCGCCATCATCATCAACCATCCCAACCAGATCCACCTTACAAATTATGGACCATACTGCATGTTGTCGGGTTCTGATTATGGTCATGATAGATAGATAATATGCACTCGATTGGAATTGGTTAACCCATTGGCCTCATTGCGGCATGCCTTGCAGTCACTGGGCCCAACCACTCTCACTAATTTCAATCCAAGAATGTCTCGGACATGTGTACATGCGTGAAATGAGAGTATACGATCAAAGAAGAAATAAAACAGAATTTAATTATTACTACACCTGATCTCTATATGGCATGTTGTGATCTTGATGGATGTTGATATAATCTTCCTTTTTTTTCTTGAATTTCACATCGGAATTGGTGGTGAATTGTTTGTGTGATCAAAGCATGTCAAAAGAGGTGGACGTTTGTTTATTTTGTAAAAGACATCCCGTTCGCACTTAAGATGTTGCAACGGTGAAGTGAATGGACCAGATTGGGCGCTTCAATTCCTCCAAGTAGGCCTAACATGACAGACAACTTGTCAGACGAATATATTTGACGAGAGTGTGGTGCGATCAATAACCGGATGATTTAAGAAAAATTGCCAACACTTGCTCGCAACGGTCAAGACAATGGTCCTCTTAAGAAGATGATGACCCAGTCTAGTACAGTTTCCAATGTGAAACGCAATCGGCTCATCAAAAATGTCGAACGATTTATAATTATCGAAAAAGAAAAGACGAAAAACCAGTAAAAAAAAATTAAAAGAATAAATTTCAACAGAGAGCTCTGCTAGTAAATTTTTATGTTATCGTTGCTTGACCAACTTTTCAGACGGGAATGAGGAATTATTTAGTGAAATTTGTAATCAAGTCTTTTGTTGTTTTGCCTTTCAAGATTAAATGCAGGCTCTTTTTCAATGCATTGTTTTTCTCAAAAGAAATTCTCAACTTGATGATCGCGATCGAGTCCAGCCTCAATTTCATTGTAATCGGTCAATTGTTGACATTGATGTGCATAACAGATAAATGATGTGTATAGTAAAGATATCTTTGCCGGGCTCGGGAAAATTGGTGAAAAATTCGCATTTCGGGGTTAGTGAGAGCGGGTTTCACTTGATTTTTGACCAGTTAGTGGTATAACCAGACCGTCTGAATATCATTTTCAGTTCAACTTACCATGCCGAATGTTACGATTGGAAACTGCGAACGAGCATTCCTATTTGAACTTTTCCATTTATTGCACAATCAATGACTAGACACCATGAAAATCGTATTTTCAAACCAATGAAAATTGATCGCATCATTTCTTTGATTCATTCAAGTTTTCCCCAATAGATCAAAACAAGTGACTTGTTTCTAACCAAACACGTACATGTACCAGCGCAAATAAATATTCCTTTAAAAATTCATGGAAATTTTCCCAAAAAAAAAAAATCCATTTCGACAGCAAAAAATATTTTCTCTGCATGTTCCACACATTATTAAATTAAATATTTGTGAAAAAATCAACATTGATATTCAACGGTGTGCGTTGTTTAAAAATATCGTTTGTGGTTGATGTTGGTGCTCTTACCCTTTTTCGCTCTTCCATTTAAATCCCAATCGTATGCTTAATTTTTTAAAATTTTTTCGTTCACTAGTCAGTTTTGATTGATATATAATGCAGTTTCGGTGAATCGATTTTAAACATTTTAATTGAACGAAGATTTTTGGTGGAATCCGTAACATATAAGAGTTGTTGCCTTGAACTTTTTGCATGATCATTAAACTTGAAGTCATGAATGAATTGTGGAAATAAATTGATGTGTATACCACGATGATGGCTTATGTGATGGAAAGAGAAAAGTATTCACTTTAGCAATTTTTGTCGGCTTTTTGTTGTTTCAATTAATTGCAAATTTAAGTTGGAATGTATTTTCACTTAATTACAAGGTGAATTGCGGATAATGGCACTGTCTTCTTTTTTGTTATTGCTTTTGTTGTTAAAACGACAGGTGAAGTGCTAGTTTATATGCAGATTTTGGTATTTTTATGATCATTTATGTAAAGCTTTATCTCGAGGGGAAGTATTTCTTCGTATTATTGCATTTTAATGGGAAGAAAGGTGGTGTTACGTTTTCGGGATTCAGGCAAAAGTATGACCGCTTGATACTTTTTTTTAACATGGAAGGAAATGCTTTCTAAGAACCAAAAAACGGCCCTAATTTGCATATTTAAAAAAAAATTTAACAATTTTAGTTCAAATTACCAAAGTTCAGCTCTTCATCTGACATGTTTTTAAGTCTAAGCGTTGGACAGGCTATGCCCATTCTAAAACAAATTTTTAGGACCTTCCCATCAAAAATTTGATGACTTTCATTGCTGGTGATCGAAAAAGGCTCTAAATCTATCGTATAACATTAATGTGCTGTTTATGATAAAAAAAAAAAATTGGACCCATCAGTTCTTCTTCCTTCAGTTAATACCATATGCCTTATTATGGCATAAATCATACATACCCGAATCCGCCAACAGTTATTATTGCAGTAAGGCAATAGTTCGCTGCAGAACTTGGGCCGTCAGGTGTTTTAGGTCCACCGAATTTCAGCACGCAACGTTCACAAGAAGATGATTTAGTCTGAATCACGCTTGACCATGAAAACTTTTCCAATGATACCAATCACAGCCTAGAGGATTAATATTACGTTTACAGCAACACAGATTCTAATATTACCAGCGAAGCTCAATTCCAGTTTCCTTCGCACCGAAGATGAGTGCCTTAACTTCCACATCACCGGGAGTCCAACAATGACAGTAATGCTCATTGTCACAAGGACCTCAAAACGAGCTTAAGTGGCTAAAACGCGCTCTCGAAAATTAAAAAATCAAGGCCCAGTGGATCCCAGCAACAACAAGTAAGTAGCTTGTTGTACAAGTAAAGTAGCTTGTCAGCTAACCTGACAAAGAGATGACCCTGCCCACTTTTTATTGTAACATTAACATGAAAACCCTGTCTAAAAAGGTTATTCTTGAATGGAGTCTAATGATGAGTTTCTGGAAAGTTTCTTTTCAAACAAAGAGATCGGCCAGTATCATACGGATAGTATGACTAGAGCCTCATCCTCTATTCAGACCTCCCGATTTCTAGTGTCGCTCTCTTGAAATTGTTGCTTGCGTTTCTCTTCTTTGAAATAAGAAACATTTTTCCAATAACAAAACTAAAAAAAACCATTATTGCTGTTTAATTTTCGTTTTTCACATACATATCTTTCGCGAGTAAGTTGTTCGCATCCTCACTGCCTGATGAGTCTCCCTTATTTTTGTCCTTCATTTGTCGGAATTCCCTATAGAATTGCGATGGACGCCTGTAGAATAGGTTGAATGTCGAAGAAGTGCTTCGAAGTGATCGGAACGGGTAGAAAGCGAAAAATATGTAATCAAGTGAAGATGATCAGTACTCCAATGCAGTTTTCTGTCATTTTCAAGGGGTCCGAAATGTTCACAAGGTGTATAGTGTATGCGGTAGGCGATACGGGTTTGGCGGTATCATAGCCTCACTCGACAAATACGGCAGTAAAAAGCCAATTTACCCCAAAGAATTGACCAATAACCGATACAGAATAAGTTTAAAAGGTCCTTGACATTAACGTAAGTGATGTATGAAGCTTGAATCTAGAAATATACCCAGAAATAGCTAGAAGTAAAAGACATGTCCCTTACATGACATGTCCTTTTGTCCATAACCATAAAAAATTGTGCGTTATTGTGCTAGTGCCTCTGAAATATACACAAGTTATATTCACCATGTCTCCCGCCAAAACTCGTGATTTGCGTTCTGCAATGTTGAAAAATTGGGTCTGGAATTGGCAATATTTCTCATATTTTCCAACGTTAAGCACCAATGCACTCATTATTTTGCGTCGGATCCTTTGAAAAATACAATTGAAAACGGATTCGCCACCCAAACTTTAATCCTTTTCTATGATGAAAAAATTTCAATCTCTTGTTTCATCTCAATATCTAAGCTGAATGAACCCGATAAGAAAAGGGGATGTTTTCTGAAGCTCAAGTGTTCCGAAGAGAAAGGATCCGACAGATTCAATAAAGGAAAATGGTACGCCGAACGCAATCCAAAGACTATCACGCCGCTCGTAAGCGTGGACTTCATTAGAGGTATTAAAATTGTGTTGAAGGTCTGCAACCACTTGTACCGACACAAGTACATTTTAGAGGAGATAGCGCCTTTCTCTCGGAACGATCCTCGAGACAGGGCCCACTTATTGCTCGACCTTCTGAATTCTTGCGATTCTCTCGTAAGAATATAGAAATAACAAATCAAATATACGGCTTTGTTTGCGACGGATTTGTTTTGTTTATGGCTTATTTTATTTTGCACGGTCAAGTTGTTTTATTGATGATATTGAAAACAACACGTCAACAACAACAAGTAGTAACCACCACCAAACCAGCGAATCACCTGTAAAAAGCAACTACTGAAAAGGTTTATAAGTCTGCTTTAAAACCTGAATTAAGTCCTTACATTATTGTCCTTGAATTATTTTTGGTCAACATAAATTATATTGAACTAAGACAACATACTTTGTATACCCGTTTTTAAGCCTTATTTTTTAAGGTGTCTGACGTTTGTGTGTGACGCTGTCAAATTTGTTCACAATTCATTTTTCAAGATGATTAAACTGAAATGAAAATCTAGTAGAATGCGAAATATTAAAAAATATGAACAAAATTTATCAGAATTTGTAGTCAAATTATCCAAAAAAAAAAACATTCGAAACGTTAAAAAATTGGAGACCGTTGCGTTTGCAACAACGCAAACTTAGACACACATTTTTTCAGGTCAACCTTTTGACTTGTTCAGCTCTATTTGATGTATCGTAGCGTAGAATTCGGCTTATTTGGCTATAATAATTTAGCTCTAGATTTGCCACAATTTCAAATAATAAAAATAATCGTATTTTGCTTGTCGTTGAGAGGTGAAGGCTATGTTGAACTCTTGAAGGCATTCCTCACATCAACTGCTATAAACATTTCTCTTCGCCTTGAGTGGTGACTGAGGCCTACCGTCCGCTGGACTGCGTCCACTACTTCTGTTGTTCCACCGACCGTGAACTGTCTAGCCCTGAAGATTTACTCCTGAGGACGCAGACCCCAAATATCTCTGACTGCCTCCTCGAGTCTCGCTCTGATTAACTTCTTGAACAATTTCCCAGTGGCGTTCGACATTGAAAGGGGCCGATATACAGGTGGGAGAAACGACCCCCCCCACCGGTACTCATCACCACAAACCTCACTATTTAGTTTTTTTTATTGAGAGGTGAGGACTATTTATGCCGTGAGTGTCCAACTCCCAGTAGCAACCGGACAACCGACTAAACAATGCCCCTGTCACACCGAAAACATAGCCTGAAACTGTTTGTCACATTTGTTCGGACTAGGCCTTTTTAGTGTCGCCTAGCGGCGCCTTCAGGTTAGGGAAAAATTCCTCTTACTGCAGAGATGGATAAGAAGAGGGGTAGCGGTTAGAAAATTATCTGAAGGGAGGACGCCAGCTACAAACTACTCAAAAAAACGAACATACTCTTTGTAAAGACTACGCCAAATTTTCAGAAAATATATTTACTGTCATTTAGCTTTTTGTGAACAAATGAAGATTCAGGCTGCTAAAGGACCTACGTGAATTGAAATTAGCAAAAAATGTCCATTCATTTTCTTATAAGTATCACTTTTATATATATATAATCTCACTTTTTCATTGACGTCAAATCGTGCCAAGTAAAGTTTTCTCCTTATATGTTACATCAGAATGAGGATACGTCACAAATCTTATATTTTTCACAAAATTCTTTTCCTATATATCACATGAAGCCGAATATGAGCTCATATCCTTCTTTTTCCCCACATATTCTTCGCTTCTTACGTAATCGTCCATTGACTCACATATCTTTATTGTGAAAAAAGTGCCAATAATATATTCTAAAGTAAATGACTAGGCCGAATAGACAGCTGAATTATTTGCTCATTCACGGACTTTCAGAACTTATCGTTCTGTCTGCTGCTGAAGCCACATCGGTGTAAGTGTGAAAAACGACAGGATAGCGAGACATATAAAAACCACAAATAAAAAGCAGCAAATTCATTGGTATCGTCGAAGTGATTTTGCAAGCTTCCTACTTAAATCTCATCCTTCTTAATGTATATAAAAGTAGAACGACCGTTATAAGTTATATTCTTCCCTCTGGTGATGCCAAAGTTGTCTGCCTCTAACCTCCGACTCACAATTCATCCTTTTGCAATCGCCCATTATATCACATTCTACATAGGAAACTTCCTACTTCAATGTACTGGACTGAATTTAAGGAACTCGTCTGTCTAAAGGATAATTTCATTTATCATCAGCAATTCATACTTATCTACATCGTCTTGGAATACATAACGGAACATTCATAAAAATTTCTTTTCCTTTTTTGAACTTCCCAACAGGATTTTATCGATATATCTGACGCCTAGCTGCTTGTTTCAACATAAACAGAAATTCAGACGTTGTTTCCTTTCCGCAATGGGAATTCTCATTTCAAGTTCTACCATTGAATAGCGTCAATTTCAGCAATAGTAGGTCTCCCAACACATTTTATCATCTACACGACCAGCAGGAGATTGGTTGGACGTCTTGTCTCTTCGTTGATATCCTGCCGGCATGACACTTGATTTTGAAAGTGTTTTTATGCCGTAGTACGAAGAGTGTATACCATTAAGTCGAATATGTGTCCTGTTTTTTAGAGGCAAATTTATATACTTTGTTGTAGATAATGTCCACAGTATGACGTTTGTGGAATGGGTCTTGCGCATGCCTTATGACCTTCAGCAGTGCAGCATAGTTTTGTTTGTACATGTAGGCGAAGCGTGAAATGTAATTTCTGCACAAGTCAAACAGCTGGTTCGTTATGAAATGGTGTTTGTGTGTTATACACATGCTGAGTACTTATCCTTCCACCTAAATCTCACCCCATTTGACAAACACAAGGATACAGCCAAACATATGCCAACAGTTGCCGAGTTTAAGTTGAGAGTTGAATACGAAGAACTTCCATATTAGCTAGGACATGGTCTTTGATGATGTTTTTGCTGCATTGTAGGTTCCCTATTTCAGCTGTCCGCATATATGTGCTCCATATATCCAGCATGATTTGCACTGTGTGCCGCCAAGAAGGAATCCATATTCCTCTACAGCTAACTTTCAATCCATTTCAAGCCGATTGCTGAGTGTAATGTGTATTTTTTTTTCGTTTGGTCTTTCTGAGGGTTTCAATTGAAGACGGAAGGAGCAGAGTGGGAATTGAGTATTAACTTAAGGGATGTAGTGGGTGCTTGTAGTTTATGTGTTCATTAAGGATGTTAGGCGAAATGAGAATGTGTTTGACATTTAAGCAAGGCTTGGTGTACAAAAAAGGTTTGGGTTTTAATTTTAGGTAAATGTTCCGTGTCAGGTTGGTCTCATTGGATTTGAGACGAAATTTGAAAATGAATTATTCAAATTTGTTCTTGCAGACATATGAGCATGATTTCATTAGTTTTAATCCTCTATAAATGTCAGAGTTGCTATTTTGGGTGACTTGAAATTCTGTTTCCTGTTTGAATGAAGATTTGAGTGAGAATAACAAATGTGAATCGACGTTAAGTCTTGGGATGGTAAAAAAATTTATTTTCATTTGGTTTTCGGAATTTTATGATGTTTAGTATGTTGGGTTTGGTTGAATAATATTTTTTTTATTTATTTATTTTTCAGGTAAGTTCAAATTTCCTACAATTCTACGAACGAAATAGCTTTATAATAACAACAGTGAGTACATTTACAAAAGCAAACAAAATGTATTGAAATACAGTTTGAAAACAATCAGTTTCATTTTCTTATGACTAAGATAATTATTAATATATTCTATATAATATATTTAAGAAACTTTGACTCCAACGTCACATGAACAAAAAATTTATTTTCGGTTTCGTACGATCGATTCGTAACGATCAATTTTTCGATCGCAAAGCCAGATAAGCTAGTGTTATACCCGGCGTTCTTCATACTGACACACCTCCAAAACCTGTCGACTGAGTGTTTGGTCCAATGTTAATCTTTTTTATCGAAGCTCATTTGAAAGAATCTTTTTTAAGTACACTACTACGCGAGTTAGCTAAAAATTACGCCAGTACGGAGTAATTGTAGAAGCTCAAAAACGAACCGAATAGATGGTGCAAGTAGTCAGGAAAAATTCAAATGTCAAATGAACTGAAAGAGCCAACCAGATGATGCATCAGTTACTTAGATTCTCGCTGCGTCAACCATGTTATATATGAGTCGTTTCTTCAAAACAATTACCCATTGAAACTTGCTACACAGTACCTTATGTCAGTTGAGGGTGTTATCACTTCAACCAGTCCTTCCAAAGAGATTGCGCCCATCCTCTCTGAACTACTCTTTCAGCTCTCATTTCTCCCTTTGCAGAAAGATTTCTCCAATTCTTTCGCAAGGATAGAGCGCTCGTATGTCCGATTTCTCAAAAAAGATTCTTTACCACAGTACATAATTGTCATCATTGTTGAGAATGATGCCGTGATTCAACTTTGAGAGTATTTGAAGATTTGCATCGTCGCGAACCCAGCGGTGTTGAATTTTGTCACTCTTTGAGTTGATTTTTTTTGACAATTGCAATGACACTTGCACTTTCTTGAGATCCACAAACAGCCGAAACACATTGAGAATTACCGACGAACCAACCAGTATCGCATTTCAACAACATTCATCGGTGACCAGAAGCAGGACTTCCTAGATGTCATTCACCCGAAACAGGATGCACGAACTGAGAGTGACAAATAAGATAATAAGTTTTGTCCGACATTTCATTCAGCAGACCTACGGGTAAAGGTTCAGTAGAGAGTTACAGCAGAACTAAAATAAAATAAAATAAATGTCACCACAGGATCCGGACAGACTTGATAATGTAAAGTTGCGAGTGAACGTGATACTCCTGTAAGTATCAAACGGTTTAGTAACGTTTCTGGTTGAAGCTGCATTCTCCATGGGTCAGATTATTTTTGCATTCAGAAGCAGCATGCAGCTGACAAACATTTCTAGTAACTTCATAAACGGGTGTCAAATGAAAAACTCATCAAAGTGGCTGATCTAAGCAGATCAAACACTTTCCAACGGCTGGTGTAGTGGTTGATTCAACAATGAGTTTAGGGCTCATTTAGTGTGAATCAAGTGAAAATCGAGAGGATTGTTTCGTCCATTTGGATAATCTTATTGACATTTACAGAATAAAAGCATCTAAATGATGTTAAACGACGAACCAATGCATTGTCTTATTTTCAAAGTCTCCGAAGTTTGCATCCATGCAAACGCAACGGTCCTTTTTTTTTCATTTTTTGATTTTATGTCGATGGTTTGGATGATATTAGTGAAGTGAAAGACCAGTACTGTTTACTGAAAATTTGACTACGAAACAAATTTATAAGCGCTGCGGTCCAATTATCCACAAAGAGGTTAAAATACTTCAGACGTTTTCGTTTACAACAATGTAAACTTCAGACCGCTGCAAAATACTGGTTGGTCGGCAGGTACCGATGGGCTACCCAAAATTATGCTACATGACAACGTTGCGTTTCCCAATGTTATGCCACATCCTATAAATTGTGGTACTTTGCGATACCGAAAAAGTCGTACGCCTCTAAAAATGACTCATCTAAATTCCAGCTACTGTGCCCTATTTACACTACGCCCAAGTAAATTTCTACATTTGAGCACACAAAATTGAGGACACTTCCAGAAAAAATCCAATCGAACGAGATTTTAAAAAAAGTCAAAACGCATTTGTATTGGCAAATTGATCTATTTCACTGTGAAGCTCTCAAAACTGTTAAGTAAACATGAAATACATCTATCTCTTTCTAGAAGAAGCTGCCCAGGAGTGTTCTTGCTGTTTACGCATTGATTTTGGGTTAGGTATGTTGCAGGCTACTAACGCTTGACTTGCTCAGTTTTTTCAAAGTGGCTCATTGCCAAACCGTGGCCGATTATTGAAGAGAATTCTATTCCACTTCCTTTGTTTTTTTTTTTTTAATAAAAATAAGTAAATTTTTGTTTCAGCGTACTGATGCAATCTTAACATAGTATTCGTCTTACACGCGATGCCATGAAGATTTCAGTACTCGCATGAAGCAGAATTTTTCAAGTCCATTTTCAAACTCCTTGAAAAAAACCAACATCCGGAGCTACTTGTACCAAATTTCGTGGCTTGGGGATATTTTCAATTAGCAAAATAACAATTGTCGAACCTTGGGTGCTCTTGTGGTTGTACTGTTAGATTTTCTTGGTTTCCCAATTTATGCTACATCGAAACTTCACAACTCTGTCGGTTTAATTTTGGTTTTTCTGGATTTTAAGCCCCTGCTGACGTTTTTATTAGGTATTAATGTTGACCAATTACAAATTCAAGGTTGTAGTATTGCTAACATGGGACGGTTAATTTTCGAAAATTGAAAATCTTCGAACTTTCCGCCCTACCAATTGGGATCCGGCGAATATAAATGGATATTTCGAAAAATCATAGCTCAAAATATGAATTAAAAAGTATGTCCTGCCGAATGATACCAAAGTTTAAACGGCTACGTTACTATGGTAGTCACGTATAGTGACTCACTTTAATTTCGGGTAGCTCGACTTTCGAAATGCGAATGAATTTTCGAATACGATTTTTAGCCTCCAAGAACGCACTTTCGTCGGAAATAAATACATCCTTGGAAACATCTTAACCCGAAAGTATTGTGTTATTGAATTTCTTTTGAAATGATACCAAAATGTAACTGGTTAGGTGAAAAATGTGTTATAAATGATCCAGGGTCGTCAATTTTCGAACGAAAAATTTCATAGCATGATTTAGACTCAACGAACTCTTACAAAGTTTTCCTATTCTTCAATGCAGTTAATTGAATAGTAGGAACGCGACGAAGATAAGTTGATATTTCACAAGAACTTAATTCAAATGTTATTAATTAGAAGGATTGAGTGATTCATTGGTAACACAGAATGGACGATTTTCGAAAAGTGAAAATTTTCGAAATTAGTTTTCTACCTTAGAAGTAGGGATTCGGCGAAAATCAATGGAGGGTTTGATAAATATTAGCTCAATTTTTTATTTTATAAAAAGTCGTGTCGAATGATACCAAAGTTTAAATGGGTAAGTGAAGATTGTGGTTTAGTGACTCAGTACGTTGGGTTTTCGAAAAGTAAAAGTTTTCGAATACTATTTCCTTTCTTGACGGGTGGGAATTGGTGAAAAACGATATTTCGAAAAATCTGAGCCTAAAACAGTTCTACTATAAGAATTAGCGTCAAACTATACCAAATACGAATTCTCCAGTGAAAATTGTGAGATTACTGAACCGGCAAAATCAATATTTCGAAATGTCAACATTTGCAGTTGATATTATCTGCCTTTAGGGAGTGGTAATTTGGCAAAACAAATATATAGCACGAAACTTCATTGCTCAAAAGTTGGCTTTTGTAAAATGTCCCTTCGAATTAAATCTATATGAGTGGGGTAGAATAAAAATTGTGGGATTAGTAACACTGGCTGGCCAATTTGCCAAAAGTGAACATTTTCTAATACAATTTTGTGTCTAAAAATCGTAATAAAACGAAAGTAAATAAATTTCCCGAAAGGATTTATTCGAAGAGTTTCCTTCGATAAGTCTTAGTGCTCAGATTTTTCTATAACCAGTCGATACGTTGCATAAAATACAGTCGCAGTTGCATAAATTACAGTAAAGTTGATATAAAATTTGAAATGTTGAACTGATCGAGCTGCTCGAATTGAAGTTCATGCCAATCCGCTTTCTTGCACTGATAATGTAAAACATTAAAAACACTGATAAGTACAATGGCCACGATGCTTTCTGGTTGTTTAGCTCCGACAAAATTAGATGACGGCAAATTTTATAATTGTGCAGAAAAGATCATGCTAGTCTCAGCTCAGCGTAGTCAAAAACCGCGTTAACACTCTTGCTCGAATTCTCTCAAACAGAGACAGAGAAGATTCAAGTTAATTTATTTTTGTATCGCATTTTTACACAAGCATATGTGCGTGAGAGGTTATCATGTTGTAATCAAAAATGAGAAAGAATTTAGCAATCCAAATATAATAACATGACGGTGATCCGCTCTGTAATTAGCCTCACCATAAGATGGCGCCACTATCGCAAGCTTTAAGTTAGCCAACGTTCCGCATTAACCAACAGCCAAAAGATAACCGCTGTAACTAAACACTAATATAATGTAAATATAGATTTGTAGATAGTCCTTGGTAAACCTTCGTAGGATATACGTCGCCATCTTAAGAGAATAAAACGCGACGCTTCGCTTTGCCTAAACTTTATTTGAAGTTTAGGCAAAGCTTTTTTTCGCTTTATTTAAAGCGAAGAAATCATTCTCGTAGACGACTAGTGTCAAAATGTCATTCGAAGCGAATTCGTAGTTTTTTTTTACCACGTGTGGAAACGAGTTTAGAAAACAGGAGAAACAGCAATTTTGGTCGGAGATTTGGTTTTGGAAGGGAACCGCGCAGCAAAATCAAAGAGCGTTTCGATTTTGTGAACGGGGAAGTTGTTTCTGCGATTGCGACCATGAAGAATTGCTTTAACGAATTTCAACGTGGTCTGACGTCGGTTTTAATAAGTCACGCCCCGAAAACGACTACCGCGGACTATAACGAGGCAAAAATCGAGTTTCTCGTATTAGCAGACCGCTGATTTAGGGTGCGCAAGATAGCTGAGTCTGAGCAGGCATCTCAAAACACGGCATGGTTCACATCCCGTATGAAATTTTAGGCATGAGAAAGCTGTCGGTGCGACGGGTGAATGATGGGAAGCTGCCCGCATAACAAGCGCAACTTCAAGATCACTTCACAGCAGTCTTTTGACTCTATTTAAGGGCAAGCCGAAGGAGTTTCTCATTCAACCGTTTAATGACGGCCGACCAAACATAGGTCCACTGATACACATCGGAGACAAAGGAACAGTCGAAACATCGGACTTCACCCGGCCAACGTGCTCCGAAAAAGACGAAGATTGTCGCTTCGGTCGCAAAGGTGATGGCCACCGTTTTCTAACATGGTACTCCCATGGTGTGATCCGCATCGAATACCTGGTGAAGAGGAAAATGGTTACAGAGCTCTACTATGCCAAAATACTGGGCCGATTCGGCGTCGAACAGCCGGGACAAATGCCCCATTTGACGAAAAAAAAGAGGTTTTCCACCATGATAACATTCCGGTTCACACGCAATCGCCACGGTCAAATTGGGTTACGAACTCTCAGAAATGACCACATACGACTTCTTTTTGTTCCCAAAGTTGAAAAAGTCACTCAACGGGCAGAAATTTGAGCCGAATGACGAAGTCAACGCCGTCACAGAGGCCTGCTTTAGAGACTTCGAGGAAACGTATTTTTCAGACGGGTTAAAAAGGTTGGATCGTTGGTTCAAGTATATCGAGCAAGGAGGGCATTTTGCTCAGAAATAAATCCCCATTTTCCAAAATTTCCCTTTTTCTTATGTAGGCTAAGTATTTGTTGGAGTGACCTCGTAAAACCTTTGGATCGGGAGGTTGCTAGAGGTGTAAGTTCTGTATGTAATAACGATTCGGCCATCTCGATCGTTTTTCGTCGATTTCCACTTAAGTTGAATTGAGAAACTGAACGACATTCGATATTTTAAGGATTCGAAATAAAGCAAACTGGGAATGGACAATTGATGATTTCTGGTTTACATATAATTCGGATCCATCGAATGGAAGTCTTCAACAGTTTGGATCAAACGATGAAAAAACGACAAAAAGTCCTTTCTAAGGAATGGATTGAAACGATATAAAATATATATTCGTTTCTTGCTTGCTTGTTGGGATCCTTACATCCTTTTTAAGTCCTTATACTAATTGTTTCTCTTATGTTATGTACCCAACTTTTAAATGTGTTTCTGCCTATATTTAGATAATTAAAAACGCTCCAAGGAACAGAATGGCATTAGTCAAATTTGAGAAAGAGGTCACGTTGCTTTGCTTGGTAATTTAAGTTCAAGGGAATTTTACCAGATGCATAGTAGGAGTTCATAGTTTGGATCAAGATACTTCGCTTTAGTTTGACTTAAAGAGCAGAAACTCGACTCAGTGATCGTTCGTTTTTGGAACGCAATCTTTTACAAGAGCGTGGAGGAGAAAGTTTTCAGAGAGTCTAGAAATAATACATGTAAATAATGCCCTACCGTTTTCTTTTTTGTGTTATCCTTTTAAGATCGTTAGCAAAATTTTCAAAAAACATCTATGTCTCAGTCGCATATTTTGTCTAATATTATGTTTACAAAAGCCAGAAATTTTATTTTCGCTCCTAGATCCATCGAAAATTCGCCAATACTATTTCAACCTTTTTTTTTGTTCCTATAATAGTTTGTTATCACAGTTGGATATCCAATGATTATTGTATTTATTACCATCCGCCATTATCAATTTTGCGTGTTGATTTTTAAAACATAGAAACAAATCGCGTCTCGAGGAGTTTACATAATTGAATCGAAATAAAAAGTTTTGACCATAGACAAGATGCGAATCTCCTCGTTGGTCCGAATATAATGATTGTCTGAAGATTGCATAATTGACAAAAGATACATCACGATGCATGGTTGATGTTCATCGAAAAAAAAAATTAAAAGATATGGCTGTGTTTGTGGTAGGAAAAGAAAAATGCTAATATTTTGCTTGTTGGCTGCGTTTGGCTTTATGTTAACTTAAACATTAAGGCTGTCGATTACGAGGGTGTTTTTCTGTTATTTGCATTCTATTATGTGAGAAATGTTATCGGGGACAGTGAAAGTTGTTGAAATTAATTGATATAATCAATATTATAAGCAGCCGAGTAGGCAGGAGATTTCGTAGTGTCGTGCTTCATACTTGCAGCCCTAGTTAATATAACGTCTGCTAGCAGTGTCGGACACTCATATGCCTCATATGTTTTTTCAACCACAGTGATTCCACATGTGACATCCTCCAACCGACAAAAATATGTTTTTATGATCTCATAGCCAAAAAAACGTCCCAACGGTCCCATTCAAATTTCAACGTCCAATTTTTTTTTCAAATTTATTCGTTAAAAATGACATCATATTAAGATCTTGTGTGGAGGAACGCTGTGCCCATCCATTTTGCACCCAATCATCCAAGAATACCACGAATTACCAACAGAAATGCCACTCAAGTGGCAACAACGGCTTATCAATGCTAAATAATCGAATCCAGCCAATTTGCAAGATTAGCTAATCCTCCCTCCTAATATACTCAATTCAAGTTCACATATATTTGCATGGAATCCAAGAAGTAGCGAAGAAGAGAAAAAGAATTAGCTACACACATGTTAACAACAACAGGAAAAAAAAATATTTAATCACATTATGCAAAGCACATATTGCTCCACAAGAGCCATTTCGTTGGGGTTCTTAACATTCTTTTAAATTGTTCATTACGCAAACGTGACTGGAATAGAAACATATTGTGGATGGTGAGTTTGATGGAATATTTCTTTTCAACATTAAAAATTTCATTCTGTTATTTATTGTTCTTTGATGTTGAATTGGTTTCGTTAGCAAAAGTGACTTTGATGGACGAGAAAGAAAGGGAGGGTTCACCGATCGTGAATTTTTTATGTTTTTTTTTTCTTTTTATTCCTTCTTTAGTACGTGGACGAGAAGGATAAATAAGTTCTTGGATATGAAGTTCAAACTTGCAATAAAAATGAAATGAAATGGAAGAGAATGCAATAAACTAATGGCGTTTGCATATAAATTATTATGCAATAGGATATTTTTAAACAATTTTGTAACGGTTTGTGAAAGGTTTGATTGTCTTACCTATTTCTAAATAGGAGAAGACAGACCGTGGTAAAATTACTTTTCCAGTTAGATGAAATGGGTTAAGGAATCGTTTGGGATTTTGTCGAGCATTTTATGGCAAACTATTAAACACTAAACTATCGCACAAATTCTTTGATCAATTCAAAACTAGCAGCATTGACCTTTGCTAATGCCTCTGAACATCACAAAAAGGCAACGTGTGGTTTCGTTCCTCGCTCATCACTTTTGTTTACTCTTTTAAAAATTAATTGATGCGTCAGTCTTCCAACTATATGATTATGCCGAATATTATCGTTATTAAATTAATTATAACCTGAGAAATATCGAAGATAAATTTGGCGCATAGATGAATTCTCTCCATGAAAATCAAAACCCACGTACCAATTGTCTTGAAACCCCGAAAATCGTACTAGTTCGCCAAGAAATTCATTTTGAACATCCACTCGTTCTTAAAATTGAATCGCTTCACAAAGCTTCCCGTCATTATTTGGCTTAACCTCAAATTTCTATGTCGACGTTGGAATAATACGCGAACAGAGGTCTCACCACTGATAATTTATCGACTATGAGCGCAGTTTGTAAATGTCTGTCACAGTCTCCTATTTCCCACTTTTAGATTTGTTTTCGATAGTTTGGTTGAAATTTTTGTAATGTCTTTTAATAATTTACAATCTACTGGCGCTGTACTAGTGTTTTTATGTGTGTCAAATCGTCGGTAAATATCAAAAGTCATAAAATTCGAGACCAACACGTATGCCACGATACAAACTTCAGACACCTCACATCACCACAATGATTCCAGATTGAAGATTTGAGATTATGCAGACCTAATTAAACTGATATGCTTTGTTAAGCTTGAAACGTCTTGATGGCATCTTTTATACCCGTGACAGCAAAATGAGCTCCACATGGGACCCCGGACCTCAGCAGTAAGTCGAAATGCAACCCTAACCTCCCTATATACAGTTCAAACCCCTGCTAACGTTTTGACAATTTTCAGAAAGGCAATCGATACTGTGCCTTTCGTGTCAACATTGGAGGATACCAAACGTAAGCTGTAATGCACCCTTAAATCCCCCATATAAAATTCAAACCTCTGTTGAAGTTTTCAAAATTTTTGTTTCGAAAATCGCTACTGTTCCTTTATTGTACACGTGGGAAAATACCCAACTTCAAGCCAGCAGAAACGTTCTTTCCAAAAAGTTGATCAGACAAACCCGAAGCATTTTGCCGAAGTCAGTGGCGAAATTCAATAGCTAACGGTATTTATACACCTTAATGAATCTAGATTCAGTTCGGATCATAAACAAAGAGTGAAGTTCCCATTCGGGCGTAACCTTGGACAATATCAAAGGCAATACCACACAATGACATCTTACAAAGGAGCGTGAGGCCCAATGAAAGGACCTCTTCAAAAAAGAAAAAAAAAAAGACACTTATGCCTGCAAAAACGGAACCTAATCTCAATGGCTTCTTATCTCTTGATCCAAACGACGTCTCTTTGTCTGTAGATAATGACTCTTAAAATCGCCTAACTCGTAAAGAAACCACACACCGAAGATGACTACCTGCCGAAACACCTATAAGAGCGTTACAAGAAACCTGCCGGGAACAAATAATGTTCATTGCTTAAATCGATGCCTAAGTAACCTATAATCAAGCCTACCAAACGTTTTGGCCAGGTCCGAATTTCAGCAAAATCAAGCACCATAAACTTGATCATTTTCTACCTTGTCTTTTTTTCTAATTCAGCTTTAAAGCTTTCTATCAGCTTTCTAACCTAACTTGGCCTTTATTTCAACCGATAGTGAAAGCTACTAGTTTGAGTCTACTGATTCAATATCCACGTAATATAATCATCAGCAGTTTTCTACACACTTATTCTTCATTTTCACATTTGTGGCCTTACCATTTTTTAAGACCTTTCCGCCCGTTAACATAAATAATCGAGCAATAATGATCACCTTGATAATTGAAAAACATTTCAGGTTTTGCATCAGTGTTGATATTGTGAAACCTTATTGATTCAAATTAATTCGATCAATTTGCAACAGCTCTTCCAATGTCATCCGTTACATTTTGAAATGACATTTCTATACATTTTGATTTGACAAAAACATGCTGACAGCTGTCAAATGGGTAGCCCCTAAAAATGTGTCTTCTTGTTGTGTTTCTGTAAGTGTCTTCTTAAAATATCTTGAAACGAACAACCTGTGATTCAAATAGTTGATTCAAAAGGTATATGCAAGTTTGTCTGGTTTTCATCACTTTAATACCCTTTTTTTCAATTTAACAATTTCGTAATACTTTTTAACCGATGGTTATTAGAGGCGAAGGAATGTCAAAATTTATTTGTACTATAAACTATGCCGCGATAACATAGCTTATTTGTTTTTAGTTTAGGAAAATGAAGTCGAAGTGTTTAAAGTGGACATTTGCCTTGTTAGCCTAATTTCATGGTCTCCATAAATGGGGTTGAAACAATGTGTCAACTGCCACCCCCAAGATCTGAAACAAGCTTAAGTGCCTTTATTTAAGTTATATCAATTCCCGAACACAACTGGTTAATGCTCACTTTACTTTCTATCCTTTGCAACAACATCCACCACGTTTCACCCAAAGATAGGCTCCTCTCCGTTGGGGTTCTGACAGTAACCTGTCACAAGTGTCCCCCCAACCCGTGATTCAGATAAACTTCTTCTGGTTGAGGAAAATAATGTTAAGAATGAGTATGAGAATGTGCAACTATATTGCACATTGCTGATTGATTGAGTTCGACCAGCGCAAAACTGCCGCCGATACTGTCACCGTATATGCGCTGCATACGGACGCCATTAAAATCTGACAAATCCGAAATTTTTTCGGAAAGGAAAATTTCCGAGCGCCGAAGTCGAATCCGAACTGACTTGGGGTGGCTATTAAAGTATTTTCATGAATATCTCGACAAGGTGATATACGCTGACTAAATACAATCATCAAAGGGATTGCAGTATCTTCGATGTAGACCTCATAACAATAGGAAGAAGGATGCACACATTTAATTTTAATACAGGGCCCGATTAAACTTCACCGCCCACGTTGAGCGAACAAAATAAGTCACTTTGCGCGACGGTGCGTGCGGTTCTCCACTTTTGGGTTAGAAAAATGAAAACAGCTTGCACTGATTCGTGAAAATAAATTAAAAGATTAAAAATATTTTTAAAAAATCACTTCCAAAAGGAGTGTGAAAAGTTGTTAAAAACCAAATTCACGAGTTTTTCACTTACTCTAACGAATTGATAAGACTCTCGTAATTTTGCCCTATTTTATGCTCAATCAAATGTCAATTATTTGAAATTCTCTAAGCTCGAACTGAGGACAATCGAAACGATTTATTACTGATATGCTTAGGAGCTCAACAGCTTATGTGATTATCTAGGATGTACTGTCGACTGTGGCGTACCTTTCAAAAATTTCGCAAAGTTTTTGCGATTCCTTACTAAAATCTCGGTAGATAACAAATAATTTTTATGCATATGAGGTAGTACTACAGAAACGAGTGATTATCGCCACGTGAATACCAAACAAAAGCTTCATCAACTTCAATGGCGCGACAGCCCAAGTTGTTTTGGGGCCTTACAAATACTTTGCTTACGATTAGTTGGGCTGAACGCTGTCGTTCTTGTGTTTAAAATTTTCAGCAGTAATTTATTTGTTCTTTGCATAAAACAAATCCGCTCATCGATTTTCCCGCAAGTTTTCACTAAGTTTCCCACGACTCTAATAATCTGCAGCTTAAAGAACTCGAACAAAAAGTAACCAACATTTCATAATAATGTATAATAAATATTTTATTTACGAATATTATTTATTTCATATCACTCCTAACACCGTAGAAGCTTTCCAATTGGGATTGAACTTTGCTGTAGGGACTTTTGGAAAACCATGAGTGTAGAGGAACTTAAGGGTTGCATTCTCACAAAGATAGCGATCATGAACTTATTTAATTTTTCTCACTTTTTATTATGTATGAACTTAATGCTTCGAAAATTTTCAGAATTGTGTTTACATCGATACGAGTTTCAGATATTTGAGTTTGGACGGTAGCTTCAGATTCCTGGGTTTGGATGTTTATCATTTTCACATGAAAACCCAAAACTGATATCCTTGTTGAAGAGTAGATGTGTTAAATATGAAGGCACGAAAATTTCAGCGTGGAGCAATCGAGACTCAGCAAAACGGCCCATCACACCCGAAAGGATACGACAAGCCGAATAATATGTAGATGTAACAAGGATCACAGTTTCTCTAACATTGAAAAATGTTTGAAAGGTTTTCGCGACCGCTCCATATCAACACACCAGCTCTGAGACTATCCAACTTCAAATAACGTCTAATTAACATAGCTAGGAAATATTAAACCTTTCATTTACAAATACACGTCAAGGATGTGGTTGACCTATGCCTCACATCAAGTACCACCTCAAGTAGGATCTACTACCCCTTGAATGCAAGAGACGTTACATGCCGATAACAGCGGCCCATTGAGCGCTAGAAAATCCTGAAGGAGTTCCATTAGCTGTCATAAGATGTCCTGTCATTAGATATCCTGCAAGTTGCTGATATGAATAAATATATGATCAAAAAACTTTGGGACAACTTGGAATTCACTTATATAAAACCGCATAAAATGGCAATATTGAAGGTGTCACTGAAGGATGCATGTGTCAGGCATGTGTCGGACAAGGCTCTAGTTTAGATCAGTTAGTGATCCACACAATAGTCTAATGCACGTAGTCTGTAAGAGCTTCTGAGAGTCATTTAAATTGATCGGACTCCGTTAGTGTTCTGAAATGCTCGGACAGCGTCAATGAAATCAATCGACAGCCCATCAAGGTTTCCAGTGATGTGAACAAACCGATCCTGATATGATACTGAATGTACCGAGAAATCTTTTTGCGGAACGTACCGTTCTATGGCTACCAGCGGACAGGTGGCCTTCGAAGAAGTTGCAGGTTTTTAGTTCATACGACGCTCCAAGTATTTCAAAGTTTGGCAAGTTCTCTAATCCCGAAACAAGCTCAACTAGTTTTTTAAAGAATCGGCTGCACTTGTGACAATCACATGTGTGAACCCAACAATATGCGGAACTCGAGATTAAATTCGAAATTTCTCAAAAATCACGTAGGAGTATTCATATTAAGTGGAGGCTCAAAAATCTTTTTCTCGAAATCATTTAGTTTCCATAGCAATCTTACTATGTTAATGCTGCGGATTTTACTAATACATCTTTATAAGTAGGTGTTATGATCAATCTAATGTTTAAAGAAACAAAAACAAATCTTTTCATTTCACATCTTTATAGTCAATTTCACAAACTTTATATTTTGTGAAATGATCTACAGGTACAATCCTGATCTACGTTGTTTTGACATCTTTTCTAAGTGTATGCTGGACCTAATCAAAGACTATAAAAAAAATGGCATCGGTGTTACATTGAGAACAATTATATCAACATTTGATGCTGTTATTCGGGAAAGGATCCTGGTCAAACAAAGTTTGTTTTTCCTTTGAACAGTGTATTTATAAAAATTAATTTTTAATTCCGACAAAAAACGGAAAATGTAGATATTTATTATAAACAAAAAAGAAAAGAATGCACTGCTAATCTCCAAACGATGGAGAATATAAATTTGCTGTGACAATTTGAAGTTCTTGGAGCAACGGAACGAAACAGATCCTATAAACACAAGATAAAGTGATGCCGAACGCTCTATTTATTTATATTTCTGCAAATCTAACAAGGAAGATGAAAAATTTTAAGTTACACTTTCAACCTTATCAAGGGTTTTCTATTTTGGATCTGGCAGGTGTCGTTTAATTTGCTTAGTTTTTTATTTTTTTTGCATTTATCGGATGCTGAAACATACTTATACAATATCAAAAAGAGATGAAAATAGCTTTTGTTACAACTAAATTGAGGTTTGCAAGGTAGAGAGCTTAGAAATCAAACGACATAGGCAGTTGAACGACAGTGACGTGACTACGAAAACGCGCACACCCTTTGGATGAGTACCGAAACAAAAGAGATTAAAACACTCCATGTTGCAAATAAAGCGAACTTTGCTAGATAGAGAGCTTTGAAATTAAACCACACGTGGGTAGAAACGTAGTGACACTTGACTTTCTAAGCCTCAATGTGTGGAAGAAGAATTTTCCTGTTGTAAAAGTGAAAGAGGGTCATTGTATTTAAAGATAAAATCAAAGAGAATCTTATACAATATCTCTCTGCACCTTCATATTTATGTTCTACCTCCAATGAGTTTTGGATGCAAATACCAATGCCTCTGGGAAATCGGAACCGAATTCTGCTAGGTAGGGAGATTTTCGGCGTATAAGCGTTGTTTACTGGTTGCGTTCACATTCACCCCTGATTATAATGTAAATAACAGACGAAAAAAGTCGGTGGCACATTTTAAAAGCCCAATCTGTTACCCTAGATTGACATTATATGTTTAAGGACAAAAAATGATGGGGGATGAAGTTGATTAGCTACGTCGCTAATCCCTACGTATCTTATTAATTTTCAAACAAATTTCGGTGACAGCTGCATATCCTGCAAAGTCAGTACGGTTTTCGCGAAGTATGGCGAAACCCATATTCATGATCATAGCTGTCTGAAAATCTTTTGAAGATCAGCAGGACAATTTTTGAAAAAAAAAAATTTGTTTTTTGATTTTTTAAAACCTTTTTGATTTTGAAAAAAGTAATAAAAATATATAAAAGAATTCTGTTAGCAATGCATCCTGTATTTGAAGAACGGTTTGTAACATGTAGGGAATAATATCGGCCTGAGCCAATTAGGAAGTAGGAGACAAGATTTTTTTGCAGTAAAAACGAATGCGCAACGCAAACTTTCCGAATATAAAAAGTATACTTCTCAGTTCTCAAACTGTAGGTATTGGAAATATATTAAAAAGACCGTACCAATATCGTTCCATCGAAATGATTTTCTGCTCCCACATTCGTTCTTCAGAGACAAGTTGTCTCCGACAAAAAAAATGGTCATAGAACTCAAGTTTTTGATCCTATTACATTTTGACATAGGAGGCACTTGATCAAACACTCAATTCTGTCAGAAGCTAAAGCATTCAAGTTTATCTTTAGAAGTTATTTGGATTATTTCTGAGGTTTTACTGGTGATTGGGGGAATACCAGCCATTGAGGTGACACCTAATAAATTGAAAGCAACAAACAGCTCTGATTTAAACCACTTAAGAATCATCTTAAATATTTTGAAAGAAACTTTCAAAATCGATTAGTTCCGTCAGTGTATAAGACGAATACACTCACAAAAAATCGAGAACAAACAAAAACCAAATATCGTTCTTTCTCCAATTATTATTAAGGAAAAAAAAATGATTGTTTCAAAAATGTTTAACTAAAACATTTCCTATATTTGGTCTGCATTTGTGGACAGGGTCAATGCCATACCACGCCTGCAAAAAGCAGAAATGCTCAAGTTTGGTTTTTTCTTCAAATATCGGTAAAAGTTCCATCAGAGTCTCAAGACGCAAAATTCTTACCACCACTCTTGGAAGGCAATCGTTAAAACATTGTCCACCGCACTCAGTATAGTAAATATAAAAAAAATTTTTTGCAGTTTCACCCACAAACAACTCTCGCTTTTAACAAGACACTACTAATCTTAATAACTGCAAAACTACTGCTTTTCAATTGTTAGTACCACGGGTCGACTTCCTTGAGGGCCTTTTGCACTCACTTTCATTATCTTTTCATATCGATCGCGTCTATCTATCGGTCTGTCTGTCCCCTTCAGTCATATTTTTCCTTTGCCATTGGTCGTGAAGTTTTGTTAATTACTAGTACAAAAGTCAGGTATTGAAATGAATGGAAGATGCTGGTCGGTCATTTGTGAAACGAGCAAATTTTTCTATGGCTTCCCAAGTCGAAACAGGAAGAGAAGGAGAGACAGTAGAGTAAAACCAATTGACTGGATGTGAAGACCTCATACGCGCAACGTCTTCAAGAAGTTTGCATTCAACCATGCTAAAAAGTTAAGTCACCTTTTTCTTTTTGATGGGTGAATGATGTTGCATTAATTATTAGTTAGTTAGACCTGCACGATGACGACCAAAATGTTGATGATGAGGACTGCCATGAGGTTGGATACCATGGACCAACTTTGTGTTATGTTGTTGATTATTTGACTGTTTGATCTCGCACCGTGTTGCGAGCTCTCTGTTTTTGCCTTGCAAATTTTCAATAATTTTCTATTCCCAGTTTTCATCTTACAAGACATCAACGACATGTAAAAACAATAGTTGGCCAAGCAAACAGATGACTAAGTAGATAGCAAATGCACCACAAGCCTTGTTGGTCAAGGGGAAAAGTGTATAAGTAAATATTTCCTTATTCCATACGACAATATTGCAAAGTGGCAAATGCGTGCGGTAAATTGTTATAATCTGATATGCACGGTCGGCAATTTTTAAACAATAGCCATCGGCTGTTTGTGTAATAATTTTGATGTAGTCATTTGTAGAAAAGATAAATAGAAGAAAGTTTAAATTGCTTAAAAATGCAAAACACACGATTTTCGCCGAGAGAAATAATATTTAACTAATTTTTTTTTTCATAAATCAACTTCGAAAACACACAAAAACTTTGGAAACCATATGAGTAGCGTCAATTTGTCCAAAGAAAAGCGGAAGTCCTTCATTGTTTCGGGCTTGTGTTTTAATAAGATAATACCAAAACGCTTCATGATCAACGTAAGGTTTAGGTGTACCCTTAACTTTAGTGGCTGGTTCCATTAATTAAAGCCCTGTGTATCATAAACGGTACTTTATTCGCTTAAACTAATCGCGAAATCCAAAATATGTCAACATTGAGTACTTCGTAGTTTCTGTTTTTTTTATAAAGTTAGCTTTCTTCCGGGAAAATATCGTTGTTAAATTCCAAAAAAGGTGTTTCCGAAAACTTCGACAATCTGTTGTAGGTGTCAGAAGTGGGCATTGTTGTAAACGCGGCGTTTTCCAATTTCATTTCCAGGTTTTATTTATTTTGGACAAACAATTTATTACTTTTTTTTAAATTTTGACTTGCAATTTAGGAAAATCATATCAGTCCGATCAACACGAAAAATCAAAACTTAAAAAAATCGAGGCCAACTTTGCGAATTTCAGAGACTTCTTTCCTGGACAGTCTTATTTTTGTTAAATGAAATAAAACAACGTGACTTGAATTCAGTTTGATCGGAAATTAGAAAATAAATATCCTGTTTTTTGTAAATCACATTTTGACTTTTGGAAACACTATGACGCCAAAACTGCTTTGCTCAATAGAGAGTTGAACGAGAAATTCTGCATGGCTAAGACTGATGGTATGCAAATCAAGGATCAACTTTCATGGTCCTCAGCCAGCCGCCAAGCTGTGCAACAATAAATTGCACATTTTCTTTTGTTGATAATTTCCCCCGTAATATATCGGGGAAATACCGTAGATGCTTATCGAATAAATCGAATTTTTGCATGAATATGTGTGTGAATGTGCCTTCACAGGTATATGCTCTTATAATGCAAAATTCAGACTTCCAGCTCTTTGCGTTTCTTCTTCAATCCTAAATCTAAAGTTCACAGAATGCCAAGTGCATCTTTGAACTAGTATATGTGAAAATAAATTGCGGAAGATATTTATCGTGACAGCAAAACGTCTGCATACGTTAGAAACAAATCAACTTTTAATTTCGTACAATTTTTAAGACTGAAATTTCGAAACGATTCTGGAAAATGCCTAGTTTTGGCAATCCGGTTTCGCCCGAATTCGAAGCTATAAATCCTAATCTGTGGTCAAATATTTACTAACTCTAAAACCATGTGTCACCGGTTAACAAAAAGAGAAAACCTGCAAGGGCCGAGTATAATTGTATTGAAACACACCCACGATTTACACGGCTCTTTTTACACGATTTCCATTTTAAACGATTTTTATAATTGACCTTTCCCCTGACTACTGAACACATGGTAACCTTTTCGTGAAATCCAAAAACTGTCCAACACCGCTCCCGTGTCTTATTTGCTTGCATAACACTAGGTGTGTAAGGTTTATTTTTTTTACTGTGCCAACAATGGTAATCTTCAACGATAACAAATGTTTAGCAACCGGTAGTGCAGTGAAGAAATTATCCATGCAGACTACCCCAATACGAAGCCGCCAATTCTTTCACTACTCTTTCACCCATATTTTTTCCCCGAGTGTCATCTGCTTTACCAGTGCACATAATCCCTTGCAATCGATATGCGTTTTCCGCATCACAAATCCACCAGATCTTTATACCATACTTAGCTGGTTTCAATGGTGTATTTTGAGTAAACCCATTACGGCCACGGTATGGATAAAGCTGTTCATCGATTGTCAAGTTTGGTTTGTACATCTGAACTAAATTTGAAATAAACATTGTCCACACATTACGAATTGGAGCTGCCTTGTCTTCTTTTGGCAACGTTGACTTCGAGTATTACTATCGTCTAATCTCAAAAAAGGCAGAATATTATGGAATCACTTCAATCCGATCGTCGTACGATACAGCGGATAATAATTGTAGTGCCACATATTAAAAGTATGATCTGTATTTGAATTATTTGCGCCAGCACTAATGGTACCAAAGAATGAATAAATTTCAGGTATCGTAACGGGTTTCCATTGATGTTGAGAGTCTGCATGGTCAAAGTGTCTGAAGTTTGCATCGTTGCTAACGAAACGCTGTCAAATTTTTCTACTTTTTTTTTTGTAAGATGATAGCCAAGCTGAACTAGAAACCTATACAAGTGAAAAATATTCCAATATGGGAATGAAATTGACCAAAATTTCACGTCAAATTATCCAAAAAAAAGACGAAAAATGAAAAAATTGGCGACCGTTACATTCGCAACGATGCTTACTCCACACACTTGCATGGTCAGCATTATAACGTTGATAATAGCTTCAGCTTTCTTGTCAGTGTGATGATGTCAACCATTTCGTAGGTGAAAATTTACTTGAAAGTCTCGCTTATTGACTACATTTCCATACTGCGATGAAGCCCACGTGGCTGACGTACAACATTATGAGCTGCGGTCTGATGCTGAGTCAGTGGAGTTTTGCTCCACACTGTTTTATCCTTCGCATCAAACTCCCAGATGGTTCTCGAGGTCGTCCTAAAATAAATAACAACAGCAACCTCATCTTCTACTGCAAAATTCCCTTCAGCGATTTCTCATGTATCTCCAGAACATTCTGTTTCATTATGCTCTGAATTATCTTCTTGATTTGAAATTTGACGTCTACCTTTATTTGCTGGAATCTAGTCATCACGTCAGACGGCCCGCTCGAATCACAAGGATTTCCTCCAAGTATTTTTTTTTTTTGTGTATACATTTCTTTCGGTTGCACTTAACCTTATAAATTAATTACTATACAATTCCTTACTAATATTATTACACTAAAGTATAATTAAATTTTCACTGTGAAGAGAACACTATCAACAAAACACGTCTGATCCCACCAAAAATCCATTATGTACTAAAAAAAAATATTCGACTCTTGTTGTAGAAAAAAAACCAGGTAACCGTGAGTATTTTTCTCTCTCAAACGGCATCTGTTTAGTTCCGAAAAATAAAAACGGGCCGACTACCTGGAGTGCCCCAAACTGTTTTCGGATTTCATTGAGATTTTTTTTATTGTCACTAACTATTCATATTACAAGAAAAAAATGTTTAGAATTTTTTCAGCAAAATAAGCAAAATTTTTAATATTGAAATCTTTGGGTTGAAAAAGATTTAAATCCAGTTGCTAAAAGACGTCAGTAAAGTTGGCTACGAACATATGGGTGAATGTGGTGGAATTCAAAAATGATAATTATCAGTGGAAACGTACATTAGTAACAGCAATAGACACAGGCACTCACGGGAAAACCCCAATAAAATGTTTTTTCACGAAAAAGCCCATTATTCTCCTACCCTTTGAATCAAAACATTATCAAACCTTTGAGCGTTTGAATGACTAACTCTACAATCTTAGAATAAACGGGGGACCCTTAGATCTTAGAAATTTAGAATCTTTCAATTTTCAAAACGTCAAACAAGTAAACGTAATTTTGTGACAAATATCATCATTTGCGTTTTGATTTCGGGTGTGTTGAGTGTGATAAAGTCGAGGCAAACCCGAATTTCTTCCGGATGCTTCATATCTTGGAAATATACCCAAGTCATAATGATGGCTCACAAAATAATCTCACCTTGACATTCAGCAATCACTCCAAACCTTTGTTATCATAAATAGACAGCTGCCCAACTTTTTCAACTTTTTACCTCGTTTCCCACTTGTTTCTACGGTTGTCCGGGTATCTTCGGATTGCAATCTTGTAATTTCTTATAAATAAAGTTAGTCTTTTTTAAAATTAGTGCCAAGATGGATGTTTCTGCTCTTCGCTAAGCCCCTTTGCTATTGAAATGGCTCCAGGGTACGTTCTTAGGTTGACAGGGGAGGTATTTATTGATTCTTACGGAAGCAATTTGTATTTTGGGAGTTCCGAAACCCGTGGGAGAGGGAGTGGTCAAAAATGGCATTAGCATGACTTTTGGGAACGGGAACTTTGTCCTGGAAAAAGATCAAGCTTTTTTCCGAGTTTCCATGATTATATTTTTTTATTAATCTATTAAAAAATGTATATATTCCTTTCATGAAGATGTAGCATTCATAACAATCAATCAAAAGGATACTTTTCATGTTCCAAAAAATGGTGGTCATGATAAGCGGCCATAGTCGAGCACAACGAGCTACTAAGAAATATTCGAGAACATATTTCTTCAGATGATTTATTAAGGAATAGAACGTATGTTTATGTTGGCGAACGTAAAAAGGAATTAGTTTTTCACTAGTGCATGTGACGGATCTTTGTGCTCTCCTTAGAAATAAGTTTAACCTCTTGCCGTCGAAGCCGTTTCCTACGGACCAACCAGCAACTCGAGACGTTCCGTAGCGCTTTTGGTGACCTTATTAAAACTGATATAAAATGATTACACACGAAAAGTAACGCACTAAACTTTTATATTTTAATATTTAAGTAATTTTTCACATCTTTATGAGGATAATTTGTTTAACATTAGTCTTTGTAATTTTGTTTTGTATGATATTTCATAAAACAATTGCCGAGATGTATGGCCGGCTTATCGGGACACACATAGTATGTAGTTCGATATCATTTGTCATATCTAGTTCTTTGGGAGCAGACTCTGCAATCCTTCCGAAGTCCTTTTTAGAATGTTGTGTAACTTTCCATGTAGGCGGTTCTTTTCAGAGCTGTAGGCTGAGGTCGAGGATCGAGCACGTGTCTGATGAAAATCTCCTGTCATTTGTTGAACTAAGGTTTTCACATACCTCAAGTGACTAAGCGGCTGTTCTCCTCTATGTTGTTAAGTCATTTTATAAAGTAAATATGAATTTATTGAGCATATTTCAATCCCCCAAAAAACAGTTTACGCCACCATTTCAATGTTTTTCGCAAGAAATAGTACGTCGCGGCTAATTGATCTGCACGATCGATACCACCCATATGTTTTATATGATTTATTACAACATTTGACATCTGGACGGTAATGTCAACACCACCTTGTAACATTCTTCTCACAGAAGTTATTCGTGCATTGTTCCAGTTCGTCAAGCACGTGACAACCCTCTTGTCATCTTGCCTTGCGGAATGCTACTGTCGATTTCCTGCCGAATTTTGGTTTTTTTGATTTGGATAGGCAAATGCTTCCTATTTGTACGTATTGTTCCTGACAAGAGGTGTTTCAGTTTCAATAACTCTTCAGCCAGGATAAAGCTGGTGTAGTACCGATCGGTGAACATGTGGTGTCCTTGACTACCAGGCACTTTCTCCAGGAGCATTGTATAAAAGTGGAGCGGTATTCTTGCAGATATCGAAAAGTCAGGCCTTATTTATTTCTTCGTGGTAAGACTTCCATAATAAGGCAGAATATCACAGATAAAACCAGTATTTCAGTCTACCATTGTGTAGACTCTAATACCCCATTTCGTTGGTTTCTTCAGGTTATTCGTGATAAAGGAAACCCGACCTTTGAATTTGATAGTTGACTTATCCACACAAATTTCTGCTCCCGATGTAAAATACTTCAAAAGCTTGGACTTTATATATTCAATTTATGGATTCAATAATGAAATATTAATAATCAATTTATTCAAAAATGGAATTTATATATTTCTGCATCCGTTGTTGGGATTGTTTTTAGATGAAGCATCCAAAAAATCTGGCTGAATCTGTCTCTGTTAATTTTGTTTGAATAAAAAGGTATGTAACTGATATCATTCCGTGATCAGTACTCTTACAAATTCGCGAGCAGCATTGTCCCCATATTTATTATAACGCCAATAAATGCCCACATTTCTTCGGTAGTCACGTTGTTCCAAGTTCACCATATCGAGTACAGTGATAGTGTTGTTTTTTTTTCTAACTTTCTTCTATCGTTATTATTTGTTTCTGTAACTACTTTTTAAATACTACTTTTTACTTTTTAAATAACTACTTTAAGTAACTACTTTTTGAAAATAATTTTAAAAAATCTAACGGTTCTTTCGTGTCTGCGAATATGTGCGGTCCTGCAGGATTTTTGCCAGCTATAAACGGTATTCTCTGGGGTATTTCTTCGGATTCTACACCGCTAATCCATTCCGAGCTGTCGGATTGTGGGTCTTCTCCAGCATCACTGTCACTGTCACCTTCACTGTCTATTATTCTAATTTTTCGTCTTCTTACACCTCTTACTTCATGATTATCATTATCACTGCTCGCGTTCTCTCTATCGCCAAGCTCTCTGTGTATGGCTGTAATTTACTCGTTCATCTTCACTAGAGTTTATGTCATTATTGCGTTCCATTGTAATGGCGATCAAAAACTTCAACTTTTCTAGTTCTATTGCCACGGCTGTCAAGTTCGAACTAAGACCGAAGGTTATGTTCGGTTCGTGGTTGCGTACTAATTTCAGATAAGAGAGTCTTATTTCCATTTAAGGATATCATTACTCATTCCAAAGGATGAAACAAGAAGAGCGTAGAGCGCGCCCGGGCCGAAAAGGCAAAATGTTAACAGTTACCGCCGCGCATCGAGTCACCTCAGCGAAACATTTGGTGAGAAACAGTCACCTCTCGAGTTGCGGCATGAAATCGGGTGGTGAGTGAGACTCACCACTCGAGTGCAAATGGTTAACTTACTAAGCGCTGTGTTTTTCAGCATAGTATTATTCGCATGGATGCATGTATTTTTTTTTATTGTATTTGAAAGTGGATGACTTATATTAGTGTATGCCACCCGTAATTTGAGCAGTGGTGTGACCTTGGGCTGACTGAAACTGGGAGATTGACGATCCTTCTCTGATGTATTGGAATTTCGCATGTTAGTTGGATATCCCCCCCCCCCACTTGTTGCTGGCTTGCTAGTGGTCCGCCCGAAGAGTCATGGTGAATCCTTCTTTTCCTGCAAATCGTAATTCTGTTATTCTTTTAATTATTCTTTGTCAACCCCAACCATCGTGCATGGGTACTTACTAGTAACTTTATTTTACCTCTTTTCAGGCGTTTCCGATCGATTTCGATTAAGATATGTTAAAAACATAAGTCTATCCGTTTTGAATTTATTTTTCCTTACACTATGTACGCCTTCAACCGTATCTTAGAAATCTTCATCTGAGCCTTCTAATTCCTTTCGATTCTTTGATTCAGTTGACTCATCATTAGCTGCTTCCTCGCCCATAGCTTTAGTTTTCAACTTGCGACGAATTTCCGACGTTTAACAAGTCTTCGATTTCGTACTCATTTTTTGGAAGTTATTTTGTTCGTATAACATTAATTGGTAGTGATAAAGGACGGATAATGGACAAAGGTAGAGATATTTCAAAGGACCCTGAATATAAATAAAAACTTATAATCACAAAATACTCACAGGTTTACTTTTTTGAGGTGGCTTTCGTTCCTACAAAGTACCCCCTACTAATGCAAAAAAAGGACCCACTCTAGGCCCAATAATTTCGGAACACCAGGCCTCGAATATTGAGTGGGGTTTGTGTAACCCCATAGTATTCTATATTCTAGGCTCAGATTCTACAGGATTCTAGGCTTAAACGTTGAGCTATCAAAATATTCACAAAAAAATGATTTTTTCAAAATTTTCGAATTGGTGTGTCCCTTAAAAAGGAAATTCGAACATCTGATTTTGTCATATTCACCTCAACCTGTTACGTTGGGCGAGTTACGTCATTAAGCTCGTATTACATAATTTTCCACTAAGCCGGAGCTGGTGCGTGTTTGTTTATCCTTTGAATAAATCCCGTCAACACAAAATCCAATTCGATTATGTTTCACTTCAGAGAGTGTACACACATGTGAAGCTTTTCGTCGATCAGTTCACATGTCGTAGACTTGTCTATGCAAATCCCTGTGTAATAGGCAGTTGCAGCATGCATGAAAAAGCTAATTCCTATGCCTGCGTCGATTTTTTTTTTGAATTCACAACGATTTTCTTCCACAAATCAAAATCTGTCCAACTCAATCTCTTGTCAAATAATTTTCAAGGTACCTGTCTACCTATTTCTTCACTTGCATCAACCAAAACGACAAGATATTTGCGGTGACAAATAATTCGACACATCATTAAGCAATTTATACATACATTTACATCTTATTTCACTCGAAAGCACAAAGGTAACGTAGAATAGTCATCACCCAAACAACAATCTTAAAGGAAAAAATCGGTGTCTCATACAGTTCAGTGGATAAATGTCCAACTATCCTAATTATGTCATAAAAAATATCATGGATTGATCCATCGAAGTCATGATTGTGATGAAAAGGGACGGATTAGCGAGGAATTAGTGCAATGAATATGGCGTAGAAAGTCGGCTGAGCTGCAGACCAAAGAATGTTTGGTGGCTTGAAGGTAGGATATGTCATATAAGGTGATTACCAAGTGTATAAGACTCGTTCGCCAGCAACTGATACGATTGCGCCTTGATCAACGCCGTGATATATCATGATCGCTTCAAAAGGAAACAAGATGTCTGAGATGTTTTCTAACACCTAGTTGCGGATTAGATTGGCATCTCATTCTTCTCCGCATAATCATTTCGTTATGTCCATCTTAATTTTCTCGCTATGATCTTTCGTATGATGTAGTTATAATGTCGATCTTGTTAGTATGTTACCTTCACCTGTTTCGACGGTTATTAATCGCTTCTTAACGGTGACACACATCTTGGCGGTTAAGCAGCATTCAAAGTAGACTTGGAACGATCAAGAGTGGTCTCGACACAAAGCCTCTCTCGATATATTTTGAATTTAGGCTTTTGACTTTGAGTTGTAACTTTCGAGTAATCACTTGGACTTGTCTTTAAAACTTCAATGTGTGTCACTACCAGCCAAATTGTAATTTGATATGCAAAACGGCTTAGAACTTTCTGTTCTTTCAATTATCACCTGAGGATCTTTCTCGAATCCTCAGCGAATTTCTTCTAAGAATTTTCTTTTTCATGCCCACAATCATCAAACTTTCAATACATTGTGAACTCAGTTTTCATGCTATGCGCCAAAGAAACCAACCACCAAGCCCGCTATTTACCATCCTATGATCTCACCTTTCTTTTAAGGAGGTCATCATTTGCTGAGCCGTCACCTGACCGACCGACCGGCTTACTTTGGATGGAATTTTTCAAGGTGTCACTTGTACCATTTGCCGGCACCACCTTTACAAACAAAATTAATAAATTGCGATATCTTTTATTTTCATTTCTCTGCTAATCGTTAAATTTTTTCTGCGTGTTACTTTTGTCAGGTTACAATTTTCAGTGAAATTATGCCAAATTCACTCGCATGAAGCTGTTAATATTGAGCGGTTGGGACAAAAGGTCATCCTCGCCATCAAAGATACTTTTAGCGCTTGCACGATCTTTGAATGTATCTTTTGTATTGTTTTATCTTTTTTTCCGATTTTCTTTTGTCGGTGCGAGACCACAAAAGCGTGTTGAACTAATTTCAATCGATTGGACATACGTTGAAAACTTGACCGCAACTTAAAGTCAAACCCATAAAAAAAAATGCTGAACAAGTTGTTATTTATTTTCACTATCGTTGATTCTATTTATTCACACATATGAGTTGCCTCTAATTGTTTGGCTACACATGACGTGAGGCTTAAGCGTGACTGGCAAATACAAAAAAGGTATCTTTAACAATTTCTTTCTCGAGAGTTAAGTTGGTTGCTTACAGCAGTTATTTATTGTCGCAATGATTGAGATGATGAGGTATTTTATGTTGACAATATTTCTTTACACACGACAATCAGTAGCGCGACATTTTGTGTTGACAAAGCCAATAGATTCTTCGTTTTTTTTTTTTAAATGTGTTTTAAGTTTGTCGTCAGTCAACTATGAATGGGACATATGGTTAAAATTTAGTGCAGAATACATGCGTAGTTTGTTTAAAAATGTGCCGTGAATTTTCAAGTAGTTTGCTTCTCATGAATTACGGAAAGTTGTTGAACTCGAATGCATTGACAGGTAAATTGGGCTGTGACAGAGTGAGATTGATGGAGTTTGACGCGTTACATAGGCATGAGACCAATGAGCTCATCAGGTGAAGTTTCTCTTTGTTTTTGTTACATTCACAATCATCTTTCCAGCATGCGCTTGGCGAATCCAAATTTTGAGAGTTTCTGAAGTATTTCTTCATGAAAATCCTGTTTAGATATTGGAAAAAATGGGTGCTATGCACAAACGAAATTGCCGAAAACCCTACAAAAATCGCTTCATAACTTTATTCGGCTTAATTTCGAATCCTTTATTCCTCGAATCAAGGCTTGGAGGCAAGCCTAGGCCTCGACAACAACAAGAAGCAACAACAAGCCTAGGAGGCAAGGCAAGGCTTGGCTTTTAGATCGGTGGACAGATAATCTCCCGATGCACGCGATGTGAAAAAAAAACTTAGTTCGTTTCGTTCGTTGGAGTACAAACCACCTACATTTGACCAAATCGAAAAAAACCATGTTTTTTTAAGATTCCGCCATTTCTATATAAGCAAGTTTCTTTTAAAAACCGGTGTGAAGTCCGATGTAAGCGACCTCATTTTTAAAAAATCAAGTTGAATTTTTTTGAAATATTTCTATACGCAGATTTTGAGAAGGAAATAATTTCAATCAAAACTTCTATTATAATGGGGAAAAATAATTGAAATTCATGCTAAAAACATCAATGAAAAATTCTTGCGTAATAGTGTTTTTGGTTTACTAAAGGGCACCAGTACCTTATTACATTTTTAAGTTACTTAACACTTGGTTTACGAGACCCGTCAATTTGACGGATTTCAAATTTTGAACAGAAATACCCAAAAAATCGTAGCATTAATTTTAACCATTTTACATCGTAAATTAATAATTTCATAAAAAAAATTTGTATACACACTTATTATGTTCTTAAGCTTCCGAAATTTTGAAATTTTTATGTAGTATATCTGCCTCTACGAAACCCGTCAAATTGACGGGCTAGCTGATTTCATAAACAATCCTTATATATTTGCTTCGTTCGTAAAATCATTCTTCGAATAATAAATATAAGAATGAATGAAAAGTTTTTACTGCGATACCCTCAATACGTTATGTCAATACCGCTTGGATAATGTCAACCAAAGCGGATTATATGGTCTGAGTGCTATCGTATTTAGCATTAAATGAAATCGCTTATACCTATCGCCAAAAAAAAAACCACTAAAACAAGAGATGATCTTCAGTACGGTTGCTGCAGTGCCAGTGGTAAGACCATTTTTCAAATGCAGTGTGCACAAGTTTCAGTTATTGTATACAGCCTACATTAGCCAAATATTACATTGTAGACAGTCTCCGCGTATTGTAAGTATTTACAACAGTGTAACTGGGTTTTTTCACAGTATTTTTTTATTTTGATCAATCATCCTTTTCTAGCAATCATGAGTAAATTCAGGAGACATAATAAGATATTGAACAAAATTGTCAACATCAACGAAGATTGTTCTGAGGATACCTCCGAAGAAGATCAGTATGAGTTAGGGCAAAGTGAAGATTACAGTGAAGGTTCTGAATACATTGAAAGTGGAGAGATAGAAGGATCTTCGGATAGTGAAGAGGAAAACTTCTGGAAAGTGAATCGTAACAAGAAAAGGTTGCATATTCTTTCTAGTTCTGACTCCGAGGATGCGAGGACGAGCACATCCCAAAATGTAATGGATGAAATGGACATTGCAGTTGACGGGACACAGTGGATAAAATTGAAACCAGGTAGATCTAAGGCCGTTCGTATGATATTCAAGGATAACGCAGGGCCTACTGGCTACGCTAAAAGAAATGTCATGTCGGGTTGTGTAACTACTGCTTTCGAATTAATAATTGATAGTCACATAATTGAACACATAAAAAACTGCACTGAAACTGAGGCATATCGAGTTTTGAAAAAAGACTGGACAATTACAGTTGCTGAGTTACTTAGTTTTCTAGGAATTCGCATATGAAGCGAGTTCACTGAAAGTTTCTTATCTATGGTCGAAAAAATTGGGACCCTCTTTCTTCCAAAATACAATGCGGAAAGATAGATTTACAGAAATTCTAAGATTCATACGTTTTGACAAAAAAAAAACCAACGATCCGAAAGATTACAAACAGATAAATTTGCGCTGATATCAGTAATATGGAATCAATTTATAAATAATAGCCAGACTTGTTATAACCCATATCAAAATATTTCAATAGATGAACAATTATTTCCAACGAAAGCCCGGTGCAGGTTTACGCAATATATGCCAAACAAACCTCATAAATTTGAGATTATGTTTTGGATAGCAGTTGACGTCCAATCAAAATATATTTTGAATGCTTTCCCTTAAATGGGGAAAGATGAAACTCGGAACACAAAAATCGTTAGGCGAGTTCGTAACATTAAAATTAGCTGAACCATATTTACAACGAGGCAGAAATATAACGACAGACAATTTCTTCGCAAGCATCCCGCAAGCTAAAAATTGCTTACAGAGAAAAGAGAACCTTGGTTGGGACCATCACCAATCGAACAAAAAAAAATTGCCAACACCAGCGAAGGAGAAAAAGGACAAAATGACATTTTTTTCCTCACATTAGGAGAATATATCCAGAAAGGAGTTTCTATTTTGTTTAGCTAAGGAATTAGCTGGAGAAAACAAGGAGAATATTTGTCAAAGTTCAGACGCTTAATTTCTGTTACCTTCAACGTCCGAAGTACGAAAAAGTTGTCAACTGGGCTATCGCAACAAAAATAGAAGCAATAATTGTTGTATATATTGCAAAAAGATCGTATGCGGAAAATGCACAAACAAAATTCAGTATGTTTGTAAAACATGTGCTCAATAAATATGATTACACTATGCCGTTAAGGTGATTGTTATCATTTTACGTGATAATTTCTAATAATAATCTAATTATTCTAATAATAAATAATTTCTAATCTTAATAAGATGTTTTATACTTAGTAATAATTCATTTAAACGCGAAGCTGCATATTGCTCAATTCAGACTAATTGTTAGTTTAAATAAATGATTTTTTTGAAGATAATGCGTATTTTCGTCTACCCGTCAATTTGACGGGTGCTCGTAGAGATAGGAATACAAGAAACGCCCGTAAACCTAGTGTTAACTCTCCTTATCCGAGTGACTAGCAACATAGTTAGCCTACAACTCATAAGAATAAAACGAGATCATCAAAATTAAACAAATGTATTGAAACCGTCATGGCCTGTCATTCTTGTTTTGCAGGACGCGTTTCAGGTGAATGCAGCCTTCAGCAGCTCATTCTGTGGTCTTCGTGGTGAGTTTCGTCTTGTTCTAGGTCTAACTTTTAAGTTGAAGTTTATCCACAGCGATGGGTGGGGTTGATTAAACGTTAGAAAGAACTAAAGATGGTTGCATACAGCCGAAACGCGCCCTCGAAAACAAGAAATTGAGATGTTTTTAGATAACTAAAAACCTAGAGCCGGTGGAGCTCGACTACAATAAATGAATTTAGGTCAACGGGGATGAACAATTAAACCTGTTTATAGCTGAAATCGCAAAAATTCTAGTTTCAGAAAAAAAACACGTCTTTAAATCGGACTTAGTTGTTTTTATTTAAATAAAATAGCGTTTTGTTCGAGAGTTCTTTGTTTGAATTTATTGATGCGTTCACGATAGAATTCGTGGTGTCGCATTTCTTTTGGGTATTGGTTACAACGTAACTTACGTGCCTTAATTGATTTTGCAGCTACTATCGATGTCTCCAGCTTTTCCTACTCTATGCGCTTAACTGGTGTTATTGTATGGTATATTGACATGCAATATCTTAGATTTTTCGTCATTGAATTGTCTCCTTACATCTAATTATGTAACTTCTTACACGTCCAAGTCTCTCATGGATTTTTCTTTTTGTCTGGTTTTGTTATTCTGGGGTCTGGCCGCCCTGAAATTTTTCCAAAAATCGATTTTATTCCATTCCTTTAATGAAGGCCAAACTTTAAACTACCATTAAAGCCGTTACCCGTGGTAAAATTACAAAAAATAACGAAGTTACAGCTATTTTTAGGTACACCTTCATCGCCGAGCCGATGATGCGCGGTTTGACAAGCATCAGTATCCGTTGCATCATTACGTTGATCGGCACGTTGCACTGTGGAGCATTATTTTGTGTTTGAGCAACATAGAAACACGCATCGTGTAAAGTTTTAGTTCACGACGAAAATGGAATTTCAACAGCCAGAATCTCGAGTTTAGCTGTATATCAAAGGAACGAGAAATCGGCAGAAATGATCAGCCAGTGTACAAAAGTGAAATCGCCTTGATCGATACCAAATGGAGGACAAAGCGAAAAGCGCCAGCACAGCAGCTAAGAAACTGAACGTTGGCCAGGATATCGATAGTTTTGGGTATAGGATTTTCAATTTTTATACTGTTTTATAAGTAATTAGCAGCGTCGTCAAGTGTAAGACATGCAACAGTGAAGGTAAAGTTCACAGAATCGAGCATTCGTGGACACGGTTTCAAATTAGTAGTTTCTTGTGGCACTTGCGTATCAACTGTTGATTCTAGTCCATACATCAACAACAGAGCCGATGACATAAACAGACGGATTACCCTCGAATTCCGATTGTCAGGGATTGGTCTTGGCGGAATAGAAAATTTTTAAGGGATAATGGATTTACCGAACGCAGTGTATCATTCGTTCTACGACACTGTCATCGGGAATATCAAAACTGCTGTAGAAACTGTGTGTAACGTGTCCATGTAAAATGCTATGCAAGAGGAACTAAAATTGACATCAGAAATGGGGAAGCGTCCAGGTTTGACTGTTCCTGCAGACGGGACTTGGGTAAACGATGCTACAGTTTGCAATATGGCTTATCGACGATTATTGGATATTGCTCAGGAAAAGAAATTGATTATATAATAAAATCTTCGTACTGTAAAGCTTGCGGGTGTTGGATCAAAAAACTCAGTACAGTTGAATAAAACTTATGGTTTGAAGATCACAAGGAAAAATGTTCCACGAATCATGAAGGACCGTTCGGGAAAACGGAAGTCGATAACGTCAAGGAAATATTTTTGAAGTTAATTAAAAACTATTCTGTCCGTTACACGAACTACATCGGAAATTTAAAAATCTACAAAGGAATTGTTGATGCGAATCAATACGAAGAAAAAGTATGAAAAAAAGAATGTGTTGGAAACGTGCAGAAAACGATGGGTTACGACTTCGTCACGTAAAAACAGTCTGATTTTTCTTCTCTACCACATCCTGACATTCAGTGTCAAATCAACCATGGTTTTCGTGCCCGGAAATATATATTAGAGTTTTTTTTGTGTCACTCGTTTGATGCAATAATCGTCATCATTAAAGCAAGTTCTATTAATATTGTCAACATTACTGAAACATAATCGGTGTATAAATATGAAATGCGGATTTTTTCTGCTTGAAATATGCATTTATTTGAATAACGGAACGAATGAATTCAATAATCAAAGTATTGGCCATCGTAAGCTACGACTTTTTCCCATCTTTCTGTCAATTGATGGATTCCGTCCCAGTACCACTTCTCATTTTTTGAGGCGAACCACTCATCAAGCCAATTTTTAACTTCTTCGTAAAAATGGAAGTGTTGTTCCGAAAGCCCGTGCTACATCGATCGAAACAAGTAGTAGTCAGAAGGAGCCAAGTCTGGTGAGTACGGCGGCTGAGGCAAAACTTCCCAATAAATGTTTCCCAAGTGGTTCTGGACAGGTATTGCAACATGCAGCCGAGCATTATCATGTTGAAAAATGACTTTATCATGACTTTGGTGAAATTCTGATCGTTTTTCCTTAAGTGCGCGGTTCAATTTGATCAGTTGTTATCGGTAACGTTCGCCAGTAATAGTCTCACCAGGTTTCAGCAGTTCGTAATACAAAGGTCCCTTACTATCCCACCAAATACACAGCAAAGTCTTCTTTCCATGAATATTTCGGACTGGTTGTGATGTTGATGGCTGGCCTGGGTATACCCATGATTTTTTCCGCTTGGGATTGTCAAAATAAATCCACTTTTGATCGCCAGTAACAATCCGATGCAAAAAACCTTTTCATTTCTGTCTGGCAAGTATAATTTCACAAATGAATTTTCGCCTTTCGATGTCTTTAATTGATACGGCACTAATTTCTAAGTTTTTTTATCTTTCCCATGGCTTTTAAACGTTGTGAAATGGCTGCCTGAGCAACTTCCAATGCTTCTGTCAACTGTTTTTCAGTTTGTGTGTTGTCTTAATCCAATAATGATTGCAAATCTGTATCTTCGAATTTTTTTTGGTGGTTTTCCACGGTCTTTGTTGCTGACATCGAAATCGCCACTTTTAAATCTTTTGAATCATCGTTCACAAGTGTCTTGGCTTGGGGCATGTTCACCATATGCTTCCACTAACAATCGATAAGTTCCTGCTGCCGTTTTCTTCAAATGAAAGAAGGTTATTAGACTTCCCCGCAAAACCTCTTTTTCTCGCACGTAATTCGACATTTTTGAAGCGAAAAAACGATGTTTGTACAATCAAAACCTATGACATACTGAAATTTGTTGGCAGATGTTTACCCTCCAAAATGCCATATTAGTTATCCCCGACACAAACCATATGTAATGGTTATGCCATCTGTTAGTAAAATCCGTATTTCATATTTATACACCTAATAGATAATAAATACTTCTAATCATCCAGGAATGACGGACGCTTACCGAATTTAAGGACAATGGGGTCTTTCTTGGTTGTGAAAAAAAAAACTTTTCTAAAAAACAGGGGGATTCTTAGTAAGCCCAATGTGATGATTTTGGCATACATCGGGTGTCATTAAATAGAAATTTCGAATCATATCTGATTAGCATTACAATCACTAGCAAAATTGTCTTCTAATCAAGTATATTCCATAATATTATAAAAACTAGGACGAAAGTTACATTTTGTTAAGAAAATATTCTTGTAACCCTAAAAATTTATCGACAAACATATGCCAATGGCTGCGGGAAACAATAAAAGAAATCGAAAAAGATGAATATTAACGAGAGCTATCTTTAAAATTGAAATCGAACGCATTTGAAATGAATTTTCCAATCATTAGAATTCGATTCACACTCTCCGCTGAATACTTTCAATTTCATAAATAAATATCCAGGTTAAATATATGTTTAATTCTGACGAATTTCATCTTTCTTTCATTCCGCCCGATAACCACTTTCAATAGCACTTCACCCAGATAAAACTGAAATTATAACTACCACTAATAGTAGACCAGCGGCGACCTGATGAAATAATATTTTCCCTATTCAAAAGTAAATCGCCGCAATGTATGCCATATCCAACAACCTAAACACATTCGACAGATAGCGAAAGTTTCAGATTCGCCAATACCAAAGAAAGATACATCCCATAACTGGGCAAGGTGCTATTCTACGCGTGCATTGAAATGGACAGTTTTGGTGTCAGGTGATCAAATTTCTTGGTGTGTTCTGTACAGATGCAAAAAATCCGAAATTTCACATATGAATATGGAAGATGTTCTTTTGATCTGCTCTGATCTTTATCTAATAGCGTCGATGCATTGTTTCCGTTGCTTTCATACGTAAATTAATTGCTGCAGTTTTAATAGTCAACAGGCAAAGACTATTGTGGCAAGACATTGTGGAAATGTTAATTCAAATTGTGTCCTCATTCAGCGAAAGCGCATTATCATCAATTTAGGGCTTAATGAAGCATTCAGAAGAGATAGCTGTCGGGCAGCTACTTAGCTGTTGTATCAGTTGCAATTGGTGTCGCAATTTTTTGCAGCCATTCGTGATTTTTCATTGACGAGGACGGTCTACTTATCAAACCTCGCCATCAAATCGAAGTTTGAAGCACTTTCGTTTGGCAATTATACTCGCTGCGAGTTTTTATTAAAAGTTATGTTCATACAATACCACTTCAGCGCATTACTAACAAAGTGTAGCTAACCATCGAGCAATCTTGTCCTATTTAATCGAACATATATTATGCGCCATCGAAACCAAATGCGCCACACACTAGCGGCGATTGTCGTGAAAGCTTATTCATGTGGTCCACCGTCAACTTAATTAGAATAAGTGAGAGTTGATCACAGCTCCGAATTTGGGTGAACATCATCGTCAATTCCGATCCTCCGACCGGCATTTTGATACTAAATCTTCCAATATATCCACCACAAAGTTCACCACTATCAACAGCTGGCGGCAGACTGGAATCTATCTAACATGTGAAATAGTTAGTGAATGTCAACATGTTACCAATCTATTCAGAGTGGGTTATTATTATCGACAGATGAAGATGGAAAAATATCTTCTCCGATTTTAGTAGCACTATCAACAGATTGAATGCACTTCATTTGAATTCCATTCCGAAAGACCAGTGCTGCGTTTACTACTCCATGCGAGAGGAGCGAAAGATTGGCTTTAACGAGCTTTTCCTTTTGACCCAAAATCAGGAGGGTCCGATTCAATCAATAAACCATTTATCCGAACGTCATCAGCAACAACAGCATTACCATTATCATCACTATCATAAAATATTTATTAGTTTAAACTTAAGCTGATTACGTATCGAAATTCTTCACCAAAGTGGACACAATTAGCACGTGAAGGAGCTTATCGAGAGTTTACGGTAGCAGTGGCAGCACCAAGTATTTATTGTGTAACCAAGTCTTCAACTTGGAGGATCAATGATGGTCTTTATGTCATATTTATCATTATATTTTTCTTTTCTCCCTTCAAGAAGAAGAAGATGACGAAGAAGACGAAGAGGCACTGAAAAAGAGAGTGCTTTCGATAAGCCGCGCGCTGTTTAACTCTTGAAGAAATGAAAAACTAATAGAGTCGAAATGGAACTTTAATGGGACGGTAACGTTCAGCATGTTAGATATGTTGTTTCTTCGGTCTAGTGACTGAAGTATGTTGATTCCTGCAATTGGAATTTCAGTGGAATTTTTTTTCTCAACTCTTTAGCAGATAACGCGAAAACAACATGTTGCGTCACAATATTGATATTTCGCGGTACAAACAACATGAATTTGTTAGGTTAGGTAATAGGACTGCGTATTGGCTGGCATAGGGCCGCATATTTTACATGTGGTGTGTAGTTTTAACTGAAAGCAAATATTGGTTTATGTTTTATCTCTTGATAGTCGATCTTATCTGGAAAATGTTTTCCGGAATCATGAAATTAACAGACATGTTCCTAATTAGTTCAGGCATTCATTGCTCAATCAGTTTAGTATTCAAATACAACGAAGACGTGTAAGTTAGGCCTTGCATTGCTTCATATGCACATATACTTCCCACTCATTGCAAAACAATTTTCAAAATAAACTCGAAACCTAAAATCCTATTCGTTATGCTTATTCCTACTTAGAATACTCGGAACCCGGTTACCATCCCTGCAACGTTGGAATAAAGATTTGAATTCCATTTAGTTCACATTTGATGTTTAGGATCGAGTGATATGGATTAAAGACAATTAAAAGAGATCTATGTCCTGGAGGAGGATTCTATGTAGCAACATTATCCATAATTTTTCTGCGTTTCTTCGTGTATTAGTTTTAGATTTGCGTTGTACTCTACCGCCCTCTTCTTCTTGGTACTATAGTCTCTTTCGGATCTTTGCTTCCTGCAACAAGCGCCTCCAACTGTTTCCATCCATTGACCACGTCCATGTCCAATTTTGGAATCCGAACTGTCTTCGTTCACAGAGTCAGGCCACCGTTTCCTCGGTTTCCCAACAGGTCTCCGCCCTCCAGTTCTCCCAGTCAATACCTTTTCGGATATCCCTTCTTCGTTCACACGATCCACATGACCAGCCCATTGCTGACCCACTACTTCCAATAGTTGAGGCCTCCGGCTCCTCCAAAATTTCCTACAGCTCATGATTGTACCGAATTCGCCATTGGTCCCCGTCTAGCTTCACTCTAATTATACGCCTCAAGACCCTTCGCACTTAGGTGTTCAATGTATTTGCGGATGCTAGGATTAGAGTCCATAGGTTGGTCATATAACTTGAAGCTTTGTTTTCCTGTGTATACAGCTAGTCTTCATAATCGTCAGAACTGAATATAAGATTTTGTTTCCGAGCTATATATTTCAGCGTATTTTGTCTGTTTGACTCGCTTTTCCTGTTATTTTGGCATCTAGATACACAAATTCGTCTGTAACTTCAATATTGTATTCGTCAACTACGACATTTTGTATATCTGAGGTTTTTTTTCTCATTGAGTATTGATTTGTAGTCCTACTAGTTTTGCTTCGCTGTCAAGTTTCATTTAAAGTTCTTTGGCAGTTCTTAGCGATCGTGACAAAATATTCATGTCATGTACTTTACCTCAGAATATGTTTTTGATAGGGGACATACTTAATTAGTCCTTCGTTAGGCTCAAATTCAATGGGCGTAGAAACTCGAAGAAAACTTTTCACTCACCGGGACCATAAACCAAAAAAAAAGTGCAACGGTATGAAGCCAAACTGCTCTTTAGGGATAATTTTGATAAAATTTATTAAATAATAATTTCTAATAAAAAACCAATTGAATGACACTAGTAACTACTAACAAGCTCACAACGTTATGTGAAAACTCCCATTGTAAGGGTGTTTCGTATTTGTAACAAAACATTTTAGATATAGGACAAAAAGACGAACGTGCATTCGTCCTTTAAACATTCATTCGGCTTATTGACATTTTCTTAAATTTTTTAAATCATATACAGTGACTCACATATACTACTGTACTGGAAAAATCATTCTGAAATACATTTAAGCAATAGAAAGCTAGCCTCACTTATGTAATTCAATATTAAAGCTCTCTGTCTTGTAAAGCTCGCTTTATCTGCTATATTATTATCTACGATATAGGGTAGTCGTAATGCTTTCTTTGTGACGCAACTTCGAACTTTGAGCGCTTTTTAGTAGTCACGTTACGGTTTTAAATAACATAATTCATAAAAGATGGCACCCTAAAACATTTCCTTCTCAGTAAGCCTCTCGAAATAAACTGTTTTGCACAGTGTCGATTTGGTTGTTACCGAGTGTAGGCTTCTAATTTATTTCCATTCAAATTTGGTTGGTCTATGATTGAAGATCGTAAGTCTAATCACGTCATATTTTTATTCAGATTGTGATTCTATTTCTCCTATTTTATAACGTAAATCCTTTAAAAAAAGTAACGTAAAAACTTTAGTTTAAAACTTTTTTATTGAATAATAGTCAAACTAAAAGTTTGACTATCTTACAAAAAACTGATTCCATGTAAACCTGATCTTGTCATGTGCGGTCAAAAAATGTGCTTCAAAAAAAAACATATGTGCGAGAGATTCTAGCCAATTGCATAATAAACAAAATATTTTTCTGATCGTATAATAAAAACTCGCTCCCAGTTTTTCTATTTAGGAAGTTCTATTTACCTATAAAATTTTTCCAAATATCGACATTGTATATTGCACGTTTTCCGTATACTTATATTTTAAATTTTGTCAGTCTCATTCACTTTACATTATTTTATTTGACAAGATTTCCTGCTAAAAGAATCTGTAGCTGTGTTTATTATTGTTTTACATGAACATTCTTTGCTTAGCTGTCTCTCGTTCTGATATTCGATCCCAAACTCTTCTGCCAATTGGAATAAAAAACGTTTTTTCGACCGTTGTGTTAATATATAAAATACAAGCAATCATCCCGGCTTAATTTAAAATATTGAAAAATTCTCGAAAAAGACATATTTGACATTTAAATTTTACACTACGTTTTCTGGATTTCATGGGTTACATCTACACCGAATTTTCAGGAAATACACAGTAAAAAACAAAGCTTCTAGTATACAATTCTGTGATAAGGCCTATACCTTACTATGGGTATGAAACAGGGTTCTAACCCAAGCATCGGAAATATATTGATCACCTTTGAGCGACGGGTCCCGAGGCGGATAATCGGACCGAATCTGAGCTAGACGGCGGGACCAACGGCGAATTCAACTATGAGCTGTATGAATTTGTTTTTTTTTTTTTGACAAGCCGGAGTACTCAACTATTGAAAGACTGCGAAAGCAGCAATGGACCAACAACAGATAAACAAAAATGTATTCTTTGGGAGAACGGAAGGGCGGAGACAAGTGGAGAAACCCAGAAAACGCTGGTCGGACTCTGTTGACGAAGACAGGTCATTGCTACTCGGATTTCAAAATAGGAGTAGTCTTGACTGTTTTTTTATCATTAGTCCTCCGGATCCTCCAGTCCTGCTCCATTAAAACTCTAGATTTCAAAACGAACTTACCGTTTTGCAAGCTTTGGCTTCGTTGATTTTTGTTTCAAAACCGACTAAAGTAAAGTAAAGAGTAAAGATAAAACTTTAGACAATCTGCTCATCCCGTCTATGGAATTACACATAACTTCGATTGATTGGGACACCGTTAAACATTTTCCAAAAACATCGGCCCAAAAAAACATCATGAAAAAAAATTGGTCTACTTCAACAGACGATATATGTTCATAACTGAAGGACACTGGTAAAGGCAAAGATTATTTTTACAAACAATTGAAGAAAAAAAAACGAGAAAAACCGAAAAAATAAGAGAAATTTTTAACCAAAAATCGCAGTGCAAAGGACACAAAAAATATTTCGGGTCGAAGAAAATCTCGAGTAAGCTCAACGTCGAAAATAGCAAATGACAGTCTGCCATCACACTGCCGCATAAATATTTCAGTTCAAATCTCGACAAGACAGGAATCACTATTTATGAGTTGAAAAACGCAATTTTCAGCTCGCTAGAGACACTTGCTTAGGTCTCAGAGGGATTGAAAGTTGACAAAATTATGTTCAATTGAATATTGAAAGCACGAAGATAGCTTGCAGGTTTCAGCAAACATAATTTGTTATGGTATAGCGCTTAAGTCCGTGAATCCCAATTTTCCTTGAAAGTAATTAAATGCGCGCACAAATCCTACTATCCACGCAACTATCATTCCAGCAAAAACTGGAAACTTTTCATTGCCAAGGATTGTACAAAGCAACACCAAAAATATTCTTCCACAAACAAGCTTAAAAGCTCAGATAGAAGACGAAAAAAACCACGTTCCAAAAGTGGGCGTTACTCGCGTCACTGCCCCTCAAAAAAGAAAAGAATGTCGAAGTTGACTTGTGTTGAGTTCAAAACGACAGCTGGTGGCGAACACAAATCTGACATCTGTCATGACTGTCTACAAGTGATAAAGAATAGTTGTTTAAAGTCTAAATTTGTTTAGAAATTAAAATTAAAATTGCTGTTAAAATTATTATTTTTCTAGATTTTAAATATTAGTCTAAAATTGGGAAGTTAAGGATCGCCTCTGAAGCGTATGGTTATCTTTTATGTCTGAAAAGTTTCCGATCACGACGTGAAGATGGCGGCACTCGTCAACAAAAGCTAGTGAAGGTAGTTATGCATCTTATGACAGTTACACACTAAATTTTCAGCCATGTTGGGCGAGCGGTTTTTAGTTGATAGTCGTTTGAGATAGTTGATGTGAGTATTTTCGTGAAAATGGAAAAAATGAGTAAAGAGCTGTTATTGAATGTTTTTGAAAGGCAAGACGCCTACGCAAAGCAAAAATGAGTTAGGCTCTGTATATAGGGACTTTGTACCCTCATTTACCACAGTGAAATTTTGGGCAGTTGAATTTAAACATAGCTTTACGAGCTTGAGATATGATAAACGTTCGAGATGTCCAAAAGCTACGACTACTGCCGACATAATCCCTAAAGTTCGCCATATTGTATTAGACGACCGCCGAATGAAAGGGAGAGAGATAGCAGATGTTATGAAAAAGTCCAATGAACGTGATTGTCACGTATTGAATCACGATTTAAGGCTGAAATACAATAGCGCGATACGAGAGCGGGACGACAGTATCGCAGCAAATGTCAAGCAGTTTTCGTAACATGCATTTGTATGCGACATCGTACAATGATTGCGATGCGTCGATGCAAGGCGGAAAAAAAATTCGGGAAAACAAAAATTCATCGCAACGAGGTGCGTGACGTTTGTCAAATGCAATATGGCGCTTAAATGAAATTTGAAATTCAAACGCCTAAATTACTTTTTAAATAGTATGGTTATTTCAAATGCATTTTGAATGAAAATTCCATGCATCCTAGTTAAGTTTTATTTGCTAGACGAAGGAAAAATCCAAATTCAAAACTTTAAAAAAATTAAAAACAATTTCATTTGAAACGTCACCTATTTGACATTTGTCATATGAACATTATTGTTCCTCGCTCGCGTGCATTGTAAATTGAATGCGTTACGTAACAACGAGCGAAAATCTCGTTGCGCTCACGTATCGTCGTCTCGCAGTATTGTATTTCGGCCTTTAGTCATGAGAAAGCCGCTTGCGCGTTGAGTGCCGCGTTTTCTCGCGTTGGACCAAAAACATGTTCGAATGAACATTTCCAATGCTCTGTTGGCGCAGGTTAGCCGCAATAAATTCGAGTTTGTGTGCCGATTAATGACAGTAGATGAAACTTGGATATACTATTATATCCCCGAAACTAAAATATAAGCAAAACAGTGGACTACAAAGGAGGAACCGGCTCCGAAACAAACAAAAGTTGGCTGGAAAAATAATGGCGAATGTTTTTTATAATATGGAGTAATCTCAATCGATTATCTTCAGAAAGGAAAAACCATTACAGGAGCATGCTACGCAGCATAACTTGCCAAGCTTAAGGCAGAAATTGCGGAAAGACGAACGCATTTGCTGGAAAAGAATATCCTGTTTGACCAAGACAACGCACCGTCTCACAACTCAGCGGTTGTCTTGGCGAAAACCGGTTTGAACTGCTTGACCATCCGTCTTACTCACCAGGTCTAGCGACCTTCTAAACGACATCTTTTTGATCCCTTATCTAAAAGCTGCGCTCGCTGGACTGGCATTTTCGTTTTATGAGAAAGCAATCACCTTTGTGAACAATTATTTTGTAGAGAAAACGCCGAGTATTTTTTTGACGGGTTATAGAGATGATAGCGTGATTGTGGAAAGTGTGTAGAGTTACAAGGAGACTATGTAGAAAAAGGAAAAAAAATATTGAGAAGAATCTCATGTATCGTTGTTAGGTCGGAAACTTTTCGGACCACCCTGATATTTTCTTTCTAGGGTGAAATCATGGCTTGTTTTATTTCAATTTTTTTGCTAAGAATACGATTTTATTTCTTCACAAATGTTTGTTTTTTGAAATTGCAACCGAAACTGGGGATTGCATGAGAACAATAATGGCATCTGAAGCTTAAAAAAAAAACAAGTTTACTCGGACAAATTCGAGCCAATTTCCACATTTTTAAAGTACACTATATGCGGTTGCTTATTTACTAACCTTATTTTAAAGTAGTTAAAAATCTCCTGATCTATTTATTATCTCAAACTATGAAACTTCCAGTACAAAAAACATGGCGTCCATAGATAGGGGAGGGAGGGTCGACAACATTCAAAATTTGCGTAATGAAACACTTAAATAGCATTTTAAAAACACTATTTTGGCAAAGCAAAACAATCAATCGCTCTTTCAATTTTTCCCAGAAGTATAGAAAAAAAGGTGAAAAAATCAAATTGTTAAAATGTCGTACCTTGCAATTTTATTTATAATCAGCAGTTGGGTGTTCCACTCAGCTATCTAATCCCAACTTATTTTGAACCTATTGTTTAAAAATCGTGGACTTTACTCTGTATGATGATTGCCTTTTTACACCTAGCCTGTAAATCGCCATTTATGCCTTCCTCTAACATTTATAATCACATTAGTAATAAAGCTCAATGCGTGCTTAACAATTATTATCCAAAGATTACTGGGCATTCGCTTAAAGCCTCGGTTAATGCGATCCTCCATATTTCTATTTATTTACCCGCATAAATATTTCAAAAATTTGATTCATATCACGTGTGAGACAATGAACTTGCATGTGTATCTTAACAAGTTCAAACTTCTTTCGTTTTGTACAATGGAAGCATAGTCTTATGATGAAAATGATTCTGTCTATCGATTTAATAATATTTAATATTTCTTTTTTCTTCTCTTCCAGGTAAGTTGAAATTTTCATGCGGCTAATTTATGTGAATTTGTTTTGCAGTAATTTGTAAGTATATAAAAGTTTTAATAGACAGTTTTTATCCATTGCCAGTCTTAAAACTTGTTGCAAACTTGAACTTTGCATTTTAATTGCCTTAAAACATGCAACATTTACGTTTTTTTTTTTTTTTAAAACTCAACTTTTAACACTCCGTTTTACGATAGAGGAGCAACGTTTTGTGTTTAATTCCCAGGAGGAAGAACCTTTCTATCCATATCGTGCAAGCATATATTAATGATAATTACACGTTTCTCTTATATTCCATAAATTTTGCCTATTTATTTTGTGAGTTCTTTCACTTTTGCCGGAGTCATATCAGTGTCAATGGATTCAGCATAAAAGGCCACCCAAGTTTTGACTGTTATTAACTATTACATGCCAATAACAGTAGCAGCAAAATTCTGTTTCAATTGCCATCAACAAATTCTGTTTTATGATTGAAAACAACTTTCCTATGGATATGGATTGCTGGCCAATCGCGGAATACCTTGAATGAAACAAATTCCTTTGGCTTTCCACAAAAGTCCACTTGGAAGTCTTAAAAAACATTCCAACAACCGAAATTGCAATGTTTGGAATGCACTACAATTCGACCTTTCACGATCATTTTCCTTTCTTTGGTCGCTTTTATTTTGGTTATTGTTTCTCTGCATTAATTACACTATTACCACGATGTTTCGCGTTGGAGCCTAGTGGTATGGAGATGATGATGGAAGATAATTGCAATCTTGGTACATGACCATGACTATTGATTGGCCATTAGTGGCTACCTTCCATGCGTCTGCAATTGTATCCACGTAATACACATACGGTTTAATTGGCATATCCGTGGTAGCTGCGCATGTTAATTTTACTCTTATCCAAAGTGTTATTTCCTTCCTTTTTTGCGTATCTTTTCCCAGTTACACCATCCGACATCGCGATGGAATGAGTTGCACCAAGTATTGTTTATTTCAACTTGAAAGAGTTATTTTAAAACTTAACAATCTCAGTTTACCGATTTTAATCGTTTTCTTATTGATTTGTCTTGCTTTTGCCATTCATTGGATTTATTTATGACTATTTTGCGCGTATGTGGCAGGATCAGCAAGTATTATTTTTTAAAGTCGTTCAGACGATGAAAATGCGCTGCATGCGATTGCATGTGTTCGCATTCAAAGAAAAACAAAATAAAAATCGTTAAATGATGCATAATAGGTGGCGACTGCTACCATTCCACGTTTCGAATAAGTGAGGTAGGTCATTGGATGATAGGGGAGACATATGTTCAGGTAGTGAAAGTGAATTTCTCCGATCATAAAATATATTTCGAATATATATGCTTCGATTGATTTGTCAGGCTTTTGCCTCACTACACGGATACGCAGTGCAAAACGTTTTCGAAATGTTGTTAAGCTCATATGTATCTCATTCCGGTTATATTTACGAGGGTGATCTCAGAAGCTGTTAAAATCGATCACTTTTTCTTCTCAGTAGATGATTAAACTGAAATGAAAATCTGAACTGAAATGGAAAAAAAAGATTAAAACTAACCTAAATTTAAGTCAAAATTTCTGAAAAAAAACCAAAAACATCCAAGAAGTGAAAAAAACTTGGGAGACCGTTGCACATACAACGAAGAAAACTTCAGACACTTTCCTGGAAACGCCCATCCCGAAAAGCACGAAAAAATTGACAAAAATATCTTCATTTATTCATATCCTCCTGCTAGCTTCGACCACTTTTCAAAGCGAAACTCGATAATTTCGAAATCCTTTTAATGCTAAACATTGTCGTGTTCCTCAAAACAGCCATCTTCACCGGTCAACACTTCATAATCATTGGAAAATCCTTGACCACTGATTCATTTTTTTTTTTTTTCAAATTTAGAAACCGAAAATAGTGTGAGCGGACTAATTACGGCGAAAAGGGTTCATGAGGTAGCAATTCAAAAGGCAATTCATAAATCTTGGCCATTGTTATAACTGATTTGAGAGTTGGCGCATTGTAGTTATGAAGCAAAACTTTCTTCTTAGTCAAATGAAGTCCCGTAATTACGTTGCAGTAATTTTCCAGAACGCTGGCCGTTGATCGTTTTTCCTTTTTCAAGATACGCAATGAAAATGATCCCACGAACGATCGAAGCAATAACCTAGCCTGCAGATGGCAAACGTTGTCATCCCCCACATTTTTTTTTTGAATTTCCGGTAGCAACAGCCACAATCCTGCCAGAACATTTCGATTGCAACAGAAAACCGAATTGCTCTCATTTCTGTAGTGCAATAAACGATAATGTCTCATTTTCATTTATTACTTTATTTAATTATTTTTTTAGTTATTTATGATCCGGTACCTTGTGTACATTGAACACCTTTGCTTTCTTGGAAGAACAATCGGCGAAATTCAGTGAACAATATCTGCCAGGCCATCGACTGTAATGAACCTACCGTCAAGAATACCCTGAAAGGATATTAATTAAATGCGAAAACTTGAAATCTCGTCAGGAAACGAAAAGTGTTACGGCGACAGTGGCTGATTACTCGGAACCCTAATATAAAACTAGGAGCCGACTAATATAGTGAGCTCATAATATGGGGGCGAAAAAGGGTTCAAAAGCAAAATATCTGAAAAAAAAAACATTCCTTCGTACCCCCTGAAAAATTATAGCGAAGGTACAATTTTCTTAAAAGAAGAATCAGCAGAAGTTCTGGTCGGAAAGTTTCACAGATTCCGTGATAAATCAGATAGGTTCAATAAAGTTCTCAACCATATCATAGTAGATAACATCTTGAAAACAGTCGCCAAGTGTTGCAAACATTCCCCGAAAACTTGAATTAAGCCTCGTGAGGTATTATTATTTATTATTATTGTACTGGGGTCCACTTGCTGGAAATTAGCGTAGGCCAGAAATCGGCCCTTAGCTCCCCATGTGTAGTACTATTGTTTGCAGATGGTCCATCCTGTCGTCCTTCAGAAACCAAGGAGTTCCCCCAGTTCTGTGGTCGCCAAGTGTTCCAATTCTGTTGCCCCAGTACACCTTAGCCAAGTAAGGCCTTTGATGGCCAGACTCGGGCAGTCTAGGAGGAAGTGTTCTGTACTTTCTTCCTCCTCGCCGCAAGCTCGGCAGGTGTCATCTGTTTGGATTCCTATTCGTTTGGCATGTTGACCTAAAAGATTATGGTCCATTAATACTGCCACCAATGTTCTAACGCCATTTCAGTTTTTCCCTAGGAGTTGTTTTGTCCTCATTTGATTAGGGCGAGGCCGAAGAGCTGGGCTTGTCCTGCAATCGTTCCTGTCATTCCAAGCCGTATATGTCTCTTTCCAGAGGATTTCGTCTAGTTCCCTTTTTACCGTTGCTAGTGGCACTTTACTTGTGTCTATTCTAGTGGCGTTTCGGTCGGCTGATCCAGCTCTCGCTAGCTCATCCGTTCTTTCTTTTCCCTCTACACCGCTGTGTCCAGGGACCCATGTCAGTTTTGCCTCGTGAGGTAAGACAATTGAAAAGCGAACGAAATCCCTTCTTTTAATTTTGCGTCTTAAATGGTTTGTTCATCAAACGAAAATGGTCGAGAATCGAAGATAATCAATAAAATTTTAACATCCAAAATTAAAGGGTAGGTCTTTTATTTTCAGAATCATTTTAAGAGGATCAACTACGAACATTTAGAAACATACTTAAGAAATTTAAGAACTAAAAAACACCTGATATAGATAGGCTGTCTAACATAGTTCTATAGAACTTTCCAAGAAAAGGAGTTGTACTTATAAGCCATCTTTGTACTGCGTGCAACGAATTTTTTTGTTTGCTATCATTTACAAACATATATTTGTTATAACCATTTTATAATCAGCCCGAATCTTGCCCGAAAAACCAAACAGTTTGTTATATACTCTCGGAAAACTCTCATAAAATTAAGACTAAAATACCTAACGAGCTTCCATAGAAGTGACAACACTCTGTCGAACTTCCCATTTAGTTTTAGAAACGTTTGTTAGACTGAACAACATTTTTACTGGGTGTCACAAATCCTACAATTTTCACCGTATCATCATAATTTTGGTTCCAGTCGACGGGAAATTTGATAATAGAACACACTCTGGTTAAGCTTTTCGAAAAAAATATTTATTTTCGCCTCATTCCATAAGAGGAAAAAATCGCATTCGAAAATTTTCACATGTCAAAAACCGACCACCCACGATCATCAATCCCACAATTTTCACTCTAGAATGATAGCTTTGGTGCCATTATGTACCCTAGTATTTGATCCTATCTTAGTTACCAATCCCATGAATTAGATGAGCTATATGCTCTGTTGTCCTGTATGTCACACAAAGAAGGAATTTTTTATGTACTAGCGCATGGTTACTTGTGTGGTTCCCTGCAAAACCATGTTCATTTAGTATGAATGTTTAGAATGCTACCTACATTTAGTTTAGAATGCTACCAATTCCTAATTTTAAAAAAATGGATGTTCCAGAAGTGTACGAGGTCTGTTTTTTCAAAAAATTTTCGTTTTTTCAAAAAAATATTTATTTATTCGTCTACATCAATGTGGTCCCTTCCAAAGTAGTCCCCACCAGATATAATACACTTATGCCAGCGTTTTTTCCAATCTTCGAAGCACTTTTGGTACTCACTTTTTGGTATGTCCTTGAGCATTGTCAGCGATTCGGCCTTTATTTCTTCAATCGAGGAAAACCGCCGTCCTTTCATGGGTCTCTTCAACTTTGGGAACAGGAAAAAGTCACACGGAGCCATATCTGGTGAATATGGAGGTTGGGGCATGACTACGGTATTGTTTTTGGCCAAAAAATTACGAACAAGCAACGACGAGTGAGCAGGTGCGTTATCGTGGTGCAAAAGCCATGAATTCTTTTTCCATAAATCGGGGCGTTTTTTTCGGATTGCTTCACGCAAACGTCGCATAACTTCAAGGTAATACTCCTTATTAACCGTACGACCTTGTGGTAAGAACTCTTGATGCACAATGCCATTATAATCGAAGAAAACAGTAAGTAAAACCTTGACATTTGATCGAACTTGACTTGCTTTTTTCGCTCTTGGTGACGTTGAATGCTTCCAGGTGGACGATTGTGCTTTGGTTTTGACATCATAACCGTATACCCATGTTTCATCACCAGTTATGACCCTTTCAATCAAACTTGGATCGTCGTTGACGTCATTTAACAGCTCCTGAGCGATGTTCATGCGATTGTTTTTTTGGTCAAAATTCAGCAGTTTTGGAATGAATTTTGCTGCCACTCGTTTCATGCCCAAAACTTTTGAAAAAATGTTATGACATGAGCCAATTGATATGCCAACTTCATCAGCAACTTCTCTAATTGTTATTCGGCGATCATTTATAACCATTTTTTCCACTTTTTCCATATTTTCATCGATTATTGACGTTCTGGGTCGACCGGAGCGTTCGTCATCTTCAACGTCTTCGCGGCCATCTTGGAAACGCTTATACCACTTGTAAACACTTGTTTTTTTTTATAGTAGACTTACCATAGGCTTTTTGTAACATTTCACACACTTTGTTACACTTTATTTAATTTTTTACGCAAAATTTAATACAAATTCTGTGACTCTCCAATTCTTCCATTGTTTAAGCAAGCAAAAATCGCCGAGCTCATAAAAACACGTCGAACCTTAGCGGCTACCACAGACAAAGTAAACAGTGAATATAGCTGAAAAATTTTGACAATCGAACTCTCCAGGCCCGCGAAATTTAAAAATTCCGGGTACATTTTGAACAGACCTCGTGTATTGCGCGGGAGCGAATTTCAACGCGTCCGCATGGCGCGAGATATATCTGTGTATCAAAACTGCCGTCAATAAAAAATTCTAAGTTGGTATGGTGACACTTGATATAAAGCTTTCGTTGCCGTCTGGCATGAAAGTCTTCTGTATAAAATGATTAACTTCAAAACAACATTACACCTGGTCAATCTGATCAAATCTTTTTCAAAAGATAGGAAAAAGCAAGTGGAAATAGGACGCTTGTCCTTCACGAAATATAAATCCGCTGGCTTTCCTCGTGGTACTTGACTGTCTCCCATATTATTTCATATTTGGATTACCGACATCAAACCCTAACTTTGCAAACTGTGAAATAGCTGTCAACTGTCAAAAAAGTCCCCTTTTCAGTATTGAAAGATGGCGGCGATTAGAATCACTGGAAAAGTGACTTATCTTCCCACCATGCCGAAAAGTGATCAACGACGCTCTTCTTTATCAAGATGATCGTCTTTGCGTGCTAACATGTCATGAATCTTACTTCCTAGCAAAAGTCAATCTATGTTTTTTTTTGCCAAAACCTCCTCGCCTCTGCATTTGTATCGGGTTCGCTAGCTTAGTATTTTTCTTAAACTGTCAATTCAAGCCTCAAAACCTTACCGTGACTTTTTCCTGGGCGCCTTGCCTTAGTCTACCAGTTGTTGAGAGCTCATATCTCTACTGCAGTTTTGCCTGCCATTACTCTGATACGACGTAGTTATAGCCCAAGTCCCACACATACATTTAGATTATCAACAAAGCTCTGACAATAGTCATGCTTTCATTGAACTGATCGTGTCTTATCGGTTTTTATGTCATCGGATGGGTAGAGCGTAGACACATACAGCGCTAACGCTTCGAAAAAACTCGCGAGCTTATGGTATTTGACTACAGTACGTGGAATTATATTTGGATTGTTAAACTTCCACTGATTTTTGCGTACAATAAGAAGAACCATCTCAAAAATTTCGCGGGGAAACAAATCTGAAATACAAATCTGAATCTACTTGTGCTTTTTCTTTCTCTGTCTGAAAGAAGTCGCGCGAGAAAGACAGCGTTGTATGAAGCTACGATTTGGTTTCGACAGCTGACTTACCACGATCTTTTGAACGTAGGATTTACCGCAACAGCCTTTTTCATTTTCTTTGCTTTTCATCGATTTCTTCTGATCATCAATAAAAAGCAAACTTATCATCTCTGTCCAAGGCATAGAGTATCCTCAACCAGCCCTGGCGAGACACCTAATGCACTCCATCATATCTTCAGCGACGATGCTGCTGTTTTCTGTATCCATAATTGTACTCTGAAAATGAAACCCAAAATTTTGAAGACCTGCATGCGTCTTGTTTTTGGGTGAGGGATTTAGATCGCATGATAATTGAAATCATCTCCAACAAAAAAAACTGAGCTTCTGCGCTCGAGACAGCAAAATATTGATTCAGGTTGTACGTGAATTTTCGAAAAGAATATTGTTGAACTTCCCGAAACCTATTCTCCGAACGATTTAACGACATTTGTAGAATTTACACGTTTCTGAAATCGAAGTGAGGGATTCTATTTTCTATTCGATTACCTTAGCATTGATCCCTAGAAACAACCGCCCGTCAGCGCTCGGGATAGCATCCTCCAGTGCGTCAAACTTGAACTGGCCGTAGAAATTGATTCATTCCATGTGACGAAGACCTCTCTTCAGCGTACCCGACGAGTGTACCTCCCTCATCAGAACATCTGATTTATTCAAAACAATCTGTATTTCTGGAAGTTTCTGTAGCGCCAAGTAAAAAACGTCAATGCGAATCCTTTTAGTCTTAGCTTTAGTCTTGGCTCATCAAAATCAGTATTTTAATAATAGTCCTGTTCTTATGCATGCGATAACAGGTTCTAGAGTAAAGATGAATCCAGCACATATAGTCAAAACAATCAGTCAAATGATCTCGGAGGACTAAAGAGGACAATCATGATACAGTAAACGATGATATCATAAATATAGAGTCTCAAGGAAGGCCGAAACATAGACAGTGGAAATAGTTTTCCGTTTGCTGAATTTGACAGATGTCAACACCCATGTAGCGCCAAAACGATTTGGTCAATCGATCAATTTCATGTTGTTCCTTATTTAAATCACTACCGAGTCATCTGATCCTGAGGTCTTCAAAAAAGTGCTGCAGGTAGGCGAAGTGTCTATAGGTGAGGGAGCGATATCCCCTTCATGATTTAAGATCAAAATAACAGTTCGAAGGCACCCTTTAGATGTCGTCAAAATGATCGAAAGAAATGTTCCGCCTTCGATTGCGCAGTGCTTCATAATGAATTTGACAATGAATGAAAGCGTTAAGCCAGCTGAAACACTTGGACAATGGCGTCCATAATTTAGAATATGTCAATTTTCAGAGTAATGAGTAAAACTACGAGCATGAGGGCTTGTATGGAGAGGAGAACTAGAAAAGCCAAACGCCAAAACATGATAGAACGAGCAGACTGAGATGGTTGATTTAACAATTTTATGAGACAACTTAAATCGTAGCCTATCGAGGCTAGTTAGTGTTCTTCACAGTTTTTGTTTAATATACGCAGGCTATTATTATGGACTTCTTGACCTGATCAAGCAATTGTCGATCAAAAAGGCAGCGCCAGCTCACCCACGATGTCCTGTTCCTGTATATTAATGCGTTAACGACGCTGAATTTAAGAATCGGCAGCGTCTGCAGGTATTGATGCTTGTACTTCAGAGCCACGAGTAAAAGAATATCCAACAAGACTAGCAAGGAGTTGAAAAGAAAGAGGGAGTAAGAACAGCCAAAGGAGAAAACATTCTTGTCAGTCGGGAAGGTCCACCCGACAATTTTTCGAGACCCTCTCAGGACTTTTGCTCGTTGATTTTCAGAGAGGCATATCCATCGCAAGGCCGCGCCAACTCAGCTGAGAGGTCCTGTTCTCCAAATCCAAAACAGCACACTGCAGCCCTAAAAACGATCGAAAAATTTGACTGAAACGCATTCGACTATGTTTGAACATTCTTCCGTATGTTCGGAGATCTCAAGGAGCCATTTGAAGGTGAGATAGTGCCACAAACCAACAGGTTCAACATTTCCTCCTCAATTGATTCAATACGCACCTGATGTCATTCTTTGAAAGGAGTTTAAATCAAATTACCTTTTCGATGAAAAAATTTATTTAAAAGAGAACCACTTTTAAATGACAAAATGCATTAATAAGGATTAGATTTTTGTAGAAAACAACTAGGATAAGTTCATAAGTTTTTTTTTTTGAGTGTCTAAAAGATCGTGTCGCTGTCCCAATCTTTTAGTCCTGGAAGCAGAAGTACGAGAAGAATACTCGTTTTATTCCTTTGGATCAGTTTTTACTTACGGTCAACGTTTACAAAGGATTGCTTTGAAAATCATATGGGCAGGGTAGGTGATGTCAAAGTAGACAATCATCAATTACAGTTTTGATGTTTTTTTTACTTTTAATACTTTTAAAGAATAGAAATTGTGAGGTATGGGACAATCAATGGATAGAAGGTTCAATAAAGTATCAATAGAAGTACCAAGGTATCGGAGTATCAATAGATAGAAAAAGCTGTTTTTGAAGAACGCCAAGTCACAAAGCCCAAGAGAACAATAAAATCGATACCAAGAAGATAGTAAGCAGACAACAGAGGTGTTCAGGACGCAGCGCAGCGAAATTCCTTGACGTCCCGCAATCAAGCAGAGGTAGCGCAGCAGCAGGAAGTGAAGTCCCGAAACCAGCTGAGGTGGAGATTCGTATTGGGGGAAGCAGAAGTGATCAGAGGTAGCGCAGCAGAAGCAAGTTCAGTCCCGAAACCAACCTGAGGTGGAGATTCGTGCTAGAGGAAGCAGAGGTGGTCAGAATCAGCGCAGCACAGTTCACAGTTGGTTTGATCCTTTGGTATTAGATTCATTTTATTCATTTATTAATCTAATATGAAGAAGTAAGCTCTTTCTCTGTGTGTGTGTGTATGTGTGTATGTGACATGGAAGGATCAGCGCTTAAATAATGTCCTAACCTCTACGCCCGCGCGGTAAGCTATTCGGTTAAAAGTAACTTCCTTCCGTCGCCATTATGCGGCCTTTGTATTTTCAAATAACCAGATAATTTCAATTTTCTTCCGCTGCAGATGCGACCTATCGGTTGCTTATCGGTTAATTATATTATTTTTTTTTAAAATACATCACACTTCATTACCAGTAAATTATTGCTAAGCGCCATCTCTTGTGAGTTGAAGCATCTAAATACTTATCGGTATAGGTTTATGCGAGGAAGGGTCATCAGACAACCGCGATTTTTTCAGGGTTTCTGTAATCCACATTAGTAGCTTTTGCATAAATTAAAGTGAAATTCGGAGCAGACTTTTTTTCAAGTTTTTTTTTTAAACTTATTTCTTCCCATATGTATGGAATTTGTTTAGTTGTTAAAGTTTAACATATAAAAGAATTTTCTATTAGTTTGATGAAGTATGATCTACGCTCTTGGACCCTGTGAGAAATTCTCGGTGCAAATGATTGCGATGAAGTCCAAGATGATGCGTCGGAAGCTGAAGGGGATCAATTGTCAGATGGTGATAATCAATATGATGGATTTGTGTACATGACCGGGATAAGATAAATTGTATGGTATCATATATATATGTGTAATGTTAAAAGAGGAGATTCTCATTTCTTTCGGCATGCTTCAGATTTGATTACAAATCTACCAGGAATCCTTAGGATCAAGTCGTGCCAATAAGAACAATATTTAGAATGTTTATTCTAATATTCTAATACTATTCCGAAAACGCATGTCAACTTCCCAGAAAATATCCTCTTTCTTTCCCATACACCTAAGAAAAATAAAAAAAGTCCTTCTTGTCTCAACATTTTCGAGATCTACAGAGATTACTCGTGGTACACCAAATGTCATCTTACATTATAACAAAACGCAGCGTGGAACGGACACCTTCGATCAACTGTCCCACTCGCATACTGTTACTAGAAGGACTTATCGCTGGCCTATGCGTTAATTTGATGAAATGCTTAACCAAACAACGGTAAAAGCACGTATTGTTTGACAATGCTCGCTTGTCAACAGAGGAGTAAGTCAGATGACAGTTCACAAGGTCCAGCTTTTCGATCAGACGTCAAAATGGGTATCAGATCTATATTAAGCAGAATCGCATCTACAGGTATCCAAGACGATGAAGCGAGACCACGATTCGAAAAACAGATAAAGTTTCAATGCTGTCCTCGAAATAAGGACCACAAAACTTCGATGCTGTGCCCTGTCTGCTTGAGGACGATGTGCGGTTAATATCACGCGTACGTTTTGTGTAAGATTTATAAATATATTGCGCATTGGAATTTAATTTCTAATTTTAAATTCTCAAAAATATTTTAAATTAAAAGAAAACTGTTTTTAACATTGCCAATTTAGTTTTTTAATCCAAATAATTCTTCAAAATAAATATAGTTTCTAGAAGTCGAATGCGACTAGTTGCAAAAATCTTACAGACTATTTTTGAATATGTACTTCCCGATTGAATACAATAAAAATGAAAAGAAATACGTAACGAAACGTCAAAAAACCCGGTTTTTGGCACTTTTTTCGGGAATTTTAACAATAATTAATTTTTATCTCTAACTTAAAATATTCTCTTTGCATTACCTCCAAGTACTACGTAAAAATTTAACACTATGAAACCTCAAAAGTAATATTGGCTAAGTAATGACGAATTATGCATGGGGTTAGATACATCCTTAATTGCACTTACGTCAGAATCTGGAGATCTGTCATATAAAGGTTAAGCTCCTATTGAAACGCAGAACTTTAAAGGAAAGGCAGGCAGGCAAAATACAGGGGGAACTAATTTATACTAATTAAACGTATTGGCTTAAGGATAAAACCTTATCTAGCATACGTGGCCCAAATACCATGTGAAAAGGATATCTTACTATAAGGGTAATTTTTTTAAAACGATTTTCGTTCGGTATCAATTATCATCAGAAGGACCTATAAGGATTAACCTAGTAAGGAATAATTGAAATCAACGGGAAAATTTGACTTCCTTTCCCGCGCCTGTCTAAACAAGCTGTCAAAGTGACATTTCGTCTGTGATGTTTACTGTTGACGAACTATCTCATCTGCTACTGCGCAAAAACATTCGAAATCGTGCGATTTTCAAAAGTTCCATCTATGAATGTTGTACGTCTCGCATGGCAAGTTGATTCACTAGGAATTAAAAAAAACTCTCAAGGTTATGTCGTGGAGACTTCATTTAGTGCTTACTGCAAGAACAGATATGTCCTTTTTTCTCTGGTGGAAGCATTGAAAGAAGAGCTGTCCGGGCAGTGTGGATATTCAGGTTTTGTTTGTTTGTTGTGGCGAGACAGATCTAAAAGGCATAACCCGTGCGGCATGATAGAACCTCCTCATTGGAAGATAACGTAAAATAAACTTGCCCAAACGATGTATCTTATTATCATCATCAATGGCACGCCAGCCTAATAATCTTTGGCCAAAAAAAGAAGTCATTTTTGGGTTATTATGTATATATTGGTGGGAAATAATACACTTATGATTATATTATTAGTGACAGCTTTAGTTCAGGCCAAAGAGACCATTGTGTCTCCTATTAGACAACTCCATAACGATCGCATGCATCCAGTGCTGCATATGATTACCATGTGGTGCATCGCATGCAATGCGGTACAGGTCGTCTCATATGAGCGTGTTATGTCGACCATAGCGTATTGCCCACATTATCCGCATTACAATCAAAATCCAATAGCGTAATCATAGTTGCATATATGCAAGCAATGCATGCATACGGCAGTCGACTTACCTTCGAGGTATTCCACCTCAATGAGTAATTTAATGCTTTTCATGTCTGCCGGTCACTTTGCCGCACTCCACCTTAAACTTTTTTTTCTTACCATTTTTCTCATTCTTTCCATTTTATTGTTATAATGACCTTAACTGGCTTGCAGTGCTCCACACATTCCTTTTTAAAAGCATGCATATGCTCGGGCCGCGAAAAAAAATAGAGCAATAATATATAAGTGCAGAAAGAATTGGATAATTAGGTACGACGAAGAAGAAAAGAAAATCTGAAGACAGGTGCAATGTTTTTTGTCTTTGTTAATTCATCGCCTTAGTATCCATCATCCAGCTAAGACACGTGCTTGAGTGATTCCACTCTACAGGTGGATTTGCGCGGATGATGGAACTGAAAGGTTATTGAAGAATAAATCGATAATGGAGCGGAACAAATCGAAAGAGCATACGCCTCTTGTTTTCTGTTGGAAATTAACAATAATTTTTACTGATTTTAATTTTATGTTTTCCATTCTTATTGGTTTCAATGCCAGTTGTGATGGGGGAAGTCGCGAGGAAGCATGTTTCTGAGATGGTCCAACTGTTCTGGGAAAATCAATTAAAATTTGTTTGAAGCTCACGTATGACCTTTAGACATATGTATGTTTTGTAACTGAGTCGTGCGTATTTCTACCGAAGAAGTGGAAGTGAAAGTCTACTCCAAAAAATTTGTATAAATTCTCAGAATTAAAGAAAAGAAAGCACTTATTCCTTTTCGGAGCAGTCTTCAAGGTGCATTCTATCCAGAATTCAGACCACCGTATCACCTGGCGCAATCCAACCTGCGCTTGGTCAAAACTAGTGACTTCAGAAGCAAACTATATTTTACCTCTTCAGAATGTTCATATCACCTAAACCACTTGAATTTCATCTGTTTCTCGCCATGTTACGAGTATTTTTATTTGTTTTAAATCCATGCAAAACGGTACCGATCCGACATTGAGTACAGCATGCAGAAAAATTAAAAAAATTAAACATAAAAAAATTAGAATAGAAACACACACCAGTATGACCCAATTTTCCAGCTCGTTAACTCTTCATCTTTTTTCAGTTTGTACCCAAGCGGTCCATTTTCGCTCTCCATGTCAGCATGAAAATCAAAATTTTATCTCAATAGATTTAAGCGGAATTTTTAATTGCCCACTTGATTAGCGTATGTCAGTTTTTATGCGTTTCAAAAAAATGTTCACCAGGCCATCAGTTTGACTTTGTTCCAACTGTGTTGGCGTTTAGGGTGTTGATCCGTCAAAGTGCTGTTTCTCCTTAAACATCTTAACTGATTAATTTGATTCATTTCTTTTCTCACATTTCACCATCAACCTCCTTGCAACAAATTGAAAAAAAAACAGTGTTTTGTTTCTTCACGTCACCCCTGAAGCACCTAAAATTGTAAATATTTTCAGTATTTTAGTTTATTCAAAACTCATCCGTTAAATGCATTTGGATACTAATCCTAGATACATTTCATTTGATAATGAATATGGTAAATGCTTTGAAAGTAAACGATACTGTCGGCTTATATTTTATCTGATAAATCGGCAGGAGCATGCGACGACCTAAGTGACCGTTTTCATCGCCAAAAAACCCCAAATAAAACTTTTCCGTTGTACATTTTTATGGAAATTGATCGCACAAATTTTTTTTCACATATGCACATCGCACATGTGTGTACCAACTGACATTTCAGTTTATTACCAACATTTTTGGGCTATTGTTAATTTGTTATAAAACGATTTGTTTAGTCGGAAAACTAATGATTTTTTTTCTGCTGAATTTACTTTTTGCATTTTCGTTGAAAAGCAGTTTTCATTGTTATACAACAACTCGAAGTGTGCTTTTACCATCTCGTAAAAGTTTAATGTATTTATGACCTCAAGTGTAATAAAATTCTAATGTTTCATTAGTTCGTGAATATATTTAGGAGGTTTTTTTTTCTTTTTGATTTGACAAAAGCAATTTGGAGGCACATTTATCATCGTTCAGTCTGAAAAAAATAAACGGTCAGTTGTTTTTTGGGGGGTTTTCATCACCAATATGCTTCGGTGTTAAGCGTAATCTGGACAATTGATATTCGGGATTGATCATTTGGGTTACTGCTAAGTGAAATTATGAAATTAGGAAGGTCAGTGGAGCGATGATCTTGAATTAGAACGAAAAACTATGAAAATTGGTTTGTACAACAAAAGATACATACATTTTTGAAATGTTGCATTGGATACATGACTCTCAATTCCGAACTAAACGCGTCCTCCAAAATCGTGTCCCTTCATTCATCCCAATCTTCTCATTTGTTTCATAGCAGATAGATGTTTTAGATAGCAGAGTTAAAGATGCACTAAGTGAATAAATTCGAATCACAAAAAAAGGGTAAAGTGTTTTCAGGTTCGTGATGAGTTTCCATCCTTCTTTCCATGCTCTTTCGCGACGCGGGGATTCTCTTTTCAATTTTAATTCGCCATCCCTAAACACTGATCTCACAATTTTTTCCCTACCATCATAGGCTTGTTACCATTCGACGGGAAATTTGATAAAAGGTCACTTCTTAATTTAGAGTTAGTTTGTATTTTATTTATTTATTTTTCTTTAATTTTTTTGAAATCGCATTCAAAGTCTACTATGCCGGCAAACATCGCCACAATTCGAAACCCTTCCGCCCTCCAAGTTAACCAATAGTATCAATCGGAATTCTACAAACAAACGCATAGTAATTGGCAAACGAAAAGTAGTTTGTATTGTATAAATGCAAGAGTAGCAGTAACACGAATTATCCTTTCCAATTCCTAACTATGTATAATTTAAAAATGACCTAACAAAGTGAGTTCATATGGTCGCATGATCCTACAAAATTGTATTTGCTTGTCTTATCACAACGTGCATAAATTACGCAGGACCAAACTTTTGCACTGAAATAAATATTTTATTATTTTCACTGTGGTCCACTGCTGAATATAGTAGAGGCCAGCTTCGAACTTCCGCTAATTTTAGATGTGCGTTACTATTGTTAATATATGGTCATAAATGTTTCTCGAGTTTGCATCGTTTTAAGACGAACTTGTTCGCAATCTACTCTTTTATTGCAGTCCAAATATTGTCAACAGTCAAAAAGTGAAAAAGGTCGTTGCGCCCAGATTCCTTTCCTGTTCTTCCCCTCTCTCCTTCCTTCCCTTCTTAGGCCAAGGTCCAGATAAGACAAGTTCATTTTGCATGGGAGCTAATTTTCGCGCCTCCAGATTCCTTTATAAAAAAATTTGGTCCCTTCTGTGTCCTTCAGAAACACCAACAAAAAAATCCTAGCTTTGTGGTAACCAAGTGTTCCAGTTCCTCTACGTATGTGGCTAGGCCATTACTGAAATGAGTAACACGTTTGTTTGCTAGAATCGGGCAATCTAGTAAAAAGTGCTCTTAATTTTCTTTTTCTCTCCGAGAGATCATCAGCTCTCATTTGTTTGGAAAACCATTTGTTTGGCACCCAGAGTAGACCCAACAGATTGTGGTCCGATCATATCACCGCAAATTTTGTTCCACCATTTTTGTTGATCCCTAAACGTTGTTTTCTCCTCAATAAATGCTCATGCTGTTGTTCCTGTCATTCGACTCCGTTTGTGTGTCCCTCCAGGAGATTTTGACTGGATCCCTTTTTACTGTTGCTAATGGATCTTTTTAATTGGCCTCAAAATTTATACCAGTTCTAACAATCCGATTTAGACATAAAATCATGGTTTCTTTGACTACTTTCGTCATTCCTTTCCTGAAGAATCTTTCTCCCGATTATCAAAACACTCAGATGAACAATTTAAGTATAAATTTTCTTTAGACAAGTTCACACTGGCTGAGGAACACTTCGCGAACAGTATTAGGGTTACACAGTGAATGCATAAGAGCTTCTTACCTAAGCAGATGAACTTCCGACAAGCCTATTGTCATGTTCCTTTAGGCCAGTCCTGCCCTTTTTGTCGATTGACAGCTAGCCGGTTCGGCCAGCTAGACCTTCAATCGGTCTAGCAGTCGCACTGTAATGAAGAAATAACCACCTAGCTCTTAAAAAAATCTCTTACTCTTGCATATGTATTTTTTTTTAGCTTTTTCAAAAAAATGAATGTTGTCCAAGCTTGACGTGTACATAATTAAAAAATAAACTGCTCCTTGCCTTAATGTCAACTGGTTACAGCAAAAACAATTGACGCCAAAGATATTGTTGTTATGAATCGTTTTCAATTGACAATATTTGAAATTAATTTTCAATTGGAAACAATTGTCGTCAAAACTTCAATAAAGTCAAGAGACCACAGAAGTGTCAAACATGACAGATATTTGAAAACTTTACAGGATCTTCCTGGTCGCTAATTCTGAATCGGAAATGGCCAGAGAAGGTTCGCCAGTCTTCGATCATAATAGATGATCATGTTTTGCGTTTTTGATTATATTTTGCGTCCCTGATCATGTTTTGTGGAATTATATATGATACTATTCCTGTCATGCATTATTATCGGTATCAAGTATGGGTCGAGTAAGTTACAATTCATCAATTTTTTTTTTAATTTTTTTTTCTAAAGGACAATTTGATAATTGGTCTTCCACGCCTGAACGATGCTACGCCTCTTCACTCGTCGGCTTACCATAGGATGAATAGTAACAAACGCTACCAATATTGTCACTGTTACTGAATTCAATCGAATAGCCCACATTTATTAGTACTAGGACTATTCAGCCTTAAACGAACCTTCTATTTCAAGGAACTTAAAATTTGTCCTGGCGGCAGACGAAGTGTCCGCAAGGGTTCTGGGGGATGCATTTCAAATAATTTTGAAGACAAGCCATATCACGAGTAAATGTAGCAATAACACTCACGGTCAACTACTTTCAGACAAAAATAGATAAATCACAAGTAGATTTATATCTTTTAAAGTTTGAAAGAGTATCCATGTTTTATGTAAAAGTGAAAGATTGCTCACCAATCCAACCAGTTGCACTTATTTGGTTGAATACCGTCAGATCAAGAATTTGTCAGATTTGAAGCTTGCAGCTCGATCAGTTTTCGATTTATTTCTCAAAATGACGGCATATAAGGGACATCCTTTTGTTGCGAAACCCTCCATGGTAAGAATTTTTATAAAGGAATGCGTTAAGCCAGCTGAAAATCAGAATCGAAAGTGCGCACAGTTTCGGGAGAGTGAAATTGTGTGGCCACAATTTGAAACAATACCAGAAACGAAATTAAAGTGAGAAGGGGAAAGAGGGAATTGATACCATCAAAACACAAAACAAGGTTGTTACCCGGGAAGGCTACGCCAGCTGCTATTTCGGGACTCTACCGGAGTTTCACATGTTGATTTATTTTTCAATATTGTCGTTCAATACAAACTTGTTAACCAGATTTAAGGGGCATAACGGTCAAAAATGTGCCGTTATTTTTTCTAGACCTCTTGTTCTTATATAACAACTAAACGAGCCCTCACTCTAAAATAGCCTGAACAGCATTAGACTGCATTTGAATGTCATCTTTTCAGACGCCTCCATTCTTTATGTAGTTCGCCTAACAAGGAAGCATTTGGTGGAGAGTATTTTGAAAAGAATCAACAATTCGGGCGACTTATACTCGACCGGTTGGATTCCCACCGATAGTGATTCTCAGAAAACCGCGACCATCACAAGTCAAAACACGCTTGCCAGCTGGACAAGCTTGGCCAACTATTTCTTTGGGACTACCGGAGTTTTAATTATCGATTTTCTTCTAGATCATCGTTCAATACGCACTGTTTCTACAGTGGTCTTATTACCCATGTTTAAGACTCATAACGATCAGTGCCCCGTCTGTCTTTCGGAGACATCTTGTTCCTTTAAAACAGTACAAGAAGTCCTGTCTATCCGTCCAAAACCGACTGAAATGCTCTAGACTTGAATACCCTCTCTTCAGTCGCGACTACTCATGATCTGATTGGATCTGAGGAAGGCATTTAGAGAAGAGCATTTCGCATAGAATCAAACCAATTCAGCGGCTTGTGGTCCATAGGTTGAATACTGAAATGCTTCGCAGAAAATCAGGACTATCAAAAGTCACAACACGCTTGTCTGCCCGAAAGTCTTTACAATTTTTAGTTTTCCTATAGGAGTTTCTTCGGTCGATTTTCTTATCAATCAGCGTTTAATACACGCTCTCCACTATAATGGCTTTGTGTTTGAGATGCAACAGGAGCAAAAAAGCTCCGTCTGCTTACAATACAAGCAGCTCTAAATATCTAAAACTGACCGAAATACATTTGACTGCGCTTGAATATCCTTTCATAACCCACTCCATACATTTTGTGATTGCAATATCAAAGGAGAAGGAGGGGATATGAAAGAAACAACAGATTGGAAGGGTTAGGCTCAATAATACTTGCCGAAAGTGAGTCTCGAAAAACCGGCATCATCAAAATTCTAAACAATTTATCAGCCAGGAAGATTTTAACGATTTTCAGGTATTCTGCAAAGGTTTTTTTCGACGAAAATGAGTATTCACATTTGTCGCTCATTGACGCTGTCTCAAATTATGCTTATGACTACATTTGAGATGCACCTTGATCAAAAAGGCAGCGTAAACCCTTTCCAGACGCTCTCTTCATGTATCACAATACAAGAAGCCTGGGCCACCAAATAAGTCGCTGAAATGTGTTGAAATGCGCTTAGAGTTTCACAACTCAGGTCTGACCATACATCATGAAATTGGCCTCTGAAGGAGGCATTTAAAAAAGAGCATGTTGCAAAATATCGTTTTCCCAAACCCAGGACCATCATACATCAAAACATATGCTCAGTCTTGAAGATTGCATCAACCAATTTTTCGAAACACTACAGGAGTTTCGATTGTGGATTTTCTTCACGCTGCCTACCATTGTGATATGGTTGACTAGGCATGAGACGTATAAGGATCAGAAAAGCACCATTAGTCATTCCGAGCTGTCGTCTGTTCTTGCATAACTTCATAAGTGGCTGGACCGTATTAGAGTACGCTTCCATATACTTTCTTCAGCTTTTCAGCTAATATAGCTTTAATTTTGACAAGCAATGATAAGCATTGAATTGTTGACAAGAACTTTCCTATCTTGTAGTAGCAACGTAAAGACCCTTTGCTTTTTAAACATTTTTAGGAGAAAAAAAATAGTAAATAAAAAAAAACTGCCGATTTTAGTGTTTTCGCAACGTTTGCCATAAATAGATTCAATTAAAGAGTACAGATATTAAAATAAATTAATTCAAGCAACATATCATCGTAGGCTTTTAATTTTTTTATTTGTGACTTTGACAGCCCAGATTCAGTTGTGCAGTTTTTCTTTTCACCGTTTGAGTTTATGAGCGCTAAGAAACTCCTATAGCCATGATGATGCAATGATGGAGGCACTTGTCTTCTACACAAAAAGCCCATGGTTCAAGTTGTATTGACGTTTGTAATATTCTTGTAACTAACATCGTGATACGTTGAGGTGGAAAATCCTGTGATAGTTCATGATGAATGTAGTTTTGGCGAACATTTCTCCTCGTGTCCTATTGGACCTGAAATGGGATTCGATTAGACTTTAGTACACTGTAAGGATGAAAGAGAAAAAGGGGCTATTGTAGCGACATCGACAAACTGTAAGATTTTCAAGAAGAATGAATCCTACGTTTTCACTTTAGCAAAAATTCAGACAACTAATCTCTTTTGTTAGTTAGATCCTTTAGTTAGTTTTGATTGGCAGATATAAATTATTAAAAAAATTTAAATTTTGATATGCAGTTTTAGTAGTATGCAATTGTAAGTGATGACGTTGTTCCTTCTTATTTTAAAAATGAACCAATCAAATTCAATTAATTCTACGTAAATTTGACATTCTTTCAAATTCTCTAATGGGTTAGCTCCTTCAAATTGGCACTTGACGCGTTCGTTATTGGGATACAATATTTGTGAATAATACAATTTTGAAATTCACAAAATCCAAAGTGTAGTTGTTTCGCCTGCCTTTCAAATTTCTCATCAATAACAAGAGTAAGCATCAAACAACTTTAGGCCAAGATACATTTCAAATTGCTTGCTACAAATTTTGAGCCAAATTCAAATTCTTGACGGTCCACCTAATGTCCATAGTATTCAAAAACATCCTTTGATCAAAACAAACAATTGAATGTGATTCAACTGAACAAAACAACACTTGATGCATGACCGGACAACATACTTGAGTAATTTATACTAAAATAACACTTAAATCGTTAAACGTACAAAATCACAAACATTTTAGCCTTAATTTTACATTATAGAGGACGTCACAAGTCAAAAGTCTCGTAAATAACGCCATCGTCATCGTTTAAATTTAAATGTGCAATAATAATCATCCTATAATCCATCGTGAATATACTTGATGTCGTTAACTAGAATTTTTTTTTACACTGATTTTTGCAAATTGTGTACTTGTAGCGATTATTGGGTCAAGATCATGATAATTTTAATTAAATGAAACCTTTTTTCATGCTTTCTCCTTGATTTTGTTTATTATTTAGCTTCCTGTGAATATTATGATCTCAGCGAAATGATCATCAGTAAAATGACGAAGAATGTAACCGCGGAATTAAGAAGAATTTCAGCATCACTCAGTGAAAAAAAATTAATAGAAGTTAAGAATATTTTTTTCAGTGTCAATATAAAAATTCCATCAATAATTAAATTATAAATGAGTAACTTTCATTCAAGTTTTAAGGCTTGTTTTGTTGCTTTCGCTGGTTCTATAAAGTCCATGGAGTTGCCAGCAAAGAATTCATTTTAATTTACAACACAGTGATCTATGAGCACACTTCCCGAAGAGCAAACAGCATTCTTCAATCAATTGACATTGAATCGAAAATCGTTTAAGAGTGTTCGTCAAAGTGTTAGATAATTCAAATAGCAAAAACAAGCAGCCATTTCCTTAATTTTACTGATAAATCGCTCAAAAAACATTTGAAACGCGTCGCATCATTCAGCAACGACTACTTAGTCTAGACAAGACCCCTGCGGCACTGCTCGGATTTTCAAGTCGCGCAAGTGAAATCAATACAAGCATCAATCGCGAGAGACAATGACCGAGAATTAAACGCCAACCGTTACAAGCATTTTCCCAGCATCAATGGACCACAACATTGCACAAAAAAGAACAGGCTCATTATAAACATTCTATCTCCGGTAACGGCCAACAAAACGAGAAAACCCTCAAACACGAAATACAACAATATTCTTTATGTCATTCTTAACGAACTTTCTTAACCAGTTTGTTGTTGTATTGCTTTTGGCTTAAGATCCCAAAGATACTTGTTATAACATTCTCTGTATATTTCCTTTCTCACTTGCTTTATCTGTTTTTTGTTTTTTGTGCTGTTTAGATACTTCATTAATGGATAGTCACGGCGATTGTTGTTGTGCCGTGCAGTAACTCTACCCACGTTTTGAAAAATCACAAAAAAATGGTGATTCCTCTGTTGTTGCAGAATCTCCATCTAAAAGTTTGTGTAATTTATTGGATGATTGACCGAACCGGAAAGGTTTTTTTTCACGAAATATTGGATAAGAAGAGTTCGTTAATTTGAAATCAAAGAATGGCGATCAGTTGAAAGAATTCGAAATAGAAACTTGTTTGCTTATGCTGATAAGATTTTTTGAATTTAAATTGATTGCAACCTTCACATTATTAAATTTTAATGGTAAGAGATGCCGATTCCAACTTTCTTCTCACTTTCAAATCTGAATCCTTTGTCATTGGTTGCTGGTTTTTATTGGAAAGAACCAGCAAGACATATCAATTCCTGAATTCTAAAAATCAATAAATTTCTTCGAAATGTTAACAGCTAAAAATTGATTTTGATCTTGCGCATATTCAATATGGTTTAAAAGTGAAAGTTATTCTGCATCTTATAAGCTATCGTTGCAGAACTGTTGCTAAGAATCTAGTCGGTCCCATCGATAAAAATCTTCATAATCTTCAAACAGTCGGACAATCTGACCACCAGCTGAAGGCCATATCCTGGAATTAATTACCTACATGCTCCAAAACTTGAAACCTACAATTTGATATAGAAAAATTAGTTAATATGTTCATGATTAATTACCTCTTGGTTTTAGGATAGTAGCTTTCAAACAAGAGGATTATTTGATTCCTGAAAAGAGTCCGGGGTGAGTTAAGAAGATTCTTTTAGTCTGTACAGTTCTTGACAATTTTCAAATTGTGAGCGTTGTGGTTGCTCCTTTCAAGTTCTATAGCCAGTCTTTGCTTTAAGCTAATGAAAACATTTTGCACCCATAGTCTAAGTCGTAGATTTCGATGCTAACGAATCCATATTGTAATGGATCATCTGCTTCTGCATGTGTTTTTAAGTTTTATTATAGAATATCAGTCGAATCTGTCTTCAATCTATCAATCTTCATCTTGTTATATTAAGCGTAGTAACTCTGCATTTTTAGTCGTTCAATCCCATTTTCAATTGAAGCTTATCTCATGTAGCATCTTCCCAACAACTCGAGTATATCCGGCTTCAGGTTTGCTTCACTCGCATTCTCCTGCAGCTTTGACATATCTTCTCCACTGGCTCGTGTAAAGCATTCGTAAAGTAAGATAGTTATGACAATCCCAATACTCCTTGCAAAATTCATCATCCGTTGCTTCAAGAGCATGTCATTTGTCCTCGACTACCTTAGCCGTCTTCCCTTCTTGTGACAGGCGTTAATATGTGAGGTCGTTTGCGTTCACTTATTCCGACAGTTCTTAAAGTTTTGTCACCAATTTATTCATACTTCACTGTAACTGAAGTATGTCTTCAGTCTAGTGTGATACAACGGTATGCTCGGCTGTAGTTCATACTTCTACATATGTCGTGTAGCTCAATCGATGCTCTGCCTCTAGTTGATGTGTTGCTTGGATCACGTCGGGTTCACCAAAATATTCGTGATGAATCACCTCCTGGTTGAAGGGTAGAAGCTTTCAGCCACGAGGATTGATTCGTTTCTTTTAAGCATTCAAGGTGTGTTGCGAGTTCGTCAAATAACGGACATTTCCTTTGGGTAAGATATCAGAATCCAGCCAACACCCTCCAGCTCTTCCAAATTCGGTAACCTCCAATTCTTCGAAAGTGCTTCTTTAGACTTTTTTAATTTCATATCAAGTTAGCCTTTCCATTCATTTTTTTATTATGGACTGGTATTATTTTGTCGGGTGTCGGATCGCACAGTGTACACTTCCCTTAAAGTAGCTCCAAACTTCATACTAGTGGATACAGAACTATTCCTTACTTGATAGTGACAACGATACTTCCAAAACGGCCACAACTAATAAGCTGAACCATTCGAAGAATCATACTTGGTTTCTTCTTGGTTGAGGTTGGGTACGGTAGTAACTAAGTACCTACTTCGAGGAGTTTCAGTAAGTTATGGACCGTGGGATGACGGGGCGATCAGTCCGATCCCCAGACAATTCTGGAGAAAATGTCTTAAACAACATCGAAAGAGCAAACGACAGAAGGAGAAATGTATCAGGCACAATTCATCTTCCCATATGCATGGCTCTTCCACAGTTGAAGGAGTATAATAACTTTAGTTGTGCTACTAGGTGTATGCAAATGAAAGTGCCTTTTTTTCTTCAAAAGTAAATGTTTATTTCGAAAAAATTGTCACAAATTCAATCTTCGAACTAATTGCCATCGCTAGTTACACATCTTTCCCATCTCTCAGGCAATTTATGGATGCCTCGCCAAAAAAATTATTGGTTTTTTGATAAAATCCAGTCATCGAGCCATTTTTGGACTTCTTCGTAGGAATTGAACCGTGAATCGTTCAGTGCGTGTCCCATCGATGAAAACAAATAATAATCGGAAGGCGCCAAGTCTGGTGAGTAAAGCGGGTGGGTTAGCGGTTCCCAGCCGAAAGCGTTTACCAAATTTTTATTGACCAATGTTCGATGTGGCGATGCGTTGTCATCTTGGAAAATAATTTTGTCGTGCCTCAATTGATATTCTGGCCGTTTATCGCGTATGGCATTATTTAAATCGGTCAATTGTTGATTGTAGCGTACACCAGTAACAGCTTCACCAGTTTTTAAGAGGTCATACCAGATAATGCCACGCTGATCCCAGAAAATACAGAGCATGGCCTTCTTTCCGAAGCGATCCGGCCTTGGAGTCGATGTGGACGCTTGGCCTGGGCTGACATATCATTTTTTGCGTTTGGGATTTTTGAAATAAATCCATTTTGTATCGCCAGTGATGATTCGATGCACAAAACCCTTTCTTTTTTGCCTGGCCAGCAGCATTTCACAAACGGATTTTCGGTTTTCTTGCTGCCTTTCATTCAACTCGTGTGGCACCCATCTACCGACTTTTAAAATCTTCCCCATGGCTTTTAAACGGCGAGAAATGGTTGATTGGTCAACATTTAATTGTTCTGCGAGCTGTTGCTGCGTTTGGCCATCGTCTTCATCCAACAATGCTTGCAATTCGGTATCCACAAATTTTGACGGAGCGTGGCCGCGTTCTTCGTTTCTCAGATCAAAATCACCATCACGGAACTTTCGAAACCACTTTTTGCAATTGGATTCACTAAATGCATGGTCCCCGTAAGCTTCTTCAAGCATTCAATGAGATTCACCCACGGATTTTTTCAAATGAAAGCAGAAAACTAATGCTTCCCGCAAATGAGCACTTTGTGGCACAAAAATCGACATTTTTAATACCAAAAAAATATGCGTTGATGTTTGAAACTTGTAATGTTATGAATTGGATATTGTTGACAGATGCCAAAAACATAAAAAATGACACTCGATACGGTTTGAAAGTTCATACATGTGTAGATTTAGCTATTGGAACACAGAGGGCACTTTCATTTGCATACACCTGGTACGACCGGAATGACCAGCAGTCGGCGCTGTTACCATCTCTGTTTAGTTGTACCAAGGGTCTGGGAATCAAACTCTTTGTCTCACAATAACGAACTAATGAACAAATCCTTACCATCAACAAACGTTATCATTTAGAATAAACTCTCAATTAAACAGGATTCGACAGAAATTTCTCAAATGAATGCGTATTAGTAAGCAAAACTTGTTAGTACGTAAAGACGAAAATGCGGAGATGTACGCATTGACATTCTCTAAAATTTTATAATCAAATTGTATATGATTTACAGCACATTTATCATTATATCGGAAAAAATTCTCTCACATTAGTTTCAGATTCGACAGCTAGCCGTCACCATGTCAAAACTCACCTTCATCGTTTATTCTAAAAGCTCTCTAGCTTGCAAAGCTCGCTTTATTTGCAACGTTAGACATTCGTATCTCTTTCTGTGTATGTGCTCTCTTTCCCTTCTAAAATTTGAACGCTTTTAATTAGTCACGCTAAGCTATATAGAAATTTGTCACTTTCATGACATAGGTCGGTTTGAATCTATCAAGCACTCAATATTGACTCCTTTGTTACCTTTGGCTGATTTGTGCGTTCAAGAAGTACTGCGAAGCAAATTATCTGTTTTTTGGATCCACTGGTTATTTGGCAACAGTTCCACTAGAGCAACGTAGATTCGTTGATTCTGAATGATCCGCAAGCAATTTTTTGTCCAAAAAAAGAACAAATAACGTCGAATAAGTCTTCAACATGATAATGCGTGCTCTCACATATCTCCTTAAAAAACCAAGTTTTTGATGGATTAAAACGTAGAGTTAACGGGATATCCGCCGTACAGATCTTATTGACCACCCAATGACTTCTTTTTGCAACCTTATATCAAAATAAACTGCGTGGATAACGATTTTCAAAGTTCGAAAATGGTTTTTAAGAATAAGAAAGGATGCTTTTTAATAACCATGAAACATAACTCAGAGATTTTCATAGTTAAATATTGTCACCTCTGCAGGAATTTCCTCGATGCCGCAATTTTCTTCGAGACGTGTATTTATTGAATGCCTGTATTTATCCACACCAACATTTTCATGTTTGTTGATTTTATTTAGTGTGGTCAGAAATCCAAATCAACTACATTGCATCAAGTTTTGCTTTAATCTTGAGGAGATTGGCTTGGAAACAATTGCTGTGGTCAATGAAGCATTCAGAGAGGAAAGAATGAGACATTTAGAGAGGAGAGTATAAGCAAATAATGAACAAGTGAGTGGTACAAGCGGATTAAAGATGGTCGCCCGTCAGTTGGCAGTGATTCTCGCTCTGGCGGACCTTCAAAGTCAATCACATTAAAAAACGTCCAGCTTATGTGAATTGTGATTGAAAAGGATCGCCGATATATACACGATGTATTCAGCGACTTTACACCCACTTGATAGTGTTCTTGAAATACCGAAAACTAATTTCTAGAGATTCTAAAACGGGGATTTGGGAATGCCACGCATGTGTGCGAAATCCATGACAAAAGTGTTAGCGATTAAACTGACTTGAAACTGCTCTTGAAACTGGGAACCAATTTTTATTGACGCAAGTATATTCGAGAAGATTATCACTGATGATGAAGTGTGTTTTTCGACATTTATCCAAAAATTAAATTTAAAAACTAAAGCGACGATCTTTTTGTGTTCTAACGAAAGATTTTTATGTTTGAACAACGAATACAACATTCGGTTAACGAACTTAAACAACCTCTTCTCGGCTCTCGGAGCTTAATGCGGCAAAAACACAGGTGCTAATGTGAACCATATCACGTAGACACGACACAATTTTTTGCATTGACACATACCGTACTAGCGTGGTTAGTGTACGCCGAAACTTTGACAATTGTGTACGCTAGTTAGTTTCTGTTCCTCTAAATTTCCGTATGTGCATTCTTAATCCCTTTTTTAAAAAACAAAAACATGAAATATGGCAATATTATGGGTCCTAAAAAGTGTGGAATGTCAAGAAATATGGTCACCATAAAAACCAAGCAAGGAATTATCGTCAAAGCAGAGGGTGAACAGAAGATGACTAATGTTGCGAGACATTATGGCTTGTACAGGGCTATAGCATGAACAATTTTAGCAAAAGCAGTTATTATCAAGAACACTCAAGGTATTAAAGGAGTAATGAAAATCACATCTGCAAAACAAAGAAGTTCCATTCATGAAAAAATTGAGAGCGTGGTGAAAAAACGAGAAAACAAAAGAGATGTAACTAATATGGTAATAATTCAAGAGCAGGCTAGAGAAATTTTTGAGAAATCGAAAGAACAAACTCCAGGTGCGTCATCCGAGGAGTTAGAATTTAAGACTGCCGCTAAGGCTGGTTTGCAAAGTTTAAAAAGAGGTCTGAAATCAAACATTTATTAATTCATGGTGAGTCTGCTAGTGCAGATTAGGAAGAAGATTAGATGCACTGTGTCGGATTTCATTAACTCCTCGAAACAATAGGACATCGTCCACCATAAGTTTTTCATTGTGATGAAATTGGTTTGTTGTGGAAACACATGCCGAACTGTACGTACATCACGAAAGTTCAGACAAGTTTTCCTGGGCATAAGCCATGAAAGACCTATTGACATTACTTTTGGGAGATACCGCTAGTGGTGATATGAAACTGAAACCTATCTTCGTTAACTACTCGGAAAACCCTAACAAAGAATTCAATAAGGAAGAAAAGGCTGCCGAAGTAATGTGGAGATCGAATCAGTGGTCAAAGATTACGCAGGCTCGTTTCAAAAAGTGGCTGTTTAAAGTTTATGCCCCGAGCGTCAAGGACTGACTTGATACCAATGACTTCACATAATGAATTGAATGCACTACTGCTATAGAAAATTCCAAAGGATCTTGGATATAATTTGCTGACACGGTTTCTCTGGCTGACAATTAAGGCTTTACCTCCGAATACGACTTCGTTGATACAGCCGATGGATTAAGATATTATTGCAAGTTACGAGTTACAAGTTCTCTGGCAGGCAGTTCAGATTCTATCTCCGCTGTTTCGTCGGTGTTTTGAAGCATGCTAATCCTCCTCTGAAAAGACTTTAAAAACTTTTTGGAAAGAAAAATTGAACATTCGTATAATTCAAAAGGCGTGGTCAGAAGTCACGCAGCGTCAGTTGATTTATGCTTGGCGCAAGCTGCGTCCATCCTGCGTTCAAGGAAACGGTGGTGATCAGAGATACATCCCTGACATTATGGATGAAATTTCGACAATTGCTAGAGATATGACATCGGAGGTGAACGAGGATGACATAGAAAGGATCATCATGGTAAATAGTGATGAACTGATGATAGAAGAACGTCAAGAAATTTTCAATGAAGAACGCGGAAAAAAACACAGTGAAATGTTTCTCTTTCTGAACAAGCGAAGACGAAAGAGAATCAATGCCGACATCTGTCATTACAGATCCTCTGGAAAAGTGGGAGGATGGATATCTATCTTAGAATAGCACCCAAACCAAGCTAATGTTAGTAGAGTTGAGGATGTTTACAACGACAGTACTACTAGGGTGTTTCTCTACTATTTGGAAACTAGCCAATACAAGAGTGTCCCAAGCAAATTTTATTAAATAAGGAGAAAATACATTTATACAATGAAGGACAACACTAAATTAAGTTCGTATCTTTAAAAAGCTAACACATTACTCTCAAATTACGAAAACATCGAACAAGTATTTTTTTTTTTTTGTTTTTTGAATCCTTTTCTGGTCACACATTCCCGTTTTCCTGTACCGATTTGGCTATTATCATCATTTTCATACAAATTTTTAAACTGTCTTTATAAGATCGGATGAAATGGTATCTACACGAGTCCGTGTTGTGGATAATAAAGTTAACTTACTTTTCGGGTTCCGATACACCACTGTCTTTGCTCCTACATAGTTTATATTTTTTACTATTTTACCAAATATGACTTTCGCAAAAATTCGTTTTTCTTTGGGTGTTTTTAACCGTGCGCAGTTCTTCTTCAATTGTTCAATATTTATATGTATAATTTGTATTATTCAATATACTTTATATACATTCATACTTCCCTAAACAGAGCCCTTTTAACAACTTCTCTGCGAGTTGATGAAGTATCACACGTTCTTTCACCGCTGTAAACTCTTCTTATACTTCTCCACCTTTTGTTTGAATTGGTGAGTCTTAAGGTCTCTCTCAATATTTTTTCGCGCTTCTTTTTGGCCTGTATCTTTCCTGCAACGAATAATGCATTTTCTGGTTTTAAAGTTGACGGAGATTCTGACGCAGATCGTCTAGATTTCTTCTTTTGATATTTCGGCCCTTCATTTTCTTGCATTTCTGCTCTTTTTTGAGGGTTATTTTTACGTCGTTGATACCTTAAACGTTCTGCTATACGTTTTTGTTTCAATATTTCTTCTTTTGTTTTCGATGGCTTCTTTTTGGGTGGCATTTTGGGATAGTATGCTGCAAAAAAGACGATAGTTTTAAAGTTAATTTTCATTAATACGCAATCTGGCAACTAAGACTTGACTACACCTAAAGGAAACAGTCCCCTGTATTATAAAATGGCAGGGGACTGTCATTTTTACATATAAATGTAAAATACCATAAAATCATTTCAAATATATCACGGTTAAGAAACAGACGCGGCTACATACTTGCTATGTCATTAATTTAATACAATCGTCGTAATTAAACGTCCTTAAAAAAGTACGAAAAAGACTTACCAGTAGACTGGTGCGACTAGCGGACGAGACACATGATATACTGACAATCGAAGCGGAGACACTAAAATGGCAACTTCTCGCTTAGCTCTACAACTGAACGAACTTCATGCCGATTGCGTTCAGTTTCACGATCTAAACGTCTGCGCCAATTCAAAATGTGATTTCTGCACAATTTTCAAATTGTACCAGGCGACTGTTTTATAAATTTGAGGACATCATTCGTTTACCGATTTTTCAGTTAATTATTTATTTTGAAGTACAATTGTGTTTTTTAGAGATTCTTACTGTATTTTAGTATTAATTATATATTCTTTACTTATTGAACAATGACAAAGAAAATAAATATTTGTCAGAAGATTTCTAATTCTGGAAATGGGACACTCCAGGGGACTGTGTTTTCAGGTGTTTGGAGATAATTTAATTAGAGATTACAATTTTAAATTACTAAATTAGCTGTCGTGTGCTAAGAATATTAAATTAATTGTATTAATACAGAAAAAATGAGAAATTTTAAGATCTATTTATGTAACTTGCTTGGGACAAAAATTTTCCATGAAGTTAGTGGAGAAAGCCCACTAATCATTTTCGCGAAATCCTGAAAAAGGAAAAAATAATAGAAGATGAGCATGCTCTTTAACGCCTCATAGCCAGACATGAAAAGGACTAATAAATATGTATGTATGAATAATTTTTAAAAAACTTACAAAAAAATTACAACTTCTTTATTTAGTTTAATTTTTAAGCTTCTCCGACTGAGTTAATCAATTTCATGTAAAAATCTATGGTAAATCAATGATCGGTTAAGGGGCTATACCAGTGTGACGTTTTCAAAAATTATTCGATAGTTTATACCTTCAAAAATATACTATGAGAGCGGCAAGCTCGTATCTTGAATAGGTTCTGAATGGCAGCGTTCTAAAGAGCGACCGCTCGCAGGTATAAACCGCTCCACCTGCCTATAGACGGAGTTTCGGTGTTAGTGTGTGGTCACTCGAATTTGTCGCATTGTAAACAGTACAAAGGTAATATAGGGGGCCTATATAGGTGTATACGGTCCTTGTAATATAGTTTATTGCCATTTTAAATGTAATTTGGAGCCGTTAGGCACTGTTGTCGAAGCGTCTGTTCAGTTTACTCTCAGCTGTCAAACACTACACAACGTAACGAAAATGAATAATATCCAAAAAGGTGCTTACGGTAATCTTTTCTGTAGATTGAGGTCTAAGAATAGAAGATTTTTAGGAAATCGTTTTACATACGAACAGTCTGCCGCAAATCCACCAGTACAGCCGCTGAAAAACTGTTAAACACTGGAAAAAACGAAATGGTCGTTGAACATTTTATAAGGATGTTACAGAAGCTTTGAAACCAATATATACTGATTTGAGTTCAAGGGAATTGCTAGAGCGATGCAAAGGACGAAACACACAAAACAGTAACGAAAGTTATAATGGATTTCTATGGCACTTTGCTCCAAAGCACCTTCACAGCGGGATGGAAACGATTGAGCTCGATAATTTCCTAGCAGTTTCAATATTTAATGATGGTTTTTGTAGTATTTTAAAAATGATGGAAGTAATGGGCGCGGTTGTCGGTCCTGTTGCGGAAGAAAATTCAATTCAAAGAGGTAACAGCCGAATCAAGCAGGCGGAGATACATCATGCGGCGTCCTCAAAAGAGGGACGAACAGCCCAGAGACAAGCATTAGCCTCTCAGCAGGCATTTTTTGAGGAAGAAGAAGGCGTATTGTATGTGCCAGGTGTAGCAGATTAGATTGTAGCAGATATTCTAGTTTGAAGGATATCACTCCCTAGTTGATAAAAGAAGTGCGAGATATTGATAGGCTTGATTCTTTTGGCGCACACCACGCATAAGACCCTGTCCATTCTTCCGTGTCTTCTGCTTCAACCAGACTTTACTAGTGGCGTAAGGTCTTTAGAATGTACTTTTACAAGTAAAGTTTTGCACACCATACCGTGTAAGCACCGTTTTGTTGTTAATTTAAAATTAATTAATTGTTTCACACCATGAATAAAGTATCCAATTAAAACGCCTGTAAAGGATGCACTTCTGCACCTCCATAAATTCTCCAGCCATATCACCTCGGTATTAAAAACTTTATGATTGGGTCTACAAAGCAAAAAACAAACGTTTCGATCTATGGAAAAAAAACCAACACAAGCCAAAATCAACGCTTTCCATTTCGTTCTAAACCATAAAAATACCACACATGTGTTAGCTATTTCCCTAACCAGACTCATTTATTGTCATTATGTCGTGATAAGGCGATTAATACCAAATGAATATTTTATTATCAATTCAATTTTACTGCATATGATTTTCTCTTGACTAGAAGGCATTCGTTTTAATTTATATTGGTCACGAAATCTGTAAACTTGTAGAAATATTCAAACTTCAAAGAAAATTATTTCGGGAGCCCTAAATACATTTATTTCACATGAGAAAGTTCAAGCCATATGAAAGTTTAATTTTAAAAAGAAAAAAAGAAAGAAATAGTCAAAAATGAATTACTTAAGCTATTGGAAATTGTTGGTAGTGAGATGGAAAATTTATTCAGAGAAAGAACGCCGAGAGAAATGAAAATGCAACAAAATGTAAACGGTTCCGTTGTAAGTTGATTTAAAAACGTAATTTTTAAGAGTATCTTTGATTAAAATTACAATCAAAAGTTTTATATATTGTAATTTCGATCGAGATTTAATGATCCGTTCGGTTTCGTTACCTCCTTTAATAATTTTGATTTGCGACGCTGTTTCCAAGCGTATAAGATAAGCATAATTGCGCTATAAATAGGCGAAAAATAGATATTTGGAAAAGATAGTCAATTTTTAGAAGGCTATACGGCTATCTTGGAAAAGATACTTGCATTTCAAAGATGGTTGGATTACGGTAGACTGCTACAACTAACTACAACAATTACAATTTGTTCAAACGAACAATCTGATTGGATCTGTCTTCGTTCCAGCCAATTTGATCGATTATTTCGGCGAAAATATCTCGTAGATACTTTTGCGCGCTAACATGGGATTTGGAGTATGTTTTTCAATAATGAAATGAAAAGTGGTATCGACATAATTGGTTGATTTTACAAGTTTTCTGCGTTTTTTATTTGAATTTTCCTTTACTTTTGTCTGAGTGGTTGTTGAACGACAGCTGGCTAGCTTGAAAGTGAAAGGTTTGGTGTAATCTCAAAACGTTTACATCGACGTAAATATCTCAAAAGTTTTCTTTGAGAATTTTTATGCAAAAGTTATGGTCGATTTTATGGTGAAATTTCGAATTGTTCATTATAACTGCCGCGTTAAAGCGACTTTCCGATAAAATGGGAGTTTTTCTTATTTACAAGAGCTTAATTTTCACATTCAACTGGTCTTGATTATTTCTACACTCAAAATGTGCAGCCTAACTCGCATTATTCAGAGAAGAAAAGAACCCTTCATTCGTTCAGGCATATATTTTCCAAAGGCATTATCTGATTGCATCGAATGATTGTTTGAAAATCCACTTTGGTGCATACCGGATGTTCCTTGTTATAGTATGCTCTACATAATCGTTGGAAATTACCAAGAAAATTATGTGGAAATTTTAACTTATATTTAAACAACGATAGCAAGAATCTCGTTATCGCTGTAAGACATTTGGGTTTATCGTCTTAAAGGTCAAATAAGATAAAATGCATTTTGAAATTTATGACCCTTTTTACAAAGTATGGGAAAATAGTAGAACATTAAAATGTACGAGGTGTATGAGCAAAGTAATACAACTGATATTCATTTACCAAAGTTTTTAATTTAAAAAAAACCTTTGCTATCCCTTTCAAAGAGTCCCCTTGAGCAGCGAAGACGTTGCCCACACTCTTGCAAGCATCGCTGGAAGTCTTCACTTGACTCACTGCTCGATTACCGTCTTTTGACTGTTCTCTAGAGTACCTTAATGAAGTCCTGTTTCGATATGCATTAATTATATGCAAAATGTGAGTCACATATGATGCAACATATGATATGTAAAATAGGACAAGAAAAAAGTCACAAGGATCAAATCAGGTGAGTAGGCGGTTGGAGAAAAGCGGAAATGCGTTTTGAGACCAACAATTCTCTAGTGGATATGACCGTGTGACGCTGGGCATTGTTATGATAAAGCATCCACTTGTCTGTAATGTTTGGTCTTACACGAATCCCTCTTTTCCAGAGCCTTTCAGGGACAATTTAATAAACCACTTTGTTGTGGTATCTGAAATTTATAGCGTGGTAAAGACGAAAATTTGTTTGTACTTTTGACTTTTGAGGTTGATTGGACTGAAATATAAACGTGTCGTTTGCAAGAAACTCAAAATCCCGAGGGAAAAAATTACAAAAACTTCATTCGAGTTATCCTTAAATAAAATCAAAAATTGAGAGATTAGAGATCGTTACGTTTTCAATAGCGCACAATTCACACATTTTTGTTGCTCGATTCGTCGCAGAGAAACAAAACCGTTTTTGCACAATTTTGACTGTCAAATGAAAATAAAACAAATCAACATGGTCCTAATCTTTGCTTTGTCAATTCAACATGCATTCTTTCTAGGGGATGAGAAAGTTTGCCACTCTTGTCTTTGCTGCTGACCTTACATGTTCCTTTCATTCATGACCATACTCAAATATCCAGGGTTCATCACATGTGGTCACACAATTGAAGAATTCTTGGTTATTGCCCATCATATCTAGAAAACAAACACACATGCTTCACATATTGTTCCGTTGTGAGTTTTTTCGAAAACTTTTTAAACTAAATACGACGCTGGTCTGAAAAGGTTCCGACCACAACATGAAAATGGCGGCACTTGTGAATAAGATCTCGTGAATGTAGTTGTTAAACTTTTGACAGCTACTCGCCGAAGTTTCAGCTACTTCGAACGAGCAGCTTTTACTTGATATTCGTTTGAGATAGTCGATGTGAGTATTTTTGTGAAAATGGAAAAATTTGAGTAGAGAACTATTATTGAATTTTTGTTATTGAAAGGCAATACGCCTACGCAAATCAAATTTGAGTTGGACTTTGTTTATGTGGACTCCGCACCAAAAGTTACTGCTCTGAAATTTTGCGCAACTTATTTTAAACATGGCCGTAAAAACTTGGGCGATGATGAAAGTTAGGGACGTCCAAAAACTGTGACTACAGAGGATCACATTGCTTAGATCACCAAATGGTGTTAGACGACCGCCAAATTACAGTGAGAGAGATAGCAGAGGTTATGAAAATGTCAAAATATAGCGTTTGTCACATGCTAGATCAAGATGTAGGCATGAGAAAGATGTCCCCGCGTTGAGTGCCGCGTTTACTCACGTTAGACTAAAAACGGGTTGGAATGAACATTTCCAACGCTCTGTTGACGCAGTTAAGGAGCAATAAATCCGAGTTTTAGCGCTGTCCGGCCGTTCGTTACCGCTTTTGCTCAAGTTAGACCAAAAACGTGTTGGAATGAACATTTCCGTAGTTTACGCGCAATAAACCCGAGTTTTTGTGCCGCTTAATTACTGTAGATGAAACATAGATGCATCATTATATCCCCGAAACAAATTAACAGTGAAAACAGTAGCCTGCAAAAGGGAAACCGGCTCCACAAAAAGTCAAGCTGTTTTTCGGCTGGAACAGTGATGGCGGTTTTTTTTTTGGGATAGTCGTAAAATAAAAATCATTACAGGAGCATACTACGCATCATTACTTGCCAAACTGAAGGCAGAAATTGCGTGAAAACGACGCGATTTGCAGGAAAAGATAATCCTGTTTTACCAAGACAAAACGCCGTCTTATATCTCAGCAGTTGCCATGCTGGATATGACGAATTCCGATATGAACTGCTTGGCCATCCGCTTTACTCGCCAGATCTAGCCCAAAGTGACTACTTTTTGTTCCCTCATCTAAAAGCTGCGCTCGGGGGACAAATGAGGAGGCAATCACCTCCGTGAACGACTTATTATGCAGAGAAACATGCCAAGTACTATTTGGAAGGGTTAAAGAGATGGCAGCATCGCTGCAGAAGTGTGCAGGGTTATTAGGAGACTATGTAGAAAGATAAAATAAAATTTTTTGAGAGAAAATGTCTTGAATCCTTGTTAGGTCGGAAATTTTTCAGAACACCGTCGTATTTGCATGCCCGAGTCTTCTGTTAAAATTTTATGTACCATTAAAGTGTTTAAATTTATAAATTCACTCAACATCCTTATTGTTAAACGGTGATCTGATCCTACAAAAGCCCTCACATGTTTAACATGTCCTTCCGTTTTTGAAGTTGAGGTTCTATCCTCAGTTGAGATTCAGCTTCAACGTGTTCTCAGCCTTACAGAAATGATTTGTTATAGCGGATAATTTGGCCTGTTTCAACTTTTCAAAAGTGAAACTCGTCAGATTAAGCAAGTTTTACACAAAACTTAATTTGCACAACGTCGCTCTGAATTCCGGTGCTGCCATTCTTGTAACAACAAAAACACAAGTTCACTGATGGCACTGTCAAAAAAAAAAATAGTACAAAGTTGAAACTCGGACTAAGAAAGTTGAAGGGTTAGTCACCGGTCTGGGTAAGTAGACACAACGGGAGCAACAACGTTTCAGATGTTTGAAGTTTGCATCGTCGCAAACACAACGCTGTCAAATTTCTTTACTAATTCGTTTCAGTAGATTAATGAACTGAAATGAAAACCTAGAAGAGTGGAAAATGTTCAAATATACGAATTATATTCACCATTATTAAACGTCAAATCACTGAAAAATATTTAAAAAGTGAAAAAAATTTGGGACTGTTGCATTTTCAACGATGCAAACTTCAGACACCTAACGTTTCCCGATTTCTCGCTGTATTGTAAACCTCATTACTTTTCACAAATGTGCGTAGATTAGTTTCGATGAGCGTCCGTATTATGTCCTCCATCTGGGTCTCATATTCCATCAGTTTGTTAACTTTATCAAGAATTTGCCTTCTCTTCAACAAGGTCCTGTTCCTAAAAGGTGTTTTCTTCGAACTGCAGCTCCAGCGTGTCTACATAGGATTCTTCTTTTCCTTCTTTATCACATTTGATGTGTATTTGGGCGTGTATAGGTCTTACAAACGCCTTTTTCGTGACTGAAAATATTAAGACATCCTCCTGAAAAAATGTCCACTCGAGTCTAGATTTGCCTGAAAACCCTCCTATTGATCGTTTTAGGAGTAGTGTGTTCTGTCTAATTCCATTTGTCAACCGATTAACTTTCGTCCGTCGTCTAGGATCACTCGCGCTTCTAGTTCTTCCCGGTCTTAATTCTTCTTTATCATGGATGGCCAAAATTAATGGGTTTTCCGAAAAAGCTCTTATTATACATTTGTGATCGGATTTGATTAATAAGAAAATAAATAAAAAATAAAGTGCAAAGAAATTAAGGGGATCTTACAAAAAAAATCGCAAAAAATTAAACCTATAACGAAATTTTGGCACCGATTCGTTTGAAACGATGCAAATTTCAGGCACCTTTCTATTTTCATTTCTTAAACTTGCAGCTGGCACACATCAGTAATCATGCAGATGTTTGGTTCCGTCAAAACGTAAGCACAACTCAAAGATTATGTCTTATTCGTCATCGATATCCATCCTTACCGGTTAGCTCATTTAATGTGTCTTAGCGTTTGTCTTTAAAAAACATTATTTTCGAAATGTTAGCGTCAAATTCCACACCCGGCTACTGCAGAATAGTCCAAATGCTATCTTTCTTTTATATGCTTGATTTTTTCCGATTGTACTAAGAGATGGCACCAGTGAAAATTACGCAATGTTTTAATTTGACACATACGCCATTTGGATCGTCTGACGTTTAGCTACAAACACACATACAAGTTGAGTCCGTCAAAACTAGCGTGTTTGATTTATCGTGCTGATCAATTATGTCGAATTCTTTGTCTGAAAAAAAAAATACTTGCGATACGAATTTGTTTAATCAAAGAAAAAGCCAGTTGAAAGTCATCGTATGTCTTGTTAAAAACATATGGCGGACACGCTCTATCAGCTAGGACATGTGAGACATGGTGTTGACAATTCAAAAGTGTTAATTTCAATGTGAAGAGAGTAGCAGGACGCTCCGGTAGACTACAATATGTGAAAAAGAGGAATCGCAGGAGTTATTAGGTGGTGGTAAAGTTGGTAAATGGGCCCAAATGATTTGAATGAAAGTCAAATTGAAAATCACAAAGTGTAATGTGTAATTCTGCTTCGGCGCCACGAAAGGAAATCATTTTTGCAGCGAATTGTGACAGAAAAATGGATTTATTTTTAAACCCGATCCGTAAAAAATCGTGGCTTTCACCTGGCCTAGCCGGTCCAAGGTCATGCTCTGTTTCGTTGAACGGAACATCACACCGATGATGGTGCACTGCCGATAGGCGTCTGCGGACGAAGGAAGTGACAGGCAACGACAGAATGTTCCGAATACACAAAGCAACCATGCTCTGTGTCTGGCCGCGAGTGGTATTGTGTATTATGAACTCTTGAAGACGGGCGTAACCGTTCATACATAACAGTATCGTCGAAAAATGATAAATATATACGGTACATTAATTGAAAAACGACCGGAATAGGCCAGAAGACATGGCAAAGAGATTTTACTACAGTAAAAGCCGTGAAAGAAAAAGTGAAATAGATGGGATGGGACATCTGTATGCATCCGACGTGCTCCTCAAACTTGGCTTCTTACAATATCAACCCTTCCCATCAATGGAGCTCGACGAATGGTTTCCCGCAAAAGGCAAGCAGTTTTTCTGGTATGGTATTCATAAATTACCTGAAAGATGTGCGAAATTTGTAGAATCCAATATTTTGGCCAATATTTAGAATAAAAAAAAATTTTCCCCCTAGAAAATTACATTTTTTTACCAAAAAACAGGGAAAAACTTATGCGTACACCTGGTAAAACCTTGTTTTTCTAAGTATCGACGGGTTGACAAAATTTAAACAGAGTTTTGTGACAAAGTAAATGAAATCCTTCGTTCAACCTGCGAATGTTCAAATGATGTTTGGTCGGTTTGGTGCCGGTTTTATTTTTCAAGTAAGAGTCCTTTGCGCCCCCATTCTTCTTGCTTTACGCAAAAAGGATGTGTTTTACCGCAATTTGCTCAAAAAATCAATTACATGTCAAACATTCATAGGATGTAAAAAATATTTCTGCATATGGGATAGATTTCTGCCGAAGATTTGAATTTCGAGGCTTTCAATATTTTCTCTCCCATTGAGTTGTCATTCATTGTTCCTGCTTAAAAGCCATGTTTTATTCCAAATCATCTAATCGAATGAAATATTGCAAGATTTATTCAGATTTGGTTTTTAAACACGCACTTAACGCAAGTTAGCCTTCAAAACATTTGAAACACGCAAATAACTACTTGAGCCCACAATCTGAGAAAGAAAAGTTACTTAACAATATATGTATTAAAATTGAATATTTTTTCCTTCAATTTGAACACAAATTATGCTCAAGCACTAACAATACAACCTGCAGGGGTTTCAATGAAGGTTCAAGTACTAATTTTTCGTCGACAATTGAGAAAAAAAAAATAATTTTTCCAGAGAAATTAAAAACCAACAATAAATCATATCTGGGACGTGTTGACTTTTGGTGTCACTCAAGTGCAAGAGAAAATATAGAACGCCAAAATAAGTAGCGCCTGGAGTTCAAAACCGAGAATGAATCTAAAGTGAAACAAAACACAAACCTCCACACATGATAACCTTGACTGACCGCACTCACATGCTTCAATATCGAACTAATGTAAACATTCATTTTGAATTGGCCCACTCTTTACATGAAAAGTACAAGTATGTTGCCTAGTTTGTTTCTTTAACTTCTTTTCTCTGTACGATGCACACACGTTTCTTGCTTTTATGTACAACAGCAACTACAACATCAGTTCATAGGATTTCTCTTTTTCTTTAAGAAAAAGAAGATGGAAAAAAATTCGATTATAAAGAATTCGGCTAACTCTACATTATAGATACAAAGGCATAGATACAATGGATGATAATAGATGGATAGATAACTAACTTGATATACACGCAGCATATGTGGATGCCTAACGAGATAGCAGCTCGTAAAGGGCCTCAAAACGATGCCAAACCTCTTCTGGAAATCTAATGAAAATTCAATTTGATTTCGGTTGTTTTTGTTCGTATTTTTTCTTCTTCAAATGACTTGAATCATTTTTCTTGAAATTCTCAAAAGAAAAGTTTTCACTTTTGCGTCTCGTACAGAACTCGAATTCAGATATAGGAAAACGAGGTAAAGATGCATATCTTCGCTTTGGGCCATAAAAATGTCAGGAATTATACGCAGTTGATGTACTAATTTATAAAATAAAAACAAGTTTTTAAGTCTCAGTGTGTGGGATTCCTGATTTGAGAGCCGTTTTGGGCGGGAAATGAAAAAAGGTTAAAATCCGATTGCATAGTAAAACATAAACTTGAAAAAGTTTGGCGAACTTAAATTTTCGAAATAAGAATTTCAAAGGCCACTTTTCTTTTTCCTTGGCGATTCCATAGACTTTAAATAAGAGAAAGCTTCCATGAAATCTAGACAAACGTATCTATCTTACGACCGGAAAGGTCGTACCGTGAGAGACTACGACCGAAAAGGTCGTAGACCGTGAGGTCTACAATCATCTAGATCGTTTCCCTTTTTAAAATTTTTAGGATAATTGAATTATTTATTGCTCAATTGTTTATTTTAGATAATTTATTTTCATAATTTTAATTATATTTAGATTATTATTTCAAATAATGTTTGGAAAATTTACTTGGAAATTTTGTCTCTACTGACATTTTCAACCTAGAAGCCACTAAAAGTCAAAAAGTCAAAAAGACTATGCAAACGTCACACATCTCCCAGAACGTGTCTCCGTGTATTCAGTATTAAATTTCGTGCTTAATCATATAAATTCATAAATGGCAGTAACCAAGACCAGATAAGTCCTTTCAGCATGTTGATTCTGTGTTTGGAAAGAATTTTCATCCGTTAAAATTATTTACTCCTGACCAAAAAACGTTCGAAAAAGTAAATTTGTCGTATCAATACCATTAACATATCAAAATATCATTCATATTTCGGATACAGGAATAAGTTTCCGTCGGTTTTTCGACAAAGTTTTTAGTTTATTTCAACATTAAAGAATACAGTCACGTAATTCAAAGTATGAACCATTTGACGTTATGACCTTCTCCCATCTTTCTGGTAGTACATGGATTTCTCGGCGGAAAAATTCCCATCCTTCATTTCGATCCTGTTATCGAGCCATTTTTTAATGCCTTCATAAGAAGTCAATCGTTCTTCAGTGACGGCCAATTGTATGGAGCGGAACAAACGGAATTCCGAAGGAGCTATGTCTGGCGAATAAGACGGATGGGTCATGATTTCCCAATTCACAGCTTCCAAATATTTTTTGACCCACTCGTCTACGTGTGGCCTTACATTGTCATGCAGCAAAATCAGCTTGTCATGTCTGTCATTTCATTATGGAGCTCCTTCGGAGCTCGATTCAGACGGATGAGTTGCTGTTGGTACACATCCCCAATGATAGTTTCAGATGATTTCAGGAGTTCGTAATAGATGATGCCACTGTGGTCCCACCAGATGGACAATATGACCTTGGAAGCGTGAATATTTCGTTTTGACGAACCCCTTGTTGCATGAACCCCTTTGTTTTTGTTGTTGCAAAAGTATCTCGCACGACACCAAACGCCGTTCGATACCTCTTTCTTTCAGTTGATGCGGCACCCAAGTGTCAGCTTTTTGGATCATTCCTATGACGTGCAAGCGCTTACCGACGGTAGTTCTGTCAAAATTTAACTCCTGCGACAATTCTTCTAGTCTTCGACTTGAATCTTCATCCTAGAATTCCCGTAGTTGTGAATCTTCAAATTTTTTCGGTGCCCCTTTACGATGTTTAGCCAGTCACGTCAAAATCACCATTTTTAAAACGCCGAAACCACTCTCTGCAAGTCGTTTCAGATGGCGCATGATCACCGTAAACATCGAGAATCATATGTTAAGTTTCCGCAGCACTTTTCTTGAGAATGAAATAATGAACTAATACGTCCCGCAAATACAGCTTTTTCAATATGCAAGTCGACATTTTCAACACGAGAAAAAACGGTCTTCACGCTTTGAAGGAATATCGACTACTGCGTTCATGAGCCAACGCAAACAACTTCCAATTCCAAGAACACTACCACAGCAGACACTGAAATAGTATCTGTAAGGACATCTGTCTGCTAACGACAGAAACTTCTTCCCGTACCCAATATCAAAATATTTCTGAGCGTGACTGTACTTAGAACTTTTTGACAAGTGTACATTTGTCTAGTTTTATGCTTGTGCATAGAAATAGATACTGAATTGTCATGTTATCCCGTTTGTCATATATGCAATTTTTGAATAGAAATCTTTGTAACTTTCTTGTTTTCATTCCAAGAAATTAAATATAATTAGAAATTCGACAATTATTCAGTTATCATTCACTTTTGAAAATCGACCATCTCGGCTCTCCAATCCTGCAATTCCAAACAATATATCATAGGGCCCCAAAAAAGCGCGAATATTTAAATCTAATTGAAAAACGAAGTCCATTGTATTCTTGGACTTAAAAGGCATCACAAAAATTTGTTCCACCTCTTGCTACTATCAATGTGTTCTTTATACAAAAGTGTCCTGTATCAGGTTCCTAAACATGTCGCTAATTATTGTCCGTTGATTGAGGGTGGAGAAGGCAGGTATTTAACAACGCCATAACAGTGGATCGGAAGACGTAGTTTTGCACCTACTACCTGACGAAATATGACGTTGTAGTGCTCCTCCTTCCTCCTATGGTCCAGATTTGTCAACCCCAGACTTCTTCTTGTTCTCGCTAAGCAAAAAAGCTCAATACCGGATAGAATAAGAGTCGGTTGAGACCATTCTCAAAAATTTACCCGACGCGCTGAAAACGTTAGCGTGACGCGCTGATGAGCGTGATAAGCTTTTTTGGTAAAATTCTGCAATGTTTCGATGATGTTTTGCTATCGTCAAATCACCCCACACGCATCGAAATATATCTGGACGGTTTTCACACTTCCTTGATGGCATTATGACGCACTAAACACTCAGAAAACCAAACACAACTCGATGCTACAAATAACTGACTCTAATTAACTATTTCGTAAATAACTGCCGATGCTGTCAAGTTGACTTTGACAGATGCTAAAATGAAAGAATGTTGCCATTGAAATGAATGAATATAGTATTGTACTAAAATATTTTCTAACCATCATGTATTTTAAAGGAAAAAGTTTAGGTTTAACGTTCTAATCTTGTTTTTTCCACATTTTATTTTTTTTGGACAATTGAAATGAAGCTTTCTTTGATTTATTTTTTCAAGGTTGTTCTACTGGCACTGTATCGTTGGCAAGTATCGAGAAAGTGAAAAAAAATTGACACAGTTGCGTTTGCATTGATATAAACTTCAGATTTCTCATTCTGTAGCTCGAAAACATCCATTTGTTGTTGACTCTGAGCCATACTAGCTTCTGACATGGCTGTATAGTCGCGGGCGTAGACGTGAACGTTCGGGTCACATGGCACTTCGGAGTGACTTGAAACTCTGACCAGAGCTATGTTACCTTCATTGTATATTCGAGCAATTGGAAGCAATTCTAACTCGTATCGTGCCACCTAGAAGATGCTTCATTGAGATTTTCTAGGTAAGCTGATGGTATCTCACGTTCTTGTTTTGGAAAAATCCTCGAGCCCGCCTTTCATTAGCCTTAGCTTGACAACTCATCATAAATCGCCTACCCGAGACAATAAGGATCACATAGTAGCTTTCAAAGATGCTTATGCAGCTCTTCTTGCTGATATCCTGATTAGTATGTTTGTATTAGTATTAGTGTGATCCTGCATAAGTATGTTTAAAAGATACTATGTGATCCTTATTGTCTCGGATAGTGTGGCATAAGCTTTCTGCCACTCGTACCATGGCTCACCCCCAGGTGTATAATTTTAGTGTTGTTGACTAGCATCTCTCGAGCTGTTATGAAAGAATGTAGCCCGAATTTTTCACGTCATAAAACTCAATCATAATTCCGAAAAATTGCCACACCGTAGAAAACTGTCACGATGTCTTTATTGTATCGCAATCACGTAAGCGACTGCTCACTCGTTTTTGCTCATGACCAATGCAATCACTTTTAACAAAATAATTGAATTTTTTGACAGAAGAACTGTTTGATTTTAGGTGAACGGATGAGTATAAGTATACAATGTTGATCGTTCAAAGGTCCAAACGAAACTGTTTCGTCTGTACGTGTGAACGTTTACGGACCGCAAAAGCAGCTGCTTTTTGGTTTTAAGACTCGAGTAGTTGTTGCCAAATGTATTAAATAAACAAATTACAATATAGAAATCATACAGTAGACGCAGAGAAGTTTGCAGTATCGTGCTGCGCGGTATCTAGCTGGGAAAGGCACAACAGCAGACGCACGTCGGTTTCAATTTTCTAGTTAGCGCATTTAGTTAGCACAACTTAAAAATAATGAAATTCAATGAGATAATGAATACTGTAACATATTTTAATGAAATCGAATGATTAGAATGAAATTTGGTGACAATATTCTTGACTCAATATACGTCAGGACTATGAAATAATAGGATTTTCGAATATTTTTCCAGACAACTAAATATAACCCCTAAACTTACATTGAAGAGTCGATTATGACGGTATAGAGGAAATTGTGAAACTGACGACCCGAAATAGTCGATTTTCGTAAAGTGAAAATTTTCAATTGCAACTGGCTCCCTTCTGGATAATTTAAAATAAAAAATAAATGAGTTTTTCCGGAAAATCTTAACCAAAAAATCTTATGATAAACTTTGAATTGAATGCTACAAAAACTATGAAAAATGATGGAACTGCTTCACTCGCAGTAAAAAGGGAATAATCAACAAATGCATTCATCAATCAATGATGCGAAAACCTGCAGAAGGTTCCATCTTGTGAATTGATAAATATTTTATTTCATTCGACCATTGGACAACAATTTATTCAGTGGAACTCACAGGTCGTTGTTCCAATTTCGATTGGAAATATGAGAAATGCATCGGAAGCATTTCTATCGATTTTCAATCATTTTTCTACCGTTAACAGCTCACATATGGAATCAAAGATGTTAGAAAGATGTTGAAAGATGCATGCAGAACTTATCCTCATCATCCTGTTAGATTACTGACCTACATTTCATTTCATTCCGCACCAAGGTGGGAATAAGAAGAATTAATTTAGTCAGTCTCACCTATATATTATTCAAATCCATCTCGGATTGTTAGTATCTTTTCAACAGCTTATGGGTTTTATTTACATAAATTTATCCACTCTCTTAAGCAAGCCATACTCTTCTCAAAAAACAATAAAAAAAGAATTAAACATATTATTTGTTAAACGATTCAAAACATATAGCGGGTGAATCTTCAAGCGTTCCTCCAGTGTCGTGGTATGCGAAGAAATTTAAATAAAAATCAATTTGAATGTTGTAACGGACTTTGATATGTTTAAAACCAGAATTTTTAAGACGCTAATAATAAAGAAGAGAATATCATGAATTTATGACAAAGTTCAATAATCTTTTGGAAGAATTTGCAGGTCTGGTTGCGTGCCTGATGTTGCAAAAAAAATTTGAATACATTAATCCACGTGCTAACCGGTCTAAAGTATCTTTAGATGAATTTTGTAAAGTATCTTAAGATGAGATTTGATGCTGTTTGTCTTATTGAAATTGTTAAAGAAATTTTCCCACGAAAATCCTTAAAGCCTGAGTCCAAGGAAACATTTAAGTGGAGAAAATTGCAAATATTTATAGTCGACGTAGTTGATGCTGCCATCGTATTTTCTCATTTCTACTCTTGCAAGATTTAAAGCTCTAAAAAAATCATCCACATCAAGAGGCTTGTTATCTAAAAGTGTGTTGTAAAAAAAAGATACATAAAAACATGCATAAATTCCGCTATAATCAAGCGTGAAAATTGAGTGCGTGTATGCTACACACTCATCTCATTTCATTTGATGTGAAGTGTGAACGTATTATGGCACGTGTTAAAAACAAATATGATTTATGCTGTGAAAGTAACATCGCATGAAGTCGAGATTTAAGCGAATCGTTATCACAGCCATGCATGATATGTGAACATATAGAAACCTTTCGAATATAATCACATTATACATGAACAATGATATAAAATACCGAATTAGACACTTAACATCAATCACGAGGACGTATCAGAATTAACATTTAAAATTTTTATTTTTCCAGGCCCTTCTTTCTCCTCACACATCGTTAAAGGTCATCATTTATTCAAACAAAAACTCAAATTGAATCATTCCTTCCAATGGATTTTAAATATCTTTTACTGCCTTCACCAAAGCAACATAACTTTGTAAATACTTTGTAAATTCTCCCTTCTAAATTTATTCATGCGATGGCAAACAAAACAGAAATTAAGTTATGACTTCTTCTTTGCTTCTCTAGCCACGAATGTAACGTCCCTGTAAAGAAGTTGAAACAAAAAATGTTATAGTCACCATAAGAAGTTTTTACGACTCCTGAATGGTCATCACATATTACCTTTAGAGAAATTGTTAATTGGGTTTCGTTTAGGGGATACGCACTCTCTCCAAGCTATAACGAGACAAATCTCACGGTAATTTATATGAATGTTGGTTTTTTTTTTATTTTTTATCGGCATCACAGAATGGAATGAGAAAAGTAGTTAATACTATTTATAAGTATCTTAAATTCTCTTCAGTTGAAATGCATGAATGTAAGATTTTCTGATGTCTTATTAAATTAATTTCTTTTCATTTTATTACAGACGCTGCCGTTTGCGCTGTGACTTCACATAAAAAGGTACGTTGTAGATATTAAACAACTTAGGGAATTTATAGCTTAGTTGTTGTTCTTGCATTATTTTGTTTACTTTGATGGAGGAAATAATGGTGAATGAAAGAAATTTATAATGTTTGACCAATTACTTAGCCCATATGCAACCTTTCACTTATCAAATGTAAATAAAATTATTCGACGTTCACTATCTCAAATTTATTCCAAGGACCGTGCGTTTTTTCACCTTTTGGTCTCTTCGGGAAAGACAGAAATCTTATCTGTTATGGGTAACCTCAGAACAGGAGTTCAATAAAATTAATATAAAATCGATTCATGGTGATGTAAACAAATGGTCTAAAATAATGACACCCTTCAACCGATCCATGCGGTCTACGAGGACGGTCCGATAAGTACTTAGCCTACAAATGAAAAACCTAAAATTTTGGAAATAATGCGATTTATTTATCGATACAAGCTCCGTTGAGTTCAATACATTTGACCCAGCGATGCTCAAACCTCTTTAACCCGTCTGTTAAAAAAGTTTTCTCGAGGTCTACAAAGAAGGCCTGCGTGTTGGCGATTACTTCCTCATTCGAGTGAAATTTCTGTCCGGCGAGTGACTTTTTCAATTTGGAAAACAAAAAAAAGTCGCACCGGGCCAAATCTGGCGATTACGGTGGATGGGGCAGCATTTCCTAGCCCAATTTGATCAACTTAGGCGTGGCGATTGCGTGGCGTGGCGGAGGTGTGAGCCAGTGCATTGTTGTGGTGGAAGAGAACTTCTTTCACAACTTCTTTTCGGTCCAATAATTCGATATAGTGCTGCCCAGTGACCGTTTTGCCCATCTCCAGGTAGTCAATGCATACCACACCTTGCGAATCCCAGAATACAGTGGCCATCACCTTTCCGGCCGATGGGACAGTCTCCGCCTTCTTCGGAGCAGATTCACAAGGTAAAGTCCACTGTTTCGACTATTCCTTAATCTCAGGTGTGTACCAGTGGAACCATGTTTCGGCGACGATCACGTATAGATGCAAAAACTCCTTCGGAATGCGCTTAAATTGCAAAAACACTGCCCTGAAGTGGTCACACGGTTGCGCTAGTTATCCGGAGTGAACAAACGCGGCACCCATCCTGCTGACAGCATTCTCATAACCAAAATTTCATGTAGGATATGTGCCACCCGGTGTTTAGAGATGCCCTCTATCCCAGCTATCTCGCGCACCTTCAATCGGCGGTCTGGCAAAACGAGATTGTGCAGTTTTGTGACGTTATCCTCCGTGGTTGCTGTTTTCGGAGCACCTGAGCGTGGCTCGTCAAAAATCGACGTGCAACTACGCTGAAATTCGTTGAACCAATTTTTGATAGTCGCGATTAAAGGAGAAGCGTCCCCATACACTGCACCCAAGCGCTCTTTAATTTCAATGCGCGATTTCGCGTCCGAAAACAAGAATCGAATCACCAACTGATATTGTTCCTTTTCCATGTTTTTTAATCAGCGGACACGCTTGCTTTCATACGATCCCAAATCCGACTGAAATCTCGTCAGTAGCTATTTACAGGATGGTACTACACTATAGTGCTTCTCTTTGGATTGTCACACCATCGACTGCTCTCGTATATTAATCGTATATTGTTTGGAGCCTCAAAGTCGGCTTTTGCCCAAGAATCGGACAGTCACGATCTCTCAACCTTCAACAAATTTTCAAAAATGTATGTAATCTGGCGTTTTCATGAACAAAAGCAATGCCTCGCCCATTCTGAACAATTCTGGCCAATTTTTTTGAACATTCTGCCACAATTTTCCTTTTTTGGTCAAAGTACGGTCTAGAAAAGATGTTCTACCATATCCCCAGCAGCTCTAGGCTTGTGTACTACTACAGTAGCTCCTACTTCTTGCCCTACTCCAACAACTGCTAGTTCGTGTCCTACTCCAGCTGAACACCATCCCCTTGTGGTCCCGCAAAACCCGAAGGATCAACATCCTTGCCGCAGATAAAGAGGATGAGGTACAAAACGACCAACAGTTTCAGCACATTTGGTTAGCCTGAGCAACCACTTTCAGATGACGGCACCATCTTAGGCCTCAAAATAGGATATTCTTTTGAGAATCGAAGTTTAAAATTTTGCTTTAACGTAGGTAAGTTTTAAATATTTGGTAGAAAAATTTTGACAAATTGTTGATATTCAGAGTCACTAGTTACCGGAATTGATTAGAAGGGTTCCAGTAAAAAAAAACGCTAATCCTCGTGGCTGATAGTTGAAGTCAAAATGTTTGGCTAACTTTCATAGTCTCTCCAAGAGCGACATACCCCGACCAACAGGAGAACGTATCGCGGAGATAGACGTTTATATACAAGAAGTAAATAGAAGTAAATTCGGATGCATCTAGAACCACCTTAAAACTGAAACCACCAACGAAAATCTCACCACATACACAATAATTATCCCAGCACGAAAAATGTAAAACTTCTTCAAACCGCAAAAATTCAAATGAAATTCCATTGTTTTTCAAAGACAGGTTATATCATTGTATATATTGTATTCAAAAACTCAAAAAAGTGCAACTCAAGAGAGGATTCGAATGTTTCCAAAATCTTTCAAAACTATTAATGTTCCACGTTTCCTACAAAAACAATCTAATGATAACGTCCTTGCTTCAGTTAGATTGGAAAATTTCAAAATGTTCCCAAAGTCCAAATGTCCCAAGTTCTCTACAACACCAATCGCACTAATACGTCCTTGCTTCAGTGAAGATTTGAGTATTTCAAAAATGTTCACAAAGTCCAAATGTCCCACCTTTTCATCCAAATCTATCACATAATTTCTTACAAAAAAATCTTATTTTGCTTATGACGTTCCAAGAACAGATCAAATCATTAAAAACCATATGCCATAGTGGTCAGAATAACTCAAAAAAGTTCAACATCAGTTATTCCGAAATGCCCACATGTCCAAAAGCCACAAGTTTTCGACGAAACCAACCGCACGGGAACACGTCCTGGCTTTAGTGAGGATTTGAAAATTGAAAAAGATCACGAAATTCCACACGTCTCAGGTTTTCAGCCAAACTGATCACACGATGTTGAACCCGAAATTTAATATTTCTCCCGGTTCTCCAAGGACGGATACCGGCTCTAATTCCTTAAAAATATTTTTCGAAACCAGACAAAAATACCGTTAGTTGATAACAGGCTGAAACTGAATAATCTTCAAACGTCCATGGTATTACAGAGGAGCTCAGAGGTATTTTATTATTGAAAAAAGATTGAACCGGGTCTAGTCTCATCAAAAATATGAAAAGGACATCACAATTGCTAGTTGTTGTCAAAAGAAAACCTCTTCTAAAGAATACAAAACATTGCAAAAAACCGCCTATATTACAGAACCCAGCTGTCAACGTGTTTATTTATCATCTACTTGTTCTTAGGTAAGCGAAGGTTTCTTCGTTGCAAACGTAACGTTTTCGAGGTTTTTGATTTTTGTATTTCTAAGTAATCAGTGCAATTCTCTTTTGAACATTTTGACTCTCCTGCCACTTTCTTATGTATCTTTTTCAGTCCTATGTTCATAAATTTTGGAATATTTATGAAAACAAATATGCCAAAAACTTATATTTTTAGATACTTATACTATATAATTATACTTATATTAATAGAATATTTAATTTCCGAATACGTAGTAATTTTACATACTATATATACAGAATAGTAGATACATAGTATAATCTGTCACATTTCCGATGAGACAGCCCTAAATTGAAAAATAAGAGGCAGACGCAACGCTGTCATTATTCTATGATTTGATTTTGATAGATGGTTGAACTGAAACGAAAACGCAAAGCAGAGAAGTAAAGTGCTAAATATTCCTATCTGTCAATATAATTTGCCAAAGTTTTAAATTAAATTATCGAAAAAACATTCATAAATTGAAAACCTAAAGGCCGTTTCATCAACAACGATGCAAACTTCAAAAACCTCACTTGTGACCTGGTATAGCCGTGAAGTTGTGGGTGGAAGACTTTCTAGATTGCAGGAATAGTACGCAAGATTTTACGGTAGTCTTCATCAGTAATTTTAGTTTGGACAATAGGTGAAGTCTTACGGATTGAGATCAACTGACTACGTGCTGGTTTTTTTAAGCTAGAAACTGACGTACAGTGAAGGGCATGTACCAGGGCGTATTGACATTTGCAAGTTAAAAGAACTGCCAACTTCCTTATACACCTATCGTCCACGATGAATGATTATGGAATTCATTAATTCTAGGCTGGGTTTCCAATGTGATAGGAGATGCGTGTCGAGGATCGCATAGTAGTAGTTGCATGTCGACAAATACATGGTGAATATTTACCACATATTTTCAAAACAGCAATAGTCAAAATATATATGCTAAGTGAAAAACAGTTCCAGGCTGGGTTCCCAGTGTGACAGAATGAAGAAATGATGCTAGTTTCAAAAACTCCTGATATGCGACTGTTTTGAAAAACAGTCACAATCCTTTCATCTTCACTAGTTGTTTGACAGCTCGCTGAACGAACTTATTTATTTGGTATGGTAGGTATGAGTGATTGGCGAACGTGTCTAAAAACAAGAAAAAAAACTTGCAGTGTAGTAATGCTGGTTCAAATTTCCTCCACCTCAGTGAGTCTGATTTCAATGTGAAGCTCGTACAGGGATGGTTTTCCTATTGAACTGCGAAATTTTGCCAGTGTTATTAAAAAAACCATGCAATGGGCAATTTTATTCTTTCTTAGTACAAATTTAAGAAATTATTAGTACACATTATTGAAATTCATCCTTAACTCTCATAAGGTGTTTTGCTTGCAACGGGTTGATTCTAAATTTAACTGATTCTAACCTGGTTTTGAACGTAAGACCGTAATCGAATGGAAGTGAAGGGTCAGAGTCCTGGTTAATGTGAGACTTGAGGAGTCTGAAAAGTCTCTGGAGACAGTTTTGAACTGAGCACGATTGATCGTGGTGATCACGTTTGATGTAAGCTGATATAGCCGCTGTCAGCGTTACTTGCTTTGGCTATCACTTGTCCTTTCCTGTCACTTGTTCCTAGTTCGAATTAAGTTGTGCGGGGAAGCATTCCCGAAATTCAATAAAATGGTGGGTTTTGTGGGTCAAACTTTCCAGTAGGAAATTTTAATACCGTCCCTAATTTAACGTTATGATTTTCACTTAACAATGGCTCAAGTAGAGCCTTAGGATGCTATAAGGAACTTAGTTCCTACGAACGGTGACAAATGATATATCTATACCTAATTTATGAAATTTTTCAATTCTTTCTTGAAGGCTTAAATCAGATTGTTTAATACTGATTACCATTCACCAATTTTTTACAAGGACTTACGTCTTGAGCCACACACAATATGACAGTTGGTCAACATTTTTCACAACATTTGTAAGTAATTCTCAGGACCTGCTTATGAAATTTTCTACTGTTGTTGCTTCAGTAGCCCCTTGACGAATAAATGAAGCTTTTACGTATGCAATGAACTGAGACGCGAAATTACGACCCATTGTGATTGAAAGTGTCCGAATTTTAAAATTTAAATCGTTGCAAACGCAACGTTCTAGAATTTCTTCACTTTTGAAATGTTTTTTTTTTTTTTTGGAAAGTTTGACATGGAATACATGAAATTATTCGCATATTTAGTTGTTTTTCATTCAACTAGATTTTCAATTCAGTTTAATCATCTAATTTGGCAGGGTTGCGTTTGCAACGATGCAAACTTCAGGTACCTTTTGATTGAATATTTCCAGTTTGACAGATTAATCAAAACAGCTGATTATTTTCAGGAGAATGAGCGACGGGTGGTCCATCTATCGTTAAAAGATTGCGATTAGATTTTTTTAACGTTCGCAATTTTTGAAAACTCCTACATAACATTCCGTCCTATTTGGTATGTGATATCAAGGGACCAATATTCCTTTTTATTTAAAATCAGTACACATGGATAAAGTTTTGTATACAGCTATCATCTCCAAAAATAAATGTTATTTTGTTAATTTATTTCTTAATTTACTTTTGTTCATTTATTTTTTTTTATTTTTAATTATTTATTCGTTTATTTTGTTCATAAATTATTGTATATTAGTGTAATATGTATAAATTATTATATAGATAGAAAAGTTCATAAAGGAAAAGCGGTTACGGTTAGGTTAGGCTTTAAAATTGAGTCTTGAGAGTCTTTTCGCTGGAAAATTGAAGATCAAGCTGGGATTATGGTCCACACTCACATTTTGATTATCTCTGCCGCACGACATGATAAGAGCGATCAAAAGTTCGTCAGAAATTTAGTTTATTTAAATTTAACGAAAAACTGACACCTAAACGAATAAGGACATGAACAATTCTTGTAAAACTATTCCCACATGTGCAAAATTATTCCAATTGAATCCTATGACAATGGCTTGCGTAGAACATATGTGTCCTGCGTGTGGGAAATAATTCGCATATATGGTCTGAACCGAAAAACATGAATACAATAAAGTAATAAATGCATAAATAACGATAAAAATTGTAAGCACAAAAGTTATTCCTATTCTCAGATTAAATTTGAAGCTTGCATGAAGAAAAACGAGAGGGAAACCGAGAAAATAGAATAGAGTTATTACTCATCGGTCGGTCAACCAACCATTAACAACAGAAAGCAAAGGTAAAAGTTTAAAATAAAGAGTTCAACGATACATTTATGCAATCCATTCCGCTATAATTTCATATATGTTCCACATGTACACACCGTAAACAGACAACTTAGAATAAATTGCATAGGCAGAGGAAAATGAAACGGAAAATTGAAAATTAGGAGCAACGAATATGTGCGGTTAGTGTGTGAACAGAATAATTCATGAATGAAAAGAGTTCCTAAGGTTTCGATAGAACTACAATATGTTAACTTGCATGTTTTTTTGGAGGGGAAAGCCAACAACGTTTTTGATCGCGTTCTCAATTCTGTCTAACGAATTTTCTTTATCGTTTTCCATAGCGTCGCATTACTTATCTACACCGCAATAATTAATTAGCCGACTGAAAAATTGATTATTCGTCTGTGTATTCTACCTTGGTTAATTTATAATTGATTGATAAGAGTGTAAATGTTCAAAGTCCTTTCTCAATAACTTAATTCGGTTGTTTCCTCTTCGCTGAACTATCTCACACATGCATGCGTCTAAGCTTTAATTTGTTTTAATATTCTGTGAAAGTAAATATGTAGAACGAGCAACCACGAAAGATTTACCATAGCGAAATCAGCTGAGCTTTGATCTGCTGTTTCATTTATTTTAATAATGGTCGACGCAGTCTATCAATAGAAAACAATTCGTTTAACTTTATCAACTATTGACTACTATTTGTTGTAAATAATGAACACATGACGAAATTGATAAGTGCTAAATTATAGTGGCATATGAGTCACAAAATTGAAACAAAAGCAATTCAGGATGGAGGGAAAAATAGTTGCAACAATTCCCTCAAGTTGAAAATAAAATTACCTCGACAAAGTATTATTTGTTTTAAAAAAAATATTTATATTGTAAGGGAAAGATCGGCAAACGATCATTTTCGCCTACTCAAGTTCCCAGCGGGAGTGCTTTGAAATGTTCGGAAATTCAAGAAAAAAAGGCTGCAAGACTCACTCCCAGATCAAAGCTGAAGTGCTCAACAGACCAAACTCCAAGGAACCCATTTTGCAAGAAAACTTCCAACAAATAAATCATAACGCAAAGTCTGTCTTTAAAGAGAATTTCACCCTTTGGCCAGTTACCTTACACATTTCTCTCACTCTCTGCCTCTCACATGTCGCTCTCTCTCTCCCATGTCCCTTTTCCCCCACTATTATTAAGTTCTGGATGTAAATTTGATTATTTTTTGTTTAGTTAAAGAGAAAGTTAATTTTTGTAACTGACTTCAAATTTAACAATGGGTGTTACCACTGCGAGCTCTAATAACTTTTTAGTATTAAAAAAAGGATGGTCTGCTCCATCCATGACCATCCATGACGTCCTAAACATCCACTTGAGGAATATTGTGCCACTTCTCTATCACAGCAACGTGCATTTGAATCCATGAGTCTAAAATTTGCACCAATAAATAAAACAAATGGTACGAAATTGTCTTGTACAAATTTTTCCACGAACCTCTCAGTATTCACACTACCCCTATCTAAGACGAAAAGATCGGTACGGATCTCATTAGAGATACCTCCCGAAATCGTTATTGATCCTCCTTGATCAATAATGATCTGTATATCATAGGTATGCAAAGGCCAAACCTTTGATTTTCGCGTCTGTAGATACAAGACGTCAATCTGAACCACTTAAGGCTTATCTGCTCTTATCTGAAAACCGTGCGTTCTTCAACTGCTCCATTGTCCAATTAAATTATTCTCGCGCAAAATCAAGTCTAATTCTAAAGTGCTGTAGAACAAGTTGCGTGTCCAGAGCTGTTTGAAAACTCCTTAAATAATTTTCTGTCATCCTTCTTCTAATCGTACGTTCATGTTCACCACCATTTCTAACCTCAAAGAGACGTGTACGAACTTTAGTAGCAGGGCAACATCGATTTCTCAACATATTGCTGACGATAAAGTGGTTTTCTCGGGTGCAATCGATGCGGTTTCTCCCTTTGCCTGTTTAGTCCCTCCACCTATAAGGCAGTGTTTTGATACCGTCAAATGACATCCCGTGTCGTGGTTCAAAGTTCACCGAACATTCGAGCGATTCCACGGTGGGTACAATCGCCATCAGCTAAATGCGACAACCAATGTCGTTCCGATCGCATCTAGGGGCATTTCAATGTTTTCAAAAACTATGAATCATCTTAAAAACTAAGCTTTCTAAGCACTAAATTAAAAGAGAACAAAAATTTAATCTCAGTAACGTCACAATAATAATGTCAAACAACGACTAAATCTAACAAAAGTTACAGCGACAAATTTCAGGGCCAACTCGAGAGTCTAACTGTTTATTTTTCTTTGTAAGTATGCTCTTAATACAAAAAAAAGCCTGGGATGAACTGTACTTAATGCAAACAAACAGAGTGAGCAAAAGTATGCCCTGGCGGTTAATTGTGCCTGTGAGCGTATATAAAAATTTGACCCGTAAAAGTTAAAACATATGATGAGGCTGTTCTAGGTGAGAGAAGACGCTGTAAGTAGTTCCAAAAGATTACTCCAAAAAAACAAGATAGTTCCAAGAACTGTGTTCTCATCGTTAGAAATGTGAGAAGAGAAACAACGTCAATCAAAAAATCAGTCACAAGCATTGAAAGATGAGCCGGCGCATTATCATGCAACAATCGCTAACTTCCACATTAACATTTTGGCTGAACACGACGATTCCGCGAAAGCAAACGCTTTATAAAGCCAAGATAAAACACAGCATAACAGTTTGACATTGTGGAATAAACTCTTTATGGGCAATCCCCTTGGAAAACAAATCAATATTGATTTGACTTTTGACTTCTCCAAACGCGATTTTTCTGGGTATGGGGTCATCCAGATGTTGCCATTCGGCATTTTGTCGCTTGGTTTCGAAATCATATTCATAACACCACGTGCTGTCACCTGTTACAATGGATTTTCGGTATTTTGGGTCCTCTTTTGACAATCTCCATGGAAATCAAATCAACGTTGATTTGACTTTTGACTTCTCCAAATGCGATTTTTCGAGTTTCATGCGAATGCTGCCATTCGGCATTTTTTCGCTTGTTTCGAGATAATAATGATAACACCACGTGCTGTCACCCGTTACAATGAATTTTCGGTATTTTGGGTCCTTTCTAGACAATCTCCTTGGAAAATAAATCAACATTGTTTTGACTTTTGATTTTTCCAAACGCGATTTGTCGGGTTTGGGGTCATCCGGATGCTGCCATTCGGCATTTTGTTGCTTGGTTTCGGGATCATATTGATAACATCACGTGTCGTAACTCGTTACAACGGATTTTCGGTAGTTTGGGTACTTTTAGTCTTGCAATGACGAATGCGAATTAATTTTTGGTCATCGACCAGCTTGTGAGGAACGAATCGTGCACAAATCTTTCTGACCCCGAGTGCTCCATCAAAATGCGATGAATCGACTCCCGGGACATATTATGCTCCATTTTCATGTAACGCGATAAGGATTTTTCCAATAAATTCACGCACAAATACAAAATTCATTTCCTTCACAAGTGATCTTGGACGGCCAAAACGTTCGTCGTCATCCAGCACATCCCGGCCTTCTTTAAAACGTTTAGACCACTCGAAGATAGAGGTACGGGATAAACAATCACTACCATAAGCAATTTGCATCATTTGATGCCTCTGGGCCGCCGTTTTATCGAGTTTAAAACAGAATTTAATATTCGCTCTTTGTTCAAAGTTCATTTTTCGACCTATGATACAACAGTACTGTCACTTAGAGCGCAAAAACTTAGGTTTAATTAATCCAAATGTCATGAAGTTTTGACACAATGTCCAGGATGGATGTTAGAAAGGCCGAAAAGCTCTTAAAGATGCCACCACCAGTTTTCTTCACTAGTCCGGGAACTTTTGAGACAGAGCTTGTATTGATAGTGTCTTTCAAAGGTCCTGCTTGAGAACTTTTAAACCAATAAATTTTAAATTAGCTCCATGATTATTCCAATCGTCAAAAAATTTAACATCGATTAGGTCGCTTTTGGTTCTATCCGAATATTGTTAGTATAAGGATTAAACAAAAATAAAAGGAACATTTCGTTATTCCAGCGGTACCAGGTCATTCAGTTTTCATTGATCACACACTGCGGGACAGCAATATCCGCAATGAGTAGATATAAAGGACAGCTATGGATAGGTCAGACAGTGTTGGTCGAACGATATAAGAGATTCAGGAAGTCAGTGATTTGATGAGAGTTTTGGTTACATTTTCCCATAGGAAAATAGTGAATATGTGACACAATACGATATCTACTATCTACTCCAAACATACTTTAACCTTTTTGGAAATTCGATCATTAATCTCAAATGTCAACCGAGTTTCCCGCCTCGATTGCAATACCGAAAAGGCCACGCGATAATTTGAACCAAGTAATGGAAACTATTCCAAAACGTGAATCAGATCAAGTCACAACTCGGACTCTCCAATCACGTTCAAAGGAGCGGTCGTCATCTGTATTATTTTTGAGTAATCGCGTCTCCTCATTAGAGGGATCTCTGATGAAAAATGAAGCGAAACACAGAACCCAAGAGCTACCAACAACCAGCAGACCCATTGGAAACACCAAAAGAACTTTAGGGACCCCATCGGTTGACCCCAAAATGAACATGATCAACACTCCATGTACCGGACAACAAGATGCACTACTTTACGTTCCAACATGCAACCAACATTGAAATGCATTCAATGCAACATAGACCACGAACGTCTTCTAAATCTAATGCTCTTCGTCTTGAGGTGGTTTCACTGTTTTCCCAAGTCACGACTTTTCAAGGCATATACAAGTACAAATGTATGCTTGGACTAAATACGAAATTTAGCCTCATTTAAAGCTGCTGCGAGTTTGGTGCATCTAGTGCCGAGCTGCACACCAAGTTCCCAATAGATACTTTTCGAATTGAAATCTGACTGGTTTTCGGTTTAGAGTGCATTTCAAACTGCTGCCCTCGGGTACAATCTACGGAAAACACGAGAGTGTAGCAACACATTTTTCAATATCTTCCAAACCATTTTCATTTGTTTTCGATATTATGCAAAAAATGTTGGTCATACCACAGAAACGGAGCTGGAACCTATAACCTGAGCTAGGAAGGCGCTGAGCTCAGCTGTGTTACGTTGTCGTTTAATAGCTGGTCGTGCAGCATCCACTCCAGGAACAAATTTGATTAAAATCTCCTGCAGCATGCAATAGTAAATAACAATGATTGTGTGAAAGTATCTCTTTGCTAGACAAGAGGACCTGAAAAACAAACAAAAAAGACCCGAACCACATTTTCAACCAAAGCACCAGCGCCGGGACCCAAAAGTTTAGTTTCAAACCAATTCGATTAGTATCGTATCTTAAATGAGGATCTAACAAATTGGATGATCTTATCGCGTAAACCAATTGACGTCCATTGTCTCAGCAAGATGGGAAAGCTCCACCAACAATCCTTTTCATTCCCCGCGCTGTTAACGTGCGTGTTAATAATATTTTGCGTTGCCATCGTCATTGTATCTAAATGGTGGTACTTGCCCCCAGGTTTATCTATTTTTCGCATCTCTTAGCGCTAGAATGGATATCTGACAGGTGAGAGAATGGAAAGTGGGCTTTTGTGTTGGATGAAGTTTGGTGTGTAATCGGAGATGACGATGCAGGAAATCAAAAACAACAACCGAAAAAAAGAATGGATATGATTAACTTGTTGCAAGTGGTGGATACGGGAAGAAACTTCAAGGTGGAAAACTTGAAAACGGAAAGAGGCTGCACTTGCAATTAGTCTTGAGAGTTATGACAACATTTGTTTGGGGCGTTTCACTGGGTCCAAAATCAAGAAGTTGAACAGATGACGAAGCATACGAAAATGTTTGGTTTGATGAGGTCTAGTATGATTTAATCTTAAAGATTAAGATTATGATAACCATGCCTATAAGTTGTTGCTTTTCTCGGTTGCTATTATTCGGTGCTGGCTTTTGAGCTTGTGCGTAGATTGATTGAGAGTCCATTAAACGGATTTACTTAATTTTAAATCAGATAAATAGGACTCATGCTGAAACATGTTAGGTATTCGCTTGTCTACTAATTTTTAAACAGACTCCACAAAGGTGACAGTTTTATCTCAGGTCAAGTGATGTGTCATTTCACTTTCTTTTGGATAAAACAAATAATTTTTTTCTCCTTCGGGGAATTTCTCAGTACATTCATTGAATTCATATAACATCCGGTATGTGAAGGAAATGAAAAGTTTGCCTCGTGGTGACAGTCACAGAACGAGGGCCAGTCAAAAATCTGATGCGAAGTAGGTGTTGCACAAGCTAAATGACTTATTATCAGCACATACAACTGGTTTGAACTAAATTTACAATGAATTTTCGAGTTATCTGTTATTAAAAATCAGTCAGGAAGATTTCCACCAGCATGGAAAAACGAAATTCTTCTTCAAACTAGGAAAAACATATCGATAGTTCTTCACGAGAGAGAAAATTAGGCTTTAGTTAAAAACCAACTTTTCAAACAAGGAAAAAACTGTATTAAAGATGATCGAAAAAAGAGATAGAATAAGCGATACTAGACTTACAGTCGCATAAGTATGGCATTGTTTTTTTCCTCGAGCGTTTTCCTATAATTCAAGAAAAAAAAAATTATACAAAAATACAATACCGGTTGGTTATAATTTTGAATCAACTTAAAGTTAGAAATAAACTCGTTTATTTGTAAAAAGCCTTATTATTTACTATTATTTATTTCCGTTTTTGATCTTTTCAGTGCTGAATTTCTAACCAGTTTTTTGCCCAAATAACCCAAAACTATTTTTGGAATTTCGAAAAACAACTAAACATCTACTTTTATGAAATGATCAGTATTCAAAGCAGGATTTGAATGCAACAACGAATGTGTTCAATTTTTATTACAAAGTATTCCTTCTTTTTTGTAACAACTGACAGACGCATTAATTTTCTCATCAGTATTTTCTTCAATTATTTTTAATTTGGACTGCGGACATGTACAACTGATTCCTGTCACCGGAGTATCTCAACATCTAAGCGCATTTAGGCCGAGTCAAATTTTTTCGGTTCCGAAATATAGTTCCAAAGACGATGTTACCAAGAAAATCAACGCTGACACGCGATTGAGTTTCTCTCGCAGGACTTTCAATTAGTAAATTATTTACATTATTGACTTTTTGAATACTTCTTTGTTTGTATTGTATATAATATTAGTACAAACACCTTCGCACATTGAACATTCGCCTTTTGTTTGTTTTATTCATGACTTAATTTGAACGTATTCACCAAAAAATTTCTACTTATCTCCAAGATATTTTAATCCAAAAGACCAATCCTTAAACGTACAATCAAAATGTCTGTTATCAGAAACCAGAAATGATGTCAGAAGCGCGCCACAAGTGGCTCAATGCCAATTGCGACGATAAAAAACAACCTTAATATTATATTTAGCGTTTCGTATTATCAACACTCAATTCCAAAATATTCGAAATTGAATTACGAAAAAAAAACAACTCGGAATAAACAAACAAAATTTCTAAGTCGTCAAAATTTGAACGTTGACAGTCATCATTATATTTGGTTGCATGAACAAGCAAAAATTTTGCGCCATTAATTTGTGTACCGATCTCGTAGATAAAGATAAAACGTTTTTGAATACTTATTGATATTGATAGCTTTCATATCAAATTACATATCAGGCAATGGGTGCAAAAAAATCAATGTTGTCTGCAAAAAATAAAATGCGGATTGAAAAAACGAATTAAGAAAAGCCTTGAATATTTTTTACTTGCTTTGATTTTATTTTCACTTTAACTTTACTCTCCCGGATAAATTCGGAATTTGTTATCAGAGTTTTGAGCGTGTGTGGTTCTAAAAAGTTTGAAGTGTGTGTTAACTCGTGAAACTGTTTCTTGACTTTCCCCCTGAAACTTCGAATCTTTCATTGTCAAATTTTACCGCGGCTTGCAGGGGTTCATGGTTGTATTTAATTGATGGGTATCCTTAAATTTTTTTTAAGAATTGTGCATCAAATCGTTGAATATATGAGGAAAACTCCGCGTCCTATTTTTCAAATTTGGCAACTGTATGATTCAAATTTGGCAACTCGACGAGGGGATAATTGTGGCTGCAAGAAACTGCAATAGATCCTGAATAATTCGCCCAATATTTGGCTTGAACAATTTATGTACTGATTTCTCTTTATTGAAAAAGATGATGCATGAACTGGAATATTCGATTTCGAATTGATAAAACTGGACAAAATGGACATATTCTGTCAAACAAACAAAAATGTTAAATTTGTCAAAACAAAAATCCGGCAAGGTCGGTACGTATTTATTTTACTAAAACAAAAATTCATGTCACAAACTTTACTAAAAAAATGAATTGAATTACATTATTTTATCGATTTTATGCAAAGAAAGTTCTCACCATCGTCCCTCAATTTGAGTGTCCTCACTACCTCCACTTGGTAGGAATTAAACTGCAACCCCCATGATCACCCAAAATCAGTCCATTTTTCACATGTTGACGTCATAAAATTTCCCAGATATACTGGCTGAAGTGTGAAGTTTCTGAAATTGAACTCAGAAAATTCCCTTTATAATGAAGGAACGCGAAGTGGTAAACGCTGTTAGTAACTCATACATACATACATACACTGTTAGTAAATCGTTTTTCAAATTTTCAAGTTGCCGACTGAATCGAGATACGTTTTTCCGTGCGCTTGTCAATCACATTTAGTGTTCTGTCATCCTTTGTCCGCACCACAATTTTTTCTCTAGCCTCAAGCCTAATGGCAAAAAGGAATAAAACCTGCAAAGATTGCGGTAAACAAATCCAAAGAAATAAAGGTATTCCTTTGCCAAAGATTTTGGAATAGAAATTATAAAGATGTGGCTAAATTCCAAAACTATCAGGCTCATGGGGAAAACGGACTCTTGCGACAAATTGACGGGTGGGCGAAATTCCAAGAGAGCGGTCTGTACTGGATTGTGTTGCAAAATAGGTTGAGTAGTCTTAGGCAGGGGGATTATTGATGGTGAGATAAGAGGACACATGGTTACAGATGAGCGAACAGAATTTGTCAAAACCCAAAGACTTTTTCCTGGGTAGCCGGGTAGACGCGCCCTAATGTGCTCCGATATAAATAGGCTCTCCAAAAGCAATGTAAACCTTTAAAATGATCTCTTCATAATCATAAATTACACATTTTAAAACACAACGCTGTCAAATTTTCTCACCATTTTTTCTTTAACAGAATAACTGAAATGAAAATCTAGCAGAGACCAAAGACATGGGAAAGTGCGAATAAAATTGTCAGAAATTTTAGTTGAATCATCCAAAAAACATTGGAAATCTAAAACCATGGTGACAATTAACTTTGCGACGATACAAGCTTCAGGCCACTCTTTTTAGGTCATGTGTGTTAAACGTCTGCTCGTTCACTTATGACTTCAAATGCGTTCAACATCATGTAAACGCTGTAAGGTGAATTTTGGTGAAAATCAAATCCGGTCAATTTTTGTTTATGATATATGTCAAAATTCGTAAATTATGTATATTACATATAGATATTGCAAAATCTTCATATGTCAACCATAGCACCACAGTGTTCTTAACAGCTTGATATTTCAGCAAATTTCAATGAAACTTTGGGTCAAAAAAGTTTTGATCTCAGGATTTCAACTTGACCGCGTGAATGACGTGGACATTTCCAAACATTTCTTCGGTGCAACTAAGAAGACAATCCTAACTGGCTTGACCAAAATCAGCAAAGTCAAAACCTCGACTGGTGGATACCGTAAGATTCGACTGATGCTAAGAGGAATGTCGTCTCGAGACGTGTTTATCGCTTTTTAACAGCAACAAAATCAAGGTCCATTTTTGAATCAAGATTTCACGTGTGACCATTAGTCTTATGACATTTTTGACAACTGATTGGTCGAAAGAAACTGGTCGATCGCTTCTGATGTCTGTTGTAAGCAACTAGACGAAATAATGCCAGCACTTTCGGTTAAACAAGCAAAGTCGGTCAATCAATTCTCACCGCTCCTCTTGCATGACATCACTTAATCTTATCCCTTACAAATTATTGCGCCCAAATCACATCCTTGTCTTCATCTCTAGTACAAAAAGCGAAAATATTTCGATCAAATACTGAATTAAACAGGGTTCAACCAAAATATCACGAATTGACAATGAAAGAATGGCAACAATCATTGCAGCTACCAGGTATACCTGCTAATACCAGGAATATCAATCACTATGGAAATACCAGTCATGGTATTTCAATCACTATGGAAATACCAGTCATGGTATTTCCAAGAGGTTATCATCTTCGTGGAATGTGTCGAAGAAAAACATGAAAAAGGATGCGGCAATTTTTATCGGTGGATTTTATTTCGTCAATGGATATTCTGCAAGCAGCTCAAAATCTGAACCAAAATTCCTGGATCTTGAATGACTACAGCAGTATTTTCATCTAATTTTCCCAATTCCTGCTGTGTCATTCGAGCTTTGATGACACAGCAAGAATTGTGAACGCCCCATTTATGTGGTGAGTTAAGTTATCTGGCCTAGACCATTTTGTTGAACTGGTTTTTGCAATCCAGTTGATCATTTTGACCCGACTCAAATATTTCATTATGTTCGGTTTCCTTTTATTTTCCTTTTTCCACTACTCAAAAAACATAACCTTAAAAGCATCGATTAATAGGCAGGCATATAGCTTACAACCTTTAAGATTTTCTACTATTTTAACCAAAGGTTAGTTTCAATTTGTATTAATAAATTTATGTCAGTTATTACTGTCAATTTATAGTACACTATACTACAATCTGACAAAAATCACTGAAATATCTCCGTGGCCAATGTTAGGCTCTTCAGCAAAGAGAGAGCGTATACGACAATCTTCATTGAAATTTTCGAAAAAATTCATATTTATTCCAGTATGTATACAGGAGATAAACTTTATTCATGACGTCGGAACATCCAGAAAAGAAGCCTGGAAACTGTTCACATGCCAATGCATTTGATAAGGCATTGCGGCTGTAATCGCAATTTTTGTTTGGTTTTGGGCTTGCGCAACGTTCTTGCCTTTTTCATAGTAAAATTTTACAATAAGTAGCTTATAAAAAAATTCATTTTTACTGTTAGTTAACTAATTTTGATTTAAAATCGACTTTCAACCGTGATCTTTCAGTCGTCTTCTGGGACTCATTAGGTAGGTTTTGAATGATTTCACTTATTTTAGAAGCGATAGAACTCATAGGACATGATTACCAGAACACATTTGACTATATGAAAATTTTAGCTTGAAATGTCACCATCCAAACGTCAGGATGACATCGTCTGATTAGTATTGCCCGATGTATGGTACTAAATACCATCTGGTGATAAATATCTCTCAATACTTTACCCGCAAGTCAAAATCTGTGTCGGAAGTTTGCATCTTTCTTGGATATTTTTCATTTTTTCTTGGATATTTTTTGATATTTTAGATTACTTTGAAATTTTTTTGGATACTTGGACTGAAATGTTGATAAGTATTTTTTTTTTGCAATATTGTCTTATTTACAGTCAATGGGTTTTTGATTCTCTATAATAATTAAGAAAAATGAAAACGTAAAAAACGTCGAAACTGTTCGTTTGCAATAATGCACAGTGCAGACTCGTCAAATCAAAAATATTCCTTGGAAGGATAAAATGTTTAACTCTGATTAATTTGATTCGATATTAATTTCTATGTATTATACATATAATATCAGGGTTTTTATTTGATTTTTAGTTTTGATTTTTTGTCTGAAAATTCTACACGAAAACTAGACAATCAGAAAAAGGATCTGCTCATGTGAAACATAGTGCTACTGGTAAAGTTATATGCCGACGTTTCGATTTTCATAGTAGGGTGTGGTCAGGTTAGGGAAGCACAGCAGAGTATCTTCCACGAATTTTTCGATCGTTGAACGCCAGTATTTCGTTAAATATTCTTAACGTCGCATTTGATTCTGTTTGTGTAGTAAGGGTGGAGTTTGAGTGGTTTCGTGTAGTTGAAAATAGATCCAATGTTATCCTTCTTATGCCACATTTTTACAAATCTACTTGATATCACTTTTCACGATGGCTAACGATTTTTTCATATCGACATAACTCCATTTGAGACTTATTAAAATGTGCTGGGAGCATGTGTTTAGAAGAACTAAGACATATCCTTAATAAATTCAAAAAGTTGGAAGCAATTCTGAATATTATTTAAAAACTCAAAAGTTCATCAAATGGTGTTCTGCTAAGATGAAAACGTTAGCCCCGAAAACTCCATTTAAAAGTTTTGAGAGATATTACAAAACCCTTTTGAAGGGAACCCTTTTCAGCTCCTAATTTTTGGCCTGCCTTAATCTTATCAAGGTGGCAAAAAACCACGTTCAAATCAAAAGTTTTGCTCAGTAATTTACCAATTATATGTTGCTCATTATAATCAACAATGTACGTGCAATACAAACGATCTTAATTGAGCTCAGGAAAACTTCTGATTATGTATTTGCATATATTCGAATCCCAGCTGAACTCCGTTTGGCTGGCATTGGTGTGAGAATTTTCGAAATAAAAAAATACTATTTGCCAAAGAATCGAATTTCCCATTATGTTACTAATTAATTTGCCGCTGTTATAGACGTGGACACAAAAAAATAGCAACACACCTTTGTAGTTTATGGTTTGCTTGCGAGAGTTCAAAGTCCTGCATGTAATGTTCAGTGAAAGCCTGCATGGTTTTTTCTTCTTCCTTACAATATAGTTACGCCCTTGCTGTTAGTATAGAATACATCAATCAATCAAATCAAATGAACGATTCTGAGAAAAATTCTGATGCCAAAATAGTTTATTGATAGTAGTTACCTCTGGATTCTCGTTTTTCTTTGTTGTTTTTTTTTTTCACGCATTTGTAAAATACACATGTGGGAAAATGAATTTCTTACTAATCATGCAAGCAAAGTGATTAGATTGAAATTTTTCGGGATCATGATCTAATCAAGTATTTTCAAAGATGAAATGAAAGAGCGAGTTCTGCAGTGAAATTCGCAACTCATTTTTTTTTATAAATCGCAGATATACAATCACGCAAAACACTCGGACTATCCATTTTTAAAAATATCCTTATCCAATGTCTACACCGCGAGATTCATTGATTTAAGTTGCTTATATTAATTGTTTTATAATAGTTCGAATAAACCTTGAAATAAAAGTACAAATTAGGATTATAATGACAATAGTTCAATAAATCAGAAGGATCATTTGATAAGTAATAACATCTACATTATCCTTTCCGAAGTACTTAATTCAGGATGTCATTTCAAGACATTAACACAAGTGTCTAAAGACTACTGGTTAGATTTCGTCAACCAAAACGAAAAAAGAATGCCGACAATCTTCAGACCAACAGACATTTGCAGTCTAGAATTACGAGGCAGGTCAGAGGTTTGACAGGAAGGGTCGAAAATATCGTTCATCTAGCAGTTCTACAATTCAGTACTGGTAGCGTGAGTTGATTTTCTATTTGTTAGGAATACTTCATTTCCTTTTATCAAAATGTTCAAAAGTGTAAGGCAATGAATCCTTGGAAACAGATACAAAAACAATATTTTTCCGATTTTTTTATATCCAATAAAATTACCTTTTAGATCAATACACTGTTCTAGGCACCTCGCCAATCATTTCAAAATAGCCTACGGTTTCTGCTGAAACCTCTTTTTTCGTTATAAATCGCGTCTAGGAAACCAAGTTGTTTTTTTAGATTTGGAAATAAAAAAAGGCCCCTTGGGGGCAAATCTAGCGACTGCGATGAATGCCCTACAAATTCGAACTCCAGTTCCACAATATTATCCAATGAAACGGGGCATGTGCTGACTCCACCATTGTCTTGATGGGGCAAAAGGATTTTTTTGTTGAATTGAGGCCGTTTTGCTTTATTTTTGTGTTTTTCATCTTTTCGTCGCTAAAATAGTGCAGAATAGTCCTAAAAATTGTATTTTCTGTATGCAAATAAAGAATTTATATTCAGTTGCAAGAAATCGAGAATGAAATAATACGCCTATGTTTTAATTCCTCTTCATTTCTTCTTGAACATTATTGTAAAAGCTGTTTGACACACTCTGTTGTACTTTCACATACAGTTGTTTGCAAACCTTCTCCATTTTCACGCCTTTTTAAAATTTCAATTTTCCAGTCAAAATCAGGCACTTCGAAAATTTTTACTTATCGGAAATCGGTCACCCTGGGGTCACCAGTTTCACACTTTTCATCCTACCACCATAATAGACTGTTCATGTCCGCTTAAGTAGGACAAAGTTATTAAATGAATGCATTGTCTATTCTAAAGCTTTCCTGCCAGTCCACTTAGTACAGAGATGACATTTCCTTGAAATGTCATGTAAAACGATGAAATCGAAAGAAAGCTAGTTACCCAACCTTAAAAAAATTGGAAAACACTATTAATGATATTGCGCGGATACTGAAGAGGTGTCGATTAGCGATCACAAATGATTTGAAGGATCCCGTTAAATATAACGAGAAGCACGCAGCAGGTCGACCGGTAGCAGTAACCACACGGGACAACCTGCCACTCTACGGGCGCTACAAATTTAATGGCAACTGCACTGGACATTAGCGCACACGCGAGTATACAAACCAATTTACGAAATATTCAAAATATTTTGTAACAGGCTGAACATTTACAGTGGAAGAATTTAAAATGAAAGCTACCGCTCACCCAGGCATATAAGGATTCTCGATTACAATTTGCACTAGAGCACGTTTACTGGGCGAACAAATAGTAGAGGGTCCGTTTTCTTAACGAGCAACGGTTCAATTTTGAAGGCCCTGATGTTTTACGGTATTATTTCCACAACTTGCGACTGGAAGCAGCTCTAATTTTACGCAAACGACAAATGGACGGCGTTGGAGTCATGATATGGGTGGATTTCGTTTTCGTGGAAAATTGAATGGTTAGTAGTAATAACAGTACACGAATCCACGTGCGGTTATCGCGTCACGCTGCAGAAATATCTGGTGGAAATTACATTTTTCAACAAGTTCATTGGTGGAAATTACATTTTCCAACGCGCCAGTTCACAATGCTGGATTAGCGCCTTCATTTTACGCTCATGGAAAACAATTTACAACAGGAGGCGAGCTGAAATTTGCCATCGCGGGGAAAATGGGCGTGAATCGATCAAAATTATATAAGTAATTTATGTTCTTCTTTGCAAAACAGAATGTGCCGAGGTGCTGAGGAACAAAGGCGGGTCTACTAAATTTTAAGCCACATGTATAGGTTGCTAGAAACATATATTGTGAAAATATCTTATGACATTCTCTAGTTTTGTTGCGTTAATTAGTATCAAATTATGCCTCTTTTCAATTTTCTTGAGTTTTAATTTGTGTTCAGATTCTTATTCTATTCCATACAAGCCCTATGGTGTATAAAATATCCAATGTATTAAAGAACATAAGTCATTGTTGTATACACAGATTTTTGATGTTTATTCTCATGTGCTTTGGGTTTATCGCGGACTGTATATACCGGCATTCAATAATAATATAAACAATAAAGAGTATAATAAAAATATCAATAATAAGAGTTTTAAGCGATCCCAAGGACAATTTTCAGTGAGTTGACAACTTGGAAAAATGGCTGTGGCATTTCGAAAATAACGAGCATGTTGTTTCAATGAAGACAGTATTTTTTTGGATTTTCTCATCTGCAACGTGCAGACGTGCTTTGAAGAGTTACGTGGTTAAATTTTAGAGACACTCTCAAAATTATGCAAACAAATGCTGATCGGTTATGTGAACAAGGAAAATTTCGAATACGCTTTTCTCCCTTTAGAAGGAGCGGAAACTCGGCAACAGAGTACTTCAGGGGCTTTTTACGTTCCGATTTTCAACAAAAACTTTTGATAATTTTTTTTTTCAAAGGGAAGAGAAGAATTGTTTTGTAATTTCGGGTATACATTTTTCGAAGTTTTTTTTTTTTTGATTTCAAGAAATTTCTAAAAATTCGCCTAAATTCGTGGCGGACGTAATTTCTCGAGTCTGAAGAAAGACATGACAATTAATCCGTGTTTGAGTGGCTATCACGTGAATTTTCCTGCCGAAAAAAGGACACAGACTTACCGACCACCAAGAAAAGTGTATCTCCTAAATATCTCCATATGGAACCGACTTAATTTATAATAATAAAGAATGGAAAAAAAGGCATGAGAAAATGGCGGAATTTCATCGGACGGCAAAGAATATGTTAGGTAACCTCCCAAAAACCTTTTGATTCACAAAATATAAAAAGACCGTTAAGGATGGCTGAGGTAACAATTTTGGGCAGCATTTGGTTTGGTGTAGACTCAATTCACTTGATTGACCGGACTATGATCAAAGAAAGGTATTTGGACAAATTAAAGGACAAAATGCTACCATTCGCAGAGGAAGACATGCCGCTTCGGTGGACATTTCAACATGATAATGATCAGACGCACTGCAAAGATAGTGAAGAATTGGCGAAAAAATAATTTCGATACGTTCACCGGACTGTAATCCTGATGAGAACTTGTGGAAATAAGTCAAGGAACCATATCCTTGACTGTTTGCATATTATGTTAGTAAGTTCAGACATAAGTTCGAATTGTAGAATGCAGTAAAAAGAGAGTGGACATAATTCCAAAAGAAAGCTGTGAACGTTTTGTGGATTCTATGCCGGATCCTTGTAAACAAATTTTTACAAATAAAGGTCACACAATAAATTACGAAGTTGGTATTATAAGAAAATAAAGCTGAAAACCTCTCTTGCAAAGAATCAAATATCTCATACTGTATTAATTTTTATGTCCACTCTATAATTACGATAATGAACCCAAATCGGAATATATTAAACACACTTAACATGTAAGACCCTTATTTTGTTACTTATATGTCGTATATATTGGGTTTTTGGGAAAGTAATTCTTCTTTAGCACCCAAAATTCCACTTGGGTACAACTGCTTTATTCTTGTGGTCCATCTGCCGTCCGTTATTCTCGACAAGTAACCGGCCTATCGCCATTTCAAAGATTTTGCTTTATGTACCAATTCTGTTAGTTGAGTCCTTTGGCTTATCCACGATAGTTTTTTGCGATACTTTCATGTAATGCGCAGCAAGCATCTCTCCATGGCTCTTCAGGCAACCTGCAGTTTCCTCGTTATCCCTGTTGTTAGCGCCAATTTTTCACTACCGTACAGCAGGACTGGTAGGATACATTGGTCGAAGGTTTTATTTTCCAAGTAAATCTTCATTTTAGACTTGAATATAATCGATTTCTTTCCGAAAGCACTCCATGCCATCTTGATTCGTCGATTGATTTGTGGTAGTACTGGAGTTCGTGCTGTTAGAGGAGTTAGAGGAGCTGAAAATGATGAAGTACGCTGGGAATTTGAAGAGTGTGTTCTAGCCGCGTTTTGCCTTAGGCCTAGTTTGAAGTTTTTTAAATTGCTCTATAACCGTTTGCATCGTGTTTTTGATTGTATCTAGATTCAAAATCAGTAAAAAAAATTCAACTCCTTGAACATTCGTAACCTTAAAGCCCCCTAAAAAGTTTCCTTTTATAAAATTTCCTGAAAAATAATACTCAGATTATGACGGCAGGGCGAAAATTGTTGAATTTGTTGTTATACTGGGTGATTTGTTTTCGAAAAATGCAAATTTACAAACTCAATTTTCCACCTTTAACAATAGACATTGCATTCAACTTGTTCGTGAAAAGCTACAACGTATTAATATACGACGAAGTATTGCTCGACTTTTCGCAACGTAAGATTTTTCGAATACAATTTTCTGCCAATACGATTGGACTTTCGGTGAAAGCTGCAGGATACGATCCAAAGGGCGGGAAAGTTGCAGGCTTAGTCCCGTGTAAGTCCCAAGATCCTTGAATGCAGGGGAATCACCTGAGACCACGTAGTCTAAATGCTTGGTGGTTGATGGTTTGCAATCTACAGAATTTTTTTACAACTTCTCGTGGTTAAATAGATATTGATATTATTCTGTTTTCATCATGAACGCATAAAATAAGAAAAATGAGAGACGCAAGATTTATGTTCATAAAACGAAAAAAGTACATGGCCCATTTGTATTAAATAACTGAGATAATGATTACAAAATGAATGGTTTTGCGTAAATAAAAAAGAAGTCATTAGTGCTCATGATTTCCCTATTACAACATTTACATAACCAGGTACAACCATAACAAATCCTGTAAAATTAAGCCCATTAAGAGGACCCAACACAGCCTCATACTACAGATGATAAAAGCGCATGATAATCACTTACTTCTCTATTGCACTCACTGCCACTGATTGCTTTTCAAGTCCAATAAACAATTTTATTGAAAAATTGCTACCAATTTTCCGCAGCCATAACATTGCACCCTTCCTCACTCACCTGTCGCTAGTTTTTCACTTAGCGTTCAACTTATATAATACATTGTTTGATGTATCCATTTTATGCGCAATAAATAATCGTTCCAGCTCTCTATGCAACAACAATTCATCATTAATTTATTACTCTCCGGTTGAAATCAGCTACAGTAGCAATACTAGCATCATAAATCGGAACACAACTCAATGTCAACCGAAAAATTTCCACATTTTCATTGTTTTGATCCATTCATTTTGCATGGCTATCCGTCTATCTGTCTGCAGTGCAGATATGACATGGTAAAAGGGCAGACTCTGCAGAAGTTGATGATGAAATTGGTTCAGTTGATTGTCAGACGAACATAAAAAGGATTAAAATTTTTTCCTTAGTCCAACAAAACCACTTGCACGACAAATTATTAATAGTACTGTTCAAACTGTTCCCGCGCTCCATATATCAATTTAATAACAGTATACGCGCGGCCTTATTGAATTTAGACATGCGAAAAAATTCATGTCGTTAAGGTAATGATTTATAATGCGATTTGTGAATTTAATTTATATGTACAGCGACTGAGGCAATATTTATAAATATTTTTTTAATTAAAAGGGATTTTGACATCTGAAATTACGCGAAAATATAATACATGTTGGGAGACACATATGTTCACATCTAGTACAAAAAAATTTTTAAATTTTTTCGGATTATGGCATTTAGTCCATCTCAAAATCCCAAGAAATTTTTTTGCAAAAGCTAAAAAGTTACAAGATATACACATGATTTTCGTTCAAAATTTGTATTTGAGTGGGGAAATCCTCGTCCTTGAAAAAAGACCGTCCTTAAATTTTTCAGAAATATTTTGAGAAAATGAAACCAAAACGAATAATTCCTTTTATTGTTTTTTGAAACCGAAATCCTGCAATATTTAATCATTACATTCGAATTTGAATGTTCCTTCATGTGTCTTCCAATTCAATAAGATAACACCGCGAAGTCTTTTGAAGAGATGAGAGCAAATTGGCCCTTCCTACATGAATGTGACTTGTAAAACCCGCAATCTAAAATCAGTAACATGACTCCTAATCATGACTGTCCTTTTAGCAATCTCAGGAAAACGACTGACTTCGGAGTACCTATCGGATACTTCCAAGAAGACTTCTAAGTTTGGAACATTCCCATAACAACCAAAATAAATTTATGACTATAAAGAGATGCTGAAGTTTGCATGGTCTCAAACACATTCCTGTCAAATTTCTGCGCTGTTTCTTTTCAGTGGATTATTAAACTGAAATGGAAACCTAGAAGAGTGCATAATGTTCAAGTATGAAAAATAAGTTTCCCAATAATAAACGTTCAATTATATTAAAAATATACAAAAAAAAAAAATAAAAATATTTAAGATCGTTCAACGATGTAAACTACAGCCACCTCTATCAAGGCACGCTTCAAAATTTCTTGTAAATCTTGAATTAATTTGGAAATATTAATTTTGTCAATTAATTTACATTTGCAATAACTTTCAAATAAAAGATCGTCCAGTCGAAAAAAAAACTCAAAATAGCATTGAAAATGGGTTTTTTAACAGCTCCTTACAGATCAGGCATCTACCACCGTGTTCAAAAAGTTTCTGGCTTTTATTTGGGAAATTAAACATACAAGATTATAGATCAAAATCGATATTGTCCCCTTCAAACTACATACCATCAACTGCAACGCACTTATGTCAGCGCTTGATCCGATCCTCGAAACATTTTTAATATTTGGTTTACGGTATGACCACCAGAGCCATCTTCGATTTTTCCATGATCTCATCTCGGGTGCAGAAACGCGTTCCGCGGAGCGGTTTCTTGTGTCAACTGAATAGAAAAACATCACAAAGAGCCAAATCAGATGAACTCGGTGTTTATTGAATGGTATTCTATTCGTTTTTAGCCAAATTTTCACGGATAACGAATGCATTGTGCGACGTCCCGTTATCGTGGTACAAGATTCACGAGTTGTTAGCCTACAAATCCGGTTTTTTCGCAAATTGTTTCATATGTTTGCATAACGCCCAAATAATACTTCTTTGTGACAGTCTGACCTTGTGGTGGGAATTCATAATACACAACACCCTTGTAATCCATGATAAACTGTGCACATCGTCTTCTTTTTCGGAAACGATGTGGTTTGTCCTGTCACGGCTTCTTCGGTGCACGCCATTTACTCACTCAATGTCTGAATTGCGTGTCATACTCCACGTCTCGTCTCCGGTAACAATCCTTTTGATAATTGTTGCGTCGGATTTAGCCTTGAAAATCATGTCTTTTGCAAACTCAATGCGGTCCGTTTTTTGCATGAAAATCAGGTCTTTCGGCACTAGTTTTGCATCGACACGTCTGAGGCCCAAATCAACCAAAATGTCTTGAACGGATTGCAAAGCAATGTCCAACTGCTCTGTCATCCATTCTTTGATTTTGTTGAGGATTTCGTCGGTTTTCGATGTGTATGGCCCGCCACTTCGTTCATCATCGTTCACGGACTCATGGCCACTTCTAAAACGTTTGTGCCACTGATAAACGACTGTTTTAATCAGAGTATCGTTGATGAAACACTTTTCCAAGATGTGCAATGTAGTCGAACCATTGAAACCGTTTCTAACGCAAAATTTAATACAATCTATTGTTGCAAATTCAATTCCATATTTAAAATTGTACAAAATCGAAAACACACACAATCGCAGATATACGCAATACGGCGCCACTTCTACAAATGTCAAGCTATCACGCTGAAAATTTCATAGAATGTGAATGACGGATGTGGCAACCTGAAAAATCAGGCGAGTGAGAGTGCCACACAGTGGTGATCCCTGGAATTTTTTGATCAAGGTGGTAGGCTGTGGGTCTCAGTCATATCCATCATATAATTTCACTTCTAGTATCAATTGGTGCAGAAACTTTTGAGTGCTTAGGACAAAGTAGCAATCAATGAAGCATTAGCGAAAGAATTGAGAAAAACATTTCTTTGAGACTTCTATTAAAAATTGTTAAAAAAACATAGTGAAGAGAAACTGATAGTGAAATTAATCAAAATACAAAGACTAATGAAAATTTTACCATGGGTTAATAATACAAATGAAAACTACTGGTTTTACCAGTAGACATTCATCTTTATCGAAATTTATGGAAGTCTGTTGCCTGGAAGTTTTTGATATTTTTGTTCGAAATCGGACTCAAATGAAACAAAAAGTCTGAAACAAAAAAACAAACACAAAATTTGAAAAAAAAAAAGAATTACTAAAAAATTCGCGATCGAATCATCTAAAAAACATTATATGAAAATCGACACGCGTTTACTTACAATTCAAAGTTCATATAAAAGTTCAGAAAGAAAAGCGTATAATCGTTGAATATGTCCTTGAATGATAAAGAAAATTCAATGAAAATCGCACAGTTTGAACATTCCAGGGCGTACTGTTTGTAGACTCGAGTTCCATCATTTTTTGCGGTACGTAGGGGAAGGCTGTTTACGCCCTGATTATGGGACTCCCAGATGCTTGCAGCTTCTGGACTACTTGCTGAACACCTTTCCTGTCAACCTAATAACCTAGCCTGGAAACATTTGACGCATTACTGCGGGCTAGGCCTCGTGTTGCTACGCCTAGAAGCACCTTCAGATTGCAAGATCTCTTCTCCAGCAGAAAGGAAGTTTTAGAAAAGAGCTCACTACATCCTCGACGCCTCCCAAGGCTCCAGTTTGACTTTTTTAAAGGGTCAGACCTGCCCGAGCATGTTGTGCCACGCGTTCCATTTTTCAACTATTTACAGCATTTTTCCGAGCAAAGTTTCCGGACAGAGCTTTCTGATTTCGCTGAAAGGACCACCGCGCTTACTCTATCTTTTGCAAGAGAAAAACGTGTGACAGGTGTCATCCACGTCTCCTACATAAAACACTAAGTTAAGAGATCGTGACCTGTCAATCTTTTGCAGGTAAAATCGGAAACATCCACACCCGCTTAAAAGACGGGTAGAATTGTTTTCTATTGAGTATTTAACCAGAAATCAGTCTTACCATGCACTCGAATCAGCTGAGACCTCAGGGCAGGGATCAGGCGTGCTGTTCAACTCCTTTTTGTGTCTGACACACGACACAAAAGACACACTGGAAACTGAACTGGTATGGTCCAACGACATTCATGAGATTAGAATGAAAATTGTCAGGAAAAATGACCATCGATTGTAAATTTTCGAAAAGTGAAGATTTTTCATTTGCTTGAGTTTCACCCTAAAGTGTGCTATTATGAAATTTCCCTTAGATACAAAAATTAAAATAGTATGGGGAAAATTGTGGGATTTTTGTCCCGGAATTGCTGATTTTTCAAAAATTTCAAAGTTCGAATTCGGTTTTCTTGTCTTAGGTTTTGGGATACCGCGAAAATAAATGGGTTTTCCGAAAAAAAACTTTGTCGAAATTTGTATTGTAAACTTTTCTGTCAAATGATACCAAAATTATGATAGAAACGTGAAGAAGCACCTCCTTATCAATGTCAGTTTTGATTCCTTAATGATACCGTAAGTACGTACAGCGCGCACGCTTCAAATAAGGTCCTGAACTAATATTTAGATTGGTGATTTTTCCTGTTATTTTTATCCAAAATAAGTGTATTTCTCCCTAAGCTTTTGCCTGGAATCGTAATACAGATATAAATCCACTTGTGCGTTTTCCATCTCCGCCTGAGGGACTTTGCTCGAGAGTCTTGCGTGTAGCTCTGCATAGCATTACCTAAGCCTATCTCTAGGTTTTTAGAGGACTGTATATCGAGGATATCGCCTCCTTAATTACCAGTTTTAGTCGTTTCCTAGCTGGTTTGTTCTTATGTTTCATCACTCCGGTGTGAATTTTTGCAAAGTTGTCCACATTTTTCAATACGACTTCGGTTTATATTGCAAGGGTCATTTTATTTCTTTGGTCAAGCTATCATTTTATGTTGCTTTTATGCTAGCTGCTAAGGAAAGCTTTGACTTCACTTTAACTTTAAATTTAAAAGAAGTTACTATAGCCCGTTGTGACTTTTTCAGTAACGAATCAGCACAATTCGCTGTTTAAAATAAACAGAATTCTCCGGCAAAATACATGTTACTATTTATACCACTCAACCTTCTTTCCCAAGTGTTGTTCATCGTTATTATATGAATACTTATACCTCAAGCGAATTGGAACTCCTCGAAAAAGTCCAAATTTTAACATCAACGTCATAATATTGTCATCTGTCAACGCACACATCCTGACTCGAAAATGTTTGGACATTTAATAATTTTTTTTTTGTAGACATCAAAAAAAAACAACAGGACACACTTTTGTGAGTAGACATATTTCGTCGATATTGAAATATTAAAAAAAAAAACTAAAATTGAACAGAAATCTATGAATGCGTTCGTTGAGAAAGTGGATGAAAGAAAATCCTCTTTACGCATATTTGGAGTCAATGGATATTGCCAATGAGCAATGAGCTTTTGGATACTGCTACGACAGGACGTAATTTGCGTTCCTAACTAAACGTAAGCAGGAGGAAATCATGAAAATTTTAAGAACTCTTCTTAGCCTTTTTTAACTCAAAAAAAAATCTACTAAAAATTTAACTTTTAGGATAATTTGGTGATGAGCTAAATCCTATAATTATCATTTATGAAAGCGATACTTTGATCTCATATATTCGCTAACTAAATAATGGTGGAATAACCATAGGACGAGAATTTTAAGGAAGAAAAAAAAAATGGTAGACTGTGTGTATTTTCCCCTGTTTAGCACTTCTAAATTAGCTTTTATTTTTTTAAGTTTCCATTCCAAAATGCTTTGTTTTAATCGTGAAAAATACATATTTCGGGAGTAGGTTGCTCTCTTCTTCAGTGTCAATTATTTTCTTGATAGCACAATTGTCAAATTCAACATCCCTTACATAAGGACATTTCGTTTGTAACAGTTTTCGTTTTCCCTTGAATCAAATGTCTGTCATCTGTATTTGCCTAGAGTGGTTTCTGTTTTTAATTGCATGTCTAAGACCAACTTATAATCCACATTTGATATAGTTTCGCTTATTATTAAAGATTTGAGGAACAATTCCCTGAACAATGTTAAATGATACATTCGAATCCCGTTAATCTAACATATATCTTCACGGGTAAACATAGTCTTTATTTATAAAACGATTAAAATTTTCCGCTTCCCAAATAAATTTAATAAATTGGAAAAACATGAAAATCAGTAGAAAATGACAAGCTAAATCGCGTTCAGGCACAATAACTGTCAAAAACAGACTGGACATTCAAAATGGCCGGAATTGTCAACATAAGTGAGGGTCATGAGTACCAACATGACGCCACCAAAAAATCAAAAATCGAACATACGTACCCCGGAAAATTCAAAATTCGCGGTACTTTTTGAACAAACCTCGTATTTTCAGCAATGGTTAAATTAGTCGTCAGTATCGAGAAGTTTCGGTAGCGACACAGTTTTCGATCTATTGTGTTGCCCCGAAAGCAATTTCGTCTTTTCCCGTCAGAGGATTTAATTGTATTTCATTGCTCCTAACTTCACACCTAAGCCGCATAACCTTTATATGTTTCGAGAGCTGATATAGCGAAATTTGTGTGTGAAAAAGTTCAATTGACTATGCGCGGTAGTTTTTGGTTGGTGCCCTTTGAAATAAAGAGACCAATATGCAGAATATTGTCATATTTTACTCTATTACTATATAAAAGGTAAAAATGCTTTTCAAACCATTAAACAATTAACCGATGTGTATGGAGAAGATGTGTTGACAATACGCTAGCGCCGCAACTGGTTTACAAAATTTCGATCCAGCAATTTTGATGTCGAAGATGCATCAGGTTTTGGAAGGCCGGTTGAAGCTGATAAAAACACGATAAAGGCCATAATTGATGGAATTCGGCCAATAAAAACACGTAAGTTCGGTGAGAAGTTAGGTTATATCAAATTCAATTGTTTTTGACCTCTTGAAAGGCCTAGGTTTAACCTCGAATATATAACCTCGATAATATGGATGCCGCATGTTCTCACGAAGAAAAATTTGTGTCCTTGCGTTGACGCCTGTGATTCGCTTCTCAAATATCATGAAAACGATCCATTTTCGAAGCGCATTATTACAGGGGCGAAAAAAGGGTTCTATATAACAATGTCAAACGCAAGAGATCATGGAACAAAAAAGATGAACCGTCTCAAAGCATTTCCAAAGCCGATATCCATCAAAAAAGGTGATGCTGTTTGGTGGCATTTTAAAGGAATCGTTTTTATTTTTTGAACTTATACCGGATAACACTATAATTGATTTGGAAGTCGTCTGTCATCAGCAGGACAAACTGAATGATGCACTTCAACAGAAAAGGTGTAGCGTTCCACCAAAATAATGCGAAACTCCATACAAGTTCGGTCACTCGCCAAAAGCTTCTAGATTATTATTTGTTCCGGTCACTGCAAAAAAATTTTAGACGGTAAAACCTTCACATCAAATGACGAGGTCAAAAACCACCTCGATAAGTTTTTGGGCAGCAAAGACCAAACATTTTATGCGGGTGGAATCATGCTACTATCCGAAAGATGCCGAAAGGTATTGGACAAGAATAGCCTATATATAATTTAATAAAATGTTTGTTCACTATACAAAAATTGTCTTTCATTTTCACATTAAAAACGAAATTACTTTCAACCCAATAATAACTTATGATGCCTGTATCAAAATATACATAGTCCTTCCATAACTTGCTATCCACTAATAAGGAGGGTCTAGTTTACGTGATGGATGGAACTGCGTTTGCATTTTATGCACATATCTATAAAGTCAATATAATACTTGAATAACAATTAAAAAGGTATATAAAGGTACTCTTTTTGGTTTTAAACATTCCTTAAAACGCTTCGATCACTCATTTGTCGTTGGAAGCAGGATTTTGATTGGAATTTCTCACTGTCTACCAAAAACTTTTGGAAGTGTCTATATTTCAGTGAGACATACTGGCTGTATTCTCCTCAATAGATTGCGAAATACACTAATTCAGTGTAGGGAAATGTTGGGTTCAGCTTGAATGAGGTGAACTATCCTTCCACAGTCACTGCATAACTTCTGGCGTATGCGACGATGCTGAATCCTTTGCTAATATTCAATATATAGCATACAAAATATCACTCAAGAGCTTCACAACATGTTCAAGGATGTCGGTTTGGTAGTTTTTAGAAAACATTTCCATATCCAACTGGAGTAGTAGCTTACTTTTTTAAAATCCTGTAATTTTACTTACTGAATTTTTGCCTTATATTAATTTTTGTGAAGAGTAAAAGGAGGAATGTTGGGTTTCAAACCGATGTTTACTATTCTCACCGCAGTAACAAAACTTCTCCTCTGGTCTAACGAATGTTCTAAAGCTGTAAGCAGCTGTGATTCCTTGGTCAGTACTTCTACGGGAAGAGCCAAGTTCCAGGTCTTGTTTTAAGATTTGGGACATATTTTTCCCTACGAACATTACAATTTCGGCCTTTAGCATGCTTAGTGTAGATAATTCAGCTGCGGTCTTACCAGATTACATCAGACCAAGTCCAGTTATTTCCTGATCATATCGAACAACACTTTTTCAAAGCAATCATCATGGCAGGTCTTGATGTTCATAACCCCAATCTAGATAAGGTTAGCCTGGGAACCTGCTTCTTGGTGGGAATGAAAGTACTGCCTAGAACCCCGAGATCACTAAATCTACAATGACACCAACCGCCAGTCACTGAACTCTGAAGACGTACTGCTGGGAAGAGAGATCCCTACGACTCTGATGGGCTCGCCGATTCATTCTGACCCCTATACGAACTCGCTTTTGCCTTGCTCATCAGCATGAGCCTCCTCTCTCGCCAGTATTTCTAGCGCAGGTCGTATGCTTCCTTGAAAAAGTGGAAGCAATTCTGCCTGAATTCTGTCTGTGTTCACTAGCTTTTGCATGTTCAATGGTCAATCATTGTCCAGTTGGTTTGCATTGAAAAGCGGGCATTCAATCGGACCCTTTTTGTCAGACACTCAAAAAAACGAAACAAGATGTTAATGATCCTAAACGTTAGCAGTAACCCAGTTTGTCCTCTGCAAAAAACAAAACGAGATGCACAGAAGAACTGCCCTGAGCAAACTGCTGGCTATCCATGCGATTCCAAGCAACCGCGTGCCCCTATATCTCAAGCTCCATGTGCCCTTATTGATTTCATCAACATTTTCTTGCTTGTAGTGAAACTTGCTGTGATCTACGCTTGCCAAGGGTTTTTTATCACGAATATATTCGGAAATATAGCTCATCCTCCTTGTATATGAATATGTATATGTGTATATATGTGTAAGCTTTTTACCTTGTATATGTGGAAGCTTTGGCATTCTCATCAGTTTAAAGCATTTCCTGCTGATCACAAGTGCACAGCAGACTACATAGAAATTTCGCAGGTTGGTGTGGGGAAAACGTTGCTAGAGTTTATGACGCTTACTGCTGAGATTCCCCAATCATGCGTGATGGTTTCACTTTCCGTAAGTGACGTTCAATTGTTCGAACATTCAAGCCTATGGACGAAGAGCTGTTTCCCGCGCGTTGAGAAACATGTCAACCAACTTAGACGATGGTGTTCTGTTGGTCTCTGACTGTGTAGCCCACCATTATTAATTATAGGCATAAGGACTCTTCATTGAACGTGACGTTTGGAATGATTTCCAGGGAACCACTCCAGTGAGAGGTTTGCTTATTGGCAATTTTAACAGCAATTCTAATTCTTGTCACAATTTCGGGCACATATTTCCATCTAGCGTTGGGATAAGGTATACCCCATTCTACTACTTCGATTTTAAAGTCACTTCCAAGAAGAAATCAAGATGGTGCTCGGCAGTGCTCGGCAAGATGGTGCTTGCTGCGAGGTAGACACTGAAGAATTGTCATATCCAAACAGCGAAGACACACGTATCAATCCTGACTGGGCTTTGGGAAAACCGAATCGGAAGTAGGCATCAGGATGACAAGAAGATCATTCTATTCCGCCCTCAGATGGCAGCGGGTTCAGATTATACTTCCATAATATGAAGGTGGTCTTAGAATGGTAGTCTGGTATGCAGGTTGATCTGTTAAATCCCAACAAAGCTTGCCTTTTGCCTTAATTCCAAGAAAAACAGGCACATTCTGCTTCCTTAAATGTGGGTGAAATTGTCAGGCCAGGAAATCCACTATTTAGAAACCTGCAGTATACTGTATTCGTGTTTATTTTTTGTGCTTCGGGTCGAGGAATGTCAAACTTGCAACGTCTCTTTCAGTCTGATCCAGGACCAACCAGTATGGTATGTATGGAACCGGGACCAACTATCGTCGGATACCGCCTAGGGTATAGCCGGTTTCTGGTTCGATAAGATGCGATAAGATAAGGTTTTCTGGAGTGTTCACGATGGTGATCTTTTGCTGTTTAAAATTGACAAGATCAACCTCGCCTTGTTGACTTCGTATGCGTTTAACTCAGGAAGAGTTTACATAACAGTTTCTACTACCTTGGTGGGTTATGAAATGCACTTGGTGTCCCTTATTTCCAAAAAGGCCGCTGGTTGTCAAGTTAAGACTTCAGTATTATATTAAGGTTCCTATATTTAAATTTTTAATTAAATCGGCGTTTGTTGACCCTGCTTCGATTTCCATGAGGAAGTTATCTGTTTTGGTCGCCCGTGACAACTTTATACTGTTCCCGGTTTTACCGCATTCGTCCTTGTTTTCTTTAAATACGTCAAATTAAGGCCTCCACATCAGTTGGCGCTTGAGGTGGGGCATCGCTGACTATCGCTAACACTTCTGTCTGTTGTTTTCATCGTTGCTTATTGTTGTCCTGTGGTGTGATTAGGGCTTCGTATGTACAGCTTTCCTTTTTAAAATTTTTGCTGTAAGAATTAGGGTTAAGTTGTTTTGCTTTTTTTTCCTGATCCTCTGTTTTAATGTCGTTCATTTTTTGAGGCGGGTTGCGCAGTGGTATTGGTTTGCGAGTAGAGTATAACCGCCGTCATGGATTGGGAACTTTTCATTGCTGCTTCCATTGACCCACAACGAAAAATGGAGGTGGTAACTGATTTGATTCCTGAAGAAAAGCTTGTATTAGGTGTCGCAGCTGCGTCACTCTTCAGGGCACAATTCAAGTAGTCCTTGGTTCTACAGTTCCATTTTCCGTTCGCCTTTTTAAGTAAGCTTTGTTGGGATCCGGGAATAATAGTAACACTAATAATAATCAATCGATTAACATTTTTTCTCTGCGGTTTTTCAGGAAATGTGTTTTAGCAATTTTATTACAGGACTCGTTACTTTTCCCCGCATCGTGTCAAATGTCCTTCCGCTCAAAGTGAACTTGTTGTGTGCAAGCTCGTATATTTTAGTTGCTTTTTTGTCCTTCAAACGAAGATCCATCGTTGCCTGTCTCTTTCAGCTGTCCCAAGCTGTAACCTTGGGGTTTCGATCTCATTTCCTCGAGTTTTCCTTGGTTAATTTGCAAAATTTCTTTACAAAATCGTTTTGGTTAGCCAAACACCAAATAAGTTTAATCGGTTTCATTGGCACATACCTTTTTAAATACGGCCTGACCTTTGAATTTAAGCATTGATCCGTATACGCTAGTTCCACGTGTCCCAGGATAAGAGTTGGAGTTTTTGGTTTGGTTTATCTATTAGGTGTCTAATTTTATATAGCTTATTCTTGCAGTTTATAGGTATTTGATTATGACCGGTGCATTTTAAATATGATAAAATATAACAAAATATATAAATTGGCATAGTTTCACATTATAATGGATTGTTTAGATCCGGTGCTGCAGTTTGTCCAAGCTGGACGAGTATTGTAACTCATGTAAAAATTAATACATATAAATGCTAGAAGCACCTTTTATAGGCTCCCTATCTTTCTGTGCAGCATCAAGGAAGCTTTGATATATGATATTTTCAAAAAATTCCATCAATAATCACCAGATCGATTCCAGATGGTGTGTTCAAAATTAGCAAAACTGAGTTATTAGAAGAACTAACGCAGTTTTTGCTGAATATTCTGATAAGTTAGTCTCCAAGTCCCGCTTTTTGTACCCACGATTTGGCTCGGCAATCTTACGTTGCCTTCATGAGGAAAAACCACGACTGATTCGTCGCTGCAGTCAGGACGATCTACCAGTAACCGAGCTTCGATGAAAACAGTATTTTTGGCAATATTTATTTTCTAGAAAAATTAAGTTGGCAAATGAAATGCAAATTATCGACTGATATACTAAAAAAAACAAACGAAATCCCTTTCGTATATTTGCCATGAAAATCGATGAATTTTGTTACAAAAGTTACTAATGCTACTTTTTGTTCTCGCCGATGTTTGTTAGATTTACACATTAAATACTGTAAAAATCAATCATAAGACTATCCATGAATCTATTTCTTCTTAGCAATACAGCCTCGAGCTTTCGCTTTCTGCAAAAAGCGCCAACTGTCATCTATGAATCTAAATTACAACCTTATCTGATTGAATAGTAAAAATTAACTTCACCTGCCAACAATCTACTATTTTTAAAGTTTTGTTTTGACAAACGTAAACAAATGGATTGCTGACTGCGTGACATATCACAAGTTGCAAATCAAATCAACTGACCATTTACCGTGGGAAACTGATTGAAGTGCTTTGCTTGGCTTACGTTTACGGTACTTTAAGGGTTCATACGCGATTGGAAGCGCAGAGTGTACAGATAAGAAAGGGTTAAATAAAGTAGCATTGCCAATCGCAAAAAAGGAAAAAGGCACAGGGTACTTCGAATGCTATTGCGGCGATAAAAATTATTAATACAGTTGCCGAAGTTCTAACTTTTGATAATCTTTCACCAATTTTAACTATATAGCGTCGTAAATGTGTTTTTTAACCGAAAAACTTTCACCAATTTAACACTGTTTATCTTTATCTAAGAATTTATGCGTGATAATCAGTGTTTGCCGCTATACAAAAACGCAGAAAACGACAAACAAAATAAAACGAGAAAGCTCATTATTTGCTCATTATTCGAAATGAAATCCCACCTACGACAATAATAGTCAATTGTCCCTCGCGTAAAAACTAGAGTGACGATTTTACGCGCTCATTAGTGTCATAATATCCTCGAAAGATATATGCAGAAGCAGGTTAACCGCTTTCTGAGGCATTCATACAGCCATACGATGAAAATTCATCCATATCTTTATTATATCTATCATTCTCATTATCACAGTCATCAAAGCGTCTCAACGTTGTGTGTCTATTTTCATCAGAATTCATTATTACGATATTGTTTGTTTTCTATTACGGATTCTCACTCTCGAAGGAGGAAAACTCTCATCCAACATACGAGCATTGTTGATGTTATGATGAATATATTTGCACAAACAATGTCTTCAATTTCTTCGGCAACGCAGACCTTTGTCAAAGACCTCTGACCGACTTCTCAACAACGAATCCTCCTCAATTTCACATACTGGGTCGTCGCCATCTCCAGTATAATCACTCGCATGACCATTGTCTGCTCATGCCTCTAAAAGCATAAACTTTTCATTAAAAATCTGCGCTTTTGTTTAGTATCTTTCTTAGATCGTTGTATCTTCAACAATTGCTGCTCCTGTTGTTGTCCATGGACACCACTCATGTTAGATACACTCGCGATGATGCTTCAACACTCTTTTACACTTGATGAGGAAAACTGTTGGTGTCCAACTCTAAAACGGAAAATTAATCATAATAAAGTTTTATTGACTATCACCTCGTTCCTGTATGGGATTTCCATGTTGCGCGTATGTGGGATATGGCGGATTCGAGGAAGTTTATGTGTGATGCTTGTTCGGATGGGCAGTTAATTTGCAAAAGTAGTCAAAGAAAATGGATGGGATGTGCTGAGTGACATTGATGGTCGAGAGAAGAAAATGATTAGCCGATGCGGGGCAATGGTTATGACCTGGGCAACAATTGTTTATTATTGCTCGAAAACGGCCATTACTGCAAGCCTACAGATTTTAAATGGCCGCGAATCGCCAGTTAATCGTTGGTGTGGGAAAAGTAGGATAGCGATAAGTTGTTCTTTTCTAGGCTCAGGGAATATTAGACAAGTGATCAATTGTTTTTCTTTTTTCGTGATGTGCAGGTGGAATGGCATTAACCTAAATGAGGGAAAAACGAAACATTTGTCAGCTTAACTGCGGAACTAGACATGGTCTGAACAGCAGGAAGTGAGCAAACCAGATCTCGTCCCAGAATCATTCGAGTGTTGTAAATGTCTACTCACTGATTTTTGCATAATACACAACCACCTAATGAGATACTTGCTAAATTTAGATGAAAATTACTTTTGCCGTTCGGTATTGCTATAGTTATGAGCTCCATCAGCCAAGGCCCATTTAAAGATTGTAAATTTCACACGATAAGAATTCCCGTCTGGCTTTTACGAGCAGTCTTCTATAGTCTAACAATCCATCCTGCTTCATATTGTCTTGTATCTATTCTTTCCAGAAGAGCGATCTCACATGGTGATCACGAAAATCCGTTAGAAGTTAGGCAATGATCGATTATTGCCGGTAGGTAGTGGTTGGTAAAAGATAGACCCTAGGTAGCCGTCGAATATCTTTTTGAACACAACGAAATCATAAACCGAATCTGTTATGCTTTATTTCATCTGGTAGATTATCTTAACCGCAACAATACCGAAAGAGTTCGAAGCTGGCATGAAGATGATGATGGAATGATGAAGGTTTTACGATCGGTTGGTTGAGTGTTCAGTGGTAGAACAGACCGATCAGGTATCGCCATCATGAACGTATCAATCATGATCAGGTGGATTTGTATAGTCTTAATGCTATTATTCAACAATTCTGATAGTCTAAGGTATTGTTTCGGACCGAGGATTGATCGAGATCATTCAATCACGTTAGAATACTCCCGAAGGTTAGGTTGCCGTTTCACTATTCCTGATAATAACATTCTAACCTATTCGGGACCCTGAATTGCACCAACGTTTGCTCGCAGCTTTGAAACAAGTTTTCTACGCATTAATCTTATAGTCATTAGTTTGACCAGTCCGGTTTGATTAACTTCATCGGATAAGACAAACATCTCAAAATTATTTCAAAATTAGATATTTGTGTGTATAGCACAAAATTCTTGACTAGATATTTCAGAATATGTTAGTACTGACAACCGAAACTCAACCATTTAGTAAAGAGTGTTTTTTTTTTAAAGATAAAGAACTTTAAGTTGGCAGCACTTTTTAATGCGACGTATGATGTGACAGCTGTCATTCGTTTGAAGGTTAGTTTGGTTAGCCATTTTATGATATCTAGGTTGGCGCTTGAGCAACATCTGCAAATTGGGCTGATTTATTTGGAAAAAGCAAACAGTTTTGTTCAAGAAACTCACGACGCAGTCCGTCAATTTTGTGACCGACATAATCGTCTAACACAACAATGAAGTTTAACTATAAATCGTTTCCACATCATGTCGAATGTCACTGAAAATATGCTGCTATCTTTACGTTGTACAGCGCATAATGAACAAACCAAAACAGCTGTAGATCGTAGAATCGATGAAGTCCATTTTGACTCAGGCCCAACGGAGTCCATTCGACATTGTGCTCAACAATTAAACCTATGCTCATCAACATTATGGAATATTTTTCAGAAGGATTTTGGTTCGCGGTCGTATAAAGCGCATCTTATGTAGGCATTGAAGCTGAGCGACCATTGCGCACGGCGTAGACCCGGTGTATGGGCCCGAGAACGTGTGCTGATGCAGATCCTGAATTTCATGAGAACATTTTGTTTAGCGATGAGTGTCGTTTCTAGTTTCATGGCTACGTCAATAGACAGAGCAGCCACGAGCTGTCGTGCAAACTCAGTTTGAATCGTTGTCTTGTGAGAGAGAGCAGATTAACCTGCACAGAAGCGAAGATAGCAATGTCCTGAGAGCAAGACACGAGGGGTAGGTGGACTATTACCTGTCTGACTCCTGAGCTAAAACCATGGCTCATTGCATTGCAAGTTGAGACCGGTTTTTATTTGAGCCAGCTCATAAGCGGGCATGGATGTTTTGGTGTTAACTGCACTAGAATGACAGTTCAGGGTCTCCTTACTGTGTGTTTTGAACAGAAAAGGTGGATGAGGTGTTTTAGTAGAGTATGTTGCTTAGCTAGTTTTGAAGACATAATAGGTAATAATGAACTTTTTGCATCCATTATCAGTGAAAAATGGTATGATAACAAAAACTACGCTAACAATCATAGAACTGACCGCAGCATCTTTACCTTAATTCAGCCACGAGCTGTCGTGCAAACACCGTCACATCAAGAGAATGAAACTGTTTGGTGTAATTTATGGGCCGATGGAATCATTGATCTCTATATGCTTTCGAAAATTCGACTTGGGAGAATATCACAGTCAATGGCGATCGGTAGAGAGCCATAATCAACGACTTTCTCTTTGCGTTGCTGGCTCGCTCTTATGCAGGGAACCTATGGTTTGATCAGGATGGCGCGACATGCCAGGCAGTTCATGGAAATTTGTTGAAAGAAGCATTTGATGGGCACATAGTTTCTCGTTTTCAGCCTGTGAACTGGCTTGGAAAATCGATTTTGAACTGCTACATAATTTCTTGTGGAGATACGTCAAATTACTGTTCTACGCCTGCGAACTCGAGACGCTTGACCATTTGAAAGATAGCATTGAATGCGTTGTTGGCGAGGTACGGCCCAAATTAATGAGTAGAGTAGTCGAAATTTGGAAGTCTCTCGTATCTAGACTCGGCCGCAGCAGTCGTAGCGCTCACATGCGCGGAATCATATGAAAATGAAAATGGCAGAGAATAATATTTTCAATAAAACCACTTTTATTGCAATGAAAACAATTTATTTGTATTTAACTTCATTTCAAAATTTTACACCTCTCACAAAATACCCTTTATTCAAGTTGAATGATGAGAAAATAGTCTCTAGGATGCGTTATTTATCCGTGAAGTCTTCTGGAAGTCAAAGCTATAGTAAGTTATCAGCTCTCTTGTCATTTCTCTCTTTATTAATACGGACATTTTTTTGGATTAAGCTGACGTTAGGACTATTCCCTTTTAAATCCCACCAGGCGTGATTCTATGTCTGCAAGTAGGTTTGCGCAGATCAGGCCCAGATTTGACAAGAGACGTTCCATTTTGCAAGGATCTTCGTGTTATGTAAAAAGAAACTGCTCCCATTCAAAAACATTTCTTTAAACTGCGACAGGCTGTAGAACGGACCTCCTTGTTGTATGAAAAGGAATGATAAATGATGGAATAACCTTCATTTGGGGAACCATTTTTTCATTTGGACATGCGGCGCCGATTGTCAAGTATCCTTGCTGCTGATAATAAAGCAAATCATGGTGTTTCAAGGTGTTTAGAGTCTGTACAACGCAATAAGCAGGAAATTTTTCTCTTTAAAGGTGTCGCACAAGTTGAGCTGTTCTTTGACATGTCAATATCCGTCATTTCAAATGCAGATTATTCACAGAAACAGCAATGTAATGCAGGAAAATGAAATTTAATAAAACTTTATAGGGATTTCTCTTTGCTAATCTACGAGGTTTATGTGATTTACTTATTTATCAATTAAGGGATAGTAAAAATGTAAGCGGGTAGTAACCGATATATTAAAGTTGAGATGTTCATTAGACCACGCGCAATAGGCCCAGGCCCAATTCACAGAGAACATACCAATAGTAGCAGGCCTGACATTCTGCAGTGCGTGCAGAGCAACAGAGTAGAAAGAAGCTAATTTTTGGTTTTGTGGTATGCTTTGGGAACTAAAAGACAATCTTTGAAATGACATCCACGTCCCCAGTTGCAAAGCAAATCGACCTTGGACCTTTCATTTCTTAATCAAGCACCAAGACAATGCTAATCGTAATTTTTGACCGTGGCTGGGTGATTTATAAAGAAGTCGTTCCCTCTCGGGAAACTGTCACCCGCAAGTGTTAACCCATTTCCGAGGCCGAACGAATCGCGTCTGATCAACGCGCCTGATGCGCTGTGACATGGTTCACTCATCTTGAACCGAATATTTGCCCGGGTGTTGCCACTTTTTATTTGCCAGTGATACCACTTTTTAGATGTGTCCTTCGAGGGACAGAAAATGGGGCATTGTCCCTGTTGGAGGTGTTGTCATGGTTCTCTGGTCACTTCTAACATATAATTAAGTCATCTATGATTAAGTCATATCTTAAACTCCTTTATGATGGTTTCCTGTCATAGTTCCTGCTTCAGCCCGGCCCGCGTGAGTGTTAGATTGAGTAAGCGAGGTTAGGATTGAACCACCCAAATCTCTTGGGAATATTGATTGCGAATAGTTATGCTGTCCCTCTTCTCCTGACAGAATTTATATGGGTTGGGATTCCATTCGAACGTCGTAAGGTTGAACATGCCGAACCTCAGCAATCACTTCAGGGTTACCTTCGGGGCCCATTGGTTTGCAGAGGTTTTCTCTTTTTTTCGCACTCAAATGTATAAATTTGACAGCAGCATAGATCATATTCATTAACACCGTCCGGTTTTTAATTTGGCCAGCGCAGTTGTCACATCAAACTTTCAAATTTCTTTTCAGAGTTAAATTAGACGTAACAGGAGGCAATCGAATTCCCTCCGCGGGCATCCCCACAAACTCGTGAATCTCGAGCTAGTGTCCCCAGCGTGAATGCAAAAGTTATAGTTAAGGCTGCTAGCCGCTGTCAAACGTGCTGAAGAGTGTAGGAGTGGGTGTAAATACCACCTGCTGCATGTCAAAGTCGATAGTACATGTACCACCAATTTACCAATTTCTTCATTCAAAAACTTTACACCTTTCTCAGATTTCCTGAAATTCAACTCCTTCTTGGCTATCGATTCCAGTTTTTCCGGTCCCACTGTCATGTTTATTTTATTCATAAGACGATGAACAAGTGTCAGTTAGAGAGCGGTGAAATAAGCGTTTGAGAAACGATTTCCCGAAAACCTTTCGATAAAAGCTCTGGTGAAGGCTCGTTACATCCTTGTGGATATTGAAATCTGGATTCAAGTATAATTCCGAAGATTCGAAATGATTAAATATGTGCCTGTATATTTTGTTGTTTTATTATTAAAATATAATATGTATATTATATTTTATGTATCTTCAGTATATCTTGTGTTATGAGAATGGGATCGCAGATTTTCCTATGCCATTGGTATGACTTCTTGCTACTTTTTACTCATGTTTTTTAGTTCATCTCAGTTGGAATCGTTGTCTTGTGAGAGAGAGCAGATTAACCTGCGCAGAAGCGAAGATAGCAATGTTCTGAGAGCAAGACACGAGGGGTAGGTGGACTATTACCTGTCTGACTCCTGAGCTAAAACCATGGCTCATTGCATTGCAAGTTGAGACCGGTTTTTATTTGAGCCAGCTCATAAGCGGGCATGGATGTTTTGGTGTTAACTGCACTAGAATGACAGTTCAGGGTCTCCTTACTGTGTGTTTTAAACAGAAAAGGTGGATGACGTGTTTTAGTAGAGTATGTTCCTAAAATAGTTTTGAAGACATAATAGGTAATAATGAACTTTTTGCATCCATTATCAGTGAAAAATGGTATGATAACAAAAACTACGCTAACAATCATAGAACTGACCGCAGCATCTTTACCTTAATTCAATTCTTTAAATACATAGTGACACTGGTGACACTAAATAAAATTATAAATTTTCTGTATACGTTGTTAGGAATGATTTTTCTTTGAGTATGGCTTTATTTTGGTTTGGTTTTGCCTCCTTTATCCGACAAAAAATGTTATGATAACCATGTTTATACCATCAAGTGTGGTACTGACCGTAACATCACAGAATACGTACTGTTACTGACCGTAACAGTACGTATTCTGTTCTATAAATCCAAAGTGTTATTGCTATAAAAGAAAAAATGCTTAAGATCAAAACCATTGGGGCTTGCTTACATTGATTGTCTGACAGAAATTGATATGATAACAATGACGACACTGCACTCATAAAGCGTGTTACTGACCGTAACGACTTTCCATTTTTCCTTTCTTCGATTTTATTACAAGTGTTATTCCTTAAAAATCAAAGGATACGCTTTCAATAAAAGTTTGTTAAGAGTATTTTTTTCATATGTTGCCTTATTAATTTCAAAAGCTAATTTAGAAATCACCTAAAAGAAAAAAACCAAAGCTAATAAAATATCAATTGAAACACATATCGTGACGAGTATAGTCCATCGAATAATACTACAAAATATTACACATTCTCAAGTCTGTATCCACCCAACTTGAATGTACATATGTTTTTCTTCTCAAGTGAGTAAACATTGTTTTTTTTATAGTTCATAATGATACAAGTTCTTCTCGTTTGCAATCTTTAGCGTATAGTGAAACAAGATAATGTCAGTATGTTACGTAGTAGGTAATATGCACCGCATGCATCGTATTAAAAACAAGTGGTCAACATCATCATTATCATCAGCAACATCATGACAACAATCAGGAAGTTAAAAAAAAGTAGTTCATACAATCTTAATAATAAAATTGTGAAGTGTGAATAGCGTTGGCGGTATAAATGTCACGTATTGAACAATTTAAGTAAGAATGTTGAACAATTTCGAGGAAAATAATATTAAATGGATACTGGTAATTGGTTTCCTGAAAAGAGGTCTAGCCAATACACTCGAGAAAAGTTGCACAACAAAAATATGAAAAATAAACAGAAAAAAATTTGACCATGTCCTGAAAGGTATTGAACTTAAATAAGAAAAAATTACCGCGATATTCACCGTTATTTATTATTTATGTTATCCCTTTTTTATCATATTTAATTGCTTCTTGATAAATAATATTTTATTTAATTTACAATTCAGCACTTCTCATGATTTTTGATTTGATTAACCTTCTACTCAGCAGGTTTCTGGTTCAAGTCACACTGTTGGCAATGACACTTGAATTAGGTATTCTGCACACCGACGACCCAGTTAGCTAGTTGCGAATGTTGCCTTTGGGTTAATCACAAAGGTCAGAACTATATCTGAAAAATCAACACCAGTTCTTAATGATGGCCACACATTTTGACCTTTTATGCCAATGATCATTTTATTTGTAATTTTTTCAATTAGTGGTTTTTAATGTTGATTTGTACACTTAGTTTTTAGAATTCAACCTTCGAATTTTTCTATTTTCAATAAATAAATGCTGAAACATTAGCAGAACCCTCCATATAAGAGTGTAATAATTACCCTTTGTCATAGACTATTTCAGTAAAGCAGTCCCAGTGCATTGTCTTCTCCTCGTTTATTTTGGACTCATTATAAAACCGATGGCTTCAGAAGTTCATCTGCTTAATCTTTACTTTCACTTTTAATTGGAAATAGTGCTGTCATTGAATATACTGGAGTAAATTTGAAAAATTTGCATTGATGTTAAAAGGATGCATTCTGTCAAATCATCGTTATTTGAACAAAAATCGATTCAAAACTGATGCAGGGATATAGGTTTTATTGAAACCCATCACTGAGAACAGTGTTTTGATTGTACAACATTTTTTTATCTGGGAGAGAATAATATGAAGATTTCCTGACCGTATAAATCAAAAATATCATCCCTGTTCCATTAATTGCGGTATGAATCCGCAATAGTTATGAAAGCACTTGAATAATAAATTTTAAAAAATCCCAAGTAAACAAATTTTGGTTTTGAAACTCCAGACGCTAAGAAAAATTAAATTTTCACGTTAAACATTTTTTTTTTTGAAAACTTCAAGGAATATTGCACACACGAAAAAATTGTACACCTATTAACGCAGAAAGAGCCACATGTCACGACTCTTAAAAGTCAGACATACATCGTACTCTCCTAAGAACAAACACAATTCAGGGACGTCATCCCACATCCAGAATAATTTTAAAACATGAAATAAGTAATTTTTTTATCAAAAATGAGAACAACAAACAAAACGAATCCAAATGCGAAGAAACAGTTCACGCATTGAGGCAAAAAGAGAACTGTGTAACGCACCTGAGGTATCACCAATACAAACGTCCAATATCCTGGAAATATACAACAAGCAACTAGGGATCAAACATGGCCCAGTTTTGTTATACATCATCCCTTCGATGTATTAAAGAAATAAGCGCGATTAAACAGACATGAGTATCCGCACGAACTATAAAAAAAGGATCTATGATTCGTTACATAGCGCACCACTTTATCTTCCTGTTTCAGTTTGCATCCATGAAAAGGTACTGCCTGATACTTTTCCATAAAACAGAGCTGTGGGAAACGCGTGTAAAGTAAACAAGGCGTGTCTCGACAGGAGTACTGAGAAAAATATTTCTTTTATGTTTTGTTTTTGTTTTTCTTTTCCTTATGTCCGTAAAACTATTTTCATTATTATTTCTTATCAAACATTTTTTGAAACATTCAACGCCGGTGTCATATCATGGGAAAATTGTGTCATTTCCTTTTTCTTTCACTGAAGTGCACTGAATTTCTGTAATAATTTTAATTCTTACTGGAATTACTTCAATTTCTGTCCATTTGGAAAGTTTACCACGAGCTCATGATGATTCAGAATTGAAAAAAATGTCCGAAATAAACCTGGCTTGATCGAATCCATCATGCTTAGAATATTCTACGTCATTGTAGACTGGATATTAATTCCTATTAGCTGTGTTCGTTGAGGACTCAAACAAGAACGTCTATGGAAACCCATGAAATTTAGAATTCTTCCGAGAATATTCTTATCCGGATCGCAGTTGAGTAAAAGGCAGTTTAAAGCGATAGAGAAACAAAGGTGAAGACTTTACGCCCTGTGCGCAAAAATCCTAGAGTTGAGACCCCCAGTCACACAAACCTACTGGCACAGTTTGACACATTACACAGACTGTCATATCCACACTTCTTTTCATGTTTTTTCATTTATTTTTGAACAATTCACACCCTGAGTGTCGGATTCTCAGTAGGGAAAACCCTGCTGGACTATTGACTAAACACTTCCCTTGTCAACTGGGGTTTTAAGCTTGGAGCCGTTTGACACATTACATCGAGTTAGGCCTCTCTGTTTTAAACCTTATGACGCCTCTGGGTTACAGGAGTTTCTTCTCTTAAGGAAGGGGAAGGATCGGAGTTGCTAGAAAAGAGATTCCTTCACCGTCTGTAGCTGATTAACTATGCCGTTTTGTTGTTTTTAAGGTTTGTCCGAGCGTAATGTACCAACCCAGTTCCCGATTCCAATCCCGATCTCTGTATCTCTGCAATCAGGCTATCAGGGCAAGTCTTTCTTAGTTATTCGGGAAGATCACAGCGCCGTCTTCTGTCTCATATTCTGCATGAAAAGAGAGTATGATAGCGTCATTTTACAGAGTACACCATTTGAAAACTGCGACACCTGAAACTGTAGACAGATAGGGTCAGGAAGGAGTCAATCTCATCATGCATTCGACTGAGTCACGATCTAAAAGCGTTGATCCACCGCATATACCATTTTCCTTTTGGTTCATGCCTCCAAGATTTTTGCCATTCGTCGAGAGTGTGTCGTCTTTCATCACTACCGACTTATTCTTTGTTACCCTCTGAAATTCAATAAAATTCAATAAATGAAGCTCTCTGGCAAGGAGGCCGCTTATACAATAAGGGTGTTACTATGGGTATCACCCCTGCTTTTACTAACACCGCTGCGTGTTAGGAGTCAGTGGCTGTCTGGTATGTCAATGGTATCCGCAGTGTTCCTTGTCTGCATTTGCGCCAGTCGTTTTCGTTGCAGATCCTTACTTAGAACTTCGCTCCATATCTCGCCTCCATATGGAAACGTAGATTATATGACACTCATCGACTAACGCATTTTTGTTAGACTTGGTTTTCAACATGGCCCATTAGTCGACTGATTGGTGAGACCCATGCGGCGGGCTTATCTTCCATCGTCCTGAGAAAAAAGGGAGCAGATTAACAACAAGCGAAAGGTCCTTAAAGGCCAGATTTCAAATTTCTTTTTTTTTTAAATTTACAAGAACTTGATACGTTTTATTGTGTGCTCCTTGTGCTCCCAATGAAAGAAACAGAAATGGTAGAGGTATCATTGCCTTTGTGTGCATCATCTAAACATCATACGTCGCTGAAACTGTAGAGGACTCTATGGCCCAGCGTTAGTATTGCACCACATCAATTAGTAAATTGCTTGTTGTAAGTGGTTTGCTTCAAAAATACGCTGCTTTGATATAAATATTCAACTCCCTTTATCTCAGCTAACTTAACCTTCACTATTTGAGTACAATCGAACATTGACCAATGAACTTTGGTTTCACATTCATTTTTGCATTCAATGTTCATTCACTCATCAATGAACATTCTCTGAAACAAAAACCAAACTTGATGCATGAATATGAAGAAACACAATAAAAAGATTATTTACTGTCGAAAATATAAGAATTGGTGGGTGTCAAGGCCGTACCGTCGGTTCGTGGCATTGCTTTTCAGGATGTCTTTCCTGTTACAGTTAGATATGTACATTCAGGGACAAAAGTCTCCATACACCCTCAAAATTTCATAAATTTACTAGAAAATAAAAATATATATAAAATATTTGTATACAGCTTCACTACAAATGTATTTTTGTCAACAATAAGTTAAAAAAAACGAAAATTTCTTAAGTTACAAGTGTAAAAATAACAAAATGAAACAAATTTTGTTGGGACAAAAGTGTTCATACATTCATCATATAGTGTACTCTGGTCTTCATAGCATTGCTTAGCTGTTGTTTTTCTTGGAAGAACCGTTGCATTTCCCATGAAATGTGTTAGTACGATCTGATAACTAGTTTGTTTCAAGAATCTGTGAGCATAGGAAGTGAAAAATGAGCAAGCGTAAGGAAGTAAGTGTTGAAATAAAAAATTTAATTATTGCTGAGCATAGAAATGAAAAATCATACCGCGCAATTGGAGCTTTACTTAATTTATCCCATGCCACTGTCCAATATATTGTTCAAAAGCATAAAATCACAGGATCAGTGGAAAATAAGCCAAGAAATGGATGACCAAAGAAACTTTCCAGGCGGGATATCAGCATGATCTTAAAAGAGGTGGACAAAAACCCAAGGGTAACCGGTCGGCAACTGGCGGAACATGTCGCTAATACGTCGAATAAGTGTGTTCACCCTAAAACCATCCGAAGAATGATACGTTCCCATGGATATGGGACCGTTCAAGTATTACGTAACGCAATTTTTGAAGATTTCTGACCCACCCTCCCCCCTGTGTAACGCGTCATAACGTTTTTCTGTACCATAGTATAATATAAGTATACCCCCTGTAACGCATCGTAACGTTTAACAAGACGCCCCCTCCCCCCAAACTGCGTTACGTTATACTTGAACGCCCCTATGCAAATAGAGTTCCTCGTAAAAAACCGCTAATATCTGAAAAGAATAGGCAGTTTCGATTTGAATTTGCAAAGCGATATTTAGCAAAGGATTTAGAGTTCTGGAAAACTGTCTTATTTACTGATGAAAGCAAGTTCAACTTGTTCGGTAATGATGGCAAAGGAAGAATCTGGCGAAAAAAGGGAACAGCATTGCAACTGAAGAATTTGATACCAACAGTAAAACACGGCGGTAGCAATGTGATGGTGTGGGGTGGAATTGCAGCTGATGGGGTTGGCCGATTGGTCTTTATAATTGGTATTATGGACCAATACTATTATAAAAGACTGTTAGAAGAAAACTTGCAACCTTCCGTGGACAATTTGGGTCTTGGCCAGCATTGGATATTCCAACAGGACAACGATCCTAAACATACTGCACGCTTTGTAAAGAACTGGTTGCTTTATTATGCACCAAGGAAGCTGTATTCTCCTCCTCAATCGCCAGACTTAAACCCCATTGAACATATTTGGGAACTTATGAAAAGAAAAATCTCGAAAATTCACACCAGGAGCAAGGAATCACTCAAAACTGCGCTTCAACAAGCCTGAGAAGAAATAACTCCGGAAGTCACTAAAAATTTGGTGGAATCAATGCCAAGACGGTTGCAGGCTGTCATTGATGCAAACGGTGGCCCAACAAAATATTGATATATAAAATTATATGAACAATGTGGAATTTTCAGTTAAATTACTTATTGTATGAACACTTTTGCCCCTACTGATTTTGGTTTTTTTTTTGTGTTCTTACAGTTATAAGTTGATTAATGTAGTTTTTAAAAAAATTTCTGTTAATAAAGGTACATTTGCAGGAATGATACATATAAAATTCTCATATAGATGTGCATTTTCTACGAAATTTATGAAATTTTGAGGGTGTATGGAGCGTTTTGTCCCCAACTGTATGTATTCTCTAACAGCTTTGCGCTATATGCATGTAGATAAATAGAAACCCCGTTACCGAAACTTTTGATTCCAACACTACACTGATCCGTTTTTGTAATGAACGAAATCGATAAATAATATCGTCGGCGTCAGTGCAGGACCTTCTAAATGCAAAAAAGTATTTTGTACAGTAGACGATAAAAACTTTCTTAAAAGCGATGCGAACAATTTAATACAACTTTTTTCACATTATTCGTTTATTTATTTTATAGCCATGTTATAAAAAAGGATTTGAGTTACAAAAGCAAATTAAAGAATTCAATAATTCACTTACATGGAAATGCAGTAACTAAGTTGATAGAATTTATGTAGATACAAGGTAATGTGTTACTCATAGAAATAAAACAATATTTTTTTAAGTAATTTTATTATTAATGAAAGAATATGAACACAATTAAATTCAATCTAATTTAAGTAACTTTTTTAATTACGATGGGGTAGAGACTGGTAATATGGCCAACAATCCCTGGGGATCACATTTTTAATCTCTTGTAAATCTTTAAACTTCCTCGCAGTAACTGACAAAGGAGCAGAATGTAATTTTGGAAATTCAGCGTGAGCAAGGTCTATATTTTTTGGTCTTTGTGGTAACAGACGGTATTCTTCATCGAATTGCAGTTTGTAAGATATGCCCTTACTGGTGTATTTTATAGCTTTGAGTTGAACAACCACAGGATCTCCAACACTTCGACCAGGGCGTATCGATGTATGCTTTAACAGGGATTTGTATCCATAATCACGAAAGAAATCAAAAGTTGGCACGAAAACCTCATACGGATTTCGTTTTCTTGCTTCCTGAGAAATGCGGTGATAATCACTGGGCAAATAGATGTCATGATTTTTTAACGCACTTTCAATAGTACTATGGACGGAGTCGCACTCCATTTGAGTGTGTCCTTTGGTAAGGTACTTTTGAATTATTTCAACATCATATTTTTCGGCAAGACTTAATAGTGCATTGGACATTATTACATTTCGGTTCTGGGCTGTACAACCATCAGAGTATATTATAATAGGGCGATTATCACCCTTTCCCAGAAAATTGGATTCCAAGTAATGAACCAAAAAAGTAGCAAAGGTTGATGCTGAGCCGTCACTAACAGTTTCATCGAACCAGTTACATGTTGCATCACTTTTGGCAAGATTGTAGATTGTAAAATTGTGGTTACATAGCTTAGTCCGATAGTAAAGAGCATTGCCTTTCGTCATCGGAGACAATTTAACAGCTTGGACATCCATGGTTAAGACATGGCATTCACCCTCCAAAGCCCTGATTTTATCTTTACTTTTTTCGTCTCTTGCTTTCTTCTTTTCAGCTTGATGAACCTCGTACTCATTTTCTGGTAAATGTCCGTTAGTATAGGCCAGACACACGTCACATTGGTCTTTACGAGGCTTGAACAAAGAAACATTCATTTCTGAAAGTACATCTTTCATTTTGTTAATGGTTAGGACATCTATGCCTTCTTTTTAACAACTAGACTCATAAACATTGTAAAGCGATTGATAAGTAGTAAACGTCTGTTCCAAGTACAATTTTTTTGTTGATTTTCGACAGTAATGGCTGGGTAATTTATTGAGAAGATTAACGAATTTTTTTAGAAACTCAAGCTTATCAGTGTTCTTGTTTTCTCTAAGGGCTCTGGAGGCCACAGCTGTTGAATGTTGTTCTATAACACCATGCTGGCTTTTTGCCGACCAATCTGCAACTGACCACTGACCCAGTCCAGTTGTGTTTAAGTACATGGTTTTACAAACAACTAATAAATTATTCCTTATTTGCAAATGGTAAGCTAAAGAATGACTACGTCTGCTATTTCCTTCAGTAGTCTTACGTTTAGCTTCACGGTTGAAGACGGTGTTAGACACGAAAACTTTTCTTTGATCCCAGTTCATTTTAGACCATAGATTTGTAAATATTTCCTGTCGATCTGCTTCGGTTATCTCATAACATTTCTTCGTCGATTTTGTGACTTTAGTGTCTTTTTTGCTGCAATTACATCTGGGTAATAATTTTCTTTCGCTTCTTTCTGTATCATTAAATGTATTTTTTTGCCCTCTTGGTTTACGAAACCCCACATATTTCTGGCCTTCCATTCTTTTCTTCTTATTAAGGACTCTTTGATTTTCTTTAGAGCGCTTTCTTTTTGTGGGGTTCTCGGTCAGCATTGTCCCACTTATACTAGGTTCATTGTCGGTGTCATTTGTAGCAACACAATTTTCATTTGCTTCTTGCGTTGGTGCCACAGAAGGGGGTATTTCGATATTGATGGGTCCTTGTTTCTCTTGTGAAGAATTTTTTTCCCTTAGTTCTATTTTTTCAAAGCTATCGTTTATATTATCTATTAAAATTGTAGGTTCTTCGGTTACTTTTGTATTATTATTTAGTATTTCCTGACTTGTAGTTGTATGGTTTGTTAATCTTACATTGTCATTGACATTATTCAATGTAGATACATAACATTCTAAAATAATTGTTTGTTCAAATGTTGGTGATTCAACAAAAGGATTCTCTATTGCGGTTTGTTTATTTCCTTCTGGAACAGGCACTAATTCTGTTAAATTGTGAGTTGATATCTCTTCTAATGTATCAAAACTATCGCCAATCAATTCTAGTAACACAAAAGGTCCTTCATTAACGTGTACTTCAGTTAAGTTAACATTGTTATTATCATTATTTATCACAGGCAACAATTCATCAAAAGGCTGAATGTCGAACAAAAATTCTTCAACAGAAGATAAAGTATTCTGCTTATTAGTTTTACAAGTAATTGACGCAATCGTATTACTCTCATTCATGGTATTTTCTTTTAATAACACCTCTCTCTGTTGGTGACAGTTTTGGTTAATTTGTGTTTTTACTTACATGTGTAATTACTTACATGTCCTTTTTAATGCTAGAACTATAATAAAAACAAAACTTCACACTCTTCTAACTTACGAATTGTTTTAAACTGCAGTTACAAGGTGCTGCACTAATATTTTTGAATTGTCATTTAGAAGGTACTAGATTGTACTGCTTTACCGGCCAAGTGTGCTTACAACCTAGTTTATTGTTTCATCACTAGATGGCGGGATACTTAATTTAATCATTTTGATGAAAAAAATGTTTTCACCAAAACATGTAGTTAAAAGGTCCTGCACTGATGCCGACGATATGCGAATTGATTCCTGGCACTTTTTTGTGTGGTAGGGAGATGAAGGCTGTTTACGATCTAAGTGTGGCAGACGCGCAATGCTTCGGAACAACTCGCTAAACATCTCTGCTGTAAATCTGAGAATCTAGCCTGGAACCGTTTGACACATTACTTCAGATATCGTGTTCTGACGCGTAGAGGTGCCCACGAATTAGGGGAATCTCTTCTCCAATCTATCTCTTCTTCAATCTATATCTCCGACGGCTCCCAACAGTTCAGTACGATCTTTTAAACTGTCAGCAATTCTCGTGCATATTCTACTTAGCGATTCCATTTGTCAACGGTTTTCAGCATTTTATCGACCATAGTTTCCAGACAGAGCTCTGTGGCTTCGCTGAAGAGGTCACCGCGGTGCTTAGAAGAATGTGTGTGTGCAACAGAAGAATGTATGACAGGCGTCATCCACCTTTCCTGCACGAGACCCGCAATTAGAAGACTGCGACCTGTCAATCTGCAGTTAAGACCGAAAATAGTCATGCCCGCTTAAGAGCTGCGTCAAGAACCAACCAGTCTTACTCTTAGCTCGATTGAGCCCCGGCGTTAGGTTAGGGAATAAGGGTACAGCCCACCCTTTGTTTCATCCCCAGCCGATCGCTGAAAGAGCGTTGTCTCTCGTCATGTCTGTCTGCGCTCATCTTAAAGTCTATCAGGACGCCCGGGGATTTAATTTCCAGATTGCTCATTTCGATTCAACCAGGACGTCCCCAATACTGATAAACCTTACTTTGGGGATTCTCTTCTTCATCACGATTACCACTTAGGTTTCCTAACGAATCTACGCGTGTTTATTGTGAATTTCCGAACATCAAAAAATGGTTCAGCAAGAAAATCTGCTGAATAAGGATTTCGCGGTGTTCGTATTTGGTGGATATTTTAATGGGCTTGCTGGTTCTAATGGTAAGCCCTTTATCGGTGCTATAGAGAATTTGTTGAGTTCAAGAACACGAAGGGTACAAACAAAGATTTTTAATATTTTTTTTCCTTTTTCACATTGATCACTAATCGTACCCTTGTATGCAGGAACTTGGTTAATGATATTTTTTTGGTATTGTCAAGTGATATTCTAGAAATTAAAATTTATTTGACTGGTACAATACATAGTCAGTTTTTATGACTCCTTTTTTTCTCCTGCATCTTCTTCGACGACACTCCCGTTTGTAATAAATTAACACTTCAAATTTGGGTTTGACCAATTTTCTTTGTTCAGACTTGGTCTTAAAGCACTTCACTGTCAAATATTCCACTTTCACCACCAACTATGACATACCAATTATCTATTCATTCTAATCAATGCTTCCGCCATCAACACTCGCATTCCAAGAAGATCAATATCATTGAATTTGCTCAACATACGCCAACGCACATCTCTACCATCGCATTGCAAGGAAGAATAAAAGAAAATATCAAAACTGACACCTTTTTTGGTCGAATTATAATTTTTAATTTCACCTAATAGCCATGATCAAGCACTTATTATAAAGTAGACAACCAATTGATACCAATTACGTCACCATCATCATCATCAGCAGCAGTAGTACCATCAGCATCATCAGCACCATCATCACCATCTTGAGCCGAAAATAAGACAATAATTAGAGCCATCTACCACGCCAAACCATTCAGCGTCCGAAATAATAAAACGGACATCCTTTTGTGTGAGAGTAAGTAAAATCATCGTAGTACAATCAATTGTCCATTGACTTCGAAAAGACTTGAGACGTTCAAAAAAAATAGAAGGATGATTCGAAGAATTTATTTCTAATTGCTTTTGAACCACAAATTTAATAACAAATTGGCAACCGAATTTGTTAGGGGCTGGCATACAATACAGAGGCAGGTGAGGAAGGAAAAGTGGATGCAGCGAGACAGACAGATTGGCAAAAATGGACAGTGATACATCCCACCTTGTTTGGAGATAGTTTTATATAACCGATGATAATCGAAAATTGCGATATGTATGAGTAAAAGTCATTATCTCGTTAATCAGCGAAATTAACGATAATAAATTGTCGGAAGCTTTGAGCGGTCATTGGGGCATAAAACGTGAAGGAGAAGGCATTTCTGTTTAACATAGAAATCCCATGTCATCTTGGACCAAAGTAGATCTTGTAAAAACAGTCTCTCCTCAAAGGATGATACTGAACTCTGTAGTATGATGGTCCAGAAAGAAATTCCATATTTGTTTCGAGAACCTTCAAGGGTTTCATATCTTGACTCCCAACTCTCATTCCTACAAAGCACACTATAGGTATTTTTTTGAACTTACCTCCCGGAAAACTTCATCTCATATGAAAGTTTCCATTTTCCGGAAACCCGCATTAAATTTATTTACTCTTAATAGCCAATCTGATAGCAACTCCCGCCCACAGATACTCGTATCTAACATTTTCGGCGGACATGTGGTTCCAAATATCTCCCCATGGCTTCTAGGAAATATCAATTTAAATAGAAATTACATGGCAAGTAGGCGAAGTATGTGTCAAGAAGATTAGTAACGACACTGCATCAATGCTATTATTTTTTGTCTGACGGTTCGAGGAGGAAAGTCAGCGAAGCGCGAAAATAAGATGCGATTATGAAATCGGAAAAATAGTATCTTTTCTATTCGGTCAAGCCAACGGACAGACAGCCTGATGAATAGGTTTGAAACAGAGCAGCTTTGTAAGAACGCCTAGAAATGTCCGTGGCAAAATTCGATACGGCGCGTGTCAGCGACTGCAGTTACTAGAAAACTATCTCTTATCTAGTAAGTGATGAATATGTGAGAAAAGATACACCCAATTGTCTGTAATACTCGTATCTAATGTTTGCACCTTACGTAGCATGTGCAACAAGGCGTGATGAGATACAAATGTATTTTTTTTTTCAATCCAATATCAGTATCGGCGGCGTTACGTAAAGGAGAGTAAGTGTATATTGCAAAACATGTATGTTCTCAAGTGCATCACTTTACTTCGACCGGTGGTCGTAACACACTTTGCGGTTGCACTGGGGAAACGATCGGATGAGCCATCTTGAAATTAGAGCGAGTAAATAGGGTTGAGTGACGCCACCTTCAAAAGGCTCAATTCGCTCCTTTCGTTCCGCAAATAGATAAACTAAGACCACACATATATTAGATTCCTTGTTTTTAATTGTTTTATGTTCAAATAGATTTTATATAATCATTCATTAAGAAGCTGAAATTTGAAGCATTAATCGACATAGTGGGAATCAGAGTATACTCCCTCCGTTTAAAGTTTTTTATAGAAAATATCTTAGAAACCTTCTTTCTAGATAACCTAGATAGATACTAACACTCTCATTACTCTTGGATACGACAAATCACAAATAATTTATTATTTGTCAACTACGACTAATTGCAAATTATTTGGTTCCCACAGGCAGCAAAATTCCATAAAAATCTCTATCTGCATCCAATATTACTACAAACTACTACTCCAGGTATATTCTATTCTTGTTGAGATACAAAAATGAGTTCTTGCTGTACCCCAAGGACCAACCAGCTGCCCTTCCTATACTAGTTGTCATCTTCCAGTCAGAGACCGTCATCTGAAAGGAAAACCAGTCATATGAGCAGAAGTACCCTTTCATGTCAGTCAATCAAAGTGTGCCAAAATCAGGGATCAACTTAACCCTCGTTCGAATAATGGCAGATCGGTCTAACCATGAAGAAGTCCATCTTCGCACCCTTCTAACTCTTTAACGATTCCACTGAGGTGTCGAAACTTGCTAAAAATATCTCGTACAAAGTTATTGCTGACTCGAGGTAATTTCTAAGTTTTTCAAATCACATCCTCCACACTTGAGCCAAGATAGGCTGTTCACCATATGTGAGACGAACATACGATAGCCCTCAAATACCTCACGTACATTCTAAATCTGGTTTCTAGTCTAAATCATTTCAGTGACCTTAAAATGTTTAACAGTAGCCTTTATCAAAGATGTCAAGTCCAGGTTTCTGCACCTAAGTTTCAAGACCCTTCGGGGACCATTAGAGGAACATCAAAACAGGTGAGACGTATAGGGATCTACCGTTTCAGCTTTAAACAAGTGCCTTTGCCGTATCTGATTTTAACACGTCAAATAACAACCCATTTCGTTTTGGGATTCAAATGCCTGGCGAAAAGATGTTAGTTCGTGAAAAAAGCTTCTCAATGTTCCACCTAACCTCAAAAAATCAATAGATAGTACCTTTCAAGCAGTCAGAATATTATGATCTACAGTTATCACTCCTACTCATTTATCTGAAAGAATCCTCCTGCGATGATGGGGTGCTTCAACTTCACGCCCAGAGAAAGGCACAACATCCTTAAACCAACGATGTTGTGACACTTTCTAAAATCCAAACTTAAATCCAGGTGGAATAAGACTGAGAGAAGTAATGAAAACAGAATTTTCTTGTGTGGTTAGGAGGTAAAGGCTTTTGTCGCCTTATTTTATGGGCTCCCAGTGGTGCACAGTGATGGGACTTTCGAGCTGTCACACCGAGAATCCAGCTTAGAACTTTCGGTCACATTTCTGTCACCGGTGTGTATGCGCAGAAAAGAGGATAAATAGAGGAGAGAAGAAATACTGACAGAGTGAGCTATCTTCCATCAACACCAAGATGCGATTGAGGATACCCTTCTTCTATTTCAACGGCCGCCCGAGCGTAGCACGACACATAGTTCCATTCATCCTTTAACACCATCGTATTTTCTATCAGGGTATCTAGAAAAAATTCACCTATTCTCTACCTAAGGTGACAATCACGATATTTTGACTTTTCAATTTATTGCAGGTAAGAGTGAAAATAGCCGTGACCTCTAATAAACAGCGCTAGTAAATAATCAGTTCCGCCGTGATTTTGGTTGAGGTACGGTTCCAGATACCTTATTGGATGCACAATCCACCTACCTCTTGTTTCATATTCCCTCCTTTCTTGTCATAGCGCGAGAGCACTTCGTCTCCTCTTGCATGAAGCAGTCTCTCTATTTTCTTCCCCCCTACACATATCCAGATTCTACTGCGTTCCTTAGCGAGGACCACAATAGGTATCATACCCGTGATAACCAGCACTCTCTGTTTCGAAATAGTTCTTTATGCAGATGAAACCCCCAAGGCACCTCCTATCTGTGCAGGCATCAGTCACTTCCGGAACGATGTCTAATTGAGCACTCCATCCCCAGCCTTGAGGTGGTAATGCAGCACCAACTTCACTACGCTCATTAGTAGGCGTTTACGTTGGTATCTAGATGGGTCACTGCCGATAGCAGATCTGCGAACTGCGGCCTAATAATAAGAAAGTTAATTCTAATTATGACAATCAAAATAGAGTTTATAGTTCTGTCAAGTCGCGTAGTATTTCTATCGAAGACCCATTTAAGTTATAATTAGCTATCATGAACTCGTTCTTTAACGCTGCAAACAGTCAAAGCGTAAAGCGTCGCCTCGCTAGAAGTACACCATGGCCTGACCCAAATAAGAAAATCCCGATTTTTTTTTTGGTTCTCAATTGTTCAAGTAAATGTTTTATTTTTTCTTCAAAATTTTACTCTATTCATTTGATGAATGACATGTGTGTCACTAAGTACGGATGCCTTAACCAATTCTGAGCCGGCTTTTTCGGTTTTGGTACTTTCGGATGGCCTTCAGCAGTCGTTTTCTACTCACCTAAGGACTACCTTTATTCAGGTAAGCAGAAGTAATGTCAGGTTTTAGCAATTATTATGTAGCGATGGGAGAAATTCTTTTTATTCTGCACTAACAAATCCAAATAGTGCTGTGATTCGTTGATACTTTGTAATTTTTGGGACCAATGTGACTGGACGCGGTGACGACTTTAGAAGCATCACTATCACCACTTACTCGCATTTTCATGTCCAATTATCAACACATTGAATTTTGATGTACCACTGGTGGGTGGTATCTCATGGTCCTTTAATTCATCGCCATTTAAAACGATTTTCTGAGTTTTTTTTAGTCTTTCCCCGGAAAAACTCTATTTTGTGTGGTCAGCGTGTTCTTAAACAATGTAACTAGTAACGGACACTAGTAACACTTCAAAAAAAAATTTTTATAGCGGGATTTAATAGAGTTTCCTTAATCACATTTATATTTTTAAGGAAACCTGTTTAAAGGTAGGACACAAACACAAACTCGAAAGGTGAAGTTCATTCCAAATCTCTTAAAATCTACATTCAAACATAATAACTAATATATACTATTACTGCAAAAAGATTATTCTCACGTTCATTTAGACTCAGAAAGCAGTCATTGTCATCTTTTGGCTCAACTACGTCGTTCAATTTCTAAGCTCTCTGTCTTGGAAAGCTCGCTTTATTTGCTACAAAGAGTACTCGCATCTATTTTTTTGTAATGTCTAAAATGTTACCAATTGGTAGATTTCCTATGTGTTTGCATCACGCTTGACTGCACCACATGTGAGTTCAGCGTACTACTTATCATTCAATAGTTCGTATCGAAAAAAGTTAGTTTGTCTGGCACGTTCTAAAGTGAGTTGGGTCAGTAGTATTTTATTTTATTTTATTTTGCCAGTAGTATTTTATTTTGCACATCAAAAATCAACGGCCAATCAGCATACGACAATCTATTTATCCGTTTCATAAAATAATCGCAACGAGACGATTTCTAACAAACGCCGTGCAGTCTGTATTATTCTTAGGGTCAGAACTGTGGGCGACGCTCTCAGCAAGGATTTTAAAAGAAACCGGTGCACAAAGGTGTAGAAAACAAGGAGTGTTACGAATCGCTTTAGCATATTGAAAAGTCTCTGAACAAGTGGTTTTGGTAATCCTAGAGGTGAAACCCATGGTGGTGGGTCGATTCTACCAGAATCGTCATTTTTACCAAAGACACGGAAATATCTACCACAGCTAAACGGGAGGAAAACATAGAATAGAGATAATGGTATCTCAGAGTTTGGCCATAACTCTGAGAGAGTGATATGAAAAGAAGCGTGTCATCAGCTTGGTTCCAAGACCTCTGAGGGAACAGGAATCGGAGTATTTGGGCCCGGCACCAAATACTGCAAACCGATGGGAAGTATGCCAAGTATCTTTCCGGCTGAGGTCTATGCCATCGCTGTAAGCGCACAACTCAGCATAGACAGAGGATACAAAGGTAAAACTATAGCTATAATATCCGATAGCCAAGCAGCCTTTAAAGCACTAGAATCCCAGTGTTTACACAGAGCATGGTTCTAGATTGTTGCAATAAACTCAACAAATTGAGTGCGGACAATAGGGTTACCCTATACTGGGTGCCGGGGCACGCAGGTATCGAGGATAATGCGGAGGCGGACTAACTGGCGAGGAAAGGAGCACCGACAGCATTCATCGGTCCTGAACCCTTTAGCGCTACTGAAATGATTTTCATTCACAAAGCCCTTATGGAAGCTGAGGATAGAAAATCCAATAGGCTCTGAAATGGACTTCCAGAACTCCGAATGTTGAAGCTGGTCCTCGACGTTTATGATGAGTAGAAGTTGCGAGCGTGCATAGAAATGAATAAAAGAAAGCTAAGGGTCCTGACTGGGATCTTCACGGGGCACTGCACACTCGGAGGCATCTCAAAAGAATGGACTTGACTGCGAATGATGAGTGCAGCTTTTGTAATCTTACGGAGGAGACCCCAGTGTATCTGCTGGTACACTTCGACGCACTGCCCCGCAGGAGAAGAGACTTCACTTCACTTCACTTCACTTCACTTCAAAATCTTCACCTTCCTACCACAAAAAATTTTTTTTTTTTAAATTAAGGTTGTGTTCCTAACGCTACTGTAACTTCTTTATTAATTCTTCAAATGAAAAAAAAACAAACATTTTGACACGTTTCGTTTGGAGGTTAGCACTATTCGCAACTCATATTGGTTCGTCAACGTATGGCTGTCGCATATGTGTGAACACGGAAACTTATCGAACGATAAATATGTTTTCAGAAATCTGCCACAAAGGTTGATTTTTAAATGAAGGGACCAATTTCAACGATGCAAATGAAAGGGCATGTGAGCAGTACGATTCATATGGTAGGACTATCGTTCAAATTTAAACACAGTAGGAAAAAAGTTATGAGAACTGCATGACTTGATCTGTACCTTAATATTTCCTAACTGGAATTCCACTCGGTGTTCATTTTAATTATAATTCCAAAGCTGATATATTTATGTTCTCATATAATAAATCGGACTCTCAAAAAACTTAATTCGCGATTAGCAACGAGCATAAGTTTCAATATTTGATTCTGCTGAAGAAGGAATTTAATCAGGTCAAATCTCGAATCTTGTTTTGTTCACTACTAGTGAATCTTTCGAAAGATGTAAGTAAAAATTCGACCAGCTATTTTCACAGAATAGACTTGATAAATTACTGAAATTAGATAATTCTAGATAATATGCATCTATAATAAAAAAACGTGTACGCTTTAATTTCTTAATGCAAAATTGTAACAATTCCAATCAGCTTCTACTGTTACACACTCGGCTATGATATTGCCGGTACAATTAATTCTAATCTTAGAATAACTGTTGAACGACTTTTCACCTCCAACACCTGACTCGATCTTCGCGCGATGCGCATACCACACACATAGTCTTGGTATGTACCACACATTAATGCGCTGCATGAATTTCCAAACAATGTATCTGAAACCCGCTATCATATTATACTCAACTATTCTTAGACTTTCTTAATCAATTCATACAATATCATCTTCGTCCTCCTTCTTTACATTGGCTTCCTGCCTTGCCTTCTATCACGCCATACTATCTGCGAGTATAGAATCTTTTTGTGCAGAACACACCTTCCCTGTATCTCATATGTACACACTCGTGTGCTTGGGTTCATCATGAAAACTCCACTTGCTCTCTTTGCACGAAAACCACTTATTTAGTCACCTGGCTAAGATCTTCGTGCAAATTTTCCGTTAGAATTTCTCGTATCCAAGTTTCTACCATACTTAAGAAAATCCAACAGAAGACTGCACCATAGATACATTTATCTGAGTTGGAACATCATCTTAGCTAACTTTTGTACTCGCCTCTTGTTTTGCATTTCGCGTGTTGCGACTCGTGGAAAATGATTAACAAAAGGAAAACTCAAGTCAAGTCAAGACAAACGTGGCAAGTATCAACACTGGCTTAGGAGGGAAAGGTATAATCCGTTAAGTTGCTTTGATTAATCGTAAGAAAATAACAGATTACGCCAAGATTTTCCGCAAGTTTTCCCGCGAAAACTACAATGAAAATCTGCTTGTGGCTTTGCAGGTACCAATGAAAATCTATAGAAAAAGAGATACTGGGTCTCGGCTGCATTCAGAAATTGCAAAAACCTATCTGAGAATTTGATCAGCTGATGCTTGAGATGCACATAAACGTTGAAAATACGACGAAAAAGGATACCGAGACACGAGTTGAGGTAAAGAAAGTAAGTCTTCCATCAATCTTGGTGGTGGTAAATAAATAAAACTGCGTTTTATTCATCTTATCTGCCGGCGTGGATCACAAATGTTGGAAGAGGGAGAGAGGCTTGAAAATTGTTAAGACGGATCTGTTAAATGTTTGGATTGTGTTGAATATTTGCTATTCATAAAATAGATACAATTAATGACTTTATTTGCTGTCTTAATGCCTCATTCCGTTGTTGGAAAATAGTAAACATATGAGCAATATCAGAGTGAAGGAATTGATATGCTTTACTTAAGTTGTAAACGCAGTGACTGATTCCCTAAGAGAGATGGAGATTTGAACTCTGCATGTCACGCCCACTTTGTGGTTTGTCTATTAAGGGCTGCAGTCTTTTTTTCAAACAGAAGATCCCAGATTTGGCTTGATGTATTGAAAAACTCTGAAAGTTTATCCTTCCTCCTTAAATTAAATATATTGAAAAATTTTTGGAAGGTAACATAACGTTATAGAAGTGATTGGAATTTTCATAATTTTGAGCCATTCTGAATTTCATCATTTATTTATTTATAAAATTCTTTTAGATAATTAATGTTCTTAATTTTTCCTAGCAGTACTTTGAAAGAAATGTTTGCTTTTCCCTGTTTTGCTGAGCTTTTCCCGGTTTTGCTGAGCTTTTCCCTGTTTTGCTGAGCTTTTCCCTGTTTTGCTGAGTTGAACCTAGGCCAATTTTCGGCCCTACCTCACCGCATATGATTTGATTTATACAGGAGGCCTATCTGGTTCGTCTACACCAAGTAATCCATTTAATTCCGTGGTCCGCATTTCTTTATTTAATTCCGCGTCTTTCGTTTGGTGCTCGCTTGTGACTTAGGTCATTAAAAAAGCATCTAGTTCCATACTTGCCATTGTGTTATATGACTCTGCCTCAATTGTTTCCAGCACGCTTGTGAGACGGGTCCTGCAAAGCAGAAGCATGTTCTAAGCTTTCCTCGTGACAACCTCTTTGTGTACCGTCCGGTTGAATGGCTACTCTTATGCCATTTTTGAGTCTAAGGGGTCGGTTTCCTTAGTCACGATTTCAAAATGGCTCCTTTCCAGGGAGCTGTTTGGTTCTCTACTTGTTTGAGTGAGGCAAAAGGCTCAGCATATCCAGCAGTTAAAGACGGTTTCGCCTAACTGTCGTTAAACTATTTTTAATGTTATTTTGATGAAATCCACTTTTATTATATTTCGATCGTCTAGACCAAATCTTACTAACATATCCGCTCTACCTTTTCCCTCAGCATCCTTATGTCTAGGGATCCCTGGTCATTTAACTTCTTTCCAGTTAGCAGAGCGCATGCCTACAATCCTGTTCTGGCTATGAAGGTACACGATTAAAATCCAGGGTTGGAGTATTGTCCTGTTAACCGCTAACATATTTGATGTGTGGAGTGCCATAGCTCGTCGTTTGTCGTGTACTTGCCTTAATTGCAAATATTTCAGACTCGAAGTAGCTTTCTTCCTTCCTTACTGGAAGTAACTTAAGCTGTTGGGAATAGTCAAGGAGACAATTTTGGCTCCTGTTTTCTCATCCATTATAGTAGCCACGATGTATTAACAGTAGTGTTAACAATGATTCCACTCTCGCTCCTCTCGTTTCATTTTTTTTATCAGTAGAATGTCCCCATCGGACATCGTGGAGTTTTGAATGCACTAATGATTTTATCTAGTTTTTTCGCACTTGACATGGCCACTGCCCTCCATACGTTTGAAAATCTTAACGCGCCCTGATAAAGGAAATGGTGAATTCCTTAATCTAATGCCGTCATAGTCGTCGTCTATTGAAGAGCATGCGGTTACGGAGTTTCTCCATTGTGGCTACCGGCGCAGCTGTCAGGACACTTCTGATGTCTACTAAGGTCGTTTGGTTAGATCTTTCACAACTTCTTTATAAAAAAGTCTTTCTGTGAATTTCTTCGGCCACTTTACTTTGGTTTGTCTATTGTAGATCTTTCTGCATAGATTCTGATTCATAATCTAAAAATTCAGTGGACGTCTTTTTAATTGCAGTTGTCATTTCTCTGCAGGAAAGAGTTTCGCATCTGGTCTCGTCAGACCAGTTTTTTTTCTGCTCACCAATGGTTGCTCAAATCAATTCTAGTCAAACCGGTCAAAAAAAGTCGTTGGCTTACGCAATCGTTCTGAATTGGTTTATCCCTTCCTATTAAGGGACTGGAATAAGCCTATTCAGAACGATCCTAAATAGCCCAGACCCTAAGTAGGAAGAGATCTGTAACTAACAGATAGTCGAAGTTAAACTGTTGGTTCCAATTCTAGCGGTGATACGGTAACACACTCTTGTGCTTCGAAGTTTGTCTATTTCTTTAAAGCTAGACATGCCTCTCTGCCGATGACGTTTCTTTACGATAATTGTAATACAATTCATTCCGTCAACTACCCATTGCAGAATAATTGAAGAGCTTGGTTTTGAAATGATAAGTTTCTCTGCCCTTTTCAAATCCTGTCACCAATAGTTTCAAACATGGAGAATATACCACTGAAAATTTACAAAAAATTGTTTAAAATGTACAAAACTAGAATCAAACTCGCAAACAAAAAGCAAGAAAAATGGCACCGACCGGTTTACTGACATCTTTTCTCCTTCCCCTCATACGACGCTTTTTGGACTTTAAATAGGCGGAGCAAACGGAGTATTCTCGCGTGTCGAAATTTTGTATAACACTCTTCCAAGGATAGGATTCGAACTTGGTGTACCTTGTGTCGTCGTCGTTGTAGCGCTGCAGCCCATTTCGGGCCTTGGCTTCCCGTAGGTGTCGCCTCCAGTTGTCTCGGTCCATCGACCACGTCCTCCAATTTCGGGATCCGAGTAGCGTGCTGCTATCTTCGTCTACAGAGTCGGACCAGCGCTTTCTTGGCTTTCCCACTGGCCTGCATCCCTCAATTTTTCCGACAAATACCTTTCTAGGTATCCGACCTTCATTCATTCGCTGCACATGGCCAGCCCATTGTAGCTTCCGCAGTTTTATCACAGTGGAGACTTCTGGTTCGTCGAAGAGTTCGTAAAACTCATGGTTGTACCTAATTCGCCATTGTCCTCCTTCCTGCGTTGCTCCCACGATTCGTCTTAGGACCCTTCTTTCGAAAGCGTTTAGTATGTTTGCGGAAGCTTGAGTGAGGGTCCATGTCTCACATCCGTAGCACAACACAGGTCTTACCACAGATTTGTATACTTGCAGCTTTGTTTTCCTATGTATGAAGCTGGTCTTCAGAATACCCAAAACTGAGTAGAACGCTTTATAAGCGAGCTGAATTCTACGCTTTATTTCCGCCGTTTCATTACCATCCTTCACTAGCTTGGAGCCAAGATATGTAAATTCGTCCACATTTTCCAGGTTGAATTCGTTGAGTGTTATGTTTTGCCGGTTGGGGGTGTTTCTCCTGGTTTGTATCATAACTTTTGTTTTGGACTCGTTGATTTGCAGCCCCACCTGCTTCGCTTCTTGGTCTAGTTTGAGCAGGAGTTCCTTGGCAGATGAAAAGGATCTTGACAGGATATTGATGTCATCCGCATAGGCTACCAGTTGGCTCGATTTGTAGAGTAGTGTTCCTTTCGTATCCACAGGTAGTTTCCGTACGACGTATTCTAGAGCTTGGTTGAATAGCAGTGGAGCCAGCCCATCGCCCTGCTTCAATCCTACCTTTGTCTCAAAGGCATTAGTCAGCTGGTTATTGATTCTGACTTGTGCTGTTGTTGATGCCATTGTCATTCTTGTCAGGCGGACTAGCTTCGCTGGGATTCCAAGCTGAAGCATTATTTGGTACAGTACTTCTCGATCAATACTGTCGTATGCTTGCTTAAAGTCCACGAAGATTTGGTGGACGTCGATGTTAAATTCCCAGCACTTTTCAAGGATCTGCCTAACTGTAAACAGTTGGTCAGTAGTTGATCGTCCGGCTCTAAAACCACCTTGATACTCCCCAATTATTTTTTCAACATATGGTGTTAATCTACCTTCAAGTATTTTTGTGAGGATTTTGTAAGATGTACAGAGTAGTGATATACCTCTGTAATTTTTGCACTGTAGTTTGTCTCCTTTTTTGTGGATAGGGATGATGATGGATTGGCACCACTCTTGCGGCATCTGCTCTTGCTCCCAGACGTGTTGGATCAGCTTGTGGATGACTTTCTGTGCCGCAACACCGCCGTTCTTTATCAGTTCTGCTGGGATCAATGCCCCATTTCATCAATGCCCGGCGCTTTACTGTTTTTCTGGCTTTTGATGGCATACTTGACTTCTTCCAGAGTTGGAGGGGCCAAAGGGGACGGTTCGGAGATGTTTGACGACTCTGCTGTTCTTGAGCCGTGTGTAGGATTAAGGAGCTCCATGAAATAGGCAGCCCATCTTTCCTTGATCCTATCGTCGTCAGCAATGTTTCATCTTTACAGTTGTTTTTTCATCTTTACAGAGTGATGTCTTGGGCTGATATCCTCGTCTTAAGCTTTTCACTACTTTGTAAGCGTTTCTTGATCTATTGCTCGCTAAATTTGCATCTATTGACCTTAATTGGTCATCAAAATATTTTGTTTTCTTATTTCTAATAATCTTATTGGCTACTCGTCGGAGATTCTCGTAAGTTTCCCTCTTCCCTCTTGGTATTTCTATTAACATATTCTTTATACGCCTGATTTTTCTTTTCTAACGCATTCTGGCATTCATCATCAAACCAGTAATTTCTTCTGTGCCGGGCTATATACCCAATCGACCGTTCTGCTGTGCTTTTAATTGCTCCTTTCACCTCCATCCATAGCTCCTTACTTGTCTTTTCAGACATATCTTGGAGTATAGGAGCTAGTTTGTTTTCGAGGGAGTCATGAAAATCTTTAGCAATTGACTCTGTTTGGAGCTTTTCGATGTCAAACTTTTGTAGTGGGCTGGTTTTCGTATTAAATGCCTTTGACTGGCGACATCGAAACGTTGATTTGACCAGGTAGTGGTCCGAGTCGCACTTTGCTCCACGGAATGTTCGGACGTCCATTATGCTAGATGCCCACCTCTGTTGAACGAGCACATGGTCGATTTGGTTGAAGGTGTTGCCATCTGGAGATGCCCAAGTTATTTTATGAATGCGTCGGTGTGGGAAGTACGTTGAACTAATAATCATATTTCTGCTACAAGCAAAGTCAATAAGGCGCTGGCCGTTGTCATTACTGCTATCGCGAAGGCTGTGGCCTCCTGTAGTTCCCCGATGAGTATGTTCATTGCCAATTTTTGCATTGAGATCACCTAGAATTATTTTGATGTCGTTTGTGGGCAATGAGTCAAAGAGGCATTTAGGTGATTGTAGAAGGCGTCCTTCACTTCCTCATCCTTATCTTCTGTCGGGGCGTGGACATTAATCAGCCATATCTTGAAGAATTTAGTTTTGATGCGGATCGCACACATTCTCTCGTTTATTGTTTTGAAGTCGATAACGTGTGACTTGAGTTCCCTATCCACAATAAACGTTACTCCGAATTCTCGGCTTCCTCCAGGCTTCCCGCTTTTAAATAGTGTGTGCGATCTCATGTCCTGTACCTCAGTACCAGTCCATTTCGTTTCCTGGATTGCCAGCACATTTAGTTTGTATTCACTGGCCTGTTGTAATAATGCTTTAACAGCGCCAGGTTTGTTGAGTGATCTGACATTCCAGGATTCAATTGCATAGTCCTTATTTCGTTTGCGGGGTCGTTTCCGTTGTTCCAATCCAATCCAATCCGAGGCCCCTTACAGGTTCCAAAACAATATTCGATTTTACAGGGACCGGTTGTTAGCCCATCGCCCAACCTTCGTTCCGAAGGCGTGGTTATTACATTCCTGTTATCACGCGCAGGAAGTCGCGCTCACCCTCTTGCATCAGTCTTCATAAGAAGTCCAGCGGTCACTAACGTGGAGTTTGCAAGTAGGATTCGTTAGCAGGGCTGTTGGAGTTGCCTATTTCATTTTCGGTTTTAGTGCATCCCATGGGGAACCAGTAAACCCAGTTCAGCGCCGATATTATCGCTACCATTGTCCGCCGTACCGCCGTCCGCCGTATCTTGTGTAATGTAGATCTATATGAGGAACTTGAAAAAATGTTTTCAAAAATATTTATTTATATAATATCAAAAGTTTTCAAAAAAATTTTCTGGAAAAAGATGATAATTACGCTGCTGAAGGGTCCTTTGGAGGGATTCGATGGCTGCAATTTTAACATGCTATAGAACTGGATATGCTGAAGAAGAAAATATACATGTTGGAGATTGAAAGCATAATTTCACATATATCAACTTCACAACTTTCATTATTACATAAGATTTTTTCCGTGTAAGGTTTAGTTCGCTGAAAATGGCTAATTCCGTTGAACTGATGAGGATCTACGAGGCAAGCTGATATATCCTGAAAGGCAATGAGGCAGGATCAGAGAAACATGCTGGATAGTGGACAATATGAGCTCTCTAGAGTTAGCATCATTGCAAACGAAACTATTGCTAAATTTTCCCGTCTAATTAGACACAAGTTTTTGGAAATTTTTTTTCGCTACTCCCGACTTTTTCATCAGAAAAGTTTTTCATTGCAGTCCGAAACCAAAATTTGAATATTTATCGATGCGCTGCCGAAGAGAAAAACTGCAGACATCTTTGAGATGAGGGCCAGGGTACACGTTCAGGGAAGTAGATCAAGAAAGAGTAGTTGTGTCATATTCCAAAAGGACCATCCCCGCATGGGCGAGTGGGTCCGCTATTGGGTCCAGACGAACACATGTATATCTACATCATGAAATGGCACTTATACATGTTCAAAGCACGGAAATGGTGCCGATTGCTCGAAAAACCGAGGAAGAGGTTTTTGAGCCCTTTTCATCGAAATTCTTTATGAGAAAGAAAGGTGGAAGCGGTCAAATGGTTTCTAACATTTTTCTCTATTCATTTTCTTCGAGTGGGGATTTCTGTAGGGATTCTCATTAGTTGCGAACTGTTTGGACGGGACGCATCTGCAGGCACTTTTAACTTGATAGATTGATTTTTTGTTTCCTTTGGTTACTATTATTGATCTTTCAGCTTGAACCAGTTCCATTTTCCAAGTTGCCCTTATTGAGTTTGATGATCGATTGACAGCCCTTGTCAAATATTTTGAGCAATATGTTAGATGCAAAAATGAAGTCTAGGCTAGTCAAACTTAAGTTGTTCAAATCAGTTGCTATATCGATCTTCTAATTAATTTTAATGGATGAGATAAATTGATCTGGTGAGAATGGGGCTCGACCCTTATCCTAAACCGAGAAACACCATATAATAAATGAAATCAACCAGAGTACTCAGTTGCCCTATAAGCTTGAGCGACGCAGAGTTCGGAATCCTGCATCAAATTGTGCAGATGAATGTACTGATTGTTCAACAACGATTTGGATACATTTCCAAAACGCCCGCAGACTTACCAAGCGGGTGAAACTACTATCAAATTCATCTGCCTAAATTGTCACATGCATAAATAATGGTGAATAATCTCGTCAAATACCACAAGATACCTTGTAAACCAAATAAGAATAGAATAAAAAAGAAATAAAAAAGCAAATTTTAGTTGATTGGCTGTCCTGCCTTGAGACGTCTTTTTTGGGTTTTAATGAAGAATGTTCGGGATGAACTCAATTTAATGAAAATGTCCTTAATTTTGATGTTAGGGAATAGGACAAAGTACATTGGTAAATGTTAGCTAGATGAAAACTGAAGCTTGAGCACGTGCAATGCTCCGATGGAAATCACGTTTTTCGATTTATCAAATGCAGTCCCGAAATTTCTATTGTTAGCTTATAAACCAATGGTGTGCTATAGTCTCCCATTATTTTTTGGCATGTTTTAAACTAAGAGATAGTCAAAAATTGGCAGCTTTCTCAGATATTCCTAAAAAATTGGCGCCATCACCGTTCTGGCCAAAGGAACTGTTTTCCCATTTTTCGGAGGCGCCTCATCCTTTGCAACCCGTAGCGTTGGATTTTGTTTTCACTCAGTAATGGAGTTTATCCAAAATTATATCCTGCGAAAAATCCGACGCGTTCCGTTTAAGCTGATCGAAAAGAGTTTTGGAAATGTTCTTGCAGATCTGGTTTAAATTCAGTTGAGCGAACGCGACGCGCGGATAGCTTCATGTTCCTTACTTTATCGCCAATTCATGACCAAGAGGATCTGCAGTTATGCTCATATACCCTCTACTACATCCCGAATCATTATTTGATGGTCAACCAGGATCATTTGAAAAACTTATTCATCGTATTCGCTAGTTAGCACTTTTTGTCCTTTTTGAATACTTATCTCAGTCTAACCGATCGCCCACGTTGATAAATTTAGCGCACGTTGCAGAATAACGTCTGCAGTTCGAATATACAGCGTCCAACGATTGTATGTTTGACGTGGGCGTGACCATTGAACAAAGATTCCTTTCATCACAAAGGATGGAAAACTGAACAAAATTGGAGCTTGTACGAGATATGCACCAGAATAGCAGACACTACAGATGAGCAGAGACTACAGAGACTACTACAGAAGTCTCAACATGAAACTAGTTCTGTGAAAGATCAATGCACTAGAGGAACACTTTTCAGATGAGGTCAAAATGATACGCACTCTCTTTCTTACCCTTATCGTTAATGTTAAGGCTACCTACGAGGAAACACGAACAAAAAAAAGTCTTATTCAATTTTTCACTAACTTCTGAGGCAATTCTCTCTATGAAGTTGAGAGACTCTTGGACTAAAAAGCATTAGCGAATTTTATAATGTTCCGCAAACCGAGAGGAAACTCCATGTCATACCCCCACCCACCCCAGATCAAATGGCTTCCTTAATGCTTAACTTCACCTTAACTAAGTAGTCCTCCTGATGATGCTAAGCATCATCCATGCGCGCAACTCTCCTAGATGGATGTAACGCTTCCTGAGAGCGCTGGAAAACTTATACCAAGTATCAGAATATCTGATTTAGATACTTAGGAATGGGAGGAAACTAGATGAAAACTCACGGATTTAACCTAGCTCTGGTTAAAATTGAAGCGGTCATCATGACAAAGATGAAGACGCTTAGCGCATAACTGTCAGAGTTGTGAGCATATTCATGGGCATAAAAGGTAAAGTTAACTTTATGAAGCTTACCGATCGACCTGAGTTTGAGGGAGGAAACCAAGATAATGGCTGATGAGATTGAATCACGAAGCTTGGCTACGTATCAGTTGATTATCAATGTCTGCACTCCGAGTCCAAAACTTAATCATTTGATGAACGTCATAAAGTCAGCGCTTCTCTACGAAGTAAGACTCGCACTAAGGAGGTGCTTTGCCGAGGATTAGGACAGGTGTGAGAACGAGGATTGCTCTGTATTGTGTTAGCACTCAGCCAGTCTCAGTGTAGGCAGTATCTGTCATAGAAGTGAAGTGAATACAATCACTTCTATAGTATTACAGAGTATTCGAGTCGGAGAGAATAATACATCTTTCTACAAATACATCACCTTATAACCTATTTATTGATCTTATTTGTATAAAATCGGTTAAATTTAGGACTTCTAGTTGCTTATTCTGTACTGGAGAGAGGAATGACTCTGTTCATGTTGAAAGTGCAATAGGTGGTGAAATTGCTGAAAAAGTGGAGAACTCTGTTAGGACAGTCAAACCGAAGAGATGCTGAAAACGGCTGTCACGTAGAATAAGGTGGTATCTTTGTTCCGGCTTTTTCAAATACAGGGAAGTGCATATTCCAATAGATGGGAATGTCAAAGATGGATAAGTTCCTTCTCTAGCAATACTTATTCTCATTCCGAAGTGGAAGAAATTTTTTTCGAATTGATGATGCTATATGATATCGACTAGGAAGACCTAGGCCCTAGGCCCTAGGCTTGCTTCTTTGGTTGACGAGGAAGGTGTAAAGTTGGAAATTTAGTAGTTGCTTTGTGCCACTGAGAGCCTATCACTTTAGATTTAATTATCCTTGGCATCTTCCGCAAAAAGAGTTTCATCACTGTTTCTTGGTTCCATTTCAATCATTTGGTTCCATTTTATCCCAAGACTTATAAATCAGGCTCCGTAATCCAGCAAATTGTGTGCTATTGCCTTGTTCATTACGTTGACCCAACAAGCGGTGCTCTGTTTACAATGCGACTAGGGTTCTTACGCCATTCCTGTTCCGTCCTGAAAGCTGTGTGGTCTTAGTTTTGCTAGAGGGATTCCAAGAGACACGACTTATTTAGCAACTAATCTGTCATCTCAGGACGATTATCAGACTCCGGTTTCAGGGCATTTCTGCTCTACACTGGGTTTGACCGATTGATTTCACCGGTATTTCTGCTCTATATAGAGTTTTGACCGATTGAACTTGTTCTTGTTTGTTCGTTTGTTCTGTATCTGGTTATCTACGTCCTTTCAGGTATTTTTTGTTTTCAGTTCCAACAAGTGATCCTGCATTAATTATGTAGCAACGCAATCAGAAAATATGTGATAATAAGTTGATTTAGTATAATTTCGTGCTTACGGCCGCCTAAATTGTGTAAAATTTCCTATTGGAAAACATTCGTAAGGCTAAATAGCTTGTATGTTCGGTGGAAACGTGGATAGTTCCAGAAATCATTTCCAACATCCTCATCTGTTTCAGAGTCCGATTTCTCTTTTTCCAGATGAACTCTTCGGTCATTTTATACTCCTTGATATTTAATGACTACTCGGTACCCATTTTTTTCATTATTCTTTTCCATTTGTGAAGAACTCCTTCAACGACTTACTAAAATATTTTTCAAACAAAACCTTGTTATGTATTTTCAAAAGATATAAAATGATAAATCAATAATTGATAATTAATGATGAAATAATAATAATCGGGCAGCCCCACGTTGGGCGCCATGTAATGTATTTTCAAAAAAATAATAAATATAACCTAAATAAATAAATAAAGTAAGGCACTGCAGCGAAAGAAAGGAACAAGTTTAAAGAGACAGTGTTATTTGAAAATACAAAGTCAGCATAATGGCGGCCGAAGAAAGTTACTTTAAACCGACTACCTCACCGCGTGGGCGTGGGGGTAAGGACATTATTTAATCCCTGATCCTTCCATGTTACATACACACACACATGAATTGTGCTGCGCTGATCCTAATCGTCCTTCCTGTAGCATGAACCTTCACTTCAGCTGACTTCGGGACTTCTTTTGTTCTGCTGCGCTACCTCTAATCGTGCTTCCTGTAGCACGAATCTGCACCTTAACTGGTTTCAGGATTCACCTGTTCTGCTGCGCTTCCTCGGATCGTGCTTCCTCTAGCCCGAATCTGTACCTCAGCTGGTTTCACAATTCACCGGTTCTGCTGCGCTACCTTGGATCGAGCTCCCTCTATTATTTGATAGTCCTATTGGTTGTTTCTTCAATTGGTTGGTACTTCTATTTGAACTCCGATTGATACTTCAATTGATACTTTATTTATACTTTTTGATACTTCTATTTATACTTCCTCTATTGATAATGTGTCCTTTATTGGTTGTATGTCTCGATACTTGAATTGATTCCGCTATTGGTTGTCTGTCTCGATACTTCTATTGGTACTTGAATTGATTCCTCTATTGGTTGTGTGTCTCTATGGTTGTCTCTATACTTTTATTGATACTTGAATTTATTCCGTTATTGGTTATCCCATATCTCACAATTTCTATTCTATTTATACTGATACGTACACAACAACCTAGTGAATCATATCCATAGAAACATTTATCGGAAATTACTTCTAAGAAATTTTTTTTTGGTTTTATTTTTTGCGACGGGGAATATTTTTTTTTCTTTTTTTTTTGAGACTTTTTTTGAGATTTAATTTTATTGAGACTTTTTTTTATTTATTTTTTTTGTTTGTTATCAATATTATTTAACTTAATACCTAACCTGACTATAAATGTTTCTATTTTAATTTTATTCTTACTTCTAATTCATCTCGTATGATTTTCTTTTCACTTACATGGGTACATATAAAAAACTTAACCAAGACAATTAATTGTTATATTCAAAATTAATTGTTATTTTATTTATTTATTCATTTATTTAATGTCGTGTGTTTAATGTAAAGTGTGTAATTTATTCATTTATTATTTTAATGTTTGTTTAATGTTAGTTTAATGTCGCCTACACCTCGGAATACGTAACAACCTAACCACGGAAAATATTTGACACTTTCAAACGTATGTTTCACACATCCGTCAACGGAGGAAAAAAGTAGAGGAACACTTAAATTGAAATGTTTTTCGATCTTCATTTTCAGTTTGGAAACTTCTCACAGCATCCTTTTATTTATATAAATTTAACACATTTTCTCATTTTCTCATTTCGTTTTTCGCAATTTAAGCAATTTTTATAGTGTGTCCTGCAAAGTATAACTTCAGCTTAGTCATCTATGTGGTATCCTCATTAAATTTTCAAAATAACGACTCATTCTGCAAAGTCTTTTTGGAAGTGAAAAGTAAATGGTTACGGCCACAAATCAAACAGAGTGGTGGTCTGGCTAGAATCTAGAATGGTTGCGGTCAAAATCAAAGGGAGTCCAGGATCTACATCGTAAGACGTAATCAGAAGACGTAATACTAGACTTAATCACAAAAAATAAATGGGTTATTATCAAGTGCCACTGGTGACCTTTAGTTCCCTGATTTTTCGCGAATATAACTTCTGTTAGATGATATGTGAGATTGCAAAACCAAGTTCGACCCATCCCATATTATCAAATGGGATATTAGGCGAATGGTTCTACTTTTGTTTATCTTATTCTACGTGCAAACATGATGAGGTTTCCTTGTAATTCTGTTGTACATTTTACGATTTTATTCCGACCGATCAAACAAGAACTCGGCGCTGTCTTTTCCAGTTATCTTACTTAGTTCATGTTCTTCCCAAAGAGCCCATTAATGGGTACTCACAACAAGGAAATGACCTTTCATTTGATCCATATTTATAGCCGATCTCTTGCCAATCATTCTCATACTCTTCTGTAATACCTACATATCAACCAAATACAGTTTTCTAAATTTTCCGCGGATAATTGTAGTAGATAGTATCGCATCATAATCATCAGGCATCGCAACCACGAGCAAATCAAGAACAAGTCTGCATTGTTACCATAAGTAATACCGCTAAAACCAAACATAACCTATCCACCAGATGCACATAAAACCTGCAGATATTTGATTGCTACTCACTCAAAGTATCTTCACGTGCAAACAGATACTTGTATCTACAACTAACAAAAGAACAACGAAACCAACTAAAAAAGGAAGAAAGAAAAAATACATTTTGATTTTTGTAACAAGAAAAATTCATCCAAGTGTAAACTGAAAATTACCTAAAAATTCGTTTCAAACGCTACCAAGTGGAACAAATGTCATCAAGAGGAGTAGCGCGGAGTACGTTACCTAGGTAAAGGCTCCAGAAAGGCTGGAGTAGGAAATTGTTTGGCAAGAGATAGTCATCGTCCTAAGTGCTCTGAAGTTTGTCAGGGCAGTGAATGAGTAAATGGGGCGGTTATTTGAAACTCAGTCGTACGTAATCATTTGCTACGAAAAATGCTATTATTACCTTTTATTGCTCGGTTTATTATTGTTCTGTTTCATTTTAATTCTTTTTAATTTCCCTGTGAATGAAAACTGTTTTAAAGTTGACGGCAATACATAGTTGGTAGACCGTGAAAATTGTTTTCAACACTTCTATTTTGGTTTTGTTTTTATTTAATTCTGTCATAGACTGATAAGTTACGAGGGAAATGCTCCTATTTTTCATAATATAGGGTAGAAGCGTTGAATTGTTGCAAAGATTAGATGTAATAAAAGCTGCAATTAAAATAGGTAATAAATGTTGTCAGTGAACAAATGCTTTTGTTTATTGTGGAAGCAAATTATCAATTGTAAAGTTCGATGGCCCATGAAAGGTAATAAGCTGACATTAAACGTGCAAACAGTTGAGGACCGATAAGTTCATTGTCTAGGATTGTTAGGTACAGATGCAATGAAATTTTAACAAACCTTGAAAATTTCGAAGGGAAAAGCTACAAACCACACTGGCAATACTGTCAGGACAACATGTAACTCTAGATTACAATTCGACAAGGTATGATTCCGTTGGTAACTTCATACTCCCCATACTGAATATAATTTTATCAACCAACATGTGCATCAACCATAAAGTCATTACTTAATAATATCATTTTATGCATGAAGGTTCAACCATATAATCATATTTAATAGGATTTTTCGTTATTTTTTTCATTGCAGATTTTAATGCAAGTGGGTCTTGTCGTCTACACAGCACTTGACTTTAATTTACAAGCTGATGAAGAGTGTTTGATATCACCTGAACTCGAACAATTGATTTCACACATGACAATGGAAGGTAAGTGGAACAATCATGTCAAATTATTTGAAACATAAATATTTTTGAAATCACTGAAAAATTATTAAAACAATGTTTAAACTGTTATATTCGCGGTCCAAAAGAAATTTCAAAGGAAAAATGGAAGCAATTTCTAATTAATTTTGCCATTTCTAAGTAATTTTGTAATGATGTAATTGTATGGAACACACTGTAATGTGGAAGGGAGGTGGCGGCTATTCGCACCTTGAGAATGGGACGCCAAGACGAGCAATATAAGTGGACTACACATCCCCTGTGAATTTAGAAAACCTGGCCTAGAAACGTTTGACACATAACCTCGGGCTATACCTCGTGTTCTTTAGAGGCCTAAAGGCGCCTTCATATTACGGAGATCCCTTCTCCAGCTGGAAAAAATCAACCTCCATCCCGAAGCCTGCCAGAGTTCACCTATGGTTTCTTTACCCGTTCTCCGACCATCGCTTAGGTATAAGCAGAGCGCCCAAATTTTGGTAAAGTTTCCGCGTTGCTTACTCCATCTAATGCAAGGGAAGAATATGTGAAAGGTGTCATCCATCGCTCGTGCATAAAACACGCCGTGAGGCGACCGTGACCTTTCGATCTTGTGCAAATAAGACCGAAAACATCCATGCTCGCTTAAGAGCTAGGTCAAGTTGAACTCAACCTCACCACACGCTCGATTCAGCCACGGCCTTCAGGTCAAGGACCAGGCGTGCAGTCCAACTTCACTTTGTGACTTGCTTCCAGGATTGTTGCCAATCGTTGAGCGAGGGTTATCTCTCTTTCTTGATAAAATCTTTGCTGTTGTCTTCGCTTCCGCGCAGGTAAATATTTCTGCGCTCTCTCGCAAGAAGGGCGATTACCAGCACCACCTCCTTGTCCCTGCACAAAAGTCAATTGCTTTCGTAATAACTTCTCCCTGGGAGCATCGCCAGATATGACCCGTAGAGACGTACCGACTCACAGCGTTCAGGAGGAGGCGTCTCCTTGATGTGGCGGCCCCCTATGTTGGTCATAAATCGAGTGAGGGCAGTTACACGCGCCGCACGTTTGGAGAGTAGAATCACTAAGAAAAAATAGGAGGCGAGCTTTGTTAGATAGAGAGCTTAAAAGCTTAACGGGCAGATGAGTAGTGAGATTGCGATGGCTACTTTTACGAGGCTAAATGGCTGTAAAAAAAACTTTTCCAGTGCAATGGTATATGTGAATCATTGTGTATGAAAAAAAAACTTAAGGGAATGTCAGTGCGAATCTCTCCGCCCCGTCGTCTAAATTTTCTATTGTTCAGAAGCTTTGGCTTCAACAGTGAAAACCGAAAATTTGTAGATTCGGAGTTTACATTACAAATGCATGGCTTTATAGACGTTGTTTAACCAAAAATTCATGTACCTAATGATACAAGACAGGCATTGCAGATTGCAGGCATAATAAATTTATATGTCTGCGAGGCTGCCATTGAAAACTGGAAGCATGCTCTGCTTAGAATCTGGTAGATATGAGTGTTTCACAGTCTAACAAATGATTTAACTTATTTTGTCCCTCAACACTTTCGCGAAACGATTGCTGCTTTGCGCAGGAGACATCTAAAAATGAATGGTTGAGTGCAGATGTAATGATTATTGGCGAAAGTTTCTTGTGAATGGGTTTTTTGTTGGGTGGTGGAATGTTAAAAATGGTCTTATCGTAGGGGAACTCATCACTCAAGGACTTCTCCAACGTGTCTAGTGATTGAATGAATCAATCCTACGAACTAGAAGTTAGGATACCATCAGAGCTAAATTTCCATCAGGAAAATTTGAAATTTCCAAATTTCTAGGCAGCTCCTGTTAAATGAAAGGGAAACGAAAACCTGTGCAGAATTTTTATGTGTATCACAGGTAAGGGGAACTGATGACTGGTTACACCCATCGCCGAAACCATGAGGAGTCTATTTTGAATGGAGTTTAGTGGTTTTCGTTTTGTCATGTGGCTGGAAAACAGAAATTGAACACTAATTACTTGTTTTTGGGATGTTGAAGAGAGTTACACTGATACCTTAATGGGAGTGTTATGGTGGATTTTTGTGGACTGATTTTCACCTTGTTTTCTATACCGTGAGGTTAGACCCCATCCTGACAGGTGCTCATTTAAAATACCGCAACTTCATATAGCTAAGAGTACCCTGAAAATCTGGATAAGTATTCTAACTTCAGCTGGGTGTGAACTCTGATTCAATTCAACTCGACGAGACGGAACGACGGTTAGGGAAAACATTAAAACGAGGATCTTTCAAAGCATACAAAACATGGTAGCCGAGCTAGCTGGATACTGGATAAAGTATTCTTGTAACTGATTCCACAAACCTCATCCCTGGATGTATGGTATGCCTCCATTCGCACTGATAGACCAGGGCATTGGTGATAGCCTTTCGTGGAGTAGCGCGTGTCTAGTTTTGAAGTCGGATGGCGTTCTCTCTCACAGCGCCAGGAATATCTGGGTTCCGTATTTTCAGTAAAGTTGGTGGTTCTCAATGTAAACTGATGCCTCATTGCGATGTTATGGAGGCATTGGTTGATGAATTTCAACTCGTGTCTAATAGAGAACAAGAAACTGGGTGACTGCTTGTAGGTGATGTAGGATCCGTTCTTCCTGCTTTTATTTCGAATTAAATCTACAACAGTTGGAGGACGATTGTCAACATATTAAAAAAAATGTTTTCAATAAGATTTCCAAATTTGTATTCAGCTTTGGTGTGGTGCGCTATCTGGGCAAAATTGAGTTTTTGTTGTGACCTCGTGTTTTTTTTTTTTTTTTGTAAATGTTTGTCTTCCGTTTTTTCCTTCGTTTTTCCTTCGGAGTTACCTTCACCATTCATGGAAACATTTCAACAGTTCATTCATTATCAATAAGGCACAACCATATACGAATTTTGAAAAGTAATATGTAAAGTTTTCCGTAAAAGATGGACCCAAGTTAGTCTGCTTGCAAACAAGAAATTAATCTAGTTTTTCCTGCTAAGGCAGCAACTGAGATTGCAAAGCATGACAAACCCATTGGAGTACCACAATTCCACTTAAGAACCTCCCGCGAAGCCATGATTCATTAGCAAAGTCGGCGCCAATTGCTCGCAATTGCCTACTATGACTAACTTGGAAACCACCACTTGAGACAGTCAAAGTAAGTTAATGAAGTTCTGCTATTGAATTAGATTATTATTGCAAAATACAGAGTCATCTACCACCCTCGCTGATTGTTTACTCAAAAGTATTAAATCTGCCCCCTAAAATTATTCGAATGAACAACATGCGTGGTAAAGATTGCCATGTGTGGTCGTGGTTGGATGAAGATAAATTCATTAGTGCTATTTAACCATTGTAACATATGAGTGCTAGTCGTAACAAGAATAAATTATTTAATATTCGATGGTCCTGACAAATATGGCGGGAATGAGAGTGCATTCTATGTGTTATTTAATGCATTCTAAGGTGAGGCTGATGATTTAGCCCACCTGCTTAGAATTTAGCTCAGCACATATTGTCGCTTTCAAGTGTTGATGCTGATGCGTGGTCACATGCATCGCTAAGTAGATTGTCAATGATGGTGGGCTGGTCCCTTAGTCAATCGTCACGCATGCAGGAAATAGCTTGGTGTAGCGTAATATGTGACATATGGGTATTAATAGAAATGTTCATTTATCTCTAGCCATCCGTCATTCAGTGAATGCAATTTGAGACATTTTTTGGAAATTATACATGACAAAATATGAGTAGAAGATGAGAAATAATTAAAATATTACTTAAATTTGGAATCCTAGACCTCTATGAAGATAGTTCCATTGTTTGCCCGTTTCATTGAAATCATCTCTTTGAAAAAATAATTCAGAAAATGGCCTATGGCCTCCTTTCTTACGCATGAATATCTTTTTAGCCAGGAAGTGTTTAAGTATTTCGTTTTGCAAAAATACTGCACATAATTTTTCCCAGTATTAACTTATTTACTTGAGTGATATTTATCTAATATCGTTTGGAAAAGAAACTTTCATTAACCTTTTACCAAATACTGCCGGAATTGTGCATTTTTACCGCTTGCTTCTAAGGTATAACAATTTAGGGACGTCCGTTTACAAGTATTACGCGATTTTCCCAAAATCGGTTTATTTGGATCCCTGTGAGTCCTGTCGAAAACGGGCGTGGAGCCACCTCTCCAACCTTGCTGAACGCCCTGAGCCCTCTAAGGACCTAGGCTGCCGTAGATGCATGACATCTGCTATCTCTTCTTCGATATAGTCGATATGGTCCTTGATGGTCGATTCTGAAAATCTGTAATCTAGTATATCTCTGGATTTACAATAAGAGGGTGGTAAGGAGCATCTAAACGACATTTAGCATTTAAACGACAATGCTCTTTTGTCATTTAGACGTTCTAGAGACATAAGCCTTACAATGTCTGCTAAATCGTAATGCCAAGGCTCCTAATCACGTCTATCTATTTGTTAAATGAAGTCAGACCCGTGAACTTGAATGCCTCAATCAATTCCAATCAATCCCGATAAAAAATAAAATCAAATAAACCAACAAAAGAAAACAAAGCGGAATCAAATGTAAAATCAGAATCTTCCATCGACGAAAAAGGAACTCCAAAGACCGTTCAGAATGAGTTTCCGTCAAAACGAAGAAAGGAGCTCCACTGCCCGATCAATAAAAGCGAAAGCCGCTCTTGGGTGGAACTCTTGCAGCTTTGAACGGCATAACAAGGTGTAAACAACTATCCAAGAACCTCGATCCCATCATGAACACGCATCCTTGAAGCAACAAGGATGGATCAAAATGTGCAGACATTCCTGCCAGGTTTTCCACTCATGTTTGTAGTCTGTTTAAGGAAGAACGCTTCGTGACCAATCTCGTCTAGTCTTTTGGTGGACCCAAGGTGGAGGATATGAACCCAGCCCTTAGGGGCTAAATTTGTTTACCGTACTTTCCCTCGTACGGTAGGGTAGCGAAAGCCTGAGCAGAATTTCGATCTGCAAAAGTAAGGGAGCCGGTAGCAGATTACAATCACCTTCTCGATAGCGATCAAGTAGTAAGTGGGGGGTGCCTTTATAGTGATGTCTTTCTAGTCTGTTTTAAAGAGGATGCTTCCTTGCCATTTTCCATGACTTAAAGCGCTTGACGTTAAGGTTCCCTCAATATAGTCACGATCATCACGATCAGCTTGTGCTTTTCAATACTTTCAGGGCCTCAGCGATATTACCTGAAGTCGCCATCTCTGCATACGCAATAGTCCATCTGATTTTTGCCGATGATTGGTCTGAATTGAAAAACTAGCGGAGTGGAAAAAAGTCGAAATCGACAAAAAAAAAATCGAAAAAGTTCCCGTCTAATCAAATTTCGAAAAACCAGACAAATTCGAGACTGTTAGGCTTACGAAGCCGCAAACTTTAGACACCTTATTTTAGCTGGTTTTGGTCACCTGGGAAATCACTAAGCTCGTATTGATATGCATAGAAACAAAGAGAAGATTTTTTCATTTGAATTCAATTGCACTATAAGTCATATGATCGAAAACTTGCCAAGCGACAGTACGCCGAGACAACTCTGCTGGAAACCTATCTGAACAGTAGGATAGGCAGGAAGTCCCACATCTGACATCATCAATGTAATGTTCAACAAAAAATACGTATAGTTTTCACTCTCTCGATCCAAATTCAATATTTTCACTCGGCCTTTTCTCATCCGTTCCTCATTTCAAAATATTAAAAAACTGCACTGATTGCATCAAGGGTTTTTCTCGTCCATACTTCATTAATTTTTGACAATTCATGTCGTACCGTGTATACCACTTTGCTGTTCCTAGCTACCTAGGCGGAACGAAAAGAGTCAAATGTCTACTGATTTGGCATATTGCAGCCTGTGAGCTATTACTTTTGTTTTCGATTTAACTAAGCGGATTTTCGTTGATTTTTCAAGAGATATTTTTGTGGAAACGTCAAAATATTCTTTCGACCATTTTGTAGCATATTGTCTTACGAAATGATACTCTATTCTTGACATTTAGATTACTATTTCGCATCTTATGAAGACATGATGTCGAAATGTTTAACAATGTGTCAACAACGTGTTACCCAAATTACGGTGAAACCCCCGAAATATTAAAGAGACTAAGCTGCATCTCAGGCTTATCAACCCCTGCGTCAAGCGGAGTGATATACCACAAGTCTATAGGGTCCTGAATAACAACTGTCACAACATGTTTATCATGATTAGTGCGCTTTTAAAACGATATTCTTTTAACCAATATTAGCAAGTGTACGAGCCAGATATCAACCACTCTGGACAAGTCTGGACTAGTCTTCGAGCTAGCTCTCTTGTCGTCAGTCCTTCTTCATCATCTCGGTTCGGTTTCCTTTCATTTTCTATCAGTACGCTTCTGGTTCTCGCTTATGTCAGCACGTCCTTCTCAATTGCAATCTTCTTTCTCATCAATTCTTCGTTACAAAATTGTTCTTCAAATTCGTCTGTCATTGGTTCAACGTGATCACATTCCACAGAAGACCACAAAACAGCACAACGTTGCAACTAGTTCATGATTAAGTTGAAAGCTAGTGCATCACAGATTTATAACTTTCCCAGCTAGTGCCAACATAATCATGCACTTCCCAGTATGTTGGCAGGCACTCAATGCTATGAAATCTAATCCAGAGGGAGAGAGTCCAACGTAGACTTTTTGACAGATGAACTATCTAGAGCAGGTTCTACCTGTGAAAATTAAAAAAAAAGTGAATGCAATCAAAGTTCATTGAGTTGTGGTGAAAGGGGTGTGACATTGTGCAGAAGGGTGAGTAAGGCAGAAATCATGGGAATTACTACCGATACTTTTTGGCATCAACCAAACAAAACGAAAATTAAATATGGTCATAACATGGCAAGGTGTTGTTTAACGCCTCTAGTGAGATCATTTCATCCTTCGTCTCGTTTAAAATATTAATATACGAAGTTACTGATCCTTCATACAATTTGTTTAACTGATCCTTCAAAATCAACATGCCCACCACTGAATATTCATCCGAACGATATTGCTTAGCCTGTGATGAAGACGAGAGAAGCGTGTGCTACTTTATTCAGCTAAGCAATAAGGAAAATATCAAGTTCTCTTTTCTTAAGTCCCCAAGCCTGAGTTATAAACGGTTCAAGTGGTTTCGATGAAATGAAGCAACAGAGCTGAAACTCTAATCGGCCACAGTGGCAGTTGCCTTTTATTTTTTTCTGTGCACGGTTGACCTCTTCCTAGACCAAAATAATCGGAGACTCATGGTTTACACTTGTCTCAACATTTTCTCACAACGGGCCACCACATTAAATATATGTTCTATTCAAAGAACCAACCAGTCTGAAGTAGGCATTGTTGCAAACGCAACACTGATTTCTTCACTATTTTTTATCAGTGGATACTGGAGCGAAAATGAAAACCTAGAAGAATACAAAGTTTTTTTATAGAAGAATACAAATATTTTTACAAATATTCATAATCAATTTACCAACATTAAACATCGAATTATCTAAAAAAAAAACATTCAAAAACTGAACAAATTTGAGACCGTTTCGTTATGACCGATGCATACTTCAGACACCTTGAATAAGTGACTGTGGAAGTCCCGTTGTCTTCAAATGACCGTAGCGTCATCCATTAAGTTCGCGTTTAACATGGTAATAGTCAAATTGCATCATTTGTTTTTTGAGTCGCGTTGCGAATAGTAACGAAAAACTTTTGTGCTTGACCCTTTTCGTTACTTATTTCTGTGAATTTCCAAAACGTGGTATAGCAGCACGAAAAGACTTAGTGAGGCAGTAATTTGATCTTGTTTCATTGAAACTCGTCGGTCGTCAAAATCAAGAAGTCTGTGTTATTATTAGAGTTAGTAAAACGGAACATCGCACGATGATGCAATACCGCCGAAACACGTTTGTGAACGAATCAAAGGATGTGACGGGGAACGACGGAATGCAAAAACAAAACACAAAACAAAAAAAGTTAGAATGACATTTGCTCCTAAGAAAAAGGAAACCTCAAATATACACAAGGTCCGGATCGTAAAAATATCCTGATCTTAAAGTCTGTACTCAAGAGCAGATTTATGCAACGAGATAACCCATCAAGAGAATGGCAGCTAGAATTATTGCAACCGATAAGAGAACTTTGAGAGAGGGCTTGTGTCTCAATTCCATCGCAACTTCGATACGAAGCTTTACGCCTTCATTCACGTGTGCGCAAGAAGTATGTTTTTGTCAACTGAAGGGTGCATTGTTAGAGGTATAGAACATCAAATTGGCGACACTTTTTAATGCTATTTATCGTCTGATAGCTGTGATTTCTTTTATGGTTACTTTGCTTTATCAGGCTGGCAACGTCCTGAGCAATGTCTGTGAATTGTGCAGATTTATTTCGACATAAGAGACACTAATCACCCACTTTGTCAATTTTATGGCCTTTTTTTATTTTGACCTTTTCAAATCAAAAAAAGTGACTTTGTATTTGTCAAAAACAATGACATGAACGGCTAATTTCGATTTTATTTTGAAATATATAATCATTGCACAGCGTGTTATGATACTTTACGGTCTAACGCAGGGCACTCTCAGGAAACTGGTGTACGAATTCGCTGAATCGAATCAAATCGAGCACCGATTCAACAAAATGACCAAAATTGCTGGAAAAGATGATTCGAAAAAATGACCAAAATTGCTGGGTCTATGAATTTTTCAAGGAACGCTCTAATCTATTTTTGAGGCAGACAACCCGTACCAGCGTTGCAAGAGCTGTTGGCTTAAACCGGGTCCAATTCTCTGGTCCATCTCTTTTCTTCAAACTTGAGATACTGGCAAAAGACGTATAGAATTACAGCCATACAGCCAAGCCATATATATTATATGGATAAGCTAGCATTAGTGTTGTTCCTTAAGAAAATTTATAAGTTATATCTTTAGGAAAGCAAGTGTAAAATTGTACCTGGGGAACGCGTCCGATCATCACAGTTATTTAGAGTGCTAGTGAAACTAGATACTACATTACGTTTGCATTTGGTTTTTGGCCGTAAAAGAATAAAGGATGAAGCATGTACTTATAAATGGAGTTTAAATAGTAGCATTGGAATGACATGCGATTCGGGACATTTCAATTTCGAACTTTGTTTGTCTGTTCCTCTAATTACGGAAAATCCTGTTTTGTTGATTATTGACAATCATTCAAGCCAGGCCAGCATAAAAACTAATTTATTTTCCCGAAAGCATTACATTATCGTATTGGCACTGCTACCTCAGAACAGTCACATGTTATGATCCTTAGATAGGAATTCAGATCCTAAGTCCTTAAAAAAATCAATATGCAATACTGGCTTACATATTGATGCCACAGTATTTTGGAATCTTTTTATTCCATATCAAGTTACTACACTGCTTGGAAAAGCTCTCGAAAAGATTGCTATCGTAGAAAATGAACCTTCAGCATTCAAAGTTACCTGAAACTATCCTTTGGGTAAGAACCTGTTCGCCGAAGTAGTATCATCCTAGGTTACGGATATATTCTCCCATTTAGCTCACGTTATTTGTCAAGCCCATCGCCTTTAACTTCTGCTGGTCCAGTAGAGTATCGAAACCCTGCATTCAACTCAAAAAAAGGAAGGGTCAATCAGCCGCGATTGATATGGAATCAATGAACTTGCGTATCAATTACTTCACTATCAGCGGAGGCTAAAGCAGATGAAGGCAACAAAAAGCTAAATTTTTTGTCTCCTTTTCGAGGCAATAAATTGGTACGTCCAAGGAGTATTGAGCCTTTTTCTGTCATTTTTCGATTCAATATTTCTTCTATTTAAAATAGATTTTATTTAAGTAAATGTTGTCTATTATTATCTATCTCGAGGGTGGTTCCTATTAAGTTACTTGCAGACGAACGGAAACGTGTATACTAACGTAGGGGGGAGTCGGCGAAAGAAACCGTCAGCTGAGAGGAACGGAGAAGAACCCTAACCTTGTGGCAGCAAACATAGGGAAACGAAACGCGAGGCAGGTGGACCGCACGGCTGCTAAGTGTCTTGGGGCCGTGGTCCTACAGAATGCATGGTGAAACTGATTATAATCTGACGCAACTACTCAGTGGTCACGGGTATTTTCAGTCTTACCTGTATAAGATGGGAAAGACACCATCCTCAACTTGCGTGTTCTGCCCGGGGATGATGGATGACGCCTGCCATACGTTCTTTACGTCTAATAGATTCACAAGACTCCGTTGGCATCTCTCGGAGAAAATTGACGTAATTTCCCCAGAAAATTTAACGGGAAAAATGATGCAATCAAAGGACAATTGGAACTGTGTATCGCATTACGTACGGACAGTACTTATTATAAAGAAGGGCATACCTTGCTTGGCGAGGAAGGGGACATCTCTGTAACGCAATATTATAGTAACTAATCGATATTCCTTCCTATCCACCCGTGGAGAAAGAGAGATTTCCTTTAGCCTGAAGACATCGCTAAGCGATGATTAATGAGGCCTAATACGAAGTTATGTGACAAACAGTTCCAGGCTAAGTTCTCAGTGTGACAGGGGAGGTGTTTAGTCCGGTAACGGGGCAGTCCGACACTCAGGGCGTAAATAGCCTTCACCTCCCAAAAAAAATTAATATCTATGACCTTCTGCCTTTTTTGAGTGGAGCCATCATTCCATTTGTGTAGAACTTCTGTGGTTTATCGCTGAAAAACCAAGTTGAAAAACCAAACCACTTGGCCAAGTGATTTTCACAGTCCGTTTTTGAAGTGAATTTCTTTTCATTAAAGATGTTTTGCAGAGACCGAAACAAATAGTAGTCTGATGGTGCAAGGTCTGGACTATACGGTGGATGCATCAAAATTTTTCAGCCAAGCTCTGTAAATTTTTGCCGCGTCATCAAAGATGTATGTGGTCTGGCATTGTCATGACCAAAAAGACAACGCCCTGTCTATTGATCAATTCTGGGCGGTCTTATGAATTGCTTGTTGCAATCTGGTTAATTGCTGACAGTACAGATCCGAATTGAGTGTTTGGCCAGTTTCTAGCACCTCATGCTAAACAATTCCCTTCCAATTTAACCATACACACAGCATAACCTTTTTTTTTGTCAATTCTGGCTTTGAAGTCGTTTGTAATGATTCACCTTTTTTGACCAGGATCTTTTTCGAACGACATTCTCGTATCTTATTCATTTTTCATCGCCCATAATAATTTGCTTCAAAAATGGCTCGATTTCGTTGCCTTTTATTAGCATTTCGCAAATGAAAATTCGGTCGATCATTCGGTACCGAAACGTCGAGCATCTTTGTGTATTCAGCCTTACACAAATGGTTCAAAACTGTTTGGCGATGGATATTCAGTTCCTTAGCAATAACATGGCTGCTTATACATCGGTCTTCTTCAATTTTTTGTAAGATTTCATCGAGTTTTTCAGTGATTGGTTGACCTGAGCGAGGTGCATATTTGACATAAAAATTTCCTGAACGACAGCGAGCGAACCATCTCTTGACTATGGCTTTTAATAAAGTAGATACCACAAATTTTTTCGCAAGCCTTCCATGCATTCTCACTTCGATCGTTGTGATATTGTAAAATATAACAAATTTTTTCAGAAATTTCACTCATTTTTAAATGAATACAACTTTTGATACGAATGACGAAATACGAAAGTGTCCGGGTGAAAATTGTAGACTGGAATGTCACCTTTCAAACGCAAGTCAGTTTGACTCAATCTGATTAGTATTGCCCGATATATGAAAATGAACGCCATCTAGTGATAAAAAAGGCTGAATACTTTTTAAGACTATCCAATATTAAAACTTAAAGAAAAGTCCATATTCCTGTATTTCAATATAAGTCCATTCACAAAGGCAACACACCCAAAAAAACGGCGAAAATTTTTCGATTAAGTCGAAAATTGTTACAGATGTTACACTTAACAATATCTTGGAAGAAAAACCAAAAAAGGGCATGCCTAGAATTAAAGAACATTCGAATATCAGATTGAAAAATGAAAATCAGAATCAGGGATGCGAAAAATTGAAATTCAAACTCTTTGGAGAGTCAGAGAAGTCAGTCCTCAGGTCAAGAGCTTTTTGTTTGTTAAAAAGAAGGTTCCTAGGAGGAACATTTGAAGATCCTCCAACTGAAGATAGAATTGAATGCAATTAATGTGAATCATAGTGGCAAGAAAACTGCACGAGCTAGCAGATTGGGAGTTTGACGTGTTTCTGACTTTTAAGAATCCTTTTGCAATTCGACGTTACTTACATTCGCCCGAACGTCTGCGGACGGTTTCTCACCAATGGCAGTAAGTATGCTCAGATTACGTACTGACTCAAAGAAGTGTTAAATAATTAGGGAAAAAAAATCAAAAGTATAAAATTGAAATAAAAAAATAAATATTTTATCTATTTTATTATTTCTCTTTACCTTTTCTTAGCTTCAATGATTTTTGTTAGATACAGAGTATAAGGATTTTATTAGTTTTGATAATTCACGTAAAAATGCGTCCAGTTGCTCATCACGACTCTGAGTCTATTGGATTTTATTTAAATTCCCTTTTACTGTTCCATCCAGGAAAAATCCTTGTATCCATCCTTGTACGATTTCTAACGCTGCAGTATGCAGTTGTCGCGTTTATGTTATTGCTACATCCTGAGTACCCACTCGAAATTATGTCTGCAAAAATGAATGCACCACGATAGGCGTTTATGCACGCTCGAGTAGTTCTCATATATCATAGATACAACGAAATAAACTAACCATTAAGTATCTTTTTACAATCTAATCGCTATTTCTCATCATATAACAATGCACTATTAAAACGCAATTAAACAATAAAGCGCGCACAATGGCAGTAGTGTAAAGGTAACTTACGTTAAACAGCTTAGATTTAGTTCAAGATCACAAAAACAATAGATGACAATCAAGTCCTACTGAACTACGCAACGTACTTAAGGTCAAGATTGAAATTTCCAGTTAAAAATCTTTGGATTGAAATTCATTTTTTCAGTGAACCCAAACATCTGGCTCCTAAAAAAACGTATACAGAAGCGATAAAAATCGTAATCGACTACTGAAGACAATGAGTAACGTCCCACGGTGACTTATTTAAAAATATCTTCAAGATACATAACACAATGTCGAGATAAATTGTTTGTTGCAGAATAAACATCTTGAAGATGTTAAGTCATAAATAAAAGTTCTTAAACTTATGCAAACTTTCTAATCGTTTTATAAATACCACCAGCTTTAAGTGTCCCGAAATATGTTTTGAAGCTTGACTTTCAGTGGAAAATGCACAAAAAAAAACGTTTTGATTTTGCAACAAGATACTTATCTGCAACTTAGTGTAAAGATACTGAAGAAAATCTTGTGCAAATAACACGTTTCGGTGAATCTTGGGAAAAAATTTGTCTAGCTTGCCAGGTTGTGGTCATAATTTTGGATATCTCAGTCACGATAAACCTGACGAATGGAGGGTTTACTTACCATTGTTGATTGGCATTTGATGATGTGTATGTTTACTCCCTCGAATACGACTTGTGGACAACAGGAAGTTTCGAACTACCTTTTTCGGCATATTTTTACCTTCTTTTTTTGCCAATTTAGCTTGAATTTTGATGATAAATAAGGAGCCATTCCGCTTAGTATGAGGGAAGATGCACTTAAAGATAAATCTTTGGGCCTTACCCTAATCATCTTTTGATACCTTGATTCATTTTCGCTATAATTTAATTCTCATTTCCTGGAGATGTTGAGAGCAGTTGAAAAGACTTCTAAATCGAGTTCTAGGCAATTCAGGTTGGACTGATGAGTTAGAGCATTGAGGTCATCAACGGCGGACAATAAAAGACGATTGTTAAGTTAAGCTAACAGTGGAATGCAATTAGATTCAGTGGGATTTTATGAACTATATTGGAGCACATCGTAGTAATTTACATGCATTAACAATACAAACTGCTCGCAAGCATTAAATTTTTTTTTATCATGTTGACCCAAATATTGTACCCTTTAATCGGTTTAGACTTATATTTCCCACCGGGCAATCTAATCAAGTTTTATTTTGATACAGAATCAAATGGGACCTATGTATCTATTCATGCGAGTCGGCAAACTTCTTGTAGAAAAGATACTTATCTTTTTCGCAGAACGAAATGACTATGCGTTAAAAATACGTTTGATACAATTTTGACTCATAACCCACGATAGCGCCAGTAAATTGTATCTAATCTTGCTGTTAGACTTTTATCACATTTATGTGGAAAACATCCCCATTATGCTCATATTTTATTGGCTGAGCCAGTCGATTGCTTGGTGATTGCGTACGAGCTTATATCAGATAACGAAAATTATGTTGAATCGATGGTAAAGGAGACGATTGCGATTAATCTGTCCTGTTCTAATGCTATGCTTGCGTTAATATTCCTTCTTTTTGCCCGTGTTTTGGAAACAGCTCGAGTCGAAAATAGTCAGAAAAATCTTTGAAAAAGATGCTTTAGACCCTTTGAACAACAAATCTTCGATCTTATATCTCATTCGAATTCTATGCTATCAATATGTTCACATCCGTTTTCAATGTTCAACAGCTAGGACTTATGATATCCAAAAATGAATAAAAATTTTCTGCAACTTCTTTTATTATTTAATTTTAATTAGTGCCAGTTTACGAGGAGGGGGGGCGATTGCAATTTCAAACTCGCCGAATGAAGCATAATAAATGAAAATAAAAGTTCTATATTATTTTATTATATTCTCACCTTCTGCTCTCATACATATTTCTTCCAACCAATTTGTTGTGATTTGTTCAAAAGAAAATGTTTTGTTATTGCCGGAAAAACAGACTAAAACATCGTCTTTTGCTTCTTCGTAACTTCAAAACTCTTTAAGTGTAAATTGGAGCGCAATTTTTAGGGTTTGGGAACATATATTAACTCCCTCCATTGGGCAGTAACAATTTGCATGTCGCAGAATGGCAACATTGCCTTCCAAAAGAGTCATCGCATAGCGACACATGCTAACAGATTCGTCCTATAGACCGAAGACACCTTTTATAAATTTTCCTCTTACGTTTGCCTAGAGACATTCTCTTGACTTCTCTGTGATCCATGTATAGTATTTTTGGTTTATGAAAACTTCTCTATTTTTGTTGTCTCTCAACAGTATCCTTTTTGAGTCCCAACAGACTCAGTAAGCTGTTACGAAATGTGGCATCTTCCTCTTCTTGGAAGGTGGTGTGCTCTTAGGCCCTACAAAAAAGAGCCTTGTTAAGGTTTCGGTTATTAATGGTAAACGTGAATTCGTCTCCAGTAACAATTTGATTTAAAAGCCCATCCTTGTCTTCTCAGCAGAAGCCAAAATCGCACGAGAACATCATTCGCTTTTTCTTTGGGACGGTGTGAGATCGGTGACGGTGATCTTGGCCTCCTTTTTGGGCTGACCTTTCCTATACCAATAAATCGTCCCAAAGCCTAAAAAAACTGGTGCCATTATTTAACCAATCGCGTACTGAAGCTAGAGTTAAGAGTTTCCGTGACCACCAAATACTCAAAAAAAAAAAAAAAAAAAAACTACAAGCTAGAGAGTCATGCCACAGTTTCCTAGTCGTTTATTTTTGCAATGAATAAACCCACGGGAATTCCAATAAGTAAACATAACAACAAACTACTCATCCCCTTCAGCATCTTTTGAGATGCAGGCTGCCTCATAACTAGTTTAAGACTGAGAAAAGCCTCTTATAACTGATGTTAACCAGGGAAAAGCGATACTAAGGAGAGTCACTTGTCAAATCGCGCAAGAGCTCGCTTGACGGGTCAAAATGGAGTGGGAGAAGAGTCAAGTCTCAATCATAATAGTGTAAACTAAGTTCGACCATAGGCTGAAATTTAAGGAATGACCGTAGGAAACTCTTGTGTCAAAACGCCATACGACTAGGCATCTAAACTGACGTCATATGCCCTGACTTTGATGCAAATTTGTGAGCGCTCCATGTGACTGGAATCAAATAGCAAAATTGGAGCTCCTTTTGATCATAAACCATGACGCGCTCTTGGCTTCTGTAGGGTAACTAGCTGGACCGCATGGAATCACTCAAGCGAACTCGGGGCATTTGGTGCTAACGAAATCTTTCTGGTTCTAACAATGCACCCTAGAAATAACAATAATAAAAACAAGAGTATTACGCATAGTTTATTTTAATAATTGGTCGGATTATTGGAACAGTTTTTTAAACATGGACTGGACAGCGGAGTATGGAGAATATAAGTGAATATCTGCCACAAATACCTCATTTGTTATCTTTGAACCGTTGACTTAAGCTCCGCTTCTATTGTTAACTGACATCGCAAGTGTCCAAATCAATTTGGACATCAAATCATAAGGAAAGTTTCTCAAAAATCATAAAAGGAAGACTTCGCTTCATTGTGATCTATATGTCCAAAATATTCATTAAGCCATTTGCTTTAGTTTTTCCAATTATTATAAACTGTTTCCTTATTTTTAAGTGATAAGGTGGCTGAAACATCCTGGTTGCTCTTTTTCGCTAGCCTTTCTCATGCCAAGACCAACGTCCCGAAGACCCAAATCACTGTCACAACGATTTTTTTGGCCGACTACGACATTTCAAATTCCTTCGCTGGGAAATCCTTAGTCTCCATTTTGTCACGAGCTTGAACCCAAAAAAAAACTTTCGCAAGGATTCCACCAGGCGACTGTCACACAAACATTCTTCTAGTACGTTTCTCGGAGCAATTTGATTCAAACATGGTTCCTTATCTTCCGTCTATACGAAATTACTTTTGAGGCATCTTAAACTCGTCTTAAATCTTAAACTTCTTAATCTTCTTGGGCTCTGTAGTGTTCCTATTTGTGCCACTGCATAGAGGTTTGGACATAGATTCATAGGTTCATAGAGTCATGTTTGGACATAGGTTCATAACGAAGCTTGCCCGGTGACGTGCCATTTTTTGTTTTACATTGAATACGTTTTGAATTCAGTTGCACAACGCTGAAACCAAATTTGTCTACTGTAACAATTTGATTCACTAGCCCATCCTCGTCTTCCAACAGAGGTCACTCTGTGATCTCTAGGACGACTCTGCCTGATATTATGTTTGAGGAACCATACTCAGAAGTCTTCTGCACTTACCTTTGTCGTATCGAGATGATTGTGAAGAATAGAGGGTACTAGTACAGTCTAGAATTTTCAAAACCCTCAAATTTTTTTTGAGATTTTATTCAAGTTCAATTTTCTTAAAAAAAAAAAAATTTAAAAAGATAGATTAAAAAGTTTCCTCAAAAAGCTAGAAAACGCAATTTTTGATCATTTTCGGTATACTTTGCGCAGCGTTGCTCCAAATTTTCAAAACCCTGGAATTAAAAATACCTGAAGTTTGCATCGTTTCAAACGCAACGGTCTCCAATTTTCTCGCTTTTTGAATGTTCTGTGGATAATCTGACTTAAAATTTTGGTATTTTTACTCTTATTTTTGAATATTTTTGCACTCTACAAGGCCTTCATTGCAGCTTGACCTTCTATTGAAAAAAATAAGTGAAAAACTTAGACAGCGTTGTGTTTGCAACAATGCAAACTTCAGACATCTGGAAATAATATGATTCCGAGAACTCTGTAAAGAAGCCACAGTAGCATAAGTAGTTGCAGCGGTGATAACTTCATTGTACGTGAAGGACTTTCGTCCAAACCAAGTTTGTAAACTAGCAGCGGAAAAGAAGTTGCACAGGGCGGGTTTGTACATAGTAGTAAGCGGGCTGCAAGTACTCCTTGTAGCCTCGTATGTTTACTATTTGGACCGTCTGATTCAGGATGAATGGGACGGAACATTATTGTAATAGAAGATACCTTTTGCATGCTGCAAACGGAACCGCGACAGCCTCAATACAGCGTCGAATCGATCCAATAAATGACTGTAGTTTTGCCCGGTGTTACTTCTTCCTGTCTGCAAAACGTCAAGATGGATCACAACCAGTGTATCCCAAAGAACGGTGACTATGACCTTTTCAGTTGATTTTACCAAGCTTGTCCTTCTTAGAACAGAGAAGCAAAGACTGTTTTGACTGTTCCTTGGGGTCTGATGTCTGCGGTCCGGATTCGCTGAATGAACTGCGTTTGATGGCGCTTCAACATTGCCAAAAACTATGACGATGTGGCCAAATAATTTGGCTTATTGTCCAGCAAACGTGACCCTCATCACGACAGTAGCTTCCTCCTGCCCGAATGTTCGCAAACGATATTAAGTACATGTATGTGTGAGTTGTCTTAGATCTCTTCTATTCCGTACAGCTTCCCTCGATGTTTGGCTAACACGAGATCTAGTAGACTTTGACGACCATTTTCTCATTGGTGGCCGTTTTTCGACGTCCACTGCGTACAGAATCGTTGACGCTCATGAGGACACGCTTCAACCTGCTCTTCCAAAAACTGATAGTCACAAATGAAGGAATCTTAATGCCCGTTTCATATAAGTTGAATGATTTAATCGAGAATAGTTTAAAGGTCACTTACTTACCGTAAGTTATTAACATTGACACCATATTTTTTTCCATCTCGCTATCTCTCTCTTTCTCCCTTAACTGAGTCCTTATAATCCAGAACGTAGCTTGGTAACGTATAGTTTTATTCAATTTGACAACTGGAGTATGTAATTTTTATATTGTATCCTTTTTTTTGCAGATGTTGACGATGAAGGTATTGAACGAGATTCAGAGTATGATGAAGAGGAGATAAGCAACGATACCAAAGAATTGGACAATATTCTAGAGGTAAGTACATTCTTTTATCTACGCAAATGCTCAGGTTTTCACTTTTGCAACCAAACCAAAAGCTGCTAAGAAAGTAGAAAAAATTTTAAAATGATATCTGGTAAATATGAGGTAATTGCTAGCTGTCAATGAGCCAGATTCGAATGAGTACTACCTTCACACCCAGCAACCCTCTTTCGTGGACATGTCAAGAACTGTCAAAGTACTATAAGAATCGACATTAGTCATTCAGTTGGAGTGTATTAACCATTTTTTATTATCTTCAAATATGTTGAAGTACGTGTCAGCAGGACCGTATTTGTTCTTGTTCCGTCATCATAAGAAAATGTTTAATTTTTTTTTTTTTTTTTGTTTTTTTGTAAGAAACATATCCTGATTATACCAACATCAATATACCAACTAAACATCTCTCCTGTCAACCTGAGCACCTGAGCCTGGAACATTACTTCGGGCAAGGCGTCGTGTTCCTACGCACAGAGGCGCCTTCGGATTATGGGATTGCTTCTCCGACTGGAAGGAAGGGAGAGGAAAGAGATCCCCCCCATCCCCGACGCCTCCCAGTACTACAATAAAGCATTTTTCAGGATCGGCACTGCCCGAGGATATTGTGCCACGCGATTCCAATTTTCAACCGTTTTCAGCATTTCGCCGACCATAGTTTCCGGACAGAGCTCTCCAATTTCGCTGCAGGGGTCCCTCTGCTGCTTTCTCCATCTTTTATACGAGAAGAATGTGCGACAAGCATCATCCAACTCTACTGCACAAAACACTCAGTTAGGAGACCGTTATGTGTCAATCTTGTGCAGTTCGAACCAAAAACAACCGTGCCCGCTTAAGAGTGGCAAACGGTTTAAGATGAAAATTAAGAACCATTACATTAGAGACATTCAATTCATTTTGAGCGCCCAAAATAAGGACAGACAATTACGGAAGACGAAAAAAGACAGCCTTTTTAATTGAACAAAATACGATAAAATATATTTTTGCAATGCATTGGTAAATTTAGAAAAAATTTAATGGATTAAGCAAAATTTGACAGAGATAGATAGATAGATAAATTTGACAGGATATTAGGACGAAGAAGAGGAGGGACGTCTTTGAATTTAGAAAGCTCTCCATCTTGGAAAGCTCCTTTGTTATTTTTCTTTGTAACATGAGATATTACTACCGCATTGTTCGTGGTTCGAAGTGAGAGCACTTTTGATTAGTAACGCCGAAACGCTACCAATCTTTTCTGCCCTAAGCGAAAGCTGAAATGCGGGGAGCTGAACGTAGCTTATCTACCCCCTGATTGGGGGGGGGGGGGCCTAATTGCATATATATTGTAGCATATATTGAAAACCAACTTCTGTTCTTTAATGTTTTTAAGATGACGCTGTTCAACATTTTTCTCTTATAAAAGAGAAAAAGATTTGTTGAAATTGGACTGATTCCGGAATCAAAAATTGAAACAGAAAAACTTGGCAAACGAATACAGGGCAAAAACGGGAGCTTTCTTCAAATATTTTTCATTTCATTCATTCATTCATGAAAAGTGAAAATTAAAAATGCCAAAAAAAATTGGGGTTTCTGTTTTACCACATCGTACTCTTCGGGTCTTTTCCCGACAAATTAACAATCTTTTCAGTTTCTTATAAACTTTCTGCATTTAAAATCTAAAAATCCTAAAATTCTGAAGAGGAAATCAAATTGACTGTCGAAATCCTCTTTCAGTCCGGACCAACCACTTTTCACAAGGAGGGAATCGAATAAGAGTTAAGGAAAAGTTCAAGAAAAATTATGACTAAGAATTTTACCGGAAAGTGTGTTGAAAACAAAATAAATTAAAATAATTTTGTTATTTGACGAGATCAAAATAAATGTCAGACAAAGAACGGAAATTACTTGTGTCTCGACTTAATAATTGTTGAGATGAGGAAGCACTGCTTCCATTGTAATTATTGCCGATAGTTTCTCGCCCACCTCAGTGGCTCGTAACATTTTCTTTTGGAGTATTTAAAAATATTGTTTGTTTGAGGTTTCAGTGGGGATTGGACATTCGAAAGAAAATAATAAAAATTCAATATTGGTTTGGTTTGTCATTCTAAATAAAAGAATGCTTGTAACGAAGATTAAGAAACATTTCTGGTAGTTATACCCAATATTTTGTGAGTGAAAAGTCGGAAAGGCCCTTGTAGACCATATAAATATTATAAGTCAATCGAGGAATGTCCTTACATTCGTAAAAGCGAAGTTCTTCCTTCAGTGATAGTTACACATATTTAAGGATGGTGCTGGTCCCCTAAATAATTCTCAAAATAAAACTACGTTTAGCAACAAATAATGTCGTTGTTGATGATCAATAATTTTACGCCCTGTAACATCAAACAGGATTTTCTATAAAATTTTCTAACTTCCAATTGGGCTAAGTGTTTGATTCCGCGACATAATCATTGACCAATTAGACCTAAGTACTTAATTCCAGTAAATCAGGTGGGAGGTGGCAAATCATAGTATCCGGAACTGCGCGCTTGTAAATTTATCTTTTAAATAGTTGAAAATGCTGAAACGCGCAACATTGTTTCTTTGGAATTTGTTCTGCTTCTCACTCCACGATACTTCACAATTTCATTCTTTCCTTTTTACTGGTCAGAGCCATGCATCCATGCGCTTGGATCCAACTTGGCGAAGAAGATTCATCCGGCATTATATAAAAGTTGTGTTGCAATAAATATATCAGTTTGATAGGATCGGGGTGACCAGACGCCGCAGACATGATGGAATTGTAAGTGGTTCAGGTGATTGTGTGGTCCAGATTATGGAGGACTCAGCAGGCACATTTCATAGAGTACCACTGGGTGCATTGCAGGTTGAAAACCGAACAAGTCTAAGCAACAAACTGACCAACTGGGGAATATATCTTTAAACGTCTACGTGTCTATCGGATGGCTTCATAGGTGCACATGAGGACCTATATGTTTCCCGGAGATTTTCATGCCCGGGAATTTCTTCGTAGGACGCACAACTAATTGACTGCTTGATTGAGCTGACTGCGATAGAACGGGTACTGCAATGGATTATGCAACAATTAAACCACAGATGACTACATCTCCCTTTTCTGAGCCACCGACAAATCTAATGAGTGACATTTCTGTGCCGCGGAATCCTACTTATGTCTGGTCTCGTTTGGGAGCAGCGTGGATATGTGGAACGCAATGGGGACACATGTTTGCTGGGAAAATAAATTTGTTTTGAATATGCACCAAACAGATTTGAGTGGGTTGAAACCACCTGCGGGTGAAGTACTTGTTCTCCCAACATTACAATGCCAGTAACGTACGCAATGGTTTGTCTGGGTAAGTTATGGTCCAGCCTTGTATCTTTGTATCTTAAGATAGCTTGCGTGTATCTTATGTTCTGCGGGTGCTTTGAGGCAAGACTGGCTTCACCTACGTTCCGAATAAATTGGAATGGTTGAATACTTTGCGAGGAATTCAAAGATTTATCACATTGGTTTCGTAATCGTTTGAAGTTATTCGTTGTTACGAATTATGCAAGCTGGTCAGGCTCAGTAGACTAAACTGGAAACATGCCTGTTTTTTCAGCATGTGGAGCTTTCAGGGATCAACTAGTTCGGATAAGTTGTTGATTTTGTCTTTTGCATTCCTTGTAAGGCACAAGCAGATTTTCAGTATTTTTAAGTACATGATATTGGACGATTGTTGAAATTAAAATACTTCAATCATTTTCAACTCAGCAGACAATAAAATGCTTGAAATTTAAAATAACCTTTCATTCTCTTGAAACAGAGAAAAACTTTCCCAAGCAATTCTATGGTCAAATTAAATTGAATCACGTACATTTTGACTTCACGCAAATCCTAAATTATTTCAAAGTGTGACATCAACGTTCCCTGTTTCCATTTTCATTTCATTTACGTTAATTTTCTTTGCAATATTCCCGTCACAGCGCCGTGGTAAATACTGAGGTCATGTTTTATTAAATTCTCCTTCTTTCGTTTCATAGTACAAACGAAACACTATTAATATCTGTTGTATATGACGCGAAATCACGCACATTCGAAGTTTTCCTTCATTGTGAAAACAATGAAAAATCCAATTGTAATGGAGCTTCATTCCATATGATGTGAGAATTTATGGAATAGAATTTCCTTTGTTATGCTCTTTGTAATGTTTTGCTTCCTTGCACTTGATTTTGCTTAGCTCGTAGCGACTTTTATGATCCTTTTTGGGACCTGCACGTAACGAACATGCAAAACTTTAAAGAAAACGTATACTCTGCATTTATATTTTCATTTACATAAAATACCCTCTACTCATTCTGAAAAAGGGAACAAAATGGTCTTTTAAAACATTCGATACTATTTTACATGAAATTTAGTGTAGAGTAACAAAATTAGAGATAATTTAAAGACAATACCATAAACATTAGATTTTCTTAGTGACATTATGATAGAAACAAGAGAAAAATACGTGATTAAATTTCGATTAGAAAACTTTATCGATATTATGAGAGGGGCTCTGTAGCCCCTCTCAGGATTTCGCTTCCTGCAACAAGCGCCTCCAACTGTCTCGGTGCAGAAGGGATTGAAGGACGGACCGCATGCTCGAAATTCCAAGTTCGAGTAGCGATGAACTGTCTTCGTGCAGGGAGCTAGAGCAGTGTATCCTCGGTTTCCCCACTGATCTCCGCCTTTCAGTACTCCCAACGAATTCCCTTTTTGGGTATTCTTTGTTCGTCCACAGAAATCAAATGGGTTTACCATTGCAGCTTTCGCAGTCTTACAACGTTGAGTTCTTCGGCTCGTCAAACATTTCTTACAGCTTTCTTACAGTTTGGATGAATTCACCATTGGTCCCTATCAATATACATGCAGATGCTTGGGTTAGTGTCCTGTGATGTATTTTTCAAAACAATCATAAATAATTAATAATGATATAATTGTCGCAACCAATAGGTCGCACCTGCAGCGAAAAAAGGAACAACGTTAAATAGACTCATAATGGCGGCCGAAGGAATTTACTTTTAACCAACTAGCTTATCGCGCGGGCGTGGTGGTTTGAGAACTTTATTTAAGCCCTGATCCTTCCATGTCACATACACAGAAAGAGCTTACTCTTTCATATTAGACAAAATAAATAAATTAATGGAAATGATTAAATGAAAGTAAGTAAATATAAAATATTCAATTTACATGAATTCTGCTGCGCTGATTCTGACCATCTCTTCTTGATTTCGGGACTTCACTTGAGCGTATGAATTCTCCTGTGCTGCGTCCAACACGAATCTTCACCTCTGCTTGATTTCGCGACCTTACTTGTTCCTGCTGCGCTGAGTCTGACCAACTCTGTTTCCTCCAACACGAATCTCCACCTCAGCTTGATATCGTGTCTTCAATGAATTCCGCTACGCTGCGTCCTGACCACTCCTGCTGCCTCCTTACTATCTTCTTGGCATCGATTTTAATCAAAAAATTTCTCTTGGGCTTTGTAATGAAAAGATTTTGCGACTGGAGGACTTCTGGGGCTAAACACTTCACACAGCTGCTAATACTTCTTGATTCTCTTTATTATCCTCAATACTTTATTCACAATTTCTATTATCTTCAATACTTAAGTCACAATTTCTCTAATCCTCAAAACTTAAGCAACAATTTCTCTATTAATTTACTCAACATTACACTATCCTTCTTAAAGCGATATGTTCACAACAAACAAGTGGATCATATCAACGGAAAATTTCTTCCCAAAAGTGTTCCAAGAAATTTTTTTTTGTTCTTTTTTCTATTTTCTAGAATTTTTTTCTGAAACTTTTTTTATTTGTTTATTCTAATGTCGCCTACACATCGGAATAGCATAGATTTTATCACAGATTTGTATACTTGGAGCTTTGTTTCCATATGTATGGACCTAGTTTTCATAATTGTCTGAATTAGATAAAACGTTTTATTTGAGAGCTGTACTCTTCGGCGTATTTCGTCCCTTTTATTAGCGGTTTTCTTTATTTTTACGCGTAGATATAGACATCTAACCACCCACATTCTCAAAACTATATTCGTCAACTGTGGCATTTTGAGCATTTGAGAAATTTTTTTACCGACTGCGTCATGAGCTTTTTTTTTCTCATTGATTTGTAGCCCTAATAGTTTTGCTTCGGGGTCGAGTTGCACTAATATTCCTTGGGCGGTTATTAACGACCGTGACAACATGTTGATCCACTTGGATTGCCTCTTGTATACTATTGTGGCTCTTATCTGGACACGTAGCCTTCTTATAACATGTTCCAGAGTCAGATTGAATAGCAAAGGGGCCAGCTCATCTCCCTGCTTAAGTCATTAAGCGTTTGTGTCAAAGGCTCTGGTGAGTCAATTGTCAATTTGGTAAGACGGACTAATTTTGTGGGGATAACAAAGGGAAGCATCATTTGATACAATGCGGCAGTATGTTTATCAACTTGGTTTCTCATGAATATACCCATATATCCTCAGTATCACAGGGGCGGGAAGAACGTGGAAGCCATTTGACCACAGCTCTTTGCTTTGAAGAAAATATTTCTATTATCCAGGATGATAAGGCCCATACACTCTCAATGATTTTCTGGTCAGGAGAACGTGCAGGCCGGTTGATGAGAACTATTTTCTTTTTGTATTATATATTTTATATATTGTATATTTTTATTATATTTGAAGAATTAAATTGGCCTTGTGAACAGGAAGATTTCATGAACGTCTCGAAAGTTTGAAATGTCTTTTGACAAATAACACAACGTTACCTCTTCCCTTACTTTCTTCACAATATTTGTGTTCTTAATCCAATATGACCCTCATATGATTGATTGTTACCTGTTTTCGTTTGAGTTGAGTCTTGCATTCTTTTGATACTCTCAGCACACGTCAGACTGTACTCCCAACACCAACCTGCTATACGATTTCGCTAACCACACCTATAACATTTTACGAAACCCTTAAAAAAAGTATACTCGGTCTCTTTCTCGATGCCTTAACTGTATCGTATTTTTTTCTGCCTGAATTTTGCCTTTAAACGCCCATTTGAGTGATGTCTACTGATACCAAACGTAAAGGGTGTTTTGACGTCACCCTTCTAGTAGTGGTCCAGCTGTGTTAAAACAAGAGATCTTGCAGCAGGTCAATTCCAAGGCCCCAAATGAGAAATTATGCCCCAGTTAAATGTTTCTTTCATTAAGTCGATGATTACACGAGCTGTATGGCCTGTCGCGCTATACTGTTGAAGTCAGACATCCCCTTTATAACGGCCATTCAATTCGGAAGCCAGAAAATTATTGATCATGGCTCAACGGCGGTCGCCATTGACTGTAGCGTTATTCCTAGCCGTATTTTTAAAGTCACATAGATCTATGATTCCATCAGCCCACAAAACACACCACATAGTGACTTCCTTCGAATGTGACGGTGGTCAACCGCCCGAGCTTACACATCACTCCAATTTAGACAGTTTTGTTTATTGTCGCAGCCATTCAACCAGAAATGAGCTACATTGCTAAAGAAATTTTTTTATGAGAGTTTCGAGATTTGCATTAGCATTCGTTCATGGGCCGAAAGTCGTTTGGCTTCAAATCCTGCATGAGTTGGATTTTTTAAGCCCGCAAACCAAGAACCTTCTTCTGTAAGATTTTCAATAATGTGGATGGGTACAGGTTTAATTGTCGAGCATGATGTCGAATGAACTCACTTTGGTCGTCTTCGATATTACACTATACAGCTGCTATGGTTTCGCTCTTGCAGACTTTACTGGGACGTCAACTTTTTTTATGATAAAATGGGAAATCAAATTAACTGTTAAACGCATCGTAGCGTTCATACCATAAATAGCAGTAAAAAGTGTTGCCAACTTAATATTTTATGCGCCTAAAAAAATACCTTTTATTTAGTGACTTCTATCACACTTTCGGGTCTTGTTTTTCAAAGCGGCGAACTCCTTCAAATACCAGAGAAATTTGATTTCAGGGAATTCACTGCTTTATTTCTGTTCCGCTTAAATAAGAGAAATCCTGTTCAGGGCACTCTTCCAACATGTCCTTACTTATACGGTATGTCAAACTAATTCTTAATTTTCGAGCTAGAATTGTTTTCAAAGGAAGTGAGGGGCCTCCTATCCTTATGCTTCGATCAAGTTGACAGACTCGCAATTTTTTTCGTATGCCTTTCTCAGGCGACTTAGCCCTATATCGTTTGTTTTGTTCTTGAATTCTTCAAAGATTAAATATCACTCTGCATCTTATTTTGAATCTAACTTGAATTTTTACTTTCACTACTGCGTTTGTTATGCTGATTTTCATAAGAAAATTCAACGAATCTCAATCAAAAGTGTATCGAAATATTTCATGTGCGATAGTAAGTATATTTTATAATGAAAAATAAAGACTTAATGTTACATTTCAATACCATGTTGTGCTAACAATAGCTAACAATAAAGGAAACAATAATCTTGTTTAGTTTTTATATAATGGAAACAGTGAATCCCAAAGGCTGAATTCACTCTCGAAAAATTCTGATGAAACCGTACAAACTTCATTTATATACAAAGCTCGAATAGCTGACGAGTCGCTTGGTTGCCAAATAACACCTTTAGTAGCATTGTCCTCCATATCGTTAGGATCCCTATTCGAAAATATGGCATATAATTATCTCATAATCCTATACAAATACATTCATAATGAACGACTCACCCAGTCTTTGCGAATTTCGCCCACCAACTTATCATTCGTTCAACTATCGGATTCTCAGGATCATGAACGCCAAATACCGGAGCAATTTTCTTTAGAACCAACATGTATTGCAAGTCATCCTCGTGCAAAACTCCTAGAGGCGGAAGAAGCAGACATTGAAAGGAATGCACAGAATTGAGGGTAAAAACGATGGGCCCTACCCAGCGGTCTTCCATCGGGATAGTACTCGTTACTGTAGCGTCCTTGATAGTCAAAGCGGTAGTAATACACATTGGTCACATGTCTTGCATACTCTACTAAACGATGCACGCCGTGACGTATTCCAGCATCCGAAGCCAAGGCTCCGAAGCGATGAATGTTACTCGACGTGACAGGACGATCATTCAGATAAAAGGAATATAAAGCATTGCTAATTTGAAATTCATTCGGATTTTTATCATACATTAGAAGGTAGGGAAGAAGGATATCGTGCAGTGAAATGCTGATTAATGGCAACAATATTGGATGTTGTTTTTGTAAGCCTAAAATACATTTATTGACTCGATAGTGTTTCCTTTCTCAGCGAATACTCACCATATACGGTTGAGAAAAATTCATCTAAAGTTACTCCGGTCATAATCGGTACCTTTTGAATCTGCCCTCTCCTAGCGATATCCACAGGAAGCTCTGTCAAAAATGGTTGGTCAACATCATCGCTTTCGACATCGTAGTACCATGGCAAAAATCTCACCAATTCGCCACTTGCCTTCAATATTTCATCTGCGGAGACTTTTTGCAGGCATTCGACGGTTTTTGATTTGTGAAACCGAAAACAAAGTGTCCTGAATATTAAAAACGTGGAAGATCTTCTCGTCTGTGTTTCAATATATGACACTGCGGATCCACTCATTGCGATTGCTCGATGGAAAAGACCAATGGATTGTTTGGAAAGTAAATGGAGCGTAACACTAAACGAGCCTGCACTTTGTCCACTAAGGATAACCAAATTTGGATCTCCACCAAACGCTTTGATGTTATCACGGACCCACTTTAAAGCCAAAAGCTGATCCTTAAAGCCTTGATTGCCTGACGCGTCATTTGTACCTACACTGAAGAATCCAAATGGGCCCAATCGATAGTTGATCGAGACCAGGACGACATCTTTATCAAGGATGTATTCAGGACTCACTAACGATTTAGAAGAACTAATGAAAGATCCACCGTGAATGAAAATTATAACTGGTCTGGACGCATTCAAATCCGTAGAGTACACATCTAGGACGAGGCAATCTTCCGATAACTTGTCGCCGGGAAGTGGATTGTTTTGCATGCAAGCCTGTCCTTGTATATTTGCCTTGTAAGTTCCGTTCCATGATTTGAAGGGAACGGGTGGCTTGAAACGGTTGCTGCCAATTGGTGGTTGAGCGTATCTTATTCCGTAAAATGTGAATATGTCGCGACCCGTCCGCGTCTGCGTTAGTAGTCCCTCAATTTTCCCTCCAGATGTTGCGACCAGGACTTTCTCACATTCGCAGCAAGTGTAGAAATTAGACAAGAATAGAATGAAATATGTTAGAATCTTTGCGTTGAACATTTCCGTACCGAATGGCGAACTCTAATAGCTTTACAACTTCTCCTTAGTTTTATAGTTGAAGGGTTGTAAAGATGTGGAAAATTCACCAACCAAATATATAATAATGAATTGTGAAAATTTCCTCGTCGATTTGATCCTGCATGTATGATTTGAATTAATGTTGACATATGAAATAGTGAGTCTGAAACAAACAATAAATCTAGATATTAAACTTTACACAACTATAAAATGTAAATACCCTTCGTTGAGTAAAGTCTGTCGCATCAGGCCCTGGTATTTATTGTAACATGCAATCCACAACGGCAAGGCCATAAGGAAAGCAACCGGTTCGGAAGACTTGATAACAATTGGTTAATGAGCGTTAAACTGGTCTACCAGGAACATTAACAAAGAAGAAGACATACAGCCTATACAAGTATGGCATAAAAATCAAGGAAAATTGAACAGATAAAAATAAATAAGCATGAAGTTATGGAATAATTATCGCAACGCGTCTAAAAAGGTAAATGCAACCTTGATGGAATCGGCGGAACTACTTGTTCTTAGGATATTCTCTTTGAAATTCTCTTCGACATTATACAGAAGTAATTGGTCACCTTTGCTTCTTACCTAGAAAACTGGATGCGCGTATAGAATCATTGTTATAAATTCATTCGTGAAAAGGGCAAACGACCAGCCAATTAAATTTTGGACAACCTGGTACCATCTGGGAAATCAATCAGGTATGAAGAGAATGACACCTAAAGGCATTCTATATGTGCTATGGACAGTGTCCTACCATCTAATCACATTTGACATAAACCGATTCATTTAAATCACGTAAAGCGAATCGGTACATTTTTTTCTAATTCGGTTCAATCTTTGACATTAGTATCAAGTTGTAGCGAGACATATCTCTTAGTGTGGGTTTGGCAGCCATTTGTTTAGGATGTGTGGAAAGTTTGACTGACGATTCTTACTATCGAAATAATGTTGAACAACAAGCTTGCCTGAAAATTTGTGTTTCAAATTGAATTGCGGATGCAGAATCATTGAAAATATTGTACATGCAAATACGTAGAACATATAAATATTTGCACAGCATGAAGAGATTTGTCGGAGCCGAAAAATCATACAAATGTTGCCTTTGCCAAGTTTTCGATTTCTTTTGTTAAAGATAACTTCGAAAAAAGCGGACGCAAGTGGGAAAGAAATCGTCATGCATGTTTCAGACAGAAGTCAGATGCTTTCGTAATCTTATGTTAACCGGACAAATTGTGTTTTGTGTAAGACTCGTGCTGAAAAAAACAGATAGTTGTGTAGAAAAAAGAACGTCGGAAAGAAGTAGCAGGAAATACTGCCAACGAAGCCGACGCCCATTCCTCGGCGTTACTATTAACCATGAAAAGCACATGAAATAAAATTCGCTCTAACCTAATTCCACTGAGAGAATTCTCATGCAGAATAGAACTAGAATTATATCAATTTCGCAATTTCTGCAATTGAACCTTTTTTCTTTCAAAACTGAATTCAATTTAGGAAATAGATGAATCTCATAAGGTTTAAGTTCCATTCAATAAGGAGACTAACAATAAGATGCTGTCTTTGTCTAGTTACCTCTGGAAAGACAATATCAGATGTAAAAATCCATAACTTTTCTTCTTATTCACCCATAGCTTTCCTTTATTCGTTGACAGCGTACAACAATAAGCTGAAGAGATGAAGGTGAAAAATAAGCATCATCTTTACACTGAATTATGATTTGCTGATTTGTGCTTGTTAAATCCTCATAATGAATTGGTATGTTCGTTGGATGTTAATAACGTTGAGCACTTTCCGCGTATGGATTGATACTTTGCTAAGGATCATACGATATTAATTCTTAGCGCATGTCAGATCTCAGTCACGCATTAAAATATGACCCCTCCAATTTTTTGCTCGCAAACTAACCTGACGCAAGCTGTGCAACTTCTGTCACTTCTCGCTGTATTCTCTCTGCAACTGTAAACAGTTACCACAACGACAACGTCATGATTCTCAGCGCGTTACAAACACCTATTTAAGGGTCTTCTTTGACAACGAGAAAAATCACGAGCAGTGTGTTTTATTGTTAAAAAGCAAAAGTTTCTGGTAGCCAAGCAAGGTAAGCAGGGAGGATGAGTCACGGAAAAACAGTCATGTCAATGTCAAAATCTGTCAATGTCACAGAAAAACAGCAGCGTTCCATGTGCCCCTTGTGCTAATGCTTTGTCTTCATGAAGGAGCACACGTATAGGCTTTTTCAGAAGTGTTTCACGGAATGCGGGAAGGAACATCTTTGCAGGACTCAACTGTTCTCCTCATGATTTTTTAAACGCAATGAGTAAGGATCATTGGTTGTCCATTCATGTCCCAGTTCACTGATGTCCCACAACTACTGTCTTGGTCTAGTTTGTCTACTTAGTCGTCTTGCTTACTTTCTCAGCAGCCGCTAGCGTTTTATGCGGCGGACAGCACTGTTGCCTTTATCACGCCCTATCACACACTCATAATGATAGCGCGCGTTTTTTTAAAACGAAGCACAGTTTTCAATCAAAAGCAAGTCCTGAGAAACAAAATTCAAATAAAATTATGCCTTGAACGGACTTCGTACAGCCAAGGCTGTACGTCACTTAAGGCCTAAGACACTTTAATTCTATTTAGGATGGCTGCCTTGCTGGCATCATATGTTATAGTCGTGGAAGTATCAAAATACAACGGTTAGTTGCTTTGACAAAAATAGGAATCGGAAATGATTTTTAATCCTTTAACCTTTCATTAGGGACGTGGAGTCTCAGAGGTACCGTTTAGTTCTTAAATTCATTGTTTCACTTGAAAATTGATTGCAAATACTTATTTATTCCTTGTTAAAAACCTATATTTAGATAAAGATACGATTTTGAGTATTCAAGGATCAAACATGTCCATCCGAAAAAACGAGCTACTATGGAGAAATGTAAATATTACCTCGTGCTGATTCTCCTTACCAAATCAAGATACCACGGGGAGCTCTCCCTGGAAACTTTAATCGGAGAAATGATTACAATAATCAAAAACTGGAATCGCTTAGCACATTGTGCGCAGGCAATGCTGACAAAAAAAAGCCTACAGGAACGTCAGGAGACATTACATATTTAGAAATCATTTCTAAATATGTAACATTATTTGATTTTATCATTGCCAATTTTGCCCATCGTGCTACGAAAAAGAGAGCATTCCAATCACGTTATCTAAAGGCCCTTGTAAGCAATGGAACACGAATCCTAGTCCGTAGGTATATGCCAAACGATTCCAATGTAAGTTTTCAGGTTGACAAGGGAAAGGGGAGAGGTTGGCTTCTAGCGGGCAGTCCAGATGCGTTACGCTTCTTGGAGCCTCAAACTTATGTCCCGCATTTCTGAAAGAAATACAACGTAAGACACTCTTGACCTAACAGCAGTGTCCCAACAACATGAACCCTAGCAGCCTACGCAGATGTTGTTACTAGTTAAAAATTCCTTCATGAAGACGACACTCAACCTATCAGTTGAGGCTACTACGTTTTGAAGATGTAGAAATATTTGCATTGAATGAGATAACCGTCTGAAAGATAACTAATGTGGTGTATTGATAAGATTATCCGAATCAATCGTTGAAATATCCTTGTTGATAATTTTGGTTGACTAAAGTGTGTGCAAGGCGAGTCCTGAAAGTGCTTCCGCCTCTTCAAAAATGGAAGCGTATCGAATGTTCCGTTGAGTCATTCTGAAGATCGCAAAGAAGAAGCTCAAGTTGTTACAGATGACGTAACTTGGGTTCTCAATGTAGACCTTGAGTCAAAGCAAAAGTCGATTGAGGGGCATAAAAAAGGCACGCCCTCTCGTAACAAGTTCTAAGTGTCTCAGTCGGTGGAAAGGCTAATGGTGATCAATTTTTTCGGATTTAAAAAGTGTTTTATTATAATTATAAGTTTTATTATATTTATTATAATCTTTCTGGTAGTAGATGGATTCCTCGGCAGATTCGATTCGGTCCAGTCATCGAGCCATTTTTTGATGCCTTCATAAGAAGTAAATCGTTCTCCAGTAACGATCGATTGCATGGATTGCATCGGTTGCATCGATTGCATCGGAACAAATGGAAATCCATAGCACCTATGACTGGGGAATACAGCGGGTGGGCCATTTCCGAATTCACACCTTCAACCACACCCAGCTTTTTGGATCATTCCCATTACGTTTAAAGACGGTAGATCTGTCAACATTTTTCTTCTGCGACAATTCTTCTAGGCTTCGACTTGAATCTTCATGCAAAAATTTCCGTAGTTATGGATCTGCAAACTTTTTCGGTGCCCCTTCCCAATCTTTATTAGACGATCTTTATTAGATTAAAATCACCATTTTTAAAATACCGAAACCACTCTCTGTGCAAGTCGTCTCAAATGGAGTATGATCACCGTAATCAACGAGCATTACTCGATGCTTCCATTGCACTTTTCTTGAGAATGAAATAATGAACGAAGACTTTCCGGAAATGCAGCTTTTTCGGTATGAAAGTCGATATTTTCAAAACGAGAAAAAAAAAACGGTGTTCACGCTTTGACAGAATGTCGACTACTGCGTTCGTTAGCCAGCGCATACAACTTCCAATTTCAAGAACACTTCCACAACAGTTACTAAAATAGTATCTGTAATCTGTCAACCAACGGATGATACTTATTCCCATACACAAGAAGTGAGGTTAAAGCTTTGAAACATCAAATGAGAGACATATATTTTCGTATTTTCTCAACCTTACACATAACGCCTGTCAGGCTAACTGCAGGACATGCTAAACTCCTGTTTTCTTCTTGTTTTGAAACCTAAGCCTTTTAACCTTTTAACCTAAGGACGCCTTCGAATATCTGTTTCATTTTGGGGGTAATAAATGATTATATTTCGGTTACTACAACATTCTTCAGATTGTTCGCAATTCTTTCTAGCAGTAAAACATGAGTTGAATAGTTTTGAAGGGTAGAGAAGAATACGAAGATAAAGATATTGGTAGAAAATATATGTGCGTTATATGTGTATAGGAGAACGTTTAAGGATCATTAACTATTCGTTGATACTCTGAAATACTTATTTTTATCCTCCATTCCACTCTCCAATGAATCAGTACCGGCATGATATTTCCTTTTTCGTCACTTACTTAATCTTACTTTGAAACAAAGTCTATGTTGTCTGAACGAAACAAAATGTTGCCTGAACGGTGAGTGTTTCGACCACTACACCATATTCACTACTGACACTTTCGGTAACCATCAAATATATTGTCTTCGATACATCTTCACCGATAGGTACACAAGAGGTACACAAAAGTTCCCTGAAGGTGCCTTTCACAGCTAGTTGGGTGCAAATTCCAATATGACTTTTCCCAGTGGGACTTGAACCGGGCTTCTGGTGCTCAGGAAGCAAGTGCTGTAACTGGACCATCCTCCGGGGAACGAACCAAATATACTAAACTCAATCTAGACTCGACTCTTTCTTGCTTTTCACATTACTTTATCCATTGAAACGGTCCCATTCTAAATATTGATGTATTTTTATTCATATTTCAATACAAAGGGAACAATGAATCAAATAGTGCGAATTCTGACTGATAAAATTCCGTTGAGACTAAACTTTTCTCATTTATATAGATGGCCCGAACCGCAGAATCATTACTCGGTTCCCAAAGTACATCCTTGGTGGCATTGTCCGAAATGTCATTTGGATTTCTGTGAAAAGAATAACTCATACCTGTCAAACACATCCCAAACAGACTCCGAATGTACTAACCCTGTTTCAGCGAATCTCGACCACCAACTTGTCATTCTGTCAATCATGAAATTCCGTGAATCATTTGTGCCTGCCACAGGAGCGAATTCTTTCAATACAAGAATGTATTGTAAATCATCGGCATGCAGCACGCCTGAAAAAAAAAACACAGGAATGAATTTTTTTCTGCATCCTTTTGATCTGCATCGAAAGTTTTGTTGACCTACCTAAAGGTTGACCATCTGGATAATAGCCAACACTGTATTTTCCTTGGTAGTCAAACCTATAGTAGTAAACGTTGTTGATATGTCGCGTATACTCTACTAAACGATGAACGCCATGCCGTATAAGAGCGTCTGATATGATGGCACCGAAATTGTGACTGTTATCAGACGAAATCGGTAAGTCATGGAGGTAGAAAGAGTACAAAGTTGAACTAATTTCAATTCTCTTTGGGTCTTGATCAAACATAAAGGCATACGGAAAAACAACATTGTGCAAAGGAACGCTGAACAGTGACAGCAGTATTGAAAGCCTTTTCTGCAAATCTGAAATTACTCAAAACACTCACAAGTGATTCTCTTTGAAACCCAAAAACAAATTACCATATGCTGCGAAATAAAATTCGTCCAACGTCACCCCAGTCATGAGAGGTATATTTTGAATTTCGCCTCGCCTGGCAATGTCAACTGGTCGTTCAGTTAAAAAAGGTTGCTCAACATCTCCACTTTCAACATCGTAATACCATGGCAAACTCTGTATTAATTCGTTACTCGCCTTTAATATCTCATCAGCTGACAGTTTTTGCAAGCACTCGACGGTTTTTGACTTGAAAAACCGAAAGCAGAATGTCCTTATTATCAAATAAGCCGAAGACCGTCTTGTCTGTGGTTCTATATAGGAAACAGCTGAACCACTCATCGCAATTGCTCGGTGGAAAAGCCCAACGGATTGTTTTGACAGTAAATGGAGAGTAACACTAAACGAACCTGCACTCTGACCGCTGAGGGTCACCAAATTTGGATCCCCACCAAAGGCGCTGATATTATCACGGACCCATTTGATAGCCAGAACTTGATCCTTAAAGCCTTGATTGCCTGACGCGTCATTTGTACCTGCACTGAAGAATCCAAAAGCACCCAATCGATAATTGATCGAGACAAGGACGATATCTTTATCAAGGATGTATTCAGGACTTGCCAATGATTTAGAAAAACTAATGAAGGATCCACCGTGAATGAAAATTATAACCGGTCTTGACGCGTTCAAATCTGCAGAGTACACATCTAGGAAGAGGCAATCTTCCGATAACTTGTAGCCAGGAAGTGGATTGTTTTGCATGCAAGCCTGTCCTTGTATATTTGCCTTGTAAGTTCCATTCCAAGACTTGAAAGGCACGGGTGGCTTGAAACGGTTGCTGCCAATTGGTGGTTGAGCGTATCTTATTCCGTAAAATGTGAATATGTCGCGACCCGTCCGCGTCTGAGTAAGCACACCCTCGATTTTTCCTCCGGATAATTCGACGACAGCACTCTCAGATTCCTGGCCTAGGTATAAACTACTGAGAGCTAGAACAATGAAAGATGACAGAATATTTCTACAGAGCATCTTTTGAGTGAATGATGAATGCACAGGTTTCAACATTGTCATTTAATTTTATGGTCTGAAAAGTCATTCTATAAGTTGCCATCATGAATTACGTCTAATTTAAGGTAATAGAATTCAATGGCGTTGTTAAACTATTTATTTATTACCCACTGCAATGTTCAGTCTGAGTAAGTCTGTTCATGTTGTATTCCTTACATTCTACTATGTCATAATACTCGCGGCTTGTGCATTCATTCTAGACCTCCTCTGTCAGTATTCTTCCTCGATGAAATTGATATGAGGTGTCCCAAACCTCAAACAAATTGCCCTCAAAATTGAAAACATATTGTAGCAAAAAAGTATATGACAAGGATGTCTCAGTGTCTCAATTCCGTTGATAAAACAATGCTTCAATTCCGTTCATATTTTCTCGTCGGTATTAATTTTCGTTAAACGACTCAAGGATCACTCAAAACAATCATCATTTGACAGTAAATCATACCCGTTCTACAGTTCTGCTAGTCAATTTTCAAATTGTTCTTCAGCACTTTTGTCACCATCGGTTAAATCGTTCTTGTGATGTGACAGTTCACGAGTCCTAACACCTATTTGACACGGTTTGCATACGATTTGTGCAGTTTAGTAACGTGGAAACCGGTTTTACAGCGTATGCTAAATAAAATCGATGAACAGTTATCTGTCATTCTGAGTAAAGTACTTGTCAAAACGCTACTATTTAAAATACTTCAAAATTTGTTAGAAGCAGTGAAACAAAAGCTGGTTCCAGTTTTAATTTAGTGCCGAAAACACCAAATCCAAGGACTATCGGCAATCCAGCTATAAATAATTGATGGGAAAGACAACCTGTCAGTTAGCGATGCGTAACGGTTTTCGGTGTGGGGAACGCCGATAGATATTGAAAAGCACTTAATGCCACAGGATGATTAATTTTGGGACACGATTCGTTTGTGCATTTGCTGCAGTCAATGCATTAGCAAACATTATTTTCTCCGCTTTAAATGGACAATTTTCGCTAGACATTTCATCAAGCTTGGTACGGTTTAAGCATTTTTTTTTCAATGGATTCTTTTCATAGATGGTGTCAACATAGATTGTACCGATAATACGTAGCAGAGATAATGAAGTTAGCTTCGCTTTTTACCGGGATGAAGTTGAATCCTTGGCAAATTTCGTCTATTTTTACCGGGTAGCGAAAGTTTTGGGATTTTTAGGTCCAACAGACCTTGCTGTTTCTTCGTGAGGAAGCGTTTCGGCTATCTGTAGCCATCATCAGTTCGTTGGTAGCATGAGGACAGCCCAGCTAATGCACTGTTTGGAATCGAATGTTTGAGTTCCACAGAATGAAGTTTTGGCTTAAATAAAGCCAAACACCACTTGAAACGGAGTCTTCCTTCGCCACGTGCTGAAAACGAACCAAAGTACCCTGTAAAGGGGTAAAGAAGCGCTTTGATATCCTGTATGAATGAATTACCGTGAAATTTCGAAAATAAATACCATGTCTAGTTGCGAGGACTGACATCATTTAACAAACATTCTTCAGGGAAAACATTCAGGCAACAAAAACATCCTCAGAGTACTTAATCAATGCAATGCGGTGTGTTACGGTATTTGTGATTTTTCCTATTGTCATCCAGTGCATGGCATTGGAGCAACGTTTAGTTAGTGGAAGCTTACGAGAGGAATCTAATCTACGTTTGTAATTCTAGAGATTTTTATTGAAAAGTGCCGACTGTCAACCTCTAGTCTTCATTTGTCATATTGTTAACTTAGGTGCGTCAGATGTCATCTAGCAAACAAAGGTAATCCAAGTAAGCTCCTGTAGCTTAGATGGAAAAACTCAAGACAGTATGCATTCGAAAATCAAAACTGAAATGCCGCACGATTAACGTCAAAAATATCGTCTGCTGCACTGTACTGACCTAAACTGATCCGGATTGGCTCTAGAACGCTTAGAGATAATCAACAACTAGTTGGCAAACGGTTCAAGAACGCAAGAAAATACAAAAAATTTAGCTGTCAATCGACGTTTGGAACGACAAGTAGCCGGAGTTTAAAGTACAGTTGCAGGTTGAACCCCTACTCGCAGCCTATTAGAAGAGATTCACATACCTTGATAGTTTGAACCTCAAATTAAAATGAAATACGACTAGGTTCGTAGCATGCAGACAGTAAATAATAGGATGGTAATGTGGTGACCCCGACGTTGAATATTGGTTTCAAGAAATAATGTTCTGACAGTAAACTTGGAGGATTTGTAGATTAATTGAGGGTACGCGAACTATATTGAATCATTCAAGATCACTTATGTAGAACATGAAATATAGTCATAGATACTTGCCTTCTTTACTTCTTTCTTTGCCTTTTCTTGCCCGGAACGATTCCCAGGCTAGTGACTACACCTAGTACCGTGATGTGTTGATTTGCAAATCTGATAATAGACTGCCATGGGTCTGTGCGCCAATCAATATCTGACAATAATCAATATCAGGTGTACTCTTACTTCAAAACCCTTCTCATGCTTGATCATCAAATCAAGGAACCTTACGGTCCAAGTCCTGAATCTATGTTTTTTTTTTGGATTGGGGGGCGAAGGCAATTTACGCCCGGAGTGTGGGACTTCTAGGAGCGCATGCTACCAGACTACCCACTAAACACCCCCCCCCCCCCTGTCAAGACACCCTAGCCTGGAACTGTTTGACACATTACTTCGGGCTAGGCTATGTTAAATCTATGTTAAATCTCCAAAATATCATGATTAATGAGATTGTTCTATGCCTAAGTATAACTAGCAATGTTTGTGATATTCGAAGCCGCTATTATCATCTCCACTTGTGTTAAGGCATTCAATTCAGGCAGTTGGAGAAGTTTCTCCGAGCTCGTCTGCCTTTTGTTCTATCTTCACCGTCCAATTCCTGACCGGTCTTCCACTGTTTGCAAATGAACACGTCCAGAGAGCAACCACGTACAAGCACCGATGGCCTTTAAATGGAACCATAGCACCAAAAAGGATTGGCCGAGGGTTAGCCAGACTATATTTCCGTGTGGTTATTTTCAGCAGCGATTCCTGCCATTCGCTACGGAATGGTGCATTCACGATTCCAGATTGGCCATAATACAATAAAGGATTATCTATATATTTTGTTTCAGGTTTTGGGCAAGATAATTATTGAAAATTTAACTAGATGTGCGCTTGATGTTTGGATAAAAATAGATGGGTCTTCAGGGTAAGATATTACTGTTATACGTCGAAAAAGGTCTACCCAGCAAATGCCAAAGCCAGGATATCTCTATAAATGCAAAATGACAAAAATTCGAGATAATTTACTCGATTAAAAAATTCTCAAAATAATCCGAATAAATCATATTTCGAATCGAGTCTGGAAAATAATCAATGTTCTGGAAAACTTAGGAAGTCAACGTTTTGATCACGGACAATTGTTGAAGGACCTTTTCTTTAGTAGAAGAGCTTTCTTCGGATTTTAGATTATGGAGACGCTGATGTAGCACGCGCTAGATATTTGTTATATGAGACTGTGGGGTCAACTTCAACATTTTTCATTTGTTTTTATTGGATCAACGTTTCAGTACAGATATTTTTGTTTATTTATTTTTAATGACATGTTTTAAATAAAAGCTTTACCAATACCAACCAATAAACATTGGAATTTCAAGCTTCTGAAGGAACATTGATTGATGCCTCGATATATATCTTATAAATTGAAAAACAGGAGTTAGTTCCTAGAATCATTGAGAAACAACGATTCCCAACGGAAAGAAGAAATCAAATGCCACGAATCAAAATATCTATAGGCGTAGGAGGAATATCTTAACTTTTTTAGAACTAGTGAAAAAGATCCATAAGCAAAATAATTTGTAGTCCAAAGGGATTGCAATAGAAGTTTCTGTAGCTGAAGACGAAGGCTGTGACAAGGAATTCCTATGCAGGAGGCATCTGACTTTGTGATCTATCCTGGGGTTATAGAAAGTCCTTAGAATGACGTTCTCTGAAAATGACGAGAATGGGTTGAAGTTTGGAAGAATGCCAATCAAAATTCCTTAGACCAGAAGGCATAGCCAGCGAGTACCTCGCGTAGAGTGATTTGACTTCTTATTTCTTCGCTAAACTTCTCAGTTGCCTCTCTAAGGAAGAGTAATGATTTCTCAAGGGAGCTTGAATTAGAAATTTATCCTGGATTAAGCTAATACAAGATGGGCCATTTAAGTTTTGAAATTGAATGGGCTATTAAAAAAAAAACTAATGAATATTTTTTCCAAAGTAATGAGTTGATTAGAAAAAATAAACCTTTCCTTTTAGGAATGAAAGACAATAGCATTCACATGTCCTTATAATACTCCATTCGATCAGTTCAATTTGGTACCATATTTTACAATTTTGCGTGTGTATTTCGACAATGGCTAATTCAACTTCATGATTGAAGCCGTCAATCATTTCTGGATGATTAGCGTAACACGTTTCCTTAATGGCTCTCCGCAAAATACAGTCCAGTCGAGTCAAATCACAGCTTCGAGGTGGCCAATTGACAACAGCATTGAAGCTGAATATGCGATTTTCGAAAACAGTGCATAAAAAGTCCATAGTTACTTTGAGTGTGTGGCATGTTGCGCCGCCCTGTTGAAATAAAATGTTGCCATTTTTTTCCTTTTTGATTTTCGGGCGCAGAAAATGGTTTAGCATGGTGTAGTAGCGTTCGTCATTCTTTGTAATGGGGTTTGTTTACTCATTTTTACAGAAAGTCAGAAGAAAATGAAGAAAATTAAAGAAAATACCCATTTTCGGAGAAAATGGTTCAATCATTCCAGACAGTCACCATTTGTGGATTAACTGATTTCCCCACAATTGCGGTTGAACTTTTGAGCCCCGGATTATTTTTCCCGATTTGGAAATGAACTTCACTAGAAAAGATGACTTTTCGATAAAAATGCTTATCTTCGGTCAAGCGATCTTCGGGCCATTCAGCAAACCGAAAACGCATTAAATGGTCATGCGGCTTCAGCTCTTGTGCTAACTGAATGTTTTGAATGAGATCCTTATTCAAAATTCTTTTCAATGAAATGCGGGCAATGTTACATTTTTGAGGACGACGAGATGATGTTGATGGTTGTTCACGCACACTCTAACCAACAGCAGTGATGTCTTTCGATGCTGCCTTTCTTTCTGGTTAAGCGTACTCGACGAGTACATACACCGGTTGTTTTATCCGACAATGACCAAATATCATGAACTCGCTTCAAAAATTGATCCCCAAATCGCGTTTTTAGCATTTTTTTTTGTCAAATTATTTCCGTGAAGTTTTTAAAGCTTGAATAGAAGACTAAACAACATTGTCCAAGCAAAAAGCGACCAATTTCATAAACGTCAATCAAAAGTTAGCTTTCTGTCACATCGGAAATGTCATCAAACCTTCCAACCTCAATATCTTGATCTTTACAATAAGCAGATGCAGCGCTAACACTGCACGCACTCCCGACCTAACGGTACTTGACGAAAAAAAAAAATTGGAATTTTATTTGCATTCGTCAATTTCTTTCCGTTAAATAATAAGCATGAATACCCCTCTCAAAGCTTTCGCGTTAAAATGAAATAGAATCATAAATCTACTTGTGATTTTTCTATCTCTGTCTGCGAGAAGCCGCTCGAGGGTGTTAGCGCTATATATAGCTATGCTATGAGTTCAATAATGTATGATTTGCAGATTTATGTCAAGGAGTCCTTGTATCAGCCTTCCACAAGTGCAAGCGAGTTCAGCTCATTCAATGTTCTCTATCTGAAATTCGAGCTTCTTCCTCTCACGAGGATCACTACAATCAGCTTATGCTTGTTGGTTGCTTACGAGTTCGTAGTCCGAAAGCCGAACTTGATAAAGTACATAAGACTGAATTACTTAGCATAAATTAAGATAAAAATTACAAAAACCCAAACAAGGCTTTCCCATGCAGTTGTTCAATATTTAAAAGGGCGAACGATTATGCGAAATATGATACTATCTAATTATCACAGAGAGCAAATAAATGTTATAAATGTCTATTAAGCGAAGTATAATTTAATTATTTGAGCGTCACTCCAATATAAGTGGCAGCAATCTAATAAGGTAGTTCAGTAGAAACGCCTGACGCCTTACCTTCTAACATGCAATTCATTAAAATCTTCTTTATTCTGCTTTCGGTGATAATCTGTGTCTCCGGTGATGTTATAGTTGATACACACAACGGTCAAATTCGTTGCCTTATTACACAGACAAGAACAGGACGTGATATATTTACTTTCTACGGAATTCGATATGCGGAACCTCCTACAGGAGAAAATCGTTTTAAACCACCCATTCCGGCGCAGCCATGGAACGATGTCCGTAATGCAACCACCCAAGGTCTCGCCTGTCTGCAACACAAAGCTCCTCCATCCTTAACACTTTCTGAAGATTGTCTTTTCCTCGACGTCTATTTCAACACTTTGAATGCATCACAACCGGTAATAGTTTTCCTCCACGGTAGATCGTTCGTGTCCGGTGCTAAAAGTGAAGTTAGTCCTGATTATCGATAAGGATATTGTTTTGGTATCAATCAACTATCGATTGGATGTTTTTGAATATTTCACAACTGCAACCAATGATGCCTCTGGAAATCAAGGATTCAAAGATCAAAATTTGGCTCTGAAATGGGTGATAAATAATATCAACAACTTTGGAGGTGACCCATCCACTGTGTCCACTTTATGTGGACACAGTGCTGGTGGCTTCGGTGTAACCTTCCATTTAGTGTCTCAAATGTCAAGTGGATTGTTCCAAAAAGCCATAGCAATGAGCGGATCAGCTGTGGGGTATCTGGATACCGAGATGTATAATTCGTCGAGATATGTCCTGGGAATTAAAAGAGACTCAAAGACATGATAATATCTGCGGAGCATTCGATATTAAATAGAACTGGTAATAACTTCAAATTATTCTAAAATTTATTGTTCGATCTGCCTACAGCTTAGATGACAGCTGTCATCCTTACCCCACCAATCTGTCATGCAAACTTTTCGTCAAATCTTCATTGTTCTTCCCAGACTACTCTGATACATTTTCAAAATTTTGGAAGGTTTTCGTTGTTTTCGATCTCCACTTTTTTATTTTCAGCTCAATAATATACCAAAGGCTGCTTTCTATGGTATACAAGCCAGAACAGTTACCTAGCCAGTCACCCTATCCTTAGTTGCTGCATCGTGTAATCATGAAGAGACAGAGAAAGTTTAGTCCCAATGAAAATCTTTCTTTTGTGAATTCTAAGAAGATACAGGACAAGCTCGTTGTTCTAGAATACTAAATCGTCTTCCAGTAAAGGTATCAACACATCTGTAGTTAGATCCTCGTTTGTTCAAACTATGTCGTCCTCAATAATTTCTCTACATATCGCAGCACTCACACTTCAAGAAGGATTGTGGGACCTACGCCTTTGCGTAGGATTAACCCTAAACTAAAACATAAGGAGAATGTTTCACTATCGCCTAGATACATTCTTTCGAGTATCCATCACTGGTTCAGTCGCAAGGCTTCGCCTGTTTCAGTTACATTTCATCGCAAAGTTTCACTCAACCTCAAGATCGCTTATTCAGTTTGTTAACCAAACTTTTTACCCCCAAAAATATGCCTCACCTGAAAAGAGCCTTTGTCAGTGTACACAGGGGTCAGTTTTGAGTGCTTCAATCACGTCTTGAGTTCGGTGATGTTGGGCCGTGATGTTCGACGGTGCTCGGTTCTCGGTGATGAGTTATTTCAGCAGATATAATCTCATATTTATGTATGCCAAGATAGGATGCAAATGCATTCCAGACGGTATAGTGGTAAGAATACAGTTTCTATGCACAAGATAGAAGCTCAAATGTCACTGGCGACATTTTGGCTTGAATTTTTGTTTTTTGCCACCTATTTTTGTCAAAAAAAGTCTTTAAAATCGTATAATATTGAGTAAGAAAATATATTCAATTGCTACTCCAATTTATTTTTCAGATCTTTAAAGTAGCTTATGTATACCTATATAAAAAATGTTTTATCTTTGGCCGAGAATAGGGCAGGGCAGCCAACACAACACCAAACTTTTAAGCAGGCATGGTGTCGTGCAGAAGAAAAACTTACGATGTTTGGTCAGTTTTAACTTTCTTTTTTCTTTAATATTTTTTTAACACTTTTTGATTGAAGCGTGGTATTTCCAAATCCAAATTTTGTCTCGAGCAACAATTCGATTAGGTCCATCCTTTTCTTCATCACAAAGGTCCAAAAGCGCTCGGGATCATTCCACGCGTTGTTGTTTCTGAGGCGGCGTGAGCATTTCTGGCAGCCATCTTCCTCACGTCGTTATTGTGATCTTTAAGGTGATCTAAAAAAATTTTAAAGAACCATTTCTGGAAGCTGTTTTTTTCTCTTTATTCTAGCATGTTTCTTCTCTTCGAATTCCCACACCTAAGGGGACAAAGTCGCATTCGAAAATTTTCGCTTTTCAAAAATCCAACAAGCTGGGTGTCCAATGGCAACCCAATGTCCCGATGGCAACCGGACTACAGACTAAACACCTCCCCTCTCATACCGAGAATCTAGCCTGGAACTGTTTGTCACATTACTTCGGACTAGGCCTAACTAGTCGTCGCCTAGTGGCGCCTTCCCATCTCTCTTTTAGCACAGATGGATGGGAAGTAAGAGGATTGCCGTGAGAGAGATCCCCCTTTCGTTTGCCTGCCATGAGCGATCCATGATGCCCTTCTTCATAAGATGAACTGTCCGTACGTAATGCGACACGCAGATCCAATTGTCTTTTGACTTCATAATTTTCCCCCGTTACGTTTTCTGGAGAGAGCAAGCCTATTTTCTCCGAGAGTTGCGAACGGAGTCTTGTCCACCTTCCGCATGTAAAGATCTTGTGGCAAGCCTCATCTATCATCCCGGAGCAGAACAAGCAAGTTGGGGACGGTGATTTCCCATCTTATACAGGTAAGATGTCGCTGATGTAACGTGCGGTCCACCTGCCTCGAGCTTCGCTTACCCCCTACGTAGGTGCACTCACCTTCGTTCTTCCGCGAGTAGCATACCAGGAACCACCCTCGAAGTAACCAGCACTGCTGGTTCAGAGACAGTGCGATATGCAGCTGCAATCCGCAAAGCTCCTCGCCTCTGTATCTGTGTGAGACGCCTTCGGTACGACTCCTTACTAAGAGCGTCAGCCTAGACTTTGGAGCCGTACAATAGTGTTCGGCCTCCGTGTTGGCCATAAGGCGACTGATAGCTGACACTCCCACTGCAGCCTTACCTGCTTTCGCTCAAATCTTCTCGAAGAAGCTCATTTTCGAGTCAATTGGATCCTACGTTAGTTCATCATTAAATCATCATTGTCAAGCGCAAATTTGACCAAATGAATTTTCATCTTAAAATACGGCGGCACTAACCCGAGTCAAACCCCAAGCTCTGTAATGAACTAGTGCGAAACAACAAGAATTATTTGAAACACATACTAGATGGCCTTTCTAAAGAGTCCCGAAAAAAAGTAAAAACGGAAGCATTATCCTTTCTTGGCATACCGAATCTAACGGTGATTATTTGGTGTTGACTGAAGTCACTATCGCATTTCTTGGTGGCTTGTTCCCATTAAGAGTGATTTACCTTTAAGTTTTTTACATAACAGGATACGTCTCGAAATAAATGAGTCGAGGAAAAAAATTAGTTAAATTTCGTCGAAGGAGGCTTTGTGTCCATCAGACCATCGACGCTAGTGTATTTTCATCGACTAGTGGTCCGCTTTATGGAAGGCCTCAACGGGGAGCTACTCGAAGCACTGCGTCGTAGCCTTTTGCAGCGCTTCCAAAGTCGAGAAACGTGGCTCTCTAAGTTCCTGTCGATTCTGGAGATTAAAAAGAAGTCTGGAAATGCTGCGTTCTGGCTGTAGGGTAGCTAGGTCAGTATTGTCACACTGCATTTAGTCTTTTTGACAGATTCTAAAGTCCCGAGGTGTCTCTATGTTCTTCGGAATAAGAAAAAGTCAGAATGGATGCATCCTGGCTGATAGGCGACTAGGTGAGTGTCCTGACAGTCGATATCTTCTTGTGTATTTGCGCATACCCCGGCCACTAGTGAGAATGTAATGACGAGTTTTTTGGAACATAACTCTGCCAACATTCTAACCTTTATTCAACGATCTGAGTTGAACATGCCTGTTACGTTCATCACCTTTTCGTCAATATCGGCGGAGGGCTGGTGTTCAAAGTGAACCTTGTTTCAAAGTCCATACTATCAATTTTGTTCCAGCGATATAAGATATTTTGAGACATATCAGACATAGACATAGACATAAATTTGGATTACGTTCATACCATGTTACCAAAAGCCACCGGTACTAACGCAACCGTGTCGGCACCCGTTTTGTTGAGTAAAACACAAAAGGCTCTCGTTCTTCCTGCTCTAAGGAACAAGGCGTCTTATAAGTCCCACGTCTCATGTACTGTATAACGGCCTGCACACCACTGGCGTATCTTTCTTTTCGATTTCGATAGACCCTCTTTTTTTTTATTTCCGCCACTTGGCGCGCTTCTGTAGCTCTTTCTTGAAACCGATTTCTTTAAATTCGAAGAGATCCTGTGAAAAGCGCTTAGCTAGCTCAAGAGTAGCCTTTAAGTAGCAACAAAATTTCTCGATTTATGATAAAATAATCGAACAATGTGCATGCGTTGTGATGGCACAAAATTATTCATAAAGAAGTGGCAAACTTTACTACTGACAACTGACAGCACATGTCAATTATTTCTCTTCAAAAATGGGCGCTATAGGTTTTTAAAATCGTAATATCCCTATAGGGGAATTTATTATTAAAGCTTTATCAAATTGGACTGTCTCCTTAAGATTTCATTTTCCTTGCACAATTTTTGCGACTCTCCTGATCTAACTATTTCCTTAATAAGTGTCTGTGATCCACCTAACTTCAATCTATCATTGAATCTTTACATCTTAACTGGAATAAAAGTGCATTATAGACTTTGTCCCTACAACAAAACGCTAGTGTATATTTTTCTGATAGTTTACACATGTGATTTTCTCATCATATCACATATCGAATGAAAGAAAGGCATTTTTCTTTTACGTTGCGCTTCGAGATCAGGCACATATGATCCGACAAGACCATGTCTTCGCGATGTTAAAGCAGTTTGCCTATCAATTCATGTGTGTTAAAAGTGCATTGTATGGTGCATATTTAATTAAGTTGCAGTGGGTAGAGACCTTTTGACGCATAGGAATATGGTAAGAAAAATAACGTTTTGTGGCAACAATTCTGAAGAATCTTAATAAAATCTAGCTGAATCGCGTTTAGTGGATATCAATGAAGTTCAAATCGATAACACAAATGGAAATTTGAAGTTTTCAATCGTTTTTCCTTCTGCACACAACCTCTGGCGGGTTCAATCTCTTACGCATGCATATTACTATTCATTATGATGGTACGCATGATATGATCAGCAATTGATTTCCATAATAAGGAAACCTGCCAGCCGACCAACTTGCGGTCTAATCTTGTGGTATTACCTGGTTGCAATTACTAATATGAGTTTAAAATTCACCGTCTGCTATTGCAACTTACATTCATCCATCCCATATCAGAATATGCCCCATACGAACATTGGTAACGTGTGTGTAGGTTGATGATAATGTGAAGACATCCAGTTTAATAAACGGGAGCGAAATTGGTTCCGGTATTACACCAACAGTATCATTATTATATTATTCATAAATTACCATGTAATCGAACACCCAGGGAAATGCGTTGCAAAAGAAAACAACAGCAAGAGAAAACACTGTCGATGGGAAATTGTTACGGCGTTTTGATGGTTTTGCGTTGATAAAAATTTATACTGGAGCTGCACATGTGCTTAATTAAATTTTATGACCTTTCTCATAATTTGCCAAGGATTTTTAATGGACAACAATAACCTTAAATATTTTATTTTTAATTATTTTTCAGTTATGTACGCCTAGAGTTCAACCGTCTGTACCTGATGAACATTATAAAGCCGTATGTCGCGCTTTGGCCACAGAAAGTTTAGAATTAAGAGTATTTTTACAAAAAGTCTTTCATGGCGGTAAGTTTTTAATTTTTTCTCCCTTTTTTTTACTTTTATAATTATAACGAACGAACCTCGCGGGGGTTTCTCAGAATTTTCTAAAAATAATTTGTCATTATCATAATTGATGCCATTGTAATTCCCGCAGATACTGAATCATTACGACTGAAAGCTGACGCACAAACCTCAAAGCATGAGTTGGAGAAACTGGGATTTTCAGACTGGGTAAGTTTTCCTTTAAATATTTAGTTTGGCCATTTCGAATCGCAACAATTAAGTCCCACTTACTATCAAAGAAAAAAGATGAAACATATCATAAAACATATGAATGAATTCAAGTCACATGAAATACAAGAAAATTTTCAAACAAGAAAATGTTGCACAAAATATGTGTTAAACTCTAAGAAATTATTTTAAAGATATCGCAACGACGGAGAAGAATATAAAAGTAAAATGCAATATTTTCGCAGATATCAAACGACATTGTGAAGGCCGTTATCAATTTTGTTGCTTTTTATGTTCGCTAAGATCTCATGATATTTTATTTGTGGTTAAATGTGTTATATTGTTAGAACACACATGACTCACATGATTTTTGAGGAAAAAAGAAGGAAAACACATCACAATCGATATCAGTTTCTTACATATTAAAGGTGCTGCAACAAGTTGAAAGTGTACTACTACATTTGTTTGATAAGCTGTTTTGCTAATATTTTAGATTGATAAATGTGCGCTTTATTGAAACGTAGTATATAAAAAATCTAAAATATGCGTTATCGTAGGGGTTTTTCCTACACCAGTATCAATACAAGAAGTCAACGAGCTAAAAAAACCAAAAATAGGTCTACTTGTATAGCATCATGTGCTGTTCGCAATTGTAAACATTTTATTTTTGAATATATTTCTTAATACTGCACAAGTCATTTTCATAAAAATTCATATTGATCCAAAATTACAACAGCTTCGTAATTTCGCCTAATACCCACCCACTTCTGACACCATTTCGTTATATGAAGACTAAAATTGCTGTCAATTTATATAGATTTCTGTTCGGCTGATTTCTATCAAACTCCTAGACTTATAACCAAATTTGTTAGAGAAGCAATTGAATCCCTCGAGGGAATCAGACAAATTTCGAAAAAAGCTGGTCGGTTTGGTATGATTGTAGGTACATTTGGCAAGTCGCCAAACTGCGGTCGTATGTGTTTACCTAGACGAATGTGTTTATCTGTATCGCTCTTAATTAGTCGCAAGTAGTTTTCTGGGGCCAGTTCTACTTAGTTTTTTGGATTACCTTTCGGGAAGACCACTTTCCGTCCTGACAGGAAAATACTACATGGCCTGAAAAATCTTTGGTCTAGGCAATAAAAAAAGTTATTATTCGTCACAAAACGATTTAATACTTCGGCGTAATCTCCATATCGAGTAACGGACTTATTGAAACGATCTTGTAACATTTTGATACCTTTCTCATAGATGACAGGCGTCAAAACTGTCAAATCAGGCATTCAGTTCATACTTGAACTTCTTGGCAGCTCAGGAAGCAGTAAATATTCGCGGATGATTAAGTCAGGCAAATATGATAGCTGTTCAACCTCTGTACAATGTTTTTACTTCAATTTATACGTCCCAATAAGTTATTACGTTATTACTTATTATTATTATTATTATTATTATTATTACATCCCAATATTATTACGCTTTCTTGCTTCACCAAAAAAATAATAAAAATATCATCGTGAAGCATGGTTTTCCTTTTTGATAAATTTTAAAACACGATTTCGTTGTCCAATAAATCCAATAGTGCACATTAATATTTTATATTGATTTTTTCCGTGTTGAAGACGGTCCATGAAGATTAAACCACCATGCTTATCCCAAAATATATATATAAGGCTAGAACCTTGCCAGCTGATGTTTGTGTCCCCAGGATGTGCTTCCTTTGAGTTTTACCAGGCAACAACCATTCTCCTGACAGCACATTGGACTCTGACGTTTGGTGACGAATCCATATTTCGTCCATTATCACAAATCGTCTCAAAATTTTCTTTTTATTGACTCGAAAAACTCCTTATTTTGCTATGAAAAACAGGAAAATGTTCTCTTTTCGGGACAATCGATAGCACACGCGACACCCATCTCCTTCATAACTTCCACAACATGTGTAAAAATTTATGAATCATGTGTCAAACGCGTTTCATTGAGATGCCTGGCATGTGAACTATTTTATTTAATCTAATTTTGCGATAATTCAACACCAGATCCGTGAATTTTTTGTGATTGCGAAGTTGCTCAATCATTAAGCCTTCCCGAACGCGAGATCACTGGTGCTCATATATTTGTGGTGCCACCGTTTTTCGGCCACCGCACGCAAAAAAGTCGGCGCAAATAACTGTTGGTCAACGGGAGATTTTAGCTTAGCTACTCACTTCCAATCACGGCCTTTTGCGCTCGGTTGGATGAAGATTGGAGCTCGATCGGGTTTGTCACTCTTTATTTGAGACTTGCAATAATTGACGAAATAAAAGTCAACTTTTAAACAAGTGCGGGTTTTACTACTTGCACATGGTCACAACGATATTCAGCAAACCAATATTAAATGGTTGAATATTGTAGGGTGGATGTATTCTAACATTTAAGCCAGATCATCGTTTCTACATTTTTTACCTCATTAAAAACTATGTTTTATCAAAACATGAAATTCACTTTTACCCATTTATTATAAATATAAATTTTTTCAGAAAAAATAGTATCGTTTCGAAAGCTATAACTTGAAAATGACTAAACCAAATGTCATGAAATTTTGACAGGATCTAGATCTAGACAGAGATTTTGATAGATTTCGAAATTGTGGCGCCATCTTTATGTCAGGCCAAATACATTTCTGCTCATGTAGTAATAATAAATAATAATAAATGAAGTAATGTTTAAAAAAATAACATTAAAATGATATACATAATAAAAATGCATTTTGATATTTCAGCCAAGCGACAGACCCTTTCATTCCTGGTTATTAGTCAAAATAAATCTTATTCGGTTGTTATTTAAGGGTCAGTCTGATCATACTTTAGGAAGAAACGTTTATGTTACGCTGTAACATAAATGCAGTACTAAAACGTAAAATTTATGAAAATATGTGTATTTCGCTATAGTATGCTTAAGCATTTCTTGTCATACGAACAATTTGGGCCAATATTTCCTGAATAATTGTAGCAAATGGGAATTTTTCATGAAACACTCTTTTAAAAAAACGAACAAATGGCCGTTTCATGGTCTTTTTTATACGGACAAATAGCAGCAAGTTTCCGTTTTGTTGCAGCTGCAGGAAGAATTCAAATTGCCTTTGCAGCCTTCCGCAATTTCAATAGTCTTGATATTATCATACTGCACGCTCGCGGTATTATCACAATCTTACGAGCGTGTGATGAACATTATTAATGAGCGTTACGTCAAATAAATGACGTTCCTGTTACTGCATCATAAACATCAAATAATTTTGCTGTTCGCGCCCCTTTATATTATCTCTTGCAGAAAATATCATCGGCCATTGGTAAATAGGAACTGGAAGGCAACTGGAAAATTCGCGCGCTTTAAGTCAAAGCTAACAACGCAAAATTTATTCTCAGCATAAAACGCGATCAATGCTCTTATATTTTGAGCGAAACTCTTTCACCATAGTGATGTACACCTGAAACCTTGAGCGTAGCTTTCGATTTCATTGGAACATTTATCTGCAATCCAACCTAATACTTTCTTTAGAGCACAAAGGAACTGTCAAATCTCTGACACTTCAATAAACTACTTCAAATAAAGGAAGGTCCTTCCTTTTTTGCAAAATTACTTTTCGAAAATGAAAACAACAACAAAATCAAAGCTCTACATCGTCTCTTCACCTTTCTTCGCCTATCATTAAAAAGCTCTCTACTTTGCGAAGCTCGCTTTAATTGCTAGATGAATTTTCCGTATCTCCTTGTCATTGAGGGCGCGATTTAATGTTATGTTAAATTGACACTCTCCAAACGTTTAAGTGAAAACGCAATGCAAGTATAAAAATAAATGGAGCATATTCGTATCCCCAACATAGTAATAGCCCTGTTTAGTGTAGCGCCTTAAAAGTTTCGCTATCTTCGCTATCTTTCGGTCTACAGTTTTACCGCAAAATCTTCCCCAGTTTATCCTTTTGCGACTTTGTAATCCTCAGATATGGAAACTTTTTTTCAATTAAGTTATATTCCAGGTATTTACTCAATAGACAAAAACAAATGCCTCCAATTATATTTCTATTGGACTCCCCTCTTTATAGTTATCCCACGGAGTATAACTTGTACAGGTTAAAATTTATCTTTTAGGCCGTCCGATTTTTTGCCATAATAAATTTCGGCGCTTACCATAAAGTAATGTTTAGCATCAAGTTTTGGGATCGTTATCTTCAGATCATATTTTGCCAGCGTTTTTGGCATAGAAATGCAGAAACCACATCGTTCCTTAAAGAGTGCATTGGCAATGGAAGTTACCCCAGGAAAATGATTATCTACCCATCTGGAAAAACTCGGAGGCAAAGCCGCTAACTTATTTTCTTTCGCCCTGGACGAAATGCAGCTCTGAACCTAAAGTGAACGCTGCTCAGGCTTAGGTTTTTCCCTATACTTCGTATTTTATCTGACACGGTTGGAAATGTTGTTGTTTTTTATTTTCTGCAGAAAATTCGGTTGTAATCGCGCATTTTTGCTTGTTTCGTTGACATGCCCGTTTTGACAGTGTGTCTTTTTCTGTATGTAGTCTAACCGTTAATGCTGGTCCTTTAGATTTTCTCACGGACGTAGATATAATAGTGTGTGTTAAATTTTGACTTGCAAGTGATTGACACAGAGCCTGCAGTTATTATTTTAAAATAGAATTGACTATAAACCGATTTAGAAAAGAAGTTCAAAGAAAAACATGATCGCTGATGGCAGGTGGATCAGCGATGTTAAAACTAGAAAATTCTAATAAAGCTGTACCGAAAAGTGGACGTGTCGTCCTGAAAAGTAGTTAGTTTGCATTTATCTAGGACAGGATTGTCTGAGTTATATATTTTGAATAATAATGGACTAAGGGATGAGCCTTGGGGAACATCTGCAGATTACTATGAAAATAATTTACTGTGTTCTGAATTTTCAGTCTTTTCAGATAGACCTGAGAAATTCAATTTGTTTAGCTTCTAGATGAGGCCACGACGCCTTAAGGTTCCAAATGCATTTCTCTATCAAGTGATCTTAAGTGAGGCAGGTTAAATGTCCTAAATGTTGTGGTATGATATGTGGTTTGCGCATAGCTTCTTGATTTCGTGATCGAGATAACTTGAGGTCATCTTCTTTAACGTTCTTGTAGAGAGGAAGGAGCTTGTTTTGACAAAGGAATCAAAAATACATAAAATCATAAAATTCTCACGAAGTTATTAATTTTTCTGTATCCTGTCATGATTTGGTTATTTATTATTTTATTTATTTTTTTATCAATAAAATTCTTCATATAATCCTGCGTTAACACAGCTAATGGGAACTCGATATCATCTCAGTCAGTTGGTTTTCCTCTATTTGGACGATGCTAAAGAATGTTGGTATGACATTTTGAGAAATGTTTCGGCAAGGCGATCATCTTTGCGGTGATTTGAAAATGGTTTTACTCCCTCGCTTTCTTCGATGGGTCACAGATCAGGTTGGGCCACTGGTTGGGTAACAAGAATTTGATTTCTTTTTAAAATTTTGCTTATTTGCCAAATTCTGCCAAAATTTTATGTTCGGATGGAGCGAGAATATGATTCTTTTTTTTTAGATTCAGTGTTCATCCGAACAATTTTTTGGATATTTTTTTGGCTAGCAGTTCAGTTTGAAACAAAAATGTTTCGAATAATGCTGAGCGATGCGTCAACATTCATAAGCAGTGTCACACCATTGAAAAGGACCAAATCTAAATCAGGATTATGTTTTTATATGTATACTAAGGAGATATACTAACGTACATATCTTCAAATTATTGAATACCAAATCGAGAAAAGAGAAAAAAAAACGAAAGTGTATGAATAGGATCCTTCTTATATAGGCCTGCGTTGCTACAACAAGAAACTAGGAAACAAAAAAAAAGTAGTTCGAAGATTTAAGATCCAACATCAACCACTTCGTGTAGACGTGTTTTTTGAAAATCATCGATATATATATATCTAATTTTTTGAAGTGAATGTAGTGATATTTTTATAAAATACAGTTTGATTATTGGAAAAGTGTAAATTTGGAATAAGATTTTCTCGCGTTTGAGAGTGTGGGCTTGGCAATTTTTTTCATAAGGAAGCAATAAATCGCCAAATGGAAAAAAAAATCAGTAATGAAATTGAATTGCGATTTCTGATTCCCATTTTCATTGCAATACCTATTCTGTACCAGCGTTTCCCTAGACAGTCTCACATTCAGATAAGATTCTATGTTTCACCATCCAGTTTTAGAGCTTTACGGATAAGTAGGCCTTACCTGTGAAACGATGGGTAATTTTCCTCATATGTTCTATCATATCATTTCTATCAATTCTCCATTTGTTTGCTAATCTGCATTCATGAGGAGATGGAGATGGAATGGAGATTGATAACTTTAATGTTATCATTTAAGCGCTGTCTAAATTTTACCTATTGGAATGAAAAATTCTTTCTATTAGTTTTTCAATCACGGTATGGATGTCAACTTTCGAAAAAGGTACCGTGAGGATCCTTGCCAGTACAAGAACAGTTCAGGATCGAAAAATATGGAAAAATGACTGATTGTTTCGTTGAAAAAATTGGAAGACAATATTAAAAAATTATGTTGTTGGATATATTGTTAAGTAAGAAAGAATTGTTGAATTCAGTTCATCGGCTAAGATGTGTTGTATCTCTTCCAAAATTTTGACATATACAGTGTGTATGTCAAAATTTTTGATTTTCGCTTGTTTGATTTCGCATCGTGCTTAAACACTATAACACCTGAGGGTCGAAACTGATTAAAAAATGTTCTTTATTGTAAAACTTCTTTGAAAAAATCAACAGAAATTATTTTGAATTAAAAAAAATTTCTCGAAAAAACGTTCGATTTTGTCCATCAGGACGTACTTTGTCTTGGTGTCAAAATTTTTGATTATTACAAAAACTCATCGCCATAACTCTTGTGAACCATTGCCTAATAATTTTGATTTGATAAATCAATAATTAAAAAAAATCGATTAAAAAGTGGTTTCATTGTGAAAATTGAGTTGAAAATCAACATTTATTTCCAATATTTTAAATCTACTATTACAATTTACTTTTTGTTGTGTTAGTATTTTTGGAGAATTCGGTGAAATTGCAAAAGAACATATCCCAAGCGTTAATCAAAGAAAAAGTTTGTTAGTTTATCTCCGAAAGAGTTTGATAGTTTATCTCCTCACACGCACGCATACGAGAATTGCAACTCGACCACTAAACGAATTATAACTCCACCAATACAATGTATATAAACTCCAATATGCGAAGTTCAAGATGAAAGCAAACTCCAATTCTGAGTTAGGTGGTAGGTCCGTTGTTCAGTATTAAGTCGGCACCAACTTCACAAACGTATTCGTACGATGGCCATTGAAAGTATCCACGGTGAAAAGTATCTTTCACCGACAAGCCTGTTATCACAGCATTCAAGCATCGAATAGATATTACTAAAAAGATAAGCATACTCTTTTTATCTATGGCTAGTTGTTTGATTATCACACATGAATAGAATATGTGCAATGCGCACAATTCAATAGGTTTTAATTGAGCGCGTGTATATAGTGAAGAAACAGGTACTATCCGTTTTAGCTCTCCTACCTTGACTACCTACATATCCAACATTTTTTAAGATACAATCCATGTTCTGCAAGATTCATTGTGACCGGGTAAGGAAGAACGTTTAAAGACGCTGCAGAAAAATGTAATTGGAAGCTGTTAGGACAAGATATGCATTGAGAAGCGCTACCTCCGTCTTGTAGACATAACAGTGCCATCTAAATTGCAATGCTTTGCTATTAACAGTGCGCATACAATCGTGAATTCTTCATCCTGTTTTTAGTGTGATGACAACATTTTGCGTTGTCTACATTTCATTGACCGAATCGAGAAAACTATTTTTGTTGAAGTAATTGTCTAGCGAAAGCCATTCTTTAAATTTTGTGTCCTGATAGTTTAGTCGATTGTCTTATTGTTGCTAGGATCCAAGCTGAAATGGATGACGATAAACTGCCTCAAGTTTGATTTTTTGCTTAAGAGAAAATCTGGGTCTTGAATCCTGCAACTTCTTCCTTTCTTCTTAGCTGCTTTCTATACGTCGGATGAGGATGATCCCATTTGTATCCCATCCCAAATCAGCAGACTCAGTAAAGCTGAATCCTGTAGAAAAATTATTCTTCATTGTTAATTTTTGAATATATTTATTTTTTTTTATTTTAAGGATGAAGCAAGGTAAGGATCACAGAAACACATTAAGCAATGTTGTAGGTACAGGGCGTGATTTTTAAGAACGATGCTATGCAGTATCATTGGAAAGTATGGAACAAATGAAACGGGGATTTTGGTTTCGACTTGGAAAAAAGTTTGAAAACAAATGTTATGGCAGACTTCTCTAATTTATTTGGCACGAGAAAGAAGATATCAGGCGGACAAGCGTGTTATTGAATCTCTACTTAGCTTTTTTTGTCTGAATTGAAATGATCCTCTTCCTCAAAATTCTTTGTCATTCGTGAATTGGTATCCGAATAGACGGTTAAAACGGACTGCTTCTACCGAGAGTATCGCTTTGTTCTTCCAGGACCATGCTAGTTTTTGCAAAGAAAATCACTTTTCTGTATAAATCTTAAATTTTTATAAACCAGTTGATCCCTCGTAAAGACGCAAAACAACTTGCCACTTACACAGAGATTTGATAATAAAACCGATTTTGATATGCCATTGTAGATCTCAAAATCGTGCATGAATCCTGCAGAACTGCGATGCGCAAACACTTTAACGCCCCTTTTGTGTGGTTTACACTTCAGGCATTGCACCATTGCTATGCAACTTTTTGCAAGAGATTAGAACTTTGTCCGCAGAAGTGTGTTCTGCTGTAGGAATTCAAGGAAGGAATTTCAAGTTCTTTCTAACTTTCTCTAAAAATGGCCGAACCTTAAAAAGTTGGTTAAATCAGGATCACAAAGAATTTACGACTAGAGGCTTAAATTTGATTGCATTCTATCGATTGTATTCCTTGGCATAGTATCGGCGAACGTGAAAAATCTGGCTGTGTAAGCCGAATACATTCTGAAACTAGGCATCTTTATGGTGTTACTTAGGATATGTATGCCAAAAAACACTCGTATTTCCATTTCATCAGTCTGCGAAGAGGTATTCTCTCTCTGAGCTGCAATGTGGTCTATGGTTTCTGAAATGACGAGAGCAGTCATATTATTTAGACGATATTGCCAATATTTATTGATATCTCTTCTTGTTTATGTATATATTAGTAGTCTACACCCTCAGCTCTGCCCACTGTAACAAAAAACCATTGCTGAAATCGTAAAACCTAGAACCTAGATTTGAGCTACTACCAACTTCAGGTATTTCCTGTTTCAAACGCCCCAATGTATCCACCCCAAAAACAAATACTTCAAATTCTGCTCTAACAGCAATAAATAACTCTGCCATACTCATCCTCGTCTATGTACCTAAGCTCATTTCCTAAGTAAATTTCCTTCCAATTCAAGGAGAATCTCCTGATCAGTCAAACCACGTAATGTTCTTTAATTGTTTTGGATGATTTGCGTAACATTTATCTTTAACAGCTCCCCAAAGAAAATAGTCCAACGGCGTTAAATCGCAGCTTCTGGGAGGCCAATTCACATCAACTCTTTTGCTGATTATGCGATTTTCGAAGATAGGGCACAAAAAATTGAGTGTAGCGTTTGCTGGATGGCACGTTGCGCTGTCGTGCTGGAACCAGATGTTGTCCAAGTCTTCCTCTTCAAAATTCGGATAACATTGCGCGATATCGCTCACCATTGATAGTAACGGCGGCTCCTTCTTCATTTTCGAAGAAAAATGGGCCGATGATTCAACCAGACCAAAATCCGCACCATATAGTGACTCGTGCTGGGTGCATTGGCTTCTCGACACTTACGTGCGGGTTTTCTGTGCCCCAAATGCGACAATTCCGCTTGTTAACGTAACCACCGAGATGGAACTGAGTCTCGTCCGAAAAGATGATTTTTCGGTAAAATTTACCATCCTCGATCAAACGATTTTCCGCCCAATCTGCGAATCGAGGCGGCTCGGATGGTCAAATGGCTTCAGCTGCTGCACCAATTGAACTTTATATGGCTTCAAAGCGAAGTCTTGTTGCAAAATTCGTCGCAAAGTTGTTCGTGGAATGTTCAATTCTTGCGATCGTCGGCGAGTTGAGGTGGATGGAATATCACTAACATTTTCAGCCACAGTCGCAATATTTTCGGTTGAACGCGCGGGAAATGAACGTTGACATTTTGGTTTATCCACCAACGAGCCAGTTTCACGCACACGCTTGACAAATTGTTGCACAAATCGAACTGATGGCACTATTTGTCTGTCCATTTTTTTTGCCAAATTTCTCACAGTTTGGGTTGAAGTCTCACCACTTTGGAAAAAAGTTTTCAATATTTCCCAGTTTTCTTCTAGCGAATAGCGACTCATTTCGTAAATTTTATACTTTTTACTGAATATCTTCCACTTTCCGAATGGTATTTGACGTTTCCAATGTCGAAATATAGATAGTTCAAATTTAAAACGCTAGATGGTCCACCCTGTATATTATAAATCTGTCCTCAACTGTCCTGTCAACCTGTCCACAGCTGGAATGTCGAGGAAGTTTTGATAAAAACACAAAATATTTCAGGATCTCATTATTCATCTATAGCATTAAATAGAACTTAGTAACCGCATTAGAACACGACTCAATTTTTCGGGAAATGTGCATATATTCTTTGAAATTTCTGTAATGAAAGGGGGAACGAAACGGAAAATTGTCGCCTAGACCCAATTATAAAGTTGTAAAACAAAGGTAAACTTTCCGCATAAAGTTCTGAAACTTGTCAATTCTACCCTGGATTCATTAAAAATGTTACCCCGTGTTCCCAGCGATGCAATCCGGCATCAAGAGTTTTCACAAAAATGTTAAAAAATCATGACTGTATTAAACTTATGGATTCTTAAAATCGATAAAAGCTACCTGAAAATGCAGTCCAGTCCTTTGAAAAAGGATATTATACATAAAATTTGTTTCATTAAAAGGAAGAGGTAATTCTTATACCTAAACAAGTGTAACCTAATGCTTCTTTGCAATGAAATCGAAAGGTCTTACGTGGACACGTGCTTTTATGGCCTTATTCTACGGTCTCCATAGATGCGGTTGAAACAATGTTTCAACCACCACCCCAAAGATCTGAAACATGTTTCAGTCCCAAGCCCCAATTTATTTAAAGCTTTCTGGATTCCTGAACACAACTGGTGAATTGCTGCTTTGCAATATAAATCGCAAGAAAATTCCTATAGATCGACCAAAATATCAATAATGGATGAACCAATTAGTAAGAATCAAACGACAGCCGAAATCGCCCATGTGGTATCACCGGAAAAGAAAGAGCTCATTTTTTCATTGGTTTTACACAACTGAAATTTGTGAATCCCTTAATATTTTTTTCATAACTTGTAATTTCAAATATTGTTCAAATATTCCCAAACATATTATTCACTCACTTCAGATGACGACACGAATGTCTACACTACGCCAAAAAAACACAAAAATAAAACGAGGAATGCAACGTAGAGATAAATCCCTTAATATAAAAAAGCAAATATGCTACTGTGTTCCAATGAGACCTTAAAATCGCTTATTGAAATCAAAACATTTTTTTTTTATTCTTCCAAATCTATGTCGTCACTTATAAAGCGCTCCTGACCCGATACAGAACACTTTTTCCGAAGTTTTTTCCACCAAGAAAACAGTCTCGGAGCAGCCATATACCCTTTTGGGTTTCATGGATTTGGTAAACCATCATATTATTTGATTAATCAAATTAACGCGAACATTTTCATATACAGCTGCTACTTTTTCGTTAATGATACTTTGAATGCGTTCCTCTAAAGCTTTGCACCTTGGTGGTATATTTAAATTAATCAAGGACTTCACATATCTCTAACAAAAAAAATCTGGTGCTGTTCGTTCGCAAGATCTTTAAGTCCAGTCGACTGCAATATTTGGTGAAATTATTTTGTCCCAAAATATCGTTTTCATTAGGACGGTTGTATCGGTAGTTGTATTGTATTTAGCGACATCTAGTTGAAACCAAGTGTTCTCTGCGTGTCATTTAATTGCGTACAGCTCAAAAACGTTCGCTATTTGCTGCAATGACAGGTCCTGTCGCAATAAACCGATAGAGACATTAGCGTGGTCCAACTTCTCATAAGTTCAATAAACCGATGATGCTATTAGTGTGTATACCATACCGCGCGGTCTACTCTAACGGATGCTTTGAACGTTCATGGTCCTTTTTTCAATCATCTTCAATTCAGATATGACAACTTAGCCAACAAGATGAGGTTCATGACTGAAGAAACTTTTCCAGTTAAAAGTTCAGATCAATTTACAACTGTAAAGCTTACTAAACGAAAATGAAAAAATCAAACCTAACTACGCAGAAATATCGCTGAATTGTCAAATTTGACGTGTGTTATACACATTTTTCCCCTCCCTTGAGGTTTCATTCACGTAAGCATATGACGTACCACATCCTAAATGCAGCAAGTCAAAAGATGATTAGTTTGACTGCTTCACATTGTAAACAAATGTAAGTGTCCAACATTTGATAGCATTTAACGTTGACAGTATTTACGACTGTCTCCAATATTGAAGAAATAACTACGGAACCTTAAATTTACATTTCATAAAATGCTAAAGAATTTTTTCAAAAGTCAATATCGCCCATTAAATTGGTTAATTGTAACGAGCATACCATAGTTATTCGGCATAGTAACATAAGATCTGATAATAATATTGGGCTTAAATACATTAAAATGTATGTAATTGTTTCAATTTTGTCAGTCAAAATTCAAATAAACTTATGTTGAAGCATTGTTCCAGGCCATTTCTCCTCCAATAAACCTTGCAAATAGCATTCTTTGAAATATATAATCCTTACATAGACAGTTTTGAAAATATTGCTTTTTATAAGGACCAACATATATGAAATCATTTTTTTGAGTTTTGAAAAAAGGTTTCTGTTTTGACTTCTTTGAAACAAAGGAGTAGTTTTCAGGTTTCCAATATTTCATGTTGAATCTTCCTAATAAGACCTGATATTCTGACTAAAATTTATCCAAACACACCTCTTACATCAGCTGAAGTGTCGAGGTGGTTTTCCTTTTTCATTTTTAGTTATCCGGAAACCTTAATATATCCTTATGCGAATAAATACGTACGTATAAAGTGTACTTATAACGAACAACAAAAATTAGATAGTAAGACTTTGTCAACTTGTCAATGGTTCTTCGTCTTTTATCCAAAACTTCTTTGGTACAAGAGTATCTAGTGTGTCCTTGAGCGTGCGGAAATCCTGAATGTTAATCATTACCTTTTGTAGTCCAACTGGTAGTGAATTGGTTTTGACGGTGAATAGATTTCATGCTTCGTTTTCAATCTTTTCGAATCTTACCTCCTAAAACTCTTCAACCGGGATCTGCAAATGTTGTATTCAATCATCGTTATCCTCTGCAGTTACTGTTATTACTGATTTTCCATCATCACAAACAATTAAACAATTTTTGCTAGCACACCTCACAATTCTTCGGATGAATACCTTTACTATCTTTACCTGAACTAACTTATATATCAGTAGGTTTTATATCTAGTATATATCAGGTTTTCATTTTTCGAAAACCTTGCATAGTACGATTTGACTTGTTCAGTTATTAAAAGCAATTTAAAAGGTATGCGAAAGTAAGGTAATTTTTGCAGCATTGACCGATTTAAGAAGATTTGGTCGACCGTCGAAACTCGTGAAGCTCGTCGAAGCTCGTGAACAGCCTGACCGTGGTCAGGGAGTGGTAAGGGAGAGAAGAAAGAATGAGAAAATAGTAAGGGGAGAAAGCGGGAGCGGTGCGAAAGTAGAATCCACAGAATTGTCGCGCGGATTCGAAGAAGTTCTGGAAGTAAACTGGTCATGAAGGCTCAAAAAGGAAACATCTCATCGATCTATGGCTAAAGCTATAAATTGAAAAGAAACCTATGGTCCCCGATTAATACAATCGCTAAGAAAATGTGATCTAAAGGAGGATAACCATCAAAGTAAGACCGAATCGAGCCTTAATTGTTGTTGTAGCGTGAAATTTCACTGTAGATTTACGTGCAATCAAACGTGTTAGAACCCTTTCAAAAGTGACCAAATGCACTAAAAGTGACCTAGTCAAAATTTTTCTTGAATTTGATAACTCTCCCAAAAGTACCTTATATAGATAGGAAGAGTTATGCTCTGAAACCACAAGTAGAAATTCAAATATCACTGTCAAAACTGGGACTCAAACTTCGCGTCTAGTGCGCAGAGAGTGAGGACTCGAACTACTAGATTACCAGCTTCATCAAAGCCACAACACAGCACTGAAAATTATCAAGGCTGTAAGAGGAAACGACAGAGTTTTTCCTTATGTTCTCTAGTGAAGCTCGAGAAGTTATTACAAGGATTGAGAGAGATGATTTTCCGATTTCAGCAAGGAATAGACGAGGAGTAAGGCAATTAAGACGGAAAATCTTAACTACATCTCAAAATCAAATGATCAGATTGAGTGTAGTCAAATCTTTTTTTTTGTTATTGGGAATTGTTGAAACAGAATTTTTAAACGAATTTTCCGCTTATTGTGAAATCAGTGAAAGACTAGGGAGAGCAAAATACAGGAATTAAACAAATCATTGAGAACTGACGCCAACATTGCTACCTCATAAACAATAATCAAGAGTACATTCTCAATATGATTTATCTCCGAAAAAAGTTACCTGGAATGCCAGAGTATATTACAAAATGTCTAGCTGGACAATAGTTTAAAATTTCTCACACGAATTTTTCCTGTTTTAGTTAAATTTAAAAAATAACCGTCAAATATTTCAATCATTTTAATATTTAATCTAACTTCCAAAGTTACAAGGTTTTTATCACATTTAAAAAATCAAACTAATATTAAAAAGCAAAAGTCAAATTTCTCTGCTTCTAGACGGTGTAATGCCTGCAGACATTTCTTGTTCGTCAATCGGAATATGAAACAACATTTACCAATTCAGGAATTTTATTTTGGTGTTGAGTAGTGTTAGTGCTTTCAGCTTAAACTAATTTTCCATGTTACGCTTGGTGAGCTTATTAGTGTAAGTGTAAGGTTAGCAAAAGGGATGATCCACTTATAAGTTCGCAGTGAGAATGTACAACGATGAATTACGAGCTTCCGCATTGTATCTTTTGCTGAAAAATCTTCTTCTTAGCCCTACAACCCCTCTCGAGCCTCCGCTTCCTGCAGCAAGCAACCTGAACCATAGAGTTATTAGATTAGATTTATCTAAAATTTACCTATGAAACGACACCCCGGATGGCCGCGAACAAGTGTAATTTCTGCAAGTGAAAATTACACACTTCATTGTCTATATTTGTCTGTAAAAATCACTGTCACTATTGTCTTTGCTCTTTTCCACAATCACAAATAAAGTAGCACTCACGATTTGTAATTTTTATCGTTGAAAAATTCGTCTGACACAAGTAACTTACAAAATCCGCCCGTAAATCACTCCGAAAATGATTCAAAACACAGATTATTAGTCTTGTTTTGACAATTCATTCAGTTCAGCTGCAATCGAAAAAACCCGAGCATTGAACCAACTGAAATAGGAGAAATGGCTTCGACGAATTGAAGGTGCATATACATTATTCTACCAAAATTAAATCAAAAAAGAGTTCACAAAGAAATTTCTATCAAACTGGGTTTTTGTAGATATTCTATGAATAAGCATTTTGAGGAGTAAAAATTTCTCGTAATTTAGAGTATACTCAGCCGCCGGTAGTTCAATTTCATAAAAATATTAGAAAAAAAACTTGGCAATACCCTTTTTGAGTGTGCGCATACCTTCAAGTAGAATTATTTATCTAACTGTGTATTCAGCTCAGTGTCAAATTGAAATTACGAATGTATTCGACAATTCGCATCGTATTAAAATTTGTAAACATTGATTTCAAATTAAGTTTTATCAATAAAAATATATGTTTTGCATGGCGAGAATGTTTCATTCTCCCACAAAATATGAATAAGATTCTATTGTCACCAATTTATGTGGGGAAAACCTCGACAAAGTTTAGATATTTATCTTTAAATTTCACGAAAAAAAGCATCATCCTTTACAACTTAGTTTTAGGGTTTATAAATAATTAAATGGTAGATTTCCCATTTGAGGGCTAAAGAAACTTATAGGTAATATGTTTAAGTTGTTGCGCAAAGAGATAATTGGGCGGGCTTTTAGAAAATAGAAAATTTGTCACCATTTAAGCTGTAATATATTTTGCATTTGAAATATGGAAGGTGAAGCAGCTACGAAAGGGGAAAATTAGCTAAATCCAATTCTTTGGACGCTCACGGACAGTCACATACACGGGAATAGCCTCTCTATTATCTTATACCTCTATGACCTGAACTACCTCGGTCCATTGACCGCGTCTTTCAATTTTGAAATCCGACCAGCGATGAACAGTCTTCATGAACACAGTCAGATCAGCGTTTGTTTTTTTTTTGGTTTTCCCACTAGACTCTGCCCTTCAATTTTCCCAACGAATGCATTTTTGTGTATGCATTGTTCTTCCTTACGATTCATATCTCATGGCTGTATCAAATTCACCACTGGTCCCAGTCTTATTTCGCTCCAATTATCTGCCTCAGGATCCGTCGCACAAAGGCGTTCAATATATTTGCGTATTCTTGGGTAAGGGTCCATTATTCAAACCCGTAGCTCAGGTCATACCACAGATTTTTATACTTGGATCTATGTTTTCCTATATATGCAGCTGGTCTTCATAATAGTCAAAATTGGATAAAGCGTTTTATTTTCAAACTGTGCTCTTCGACGTATTTAGTTTATTTCATTCGCTGTTCACGTTTTTTGGCTCTTACATACATAAACTTCGCCCACATTTTCAAACCTATATTCGCTAACTGCGGCATTTTAGGCATTGTAGGTATTTTTAACGTGACTGCATTATGAGCTTTGTATTTTTCTCATTGATTTGTAGCTCTACTGGTTCTCTACTCTAAGTTCTTTGCCTTTTAATAGCGACTGTTTGTTGAAACATTTTCAGTACAAAGTTCTTCCAAGAAAGAATAACATTTAACAGCGCTTTTCTTTTGATTAAAGAGCAAAAACAATGCTTTCCACAGATACTGTCTTGTTGGAACGTTATTAGCCACTTCAAGGTAAACTAATCGATTACATATAGTCCGACAAAGTACCTAATTCCGAATCTTATAGCATTTTGACAGTACTCTGACATTTCGATGAAGACAGCACAGACAGTGTACTGCATATGTCATTGGGAGATGACATAATGAGTAGGATTGTGGAATAGCAGAGCCATGACAGACAAATTTTGGAAAATTAACTGAACGGGACTTGGTTGTATGCAATGATGTTTACGTTGTTTAACTATTAAGCTGCAAACGAATCCTAAACATTTGATAAAAATTCAATGGTCAAGTAGAAAGTCGAGCATTCAGCACTTCTTTCACTTTTCCTGGTATGAAGTAACCAATCTACTATTAGTCCATCATTAACATGATATGCCCTCAGGGAATTACAACTCATTAATTTTACTCGTGTGCTCTGATCAAGCGCATGATTTTCAACATCATTCCGGAAAGTCAAAGCGAAATACCTACTGCATGCCGCGTTCACCTCATGTTTTGCGGCATCCATCACCATCATCATCCTCGTCACATTCATTCATTCATTCATTCTAATTGTCCATGCATCAGTGCATTTTGTCTCGCATCAATTTTTACGTACTATGCTGCACTCTTTGAACGAATGCGCTACTTTAGTTTTCCTTGCCTCGAGCAAATTTTCCCTGTTAACGGAATAATAGCAACGTAGGATCTATCATTTATGCATCCGCCTCTCGTCATATCATCGCATCACTCCATTATTCCATCATCATAGCAGGCATCATTTAAGCAATCATAATTTTGATGCTGGTGGTGGAGAAGAAGTGAGTTGCGATGGTCGCGAAGAAAGGGTTGATGCCAACATCGCTATAAATGCATAATGGGTAGTGATACGCCATTAAATCGGATGAAGGCTGCAAGGGTCGAAAGGAGGCGGAAAAGCGATTCGAATTTCCCAGTGTACATTTCCACGGTTTGATAGGTTTCTTTTGGTCTTTCTCTGGAATTCTAAGACTCGGATGGCAATAGGAGACTGCAGTCGGTGTCGTCGCCACGCACGGACATGGTTCTAACACGGAAACCATAATCGTGAATGAGCTATAAAAAACATTCAGATAAAGACGAAACCAGCAGGGGGGAGTGCTCTTGTTCTCCTCGCGGGGCCTTCACAGTTCAGATACTTTCTGAATAATTTCTCAATTGAATATTCCCATTCAGCTTTGAATGGTGCAATTGCAATTGATATGAGTGCATTGTGCATTACATATGCGTACCTTCGACTCCATCTGAATTGTGTAAGATACAAAATGAACAATTTATGTAGTTCAATGCCCCATCGTGACTGAATATGGTAATGAATTCTCTTTGTGTTTGTCAACATAAATAAAAACAATAATTTCACGGTAGCGCATGGTCAAGGAAGTACGCCGTATGTAGAAATGCATACTGCACCATGATTACTGCGAGCATATCAAACTCTGCAACAAGCTTTTAATCAAGTCGACAAAGTGCATACAATTTGCATTAAAGCGGCTTAAGAGGTTTTTCTATTCAAATTTTTCCCTAACAAGGAAATCTGCATTTTTTGTACACTTTCTCTTATGTTGTGCGAGTTTTCCTCCTTTTTTTTTATTTTGTTTTTGTATTAATTTGCCTTTCTTTCTAGTCATAATACAGATAAGTAGACCTTCTAAATTCAATTAAATTTTTTAATTTCTCTTTTGGCCAATAAATCAGTCAGAAGTAAGGATATGGAGAGCGTTGCAAGTATGTAAAGTCCACAATGTGTGTTGGAAATGTTTCAAAGAAAAGATAAAGAAATTGCATGTTTCGTTCTAGATATTGGAAATTTTTCTAGTCTTGCAGTCCTTAAAGACTTCTTTCCGAAATCATTTTGTTTTTGAAAATAATTGCACGTTATATTGTTCCAACGTCTTTTTAATCACGAATAGTCACTGATCGTTGTTTGTTAGTTCGATGTTTTTTTTCTTTAAGTTTCATTGTGTAAGTTTATGAATAATCCTCAAATGTTATGTGTCTTACAGGCAAGATTCTGGATGCAAGTTGTCGATGAACTCCGGCGAGGAGTAAGACTGAAAAAGAGCAGCTTCTCCAGAACGCCCGTGGAATATGAATTAACACCATATGAAATTTTAATGGAGGATATTCGGACCAGGTGAGTTTGAGATAAGGATATTGATATATTAGATGAATATGGGGGGAAAACGGCTGTTTTTTAAAAACTACACTTTAAATCATGAACTATCGCTTCCATATATTAAATTATCTCTGCTTCTAGAGGATATAGTGCCTGCAGAAAAAGAGAGTTCTAAAGTTCTTTACAAAGAGTTCTTTAGAAAAAGAGTTCTATATATAAAATTCTTGCACTTGTCTAAACAAAGTAGTTTATCGCAGAAAACGTCACACTGTTTTCATGTTATTTATAATTTATTTTTTCCGTTCATTTATTTCTTTGTTTATTCATTTTCATTTTTTATTTTGTTTTTGGAATTTTCCTTTTTTTTATTTCTATTAATTCAATAAAAATATAACCACCATTTGATTCTAAATTCCAATTTTAGCTTGAGTTTTAAAAAGTTAAAAATTATATTTCTCCGCTTTTAGAGGATATTGTGTTTGCAGACATATCATCATAGTCATCATCATCATCACAAACAGCTTGTTTAACCATATTTCTATGATATGATGCAGCCTCCTTTACATTGATGGATTGATTTATTGTCGGGGATGGTGCACCGCAACTTTAACATGTTTATTGTGCCCCCACTTCCGGTACTCCTAGAGCGCCTCTAGCAGATCGATCTTTCCCATCTAAAGACAATGATCTGCTTCGGCTTCAGGCGTTCCAATTCCTCTTCGATAAGGAAGCAACTTCCTAAATTGTCTCTTCTCCTGCGGGATAGTGCGTCGCAGTGTGCCAGCACATGCACTGGTGTCTCCTCCGCAAGATTGCAGAATCTGCCGTCGTCATTCGCTGTCAAGCCCATCCTTTTGAGATGCCCTCCAAGTGTACAGTGCCCCGTGAAGATCCCAGTCAGGACCCTTAGCTTTCTATTATTCATAAACGTCGAGGAACATCTTCGACATTCGACGCCCTGGAACTCCATTCCAGAGCCTGTTGCATTCTCTATTCTCAGTTTGCTTTTGGGCTCTGTGAATGAAATTCATTTCAGCTGCACTAAAGGGTTCGGGACTGATGAATGCTGTCGATGCTCGTTTCCTTGCCAGTTGGTCCGCCTGCTCATTACCCTCGATACCTGCGTGCCCCGGCACCCAGTATAGGGTAACCCTATTGTCCGCACTCAATTTGTTGTTGGATGCATTGCAACAATCTAGAACCATTCTTGATGTAATCACCGGGGATTTCAGTGCTTTTAAGGCCGCTTGGCTATCGGATATTATAGCTATGGGTTTGCATTTGTATTCCTTGTCTATGCTGAGTTGTGTACTTACAGCGATGGCACAGACCTGAGCCAGAATGATACTTGGCATACTTCTCATCGTTTGGTAGTACTCGGTATCAGGCCCAAATAATCCAATTCATGATCCCTCAGATGTCTTGGAACCATTCGTAAACCACGTGACTGCATTCCGTCTTATGACCTGCATATTAGATTCAACGCTCCATTCTCTCTTGTCACTCAGCACTACACAAAAATTGTTGTTAAAGCGGATTGCCGACGTCATGCGATCCGACATCTTTCATGCCGCAAAGCTTGGGTCTTTCTCCTTTTCTCTCGACTAATAACTTCTCACTCGGCAGTCAAATTCTTCGCTCTTCAGCAAGTAGCACTAAAGGGATCACTCTCCCGATAAATAGCACCGCCGGCTCAGAGACAGTGTGGTATGCCGCTGCTACCCGCAGGGCTTCTTGCCTCTGTACCCGTATGAGGTTATCTCGGTACGACTACTAAGAGCTTCAGCCCAGGCTTCGGAGCCGTACCAGAGCGCTGAGTCCATTACACCCATGAGAAGACGTCTTTTACTCGAGGTTGGTCCTTCAGTATTGGTCATAAAGCAACTGAGAGCCGACTCTCCCACAGTCGCCTTATTGTCTCGCGCTCGGACCTGATCCAAAAAGCTCATCTTCGCGTCTATCATAAATCCAAGGTATTTTATTGATTTGAGGCGATGATCGGTCATCGTATCCGGGCATGAATAACACGGGGGACCCACTTCTTGGTGAGTATGATGACCTCGGTTTGTTTCCAGCGCTAGACCATACACTAGACAATCTACTCGCTGACCCGGCGCAGTACCGCACCAAGTTTAAGTTGCGCGTGTTGGACAATACGTCTCTCGACTAGTGCTGTTACGTCATTCATAAAGCTGATGAGACGCAACTCCTCCAGTAGCTTCAACCTCAGAAGCTCATCGTACGAGAGAGTTCATAGGTTCGGGCCTATAATTCCAAGAGCAATATTCCAAAGCACCGAGAATATCTACCCCACTTAGCAAAATTCAAGGCACCTTTCACTTCGAGTCTTATCAACAGTACTATTCGTCTCGAATGGTGATTGTGGGGTTCTTCAGGGGTTCCTCTATTGTTCCACCGATCGTGGATCATCTAGGGCTGAAGCTGTACTGCAGAGGAGACAGAACCCCAGCAGCTCAGATGGCCTCTCCGAGTATCTCTCTCTGATGAGCTTCACGAGCACTTTGTCAGCGGCGTGCAGCAATCATAGGGGACGATATGAAGATGGTAGCTCTGGATTCACCTTTCTGATCAGGACAAACCTCGCTTCCTTAAGGCATATTGGGAGCACACCGTTCTGCAGCCGTTCTCAGGGCAAAGTTGGTGCACTACTATTAAATCCGCACTACTTCCGCTGGAATCCCGCCGCTAATAAAAGTACTGGTAAGGATCATAAGAAGAAAATTTTTCCTGGGCAGGATAATAATAAGAATAAGACTAATAGGCATAGGGAAATAACGCTCACGATAATGACGAGAGAAATATAAGCGGCCAGAAAAGTGGGTACCATCATCTTTCAGCGCACCGAGAAAGTCTTGGGCAAAGAGGAGTTTCAAACCAGATACGATGTTTTCTGGGATCCAATCAAGCTCCTTAGGTTAATTTTGCTCCAAACCGAATGCGCGCAGCATGAAGTCAGCGAACGCGTTGAATTTTTTGTCGAAATCCTTTAAGCGTTGAATCTTTTGTCGAAAGCCTTGTAAAAGACTTGTGGTTTCGGTGCGTGCATGGAATCATGGAATCATGGAATCATGAAATTTTCTTCTTGTTTGCGAGTGGGCCATTGAATGGAAAGTGATAGACAAGCTAGAAGTGATCTCTTTTTTCGATGGAGTAGTGAAACTAGGGAATAGTGGGTAGATTGCACGTAGAAAAGGACATTGTGAACAGAGGTTGCCCCATTAGCGAAATAAGGGAGTAGCAAAACGAGGTCTTTAGCAAGAAAAAGACTGGAGACTACCGTCGTCGCGTTCACATAACAGTAGTTAGGCCGTAATTTATTTTTTTTTTCTTTGTTTATTTGATTAAAAACAAATAATAAGAATAATATATTTATTTCACATAAAAGTTGTCAGGGGACAGCTCACGGCGTAGCGAATCGCGCCATATGCCATGCGAAGTTGTTGCAGAAGTTGCATGTACCCAGGTTCTGAGGCCCGCCACAATCTTATCCGGATATGGGGTTTCCTGTTTGGTAGAGCAGTGGCGCACGAGACCTAAATACATTCACCTTGGAAGTCTAAACTCGATTAGATCGCTGAGTACGTATCTTTTATACCCAAAAGCGCTTACTTTGAGCTGTATAGCTTTACTAGGACTAAAATACAAATAGAAAATTGGTGCGAAATCGCAAAGTTTCAGTTGAATCGATGTGTAGCTAATATCGATTCCTGAACACAAAGATCGCAAGAACATGTACACCTTCTTTGGTTTCACAGAAGTCCTAGCATTGAATTATCAGTAAAGAGCGTTAACACACTTGTGAGGCAACTGATAGAAAGAGAAAGAACAAGTGATACTAGAATTATAATTGTATAAGTACATCGCTGTGCCTTTGCATACATGATTAAGAGAGTGTTATCCTCTTTTGGAGAGGATTATTCTTGATCGAATGAAATAATGAATAAGCGATGAAAAATACTCGAAACCCATAAGATTCATATTCTCTTGATCGAATTCCGTGACATATGAATTTGTTCGAAATGATTGCGCTGAGTTATAGTTACAACATTCGACAACTAAAAACAATTAACAAAGGAATAGGGGGAATAAGGCGATATAACCGGCATGATATGACAGAAAGAACAAATCAGCGGTTCTAGATTATTTTAGGTTCATTCTAGTACATAAACTTACGCGCCTGAGCCTCCAAGTTAAAAGTTCCTTTGCATTAGAATGGTCAATGCAAATTTTTGTGCGGCATTGGCAGGACACTTGCAGTCGGTGCAACTAAGGTTATTAACGTTCCCGTCATGTATTTATGTAAGCCTGAATTTAGGACTAGTTTAGCTAAACTCATGACGAGTTTGAGGAACAATTACCTAGTATTGGGCTCGCAGTTTTAAGTGGTCCTTAAACTTCTCGTTGCCATAAAAAGGGTCAATTATTTGTAATAATAGAATTGATTTATGGTTCGTAATAAATTCACTCAGACATGTTTTCTTAAGCAGAATTTCTCTTTCGGTTTCTATTCGCAATTCATCTCTTCAGACGTGATGCTAGCTTAATTAATAAGTAGGTCTGGCATCCGTTATATAACTATAAGATAAAAACGGCGAGTCTTCAAACTATACAATTCTTCCATGGATAGTAGTTTGTCTACACAATGGATACTGTTGCTTTTTGCGAATTCCTTATTCAAATCAACAACGAATAATGGCCAGTGAGTAGCAAAGATTTGTAGAAATTTATTAACAAAGTGAAGATGGAAAAAAAAGTACTTAAATTAACGTCTCGCAGGAAAAGATTGCCGTCTGCATACTGTTAGATAGATATGCATACAATAGGTGATAATAAAAGAAACGCAAAAGATTGTTTCTTGTCTGCCAAAATAGAAGTTGTTACAATAAACAAAATCTAATCTTATTTCACACAACTCGCACATCTTTCGCCGGCCATCAACAATGACCAGTAAAACAATAATGTTAGACTTTATTATAAACATATTAAGTCATGAGTTGGGCGAAAATTTCAAATCAAAGCTTCCTTTCACGAATGTCTAGTTATTGCTGTATTTGCTTTTAACATTTTACTATTGCAGAGGAGCTTAAAAATTTATTAGATGCGACTTAGGCAAGGACATTGCATTCTAACTTTCGCGGTGGTTTTCATTTGAAATCATATTCCATTGTTTAACAGATGTCCACTTTGATTATCTGAAAATTAAGAGGACATGGCATGATTTTTTTAAAAAAAAAAGCAAGTTTAACGCAGCCAAAATTCGTGTAAAACAGAACTCCTACATTTAATTTTATAAATTTATTATTATTTTTGATATTTAGGTGGAAGTCCTTTATTTTTTTACCATGGCTTTCAATCTTACAGCCATGGATTTGACAAGCTTTCAAAGGGAAAGCTCGATTTTGGTCCGTTCTGGCTGAAGAGGTTCTTCCAAGTCTTTTTTTTCTTAATTGATGTCCTCTTGGTTGATTTTTAAATAAACCTACAAATGCTCAAGAACATTAATGTCAGGAGATTGTGGAGTTTTATCCAGTCCCTATGAACAAATGAACAGAAACAACAAACGCACATTGAATGCGTTGTGTTTTGGCTTATTATCCCGGTAAAATGGAAAGTAGCCTTTCCTCCGTATTTTTCAGAATTTTTAATAAATTTTCCTTCAGAATGACCAAATAATTATTTTTTAGCGGTCCATAATTCCATCGATTACAGAAAGTTTAACTAGATCAGAAGCAGACATGCCGCCCCAACAAATTATCAAGGTACCTCCATGTTTCATGGTGGATTGTAGACTCGACCCTTTGCGATTTCGATCATAATTTCGACAAAGAAATCCTTGACCATTTGAGCAAAATATTTTAATTCAACTTTGGTCTGCGCATGCCACAGTTTCCCTGAAAGTTCCAAAACTTGCTCAATGACATAAATCTCTCGAGAATTTAATAAGTTTGTCATTCAATCGTTCCATCGGTTACAAAAAAATGGAGTGGGTACTGTCGGAGGATAACTTGGTTAAAATAACGTGGCCCCTGGCAATTAAATGAAGAGTAACCTATAACCATTATTTAAGCCGATTATCGACAAAAATTAGCTCCTGTCATTGATGTATCTAAAGGCAAAACGTACTGGAAATTGTTAGTGTAGTCTACAAATTACCAGAGAAAGCAAGAATTGAACGCCGTTTTCAAAATATGGTATCTGTAATCAGATTTGTAAAACTAAAACTTACGTATTTTGTCGTCCAGTCCTATCTGAAATATTCGAAATCACTAAAGACCCTCTTCACAACTGCTGAAGTTTAGGCAAAACTTCAAAAAAACGTTTCAATTCACTAAAAACAACCAAAACTTTCAAAATTTTGAAATGACAGTGCTCAGTATACCAGTGCTCAGTATAGTATTAGAATATCATCGTAGCTTATGACTGACTCTCGTTCATGTAATTCGCCCGATCAACAACAACAAGTAAGGAGGATTTCATCCCCGGAGGGTTCCAAGGAACCTGTACGAGAAGTAGTTCCAAATGAATCAGCAACAAACGAAGACATTCAGTGAGCGTCGAAATTATCACCTGGAAACAAAAATTGGTTCCCCATCCGAAGGAGTCTATTGCAAAATGTTCAAAAAAACAATAGAATATTTCGAAGACATTTTTTCAACAGGATTGATAATTTTCGATTCTTCCTTGCTTCTACCGAACCGACCAACCGATCAGAATTAAATTAAAAGCATATCAGGTCATCAAAATCTTTTGGCTCGGTTCTCGGTAGCAGATATCGTTTCCCGGAATCCCGGAATATCGCCCAGAGAAGAGCGGTCCGAAGTCTTAGTTGCTTATTTTCGGCTAATCCCCATCCAATGAAGACGTCTTTTTGAAGTGTTTAGACGATGTGTATTCTTTCTGGCTCGTTGAAGCTTTTCCAAAAGTGTCCTTTTATAAAATTTCCCGACGAACGGTATCGAAATTATAATAGAACGATAAAAATAGTTAAAATTTGTAACCCTGAGTGGTCGATTTTTAACAATTGCAAATTTTCGATAGGGTTTTTTTGGGCTCAGGAGTGAAAATTCGGTTAAGAACAAATGGATTTTTTCGCTGAAGGCTTACCAAAAAGTGTCTAAGTCTTAAGTATTCTGTTCATGTTAAAATTCATTGACTGGCTCTGGCTTTCTTTGAAGCGATTCCAAGTAATCTTTGAAGCGTTTGGAAGTAATCCTTGAAGGTAATCAACTACTCTAAAGCTTTTGACAGCGTCTTATGATAAACGTCTAACATTTTGATAGTATATTGTTGCAAAGCTATCGAACCTAATAACCCCTAGCTTTACAGTTCTTTCGAAGTAATTTCTTGTTGAACGTCTAATTAGAAAGATGTTTCGATAAGTTAAACAGGCTCCTTCATCAGCGACTATTACTGCCTGCCGAGCTTAGAGAATGAAGCAAACAGGTTTAATGTGGACACCTGCCTTTATGGCTTAATTGCACGGTCTATTGACGGGGTTGAAATTATGTGTCAACAACCACCCCCAAGATATCAAACAAATTTCAGTCCCATGTCCCAATTCAGTCAAAGGTTTCTGGATTCCCGAACGAAACTTGTGAAAGCTTAACGTATTTTACGTACCGTACAAAACCACAACCACCACGTTTCAGCCAAGGATAAGCTCCTCACCGTGTGGAGGGCTGACAGGAATATTTCATTAATGTCCCCCCAACCCATGGTTCAGATAAAACTCTGATGTGGTTGCGCTTTTCTAATGTCCGAAAAACCACCCTCAGTTTTCGCTCCAGACACAGGGGACTGATAGTCTTACCTCGCTACCTCGGGTACGTGGAAACGGCACCCCCCAAGGATTAAATGGAATGAGCCAAAGTCTACACCGTCAGGCAAAATAGTAGCCTTCGAAAAATACGAAATGCTATTCCCATAGTTTGACTCATTTGTGAACGGATACAGTCTAGGCCAAAAATATATTTATGCTTCAATGTAAAACGACAGTTCCATTATACTAATGACAGTTGTCAGAACACCACCTGCCGGTGAAACCCTCAGTTGATTACGAGTTATAAGCAGGCCATCAAAAAACCGAGGGACACTGATGATTTGAAATTTGAATTGGGACCATAGATTCATTTTTTTTTTTGACTAGTGTTAGCTAAAGACTGTTTGATAGAAGTTCAGTAGCAGTCTACGACGCAGGGATATAGTCCTTGAGTTGTGAGGTTATTGAATCAGACGGTGATGTAGCAAAATACACGTTAAAAAATCAGCATGGAACGAAATCCGTGCTCTTCAGGAGTAGATAACAACAGTAAAAAAGGTTATTAGAGTTGTTAGGTTTCTTGGAACAGCTGGAGTTCCCTACGGCTCTCATTTGAATCCAAAGTTAATACGAGAGGCGTCAATGAAAAAAGGTCCCTTTACCATATTAATAATGTCGGAACTGGGGAAAGTTCCGAGACTAAAAAAAATTTAGTTTTCCTATTGAAACGGCGGTAGAAGAGTGAGAAATTCGTAAGTAAAAACACGATCATGTGATTTGAGACCAACCAAATAACGACATGATTAAATTTTTTGTCAGCAGGAATATACACCGTCCAGTCAAAATTTTTAAGTTTATAAGTTGGCTAAAAATTGTAAATTAATCAGTTAACTTCCTTGTTCTTTGACGTCGATTTGAGAGCACCAATGGTTTGAATTTTGCGACATGTGTTTGGACAGTTGATGTAGAAGCAGGTTCAGGATGTTCATTGTTTTGTGAAATAATATGATTGCAGATATCAGTCCGTCGCCGACGCCTCTTGACCATCCAGTTATGTCTATTTCTACTGTAGAGACCGCTTGAGCGCAATTCGATTCCATGTATTAATTATACTACAATCTAGCCTTTAAATTCAAAAAAAACTGACAGACTCCATTGAAATTTCTTTTGAAAAACAAGAGGTTAGTAGGCCGTCACATAACAATATTGTCCGGATAAGACATCCATGTCCACTCAAGAGCTGAATCAAGTAGATTGAAGTATCAACGACGTCAGCTCAGAGTTCAGACGTGCAGTGTAGCCTTCCTTTGAATCGCGCTTCCTGGACTATTGGCAATCGCTGAAAGAAATAAACTCATAATCCGAAATAAAATTCAAAAACACAAAAGCAAACTGCACTTATCTCGATGCAATACGAGGTCTATTCAAAAAAGTACGCAGACAGACATTATGATCCTTGGCAAAAAGATTTCATTTTCTTTTGAGCGCTCGTCTAATTCATGACAAACCAACTCAGGACGTGTCAAATCATTTGTTTCATCAGTTAAGGACATAAAATAACTTTTTTATCATCTGTATCTCAAGCGTTGCATACATCAAAGAAATATTACATTTTAAACGTTGCTCTCAGCACTACCACGGAGTAACGCGCATGCACAAGGGGTGTCGATCACCCCAGCCATAAACTCAACTTTCAGTTTTTGGAAATTGAAATTTTGAAATTGGTTTAGAATTTTTTGACATCTTATTTCAAAGATCATACAGATTATATCGCCCTACATTAAATTTAATAATGCCAAAATAGTGCAGAAGCCAAAAACAAAGACTGCAAAAATGACAATTTTAGCAAATAAAAATGCATATTTGTGAAAGTCGTCATTTTCAACTCGAGAAATAAAACGGTGTGGACGCTTTGAAGGAATGTCGACTACTGCGTTCGTGAGCCTACGCATGCAACTTCAAATTCCAAGAACAATACCACAGCAGACACTAAAATCTTATCTGTAAGGACATATGTCTACCTTTTCCTGTCTTCTCGTCTTGTGCATATTTACACATCAAGGTTGAATTTCAATTATAACTTTCTGGACATTTCTGGATTGAACATCAATTTTCAAAATCCTAGCAAGTTTCAACCCCAAGTATTTGCGCAAAGTTATCGTGTTGTGTCTTTGCTGAAGGTACGGTTTTACCAGATACTGATTCAAACATTCCATACATTCGATGGCTGTGCTTTTTCACTGCAGTTATGTATTTATTTTGTTTTTAACATTCCAAAAGAATCCTTGCATTTAGAATCAACTGATCCAATATCCCGCATAAAAACTAACACGCCACACGACTTTGTTTGAGTAAACAGAGACAGGTTAACTTGTCCAGAGCAATGCATATTTCTTGAATAGGTAGTAGATGTCTCGAATTATCGACAAATATTGATGTAAAGCGATTCCCTCCACGTTTAGGGACTAAAAATTAAGAAAAAAGAGTGCAGAGTGTAATCCAATCCTAGGTTAGGGTTAACCAACTCCTTGATGTTATGCAATCGTTTCTTGAGTATGACATACGTTATTTTGCAATAAAGTATTTGTAAAACGCTTTACTAATACATTATCTTGCTTTTTTTCAATCCAGACTGACATTTCTCTATTAACGTCTACGGAATGAATGTGTTGCACTTTTCACCCAGAGAATATTCATTCCATGTCGGATTGTATAATGTTATAGTTTAAACAAATTTTCTTTTAATTTGAAAGCAGAATAGAATACAATAAGTTCAACATTGATTAGACGCACTCAGCTGCTTCAAAATCGGGTATACACTGATAAAAATGGCTTAAATGACTGAAACCGCTTGAACAAAATGGATGCTGCAACGAACTGCATGTGAATATTGAATGCGTTCAATTATCATTTTCAGTGCAACCAACTTCACAGTGGGTCTTCACCAGTACTGCAGTAGTCAACAGAGGGCGCGCGACAACTAACAAACGGCGAAAGGATATTCTTTTAACCATTTGTGCTAAAAAGATTTTCAATCGCGATTTATCGCCTATTTATCTCCTTTATCTCCTAACTCAACCGATGATATATAATTATTTTCCCGTAGAGATTCTTGTCTTAAAATTCACAAATACCAATCGCTATTATTTTCTTGACCCTGCAACATTTTATATAAGAGACGAGCGCCCTAATCTTCAGGCTCACTAAATCAAATGAAAACTTTTCGTTCGGTCCATGCTTAATAAAATTATATAGTCCGCAATTTATCATTGTTTATCTTCTGGCTTGATACCGAAAGCATAAAAAATATATCATCATTTGTATGCATTTGGCCCTCCAGGCATGATTAAACTTAATAACTTTCATTTTTTTTCCTGTAATATTTCTTGACAATTTTATCATAATATTTATACCTCTCTTTGGTGTTTTCTTTCGTTTACAGGAAATATAATCTTCGAAAGGTCATGGTAAATGGTGATATTCCGCCACGAGTGAAAAAGGATGCTCATGCCGTGATACTTGAATTTATCAGGTCTCGTCCACCATTGAAGAAGGTACATATTGTGTGTTGTATGATTGCAATCCCGAAACATATCCTTTACTCTACTTATGCTAGACGTGTATGTGAACTTATATTTGCTTCTGTTTACTTCTTTAGGCATCGGATCGCAAACTACCGCCACCGTTGAAACGAACACCCTCCCCCAGGGAGCAATTGATGGATTCGATCCGAAAGGGTCGCACATTAAGGCCTACACAAACTCGCCTGAAGAATCGATGTAAGTAGTAAATTAAGTCAATTTTTGTGTAGAAAGATTCGTCGTAGGTGGATAGTAGAAAGATAAAGTGGAAATATATCCCAAGAAGGATACAACAGAGTCCTTTTTGTAGAGGTTTAATGGAGTGAATCCTTTTGAAGATTTGTAATGGGGAAAACCATTTTTATGGTTAACAAAGTGCTAATCCCGACGGACTGGTTGGTGTATCGTTTTGTTGAGTGGGAGCTTTTGAGATGATAGAATTAAAGTAATCAATTGTGCTGGGAAAAACATTCCCAGAGTTCATTTGTAGCCAGCATAAACCCTAGTCGAACTCGAATGACCCAGCTAATTTGAGACAACGTTGAATTCCTACATCTCACTTCAACTTTCATAACCAACCTGGGCTGTAATCCTCAAACCCTCATTTCGTACGGATTTCACCCTTATAATCATAAATTACCAACGCTTTCTTCGCGAAAACCCAAGCAGGTCGTCCGTGTAGCTATTGCTTCCCATTACTTCATTACCTAAGATTGGATCATCTTAACGTGTCGGCGCTGTACTGTCTAATCGTTATGGAATATAATTGGGATCACTTCATGGGTCAGTTGCACAAAATATATTAAAAGCCTAACCACGAATTCAAACAATTCCCGATCAAACAATTATAATTTCGACTGATAGTTGGCAAACTCACAGCCAACCTGAATAATTCGTAGGCCATAACTTCGCCGATTCCTCCGTGGGCTTCCATTCTTTCTCGGTCTCGGTGTTGAGAGTAGGTGAATCGAACGAAAAAGGAAAGTAATTGTCGTGTCGTGGCTGAAACGAATTTTATAATAATTTCTAGGTCAGCGCAAATGACTGGAGTCGTTCCAAAAGAAATGAAGAACATATCTTGCCTTGTTAATGGTAAATCCGAACTATTATTTTAAATTTAACCCATTGTGTGCATGCAACTAGGTAATATGACCTTTGAATCAGTTCCCAGGACTGACCACAAAAAAAGAATTCATTGATTGTAATATTATTCGGTTTAGGACGGCCGAGTCACGAGGTTATGCCCTCATATGAATGCGAGCGACTGCTGTGGGTATTAATTCCATGAAATGCACAAAGTTTATCATCATTATGAGAGAAAAAAAGATGATTTGATGCTTAGATACATTTTCTTTCGTTTGGGATAATTGATTGCCTAGACTACATGTAATTTGGGTAGATAGTGATGGTATGTGTGCACGGGTGTTATGTTCATTAATGAGGATGTGAACTATGATTGAACTCATCCTAGGAAGTGAGTTTGGACTTGTGTTTCTGATGAAGAGACGCTTCCATAGTTATAACTGGGTCAGTTGATTGATGAATCTTGAGCTCTTGTTGATGAGTCGCGAGTTCCTAATGAAGCAAACGATGGTAGATTATGTCGGGAATCAAAAGAGAAGTTTGTTGCTGAAAGTTCTCAAATCTCCCAGTCTAGTGTTTGGTGTTATACGTTTTAATTTTCATGACCATTCGAATTTTGTTAGCCTTAATTTCGATGATTTGATGAATGTCATCCGAGTTTTCTTTTCTATAAGCTTTCCAAACTTATCTTTCAACATTTATTATATTTTTTAATAAGTTTTCCTACTTCTTACTTCCTCCTGCTGTACGACGCGTTGGAAGGACAACGGATGATGAACGTAACATCAGGCTACTAGGTCCATCCACGTTTAGGCCAGACCTATAAGACGCCCCATAAGACGAGCTGTTGGGGCTACAGAGCTGCAGAAAGAGGCGCAACTGATTGGCTTCGCAGAGGAGATGACCGGAGTCCTTGATGGCTGGGCGCTCGATTGAATACACTTAACTCCAAATGAGCGCGTTGATACGACAAGTGGTTTGATGATTGGATGTCCAGACGTGGATTCAACCTCGCAAATGGACCCAAAGTGGTCATTTTTAGGAAAAAAAACCATAAATGGACCCCAGAGTTTTTCCTTGCGATTAAGAGAAGCTACTTTTGAGTTCACGAACGCAGTCAAGTACTTGGGCTGGAAACTAGACTCTTACTTGGGTAAATAACGATAAATAAGGCTGTATTGCGAGTGTTAGCACGCAAGTCAAGCTCATGTGCTTGAAAATATACTTTAAGGTGAGCTTCCTTTGCTATATAACGGTAAATAAGGCTGTAGCGAGAGTTTTTTCACTTATCCGGCTCGTAGCCGTCATACACGGACTATCCTCAAGCAAGCATGCCTATTAATAAACACCATACAAAAGATGTTTTTATAAAGATCCGAAGTATGGGCCGACATCCTCAACAAAAAAAACATACTGGAAAGTTATAATGCAAGTACAAAAATAAGGAGCTCTACGAATAACACTGGCATACCACAATCTTCACAACCAGCGATGATCGTTAGCACGGAGAGGCGTCTTTCGCCCTCCTAGCAGGGAAACATAGGATTATCCACCTTCGCAAGAATGAACAGGACAGGAGGACTAAAGATGCGATGGACTCTTACCCGGTGGCAGCACATTGGGGACAATGGACGTAGGGTAGGTGGGCAGCGTATTTCATTTGCGACATGAGCCAGTCGAGGATACGTTGAAATCAAATACTTCCTAACTCAGATGCTCAATATTTCCTGTTTTAATAGCATAAGATTGGCCGCCGATTGCTTGATTAGCCTGGCGAGCGTAGGCGACGCCTATCATCTCTGTTTCAACCAGAGACTGTTAGGAAAAAAAGCCTCATTTCTTTGCTCAAAAACTATCCAACTGATAGTAGTGATGAGCTATAATAATTTAATCAATCGACAAAAAACTGTGATACATTAGGCTCTATTGGTTCTTCTGACGAGAAAAAGGATTCTTGTTCAACCGGTTGACGCAGAAAGTTAAGGTGTATATTTTGCAGCAACCTCTACTTCTGAACTGTTGCCCGCTGAAAAAACGACTTTTATTAGGATCTAAAAGTTGGGAAAACGATCATATTGCGTTCCAAACCTAGTTTTTGTTTTCTGTTTACAAGAATTTGCTCCCAGTGAAAAAGTCGACGCAACTCCTGCTGAAAATTCTCGCCCAAAATTTGATCGTCCAGATGTTGACCCAGAATTTGATTCTGCTTAGGCTTCGGTTTTCTTCAACTCAGTACGAATATATAAAGTTTATTGTGAAATTTATCGTGGTAAGAACTAACATGATTCCTCAACTAAAATGGATCAATTATCTCTCAGAACTGGACTTTGCTTATAGTTTCCACCGCTCGAGGAAACCAGCACGTATGTATAAGATCATCCTCTTCATCCTCGTTGATCCTTTTGTTTATCTACATATCTACCATTTTTTGATAATTTCTTAAATTCGTTTAAGAAATTCTGTTGGGTATTGTCGTCAGGACTAATTTCGAATTTATATTATTCTATTTCGAATTCAACTTTGGTTTGTAAACCTCAAAAGTCAAGGAAAATTTGCAACGGCTCATAAGTTTAACGATACTTGAATTCAATATAATATTTACTATGATCAACAAGGATAATCACTATTCTGCTTGATATTAATTATTTTGGCTTGCAATACAATTCAGTCAAGTATAAAAGAAATTTTGAATTATTAGTGAGGAGGTTGGGAAACATTACCTCGCGTCATGCGGACGCGCCAAAATTTGCTCCCGCGCAATATGAACTTCCGCGAACATAATTTTGAATTATAGATAATAAGAAATATTTGGCTTTGTAGAAATTCACAATATCTTCCCGAATTTTCAATTTGTTGTTCCGGAACAACTGTTCATCAGACATTCAGGTTTGTCGTGTATCAGTGATTAAAATCAGCACTTAAGCAAAAACTCACTATTGGTATGGGTATGTTAGATATTGAATATGCCTTCGATACTGTTTGGCACCGAGATCTTCTATACAAACTTCTTACTCTTCCACCTTATTTGATTAATCCAGTTTCCACCTTATTTGATTAATCTGATTGATTCCTTTCTGAACGACAGAACTTTCCACGTAAAAATACTTGAGTCCGAATCTAATCGTCACAGAGGACCAGCTGGAGTTCCTCAAGGTTCGTGTCTCAGCCCAGCATTATTTAGCATTTTCACAGCAGATATGCCAGTGCTAACCAGCTGCTCAATAGCCACTTTTGCTGACGATACCTGCATATATGCAGCATCATCGTATCTGGGTGATATCATTGGAATTCTCGAAAGAATGCTCGAGAAAGTCTTTAAATATTTTCATCGTTGGGAAATCAAAATAAATATTGATAAAGCCAAAGCGATGTACTTCACTTAGAAAAGAAGCGCCTACAAACTACCTGACCGATGCATTAGCTTTTAAGGCAAGGAAATTCCATGGGGCCATAACATCACGTATTTAGTCCTTGTCCTGGATAAAAAGTTAACATTCAGTGACCTCATCGATTCCATCCTTGTGAAGATTTCGGACATCATAAGAGGATTATTTTTTTGTTTGAATTTTTCCTTACGATGATTACTCTTTCACAATAATGTTAAACCTTACTTTAGTTCTGCTTAACTATGTACTATAAGACTGTAATGAATCAAATTAGGTCTCCAAATGAGACTTCACTTCTTTTGTGAAATATTAGACTTAAATAAAGATTTTTATTATTATCATCAGAAACATTTCTTATAGAATTACTGTCCTAATATCAATATCCCTGGTGAAACCGAGTTCAACGTTTGGAAACGTCCAAATTGTCCAAAATGAGAATTACATTTGAGGATTACGTTTAGTTAGGAGGACTTTAACCTAACCTAAGCAAATTAAGATCTCCTTACGATATTATGAAATTGAAGCGAAATCAATAGAAATTTATTCGTATTGGTAAACTCAGCATTTATTTCAATGAGATTATATCTCGCTCAAAATGCTTGGGTAACAACGTAATACAAATATAAACCTCCTATTGCTTGCCCTATCTGTTCTTGCTGTGTTGCACTTTGGATTGTGAAGTCTATGGAGAATGAAAGGGATCCCTCCCCTTCAAGTCCAAAGTGCAACCAAACGAATTCCTACTATATTTAGTGGTTGTCAAGTTAAACATTACAACATTGAGCGGTTTCATTACAGCAACAAGCGACCATGATACACAATCCGATCGATTTCAGCCTTCGAAATCGTATTTTGTAAACCAAAATTTGAGACAATTTCTATGTCCGATGGTTAATTGGGTGAGCCATTGCCAAAATCGCAAAATACACAAAGTACAGGATTGTTCCACGCTATTACCTCAAAAAAATTTTTTTGGTACCGTGTGTCCTTTCCCGTGTTTAACACTTCCAAACTATCCTTTCTTGGATCCCAATTCAATCCCAAAATGCTATGTTTCAATTTTGACAGATACATTTTTCGGGAATAGGTTAATAAGCTCCCGAATATCTTGATATATCAGTCAAAATTAACACATAGCATTTTGGAATGGAAAATCAAATAAAGGATAGTTATCTTTTTTGGGATTTTGGTTAAGGACAACGACAACAGATAAAAATGTAATTGTCTTTGGATCATACAAAGCCAATCTTCAAGTGTGAGATAAATATTTTTTCCTTTTGTTTTACATTTTTCTATGTTCTATACCCCAAAATTTCTCGTATAGGAGCGAATTTATCTTGAACACTACGAACAGCTTGGGTGTTTATATCGTCAAATCTAAGAAATTGTAAAAGGGCTTTAAATCTTTTGTGGGCCATAACGGCACGGTACCTTACGCAGCCAATTTTTAGATCGCATAGATCGTCAAAAGATGTCATATTTGTTTCTTGAAACCCAGAAAAAAACAATAAATCAATCAAAGTTTTCAGTTCAATTACGTTGACTTGTTTATGTATATTATCCAACTGTCTGTTTTTTCTCGACTGTCCGTCCAGCGGTCGATTTCGGAAAATTTTCGAAAACATGGCGTCGTCAAAGTACAAACTCCAACTTTCATAAAGAGACTTTACCTCTTTTGCAGGTCCAGGTGGAGTGGGAAGCTGCTTGGTAGCGCGCCTCTATCTGACAGTCTTTGACGTGGAGTTGTGTACCACTTATGCCCATTTTCACACACAACTGACTTTTTCGTCGTCCGCGATTATCATTACTGCTGCCTCTTGCCCTATTTTCTCTCCTCTCTGTATTACGCGGTTTCTTGGATGCTGAAGCCACAAGCGTGTCATCATCATTTGACATTTGAAATACATTTTCTCGTACCAAATTTACCAAAACATATGATTTACATATCTCAACTTTACTCTCGAACTCAAATTATTCGTTGTCTGATTCGGCACTTTGCTCCCATTCTGAGTCACTATCTTCTTTCGTTAAATTTTGTTTTAACCACTTGTATTTTCCAAAGGTTCAATGGCATCCTTTTTCTGTCTAATCAACTTAGCTACAGCCTCCAGAGATCTGAAGTTGTACCGCGATTTTTCGAATGTTTACACGATAAAAACAAAAGTGAGGTTATGTTATACACGCGAGTATATATATGTAATACATGCAAATATAAGCAAAAAAATACGAAAATAAAAAGAACTTTAAAATGACAGATACTATACACAAAAGGGATCGAGGGGTGAAAACACACCCCAGACCCATTTCAAACGTTCACTGCTCAAGTTTCCACGTGCTGCTTACGCTGCGAGTGTACTCCCTCTACTCTTAGACGTTGAAACTGAATTCTGGTGGCGGTCCAGGATAGTAAACGTAAGCCGTTCTTTTTGCAGAGAGAATTAAATCTGTCCGTTCTAGGGTTAACCTCAACGCGTCAAAAATTAACTCAAGAAATCTATACAATCACACCTGGAATTTGTTGCATTCCAGGTGGAAAATTGGATAAATAAAGTACGTGAATTCAGTGCACTATATGACTTCTTAACGTCCAGAGTGCGTTTGTAGTTAAAAATCAAATTAGAAGGCAAATATTCAAACTCTATCCTGTCCATAGTAACGTAATCTGATGAGGATCAAACAATCAATGCAGTGAATTTAACATTTTCCACGATGAGCTTGCTTTCATCAATCCAAAGATCTAAATAACAAAAGCATAATAAAAAAATACGGAATAGGGAAATCAAAAACATAAAGAGGAAAATCGATTAAAATAAGAGGAAGATCAACGAAATTTAGCTCTCAACAATCAAATTTTCAGTATCAGAGTTGAAAAAAAAAACTTGCCCTGAACTATGTCAAATTGAACTGCAAGCTAATCGTGTGAGCATGAGTATCTAGTTCAAGAAGTTTCCAATTAACATTTCAACGCCAATTTAATTATATTATCCTGTTGAAAGAAAATCATCAGTTACATGAAAAATTGAACGAATACGTAACAGCTACAGCTCAAATTCTGTTCAGTGTTCATTCGAAATTTTCACATCGGTACATATTAATTATCTGAGTTCTATATAATTAGCATTGAAAGATCTTTGAATAACGGACAGACTGCACTGCTGGAATAAGGCGCAAATTTTCTCATCAAGATACTTGCAATCATATTCGTTGTATTTTAATACACATGTGCTCGTCTTATAGTTACTCACCTGCATCAATTCTTACAATTCAATTAATATTCGTACGTCTAATGAGTTCACGAAATACCTATTTCCAACGCAGGCTTCTCTGGTAACGATAATAACGACCAAATTGATGAGGAAAAACTATCTGAAAGATACAGATAATGATGATATAACTGGAATCACGTTCCAACGATATTCGTTAATTTATTAACCGCAAATATTTAAGTCAATAGGTCACAATTCATTAACGCAAAAATGACTGGAATCTGATTGTACTCGTATAGAGTTCCTACAATGAGAATAATTTTCTTAACCTTTCGACACCTCAACGGTTACGGTGATGGCCATCGAGTTTATCCAGAAGAAAAATGAAAAGATTGACCATCATCTGAACTTGGGATGCTGAAGAGTTCGTACAATAATTACATTGGAATAATATAGCGGCGGTGAACTTGGTGAAGTTCGTCCGCCCGTTTCAGTTAATTAACGAGATTTTTTGTTTATAAGGGCGTTTTCGTTTAAAGCAAAAATTTTGATTGAAGGCGGGAAAGGGAGTGAAGCAATTTCAGTCTTTTGCGAAGTTTTTAGGCCCAGCTCAAGAAATCTCAGAAAATCAGCTCGATTTGACTCTAGTCTGCTAGATTATTAATTATAGCAAAGACTTTTGTTGATCCTCTGACCCTATAGACCCCAGGAAGATCCTTTGTCTTTCGTGGTGATCAGATGTTTCATCTCAGGTGTTTTATTCCGTGCCAACCACATGATGCCCTTATGAATTCGCCTCGGAGAATCTAGCAAGAAGCGATCCACGCTTTTTAACTTCTCTCTACCGGCGCAGCATCGTTCGTTTGTATTCACAGACATTTGACATCCTGACCCAGGAAGTTGTGACCTTTAAACAATACCACGGACATACGTTTGAGGTCAAAGAGCTCGCCTTATTCTGAAGTCATTGTCTCATTCCAAACCGAGTCAGTCTCCTTACGCAGGGCTTAGTGCAACTCTTTATTCATTGTTGCTAGTGGCATTTCGATAGATCCACTCTTACTGCTTTTTAGTCGGCTTGGTTTTCCGCTTTCGTTTTTCCTCTTCTCAGCTGTGTCCAGAAACCCAAGTTAATTTCACCTTCCTCCTTTAAAAATCAGTTTCAATGTGTCTCAATCAATTCAAAAATCAATTTCAATTCAGTTTTTGCCTTCAGTCCTTCAACCCGTATAGAAACAATAACAACCCGCAGCGCTAACTTACTTTCCCGAAGGACACTCAATTTTCTACCTCCCTACCTACCTACCTTTTTTCTACTACCATATCTGTCCCTGCCTTAATTGAACAATTTCCGAGTGAGAAGCCGCAGTATGGCTCTCTAGTTCAAAACGTCGGTTGAATTGTAGGTAGTTTCAGAAGTCTGGGCGCCAGTGCCCGTTTTAAAACCGTTATTTTCACTATCGTATGTGAAGTTCTGCACTAATACCCACTCTTCTCTGCTCGAAATATGATCCTGGAAGAAGGGTTCTGTGGAGCATACTGGTTGGGTATTATACACTTCCCTCCCATTTTAAAAGATCATTCTCTTCATAAATTTGATACTGTGCATTCACATTGAAATACTAACATTTTGAATTATTGCTGGTAACCCAGAGCCTCTGTTTATTGACAGTGACGCTATTCCAACTTTTTCTATCATTCATGCTGCTGTCAAAACAGTCCAATATACTTATTTCCAATATTTTTCTCATAACCTTGAATAGGTGTCATTAGGCACCTAAGAACAGAATAGTTTTAAATTACAAAAAAAAAAACAACGTGTCCCTCAACCTTTTTAGAGTTATACTTACGTCAGAGGATGACCTCCCCAAAATCATTCAAATAAAATTCATCCTAAATTGCAAGGCAACATGGGAAAAGCCCAGAAAGGAAGACCTAACCCAATGCTTTCACTGCCAGAGATTTGGCCACGTATTCCCAATGGTGCGTTGCTTGCGGTCAAGAGCAAGGCAAGTTATGCCCTAGAAAAAGTCTAATAAACCTTAGAGAACAGGTTACAACAGACGCCACCATCCACCCCAGTTTTCTGCGTCCTATGCTCAAGCACGGGTCACCCAGCTAACTATTCAAATTGCCCCGAGCGAGTTAAACTCAGAGCAAAAATTGCCGAAAAACGAGCAGCAAAAAACCCACCTGAGTTCATCTTCAACCCCAATAGCTTCCACCAGCTGAGCCCACCAGCACCCGCTCTCAGTATAGAACATCACGATCAGCCCCGGAACAAGAACGTACTGAATTTGATTACACAGGAAACTGTCAAGCATTTAGGCGTTTCTATTGTAGTGCTAGTTAAAAAGGCTCGAGAATTTTGAATGACCTACAGGAATGAGGAGAAAACAGAAGCCTTACTAAAATTCTACATGAATGTGGTCCGGGAACACCAAGCTCAGAGCACTGGCAATTAATATAAAATCTCTCCAGAGGCACGAAAAGCGTATAGCACTGGAGCACATTTTAGAAGAATATAGGCCCGACTTAGTGTTCTGAAACGAAATATGCCTCCTAGAAAAGCATAAACCACACTTCCCACATTACAATATCTTCCGCAATAATGAGGGTAGAGGTACCGCCATTTTAGCAAGCACCAATCAAACCATCTACCAAGTTGATTGCCATGTCATGTCATTATCCTGTACGCTAGCCACGCTCCATCTCCGGGGACAACAGGGCCACATCCGCAAAGTCTTGCTCGGGTCACTCTACATCCCATGCGACAGCGGACATGCCCTAGCACCTAAGCTGAACCAAATAATCACCATAGGGCAGGGATATGATGAAATAATTATCCGGGGTGATCTCAACGCCAGACATCCATCGTGGGGCGACCACACAATAAACACTAACGGCTCAGTCATCTTCAGCTGACTATCGTCCGGGAACCAAACGTCTCTAAGCGTCATCAACGCGGTCGTGCCAACATTCCCACAAGGAAGCTCTTTCCTTGACAACTTCATCTTATCAGCTCCGCTCTTAGGCTTGAACGGCCTACCCCTGAATTTCACTAGCACCTCGGCACCATCTGACCATCATGCCTTACTTTTTGATGTCGCTCTCCCCGTTGGAAGGATGCCACCACCTCAAGCACTCGCCCGATCATACCGGGGCGTAGATTAGCAGATCTTTGATGAACAACTCTCCGACCACCTAGAAGGAAAATGTCCCGATCATCGAATATACAACAACAATGAAATAGCTGACTCAATTCAAACGCTTTCCTGCCATATTCTAGAGTTGATGAACACACACGCACCCGCTAAACGACTCATTTCCTCCAAATACGGTAACCTATCTCCTCAAAAAAGGAACTTAATTCGAACTAAGGCCAGATGGCAGCAACGCCTAAAGAGGATCTTCCACCAAAATTTAAATCGAAATCATTCGGAATATATCACACTAAAGTCCCAAATTAACTGCCTGGAGACACTGATAAGGGCAAACGTGTACGCTGAAATGAACAAAGCGTTTAAAGCAAGGCTATCCGCTATGAAACTTTCTCCCAACGTATTCAAGGAAATTAATGCCCTTACGGGCCGTCAAACTGCCAAGTTCTCAATAAACAGAGACCCTATCCAATTAAATGGACAACTGTTTATCACGACGGAACAGAAATTAGCCGCTTGTGCGTTACACTACGTCCATCCATACAGGGAGAGGATGTCCTCGGACCAACGAACCAACACAATTATAGATAAAACGGTCAATAACTTCCTGAACGGATACCAAGGCTCCTACCACAACCAACGGAGCCGCTAACCCCTCAAGCGAGCCGTTCAAACGTGTCTTTGTAAGTACCGAACAAGTATTAATCGCCCTCCGCTCAATCAATTCCAAAAAGTCCAGCGGCCCCGATGATATCCCAAATTACGTACTAAGGAAATGCTCAATCGCCATTCATAGGCCACTCACCACCATTATCAATCAATACATTAACAATGGGTACTTCCTTCGCGCCTGGAAAACGGCATTGCTACTCTCCACACCGAAGAAACCATGACCTAAAAAAGCTAAGACAAATATTCCTGGTCTAAAACCTAGGAAAATTTTTGGAGAAAATCATCCTTCTCTCCTTTAAAGTCTTCGCCAAGCCCCTTGTATCAGCACAACAATTTGGTTTTAAAGAAAAGGTGTCAACTGAACAAGCAGTCCTCTTTCTACACGACTACATATCATCAGGTTTGAGGAAGAAAGAGGCAATTGTGGCTTGCTCTATTGACCTTGAGAAAGCGTTCGACTCCGTGTGGTACAAGGGTCTCTTGTACAAACTTCTTAAGACACAATACCCCACCCCACTGACTCGGATTATAGCCAACTTCTTACACCAAAGAACCCTCCTAGTAAAAATTTCCAATACCTTCTCTGATTCTTTTAACGTACGCTCCAGCATCCCCCAAGGATCAATACTCGGCCCCCACCTCTTTAACTTTTTTCTTCACGACATTCCAACACAAGCGCAACCGATATACAATACACAGTATACTGCCCAAATAAATATCATCAATCCCCTCCCACACACAAATCTATACGCGGACAACATACTTGTTCTTGCTACCCACGCGTTCCCTCTAAAGGCCCAGCAAGCCATCGCTCTACACGTGGAATCCCTACAAAAGTACCTTTCAAAATGGGCCCTTTCTATCAACGCTGAAAATGCGAACTCACACGCTTCCGGAACGCTTCCGGAACGCTTCCGGCTAAGGACACCGATCTGCGCCAGCCGAGAGTAAAGAACTCTCTCTACAAATTGATAATATCCCCGTCCCCCTATGGAACTGCATAAAATACTTGGAGGTACTTTTCCATCACCGCCTCAAGTTTAATCCCCACGCCCGCAGAGCCATCGAAAAAGCCACTCGGGCTTCCGCAGCCCTAGTCCCCTTACTCTCCAAAAAGGCTTTCCAAGTAAGTACTAAACTTTTAATCTACAAAACCCTCATCCGACCCATTATTAGCTACTGCTTCCCTGTCTGGTTCACTATTTCGCCTACCGTAGCAGAAAAGCTGCAATTTTCGAACGGAAAACTTTGAGGAAGTGTTTGTCCAAATATAGAAGCACTATCGGAGCACCTTTCTATACAGTGAAACAAGAATTAAGCCTATCATGCACTATATGATTAAGACGAGCTCGAAACGCCTAAAGAAATGGGCAACTCATCCTGAATTTATAATAAGTGAATTAGTTTCCCGGAATATCGCTGAAAACATCGCTTCCCCATACCTCTCGCCCATCAAACTGCTTAGCTCCAACTCTTCTACCTTGACAAACCCACGCTTAATATTGAACCACAAGCCTCCGTTCTAAGTACGCCAGCAACGGACGAACTTCATAATGGACCAAGGTCAGTCGCGCCATCGAAATCAGAATACAGAAACATCATCATGGTCGGAGCCAAGACTCCGAACTCCCACCTCCATCCGATTACTACCTTCATATCAAACACCTTTAGATTGTAAATAAGAAAGAGTACGTAGAATTAAGTTAGAATAAGTTAGGTTTAAGGTTTACCAATCGAAGATCAATCAAGAATCGGTTCCCACCAGATCTGTAAAATATTTGTTTGACAAACTGTCGCTGTCAAACATTAGACATTATCATATCAGATAACGAAAATCATGTACGTATAAAATCTCAATCAATAAATATATATCTATCTATTTTTACATTATTTCTGATCATTGTTGACGTTTCAAATTGACAGCTAGCTCATTATTTATCACACATAGGGTGCTCTGGTGTAGATTTATTGTAGCGACATTTAAACTGTCTGTTTATCTGCGCAAACACCGAACAACAATAGGAGAATCTTCTGGTATTTTTAGTCCTCCATCAAAAAATCTCACTTGCTATCAAACCGCAATGCTTATATTGTATGTTATGTTAGTGTGCCAAATAAACTTTGATTTTAATTGTATCCGTTTTAGAATTCATACATAACCTGAGTTATCCCCTTCATTTTAAATTTAACTATCTATAAATAATTTCAAAACCGCTGGGCTTATAGTGGAAATCACTCTTGTTTTGCACACTGACGTGATTTAAAATTTACGAAGACTAGGTCTTTCAATGCATTAAGTTGGAATGATTTTCGATTTGCCTGTCATTCGCACTTCTATAAAGCTCTTCTTCAATCTTTGAAAAAACTTTAGGTGTTCATTTCTGAACATGCAAACTGAGAGTTTCTTTGAATTTCAAATGGCACCATTCAGGCGTTAAGTAAACTTCCAAATGTAATCTTGTACGTCAAGAAAGTAACAAATTTTACCAAGTTACTAAAGCTTTCCGCTTTTCCCGGTATTCGTAGATATTGCAGTCGACATGCTATCAATTCCTCGAACCACAAACCGCGACTCGATTTGTACTGGGCTGGTAGAGCAGAAAAACTATCACAAAGAGCTTTCCACTATTACACCTGGTCAATTTCATTTTGTAAAGCTAACATTCGTGTTGTAGTTGTGCAGATTCTGCACAGAACTTGTAGGAAGATACAAATGCGCTACCTGTATCTGTACCACCTTAAGTCTATCGCTCGCATAGTACGTTTTTTGTTTTCATTCTTTTCGCGGATTACACACGGTGTAAAGATTACAACTAATATATGTTAAAACTATAGAAAAATTTTATGTTTGTCTCGTGAATGCGGTTCGTATTAAGTTTCTAGTCAAGTTGAAGATTAACAATAAAAGTTTAGATAAATCTTCTGGGAATATTTGTTCACAAATCGAAATTTTTGTATCTATCATCGGACGATTTATTTCCTTACCTTTAAGTGGAAACTCTGTGTAGATTTGCTGGTAGGTAGTGAATCAAGATATCAGGAAAAAGAGCTTGTTACCCCGCAGTTTGTGATAAATGTGTTTTGAAGTGTAATAAATCATAGTGGTAGATTGATCGATACTAAACAGCGGAATTCCCTTTTCAATTAACGAACGTGTGCACTTGGCGGTCTTTGAAAGTACAAAATCGAAGTGTTAGTGTCGTTGCTACACGACTCAGTATCAACAACCCAACAAAATCATGATTTCAGGTAAATTACATACGTAATGAATTCTTTGACCCAGTTCAACAAAACCTCTTACACACTGTTAAAATTTGATTGAAACCAAAATGTGTTGCCCAATTTCGCACTAAAGTTCCACGGTCAGTTTTGTGGCTTCACTTTTGTTCATCGCCAAGTCTATGTGCAGGTATCCACGGGATTATCATTAGATTATCCAGTCAGCACTAAGTCCTACGTTACTATATTTATTGTGCACTTTGATGAAACTCATCATTTGTTTCTCAGGGATTCGAAATGGTATTCCATTCTCACGTAACAAACAGAACATGCCCTCATTGATTATTCAATGTGTGCGGCTGATGTGTGATGTGTTCAAATTTAATGAGCCTTATTTATTCATCAGGATCGAATTAGCCTAAAGCGTTGTAAGACAATTAGCAATCGAGTGCTTTATCCTTTATTTCCCGACCGTCCGTACATCCCTGAAAATCATGACAGGAATCTTGGCAAGAGGATACTTTCATTCCTAACTAAAGTGTTTATCTTTTCTCCTATTATTCTACCTTGGATTCTGTTCAATTTTGTTTTATTGCGCATTAGTAGAAAAGTGGATATACATGAAATAGATATCTTTTGTGGTTCGCAATCAACTGTAACTGTGTGACTATTTCGCTGGAAATTACTTCCTATCCGAAGTCGAAATGTATCAATGGTATTGGTAATTAATTGGGATTGATTTCAATAAAATCCAACCCTTGTATGTGATTTACGCGAACAGAATGGATTCTCAACAGACAGATTGTGGTATCAGTTGCTTTTGTTTAGCATTGCATATGTATTTCATTGCCAGGAAAATCATTTTTCCTAATAGAAAATTCTATGTTTGTAATTTGATAAAATTTTCACTACCTTTTTTTACGACTGTTCTGATTGAAGCGCATGATTAAATTCCACATCATGCTCAGCAGCTTCATAAAATCTTTTCTCAGATCCCTAAGCTAGAAGATCTTTAAAACAAACCCGTAATTTTTTGTTGTTGAAAATTTGTTTTTGCCTATTTAACCTTTGCCATACGTTCGGAGCGTGTAATAGGCAATTTGTTTTATCTGTGCTTCCACATGGCTTAAAATAACTCTGAATTAGACTTGACTATCGTTTTCCGCCACTTACGGAAATTATTTGCAGCCGACAAACCAAACTTTTTGCTTTCCTCTAGCCTCAACCAAAATAGACGATAGGATGTCTTTCTCCAATCTGAATATGAACTGAACAGGTGAAGAAGTAAATTGTTGTAAAACAAGATTTAGATTACTTTCACTCGTATCTAAGACAAGTTCTTCTTACCAACCAGACATACTTCAGATACTTTAGATACAAGATATATGAGCTTGAGTCTTTATAAACGTTTAGATGGTTACTTGCATGACATTATTGTGGGAAAAAGTACATTTCATGGATCGTTGCTTGGATACTTTTTAGCATTTCGTACTCGGTTTCTTGCATCTAATCACATTCGAAATTAAAAAGCGGAACAGATTTTTAACGAATGCTACGAAGAGGGAAAAAAAATAACTGAAAAGTGTTTAAAAATGGTAATTCCGTTGTAGAATCTCAACCATCAAACGAGAAGTTAATAAAATTCTTTGAAATTTATCCTTGACTAAAAAGAATCAAACTTATTAAACTGCCATCAGGAAGTGTTTTATTTCTCATATTGCTCAGGGTAGAATTGAAGCCTTGACAAAGTTGCTCAACATAGCCACAAAAACTAATTTCCAAACGTCTAGATGTTGACTGATCTTGCGTCCTAGTTCCACCATTTCTCGACCTCTTCGTGATCAAACGCAGGAGGCATTGTTATACTTTTAGCATCCTTGAACTCAGTTGTCAATAGGTTTCAAAAAGGTGTCGAAATGGAACACCAAATTTAAAAAAAAATTTCCGTTTTCATTCCATCTTATTTTTTGACAAACATGTGGTAGATCGGATAGTCCCTTCCGAGGACTGTCAGTACACATCTAAAAACTGACTTCCATGGCTTTACTGGCAGGTACACGCTCGATTCGATCCAACTTTCCCTGACGATTCTGCATAAAATACCCAAAAAATAGGTTCCTCATATTCTTTATAAATTTTTTCTTGCGTTTTATAAGTTTTCCTCCATAGAGGACGTGACTTTAGTGATAACATGACATTTGTCAATAAACTCAACGTTACCTTAGTTTATATTTTCAAAACAAAAACATAACAAACATCGTTGACCTTATAAATCCTGGGCATACACCGATATTAAATCTACACATCCTTGGTCTTACAGGACATGATTTCAACGGTAATCAAAAAGGTTTACCGGCAAAATACTTTTTTATTTCGAAAATTTGAGCGAAACCTCAAGTAAAACGAAAATATGTTTTCATTTTGAAAACCTTTAATGAGCCTATAACCTCAAACTCAAAGTAAATGAGATGATTCAAATTAAATTTATTAACGAATAACTAGGTAATACGACAATTATTACAATACGAAATGCGAATTTTACTTTATAAAAAAATTGAGCATACTCGCAGAAAATTCGGAGATGTACCTATCTAATTCCTATTTTTCTTTCCATCCTTTTCTTCCCTTCCTTTTATCGCTTAAAAATATCCCTTAGAGTTCAACTCGTAACATAAATCTTAACTTTTGTAGCCTTCTACTTATAACGTTGTGAATTGAAAGCATAAATGACAATTGTTTGTGTTCTGTTCTTAATTGTCGAAATGGAAGCCATAGCAAATCGATATTTTTTTACTCGGGAACTTCTTCTTCAACTGTGTCGCAAGAATAAGTCATTACGGGCGGTAGGAAAAATTCTGGGACAAAAACATTCTACAATTCAAAAAATCGTAAATAAATGTAAAAAGGAGAAACCTGAAAGAGCAGTCCTGGAAAAGGATAACAGAAAATCCTTTCATAACATGATGACCGGCCCAACATTTGCAAAGTAAGGGTAAATCCTACAATGAAAAAAGTGTTCCGAAATTTTTCACGACGCTTAAAACAGTAATTTCAACAGAAATTCCTTTTTGACTCCTATTTTTTTGACTCTTCTTGACGTAAAAGCCGTCACGTATTTTTCTTCAAGATTATTTGAATGGAAAAGCTGAACCGAACAAACCATTCATATCTGTGGCAATTCAAAAAAAATCTTTTGGAATATGCAAACAGCGGAACTTCAAAAGTGATCACCAAAATCAATTGCCTCGTCGAAAGCAGGAGCCAGATCCCTCGCAGACTCTTCAAGTCTCACATCGCCCAGAACTCCGAATAGCCACCGCTATCCAATCAAATAAAGCTACGTAGAATTAAGTAAAAATAGGTTGGGTTTAACGTATATTCGATCAAAAGAAAGGCTTGTTCCTGAGACAAAAATAAGAGCAAAATATAAATCACTAAAAAACATGCAATCCTTATGAGCAAAAGATAAATGTGATAAAAATGATAAAATGATAAAAAACATTGTAATTTCAAATCAGGAATCGGTTGGGACCACATATGCTACGAATCATAGAATAGTTTCTTTAGTATCTGTCACTGTCAAAAATTAGACAAAATCACATAAGACAATGAAAACCATGTACGTATAAAGATCTCAATTGATATCACTATATCTATTTATTTAACGCTTGCAAAATCACGTACCGAATTGCCTCACCGATTTTGGGAAAAAGTAATTTTCACAGATGAACAAACAGAATTTTTTTTAATCTGACATCAGAAAAAAGTATGGAGAGAACCTAACACTCAATTTAAGAAGAAACATCTCTGTCCAACTGTCCAGCAAGGTGGAGGTTGTATCACTTTGATTAAAAGTTTCCAGAATCACCATCGTGTGCCGCTCTCAGTCACCCGAGTTGAGTTCTCTTTTTTGTTGTCACATCTGTCATTGACATTCTGTGACACTTTCAGTTTGATAGCTTGAAATTTCTAAAAGTGACGTCATATTGAGAATATCTGCGATTGTGTGATTCATTTTGTACAATCTGCAAAAACGAGTTTATATTAACCTTTGCGACGATTAAATTTTAAATATCAAATGGTGCGATGACACTGCAAATGCTAGAAAAATTTTCCGCCAACGATACTCTGAATAAAACGTCGTTTATCAGTGGGACGAACGTTTCAGAAGTGGACGTGAGCCCGTGAACAATGATGAACGCAATGGCAGGACATCGGCATCAAAAACCGACGATCAAAGAATGATGCATCGTAGACCGCAAATTGATCGTTACAGAGATGGCATAGAACTAGGACATTGCTTTTGGATCCGTTCAAGACATTTTGGTTAATGATTTGGCCTTCAGACGTGTCGTTGCATAGCTGTTGCTGAAAGAATTGAATTTCAAGGGGCCGCGTTGACGTCGGAAAAGACATGATTTCCAAAGCTCAATCCGACCCAGCATTCTTCAAAGGGATCATTACTGGAGACGAGGTGTTGATTTCCGGCTTATTATTTAAGATTTATTTATGGTGTGCATCGAATGAGCCGCGATCGAAAAACCACGTCATTTTCAGTCGAAAAAGAAGGCGATGCTCACAGTTTTCATGGATTAAAAGGGTGCTTTAGATCGCAAATCCACAAAGCCGTCAACAAAGAGTAATATTTTTGTCTTATGTGAAATTTGCGCAAAGTAATTTCCCAAAAAGACCGAATTTGTTGGAAATGTCGCAAAATGCTATCGTTTTTCGTGATCATTTGGCTGAAACAAAACGAGTACCAATAACCACAGAATTAACCTGATTTGGCTCCTTGTGACTTTTTCCTATTCGGGTGACTCGAGAAACAGCTCCGCGGAACGGGTTTCAACCCACGAGATGAGATCATGGAAAAGTCGAAAATTGCTCTGATGGCCAAACTTCAAACCGAATACCTCAACATTGTTTCGAGGATCAGGTCAAGTGCTGACATAAGTGCGTTGTAATCTATGGAAAGTGCCTGAAGTGCCCTAAATCGATTTTGATGCATAATCTTGTATTTTTATTTCCCTAAATAAATTCTGGGAACTTTTTGATCAGTATAGTAGTGTGGAGCTTTATAGCTGCAAATGGAACCGAACACTCGGAGTTTATAAAATCAAGTATAGATACCATATACCCTGATATGCTTCAAAGCCACATCTGTCATAATCAGAACAAAATTTTGACTTATCTTCGGAGTTCTATTTTCAACAGAATAATCACGTAAAGCAAAGTTTCCACATTGTGTCAAAAGAGACTCTGTACAATGTCCCAAAACAACTTCAAACTCCACCACAGCCCCCAGATCTCAATTCGATAGAACATTTAAGACATATAGTCAAAAAGCGCCGGAATGTTACCAATCCTACAAACAAAGACGAGTTCAAGCAAAAGATATGGGAAATTTGCGAAAAATCCTTTCGTCTTATGGCGCCCTTACCGACAGCATATTAAATTTATGGGTATTTTTTTAAGTTTTTGCGTTTTATTTTTTGAATGTTTGATTTTAATTGTTCAATTTTGTGAATTTTTTGGTATCTGATAGTCTGACAAAGCAAATATTTTTATTTGCCTTGCGAGTATCATAAAAATAAAATGTAACCGTCAAACTAAACTAATAACTTAAAATTTAATTTTTTATGAATGCTATTTAAGCTGTCAATTATAACAACAAATTTTCAACTTCTTTTGCGCTCAATTTCTAGAGTGCCTGTATGTGCCTGTATGTGCCTGAATTTCATTAGAGCAGCATTTAACATCCTTATTTGCGCGGTTGTTGACATAGATATTTGATTCTAACACTAGATCTAGTGCCGTAGTCAAAATTTTACACTTCATCCTTCTTTAAATTTTTTCTATCGCTTTCTACTTTCTCCCTCTGATAGAACATAAATATGATATCACTCGATTAAATAAGTTTTCTGTTGCCTTTTTTTGAATTATGAAAACAAATCCATTGAAAATATCGCTAACCATTAGTGTATATCAATTACCAGTATATCCAATACTGAAAAATCCCCAAAAGAAATCTCATAGTCTTATTATATGACCAGAGGGGCTGAAACCATTTCGTCTCCACTATAGAGCACTATCACTCTCCAGGAGTACCAAAAAGAAAGAGACAAGAACTAAAACAAGCCAGAGTGAAAGATAGTAAAATAGTGTAAGTGAGTGAAGTTATCACGACTCTTGAAAGTACTGCTGGTAAAGCTTTATCGATGAAATTGTTTAAGTACGTGATTGTGTGCGAATACGAATTTTAAGAAAATTTTTATGTGCATCTCACTGCACGTCCGCCGAAACGTCTTATCGCCATTCAGTTTTATTGACAAATACCAAAACATAAACAAGTACGTGGGTTGAATCCTGTTAAAATGGAAATTTCTTCGAAATGTTAACGCTAGAGCGAAGTTAACCGAAACAAGAGAGTCCGCCATGAGCTAATGTGGCTTAATTGGACTGCTTATGGGCTTTTTTTTTGTTTCATCATCCGCAGCAATATCAGTCAATAAGAGATGATCTTATCATGTCACAACATCCAGTTTCCAGGTTTTGTGCTTAGATATTGAGCGTCAGGGGCGGGCATTTCTCGACCAGTCTTATGTTTTTGAAAAAATCATGGTCCAACTACGCAACAAGTTTGAAATCGGCGCCAAAAAATACAACGTTGTGTGGACGTTGTTGCTTTTCGACATTCATCTTTAGGTCCTCCGAACTTCTATTGGCACAACTTTGATAATAACGAAGACATCAAAATGAACATGAGCTTCATTTCTTAGGATGATTTTCTTCGGAATACGAACAATCTATTTTTGAATTTGAATATCTAGGACGTGGACAAATACATCGTTCTTGAGTATTTATTGAAGAGAAGTTCTTAAAATTTGCTATTCTCATCCATGACGCTGAATCAATATTTCTGTCCTCTTACGCACGTTTTTGATAGTATCAGTTGAACGCATTGTTTCTGCACGACCAGCATGACTCGGTCTAGTTTTTCAGAAATTTTCACTTAATTTCTTCCATCCCCTTTCTGAAAAGAGAAGGCTATGGCTTTGAACGCCAGGAACGCCTCCAGAATGAGCCAGAGACTTTAATCTGTCCATGATAAAACAATGACAAAATAACTTCTTTGAGAAAATAGAAATGGATCATCGGGGAAAATATAAATAAACGGGCCACAATTCCTGATGGAAAGGACCAACCGAGTTTGCGGCGAGTACGAAAAAAGTTCAGAACACTTTATCCTAAGGTGCCCAAGTCTGACCAACAAATGTTTAATTCACAGAGGCGTACCTACTATCGCAACGGATCCAGAACTTTGGCAACCACAGAGATGATATCTCCTTAGTTTCTGTAGGACAATAGAAAAGACCATCTGCAAACAATAAGCAATGTTGCCAAATCTTGCCATTTGCCTTACCAAAATAATGCCTTGACTGAATTTAAGGGACACTCATAATAAAAGTCGCATCATACTTCGTCAAGGTAGTCTTTTGTTTATGTCTTTGGTGATGATTCGCAGTTATCTGTTTTTCAAAAAAGATCATCAAATTAAGTAAGTAGATTATGTGTCTCCCCATGTTTATATATATCAATAAATGTTATCACTTCCTGTGTTCTGTTAACAATAAATCAACAACAGATACCTATTTTTTGTGACTTTTACAAATTGTCAATCAGCTTACTGCTAATAAGAAGCCTTTCTAATACAGGGTACCGAAACGAGGTGCTAGAGTTTTCAATTCCATAGAATTTGTTATGTAAAAGGACGAATGAAATATATATAAGTGGAATTTTATTTTAGAAGCAAATTTATTGATTGAAAAAATTACAAACCAAAACAACTTTGAACAACTTTGAATGACGAGAAAGTTAATTTCTCGTCATTCTTTGTTCCTATCAAAATGTACCTCTACCACCCATGAGTAAGGTCCTGTCCTCTCAGCATCATAAAATAAAGCAGATTACACATGAACTAAGCATCATTTTTTTCAAATCAGTCTAATCCTGATGCTTCATTTTGTGGTCCATACAAATGAGAATTGCAAAATGATAGATCTAGGCTGTAAGGAGTATAATCAGGTGACCCCAGGACATTTCTATCAAATTGAATTCAAATCTATTTATATCAAATTCACTTAAAACCACCGATTTCAGATGTCACTTCGTAACATTCATAACAGGCAGAGTTTAATTTAGGAAACTGATAGATTGATTTATACTTCTAATTCTTCAATAAATTGCTCTAATTGTTAAAGCTGTAATTGAGCAGAATTTCCAGGAATGTTGATAATCGCTGAGACTGCGTTTTTACCCTTCTCTGTTGTTTTTTCTTCTGGACGGGTAAAGTTTTCGGCGCTCTTCAGCAAAGAAGGCATTGGGTACCACCCCTGTGATCACATCCACCGCCATCGCGGAGGACGTTCGATTTACGCCTTCAGTTTGCGATGCTCCTTTTCTCTAAATCTGCGTCGACGGCTTGCGTTGTAACTTATTGTTTAGAACGTCACTTATTGCTAACACGTAGAGTAAAACAGAGTGCACATCGCATATTAAAAATCGACTCTTTGATGTAAAGAGCTCCTCTATGTAGGCCATTTATCGAGAAAGTACCGTTGCAGGCGCTGCCCTTCCCAAAAATGCCTTGATTTATTCAAAAAACTTCATATTCGAATCTATCAATTCAACCATATATCCCATTGCTGGTTCAGATTCGACGAACGCTTCTCTAATATTGATAGGCGTCTAGCAATTTGCTTCTTTGTGAGAATGATCATTTCGGCTTTTTTCAGTATCTGCCTCACCCCGTGAGGAGTCATCCAGTTCCTCACCCACCACGTTACCATATAGAGTCTGAGTTGCGCATACTCGAACCATAGTTCGCATAACCGTTCAAACGTGCCTCAAGCCCCATTCGGCCGTCATATGACATGCGCCATAGGTATCGGCCGAAGATGAAGCCCTGCACGTCTTGTGATGTAACTACAATTTTTCAGCTTCCGTTCTTCGTGTCGTAGAGCGAGCTGGTGCCCTTTGAATACCGTCTCAAACTCTGCATCAGATATTCTGAAACTTGATAATGATCTTCAAGGGTCACCAGTATATCATCCCATCCAATGCAATGAAATGCATTTTTGGCGTGCAGAGTAACCAGCAGTACAATAAGTCGTAGAGAATTTCGCACGACTTTTTCGACGATTTTTTTTTCTTCTGCACGCTGCACTGCGTTCAACACTTTTCCGATTACATCGATGATGAAGCAATCTACTGTTGTGGAGAAAGGACCTCAGAAGCGTGAATGGAATCAATGATTCTTCCCTTCAGGAGTTTCGATAAACTTTGGAGCCATGTCTATCCAACACTGTGGATGGTATGTCCGTCAGACCTTATCCTTCTTACCCTTGCTGGTGAGCACATACCTCGCCACCTACCTGCACCTTGGGAACTCCTTTTTTCGAAAGCATGTGTTGAACGGGCTGAGGTTAGAAGGCATCGGTTTCCAGCCTTATTTACTTTCATATCGAGACGTTTCAGTGAAAAGACCTTTGTTTGCCGAGCTTCTGCATTGCTCGTTTGTGCCCAGGCTTCACAGATTCCTCCTTGCGTCATCGTCCAGGTTTTCCCACCGGCTTAACTGCGGTGGAGCCTTTATTAGCCGACTTCTATGCTGCTGATCTAGCAAATGTCTTTTTAAAGTTCCGTATTAACTGGTCAACCCGTTGGAGTTTACGATATTTACTTAGGTTTTCAACGATTGCTGGTGACCACTAATACACTGAGGTTTTACGTACCAAAGTTTCGTAGGATTACTGCAATCTACCGGGCGGACAAGATGATTTAATGTCGTATAATGTGTTGACTATATCTTTATCAGCAGATCCTCCGCTTCCCGGTGATATAGAGCACTGTTCCAAACACAGATATCAGCTTTGCCAGATTCGTCAGGATATAATAGTGGCGAACTTCTGGTATGAACTTGCCCACTAAGCTGTACAAACAGATCTCGACTGATTATGCTCCGATGTAGATTATTCTTAAGGAACCGGATCATTGCTATAGTATTTTGCCATAGTACTTTGACCTAGATTGAGTTTGCATGAAAACCTGACACTTCACTATCCCTTGGTATGTGCTTCAAGTTATCAGGTTTCGGAACTGACTCCTAGCAAAGAAAGCAGGATCCTTCTTTTGTGCAACCATTCTATTTATACCCTGTATCACCACGATTGGAACACAAGAAACTCCTTTTGCTTCCCGTACATTCCTGTACAGAATATCCGTACCCCAGATACAGGAACCACTGGAAATGATTTGTTGTTCTTCAATCAGCCTTAAATTTGTTCATATCTAATCCTCATTATACATAGCTGTGAAGACTCACTAAATTTAGCGTTTGGATACTCAGTTTTGTTTTATTTTTCGATTTTTTTTTCGCTGGAGAAAAGAGTCTCATGTGCATTTTATTTCAATATGTACTTATTACTTATGAATTTGCTGATATTTTAATACTCTTTGACATTGACATGTTGGCGCTGATTTTTAAATATTTTATTGTGATGCCCGAAGCTTTACCAGCGCAAGTAGGGCGAAATATTCTTCAGAGGTAGATACATTGGAGGTAACTATCTGGATTGACTATGATTCTGACCAATTCGACTTTTATTTCAAGAGAGAGAGCGTATGGGTCTTTAGCAATAACTTTAAAAATTAAATCTCATTTTTCAATTTTATAGTCCAATTATTTGCTTCTCACACAAACGAAAATGAAAAAGAAAAATAAAATGAAATTTTATTCAAAAAATTTTAAAGCAATTTCAAAACTCTTACTTGTGCCTTTATATCATATTCAATACACAACCATGGAACTCACCTTCAAAGACAATCTAATATTTCACACAGTATAACAAACGAAAATAATCTAAATTTGCATCCCTCCCTACCACACATGCTCCGATAATAACAAACAAAGAATTTTTCCCACATTTCATCATGATACCCTCGAGCTATCAGTCTGAGATTTAAATGTGCAAATTTAGACAATGTCACAGGTTTCAAAGATGAGATGCGACTGAGGGTCGAAAAGAAACCACGGTTTGAGTGAATGAATAAGTTGTTATGGCTTTATGGACAATGATGATGACGATGTTTTTCCTCTTGAATTCCAATTTTCCTATTAGATATTTCCATTGTCAGCAAAAATTTCAAGTTGTTTGCGAAGAATTTGGGCTTAATAAGATTTAATGTTTGAATTCAACGGAGACGATCTTTTTTCTTCAATTTATTCGTGCGAGAAAAGATTGAAATTTGTTACGCAAACAAAGCTCAATTTCCGCAGTGAGTGAGATTCATGACAAATTTTTGAGGATAAGAGCGTGTGGTTTCTGTTTTTGTTGCTTTTATCTTTCACATTATTCGAAACCATGCCATCCAATCCACTTTTTAGACATTCCAAATAAATGTTCACCATGTTTCATTTCGAACTCGTAGCCTCAAGTATACTTACTACATTCAGCCCGAATTTTAGTATCTTAAGTGATTTCGTCCCAAACAAAAAATCCTTTTAAATCGATCCGCACAGATATTATGTGAAAACTATTTAACTGAAGAAAAAACATGTTTAGAAAACTCCTTATGAAAAACTAGGTCAAAGTCACACGAGTCTTTAGATAGTTGTAAAAACGTTTCTCATTTGATACAAAAATATCTCGTTTATAGATAAGCTTGGTAAAAAGCCTGCAGCGCTCATTTAAAATGCAATAATGTCCTTATCTGAACCTCTCTTTGCCCGCAAACGGGAAATACATTTACCAGGCCTTAGCAGTTTTACACCTGCCAGAAAGATAATCCAACCGAAATTCTGAAACACAAAATTACAGAAACAAATATTGAAGTTCAGCTTTTCCCATTCAAAAATCGTTTAACAGCAACAAAACCCAACAATTTATCCCTTAAGCATGTCAAAAACAGTTCGTTCAAATATGGTGAGCTAAAAGTCCTTCAATTGCTGCAAATCACCTCCAGGAAACAAGCATCTACAATACCTTCTTCACCTGACTAGACGCAATAAATTTTTTAAGGTAGCTTTTGTTTTGTAAAAGTAAATAAATATTAAACCAGGCAGTGCTAAATTTATTTTGGAGTCAACGTTCGAAAAACGTAACTTCACTGACCTATGATATCTTCCGAGCACGAATTTCTCTACACAATGCGACGTAACACGAAATCCTCTAAGTTTGGAAGTGAGAATTTCAAAGAAAAACAAAAAAGTTCGTAAAAAATTTAAATTTGCTTTAAGTTCAGTTTATATACCATGTTCATGTACAGCAAAAGGTGCTATTAATAACTAAATTCAAAATACCCCACGTAATCTCAGTACATCAAGCACTTTCGTAACATAGCTGAGAGCGCTTATTCTAAATGTTCCTTCTTGTTCATCCCTTCGCTCCTTTGGAATACTTACACTTTTATTTATGGCTGCTTTGGTGCATACAACTTACAATAATAAACGTCACACATGTGGGGGTGGGTATGTAACCTTAGAATTCGTAATGGGTCGATAGACGAGCTGAAAGGGTGCAAAAAGGGATGAGGGGGAATTTCAGATGTTGAGAAGATGTAAACATAAAATACAACCCTTCTTGGTCGTGCATCATAATAGAAAGAACTACATCCCAACCAACAAGGACATGGGTGGTTCAACACTAACGCACGGCCGAATGTGGTTACTGATGTATTTTATACACAGTCTATGTTGAGGAACTTTTGGGGAAAGTTTTGCTACCCCAATGCTGGGAAAACGTGTTGCCGTATCGGGTGCAATTAAGAACCTTTAAGGATATAAACTGCCATGGTTTCAACGTTTTATGAAGCTCGGAAAATCATAGGCTTTTTGAAGTGTCAAACTACAAGGGTTGTCCCAAAGGCATTGCACATGCTCTAGCGGGTGTTACGGGCGTCATGGACTGCCAATCGAAGTATCATGTTTTTAATTGATTTCTCAAGAACACTTTTTATCGCTGTTTTATACGATATTGGGATTTATTGAACGGAAAATTCCAAAAATCGAACAATTAACCTGAGCAGTCCGTCTGGCTTGCTTTCAGCAATGAAGTTTCGTGCGTATATTCAAAAAAGAGCCAAAAATTCTTCCATACATTCAACCTACTCAAAGGCTACTGCCAATAGCAACGCAACTCAGGGGTGCCTCGAAAAATTGCGATCGGGACGAAATAGCATTGAAGACTATCTACGAGTTGGGCGAGGGCATATTGTAACACGTAAAAACCCAAACACTTCAATCCATTTAATGTTGCTTGACCGGAGAAGACCGGAGAACCATGGCATGCAAAACTGAGACCGAGACAAGAGACTCAAAACGTGCACGTTGCGAACACTGTTGCTAGGCAAACGAAGTTATTGACGCGGTTAGCATTGGATTTTTTGTCATCCGGACAAAAAACAACATAAACAACACAGGAATTGTCTCGCCTTAAAAAAATGAAGCTAGAAAAATGAAATAACTTTCTGAATCGCATCATCAAAACTATAGAAAAGCTGACAGTCTCAAAACATTGAAATTTCAACGGGTACTAATAGCACTGCATTACTACAGCCTAGCTACTACCTTTAGCTCTAATACTGTCGGACGAATTCTCTTAGAAAGAGATAGAAAAAGCAATAGTAAATATTTGCCAAGAAGATAAAAACTGCCGGTAAATTCCCACTAGACAGAGATAGAAAAAACACAATTAGATTTTAATTTTTACTGTGTTTCAACACAAAAACAACACAAACAAAAAGTATTCTTGTGTATGCTTCAAATGAAGAAAGAGAAAGCAAATTTACCAACCCAAACTAAGTTTTCCCTATTTTGCTTCAATAGCGTTACATCAGAAATTCCTTCGAAGTATTTGCGCTTTTGCTACGGCTGAACTTGATTTGGAGTATCTCCCGTTCGAGAGCCTCTGAAATAAGTCCGGAAATTTTCTAACTTACCTTGTTGATGTAACATGGAAATCCGTGCACTTATTTCAGTTTTTCAATTATCGAAATTTTTCGGTAAACGCTCCTCATCCAGCTTTCAGTCCTGATCTGAGTCTACCTGACATTTATCTCTCCCAAAAGTAGAAAAATCCTCTTCGGGTCTGCGTTTTTCAACGTTTAATATGCTCTGACGTGCAATTAACTTGGATCAATGAGAGCAGGATGCTGAATTAATCAAAACAACTTTGCAACGCTGGCTGACGTATCCTGATGAAAGGTGAAAATGAGGACTCCTTAGAAAGCCAACAACCACTTAATGCTGCGTTAATGAATTTTTGTCCGAATTACAACCATTTTGTCATGGCTTTCTGTGCAAGTCTCGTACATATATCTTGCAGTACTTAGTTTGAACAGCCAAAAAAGGACAAATGTCAATGATTTGGTTAAATAATAAAACCAAATATATATAATAAAATATATATATAATGTTTTTCGGTAATGTTATAGCTGATTGGACTAAGGTTTTGATTGATTCCTATTGGTTGAACCTTTTTATCTGTCTTTCGTACCTGCGTCCAAAAGTTCATTTTAGTTTTCATTGAATTCCAAAATCAGATTAACTTTGTGGACATTCCTTTCAGCAACACAGAGTTGCCTAATCGACATGTCCTGGCTTATTACCTATTGCTAAGTGAAAAATGCTGCTTAATCATGATGTTCATTGAAAAATGCTTTGTTTTAGGTGGTCTTGCAGGTCCGCTGGGTCTTGCGTTTTTGTTTGGGAGGACGCGTTTTGGCCGTATGCAGTCATCCTCAGCTCGTTCTCTTATATTGACATGCACAAATAAATCCTCTGGGACACTTAAATCCCCTTACTGAAATTCTTATCGTTTTACAAAACCATCTCATTTTCCAAAACCAACTGAGGAATACGTGTATTCAAAGCGATGCCTGATGAATAAAATTGAATGATAATATTGGAAAAAATTAATTTAACCATATTTTTGCTGACTGATTTTAATTCTAAAAAATTTTGAAAAATAACATTTTTGAAAGTTTTTCGCTATTTATTTTTGTTTAGAAAATAGTAAGTTTTTCTTAAGGACTTCTAATTAAACGGTATTATGGCATGGGACTTTAAGGACTGTTTGAAGACCGTTTGGAAGACTGTCTATGACATCCTAAGGGTCCAACTGAGAGATTTTTTGCCTCTCCTCTACGACTACGATCTCACTCTCTCTTAGAGTAGTTAGCACTGGTAATCTGATGCGAACAAGTACTTTAACTTTTCGTAAAATGTTTTTGATGGTAACCTACGTGCTAGTCATAAAAAAAATTGAGTATTCTCCTTACCTAAACTGTTTTCTTGAAACCGCATCCCCAATACGTCAGCAAATCTGTTTTAATGTCAATTATTTTTATCAAGTAATATAACTGTAAAAACTAAAAAAAAAATTTTCAGTAAGTGTCAGTATTTTGTCCTTTTTGCCCCGCTAAATACAATCCTGTTTATTTATTTTTTTTTTAATTTTCAAAAGCATCGGCGTTACGTTTTTGGCCTATAAAAACGCTAAGGAATTGGACAAAAGTGTTCTTTAATAAAAATTTCTGTCGAATGATGTCGATCATCTTCTTATTATTAGCACTACGGTCCCTCTCGCGCCTTCGCGTTCAGCAATAAGCGGCACATACTTTGTCGGTCCACTGACCGCGTCCTCTAATTGACATACGAGAAATGTTGAAACGTCTTTATCAACAGAATCAGACCAGCGTTTTCGTGATTTCGCCACTGGTCTCCGCCTATCATTTCTTACCAAATTTATCTTAGTTTTTTTTGTGGTAGGGAGGTGAAGGCTGTTTATGCCCTGAGTGTGGGACTCCCAGACGCAAAATGCTTTTGGGCTACCCACTAAACACCTCCCCCGTCAACCTGAGAACCTAGCCTGGAACCGTTTGACACATTACTTCGGGCTAGGCTTCGTGTTCCTACGCCTAGAGGTGCCTTCGCATTATGGGTATCTCTTCTCTAACGGGAGAGGAAGGAAGTGCTACAAAAGAGATCCAACCATCCCCGATGCCTTCAAGCGCTCCAATAAAGCTTTTTTTAATGTAAGCACTGCCCGAGCATATTGCGCCACGCGATTCCAATTGTCAAATGTTTTCAGCATTACTCCGACGATAGTTTCCGGACAGAGCTCTCCGATTTCGCTGAGTAGGACCCCTCGCTGCTGGCTCCACCTTTTGCAGTAGAAGAATGTGTGACAGGCGTCATCCAACTCTCCTGCACAAAACACACAGTTAGGAGACCGTACTTTGTCAATTTTGTACAGGTAGGACCGAAAACAACCGTGCCCGCTTAAGAGCTGGGTCAAGTAGAAATCGGTCTCACCATGCACTCGACTGAACCACCGCTTCAGGTCAGGGATCAGACGTGCAGTCCACCTTCCCCTTGTTTCTTGCTCCCAGGACTGTTGCCAATCGCTGAGAGAGCGACGTCTCTCTTCCTTGGTGATCTCTTCTCTTCGATCTTCACCTCTGTGCAGGTAAATACTTCTGCGCTCTCTCGCAAGGAGGGTGATGGGTATCACCCCTGCGATTACCAGCACTGCCGCCCCGGAGACCGTGAGATTCGCAAAGCTCCTTGTCTCTGCACCTGTGCCAACTGCTTCTGGTGTAACTCCTTGCTGAGAGCGTCGCCCCACAGTTCTGATCCGTAGAGTAGGAGCGACTGCAAAACGCTCATTAAGAGCCGTCTCCTTGATGTGGTGGGCCCCCCTATGTTGGCCATTAATCGGGTGAGTGCCGTCACACGCGCTGCAGCCTTGTCAGCTACTGCCCTGATTTGTTGGGAAAAAATCATCTTCGAGTCTATCAGGACGCCCAGATACTTTACTGCTGATTTCGATTCGACCAGCTCGTCCCCTATATTGATAGGCCGTATTTTGGGGTATCTCTTCTTCGTTAGGATGACCACTTCGGTTTTTTCCAGTGCCAGCTTTAATCCGTGAGCGGTCAGCCAGTCCATTACCCTCCGCATTAACGTATTGAGTCTGAGCTGCGCATGGTCTACTGTGCGTCCAGCGACCAGCGCCACGACATCGTCCGCATAGCCGATCAAACGTGACTCTTCCGGCAGTTCAAGCTGCAGGAGTCCATCGTGGGAGATGTTCCATAGGTCCGGGCCAAGAATAGAGCCCTGAGCGACACCTGAAGTAAGATTTGTACTTCGCGTACCCTCCTTCGAGTCGTAAAGTAGGCTGCGGTCCTTCAAATAGTTCCTGAGAATCCGCATCAGGTACACTGGTACTTGAAAACGATTTTCTAGCGCTTCCAAAATATCCACCCATCTAGCGCTGTTAAATGCATTTCGGACATCCAAAGTAACCAGCAGGACGACCCGTCGTGTGGAAATACTGTGAGACTCCGCACGTTGAACCGCGCTCACTACTTCTCCAATTGCATCGATGGTGGAGCGGCCTGCTTTGAAGCAAATTTATCTTAGTAAGGTGAAAATTGTAGGGTTTATGACCCGGAATTGTGAATGCACAAAAATTCTTGTGAAACAAGGCTGAGGTATCAGGGTCAATTCCAAAGGCAATTATATAACTCGGAGTCGGAGTCGAAATAAGAAATAAAAAATACCATATTTTTAATAAACATTTAATTGGCTTAAGTATTCAGAATGATAATGAGAATTTAATGTTTAGATTTCCAGGATGAAAATTCAATGATTATTTTCGTATCCCTTTCGTAACTGCTCCAAAAAATTGACTTTTACATGAAACGTATTTGATGAAATTCTAAGAATTGAATCATACTGACGAGTATGCAGCTCAGTCGTCAAGTTATTTTTCACGACTCAATCCCATTTATTGTTGTTGTTTGAGTTATGGCGCAACAGCCCACTCTGTTACTTGGTGTGAATTATAGTTGCATATTTACAGGACTAAAGGTACCGGAGTCACAGGTCAGAATCACTCTTGATCTTAACAATTTATCCGAAAGTACTTATAACAGCAAGATACGCATTTTAGCAATGTTCACTTTTCGAAAATGACCAACGTTTTGTAAGAATTCGCAGCACGGAAAAAAGGTTTAAATATATATATATATATATATACTACCCAAACCCAGATAAGCACCGCAATTATCAGGCCATCTGATGAATGTTCTTCTGTGACAATGTCTCTTTTGTTAAAGAAAATAGTTTTTTGTTACAAATAGTATAGCCTCGCCTTCATAGAGCACATTGCTTAGTACATCTTTTACACCACTTAGCTAATTTGGCTGGTTACCTTTGCAGGAAGACAAACCGAAATGCCACCGTTTCTTCGATTGATTTTGACTCTTGAAAGTTTTTCTGCAGAAACCCGACAAGAAATCATCTCCAATTTAATCTGCGGTCAACAAGCTTTGTCTTCATTCTGGTGCAACAATTCTATGTATCATGCGCTTTCAGACATCTTTATTTTTCTTATTTTTTTTTGGGATGTGAAGGCTATTTACGCCCTGAGTGCCGGACTCCCCCGCTACCGGACTACCGACTAAACACCTCCCCTGTCACACCGAGAATCTGGCCTGAAACTGTTTGTCACATTACTTCGGTCTAGGTCTCATTAATCATCGCTTAGCGATGTCTTCAGGCTAAGGGAAATATCTCTTTCTCCACGGATGGATAGGAAAGAATTGGGATTAGTTACTATAATATTGCGTTACAGAGATGTCCCCTCCCTCGCCAAGCGATCCATCATGCCTTTCTTTATAATAAGTACTGTCCGTACGTAATGCGACACACAGTTTCAATAGTCCTTTTATTGAATCATTTTTCCCGTTAAATTTTCTGGGGAAATTACGCCAATTTTCTCCGAGAGATGCGAACGGAGTCTTTTGAATCTATTACACGCAACGAACGTGTGGCAGGCGTCATCCGTCATCCCCGGGCAGAACACGCAAGTTGGGGATGGTGTCTTTCCCATCTTATACAGGTAAGACTGAAAATACCCGTGACCACTGAGTAGTTGCGTCAGATAATAATCAGTCTCACGATGCATTCTGTAGAACCACGGCCCCAAGTCACTTATCAGCCGTGCGGTCCACCTGCCTCGCGTTTCGTTTTCCCATGTTTCCTGCCACAAGGTTAGGGTTCTTGTCCGTTCCTCTCAGCTGACGGTTTCTCTCGCCGACCCCCCTACGTAAGTATACACGTTTCCGTTCGTCTGCAAGTAACTTAATAGGAACCACCCTCGAGATTACCAGCACTGCAGGTTCAGAGACAGTGCGGTATGCAGCGGCTATCCGCAAAGCTCCTTGCCTCTGCACCTGTGCCAGACGCCTTCGGTGCGTCTTTTTACTAAGAGCGTCAGCCGTAACCTCGGAGCCATACAAGAACACTGATTCCATTGCACTCATCAGTAGACGTCTTTTGCTCGAGGTTGGCCCCTGCGTTTTGGCCATAATGCGGTTTAGCGCCGATACCCGCACGGAAGCCTTATCCGCTGACGCTCGAACCTGCTCGAAAAAACTCATCTTCGAGTCAATCATCAAGCCAAGGTATCTGATTGATTCTTTCGATTCGATGATCATTTCCCCCACCCGAACCGGGATAACACGAGGGATCCGCTTCTTGGTGAGGACGACAACCTCGGTCTTTTTCAGCGCTAGGCTAGGCCCACGGTCTGTCATCCACTCGCTCACTCGGCGTATTACCGCACCCAGTTTGAGCTGCGTCTGTCCGACAGTACGTCCGGCGGCTAGTACTGCTACGTCATCTGCGTAGCCAACCAGGCGCGACTTCCCCGGTAAGTGCAACCTCAAAAGCTCATCGTACGAGACATTCCAGAGGTCCGGGCCCAGAACGGAACCTTGCGCCACTCCTGATATCTGATGATGACATCTTAGAGGCACCTTGATTCAAGGCCAAAAGGACACTAGAAAAGCAACCCAGTCGGAATCACTGTTATCCTTGTTGATTTTCCCAATGATGTTGGGGAAATAACGGTATATTAATTCCCCAAATGGTACAAAAGGTCCATGTGAAAGGTATCCCTGTCGGTATTAAACTTACCTTAAAAAATTCCCCTGAAGTTACTTTCCACAACTAGAGAAGAACTCTTATTCAATTGTCATGTGTCACACCAAAGTGAGTGCACTAACTACAAAACCATCATGAATGAAACATTTGTGTTGGACGCTTTCAAACGCACCTTACTTACAAATGCTTCTTCGTCCCATCTATCGAGATCGGCCGAATTACTGGGTGATTGTTTCTCACTCATACTCACATGAAATGTGATCAAACTGCATGATCAGCTGTGTCTTGTTGTTCGGTATTAGCTGACATTTTTCTAGTCACTATATCTGCCTCACTTTAATTGTTTGAAAGGTGGAAGTTCAGATGCTATCAATTAGAACATAATTGATAGCAACCTAACGCAGGAAACCATATTCGTGTTTTAATTGTACAAAAGGGAACAGAAATTTCAAATATACCACCTGTATATGCTGTGAGGAGTGTCGCAAATTCCTGCAATACAGCTCCTACATCAGTTGAATGATCTCACATGCTAGCAACGTTCAGCTCCTCTGAATAGGATACCCTAATTGGTACTAAGGATTTTCGATAAACTTCTCGGAACTTTTACAGAGTTGAACTTGATTTTCGAAAGAATTGAACGATGTCTGTAGCTAAGCGACGCATTCTGATATTATTTATTTCAAGAATATTAATTTTATAACGTTATTTGTTAAGTTGGATAGGCACCAGACCCGGCCTCATGAGATAATATAAACCTGCAACTGAAAAAGCGAAAAAAAAAATAAAATAAAAAGGATTGAAAGGAAGAATATGGTAATATGTTGATCCCACGCTTTGTTGACGCGCCAAAATTACCTCCGCGAGAAAATTGCTTATGCTCGCATACAAACGTTTTGTAACTCGTACTATTCACACTCCACACACTTGACTTTTATCATATCAATGATAATTGCTGTCCTGATTAAACAGGAGTTAAGATAGCTATAGAGAACTAGAGAAACACACTATGGCTAGCATTTAAGAGCCGATTATAATGGTAGGGCCAATATTGAAGGATTGGTACTCGGGATAGGCAGTTCTCAAAAAATGAAATCTTTCAAACGCGATATTCTGCTATCAGTGAGGATTCGAAAACAAAAGTATTTTTTGAAAAAAAAAAACCGAAAATTGTCCTATTATAAAATTTTCCAAAGAATTATACCAAAATAATGATGGTAGGCATGGAATTGTGTGATTGGTGACCCAGGACAGTCGATCGAAAATTTAAAATTTTCGAATCCAATTTTCTGTCTTTAAAAGTGGCAATTCGTTGAAGTTTTGATTACTGGCAGTTTAGATTCAAAATTTTTGAGTGAACCACTGCATCGAAGATTGTTTGATTGTACTCCACAGTGTTTAGTCTCTCAAGTATCGACAGTGCTCACATTTCTAAAAATATTACTGAATGCTGGTACATGGAGTACCACAAGCCAAAGAAACCATTCAATGTTTTTATAAATCATTGCTTTGGAAGACAAAAAGTTTATGGAACAAATGGACAAAACATTGAACAAAGGATAAAAGTAATCAACTTGGACATTCTAGAAGAAAATTTTGAAATGATAGAAAAATCCTTTGAATGTTTACAAATGCTTTAAATGATGCACAAATATTTCAAATTTAAGAAAATATGAAAAAGAAAATGAAAAGTAAGATTTTGATATCCAAACAGTTTTTGTAAAGTCAACGAAGAACCTCGAAATGCTTAAATAAATGATGATATTCATTCAAGTCGTTCCGAATTTAGTATTTCAAAAAGATTTACTTAAAAATTAATTGAGGCGAATAGAGCAAGGGTGAAAAAAATGAAGTGGTTTACAGGATGCTAACCACAAACATTCTTGAAGTTAATATGATAAAGTATCTCATGAGGACGATAAGTAAAAAAAGCTTGCACAAGTTCATTTTGTGCGGGAGAAAATGTTGGCGCGAGAAAGTCAGAAAAGTGAAATAAATTCAGCAATGGATTTTAAAACAAAAACATAAAATTGCTAAAAGCCAAGAAAGCCCATCCATAATCTTTATAAAAACAAGAATTAATTTTAATCGCGATCCACTTATGTCGCAACGTAATTTTAACTTCCATTTCATTTGTGGAAACGGAAACTCTACTCAAGTATGACGCAATGGAAAACCTCTTGACAAAGCCCACATACTCGCAACATACTTTGTCCAATGTTGCAGGAATAGATTAAACGAGCGGTAATTCAGCTGATTGTTGCTAGCAACACGATGTTCACATATCCAACCAGTTACCTGAGGTCGAAGGTGTAGAGCAACACTAAAAAGCAAACATTTACGACCACGGTCGATAAATGTTCAAAGCTTGCAAGTACCTTAACATGCTTTTAGTATCGCACTGACTTCCAGTGAATAGATATCTTGGTATAGTCGATATAGTATTATCCCGTTCGACGTGTTTAACTCATATTGTTTATATATTGTATCGTTGCTCCTCTCGGATATAACTACCAATACAATAGCCAACCGCCAACCTAGCCGCTGGGTGGTATCCTTGAACAGGAACATCATCAACGGGGTGAAAAAGCTTTTCACAGAGAGCGTTGTGACGTCTTACAACCACCCTCAAGGATAACTACGTGTGCATATATACAAGGAATTGTTCGAGGGAGCGAGTGAACGTCATTCGTTCCATTCTCAATCGATTTTTCCCGTGAAAAGCTTCCCAACTAGAGTCGCCGAGTAGAATTTGTGAAGGCTGTCCCCAGTTAAAAACTTCATTCCATATTGGATAGGTTTCACTCGGTAAATGTTTGTGATGTTAATCGTAGAAATTGCGTGCCATAATCTAATATGTTAAATGTTTTCATTTATGTCTCCCATTATCGAAATGGATATATATCATGTAATCGTGCTGTGAAAATATTTCTATATCATAGATAGATAGGATTTTTAACGCTAAGTCTCCAAAAATGAAGTGTGCGTATTGGAAATGTCTTTGCTGAAAGTCAAATTGTGAATAAGCGAACAACGTGAGAGTTTCTTTTTGTCCTCAAGATAATTTTCTAGTGTCTGGTGTAATGTGCGTGCGGTAGAGAAGAATCCTTATGTGTTGGAGCGTATAAGATGCTTATACATTCGTTATCTACAAAAATGTCCGAGTTATCACCACAGGATGCTCCCAACAATGTGGTAGATGCTGCCCGAGATTCAACGTATTGCCCACAGGACCCACCATTAATCCCGAGGGCTGCACCTCGTGGCAATCCACCAACACCGAAACCACGTTCAGGTAAATATACACACGATAAAAACAGGAAGTGAAAAAGGAAAGCAAAAAAAAATGAACAGAGGAGATTCATGCAATGTGTTTCTAAAATAGAGCACAGCCATTAAATAGGGCAAGACACTATCATTAATGATTTCCTCGGACACAAAAAAAAACACAACACAAGTTTATCTTCAACTTTATTTTCTTTTTTTCCACGATTAATTATTTACATGTTCCGTTTGGAATCTTTCTTAAGACTAATGTAGACTTGAGAACTAACTTCTTATATACCTATGCAGTCGCCTCAATATCCTATCTATTAGTTAATTATTTCGCACATGTGTTAAAGGATTAGGATAGGTTTTATGACGGTAAAAAGATCTAAGGATGTTTGCCGCGCTAAATACGAAAGGAAAAATGTGATGGTTTTATAACATTGAAAAGATCTAAGGATGTTTGCCGCGCTAAATACGATCGGAAAAATGTGATGGTTTTATAACATTGAAAAGTCTATTTAATGAGAGGTGTAATATGTAGCGGAAACATATGTGCGAAATTTACATGAAGGATATGTAACACCCCCACCGTTAGATTGAGGCTCCGACGAAAATAGCTAATTACGGTTTAGGTGTGCGACTGTTACAAAAATTATTGCAATTACAATCATGAAATCTGACCCCAGACTTATAATATTGTCAGTTTTGTTCTAAATACAAAGTTATCAATAGTATTTGTATTATCAATTTGCTTCAAATACAAATCTACGATTTTGATATAAAAATTAATTTTGAAAAACTATTTCATTGTATACTTTGAAAAAGTAACTGTAATTTAAAGATTAAAATCCGTAATATGATTTATGATTTTTTTTTTTTTTTTTTTTTTTTTTTTTTTTTTCAAACGTTTTTGTAGTGTAATTTATATTATTAGGCTCTATGGTATATATTTTTTTTTTTTTTTTTTTTTTTTTTTTTTTTTTTATGCATACATCTTTTACTTCTTCTAAATTATTATATATATATTTTTTTTTTTTTTTTTTTTTCATTAGGGTTTACTTAAAAATGAGATCGTAGAGATCGTAATTCAATAACAAGGACCTATTCTGAGTGGTTGGAATTGGTTTGAATAATGTGTAGCACGTTATTGTGATATTCGATGGGTTTGTGGTACATTCCAGAAGGATACTATAGGTAGTAACAACATTTTCCTGGGAGAATGACATGCATAAGGGTTTTAGTTATTGGTGGTAGATTTAGAAGTCGAGGGTCGGTTTTTATTATGTTTCTTATTAGGTTTTGCTTTTATGGTTGGGTGTTCTATATTTTGGTATTTCTTTTTTGTCTTTATGTGAGTGCGAAAGTATTTGTTTTGGTTATTTGTGTCTACAATGTGGTCTTCGTCTATTTTTTCAGAGTTAATTTTCCTAAATTTAGTGTGATTTTTACCTCCTCTGGTTTCCTTAATAAAATTTGGACCGGTATCTATTTCCACATTTTCTCGGTTTCGATTGAGCTTATCAATTATTTTTTGTTTTCTTTGGTGGATTATCTCGTGGATTGCGGGATATTCATCTTGGTGGATATTACCGTTGATGAAGTCAATGGGTTTCCTGTTTGTAGAGGAGTGTATGGTGTTGTTGTAAAAGGTAATTATTTTCAGAATTTTTTCTTCTACTGTACTCTGGTTATTAATAGGGTCGTGTTTGAGAAGGCGAATGTGTTCGTTGATGGTATTGTGGAGTCTTTCTATATCAGCATTGGAAGTATGGTTGCTACTAGAGGTATAATGAACTTCAACCTTTTCATTTGATAGAAATTCTCTCAAAGGGATTGCTTTAAACCCTAACTCATTGTCAACTATTATTTCTTTTATTGTACCAAACTGACTGAAATAATAGGCGAGAGCTCTCTTAAATTCGGTCCAAGTTCTTCCAATAATTTTAATAGCACATGCATGCTTGGAGAATTTATCAATTATTGTTAAGAATAGAAATTTTTCTAATGTGTAAAACACATCTACATGAATTACTTCTCCAGGTTTTTGTGGAGTTTCTGTTAGTTTGAATAGGGGCTTAGGTGGATTTCGGACGTACTTTTCGCAATTGCATATTTCACAGTTATTTATGAAATTTGTGACTCTATCCTTCAGTTTCGGACAGTAGTATTTTAGTTTGAGTTCTTTAGTCACTTCTTCGATTCCTCTATGATTATTTCTAAGGTGTTCTTCTTCTATAATTTTGGCTAGGTTTTCTTCGTCTGTTACGTCTTCTAAGAGGACGTTACATCTAATGATTTTGAATTTTCCATCGGTAATAAAATTGTTGCTAAATGTGGAATATATGTTTTGGAAGAAATCTTCGTTTTCAATTAGAATAGCGTTTAATCCATTGGGATTAAAATGGTTCTTTAGCAATGTGATAGCGTCTTGCTCATCCAGCTGTTTGGCGTTGATAGTAGTCCTGTTTTTGTTGAAGATTTTTTTCTTTTTAATTCTAAGGGAGCCTGAGTCTGATTTATTTATGATTATTTGGTTTTTGAAAACGTTGATACAAGAAGAGCTCGTTGGGATTATAGTTTGATTTTCGACTAAGTTTATTTCTGGTTTAGGTATCCTGGACAGAGTGTCGGCATTTACGTTCTTTGCTCCTTCCTTGTATTTGATGGTGTAATCAAACTCTGAAAGTTTAAGTCTCCATCTTACGAGTTTAGAGTTGGGCTCTTTTATAGAAAAGAGCCAAGTGAGAGGTCGATGGTCAGTTTCAATTATAAACTTACGTCCAAAAAGATATGGGCGGTAGTATTTTGTGGCCCAAAGAATAGCGAGAAGTTCTTTCTCAATGGTGCTATAGTTAATTTCGTGGTCATTTAGTGTGCAGCTAGCGTAACTAATTGGTCGTCCTTCTTGAGATAGGACGGCACCAAGAGCATAGTTACTAGCATCAGTTGTAAGTGTGAAGATTTTATTGAAGTCTGGATATACTAAAATGGGTTCGTTTGTTAAAAGATTCTTGATCGTTTCGAAAGCATGGATATATTCTGGATTTTGTATGTCTAACTTAGCATCCTTTTTGAGGCATTTTGTCATGGGTTTTATAATACGGGAATAATCTTTTATGAATTTACGATAATACCCAGCCAGACCAAGGAATTGTTTGATCTGTTTCGGGGTTTTAGGTATAGGAAAATTTTGAACGCATTCAACTTTTTGCGGGTTGGGTTTAATTCCTTCTCTGGTGACTACATGGCCTAGGAAGTTGGTTTCGTGTTTGAAAAATTCAGATTTATCTAATTGTACCTTTAAATTAGTTTCTCTAAATCTAGTAAATATTTTGTTGAGTGAATCAACATGTTCTTGCAAAGAAGTAGAGAATATTATTACGTCGTCTAAATATACGAGACATATATTGTTTATGTAATCTGCAAGTATGCAATTCATAAGACGTTGGAATGTGGCAGGGGCTGTCTTCAACCCGAAAGGCATTCGTAGAAATTCATAGTGCCCACCCTCGACACTAAAGGCGGTTTTATGTATATCCTTTTCTTCGATTTCTATTTGATAGAAACCTTTTGCCAAATCTAGCGTGGTAAAATACTGGCTTCTTCCCAGTTTTTCCAAGATTTCTTCGATATTGGGAATGGGGTACTTGTCATCGATCGTAACTTCGTTGAGTTTTCGATAATCTATTACAAGTCTCCATTTAGGTTTCCCACTTGCATCCATTTTTTTTGGAACGATCCAAACTGGTGCTGAATAGGGTGATTTGCTAGGTCGTATGATACGTTTCTCTAACATTTCTTTGATTTGCTTCCGTACTTCCTCCTTGTGAATATACGGATACCTGTATGTTTTTGCGTATATTGGGATATTATTTGAGGTGCGAATTTCATGTTTAATTAAATTAGTGAAGGATAAATCAGACTCTTCGTTATAAAAGATGTCTGAAAATTTCTTTACTAATGGCAGTAATTTACCTTTTTCTTCATTATTCAGATGATCAATTCTAATCTGTTCAGAAATGGAGAAAGATCCCTTAACCTCGTTATCAATTACATTAAAGTTTTCGAAGGTTACAGGTGTGGTTTCTTGTGGGGTAAATTTAACTTTTGTGGGATGTTCGTTTAGTATCTTTACTAAACCTAATACTTTAGAATTTACTGCGTCGTAAATACCTTCCTCAAGTTGGACTTTTCCATCTTTGGAAGTCTTTCCAGGGAGGTGTATTAGACCGTGTTGTTGGTCTACAGGCACGGATACTTCGTAGAGTCCGGCCCTATTAAAGAGACAATATTGCTCATCTTCTTTGATTTCGAAGAAGATGGGGATAGTTTTTTCTCCGGCGCGTAATATTTGATTCTTATAATCTATAATTACATCGAGTTGTTTTAGTACATTATTGCCTAAGATTCCGTCATAAAATTCGTGGAATTGACAGACGAATAGTTCAATTTCTTGAGCCTTGTCTCCCAATTCTTCAAAGAGCGGAATTTTGACTTTTTCGTGAATATTAATAACATGTTGGAGGGTTTTTAAGTTTGTATCTGGTGTATTTATTTTCCACTTAGGATGACAGAGACCGGGGTTTATAATAGAGTGTGTAGCTCCGGTATCTATGATAAATTTTAAGGGTTTTGTCTTTGTCTTCACAACTATATAAGGTAATTTTCGTCCGAGGCTTGTGGAAGAAAATTTTGTGCCATTTCAGTAATATTTATGTCCATGGGTTCTGGCGATGGTTGCCGTTCGAAATACCGAGGATTTCCTGATGCGTTAGGATTATATGGATATTGGGTTTCGCTTTGATGAACTCTGTAGTTGTGTTCATGAGGTCGTCTTTGTTGTTCGCTTTGTTGATTATTATTATTAAATCGGTTGTTATTGTTGTTGAATCTATTGTGATAATTGTTATTATTGTTAGCGTTGTTGTTATTATTGTAGTTACTAGCATTATTATTAAACCTATGATAGTTGTTGTTGTTGTTATTATTATTATTCCTGTTTTGTCTATTATCATTTTGATTATTATTATTAGGCCTGTTATTGTTATTATTATTACGGGAACTGTTATTTGGAATATTTGGTTTATTATTATTATTGTTATTGATTTGGTTTTTGTCATTGTTTCCGTCTGTAGTCTGGTTTTTGTAAATTTGTCCATTTGAACCATAGTATGCGTACCCAGCCGTAAAGAGAATGTCCATGGCAGATTCAAGGGTTTCGGGATTTCTGCAAAATAATATTGTCTTCATGGGTTCGGGTAATTTGTTTTTGAAGACGTTGAGTGCTGTTTTCATATTATTTCTAGCACACTCGTTGGTTGCGGTGCTTGTTCCTAAGACTATACGGGTTTTATTATTAAGTCGCCTAAGTTTGCTTCTAATATCATTATAAAATTCGAGTGTATTAGTTTTAAAGATTGCGCCTCTAAGGTTGTCGAAGAGTTCGTCCATACTCAGACGATCTCCAAAGTTATTTTGGAGGATTTGTTTAATTTCCGACCAAAGGACAGCGTGACAGTTAATGTCGATTGTTTCCTTTGCTCTCCCTTTAAGCTTACTTTTAATGATGTCACTGAAAAGAAGTTGAGAAACTTCATTGTAAGCTTCTAGAATGGGTTTCACTCTGTCTACTAAATTTATGAATGTTTGTAAGTTCTCGTGTTTACCATCATATTCGGGGAGACTGTTTAGATATTTAAGGGGGTTGATTTGTATTGCAGGGGCTTCGTTGTTCGTCATTTTTTTTCTTTACACCAGATTCCAAACCACTCTTACAAAAATGATTATAAACTGAGATTTTGGGGCAGTTTTTGGTATAAAAAAAAAATACAAGATTTTTAGATAATGGTCTATACAATATATATATACATCGGATTTTAAGAATATAAAAATTTTATTTTTGAATATGTAAAATTCACAGTGTAAAATTTACTTGGTTTTGTGCTGGAGCTCCTGTGGACCGACTATAAGACTCCTTTCAGCGTGATTCCTTGTAATCTGCTAGTTGTTTATTTTTTTTTTTTTTTTTCAGCAGGTCGAGTTTTCCTTAAAACTTTTTATTCGCTTTCAAGAATTTTTCTTTTTTTCGAAGAGCACGGGTTCCTTGTCTGTTAGCACTATCGTGAACGATTTTTGGTTTTTTCTTTTTTTCAGCAGGTCGAGTTTTCCTTAAAACTTTTTATTCACTTTCGAGAATTTTTCTTTTTTTTTCGAAGAGCACGGGTTCCTTGTCTGTTAGCACTATCGTGAACGATTTTTGGTTTTTTTTTTTTTCGAGATCACTTTTATTTTCGCGTCTGCGTTAATCGTGAATTTTCCTCCTCTTGGGGAATATCTTTAGACAGACGTGATACTATACGCGACTGATTTTTTAAAAAAAATCGAGTAATCTTTTTACTCCGCGTATCCTACCGACTGCGCCATTAATGATTTCCTCGGACACAAAAAAAAACACAACACAAGTTTATCTTCAACTTTATTTTCTTTTTTTCCACGATTAATTATTTACATGTTCCGTTTGGAATCTTTCTTAAGACTAATGTAGACTTGAGAACTAACTTCTTATATACCTATGCAGTCGCCTCAATATCCTATCTATTAGTTAATTATTTCGCACATGTGTTAAAGGATTAGGATAGGTTTTATGACGGTAAAAAGATCTAAGGATGTTTGCCGCGCTAAATACGAAAGGAAAAATGTGATGGTTTTATAACATTGAAAAGATCTAAGGATGTTTGCCGCGCTAAATACGATCGGAAAAATGTGATGGTTTTATAACATTGAAAAGTCTATTTAATGAGAGGTGTAATATGTAGCGGAAACATATGTGCGAAATTTACATGAAGGATATGTAACAACTATCCAGTCGTGTGAGAAATTGTATGAGTTTATAGTAGATGCATATGCATATAACGTAGGTAGCACTAGGCCAGGATTGCAATTTAGGCTCTCATTTGACTGTAGTGACACACATGAAAGTTTTATGTTAGTACTACATGTAGGTGTATACTTTTATGTAAATATTTACGTATCCTTTTCTGGTTTCTGTGGGAAAAGAGAGAATGCATGAAAGAATGCACGAACTTTTATGCGCCGTGTGGGGTATGTAGAAGATGAAAGGGAAACTTGATTTCTAACTTGATTCAATCCAAAAAATATTTTTAATATGAACTTATGAATGATTCTTCACATATTGTAGTTATATATGATTTTGTCTCAATTAATTTAATTATCTTTCCGACTTATTCGTCAGTCCAATTACGTTTCAACAATATTAAACGAAATGCATTCTCATCACCATTTTACCAAACATAATTAAATCCATAATTTCTCACGAAAATCCCGTTCTCACCCTCACATGACATCATTCTCCAAGCGACAAATCGATTATAATGTTGTCTACCGTATATAGAATGCGTTACCTTTAACACTAAATACGCACCCTTGTTGCTGGCTCCACACACACTTCTTTCCCTATTTTGTACACTTATGGTTTTCTCGCGAATTCCTTCTCCGTTCCGTCCAATAAGACAAATTGTTCTCGCTCTACTTACTATGCATCTTGTTTGATGCAAACATACTTTATTTTCTTTTTCAATCCGGGAATTTTTTGCATCAACATATAAATTTGATTGTACATTCTGTTTAAAATATCAAATTACCCGTTCACACATGCCACAACTCTTCGACATTATCAACCCGGGAACGTAGAGAGTGCTTAATAACAAACAGGAGAATATAACTTGGTTGCATTATAAATGATGCCAGACAGGCTTCTGGCACGAATACACAATATCAATGCCTTTATTTGCTGTCGGGTCCATTATATATATATATGTCCTTTTGCCAAATGGAAAGCAGCGAAGTGGGATATCCTTTTTTTTATCAAGTTGTGCTTGTGTGGAACATACTTTTTATTATACCTTTGACGAACTGAAGAAGTGCTGATTATGCATTTGAATAAGTTGAATTTGACCCTTAGGAATATTCCGTGAATAATAAAACAACTAGAGCATAAATTTTAATTTCCTTTAGGAAAATGATGGTCTTGCAATAGAGTATCGTTCGTCAATTAGAATCTAGAAAATATCAAAATATGTACGTGCTCGTCAATTTTTCTATTTCAATTCGTAGAATAAATTCGGTACATCTCAGATCAATCAGGTCCTTTCTGCTATACATTTCCAGAATTTTCTTAAGTCTCAGACGGAATTTTGAGTGAGGTTGATTTGAAATTCAAACAGAATTTTGAATAATTTGATTCAGCATAAACCTGGTTGACATTTCTTTATGCTAATTATATGTTGGTTAAAAATGAATGCACATACAGAATACCGAATCCTGTTTATGCTCATATCTATCAATTTCGAAATAAATCTTTGATTTATCAGGCTGCCTCGTATGACGGCGCAGAAGTTTGAATTCTTTGTAGTTATTGAATGAAATATGAATGAAAGAAGATCGGTTCACTAAGTACACCCATCAGGTTACATAATATATACTTCGAATTAAATACGTCCTTTGAACGCTTCCTATACAGTCTCTATAATTGGTTTATGAAAACATTTGCATTAATTTTTAAGATATTCCATCGAACCTGCGTGCCACTAATTATGTACGCGTCGAATGATCCCTGCCTTTTTCATCTCCAATCTCAGAAAACGATCTTCTTTTAAAAGACTTGTACACTTCTGATAGGGATTCAACACACAAACTACCAGGCCAATTAATTTATACGCTAAAAATGCTCCTAAATCGGACAATAAATCGGTTCAAAGCGATATACGCCTTGCCTCTATCCTACATCTGAACCAAATCCTTCCGTTCCATAAATTGAAGGTGACTATCGGCCATCGTACAAAAGCAGATATAATATATTTTCCCTGTAATCCTTTTCACCAACAGACACTTCCTTCACCTTCAATACAAGGGTCTTGGATTTTCCTCTGAGTTCTGATGGAAGTATGACTTCAGTGAAACTTCAACATCTATATCAAAGGAATATTAATGCAAGGGATTGTATTTGGAGCACTGGCATTCGCTGTCAATTCCCGTCGACTAGGATCCCCTGAATAAAACGGTTTTATTAAGTTTTTCTTTCATAAATCCAAATGAATCTTTTTCTATAACTATACCTTGGTGAATTTGTAATGCATCTAACAAAATGGAATACCTTCATCTAACCCACTTATATCCTTAATCCCAACGACAAATTATCGCCTTCTGACTACTATGTAGTTAACAATATCTGAAGCTGCACCAGTGAAATCGATTATCGAATGTAGTTGAATAAAAGTCCTCATTCTTAAAAAGAAAAAGGAAAAATAATAAATAAAAAGTCATCCACAAAAGCTTCTATAACCTACTTATAACTACCTCTATAAGTAGTCCACAAAAACTGTCTAACCTCGAAATGAACGACCTCAATTTTTTCATTTTTATTATTGTCGCTGATTGAACTAAAATGGAAAAGCAGTAGAATACTAAAAATTAAAAATTAGGACCAAAAATTCACAAAAATCTGTATCCAGCAATCCTAAAACAAAACCAAAATTGAAAAATCCCAGACCGTTGCGTTCACAACAATGCAAACTTCAAATACATTCAATAAAAGAATGTTTGAAGCAAGGGTTCAATTAAAGTCTACTCGGGATGTTCTTATCGGGAAGCAACAGTTTTATGCGTTGTCTGCAAGCATTTCCCCATCCATAGGGCATCGATGTATCGTAAAATCCTTTTCCTCGAACATTTAGTTTTTCAGCATTCACCCAGATTTTGCTGAATCGCCATGCTTTTTTGCGACCTGTTTTGACATACTACCATCTATATCAACAAAAACATATACATACTCCTAGATTAGTCTAAACCAATGCTCATTTTTTTCACTTTTATCGAAAAAAAACCGGAGGGCGAACTATTTTTCAGTATTATCATCTATGTTTCTTTTTTCGGTATTAATTTGTCTTGCATCCACTGAAACCGTCCTGCAATTTACGTAGAAATACTTCGCTCCTATTTTGATTAGTTCTCATTCTGTCATTCGTTTCATACCAATACTATTGCCAAAGAATATGAATATAAGACAATGACATACTAACACTGAGGCCAAAACAAAACTCTGTGTTTCTTACATATAGAGGCCTAGCGTAAAGCAATTTTCTTCTTTTATCTTTCCTTGATCCTTTTTTATAATCAGAGAGTAAATGCCAGAATTACCAACAAACAACTGAACATTAGAGCTTTAGCACACTCGATGAAAAACGCAATGGATGTAGTTCAGCAAAACGAAATTGGATAGCCATATGCATCTAAAAATTTTGGTCTCTCATAAACTATTTATAGGAGACACGCTTTAAATGCAATTAAATCTTCAGGCCTCAACAAATTCACCTAACGATTGGTTAGATCCAAATTGACTTTCGCTGCAGAGTTCAAGAGGCAACTATCAGAGTATTTCAAATCCCTAGAAGCTGAAAAAATCAGTTCAAGATTCTGCTCTGCTTTAATAGATGAGAATGTCCTCATCAAGAATGGCTAGAAAGTTTTCTAGTTTTCCTAAAAAAATCAAAACGACGTTTCAGTTAGTACCGCTCGACAGACCTTTGCAACTAGGGCTCAAGCCTGCAATAGAGCGTCGACATTAATGTCTTTTTGCGGTTATACTGATTATACCCTTCCTTCTAAAGAGACTCAGACTCATTTCACCCTATCCTGTGTATAATTCAGATGAATTTGAGACCAGCACCGATCAAAGATCATAAGAAATTTTGGTCGCCGTTGCCAAAAATTCAGTTTGCTGCCTTGCCAGTTCTCACAAAAAATGAAATGCCACAGTGGTATGTCTTACCAATGGTATTGAGTCGTATGTCAAGCATGCATGATATTTCCGGGAAAGACTATGACAGTTGAACAAGTAAATGAAGTGAAAACGAAAACAATGACTCAAAAATCTATTACAGCCAAACGAGGAAATGAAGTCTATAAAAAGGCCGCACGTAAGAAATCCTTTTAGTAATAACCTTTTTTGAAGTAATTGTTTCAATGATTTCCAAGAACATACAAACGTTTCTCAAAAAAATTCAGCTCGGCTTATTTGTGATTATCATACATCCTATAGCTTTATCTTGAGCTTAAGACCTCGAAATTGTTTGTACCTGTTTTCACACTATGCACATAAAGTCGAGCTTCTTGATTTGAGAAGTGCCTGTATACCTCTCAAAACACTATTAAGCCAAGAAGCTTCAAGATGGTCGAGAGCTCATCCAGTTCACCAAACATATGCAATGTTATGTAAGATTCAAGATGGTCGAGAACTCATCCAGTCCACCAAACATATGCAAAATTCGCCACAGTTCCAACTGCTGGTATTGGGTAGCCTTTGGTTTTGCAAATGCACTGCCATTTGTTGATTAAATCTAGATGACCCTTTTGATTGAATTTTCGTAGCAGCTTTACAGACAACTAATTCTTTTGTGACACAGAAAAAACTTATTGAACCTTCAGATAACTGCGATTAACTAACCATTCCAACTAGCAGCTCCCCTTTAACCAGTTTTATAATTGAAATAAGTGCAGGACCTTCTATGGACCTGAATTTGAAGACATAGAAGAAGAAAATTAATTCATATACATAAGGCGTTGACAATTATCTCCAATATTATGCCTGAAACTTCTAAATGTCATGTCCTTATGCTATTGACACCCTGCATTCAGCTCCACAATTCAATTGACCAAGCCTGAATTGAGAAAGTAACGAAAGTACGCGCAAAAATCTGCAGACGTGAAAAAACGAAGAGTTAAATAAACGATTCCGGGGTAGCCAAACACTAACCAGAGCGTAATTACTAAAATGCGCTAACAGTCAGGACGGGCATCGCGAAGAAAGAGATACAAATATCAAATAAAGCGAGCTTTGCAACTTAGAGAGCTTAAAAATCAAACGACGTAGGTGAGCTTAAATTCAAAGCTTAGCTCACGTTCTTAACAAGTTTATTAACATGCATTTTAATTATAATTTGTTTGTTTTTAGTATTTATTATCAAATCAGTTTTTATTATTTATTACAATAGTTTATGCAAGCCATAGTGTATGAATATAAAATTTAACAGAAATTTAAAGCGCATCTCTCCGCACCTTTTTCTCAGCATCCTATCTCCAACAAGTTTTGGTTACCAAATACTAAAGCATCCAGGAATTTGCGTCAAACACATTAGATTGGGAGTGCGCTCGAAGTGTGAGCACACTTCCGTACTTACCCTTTGATAACAACAATGAACAGATAAATGTTGATAAATATATTACTCCCGGCAAGCCATCGTCCTCCTCCCGGAGGACGAAAAAGAGAACCATCAAAGAAAAACCACCAACATGATAAAAAAAAAAACTAGCCAAGCAGATTTAGCAACTGATGATGAGGATGACTGTCACACCTTCATTGCAACAATTTTTCTTTCACCTAATCCTTCTTCGTTTTTCTTCACTTATCCTTTTTATCGTTTTTCTTTCTAAGACTATGATGAACAAAAAGAACATTTTTATTGTTTTCCATTAAATCAAAGCTTATTTTCAGTTTTAGTGTCCTTCCATATCCATGTAATTCTAGTATTAGTAATAACTATTTATATCCTTTGATTAACATGCATACTGTAGGGGGAAAACAAAAATAGCTTTAGATTAATCTACTTTATATCCCACTTGGTATATTCTGATTAATTAATCATTACAAGAGTCGGTTCGTGAATGTGGGGGATGTATTATATTCAACATCAACGTCAATTTAATGGCTTGCCTATAACCTACGTCCCACTTTCACTTCACACATGGTTACTGGTGTTAAGAAAATATGTTTTATAGGTTATATAGGCTTTCAGGAAATCCTTCATGTACTTATTCAAAAAAACAAACGCACATGCTTGAGGCTTGGTTGATTTCCCACAACGTAGTTGCAAACATCCTATATTCGTTTCAGTGTTGGTCGATTTGCCACAACGTAGTTGCAAACATCCTTTATTTTTTTGTGTATGAAATAAAATTTGTACAAGTTGAACATGGAAAGAAATTCATGCGGCTAGGATGTGAATTTTGTTTTTCATCGTTCACCTTTTATAGAACGACTACAAACAATTATGGTGAGCAATACAAGGTGGTTGTGTACTGATGAACACTACTTTGGAAGGATTATAAAGATTCAAATTTGAGAACGTGATTCAATAATAAATTCATTGAAATAAATATTCTTGGATGAATAGAGCGAAAAGAAAAAAAAATGAGTAGCCTAGATACTTGTAAAAACAGTAAGGAGCATGTCCGATTTTTCAGTAATTCGAAAGAGAGTTTGGTAGGTCCTACAATCCTTTTGACTATATTGTCAGTGAGGTTCCGTCTCGACCATCTGTAGGTATCACCAACACGACTCTCACCATCCTATAGCCATCAACAGCTCGTTAGAACTGTAAACCGCAGCCTTACTAGAAATAGGACGCTCCCCTATCTTACTTTACCATAGTAAAGATATGATTAAAATCGTATTTGCAGTAAAGTCTTAAATGAATTGAAAAGTAAATTATTGAATCCTTTCTGAAACTGCATATGTTTGTGCCACAATTATACCATACCAAGATGCGAATATCCACAATAATGTCTATCGGAATTGTGAAAGCGTCAGTCAAATCGAAACCCGAAATGGAATACGTGAACTTATTGATAGACTCAAGGAAGAGTTTTTCGTAGCAAATCAAGGCAGGATTTTTAACGGGATTCTTTCGATAAATTATCAATAAAATGGACTCACCTCATCAGAGATGAAGTGACAATGGCACTTACTCAATTAATTTTCAACCTAAAGGAGTTGACCCTTAGTAAGCACAACACAATCTGTTCACTTTAAGGAGCTACATTCCATCACGCAAGGAGGTACAGCGTAACCGGTTGACGCAGGAGCACAGACAAAGTGTTCTACAAATTACATACGCATTGCGCAAAGTATCTAGGACTCCTTGCATGAGAGTGCGAACATTTATCTCCGCCGAAGCAAAGTTAACCAAGAGGTTAGCAGGGAAGACCAAAACGGTCTCTCATTTATTGATCCTGGGAGTCTGGTCCGAAACAAAAGCGATTTCTTATATCTGAACTGAGGATTGGGGCTTAGTCGAGACCATGGCCAGACTGATTCCTACTTAACTCATCTTTTGAGTGGGCAGGAATGTTTCCGCTCCTACGTACACAATATTGATAGTTTATATAATCTCACCTCATTGTTTTCTACAGGGGGCTTAAATAACGCATATATTTTTCCTTGCTAAAGATGTAAGGGCGGTAATTTCTACAGATAAATTGGAGAGCTCTTCCCGAAATATAGCCAGGGAGAAGCTTAGAACGGTCGGAAAACAGAATCGCGTGTTATATTACGCTCGGAGAATCCTGACAGTTAAGAAATTCATACTGTAGCATCAGGAGGATGCAAGGATCTTATTCATAAAACTCCCTTCGACTCTTTTTGTTTCCGCTGAAAAACGAATCCCGTGATTTAAAGCACCTGTAGATGCAGGAATTCGACGCCTAGCCTGAAGAAATATGTCTTGCAGAGATGGTTCTTAGATTGACAACGGAGGGACTTTGTGGGTAGTGATTGTGAAGCATTGTGGATCTGGGAGTCCCATACTCAGTGTGTAAAAAAAAACCTTATTTACAAAGAACTCAATGATTTTGATATTATTAAGTTGTTTGGACTGCTTTGCTATGGTTGGTTTCGATAGTTATTGAAAAATATGCAATTTTCCTTTAAACCATAGAATTTATTTAATAAGTTTTTTTAAACAAATACCGATATTTCGGAAGACAGTTGCTTCTTCATCTAACATCTTGCTGATGTTAGCACTGAGGAAGGAAGCAACTGTCTTCCGAAATATCGGTATTTGTTTAAAAAAACTTATTAAATAAATTCTATGGTTTAAAGGAAAATTGCATATTTTTCAATAACTATCGATTTTGATATTGCGAATATTGGAGAAATATTCTACGAAATGAGGGAATTTCTGATAAGAATCTAAAGTCCCGGCGTTACTATAAAAGTTAGTCTAAAAAAACTAATGTAAACTAGTTCTCCTGAAAAAGGAACAACTGACCTTCATTGACTATGTTAAAACAAACCACAAAATGTCTTTTCCGAAGAGATGCTGATATTGAAAAATCTAAAAATTACAGAGAACAGTAGTGAATACCTTACAGTCAATGTAAAGAATCTTAGCCACAGTGTTAGTGTTGCTCTACATTTAAAGGAAAAAAAAAGCCAATATCAAAATTAGGGTAGTAGAATTTTCTGCTATTGACTCATACTCGTTCAGTTCTTCAATGTTATAAAGCTGAGAATAAAAGGTTAATTTTTATATCTTTACGTTGAGTTCTATTTATTCTTATTCTATCTATTTTTTATTTTACATTTGTTGGTCTTAATGTGTTTTTTTTTATATTTTGTTTTAAAGGAAGGTTAAAAATGAATGATTGCCCCTCTTTATTTGGTGTTATTTTATACCAGTTTTTATCATATAAATTTACAGATAGCACAGCAAAAAGATTTATTTCCAAGAAGATAAAAAACGAAGAAAGTTCATACAAAGAAATAATTCTAGATTGGAATTGTCTATTTCTAATTAGCAGAATTTTTTTTCGAAAAATATGGACGCGCCAGAATTTACAGCTTTTTCCAGCAAAAAAAGATATTTTTTATCACTGATAGTAACCACGCGATGATGCTGAATTAACTTGATTATGAAGAGGAAAATATTATTAAGCACGCGTTATTATTATACTACATGCTCATTCACAGAAAGATATAGTTTGGGTTCACGTATGCATTTGCACACACTCTAAAACGGAAACCTGATTAGATGCGGCAGTAAAGTCAGATGATAAACAAGGACTCAGTGAGCCGGAGTTCACATCATTTTCAGACAACCTGACATTGCTGAAATGGAAATATTTCCAATAGAAATGCTAATATATCACCGTCTGTGAAAACACCGATAGAAAATGTATGATACAATCAGATTATAAGACACCAATAAGTTCCCTGCTTCCCAAAATTGTCAAGGAGAATTCCTGAATACTTGTGAAAACAGAGCAATCTGAAGCTTGCATCGTTGAAAACGCAACGGCCATGTTTTGTTTTTCACTTTTTTTTTTGTTAATTTATTGAAATTTTTGTCATTTTTTCGACACTTTGGGTCTAATGGCACAGCCTTAGTTTTTCACATGAGTCAAATTATCGGTAAAAATAAATAAAAGTGCATTAATTGGGAAAATGGAAAATACCTGAGAACGGACGGGTTAAAATCCACAGGATCCTAAGACAAGTAGAGATTCCACCGAATAGACATGCTGGGAAGCTTGTGAGATGAGACGGTATCAAAAACAGGTATCAGTAGTAGATATATAAAACGTCAGCATGGAGGGATGGACAGCTTACGCGATAAGCTAATGCTGTAGCCAAAAAATTTTTAAAAAATTTCGCAATTGTCATCGTCTTGGCGCTAAAGCCCTTTTCGGCCCCTGGCCCCCGTATGTGATGTCTCCATCACTCTTGTAAATATACAGAGTTCTCAAATTAGATAGCCGAGTATCGATTCACCATCTTCGTTGGTCACCGACTTCGGTCTGAATAAAACTTTATCAAGAGGGTCAATAGATATAAGATTATCAAACCGATCAACTTCGATCTAAAAAATATCTATGAAAAGCGTTTGAAAGGTGTAAGACTTATTACCTTATGAAGTTGTGAAGAACACTCTATGCATTACTGATAAAGACCTACATAGGGCATTATCTCGTCGTCAAAAATGCCCGTGCGATGCGGATGACATCAAGTGTCCTGTCGACAAAAGACAAAGTTACATCGCTTCGGACTCTGACGAGGGCATATGTGACGCTCTACTTGCCACACAAGACTTAACCGATGGTCCTACTAACTTTATTTTTTAAGTCTTTGTTGGTAAAATGGTTGATATAGTAGTCCGGTCAAAATAGACATTCGAGGTTACATTAATTCGCATAAAGCTGAAAATTGCCATGAATGTTGGAAACAATATTACAAACAATTTCTCAAAAGCCCCCATCGATCCGACGTGTGCAAAAAAATTTATTCAGGGTTAAATGTCGCGAAAATCGGTTTTTTGCATTTTTCAACTAAACGGCAAGTTTTATTATAAAAATAGGTGGGACAAAAATTATTCATTATGCGATTGTCTATAAAAAATGTATCTACACTTTTTTCCTAAGAATCATCATTTCAGAGATATGGCGATTTAAAAAGTCGAAAATGTTGTGTTCTTCATAATATGTACACGTTTCCGCGCCACCCGTGAGGTAGTGCACTTGGCGCGTTTATTTTAACGTGGTTTCCCCGATAGGCCTATTCCACGATCTATTGTTGTCCTATTGAGTTAAAAATATTTGAAATAGTAATTTAAAATAGTACTATTTGAGAAGATTCAAGTGGTGTAGGTTATAATAGCAGTCATAATACTATGGCTAAAATTTGTGCATACTAATTTTAAATGTTTTAAATTAAATCGTTTATTTTTTAGTATAAGTTTCTCCAAAAAATAAGTGACTCTGGAATTTGAGTGTTGATATCTTCAAACATACGACCTGGCGGGGGGTAATTAGAATCATCAAATACTAAACATTGAATGTCTTCTCGCGTTATCACTGCCGCAACTTTCAGGATTTTAAATCGCTCTTCTTTTTCATTTGTATTTTTTTTCCCCCAGCTAGCTCGATTTAAAATATCATAGTGATTACCAAGAAAACATATGAATGTTGATGCTCCTAACTTTTCTGTTATGATAATTTTATCGCCATACTTCAACTTTAATCGTAACTTAATGGTTCTATTATCAACAGAATTTTTGCAAATATCTTTTAATTCGTTAAATGTCAATTGACAATCGTCACTGTTTTCAATATATGCAAATATTTCTTCCATTGCAAGATTCGTAGTTTCATCTTGAGGACGACCGACATTAACCCGCGTAGTGGGTCTCAACAAGGAATTATAACAGTCTTTATAATATTTAGCTTGGGCAGCTATTAAATCATGTTCAAACTGAATTCGAGTAATAATAGCTTTTGCTACATTGTCAGAACGAGTCTGTGCTATATTCAAAATTGTTTCTTTAAATGAAAGTGTACTAACATTACAAATTTGACGTCGATATATCAGTGCTTTTTTATTTTCAAACTCTTCGTTCAATTCATTGCCACAAAATAAGCAACACTGTTTAAAACAAAAGACTGGTTCAGTTGTGTACGAGGAGGACTAGTACTATTACTAGTACGAGGAGGACTTTCTTCTGATGTACCAGCTTCTTCTTCTTCATGTTGTCTTTTAACTGCAGTAATTGTACTCTTCCGAGTGTAGTTTTTTCTACACTCGACATGAATTGTCATAGAAGTCTGGTCTTTCAGGTACTCCGAAAATTCATCACCTCTTTCAATACTCGCATCGATTAACGTCTTTAGACCACGCTCAACAGTAACACTATCACTTTCGGACAAACATTTATTGGGAGTACAAATTAATTCGGTCCATTTTTTTTTGTGGTCAAAAATGCATTTATTTCAAAATAAAAAAATTAAAAGATTAATCAAAGTATCGTCCATCGCTAGTTACTACTTTTTCCCACCTATCAGGCAATTTTTGAATTCCCTCTCGAAAAAATGTCTCGTCTTTTGATGTGATCCAAGTTAGAAGCCAATTTTCGATTTCTGCGAAAGAAGTGAACCGATGACCTGCCAAATCGTGCTGCATCCGTCGGAACAACCAGTAATCAGAAGGAACAATGTCCGGAGAATACGGCGGGTGCGGCAAAATATCCCACTTGAGCGTTTCCAAATATTTTTTAACGACTTTTGCGACATGAGGCCGAGCGTTGTCATGCAGGAGAATAACTTTGTCATGTCTTTGCTTGTATTCCGGCCATTTTTCTCGTAATGCACGGCTCAAAGGCATCAATAGCAGCCTATACCGATCGCCCGTTATGGTCTCGCCAGGTTGTAGCAGCTCATAGCACACAACACCCTTTTGGTCCCACCAGATACACAACAAGACCTTCGAACCATGAATATTCGGCTTTGGTGTTGATGTTGAGGTCGATGGCAACGATTGACCGGGCATAGCGTAGTATTTTTTCTTCTTGGGGTTATCATAGAATACCCATTTTTCGTCCCCAGTAATAAATCGATGTAAAAAACCTTTTCTTTGTTGCCTTTGAATCAGCTGCTCGCAAGTGAAAAGTCGCCTTTCAACATCTCTCAGTTTCAGTTCATAAGGAACCCAATTGCCTTGCTTTTGAATCATTCCTAACCGTACAGAAACTGCTTGTTGTGTCACTTCTAAAGATTCTGCAAGCTCCTCTTGCGTTTGACTCGGATCTTCATCAAGCAATGCCTCCAACTGTTTATCTTCGAATTTTTTCGGTTGTCCAGAGCGAGGCTTGTCTTCAACGCTGAAATCTCCATTCTTGAAACGTCGAAACCATTCCCTACATGATTTATCAGTTGGAGCATTGTCACCATAAACTTCCACAAGCATTCGATGCGCTTCAGCTGCACTTTTCTTCCAATTAAAGCAGAAAACTAAAACCTCCCGCAAATGCTGCTTAGTTAACACAAAATTGCTCATAATTAACTCAGTGAAAAACAAGGTTTTTTTTAAAAACTCGAAGCAATATGAACTGAATATTATTGACAGATGTCTAACCTTTCTAAAACTATCGACATCAGCTGTTACTATTCAATATTCATAACAGCCAGAGCCATCTTTTGAAAACGGACCGAACTAATTTGTACTCCCAATACTACAAATAAAGCAAAATTGCGACATTTCTTTTACAAACAAAAAACTGCACAAATTTTTTTTTTAATATAAGCAATAACTACGTGTTCTTACCACGAATGAACGCTCGAGACTAATACTATTTTATTTAGGCCCTTACAAAAGGAGCAAGTATGCAGCGTCGCCACACGGACTATTGAATACCAGACAGATGTTGCTCAAGGCCGTATGGTCATATAAAATGAGGGACTGGATTTTTTTTCGAGCTTATATTCTTAGAACTGTATAACAGGGCTGTGAAGATGCTTACTCCGGCAGGTAGTTTTAACATACTATGTTAAAATGAGCGCGCAAAAAGGGTCTCATTGTCATTGACATACATACATATGAAGAACACAACATTTTCGACTTTTTAAATCGCCATATCTCTGAAATGGTGATTCTTAAGGAAAAAGTGTAGATACATTTTTATAGACAATCGCATAATGAATATTTTTTGTCTCACCTATTTTATGATAAAACTTGCCGTTTAGCTGCAAAATGCAAAAAAACCGATTTTCGCGACATTTAACCTTGAATAAATTTTTTTGCACACGTCGGATCGATGGGGGCTTTTGAGAAATTGTTTGTAGTATTGTTCCCAACATTCATGGCAATTTTCAGCTTTATGTGAATTAATGTAACCTTACCCCTATTTCTGAAGCTAATTTGACCGGACTAATAGGACCATTTTTTTTTTCATATTTATCGAAAGTACTAATTATAAAGTCCAAAATATTTTCAGTTTGCGTAAGAATGGTCTCCTTCAGTTAATCCCCACCATGTCCTACAAACCCTTTCAACTTATTTTTTCTATAATAAAGCAAATGAACCCTGTTCACATCATTACTCTTTCGTGTATTTATAAAACGTCTACGAAAAAGGAATAATTTAAGCCCACTTTCATTCAAATTACCTCAAACAAATTATCACCTTTCGCTTGTTATTTAGCTTATAACAATGTTTCATGTTACACCTGTAAATTTTGATACCACCAGACATTTGGATGCATGCAGACGCTTCATACATTATAGATATGAGTTTCATTGCACTTTGCCTTTCGTATGTATTCGCCAGGAGTTTATGACTCACTGCAGACGGTCCTTCCCAGAAAAAAATTCACTTCCAGACAAGAAAATTGCTGACATTGAATTGAGTATTTCCCTCGAGTGTGAGAAGACCATACTATGTTATTCAATTTTGTATCCAACTTTTTCGTTGTTCTATTTTGCAAATCATCGTGAATTTATACCATATACTAAGCTGAGTGGGAAGTACTTTGGATAATTTAATTTTTCTGATAGAAAGATGTCGGTATTGATTATGTATGCAATTTAAATGGGTGTCTGAAAGGTGTGCCACTTAATTTTTATTGTCGATGCAAAAGGCAAAGGCATAAAGCTATCTATGGCACGTGAAAATGTGAGCATTGATCGTAAATTTAGTGTCGATACTAGTAAAATTTGATACGGAATCATACAAAGATACGTTTATCTAATTACAGCCAGTTTCGGTTATCACCTGGGGGCGTAAGAAATGGTTAAGCATAATATCTCAAGTAGATTATACAGCCCAAAAAACCATCGCTGCCTCGGTATGTGTTCGAAGCTATCTTAATCTACAACGAAAATATTTATCTTAAATCAGCCGACTTCCACGTACTCGAACTTTTCGGTGAGATAACTATATCCGTGAAGTTTCATTTGTCACATTGTTAACATCATTACATTGTTACGTTATCGATAGATATGTCTTTGATGCAATGGTGAAATAACTCTTTCAAGTGTCGATGCTTTGCCCTTTCATTCCACTTGAATGGACGTAGTAGAAACTGTCGTTCTTCTGGTTGGTTGTCAGCCTGGCCAAGATTTTCGACCCAGATTTTTTCTACCTTTTTTTATCAATGTTTTTCAGAGTCCACATATGCAGTACATACATGAACGTTTGAACCAGCAACCAATCTGTTTTACTTCAACATCGTAATGTCAACATGGCACATACTCCTTATACATACATGCCATAGATACATTGCACAGATAATATGGAGATTTCCGATTTGTTGGTGGATTTAGCATATGAAATGCAAATTATCTATGGAAATAAACGTGTAACTAGAGCATATACTCGGACTGAGTCTACCTATTAGAGAGGAAGTGAATTGGCAAGAAATTGGTAGTTTTGTATCTACAACTTGTGAAATATGAACAGACTATTCGAGCGTACAGGTCACGAAGATACAATCTTTCAGCTGGGACGTAATTGCTAAAAGTATCAGGCCATTACTTTGTTGGCTTCAACTTCTGCAATTTACATATCTGCCAATCCCGTCCAATTTCATCTTCTAAGCATCGAACTTGCTTAAATTTAAGGGAATAACTTTGCGTTTTTGAAATGTCCTTCGGTAGGATTGCCTACCCAAAAAACTGGCTGATTCAATTAAACAATTTGCATTAATCAAAAGTTCTATCCGGCATTCCTTTCGACTACAATACGTCATTTCAACTCTGTCGTCCTTGGCGCTTGAATACCACAAAAGCAAAGTTTTCATTCAGTACTTTGGAGCGAATTCAATGCGTTAAGCCCACGTGTAAATAGTTCTTTGCACTTATGACTAATGACTTTTGAGCTTATATTAAAAAATCGCGTTGTAAAATGTTAACTTGTTTGCTTTAGGTAGTTAAAAGCATTGTCACGAATCCACGATTTCATATGAACTAGTTTGAAATTGCTGTAAGCAAACAAACAAGAATATTTAACAATACTACTGAGTTGGATTAGGACATACTATTTCCTTCTTTAGATCATTTTCATTTGGTGCATAAGTTCTTGATATGATCTTGTTATTCCATTTTTGGTGTGGCGCTTGTATATGTATCACAGCATGATCAATTCGGCCAAAACAAAGATACAGAAACGTGTGGAAAATTTGACAAACTGTCTTTGTTAAGATATTGGATTATTTTGGATCTGCTATGATCCAATAGAACTATGCATTTACTTGAAATTACATGCTCTTTCTTTGAAAAACTTCTTTCTGAAATCATTACGGCTCATTATTTCTCTTACTCTGAAAAAAATTTTACTCAACACTTAGCGATAGCGCGATTTATTACACAGAAAACGTTTCTACCCAAAATAAGACCCACAAATGTTGAAATTACTCATCTATCACTTGCAAAGTTTTTCTATGTAACTTTGCCATCAAGCGTGATACTAACCACTGACTGAAGTACAAGTTACTACTACAAGTTGCTATTTCTAAGGTCCTAGTTTGAATAAATGACTTTATTACATGGATTTCGATGATGATGTTCATTCTGAATTTTGAATTTACTTTTCTAATTTATATACTTATAATATATGTGATATGTTTATGATTTGAATATATATTTGATTATAATATATAAATTGCATGATTATAACAAATATCATATATAGAAATCATGCTCCAATTGGCTTGGGCTGCTGTCCACGACGAAGATGCAAAAGAGCCTTAAAGGATTGAGAACTGCTCAAATTCCAGTAAACATAGCATCCTGTTTCTCATTATTCAATGTTTTTTTTTCAAAAAAGCAACATAAATTGATGTTTAGTAAATAGTGGAGAATCCGTTGCTATAAATAATTTTCTCACAAAAAAGATTTTGGCTCATATGTTACAATTTATTACGAATATTTGATCGAAAACATTAAAAATAAATTATTCTTCCTTCTACCAATCATTTAAGCGCAAAATTTTGCAATAAATCACCGCAAATATCTTTCGCAACATGAAAGGTAAGGAGCATAACAAAAGGTTCCAATAAATCAGAAAAATGAACAGTAGATTCGAACTTGGCGAACAACAAGGATAATAATTGATTGACATCACCAATCATTGAAAGAAACAATAACACTACAAGATGTCCGACGGGTGACTCACATTTTCAAAATCAAATGTCAAACCAATTACCCAGAATGTGTTTCTAATTATAACATTTCTAACACAGGGTTGATTTTTTATGAATTACGTCATCTAAATGTCTTGCTTCGAGTTGCACACAAACTTCAAAATGGAGACTCGAATTTTGCACGATACGCTGCAGTGAACTTCGCTGAATGCTGTTGATTTCATGCCGAATATTTTTTAAGCTAACAATTGTTGACGGATTTTTGTTTTCAACTCGATTTTTGATACACCCCCATCAAAACAAAATGACCACTGTGTCTATGGAACGTTTTGGAGGGAAAGCTTCCCAAAGCAACACCTTTGAAGCTGTGACCGGGGTGGCAACATCCGCCGAGTTGAAATAGGGGTCTCAGTTTTGTTTAAACCATGTTTGTAAGGATAAAAAGAGATGGCCTCACAGATCTTGTGCAATAAATCCGTGATCATACTTCCATAATCGGCGCTATTTGCATATTGAACTTCGTTGCCGCATCCCAGAAATTATTCAGAATAGGAGGTCGATACGTAGGAAGTAGACCTGTTCCTGTATAAAGTGCGCATTAGTTGCTCGGGCAATATTCAAAGATTCCTGGAATCCACGCCTCGTCTCACGAGTTCTTAACGTCAAAAAAACAATAACATGTAGGGACACTTACGGAGAATTTGTTTTTTTTTTTTTGTTAACGTCACAGCTCAAATGAATGTCGCTTTATTCAAGCTCCAAAAAATCCCAGTTCAAATCCTGCCCAACATCCCCTCACACAATTGGATTCGTAGAACAAAGTCAGTTTCATCAGTCAAAGCTAATTCTTCAACATATTCGATTTCAAAAGGAAGGGAATAAAAGATTTCTTTAAAATTCCATGGGCAATTGCTCTTGAAAGTCTCAACCTTGTTACCCTTGTCCGTTTCAAAAGTTAAGCGGTTCCATGTTAACTTCAATGTTTTCAGGAGTACTTGAAGATCGGCTAGTCCCCAGCTCTGGAAGCGCTTCCTAACTCAAGGAGTTGTACGCAATCTCTCGATCCTGTAACGAGCTGATTTTGCACTCAGACCATCAGTTGATTCGCAAATATTAAATCGCGAGCAAGATCGCCAATGAGCGATAAGGACAAAACCATCGTCTGGATTTATCCTTATCGCTCAGAGCGTCATGATCTCCTGATCTGAAATCTTCAGATGATTCAGATTTGCACTCTACTAGGTTTTCGTTTCAGTAAAAATGTGAAAAAACTTGACAGCGTTGCGGTTATAAACATAAGGTTATAAAACATCAGAATTATTTCGAACATAATCTTAAGTTTTTTTAAAAATTTAACCATTGAAATTACTAGTGCAGTGTGCCCATTGCAATTATGAAATGTTTAGTTGAGTTCAAACATAATGCTCGATTTGTTTTACTCGAAATTAATGAAACTGCCTGCTTTCAATGGCTGTCAAAAGTTCACAGTAGTGTATTATAACAGATCGTAGGTGACATAAGCAGTGTTGCTACATCTAGCTTAAAGGCAAAATGTCAATGAGTTATCACAAAAATCACTGCCTTACAGACCAAACTGCCCTTGTGTCTCTTACTTCTCGAGGTAATAAGTTCCTTATTGGTGACATAGGCATGGTTCCTAACGAGTTTTCAAAACGATAATAGTCCGAAATAAATGCTGACCAGTTCCAAATTTCTACGATGGAATCTTCAAGCCATTGCTTCGTGGATCCACGAAGCAAACCATTGCTTGAATCAGTGCTTCAAACCATTGCTCCAATGTGACTTTTGCAATGATATTTTTGTCCAGGCTATGCCAGGCTGGGCTAGCTCTTTATCACATATAGTGTCAATAGTATGTAGTAAAAACCAAACCTATAAATCAAGGAACATGTTGCAATATGAAGGCACTGCTATTATTTTGTGTTTATCAAGTTATTATATCATTATCATTTATCAATATTTGTTACAGATCAGAAATAATCTTAAGAAGAAGCAAAGTGCATGCAGTGATGATAGCAATAAAATTGTCACCATGACTCCATACCCTCGATGAACCCTCTTGATCAAACATTACTTTCCATGTTCCAGACAAATAGAAATACCACAATCCGTTCAGAAGAAAATTTCATGACCAAGCGCCATAGAATAATTATAGGAATAGTCTTTCGTAACGAAATTTAGAAATTCAAATTTATAGTTCATTGGATAAATAAGTTTTTGAACATTTTTAATATTATATTTATTGCATGAGTGTGATCAACTATATATGACCTGTTGGCTGTTAGAAGGATCTCCGCAGACCTAAATTACTTCGTCCAAATTATATTTGAATGTCCCTAGCTGTCATTGGTTACTGACTGTCAAAATATTATATTCCAAACTTCCGTAGTTGATTCAAATTCATTATGAACGTCAGTTAGATATAGTCAGAAAATAGCTTAGTAGATATTGTTTTGGGAGAAAAAATAATGTTCATTGGCTTATACTAAAAGATCAATTTCCTCGAACATGCCATTAAGGAACGCCACATATTTGTTCATATTTTCGTATCGGAATGGTTACAATTCCGTGTTAGATTATAAACCAAGAAATAATTTAATATGTGTATGAGTAATCATCAGATCCTCAGCCAAGGGCTTTAGGATCATTCAGTTTGTTACGTCAAGGCAGATATACTTTGATTTTCCCTGCTATAATCAAAAGAGTTTCGAGAGAAACAATGGTCACTGAGAGAAAGAAAATCTTATTAAAAAAAAAGAATATTTATAGAACAAGAATAAGAATAATAAAGATTGACTATTGGCAATTCACTGGGAATACAAACTTAAAGTCCCCGATTATAGTTCTAGATACTCAATAGTGATATTTTATACACAATGTAGACAGCTACTTTGTTGATGAAATCGAAAACTCAGTTACCAAATGCAATTGAAAATTTCATTTCCAACATTTGAATTTGTATTCAGACCCATCGAATCTCTTCAACAAAGCGCCAATGGGAGGATTAAAATATTTTTTTTCAGTGTAAGTTTGCTTACTAGAGGTGCAACTTTCCTTAAATCTACTATGGTCCTCAAATTCTTTGTTAGCTCTACTAAGTAAGACTAACAAAGACATATTAACAGAGTGGTACTTCTCTACCTAATTAGTTCTACTCTAGTATGAGTGACGAGAACTCTCAATTGATTCGAAAAAATCTGTCAGATTTTAAACTTCACCAACGACCCTATACAAGAACTGTCAGAAACTCCTGGCCCTTACCGTCTCCTCACAAAAACCTTTCAGAGTGAACATGGATGATTTAAAAGTATTTTTTGGTGGTATCTTTGATCGTGAGGGTTGCATAAGAGAGATGTAGATCCACAAAAGGATCGAAAAAAAAGTCAGTTTTTACACATGAACCTCCACAAGTCCTCATGTACTCAAAATAGAACCGTCTCCTTACGATAAGCCAATATCAAAACGTCTCAGAAAGAAATTCCAAATTTGAAAAGATGAAAACATAATCTTTGGATGAACATACATGTGACACGAAAGATGCGAACACCCTCAAAAGTATCTTTTGAAATACGAAAGTATCCTTTCGAATGAGCCACATAAATGGAGCTATGAGCAACAATCAGTGGTCTGTCCATGACCTTCTGATTCATTCTAGAATGGAGAACTATCCTGACCTTACGTATTCTATTGAACCTGACTTGTTCAATAAGCCTAAGTCCTTAATAGGACTAAGTATCTTCAGTAGTCCTTAGCAGGTTGCCTTCCAAGGCTTTTCCTGACAATGTAAACAAAGCTCGTCTCGAAAAGGATCTGAATATCCAATCTCTGATCGAAAGGAAACTAGTATGGCAGTAAGACGCTATTCAGATTAACGATTTGCTGATTTAGTCAGGACAGAACCCAATAGCGTATGGTACAACAATAAACCCACCACCTTGTCTATAACAAAAACAGACTGAGAAAGTCGGAATTTTGCATCGTAACAACTGCTACAGTTTCGAATTTTATTATTTTTAATTTCTTTTATTGTTTGGATTGAAGTGAAATACTAGCAGAAAAAACTTAAAAATTTTGGAAAAAATTCAGTCCAATTATTCAAAGAAAATTTGCATAAAAGTGATAAAAAAATGCGAGGTCAATACATTTTCAGCGACGATAAGTTTAGACAAGACAAACCTTTAAGACGAAACAAAAAGGTTTTTCAAGATTATGGTCACCAAAGAGTACCAATCTCATTTATTATAAAAGAGGAAATAATTAGTTAAATATTTAGATTCGTTTTTGGGAAAGTAAAAAAATCACGATTCTAAAGAAAAAGTATCTACGTTTCTTTTAACGTTTTATGGACAATATTGTCATAAATTTCTGGTTGGTTTATTGAAGGTTTGGGGATCAGAAGAACGCAACAATGCCTGTAAACTGAACACTATAAATTATGATTGTTACAGAAACCAGTAAGTTAGTAAACTAGTAAGAAAAAATGGACGATCGTAATCTGCAACAGACGACAGAATTATGATATTAAGAAAAAGCCTAATGCCTGCGACAAACGATGCTGTTCGAATCAGTTACACACGTCATAAAGACCTCAACGTCAGAAAAACTTCTATTTTTTCGTCAAACTAAGCTTTGACGTTAAGAACTAGTTCAAATGGTGTCGCCTGTCCCAAACACTATACAGTAATGTAATGTAAGGCGTGGTGGGTTTGATCACTTTCCTTTATGAAATGCGAAAAGACATCTCTGATAGTATCCTGAATGAAAAGGAAAAACTACAAAAAGTGTCATGTTGAATTATGCTCGAATGAAATTCTAACGATTGTTAAATTTTCTACATCTCACCAATAAACAGGGAAACACATTCTGTCAAAAAAGTACCGGGAATTTGTAAATAAAACACACATTTTACATTTAATCATCAAAATTAATTTTGTCGCCTTTAAAGTATTCCCCATTAGAGGCTATACGTAGGCTGCTATATATATTTCTGGCCTAGGCAGCACTAAGTGTTGCCAGGTGCAATCTGACATTTCCATTGGAAAGTTTGACATTTTTTAGCATAAACGTACTCAGAACGTTTCGACGTACGACTATCATTTGTGTTGTTTACAGTGAGTTGAAAAAATCAATTTGGCAAAAAATGGAATTAACTCGTGAACATTTTCGTGTGATCATTTTTCACAACTTTCGACGTGGATTATCACAACAAGAGTGCATCGATGAACTTAAATCTTTGTATGGCTATGAAGCACCATTCTATAGTACTGTGAAAAACTGGTACAACGAATTCAATCGTGGCCGACGCTCGCTCAAAGACGAATTTCGTGAGGGACGTCCAAAAACAGCTGTTGTGCCAGAAAATATCGATGCCGTGCGTGAAATGATAATGCAAGATCTTCATGTGACATACCGTGATATAGAAGCATCCTTAGGCATTTCTCCCACTAGTATACATTCGATATTGCATGAACACCTGGCCGTAAAAAAAGTTTGTTCTCGTTGGATCCCGCACAATTTGACAATCGCTCAAAAAATGGCTCGTGTGGATTGGTGTCAGGAAATGCTGAAAAAATACAATCGCGGTGCTTCAAAAGACGTTTTTAAGATTGTCACAGGTGACGAATCATGGATATATGCGTATGAGCCCGAAACAAAGCAGCAATCAACCGTGTGGATCTTCCAAAACGAGGCCAATCCAACAAAAGTTGCTCGCGCACGAAGCACTGCAAAGCAAATGATTCTTCGGCCGAATGGGTCATGTGGCCACTGTTCCGCTTAAGCAACGTAGGACAATCAATTCTGAGTGGTACATGACCATTTGTTTGCCTGAAGTCTTCGGAGAAATACGCAAAACGAACAAGAGAAGACGAATCATCCTCCATCATGACAATGCGAGCTCTCACACATCTCATCAAACACGTGATTATTTGAGCACTCCAAACATCGAATTGATGGGTCATCCGCCGTATAGCCCCGATTTGGCCCCCAACGACTTCTTTCTATTCTCACACATCAAGAAAAAAATGCGTGGTCAACGATTTTCGTCGCCAGAAGATGCTGTTGAAGCGTTCAAAACCCATGTTTTGGAGGTGTCTCAATCGGAGTAGAAAAAGTGCTTCGAAAATTGGTTTGAGCGCATGCAAAAGTGTATAGATCTTCATGGAGAATACTTTGAAAAACAATAAAACCATTTTAGATGATAAATATTCACATTTTCATTATTAGGCCAGAAATATATATAGCAGCCCTCGTACACGTGTGCCATCGCTTTTTCCATTCTTCAAAACATTTTTTATAACCATTTTCTGGGATGGCCTTCAATTCACGCGAATTCTGTTTGATGCCTTCAATGGACTCGAAACGTGTTCCACGGAGGGGCAATTTTAGTTTGGGCAACAGAAAAATGGCGCATGGAGCTAAATCAGGCGAACATAGTGGTTAATCGATGGTGTTTATCGAGTTTTTTCTATTCTTGTATTCGTTCACAATTATAGCTCGGTGCGATGGCACGTTATTGTCGTAAAAAATACACGAGTTGATTGCCCGTAATTCCAACCGTTTCTTCCGAGTTCGTTCACGTAAACGCCTTAGTACGCTCAAATTAAAAAATAAAAAGTATCCTTATTAACCGTCTGACACTGTAGAAGAACTCATTGTGAACCAGACAACGAATATCGAAGAAAAAAATGAGTATCATCTTGATTTTTGACCGACTTTGACGAGCTTTTTCGACTCATTTGTAGTGCGCCATTCGGGAGCTTGTTGACTAGTGAGAGTGTCAAATTCATACACTCATGTCGCATCACTAGTTATGATCCGTTCCATGAATGTTGGATCAGAATTCGAGCATTCAAGCATGTCCAAAGAGACTTGCTTAGGGAACTGTTTTTGAAGAAAATTGAGCTCTTTTGGAACACGCCATGCAGCGACTCGTTTCATGCCCAAATGCTCAATCAAAATGCTACGAACAGTCTCGTGACAGATGTTGAGGATGGTGAATATCTCTCTTAAGCTGGCATGACAATTTTCGACCACGATTTTTTCCCTATATCGCCGTTAATTTCGGTTAGAAAGGTCGAAGGTCGTCCAGAATGACGCATGCTTTCGACGATTTCACGGCCCTCTTTGATTGCGTTGTGGCACTCATATGCACGGGTTTTGGATAAAACTGAATCACCATAAGGTTTTTCTAACATTTTCAATGCGTCATCACTATAAATTTCGTTTGCAGCATAAAATTTAAGGCAAACTGGTTTGTTCAATAATTTCGTTCATGTTAAAAAGCGGCACGCACTAACGAGGTTGACTCACTTAACCAACTGCTGTAAATAAACTGGTCGACAGATCGCGCTCAAACTTGACATAATAATGAACGACAGTCCTACACACCTAAGAAGCGCGGGCGTTTTAAACAACAAATTCCCGGTACTTTTTTGACAGACGTTATAATAATAATTTCTTTTTTTAATAAAGATCTTACTATCTTTAAGTTTATTTTTTTTTTTCTTCTGCTTAAGAGGAGATACTAGTGTAAGGACTTCAAATGTAGCGAAAAGTAAAAAAAGTAAATCTAAGAGCTTTCATTGAGGTTTTCAAAATTTTCATTTTTAAAACAATTTTTTCGGGTACTTTTTTAATAAATAAATTATTTTACATAAGTGGTTCTTACTAAAATGTCTTTTTATCAGGGAAACAAGAGCACTCTAGGAGAGAGTAAGTAGCTACTGAAATGCGCATTTGGATTGATTAAAAAAGTTTTGTACAATTTTCGTTTTTGTTTCGACCGATTGATTATTTCATATGAATTTGAATACAATAACAAATAACGGCTATATTTACTATAAAATATTGTTTCGGGTGTCTGGACTATATATAACCATGTCTATAAAAACTTTAGACGAAAAAAAAACAATCATGCATTTTAGGCTTGAAATAGGTTGTAAATAATATTCAAACGAGGCTAAAAAAATTCGCAAAAAATGCTGAAAATGGAAAAAGCACCTTTTCAACACAAGAAAGCCAGCTTTAGTTTTCGCGTTGACTAACGGGTTATAATTCAAAGTAGAATACCTAAATAATTTTCATATGAAAACAATGCATACAAAAAGGTTGTTTTTTTATCTAAACTAAATCTAAGAATACAATAAAGTATTGACCTAGATATGTGATTTTGTTGTAACAAACTTGGTCTAAACTAAAAACTGAACTATTAAAATGAACCCACTTCTTGCCTTTTCTAGCAAATGACGAATCGGCTACCAAATCTGTTATTCTATCTGTGCATAAATCAAATTAAATAAAATCTAATATTTTTTTCAGTACTTCCATCATCATCAGCTCATCAACAACAAACGCCACCACACCATCAACAGCCGCAAATTGAACAAATCAAAAAGGAAGAAAGCTTACAAAATCAGTCGCCCAGATCTAAGCAGCGACTCATAAAAGTTGACTTTTCATTACTTCAACAGGTAAGCAATCATAAAAGTTATTACTAATTAGAAAATTACCAAACTACTTCTTGCGTTGACCTGTAACGCAATTAATACGTCTTAAGTGAAATTCTTTTTATGTGTCGGAAAGGGTTTTAAATGATAGTAACAAAACAAGTCAGCACAACGACCTGCATAGTAACATTTTTAGGTTACTGACCGCAGAGACACATTTCAGGCGAATATGTTATGTTACAGTAACTGTTGGGCCGCGATCCTTTTTGGTGAGAGAAGATCCATTCGTTTTGAAATTGCAATCAAGTAGATACGAAAACAAATTATATCCAAATCCTGAGCATAATATGTCCTTGTTGTATTTACAGTACCCGAAAGCATGAATTGGACTACTATAGATAGTTAGATACTTACTTATACCTAGTTGGTTCAGACTTAAATTGGATTCCATTTCAGTTGCAAATCAGTTCATTTCGCACGGGTGTAAAATTTACAAAAAATTCAATTGTCATCGCCATCATCTCCCTCGTAGCCTTGTCTTGGATTTCCCTTTCCAGCACATGTTAACGCCAGAAGACATGTACAATATCTAGTTTGTGGCAATCGGTTAATTAATGTACCTGTAAAAGTACTTGAACATAGCGAAAGATTGACTTTGACGAAATTAAGACCTTCTGGAAGCAAACAACTATTTCATTCAAGAAACCAATTGTTTACTTCTTTCGTGTTGAACAATAATTTTCATCCACGCAAACAGGTGGAGGTTGTAGTTGAACCTGGGAATCACGAAACTCCAATCTGAAGAGGTCATTCGTTTGTCTTAGGAGTCTTAAGATGTTCAGTATGCAATAATCCGGTTTGAGCTACTGCAGACTTTAGTGAAAGGGAATCTAGTTTTTTATTGTATCTATACGAGTGAATAGCGTGCTACTGCCTTTGAATACTAGAATGAAGCGTCTGGTATTTGTTGTAAAATAAATATATTTCAAGCAAACTATGCAACAATCTATTCATCGTTTGCATAACATCTACTGAATGATGCTCACGTATATCGCGTTTCATTAATGAACGTGGTGAATATCGTATTTCTTTCTATTCATGAGGACAAATTTAATTTATTCAAAAGATCTTAAGGTACATAATAATGGCAATAAAGAAATGAATTTTAATGATGTCTTTATACACTCGAAGAATGAATCCACCGTAAATTTCAATTCAATTTTGGTGTTGCAAAGATGTGTGTGATCTAAAAAAGATTTTGTTATTTATGCGGCATATTTATGTCATATAAATAAGTGAGCCATTTTAATCTTCACCGATTTTCGCTCCAGAAAACTTTCTTTTTATTATCCTGTTTGAGTTCTACTCCAAGTCTTGGGCGCGCGTTGACCTTTATCAAGTCTTTTTCAAGTTTTTCAAAAACACCCCAAACCTTCTGAAATGCATCCATTAGTTTATCCCTCTGGATTAAATCACATTCGAAAATTAACCATTCCGGGTAAACAATCCCACAATTTTCCACAAAGTATTTGATCCTATGTTAGTTGACAATGCCGTGAATTGCATGTACTACGAGGGAGGGCTGATAAGTCCGCGGCCCAAGGTGCTTAATGAAAGAAAATATATGGTTTCTATTTTTTATTTATCAATATAATCTCCCTCAAGTGAAATACATTTCTCACATCTCGCATGCAATGCCTTTCACCCACAAATCCCACAAAATATTCTGTATATTTTTCTTCAAAATGACGATGAACCGCAGCTTTCAATTCGTTGTCATCTTCGAACCTCCAGCCCTGTAAGTGGAAAGTTTTCAAATTGGAAAACGGAAAAATCGCTAGGTACTAGGTCTGGGCTATATGGAGGTCGGTCAAACCCCTCGTCTTTCAGAGCTTTTCTCGCAACATTCCCGGCGAGAACGGGGGCGTTGTCTTGCAGAAAGAGCCTTCCGCGCGTTGGTTTCGAACATTGTTTCTGTAGAATAGCCTCGCGAACCTTAGTCAATAAATTGGCGTAATATTGGCCATTCATCGTAGTAAGTAGTAGATAAGCGAAATTCCCTCGGTGTCCCAGGAAACCGTCGCTATTAGCTTGAACTACGACTTTTCCACCTTGAATTTCTTCGGCGACCTTTCTCCTTTTTTCATCCATTGCATAAGCTCTTTTTTGGACTCCGGATCATATTGGCGAACCCATGTTTCATCTATGGTGTCTATCCGTTGCCAAACTTCCTTGTTATCGTCACTAGCTCCAAAAATCGTTGCAAGTTGCGAGTCAACGTTGCTTGTGAATTGGTGTGAGCATTTTCGGTACCCAACGCGCGCTAATTTTTCTCAAAATCAAATGTTCAAATAAAATTCCTCCAACTAGTTTATTGCTAATCTGCAGTTCTTCAGCACCCTGCCATAATTTAATTCTTCAGTCGGCCAGAATGATTTTTCGACTTTTCGGACGTTTTCTTCGGTCTGGTCTGTTCTTCCGTAACAGGGCGGCTGAGGCAAGGGTCGGCTTCACAGCTCTCTCGTCAATGTTGAAATAAGCGGGACCATTTTTTGATCGTATATGAAGGTACAGAATCCTGAAGAACCGACGACATCTCTTGAAAATTTCTTTTAGTGTATTTCAGTTCTTTACGAGGAATTTTACCAAGGCGCGGTGTTTGAAATTCCGAGAATTTCCAGATTCGGCTGACATGGTGATGTTTGTTGTTCGATACATAATTAAACGATGAGTGCAAACTTTATTAGTGATTGCATTTGTAATACTTCTGAGGTTCGCAACTAGTGACATGAGTAACAAGCTAATTACACATCGTTAAGTACCCTAGGCCGCGAGCTTTTCAGCCGCCCCTCGTATATGCTCTAAAGCTGTGGCACAAAAAAGGAATGTCCTATGTAACGCGGGGGCTGGTCGTATGATTCCCTGCAAATTTAGTATTATCACATGCCACAGATTCTTTAAAAAACACACATTTTGTTTTTTGGAAATGGTACACAAACGCTTATACTAAATGAACATAACTTTCAGGTAAGGGTAGTCAACACCACTTCTCAAGTATAATTTGCGCCCTTAGAGAGCGCAGGTAGGATAGCGCTACCCAACATATAATCAATGCAACTATTGCATTGCCAGACTAACTTAGGCTTCAGCACAAGAATCGATTATGATTTTTGAATGCGATTTTCTCCCATTAAGATTAGGACTGAGTGAGAGGCGAAAATAAATGATTTTTTTTGGAAAAAGCTTAACATATAGTCAGATATCAAAATATGCCAATAATAAACTGGTGGACAAAAAAATGAGGCCCTCGCTAAACCAGTTGTTTTTGCTGTGTTTAAAAAATAACTTATTGAAATTATTGTTCTAATTGTTAATAAAGTTTTAATTAAAAAAACATTACGAAATCAACCAACCTTATTTGCTCACCAACACACAAGAAAATCGAAAAACTTAAGAAAATAACAAAAACTTTACCATGGTTTAAAAAAGAAAGACGTTTTTCTCGCTGATGTTTATCCTGCTTGAGTAAGAGTTTTTGCCTCCTCTGGCTTTGATAACACATACCATTCTTCATGGATTCTATCAATTTTTTTGATGGTTGACTGCGATACGTTTTCCTATTCCTATTATTTAATTTTTTGTTGACTTTTTGTGGAAGGGTTTTCTTCAAGAACGACGACCAATCGCTTTTTGTTCTATGACTTGACCTATCTTGATTAACAAGATCCTGACAATTATTCCTGTCGATTAACAATACTTTTTGTTTAATAATGTAGATTATAATTTGGAGCACACCTGTCACTTTTTCTTTCTTTTTCTGGTCTAACATTTTTAGGTTAAGTTTTGCATGTCTGTCAATGTGATACAACTAATTTTTGTTTTAAGTGATTGGTACTTCATACATATTTGAATTTGCTAAATAAATTTGATTAATATTCAACATTTTTATTATAATTATTGTCTGCACTTCGTGCTTACCAATCCAGAACCTCTATCTCCACTTCTCGCAAGTAATCTCTAGTGCAGATCGCAGTATGCGGGTGTGCATTAATATGCATTAATTAAAAACCATGGCCGATGAATCCTCAGTATGGCATTACACGCTCTTCAAGAATGTCACGGATGTACGATTAAGCGGTTACAGTCCCGTTATCTTTGATAACCACCTCTAACCAGCTACGAGCGGTTAAACTGATGTCTCCCCAAAACATAACTGAGCCACCTGCAATACTCATCCTTTCTGATATATGACACATTGTGCATACTCTCTTACGACCATCAGCATCATAAAAACACATGCGAGACACATCGGAAAAGAGTACCTGCCCCCATTTTGACAAAGTCAAATCACGGCGTTCGCGTGTAAAATTTAATCTTGCTACCATATGAGCTTTGATGAGTTAAGGTCCTGTTGCGGGTCTGTATGGTTTTAAATCACGTTGCTTTAGACGTCATCTTACTGTCCTATCACTAACAACACCACCTCAAACATCTCTGAACAAGAGCTGCAATTCTATGAGCAGGTGCTGGAACGATGACGATTTCTAAGACTTGCTGACACCATAAATTGATCATTCCGTTCAGATGTCTTCTTCCTCGGACTCGACCCAGGCCTTCTGATGTAGGCACCAGTCTCCAAGTACCTTTTTAGACGTATTGAACCTGAACCGTTGAACGACCTAGTTCACATGTACGAGCAAAAATTCGCAGGCCCATTACATTTTGTAATAATGTAACAATTCGAGCAAATTCCGTTTCGCGATGATCCATATTTATCAGTTAATAAGATTTTAAAAGCACAGAACTTTAATACCCGATATGAATTTAACAATAGTTTCAAAAAACGGTATAGCCACAGGGCTTTAAACATGAAACAATAAAACTGTGAGTGCCTCTCAAAACAAATTATCTGACATTTAATACAATTTCAACACATCAACACATTTTTAACACATTGAAGGCGGTATGCAGCGAAAAGTGTATAGCCTGAATTCACGCATGTTTTTTACATTTATTAAGAGTGGAAAATTTACATTACTATAATGTTATAATGCTGCTTGTAGTATTGTTTTATGGTATGATATGTTTGAAAAATACATCACTTTCTGCATCTAAATTCGCGTCTGCAAAAAAATTCTGCTCTAAATTCAAGAGAATTATGACTATTATCATAATGACAATTATCTTTGACTGTCGGCTCATTTGGTTCTAACGGTTAATTTGTTTCAAGTTACAATGCACACCCATTTATCACACAATTGTTGACAGCAAGAATTCTTTATTGTTTCTTTCTTTATTTTTTCTATATCTCTTCATGTTCTCTTTACTCGCAATTCTTATTTATAATACAATATTTCATGAAATTCCAAATGACGTAAACTCCCGTTATTCGTCGCCAACAGCTGAAAAATAAAAGACGGGAATTCACGTCTCCAATAAGAATCTACTAAGAATTTTAGTAAACGTCCAAAAAAGTTGAACATAATTGGATTTGTGAAAAGTGCGTAATGAATGCATAAATCATAAAAATGAGGCGAGGGGGCTAATTTTTTTCCACCAGTTTAGTTCCCAGCGTAAAAAATAGCGCAAATAGTCATACACATAACACTGAAGAAGAACCATATCGTCCGCGTAACAGTTGTCTGTTTAAAGAAAATTCAATCCAGAAAATTGACACAAAAAGTAATAACCAAAGAAATTCAGGAAATGCAAAACCGTTTGCGACTTTGTGAAACTATGATTTCTTTGAAAAAACGAAAAGCCGAAAACCTAGGACGCCTGGTCAAAAAGGGCTAATAAAAGGCACATAAAACAAAAATGATCGTGACCATGTTCGACACTATATCATTTTCATCATAGTTTCCGGAAAAGTGAAAACATTTAATCAATTTATTTTTTCCAATCACCATATCATCTAAACATAATTTTTGCCTGTTCTTTTGAAAATGTATCTATGCGGCCACTATTTCACTCTCACCCTTGAATTTGTCAGCCCGAAGCATTTCCTTGACTTAAGCAAAGACAAAACTGTTACTGGGCAATACAGGACGTTCAAGCTGTTCGACCCTTCGACTCAAGATTATCTTGAGGCAATTTTTTTGTTGACAACATACCCCACGTGTTCCTTTTAAAACTTCGCTCCAATTTGGATGACACGTGTGCTTTGTGTGCATGTACAAAAAAGTTTCAAAGGATTTTTTCAAGTTTGACGCTTAATTGTGTTAAAATTTGTTAAAAATTCATATTTTCCGTTGTCCACTGCTAGTCGCTACTTTTTCTTATTTTTCTGGTAACGTACGGATTCCTCGTCGAAAGAACGACTCATCTCTTGAGGCTGTTCACGAATCGATCCAATTTTGGAGTTCTTCGAAGGAGTGGAAGTGCTATTCCTCAAGGACATGCATAATCGACGAAAACAAATAGTCTTCGGAAAGGGCAATATCCGGGCTATACGCCAGGTGGGGTAGGACTACTTATTTAAGCGTTTCAATGTTGCGAGTTTGTTTTGACTGGCCTTGCAACATGTGGTCGACCAATGTCATGCTGAAGAAGAACTTTATCGTGTCTTTTCTCGTATTTCGACTGATTTTGTTTCAATGCTCGGCCCGAACGCAACAATTGCAGTCGATAGAGTTGCCCTGTGATAGTTTTACCTTAACACCAAACCACAACTACAAAGCTTAGTTGCCACCGTGAATATTCGGCTTTCACGTTGATTTTGGCGTATGGCCGGGTGGTCCGTATGATTTTTTGCGCTTGGGTTATCGTAATGAACCCATTTTTCATCACCAGTTACAATACGATACAAAAATCCCTTTCTTTGTTGCCATTAGAGCAGCTGTGCAAGTGAAAAAACGTCTCTCGGCTTCACCTCGTACGCACCCAATATCCTACCTTCTTGATCATTCCTATGACTTTAAGCAGACAGATAAAGCTGATTTAGTCACTTCTAATGCTTCTGCGAGGTTTTGATGCGTTTGGCACGAGTCTTCATGCAACAGAGCCTCCAATTCGGCATCCTTATACTTTTCTGGTCGTCTTTCGCGTTCTTTGTCATCGGTTTTTAAATCACCACTTCTAAAACGTCAGAACCAGTACTCACAAATAGAATTTGAGAGCAATATCTCCATAGGCTTCCTTTAGAATACGACGGCTGTCAGTTGCAGTTTTCTTCAAATAAAAACAAAGAAGTAATCCTTCCCGCAAATTGGGTTTTGTGTTGACTTACTCGGAGCACAAAAAAACTATGTTGTTGTCACTTCAGAGAAAAAACACATACTGAAAAAGAAAACCTAATGATGAGGCTTCAAAATAAAGCTGCTTGCAATATTGTTTGATTCGATTTAATGTCAACGACGCCATCTCTTGAAATCCTTTAAAACTTTTTTATACAGGTAAAAATATACTTTTTACTAATATATATAAATTAATTGAATTATATTTTGGCTTATGATGTGTGTTGAAACATTCTAAACACCCTAGAACACTTGGAAACAGAGCTTTCACATGGACAAATCCTCATGCACTATAAAGCCAACACGTTCTTTTGACATCTTTACGCTGCCAGTTAACTCATGCAATTTCACTTTTCGATCGCTCAAAATAATCCGCTTGGTTTTTTTTCCGACACATTCAAATCATCAGTCCCATAAAGTGTCAAATCGTCAGTCCTATGTCATTTCCGCAGAAGTTGTAGGTTTCCACCTGTTCAGTCAGACCTGCTCTGTCATTTCTTGTTGATGCAACAAGAATCTGCCTTATAATTTCCCCTTACACCTTTTAGTCCACAGACCATGTCAATTGTTCATTAGTTCTGCACAAGTGTCACCAGTTGTGCAGAATTAATGCAAACTTAACGAAAAACTTCGCGGCTAGAGTCAAGCATCTGCAGTGTGGGCTTATTGTTCGAAAGATTGTTGTCGCTTTGGGATGAAATGGCGACTCAAGGTGCCTTCAAACTTCGCTTTAAGGCAGTCATTCCGTGTGATATGTTGAAAAACCAAAATTTATTTAAGGTATAAATTTATTGCCAAGCCTGTCTAGAAAGTGTTTCTAAAACGATTTTCGAATATTCGAAGTCGTTAGGAAGTTACAACCGAATAATGGTGATTACGTTGTTCATACTTTAAACCATATTTGAATTTTAAACGCGTTTTATTGAAAACGATGTTTTTGTAATCGGACTCCAAGATATCTGAAAAACGGTTTGATTAATTGCTTTGAAATTTCATTGGCGAAATGAGGAGACATAACGTCATCGATTAAACACAATAATATATCAACAATCGATTGAATAACATACAAATTCCAACTGAATTTTTTTTATGATTCAAACACCAAAAATTCGTCAAAAAATCGTCAAATTTAAATATTTATATTCAAAAACAATTTCAAGATTTTCAAATCATTCTCATTAATTAGAAAGCCACCATTTTTTAAATTGATAGGCCGATCTGCTCGAATCGTAGAGATCGTTTTCAAACTTTTTATGGACATGGATCCTTTTGCACTCCTATCACTCATATCGTGATCAAAATTTTAGTTGGAAAAAATTTTGAATTATTGTTGGAATATCAATAAATATAATTTTCGTCGAAGACAAAATCCCATAAAAGCGAAAAATACGGGCTATCACGAAGGGTGACTGCCTTAAGGTATTAGGCGCAAAGATCCCATTTAGGGGCTCCGTAGATTACTACAATAGGTTGGATGCTAATTTTACGGATGTAGATTTTATTTCAAAGATTCATGGACTTCCATACTTCCAAAGAAGTTGTGGGTGTAATGACATACAATGATTGTGAGCACAATATAGTTTTTAAATATCGTTTTTGATCGAGTCTTAGAGCTAAATAGCTCTGATCATCGCACCAAGGCATCATTTAGCCTTAAAAAGTTGAATTTGTTAAGCAGCATGGTTAGCTTCCGTTTTCTGCAAAAGAATATTGTCTCGGTTTTTTTCACGTTGATTTTAATTTAATTAAGAAAAAGTTGATTGAAAAAACATTTTCTTCTTGTTGGAGATGATCAGGTAAGGGTTGTTGTCAAACATTTAGAAGCAAGTACCGTCCGCTGCTACTTGGCATTTTTGGTATGTAGGTAAGTCCTACGTTTATATATTGAAAAGTGTGGGACTGAAACGCGAACATTATGGCATGCCAACAGGAACAATTTTCGTAGTGGATTTCGAACCTCCAACTTTAACCTGATATGTTCTATCTCCCAGGAATAATACAATCAATTTGGGCATGTGTGGTGTAACAATGGATTCTTTGAGCTTACGAAGTGGGCTAAAGACTTTTTCAATATTGATCGTCAGCTTCACCAACTGTCCTGTATCCATTGCTGGAGCTAAAGTGAAAATTAGGGTGCCTGTTATTGTTATCTACGTAATCAGTCAATTTTTTCAACATAAGAATTTCCAGATGTTTTCTAAGCTTGAATATAATCTTATTGGCTTGTAGCTGGATGTAGCTTGCAGCTGGATCTTTTTGGGTTTATTTGTAATATATATTATTTATTTTGTTTGGTGTTACTTGTTTATTTTAATCTGAAAGTTGCACGTGATAATTCTCTGAAGATGAATATAAAAGTGCCAAATGGTTGAGAATTATGTGCATTGCAGCAGTGGACATTGTCCTTATGACCCCTTAGTTTCTAAAACTGGATATTCGCCGAAACTTCTCTAGTTCTTTTTCAATAGTTCTTTTTTCTGGTGTCAATCGTCATATCAATGCTTTTTTAGAGGTTATTGGTTTTACTTCCATGGTATGTAATCAGTAGACGATTTTCGGCTATTAGACTCAAGCTTTTACCATTTTTCTTTTTTTTAATTGTGAAGCGCGCTGCTGAAACTTCTTAAATAAAGCACCGAAACTACTATTCCAAATTATGGATCGGAGCAAAGTCTCTTTTTTTTGTATTTACAAAGTCTATGATAAAATTCAATACCGAAATGCAATCCGAAACCTCAAACTTCAAAATCTTGACCTCGAATTCTTCAAATAAATGTTAAAGGCAAATAATTGAAGTAGAAGATAAGAATGACTATCGATTATTACGTTTTTGCTTCATGCCATGAATGCAGAAAAAAAATAAATAAATTGGATTAAAATTTTGATGCCCTAATTTGACTATTGATTACTTTTCTGATTAAAACTTGTACTGAATTTCAATGCCACGGGTCTCATGTGCGCCAGTGTTGAATCAGCGAAAGGTCATGAAGCGGAAGGAATAAATTCAGTCAAAGTATTCGCGATGAATGGAGTACTGCGAAGTTGGAGCAATTGAATGGCGTTTAATGTCATGAACCGAGCACATAATTAATGATCTATCATAGTCAATCATTCGAGTTTGAGATTATGTAACTTAACGCTGAGCACGCCGTTCAAGGAACCTCAATGGTGGTAATTGTCCGTTTGGAGTGCATGTTTAGATAAAAGATACAATCTGAAAAGCCGCAAACTGTTTTGAATACGTAAAATTTCTTCATTCTTAGTCAACGCACAGTAAAGTGACATGCTCGTATGGTAACATGCATAAGAGCTTCAAAGGTGATTATTTGCATGCACTAACAATACCCTGTGAAAAACCAGCATAATACAAATCACTTCTAAAATAATTGCATCCCGTCAATTTGAAAAGTAAGTCATGTAATTGAGCGTAACTGCGTTGTTGTATGTCACAGCATTTATCTTCAAGATATCTTCACCTTCAGCCAGTTCATTAGTTTAACCATTTTTTTGTCGAACATTGGAGGGTGGTTTTTGTGGAACTTTCAGCCGTAGCGCATTGATTATCCATGCATACGTGTAAGCTTCAACATTTAACGACTTGACTCAAAGAAATACTTTTACAAATTTCAAATGCAATCTCTTGGCGCTTCTGATTTACTGAGTGAGTCCTTGAACTCAATCAGATCCATGCGTGATATTTATGATTAAGTTAACATTATTCCTACCACGATTTTGTGTATACATATTTCTATCGAGAGGCGATTTTTACCACCATTGTGTTTGAATTTAGAAAAAAACTATAGACTTCGAATTATCAGATCAGTGTAGATAATAATCAACTTTACTTTGTCACAACTGGAGGAATAATTAAAAAATAACAATAAAATAAAATATTTTGTTATATCCCAAAGCACATCACATGATTTTCGCATTCTTTCTGCTAGAAATATTGTTAAAGTCAATTCCACAAGTCGAAATTCCATGATATCCTTTTTCATTTACTTTTTAACAATTCTTGAACGAAAATTCATTTGTGTTGTACAATGAAAACAATGATTTGGTTCCTTTATTTTCGTTTGACGAAGGTACTTTATCGTCTCCTAGTTAATATGGAGCAGTATTCAGCCAACATCACAGGATTTCATTGTCCTAGTTATCACTTTTTAATAAAATCTTTGGATGAGATCGCTTTGCGTCCTCATAACTCATAGCTCGCGTATTTTCTAGGAGAAAATCTAAATAAAAAATCTGGCGGACACTTGTTGTATTTGATTTTATGAAAATTTTTAACAAGGTCAATGTATGGTGGTGATTTTTATTTCCCTTTTTCATTGACTGTATCAAACGATGTCCATGGTCCCTTTTCTACATTATTTAAGCTTGAAACGCATGCTGAATCTTTTATTTTCTTTTTGATATCAGGTCTTACAAAAACATCGTCCTTAATTTAGGATTTACTTAGAAAATGGAACAATTTACTCAAAAACGTAAGGTCTGGACTATCTTTGCTCATAGTTTTAACAAAATTTTCGATCGTCCTAAGTAGAATGGGTGGAGGCGTAGGTGGAATTACTGGGTTATAAAGCATATAGTATGCATAAAGGAAACGTGAGTCTAACTTACTTTAGGAAAGGGTATTCATCACCTGTTATATTTCCTCCTGGCTTATTACGTTTATGATGCCTTCCGAATACGATTAGGAGGAGGAGGAATTGCTTGCCGGACATTGGTCCTTCGTTTTCCACACTTTTACACTGGACAAAAGAGTTCGAGCAGCACAAAGCATCTACTGAAGATGAAGACCACACAGGAAGACAGTCAACGTCCCTCACGGAAAACAACATGGTAAAAGTCAAAGATTTAACCCATTACTGCATAAAGTTTGTTATAGTACTTAATTCGATTACTATGGTAAATAATGGACAGTTGTGGTCAAATTAAGGATTTAGGTGATAAAAAACAAAGCATTTATTTATATTTATGATTTTATCACCCGTCCGATATATCAGACGCCCTGCACAGCGGAACCATACACTAGCTGTTGACGGGATAAATAGTTACAATCAAACCAGTTGAATTTATCTTCAAAATGTGAATAAAGAGTCTTTGTCTTTATTGCATTCATTTTTACTCGCGGGTAACTAACTGTTCACCAACGACACATCTAAAAAGTAGGCAAATATTGGCCACCATTTTCTAATACGCGTTCTTGTACGAAGATTCGCAACAGCTTGATCACACTTATCTACCCCGCCCATGTGCTTGTTGTAGCTGGCAATCAATGAAGGCAGGGGGATTGCTACTTTAGCCTTTTTTCATTAGACAATCGTGTTGCAGATGTCAAGTACCAGTTTTCAAAGTGGGTTGCTATCGTGACATTATGTTCGTTCCAGCGACACAAAAATACGTCGTCAGACATCCTGTAATCCCTGTAGCCCCGTTCTTCCTTCATGAACTGGTTGACATCTTTGAGCGGGCAGTTCTCAACACGGTTAGCCCTTATTGTGCCAGTCGCATAGTAGCCTAACTCTCGCAGATGTCTCATCCATGACAACGATGTGAAAAAATTGTCAAAGTATATTTTTATGCCACTTTGGGCTGGCAACTTTCCGAGCTCTATCAGGGTGAGAACTACATCTCCTCTTAATCTGAAGTTTTTCTTGTCAGAGCTTTCCCGGTAATCAGTACGGGCAATTTTTTAAGCCAAATCTTATGGGCTTCCCCCTGATAAATTGTTTGGCGTAATGCTTTCTATAGTACGGAATCATGCTTTCGTCAAAGCTTTAATGCTCATCTAGACCGTAATGTTTTTAGAATGATTCGTCCAAACTGTCTAGCAGCATACGCAACTTATACAGCCTGCCAGAATCAGCTGATAAATGCGTATTATCATTCAAATGAGAGTTTTGAAGAATCGGTTCAAATCTGTTACATCTTATACTTTCTGCAAGAATTTTCGGAGAGAAATACAGCCTTTTATTCTGGAACTTCACCTAGCCCGACAATAACATAGCACTCAAAATTACATAAATCTTTTCTGTAAATCGTTTTCTGTAACCATCAATGACTTATGTTTCTGTCCCGCATAGAGGTTTGTTTGGTCTACAATTTGTTCTACTAAATCGTTGTGGGAAAACAGCCTGAAATATTCTAGGGGGTCTTTAGAATTCTGACTTTCTTCAGACGTTGGTTGTGTGTTGTACTCTGTGCATGAAAACTTAGGTAATGGTTTTATCCACAAAGTCGTCCTTTTCTTCTTGGTCTGAAAAGAAAAAAATGGGTTCATCATCTTCATCATGGCTTTATTTCTCACATTTGACAATTGGAGCCCTGAAGATGTTGACGGCAAATTATTATCTCTATTTGCTTGATAACATTGTAGTTCACATCTACTTTGTAGCAATTTGCATTCCAAGTGGTTTAGGTTTGCATTATGCTCCTCATCAGATTTGTCACTGTCCTCATCTGTAGCCTGATCACCTCGTTCAATAGGTGGTTCAACATAAATAAAGTTTTCCGCAGTCTCATTATCATCCTTGCATTCTAAAGCTGATAAAATTTCATGAACCTTCAAGCTGTAACAAGCAAGTAAAAACCACACCTTAGAACGCAATATGCGTGACGTCCAATTTATCGGTAGTAAAATCACACACATAAAAACCGAACTAACAATTTTGGCATGAAAAAAGCTTACGTATGCCTAGGTATACCCTATATCAACAAACACAATAGATTTGTTAAATGTTTATTGTAAAAATTTAAAAGAAAATGCAAAATATCACTTACCATTTACTCAAAACAGTTCGATCGCGGCCCACAATTTTGGAAAATGACAACTGACAAGCGAGTCATGTCATTCGGCTGTTTGAAACGGGGTTGCCAGTGCAGAAAAATATTAAACTTTACATTACAAACAAAAAACTACCAAATTAATTATTTTGTCACTGAAATATAAAGTCGTCTACAAATTTTGTTTAGAAGTCACTGCGGAATATTTAAAAAAGGCGTCATTTTATTCTGTTGTTATCATGCAGACCAAATAAGAAAACTAACCGATGATTCCACGGGTCAATGTACATATTCAAAGCAAGAAAATTGACAATAATGGCGAAATGATGTTTTCACGATGGTGTTGGCTGCTTTAATTACAAACACTTCCGACTCAAAAACTGTGGTATGACTCTATTGAGTTTCAGATAATCTTGGAAAACATTACCGCTTCCTTCATCCGATTTAGAGCTGTCTCTGTGGATGACAATATCACTTCCAGATAGGAAGTTCCACCCCGTTTCCAACTATTCACAAATCGGTATGTTAATCTTGTGGGAACATTTTGTCCACTACAGGTTAAATTTTATCTAGCATCTTTTTCTTGGAAAATCTACTACATTTCATTTAGATAATATGGGTGTCCTGTTCAGGTATGCTTAGATAGCCTCTTTAGGGATTTTAATCACAAGCTCACATGTGTTTCCTTTCTGAAGATGAATTCGTCGAGTGCCTTAAAGTTGAACGTTATATTCATGTCAACGGTTGGCGTAGTCTTAATAGCACATGTGATGCACAGACAGGACATTTTCGCATTCTGCCTGGTTGCTTTTCTTCTGTTGTGCCGATCACCACATCAATGCTCCGTAACCGGTTGTTGCTCGCACTACTGTTGTGTTTCCAGTTGGCGATGTTGGGCTTCAGGTTCAAGTTTTTACTCTAGATTTTTTTAATCAGAGCCGCGCTATAACTCTCAATGTGCCTTCTTCTTTGACCAGACTCCCTACTACCGAAAGTTTCGTGTAGGTATTCCACATTCCACACATGGTAGTGCCAATCGATGTGTCCCGGCCTGTGAGTTGGCACCTGACGAGAAGCGGCAGGGACGCGTGTTCGAAACCCGCTTGAGCTCTTTCCACCTTTCTCAACATTAATTCACTTTCGAGATATTCGACAAATTTGATCAGAACTTCCGCACCCATTAGTCTTCGCTGACTTAGCTTAGCAAGGGTATAAATCACTTACAATGTTGTAAGTGAAAATTGAAAAATTGATCTACCAAAAACTTCTGAAATTCCACATTGTTTACCAATTTTTTTTTATTTCCTATATTTTCACTTGCGATTTTCGCGAGTGAAACGTATGTGTATTGTTTTGAAGCACTCCCTGTCTGATTAACTATTAGATTAATTGTCAGTTCCCAAGCTCATAGTGGTACCATATAACACCCAGTATCCCATGCTCTCCCAGTTGTTCAAAGTTAAAAGGTTTTTCTAAACCTCTTTTTTTTGTAAGTAGGTCAATTGTCCATTTTTTTAGATGTAGATGTATGCCATGTCCGAATTGCAGCTCCTATCCTTCCCTTTTCGCATTATCGATGGCTCGATTGATGTCGATGAAGGCTGCTTTCCACATGGATTGCCGCCTCTATTAATTACCTTAGAAGGTATTCTAGTTGGTTGGGACAATGCCCTGTTAACGATACTTTTTATGCACCTAGTGGCAATTCAGGGGTTTCCGAAAAAAGGCGGTAAGCTGATAGGTTAAACGTTTAAAACTATGTAAGTCTCTTTCTAACTTAAAGGAATAGATCCTCTTTGTAGGGAGGCTTTGTATATTTTCGCGAAACTTCGTATTACTGTACTCCTTTTTTATAAGTATGACTGGATTCGCATTATTCGTTCCTGTTGTAAAGAACTCCTCCTACAGTGACCGCCCACGGAAGGTAATGGGAGGGCGTGGCGTTCTATGTGTCGTATTGTTGAAGGTCCGTTCATAATCCCCTTTGAAGCATTATATGCATATGTAATTCGTTTTTCAGACCCCTATTGAGCATATATATTTATTTGAAAAATAGACACTGAAGATTTACACCAGAATCCATAAAGTTGTAATATTTGGTTTCATAAACATAATCGAATTCGCTTTCTTGGTTCCTGGTGATTTGTATAGTTCGGAGAATAGAATACGTCAGTAGCCTTTTTCTTTGTTCGCAATATTATCCTAGGTGGAAAGTTGTCTTTTCGATTTCTCTATCGAAATCCTCTACATTCTGGTGAGCCCGGAAGCGAAATATGTTAATTGAAATGTTAATAGAAATTTGAAGCGTTATATGTTGTTTGTTGTTAACCATCCCTCCCCACTTTGAAGTATTCTGTCCTTGTGTGATACGCTTTTCAAGCCCCTAGCTAGACTAAATTTAGGAACGCAATACCAATCTCGTTTTCGCTCCTTTCACACCGGTTTAGATAGAAGATTGTCAGGCATGGCTTGTAGATCTCCCAATTAGGCGTTTATTAGGCGGGCTATTCTGAATAATGGTTGAGTGTTAATTTTCTTCCGTTTTTGTGTTCCTTCAGCTTACTCTCTTTTGTTTCATGGGATTGTGGTGGTATATATTTCACTTATAATACGAACCAATATTCTTGTGGTGTACTTCACTTCTTGGAAAATATTTCCTTGTTTATTTATACCAAATCAGAAAATTCCACTCATCTTTGATTTGAAATTCGAAAAGTTATAAATGTGTTGTAGAATTAAGCTCATTTTTCAATAAGAATGTAGTTATCAGAAAGAAATCCGGGAAAAGTTATCGAATAAACTTAGATTTTGAATTCATTTATATATTTACATTTTTTGCATTTATTTCAATTTTTTATTTGCATTTAACTATTTTTTGTTTGTTATTAAAAACTTTCTTTATTGAAATTTGATCAATTATGATTTTTTTTTTTTGACTTTTAACAACCAATATCAAAAATTATAAAAATCAAAATTTCTCACTGCGTTTTCTTTCTGTCAAATTTTCCTCTTTGCTTAAAAATTTCATCTCTCAAAACAGTTTAATTTTATTTTCGGGAACAGTTAGTTAATTGAAGATAAACATGAGCAACCAGGAAGATGTTGCAAACTTTCGAAGAGCGGACTTTTTTTTAGGACCAACATTAAATTATACTTTGAGTTAAGGTAATTATCGTGCTAAACGCATACTTTTTCGGTCGGTTTTTTCTGCCTCTTCTCCCTCATAGCCTCATGCAAACGTTCTATTATAGCGTCTAACTCTATCGTAAAACCAACATGCGTTTTTTTGTAGTCCTTTTAGGGCTCCTTATATCCCTGAAATAGTGCCCATTGCTTTTTTGGAGACGTGCGCCCTAAATATTTCACTGAATAGTCTCTCTGCTTGCATTCAGACCTATAATGGTAAACCTAAATTAGATTTCTAATCCCAATGCTTCAGCTGCGTCCTTGTTTTAATTACGTAAGGACAAAAATCGCGACAGCACAACGAACGGTTGCTTCTGAAGAAACTGGGATGATCCTTTGTTGTACAGATGTGATCGTGAAGAGCTGTCCTAGCTGACACTTAAAGCGATTCTGAAACCTCTTCTCCTTAAGGAGGCATCTTCCCATATAATTTTTCGCCACGACAAGACGCTCGGGCTCAGATTATCTTCAGATAAAGAGGTTGTGCCAATTGTACATTAAAGTTTTAGCAAACTAAGAGTCCTTAAACTGAAGAATGAGGAGCTTGGAAGAACTTGAAAAGTTTCTCGCTTTTCAAACTTTCTTCTAGATTATCTTGTTTTTGACTGCATATTAATGAATAATGAATTAATTTTCATGTGTTTACAACTAGTGGACTTCAACTAGTCCTTAATGCATTGCAAACTTCCTTAGCAATAAGAAATTGACATCAAGAAGATTGTGAAAATCCAATACAAGAATTTTTCGCTAATAGGGACCAAGATCATCTATGTGAGAGGCGTTAGGATCCTTATGAGTGGCCATCCCTAAAATGACAACAAATTATAGAATAAACCGGTGCATATTTGACTAGAATCAGACAATCCTAATCATATAGAATAAAGTCTTGAAGGCGAAGTGAAAAACAATTTCCACGTCAATATATACAACCTGGATTACCCTAAAAGCATTGTCAATGTATGCACACTCTACCGAGGACTTACGCACATGCCAAATGCATAATCAAATTAAGGCCGTCACGTTACTATAAGCCCACGTAAATACCCCAACAGAGGATTCTTTTTCATCCGGATATAGTCTAGTTTTTGCTCAGCTTCCTACTCCTACAAAACATACTATTGATTTCATAACCTAGAAGCGCTTTCATCGATGCACCGCTTTCATCTGATGACGTTTCCATCCCATAATGCCCTAGAAAATGTTATGGACTATGGTAGCATCCATGCAACATGCAGTTGCGTGAAATTTCAAAATCCTTTAGCTGTTTTATGTTTTATCAGTCATTGTAGCGTGGTAGTCGCGGATGGATTGTTGTGTATATAACTAGGACATAAAGGGTTTTGTATTAAACTGTTAGAAATAATAACCCATATCAATATATAAAGATACAAGTATGAGTGATTTCTAATTTTACGGTGTATATTTTTGTTGTATTTTCAAAAAAGGAAAATAAGGAGGATATTTTATATGAGAAATAAAACTTACTTCATTTTTAAAATTATTCTCATCGATGACACTCATCGATGACATTGACTACATTTAAAAGCTACGAGTATTAATAGATTTCCTTTCTCAAAATACAGCTCAGTGTAATTTTTCCATATTGTAATATTGTTTTTCCTTTGTTTTTCAGGATGACGAACAATGGAGTCTTTCCGGCTCAACGCAATCTTCCCAAAGCAATCTTAATTCGTCGCTAGAGGTCGCCTATCAGAAAACTTTATACAATAACGAGAATAATCCAAATAATATAAACACAGTGCTTCGACGAACAAGTAAGTAATAATCAGGCTCTCATTTGTCCTGTGTCCACTAAAAAGATACTCCTGATAAATTGAAACTTTGAATTTTTCATCCTCCTGTGTAAAATTAGCACTCATATGTTGAAACAGACATAGTAGTACCCAAAAAAAAAACGAAATACACCCCCTGAGAAGAACACAAACTTAAAATTAAAATGTATATGACTCCATTAAAAATTTCTAAAAACTACACCCCGCACTTACAATAACACTAAATAATTGTTTCCCCCATAACTTTGATTTCGAGTGTTTTGTAGTACTAATTTTTTTATTTAATGGTGTCAAATTTTTTATATATGTGGTTGTAGTAACGCCCATAAAAAAAATAATTATCTAACATAAAATTTGTTTACTAACTAAACTTTATTTATTGTAAAAACTAAAATAAAATGAAAGAATCAAAAAATTTAGTTTCTTATTAAAAAAAAGGTTTAAAAATTTACCTTCGATTTTCGCCAGAAATATTTGCCATTTCTTATGTTTTCAAACACATACACTTATTCTCTAGGGTAATATGTAAAATTCATTGTCAGGATCCTCCATCCAACTGTTAGTTTCTTTGTATTTTCTTTTAATTGCAGAGAATACCGTTAATACAATAACACATGATGAATATCATAGATTTTGTGACAACGCTCTAGAATGTAATTCATACTTAAAATAATTGTAGATTTGTTTTTGTTACATATTTGATGTGCTTCGATGTTAAAATTTGCTATAACATCTTTTAATCGTTAAATTTTCTTAAATGCAATTCGTATAAGGATACGCTTGATCCTAAATCACAATTCGTAATGCTCCACAATTTTGAAAATGTTTTTTGTATGCTACTGTGCGTTTGAATTACCCTTTTTGTGGTTTTCGCAAAGTAATTTTCACAGGCTGCTTCCTTTTTCGCTAACTAGCAGCTTATTTTTAAATTTATATTTAGTGAAAATATTTTTTAAATTTTGTTTTCTTTCAATTTTTCTTTACTTCTTTTTCTTTTTTTTCTCTCTAACTTTAGCGTTGGTGTTGCCGAGACGGTATAGTTTTTAGCATACTCCTACTAACCAAAAACAACGGATACATCCAGCTTAACTTTTTATTTATCCTTGTACTAACAAATTAATTAACAAAAAAATATATTCAAGTGGTGATAGTGTTAGTACAGCAGTGTGTTAAATATTTTGGTGGAAGTTTTTAAAGAAATAACTCAATTGCGACAATAGTTAAAGGCGATTCAGTGTGATATTTAATGAATAAGGTGAAAAGTTTGCTGAAACACTAACGTCAAAGTGCATTTCTTGGTTGTTTTTTTACATAATTTATTTATTTATTTAATTTGCGACATGGCGCTTAGTTGGTCAAAAGTTTTCGATCCTTTTTTCACGGTTTATGGGTTTGTATTTTATTTGAATTTTTACTTGAAGTTACTAGATAAGCTAAACTGTATATTAGATTTCTTGTTACTTTGACATTTTAATTGTTAATCCATTTGCATCTTGTTTACAAAAAAAATTGAAAATACAAACAAAATATTGCTGAAATAGCTGGTTACGGTAGTCTCTTGAAATAGAAACACCCCCAAAATCCCGCATTATATGAAATTTCTCTCTCTCTCTCTCTCTGCCTTTTTTAAAACACTGTCAATCATCTGTCAGGAAAAGTATTCGATAGGCCACGACAACTGATAGCGCTGTTTTTTTGTAGTTTTGTGTAGTGAAGCATCGATGACAGTAATTTGGAACGCCGTTTTTAAATATAAACTTTTTGGCTATGTTGGCATTAAAGGAACCTTGATGTCTAGCGTGTGTTAATTGAAGGTTTTTACACGAATTTCTTTATTTTTTTTTTGACTTTTTTAACTATACTCGATGCATAACCCACTCAATACTCATTCAAAAAAAAGGTATTATGAGAAAAACCTTCTTTTAACATAAAAACAAGTCTTGCTACAGATGGCACCTTCAAAAAATGCACCTGGGTGGTATTGATGATTTCACTTCAGTCAGTTATTTGAAAAAATAATCATTTAACAGATTAACTATCTCGATGAGTGTCGCTATCGTTGGAATCAAAATAAATTAAAAAAGATTTTTTTACAAAATTAAGAGCCTCTGAAATTTTCATATCAAAAATACGACTATTTGCATTACATTTTTAACAAAAGTTGATATGAAATTTTTTGGGTTCTGACGATAGTCACGAGTGAATACTGAATACTTACTGGATAGTCTATTCAAAGTGAGCTTAATCAGATGACAATTTTTGAGTTTTGCGCTACGCCGTACAGAATAAAGTAGTTTTGAGGTAAATGAGTTCAAAGTTTAGCAAACGGATGTTTTCGGAGAACTTTAATTTACATTTATTTTTAATTTTAATTTTTTTTTTTTAATTTTACTATTAGGACCGTGCAGAATCACTTCCGTGATCCCATGTACCTCTTCCGCTTCTGATTTTGCTTTTTGACGAGCAGTTCTGGCCTCTTTTGAATTATTTGGGGACTGTTGATGAGGTTTATATACCCGTTGCGATCTTCGCATGATCTTCGGCACTATATTCTGCTTGTGAGCCGATGGTTTTAATGTTTATTGAAACAACACCAAAAAGAGATAAAAAGCCACGTTTAATTAAGATCCATCATCAGACATCTACAGTTGATCGACGTTGATAGCCTTCTTCGTCCATAAGTAATTCTTCCCACCCTTACTTACACCCTTATGTTATTGTGAAGGCGATGATATTAAAAATTTTATTTTATTTATTTATTCAGAGTCAGGATTTTTATATCATCTATTTATTAAGTCATTCAAAATATGAAAACTTAATTCATACGTAAAGCGTGACAATTGCTCAAGTCATGAAACGACGCTTGCCACTAAAACAGGGTTACAAACTAAACCTAAAAGGGCTACAAACCTTGAAACAACCAATCGTCCCAAAGCGACGTTCGCAATTACAATAGGCTTACAAACTTAAGCTGAAAGGACTTCATCCAAGTCGATACTTTACAAAAATACGAGGGCGGGCTACAAATGCAAACCCAAAAATTTGGAGAAAAAAAAATGCAATTTATTTTTCAATATAATCTCCATTTAGTTCGATACACTTGACCCAGCGATATTCCAATTTCTTTAACCCCTCTTAAAAAAAAGAGTTTTCTCGAGGTATGCAAAGTATGCCTCCGTGGCGGCTATTACCTCCTCATTCGAATGGAATTTCTGCTCGGCGAGTGATTTAATCAAGTTGTCAAACAAAAAGAAGTTGAAGGGGGCAAGTCTGGAGAATACGGTGGATGGGGCAGCAGTTAGTGGCCCAATTCGATCAAATTTAGTCGTTGCGAGTGCGGAATTGGGAGCCGGTGCATTTTCGCGGTGGAAGAGCACTTTTTTCTTTGCCCAATGAACCATTTTTTTCAATTCGGCGTCGAATCGCTCCATCATTCGATATAGTATTGCTCAGTGACCGTTTTTTCCTTCTCTAGGTAATCAATGTATATGATACCTTGCGAATCCCAGAAAACGGTGGCCAACTTTCCGTCCAATGGGCAGTCTTCGCCTTCTTTGGAGCAGGTTCGCCGGATAAAGTCCACTGTTTCGATTGTTCCTTGATCTTTGGTGTGTACCAGTGGATCCATGTTTTGTCGACGGTCACGTAACGATGTAAAAACTCCTTCGGATTGCGCTTAAACAGCGCCAAACATTGCGCGTAAACAGCGCCAAACACTGCTCTGAAGTGGTAACAAGGTTGCTCTTATTATCCGGTGTGAGCAAACACGGCATTCATCTTGCCGACAGTTTTCTCTTACCCAAAATTTTATGTAGGATATGCAGCACGCGGTCTTTTGAGATGCCTACTATCTCGCGCACCTTCAATCGCCGGTCTGCCAAAACGAGATCGTGGGTTTCATCGCGTAATCCTCTGTGGATGCTGTTTTCGGGGCAGCTGGGCGTGGTTTATCAGAAGCCGACTTGCGACCGCTTCTGAAATTCGTTGAACCAATTTTTGATGGTCGCTATCGAAGGAGAAACGTGTCCATACACTGCATCCAAGCGCTCTTTGCTTTCACTACGCGATTACGTTTTCAAAAACAAAAATCGAATCAACGACCGATATTGCTCCTTTTCCATTTGGACCCGCTGGCTTTCACTCGCTCACAAAAACTGATTCGGCTGAAATTTCGTCGGTAGCCGTCTACAGAAAGGTACTATATGCACTATAGTGCATTTCTCTTCCTTAGTGTATTTCTACACTATAGTGTCGTGGCAACATCGGGCAGTGAGGCTAAGTACTGATCGGACCGCCCTCGTAAAGAAACGAATTTTGAAAATACTAAATTTTCAATAAGATATTTGAAAAAACTAGACCACCGGGCTGCCTGAAAGCTTATTAAAATTAGTATTGTTGCTATTCGTTGAATTTCCTAAAACACCCTTTTAATTTGTCACCTTGATTTTGAGTGTTTCTTTGCATTTAAGAATACAAACAAACAATTAAAGCAGAAAGAACCATTTTAACTGCTGAAAGGCTGCTACAATGACGAAACGTTTTTCTTGGGTATCATTCTCTTATTATGTCATGTATTATTCTTTTTACAAACGCTGCTGTAACGCTTTTCCGTGTGTAGTCCAGCTCCTAAAGCAATGCATTCTAAAGTTTATCTATAGAGACAAAAAATTGTCTTCCCTTACTTTCTGCAGTAGGGATAGCAGCCAGTAAATAGGCGGTGACTTATTTCACAAAATAACATACGACCGATGAAAAACAGCGACTTTTTAGTTTTTCAATTTACCGAAGACACCACTCTTTGCCTAAATGTCGACCATTTTTGGAGCAAAAAATGCGTTTCAAATCGATTGTTTTTGTAGTTTTTAGCATTCAAAACTATTCCAAATATTCAAAATTAGCATTTTTTCATCTGATTTTCATTTGATTAGAATAGTTTGTAAAAGAATCGTGTATCCTTTCGCATGCACCTTTTACGCATGCCTTTCTTCCAAATCGATTCGGTCTAACCATAGCCTAGTAAAAAATGCCATAGAAAAATGATTTTTCCAACTGATTATTCGATTATCTTTGTATCTTTCGTTTTCATCATGAAGTATCCATTTTTGACTTCCCAAACTATGTCCATTCTTTTTGAAAGGATAATCTATCTCGTGTCACATGTATCCATTCTGTTGACTTCTTTTAAATCTGGGAATCACCTTTATCAATCACTCAATACTTCTGATCTCGTGTCACCAAATTTTTTCGAGAGTCTTCCGCAATCCTTACTCTCGGCAAAACAGGCTTTCTTGAATTGTTTGAACCTCTCGATGAATCAGGAAATGGAGAAGTATCTTGGATATACCAAATTAATTGAAGAACCCAAAGCCAGGATTCTTTGGTCATGACTTATTTTATTGTTGTATTATTGCTCGATTTTGATTTTTTTTCTGATCTGCATTGCTAAACTTAATCCAATCATAAATATCATTTTTGTAAAATGATTTCTGGATAAAATTTGAATGGCTCTACGCAATGAAACCATATGAGTATTCCTCCCCAGGAGCTCTTCTTTTGAAGATTTTGAGTGGTTGCTCATCTTAAGTGTAATATTCGATACATCTTATCGATATCTAAAGCTATCGGAATTCATCTCCTTCATGTCAAATGCAGCATGGCAAAAAGGCAACTCCTTGATTCCCATTCATTCAGGAACAGGCATTTCCATCGACTTTGTCAGGGTTTTTCCAGGACATTTTTCAATTTAAATCACTTGTATAGGCCTTATATATTTGACTGAATACAAGATCGAATCAAATCGGATTTTCTCAGGAAGTTTAAAGAAGTTTGTCAAATTTTTTTACAACTTCTGCAGTATTTGAAAGTTTTCCTCCATTTATTTTCAGGTGCCTTATTTCATATCGCTTTCTAAATTTCAACAACCAATTCCTGCTTGGATTGAAGTTGTCCAGACAACTAGAATATATTTTCAGTTTAGCTGCTAAATTCGTGCATATCAACTCATGTGTACAACCTCGATCCGGTGAAAATGAAATATAAATTCAAAATGCCTCGAAATTCGAAAAAAAGAAGTGAAAAAATTGGGGCAACAATATTTTTTCTATAGACTTATGGGATTTAATATCACCCATAAGTCTATAAACCATCAAACTAAACGATATCTCGGGGAAAAAACGGAATTCTAATTTACTTTTCTTATTTTCTTCTTCACTGTCGTCACAGCCCAAATCACATCGCAGATACATCACGCTATCAATCTAGTGTCTTCCATCGTATATTTAAAAGAGTTGTACTGCTCATTCCAATATAGTTCTTTCGTAATTTTAGAAGTTTTCCTTCTTATCGGTTGCTTCCAGCTATATAAACAGTCACTCGTTTCACAATTCATGTAGGTGGTTGTAATGTCTATAGGACTTGCTACAGTTCTCCATCTTAAACGGGACCAAACATCTTCTAAAGCACATACGAATCAAAAGCGTCAATATTCTTCCTGATGCTATTGTAAGTGTCCAGTTGTCTTCACAATCATAAAAGAGACCGGACTGCAAAACAATTTTATTTAGTCTTAACTTAACTTTCTGATGCAGTTTCTTAGATTACATCAGAGAGATGACTGCAAGTTTCGTTTCAGTTGGTGATTTTGATTTTCGCGGCTAGATTTTGTCCTTTTTATCGATGAAATTGCAAGTATTTACAATTAAAGTAACCTGCAATCCTAGTAATGTTTCCTGTTGATTTACGCCACCAGATTTCGTCATTTTCATAAACCTCTTTTCAAATGTATGTCCCTTGATACATAAAGTCAAAAACAAGAATTTTGATTGTAACACATCTTCAACCGAATATTTTTCTTGCGAGAAGACCATGATCTTGGTTATCGCTAACACGTAATTCAACGTCTTTTGACGATTGATCTAACCCCTGGATTACTAACTTCAGGCATCTGCATATCAGTCACTTCAGTTGACTGCATATATCGATTCTGCTTTTACTATCAGCTGACCGTTTACTTGCACATATGGGAGAGTTTCCACATACTACTCATCGATTTTGAAAAGAGTTTCTGCAAAAGCTGTTCTAAACCTCTCTCCATGAAAAAGTGGAGCAGATAATTTCAAAACTTCACTTGTTTATTTTTCCAACTCAGATTAAACTCCGAGTTTAAGGACTAAGCACTGCAAGGTGTTCTGACTGATGTTGTCGTAGGCTTGTAAAAGTCAACCCACCATTTTGTAAGACTGATCAGTTCTTTGTAGAAATTTGTAGAAATTTGTAGAATTTTCTGATTTTTGGTGTTTTTGTACAGCCAGATTTTCTTTCAAACCTGATTGGGAAACTTAAATACTGGAATTTTTATTGATCCCTTAACGTATCCATTAACAACCAAATTACACCTTTTTAAGTGAAAAGAGGTCTCTTTATTCTGAAACCTTTCGACACTAAAACCTGTCAACGTTATCTGTGTGTTATGGAAATCATTCAAGTAATTCCAGGTTTGAATTAAATTGCAAGATTTTTGTGTGCTATAGTTTATTTTCTATAAATCCACAGAAAACCGTGATGCAATTAGGTCGATCCTCGAACATTTTACTATGGCCCAAATTTCCATACAATGCACACTGCTGTAGCTTATAATGGCAGAATATATCCTATTTTCGTTGCAAATTACATTTCCGGGAAATTTCATACGTGACAAACGAATTTATTTGAAAATATAATAAAAAGAAATCCTTAGCGACAGATTTTTATCCACCAGGATACAAAATAAATAACAGACTACCAGCAACTGATGTAATTTGATCAATGCATGTCACGCAAATTTCTCAGTTGTAAAGTAATCACGTCCCAGGTACGGAACTCCCAATGAAAATCAACGAACTCTGAACATTACATTTACAGGATACGCCATTGAAAGTGGTGACAATCGTTCGCTCCACACAATTAATGTTGTCACAGTTTTCCAATTTGAAAGTTAAGTGAACTTGAAATTTTATGGAGTTGGCTGAGGATTAAATTATCCTTAAACATTGTTTTAAATTGAATTTCAATTCATTGCAATCAAGTTTCAATTACATGCGAAGCGCTCCGAAGAACGATACCACATTGCTTTAACGTGATCCTTAAGTATTGTTAATTTAATTTTTACCTTTAGGCTATTCAGCAATAATTCATGCATTAAATTTGATGGTACTTATACACGTAACCAGATGCAAAGGATTAACTTGTTGAGCATGCACACATTTTCTTGTTAATAATTTATTAGCTATTTATTGTAGCCATTACGCTGTAACGAATACTTATATATCATCTTAATTTTCTAGCATACGATCTGGCAACACAATGTGAGTCGAGACGGGCATCGATGCGTCGTCATACAATAGTTGGATGCCAAAGCAATTTATCTGAAACCCATTCGATGCCTCCATCAAGACCCGACTCTCGTCAATCGGATACGAAACAAACACCAGCACGAAAACTAAACACTACAACAATCATTACTACAACTACAATATGCTGTGATCCCCAACAACAGCCGCTGCAACAACAACAGCCACCAGAACAAACAAATGGTTGTAGTAGCAGTGGCCCAATGAGCAATGGTCTAGGAGTTAATAATTCAAGCAATCTTCCATCAATGGAGTCATGGACGAAAAATTCGCTGGACGCACTGAATGAAAAGCATTGGGCTGAACGTATAAGCGATCGGTTATCCTTAACACTTGAAGAAATCGTTCATATACGATCAGTTATGACAAAAGCGGAATTAGAAGGACTTCCCGTTGGTGTTAGAGTTAAGGAGGACGTTGAACGACGAAAAGTTTGCTTTTTATGCTTAAGAACTAGATTTAGTATTTTTGGTCCGTGGGGTGTTCAGTGTAAGCTGTGCCAAAGGACGATTTGTTCCAAGTGCTATACGAAGGTATGCTAGCTCTATTTGAAATGTTAGTAAGATCACTGGTTTCATCTTGTGAACTTTTTTCAGATGCGAATACCAACAGAACATTTTCGTAATGTTCCAGTTGTTCTATTGTCACCTTCGCTTCTGAACAGTCCGACTGGTTCAAATGCTCCGTCACCTTCACATCATGCACATCAAAATACAAGCGCTTCCAACGCTGGACCTACATCCTTGACGGATGAATCATTCCCGAAATCGTTGATGGAGCGATTATTAAGACCTGAGTCAAGTCGGAAGGTGAGTTTTGATTTATCTGGATACAGTGAAATCCATTCGTGCTTACACGATTTCCAAAATTCAGAAATAATGTTTAGTAATAAAAATTTAATAACAATGCAATCTTCCAATACAAGGAATCTAGTCGAATGAGATGCGTCGGAAAAAAATTAAACCCTTTGAATTTCATTAGTTTCGCTGCTCTAGGCCTTAAATCGAAGTATTTTGCTAGTATTAATATAACGAAGTATTAATATAACCGAGTTGGTTACAACATAAACCAACAATTCTCTCACATGAACTATGAAAGCATTTTTCCTTATCATGCACGTTTGCTTTTGCAGCCCTTAAAAAAATAAATAATTGTGTTATACCAAGCGTTACAACATATGAATTGATCATCGAAATGATCCATGCAAGGACAAATGACAACTCAGAACAGAATGAAGCAGAGATAATCTGTTCGAAGATACTCAAAAGTGGGCTCCGCGCTTGGACACGCTCCTGTCCTTCAAATCGTCGGGAGCAGATAAGACGTTTGCAACCCTCGTTCAGAGGTGGCCAAATCCGCTCAAATTTCATCTGATATACATCCTTGCATGTGGTTTGGCGTATACCGCATTCAAAGTTGTATCAAAAGGGTAGAAATTAAATAATTAAAATAATTAAAAAAAGGTTAACATTGTTACCTCACGAAATTTTTTGAATTGAGTTTTGACTTTTGAAACTGTTTTTTTTTTTTATTTATTTATTTTTAATTTTATTTATTTATTTCATCGCTTTGTCATACTGTCATACTTTGATTCAGTGCCAATGGCCAATTTTTTGGTGTTTTAACATGATAACTTTCAAAATTTGTGATTGATTAATATATTTAACCTAAAAAATAAAAAGAAAGTTTTCCTTTTAATTTTGCTTTTTTATTTTTGTTTTCATTTTTGTAAACCAAACGATTACGGTCCAAAGTTGACTTCGAAAATTCGAACAAAAATAAAAACGCATTATTAAATGGAAAACATTCTTTTCATTTTTTTAGATGAAAACTTTAATGACTATTCTTTTGATATTTCACTTTAGCATACGTTAATAAGTAAAACAATTCTCACAATATACTTTACGAAATCCTTTGAATAAACATGAAAAACGTAGACCTAAGTATCCGCCCCAACCCTAGGCATTAACAAGACTTGTTGCTTACGAAATTTCGTCAAAAATTTTGTCACTAGCAACCCGCGTGAACCTAGAGTATAAGGTTGTTAATTCTCGCAAGCGACAAAGCAAATACCACACGAATAAACTATACCCAAAAAGCAGCAAAAACTGACGGTGTCGTTCTCCACTTTTCCTTCTATACTCCATTTGTGTTGCTGTTACATCCAAGGAGTATCCGACATAAAGGCTGAAACCTATCTCTGCCATGATGCTTAACGTACTCAATGTCTAGCTGAAAAGGGAATGGCATTGTCAAAGTGCTGCAAGGATGCCAAAATCAAAGCAAATGAGAATCCAGCACTATCCTCACAGACGAAAAGTGCTCAAAACGTCAATCAGAGGAAGATTTGCTGAAATTATTCATGCCAATTTTTATCAGCACGCGTTCAGGATTTCAAAATTAGAGCAAACTAGGAAGAATTGAACACGGTTCAGCGAGCAGAAGCACGCAATTATCGCTCAGACTGCATGGCGCGTGGTGTAAAGAACGCATTGAATTCTGTTGAGATGGTTATCCTTAGTATACTCTCACGGAAGAATCTTCTGTGATTTTGAAATTGGGGACTGATCTATGACATAACGGAAGGTCATAGGGAGCATGTTTGATTAGTTACACATAAGAGCCTGTATCGCTATATTATTTTTTAAACAGGCACAATTTAGGCATGATAGAACATCAAACGAATGAAGGGATAATAGACCGACGATTGAACCTCTCGCTTGGAAAAAAAATGATGGACATCTAGTCTAAAACGCAAACCCTTTTTTCCTCTTCCTACTGACTATTAGGTGGTATTGGCGCTGAGAACATTAGCCAGCGTTTTCCGATCTTGATGCCTTATGGCAGGTTATTGTCTGTGCCCCCGCGGAATCCTAGATTCTTTTGATACAATTTAGGGATAAGAAAAACCGATGAATCACTTTAGCTCGGATTGACTGGAAATTCAGTGTCTATAAGCAAGTCAGTGCAGTTGAACTGTTCTCTGTTATCTCATAACGAACATCAAAGAAACCATCTCATGCAAAAGACACACAATATAGATCGCAATTCACTGTCCTACATTGCTCCTGTTCGACAACGGTAGAGAAGGAGCGTGATACCTTTCGCACTCCTTGTTGAAGAAGCATCGACTTGGATAGGAGAAAAGGCAAGCTGCTTGATGGGAGGATAGAAGGGCTCTTGCTCTGTTAGTGAAAGAACGTTTAATCGAGACGTAAGACGATGAACTTTTTGTTTCATCAACGACCGGCGGTCGTCCTTCAATAGACACGGCTGATTATTACCTAGTACAGCTTCTCAGTGGTTGGGGATATTCTCAGGCTAGCTTGCAAATAGTTCGAAAGAAAAAGTCTTCTGACTACTTATTTATTTGAAGTCTGCGGAGGAAGACAGGGAAGTCTTATTTCCATGTAGACGTCTAGCCAGGCGTTTGCATCATTCTCAAAATTGGTGTGAAGGTGAGTATCCTAGGTAGGATACTATACGCGGGGCAAATTACCCTTACCCTGCGTTACCATCTGAAAAAACATATTTGCAGAGGATGAAAGCATAACTCAGTGAGAAGTATTAGGCGAAGCTTGAAAATGCGCATACTAACAAGGAAGTTTTCCGCTGCTTATTCCCTCCCGTGGATTTTACTCCGCCAAATAGACTGATCTTCTGCAAGTCCTGTATAACTCAGTACGAGCATTGGGATAGTGATATGAGCGATACGAGCATGCTGAATCAACTGATTGATTGCATTCTGATCTACATGAAACATTACGGCGAAAGATGCTATTCCTACCAGGTTTGCCTTTGGGCTCTATTGTCGGTCCAAATATTTGGAACGCTCGCAATTTTAACCTGAGTTAGGACCAAATCAGGACTCTCAGCTATTCGACTATTGTTGAATGAGTGTTTTTGGGCCACGTCCAAAAAGTGTTTTTGGGCCACGTCCAACAAAAAGGTAACATTAAATAACTTTCGTGCAATTTTCGGTTGTATATGAGGCAGAGGTAAGGACCAAGGCTCTCAACAGGGAGCTGCATCGAAAACAGCTGTCGCAGTTTCAAGGAATTTTGGGATTTCATCAGCATATCAGATACTGAATCAGCAGTGCATGCCATATTATAGTTTTTGATCTTATCTGTATAAAATCGATAAGCCACAGCCTCCATATTGCATACTCTGCTTTGATTTTTATTTGTTGCATATTTCTGAAAAGAACGATGGCACCTCCCATAGTTTGAAGATGATACAGACAGCGCGGTGAAATTACGAAAGCTCCGTCTAGATAGTATCCTGCAACATACTTGTAGGTATGCCTGAATCAAATGAAAGTTTAAATAAGCTAATGAACGTGTTTATGGCGGAGGGGTCTCTTTTCTAACAACCCTCCTCCGCTTTCCTTCTCCTAGCACCAGAGTATGTATACCTGTGACCTGAAGACATTATAAGCCAACGATAAGGAGGCTGGGTCTCTGGTTGACATGATCTTATAGTATTTTATTATGAACAATCTGGAAAACACAACGCTGTCGTTTTTTTATCTTTGATGTTCCTCGAAAGTATCGAGAAACAGATGCTAGATTGACATAGATGTCAATTGCTTCATCATTGAGCTTGAGTTGCTTAGGCTCGGCGTACCTCAAAAGTATCATAGAGGTAGATCAGTAATCCCTGGGGAAGATTGGCCCACATCGACTTGTTGTTCATAAAGTTTTGAAACTTTTGAAAAGGATTTTTACTAACGTATTACAACTTTTTATTTTACTTTTTATTTAAAAATAAAAAAGAGACGATAAAAAAATTCAGTGTTGTTCAACTGAATACATAATTTCGTTTACTCAACTTAAACATTGCGTGCTGTGTATAAACTTTGAACAATATTTCAGCATTATCTAATTCTCATTTTCTTCGAGGTGACTACTGAATTTTTGCACACTTTCGCCACGGTTCCTAGCAGCATGCTCGTAAAATCCTTTATCATTTTCCACATTCAAAAGAAAAGCTACATATAATGTACATAATGTACTTCCTGTCGATCTGGAAGAACAAGTGCATCATCAGTTACAGCCGATCCTTCTGGGTCCAGCAAAGCACTAGGGTCTTCCTGGTCTATTTCTTAATTTGTTGTTGCTGGTTCGCTATTTACATTGCTATCCTGTTGCTCCTCACTTGATGACACTAACTTGTCTAAGCTAGAGGAATCATCCGCTGTATTATTAGATTCGTTGATCACTCGAGCATGTCGCATCAATTCAATTTCATATTGTTCGAAATTGTCAAATTGAACATCGGCAAATCCTTCGAACGCATCCTCTTCAATCAACACTTCAAAGTCGGCTAAACAAACTGCATCTACTTCGTCACAATACTCAGATGGGTTGATATCCTCAATCGTCATTTTCGTTTTGAAACTAATATATTTTCAAATTCACTAGGGATAGTCCTTATATCTCCAACTTACGAAGCTTACTTGTATATGTTTTGTCGGTTTTAAAAGGTTTAACTTTTAATAAGCTCAAAAATTAAACGTAAAGTCTCATGTAGGAAATTTACTTGATAATAGAATACAATAAAAAAATCCTTATTTATCTCATTAGTTAAAAATTTAAATTCGGTAGATTTGATTTGTAGGTGATTACTCGTCATTAACATTATCCTTTTTTAATGTGAAATATAATTAAGGGATATTGGTGTGTAAATAATAATTGTGAAAACCGCTTTGTTTTTTCTTATACTTTTGGGTCATTAAGATCAGCTTTCATCATATTCTGATCTTCGGAGTCATCAATTTTGCTCAATTTTTTAAAGATTCAGTAAAGATTCAACATTTGTAAATTGGTTCACTATTTTGTTATCCTGAACTATCATTAAACCGGAACTAAATTTTGGAATAATTCGCCGAGAACCGAATTCTCGTCAGCACCTTGGCGCGGCTATGCATTTATGCTGGCAAAGATGCAATCTCTTATCCCGAAACCCAAAAGCATTGATCCTCAGCCATTTAATTGGATACCATCCAAGCCCAATGTGGAGCCTCGTTTTCACTACCTGAATTGCGGCTCGATGTTTTCGCTGGTCGGCATGATTAAGTGCGCCCATATACCATCTTTTATCACTTCAAATATATCATCTATTCCCTGGTGGATTTCCCGTGGCTACATTTAAACATATTACTTACATAGCACCGATGTTGTCCTTTGGCATTCCAACGACTGTTAATTTTCTCTGTAAATTTCTACATTATACATACATGTAACATTTCGTTCTGGAACTGCTTCAGTTTCAGCTTGCACAGACCTCGGCCTCTTTTTTCGGTTATTTGGTATTGAAACTCATTCTAAAGTAGTTGATTGCAATCGGGGCACTTAGGGACTCTTTTAAGGATATTTCTTTATTCGACACTATGATCTATGTTGAGGTTGGTCCGGGCATGTTCCCTTTTGAGGTTAAGAAGATAGTAATCCTTCCATCAGGAAAGATTTGGAAGCCTTACTATGTATTTTTTGGAACTAATCCAAAGTATCCAAAGCTTTGTAAGCGTTCCCACAAAATCAAAGGTTAAAAAGTGAATTGAATTAGGGCAATATTCGTCATAAATGGAAGCCCAAAATCCATGAATCTGGAATACAATGAAATTGTATTCCAGTCGAAATACAAAATTCAGTGTATCCAAATATTCGAGTCTTTGTTATCATGAGCATCGGACTTGGAATTTAGAGTATCCAATTCAGTTTTCTGCGAAAGCAGACAAATACGGAAACTTTTCCGTACTCTCCCAACAGAATCAACACAGGCCTGAGCATCATGTATCAAGTCATATCACTTATAAGTGTTAAAACACATTTTCTTAAGTTTTATAAAAATTTTCATCGTAGCGCAGTATGTCCCAAAGTATCTTGCATACTGCATTTATTGACGTTGACCGCTTTCCAATAACATGGGTTTTTTCAATAGGGATAAATTAAGTATGACACATGTCAAACTTGACAGTTCTGTGACGTTTATGTTTATCAAGGTCTGAAATTTAACAGTGAATCAATTGACACTCGAATAACTTTTCCATATCAGGCCTGTATTGAATCTGTTGGGAGAGTACGGAAAAAGTTTCCGTATTTGTCTGCTTCCGCAGAAAACTGAATCGGATACTCTAAATTCCGAGTCTTTATACTAAATGACATAAGTGAGTGGAGAAGTCGAGATGGATAGCTCGCCGTACGAGAATAATTGTATTGTATTTATACTGTACACTAATTGCATTGTATTAATAATATATGTCAGAATAATTTTTCCGATGCAATATTTTTTTTGAGTTATTGTCTTTTAATAAAAAGACTGTTTCTATGAAAAAGATTTAAGGCCGAATCCTGATTCAGGCACACTACTGCCGTTCACCTGAAGACGAATTTTAGATGAACTGTGAACAATATACAGAATTATAATAAAAGTTAGCGTCAAAAAGAGATGAAGTTCTTCTGAATATTAATTGACGACGGAATACGGATGGATGATACTGATAACTATGTCTGCAGGGGCAACCTAACATCTGACAGCGCGCAGAAACATCACTTGTAAATCTTGAGGCCAGCCAAGAATCCTGTAAACCAATAATCAAATAATCGAGCGATAGACCAGGGAAATAAAGTCCAAGAATGTCAGACGAGGATTGTACTAGATTAAGCTAAGCGTTAGCATGCGCCTGCACCGATGAAGCCATAAGGTCCTGTCGTGCACCAGTTTTTGAGAGAATTTTAAATCGATTTCAACTTTTTTCTTTCTTACTGACTTGTAGCTTTGCTGCAGTTATAGTAGAAGTACCAGTAATAGGAGTAGTAGAAGTTGTAATAGTACGGCGCTGCGCACAATATTCAGCATTTTACGATCTCAGTGCACCGAGGAGCATCATCCTCGGTGTTCCTCTGGTGTCCTCCTTTACTGGTTTATTGAACTTTTGTGACTATAAGTTTTTAATACTGTAAGTGTTTAGTAGGTTAGTTGAGTTGCCCGATTTTGGGTTGTAGATTGGGTTGGAAGCTGGTTTTCATAGGGTACGTATGATGTGTTATTGCTCCGCTTTAGCTTACACAAGGAATTCAGCCAGTTGTCAGAAATTGTTGCTCGTGTTGATATTGAAAATTTAATCTAGGAACGATAATTTCTAGGTTTAGTTTTTGGATTGCTAAAGTTAGAGCACTTGAAATTCTTGTATTTGAGATCTTCTCGGCTTTAGCATCGACTTCAATTGGTCCACGCAGATATGCTTGCTTTCTTCAATTTTACCTTAAACACTCTGTTTGAGCGTTCAGGTCAGAGCTTCCACTTTTTATTAGTATCCTATTTATTTATTATTCTTTTATTTAATAGTTTATTCTTATTAATGATAAGATTGCTTTTTAACCATGAAATGTAATTTGAATCTGTCGTTGCGTTTATATCTACTCCTTCGTTAGACGTTTGTTTTTGTGCGTTCTTTTGTAAAGTTTCCTCAGTTGATATTTTAATTCTGGTTTGTCTACATTCGAGGGAATGTAGATAAACTCTACTGTGTAGTCTCCGCCGTCAGACTCTATCTAGTTTAAATCCCCGAAACTAACTAAAAAAAGGTTCTTAAACTAACTCAAATTGTGAAGTATGAGCTATCATTCCAGCTTCTTCGCGGTAGGGGTAGTTCGAGTACGTGACGCTTCTTCTTCTTCTTCTTTTTCCGTTTTTTATATTTAATATTGCAATCTAAGTGAAAATCTTGTCACTTAGATGGTGTTTATATTTTTGGAGGTCCATTTCTCGTGGATAAGTGCAATGCCTGCGTTAAGAGTTGTGAGACACATTACAAGAATAATTTTAATTTTTTGCATTGCATTTAATTTTTTGCATTGCAATTTCATTAAATTGCATTTATTATGTTTTATATATTCTTCCTAGCATTTATTAAGCGTTGTTAGCTTAAGTGCCGTGGGTTATTGTTATTCAAAATGGCGTCTGTGGTGTTGTCTATCCTATCGATTCTTAACAAGATTTCAATGTGTTGCAGCAGTTTAGCTGTGAAGTTTGTCTCGATCGAGTATGTAGCACCATTTGACTTGATGATAGATGCAGTAGCGACATCTAAAATGTCAAAAGTCTTCTACGAAGAAAAAGAAAGCGACACCCAAAAGTAGACACAAAGACTAATTAAAATCACTCTCGCCTTATCCACTCAAACGTGAACCATCAGATAGCATGACACTCAGCTTTCACAATAAATGTGTTATAGTGCTGAACGACAAAAGTGAATAAAGTATTATCGAATACCTCGTAATAAAGTCGAGTAGTCGAGTAGTAAAGTATAAATCGAATACGTCAGTAATAAAACAGAATTCAGTTAGATGATCTACGGATGGTTTTAACTTGAGGGAGAGAACAGGAATTGTAATATTTGAGTCAGGCACCAAATATTCCCAACCGATGGGATTTATGACAAATGTCTCTCTGGCTATGTTCTATGTTATATAGAATCGTATCGCTATAAGCACACAACTCACCTTAAACAGAGGATACAAAGGCAAAACGATCGATATATTACCTGAAAGAAGACATTTTAGATAAGATATAGTAGCAGCTTTAAAGACACTGCAATCACGGGTAATTGCTTCAAAAATGGTTCGAAATTCTTGTATGGCAGTCTACAAGGCTTCTACAACAAGTTGCATACGTATATAGGTTGATCCTATACTGAATGCTAAGGCACTCAGTTAAATTATGAAGAAAGAGAGCTTCGACAACTTGAACTGTATGGTGCAACTGCAATGAATTTAGTTCACAACAGAGGCCTAAAGGAAAGTGAGGACAGAAGTTGCGCCATTATCGGTGCGATGTTCCGTCCAACGAAACAGAGCACGGTCTTCTTCTTCCAGAGTGGTTCGGCCGCGGTGTTACAGGACCGGCTAGGGCTAGGCTACGTGAAAGCGATGATCGTTTCCCCTTCAGGTTTTCAAAATAAATCCATTTTTCGTCACCCTTCACAATTCGATGCAAAAATGATTGGCGGAAGCAGCATTTCCTAAGTGTCTTTGCGATTGTCCATTTGACGTTCATTTAAATCATTGAACATTGACATTGAGCATAGAAACTGAAATGGGCTCTAAATTAAAATTCAAATGTTAAACCTGAACACAAGAAGAACTTTCGAGGACAAATCGGAATGGAAAAGATAAAACTAAGGCTCTTTACTGAGATCTTCATGGGGCATTGAACACTCGGAGGATATCCTAAGATAATTGGCCTGAAAGCAAACTATTTGTAGGAATTCTGGTATTTTGCAGAGGAGCCAACATTGCATCTGCTTGCATACTGTGTCCCACAGGGAAGGGGGCAATGTAGCAACCTACTTTCTTGTTGACGGGGAATTGGGACGTCTGAAATCAGGTCATACGCTTTCTTAGATGAATCGATCTGCTTGAGGTTGTCTTGGTCTACCGAAATCGGAGGCACAATAAGCTTTGAGAAATTGACGAACACTTCCTTAGAAACACAGTCAATCAATAGTGGGATCTATTTTTGGGAACAACAACATTGGGAATTGGACAAAAACGTTTTTTAGAAGTGTCCTATTACGAGGAGCCTCCGTGTAAAGAGCGTGTAGTGCACACTGCTGCGCAAATTCACATAAAATCATTACAAAATTACATTTCTTAAAAACTTTCTGTTCGCTGACGGGCTTGAACTTGGTTTTAATTTCAATATATAAATTTCATGTTGTCTTTTAAAAAATTGTAAAACGAATCTTTGTGTACACGTTGCTTTTATGCGTATTACATAAAACAAAAACGGATGCAATGTCAACCCGTTGTATAGCCTTTGCAAAAAGTCGTACAAATATCCTCTCTTGCTTCTGGATTATTTTTTCATTTGAGTTGTTCAAGTATTTTTTAAATCAAATAAATTATTTTTCTTTCACAGACTCGAAACACCGTCGGTAGTGCTCCGTCATCACCAAAACACCAAAGATCAACAACCAGCACGCCTGGTTCCACCATCGTTGTGCAAAACGACCTTCATCAGCAATTGATGACAAAATCGCTGCACGTTGGTAGCAACAATGCAGAGCCATTGTCTGCCAACGGAGGCATCTTGACTGCTAACAATAATATGCTTAACAATAAGGAGAATTCTAGTGCTTCATATATGAATGGACAAAATACTGCAGCGAATCGTAACCTGATCATGTCACGAAGCATGGAAGGTCCGAAAAGTCTACCGGTACAGAGTCCTGCACGCCCGCATTCCAATAGCAGTACGCTTGAAAGAAAGTAAGTGTAGTTTCCTTGAAGGAATTGAATTTTTGCACCAGTATCGACTCATACTACAACATAAATTTTTCTCTTTGCTAGAAATCGTTTTGCCCGAGCATTCACATTATCCTCGTCTGCTCATCTGGCCGATCAAAAGGAGAACACCCTGCGCGGTGAATTGATGGCTGTATGTAATGACTGTCGAGGACTGGTGCTCGAAATTATCAGATCGTCGCGACAAACACGCTCTTCAGCTAGAAATCGTGCTCTGAAAAATCTTACACTTGATCTATCGCCTGTTTATAAACGATGGTAATCCTTTAACCACCCACTTCTATATACTCTACACTATTCATTCACGGAAAACTGAGCCGATAACGAGAGATATATATCAAAATTAGTTAGCTACTAACATCTGATACGAAATGAGAAATGAGAAGATAGGAGAAAGGAGAAATCTGGACTCGTATCTTTACATTTTTAGCAGGACTTTATCGCTCCTTTTTTTTCAAATCACTATTTTTTTTTTTTGTGTATTTGTATATAAAATGATTTTCCCCTTAATTTTTAAGCTGAACATATTTAACGCGCTCACTTAGTTTAGATTTTATTTAATTTTTTTTTTGTTTCTTCTATGATTTAACAGCAGTCTTAACTGTTTTTTAGTTTTTAAGTGGCAGCTTTTGTTAATGGCATAGTTTAAGTTGCAAGTTCAAATATTTATAGGACGCTTGAAAGCACATTAAAGCAAATACGAAAGCAATTCGATTTAGAATAAAACAAAGTGGCACTTAGAAGTAATGGAAAGGCAGCCAAAACCAATTAAATGAATCAGTTATAAGGATTGGAATACAAATAGCAGAAATCCAAAAATTAAATTAACACTACAATACTCTCTGCATTCCAAACTAACAAACAAAGAACAATTAATTTAGACAAAAAAAGGAAAATAGCTCACTAAGCCGCAGAATATATCCACACATATATCTATATAAATATCTTTCAAAAAAACAAATGTTGTAAATTTTAGGTGAACTATCAATTAATTACAACTTACTGACATTTGCTCGTTCATTTTCGCTCTAAAACAATTATTATAAACAAATCAAAACAGAAAGCAACCACACCACTATTCAAGCAAACTCAAATGAATTTCATTGCAGTAAGAAAAAAATCGCTAAAAGCTGCGCCAGCTCGCCATCGACTCGGATTGATAAGCGTAAAAATTTAATTTGAAAGTCCAATACAAAATCGTTGTAAATCGTTCAAATTTCATGTTCACATTTTCTCGTAATTATTTCGACGAAAACGATGTCATATGATTTAAAATTTAAAATTGTTTTTGTTCCTATTTCTATTTCTTTGATTCATGATTTATTTAGTTTTTTTTTTTTTTTAAACCAAAAGAAATGTTTGTAACTTGTCCTTTGTGATTTTTCTGCACAACAAAAGCGTTGCTCTATTTGTTCACTGAAATTTTGTTGCAAATCATTTAAAGTGTAAATTATATATTCTACCATGCTGCATTGATTTCTTTTCATTTCATCAACGTTACATATTGGAAAAATCGAAAAAGGTTGATAGTTGGCAATGAGCTGCAATTTGTACCATTTGGCAAATAAATAGATGTCTGGGTGTTTGGTGTCAGTTTCGTTGCAACAAATGGCCCGCTCGAATCAATTTATGTTTTTTACTCTGTGTTCCCTTTTTATGATGCAAGCAAAATTTGAATTCGACTCTATTTTATATAAACTATTAAATATGAATGAAATATGAAATCAAACCAATACAAGAGGCTTTAATTTTAATTGATATCACCCTCCAAACGTCATACACCTGGAAATATCTAATCCATGCAAAAGCACACACCAACACATACTTTATAATCAGTAATGAAGAGTTATTACGGTAGTTAGGTGATATTTAATAAAATTTAACATTTTTTAAATTTTGTTTAATCGAGAGAAATAGAGAGAGAAACTCAAAATTTAACTAAAAAAAACTTATTTCTTCATTTTCGCTCGATAGAGAGAGAGAGAAAAGAATTCATTTGAATATTAACGTTAACTTTGATCATAACAATCAACATAATATTGTGTATAATGAAATAATTTCCTTTTCTTTTTTATCGAAAAATTCTCCTTTTTTTCCCATAACTTTTATTAAAAACAGAATTATTCTACATGTAAGTGCAATTTTACTAACATGAATGAACATGGTTGCGTGTATAGAAAGGATAATACAACACAAAGAAAATTTATCATTCGAAATAATATAATACTTTAGATAAAGAAAATATTAATAAAAATATGTAATGAGACAAAGAAAAACGAACAGAAGTTATTAAAAAAAAACATATTAAAAAATCCTGTTTCAACAAATTGAAAATATATATTTATGAAAAATAAAATCCATGCATTTTTTTCTATTAAAATAAGTTCAAAATTACCTTCTATGGTCTTGTGAACATTAGCCAGTGTTACACGGCTTTTATTGCTCAGGGGCTGAATTGAGCCCAGACCCCTTTGGGCGTTTTATTGCTACTCACTATGCTACGTTATTACTTTAGATGTTTTACTGGTTAGTAGGTAAGCAGTTGGGAATGTTGGTTTCGTTCGAAAGCGATGAAAGGGAATATAATTTGAGGTTCACTACAACTCTGTCCTGGCTTTCATTAAGAACTTCCCTAGTTACCAAATGCGGTTTTGCTTGTTGGTATTGAAAATTTCCTCTAGGGAGGATATTTCTTTAATAGCACTATATTAACCAGTTTATTTTAAGATTAAAACATTTTTTTATTACAATTTCAGCATAATATATTTAATTTAATTGTCAAGAATCCAATCGCTCCGATTCTAAATTAGAACTATTTTTTTTATAATAATTTAAATTAAAATAAAATCAATTAAAAAATGATGAGTGTTTTTCGAAATTAATGTTTCTTTCCAAATCCATCTGAAACAACAAATTAAACTAGGGTTCCTTCGAAATGAACGCTCCTTACCAAATCCTGCATAGAAAATGTCGTCTAAAAACATTTTAAAGCAACCACCACATATATGTAACACGTTGACGTAGTAGACGTCGATATAGGTCCAATACATGTCCTTTTAGATGCACACGACGTTTACAGCAGTCCTTGATACTAACTAATAAAAAACAATGAATAAACGATAAAGGATATGAATGAATAAAGGATAAATGAAAAATAATAAAAAACAATTAATAAAGTGTATATCACTGGTGAGTTCATTTTTTTCCGCATTCTTAAACCTTCCTTTAATAATAAATTGGGGGATTTGCTCGAAAAGACAAAATGCCTTCTTATAACATTGTGACTAATATAAACATAGAACTGAGTGTTTATGTGCAATATTTTTCATATCGTTCGGAATCACTTCGCGGATTTAGATTTATTATAAGAAAATAGTGTACTCATTGAGGGTTATTTTGCAGTCGGCCTCCACTCCCTAAGCAATTGTAATGGATATTAGTTCCGCAATCGTCACGGCGAGGACAATTTAGCCTCGCACCCACACCCGGATGTGAAGTCCTAGAGGCGCGGCAACGAGTTATACCCTGAGGGTCAACGACTCGGCCGCTCGGAAATTCACTACGATGGTTGCTGCTGACGGTCTAGCTCAGTGCGGAGAGGTTTGCGGACGTGAGACGGACCCGAGTGAACTTGCGCTCTAGTTCCATTATTGAACCAGCCACCAAAAAAACCGATTTTCCGAAGGCAACATTTCAAAAATCACTCTTTACTCCCTTTGCATTTTTCCACAAATCAACACAAGGAAATCAATCGCGCCTCCGCTCCCCGTAATACCTACATACCGCAGTGCCCTACGTTAATTAACACTATCGCAAAAGAAATCGAGTGGTTACGAGAATACCAAAGTAAATTTACGGACCGAACTACACGCGGCACTGTGGAACCCGAACCGGCGAAACACTCGTGTGGCCCTACATCCTCCTGCACTTACCTTGGCACCAGCTCTTTCCTCCTGGAAACAAGAAGGTCCGATGGAAGGGAAGAATAGAATTCCAATTAACAATTCATTTCTTTATTACAAATGATGCTATAATGGTGACAACACTATTAACAATTTGAAATTAAATTTCCATCATTTATTTTTTATTTATCTCATTCACAAATAAGATGGCAAAATTGAGACACGCATCGGAAGTATGGATTCGACATATCGGATAATATGTTTTCAACATGATGTGCTTGTTATATCTTGTAAGGACAAAACAAATCGCATTTGTTCAATAGTTGTGCATATGGCTTTAAGAAATAATCTAAAAATCCAAAAAAAAACGACTAAAATAAGAAAAAGGATAGGTTAAGTAGCATATAAGTATTAAAGAACTTTTTGTAAAGGCAGTAGAGAGTTGAACGGGCAAATAAAAACAGCTAAAGTCCGATTTAAGGACCTGTGTTTTATTCTTAAAGTTTTCTGAAACTATAATTGTAATTGTATAAAATCTCGATTCAAGTTAATTTAATTTAAGTGGAAAGTTATCTCAGAAGAACTAAGTTCGAAGTCATTTCTAATCGTTATAAAATTGTATTAAATAACTCGCATTTTAAGTACAACGAGTATGGATTCTTATGATGATCGGTGTTTGAATCCATTTCGTTTATCGTTTCATACAAAACATAGAAACTTGAGAAAATTGTCGATGACATTAGCAGTGAAGCAGTCCTTTGCAAATAATTTATACAGTGGCGGGCAAAAGTCTACATACAGCACCTTGTACAAAAAACCATTGATGCAGTTTTTTTCATTATCGAAAATATATATTTAAAAAATAAACAAAACAAAAACTTATCATAGCAAACTTACAAAGAAAGTCCCTAAAAACGAAGAAAATTACGCGTCAAAAGTCTACGTACAGTCAGTGTACAAGGAAACATGGCAGGATTTTTCTAAGCCTCTGGGTAGCTTGGGTCCGCCGGGCCTTGCTTTTGTGGGTCTCGAGGACGCGTTTCGGCTGCATACAGTTATCTTCAGCTCGTTCCGATTTCTTTGTCGCCATCTTTTTATATGTGAAACTTTTTTTTTCCGGAGGGGTAGGTCAGGTTAATTAGGTGTTAACGAGGGTCATTAAGTTTGGGTCTTTTCAGGATCGTGGGATTATCGTTGTCGGGTTCGTCGCGTTTTCTTTTTTTGACAAGGATTGGGTCGAGGACTGAAAATATTGTGTCGGAGTTGGTCATTATTTGTTCGTTGATTATATTTCCGTGGGTTTTTTTGTGCTTGTAGATCTCTAATTTCTCTAGTACGTCAAGTCTAAGTCCCTTCTTTTGTTTGTGTAGTAGCGTCATTGAGTTTGCCATGGTATCGGGTTCGTGTGTGTGATTCTGTAGGTGTGTTGCGTAGTTGGAGTCTGCTTTGTTATGTGTAAACGAACGTATGTGCTCCTTATATCTGGTTGTTAGTTTCCGTGTCGTTTTTCCTATGTATACCATGTCGCAGTCCCTGCATGTTAGTTTGTATATGCCGCTGTTGTTGTATGTTGGTGTGCTGTTGGGCTTCGGTGTTAGTTTGTTTCCGATGTTGCTGTTTGTTTTGAACGCTGTATGTATTTTGTATTTTTTAAAGAAGCTTGCTAGCTGGTATGTCTCCTTGCCTACGTACGTCAATGTGGTCCATTTATGTGCTTCCTTCGGTTCGTCTGATGGTTGGCGTTTTTTCGTCTTTTGTTGTGCAATCAGTTTTTTTATATCACGTTTCCTGTATCCGTTATTGTCGGCTATCTTATATATGTTGTTCAATTCGTCGGTGTAGTCGCTGGAATTCATAGGTATGGAGTGTAGTCTCTGCACCATTGATCTGTATGCTGCTAGTTTGTGTTGGATGGGATGGTTAGATGAAGCGTGTATGGTGTAGTCTGTAGCAGTCGGTTTTCTGTAAATTTTGTGTTCCAAATGGGCTTCTCTGCGTATGATGGTTAGGTCCATGTAGTTGAGTTCTCTGTTTGACTCTTTCTCCATTGTGAACTTTATGTTGGGGTGGATGTTGTTCATGTATGTGAGGAGTTCGTCTTCCGCGTTCGAGTCGATGATGATAAAGCAGTCGTCCACATACCGTTTGTATGATACGATCTTGAATTTTTCTACTATTTTTGGTATGTGTACTTCCTCTATGCTTTGAAGGAAAACTTCGGACATTATAGATGATATTGGGTGTCCCATGCCCAGTCCGTCGTCTGCAATGTAGATGCTGTTGTCGAACTCAAAGTAGTTCTGCTGGAGTGTGATCTTGACGAGGTTCACCAGTTCTTCAGTGAACCGTCGGCTGTTGTTCAGTTGTATTCTTCCTCTTGCGAGAGCCAGCGTTTCATCGACGGGTATGGAGGTGTAGAGGTTGGTGATGTCCAACGAAAGAAGCCGATAATTGTTGTTCAGTGTTAAAGATTTGGTCGAGGTGGCTAGTTCCTGACTGGTCTTGATGGTGTATACGTCTTCAAGATTGAGGGCGTCTACCAGTACAGATGCTAGATGTTTTGACAGTTTGTAGGCGGGGGCTGGACGGTAGTTGACGATGGGTCTGATGGGGATGTTGGGCTTGTGAAGTTTAGGTTGTGCTTTGAGGAGTGGTGTTGAAGGGTTAGGGTCTATGTACCGATATTTAGCGTTCGGGGGTATGATCAGTGGTGCTCGTAAAAGTGCATTCCGTATGGCCGTTTGGTATTTGTTCGTGGGGTCTCTGGTTGCCCTGGTGTATCCGTTTGTGTTGATGAATTCCTTTGTTTTTTCAATGTAGTCAGCTGTCTTCATTATCACTGTTGTGTGCCCCTTGTCGGCCTTTGTTACGGTCAATTGGTTGCTGATTAGCTTCTCCTTTATGTCCCTAAGAGTGTTTTGGTCTTTTTTCTGGTACGTCCTGTTTGTGTTTGTCCTTATCTTCTGTAGGATGTCCAAAGCTCTGTGTCTCGCGTGTGCCTGTTGTTCTAGGGGTAGCTTGTTGATGGCTGTTTCCGTGTCTACAGTTAATTGTTCGATATCCATGTTTCGCTTTGTATTGTGCAAGTTGTGTTTGAGTCCTTTGTCCAGCAGCATCATTTCTTCTGTAGTGAATAGTGTGTCCGTGAGATTGACTGTGCGTTGATAAAAGCTGTTAGTTGATTGGGTGGTTTTTGCGTTCGATTTTTGGGTTAGTTTGTTGATTTTCTTCTTCATGGCTTCGTACTTGTCCTTTAGTTCGGCATTTAGTCGTTGCTTTAAGTTTTCGTGTAGTAGTAGGTAGTTTTCCGTTTGTATCGTGTTGGCAATTTGAAGGTAGGTTTTTAATAACTGTGTGTTAATTTCGTTCTTCTTGATGTGCAGTCCTTTTATCTCGTTCCTTATCCTTAAAGTTTCAGCGCTGCGTTGTGTCCGTCGGGCAGCGATTGTATCCTGCTTTGTCTTCATTTGGGCGTACGTTGGTGTCACGCTTTTTTGAAGACATTGCTTGTTAAACCAAATGTTGGACCCAAGCTACCCAGAGTTAATTTTTGCCTGCGGCAACACCAAAACGAACTTCATTTTTCTAAGAACCTATTCGGTTATTTGTTGTGGAAGTGCAGCTGCAATGCTTTTATACGCTAGTTTCGAATTGTAAGGTCGAAAAAATGTTGTCCGGGAAAGAAATTTGCAGTGATGTGCGAAAATTGGTTGTTCAATATAGAAAAGACAATAAGTCGTATGGTTAAATAGCAAAACTTTTGAAGTTAAAACAAAGTTCACTGCAAACAATAATAAAGAAACTTTGAAAACACCGATTCTATTAAGAATAAACCACGAACTGGTCGAGCGAAAAAACTTTCGTGGAGAGACCTCAGTCTAATTTTAAAGGAAGTGGGCAAAAACCCCAAATCAAGTGCTGCAAATTTAGCGGAACATATCGCTACGGTGAGAAAAAAGATTGTCTATCCAAAGACTATTAGGCGGGAGTTGAATGCAAATGGTTTTCAAGGCAGAACCCCCCGTAAAAAATCATTAATATCAGCTAAAAATCGACTTCTACGCCTAGAATTCGCAAAGGCTCATATTAACAAAGGCATGGATTTTTGGAAGCAAGTCCTTTTTACTGATGAGTCCAAATTTAACATTTTTGGATGTAATGGTCGCGCCAAAATCTGGAGGAAGGACAACACTGCCTTAGACCCCAAAAACTTGGTACCTACAGGCAAGCATGATGAGGCAATGTCATGGTTTGGGGAGCCATAGCGGCATCTGGAGTCGGAAGATTGTCATTTATTTAATCCACCATGGATCGCTTTGTATATAAAAGCCAGTTTGAACAACCTTTACAGCCATCCGTGGAGAAGTTGTGCCTTGGAAGGATTTTTCAACAAGACAACGATCCAAAGCAAACAGCTCATATCGTTAGGGATTGGTTGTTATATTACGCTCCCAGACAGCTTATTCATCCTCCCCAAACCCCGGATGTAAATCCGATAGAGCATGTATGGGAGCTTCTTGAACAAAAAATTCGGAAGTACTCCATAAAAAACAAGTATTCACTGGAGGATGAACTCCTAGCAGAATGGGTGAAAATAACGCCGGAGGAAACCATTATTTTAGTCGCCTCTATACCCCGAAGACTGCAAGCAGTTTTGATGCTCAAGGGGGCCCAATTAATAATATTTAGAAAAATTATGCTTATGTTTGTACATACAAACAAATTGATTGTACGTAGACTTTTGTCACGTAATTTTTTTCGTTATGAATTTCTTTTTAAGTTTGTTATGAAAAGTTTTTGTTTTTTAACCCGTTGTGGTCACACCTCCGAATAATAGCGTAGTGGTCATATGGGGTCAGCGTGACCCCACGCGGAAAAACCTCCGCCATTTCCCTCCCATTTATTGGATTGACTTGAAAATTGATTTGGACATAGTTTATTATTAAATAGTTTATTTACCTCTTTATAATTTTTTTAATAATGAAATTGTTGAATGAAAATTTTTTTTGAAATTTTGGGTTTTTTTACTAAAAAGGTCATAAAACATTCAATTTTTGAGATACAGCGGACACGTTTCGGGGTTGTACTCTTGATAATATATACTTTTAAGAAAAATACAACTTATAATGATCGGCCGGAAAAAGTATATTTATTTTGAAAAGTGAAGTGGGCCGTTTTGACGTAATTTAGAAATGTGAATAGGGTAAGCATTATCATAAAATATAACACTGAAAAACATTTTTTTATAGAACATTTATTTACTATACGAATAAAAAAGATGAAATTAAAAAAAAAATTATTCTACACCAGCGCAATCAGTGCACATGAGCGTGCGATGCTCATCGCACATAGGCCGCAAACATGATGGACATTGCATTTTTGTTTTCTTGTCCTTACCGCGTTTACACAGCATACATCTTTTTCGTTTGGCAAACTCATAATTTTCTTCGTTGGACGATTCACCTATTTTAACTTCGAGTATCGAAGCGATACCTAATCTTATTTGTGATTGAAGAGCAGTATTAGCGTAGCGATTTTGTAAGTGTGGCGTGACAAGATATAGCGAAAGCTTGTCGAGGGTTTTTTTGGCTGTTATGCGAGACTGACAACCTGCATTAATTTTCTGACATGTAAATAGAATGCGAGCATTTACGCTAGCTTGGTCTAGCATCCCCATAAATACTCGCATTGGCCAACGATTGGTTTTTCTACTTACTGTCTGCGCATGACACAGCCAATCGAAACAATCAGTCCCTCCTTTGGTAGAATTGTAGTGACGAACAATCACTGGTTTCTGATTTTGAACATCAGTGGATAATTTATCCGTAGAAATAACTAACACGATCTTATTTTTTTTTGGTGAATATGGTACTATTCTCATAGAATCAGTATGACAAAATTTCCAGTCTGGTGGGGTTTTTGACGCAACTTTCATCTCTGCAGGAATTTCTTGCTTATTTTTGCGAATGGTACCTGTCATTTTCATGTCGTATGGTTCTTCCTTCATACGCTGCAGGAGAGGAATGGACGTGAACCAGTTGTCACAGGTAACAGTGCGTTTTGTTCCATGAATTGGTGCAGTCACTTTTCGAAGGTAATATTCAGATAACTTCTCCCTGCAGTAGATCAATTATCTGGATTTTTCCTAAGTACGGAATCGCATAAATCAAGTATGATGTCGACGGATCATTCAACGAAAAAAGCTTCAAGCCGTATTTATCAGGTTTGGACTTTATGTACATCCTGAATTTGCATCGTCCACGAAAGCCAAGAAGTATTTCGTCTACGGTGCAATCGCGGCTTGCTTGATAACAATTCGTGCAATTGGAAATAAAAATTTCCCAGATTTCACGAATTGCTCCAAATCTATCGTCCTCGTCTCTCTTGCTTTTATCGTCAAATCTTAAACAGACGGACAAAAGCATAAATCGAGATCGAGGCATTACACACCGATAAAAACTTATGCCGATTTGCGGACTCCATAAATCATGTGTATTCACGTTTGAAGATTTCCAAGCCCCACTGAAGTATAATATGCCTATAAATGCTCTCATTTCTTCTTCATCGGTGTGGTGATGGTAAGTTTGGAGTTCTTTACTTTGCTGAATCATTTTTGCACAATGCTCTTCTATTTGATTGTTGGTGTGCTCAACAATAACCTTTACAATATTTGGTGAAAATAAAACATTCCCAAATTCTTCAATGTTTTGTAACTGCGCAGCCGGACCATCCGGTCCTGGCACATAAACACGATCAACATCGCTCATTCGATCTATTGAAACAGAATAAAAACAAACAATTATAAAATACAACAATTATAAACAATTATAAAACAAACAATTATAAAATAAATCTCAATTATAAAAGAATAAGAGAAATTATATTGTATCGTCTTATTCATTCTACATAGGCACGCTCCTTTCTTCTCCTTCCTTCTCTTTCCTTCTCCTTTCTTCTGTGTACAACATAATATAGATGTATATATACAGACCAATTTCCCCTAGTGTATGTATACATGTATATTATATTACACACAGACAGGAAGAAGCGTACCTATGTAGTATGAATGAGATGTGTGAAAGTGTATGTATACACGTGAAATTTATACACGCGCGCTCGTGTGTGTGAGTGTGTATGTATGTGTTCACTTTTACCTGACTGCCGCTTTCGAAATGTTGAATTCCAAACGTAACCGTTTTTTCCTCTGAGTTTGGTCACGGGGCGTCCACGTGCTGAAGATTGGAGAAGGCGCTCTTGCAGCGACGCTTCTTCGAGATCATTCGCCATTTCATCGTCAGAATAATCTTCAGCGCTGCTACCGTCATAGTCTGAGTGCTCAGACTCCTCTGATACAACGTCTTCTGTTTCAGAGGCTTCACAATCAAATATTTCCTCTTCTTCATCCTGCTCAACGAGCGAACTGATGACGGGTCGATTGCGAAGTTTATACGGCATCTGGACATTTTTTAAACGTTTTTTGGACATTGTTAAAATCGTTTTCAATGTCGAGAAAAAAATTATGATCGCGCACACTTATACTTACGTTCTTAAAGATCACTTTAATACACAATTTGATTAAATTTATTTTCAAAATTTTGAAAAAATTTTGATCACTGGTCACATGGGGTCTGAGAGACCCCACACAAAAAGACAACCTACTTTAATGAACTCTACAGAACGAATGAAGAATGTCGGCCGTTCCCGCGCATGGGTATATATAGAGGGACGTTGTACCAACAACATACAGCGCCACAAGTTTGATTTTTAACAGATACATTCAAGATATTTCATCTCAAATTTTGTCTGGGGTCATCTGGACCCCGAGTGACCACAACGGGTTAATATATATTTTCGATAATGAAAAAAATGCATCAATGTTTTTTTTTTCGTCTTAGTAACGAGTCCCCGCCAAAAATGAGCCAAGATGTCACCTGGAGTAGTCAATCGGCGATCGAATTTTCACATCAGTCATAAGGTGTTTCTTTTGTTCCTGAGGATAGCAAGTTAAAGAACGCTTCAACACAGACAGATGACAAGATTGAAATTGAAATTAAGGAGTTAAAGGAAAAATTTAATGATCCTTCAATATCTACTGCCATGAAAACAACTATTCTCACTTTGGTAACACTTCACGAAATCGTGGGGTGAAAAGTGGCTTGCTGAAGAGTTCCATACAACAAGACGTCAAGCTAAAAAGGCAAAGGAACTGGTTATGGAGAAAGGCATTTTGTCATCGCCCAGGCCGCGAGGAGGTCGAAAATTAACACCCAAAAACGCAGAACTTAGTAAAAAGTTTTTATTGAGGGAAGACAATACTAGAATAATGCTCGGGAAACAAGAATTTGAGTCCAACACTTATGAATGAGTCAGCAATTCCTTTAAAATGCTACCAAGATTGCCTAAAAAAGATTATATCTGAAAATTTTACGCCAATTTGCTACTTGACGACCGGAAAATCCCCATTGAATGAACGTTGTACTAACTGTTCTGGCCTAATTGAAATTCGCGAACACCTGACGTTAATATTTCATGAAAATCAAATCACAAGAGTGCAGTTTAACACATGGACTGGTACAGATCGATTTACAGTCGCCACTCAAGTTCTTCCTTCAGATGACTTTGTAGAAAATCTGTGTACAGCGCTAGATATTTTGAAACCACACGCATTTATCGCCGAACAGCAAGCTAAATACTTCAAATCTTCAAGAGAAAATATCACCGAGCGTAAGGTTATAGTTGACGGAGTGTATGGATCCCGAATTGGATCCTCTAGTAGAGATGATTCCGAATGTAAAGTTACGCTTGTATTAAATACAATACGCGTGCATTGTTTTTCTGTTCTCCTGTCAACTTCTTTAATGAATAATAATTATGCCCTTATTTTTATTTTTATTGACTTTTGGCAAGAATAAGTCGGCGGGAAATTCGAATTGTAGATTTGCCACATTATTCGAATTGTTGATTCGCCCCAAGGTAATTGTTCAATGCTATTTCGCTGAGGACTATAGATTTGTGATTTAAGATGCGGCCCAGCCTTTCCACTGGAATAACGATCAAGCCAGTCTTATAACATCGGTTTATTATTATACAGGACAGAACATCATACACGGTTCTATTGTTATGATATTTATTTATGACACAGCAGCATTTTACACATTTCAAAATATCGTGCGTCTACATCTCCAAGAAAATAATATTCTTGCTGAGAAGTATATCTTCATAACTGACGACGCACCACGACATGTTAAAAACAGATTTTATTTAATTAATTTATTTTACTTTAAACAGGATTTTCGTGCGGAAGCTGAACTCCATTTCCACGCTACTGCTCGTGACAAAGGACCATATGATGGTCTTGGTGGCAACCTGAAACGCTTGGCGAAACGTGTAAGCTTAAAATCTGGTGCAAAAAAAGCCATCACCACACTCTCGCGTTTATACGAATGGCACAAAGCATCGTTACATCAAATTCATCCTTACATTGACCAGAATAGCGTTAAACTCAAAACTTTGATTATGCGATAAGCATCCCTAGTACGAAACAATTCCACGCCTTTATACCGACTACGCAAGGCATTATTGTCTAGTAATAGTTTAGTTTACAAAACGGTGAAAATTTCTAAAGTCAGTAAGGAATAAGGAATAATAAGGAATAAGTCAGTAAGGAATAGATTTATGTATAGGTAACTAAGTGAATAATAGAACGAATAAGTTACGATGTTTTGATTCAATGTTATGTTACTAACCTACCCCTCCTAATCTTTTATAGTATAAAATAATCAGACACAACCATTAATAACACTATTTACCCTTATTGGAAACGAAAATGTGTCGTCAAAACTGTGGACCGAGTGATGCTGCGGTATTGTTATTTGCGTAACTCGTAAACTACTTCGCGGTCCACTATGAAATTGTCCACTATGAGTATAAAAACAATATAAGCTTTCGAAATAATAAGCACAAAAAAATTTTTAAAAATGCGAGCTTTGGAAAATAGTAAAAATTAGTAAATTAGTAAAAAAATAGTAAAAATTTCTTACACTTTTTCTAATAAAAAATAAATATTATTAATTATTTTGTTTTAATATAAAATTATAATTTTGTATTAAAACAAAATATGAGGTAATAAAGGTAGTTTAATGTTGTATACAATCTAGCAGTTAGTTTGGTTGACTATAATTCCTCGAACTAAATTGTGACGTTTAACGAAGTATACATCTCACCTTTAGTCAAATCTACAAAGACCCATAATTTGTGAAATATGCGTCGAACTATAAAAATATGGTGGTTGTGTCGAGAGCTTGTACATGTGTGACATACTCAAATATAACCGAAATTGGAAACCTCAACCATTTCACGCTGTCGGCTTCACGTGAAATGTCCCATATATGTATGTCGCTTTTGTAGACATGTATAACGTTTTAAGTCGACTTTAGGTTGTCTTTTCCAAAAGTAAACGTAAAATCTAGTAAATGTCTAGTACAGACTTCTCGGATCTATGCAAACTTTTTTGTCCTTTTCTCTTAGTTTGTAAATGACACAATGTCAATAAAAACTTTACCCGGTAAAGTTAAAAGGGAATTCCCCTTTAGTCTGAGCCATGCATTTTGGCTCTATTCCAGCAAGTGGATAGTGTAAAAAGCTCTCATGTAGTTTTAAAATTAGAACATTTACTTTTATTTGCTGAATATAAACATCAATATATTGCAACATGTACAACACGCGTTAAAATCGTCAAAAATAAATATAGTTATATATAGTCTCAATATAATATATAAGTTATAAGGCTTTAGTTTTAATAACAATAAGCGTGAATATAAGTACATGAATATTGTACTTTATTATGTGTATGCTTTCAACGTAAGCTATTAGACGTGTTCTTCTGCTCCTCGCTTTTTCTTCGGGGTTTCTTCGTTGGTACGCTGTAAACGGGCGAACTGCAAGAAAATTTGCTCGAGTGTTGCTTGTGTGAGAGAGTAGTCTTCAATCATTAGTGGTATTCGATGTTCCTCCATCAATCCAAATATTTTTGAGTACGGCATAATTTTAAGGGGAATTTCAAATGTAAGTAAGCGTAGCCGACTATCACTGAGGAAAAAAATAACAAAATATTACAAATTCTAAAAAACAAACGTTGATGCTGATGATTGCTCTGCTTTGACTGTATACTGAACATATTTTCAAGCTGAAAGTAATTCGCTTACATAATCTGTGAACCCGGGAACTTTTCTTGCATGAATGCGACGATACGATCTTCCCTCCTTTTCAGCTCATCTTCATCAGAGGTTACTTCTCCGCTACCCGAACTAAATACCCGTGGAATATCATTAAGTTTAATTGAACTATTCGAAAGGAAAGTATACATACCTTTCGATTTTCTTCAATTTCACCGTCAACGAAATTGTTTTCGAGAATTTACTCTTTAGATGTTGCGTTGACCCTAAGCATTTAAATTCGCCATTAACCATTATTGCAACGCGCGTGCATAACGCTTCGCACTCTTCCATACTATGAGATGTAAGTATGATCCCTTTCCCGCTATTGCGTAGATAGCAAATCATGTCCCATAATTTTCTGCGTGATGCTGGATCAATTCCAGATGTCGGCTCATCCAAATAAACTATATGTGGATCGCCTAAAAGCGAGATAGCGGTATTCAATTTGCGACGATTGCCACCACTATAAGATTCCACTCGGCGAAATAAATATTTTTCGAATGCCAGATCGATTGCAAGGCGCTCGATCAGATGAGGAATGGTATATTTTGGAATGCCATGTATAAGGCAAAATATCTTCAATAGTTCGTAGCCAGTCATTTCGAGTAAGAGTGCATCAAATTGCGGACAATATCCGATCATTTCGTAGATTTGGGGCATGTCTGTCTGAGCATTTAATCCTTCGATGAAAACTTCACCGTACGAAATACTCTCGTCACCTATTAACATTTTGAATGCGCTTGTTTTACCAGCTCCATTAACACCAAGAAGGCCGAAGCATTCTCCGCTAGAGGATAACAAGAATCAATTCAGTGATATGTTAAGTTCAAAAATATTGTGTCTTTTGAGTTGGACAAGAAATTATGAAATTATTATAAATTATATGAAATTATGATAACAGAAATTATGCAATTAACTTGCAGAAGAATTAAAATACATTTAGTTGGGAATTCCAGTCTAAAATATGACAGGAGTTGAACATAATGTATACTACGGTAAGAAATATTCAACGCGCAAAAGACGTGATGAACAGTATCTGAAATATTAATAAATTAAAAATACAAAGAAGCACAGAAAAAAAACAAATTTCCGACAAGAAAGCATCTACATACTAAGAAAAAACCAACGTACAAGCTAGTGGAATTATTAGAAGGTAACTATGCCGACCGTCAGCATAGTATTTCCGAGAAATCCGTCCTACAACGCGAAATCAGGTTTGCGAAGACGACAAGAGAAATATGAAAATTTTCGAAAATGCTGTGAGAGAGAGAGAGAGAGAGAAAAAGAAAACTTGGAATCTTTTCTACATTATCCAAACTTTCTCATACCTCTTTGAAGATTTTATGGCAAATCAGAGAAAATATACACGTGACGGTGAATGCACCTTCTTATCTCCGATGCAAAATTCATCACTTGAGCTCCTTTCTGAGTAACAATTGTAATGCGTAGTAGAGGTGAAATGGTAGAGGTTAAAAGTAGAGGCTATTGGTTTCTTCTAAGTCTACCTCGTCACCTATTACATCGATTACTCGACTGGCAAAAGAAAATCACTCATCAATCAACCACTTTAGTACTCTTCTTTTGTGGTATTGTAGATAAGAGATTAACATTTCTTCAACAATTTTTGAGGGCGATTGGTACAGGGAGAATCTTACTAACGGATGTTTAACTTGCAATATAAAAGATAACTACCAGTCAAGTTCACGTCCCGAATTTTTTATTAGTATTGTTTCAACGAACAATTTAATTCAGTCGTAAGCCCGTGTTAGTTAGGAGTAGAACTGCGGGAGGTGGAGGATGTGATGATTTTCCGTCTTGTACGGTTGTCTTTGACTTTTGGGGAAGACCATCTTCTCGTATCCGAGGTAGGACAGCTGCTCGGTGATCGGCTGGTTTAGCAAATGCGCGACGTTTTGGGAAGGCACCAATAATCGTTCCGATCGCTTGGTCTCTCCCTTACAAAACCACAAGGAATTAAGCTGGGACTTTGGGCCATTTACCTGTTATTTGATCCTGATATCGTGGCCTCTGTGGAAGGTTGCTTGTCGCCTGTGGAGCAGGCTTGGGCAGATGGCCTCGGGCGTAAGAGGCTGGTAACCCTCTAACATCTGAAATTGCTGTGGATCGTAGTACGAGTAGATAACATAATACGAAAATCTCCTGGGTTGAGTGTAGCTCTCGTAGTCCCTGTCCAACACTTCGGTCAACAGATATAAATCCCAACCGATTGCCCTAAAAATACAATGATAATACGAACACGAACACGAACACGAACAATATTCCAAGAACGTCGAATTCACAGCAACAACAAGCAGTCTTAGTTAAGTTTCGAAAATATTGTCTCGGCCTCGTTAAACCCAATTCAATCCCAATTGCTTTGTACTTCCTCATGTCTATCGCGTGATAAATCCTCATGGTGCGTTGCATTTGATATCTAAGATCGCGAAATGTTTTTGACTTATTCTCGTAAATCATAGATTTCGGAAGCCCCCACATAGAGAAAAGTCCCGACTGTGAAATCGCACGATTTAAACGGCAACCATTTTTTAAAATAACTCACCCTTGGAGTTGTACAAACATTTGTTAAAATAAAACATTTTTTTTCCTATACGAATTTCTAAACGTAGAAATCTATCCTAATAATGTTAATATGTATCGGTTGCAACAGTATCATTTAGAACGAAATATCGCCTATAACGTCCACATTTTCTGGCTCTCAGATTGAATTTTATCGGATACAAAGCCAGCCACGTGCCATTATTAAAATTTTCTTCGAATTGGCGAATGTTTTTATGTTCCCACTACAAATTATCTTCTGTTTTGCGTATTGAACTTTGCTCCAGCCTTATCTTTAGGTTCTGGTGGTGCATATGACTTGCGTTTATTCCGTCGCTTGAGAAATTTTTTAAGATAAAGTGTTGTGAAGTATGACGCGACGTAAAGTATTACATCTATACATCAATAGAGGAAAAAGCTCACATCCTATGACGTTTGGAGGCAGGGGACTCAAACGCTGAAATTGCCAAAGACCTAGGGATAAGCCACTCCACTATAACCTCAATCAAGAAAAATCGAGAGGCGATAGAAAATTCGTTTAATGAGGGATGTTCGAGCAATAAAAGGGCTAGATGCAGTACACATGCCGATATTTAAGTAGCTATTAAGTGTGGTTAAAACGAAGATCAAATAATATACCAATAAACGGGCCAATTCTACAGAACAAAGCGAATGAGTTTGCTCATATGATGGGGAAAGATGTTAAGATTTCGACGGAATGTATACAAAGATTACGCGAAAGACATAGCATCGTCTTCCGAAAAATTTGTGGTGAATCTGAAGCCATTCCCAAGGATGTAACAGACCCATGGCTAAAAACTGCCTTCCCGGAAGTCATTAAAGGGTACGAAGACGACGAAATTTTTAATGCAGATGAGACTGGGTTGTTTTTTAAACTAACTCAAGATCGAACGATGAAATTTAAAGGGGTAAAGTGCAGTGGTGGAAAACTATCCAAAGAAAGGATTACAGTTATGGTTGCAGCCAATATGAGCGGTACAGTAAAAATGAAACTTTTAGTGGTCAGTAAATACGCAAAGCCAAGGTGCTTCAAAAATGTGAAAACCTTACCGATGCTGTACAAGAATAACAAAAATGCATGGATGACGCGAGAATTATTTGCAGACTGGTTAATGGATTGGGACAATGAATTAAAATTGAAAGATAAAATAATTTCCTATTTATTGATAACTACTAGTCTTGCGCATAGTAGTTCGCGATCGGGAGCGCTCAGTTTAGTTCGCAGCTCCTTGGTGAACTAGGTCGCTCTTTTAGTTCGTCAGCTCCCATCTGGAGCTAGAGAGAGAGATCGGCAAATCGTTTGCTTGCTTTGCTACTTCACGTGTTCTTTTGTCTGTTAAAGTAGCTATTTTGCTGTTTTTTTTCTTCTTTAAATTCATTGTACTCGTAGTGTTTTATGTAGCTACCAATTCAAGAAATAAATAAATATTAAATATTACTCATACAATATTCTAATTTTTTTTGTTCGTAACGTGTAAAAAGTAGCTTTATTTTGTATATTGTGTGAATAATTGTGTAATTGGTCCAATGAATATACTTCTTTTTGCGGTAAATAACTTAAGCTTTATTGGTTTTTGGTGGTTAAGTACTTTATCACACAAAAAAAATAACTAACTTATTATTTTTCTTCAATTTTATAGAATAATAAACAAAAGTTCTTCTTCTACAGGTACAGGTTGTCATGGCACAATCAATATTGCCGATAAAATTACGAAAATTAAAATTTACACTTCAAATTTTTAGCCTAATAGTTGGGAATAGAAATATATCAATGACTCTTGAGTGAGATCATATACCAATCATACTTTTTGTATTGCAATTATTTTTATATATGATTGAGTCTGAGTCGATGTTTGTGCTGCTTTAGAGACGGTGTCGATTTTTATTTCTTTAAACGATATATAAATGTTCAATTTAATAATGAAAAAGATTACATATTACTATGTAAAAATATTAATTTGGAAACTTTATTCGTAGATAACAGTGTTCTACAATCATTCAGGATCTGTCCCGTCGCCGAAAAAACGCGTTCGCAGGGTACTGATGTCGCTACGATGCAAAATCTTTTCAAGATGTATGCGCAAACATGAGGATATAGCTGACGACGCTCATGCCACCATTGAAGCGGATCTTCTTTGCGATCTAAATACTGTTCGCTGAGGTATTTATCGAGTTCGCGAATACCAGCAGCAAGTTGATTATCTGATTTAGTAATTTCTCTCATTTGCTGGTCATATTCGTCCCATATGCTGTCCCTTTTATTTTCATTTTTGTTACTAGTAGCACTAAATGCCGATGAGTCACTAGGAGTAGGAATAGCCTCTGGAGTATCTCGATTCTCTCTTTCTTGAAGTAATTGTACTCTAAAGATTTTACTTCTCAGGCCTTGTAGGGCATTTTGATAGGCTTCTTGGTTTTTAAAACCTCTCGTTCTAAATCGGGGGTCCAAGATCGTACACTCAGCGTAAAGACTATTATTTACTATATCTCTGAAACGGTCTTCCATGCCTTTCTTCAGCGCTAATTGTACAGCAACTATTTTTGCGTTATTAGAATCATGTTTTAGTAGAAAATTTTTAAGCAAGTTACAAAAAACAATAACTTTCGACAAAGTCACATTTTTTTAAACACTTATTTCTACTGTAATTTCGTAGAACGGACTAAGTAAAAGCAAAACTCCCTCGACTACCTCCCAGTCCCTCTCATTTAAAGCCAAGTCAGAGCGTAAAACTGCATCCTTTATTTGTACTATTCGCTGAAGCATGTTGAAAGTGGAATTCCAGCGGGTTTGGACGTCCTGTTTAAGTTTGAGAACAGGCAAATTCATTTGTTGTTGTGTAGCAATCAATTTTTTTTCCTTGTGTGCTACGATTAAAAAATTCGACAATATTTTTGACTCTTGCTAAAACGTCAGATATCTCTTTCGTAGCTTCTTGAACAACAAGATTCAGAGAGTGAGCGAAACATGAGACTGAGGGCCACTTACCAAGTCTGACAGCAGATAAAATATTTGCTGCATTATCGCTCACGATAGCTGCAACTTTGTGTGAAATGTTCCATTCTGTCATAACATGTTTCATGAAATCGCATAAGTTTTGGCTTGTATGTCGCTCCGTATAATTTATGCAGCTAAGTAATGCCGACTGAAGTTTAGTCTCTTCATTTATAAAATGAGCTACAATAGCTATGTAGCTTTCATTGTTCCTTGACGTCCAACCATCAGTACTGAGAGACAATGCTGATACAAATTGTACTTGCTTATTTACTTCGTCCGTTATCTCATTATAAACGCTTGACATTAAATTCTCCGACAATGTTTTTCTCGATGGCAGTTTGTACCCTGGGCATTGAGAAACTAATTCAATAAGTTTCCGGAATTCTTTTTCTTCAACGATTCGTAGAGCGTGATGCCCTTTAGCAACCATTTTGACAACTTGTCTATTTATCTGTTCAACCTTTCGGACTGGCGGTGGTCTACGAATGTATTGGTTCATTGATTGTTGAGACTCTGCTTTATTTGACGATGCCAGAATAATATTATGCGGTTTGGATGTGCTTTGACTTAATTGCTGGGAATTGAAATTCGATATTATGGATGGTTGTCTCTCAATTATTAATGGAATCAAAGCGTGTTTTGTCTTCATATGCCGGGTTAAATTTCCGTTTGAGCCTCCCGCAATACTTATTAATGTGGAACAATAATTACATTTTGCTTTTTTTCATCTTTATCTTCAGTGAAATGCGTCTACAGAGAACTGTGTTTCCTTTTTGATGACATAGTAAAAATACCCTAAAACAAAACACATTAACCCTATGCATAAGCTAATAATTAACTACTTCAAATCATTAAGCATTTTAGGTCCAATAATATTTTAACAGTTCCTTTTTCCTTTATATTAAAAACACAAGTTACCTGTTAGCAATGTATTATTGTCAATCAAAATTCACTGCACTTAAACTTTACAATTTTGAACCAAAGATAAGATATACACTTCACTGAGCGAACAAATAACCGAACACGCGCTGTATATGCATGTGCAATGATCAAGTGAGTGGTAGCAATGACTGAACTTGCTCGGACAGCGCCGCGCTTTCGCTCACTCTCGCTGTTATAAGTTGGTCTTATCGAACGAACTAAGGAGCGACGGATCTAGGAACTAGTTCGTGTAGTTCTTGTGTGGGAGCAACCCAACGAACTAGTTCGTTCGCGAACTACACAAGACTAATAACTACCCAGCTCATGATAAAATCTCTTTGAAAGCCAGCAACTTAGTATTTTTACCTACAAATACTACAGCAATCCTACAGCCAATGGACCAAGGGATTATAAAGCTACTCAAGACCAATTGCAGGAAACAGATTGTTTTAAAATTAATTCATGATCTTGAAAATAATACTACAGAAACAAAACTTAACATCTTGGACGCAATTTTAATGTTGGACAAGGCATGAACTGAAGTTTCATCTCAAGCGATTGCTTACTGTTTCAATCATGCAAGATGGCAAAGGAACACTTCACTATTCAACGACATGGAACAAAGTGAAACCCTAGTCGAATGAGCTGAGAAGCTCGATCTGGGAATTCCAGAGATTACATTAAATGAATTTGAAAGCGTAGATAATGAAGTCTACATATCGACCAATCTAATTGATGAAGAAATCTTAGCTACCGCGATGGAAACAAGTAAGGATGTCGAAGTTTTATTTTGATTGCATAAATTTTATACTTTTGCTCTTTCAGGGAATTCAACGGTCGAATCTGATCCAGATGAGGCCGATGAAAACTTAGAAGCGCATTTTGTTGAGCGATGCTTGTGCTGCTTTAGAGACGGTGTCGATTTTTATTTCTTTAAACGATATCACAGATGATATCACAAAATTCAATATTTTTGCATTGGAAAAAAGAATACAACTAATAAAGCACTCAAAGAAACCACAGAAAACCATTAATGATTATTTCAAAAAATTATGAAAAATGTGTTCATAAAACATTATGTATTACATTTTCTGTACTTGTTTATATAGTATTCCATTTTTGTTCAATTATCTCAAGATATCGGATAGAAAGTCTATCGGTAACAAAGGCGAAAAAGGTCTGGTACGTTGGAAGACGTTATAAGCAATTGCCACTGTATATACGACTAAACTCCATGCAATTTCAGAAACAAACACAACTCTTTTACAATAAGCGAACGACTTTCTTATTGTTGCCGAGGGATCTAACCAAAATTACTCCATAAAAAATGACAACATAAACTCAATCTCTTCTCCATTTTTGGCGAAAGCCTCAAGTTACCAGTAAACCCAGATAAAATTCAAGCAATTAATTTTTACCACAATAGAAAGCCAGATACCAAACTAACACACAACAACACTCAAATTAATTGGAATAATAAAATAAAATACCTAGGAATAACAGTAGCAAAACATACATAGTAACAACTTACATACTGAAGAACACAGTCTGAAAAATTCAGGCAACATCATCAGATTTCTGAATAAACCAACTGGCCCTTTCAGTCCCTCTCTAGCTCTGAACCTATTCAATTCGCTTGTGAGGCCCAAATTAGAATATGGAATAACCACACTGACACACGTCCTGCTTACTTATTAAACAGAATGGACAGACTTAAAGGGAAAATCCCGAAACAAAGTCTAAGACTACCTCCCAGCACACAAAACCTTTATGGGTTCAATATAGCCACTGAACTTACGACAAAAGAGAGAGCGGAGCATTTGACAGCAAAAGAAGTGGGAAAACACCAGACTACGAAATAGACTACAAAAGCAGCTTTAACTACATACTAAACAAGTACAGACGTCAGTTCAGCCAAGTTAACCCAAATCATACCGCAAGATATGCGGTATGATTTGGTATGACAACATACCATCCAAAAACCAAAACCAACATTCCTCATACAGAAAACGCTCCTTTTCTTAAAACCAATTGCAAACTTGCGCGCAATAACATATTTAAGAAACAAATTGAACACTTAATGCAACATAACACCTTGATCCTTGTCACAGACGCGGCTAGAAACATCTTGGAACAGCAAACATTCAAACAAACAAAACAGCAATATTCAGGATGACAAAATCGTAGTAATTTTTACTACATAATACATTGTAATTCAATTAATAGCATAGATAATAACTCAGAAAAAAGGAAAGGACACAGTTAATGAATACCCAGAGATAACCTTTAGAGTTATCTGGATCCCAGGACACGAAGGCATCTATGAACTCGATATAGCTGATCTACAAGCCAAAGAAGGTGTACTGAATCACAGAACAATTGAAGCGCATTTCGGACTAGATGACTTAGTCGCCCTAATAAAGGAAGATGTTAAAGAACAATGGCAAACAAAAATGAGAGAAAAATCTAGCATTCACGCTGCTTGCATTTGGGAAGACGCACACCACCTCGACAACAGCAGTAAACCTCGGTTTCATAATAGAAATATACCCTCAAAAAACATAAAGACTATCAATAGACTTATTACCAACAGAGATTACAATAAACTCAGGCTCCTCCAAAGTAAAAAAAGTAATTCAGATAAATGCACATATTGTAACAATACAGACGCAATTGATCCCCTTTTGTTTCAGTACACAGAATTACACAGAAAGGATAAGGGGACAATAAAATTTCTTCCACAAAATATAAAAATGTTAAAGACTTAATTCTTAAAAATGATAACAAGCTTCTTGAAAACTTTGGATTGTTTTATTGCAGAAGCAGGTTTAAAATATAAAAACCAAATCATCTTATATGGAGACCATAATAATTTCACATCACAGACATACAAAGTCGACGGCTTTCCCGAGTTATCTGTGAAGAGGTTTCAGGTGCAGTATGCCAGTAACAAACGATCCACATTAATCGCCCAATTCCACACCGCAAGTTTTGTATGTTTCATACGGTAAACTCTGCATTATAATTATAACGATTTGGTCTGTGGAAGCATTGAAAGAGAAAGCGGCACGCGTTCTATTGAAGCTGATAGAAAAAGATTCTCCTTCCAATTCTCCTTGCGCAGAATTGAAGATTTTCATAGGTATAAAGGAGAGTTGTTAAAGGTATAAAGGAGCGTTGTTTTTGGCAACAGATGCCAAATACATATTTATTACATCAAAATTAAATTTAAATTGTATATTTTATTGTTAAATGTATGGTATATATGTAAAATAAACAGTGTATACCAAAATTCAAAGTGTATATTGTATGTATAATGTACAGTCTTGCTATCTAATAGCCACATCTCGTATATAGCACAAAATAAAATAAAATGAACTTACTGTTTTACGGCTACTGATAGATTTTTTACTGCACAGAATCTTTTGTAAAACTTTGTAAGACGTCGCATCACTAGTGTCTGCTGTTTTATATGCTCCTGACCCATATTTTCAACACGATCTTTCTCCGCTTGCACATCATCATCAACATTTTCTCCTAGCTTAGGTCGTTCAGGCCTAATAATAGTCCAAAACAGTCAAGCTTAAAGCACTAGCGAAAACACTTGTACTAACCTGCAAATATTATTGAGATTCTGTACTTTTCGCTTGTAGATTTCTAATAAGACTAGTATAGTAAAATATACAACACCACTTGCAGCAAGAGCAAACAGAGTAGCGCCTAAACCCGGATAATTCCAAGCGAAAACACTTCCAGCTAAAATATTAAATCAGTATTCAAACATTTTATATGTTTTTCGAACAAAATAGAATCAAATTTTTCTACATACGGCATTTTGAAATTAATACGGCAATTGCTAGAAGAATTGACTGATTCGATTCAAATTGATCGGGTGCTACGGTGCATGCTTTTTGCAGCATGTAATGAGTTCCTTCGTTGTAAATTGCTTCGGACAGCCCATAGCTGGGGAGCAACAAAAAGAATCCCCGAGCCAAGTCAATATGATTTTGATTTTCGGCAAATATTCTCATAATAAATATTCCCATGAGCAAAACCATTCCTGAAAGTAAATATAAGAGCCGACTGTGGTCAAAGATTAATTGGTCAAAAAAAATTATTTCTTTAAAATGAATCTTTATCTCAATTAGTTTGCAGGTATCTTTCATTCATTAATCAGCAAATTGAAACAGTACACATTTTTGAAATCTATCGGCACAGCGGGCGAATAGAGGTAAATACAATAATAGCGATGATATAACGATCCCCAGAAAAGCTCGTGGCCAAGTATGCCTACTTTATTGGAGATGGTGGAACTCAAACCCTTGCAAATATTTTAAATAGCAATCCTTGCAAAGCTTTGAACGTCACGAAACTCGAACGTGTTGAACATGTTTCAAAAATCATGCTTCATCTGTTGACTGAAGCGAACAATGTATGATTCAGCAAGCTAATGCTATTGGAGAACGCCGTAGTAGGACGATGCTGAAAGAAAGGAAAGGAAAAAAAGGAAAGGAAAAGAATACGAAAAATCATGCATACCCATGTCAATATCCCAACTTGTGCCGCCTCTTGTAGAATTGGACAATTCGCACCACATGAAATGTGGAATCGCGGTGTAAATGGTCACGAGCTCAAGTGGAAAACATATGATATATCCATCCCCCGACAACCAATCACGAAACTTTTGAAATGATCACGCATTTTAACGACGATCTTAACAATGCACATCTTATCAAAAAGGTCTGTGGGCAACATTGTTTAAAATAACAATGAATCTATAAATTAATCAGTTTGGCGTACAGCACACAAACACGTATAAAACTTACGGAGAATCACGGAAATTGCTGGACCGAAAGCAGCTTGAACGTTTCAACGACTCTATTTTCCTCCTTTTAAAATCATTGCCGTGGGAAGTGGTCAAATACGCACTTACTTTTACCACTAAAACTACTTTACTTAAAACAACAAACGATAAAGTGTGCAACTTTACAGAAAAGCTAGAGCCAGCAACTCCGATGCGTCGAAAACGTATGGAATCGCCAAAAAACCCAAAATGAGCGTCGCCGCAGATATTGGCGAATGAGAAAGGCACAGATTATCATGTAGAATTAAAATGTTAACCATAAGCTCATAACGTTTAAAATTTTACGAAAAATTCAATTGTTAAAGCTTTAAATCAGTTTTTCTAAGGGGCTATGTTGGAGTGCGATGCAAACAGTATTATAGCTATTACCTAACTATATTACCTTTTAGACTCATCTGAATTTTCTGATCAAATTTGTCACATTCGTCTTAAAAACAAAAAAAAAAAAAAACTGACAGCCGCATGTTCAAACTTTTCCAAATTGCGAAAATAATTCTCGTATGAAATAATGTCGTTGCAAAAAATGACGATCAAGACTAATCGATTCTTTATAATGTTTTGCTTACAGGTGAATAGTGTGGTCAACATTTTCATCTTGCATTTTTTTCATCGAGCGTCGCAGAAGTGATATATGGTAAAAGTCATTTTATTTTTTGTTTTTTTAGCAGTTTGAATAAGCTCCTAATTTGTGCTTGAATAGTGGATCTGGAACCACTTAAGAGTGATACATTTGCTTGATGTCACGACACAGCATACACAATATTTTTTGTCTTTGTTCATTAATAGTAATAATTCTCGATTTCTGAAGTATTGATATTCGAGAACTTATAATTTATGTTTAATTTTTATCTCCAATATACAAAATGAAATTTACAAGCTTTAGTATTCAGTGTTGAAATCCGCAATTAATGAAATAGGGTCGCCAGTTGGCTTGACTGAGAAAATGTGTTGGAGTTCTACATCATTTAGAAGCTTATGTAGCCTTGCGAATCTTCAATAATTAAATTCATCTATCATAAATCTCATGAATTAGTGCATTAGTATTCACTCGTAAATAATAGTATAATAGTAGTTGCTACGATTTTGTGTCGATGAATGAATCACAGTATTATCAAAACTCTGCTAATGCACAGTAAATTTGTTTAAACGAATATTCAAAAACTGGTGAATGAATCGTTTATATACGGCCGCGTATGCAAGAAAGTAAGAAAAAGGTGTGTGCGAAAGTTCTTTTCAACGTATTGGAAGTTGCTGTATTTCTCTTGTAAATATTTCCCCTTATACCCTCGAAAAAGTTTGCTAGTACTGTACAAAGATCCTCTTCAACGTTGTTTTGCCTTTCCAAGCGATAATCCGGCAAAGCAAGATCGTGAAAATGTGGTGGATGGAGTAAGAGTTCCAAGCCAATCTCAATTAGTTTCAGCTGGGTAGCTGTGCTTATCATTGCTTTTTGAAGACGCTCTAATATCTGACAGTAAAAGTCCGGAGTTAACGAGTTATTTCGCTGCAGAAGCTCCCAAAAAATGACACCAGCATCATCAAATGGACAACACCTTCCGTGGATGCAAACCTGGTTTTAAGTGGATTTTGGTTCTTCATCTCTTTTGCAAACTGTCCGGTGCCGTCTAATGTTATTTTACAGGATCCACATGTCATCTCAAGTAACCATTCGGCGAAAAAATCCTTCATTAGTTTGACAAGGAAGATGGGAAATGATTTATGATTTTATGTTCAATGAAAATACGCATGGAAAACCAAAAAAAAAACTTTTGCGCACACCCAATATATCTAAAATCGTTTTTCCTTGAAACTGTAAACACTCGCAGTCTTAAGTGGTGTAGCAGTGGAAAGTTATTAAAACGCTATTACACGAATGAAAACGGTCACAGGCAAAGACTGGTGATATTAATTTTACATGAAATTACACATTAATAATTAATTTACATATTCTTTACCTGCAATAAGATTAAGTATGTATATTCGCGATACTGCAGTTTCTGCTGAATCGAACGCAAATGAGAGCAAATATGTGAAGGGCAATGATGCTAGTCCATAAAGTAAAAAACTTATTATCAACGCACCTGGAAAGGGGTCTCGCTTTAATTTTTTTTTCATCAAACGACGATAAAACCAACAAAACTTACCAAGCGCTTCTGCAGATTGGAATTGTTCCACTTGGAATAAGACGCATAATATCATTATACCAATTGCAATCACTACATATACCAATAGATCCATCAATAAGTGCGAAAACCAATACGTAAATGAAGGAACTCCGCTAGCAAATTGCAACAATTTCGCCTTTGAAACCCGTTCTCTTACAATACAAATTGCAAACATTGCACTTATTAAAGGCATACTAAATGATAAATTGATGGCCATCTGATATCCTGCTGTTGTGAGATCTTTCGATCTTTTATTTTGAGAATCAATACTGTATGGCAGCGGATGAATTGTTACTTGCATATTGTATATGTCTCCCAAAACCGCCCTGTGAACGAACCGAAATTTAAAAAAAATCATAAATAGCGAATATGATTATTGTCATTAAATTAAATGAGAAAATTAAATTATGATATTATTACGCAACATGTTAAAAAAGGCAACTAGGACAGATCGATTTGGAATCGCAAGAAATTCGACTAAAAATTAGCATATTATATAATATTAATTATCGTAGATTGATTAATGAAAAACTCTCTCGAAGTGTGCATGTTCTGACTTCGCTGAATGGTAATTTAAGTTATTTAGTATTCACCAATTCCATGGATATAAGAATACTGGTCTTTAAATCGAACCAATTTTAACTAACGTAGATCATGTTAACAGCCTATCATGGTCCTCTATATCTGATGAACAATGCTTCTTCCGTAGCAAAGTCCTAAACAGGTAAAGCTGCATATTAATCAAACTAAAACAATATTCGTGGTCCAAGCAAAAATAAAAACCATGAACCGATCTGATGTTATATCTGAGAGCGGAAGAGTAGAAAAAGTTGATTGAAGGTATACAATGACTTAAAACATGTAAAACACGAAACGGGCTGAGGCAAGGGGAAGATACAGGTCGAGCATAAGCCGTTCACAGTTTTATGAATTCATAAAGCCAGCTGCATACACAGGAAAAGTAAGCTCCACACATAAGAAGCAGTTATGACACCTGTAGATACTACGCGTGTATCTATGTATCGAGAAGGATTCCGGCGGAATCAAAATAAATCCACTCGAGAGAAGGATGCATAGGCAAAGGAGACCCATTGCTGCGAGCAATTGACTTCGTACGAGATATACGAAGTTTTTAACATGCATTCAAGATTGTAACCAGCGGAAGATGCAATTGGCTAGTCATATTATCAATGCTAGCTAGCCGATCAATGAAATACGAATACCTAGACAAGAATTTTCGGGAAAGGCCGATATACAGAAACAAGTGGGAAGACCAAAGTAGAACATGTCGGAATCGATCAATGAGCACATTCGAATTTTACAATTGAAGGATGCAATCGATAGTCCGAGACTCAAGAGGTATCACATTTGTGATAAACTGAATAAAACATTTAATATGTAGCTCTCATTTGTAGCTGTCATTGTTATATTTGATCGCTAATTCTTCAAGGTATAGGTAAAGAGTCCACGATTCCCGGATTGTATTCTACCATACTCAAGTTTCGTAAATGGCATTTTTTCACTAGTTTGGGAAGTTGTGCTTCTGTGATATATAATCGTATTATTTAAACATCGTCGACATAAGTAACAACTTAAATTAATTCAAGAAGTCTTTTCGTAATATCGTTTGACGACACATTTTAGGACCAAATAGGCAAAGATGCAATAACATCACCCTTTGCCTGAGCCAGACTATACCTTATACTCTAAGCCAAAGCATATGCCAATTTTATGGGAATTGTACTGCAATGAACTTTGTAAGCCTACAAAGACATGTTCAGCAATGATTTTGAACAGTTTTTCTGCCGCTGTAGCGTTGAGGCATGCGTACAAATTCATAAGTACAGCAACGTTTTTCCGGCCTGATTTACACAAATGCTGCTGCATTACATAGTTTAGGGACAGATTAAAACTATTAGCCAATTCAAAGATATAAATGCTACTGAAATTTTGTTCGATAAAAAGAATTAACCTTTTCTCGAATGTGGAGGAGTTTAGAAATGATTTACAATAAAATAATAGCAATGACGATGCAAAAAATTATGGTGTCTTGATCCCATACAGATAAAGAAAGGATGGACTAAAAAGAAAGATGTATCAGAAACTTTAGTAAAAGAGAGGAGAGTATAAACGGTAAGCTACAAATTCTACAAAACAGAAAATTTAAATAATTTTGAAAATATGTGGCCAGCAATATCTCGTAGATCAGAATTACAAAGTTCTGATATCATTAAATATCATTTGAATTATTGATCTCTTTCACATTAAATTTAACGGACATATGGAGCGCCAAATAATAAAAGAAATTAGTGGGCACAGTAAATTTTTATGTTATCGTTTTAGTTTTCAACATTATCTGTACCTTTGATCTTTGACTGATTTGAACATTATTCCAGAAAACTAATTTTAGTGTGATCTTTTGGTACTCCTAGCAGAAAGCTTTTCTGTCTTTAAAGTTTAAACTCTTGATTTGGATCATGGGAGGTCGAAAAAAAAAATTTTTTTTTGATAATTCAACGTTCAAATAAATTTTACAATTGAGCATTTTAGAAGGAAATACGAGTGCGTAACAGCGTCTGATGTTTCAATGTTCAATATATTTTATATGTTTGTACGTTTATTATTCACGTTTTGTTCCAATACGTATAAAAAGGCTGAATATTCGAAATCGAGATATTTGTTTATTAATGATCCATTTCAACCACAGTGCGAGTTCGTTGGTGTGTCGCGTGGAGATACGCTAACGAGTTTTATAGATGGCACAGACTGCTAGACTATACAAATATAAGCATTGGTTATCCAACTAGCAAACTCTTGAGTCATTTTCCGCATACAACACGGTAGAAAAGATTTTCGAAAAATGCTACTCTGGTAATTATTGAGTAGATTGCAATCTGATTGTTAAAAGCGCAACGATTGTTTAAAAGATTGTTAAAAAGACAACTAATCTTCCTTTCCATCAGAGTATGTCCATACATCATAATGTCTATTTCAATTATAAAATCAACAACTTCACATATAATAAAGCACAATAAATATATTTTACCAAATTCATAAATAAAGTGTCCAACGTAAGCAATTCTACTTACTTAGCCACAGCATTTTGCATTAAATTCAACGAAGTTGGTACTGTATGCATGATTTCGTGATTAAACCAGGCAGTTAGTTTGTCTTTAGCAATAGTAGCGCCTACTACGTAATCGTCCTCCTCATCAAAGGTTGATGCCTTCCTGTTCAAATCAACGATGGCGTCTATCATATCTGTACCGATTGGTATCAGTTTATGCTTGCTCTCGACGCCTTCAAATATCTTCCGATAAGCAATTGTAATGGTCGAATTAGTAGATCCCGACAAAAGTGTATTTGTTCTTCCATAGTTATCTAACTTTACTTTTAATGGAGGCATGCTATATGGCATGCCAAATGATGTATTTTGCAATACAAAACAAAGGAACATTAGTGGAAGGAAAATTTGCAATAGAGGAACACACCAATTTCGCTTCATAAACAAGAATTTTTTCAAAAACATCGCTTCCCATTGATAGCGATAACGTTGCTTGTAAATCAGCGATTCGGTTCCTTGTCGAATATCTATAGAAATGAAATAGCATTAGTAATCACGTTATGGCTGTGACACAATCTAGAAGTGATACTTTCAACAGCAAGACTTACCCAATGATACTGGAGCTGATTCATCAGAAGTGTTTTGTTGATCGTCTTTATGAAGTTCACTTCCTGTTTGCATGAACACGTCTTCCAAAGTTGTCATCGAAATGCCATAACCAGTTAAGCCTAAATTACTTTGTGAAGCTTCTAAATCCGTCAAAAGATGTTCGAAACGAGCGACATCGCTTTCGGGTAAACTATAAGAGAGTTCAGTGCCAACGTTACTTTTGACCGTTGCATTAGGAACATATTTTTGAATTAAGGCGGTAACATTTTCGGGATGGCATCCAGAAGTTTTGTTGCAAATCTACGAATTCAATATTCGTTTCCATTACTTTTTTTTGAAAGCTATGAAAGTAAGTTGAAAATGGAAAAAAATATTCTCACCAATTGATAGCCAGTTCCGAATTTCTTTTTGAGAAAGAAAGGTGTTCCCGAGCAAGTCAGTTCACCACCTGACAAAATTACAATTTTATCGCCTAATACGTCTGCTTCGTCCATAAAGTGCGTTGTCAATAATATCGTTCGTCCCTGTTTCTCAGTCTCAAGTAAATTCCAAAGAGCTCTTCTTGCTTCTGGGTCCATTCCAGATGATGGTTCGTCGCACAGGACAACTTTCGAGCCCCCACACAAAGCTACACCGAGCGATAGTTTCCTTTTCATTCCACCTGACAAAGTACTTGCAAATTCATTTCTCTTATCTTCAAGTTGTAATAACCGTAAGTATTTTGTGATTTCATCTTTGATATGAGAAGGATTTAAACCCTTCAAACGACTATAAAATGTAATATGTTCTTGTACAGTTAATTCGTCGAAAAGCGTGTTATGTTGAGGACATATTCCCAAGTTTTTACGAATCGCGTCCATATTCGCTGATGTATCAATGCCATTCACCTCAATTTTCCCACCGCTAGGCATTAAAAATCCAGTTATCATTGAGATTGTTGTAGTCTTTCCAGCTCCATTATGTCCTAGAAGAACAGTAATCTCATTTTCATACATATCCATGCTCAAACCATCAACTGCAGTTTTGTCATCAAATTCTTTTCTCAAATTCACAATTCGAATGCCGACTTTCTTATTTGCGTTCGCCGGATCTTCTTCAAAACGATTAGGATCAATATTTTTGCACTCATCTGAATGATGTTGCACTGAATTCGAAAAGTCTTTCGATTTCACGAAGAAAAAATTCCATTTGTGCTTTACTCCATGTTTGCCTGGCCAAACTTTTTCAACGTATAGTGCAAGCAACATGTACAAGGCTCCGTCCAACAAAAGCATCAAAGATGCCAGTCCTACTGAAACAGGACTACCGGCAGCTGAACTGAATAAATTAGAAAATTGTGCGCCTTCTGTTGTAGCCTCCCATTGTAGAATACTTTGAAAGCCAAGACCCATCCCCGTGTTAAGGAATAAACTCAGAATCGTTCCTACTACTGTTGATGGTGCCAATAATTCATGTTTTAACAGCTCATATGGAATATATGCTACAAAAAACAAGACCGACGCCATTGCTCCACCAACAACTGGTTTTTCAAATAATGTCGAGACTAAAAAAGTAAAAGTAACAACAGGAACTCCGTAGCAGAGCAGGAAAACCAACAAAACACCAAATGACGAAGCAGGAAGTATTGCTGTACCATTAACAATAGGCACCTGCAAGTACATGTATTTAGTTGATCAGATATCATATACTCATTTTAGTTTACCTTTAAAGTTATTAACAAAATCACTATAATAACAAACGCAAACAGATACGTCAAAATGAACCATGATACCCAGTGGTGAAGAGTTTTAAGGCCCATTATTTTCATTGTTTCTGTCAAATGCGTTGCCCTCTCGCTCGTTATACGCTGGAAAATATTTATAAAGGTAATTTTTTGAAAACTTGCAAATCAAGCAATTCGAAAATGATGTAAACTTTAATAAATTTTGAAAGAGAACGCTGAACTATGGCCCTTACTTAGGATATCCAGTCAAGGTGACAACACCAACAACACACCATTTTCGACACCATGAAAAGAAAGTTGTAACCGTATTTTCCAGCAACTAATTTCAAAAACGGGGATGCAAGGGGAGATGATGAAGAGCACGCGGTTATAAGAAATGATTGAACTCAAATCCTTTAGATAACAACTAGTTAAATCTTCAAATAAAGAAAGTGAAAATGTGAAAATGAGTGAAAAATAATGACCCAGTTGCCAGGATGTCAGCTGAATAATCTGACCTAAAGCTGAGGCATGAAAAAAAAATTCAGTGTGAAAATACAAATTTGAACTTGAACAACAATGGCTTCAAAATTTAAATAAACTAAGACTTCATCTGAAAAGACCAACACACTCAACCCTATCTAAATCATGTGTAGGGCAAAAATGAATGAAAGGCTATTATTATTCTAGTGTTAAACTAATGTTAAAACAATATGGATTCGAAATATATTCTTTTATCTATCTGTAAGTGCATAGACAAAGCATATGCTACATGAAAATTAAGAAAAAAACCTAGCCTTTGGTCCTTTGAAGATGAAAATAGGCGTGTTCCTTTAAGATTTCATAGTTCCATTTTTTCATAATTTGTGGTTAGAATATACGTTGGTCCTGTTAACTTTAATTTAGGTATCAACTGCACACTCGAAATGATTCAGTATTAACCGAGAGTGATTTTGAGAGAAGCTAAATAAGCAATAAGTTGTGGAATGAAAATCTTGGGGACTATGTTGTCAGATATCTAGGTATATAATGAATAAATAAATGGGAATTAGCTTTAGTTAAATTTGTTTCTTTTAGTTTCAGTTATTTAACTTAGAGAGTTCTTAGTGTTAGCTCATTATACTGCATTGGCGTTTCGTAACATTTCGTGTGCATGTTTAAAAATTAGCGGTAAGTCCACCACGAAGAAAAGGGATATTATTGTGTCAATACAAAGTTTCGATAAAAGTTGCAAAAAGTTTATCAGAACTGAGTAATTATTAATATTATTGGTTAATATATGCTTCATGATTGTTTATACCGAATAGGAGTAATTTTCAATAGAGCGCCTTTTAACTTGACCTGACGAGACAATAGGATTGACTCTTTTTGGTTGGCGTCATTAATAGCGTAGTCTATATTTGACTTCTGACAAGCTGAGAAGAGACCCAGGATCAAAAATGTTTCAATTATTAATTATTTTATTTTAAATACCTTAAATACGAGTTTCAAGTCAATGAAAAATATACTATAAAATTATTTTCAAAGCCATTTTAATCTTATTAAATATATCATCGTAGCTTTTTCGTAAATATAGACAATGAACAATTATACGAACACCCCAAAACCATGCAACAACCCCGTTGAATAATTTTGAATAGAGCTGATTTAGTGATCTATTCGACAAACGGACAAACGTTGCGCTGAATTGTCAAGAAAGAAATTATCTATAGCTCAGTAAAGAACAGATATTTGGCAAATACACTGGAAATATTGTTTTTGTTCTCTACGCGGCAATAGCTACCAGACATCAAAAGTTATCACTTCAAAATATTAGGTATCGATGTAAAAATCAATCGAAGCAATTGACGTTAACTCGCACGTTATTTTCAAGATGTCTTCAGTATTTACTGAACAAAGTACACCATTACCGGCCGAAGCAATTATTAATAAAAAGTTATAGTTTGGGCATGTAATTCTGTAGAGAAAAGGAGAATTTATTTATTGCCAAACAAGAGTGTAATGCGGAATGGGTAAAAGCCCTGCAAGCCGTGAATGTAAAAAACCGTAATCACGAAACAAATAAATAAGATTTTATTGTTGAGAGCGCTTTCTGTCCGTTGATTTATTCATGCTCAATTTTTGCATATGTAGGTCTCAAGCATCATTTTTCAAAATACATATAAGCCGAAAAGAGGACTGTTAACAATGCAAACAATTCTAAAATTAAAATATTCATAATCAAATAACTGATGAATACTCCCGAAAATATCGAATTAAATATTGTAAGCATATACTTTAATAGTAATACTAGCAAAGGGGCGAAATTTGTAATAATTCGGGAGAATTCTGAAAATCATTTTAAAACCAATGCATAAAGTCGTATTATAGACGTACCTTAACTGTTTGAGCAACACTATGAGCGAAACTGGCGACAACTACTACTACCAGCACATTATCCAAGAGTATCAATATTGGATCTTCCATGTACGATGGATAGGGAAATCTTTGCATAACAATATCCGGCAAATCTACATTGCGAAGAGTTTCAATTATTGCATTTGAAACGATAAGTTGGACTTTTGCTATTCCAGTTTGAATATAACCAAATTCGCCTCCTACATCACTATACCAGCCCGCGCTATCAAATGGCTCATTTGAGTACTTAGGAATATGAAACACATTTGTGTCCCATCCAACAATTTGTGTTATTTTCGGAATATTGGGCGGAATTCGCAGTTCGAAATCCAAATCATTCGTTGTTAGTTGCTCGTTTATGTTGATGAAATTGACTCCAAAGAAAATATTTTTTGCGATCATATATGATTCCATATGACCACTATTGTTGAAACCAACATGATTTAATTTTAACTGTTTGGCAGCTCTAGCGGCAATTTTATCAGTAATTTCATTTTGTGGCGTATATGCAAGTATTGTGCGGTCAAAGCCATATGATCTGAAAAATATAGTAAAATGATAAAAGCGTTATTCATTAATAAAACATAACATATATATATTCTCCATATTATATATATTATCCACGGCCTTGATTAACGAAGAAAACAAATCAAATCATATTGGGCTACTCTCTATTTAAATGAATATATAATTTTTAAATTGTTTTTTCATTTATTAAATGAAATGAATTATTTTTATTTTCATTTATTAAATGAAAATATAATTTTATTAGTTTATATTGTTGATTACTACAGCAGGCGTTGATTTCAAAACTCATTTTACGATATGAAACTATAACATGAAAATTATTCAAGGATAACCGATGTGACCGCTAACACGTTCACCTTTGGTTTGTTTGGTTTTCCATTTTGTAAACAGAACTACACAAATGTTTTTGAATTTGCGAACAATTCATTATTTCTAATTGAATATGACCACGCTGATAAGTAGAATTGACAAATTTGTAGTTACAATAATTCACGAGCTATTGCTCAAAAGATATCACACTAAAAACCTAAGAACCACACTAAATACCTAAGAAAAACCTAAGAAATCGCTGGATTTTATTGTTCCAAAATGGTTTATCAAATGTGATCAAAAATACTGAGAATGTTGCGAACAACGAGACTGAGTTTGTGGCATAATTAGCAATTATATTCTCAGTTGGATAATATTGATATCGGAGCCATGTAGTTCCTGCAAGATCACATACAATACGCAGTATTGTAAATAACGCAGGTTATAAGAAATGAAAATGAGAAATATTTCAACAAACTATAACTCCCATTAATTCTAATTCTCCGCCTTTCATTTTGCTTCTATGATGCTCATGTACTTTTATATGATGTTCCACTCCATAAAAACTTTTAACAGCTCACTTGAGTAAATACTTGCTCTGCGTATATGTGTCAGCATGTTGGTTGTTCTTCCTTCATTTGAGCTGATGCTCCAGTTGAGTTATAAATATTTCTTTGCAAAATGGAATAAGCAAGCTTTTCACATTGTGATGATATAGTTCTAGAAAGGTTAAACGTGAAGTCGTTGACTGTAATGCTCAGTTCACACAGTTGGAGCACGTGGATTCGTTTTCGCCTTTCATAGTATAAATAATTTTCGTTTGAAATTACTCCAAAATATATCCAAAATTTTCCCCTAGCCTACTTTACTGGTTAGTATGAGCTTACCAGTAGTAGGCTAGGGATCATTTTTCTTAATGATCATATTTTACCTAGACACTGTCTCTGTCACTGTTACTGTCTCATTTGCTCAACATAATTCTCACCTAATTTGACAAATTGATTGTTTTTACAGCAAATGCGGCAATTCTACGATTCGGTATAGCCGTTCAATTAATAACCGAAAGAAATTATCGTCGTCAGTGAAAAGCTTAAGCCCATTTATTCAAGGATTCAATGGATTGGAAACTTTACTTTCATTCAAATCTGACTATTATGAAATATCATACTAATCCACTGTTAGCTTTCAAATCGACGCTCCATGAAAAAATGTTGAAATCTGAAATTTCTATAACTACAAATAAAACAGCGGATATCTTCGACATTATTTTTCTAGTTCTAGAATAAAAATGTGAAGAAGTCTGATATTTTCTGTATAAATGGCAATTATTATTTTAACTTATACCTTATATTTGTTAGGAAGTATCTCTGTAGTTAGAAAACTATACATAAAATTCTACTATGCTCAAACACAACACTACACATGATCAGAAAAAAACCTACTTACTCTGAAAATGAAATTGATTTTATATCCACTGGGTTAAAAATCGTTGGTTGACGATGAAAATCTTGTCGCGAAACATGACGTAAAAGTAAGAAAATACTGCAGAACGCCAAAGGGATAGCGAGTTCTATAAAAAGTCCTAATTTATGACGGAACTTTATTGTGAAGTTTTTCCATAGGAGCAGCTTGAGCCCATTTATTGTTTGAGATGACATTTTGTTGATTTAAGTCTGCAACATAAAAATAAACATGATTAAAATACTATAATTCAGTAGTGGGCAAAAGTGTTTGGTAAACGTATGCAAATATAGTGTTCATGTGACGTAGTCAAGAATCAAAATGCAATATGCATATATCGATGACAATTTCATATTTGGGAGTCCTGATAAAAATTATTGAATTGAATTTTCAGAATTTAATGTTACTGTACCACTACTATTATTGCTGCTACTATTACTAATACTACTACTAAAACTACTACTACTGCTCTACTACTACTACTGCTCTACTACTACTACTACTACTACTACTACTACGACTACTAAATCTACTGCTACTTCTACGACTACCAACTCCCATTTACACATGAAATGCAGGAAAATCGACCCAGCGTAAATTACTACTGTAAGAGAATCAGGAAAACATCAGATATGAATCGAATAATTGTGTTATTAAATTAATGGTAATAGTCAGAAAAATGTTTTAATAGCGAACTTCATCACGCTTTCAACAATGGAAACAGAGTTTGAGTGAATAATTTAAATTTTATTTAAAATAGGCAATGGTTAGAACTTTACATCACAACACAAAATTTGCTGTTGGTAAAAAAATTTGTATGATACTGAAACTGACGCTTGAGGGACACGAATATCCTAAATTCTTAAATAACAAGCAATTAAGAGTTGGCCAACAAGACGTGTCAATTAACTTATGAGAGATAAGGAAATTTATGAGGGATTGGATGCTAGATCGTTTTTTCCCATAATAGTGCTCCATCACATGAGGCTAAATCGGGTCGATACACATGGAACGCCCTAAACTTGGAAGTAGCAGTTCATGGAGCTTCACTAGACGGCTCAAGCACTTATTGACAATGATTTGGTTCCTTTGAAGAATAAAAAGAAGTGATTAAAAAATCGTAATTACTTGTATGTGTGCATTACCAATAAAACAAGCGATGAGTGTCGAACATAAACCCCCCATGAGTTATTAAAATGTAAATTAAACTTCAAGCTTCAAATTACCTCAAGGCTTAAATTGGTATATTCGCTGGTATATGCGAGTGTATTTGTATATTTTCCTAAAAATAACATACAACTGATTCACCCAACATGATTTCTTTATTTCTTTATTGCAAATCAACGTGCCAGCAAGTATTGAAATCCTCATAAATAAGGGCTTACGCTTTAGTTTGCCGGCAAACACTGAAAACCGCAAAATATAAAGCACCTGAACATAGATGGTTATAAATGAGACTAGATTAAACAAAAACCCATTCACATTCACTATGCATGAACAAAAAAAGAAACTCACTTGACTTTCAATAATTTACGGAAACGAAAACGATAATTCATAGAAGTTAGGCGCGTCCATCAACATTTATAATCAATAACATTGCATTAATCATACCAATTCATATAAACGAAGACGTGAAGAGAATGACAACAGCATTTTCATCAAAAGAATTAATCGATTAGTGTAACTAACTGTCATATGCCCCCTCAACACTTTGATCCTTTCGAGGAGGATAAATATTTCCATATTAAATAATTGAATGAACGATACTTCTACTAGGCAGCTTAATTCACTTTAGATATATTTCTATATTCCAGATAACATGTTGAAAAGTTTATTTTTTCTAAGCGCTTGCAATACATTTATATACACTTATAATAAATGTGATGTGTGTTCTATATTTTTACTTACAAATTTTCTCTAGTATTTTCACTTATAATAAATGTGGTGTGTGTTCTACATTTTTACTTAAAAATTGTCTCTAGTATTTTCCACTCTTTAAAATAAATAAAACAATGAGAAACGAATCGACAAGAACATGAACAATAGTTAAGAGCCTTTAATATATTCTTTCCCTACTTTAGATAATTTTTTTAAATTTCTAACTTAAAAGATGTAATATGATATGATATAATAAATGGTAGACATCATAAACCCAAACTATTGTTGAAAATCAATGACATGAGTGAAAATTCAACTTTTATTTTGATCTCACTATACGTCCAAGACCAATGAGATCTTTTTCGGAACTTTAAAAACTGAAAATTAAGTTAATTTTGTACTATGTAAACACTTTTCCTCCGACCGCCATTTTACATCTACATGTAGTGAAGTGTCGCAGACACTTGAACTTATTAATTAATTAATTAATAATTAATATTATAATTAATATTAATTAATATTAATAATTAATAAATTAATCGTTAGACTTCGTATCTCTAGATTACGAGATATGTTTGTAATTCAAATTTTTCAGTTCAAATTCACTTCAATTGAGAAACAAGGCTGATTTAAATAAAAACTTGTTGACATATATTAAGGATGAAGCATTCGATTAAAAATTATGTTATTTAGATTAACATAAAAAATAGGTAGGATTCCACAAAATCTACCCGCAAAATGTGATCCATTAATGCAAAATTATGACCATTTCATACTGATTCATATGAGAATACTATTGCTCTTTGGGCACTCATCTCAAAACATCTATGTTTAGTGCTTTCGAACGATGTACTTTCAGATCTGTATCGTCCTTATATTCTGAGTCGTACGCTGAATAGTCCGTACAAGATCCACATTTCAATGTTTCAGTCTTTCAACTGACAACTGTATCTGATTTCGTTTTTGTACATGTATGTTGAGAACATAAATTTGAAATAAAGATTTAAATGGTTCGTTTTAGCAACAGTATCAGTATTTAAAATTTTAATGAAAATTCCAAACTTTTAAATGAAATACGATCGGTAATCACTGTTGGATTCGGGAGCAGCGGTTATTGTAACCTTCGTTTTTTAAGTCTCCTTATATCTCCTCCTTTTCTCCCGTAATGTTTCATTTTATCCTCTAAAAGGTCACTGTTTGTTCAGAGTCTAGTGTGAACCTTCAACTTCACGAGTTTGATACCTTGGATATGTTCTGATTTCTTTCCTTGTCCTTTCTTTTTCTTACTAACTTAATAAATCCAAAGATAATTTTTCAAGTTGATGCAACGGGCAGCTTTATTAAGATTGATGAAATAAAATAGAAGGGTGCAATGTATGAGAGTTTCTCGTATGGTCTTTAATTTTGAACACTAAAAGACATTTTTAATGCCTGCATGACACAGAATTAACAAAAGTAACAATGGGTTTGAAGCGAATTAGCATTTTTTCCCAGGAGGTAAAGGCGTCAGCCCGAGTGAAGGGTTCCCAGAAGTCAAAGGTTTCCGGACTATCAACCGCGATTTTCAGGCGAATAAAGCAGGCACGATACCGTGACTTTCCAATCTATCTGGGTATAAGACTGATCTATTAAAATTTAAATTTGCTTAAGTATATTAATTTTTCGACTATTCAACTATTATTTCAATATTGAATATTGAATATTTCAACTATTCGAAAAGTGGTGACTGTTCATTCAGATTTGTAAGTAGCATTGTGTTTTTCCAATATAGAAATAGTGTTTTTGTTTCGCCTCGAATAAAACGAGAATGACAAATTTTCTGTTTTATGAATATATATATAGTAATATATATATATATATATATATATATATATATATATATATATATTTTTATTTAAAGAGTAACAATTTTACATTTCAAGTATGTGACCCTTTTTCTTCCCGTCGGAAGGATCATCTTTAATGCCGAAAATTTTGATGTCTTTTTCCATTTTCGGTTCAGGAAACAGGAAAGCTTTACATTTATCTTTCAAATAGCCAAGGCCATTGGTCGCGTGAACTCTTGTTTTTTCATCTTTATCATTAGCTACGATTGAATTTAGCAATCGATAAATGGGGAGAAGCGCATCTTCAAAGTCTATTAAATTGTCCATTCCCCAAAGAAGTTGACTGAGCACAAGAGCAGATGCTCGCCTAGCAGGTAAATATTCGTCCGTTTGTAATGTAGACTCTATCATAAGCATCATCTATAATATAATAAAAAGATTATTAATAGTAGTCTGAGCAATGCAGATTTTTCTATTGTAACTAATCATACGATTACTTTAATGCGTCAAATAAAATACAGATATTATAAAAAAATTAAATGTTAATTTCATTAAGAAATGTTTTTTGTGATGCGAAAAGAGAGAAAGAAAGAGGATTAACTTGAACTTAAACTATCAGCACGTCTACAATCGTTTTTAAAAGTAGCATTAGTTTCGCGACTTTGATTTGTGCTTGTTACTCTCGTATTCTTTGTGAAGTAAATATATAATAGATCTTCTTTTACAAGCTTTCATACTTATATATAAACTCTGTGAGAAGAATAGCATCGCCATGCCTTTAGAAATGAGCAGATTTCAAAATTTCAAACCTTGGATGTCAGAAGAAATCGAGCCATATTGATTAAAATATTCGAAAAAGTGTTGTAGTAATAATGAACGTAAACACTCAACAACGGAAAATTAAAAGGCATTCAAGTAGATATTATAGAAGTAGATATAAAGATATATAGAAGAAATAGAATGTTAGACTGATGAACATGAATAAAAACGACTCACGGACGTCAAAGAACTAACTTTATTCTCGGCATATTGTTCATCGTTTGGACAAGATGATCGATATCAAAATTGGAGAAATAATATGAATGAAGATAGAAAAGGGAGAAACAATGTGAATGAAGATAACATTTCATCCAATAGTCACGCAAAAGACATGAGAGCATAAAAAGGGCGATACGCGATATTTTCGTGCAAACGAGCATGCAATGAAGAAGTTCAAAATTAAAAGATGAACTTAACAATAAAACAAAAAAAAGAAATTCAATAGCTACTGCTCGATATAATTTAATTAAAAAAATATATTCTTGTAAAACTTCGATATTTTCCTCTATTTGTATCGGAAAAGTGTCAAGTTTTATCTATCTGCAAGGCTTATTGACGATTTGAAGCTAGTGGATGGTTTATTATAGTTGCCCCAGTGGCAATTTAGAGACAACAGCGCTCGTTAGAATGTGCCTATCCTTTTATTATACCTCTATTTACATCATACTTCACATCGTTATTCATTAATTTCTGTAAATATTCTCATTTTTACGACAATCATTTTTTTTCACACCTATTTCGACAGGTTGTATATATTAATTTATTATATGACAAAGAAATCAATATTCTTCTTTATTAATACATACGTATTTAAAGATAATAGCAGAAAATTCCAGTTATTATGGAGCTGCTTTTCAATAGCAAATGTCTTTATGATTGAAGGCCAATTAATTAGATAATTATGTAATTAATTGATTGGGAACGTACGATTAAGCTAACTGCACAACTGATTGCACAGACACAGGAGAGGATGTACTGAAATGCTAAATATAGACCCAAAATAATTCAATTAAGAAAATTGAATTGCTTGGAACTGGTATAATATTCCTGAGAGTGAAGGAAATTCGTTCTTGTCGTAGTTCTTAGTTCCAGTGAACGTTAAAATTGTAATACTATTGACTTGAATGTAAATTTCTCAAATAAACTCCTCCAAGTAAGCTCCGATTTGTGGCTTTGCTTGCCTGTTGACTATTTTTTTCTTTATTCATGTTTTCGGATTTCATAAATCCTGCAATTACGCTTAATCCCAGTATTCATTGCTATTTTTTCATTTGTAATATTTGGCTATTATCAAAGATTATAACAACAAGAAAAAGTTATATGTGCATTTGACTAATACGAGGTATTTCAATAAATGCATAGAAATTTGCAGGAGTATCTTTTCTTAAACATAGGATTAAAGACTTCTGCCGTCGAGCAGAAGAATAGATAATATTATAATGCTGTTACTAATAAAAATTTGGGCCTTTTGAAAAGAGAAGAAGAGTGGAAAGAGATCTTTAAAGATCATAAATTTTAGAGTTAAATATCATAGAATGCACGTGTTTAGGGTAAATATGCATGGAATCAGTTAAAAGAAAGAACCAAGTGAGACCACTATGGAATATTGTATATATCGAACATCGAATTTTTAAAAAAGAAAGAAACACATTGAATGAAAAATCAATGTGGGTGTAGACAATTTTGTTGCTTACCTCGTTGAAGAAATGATGCACTTGGTAACTGAGCAGTCGACATATTGTTGATAGATTAGCCATACTTGAGGCACGAAATTCATTTAACGCACTCCGCGAGCCATGTAAAAAACAATTGACTAGAATGTCTTTGTAATTGTAACACATCGGTCCTGAAAGGTGGCTTGATTTGTATGAATTATTTAAATAATATTACGACTCAACTTACCCAGCTGCTCGGTTACTTTTAATATTGCCTCTCCTACTTTGAGTCTAAATTCTATGCTTTCATTTTCATTGCAATACTCTGCAGAAAGAGTGTCGAGTACATCCGCTTGCATAAAATTTGTAAGGCATACAAACAATCTAACACAGTTTAAATACGTGTAAGATTCTTCGTCTCTTAAGGCACGCATGGCCATGGCCAATATGAGATGTTTCTTACTTAACGCTTCTTCATTTCGATCACTCATCAACTTGATAAACTGAGTTATTCCATACACTCGTAAATGAGCCTGCGACTCTGACATTAGAGAACGTGCGAACTCATAATCAGACGTTCCTACACCCGTAGTTAGTGAACCACCGTCAATCAACGAAATTATTTGATTAATTTGATGCTTTATTTCGTTGCTCTTTATTTGCTTTGAGTAAGTTTCAAGAGCTTTTTTAATTGCTCCACATTTCGAATAGTTATTACTGTTTTCAATAAACTCTTGGAATATAGCAAGTAAAATTGGCAAATTTTCATCAGGTTGTGTGGATCGTGCATTTTCATTTATTCTCCTTTCAACTGCATTTTGAACGAACTCTAACACTTCTCTCGGATTTTCTTGAAATTGCGAATGAAATTGACGAAACGAAATCAAATCCGTCAAACATGATATTACAGATATTTTGGCTTGAAATTTCCTGGTCAAGAAGTTATTCAATTCGTCCTCACTCTGGAGTAAATCGATTTCGTTGGAACAACTTTCTTTACACTGTTCGGTTTCTTCTAGTATCATGAGCATTTGTATGAAGCAATTGTAGATTAAAATGTTATTGTTAGAACTTTTTAAAATTTTATTCAAAGCCAGTGGAACGTCATGCACATTCTCTAAATCAGGCGGCATTATTTGCAACTGGATTTGTCCTGATGCATCTATTCTTCGTATTCCAATTCTCGCGTGTAAATGCTCTAATTGTAGCCCATTTTCATGTGTGCTAAATATCGTTTTCAGTATTTGCCTTAATCCTTCTGGCTTTCTATTTGCTAAGCATTGACTGATAAGAACTGTTAAATGCTTTGAAATGTCACTTTCCTGTGTCAACAAAAATAATGATATCAACAGAGGCATGTATCTTACAAGAATTTCGCTGGGTAGTGCTTCGAACGAAGATCCATTGAACAAGATGGTTTGTATTTTTATAAATGCCTTTAACTCACGATATTCCATTAAAATTAAACCAGTTATGACGTCATTTGGCTGAATCAGAGTTTTATACATTTCCATAATTTTATCCTCGATCATTCTATTGAGATGTTCACTAAGCAAACATAGCTTCCTTAACGTTACAACTCCTGCAGGCACCAAATTATATTCCATTATATCGAAACAAGAATTTTTAACGAAATCAAATATTTGTTCTATCATTTGCTTGTAGAATGTATTTGAATGTCCTTTATGGGCTACAATTTGTGCTACCACATCGTAACGTTTCCAATTGGGAATATCAACATTCGTTGCCATTGACGGAACCGTATTCAAAATAAGCAACTTGAATCCTCCTGGTTCCACTAACTTTCCTAGCAGGGCCTTATGTAAAGTTTCTTGCGTTCGTTTCGGCAAATTGCTAATACTTTTTAAAATTAGTAAGCAACGGAAGTAATTCTCTTTCGCCGTTCGTTCCCACAATGTGTTAAGTATGAAATATAGTTCAGGGTCCTCAACCACATAAATTCCTGCTATCACTTCTAACAGAACACTATCCATGATACGACTGGAGGCTATCAGATTAACGCTGAATAGTTTTGATAGTGCCAATAAACAAGTCTTAAGCTGTTCTCTGTCACCATTGCCCATATGTTTGTTGTTGAAAATTGGGTGTTGTCGCAGGACATCTGATAGATTGTAAACAATTCCATATCGGGACACTAGTTTGATTAAATTTAGAAGCTCATTTTGATGTCGTAAGCTTATAAGGTCATCTTTTTGAGAACTATCCAAATCGATGTTTGTATGGATTGCCCATATTACATGGAGCAAATAACAAGTGCATTTCCATGATTCACTGCTACTTTCGTTCGGTACCTTTGGAATGTAATTATTGTATTCCAAAGCAAAGTTTAGGTTTTCATTTTTGAGGTATGTTTCCAATACTTTCAAGTTCGTCTTTAACAGTTTATCAGCATCTGTAATAAGATGGCGTATGAGATCAGGTTTTTCTCGCTTATTTACACAATTGTTTGAGAATTAGAACTCCAGAGTATAGAATACTATCTTATTTGCGCATGTTTATTGTCCATTTAAGTGTAGAATGCCGTTGTGTCGGTGGGAAAATGTGTTAAGTGTAAAATGCACTACGCAAAGGTACGTCAAACTTCAAAATTCCCTTAGTTTTCACTCATCGCTACTTTAATAAACAATTATAACTACAAACCCATTTATAAAGAAACAAGTCCAGATCCTTAAATTTAATATAAGTATTGTTAGAATCTAGCACATTTCTTATTATCACTAGGCGCTTATACGAGAGGTTACATCACTTCAACAAACCTTTGACGCATAAGGCTGAACGAACTTACAAATCAAAATCACCGAAACTCACGACTCAATACAAATTTATATACACATGTCGTGCATAAAATAGTACTCATTAACATTCAGCGTGAGTGTTGACGAATCTGTTATTTGCTGAGAGATTTTTAGATTCGCATTTTTAAGTTTGAAACTCAATCGATCAATGCCAACATTGGCACTGATACAAACCTTTCGTAAAAATCTTTCTGAGGTGAATAAGTTTAGAGAATGAGTTTGCTTGAAAAGTGCCCATAAAAAATTATCCTGTTTTAAGTTAACATGATACAAGAGCCTTTGAGCCAAAACCCACCACATTCACATAAGCTTACCTTTTGGTATGCTTCATGGAACGATTGTCTATTATTTAGCTGGTCTTTATGGTATTTGTCTATTATTGCATTATTGTAAAAATTGTTTCTTCAGACGCATGATTACCTTTTATGTGTCTCAAATTGGATGGCACAAGATAACTGCGCTTGATACAATTAATTTTTTGAAACATTTTTTAAGCATTGTATATGGATGAATGGAGCTTTCAAATTTCGCTCGATTACTGGCGTATTTGATTTAAATTTTATAATCAGAGACTATTCCACACATGGAAGAAAACAAATGGTGTGCTGGATGATTGGAAATGCTACGAAGAACAAAATGAACCAAAAAAGGGTTAGATGACGCAGTGTAAGTCAGCGACATCTACTGAATTATGAATAATATTTATTTACATCTCAAATAAACTTATATTTGAGTATATTATGATTTTTCCAGTTTTAAATAAATATAAATTTCTATGACTCGAAATTAAAAATTATACCAACATTCAATTTAAATAGAGCTCAATCAGCAGAATTTAAATGAGAATGTGTGTATTGTGATTTAAGCATGTTGAAATATGATTGTCAACTTTAGGTAAAAATCCAAAACTTTAAAATAAACCTGTAATATAAGTTGTAGGGTTGAAAATAGTTTTGCTATGGTTTTTTTCCCTCAAAACATCAAATCAACGAAACATTATTTCAAAAATAATGCAGGACTCCATTGGCTTATCTTATTCATGTATGAATTTTATATGTATTATATATATTTAATTCATATATAATTTTATGTGAAAAAATGTTTACACCAAGCAAAAATTGATCGAAAATAAAATAAAGATAAACTAATGAACGATGCACTTAAAGATTACGTCAAACAGTTATATGACTTAAGCGTTTTATCGATAACTGGATTTTAAAATTAACTTAATAAGAATAATATAACAAACATTAAAACAATAACAATTAAAGTTTTTTTTTAAACATTAAAGAAATAACAAAACATATCAAACAATAACAAAAAAATGCATTAGAATATATATATAAATTCATTATATCAATGAAGCATGAATAAAGGTCTTTAATCTAATCCGAGGATTTGCACAACTGATTCCGACAGAGTATTGGTATGGAATGGAGAACCTAAATTCAAATTCCCCCTTCAGGGTAGAATCAAGCGCACGTTGGCAAGGGTCACACAGTACCTATCTATAGCGGATGGCTCGCCAACGCTCATAATCAAAATTTATGTCTAGAACCAACACTCGCAAACTTTGGCGAATCCGTCCTTGAATGAATGTACTATATATAATCAGATTCAAGACATCGAAAGAAATAAACACAAGAAACTAGTCACAACATTTGAGATTAAAAGTTATAAAATTAATTTTCAAGTAATTATATAGTATTATAAATTCTTAGAAAATTTCAAATTTAAAAGAGCTGCGTAGCTATCTTTCCTCAAGAAATGATTAAGATATACTTATCAATTTATTTATATGAAAATTTCTATTTCGATAACTGGGTAAATGGATAGTAATGACAACGATTATTTTGAAAATTGTTCATGGTTTACTACCAAGCCCACTTAAAATATTTTCTAACGCAATGAAAAACTTATTGTATTCAAATTTATCAATGAAAATAGTCATCAAAAATATCTGTGTTGAAATTCCAATGAAGAGATTAGTTAATCTTTTTATAAGTTTATCTATAAGTTAACTATTTTTTGCATACCCCGGTCTTTATCAGTATCTGCTCATTGAAAATTGAAATTTTCCTGATATTATATAATCTAAAATTTCTTGTTTTATAGCATCCTATTTTTCCTAGCGAAAAAGAAAAATGACTATAAAAATAGCCGTTAAAACTGGGGTTCGGCAAGTTAGTAGTATTTATTAATTAATATATTATATAATATGTAAATACAGAACTTTTCATAAAATCAACCCATAAAACTTGTGCAGGGATCGGTCTTTATAGAAATCATAGAAAATATGAAAAGTTTCCAAGTAAAAATTACTCTTCCTGATTGACAACAAAACAAAACTGCACTCCCGAGTAAGAAAAGCGAAACAGAAACACTACTTTGCAAACACTGTAAAATTTTATAAACTTCAGACATCCACGTTTCACATTGTCCTGGGGATTATCAAATACCGCGTATATAAAATATTTTGTCTATGTATAATTCTAAATGTTGGGTATGCGATAAGAGCTTGTGTTCGGCAAGTGCCAATCTTTATAACAGAATGGACGGGTTCCCAATCGGTTAGTTTTCGTGTGTCTCATTTTCTTTCCATTCTAAATGGCTCATTTTGCTTCAACGAGCGACATTTGCGTGAGCTTTTATATTTTTATAATTTACAGAAGTCTTCAATGGTTATATGAAACCAGGACCTTAGTTGACATTAGAATAAGGAATTTTAAGTTATCTGTACCACAGATGCTGGGGGACCAATCCCAATGGCGACAGTGATGTTTGAATTTGTGTTCTCAAGGCTACAACATCAGCCATCACAATATCAGTCATACGTCTCTTTAGGGAATTCATCAAGGTGAATCTATTTACATCAGTTACTAATGTAACAACATCGTATTGGTAATGTAACAACATTGTGAACGTGATGGTTCACCAAAAAAATTCAAGCAAACATGTCTCCATGAAGACCCTTTTTTAATTCAAGCAGATTGGCAGCAGCATTAAATAAAGAACGATTAGGATCGTGGTTAAAAATTTTTGAAATTCTACCGAAATTTAACATGACTCCCATAAATTGTGAACTCGCCATTCTCAATCAATATCTAGTTGCATCAGACACTATTAGAGTTCCAGTTACATGGAAGCAGATATTCGATCAAAGTGACGATATTCTCATTAGAGAATTTACGTTACCCATTATATTTACAAACCGTTGTCAAACCTTATACCACCTTTTTCGATTGGTACATTCAGGCATGCGTGATATACGGTCATCATAATAAAGAACGATCAAAAGTTGTGTCGTTGTCGTCTTGGGCTGAAGAAATAAGCAATTCTTATGGCACGGAATTAATGATACCCCAAAAAATCAACAAAAGTTGTGTCATCCAATGGACATTCTGATTGAAACGACATATTGGCCTTAATTGTTCGCTTTTTTCCCACACCTAATAATCGTAGGATAATCGATTTAGTAAATAATCAAAACGGGCAAAGGTTATTTAGATTGCAACAGCCAATCAGAAGATATGTGCCCCCATTTCAAAACATTTTATTTCCAGAAAAGTGTGTTGAAAGAAGGTTTTAATCTTATTCAATAGATGTTTATTGTAAACTAACTGATAAATATCACTAGACATTTATAGGTAAATAAATATTCATTTAAAATCAATTAATCCGCTATTTGTAGGCAATACAGAAGCTTTTCCAGTGGTTGTTTTTTTATTCGACCTTCCTTTGTTTGCTCTTCTCGTATTCCCGACCATCAAAATTATCTTTACGCTTAAGTTTTTATTTGCACGAAGATGACCAAAATCAGCCTTTTGTTTGCATTATTTTCAATACGGTAATTAGTTTGTTTTTGAAAAGAGTCAATGTAATTTGCATCCGTCATTCGATGTCTTTCTTTGCAGCGAATATATGCCCGGGAACAATCGCCCAGAGTTTCATGGAAACATTCGTTCTTATTCAGTGTACTTCTTTTCTCAGCAACGCTTGAAAAAACCCCCGCTTCACTTCCTAGACAATTATTTGCATATTACTAAACTTGCTCTTGCATTGTCTTGTACAGAATCAGTAGAAATTAACTGGTAAACTTTGCCCACATTGTTTTTTCGATATGCTCAATGCAATCAGGGTGTTTCTGAAAGGCTGTTGTGTTTATTAAGGGGGAATTTATTGTTCTTTCACCACACTCATTAAATTTAGATCCGACTTCGAATTCCACTGACGGTAAATTAAATATAATTTTCGGAAGATTTGCAATTCAACAGAGAAAAAGCGGGATTAAAAGCTAAGATGCAATAACTGTTTTACGCCAAAAACACCACAACACACAATGCGGGTCATACCTAACATATCAAATCACAGTGATTAACAGATGGCAGCGTTCAATTACTTAAGAAAGAGGATGTTTACGCTGCCACTTAGCAAAGAAAACAGAGAAGAAGAGCGAAATTACACCACGAGGCTAGCGGCTAGTAAAGAGGCTAATAAAAAGGTACGAAAACAGAAAAATAGATCCATTAATCAGAAAAAAAGGAGTAGACGTTAACACAAAAAGATACAAACCTAGCAAGAGAAAATGATAACAGACACAGAATACCAATGGGATCTAACGAAGTCACGATAAAACTTAAAAGGAGGATTAAAACGGCGGAAATCGTGTTCAGCAGTCGAAAGAACCAGTTGCAAAACATACTTGAGACAAAAAAGGACAGTATAAATAAAATGAAGGAAAGTGTAATATACGAAATCATCTCCAAGGATTGCAACAAAAAGTACATCGGGCAGACAAAACGATCAGTGAGGATAAGGGCGACAGAAAACATCAAGGAAACAAGAAGACTGAAGAAGAACATCAAAGCAGGTAACCTAACAGAAATCAAGTCAAAAGTAGCGGAGCACATAGTCATGGAGATCGACAGCATCGAGGAAGGAGAGACGCGAAAATCATATGCAGCACGATGTCAGGAAACTAGATGTAGAAGATAGTATCGAGATCTACAAAAACAGAGGAGAGGATCTACTCAACGCGGACCAAGGAAACGGGTACCTGGCTGTTCAAATATTGATGAGGAACTATCAGTGATATAAAAATATTGTTTAGGTTAAGTAGTAGTTACATGTGTACACTATACATAAGAAAGAAATTGAGGAAAATTCTTTAGTTTAGTACGCACCGAAGAAGGCTGCAAGTCGTAGCCGGAATATAAATATTTGTAAAAAATTAATTTAAAAAAACTTGCTCATAGAAAGTATATTATAAATAGCAATTTCGGAGAAAACGAAAAAACACCGACGCAAATCAATTGTAGATGACCAAGCAGCGTTCATTAACATTTTACGAGGTTGCTTATGAAGTGCTAAATAATTGAAAAATGTTAAACAAAAAATGGATAGTTCCCACATTTTCAAGTATAATAGTATCCTCACACTCACTTGAGTATTCAAAAGCAATTTACTACCCTTTTGCTGGTGTAGTTTATAAGTAGAACGTCTAGACTAAATAAATCAATCAATACAAAGATTGCAAAGATAGTAGAAACCCGAAATATAGAAAGAGGTTTCTTTCTTTGTTTTTTGTAAATTCACTCAATTTAATATACATAAAAACTGACGAGATAAAACTAATTCAGATTGAAAGTGAACTGATTGTCCTTTTGAATGGATATAATTTTCAGAAACCATTACCACAGTATAGAAATCATTCAGATTTTAGAATGATCTATACACAAAACAAGTTCAGAAATCATAATATCTGACCTTGTTTTTTTTTTAATCTCATTAATCTACAGACCCAAATATAATAATTTTTAGTTTAGATAATACCAACCCCACAACAGAAACAATAAGACCGAACATACTAGTATCAACTGATTAGCTCAGTTATGAATCTACATTTTATGCTGATAGCATGTTATCGCACAATGACTGCATTTAACAATATTCCCAAGATCAAATCCATTATCCGATTCTCAGTGACTGAGTCTAGAAATAACTTTAGTTTATCATCGACATCCTTCGCACATTACGTCATCCACAAAAGGACACGGGTTTCCTCAAACAGCACCAGTTCGATTACATTTTGATCTTGGCCAAATGATTCTCCAGAGAAATCTGACATTCATCATTATTGGATAAAATCTTTCCACTCGTGTCAAATGCCATGAACCTACACTGGTGGTCAAAATAATAAATACACCCCAAAGTTTCTTGTAAAACATCTATTTTCTCAGCTGGCAACGCTTTTCAAGTGACGCAATCAGCTGCAATGAATCATTAGATTATGAGAACAGTTTTGTATGTAGCAAGCCTGTTCATATGGTTTGTTCGCACATGTCAAATTGAAAGTTGATAGTCAAAGGACCATTTTCACATTGGACAAAATAATAAATACAGTGTTGTTAAATCGGTACTTTCGGGCCACTTTTTAGTTTTTTTTTCCAAATTTATTTCCTTTTGAGTAAGTTTAGTGAAATCTTTTCTAATAAGTTCAAATTATATGATTTCGTAATAATTCTTTAGTGCAAACATGGGCCGAAATAAGCACTGTTCTCCAGAAAAGAGGATCGAAATTCAACGCCTAAGAGACGACGGCTACTCTCTTCGAGAGATTGCACAAATTTCTCACTGCTCTTTGGGAATGGTCAAGAACGCCATGAAGGAGAAGAATGATAAAGAAAATCGCGGCCGGGCACGGAAAACCACTCCACCATTGGATCGAAAAATTGTGCGCGTCTGTAAAAGGAACCCTTTCTCGTCTTCGGTCGTGATTTTGCGGGAAACAAATGCTAACGTGAGTGCTAGAACAATTCTTAGAAGATTATTGGACGCAGACTTACCAGCCCGATCACCAAGAAAAGTGCCTCTCCTAAGTAAAAAAAAAACATACGGAACCGACTAAATTTTGCAAGGGCCCATTTAGATTGGAGTGGAGAAGCAGGCATGAGAAAATGGCGAAATATTCTCTGGAGTGACGAATGCAAGTTCAACATCTTAGGATCAGACGGAAAAGAACATGTTAGGCGTCCTCCCAAGAAACCATTTGATCCACAATATACCAAAAAGACCGTTAAGCATGGCGGAGGTAACATAATGGTGTGGGCAGCATTTTCTTGGTATGGTGTGGGCCCAATTCAGTTGATTGACGGGATTCTGACCAAAGAAAGTTATTTGGACATACTAAAGAACATAATGCTGCCATTTGCAGAGGAAGACATGCCGCTTCGATGGACATTTCAACATGATAATGATCCGAAGCACTCTGCAAAAATAGTAAAGCAATAGTATAGCAAAGAATTGGTTGCGGCGCAAAAAAATTTCGGTTCTCGTTTGGCCGGCGCAGTCAGCGGACTGTAATCCTATTGAGAACTTGTGGAAGCAAGTCAAGGATAGGGTTTATGTTGATAAACCCAGAAATAAGTTTGAATTGTGGACTGCAGTAAAAAGAGAGTGGCACCTGATTTCAAAAGAAAGCTGTGAACGTTTAGTGGATTCTATGCCGGCTCGTTGCAAACAAATTCTTACAAATAAGGGTCACGCAATAAATTACTAAATTGATATTATAAAAAAAAATAAAACTGAAAACTTCTCTTGAAAAGAATTAAATTTTTCAATAAAATTTCTCATATTGTATTTATTTTTTTGTCCACTCTATAATTAGGATAATGAATCCAAATCGGAATATATTAAAAACCCTTAACAGGTAAGACGCTCTTTTTGCTCCTAATATGTTCTACACATTTAAACGTATCGTTTCAATCGACTGGCTTAACTTACAAGGTATTGAAAGCTGAAAAAATAGATGTTTTCCAACAACCGCAGGCGTGTATTTATTATTTTGACCACCAGTGTATATAAAAGCCAACCTAATCCGAAAATTCCAAATTCAAATATAAATTCAAAAGAAGACGATATCAGACGTACATACAGAGAGGCTTGAAGGAAAACTATGGCTACTGCAGAATTTCTCAAAACTCTCTATATACCAGACCTGGAACGATCTAAGCAATACAATCTTGTCGGCAGCTAAGGAAGTAGTTAACTGTTTGACCCAACGAAAATGAAACCATTGGTTCCATATTATAAAATTAAGAACACTGATAACAATCTGGAAAGCAAAAATGTCCGCTAACGGAATAGGGTGATGGAAAGCTTATGGAAAGACAGTTATCAGTAAAAGCAGGGATGAGAAATAACAGTTGATGCTGGTAAACACAATACCGAGGCATATCTTTGTTCCGGAAGGTCCTTACTATAACATTATGTTCGAGCTCGGGATCAACACAAACTCTCAACACTAACTCTCTTAAACTCAACAGTGGGGATCGGAATCAACACCACCTTGACAGACATGTTTGAAACAAAAGTACTAAAATATCGAGAAAGTTTGATGCAGAAGATCGTTTTCTGTACAACTTGGACGATTACGGTATCATAACTTTGTACAGTAGACGAAAAATTTGACAAGACCAAAATCAGCAGAATAAACATCCACATTGAATTTTTATTCAATATTGTTGAAGCAATGAATTGTCTATAGTACGTTCGATCGTTATGCTGTTTCACGCAAACGTGACGTTGAAAATAAAGTGAAATTCCAATTCCAGCTTTTAAAAGAAGAGAAAAGTTCTGAAATTCTTTGTTGTGAAAAGCGATCTGCTTGTTAGCACGGCGGTATTTATAAGGGATGATGTATGATAGTTAGGCCAAACTGTCGCGATTTTATCGGAAGCATGTGCAGATTTGTTTGCGCGCAATGTCGCATTACATCCGCATAATTGATGTAGCCTTGTGCTCATGGCCATGATGTCATAAAACAAGTTAATTGTGCATAACTTAAATACACTAAACAATTAACGCACTGAACATCTCATTCTCAAATGTCTACTTACTTTGTTTGCGAGGAGGACGTTCGTGCCTTGCTGATGGGAACTAACCGAGCAGCACGTATGTCTGCATCAGTTTTGTTAAACTATACTTTCTATATACTTCGCTTTTAGTGTGTTTCAAAGTTCTTTTAAATAGCAATGCTCAATTTATTACTGAATAAATTATGCACACTATCATTTACGTTTATTTTCATCACTTTAAATATAATCCACTTTCCTATCACTTAGCACATTTCAAACTATATGAAAACAGTTATAATCTTCACTTGATATCACTTTTTCAACAAGTATCTCACTTTTAACTCCTCTGTTATACACACTATGTACACAGGCTTATTCATCCACCACAATATCTAACTATCAACCAATTTCCTTACCCGTATCATTCGAACTGTCCTCGGCGGCTTTTCAGCATCGACTATTCTACATCACCTTCTATCGCCTGTTATACGGTGTACTTTGTAAAAATGTTAGCTCTAATTCTATTATTTTATCAATTAATACTTCTCATGTGACCTTGATAAGAGAAAAATTTACTATTTGAATGGGAGCTTTTTGTGTTTATCAAACTTTAAAATCACTCTTCAATTATTAATTGCCCTTTCTTCCATTTTGTAGATCATGAAAAAATGAAAAAAATATGGCGTCATATCCAAAATCTGTAGCTACAACTTTATAATCTGATTTGATTGCGTTCGCCTTCTATGGTGTGAATCTGTTTTTTTTTTCTGTTTTCTGTTTTTTCTTCGGGGACGAATAAGACCCCGACAATGTATTTTTCACCATACAAAGTATATATTCCTTATTCTTGTTATTTTTAATTTTATTCCAGATATCTAGTTATACGGAGACAGAACTGGATACACTGTCACAGTACTCTAGAAGGGCATTTAAAGACCTCAAAACAGCCGTATTTTACTCTTTTAAATAAATGAATGTGAACAATAAAAACTAATAAAAATGTGAATTGTGAATAACTTTCCAATTTAGATTTAACTTCCGGACTGGAAATAGATATGAGTTAAAGAAAGAATAAAAATAAAGGAAGCAAAGAATAATTAAAGAATAATTTAATCCTTTACCATGTGTTAGAAGCTTGTTATTTTTTCCAATATCTATTCAAAATGCAATAGGTATTAAAATTCAAGGAGCCTTAACACTTTTCAACAATTTCTTACTGAAAATCAATAGAATGATGAGCAAGATTTTCAAATGATGATGCATTAAATTGCGTCTTAATTCAGGGTGCAACAAATCAAACACAAACAAGCTTTTTCAGTCTGAAGCTTATGCAATACCACATTGTGCCGTAGGATTTATATTTCGGAGAGCAGTGTGATAGGGAATAAAATCAAGTCAACTGCTGTAGGAAAAGTAAATCGCCCTTGAGACTAAGAACTAATAAACTAACGACATATTCCAAAAGTGAAGCTTTTTGTTCTATATTGCTTCCTGGAATATTAACCAGTCAGTAGGTCAGTAGGTCAGTAGCCAGGCAAGTTGTTAATCTTTCAGATACTTTTCAATGTTTCAACTGAAAGCTGAGCCAAATCAATGCGTCATCCAATAAGTGTTGAAAATTATCTTATTTCATAACTAATTATCGATGTATGAAACGCAAAAATTGAATCTTCATGTTATTTAGTAATCAACACTTCCACAAGATTATCGAACAATAATATATAATCAAGCGTTGTAATCGAAATTTATAAAATAAAACGTGCGTAACAGCCCTGACATCTGGAATTCGTATATCTCAATAGGATAATCTGTTACAATAAATCATTACTCAGACTCACCGGCGGCGTTTGATCCAAACTGCAAATTTTCGAGAATCAAGAAATACTTTTGCACATTTTGCATTGCAAGAATTTATCAGGAGTCCCCGCGTGGGAATTACTCAAACTATAAAAGTCATGAAGGTAACCGGTTGAATCGCGTTCCAAAACACAATGTAAGATTTACGGAAGCAAATTTTAAGACTCCAACAAGTCCAAGATAAAATTCTGCTGGTAATCCACCCCACAAAACAATTCGCAAACAACTGTGGCTACAGTCGCTATAAAATGTTTGACATGTCCAATGGGAATACCAAAGCAAAACACAACAAACGTCACCTATTTCCCCTTTTTGGCAATGCCATACATATGTCGGGTAATTGTGGTCGTCATTCACAATCAGCTTCAGAAAAAATTTCATATGAAATAAAAAGTTTGGCGGAAAAGTGTGCTTTGAATTAAATCAAAGACGCTGTTTAAATGCAGACACTTTTAAGAGATAAGCTCCAAATTTTTATGCATCCACCATATTTTATTGTGCAGAAACGAGTTTTGGCATCGCATGCTGATTTAAAAGTTCCTAACTTCGAGTTCTATCGACGCGATTCAACAAAGTTATCATCATATTTGCGTCCTAAATCCAGAGAAAGTGACTACACCAGAAAATTATTATCTTACGGCGTACAAGCCGGTAAGTTTTTTATGAATCCCAGAAATGTTCTCAATTCGAATTGTATTTGTAGGATTCTTTGTCGGGGGACTTTATGCAGGCAAAGCAACTACACAACAATGTGTGCTATCGATGGCCGCTTCAGCAGATGTTCTAGCTATGGCTTCAATCGAAATTGACCTCAATCTGATACCTGAAGGGACAAATGCTACTTTTAAATGGAGAGGAAAACCATTATTTGTTTTTCATCGCACTGCAGCTGATATTGAAAGAGAGAGGGCCGTTTCACTTTCAGTGTTACGTGATCCTGAAAAGGATGGTGATCGTTGTCAGAATCCCGAATGGCTTATAGCAATAGGTGTTTGTACACATTTAGGATGTGTACCTATTGCGCATGCTGGTGATTTTGGAGGCTACTATTGTCCGTGTCACGGATCTCATTTCGATGCAGCCGGAAGAGTTCGTAAGGGTCCAGCTCCTCTGAACTTAGCTGTTCCGCCATATCGATTTGCGGACAATATCGCTATTATTGGTTAATTTATTCACTATGAAGAACAAAAAGAATACAAACATTTGTATCTATATTTTTTCATCGAAAATCGTTCATCAATGTTGTTCAAAACGACTTATGGTTCATGAATGTATATTTACTTTTTTCAATCGTTTTCAATCCAGTGCTCCATACTTGATATTAAACAAAAACATATAGTTTCGAAGACAGCTTGATTTAGGGGAAGTTATTGCAAAAGCGGCAAAAAACATCTTTAGTGACCTCTTTCTATACAGTTATGAAGGCCTTGAAAAGTTTTCATCATTTCTGGAAGGAGAAACGGAAAATTGACACATGAAAACATAAGACATACTAACAAGGAAGTTCTGGATATCATCTGCACATGGAAATTGGTGCATCGTCGCAAGACCGACAAAGCCAGGTTTCATAATACAAGCTTCCCTAGCAGATCAATCAAGGTAACCAACAAGCTTCGCAAATAAAGCCAATATACAAACTCTTCTTTCCAATCAAAAAATTTTTAAAATTGACCGCATTTTCTATTGAATCATGTATTTGAAAAAATTTTTGTTACAAAAATTGAAAGAAATTTTGTTAATAAATAAAGTGAAACTGTTCAATGGCTAACAATTGCGGAGATTTCCTAAAAATAGCAAATATATTAATGCATAAATATTTTCTATTCTTTTTCATAAACACTAGATTTCTGTCTTTTTCCTATAACCACAATTAAAACCCCTTTGCCTTGCATACCCACACATACTACCTAGATGTTTTGATAAAATAAACTACTAGTGACGAGTGTATGTCCGAACAGAGCTATAATAGAAAAGGCCCATATGTTTCCGATCTCATATATATAGTTTCGAAAATGTATTCCGCCATCAGTTTGTTGCTAAAAATCACCAAGTTAATATGATACTAAATAGAGCATTAAACAGTTCGGATTATCATCTTGAAAGTTGAAGTACACTTCATCGACACGGAAAAAGCCTTCAATGCGATATGGTTCGATGGACTTATTTTTCAGGACTTCAGGCTTCATTAGATTTCAACATTATAACTGATAAGGGACGTTAAAGTGAGATTCCGACGATGTCAAGATAATTTAGATCAGAATCTGTACAACAACGAACAAGAAAAAAAAGAAATCGAGTATATCCTAATACAAGGTAAAATGTTCAAGTTTGCAACTCCTTCGTAATTAAAGGTCAAATTTATCTGAAACAAGACTCTCTTGACCGTTAATATCAAGCCTTCGATTCAAAGTGAATTGATAAATGAAAAAACAATCCCTGCTCAAGCGGGTTAAAGATATTGTACAAAGCAAATCACACAACGAAATGCATATTGAAAAACATTTTACATTTTGCAGACCAAATACATAAACCAATAGAAAAAAATTCAATTTCAAGAAAATAGTAAAAGCAATTCCATGCCAAATATTTTACATTATCATACCGTAGCGGGGCGAAGTCCCACGGATCTAAACAAACAAAAAATGGGAAAAAATTAATTCGATAAAAAAATCACACAATATCCATCATACTCCAAAAAATCAACGAATTTTTTTTTTCTTGTTATTTTATTTACATTTGTTTTCACTAGAGTAGTAATTATTATGACCTTCAAACTTAATAAAATTTGACAAGATTTTAGTGGATTTAGGGGAACCTGTTCTTTAATCGATAATACACTTCGATAGATCGTGTCTCGAAGAACAAAACTACACGATGAACAATAAAAAAATATAAACAATTGCAAGATTTATTTCCATTCTCCCGAAACAGCTTTTTTTTGAAGAGCCTTCCGGTGGACGCGATTGGAAGCGAACCACTTAACTGAAATCAAAAATTTGATAAAATTATTGTACAAAAATGTTACTCGGGGTACTTCAACGATTAGTTTGCCAAAAAAAATTTTTGTTTTTCATAAAAAAACCCGATTGCCTAAAAAACCGATTTTTGAGGTGTTGAAAGTTTTAAACAAAAAATTGTTTAAGCGAATCGCACATTTATTTATAAAAAATCGATCGTTCAAGTACCAGAGGTTGTAAATACTAACAATTTAAAAAAAAATTTACGCAAGTCGGTTTAAGGGTTTTTGAGTTATCGCGTCCACGGCAACTGTACTTTCTAAAAAACGCCATTTCAAGATAATCGCGTTTGAAGTTTTGTGTTTCTTTCTTTTCCCCAAGGAGCTAGCGCACAACAGACGTCTGTAATTTTCGATTTGGTGCTTCGATCTTAATGAAATTCCGCACAGATATTTTCAAAAGCATGTACATTCAGATTATGCAATAAAAAAAATTTCGATTTTTTGAGCTCGAACTTTATATATAACCCCTTAATTTTAGTTATACGATATGCATGTTGTGATAACTTAAAGCTTCAAGTCCGGTATCCGATATCTTGTATATTACACCTTCACTTCGGTTTGAGGTGAAGATCTTATCCCATATTTAGAGTGATCATGCTCTTTTTTTCATATTGCCCATCATGTGTTAAATAGTATATCACCAATTAGATAGTGAAAATAAACTTCGTTAGCCACGAATAAATCGAAAATTTTCCATATTTTCGACTGTTAATTTCGTTGTGGAAGTAATGAATTGATATTAATTAATTTTATTACTTCCCTAAGATATGCCGAATATGTTTAGTATAAAAATCGGAAAATTCATGCTTAAAGACCCAATACAATTACAATATATAAAATAATATGTAAGAAACAGCCAAAGATATGAATATTTTTTTGGAAATTGAAAATAAAGAAAGGCTAGTAAGTACAAACTCACATATTCCTTTCGTATAGACTGATTAAGTTTTGTAAACGGCACATGCTTATTCAAAAAAGGAAACAGTTGCAAGAAGAGACAAGACACGTTTCACTCCAGTAATCATTTTTCAATTCAAACCCCATTTTTAGAAAAAATCCAAATGACTTATCAGGTACCGTTGTAAATTCGAAAACCCACTCACTGGCAACAAGGAATATCAAGTTTACGACACACGCAGTTAGTCAGGACACAACCAACGCACTGCTATCTTGGAATATCAAATCAAAGTGATACAAATAAGCTAGCGAGTATACGTCTTGCAACGTCTTAAACAAGTAGCGGATATACCTCATCCTAAGTTTGTTTCCAAATGCTTAACTACGAGCCCAATGGAAAGGAAATGGTAGAAATAACACTTCAAATCTACTAAGGCTGGCAAGGTGACTTTGTGCACTATTCTGAAGGACCTAGTGCTACCATGAAAACTTGTGAACTGGGAATTAAAAGAAATTGGTTTTGTAGAAACTGTGGTCAACCAAAAAGGACATTTCACGTAAACTCTCGGTTCTCACTTTGAGAAAATGGATTTGCTCGAAGCAAATAATTGACGTGTAGTCAGTGACCTGAAGAGAGGATCCAAATTTGGTCCCACAACCACTGTACGTTCGAATTGAAAACATCTAAGGGAAACCTCGAAGGGAAAACCTCTACAGCAGCAAAAAAAACAAACACCTTCAAATTAATTTGATGAAAAATATTAATTTGATGAAAAATGATTTTGTCAATTTAGCTAATAGAAAGTAGATTTCACAATGAAACGCGTAATTTCAATTTTACGTTTGTTAATAAATTTTGTTTCATTGGATGGCCGTCGGCTACAATTTATTGGTCTTGTAAATTTTAAAAAACTTAACGGTTCCACAAAGTTTTCTACATTCTATTCGTTAGATACGAAAAGGACGGTTTTCAGTTGACAGTAACAGGGGTATTAAAAAATATTTGCAATATTAGGTTATTAGCACCCATGCTGACCTAATTGTGACTCACATTTAGCTGTCATTAATTTCCCCAACAAATTCACATTTCTCGGGCTTAGTGAAGTTGCGTTGTGTCTTTGTGGCCGGTTTATTTAGATTTGCGTATTTTCTGCTGTTATCGAGTTTTACAATAGTAAGTGCCCGTTAAAACCTACTAATATTAAGCATTTGTCCGTCTAGACGAGTTTCAAAGTGGAGACACTTCGGAAGTATTGGAAACTTGTGCTTCTTCGATTCTAACCTATAATCACGTTCGTTACTCACGTTGTCGAACGTATTTCATTAGAAATTTATTTCATTGCAGTATTTTGAATATGACTGAGGTAGAAGCTAATATCCCAGAGACAGAGAAAGATACTAAGCCAACTGAAGCTGCTGTTAAAACTGCTGTGTCAGATCCCACGCCGGTTGAGGTAGATCCTGAGGATAATTCCGAGACTGATCCGCTTTCTTCAGAAACAAAAGCTGAGTCAACTGATGCTGTCCCTAAAAATGGGGAAAGTAAAGCCAAGTCTGAATTGACACCAGAGCAGTTGGAAAAACTGGAAGCGGATATAATACGTCAAATTGAGTATTACTTTGGTGACGCTAACTTGACTCGAGACAAATTCATGCGTGACGAAATAGCTAAAGATGAAGGATGGATTCCGTTCTCAGTTTTGTTCACGTTCAAACGTCTGGCTGCACTAAGTACAGATGTTGATGTAGTGGTGAATGCTATGCAAAAATCAGATGAAGGATTAGTAGAAATTAGCAAAGACAAGACGAAAATCAGGCGACACCCAGAGCGCCCATTACCAGAGATGAATGAAGAGAGAAGGAAGGAAGTATCATCGCGAACAGCCTACAGCAAAGGATTTCCATTGGATACTGAAATGTCTGAACTAATTGAGTTCTTTATGCCGTACGAAAAGGTGGTGAACATCGTCATGAGGAAGTATCATGATAAACCGACAAAAACGTACAAATTCAAAGGTAGTGTTTTCGTAACATTTGCAAAGAAGGAGCAATGTGAGGAGTATGTGAATAAAGAAAAGGTAAGAGTCATAAAATTATATATTACTCGCAGCAAAAGTAGTGCAATTGCTGCACTAGGCAATTCTATGAAGATTTATTTAACAAGAAATATGTGTTTGCAGGTTGAATATAAGGGTGTGAATATCATTCGCAAATGGCAAGAAAAATACATCGAAGAAAAGGCTGAGGAACGTAACTCGAAAAAGAAGAATAAAAAGCAAGCCCAAGAACCAGAAATAAATCTTCCAAAGGGAACAGTGATTCATTTTGAAGGGTGCAGTGATGATACGACTTGGGAACAAGTAAAAGAAAAGCTTTCAGAAATGGGAGCTGATGTGGCTTATATTGAATACTCGAAAGGCGAAAAGAGTGGTTACGTGCGATTCCAAGAAGAAAATAGCGCTCAACCATTCCTAGATAAAGTTGAAACTAAGAAGGCAAGTAAAAATAATATTTCCCATAGGATAATACATTCATCCAATAATCAAATCTTTATTTAAACAATAGGTTAAACTGGCAAGCGGGACTGAGTTGACCATACGGGGCTTGACTGAAGATGAAGAGAAAGAGTTTATGACACGAGCTGTGGACAGGATGAAGTCCAGACGACAGAACCAGAAACGCCGATCCGGGCATGGTCACAACCATAAGAAACGTAAGGCTGATACTACATCCGAAGACGAGCCACCAACAAAGAAAGACAACTAGACTGGTCTTGTGAGCATTTCATAGATTTACACTTATTGATTTCTTCTGTAGAGAATATGATACCTATGTTCTGTTTGTTTTTCACTTTTTATGATGATACTATATTAAGTTTGCAAGAGAATTATAATTTAGTGAATATTTTAAATTATTTTTTTAATTAAAATTCACTTAAACTTCAATATGATGTTGATATGTTGACATGAGTCAAAAGTCGAATTTGAGGAATTTTAAAATGTGAAATGCATGGAGCGAATTGATTTACATGTACTGAAATATAAAATATTAGGTTGGCAAATAGAACTTACAAAATAATTTGTAATATTTGCCTTTGAAAACGTTTGTAAATTTACATTCTTAAATAAAGTCTAAGTTATAACTAGGATTTTTTATTTGTCAAGATGTTCCCTGGGTGTTTTGTACTGATCAGCTTCTTTCTCTACGTGTTAAGTTTCGTATCTTGGGAATGTATTGTATCGACTCACATACGTCAACGTCCAATGCAAAAACGACAAGAAGTGAGCGGCTGAGCGTTTAAAAAATACCATTTATGAAGACTTATTGGAAACGCAAAGCAGCAATTCAAATTGCCATCAGTCTTTTAGTCTAGGGCATATTTTTTAATTTTTTACTAAACTCAAATTCGTCATATGCATCCTTCCAATAAAGTTTGTTACGTATTTCGATGTGTAGGCGACATTACGCAAACAAACAAAAATTAATTTATTTATTTACATATATATATTTTTTTTCAAAGGGAAATTAATAATAAAATATATATATATATATAATTAATAATAAAATAATAATTGGGCAACCGATAGGTCGCACCTGCAGCGAAAGAAAAGAACAAGATTATAAGGTTAGTTGAAAATACAAAGGCCGCATAATGGCGGCCGAAGAAAGTTAATTTTCCACCGACTAGTTCCTCGCGTGGGCGTGGGGGTTAGGACTTCATTTAAGCCCTGATCCTTCCATGCAAATCACACACACACACACAGAGAAAGAGCCTAGTCCCTCATATTATATTAAATAAAAATTATAAAAAAAATCAAACAACCTGTGAATTGTGCTGCGCTCAATGGTGCTGCGCTGACTGTGAACACCTCCTCCTCTACTGGTTGTGTATCTTCAACTGATTGAGTGTCTTCTATGGTTGAATGTTTTTTGTTTGTTTGCGTAATGTCGCCTACACATCGAAATACGTAACAAGTTGGCAAAGGGTATTTTGAGTAAAGGATCCGTTAAAATGGGTGCAAGCCTTGACACACGCGAACCAGCGCGACAACGGGTGTACGAGCCCGGGTTGGAGGCTTGGTAGAAAGCCAGGCAAACGCGGAGGGATGAAAGATTTAATTAAAATGTAATTTTCGAGCAAGCCGGAAGGATGCTCTATGGAGCTGACAACGCTCATAAGCTGTAAGTATACATTCTAATAATTGTCTGATAAAAAAAGTTTAAACGCATCTAAATCACATTTTTAGATAAAATTATAACATGCATAGAAATCTTTATATATAATTTTTTTTATTTTCACATTTTAAACAAACGCACGACCACCGAGAAAACGTGTTTGTGTTGAAGTGTTTGTGTTTGAAACAATCGGCATTGCTTACAAATAATATTTTAATATGTTTGTGCAATACTTGGTGATATTAAATACACCTAGTTCGTTACCAATTTTGTATTTCAATTGATTACTTATATCTAAACCGTGCGTACTTTGAAGAAGGGAATTATGACATGTTTACGAAGATGTCGCCATTGTGTGGTATAAATCGGATACAATACATTTTAGTTATTCAAATCTGTATTCATCAAATATTAAAAGATTTATATCCAAACTGTTAATGAGGGTCTTTACAAAGGTTCATAGGATAGGTTTTCATGCGCTTACAGAAGAACGATCCTGTAACGCTAAGAGTCAACATAAAAACTACCCGTTTATGCCAAGATACGAACTATATGAAATAAATGGTCAGCTCAGCAATTCTAAGTTTCTTAGCGGCGACAAATCCCGTTTATGTTATTTTAACTATGATACGAGATCCATTCGATCGAGGGTTTCCCCTAAGGGGATTCCAGATATAAAGCAATGAAAAGTGCTTATCTGAAGATTTTCCGGTATGTAAAGGCGTTTAGAGTTTAGCACGTTCAATTTATTTATAATAAATATTGTTTTGAACTGTTGTAAGCTTAGTGACAAAAACGTGAATTAAAATTCAAACAAAGTGCATATACAATACGTTTATAGATAATTTGTTCGTATTTTGCAACAGAATTATCAATTTGTAAGGTCACAATTTATAACAGTCTTCAAAGCGTTCAACGTTGCCAGAGGTTGTTTTTATTAAATTATTGAAAGTGTTGGAACCATAGACGAGTTCTAAGGGATTTCATAGATAGTGGAAAATATACACATCGCGAAGAGCAAATCAAGTTAGTGAGCCACCTTCTACTGTCGATATTGTTGAGTTGATTCTTCAATCATCTTCCACCTCCGAATCATGAAATCGTAAGAATTGCAGTAGAACTGAGAGAGGTCAGATCAGGCTTTCAACAACAATGGACTTCAATTCGTAGCCTAAGACAGCAGTTGAACATTTCGACCTTTTGTTATATTGATGATACGTTGAGGTTGGCGCCATATAGACCAATACTTACTGACGTTTTGTATGAAAGTGTTTATTTTTTAATGAGTTATGTTTAATTTCAAAAACATAAATTCACTTTGATAAAAAAGATACGTAAACGTTCTTTCGTAATAAAAAAAGTCACAAAGTTAAAAGGAATCATTGTGTATTTTTTTTTTGATTATTTTGAGCATTTTGTGAAATGAAAATTATTAGAAATATAAATTCACTGACATATGCTCGGTTCAGAAATGTATTTCAAAAGGACAAAGCACCGTGAATTACTTCGAAATTATTTTCAGATTCTTAACTAGGAGAAATATAATGAACTGTTGCCATAATCACAGAATTCCCTGGATATGAATCCGATAAGAAATTATTGTGCGTACAATAAATGGTGAGTATGCAGCAGAAAAGATTTTATAATACGATCCTTGGGTATATGTGGAACAAAGTCAACTAATTCGAAACGATGATAAGCTTTTGCATAAAATATATTGTGTGTAGGGTTAAAATACTAAATAAAGTAATAAAGACACAAAATATTAAACTAAAATTACTTAAACCAAGCACGAATAAATCGTTCAATATAACAAGGAACACATTTTTAAGGAAACAAACGATTTATATGGCTAGAGTTTTCTATTTATAACAATCTTATAACATTTGTGTAGTCCGTCCAATTTGATCAATAGTGATCTTTCATATGCCCGCTTGAAAACTAATTACAAACGCAATTTGGCCATATAATGAAAATATAATCGATGAGAAACAAAATTTATTTCGAAGTGGTAGACTACAATTTGTCTTGACATTTTAGTTGAATGAGTGCTACCAGGTTTCACTTGACTTCAGCCAATCAGCGATGGAAATGTTCGATGCAAAATGAAAACAGAAATAAGAGTAATTTCGTACTCATAAAAATTGAATGCAGAAGCAAAGAATGTTGGACACAGAATTACTGATCAAGGTTAGCGACAGTTTGTCTGACTGTTGGCGAACGAAATAAGTGATAAGCCAGGTGAACTGCTGGAATTCGATCTCTCATTGTCTTGCAACACATCAGGCACAAGACTAGATGGGACCATGTTCTGACAATATCAACTTCATGGCACAGACAATGTTATCGTCGCTGAACACTTGAATTCTGTAGTTTTTTCAATATAATTTTGATATATTGTTTTTACTGAATGATTACAAAGAGGCATTCACAAATGATTCACGGCATTTAGTATTGTGTAACATCACAATCAGAATAAACAGTTTAAAAACACAATCTTCCCAATTTCATTAACATTGTTCAGAATAGACGGATCATGATACTGAAACCAAAAAATATTAACAATATTTGATTAATTCAATTGACCTGGAGGCACCATAGATGTATTTCGCGAAATTCACGTTATTGTCCGTTTGTTTCAATATTTATTTCACTTTAAAATGTCGACATAAGTTGCAGACCTTTGTTTGTCTTAGAAAAGCAAGAATATTTGTTCACCATAAGATCTGCTACATATCACGTACCCGAAAAGAAAACAATCTTATCTCAAAGTAAGTGTTTATATTCGTCATCCATTTGTTGTTTATCTTTACACTACCTAACATACACTGTCTCGTTGTGCAAAAAATTACAAAAAATTCGATAGTTTTTTTTTTCTTTTTTATCTTTCTGTTAAAACATCACATTTAACTATATTGAATTTCTATTTTAAATAGTACTAGGTCAGTTTAGTAAGTTTACTCTATGTCTATTATAGAATCATTTGAACATTCGGTCGATTCGTCGCTGCTCCATTGACTTTGTAACTCTTTTAATTTGTTGTAGGCGCGCATTGATATGTTTAAACTAGGCATTATTTCCAGAATGCCAGGCTCCCCGATAAAACTTAACCCGCAAAGACCAAAGTACGTGTGAAAAGGATCAGCTGTGGAATCGGGCCATTTTGAAAAGCCTCCGGCTATTTGATTTTGTGTCGATAGGATGTAACTGAAATAGAAAGAGGTCATTCCACAAATTGTTTAAAATTATGCACTGATCAAGCACCTTCGATTCTCTTCGTAGTCGGTGAAATGAAAGGCGTTCAGAATTTTTAATGATGCACCTATCCAAAACGAGTAACATGTATCCACCGGTTTATTGGGGCGGCCCTGAAAGCCGTCAATCTAAACGAAATGATTTCATTTTCAAATACACGAGCCGCATGACAATTTGAGAATTTTCTTACCTGCCGGAATATTAGCCATCTTTTCATTCCTTCGATTGTTCTGGGGCTAAGTAAATCTAGCTGGCCGCTTAATTGTAAAGCAGCAATAGCGCAGAAAGTCGTTCCGCCGTGAGATTCCATTTCAAAGTGTTGACTCACTCCACAATCGTACCTCTAAGTAGAATCGGCATTTGAGAGGATTTTCTTTGGAATATTTTATGCTATTTTCTATGTAAAGGTCGTTTTCCTAACTTACAATACTCCGCAAAATATAGTCTGCCATCTGCTTCTTGTCCACGGTCCCCCAGTCATTAAGCATGGCACAAATTGCAGCAGCACAATATACGAATCGCATATCATGTTCATGACCTTCTACAGATGCACTGAAGCTTCCGTCTTCACGTTGAACAGCTGCGACACCTGAGTAATCCTGCTTTAGTTCCTTTCATCAGTTGACAATTATTATATTTTACCTCTTATTATTGCTTTTCGATTCAGGCGTTTCAGGTCATCACCCAGGGATACTAATGTTGCTATTGCCGTGTAGGTCATGGCCAAATGACCCCACTTGTATTTGTTAAGATTTTCATTTGGCACCAAAGTATTTATTGTGCTAGACCCCTGAAAGAATTCATATTTAATTAAGTGTTGTCTTCCTGTGAGCGACTTTCTTTTTCTTACCTGGAATCCACTACATTCTACTTCGCCTTCTCTAGAAACCACTTGGTACCTGTACAGCCAGTCCGTGATTTTTTTCACAGTTGCAGGCTGCAGTGTGTCCAGCGAATCAAGAATATCTAAGCCACACACGGCGAAAAACGCTATCGTCGCACTGCAGATGGAAGTCAGTTATCATGTAAGTAAATTGTAAATATTTATCCGAACATTTCATATTTACCGGGTTGAATCGTGCGAAGCGAGCCGCGCAGGCAGTAAATTGAGAAAGCGCATAAAGAACTTTGCATGCTTCTTGTGCGACACTTCGTTTATATTGCTAGACATTGTTCCGAATAGGCTAAGAAAGTCTCATTAGCCGTTTCCTTAAAAGTTTAAAAGCGAGTGAACAGCGTTGCCTCCAAGGTAAAATCTGACTCCAATCCACTTTTCTTAAAAGTTGGCGAGCGAATGACTAAACGTCATATCATTCATATGCAAGACCACTTTCCATGTAATTTCGACGTTTTCTGATAAAACAACTTACGTTACGATAACAGGGGGTGACCTCGTCGTATTGTCATTTGGAGCGTTAAGAGTTGACGTTTCTAATGATTTACCTTATTGTACACCTTCGCAAAACAAGTTCTTGAATGAAAGAACACGAGAATCGTACTACTATTTGTCAATTCAGCCGTTAACAGGAACTTTCTTTCCAACGATTCAATCCAACAATGTTTGCACACTCTCGAAGTTTTAGTATAAAAATTAAATATTATCCGATTAATTTGCTTGAGGTACTGGGTCTTCTATATAATTCTTTAATAGATCGGAGCCTAGAATAAACCTTTCTAACCCTCCTAACAGGGCTTCACAGCAATTACAAAGTAATATGAACTAGTTTGATTGCCTTTTCTACTCAGTGGTAGTTTGAGTGCTTTGTTTTAAGCTATTATGTGCGACAGAAATGAACTTTATTTAAAAGAGCCCAAAAGAAAATGAAAATAAACAATACAATTGGTTTTTGACTAAGACATCCAGTGCATGCAAAGTCAATGCTCTTCTTCCAAATCGATGACAAGAAAAGATTTGGGCTTCCATCGGAATTAGCAAAAAGAGCTAAGGGTTATTGCCGGGATCTTCACGGAGCATTGCGCACGTGAAGAAAATCTATAGAGTGCGAACAAGGTCCAAGAATAGAAGAAGTAATTTGGAAGTCTACTTCCTTTCTTATGATAAATTGGGAGCATTTTTATGATTTGATTGAATGATTGAATTAAGTAAATTATATATTTTGTTTAGCTAACTTAGGGAACACTTATAGGTGTGAAAGTTTTATTAAGTTTAGTCGAATCAGCTTTAAAGTGATATCAGATAAGAAGGAAATGTAGATCCAATAGTATAATATAATATACAACATTCAAGTGAGTATGGGAATGATAAATCTAAAAAACTTGAAGTAATAAAAAGCTCTCCAAAGGCAACTAGAGAATGAATCTAGCTCGTGCTGAGATTGATACTAGAAATCTAAATAAAAAAATCTTATAGGTTTCATCAAAATGCAAGTACCAATCGATCCCACCCGTTCCAAGGATTTATACGTAATGAGTATTGATGGGGACACGCATTCGAGATCAACTTGCATTCTTCCTTTCTTTTCAATTTATACAAAATCTTTCAACATTTTTTCTTTTCTTATAACTTTGGGTTTCTTGGGAAGATTGACCTGCTTTGATTGATTGGGAAACTTCGGAAATGGTGTTACAATCAACTTCCTGAAGACGTAGTAAAGTACTTCTGACTATGCAATCAATAGATTATATTCATATCAGATCATCCGAATATTTTCCTTTAACACTACATAAGTTTCCAGCTGAGTAAAATGTATCAACGTCGAAGAATATTAATATTTGGAGAAACCGTACCGCATTGAGATGATATTATGTTGTCTACCCAATCCAATTGAGTTTGAATCAATAGTGAAAATTAACGCGATTTATTTGGGTCGAATAGCACCATTCAAATCACATTTCCAGAAAATTGTGCATGGCGCAGGCATGTATATATTCATATACATACGAATATGTATATGCCAGCTGATTTAAAAAAATTAAAATTGAAGTTAAATTTTGCACTTTCCAGAGAATAATCATTGCATGGCGAATATCGGGAACAAAAAATGACATTGCTGGAGGACCAGTCAATGGTGGAAAAAGTGACTTATTGATTGATTGATTGATTGAAGGCACAGATTTAGAAATTGGTTTCGAATATGTTAAAGATGGCACCCATAACATCGTATGGATCTTAGCTGGGATAAACTTTTGACATGCTGCAGAAGTCGAAAAATAAGCTGCATTCCAAACTTTTTCAGGGGTTTTGCATTAAATATGATTGATTAAAATTGATTAAAAATTAAAGTGGAAGCCTTTGATAGAGCAATAACATTTTGTTATTACGGGATCTTAGAATGAAAAAAGCACATAAGGAATAATCCATCACTGTAAAAAATGGACCGGACTTTTATCTATTTTTGTGCTCTTTCGTTGTCTAAGTAATGTTCACCCAGAAGTGCTTGCCCTGTCTTGCTTAAGAAATAAAAACAAAACACACGCCAAAATTTATTAAAATAGATTATAATTAGAATAGGTTCATTCAATCTGGTGCTTCACTCTCCACATTTAAAAAATGTCGATTCAGGAAAAATGCGTTTAAAGTTTCATTATTTTTAAAGTTGAATCTAAAGATTTTTTTTATTTTGATTAATTGTATCATATCAATTGGTTAATCCGTAGTTTTTGTCCCCCCCTAGGGCACCTTATTCAAATTGTTTGGCCCTACTTCCACCAAATGGTTCTACAATGTTGCTACTCTGTTGGTTTTTTCGACCATGCATTTTGTTTTAATCCTTGCTCCGCACAAAATTGTAAACATAGTCATAAACATAAACAACGGCTCAACCGATTATTGACAAAACTTTAAGGATTAGCACTTGAAGGTTTGCTTATGAGATTTCAAGTATTTATCATTATTTTATTTAATATTTATACTGCGGTTCACATTTGGCGGTCCATTTGTTGATGTTTGCCGGAAAGGTGTTGTTATATAAGATATGGGGTGGGGTTTTTTTCTCTTCTTTAGAAAGGAGCCAATAGTTTATGTGAGGTGCGATGGTATTTGGAACTCATTCATTTCATAGATAAATCCTATTCATAAACATCCCAGGGGTTCTTGAACGGTTCTCGTCGTGATTTACTGTGATCGAACCCAGGATCTAATCGCTTGGCTGATTATGGTCGGCGGGATTTTCGCCAAGCGTTTTGGTTGGAAGCCCTATTTTTCTCCGAAGATTATTCCCTTTTCGAAAACTATCTGTTTTAGTTGACCTGGTAGTGTCCACCCTATTTAATTGATATTGAAGACAATAGCCCAATGTGCCTGTAGTTGATGGTGAATGTAAGATCTTTCCTTGGTTGCCGAAACTGTTTTTTCTAAATCTAAATAGTTCTACAACCTAGTCATTGTCTAGTTATTTACTGTGTCTATTTCTTGAAACTTAAGTGTGTCAAGTATATTAATCAGTAATCATGAAGACCCAAACTTACGACGTCCGGTTGACCGAACGAGAGACTTGTTATACTGATTTTATGTCTCTATCATTTTTGGAAAATCATCTATGATGGTTATGTGCTATCATGAACTTTCAAGTAGATCCTTTTAAGCGAATGAGAATTTTGTGTTCGTATTTCTCATCTGTGTCAATTTTTGATTCAACTTCATTCTTCCTTTTTAAAATCATTTTTTTTTCTTTGCAAAAAAGCAATGGTTGAGGCAATCCAGAGAAATCTTCTTCGCAATCTCAGACTTTTCTGAAATGCTTTCCATTGGCTTTTTCGTTTCTTTTTCTAACTATTCCGTCTCTTCTACTGAAGAATAGAGCTTGCTCGAAGCGAATCAGAAATATATACTTCTGTTGATAACGTTGAAATAAATACTTCTGTTGTTTTGTTGGCGAAAGGACTTTTTTTGTGTTCAAATCACTTAAAATCACTCCGAGGCTGTGCACGATAATTGCAGGCTTATATTTCGTCCAACGTGTATACGCGGCAATGATAGGAAAGCCATAGATACTTTGTATCTATATATCGATAGTTTATTATCGATATTAAGGCGTTCTGACTGGAGAAGAGGATAAAGGAATATAATTTCAATGGTTCCGTTTGTACTGTAAATGACTCGTCCAGGTTAGCTTGTGATCAAATGCAAGGCCTTAGTATTTGATCGTCCGGATTTTTCTAACCGTCCGGTGCCATTATATAACTAATGTTGTTTACGCATGCATCCTTTTCTGTTATAGTTTTATGGCATTTTATGTGTTCCAAAAGAAGTTTTTTTTACTTATTGCGGTATGGTATCGTTGGAAATTTACAAGATATGTGCAACAACGATGTAAAGATTGATTTAAATAGGAATTTATAATAATATAATGAATGGCTTATTGCTTTAAGGAAAAGCACCGTCAATATTCTTATGAAGTGCATTGTTAATGTTTAATTTGGGATAATAATGGATCAAATGAAACATCCAAATATAAAAAAGGACATTTTTATATTGGAAAGTACTCGTAAACTAACCATCCAATCATTACAGCTACGCAATCCAAGTCTCTGTTTGAACGGAAGATAAATTTTTTGTATGTTGATTAAGATTAGAAGAACAAAATGCTTCAGAAAAGGCCTTCACTCGTCTTTTACTAGATTCAAAAAATTTATTAAAAATACTTTCCGTTATTTTTTTTACTATTTACACTATTCTACGCATGGTGACAACCACTTTTGAACCACTGTAATGACATACTTCAACACAGTTGACAGCGAATATTTCCCATCGTTTACGGTAGTTGTTTGAGTCAAACGTTTGGTGGTCGCATTTCGCAGAAGGAATTCAGCAAGTATCAGATAATTGGAAAACTTATTGTGGTTCAATATGAATACAGGTGACAATTTTGGGATTCATCGTGGGGCGTCCCGTCCTCCAGCAGACGATCGTACGCAGGGACAGATTTTAAGCGATTTTCTACTGCAGTTGGAGGACTACACTCCTACGGTAAAATTTTTATTTAAGTCGCAAAAGATTTTAAATTTCATTCTCAACTAATCTCTTAGATTCCCGATGCAGTTTCAGCGTATTATTTGAATACGTCTGGCTTTGAAGCTAATGATCCCAGAATGTAATAGAAATCATTTAAAGTCTCATGGGTTGTACCAAATTTTTTTGGGTTTTATTTTAGCGTTCGCTTGATTTCCATCGCAGCGCAAAAGTTTATTTCAGATGTTGTTAATGATGCTCTACAACACTGCAAAACTCGTACGAGTAACACAAGCAGCTCCAGCCACGGATCGTCAAAGGTAATTTGTTGATATTGTTTAAGTTGGTGGTTTGATCGAAACACTCGTTATGCATTTAGAACAAAGCGGGAACGAAGGATCGCAAGTATACATTGACAATGGAAGACTTGACTCCTGCTTTGGCCGATTACGGGATTACCGTTCGCAAGGCCCATTACTTTGTTTAAGAAGTTACATTTTCTCTACATATGTATTCAAGATATCTTGTTTGAATTTCCCAACACGATTGGTTAAGTTTCAAGGCAAATACAAGTTCTAAAGAGAAGTGTTTTTATTGGTTCTTGGTTCATTTGTTTGAGTTTCAGATTCTTCTAGAGTGGAAATTTAAGGAATCGATAGAGAAAGGGCTATGCTCAGCTTCAATCCAACCATAAAGATCGTGGAGCGATTTCTCGGAACTACCAGGAACTTTTTTGTTTCATTTTTCGTGATTACTTGGAAATTTGGTGAAATGAGTGGTGAATGCTTTCTTAGAACGTCTTGATCTAAACCAGACAAAAAACTTGGATTGATTAATGTAGTCAATGCAAGTCTTTCTATTCTTGAGATGAGTAGAAATAAAAAATAAAATCTTGAGAAATAATAGCTGCAGAATATGTGCAAATGAGAACACTTGAAAAAAATAAAAAGTAAGGACATTAAAGAAATATTTATGGTTTTCAGGAGTTGCAGTTACATTATTCAAGTCTTTTTATGATTTGAGCTCTGTCGAAGGCTGGACATTTATCACTTGTAGTCCATCTGATCCGAATCTCACGTCCACAACAAGCCTGTCATCGAGATAATCGAAGCTAGGTCCGGTGATAGTATTAATTGATAACTTTTGTCGACTTATCGTCTCGATGTCTGAAAATTGTAAACTATCTGCAAAAAAACCTGTTCATCCTAGGAATTATGAAATGATTTTTTTATATTTGATTTGAATGGATTCATCTTAGTTGGAAATTTCAGCGGCTGTCGGAAAATTGCATTGTACAATAGGAAAAACTTAGACGTAAAAGCCCTCAGATTCAACCATTGCGAATTGCTGAATAAGTCCGGACGATATTGGTCGTAAATCGATTAAGGAACAAAAAAAATTTACGCGGAAATAAAAAGGTCATCATTGGTTTCTATTATTTTTCAGGAAGTAGTAATGATTCGCGTTAGAACCTGACACAGGGGCCTAACATTTTGTACTATACGGATAAGAGTTAAGATTCGTCATTTAATGCCCTTCCTAAGCAGCACTCCAAGTTTCATATTGTTTGATGCGCAAACCAGCAATTCCTGACGCTTGGGAAATTAGGAAAACGTGCACCTTCATGCCCGACTAGTCAACGCGATACCCCTCAAATTGCGGTACTCAATAAATGGATGCCTAAATATCCCTTCAGGATTGAGGATTTACGACATACATGGATACTCGATCGGTTGTCTGAAGGAAGGATGCTAGCAAATACGCCTGTTATGTTTTGAGCCAAGAATTATTTTATGTGATGTTCAAAGTGGACCTGGAGTCATCTTAGAGTTACCTCATTCCAAGACGAGAGCTACACGAGAAGATGATCCGACCAGAATCAAGATTGACCCTAATAATTAGCCCGAAACTGCCTACCACAGCTTGGCAAGAAACACACCAGAAACTCAAATATCAATGTCGCCAGTAGAATTTAAACCTGGTATCGGTGGCAAAGAGGATACAAACTACACTACCCGGCACAACTAAGATTCTAATTCTATTATTTTTTACAAAGGGATCGTGGGAACGCCAACTCCCAGGAAGAGAGAAATCTCCTTGGAAACTCTCTTAGACTTGATTATTTGTCTCTCAACAAAAAAAACATGATAGGAGCCACATAGAACTAGCATTAAATGAAGGCAAAATTAAACTTCAGATAAGGAAAAAGTGGTAACTTGTCACCAGCTAAGTTTGCTATCTTATTTTATGCACATAAGTGTTGCAGAAGATACAATTGTGATAAATCTTTGATATCTCGATTGAGATCAACCATTAAATGGTTATATGGCTGTAGCTACCTTCAGAACGACTTGAAGGACATCGGGACAAGGGGACAACAGCAAAAAGGCCGATATGCCCATGGAACTCGATCGATTCGTTGAAGTTAGAATAGATTCCTACTTACAAAATTAAGAATGTGGCTGTGGTGGTAAAATGCTGATAATATAGGGACGGCATGCATAAGCAGGTTATGCTGAAAATTTGCTTAGAGTATTTGGGCCGAGGGTGAATTATGAACCATCGTATCTATCGTATCACTGCAAAACAGAAATAATCAATAGTTTGCGTTATAAAATAAATTTAGCAAATTTGTTTCTAGGGTCAATGAGCTTCAGAAAAGTTATTGGAAGAAGTTTGTTAAATGCTTGCCGATCATGTGCCTGATCTAACTTTTCTCAATTCAATGGCCTTCGGTTTTCATCAATTTTTTTAAAATTTATTGTTCATCAGTTTGGCTTGCATGGTTCGTTTTTAATTTCTTGCAGTAGCAGGAACTTTTCTGCCTACATTGAGCTGGTGATCTCCAGGTTTAATTTTGTTTTTGCGTATGTTAGTATCATACCGTTACGAATAGACATGGACATGACTTGGCTCGTTTAAGATGAAGGACTGTGTCAAAAGTAGTTGCATTTCAATTCTTCAAGATCAAATCAAAATTAACCGAAACCGCGACACATTGCGCAACGCAAAATCTGTTTCGACTTGTAAATTCGAAATATGTGTTCTAACATTCTCCATTATAATACACTATTTATTCCCTTCCTGTTCGCATTAGAAATTGAGTAAAGGCGAAACATTTTTCTTATGGTTCATTATATGAATTTCGTCGTCCAACGACAGAAATCAATAGCACTTTTTAGGTTGTTTTTATATGACCTACATATCTGCTAGTATAACTGTACGCATTACTTATGATAAGTTCCGAATTCTGCGTCACTCTTACCAGCCAAAAATCGTTGCGAATTATATCAAGCTATCTTAAACAATGGCCCTCCTTGTAAGGATTTTATCAAAGCGTAAAACAAACTCAAAGAATAAATGTAACAATTTTATTTGTACAACTTACTATAAATTAAATTAATACCAATATGATTTCTGAGGTATACGATCTTCTTTTATGCCCATCTCGTCCATAATTTCCATTTCGAAGGTTCGTAGCGATGGTTTGAATGTTACTTCTTTGACAACTGATCCCGGTGTGTCCTTCGGTCGTTCAATATAAGTACTTTTTGTTTTATAATCGTACGTTTCCTCATTTGCTTGCGGTATGGGAATTATACGTCCAGTCCGAAGTGAAACACGAACCTTTTCGCCTTCTTCAGTAAATCGCCATTCCATGCCAGTAGCTAAAAGATCGGACGGATCGACTAATGCAACTTGATCATTTATCTGAAACAGAAAATTTTATTCGATGTTTTTAAGGTATTTCCTAAGTTATGAACCAATAAGGGTGCCTCCGACTTGATGATTATTCCTGGATAATCTTTGTCTTCTCCTACTTTTCTATAGTGGCAATTTAGACCTTCGACTATAACCCAATTCCGTTCGGTTATCACTTGTTTCACGAAACCTTGTTTCCCTTTATCCTTCCCGACTAGAACTTCGACTCGATCACCCCGAAAGAAATTCCATTCCTCTGTACGTAAAGTGAATATAAAGAAATTTTAATAAATTTCTTCGATTAATTTTAATAGCTGGTGAATAAATTTATGGCGAATTTGTTTATTTCGATTCATATTACCTACGGGCTCGATGAAAACTTTTTTGCGCATACTTCCCGGCATATTTTGTTGACGGAATTGTGCGCTCCATGGGCGATTCATAGTGTATCGGAACTTTTTCCTTTCAACTGTTCGAGGAAGGTAGTTGGGTAGGCCTCTTGGAGTCTTCCAGTATATCTAAAGGAAAACCAGACATTTTAACCGAATTCGTTTATACAATCCACAAAGGTCGCACATACTTGTTCTTTACTCCTTTTAATGTAACTTTCGGGAAAGTTAGAGTAGTCCTTCAATAAGGAACTAGCCTTACTTCGTAGGAATCCTATAATTCTCATTTTAATATTGTCTGTCCTTAAGAAAAATATAAACCATCCAACCGCAAAACACTTCAATTGCAGGTTATTCAAGTGACAGAAGAGCTGAAGACATTTGACTTCTGTATTGAATGCTGATTGGTTTTGTTGCTTTCAACGGACAACGAAACTAACTTGGAGCGGTATTCTAGTGATAGCCAAAACCATTATCGTCTTACTTCATTTGAATTAATAGTACGTTTGTTAATATTTTGTAAACAGAAACGTGCAGGCGATTTGATAAAGAATTTGTGTTTATCACGTTTCATTAATCATATTATGTAAATAAATATATATATATATAGGAAGTAATAAATAGCAAATAAGAAAAAAGATAATACTGACAGACAAGCTACCAAGCATTACGGTTTAAAACTGTTAAAAACATTTGTATTTAGGGAGGAGGGGGTTACTTGTTGCCTATAAGCACCCTGTATATAGGCTGATTTTGAACACCTCTTCTCTAGCAAGCAGGAAGATGGGGGGAAAATAGTGAAAATAAAATCCGTCCATCGGTATTCGTTCGACTATATTTTCGGGGAGAGCCATCCAATTTCGTCGTAGAAGTCACTGCGCTGTAAGCAGAAAAAAATAATGTATGATCGTTGTCATCTAGCTTTTCTCTAGCAATAACGCAGTTTAGAGACCGTATCCTCTCAATGTTCAATAGTAGAGCAGATAGTAGAAATCTGTTTCACCACACGCTTTAAGTCAGAGATGCAACCCAATTTTTCTTGTATTGTGTTCTGTGCATCCATTAATTTATCAATTCGATTTTATGCGGGATCTGTGGCTCTCCGTTTTTTCCGCATCTTGCTAAGTTTGCTGTTAATTTTCTGGATTTGTTTTTTTTTTTTGAAAATGTTGCTTCGGTTCGTTGTTTTGTTTCCTCTTGGAATGTTGCGTACGTCCTCGTGTTGCGTACGTTTGGAACGTTTTCCTTAAATTAACAACATCCACCAACAAATTAAGTTCACCAGAACCTGAGAACCTCGAAACAGAGAACTTATCTGCATGGACCTCAGTATAGTACGTAAAGAAACCCTTTTGGAGGACAAAATGTGTTGTTAAATTTCAGTGGGTTTGGGTTTTTGTGTTGAGAAAAGTCGAGTCCAAGGTTGACAAAATGTTCAATTTATTGAACTGAATTTCAAAAGGTACCTGTCAATATACAAAAGAATGAGTTTCTATTCATGACAAAATTTATAAAGAAAATTGTTTAACACATTTGAGTTTCTTACAAAACTGTGCAGAAGATAAACAACAAAAGTTAGGCATGTGGCGAAAATTTTTGAGTGCAAAAATATGACTTGAATTTACACAAAATAAACATACCTTTTGAATAGTTTTACAATACTAGTTTTGATAAACAGAACTCTTGCGTGACAATCGACGGATTGTTGCTCAATACTTTACACTTTCGTTGATTACAAATTTGGAGCACGTTTGCTTGTCGCCATTCAATTTCGCTTTTTCACTATCACATGAAGTTATCAAAAAATGCTTATCGCCTGCCAACTTAACTTAGAGAAAATACAAAAGAAAGCATATTACCAACTTTGACTCTATATAAAACAAAAGATTAGTGTAAGGTGAGGATAGGGTCAAGGTTGGGTTGGGTTAGATCGAGTCAGCTGTCATTTGATCAAATCTTAACAAAATGTGTACAAGATCAACTGCATCGAACCACCCTGACCAGCACAAATTAGCAGCGTACAGGCAAAGGGTACTTAGACTGCACTCTATCCCCATGAATTCCAGCATCTAATTCAATAATATTAATAATAAAAATAAAACACACTAAAGGATACTCAAATATGGATCATGTAAACTTGCGTAGCTTAAGATTGATGAATGTTGGATTTATTCAGAAGTAAAAATTCCAAACCGCGTTTAAAGTTAAGAAAATTTGAAATTAACTAAAGATCAGAACGGTATAAATTGACATGTAACGATTGTAATATCGTTTACATAAGAAAAACGACACGGACACTAACAACCAGATGAAAATAACATTTACGTTCGTTCACACACAACAAGATGTACTCCAACCATCGAACACATCTACAGAACCAAAAGAAAGGATCAAGACTAGACATATAGGAAAGGTTAGAAATCTACAAAGGCAGAAAAATGTACGTAAACAATGAACAAGCGGCTGGTGACCAATTTTGATACAATATATACAATGGTCGACGTGATCCATGATAGGGAAAGAAAACGACATTTCCATTAACCAAAAAGACCCAAACATAACAACTTTTGGCAGGACGTTTGATAGTCACAGATAATGTTGGCCCCTCCCTGTTGTCTTCGGTTGTGCTTAAGTAGATAATTCTGCGCACTCTCGCAACCAGAAGAATGGGCGGGGAATAACCTCTGCGTTCCGGAGATAATATATTTGCGCATACACTTCGCAAGACACGTTGTATTTGCACTTTGAACTTAGAGCTTCGCCCCATAGTTCTTACTCAAAGAAGGATGAAAGAAAGATATTTTCTTCCGGATAAGTTTGTTTCTTTAACTGTATGCCAATGAATAAGGCCGACCTATTTATTATGAAATGTTGTATGCAACTCATAGTGAGTATCACTAAATTATAGCAACATAATATTAATTGGCAGTTCTTTTCCTATCGATGTCTTCAACCAATAATTTCACGCGTTTCTATTAAAACTCACCTCAAATATTCATGCAATCGAAAGTCCGAACCGATTTAAATCCTAGCAATCTAATATATAAATTTCGCTTCAGAATGTCATTTACATCGGAGCTTTAGTCAGGATAGCAACCAGAATACGTTTTTTAATTAACGTTCAAATAGAGTTATAAAAAAAATTTAAACGCATCAATAACTCAATCTAGCACAATTATGTCAAATCCTGAAGAAGATCCCGAACGACATCTCAAACGGTTGGCGCGAGTTTTCGGTGTTTCTAGGCAACTTCAGCGGTTACGTTTAAGTCGAAGTGCTGCATCGAGGTTGTCAAGAGAGGAGCGCGAACGGAGGCTTATAAACTTAGGAAGGGAACAAAGACCATTACGTGCTGCACGAATTGGAGCTAACCATCGCTATGTCCTGGAGATTGCTGCCGACTTTTTCGGAGTGGATACTGAGGATATGGTGGCCGGAATGCTCGACACAGACAATCATATTGATTTGATGGACGATCTGTTCGCCACAAAAGGAATTTACGGTGTTGTGTTTTTCTATCGCAAGATGCTGGGATACCCAATGGACTCTGGACGATATACTACCCGTAATAGAAGTCTTTACATAAAGAGAGCTATTTGTTTGAATAGTAGGAGCGCTATTTTGAATAGACCGTGCATTATCGCTTACCGAACAACTAATCTCAAGGCAGTTGAAGCACGATCTATATCGGAAGACATTCACTTTTTCACTTTGGGTGGATCCGAAAAGGACTCTGCTATAGCAAGTATTAAGCATCAAGTTAAGACAGTTTACACAGAAGCCGTAAGTGCTATAACAGACTATGGAAGTTGTACCGAACGTAACAAAAAGGACTTCATACATGCCTTGAGAAACTTTAATGAATTCATGTCAGCGACTGCAGATGCGATCAGAACAGGAGTAATTTTTGAAGTTTCACATAACTTGTACAAAGGACACTTGTTAGTTTCATTTCAAATTGAAAAGACGGCAAGGAATCGACATGATGTGGAACAGGTTGAAGTTTACTTCAAAAGATGGATGAAACAGATTCAAGAAATTTTGAACGAGGGCAAACAATTATATCGGGACACTCCAGAATCGGGACCTCTACAAATGTTGGAGCAATGGAGGAGGATGCTAACGCGATATAAATCTGTTGTCGAGTTTGTATCGTCCAAACCGTTCGTCAATCATTATACATGCTTGGTTTTGTCTAGATCATCGAAACTTTTGAAGGTAAGAAAATTGAGCAAACAAAATGAAACAAATTCTTGAAGTAGAAGCATAAGAATATAACCAGGCGTTCAAGTCCTAATTGAATTAAAATGATTTAGAATTAAATTATTTGTATAGATCGTACGATGTATAGTCATTCGTTGTTTCCTAACGTATATCTTTCCACATGGGGATCATAAATATGTTGATTATTGAGTCTTAGTAGGGATACTAATTCGTAGTGTTTGAGAGAGGATTTATTTATGGAACTCATTTGACTGAATCGATAATGGGTATGTCCAATCCAAAATCAACATTATCAGTGGTTCGAATTGGAATTTGCGTAATTAAATGAACGTGTGTCAGGAATATTTTGGGCAGAAGATTTTTTCATGTTTCTCTTGGTAATGGATGAACTTCCATTACCTAATTTGAAATAGTGAAATTTTTTAACTAAGTATAAAAATGTCCCAAAAACTTCTATATAAATAATTCTAAATTATAGTTTTATTTTATTTTATTTTTTTTTTTATTAGATTTCATTATTATTATTGTTAAAAGAGACTTAGGAGCGAATCACTCTCTAGAACAACAAATTCCTTAGCTGTTGACAAAATGACAGGATGGGCGTATAAAAATCAACTTGTGCGTGCCAATATAGCTACATTGGTCAATCAGGACGCAAAGTAAGAACAAGTTTTACCGAACACGTAAGGAACTACAACAAAAGGATGCCATAGCTGGACTTAACAACTGAATCCAACTTTGGGAACCACAGGAATTGCAACTTAGATTAGAGAAACAGAACTACATATACAGCACAACTGACGGCGTTTGAACGTGCTCGAAAACATGGAAAAAGACACACCAAAAACGTTCGACAGACGAATTATAAACGAACAGATAAACTCTCACTGAATAACTTTCAAAAACATTATCTGTCATTTTTGTTTTTGAGAGTGTGGCCTTTGTTTTTTTGCGAAGTTGCTTTCAATAACTCTCAAAAACAACTTTCAAAAAAACAAAGGCCACACTGCACGATGACAGCAGAGAAAGGAGCGCCGTACCAAATCAAGGGATTCCTTCAAAAAAGAAATTCACGACTTTTTCCTACCAGCATGAAAAACAGACGCATGCATAAAAGGACCCCCCTTGATTGTGTTAACGGCGCAAATATAAATGAAGACACCTAAGAACGACAAACTCAGGACGAAATCACACACTGAAGATGGCACATGGTATACATTGATATTTTTTTCATAAGCTTTTTACTTTATCAAAATATCAAAAATATCTTTATCAAAAAATAGTCCTTTCGCTTCAATACACTTTTCCCAACGAGGTTCAAAGCATAGATGTTTGTCTTCAGAAAATCTGATCATATAATCAGTAAATTGAGGTATAGTTTTTTTCAGACTGTCTGGATCTCCATACTGTTTAGCCCATAATAACAAATTCAAATGTTAAAAAAATAGAAGACGGTTGGCAAGAATTCCGGTGAGTAGGCTGGGTGCAGAAAAACGTCATATTTCAATTCAGTTAATTTTGCAATTGTTCTATACCATGAATGTGGCCGAGCATTGTCTTGGAGAAGTAGTTGGTCATGCCGATGAACGAGTGAGGGGCGTATAGTTTTCAAACTCTCACGCATCTCATTAATATACTCACAGTACTTTAATTTGTTTCCACGGTTCGGAGGATGAATTACCCAAATCTATTAAGTGATTGCTTTGGAATATCAGCACAAGGCTTGTCCATATCAAGTCCCGGAGCACGCATTTTCCTGTTGTCGTAAAGAATCGATTTTTAATCACAGATAATAATCTGACCGAAAAATGGCTCACGATGAAATTGGCTTGGTTACGTTACTTATTTCATTCTGTTAGTTCTCGAAGTATATACATCCATTGGCATGGTTTCAGGAAGCTGTCGCAATATCGTTGTTTGGTCTACTTCCATGATGGAAGCAACTGCCCTCGTTGGTAGAGCTATTCGCTTCCACCTATATTATCATCATTTTCCACGGTCGTTTTGCGTCTTCTTCGCGGTTCGAGTTGTAGTGAAAATCACCGGTTGCATTTGTGTTTTAAACACATAAACGAATTTTGACCTATAAAGGGTCCTTTTCTACAAGTATAGATCTGAAATGAAATAAAATACTGATAAATTGAATTGAAATTATTTTGCAACTTTTATTTGAAAATGATAACGGGCATATGAGTACCATTGCTCGCAAGAAGGAAGTCCAATCGAGAGATTCAACTTCCAACAAGATTCAACAATAATTAGGGTCGTATCTCGTCAATAATGTGGCAATTTTTATCTTCCGAATCGACGAGCGATATCTTCAAAATAGTCAAGCGTTTCGGGCTTGTCGGCGTAGACGAGTGATTCGGTATATCCCCACAAGAAATAGTCCAACGGAGTTAAATCACAAGATCTTGTGGGTCAGTTCACATGTCTCGAGAAATTATGCACTCATCAAATGCTTCTTTCAAATGCGGTTGCATGTTGCACTATTCTTTTGAAACAAGAGGTCGTCTTTTTTACGTTGAATTAATTGCGGATTAATTCCTGATCAATTCCGTGATTAATTCCTGCATAACTTGAATTTTGTAAGCCCGCAAACCAAGATCCTTTGGTAAAATCTTTCATAATGTGCAGGGGCACAGGTTTAATTGTTGAGCACGATGTTGAATGGACTCACTTGGGTCTTCATCGATACTACGCTCTACAGCTGCTATAGTTTATTCATTCATATTCGCACTGTATGATGGTCGGATGGATGCGTGTTATCAGTGGGAGTAAATGTGATGCGGAAACGATCCAAGGTTAATCGAATTAACTGTTCTGATGGACGATTATGTCGACCATTAACCAGTTAAGCACGGCGACCTTTTGGCAAAGCGCGCACCAGTGTGTGTCGCGATAATCAAGCGTTGACGGGTATAGTCGCCAAACACAGAGTAAGTGGCGGTGTTGAAATATTAGGCCAAAAACACGACTTTATTTTAGAAAACGAACAATTTTATTAGTAATATTTGCACAGTCGCTTAATATGAATATGTAGTTATAAATAATGAACGGAAAAAATTGCCTGCTCCGAAGCAAACATGCTTTGGAAGGCTTGGTAACTGTTTATACAAAATACCAGTGAGGTATAGCGCACATCAGCTCTTTTCAGGAATCACCGCAGACAGAGAATCTGATATACTTTCTTTTTTTTTGGTTTTGGTACATGAAAATCGGGATAATCAATGATCCAGCGTTAGTGCACTGTTTACGAGTTAGCTCTCAGGAAGTTATGAATTCAATTCAAATTATTTATAATTTTTATTTGCTTTTTTCGTTTCGTCTTAACCTGAATGAAAAAATTTATGAATAAAATTACATTTTAAATATCAAATTGTAGCAAAATTTCACGCATGACGTATAAAGTCTACATGACACAACACTCTGCAACATCTCCATGACGGATATAGTCGTCAAACACACTTAACCGGTTAAATTGACAAAGGTCGCGATGAGTTGTCGAGCAGAGTCGTTTTTAAATAAATCTGTACAATTGCAGACGTTTCTCATGCGCCAACCTATTTATGATACAATGTAAAAACAAACTAACCATATAACGCATGCTAGCTGTTACAAAACCGCCAACTTAAAGTTTATAAACTTCTACAAAAACATCCTTTACAATAAAAAACAGCCTTTAGCCCAACAGCCCAATATCAATTGGTATAAAATTCAAAACAAATAACAAAATAGAATAACACAAAAAAAGGGAACACTTGCGAAAATCTTCTTCGACAAAATGTGACTGTGGCGATGTACAGTACGTCAAATAAAACGTACGTCAAATAAAATTAAATTAAATTAAAATTTCATCAGAGGTAAATGGGCACACATCTTGCAGTGCTGAATTTGCCATACACATTCTTTATATTTGAGAGAGCTATGCACTGTCGTCCTGAGCAATATATGAGATACAACAAATAACCAATTTCCTTAACCACAATCTATTCAAGTCATTGGTACAGATACAGGCTTTTTGGAAACCAAAGATTCTAGTGCTTTTATTTGAATCCTATACTCAAAAACTTTCTGCAAGAATGTATTGGGTAATAAAAAAGATTATGTTAGATCTACATTCGAAACGCCTACTGCACCGTCTAAGATCATCTGAGAATTAGTGACAGCCTCTGTAATACTTCCGTTTTCATAGATACTTTTGGTCATAGATCTTTTTCATATATACATCTGGGGTCATTTTGCTGGTTCAGCTTCTTGGGATGTTGTATTACTGCGTTGTTCTTCATTTTCAGAAGTATTTTTCTTGCATACTACTGATGTAGCAGAATGATACTGATGCATCATTTTGCTAGATGGTTGATTTTGAGATAAGGAGCAATTCTTCTTCAAGATCAACGATAAAACCACTTGGATTTTCAAGTTTTTCTACACGACACTCGGGAAAAAATCTTTCGAAAATTGCATATGATCACAGCAGTCTACGTACTTAAACGTTTAAAGTATTAAATATAAGTATTAAATATTAAAGATTTAAATACTAAGTATTAAATATTAAATAAAGCATATTTTTTTAAATGAAAAAAAAAGGGATAAATGATTTTCAGATAAATTTTTTTTTGAGATCAGATCGATTTAAACGATTTTCAGATCGTTTAAGATCATGCGAAAAGGCAAAATTACCGAATGCGATTTTTTCCATTTTTAAAAATATTCTCCCCTACATATTTTACAGCTTAAAAATGACATTTTATGTTCGTTTATAAAGATGCTAATGGAGATTGTTGTTTCGCTGTTGTAAGGCAATGTGTATTCATTTTCTATAACTACTAAGGCTAACTGGTATCTGTTCGGAAGATGTTTCTGTTTTTCTTAGCCATATTCCGCTCGGTCATCCCTTTCATTGAATACGTCTCCATAAAGAAACTAGGAAGCTATGGCATATAACGAGCAGATATAAAAATAGCTGCCTTGTTTGTTCGTCCCTGCAGTGCATAATCTGTTAATTCCTTCTTATTTTCGGTGGACACAGCAACTGACCTCGCAAATACGGCACACTTTGTTCCCTCTTTTCTTTTCGCTTCCTTCCATGCAAAGAAGCAGGACCCGGTGGACGCAACCAACAATAAAGCATGTTGAATGACTCTTAATCCATTTCATGCTAAAGTCTTCGATTCAACATTTGCAAAATACGTGCCAAGCCTTGATAATTTGTTTGTTAGGAAGATGAAGACAGATCAGGATTAAATTTTGCAAAAATTAGTGATGAGGATCTGGTTCAGCTTTAGAGAATTTGGATTATTTGGAAAAAAAATTAGCAATTTCAATTTAGAGGTTAATCGTCCCATTTCTTAGATTGACTATCAAATTCGTCACATTATTTTTTAAAAAGTGCCAACTGTTCATGGTTTGACCATTTGATGTGGTGAATGTCTTGAACTAGTTGCAAAACATTAGCATGTAATGGACGCTCGGGAAAAGAAGATTTCTGAGAAAGACTTGCGACTAAATAAACATTCTCAAAAGGATATGTCATCATAGTCTTATAGAAAATTCCTTGTAACATGATTCTTTGCCAGGATATTTTATTTCTAGAATTTTTTCTTTCACAGCAATGGAAGGAAATCGACAACCAAATCACTCTTGGAATTAATGAAGCTCAGGATAATGTTCGTTATATCAGTACTTTACAAAGATTCTGGGATCCTTTATACAGGCCATCACCACCGGATATGATTGCATGCTTACCGCCACTTCTAACGTCTATTCGAAATGTTTGCAAGTCAGCTCATTTTTTTAATACCACCGAGAATGCAACAGGCATTTTGACGAAAATTACAAACCAGTTGACAATATCCTGTCGCGCTTTTTTACTATCGAAGAGAGATAATGTTTGGAATGTACCGAAATTGGAAGTGATCGAAAAAACCGTACAATGCAAGGAAGTAATGCAGAGCTTTAAAAACGCTTTTTACAAAACAGTCGAAGATATGGCAGCACACAATGAGAAGCGATGGGACGTGTCACCAGTTTTTATATTTTGCAACATAGAGAGATTCCTTAAGCGCCTTGAAAAGGTATAGGGTGTGTTATATTTGTAAATGCATGAATAAATTTAATCGAACTATGAACAGGTAAAGAACATCGTTGAAACTGAATTAACATACCAGGTTTTGGATAGAATCAAAATTAGTGGGATGGAAAAGTTTTCTGGTGAAATAAAGGATGCTCTCGAAAAGATCAAGTCTAAACCATATAAACCCTTGAACTATCGGCTAGAAACATTTGACAAAGACTATGAAACATTTATGAGAGACGTTGAAGCTGCAGAACTTCATATGGAAGCTTTTCTGAAAAAACAAATTGAACGGATTCCTTCTTCAGATTCAGTATTGTTGGTCCTGAATCGTTTTGAAAAATTAAATTTAGACTGTTTGTCGATGGATCGAAGATACTTGGAAGTTGCAAGACTACTTGAAAAGGAAATTTTAATATTAAAAGATACGTAAGTACTACCCATACGAATGGATTGATTGTGATTTTCGTGTTTGGGAAATTTGAATTTTTGGGAGTTTGTTAAACTTCAATACATAAACTAGCATCCTATTTCTACATTCTATGCGAAAAAAAAACACGTATAAAGCATTGTTAATAATTTGCATGTGTTGATTGCCGCCAACATGTCAGACAGAACTATAGTTCCTAATCGAAATAGCCTGAAGAGCGATTTCTTTTAAGCAAAAGATCACTTCATTCTTATTTTGAAGAGATTGACTAGTGTTTGTGGTGTAATAAGGGCGGATATTTTAATTGATATGGTGTGTTAGCTCATCTTTCTCTTAAAAGTTATGTTTATAAGAATTATCTTGGTTGCAGTACAATTGAAAAAAATAAATTATAACACCACCAACTGTACTCGCACAAGTTCATTTCGGCGCGTCCTCATTTGCGTGGGAAAAAGTGTAAGACAAATTTTGTACCAAGAATGTATACTATTCATACTAAAATTAACACAAGCATACAAAAGTTAGTCTCCTTGTTTAAGTTTAAGGAGAATAGGCTTTCCAATACCGTAGACCTTTTGTATCTAATTCTAATAGTATTACTAATGAGGCGAATAGTATTACTAATAGTATAGTATTACTAATGAGAATAGTATTACAAATGTGCCAAAAGTCTGGAAATAGATTTTATAAAATACGATAAACTTATACTTTAACGCCTACAATTATCAATTTTTGAAAGTTAACCTTTCGTCACCAGTCCCACCTTTTTCATCCTACCATCATATTATGGTTACGAAAACGGGAAATTTTATAAAAAAAGATACTTTTGGTTTGGATACTTTCGAAAATTTTCACTCTTTGAAATTCAATCCTTCCGGGTCACTTGTCCCACCCTACCGTCATAAAAGATGCTCCAATGTTAATTTTAGTATCTCGGCGCCTAAAAATGCATAGATCTCCCTCCAAAGCTAGCCTTCCTCTGTCATGGTCCCCAAAAAGTCACGTGCATGGTTCATTATCACTTATATAGCATATGAATAAAAAAGAACGTCCGTTTGCTTGCACAAGTTTATTTTCCGCGCGAATTAACTTCGCGACAACTAACTCTCTAACTCTTTCAACCTCATCCACAACAAAACGAACTTCAATTGGCAATAAAATTCAACATTTTTACTAGTATCATGGAGTGCGTTTTGAAAAATAACCAAGACATATGTCATATTGAATACAAGAAGTGAAAGAAGTGAAAAATGATTTGCATGCTGGTAATAAGTTTGAAACTTTGCTCTTCTCTGATGATAAAATTTTTGTTATTCAGCAATATTTAAACAAATAATATCATCTGGTATGATTAGTGATCAGTGATCAGGTTCGTATAGGTTAATCAGAAAATTTAACCTGAATCTAATGTCCACGAAAACGATTCCATAGTTGCCATAGGATTTTTCAATAAGATACTGCACCATCTCATAAAGTCTGTGGAAACCAACGTTTTTTACGGGTTTCATTTCTTTGCATTAGCTTTCATGGTTCCATGGACAAAACGCTAATGGATTTTTCCATATGGTCAATTCTATAGCCCAAGTTATCAATTCAAAATTATGTGACGATCGAAAAATTGGTCTCCTAAGTAGGAGTCCAATAATATAAGTCATTGTCGATAAGTCCTCCCCGACAATGAGGCAAAATACTTTGGCAAAGGCAAAAGCACATGCGTGCAGAGCATAAAGCATTCCTGAACAGACACGATATTATTATTCGCGCCTAAGTGGCAATTAAAATAAAATACTTTTTTTTTAAAATTGCAATGTTAGTCCTTGGTCAGGATGCGAAGGAGAAGGAACTCGACCAACTGTTGATAGCCTGCTGTTGAATAAAATCGCATCAGGCTGCATGGTACTGTGACTGATCTGGCACCGCTGCCGTTTCGATGCGTGATAGCTTTCTGCTCGAGGTTCAAAGCTGCTTCAGCGGGGACGGCTTTGTGCTGATTAGATGTGTGGATGTGATATTAATCAGGGGCTTTTTTAAATTGTATGAGCCAATTTCGTCCTTTCATTGAAAGCTCGAAACGGAAGAAGTTATTTCAAGTACGGAAGGGCGGATCCTTGTTGGCAGTGATTTCAATAACTTCGAAGGCGTATGAAAGGGGAATGACTCATCCAGATTCCAGAATGTAACGAACCCTACACATGTCGGTTAGGAAGGACTTTGTCGCCATGATAGTTGGTAACGCACTGACCTTACGCGGAAGAGAGAACCATCCCGAACGTGATGTTTGTTTCGTAATCCTTAATGCGTATGATACACAAATGGAAGGTACCAGAGACCTAATGAGCTAGTCATTGCACTCAAAATTGGAGAGCGTGCTGCGCGAAACGCAACAATCCAACCTTCAGCCCTAAGTTGGAACATAACTAGTGAACATCTACTCATAAATATGATGGGGTCAGTGTTCTTGGAAGCTAGGGCTGTCGCCCTAGAGAGGCATCTTGGTTTGTAGATTGCATGTAGCTGCATGTACCTCGATGGTAATTCCCTTAGTACTGCTTGCAAAAGAGCGAAGGCAAGTCTTCTAACGTAGGAGGGAGTCGAAGAGGTAGGTTGCTGAGAATAAAGAAGAACTACCCTTAACTTGTGGCAGGAAAGTGGGATACACGAGGCGCGAGGCAGGTGACCCGAACGCTGGGGCTGTGGATTCGCAGCAAGCATGGTGAAACGGATTATTACCTGGCCCGACTACGGGTGTACACAGGTATTCTTACTCGTATATGAGTAAGGTGGGAAAGTCACAGTACTCTGTTTGAGTGTTTTGTCTGGCAGTACAGATGACATCTACCATACTTTCATCACATGCAGAAGACGGACAAGGATCCGTTTGCATCTCCCTGAGAACATAAGTGTGCTTTTTCCAGAAAATATAACGGGAAAAATTGAAACTCGGCGGTGCAGAAGGAAGAGGAAGGGGTCTTTTTGACAGTGATCCCTCTCTCTTCTATCCGTATTTGCTAAAAAAGGGAGTTGATCCTAAAGGCGCCGCTAGGCTAGAACAAAGACGCCAAGTACGAAGTAATGTGGCTTACATTTCAAGGCTAGGATACAGTCCGATTGGTGGTCAATTTTTATGCAGCAGATTTATGCCTCATAATCTCACAGGTAACTCCCACATTTTAATACGGCTCTAATGATTTATTAATTTGTGATCATGGAGTTTAAAGCGAAATTTGCTACTTTTTAATATAATATCAATAGGCAGTGAAGTTTTAGCCAAATAACCATTGGATGCAGTCTGTTAGATTTTGGAATGCGGTTATTCCTACAAATCTTCAAGCCCATACCCTAAAGTTGGCTGTTGCACCATTGATTATTGATATAAAAAAGAATATCTGAATTCCAATCATTAAGTCTTGCGAAGAATGCATCACTAGTAGAAAGTCAAAATGGAATGGATTCGGAAAGAAAAATAAAGTAAAGTAAAGAAAGTTTCTCATCTTCAAGCTCCGCCCATATCTGTGCTGATTGCTTTGGGAATGCGTTACGTCTGGGGTCAATTAATCCAGTTGAACCAAAACGCGAAATCAGAGCAATCAAGGGAGAGTCTGATGCAGTTTCATAGCTTATAGGACATGTTCAGTCAATTCTCTCTTCTATCATGTACGAATACTCTATACTTAATTTTTTATTTTAAAGTTACAACCAAGAAAGAAATGACCCTCCGATTCCATATAATATGCCACCGATTGCCGGACGTATCTACTGGATCCGAATGTTATTCAAGAAAATCGACAATGTCATGAATGTGAGTATATGCCATATAAGATTGTTGTTCCAATATGATATGGAAACTTTGGGTTTATCACAGGCTATTAAAAAACGTCCTTGTGTTATGGGACACGAAAATACTCAATTAGCGGTGAAATACTACAACTATATGGCAGGTATTGTAGCACATTATGAAATGACCCATCACAAAGCTTGGTATGACTATGCTGAGGAAGTAAGAGGACTGTTACACGTCCCGATTTTTAAAAGGGAGAGTCCAAAATCCAAGCTAGAGCTTCAGTTGAATCATGAGGTATTTCAATTGATTCGTGAAACAGAGTGTATGTGGAAATTGAAACTGGGTAAATTTCATCACTAGATAATTTGTTTAATGAATCCCACAACGAAATCCTTTCTTAATAATTAGATGTTCCCGATGTGGCGGCTGTGCTTACTTTTTGCAAAGAAAAAGTTACCAACGCATCATACGAGCTTAAGGAGGTGCTCAAGAGAAATGAATGTGTTAGGAATACTATATCAGCTGTGTTTATAACGATAATGCGCTTCGAGCTCAGAGCATTGGAGTTAGCTTTAAAACCGGGTTTATCAACAATAAATTGGACCTCAGAACGACTACCTGACTTTGTAGTAGAGACGCAAAATGTAAGTGTTTGTTGTTAATTAAAGTCATAAAGTTAAGAGAGTGCAAACGATTTTCTGTAGGCCATCCAAAATATAGAAGGTTTCTATGATGCGGTTACACATATTGAGCAGGAACGAATTCTGGGCGTGATGGAAAGGATTTCAAATACAAACCTTATGTATCTGCCAGATAAGCCATTAACGCCAAAACAATTTGCTGAAGAGAATACCAAAATTCGTCAGAGTGTTGGTAATATCTAACATTTAAAGTAACCATGGTGTTTCATTTCTTATTGTGAAATATTCTTATAGAAAAAATGCTGGAGAACAAATCGTTGACGATTGAGAAAGCTGTAGTAGAACTAATAAATATGTTCGTCGATAAAGTTGAGTTTCCTCCCTATGATCACAAGAATCGACGAGTGTTTCAGTTACCTCTCGAGGAGATCACTGACGAGAACTGGAGACATGAAGCAAACCTACCAGTCAATAAATACGATTGGATACAATTCGACCGTATAGGCCACACCGTATGGTTTCCATCAGAAACAGTCCGCAACAAGTTGTGCTTCAAGGATTATGAAAATATTAACTTCGACCTGCAGGCTTTTCGTTCGGATTGCATGGATCTATTTTCACATTTCAACAATAGAATGATTGCGACATTGGCTCATTGCTCCAAACAATCTTTGGATATGTTGCGGAAACGAGTTTTCACGTATGAGTCCTAAGGGATGAATGTATAGTACGATGTTGAAGTAAAATTTTGGTTACAGGAGTACAGCCTCTGGCCATTCGACGGAGCAACCACCATTATTAATAACGAATATGGAGCTACTTAAACCTTCATGTGTTATCAATCCGAATTTAGATGAGATGCAAAGCAATTTAGCAGCAGTGGTACAAAATGCTCTTGATGTTCACTATGCCGTTTCTAGTTGGGGAAAGCAGGCTAAGACACCGGACAGGAAGTTACGCAGAGTAACAGTTGGTAAGTATGTATTGCTTCCTGAAATTTCATGTTACAGTTTTTATGAGTGCTTTTGGACCAAGGAAGGAGTGCAAATGATTTTCTTCAAGGAATAAGATTTTTAGTTTCTACCAACTAAGCTACTTTCCATTAGATGAGTCGGATGTTTATTAACTTCTAAAAAATTATAGAATTTCTTATTCTTCCCTTTTTAAGCTTATTTTTCTGAGGGGAGCAGTAAACATAAATTAACAAACTTGTTCGCATACTCAACTAACATGAAAATAGTAATCCGGATAGGAGAAACAGCGAATATTGGAGATACCTATGAAACAAAGGGTTGTTTCATAGATAAACAATGGGTTTTTTCATAGATATATGTGAAAAGTTAAAAGCAGAAAGGATACTGGACAAAAAACTAAGAAATCTAATAGAAGTGTTAAACAAAAGTTATGAAAAGAGAAAAAGGTCAAAAAGAGGTGAATTCGATCTAGTTATAAAAAAATTTTCAGAAACTATTTCTGAAAAATAGACAAAATAACTAAATATAGGCCTAAGCAATGCGGTTAAATGAATCCTGTTCGAAATGTTCGAAAGTTTCATTCATAATTGCAATTTTTCTCTTGAACGGTTTCGAGGTTAATGTTTAAATAAATTTTTTTTAATTGCAAATCCAACAAATGGGTTTACAATTAAAGATAAATTATTTGCTAGAGCATTCCTGGCAAACGTTTAAATGGAAGTCAAATATATGATTTGTATTTAATTAAAACCGATTTGTAATAAAAGGTTGAAGGACACTGCCGTACACTTAAATTTTTTTTCTTATTCACTCCTCCATATGAAATACAAACTTAATCTTTTTAATTTCAGACGAAATTCGGCACGAAAGATCCTTTTATAAGTATGTTGCTGAACACAAGGATATTGTACGTGCCATCCAAAACTTTTCAGGGGGGCTAATGACGTATCAACTTGACATAAACCGAGTTTTACGGGTAATACAAGGCTCACTGAAAAAAAATGCAAAGTATAATTACATATTACAGGAGACTTATTCGAAATATGAATATTTGTGGGCTGAAAATCGCTCTGATCAAATTGAAGAATTTGTCAACAGTAACCCTTTAACAGCAGACATTCGAGAGAAGTTTGTAGAATACAATAATCGGACTCAGAATATTTCCAAAATGGATAACATTATAGTCATTGGACCAATTCAGATCAATCTGGGTAAAATCGCAATTTTCTACATTCTTTCGGAAACACTCGTAACTCTGTTGGTATTTCAGACAAGGCAATCTTTTCATTCGTTGAAGAGTCCAAGAAGTGGAAGTTAACACTTGGCAAGTTGCTAAGCACCAAATACAAAAAACAACTGGATGAAATGGTAGATTTCATCACCGACATGGATAACATACTGAGCAAACCGCTTAAGGACTTGGACGATGTACGAACGTCTATGAATTGTCTTGAGAAAATTCGGGAGAACTTTATTCAGTAAAACAATTATTTTAGATTATGGAAATGATTAATAAGTGAAATTTCTCTTAGAATGGACATGGATCTTATTACCATGCTGGAAACTTATCACATGTTCTCAAATTTTGAGATTCATGTTCCCAAAGAAGACTACGAAAAAGTCGACAGTCTACAGTTTGCTTTTAATAACATGCTCGAGAAAGTAAATGAATATTCTAAAATTTTCTTTGAACTCTTCATTTTTTGGATTCACTTTAGGCTAAGATGGTTTCAGAGAAAATTGCGGATATGGAAGGACCATTGCTATCAGAATTGATGGCCGGAATCGAGCAATTCAATAAAGAGTTGAAAGAATTCAATGTGGATTATGATATTAAAGGACCCATGGTGGAGGGTATTGCAGCGAAAGAAGCAAGTGATCGCGTTTTCTTATTCCAAAACAGATTCGACGAACTTTGGCGTAAATTTGAGATGTACAGCAGTGGCGAAAAATTGTTTGGAATGCCTGTGACTGATTATCTGATATTGCATAAACGAAGGAAGGAGTTCAACTTTCTTAATAAGTTGTATTCCTTGTACATTGTCGTTTTGAAGACAATTGATGATTATTCTGAAATACCATGGGGTGAAGTTGACATCGAGAAGATTTCTGCTGAGTTGCAAGAGTTCCAACTGAAGTGAGTTGAATTTGGCATTTTGATGATAAAAAATTCATATAAGAACAATTTTCTTCTCAGATGTCGCCGTTTACCGCGTGGCATGCAAACATGGCCTGCTTTCATTGATTTGAAAAGGAAAATCGATGACTTCAACGAGATGTGTCCGCTCCTTGAGCTCATGACCAATAAAGCTATGAAAGACCGCCACTGGGATCGGCTGAGCAATATGATGGGCACTACATTTGATGTTCATAGTCTGAAGTTCACCCTAGGCAAATTGTTACAAGCTCCGATTTTGAAGTTCAAGGATGATGTTGAAGATGTCTGCGTTGGAGCTGTTAAAGAATTGGAAATAGAAGCCAAGCTTAAGCAAGTTATAATAGACTGGTCAGCAGTTAACTTGCAACTGGCCCAATTTAAGACTCGAGGCGAACTACTACTCAAGGGTACCGAGACCTTGGAGATCATTACAAGTCTTGAGGATAGTTTGATGGTAATGAATTCGCTAGCGACAAATCGTTATAATGCGCCGTTCAAGAAAGACATTATGAATTGGTTATCAAGACTTGTAAATACTGGGGAGATCTTGGAAAGATGGCTCCAAGTGCAGAACTTATGGGTTTACCTAGAAGCGGTTTTTGTTGGTGGTGACATTGCCAAACAGTTGCCGGCTGAAGCAAAGAGGTTTTCGAATATTGATAAGAACTATGTGAAAATCATGTATCGCGCTAGAGAAGTACCAAATGCAGTCGATTGTTGTACAGGTGATGATACAATGGTCACTGTATTGAGTTTCCTGTTGAATCAACTGGAGACATGTCAGAAATCACTGACAGGTAATGAAGTTAAAATTTTCTTTGCAGTGAATATTTAACATTCGATTTGAATAGGTTATTTGGAGTCAAAGCGCTTGATATTCCCGCGGTTCTTCTTCGTATCAGATCCTGTACTGCTTGAAATATTAGGTCAATCCTCCGATCCAACCACGATTCAACCGCATTTGCTCAGCGTATTTGATGCAGTAGCAACGGTAGTTATTGTCATTTCACGTTGATGAACATTTATTTTAAAAATATTTTTCCTTGCTAGGTTGATTTCGAACCCAAAACAAATGACCATATAATAGCACTAAATTCTGATAATGGAGAAAAGGTATGAGTGTAAAATGAGCAATTTTTAAAAAGTTATTTCCATGGAAGTTGTTCATGTACAGTATATCATTAGGCTCCTTTAGATAATGGAGTCTACTGCACAGGAGGCGTGGAGATATGGCTTGGAGCACTTCTAAAGGAAATGCAGGAGAGTATTAAAACAATTCTCGCTTCTATGGCTGTTTCCTTATCAGATCCTGAGTTTAATTTCGTAGCAGAATTTCCAAGTTTTTGTGGACAAGTGAGTATATAGGTTAACAAAAGTTAAGGCACATTAGCCGACGTCATCAAATTTTTTCCATTTAATGTTTGTAAGAATCTCGTCGATAATATAAGAACAGGTTTGTTGGAGTGGGAGTCCTTGTTCGAATAAAAATATTGATAACATCGATGAAACGCAAATGGCTGTACGCTCATTCTGCTTATATTTAACCTTCTGGGAATATGAGCATAGTGTAACCACTAAGAAGCGCTACATGTCGAGAAGGGCATCACAAAGAGAGGGATACGAATAACTCATGAAGCAAATAAAGTGAGCTTTGCAAAATAGAGAGCTTAGAAAATAAATGACTTATGTGAGGGGAGACATCGTGATGGTTAAATTTCTCAGTCTAAATATATGTGCTAATAATTTTATCGGTGTAATCTCAAGCACCTTCGTCTCTCTACCCTATCTCCAATAAGGTTTGCTTATAAATACCATCGAATCTGCGAAAATCCATGATACCTTTAGGTCAGTTTTGTTTGATTGAAGTGTTCGTGCATTTTAGTAGTTATGCTGTGACAGAAGCTCTGACAAAAGCAGAAGGGGCGCTGTATTGCAGTTTCTTCCTGATAAATTTACATTGGAGCCCTATCGTTCAAGACTTGTTTGAGTTGTCCGTAAAGAGCATAACGTAAGCACATACAGAGCTAGTACTTCAAATAAATTCCAATCCAAAAATAAAGTAAGTGGAATTCTATTTGAATTGCTAAATTTCCTTTAAATTTTCGTTTAAAACAATATTAATCCTTTCAAAGGTTTTGTGTGAGATCGCAATACAAGTACAAATCTATTTGTGGTCTGTCTACATCTGTCTGAGATACGTCCCTCGAATTTCGGAATTTCCATTCCTTTGTTGGGGAAATAAAAGCAGATCTTGAGAATTCATGATATTTTGTAAAAAAGTGTCTTTTTCACCTTCATTCACTTGTTGCCATATGCTGTAAGAAAATATCTAAAATAAAAGTGAAAACAAATAGACTAGAATATTCGCGATTGATAGCAAAATTAGTATTGGAAGTCTTCTTTTGTGTTGTCTAAATGTTACTCATCAGTATTATTTGTTAGTCAATCAATTTTATTTATTTATTTATTAATATTAATTGGCTTAATATTTTTTATTGACTTTAATTTGAGGATATAGAACTTCAGTTGACTATCGAATATTAATGACTTTCCCCATTCATAGGCGGGTTTGATTGGCGTTCAATTGCTTTGGACCAAAGAAGCTGAATATGCCTTACGAAAGAGCCGTACAGACAAAACAATTATGAAGAAGACAAACCTTAAGTTCCTTAACTTACTGAATAGCTTTATTGAATTAACAGTAAAGGATTTAACCAAATTGGATAGAATACGTTTCGAAACTATGGTTACTATTCACGTTCATCAAAGGTACAATGGTATTACATGAGAATAAATGAAACTATTATTCATGAATACTTCTTGCTATTTTAGAGATATTTTTGACGATCTTTGCCGGTTAAAAATCAGACAAGTGAGTGATTTTGAATGGCAGAAACAAGCTCGATTCTATTATAAGGAAGAAAATGATGATATAATTGTTGGAATAACAGACGTTAACTTCATTTATCAAAATGAATATTTAGGAGTGACAGAACGTTTAGCTATTACACCATTAACAGATAGATGTTACATTACCTTAGCACAGGCAATCGGTAAGTTTCTTGTATTGTTATAAATTCTGTTCGAAGCCCAAAGATTCAAAAAGTAAGTTCATCTAAGAAACTATGTGATTCTGTTGATTCATAAGACCTGGTTTTATGTGTTAAAAAGTAGAAAACTTCGCTCCGAACCTCTTCTGCTAATGATGAGTTATTGTTATTATGACAACCGACAAATCGACAAATATCTTGCATCCCATAACCTATGTACCTTCACTAAAAGCGAACTTCTCAAAATTCGCTTTGTTTATGACTATTTTTTCAAAAAAGGAATGTAAATTATCGTGTTTTATACACGGCATTTGATGACTGTTGATCCATATAAATAAAAAATCAAGGACTCGACAAATCTATCTGTATCTCATACTTTGGTATGACAGCTATTCACCAAAATGTTCGATACCCACGAAAAGCAATAATGTTTTTCAGCTTTTTGCTACTCATTATGCGATTATTCTGAATCTTCCATCCTCATATGTTCCACCCTTCCAACCTTCTGGTCAATATTTTTGAAAGAATTAGAACTTGTTTCATACAATAAAGGCCTGGAGAAGAGAACGAGCTACTAAACTATCTAGAGAGGGGCATCTTCGAATTCTAAGTCTATAGAGATAATATTCTTATCACGTAGAAGAGAACTGGAGAAAATACAACTTGTAGTATAAACAAACATTCTAGATAGGACTAATCTTCCGAAATGGAAACGGCACACAGGCTTATCTCAGAGATGTGGGTAATGGAGCTGAAAATTTAGCATCCACATCTCAACCGAGATTGTGAGCTAAAGAGGCACACAGTCTGAAGTCCTTGCAATAGAGGTAGCCACAAAAAGCTACGAACAACCTGTACTACGAACCTAAATATCCATGCAGGTGCTAAATTCTATCTGTCTAGCTTTACAGTTAGTTCAGGACAGTAGGTTAGTACTCACAATTGAAGCTCACAACTGCCGAAGGATATTGAAATCAACGTAGGTTTTCGAAACAGAGAGGGAATTTAAAGAGCGGATCAACTAGCTCAGGCAGGTTCAACCGTTCGAACTGAGTTAAGATAAGATGCAATCAAATTCAAATTCAATCGTTCAAAATGAAAGTCCTATACCATCAGCGATAGCGACACAAGGTCGGCAAATCCCTCAATATGACATAAATGGCTGCAGGGTAGGCCGAGCTTTGTTGTCGTAATCCGACAAAGTTAGCTAACAAGTTCTCAGCGAAGAACAAAAATCACAAAAGGACTTTAGATTTGTAGTGATGATGTATGTAACTAAATCAAGTATCAAGAGTATCAAATTGAATCAAAAGCCTGAACAAGCGCATGAAGATTTGCAAGGTCAGATCAGCATAGCTAACAAAATGTTCATAACTCATTATTAACACTAGACCAAATATAAGTGGCAAAATGCTTCTGCATTAACATTAAGCCCCTGGGAAAGCTACTGAAATTACAATTGTGAAAGGTAAATTTCAGTTGCCGTTGACCTGTCGTTGGAGTAGTTCACAAAGTGCAGTTAGTTACACGACTTTGGCATACTGTTGGAAATATTGAACTTGCGATATTAAACGGAGAAGTTGTGTTGTTTGTTTTCGGTACTAATTTACTAAGGACACCTATTCCAAATAATTTGAGCTTGATTCTCGAGTTTTTCGAATGGCTCAGATGAAATTGCGTTTCTGATATCAGAGTATCAGCCTACCTAGCTGAGATAGGTACCAGGAGGATTCCAGGAAGATTAGGCAAATCGCCTACTCATGTACCTTCGGCTTTAGAATGAGATGGTTCTTACACTCCTCACAATTCAAATTCTATGAGAAAAGCCACAATAACAAGTGCAAGGAAGTTTCCAATTTTCTTATTTAAAAAGACATCGATGAAAGCATTAAGCCTGAGGGCACCTCAGCAATCGACGCCAAAACGTAGAAACAATACAGCGAAAATATTCCGAACAAACTCCCGAGAATTTAATTTTTAAATTAAATTGTAAATTTTATAAATAAGCATATCCTCATTCTATTGTCTATAAATTTGTAGACATAAAATATCGACTTTATTATATTACGTTTTCAACCCTTTACATGTTAGTTCATATGCATTCTGATCGCTACACATTTTCAGGCATGAGTATGGGTGGTGCACCCGCAGGTCCAGCTGGCACTGGCAAAACAGAAACGACAAAGGATATGGGTAGAGCATTAGGAAAGTTAGTGGTGGTATTCAATTGCTCTGACCAAATGGATTTCCGTGGACTAGGGCGAATTTATAAAGGTCTTGCTCAGTCAGGATCATGGGGATGCTTTGATGAGTTCAATCGAATTGAGTTGCCTGTACTTTCAGTGGCAGCACAACAAATTTAGTACGGCTGGCTACAAATTTAAATAGTTCTTCAATATTAACAAATAAAATTATAATTTTAGTATCGTCCTTACAGCAAGGAAAGAAAAGAAATCTCATTTCATTTTCAGTGATGGTGATGTAGTTTCTTTGAACCCTGAGTTTGGTCTCTTTATTACAATGAATCCTGGATATGCTGGTCGTCAGGAATTACCGGAAAACTTGAAAATTATGTTTCGTTCTGTTGCTATGATGGTTCCAGATAGACAAATCATCATCCGTGTTAAACTTGCTAGTTGTGGATTCAAACAGAATGTCGTGTTATCTAGAAAATTCTACACGTTATACAAGCTTTGTGAAGAACAATTATCAAAACAAGTGCATTACGATTTCGGATTGCGAAATATTCTGTCAGTTCTTCGTACTTTAGGTGCCCAGAAACGCGCCAACCCCACCGATACAGAGGAAACAATTGTTATGAGAGTATTGAGGGACATGAATGTTTCGAAATTGATTGATGAAGATGAACCACTTTTCTTATCGTTGATCGAAGATATGTTCCCTGGAATAAGGCTCACGCATGCTACATACAAGCAATTACAAGTTGCGATTCAAAACACCGTTGACGAATTGAAATATGTCAATAACCCAGAATGGAACCTCAAAGTAGTTCAATTGTATGAAACTTCACTGGTACGACATGGCTTAATGACAATGGGTCCTACAGGATCAGGGAAGACCAGCTGCATTCATACCCTGTTGAAAAGCTTCACTCAAATGGGACTACCTCATCGAGAGATGCGAATGAATCCGAAGGTAATTATTGAACAGTGAATTATATTGTTATTTTGAAGGCTAGTAAAATATTGTGCAGTATTTAAAGCTATCATACTCGCAGTAATTTGGTTGAGTAAGTAACGTTAAAATATTTCTAGAAGGGCGCGTTAGTAGTAATTCCTGACTACTATCACGTGGAAACACGATTATGCGAGTGTATTCTTCAGTACGCGGTGTTTTATTATATATAATTATATATTTAATAATTATGTATATTTTATTATATATAATTTAGTTTTTTGTGTCATATACTATTTTTAAGGAGAGTCAAGACATGTGTATTAAGAAAAATAGAAGAACAAAACGGACTATTAAGCATTTTCGATTTAAGATCCTAACAGAACAGACTTAAAAGAATAGACTTAAGATCCTAAAAGACTTTTCGTACGAAATATTCAGAAAACCAACACACAAGCAATACAGCATACTCAATCCATAGTTCACATCGATAACCGTTTACTCCTCATTCTGCTTAGTAAATATAATTTTATTAAAGAAGAGCTGCATATCCTTGATATAAAGAAGAAAAAACGCAGAGACGAAACATTCAAAGAATAACAAAGGAAAAGAAAAATAATCAACTGACAAATGACAAACTCCCCAAACACTCCACACAAACCAAGAAGCAAAGAAGTCAAAATCGTTCATGCACTCATAATTGGAAAAATCCGGAAACTGGAGAACATTCCAATAGCATAAACAAGCAAAAGCTGAGTTCGTTACTAGGAATATCTAAGGAATATCTAAGGAATATCTAAGGAATATCTTAAAAAATGAAAAAATGGAAATGTGTTCAATTGTATGCAAATACAAACCAAATCTTAACTACTAAAAAGTGTTAACAGTCCGGAGGCGCATCACAAAGAAAGAGATACGAATAATCCATGTAGCAAAAAAGTGAGCTTTAGAAGATATGTAGCTTAGAAATCATCAAGAAATGGCATTGGCTTTCAAAGCCTAAATGCTTGTGAGAATAATTTTTTCGGTGTAATAGTACATTGAGGCATTGTGTTTGAATAGAAAGTTTAAAAGAATGTCAATGCACAATTCTCCGCGGCTTCGTTTTAGCTCCTATCTTCAACAAGTTTTACTTGTAAATAACAACACATCATGAATGCTGGCATCTAATACCGTTGTATTAGAAGTTTATTCGAAGCGATTGCGCTCTTTAGTGGTTACACAATGATAAAAACAAAGATGGTAGTTACGACGGGAGCGCATGGGCATTTACGAGGAGCTGTAATTAGGAAAAATCACCGGAACACCAATGCATATGTCGGTAGTCGAACTCCAGCATGACATAGAAAAAGAGATACGTGAAAGAAACAGAGAAAGAAGAAATATTAAAGAAAATCTGCACAAACTATACTTTGGAAGCATGTGAAACAATTTTCATCCTGAAAATATAGGAGCAAAATTACCTAAATACACATAAAGGGAACTGTGCGGGTAGCTGCGTCAAAAGCAATAATCAAATCAATTTAATCAATAATCAATTAAACTAGATATCATAAATAATTAAAATCAATATTATTAAACGTATAACACGCATCTACGGACCTTTATATATAAAACACGACACGCAAAATAGTTGATGATAATGAAGGAACAGTAGTCTAGGATAATTGTCGAGCGTACCAAAAAGAACATTCGCTTAGCTGTACTTCAAAAGACGAAGAGACCATATCAGCATCGAAACTGCTGGCAATTCTATAAAATAAGAAATTAACTTAAAAATGAAAAATAATAAGAATTATATAAATATTTTGAAGGTAGCAAAAATCCGAACTCATAGATGGAATATTTTTTTTGATAAAGATTAAATTTTTTATAAGAATCCTTTGCGACTAACTTGAACGCCTATATATAAACTATATTAGTAAACCGTGCATAATCTGCAATGCTAACAGTTTCTGATTATGTAGAAACGAATCAGGATTTGTTTGCTTATATGAGAATTTTTTATTTAATTTATTATTATTTATTCACTCTTTCAAAGGCCATCACTGCACCACAAATGTTTGGTCGATTAGATGTTGCAACAAATGACTGGACAGATGGCATATTTTCAACTCTGTGGCGTCGTTCGTTAAAAATCAAAAGGAATGAGTTTTGTTGGATTGTCCTCGATGGTCCAGTGGATGCTGTATGGATAGAGAATTTAAATTCAGTATTGGACGATAATAAAACTTTGACGTTAGCTAACGGTGACCGCATTAAAATGGCGGAAAACACAAAACTTGTTTTTGAGCCAGACAACGTTGACAATGCTTCCCCTGCTACCGTTAGTCGGGTAGGTATGGTATTTATGAGCTCATCTGTGTTGGGATGGAAAGTTTTGCTGGAAGGTATTTTTATTGTATGAAATGATTATTAACTTGTTGATGATTCCATTGCATTCCTTTGCTAGCCTGGTTGAGACAACGGTCAAATGATGGAGTCTACTTCAGAGAGTTCTTCAGCAAATTGTATGGTGACGCCTATGAATTTTTAAGGACGAAGCTAGTAGCTAAAATGGTACTGCTAGAGGCATTGTATATGAAGCAGTGTCTATGTACATTGGACGGACTCTTACCACAAGGAGGTGAGTTTTAAGGAAAAATATTTTTTGCTAAATAAATTAGGATATTCAACTTTTTGGTAGTGGCAGTTCCTGAAATGGATGCCAAGCAGCATCCCGAAATAAATTATTTCGAAAGGATAAATTTTTGTTGGTTGCATTGCACATAAGGTCCATTTTGTGTGAGACAATGCACAATTGAATACTCGAATAGTCATAATAATTTATGTATAAATAAATTTAATTACGGATTATAAACTAATATTATCCATTATAATTCATTAATTTTGATGAAAACGCCTTCTGGAGTCTTCTCAGAATGTAAATACCATAAAATTAGAAACATTTTCAAAACAATATTACTGAGTTTATCAAGAGATTTATCTGAGTTTTGTTAAGAGTTTTTTAAATCTAATCAACGCAACATGTTTTCGAAAATTCATTTAAACCGTCATTGGTCACTAAATTGGTTATTTTGGATTGATACGTAGATATAGTTAGTGCCCTTATATATTTCTTCAATATGTATAAGATCAGTATGTTTTCCGGAAATAATTATAAAAGCAAACTTAAATAATTTAACGCAAAAGTACAAGCATTCTTATGAAGGGAAAATGGGGCTCCTAAAATTTCTGTCAAACTAATGATCAAATTCTTTTCTTCACTAATTTAGAGTATAGTATACCAAATTACATTTGCGATTCTCTCTGAAAAACTAAGATTACATTCTATTTTTGTGACATTTAAAACAAGATATCTGGGATATCTTTTTTTATTTATCATAACTTATATTTGAATATATTTAAAAAATAGACATACAGTACTTTCCAAGGCTCAACTCTCTAACGCAAAGCAGCCTTTAGTTTGAACTTTCAGTTCCTAATTAGATACTTTTCTTGCCGTATCGACAGGATACAAGACTCGTAGCTAATACAATTTTATTGTTTTGGAAGTCTTTTATGGTGAGACATAATCAATAAGGAAGTATTTTATACTCTCTTTTTCGTCACTGCAGAATCTATAGGTTTGATTCGTGTTGCTTCCTATTTATTTGGCGTGTTGGTCCAAAATACTATGGTCTGTCAATATTGCCACCAACGTTCTTGCAATACTTATAATTTTCCTTAGGAGTTTTAATTCTTGATTGTTGATTTTGTTAGAGCAAGGCCAATTAGCATTTTCTTTTAGTTATTCCATATCAATCAGTTTCCATAGGCTTCATCTAGTTCCCTTTTTACTGTGGCTAATGGCACTTTGTTAGTGTTTATTCCACTTGCATTTTGGGCCAATTTATCTCTTGCCAGCTTATATACTATTCATTTCTGTTAACTCTTTTCTCCACACAAAACTATATTAATTTTACGTTTACTCGAGTTGTGTCGGCTTTGAAAAGTCTGCTTACAATTCCTGACTAGTTGTGAACCTTTGCCTTCAGTTCTACGCAATGCAGTGCCGACTTGCTGTCAAGGACTATCTGTATTCCTCCCTTCGTTACCGCTTCGATCAAGTCCATTTCGAAAATTTTGGCACGTAACTTAGGCATTTTTGCATAGACTGGAGGATTTACAAAGTCTTGAAGAAAATCACTCGACGTAACATGACAAGAGCTTGGTGGCCATCTTACTTTCGAAAGATGTCTCAGTCAGGAAACCGCGTGTTGTCAGATATCTACTGTCCAGGTGAGTTAACGAAAAAGAACCTCATTATCATGTTTTGTTACCAGTATCACGCTAAGTTACTTCACTTTTGGACTTATTTTCAAAGTAGTAAGCGACGTCTTGAGTAAGTTTAGTCTAGTCCGCATCGATGTTGAGGCAAAATCAGAAAATTCACAGAGTGCGGCAGCTCGGAACTCGAAATTGTGTAACGATGTCAAATTAATTTTTTTGTGATTCCAGTGACTGAGATTGGCTAGCACGTACACGCGCATGCAACTTCATTTCACCAATCGTCCCTTTTTTTCAAAGTTGCTGACGACTCTTTGAAATGCTGAGTCTATTGAAAAATTGTGTAAAACTTATAAGTCTCAACATAATTTTCCATACATCTGAACTTGGATATTACAGTAATCCTGCGTTTTTTTAGCAGATGGCTGATGATACTGAGTTTTCCCGCCCCATTTTCTATGTTAAAGAAATCATTAATGTCAATTGTTGAGTCTTAGACAGGTCATCTGTCGAAGAAATTTTTTGGTTATTTTTTTGGTTTTGGAAATTTGGTTTTTGATTAAAGTATGACGCAGTTCACGAATTTGCTAAGAGGGTCATTTCTTGGGTTTTTTAATCATTGTTTAATTGCTTCCAGAACCATGATAACTATGATTCGCCCTTTCAATTCAAAAAGAGCGAGTTTTTTTTTGGAATTTGAATAGGGCACAAGTTGCATACATTTGCACTGTTCATGCACCGTTGATGAGCGCATTTTCTCTGGCCACTGCTGATGTCGTTAATAGCGACAACATGGGCAAGTTCTGTCCTACTTATGTGTCCTACACTTATGTGTCCTACTTATACTTGAGGGTCTATTATTCGTTTTTACATGTTTGTTTTTTGAAGTCCCTTTCAAATGCTGGATGATTCTAAAAAAGGTGGTAAGATTGTTCTCTGTGAAGTCTTCCTGAGAGCGTTTCGTTTCGGTTACTGATTAGATTCGGTAGTAATCTAGGTAGTGGTAGGTAGTGATATATTTTTTCACGAATTTCTAAGTCCATGAAGAAAATTACTAAACTAGTTTCTAGATCTATATTGTAGATCGATTAAACTAGAAAACTTCTTCTGAGGGTGCTTCAGAGACATAACTTTGTAAATAAATGCTTCTGTGATTTTGTCGGCTCGATTATCATAATTAACTTAATAAACTTCAAGAATTGTAGACTGCGTCTAATAACATAACTAGCCATATCTCGTTATCTAACTCGTTAAGATAGTCAGTTCATTCTCAGGAACCGTGAAAATTTTTTGAACAAATCTCATTGAAAATTTCAACCTGTTTCTGGTCTAAAATAAAAAAAAATATTGGTTCAACTCATCCAAATTAGTCCATCCTTCTTCATTTCAGCCACTTACAATGAAAGACATTGCGAGCGTTTATTCTTGTTCGCATTGATGTGGACGCTTGGTGCTGTATTAGAACTAGATCAAAGGCAGGTGCTAGAAGAATTCTTACTGAAGCATCCCTCAAAAATGAGTTAGATATACTAGCCCATATAAAGATAAATTTTTTATCAATATTTTGAATCTAGATTGGCCGAAAAAGCAAAAAACAGAATCTATTTACGAATATCTGGTTAGTGAAAAGGGCGCATGGATTCATTGGGGCACTCAAGTTGAAGATTATCTTTATCCAACCGACTCGATCCCAGAATATGCTTCAATTTTAGTTCCCAATGTCGACAATGTACGAACGGCTTTCTTAATGCACAATATCGCGAAGCAAGGCAAAGCTGTTCTACTAATCGGGGAACAGGGAACAGCTAAAACTGTAATGGTTAAAGGATACATGTTGCAATACAATCCTGAAGAACATTTGTCGAAGAGTTTTAACTTTTCATCAGCAACCACACCCAATATGTATCAGGTAATTCATTATGGTCTTTTGATCTGTATCCTTCCTCCTTGAAAGCAATTTGTTTCTTTTTTTGCAAGCGAATCATTGAATCATACGTAGAAAAGCGGGTTGGTACGACATATGGTCCACCAGGTCAAAGGAAGATGACAATATTCGTAGATGATATAAACATGCCTGTGATCAACGAATGGGGTGACCAAATAACTAATGAAATCGTTAGGCAAATGATTGAGCAGGGTGGGTTTTATTCATTGGATAAACCAGGTAAAATGCTTATTTTCATTAATTCATTACATTTTTATTCTACAAGCGCGAAATTTTAGGCGATTTCTTATTTATTCATGATATTCAACTACTGGCCGCTATGATTCATCCTGGTGGAGGAAGAAACGACATTCCAAACAGACTGAAAAGGCAATTTTGTATATTTAATTGCACTTTACCGAGTAACAATTCCATGGACCAAATATTCCGCAAAATCGGTGAAGGTTATTTCTGCCCGGAACGCTTTTCTCGAGAAATTGTAGAATTTGTGCCATTACTTATACCACTTACCAGAATCTTTTGGCAAAATGTTAAGGTACAACATTGCAAATGAAGACTTTCCTAAATATTTCTTTATAAAATAACTTTTAGACGAAAATGTTGCCGACACCGGCAAAGTTTCATTATGTCTTTAATTTGCGAGATTTGTCTAGAATTTGGCAAGGAATTCTTTGCATTCAGAAAGATGAGTGCACTTCTGTGAGGACAATGATTAAGGTAATATGTCAGGGTTGTAGATCGCATGCAGATTTAAATGGAATTGCTTGCAGCTATGGCGTCACGAGTGCACAAGAGTGATTGCAGATCGCTTTACAACGTATGAAGATAAGAATTGGTTCTTTGAGAGGATGCGGAAAGATTGCAAGGACTTGCTTGGAGAATATTTCGCAGAATATGATGACACCGAGACGTATTTTGTAGACTTTTTGCGCGATCCTCCGGAAGCAACCGAAAATGATGAGGAGGAAATTTCCTTAGAGCCTCCTAAGATCTATGAGGAAATACCAAGGTACGTCTTTTCTCATTTCAAGGTGTCATTTCTAACGTCTTAATTTTTATTCGTTAGCTTTGAGCTTACCTTAAAGAAAGTGCAGTTTTATATGGCTCAGTTCAATGAATATGTTCGGGGCTATCGTTTGGATTTAGTTTTCTTTCACGATGCTTTGATGCATCTTATTATCATATCCAGAATCGTAAGGACTCCAGGGTAAATAATCTTTTGTTACAAATAGTTAGCCAAATATATTATACTTCGTCGTCCATACTTATATTTTACAGAGGTAACGCTCTTCTAGTGGGGGTTGGAGGCTCAGGCAAACAAAGCTTAACTAGATTGGCTTCTTTTATTGCCGGTTATAAGTTCTTTCAAATAACCCTGACTCGAGCATACAATCAACAAAATCTAGTGGATGACTTCAAATATTTATATAGGACAGCTGGACTCGAGAATCACGGTATAACATTCATCTTCACTGATAACGAAATCAAGGAGGAGTCATTTTTGGAGTATCTCAACAATGTATTAAGTTCCGGTGAAATAGCCAATTTGTTTGCCAAGGACGAAATGGGTACAGTGTAGTTACTTGAAAGATTTTCAAAGTATACAATGTTGAAAATTCTTCTAGATGAAATACTTAGCGAAATTGTTCCACAAATGAAGAAAGCCCAACCAAAACGTCCTCCTACTTTAGATAATCTTTATGATTTCTTTATTTCACGAGCGAGAAATAATTTGCACATAGTCTTGTGCTTTTCACCGGTGAGTTTTATTTATGTTTGAATGTTAGGTTACCTTTGTTGTTGATATCAAACATTTGTACAATATGGAAATCAATTTTTTTTGAAGAGAAGGAAACAGAGTCCTTACTTTAGCCATATACGGGGAGGTGTGTTTAGATTCACAGAATGGAGGGTAAGAAGTTAGAATAAAAATACAGAAATAATTTTCTTCTTCAATACATTCACCTGTTACTTTGATACATTTTTCGGATCTTTCAATTAGCTTATATATACCTTCATAAAAAATGTTTTCTCTTTGTCCAAAAATTAGATGAAACTGCGTTCTTCACTGCTTCATCGCTTGAAATCTTCTTATCACGACGTCCGTTTTTAAGCTTTGCGAGCACTGTGGCTAGGTCAGGACTGTAGAGTGGATGACCCAAAATGTCGAAACGAACCTTGCGCAGGGCAGCCACTGTAAAACGGCCCTAGTGAACAGGCCCGTTTTCGTGCAGAAATAAGACACCGTTGGTGAATTTTCCCCTTCTTTTTTCTTTGGTACATTCGTTCAATCTCTCTTTGATTGAAGCGTATTATTCTCCAGGTATGAAGACGCCATCATCTTTGTAATCTGTAAAAATGATCCCTTTTGCCTGCCAAAAGACCGTCATAATGACTAGCCAACTGTGATCCCTTAAATTACTTGTGTGTCGTTTTTGTGCCACTGCATAGAGTCCTGTTTAAACTCAGGTTTATAATAATGAATATAGGTTCCATTTCCAGTAACAGTTTGATTCAAAAATCTACCCTTGTCTTCACTACAGAGGTCCAAAAATGCGCGCGAACATTCTATGCGGTGTTCCATTTTCGGCACCCATCTAGCGCTTCCCTTTGTTATCCCAAGACTATAGTGAAGACAATCCAAAATTGCAGAGTCCGATACTCGACTCATTTCTAAAAGTTGTTTTATTCTTTAGCCTAGCATCTTCCACTTTTTTTTTTATTAATTTTTCGACTTTTGAATCATTTCCGGAGAAGTCACTTCGATTGGATATCCGAGCCGTGGATCGTCTTCCCGCCTTGTTCAAAAGGGCTGTGTCACTTGTAAACCATGGTTTCAATCTAATAAGAATCTCCGTCAACTGACGCCATATCTTCAAGAATGGTTTTAACTGGCTTTCCTTGCTTGGTAAGGAACTTAATGACGAAGCGGTGATCGATTTTTTTCAACCAACCTCCTTGTGTTATATCAATTTTATCGAAATTCTTTTGAATGAATTCTAGAAGATTTGGTAGATTAATTTATCCATTTTCACTTGTGATTTATACCCTTGCTAGCTAACTCAGCGAAGACTCATGGGTGCGGGAGTTCTGATCAAATTTGTCCAATACCTCGAAAGTGAATTTAATATTTACAAAGAAAGGTGGAAAGAGCTCAAGCTGGTTATAAATCGAACAATCTTTTGAATGGTTTTTGTTGACATCAAAAAAATTAAAGCCGTGTACTTTCGCAACGTCAGGTACGATCTGGCTTAAAGTGTGTAGATATGAATTCGAAGTTCCTTTGGAAGCAAAGTCTAAAGTATTTGAAATGGATTCAATTTCGATTGGATTTGAAAAAAGTCTGTTTATTAAATTGGTATTTCTTTCCTCCCCTGGCCTTAATAAGCTTTCGTAACCAAATTAGAAGCCGATTCTGTATGTCTTGAACATCGCTTTAATGTTTACCAAGTGAGGGTTTTTAGTGCTTTTAAATTTTTCGTTTACAAATATTTTCCACTTTACATAGGGTACTTTTTAGAGATTTAAAAGTTCTGTTTCTCTAAATAACAACAAGTCAGCAACACTTTTTAATGCCACGTATGGTGTGATAGCTATCATGCGTTTAGTAGTTAGGTTGGTTTACCACTTTATTATGAATGCGTTGACGTCTGTAAAACGTCTGCAAATTGTGCAGATTTATTTCACCGCGCACTCCGTCAATTTTATGGCTTACAAAGTCATCAATTTTATGGCTAACCATCAAAACAATTAATTCGATTTACAATGGATCGTTTTGCGCTCCACATTACCTCTCACTGATAAAGAGCGTTGTATCAATGCAGACCCAAGTGAGTCCATTCGACATCATGGTCAACGTAACTCAAACGAAACCTGTGCCCATCCATTTTAGGGAAGATTTTACAAAACTCAAACCGTACAGGAATTGAATCCGAAGAACCATCGGGTACGCCGACGATTTGGAGCATTGGTCCAAGAACAGATTCCTGCAGATCCCGAATTTGTTTAGCGATGGTTGAATGGAAGCTAAGATAAGTGATACTAATGAGCCATGTAATGGACCTCCGCAAGTATTGGAAAGAAAGTTTCGGTCACATTTACATGTTGACAATCATCCAATTACACCATTAGAGTAGACGATTATTCAGATGAGGCATCATCTAAGGAGCGTGAATGTAGCAGCGCTTTTACCTTAGTAGATGAATAACACCCGTTATAGGATGCCTTACTATAATAAGATTTGTTTAGTCAGATAGGTAGTTAAGGTCGGCCCAGTCGCTATGAAAACAGAAGAGGAGAGATCCGTAGGAAAGATATTTTGTTCGAAATATCGCAGTATGTGCTTGCGCTATGTCCTTGAGAAAGTTCTCAGGCAAGTCTGAGGCATTTAAGCTACAGCGTAAGTTTTAAACCTTGCTAAAGGTTTGCTTTTATGAGTTGAAGTACTTAAAATTTCAAAATAAAAATTTAATTTTACTTTTTAAAGGAAGAGAAACAGTCAGCTTTTATTATTTCATTGTAAATTAACTAAAATTACACACTCCACAAGCAAAATAAACCCCCTAAACAGATGCATTTTGCATTTCTCAAATCCTCAGAGTCTCATATTGCAGCTGGATCCAGCTTCCACTTATAAGAACGCTTTACGACATATTCTTTTTTTTTAATGTTCGCGATTAAAGCTGCTATTAAAATAATCATTTCACTTCACGAATTTTTTTAATGTTTTTTTTTAAGGCAACTTGTCTTAACTGGCGGTCCTTGATTGATTTTTTCTAGATTGGCGAGAAATTCCGTTTGCGAGCGTTGAAATTTCCTGGACTCATTTCGGGATGCACTATTGATTGGTTCCAAAAATGGCCTGAAGACGCACGCGTAGCTGTTTCCGAATTCTACTTGGATCCTTTCCCGATTGTCTGCAGTCCCGGTGTCAAAATGGAACTGATCAATATTATGAGTTTCATACATGCCCATGTAGAGCAAACATGTGCAGAATATTACGATCGTTTCCGACGCCAAACATACGTAACCCCTAAGTCGTTGATTTCATTCCTGGAATCGTACAAGCGAGTCTATCAAGATAAGCGGGAAAATATTCTTCAAATGGCTGAACGTATGACCAATGGTTTGAAGAAGTTGGAAGAAGCCGCCGAATCAGTGAAAATACTTGAGATTGATTTAATTGCGAAGGTGCGTCCTTATTATTCCGTGATGTAAAAATTACTGTTTTAGGAGGAATACGTCTCTTGTGTTTCAGAATAAAGATATTATTATTGCAACAGAAGCCGCTGAAGAGGTGCTTAAAGAAGTATCAAAATCTACTGAAGCTGCTGAGAAAGTCAAGGAGCAGGTTTTGTTGATAAAAGCTCGTGCTGAGGAACTTGTTGAACAGATTTCGGCAGAGAAGACAGTGGCTGAGGGTAAGTTAGAGAAGGCCAGACCAGCACTAGAGGAAGCCGAGGAAGCTTTAAGGGTGGGTTCGTTTAATTTCTCTGTGAAAATCATTTTCGCATTCGAATTCCTAATAGACTGTTAAAGCTACGGACATTGCTACGGTGAGAAAACTGGGAAAGCCGCCTTATCTGATAACTCTCATAATGGATGCAGTATTGATCTTGTTTGGCAAGCGTCTCGAGTTAGTGAAACCTGATCCAGAGAAAGTATTTTTGGTACCATCCTGGTCTGAATCCCTGAAGGTCATGTCTGATACCAGATTCCTAGCGAAAATTGTTGACTATCCAAAAGACACTATTAATGCGGAAATGATTGACTTGCTTGTGCCATATTTCGGCTACAGGTATGGATATTGAAAAGTTTCCAGAGAAAATTAATTTCACACAAATAATAATTTGCTCTTTAGCTTATATACGTTTGAGGCAGCTAAAGCCGCTTGCGGTAACGTTGCAGGTTTATTATCTTGGACCATCGCCATGTCTAAATACTATGCCGTCAATAAAGAAGTTCTCCCACTCAAAGCAAATTTGGCCATCCAGGAAGCTAAGTATAACAAGGCTACAACTGAACTGAAGGAAGCCAGCGATATGTTGCAGGAGAAGGAAAATGAATTGGCTTTGGTGAGAGCCTTGTTTGACGAGGCAATGGATAAAAAGAATGCAGTGTTGGAGGACGCTAGAAAATGCCAAAGTAAAATGGATGCAGCTGCAGCTCTGATATCTGGTCTAGCTGGGGAGAGAGTGCGATGGACTGATCAATTAGCTCAATTTAAAAGTGAAGTTGATCGACTTGTTGGCGATGTAGTTTACTTGACTGCCTTTCTGTCGTACACTGGCCCCTTCAATCAAGAATTCAGGGCAAAAATGCAAAGTATATGGTTTGCTGAGATATTGGCCAGGACAATACCAATTTCAGCTAATCTCAATACCATTGAAAGTTTGACTGATAGCTCAACCATTGGTGAATGGAATCTCCAGGGTCTACCAAGTGATGAGTTGTCAATACAAAATGGCATTATTGCTACCAAAGCAGATCGTTTCCCTTTACTCATTGATCCGCAGTCACAAGGAAAGGCTTGGATTAAAAACAAGGAGAAAAAATTCAATCTCATAGTTACTTCGCTAAACCACAAATATTTCAGAAACCACATCGAAGATGCTGTTTCCATGGGTTTGCCACTTCTCATAGAGGATGTGGGCGAACATTTGGATCCTAGTTTGGATAATGTGTTTGAGAAAAATCTAATAAAGATAGGAACAACTTACAAAGTAAAAATAGGCGACAAGGAAATCGACTTTAATGATAATTTTAGACTGTATGTGACGACAAAACTTCCCAATCCCGCTTATACACCTGAAATATTTGCTAGAACATCGATCATTGACTTTACTGTAACAATGAAAGGATTGGAAGATCAGCTTTTAGGGTTGGTCATCATCAAAGAGAAAAAGGAACTTGAAGAAGAAAGAACAAAGCTCATTCAAAACGTAACTAGAAACATGAAGAATATGAAAGAATTAGAAGCTAATCTGCTTCATAAATTGTCGACCACGCAAGGCAGTCTTTTGGACGATGTAACTGTTATTGAAGTGTTGAATACAAGTAAGAATACAGCGATGCAAGTAAAGGAGGAACTGGAAATTGCAAAGGTCACTGAAGTGAAAATCAATGCAGCAAGGGAAGAGTTTCGTCCTGTGGCCACGCGTGGCAGTGTTTTATACTTCTTAACTTGTACCATGGCTATGGTGAATGTTATGTATCAGACATCATTGGTCCAATTCCTCGAGAGGTTTGATTTATCGATGACTAATTCAAAAAAAACTCATATAACTCAGCAAAGAATCAAGCGCATCATTGATTATCTTACTTATGATATTTACGCTTACAAATCGCGTGGCTTATATGAAACTCACAAATATTTATTTGTAATGATGATGGCTTTTAACATCGATCTCCAAATTGGAAATATTTCCCACGAAGAATTCCAAAATTTTATCAAGGGTGGTGCAGCGCTAGATATCAATCAGTGCCCACCCAAACCTTACTCATGGATCACAGATATGACGTGGTTGAATTTGGTACAATTGTCTACATTGCGACAATTCTCGAAAATAATTGGTCAAGTTAGGGAAAACGAGCGGCAGTGGAAAAACTGGTACCATAAGGAAAACCCTGAAAACGAGCCTATTCCAGATGGATACAATTCGCTTGATGCTTTCAGAAAACTGCTTTTGGTCAGAGCCTGGTGTCCTGACAGAACAATATCTCAGAGCAGAAAGTATATTGCGAGTTCGTTGGGGGAGAACTTTGCAGAGCCAGTTATTCTAAATTTTGATTCAATGCTCGCTGAGAGTCGTCCTCTTACCCCATTGGTTTGCTTCTTGTCGATGGGTTCTGATCCTACTCCCAATATTGAAGTACTTGCCAAAAGAAATGAGTTAACATGTCAAGCAATGTCTATGGGACAAGGTCAAGAAATTCATGCTAGGAAACTAATAGCTGGGTGCTTGGAAAATGGTGGATGGGTACTCTTGCAGAACTGCCATTTAGGTTTAGACTATATGTCGGAACTTACCGTACAGCTTTTAGATTTAGAGAAAGCAGGCACGGGATTCCATGATGACTTTCGGGTTTGGATGACAACAGAAGTTCACGACTCTTTCCCGATTTCATTACTACAAATATCCGTCAAGTTCACCAATGAGCCACCGGCAGGAATACGGGCGGGTCTGAAGCGGACGTATGGTAATCTATCGCAAGATTTCCTGGACTACAGTGAAAGCCCATGGTATCACCCTCTGGTATTTGCGGTCTCTTATTTACATACCGTCGTGCAAGAACGCAGAAAGTTCGGCCCGCTAGGCTGGAACATCCCTTACGAGTTTAACTCCGCTGACTGGCTTGCTAGTTGCATGTTTATGCAAAATCACTTGGATGACATTGATCCGAAGAAGGGAATCAGCTGGAGTACAGTACGTTACATGTTAGGTGAGGTTCAGTATGGAGGTCGTGTTACAGATGACTACGACAAACGGTTACTCAACACGTTTGCCAGAGAGTGGTTCTCGGAGAAGTTATTTGAAGATAAATTTGCATTTTTCGATGGATATCCCATGATGAAGTTTAAGCTGCAGGAAGACTATTTGTCGGCGATTGAGTTTTTGCCGTCTATTGATCCACCTCAAGCTTACGGATTGCATCCAAATGCAGATATCACGTATCAAACGAACACAACGAAAACGATTCTTGATACAATAATTAAAGTACAACCCAAAGGTACAAGCGTAATGTTAAAAATTTCAATGGCGTTTAATTTATCATTTCTTTACAGAGTCATCCGTGGGTGGTGGTGAAACACGAGAATCTATTGTATCTAGGTTGGCAAAGGATATGTTGGACAAACTTCCACGAGCTTATGATCCGTTTGCTGTGAAAGCAAGGTTGCAGATAATGGGCCCATTAAGATCAATGTGCATATTTCTTCGCCAAGAAATAGACAGGATACAAAGAGTAATTTTAAAAAAAATGTGCATGTAATTCCACCTGAGTTTCTTTTTTTAAAGATCATTATTTTGGTACGGTCAACATTGAAGGACTTATTATTAGCCATAGAGGGAACGATTATAATGAGCGAGCAACTGAGAGATGCTTTAGATAACATATACGATGCCAAAGTTCCCAAAGTATGGCTCAGAGGCAGTTGGACATCGTCAACGTTAGGCTTTTGGTTTTCGGAGCTCTTAGAAAGGAATCAACAGTTTTACAATTGGTGTTTTGTGGTAATTTTCAAATCTTCATTTTTTTTAATTGGTTTCGATAGTTTTGTGTTGGAATAACTTTTGAAACCTCAGATTTAACTCAGTGTTTTTCTTAACTCATTCGTCTTCTTTGTCTGCATCCAGTGTCAGCTGAAATTATTAAATATCATAATATTTTCGTTAAAGATACAGTCCACACTGAATCTATTTAGTAGTAGATTCAGTCCCTCTCTTTGTATCGACAATGTTTCCAGCATAATTAAACATAATCGGTAAAGTCTCATAACCATATAATTTGTTCTTGTTCTCCAAGGCTGAACCGGCTGTATTTTGGATGTCAGGATTTTTCAACCCGCAAGGATTCCTTACTGCTATGAAACAGGAAGTTGCGCGGGCACACAAAGGGTGGGCTCTTGATCAAGTTTCACTGCATAACTTTGTAACCAAAGTTAATGCTGGAGAATGTAAAAAGCCTCCCAAAGAAGGTGTTTATATACACGGCTTATACTTGGATGGTGCAAGCTGGGATAAAAAGAACTCTCGCCTAACTGAAGCTGTTAACAAAGTTCTATATACATTAATGCCCGTAATTCACGTATTCGCGATAGATTCAATCGCTCCAAAAAGCCCTAAACTGTATCAGGTATAGCATAAAGTCTATTTCGAAATTTACGTAAGCTAGGTATGGAAATGCTCTCATTATTTACAGGCTCCGGTTTACAAGAAAATGTCTCGAACAGATCTGAATTATATTACTCCTCTTTGGCTTGAAACACTCTCGAATCCAAACCATTGGGTCCTAAGAGGAGTTGCTCTATTGTGTGATATCAAATAATAAGTTAGTAGTTAAATACATTCAGTTCAAATTTTTTATCGTTTTTTCATCTTTGATCTAATTGTTCTTTGAGACGTTCTATCCTTTGACGTTGTTAAATTGTAAATAAATATTTTCGTGAATTATAATTAAATATAAATAATACAACGAGAGTAGTCTTTTTTTCTATTTAGTTTTTTTCAGGGGATTCGGTATGTTTTGGAAAGTTAAAAAGAAACAGGATATTCCAGTAAAAACCCATGGCAAAAATTTGTCTAGGGAGCAGAAAAAAGAATAGTCGCAAATAAAACTTTGTCAACATTTACCTTCAATTTAGCTAGGAGGGACAGTGAGAAGAGATTATTGAGCTGAAGAAATCGATCAAACACATGAGCTTGATGATTGACTCAAATATGAACTTGTTCGACCTATTCAAGGCGATGGCAGATAGTACCATTGTTTGAGATTTGGATCTCGGTAATGTTATCGCCGATCTGGAGGAGCAATCTTATCTAAAATGCGCCCACTTATGAGCTTTGGGTAATTTTTGCTCTTGTTTGTATTGAAAATTTCAGATGACACGCTTAGTCAGAAGTCATATCGAAAGGGCCTGAGGAGGGTGCAGCGGCAAGCAGCTTTGTGGATTTGGGCTGCATGGCGTACTGTCTCCAAGCTGATGGTGCTTATTTTTACGAGTGTTATCTACATAGTGATTGTTAGTGTCGAGCCAATGAGGTATATCAATGTTTAAGGAGGTGGGAAGGGGCTATTACCAGAGAGTAAAGACGAAGGATCCTAATTTGATGTCAGGAGAAGTGAGTTAACATAACCGAATTAGTGTTTTGTAGCTATGCTGAGTAGAGGGAATGGCGATGCTGATTATCATCGGACGGAACTGAAAAAACTCCGGGAAACAGAGAAGTTCGCCGGGGTGTTTTCAGTTCTTGCTACATAACATGAAAATGTCTCCGCCCTCCAATTGGTTGTTTTGCCAGTATACTATGGATCACGCCTGCTATTGGGTGCTTGCATTGAAATTGTTGGTTTATGGATGACTCAGCCGTACACCTCTTTATTCCAGAACGTCATGTCATTTTCCCGAAATCCGTATACCTACCTGAGAAGGGATATCGGCGGCCATTATAAAAGGTCGAGTGTGATTCAAATGTATTAAGTCTTTTGGAAAATAAAGTGAAAAGATGTAAAGATGGTCAGTGAAACGATAAAAGTAAAGTGTGCTCTCTACTACGAGTTCAAATTACGGACAAATGCAGCAGCGGCTGCCCACAGGATATGTGGCGAATTTGGAGACTAATTGTGTCAGAATGTACAGCTCAAAGATGGTATGCCCGATTTCACACCGGGGATGACAGCCTTGAAGACGACGATCATCCTGGAGCGATATTTTCGGATAAATGAAATGGGGCTTCTTGCCGACATTGAGGACAATCCCCACCAAGCTTTGCACGAATTGAGCGTAAAGTTTGACGTAGACAATAGCACCGTTAGTCGCCATCTTCGACGTTTGGGGAAGAAACGACGGCTTTATCAGTGGGTTCCTCAACAACAACAAAAGGCAGCGTATAGGGATGTGTACTTCGCTGTTGTTGTGCAACGAACGGGAGGCGCTTTTGAATCAAGTGATTACGTGAGATGAAAAATGGATTATGTATGTAATAGCCGACTCACGTGTCTGTGGTTATCGCCAGACGACCCTGCTGGAACTATCCCAAGCCTTCAACAGCGGAAGAGCTTGTTGTGTGTATGGTGGCATCACACAGGCATCGTGTGGCCAAAGGATTACAGCTGAAGTATATAGTCAGCAATCAAGAGAAGCTCATCAGGAATTGCGACGTACGCATGCAGCTCTCGTGAATAGGAGGGGAGTCTTGTTCCTCCAGGTTAAAGCACGACCACATACAGCGGCATTCACCAGGGACACCACAAAGGAAATTGGTTGGAAAACTTGACCACATCCACCATATTCTCCCGACATTTCACCACCAGTTTTTCACCTTTTCCGGGCTATGGATAACTTCATGCGAGGAGGACTTAGAAATAGCATTACGAAATGTCTTCGATGGACGAGATAGAGACTTTTATCAAACAGGAATATATTGTTTACCATCACGTTGGCAACGAGCCATAGATACCAATGGTAACTATTTTCAACATTAAATATATTACCTTATATTTAAAAAATTTACATATTTTACTATGTCCAAAACCGACAATGTCAATGCAACCACTCAATACATATTCTCATTTGGTAGATGGCTGATGCTCCGACTGAACTTTACTGGAAAAACAGCGCGTCTACTGCAGAATTTATATTGGTAGATAAAGACGATAGCATATAGAGACAAATAAAACTGGCTATCATGTCATTATAGACTACGTATGTCATTATCAATATTAGGGAAGATAGATCGTTTTCTAGGCAATCTCCTTTCTATCTTTCCCTACTGAAAAAGTATACTCTTCCCCGAAAGTAGCACCAGGCAGGGCAAAAAAGCCTGATCGTAGACAAAGTCATATGTAGATAACTCCTCCCATTTGCTAGTTTGTTGTCATTTGCACGATAGGTTTCTTTTGCACAGCCATTTCCTTTCTCAAACATTATATTGTCTGTTGACAAGTGATAGTCATGAAGATGAAGTCCTCAGTGAGCAGAAAAATCTAAGACAAGGAAGGAAGGAAGTAGCTGATCTAAAGAAAAAAACAAGTCAAATGAATACCACGAACGTGAGTCAATACTGATAAATATTTGGTTATAAAGGAAACAAAAACGAAAAAAAAAACAAAAAATCGGATTGGACAACAACGTTTCAAAAAGCATGTTTTATCCCGACAGACCCGTCCACCAGGCAAAGGATGATGGCATGTCTGCTTTTCGATGGCGGTTAATTTTGCGTAGAGCTTCCTAATGACAAACGGTAATCCTAATTGTCGGTATTAGAGAAGCTGACATTCTAAACAAGTAAGAAAGTGGTTTCCAAGATAAGGCATCAAATATGCAAACATATGAAACTCCACTCATTAGAAGAATTGAATGAGTCAAAAGATTGAAATGGCTTCTTATTACATGTGTCAACAATATTTATTGGCATTTTATGGGACTACAAACATCCTGCAATGGCTTTGTTTAAAATTCACGTAAAGAACATCTGAAACTTACCAAAAAATCACTAGCAGTGAGATAAATATTCTTGATAAGGCAGGAATCACTTCAACATTTGCCTGAAGGAGCTATTAGAAATTATTGCACATTTTTCAACAATATGCTAAACAATTCATATTTCCCGGACCCGTGGAGTAAGGCCATAGTGTTTCCGATTTCAAAGAGTTCATTTTAACTATTGTCAAGAGTTTCGAAGTGGTACTTAATCGAGCACCAAGCGCCCACATCGAGGTGTATGAGCTGTGGTTGAATTTTCAGTTTGAACTCTGAGCCATGTTGGACTATTTATGCAAAAACGATAGTAACCTTAGACCTCTTTTGGAAACAAAGTGAGAAGCAATTCGTTGGAGTTTCATTGACATGGAAAAAACCTTCCATATGTTTTGGGTAAATGGAAAAATTGTTCAGCTCCTTGAGGACAAGTCCCCTAGACACGACGCCATTCCGTGTCATATGGTGTAAGCAAAATCGTGTCTCATTACCGATCAGCATCTGACAGCAATGTGTTATTTCAAGGTCGTGCATTGTCGGCAACATCGATCAGTGTCCAGGAAAAAACTCTTCTGTATATTTAATAGTAGCCTACGATTTGTCTAAAGTGTTATCAACGTAATAATAATAAGTGGCGTTTTCTGATGAATTGATCGACATACTTCATCTGTTCAAAGGAACCTTCAAGAAATATTTAACGAAGTATAGCTGTACATGAACAACCAGTGATTGAAATTGAATACAAAAACTAAAATCGCGAACGATTTTGTCCCGAACGTCCTTTTTAAGACTCTTTCATTACAGAAACATTTATCAAAATTTGAAATTTCTTTGCTGCAGGTTAGATCATCTGTAAACAGCCAATCTAATTCCGTTTTAGACTGTTGAAAAAGAAGTCCCATACTTTCAGCGCTTCTCAAATGAAAATGCTCTTGGCAGAATGAACTATGTAATCCAGTAAATCGCTCAATTTGATATCCATGTCTCTTCGAGGACTCTTTCATTCCAGATGCATAGAAAATTAGAATTACCTGCTACAACGCTTTAGTTCGAACAGTCATGACATACAGATGTCAGATCTGGTATAAACAGAGTTCTAGTATGATAGAATAGATCCGAGTTTTCGGAAAAATGCCTTTGATCAAATAATTAAAAAATATAAATTGAACGTTGATTTTACTCTATTCGAATTTTAATTTCTAGCAATTCTATTCTAAATTTTAAATTTTAATAACAATGAAAACACAGCAAATTATAGAACAATATCATGTAACGATAATGAGTTTTTAATAAACCGCACAATATGTAATGCGAACTACTGGGAATTTAGATATTCACCAATCAGCCAATTTAACCCCTTGCCTTACGATTTTATTTTTAACTGTGCGTGCCAAAAGCGACACCAAGGTCGGTCACGCGTAGGGACATAAACAACTTGACTGAGCGTACGAAATTGTAGTTTAATACGAAACAAAATTGGAGTATGTTGTTACATACTTTTTAACGGCTCCTTTGAACTAACGAAGCATTTCTCATTGCGGAAACTAATTTCCGCGTTGGCAATTCATTGAAATCGAGTTGTTCCAAGGGCTTCGAATGAAAATGGAAAATACTGTTCTCTGCTTTAGGGTTACCATTCAAGAGTTTCATCTTGCTCCATTAGTTGTAACAAATAACTATTCATATAACTTATTGAACATATTGGCGATGAATATCGGGGATATTTTGTCTATAGGAGGTTGAAAATTTGTTTCTTTCCAGCTATCGTGTTTCCAATTAACTTAAATAATCTTTACAAAGGTGGAAAGAGCACAAGCTGGTTTCGAACACGCGTTGCTGCCGCTTCTTGTAAGGTGCCAACTCCCAGGCTGGGACGCATCGATTGGCACTACCAGCTAGGTGGATGCCGTCTGGTTATTTTTATGTGTTATGATTATTGTTCTCACCTTTCTAAATATTAATTCACTTTCGAGATATTCGACAAATTTGATCAAAACTTCCGCACCCATGAGTCTTCGCTTAGTTAGCTTAGCAAGGGTATAAATCACTTGCAATGTTGTAAGTGAAAATGGATAAATTGATCTACCAAAAATTTCTGAAATTAAATAATCTATTTTGGAGTGACTTTTGTGGCATTTCGCTTTCTTGAAATGTTTTTGTTTCATTTTATATTGATTGTATAACATCTCAGCAGGAAAAAGCACATGTTGACTTGACTTAATATTTTTTGCGAAAATGTGGGTGCGGATTTGGTGATGTTTCTGCAATGAAGTCTCTCCCACAAACTCGATGCGCCTACTTCTGCAGCTTACCAAAATCTTCTAGGGGTAGATTAAATTCTGCTTCAAAACATAATATTTACCATTTTATTTAAACAGTCCCATTGTACTCTTACACATTTCGGCGGAACATTGAATTGCTCTACACTCACACAAAAAACGCTTCCGGCGCAGGTTTCCTCCAGCGTTCGCCACACCCGTGGGAGAGCGCCGCAGGAGCTGTTCTCTATAGAACATCAATTTCTTAATAGCTTAATCAACCATCAATTTCTGTGGAAAATTTTAATGGGTCTTTTGCGATTTATACAATATTGCTGCAATCGCATGTACGAGCGTAGTATTAAATTAATTAAAAAGAGTTATTATTTGTTTAGTCCTTTATTCGTATTTATTACAGATTTACAAAAAAATCAAATCTAGTAATTTTTGTTCATTCAACATAATTTTGACGCACATTCTCTCACTAAAGGTATTATTTGCTTTTAGTAAAATACTTAAGTCAATTAGTTATATTGATTTATATTAATATATAACACATACACACCCATTTACATAACAGAAAGAACAATTGCCAGTCAGAGTGCAGCGAATTGCTCTTTATCTACCCAAAACATTTCCTTGGCCCCATGTATTACCAAACAATCTATTTCCTGCTGGCCGTTGATCTTGTGCTGGTCTTTGGTTAGTTGGTGGTACACCGAATCCATGCACACCACCGCTGACGTCAGGATAAAAAGTTTTTCTGAAATTCAATTGGTCGTTAGTTAATCATTTGATTCAGCTTTCGATTAAGTGTCTTACAAGAAACCAGGTGTTTCCAAGAGCGATGGTCCGCCGAGATCTTGTGGATATTTGAATTTCAAGAAGAAATACATGTGCCCAATAAGTATGCCGAGCAACTCGAGGAATCCACTGAAATATGGAAAATTTTAATTTGAACAATTAATTTAAACATTTGCCTCAATGGTCATGCTCTGATTTTGGCATTTGTTACAGTAGTTTCCTTCATTTGTCGAGGAATACAATTGGTGCAATCTAGGGGTCCGAGGATTTGTTGTTGTTTATATTTGTAGACTAGTGTTAACCAAGAAAATAAATAGAAATATATTGAGTGAGATCTTTCCACAAAAACTGACCGCTATGCTTTTTGGAATTGGTTGGACGGCGCGAAAGTAGCACCTGATCAGGATTTTCAAAGAAATCGCCTCGTTCGCTTTGTTAGATGCGGTCTATGCTTATTGAGAACTTTGCAGAATGACGGTCTGCATTCACCTTCTTGAATACTTAGGGGAAAGTCTCATAGGAGTCAGCCTGTATTTTAATTATTAACGCTTTGATCATTCGGTGCACATTTTCTCTAATTAGTGTCCCCAGGGAGTTAATTTAGTGTGACGTCTTCTGGGACTTTAGTGTGACGTATTCTGAGACTTCAGTGTTACGTACTCTGAATTAATTCGATCCGAAGATCCTATTTAGGCGTTACTGTCATCTGGTTTTAGTATGAATTGAGTTTTCTGTTTGAGAGAATATGTTCCCATATTTTGTGCAAAAGCAAGGTTTAGCTGGTGCATTTGTTTTCATCAGGTCTTGAATACAGTACGGCGGCGTTTGAATTGAGTCATCTGTTCTATGGTTGTTGTCCATTCGATGATTTGGGATTTTCTTTTAAGGTGATTTTGTGAGATAAGTTGTTCTGCTGTGACCAGCCAGTAGACGTCTGTGTGACTGATTGGGATTTGAGATCCTGTGTTTATTCGATGATATCCTTCATGATTTCTTCCCCTGTGAACAGAGAACTTAGATCTTTTAGTTGCGTCACCAGTTTCATGCGTAGCGTCGGAACAGGAGTGAGGAACTAGCCATCTAATTTGTTTTTCTCTTATTAAATTCATACTTCCATCGTACACAGTTGTGTGATTGACAAGAATTTTGTGGGAAACAGAGGTTCAATTAATAGAAACACGTCGAATACTTTCTATTAGTTAAAATTTTCATTTACTTTTTACAAATATATATCTCGACTACACCTTGCAGTCTTCTTCAGTGGAACTACCCTTTTCTGTATATATTGGTCAGAAGGGAAGGCATCAATAAATTCAAAATTTACCGGGAACCAACAGACACGATGCGGATCATACCAAACATATCAAATCACAGCGATCAACACAAAATGACGGCGTTCAACCACTTAGCTCACAGGATGTTTACGCTGCCTCTCAGCAAAGAAGGCATAGAAAAAGAGCGAAATTATATCACGAGGCTAGCATAGGCTAGCTATAAACGGGTATGAAAACAAAAAAATAGATCAATTAATCAGGGAAAAGCAGCAGCGGTTAACACAAAAAGATACAAACCTAGCAAGAGAAAATTAAAAGAATACCAATGGGATACAAAGAAGTCACGAAAAAACTTAAAAGGAGGATTAAAACGGCGGAAATTGTGTTTAGCAGCCGAAAAATCAGCTGAAAAACAAACTTGGAACAATATAGGGCAGTATAAATAAAATGGAGAAAACTTGAATATACAAAATCAGCAAGGATTCCAACAAAAAGTACATCGGGCAGACAATACAGGTGACAGAACACATCTGCGAGGCAAATAGAATGAAGAAGAACGTCGAAGCGGGTAAGCTAACAGAAATCAAGTCAAAAGTAGCGGAGCACATAATAGTGGACAACCACAAGATCGACTTAGGAGAGGCGAAAATTATATGCAGCACTAGGGGTGTCCGGAAACTAGGTGTAGAAGAGAGTATCGAGATCTGCAAAGACAGAGGAGAGGAGCTACTCAAAGCTTCTTCAGCGTCGTTCGAACCTCGTTGTTGGTGCCGTTTCGATTGAAACTTTCCATGTTAACGTACTCGTGTGCAGTGCTAGCGGATATCTCTTTCTTCCCGGTGTTCACTGTTTTTGAACTTCTTTGCCGTCATGGCTTCGTTTTAGGAGAGTTGTGAATCTCTACCGTATAATAGAGCTTGCAGTTCTCTGCTTGTTATCTACTTGATTTGAGGTGAAAAGGAGGGTAATATTCACTTACAGATTGTTCTGTGCTCCTTTTTTCGTTGCCTGCTTCTTTGGTCTTGTTTTGAGCGGTCTCTTTGTGGTAATTTTGATTTTTTGCAACTTGTGGTTTAATATTGTTCTAAAAGTGTACCGTTTTTTTCAAGACAGGTGGCACTTATCTTCTGATATATAAAGTCCACTTTTCACTAAGCGCACAGAAAAGCCTTCGGGAGCGTCACTTTGTTGCTCAGATGGACGTTGTAGTTTTTGGAGAGTAGGGGAGATTGCATTGCTTTTATTTGATTTAATAAGTCTATTTTTCTCTTATTCGTAAGTCACATAAAGTTATAGCATTCAATTGAAATTTCAATTAGCCGAAGAAACACCACTCTAAACGTTACGTTGACAGTCATCGCTTATCCTAATGTTAACCAAACCCTTGTTAAATTCGTAAAATTTGACTCATTTTAGCGTACACGTACTCCCAAAATTTGACGTACGAGAATTATTTGTTTTGGTTACAGTAACTTGAAAAAACTTCTCGGCCAAAAAATAGAATTAAATACGAGGTCTGGCTATTAAATAACGAGACTGCGCGCCTAGAGGGCGCAGTAGAGGGGTGGGAAAAACGAGTAGTGCGTTGGATATCTATTTATCTTGTCTATGCACGTACTAAAACATGTTCTCGTCACTATTATGGTATTTGTGCAGTAGCGGTTTGAAACGAACGTATTTTTTTCTCGTGCCGAAAACCATGTGTGACGAAAAACGGGAGCAACGTATCAATCTCAAATTTCTCGTTAAATTGAAAAAAACTCCGACTGAGTGTTATAAATTGTTGCAAGAGGCCTATGGGGACAATTTTCTATCTCATGCGCGTGTTTTTGAGTGGTGTAAGCGCTTCAGTGAGGGCCGAGAGAGCACTGAACATGACCAACGCCCAGGTCGCCCTGTCACTGTTTCAACTCCGGAAACAGTGACCAAAATCAACCAAATTGTGCGTGAAGATCGTCGAATGAGCATCCGGATGATTGCCGAGGCTGTAAACGCCGATAAAGAAACGGTTAGACAAATTTTACACGAGGAATTGCACATGACAAAAGTCTGTGCGAAGTTGGTGCCAAAAAACCTGACTCCTGACCAAAAGCTCTTGCGTCAACAGGTCTGCTCAGATTTCCTTGAAAGGTTAAAAAAAGATTCCGGACTGATGAAAAACATTATTACTTGCGACGAAACGTGGATTTTTCAATACGATGTTGAAACAATGCGGCAATCGATGCATTGGAAAACGCCTGAATCGCCCAGAATCAAAAAAGCAAGGATGTCCAAATCAAAATCCAAGGCAATGTTGATCGTTTTTTCGACATTAACGGTATCGTGATGACTGAATGGGTTCCAGAGGGTCAGACTGTCAACCAGACTTACTATTTGTCAGTTTGGGCAACACTGCGAGAACGAGTTCGAAAGAAACGGACGGAGTTGTGGAAGAACAACTCGTGGATTTTGCACCAGGACAACGCACCTGCCCATAACGCGCTATCTGTGAAGCAGTATTTGGCCGGTAAGCGCACTCCAGTGCTCGAACACGCGCCGTACTCGCCAGATTTGGCACCGTGCGAGTTTTTTTGTTTCCGAAGATAGAATCTGCTTTGAAAGGGACCCGATTTGAGTCGATGGAAGCGGTAAAGCAATAAACGGCAGAGCTCCTAAAGGCCCCTTCACCAAAGAAGACTTCCAGCACTGCTTCGATCAATGGAAAAAACGTATGGAAAGGTGTGTGGGAGGAAAGGGGAGTATATTGAAGGGGAGCATTCGAATGTAGAATAATTTTTATAATAAAACCCTCTTTCGTAACCAGTCTCGTTATTTAATAGCCAGACCTCGTAGTGAACAATTGCGTTGCGTTGATTTGCGTTGAATGCGTTAATTCACTATGACTTTCGATGTGGATTACAAAAACAAAAGTGCAACACTGAACTTATCTCCACTTTTGGTGCCATCTTAAGCAATCTAAGAAACTGGTATGACGAATTTAATCGTGGTGGCCGTTTGCCTACCAGTCAGTTTCGTACATGCCGTCCAAATTTACGGCTTTTGCCAGGAAACATCAATATACTGAGTAAATAGATAATGGAAGATTGTCATGATATATTGTGAGATTGAGGAATCAAAGGGCATTAGTTCCACCAGCGAACATAAGATATTACCTTGGTACCCACATAACTTGACAATCGTTAAAAAAAAATTCTCGTCACAATAGGTGTAAAGGAATTCTCAAAAAATTGAGTCGCGGTGCTTGGAAAGACATTCATAAGATCGTGGCAGGTGAGCCAAACACGGCAAAAGAAACAGTGCGAAGCAAATGGTGTCCCTTTTTTTTGGACGACCTGCTCATGTGGCAACAGTGCCACTAGAGCATAGTAGAACGATCAATCCGTAAAGCCCGGTCCAGACGCTACGTCTTGCACAACGTTTTGCCTGCGCAGTCAAAACGTAGCAAAGTTGAAAGAGCGTCCAGACCGTGCACATCTTTATTTATTTTTTTTACGCAGTTTTGTTTACGTCGCAATGGAGGAAGTATTGCCATGGTTGGGTTTGCGTGTTGTTTTGCAAAGCAAAAGAGACAAATGGAAAGATTTGAAAACAATAATTTCAATATAACACGATAAATTCGATCAGGAATTCCCGGGAGCATTGCCGAAGGTCAGACATACTTGTAAAATGAGTCAAAAACGTAGCTAACCGTCAACACGAACTAACTTGTTTGCACAGTTCATGGATATTTAAGCCCTACCAGCTGACACCGCTGCAACTGCACGGTTTTAAAACGTTGCATTTTTCTCGTCCACACGCAATATTTTGCCCGCAATGTTTTAGTTTGCGCAGGCAAAACGTTGTGCAAGACGTAGCGTCTGGACCGGGCTTTATGCTACACAACCATTTGTTTACCTCGAGCGTTTGATGAAATGAGAAAAAATAAATAAATCACATTGAATCATTCTTCCAAGATGATACGGGCTTTCACATTTTGCCAAACACTTGACTTTTTGATCGGTCAACCATCGAATTTTAAAGTAAGTTATCCATCGTTAATTCCTGATTTGGGACCCACCGACGCCTTCTTGTTCCTTTACACATTAAGAAAACTGCGTAGTCAACGATTATCGATGTCCAAGAAGCCTTGGAGGATTGTTAGAGTGGAAAATGTTTTGCCAATTCGTTTCAACACATGAATCTATCTTGAATAGTTTCATAGTTTCTATCATCATTAGTTTCGTTGAAAATATTGTAACATGTTTTTATTGTAACATATATACATACATAAGTAACAACCTACGCGCCAGTCCACAGCAAATTCAAAGGAACTGAATAAGTTTCACTTTATAATAAAAACATGCACCAGCAGCACGACTTTGTGTTATACGATATTAAATGATTGTGAATATCTTCGGACATAAACCGAATATAACCCAATTTGTTTGTTGTTTATTTGTTAGAACGTTTTACAATTTTGATAAGCCAAGACCGAAAAACGTGCGATAAAAAAGATTGCGTGTTTTTTTTATTCATCTGTTATTGTGTTCTGATCTAAGTATGATTAATTTTGTATGCATGCGAGCGCCGATCTTTAAACATTTGGATGATGAACATTTTGAATGTACTCGATCTGAGATTAGAGATCGTTACGAGTGTGTAAAGTGAGGCAACAAACTACCAATTGCAAAATTTCAAAAAGTTTCGCAAGATTACATCAAGGACACGTCATACATAATTATGCTGTTTACGGTCTGATTTTATTGTGTGAATTCAACTACAGTTTACTCACCCTCCCAATAGAATCACGTTCACGCCAGCTAGTACCCAAGGCAGATACATTGCCTTGAATCTTGTCCCAAACCAAAAATTCACAGTAACCTCCTTATTGAGCTGGCACCACACATACAGCACGGAGAGTACCATAGGATCCATTAATACCTGGAAAGTGCAAATGCAAATGGTGAAAATTCCAGTCTTAGTTGATATGCCGACATCCATACCATCACGCCGAATATCAATCCGCTGATAACGCAGCATATCCAATTGAATATCAACAGGAACAAATAGTCGGCGGGGCTTGTTCTGTAATGATTCGTTTCTAATCGCAAGGAATAATTATACAGGAAATAGCAGTTGAGCATGAAATGGAATCCAGTGCTGGGTGAGAGCGGATAATAAAATAGAGCCGTCACTGGCCGCCAGAACTGAAAGGATTTTAATTTAATATTTAGTCAGAAAAACCAGTTGTGATGTTTCAAATTCGAATATTTTCTTTACCTGCCAGCCATAGACGAACTGTTCATAGTCTAGGGGCAGGTACATCGGCGGTATTAATCCGAAACGTCCCAATATACTGAATCCCAACGTAGCCGAGAGCCAGAAACGTGTAAATCGGGGTACATTTTTGTACCACTGAGATACGTCGGTCATGTTGTGAATGAACTTTTGCGCGAGAAATTGAAAATATTCGATTCAATGTACGAATCAGATGGTTTCCACGACAAATCAAACAGCCAATGAGTACTTCCTCTGTTCCACTCGAGCTTCCTATACAACTGACATATTGTGAAGATTACAAATGACTGTTCTTTGATGACATTTGACAAGCCGATACGTGTCCATCTGGTACAATTTTTGAACAGCGCGTGCCACCTTGTTGTCGAAATGTGCAAGACAAAGGAATAAGTGTGACGTCACCTTCATGAATTCCAGCAGTGTCGATGGAAACGAGCGCAATCTATTCGGAATATTTCTGGAGCTCAATTTATTGGAAATAATTCTAATTTAAGGGAGGACGCACATGAAACGAGGCAAATTGTTGAGGATTTTTTTCGTTATAAAATTAGATATCGTTATACAATTATTTATTATTATAGGCGAAATATGTATATATATAAAAAAAAGTTTTTGCTCCGAAATGGCGGCACTGCATGACTTCAATGTCGGGCGATTTTGAAAATCTCTGCATTTTAGAAACTGGAGTGTTATCTCTGGCAAATAATTAAAAAGTTTACTTTTGAAAAATATCTCTTCAACCCATCCTAGCATTTGAAACTAGAAAAAAGTCGATTGGAAGTTTTAATAACTATATACATTTGCTTAAAAAATTGGTTTTGTTTACATTGAAAATCACAATACGCTGAAAGAAGAGGAAAATAAAAGATCGGTTTTGAGGACAGTGAAAAACATTAAAAGGACAATCAAAAAATTTCAGAAAAATCTTTTATATTGTGTACATAAAAGTGCATTATTTTTTTGAGTTATGATGCAACCAGGTTGATATAAAGAAGTTTAGAGAAAAGTCAGTTTAAAGCTCTTGCAGCAAGGAACTCATTTTGTCGACTTACCGACTAATCAGCCCTTCCTAGGGATGGTTATCGACCAATAAGTAATCGAAAAGTGAAATCGTTTATTTTTGATGTATAATAATATATAATTTTATATGATATAATTTTTTACTGATTAATCTATATACCGAGGAATCGGGACCCAAAAATCTTTTAATCGCTTAATAGACAATTTCAAAATGGTTGGGTAAAAAATTTGAGATTGAACAATGGTACAATGAAAACAAGAAACTCCAAGTTTAAAAAAGTCTTTATTTATTCAGAAGAAAATGGAAAAGGATAATATAGCAGAGAAATGCTTATTACACCTACTGGAAACAGATGGCTGAGACGTTCCCATTAGGTGCAAATATAATACTGTATTGCATATTATTGAGATGTGGAAGTATTGGGTTATTTATGAATCCCAATACTTATCATCAATTTCCTTAAGGAATATAAGTTTATTGCCCATGTCGGTGATCAGCAAGTTCTCTGTTCCTTAAGAGTTTCACCAGCTTAAGAGAAAAGCTTTTCTGAAGAAACTAACATCGCTACCGGTGGCACATGTGTTAGGCCGGTCTTAGAAACAGCTGGGAACGTCTCAGCCACCTGTTTCCAGAATAAGGCCGGATTTTGTAGAGTCCTCTCCTGTGGCGTTTTCAGATACCAACTGAATTCCTCATTTATGCCGTCTGGAGTATCTTGGATTGCCGAACTACTTTCAGACTATATCTTCTGGATACTTTTGTTGTGCTTATTAAATAAAGACAAAGATGGTGCACCTGATAGCCAGAAATATATTATGTAGCAAAATTCGTCACCTTTGGTGCATTCTATGATCTAAGTTTACCCCTAACCAACTTCCAAAATATTTGCTGACGTCAACTATGCGAGTAAGTATTACTAGTAAGTCATTACTAGTAAGTAAGAGTCCAAGACTGAAGAGGTGTCAGTTGAGAAACGAATAGAAGAAACACTCTGATTTTGCCGTATTTGTTTTGAAACGGTATTGACGGACTGGGCTCATCCTTGAAATGCATCTTCTTGAACGTGGGATCTAGGATGCACGATATTGACAGAAGCGAACCATGTTCTATCCCACCAAAACGTTTTTTAGTGGAGTCGGCCCTCAGCATCTAAAGGCCTTCCCAATTTGTGTTTTGGATCTAAACTCTCGACTGATTGCTTAAGTGTAGCTGCCACTGATATCGTCATGATGCTGAGATGTTGTTCGTAGCTTATGTCCTCGGTAATGTTGCTAATGGTTCTAGAACTTCGCACATTTCTTGTAAGATTTCTATTTCCATTGCGGAGTGCATTGGTGGACAGCAGTGTTCCTGTTTACAACATTGTTTATGAAATGTCGCATTTCGATGAATCTGGAGAACAGTTCATAGATGGAGCTTCATCTGGTCGAAACATCTTGAATTACTATTTTCGTAGATAGTTCTCTCAATTTATTGCATACGGTAGTCGAATGATGGAATAATCCCACGATGATTTTGACCTTTTTCAAAATGTGAGATCGATGGTCTTTTTGACGAGAAGATTGACGGTGTGGACAAAACAAGGTATGTATTTGCTTTTGCCAAATATTATCTCCGCTGCTTTTGTAACTTTTGCTGCATTAACAGTGATGCTGAAGGTTTTGCCGATTGCAAGTTCCTATTCTTCGAAAATATTTTGCATTTCCTGCAAAATATGCTCAGCAGTATGCCGTTGGGTGAGGTGGGACATTCCGTTTGTACCTTTGATAACACAACCTTCGTCAGCATCCAGATAATATACTGTCAAACCGAGAAAGTTCAGATTTTGCGAATCTGTCCAAATATTTCAACTCAGCATTAAATGAACCGGATACAAGTTACTTTTCACCAACGATGTTTGTCCATCTTAAGAACTTTGCGAAATCCTGCATGTTCAACTATTGATAAAGGTTCCATGTCTTTACATATCATGTACACAATACATGGAATGATCATGTGATTTAAAGATCCTCCCTCTATGTGAGAAACTACCTTGTTTAGAGCTGAGCTAACATAGAAGAACTCGTAGATGGCTGTTATTTTTTCGATGCTTCGACTTCGGGGTCGTTCTCTGTTGGTCTCTTCAGAACACTTTTCGGATGCTTGTGATCCAGATGGTTCTTCAAATACTTCAAAATGTCAGCACTTAACGTGCTTCCATCCTCCACTTTTTCAAAATGTGGTCAATCAAACCTTTTTGGAGGCGTCTTTCTCGAAGTAATACGAAATATTCACAAAAAAATTACTAACACATAAAAAACCTAAATTTCTGTTGAAAACAATATCATGTATAGACCAGCGAAAATCCGTAAAACAATGACCTTTCGACTGTTGGGCAATAAAAAGGATAAATTAAAAAAAAATTAATAAATGATGAAATTTGATCACATGGAATCGTCGATAGCATATCCATGGTGTAGGTCTTCACCGGTCAAATTTTGCTGCCAGCGCCATTTTAGAGCTTCTTAGATTTGCTCTTCCGCTTGATCAAAGTTTTCGCTCTTGTGCACCGTACGCGTGGGCTTCGGATCTGACCGATATTCCCAAAATGTTCATCACTTCCAATGAATTGGTAACAAAAATGTTGAACATGCATTTGGAAAGAAATACGGTAATTTTAACAATTTCGGCCTCAGTTTTTTTGTAGACTCCTACAGATAAGTACATCATAAATGCCTTTTGCCACACACGGAATGGGATTTCCTTATTTGATGCACAGGGACAAAAAGATCTTGTTACGTTTTTTAATGGTGTATGCGGCATATGAGAAAAAAAAAGTAAAATAGAATATTTGGTACAATATTAAAGCCACTCGAAATATTTTAACACTATCGCAACAACAGTCACAGTTGAGCTTCGATTTAGCCACAATCCCACGTCCCCTAGAAGGCGGGCAGTCCAGCGGCCATCAGAGTCGCCTTCCCAGGACTGTTGCCATTCGAATATTGTGCGTCCCATCCCCTTTTCTGTCATAAATTCTCCGTCGCTCCCTAGCAAGGAGGGCGATGGGTATCACTCCTGTGATTACCAACACTGCCGACTCAGAGATAGTTCGGTATGCAGACGCAACCCGCAAAGCTCCTCATCTCTGTACCTGCGCCAAGCGCTTTCGGTACAGCTCCTTACTGAGACCTCCGGCCCAAACTTCAGAGCCGTACAGTTGCACTGACTGTACAGCACTCATGAGGAGTCGGCGTTTCCTCGGTGTGGGCCCACCGATGTTGCACTCGAGTCGACTTAAAAGTGTAACGCTTATCGCGGCCTTTTTCACCGTTGCCCTGATCTGTTCCGAAAAGATCATTTTCGAATCGATCAATAATCCCAAAAATTTTATTGAAAGTTTAGACTCAGCAGTCGCATCTCCGATCTGCAGAGGAATTACCGTGGGAATTCTTTTCTTCGTGAAAATGACCACCTCGGTTTTCTCTAGTGCCAAACTGAACCTGCTGGTGGTCATCCACTCCCTCACTCGACACATTAGCATTCCCAGTCTGTGCTGCGCATGTTCGAGTGTGCGTCCAGCGACCAGTGCTGCTATATCATCTGCAGAGCCGACTATTCGCGACTCATCTAGCAGCGCAAGCCTCAATAGCCCGTCATATGAGGCGTTCCACAAGTCTAGTCCCATTATGAAGCCTTGCGCTACACCAGACGTTATCTCCATACTTCGCCGCTCATCTTGTGTGTCATAGAGCAGATGCGGTCCTTTAAGTAATCCCTCAAAATTCACATCAGATACCCTGGCAATCGCAAAGAATTTTCCAATGTGCCAAGAATATCCACCCATTTGGCGGAGTTGAAGGCATTCCTGACTTCAAGCGTCACTCGCAAGACAACTCGTTTGGAGTCAGTTTTGTGCGCTTTGGCTTGACGGACTGCATTCACCACTTCCATGATGGCATCGGAAGTGGATCGCCCTGCTCTAAAGCCATACTGCCTAGGAGAAAGGTCCCCTGCAGCACGAATTGCGTCTGTGAGTCTTCTCTTGAACAGCTTTTCGAACACTTTCCCGGCTGTGTCCAGCATATAAAGCGGGCGGTATGTAGAAGGCAGCCCGAGGTTCCCTTTCTCTTTGCTGATCAATGCGAGCCTCGCCACCTTTCAGCGAGATGGAAATACACCTTCTCTCAAGCAAGCGTTAAACACATTGAGTAGCAAGTGAGGATAAACGTGGAAGACCATTTGTAGCACCTAGTTTGGAATGCTTTTGAGCTTTCGTAGAAAGCACCGCATCCTCCAGCTCATCTTTTGTGAACAATGGACATTCCACTGAATCGACCTCGTGGGCAGCATCAAAACGGATAGGATGAGTTGGGAACAGTGCCTGCACTGTGCCGTCCATTTTGTCTGCTTGAAGTAAACACGGCTTCCGTGCGGTACCGAGCTTGCGCCACACTACCTTGTAGCCAAGGCCCATGAATCTCTGTTCACGTCTTCCACAAGTTCTCGCCAGCAGCGTTCCTTACTCTCGTTGACGTGTCTTCGGAGTTCTTTCCTCGCTGACCTGTATGCTGCTGTCCTATTGGATGCTTCCTCTACACTTCTCCAGCGCTTAGCTGCACGTCGAAGTCTGTGACACTCGCCTGAAAAAACCTCGAGTACTCTCCACTTCAGCATCGTCGAAGCGACATACTTTAATATTGGATGGAAATAAATATGACAATGGAATGTTTCAAACTTTAAAAGCAAGATCAACATTTTTACCCCTAATAGTTAAGACTGGAGGAAGAAGAAATTTTTGTTATCTGTTTCATGATAAAAATTGAGAAAAAGCCTTGTCTTTATTGTCTTAACAACAACTAGATCGATATTTAAAGAATTTATAAAAATATTTGTTAGTAGTAGATACAATGACATTTGTAACTAGAATTTGTTTGTTAGTAGTATTTTGATAAATAATATGAATGAAATTAGGCAAGAAAGAAATGTACATAAAATTTTTGTTTCGGAAGAAAACTTGGGCAAAAAGTCTCAGAACATGGGAAAATGACCGAGCTGCCATCCGTCAATTTGGGTTCAGTGGAGCGCTTAGAATAATTTGATACAAAGACGAGATCGGAACGTTTAGTTTTACTGTGGAAGAGTGGAGATTGAAACGTCTTGCAGGACGAATGTTTTTGTTTTACCGTCGAAGAGTGGAGATCGAAACGCCTTGGAAAGAGATGTTCAAGAAGATACGCAATACGTAATGCGAGTGATTGGCGTCTTGCCCGAAAAGTTTGTTGAAACGAGTTTACGTGAGACAATCGAGTAACAGCAAATACCCGTGAATTAGAGAGGGTTCTGTGGCTCGCTAACTATGGATCCAAGCCTTCCGAGACGATTCCGACGCTCGTGTGGTGGTTAGATGTCGATGATCATCTTACCCAAGTGAATTCTAAAAAACCCACATTCAATTATATATGTAGCAAATAATGAATATGTTAATATTTTTTTAGAGATAATTAAATCGAGATGTATAAAGAAAAACAGGCGAAGTGGTAAACCATTCATTGTGTGTGTGTGTGCTTTGATATGTGAATGGAAGGATCGGAGCTGTCTTCATTGGCGATTTGGTCGTGTTTCTTTCACAGTGTTGTTCCCATTTAAATCACAACACCTTCCCCTTCCGGGCTTTTCTTTCGTTTTTTAAAAATTTTTCACGACTTTCCTATTCACGAATTTAAAGACTTCGACCTACGAATTTTAAGCATTTTCCTTGTTATCAGAATATCTAATCTCAAAGAAAATTCACCCATGAAAGAAGAAAAAGTAAAAAATCCTCACCAATCTCACAATCCAATTGTGATTGTTAATTTTTCACATTTCGGTCAAGAGAAATGTGAAAAAAAAATCCCAGAGAATGATCCCCAGAGAAAAATTGACCGTGGGATCAATCACACTTATAGATTTTTAACAAATAAAAAAAAATAGGAAGGTTCATTGTTAATTTTTTAAAATAAGAAAGATTAATTGATAATAAATGTAAATGTAAATAATTTTTATTTCAATGAAAATTTATTGTTTTTGAAATTAATATTTCATTAATTTTGAATTATTTATCGTTTTTTCATGAAATCTAATTTATGTTTTTAACAACAATGTTTTTTTTTTCTTGGTTTACCTTTTGCAATATTTCCTTAAATTGAAAAATTTCACTTTTGAGAAACAAAGAACTGGTCCAACTCATTTTATGTAGCCCCTGCGGAATCGAAAGTTTTACCATTCAATAGGTTTTGAAGAGAGCGAAACAAATGACAGTCTGATGATGCTAAGTCAGGGCTATAGGGTGGATGTGGCACGTAGGGCGGATCAGTTCTCGATTGAGCTCCATTAATTTTTGACGGCATATGAAAGAGGTGCAGAGTCTGGCATTATCATGATGGAATATCACGCCTTTGAAATTGGCCATTTCAGAGGTTTTTATCTTGATTTCTTCGTTCACTCACATCGACACAACATTCACATCAATAGTTTTGTTTCTTGGAAGCAGGTCAAAGTAGACTACACCTTTGTAATCTCACCAACCAGAAAACATTTTCTAAATTAATATTGGCTTTGGATGTGGATTATCGGTGGTCATTCTGTTTGGTCCATGATCGTTTGCGACTTTGTTGGCGTAAGCAGTCCACTTTTCATCACCCGTGATGATTCTTTCTGGAAATGTGTCCTTTTGGTTACGATTCAGCAAATATTCGCAGATGTTAACGCGCTCGATGAGGTGGATTTTCTTTGATTCATGAGGAACCCAAACATCTAGTTTGTTTGCGTAACCAGGCTGTTGTAAGTGCAAGTAAACGGTTGAAACTCTCGAGTTGTTATACGCCGGTTAGTTTCCATTAAGGCCGAAATACAATACTGCGTGACGGCGATGCGTGAGCGCGATGCGATTCTCCCTCGTCATCGCGCAACGCATTCAATTTACAATGCACGCGATGTGGGGAACATTAATGTTCATATGACAAATGTCAAATATGTGACGTTTTAAATAAAATTGTTTTTGATTTTGAAAATTTTTGAATTTGGAATCTTCCTTCGTTTAGCAAATAAAAGCCTTAACTAGGATGCACGAAATTTTCATTCAAAATTCATTCATAAAAACCAAAGTACTTAAAAAGTAATTAAGGCGTTTAAATTTCAAAGTTCATTAAAGCGCCATATTGCATTTGAGAAACGTCACGTACTTCGTTGCGAGGAATTTTCGTTTTTCCGAATAGTTCCCACTTCGCATCGACGCATCGCAATCATTGTACGATGTCGCATACAAATGCATGTTACGAAAACTGCTTGACATTTGCTCCGAGACTTTCATCGCGCTCTCGTATCGCAGTCTCGCACTATTGTATTTCGGCCTTTAACGCTTTTTTCTATCGTCATCAGTCCTGATTGGACGGCCAGTATGTGCTGCATCTTGCACATCGAAATATGCAGAAAAAAAGCAAGCAAACCAACGCTGACATTGGTATTCAATAAGGCAGTCACCACCATAAACTTCACACAACTTCATAAGCTTGGACTGCTTTTTTCCATATTTTTGTCCCTTCGGAAGTGAAACAACAAAATATGACGATAACGCTTTCTTTGATTGTTCATTTTCAAGTTTATTTTTAAGCAACTTGTTGTCTACTTATGACGCTCAGTTTTTGACAGACGATAGTATAAAGTCATATATTTAAAAAAAATATTAAATAATTTAAGCCACGCAATCACCACTACTACATGAAATATGCATTTCATTTCATATCTGAGAAAAAAACGACATAAATTATCGAACATCCCGATACAATAACGAAATCTCAGAATCAGAACAATCAAATCCAGAATCTCCGCAATCTACAGAATGGCACCAAAGTTAACATGGCACAAAGTTACTACAGCCAAGTTTTCACAGGATTCGTCTCACTGGAGAAAGGGTTTTGATATCCAAAAGAGACAAAAAAAAATTTTTAAATTATTTTCTATAAATGCTGTTCAATGATTTATGTAAAATATTCGAGCCCAACTTAAAAAAAAAAGGGTGGAGGACCTGAAAGTCGAGCTGGATCGGTCTAATCGATACAATTGAAGGGTACTTCTTCCAAATGCAAAACATCGACTTTGATTGTTAGAAAATCCTGACAACATGGGTATCTACATGATAAAATATTAGTACCCTTCTCCAACTTAAAAATATTTTGTTATAGGATGAGATTTTGTAGTCTTTCTAAATATTTTTGAAATATTTTCTCTGAAAAAAAGTATCAGACGGAATACTTTAGTATTTTTTAATTAATTTTTCCTTCCAATACTCCAAATAAGACTCCTCTAGTTTTGCTGATTCGCGCAATTCTATAGGAAATATTATGGATCCTGCTGCCTGCAATCGCAAGACCATTCATATATGTTTGCTTATCCCTAATTGCAACATGTTGCCCATGCCGAGAGTACTTCTCATTAAATTAAATAAACCTGGCAAAAAATATTCTATTTTATACTTGCTTTTATCGCTCTCACCACTACATCCGTACATGCTATATTTTTCCATTCGCTTTTCATGTTGTTATCTCCGCTGAAATTGTAAAAAAATTTCTTCAGTATGAAAAGCCAACAGGTACTCATATAATCTTTCATGTGTAAACAAATTCTCATTTGAACGCATTTCAAATGAAAAGCCAGATCAAATTTATATCCCCTAACTGGAGTATGGTATGGTTAAGGATACTGGAGGATTTGACGAGGGATTTTTCTTTTACTGAATTCGATTCAGGAAGGAAATATTTATTCATTACTTCCGCGATGATATGGCCGTCTCTGCATTTGAGCTATAATCTCTTTATTGTAACATGTTAATGTGAGAACTTTGATATATTCGACGCGAATTGAAATGATAAAAGAATTATTATGTAACACATGGCAGAAAGGAACGCTCGACGAATCTTGAATATTAACAAATCGAGTTTATTCGAATAATGTTCTGTTTAGATAGAAATAAAATAAAATATCTGAAGGCAATGCTATTCGAATATTCATTAACGTTGATTCCGGGTTCTAATGTTGAATTCAGAATTAGTCCGCGTTGGCTTTTAGTTCTGCACATGCGGTTCAATCTATGCATCCTGCAAGAATTAAAAAAGTGACCCCAGTTCCATTGTCGGTAGTTATTACCACTATGCTGCTTATGTCTGCCCCAGACCCTTGAAAGGCTTCCAAATTAAACTGGAACAGCCTTGGACTACATCAATTTACAAGTTAGATAGACATCCTCGCCGGTGGAGCATCTGTCGTCCTTCTGGGTGCCCAGCCCTTTTCGGCCTGTGAGCAGTGCCATAGGATTTACGCCATTTTTATTATTTGATTGCTGATCGGATTGTTAGGTCGAGGCCAATATCTTGGCTATGTTCTTGCAGAAGAATTCGTAAAACTCCACTTATACTGTTGCGAGTGACACTTTGATTGATAACACCTTTTGTAGGCTCCACTTTTTCTTGATTTCACTTTCCCTTGACTACATTTCTCCTGCGTTTTGTCCAGCTAAACCAGCTCTTACTTGTTCGTCCACTCTAGTCTTTCTCTCTACGCTTCTGTGTCCTGGAACCGACGTTTCTTTCACATTCCTCGGGTAAGCTGCAGTTTTGAGTGCCTGCCTGTAGTCCTGCGTTAGTTGGGATCGTACGCGATGAAAGATAAGTGCAGGCTGACATCTATGGCATGAGCCATTTAAGATTTGGAATTTGAATAAAAAAACTAATGAATATACTTCAAAGTTATGATCTGACCATGACCTCTATTTCGTCAATGGCAACTGAGATTTCATTTTTCAAGTCGTCAAACGTCTCTGGATTCCTAACATAACACTTCTCCTTAACCGTACCTCACGGAAATGTCCATACGAAATCATATTAAAACAACAAGATGGCCATTTGACATCAGCATTTCGACAGATTACGCAATTTTCGAAAACAGTGTGCAAAAGAACAATTGTTGCGTGGGCTTTGTGATACGTTCCGCCTTCCTTTTGACACCAAATCTTGCCTATGTCATATTCTTTAGTGTCGGGGAACAGAAATCCCTTAGCATGACACGGTAGCAACCGCCATTCACTGTAAGGTCGTTGCCTTGCACATTTCTGAAGTAAATGGACCTATACTAGCAACAGACCGAAATTCGCACCACTCGAGACAGCCATAATGACGTGAGCATTTTCTGGACATCAGATATGACAATTTTGCTTATTGACGTATCTTCTGAGCTAGAAATGAGATCAATCTGAAAAGATAATTTTTTCAGTAAAAATGCTCATATTCGATCAAGTATGGTCCTTGGTCTATTGAGCAGACTGAAAACGCATCGGATCGATCATGCAACGTCAAGTCTTACACTAAGTGAACTTTGCACGAATTTGTACCGAGATCCTTAAGCAAAATGCTTCTCAAAGAAGTGCGCGATAAGTTCAATCCTTGAGAACGATGGCGTTATGATGTTGATGTTGCTTGACGAATATTCTGAGGAAGAGCAGCGATGCTTTCGGTTAAGTGCACTAGACGAGTACGTACTTGCATTGTTTGATCGAACAACGATTCAATTTCATGAACTCACATCACAATTTATTCCACAAACTGCGTTTTTGTCACACCCGTTCTGTAAATTTGTTTTTCTTTGAAAATTAAGTAGAAGCAGCACCACTTCAAATAAGGGGTCTTAACTTCAAATAAGTTTTATATATTTCCCAACTTTGTTCAAACAAAAAACAACCCATTTCATAAATATTAAACATAAAAGTAATTTTCTGTCACATCGGAAATGTCATCAAACATTCCAACATCAAAACAATCTATAGTTCCAATTCTAAACGTTAGATGGCCAACTCTGTATATAAGAGGAGGTGAAGATGGCATTTAAGGTTGCTACTTACCATTTCAATGGTTACTTTGGATTAAGAATTTCCAATTGTAAAACCATGCTTCGGTTCACTAGGTTTTAGGTTTGATTTGAGCATGGGTAGTTATAGAACTAAATTTCAGGCCTTATCTTTATACCTTATCTTTATTATTTATGTTTATAATCGTCCTTTCGATGCGAAAGGTTATGTTTGAAGTGTGACCGTAATCCTTGAAACCGAAATGCAGTGGTCTTTGCTGCATATCTTTTAGGAATAATCAGATGGAAAGTCAGAATGGTTTGCTGTAAATGAATTCAGTGACCACTGATTTTAGTAGGCCACACCACGCTGCCTGCTGTCCTAAGAGGTACGTATCTGTAAAATCTTACTCTGTTTTCTCTGATGCATCTTCTGATTGTATCTGAGCTCTGCTTGAAGGCACCTTGTGATAAGTCCATTTCACTGTGGATGATATGTTTTAGTTCGGAGATGCTGCCTAAAATACCATTTAAAGCTTTAAATAGGCATAACGTGAATTGTCTTCCTTGACCCGTTGAAAGATGAAAAAAACATCTCGAAACGATTATTTAGGTCCTCTCAAAATACCCGGGCAACTGTTCCGACTTTCAAATATGATAGAGTCTTATCTTCCTTGAGCCTGAGTGTATTACGAGCGTCTCACATGACATACTAGCTTTTGTCAATTAGCATCATGTTCCAATTCTGGACCAAATCAACAGTCGGGATTCTGAGAATTACAGATCTTGTGCAGATAAGATTGAAAACGCCCATGCCCACTCAATAGCTGGGTCAGGTAGAAGTCAATCTTACCATGCTCTCGATTTAGCCACGGCGTCAGATCCGTCATAAGCCACGAAGTCCATCTTCCCTTCATACAATTCACCCATGAATGCCACCAATCGTTGAGTAATCATTGTCTCTCAAGGAAGGCGATAGGCATCACATTTACAATGACTTTCACTGCCGAATAAGAGACTGCTGAATATGACAATACAATCCCCATTGCTTCTCTTCCCTGCATCTCCGCCAGGCGCTATCGGTACGCCTTCTTACGGAGAGCGTCGCTCAAAATTTCTGCTCCATAAAGAAGCACTGACTCTGGGGTACTCTTCAAGAAACGTCTCCTTGATGGTCGGTTCTTGATGGCCTATATAAGTCGACTCAGAGCCGGTACACCCCAGGTAGCCATCTGCTTTGTTCAAGGAATGTCATCTTCGAGTTGATCAGTAGCCTCAGGTACTTCTCCGCTGGCTACGGTTCAACTTGTATGTTGCTACCACTGACCATCCTCACTATAGGAACTTTTTTCCTGTCAAAATAATCACTTCAGTTTTCTTCAGCGCTAAACTGAACCCGCGAGTCCAGTCCTTCACTCGAGGCATTAGCCTACCTGGTATAATTTGTGTTGCGAGCCATTTGGCATCTCCAATCTCTGTAGTCCACCGTTAGACACGTTCCACAGGTCCGGACAAAGGATAGATCCCTGGGAAACACCCGATGTAATCTCCATCCTGTCCATCTTCACTCTGTTATGACATTAAGCAAGATTCGGTCATCGGTAGTCCCTCAGAAGTAGCATAAGATATTCCGGAACTTAAAAAAGTTTTTCAAAGTATTCAGAATATCCACCTATCTAGCGGAGTTGAAGGCGTTCCTAATTCCGAGCGTCACCAAAAGAACGATCCGTCGCTTGGTGCGTTGCTTGGTGCGTCGCTTGGTTGCAACATCTAACCTGTATTAGCCCGAGCCTCAGCAAATCAACAAATCAAAAGATCCTGGATAACTTTGGTCTATCAAAACTCCCATCTGCAGCTCTACGAGCAAGTCAAAAATCGTGACGAACATGAGCATATCCCCCTAGTCACGAGTACTGCTGGAGTTTCTTTTGCTGAAGGTAAATATGCATCGAATATCACCAATCAATGTTCTGATCTGTGCCGTCCATGTGGTTAGTCTATGCAAGTATCTTGTCCGTATTTCGTCTGTGAATGTGTTAAATTAGCATTCCTCGTTCGTCAAAGAAAAGTCACTTTCAATCAAAGTAAGGAAATACTTCTGGTGGTACGCAGGCTGTTTACCTGCACCGCTCAAAATGCAACTGCTGAGGATTATATATGACTGTTCCACATGATATATGTTCCATGATATATGACTGTTCCACATATTATCAACAGTCATATTCGATTGCAGACAATGTATCCTTATTCGATGTTTAAAACAACAATACTTGATGTGTCCTACAACTCCCTATCTGAATAGTCTGAGTAGTAATACCAAAAGTCGATTTCCGCTCTTTTGTACAACCCACTGCAAGCTATTAAGCACTTTCTCTCAAATAACCTAATCTTCTCCGTAGTGGAAGTAATCTGGAATCACCATACGGGACACGCATCTGTCCCATAACATATCACTTTCACGCGTGTCTCGAGGAGTTTCGCAAAAAATTGTGTCTTAACAGACAGGAATGCTCTCATCGGTTTTTCCGACCTGTATTTTCACATGTTCGAGGAATACATCCAAGAACACCACGAGTTTTTTTGCGCGGAATGCGTTGTTCATTCGACAAATCCTTACAATTTCATTTCAAGTTCCATGTAGCCTTAGACATTGGTCTCCGAAACAAGATTGACTCGCACTTCTGATTGTTTGTACTCATCTTCCAAGCATTTGTTAACGCTTGGAAATCTTGGAACAGATTTTTTTGCTGTCAGCAAACATCGCCATCATCTGTTTAGGACTGCCACTGAAGCTTCATGGTCTCAAAAGAGGACTCAATTATTATTGAGCATAAGGTGAATACCGTAAATTTTGCTTGTGCAGGCTTTTAGCAACCTGAAATACTCTACTGGAACTATTGTCCCCGACTTTGACAATGAAATTTTTGTTCTATAGCATGCTGACGAGTATCGCAATCAAATCCTCACAGTATCTGCTCTGAATTTGAAAATGAGTCTTCCAAGCCAAACTGTATCGAAGGCTCTCTTCATATCAATGAGGCGGTCTTCAACACATTTATATTTGCAGATATCCGACGTAACTTTCGTGATATCACGAACGAACATTTGTTAGCATTTTTAAGTGAATTTTGTAAATGTATGCAGCAGTAGAACAGCAGTTAAAATCATCTTTAAATTTGCTTATATATGATACATGAACTTGTTATGGTTGGTGATATGTATCATTTGTGATACATTGGACAGGAAACCTGTGAAAAAGTATCGTGTGGTTCGAAAAACAAAAGTGCTCACAGTGGCCCCGACTGAGTCTACTAACGTTAATAATAAAATAGCGAAACCTTAAATTCCTGCTTAAATAATTAACGTAAAAATTCCTCCTGTGTAGTGGCTTAAACGCTCCACATACGCATTGGAATTGCATACGCAGTAGCCAAGCTGTCAAACTTGTTTTCGATCCCATCAAAGACAACAACGTGACCATGCACCATTCTCCAAAACTAACCTTCCACTCCCCTGAACATTGCGGATCTACCCTCGCTGTTTTCTTAGGCGATGAAAATGCCAACCCTTCGGAACTAATTTCTCTCCGCACATTCCAGTCCTCATTAGAAGCGGCAACAAATTCTCCATACGTGCTCAAAGGATTCCACTGCTTCAAAAAAAAAAAAACCTAATTGGCATCAATTCCGTAAACATATCAATGAAAACCGCTTAAGGTACTATGAATTCCTTCAGTTCAGCATGGGAAATCGAAACCTAAATTACTAAAAAATACCATCTGGGGAGAGTAATAGACAATAGTACACAAAAATATATAGCAGCAATGGCCACACCGAGGAATTCGATGTGGACGCATATAAGCTGATCCGAGCACGTCATTTGCTACCACGAAACTCAATTGGCAACTCAATCATGATCTCTCCTTGAAGACAGGCGTAAACTCTCTAAAGAGGGTTATCAAGGCGGAAATGACGAACTTCCGAAACAACTACTGCAACAATCTTCTCACCAACCTTGACTACAATGCAAGAAAAAAAGCTGACAAAAATATCGGAATGAAATCATTACGATGTTCCATATGCTCTGAAAGATGGTATCCAGACTCATTCTTGTGAAGGGAAACCAGAGATACTTGTTGATAAGTTCCACAAACACTACAATATCTCCCATAAAATTAGCAAAAACATGACAAAAATACATAATAGCAACTAAATCACTGCAAACGAACGCAAACATCGCCAATTTATAGTTCTTATAAGAACGAAACATATAATTGAGCGAATTAAGAAAGTAAATAACATAAACCTTCTGGATTCGATTAAATATCCAATATAACCTTCAAAATCTCCCGAAAAAGGGAATAGCGATAATCGGCAGCATTACAGCCAAAAAATATGGCAGTACACATTGCAGTAAAAAATAGATATATGGCAGTCCTCATAAGGAGTAGTGCTCGGGAGTGACACGATTCAACACAGCGGTAGACCTCTGAACAAGAAGGTCACAAAAATGATCCTCACGATTATAGTTGTACGCGCAAAATTAGTAAAATAGCTTTTGTTAATTATTGTATTAGTTAAAAAATAAATATTGTGTTGAAGTTAAACCCCCACAAATTGGTGACGACGTGATAACGCACGGGAATGGTCGCACGCTTAGTGACGGCAAAAGTACGTAGTGACGCCAAAAAGTGCGTAGTGACGCCATATTGAGGTACTTAAAAAAACAGCTGAATTGACTAAAAATAATAATGTCTTCACTTTCGGAAACACCGAAACGGGTAGAAGAAAGTTCCACGCGCTCCGAAATTCATATGCACTCTATGAATAAAGTCACGAATTTGTGGGGGTTTAACTTCAACACAATATTTATTTTTTAACTAATACAATAATTAACAAAAGCTATATTACTAATTTTGCGCGTACAACTATATTCCCGAGGATCGTTTTTTGACCGTCTTGTTCCGAGGTCTACCGCTGTGTTGAATCGTGTCGCTCGCGAGCACTACTCCTTATGAGGACTGCCATATATTTTGGCTGTAATGCTGCCATTAAAAAAGTCGCCACAAATCAGAGAATTCAGCTCCATCTATTAGCTGCTAAGGTGTACTACAATTCAAGGTATTAACTATGGGGAAAAACCAACGTAGTCCTGAAAATGATCGGGCAATAATAAAAGGTTCGGGGAAGTACCAACTGAGTCCATGGAATGAGGGAAAAAACAAACATGTCCAGCCTGGTAAACATCTTTTATCTCATTCCATGGGATTACGATGTCACGCGTACACACACTACGCACTTCTTTGTCTACCTGTGGAAAATCACCAACCGATAAACGTGGCAAGCACTCGACACGCTCTCCTAAATTATCAAATGAAACTATTCGATAGTTGAGGATTTCATCCGCTCATTAAAAGGGCGAAAGTCACATTACAATTTTAAAAAATCCGAAAAAGTGTATTTTTCTGAAGAGTTAAATATAACAAAACTTCACACCATTTATACTGAAAAAAATCCAAATTTTCACGTCTCTGCAAGCAGTTTTCGTGAAATATTCAACACGAAATTTAACATCGCATTTGGTTATCAAACGTAAAATCAAAACGTAATATCACCAGTTTGGAGTTCAGTTGGCAGCTATCAAAGTCAAATTGGTTTCGTAACTTTCAGAAGATGCCAAGTTGAATTTGTTAACCGAAATAGATAAGATTAATAAACAACACGAACTTCACAAACGGCAAGCGGATAAATTTTATAGTCTAAAGAGGATCTCAGGCGAGTTCAAAAACATTCTGATATTGAAGCCATCACCCTGGACTATCAAAAAAACCTCGCTTTGCCCAATGTAACTACAAATGATGTCTATTACAAACGTCAGCTTAGCTTCTACAGTTTTAATATGCACGTCCTTTCGAACAAGCGATCAATTTGGTATACGTACGACGAGACTGTAGGCAAAAAAGGTGCTGACGACGTCTGCTCGATGCTCTTTGATTTTGTTACTAAACAAATAGATGCAAACGTAAGACATCTAATCATTTTTTGTGACTCATGCTCGGGCGAAAATAAAAATTTTACCATGTTCATATTCGTCCACTACTTGGTCACGGTTAAGAAGAGATTTGACACAGTTAAAATCGTCTTTCCCATAAGGGGTCACTCTTACATGGAAAGCGACAAAGCCATGTCATTAGTCAACCAAAAAACTCGTACAAAACTCTCTAATGATTGGAATGAGGTGATAAAGTCTAGCAGGGTTAAACCGTTTCCCTTTGAAGTAGTCCCCTGCACTCAAGAATTATTTAAAAACTGGAGAGCTTTCCTGGCTCCTGCTTATGTAAAAAAATTGACCTTAGCAACCAGGTCTATTCGTGTGTTTAAAGTCAGTGCAGATGAATCCCGAATGCTTTATTCATAGAACGCCTACTTTGGTAGTTATTACTCGACAGTAGTTAAACCAAAAAGATCTGCGAAGAACAAAAGAACTAATGTAGACCTGACGCCATCTGTTGAACCTTGCCAACTGTATACTGGACGAGTTTTAATGAAACATCCAAAGTTCTGTGACCTACAACATCTTGCTAAATTTTGTGAAAATCCTGAAGCAAAATTGTTTTATTCACAACTACCTAAACAAGACCCAAATGCAACTACCTAAGCAACCAAATGGAATCAGATGACGAATATTTCGATGAATGGGAAGCGCCTAATGAATACGAATTCTAGCAACTTTTCCTGATTTTAATTTTTAAAACTTTTTTGCTCTGAAGAAATGTTTTTTTACTCTAAATAAATAACAACGAAACTGATTGATTTATGTTATTCTTTTGTTACAAACCCGTTTTGCTTACAGAACCACCGAACTAGCTGGTGATGATACAAAAAAAAATATGTTTTAGGATATTTTCGTGGGGAAAATCCAACTAAGTCCATAAGTTTACCCACAAAAATTGATATATTTCTTCTTATGAATAGTAAATTTTAATTTTCACGTTATAAGTTTAAAGGCAATAGATAAACAAAGCAAATAACGCAATCCGGTAGGGTAAAAGTGGGAGAGACGCCATAGTTTTTGCAAGTGAGAAATTTTATAAGAAAAAATGCAATCGAATCGAATCGTTTATTTTCTATAGGAAAGTTATACTTATGCACTATGTGGTAAAAAACAGTTTACGACATTATTTCAAAAAAATAAAAATCTAGAAATTAAAATATCACAAGTTTCAAAATGCCATCTCTCCCACACTATGTGGGAGAGATGCCATGATACGAGGGAGAGATGCCATACATGTTATTTTGTCTGATTAAGATGTTTTTTGCGTACTATTTCCCTCCCACAATTATTGCAGTGGGGGAAGTACATTGTACATGTCTCATGTAGCCATTTTAGGCATACACCACATTTACTCCAGTCAGTTCTCTTCTTTGTTCGAGAATAATGTTCCCAACACTCAACGCACACATTGTTATCATCCTTAATAGAATCAGACTCATTTCGTTGAGAGGTTGACGATGCTCCTGTTAATCTGGAACCAGCAATCTTGCGTTTTCTAGTTTGTCTTTTTATCAAATTCAGCTTATCAATTTTTTTATCTAGGTTTTGCGGAGATGTGAGAACACAAGCAACTTGTTTGCGTTTTACTGTTGAGGCAAGTAGTGTTGGGATTGGGTTTGCTTGTTCAAGGAGCTTTGTAGGTGACTCTTGGTTAGCAGGCGTGACTGACGTAGATGGTTTAGGTGGCGAGCCAACTGTAACACTTGCAGAAGGTACTGTTGGTGCTACATCAGTTAGATCAGATATGGCGAAGAAATGGTCTGGAATGATATTTGGGTTCAGGGGAAATATCCCACAAGCTTTGAAACCTGACACTGCATTGCCTACAGTGGCGGCTTTTCCCCAAGCATGCCCAATTAAAGTTCCGACTTGTAACCTTGACATCACCCTATCTTTGTTTCTTAACATCCATGAATGTGCTTCCTGTTGATAATATGTCTTTAATGGCTTAAAGAAACTACGATCGAGTGGTTGGAGTGCCTGAGTAGTATGACTTGGCAAACATATAATTATTACTTCATTTTCATTGGCCAGGTCCAGCAGATCTATAGAATTGGAATGAGAAGGGTGGCCATCAAAAATCAAAATAGGTTTACCTTTCTTTGGTTTTCTTGGTAAAAAATAGTCTTTGAACCATCTCATAAACAATTCTGAAGTTATATATGCCGACTTCTTATTCATATAAACATCGGATCCATAAGGAAGGCCATCTGCAAACTCGGCTTTTTTATTAACGCCTTTCATTATTAATACAGGAGGTAAAAAGACACCTTCAGCATTACAGCAAGCAATCAGAGAAACAGTTTCTGCCTTTACACGTGGTGTGATCACGTGAACGTTTTTGGCACCTTTCGCTGTTAAAAATTTTCCCGGCTTATTTATTAACTGAATTCCACTCTCGTCAACATTGAAAATGTTTTGAGGTTTATTAGTCAAATTATTTTTAACCATTTCTTCTTCTAACAGCGTAAAAAACGCATTAACTTCTTTCCTATTCATACCTTGCGCTCTTGCCACCGAAAGACCTTCTGCTTGCCGTACAGAGATATCTTTATTTCTTTCGAGAAACGACATAAGCCAATGTTGTCCTGCTTTCTCCTTTTCCTTGGATAGACGCCATACAGTTAAAATATCACTCAGTATGAATAATGATTCAAGAACACATTTTTATAATGTTAAAAACAAACTGAACAAAACATTAAAACAGGTATTCACTTTAACTTATCTTTGCTGTACCTATGGCATTCACTAAAACACAACGTACTGAAAATTTTCACGGAATAAATTACGCAGAAAAAAATATTTCTTGACAATACGTAACGCACTCAAGGGCAGCCGAACAGGCACTGACTCATTAAGGCGACAGCGTCGATGAGTAATTGTTGTCAGTATAAAGTATAGGGCTATCTTTTTCACATCGCGAGATAACGAATGTATGGCGTCTCTCCTCATATGGCGTCTCTCCCACTTTTACCCTATAAGAAATCATTATTAGAACGGAAGTTACGACTTGCTAAACTTTCTTTTTCAAATTATGAAAATTTTGTTTTCTGGACTAAGTTGGTTTTTCCCCGAGGGTCTTCATTTGAGAAGCTTATCTTAAAAAGATTGACTGATTAGCTTGAAAACGAGAACATACTCCTTAACGTTCAGTTTGGCTTCAGGCATGGACATTCAGCTGTGCACCAGCTACTACGTGTTTCCAATAACATAACAACAGCGCTGAATACAAAACAAACGGTGGGCCTGCTGCCCATCGATATTGAAAAAGCCTTCGATGCCTTTTAGTATGACGGCCTACTCCATAAGATCAAAGAGTGTACTCACCATACCTGCACAAACTGATTCATCCCTTCTGAGGGACAGATAATACTAAATTAAAGTTCGAGGTTCAACAATCAATACGAAAACCACTTCTCCTTGTGTTCCACAAGGTTCATGCCTGCATCCAACACTTTTCAATATATAAACGCCTGACCTACCCACAAGCCAAAACTGTCAACTATCTGCTTTTGTGGACGACACTTTCTTTTACACTTCAGGCAATAACTCTATCCACATCATCTACAACCTAAAGAAAGAGCTACAAAAATCTAACAATGCTTCTGCAGGTGAAAAATTGAATCAAAGTTAAGAAAAACACGGCAATAGTCTGCAGCAGAAAACGTAAGTCCACAATGCTGCCTAACAGACCCATAAACTTCCTAGGGCAAATGATTCTCTGGTCCAAAAATTTTACTTTTGAAGTCTCTTCTGTTTCTGTACTCATTACTCAATCGACAGTCACCCATGAGTCTTTGTAATAGAATCCTCCTCCTTGAAATGAGCATCCAGCGAGTAATAATCGACGGAGCCCCAACTTGGAACCAATGCGCTCAAAACCTTAAAGTAAAGCTTCGTCACTCAAAATCACTATTTTAAAATGCCCTTCACCTTACCTTACTACTTCTCCTACAATCCCTACTACTTGATTTAGGGGAGAAGTGGTATGAAAGAGCCAGTTTACTAAACGGAGCAAAGAAATATACTTTTAATGAAAGAAATGATGATTTTTTTTGTCAAACTATGATTTATTTATTAAAGTAGGTAATTTCATACGAAAAAACCTTAAACACATTACAAAAATCAGTGAAATATTTATTTCTAAAAAATGTGTCTTTTGGCTGTTTCATAACTTTTCGGTACTGAAAGATCCACCAAAAGTTATGAATGAGCTAGTCTGTGAAAATTATGCAAAATAATAATTATTGCCCTATAAAAAAACAAAAAGACAATTCTAACAAATGCTTTTTATAAACTAATGAATTTTTTAACAAATTTTTAATTCTATCAGACATTTTAAGTCATTTTAACAAGCGCTTTAATCTTAACATATTATTCAGTCATACCTATTATAATATATATAATCTGAATATATTAGAGAAGGATTATTTTTTATTAATAACAATCTCAAAAATTTAACAAGATAAAAAATAATATCTTCTACGAAAAACAACATCGTTAAATCTTTAAGAAATTCAGAAAAAATATTGCTCACTGTAAGCTTCAAAATCTTAACTATCAATTTGCTTAAGTTTAAGATTCAGACTTTTTAGGGACTTTAGAATATAATGTCATTGTGTTGAAATTAGAAGCATGTCTTGCAAAAGAAATTAAATTTCCCCTTAATGCCACAGGATTCATGAGTCCAACCAGAATAAATTTTGCACTTAAGGGGGTCTTCTACCTTGTTGGTTCAAAAAATTATTTTTTTTTTAATTTTCCAACCCAGAAGGTGTTAGGAATATACCCTTGAAAGGATAAAACTGGAATCTTATTATTTGGAGTTTTTCCGAGCCGACGCAGACAGTTACGCGTGCTCTTATCGCAGCGCTCTTCGCGACTACCTAAAAGCTGGCCCATCAAGTTTTTCTAAAGTTATCTAACGTTCTATTGAATACCTGATGTATCTGTATCTATTTTATCTCTGTTATGCATGTTACAAAACTATATCCGTCGAAAATTCAGTTCGTGTTTATTATTTGTATCAATTATTTTTCCGTGATGGACCGAAAATCTGCTAAAGGAAAAAACACTCGCCCCGATCGAAAAAAAACCGTATAGGTCCTTTTTCTTATCGTTGGAAACGCGATGCATCGTTTGCAAGCACGCCAGCGCAGAAACTGAAGAAAAAACGGTGCGCGGGAGTTCCGATAAATCCGAATTTCGCGTATTGCATTCTGGAATTTGTTTCAGTTTTTACAGCGATTTCGAACATTGTGATTTCCAAAGACTGTCGTGAAACAATTCGGTTTTCTCAAAGTTGTAAAAGCGGTACAGGATTTACAATTGTTATGAGATGCAAGTGCAGTGAGAAGTCTATTGATTCATGTCCGAAGATCAATAATAAGGCTTACGAAGTGAATCGCCGATTAATTTTTGTGCTACGGTTACTTGGTGTCGGTCTCGAAGGATTCAATAAATTTTGCGGGTTGATGGACATTAGCTGTGGAATCGCGCACAAAACGTACTATGCATGTCTCGAAAGATTAAGCAACGCCACTAACGCCGTTTTCGAAAGTGTTTTGAAAAAAGCTGTAGAGGATGAAAAAGATTTGAATGTGCAGCATAACAACGTGGAAAATCATTTAACAGTTTCGGGGGACGGAACATGAAAAAAAAGAGGATTCTCTTCTTTGTTCGGGATTTCTACTTTGATCGGAAATTACAGCCACAAAGTTTTAGATGCGATCGTTAAATCCAGTTTGTGCCAAGCATGTAAAAATCAAGAAAAATTGAAAGAAACAAATATTGATGAATTTAATTTGTGGTACGAGAATCATAAAGAAGACTGCACTGCAAATCACTCAGGAAGTGCAGGGAAAATCGAGATAGACGGAATTACCGAAATGTTCATGCGATCATTAGAAAAATACGGCGTAAAATATGTTTGATACGTGGGTGATAGAGATAGTAAAACTTTCAAAGGAAGTCTCTCTGTAAATCCCTCTGGTGATGAGAATATCGTGGGAAAAAAAGAATGTGTTGGCCACGTTGAAAAACGAATGGGGTCAAGGCTCAGGAATGTTAAAAAAGATAACAAAGCAGGTATTGGAGGCAAAGGTAGAGGAAAACTTACAGATAAAGTTATCGGGGAGTTGATGAAGTTTTACGGTCTTGCAATTCGAAGAAACGCCGATCCCGTGAAAAAAATGAAGGACGCGATTTTGGCGTCATTTTATCATTGTAGCTCGTCCGATGATAAACCAAATCACACATTATGACACCCCCCCCCCCCCCCCCCGGAGAAAGTAGCTGGTCCAAGTGGCGTCAAGCTGAAGCAAATGGGACTCTGGAGACTTTCAAGCATGAAAGAGTTCCCCTCAACCCCACAGTTCAGAAAATCATTAGGCTAATTTATGAAACCTTATCATCTGACAACTTGCTACAACGGTGCTTAGGCGCACACACACAAAACAGCAACGAGTCCGTCAACAGTTGTCTTTGGTTATTGGCGCCGAAACAGTTACAATCGGGAAAAATGTCATCGATATCGCTACTTATCTGGCAGTGATGATTTTCAATGAAGGATACGAGACAATACTGGAGACTATGGACACGATGGGAATCACTTTGGCGGCGACAGCAGATATGTGCGCCGCCCGGCTCGACGAGTACCGCATCAACCGCTCGGAGCAAAGGGTCAGCCATGCGGCAAAAAAGGCTCGGATCGAACAACGCGAGCAACAAATTGCTGAACGGGAACCTTTTTTCGAACAAGAAGATGAACTTTATGGCCCCGGCATCGCAGATTGATTGTATGTAACTTTTCGTCCAAGATTAATACATGAATATCTTTAAATGCGATTTCCCAAAAGTTGCGTTTTTGCAACTGGTTGACATGATATCTCGAAAACTAATTGATTGATTAATTGAAGTCATATATCAAAATTTGTGAAAAACATGTGGCTATCGTCTGACAGATGCTTTTTAGTTTTTTTTATTTAAACAATTTTTACAGATGTTTTTAACCTCGAAAACATGAAAAAAAAAATTATTTTATTTTAAAGTTGACTGTACTGCGAAATTTTCAAATTTTGAAAATCGCATCTGTCAAACGATAGCCAAGGTAATAAAAAAATTAAATCATTTTGATTTTTTTGTTTCAGACGATTTTTATGAGCTGAATCGTGTCAACCATTTGTGTATGCATTTTTTGCAAGGGACACTTCAAGTCAAGTCACGGTCAAATCGAAGACGGCAAATTTTCAGTAAAATTAGTATTAAATGTATTTCAATAAACAAGTTGAATGCAATAAACCGCATCTCGATTGTGTTTTTAGTTTTCCTTTAACTAATATTCCAAAAACAGTGTTAAAAATGAAACCACAAGGTAGAAGACCAATCTTGATCACTGTTTTCATATGTTTTGTTGCAAACTACACAATCATCATTATTTTTCTTTATTTTCGAGTTTGTTTTTCTTCGAACAACCTTTTTTCTTACTTCAGCCAATACGATAGAGTCAGACGAATCAGAGTCACCTTGCAGTACGGAATTTTCTTGATTTATTGTTGATTTTCTATTAGGGGTTTTTATGGACTGTTTTGTAGTCTGTTTCTTAATAATATTTTTTGGTTTCTTTGCATTACCCTCTTTCTCTTCTAATTTTTTCTTTTCGGGAGTGTCAGTTACGATGGCAGAGGGAGGACATTTTTCTCTTATTGCGTGTCGTGTTTTGTCTTGGCCCCGCTTTAGAAAATGGTCTTATCGTTTCCGGTGGTGTAATTTGTTGCCTTGAAGTACTCGGCATCGCAACCGTAGGAGTAGATGTTAAATGGAGAGATGGCCCGATCTTCTGATCTGTTACAACCTCATTTTCTTCGTGAGCTTTAGGTGGTTTTGTAGATGGCAGAGGTTTTGATCTTAAGTTGGTTTTAATATTTTCTTTGTCCAAGTTCAAGTCAGTACCATCGTTTGACTGTGATAAATCAGGTCTATCAGTCACATATGAAGATAAAAATTCTTCCTCATCAAATATATTAGAATTTAAGGGGTAAATTCCTGTTTGCGAAAATCCTTGTGTTATATTCTGAGGGCTAAAAGCTGAGAGATATGCTTCTTTTACAAATTGTCCAACTTGGTAAATAGTCACCGTTTCACCAGGGTTTGACAACATCCATTCATTCATGCCAATGCGGTATATAGTTTTGAAAGGCCCATATACTGTGACATCGAGTGGTTGTAGTTTATGACTGCAGTGCGGCGGGAATGTGACTATAATGATTGAGTTTTAGCAGCGCTTATAAAGAACCGAGTTGTCACCAATGCTCCTCGTTCAGCTGAGGTAACTTGCCCGATTTGTTTCGAACCTCTTTCAGCAACGACTTTACGAGGATTGGTGACGGTGCTGCACCCTGTTTCGTCGGCGTTAAAAATCATATGGGGAGAAAAATTGTATTTGCGTAAAACAGTGCTTAGTTTCTCAAAAAACGTGTTTACATTATTTTTATTAAAACTTGTTGCACGGGCTAGAGAAGTGCTTTCAGGTTTTCTCACAGCTAAATCGTTGTGTCTGCTCATAAATCCTTTGAACCAATCATTACTTGCAGTCTTAATTTCCTTCCATTTATCCGGGCAGATATCGTTGGCCATGGTGTAATCAAATTCCAGCTTCTTAGTTTGATGTCTTGTTAGGCCATAGCACATTTTAGAAGCAGTCTTTAAATAAGTCGCAAGCGTATTTTCCAGGTCTGTTGTGAAAATACGCTTATTTCCTATATTAGGACAGTGTTTATAAGATGGTTCACCAGAAGCTTTTACTTTTTTAACTATTTTAGCTAAGTAAGCCCTTGATATATTTAAAGCAAGTGCAGTTTTGTTTATGGACTGACCTTTCTGCAAAATTTCATTGACTGCTTCTTCAACTACCGATTTTTCGGGTCTTTTTCGTTTTTTTAGACCAAGCTTCTCCATAATGCAATATCTGAAGCAAATAATTTAATGATATACATATGAAAAAAATGCATATTTATTATAAGTATACTTTATTTACAAAATTCAAATGCAGGGTTATGAACGAGCCGGTTATAAAAGAGCCAGCTCTTTTATGGCCCATTCACCCGGCTCTATCAAAACTTATTCTTAAAAAAAATATAACCTTAAAAATAACAATAATATCAAAACTTTCGCGGCTCAGTTTTTATGCAGCTGCAAAGCCAAACATATACACAAACTCAGTCTACAACTCATGTACCTATATTTGTTTACAGTAAAATACCAAAAAACAACTTAAATGAAGTAAAAGTGTTCCTTTTTAGTGCCAAAAACTTTAACTCAATACACCGGCGTCCGTTGATATTGGCGAACTGTCAAATGTTTGTGGGTGACGAGAAATCAGTGTTGCCACTTATAAATAAAATCCCCAACCAAATCCGTTCCTAAACTACCGAAATAATAGAAGTGGCTCTTTCAAAACCTGGCTCCTTCATGCCACTTCTCCCATACATGGAGCGGTTCTCCTCAAAAGATAAAAAATCCTTGAATCACTTCATCGAATCATTTGGTGGTATGCGAAATGTATAAAAATCACAAGCATATGTCCTCAACCATGGATCTGCGAAAGTTAATTTGTTTATAAATTAATTTATAGTTAATACAAGAACATAAATTTTAAGTTAAATCCTAGCCTTGCAGAGGTTTTTGTCAAAACTTTCGATCCAGTTATTAGTGTCCTGTGTTAGAAAATAAATCACGAATCAAGTATAAGTTTATGTGAACATAGATGTGGTGCAGGATTTTCTCGGACATCTAGATATAAGCAATCAACTGTCGGAAACTGTTCAAACCGCAATGCCAATGAAGAATTGTAGATATATAAACCTTCGAGAGGAAAAATAAGACTGAAAACTAGATTCGGTATAATATTTGGCGGGAATGATGCAATCAGGGTATTCTGCCACTGAAGACAGTGAAACTTGCGATTTTGACGACTGAAATGATTCGATTTTTATTAGAATAAATACTGTAGATTATCTCCTTTATATGTAAGTGATTGCTTTCGCTGTCAGTTCGGTTACTTCGCCCGAGATCCTGGGCAAATAAGAAAGTTCATAATATTTTCGTAGGTTCTTAGTCAGCTTGAGCTTCATTCTTATTTATTGCATTTTTTCCAATATAATTATTTTTCTTCTCATTGATTAGCAATTCCATACCATCTCCATTGCAAACAAATTTAAATACAATCAATCGTTCCGTATGATCCCTTGATTACATCCCTGTCGCCCAACAATTATCCCCGCCGACGTGATAAAGACACTTTGAATCTATGAAAAACTGATTAATGGCACACGCGCATGCACTACTCGCCGGCAGCTGTTCATTTGTACGTTGCGGATGATTGGGGCGTGGACATGTGTGTGTGAGGGCGTGTTTATTAGACGAGCCGACCAAGAATGGTATGAGCATATAAAGTTAACAATGGAGGCACACTTGAACGATGAATTTCGCCAACAAAATGGCAGCGCTATGTTTGCTTGCCTTCTTGTGATGAATTGTAAATATTGAGTTTCTCCTCTCGAACGCATTTTATCAGATAAAATGTTTGCATACGAAATGAATGAGTTCGTCGGCTTTTGTTTTACAGACATTCCATCTTGAGCAAGGTTTCGCGCATTTGACAAATCTATAAAATGTTTCTCTTGCAACTCCTTCGAGGATATGTTGGCATGGATAGAGATGGTACTGTGTAGGTTTTTGGTACCAAGCAAGCGTTTAGGCTAAATCGATAATGGTCGACTTTAGATGGATGATGTGTGAGCAATTCGAGCGAATATTTCAAATCTATAAGGCAACAGTGCCATTACATACCACCAATAAATCACGTTTCAGATAATTTTATCTCAAAGAAGTTGAATATATTTAACAATTGCGATTGTATTTAAAAAACTCTCATACATAATCCGAACTTTGTGAGATTCATAGAAATGTTAAATGCATAAAGTGCAACAGATCCCACGAACAGGATAATTAGTCCGACGGCATAGAACATTTTTTAAAGACAATACAGGACAATAAAAGTCAATGCCCGATGATGGGTTCAGTTTTGCTGTCTGCTGGAACTACTAATGTCCAGATTTAGCACTCAGTTGGATTGACTCAGTTGGTTTTGTTCATCCAATTATTTGTTGCAGTGGTTTGTCTGGTTTGTTTCGTCGGGAATTTCAGGATATTCAAGTTAGTATTACTTAGATTTTCTACTTTGTCGAAGACCTTAACGGATCTTTCTTCTATACATTTATCAGTTGTCTCTAGTCATAGGTCTTTAAGTAAAGGTACCATTGTTTATTATATACCAAGGATTTTCTCAACAGTCTCCTTAAAGAGAGGTTCCGCTATGTTTGAAGGGCATTAGCGTAGCTTCGGTCGTACAATCTGTTTATGTATGAGGAGGTGGTTTTTTATATTTAGATTTTTTCCTTCTAGGCAGGGGAGTAAGGATTCTAGAAGCTCGTCTTCGTTTTGTTCAGATCTTATATATTCTGCGCAGGAAATTTTTTCGTCTAGAGTTGGTACTATTTTGCCCTTTTCGTGTGAGTCTGTTCGTTTTGTAATGTAAGGATTGTTGATCATGTCTTGTTGGTTGGCGGTTGGTCTCTCATTTGTGTAACAAAAACAGTTTGAGGGTTGTCTACTTGGATTTTCATCTTCCATTTTCGTGAGTATCTCACTTTAAGGGGGGAATACGGTTTTACAATTTTTTTTTTCGATTTTATTATTTTTATTTTTATAGATTTTTTGGGTGAATTCATAACATCTCAGGAATGTTATGTCCAAATTGCATGTTCATCGGAGCCAAATTGACGAAGTTATGACTATTTTTATGGGCGCGATCAACTGACTCCATACGTATAGGCCGAGCAGAGCAGGAAGCTGGAAAAGGAACAAAAGAAGGCAGGATTCGTCGTGGACAGGATTCGTCGTGGACAGGATTAAAGAGATGCTTTGGACATCCTGGGTAATTGCAATATTCTTTATGGACCTTGTTATGTATTTTCAAAAAAATATAAAATATATAATTATAAATAAATAATTAATAATCGGGGGGCAACCGATCGGTCGCACCTGCAGCGAAAGAAAGGAACAAGTTTGAAGAGACAAGGTTATTTGAAAATACAAAGGCCACATAATGGCGGCCGAAGAAAGTTACTTTAAACCGACTAGGTCAGGTAGGCGTGGGGGTTAGGACATTATTCAAGCCCTGATCCTTCCATGTCACATACATACACACACACACACAGGAAAAAGCTTACTCCTTCATGTTAGTTTAAAGCTAAATGGATCAATATTGAAAGATGTTAATTGAGAATTGTGCACCTGTGAATTGTGTTGCGCTGATTCCGACAACCTGTCAATTGTGTTGCGCTGACTCTGGATACCTATGAATTGTGCTGTGCTGATTCTGGACACTGAATTGTGCTGAGCAGATTTTAATCGTGCTTCCTGTAGCAGGAACCTCCACTTCAGCTGGTTTCGGGACTTCAGTTGTTCTGCTGCGCTGCCTCTAATCGTGCTTCCTATAGCACGAATCTGCACCTTAACTGGCTTCCTCGGATCGTGCTTCCTGTAGCACAATCTGCACCGTAACTGGTTTCAGGATTCACCTGTTCTGCAGCGCTTCCTTGGATCTTGCTTCCTTTGGCACCACTCTGTACCTCAGCTGGTTTCACAATTCCCCGGTTCCGCTGAGCTACCTTGGATCAAGCTCCCTCTATTGTTAGTCCTATTGGTTGATTCTTCAATTGGCCGGTACTTGTAATTAAACTCCGATTTATTTTTCAATTGTTACCTTATTAATACTTCCTCTATTGATAGTGTGTCCTCTATTGGTTGTATATCTCTATACTTTACTCGATATTGAATTGATTTTGCTATTCGTTATCTGTCTCGATACTATGATTGATTCTTGTATTGGTTATTCGTCTCGATACTATAATTGTCTTCTTCGATACTTTATTACTTGAATTGGTTCTCTGTACCTTACAATTTCTATACTATTTATAGTGATACGCACACAACAACCTAGTGAATCAAATCCATAGAAAATTTATCGCAAATTTCTTCCAGGAATTTTTTTTTTGCGACTGACATTTTTTTTGAGACTTTTTTTTCTTTGACATTTAATTTTACTGAGTTTTTTTTATTTATTTTTTTTGTTTGCTATCAATATTATTTAACTTAGTAACTACCTTAAACCTAACTATAAATATTTCTATTTTAATTTTATTCTTACTTATGTATACATATTTTTTTGCTTGTTGAATGTCGCCTACATCTCGGAATACGTAACAACCTGGCATCGAAGATTCAGTGTGAGGTAAGTCGATAGAACTCGCTTATGAACGTTTGATCTTAAATTTTATAGTGTTCAAAACTTTAAAGCGTTTTTCCCATAACTCATATTTTCAAAGTCGGTGTCACTCATAACTTCAAAACTACTGCACCGATCGTTTTCAAATCTTGAACACTATTTCTGTACATAATTTACAAGGTAACGCTCGAGAATTTTTTTTTTAAATTTATTAATATTTTTCATTTTACAATAACAAATTAACCGATTTTTTTCCCAAAAAATCGTATTTTTACCTTCAAAGTGTTCCCAAAAAATGAAAAATTGAAATTTTGGAAAACCCCTTCCAAGGTTACCTGGCCAAAGCGATTACCTAACGATGTAATTTTGGTTTTTTAATTTCAGATGATCCAGCACCGAGTTCGGAGTGTCACCGTCATTCAACTTTTTTTTCCAGGCGCTCCAGAATAATTGCCGCCATTGCTGTATTTTCAATATTTCTCCATAAAAATTTCACACAATATTCTTCAAATGTCAGACTATAATGTACCATTTAATAATAAATTTAGTATAAACTTATTATTAAATAAATTTCAACTGTTTTAATAAATAAATTTCAACTGTTCCATAAAAAAAATCACAAAATTGTGCCTTTTTTTACACGAATTAACTCTATTCCCCCTTAAGGGACAGTTTGAGTTTTACAGGAGTGACTCCTTGTTGTCTTGATTCATAATATATACAGGTATCACCGGCATATAGGGATATTTTGACATTCGCAGATGGCTGTGGTAGGTCCACCGTGTAAATGCTATAAAGTCTGGACTACAATGGGGATCTTGTTAGAATCCACCATCAATAAGTCGCAGATTGAAGAGGTGGCTGCCTTCTTGACCAGAAAAGTTCTTTCTTGTAGTAGAATCTATTTTTTGCGTGAAAGCAAGGGGTATGTGAGTGCATGCCTTCATTATATTTATGCTTATCAGTTCCGCTTTTTAGACTTTATTGTCTAAAGTCACGTAAAACATAAAAAGTCGGTCGATTTCTTGCTGTTGAGGCCACTTCGTATGTGTTGCACTCATTTTGTGAGCTGGAGGGATATGTAACGTGGTTTCTTTAACTTCTCACATTCTTTAAAGTGTTGATTTTTCAACAGTTTTGACTTATGAGGATAAGAAGCTTACATGTCGTCAGTTTTGACAGGAGATGATATTTTTTCTTCTTCTTCAAAGCTGTGGTAATTGTCGTTTTCCATGCTTTTAGGAACATTTGGGGGTGGAAGACACAATAGTTACGGCCGTCAGTTTTCCATGAAATTTTCAGGAAAGTTGTATAAAGTCATGTTTAGGATCGTGTCTTAGCCGGGTAATTTTTATGTCTTTAGTGTCTGTAAAAGTCGGTTTGTATTCTCAAAGTCCACTGACTTAATACTATCGTTCGGAAACACCTGTGTTTGTTGTACTCGCAAACATGTGGTGATAACTTCCACCTCAGCGTAAGTGTCTTCTTCCGCGGAAAATGTCCCCCCCGATTTTCAGACATCATCCTACGTGGACCTTAGATTGTCTTCAATCGTTTGTCGATTTTTCGTAAGATTTCGCACCAGTCTTCAAGCGGTCAAAATTATCTTTGACCCGCTCCCTTCTTGTCTTCAGTGCATGATGCTAGACCAGCAAGACAGCAAGACATTAAGGAAAATACAAATCGTACGATGAAAATTTGTTTGAAAATGTTGGCCACGGTAAAAGCCAGTCTACACTCATCACTTCCCAACGAACGTCCGCTTTTCAAAACGGTGTGTTTTCGTATGAAGTCGGTATCATTTCCGTTCCATCCGCTTTCTTGCCCTGCAATGATGGTGATATGGTCATTCACCTCCTTTAAACTGGCTTAGGACAGTCATTATGGATGCTCTGAACTCCAAATTTATAGAGATTTAATTCATGATTTTTTTTATGGAAAAAAAGAAGATTTTTTGACAAAACCTTAGTTAATTGCTGAGAAGTGCATTAAATTGACTTGAGTTATTGCTTTTTAATTCATTTTTAAATTGCCTGATTAAAGGGCTATCTAGAGCGGTAGAATTAAATGCTTATTCATTATTTCAATATCCTAAACTAAAATTAGAATAAAATATTAAAACATAATAAAATTTTTCTAAATTATCAAAGAATACGGGCATTAGGCCCCAAACAAATACATCATTAACAAGTCGTTCGTCATGCGGGTCGTTAATGGCGCCACTCGGTTCAGGACACGGCATCGCGATAAATCGATTTCCGTTTATGAAAGGAATATGAAAGGAATCGCGAACATTTTGTGAAGACAACAAAGGGCGATCGGAAAGTATTGCAGTTTTTACGGGACTTGCATTCCATTGGTGGGAAAATGTTGAGCGAGAATATACTGCGTACGGTTTAGACGAGTAGTCTGCCCTAAAAAAATCAAGCGATCGTAGTTACACAAAGGTACCAAGAGCCGGAGGTTGTAGCTGAACTATCGCTTCCTTGGCAAAAACCAACGCATCGCAAGTATCCGAATTGTCGCTGAAAGCGTCAGCATTGGAAACTTGTTTAGCAACGAATTTGCCCGCTCAAAAAGGCGACGTACGAACTCGCCGTTGAGAAAGGATCTACTATCGCAGCATACGGCATGAGGGTTTTGATAATCGAGCTCGGCCTAAGACGCTCATTTCCGTGGAAATTTGTTTTTGCCGACGGCACAAAACCAATAATCGAGTGGATATGTTGGCATCTTACGGACTACTTGTCGACATACAGGACGGGCAGCTTATCGTCGGGACCATCAAATTCACATCTCATGGAACTGTGTTTTGTACGGACATCCAAAAGTTTTTGCTAGAAATTGACTTGGTAAAAGCGTGCAATGCGATTGCCGTCACCAAGGAAGACGTGTACAAGACTGCCATAATAACACCGCTTGAATTATACGAGTTTTTGTTCGAGACCTTCGGGATCCAAAATGCAGCGCAAACTTTTCAACCGTTCATGGACGAAGTACTCCGAGGCTTGGAGTACATTTTCGTCTACCTTGACGATGTCCTTGTCACCACAGAATCCGAACAACAGCTTCATGATCACCTTAGGCTAGTCTCCTGGTGTTTAGCAGACTACGGTGTAGTCATCAACGTGACAACAAAGCTAGTGAGGGATCAGGGTATTACAGAAAAAAGTGCAAGCCATCTTTGATTTTCCGAAGCCACAATCTGCCAAACACCGTGCACAGTATCTGGCATTATTAACTTCTACAGGATGTGCATGCCAAATACTGTGTGGATACACGCCCCTTTAAACGGCCCAAGCCAAGGAAATATCAAAGGAAAAGTCTCCATTTGGGAAGCAATTACAGCACTTTTGCCAGAGATCGGATCGCCATCTACGTAGCCAGCAAGCATTTTCGGCATATACTTGAGGTCTGAGAATTCACGGTTTACATTGACCACAAACTATTGCGCATTTCACCTAAAACACGTCAAGGCTTCTTCACTAGAAACACGACATCTAGATTTTATCAGCCAGTTTGCGACTACAATACAGGACATCTCTGGAAAAAACAAGATCGCAACTGATACATTATCACGCATCGAAAAAGCGTAGGCTCCAATCAACTACACCGATCTTGCGATATTACAAACAAACGACAGGGAACTCACGACTCTGCTGCGATTAGGATCTTCCTTGCAACTCAAGCAATCGCAGATCCCAGAAATGAACGCCTAAGTTTTATTCTATACTTCAACGAAGAAGACGCAGCCATACGATTCACCAGCCTTCAGGAAAGCCGCTGTCATGGCAGTTCCCCAAGCCTTGCATCCTGGAGCCAAGTCTACTGCAGAACGCGTCGCTTAGCGATTTGTGTGGCCGTCAATCTAGAAGGAATGTCGTGAATGGGCACGAGCCTACATGCAAGGCCGAAAATCCATGGTTTCAACGCACGTTTTAGTATCCATTGGCAACTTCCACATGATCACAAGAACATATCGACATCATAATCATGCCTACGTTAGAAGTGAAAAAGGTACTGTCTCACTTGTGTCGACCGTTTCTCAAGTTGATTAGAAGTGATACTAATGCACCAGGAAGCCCAGGAAGCCGAAGCAGTTGCTCGAGTTTTCTTGAAAGTCTTGATCAGCCGCATTGGGCCACCGCTTCGAAGTAACACCGAGGAAGGACAGTTTGAGTCGAACTTATTCCATTCTCTCAACCGTCTAGTGGTACAAACCATCTACACATACCACTGACAGGCAAACGGAATGGTGAAGTGTCTTCATCAGGAAGAGCAATGGACAAAGGAATCCGAACAACTATACGCGATGATTTAGGATTTTCTCTGTATGAAATGCTATTTGGCAAAACAATACTTCTATCTGGAGAATGATTTGCGTACTAAACACGTTCAAAGTTTGGATTATTGAGTTGTTGGTGTAAGTCCTGTGGAGACGAAGTCCTGATAAGCGCCGGTCTGGCTTCGAGAATCTCTGCTCATAAGGCCTGATATCAACGCTCATATGACCTACCTATTTAGGAAAGACAACCATAGGACCATTAAGGCGACTACACAAACCAGCGAAGATAGCGGCTCTGAGGTGGACCTATATGCAGTGATATCCAACAAATTATGTGCAAAAGAAAAGATATCGACGGAGCAGAAAATTTCGAAAAAGAAAGGACAAAACCTGGAAAATCTGGTACAATAAGAGATTATTACCGCTCGCGGGCGCAACAGGAAAACCATGTGCGCGTCGGAGTGACTAGAAAATGAAGAGCAGAAACTGTTGCAAACTCTGTAAGAACAACACACGGTAGATAAAAGCGAAACGGTTGAATATCATTGCTGCAATCATCATCGAAGTGACTGAAGCTCGGAAAATAAATATAAAAGTAGTCCCTACAGGGAAGACGCCGATCACTTCGATTACGCTGGGTCATGCAGAGGAAGAGCAGCTTTATCATAATGTGGAAATGGTTATGAAAGCCATCATTGCCACCTGCGATGATTTAATGAATGTTAGCAAAGAGTTTAAAACGGAGTCCTTGAGTTGGAAGCACTCCTATTCTATCCCGAATAGGTCACTACAGACATAGGTTGCAAAAGGCAGAGGAAGATCAAAATGCTAAGCTCTTCGGCAGCGCAGTAGTCATCCCGGTTTCTACTACTAGTAATAGTTTAGTCTGCAGCACGGAGGAGAAAGGACGAGGACGGAGCGTCGAACGATCGAATTGTGATGGAGGATGTGTTTCAGACGGAACTGTCCAAAACTGCCCAGTCACCAGCTAAAAAATTGGACTTAAGCGTGAAAATCCAGAAATCTTCACACTCAAGAAGTATAGAATAAGAAACGTTGCAAACCTATTGGGAAGGCACATTAGGGTTTCGTTTCTGCAAGGAATAATGACGTATTCCATCAGTGGTGCGTCTTACAATTGGTTTCAGAACTTTACTTAACTTCAGAAGTGAAAATCATCACTCAGCTAACCAATGTGTTGGCGGCAATTCTTCTTATACAATTTTTCTGACTTTATTCTCTAGTTTATCGATTTTTTTGAAATCCTTTGATCCTCTTTGTCCTTTGGGTACCTGCTGTCCTTGAATTTGGAGTTCCTGATGACATATTTACGCAGAAGTCTGGAGGGGGAGCTATGCTTTTTGCTGAACTTCATCGTTGATCCTTTTATTCTTAAAGTCGTAGTCTTTGTAGTTTTCTTTATCAAAAATCGACCAGGCGTTTTCTTTTGTCGGCTTTATACTAAGAATGATTTTGTTTTAGCTCAGATTTAACTTATTTCTCTAGCGTCTCTTTTATTCTAGTTCTTCGAAGAATGTTATCTTCGATGTTATGGGCTACAGTGGCGCTCTGTGATTTTCTTTTGATCCCCTGTGAAATTTGATACTCTGTGAAGTGTGCAATGGCTGTTCAATTACGAAGTTATCGGTTGAAGGTTGATGGAGATTGTTTCTAGCTTCCGTTCCTTTGAGAATTTCTGGAAGTTCTCTACGTGGATTTTTCTGTTCCTTTCACTTTCACATAGAGAATATTGTTTTACCAGTTTAAGGTGAACTTTGGTTGCTCTCAATATTTTGTTTGTCCAATTTCTAGTTTTATTCTAAGTGTTTCCTGCAGCTGTGTATGATGAGATCATTCCCCACTGTTTCTCCCTGTTCGATTCAAGGATGTTCCACTATTGACGCAAGGGCTACGAGACGTGGTTTAAGGTGATTTGTGCCTGCTAAGAAATTCGACAGCCTTGCTAAGTGTTACAATTGCATTTTTTAATGTAATATATGCAGTCAGTCCTGACAAATAACGCAAATAAAAAAATGGTGGAGTATTAAAGTAACTGTTCTATTTAATTAAATAGAACTAATAGAAATAAAAATGCAAGCTACTATATTTTAAAATTCAATATTGGTGTTTAAGGGCTACTTCGTAGTGGACTTACAACTAAAAATAAATTAATTATACGCTTGTACGTATCTTTCTGATACTTGAAGTATCTGTGTCTAACAAACTAGCAGCCTAATTATTAAGTCTGTAGCTAAATGTTTTCCGTTTTCGCTTCTCCATTATCCAAAAAAATTAAGCAAACATTGTTTTTACTGCTATAATTAATTTTGCTTATTATTAATAAACAGAAAAATTTGTGACAACAATATTATGAATGAAAATTCACCGCTAGAATTAATCATCACAAAATTAAACAACAATTTATATGTATAACATATTGACAAGCCAAGGATCATATTAAATGCCAGCATTATCTTTTAATCTCCCCACAGAATTCAATTGTAACTCCTCCACTCTCGTCCGTATCGAATAAACAATACCAATTAGTTGAATTCCCATCACTGGGACATCGTTGTTAAACAATACAAAACGGCGATGTCCTTCCGGCAGGATTGTGCGCTTAACTTCACCATCAATTCGCTCAACTAACCTGAATTCTATTTCTGGTTGGTTTGGCATTCTCCACGTATGGCCGGCAGGCATCCTGCAAGCTCCTACTCTCTGCTCACATCCCGGCCAACTTGTGTTTAAGCTTGGGGTGATTGTTCTCTTTCTTCCCATCCTTGTGCGGCGAACGAGCAGCTATAAGCAGCACGGGCGTCACATACAATATCGCAATGGGGGTGGCATGGTAATGTTGGTGACGCGCTCTGAGCAATTTTGTAAACAATTTTGTTTATTGCTATGCAATGCGGTTGTCGTGCCTTTTTATTTGACTGCTCTGTGGAAAGTGAATTCATTTCTAATTCATAGCGTACTGTAATTGTCGCTTGTACGTGCTTTTCACTTCTTTCCAAATGTGAAACGCGAAATGGCTGTTTTTAGTGTAGGAGGAGGAGTGTTGTCGTTCAGAATTTATTTAAGAAGGAAGGAAAGGATCATTTGATTGTTTTAAATGATCTATTCAATTTGTTGCAAAACAGGCAGGTCTTCTGATGCCTTAATTTGGTTACCTCTTTTAGCATATTTGTAATTTATTAAGCAAAATGGTAGAATTTCAAGTTTCAAAGGACCTTGGGTGAGCTCTTTCAAGTTTTGTTACAAATTATAAATGTTTTCTCTTAGACGACACCCTGGATTCCCGCAAATCAACTTTATGAAAACATACGGGGTGGTAAAAACAATAAAAACTTTCAAGCGACTTCAACCCCATCCGTCTCGTGCGTTCTACTTGCTTGATTTCAAATAATAAGAGGCAAAAGGAAGAATAAAAAAAAACACAACTGATTCCTTTCCAGCACAGTCGTCAACGCTGTCGTCGTCATCGTCGTTGGTACATTTTTAATGTGCCATTGTGTTCTTTTGTTTGTTTGTTATTCTCAAAGGACATGTTCCACTTGGGCTGTAAACATTTGAGCATTTCCACAGCACTTAACTCGAGCTGTTCATTGTCTTTGTCTCAGCCGTTGCAGAAAAAGGCATTTGTATGTACCGTTCATTGCTGGAAACTCCTTAGCGAAGAATAAAGTTTTATTGGAGATTCGTTTTCAGTGTGGTTTCAGTTGGTTGTAAGCTTAAGTTTCGTTTTCTCGTCTATATTTTCTTGCTCTTGTAGCGGGTGGAAAAATGTCACTCTTCATGAGTGCTCAGAGTTGGTTTTTTCGACAGGATTCTAATTTTTTAAGCTGAGTTTTGTGAGAGACCATGTTTCGTCGAAGAAAAAAAAACCAACGGTGCGAAACGTTCGTCGCTAATTTGGGTCAGAATATAAAATGCTGGAAATGTTCACATGCGATTAAAGCGCGTTAAGGGAGAGGCACGCAATTTTATCCTTTTTTGTTTTTTATGGTATGTATTTCATCCTCATCTAGCTGTTTTACTTTCTTATTACTTTCAATTTTTTTTCTTTTCGGCGAATTCTTTGTTGTTGTTGGCAGTATAACATTCTATTATTTATTTAATAAGTTCTTTAATGTTTCTAAAATTTACAGGACCAAGCTAATAACTTAAAGTGAGACTTCTGAATTTTTCTATTCATTGCATCTATAGTATTTTTTCTGTTTGTACCACAAATGTTTCTTATTCATATGATATATTTATAATGGTAGAGGAAAATTCAACAAAAACCTCTTTTAAACTTAACTCTAACTTAAACTACTACTACCTATGTTAAAACCTATTTACGTACTATTTTGGATCTTAATAATAACTATCAATACTCGGGTGAGGACGCATGATCTCTCAGGTTGCTCTATAAATTTAAATCCTGAGTGCTTGAATGTATGGATTCCAAGCGTGTTCTACCTTAGCTAGTTGATTATCTCTGCGTGAGAGCGCGAGTTTATTGAAAGGGCTTATACAGGGTGGGCCATATAACGTTTGCATTTTGAATCGGCTATAAAAAAAGACTAATGGTTATTCTTCCAAACTTTTTTTTTATTGGAAAGCTTGAACTTTGTTATTTATGCATAAAAAACGATATTGTTCATATGACTGCCACGACTGGCTTTACAGTACGCCATTCGGTCAACCCAATTTTCAAGCACTTTTTCGATTGTTTCGGCTCGAATTTCATTAATGGCAACTTAGATTTCGTGTTTCAAGGCATCAATCGCCTCTGGATGATTAGCGTAACACTTGTCCTTGACAGCTCCCCAAAAAAATAGTCCAACGGGGTTAAATCGCAGCTCCGAGGCGGCCAATTGACTTCAGAATTTCGGCTGATTATTCGATTTTCGAAAACTGTGCGCAAAAGTTCGACTGTCATGTTGGCTGTGTGGCATGTTGCGCCATCCTGTTGAAACCAAATGTCGTGCATGTCATACTCTTCAACTTTTGGAAACAAAAATTCGTTGAGCATGGCACGGTAAAGCTCGCCATTGACCGTAACGGCGGCTCCTTGCTAATTTTCTAAGAAAAATGGACCAATGATGCCGCCGTACCAAAACCCACACCAAACCGTAACTCTTTGTGAGTGCATTGGCTTCTCAATGGTGACGTGTGGATTTTCCGACCCCCAGATGCGACAATTTTGCCTATTGACATAGCCTCCGAGGTGAAAATGGGCTTCATCTGAAAAGACGATTTTTCGGTGAAAATGCTCATCTTCGGCCAAACAATCTTCTGCCCATTGGGCGAACCGAAAACGCAACGGATGGTCATTATGCTTAAGTTCTTGGACTAATTGAACTTTGTAAGCCTTCATACCGAGGTCTTTATGCAAAATTCTCCTCAGGGAGGTGCGTGAAATGTTCAATTCGTGAGAACGATGACGAGTTGAAGTTGATGGATGTTCACGGACATTTTCGGCTACAGCAGCAATGTTTTCGGCTGTGCGCACTGCACGAGAACAGGAACGGGTTGTTTTGTCCACCAACGATCCAGTTTCTTGAACACGATTCATAAATTGATCCACAAACTGCCTTGAAGGCCACTCATTTTTATGGAATTTTTTTTTCAAATTTCTTACAGTTTGCACTGAAGACTCACCACTTTGGAAGTAAGTTTTCAATATTCCCAATTTTGTTCAAGCGTATAGCGTCCCATTTCGTAAATGTCAAACCTTTAACTAAATTATGAACACAAATTGAATGACATTTGAGCTGTCATTCTCTAAATAAACAGTAGTTCAAAATGCAAACGTTAGATGGCCCAGCCTGTATTAGCAAGCTCATGTAATTTGCATGATGAGAAATAAAAAGGCTTATTTAGCACCATTTTTAAGTACCTGTTTTGAGTGACTTGAAGCTTTGATTTCAAATATTTTGCTCATTGGCTCCAAGTAAGCGCTCCGTGTAATATTATAGGCTGAATGACCATCTTTAAAATTGTCATCTTTTTCTTTATGTTCAATTGGGACCTTCTGGATACAGTTGAAGTACAGAATTAAATGCTTTAATGCTTATTCGTTCAATGTGGTCTTTGAACGTGAGTTTCTTGTCCAACGTTAGCCCAAGGTACTGCAGATTTTCGGACCATGGTATGGCTTGTCCTAAAAAGTTAATCGGTCGATTAGGCAGCAAGGAACGTTTACGTGTTTTAGTGAAAAATATTGCCTTAGTTTTGTCAATATTGATGCTTATTTTCCACCTGTAGAAGAACTGATATACTTTTTCAAGCATTTTCTCTAAGTTACCTGTTATTGTACTTGGGTGAGTTCCTGAAGTATAAAAACAGGTATCGTCCGCAAAGGCAGCTATTTGACAGTACTCGCTTGTGGGAAGATTGGAGGTATAGATATTGAAAAGGATAGGGCTCAGACATGAGCCTTGGGGAACACCAGCAGGGATGCTTCTTACAGTAGAGGTGATATCTTGGACCTTTACCTTAAATGATCTGTCTTTGAGGTAGGAAGCTATCAAACCTTCGTGCCAGACTCTATCGAAAGCTTTCTCAATATCGATGGTGATCATTGCAACTGAATGTTTTCCTAATAGCGCTGTCTTTATGTCCTTTGAGACGCAATACGGCTGGTGCTCCGTTGAATAGCCGTGTCTGAAACCGAACTGAAAGTTAGGAAGTATGTTGGCATTTTCCATGAAGTCTGTGAGTCTTTTGAGAATTAACTTTTTGAATAGTTTACCAAAGGCTGGCAATAGGCTTATTGACCTGTAGGTTTTTGGCTCATGTGGATCCTTCCCCGGCTTTAGCAGTGGTACTAAAACAGCTTGTTTCCAGGCGAGTGGAAAATAAGATAGTTTGAGGCACGCATTAAATAAGAGGCAAGTGAGCACAATCCCTTTCCTTGGCAGATTTTTCATTACAGAATTAGGAATTCCATCGGTCCCGGAAGCTGTGCGATTCTTAAGTTTTTTTAGTTGCCTAACTATTTCTCTGGAGTATAACATTCTCGATTCTTCATTCCCCTGACATATTAAGGAGTTGTTATGCTATTTTTTTGATTCTTCAGTCGCGATAATTTCCGTTTTTTCGTTTCCCGGTTGTTGTATTTTTGCATTTCCTTTCATTCAAGAGAGCGAAGGGTCGGACACTTTCAGCTTTCGAATATCGTCGCCTAACATATCATCCTTGTGTTTTTGACAACAGTTCTTGATAGTTTTTTCCAAATTTTCAAGAAGATCTTGAATGGATCGTGTCTAAGTTGACTGTATGGGCCACCTTTAATCTTTCCTTGTTTTTTGTAAATTTTTCGATCTTATACCACCACTATGCTTCTTTCATGCGCTTGTAGATAGTAGATGGATATGCTTCATTTTGAAGAAATATATCTCCTTAATTTTCTCTATTGCTATGTCCCTTTAATTCTGTTCATTACTCTGTTTTTTGTGTCCTTTAAGCTTATTTTCCACAATATTCCTCTTCTTCTTATGTTGGCATTTTGCTGCTACTTTGATTTTCTTGAGGAATATTTGAAATTCGTGTTTATCTGCATCTGCGAGATTCAGTTAGAAGAGGTTTGGTTTCTTCGTTTTAGTTTCCATCAAAAAATTCGATCAAAGAAATCTATCCCACGTTTTCATTCGATTTACAACCGTTTTGGTATGTATTTTGATTCTATCACTCCCCTGTGTGAGTTCAAATCTAATGATTTGTTTGAGAAACTCAATATCTTTGCTGGTTGATACTATATTTGCTCAAGGGTTATACAACTTCTTGGCTCATAATTGTTCGATCCCATTGTTCTATGTTAATTTTGATTGCCGAGCATTCTAATTAGTGGTATTTAAACAATATAATCACGTTGTGGACTATCTGTTAGCTATTTTATTTATTTAATATTTACAAATATTTATCTCGCCTTTTACTTGCAGCTTTCTTTAGTGCGTATAAAACGAAGTTATTCTTCTCAATTTTGTTCCTATTTATGGTGCACATATGTAATCAACGTAACTATGGGTTAAAAGCATTATTACTTATGATTACTTATAAATATTTGAATGGCCAGGTATAGTCGTTTCCTGTTGCGGCGTTGAGCAGATTCTCTCCTCTGATTTCGTAGATGTTAATACTCTCTTCTACATTCAATTTCCTGAAATCCTTTGTGTTGCGTATGATTTTGATGTGTTTTATGCCACAACTAGAAAAGATACAATCCAAATGACACTTCTTATAGTGAGGGCGATAGGGGAAGATTAGTAGGATCAAAGAGAATCGAAAATCTCTGTCAATAGATAGACTCAGCTTCAAGTGACGACAGGAAAAAACGAACCTTTATATCTTACCTTTAAAAGTACTAAAGTACTTTTACATTGTACATTGTCTGAGCTTTAAACCTACTCTTAGAAAAAATATAAATGGTAAGTGGCATTTAAAACGGGCTACAACCTCTTTCCACAGAAAAAAGGAATCTAAATAGGCAGCACCTGCCTGATCTGCAGGATGGAGTCTGTCTCAGCTGCCTGTCTGTCATTGTCTGAGCTTAATTTGGAAAAAAAATCATGACTTTAGGAAGACTCAACGTGGCAGACTGGAAACATCTCGCGAACGCTGACTTCGAAAACTTTTATGGTTTCTGCACCATAACAGGGCAACAAAATTTAAGCGATCATATCACACGAGAGAGCGTTTTTAAGGTTCGCGGAACAGAGGGTAAAAAGTGAGAATAAATACACGGAATAATTTTCATTAAAATATATTCACCTGTTTCTCTAATAAATTTTTCAGATCTTTCAATTATTTTATGTATGCTGTCATACAAATGCATTGTCTTTGCCCGAAAAAAAAGGCGGAAACTGACTCTATCACTACCTGATCTCTTGGAAACTCTTTTATATGAAGTTATTTTTAAGCTTTAGGAACAAATAAAAATCACTGCGAGCCAGACCATGACTGTAGGGTGGGTGACCCAAAATATCGGAACCCACCTTGTGCAGGACAGCACGGTTGGCAACACGGAACAGGAACACGGTACTTGTGGAACATGGCACTTGATCAAAGGACACTTTTGGCCAATTTTACCCTTTCTTTCTTTATAACATTCATTCAAATTGTGACCATACCAAATTTTTTTAAGACTATTGTTGCCATTGTCGTGATACGAAATATAGTATTTTAGTACATTTTTCACTTTCATTTCAATTTCAATAATTTTAATCATTTAATATTTAAGTTAAAAATAATCCTAAAGTCATTGGTTCCATGGAACACAATATTTTTCAATGTCATTCAATATTTTTCACTCTTCTAGTGATAGTGATTTGTCTTCACGTCGAAAAGACCTTTCCATTCAGAATTCAAAAGGAATGACACTTGTTGACATGACACTCACTAAAAGGCGTATGATCGCTTAAAGGAACACTGTTGAAGGAGAGGGTAAAGGAGAACCCAAAAATTAGTGTGAATCGTCCATCCTGAAAACTGGGCACATTATACTCAGGTTTACGCCGCATAATGCACAAAGGCATTAAATTATATGGTTATGAAATTCACTTGACTTAAGGACATAATCTCATTATAACTGTCGTGTATGCTCTGATTAAATCAGTGAATATCGTGCAATTTATGTGCAGTTTTTAAAGAAAATCTTCCTTAGAAATGAAGCGCATTTCACTTTGAATTGGATGGCACAAAGGCAAATTAGTCGCATCTAACCCACTGAAAATCTTAGAACTCATCAAGAATAACCGATACATCTTCAAAAAGTGACTTTTTGATGTGGTTTGCTTCAGTTATGGAGACGCCTTTATTTTTGTAATCTGTCAACAGGATCCATGTGTCCTCGACTGTAACAACTTCAAATTCTGGGATGGGAAATTGCCCTTTTTGTGCCATCACATAGAGTCCAGTTTGGGTACCGCTACATAATGATGAAATCAAGTTTCAGTAACAATTTTATTCATAAGCCCTCCCTTGTCTTTACTACAAAGGTACACGATGTTGCTTCTGAGGCAGCGTGAGCAGCGTCGGCACCCATCTAGCGTTGAACATTGTCATGTCAAGATGATAGTGAAGAATTTAAAAAACTGTTGTATCCGATACCCGAACCATTTCTATAAGGTGTTTTTTCTTTGGTGTACCATCTTTCAGTACTAATTTTCGACCTTTTGAATAATTTCCGGAGTATTAAGTTGGATTGACCATCTGGATTGTGGGATCGTCTGGATCATAAGAGGTCCTGCTTTGTTAGAAGAGGCTGTGGCACTTATAAAACATGGTTTTACTGTTTTACCGTAAATGGAACCCATTTCCCCTAGTAGGGTAAAACCGAGTTAAACGCCTCAGTTTACAAAACGCCCCACCAATCTCCCACCGATACAAACATTGCTAGGTGGCGCTGTTTACATGCTTTGTTTAGTCATTTGTCATTTGAGAGCATGACTGTGCGTGGTTTGCTTGTGATTGTGATTGTGAAATTATTGTGTATCGCGTATTAAAAACATATGTTTACAAAATGCCCCACCAATCGAATAAAGCTTAATTGATTACTTTTATTATTATTAGAGATTATGCCTCGTAAATATGGAAGAAAAACATTACGCGCTTCCTGGGCAGCTTAAAATTTAGACGAGGCAATGCGATCCGTAAAAATAAAGAGCATCAAGAGTATTTAATATCCCAAACCTTAAGAAGACACCTCTTACCAGGAGAATCGAAGGGTCTTCTTGGTCAAGCTCCTGTATTCTGCACCGTATATGAAAAAAAGCTAGTTGCACATATTCAAAATAAAGGAGAAATTTGGCTTCGCTCCTGATAGAAAAGGTGGGAAAGAAATGGCGTTTCAGTTAGCGAAAACCCCCAACACCAAAAACTCTTTCTCCGAAAATTCTGAATTAGCGGGTAGTACGCGATTCAACGGGTTTTTGGTTCGCAACCCGAACGCAAAAATATCACTCGCTCGAGCGTACGGCGTGAATCGAAAAGACGTTTAAGAATTTTTTTTTGTTAGCCAAAAGTTATGATGAAAACGACTGTGCAAATCACCCTGGAGATATTTATAATATGGATGACTCTGATTCAAGTAAATAATAAATCAGGAAAAATTATAGCGACTAATGGTGCAAAAGATGTGTACGAACTGCGAATGCTCATGGCAATTTTCTTCCTCCCGTTTTAACATACAAAAGAACATATAGCAAACACCTATGTTCCGAAGGCCTCCCACAAGGATCCCAAGGTTTCATGAATAAAAAATCATATTCATATATTAATTCTGATCTATTCATGAAGTGGTTTGAACAAGTTTTTATTCGTTATAAAAACTCCGAAAAAATCTGCTGATTCTCGATGGTCACAGCTCACATAGTAACAACGTTCGTCTACTTGAACTGGCCAGAAAAAATGATGTCATACTGCTTTGCCTTCCAAGCCACACCAAGTATGCTCTTCAACCTCTTGACAGAGATTTTTTAGGCCTTATAATTTCTGTTTCTATCAGGAAACAAAGTCCTGGATGGTCCGGAATAAGGACAAAAGTCTGACACCATTTGACGTTTCAAAATTAATTGGGAAAGTTTGGGATAAAACTGCCACCATATCAAATGGAGTATCAGCCCTGAAATCTTGTGCAATTTATCCCTTTGATCCGACTCCAACACCTGGCCATTACCTTTCTTTTTTGACGGATTCATTGCAAGACCAAAGTTTAGTTAATCCTGCTGATTCATTGCATGATCGAAATAGAACTGCATCTGAAATCGAACCTATTGAAAGATCTTCATCAACACCTTCGCATTTTGTTTCAATTTCTCAGACAACATATTTTGATATTGAACCAATAGCGGGGCCTATAGGGCTGCGCGAATATAATAAAATGCTATAAATTTCACCACAAGAGAAATATGCGTCCACCGATAAAACTTTAATGCAATGAAACATCGAGCAAAATTTTAGAGGGAATCCATCCACTACTTTTATGTTATCAAAGAGAAAACCGAAAGCCGTCATCCTTAATTCTCCGGAAAATATCCAGAGAAAGCAACAGATTGCTGATCAGAAGAAAGCCAAAGATTCTATCAAAAGCAAAAAAATTACAGTGAAGGTTGAAAAGCAACCAAAGAAAATAGATTTAAAGAAGAAGAAAATGAAATAAAGCTGAAGAAAACAACTGAAATATCAAAAAGGAATCAAAAAGACGTGCAACTAACAACATCTGATAGTAGTGCCGCAGAAGATGAGATTAATCTTAGTTCGTCAGACGTAGAAATTCCCGACTTGGACAGTGATAATTGCATAGAATGCACTGAAAACTACCATAAGACACAACCTACTGAACAATCTATCTTGTTCCTGGTGACTGCATGAGTTTTGCACATTGTATAAACCTCTGTACAATCGCTGGGCAAGAGAAGTAAGGAGATCTATTGTCATAAAGAATTCAGAAGATTTTTTCGTGTTTCCACTTTATTTTATGACCTCAATACTACTATGTCAATGGAAATTGAATTTTAATTAGTTCTCTAAGGATAACTGATTTAATGGGATTTAGATATGTAAGTAAACTTAAGTGTTGTCACTATTTTAAAATGTTAAATGTTACTTTATCACTTAAGACAATACGAGGTGTGATAAAAAAATACGGTGAATGAATTTTAATACCGGCAACTGCTGACGCTACATCCATATGCTATTTGTCCAGTCGCGTGATCAGCTGAGACAGGCAGGGGCAAGTTGTAACACGTTCGAAATTGTCAGTCAGCTCCCAGAGCCGCTAGAGTGAGGTTGAGTTTGTCGTGTCTGTCGCGCAACATGGATTTCGTGTGTCAGTTTGCACGGAGTTGATGGGTCGTCTTCGTGCAGATCATTACAAAATTGTAACTGGAGATGAAAGTTGGGTCTATGGCTATGACCCTGAGAGCAAAATGCAGAGTTTCTAATGGAAAACCAGTGGATCTCTTCGCCCTTAAAAGGCACATCAGTCAAAATCCAACATCAATATCATCATGCACATTGTTTTCTTGGATAGTGAGGCCGTAGTGCGATCAGAGTTCGTTCCAAGGGGCACAACTGTACATTCTGAATTTTATAAGGGTGTACTGCAACGTTTTGCTAAACGACATACGAAGAAAGCGAAAGAAAAATGGGCCAATGGCTTCCTTCTTCACCACGACAATGTGCCGTGTCACAGCTCGCTTCTCATTCCTGAGTTTTTGGCAGAAAAAAAAATGTTCCTGTCTGTCCATATCCGCCATACTCACCGGATTTAGCACCATGCGACTTCTGGCTCTTCCCAAAAATTAAAACTGTACTTAAAGGAAAAAGTTTTGACACCATTGCTGACATTGAGAGGGCCACGACCGAGCAGCTGAAAGTCCTTCTGAAAGATGCTTTCCAGAAATGCTCCCAGTCATGGAGTCAACGTTGGGATAAGTGCATTGCTAGCCATGGACAGTACTTTGAAGGAGATCAAATCGGATTCTATATAAGCGTATTACTTTTTTTAATAAAAAATTATTCACCGTAATTTTTGAACACACCTTGTAGTTGTAACCCATCTTTTGATAAATAAGTTCATTTGCATTCTGGGGCGTTTTGTAAACTGGCTGAGTCATATTACCCAACAGTCGTAGGGTAAAACGCCGCAGTAAAGATTAAAACAAAATTAATTTTTAAGCATATTCTTCAACTCTCATTAAGACGTTCTTTTTGCCAGTTTGTGCCTGAAAAATTATAAATTGATTTTAAAAAAAGACTATTTGAAAAACTTGCCGAGAATTCATTTTATTGAGAATCAAAATTTTATGGGACGTATTTCCCGGTTTTGACCCTATGATTCGAACTTTACTCTGTACTCGATTTTTTCCACAATTTACGCTTACTTTCTGATTGAGATGTTTGATCAACGATCGTTCACGGATTACTGAGCCGGTTAAGATTATACTTGTTAATCAGTTACTGAACGCGTTGTCACTCTGTTAAATCCATTTACTTATGACATACCCATCTCCCCAATTCCGCGAAAACGCGCTCTCGTACATATATAACTATGTTGCCATGTGTTGTGCGACGAAGGGCAAAATCGAGGTATAATTCACTTAGTTTGAATATGTTTACTTTATTTTACTATTACGTATGTATTAGTAAAATACCGATATGACGCTGAAAATAAACAGTAACTGCTTTAAATTTATTAAAATCATCATGTTTCTATTCAATCACTTTTTATTATAATTAATTAAAAGAATTGGAGAAGAAAGTGAGTGTGTTTGAAGTGGGACAATTTTTATGCTCTGTTGTATAACTTGGAATATTGAACATTATGTACTTTCGAAACTAAACGATACAATTATTTATAGCAAGAAGAAATATTACTCGAGCAGTTACGATTTGGACATAAATTCATATGTATATGTGATGCTTCATATGTGCATCCAAAAAAATTTACTAGAAAATTATGTTTGTGAACATTATTTTTATCAACGAAGTTCGAGTCCTGGCATTTACCATAGAATCTAATCACAAGCATACGAAAAAATGTACAGAATTGTTTTCTATTTATAAGGATCCTCGTAGGCCGTTTAGATCAGTAGGTTAACATGTATCATAAGAACAAGTGAAAATGACATCCTGGAATTTGTCTCGAAAAGCAAATTCATGACTTTCACCTAACTATTTCATTGTATTGCAAGTATCTTTTTGTTCAATTTCCATCGAAATGGTCTCATAGCAATAACAAATTTCATACAATTCAATGCTTCCACCGTGTGTATAAGGACATCGTGCTAAACATTCATATAAATACATTCGGCAAACATCTAATTGAACAACTGTTTAAGAAACCAGACGCCGCGAACCGTCTACAAAATTGTTTCCCTGGTCACATTGCCATCCTCCCTTTCGACAGTCATCAACTGGCATGCACTGTAATTAACAGGAAAACTAAAAAAGGAAAGTAGTCATTTAGTGAAGCTGCAAAACGAGGGTAAACAACAGGAATCAGTGCGCAGCCAAGCTACTGCTGAGCTCAACTCTATTGTGGCAGCGAAAAAGAAAACGCTATGGCGTTCGGTTGCAAAAAATGACTTCCATATGCACCGAATTGATTCAACCGCTGCTCCGTAGTATACCAACAACCGACAAAACTACCCGTGATCCTTGGTCCTTTCTTTGGCTTGGTGTTTCGTGCAACTGCACATACAAGTAGTGAACCTCTACCGCTACCTGCAACTGGTACTCGAGGCCATACAGCTGTGATTTACTTAAGAGTAATTGTTCTGGAGTCGCCGATTCCCCCTTTTTCAGCCCTCTTGAATGCCTTTTATAAGTATCAAATAAAAAGTTCAGCAACAAACATTATCCTTGCCAGGCCATCAGAAGTGGGGTAGGTGCTAGGAAAACGTCTGCGGAGTGAGTGCAGCATGAGGGACGAGGGATTCTGAGTACTTGAGAGCCATGGAACTATGAAAATCCGGACAATTTTGATTTGCCCAACCCCCTGCCGACCAGATGAGAACTTATGTTTCGTTTTGGATGAGTCCCTGCTGCTGGGTGGTTATTGTAGGGTGAATGATTTCATTTTAAAAGTTTCAGATTGTAGTGTTACTGTTGCCATTACTTTTAATCTTCATCTTCTGGCAGCGTTGAGAGGGCTGCGAATTTTCAAGTATCTTTATCTGCGAACGAATGCAGGGATTGTACGGTTCGGGATTTTTGGTTCAGGGTACGAATGCGGTACACGCCCTTGTTCCATCCACCAGAATCGTTTAGTTGCAATTTTCAGCTCGTTAATGAATGGGTGGTTTATTATTTCCAGCAGTTTGGCTGCGTGTTTGGGAGTTCTGGAATCGCCCGCGACGGCTAATTGTGGTCTTTTCGTCTTTTCGAAAAATTCAATCGACATTTTGTTTTCACATCGGCAAAGACGCTTTTAGTAATTTAAGAATTTGATTACTTTTCTGCTTATTTGAATCTCGACGATTTGTTACTGTATATTTTTCAGGCTAAGTTGCTTAGGGAAATTAATACAATATAATTTGTTGGAATTTATAATAAAAAGGATAAAATATAGTCTGGTCTCATTGATACAATAATTTGCTGCTGACTTCAAAGTATAGTGGGGGTTTGAATAGATCATGTCCGATCCCGACGGCACACCAAAATAATGTGCATCTTTATTGTTGGTATCCTTAGTTTGACTAGTTTCTCTAATTAAATCAGAACTTCAAGAAATACATTTTGAAAGTTATTCTCAACAAGTTTAAAGGTTACCTTAAAAGTGCTGCGGAGCACGCTGTTGCTACCGTTTTAAGTGATGAAAGTGTCGGTGTGAAGATTGAAGCAAGAATAACATTTCAGTATGATAAGGTATTGAGATTCATTTGAAAGATTACGAGAATAGCCTGGCGTGTTAGCAACAAAACTACGTGTAACAAGTTAATGAATATTTTGAATCAGATTTTCAATCAGTAAATTTTCGTTTTCTTTTGGTAAAACTTTCGTTCTGTTTTGATTACTGAGCCTATTGCGATCATTAAGTTCCAGATGACTTTCAAAAAAAGTCCTTCTTTTCGTCAGTCAATGAGTCAAATCATAGATTTAAACAAAACTTATAAAACAAGCTTATTTTAAATCTTCTCACTTAAGAATAAATTGGAATGATTGTCCTCAATTTACAGGATGAAGCAAACGATCATGACCATAGTATTTGTTGCATAAAATTTGAAAGAAAAGAGACTGGTTTAATAGTATTTTATTAAACTACTCAGATTTGGTAATAAATAATTACAAACAATTAGTATAAAATATGTTCATCTTCTCTTCTATACACTGTTAAAGTCATTTTTCGAAACTTTCATATACAACATTTTCATCATGGTAAAGTTCACGAACCAGCAATGTTTGGATATTATTCAAATTACTACCGAAATTATAAGTCGGTGATTGCAACTTTAGGAGTGTTTACTCCAATTTTCCGTTGTAATAATCGTCCCACCAGACAGTCCAAATTTTCACTATTGTACGTTCTGATGCCAAAAAGACGTCAAACCGCTCGAAGCGAAAGAAGAACTTCAGCTTTAAGTGCATTGATTTAAAATGAGCCAAACCATTCGATTTTCCGTCATTCTTAAGGCATCTTTTCCACCAGGGTATCTAGAGAGATCTCCTCTATTCTTTCCCTGAGATTTTAACGCTGTATCACTCACTCACTCACTTTGCATGTGAAGAAGGTGTGGCAAGCATCATCCGCAATCCCCGGGAAAAACAGGCAGTCAGGAGATGGTAAATTTCCTATTTTGTGCAGGTAAGACTGAAAAAACCCGTGTCCGCTGAGAAACTGTGTCAGGTAGTACTCAGTCTCACCTTGCTTTCGGTTGAGCCACGGCTCCAGGTCTCTGATTAGGCGCTCGGTCCACGTGCTCCGTGTTTCATTTACCCACCCTTCCTGCCAAAGAGCAAGAGTCCTTCTTCTCTCCTCGTGTGAAGCAGCTCTCTACCTTCTTCTCCCCTACATAGGTAGAGCCTCCTCCCACCCTTAGCAAGAAGCACAATAGGTGTCGTATCCGCGACGACCAGCAGTGTCGGCTCAGAGACAGTGCGGTATGCAGATGCCACCCGCAGAGTGCCTCGTGTGTGCACCTTCATCAGTCGCTTCCGGTACGACTCCTTACTGAGAGCTTCAGCCCAAACCACGGAGCCGTATAGGAGCACCGACTCCACTGCGTTCATCAGTAGGCATCTCCTGGTCGCGAACGGTCTCCCAATGTTGGCCATTAGACGGCTGAGTTCCGATCCTCCATCTACGGCATTGTCCGCTGACGCTCTGATTTGATCGAAGAAGCTCATCTTCAAGTCAATCATCAGGCCAAGGTTTTTGATCATCTTATTGGACTCGATGATTTCCTCGCCATTCCGGATGGGTTTAACTCTGGGGATCTGCTTTTAAGTCAGAATGATGACCTCGGACTTTTTCCAGCGCTAAGCTGAACCCACGGTCTGTCATCCACTCGCTCACTTGATGCATTATCATACCTAGTCTGAGTTGCGCTTGCTCGACAGTGCATTGGGCAACTAATGCCGTTACATCGTCAGCATAGCCGATCAAACGCGACTCATCCGGTAAGGGCGGCCCTAATAGCTCGTCGTACGAGACATTTCATAGGTCTACGCCAAGAATGGAGCCTTGTGCCACCCCGGATGTTAGATCCATTCTTTGCCGACCCTCCAATGTGTCATAGACAAGCTTGCGGTCTTTGAGGTAGTCCCTCAATATCCTCATTAGATACTTCGGCACTGTGAAAGATTCCAGAGCACTGAGAATATCTATCCACCTAGCTGAATTGAAGGCGTTCCTTACGTCAAGTGTCACGAGTAATAGTATGCGCTTTGAGTAGTGATTGTGGGCTTCTGCCTGCTGAACCGCGTTCACCACTTCTATAATCGCTTCAATCGTGTATCACCCAGCCCTGAACCCGTTTTGCTGAGGAGACAGATCCCTGCGGCTCGGATGGCCTCCCCGAGTCTCTCTCTGATGAGCTTCTCGAGCACTTTCCCAGCGGCGTTCAGCATACATAGGGGCCGATATGCAGATGGAAGCTCCGGATTTCCCTTCTCCTTGCTGATCAGCACAAGCCTCGCCTCCTTTCAGCATTTTGGAATACATCCTTCTGCAGACGGGCGTTGAATATGCTGAGCAACATGTCAGGGCGAAGATGGAACACAAGCTGTAACACTTCTGCTGGAATGCCGTCTGGTCCCGTCGCCTTTCGCATTTTAAATGCTATCATCGCGTTGTCCAGCTTTTTCGCAGTGAAACGCGGGCAGTCAACAGGCCTTTTGACGCATGGAGCATTGAAACGAACGGGGTGCACAGAGAAAAGTGCCCGGACAACCTCATCCATTCTCTTTGCCTCAAGCACACAGGGCGTCCATGAGGCTCCGAGCTTCCGCAACTCTTTCATTCTTAAGGACTAAGCAACGCAGAAACGACACTGTGGCGTATGTTGCGAAAAGATCTACATCGTCGGTTGCTAGTAAAAACATGTGGTGGACATGCACCATCATTTGAGGCATAGTTTTGATACTTCAGAAGTGGTAATTTCAATGTGAAAGACAGTGAGTCCTCTGATAGACCACAAAAATTCAAAGAGGAGGAATATTGGAGGTTTTGGATAGTGACCAAACTCAGCGGCAACCAGTAGAAGCATTAAATGTGTCACAAGAAACGATGAACAGGCGTTTACGAGCAACGAGTAAATGGAAAATCGCAAGATACTTGCGAAATGCTGCATCGGCCCCACAAAAGGTAATCAGTTTTGCATCGAATTGTGAAATTGGACATATTTTTAAAAACCGAAGCGGAAAAACTTGTGGTTTTCAACCGGCGAAGCTGGTCCTTCAACACCAGGGCTAAATCGCTTCGATAAGAAGATCATGCTCATCATTTCGAGGAAGAAGTGGCGCAGTGACGAAACTTTTTCTGGCCTGGTATTCATAAATTACCTCAAAAATGGGAAAAAAGTGTAGAAGCCGATAGTCAGCATATTAAGTAAACAAATTTTTCCCCCTAGAAAACAACCAGCCACAGTGCGTGGAACCTACAACCAAAGCACGAAGAGGGTAGCATAATAGCTTGGGGTTGTATTGCTTCGAGCGGAGTTGGAAATTTGAATGTGTTTGAAGGTTGGAGGGACTTTGCAAAATATATTTTAGCTCTCACAAACGCACTCGTTGCATTGGTCGTCAATATTTTTGGCGGAACCAACCTTGATCTCTGATTTTAGTTAGACAACGCACCTTGTCTGGTAAAGTTTTAAGGCGGTTTCGTTCGGCGTAGGATAGTATAGGTTTGTTGGAATATCACCTTAGTCTCCAGACTTTAGATTGAACATTTATGAAGCATTCTGAAAGATGCTTGATCAAGAAAGGATGCTTGACCGCACCATAATTTTCAATACAAGTTTGGTATGTGCCTTTAAACAAGAGTGGGAAGTATCACCTTCTGAAGAATACTATGCCAAAATGAAATATTGCTTTGGGCCGAAAACCATGAAGCTCAGTGGAATCATAACTAAAACCCAGTAATAGGGTTTGAGTTTCTTTCAACCAGTTCTGCTTACCCAGCGGAAACACTTGGTCACGAACAATTTATTTAAAATAATAATTAATTTAATGTTATTCACTTTGACGCAATAAAACCATCTAAAAAGGATTTAAACAGCAACATCCACGCGAGATTTAAACTCAGAACATAGAGGTCCAAACGCAGCTCGCATTCGATTATGCGCTTTCGACGCTTGAGCTACATGAGCGTCCGGCGTTTGATTTTTGATTCAATGTCCTTATGGATGTCTACAACAGTCGTTTCATGTAAATAAATGGGAATGTTGCTGCAGTGAGACCTTAATCTATTCGAAATATACAAATTCAAATTCAATTTATTTTTGAAATCTATTGAGTTGTGTAAAATTTGCGTCAAATTTATTGAATTGTGGAAATATTGTGGGGGTTCCGCATAAGTGAGCATATGATGGGTATGTTCAACGCTGGATAAATCTCAGATAGAACTAGGTTGCTAGCAACTAATGGAGCTCTAAAGATTGTTTGGTAAAAAATGTTCCGAGCTCCAGAAGAGGATTCAGGCATGTATTTCATCCTTTATTTGTTGATTTTCCATTCCAAAATGATGTTTTGTTTAAATTTTGACAGACATATAAATCGGGAATAAGTTGCTCCCTTATAGATTGTCAATTATTTTCTGAAGAAGAAGACACGAATGCGTGTTTACTCTGCGGTAACCAACACCACGGCCTTGGAGAATGATCGATACGCAAATGTAATTCGAATGGAGGATTTCACACGCTACACTTCTGCCAAACACTTTCAGTGCTAATTCTTCCTGAAAATGTCGTTCCTTAGTTTATGCCTCCTTGATGTGGTTTGTCCTCTGTGTTCGCGGTTAATCAAGTTGCAACGTTATTAGCTGTCCAGTCCATCAAAGTTGCTAGTTTAGACTTCACTACCTCTTTTTCAAAACTAATTGGTCGTTATCAATTGATCCCTTTTCTGTGACAGAATAAACACTTCGGTTTTTCTCAGCGCCATGCTGAAGCCGCAAACTATGATCCAGTTTCTCACTCAAAGAATTCGCAAATCTAATCTTAGTTGATTATACTTGACTGTTAGTCCTGTAGCGAGTGTCTTAAGGCCGTCAGCATTGTCGATCACGCGTGTCATAACTCGGCTGATCAAGCTTCCGCAGTTCGTTTCATCGGTCCTGTTTGAAAAATATTTTAACTTGACGAAGGATGCAAAGTGGCTGAGCTTTAGTCTTCAACAGCTATTTATTGCGTAAGGGATACTATATTTACTGTGCTGAATTTGAAATTCTCCAGAATATTCTATTTTTAGCTAAGCATCCTTATAGTCTTACTGACTTCTAATTTTAAACACACAATTGAATCCTATCTATTGGATTCAACATAACCCCAAGAAACATCAAACAATAACTCAACACGAATTCCATCTGTTTGACTTCGATCTCATAGTCTTCCCTTTTCAAAAACATAAATGCGCTCGACCCCATACTTAGCTGGCTCCCACGCCCTCGTTTACGATGTCTGACAAGAGGGTGGTAAACAATTTCCATATACTCACATATACGCCCGTGTATACATTCTCGCCACGTTCAGACAAATTAGACGGGCGATGGACCCTTAAATAGGATAATACTGTCTCCGGATAAACGAAGGGTGCGTTAAATATTGACATTGATTATGATACGATGATGATTATTTCCGATGCCCGGAAAAATATGACAGCAATTCAGGACATGGGATCAACAAGACAATTACTGCAGGAAATTCGTGCAATGCGAATGATTTATGGTTGGGAAGTAAATAGGTTTGGTCGTTGAACGATGAAGGGTGTGTGGAATAACATATTTGATGAAATCGGGAGGACAGTGTTTAGAAATGATGTGACACGAGTTTTTAATTGCTAAGTAGCTGAGTGGGATTTTGAATAAATTAGTGGACGAGGTGGTTTTCTGGGAATTTTTCAGTTTCCATAAATTCGAATTTCCCATAGTGTCCAAGTCCACGGTTCAGATGAAGTCACAAAATTAATTGATAAAATTCAAATAATTTTCAATGATTAAAGGAAAACTAACACCAACATCAAAAGAAACTCTCAACACCCTTGCTCTGCTTACCGAAATTGGGGATGTTTTTTCATCCCCTTTAGGTTTCGCTTAGAAAATGAAAAAGCAGCCACTTCTCAGTGATAACACCCTCACTTTTACGTGTCGGAGATGATTGCTGTCTGATAGGATTCCGTGCCGTTGTTCGGTTAGGTTTTTATCCTTAACTTCACTACTGGTACAAATCGACCGCAGAACATACAAATGTCACAAACAACATGCTATTAAGAAGATGAGGTGAAGACACGAGGACAATGCCAGCCTATTTGCTCACTCGGTAGTCCGGTCCGTGCTGAGACGGCAGATTGTGGGTTGTTTTAAGAAGGGATTAAACTGATTGAATGTTAAGTAGTATTCATTTGATTGAAATTTTAAAGTGAGCGGCACACTATTCATGGTGAAAGGACAAATCATCTGAGTATGACAGGATTAAATATTTTTTTTGTCAAGTATGCTCAGAGCTCAAATGGCACTAAAGTGATGATTTAATAAGGCTGATGATATGAAGTGTGCATGAAGTGCGGGGATCATATTTTATTTTTAATTATAAACGGATATGTTATGTGAATTCTGGTGACAGTTTTGCGACTAAATAGGTTTTGGACTTGCGTGTTTTTATAGCTGGAATGTTTCTTCTTTTTTCTATTTTTTTTTTTTTAAGTTTCTCAAAGTAGAACATTTTATAATTGGACGTCAGATGATCATCCAAAGTCAATAAAGCTGAAATCGTCTCCTTTTTTCCGAAAAAGAAAAAGGCAGTTTCTGTAGTTTTTAAAAGGATGAACTGCGGATCTATCAATGTCTTCGAGATTTAAAAATTGGCCTGGAGCAGTAACTTCCATTCTATGATACTACTGTGTGCCCAAAGAATAACTTATCCAAAATATGACGTTCAAAACACTGTGTTTCTTCAATCATGATACGTTATCATGCCTTCCGTACACTGTTCTCTGTTATATTGACTCTATCTTATGTCAAATGGGAGTTTAACTTGAAGTTTATCTTGTAAGAGTTTTTACGGAGGAGTGTTGACATGGATTGAATTTTTCAAAGCTGATTCTTTCAATACGTACGGCCTATAAATCCAAAAACGTAATCTATCAAGCCTATAGAATATTTTGGAGCCAGCACCATACACAGTGGCGTAACTATAGGGCTGTCAAAATGGCACGGGTCCCGATCCGAAAAGGTGGCGACTTAAGATGCCGCGAGCTCAGAAATACCCAAAAATTCTAGCAAAAATCAAAGTGAATCATAATTGAGTGTTAAAATTGCATCATCAAGATATTCTACTGATAAGGGTAATTTTAAAGAATTAAATAATCAAGCGGAACGGTTTGTGATCGAAAACGGACTTTGTAAAGCTAAGGGAGCTTTCTTTAAAGACAGTGAAAATAGTTATTTCCTAAAAAAAACATATTATGTTTCCAGGTCTGGCGTCAAATTTGGACGTACATGGCTTTACTATCCTTTATTACTTCGTAGGGCGTAGGGTCACATTGTTGGGTATTCGCAAATCGGATATTCAAAAATTTACAAAATGTTTAGATCGAAGGTTCCGAGGACCAAAATTCTCCTAGATTCTTGTCTAACGTATCAACGGTGAAAGCTACACGGAACACTCGATGAAGAGCAAGAGTCGTTGATCAGGATAGAAAATCTTTTTGGCGTCAAGTACTCTCTAGACTCATTGATGCTACTCTGATACTTTCACTTGTACTTTTACTTGTTTTTCGCAGTCGCAGAAAAAAGGCAGAGACCAATGATCCAGGCTTCTGAGGATTTTTTGCGTATTATTGGCTCACTAGTAAAATACCATCCGATTTTACAAAAAATGTTAAGTAACCCAAAGGGCAGTCCTAAAATGCCATATTAATGTTAATTTCAGTTCTGGTTAAAAAATAGAAAATGCCGTTATAAATGGAATCAATATCGTACCATGTTACGTACAGTAAAAGCTCCTTATTCGCGCTTCCTTTATTCGCGTTTTCACTATTCGCGGATTAAAAAAATGCGACCCAATGTCTATATTCGCGACTAAAAAATTTTTTATTCGCGGATCTAATAAGTACATACATAATAATAAAATTATTCCAATAGGTATCCAATCCAATATCCTTGTCAAATGGACTAATAAAAAAGTAAAATAGATCTTATTACAAGTGTTATAGTACAAAAGATTTTGTTTTATAGACACGACAAGATCCAGCCAACTTGCTGACGCGCCTGCCGTTCGGTCAAGACTAGCCTGCCATCAATCTTACATTTTCATATATGTATCCTTGCATGCCTAAGCATTCTACTTTTATTTACACAGATGCACTATTTCATGCGATGGTTTATTAGTTCAGGATATAAAAGCAACATTACTGGAAAAGGTAAACAATATACATTTCTACTTATCCCATAAGCGAGCATATTTGACAGTCATCTAATCTTTTACAACAACCATGCAATTAGAACGCATTCACACCATTTGCATACCACTGTGATTGATCCATTTGCCGACCATCTGCATAAACATTCAATGCTACCTAGGCATGCCGAACCGCGCCAGCAAGAAGACACATGTCTTGTTTTATATTGTTTATAACATTATCATTACATTCAGAGCCAGGCTTTTGCTCATGTAACACAAGTTTGCCTAAAGTACATGATACCGCCGAGGACTTTGACACAAGCCGCCTTCGCCGCGATCGGTGTGAGATTGTAAACAAACAGACTGAAAACAACCTTATAACTCAATGAATAAAGTATATTTTCAAATGTTGTTGTTCCGTTTATAGTAAATGCCGCTTTGCGTGTTTTATTGTTTCGTTTTTCGCATTCGTTACAAAAATTTTGATCGAGTAACACGTCTCTACTGCAATCTTCCTAGTTTATAATGTCGACTAGAAAAAATGAGAAACGAGTTTCGACACGAAAAAAATCCGTGTTACCGCTTAAAGTGAAAATAGAAATGCTTGATCGTTTACGCCTTGGAGAGTCATTTGCATCCATATCACGCTCATTCAATGTCAACGAATCAACTGTACGATCGATAAAAAAAACCGAAGATAAAATAAGGTCGTCTGTAGCTTCAACTTCACTGTCAGCGAAAATTGTTCGTGATCCAGCAATAGAAAAAATGGAAGTGGCGTTGTCATTATGGATCGAAGACCGCAACCAAAAAAGGGTGCCCCTAAGTGGCCCAATGATCCGGGAGAAGGCAAAGCGTTTCTACGTTCATTTTAAAGAACCTGATGGTAGTTTTAGTGGTGAATGTACAGATGGAGGATTTCAAGCATCGGAAGGTTGGTTCAATAAATTTAAGGTGAGACAATCATTGCATAACATCAAAATCATTGGAGAAGCAGCATCTGCAGACACTGCTGCAGCCGGACGATATCCAGAAGAATTTGCAAACCTAGTAGCTGATGGAGGATACAAACCTGAGCAAGTATTTAATGCAGACGAAACTGCACTGTTTTGGAAGAGAATGCCAAACAAAACATTCATTTCTAAAAGCGAAAAGTCTGCTCCTGGATTTAAGGCAGCAAAGGATAGAATTACACTGCTGCTATGTTCTAATGCATCTGGAGATTGTGTCATTAAGCCACTGATGCTTTACAGATCGCTTAATCCTCGGGCTTTAAAAAATCAAAACAAGGACAACCTGCCAGTGTTTTGGCGTGCTAATAAGAAAGCGTGGGTTACAAGCGCAATTTTTTGTGACTGGTTCCGAAATTGTTTTGTTTCTGAAGTCGAAACTTATTTAAAAAAACGGAATTTAGACTTTAAAGCGCTCCTAGTTTTGGACAATGCACCAGGTCATCCTCGCGAACTTGAAACTATGCATCCAAATATAAAAGTGACATTTTTACCTCCGAACACGACGGCTTTGCTTCAACCTATGGACCAAGGAATAATCCAGGCCTTTAAGCTCTATTACATTAGACGAACCTTCAGAATAATATTGGATAATATGGAATGTAATCCTGATACGAATGTTATGGAATGCTGGAAGAAATTTGACATAGCAAAATGCATCGCAAACATAAAAGAATCGTTGGAAGAACTGAAGCCACACACATTGAAGTCATGCTGGAAAAAACTGTGGCCTGCTCTGACTGCGGAAAATGTCGAAGAATCTATGCAAGCTCAAATTTTGACAGCAAACATAGCCGAAATCGCGAATGGAATAGGACGAGATGGGTTCGAACAGATAGAATCAAGTGACATTCAGGAATTGCTTGAATCGCAAGATGAAGATTTGACTGAAACCGACTTGGAGGAAATGTTAAATTCACAGCCCATTGAAGAAGAGGCTTCAACAAGCACTGGAAAAGTGACATTTAATTTGAAAAATCTTAGTGCAGGTTTAAGAATGGCAAATAAGCTTTGCGATTTCTTTATGGACATTGATCCGTCTATGGAACGAAGTCTTATTTTTAAGCGGCAAATTGCTAATGCGACTGCTGTGTATCAGTCTGAATTGAAGGAGCTTTTGAAAACAGCCAAGCAAGAAAAAATTACAAAATTCTTCAAACCATTGCCTAAGCCTTAAGATAATTAATTAAAATGTTCAAAAACTTTTATTAAATTCATTTTTTATATATATTTTATTTTTATTTTGTCACCTAGGAACGTATCCCCTATAATCTCATATAAATTACCATTCCGTATTCGCGGTTTCTGTATTCGCGGCATATTTATGGAACATATACCCCGCGAATAAAGAGCTTTTACTGTACTCGTATTCGACACAACTTGACAAAATTTCAAGCCAGATCAAACGTCTGAAATTTACCTATTGTATGATTGAAAAAGATGATAATTGAGTCCCAAACGCGCTTGTCATTAAAGAGTCATTTTTAGGTATTTCAAGAAGTTAAGAATCAAACTACCTTAGCAATGTCTAATTGACGTTTGTTTGGCTCTGAGCAACTGTCCCTCCATACGGGAGGCAATCAATCATCCCATGACTGGATGAGATATAGGTAGGAATGGTACCATCAATAGTACACAATAGTGGGTGTACCCGCACTGAAAGAAACACTCCAGAAACTGATCTGGACATCCTTCTTCAGCCTTCAGTAATGACAGCAACTACCAAAATACTAAAAGCGATGCTCAAACAATGAAACTCAGGTGACAAAAGCACCTAAAACAAACGCAAAAAGGCTAACAGTCTCAACAACTAGATATAGGTATTGGCCTTATTCGGATGCAGTGGGAAAAAATACAGGAGGATAGGAGCTTAAATGCCTGAGATAAAACACAGTGATACAAACCCAAAAGATCGATGAAATTTAAAATATCGTGCAGCATTTACGCAACAATTGACAACATTAAAGGTCCGGATTGAAGCGCAAATCGTAAAAGGACGGTTTTAAGGGATAAAAGCCGACGGATAGAAACCCATTTTAGGAATAATGAATAACAAGCACCTGCAAATGATTAGAAATGAAAAAGATTGAGACATCTTCCCATTACAACATTAAAATTTACCTCAATGTCTAAAAAATTAAAAGAAGGACATTAAAAATAGATATTTAGGCTCAAGTCATCGAAATGGCACTTCTGAAGCAGGTTGCCAAATTAGAAGAAAAAACAAAAAGATTCGATTAAAGGTATGTTAAATATTATTTCAAATAGTATAATGTCGAGACGGTATAAGTCAGTATACGGATGGGATTATGTTTGTAATGTAATGTAATTTTCTTGCCAAGTGATATCAAAGATTGATCAACGGCATAATTTAAAGGAACCAAGAAAGGAGGAAGATCGAAGCAATAAACAATCAATCTACATTGGACAGTGGATTTCAACGGTGGCAATTGAGGCAACGTTAAAGGTTACCTTAAGGCTCTTTCTTGCAAAACTGGCCGGTGATAAGTTTCTTTTTCGAGAAAATGGCAACAAAATGCTTGCCGTTAATTTCTATGGCATGTATTGACGTTGAAATCGAAGCTTTTAGGACCTGCGCAGACGTTTCAGCTGCAATCAAGGGGTCTATCAAACTTAATGACACTGATTTTGTTATAAGGGAAGCACAGTCATCACGATTTGGTTACCTCTTTGCCGAAGTCACATCAGAGGCAACAAACAACGACTTATTGTAGATGTGGATAAAGAGGCCCTTAAGGACATGAAGTCAAAGTGTTTAACGTGGACACCTGCCTTGTACGGCTTAATTCCACGGTCTCCATAGACGGGGTTGAAACAATGTGTCAACCACCACCCCTAGAATCTGAGACAAGTCCCAGTCCTAGGTACCAATTTATTTAAGCTACCTGGATTCCCGAACACAACTGGTGTGTGCTCATCGCCACTCTCTAGCCTTCGAAACCACAACCACCACGTTTCAGCCAAGAATAGGCTCCTCAACCGTGTAGGGGGATGACAATAACCTGTCATGGGCTCCCCCTAACCCGTGGTTCAGATAACCTCTGATCAGGTTGCGCTTCTCTTCTGTCCGAGAAAAACTCTCAGTTTTTGTTCCAGGCACAAGGGACTGATTGCCCTTTCTCACAGCTTGGGTACGTGGGGATGGCACTCCCCAAAGACTGAATGGAACAGGCCGAAACCTAAACCATGAGTCCCCCTGCGTTCACCCGGATACCTTTAGCACTAGTCTATAGGGTCCGGGTTAACACAGTCACAACATATATACAACGTTTACATCAACAGTATTCACATCATTAATTTCACAGCTTTAGCAGGTGTACTAGTCTCACATAGACATCATCAACATAGTTGATGTTGAAATGTGAGCTTTTCGACCTGCTAACAACATTTTACAAACTTCGTCTACACGACATTCAGTCAGTTACATTCAGTTATCAAGGTTATCATTTAGTCAGGGCAACATATTTCACAAGCACCAATAACAACTTCTTTGTCTTCTTCTACTTCTACTTCTTCATCTTCAACTTTACATCTTCGTTCTTGCATTTTCCTTCGGCGAATCAAAGATTTGCTTCAGACAAATAGACATTTGCACAACAGTCAACATACAGTTCGTCAATTTCGGTCACATCTACCTTCATCCCAGTCTAGAGTCAATTCGTATATCTGCAGAGTCAATATCGTCAGTTATAGCATTCAATCAGTCCATCAGTACTTCAGTCAACTTGTTCAACAGCAGCGGCAGGGCTGCTATAACTTTCCCTCGGTACACTACGGGAAAATCCCGTAAGTGACGTCTTCGGTACTCATTATAGTCAGGTCCTTCCGACTACCACTCCTTCCATCCTTCCTTCCTTGCTTCCTTCCTCCCTTCTCTCCTTCTATACATCGTTATACTTCGTTTAAATCCGGACTTTTCACACACATATATTGTCATTTCGTAAGTCTGTCGTCTCCAATTTTATCAACTTTTCAACACAACTAAATACCAACACCACTAACACCTTCCCACCCCATTTACACGGGCTTGGGACCGTCATGTGGTAGAACCTAAGTTCTGATCACAAGGCTGGGTTCCTTAAGGACAAAGAAGCTTTAGAATAAAATGAAAATGAATGAAATGGATGCATTGCTAGAACCAATGATGTATCTCAAACTGAGTGGCAGATACTGCGTCAAAAATGTTATCGGGGAGAACATAATTATCAAGATCAACATTTGCTGGAACAAAGTTAATCCTTAATGGTAATAGAATTGAGCTTTAGGTCATAGTATTGACTAGAATAAATTAGACTAATAAAGAAAAGTAAAAAACCTCTCAGGAAACGTAAAATGAGAATAGAATGAATGACCTGCAGGATGGGATCGATAACAATTATGGTCATCAGTGAAAAATATTTCTTTATATTTGCGTTAAATTTTTCCAATTTATCCCGAATACCGCTTTTATTTATTTATACTTTTGTTTGGTGATAAAGTGTCCTGCTTTAACTTGTGTAATATATGTTGATCTACAATCTCTCTCTCTTTGACATATTTTGGTCTCAGATTTCCTATATGGAAAGTGTAGTAAACAATTTTTGGCAGCATACTTTCAGTAAATAATCGAGTAAAGGTCTGTTTTAATAGTAGCATAGTTTTTATCGTCATAAATTAGACCTGATAAATGCTTCACGATAATATGTGACCGCGTTTGAACATTCTTTTTGGGTTTTTAAACATGCCAATGGGAAATTCCGGTGAATTTCCATGTTCTATATAAAGCAAGGGCTCGCCGCCAAGATACTGACGATTTTGAATATATGTACGGAATTGAGCTACTATATCCTCTTCACTAGATACTGGCATAGCTGAGGATGTCTAATTCTTCATGCTCCCAATTACTTTCATGCTCACTATAATCTTCATTGTCTTCAATTACAAATGTATCTTTGTTGTCACTATTTTCGAAAAGCAAGTATTGCTCTATTTGTTCGTCACTAAGAGGAAAATAAGGCATCATGATAGTATAAACACTATATAACTAAACACCCGTACATGCATTATACGTCTGTTATGGTTAAGCATCGAGCGCACACTGGCTGCTTTTTTAAAATGGCAGACAATCATGCAGCTTTTGAAAGCTATCTAAGCGGCGCAAATTTTTTCAGAAAAATAAATATTTACAAATTTTCGCACTCTCGTAAATTTAACCTGTTACCGCCTCCTGGCGGTCAACCTAGCGTTGAATCGTAATCGTAAAACTTGAACGCTTTGTCGCTTGATCAAATGTCCTTAGATAGAGTTAACTGAATGAATATTTAGTTCTACTACAACATTTTGTTATGATTGGTTGGGCACAAAAAGATGCCCTGAGTTAAATCTTCATTTTTCAGAAATTTAAACTAAATAAACTGAACTTTCTGAAAAGCTATGTGAAACATGTCTAGCTCAATTTTGCTTTTCCATTAGTCCCGTGTTTGTCAAGTCTCGCGCAGGACCTCATAACACTAACAGCTGTTAAGTTGTTATTTCCGTTCATAATTCCTACTTGTTGCACTGTGATCCTTGTTAAATTAATATTTGCGGAAAGTGATTTGTCATACCTGTGCTATCACAACAACCACATATTTACTATAATCAACTCAACCACCAGAACAATCTAATTCAAGGACTAGAACGAATTCACCGCAATAAAACCCTCAAGCGTTGAATTGATTGAATGCTGTCACGCAACATTATTGTACGCAATTAATCACGCAATAAAACTTTACATGAATTGATAACCCCTGCTTGGCTAAAGTTGGTGGTTCGTTGTCGGTTAACGCGTTTTCCTAGTGCTAAGCACCACTTTCACCACCATCGTCTTCCAAGTCCTCTTCGGCGTCACCTTCTTCGAAAAGACCGTCTACTTGGATTACACTTTTTCTGAGAAATTGATATGTCAGGATTTTAAGGACTGTAGAATTTATCTGAAATTGGGATCTGGCAGTTGGTCATGCACTGGCGCGTGTAGCAACTCGATGAAATGTTCCAATAACGTCGGGGTACCAACAAACAACCACCGCTAACTACACCTTCATCAATATCTAACGCAGTCTTTTCATTAGCTCTTGGGGGTTGGTTGCGATAGCGATTTCGATGAATATGCGAAAGGAGAATGTCCGCACTCCCCCTGGTTTCGTTGTGTACATTAACATAATTATAACGAGAGATCGCCTTGAGGTGATAGGCAAATTAAATGCCAAATATTTGTTCGAACGAACGAGGATATAGTTTAAGTCTTCAAAACGGCTCGTGAAAGCTTACGCAATCTGTAAATATTATTTGCATAAGAGATACATTATGTGAAGGATAAAATGTAATTCGAACGGAAAATTGGAGGTTCTTTTGATATCGGAGTTGTTTATGTTAGTGAAGTCGCAAAGCTGAAAGGTTAAACAATTTGTCTTTTTGATCGATATTTGGATTAATTACAAAAGTTTGCTCGCCAACTTAGGAGCCGTTGAATTTATTTTGGTTAATTTGCTCCTATTAGAGCAAATAAGTATCATTTTAATCACTATCTAGTAGTAGTTGATTGAATTTTCCAGCAATAATTTCTGAGACTACCTCGCTATGGTAGGTGAGCTTCTGGGGGTGGTAAAATGCCAGATAAGACTTACCCGTACTTGATTCCATAGTAAAGATGGTACAGTCGTAATATAGTTTTAATTTCGCTGAAATAGGACATCAAAGGAACAAATCTTTAGTATTTTATTATCTTGACATTCATAGCTTTTAAAACATTAATTTTGCGGGTCAACTCTTGTCTGAAAGGAAAGTAAAAAATTGTAAAATGAAATTATAAAACTATGTTCTACACTATAACATGTCATAGTATCTTAATACTAGATAAAATTGTAACTACTGAAGTTAGCTAAGAAGTGAAGGTTAAGATACTTATTGTAAAGTGTGACACTTTTTAAAGGTATGGAACTTTAAAATGAAATAAAATTCGCATAAATTGTTTCGTTAGCCATGAAATTGGTGTCATTGGAATGATAATAAGTTTTGCCCATTTTTAATTCCATATGATTTTGAGCATGTAAGGGCCACGACTCTGGAGGACGTCCAAACGAGGGGTCCAATTTTCGACTACTCTAACCAATATTTGGGACCGTATATTGCCAATAACGCGACAAATGTTGTCTTTCAATTGGTCGAGCGTCGCGGGATATTTGGCGTAGATTATTGATTTAACGTATCCAGCAGGATTCAACCACAATGTCTTTCAGGCCAATTCACAGGTCTAAAACGAGATTTATGTGCTTATCAAATACTCCTTCCAATAAGTCCATAGATGCACGAGCAGTAAGGCATGCCGAGCCATCCGGTTGCAACCATAGGTCCTCTGCATTACGGCGTGTCGATTCCGGAACAAGAATGTCATTCATCATATTTATACAGCGGCCATCATTGACTGTAGTGTCATTTCCAGTAGTTATTTCGATTTCACTTGAATCAACGATTCCACCAGCTCATAAAACGCACCAAATAGTAACGTTCTCCGGAGGTAACGGTGTTTGGACAAGCCTGTGGTTGTTCATCACTCCAAATGTTGTAATTTCTTTTATTTTTTAGGCTCATCGCTAGAAAAAAGTATTCTTATGAAATTCGAGTTCTGCAGCAATTTGTTCTGTAGCCCATACATTGAATCTTCTCCGTCCGGTAAAATTTTTTACTTCCGTAAAATCTTCCATAATGTGAACGGACAAAAGTTTAACTTTTGAGGACGATGTCAAATGGACTCAGATGGATCTTCAGCGTTACTTCACTCTACAGCTGTTATGGTTTCTTCATTATGCATTAAATGACGTCTAGATGAATGCGTATTATCAGTGAGAGTAAACGTACACCGGAAATAATCGATTGTTCCGGCGATAAACTTGATAAAGTGCGCGATGAGTTTTTCGAATCGAAACGCGGTTTTTTCGAAATAAATCTATACTTTGTGAAGAAGTTGCTTAGGCGTCAAGCTATTCATGATAAAATGGCAAACCAAATCAACCATAAAACGCATGACAACTGTCACATTATACGTAGCATTAAAAAGTGTTGCCAACTTAAAGTTCTATACCTAAAAAAAAATTGGAATACTGTGGCATAATTCTCAAATTTTGATAAAGTTGGAAAAAAGATTCTGACGCCTCATCTGTTTTGATTGTTTGGAATGGAATACGATTTCGCTTCCGAATTTTAAATCCTGCATCGTTTTCAACTGTTCTCTGTTTGATTACCGAATCCAGTATGCGTTGTATTGTTTAGGGTTAAACTTTTTTAAGGTGATTAGTCTGATGTTTCCAAGTAATGCCTCCCTACCGATGAATTGGTCGAGTGGCATTAGGTAGAGTATTATATAATTTGTAGCAGCCGTCATTTTTCATGCCAACAGCTATTTTTTAGTTCTTTTCCAAAGTTCATCTTTTACAGTACCCGTCACCATACCAAAGCAGCGTAGCTGGTAATTGGTCTTTACTGCTTTTGGGTTGCATGGGCTTTCATCAATCTTTTAATTTCAAAGAACGCCGCTATAGCTTTCCGGCTAACTTCGTATATGCAAAATTGAATTCTTTGGAATATTATCTAGATAACCTGTTGATATTTCGTTTCATGTTTTCCAACAAAAGTTGGCAAACATTTCGTATTTATTTCGTTTCATATTTTCCAACAACAGTTGGGTAGAGTGTAGAGTCAAGTTGGATCTCATCAGTTGAAACTGTCAAGGGTTTAATAGGAGTTTGAGGTGTTCTATACTAATTCTTTGCATTCATTCACCATTATTTTGAACAATCGTATACATATGTGGATTTCTTTTCAGAGCCTCATTTAGCCTTGATTTTTCTTAATGCTTTTTCTCAACACATTTTTGAAAATGTCGGTGTTGAAGTGAAACCAGACTTTAATTTTGTCTTTGAAGATTTTAAGACTTTGTTTCTAGTATTGCCAATCCGTATCCCAGTGTGTGACGCGGACTCTTATGAATAGACTTTGAGAACTATTGTGGACCTTCTTCACCACTTTATTCCGTCAGATTACCTATCTTTGTCTTTGATTGATAATCGTTTTTGAGCACACCTCTGCATCACATGTTTGTCAATGCGAACTCACTAAACTCGAGAATCGTAGTGAGTTGGCAGGGTGTAAACTTTTTTATTGTTTAGTAGTCCTTGTGTAGCCATTTCAATATTATTTATTCTGATGACAATAGATTGGAAATGCCTAGAGCTTATTTCGATTCGATTGTGATTTAGCTGTTCTACTGCTGCGTCCAATTAAAAAAACTCTCCTAATTACCTATAATTTTGTTCATATATAAAACATGGACTTGGGATGGTTGGTAAAAAAAGTGCGTTATATATCATATGTGATACATTGGACAATGAATCTGGTAAATTCCATTTGAATTTTATGTTAGCCATTCGATTTAAATTTTGTACTAGCCATACCATTTATTGGAATATCCCAGGTCACATTTTAAAGGCAACTCACATTTCCAAAGAATACTCGAAAGGGTATTTTTAGAGTTATAGAATTGTTGGAATCATAAAAACAGCTCGTATATAGACGTAAGCAAATCCTCCGTAAACAAATGCCCTTTCAACAAATACCCTTTTCGTATATAGAGAGATCCATCCCAAACTTTCATTTTCTCACGGCCATAAAACCAAGCCAAGACGCCTGGCAGTCCACGTGTGGAAAACATGCAATTCTCACACGTGCAACTACTTCAACCCATCTGGACTATGTCCACCACCAAAAAACCCCTTCTCCCAAAATTTTCCTCTTTGTTCTGTACTAAAACTCCTTCTCCTTAAGACTAAAACAGTCAGTCTTAGACAAGAGTCCATCGCGGAAACATCTCTTCCTTCTAATCGTTCTTTTGCCAGTTTCTTGTGATTCACCTTCACGCAGTGATTTTAGTGCCGTGGCTGTGAATACAGTGACTTCCTTTGTGTCTTTAATTCATAACAGCGTTTGGACAATCATTACCAGCAATTAAATTAAGGACAACACCTCACAACTTCCTTATTGTGTTGAGCCTCCATGTAGGCTAAGAGTTTCTATCACGATGACAGAAGATCTCCACGCAGACCAGTCTATTTCTAGGTCTGTAGAGGAGTCTCCTCCGAGGCGAATCTCCTCTACAGAAATCAAACACAAGACCATTCTTTCCAAAGTTCTGTAGAAGAGTCTCCTCGCAGACTGAACACTTCTACAGATATCCTCTTAGGATCATTCTCTCAAGCAGTTTCTAACTCTGCCTACCCAGGAAGCGATGCTCAAACATCCTTCAGCAATTTTGGTCTGTCAACTCTACAATTGACAGAATTGCATTTCCCTTTATTTCAGCGCACAAGCGTCCGTGTGGTGCACTCAACGCCGTTGATTGTCACCAGCAATCATTGTACCACCTGCCACAACGTTAGAGATTCCTCCGTTAGCTGAGCCGCCGTCGTTGGAATCTTTGCCCTGCTGCCCTCATCAACCATTTCAACCTAGCTTAGCCCACTGTTCGCGCCATCAACCTCCATCTGCCTATACTTTATCCAATTGAACTTTTTGCCACAGAGGCAGTCATTTTTTAATAAAAACTAGCATACTTTTTAACAAGAATTTTAATTGGCAACACTTTTTAGAACTACGATTGGTATGACAGCTGCCGTGCTTTTGACGGTTAGTTAAGTTTGCCATTTTATAACGAACCTCTAACGGACCTATAAGTTTCAACAGCTTGCTCGTCCAACCATTGACTTATTGAAAGAAGCATTTGATGAGTGCGAATTTCTTTTCGTTTTGGTCCTCTGAACTAGCCTGCTCTCGTGTTTTAACACCATTGCACTATTTCTTGTGGGATTACGTCAAATCACTGATCTACGCCCATAAATGGTCTTTGGAAAAACCTTCATAACGTTCCGCACACAGTCTATGGTATGTTTGGCCATATAATTCTCAAGCTGAAACTGAATTTCTAAGCTGAGCTGAACCAAGGACGTATCTGGAAGGTCACGTATTTAATGGGAACATGGCAAGACATATAAGGGTGAAAATTATGCTGAAACAGATCTAAACGCTCGATGATTTTTATATGGAGTATGAAATATCGACAATTACAATCTGTCTTCAGCTTTTCATTTTGTTATTACGTAGTGTGAATTAACTAAATATTGGTTCAATAAGTAAATTAACTAAATATACTAAAAACAACTAATATTGTGAAAAATAAAAGTGTTAGCTTGGAGTAAATATTACATATTTGCGAAACTCTTTTAGCCTTATTGGTGGCAGCTGTTAAGTGTCTAATGTTATGTTAATGCTGCGATGACGTTGGCGTGATATGTTGACGTTGCGACTTACCTGCGATTGAAGTTTGCAGTGGCATAGCTACAAACGAAGTCGTGATTTGTGCTACGTTTATACCCATAAATTTTCTCGCAATACCTGTTTGAAGTGAACGTCTATATTAAGGGTACTCTTTTTTGAGAATGTTGAGCGCATTTGTTAAGACTACTCAAAAAATTAAAGCAACAGCAAAATTCTTGTATAGCTCAAGACTTATACGAATCGGAGATAAATAACGTCAGAAAAATCGATGCCTTTTTTCGGTTGTCACATTTCAAAATCATATTTGGTCTTAGTCGTTCATTCCTCCCAGTAGTCATAGTCTGAGAACATCTCTATTTTAATGAAATTTGATAAAACCAGTCTTCAAGTAAACTCCCAGAAATTTCTCTACCATTTTCATAGTAACTGGTTTCCAAAGATTCAATCGACCGCGAAGATTAGCAGCAATGGATTGTTCAGCGAAGGTTTGTCTATTTTTCCATCAAGTGACGGTACAGCCCAAAGTATAACTAGGACTTCTACATCAACCAACAACAAATGTTGTATAGACATTCGTTTTTTCAAGAATATGATCACTATGCCAAAAGTATTCACTAGTAAATTCTTCATGGACCAATGGCGAGACGCTGTATTTCCATCCTTCATTCTCGTTATTTTGTTCCATCTGAGAATCTATAGTTGATCATGAAGAATATCTTGATGCTCGAACATTTGTTTTGTGTTGTAGCGGAGCTCCTTTATATACACTGTTTTCATCAAATAGATCGTTAACGTTTGGCAATCCGATGACTTCTGTTGATAACATACCAATTTCACTTGTCAAAAAAATCGAGACTGCCACGCTTTCGTGATCATACAGCAATGCCATATCATCCAAGGAGTTTATTTTTCTTCATACTTACTTTCTTCTAATAATTTCCTTAACTAATCGTCTATTTATGCTCGTTTACCACTCATTGTGTGCACAAAGAGCAGAGAAAATCGTTCACCAACAATTTTGCAAAATCCGATGAGTAAACAAGTGAATGACTTGAAATTCATATCTCAAGTGTCAACAATGTCATGTCAAATATTGAAATCAGTCAATGTCACTTGATATTTCTTATTTTTAACGGATACAAAACGAAATATAGACTCGTGGACTCACGAGTTGACATTTGCTGTCATAGAAGCGCTATGAGTCCACAGACCGTATGGTGTCTATGGTAAAAACAGCGCATTCAGTAAAGCATAAATATTTTATAATATAAGATTATACGTATAAACCGCAAATATACTGATTCTTAATAAATATTCAAAACCTTACTGGACTCATGCACTAATTCCATTTCAGAGCACGGACAGGTAACCTGTTAAAATTTTACATTATCGGTTAATGCGTGATTGACAACATTTCTCCCAAACCTATTCAGCTCATTGCAAGATCCTTTGTAGAACCTCAGTATAATTGCAAAAGCCAGTCCTGACGTCGAAGATTTCATTAACTGTTTGGAATTAATGGTTCAACATTTTTACATTAATTCAGAGCACGATCGAGTTAGTCCTTGTTACACCAATTCAATGATGAAATGTCAACGCAAAATGTAAACAATATATTCAACATCAAAACAAATATTTAACAATGTTTTGAATATATCCTGCCAACCTTTTAATTTCGACTCATTTCGTCCATTCAATTACCATCGGTGTAGTCAAAAGAGTTCTTAGTGGGTTGTCTTATGGTGTTCTAAGCAAATAGACATCCCAGCCTACTTGAACAGCTGTAGTTGGTTTGCCAGTTGAAATACAGCCAGGAATGAAATCACTTATTCAACACACAGAGATAAAGAAACGGATGAGTCTCATCACTTGTCTGATCTGTTTGCTCCTTCCAATTGATAAGTGAAACATCGATTGTGCTCCAGCATAAAAAAACATTTCGGTGCTATTCTGAAGGGATTTCGCTGGGCAAACATATGAATTGTAACATTGCCGGGGATTTTGAATATTTGCATGGTTTCATTGCACGCTGTCGGGTCGACGCTATTGTCCTTTCAAATCCTAATATGCACTGTACAGTGCAAGGAACTTTAAATTCAATTGCGCTATCTTGATCTCTGGGTAGAATGGGGTTGTCGGCTTTGATAATGCGGAAATTTGCTTTGATTTTTCATATTATTTTGTTTTATAGAATAAGGACATATGCTCATATATATCAGTAAATAATTTGTTTCATTAGTTTTAAGTATGCGTTTGATAAAATTGCTGTATTGAAAAACGGATTTTCCAACTTTGCGGCTTAAATAATGATTGTGTGTTGCATTTTTTGATGCAAACGTGCTAACACTGCCTGTATTGGGTTGTCCTGAATACAGTTCCTCATTTTCATTTTCATGCCCGTTTTATGTGCGAACTCAATCTATACAGGCAAATATTGATTTTCTATGTACTTTTGTAGATTTTGTGCATTACACAGGCAGCATGGGTAGTGGTGATGGCTTAAGAGTGAAGAATGAATTTAAACTGAGTTGATCAGAAGCCGACAACTAAATGATTTGTTTACACCCTGCAATGACTATCATCCCCATACATGTACAATGCGTGTACTTTCATTCAAGTCCTTTTTTGCCACTCTCTCACATCGCCGTCGAAAATTTTGTAGTGGACTAGGAAATGTACTTTCGAATAATGCAAGGATTCGAATGAAATGAATGAACTGCAAAATTGATAGAGAAAGTGCGATATGGATGATCTGATCAAAAGGAAATTACCCTTTTTGCCGTTGGTCATGTATTAGTCTGTTTGCTAATAGGCTTTCGGGGGTTAATTTTTATGGTTTCGCTTTTTACAGCTCGACTGAGTGTAAGGTAACTGATAGTTACTTTTAGTGCTTGGTAAGGAGAATTGAATTTGACATGCTTTATTCAATGGCCTGTGAATTTGTTGGTTTTTACCTCCCTTAATGTATTACGTCCCTTATAGGGCATTTCTTTATATAGCATCACAGTGAATGAACGAATGTATGCTCTTCCTTATAGGAATTTGTTTTTTTCGGTAGAATTAATGCTCACATTTTTGCAGCAATATTATTATATATAGACTTTTTTGAAATTGAATTACTATATAATCAAAAAATTTGGATTAAATCGAACTGAACTGCTCGAAATGAATTCTTAAATTCTTTTGAAAAATTTAATTTGCTCCGGAAACATTTTAAACAAAATTGTATCGTCTAGAATATTCGATACGTGACTGCTGGATATCAATGTATGATGACTGGGCGGGAAGGTCGTGAAATGAATGTTTTACACAGGATTTTACTTAACAACGTATATTGAACAACACTTATGATCTAGTACACTAAGTTTGTGGGTGATTATGATCATACACACGAGAGTTTGTCTCACAAAGGAGTCTTAGAGTTGTCACTTGTATGTTTCCCGCGCGTTGTATCACTTATGGTATCGAGACACACTACAGCCACAGAGATATGCACAGATGAAGTTGCAGTTGATCCAAAAATGAGCTCGTCAATGTGTAATGATAACTTTTGAATCAACTAAACTCGAGTCGTCGCTCAGCGGGAGCTCGTCAAGCACAGTTAAATCTCGAGATACCACAAACACAAAAAAATGGCGGGCTGAGTTGGCTGTAGAGTTGGCGGTTGAGTTGATTCTTCACTTTTTCCCAGGTTTCCAGGAGGAAAAACTAATGTTGAGTTGCTCAGATGAGTTCACAGAGTTTAGTTGAGTTGAATTGCACTTTAATTTTGAGCTGAACTACGTTGATTACACAATAAATTGAGTACTGAGATGGCTTGAGTCGACTTGTAGCACGTTCGCTTTGAGTTGGCTCGAGTATACTAACTCCACGCTGCTCGCGTTGCACGCTTGCCGGTAATTCAGGGCCGTGAGACGCGCAGTGTGGGCCTGAGAAGTGCTGAGTGGCGTCAGATTAGCCCACACGAGTTGGCAGGCTCATCTCACGCATATTGAGTTGCCCTTTCACTTAGAAAACTCGAATATTGTCTTCTAAGTCGCAACAAAAATCAACATAATTCCATTTACACGATTAATTTGCTTTTTGATATTGACACGCTACAATTTGTAAACATATCTCCCTGCTCTTTATTCGTCCCTTATTGAGGAACTGTTGGCGATGACTGGGTAAGCTACAATTTATAAGTACGAGGGATGTTTCCAAAGTTTTGGAAGTTTAGCTCAATATTACAATGAAGTTTTTCAACTGAATACCGTCCTCAAAAAACTTTTTCAGTGTTTCTGCAATCCATCTTTCTATGGTACGATTTACGTCAGTTAAACTTTGGAACCGAACACCCAGTAAGGTTTTTTCAAGATGTACAAGATTCGGGGAATAATGTGGGTCTGGAAGCATTTCCCATGGTGAATCGTTCTACACATCCTTCGTTTTTTTTTGCGGTATGTGGTCTTGCATTATATTGTCGCAATAACGGACACTTTGTATATTTCCAGGCTGGTTTTTTTTTAATGCCAATTGCAATGATCCAGATTATAAGTTCGAATAATATTCTGCGTTGATTGTGTATACATAAATATAATCCCTTCGCAATCCTTGAATTCAGTGAGCATTATCTTTCCAACAAACGGAACTGCTCGCTCTCTAAGTGGATGCATTTCTTCAAGTTTGCGCCATTTTTTGGATTGGCTTTATTTCTCTTCAAAGAAAGAAATAAGGAATCGAAGTGCCGTCAGTGGTTATTATTCATTACCGGATTTCATCTCCTTAACGGGCTTACAGCTCTTGTAGTCTAGACAAGTCTATTTCTATTCTTGTCCCAACAGCCTTGGCACTAGCATGCTGAAACCTTGTAAACACTCTAATAATTATACAAGATGTCTATGAACTTGTCGTGTACCTATCCCTAGTCGTACACTTATTCTAGTAGGTCATCGACGGCAGTAATGTTTCTTTTATTTGTCAATGTGTTCGGGTATGCACTGCATGGATCGTGTTCTAGTGATGTTCTACCGTTTTGAAAACGATTGATCCACCGATAAACAGTCCTTTTGGATTCTACAAACTCACTAATAACTCCATGCAGACGCTGAATTATTTTTGTTGATTTCCGCGTATTTTCCACGGAAAGAAAGTTATTGCTCTTTGAGATGTTGCTGTGTCGTCCATGATTACAAACGTAGTGCTATGAAACGTGTCTATGTCCGTCGAACACGTAAATCAGACTGAACAATATTGCACTAGGTAGTTGCATAAAGATGTCAAAACTTGTCTATGAGTAAGCACATCGCCAATAAGTTCTGCGTCATTTAGTTATAAGACAATTCCGAGAACTTTGGAAACATCACTCGTACATGAAATGACGATGCCTCGTTTGTGGTTTATAAATCTACGCTCTGCAAAATTACTTGACATTATGCACATACTCTTCCAGTCATTCTGCTACGATTGTCATTTATTTTTTTCTTTTCTTAAAGGCTTTTCATGTAAAGGGTGGTCAAAAAATGAGTATACGATAAGAGTATGTTCTCTTCAAAGTCATCATGTTGTTTGGGATATGCTCCTGCTTTCAGTGTTATCTTGAATTTCATGCTAGTGAGTAGTGTTGTACGAAAGTGAAACGCAAGTAATACAAAAACACTGCAACTGCGCAAGTTTAAAATTCTCATCCCATTTTCTAAAATATTTTCATTACTTTGTGATTAAAGGACAATCTGATGAACGAAACGTTTAAAGAAAATCTAATTTGATAGACAAAAAACTAATGAAACGTCATAACCAAAGTGATTTTAGTCACTTATTTCTATAGATGGAGCTGTTTTTGACTAGGTTAGATGATCCTTGATATATGTAAGTGCACGCACTTGAGCGGGTTGTAAAAGTAAGCCGGTACTCTTTCACGCAATTTATTTACAATTGTTTTAGTGTGCCTTCAGCTTTCTTCTTTCTTTGTGCCGAAAGAATATTTACTGTCAAACATATCAAAAGCATGAAGCAAAAATACGAACCGGAGAGGCGGAAGCAAAAGAGCGATAGCAAAATCCTTACGAAAGCATGAGGCAGCAATAACAATCCTTTAGTTGGTCGCTTTCTTGAAAATCTTTAAAAGCTGTTGGATACATTCAATTCCTCTCCTCACGCAATTTGTTATATGAACGAGACTGGTATATTCCCAACACCAAATAAACTATCAAAAGTTATCTCAACAAAAAGGAAGCACTGCGTCAACGAGATCACCAGTGCTGAACATGATTTCAATGTAGCACTTGACAATGGTCAATGGTCATCAATGATTCAGGGAACTTTGTCATATCACACCAACGTGCATATTGCAACGCAAGACGTAACTTTTTCGCTTCTCTGTTTGAGAAGAGCGGCCAAAAATTATAACATAAAGTTGACTCTAAATGAGAAAAGAGCATTAACAAAATTACTTAATTAAATAATTCAAAATATATTTATTGCAAAAACTTATGACACTTCGAATCGCACAAGAGTCTCTTCCTTCTACAACTTCATTTGTTCGAGGGAACACGTCCTTTTGCAATGACAGCGTGTATCGCCTTGATTACGACGTTAAACAACATTTGTTGACAAGAAATCTCATCTATGAAAAACATCTTTACAAATAACGAGTCTTTTATTTCAACAACAACCGCTAACGCATTTCGGTTATCTGAACGGCCACGGTCGACATCAGGGACTTGTGTTCGTACGGTATCACCAATTTTGACGTTTTTCTTTCAAATATGGTTTTCGGTATGACCATCGGTCAAATTTTTTTCTAAAGTATTATATTAAAGTTTTTTCAAGCTGTTCTTTGGTTTCAATAGTTTTGCCAATTTAGGCGAGTTATTCTTTGGTTTCATTATTTGCGATTTTTTCACCAGACAAAAAGACAATGCTACGCCTCTTGTTGCCTTAACGCTAAACATGGTTTCATAAGGACTTGGATGTATTTAATAAACGGTAAACGATCTGACCACTTATTTCTCGTTACGGTTCATCGAGTTAGCATGTTCTGTGTATTCTGATTGGCCCCTTCAACTGTAGCTTATGTTTATGCTCGTAACATTGCTGGGATACCAAATGTCAAAAATATTGAGAGAACAGGGTACACCAATCCTTCAGCTCTGTTTGTTTTCAAAGGTCGTAAATGACTTTATGCACTATTATGAACTTATTTTCGCTGTGACTCTTTGACTGCAGATATATCAGATCAACTTGACATCTTGAATTTAACTCAGAACTGACCATTGGTTTCACAACAAAACCGTTTTTAAGTGGACTGTGTTTGGTTTGACACTGTTTGCGTAAATTTAAATACCACATTAGAACTTCATATGTAATCTTTTTGTTTTTCACTTTCAACTCTTTCAGCATATGTGATCCTCCTTGTTAGTTTCACATAGACAGCACTATTCTGCATTGCTATCATAATACATTACATTCATTTCCCCTGGGTTTAGTGGTAGAGTTCACATCTTTTCGCCATTCATTTTTAAAACGTCAAAACATTTGAATCGTTTATAATTCAAAGATGTGTTGCACAAAATTTTAGCAGAATCCTCTTCAGAAATTATTTTATAGCACTTTTCTACTCGTTTACTCACAATTAATACATTTAACTTTTCAAGAAAAATTAATCACAATTTAACGCAGTATCCATTCAGACAAATGTTGCTCACATACTGAAAGCTTGCTTAAAACTGGCAAAGCTGACTGACTCCCAGCAGAACAGGTCTTTCATATTCATTCATTGGGAGTCTTTTTTCATCATAGCAAACAGTTCTGGCCAATTTTGTATTTGGTTTTCTTTTCTTCGGTTTTGCATTGGTTTGAGGCCGCATGCATTTTAAGGTACCTGGAAAGAGACAGATACGGCTTGGAATGACAGGAACGACTGCAGGATAAGGCAGCTATTTGGCCTCACCCTAATAAAACGAGAACAAACAGCTCCTGGGGAAAACCAGAAATGGCGTTAGAACATTGGTGGCAGTATTAACGGGCCATAATCTTCTAGGTCAACACGCCAAATGAATAGGAATCCAAACGGATGACACCTGCCCAGCTTGCGGCTAGGAGGAAGAAAGTACAGAGCACTTCCTCCTAGATTGCCCGAGTCTGGCCAACAAACGCCTTACTTGGCTGAGATGTACTGGCGTAACAGAATTGGAACACTTGGCGACCACAGAACTAGGGGAACTCCTTAGCTTCTGTAGGACGACAGGATGAACCATCTGTAAACAATAGTACTACACATGGGGAGCTAGGGGCCGATTTCTGGCCTATGCTAATTTCCAGCAAGTGGACCCCAGTACAATAATAATAATAATAATAATAATAATAATAATAATAATAATAATAATAAAAAGGTACCACCCGTATTGAAATCTACTCAATATATCAGACTTAGCATTTTTACCGTTACATTGTGATATTACTCCTCATGATAGTGGGGCTACATTGTAGCCACACTTGGTGTGGTTCAATCAATTTAATTTTGACGCTAGTAAGGGTTGTTGAGGTAGACAGCGATGAAGTTCTCAGTCCATTATTCTTACTTAATGAGTTTGTAGCTCTATCTGATATTACAGATATACTACTGATCTGTTCCTGATAATTTGTTGATAGATTTAACTCGTCAATGTGGCGAGCTTGAAGTTGCTCTGTCACCTCGCTAATTTTTTTAACAGTATTAGGAATGGCAGATATGCGCTTACAGTATCAAATACAGAAAAAATGAAGCCAAGTAGGGCAACTGAAAGATGGAAAGAAACCGAGCTTCGTCTTCTGTGGAAAGAGAACAAGTTGAATCGATGTCTGACAAGTCTTGGACTACTGGTGAATTATAGTAATGAAGAGTGGTAAAATTAAGTGTTGTTGAAAGCAAGCCAGCAAGCAAGTGAAAGCAAGCTGAACAGGTGTGCGATGGATGAATAAATGAAGACCGAAGATCTGTTGAACTGTGGACAGGCGACATGAAGAACAATGACGTATGATGGAATGCAGAACAGAAGTAGCAAAAATGGCAGTTCGAATGGATGGATCAAAATGAGTGCCGATAAAGTCAAAGAGGGTTCAAAAATGTTGAGAACTAGGACCTAGTGAGGAAAAGTGGAAAGAAGCAGAAGCGAAGTGAGATAATTCTATGCTAAGAAGCTTCGATGTTGACTGAGGACTAGACCTGACAAGAAGTAAGGAGTTAACTAAAGAAAAAACAGACTGGTTGTAAGCTGATTTGCAATTGAATTGAGACATTATTTTCTTCAGTCTTTGGGGAATACTGTCCCCACTAGGAGGTTGTGAGGAAGGGCGATCAGTCCGATGTGTCCCGTGGAATACAAACTGAGATATTTTCTCGGACCTTAGAGAACGCAACCGATTAGGGGTTTATTTGAACCAATGGTTAGAAGGACCGTCAATGACAGGAAATTGTCAGCCCCCGCCCCACCCATACAATCGGTGAGAAGGTACTCCTGGCTGAAAAGTGGCTTAAAGTTTGTTCAGCGCGAACTAGTCATGTTCGGGAATCCAGATAGCCTAACCAAAGCTGGGGTCCAAGGCTGAAAATTGTTTCAGACTACGACGGTGGCGGTTGACAATAATTAATAAGCTTCAACCCCTTCTGTGGAGACCGTAGAATTTAACGGCAGGTGACCACGTTAAACACTTAGAATTTGATGCCTTTAATGTGCAAAGAGAAATGTGGTTATCCAATATCAATTGCACTGGATTCTGTTTGCTAGACTTTATATAGTTTTTGATACGAGACAACCAATCGAAAAACAAAGAAGTTTGCATTTAGCTCTTGTCTGATATACTTTTTATTGAAGACGTTAAAGTCCTATCCAAACGTGGAGCATTCATTCACTTGCGTGGAAAGTTATCCCCAATGACCACATTTAAAATTGTTACGTTGACAACACTTTCAGCACTGGCAATCTTGCGACCTCAACAATGAGATGAAATTTGGTGGTTCATTTGGTACCGTTGGTATCCCAGTTTCGTTCATATTGTAAATTGCGTTAGGATGAAATTTGTACGTATTCACTAATTTTGCAAAGTTACAAAATAGCGAACACATTCAGGCATATTAAAGCCAATTCGACAGTTCGACATTGTCAATTTCGACATTGTCGACAGTTCTTGGTGTCTACTCAGTAATACCCCAAAGCTACTCCTTGCCAGCCATTTGTTTATCTCTATTGAAGTGATGTTGTTATGATATCTATTCAAGCTCCAAGCTGGAGATACTCTTATTTATCATTTTCCAAATCTTGCTTTATGCTTTCCTAAAGATTTTGCTATTTTTTGCTTCATGCCCTTGCTCCAAAGTATAAATTTCTTCTTTCATCTTTCTTGGGTTCCTCTCGGCACACAGAAAAAAGAATACTTATGACACAGTTAAACAGTTATCAAAAAAATTACATGTTCTTTTTTACGCGCGTTCTCTTACAACATAATCACGTACGTGCTCCCACACACATGTACAATGATAAAACCCAGAGAAGAGCAACGTCATCGTTTGACATTAGTCACTAAACTTGCTCTTGCTATGACATTTGATCAGTTTTTTTGTAAACCGTCGTATGCGTCGTATAAAAATATTTTCAAAAATCTAAAAATATTTAAGAAAATGGGAGGAAACTTTAAAACTTGAACAGTTTCAAGGTTTTTGTATTACTTGTGTCTCACTCTCGCACAGCAGTACTCACTAGCTTGCACTTCAAGATAACACTGAAGCCAGATGGGTATTGTAGGTAACATGATGACTTTTAAGAGTGCATACTCTTATCGTATACAAGAATGCGTATATAGACCAGCTTACAGCGTATAAAGTAGCTTGTGAGTCTTTATGAGCCTTCTCTGCGGTAAATCTCTAATTTAACCAAACATAGCGTTACCAGCCAACATTTGAAGTGAGAAAAGCTTGTGAAAAACATTTCAAAATAAATTTTGAATCAAATAGTACCTCCGTATTTTGTACAAGAAGGTTATCCGACAACTGGTATAAAAAAATCCAAGGTAAATGGGGACGACTACGACGAATAAAGAAATAAAGTGGCGAATAAAGTTGTTGTATTGGATAATTAAAAGGATGCATAAGACAATTGTGGAATTGAATGAAAATAAGGTCCTTTGCTGGAGGGAGATTCCAACTGAAAGTGGTAACTGCTGCAAATCAGTCCAAAAAAGAATGCAATTACTTAACCCACAGCTCTTAATTCCTTTCCAAAGGACTATACTGGAGTTACAATCAGAAGCATGATCCTTGTAAAAAAGAAGGTTAAACAGAAAATACTTAACTACTCCGACCATTACCTTCCACATCATTGAATTCACATTCAATCAAACTCACTTCAACCGTGAAAATTTATAGAATCGTTATAATATTTTCAACATACATACATTGTCCTTTGCAAGTACTCAAACCCAATTGATGTTGATTAAGTCCACTCGGAGTAGTAGCGCAATGACATATGTGTCAGGGAATGTGGGAACGCCCCGGACAAGGAAAAGGTGCACGCACTACCGTTGAGATTTGATCTGATCCTTTTTAAGACGCTACTCCTGCAACAACTTCTGCTTCAGGCAACAATCAAATGAAAACTGGATTCGTTTGTGTTGAATTAACAGGAAATGCCGAACCGCTTGGCAATTTAACATTTGTCGTTTTGCGGATGCATTTGTTGTTGCTCGCAGGAACACATTTCAAGAATTTCATTATATAACCTTGCCCAAGGAGTATATCGCAGACGTGAAATGTGCTTGCGACGCGTGCTCAACTTCCGGTTAATTATAATCAGTACAAGACGATGAACGGTACGTCACCGCGCATTTTTCATCATAAAACCGTTCGCTGCTTATACTTGATCATATGTGATATGTGATGTTTCCGTTTGAACAATTGGATAATAACAATTGAATGTGAAAAAACGGGTTTGGCTCGTGCCAACTGCTCGTCATTTCGATTGAAATGTAATAGCTATAATGATATCCTGCCTGACCTTGTACCTATTAATTGTGCACACGTGAAATATGATAACGGTATAAGTACAATAAGTATCAAATTATGTAATCAAATGGTACTAGCAAGGTAATTATATGTTATCTCAAGAAGTGGCGCAGGACAAGATGTTGAACCGAATAATTCGAAAAATAATTTTTAATAAGAATAATGCCTAGAAGCCTCCTGTGTGTGCGAGAACCAAGGATGCACCTATGACGAATTGCGGAAAGTTCGATCATTATGAGGAATTCCTTCGAAGATGATAAGAAAATTTGCTTCAAACATAAATAAGAGTCTTCCAAAGACAATGCTTACAATTTCCCAAATACCTCAAACCTGAATTGATTTGCATGCAGTGCTTCTTCAGTTCATCATTTATGAAGTTCTTCAGCACTAAATCGATTCCACCCTATTTTATTTCGTACCCTTATGACGATTCCTTGATAAATAGCTTCTCCCACCATAGAGTTAATAGCGACAAATTGGACGCCGTTTGATGCACACGACTTAATAACTTGCGGCCGATTGACTACAAATACATTTCGTGCTAACCGAAATACAACAAGGATACGTCCGACACGGGCTTCACATTATATTCGCAGGGTATGGGTGTGTTTAGTCTTAAGCAGTTTATCAATTTCTCATTTCCGGTGGTGGCTTTAGTTTGTTGTTTCGAATAAATTCAATTCCGTTTCTTTTTTCGCACATCGAAATCCGTCATACATAACGAACTTGAAGTCGCGCTATCCTGTCGGGACGAAATGGGAAATGACTTATGATTATAATAAAAATGATTGGATGTCAAGCAAATAGCATAAATATAAATTGTATGTACTGTAGCATTTCAGTTTGAGTGTTTCTGATGTTTGTTTTGTTCGGGAAATGTCCTTTTATAATGGATTTGGGGGATTTGTCGCGTAACGTGTAATGAAATGGCGTGATTGAAATACCTTCTTTGTGAATCCGAAGAAGGGTAAAATATTAATTGAGTTGTATTGCAGGTAAATGTTAAGAACTTCAGGCAATGGGTTGATAAATTTGTGACGTTTACATGATCGGAATTTCGTGGTTAAAAGGAGACATAAAATGCTAGGTCCGGCTTTTGAAATTTTCTATTATTCGAATTTGAAACTTTATTTAACTTTCGCACTTCAGAAAGCTCATGAAGTCATCCTGAAAAAGAAAAAGATGTCCAAAGTTTCATCGGCTAATTACAGTGATATTTTAATAGAGTCTAAACTAAAGTAAAGGTCTAGGACTTACTGATAAACTCTAAGCTAAATATCTCAGAGCAAATCCGGCAACGACTGATAAGGCCTGAGGGGGGAGGGAGGGGGTTGGGTTCACTTTAGTCAATACAGCAACCAAAAGGCAAATGAGGGTCGTACAATTAACCCTTCTACATATGGAGCAAAAGAATGAGGCGGTGCTCTCAAGGAGGCGTTACAAAAGAGGAGAAGTGCGGTTTGTGTTAGCAGCCAGGACAGTCTCTGAGTCATCCGAACTGGTTATTCCAGGGGTAATACCCATCGTCCTTGTTCTTAATCGAAAAGATACGATGATAAGATAAGATGATAGAGGGCAAAGGATTCAGACGATGTGGGTGAGTGGAGCTATCGCACTGGCTAGCTTTATGAGCTTTCGCTGTGAAGGCATAGGTGAATTGTGTATGAATTCAAAATTTAAGCGTGTGTGAATCCATATCTCAGCACTTTCGTTACTATCTTCTATCTAAAACAAATTGTTCATACAAATACCAATGCATCTGGAAAATTTACGTCAAATATCCTTTGGTTGGAAGTTTGATTGGGATTTTGTTCGAAGTGATAGCGCTGTTTCGTAGTTGCGCGATGGGTTAAAGTGTTAGCTCCGTATGTAATGGGTGCTTTTTTAAAAGTGAATAGTTTTGAAACGAAATAAAATAGGGATAAATTGTTTTGATTGCCATGAAATTGGTCTTATGGTAAGATTTTTTTGCAATTTTCATTTAAAGGTGATTTCGATCATGTGAGTACGACGATTGGCGCGGAGGGATTCCAAACGAGGGATAGAGTAGTCGACAATTGCGACTAACCAATAATTGGAGCCGTATGTCACCAATAAAGCCGCGAATGTTGTCTCCCAAATGTTCAAGTATCTCGGGCTTGTGGGCGTAGATGAGTGATTTGACATATTTCACAAGAAAAAATCCAGCGGTGTGAAACACAAGGTCTTCCAGGCCAGTTCACAGGCCAAAATCGTGAAATTAAGCCCTAATCAGATGCTTCTTTCAATATATCGATGGTTGCATAAGCTGTATTGCATGCCGCACGATCCTTTTAAAACTAGTAGCCCTCTGCATCCCGGGTAATCGATTTGGAAAGGAGAAAGTTATTTATCATGGCTCTATAGTGGTCACCATTTACTGTAATATTATTCCCAGAAGCATTTTGAAGACCCATTGACAAATGATTTCACCGGCTCATAAAGCAGACCAAACACCAAACAACATTCAAAGAATTGCTTTTTTCGCATGTTATGGTGTTTTGACAGCCGCCTGTGGTTGGTCAGCACTCCCAATGCGGCAATTTTGTTCATTGACGTAGCCTTTCAACCAGAAATGTGCCTCATCGTTAAAAAAAATTTTCTAATTAAATTCACGATAATCAGCAATTTGTTCTTGAGGTCATATACAGAATCAACACCGTGCTCGATAGTCGTTCGGGTTTAATTTCTGCACGAGTTGTATTTGTTAAGCTCGGCAATTAAGAATTTTCCTTAAAATTTCACACGATGTGGATGTGCGCAGGTTTAATTGTTGAGTACGAAGTCGATTGGACTCACTTGGTGCTTGATCGTACCAACGATCTACTGGTGCTATGGTGTCTTCGCCCTATACGACGTCTGGATGGATGCGTACTATCAGTGATAGTTACCGTATTGTAGAAACGATCCAATCGGTCAATCGAATTATTTGTTCTAGTGATGATGCCGGTAAATATCTCGAACAGGACCGTTTTTTCGAAATTTATAAACGTGGTTCCGGCATCAATCTATTTATGATATGCTGGCACACCAAATCAACTATAAAACGCGTGACAGCTCTGACACCATAAGTAGGATTAAAAAGTGCTGCCAACTTAAAATTGTGTAATTCTAACATAGATTGATATAAATGTTTAAAGGTTTATTATTTGATACCTACGTTGCTAAAGCTTAGAAAGTTATTGTCTCTCACATGATCTACCCATTTTTTAAACTGGAATGTTATGTGAAACTAAATTGGTAGAAATTTATTGCCTATCTGAATTGCAGATGACGTTGGTAATCTGAATGAAATATTTTCACCTTTCATTATGTGACTTGCGTGAAATATGAGCTTTATCCGACAGTAAATGAATATGGCCAAGCTGAAAACAAGAAAAAAACATTTATAAACGTCAAATTTTCAAAGTGTAATCATATGGCTTTAAGTTAATTTTCTAATTTTATAATGTAGCTAAAACTTTGTTCGAAATGTGACCTCTCACGTCATTGTTGAATTTGAATTTCCAGAATGTTTGGTGATAAAAACATGGATTTGCTATATATTTGTATTTGTACATCTTCTTCTTGTTTGCAGCACTACAGGCCCTCTCGGGCTTTCGCTTATTTTTGTAATTACAGACCTAAATTTAGAAAAGATATCGCAGAGACAAGACAAGACTCCTAAGACAATGGGAGTAACAGTGGAACTATTCGTCTTGCGAATGTGTCCTTAAATTGTTTAAGAAAGAAAATAAAAAAGGATAAATACGAAAGTAGTTCAAAGAATTTTACACATCTAAATAGATATTAGCATAAGGTGTAGTTAGGAATAAGATTTACATATAAGTAAGCAAATATTCAAAACAAAAGTGATTTTTGGGTCCCTGGCGAGTTATATGGTATTGAATCTTCGCTCATTTCTAACAATCATTTAAACATAAACTCAAAGCTAAGGGGAAGTTATTGCAAATTCTGAAGTGATTTTGGTCATAGAAAATTTTCCGATTCCTATGAATTACCCAGTCCTGTTTGCAACACGATGTTTGCTTCATTATTCAAACACTTTTTATATTTAAATAAGCGTAGATTCCCGTTTTAAAAATTGAAGTCCGCGGTTTTACATATGCAACCCTAGCCTTTGTTTTCTCGACGCTATATCCTCTCTACCAGGCCCTTCCTACTTCACAACGTTCTGATCCTGGAAAAAAATACTCTGGCAGTATCTCTTCCTATTTTTTGCTAAACAATTATAGTTATTCAGGTTTGCAACTAACAACTTTTGTTATAACTAATAGATTTCCTCGTTCGTAAAATTTCAGAAAATATCAGATACAATTGTTAGCTCGTGTAGTGACATTCGATTTAAACCATCAACTCTAATCACAACTGATTATACTTTATAAGTGCACCTATTCGTTAAATCAGTTTCGCAAAGGTTCGCACAATTTTATTTTATATAATTGGATGAAAGGATTTGCTTAGGAACTACGCAAGATTCTGATAATAAAACAAACCATCAGAGCCATGTTAGTGAGACAATGTGAGGGCAACATGAAGGTGACAGCAACGAACAGAAACTTGAAGATCGCGCGATCGTTCGCCACCAATTTGTAGTGAGGACCTCGAGGATAATTTGAAACACGCATTGAACTTTCCAATGAAGCCCCATTTTCATTATCCTTTCAGTTATCACACCAAACGCTGAAATTGTTTTGGAAAATATATCTCAAATTAGACTAGATCACAGAAATTCTATCTAAATTCTAATTCTAAACGTCCTAAGGTAGACTGTCAGAACAATACTTTCTGAATATTTGGCTTTTTTCATTTTTGTTTCATGATAGAGTACGTTGTCGAAAAACAATAAATTTGCTTTTCATTTTTTCAAACAATTGGCACCAATTAGTTTTTTTTACGAAAAACCTTCTTAAAAAGCCAGATATACCAGATATAAAAGCGTCCTTGCCAAAGAGAAATACCTGAACTCATGCCTCGACTCTATCACATAATTCTGACAATCTCAGGTATTCTACTATAATCTGCCAAAAGGATTTGAATGATTTTTGTTACATTTCTTCTGGACACACGTTGCCGGAACCGCTATTTAACAATATGTTTCGAAAGATTACTCAAATTTTATTATACTCCTTCAAGGGTACCTGCTCAAATACGGCAGGGGGCAAAGTAGCTTCTATAAATCTGGCAGTCATGTTACATGAGACCATTTGAATGCTCCAAATGGATGAGCTCTAGCAGAAAAGCAAAGAAGGAAAAGTATAACTAAGTGCTAAACAACGAAATTATGGAAGGAGAAATTTGCAACTTACCTTTGATATCATTAACATCAGCAAACAAGTAACAGAAATCCTCGAGGACAATGGCACTAAACCCAAAGTGATTGGAACAGGAATTCACACTGCAGGAGCTGGGCATGCATTTGACGAGCAGTTTCAACCAAATAACGAGCTAAATTGTGGCAAACATATTCTCCTGGCAGATGAAGGTATGTAGCTCTGAAAAGACAGAGAACATGAGAGTTTACACTTCAATAGAAGCCTCAAGATACGATCCTACCTCGCCCCGGAATCTGGGCTTCGTTTAATGAGCGGATACAACAAAAAACCATGTAAAAGGAGGATACTGTACATACAGAGCAGACAAGAGCATTCGCCAGGTAGCTTGAAAGAAAGGTGTAAAGAAATTTCAGAGACGAAGAAAAGATTCCGGATAAGGAAATCCCACCTTACTCATGCCGGGCATGCATTCAACAAGACAACAAGAAAGCTAGAAGAAGGAAGCTACCGTATTTACTGGGCAGACGAGAGTGTTAGTCAGGGTACTAGAAAGAAATGGACTAAGTGGGTTTTGACGTCAGGAGCAGCCTGAGAATAAGGAGATCCTAACTAACCCTGGACATACAACCCATTCATGGAAACTGGAGGCAGAAAATGTTGCCGCAAGAATGAGCTGTTCAGCCAACGTTGAATTGCAGGTTAAAGCCCAACTCAACGCGTGAAATCCTACTACTAGCATCCAAACTTGGAAAAGACATTACAATAAACCAGATACGAATGCTCCATGTAGCAAATGAAGTAAGCTTTCCAAGATAGAGAGCTTGCATATTGAACAACGTAGGTGAGTGGGAAAAACACGGTGGTTATCATTTTATTCTGTTCTGACGATTAGGAAATCAGCTACCAACACAGGAAAACAAAGCTCTGAGTAAAAATATCTATGTTAGTTATTAAGACATGTGCTATGCTATTATGTGTAACATGGACACTAACTCAAGCATCTGTAAATATATTGAATGTCTTTAACCGATGGATCCTAAAGCGGATGATTGGAGCGAAGCTAGACGGGGATCAATAGTGAATTTGATACAACAATGAGCTGCATGACATTTTCGACGAGCCGGAGGTCTCAACGCTTGCAAGACTACGGAAACTGCAGTAAGCTGGCCATAAGAATCGTATGATCGAACAATGGATACTCAAAAAGGTATTGGTTGGAAGAACTGAAAGTCGGAGACCAGCGTGTGAACCGAGAATATGTTTGTCTCTTTGGGCAAAGACAAAGAGCCTCCCACTTCAAAATTGGAGGACGCAGTCAATGGACCGAGACAATTGAAGGCACTTGTTGCAGAAAACGAAGGCCCGAAAGGGGCTGTCGTTCTAAGAAGAAGAGAAGAAGACGATCTTCTTGAACTTTATGGGAAAATGATTTTCCGGTGTCCCGAAAAATTGAAGAAATTGAAAATGCAAATCTCTCCACACCTCCGTCTTCATTTCCTATCTCGAACCAGCTGTGAATGATCTAAAAAATAACCAATCGAGTTCAGCGTGGTTTGGAAATTTTATTGATACATTACTATTATTATTATTATTATTATTATTAATATTATTATTATCATTATTATTATTGTTATTATTATTATATTATTGTAGCTTAGAATATTACTAAAATAGATGACAATGCGTTCGCCGCAGTTCTTATGAGCAGTGAAACTATGACGGCCTCGGAGGAGGTCTCAGCTGAAAACATGGTGAACTCCACCATGAGGCTCATAAAGAATGCGTGCGACTGCTCTATGCTCAGGCAACTGCCTCGACACGATAAGCCTGCTGTTGTTGTTAGAAACCGCTGAAAAGAGGAGAGAATGCCACAGACTCCGCCGCAACGCCCAACGTTCATGAAATCGAGACGAGTCACATTCCCGAACGCTGACATACAGGCCGGCCAGTAAACTCCTCCGTAGGTTGATTAACGAAAGCAAGGCTCGTTGCTGGCACAACCTCGCTGAAGACATCGATAGGGACCCGTGGGGGCTGGGTTACAAGCTTGTCATGCGGAAACTAGGAGCTGCAAGGAGGCCCTGTATCCTTGAAACGGAAAAAATGGACGAGATTGTTCGAGCGCTTTTCCTTATGCATCCTGTTCGTCCCGATGATGCAGATGTCGAATGTCCACTTTTTAGCGCCATTGAGCTGGATGATGTGGTGAAAGTTTTAAAACTGAAAAAGGCCACAGGGCCAGACGATATACCAGCGGAAGGTGTACAGCTTGCACATCAACTTTCCCTGACAAGCTGCTCACCACTTTCCACGCCTGTCTGCAGCAGGGCGTGTTTCCAAATTGCTAGAAAGAGGCGATGCTCGTGCTGATCTACAAGAGGAAGGGGAACCCGGAGCATCCCTCTACATATCGGCCCCTATGAAATGTATGTTGAACGCCGCTGGGAAGGTGCTCGAGAGGCTCATTAGAGAGAGACTTGGAGAGGCCATCCGAACTGTTAGGTATCTGTCTCATCAGCAGTACAGCTTCCGGGCTGGGCGATCCACGATCGGTGCAAAAGCAGAGGATGTGAATGTGGTCCAGTGGACAGAAGCCTACAATCACCACTCGAGGCGAATAGTACTGCTCATAACACTCGATGTGAGAAATGCCTTAAATTCTGCTAGATGGACGGATATCCTTCGTGCTCTGGAATATTTCAGGGTGCCGAGGTATCCGACGCGGATAGTGAAGGATTATCTCAAAAACCGGAAGCTCATATATGACACATTGGGAGGCCGGCGAAGAAGGGATTTGACATCAGAGGTGGCGCAAGGCTCCGTTCTTGGCCCAGACCTTTGGAATGTCTCGTAGGATGAGCTTTTGAGGCTGCAGTTACCGGCGGAGTCGCGCCTGGTTGGCTACACAGATGACGTAGCAGTACTATTTGCCGGACGTACTGTCGTTCAGGCGCAACTCAAACTGGGTGCGGTAATACGTTGAGTGGATGACAGACCGTGGGCTTAGCCTAGCGCTGGAAAAGACCGAGGTTGTCGTCCTGACCAAGAAGCGGAGAAATGATCATCAAGTCGAAAGAATCAATCAGATACCTTGGCTTGATGATTGACTCGAAGATGAGGTTTTTCGAGCAGGTTCGAGCGTCAGCGGATAAGGCTTCTGCGGGAGTATCGGCTCTCAGTCGCCTTATGGCCACCACGCGGGGACCAACCTCGAGCAAAAGACGTCTACTGATGAGTGCAATGGAGTCAGTGCTCCTGTATGGCTCCGAAGTCTGGGCTGACGCTCTTAGTAAAAAGTCGCAGCGAGGGCGTCTGGCACAGTTGCAGAGGCAAGGAGCTTTACGGATAGCGGCTGCATATCTCTGAACTTGCAGTGCTGGTAAACTCGAGGGTGGTCCCTATTAATACTGGGGTGTATACTTACGTAGGGGGGAGTCGGCGAGAGAAACCGTCAGCCGAGAGGAACGGAGAAGAACCCTAACTCTGTGGCAGCAAATATGGGAAAACGAAACGCGAGGCAGGTGGACCGCACGACTGATTAGTGACTTGGGGCCGTGTTTCGACAGAATACATGGTAAGACTGACTATTACCTGACGCAACTACTCGCTTAATCTGCAATTCATCTAAACTACTCGTTAATCTACAATTTACATAGTGTTAGAGACACAAAGAGAGAAGACGTCGCACTTTAAATACTCTGCTATGAATCCAAAAAACAGATATTTTATATGGAAAAGAAGAAAAGTATTCAGATGCGTTCTTCCCGCGACATACAAGCTGAAGTCATAAAACAGGTCAAACGTGCATTCTATGAGTCCACTTGTATATTTTCAATTGTCCTCATAATCATGCCTATAGCGCGCATTATCCTAAACCCACTCAATGCTAATGGACAAGTAACACAAAGGCAGCAGAGTTATCTTGAATCTTCATGCGATTCCTCAAGGCATGTAAATGATACCAATTGAATCGATATTCCATGATCTGGTTGATATGTCACGATACGCAGACATTGAATCAAGGAATTATTAAGGACGTTCATACGTTCACCTCTGGGCTTCATCGTTCCGTATCCTAATATCATCATTGTGTTCGAGAGAATTCTTTACTATCCAATGTACATTTCAGGCAAACCTAAGCAACAATTTGGCCTCCTTGGAAAGAATTCCCTGTTAAGTGATTACTAAGCTCATATGAACATGAGAGGATAATTCGTGACTAAAATCGAAATCTTTAATGTGTGATAAGGCAGGATATTTTCGAGTGTATGAGTGGTGTAGTGAAATGTAGAGTGATTTCGGGGTGGATTTTGTTTAAGTGTTTGTTATGTGAAAGACTGTTGATGGCACAAATTCCGGCAGGCTGATTAACTTAAAAAAGTTTTGATTATGGGAATGTAACAATAAACTCGGAAAGAATTTGTGTGGCTCCTCTTTACTCCCGACCTTATCTTTGATTTCATTCAAACCAATCAACCGACGAAATTGTTATGAGTTTTTTCTTGCTCAAACAAACAAGAAAGCCACAAATATTTGGAATGTAAAATATTTCATGTTTGTTGACAATAAACACGACAAGTTATTTATTTAGTCTGAATCGGATCTTGATTTATTGACAGAGTAAATCTATTTGCCAATATTAGTACCAGGAGCATCCGATTTTGTTTAGGATATTGAAATAATTCCTATTTGTCATTATAAATTATGTATGTCGATTGCAAGCGCGTATGTTATCCTTAATTTTATTTTTCTTAGTGTCTGTTATATTAATCTCAAAGTTTTATTTAAATCGTTTTATTTAGTTTTTGAATTTACCTTGGTATGGCACCGATTATACCAACAGTTTTCGGGAACACGGAAAATGGATTGGAAACGTATGATTAACCGTACTGAAGGACCCTTCAAAATTTTCTAAGTATATTAAGTTGATATGTTGGTTTTCGGGTATTAAACAATCTCGAACCTAAATGAACCAACAACGAGTTTGAATGACGGATTTTGAGATTCAGATATTTCTATAGCATCCTTGTAACATAATATCTCTGGAAGCATGATCTTCTTCAATACTGCAGACAGCATAAGTCGACCACGCTATTGTTATTGCATATTTCAACTTAGTTTATAAATTTGTGTTCCAACATCTGTCTAAGAATTGACCGCGGTCCCCATAGTTCTTCTTGCATAACACCGAAAGAGGGTCTAATAACTTGAAGGAGTTTTAGAAATTTGAGGGTAGATCCTATCGTTGCCGCAGGAGAAATGGATGAACGAAGATCCGGACATCTTGAAGTTGCGCTTTAATCCTAAGGGTATCACATTGTTTCTTTTTAAGATGGTCTTCTTGATTCACTTTAGCGGTGCACAGGGAAGGCAGGTCATGTTCTCAGTAACTTCACCCCGTTTTCTCTAGCTATAAGACACTGCTTTGTGAGAGTAAAAGAGCCAAGTTCTAGTCGATGTGACAAACTGTTTCAGACTAGTGCCTCGGCGCCACGAAATAGTCCTGCTTTGTTTCCATGGAATTCCAACACTCAGCATTGAAACTACCTTTCTTATTGATATTGGTATATAGACAATACCTATACCATTCTTCTTCTTCTTTTCTTGTGGAATCTTGTATTCTTTATGAAGATGGGATTATGAAATTAGTGTGAGTAGCACCCACAATGGAACGAGGAATGGAAAGTTTTCGTAAGCATCCTCCAGCAGATGATGAACCTGCGATGATTTTGGGCAATGAACCAACCAACGACCTCAAATAGGTGCAATTAGACGGCGGTAACGATATATTGAACCAAGTATCGGTTTTGAAATAAGTATCGTAACGTCTCCGTACAGGTACAACCTTTTGCAAGCCTCCAAGTACGCTCGGCCACTGCGTTGGTCCCGTAAGTTGGGCTGAGGTGAACTCCCGATTAGCGCTGATCTTGCTCCGAACACCTGTCCGCATAGGATTCTTCACATGGCCCATGAGAGTATGAGACCAATATTCCCATGAGACCATTAAGGCGAATCGCATAGTGGAGATTGCGGCTCCGGGAGGGGACCTTTCTTTAATGATGCTCATAAATAAACATTAACGTAAATAACACTAAAAGCAAATAACAGAGATACTGGCGGTATTTGGACGCAGTAAAAAATAATACGCACGCCCGAGTGTCCCATAAGTCATGAGGAAAGGTACGAACAACAAATACCTAGTAAATACACTCTGTTAATAAAGTACGTTTATTAAAGTTAATAAAGGATTTTGAAAATTTTCTTAGGTTGGTAATATACCTAATTTTGGTAATATACTACTCATTAATATGCCTAGCTTTAGCGTGATCTGTCAATCAGTTGGTTAACAGCAGCTGGTTAAGTCAGTCAAGCTCGTTAGTGCGTGCTGATTTTTAACATAAGCGAAATTATTGAACAAGAGTTAAATTATGTGTTACAAACAAAATTTCTTGTGCTTACGCATTGATAATGTTGGGAAAGGCTTATGTTGATTCAATTTTATACAAAATGAATGGTACAAAGCGTTCAAAGAGGGCCGTGAAATCGTCGAAGACATGCCTCGCCCTGGACGACTTTTCACCTCTGTAACGGACACTAATATCGATGTAGCGAAGAAAATTGTGGTCGGAAATCGTCATGCCAGCGAAAAAGACATAGTCACCATCCTCAACATCTCTCACGAGTCTGTTCGTACAATTTTGATTAAGCATTTGGGTTTGAGACGCGTCGCTACATGGCTTGTTCCAAAGAGCTCATTTTTCTTCAAAAACAGTACCATGAACATTTGGACTATCCAACATTCATGGAGTGGATCATAACTAGTGATGAGACATGGATGTATGAATTTGACACTCACACCAGTCAACAGGTTCCGAATTAAGCGCTGATTGTTTTCGTCGATATTCGAAGTCCCGCTCTCCATGAGTTCGTTCCACAGGGTCAGACAGTTAGTATAGAGTGTTATTTGAGCGTACTATCCTGCGACATTTACCTGTTCCCGAAACTAAAATTGCCCCTCCGTGGAACTTGTTTCGAGTCCATTGAAGCCATCAAACAGAACTCGACGCGTGAATAGAAGGTCATCCAAGAAAATGTTCATAAAAAATGTTTTCAAGAATGAAAAATGGAATGATGGCACATGTGTATAGGTTCTAATGGGGACTACTTTGAAGGCGACAAAATAAATTTTAATGATTAAATGTAAAATGTGTTTTTTATCTACTAATTCCCGATACTTTTTTGTCAGAAGGTATATCGTGGGAAAAATCATCTAAAATATTCAAAGCATGATAAGCTGCGATGCTGCTACTGACACTGCTACTGATGTCTTCAGGGCTCCTGATTCTTGTGCTAACAAGAAAATTCGATCAAAACGAGTGCAAGACAGTTCCATTGTACGAGACCGTCGTGCCTCCTGTAGAGGCAACACAGTAAGGAAGACTAAAACATGCTGCAATATCCAGAAAAGCCTCAATAAGTACCTTAGAGATTACATTAGAGCTGGATGAGTTCTTCGGCGGCATCGGTCACAATCGACGCCAGTGAGGAGAAACAAAATACGAAGAGGAACAAGAGGCGAGGAGGAAGCAAAGGCTAAGTTCCCGGTCGGAACGGAAGTGATTCCTGCGCATAGGCACTACCAACAGATCTGCCAGCAGCCCAATGCAAGGGGACCGAGACAGAAAGAGGAGGAATAAAACACCGAACATGCAGGCTTCGTTAAATGACGGATTCAAGTTTTGGCGACCAAGTACCCCAGGGAAGCATTCAACATGCTCTCCTTGCAAAAGTGGCCGACGATAAGCTTCTTGCTGGGGTCAAAGGCAAAGAAACCCCGAAAAACGCACAAGAACCACGGCGCAAACTAGACCAAAATATCCTAAGGCATGTACTGTTGGTCAAGTCAACGGATGGTAGAACATACGCAGTCGTCTTGTGGAAAATCAGGGGTGCTGGAGTCATCATCTGAGTGACTTAATCGGTGAAGCAGATCAAAAGACGCTTGGGCAAAAAACAGCGGTGGCCTTAGTTGAACCAATGGCTATTCTCGCGATGATGGGCATTGACTGCGTTACGGACATAACTGAAGTGACCCCTCAGGGAAACCTCCGTTTGAGGGGTTTCTCTGATTTAATTAGGACGATAATAAGACTAACCCTTGAAAAAAAATTGAGGACAGCGCATGGTTATAGTCAACTTGACTGTTAAATAAACCAAAAACTTCCCGTCATGGGTAAAGTTAAAAAAGGTTGGGTGATCTTAAGTTATGCCCATACCACAGGAGGCTGCAAACCGCTTTATAGAAGCTCTTACGTACGTTAACGAAGGGCTTAAATGAATAACTGAATGGGAGAAGCTTTTTGTGTTCTCTTCGTGAACGCTGACGCGAGACCTGATGTTCTGAAACATTTTACAAGAACAGGAAAGTGCCGGATCTTCAAACAAGCCCTGGCTTAAACCGAAGCAGCACTGCAATGCCTAGCATCCTGCAGATGAACTTACATTCGGGCTAAAATGCTTAAGACCTGCTCCAGCAGTTCATCAAGGATTTGAAATTTGATGTATTTCTGCTCCGCGAACAATACTGAGCTGAAAATATGTCAGCATGGTACCCTTTATGAATCTGGTACTTATATCATCTGGGTTCGAAACAGAACAGAGGAATGACTGCTGAAGACATGTTGAACTCTACAATGAGAAACACCATATCTGCTTGTAAGGTATACACACAGAAGGTCTCCGGTACGGGTGGCGCGCTAAAATCACCGCACAGGAAAGACGGTTTCACAACCATCGGCGGGAAGCTCAACGAGTACCAGAATCAGGCATGCACCAGAATTAAAGTACATCGGTTGGCCAGCGGACTGATCAGCAGAAGTAAGAACCGTTGTGGGCCGAAACTCCTTGAAAACGTAAACAAGGAGCCATGGAGCCTGGGCTTTAATCTAGTTTTGCGAAATTCTGGTGCCCTACTGCTGCTCTGCGTAGACGGGCAGACAAGGGGGACGAGATGGTTCCGTTCTTTCTTTTCTACAAATCCCGTGCATGTTGAAGCTCCCCATATGGAAAGAACAGTATGCTGTCCACACTTCACGAAAAGAACTGAATTGGTAGTTCTTTTCATGAAGTCGCAAATGACTCCAGGATCAGACTGCATACCGGTTGAGGTATATAATTGGTCTATTACTTTTACCACTTGCGATATGCTGCGCCATATCGTTAATGCCTGTTTGTGAAGAGTTTTCTTTGAGCAATGCAGGATGGCAAGATTCGTGCTGATCAGCAAGGAGAAGGGAAATCCTAAGTCACCGCCCCAGATGTATGGTACATGTTAGGAGAGCTACGTATGGCTAGGAACGTGTTCAAGAAACTCGTAAGGGGAAGACTCACTGATGTTGTCTTTACCGTTGGGAGCCTTCTCCATGATAGTCTCCATGATAGTAGGTGCTGTCTGCGATCCAACAGATGGAGGAACGCAATTGATCTAACTGGCGCGTAGTCCTTCAAATCACGCTGGATATGAGGAATACGTTCAACTCCACAAGGTGGACGGATATGCTTGATACCCTGAAAATGATAAGATTTTCGGGTAAATTCCTCGCCCCAGAATTTCTGAAGCGAATAGTTCAGAATTACTTGAAGGATTGCAGTCTGATCCACAACGCAATGCAAGGTCAACGGAGGACGCTGGTCACACCAGGTGTGTCTCAAGGCTCAATTTTCGATCCGGACTTGTGAAATATCCCTTTCCACGGGCTTCTCAGACTCGAACTCCACGAGAAGTCGCTTATCGGCTATGCGGATGATGTTGTAGGACTGGTTGCTGGGTGCACAGTCTATCAGGTGGAATCAGTGCTAAATACACTAACTACCCGGTCAGGGAGCTGGATGATCACTCACGGATTCAGCCTAGCGCTACGGAAATCTGAAATGCTCTTACTGACAGAGGAGAGGATCCGTAGAGTAAGAACGAGGAAAGTCGGGGATTAGTTAGTTTAGTTTAAATTATCAGTCAAGTACCTAGGATTGTTGCTAGACTTTAAGCTGAGTTTCTCGGAGCTCATTAGAGCAACGGCAGATGAGGCCGTGGCAGGGGTTGCGGCAATGAGTCGACTAATGGGAAATGTGGGGGATCATGTCTAACGAAAAGGCGACTCTTGATGAATGTCGTGTAATATATGCTCCTTTATGGAGTCGAGATAGGAGTGATGCTTTCAAAAAGAAGCCACACTGAAAACCACCGGCGCAGGTTGATAGAAAAGAGAAGCGTTGATAATTACATCGGAATACTCGTGAGTCTCTGAGTCAGTGGTGATTGCATATTTCAGAGATAATTGTCAGATGAGATGATTCTCTTGTATTGCAATTTATCTCCTAAGATACGAGGGTAACTATTAATCTTTTGCTCGGAATGAAAGACGACACATTCTTCGAATGAAAGACGACACATCACTCAACGATGAGTGGTAAAAATCTTGGGAGCTTGAGCCAAAACGAAGAAGGACCAAGCGGTGTGTCAACGTTTTGAGATCATGGATCAGTTGAAAGCGTGGAGAGCCTGACTTTAACCTGGCCCAGTGATTAAGCGCATATTGTTTAATATGTCACGGTTTTCTGATTGCATATTCTGCGTTGAAGAGAAGGATGAGTTTCTTTACTTTCAAAGGAATGGGACACAGTGTGCGATGTTCTAGCCGAAATACGGGCAACTTTGTTCAGATAGCCTAATTGAAGAGATGCATAAATCGGCTGACAAATAGAGCCAGGTGGTACCCTAAGCTCCGGCAAGACTAACAACAAGAGAAGAAGAAATTCCTTCTCTAGCAATCCTCCTCCTTCTGATCCCGCCACAGAAGGAATTCTTTTAACTTCTTATGATATCCTCTTGTTTCGCATAAGGCGTTGAAAAGGAAGGCTACAGTGGGAAGTATTGTGTCAAACGGTTCCAGGCTAGGTAATCTGGTTGTTAAGGGAGGTGTTAAGTCGTTTGACCAGTAAGTGAGTGGTCCGACAATCCGGGCGAAAATGGCCTTCACCTTTCTTCCTAAAAGGAATCTGTTCTCTTCTTCTTGAAGACAAATTTATTGATACCACTTTATACTTTTAACTTAAATTCGTTATCAACTTTTCATCAGTACTGATCATTCTACATCAAAAAGTGTTCCAAATGTATTTGAAAAAGTTAAGTCCAAATACAAAATCGCATTTGGGTTGTCAACAATTTTCTCTATGCATCGATTTCAACTCGATTCGAATTTGCCGCCTACCACTTACTTTGCAAACCAAAAACTATAATCGCCGATGGGTATGTTCCTGTAAGTACTTAACGTCTTATGTTAATTTCAATCATCTCGGTCTTTAACATCTGCCCTTAAACTGTTTACCGCAAACACGCATAGTAATCAAACAATGATGTTAGTCTTGAGTAATGTCCAAGAGTATTCTCCTCTTATGTTCATTGTTCTTCATTCAAATGTGTACAACAAGGAACGGGAGTCCTTAGAAACACAATTTTTTTCACCCACACTTCCATCTGTCCATTCCAATCGAGTATATCCGATTTAGACCGGAATACAATTGCGGTGTTTTCTTCATCGACAAATGTAATCTTTAAATAAGGACATTAATCTGATTCACAAGAGCATAATAGTTCCCGAAACGGGGACATGCAAGAGAAATGTAACAAACGCTCATACATGAGTAAACAACAACATGATTTCATATAATAATAATGATTATGGTCCACTGGTCTGCAGACTTTGTAGTACTACTTGCAACTCCCATACACAAGCAACGAGTATAATAGCAAGTTTAGTTCAAAGGTTTAAGGGATTATCGTTTCAGATTAGGAATGTTTCTCGATTGAAATGGGTACTAATCGTCCTTTCTCTCCTTCCAGTCGTCATTCGCTTGTAATTCCTTTCGGACCAGATCAACGCGGCTTTTCTTTCGGTTCTTTCTTTTAATTTCAACCATGTTTCCATTCTCACAAGTATAAACAGATTATCTGCCCACCGATTTGCTTTAGTTTATTATTGGCCTGTAATCCTGCAAAATTGTTTTATTAAAAGGTTACCGTCTTACCGTCGAACAAATTTCACCAACACTCGGCTACCTTTCAACTTTGATGTCGAACTAGAACAACGGCCGACGAACTAGAAGTTCATTCAAGCATTCGTTGCTTGCACCAAGTCCAGCGAGGTCCTTACGAATTTTTTTTCTTTTGCCATCGCATAAGATTTGCGAGAAACTGTGCGCGAAACAATGGTTAAACGAAGAGTTCATGTCGGGCGATAGATAATTGAATATTCCCATAATTTGTTATAAGCCGGAAAGCGATAATAATAGTTGCAAAGAGGATTCATGCTGATATTTCGGCAGTCTGAATGCCTTCAATGCCTTTGATAATAATGATAGGCTGCCTAATGCATCTAATGCCCGTAATTCAATGACAATGTTGTTTTGATCCGATCTTTTCAAGGATAAAATTGAGGTGATTTCTGAATTTTTCAATGTAATGGAGTGATTTCCTTTCGAAGAGATGGAATGAAGTCTGAAAAGGAATCTTTCTAGTTTAATTTAATCGGAATCTTTGACAGCAACACAATGAATTAGGTCAAATGTTTGGACATGATAGGCAGAAGGAACTAAACTGGTCAAATTTTTGGAACAATTTCCTTGAAAATCTTGAATTAGCTTTAACAGGAAGGGAGATGTTAACGTTGAACATGAATGAAAACTACTGGCATTGCACGGTGTAGTTTAGACCATGCATTCAAAACAAAAACTGTATTCAAATCGTGTCATTCATGTCCTAATTTCCTAGAACTGTCGACAATTTTCTGCAGGAAAATTCCTTGCAAAATATTGCCATTATGGTATTACAGCAAACTGTTCCAGTAGGTCTTGGGCGATGATGCTTCGATGTAGATTAATTTGAAGTATACGAATTATTGCAGAAGCGCTTTTGCCTTGGTTAGGGCTTCTTGGAAGACCCGACACTTCCCTGTGCCTGGAATATGTTTCAAATCATCTGGTCTCGGGTTATACTCCTAGCAGAGAACACAGTGTGACTCGTCTGTGCATTCCTTCTTTTTATGCCCTGTCTTAACGCAATTGTAGTACAAGGAGCTTCGGTCAGATCCATGACATGTCTGTGTGGTATGACCGTATCCGAGACACTTGAAACACCAAAGGGGAATGGCCCTTCACCGTATCCGACAAATAACCCACCCTATTCTTATTTAGTCCTGCTTCAAAAGCTGTTCTGCTTCCCTCTCTGTGAGGTCGACTATGGCCATGCGTTGACCCCTGTTTTTTGGTTTGGCCAGCCTGACTTTCGAGACGAAAGTCTCGTCTAGTATGGGGAAGTCGCGTTTTAAGCCGTCTTCCATTTCGGGCAGTCCTGTAACGCAGTCCATGTATCCAATTTCCAGTGTGGCCTTGGGCTCGAGTGAGGCTACAGTTGCCTTCTCTCCAAGGACTCTTTTGACTGCGTCACGGAACGCGTCTTTATTGTTTGCATCTGATCCGAACTCAACAAGTAGATCCCCCAAGCGAGTTGGCCGTACAGCTTTTATTGCAGTTTGTATGCCTTCGGGTTTTACCGCTCCCTTAATTTCTCGCAGAACATCCGCATAGGATCTACCGTCGGTGAGTTTAACCAGCAGTGCCTGCCCAATGGATTTTCGACGTTTCTTAATCTTAGTTACCTGGGTTATCTGCGATGATTCATTGCATTTCGGTTCCTGTGGAGGTTTATCGATTTTGAACTTTGGGGCCGCTTTTTTAGCCGCCTTTTTGGCAGCTTTGGATAGTGCCGTCTGAAAACCCTCCTCAATCGCGATTTCTCTCAAGGCTTGTATACAATTAAGTACCCGGGTCAAGGAAAAAGATCCTCTTTTGGTAACGATTCAAATTCAGGTCCTTCCAAGAGGCGCAAGTCCTACGCTGAGGGGCATACATTTGGATAGAGAGAGGTACACATTCGCCATCATTTGCAGAGCATAGAGGAAGATGTGAGTTTAGTAGCATGAAGAATATTTAATCGAAGCATCATAGTAAATGCTCTCATTGTAATGTGTTTTTGTTCTTGTGTAAATTATAAAAAAATTCTTCCGCCGAACACCACGGAATAAACGTAAAAAATTTTTTATTTTGATAATTGTTTATTACACATTGTGGTAGATGCAGTTGCAGATGGTACAAAGTTCAGGTTGCAGAAATAGTACTTCAAGATTTTTTTATTTCTTAACAATTTTAAAAAATCATTAAAAACATGTATTAAGGGTTAACCAATAAAAAATATGTGGCACACGAAATCGAAGTACGACATTGTATCCAATCAAGCTGGTATTAAGGAATACAGACGCTCTAGAGGAACCAAAACTAGGCTCTACAAAATAATTATCAGACCAGGTATATGCTATGGTAGCGGGGCTTGAACTATAACTCAGACGTGTAAAAATTCGGTTACCGCCTTGAGTGGTAAATTTTAAGTCAAATCCTTGTGCCCGTAGCAGAAAATGGCGGAAAGAGAGCATGGTACAGTAATCAGTTATGTATATTTTGTAACAAAATAGAGGCTTCTGTCAACACTTAAAATAATGTGACCGACAACCCATGTTCACCCACTAAAGAAACCCGCGTAGTGTGACCAATTCAAAAGATCACTAGGAATTCTAGTCAAAAGTCGTTAGGTTTTGGGAATCGGGGAACGCGGTCGAACGATCGTGACCGATTGTAGCGAATTTAAGAGGCAAGGGCCTATTGGGTAGCAGCTCCAAAAAAGAACAAGAAGTATCTTGTTCTATTGGCAATTCGACCCAGATATTTCCTAAATTTTCCAGTGCATTATGTATGATCTCTTTTGCAAAAGTACAGCACAACGCCAATTGGTATTGCAAATAAGCCCCATTTATAATTGGTCTTTATGACCCCTAGCGATGTCTTGAGGCCTAAACGCCCGTAAGTTTTTTATCCCTTTCATCTGCACTCTCAATGGCAACGCAGCGTTTGTTTCTAAAATACATGCAAACTTAACTCATTCAGATTTCTCTTATAGTCCTGAGCCCATCGTTCTAGCTTCCAATGTTCAATTTACTCAACATATCAGGCTATTCCTACTCCAACGAACGACAACGTATTACCAATCCTGTACCAAGACTGTGTATCTATTTACCAAGACTTTGCCTTGTATCCATAAGTTGTTATTTAATGCACAGCAATTTTCGAAGAGTTTATCTTTTATTATATACAAAATTATTCCAACAAACCACTCACATTCTAGCATCAATCAAATATAAAGCGATTCTACTAACGCTATTGGAACCTACATCATATCTGGACGAACTAAAAGATTGTAAAACAAAACTCTTACACACCAGCATTCTGTTGTAATTTTTTATATGCTTGAAAGCAACTCCTGAATCTTACACTCCGACTAGAAGCTCACACGGTCCTTTACCACAAATAGCAAACTGCAAACCTCTCTAATGGAAGCCACAAAGTAATCCTTTCTTTCATTTCCATAAGTACGTTTGCTTTCGGTGGGAAATGAGAACATGAACTAGTGGATAAAAGCTCTTAAGCACATTTCCATTATCAGTGCTTAGTAACATTACTTGTATTTTGCTCCATTGTGAAAAACTAGGTCACACATGAATTTACGTTCCTTGAAATACGTTCTCGCAATCACATATCACAGGTGCTTCCCCTTTCGCCGAATCGCTTTATATGTAAATTCTTTTGGCGCGCGTCAGGATCTCAGAGCATTGTTGACATTTGCACTTAAGTCGATGGAAAAGTAGTAAATGAAATCAAATTAGTGCTGATTTTGAGTAGGAAAAGTGCTGTTGATTACTTAAATCACACACAAGTGCAAGTGGATAGTGATGACATCATTTGATCATTGATGATACACAGTGACCTGTGAACTCGAAAGCTGGGTTAAATTCGGAATTCACAATAATCCATGTCATTTTATCCTTATGGCGGTGATTATAGCATTGCAGAGGAAAGATACTCGGAGAAGTAAACGTAAAATATTTATTAATTTGGTACTGATAGGCTTCACTACTCCACCAGAAAATGTTGCGTGCCACTAAGTTGGGCGAGCAAGCAACACAAGTAATCATAGTACTAGTAAGGCCATCAGTACCTTGTCGTGTCATGGCAGGCATTGAAATCAGTAAAAAAAACTTGAGTAATTTTACATTGGCCAATAAGTGATTTCCATAAGGAAATGAATGAATGATTGGGAAGATTCTCGATTGGCGAAACAAAGTATTAAAGCGATCATCGTCGTAGCGAACTCTTTTCAAAAAGCGAATCAAAAGCGATGGACGATAGAATATAGAGTAGTAAATTAATTTTTAAATTATAAATTAAGTAAATTAAAGTTAAAAGTATTCAGCAAATCCACGCGGTGAGTAAATCACAAAGACTGAATTGAATAGAGAAAGTTACAAGTTTGACAGTGAAAGTGAAAAAAATTTCTCTCTATTGAACCCTGGACACAAAAGAAGGGACCAAATCAGTTTTGAAGCAGCTTTCTGTTCTGTGAAATATCAAGGCAATGGAGCGATGAATGACAAAAATAAGAATTCTACGTTTGACACCACACTTCTAGCAAGGCTCTAGCAAGGTTTAAATATGCCTAAAGGCGCCTTCAGGTTATGAAGACATTTCTCTAACGAGAGGGCACGGAAGAGAAAGGAGCGCTAGAAGAAGGATCCCTCTATTGCCAACGCCTGGTCGGGATTCACGTTCGATGTATCTCCTTGCCAAGAGCGTCACCCAGTGATTCTGCCCGATTGAGTATATCAGTAAGCACAGAGCTCATTCAATGACATCCTCTTTGATCCAATGGACTTCCAATGCTGGCCATTATCTGAATGCGTACCATTACACGCACTGGATCCTTCGCAGAAGTCATCCTGATTTTCTTAGAAAAAGTCATCTTTCAATCTATCAATATGCTCAGGGATTTTACTGTTGGACCAGCATTTCTTTCCCCAACATCAATATTGTTAGGACTCACTGTTGGAATTTTCTTACGTGTCAGGATATCTCCAAGTCAGTCAATTCATAAGTCATAAGCTACGTTTCTACGGCTTGCCTTCTTCGTGTCCTAGCGTTCGTTGCGGTTTTTCAAATATTCCCTCAAAATTGACATCAGGTATTCTGGTAGTTAAAAATGAGTCGCTAGCTCTTCCAGGATATCCGCCCATCTAGCAAAGTTATTCAGAGTGACCCGTAGGACAGTCCTTCTTTTCGAACTGCTATGCGCCTAAACAAGCTGAACCGTGCTCTCTACTGCTCTGTTTATTGCAACCTGCGTTGAAGATCCCAATACTCTGAAACGAGTCAGTGAGATTTTTTAACAGGCATACACAGTGGGCAGTATTTAGATGCCGTTCCAAAGTTTCGCTTTCCTACGCTGTTTAGCACAAGACCTTCCTCTTCCTTCCAAGACCTTCCGCGCAATCTTTCTTGTTTCAGTCCTTGGAGCAGCCTTTTTACAACACCTCTTTACGTAATCATGCGTTAAACAAGTTGGCGAGCAAATCAGGGTAAAATTGAAGGAGTAGTAGTGTAGTAGGAGTGGAAGTAGTTTAACATGAATCCCGCCAGGCCCAGTTCCCTGTTTGTGAAATGAGGAATATCTACTAGTATTTCATCGTGAACGAATCCATTGGGGATGGGATGGCTAGGAAATAGGGACAGCATAATTTTGTTCGTTTTTTTCTGCCTTTCTGCATCGCTAGTTTCAAGCACAGCCTTCACAGATTTCTGTTTAAATCGTCCACCAGGACCATCGCCAAAGGTCTTTTCTAGCTGTCTTAAAAGCTACTGATTCGCACATGCCTTCTCTGAATTTCGTGTTGGCTGGGGCTTTCGTGGAAGTTTGTCATATTATCTTTGCTTGTCTGTAATTCTAGGTGACCACCAGTGAAATGGGAACATGCCCTGCCGAGGTCTTCGAAACGGCATCAGAGGTTTGCTGGTAAATGTAATAATTCTCATAGTTGAGGTCATCAGATCCTTCGCTATTCAGGGGAACTTCCGTCAGCTGAGATTGTTATTTTGACACGTCAACAAACTCCTCAATGTTATTTTGCTCGGTATTCCAAGGGAGTATGGAAGACTTAGCTTGCGAATTTTAGTAAGCGCCTTCAATTATATCCAGTGATATGTCCTGGCAATAACTGGCTGAGTAAGCTTCTAGCTTTCTTAAATTGCAAGCCCCGGGAGTCCTCGAAGCAAATGTCACGTCAGGTATACTTCCAACACAGCCCTATCGGCCGAAAGTGGTTTAACTCCAAAGTGTCAAGTCCACCTCAGGCTGCCACGTGCAGGACCCATTTACCCCGAGCATCGGATTGAAGTTTGCCCAATTCAAGACTTAAGCGTTGACTTTGCTTTCGAAGAGTACATAGCCCACTCTCCTTGAAACAGAATCCTCATAAGCATTGAGCCTTGATTGAAAACATGATAACGATTTGTTCGTCGTTAGATATACACTTAAGACTATAGTTTCTGTACAAATAACCCAAATGAAATCATTTTGTCATCCATAGTCCTGCGCTTAAAAGTGAGTACTGTTTTGAGCTCATGTGGAGGCTATACAGGATTTATCAGGATTCCCTGTTGGTGAGCTTCTGGGGCAACATTGCTTGCTGAACAGCAAGAAGTCAGTTTATCTATCACACAAAAACAATTTCAGCAGATCCTTGGTAATTATGCTCCTATGCAGATTAATTTTGGCTACATTTCGGACACCACAAAGACAAATTGCTGTGAACGGCAGATAAGTGTCAATAAGATAAGGAGAATTGAAAGGAGGATAAAGTGAAACAGCATTACAACATTATATAAAGAAATGACAAAACACCAGACATAATTTAAAAGGCAGCGGTCACATGTATCAATTTGGCTGACAAATTAGAAATTAGAGAGAATATTGAAAAATGTGAAAATTAAGCTAGTTTCAACAGCTAGCGAAGGATTGAGAGGGGCTGTAGTGCTAAAAAGAAAAAGAAGAAGAAGCTTTTTCCGAGCAACGCCCAGCTCTAAGTGAACACAATAGTTGTCGCTGCGATGCAGGGATAAAAAGAAAAAAGTAGAGAAAATAGCATTTACAAAAAGCAAGAGCCGATATGGTTTGTAGTCTTGATTTGCAGTCTCTTATTAAAAGTGTTAACATTCGTCAACTAGCGTCTCCCACTACATTGTATGCAAGCCCGGTGTACATTGAGGTTCTCCTACTTTTATTCTTCTCAATTCGGAACACAACTAATCTTGACGTTGTTCAGGGACATCAGACCTATTTTAAACCAATTTTCTTCTTCTTCTTCTTTTTAGCCTTCAAATCCCTCTCGGACATTATGGACGCCTAGCCATCACGATACTAGCCACTAGATTCCCCGAAGGGCCGTAATCCAATATACTTAATATAATACAAAACATAGTTATAAGGTCTTAGCAACGACCTGCAGTACGTGATAATATCTCCGGGATTGAAGTTTACAGAACAACTGACAAGGATACTCCATTCGATAGTATTTGGCAAGCTTGTACACTATGCTTTGAACTAAGATCCTAGTTCTTATGTTTTTAATGATCGCGTAGAAACTGTGGAAGTGTCAGCGTCCGTTGCGTTTACGAATAAAGCAATATAAATTCAGAATAAGCAAGGAAGTTTCTTTCGATCTAATCTGTACGCTCTGGAAGAAAGTGAAACATACAGAAAGGCAGAAGAATTTAGATCCACGACAGTACCTACGGTTGCACGCTTAACCTTGCGGTCTTCAAAGACAGAAGTGATTTCTTAAGTTATCCAACGCCGCACACACAAGATAAGAATATAGCAGCTATAAGGATACCCAATCATACCAGGATATCCGAACATATCTGGTTTATGCTCAGCACAGTTCTCGAGTCTACTTACAAACCATAGCACGGTCGTTTCAGCGAATAAGAATCCTCACTTTGTAAGGATAGCAACATCCTTTCATGGGGCTATTCCCGTGGGAAAATCAAACCTCGTGGCCTACTTACCCTACAATCTGGTCCGAAGAAGGGCTCTCCTCAAACTGGAATATCAGGCTACACCCGGTAACCGCTGCCACCCTCCATGAAAAACACCTATTCCTACCCAAGGCAATTAGATACTCCTAGCAAGGAAACAGTTCACGCAACCTCATCGCAACGAGAGCATTCAGCATCGTCTACCAAACACCGTCTACAAAACTCATTCAACTTACAAACCCAATCGTACTCACATAACATATCTAGACACCTGAGATAATCAATAATACATCTCTATTTATCAAACCCAACACATTTAAACATTATGCCAGTCCCCTTCAAGAATGTCAAAAGGAGGAAATCTAGGAGTATTCGACAAACGATTCCCAAACTACACCGCTGAAAAGCTACCATGATTATTTGGCAAGAAGTGCAATTCCAGACAAAAGTCAGTAAGAGACTTCCAGACCATCATGGATTGGAATCAAGTGGCACATTACGCTCGGGCAATCCTTGTAATGAAAAAAGGCATACTAGATCGGCTGGAGGCGTCTAATCATGGCTTAGAATAAACATAAAAGTAACATTCCATTTGACACACACATTCCACCTAGACTGGCCAGCTCACAAGCATTCGTTTCTCAGGTAATCTCAGCAAGCCTGTGACACTCATATCCACCATGTCAGACGTTTTAAATCAAGCATGCCAGACAAGAAGAAGACCCTCCCGATACAGAAGAGAACATAGTGACTTCCATTGCCTTCGTCGAAACAGGACGGCGAACATTAAGACAACACAGAAGAGCATTACGACGAGAAGATGTGAATAGAGATGTTGATGTTTTAGCTTCAATACAGTCCAAGAAGACTGGAACACTATTAGCCACGCAGTCCACAAACAATCCCTATGCATAAATTTAAAGGCAGTCTACTCAGTCCCCAGTCTTTCCTGAGCATTCCCCTTAAAATAGAGGTTATGAGAAAGACGACCCTTAGATCTTGTAAGATAGCCAGGGCTAGTATGATAGCCTTTCTCCCATAAGGATTCCTTGTATCTATACCATGCTGTCACACCCAAGTTCATCTGCTCTATACCTGATTAGCGGAGGACGACGTCAAATTCGATGTCCTTCAAATCATACAAGTAGTATCATGCAAGTTTTCTTAGCCGAAACCTCATATACTACTCGCTTATATCAATGATTATTTGCTGGCTTTCTAGTCACTCTCACCCCGACTATTTTTACGATACGGATTGTCAAAATCAGTTTTGGAGGACACACAAAAAACGCAAAAGCACTGGTAAGACAAGGTTTCACCAACAAAGTATTGTGTATTTGTGAAGGGTACAAGGTAAAACAGGCAGATGTACTTGAAGTCAAGAAAGCAGGGACCATCAGGAAGCTGAAAATTGCGGAATATTATAGATTATGAGACAGCCGACACAAAAAATGGGCTACGAAGACCTAGGAAACGGTTATTGCAAGAAATAATGCAATAACATAATATTCAAATATGCTTAGCCTAATAGTAACATAAATTAGAATCAAACCTATTTACTAGATCCTAACAATTCATCCTAATAAAAATATAACGAAAAAAACCAACCGGTTGACAATAAATATAAAAATTCCACGTGGAGACTTAAGTGTATGTAATGAAGTGAAGTGCGTGTTCTACTGTAGAAGTGAGAACTAAATACAGTAGAAATTTTCAGCCAGGACATGAGCAAGGTAGTAACATGCTTCCGAAACACTATCTCTTATTTCTTTGCCTTGAATGAATAAGAATAGAAACATATAAAAGGGGTTAAAAATCAAAAAAATAACGAAAAAGCATTAAGAAAGATTAAGAAAAGCAATTTATCCTAGAGCTGAAGAAGGAAGTACGCTGAAAGCACGATCAAAACCTGCATCAGCTAAAAGAAAAAGTATAGACATGTCTTGTGGGTCAAAAATTTATTAGACGTTTCTCAAAGATGACTTTATCGAATCTTGAGTTTGTTATCAAAAGTTCAATTTGAAAGAGTTCACTTTTCATGCCAAAGGTGGCATCAGCAGTGAACAGGATGTTACATGTGGTGTATTTCATCTGTCTTCCTTTGACGAACTTAGCCGACGGGTTGTGTGAAACTGGGTATTTTTATAAGCTCTAAACCAAAATTAAAAGTTTTTTCGTTGGTTATCATTCCAAGATTTGAGACTGGTCTGACCGATTGCTTCAAAAGTGGGTCATCTTACCCCATCGTGCCTTAATCCTAATTCATGATCGATGTAAAATGTATGAATATGTAAGTATTAATATGACTCAATGCTTGTTGACAATTCCTTTTTATTCGCACATCTGCAATTTTCAATATCCTTTCTATTGGAAATATTTCATTGAACATAATTTTCTACACAGAATGTCGACAATTCTGTGGGACGTAGTCGCTCTACATTGATTTGCCACCATACCATTGACAGCTTTTACTGAATATTTATCTCTGCACTACCAAAACTCTACTAATCCACGGTTCTAACTCACCCATCCTTCCACCGGCCGTCGTAGTAAATCCACTCACTGTTCCAAAAACAAAATTCGAGCTGTTACCCGGTATGAAGAATTGATGCAAAACTATATTCTAGTAAAATTCCTAATCCCTACTCCCTTCTCCAACGCAGAAATTAAAAAAAGGATTCGTCACCTTTCCGTTAGTTGAGCATCCAGCGCAATGGAATCCGCTGCCCCTAGTTGCTGAGCACAACCATTGACGTGAGCTTCCCCGCCTAGCTCAATTTGATTCCACTCATCTGTCATTTATGTCCTGTTCGTCCTTTTCTTGTCTTGCTTTTTGTTTCAATTCGCATTCCCCTAGGATCCTGTGAGAGGGCCGTTTACATGACGTTGGCGGCGTTTTACATGCACATGTATATGCACGGCGATGTACGCATATTGCTAGGCAGGTCGCTGCTAAGGGTATATGGCAGATCAGTGGCCGACTTATATACCAGGGGTGTCACAAGTGTTTGGTTAAGATAACCCTCGTCGCGATGTTCGTTACATGTCGGCATCCTTCCTTGCGCTGCGCCTCTTTACTAGCAGCCACCCCAAGCTGCTGTCGGAATCATTTGTCGGGATGTACTCGTGCATTGGTAATCCCGAGCAAAGGTTGTAATGTGTGACAAACGATGTGAATGTCGATGTGTGAAGGCGGAGTCTGGTGTGCGAATAGGTGAGGCCGTACGGGGCGTCTAGGCTCATGCTTGAGACCGTGGGCTCGGGCTCTTCCCTTTCATACTTTACAATAATAAATTGTTGAAAGTCTTGGCATTTCGGGGTGCTACTGTTCTGCGAACGTCGATTCAAGCTCATTTCAATTCTCACCCTGATGCAGTGACGTTCGTAAAAGCGTGGGATCACAAGCGATAATGAATTTAGTGGTGTAGTGGCCTTTTAGCCGGGATCCATATATTGTACTTTGTTCGATTTGTGCATTCAGAGTTGTGCATGTACTTTGGGCATATTCGTTGCCGCTCAAGACGGACAGGACAACAAAAGGATTTGAGACGACAATCAGCGAAGTAACAAAAGGCCGGTCCTGTTTACATGTAGTTCGCAACCAGTGATTGTTCTTGTTTTGTTTTTTTTTTCTGGTGCTAATGTGAATTGAATAGCTTAGTGTAGATAAAAAATTAAAAATTTTTGTCAAAGGATAACGAAGAACGACGGTGAAGCTAACAAAAACCGGCAAGTGCAACATTTTTAACAGTGAGCGGATATACAGTATCAAACAAGGATTTCAGCTGAAATGGTCTACTTTGTATGTAATTTATTGTATAGTAAATTAAGTTTTCATATCTAATGCATTGATTTTTTTCCAACTTACTTCGTTTTTATGAAGCACTAAATAATTTCTTTGGAATATATCCTTTCAGTAATTAATGTTAATCTGTTCGAAGATAAATATAAAACATAGTTTTATATTTTAATTTTGGTTAGATTTATAAATTTGAGATTTGCAACTTGCAACCTTAAATTCATGTGCATTACGATAAACATGAAGAGGAATGAGCTTGCCAGGTAGGATTGAGCACTTTTCCTTCAGTACTATTTGTGGAAGGATGCTAATATGTCTTTTGACATACAAACATATTAGAGTTTAAATAATCTTTCTTGGAAATTGACGCGTATCCTTCCTAACTTTATCTCTGAACAATTTTCATGTACGGTTTTTTTTCGGGTAGTTGATTTCTTTAACGCTATCAAAACATACCTTAGCCGTGATTGTAGAACCCTTTGTTTGTATTTTAACTTAAGACAACGAGTTTAATGACATCCAACACCAAAAGATAGAAGTTAAACAGCGATAAAGGACTTTTTTTGCTAATTGACAATTGTTATCCCATTCGAAGTGTGTTAGTGTAGTGACCACATACCAATTCCAGTTTTAGGGTCATTTTTCGTTTTTTCCTATTTCGTATTTATTAAAATTAAACTGGTACTGAATTTATTGATTACTTTTCTTTTTGCTTATGCTTCCTTTTTCTTTTTGTTTTGTTTTGACCTTGTGATTCCTTTTTGTCTTGATCACAATCGGAATGTCTTCAAATTAAGTGCAACTTTCCTTTACACAAATCGTGCATTTTGTACAATGAAGCCAGTCCGCAATTAGTCCTTGACGGTCTCAAAGTCCAGTCATCAACGGTCTTACAATAAGATTGTCCCCATCCTCGATGGTTGTATTTTTCGTTCAGCTTTTTTGTTTTTGGTGGAACAGAGGGTATGTTAAGCTCTTGTTCATTTTCATTCTTCATTTTCTCGTATCTTTTTAAGTTTATCTTTTAACGCTTTTCCCTACAGTCTGATTCCTGGCGTTGATATTGACTTCCAAAGTCAATATTTTGTTCAAATTTTTTTGGCCATTTAAGTGTTTCAATTAGTATATGTTGAATAGATGATATTTTTCCATAAAATTCGGGCTGATGGAAGTATTCTTTATAGTTCATAGCTTTCAAACGTTGGCCGCGGTAGCAGTTTTCATTAGACACAAAATTTCGGGAATGGTTTCGAAGATTTAACATGTTGGAAAGATGTTGGTAATAAGGATCACATAAGCAATAATTGATATTAAACAGAATCCATTAATCGGGTATATTGCTATGCTTTTAATGAAATTTTACTTCCTTCACTTTCACAACTCCAACATTGATCACGTTCTCTTACACATTTTGGAACAATAGAGATTTGACAAGGAAATAGCTGAGATCACCATTGTTGACATCGCTTGGTAATGGCAATAAGGATGGAGACGATAGTGATCAACACATGTCCCACACATAATTGCAATCAAAGTCCAACCCGGTGCAATCGGCATGAGTCCAAAAACCCACAGGATGTGCACCGATACCATATTCTTTTCTCTCATTAACATTCTTCCAAACAAGACACATGTAACCTGAGCCTTCTGCATCATCGTCTTCATCATTCTGTCATAAGTCATGTGTGTTCACGTCTAACGCCAAAGATTCCTGAAGATTTTTTTCCAAAACGTTTTTTAAGTTGACCTTCGGTAGCATACTTTCCATTACCACTTTTTCCCTTTTTTCCTCAGCTTTAGCTTTGGAAACTGTACTTTCCCAAGTACACTGCCAATGTACTTGGGAAAGGATTATCTTGTTCAAGCTCAACACTAGCTGTTGGTACGGAAATGGTGTTAACAACTCCAGCAGATCTTGTATTACCATGGGCTTGTTGGTCAAGAAAGCTTGTTGGTCAAGAAAGCTACATCATGAGATATTTTGATAAAGTCGCATTCTCTTCTAAAGATATGACGGTTTCAATGGTCCAAAAAAGGATACACCCACTTGCTGCATGCGGTCTGAAGCAACCTAGAATGCTTATTATAAGCTAACATTTTTGCAATGCTCATGAATGGCCAGGGAAATTTGTCTCGCATGATTGTCTCATATTCAGAGAACCAGTTCTTCATCCAAAAGTTTGACATGCTGGCTAAATTCAATGAATTCAATGAAATGAGCTATAACTAACTAAAATAAATAGCCTTGCTGATGCGAAGAATACAAAATTATGCTAATTAAAGAAAAATGTTTCTCATTTACCAATCTATTATCAGCGCATGTATAAACAGCTTTTGTTAGGGGCCATCCTTTCCACGCGTTGGGGATATCCTCTGAGTGGGAAAGATGACCATTGGAGAAATGTATCCATTGTTATTACTCGTGCCGCAGAGTAAATTAAAATGAAATTCTTTCCCATTTCCAAGCTTGTAATTGATCCAACCCTCTTCTGTCCGTTGCTGCTTATTCTTTTCCAGAGTTTTAGATGTTAGAAATCCAGGTTTCAAAAAAGTTGAAAATATTTTTTAGAAGAAGTTTGTATTTATTCATTAGCTCTTCTAGCAGTTTGTAGAATGCTTGGAACTTGGTTTTATTTAAAATTGTTACCTTGTTTATGTTACGGGCATAAAACAAAAATGTACAAAAATGTTATTCCTGCAAGCAATTCCATCAATTCAACTCTTCCAACCAATCTTAAAGACGTGTTAACATTGTGCTTCAGTTTTAAAGATTCCGTCGAACGAAGCTAATTTTAATTGATTTGTGCCGCAACCGCTGAAGATATTCGCCATTTCCTAAATTGTGTCTGCCAATTATTTTTTCATCTGAGACGATTAGAAAGCCTTACGGCTAAGACGAGTTTACTTGTGTTTTTTTGTGTACTCTTTTGAATCCTGGAAAATTGAATGTTAATGATATTCGCGGCTTTTTGCATTCAGTAATTTTAGTCGTGCATGAGCTGTACAACAATCTCTTGTTGGGCTACAGTTCAGCTAGTTTCACTTGGACTAGGACAAAATTTCAGCATTTACAATAAAAAGTCCTGAAACGTCAGTTTCGGTCCAGTGCGTCACACAAATTGAGTTATTAACCTACACAGGGATGTGGATCGTAGATATACTGGTATCAATTATTTGCGTTCAGCTTTTGTTATTTTGAGGAAATTATCATTACCTCCTGACTCTGATAGCCTACAACTCTTCAACACCTTCTTTGGTCATCAGAACAACCTGAATAAGATGCGTCTCTATGATGCTCACCTGCAGACGTAACCTACGGAATCACTCGTGCTATTTCAGTATTAAACACTTTCTGCGTATTAGTGATATCTACGGAAGTTTGCGTAGTCTTCCTATGCTACTGGATTCAATGGATGCCTTATCTTCCCCGTAACGTCAGATATATTCCATCGATGGTACTTTACCACAAGCTCAGCTGTGCTGTATCATTTGCTAAAAATGATATACTACCGTTACATTAAAAATTGGAATTGAGTTTTTGACCAATGCTACTTTCCTCAAGTTTTGTTAAAACAAGGTCCATAAGAAAGTCTCGTTATTCGGTGTACTTACACTTATTGAACGCTAAACGATTTAAGAACTTGAGACATTGAGATTTGTGACCTGGAATTAATATTAAATATAATGTCATTCTAGCTCCTCTCCAGGCCACTGAAGTGGCAACCAGTGGAAGGAGAAAATTTTCGGTTATCTTTCTTGGAATTTATCTTTTTTTAATGAACCAAGAAACGCCTTTAAAGTAATACTTGCTGAATTGGGATCAGAATAGATTCTATAGATTTCAAGAATTGCTAAGATCTTATCTGAAAGAACAATACGAGTTCAACGAAGTTATTCATTGGCACTCAGTTAACCCGGGTGACCCTCCTTATGAGAACTGGATTGACATATACAAACAGACCTCACAGTTGGCCTCAGTCTAAAATTTCTCCGTTTGCTGCAAAACGGCGCTTACTTAAGAACAAGTACTAGCCAGAGTTAATAAGCAGAATCAAGCCAACTTCCAGCAAGCTGCTTTCATAAACTTAGTTTTCCTGAGTTTCCCGAGTACGCCAATTAGATTTTTTATTTCCACTCCACCATTTTTGCTAATGGTAGAATTTTTCGATTAAAGATGCCTGAATTTTGTATCGTAGCAAACACACCGGTCTCGATGTTTCACCTTTTGCCTTCTTTTGATGATGATGGACTTCAATAAAAAATTAGTATGGTGCAACATTTTCAAAATAGAAAAAATAATTTCTGAAAATTTCATTCTAATTATCCTTCAATATCCAACAAGTGAAAAATTCGACACTATTTTTAATTCAGTAAAAGGAAATTACTTAAAAAAGAAATTGCAACGAAATCGTATGAGACCGACGGGTTTTGACATAAGACGTCGGTCTATGACAAATAAAATAAGTTTGTTCATTCACTTACTCAAAATCTGCGACCAATCAAGTTTTAAAAGTTGTTATCTTTTTCGGTTTCCGCAAGGAATAGGTTGTCCACACGATACTAAGATTAGTATTATTCGTGGTTAACCGGTTGTCTTTCACTAAAAGTAAAAGTTTGTCTTTGTTCTAGGTTGCTGAATTGACATCTGAGTATCCACAAAACTAAAAGAAATTGTGCTTCTAATTTAAGACAGCACGTCAAAACTATTGAAAGAACCATTAAAAATATAAAAAATTAATGTATAAAATATAAATATCAAGAATAAGAGCATCCTCAGCTGTAAATGAGTGATCATAATTCAAAAAAAAGACAATACTCTTGAGTTAAATATTTTAGTTCGATAATTGAAGGTTTCAACACAATTAAAACAATAAAATACAACTATTCATAATTGTGTGTTGAAAATCAAAGTAAGCTAGGATAATACTTAGAAAAATAAAGAATTTCAAAACGTTTTCATTGGAGGATGTTTACACTGAACGGTAAACAATGTGATGGTATGAGATTTTCATCAGAGTTATTCATAACAATCGTAAACTACTTTGTTGCTGCCTTCTTCAAACGAATCTCTCACTTCAAAAACCACGGTCCAAAATCGCCTAAAATGGATTTTTTGTAATTAAATTCCATGGTCATTTATACGTTATGTGTAAATAGCACACCTGTATCATTTACTGGCAGAAACTGAAACTAAGTGCATTTAAGCGTTCGTGGCAAAAACCACACAAGTCCTCGATTTATTTTGTTTTTGCATGGAAAATATCGATGCGAGATGAAATGCCGTTCAACAAATGATGATTGTCGATCTCACAATCAGTTTATAAGCTTTCGTCAATTAGCTCGTTGCTTTTGCGTCGTGTGCTAAGTTTATTAAGAAATATGACGAATAACGGGAATGAAATAGAAGTGTCGCCAGAACCTTGAAGAAAAGAAAGCGAAGACCTGAGACTTACAAAAGGTACAATCACGTCAAATAAGAAAAACTCGAGGGACTTGCTTATGAAAACTGAAAAGGAGAATTTTCACAGGCGCGGTAATTGCCAACTGCACGGTAATTGCCTGGAAAACCGTAAGCAGAACTTTCAGCTATGATGTTTTGATGTTTTGATCAGCTATCGAAAATGATTTTCAATTCTTAAAGAAATGAATATACTTTGATCGAAAAATGAGCGTGATATTTCCATTCAGATATGCTGACTGCGTATCATAGTAGTATAGAGTAGTAGTATAGTATACTCGTAGTATAGAGTATAATCTTTAAGTATTTTGCTCTCAAAGAGGATAGATTTGAAAGATGAATAAAAGAAAATAGTCGTCTGTATATAAGCACTCGTGTCTATTTTTGTAGTTACGGAAAACGACCTTAAATATCCTGTCACTCTGCTTCAGCGATTACAGACTCAGAATTATTCAATTTCAATCAGAAACAGAATTTGATAAGGCTAACTCCACTACTCTTCAAACGTTAAAAGGAATAAACCCCCATATTCTTGAATGTTTTCGCAATAAAACACATTATTCTGACAAAGATATTAAATATTTGGACGCACGGTTGATTTTCAATGTTCTTTCACGCGAATTATTTCAAAAACCCTTTCTCTTTACGGTTTGAAAGACCAAGAACAGACTCCTACATTATCAGTGAAGAGTTAATGGTGAGAGTTAAATTCCCTACTTTGACGCGTTGTATGAAATAAAATGCAGCTGAGGCAGAACTGACTGATTATAAAAGACCGGCAAAAAACTTGCACAACAAAATTGCCGCTGTGAAGGATATTTGTCATTCCCGGGATGATATTGCAGTTTTAACTTTCGATTTTATGCAGATCTTGCTCCTCCCAAATATTTCGATATAGGAAGTATTTTATAACATACAATTAGGTGAACTTGTTGATAACAAAAATTTGAAAACCAATGAATGAATGAACAAAAGTGCCATTAAAAGTACCAACGAAGTATACTCTATGATTCTGCATTGCCTTGGTAACAATCTACACAAAAATGACAAGGAGTTGCACCTTTCTTCGGATAATTGCCCTGGTCCAAACAAAAACCATACGCTTATCAGGTTTATATTTTCTCTGGCATTCTCTCTCATATAAATTCACAAAGGTCACAAATTTCTTCCAAATACTAATCTTTTGGAGTTATGAAGAGAAAAATCAAGTAATTTAACCAAATATACTTTCCACGTTAATAAATTGTTTGGACTAAGTGCTAGAATCTTCGGCCTTCAAATGGCAGCCTACCTAATATAAAAGAATGCTTTTCCGAACAAAGCCAAGGAAGGAACGTGTCAAAAAATCAGGAAAAGCATTCGCCATATCCACTGAACTGTCAAATTAGGTTGACTTTTGAGCAGAACAGTTCGTACGAAAACCGGTACAGTTCGGGCGCACTCCGTGAATTTTAGGGCCGACACAATCGGCCGACACGAAATTCAATTAATCATACATCGTTTTCACACAACTTTTACCTCCACTGATAATACGCATCCCTCAAGTCATCGTACAGTGCGTTGTGAAGAAACCATATCAGCTGTAGAGCGTTGTAGCGATAAAGACCCTAGCGAGTCCATTCCACCCCGTGCCCAACAATTGGAGCTACGCTCATCACCAGTATGAGAGATTTAATCGAAGACTCTTGGTTTGTGGGCTTAGAAAAACCTATTTGTGCAGGAATTGAAGCCGAACAACCATCGGGCATGACGTAGATTCAGTATATGGACCCAACAATCAATCGTTGTAGATCCTGGCTTTCATACGAAAATTTAGTTTAGCGATGAGGCTCATTTCTGGTTGAATGACTTCGTCAATAAACAAAACTGCCACATTTCGAGTGATAAACAACCGCAGGCTGTTGTCAGAATATCGTCACATCCAGGGAAAGTCACTGTTTGGTGTGCTTTATGGGCAGGTGGACTCATTGGTCCATATGTCTTCAAAAATGCAGCTGGGAATAACATAACAACCATGGACTTATTGATAGAAGCATTTGATGAGCGCATAATTTCTCGTTTTGGACGTGTAAACTGGCCTGCAAGATTTTGTGATTTAACATTATGGGTAGAGTATTTATTCTGGTGATATGTCAAATCAATTGTCCATGCCGACAAGCCCGAGATGTTTGACCATTTGGAAGACAAAATTGGCCGCGTTATTACCGAAGTACGGCATAACTATTGGTAAGAGTAATCGCAAATTTGACCTTTCGCTTGGACTTCGCCCACCCCAGTCGTGGCAACCACATGCCACCGTGTTTAATCCGTGTTTAATTTCATTACAAAGTTTTATACCACTAGCTAAACACCCTTTATTTTCAAGAAATAATACTTTTCCAATGAAGCAGTTTTCACTGTCTTCTGAAAATTTAACTGTTTGAACCAAAATCGTTTTTGAAATGAATGATTCAAATGTATTCCAAATTATTTGATTGAGCTAATACCAAATTGCAACAAGGATGTTAATAACCAAATTAAGATTTTGTAGAACATTTTTCTATTTACTCCCCTGAAAACTGAAGTGTGCTTCATTACAAAACGCATAACTTTAAAATGTCAATACTTTTTTCAAAGGAGAGCCGCTTTGACAGCTGGCAGTTTAGCTTCTGATTAGTTTGGTTAATGATATTCTAGTCAGTACATCCACGTTCGAGCGAACCAAGCGGAAATCGTTCCGATTTTCTCGGATGAATGGGCCGGATAAAAAGTATTTCGAATGAAAAGTTACGTATCCTTGAGTGATCAAGCTCATTTTATTCTAGAAGTGCTTTGTTGACAAGCTTAATGTCACTATCGCAGTGAAAATAATCAAAAAGTCGCCAGTCAAATCCGATTACGTTCAAAAATGTTTAGTGTTTCATGGCATGAGGGTCTTATTTATATTCAAACCTTGATGACATGAAATTTTTATCTTTTATAGTCATATTCATTGTTTTTAAGATTGATTCTTTGGATTTCACTTGCATTCAATCTTCATCTCGGAAGGGATCAGGTTTTTTGGTGGAATAAGGTTGTACATATGGATCGATTCGACGGAGATTTATGAATCCTGCAAAAGATGAAAGGTTTTCATTTTCATTTTCTTCATTTCCATTTTGTTGGTGTTCCTGCATCCACTAAATTTCGATTCAGAAAAGCAGATAACTCGTTGTTTGAAATGCAAATATCATAGATAGATAGGCTTCGGAAAATGTCAATTAAACAAAGAAACCCGAGACCTATGACCAATACGAAATTCGCTTTTGGAATCCTTCTCAAACATGTGGTACCAACCCATAAAAAACAAAGCGAAAATCTTCCAAATCAAACATCAATACCGCCATACACCAATTATTCCGCTCTACGAATTGATGCACCAATCCAATCTGTTCAGATTAAAGGGTGTGATTTCTTTCAGCTGGTTCATCTGTTTCCAGCCTCTTACCCTTCATTGTACAGTTTAAAACTTCAAACTAACGATTCTCTCGTCCGCAACTCATCGTCCCGAAAAAAGGACGAGAATAAAGTCCCGCCAAGTATTTTAGGTAGACCACAAAAGGGTTGGCGAAAACAATCAGAACAATCTCTTCAAGTATTGAATGTTTACAGGAAAATTCGCTTTTGAAGAAAGTGTGGATTTGAAAAGACAGGACGCAATTCAGAATCGTCCGCGCAACGATTTGTAATGCCTGAAATCAAAATATGTTCATTACATCTGGCTCCGCGGGCCTCAATTATTAATTCGAGCGCAGCATGTAAAATAAGGGTTTAACCCGTTTGATAGCTGTGCATTGACGCATCGCGGTTAATTAATAACACTTGACTGCATATCAATTGCTTCGAAGGAGAGCGGCAAGGCTAAGAAGTGAGGATTTAATTGGGAAGTCGTGCTGCGTTTATTTTTAATAATTTGCGTGAATATAAACTTTGAATAAAAACTTTGTGTTTGTTTTTTGTCTATGCTCAACCGCATACGCATATTGATTTCGTCCCGACACACATTCACTCATATGTTTTCGTTTCTTTTGTTTTACAGAGCCCTCGTGGCATGCAACCCTGCAGTCCGCCTGGTGTAGTCGCAATGATGCCCTCCGCGAAAAGTCCTACGATGGAATCGGCTGCCGGGAATGCGGATAACGCGGCCACCGAGAACACTAGCATTAGTTCCGAACCGTTGGAATCTATAAATAATCCAATTAGTCAGCGATCGTGTCCATTGAAATTTTCCATAGCGAAAATTATGGAGCAGGACGAGAAGCGAGATAATGAGAAATATTTAAATAGTTCCAGCCCGGTACCACCGAACATGAGTCCTCCGCCGTTGGAGGAGCGAGCGGTTGGTTCCGATGTGGATAGTGATTGTGGGAATTACGATTCAGCGTTTAAGAAGTATGTGCCGGCTCCAACCGCGATGCAACAGTTCGTCTCTAGTCGTCATCAGGAATTGCTTTCCCAGTACCCTCTCCTATATTATCCCGGTCAGTTGATGTGTGCTGCTGCAGCAGCTCAATATGCCGCCCTCACACAACATACCAGCGCCACTTCCCTGCTGTCCGGAAGTAATGTAACTAGTTCTTTGCAACTCACTAGTCTGAACATATCTCTAAGTCAACACATGCCGACACCACACATGCGCAGGAATTTATCGGGAGTGCCGCAGGAGAAGCCCACGCCTACTCATCCCTCCTCATCGAGTCGCAAGTCCATGTCCGCTGAAAGTCCCAAAGATCCGTCGTGTCCCCTATCGCCAACAGCTTCAGGATCAGCTACCACAGCATCGGTGAAGCAGAAAACCTTTTCCTGTCTAGAATGCGGAAAGGTCTTCAATGCGCACTACAATCTGACGCGGCACATGCCTGTCCACACCGGCGCTCGCCCATTTGTTTGCAAGATCTGTGGCAAAGGATTCAGACAAGCATCCACTCTCTGTCGTCATAAAATCATTCACACCTCCGAAAAACCACACAAATGCCACACGTGCGGCAAAGCCTTCAACAGATCATCCACACTTAATACGCATGCAAGGATTCATGCTGGCTATAAGCCTTTTGTATGCGAATACTGCGGGAAAGGATTCCACCAAAAGGGCAACTACAAAAACCATAAGCTCACGCACAGTGGAGAAAAGGCATACAAGTGCTCTATATGCAACAAAGCATTCCACCAAATTTACAACTTGACCTTCCACATGCACACGCACAATGACAAGAAACCTTTCACTTGCAAGATTTGCGCGAAAGGCTTCTGCAGGAACTTCGACCTCAAAAAGCATATGAGGAAGCTCCATGAAATCGGACCGTCATCTCCTCACAAACTGCACCAGGAGCAGAGCTCAGCGAGTCTTACTGGCAGTGGCTCACACGGACACGGTGCTTGGCACGGATCTTCAGTACCTAACCTGCATCCTGGCGGCCTTGGAGCACTGCGATCTGATTATCCCACCGCATTTATGCATCTGAGCGGAGCCGGTAGTCAAAGAATGGACAGCAATCCTTTCATTGCCAAAGTCTTCTGACAGCGATATTACATGGACTCGCTGGCTCAACAGCCCAAACGGATGCTAATGGATTGACTTTAGCCTTGGTCTCAGCAGGGATCGGTATAACGTGCCATGCTCACGAGGCGAAAGGATGTTCAGCAATGTTTATTTGTTTGTTAGCATTAATAACGATAAACAAATTAGTGATGATACTCGAATGTACAATATCAGCAGTGATTTTCAGTTTACCTGAACGCAATAATCCAGGCTCGCAATGTGATACTCCATTGATAGAAACAAATAACGAAAATATGTTGCCTAGATCCTGGCTCTGCTGAAAATCACTGATATATTGGAATTCATGCACAAGAATTTGGCATAGCCCAACGATGTATGTTTGAATTTTTCCAATGCGATTTGCGAATAGCCTTTAGTGAAAATGTTGAAAAGAGAGTTAAAATTACAGCTAGTCGTAGCTATTCACGTCTCCATTATCCTTTCGATTCACATGCAAACCAGTAATCTCATGTCCTGTGTTAGATTGTTAAGTAGACGACTCCATGTAAATATTTATCATGTATGAAATCGTAGGAATTTCTAAGTGTTCGTTGTTCTTGTACAATATATTGATGAAACCAAAACGAAATGATCAAAAATTATAAATAAATGTGTAAAATGTAAAATAAATTGAAAAAGATGGAAAGTATTGCATTCAAAATGAGAAAATGAAATTATAGTTGAAATAAATATTCTAATGAAGAAATATACTTCAATATTTGCGTGTTTTCTTTTCGGTTTGGCGAGGTAGAACTTCCAATTGTCACCAATGAAAACCATAAACTAAGCATCTTTATAAATAATTATGCGTTATGTGATTACTAGCTTCAGGAGGTAATAAATCAATATCATTGTATATTAATTCGGATTAGCTTGTCCAGGATAACCAAACTCGAACACAGAGAAAGTCGATAGATGATGCAGGAATATTGGTAGTAGCGCTGAAGGATTTCTACAAAAATTGAAAGTGTTTATTTAATGTAAAAACGTCACATAATAAAAGATAACAATACAGATGACATACAAAGTTAAATCGATATTCCATAACTGCTGCCTTTGCCAAAAAATTCAGCTCGGCTCCGGGACTCATCTTAATGTAAGGCAGGCTTGAAACCTCGGTAGGGCATGCTTTCCTTCTCCTTTATTGCCACTAATATTTTTGAAACGAATTCCCTTTTCGAGGCAACTTCTCATAAACTAATAAAACTTTAAGCAAACTAGCGGAACATTTGATGAAGTTGAAAATACGCTTTTTCTGTTCATGAATAATTGTTGTTTTATTGGGGTCCAACGATATGATGGAATAGCAAGTTGTAAAGAGTTGGTACTATCGGCACAATTGTAGTATGGAATGTGATTTAATGTTATTTCAATAGAGTGAGTGGGAGGATGTCGATTTGTCATTCTTTACAACACTGCCGTCAGATACTAATGTGGGCAAAAAATAGTAAGACATTGTTTATTATTTCAAAATTCTTTATTTATTCTTCCAAATCTGTTTCGTCCACCTCAAGGTAATCCACCCGCCCCAATAAACTGGTACCAACGTTTTTTCCAATCCTCGAAAACAGTTGTTAAAGTCAATTTCCGGAATAGCCTTCAATGCACGTGGGGATTCACGTTTAATGTCTTCAATTGACTCAAAACGGTTTCGGACCGGAGCGGTCGTTTGAGTTTGCTGAACAGCCAGAAGTCAAACAGGGCTGAATCAGGCATACGATGGTTGTGGAACGATTTTGGTTGAATTTTTGGCGAAAAACTCACGAAGGACCAATAAAATATGCGACGGTGCATTATCGTGGTGCAAAAACCAAGATATATATTTTTTCTTAATTTATAATTTTATTAAAACTAAGATCTATTTTTTTACGAATATTTTCGCGCAAACGACGCGTAACACTTAAATAGTATTTCTTGTTGACAGTTTGGCCAGTTGGAAGGAATTGAGAGTACACTATACCTCGATAATCGAAGAAAACTGTCAACATGACCTTGATTTTTGACTTGCTTTGACGTGGTGTTTTCGATTGCGGCTAACCTTTCTAACCTGTCTGTTTCCGGGTTGTAAGCATTGATCCAAGACTTATCGGTAGTTATAATACGTTTCATGACATTCTGGTAGTCGGAAAACATTGTTTCATAGACATCAACTCGATGCTGTTTGATATGAAAATTGAAAATGGCATTTTTTTGTTGAATAATTTCACTCATTGTGAGAATCGCCGAATGCACTTCAGTACTTCAGTACGACAACAACTTTGTACTTCAGTAAGACAAGCGTATACTAAACACTAATGATTATTTTGATGTGACATTTGGCACAGATGTCACTGACAGTCGTAACAACTTAAAAAAACAGTATTTCGATGAATGGGTTTTCGTGCGAAATTGAAATTAAATTCTTACTAATTTTTGCCCACAGTAGTATTCTCGCTGCTTCTCCTGTGCTATCAGCTATCTTCGCTGAAACAGTCAGGCACCCAAAGTCACTAAAGCACTTGCTGTGCCTGGAAAATGGCAGCGCTTTCGTTAAAAAAATCTGCTTTTCCAAACATACTCGTACAAAATGATGACGGATGTCTGCGTGTTTCGTGAGGCAGTGATTTCTTCACGGGCTTTCCGCATAACAACCCAGCGCCTTGATTATCGTTGTAAATAGTTGTGCTTGGTTGGATTCCTTGGATTTCTTGTAGAAAGCGTCGCAGGTAAATGGTTTCCTTTTCCGAGTGGGCAAGGGGCATTCTATTCGCCTTCTGTGGTTGACCGTTCTTTGTTTTCGCAATGCCCAACTGATGGCAGCGGTTGTCATGAGAAAAACATGTCCTGTGTATGAATTTCCGCCGTCGGCATTGGATCTCCAATCTGCATCAGCATAGCCAGTAAGGGATTCCTGGTTTCTTTGAAAACTAATCCAGGGTCTTCGGTGTTCGTTAAGAATCATAGAACGCGTTTTACTGCGATTCAGCGTTGCGCGCCGTAATCCTGACTGAGTACACTGACAGCATGTGCTATGTCCGGCTTTATTGACATTGCCAAGTACATAAGAGATCCGATGAGACTTTGGAATGTTAATTTTTTGGTTTCTCGTTGTTCTTCGTCGTTCGCTCTGCACAAGGATTTCGATAGCTTCTGGCCTACGTTCAGTGGTGTTGATACACCTTTACAATTTTCCATGTTGAAACGATTGAGAACTTCTTGAATGTGTTTCCTTTGCGACATCGTAATTGTTCGATTTCGCATATTTTGCTCGAACTCTATTCGGAAACAAAATTAATTGGCCCCATGTCCTTCATGAAGAATGACTTTGACAACTGTATATTTAGCGTCTCTAGGTTTTTCGATATCACCATCAAGTCGTCAATGTAAATCACAACGAGCACGATATCCTCTTAATCTCGTTGCAAGTAAACGCAATGGTCCACCCTTAGTGGTACTAAGTCCAGTTGTTTTAGTTTATCGCTGAGCTTCTTGAACCACTGGTGACCAGAGTGTTTAAGGCCATATAGTACCTTTTTGATAAGGCAAGCTTTTCGGCCAACAATTTTTTTTCATCTTGTTGAAATATTTCGTCAAATTCGGCGGGGACTTCCATGAAAATCTCTTTCTCAAGATCCCCATGCACGTATGCGCTGATGACTTCGAGCTGGCGAATTTTGAGCTCCAATCGTACATCGGATGCCATGATTAGGCGGATCGACCCAATCCTTGCCACAAGGGCAAACGTTTCATCGAAGTCAATTCCTGGTCTCAGCGTCAAACCCTTAGCTACCAGTCTCGCTTTTCGACCTTAGACTTCCCCATTCGCTTTGAGTTTCGTCGGCAGGACCAATCTCGATTCGAAGATCGTCTTTTATTCAGGTCGATCTACGATGTCCCAAGTTTTATTTTTACAGCGCTTCGTACTCCTTGAGCATTGCTTCCTTCCATTCCCCGACTTCGGGACTGGAAAGAGCTTGCTCATTTTTGGGTCTCTGGATTCGATAAAGCTGGCAAAATGTTAGTTCGGGTCTTTCGGTGGTCCTCTTTTCGAAGTTATTTGGGTTTCGTCATCATTTTTCGAATCGAATTTATGGATTTCTTCTTTTGTTTCTTCTATTGGCTTCTTGGATGACGAAGAAGAGACTTATATGGTCTGTGAATTCAGAGAAACTTCCTTCCATTTGAAAAGAACCAGTGAAAAGTCGGTCTCTGCTTCACATGACTTTTCTGTACTCTGGATCCCATAGACGGTACGCGGTGGACTAAATCGAATATAAAACAAAAACGCATTTTTATTTTATCTGAAATCGAATTCTCCTTGTCCATTTCTTTTGTCGAGTACTTCAGCTACTGTACCAAAATGTTGAAAATAACTCACAGTAGGAGTTCTTCCGGTCAAAATTTTAAATGGTTCTTCGCCGACAATACATTTTGGAAGCCAGCGATTTCGAATGTGTTTCGTCGTAAAGATTGCTTCGGTCCAAAAACTCGGGGAGAATCCGGACTGGATCATCATGCACCGAGCCATCTCAACGCATGTGTGGTTATTCTTTTCAGCTGCACCATTCTGTTGTGGCGTATGTGGAACTGAGGGCTCATGTTTGATGCCTTCTTTTTTTAAAGAAATCCTCCATGTATTTGCTGACATATTCTAAACCATTGTCCGAGTGCATTTTTTTGATTTTTCGTCCCATTTTCTTCTCAACCATAGCCTTGTATCCCTTTAATTTGTCGATAACTTCGTTTTTTTTTCTTGATGAGGCAGACTTTCGCATCTCTTGGATGAAATCGAACCACAATGTACGTGACGAAGTAGCGGGAGCCTGTTAGAGATTCGATGCGTATGGGCCCAGAAAAATCAGTGTGGACGAGTTCCAGGATTTCTTCTGTCTGGGTATTTGATGCTAAATACGACTTCTGAGTCTGCTTGCTCTTGATGCAACTTTCACACACAGGGAGCTGTTGTTCGGTTTTAAGGCCAATTCCACCCACTTTCTGTCGACAAATCAGGTCCTTCAACTCTTTTTCGTTAAGGTATTCAAAACGATCGTGCCATTCTTGTAATGGAGAGGTCTGAGCTATTTCGAATTCCTCGGCGGATCCGGTGACAAAATGCAAATTTCGTTCCCGAAGAGTTGTCATAACAGTTTCTTTCGTTCAGGCTTGCTGACGTTGGCCTTATTCTTTTTGAAGCTGATTTTATATCCTCTTTCGGTATTTTTTCCTACAGATAACAGATTCGATCGGATGCTAAGCACGAGCAGAGTTTCTTGAAGTTTCGCAATTGTGCTATCTTTCGGATTCAGCCTTACAGTGCTATTTCCTTCGATATTTGTTGAGTCAGTGGTGGCCAAATTCAGAGTTTCTGATTTTGATGTTTTAATTTCGTTGAACATTTCTCGATTCAAGCACATGTGAGATGACGCACCGGAACCCAAGTTCCATTCGTCGTCAAGCTTTGCGCTGACTTTGATGGTGGCGTCGGCATGTCGAGTCGATTCTGTAGGAATTTTTCCGTCATTCGATTGCTTTTTCTGGAAAAGCTTCGATTTGCAGTCCCGCGCCATGTACCCCTTTTTTCCACACGAGTGACATGCATATGTGAAACGTTCCTTTCATTTTTGGTTGTGCTTGTTCTTGTTTTGGTTTTGCTTGCTTCATTTTTTTGGAACGTTGCATCCATCGTTTCGTTCGCGAGCCTCGTATTCTTCCAGGAGTCTTTTTTTTAGTGTTTCTGGAGACAGCAGTTTTTCTTGGGTCTAGATAGTGATTCAGAAGGAACAGATTGGAATACTGTACAGTAACAAGATGGCAACCAAATCATCCTAAGCTTCCAGCTCTATTTCTTGCAATTTGTCGATCAAGTCAAAGAAGTTTCAAGCATAGTCTTGACTGTGTTCACCAATTAGTGTTTTCATTAAAATGAGTGATTTCAGGGCTGTCACTTTTTGCACCAGGCCTTTCGATTGCAATTTACCCCAAATTTCTTGCAATACGTTAAAAAAGTTCGTTTAAACTGTAGGTTGACTTTCAATAATTTTCAGTCGCATAGTTAGTTATCTTCAGCAGGCTTCGATTTAGTTATTAACATTCGGAATTATTTCTGCGCGTAAAGAGGATTTAAGAATGTTTTCGATGAAAAAACAAAACGGCACATAGCTTTGCACAAGTACAGTTTATCACATGCGGACTTCTTTTGTCACGAACTTCGAAACGAAACACTTTCGTTCACTGCCGTAAATACAATTTCCGAATTGCCAATCACAAAAAATGTGATTTGCTATTATTCCAATAGAGTGAGTTAGTTCGATTGATTTGATATTATTCCAACATAGTATACATCGTTTTAAACGACATATTCGGTTTTTCAAAGTCAATTTGTGTTTTGATAAATTGACTATTTCAAATGTCAAAAGTCTCAACCGGCAAAAGCTCTTTTGTATGCAAGAACTGACGTTTATAATGGCATTGGATATTGCGACGAAACTTATATAGCGACGGAATGTTAAAAGATGAACTGTTTAAATTTGAGCCCTAAAACGACGGACTCGCAAATTTAGTAAGAGCACTCCCAGGAATCACCAAATCAGGGGAATTACCAGGTTATGAAAACAAACGCGACAGAACATATACAGTCAGTTCAGTGTTTTGTTTAGTGATTTCTTAGTTTCATATAAAAGATCCAATAATTAAACAGCTAAATAAAGATCTACATGGCGAAAAGAAAAACGTTCACAGAGGCTGAAAAAGCAGCAACTATTTTGCGTCTGGAAGCTCGAGACTCAAATGTCTGCATTGCGAAATAATTTGATGTAAGTTCTAAATAAATATGCAGTTTGCCAACATGCCGCATAAGCTTGTTATTTTATCTCAGTTGGCACTTTCAACCGACTCCACGATGTAGTTAAATCGCGATAAAATACAGAGTGTACATAAGAACAGCTTTTAATCATTTACGTTAAAAAAGCTAGGCCATGTAACCAAACTCGAGAAGACGATGCTATTTTTAATGGTTCACAATTCAAAGAATTCGCAATATTCCCATCAGCGGTCCTATTTTACAAGCAAAAGCGGTCGACTTTTCGAGACAACTTGCATTATAACAAAAACGCAAAACATTATTTTTGGCAAAATAAGTAGAGAAGCGGCAGGCGCACCGGAAGGGATGCGTAACGATTGAATACCAACAGTTCGGCCAAGTTTAAGAATAGAATATAAAGACGAAGAAATTCAATACAGATGAACTCGGTTTGAATTTTAGAATGATGCCTGATGAAACAATTACGTTTAAAGGACTAAAGTGTGTTGGAGGTAAACATTCCGAAGAAAGAGTGACTGTTCCTGTAGCCCCAAATATGACTGCCTCGGGAAAATTAAAAGTCGTGGTTATTGGTAAAGCTAAACGGGTCTATGTTCTAAAATTGTTAAGTCACTACCTGTGGAATATGAAAATAACCTCAGAGCCTGGATGACCTCAGACTTATTTGAAAATATTATTTCGCGATGGGACAGTAACCTAATCCCACAAAGAGTCTCGCTCACCCGAATGTTCAAAACTTTAAAGCAATATAATTAGTGTCTTTCTTCCTCCAAATACTACGGTAGTTCTCCAACCATTGGATCAGGGAATAATAAAATCACTGAAAATACAAAACTTCAATTTATGGAACTTTTAAGAGACATCGACGAAAATGGTATGCAAGTTTATATTTCGAAGCACTATTATCACTGGAATCAGATCATCTTTAGTAACGGATACAACAATTTCCAGATATCCTTTATTGGATGTAACACGTTTCCTGCCCCTATCGTGTCCAGTTTCCGAAGTTTCTGTATATTTAATTTCTGAACTTGATACAAAACGATATTTTTATAACACTTAAATTTCTTTGTTATATTAGTGAGAGTAACCCTACATATGTATTGACTAATTATGCACACTATATCCTCGAATTATAGCTCACATACATTCGACATTTTCACACGCATTTTCATATTTAAGTACTTTAGAAAACGACAAAACAATTGAGAAGTTAGTGACCAACTGATTCTAGCCGAAATATGTAACGGTTATTTCATCTGCTCTCGAAAATAATAGTGTTACCATGAGGTACAAATAATTTTGTGAATAAATTTGAATGGTGCAATAAATTTAGTGAAAATGTTTTTTGCTGACAACTCTTTTGATTCAAATAAATTGCGCTAGCTGCCAGCAGTAGTTGCTATCTTTCCCTCCAAACACATTTTTCTTTAAAGTTGTCAAGTGCACTTTAAGCATGGCTAAACTTTAAGATCGACTCCGTTTTTCATGGTGCAAATAATTTTCCGAAGCATAATATATTGACTTAAGTTTTAATGAAAAAGTTATCTTAAGAAATACTTAATTCGAAATTGAAAAAACTGTTACACTGCATACACCCAAATCATCGGTAGTTCGTTTACTACATTATATATTTAGTATACGAACTACAGTAGTAGCTATACGTTTCGTTTTTTAATCAAATTCAATTCCAAATGCAAGGAAACTGTTTAGATATGCATGGTTTATTATATGTTATTCATTTTTCTTTCCTTAATGAAAACTCATGGGTAAAAAATCTAAAACAGCTTCAATTACTTATTAGTTAGCCCTTATCCTTGTGAACTCAAGCTGTTGTGTTTCCTAATTGCTACAAGCAGGAAATGGGAAAAACAGGAAAATTAAATAACACTTGAATTTACAAACTTATGCACACATGTGTTCATTTTTTTGCGGCCACCGTGATTGTACATTTTCTCATATATTCTTAGGCAATCTGCTGACAGTTCTTGCAAGGCGATAATTGAATTATCAGCGTGTAAGGCACTTAATAAAGCGAATTTAAGACAATTGGCCAAGTACTCATTCATGCGTCCAAGAATTACATTTACACTACACTAAACTGATACCACATAAGCTCATTTGATGCGATATATCGTCATCGGCGTCGTAGGGTACTTAGCCGACGAAGGAAGGGTCTTCTTAAGGTTGTAAGTGTCGTGGTCGGAAATGTTTGTCCCTTTCCTCTTGCTCATGTTCCTATTACGCCTATTGCGTCTATTGCGTGCTGGCATCAATGATTTTCTTCCTTCTGCTCCCATAACTTGTGTTTCGGGTCTGATTAAAATTCCAATTTCTCATGTTCGTACAACATTACTGGGTTTTGATAGTTGAGGTGTGATATACCACGATTTGATGTGATTTCATTCCAGCTCTCCTGGGGTGTCAAGTGTATGTGATAGAGATTTAGTGTCAAATGATAAGGGTGGTTCTATAGAATACTGAGTCGTTAAATAAGGATTTATGTCACCTCGAGTTTGGACTTTGTAGTGTCATTTGAACAATTTGTTTCCGATGAATTGAATTATCCCTGTGGAATGACGGTGGTAAATGTTGCACCTGCCGTGCTAGTGATATGAAGATTAAAATGGAAAGTAGAAACCAGAAACTATTGCAAAATTACATTTTATTTAAACAGAGTTTTGAATGAATCTTTTGAAACAATAATTGTATTTATTAAGTCACACACGTAAGTAATAACAGAAAACGGAAAGTAGTACAACCAGAGATCCACAAGAATACAATGCACACATCGGAGCAACCAATAAAAAAAAGAGCAGAAACTTTTGCAACGTGGGAGAGATGAACACACAATAGAGAAAGGCGAAACGGTTCAGAAACCTACATATGATTATTGCCACTACAACCGAAATGACTGCAGCATGGAACCCAGATAAAGAAATCTCTGCACGGCCGACACTGAACACTTCGATACCCCTGGATCGTGCAGAGGAAGAGCGGCTCTCCAGCAAAGCGGAAAAGGTTATGAAATGCTCCATTAAAGCATGCGGTGCACAAACGAACCTTAGCAAGGGGGTTAGAAACGGAGTCCTGGATTTGGAAGACCTTCTAACCCTAATAGGGGTCTATAGACGCAGGTGGCTGAAGGCAGAGGAAGAGAAAAAGGCTATTTCTTTCAATAACACAGTAGCTGTCCCGATTTTTCCTAGGACGAAAAGGTTGGTCTGCAGCTCAATCAAACGGGATCAGGATAAATTGAGGAAGGGATTTCAGACGGCACTATCTAAAGCTGCCAAAAAGCAGCTAAAATTGAAAAAGATAAACCTCCACAAGAACCTAAATGCATTGAATCATCGCATGTAACCTGAGAAACTGGCATTACTGGTCAAACCCACCGACGGGAGATCCTATGCGGATGTCTCACGAGATCCAAACTGCAATCAAAGCTATATTGCCAACTCGGTCAGGAGACCTACTGGTTGCGTTAGGACCAGATGCAAACAATAAGATGCGATCCGTGACGCAGTCAAAAGTACCCGCGAAGAAAAAGCAACTGTGACTTCACTCGAGCCTATAGCCGTACTCAAAATTAGAGACATTGACTGCGTTACGGATCTGCCCAAAATAGAAGACGCCTTGAAACGCAATTTCCCCGTACTTAGCATGACAAAAGTCTCCAAACCAAACAATAGGGGTCAACGCATGGCCAAAGTCGACGTCACAGAAAGGGAAGCAGAACTTGCAAAGAAGAGCAAAATTAAAATAGGGTGTGTCATTGGTCGTATACGGCGAAGAGCGATTCCTCTTCGGTGTTTCAAGTACGTTGGATACGGGCATAACATACATGCATATAATGGAACTGGAGATAGCTCAAGACTAGATGATTTGAAACACATCCCAGGTACAAGAAAGTATCAGGTCTTCCAAGAGGCTATAATCAAGGCTTAAGGTCTTGTGCAGTGAATCGCATGAATCGATTCATGATCGACCAAGATCTGCTCAAACAGTTTGCGAGAGACAGGCAAGGCCCCTTGCTGCTGCTCAGTGAATTCACACCAGAAGTACATCAGTGTTGTATCGGGACGAATCGGGTACAACCGCCATTTGGGTTCGGAACAGTGCCCACCTCCAAATGCTGGGCATGGGGTGAGGAGATGGTTTCGCCTGGGTTTGGTGTTCGGGGCTTACACTCTTTTGTGTATACCGTACTCCGAACGAACCGTTGTCGTCCTTTCAACTCAGGCTCAATGCTTTGGAGGACGCTGTTTTCAGTACAGAGGCTAATATGCTCGTCGAAAGTGACTTCAACGTTAGAGGAATCGATTGGGTATGACTCAACTAGATGCTCGGGGCAAACGTATCCTAGACATGGCAGCCAGAACTGGACTCGTCGTATTGAACACAGACCACACCTCTACTGTCATTTTGACATTCGCTTCGGAGAGCCTGATACAATCAGCTAAAAATTCGAAAGTGCTAGAGGATAACTTGGCCAGTGATCGACAGTACATACCATTGAAGATTCATGACGGTGCTTCCCGAAGACCAAGAGTTCAGTCTTCTGCGCTCCGGCGGAATACTAAGAAAACGAATACTGAAAATTTTGTTGAAGTGTGTATGACACCTTCACCGCTGTTGAAAGCAACGCTGGGGAGTGGACGAACTGCGTCAAAAGATGTGGGGAATTCACATACGTCCACCTGCAGATCTTACAAGACCCTGGCACGGCAAGCCCCCAGTATACTTGTGATCAACTGAAATTGCCGAAAAACGAAGGGAATGTCACAAACTTCGATGGAAGGCAAGCGATTTCCGACCTGGGGAACAGTATGTATTCCAATCAGCAGCTTATAAGTCAGCTAGAAAGTGTCTCCATAGGATTATCAATTGCAGCAAGGCTAGCCGTTGGCAAAAACTGTTGGACGATGTATAGAGGGGTCCATTAGACATGGGCTACAAAGGCTCCAGAACCAGCTGAGATCCTACAGATGGCCTTTCAATTTTGCCCTGACCTCCTCCTGAGCACGTTCAACGCATGCCTGCTCGAGTTGATGTTCCCAGAGTACTGGAAGATGGTGAGATATGTCCTGATCAGTATGGGAAAGAGTTTCATGAGTCGCCAGCTGCGTATCGCCCACTGTGTGCGTTATATAAGAACGGCAAAAGTTTCCAAAAAATTTATCAGGGGAGAGCTCACCGACGTGATTCGTGCTGCCGGAGAACTATCTCTAAGGCAGTATGGCTTCAGAGTAGGTTGCTCCACCATTGATGCAATCGGAGGAGGGGTGAGCCCGGTCCAACGTGCGGAATCACACAGTATTTCCATACTATGGGTCGTCTTGCTGGTTACTCTGGGCGTCCGAAATGCATTTAACCGCACTAGCTGGCTAGATATTCTAGCACCAGTAGGTAGGAGTAACACTACATCAGATGCAAATTCTGGATGCACAGTAGATTATGCACAACTCAGACTAAATACACTAATGCGGACTGAATAGCCACTCACGGGTTCAGGATGGCACTGGAAAAAACGAAGCGGTGGGCCTGACAAAGAAGAGAATCCCAAGAGTAGGGAAACGCTGGGTAAATCGAAATCAGCCGTGAAATAACTGGGCATCCTGATAGACTCGAAGAAGAGTTTTTCCCAACAAATCAGGGCAAACGCTGACAAGACTGCAGCAGAGGCTATAATGACACTCATTCGATTAATGTCTAACATGGGGGGCCCCTCAATATCAAGGAGACGACTCCTAACGAGTGCTGTGCAGTCGGCTCTACTCTTTGAAGCGCAACTATTGGGCGACGCTCTTAGAAAGTAGTTACCCCGAAGACGGTTGGCACTCTCCGGAAGGCAGTGCTGGCAATCACAGGGGTAATAACCATCGCACTCCTTGCGAGAGAGCGCAAAAGTGAAGACAGCAGGAAGGACTGCACCAGGGACGGGAGACAACACTCTCTCAGCGATTGGTAACAGTCGTGGGCGTGAGACACAAGGGGAAGTTTCACTACACCTTCCCCTTGTCATGCACTCAACTGAAACACGTCCTGACCTGAGGCCATAGACCTACATGTTGAGACTGATTTCTACATGATCCAGCTCTTATGCGGACATGCTTTCGTTCTTATCTGCACCCGTTTTCTTAATTGCGTGTTTGGTACAGGAGAAGTGCCTGACGCCTGTCACGCATTCTTCTCTTCCAAAAGATGGAGTAGGTAGTTTCATGACACTTTCAACGAAATCAGCGAGCTATGAGCGGAATCTATATTCGGAGAATGGCTTAAAATAATTGGCAAACGGAACCACATTGCACAATATGCTCTGGCTCTCTCTGCTCTCCGTTCTTTTCCAATGGAGAATGGATTCCCGTAATATTATGAGGTCTCTAGGTATAGAAATATGAGGCGTAGTCCGAAGTGATTTGCCAAACGGTTCCAGCCTACTTTGACAGGGGAGATGCTAAGTAGGTAACCCAGAAGCATTGCGTGTCTGGGAAACCCACACTCAGGGCGTACAAAGCCTTCCCCTCTCTATCACAAAAAAAATGGTTACAAAATGCCAAAAATAAATTGTTGTTTTGTCAATTGATGTTCCAAGGAGACTTAGGACCGATAAGGTCAACAAAATCACACACCGAAGATGGCGCACCGAAACGCGCATGTTAACGAAACTAAAAAGCAGACAGGGAACTAGAGAATTTGGTTCTGAGAAGAAACAACTGTCAACAAATGAAAATTTAAAACTATTTTGATAGTAACTTCATCAGCTTTCAATGTTTGTTGGAACATTTGATAAACAATTTTCAGATTTTTAAACGTTTTCAACTTTTTAATTCAATACTACTATTCACTTTGCAATGAAGTTATTCAAGCCTAGAGGTATCATCAAGCATCTGATAACTTATGCTGCGAAACTCACAGGACGCCATTCCTTTTAGTCTACAATTTATAAAATAATAAAAACATCTTCACTAACAGCCATCCAACGAGCGAGGCGCTTGCATAATCATCCACTACAAGTCACATTCAGATCAAAGGGAAAATTAAATATAATTTATTCTCTAGAAATTACTGATGTTTAAATTTTAATTTTTAATGGAAGCTGCCAAGAGTACTCTCGAAACTGACAACTTTTAGCGAATAAGGATCCAAGAGCCTTTTCCCCATGAAAAACAGGAAATCGAGGACAGATTCAACGAACCGAATGACGGTGGGACTGGGTGTGTTAAGCGAAGAGAGCCATAAAGTGCACGGATATTTGCATTCCTCTTTGATATTAAAAGTCAACACACGCATCTCCAATTCACTTCTGCCATTCACTGGCTGCCATGGGATGAACCTGATTCTGATGCTTGAATGGAGACGGGTTTAATGCTGTTTAGTCCTGTGTGGGAGTGGATAAGTTGAAATGATGATGAAAAACTGTAGATTTACGCATTTAAATGTTATCTAAACGCCTGGATGTGATTTTTTTGAATTAGTGATTCAACTCGTTCTTAAGAAATATAACCAAGAATAGTTTTGAAAAATACTCATCACCATCAATACTGGCTCAATAAATTCGTCTACTGATAGTTTTAACTTGTTTTTATCATCTTATCATTTCCAACAATAATTTGCGCTCAACTTTGACTGTAAATCCTTCAACAAAAAGACCAAAGCAAACAGTTTTTTTATCCTGCGCTACATTTTCAACTGACAACAATACATTATATGTAGAGGGGACAGAGTAAACCTCGCAATTAATTTCCAAGTATAGCATGAATATCGTCAACAGACGCCACAATGACTGCCACAATGAATAGTAATAAATCAAAGATGAACGAATACTCTCAATGGCTTCTCAATTCCTCGATTTTATGATTTTCCGATCCTCCCGGTCCCCAATGCAATACAGCGCGTGTATGGAGGTGTGGGAATTTAAGTGATGCTCTAAGGATTCACAGATTGTGCCATTATTTGCGTTCAGCATGGCGTGCAATGAATTCAGAATGGAAAAAAAATCAGAAAGAAAAATTACGAGAACTATAGAACCCTTGTTCTATTTGGATTCATGATTTACTGTCCTCCTTATTATGATAGCTTAGTCAATAGGATCAAGTGGCGTCCCGGAGAAAACACTTCATATTTCTTTGATGTTTACCGCCAATCTTGAGATGTATACTTGAATTTGATGATTGCTTTATATTGAAATTGGACTAATTAAAATATTTGTAGGGATACGTTTAATGATCAGAAAGGACGACACATGCCTATAAATTTGGTCTTTTTGAAAACAATAAAAGAGCACTCGTTCGTACTTTTTTATATTCCGTCTTCCTTTGAATATTCAAGAAAATCTAGAGTATTCCTTCTTATTTTTCTAAGGATTAACTTGTTTTAGGAGAACCTCTGAATCTTGTTTGGTGTTACTTCGGGGAAGATGGCTTAACAACTTGGGAGTCATGATAAATAATACATTTAATTCAACCAAAAACTAAACGTTTATCCTAACTCTTATCTTATCTAAAAAATATCGATGTATCAGTTTAAAGCCAGCAAAAATGCCACGAACGGCTATCTCTTCCAGACGGATATTCACTATACTCAACACATATGGCATTCACGAGGTTTGAAAAAGTATAAGAGGAACTAAACCATACAACAACCTTTTCCCCAATCATGCTCGTGGTGGCCTTTATGATGCTATCCTAAGATGTTTGAAGATCTTAGAATATTCAAATATCTGTTAAACTAGAATTTTTACCAAAATTTTTCCTACATTTTATGTACATATGTTTGTAAGAAGGACATTTTATAAGATGATAAATTTTAGGCAGTTTGTTTCTGATCGAAAACCACAAAAGTCTTGTCTTAAATAAATAGTGATTTTTTTATGGTTGGGAGATGAAGACTATTTACGCCCTGAGTGTCGGACTCCCGGTGGCAACCGGAGTACCGACTAAATATCTCCCCTCTCCCACACACCGAGAATCTAGTCTGGAACTTTTTGTCACATTACTTCGAATTAGGCCTCATCAATCGTCGCCTAGCGACGTTTTCTGGTTAAGTGAAATCCCTCTTTCAGCACGGATGGATGCAAAGGAAGAGGATTGCCGTCAGAGAGATCCCCCTTCCATCTTCGCCACCATCAATCCATGATACCCTTCTTCATGAGAAGAACCGTCCGTACTTAATGCGATACCCTGTTCCAATTGCTTTTTGACTTTATCACTTTCCCTGTTACGTTTTCTGGAGAGAGTAAGCCTATTTGCTTCGTAAGATGTGAACGGAGTGTTGTCCACCTTCCGGATGCAAAGAACGTGTGGCAGGCGTCATCTGTCATCCCGGGCAGAACAAGCAAGCTGGGGACGGTGATTTTCTCACCTTACACCCACCTCAAACAAGACTGAAAATATCCGTGCACCCTCAGAAGTTGCATTAGATAATAATCAGTTTCACCTTGCCTTCTACAGAACCACGGCCTCAAGTCGCTGATGAGGCGGGCGGTCCAACTGCGTCGCGTTCGCTTACCTATAAATACTGCCACAAATATCGAGTCCTTCTCCTTTCCTCTCAACTAATAACTTCTCTCGGCGACTATTCCCTACATAAGTACATACGCTTTCATACTTTTGTAAGAAATATAAGAGAGACCACCCTCGAGATAAACAGCACTTCCAGTCCAAAGACAGTACGATGTAGCCACTACCTGCAGAGTTTCTTGCCTTTGTACTTGTGCCAGACGTCCTCGGTGCGACTCCTTGCTAAGACCGTCAGCCCAGACTTCGAAGACGTACCATAGCACTGACTCCATTGCACTGATAAGTAGCCGTCTCTTACTAGAAGTTGGTACCCCGTGTTGACCATAAGGCGACTGAGAGCTGATACTGCCACTGATGCCTTATCTGCTGTCGCTGGAATCTGTACGAAGAAGCTTATTTTCGAGTCAATCATCAAACCATGGTATTTTTTTTTATTCCTTTGGTTTGACCATTGTTTCTCTGACCAGAACGGGAATAACACGAGGGATGCGTTTCTTGGTCAATATGTCAACCTAGGTCTTTTCAAGCGCTAGGCTAAGCCCATGGCCTGTCAACCACTCGTTCACTCGACGCATTATCGCACTCATTTTTAGTTGCGCCTGTTCGACTGTACGTCCGGCGTCTAGTACTGCCACATCATCTGCGTAGCCAATCAAACGTGACTCCGCCGGTAGCTGCAACCTCAAAAGCTCGTCGTACGAGACACTCCATAGGTCCGGGCCAAGAATGGAGCCTTGCGCCACCCCTGATTAAATAAGGCTTTGTTATATTCTAAAATTTCTCAATTAGTGGCCAGAGGAAAATGGTTAGCACTTTTTTCTGTTGTTCCCCTTGCCCTTCAAATCCTTGAACTCCATTTTTTCTTTTTTTCACAATTGCAACGCCTCAAAATCGGTGCAAGTTGGTTGCACCCATGCAACATACAAACATTGGATTGCATCCACCCTTGGTTCTGCCCTTTAAAAATTTTCAAGTCCGCGTAATTAGTAGCGTGTGCTGATGATGAAAGAAGCATTCTTGAGTCTAGATTATGAACCAAACCGTATTGGCCTACGAGTTAATGAAGCGAAAACTAAACTCATGACTCAAACGAAGAAGAAAAATGCAGTCTCACAAACCCTGACCCGAAGAGATTTCAAATTTGAAAGTGCGAATAAGTTTGTGTTTCATGGAGCCAACTTGAAAAAATGTCGCCAGAAAGGACCGAATTGGATTTGGTCCCAATTTGTGCACAGGCATAACAAACTTGGCATCTACAAATCGTTTGTCAAGTCTGTGTTTGAAGGGAAAAACGGACCCTTATTAGTTAGTCCAAAAAAGAAGCGAACACATTGGAACGTCAATCACTCCGAAAAATTGACGCCTCAGTGAAAGAGCGATTCAAAAAGGAAACTACTGTTGAGTATTTTCAAAATAATAGAACCAAAAAAAATGTAGCTAATAAAATAAATGACTAAATAATGGAACCACCTGCAGTAAGGAGAGATAAGCTTACTATTGCAAATAAAATGGCCGCAAAATGGCGGCCGAAAGAATTTAATTACGACTAGCTCACCACATGAGCGTGGATGACATTCTGAACGCTACGCTCCCTGACCCTTGCAGGACACATACACACAAACACACACACACACAGATAAAAGAAACTTATTCTTTCATTTTTTTTTATATAGAAAAGTAAAAAAATTCAGACACCTATAAAGAATACAAAATTCGATTTTTTCTATTTTCTAAGTTTCGTATTGTTGTTATTTATTGCAATTTAGGGATGTAACCAAGCTTTTTACTACAAGACACAAAACTACTGAGATGAGGCAACTTCTACGGCCCATTTGTCGATCACGTCCAGAGAAGCGATGCAATTGTAATTTTGCACATCAAACGTCTTCTAGTGTTGCGACTTGATTGATGATGGCTTTTTCACAGACGTCTGCATTCCACCTGGTGCATGCATTCTTCACTCGTAATCGAAAATCCAAAATCGTCACGCTACTCGGTTGTCTACGGTGCAATCTCTCGTTGTCTAAGGATAAGTTTATTTCTACTTCTTGTATTGGAAACTCAATATCTACTTTTTCGCTTGTTCTTCTTAATATTAATAATATTTAATTTCACTATTTTTTCTCTACTTCAAATTATTTAATTTCACCGTTTTTTTCTATTTTTCTCTACTTCAATATTTAATTTCACTGTTTTCTTTTGTTCTTCTGCTCTAAACGCTATAAAATAGCACTTCGCTACCGCGTTTTGCTCATGGAGATTCAAATAAATCAAATACCAAAAAGCAACGACTGAAATTCAATAAACTCCTTTCTCCAACTTGATAAGTTGACGCAAAAAACTTTACCTTCATATAGATGGTGATTCACAACCAACACCCGAAGTATATTAATAGAAATTTTCTTTGCAGATAAAGTTCCCAGAATTTAATTGGGGATTTTTTTTGTTGAGACTTTTTTTTCCTTTCTTATTCTTACTGAGACTTTTGTTCTCTTCTTATGTTATTTACGTAAATAATGCTGAAAAATACCTTAATCTAATTACAAATATGATTTTAATTCTAGTCTTAGTTCTGTTTTATTATGTTTGATTTTGTTTTAACTTAAAAAATATGAGTACAAATTTACAAAGTAACATTTAACCAACCAATTTAACTTCATTCGATCATTATAAAAAATCCTCATCCAATAGCACTTAGTCTGTTTTATTATTATTTATATAATATTTTATTTATTTTTTAATTTTTTTATTTTGTGTTTGTTCGTTTTCATGCCTTTATGGCGCCTGCACAACAGAAAACGTAACACTAACTCCCAACAATCAGTTGGAAGAATTTTTTGACAAATCACTTGTATCTATTGTTTAAAGCTACAATAACTGCAATAGGCGGCCCAAAACGGCAGTGAAAGGTTTAGTGCAAGGTAAATGTCCAGCAGGAAGACCGAGGATTCGATGAGAAGACAAGAGAAATACGAACAGCCGATATTGGGAATGATCATTTTAAGAACGAAAACTGTGACGAATTGAGAAGGATAATAATGTAGGCCAAGAATCGCCTTGGGCAGTCACGCCATGTATGGTAATGACGGTCAAAAATTCACCACAACGTATACAATTACATATACACAGTATGTCCGAAAAGTTCCCGAACTTTTGAAATAAAAAATCGAAAATTACATCTAAAGAAATTTATTCCAGTTAACATTCATCATAGTCCCCTTTCCTAGATATACACTCATTTGAGCGCTCCATGAGTGATTCGAAGGCTCTCTGGTACTCCTTTGTAGTTATCGCTGTGAGACGCTCGGTGCAAGCCGCTTGAATGCTCGGTACATCTTCAAAAAATCGTCCTTTCAAGGCCATTTTTAGCTTGAGAAATAGGAAAATGTCGGCTGGAGCCAAATCTGGTGAGTATGGGGCGTGATTGATGCGTGGGATCTGATTGTTGGCGAGATAACGCTTCACAATGTTCGAAGAATGAGCAGACGCATTCTCATCCAGCAAACTCCACGATCCCGGTTCCTTTTACTCGGGCTTGATGCTATTAATCCGACGTTTTAACACCTCTACGTAATACGCAGCATTCACGGTGGTGTTTGGGGCACAAATTCTTTATGTATCAGGCGTTTGGAGTCGAAGTAAGCGATGAGTATCGTCTTTACCCGTGATTTTTGTTGGCGCACTTTTTGAGGCCTCGCACAGCCCGGACTGAGCCAAGCGGATGACTGGCGCTTCGTGGAAGGATCGGATTGAAAGCACCAGAAGTATTGAAGATCGGAGTGCTGTCGCAAGTCTCGATACAATCTTGACAACATTGGAGCTTGCACCGGGGTACTAAACACACGTCCACTCAACCACGTTTATCTCGGCAACTAATGAACGGATACTATTGAAAAAATTCTCAAATACTCCAGAAGTATGTAGTAACATAGTACCGGTGTCATCCAAGAGGTGGCGCAACTCGTACAAGCGCTACAAAATAAGTTCGGGAACTTTTCTGACATACTGTGTACATATATATTGTATATATACATATATAATAATTACATATACATATACGTTGTATACAACGTATACAAACCATCAAATTACCTAACACTCCCGATCAGCCATTTTTTTATCAGGGGGTCAGTCTAAATTTCTGCTTTATTTTTAATTTTTTTCCTTGAAGATCATCGAAAATTATCACCGTTTCGACAGAATCTTCGAGCGACTAAAACAACTTAACAACTAAAACAAACAAGAAAAACAAAGAATGCACAATGACAGCGAACAAAGGAACGCACGAGAAAATCAGGAATTCAAATCAAGGCCTCCCACAGAACATAATAAAAGGGCCCGTACCTTCATAAAAGGACCCCCAACCGCATAAAAGAACACTTACCAGCAAAAGACCATTACTTGCTTATGTTAATAACAAAATTATAAATAACGCCATCTAAGACCAACAATTTAAGGACGAAACCCACACCGAAGATGACATACCACCGAATCGCGTCTTTGGACGATACAAGCAAACGGGGAAGACGGGGAAGGACAGAACATCATTTGTAGGAAAAAATTTTCCTATTTATTTTGACTTTTCAAAATGTTTTTTAGACGTCACAAGAGTACTTACTTCATTTAATCGCTTTCACAGGCGGAAGGGATACTTTGTTGAGTACACTTTTTGGTGATAGCTAGACCGCCGTCTGAGTTAATGTACATGGGGCTGAATTTGAAACTGATCAAGCCTGCACTGCGCTTCAAGTCAAATTTTATCTTTAAAAGGTTGAAAGAGCCTGCGCTGCAATTCAAATGCTCCCTTTAAGAGATGCCTCAATGTTCTGAAAAAAGTCGTGTTCAGTCTTTCAGCACTAGGGTTAGCACTTGGATTTTATGGGAAAACTTCTGCTGTCCAAACATTCTGAAGTTTGCCATCCGGGATGCCAAGTTTGATTTCATCCATATTCAGCACAATTCATAGTAGTAAAATTTAAAGGACTTTAAAACAGTGATATTCGGTGGCTGAAACTGGTGTGATGGAATCGACAGTAAGATGATGTCAAAATCATCAGTCGAATCCAGCATTTCAACTATTTCAGTGTGTCCTTTTAGCAAAATAATCAGAATGTAATCTGATTTTCGGAACGTGATTTTCAAGAAACAACCTGGACTCGTCAGTCATGGAATTCGGACTTTTCCTTTCGCCTTTTATAATGCACACTTTAGGTACAATGACTTTGAGCGTTACAATTATAAATTATAACGGTGATTGATTCACCTTCTGTTTATTGAGGTGGCCATAGGTACTGCTTCAGTACCTTTTTTTTGCCAAGTGACGGCCAAGTCTAGTAGCTGACGGCCGGGTTTATTTATGAGTTATTTGACGCAAAAAGTTTTCTCAAGCGTTTCAAAACAGGGATTTGTTTCTGCTTTACTTGCCCTCTGACTTCATCCATGACACATATTCTGATTTCCTGCATGCAATGTCGGAGTTCCTTTTAACAAAAGCATTTGCACCCACCGCTCATGGGTCTCCTGCACGGTTGACATCTTGAATCTATTTTAAGTTCCTAACTGCTCAGCTTAGTCAAATGCTTGAATGACGTGCATTTCAGCTCCGAAAATATAACTCATAAAAGAAAAGTTTCGGAAATTGTAAAAACGAATGCCTTATAATCCTGGATTTACGAAATCGTCTACTAACAATTCTGACTTGTTTTCATCATCTTATAATTTTCATTATCCGTTTGCGGTCATCTTTGAGAACTTCCAAAGAAAATTGTCAAAAAGCATACAGTTTCTATTCATGTCACTGGAAAGAACTCTAATTTTCTAGATGGTGACTCAGTCCTTTTTCGTTGTCTGCTCCAATGGTTGATGGTGTTCCCATATCTCCTTTGTTGAAGTTGTTTTGGTGTGATTCTAACAGCTTAGATAATAGAGGCCCTGTGATCCAATATCGCTCATTTTTGTACGTTTTCCATAGCGTTTTAAAATATTTTCACGTCAACCAGCAGACGCCTTCCAACAGCATTGGGCAAGTTTTTGTGTGAAATTTTTAAAATTAGGAAAAAAACCAAAATTGCGGACCTGTTTCTGCAGCCATAAAGTCCGTGAATACTTTGTTCATCACGAACCATTGTCCGAGTGAGAAGGTTACATTAGATAATTAACAAGTACTCATATTTGAAGGTATTTTGAGGTTAGAACACTTTAAAGTCTGTTTACTCCACATAGAATGGAATTGGGTTGCTCATATAGTATACCAGAAATTTGTTTTATTCTTGTGATAATGATCTAGTGAATGAAAGGATGCAATAAAATTCGTAACGCTGCTGATTTTACCAGACACTCAAAATGATCCTAACCAATGTTACATTTGTATAGTGAATATACAGGGTAGGCCATCTAACATTTTGATTTGAAACTATAGGGCATTTTGAGGTTGGAAGGTATGATGACATATCCGATGTGACAGAACGTTAGTTTCATGTTTGACATTTTTGAAATGGATTGCTTTTCGTTTGAATAAAGTTGAAAATTAAAAAAAAAATTACAAAGTTACGAAGAATAGAACATTTCACACACTTTATTGGGAAGAATTTCGCATAAGGATCTCGGTATGAGTACGGTCAAAGTTCAATTTAGGCAATAGCTGAAGCCTCATTACCATCCGGTGAATATTCAGTTAGATGAAGGGGCAAGATCTTTTTCAGGGGAAGTTCCTATTCATGTGAATTTCACGTAAACGCGGAATTGAAGAGGATAACAAAGACGACATAAGATTTCATCTGGGCGATGCCGCGTTCCATACAGGCAACGTAACAGTCGATTTTTTTCGCACTTTTTCAAAAGTCTAATGTCAATTGATCATCTCGAAGCTGCGATTTGACTCCGTTGGACTTTTTTATTTTGACGAAGAGCTGTCAAACGCAGGTGAAACGTTAACCACCCAAGGTAATTGACGACTTGAAACATTAAATGGTAGCTGCAATTGACAAATCGGAGACCCAATCGTAGATGCAATATAAAATTGGACTGATTGAATATGATATTGAAAGGTTAGCCATGGCAACAAATTGCATAATATTGTTTTATTCCTTAATGGAAAGCTTAAATGCCCCTAATAAACTCAAAGTTTTTAAAGAATATCATTAGATTTTTAAATAACCGATGCAAATCCGATATCTTAAATGGCCCACCATGCAAATGAAAAGAATCCAGCAAATCGTAGTAAATGGTCGTTACATGACATACCTTCTGCTCAACAACTTCAAATAAAACTACGAGCGGTGCACAATCCAGCACATACAAATCGTAACAGATACTTTAGATGTCAATAATTTAGCCTTACTCTAACTAAGTTCCCTTACACAATATTCCAACGTTTCTTTGATGAAAAGTTCATTAGGCAATAATCATTTCAAAATGAGCCATAGTAAATTGAAAAAACTATCTCTTTATCCGCTAAAACTCTCCCCTTATGGGCCGTAAAATATACCAACATAAATATAAAAAAAAAATTGTAATATCGTTAAAAATTAATCCTTACAACTCAGGATGATAATTACAAATGTCATGCGAACCGTGGTATGGAAGTCCATTCCATGTGAGGTCGCTACGACGCTGCAAACTCTCGGCCACTTTGTAAGTCAAAAAAGGGAGGTACTGTACTCTTAGCTGGCACTTCTCATTAATGCTGCATATCAAGTGACAGCTGTCATGCATTTTATAGTTGGTTTGGTTTGCCCTTCTATCATAAATAAGTTGACGCCTAAGTTGAGTTATTTCGAAAAAATGGTTCAATTCGAGAAAAGCATCGCACACTTCATGAAATTTAGTGCCGACTTAATAGTTCATGAGAACAATTAATTCGATTGACCATGGATCGTTTCCGCAATACCTTTATCATTGATGATAATACGCATCCATTGAGACAATGTACAAAGTCTAATGAAGAAACCATAGTGGCTGTAGAGCGTAGTATCGATAAAGAACCAAGTAAGTCCATTCCAGTTCGTGCCCAACATTTTGACCGGCACCCATCCATTTTATGAGAGATTTAATCGAAAAATCTTGGCTTGTGGGCTTACAAAATTCAACTCGTGCAGGAATTCAGGCCCAACAACCATCGGGCGCAATGCTGCACATTTCATAAGAACATTTAATTTATCGATTGTGTTCATTTCTGGATGAATGGCTACGTCAATAAACAAAACTGCCACATTTCGAGTGATAAGCAACCACAGGCGGTTGTTCAAATACCGTTACATCCAGGGAAAGTCACTGCTGGTGTACTTTATGGCCCAGTGATATCACTGGTCCCTGTAACTTCAAAAATGCAGCTGGGAATAATATTACAGTCAATAGCAACCGCTATAGAGCCATGTTCAATGGCAACTTTCTCGTTCCAAAATCGGCTCGTCGTAATGCAAGGGACATCTGGTTTCAAAGCATAGAGGAAGTAGGTATAGTGAGGCCCTACGCACTCATTTCTTTCCGAAATCACCAAAAGTACCGCATATTGACACAAACTCACCAATACTTACTTAAAAATAATCAGAGGTAGTATAAATGAATGTTCAAAAATTTCACGATCTAAACTATGGTCACAAACATCAACATATTTGCTTGCTATAATTCAAGCACATATTTTGTTTTCATTAGCATTTTATCATCCGAATACTCATTAACAATATTTTGTCCTTAGATCAATAAAATTACGAAATAATATCATCACATTAAGTGCCCCATCATTAACAAATTTGTTCTAAGTAGGTGTTATGTCCATCGATTTCTAATGTGTAAAATATGAAATGAAAAGATTTGTTTTTGTTTCTTTAAACATTAGATTGAATTTTTATTTTTGTAAAACGTTTTCGACTACTATTTGTGATCTAATTTGTTCTGCCCATGGACACTTAACGGGAATGTTTACTCCGCATGAACATCATTTCCCGAAGAACTAAGCTCCGCCTATTACATACAATTTTCACAGCTGATCGACTTCGGATTTAATTTGCTCGAGCCGGTTGAATAAGGGGAAATAGCAATCTGAAGCTGGTCTCAAGGCTACGCTAAACTAATCAAGTATTTTCAAATCTTTTTTTCCGTTGTGAAAGGTTTGTTCAAAAAGTATCGCGAATTTCATGTTTTTTCAAGAATTATTTGTTTATTCATGAATATCTATTTTGTCCCCTTCAAAGTAATCCCTGTCAGACATTATACACTCGTGATAACGTTTTTTACAATCCTCGAAGCATTTTGAAATTTGTGATCTTGTTTAGCTCCTCCTTCGATGCCGTCTTTATCTCCTCATTCGTGGCGTAGCGTCGTTCTTTCATGGGTCTCTTCAGTTTCGGGAACAAGAAAAAGTCACAGGGTACCAGGTCTGGGGAATACGGTGGCTGCGGCATTATTAGAGTGTTGTTTTTGGCAAAAAATTCACGCACAAGTAACGATGTGTGAGCAGGGGCGTTGTCATGATGCAAAAGCCAATTTTTGTTCCTTCACAAGTCCGTTCCACCCTGCGGCAAGAACTCATGATGCACCACGCCCCTGCAAGCGAAGAAAACTGTCAGCAAAACCTTCACATTCGACCGAATTTGGCGTGCTTTTTTCGGTCTCTCTGAAAACATTTTGTACCATCGATAAACGTTGCTTTTGTACAAAGTAGTCATGCAACAGTCAACATTCTGAATGCATCCGCGCACTTTAAGTTGTTTTTCACACAAAATTCAATACAAATTCTTTGATCCATTTTTCGTCCATTTGCGTCCACGCATAATAAATGTCAAAAACTAACTTGACATTCAAAATGGCCGGAATTGTCAACATAAGTGAGGGTCATGAGTACCAACATAACGCCACCAAAAGATCAAAAATCGAACATACGTAACATCATAGAACATACGAAGATCGAACACAACAAACCTCGTACATATGCTCCATATGCTTAATGAAAATTAGAAATATAAGCTCAATATAAGCGTTTGCACATTTGCAATTGACGTCGACTGATTAAAGTGCATGAGTAAAGTGCATCAGCGACCGATTTGATAACATTTTCAACATGCAAGTGGTAGGTGTGACCATTAATTTCTCTCTCTACATCTTATACCTCTCTACATCCTCTCTACATCTTATACCTCTATGTTTCAATTGGTTGTTATCCTTTCCAACTCGGGCAACCATCGACTTATTGGAAGAATCATTTGATGAGCACGAATTGTCTTTCGTTTTGACATGTGAACTGACCTGCAAGATCTTGGGATTTAACATGTCTGGGCTATTTCTTGTGAGAATACGTCAAAACACTCGTCTACGCCGACAATCGCGAGACGCTTGATCATTTGGAAGACATTATCCATCGCATTATTGGCGAGATACAACCCCGATTATTGGTTATAGTGGATTAAAAAGAGGGCCTGTCGTTTGGACTGCCTCCATGCCAGTTGAGGCGCTTAGATGCCCGAAAGTATATGTTATTGAAAATGACAGAGAATTATCTTTCCACTGAAACCAATGGCTGACTAATTTAGTTCAATTTAAGAATTTATCCGTATATTATTTCATTTTTAAGTTCTATACCACTTAAAAACGTCTTTGATATTGAGACTATAAGTAAACCTCATCGAACCATAGTTTATTTGATATATTACAATTGTGATTGTGTCCTTTTTCGGTAAATTTTTCAACATTTTTCAACATAATACTTTCCCGCAGAGAAAATCCTTTGGGCTGTACTAGTAGCTTAAGCATAACAAAAAACAAATTTGCTTGCGTGTATTTTGTGTGCACTATTTGTCACTACGTTTCGTTATCGGCTCCACTATGTATAGTTGATTTGGATTTCACAATAATTGCATAATTTTCCTTATCAACTCATTTTCACACGCCTCCTACTTGTCGTCGCAATGAAAATTATCCTAGTGCATTTCTTTTAAATATACTACACATTAGTGAAGTAGAACGTATGAAAACAATCTCGAAAATATCCTTTCAATATTCTTAGTATCTCTCGGAAATTGCAATTAACGTTTGACACAGCACGAGTACTGTATGACGTAAATGAATCACTTTCATAAGGCATTGATGAAAGATACATTTGCCAAAAGCTGAATCCACTTTGTACTGGAACAACGAGCATCGCGCCACAAAACGAAATAACTGGAGCAAAAGTTATTATGGATACACTCACTCTACCCGGGAATCCTTGCTCGTATTCCTACGGCGAAAGTAGTTATGAAATTCGAAATCATCGAGGCATAAATTTTGTGTCGTGTATCTATAGTGGCATAACGATACCGAAAATATGAAAAAAAAAAAAAAATAATACAGAAGCAATACACATCACGCCATTTTAATTTCGAATGAATAGAATGCGCGCTTCCATGGAGCCATCCACGCCCGGAATGGTTTGAATGTCCTTTATTTAGGCACGACATGAGAATTTTCATTTTCACAATTGTTGTCAGGTGTGAAAAGAAGATGTGTCCTTGCATCAGAAACCTTTCGAAGGCAGTGAACTAGGATAATTGATCCTTGTTATGCAGACATGGATGAACTGCTATACATACGAGCCTCGATTTCATCGAGAGTGAAGTATTTTCGTGTTTTACAAATGGGATCTGATCCTATTTGATGTATCCCAGCATCCTCTCATCCTATTCCATTGTGACCGTGCTTATATTTATTCATATTGAACGTGGAATTTTGCTATGAGTTTGTTGACGATTCAATTTGGATGGCAAAGAGTGCATGAGGATTTATCTGTTGGGGTCGAGAATCGAGAGGATTAGTTATAAGAGGGATTAATATGTTTATTGGCTCTTTTTTGCTCTTCTGTAATATCCGGTTTATGGGGGAAAGTATGAAAGGTTGTGTGTATGAAATTCTTATTTATTACAGACCTTTATTAATCATTAAAAATTCTCCAGCCCATTGAATCTATTATAAAAGTCCTTTCCTACATCAATGTGACACATAGTCTTACGTGCAAGTTAACAACAATATGATAGTTTATGGTATAACAATACATTTTTGTTTTAACGCAAACAACAGCATCAACACTATTGCGCTGCATTATAGTTGCAATCGCCTGAAAATTTAAGGATCTAGGGCGGAATTCTCTCGGCGGAAATATTAACCCTTTGCGGTCAAGTGTCTGCAAATAGGCGCCCAATCCTTTTAACCGTTGCGGCCGCGTGTCGGCATATAGCCGCCCAATTCTCGCGCTGTGGCTGGCGTACATCTGTCGTCCTTAACGATAAGAAACACATGGGTATACGAGCGTAAGAAGGCAAGTTGCCTCCCAATTAAATTAGAAACTTTGTAGTGATGCAGTCTCATCTTCCGTATAATATAAACTTACGATGCGAGACCATGGTAGGGTCAAAACGAATTTCAATTTGTCGAGTAAGTCTTTCGGTGTCGCTACCAAAGGAAAGAAGCACAGTTTTCCACATATTTTATACCTCATGTGGCGGTATCGCTGCACGAATTCCCGGCCATAATAAAAAGGCAGACGGTAACACACAAGCGTCACTGCATTCACTTATCCCGGGCAAATCCTTTCCAACAAAAACCCAATCCAATTTTCCCCGAAAATACAATAGACAATCCTTCGCACATTTCCGACAAATGACACAACGCGAGAGTAATTAGTTCGGGAAAACCCGTGTGCATCCAAAATTTCTTTCAACCCTACTTATGCCAGGGTATATAAACGTTGGAAACCACACGTTCATCATCACATTCGTGTCGTTCGCGGACTCGAGCGGTTGAAGACAATTTTTTTTTTTTCGTAGCAACCACCCATACTTAGACCATTCTATCCACGATGGCTAAAAGATCCAGAGATGATACGTTCAATAGTGACAGTACTGATGAGTTCCCGTTTGAATCTGATAACACAGAACATTACGACATTTTTTCATCCAGTGGAAGTGAAATCCTTGCAACAAGGTACGCATCCAAGCGTTTTAATGTGGGCAGTAGTAGTAGTAAATAAATATTCAGGAAAGTGATAGCTGCAGTGGTAATAAGTGGACGAATGTTACAAATCACGATACCATTCCACAAAAAATACAATTTAGATCTGGATCACGAACGCCTGGTTCACAACTAAATTCAACTTATAAAGAACCGTTAGATTTCTTCAACTCGTTCTTTACCGATGAATTGATCAGGAAAATAGTTGAATAGACTAATCGCTTCGCAAATCATATGATACAAGGAAAACATCTCAAACAGCGATCTAATGGCATACATCGACTATTGTTACACCAAAGGAAATGCGAGCGTTTCTCGGCATAATATTGCTTATGGGGACAATACCACTTCCGAGCCTGAAGGATTATTGGACCACAGACAAGAAAAGTAAGTTCCCATACTTTGCTGAAATATTCAGAAGAGATCGGTTCCTACAAATATTCTGGAGGCTCCATACAAACGAAAATATTGAAGGTACACGAAACATGACAAAAAGAACGCAAAAAATTAGCAATTTTTTCAGATTACATTGACGGTAAATGTCGTGAAAATTTTTTGCCCGCGGCGGAGTTATCCGTAGATGAATCAATCACCAAATTCAAAGGGCGAATAAGTTTTATTACGTACAACCCACAGAAACCTACCAAGTGGGGTATCCGTGTTTATGTTCTTGCAGACGCCAATATTGGTTCTATACAGACGTTTTTAACGTATTATGGCAGTTTTCCTTCAGAGAAATTACTCAGACCAGACCTGCCAATAAGCACAAGAATGGTACTGCAACTATATCACAATTTATTGCTATCCAACCCTGGCGCTGTAGGATACCACATCTTCTACGACCGGTACTTCACAAACATTCCCTTGGCAGATGCCCTACTGAAAATGAAATGTTATCTAACTGGAACTATCCAGACAAATAGGAAATTTATTCCAACTCAAATAAAAAACGGAAATATTGCAAAAAATTAAATAATTGCCTACAGACGGAAAGATTTACTATTATTGGCTTGGAAAGACAAGCGTATTGTAACCATGCTCAGCACCTGTGCTGCCACGTCTTCAAAACCCATCACTAAAAGGTCACGCAAAGAAGGAAGAAGTGATATTGTAAAACCAGATGTGATTATAAACTATAATAAATATATGGGCGGGGTAGATAAAGCAGACCAGTACACAGGCACGTAAAAATGGTGGCGAACATTATTTTTTTGGGGACTGGAAGTTTCAGTCATAAATTCCTATCTATTATATCAGGAGCATCACAAAAAATACAATGTAAAAAAGCTAAAACATATAGCATTTGTGCGCCTCTTGATACATCAATTGATTGGAGATTTTCGAGACGCTAATCCCAAACCTCCTTCGACTTCCGGAACAGCAGAAAGACTCAATGGCCTTCTACATGTAATTCGGCGGGACGAGACAGGAAGAAGTAAAGACTGCGTCGTATGTTCCAACCGAAAAGTAAAACATGGAAGGAGTGAATCCAGATACTATTGTGCTACTTGTTCGGCTAAACCGGCCATGCACATAGATGATTGCTTCGAAATATACCAAACAAAGGTCGAATATAAAACGTCTCATGTGTAACAAGGACTAACTTTGTTTGTTTATGATTTTGTTGGATTTTATGAAAAAGTTATTTAAATAAAGCTTTAGTTTTTATAACGCAACCGTGCGACGTGAACATTTTCTTTATTGCGCACTCCAATACCTGTCGTAAACAGGGACGCTCACCCGTCGGTCGTCTCCGTCCGCAAAGGGCTAAAGATCTAATTTCTACAATTTTGGGACATTTTAAGATTTCTGCTTCACTCATTCTAATCGCAAAAGCATAATTATTGTAGAATTCAAGCCTGTCATTTCAAAGCATCTAAAACATGTTGGCCAGTACTTACGGAAGGAGAAATTCGAAAACGAAGAGGAAGAAAGAATTCGCAAACGGTCACAACAACTGAGTCCACCTTTGCAAACCAGATGATTAACAGCAAATGTTTACCAACTCGCGTTAAGAAAACAGGGAAGGTACTACATGTACAACATAAAGGACGACGGTTAAACTCACTAGAAAACATTTTAGGAACGAATCATAAACAAACAAGCAAACATTCATTCGGATATAATCTTCGAGCCCCTAAAATTGCTTTACAAAAATCAAAACAAATATATACCATACGACAGCGAAAAAACAAAGACACATAGGACCAAATCATAAAACCATCTCAAAAAAAAATCACGGGCTTCTTACCTGCATAAAAGGACACCTACCTGCTTGTGTAAAGGACGAACGTATAAATCAGGGCACTTGAGACTAACATAACTCAGAACGGAAAAACACACCGAAGATGTGGACCACCGAAACGCGTCTGTGGACGAAACGAAGCAAGTGACGGGGAATGACGGAAAGTTCCCAGGACAAAAAAACTCTGCAAGGACTTAGAAGTTTTGATAGTGTTTTCATCAATGTAAAAAAAACCAAAATTTTGATTATCTTAGCCATCCCAGTCTTCAAACATTCTACGGACTGCTCGTTTTTACAGTTCACCAAGAGCGGGCCACGGTCACCTTTGTAGGAGCTCGTTTATATCCTTCTCTGACCTCTCTTTTGGCGATCATCTACCGTTTTGTCTCTCATCCAGACGTTTTACCATTGTTACTGGGTATGCGTTGTTTTCGATGATCCTTACGCGGTTGAATTAGAGGCTCCCAACTTATACTTCGTTCTCCCTTACGCGTGTAAAAAGTTTTCTACGTTATTCTTAGTTGGCTGTCAGTTTTCGGCTAATGCCTCAGATCTCTTGGGAGGCTCATGTCTAATAATAGTTTTAGCGCTTTCTGCCTCTATCGCTTTTCTTCTTATCGTTTTAACTAATGCCCCATCTTCCTTTAGAGTGCGATAGCTGTCCTTTTCCCTTTTTTGAACAGTTGTTCAAATACAGTCAAAGTCACCGAAGTTTTCCATCCCTCATATACCGGTCAATGTATTAATTTGTGCTTTCATATATTATTTTGGTTACTTCATCGTTGTCCTTCTCGCCTGTGACGAGAATTTACAAGACTGATCGATTCCATTCTCACTAACAACTTCTAAGTTAATTATATCTTTGCCAATCTAACTTAGCCAAGCCAATCTAACTTCTTAATTGCGAACATTATTGGACTTGAGCTCTTTCACCAAAAAAGGTGGGGAAGTTGAGTTTATTTTCAAACACTATCGTCGCGTCTCAGTCAAGGAGTTGGGACGTTTTTTGGAGACCAACTTCAACTCTTTCACATTTTAAACGCTCGTATGTTAAAAATTAGAGTTTATTTTATTAGTTTTAACCAACTTTTTTAAAACTGTTTTTCGGCTGGCGTAAACATATTTGAACAAATTTGAACATATTTATTTATTCTGCCTGAGCCACATATGCCTTAGCATAGATATTCTAAGGGTGGCTGTCAAATTAGCTTCACTGATTTCCAGAGTAAGGCAATTAGTGCTGAGAAATATCAACAGTTGTACGAAGCGCCAAACCCAACTTGGATCTCTACGTGGTGGACGCTGGTTGCATCTTCCGTATGTAAAGAATCAGATAAGGATGGACTTCCTGCACTTGATAACGATTTTATAAAAACCATGCAACACAACAAGAATCGATTTAGACGACGTGAACAGAATGGTTGCTTCTAGATGAAAATAAAACTATCAGCCGTGGATGTAGTTTTTCGCGGTCTACCTTGGGTAGCTCGTCTTAAATTTTTAAAGCATTTCGAATGAAATGAATGATTCATCACGTTAGCAATGCTATGTAGTCTTGACTTATTTTCGAAGCATCGGCACCAACCTTTACTCTTCGGCAGTATAGTAAACATTCATGCGCATCTTAACAAAGTCAAATTTACTTTTAGTAATCATGAAAGTATCAACAACAATGCCCACTTTCCGTTCTTTAAATCTACTGTAACTGGTTCGCTTTCAACAATAATAACCCATTTTATTTTGAAAGTACACTGACATTAATCGTCTACTACTATTTACAAAGTCTAAACAGAAAATGACAATACGAGTACACAACTGGAAAGTTACTGCGACGCTTTTAATCTCTTAAGGGTTACCATGATATCTTCATTTCGTTAGAACTCAAACTAAATGGTGGGATGTCGTTCAAAAAAAAACACTAAGCGTTTTGCGGAGTTGCAGGTGATTTTTCTATTATTTTGTAGCGGTGTGTTTTTTCCACATTGATGTATTAAAAACAATTCGGATCATCGGAAATCAATCAAAACGTGTAAACTTCATGTACTTATCCAGCATCAATGAGCCTCCAGCAATCTTAGCGACCATATATTGGAGTATCGAACTGTGACTGTACTCACTTTTCGAAACAATCTTTTTCCGTCAATGCCAGAGGCATTTAGTACAAAAACAGTCCTTGAAGAAGGTTCGAGATTGAGAAGCTTCGAACGGCGTCCGTTGCTGTGATTTTGTGATTTTGACTATATTCCAATACTTTTGACCTATACTAGCAAATATCAGCAGTCTCTACAAATTTATAGGAAACTAATATCAAGGTAACCACAAAACCGTGACCAAGCAATATTTAGACCAACTAAATCCTAAATACTGCAGTATATAAATGACATTAATAGAAATAGAAGAACGAAGGGAAAAACCTACGAAATCCTTTACCCTATAACAAAAAAAAAACCAATTAAGTTTAACGAAAACGAATCTAATAGAGACGAAAATTAAAAATAATTGACAAAAATATACCGAGAACTATAACATAACATCTTCTTCTTATCTTTATACCACCAACGTCGTACTAACTTCGATGCGTCTCTAAATGAATGTCCTTTGGCACCGCTAAACATAGAAGACGTTAATTCCGCTAACTAATGCTAACAAAGTGGACGAAAATACTGAAATACCATCATCGCTTATAAAATATGGTGACAACAGTGCTTAAAGCGCCATCCATAGACTGATCCAATATATCTGTGACCGACGGCAAACACCGCGAAAGTCCTTTCAGTCTATTAAAAGTCCTGTTCATGAAAACGGAAGCAACTAAATATTATAGCAGGCCAATCTATTGCAATCAAGGCGATTTTAAGGTGGAACATTAAATACTGTCTATTCACAGTCAAGCAAGTACTGAAGAAATGCTCGGAGGATAAAAATAATGTTTCTGTGTATTTCAAACAAACATAGTGCAATATCAATCAAATTAGACAGTATCAAATCAAGCTTGATTTTGCCAAAAAATATACAAGGGCAATTATACCACTAGTAGATGGCACTAGTCTGACCAAAATGCGATTAATATCGACAAAAATACAAAAAAGGAACAAACAATAAACTGACTAATGCCTAGTTTGCCAACTTTCATCTGCGTAGCCGAGGAATAAAAGGACATATTCTCTAGCGCAAACGTTCACTTGACAAATCTTTAGAAATACGTAAAGAAAGTAGCCCTTGGTAGTAACGTTGGTAGTCTTCAGCTGAGTTTTGCAATAACATCAATTTAAGACTTGTTTCAAGTTTGGGAGCACGAAAAAGCCACAAAGTTCAATTAATGGCCATTACCAATCGTTTCAAGAGGATCAACGCACATGTTTCTTTGATTGTTCCTTCTGTTCAGTTCCGAGGTTTCTCGGGCCTTTTTTTGGCACAAATCTATCACTTCTCCAAATCGTCAGTTAAAATTTGATGTACGGCGAAAATCTTGAAATTTGACATTTCAATCGTCATCTTGATTGTTAAAAGACGGTCTGATATCACGAGAGCCCTCTCACGTTCAACGTTTGTATCAGTTTTTGGATGTCTCCCTAAGCGAGGTTGATCTTCAACGTATTTTAGTCCTTTCAAACATGATTTGTGTAGGCGGAAATCGTGTGCAATTGATCAACAATGTTTAACTTTAGAAAAGTCACATCCGCAGATTCAATAAGTTTAACACAAAACTTGATTGCACAACGTTGATCAACATTTCAATGCTTTGTAACACACAAGAAAAACACAAGTTTGCTGATCAGAGAAAATGTGTTAACTGTACAGATTTGTGATTCGGACTACAAACCGATTACAAAGGACCGGACTACAAAGCCATAAACAAACCGGTCTAGCACAAGCGGATAGACACAACGTTGCCAGATCGCCCGAAAAATGACATTTGACGGCGGATGTCAGAATACCCATAAGAAAAAATCTAGCGTATATAAATAAGGTTAATGGAAATTTAACCTTTAATGAAGGGCAATTATAATAGTGAGTAGGTTAAGCCAGTTTTGTTTTGACGGAAAATGAAAAATTAATTGACACATGAGATTTTATTTTTGAAGTAAAACTTCTTTAGGCACGCTTGGCTTGGGGAGTAAGCTGGCAAATGCATGACGAGAGCGTTACAAAAAGTGTGATCGGGCGAGGCGAACGGAAGTTGAAAAAGAGAGATATGGAGTTACATGTTAGTAAAGATGGAAAGAGAGAGTTACGTTTCGTATGTAACTGTAGGGACAAGAGAGAGAGAGAGAGAGGTGCGCGCGCTTATTTTCTTTCTCTCTTCCTCACATAGCCCATTACATTTCGTGTATCGAAAACACAGTACCGGCCAACTGCCTGTATCACACTGTAGGAGCAAGAAAGAACAGTGCACGCGCGCACATTTTCTTTCTCTCTTGCTCTCGTCGCCAGCGCATGAGATATACATAGATCAGCTGGTATGGTTTGCGAGTTTATTGGCGTTACGCGAACGCAGATTTTTCATTGTTGAACAATTTTATATATTAATATTCTATTCAATACATTAAATATTTTACTTTTAAAGTGAATAAAGTTGTAAATTCATTTTAAAGTTCTTATTTTGTGAATTTTCGGGTGAATAATAACAAATTATGGCAGGAAGTGACACCGACTCTGAATATGAAAGCGGTGCTCCAGGACCGTCAACTAAGAAGAAATTACGTGCGGAAATTGTGCATAAAAAGTGTGTGACAACATATTCAAGGCAAGATTTTAAACCTAGTGAGACCCAATCAACTGGTAATGAATCACGAAGGTGAGTGCATATCTCATACATGTTACTGGCGTCGTAGCGTCATATACAGCGTTCCTTTTTTCTTGTTTCTTGTTTATTTTCTCCTTCCACTAATACACGGCATTCTACTCTCGACATTGGGATTTATAGAAAATATATGTAGAAAAATTTGTTGAAAATATATGTGTATGTATATACATATATGTACATAAATTCATATATGAACATATATATACATACATATAGATGAAGCTAAAGAAGTTTTACTTCAGTTGTGTAGTCTAAAGCACACTCGTTTTTTTTCGATTTTCCATTCCAAAATTCTATGTTTTGAATTCTAACAGATATATATTTCGGGAGTAAGATGCTCCCTTCTGCAGTGTCTATTATATTCTTCCGTTAAAAATAATTGACAGATATAATACCCCGCAAAAGGGCTAGACAAGCGTATAGCGTAGTGGACATTTTGAAACATCGATTATCCACAGTATTATCTCTGACAACATCAGGACCTAAGAATTATAGGACTGACGTTAACAGATTATACTGTAAAAAATTATACTTGTTTCTGTCTGAGTTTGGCTGGAAAGCCAAATTTGTCCGTCTGACCAAAATGTCATTAATATTGACGATATTTAAAATCTGAACCGATAATCAACTGATTGATTTCGTTGACACAAAAGTGGAACTAAAAAGTGGGACTAAAATAGACAATAGTCTAGAATAAGTGATCAGGAAACTCCCCATTTATGCAAGAGGTAGACGTCTTTATCAGTCGAATCGAATAATAGCTTATGCAGGTCATATTAACATCTTATCAAAGTTATATTGGCCATGGTCCTGTTAATCATATACCAACAAGCAGAGCAGTCAAAGCTACAAATCAGACCAAAACCAAGGGCAAGAGTAGATGACGTGGGTGAAATTGAATAACTCGGCGTAAAACTTGGGGAAAGTCTGCAATAAATCAGCCGAGGGAAATATAAAAGTATAATTCGCATTTTAGAGGTTATCCGCATTACTGTCGACTTTTAGAGCCAGCTATAGACGTGTGAGAGAACCGATTAAAAGAAAATTCAACGCGATGATAACGTATGCGTTATGGTACAGCTGTTAGGTGTAGAACCTGACATAAGTATCCCCAAAAAAATTGATAATTTTGAAATGCGGGTGGTAATCGGAGTTAAACATGAAGTAGAACACTGACCAATAAGGTACAGACAAGTGCTGTACGATCTTTGAGACGAGGCAGAGAGCTCTGAGATTATAAAATCGTTGAAACTGTTATGGACTAACTACGTTCAGCAGATGAGTAACAAGTGGATACCTAGGAAGATACTCGCAGGTTAGACTGGGGGACGAAGATCAATGGGAAAACCAAGGGAGGGCTGCTCGAACTTGTTCGATGATGATAGCTACTAGGATGATTCACTTGGAGGCCACGGTCGCATGATTAAGACTCCGCGAGAGGCTTGAAGAAAAGCGAACATGAAATATTCTTCGCGCTTGTGTTTCAGATGCACCTTAACAACCTATCAACACAACCGGTGGCCGACCAAGGACCTCCATTAACCTTTTTTATGCTTATAGACAAAAGTGTGAAAAACCTACGGATTTTTTTGTTTTCGAGAGCATATTTTTGAGTTGAATAATCCTCCTTGCTATCTCTACAAGAATACTTTTATAAAAAATTATCCTTTTCCGAGCACCTCAACCAGAATGATCCCTTGAATCTCTGCGTATATAATCAGGAACCATTTATTGTTTACTTTATTTGCCTAGACTCGAAATGACTTCGAAATTCGATGCCCTCATGGTTCTATGCAGCCCCAGCAGAACTAAACAGCCCTCCTGTCCTTATTAACAAAGCCAACACAGTACCAGCATTTTTTCGAGCTAGTTATCTGTGAATGGGGTTTCACAAATGGTCTTTTTGGAATTATCGTAACTCGTTTTTGAAACTAATTTCAATTTTTCATTAAAACATGCAAATTTAATTATTTGCTAATAATTAATTTGGATTGGCCTGGATTTGGTGGGATGCAATAATCCCCCGGATAACGATCTGTTCAGAAAGTAGCAATCTAGATATTAGAAACATAAAATATAATCAACAACTTCTAGTGCACAAATTTGAATAACATTTCAGCCCTTGGACTACCTGTACGTGTCTATTATTCAGGAATTTACGTTGTATACCTGTGGAAAATTACACACCCTCGCCAAAGATGAGTTGAACTTTTGCATTCCGCTCCCCCAGTGCCCACATTCATGAAATTAGGGTAGGTATTAATAATTTCCCAGTATCGGTTTTGTGTAGCTGTGTTGTGCCAAGGTCGTAACCCCACTGCCCACTAACACCATTCGCACGTATATGAAAAAAAGGAGTGCAAACACCATTTGAGGCGCACGTGCATACACTCATCGAAAGATGAGAGTGACTCGGGATGTGGGGTGGACGGACGTTGATGCTACCACCGCATATTTTCTATGGTTTCTAGGGTGTGTTCGCTATTAACTTTCTCACCCTTGTTTCAATGTTTCAAGTGAATATCTGCACTATTTATGTGATTTGTATCGTTTTGTTGACACGCCCTCGTAGCAGTTCATAAGGGTGATGCGTACTTATTGTCCTGGCGGAGCAAGTGACGTTGAGCAATTTTTGATTGGAAGCTGGACTCGCATTAGGTCTTTTTCGAGGTTTGGGGATGAGTTGTTTCACTTGGACGCCGGCATTTTGTGCGCGCCGAAACGCAAAGTGGCCTCAATAAGGACGGTCCGCACCAATTTACCAGTGTAAATATATAAGACGGTGTAAGAACGGGCGCAGGATATGATCCGAGTTTGGGCTCCACGCGTCATTTTTGCACTTGGAGCCAGTAAAATAAGTTTTCCCACACCCCCATTCCCACACAGGGACATGAATATGCGCATTTTGGCATTTCTCTTTATTAGGGACCAAGGTGATTGCTCCTGCTACTGCTGCAACTGTTGGTGATAGTCCCGATAGCGTCAGGCTGCTCGTGCTGCTGTTACCACTGTTCTTGTGCTGCTCTTCTCGCCTTCGTGCTCTTTAAATAGAAATAAAATGGTTAGTACCGTTTGGGTTCCTTTGTGTGCTGTAGAAAGAGTTGACCAACAAATTCAAGTAGAGTTCGCTTATTTGCTCAGGGTGAACACTGTAATGTCCTTTTAGCATTAATTAAAATGGATGGGGATAATGAACAGAGTTTTTGTGTCAAGACACATAAAGCGTCACGTCCTTGCGTACTGATGTCCTTTGCTAACATGAATAATATGGGAGAATTACTTGGCACAATTAAAGGGATAAGCCTGTGCTGGTACTGTTTGGAGATAATGATGGAAATACTCTCTCAAAAGCAAATGTAATGCATTTCATTAGCTAATGAGGATGTTTACCTCGAAATTCTGTAAAAAATTATAAAAATGTCTACAACTTTTACTTTAGACCTACGGAACTTGTATGATTAAATTGGAAAAGAAGGGATTTGAATAAAGCCAGCATTGTTTGCAATGAATAAATGAAATTATCAATTCGGGGGAAATTTCATCATACAAACTTAATATTAACCATTATGTGCCTGGCAGACAAGTACTTTCATCAGAGTGACAGGACATCCATTCGTCTTGCGAAAAATTTAATTTACGGTCGAAGTCGAAACGACGTGTCCATCTCGCATCGACAGAAGGACGTGGATTTCGAGGTAGATGGCAACGACCTATTCCTGTAGGTTAAACTTTTCGCACACTCGAAAATCCATTAACTGGTGGCAGATCAGCTCTGTTTGGCGAGGAATGCGAGCATCGACCGGACCACTGATCAACTTACGGTTCGGGTTCCTTATTGAAACAGCCGCGAAACAATGTATGGAAAATATTCCATAGTATTTTGCTTTCTTGATTACAGAAACTATTTCTTTCCATACCGCGCTACCCAAGTGAGAAATAAACTTATTTTGCGCTGCTGGCGACAAGTACGTAACTGGAATTATTCTTTCTTGCAAGGATTGTTGCAGCCGGATGCTGCGTTCTTTTAAAACAGGATCATGATGTGACAGAAGATTCACTAGTCCTAGGAAATTACCACGATTTTCAGAGTCGATGCCTTCTCTGTGACCTCTTCAAGGCGAACTCTACTTTGCCAAAAAAGTGTAATATCCAAGAGGCGATGTAAAATCTCCCTCCACTTCCTCTTCTCCATTTCCATGGATACTTAATGAACAGCATCGATGGTTTTGTTTTGAATAAGCCTTGCTTCAAGCATGTTCCATTTGTCTAAGTAGGTAATATGGATTTCTGAACTCTCGTGATCAGGAACTTTAGAATTCAGTTTCCACCAACTGTTGAAGTCTGTGATGAAACTGGATGTCATTGCGTGCTTATCATTGACATCGAAGAGCTTGCAACAAAAGCAAAATAGCGATTTCTTTTCATGAGAATAAACCATCCATTTCCTCATAATCTTTCCTCCATTAGGAAGTTGCCTATAAAACCAATTTTTTGACAAGTGCCGAGTTAGACCTTTTCGGGTTTCTCCAAGACTTTTAAACTGACTCAAATGGTTCATCCGAATTTTGATAAATTTCACTGATGGTTCTTGTTGGAAAAGGTTATTAATTAAAATAAGAAATTCACTTAGATTTATTCTCATTAAACACTTTTTTATTCTTTGACTTCTCTTTCATCAATAGATAGGTGGACATGTTCCTTTACAAATGAAATTCCTAACAAGACTGAAGACAAAATCATTTACATGAACTCATCCTAACTTAGAAAAATATTGCATGTGGCTTGCAGATGCTGCGAAGGATTTCAATTAATCCTTTGTCCTTAAGAAACACATTTTATTGCTATGCTAAAATTTCAGTAAATGATTTTTCCTAATAAAGTTTTATTACTCTTCAGATGTTAAATTACTGAAGAGTTTAAATTACATTCTTCGGCCACACACACAGTACACAAAAAGATTTATTTTTGTTTATAGATAAAAGACATAAAATATTCCAATAGTTCTAAAACCATCTGGCACTGGAGTGGGCCATTTTCCAACATCCAAATTTGTTGAATATTAATCAAATTTATTTAGCAAATTCAAATATGTATGAAGTACCAATCACTTAAAACAAAAATTAGTTGTATCACATTGACAGACATGCAAAACTTAACCTACAAATGTTAGACCGGAAAAAGAAAGAAAAAGTGACAGGTGTGCTCCAAATTATAATCTACATTATTAAACAAAAAGTATTGTTAATCGACAGGAATAATTGTCAGGATCTTGTTAATCAAGATAGGTCAAGTCATAGAACAAAAAGCGATTGGTCGTCGTTCTTAAAGAAAACCCTTCCACAAAAGTCAACAAAATTTAATGAGGAGTCTTCCAATTCTTCTGATGGATCCATTTCTCGTTGAGAGTGCAGCAAAGCAATTTGGTTTTCTTCCGTTTTTTCCTCATCTCTTCCAACTGTTTTGGTTTCCTCTGTTCCTTTTTCTGCTTGTAATTTTCTTTTCCTTTCTCCTTCTTCATCTTGTTCTTGACTGCTTGTATTTGTTACCAGTTGATGACACCTTGTGTGCGAGCCCTCAATAGATTCTGAATCATCCTGCGGCTCTGCATCATTGATTGGTTGGGATGACGTCCTGCGAGAAAATTTTTGTCTGCAATGAACCTTACAAGCGATGTAATTCCATCATATCCACTGGGGTAATTTCTTTTCATACTGCCCTAAGTTTATTGTCTGAAAAAAAAAAAGTCAGTTCAGAGATTTGAATTAAATTTGGATGTTTAAACGTTGTGGCCAAAATCCAAAAAAAAATCAATTTTTATAGTTAGTTGAAGTGAAACTTTTAGAGGATTCTCTTTTTCGAATCAGCTTATTGATCATCTTATTAATAAAAAACATAAGGAAGAAACAATTTATAAAATTTATCCGAAGCTATCTTCGGATAAGAAACAATCCAGAGAAAATTTGCACTCCTTTCATATTTTGGTCCAATATCCGATAATATTTCTCGAATTTTAGCTAATGATAATATTCACATTGCCTTCAAGCCTAGCCAAAAAATGTCCACCCTTTTCTACAATGCCAAACAATCTACGAGCAAATTTAATAAATCCGAAGTCTATAAAATTACATGTGGAGAATGTAGTTGTGGGTATATTGGCCAAACAGGTAGATCCTTTAAAGCCAGATTTAATGAGCATTTCAAATCCTACATTCACCAAAAATCCAATTCTAACGTAGCAAACCACTTCCTTGAAACCAACCATGAATTCCCTTCAATTGAAAATTTACAGATCCTCCATAATTTATCTAAATCCCATAAACTAAATATTTTAGAAGCACTGGAAATTCATAAAAACCTTAGAATTAATGATTTTACTGTCCTTAATGACCAAACCAACATATTTAAATCTTCCCTCTTTGATGCATTAGCATAATTACCTTCTTTCCTGTTATATTCATAATTTTAAAGGATATAAAAGGTAGACTTAAGTCCAAAATTGTTAATACACTTGATAATGCTGACTAGTTCAGCGAAACGCGTAGTGTAATATAAAGAAAAAATATATTAATCTAAATAACAGCAAACTAATTGTTTTTATAAAAAATTCTTTTATAGAAATGTTGAGAATAAAAAAAATAAAATATGATGAAACCGGGAACTCGAAGGGTAAAAGGAAGTATCGTATACGATATTATTGCATATAAACTGTTTTGGTCTTTCCAATCTATATGTCCCAATACCTTAGTAAGATTTTGACTCTTAATCGCAATGATTTCAGTTCCATTCCCGTACGTGCGAAGGTTTCTTTTTGGATTCTACATATTATGTGATTTGCATAGAAAATATTTGTAGAATAATTCGCAATTATATTTCTCTAATTCACATTCTTATGGCTTACCGGATCCGTGAAATTAAATTTGAAAGTGAAGCTTCTGTAAAGACAGTTTCAGTCCAATACAAAAGTATCCTTACGGAGGATAATAATTTGATATTCATCTTTGAACTCATTCACGCTAAGAAAGAAATTCATTGGAAGTATTACTCATCAAAAAACGATCAATAACATCATCAATCGAAAGCTCCGTATTTGTTTTTCCCATTTCGATTTAATAAAAATTTAAATCTAAAGGATTATCTCATGATATTTTCTTTCAATTGCCGTAAGGTTTCGTGTAGAACGTATGAGTTTACAGGGTCTGTATAATAAGTAACCGGACTGACCTCAGGAAATTTTTTATTGGCAAAATATGTACAATTTTTCTTTAGAAATCTTCAAAGTAGTCCCCATTGGAGTCGATAACACGCTGATACCGGATTTTCCAATCCCCGAACGCTCCCTGGAAGTCTGCAACCTCGATGCTGTCTAGAGCCCTCGTCGTAGCTCGTTGAACGTTTTCCAGAGTCCCGAACCGCGTCATCTTAAGGTGTCTCTTGATCTTGGGGATCAGAAAGAAGTCCGCTGGTGCCATATCCGGGCTGTAAGGAGGCTGTGGCAACGTTGCCCTCGACTGTTTGGCCAACTGCTCGGTGACGAGCAGGCAAGTGTGCGACGGAGCATTGTCGTGATGGAGAATCCACGAATCGGCAATCTTCAGACGGACTCGGCGAACCCGGACGGTTAGGCGACGGAGCACCTCTCTGTAGTACGGGCTGTTTACAGTTTGGCCGGGTGGCACAAACTCTTTGTGAACAATGCCTTTCACGTCAAAGAAAGCAATGAGCATCGACTTCACCTTCGATTTGCTCATGCGCGCTTTTTTCGGTTGTGGTGACGCCGGTGTGTGCCACTCCGAACTCTTCCACTTCGTCTCAGGATCGTATTCGAAAACCCACGTCTCGTCTCTTGTAATAACGTGGTTAAAAAAAACTCTGGTTCGGTTTGCAGTCGATCAAGGATTTCCGAAGCGACAGCAACGTAACTGAACTCCGACGACGTAACTGAACACGCACTCCGCTCTCACTCGATGCTATCTCTCCAAGCGCTTGGAGGCAACTGCTGCAGCCCGGTTCCCTTTCCCTAGACCCCCACCACCACTACAGCACCAGATACCGGTTAGCAGACGCTTTGACGGCGCGGGGCAGGTTCAGTCCGGTTACTTATTATACAGACCCTGTATACATGTACAATAATGATGAGGAATACAGTACTGCTTAACCTCAATTCATCGAACATTGGTTTGTTTTGCTGTCATGCACTTTTATTATATATTTAAATAACTTACATATGTACTGAAGTTGATTATTTAACAGCTTGAAAACGTAACTAATCATTTCAAAAATACTAAAGTGCTTGATAAAAGAGATTCATATCCAGAGGAACACAAATCAATATAGTTTACTACTTGACAACTTGAACTGTTGTGGACTATTAGCACTTTCTATGTGGGCGACGCAATTTGTTTCTCGAGATGAAGGAGAAGCGTCGTAGGTGATATAGAACTGTTATTGGTCATGGTGGCAAATGCTGATTGAATTTCATTTAATCGCTTGGTAAATAATTACGCAAATCTAAAACTTGTTCACTATTAAAAGTGATTTCTATTATGTAAAACTATGGTTTCACGTTCGATGGTCAATTTCTCGTATTTTATTTGAGGGCATATGCCAAGGTGGGGTCTCGGTCGGACACCCCCCCCCCCCAAAAAAAACCACGGTATGCAATTGCCTGTAATCTTTGGAGCTGGGACTGTGCGTTTCTGTATTAGAACCCCACCGTGTCACAAGGATATGCACCATTTTCTTAAGTTTGACATCATGTTTTACCATTTCCTACCCATAACACTTTAGTTCATGTCCAATTTGGATTTTACCTTACCGAATTGTCCTTAGTTCACTTGGATTTAGCCTGAAAACTGCGAAAACATAAAATAAGACAATGCAACATGTTTCAGTCAAATTGAATACATTTTTTATTATCCTTCATTATGAATGATCATCATCGAATGTACTTAAAAGTGTTCTTAACAGATTTCTTAGCAAATGTACACGTACATGGGGTTTGTAGGTTCTAGAGATAAATAGAGTTTAAATAGAATTCCATGACCATCTTTTTCCATCTTTTCTCGCTTTCGTCCTGATACTTACCAAACAATCATCGAGTGCTATTTACAATAATTAGTTATAATGCTCATAAGAATGTGTAGTATTTAATTTTAATTCCTCCGTTATTAATTCATTCAAATCCTTTCATCTTTTCAATATTCTGGTGCTAACTCTGATAATTTTCAAAATTCTTTAGTGTATGATGTAATTGTATTTATGTACATAGGCATCAATTTGTAGAGCGTGCAGAGATAAAGTGTTTCGTTAACAATTCATGTGTATGTTGTACTGTTAAAATTTACGTGTTGTTATTTTATGCTTGAATGTTTTCGTGTTTGTTTGTTGGTATGCAACTGACGATAAGCATTTCTTGGCACAATTTAGTTCAACTTGAACGGTGACTTTATAGCTTGGAAAACTTGAAAAATTGTGAATTAAGTTTAATCTAATATTTTATTGTAAAGTTGCATTGGAAGCACATACATTTTCTATGTTGATGTAAGATTTTAATTCACTGTGGCAGACAAAATTCTTTCGGATAAAAATAGAACCCTTTGACAACAACATCTCTACAACTTCGCGGTTTATAGCTTCAGCTACAAGTCAACCTTTTAAATAGTGCACTAAGCGTTTGGGATAAGCGAAATTAGTCATGAAATCAGTGTAAACTCTTCGTTTGCAACGAATCAAACAAAAAAGCACACCTATCACTAGGGTTAAAAAACAAAATAGTAAAATGGTCATCCAAATCTAAATAAAACCTCATTTAGACAGGAGACCAAGAACATTTTAGTTGGGAATTAGCAATAAAGCATGTGAAAATAAGACCTAGTCTACGTTTCTTGGACGTTTTCTTTTATTTAATTTTTTTTTGTTCCTTTTTCTTTGTTTTTATAAATGTGTTCTATAAGCGTATCAATTAATAATAATTATGCAAATTAGTTGCTTTGTTCATAGAATATAGGTCAGGAGTTCAATAATCTTATTACTTTTTTCTTCTCAGCAGTATAAATTCGTGTAATTAGTTCCTTTGAAAACTTTATTTGACATTAATGAAAATGCTTTCGATTTGCGTTTGCTTATATTAGTTATGAATCTGTTTTTAAGGTGAGTTTATAATCGAATTTAATAAGTTAAATAGTTGTCTTAAAATGATGTAAATTACATTTGCTAACGAGTTAATATAAAGAAGGGGTGAAAATTTAGATCGAAGAAAAATCAAAACAAAAATCATATGCAGGATATTATTTACAAAGATAAAACAACACCTTAATCGAAATAATCCTTATGTCGTATATATTTAATTGTTATTAGTTTAATTTCACGTTTGACTTATCTTTTATTACACCTTGTTTAGCATTTTGTCCATTCGTACAACGACTACATTGATCTACGGTTTCCAACACAACATAAAATTGCTTTACAAATTTGCTTACAATTACATGTGGAAACCACAAAACGAAAAGTATTTGTCTGTAAACATACAATATAAAATACTACGCCTTACGAGTTAGTCAAAAAGTGAATTGAACGATACATCATAATTAGTTATCGTCGTCATTTATCATAAATCATCATAAAATGATCTTTCATACATCTAAATTTATGGCGTTTCGACTACTTAAATTGTTTAATTAATAACACCGAACGTTTGCATGCCGAGGAAAATCTTTCTTTCTTTCCGATTTGCTAACTCTTCAGTTTGTTACTAATTTTGCTACAGATAATCCTCGATTGATATTTCTTTCTCGCAGGACTGTCGGTTCAATCGGATTTTGAATGGGAAAAGTTTTATTTCTCTATTTTGGCGATACAATTCGAAAATTATAATTTCCAATTGACATAATATCTATGTGAACAGTTATGTTAGGCATAACCTCAATTAAATCCCGTTCTTTTAGAAGACGCGATCCTGCTTTGATTTCAATAAAATTTTAGCATTCAAGTCTCATCTCCAAAGTCGTTGGATTTGTGCTTGTTTCGCACTTTATTTAACAAATCCGCACATTTGTTCATCATCAGTAAATAGTCGCCATTTTCTAGGTTATTATGCTGGTCGTTTGGTGCGAAGGAAACATGCATATTACTGTTGTCGGCTCTGAAAAAATCAAATAAAGAAAATTATGTATCGAATTTAATACTATTTACTACAACATTTAAGTGTTTTGTCACTCAATTTTGTGTTTTTTTAGTACAATGATGATTCGACGATTTTTTATTTTGATCGTTGCTATAAATTTTAGCAAATTTAACCTCTTCACACCTTACGTCAGATATGTGGACATTTACTTTTCTATGATTATACTTCGAGTTCTTGATGAACACTGGAAGGAGTAACAACTGTGTCAGAAAAGTGAACAAGTGACGAAAATCAGCCATTTTGAGGCTGCCAAGCATGCAAAAACGGGATTCCCCGAATAAAGTGGTGCAACCGCATGGGTTTATCCAAACCTAACCCAATTTCCCAATCCAATCTTGGAAAAATAAAGAAGAATTAAGAGCTCAGGAACACGTCTGAGTGTTTTCCTGAGTGCCAGTGGTGTGATTCATTTCTTGTATTAAATAGGTGAGTACAACTCAGCATTTGAAACTAACCTAACAAATAACATGTGAAACATGGAAGGAAACGAAAAAGACGGAATATAGTTTGACCCGGGATATATAGTGACAAATACGCATAATGACAATAGGCCAAAGAAAAGAAAACAACACAACGCCGAGAAAGATGGGAAAGAATCTAACCAAATAACTTCATAAAAGCGAAGAACTAACTCTTCGAGACAATTCCACTTCTATTTATACTACTCGTCGCCTACTTGATTTGATCTCATTCAATTCAAAATATCAACTTTGTTTTAATTCAATTGAATTCAAAATCAATGCCTACTTCGTTTTTATTAATTTGATTTGGGTAAGCGTAACAATTACAGACACCAACAGAAATGACCCCAGTAATAATAAAAACATTTCAGTCCCCGAAGTAGTAATAGAAAGCTTCATTCAAACTAACATGAACATCAATACCAATAATAAAACTAGCGACAAACCAACATCAGTACAAACAGCTGGTAATATTTTCAACAAGAACATTAACCGATATCAAGACAACGACATCAGGAAAATCTTCCACGTGGTATGTGAAAGATATAATGAAAACAACGAACCAATCAAACTCACACCTCTGTCCTTCTATTCATTAAACAAATCCGTAGGAATACAGAACATAGCTAATGTCTCCCAACTTGGATACAATAAAATAAAAATATCCTTCAAATCAGCCAAGGAGGCAAACAATGCAGCAAACAATACGCTCCTAAAAGACTATCAACTAATCATACTCATTCCCAATAACTTATTAGTTAGATACGGAGTAATAAGAGACATTCCGATGGAAATCACTGAAGAAGAGATAAAGTTAGACGCATTACCCTGCAACAAGTTTGGAAACAGACTTGATCAGATAAAAATACAAGAAGTCAACCGACTGAAAAGAAGAGACCCAGAAAACAGTGAAAAACTTCATGATACCAGAACAATTAAAATAACATTCTCAGGTGAAACTCTGCCAGAGGCAATTCTGTTTGGGTATTCTCCAATTAAGGTCGACTACTTCTACTACAAACCAAGACAATGCACTAACTGTCTCAGGTTGGGACACAATCAGAAATTCTGCAAAGATAAAACTCCCAAATGTCACAAGTGCGCCAAAACTGACTGTGATAAGAAATGCACAGAAACTAGATGCTTACTTTGCAACTCAAACGAACACATTGCTTCGAATAAAAATTGCCCAAAATGGAAAAAATATGAAGATGAGGTAAAAATAAGCTCAATCAAGAACATCTCAATAAAAGAAGTGAAAACTCTCCTATACACAAACAACTACCAGCTCCTACAAGACGAGGATAGCATGGATGAGTCATTCCCTCTACTAAACAAAAAGAGCAAAGTCAACTACAGGAACACAAACGAAGCGGTTGACAAAACTTTAAGGACGAGGACGTATGCCCAAGTTATATCAACTGTAATACCAAACCCACAGAAGTATACACACCAGAACCAAGTAAATATCCAAAGTCCAAGTCCAGAGACAACAAATACCCATAAAACGATACCGGTATACAACCACCCCACAATTTCCACAACGAAAACAACTGAATTAGAGAAACTGATAAATCAGTTAGTGAACGACATTAAAAACAACCCCAGTACTACCAATATGTGTTCCATAAACACAACCAACCTACAAAACATAATAGATTGCATCAAGGAATTAATACCTCTCACAAAAGGACCAGTAAATGAGAAAACTAATTCCAATCCATAATCGACCCCCAATGACAACAACAAAAAACAAAAATTAATTCGAATAAAAATTTAAAAGAAAAAAAAAACCCTATACTGACCACCAAAAAAATTGCAATTGGCCTACACTAAACCTCTCACATATTACAGTGAATCCTAACAAATCCAATGTACAAAAACAAAACATAGTTCGACAATCTAGGTATATCGGAAAATGCAATTAAAAAAAAATAGAAAAAAAATAAAAATTAAAAAAAAATAGAAAAAAAATAAAAATTAAAGAAAAGAAAAAAAAACAGAGTACTTGTAAGTTTTAACAGAGCCTACAACTAAACGAGACTGCGGAAATCAAAAATAACGACAAAACAAATGCACATGGTGCGACTATGATGACGTACTAGAACATGAAATACTGAGCTGTACAAATTTCATTGATATTGAGAAGAATTTAAAAAAAAATATTTTCAATAAAGTAAGATTTCTCTAAATGAACTCCTCAACCGAGTAATGAAAATCGCCAATAATCAATATTAAAGAAAAAAAACCAATACTACCATACTAACAAAACCAATACAAATTTATTTATTTAAATAAAAAAATACATTACAAACTAACACACCATATCAAGACTAACAACTAACAAACGCATTAACCGACTCAACTCAATGCATCACCCCAGAACCAACAAAGAAGAAAACAAAGAGCAAATCAGACTCCTCAAACACTAGGTCCAACAGAGACCAAAAACCAAATCACTAGCCCATAAGAGGCCTTGAACGAAAAAGGCTGGTCAATGCTATTATAGGAATGACCAATAAACTCTCCTGAAAAGGAAAAAGAAGGGGATGATTATACTTAATGTCAATACCAAATAGAACAAAAATTTGATAACAATTTATTCACTACGGAACCCCCACGATCAGAGAAATGAAAAAAAGTTGATTTGGCTGCACTGGTAATTTCCGGTGAACAGTTAGAAATATGAAAAAATGTGAAGTAACTTTCGGGCAGTCACTATTTTTGGATTCTTCTTCTTCGTAGCACTACCTCCTCTGCCTTCCCTTCCTGCAACAAGCCTTTTGAACTGTCTCGGTACATTGACCGCGTCCTCCAATTTTGAAATCCGAGCGGCAATGAACTACCTTCGCCAACAGAGCCTGACCAGCCTTTCCTCGGTTTCGCCTCAGGTCTCCGCCCTTCAATTCTCTCAACAAATACCTTCTGTATCCTTTGGTTGTCCATACGATTCACACGGACAGATCATTGCAGTCTTACAATAGTTGAGAACTCCATATCTTCCAAAATTTCATACAACGCATGGTTAGATTGAACTCATCATTGGTCTCGTCCTGCTTCGGTCCAATTATAGGTCTCACGACCCGTCCCTCAAAGGCGTTCAATATATTAAGGGATGCTTGGGTTAGTGTCTATGTTTCACACGTATGGTGTAGCACAGGTTTTATCACAGATTCGTATCTTTGGAGCGTTGTTTTCCTGTGTATACATAATACTTAGAACTGAATAAAGGTTTCATTTGCGAGCTATTCTCTTCGGCGTATTTCGCCTCTTTCATTAGCGGTTTTCGTTTTTTTGGCGCGTGGATACACAAATTCGCCCCATTTGTCTACTGCCCCATACTGTCTTCAGCAACGGTGATATTTTAGGTATTTGAGGTAATTTTTTTCGACTGAGTAAGGAGCCTTGTTTTCATCTGATTGATTTGTAGCCCTTATAGTTTTGCTTTGGTGTTGAGTTTCAGGAGAAGTTCTTTGGCGGTTATTAGCGATCGTGGCAAAATGTTGAAGTCATCGCATCGGTTACTATTTGGAACGACTTGTATAAAAGTATACCTCTTGTACGACAAGTAGGTTTCTTATTGTATATTCCAGAGACTAATTGAACAGCAAAGGGGCCAGCCCGCCTCCCTGCTTTAGCCCAATATTCGTGTCAAGGGCGTCGGTTAATTGATTATTGATGCGGACATCTGTGGTTGTTGACGTCATTGTCATTTTGGAAGGAGGAACTTACTTGGCTGGGATACCAAAGCTTAGCATTTTGTGGTATTCTAAATTACGATCAACACTGCTTTATGCTTGCTTAAAGTCAACGAAAATCTGACAAATGTCTATATGGTAATTTCCAGCATTTCTAAAGAACTTGATTGACAGTAAACTTTTGGTCTATCGTCGATCTAGTAGCTCGAAGCCAACCTTGACACTCTCTTAAAAAAAGTGTTGGGGTATGATCTGATTTTATTTACTAAGATTTCGGTTTTGTACGCCATACAAAGTAGTGATATGCCCCTATAGTTTTCGCACTGTACCTTGTCATCTATTTCGTGGATAGGGAATATCAATAATTTGCTCGACTCGTTCGGTATTTATTCTTGTTGCCGAATATGCTCGATGATTTTGTGGATGGTGTTCTGAACATTGCTCCCACCATATTTAATGAACTCTATTGGAATCTTATCGATACCCGCAAATAATTATTCTTTTGGGCTTTCATGGCGAAACAGACTTCATCCAAATTGGATGGATGCGGTCTGTCTACAAATGTTGCTCAAGTGATATTTTGTGATCCCAGGAAGCAAAATCTGCAAGCCAGTGCAGTAACGAGAGGAGAAAGCAAACAACAGTCGTTCCGTCCATCATTGTTCCGACTCCTTCGGCATTGTCAGTGCTTTGCATCGGATTCAGATTGCCAAATGGACTTGGTCGTTTTTTACGGCTAACACGGAATCTGACTGGATATTGGCGGTCACAAGTCAATTTCTACAACGGCTAAGATGTTTCTTTGGAATTTTCATCTAGTTATGATTGGCGGTAAACACTTTCCAATTTGGACCTCCCTGTTGCAGTGAGTGATGGCGAAGATATAGAAAAATAAACCCGACCTGCCGTTCAGCAATATGTCTTTGTGAATGAATTCTCATTGATATTGCACCATACCTAGCCTTGCACTCGACTCACCATATTCAGCTTCATATAATCTTAGTCACAGATTAGGTTAGTATCCGTGGCTTCAAAAAAGCTGTGTAGCTCGCCATTTATCTTCAAGTTCAGGTTGGTATGATATTTCAACTAACAAAGGCATTTCATCAGCTCAAAGTGGTATTACACTCGTAACACAGTCGGCCGATCATGTGTCGCTGGCAATAACTTATCAAAATAATTTTCAGGATTTTCGAACAACGAGAATGTGGCACAAGCTATTACTGTTTTGAATTATAACTCGTTATTTTCATGGCACCCTTTTTAGTTGTTTAATTTTTTAAAACAAACGCCATCTGAACAATTTGAGAGCATTTGAATTCAAAAAAAGGAAAATTTATGTTGATTTAATTCTTTTCCTATAGATATCTATTACAAAACTGGTGTTCATCATTATAAAGCGACAATAGGACGAAATAAAATAACAAAACGCGAGTATTGATCAATCAATAAAGGTATTCGGTCGAAGAAAGGAAAAAAACTTCTTCGGAGCTCGTTGCATTTTTTTGAAGGCAGAAGGAAAGCAAGTGATTTTCGAACACAAAGAATCTCTTTTCTGTTTATATATATAGTTCAGTTTCGGTCCATATTTCATTTTTTCATAACCGGCAACAACGTGGATTTATGAGAATTGAGCTTAAAACCTATTTTCTGGCGCCAGTTGTTCATAATGCAAAGTTCTCTTAACATTATATGAAACAGTGTCCCTTTGAACTTTCCATTCGTCAAAATTACGATTTCATCTGTTTACGCATATAACCCTAAAGCCTTACTAAGACTTCATCTGACATATAAGTCCATACTGGAAACCAGACATTTCCTTGTAGACAACGTAGATCCGTACGTATGTTGAGGATGCTTGATTTCACCTTCACTTACGATGGTCCACCCCGCAAGGGGTTGAGCAGATCATCAAATAAATAAAGGATTCACCATCTTTTCACCATTATTCTTCTCATTACATTACAGCTGGCACTCTCAAAGGCTGTTTTGATATTGAGAAATGGAATTACTGTAAAAATTTTATATCACAAATTTTCCTTGATTTTTCGAGTCAATTCGTTCATAGCGCAATCTGTTGTTTTGCCATCCTATTTGCCTGTTGGTTGCAACATATTGGATACTTTGCCAGATGGGTTGTTTTCATGTAATTCAAAATAAAGGACGATATTTTGCGTATTATTTTGACAAGTATAGATGTACACCTTACTATAGATAATCATATTTGTTATCATTATAAACTCATATAGCTTTCTGCATCCTTGATTCATATAAGGGAACCTCCTCGCCTCCAAAGCTTATCAAGTGGTTTAGAATGGGATCCGGTTAAGATTGGTATGTTTTCACTGACATTGTTCTGCAAGCATTTGCAATTCTAATGGAGTAATGTTTCGAATCTTCCGAAAAAAAAGGCAGTTGCAGTGACTCTTTCTCGGGTTTTTTTTTCAGACTATATTTGAGATCTTCAAGGGTGATAGAGCCCGTGTCGCGTATTCTGTAACACATCAAAATTCAATGTTATTCCGGATATTATTCGCTCGAACACAAAACCAGCGTTCAAATGCATCCTGGAAATATTTATTTAGTCTACTGAGTCACCAGGGCTGTGAGCTCCACTGACGCTGCCCAAGACACAGTCTCTTTTGTGACGTTCGTGAAAGGTGCTACTAGTAAGTGTTGTCACAATTCCCGTACGAGGGCACCTCTCGATAAGAGTAATGCGTGGAGCAAGATAACCATTGGGAACGATGGGTTACGTTATAAGTCGGGAACCAGGTAGGACTTCTCCTTGCTCGGATAGTGCAAGCTCTACTACATCCGCTGTGCAAGGAAAAAACACCCTAATAACAGTCTTAGCCGTAGCATATTCCACCAAAACTACATCACGCAAAGAACTCCCTTGCCGGGTACTGTACTTTTGTTCGAGGCTACTAACATTTCGATTAGAGCCCCTGCTGGCCATCCGTCGTTTCTCCCAGCTGCTGTACTTCCTCAACTTCGTGGTCACACTTTTGTTGACTCCTTTAATCGGGTTTCTGGCTCGCATCTTCTTCTGATCAACGAGGATAGGTGGGAAGCGAATGAAAGATGCCCCGAACCGTTCCGTCTTTGCAATCAGTTCCAATACTGATTTCCTTTAGCTGATTATCTCCTAGTCTCGGTTTCCAATCTACTGCCATTTTTCTGGCCTGATCAGGCTTATTTTCCTGTCTCAAGCACGGCATATACTAATTCACCAGCGCACTGTTTAGTTCCTTCGTTAGTAGGTTGTCTCGCTTACCACAATTGTTTGCAATTAGATGGACTGCCGTGTCCAATTGTGATTTCAATGTGAGTAGAGTGGACTTTTTTTTTAATTTTCTGGTTTGGCGATTCGACTCCAGTTTACATTTTACTGCGCGAAACTTAGCAAAGCTTCCGTTTTAATTCTGTTTTATATTTGATATCGAAGGTTTACATCGTAATCGTACTTGTAATCGTACTTGTACTGCCTTATTTTAGCTACATGGAATCGCAAACGCATCCATGTCTGATCAGCTAGTTGCGTTTCGCATTTTTATGATCCGCTGTTGCAGCAATGTAATTTGCTGCATGTCACTGAAAACGTTTAATTACAATTGATTCAGTAACAGACTCTCAAAAGATTTCATTATTTTTTATTTGGAGGATGATGGATGCTTTTGGAGCGGAATCGCCCCCAAAAACCCCGAACCAAGACACACAATCTTTACATCCAGACAAGACTAATTGGTATACGCTTTGCCTTATTTCTTTTCTGTATGCAACTGAACAGGTGATGGTCGGATGGAGCAAGGTCTGATGAAGACTGCAATCAAATGGAATCCATCATAAGCAAATTTCTAATTTCAGTACGTTGTTGACGGTTTCGGTGCCCTTAAATTGCTCTTAATAGGAATGCAGTGTCTACTAAGCGAGCAACGCGAAGGAAACTTGGGCAAGAGCAACAGAGCTCGCGGCCGGCGTGAAACAATAGAATACAAAAACATTTCCAAGATGTATTAGAGACGGATCAGACCACCCCGCTCTAAGTTTGATCTTTTCAGTTGCGAAAAGAAGAAATGAGATGTAGTAGATAGTAAAAAGATATAGATAGTAAATAGTAAATAATAAATGCACTCGATCCATGAATATTTATCTTCTGAGTTGATTTAGTTGGTGGGATTTAACATAATACATTTGTATGTAGATAATTCTACAGTGCACGAGTGGGACGCATTACTTATATTTGACTAATGTAATAGGATTTTTGTGTTATATTGTTAGCGATTGTTTAATTGATATATTTAGTCACTCAAGCATCCATTTATCATAGATTTTTAAATGTTTAGTGCTATTAGTACTTACTTGTTTGTAATTTTTGTTAGCATACTCTGAGTCATGATCACAGCATTTTCCAATTCCTTTAGCATAAGATTATTGTTCCGAGATCCGGATGTCTCCTCACTATATTTCAGCCTCGAATGTAATTGCAACACAGCGTTTGTTGTAGTGTTCAACATACTAATGATGTTTGAACACAGTTGCGATGTAGCTAGAAATAAAACAAACGAATTGATTAAGTTTGTTTTATATTAACAAAACGGGGGTATTGAGAAAAAAATACGTACAATCAGGACTAGATGATATATCGCCAAAATTATCTGTGTTTCCTCTTGATTTTCCCATGACCATACTTGACTTTTTATCAATCATCATGCTACGAGGACGTGGTGGTACAACAGGCTTTACAGTACTTGGTGGACCCGATTGAGCTTCCTCGGAACTGGAATCATCTTGTGCTTGTGTTGATAAATTGACTATAAAATTACAAACATAGCAACTAAGTTATTATGAATCATTCTAAATATAACAATGATCTTACCACTACTATATGAATTTTGCAATCCTTTTCGGCGACTTGGGGTAGTAGTAACACTTTTATTCACATATTGCCTCGAATTGGCTGGAAAATTGAATGAAATTTGAATTAAAAATATATGAATGAAAATAAGGAAAATAAGGAATGAAAATAAATGTAATTAGATTTGCTGTCTGAAAATTGTCCAAAATATGAACAGAGCAAGAATAGAAAGACAACCTATTCAGTGTGATTTCGAAAATTTACCTGCGTTAACTGATCTGTTTTGCGATGACAGGGTAGGCCTCATGACTCCACCTCGTGATGTCAACGTATCAGTTTCAGAGTCACTCTAAGACAGAAAATTCGATCATTAACACCAAAATCAATTAATATTAAACAGTTAAAGTACTTGATTCAACACCCCAACTGAGTTACTCCTCGATCCTAGTGTGCTACTACTCTTTGTTCCTGTATTTGTTGTTCGCTTGGAAGGAGTTCGAACCGGAACATTTGTTCTAGTTGTAGTTGTTGGTTTCACTGGACCTTAACATCAAAACGTATTTAATTAAAATCAATTCGATAAGTGTTCGAAGCAAAACCAACTTATAACTAATAAAAACAACAATTACAATAGAAAAAACAATGTACAGAAACAATATACAAGATTAATATTTAAAACAAATAAAAAATGACTTAAATTTTAATTTTATTAAAGTAAAACAACAAACTTGCAAAAAACTTGGAATATAGAAATAATATTAATATTCTTAAATATTTGCTGTTAATATTAGCTTTGCCTTTTGAACATATTTTTTGTTGTTTGTTTTGTTTTTTTTTGTTTACCTTTTCCCAAACTTAAATCACTAAGCGAACAAGCACGCCTAATAGGGGAATCATCATTATTCACGGACAATAAGCTTTTTGGATTCCCTATAAAAAAGAGTAACAACCAAAATTTTTCATATAAAAACAACATAAAGAAAACAATGTTAAAAAATTTCATTTGGTTTTGCATTTGGACAAAGAAATTTTGTTTGCAAAATTAAATATAAAATGGTGTTTTGAATATGCTTAAAAAGCGATTTTTCGAATATATATATATATTTATGTACACATTAAACTTATTACTTTTGATTAGGTATTTTGTAAATAATTTTTACCATGTTCATTTCAGTCAAAATATCGCTAACCTTCAAAATATTTACAGCATGCAAAACATGCAAAAGTTGCTCTTCACTCTTTGATGTTGCACCGCAAAATAAGATAGAAATTCGTTCAAGAAATAATTAGGGAAACTTTTAAAGATAATTAAAAAGATTTCACTTCACTCTATTTAAATTAATACGCTGAGTAAGCTCTGTACTTTATTACATGACGTAGAAGAGTTTGCATTCATTAAATAATGTCGCTTTTATAGTTTTTTTTTCTTTTTCGTTAGGACTAAGTCTAGTGTTCATTTTGTATTAATTCTTCCTTCCTGTCAGAAATCCTAGAAAATTTTCCATGCTAGAAAAACTATAATTTACGCTTCAGATTACAATATTTAATCGTATTTCGACTTACTACACATGGTGGGTCAGAATGTGTAAAACTTTGTAAATTTCTTGTAAAAAGGGATGATAGGCCCATTGGAACAATTTAAGGAGGCTAGCGTGCCTTCTGCGTGAAAAAAAAACTCCAGAAAAATTTTAGGTTGTGGCTGGTGCTTCGCTCCGAGCAAAACTTTTCAAGTCAAATGGACCGGAGCGCGAGCCTACGGATTCCAGACTCAATCAAAGTCAACATCCATAAATATATTTTACGAAATGAATACTTCCAGCAGTGTCGATCCCGGATTGTCAACTCCGTGCAGACCTACTGAGCTTGCCATTATTATTGCTTCCAATGTTCATTGTTGGTTTGAAAAGGAGCAAACATAAGGTTTGACAAAAGGAGGGTTAATAATTTCAACTGCAACAATGATAATACTGACCAAAAAGTTAAACTTATACTATGGCCATTGTGCTCAACATTGTTTATAAATGGTCATGGGACCGAGCCGCACGTAATAATACGTTAAACACCGTTTTGAAAAGACTGACGTTTCAAGAATAAATTGAAACTATCAGGATTCTTCATCACCAGACGTTTCTTGCATTGAGAGAAATATATGGTCCACATAATCGAAGAACCCAACGCCTTGTCATTTTATCGCCTTGTCGGAAAATTTAAGAGAAATGGTTTCAATTGCAGAATGAGCAGCTCCTTCCACGGAGGGTAGTTTTATGCTAGAGTATTGGAGAGAGCCCGCATCAGTCAGCTTCATGTCTATTCATGAATTTTTCCGAATATTTTTCAGCTTTTTCAGATGATAACGTAGAGAATATGGTGCAAAGATGATATTTCAAGGCCTATAATATTCAAATGTTCTTCGTCGTTCACACGAACTCGAAAAAATAGTCTTCTCGAATAAAACGTATATCTCGATCGATGGATTCGTGAAAAGGCAGAACTGCGAAAATGTATGAAAGGGCAAATCATTTTACATGAAACAATAACTGTGTGATGACCGCAATAGGAATATGCTAAAATAATATTTCTGACCTAAACCAGAAAATTTTGACGTGAGAAAATATTGACTTGAACTTTCAACAAAACAGGCCGGTTTGTCACACATTTTGCTAGACTTGTTTAAAAAAAAAAAAACGGGTTTAGTTAAAGTGCAAGATGAGTAATTTGAATTCTGAGTTCAGTTCAAAAGCAGCGACATAGTGAGTGTTGTCAAAAATTTCTAGAGCTTTGTCTAACGGATCAGGAGACAACGATTGTACTATGATTGATTGAATTCAATTCAATTTACAGTGACAATTCAACTCACAGTGACAAAAAAACAAAAACCAAAGTCACTCAAAATGATGAAAAGCTTATTGATACAATATTTTGGGACTATGAATTAGTAAATTATGCTGCTTGCAATAGAGTCTTGTCAAGATATCCAAAAGAAAACCAAACGGAGATGTGAGAACACCATACATTATCAAGAAATGCAGTTTCAAAGAGATCAAGCAGATTTGGGTCAATTGAACTACTTTTCATTTTCGAAATTGAAATCAGATCTGCGAACAAAATCGAGTAAGAATTTATAAAATTCATTGATTTTTATATAACGACAGATGCTCTTAGTGCACATTGTACAAAATGTGTTTATATGAAGGGAGGGTACATTGAAAATAAAAAAAACACTTTATTTTCTACTATCCTGCAATGCGAGGCTAAGAACTCATGGACCAGAGTACGTAGTTCAGTCATCGATAGCTTTACGAACATATCAAAGGAAAAATACATACCTCACAAATCGCACAAAGCCACAAGCTAGAAAGTCATGTCACGATTATCCAGTTGCAAAATTTTTGCAATTAAAGCAGCCAAAAAATGGGAATGGGCAACCTTAACAACAAACTATACATTATAGCTGATATAAAGTTGCACTACAGACGCTTAACTATCATAGACTCAAGCGCAAGTAAGTCACACAAATCTGCAACTATCCGGAGGAAAAGTAAAAGGAACATGGAAAAGTAAAAGGAACACATCTAGAAAAGTGGTTCAGACGGTAAAAATTCACTAAAAGTGAAGTGCCAAAGTGCCAATAGCACCAGTCAAAAGGAAGCTGGGCAAAACCTACTGAGGAGAGATTAAGACGAACTGGAGTGGAAGGATTGACTACAGGATTGACTGAGTGCCTTGGCAAGTTTTGTAACTTGGCGACCATGGAACTTGAGACAATCCTTGTCTTCTGTAGAGCGAGACGATGGACCATTCGCTAAACGTGATTGTAGCTGGGGAGCTAAGATCATTTTTAAAATAGACTTGAAACTCCACGCGATCTGTTTTATCTATTTACTTTTGTTGAAAGATAAAACAGATGTTCTTCTGTTCATTATTATTTACTAAAATAATTGAGTATTATTTTGAGCAAGTAATTGATTTTCCGTTTTAGAGGTTGTAACCCAAGAACCTCTCGAAAGTGTTTCGGGGAGTAATTCGCCGAAAATTTGTAATATATTTTAAATAATTCGTCAAAATATTTAAGGACTTCAATTTTGCTGATGAGAATGCATTATACCTTGACTTTTTGAAGCATACAACTAACATTTTCATGTATATCTACATATTAGATAATGTTCAATTCAACTACGCTGCTCAATAGCTTTGTGTCAGGTTTCGCATAATGTTTATTTGTAACGACTTTCACTTTCAGCAAATCATTTCTTCCAATGTTCTAACGCCTCATTATTTTAATTACTAATTCTATTTTCAAATTTATGGAAATAGAACTAACTGAAATTTCTGTCACACATATCTTATTTCAAATTTTACATAATTATATTAGATGTCATTTTAAGATAAACATTTAAAATTTTTATTTAGTCCCCCCACAGCCCTCAAATCAAATACAGAGAGAATTTCCACGCAAAATAAAGGAATCACTACAAACAAATATGTTCGTTTAAGCGAAATTGGTTGAAACATGCAACAAATATTTATTCAAGTGATGTCAAATACAAAACACATGCAGTGGACAACATCCATTCCATTCTTCATCACACCTGTATCCTTCTCTAGAAAATCGGCTAAAATCTTTTCACTTTCAGCATCGTCTTTATTATCCGATATATCTACGGAAAATTCAAAAATTTGAAATTTGGCACCTTCTAACACGTCTGGTAAACTATAATTGCGTTTCAATTTCGACGCAGCCATTTGTCGATTCCTTTCTAATTCAATTTCTTCTTCAATATTTCTTGCGAGCTGATCAAAATTTCTGGTTAGACTTCTTACATAGCCGCCTTCTTTTGAATTGCATTCAAATGGCTTCATACGCAGCTCTTTCTGTGATCGTTCCTTCTCCAAACGTGTTTCCTCCATTTCAACTAACTTATTGATTATGTGTATCTTTTTTTCAATATCACGGAATTTAGAATATGCGGTTTCGTCAAGATGTGTAGAGTGATTGCTTGGCACACATGTCTTTTCATTCTGGGAGTTTTTCAAACTCTTGTTGGTTGGCTCGTCGAGAGAGTCTAAAGAGTTCTCCTTGTGCAAATTTGGCTTCTTATACAGCTCTAAGCTATCCATGTTATCATCTTCGCTATTTCCCTTTTCGGAGATAAAAATTTCAAAAGTCTTTTCGTCGTCGCGTTCTTTTTTCACCTGATGCAGGTCTTTATTGACAAAGTCTCGGACTTCATTACTAGGTCTCCTTTCAGCATTGTAGCTTATTTGACCAACTGTATTGTAACGTTCTTTTGTGCGAGAGCGACTTCGTGATCGCATGCTTGATGATCGGCGCGCGGCAACTGGCGGCTTGTGGGGACAATAGTTCATTTCGATTGGGCCAGTTGGTCCACCTGCTTTAACCTTCCACGGTCCGTGATCACTTTCAAACTTCTCCAAGTTGCGCTCAAATCGTTTTGTTGTTGATCGCGAACATCTTCGACTCTCATTCATTTCTATTTCAAAGCTGCACGACTTACGCATCACATAAATCGAGTCGTTCTGAAAAGGTCTTCCAATTGTAGGATTGTTCACATCAATGTATTGCATATATCCGTCGTCCTTCTCAAAATACATAGGATTTGAGTTGTTCTTTGAGCGTTCACTAGCAAATTCGATGCTCAGACTCTTGTTAACGCCGGAATTATATTCTGCATTTTTACAGCTCAGCGTCGGAATATCTTCATCGAGCTGAACTTTTTCGAAGCGGGGATATGTGCTTGATGTCGGCATGGAGTTCCTTCCGCCAGTATAGTATTTTCCACTCTCGAAAAATCCTTCCAAATCGTAGTTAGAAATATCATAATTGTTGCTGTTTTCAGCATATCGCTGCTGCATATAGTAATCGAAACCGTAGCTGGCATTCGGGCTGGACCCGTAAGATTTGGAGGCTACATCAACTTTGTCAAAATACCCCAGATCTTGCACGGGACGCATTTCCCTTTTACGTTTGTCGAACAGCATTTCCAAAGGAGCACTTTTACAATCTGACTCATCGGATAAGATGCTCTCCATGCTATTGTAGCAACTGATTCCGCTCAAATTATCTGTGAGTATGCTTTCTTGGCTTTTTTGATCGGGATACTGAACTAGGAAGAAACTTGCACTTGAATGTCGTTGCGTTTCCAAAAATGTATTTTCCTTATTCTCGTCTTCCTTAAGGATATCAGATAGCGACACATTTCTGTATTGCGGCTGATAAAATTCTTCATAAATAAAATAGTCGGAAGCAGAACGTTTTGGCAGTGAATTTGTGTTTTCCGATCTAGGTGGATGCTTCTTGCAGACTGTTTTCTTTTTAGTAAATGTTTTTGACTTTGGTTTGTGCACATCTAAATCTAAACTACAATCTTCCAAAGAATCCGAACTGAAGTTCCCTTCCTCCTCTGAAAGAAATCCATGCTCTTTCTCTACCGTATTTGGTTGCCCTCGCTCGCCAATTTCTAGCTTTCTAGTCGGAGGGTCCGGCAAACTTGCTATAGGATCAAATTTCTCCAGATCACCATATTTTTGAGTTATTTCAGCAATCATTTTTTCCGTATCGGAATGTATCATATCTAAAATAGTTTTGGCATCGTCACTGTACATTGAGTGCCGTTTCGGTTCGTTGAATACAATATTGTTGGTGTTCTGAGGTAAATTGCTCCAATCCATCTCTTCGTGCACAGGCGAGACTGGACATGATTTGTAATTCTTTAGGATACTCGGATGCTTTCTAGATTTAAGCGATGACTCCTTATCTATTGCAGTATCGGGCTTTAGGCAATTCAATTCCAATGTTGCTGGCCTAGGTTTTGTTGATTGATTTTCATTGCTATCACAATTTCCCTGATTCGATGAATTTTTCGTGTAAACTCCAATCTCACTTGGATATGGAGGATAAATAGACCGTAATGTACTAATTGTATTGTAATTTTGCGACAACACCGATCTTGGTGCAGCAGAGTGAAAGTAATTATAACTTAAAGGAAGTTTAGTACTACTTGAATTATTACAATATTCTCCTGTAGCAGCCGTACGTGTTTTCAACGCGATGTGTACAGTTTTGTTAGATTTTGTAAATGAGCATTAGGATTGTTAGTGTTTCAAGAAAACCAGCCGCAAAAAAGAAATTTGAGATAATTATAACATTAGGAAAAGTTATTTTCGTCAAGGTAAAATTTTATTGCACACTTGATTAAATTGGCATTGTAAATGTAAATTTCAAATTTGAATATTAAACCTTCCATTTTTTTGACTTTATTTGTTACAAAGTGTAGAATCTTTGCATAAATAGTCAATTTATTATATTTTTTTAAAGTTTTCTACAGACCAAACAATTTTTTAAACAAATCTATTTTTTATTATATGAAACCTTAAACCATTCGGAGTCAATGTTGGTCTTTGTTTTTGAAGAAAGCCTCGCGCACAAAGTCTTAAATGCAATACAGATGGTATGAGAACATTATTTCCGCTAGCTTAAGTCAGCGAATTGTTCCGTGTGGTGGGCGTTACTAACAGTTTTTTCGCCAAAGGCAGGGGTCGTTTGAAATAGAAGTTTCCATTAAACAGAGATATTAATTTTTTTAGGACTTAAGTTTTTAAATTTGTGACACATTTTGTTGAAAAAAATATCTAAGCCAATAAAAAGTGTAAGTTTCGGAGACATATTTTACTTAAGAACAATATAAAGTGAAGTTGAAAGCAACGATTCTTTGCAGAATGTGGTGAAAATATATTCAACGGACAAGAAGTTGACGAAACTTCTAAAAAATTCTGATTTTTTACAGATGAAGGACATATAAGTGAAAAAACTCGAGGAAAGGAAAAGGATGATTCGTTGTCTTAAAAATAAATGAAGATTCTACCGATCGATGCAATGGAAAAATGGATACTTGTGCCAAAACACGCTAACCTTATGGTAGCAAAACAATGTGGCCTTCAACTGATGCCGACACCTCAAGGTGTTTGACAACTACTATTATGAATCTTAAAATTAATTCGAAATCGGACAAGACAATTCCGAAGCCACGAGAAACTCATGATGCGAACGGAAGAATTTCAAACAAAATCTCTTGATGATACCTCGATGGAAGTCCAAATCAAATATTTTTATAACATCGAACAGGAATCGTCTGAAGAAATAATATGAAAAATGATGATTAAATATGTGTAATGTAAAGTATATAAGTTCCTTGGTAGGCTTTAACGTTATGATGGGAAATTCGGAACATTCGACAACATGGATGCATTGGAATTTGGATGTAGACCTTTCATTATTTATAAAAATATACCAAAAGATTTCAAGGATGTGTTATTCAAAGTCATTATTTCTAATATTCCCTGTTCTGATAAAGCCATTTTTTCCAGAGCAGACATAAATTAAACATTTCATAAATTCAAAACGGGGAAGATACCTAGAAAATTCAAATAATTAGTATATATAACGACGATATATTATAACGACGATCATGAAATAATTTTTTGCCATTTCTCTCCCTTGGGCAATAAACATTTTTGTTTGTTCTTTGTGGAAAAACAGTTGACGTAATTCAGACCTATCAAGGAACAATCTCTTATGAAACAATTTGGCTATGGTGCCGCCATTGTCATGTACCCAGTGATCCCGAGCGGCAACAAAAAAGGAATGAAATTTTACTTTGACTGTTATTTTGCAGCAGATGGAGGCTTCGAGTTCATTACGATTCATTTTTTGCTTTTTCTCTGCTTTTTTTTCTGAGGACACAATTGGATCATATTTTCTATGCGTGAAACGTACAGATAATGTTCGATGAGAGAGTCGAAATCGACCCAAGATAATGTTCGATAAGAGGGTTTGATTTAGTTCCATGTTCTGAAGTGAAAACTATATAATCAAAGCATAGGTTGAGTTAATTTATTAGTTCAACTAATTTTGTACTATAGGAATTACATTATATCAAGACAATAGACGCAGCTACTGACAACTGGCTGAAATATAAGCGCGACGCTAAACGCAAACATATTTCTTCAAAATTTAGGATTATTTGTTGGTCAGAGTTAGCATAGCTAAAGCTTTGGTTCCTGGTCAAAGCCAAGGCCGATTATCAGAACAAACTTCGCAGATTGAAGATACAGCAGAAGCTCCGACGATGAAGTTCGTACAGAAGCAAGGGCAGACAGTGAAATCCCTTTTGATAAATTAAATTTATATATTTTACATGATGAAAAACCAGACACTAATAAGTGCAAATTTCAAAAATATACGAGGGGCAATAAAATAGAAAGCGAAGAAGAAGTTCATCCTTCGATTGCGCTAGGCATCGCAATAATGAAATTTAAGATCGATTTCGTGCGATTTCCCAATCGAATAGCGTTAATATGGAGTGGAGACGGGGGTTAATTCTCAAGGATTGACCATTGACTTTCTTCACGATCGTCGTTCAGTAAATGCTGACTACTATTGTGGCTTTCTTGCCCAGATTTGAACCGCTTATCGGTCAAAAAGACGCTGTTAACCTATCTGACACCCGCAAGACCGTTAAAATGCAATGCGTTTGAACACACTCCCTACAATCCTGATCTCTACTTGTGATTTCCAGATGTTTGGGCATCGCAAGGGGGCACTTCGAGGAGAGCATTTTGAAAACAATCAACAGGTTGAACAGTTTACCCGTCAAATAAATTGCAGGATACCCGCCCGAAATCATTCTTCAAAAATGGCATGAAAAACCTACCTGTTCGACAGGAAAATGCTTAACTATGTAGAAAATAACCATAAAGTGTATTTTCTTCCTAAATGCATTCGTCACATTTGAATGTTGTTAATGCAATGAAGGACTCAATTGGGATCTGAAAAGCGTATAAACAATAATAAGTCTAGAAAACTAAACAGTGCTTGCCATTTAATTCATTCAATGTTATGAGGAGAGTCAACCTAACGAAAATACGTAGTTAATTGTGTTTATCAGCTGATAAATACCTGCATGCAGCAATGGAGAACTGGAAAGTTGAATGTTATAAAACGTGTGCATCTCATATCTATGAACTTCACAGAAACGCGTGAAACGAAAAGAGGATTAAAGGGTAACGATCGCGGAGACAAGAGAGCTTTAAAAATTATAAGCTATAAGATTTTGTGCAATTTTCCCACAAAGCTATGGAGAATCGTCAAGTTTTATGATTTGCCACCAGCAACATTTCAACAGAGCCAGCGATTTGGGAGTAGGAAATAGTTTTTCAAGTTGCTAGAGAGATTATGCGAGCAATCGACAAAGTTTAAATTGTTTCTAATTCATATAACTCCAATATTTTGTTTCACTGCTGTTTATCACAACCCTTTTTAAGTTCTTTAATATTTCATTCGGTTTTATTTTGGAATTCTAATCAAGTGTGCAATAATATTCAAACAACATTCATTTTGAAAAAATCATCACTACACACAACTGTATAACAATACCTTACCTGATCGATTATTAATTCGACTTATTCTAGAAGTAGTGTCTGCAGTGCTTGTAGTATGTGTAGTAAGATCGGATATACTTTGACTGCCGCGCAAATTTGATCGGTAGCCGACCTAAAATAGTTTTAAAAGAATAAGCCGATCAATACAAAATGTTTTGGTTGTAAATAAATTGAATTTTTATTTATAATTCGCAGCATTACTTAGGCTGGCGTTATGCGCATTCCTTAAATTTTGTTTTTAAAGTGTTTAATACATGATAAAAAAGCGAAGCTTGATTTTATTCTTGTTTTATGATTAATTGCAAATGAGTTATTGATGAGTTAAATGATATAATGTTAAATTTTCTGATCAGTGCAATATGTGGTTCATGAAAATAAACAACGATTTAGTTGGAACATTTTGATTGATTTTGGAAAATGTGTGTAGAATTTAGTATTGCCAGGATATTTACTATCCATAGCTCGATTTAGCTAAACTTTTGTCTTATCCTGATTTGCAATTTTTACAAATGAAAACATCTAAACGTCACAACAACGACAATATTGCCTGACTACATGCACGGCTTGCATTATTAATCCTCAGTTTATGTATATTTATTGAAAACTGAAAAAATTTTCTGTCATGTTGAATTTTGTTAAATACTTTGAGTACTTGCTATCGGTCGTTTTTCCCTAACTCACTCGATTCGCTTGGAAATTTGAGAAACTGACTGGGATTTAATGCATTGGCCCCTATATACAATCTCCATATTTTATTTGCTTAGATGCATCGCTGACTTTATTGCACATAATAAGCATTATAGTGTCAAACATGCACTAGCATGGGTAGTAACAGATATGCAATAAAAAAACGATTTCATTTTTTTAGTTTAAACACGTTTTAAAATTATTACTTGTAATTTTTGCATTGTTGCCTGCTGCAAAATTGCGTTTTTCAATCTAGTTTTGAATCATTATTAGAATTAGCACACTGACAGTGTAAAATATTTGTTATAACTTTTAACTCTGCCAGCCAATTGCCCATAAATCCATGTTGACTCGGAATAATCAATTCAAATCTATTTAAAAATGACAGAAATAGTATAAAGACAACCTTAAACGTTGACTTGGAGCTTGCTACAGGGCTAATATGAAGTTGCTTAGGAAAACGAAATATATGATTCTTTCAAACAACTAGAGAAAAAGGGAGAGAGAGAGAGAAGTTGTCAAGAAATTTGTTGATCGACCTTTAAAAAGTTTCGTCTTATTTCTTTGCTTGAGAATTAGCCTTAGCGCGCAGAACAATTTGAACATTTAAATCATTGACAAGAATTTCGAATACGTACTTTACTTTACGGCAATGAATTTAAAAATAGATTTGATGTCTAAAAAATTGGTTTTCTTCTATTTATTTGTTAGTAATATTATGCGAAAATTGAACAAATTACGAACGTTTAGACATTTCATTCGGCCCATCGTTTCGTCGTTATAAGTATCTCAAGATTCAGATATTACTGATTTGTAAAACACATGTATTGATCCACATGAATGAGAAACTTTTCAAAATAGTGACACCATTTTTATTTTTACTTGTACAAAAAATTTTTAAAGGATTTTCAAGAGATAGCGCCACTGACATTAAATCGAATCGGACAATATTGCAACCAACTTCATTTTGAAGCCTCATCATTAGGCTTTCTTTTTCAGTATGTGTAATTTCTCTGAAATGTAAACAATATTGATTTTCTGTGCTCCGAATATGTCAACTTTTGCGCCAATAAAACACAATTTGCGGGAAGGATTACTTCTTTGCTTTTGTTTGAAGAAATCAGCAGCAGAAAGTCGTCATGTACTGCAGGAAGCCTATGGAGGTCATACTCCATCGAATTTTGGTTATGACTACTGGTTTTGATGTTTTAGAATTGGTGAATTTAATACCGATGACGAAGAGCGCGAAGGACAACCAGAAAAGTTTAAGGATGCCGAATTGGAGGCACTATTGGATGAAGACTCGTGCTAAACGCAAGAACAACTCGCAGAAGCATTGCAAGTGACTCAATGACTTATCTATTCCCTTAATTGCCATGATAATGATCCAGAAGGTAGGATATTGGGTGCCGCATGAATTAAAGTTGAACGACTTATTTTTACTTGTGAACAGCTGCTCTAACGGTAAAAAAGAAAGGGATTTTGCATCGTATTGTAAGTGATGATGTAAAATGGATTCATTATGATAACCCCAAGAGCAAAAAATCACACGGGCCAACCGGCCATACGCCGAAATCGACGCCAAAGCCGAATATTTACAGTGGCAAGGTCATGCTCTGTATTTGGTGGGACCAATTGAGCGTGGTGTACGATGAACTGTTAAAATTAGGTGAACCATCACATGGCAACTCTACCGACTACAATTGATCCGTTTGAGCCAAGTATTGAAACAAAAACTGCTGCAATACGAGCAAAGATACGATAAAGTTTTTCTTCAGCATGACAGCTCGATCACATGTAACAAGACCAGTCAAAACATAACTTGGAACGCTTAAATGAGAAGTCCTACCCCACCCGCCATATAGCCTGGACACTGCCCCTATCGCCTACTTTTTGTTTTTTTTTTTCGATGAAGCATGCCCTTGAGGAACAGCACTTCCGCTCTTTTGAAGAACTCCAAAATCGGATCGATTCGTGGAAAGTCTGAAAAGATGAGTCGATCTTTCGACGAGGAATCGGTATGTTACCAGAAAGATGGGAAAAAGTAGTGGCTAGCGATAGACAAGACTTTGAAAAATGAATTTGTAACAAATTTTAGCACAATAAAGCGTCAAACTTGAAAAAAAAATCCTTTAAAACTTTTTTGTACAGGTAATATTAACGTCATTTCGTCTCAAGTTTAACGATGGATTCGTATGAATGCTCCGCTCGGCGCAAAAAATGCGAGTGAAACGTATGTGGAGGAGACTCACAAGAGGCGATCCACGCTGCTGAGAATCTATCTCCTCGATAACGGAATGGCAAAGCTGAAATCTCCTCCATTGATGACATAAAAGACGTAATGAACTCAGCTAAACAATCCAGCCATCAGACATATAGTCTAGGTTTGAAAAAGCGTTGAACGCCCTAGCTGGATAAATACTTTGAAAGCTATGGGAGGTTTTCAAGATTTATGATATTCGAAGTGAGTTTGGGAATCTGATTAAAGGACTGAAACTTTCTTTACGCTATAAAAGATAAAAGTTACAGAATTTAATATCCAAGACTGCGTCCTTGGCTCAGATCTACGGCACATGAATTGTACGACAGACTTCTAAGACGGGCTGAGCTGGGAATTGGCCAATCAGCCACAAGGAAGATGTTGCGACTCTAGAAGCTGGACAAAGAAATGTGGGTTCACAGAGAGTAATCGACTCAAAACCACTCACATCTTCAGAGTAGAACTAGCGAAAACTCAGTTCGTCATCATAGCAGTCTTCACAGAATAAATACAATCTAAATTCCTTGTCTCAAGGCGATTTTTCAGCGCTCAATATCTCATTTTTGTTGTACACAGATACGTTTCGAACGAAATAAGCTTTGAATGCAATTAAACTCCTAGTTGATATCCAACCTGAATCGTGATTTCAACTTTAAGGGTTGTTTTCCTGTACTTGTCAATATAGTTTTGTTGATTGGTGCGAGACGTTCATAAAGGAATTTTAAGAGGAAGATTTTATATATCGACGTATTGTTTGTGCTCAAAGAGGTTTCAGTTCCTGGATACTAAGAACTACGTGGAATGCAAGTTTTATGTTGGGACGTATTTTTTATTCCCACCGGCGCATTGAATTGTTGTTGAGCGTTTTGTTCTTTAGTGATTCAAAGCTCTCCTCAGATGTGCTCCTGAACGATGGCATTGTAATAGGGAAGAATAGCAGGAAAAGGGTCATTACGAAGAGGACCGGATCTTTATTATTGAAGCTCTCCTCCAAATTAAAAATGTTTTAGGTTTGGCATATTACGACGCTTTCTCCAATGAATTTTGTCCAGTGAATTGATTTTTAAGGGTAAAAATATATGTACGTTCCAAGACTAGTTGGCTAGGCTTTATGCAACATAACAAACATATTTCGAACACATACTTGGTACTCTGTCCAGTTCCGTTTGCGGCATCGAAAGAATTGCATTCACTGTTTCATCTTTTGCTAGAAAACTGTCGTGCATATTTCGGCCTTCAGCGGGGCCGCAAGATGTGCTTCAAAGAACCTTTTCTCTAATACTGACGGAGCCTGTTGAACAATTATGTAGGGAGTGTCGATGCGACTCATTCTGCAAACGTACGTAACATTCAGGTAGAAAGGGTAGCTAACAAGCCCCAAGGCACGATATGGCACATCGGGGTGTATCGTGGTGGCTAGTGGTGCTGTCCTATAGAGTTGTTGAATGTTATCCTATCGAGTTGTTGCAATTTGAAAGTTGACGATCTTAAATTTACACTGGGGCGCTATTGGACAAATCTCAATTCCATTTTGAAGAGACTCTGAGGTTATGGCCCGAGAATATTTCTATGTTATGTAATTACCGGTCGGTACTTGACTCTGATAGCAATGGAATGGAATTAGAGTGTGCCGGGTTTTACAATGGTATTGCCAAAGAATCCATTTTAAGACTTGTCTTAAATGATTTAAGGAAAACGTTGCCAAGACGATTCGATTCTCTGAGGGATGGGTCCTTCCCACAGAGAACACGCTCAGACGATATTGCTCCTTGTGAATTTCCCCAGTAATAATGTGAAATCGATTTTCAGCATCCTAGCACCTTAGTGGGCTTAAATAAAAAAAAATATGCTTCAAACATGCTTGAAAATTTCAGTCCGTAACAGGTAGGGGTAGCGAGGGTCTCGTGTTGCCAGACACATTGTTAGAAATATAGCAATTTCACATTTTCAATTGTGTATCGCTTGAGAAAAATATAAATTGTGAGATGCTGAAGGTTCTAAAGTTTCTTTCGCCTTGTCGTGTTGTATGCAATTATTTCAATATTTATACTTGTTTTTCTCTGTTTTCATTAAAAAACTAAGTTTGTATTAATCATTCACGTTCGTCCGTAAGCTTGCGAGAAATGAACACCCATAGTGTAATGGCCTAAAGGGATTGTTCCTGATGAGGTATCGTCTAGAAATTTGATCACAAATTGCATGTTGAACCTTTCTGATATGCAAAGCAATGATATCTGCCATAATTGGGATACAACCATACGTTTTCACGCACTAAGAAGGATTTATGCATCTTCGATCTGTTTTATGGGACCCACATTGGAGCGAGGGGTAGTTATGGTAGTTGGAGCCTGTAGTTGCAACTCTGTAGTTTGAGCTCTATTTTAACATTTAAATAATGTCAAAGACAGTTTTCTGTCGCTACACGCAAGAAACACGTCGTGAAAACAGATCATTAAGATGGGCCATTATCGGATCCTCACAAACGTCGATTACAATGTGCTATTTCGATGAAAAGTTTGAGAATTTGGATAGCACTGCATTGCGATTACTAAAGTTAAAGAATGTATGGAAGTAAAGTTAGTTGACTCTAATCAAAGCTTACAGTTTTAGAGTTAAATTCCTTCCAAATTTGAATAATAAATTTGAATTTGGTTCAAAACAATAAGCCTTTCGTTTGACAATAACAAGCGCTATAAGTAAAATAATACTGAACGTATAGGAATACTAATTTTGCCAATTATTTTCACAGCAGTCAGAAGCTGTTATTGCGGATGCTATAGATATAGATATTTCAAAGCTAGTTTAGGCCCATTTTATGGAGCTTTCAGCGAGTACATAAATATGAATACATTGCGTGTCTAAATATTGTAAATAATTCGGTTTAGATTTCATAATAACGTCGATAGAAATTATTTAATAAATTGAAATGAAAATGAAGAAATACAAGTGTAAAAATAAAACCCATTCCCTTTTCCACCTACAAATTGTTAAAATGAAATCTTTTACGACAACTATTTGGTTAATATAAGAAACGAGTGTGTTTTGTAAGTGCGATAATACGATATTAAAATTTTCTCTTTGTAGTGTACATCATCGCTATCAATGTTCTCACCTCATGAATATTGACTACTCTACTACGATTTCTCTGACCCTAAAACAATAAAAATACAAATTGTTTTCGACATATGTTCAGAATGATGAAAAGGAATTTTGAAATTTATCTACATTTGAATAAAATTTGTTTGATTTTGTGTTGGTTTCTTGTTTTTTTTTTTGTAAATAAAAGGATAGCAAAAAGAAAGTGTTTTGAAATGTTTAGAAGTAAATTGGTTTATCATGAGCTAATATGTATGTAATCAACTTGCATCATTTCAAGCTGGCGACATTTGCTTCAACAGAGGAATACTTACATTTTCCAATTTAGCTTTGGCTTCGTTAATAACTTTTAGAAGTTCTTCTTTTTTAGAGTTGGTGTAAAATTTCGAATACGATGTAGCTGATTTGCTTTCTGTATTGTGTTTAGCACTGATGCTACGCCGTTCTGAAATAATTATACATCGTCAGCGTGTGGTTAATTCGAAGGAGCGAATATCGAAAATTCTTGTATACTTTTGTCACTTCTGTCTGATAAGCTTCCAGGACCATCGAGGGCAGCCTGTAGGAAACTTGATGAGGCTTGTTGCGGTATACTTTCCGAACTACCGCCTAAAGTGGAAGCCAGTGATCGTTCTGCATTCTCGCCACTTGGCGTTGATCCTTCGTCTTCTGTGTCGGACGTGCCTGTGCCCGTTCCCGTCGATGCAGCACTTTGCTCAGCGACTTTTAGCGCCAATCCCAACTTTTCGAATTTCTGTCTTCTTACAGACTTTCGCAGTTCGTCCTCATTCATGGCATTGACTTTGAAATCTCTGTAATATATTTTGTTTTATATTCCGTTATAAGGTTCAGCATAAGACGAATAAATCAATTACGTTGGAGTGCTTGGCGCAGCATTTTGATAGAACATCATTCCGTGATCCGAACTAGTTCTCTCTCCATCTGATATGTCTTCAATATCACCGTCATGATCATGATTACTTTCGAAACGCAAACCTTTTTTCTGTTCACCAACCTGAAATAACAACAAGCATTGAGACGTCGTGTACGTCGAGAAAGGTAAAGCTTACGATTTTTGTCCTGAATGATGTATCTTTCCTATTCTCCATGCCACTATCTATCGAGCTATCTTCGCTCAAATTTGCTTGGTTGTAGATATCCTTCGAACTTCCGCTATTATAGTCTGAAGTTTGCATGGCATTGGTGTAGGTACTGCTCAAAGAACTATCTGCCGTCCCCCGCAAATCTAATGGATCTGGATCTTGTCCTCGCTGTGCCCATTTCCCCCTTGGCTTGGCAATTTGACTTTGGCTAGGACTAGAACTAAGTGCTATTGCAGGCGGAGTGGCAGTTTCCTCCTGGCCCCTTCTCTTGGCCCATTGTGGCAATTGGCCAACGTCGGAAAATCGATAGCCTGGTGTCAAGGGCGAATCCTCGATGAACAATGAAGGGGATGGGCTAAAGTTCTCGGGCTCACGCGGAGGCAAGTCGATAACTATTTCCGTCACCGAGTTCGAGACTGGTCGTGGAATAGGCAGGTGACCTGAGCGAAGGCGTTGTTGTGACAAGCGCGCCTGCATTGTTACGATCATATCGTGTGGAATTTGCCACACAAAAACACAACCATCTCCACTTGCTGAGATCAGATATTTACAATCGTTAGTAAACCTAAGGCCAGTGACTAATTCACTATGTCCATACATTCTAGCCATGCACTCATTTGAGTAGTAATCATAGACGGAAAGTGTTTTATCTGTACACGAAGTAGCGATATAAATACCGCTGGGATCTAAACAAAGTTTTATCAAGCTTCCATCGTCTGAATGTGAGCCCTTAAATGTTTTAGTATGTTTGGCGTTATGCGTTCCATACACTCTAATATTTCGGTCTTGGCAAGCCGTGAGAATATGCTTTCCATTGCTGTCGACCTCCATATCGTACAGCGTTGTCTTCCCCGAACAGTTTGTGCCTCTTAAAAACTGATTGTTTTGGAAAGCCCGGAACATAATTGACTTATCCGCTCCACACGATATCATCTGGAAGTTTGATCCTGTTCCGATAAACCTTACTGAAGTAATGCTACTAGAGTGATCGTCGAGTGTTTGTAAGATATTATAGCCCTGATTTACATCGAAAACGTGTATCAATCGATCCCGACTTGCACTCGCCAGAAGCTTCTTTTCGATTTTCTCATGGGTATATTCGAGACACAGTACCTCAGCATCATGAGCTTCAATCATGGTGATCTGTTTCAGAGTCACCAGATTATAGATTCTTATATTTCCGCTCCTATCGCCGGTCGCCAAATGATTCTTCTCCGAATTGATTTTGATGCATCTCACACCATTCCTACCGTCATAGCTTGAAGTTTTCTCCGTATTTAAAATAGGATTGTCCGTGTCTTTAATGAAATTCAATTCATCATCTATGTAAATAACTTTTAAAAGTTCTTTGCTATAAATATTCTTTTTATAGATGTCAGTGTTTTCACAACTGTCCAAGCCCCAAACACGTATCGTATCGTCTGAGGAGCATGTGAGGAACGAACTTTCAGGAAGAGCCGGTCGTGTATTATTTTCCAGATCCAATGGCACTGTTTCCACTCCCCAAATACACGCCGAATGGTAGAGGAACGAATGACTTTTGCCCACTCTACGTACATCTCGTAGATCCCATATATATAAACTGTGATCATTATAGACGCATGCTACCTTCGAACGTACTTCATCGAATACCATTGCTATGGTATCAGGATATCGGGCATTCGGAGGTGCTGTCATGATGTGATTGATATGAATGCCTGAAATAATTACAAATAAATTCAAATTTGATGTGTTATTCAGTTCAAGCGATTAGTACGAGTAAAAAGTAAATAAAAAAATTAAAATGATGTATTAAACGGATAATTCTAAATAAACTATAACCGATAACAAATAGCTTCATAATTAGCATTTCGCATGTTTTGTGAAAAACAAAGCTGAAAGTAAACGTTTGCATCGATAAATAATTCAGTGCTCAAAAAGACAATAATAGACGACAGCCGAAAGCCAATTTCGAAAGATAAAACTAAAAACACAAGGTTTAAATTTGTGTGCTTATAGCAGGTGGTGGTTAAAAAAAGGACTCCAAGCACCTGAAGAATTTTTAAAAATATTCTGCTCTTGAACTTTGCATACAAACAAATGCGATGATAATATAATAATATTTACCCAGTGCAACATCCACACCCAAATAATGTGTCCTGGGCAGTGTTGTAACATATTCCAAGGTGGCTGTATTGAATATCCTTATAATCGCTTCGGCACAACCCACTAAAATGTAGTGGGCATTGGTGCAAATGCAATTAGCTGACTGTGTCCGACATGCAACCCATTTGTCCAATAATCTTCGTGAATTAAATTCAACTAAATGGCCAACACGAGTTATTGCGTATGTACTGTCTGCACAATCACCTTTGCCGCACGCCACAGCACAAAAATCGTTATTTCGCAATTCACCAAGGATGGCACTCCTTCCCATTAACGGTATGGGTTCTTTGTACTGTACGGCAACGAAATAAAGAAAATATATTATAAATATGCAACAGGGTATTCAATTAGATAATTGAGTAGGGTACAAGAGTGAAAGGACACTAGCGATCTGTACATATACTAAATTAAGGTGACAACTAAAACTTTCTGTAGAGTTTGACGTAAAAAAAGCATTTCTAAAAATGAAAATACATTTCTAAATTTACTGTTGGCTTGATTTCGTTTTATTTAGATCTTATGCTGCACATACCTTACGGCTTCCTTCCAGGTACCAATACTTTACATGCCTATTACCAACTGTAACGAAATAATTTCCATCTGCACTAAAACTAACTGCAGCTACTTTTGCACTAACTTTATTTGAAGCAATTTTCAAATTTAGCTTCCAATCGAAAACATTCACGATCATATCATGTTGCGATCCTACTGATACTAGATATTTGCCAGTGGGTGAAAATGCCTAAAAAATATATAAAAACAATTAAAAATACGAATAAACATTTAAAATAAATCTATAAAGAAATTGTTTAATGCTAACAACAGCATATAATGTTCAAATCTGGAGTATTTTTTTATTCCCAAATAAAAAAAAATTAAAAATGTAGGTTTCGATCAGCTGCATAATTTTTTTCCTACGTTGGCAACATTTAAATTTTAGATTTTAATTAGTTTTAAGACATGTTATTTTTGATACAGATGTAGGCTTTTTTTATTTTTGATACAGATGTGGTATAGGATAATCATATTGCCGCTCGAAGAAAATTCAAAATATTACTTTAGGACCTTAAACTGACTTAACCATAGTCTTGTTTGAGAACGGTGAAAAATGATAAAAGTAAGGGGGGATCGGAGTGAAGAGAGTATGAATAATGCGGTAAACATTGCAGTTAAAGGGGAAGTAGCGTATAAGTTAGCGGCGAAAACATATTCTGTGCCACAAACGATTCACGAAGGAAATGTCAAAGCAGCAAGAGTCGTCCTAGAAGTTCCTGTAGGCCCAAAAAAAGAAAATTTTCTGCTGACGAAGAGAAAGAACTATATAGTTGGTATGGAGAGTCTTCTTTACGGACTTACAACAAGGGATTTAAGCGGACTGAAAAATCCCTTGGGCGGTAAAATATGGAAAGCAACACATTTTCAACTCACAAAAATGAAGCTGGTAAGATCAGGTACGAGGATTTTTAAGCGAGCAACTAGAATTATAGAAACGAGAGCCAGTAATAATTTCAACTGCACGTGCCACTGGGTTCAAAAACCCAGACGTCAAAAATACTTGCAAGAAAAGATAGGAAACAAGTAGGATCCAAAATTTCTGTGAAAAGAGGAACGATAATAACTATAGAAATATGTTTTCAGCCCGTGGACAACATATGCCTCCAATGATTGTGCTCCCAAGAAAGGAGAATGGACCCACAGCTAATGCTGAATGCAATTGCTGTAACTTGGGGTGTTTGCAGCGATTCTAGCTAGATAACGGGTGAATTATGAGTTAGCTAGTATACGATTTTTTTTTTAAATTAGTTAGCAGTTGAAGACACAGAACTTATTGGCGAGCCGCTGATATGACACATCTGTCATTACACCATACACCATCAGTATTTCCTATTGACAGTCCGGAATGATGTTTTATTCTGCTACTCGTAAAATTACACTCGAGAAATGGAAACAGGATAACAATTGACTTCATTCCCATATAAAGATGAATAACAGAAAAAATATGACAAAAAACCGGCAGATGATATCAAAAAAAGAAAAGAGAGATAAAAGAGATTAAAATGAATTCTCCTCCTTTTCTTCTCAAACGGTGGTCGCGATTGAGATACCTTAAAAACAGCTAGCTAACGAAAGAATTTTGGTTGGAGAAAGAGTACAATGACTCAAACAGACCGAAGAATTATACAGAAAGCCTGCGAAAACAGTTTTTCGCCCTAAGTTCGAATCAGGATCTATTATACGAATATTTGTATTGCGGATGAAACTCAGGAAATATGCGAACTTACATGCTAGTCAACCAGCAAAAAAAAACAAAAGTCAATGTCAAAATGGGCGGAATCTTTTGATTGGCATTCAAAAGCAAGCAAAACATTTCAACATTATTTCGTTGAAGATTTTCGAAGTATCACTATAAAGCTTTAAAGTAAAATGCTTGAATTTTGATGTTGCTTTTTTTCCGATTCTAAAGGGTTGCGCAAAAGTCTCTGACCTTCGACCCGAGAATCATGTCAAAGATCAACTTCAAAAATGTTTATACCCACTTTAAATTTTCTATAGCTACAACATTGTAATTAAATTTTAAACACTGATTCGAAAATAATCATTTTTATTCAAGAGTCAGCAAAAACAGGTACAAAAATTAACAATACGTACGCTTGGTTACAAGTAAAAAAGCAGAGTCGTAATAACTTGGGTATTGTTGTACTAGCATTCGATGTTAATCCATGCCACGGAAAAGGACGTTCGAAAATTGAAAGTTTTGTACAAATCCCAAAAGCTTCATGAATCTTCAATGCATTGAATTCTAACTTTTTTGGTAAGTTCTCCAATTCAAAAACAGATTGCCATTCAACGTGTGGATTGATTGGGGTACTCCAAACACCATGAAAAACTTTTGCAATCCCAAGGAAGGAAACATGGAAAATACGCAAAGAATTGCTCGACCGGCGGTACCTTCAGGAGAAGCAAAAGGAAAATTCAAACAATGGCTGAAACAAGATCAGGAGTGAGGACGCAAAGCAGTACCGAAACGGCTTAATAGCTCTCCGGAAACAGATAGCCACGAGTTGAGGTTACGAATTCAACGATACATTCGCTGCACTAATTGGGGCCGGTAAGCCTTTAAGCAACGCAAGAACTTTCCGTGCAAGATTACTTTCCGTGCAAAACATTCAAGCCTGACTTTCTGTCTAAAGTTCAAAAATCTCGGATTCGCTGATAACACGGTGCTTGTGGTGAAAGGCCGTGTGCAAATATCCTTTTTCCTGAAATTGGACTCAAAAATCACTTTGTTAATCGCCAAGAAATCAGAAGAGAAGTGATTTTGATGCAAGATGGCGCCAACCTGCTTTGAAAACTTATGATGGCGATTTTTCAACATTTTTCTAATGTGTGAATTGATTGCCCAGGTAGTTCCTCTGATTCAATTCCATCGAGAAGGTGTTGGCTAAATTAAGGGAGAGTGCTTAGAGATCCCAGCCTTAAAAACGAGCAGTAGCTGATTCGACGTATACAAGTTGAGCAGGTACCAATTTCTACAGACCATCTAACAAATCAATGTGAAACCGAATAAAATGACTTTTAGAGTGTATACAAAGCGAAGGAGTGAGGTTTGATGGCGCGAGAAACCCTGTTCTTCTTTAGCTTGACAATTCTCGACAATATATGGAGTCACTTAAAATGCGGAGTTTAAGTCTGTAGTAATCTCGTTGTATGTAGGTGTTGAAAAATTTCTATTGGAAATGGGCATAAGTTTCCGCTGTTTTTTCGACAAACTTTTACGTTTATTACAATATTAAAAACTACAGTCACGTCATTCAAAGTATGCACCATTTGAGGCTATGCTTTTCTCCCATCTTTCTGGTATTAGATGGATTCCTCGGCAGGAAAACTCCCCATCCTTCGAATTTTTTGATGCCTTCATACGTAGTAAATCGTTCTCCAGTGAGGGCCGAATGTATGAAGCGGAACAAATGGAAATCCGAAGGAGCAATGTCTAAGAAATACGGCGGATGGGGCAATATTTCCCAATATACTCCTTCCAAATAATTTTTGATCGGCTTAGCTACGTGTGGCATTGCATTGTCATACAGCAAAATCAGCTTGTCATGTCTGTCATTTCATTCTGGCCGTTTTTCCTTCAGAGCTCGATTCAGACGGATGAGTTGCCGTCGGTACACATCCCCAGTGATTGTTTCAGATGGTTTCAGGAGTTCGTAATAGATGACATGACCTTGGAAGCGTAAATATTCCGTTTTTGCATCGATGGACCTGATTCACCTAGCATTACTCAATGTTTTGGTCGCTTAGGATTGTCGTAGTACATCCATTACTCATCCGCTGTCACAATTCGATGCAAGAAACCCTTTCTTTTATGCCGTTGAAGAGGCACATCGCACGTCATCAAACGCCGTTCAATTTCCCTCTCACTCACTTTATGCGGCACCCACGCCCCAGCTTTTAGGATCATTCCCATGGCGTGCAAGCGCTTACCGACTGTCAACATTTAACACCTGCGACAATTCTTCTAGGTTTCGACTTGAATTCGACTTGACGCCGAAACCACTCTCTGCAAGCGCGCATTCCAAATTAGCACTTGAGCCGCTTGGTCATAACAAAACTTAATCGATATATTATTTATGGTTTAAGCTGATCCTGTCTGCTTTTGCAGCTTGCCAAATTTTTTATAAGCTCCTGTGCGATTTGGAGAAGCTCGTCTAGTGAGAATAAATCTTCTGCCGTCCAAGTAGGAACATTTAGGCTGCTTCTTGTGGCCAAACTGTAATTTGCTGAGGAGAAGTGTCACCTCCATAGGTGGTTGCTGTATTTGTTTTTGGCTTTGAGATGTTTGGAAGATTTGACACGTGTACTGTTTTTGAGTTGGGTGGTGAATTGGATAGTGCAGGGAAATTTACGTCTGCAAAGTTGAAGTCTGTAGTGGTCGTTTGGGGAAGTTTGCGAGGTAATTTTTGATTTTTTCTCCCGTTATTCAGCTTGGGCTTGAATTGCAGATATTCCTTCCTGCTCCAACGTTCTGGGTCATTGGCAAAGTGATTACCTTTGCAATTAAACAGTTTTATCTTATTTCTCTCCTTATTCGTGAGGATACACTTGGAGTAATGATGTCCACTACTAAATATAGAACATCTTTTGGGCATCTTTTAGACTCGTGCCCATGCATTTGACAATTGGGTAGGGCCTTTGCGCTTGTTTGAATAGTAACTCCATCTCACGACTGTGTGCATGATGGCTTTGATTTTTTTGAGGTCTGACATTTTTGTTACTTTTTGCATGTATAATGGGTAGTAAGAATTGTCGCGTTCTACCAGTTTAGAGGTGAAATTTTAGATGTCCAATGCACATAAGTTATGTTCTGCTGTGAGGAGCTTTTTAAGTTCTTCGCAGAATACGTCATGCAACCTTGATTGTGTTACGTTTAATGGACGTAAATCTGGCCGTTGGTGGGTGAAATAGTTCACCTTTTTGGCCTCAAGGTGATTTGCTACTTATTATTATAGTCATCAAGATTGGTCAGGAACATTTAGTCCGATCGACATGATTTTGATGGAATATTTTTCTATTTTTAAATCTTTAATCAAGGCATCGATACTACTCCGAAGAAAATCGGTGAAATAAATGGAGGGAACTCTCAACTTGGTTTGTTTGTCAATAATGTGCTGTAGAACCTGGTCCTTACTGTTTGAAAGCTCGACTTGCGGTTGGAATCTGTTTGGGTTCGCAGCGCTCGATGAATTTCGTGGCATCTTGTACTTGTCCCTCAGGTAGCCATCTGCCATCGAAGAGTTTCGTGGTTTTTTTCCTGCTCGGGGCAAGAGTGGGAGATTCTAATGAGAGTTCACTCACATCCCATATGTAGTTTCGAATTGGGTTAAAGATTAACTGAGTGAAAAACCGTACTAGTTATATGGACTAACTTGCGATTAAGTCACTCTGGAACACTTGGTTGTAGGTCTACACTGGACGAGAGCCAGAGAACGAATCTTATTTAATTTCTTGCTGTGGCAACAATGAAACGAATTTCAAATAGTTACAATATACACATTTCTTCTCCGGTAAACTTCTGGAATTTGAGAAACTCTACATGATTACGGACATTCTTTGACCGGATAATTCTTGGGATCTGGGAAACCTTAATAGCTTAAATTATAGCTTAAAGAGGTTAAAAATAGCAGGAAACTTTATGTGTTACTATTTTAAAAACTTTTTTGGCATAGGATGTTATTTATTGGGTGTCAGTGATACATGTGAATGTGTTGAATTATTATTTTTGGTAATTAGTCAAAAATCCTTTAGAGAGTAAAATAGAAATTAAAGATACTGAACTATACATATCGAAATGGATTCATGAACCGACGGAAAATCGTTCCAAAATCAATCATTTTCATTGAATGTGTAAAGCGCGATTTGCAATTAATCAGGAAACGAACATTTTGCCAATGACTCCGGCAAACGAAAATTCGTCCATTTAAGATTTATTGCCCTCGAGATTCATCTTAAAAAATCCCATAAATAAATAATAATGTTTAATCCCATAAATAAGCTAGTGACCTTTACACCCCAGAAAATCAACTCATTAGCACACAATTTATAAACATTACCAACAAAAAACTAAAAGGAGTAGCCACCGATTGAAATTGTTTTCATCATAAAAATACAAGAAAGTCCATGTGGCTTGGTCTTCCCAAAATTAACCAGCATTTGTTTCCAACAAACTTCGTCTCGTTGGAAATCAATAGATGAAAAACTGGCTGAAGTTGAGCAAACTAGAATTAATTCATCAGACCGTATCTCAACTCGAAATGTTGACCTTAAGTAAGTGATGGCCAAAGCTAAAGATGATGGATATGTAATAATTAGTTTTTGTTTTCAGTTTTCAGCGTAGTGTTAAGCCTGTGATCTCATAGTGCCGATGAGATCCTCTAGGCGACTTAATATCAATTTAGGTGTGATTACTTTTCATTATGGCAAGACAAGTGGATGGTGCCATATTAAATTTAGTCGAATCTGTCTGTTGTATTTAAATATTTTTACGGTCCAAGTGGACATGCGAGTTGTGGACAATGCTCCCTGGTCGGGAGGCTTGAAATTAAAAGAATTTTCATGTAGCAGAGAAAATAGATACTTACAATGCAACTGACTGCGTACTTATGACCTAAAAACTCCGCCACCACAGTGCCACCTGCTCCGCCCTCGCCATTACCGCTCTGCGTGTCCAATTCCCACACTTTAATGGCTGGACTTATGCCACATTCACCTGTTGCTACATATCTAGAATAACAACAACAACACAACAATAAATTAATGATGATTAATCAAGAAGATTTCCACCAAAAGAAGCATTTCGCTTATTATGGCCGCCGAAAAACGTACAATTCCAAGCAATAACATGGTCATTAAAGGCTTTTTGTTAATGGAATGATTTTCAATTATGTGTTAAGGCGGTTTTCGCGAATTTACATGAAAACAAGCCGGATCCGAGGGGTTTGAGTATTTTTTATCTACGCGATAGAACAAAGTATCTTGCTTTGATCATAAAACGGGCGAATTTGGAGCATTTTGCGAAGCGCCGCAAAATTGATTTAAAAAACGTGCGGCTCCGTCTGCTTCCTGATAAACGCGTTTCGACGAGGAGTTTTTGGGTCGTTTTTTAAATATTCAAGGTATGCTTGTACAAGATATTACTGATTCCTTTCGCCTCCCATGAAATTGTTGCTCTGAATTCGAAATCAAATCATAAACATCAAACGTACCTGCCACACTGTGAGTATGCTACGGCCGTGATGGCCTTCCTGGATGTGTTGACCAAGTACGACTGTGTGAGCTTTTTTGCGTTGAACAGGACGACAGTGCATCTGGAATGAAATGGCGGAAATTAAGATGAATAAATCAAAGAAAATCAAACAGGAATGCAATGGTCAATCAAAAGTTACTTTGATAACTTAAAAGCTAGTTGTTATGCATTCGCTACTCTCTTCCAACAAATAAAGTGCACCTCGGGCAAGGAATTTTCACTATTGCATATAATGCAGCACATGTAATGCAACTTGTCCATATATGAAAGTGCATATGTGGCGCTGGTGGATGAAGAAATTCGATTTTTGATTGCCTGCGGCATGAAGTTAAGTTATCTATGAACGAAAACTCGTTAGTTAACTCTGGGAATTCATGGATGAAATGATTGTTGAGGCAAATATGTGTCCGTCTGATGGATAGGTTGAGTAAATTGAGTGAGCTATTGCCATTAGTACTACTATCGCTGTCCACAAGGACTGCAATTGTCTCGTGCTTTGAGGGAAATAAATTGAGTCGAGAACAGCAACGACGACAACAACCAACAAAGGTGATGATGACGATAAAACGCGAATCATATCAAAATATGGAAGAACATAAATCATGGGAAAGACTTCGGTAAATGCTTCCGCAGCTTTGTTAATGTGAGTCGTGAAGGAATGGTCCGAAAGCACTAGATGACGGTGTTTGCAATTTTTATATAATCGGAAAATGAAAATTGCTCTTTTCAAGTTTGAAGTTAACCGTGATTTACTAGCTGACATCCGAGGTGGAAAAATAGATGTTATTGCTTTGTAAGTATGAGTTCCATTTGATTCCATAAAAGCCAAGAAAAGGTTTCATGGCTGCATTAAACAGTCTCAGCTTTTTGTATCGAATCATTCTTTGCTCAAACTGCATGAAATATAGCCGTAATTTAAGTATTATTTTCTTTTATGGCTAAACTTCAGTTACGATTCTTTTTTACTATGGGAACGTCGGGAAGATTTATATAAATTATTATCAGAATTGAGCTGATGCCCCCAGTACATGCAATTTTCCATATCTACAAAGATGTTGCCATTATTTATTGGTTACTTATGGAGTATACTCAAATGAGATTAAACACATATGCACAAACATATTTGGTGTCATTTTTGGTTAAAGATTGTGCAGATTAAGATGGTTTATTCAGACTATGTTATCAAGATAGTGAAACGACCCAAATAGCTGGCATTTGTCCATTAAACTAACTTAGTAAGATTTGAAAATTTGAGTAATTGAATTTCATGGGATCGAATTTTGAGCACATTTCGAAATGTCTCTAAAACTTTTGACTGGCAACTCCATTTGAGATATAAAATAAAGAAACGTCAGATGCGGGAATGTCACGCTTTACTTGCTATGAGTTTTCAAATCGATTGTGCGTTTGTTCGAATAAATGATACTTGAAAATGTGGATATTGTCAAAATGGAAAACAAAAGAAAAGAAACTAATTTAATTAAACGGGAGTTTATTCTAAAATTGCATGAAGAAAATCAATCAGTATTAATGAATTTGGTAACATGGATGGACAAAACAGATTTACAACAAAAAGTGTTATAAAAAAGATTTGCAAACAGAGATAATTTAGTAATTAAGCCTGGTAGAGGACGACCTCTAGCCGTGGGGAACGCAAAATCATGTTTATTATTGAAAAGGATCCACAGATGAATTCAAAGGCAATGAGAGCATAGTTTAAAAGTCAAATTCGGTAAGAAATTTATGTGAAAACGATCCGAAGGGCTATAAATCGCCATTCGTATAATTCCTGAGTGGCACATAAGGAAATCATATGTAATCAAAACAAATAAAAGGGGGAATTCGCTGATCTTTTTTTTTAAATAGACAATAAGTTTTGGGAATATGTAATTTTCTCAAACGAGTAAAACTTCAATATTTTCAAAACAAATGGACAAATTGAAGTTGAGTGTGAAGAAAAACAATGAAGAACTGAAGAATTTGCGAAAAACGTTCCTGACGGTGGTGGACGCGTAATAATATGGGGCTGTATGGCTTCAAATGGAGTCGGGGAGTTGAAATTTACCGAGACCATCATGGACATTTAAATATCTGGAATATATAAAAATATTCACAATTTTCTATTTCCAAAACGACAACGATCTGAAACACACATCCGGAGTTTAAAGGTTCGTTTTGGAACATGTGAATGCCTCCCATCTTTTTCATGCTCCGTCCCAAAGTCCTGATGTCAATCCTATCGAATATTTATGCGATAAACTAGAAAAGCGTCTCAGAAATCTTAGAATTGACGATAATATACAAACACGTTAATCGAAAGCTGTTGTCTTTTATGCAAAATCGAGTACAGGAGATCATTCATAACAAAAGCTACCCTAAAGAAATGAATTCTTATATAACCATGTATTAAAAACGAAATTCAAAAATAATATTTAAATTTTTTCGCACGACTTTGTCCCCTGGAATTAAAAAGCGGTCAAATTCTTGTGATGTTTTAAATAATTAATTTTAAAAAATTTTATTCAGTTATCTAAATGGCGTTGAATTTCAAATTAAATCATATATAAAAATAATAAAAGCTCACATTGTATAACACTTTTTTCTAAGTTTTCATGTCCATTAGCTTGGATAAGGTTCCTAACACTACTTTCTTTCATTTGGTGCACGAATTTTTGGTAGGGGTTAGATCCAGTGAATTACCAGATCGTACTCTTTGACTTGTTGAGTATGGCAGCAATATTTTGGCGATAGTCCTGCAAATATCTTCCAACTAAACCAATACATCTCCGGTTCCAGGCAAGGCACTCCGGTTGACAGGGGAGATGTCTAGTCGGTAGTCCAGTAGGTCGGTTGTGCCACTGGGAGTCCGACACTCAGGGCGTGAATAGCCTTCACCTCCCTACCTAAAAAAAAACCAATGCATCTGGGATGCAGATGCCACAGGAATGGTGACAATACATCACTATCTCTATCTACAAAAATGAAGACAGACGTAAGGTTTAAAACAAGAAAAAGAAATCGACAAACACGAAACTGACAGACATACAATGTTTATACCAAAAGGACTGGTTTAAAAAATATCGATGAAGGAATGTTTACAATACGTTAATATTCTTTGGAAAAACACTCTTGGGCAGCTCCACACTATAGCTCTGCTGCGTTCGCCATATGCCGTATGGGGATGCTGCTGAAAGCCCTCATTTATCCTGTTTTAACGTTCTGAATTGAGTCAAACGTTCCAGATGTCTTTTTATCCGTGGGAATAAAAAAAGCCAAGTGGAGCTAGATGTGGGCAGCAGGCGGACAGGACAGTTTTTAACCTTACGATGAGCGCGCCATCACACGGATTTTTGTCGTGATGCAAGTAGTCTGAGACGACTGGGTGGTGACGAATTACTCGGACTCACAGGTGGGTGAGCCATTGCACGTTAAGGTTTGAATCGACAATTTTCCGATGGGGAACGAACTCCATATGAACCACCCCGCGATGGAAAGAAAATGATACTCAACCAAAGTTCCAGGGCAACTCTGGTTGGTGTTTTTTTGGTGCTAACTGTTCCCCTCACTTTATCCAGCCATCCAAATCACTCTCCACAGCTCCACCCGCGCTGCAGAAAAAAGTTCTATTACTATAGTACTCCTATACTATAGTCCTATCAATATGGACCCTATAATATAATGTTGAATGGCTGAACACTGGGAAACATGGGTGGATTTCTAATTTATATACTTTGGTGTAAAATTTGTGAAAGGCAGAAATAAGTCTGGAGGCGGTAAACTTCTTGGAGGAAGTAGAACAATAAAATAGGCATATTAGACGTTGTTTTCAATGATGCAAATTGTTAAGGCCAGTCGCGGATACACAAGAACAAACCGCCAAATATACGCAGCAATGACGAGGTTCTTTAGATAAGCTAAAGATGTGAGACGTGGACACTGCTGCGGATACTCGCAAATAAAATAAATTCATTAAAGAAGCGGATCCAAAGCCGCATAATAAGAGCAAAACGCGAACAAGATCAATGGCGAATAAGGAAGAGCCATGTTATCGTACTTTGTGATGTGCGAGAGGTCTTTAAGATTATACAATCAGGATGCTGGATTGTAATGTAGCATGCCTTGACATTCAAATTCTTCGAAAAGAGTTCGCAGTGTAGATTTAAGGAATAAGACCCCGAGATATACAGGAAATCACAGGAAATGCTTATCGGACTCAATTGATTAGAATAGCGAATTGCTACTCAGATTTTTCAATCTGAGGTCGCGGTCGTTTGAAAGCGGTTGTTGAAGGGATCACATATGGCTCAGAAGGAGGTGTAGTGCCACTACCCCAAGGAATGGGCTAGAAGTCTCTGTCTACGTAAATCTTAACAAAATACTATGGGCAGGCTCTGTTAACCACATTGAAGATACGAAGATTCCACAACTCATTTTAAAATCAGGAATATATGGAAAACGACTCATATGCAAATTACTGCACCACTGGGAAGATTAAGTTTTCGACATTCGAGAATGCAGTGGAACATATAAGCGCAATGGTGGTCTGAAAGAGCCTAAGTATCGATACCGGACCCAATAAATATGATGAAAAAGAGGAAAGTATTTCTCACTGGTATTGGCACAAATTTTGAAGAGCTCCCAGAAGTATCTATTTGACTTATGGGTTTAATTGAGAATTTAAATGAGGAATACGAAACGCGTTCGTGAGTCATAAATTACTACGTTAAATCTCGAATTCCTTCAGTAATTGACAGGAATGTGTTTCTTTTAAATTGATGTATGTCTGCCAAGTGGTAAAAACGAGCACGATCTAGCCAATGATGTCTTCATTTTTGGGCCTTAAAGGCTCAACTAGAAAATCGATCCGCCTATGACCAAATTAGAGCAAACATGCATAAATTCATTGACCATGCATGTGTCTAATAGCTACTTTTCTTCAAATCACGTCATCAAATTTGTTCCAAGTGAGCATTTAATATTCCACGGCTGTTCGTCAAAACATCAACGACCGATGATCGACTCTCCTTAGCGCATAACTAACCATTTAGGGCTATTTTGAGGTAACATATACTCCATAGGTGAGCCAGGTAACAAGCTACTAGTTGACTTCACTCATTGGATTATTGTGTGGGAAAGAAACATCATTTTTTGCTACGGACGACAGCATTAACTCAAGTCGTTTTCCATTTCGGATTCAATCTTAAATTAAATACTGACTGCGATTTCAAGACCACTTGCTTGCATTAGCAATTATTCCTCAATCTCCAATCACCGCAACGATGACAGCAGTGGTATGTCTGCGCGATTATAGAATCAATCCATCTATCTTTTCATCTACTTGTATCTACTGCCCATCCATCCATTTATTCACCTGTTGTTAATCATTTTTGCTACCAAGACGTGATGGAGACAATCGAACAAATCGCGGATAAATATTTATGAATTCAATATAAAAACGAAACGAATCGGGCGGAGAATGAAAATAATTATGATGTACATGTTGGAGGTTTTGTGCACATTATTATGGTGGATGTGGTGGAGAACTTTAAATAGTTAACATATGCGAGCGAAGATGGGTATGGTCAAGGTTACGTAAGTGCATCTGCATTTGGAAAAGAAGGAGTCATTTGATGGCACTCCAATGTTACCGGCGATGATGAGCTCAACAACTTCTCCGACAACTTCCTCAGCTTTGGTTGAAGCCATTAACTAAACAGTTCAATTAATTTGCATAATTCAATTTTCTGGTGAGTCAGAGTATATCAATCAAAATCGGTTTTAATTCATTATTACTTTCCTAATCTTTGTGACATTACCATAGATGAAAAGTTCAGTGAAGAAAGATGAACGCTAATCTTGAGCAGGAAACAATTGCCAAACTTCCATGACATTGCAATAAATTATTTATCAACGAAAAACGTTATCGGACAGGTTTCACATAATCAAAAGTCGAATTAATCTTTAACATAAGTTTGAATAAATTTTTCAATCAAATGCAAATAAAGTTGCCAATTTTTCAATGGCATCCTCAACAAATGATTTACAATTTCAAATAACGAAATCAGGAAATTGTGCAAACGCTCGGATTTCAAATGTTGACGAACAACTTATGGATTCCAGATTAATTTAAACTTTGTTAACATAATCACCGAATTTATTTGAGTTTTATCAGCCAATAAAACGCTAATATATTGGTGAAGAAACAACAGTTTAAGGAAATCAATTTCAAACCCTATTGATGGCTTCATACATTATTCAGCAAGAATTGGGGCCTATTAATTGTTATAACAGGGTCCTTTGCTTCCCAGAAACAAAACCTAAGCTCAGTCAATCAAATTCCTCCTCTGCAATTATTGAACATGGAGTAAACTGTAAGCAAACAAATTCACTAGGCTCTGATTTCCTCCAGCGTTTTATTAGCGGGTTGGCTAAAGGCATCTGGAAGTTTCTACCAGATTAAATCCAGCAATGGTTAATAAATATTTTCAGACTAGTTCCTTTTTTACTGTCATGAATCGCTACCGCAGCTACCGCAGGACGGGCTAATCTGGTTGATAGACAACTTATCCGTATTACTGGGTTAAGTATCCGATTCCAGGGATCTCGCAAGTTTTGAAAATCCCGCGGTCCCGAGTTTAGTATGAACATCAGAACTAGGTTCTTAGTTCATAGCTGAGCTTGCTAGAATATCACCTTACTGTGTATCACTGCGACTCGGTTAGCGATCCTCAAACCTGGAGATATATTAAGATATCACAGGAAAATTATAAGCCCCCATCTTCGCATGGATCAGTTTATGGGTGTCGACCCTTTTGGAAGTACTGTGGTGGCTGTGGTGCATGAGGATGGCGTTGTCTCTTAGCAACGTCAGGAATATCTCGGTTCCGCATTTACCAGTATGAACAATTGGAGAACCTAAATTCTAACTCGTACTGCGCGATTCCGACAATACCTCGAAAAAGATAATAATTAATAACGTGGTAATTAGGCCGATATGATTTTTAAATTATTGAAGCCACAAACGGACAAAAGAAGGTTGCATTGCAGATGTAGGGTCTGGGGGTAATTTGTTTACCCATAGAGAATAGCCTTCATAAATGCAATATTTCAACCGTGGAGTTTCAAAAGAAACTGCACTGAGATTAACATAGAGAAGCTAGACTAAACTGCAAAAACGCTGGAACGAATCAGTACAGACAATATGCGGACTCTCAGAAGTCCTGCGCGTTCAAAAAAGGAGAAGTTTGTTGATCGGACATGCTCCCGAACAAGCAACTTCTAAAAAGTGCAGATGCGATTGGAAATTAAATGTTAACGCTAGGAATACGCCAGGACAGCGCAGGTCTTAAATGCGCATTCTTATAATTATCATTCATATGTCCCATCTTGGTCTCATCTTGAGAAATGAACCCACGTTGATTCAGTTTTAAAGAGTTCCTGCAATGAAGTATGGGCGTGAAGCTCAGGTACTCGAAGCAGAGGTTCGTATATTCACAAAGTTGTCTTGAATATCTTAAAAGTTAACATACTGCAGAAGTCGTTGGCTAGAGATCAAAGCTTGTGAAGCTTTTATCGGCGATTTTATGTTCACCTGACAATTGGAAAAGTGATGGAGAGGGTAATAGTCCGGCGACTGGAGGAATCCGGCGATTCTGTACTTTATTGGATAGGCAGTGTTGGTAGGAGGGGACATTGCACCTCTGATGAGTGGCTTTGACTCGCTGGTGTAGTTTGAGTGAGTGGTTCCGGGTATAATCATCCTACGGTTATTGGGACTAGCCAAGCTAACTTCTGTTTGTTTTAGCGAGCTAGGTCTCTGAAGAAGTAGGTTTTCATCAACGATCGCAACGATTCGGTCGAGGTTATTCGATGTTGAGAGAAATTACCCGCAGAGTTCTATTGCTGGTCCATTTATCTTAAACATAGCAATGGATCACTTCTTGACTTGGCTTTTATATTTGTGTCAAATTGGTTCTGATGCGGGATAGTACCGTGAAAGAGGCATGCCACAGTGTTTTTTTTTTTTAAGATTTAAGGGGCGCCTTTCTTTCTATTGTTGCCTTGTTAAAGCAAGCGTGAAAGAAAGAAATGAGGATTGTTCTAGAGGACTCTTAGAATTATATTCCTTATATTCCTTTTGTCAACATATTCTTTTCTCTGGTCTGTCTGTTTATAGCCTCAACCGAATTCGTGGAAACAACTTTACTTGATCTGGGGATGATTCGTACAGGACTTGTTTGCCGATTGCGGATGGGACTTCCCTTGCAACTTAGTTTTCAACCGAGGGAGCCTGAGTCAGCTCGGCTGAGGGCGCCCTGGCTGATGATGTTTTTGGAAAAGGGTATTTTTTCCACATGAAACCATTCATATTTTCATTATGAAACATGTTACGTACATGTTTTTTCCTCACATCATCCTGACCCGATGATTCCCTTTGAGTTGAATATTGACCTTTATGAAATTATTGGCAACTTCATGTAAGCGTTCGACAGTATTTAATCAGAACTCGTTGTACAAAACTATACTTTACTCATTGATAAAGAAAATCTTTCCGATTCAGCAAAATGAAGCCCAAGATACACAAATGCGAGTCTCACGTACCATCTCGTACCGCATATTCAACGTCAAGGAAGAACATCCGTTAAGTGGCATATGCCAACTTGTATTTCTTTGCTTTGTCCTTTTAAAGTTTATGACGCTATATATTTGATAAAAAGTTATAGTAATAATAAAAGTAATAATAAAAATTATAGTAATAATAAAAATAAAAAAAAGTTTTTGGGAAATACGGCGCTACTAAGGTTAGTATGTTTTTTTTGTTTATTTCAAAATAAACAAAGAAATTACGAACATCTTTTGAATATGTCTTACTTCGCGTCTCTCCAGTACTGTATTACTTATTAGCGTATATAAACGCATGCAATGCAAACCATTTGACATTTAAGGCGAAGCTCAAATTTATCTCTTGGGTCGCAGTCTCGTAGCATTCGAGCTTGGGCTAGACTATATTGAACTCAAAAGGGCAAATTAGAATCCATAATAATCTGACAGAAATGTTTGAAACGCAAGTCTTACTTAAGCTGAGTGACGGGTTGATGCGATTTTCGACAAATTTTTCACTGGAGCACATCATCAGAAAGCTCTCAGTCCGAAAACGGAAAGATCAGCCTAAGCAGATGACATCAACAGTACACCTCATTTCTTTTCTTTAACAAAAGACATTTTCCATTTTTCAAAACAGCCTTTTACAATCAGCGGCAAACAAATTACTCGATATATAAGTTGACGAAAAATTAAAAATGAAAAGCCGTATTACTAATATCGTGAACCTTATGCCCACTTTTTCGGAAAAAAGCTCCTTCCGAATACTACTTGTAACAAATAAGGGAGCTTTCTATTATAGAGAGCTTCAAAACTAAGGAGCTTAGATGAGTGGAGTGTATGAGTGTGTATGACAATAATTTTTCCTCAGATATTAGTAATATGAGTCATTGTGTATGAAAAGTAAATTTTAAAGGATGACACTGCGTGTCTCTTTGTGTCTATGTCATATATCCGATAAGTTTTGCAAACAAATACCAATGCACCTAGAAAACTGTAGTCGAATGCAAGAATAAATGCAATGCCGAAAGTTGAATGCCGGGTATAACTGTTGATAGTAGTTGTGTGCATACTATGTTAAATTTAAAAAAATTTAGAACAACACATATCTGAGTTTAGCACCAACCATTACCCGATGAATGTTCAATACAAACTACATTAAAATTGACGTCAAAAATAATTGCCGAAAATCTTTTCAAATTGTTTTGAAGAAATCGAATTATTCTTCAAAAACATGAAAGTGGTATAACCCTTGAATTAACCGAACAGCAACAAGAAAAGCGAAAGATCACTTGGGGATTCTTGCTATTAAGTGAATAAAGGCTTATTTGACATAAGATTCTTTCATGGGATGGATAATAGATTTGGAAATAATTTTAAAAATGGTAGTTTTCATCTATAAAGTAATGAAAATTAACTGATTTTTAATCCCGATCTATTTTTTGTTTTTAATTTCTGACTCGATCGATTTTCCTAAGTTCCTAAGAATAAGAAACAATTTTTCGAAAAGATAAGGTACGAATGGACATACAACATACCAATCCAAAAAGTGAAGAGTCTTGTCAATTCTATGCTGGGTAGACGCAAGGCTGTGATCGATGCCAAAGAAGCAGCAAAAAAGTTTAAAGTTAAGAAATTCAATGTGTAAAGAAATATTTTTGACTTTCCTTATTTTGCCACGCCTCTTGTCATTTTGGTGTCATTTTATGTCATTTTTACAGCGAGAACACCACTTAGCATACCGCAGATGTTCTTCGCAGAAAGATTTTGTATTAAAAATATACCGACATAGACGGCTTTTAAAAAAAGGATTCCAGAATTTTTCTCGCTACTGATTATCTGACTTTCAAATAATTTTTGGGGTTGAACGGTGGAGCAGCATTAATTTTTTACCTTAAACGATTTTTTGAATTTTAAATATTTTAAAATTGGAATGAAAAATTTAAATAATTTTGGAGTGAATTTTCAAAATAATGAAATTTTCCTAAAAGCTTTATTGAAAAATTCAACCCAAGTTATAAATCGCAAATTTACATACCCTGCAGGATATGCCAGCACTCCATTTGTTGGTGATACATCTAAAGCTGCATTGCTGCATACTGTCAAGCCTAAAACTTTTTTAAGCTTTATCTGAAAAAAAAGAGATAAATTTGTTGAATTATTTACAAGTCAAAAAATCTGCTTATCTAAATGAATTAGCAACAACGGCAAATTATTCAAAATTGAAATCTTCATTCCTCCATAAATTTCGAAGAAGTCTATGAATTTTTAGTTACGGTTGCATCTAACCCCTATAACGTATATAACCGACGTTATACCTCGAGCTTTACTTCTTAATTCATCAAAGTGTGCGATTATATTACATTAATTTCTTCTAATCTCGATAAAACTTATCCTACCTTGAAATTTTATTCTAAATATTTCCTCGCCTACGATTGATGTTAAGTGTATTCGCGCCAATACAAATACCATTTGTTTTCTTTTAGTGAATTCATCGCCAAGAAGTTTACCATCACGTTCATTTGGACAATCAATTCTTTTTATTTTTTCATTAGGAAAAGAAAAATAATTATGCGCTCCGGAAATCATGCAACAACCTTTCAAACCATACATGCTGCTAACTGATTATCATATTGCCGGCATTGCCCCATCTTAAGCACATACAAAGAGTTTGCAGCAAAAATAAAAATAAAAAAAGAAACAGAAACAGAAAGAGCATTTTAAGACGCTTTTAATAAGTTTACTTTTATGGTAAGGTACCGCCAACCAACTGGCCAATGTATCTTTTAAGCCAAATCCATACCAATCGCATATGAGCAACCAACTGTCAAATTTACACATATGAAGTAACGAAGAAGAAAGAGGTGAATGAAATGTGCTGGTGTTAATTCGACCTTCAAATATTATTTAGATAACTGGGAAACGGAAAAGCATGGAGATGAAAATTTTTAAGGTTTGGCATGAATATTGCAAACATATGGACATGTTAGTTTATGTTTCTGTAAAAGGATATTGTTTTCAATAGTCAAGGGCAAGGTTTTCACTGCAAATGGGATATTCCACTTGGGCAAGGTTTTCACTGCAAATGGGATATTCTACTTGGGCAAATACGATTTGTTTTCAGTTTGATCGACTATGTTAAGTGTTTAATTTTAATTTTAATATTGACCTTTTTTTATTTTTACATAAATTCATACGAAAATAACATTTTTCATAAATCAAAGTATTCAATCAAAGTTTTCTTTCACTTTGCAAGTGATACTGCAACAATTCATACAAAATTCATACATTTTGTTCTACGTACACTGAATTTCAAATGATACAGTTTTGCAAATGTATGGTTAGGACAATCAGCTCTCAGATCGTCATGTGTTAATATGCGTCGGAAACGTCTAATCAGTACAATTTTTTCTATGGAACATTCCACATCGTAGTAACGTGCGGAAATTGTGAAATTTTATTTTCAAAATGACTTTTCAGTTACTCGACTACATCTATCCTTGTCAAAATCTGCAAAAACCGAAGGCAACTCCACGTTTACTGACTAAATTCAAAAACAATTGTCATTTGGTAACGCGTAGGCTAAAGATAAAAGTACATGAAATCGAAGTGGAGATGTTTGTAAATCCGTAAGAGCCAATGAGAATCATAACTCAAAAACATCAGCACGTCGATATGCCCAGCGGTTTGGCATCAGTCCAGTCAGTTTCTGGAAAATTTTAAAGATTGATTTTCATTTTTTTCCCTATGAAATGCAATAAATACAAATATTGAAGAAAGAAGATCACGATGTGGAATTCAATATTCGATATCTTGAATGTTGAATCTGTTTTCTCTGGAGACAGCACTTGTCGCTGGTACGGTAAAGAAAATTACACAGATTGCTCAGTTCTATAAGGAGACGAAAGATGGCGTCAATTTGATGGATCGTTTGTGTCATAAACAAAGTGTCTCTGCAAAGATTGCGAAGTGTCCACTGATAACATTTTGATGTTTTTTTGCGACTGTGTTTCACAGCTGTCAACAAATTGAATTAATACATGATTCAATGTATATTCCACTGAAAGCTATGACATTTTTCCACTTCAAGCTTTAGGATTTACAGTTTGATTATGACAGGCGAAGCAATATGCAAACCTTCGTTATTGGGGTCCTTCAATTCCTTATTGTTGGGGAATGAACTACCTGAAGATGGTATGGCGGGCTTTTTATCTAGCCGGACGGTGCTATATGCCACAACATTCGATTTACTTAAGTCCGTGTTCCCGAAAAAATTGGTTTAAAAATGTCATTGTTGTGATTGGCTGCCTTGATAATCGGATTGGAATGCACTGGGTTTTCATTGCGGGGTATTTAAAAATTAAAGTTTGTACCAACGAGTCAGATACTCCCACACGGCGTTAAGCAAATAAACGTTAAAAATTGCACAAATTACACGCAAAATCCTTAAAAGGGTGATGAATCATGCAACAAAAGTGGTCCATATATGTGCGGCTAAATGCGCATAAGTTTTGCTAGTTATAATTTTTCAATAACCGACTTAACCAATTGTAGAAATTTACCGAAAATAAACCAGATTTAAAAAATTTGTTACATCTCGAGTTAATATCAATTTGAAGTACCACAAAAAATCACCCTGTAGTATTTAAAATATAATACATGTGTATGAATGGTCTGAATAAGTGGATTGTAATCTCAGATGAAAAGATGATATCATCCGCTTGGATATGCATAATTTGTTGCGACTATTTGCAGATACTTTGCAGGTAAATTGAAGCTACAACAAACATTTATGCCTCGGTGCTGAGAACATTTCAGTTGTAGTGTAGATACTCAGTTTTTCATTGAAAATCATAATAAGACCGTACAATGTGAGAACGTTGCTCTACATCACAAAATTCTTAAACAAATATTTGTACAAACAATGAGGCGAAATATTTCTCTGACAAGTGGACAAAATAATAAGTAACGTCAAAGTCAGCACCACCTGAAACCTAACTTCTCGTACTCATAGCTCCAGTATGGATGATTCCACGTAAATAACGCTCAGATGATAAGTACATATGCTATCACACGTTTTGTGCTAATATCCCGCTTTATACATATGCGTTTAAGGGGACATGGCTTCTGCAAATCATCAAAAATACGAATATGTTTTTGATAGATTTCGGTTATGATAAACATTTAAAGACTCGTTTTTGGTCATATTAAAGTTAAACTCAATTTGAAAAATGGACCGAAAAGTGCGTTCAAAGGTAGTATTTTTAAATTCCGCCGAAAATTCTCATAGAGATTAATTAAGGATCATATACAGTGAACGTGAATAGAAAATGTACACCTATGTGCAACATATCCAAAGCCTCATAAAATGCGTTCGATTTTGAAGGTTCTGGTGTTTGTGAATATTTTTCTAATATTTTTTACTTAAAAATAAAAAATTCTATGATAAATGCATCGCAAAAATTTCATTTTGTTGGTGCTAACTACAAGTTTCCACTAAAGAAAGAAAACAAAGGTTCCCAAAATCAGAACTAAGTCTGCTTCTTTTCGAATTCTTTTCAAATAGCTTCTAGTCGTCTTGGCATTGATTCAGTGAATTTTTCTGTCAAACCGACTGGAATTTTCTGTCATTCAAATTGACTTTAACAACTCTTTGCTTGCTATATTCCGTTGGTGGATCAGTGTTCAGCAATAATCCCATATATCCTCGATAGGGTTATGGTCTCCAGATTGCGGAGGATAATCTCAGCTGCTTAGTTGTCTGATACCATTCCTGCACTAGCTTTGAATGGTTTGTTCGATAGGAAAAGCTCATGGTGGATTTATCCCTCATTTTGACAACACATAAGTTCACTAATTTTCATCATATATTAAAGTGACCCACGGAAAAAATTCGTGAAAAAGTAATATTTGAATGCTTAGGATAAGTTTATCGAAATTATTTTTATTTTATTCATTTTCAGCCATCCACATGAAACGGTAAACTACTGTGGTAATAAAGGAAATTGTGGTAGAAAAAATTTATTTCCAGCTCCACACCAACAATCCCACGCAAAGACATTGTGTCAATGGTAAACAGACCCATTTCTAATGTTTGAAATAAGATAGACAGGTTACCTTAGATAAATAGAAAAATTAAAGAAATTATCAGCACAAGATCTGCGTCAAATCGAACGTGGAGTCAAGAGATACCCTGGATATACCGACTGTTCGCGCCGGATTACCTACTGTGAAGCAGGCCGGTGGATTCTGGAAAAGATGATTTCCCGAAATTGTTTCAGTGCAGGATGGCTTAAGAATTGTCTTTAAGGCAGTACAAACTTTAACCTCTTTGTGAGTAATCAATTGCTGGACGATGCATTCCACGTTCTTCCAGGTGGTTGGGATTTTCCTCCTGAAATGTCGACCTCCCAATTGCTAGCTAACTCCTTTAACTTTGGCACTTGATGAAATTAGGAAAATCTTCTAGATTATGAGTACATTCATACAGAAAACGACTTGTTTCGTTGATGGATATAACTCAACTCCTCCTTATTTCATCAAATTCTTCCTTTTATATACAAATTCTTATCATCTATAAAAACTATACATATCCTTAATAAATCTAGAAAACTTACCCTTAATAAGACTTACTAATCCTCAGAGCAATAAATAAATAACTTATTTCCTGGTGCGCTTACATTTAAGACATCAATGAAAGGACTATCATAAAATTTCCAATAGGTTAATTTTCAGATATTTTTCCTTTGATCGTAATGAAACCCTTTCGTTTATGCGGTCCCGACAACGGCATATAAGGAATTTTGACATTTACATGGTAATGCACCTATTTTGTTTATTATTTTCTTTTTCATATTTATTGCTTATGGTTGTATTAAGTTTAGACTTAACACCTAGTTTGCTTATTCTATTGCTTGCAATTATTTAAGTCTAGACTTAACACTGACAGCGATCATAAAATAAATTAATAAAAAAGCTGTTAGCGTACATACCGTCCGAAATTATTTCGAAATCCAAAAATCGGGTTATCTGTGTAGTGTACCACTAAAGAATATTTTTTGTCAGCGTGAACAAAGATTGAATTTCGCCAAAGAGCATATAAGTAAGGATCTAAAATTCTGCAAAATCATCCTATTTACGGAAGAAAATTCAATGTGTTTTCTCACGATTGATGGGGAAAAGTGCGCAGAGAGCCGCGTACGGAGCTAGATTCGAAAATTGTGATAGGAACTGCGGACCATGCTAGTGGTTTCATTTAAGTGTGTGAGTGCATGGCCGTTAATGGAGTTGGAATTGATGAAAAAATAATGGATCACAAAGTCCGTATCAACATCCTAAAAAAAGACTTCAACCTTGTACGGAAAACTTAAACTTAGGCACAAACTTCATTTTTATGCAGGACAAAGTTCCTGAGCATACCGGCCACCAAACTCAAATGTGGATGCTTTATAATACTTCAAATTGTTTAAAATGGCTTTATCAATAACAGGATCTGAATCCAATGTAGGCTTTAAAAGAATTGAATCTTCGGATTTTACAAATATTTCCAGTACGTCTGTGCTTATCGTACTATTATTTACTACATAGCATATTCACTAGCAAAAAAATCGACTTTTTACGGATTTTGATTTCTTAGACCTTCAAAAATAGCTTCCTTAAATATTATAAGAAAATTCGTAACCGGAAACAAGATACATCTATTTTAGTGAGGGCGCACTGTCGGCTCGCCGCAGGTTCACCGCTCGCTCAAGTTTAAAATATTTCTCTTTTTCCAAAATACCGTTTATATATATTATACCGGTTATGTACACATCGATATTGTTCGCTTTCGCATGAGCTCTCAGTTCTATTTTAGTCGTTACAGAAGTACTTTCTCTTAGCAAAATTTCTCCTAAAACAGCAAATAATTATACAAAAGGTAGCAAAAGTTAAAAACCGATGGAAAAAAGATGTACGAGGCGTTATTGTGAATTTCCGGGCAATCACTACATTGCTGAGTATAGTACTTATTTCACAAGTAAATCTGCTGAAAAATCACCAACAAGCACAGACTGTGATGTTGGAAATTAATAGAGAATTTAGTTTCTGTATCTTAGCGTTTCAACTTGTGTTTTCAGAATTGATTATTATGCTAAAGTGTAAGACTTAAAAGATTACCAGGACTTGGGCGTTTACCAGGACTTACATGGGCTTGGATTTAAGATCAATCTTGAGTGTGAGGGTGATAATCGACAAATAAGTTCGTGTGATAATATAAACACAGGATATGACATCAATCGGCGTATTGTTTTCGGCTTCCGATTATTTGGTGCGGGCTTGAATCTTTTTTGCTTATTGAAAGATTTTACGTCAAATATTTAGTACAAGGACTTATTTTAACCCGTTAGAAAATATTAAAATCACACTAAAAGCTTTTTTTCTGATTCGTCTTGAAAAAGGAGGCACAGCAGAGAAGCAAAAAATCAAAATTTGGTCGAAGACGAATTAGGAGTGTCCGGTGATGCTACTTGGTCAAAACTAGGTTAAAGTCTATTGATCGATGTATGCATTGTGTTCGGTAGATATTCAGGCAAAATATTAGATTACTACGTTTCTTCTAAAACTTGCATAATCTGTTAATTGATGAAAAAAACTGAAAAAGGAGATATGGGCGGGGTTATATCATCCCTACAGATTCGCTGCCACAGCATTAAATCTGCAATCCAGAATGTTGTAAATACCTGGAGGCAAAAGCTGATAACACTCTGTTCACACATAAACTAACTCTAAGTGCGGAAGTTTAGAGGCTCGTCAAATTAGTATTTGAAAAATTAACCAACGACGAATTACTCTCAGATTGTGTCGGGGATAAATACATAAAATACCAACAAATGTTATAACAAAAAATTGTGGGCGGTCGTCACAAAGCATACATTCGTAGGCAAAGAAGTGGTGGAAATTGCTGTTCAAATAACGTTGTCAATTTTCAATGGAAGAGGGATGATACTCTGCAAAATCATGGAACTCATGGGTTGCACCATAGGAAAATGTCATTGCAATTTCGCATTGAGAAAAGGCTTTCGAGAAGAATTTCGCTGGCTGAAAAAAGCCAGCAAGGCGGCAACGCAGGAAGGGCGTTTGGATAAAAAGGTAAAGGATTAAAAAAGGACAAAAAAGAGCCATTTCTAAGAAGAGCAGGTATTTGAGGATGACGATTTACTTTTATATGATGACGTTGGGGCTTTACAGATTAAGTGGAAGGAAGCCATATAAATCAGTTTGTTAAAAAGATATATACAGGAATCAACTGCAAAATAAATGAAAACCGCGTTTTTCTCGAAATCACATTTTTTCAACTATATGTCCGCACAATCTCTGAATTTTCTCGTTCTATTTTAATAAATCTAGAAGCATTTTATTTATTTAAGCTTCGTCTACAAGAATTGACCACAATTTAACAAAAAAAAAAAAAAAAAAAAAAAAAAATAATAGAAAAAAACCAAAATAAAAAAAATTACAATAAAAAAATTATCCAAAAAAAAAAAATTACAAAAATTACAATATAAAAATTAAAATTAGAATTTTTTTTCCGGCTTCCTTTTTAAAATGATTTTTAATTTTTGTTATTTTAGGCTCGCCGTTCCCGAGATTAATTGCCGGGCATGGAGCAGTGTTTTTTGAGGAGCCCATTTTTCTTCAATGCCAAAAAGGCTCCAAGACGTCATAGATAAGACAAGAAATCCTACCAAATATTGGAAACCATTAATTTCATTTCGATACGGTTTCGTTTGTTGCATCACTCTTTCTTGGTACGCAAAAGTGAACTGAGCTATATATGTATCTTAAAGGAGAGGTCATTTATTTATTGGTTTGTTTTGCTTAATTTTTAATCGACATGTTTTAACAATATGCAAAGTTTAATTGAAAAAATTTACAAAATATGAGTTTTGGCATTACTTTTTCTCGAAACTGTATTCGCGGTTTAAAGTCAAAATTAGGAGACGTATTCAAAGTATGACAGATGAAATTTTACTGTAAATGTACCAATTTCGGGTGGGAAAATGTGATTAGAGAAAGAAAGTGTCACAAAGACTGAAAAAAACTGATAAATTTAAGCTTAAGTAATAGAAAAGCCGCGTTTACACAGGTACGGTGCACAGTCGTGGTCATACGTGGTCACATTACGTCACTTAAAAATAATGACGGATCTCCTTAAACCAATGTTGTTCCTGCCTTTTGATAGTTTTTAAATGTTTTGCAAAGGAAAAGAATATCTTATGAGCCATGAAAACTGATTAAAACCCATAAAAATAAATTATATTCAAAAAATTGTAAATAAAATTTTCAGTGTTAACGCGGAATATAAGAAAAAAATTGTTTTTTACATATTTATATGAATTTATTTGGAAAAATCATATGAAAACATTAAAAATATATTCATTGACATATTAACATCAGCTTGTATTTTGTTGAACCGCCATTTGTCCTCATAACTGAGGCGACCTTGTCTGGCATTAAGTCAATCAAATTTTTTATGATTTCGTCTTTAGTGTCCTCATTCCACATCTATTCGATTGACTGCCTCATCACATCTTTATACTTAGGGTTAGAAATATTAATTTGATTTTTCATCATAATCATCGATAAGTTTTCTATAGGTTTAAAGTCAGGAATATTAACTAGCCATGACAGGGTGGAGATCTCGTTTTTTGTTCGAAACTGCTTTACCTCTCAAAAATTTCAATGGTTTAAGCAATAAAAGGTAATGTATCTTGTATGGCATGGAGCAGAATCATCTTAAAAAAAGGAAGTCTCCGCAGTATATACGAGGTTTGTTCAAAAAGTATCGCGAATTTTATATTTTCGCGGGCTACGTATGTTCGATTTTTGATCTTTTGGTGGCGTTATGTTGGTACTCATGACCCTCACTTATGTTGACAATTCCAGCCATTTTGAATGTCCAGTCAGCTTATGACAGTTATTGTGCGTGGACGTGTTTTAGCTTGTCTTCGATTTTCATCTATCCAAAAAAAAATGGATCAAAGAATTTGTATTAAATTTTGTGTGAAGAACAACTTAAAGTGCGCGGAAGCATTCAGAGTGTTGACTGTTGCATACGGCGAAGCTACTTTGGACAAAAGCAACGTTTATCGGTGGTATAACATGTTCTCAGAGGGACCGAAAAAAGCACGCCAAGTTCGGTCGAATGTGAAGGTTTTGCTGACAGTTTTCTTCGATTGCAGGGGCGTGGTGTATTATGAGTTCTTGCCGCAGGGTAGAACGGTAAATAAGGAATACTACCTTCAAGTAATCCGCCAGAAACGCACGGATTTGTGAAAGAACCAAAAATTGGCGTGAATTTCTGGCAAAAAACAACACACTAATAATGCCGCAGCCACCGTATTCCACAGATCTGGCCCCCTGTGACTTTTTCTTGTTCCCGAAACTGAAGAGGCCCATAAAAGAAAGACGTTACGCCACAATTGAGGAGATAAAGACGGCATCGAAGGAGGAGCTGAATAAGATCACCAAAAATGATTTTTCAAAAATGCTTCGAAGATTGGAAAAAACGTTATCACAAGTGTATAATGTCTGACGGGGATTACTTTCAAGGGGACAAAATAGATATTCATGAATAAATAAATAATTCTTGAAAAAACATGAAATTCGCGATACTTTTTGAACAAGCCTCGGAAGATGTAAATTCATTGAGGGAATCAAATTCTCATCCTGTTTTTTTTCTTCATATTTTTATAGAACAAGATTCATCAAATCTTTCACTTGTCCGACGTCTTCCATATGGAGCATCGCCAGAGCTGAAGATGTTAAATTTCCTCTCATCTTTCTTCTCTCATTTCTCATCTCATCTTTCCCCCAGTCATCAGATGTCCAATTTTTAAAATTCTGTGCCCAATTTAGATGAGATTGTTTTATCTTTTGTTAAGAAATGGTTTCTCTCAATCTTCTGCAGACTGTTCCTCCAGTAACTTCTGTTCAATTGCAATTTGCTAGATCTCTAGATTTGTTTGTAGATCAATTATGTAGATTATTATGCGATCTAGACGCTCATCTGTCCACCGTTTTCATAGAGTTCCTTTCTTTTGCTCTGTAGAACGATTAATTCCTTGAGTAATATTCGTGATTCAGATATGAATCCTATAAAGAATTTATGGGTATTTGTGGAAAAAAGCAATGGGGAATTCTGTAACAGAGAATTTAAAAGGAATTTGGTACAACGCAACACAGGTAAAAAGGATATGTTAGGCTCTTATTAAAGGTATGCCAAATAGAATGAAAGAGGTCGAATTCATTAAAAGAATTCATACCAAAGATTAAAATGTGCTCTCTTATATAAAAATGTGTTTGCTAGTATTATTATATCATTTTTTTGTTTTTATTTTTGTATTTAGGTATTTTTGACTTTAAAAAAATCCTTTTAGAGTCTAATAATTTGTCTACGCATGTTCATTTAAGGTGAGAAAGCTAGCCGACGCGATCTCTCGCCTTACATATGGCGTTTAATTTCCAAGCTCTCTATTTTGTAAAGCTTACTTTACTTGCTAAACGGGGTATTCATAACTTTTGCTTTGTAATGTTGCTCTGGGCTGTTAGTGGTTAATAGTGCTTACTCCATGGTTTGAAATGTCGAAGTTCTGTCGAAGATATTTAATACGAAAAGAAGTTCCGAGCGTAAAGTAAAGATTTTACAACTGTATAGAGGAGACACCAGTGCATCAGCTAGCACGAAGCGCTGTCCAAAAGTACAAGAAAAGGAATTGGGACGTGTGAATCCAGAGAACGTTATTTACTTATAAAGAACAACTGGGTACGGCGCTCTAGATGAACCGGAAAGACGGGCGCAATAAACGCTTGAGGGTTGACTTGCACTAATCCTAGTATATAATCAAGCAACCATTCCGACATTTGTCCAATTTTGACATTTGTGCTGGTTTAGGTGTTGACAAATTTCCCATAGTTACTGACTAGGGGACCATTTTAGGTTTGAATCAGCGATCATGCAACTGATAAATTGAGGACTTGCGGTGTTAGGAATAAAAATTTCGTCGTACGTACAGAATTTTTTTTTTTGCTTTCCAGAAATAAAATACATTAAATCCATAAAAAAGTTTAAATGATCTTTTTAAATGATTTTAAATAAAAGTTTAAATTCTATTTTTTCAAAATAAAGTACATTATATACCACTCAAAGCATGTGCCATTATGCAGGGGAATATCACAAAAGTCACATACGTAGCTGGTTGTACTATTTTTGTTGTGGACTTTGTAATATTTTAAGGGATTTTTTGTCTTTCCTGCTGTCACTATTTTAACACATTTATATTTACGTACATCATATTACACCCCCAGTTTTCCAGGTGGGTCGAATTTTGGTTTAATTTTTTTTTGGTTCTAAGGAAATCGATTCCGATGATAACGTTGTAGATGAGCTGAGGATCGGAGTAGATGTGGCTTGCTCATTTTCCGGATAGGAGTGTAAACATTTTTGTACTTATCTTTACGGGAATTTAATCTTGTGTAAGTGCTGTAGGCATTGAATAATGTACAATTACAAATATCATAGCTGCTCTTTTAGTCCTTTTTTTTGTATCACTTGCTAATTTAAAGTATGATATATAGTGATCGGCATAAATCTATTATAGTCTAAAATACAAGATTGATTTTTTTTGATGGTCTGCGGAGAATTTTTCCTTTTTGCTGTACTATCCAATATTTTGGAACGATGCATGTTTGATATCATATGTACATTCCTCTTCACATAATTCGATACTTGTAATAAGATACCATTTTGTTTGAAAGTGGTTTCGAATGCTTTTGGTTTCGGAGTTTTAAAATTCTTAGGCTGGCCCCTATTTTGTCTTATGGTGACGCATACTCTAAATTTGTTTTTGAAAAGTAATTTAGTTAGCTAAACACTATTATGAAAATTGTCCTGGTAGACATGGTACCATAAATTTTTAAAAAGTTGGATTTGGAGAATTGTCTTGCAGTTTTTTCCAAATTAACAGATATATCCTGTTTCAGCTTCCCAAACAATCCGTATAAGGATCCCATATTTTGTCTGTCTTTTTTGATTCTATGGTATAAAAAGGAGTCTTCCCCTGCAGAGAATGCTTTCATCCATATATAAGTCCTGCTTTGGCACATATTCAGTATTAAATTTTTAAATGAAATAATCAAAAATGGGTTTAATTTTTGCAATCCAGCTAGATTCATCTCTAGAGAAATGCCGCTGGCCAGATTTGTCGGAATCTATTTCTTGTAAACGTTTTCGCAAAAAAAGGTGTTTCTATAGTGGGATCCGTCTACTCGTAATCATCTATGACGCTTTTGCGGAGTTATACCATTAAAAAAAATAATGCCCATAAGCGTTTTCATTTCAGGAACAGTTATATTAGTCCATTTTATTGATTTTTTGGTGACGGGTTTATATAAATTAGAAATCCGACTATGATACCGATTTGATTCTGTCGTCATAAAATCAAAGAGATCATATCCAATAAATAAACGTCTTACGTCTTCTACACTCTCCGGTAAATTTGGCATAATTTTTACACCAGGCACTCCTTCAAAAGTCTCCAAATCCGGTTCTTTGTCAAGATCAGACCACAATTTGTCTTCAGCATACTTTTAATTTTCAGTCACTATATTTTACAGGATAAACGTGAGCGTCTTCTCACAACAATATAGCTACTGTCACTATCATCATGATCAAAATTAGTTTCTGGAAAATCCGCAATGTTTAAATTTGCCTCACAATCAGATAAAATGTCTGCATTTTTCATTTCATTTTCGTTTTCCATTTTAAATATATTTTATTAGTTAATAAAAAGGGAAAGAAAATTAACAATTATGCAACTGAAATTTTTTTAAATATCCTAACACTCAGACACTCAAACTTTGACTAAAATTCTATTAAACCCACTACCGACTTATACAGTTTTAACTAGTTTTTGTCTACATCTGCACCGTTATGGAGTGCACCTGAAACTAAAATCAGTTCTCCCATTATCTCTGTTTGGCAAAAATTATAATTTAATATTCTCAGAATTAATTGGACAAAAATTAGGTTTTCTCTGTAATATACAAATAACGAATTTTCGTCATTGGTGATTCTTTTGATGATTTTTTACGGAAAATGACGCATTTTCGTCAAGCGGACGAATATGTGTTAAGTAGCGTAGAGTCGAAGTAGAAATCAATGCTAAATTTCAGCTTAATTGAATTTCCTCATAAACAATGTTCTAGCAACCAGCAAAGCACTAATTCAAGTCCATTTTGAATGAAGTTCATTCTTTGCGCATTGTTTTCCACTTATGAATTGCTGTATTGCAATATTTGGAGATATTTCCATGGTAATAATCAAAACACTTTAGGCGATTAAAATTCATGTATATTTCCGCTAACTTGATAGTGATGACCTCGTAGCACAGAATTAATGTGCATATAATGCATATAGAAATGATAGCAATACATCGATCAACAATAAGACTAATTATCTTTCTCATTAAATTTTTCGGAATGTTTATAATGAAAGTCGTCGATTTTGAGGTCATTTTCTAAGTGGATGAGAAAGATTCCAATAGCAATTCTTTTACGATTGGAATTGACCCCAAGGAGAGTATTGGTATAGCAATCATTTGACGTCCAAGAAATACCAACAGCAAAAGAAGTTTTTCCGATGCACATACTTTACCATTTTTGTATACAGTGAAAATGCCTTGAATTTGTTGGGAAAAAACTTCAATACTCAAAGCTTAAATTCTAAAATCGAAGAATTCATTCGAATCCAATGTTCTAATCACATTTAATTCGAAATAAAAGCATAGTTCATCGGCGTAAAGGGCTTGAATTGATTTGTTTACCCAAAATTTGGGAAAGTTTCTTCGACTTAGATATTTTCTGTAGATTTATTTAATGTATTTAATTTATTTAATATGTAACAAACTACAGCAAAAATTAAAAACGTGGGAACAACTTTTTTGATTAAATTTTAAAATTTATCCAAATCAATGTCACTGCCAGCTTCATTGTAAATTGCTTTTACATCTACTGATTGCAATATTTTCATGGACTTAAACAGCTTGCCGTAAAGACAAAAAAAAAACACTCGAACTAAAAATAATAAATGAAATTGCGAAAATCCAATTTTCCGATACAATATGCATGGTGGATAGCGTGGGTTGCCAGACATATGGAATTTAGGTCATAATTTGCTTATGTTAAGCGTACCATGATCGTTTTATTCGCCACGAAGATATAGTCATGCATTATTGTCGACGATAATAATTGATTTTATCGCAGGAATTTATTTTCTAGCAGTAAAGATTTTTTTCCTATGCGCTCAAGTAGTAACAATTGTTGTTACAATCTACAATGCATGTAGAAGCTCGAGGAGCATGCAAGTCAATTTCATAAAATTATGATGGATTAAGTGGGGGAGAAGATTATTCGTCTTGATAGCTTTATTGGGTTTAACACCGAAGTTTATGCAGACTTGAATTGATGTGAAAAGCGTCTGCTTTTTATGCTGAAGCCAACGATATTCCCCGCAGAATGTACGACCAATGAGTAGATGGATTCTGACTAATGGTAAATTCTCTGCTAGCGATACCGATGATCAGTGCAAATTTCGTTCATGAAGAGATACCTTTGTTTATTTTTCACACTGGAGAACAGCAGTTCTGTTGAAACTATCGCTTGCATTCAACCAACATTTTTCCTCAAAATCCGAAAATATCCAAAATTTTAACAAGTCAACTTTTTGAGCTAAAGTTTACCCGCAAACCCTAACCAAACTGTTCATGTTGAGAAGTTGTATAAGCTTCCCAAGCGCAGAATTTACAAACAATAATTTTATCCATCAAAAGGTATCAATGGTGAGGTTGCCCGTCATACAGAACTTATGATGAACACAGAATCGACGAATAAATTAGAACTATATACCCCAACGTATGAGGGAGGCAATCAGGGTGAGGATTAGCCGCAGGGCATTTTTCAGTGATGGTACACTTGGCCACTGACGAATCTGCAGCTATAAGTGAACAGACCATCGAGGCAAGCATGTTCGCCTGCAGGCCAAACTGCTACGGACTCCGACTCAAAAAGTATCTGAGCCTACCCAGCGTTTTGAGAACACAACGGGCAAGCAAACTTCCATCGATCGCTCTGCATTTGCGACAACAGTGCTTGTCCACACCAATCCTATTCCTCAGGCACTAGGATAGTGCTAGTGCTGTCTGGCGTTGGAAACCGGAACTGTCAACCCCAAGGGTCACTCCTCAGGAATTGTTGATAGACATATACCGGAATGTTGGAAGCCATAAAAATCATGCTCAGCAGCTACCGAACCTTGCTACCGAGCCAAAAACATGTCCTGAGGTGGAACTAACTACGAAAATAGACATCGACGAAGTGAAGAAGAGCAGCTTACAAGAAATACAAACGTGGTAAACAAGGACATTAAAAACGGGATTGGCGAACAAGAGAGCCTTTGTTGACAGAATTCAGCACTACCGTCGCAGATGGCTGAGGACAGAGAGTGAGATGAGCAGCTCAAGAAAGACACCGAAAATATTATTCCCTGCATAAAAGGCAAATCCTAACAGAAGACTACGAAGAAAATGCAGCGTACGATGGCAGAAGGTAATATCAACCAGACGCCCGACAAGCAGATGGGCACAATGCGATGCATGAAAATAATGAAAGCAAGCAGCATAGGCATATTCTACTAATCAAACCGGCAGAAGGGAGAACTTGAGCCAAAGTCCTCAAGGGGATCAGAATAAGAGTGGAGTCCGAAAATCCGGAGTCTGCATAAAAGTGGTAAGAATGACTAAAATAGTCGGGGCAGAAACCACCGACAAGAATTTGTTCTAGAGCGTCATTAAGGACGTTCTTGGGTTTAAAGCTGTAGACTCCATATTACAGCCAATGGCTTCTGTAGAAATAAGAGTAAATAAGTGAATAAATTGGATGTCAAAGAAGTAGTAGAGTTCGTTAAACAAACTTTTCTCACGACACACAGCTTTAGGTTACTGCCAACGTCTACCAACCAGTACAAAGACCAGTACTGCGAAAGACGCAGAACAAATCCTGAAATTAAAATTAGCTGGATTGTGTGCAGAATTCGCCGAAGAGTAGTCGTAACTCGGTGCTACAATTGTCTTAGCTTCAGACACACATTTCCTTCAACTAGCAGGAGTCAGATCGAAGCAACCTTTGCTTTAAGTGTGGCACTCCCGGCCATATGGCCAAAAAGTGCACAAACCAACCAAACTCTTGTCTTGTAGTCTTGTACAAAACCAAGTGCCTGAAGCCTGAACCATTGCCACATGGATGCGGGTTAGTGTTTATGTACGGTGTGGGGATTTGACGTTCTAGTCAAGTGTCTACCTCACGCTGAATGAGCCAATCTCATTCTTCCAGAGCAAACTCGATGAACTGGTGGAAGCTCTCTCGAACACGGAGAGTTGAATCCTTGTTGGCGGTGACTTCTAAGCCAAGGATTGAAAGAGGAAGGCTCATCCAGACTCCAGACGAAAAAAAAACCATAGAAATGGTAACTAGAACGGAGTTGTCATCATGAACTTTGAAAACACGAAATGAACCATCTCGGACGTGACGTTCGATTCCAAGTCTTTAGTGCCTATGATACGAAAATGGCGGTTGCTGGAGGACTATTGACAGGATTCAAAATTGGCGAGTGTGCTGCTCGACGCGTTCAATTGTAGAATGGAACATTGCAAAAATGGATGTCGACGCATGCGCCAGAGATCTCATGAGCGTTAAAACCATAATGAGGGCCACGTATGGGATCAGGCGAGTCTCAGCCGAATATATGGCGTGTAGTTGTGAACTCATTCTCGACTCAGGGTCTTGTATCGGGAATACAATACAACTCCATCATGAGTCTCATCACGTCGGCGTGCTACTGCTCTGCCTAGGCGACCGCCACAACATGATGAGCCCGCCATGTACTAGTAGTCAGCAGAAATCGTTGCAAAATGAAGAGAATGTCACAGTTTTCGGTGCGAAGCGCAGCGTTCAAGAGATGGGTCACCTTCCCGAAGACTTTAATACAGTTCGGCTAGAAACCTCGTCCGAAGATTGGTTAATGAAAGCAAGGCTCGCTGCTGGCGAAACTTTATCGAGGATATCAACAGGGACTCATAGGGCCTAAATTATAAGCTTGTTATGCAGAAGCTCAGAGCCTCGTCTTTGAGGCGGAAACAATGGACAAGGTTGTTCAGGTCTTTTTCCCTGTGCGTCCCGATATTTCATACGGAAGATGTCCTGATGTATGCTTGCTGTTTAATGCTATCGAGCTGGGCTAGAGCGGTTAAGACTTTAAAAACGAAATAGGCCACGGGACCAGACAGTGACCCCGAAAAGTGATACAGCTTGTTTACCAACTTGGTCTTGATATATCGCTCAGCACATTCAATGCCTGCCTGAAGCAGGTCGTATTCCCACAATGCTGGAAAGAGGTGAGGAGCGAAGGTAAGTCTATTTACACGGGGGGGGGGGGTGCGGAGGAGGACTGTAGGTGAGTTGAAGAGAGAAGTTGTTAGCTGAGAGGAAAGGAGAACGACTCTAGCTTTGTGGCAATAAACAGGAGCAGCTATGTTTATTCTATGCCTGTTCACATTTCGGAAACTACTGACACTTTTCTTTAGTGCTTTCGTTTCTTAAGGGAATATGAAAGGATCTAAAAAAAATCAGGTTTAAAGAAATATTTCTCGGTCATCATAAAGTCATTAACGCATAAAGGTGACTTATTTTACTTATTTCAACTATTTTCTAACAGTTACTCTTACCTGATTTCCCCTTTTAAATTTCTACAGGAGTGAAAAGACTCATTTTTGGGTTTATTTATAGAAATATAACTAGTTTTAAAAGTGTCATTTTGAAGGTCTAACCCGAATTAGTTTGGCATCGATCGTCTTGCTAAACCGATGTACATTTTAAGTATAAGTTTATTTAATTACTTAAAAAGAAGTAAAATGACAAACAAAGATGATATTCTGGGATGAGCTTGATATTCTTGCTAGAAATTCCTAAGCCAGGCATAAACCTGGCAATATTCGCAAGAAATATACAGCAATGTTTAAGCATTTTCCCGTATTACTAGTATTGACCAAAACTGAATAGTGAGATTCGCCACAATACGAAATCACAGGCGAAAAATCGATGACGGTTTTAAAACGTGATCCTCAATAGATCATCAGAGATCCTTTGCTCCTGAACATATGAGTAATATAGTCAAGACTCGTTCAACTAAAGCAACTCTTATTGTTAGCAATGGTAAAATTCAGGTATGTTGGTAGCAATGGTAAAATTAAGATTTTTCCTAGCAACCCTGAACATTACAGAATTTTGAGTACGTAGTACATCGAAAAAAAATATGGACAGGGGCACAGTGGAACCAGACAAGAAAAGACATCATACTCCATTCAACAAACTGTCCTCTCAAGCTAAAAAATACTTTCGGGAATTCTTTCCTGCTATTCCAAACAAAGGAGTCGCACTTTGTTAGGTACAACGATATGTAAAGGACGAAAAGGTTCCTTTTATGATTTCAGAAAAATGTTATGGGAGTTTAATGTCGGATTCATTTGTCCACAGAAGGATCAGTGTAGTAAATGTTTAATCTATCAAGTGGCAACAGAGACAGAGAGAAATCAGAGGTTCACTATATATACACATTTAGAGGAGGGATGCAGCTCTGAAGATTATAATTAACAACAGAACTTTATAGAAAATAGCAAATAATTACTGTTTATCATTCAACTTTGATCTAAAGGCCATTCTTAATGTTTCCAAATGCAATGCGGGTCAAATATTTCAGCTCCGAAACTTGGTCGTGCATAACTTACTAATTTTTTATCTAAATTTGCATGACGGCAATTAATGTATGTGGAATGAAACGAAGGTACGAAGAGGTGCTATTGAAATAGACTCCTGTCCCATGAACTACATACAAATGAAATTAGGCAATTATGTAAAAATCCGCTAAATTAGAATGATGTCTGATTCTTGTTTTGGTCAGAATAAAAAATCACTGTTAGCTTCACTGTGTGACAATCCACAAAACACTACCCCATTACATCTAATCGAACTTTCTTACTTCGAGCCAGGATATTATGAGATGCAATGTGGTTCGAGTCACTAAGAAGTGGAACACAAACCTAAGAAAATTCCAATTCATGTTCCAGAACGTTGATTTCAAGTGCTCGTATCCATGCCGAACCATTCTATGTGACAACAATGAAACAGGACAATTTTCTCGATTTCATCGACTTCGAAAAACAATCTCATAGAGGAGCTGTTCGTTGGAGAAAGGTTCGCTGCCTGGAGTATTGGAAGAGTATGTAGTAGAAGAGCATAGAAATCAAATTGTATCTGAAAATCAAAATCCGATAATATATCCAATAGGTTTCAATATCAACAGCGAAAAAAAAGGATTTGATAGAAATGTCAATGGATCTGACCATGCCGCAGCCCCATACTATTTTGGTATCGCAGGTTCGTCTGGAATGCGGGACAACGTGGCTGAGCCCCATTGAAGTGAGGAATCCAGCTACGAAAATGAAAATGAACTAAACTAAGGACTAAGGCTTTTGACTTCTTTTAATCGAATTCAAAATGTTCAATAATTAAAAATAAAAGACAACTTTTTACATTGAACGTTTCGTTTCCAAGTTCGTTTGTGCACCGAAATGTAACATTTAACAAAATAATACTTTGCTAAATTCACCATGGTGCCATTCATATACATTTCTGGCACCATGGTCACCTATAATCTAAATGTTAAAGGAGGTTGGAGGAGGCGTTTTAAGATAACTTGCAATGTTTTTGACTTTGTTTGACATATATGATATAAAGGTGCAGATAAACCTGACATACCTGCAGCCCACAAGTGATTGAAAATGGAGTAGACTTGCTCGTAAAATAGCAAAAGCAGAAGGAGACGAACACATGATCACGGAAAGGGTACTACATGGTATAAGCGTTCCAAATTAATTGTTTTCAAGTTTTTATTTTAATTCTAGTCCAAAATAGTGTGTAATACTTTTAACTCATTTATCGCAAAACTTCTTCTTTCTGCCGGGTGTAGAGCAAAAAATAAAAATCTGATAAAGATCAATATTGAAAATATTATTCAGTATATCAGCGACTATCAGCGGAGCTAAAAATAAAATTTATAAAGTATTTTTTCTCTATTAAAAAATAGTAAAAAGTCTCATTTTTAGTACCCCAAGCTCAAAAAGAGAGGCCAATTCCGTAAAAAAAATTAAACGCTTATTATCTTATTAGGCCATAGTGACACACATGCATATAAATAATCAATTTATTATTTATTTTTCAAATGACTGGCAGAAATGAAATCATCACATGCACTCAGGTTCGTTTTTGGCGATAGTTTGTATATATTAAATTTTTTTGGTTGTTCATAAGGATTAAGGTAGGGGCAAGATATAGAGGTTGAGTAGGGCATTTAACGTACCCTATTTACCCGTGTTTAATATTTTTTTCAAGAATGTCACTTTCAAAAAAATCCTGCAAAGACCTAGACCACCAAATTCCCAAATAACATAATTTGCATTTGTGAAAATACAAACAGTTGAGATCCGTATAAACATAAAATTCTATACGTCAAACTAAGTGTCTATTAAATTCTGTATTGAAATAATCTCACTTGCTTCGTTTATGATCTGAGCACTCAGTTTGCTTGGAAATTTCAAACAATTCGTCAGGGAAAAAGTAGGTAACCAGGACAGTAAAATTGGATCAGATCAAAAAAACTTATCAAGCAATTTGTTATACGGGAATTCAAAACGCAACAATTTCAAGAAATGAATATACATATTTGGATTGCATCGTCTATAAATTATTTTCGCAATTTATATTTCATAAAATATTGTTAGCTGTGCTATTTGAGTTCAGTTGATATGAGTGTAAAAATTGTACAAACCAATTTCTATGAATGACCAATTTTTATGAAAAATCTGGACCGAATTTTCGATTTTTTTTTTTTGTGAATATCATCAAAGACGAGCATATAAAGTTGCCAGCATCCCACTTTCACTATTAATTAACACAACTATCAAGAAAATGTTAAAATTAATACCATAATTTTGATTGCTTTTGATATCTACATTATTCCAACAAACGAAAAAAATAAGACCGTAAATATTTTTTCTCAATACTTCCGATACAAGATCCTCAATCATAGCCGGCTTTCCGCTCTTTCACTTTTCCTTATTGAATCGATCAATAAAACCGATCAAACTCGTATCTTTTTAATCTCTTCAAAAATAGCCGAACGCAATCAATTTCATACCATAATTTCTTCGATCCAACATAAATCGTCGACGAAGATGCCCTTTTACACCAACCAAACATTGAAAATAAGAAAAATTTCCACGTTTTCCACTTATTCCACGACACTAGCTCAGCCAACGTGTGAAGTTTTGCATGTTTGCTCAATTACATATCGCAAATTCATCGAAAAAAATTCTTCGCTGGCTTCATCATAATCAGCGGCACCAATCGAATGAAACGGAAACGACCAGCAGGTAAGTACGTGCCGGCTATAGATAAGTGTTTGGATTATTATTAATAATGAAAGATGTAATCAAATTCCGTTGGCAATAAAATAAAAGAGCACTTGTGACCATCGCTAGCACCATCATCAACTTAATCGTGAAGAAATTCAAACGTCTTGAGCGGGAACGAAGAAAGTATGTGGGAAAAATTTCAGAAGAAATGTTGAACTTTCGCCGCACGCTGTTGATCTTTCAATGTACATATTGTGTACGAAGTTAGGACGATGACCACGACGTGTGTAAACATTTTAGAGGCTGTTAAATTAATTGCATGTCAAAACAATTCGTTTTGTGGGTGGCAAATTATGTTTTGCTTGCCATCTCTCCCTAGTAATCGATTTAAATATTTACCATAGAAATTCGTAAAAGCTATTTATTTCCGAGAAATCGATCAATCCGTGCTGCCTCGAAGTCTATAGATAGTGTCTAGTATCTAAAGTCCGGATTGCGGTTTTATTGATGCATCAGAAAAAGTTTTAACTGAGTGATTTATTCGAATGAACGCATTGGAGAAATTCAATGCGTCGTAGAAGATTTTGATAGTGTGTTTGCAGAGTGGAGTTGTTGGTGAACTATTTTCGTGACACCTACAAGCAAGAGTGGGTTTGATCTGATAAATTTAGGAGAGCATTTAAATTTTAAGGCCAGCCTTCTATTCGCTCAAAAATTCTATTCTATTCACCCGTTCCTTATTTATATTTCAGTGATTAATCAAAGCTACCGTTGAATACAACCAAGTGAGAAGATCGTTAAAGTCTCTTTGATTATTCACATACATCGTTCTTTCCTAACATTCAACGTCCGGTGGTGGTAGGCGTTAACTGGCCTCACACTTTGAGCTATGTGGTGACATCATGTATTATACAATAGCAACTATGAGATAAGAAGCTTTTCCAAGACAATAAGTTGGCAACGTTATTAATATAATCAATTTGTGCATCGAAATTATTTTTGCAGATTTTCTTTTCCTTCTAAAGGAGACGTAGCCTATTCTACTAACCACATTAAATTTTCACCTGAAATCATAAATTTTATATTGAAGTTGTATGTAAAAAATTTGTATTTGTTAAGATTTTCCCAGTCGAATTTAGATCATCGTTAATAGTCTTAGAATTTCAAAAGCTTTTAGACGACAAAAATATTTGATTGATGATCTAACAGTGTATCAATTCATATGCTAATAGGTTTTTTAGCAATATATTAAGCAGATTAACGACAAATAAAGCATGATGCAACTGAAATCGCAGTAAAAAAGAAAAAAAATTTGCGCCATTTAATTTTATGCACCAAGATTTCAATTTAAACAGTTTGTGAAGATTTTATTAATTTCTGGAAATTATACTGTACAAAAAAAGAATGAGAAAAACGTCAATTAGCAACAAATTAAAGTATCTTATAATTTTTTTAATATTTCGTGATTCCTTAAAATGTTAACACTCTATCGGCGGCATGGAGGTTTTAATATTTTAACCAGAGACTGGTACGTTTTTGAGACGTAGGGTGCTTTTTACAGGTATAAGTCTTGAAATTGGCAACACTTTCTTATTGTTTGACAGCTGTTTTATGGTTAGTTTTGTTTGCGATTTTATCATAATTTGGTCGATGCCTGGGCAACGTCTGCAAATCGTGCAGATTTCGAAAAAAAAACTGATCTTGTCTTCTTTTGGAACTCAACGCGCACTTCGTCAATTTTATGTTCGACATAATCGTACATCAGAACACTTAATTCGATTAACCCGTACATCCGTACAATCTGAAGAAATCAAAGCAGCTGTATTGGGTAGTATCGATGAAGTCCCAAGTGAGTCCATTCGACATCGCGCTCAACTACCAAATCTGTGCCGATCAACATTATCGAAGATTCCACAGAAGGATCTTGGTTTGCGGGCTTACAAAATCAAACACAGCAGGAATCGAAGCCGGCATTAGTTCGGTGAATGGGGCTAAGAACAAATTGCTACGGATCCTGAATTTCATAAGAAATATTGTTAAGCGGTTTGTCGCATTACTGATTGAACGGCTAAGTCAATAAATAAAGGCAGTTGTCCAAACACCGTTACATCCGGAGATCACTGTTTGGTTTGTTTCATGGGCCAGTGGAATCATAGGTTCATGTATCTTCCAGAATACTGTTGGGAACAACTTTAAAGTTAATGCTGGCCGCTAGAGAGCCATGTTCAATGACTTTTTCGTTTCGGAATTGACTTGTCGTAATGCAGACGACCTTTAGTTTCAACAGGATTTCGTGGCATGCCATATAGCCCGTGCAATCATCGGTTTATTGACAGAAGGATTTGATTAGCGTATAATTTATCGTTTTGGACCTGTGAGAGTGCAAGGTCTTCTAATTTAACACCCTTGGATTATTTTGTGTGGAATTATCTTTTCAAAACCAAATTTCATGGCAATCAATTCAAATTGAATTTTCATTCCTTTTTAAACTTTTATATCTCATCAAAGTATAGGGATTTTATGAAATACCATATGATTGTTACCTTTTTCTGTTACCTTTTTCATTACTTTTTTCTGTTACCTTTTTCCATTTTTCATTAGGCGGACCGGAAAGTGATATCGCTATCTTACTTTACTACAAATTATGTGCCACTAAGAAATTGTATCAAAGATTCGAATAGATGGAAAACCGAGGTAGCGATTTCGGTAGTATGAGGTAGTACCTCCCACCCTAACTCAGTAATTTTTTCAAGTGTTTGCCTTGCACAGTGCGGCCTTATAATGTCAGGAACCAGAATGACGCTCTTTCTGTTGACAATTGACGCATACTTTGCCATTATAGAATGAATATAGAATCAAATTTACCGGGTCTTAATTTGGAAAACCATCTTTAGCATTGACAAACGTATTGAGCACTTGGATAAGCAACGCAAATGTGATTTGTCGGAAATGATAGTATCCTTCCAAAAATCGAAAACGGGAGGGAGCTTTTTAAGATAGAGAGCTTTTTGAGAGATGTGGACTTTCTAAAACGCTAACAACACATTATACATATATGCATTCTAAGTTATTATGCATTTGTTTTATCTAATTTAGTTAGTAGAGAATTATATTCGCATTTCAAATCAATCCTGTGAAGCCCCAAATCAATCTTTGTGTCATAAAATTTAAAGAAAAGCTTTTTAATAGAAACTGTCATGTAGAAGTAGGTATTAGTACGAGCAAATGATATCATTCAATCAAATCATATTTGTTCGAATAGAGCGCAGCTGTTGTCAAAACCATAAATTAGCGTAGAAACTACAATAAATCTGATGATGATGAAATTGGTAGCGAAAGCTGTCAGAAGCGGCACGGAGAAGAGTTAAACAGTAATCATATTGCTGATAAGGTAGGCAAGGTTTAATTATTAGATTATTAGATGGACAAAAGAAACAAATAAACGTTCAGTAGTTGAAAGATTATTGAATTTTTGAACGTTCTCTAGAAAGAAGCCAGAAGCTTTACTTGCTCGATTGATCGCTTCGAGGACATGAGCGCCAAATTTTATGTTTTCATCGAAAGTATCTCCCCCTTTAAAAGAAGTAACAATAGTGAGAGTCTGTTCATTAAACATGAAGCTAAAGAGGATTGTTGGAGTTTCTTTTACGAAAAAGACAGTTTTCAGCACCTTAAAAATATTAACATTGAGATCCAAAAGTTAAAAAGCCAAAACTCGCAAAAAGTGGACGTGATCTTGAAGCTGTTGACAATCCTGCAAGACCCACTTTTCCGGGAAAATCTTAACATCATTGGTTGACAGTTGTTAAAGGGGAGGGGGGTCACTTTGTTAAAAGAAGACAGAGAAATTATCTTAAAATGGAACAATGGATCAGATTAAAAGATAAAAAGGAGTTGAAGTTATGCCGTTGAGACTTACACAACAGGGAAGATGAAAGATGAAACAAATAACACTGCATCTAAGACACTAATCATGCTGACATACGAAGATTCTTTAATTTCAGACAGTGCAGGTGGTGATCGCCAATTTTAAATGCCTTGGACAAATTCGTGAAGATCACATAGACATGGAGTGCCATTTGTGAACGCCGTCAAATTAAAAGTGGTCGAGCGACCTTTCAGAAAGTCTTGTTGCTCAGGGGCCATAACTGAGCGCAATTCAACAGATTCGTTTGAGAACAAGATGTTGCAATATATTTGGAAAAGAGGAAATTACGAATCTAGGACGATAGTTAGATACATCAGAAGAATCACCAGTTTAAAGAATTGGAATAAAGATAGTTGTTAGTGGAAAATACACGAGTACTCGGACTAAGATTGAAAAGGAGAAGTAATGGCACTGACAGAAAAATGTAAGAGAATTGACAGATATGATGAAATACCATCAGGACCAGAACTAATAAAAGAATAAATGTGACTGTTTTGCTGACACAGGGTCAGTACACGAAAGATAGGGAGGAACAGGATCCTTGACGCCGGAGTTAGTAGAGGGGAGGGGGTAGATCGGTTGATATTGGAGGAGAAAAAGTAGAGGAACAAAATGAGAATCATTCCGAAATATCCTCGGGAGTCGAGAAGACGAATTAGTTTAATAAACTTTTGAGATTTTTGGAGATTTGAAAGGAATTTTTGGACTTTGGCTGAATGGAATTCAGTGCCAGCGGAGCTTCTAAGTGTTTTATTAACAGAAATTCTAAAGTTCGTCACTCATCAGACTCGCTTGTGGCCTGACAATCTTTGTCACAGCGATATACAATGCGGTCTGGACACAGCTCGGAATCAAAAATGTTAGGATTGAGTAACGACTTCTTAGGACAATGAGTTCTTCATGAAAATTATGATACGAAGTGGGAATTTCATCAAGCTTGGTTCTAAGGCCTCTTACATTTTGGTGAAATATTGACAGTTGAGCTAGAAATAGTTGAAAAAAAACTAGGAATATTAGAAAATGTTTCTGAGCGACAGCAGGAAGGGTTTGATGAGGGAATTCAAAGCAGCGTAGTCTTCCCGCTGTTCTCCTTTTTATTGGAATAAGTCTGGACAAAATTGTGGTTTAGAAACTGTGTTGTACGATTACTTTGTACGAAGCTACTACCTTATTGGGTAAATTCGCTCTGGTTAGTTTTAGACAGCTTAGAACCGGGTTCAAAGTACCCAAAGTCATGTTAATAAACTACCTCACTTCTTCCACTGTAGTGTTATGGTCCATGCAAGACACAAATATATCTGGAGTAAAGTTTCGACGACGCACTAACTTGGAAATTTGTTTGTTCATTAGCATTACCTAAAGTTGTTGTCAGCGTAGGGTGTGACGAACCAGATCCAGAGGGTCAGTTTGCTGATCATGTAGACCGATAAAAATTGGCCCACTTAACGGGGTGTAGTGGGTAGGTCTAATGATCGCGATCCAAACTTCTTTTTTTGATCTTTTGTTAACTAGATTCACCTAATTGGGACACAAAATTGTTCAGAACCCCGTTTCAACGGCTGTGTACAGCCTTGGTCTATCAGATTTGATACAGTAGCTTCGACACAGTACAAATCGAACAAATTATTATACAAATAAATGTTTTTATTATGTCATAAGGAAGTATGAAATTCTACTTCATAACTCAATTCCAATGAAGCGTAATTCAATATTTTTAAAAGATGACAACGCAATTTTTCGTTGAAAATTCAGTTTCATTCATAGTAATTCTTTTTCCTGTCAGCACCATTTAGAAACTGGAACTTACAAAATTGTTCAATACTGAACCAGAACGGGTTTTTGGCAATCTATTTACGCAGAAGTGAAACCATATTGGAGGTGAACTCCCTCTTCCAAAACTTGACTAACCGCTCAGATTATCATACTGGTCAATTCGGACATATGAACATTCAGTTAATGGCACATTTGAAACCTGTGTTTCTTATCAAAATCTGTTGATTTCACGAAATACAAATAGAGTATGATCAAACCTGATAGGCAGCCAAATCGTCTCCTGTCCCATAGAGTGGCGTCGGTGACGAGTTTCTCGGAGCAAACATGATGTTATCCTTTTAAGTCGATTCGAGTCAGCAATCAGCTATGCTATTTAGCGCCTAAATGAGTTTGATTATCCACAAAAAAAAAAAAAACGTTGCAATGGCAAAAAGTCTCCTATTTACAAACATTCAATTCCGATCTTTTTCTCGTCATTTTACTCGATCTGGAGACACTGTTGCATAATTCAGCACATCACACACTACAAAGTGCACACATCTCAATTCAATGTCAAGCCTTAATGGATCCACTTTTCCACCACAATGAACTGGGTTATTTGATCGCAGCGTGTAGTATTTGCAGTGCAAATTAACTACCAAATAGTGTACACGCAACAAAAAACGATGAAATCACATCGAACCGCGAAAAGTGACCGTTTGACTTACTAAACGTTCTCGTCGCGCGATAATGGAACTATGTATCTGTATCTATTACACATCCGCGTACAGCCAGTTACCTGGACGCTAAGACAACAGACTCCAATCTGTGTACACGTAATCGATATGTAGCCACTATTTTGCCAGATAGCAGTGCTGCGGCCAAGGAAAAACTTCATTCACCGATTTATTTGGTTGGAGGCCGCGATTTCTTGGCCCATTACCCGACTAAAACACAATTGATTGGCACAGGTGTCGAAAGTGGCCGCACTTCAGATCTTATCTTCGTTTAATTCGAAAGTATTTAATGACATCTCAAGAAAGTAATGAAAAAGTCAAGATTCGACGCTCGCGAAACAGTCACGTTGGCGGTATGCGTTCGTACGTACGGTTAGCTCAGAACTAATCCAACATTAAGCGCTCAGTATCTCATTCCAAGACAGTCGCTCAGCGTGGCTCAGGTGTTGTCTAAAGTCTAAAAATACGAGTAGGCAAACGTATGTTAAAACTTAAGACATTATTTACAGTCGTAGTCAACGCCACCGTTACTGTCCGTATGTTCCTCGGCGCAGTGTTTTTAACTGGTGTATGTGATTTGCTCCCAACCAATTCATCGTGCTCTCTCAACAAATCCTTCATACACATGCGACTATACTACATATGAGCAACACCTGACCAACCGAGATATTGCGGAAAAGTCCGTGACGTGGTACAGTCTCTTTCTTTAAATAATCCATAAAACATGTAACGATCGTTGAAGATGATTTCGAATATCTAAACTGAGAATATTATACGCACTGATAAGAAGATACAGAAGGAAACGATGCGCGTTTGCAGGTACAATACAATACGCATGTCCGTCTGCTGTGGCGGCACTCGTGCGGTGACTGGAAAACATAAGACTTGGATGAAATGTGTAAGCGAGTAACTTTCACCTTTCGCGAGCGTATGTGATGTTCCTATGCGTGCATCTTTGTTCGTTTGTTCGTTCTGTGATTCTTCATTACGTGATTGTTGTTTTAACCCTTTTCATGTGTTTTAATGAGTGTTATTTGTTGCAATTGTATGTTCAACGTGACAATAGATCCATTTTGTTTATTTATAGCGTTTTCACGCGCATGTGAAGACAATTTCTACTTTATGTTACGTATAAATGCGATTTACAAACAAATGTTTATATGTTTCGAATGGAATAAAATTTAATTAATGGTACAATACCTTACACTTGTAGTAGACTAGAAATTGCAGCTCTCTTGTAAACATTTAGAAAAAATTTCAGTTTTTGTACCCATTCGAACATTATAAATGCTAATGAAAGTAAAGAAGGTCCTGGGCCGTATATAAATAATTAGACAATTCGAAAAAATAATGGCGTTGTTCTCCCACCTAAGGAATATATATATATATATTTAATCATGTAGCCAAGGTCTAAACGCACGATAAACAAAAAGTTGAAGTTAGCACTTGCTGTCTTTAAATACTTGATTTTTAACAAAAACAATGAATTATAATATTTACAATAATATTTACAAAGATCTTTTCGCTTTTGTGGTGTAGGACGATTCCAGTTTCTCTAACGATGGACCAACAATAACCCGCAAGCATAGAGGATTCCCAAGTTGCCTTGATAGCGATTTTCAAATGACGCGACGTCTTGGTGGAATCTCTCAGTTTTCGTTTAAGTTTACGGCTCCCATATTTTGTGGAAGGTAATTAAGATGTGATTGCAAAAAGTGTATTTTTAAGGACATTTTGACCATATTTCCAGAGATATGTGATTGCCAAGAAAATTGTTGGCTACTACTACCAAGGATAACCAGGTTTCTATTTCAACATCGTTTAATGCTGCCAGAAACTCTGAATCCTTCATGAGTTTCTTCAAGTCAGGTCCAACAAATATGCCTTCTTTTATCTTGGCATCGCTGAGAGAAGGAAATTAATTTTCCAAGTATTGAAACCAAGGACCATTTTTGTCCATCGCCTTAACAAAGTTTTTTATTAATCCCAACTTTATGTGTAAAGGTGGAAAAATTATTCTTTTCGAATGGACTAATTTAACATTTTTTACACTTATCTGGCTAGGGATATCAGCTGCTCTTTTAGGCCACTGCTCTCGAGTGTAATGTTTGACTGATCCCTACTATCCCATTCACACAAGAAACAGCAGAATTTTGTAAAGCCAGTTCCGAGAACTAAAATTAAAGCAACCACCTTTAAATCAGCAGAGATAGTCCACTGGAAGTCTTTATAGTTATTTGTCTAAAACAAGTCTCATCACTTTATACGTTTCTTTTCTAATAGCACTGTACGCTACAGGAATGGATTGAAGTTTATTACCACTATTTAGAAGCTTTTAAACTAGTCTTAGAGAAGTCGATGACAAGCCGCCATTCAGAAGGAACATTCTTATGGGCTAATATAACCAACAGGCTGTTTTACAAAACACTAGGTATTCCTCTTTCGAAAAAAATCAAGAACAAAACTGTGTCGTTTGCGATATTTACATATTAAGACTCCGGGTTCCAGCAAATTCCACTGTTTAAGTCGTGATCCTAAAAGTTTGGCCTTTTCTTTCGATATATTCAGATCCTTGGTTAGATCATCGAGACGTTCTTGGCTCACTAGGACTGGAGCATTGCCAGCAGAAAGCTCATGAAACTGTGTCTCATTGTCTAGTAATTAATGCGCTGGTAAATGCTGATGACGGTAAACTAGTTTGTCAACCGAACTCACGTCGGGATACTGTATATGTATATAGTATGTATATAGTAGTACTGTATATGGATAGAGTATGTTTCTTTTTCCTGTTTTGCAAAATAGCAGTCAGTAATGTGACCTTTTTGTTCACGCCAAATGACCGATTTCGTAAAGGGCAGTGTCTCAATTTGTTAAGAGACCAATCGGTAGGTTTTGTAGCAAGTTATACGGCAGATATGTGAAATCCACGATTTATCTAGATTAGTAACTCTTATTTTAAAATAGTTAAAATAACACTCTTCGATACTCACAGTGATAGACTTTTTTGGCCATCTGTTATGAACTTTTCACACATAAAAAACTGATCGGAAGAGTTGATGCAACTGCGTGGCATTTTTGTAGCTTATTGTCTTGCGGTTCGAACACGACTGAACTTGTTTCAATAGTTTGCTTATTCTATAAAGTACCGTAAAGACCAAAAGTGTGAACATGGAATATTCAAGTCATTTATTTTGATAACATTAGCTTCCGTTATTGTACGTTTAATTATTTTTTGTCGTAAGGTGAAGGATACCGAACACAAACAATATAAATCGTTCAGGTGGATGAACCGTTGTTGAATAGTGTTATTAAAGGCCGCAACATGAAATTTATAGTCCACGAGCTAAGCGATTGGTATCAAGGCGTCATTGGTGTGGATGTTATGGCTAGAGCGCTGACGTTTTGTGCCACAGGTTCCGTTTCGAGTCAAATGATCATAACGGTGCTTCGATTTTAGTTTGCATAGTCGGAGATGTGCTCAGTGCTTTCCAGATTAGAATCTAGGCCAATTATCGTCCTAAATAAAGCCGGACTTGAAAATTGAACCGGTGATATCCTCACAGGTCCAGTTGGTTGTCTCACAGGGCAAGTGGCGTCAGTGAAACATCAATTCAGTCCCTTCCCCACGTAGGGAAGGATCTTTGGGTCGTGGTATCCCACATCGTGAACTTACATTGATGTAAAGTTTTTTCAGCGGCCTCTCAAATTTCCAAACAATTCTCAAAAAACCTCAAAGACCTCAAAAACAATTCCACAATTCCAACAAAGATGCATTCAAAAGTCAGGAGTTGTAAATGTTTTTCTAAACACCTAAAAAAAAACAGATTAAATATGCAGATTCAGATTGACTTCAAAAATTCTGATCAAGTGGATGAGTAGCTGAAAATATTCCCGAAAACTATGTCATGGAGTAAAATGATCATGTCTCAAGAACCGAAGAAAGTGTTTCTGCAGATGATGGACCAATACAGAAGAATCGACAGTCAGAATTTTGGAGAACAGGAAGTTACGTTTATAGGACGATAATTAATTACATCAGAAGAAAGCCCACTGTCAAGAATTGACACTCTTCACTAGTACTTCCCCTTTTCTCTTCCTTCCCGCTATAGGAGAGAATCTGGACGTGTCTCTAAAAACACAAAGTAAAAAAAAAACATAAAGGCTAGTCCGGGGTAATGGGTCAAACGGTTCCAGGCTATGTTCTCGGGCTGACTGGGGAGATGTTCAGTGGCTAGTCCAGAAGCATTTCGCGTCTGGGAATCCCACACTCAGGGCGAAAACAGGCCTTCACCTCGGTGCCTCAAAAAAAAAAAACGGTTAAGAATTAAAACAATGCTAGTATATTTCCAATGACAGATATTTTTCCAACTAGACTTCCCACTGAGATTGAAGAGAAAAGACAATGGCACTCACAGAGAGCATGCAGGAGATTTCTCAAATACATTTGGAGTACCCTCAGGACTACAACTTATATAGGGATCAATGTAGTTTGTTCGATTTCACTAAAGTGCGTACAAAAGAGATAAAGAAGAACAGTATGTTTACAAACCAAACAAACCTTACAATTCGAGATCTGGAAGGATCACTTTAACATCGTGAAATGTCTAAGAATTAATGATCAGGCTTGGCTGGGTGTTACAACGAGGAACTTAACCTCTGCATAGAAGAAGCTGTGGCGAGAGGCTGTAGCTGAAAGGGCCTTCGAAGGATTGGAACCCAAAGTGTCAGTGGTAGAGGAGATTTTTTCTCTGGGAAAATCCATGGGTCTGAAGGTGGATGAAAGAGATGTGAAAGAAGTCGTCGAGGAAAAGTCTCAGGAGCTGACAACAGAGGAGTTACACGATCTAAATTCGCAGCAGCATACGCTGGTTCAACGATAAATTAGTTTTGAAGAGGAGTCAGAGATGGAGGAGGTTAACTCCACAAGAGATATAAAGGAGATCTTGGTAATGTGGGAGAAAGTTGTAGTGTGGATAAAAAATCACCCCGAAAAAGTTGCAACTGGTCGTGCATCGGATTTGTGCAACGAAACTTGCCTAACACATTTCCGCAATATCCAGGAAGGGAGAAAGAAACAAACCTCCTTGGACACTTTTTTAAAACGATGTGCGTGTGACAGCTGTCTGGGTTGACGGCGACACTATTCAGCCATACAAAATATCCAATCATCATCGTGGAGAGTAAACTGTCAAGGAAGTGCAATATTAATGAAAGAACTGCCATGCTAATTATTGGCTCCAACGAAGACGGTCTGATAAGTATTCAGCTTACAAAAGAAAAATGAAATTGCGTTGAGTAGTGATTTATTTCTCAGCATAGTCTCCTTTAAGTTCGAAACACCTGACCTAGTGATGTCCAACTCCTTTAACCTGTCCGAAAACACGCAGAGTCCCCTTGGCGGCGATCCTTCTTCATTCGACTCAATTTTCTACTCGGCGAATGACGTTTTCATGTTTGGAAACAAAAAGACGCCACGCGGGTTCAAATCTTAAGAATTCGGTGGATGAAGTAGCAATTCGTTGCCCAATGCGAGCAATTTCGTCATGGCGACGGCGATGTAAGTTCGTGCGTTGTCATGGTGGAAGAGTTCTTTTTTCTTCGCTAAATGGGGCGTTTTTGCTGCGATTCGCCCCAATAATTCGGCATAGTAGAGGCCTATGACGCGTTTTCCGTTTTCTAGGTAGTCGATGCAGATCACACCTTTTGAATCGTAGAAAACAGTGGAAATCCCTTCTGGATGACGGGACTGTCTACTTTGGGGCTCGTTCACCGGATGAAGTCCACTGTTTCGACTGTTCCTTGACCTCTGGTGTGTGTTTTGTTGGCGTTCACAAACGCCGCAGATTGCGTGGTCATATGGTTTTGCGAATTGACCATCGTGCCGACAGCTTTCTCATGCCCAATATTTCATGTAAGATATGATCCACATGGTCTATTGAGATGCATACTCAGTATCAGCAAACTCGTACACTTTCAATCGGCGGTCTGTCAATACGAGATCGATGATTTTTGTCACATTATCCAACGTGGTAGGCGTTTACAGGCACTTGGGCGTGGCTCATCAAAAACCGACGTGCAAAATCGTTGAAGCTCTTTACACCGATTTTCTACGGTCACCATGGCAGGAGCAGAGTCATCGTATCCAAGCGAATAACAGCATCCAAGCGCTTTTTGATTTAGCTGCTCAATTCGCCTTCCAAAAACAAGAATCGAGTCGCTGACTGATATTGTACTTCCTAATTGTTTCTAATCCGCGGATACGTCTGCTTACCCACGCTGGCAAAACAAAAGTACGAGTCTGATTTGACTGAAATTTTCATATAAGCCATATACAGTGTACTACACGATATTGTGTTTTATCTGCATTATCTTACGATAGTGGCGCCATCAGGCGGTGAAGGTGAGACTTATTTGACCGCCATCGTTCTCTTTCAAGAAAATATTGATATGTCGATGCATCGATGCACTCTCGACGAATGGCAACAATCATGGGAACGTGAACTAAAAGGAAAATGGACCGCGCGGCTCAAACGACTTGAGATCGTGGCTCAGTCGAACGCATGGTGAGACTGACTTCTACCTGACCCAGCTACTGAGTGGACACGGTTGTTTTCAGTCTTACCTGCACAAGATAGGTAAGTCACGGTCTCAAGATTGCATATTCTGCATAAGTGTGAAGGATAACGCATGTCATACTTTCTTTTCATGCAGAAGATGGGACAAACAGCGCGACGATCTTGCCGAAAAAGTGGGAGAGCTCCATCTAGATAGCCTAATCGAGGATATGCTGAAATCATTTGACAAATGGAATCAAGTGGCACATTACGCTCGGGTCATTCTAGTAATGAAAAAAGGCATACTTGATCGGCTCGAGGCGTCTAGGTTGGAGGGTTCCCTTCTGTAGCAATCCTCATTTTCTTTCTCATCCAACTGGAGAAGGAATCCCTGTAACCCGAAGGCGCCAAAAGGCGTAAAATTGGGAGGCCTAGCCCGAAGTAATGTGTCAAACGGTTCCAGGCTAGGCGCTCCGGTTGACAGGTGAGGTGTTTAGTCGGTAGTCCAGTAGGTCCACTGGAAGTGTGACACTCAGAGCGTAAATAGCCTTCACCTCCCTACCCCAAAAAAAAACGTTAAAACTTCGAAAGGTTCAGCTGCCAAAATGTTTCTAAGTGCTGCGCCGGGAAAGGATAGCCTGAGAAGAGTAGGAAGAAAGTGTGGAACACGTTTTTCTTGATTGTCCCAGCAGAATCTGTGAGTATACATGACGCGGAATCAAGCTGTGGGGTTGGAACATCTGACGACAATGGAACTGGAAACTTCTTGAATTCAAGAAGGCGCCAGGATGGACCGTTTGGTTAGTAAATATACATTGCTCCCGTTGTATTGTTTTGATAACTCTTCTGAATTAGACCAACTATTTTTTGTTACTTTCCATATTTTCGCAAATGAAATTCTCCATACGCTAGATTGAATTCTTCATACGGTTCTTCTTCACACTATTCACGTGTTAAACTTACCTGAAACAAAGGAAAATTATTTGTTAAAAATGCAAATCATGTTCAAAGGTGTATCAAATTTTTAAATTTTATGTAACAATACAAGAACAGTCAAATTGAAATGCAAAATTCTTAACGTTAATTATATATTTAGTCTAAATATTTGAAGCTTAGTTTTTATTCCAGACATCTTATGAATTTTAAAACTAAAACCGATCGAGAACTTTATCTGCATTTCAAAGATGAAGAAACGATGAAAATTTCAAAATACACGTCTGTCCCGTCGAAGAGTCTCGCTCGAATTGATGGCTTAAAATTTTCGACTGTGAGGCGCGAATATTTTTGGTTATTTTATTTTTCGATGCAGAATGTCTCATAAATTCAAATTTTAATTGTGATAGAATGGTCGTAATATGAATTTTATATACTCAGAAAATAAATTTATTTTTTTCAATATCATGAATTCTTCTTATGACTTGGGGATAAAATTCTTATTTTTACTTATCCCTAGCTGGTCCTAAATTTTTTCCCCCCAAGGATTACGAATCATTTTCAGCCACGCAATATCGACGTTTGCAGCAGCAGCTTTCATGCAAATATTGATATCACATAATCATAATCATCATAAATTAACTCTTTGACGGAAAAAAAATCGTAAGGTAATATTAAACTTGTTCCTGTTATCTTTCAGGCTTTTGTGAAAGATTTTTTTGATTCATTTATCAGGTGAATGACACATGAATGCTTAATGAATGGATGCAAAAATCTTCACAATGATTCGCTTCAAATACTTGCATTTTATGTTAATAACTTTCACAGAGTGTTCTGCAAGGAATATGCTAATGATAAAAGAATGTATTTTTATAGAATAAAAGATCAATAACCGCCAATGGCTTCCTTTTACTGGTTCAGAGAAAAAAGAAGAGACTTAAAAAATGGTTATGCACGTCCATCTATTGCCGAAGATTAACATTTGATAATGGTATGGGTGTAAATAATCCAAAAATTTGAATTTTTCGAAAGGATTCATGTACAACTTCAGGTAATCTAATCAATTAAGTCACTTACTTTATAGCTTCGAACCAAATATTGGGTGAATGCTTGTTTCTCAATCTTCCTCGTGTTCGAAGACTTTTTACGGGAAGATTTTCCTCTTTTAAGCAATGGCAAATGAAATATGTTATGTTTCTTCAACTGGTTTTTATTGGGATGCATCGTTTTTTTTTTTTTTTGGTGATTGTGTCGTTAGCCTTTTACCCTTTCGGTTTCATCCTTTATTGCGTACTTAAGTTAAGAAGCACACAACCAGCAAACGGCAAAATCAGGAAAAGGAGTTGCTTTTTTTACTCAAGTCAAAGATTTAATTATGGATGAGAGTGTCGTATTTATTGTCCGGTACGTTGCACTTTGTTCCATGGAAATGACCAGGATATGTATCCATGGGATGCATTGAAACAGGTTCGGCGTTTGAATTGTATAAATACTGAGTCTGGTGCATGAAACAGTATCATACAATCGTTGTTCTTCCGAAGAATCACAGCCTTCCAAAAACCAGCAAAATGGTAAGGACCCAATTATTTGAAGTACACTTTGAACACATTTTCATAAATGATTAAAAATACTTTTGTAAATTTAATTAACCGACCATGATTCTATTATCAGAAATTCATCGCTATTGTCCTCGCTATCATTGGCGTTGCATCTGGCTACGCAATTGACAATGTGGCCTCCAAACCTGTGGCTGTTGCGCAACCAGCTTTAATTGTCCCGAATCAGCAATTTCTATCGGCCTCAGCACTTTCACATGGTGGACCACATGGTGGACCACATGGTGGCTCATTGCATCCTGCAGCAATCATTTCTGCTAATTCTGCCATTGATAGTCAAGCTGTGAATGCAGCATACAATGCCGGTTACCATCAAGCCGTGGCCAATAGTCAAGGAGCCCAATTGGCTGCTCTGGCACAACAACAACAACAGCAACAACATCAGCAGCAACTTATTAATGCCGGAATCCTTCCAGGTCATCCAGCGATTGTAGGACCACTTCATGGAAAATATTAGTTAAAAGATCAAGAAAAAACGAAAACGGATGGACCCTTAGCAAGTGTGAAAGATTTTAAAATAAATTAATTAGCAAACAAAAATAAGTTTTTAATTAAATTATTTCAGCGATTTTGGGACTCTCGAAAGCATACATGTTCAACTTCTATTCCAACATGCTTTTGACTTCTTCGGTTTTTACTAATTACAATCGCCCTTGAACAAAAAATGAACATCCAGAAAGTTTATAAACACTGAAACTCTTCTACTTGGCTCTTCTACTTGGCGTATCTGCACAAATTTAAGCTCTTCTGCAGATAAAAAAAAATTAAAAAGTACCGCGGACTATAATAAGCACACTCTAAAATCCTCCCACAGCGATCGAAATCAGTGGCAAAAATCCTCTTACAGCGATCAAAATCAGTGGTTGTATTTTTTAACTTGTAATAACCGGGTCACCCTATCTCCTCAAACATGGTAAATCGACGGAAAAAGGATCTTATGAAGTTCTAAAATATGATTTTGACGGATGGAGCCTGTTGGCAACATCAACTGAAGGTATGATATGGGGAACTTGACTGAATTCCACTGAACAGAAGATATGGAGAACTCCATTATGAATCTTATCGCATCTGCCTGAGGTGCCATCCATATGCCTTCAAACAAGTATGGGACATAAAAGTATGTCTAAGTGTCCCGTTCAAAAATGAATCCCAATGTTGAAGGTGTCAAGCGATTTACACACCCAAACTTTCGTATAAAGATTGGCAAAAAAACCTCTGCACAAGGTATAGTGCACTGCATAAGATATAACATAAAAAAAAAAGATACAAAAAGCCACCATAGGACCTGGACAACATGCCGGCCACTCGAAAGCTCGACGCATCAAAGACACTGTGCACATTCTGAGCACTCTTTGCAATCCATCCGTTTTAATGCTTTATTCAGGGCTCTGGTTGCCAACTTTGAAGACTGATTGACTGAAGTGTGTCCCGTGAAATGTCCTTTGAAAGTCAGAGGAGAAAGGACGTGACGTTTGATATAAGGCAGGAGTCTTTCTATAAGTCTTGTGAGTCGTCTTTTATAACGTATGTCAAGGGCTGTAACTACCGGATTGGAAAAGGCAGGGCTAAGGGCATGCTGGAAGGTAGAAAAGGTAAGGTAAAAGGAAGGTAAAAGAAGGTAAAAGGTAAAAGACAAAGCTTCGGTAAAGGCTCCATATTTGGCTCGACACTCCTCAATAAACAAGAAGTAGTATAGAAATGTAGGACTATGTGCGTCATGACTCTTCTCGCAGCATAGACCCGAACTTGGTTATTGCAAGAAAAGTAGCAACAATTCCCATTCCTGCAGAAAGCAGCAGAATCTATTTAGGGACGATGGGAAGGAGCAAATTTTATTTTGTATATACATAACCACAGAAGGCTCACTATCGCAACCTATGGTCTCACTCAAATTGTTTCAAAATCCTTGTCCGTAGAAATGTGACAAATAGTTCAAAGCTCGGTTCTCGGTGTAACAGGGGAAGTGTTTAGTAGACAGTCCGGTTGTCATTGGAAGTTCGATACTCAAAGGGTAAATAAAATTCACCTCCTAACCAAAAACAAATATTATTGCCATTATTTTTATTACCATACCTTTATTATTTATCCCTTTTTAAAAGTGCTACTAACTAAAAGATTATATCTTTACTTCATAATTAAATGGAATAGAATATTCTTTTCAATTCACCTCCTAACCAAAAACAAATATTATTGCCATTATTTTTATTACTATACCTTTATTATTTATCCCTTTTTAAAAGTGCTACTAACTAAAAGATTATATCTTTACTTCATAATTAAATGGAATAGAATATTCTTTTCAATTTCTATTGTTTTCAATTGTTTTTTTTCTCATATTAAAGCGTTCATTTTGGTTGGTTCATTTGGTGGTTCAATGGTTCATTTTTTAAACTTCACAATTAAATTTCATGTATTTTCTAATGTTACATATTTGATCTGCTGCATTCAACAAACATCAAAAATATAAAGAAATTATCCGATCCAATATATCTGATTGATTGAATTTATTCTCTGCTATCACTAGAAAAAAAAGGATAAGAAATAATAAAAACAACAAACTACGGAAAAATTATAAATAAAATACAATACAAATTTCATAATAATGACATTGAGCTTCTTTGAGCCTCAAGAATTCTCAAAACCTTCCGCTGATTTTGGTTTTAATAGAAGGAATTTAAGTTGTTTTACTTTCCCATTAATTGTAATATGAGGAAATATTTTCGTTTCTTAGATGTGTGAGTATATGACAGCTGGTATAACATTTGACATACAATTCGAGCGTAGGAGGTACTACAAATGTTAACTTGGAGTCTGTGGACTACCTATGGGAATTTTAAAGAATAAATTTTAAGAAGAAAAGTAAAAGGACGCTGACAGTGCAGGATTCAGATTTGATCGAAGCCGATTAATGATTGCATCAGAGTGATCTCACTATGATATTTTTAAAGCCATTTTCCAAACATCGATTGATAGTTACTACCTATAGGTTTGGAGAAAAGTAACCGTCAATTTTCCGTACGCATGGCATCAGCCTTCTCTAGTAATACCAATTGCATGGAATGAGAAGAAATATGAAAGATGAGGGAGATGAATAAAACAGGGACCGAGAAAAAAAAACGTATGCAGTTGATTAGCAGATCATGACAAAGTCCCGATTTTTTTTCTATCCAAAAATTTTAATGTCAAAGACCCATTCCGCACTGGTCAAAGTCTTTGGAACCATGCAAAAGAACGACGTGGTTGACGTGACATCTTTCCAGAAGACAAGGATTCAATGAGAAGCCCAAAGTTTAGGTGACACGTTAGGAAGTCTTTTTGAAAATAACGTTTTTGGTTATTGCTCGTGTGTGACCTTTCCTCTCTACTAAAATTTTAACACGTGCAGTAACAGCACGAGTAATTTAAAGTTTTCTTTGTAAGTGTGTAGGTTTTCCCAGTGAACTGGGGAAAATCTGGTCACGCATCGATGGGTCTAGGAATAGAGGAAAGCATGGCGCTCACGACGCCTCCTATCACTGGGTTGGACAGTCCATTTGTCTTATCCATTTTCTCGCTGACCGATGTAATCGGCACGTAACAAATTGGTTTTTTGACGGAAGCAAGAGGTCGTTTGAGAATTATTTGAAAGAGTGTAGATGCCAATCTCGATTGTAACAGCAATTTGTGCTGTTTGACTTCTTAATATTTTCATGAACGCTTCGTCCAATCTCTTGCTGAATCGGAAGTAAAATACTTACATCTATATCGCTTCTCGAAAACATGTTGTAAAACCTCCTGTGGTTTAAAAAACAAAAATACCTTAACTCCATTCTGATGATAAAACTGTTGCGTATAAATGGAGATATCACTTTCTTTAAATGAACATATTCATCATCTTATATGCTGACGACTTCCAAGCCAATGTCCATCGATTTAACATCATGGACCCGATCAGGTGGTTAATTAACGAGTTCACAAGAGAATATTACAAATGGGTACATGTTTTACATCCATATGCGTTCACATAGAGCAATGGTCTTGCTCTTCAAACTCGATCATCTTCAAACTTTTTACCATACTTGAGCATATCTCTCATTCCATACAGTGGACCAAACCAACTTAGGAAGATACTCAACATCCGCGGATGCCTATTAAATACCTACGTAACACTCCTGGACAATTCACTTAATGCAAAGGAATCATCGCATATTTTCGTCATTTCTTCTACTTCAAATCTGCATGAGAAGAGAATCCATCATCAGCACTAGACTTATGAGGTTTACGTAAGGTATGGCAAGGTAAGGTAAGGTAAGGAATGCAAAATTGTTGTTTATGTGAGCATATATGCATAATGTAACAAACATTCTTTTCAAGAAAACCGAAAAACAAAAAGAAAAAGAAAAAAAAACACACATCTCCAACGAATGAATGATTAAATGGTTTTCTTGTCTGCCGTAAACTTTCTCTTGGAACAATGCATTCCCGTTGATACAAGATACTAGACAACTTCACTCAAGAGTATTGGATCAAGTTTTTAGATGTAATCAAATATTCAAATTTCATGCTAATTAGATGAAACGACAGTTTTAGGGAGGTTTTCTGCAAGATAAAAAGGTTTTTGTTAGTAATTCAAACGGTGCAGCGAAGCGAATATCTTGGGAAGTATACAAAATGTAACAATTTTCAATCTAAATGCCGGAAAAAGATTGTTTGCTTTGGAAAATGTAAAGAAATACAGAAAAAGTCAATGGAGTAGTTTTTAAAGCGTATTAAAATAGCACTTTAGTGAACATCAGATATATTATAAAATAAATGAAGCAATGAAATATTCGTTGCCTGAGAGATTTGAATAACATCAAGGGTTCACAACACTAGCAGAAATTAAGGAGAAACCAGATACTTAATAGGAAGGGTTAAATACGTTATATACCAATTATTAAATTGTTATATTTTTATGTTTAAAATTGTATTCCTTGACTGTCGAATTTCTTTCCTACGTCTGAAGGGGAAGTTTGATTAGCTGCCTGATTTGAAACTGTCACTTTCTGTCAAACCAGGCGCACCTCGACCGCAGCGCTAAAGGGCTTCAGCTCTTTTAATGCTTCTTCCAACACAAAATTGGTTCGAGCCATATTATTGGGTCGTCTAGTGACTGTGTTATAATGGGTTCTTTGGTTTTTGGCTAATTAGGACGAACAAAGTCATTTTTTGACTCGCTTTTCGTGGGCCATTTTCCGATACCATTAACAATCCTTCGTTAAATAGGAATCAATGCGGTCTTTGCACAATAGAGATGTGCAAATTGTACTTTGTTGCTCTTTATGCGTCTCTGAAAAAGATAATCAAACCATATATCCTGCAAGTGAACATTCCCGATACCGTTAGGTGATCCTTGGACATTTAACCTACATTAAGGTATTGAATAATATTCACCTTTTTTAATCAGTTTAGAATCTGTTTTCGCCAATGATTCTAAGTGCTATTAAAACCTACGTGGGGTCTATATCAAGGATATCGATGTAAGTAACATTGCCTAGTATTTTAGGTATTCTACAAGGTCTGTCTCAGAAGTTCCCGTACTGGTGAAGAATAAATATAGGAAATAAACTCAACTTTGTTTATTATATAAAAACTTTATTCACTATACTTAGAGTTACTAATTGTAGAGTTCCGGTTATAGGACTTACTCGCGATTTGAGATGCTGGCGGTAACTGATGACAGGATCGGACATGGCGCGCTCTATATGCTTAACTCGCTCAGTCGTTCCTGGTTTTTGTTTCCACTACATGGACAGTAGAGAGTATTCATTATATGTTGGTTGTTGTCTATGGTTGACAACTAGCCGCTACATCAAGAAAACTGGTGGTGGCATCTTTTAGATCTTTTCGGCATTTCATCTAACATCTATCAGAGACGGTGTGTCAAAATCCGAAAATCCATTGCAACGGGGACGAGACGGGATGTTCAATATTATTCCGAGACCGATCGACAAAGTGCTATACGGCAGCATGACCCCAAACCGAAAAAAGTTTTGGAGAAGTCAAAAGGCAAATCAATGTTGATTTGTTTTAACGATTCCACAAAAAGTTCATTCGACAAGGTCAAACGGTTATTGTTGTGTTTTATCTCGGTGTTATGAAGCGTTTGCTTTCGGGAATACGTCGTGTTCGGCCAGAATGTCGTCAATGTGGAAGTTGATAATACGCCGGCTCATCGTTCAACGGTTGTTACCGATTTTTTGATAAAGAAATTGCATTCTTTCGATCAACCACTCGCCGTATTCGCCTGTTTTGGCACCATGTGACTTTTTTTGTTCGGAAAATTATATTTGGCCATGTAAGGAAAGCGTTTTGCGAACATTGAGACATCCAAAAGTCGACGATCGCCATTCTAAACATGATATCAAAGAATTACTTAAATAAATCTTTTGACACACTGATAGACCGGGCAAAGCGGTGTAGAGAGGCCGAAGGGAACTTTTGAATAAAATAAATCCGTTTTGCGAAATCATTCGCGGTTTTTTTTTATTCTTGAAAAGTCCGGGAACTATTGAGACACACGTTGTAAGTATGACGACTTTGAAGAACACGGAGTTAAAAATCTTTGTCATTCTTTCCAGTTCTTTAAATTTTTTTTTATACAGAACGCACTGCAAGTTTTGTTTTCGTTTAAGAGCATTTAGAATATATAAAATATATAATATATAAAATATTACGGAAAACTAGCCACAATTGTGCATCCAGAGATGGTTCAGTAGCTGGAATTCAGGGTTTAGGGAGAGATGTTCATGGGTAAGGCTCATTTCATCAGGCGAAGGCAGGTTCCAAAATAAAATTATATATTAAACTAATAACTCTTGAGGGTACTCAATAAAGTTGGTCGAACAGGCTGATGCGGATATCTATAACTCAACTTCAATGTGATTTCTGTCCAGAAAACGTTAAGAAAAAGACCGGAAACGTTATAATCAAGGATCCCATCGATAAATACGATTCTGTCTTCAGAATACTGATTTGTTAGGTAAGTCCGATGTATTATTTGTCGTCATTAAACAAGTAGCAAATAAAGTTGTTCAAAAAGACCAGCGACTCCATCAAAATTAAAAGTTAAGTTTCAAGGGCGCGATCTAGATTTCTTCCCTTGAATACCAGCGGGCGTGGGTTATTGTTATTTCCAACTTTTATTATCCCATGACAGATTACCCTGAATGCTCTTCCATGTTTAGGGGCCTACAAATATTAAACTGAATTTAATATCAAGATTATCTCAACGCTGTTCACTAGGCTTATTTTTCAACGAATCATATATGACTTTATTCATATTTCAAATTTTTCAAATATTTTGAAACAATTAAAAATGGAAAACGCAATCAAAAACAATGCGGCAGCTTATTTTGACCGAATTCTCCGCTGTTGTGCAATGAACCGTTACATTACAACTGTTATTTCTTTTCTGTGTGTTGTTTATTAAGTATATTTGTAACGTTATCACTGTCCGTCTTGTTGTTGTTGTTTAAAGAACATCGTGCAGAAACTATTCAGAAATGGGACCACGTACAACAATTCAAAAGCGAGAAGTTGTTCTCAGACTGAAAAATGGCTATTAACGCAGAAAAATCGGCGAAATGTTTGGACTGAGTGGCAGTTCACTGCAGGTCATCATAAACAGATTCATTTACATAAATAGGACGCACGGTTCAGGCAGAAAGGCCTCGAACAAGATTTTCAACACGACTGATGAGCGCTGTACTGTCCGAAAATTCCGGAAGAATCCGAGCTTATCGGCTCAAGATTGAAAAACGCTGGCTAATGTGCTCAGGACCCATTCGACAGAAAAGTGAAAGCTAACTTGGATATGTCATGCCACCCGGAAATTGTTCCCCATGTGTTGCGACAGCATGGTTTGAACGGAATAATATCACACGAGAAGACGTTCATTAACGCCAAGAATCAAATGTGTCGTTCATAATTTGCCAAGAAACATTTGAACGAAAATTCTGGATTTGGAATATGAATGCAGAGACTGCAAGCAAAAAATTCAATAGCCACTGTCAACCACGGAGTTGTTGGCGTCCTAGTTTGTGCCCTTATGTACGCAACGGGAGTTCGAAATCTCTATTTTATTGAGACAAAAATGGATACGTCGCAAATCTTCAAATTTTGCATTCAAAATTGCTTGAAAGTGCACAAAACTTTGGCATTCGTAATGACTTCTGATTCGACCAGGATGATGGCCCTAAGCATAAAACGGGCATTGTACAAACATAGCTGATTTGGAACTGGCTGCATATTATGCAACCACCGGCACAACTGGACGACGAGCTGGAATTTTTTTTGGCCATTTTGGACACAAATATCCGAAAACCAAAGATTTCGACTAAAATTTATCTCAAAAATGCATTAGTTGAGGTACGGGCCAAAATATTCCCAGAAATTACACAAAAACTGGTCAAATCGACGCGTAAGGGACTAAAAATGGTTGTCGACCAGAAGAATGGTCATACTAAATATTGAATTTGTTATTTTCTCTACCTTCAGGTTTATTTTTCAATAATCAGGAAAAAGTTGACACTGAAAGCGGCTTTCTCCAGAATTAAAATACGTAAAAAAATCGAAAACACATTTTTTTATACAACAACAACAAAGACATCTACCAGTCATCCTGGGGCTGAAAATACACTAGAAAGAAGGTCGAAATTCTGACACATACTTACGGTAGCATTGAAAGGCTCCGAAATTTAAACTGGAATAAAGGATCAGCTACTGAACCTGATGATGAGATCAGGATCGAGCCAGCTTTAGAAAAATAACTAACCGGATTAGAAGTAATCTGAGCCATCGTCTAAAGAGAGACCCATGACAGATTGATGGCACCCTCCAGTTCCATGAACATCTTTTCCATTACTGAAAACTGTTGGGTGTGGTTTCGAAGCTGGGGAATTAGTATTGCACCTACTATGAGTTCTCAGATAGCTTATAATTGCGTTTAGAACTAATGTTGGAAGGTGACTTCTAAGGCAGGAACGTGGTGTTTGACGCATGAACCGGACATTTTTCATAAGAACAGTATAAATAGGTCTTATGGTGATATTAACTGATGTTGAACTATGAATCTTAAGGAGATAATTTTCACTCCGAAAGATGCTGGAAAAAATTATTACTTTCGGCAACGGGAAACGGATTATAGCACTTAATAATTCCATATTTTACCTATTTCGACACTGAGCAACAATATGAGTTTACTGGCATCATCCGACGATACTCACTTTGGTCATGATGCTAACATAATCCTGCGATGCACGCACAGGTGAAAATCTTTTATTGAGTTGCCCACCTTCAACATTCAAAGACACTACAACCCAGCCTTGGGAGCAGAATCTAGGTTCTACCTCATGACGGTCCAAAGCCCGTGTAAATGGGGAGGGGAGAAGAGAGTTGAGCTTGTTGTCCTGGAAAGCTGATATGAAGACGAGTAAGGAAACCGAATGTGAAATTGATGCGGAATACGACGTTGTCTTTGTTGAGGTTTTGGTGGAGTGCAATTGTTGAAATGAAGAAGTGACGACTGACGGGGACTGTAGAACGAAATAAATGTTGTACACGTCTAAGTTGAAAAATGATGAAACCGCAGTATTGAGGGGTGAAGTGAAAGGGTTATGGAGGATGAAGGAAGCAGTTGGAAGGGATATGAATTGAGCAAGTACCTTAGAAGTCGCCAACGGGATTCGTCCACTGCCCGTGGTGTAGCGAGGGAAACTGATTGCAACCTGACCGTTGTAGGTTGGATGGTGGAGGAGTTGTAATGATGGACTGATGTACTGATGACTAGAAGGTTACTGACGTATGAGGAGAAGTTGTCCATGTCGTTGAAGAGCGGACGGACTGAAGACGGACTAGTACTGATGACGTCGCCAAATGGGATTCTAAATGGTTGGGAATCTCGGGTGTACAGAGAAAAGCTGAGGGACACCGATCTAATAGATTTAGCTGCTGAGATGAATCAATGGACTGAATGAAGACCAAGAACTAGACTTGACGAGAAGGATGAAGTGATTGTAAAACAGACGGACTGAATGTAGACTTGAAGTAGACTAGAAGTAGAAGAGAAGTTTGATGAAGAAGACGTTCGTGATGCAAAAGTTCAGTTAAAGAAGATGATGAAAAATATGTTAACGAAGACGCAATAATTAGAATATCTTGGTGTGAAAAATAATCAAGAAGATCATAAAAATTATGAAAAAAAACAAAAAACTAAGAAGATACTGATCTATAGGAAAATTCCGAAGATCCGTAAAAATAATTATGAAGATGTTGCAAAAGAAGACTATGAAGAGGAGAATGTAGAAGACGGTGGAGATGATGTTGAAGATTCAACAAGATGTAGAAAAATTAAACTTCAAGTGAAGTTAAAGTGCTGTAAAATGTGTTGACCTATGGAGTAAATCATTGTAGATGAACTGCAGACGACTCAAATTACTGAATGTGAGGCACTTATAGATCGTATTAGATGTAGACGAAGTGGAGTTATATGTACTTAGCAGTTGGAAAAGCTCGCATTGCCACATCCACTTATTCATGGCGTGGATGCGAGACTAGTACACTGCTAAGCGTGGAATTCGAAATGTAGTAGAAATTGAGCCATTTATATCAAATTATATGTTGTGACAGTTGTTAACCCAGACCCTATAGACTAGTGCTATAGGACTCCGGGTGACGCAGGGGGCTAATGGCTTAGGCTTCGGCTTGTTTCAATCAGTCTTTGGGAAGTTCCGTCCCCACGTACACGAGGTATTGAGGTGGGGCTATCAGCCCCGTGCGCCTGGAACAAAAATTGAGGGATTTCCTCAGACTGTAGAGAAACGCAACCTGACCCGAGGTTTTCTGAACCACGGGTTGGAGGGACGCCCATGAAAGGTTACTGTCAGCCACGGTGAGGATCCTATCTTTGGCTGAAACGTGGTGGTTGTGGTTTCCAAGACTAGAGAGTGGGTTGAGCATTCACCTGTTGTGTTCGGGAATTGAGGATGCTTTAAAAAAATTGGGACCTAAGACTGGAACTTGTTTCTGATCTTAGGGGTGGTGGTTGACACATTATTCAACCCCGTCTATGGAGACCGTGGAATTAGGCCATCAAGGCAGGTGTCCAAGTAAAACCACGTGACTTCATTTAAAGACACCACAATTGATTCAAAATATTTTCTTCCTCAACTTACGACATTTACACAGAAATCAAAGGATTCAACCCGACGATAAATTGATTCTTTGTATGTTGAACGAATTAATAGAACAAGTGTTTGAATATTTCAATAGTTTCACATACATGTACTTTTTTAACCAATCAATTGTGACTGTGGCGAACCTTTTCTATTTCCACTTAATGTGTCCTTAGGCATCATCCTACGATACTGGCATAAAAATCCATAGTGCTAACACCAGCAGATTAAGAGAATCACAATCTTAAAGCTCCAAACTGAGGATCAACCAATTAAATTACTAATTTTCATTTCAAAGTTTAGACAATACAATTTTTCGAGTTTTCAATTCCTGTTCCAAAGTGAATTCGGATAGTATTGCTCTTGCTGTTAAATAAAGTCATTCGATGTGCATAAATGTCGAGTTTTAACACTTATGAACAAAAGCCGAAAATACCAATTTTATTTATGATTAGAAACCAGTCCGGGTTTTTTGAAATTATTCTCGTTATGAGATAGTATATATTAATTTGTATCTCAGTGAAAGTGCACTCTCAGGTAGCAATGAACTTCAGAATACAAGAGTGACTCTATCAATTTAATTTGATATTGATTAAGCTCCTCATCCATATGCTAAACAGTTGCACAACATATCGAACTAGAAATTTTGAAAGTGAAAGATAACAAGTGCATGGAACTTGTCTATGGGAACATTCGAGTCAAATGAGATACTAGAAAATTTGGAGATATCTAATGGCTTGATAATGTCGCTGACTGAAGCTTTTATCTTTCTTTTTGTTAAGGTGAAGAACTTCGTTCGAGGTCAGTAACAAAGTGAGGAAGTCAAGTATAATTGGATGCATTTTTGGAGGCTTAGAGGCTGCTGAATCACTGAATCTTTCAAAAATGAATTTGGTTGATAATGATTTGATATTTGCTTTCATATAAAAGCGAGAGTAAATACTTGAAGCATTATGGGCGGAACTTGAAATTTCTTATTAGTTCTTAATATTACGAAAAAGTTGCATCCGAAATACTTGTTTGTCTGGAACATTTTTCTCATGGTGATTCTGGGCGATGAGTTCCAGGGCATAATTTACGCCGATACTGGCTTCGGTTTTCATTTTCACACACTCTGCGTTCTGTAAATCACTACCTATGAGTCATTAAAATTATACGATGGTAGAACCAATCATAAATTATTGATGCGTCATCAAGATTGAGACCCTCCAATGTCCTTTATTTAGAAATTAACAAACGAAAACCTTTGCTTCCTAGCATGATTTAATCCCATAAAAATTCCGTTTTTCATTTATCAATTTTCCAAAATCAAAATGGGCTCTGAATCAGTTTGACGAAAATTAGCTGTTTTATCGCGAAACTTTGTTCAGTGATGAAGCCCACTTTTGGCTCAATGGAAACGTCAATGGAAACGTCAACAAAGACTAATACCCACAGAAATATTTCATGTTTCTTTAAAAATTAGTCCGATCGAAACGTAACCGTCGATGGAAACCGCTGTCGCGCCATAACGGATTTTTTACTACCTGAAAGTGAGGCACGTGAAGGTATTGGTGAACTTTGATTTCAACAAGACAACAAGACAAACCATTTTGGCGATCGTGTGACCTCACACTTTTAGATTATTTTCCTTGGCCTAACACGAAGTTTCTGATCTTCAGCGATAAGCCAGCTTCAACCAACGCTTTGAAAATCAGCATTACTTGTGTCATTCGCGACATACCGCTCGCTATGCTGGAATACGTCGTCCTAAATTAGATCCTCGGGATGGACCATTTACGGCCTAGTCGCGATCCACATTTAAACGAGATAATCCTTAAAAAGTAAATATTGTAGATTGTTCTTTCTATGCATGATAAAGTTTATACTATAGGATTCAATTTTATGTATTTTATTTGAAATTAAAAACCAAACCTCATAATTTATCATCCTTTAATTTGGGAGTAATAGCGCTCCCTTCTTTAGAGTTTTTAGATATCGTTTAGTCACAGAACTATTTTTCTATTTATGCCCATCACTATATACTTTCTTCTATTTCAATTTCTCTGCTTATTTGATATACTCGTTGTGTATATCAATTATCAATTTTCTTAGTTGGCCTCGTTTGTCAAACGTCTTTTGCCTGCATTTTTGACAGGTAATTCTATAAATGTCACAATCTGGATAAAACTTTAAACTTTTGGCTCATGATCACGAGCTACTATGTCGACTTTCTTCGGTGACCACAAGCTACTATGTCGACTTTCTTCGGAATCTTCGCAATCTTGATAAAGGATTTCGAACATAGTACCACTGCTCTTCGTATCTGCTCTACGCCTGGTTCTGCTCGTGGAGTATTGTTCAGAATTCCAGTTTCAGTCTCCTCTATTAGTAGTATCGGGTCGTCGCTGTCGATGTTACTTTTCGCTGTCTCCAGATAAAGGTCTTTTCCTGCCATCTTTGATCGAGGCGAGTGGTGGGATGCCGCTGGTATTCCATTCTCACTCCCAATCTCCCATTTCTATTGGGAAGGAGATATTTTTGTGTATATTGTTTATCGTCCTTACAGTCTTTTTCCCTATATTTTGCTATAGAATCTACATATCGTATCCATAGTCTTGAAGAACGCGCTACTCAGCAATCTGTTGTTCCAACCACCCCATGAAAATAACTCTCAAGAGGGGAGACTGTGGATTCCTCGTAGCTACGCGAGACTATTGTTTAAAGAAACTTGCTCTGAAAGTGAAGTAGGTTTCTGACATACGAAGAGTCGCAAATTTATAAAATGCTCGGTACGATATCCATTGCTTTCTGGTTGTTCTCTGGCATTTCAGTCAATGCTCGAACAAGTCCAATGCTTATTTTACTGGAACGCTCGAAAAAGGGGCCTTCGCGTCGAAAGATACCAATATTTTGTCAAATTCAATCTGGTTAACTATGTTTAGTATGTACGTAATTCGGTCCTGTTTTTTTTTGTGAGTGGCTACTTGAATGTATATTATACTTTTCTAAGGTATAGTTGAAAGTATATTTGATCTTAGTTGTTGGGGAGTCCGTGGAAGTTATAATATCGCGTATTTAAGATTTTTGAACATTTAGAAGGCAATTGTTCCGAGAGAGAACTAGATTAATCACCCTCAACGCGATTTTACTTGGGATTGTTTCTTGGCGGTCAGTCAGGGCCTTCTTCACTCTTCAGTTCATGTTAATTTTGATTATTTAGTTTCTTTGAAACCAATTTGTCATATTTATTTTATCCATCATAAATAACTTGTTCCCGTTGTCTGCTTTCAGGCAGACTACCGATTTTCTCTTTAACTCCTTCACGATCATCCTTTTGTTGTTCCTGACTATCGCATTCCCAGTATTCTTTCTCAAACACCTCAGTAAACAGCTCGTCTCTCATCTCAGAAACAATCTAGAACCAGGAAATGATGGATTGAACAACTCATCGGCAGAAAAATGGTTATAATGGTGATAAGCACAAATAATTGTGATTAGGGCGCAGACCTCTCCTTCATTTTCATCCTTGTACCTCGTTGATATATTTTTCAAATTTGCAATTGTCTCATTTGTATCTTTGTAACTCGGTGATATATCTTTTTGTAAATTTGTACGTCATTGGTCTATGAAATGATAATCATGACTATGAAAAAAAGCACAGTTAATGATGAATGATATCCTTGCATGCTCGTGTGAGTCCAGTTTTTACACGTACTATTTTATAGAAGTCTTGAAATGAGATCTGCCCTTTGTTACGGACCACATTTGTTTATTTTTCTCACGCAACGAACGCTCCGATAATGTCATAATTCTGTTTGAAGTCGACTACAGTGCCTCACGATTGAACAAAAAGCTTGGAGTATTAAGGTCCGCCTGCGAAGCTGGTAAATTATTTGGTTGTATGGTATCTAGCATCCCATCCTTGAGGTCACTTCTGACCTCATCATGAGTTACACAATTTCTTTTTTGGAATCTGTATCAATGGCCATCAAATCCTCATCAGTTCCTAAAGTCGCTGCAAATTCTTTTCGTCATTTTGTGAAACTATTTAATAATTATCAACAGCATAATTAAAGCACACAGAACATACAAGCAAAATAGGTAAATAAAGCCTAAACTTACGTCAAATCGACGTACAACATATCGATTACAAAAAAAAAGGTGCCAATAACAGGAGCGAGATGACCGTGCTCTATGAGCTACCAGCAGTAACTGAATTAGTTTAAGGTCAAACCGATTTTGTTAAGCGTATGGATAAATAGCGGAGACGTAATGGAGTGTACATCAAATTGACGAAGATTTTATTTTAAGTAGCTAATTGTAGCTTATTGAGATTTTAGAGTTATTTAAATTAATAAAATAAAATTGAAAAAACAAATTTTGAAGTATTTAGAAGTATTTATGTATTCTTATTGATTTATTTATGTGCATTCTATCTTAAAGACGAATTATCCAAATCACAATTATAAAATAGAAATAAGCAAATACTAATATGATCTTAGATAAGATAAAAAATCAAGTGCGTGTAATTCGATTACAAAAATGTAAGTTTCTTAAACTAAACTTTTAACTTAGCCAGAAATTTTAGTTATTCGAGTGATCACATCGAGGTAATGAACGTCAAATTTTATGTTTTGCTCAAAACTCACTAGTAGGCCTTAACAATTCGTTAAAAACGAAAAATTCTATTCATTCAACATGTAACTCATGAGCATTGGAGAGAGATATACGAGAAAGTCATTTTGTGGCACGTAAAAATAAACACGTTCACAAAAGAACCCCACTTGGGAAAACGGAGATGTCATCTTGTTCATAATCTTAAAATGATAAAATCGGTCGATGAATTTCAAATTTATCGGCATACAGAAGTCAAGAAGAGGAGATCACAAAGAGGAAGAAATTTATTGAAAGTCGGAAGGGAATTGGTCCAAGAATAGAACCTCGAGGGACACCAGATGAAAGACAAAAAGGAGTCAAAGTTACGCCGTAGATTTTGTAGACAAGACGTACGATGGAATAACTATGGCTGCATCCGAGACTATAAGGATTCGGAGGACCAAGACTTGGACAAATATGTGCAGACAACATCGTCTTTGAACTACCTTTCCAACGACCTTGTAACGACATTTTTGAATACAATAACATTTGTAGTGGTAGAGTGACTTTTACGGAGTTCATGGTGCTCAGGGGCAATAATCGACCACCATTTTACAAGATCCGTTGTGAAGATGACGTTCCAATAATTTTGGAAATCAGGAAATAACGCGTATAGGACGAAAGTCAGATGCATCAGAAGGATCACTACTGTTAGAAATTGGGAAAATAATATTTGTTGTTTCTTGTTGCTAATCAGTGGAAAATATACCAGTGAATCGATTGAAATTTAATGGAAGAGACGGTGGCAGTGAAAGAAAGGACGCCAAAGATTATACAAATATTTTTCAAAAATCACCAGGACCAAGACTTATATATGGAACAATAGAGTTGATTGATTGTTTCGATTTCACGAGGGTCGGTACTTTAGAGATATAGACGAGCAGGATCCTTGATGGAGAGGTTTTCTTTGGGGTGGGAGGTGGTTGGCTTTCGGAGAACGGATAATTATGAAGAGAAGAGAACGAAAAAAGTAATGGAACAAATACTGAGAATAACTCCGACACATCATAAGGAGTAGATACTATAAGATCGTCCCAGTGAACTACACCAGAAATCGTACTAGCAGGTTTCAGAGACCTGATGTAAGCCCAGAAGGGATTTTTGGACCTGAATGCGATCCCTAAGATGAAGAAATATCTCCTTAAAAAGTATCTGGTTTCTTTCTTTGTTATAGAGCGTGTCAGACAGGGATGAAGTCTTTGTTTCAACTGTAACGGACGATTTAAGACTTAAGAATTAAGATACTCATTTAATTTGAATGAAGTAGACTCGGTATCGAAGTTAACAAAAATGCAATCAATCGGGAGAAATTCAGTGTTCAATGCATCATAATGTGTCTTTAGAATAAAAAACTTGGATGACGAGTAAAATTTTGAAGAGAGATTGGCGTTTTAAATAAGATAAAGTTTGGTCTTCTATACATCCCTGTAATAATATTGAAAAATTCAGGTACAAAAAAGCTCTTTATCTACAGTCCCAAAATTCCTATCAAAGATGCTCTGTTAAAGAAACCCTTTCAGTACTTTATAGTTTTCTCTTGTAAAACTTTGTTTTGAATAGTAAAACCACATCGAATGCATATTTAAGTACCAGCTTCAACGTTCACTCCGATCTGAACAACTTCCACAGAAACAAAAACAATGAATCTACAAAAGGACATCTTTGATGTCTTTGTCCATCAAACCAATTGAATAAAAAAGTTTAAGTCAAAGGGTCGACCGACAAACTACAGTAATATATCCTTTATCCGTGTATTGTTCAAACGATATCGATCCTTTTTCGTTCATCTTTCTAGACAATGTCTCGTCTGGTATCATCTTCACCAACGCAAACATTCAAAGCAACATCATCATCGACAACAAAAGCAACTTTACGAGCAAAAATAACGACAACAGCATCGTTGGCGTTCTAAACGCTTCTTATTGTTTTTGCTGTTGTTTTGCTAATTTCAACGAATATGGAAAGCATTTCCATGGCAACCAACAACAGATGACATATTTGTACATCTCAAGTTTCCATACATAACCTATTTAAACAATTTATGTGTGTACATAGCAAACCGAGTGAGAAAACAATAATAAAATATGGTAGCGTTCAAGTATTTTGCAATTTGTGTTGCTAAGAGTTATCGTAGGTAGGAATATTATTAACAAGCAAATCAATATTATGAAGGAAATGCGTAAATATGATGATAAATGTTGAACAATTTTGAAGATTGACTATTTTTCACGTGTAATTAGTTAAAATTTTTATTTTTTATTGGACAGCGAATATTTCAGGATTCCATACTTTTTTATTTCAGGATACTTTGGGAAGATGGATAGGATACTTTCATGGATGGATAGGATTAAGGATACTTTGATGCTTGATGCAACGCAAAATCTTGACATTTTGAATTTTGCAAAGTTTTTGAGCACGAAAATTTTTGAGCACCTGAGCTATGGCATTATGTCTTCCAACAAAATAAAAAAGGTTGCCAGCCACTGATGTGGACGAGCAATCAAATGAGTAATCATTATCTAATTTAAAAGGCTCGAGTAGCTTCATCCTCTTTTCTTCTGACAGAGAATAGAAGACAAATAATGATAACGTATCTGGAAAACAAGCCAATTCCAATGTTTTAGTAACTTCTTGTCGACCAAAGAATAATTATTTAAATAAAAGCAAGAACAAGCGAACAACTTATAATTTTTTATATTTGCTGGGCCTCGCATCGCTTGTGTAGCCGTGGACGCGTCTCAGTTATATGCAACCATTTTCAATTTCTTCTAGGATCGAGTTGATGATGGATAAAAAAAATTTGCTGAAGATGGATTAAGAAAATTTGGCCTGTGACAACAAAATAACGAATTTCAACTAATAATTTATTGAAAATTAGCGGGATAGTGTCTAATAAATGACTGGGAAGGTTCTTATCTCGCCTTGGCAGGGCTGAGCGTGGGTCTTTCAACTATTACGAATCGGAGGTGATGCAGAGTCCACGAGTTTATCTCTTAGTGAATTACTGACAAGTTTCAATATGGAATCTGTCAATTATCATGAGTAAGTCGCTTTCTCTAGAAGAGCCAAATAATTTTTGAGAGATGTGGATGCACCCATATAGCAACAGAGATATATTAGAAGAAGCTGTAGAATGAGAGGAATTCATTCAATCAATTTAAAAGTTCATTCTTCTCTTCGTTTAACAACACTATTTTCGACAGGATAGCTGATACTTGGTACATTTGACTTAGCCTCACTCAAAATTGAATTATTGTAAACTTTTTTAATAAATAAGTTAGAATTTAAATATAATACAAAATAAAGTTGAAATCATGTGATGGATATGCTGGTGTCTTTGAGAGCTTGCTAGCAAGTAAAAAGTCTTAATAAAAAACCATTTTCGATGTTGCAAGCGATGTCCTTTAAATCGCCTACGACACTTTGCTCAATTAAAATATTTCGAATAGAAACAACAGAGCACAACAAAGGAGCCGGCATCATGGTGTGATTACTTCGGAGTTACAGTCAAAACTTAACAGAACATGTATGGGAAAATCAGTGTCACTTTTTAAAAATCTTACAGGATACAGGTATCTCTTGTCACTGTAGAAGACAAGAGTATCTCTAGTCTTTTACTTGCACTGGGTTTTGCTTACCTGGATAGCATTATTAAAGGAAGCACAGAAGGAACTGGAAGCTGAAAACTTAATATCCAACAGAAGACCTAATCAACTTGATTACTTATGTGTCAAGACTGCACAAACAATCGAAATATAATGTAAGCAAAATATACACAAACTAGATTGTGAAAAAAATATTCATAATATTTTTGAGAGTTTTGAAAGATTCATTTCAATAGAGAAATAGCTCCAGCCAACCCGTTAGTTGGCGGACAGAAGGCTGCATTGACGGGACCAAAACAACTATCCAAACTCCTGGATGCCTAGTACCTTTCGAATTTCAGGCATTCAACCGCTGGCCTAATTAAGGTCAGCGGTTTGACTGGTTCGTCACGCTTTCGTTTGCTTAGAAGTGTTGTGTCCGGAACAAAAAAGTCATGTCAGTTTGACAGCCAACCGACAGGAGGTGAAACTAATGTTCATTCCTTGACACAGAGATGAAATGGAAAGCAGTAGAGAATTTTTCACTCTCCTAAAAAAAATAGCAAAGATGTCTCATGTCATTATCAAATGCGACGCCATCGTGAAAACATGGGTACTGATAAAGTTCATTTACGCCACTATATTTTATTAGAATTCCGGCAAGGAAGAAGATGTCAAAATTCAAAATTGTCGTGTGTCATAATTCAGTTTAATTTTGTGATGCAGATGCAGTTTGTCATAGAACGTGAAGAGGATGGTTTAAAAAATTTGAAGCAAGTGATTTCAACCTTAGTGACAAACAACGTTTAGGACGGCCATCTTTAATCGACAACGACATTATCAAGACGATGATAGAATAAGATCCCTCTTTGGTCTGTAAATATACCAGATAGGTGCTCTATCAGTTAAGTGAGAAATTCGAATCTGTCTGGAACCGAAAAAGTCGTGTCAGTTTGACACCCAACCGACAGGAGGTGAAACTAATGTTTGTTGCTTGGCACAGAGATGAACAGGAAAGCTATTGAGCAACCGTTCAAGATACACTTAGAGGGGACTTAATTCTAATACCGTTAGCAAAATTAAAAAAAAAGAGTTGGGCTGAACTCACTGGAAGGAAAGTGACTTGGCCTGGAATGGCAAATTACTGCAACATAAGCCGCCCCTAAAAAAACAACAAAACAAATTCTATATAGGAAGCTGGACAGAAATGGCATAAGCACCCGACAATTGTGTCGCCTAGAGCCCCAACATTCTGGGTAAACACGCTAAACGACTGGGCAACGATGCGGGCAATACCGCGTTTGTAGAAGAAAGTTTCTTCTAGATTGTCCAGTTTTTATTCATAAATATCAAGAAGTGCAGTTGGATCTGCAGCAGACCACAGAAATGTTCCTAAGCTTGAGGAGAACGACAGAATGGTCCATCTTTAACGACAGAAACGTATGCGGGTAGCTACGGGCTCAACAGGAGACCTCGAAAACAGTAATGAAATAGGACTTCATGGTGTGTCACTATCTTTTCTTTAAGTCCTTGTCATCTTTTGTTCTTATATACCTTATTTTGTACCCTTGATTTTGATTGTGTAAAAATGCCATTCAGTTGGTCGTGGTGTGGTGGTCGTGTCGTTGTTGCCACGATCTTTCCATGTTAGTTTGCATATTTTTAAATTCATGCAATGTTGCCATTGCTTCTGAATGTTGTATGTATACAAGTACTTCAAGGATTTGACACTTTGCGCGTTAGTCTACGCTTAATCTACTCTTAGGCAAGTTTACTCTTAGTCTACGTTTGTCAATTCAGCAGTGTTGACGTTCTTAATTATGCTTTAACTTTGCCATTGTTATCTGGATTTAGTATTTATTGAACCAGTTGTTGTCAGCTGAACTGTATATAATTATGACAGTTGCTTGAGAAAATGGGAACCGAGAGAGTCCTTTATGCGATTGATGGATTGGCTGCTAGTTTCTCTCAGGCTGGACGATCCAATGTGGCTTGTATAACGTCGACTTTATATCCTTGATAGATCTGTTTTGCGTCACGATAAGGTTCATGTAGTTGAGATATTGATTTTAGAAAACAGGAAATTAGGGAAATAAAAGAATAGTAAGATACATGAGAAGGATCACCTCTAGTTTTCACAAATATGGGACGCTCTAGTTTTCACACATATGTTTGGAATACCATTAGGATCAGGACTTATGCAAGGGTCAATGGTATTGATGATTGCTTCGATGTTAAAAGGCTCAGTACACAAGAAATACAGGAAATAGAATTTTTGATTGCGAAGTTGTTGCTCTATACAAAAAAGACAGACAAGCTACGGTGCGAAACCTATAGAGGCTTATCATTTCTTGTAAGGCGTACGAAATATTTTCGAACATCTTTGGAAATAAACCCTGATTATTCGCCAACACTTTTATTGGGGAGTATCAAGGTTTCTTTAGAAGACAATGACAATGACTTGGACAACCTCCCGTGTCCGCATCAATAACCAACTCACCGACACCTTTGACATAAATACCGGACTCAAGCAGGGAGAGATGGACTGGCCCCTTTGCTGTTTAATTTGGCTCTGCAATATGTCATAAGAAAGCTATCTGTCGATACAAGAGCCACACTATCAGACAAGTCAAGACAAGTGGTAGCAGATGCGAATTACATCATTTTGTCACGGTCGCTTATAAACATCAAAGAATTTTTCCTGGAATTTGGCAGCTAGTGGGGCTACAAATCAATGAGATGAGAACAAGGCTTATAAGGCAGTCGAGAAAAAGTACCTCAAATACTCTAAACATCAAATTTGGTGAATACAGTATCGAAAATGAAGATGAATTTGTGTGGGTAGGTGCCAAAATAACGAAAACAACTAACGAAGGAGACGAAATACGCTAAAAAGTACAGCTCGCAAATGAAACGTTTTATTCAATTCTGACAATTAGGAAGACCAGCTGCATACAGGAATACAAAGCTTTAAATATGCAAATCAGTGATGAGACCTGTGCTCTGCTATGTACACACTCATAGGATCCTAACTCAAAAATCCCCAAATATTTTGAACGCTTCTGAGCGATGGGTCCTGAGGCGGATGATTGATCTTGTTGTACAGTGTCAAGTGTCGTGTTCATTTTCTCGTAATTTATATTGAATTTAGCGTTTCTATGTTGTATGATATAATCATAAATTATGAAGGATTTAGCTGATTAAAAGCTTTTACCTGTAGTACTGTTGAGATAAAAATATTCTTAGTGGTTGTATGTTGATCTTTTCTTTGGTTATGTAATGTCCCGTCAGTTTGGCGATTATGACTTTACGGTACACATCTCTAGCAACAAATCGGGCAGGCACAGAAGAGATGAAGAAATATATATTTTACTGCGGTATCGAACAACGAAAAAAATTTATTTCATGGCTTTCTTTTCATGTACGAGGGCGGTTCAATAAGAACCCTAGTTAGAAATGAAGACAATTTTTCTGAAATTTTTTTTTTAATTTTTCACCATAGTCCCCTTGTAAAAAGATACAATTTTCCTAAGGTTCCTGCTACCTTTTTAACGCCTCCAAGAAGAAGGATTTGTCGAACTCTCCAAAATCTTCCTCTGTCTCGGTGATGACTTCCTAGTTTTTACTAATTTTTTTCCCGCGAGCCATTTCCTCATGTTAAGGAACAAGAAAATTCACTGGAAGCCAGATCTAGTGAATAGGGGCTTAAAATTCGTAACGCAATCCATGCAGCTTTTTGTCGAAGCGGTGATTTTATTGAAACGGTTCTACATTTTTCTAAAAAATAAATTAAAAAAAAAACAATGAAAATGCCGCCGTTCGCATCACAAAAAACCGTCGCCATGACCTTTCCGGCCGATGGGCCCATCTTTGCCTTCTTTGAAGCAGATTTACCGGGAGAAATACGTTGTTTTGTGAAACCAAGTTTCATCAACGGTGACAACTTGACGCAATAACTACTTCGGGCTTCACTTAAATTGATCCAAACACGGTTTCCAGTTAACAGTCACATCGGATTGTTGTCCATCGCAAACAATGGCGGCAATCCATCGGACCGACGCTTTTTCCATCGCCAACTTGTCATGTAAAATACTAATTGTTGTTCCGGTTGACAACCTGGAGGCCTCAGCTACTCCACGCACTCTCATTCGTTGATCAGCGAGAATCATGGCGTAGACTTTTTGAATGATTTCCTCGGCAACCACGTCTTTCAGGCGTCTTGGTCGCTCCTCATCAAAAACGAATGTTCGCCCAAGTTTAAATTCGTTGAACCAATATCTAACGGTGGTCACAGATTGCGAAGTATCCCCATAGACAGCATTCAACTTTACTTTTATTTCCTGGCATTTTTCTCCATCCAAAAACTTTCTTAAATTCGGTAAGCGAATTACCGAACGAAACTGCTCTTTTCCACTTTAGCGAAAATCATGAAACACGTCTTACTTGAATGGCTGCCAAATCCAAACTAATCTATCAATCAGCCTGGAATTTGTTTTTTCGTCGTTTCATAGATGGCAGCAGACGATGATAATATCAACTTCCCTTAGGGTGGCCCTCTGTCGTCAAACCCGCGCACTTATTGAACTGTCCTCGTACGGTCTTAATGAGTGGGCTTTAATGCCACAATTGCTGACATAAGTCTATCAATTAAGCCTGCTCAGTGAATGAACAGTCAGTGATGAGACTTGAAAAACAATTGAAAAAATGAAAGGTTTTTAAAAGCATTTTGAATGGTTGTCCGTAATAATGTTTATTATATATATATACATATATTTTTTAATTGCCACTGGTTCATACCAGTGAGTGATTGGCCGTGGCTGTTGTATTGGATGATATGGTTTTCTTGAAATCATCACACTGGAGTGTAATCACGAAGGATATGTGTAATCATTTTTAAGAACTAAGTCTTTAATATTTCCAAATTAGTATAAGATATTGTGTCCTACTTTGATCCTTTGAAATTCGGTGCAGAGAAAAAAGGGTGATCTATTGTCGCTAGGTAGTTATAATATGTGCATTTGACTGAATTGCTTTTTTTGCCTTAGAAGAGCCTGAGTTTATTGTAGGCTTTGTTGGACATAAGGTCATTGCTAGTCATGTTATGTTTTGGGGTATATTTCTATTATGAAACCAAGGTTTACTGCTTTTGATGACGTAGTGTGCCTCTTCCAAATGCAAGCACGACAAACTAATCTAGACCAAAATGTGTTTCAGTTGTTCTGTGACTCATTACGCCTTCTCTGGATTGAAGGTTAGCTGTATCAAGTAGTTTGATACCCAAACTTTGATTTTTTGATCTCTGGGTATTTGTTTCCTGTATCCTATATAGCAAACGTTGCTTTCGTTTTTTGTGGGTTATTATCTATGCCTTTAAGTGCAATTTTTTCTTCTGTACACATGACTACAGTATTGTGATTCTGAATATTGCTGCTTTATAGGGTTACTAGTTTTGCATATAGTTCTACTTCAGTGATGGTTACATTAGACTTTAAATTAAAATTATATTTTACAATAATCTGCATGTTCCGGAAATATAGTTGTGTGAAACGTCGTGTCCACAACCGAGAAGCTTTAGGCAGGTTGCTGGTCAAACCTAAAAACATGGAACCAATATGGAAACATACTTGGGAAAACTTGTAGCCTATTCACATTCATAGCAACTTGATTTCATAATGTATTTACTTTTGAACCAAAAAATTCCGTAATATCAAAGAACTTTCTCAAATCAAACTTCAACCTAAAATGAAAAAATGATGATGTGGGAGAACCATTATATCCTTAGAATTTATCCGTATTTCCACAACCCTCAATTTATTTGTTTATTATTTTCTCTGTGTTGATGGAGTATTGAAAACGAGCAAAAAAGCCCCTCGTTTAACGTAGGCCTTGCAAGTTCCAAGGACCAGTTCCCATCCAACATTCATCAACTACGTGCCATACAGCAAATACACTCAAACGCCATTAGGTATTCCATAACATCAAATTTCTATAAATTATCCAATTTCCTGATCCTCTTCGGGTTTCCTTTTCCGACCGATAATTCGTATGGACTATTTACTCAGCATCGTCCTACTACCGACAGATGCACATTATGTCTTCCCATCCTGACTTATATATGCGTAGAGCTCTTCCAGATTCTCTGGATTCTCACGAGAATCATTTTGCAGTATTTTTATTTGTTCATCTGTTTCGTGGCAGATTGTATCGAAAAAAAATGAATTTGGTTAAAACCTGGGCAGAGGGAAGGTAATGTACTCTGCAAATCTTTCCACTGCCAACTTACATTGTGTGCACTTTATTTCCTCGATTTCCCTTCCGGTGTAAACGGTGCAAATGTTCCAAAATTTATCGGCAGGATTTGCCTGTAAATAATTATGATGAAACTACAGAGTGGGATTGCGAGGACCGTATGAGCTGGAGCAGCTTTTTTATCTGGTTCCAAAAGATTTACGATTTCATAATTTTTTATCTATAACAAATGAAAGTTTATCATTTCCACTATGTATTGAATTGAATGGCACACAGAGTCGAAATGGTAATGTCTCTTCCGTGGAATGTAACGAAAATTTCGTCCTTGAAGTCACCGATATTGATTTTTCCTTCTTTCTTCGTAGCAGGATCCGCGGGAATGATAAAGGATACGCCATGAATGTCGTATTAATTTTGTTTATGAGCAATAGGTTGAACGTTCAGGTAATGTGCCAATACCTAAATGAGTAGCAAACATACCATCAGTGTTTGTTTATGACATCCTGCATGTTTACTTTGCGTCTATCAATGACAGAGTTGATGTACGCATGCAAGCAAGTTTATGAACATTGAGAATTTCTTTATAAGCTTTTATTAAACGCATAAATTCTTCGGAAAAATTTAATTCAGACGTTATGGAATAAGGAATGTTCAGGTACGCATTAGTTGGTTCCTTAAAAGAAGGTCACGAATCGGTTGCAGTTGGAACGTTGACTTTTACTTAATAAGGAAGCACATTGAGGTACGTGAGATTGTGATGAGTTTCCACAGGATCCAAGAAAGTGAACACTAAGAGGCATGGCGCTGAAGCTCAGGAAGTAAATATCGTAATCTGTAGACCGAAATCTGTAGACCGAAATTTGGGACGGTGTTGAGGACAGACATTGGTGTACGCGATCTTTCAATGAAAGAGAATTTTCTTTTGTTTCAAACACAAACTAAACTTGTCTTAAGTTTAACATAATCAATATATCTGCCCGATGACTATTACAACATTTTCCGACTAGTTTGACTATTTTTGAGTCGACTTGACCTGACTTGACATAACATTTATCTGAATCAACCTTAAAAATAACATCAAACACTCCAACTATTTCATTTCCCAACAAAATTTCGTCTTTTACTCTGCTCAGACGAGTTGGTTTTGTGAAAGGAAAAAGATATTTTGCCGATGTTGGTAATGTTGCACTGGTTGATGGTGCTCTTGCTGCCGGGCTAAGTCTATTGAAATCGAGACTGCTGCAAGGTAATGGACAAAAGTTAAATGGCTATGCAGTATTGCTCCTAGTAATGGACAGAAGAAAACTTAAGAAAATTTTTGAAATATTCAGTGAGTTTATTGAGTTGAGGCCAGTTTGTGGATTGAATCGCCTGATAAATCAGTTTGTAGCATGTGCAACAACGGAGAAATCTATGGAAGGAATGTCGAATGATTCGTGACCAATGGTCTCGTTCGCGTTCAAAAAATTTAATTTTCTTCACCTATAACATTTTCCAATCTATTTCATAAAATGAGCACTTACTGTAGCTTGCTTCAGGTTTCTTGGACTCATAATTCGGAGAAAAGGAATTAAGAACGTCGAATGTATAAAAATATCGATCGTATATAAACAAATAAATTAATCACAGGTAGATACATCCGAAGATATTATTATTCACCATTTGAAGCTTGATTAAATTTATCCCGAAAATTAATAATAACGTATATATATATAGTGTTAACATTTGAACTGTTTTTCAACGTTTCTACGAAGGATACAACATAATTCGGGGACGTGGGTAGCATTGCGAGGCAAGAGGTTCTAAAAGAAAAAGGCACATTCCTGTAATTATTTTTTAGAGACATGAATAATGTCGGTTTATTTATTTCATTTACACGTTATTGTGTCATATTTGAAATATCTTTGGGACAATTTTCAATCAAATATATAAATGAACAAGTCTGTCACAGAGAATCTTCGGAAGTATCTCCAAAAAAGTTGATGAGCAGAGAACTCCGTACCTCCGTACCTTAATACTCCCTCGAAATAATAGTACCTCGAAATACTTTCAAAAGTTTATATATGTCTCTAGGTAGTTAGAGAAATGTTTGCCGATGTTTTTAGTTTTGGCAGTATGTGGAAGTGGAAAACGCGATTTTCGCTAAAAAAAATAAAGGGAAAGTTTCTGTTTTTTTTTTGAGGTAAAGAACTTTAAGCTGGCAACACGTTTTACATATTGTGTGACAGCTGCCATGTTTTTTATTTTCATTTCAATCCTAAATAGGTTTACGCCTGAAGAACGTCTGCAAATTGATCAGATTTATTTCGAAATAAGACGAATGTGTCCGAGAAACATATCGCACACTCCGTCAATTTTAAAGCCGACATAATTATCAATCAGAATAATTAATACGAGTCACGATGGACCCCGCACCACGTTTCACACGTTCACACACAAACTATGATAAAATAGCATCTGTAGAGCGTAGTATCGATGAAGACCCAAGTCAATCCATTCGACATCGTCCTCAACCGTTAAAACTCAACCAATCTGCATTAAGGCAGATTTTATAGAAGCATCTTGGTTTTCGGGTTTACAAAATCCAAATTATAGATTCGGTGTATGGGCCCAAAAACCAAACACGAAAGCCATATACAATGTATTCAAGTTCAGTTTAAACAATGGGGGGGGGGGGGGATCCACATTAACATTCTCACTAAATTTGTATTTATATAGATTACCTCGCATAAACCTTTGCATCGGGAAAATTATTCGCAAATTAAGCTCAAAGGTTGTGTATCGCCTGTTATGTTGAAAAAAAATAGTGCATATCTTGCAAAGCTCACTTTATTTGCTTATGCTTGGGGTATTTCTATCTCTTTTTCGGTCATGCCTCTTCGAAGTGGGAGAGCTTCTTAGTAGTTACACTACGATTGCTACAAATAATAAAAAATAATAATAATAAAAAAACATAAGCAAGCTACATAAACGGTAGAAACATTGTTTCGCCTTTAAAATGGAATCGAAAAATCAGAGTACTTTTCCTTCGCTGGTTACTTAAATGTATGGAGAAAATTCACGATATACTTAGTAGTAACGGCGGGGGCTAGAGCCGCTGAGTCAGCCCAGAGTATAGACGATATCACTGAAGGCAGACAGAGACATGTCGGACTCGTCACTTAAAGGTGTCCCTTGCTTTTCCCCAAAGACTGTGTCAAATTGACATTTCGATTCATAAGAAAATAAGCAAAAATATTAAGAATTGGTTGAAATTTGGTTGGCTTACAGGCTTTGCGAGTGGAACCCAACGCTACCGTTAAAGAAAGGTAAAAAGAAGAATATAAATGAAAGGGATGTCTGAAAACATAGTTAAACAAATTAGGGCCCTTTACCAGTGAGAAAGGGCAGAGGCACGATTGATAGCCCCTAGCGTTGGGTCAAGGGAAATGCTCAGAAGTATATACGATCAAATTTATCCTCAAGCAGGCAAATTTGAAAGCGGGAAAAGAGAGGTAGCAATGAAAACCGATCAACTGCGAGTCAAATGAGATACGAAATATCTTGTAGAGAAAAACTTAAGGCAGCAGATCCTGAGCAAACAGTGGAAAAACCTGCGTCGATAGGGTAAGAGTATATATAAGAGTATATAGACCTGGAAAGCAAGATCTACTATTAAATGGAACCGAGAACACATATGCCACATGATGCGATTCGGAACAGAATCTACAAACAAGGGTCTGGGAGATTTGCCGAAGGTTTTTTTAAGTGTCTTACCTTTGAGCACATTTTCATAAAATAGAAAAAAGAGGATCAGAACAGCCTTTGATTCAAATGCGACACACCGAGCTATGAAGTGAAAATATGCTCAAAGGCGAAATGCTGCGCTAGAGAAAGCAAAAAGAAGTTAAATCGGAAGACCTAGGTTCTACACCAGACTCTGGAAAGGTTCAATTGTTTGAAGAGACACTGAGCAAAGCAAATGTTAGGATATGATGTGGGTTGTCTTGATCAATCTGTACCTTAATTGCAATGGCACAAAACATTCTGGATCAGGTTAAGAAGAAGAAAAAAGTTGGCTTTTTACTGATTTCCCAACAACGTCATCATAGAAAAGAGGTAGAGTGGTTCGCCTATTATCTAAGTACGGGACAGTTCAAAACTAGTTCAGACAGAATTCAAAACTAGGCTTAAGACGATGATTGGAGCTTTTAAGGCATTTAGAGATAAATTCGATGCATATACTCCTGCCATCCTGCCAGGGAAACTTCTCCCGCAGAACCATATTTAATATAAGGAGGCAGATTTTTGTTGAGGTTACTTCAATACAAAGACATGTTGATGGGGAATGCGTCTCGCCAGAAGGACAAAACCCACCGTGGCACAGTATGGAACATTGAGAGAAAGGTGAGCTTTGATTGAGAAGTTTGCTGACGTATTTTTATGGTAAACTCATTTTAATGTGCGCCCATGCTGTGGACATTAATAAAGACTCAAAAAGTAATAGCTGAAATGTAGTGAACTTTATGATGTGAACTTTATAATGAGACTTATTACGTCTGTCTTTGATTTATCTTTGCGCCGGTCATGATTATGAGATGCGTCTGTCGTGATTTTGAGATGAACAGAAATCACAAAAAAGAAGGGAGAACGCCACAAGGATCGGTGCTCAATGAAACGCTCGAAGGATCAAGGGAATCATATATCCAAGCGTTGGAAAAACAATAAACATAATAAAATACAAAACTCCTACGCAAAAGTTCGACACACAAAGGAAATCCTTCAAGAGAACTCAGAGGTAACTAATAACTTTAGAGCGGGGAAGCAGAGAAAAGTTGGGAAGTACAAATCTCACTGTCGAGAATCATAGTTTCAAGTACAAAACTTGAACGGCTAGAGAATTAAGAAATTAGAACGTGATTAGCTAGATTAAGTACACACGCACATTTCTTTGCTAATACGACGGAAATGTTGACTAATACCAGAAGAAAAGATTGGTTTTTAATTGAAGATACTACAGAATTCAAAATAACAAAAGAGGAAAAAAGTATGGAAGGGTTTCTTACCCAATATTCCAGAGCTTGTGCAAACAACAATGAGAGCCTGCCTATAGTAATGTTTCAATCCACCTTCAGTGACAGTTTAATGTCAAAGGCATCTGTCAGTATGTTATTTGCTCAGGCTAGTGATGCCGGTACGCAACGTCACTTTTGCCAGATAGAATGGTTTTGCTAGGATTCTAGCATGCTTAGGTACTCTATGTTTCTATTAAAACACTCGTATGGTTGTTGAAAAAAACCCTGAAAAAAACATCAATGGCGAGAACCAATAATCGTTGAGAAAGACCGAAGAGTAACGGTCGAAAATTGGTAACGGAAAAATAAATAATTAAAACGCATAATTAAGAAGAAGGTATACCTTTTTATTTTTTACCAATTCTCTTTCCCATAATTTCTCAAGGACTTGTTTGACCGTCTAAAGTCGGTCAGGAATTGATCTTCTAGTCACCAACTCGGAATGTCCCTTGGTATTCCCGAATGATACGGCGTAAACCATGATTTTATCGTTATAGCAGTTTAATAAATTGTTTGCTCTTTGTACAGAATAATAGAGTAAGTCTCTATAATTTTCAAAATGTATTTTGAAAATCATAGACATCTTTTTTTTTCGTTTGTAGCAATAATAATGGATTTGTACTATTTCTGCGACATTTGCGCTTGTATTCACGTATATAGGATCAGATTACGGATTAGATTTTTAATGCTGATGTCACCTCTTATTTTATAGGTTTTCCTGGAATCTCATCGATGCTGATCGCTTTATTTTTCGGGATTTTAATGGTGAAATACTTTTTTTCTAGCGAAGGTGGTACTAAAGAGTCCAAGGACACTTAAGAACGTCTCACATTATTGAGGCATTGTGAGTATTGAGGAGTTGTTCAAAGTATTCAGCCCATTGTTCCTTGATGCTGATGTTGCCGGGGATGATCTTGCCATTCTCGTTCCTACATAATGTCTCTTGGATTGAAATCATGATAAATCTCATGGCCTTAAATATTTGACGATAAAGGTATACTAGAAGTTTTTACTGACTCATTGGAGCAATTCTAGAAAATCCGGGTCATGGAAAATAATATCGGCAAGGTGTTGGCAACAGATAGAGCCTAAAACTCAGAACAGTAAAAATTGACCTCTATATGTTCAAGATACTATAACTTTGACAGGAGAGCTTAACAATGGAAGAAAAATCACCCAGAAACAATTCGCTTACTAATCCTTACAAATCCTTACAAATATATGGTATATCTTGGGTGGCTGCAACATTTTTTGGGCTTTCTTTGAATTAGAAATCATGAATCTTTGATCTCATTTTGACAGCAGATAAAATTTTGAAAATTTCACTATTCTGACTACGAAAACCAACCGTCGTTGCATTTGTATTTGAGTTTTTAGTGTAAGTTGTAACATAAAAATGGAAGTTGATTAATTGCATGTAAGACAATGTTCACTGTACAAATTTGAGCTTGAGCAGCGGAGGCTCATCAGAATGTAAGGAAAATATATATGGAGAAAAACGGCGAACAGATCGAGAATGTGAATAGTGCATTGAGAGTTTTCGTATTGGAGAACGACAGTTTGAGGATCAGGTTGATCGGACAAAGTGACAGATGATTATCTATTTGAAGTAACACTAGAAGGTGAAAAGATGACCACCGCGAAGTTATCGGAAAGGTTCCAGGTTCACAGAACCAATGTAGAGCGAAGAATCCATGTACAAAGTTGCTTGCTTAAGTACCCCACAAAGTTTCGAATCGAAGCGAAAAGAGAGAATGACTTGATGTATTTCTCATGTTGCTTGTCAAAATAATGAAGGATCTGTGCGATCTTGGTCCTGTATGATAACTTAAAACGGCGCCAGACATTTTGCATAAGAAGTGAATAACCAGCGTGGAAGTGGAATCCTTTCTCCAGGAATCAACGATAAAATTTGCTGTCTGTTTTATCGGACTTTTGAGAACCCATTTACTGGGAGTTTCTACAATGTAATCAAGGTTATATGCGGTCTTGTATCGGGTTGTCAACTTAATAATTGTCGATTTGTTCATATGAAATTAAAAGATTTTTTTTTTACATGGAATGAAGTTTAATCGATATATATCTATTTTCCATTCGTTAGATGACTTTTTGTCTTCCCTCTGATAACTTGAAAATCCCTCGCTCATATAGAGTCTGGTCCTTTTTACCTAAAAATTGAGTTAAGTCAGATTTTATAACATAACATCATTGAAAGTTTTACAGCGAACGGAGTTGTCCAGGCATCGGAAAAAGTGGTAATTCGATGAGGCGAGTTCAGGGCTACACAGTGGAAAATTAATTCCCAACCAATATCTATCAATTTTTACTAAGTGGTCGAAGACGTGTGCGGTGGAAAATGACACTTTTACGGTTAATCAATTCTGGTCGATTTTCTTTACAGCTGCATTAAATTTGTCCTGTTGCCGACAGTACACCTCTGAATTCAAGGTTTGGTTCCTTGGAAGCAGCTTAAAATACACCGGACCTTGAATAAGTGCCATTGAAATGGCTTCAAGATGACCATAAGACGCCCGTCACGATCGTTTTCGGTTGACACTGTTGTAGACAATACACTTTTCATCTCTAGTGATGATGCGGTTTAACAACGGATTGAAATCATTGCTTTCAAGCAAGAATTCGCAAGCGCTAATGCGCTTTGTCAAATGAATTTCTTTGAAATCGTGTGAAACCCAAATATCCAACTTCTTAACGGGACCGCCACGTTTTAAATACTTCTCAGTAGCTGCGTGTGAAACATCTCTGCAATTTCCTTTGTAGTAATGTGACGATCCGCTTCGAGGATGGTTTTGATGTCGTCCTATTTAAGCTGGTCGGCCGAAATCTTGGTCATTTTTAAGGGAAAGGTCTCCAAAAAGAAATTTTTCAGACGAATTTTGACATTCCTTTTCTTTAATCGCTTTAATCGCTCATGTCACTTTTTTGTGGCTTGCACTGCGTTCTTTCCTTTGCGGAGATAATAAAGCAACATACGGCGAAAATGTTTGTTTTTGAACTTCATATTAATATTTGACATGAAAAAAACCTTCAAGAAAATATCCACACAATGAAGTTGAGCTAAATAAGGATGACAGCTAACATTTCTTATGTATGTTCAGATCAGAACATTTACTGATATTTTAACATGTAGAAGTATATGCAGCAATTATACTTCTACATGTTATTACCAGCTAATAAAATACACTTGTAAAATAACGTGTGTACACTTTGACGTTCTAACGTCAGCCGCAACGGCAACCTGCGTCGATATAAAACATATCATATAAATAGGAATGAGAGACATCTATAACTGAAATCGGCAATTACTTAGTTGCCGACCTAATACTTTCAGCGATTGGAGCGTTTTCAGCTAGCAATGCGTGGTAAAATCCTGCATAAGGTGACCCTCGTCGAGTCACTTTTCAGCATGACACTGCGATAGGGCACATCGCTGCAGTAACTCAGCATAAATTAAGAGGGGTTAAAGAACTTTTAACCCTTTCTCTTTATATTTTTTCGATCTTGCTCCAATGGCTTTGATCAATGGAAAACGTTCTGCAAGGTCAGGAATAGAAAACTCAAAGGGATCTTCGGACTTTCAACTTGTTCGACGGTATGGGAGAAGACTTCGGCAGGGGAGGAATGCAGAAATTTTCTGAACGTTGGAAACAAGTCGTAGATGATTATTTAGTAAATTTAATTCAAATAAATGAGAAATCTATTTTTTAATTTTTAATATAATTTAATTCAAAGCCGAAAAAAACGTTTGCACATATGCAATACTTCGGCATGAATTTTAGCATCGCAATTATACTTTTGGAATATTTCCTTTGAATTAAATTTGGATGTGAAATATATTCAAAATTGTTGCCTTTGAGTTTGCATTTTGAAAATTCCACTGAAAGAAAATGCACTGAATAGCCTGACTTGCACATTATTTAGATGAATTTATCTGTGTGTTTCCCACAAACTGATCGACATATTATATGATTGCTAGTTCTGCATGTTTTTGTCTCTCATATTCGGTATCATTGGAGAAATATCAAGTCGTATGCAGGCTTTTGTAGGCATCAGTGAGCATTCATATTGGTAGAAGGACTATATCGCATAATTTAAATTGACCTTATTTTCTCGAAACGAATCAAAGCTTAGCCATTTTTTCGCATTTTCGAAAAACGCTGACAAATTTGATATTGTATTATGTGATACATTTTCTATTGTAGTGGAGCTCAATATTCAATAATTTGTGTGATTATTTCCTCTTAAAATTACAAAATATGTGTCAGATCTTCATCTTTAAGACTGAAAAAATTACAAAATACTAAAACATATGATGTCGTTTTGCATGACCATGGCCCATGCTCATATAGGTTACTCTGCGGAATGCCTTACTCCCTTACCTAAATTCTTTATTCTTCATTTGCAACCCCAGAGATTGTCCATGTTTGAGTCGTATATTATAAATGAACCTAATATACTCAATTCGCAACGATCTTGTTGTAATAATTCCAAATGTGAGTTCGCCACACTTTTATCAGTATTCAACATGTCAAAGTTTACCCAGCTAATGTAAATAAAACTAAATAAAAAAATGCAAGCTAAATTTTATGTAGTCAGGTTTTGTGTCCAAGCCGAAACCCAAACGAAGTAACTTCGAAACGTGTGTGCTTAATTTTATTATGAGAATGTTATTTACGATTGGACTGCGACTATTTGTTCTGTATGTGATGCTTTTAAGACACAACTACATGGAAAACTCAGTCACCTGCAAGTATCTACAAATATTTCTGCGGTATCGCCAAGTTTCCACATGCATACATATCCACATTCCCATATGTAGCTTTATTGAGGCAAGTCAACAACCAGCCAGACAGACTTAACATAACGCCAGTATCTATGTATCTGAATTTCGCACGATAGCAAGTCGCTATCAACTCAGAATATAAATGTTTAACTCCAAAAACATTCCGCATTTATTTTACGGGCGAGCCAACGAGACCTAGAGAGTGTTGCCAAGAAGGTCTTGTAGTTGGCTAGAAAGTATCTTAAGCTTTCCAAATTGTTGTTAACTAAATTTTGTCGAAGATAAATCCAAAAGAGATAATGGCTCGGCATGTTCAAGTATCTTTCATTAATCATAGAAACATTTGGCCGCAATTATTTTTGAACAAATAAGGAGATTTCACAGGATGCGGGCAGAGTACCCACCGCTCCTTGGCATAGTATGTTCCGTTTCGAGGAAAAATTGTGCAATTAGATATTATGGGATTGCTTCCGTACTCGTGTCGTATAGTTAGCAACTCTCCTGAAGGGAATTCAGCCAGTTTTGAAAATTTTTAGTACTTCTCTCTTGTATGTAGTCAAATGAGTCCTAACAAGTCACGTATGTTCCACATATATCTAGCAACGGTTAATTTCATGTCAAATGTCGCAGCAAACAACCCAGAAACTCTCTTGAGCTTTCAACTTACAAACCGCCGAATTGGATACATTACTTAGTGGCTCTGTATCTTTTGGGACCCACTAAGTCTTTCAAGACAAGATGCGTTACTTTGGAGGTAAAATTGACCTAGCGTGCAGCTTAAGATACTTTTATCGAACCGGTTTATATGAAATTTATAGGCATCGAACCTAGTCAAATTCGAAATGTGTGTTGATCCATATACAAATTTGCATAAGTATCGCAAGATATTTCGTATGTTTCGTTTCGTTTGTTGGAGTGTTTTGTTAATAGAATTTGCTTTCGATTTTATTTGCTATTTGGAATGGACGTCAAGGTCGTAGTCGTTGAGATCTTTGCATGACTTTTGGCCAAGACTTGCGGGCTAAAATGTTTTATGCATTCATAGTACATAGAGTTGAATCGGCAAAAACGTGTTGAAGACGGAGGTTGACTATGTTATGTGTACTCTTTTCATAAGTATGAATGGAGGGGGGGATGATCCACACGGAGTATGTTGTCTCAGATAGTTTTATTTGCAATATGATCTGTATTAAGCATTTCTTTATACATTATTTGACTCATAAAACAAACATACGATCGAAAAAACGCAATGAGAACGATACACGAAGTTAAATTTTGCTGTTTGGAAAACATAATTCCATTATTTACATACTATAATAAAAATATTGCTCTTCATTTTATTTCCTTTAGAAATGGTTAACTTACCTGAAAAATACAAAAAAAAAACGTATTAGTACGACATATAAGATACTTGAAGTTTGAAAGCTTTGAAGCTTCTATAAAAGCTTTCCGAAAGCTTCAATTTATATATCTTATAAATGTAAACATTTGAATATATACTAGCGTATAGTGTAAGTATCACAATCAAAGATTCAAAAAATTGATTTCTAGGTGATTTTTCTTAACTCCACACATGAAAAATATGACCATAAAATTTTAATTCAAAAATAACAAAAATTTCTTCATACATTCATTTGTTGCAAATGTTTCAATTATGATTAAGGATATTTTCACAAAAGACTTATTAGTTTTTAAAATAACCTAAAATATATGGACAAACTGCAAATAAAACACGAAATTGATTGCATCACAGATGGGAAGCCATTACAGGAAAAGCTCAAAAATGTGTTAATGCATAGCATAGAACAGTGGAAAAACTTGGAAAAAAATTTGGAAAGTTTAACCTCGTTTCTTCGGCCAAAAAACTGCTCTCCATTGAGACACGGTTCTAAAGTAGAATCGTAGGTACGATAAGTAGAACAGAACATTCTGAAATCAGTGCCATTACTGCCATGCAAACACTACATAAGAATGACTGCAACGAACCATATAAGTTTGAAGAAACCCTCATAGTTCTGTAAAAATATGAAGCGAAATCTGTTTTATGCGAAATTATAAATGCATTCAAGCGCCGATTAATCCTCAGAGAAAGAATTTTGCGGAGGATTTCAAAGGACAATTTCGAATGTTTCCATACAAAGAGCAATTGATTCCTACATTATTGGAGCTGCGATGCTTGCTTTCCGAGAATAGCATTCGAATTATCAATACTGAACCGAATTTATTTGAGCCGGTCCTTATGGCCAACAATGCTTATATCAGACTCTGGTCGAATGAATAAACTAACCCGTCCTAACTAACAATTCACTAAATACTACATGAGCTGAAAATTCTCGGAATTTTTCAATAGGTGGCACGACTAGAAAATAATGTAGCGAATCCGTATGGCGACCCCAAATAACACCAAGTTCGAGAGCTCGCCACTGTGGCGCTAAAATCGCTACAAAGACGTTGCGATTCCTTCTACTTCCTTTAACCATCATTGAGACCAGTCCTCGAGTTTTCAATTTCTAAGAAATTTGTGTTCGATGTTCTTTGTATGTCATTTTTAATAAATAAGTGGTTTACGTTAGTTTGTGTGTATTATCACATAAGTAATTAATACACAAGCTACAGTCGTCTGAGTGACGTTGCTGTCACCTTCATAAACAAAATGGAGAAACAGGAATATCGCGTCTTGATCAAACATTGTTTTTTGATCAGAAAAATACCTGAACAATCATTGCCATGTTTGCAGAAATGTTATCCCACATCGAATTCACTTAAATGATCGTAAATCGATGTGTTGCGGGTCAGGTGAGGCCGTAGGCACCTCAAGGGATGGGTCAGAATACATTTTACATGATATTTTGGAGATGAAAAAGCTTTTGGCACGATGGTTACCGCGTTTGCCGACCGTCGACAAATTGATTGTTGATTATTTAATAACCGAGTTTGGCGTTACTGCAACCAAATCGAGCAAGGTTTTTCGACTTTTGTGACGATGGATGAAATATGGGTCCATTACTATACGCTTGAGTTCAATTGTCAGTCCGCAGAGCGGCCGGATAGGCCAGGAACCAAAGCGGCATACAGCCAACGCTCGGCCGGGAAGGTTTTAGCATCCGTTTATTGGGATGCCCATGGCATAATCTTCACCGATTATCTGCAAAAAACAGGAGAACTCACAGGAGAGTACAATGGAGCGTTACTAGAAAAACTGAACGATGAAATAAAGAAAAAGTGACCCCATCGGGCGAAGGAAAAAGTTCTGTATCATCACGATAACGCATAATCACACACGTCATTGAAAGCGATGGCCAAATTTAACCAATTACGTTTTGAATTAGTAGCTCATCCACCGTATTTTTCAGACTTGGTCCCCAGCAACTTATCTGTTCCCAAAACTCAAGCGGTGCCTCCAAGGAAAGAGATCGAATTGCGATCGAGATGGGGAGTCACCGTAGAAACCGATACGCATTTCGAAGGCTTGGACGTTTCGTTTTAAAGAAATGCTGTACCATATACACAGTATCAATTGTCATCGTCTCTACCGAGCTATCATGGCTAACTATTTTTGTTTCAACACTTTTTTACGGTAAATGGATATAAATCCACAAGACTTGAGGTGTGTGAAGTATGCATTGTGCATATGCAGCGATATCAAATTTTTTCACTACTTCTTTTGATATTCAGTAGAAGATAAAAACGCAATGAAAACCGATTAGAGTGCAAAAAAATTCAAATATAGAGTAGAAAATTGCAGAAATTTCAATTTTGCGGACTTAAGACATTTCAAGAGTTGCGGGTTCCCACGGGATCCAGGATCAATGTTTTTCAAAATATTATGGTATTAAAAAGGTCAGAATTCACTGATCATTGAGATTTCCAGTGTAGATGCCACCAGACCACTGCTTAAAGATTATGAAAGCCAGTCATAGACCGTAGAAGAACTCAAAGACAATACTCGATGTGAAATAGCAGTTGCATTGCCCGGAAAAAGCAAAAATAGGACCTTTTTTGACACACTAATAAAGGCATTGGAAATAGGCAGGTTGGGCGAAACAAATTTTTTGATATTTATTCAGATATATTTGATATTTCCATACGCTAAATTATTTCCTGGTTGTCTCCAAACAGAACTCAACAACAAATCAAAATCATGTTAAAGAAGGTCTGACACTTCAAAAAGTTAGGTATGAAATCAAGTGGTGGAAATTTTAGAGGATTTCGATGAGTGACGCGAAAATTCGTCTTAAAGGAAAAATAAAGCGTCGTGATTCGAAGCTAAAGGTTCAGACAGCAACGATTTGATTAGTTGAAAAGATGCAATATTTGCAGATAGAAAGACGAGGACCATTAACAACATAAGGTTTCCAGTGGGTAAAATCAAAAGGATAACATATACCTTTTTTAACATTGTACATCATTGCAAAGCTTAAGCGTTACATTTTTTCCTAGATAATTTTCGATTTAATCCAACAACATTTCCTTACTACGTTCCAGCATTTGTACAATCATGTTTGCCAAAACTGTACAAAACTTATGCCTTCAAAACCTTTGAGAAATTTCATAACCCTTTTTTGACTGAAACTTCGGCGTTTAACCGCATTTCATAAAAGTGCCTCTTTAATGTTGATAATTAGTGGCAATCAGTTGAGGGTCTAGGTCAGGACTGCAAGGCGTTGAACCATCAAAGTTACACCGAAATATGCCAGAAATTAATGGGTTGGAACAGATATCTTTGGAATCTTTCTTCTACGGCGATTTTGAAACATCCTCCTGAATTTTCTTAATGTGTCACTATATATGTTAGAGTTTATTGTTCCACGGGGCATGAAGTCGACCAGCACCAGCTGTCTCAAAATGCTCATGTCATACCCTTGTCAGCAAACTGAGCTTTGCTTTGTTTATTTGGCTTCGGCGAAGTTTAGCGATTCTTTTTTGATTTTCGGGGGTGAGTAATATTTATGCGCTTCATCACCCGTCCAACGTGGTCTTCATCAGGAGACCAACGATATCTGAAGGATTTCTGCACTTTCTTTGCGATAACTGATTCTTACAGGTAGACGCAAATTTGTTAAACAAAAGTGAATGACTGCCCCCTATAAAACAGACCCCTTTTTTCGTTGAACATGTTATTACGAGGCATCGGCCAAACGCAATTATCGAAACATTCGTTGCCCTTGTGCGTGTTTCCTCCGAACCATCTTTCAAGTATTTTTTGCCTAGTCAAATATTCGTAGCTTCAAAACTTGTTGGACATCTTCAACAAGCGCAGGGGGCTGTTTTTATTCAATATTATATATTGTAGGTTATATAAATTTGCTCCAGGATTCAGAACAGTATGCATGCTGTGGATTTTTATCGGATGAAATTTTATGTAATATCCTGCCCAGATCTCTGCGTATTTCTTCAACAGAATCGGGATGTCTTCGGATAGCGAAAGCATAGTTAGCCGTAAGCTCTTTCAAAAGTTTGATCGTTAACTGTTGATTTTTTACAACGGGAACTTTTTTATAACAGCTGTCTTTTTATGCACTACAACTTTTTGAGCTCCTCCTTTTTTTGCTGGGATTTCATCGTTTTTCTTCGCAGCTTTTATTGTTTGTATAGAGCCGTTCCTAACTTTATAACTAGCTTAATAACTCTTCTAGCAACGTGTAAGATAGAATCTAACTTTTTTACAGTAATTATAGATTGTAATCCCTAGCCAATAAGAGACATATGCCTTCTACTTCCACAAGACCCGTTACCTGAAAAGGTCAAAACTTGGATTCTCCGCACTGAGCATTCAAGAGTTTTTCTTCCCCAATAGTCTTGAACATCGCTAGATCCAACACATTTTTCACAGTAGTTGTAACGGTATAATAAACAGAGGAAAACATTCTTCGTTCAAGTTCCATGAGACAACAAAACATATTGATACTGCGTCGATTGATTTTTTATCCAATCGCAATTAACGGACATAAGTCAATATATTTTGGCTTGCACTCCCACGATACATAAAGCTTGTAACCGAGTCCTCGGTGTTAATATTTTGAGAAAGAAACATCTTTATCACAACACTTAACATACTGCTGTTACGTTGACAATATAAGGAAAAAAGTGAATCGAACTGTACCCTGCCGTTAGATCAATGTGTACGTCAAAAGCTTAATCATTGATTTTCGCAGCTTCTTCGCCGATGGACGGACATTACTTGTGTCTGCCTCGGGCTCTGTCCCTTATTTTCTTTGGTTTCGAACCTAGTCGTCTTCATGGAGATTTTGGTGGCAAGTTCTTCTTGTCCCTTATAGAAATCACGAGCAGTGATGTTGTTTTATCTAAATTGCAAGCAAGACTGATGTTGAGAGAGCGCTGTTACACTTAATTGATATGTAAATGTTCAATTCTGAGAACGAAAGGTCAGAACTCAAAAGATTTAAATAAGGATACTGTTACAATGTAACAGGTGCTGTAGTCAAACAAAGCCATGTAGACGATGCGGCTGCGTGCTGAGCGGATTCATGCGTTCGGGTGAGAGAGAGAGAGAGAGAGCGAGAAAGTTGCCAAAAATATAGTTCGACTGCTCCGAACTTTATAAAATTCTAAAATGATATTTCTGTAGATATTTATTTTGCACAAATGCAACAAAAAATCGATTTTTTTTATATTATGAAGCGGAAAGCTCCCTAAACTGTAGGTAGCGGAAACTAAACTAAGGGAAACCCGAGAAAAAGATAAATTCAAGAAAAAAAAATTGTTGCTTTATGATCAAGGACCATGAAAATCAAGGAAATATTTCCCAAATAATAACAAAGATTTAGGATATAAATAAAAAACATATTCAGATCTGGAATAAACTTCGAAATTTCGATAATCACATGAAATTGCGAAATTCTTCAATCTTTTGAAAAATTTGTCAAAACGTGTTTATCACTCATTATACAATTCAATGATAGATGATGTCACTGGTTGTTTACACTAATTTGTCAAAGAATTCCCATTAAAGACAACCTACACTTGCATTTAAATCACATCGTAGACAAATAGCTAACAAAACTTAATAATATTCATGTGCTTTCCTTTTGAATGGAATCGTAATAAATTTGCAAATACTTCGCATCCCAAACGAACAACGAAAACCACAAAACTATCACTGAATTAGGCAAAACAAGGACATTACACACTCAAGTCATCTTCAGTTGCATTTGTCATTTATTTTTATGAGTTTTACACATTTTGGAAATGGTAAAACATCTTTTTTGTAGAAACGCCATTTCCGTGCTTCCGGAAAAGGTGGAAAATAAACAATAAATTACAGATGCTGAATAACAATAGAATATGAAATATTATTGGTAATAGAAGAGGAAGTTCGCTAAGGCGGTGATGATATGTGGATCTGTGGAAGATTAATTTCAAGAAACAAAATTCATGTTGAAATTTTATCCACAAATTAGTTTTTTCATTTAATTTTTATGTCAGTTTATGATGTTAGAATTGATCTATGAACTAAATAGATTATTATATGCAATCTTTATTTTCATAAACACTTTTTTCCGTTCTTCATTATTATTAACTGATACCAGCTAGAAAAATACTTAGTAAGGATTGTCATCAGTTCAAAATTAAATGGTCTGGTTCCTGGAATAAGTTCTTTAGATAAAAGTCTTAAGCGAACATATAAAATCAATTTCATTTCAGAGATTCGACGGCAGAAAATTCGCGCATTCCCTTCCCACGCATATTTCAATTTAATTTAGGCATCCGAATGTAAATATACTAACACAGGTTACATTCGGATTGCCATAATGTTTCTATCTATCGCCTTACACGGACCAGTTATTCTGTTAATCTTGATTGATGCTAAATCGATTAAAATTAGTTTGGAATTACAAGGTTCATGTCTGGAATCACACCCGAAAAAGTTCAAATAAAGCCATAAAGTATGGTAGTCTAGCCTAGGGATGGGGTAATGAAAATGCGTTATTAATATCGTTTACATATGTAATTAAATCGTGAAATACCATTTTAATTATGGAATGACGAAGGTAGCCGATATGAAGATAGAGTTTGTTAAGGTAAATTGATTGATATGGGTACGTAATGTCTATTTAGGAAATGATTTAACTAGGAACGATTAATAAATAAAATATATAAAAAATAATAAATAAAATTACTGAAATTTAGAATTTGTTTCAAAGGCTATACGAGGTGTGTCCTTAATGTATCGATCATATATGGTAGTATCATAGTACCTTCATATCCCTACACTAGTATTATCTAGAATCAACCGGTGGGTGACACCCTTCAAACTAGTCACAATTTGATTGAACAACACGCTTCCATCAGTATTTCTTCGTCTTGACGTACTTCCTGACACCGTTGAAGTCAGAGTTTTCTTTGATGCATTCTTTATTTATTTTTAGTCCTCGCGGAACATATTCGTGGCCCACAACAATTTCATAATCACAGAAAACAGTCAACAACGTCTTAACCTTCTCACGACTTTGCCGTGGTTTAAATTTGGCCTTGGCAAAACCCATGATTCATCCCCACCAATAATATAAGTGAGTTTTTTTTTCGTCATTAGAAACAATTTCCAAGTTATCCTGAGCAAGTTCACAGTAAGAATACTTCTGTTCTGCCGTTAGTAATTTTTCCTAAGCGATTTCAAAGCGACGAAGATTTTTCTAATCTGCCGTTAGAATTCCGGTATGAGCTTTGCAAAACCCGATTCTTTGCCGAACTCTCGGTTAAAGTTCTCCAAACAGTGGTTTTTGATATTCAACGATCACTTTCTACTTCGCGTATAGTTAAGCAACGATCTCCTCCAACCGTTAGCCCCACACGCTCCACAGTTTTGATGTTGATTGATGCTTCTTTGTTTTTTACTGTTTTTGATGTGATATTGATTTTCTGATGTTCTGATGTTATTACGCTCGTACGTCGGTCATAGCGAAAATCACTGCTAACCAACATGCGGCCATGTTTAAACCGGTTGTATCACTTTTTTATCCTTGCTTTATTCATTAACTCCCCTCCCCATCATATCATTGGTTTGCGAACAACTCTTCCCAAGATTAAAGCGAAGCTTGATGCAAACAAACGATAAACAAACGAGCAAACATACAAAGTCCCTGTAAATGAATACACGCTGTGTACGAGAACGTCTTGAGAACAACTGCAGAATCGTGGGAGGTTATTCAAATGTTCCGGCGCGAAGATATAAAGACAGGCTCCATATTTTTGATTTCGAAACTTTTTCGAGATTTGATAGCGTGCTTGATGTATACCTTCTTGGTTGAAGGATATTGGAGTTATTTTTTTCATTTTTGCTGAATCTGGACGCATTAACTGTATATCTAAATAACTGTGCAAGGTATATCTAAATTTTAACATGAACCCTGAAATTTCAAACAAATAAAATCCTCTAGTTTCATACTCAGGTTGAAGTTTGAATCTTTGAAAATGGTCTCGAATTTTAGCTCTTTTTTGACTTTTATCGATGATTTGACTCAAATGAAGAATTAATTCAGCGCCAATCAAGAAAAAACAATTAAAAATATTTCGGAGAAGGTATAGTTTGCAAGGAAGCAAACGTTAAACGTAATATAATTAAGCATATCTATCCTGAAGTATCCTATGTAGATATGCTGATGTTCTTGTTTTTCCTTTTTTGCTTCAAATCGTTCTATTCTTTCCTTTTTTGTTTTGTTCCCCATCTAAACTACTATTTATGCAGAAATAAAAAACCACCAAAAATGATTTAAATGCAAAAACATAACTACAAAATGCATGCACTTTAAAACAAGCTTTAACTTTACAGCCAAACATTGCAAATAGTTTGGCACACAGTCTTTTTCAATGAAAGAGATACCCTGAATGGTATGGCATATTGGAGGACACAAAAGTACCAATAGGTAACTAAAATGTAATAAACGTCAAACAGATCACGAATGAAGTTGGGTATGCTGATTTAGTCTCCAGGAAGAAATTAGACATAATGTTTTCATTTAACTTTGCTCAGCATTTTGCTGTCTTTCCATGGACGTATGTTGACTTTCCATCTTTTTTAAACCCAGTAACACCCTTCCATATGTTAGAAATCCAATGTAGTTTTCTAACCAATTTTCTAAACACCATTTGTTCAAAAAAGATTTTAAAATGTTTTAAAATTTCGGGATGTATTCTTGCATATTTTTCAGTTATCAGGTTGACTTACCTTAAAAATATGAAGAGACAGTTGTCACAAGATCAACGCAGTCTTTTTTTCAATATGCTATTTAATGTCTTAACAAAAAAGTGGAATTTATTTGCTTTAAAACAGCGTTTGTTCCTTTTTCTAATATGAATTAACTGATTGGAAGGGATATAGAGTGGCGCAGAGGGTCGCCAATGGAAATCCCAATTTTTTGTGTAGACGAACTGGATGAGGCTATGCTGCCACTAAAAATGCAAAAGACTAAAGAAAGACAGCATATTCAACGCGAACAGGAGGGTACGATTGGTTGGAAGGTGAAGCCTGTTATACGCCTTGAGTGTCAGAATTTCAGTAGCACACGGCAACTCGACTAAACACCTACCCTGCCGCGTCGAGAACCCAGCCAGGAAATTTTTGTCACAGAACTTTAGACAAAGCCTCTTTAGCCTCGATTAGCGTCTTCTTTGGATTAGGGTTATCCTGCATTCAGCAGGGACAGATGGATTGGAGAGAAATTACTATCAGGGAGACCCTCTAACCTCTGAATCGAAAAGCGATCGATGATGCCCTTCTTTCCAGAAAAAACCAGCCACACGCAGTGTGACAAACAGTTTCATTTGCATTTGGATGTCAACATCTTTTTCACTATACTTTCAGGAGAGAGCAAGCCTTTTTTCTAACAATAATGCAAGCGGTGCGTTGCAAATTTTACGCAGGCGGGAAAAAAAAGCAATTGGGCTACCGTGGCTTTTCTTTTCTATACAGGTAAGACTGAACATACCCGTGCCCGCTGAGCAAGTGCGTTTGATAATTATTATTCTGACTATGTTTATCGGACTGACAAAAAATCTTGTGTCCTTCTTCTTTCCCCTTGTTTAACAGTTCCTTATAGCAACTCCCCGCTACGTCAGTAAGCTCACATTCGTTCTTCAGCAAAAATCGATTTCTGGTCCGACCCCGTGACGAATGGCAACCTGCTGTATACAGTCACAATGAACAAGGTTCCTCACTGCTGTATCTTTGCGAGACAGGCTCGTTACCACTCCTTACTAAGAACTTCAGTTAAAACCTTGGGGGCTTAAAAGAGCGATAACGTTATCGTACTCATGAGAAGGCGTATTTTCCTCGAGATCGGTCTCTCAATGCTGACAATAAGCACGCCGATACTTCTGTAGAAGTCTTGTCCGTTGACGTCCAAATTTCTCATCTTCGAGTCAAACTCTTCCTCTTTCTTTCTTTCTTCTTTCTTAGGTTAACGCCTTCATATTCGTGAAAAACTCATCTTTGAGTTACGACCAGCTATCCACTCGTTACCTGGACAAATCATGCCTTGTTTTAGTTACTTCAGCTGATCAACAAGACTCCACAAAAAGTTGATGCCTCAAAATCTCGTGTTGAAGGCATTCTGTAGACCTGGGCAGAGAATGGAATATTGCACTACCCCTGATGTCACATCACTCTTTGCTGAGCCCTCAATGTGTCATAGACGACCTTTCGATCCTTGACGTGGTTGCTCAATATCCGCATTAGATACTTCGCGACCCTGAAATATACCAGAGCAGAGAAAATATTGATCAACGAGAGTCTCTCTGATGTACTTTCGAGGACTTTTCCAGCGGCATTTAGCAGACAATACTTTTCACAATACTCTTTTTTGCTAATCAGCACAAGCCTCTCTTCCCATCAGTATTTCGGAAAAACACCCTCCTTCTAGGGTTGAATATGCTAAGGAACTTGACAGTGGAATAATTGCAATGCTTTTGCTGTAGTGCCGTCTGATCTTTGGGTATTGTGCGTTTTTAGTAACAACATAGTCTTATCCAGCTTTTTTGCACAAAAGACTAAGCAGTGAATTTGATCGTCCATACCTGGAACCTGAAAATGAGCGATTTTATAGAAGAGAAAAACGTTCACTGATTTGCTGTTCACTGATGTGCTGGTGATCGCTAGCCCCATTTCTGCATCCAAACGCATAAACAACTTCGACGCGAACAGCTACTCCCGCAGGAGGTTGGACCAACTGAACGCTGAGAGTGGTGATACCACGGTAAGGGAGGATTAGTTGCAGTTCCTCTCTGTTGCGGTGTGCCATTCATATATCAGCAGTAGGTTAACTTTTTTCTCCTTCGCAACCCATTCAATCAACCTCTGTGTGGCCGCGCTGCCGTACATATTACTCTGGAGGACTCAAATGATACCCTGAATTTTGTGTAGCTTATTGCCTCTTTTAACATCAGGCGCTTACCGGACTCTAGGAGAGTTATTCGGGCTTTATTTTTTTTTTCACTAAGGATGCTTAGTTTGTGCAGTTTATCGCTTTATGGTCAGGAGTGCCACATTTGAAACAAAGGTTGCTTTGATCAGGCTGCTTAATACGATCTCAAGATACCTAAAACCATCACCTTTCAGCAGATCCTGCAAGCTAATGAGGCGAATTCGATTATCTCACAGCAAGGAGTTTTGAAGCGTCTTTTTGCGAAAGATGCACCGTTGTAGCCTTTTCGACTCTTGAACCTCAACCTCACCATGAAGTTTTTATCATTAGGGATAGATTGCCTAATGGGCAATTCAAACTCAGCTACTGCTGTAGTACATTCGATATCCCTTATTTCCAATGACGCTATAGGTTGGGGGGTTGAAACTACTGCATTGATGACCAACAGATTCCTGGGTGTGGCAGCGAATGAACTCTTATTTGTGGATTCTGCTCCAAATCCCACCAGCTGATCGCTAAAAATCGGTTACTCAGGCTAAAAATTTTGTTTAATTTCCTTGAGAGCGTCAAGGCGAGTCTTTCAGTCTGTTGGTTTTAACAACAAGGAATTGCCTCGCAGCTTACGTCTGATGGCTTTCATTGCTTATTCAGTACAGGAGACCTGCAGATTCCCTTCTGCGTTGCCTTTTAAGCGCTGAGCCTTTTTTCTACCTGTATTTTCACCACTAAACGAAACAGCGGAAAGTTGTCTCCCTTTGCCGATCTCTTCCTTTACCACTTGAATGCGTGTTTTCTGTATTACTTTTGCTTCACACAACTCTTTCAAGTGTCCCTCCGGCTTCAGCCATCTTCGTCGGTAAATCGGTAAATGCTAAATTTATCCACGAGGTCTTCAAGTCCGTCGATCCTATCGTTTTTGCTTACGTTCAACTTTTGGAAGTTCCATCTTGGTTTAGTGAATATAATGAGAGGTGCCTGTGTTTGTTCAGTATGAAACTCTTCCGCCTATACCTATGATTCAATGACTTTTAAAATTGCATGAAGTACATTTTTATTACTCAAGTCTGACCATATCTTGAAAACCCTTTGAAAATAAGTGAAAAAGGTCCAAAACACGGATTTAAGGGAAAAGGACCCATAAACTGTTTAAAATATATAATTTCAAACCGATGCTTTCGGCGCCATACTAAGGCATTGCTAATTCAAATTCAGAGCCCGAATCGTATTCAAGAATGTGACTGTGCTGAGTTCTGGATTATTAGTAGATACAATATGAACTAGTTTTTCACGCCAGGAACCTGACATACAAATGAACTTCTGATTTCCCATATGTGGATGAAAGTATCTAAACATCATTTATTAACACGTTTATCTGAGAGCAGTCTTAGGCTAATTAAAACTGAGAAATGCATATGAATATTTTACTTTGAGAAACGGAAAATGTAAACTAGGAAGAGTGGAAATCGTTATGCACTTGTTTGTTCCACGTATGTTCAAAACTTTTCATATGCAACGACTCTGAATGACCACATGAAAGGTTGATGTGAAAACCATGGCTGCCAGAGCTTCTGTACATTCTGTGGAGAAGGATTAACCTAGCCAATTCATTCCAATGGGTCATATTCAAATATATTCTGGTTTATGACATTACTTACATGATTTATCGGCGACTTCGCCCACGTAAGCATCCATGCTGCAATTACTTCACCTTAAGAGTTGGCGAAGAGTTCACAATCTGATAGCTATGCAGCATTTGGAATGCAGGAACGTTTCCTGCACTGCAAACAATCGTACATGCCTTATTAAATATTCATTTTTATATTTTGCGTGAAGATGTTACAGATAAATTTTCTCACCTATCAATCATTTTCAAATATGGTATTTACTCATTAATCAAACGTAATTTTCTGTGATTTGCCAACTATTTTTCCTCATTATGATCCTTTCAATTCAAGTTTATCTTTGATTGCAGCTTTTTTCATTTGTACAATGATTATCTCACATCGTTTATCAAATTTACCTCAATTATCTATTAAACAACAGTTACTTCTTCTATAGATAACTTTTTGGAATGAGTTTTCTTCTTGTTATTGCTGGAGTATGGGCTGCATATGTGGAAAGAATGCGACTACACTCTTTTATATAGTGTCGATTACTATTGCTCTGAGGTTCGCGAATATACCATGACTTACGTCAGCTGGGACTTTAAGGATTTTCAGATGTCTTGTTTATGTTCTGAAATATTTTCAGATCGTTGTCCTTGATATGCCTCTCTCCTGTACGTATTAATATGTCTTTGGGCATGTCTGACATACCATGTCATCATACTAACATACCATAGAATCAACAAATCTAACCCAAGGCTCTGCGTTTAGGGATAGAAGCGCTGTTTTGTAGGTCTTCATTGCCTAACAGAAAACCGACAGCTTTGTATCAGTTAAACTATATGCTTGCCGATGAGAATCTTCATTTATCAAACTTATGCGGCCAAATCTCAAGGGAGGGTGCAAGGAGGAGTACATGGTTCTTTTTTTATATTTTCTTCTTTAAAGTCACCTTATGATAGGGTGTCCTGACACCTACTCACCTACTCACTGTTATCCTTTGCTGCTTATGAAAAATATGGCATGGATCTTGCCTTCATTAATAATAATTTTTCATTCACAGAAATATTCTTGCATTATTTCAATTGATTATGCAGTTTTGAAGTGATAATTTATGCTTGTTTGGAAGTAAAATATATGCGAGTGTCATGCGCATGTAACAATATTTTTACATTGTTTGACAAGATTGGAATGTCTTCGGTTTAGAAATTGTACAGTATAGGTGAAATAATTGATTCTTGTGGAACTCCAGTTTGCAGGCTCACGAGATGATTTACAATCGTAACAGTAAATCAAGGATCTTTTAGGAAGTTTGTTATGAGTTTAGTGAATTCTTGGATAATATAGAATTAATGAATTTTAAAAATGAATAGTGTATGCGAGCTTTTGACCCTGTCGAACATAACTAGAACTTTTGACTTCCCGAGGTTCATGCCATTTTTAATGTGCTGAGCCACCTGTTTCAGTTGGCGTTTCGTCGAACATGCTTCTCTGAATTCATATTGTTTTTTTAGGATGTTGAGTTGAGATTATAATGTGTTTTTTTTTTTTGCTATCATTTCATATACCCAGAAAACCCTTATGAACATATCAGTATGACACAGCAAGACTTCTCTAGTCTCTTGTTTTGTAGGAGGGTATGGTTTTTTACCGAGCCTGGATATAACTATTCAAATAGCCGATTTCCACGCCGCAGGGAATTTTTGAAAATTAAAAAATGCCCGTGAAAATGTTTAAGACGTTGTCACTGAGCCATCTCCAGCTTTTTCACAGTGCCTGATACTGGTGCTTTCCGTTTATGAAGTTTCAGTCATATTTCATTGCTATTACGTATGCCTAGTTGCCGTATCATCTCCACAGTCTGTAGCACAGTTCTCTTACTTTTTTTTAAATGTAAGAGGCCTTCCATGTCACCAAGGCCCTCATCCAAAAAATTAATTTCTCGAAACTGCTTCTCTAAAATCTCTGCAGAGACTTACGCTTTTACAGCTTTGTCATATTTTACACCATTTGAACCATTTAAACGTGGTATAACTACCTTTTTCGTATGCGAAATTATATCGGCATCCTCCAGAAGGCATTCTCACCACCCTCGAGACTCTAAGGAAAACTTTCCTAATTTTTCGTCTCTGAGTTAGAGAGAGCGGTCTCGTGTTTCATTTGCCAACTGGTTGACTTTCGTTAGAAGTTCAGGATAACCCGTGCTCCTGGCTCTACTCCGATATTGATTTATATCCATGATATGATTGATATTCAAATGTAAAATTCCAATAGCTGTGTAATGTCAGATCCGAAACAGACCCGAAATTCCGCATGTTTGATTTATATTCAAATGTTATCGTCTTATTTCAAAACGCAGCCGACCATTTCACAGTCCTGCATCATCCCTTGACAAGGTATTTGTCGTAGTACATCGTACACTTTTAGAACCACTACTGCACATTTTACGTTGTTGTACGGATATTGTATGAATGAAAAAAAAACTGCGATGTTTAAACTGTAAGTACCGGAAAAGCGTCTGTAGAGCTACGTGTGTCAAATGTTACAGCAGCATTTTTTGACAATGACCAAAAATATTGCCATCTATCAACATGTATCCCCTTGCTGAGCGTTTAATCTAGTTCTCTTTTTAAAGGCCGAAATACACTACTGCGTGACGGCGATACGTGAGCGCGATGCGATTCTCCCTCGTCGTCACGCAACGCAATCAATTTATAATGCACGCGATGCGGGGAACATTAATGTTCATATGACAAATGTCAAATTGGTGACATTTTAAATGAAATTTGCTGGAAATTGTTTTTGATTTTTTAAAAATTTTGAATTTGGAATGTTCCTTCGTTTAGCAAATAAAAGCCTTAACTAGGATGCACGAAATTTTTATTCAAAATTCATTCATAATAACCAATGTACTTAAAAAATAATCAAGGCGTTTGAATTTCAAATTTCATTTATGCGCCATATTGCATTTGACAAACGTCACGCACATCGTTGCGAGGAATTTTCATTATTCCGAATATTTCCCGCCTCACATCGCAATCATTGTACGATGTCGCATACAAATGCATGTTGCGAAAATTGCTTTACATTTGCTGCGAACCTCTCGTCGCGCTCTCGTATCGCTGTCTCGCACTATTGTACTTTGGCCTTAATGCTCCTAATGCTCATGAACGCAGTAATTGACACTCCTTCAAAGCATGAATAGGTTTTTCTCTCATGTTTAAAATATCGACTTTCATACCGAAAAATCTGCATTAGCGGGAAGTTTTAGTTCATTATTTAATTCTCAAGAAAAGCTTTGCGGAAACTTATCGTAAAATCTTCATTGTTTACGGTGATCATGCTCCATCTGAGATGACTTGCAGAGAGTGGTTTGGCGTTTTAAAAATGGTGATTTTGATCTGACTGATAAAGATTGTGAAGAGGCACCGAAAAAGTTTGAAGATTCACAACTACGGAAATTGTTGGATGGAGATTCAAGTCGAAACCTAGAAGAATTGTCGCAGGAGTTAAATATTGGCAAATCTTCCGTTAGTAAGAGCTTGCACGCCATGGGAATAATCCAAAAAGCTGGGACTTGTGTTCCGCATCAACTGAGAGAGAGGAACATTGAACGGCGGTTGGTCAGGTGTGAGATGCTTTTTCGACGACAAAAAAGAAAGGGTTTCATGCATCGAATTGTGACAAGGGATGAGAAATGAATGTACTACGACAACCCTAAGTGACCAAAACATTGGGTAATGCGTGGTTAACCAGGTCCATTTATCATCTGTCTGAATCGAGCCCTGATGGAAAAATGGCCAGAACAGGCTGACAGACATGACAAGCCGGTCAAAAAATATTTGGAAGGTGTGAATTTGGAAATTTTGCCCCGCCTGCCGTATTCCCCAGACATTGCTACTTGGTATTTCCATTTGTTCCGCTCCTTGCAATCGGCCCTGACTGGAGAACGATTTAATTCTTACGAAGGCATCAAAAATGGGCGTTTTTCCGCCGAGGCATCCATCTCAAATGGTGCATACTTTGAATGGCGTGACTGTAATTTACTGTTAAATTACACTGTGACTGTTTTTAATGTTGAAATAAACTAGAAAACCTTTTCGAAAAAACGGCGGAAACTTATTCCCATACCAAATTATAGATGCTCTTTCAATCCAAAAAACGTATTGATGTTGCGTATAGTGGCGTCGAAGCGTATTTCAAACTCCTGAAGACAAAAATATTCATATTTGGGACAGAATTATGATCAATGGCGCATTTTGCAACTTTCAATCAAGGACTTGTTGTATGATAGAGAATTCTTCATGAAAGGTTGAAGGTCCTGAATTAATGAATTTCAGAACCAGAACTTACGGTTGGTCGAGAAACCAAGGTAGGTTTTCTCTGCTTTAATAAGCATTATTTTTTTAAGCTTTATTCGTACGCATATACAATTTATCTTAAATCTCAAAGCCTGCGTCTGTTGCGTGTTGACCATTATCACTATAATATGGTTAATGCGCTCTATTAGGGGACGCTTATAATAACCACTTTACCAAGTAGCGTAACACTAGATCACACACTGAGCTCATAACGGAGGAATCTTGTTCCGCCAATAAAAAAGCTTAAGTCGCATGTGTGTTGGCGAAGAAGCATGACAATGACCTTGACCAAATACCACGAAAAAATCGTTTTACGAAATATAAACACCCGCCAAAATTCATATGGAAAAATTTAATTTATCCAAAAATACCATAAAAAATCGTTTATTTTGTTGTAGAAATGAAAAATATTGGTATAAAGTTTTGTCACAGTCACTTATGGGGCGTGTGTTCCTAGTTAAGTCAATATAAGGAAACTTGAGTATTCAGGGGTGTTTGTTTATGCTGATCAGATACTATTCATAGATGTATATGAATGCATAAGGTTTTACGCTGGAAGGAAAGGTATGTTGTAAATTTTACGGTTAAGGTAATTTCAGATACATTTATGAAGCAACTACCATGCCGCCAGCTATAAAGTTCAATTGAACTTGCCAAAAAAAGATGTTTGGTGTAAAATGCTAACCGCATGCTATTTCACACATGTGCTATTTACGTTCATTCAAATTTGGTTAGGAGAATTAAGCGTAGACCTTGATACTATACTTGATGTTTTTCAATAGTATCATTGGAGTAAATTTTGGTTCAATGTTGATAGTGGGTTATAATGTTGTATGTCGTATGATGAGCAATATGTTTCCAATTCACTTAATTCAGTTTTGAGTGTGCTATAGACATTCCATTAGATACTAGTTGGGTAAATAAAATGCAGATGACTGAAGACCATTCGTAATTGCTTGTTCCCCTAAAAATGTTGGACAGGAATGAAAGTTACGAGAGAAACATGCTATCTGATATGCGAATCAGAATTTATATTTCGAACTCCCCGAAACATAGAACTTTAACCCAATTCCCTGTTTGAGCAGCCCATGAACTCCACACGTGCACATATTGGCAACTGCGTGCCTCTAACACGGTCCATCGTCCGAATATGCTCCTATCTTATCCTTCAAAGAACATTCTACCGAACAATATGTTGTTTTTTCAGCTTTTTTTGACCAAGACAAGAGAATTTACAGAAGAGTTTCAGGTTGAACAGGTCCAGGGCTTCGGTTGGTGTGGGTCCAAACACATTCTACAGACAGACAGGTTTTGATTTGGGTATAATTAAATGGTTTTTTAATTAAAATTTGAAAAATGAATATTTTACATAAACGAGAAAGAAACTCTCTCAAAGGTTAAAACTTGCAATCCTTCTTTTTTGACCCAGAACCATCACCAACCTGATCTTGCCCAGAAATAGTATCCGACACACGTTCACAATGGTCTTGGTGGCCCTGAGGTTATATCACATCATCGCGACACTAGTTCCATTCGACCCATTTATCACCAATACTAGATTTCATCCTCTTTTCATGTTAACTAAAATCATGGATTGTTTCAGAATGTTAGAGCCAGATAACTGTTTTCGTGAAGATCTCCAGTCTTCTGTACGAAGTAGCATTTGCTATCACACCTAGAGCGTCAAGTTTCAGTGGTTGTATACTGTAGAAGTCAGTGCCGGCACCGTAATTCTCAATGAACAGGTCTCCTTGCTTATTTTTCTTTATAGCTAAGTATGGATATGTTCGTCATTTCTTGATCCGTAATCCAATTCTTGCCAAATGGTGCAGCCATTCGTTTCCTATTCACCTTTTTCCCCATAAAACTAATCCAAATATTCCGGACACAAATCCAAACGAATAACACCTGCCGAGAACGTGGCGAGGAAGAAGACAGTATATAACACGTCCTTCTAGATTGTCTACTTCGCTGAGGAGTATTAACGTAACAGAACCGGAACACATGCCGACCACAGAGTTAGTAGTCCAAGTTAGTTTCTGTCGGATGACGGAATGGACCATCTGAGCCAGCAATTGCACCATATATATGGAGCTACGGGGAGCCATATTCAATATTGATGCTGGCTTTCCTTTCCTGCTGGCTAATGTTTTGGTGGTGAGAATATGAAGGCTATTTACGCTTTCAGTGTCGGACTCCCAGTGATACGAAGCAATTGGGCTACCGACTAACATCGTCTGCCACATTGAGAGCCCTTGCCTCGGCCTGTTTGTCATATTCAGATTAGAAACCTTAAACCTCGATTAGCGGCGCTTTTATGTTATAGAGATCCGTATTCTCGCAGTTATGGGCAAAAAGGACGAGTTTCCAAAAAGCTTCTTCCCTATTTTTCGACAAGTGATCGAAGATGTCTTTTTGTATAGTGAGAACAGTGCGAGGTTATTCAAGTCCTTCGACAAAAGCTTTTTTACTGTAAACTTTATCTGATATCTGGAGAAAACTTACCTATTCTCTCCGTGCAATGTACTAGAAATGTCTCTCAAACGATTTGTATGAGAAGGAGTTGGGACAAGTGCTACCATAAGGAGACCGTAAATTTTCAACTTTATGCAGGTAAGGCAGAAAATATGGGTGGGCACACAGAGACTGCGTCAGACACTAATCAGTCTTGCATAACTTTCGATAAACCACAGCTTCAGGTTCCTTATAAGTGCGCGGGCCACCTGCCTTGTGTTTCATTTGTCTACCCTTTCTGTCAGAGAACGAGAGTCCTTACTCTCTCCTCGCGTGAAGCAGCCTCTCTTCCTTCTTCTCCGTTACACAGGAAGATCAGCCTCCGTTCCTTGGCGAGTAAAATAATTGATATCGTACCTGCAGTAACCAGCATTACTGGCTCAGAAACATGGCGGTACGCAAATAAAACCTGCAAAGCGTCTCGTCTCTGCACATGCATCTGTCGCTTCCGATGTGACTTCTTAGACTGAGACTTCTGTAACAGAGAGTTCAGCTCAAACCTAGGAGCGCTAGGTAGAACACCACCAACTTCAAGGCATTCATCAGTAGGCATCTCCTGGTCAATCATTCGAGACTTGAGTCAAGAAACAAGGCAAAATATTTTATCGTCTTCTTGGACACGGTAGTCTCATCGCTAATGCAGGTATGTGCAACTCTGCCGATCGGCTTTATGGTCACTTTATGGTCACCATTCGCTCACTCGACGCATTCCTACTTTGCGTTGCGCCAGGCTGACAGTGCGAGCGAGGACTAATACTGCTACGTCATCAGCATAGCTAATCAAAACCGACTCATCCGGTTACTGAAGACTGAATAGCTCACCGTTCGAGATATTTCATAGGTCCGACCCAAAAAAGAAACCTTGCACCAGCCTTGATGTCACATTAATTGTTTGTCAAGCGAAAAAGTTTCAAAAAATGAGCTTCCGGTCGTTAAGGTGATCGCCTAATATCCGCATCAGATAACATTCCCCTGCTAGATTAGAATGTGCTGCGTTCATATCCTGTCAACATACCCTGGCAAAGTTGACACTCAAGTTGTACCCCTTCTACTGAGATGCCGCGTGATCTTTTTTGGCCTTTTTCGTTTTTAAGTTATGCATAGCATTGCAAAGCGGCAAGACGATAGGACGTTCCTGGCAAACGAAATGAACGAAATTCACGACAAAAAGAGCCTGAACAAACATTTTTTCCACCTCCAAAATAAATTAGGTCCGTTTAGCTCCGAGATTCCGAGACCCAAGCCACACGGAACCATGTTGATGTCCTCAACAGATTAATTCCATCAAAAGACATTGCCTCCACTCATCAACTTTGGGGGAGCTTATAGCCTACCTGTATGCCAGAATTCGGAAGGGAATTCATCTCTGTTAAACATCAGTATAAAGCATGCTTTTCATGTCGTGGCCGTCACTTAAGCATTGCGAAGTCGCACGCAGACTTGATGAGACTGTTAGTGAAGTTTAAACGCTTTCGACTGAGACTCTCGTAGCCTTTCTTGGCTCCAATCATGGTTTCACCCCACATGAGGACCCCAGTGAACGCCTCGACATCCATTTTTGAAAAATTCCAACCAACGACTGAAGGTCGCTGCGCATCGAGTCAATTTCATCGTCAATTTCTAGTTGAATATCCTTTAATCTCTCGCTAGGTAGTCTTCCATTGCACTCTGTTTGTCTAAAAGCCACTATGGGCTCCGAAGCGAACATCGTGTCCGGGATAGTTTCCGACTAATATCACCGGCGACAGGTTGTTGTATTGCTAACGTTTGTGGTGACAAGTTCCGTCATACCCGAAATTTCTAAGGGCCGTGGTAATCTCCTTGGCATTGGAAGGCGCCTGCAACTAGGATTCACTTTCCATAATGAATACAGCATCATCGAGCTTGCTTTGATAGGCTGAAATTTAATCACTTGGGGTCAGATAGAGACTGATAAATATCATATCAAAATATTTTCAACACAAAGCCATCCCCGCTACCAGAACCCTTTCCCACATTTAGATCCAAGTTACGAAGCTAAGACATATATAGCAACATCCTTCTATATACTACTTAGACAATTTTGAATTTCTATTTGGCCAGGAGTTGCCAAAGAGCAAGCTGCGTCTTGCTCTGAGATGTCCACGCGATCCTTTTTCCTCTAAGTTTGGTAGATTTCAACCTTGCATTAAAGCCGTCTGCCGTAAGAAGAACTTGTAAAATAGCCTCTTCAATAGCTCTTTTTTCTAAAGAGGTCATTGGCTATAATGTCGAGAAAACAGCCTTAGAACCAAGAAGGTTCTTGGCAGCATTCGAAAAGATTCTTGCCCGTGGGCTCCAGCCAGACTTCTTCGAGGAATCCTGCTGTTTGCTCCTGTTGTTTTCGGGTTCAGCATATCCCTTACTGCTTTGAGGACATCGTCGAAAGTTCTCCTGTCTGTTGGCTAATTCAATAGGGCATTCCTACGCTGCTTCCGCCTGGTCTCTCAAGCGCCACCATTTTATAATATATAATGAAAATTCGTGCTTTTCGGACGTGGGTTTGGTCGTATCTTCAGCCCTCACACTCTGCCCCTTATTCGCAGCCTTTTGTTACGCGTTACAGTGTAGCAGGTGAAATTCAGCTTTGATGTTCTCCGCTTGACTGAAGACTGTTGTCTCGGGCCACTTTACTCTTTCCCTACGATTCGGCGTTAGTGAGCCACATGCCGACATTTTGAAATAAATGCAGGGAGTTATATTTCGAATCACTTTCTTGAGCTCCTTCAGCTCATTCCCTGCCCTAAGCCACGTGCTGCTCTAAGCCACGACGGTAGTACTCAGTCCTGTCGATCAAGTTCTCCGTTTACTTTTTAATGACCTTATTGACATTCTTTTGGATACTTGTGGCGTTTCTTATTATTTCAGGACCGCGCTTGTGTTCCGTGGTAGCCGCTCTTGTACACTTCTTTCGAAGCCTTTTTTTGTAACCAGTTCTTCCCTCTGGTTAAGTTTTCAACTCACTGTCACTGTCAACCTATCTAACTGCCTAATGTATTGAGGTATCTGATGTCTGCATCATTGAAAAAAATGAAGTGAAAATTCGAGACGCGATCGAGGTTAATAATCGAGTTGCGTTCGCAACGATGAAACAAGCAATTCAAATTAAGATAAAGCTTTAAAAGTCATTTAAAATCAGGTGGAATTTTAACAGTTTTAAAATTCGCTTAACTATCCTAGAGAAACTACCAAGATAACTACCAACTCCAGTGATAAATTTTACACAAATTATACTGTAGAGACAACTTAAACTCCGTCTCAGTATTAGAATCGATAGCCATCCATAAGATACTTAAACTGCAAGGAAAACGTGACAGTGCTGACCCAGTTCTCCCATCAATAACAGCTCAGGAAGTATAAAAGTTGGAACATATAAACAACAAGATAATGGTTCAAAGATGCAATCAGCCGTTTCGATACTATCAGAAGGGTACCATACGTGTAGTATCCAAGTTCTTGCACTCGCACATACACTTCACAATGCATCTGACATCAAATAGAATGCATTCTGATCTTTTCAATCTTCTGAAAAAGTATTTTGTTACGTTTCTGTTTGCAACCATGACATGACAAACTAAACGATGGTAGAATAGAAGATACAAGAGTATCTTTATTCGCCAACCGTTAGTATTAATTGCATGCAAAGCGGCTGTCATTCGTCATCGCACCCAGTCTGGATACGTTTTCTTCAGAACGGGTCTATAAACCTTTGCAGAGAACCTGCCAGCATGCATTTTGGTGGGCATCCAAGCAGAAAACCTTCAACAAAATGGTGCGAGCGTAGTTTGTCTCAGAAGAAATGAAGGTGAGGAATAGGTTGCTGCATAATTTTGAATGGAACTGGGAAACAGATTTTCTGAATGCATCCATTAGGTGAACATCCTAATTCTGTGCTCCAAGGACTCGATTCAACAAATACAGTCTGGAAAAGATTTTATTCGACTTGGACTTCAAGGAGGTAACTATCTAAGGGTGGGTACGTCGAGGAAGGGTTCATCTTGATGAAGTTTATAATTTCCGGCAGGATTTAATGGTCGCCATTCTGCATTGATAGTGTATGAGCTACCACATGTAACTTTTCACAGTAATTGAACGTGTGCAGATATGTATATTTAAGCTTACCTTTCGCGAAGAAGACAAGTTCATCGTGCAAAAACAAAACCAACATGGAATTATTAATGACTTGAAATAAAAATGCGATAGTAATATCCGCTTCCATGCATTGTTGCTGCGTCCAACGACCGGTCACAAAGGTGTGTTGAAAGACAGTTAACGTCTTGTAATAAAACAAAAAGTTACAAAGTCTCAATGTAAGCGTGTTGAAGAGTGTTGAGTTTAATTTCCTCGCGAGGCCCAAAAATAGATCAATAGCCTGGCTCACCTTCCTGGGCCGAGCCTCAAAGGCGTTGCGCTGCTTTCAAGAACAATTTTCGCGAATTCATCGCCTACGTCCATACACACTTTTGCCAAAATAAAATCATGCACTCATTCACTAATTATCCCAATGATGATTGCGATTAGGTAAGACAACTTCGTCTCGTTCAATTTTAATGAGTTAACGAAATACATTATTCATGCAATGCGAATTAAATTCATAAATTGGGCGAAAGTAATAAATCTTATTTATGAGATGCATGAAATAGAGTGGTTGGAATGGATACGAAATGGCCTCATTCGTTAGCCTAAGTTGAAAATAAGAGGAATATTGATTGTTGCTGAGTACTGCATCTGAAGTTTTTACCATGGAAGACTCGGTTGAAAGGGAAGCCGGGAGCCAAAGGTAGGTGGGTGTCAAGCACTTGATGCTTGTTAAGCAATTTTCATTTGGGTTCGAGATTCGAGATGAACATTTGTTTGATGGGGAAGAGTTGAGGTCGCTTTTGGGAATATTTTTATTTCGTTCGAGCTGTGGATTTCTGTGCAGAGAGAGAGGAACCCCATCTTAGTGGTGCTGGGAGCGCTATGCAGAAATACGTTTCTTTAACCTTTCCTACCAATGGTAATGGTACCAATAGGTAATCTACACGCAGAAGACTGCACTTCTCCAAAAACGAATGATGGGCCCATGTTAAATTTCGAATTTTTACATTTTCTTCTTGAGATCGTTCCATGAAAATTCGACCACAGTAAAGAAAAATAGGATGTTTTCCGATTTCTTTCAAATACTTTGTGAACGTCGTTCTTCTTTCCAGGGTTAATATGTTTACGAAGTAAGTCATCATCAGGAAATTCAGGATTTGAAATGTGTTTCCATTTGGATAAAATGTGTAGCATAAAAAATTCGCTAAAATTCCATTTTTTTAACCGGAAATAACAATACAGTGCTGTCAAAAACCAGAGACTCAAACATATTTTTGGTTCTCCTAAAATAGCAAAATTTTATTTCTCTCCTATATATGCAGGATATTATTTCCAGTAACTGCATATTTTCTTGACAAATATGCACTTAACCAAATTTAGAAGGCACAAAATGGTGATTATACTCCTTACAATATTTAATAAAAAAAAAAGAAATAAAAAAAAGGAAGATGAATTTATGTGACCAATTTTCAACTCAGTATCATATTTGATATGTTTTTTATTCAATTCTTTTCAAATTTTCCTTTATTTTTAATCATCTTATAATTGAATCGATAGGCTGATACTAAGGCTATTCCATACACTGCCGGAAATCTCATTCCATGCTGCAATTATTCTTTCTTTCAGCTCTGCTAAATGTAGTTTCTCCTCGGCGTAGACTTTCCTCACCTAATTGTTTTTTAAATGCTGCCCAAACCATAACAGATACGCCTCCATGTGATTTTCTCTTGCCAGTATTAGTTAAAACCATCTAGTCCATCAAGACTTAATTTTTGTCATCGCTGAAGATCACATGATCCCAAATGTTTGGTTTCTGTATAAACTTTTCGACGAATTTCAGCCTTGCATCAATGTGTGACTTCGTCAGTTTTGGCTTTTGCAAACATTTTTGTTTTCGTACCTAAGTGTTTTCACTATCAATTTTTCATTAAACTAGGATCACAGTCCCAGTTCTTAAGTCTGGCAATTTGTGATAATGAAGCTCCTGTGTTCAATAATTCCCTTAAAAGTAAACGTTTAACAGCAAACGAATACTTTGGCGGAACTTCAGACGACTTTCTCCCTCGATTTCAATTTTCAGGTTCAAAAAAGTATTGACTACACTTTGCTATCTATTAATTTGATTCGCGATTACTCTTTAAGTTTTTCACATTTCTTTATTATTATTCAACATTACTTAACTCTTTTATTCGCAGCATTTTAAATTACACAAACTATTCAAAATTTCTACAAAGCCACACTTTATCCAAAATTTCTATAAAAACACACTTCCAGATCTTCCAAGTTTCAAATTCTATATAAAAACTCGAAATCTACCACACAACATGTCCTAGCAAACGCCGAACTGCGACTGAATTTATAATCATTTACAGCTACAATTCTCGTATTCAGCGATTTGCAACCTTGAACTTAGTGTGGTTCAAAGAACGCGACATGTTTTTAATGGTTTTAATTTATTGTAATCCGTATACTATGTTCAGGCATGAATATCCATTTTCATGAACTACTTGGGGTAAAATGTGATGACAAAGACTTGAGTCTAGAATTTTTTACAGCATTTTACAGGAGAATGCGCAGTCTTGAATGAAAGGAATGCATCAGTGCCATTGTAAGGGGCACAATCGAAAAGAACAGACTCCGGAGAACAAGAAAACTAGAAACGCACGAAATAAAGTCATAAGAACTTAACACAAAAATCTTTTTGAATACATCTAAATTGACAAAAGAAACAAACTCGTGACTAAGAATAAAGAAGACTAAGACCATAGTATGATGAATATAATCAAAGAAGGTCTCTATAAAGAAAATCAGAAAAGATTCCCTTCTGGACCTAAGCAAATGAATGGACAACATTTTGAAAAAAAAATAAACCGTTATTGTTGAAATCAAACTGAATGTATCCAGCAGACGATCTCCGAGGATTAAGTGGAAACCCAAATAAAAAAGGCAACCTTTTCAGTAGCAATGAAAAAAACATGTGGGTGAGCTAAATGATTATTTCAACAATTCACATGCGGGAACTTAGGCCAGAGTTAGTTTAAAATAAATGTCAATAAAAAACACAAAAAAATAAACTCAAAATCTGACAACAATTAGACAAACTCCAGAGGAGGATTCCATAATCCCATTTGACGTTAAGAAAGCAGCCTTCTTTTATTGGCTTCCTTGATCCATGGAAGGGAAGTCCACCTCATGGAAGGGAAGCGACACCAACAATAGACAGTACCACAATGGAATGGAAAAGTCAAGAATTACATCAGACTATTAACTTTTTATGGAAACGTGCTCTTTCTCCATACAAAGAAAAGAATTCTAGAATTCTCTAGAAAGAGAAGAGGAGAATTCTATAAACAACTCAAAACTGCACCGATTTTTAACCCGCTTCTCCCTCTTATGAACGAAATCTTTATTGCTAATCTAGGATTGGTTTTTGTAGCAACAAGCATTATGCCAAGATTTTGAAAACGATACGCGGAAGACACATTTGACATATGATAAAAATAGGATTTGGAACAAACTCTGGTCACCATCGAAGGACTTCACAAGGACATAAACTTCACATACGAAATCCAGAAGGAAGGAAGACTAACGATTTCGGATGATCTTTTGAAAAGAACACAGAGAACTATGGAACTAGAGTTCGTTAGGTAACCAAGGGATACCGGAAGAGTAATTTCCAGTGGCTAAAGCATTGCGATCAGCATGAAGTTGCATCTCCTTATCATATAATTCATCGGGTGGTAAGACTCCCAATCTCTGCGGCCGGACAGGATTGAGAAACTAGATACCCTTTGAAGAACGCGAGGTCAAGTGCATCTGGTGCAAGCAATCTTAAATAGGATAAATAAACGGATGAGGTAGCTACAGCAGGCTAAACTGACCAACCTTACTACGCAGGAATCACTCAGTAGAAGAATACCACACAATTTCAACCAGATTTCTCTCTCGTGGAATGACAAATTAAAAAAGCATGATTTGGAAGTAGTTTTCAGCATCAATCAAGGACCCAATTGCAGATATGGCATAATCTGGAATAAAAAGAATCGCTTGCCTCTATTGTATCAAGACAAACATTGGACAAACATTGGACAAACAAAGGGGATTATTGAGACACGTTTAGGGAACACTTGTAGTGCCCGCGACCGAATTTCAAGTTTCCAACTCGGAAAACTTATAAAATTTTTAAAAATTTCCAAAAATCTTTTAGTTTCTAAGAGTTAGACGGATTAAATGACTTCAAGCACCTCCCAAAATACGGAAAATCGGTTTTGAGTCAACAGGATACCAACAAATACGGGTATAGAAAGGACGATACAGGATTTGTTTACTATATAATAAAGAGTAATAAACAAATTTTATAGTATATTATAAAAGTATGTTATATAGTTAGTAATTGTTTCTTTTGAGTCAACTGAGGCTGTTTAAAAGCATGTGTTGTCGTACGCTGAAGTGGATCGTTCACCTGCTGGAGTTCCCCAAGGTACATACACAAGTCCATTACTTTTCATATATTTAACAGTATGTGTACGTGTGAAAGTCCTTTTATCAAAGTTGTCTCATCATAGCAATATAAGCAAGCTAACTCAGCTTGGGTATAACAGATATATATTATCGGAAATACTCGAGATATATGTGTTCGTAATTTAAGATGACGAAGTTCAACTCATTACAGGTCTATTTAAATTGGTGACCCCGACGTTATTCAACGAAAATTTTGGTTACAAATAACATTTCTTGATGAAATAGGAGGGCAATTTAGTGTTTTTAGGCCCTTTGTTAGAAGCCATCTTTAACACAGCTCGATGAGGTGTGATAACCAGCTCGATTAGGTGTAAATCTAACTGCACTGCACAGCTTCGGAATCAACGGTGTTGACAAACGGTGTTGACAATCACAGGGGTGATACCCACCGTATTCTTTACCAAAGAGCCAAAAAAATCTATGTCAGCAGACATGAGAGAAACGAGTCAACAGTTGCTAGCGGTAAGCTGTCGCTAGCAATCCTGAAAGTGTTAGCTAAAAGGAAGATAGACCGTGGATTTAATCAACGATTTAAGGTCATAGACCAATTAATGACAAAGCGATTTAGATTTTCGTAGAAAATCATGTAGAAAATGTGGCAGATTGTGATACGATTGGCTTTCTAAGGGATGACAAATCCTGGAAAAATCCATGTAAGATAAACGGTTGATAAATTCGGTCACATCAATGATTTAAGACCGTGAACCGATCGAAAGGAAGTTGTGACCTAACCCATGTATTGACTGGGAACGGTTGTTTTCAGTCTAACCTGCATAAGGTCGGTAAGTCGCGGTCTTCAACTGACATATTCTGGTTAGGGGAGAAAAAAAAACCCTTGTTATATTTTCCTTTTATGCAGTCAACGGGGTAGACTGTGAGAACGAAAAACGACTGGCTCACTAATGGTCGACAAATCTTAAGTATGTGGGTAAACTAGAGAAAAACTGTTTGTCGCATGAAGGATTTACGGCTGTGTGACAATCGAAATCAATGTCAAAAAGAGATCTTCCTGCTCTAGCTTTTGACGGAAATGATTGCCATCAGTCTAATCCGCATAAGTTCAGGCTCCATATTGAAAAAACAGGACAACTGTCATACTATCTTGTTATGCAATAAATGACTCTGAAAATGAAAAACGCTTAGCTTCGAAGATATAGAAAATCCTCGGAATTTGAGATAAAAGAAAGCTGTAAACTGTGCGATTAATCGATTTGAGACCATACACCAATTAAAGGAGTATGAACCTGAATTCTACGCGACCCAGTTGTTAAACGGAAACGGTCGCTGTTAGTCTCACCTGCATAAGATCGGTTAGCTGCATAATATAGAATCAACAGGAGGAAACTTTCTGTCATACTTTTTTCATGCGGCAAATGGAACAGACAGTCAATTTTAACTTCTAATAAAGTGACAGTATCTGTTCGGATAGCCTTATCAGAAAAATGCTGAAATTGGCTGACAAATCGACCCAGATGCTATGTTTAGACCGCGTTATCCTTTCAACGAAGAATGTCATTCTTGAATGACTGGAGGCATTAAGAGGCGAAGAGACTTTAATTCAGTAATCATTCTCGTTTCCTTCCCGACAGAGAAGAGTTTCCAGTTCACCTAAGGCGACTTAAGGCGTAGAATATGTTAAACTCGAAGACATGTGTCAAGCGGCTTCATGTTTAATATCCTGGTTCACGTGGGAGGTAGTCTAGTGGGTCTATGCTACGGGGAGGTAAACATCAGAGGTTAAATAAAACTGAAATGCTATACTAAACAATGCTATACTATACTGCTATATACTGCTATACTAGAAAAAATGCTATACTTAAACAAGGTTTTCGCTGTGTTCTTTGTAGGGTTTTTCCAGCTTTCTAGTGATTTTCTTATTTGATTTCGACAACAATACCGTTCGTAGGTTGTTATGTGTCTCGCCAATGTTGTATAGACCATGTGGGTTTTTAGCCTCACGTTTTCCCAGCAGTGTTTTCATTGTGGAAAGCGCCACTGTTGCCCTTCTCTTAATTTTACCCTTGTGGTGAGTACAATTAGGCTTACTATGCTAGGTAACTTTTAAGCGTAACTTCTTAGGTAAATGTGTAAGGCTTTTTCTTATGTAAGGTTTCTAGTTCACCAGTCTCACATATATGACTTCCGTATATAGTCCGGTTGGTCCGGCTTTAAATGCAAAGCTCAACATTGATATTCATTCAATGGAAACAGGCCTAACGTAATGCGCTATTTTTTTTTTGAGGGGTAAAAATGTTTGTTTTGCTTGTTCTCCGTCCTTCCCCGTTTGTTTCCAGGTATCGTTCACATACGCGTTTCGGTAGTATCCTACCTTCAGTGTGTAGTATCGTCCTCAAATTTTTCTTGATTATGAAAGTTTACTTAGTTCATGTCTTACTGAGTAGTGACCTGTGCGGGCGTTCTTCTTTTGTTGAAGTTCTTTAGGTTCCGTGGACATGGTTCATATTGTCTAGGGTGTTCACCCCGCAAAGAAATGAGATTACAGTTTGCCAGCAATAGGCCTGACATTGTTTTTGGCATTATGAGAGTTTAATTTTTCATATCTTACTAAGCTTTGTCTTATGCAGATGACCTTCTTGTGGGGAAGTTTGTCGGATTTCGTGGACATTTTAGAGAATTCACCGAATCGAATAGTGATGATGTCCTTTAAATATGACGTCGAGCCTCTTCATGAAATTTTACGTGTTTCGGTAGAAGTGTGTGTCCGTATCCTAGCTATTATAACCCATTGCTTGACAAGTATGAGGGTCTTTTGAGGTGAGAATCTGCCAAATTGATGGGCAAAGTCTTAGCTTACTGCCTTGTTATGGGAGACAAAGTTTCTTGATTTGGGTAGGAGGTCCTTAATAAGCTTGGATGGACTTGTTTTACGATTTAAATATTCAGTTGTGAGTGCCGCAGCAGATCTAATTGAGATTTTTTTATGCAAAAATTAATGTTTATTTTACTAAACTTTAGAAGAATGTCCGGTTGACACACGAACATTTCCCTCAAATATATTTTGTGAGCTGTCGTATAGGCTTCAAATAAAGCTCTCAAAAGATTATGTTCGGATGTTTTCATTTATTAGGCTTCAGGAAGCAAAGCTATCAACCTTTTGTTAATATTTTGGAGACATCTTTCTGTTTTCTATCTTAATAGCTTATGGCAAAGAAAATAAGCGTAGAAAGGAGATTTGTATACAAACAATATGCTTAATAATATAATCAAGTCCTTTGCTCGTTATACGTATATTATTTGCTTTTTTTATCACGACTACACATATCAAGACAAATACCATGTATCATCTTATCGTACTACAGCAAAAAAAGTTCGAAGCTAAATCGGGTATCTTTCCGTTTTAGTAACACACTTGTTTACAATAAAAATTTGCGCAAGTCAACAGGCTCTAACATCTTGAAAAACAACAGAGACAAAAGATGACATATATATTGAAAAAAAAAACCAAAAGAAATCATATGTAGGCCTCCATCTTGCCACTCACAACAAGCTTTCTTGCTCGTTGATGTACTTTCAGATAGTACCTTAACAAATTGGATTTGGTAATCAAAATGTTGGTGAACTGATAAGAATATTGAGTGCTGGTAGCAATATGATAAATTATTATTTTTGGAGGTGATTGCACTGATGAATCAGTGGAATGAATTCGACAGAAAGGAATATGTGTTTACTCGCAAAGCTTGGAATTTATTTTAATAAAAGTGGACTCAACGCGTGAAATTAACAGATTATCTGATTTAAAAGGGACTTTAAATATTTTTGATCAGTAGATATCTTTGATAACTTGTCAATTTTGATGGATTACCTTTTTTGTTTATTTCTGGGAAGTGGATGGATCAATAAATGCTTATTTGGCAACGGGTTTCTGTTGCACATTTCAAACAAACAACGAGAAGTTGCGGCGAATTAAATTTTTTTTTCAAAAGATACGTCGGTATTTGTGCGATACCATTTGCTAAACGTGTCTCAGTCTTAAAAATAAACTTCTCGACACTTATCTAATTTGAATTATATTTCTTAAAATATCCGCTTTGTCTGTAAGCCAATAAACAGGACTATTACGTTTAAGACTTCTTCGTTGCACTTTCGTAAAGTTCTTAAGCATATTTCAATCAATCATACAATGGCCTGCTGACTTATATCGATTGTGGTATATTGAAGACTTTGAAATGATAAATGATTCGCCCATAATTCAACGATTCAACAGTTTGTTTACCCACTATCGCTTGTTCTTCATACCTAAATAGTAAGTGCCTGAAGACAGTACAAAATGCTTATTCACGGATCGCGGTTGGTAATTGATACAACTTAACTTTATCTGCAAACTAACAGAAGAGAAAGTTTTCTTGCAGGGTTATAAATCCAATAATACTAACTAAACACTGAATTTAAAGTTTCATAGGAGTTTGACGATTTGGTGGAAATCATCTTTGTTTAACTCACTCGTGGAAGAAATTGATTTTTCTTGGACATTAGAAATGGAAACATTCGGCGAGATTGCATGCTGAGATCAAGGTGAATCGTTTTAATTGAATATTAAATTGTAATTCGTTGGGAAGTTTCGATTTCAAATAAGATTGAATGATATTTGGGCTCATTGATTCAGATGAATTACAAATGATTTTTCTTTGAGATTTTTAAATATCGAATGCACAATTTAATGAATGTACCATTTTGCATTATAATGGGTATGTTTTTTTTAAGTTGCTTGAAAAGTTTCGATGGTTGTTGTCTATGATTTGACAGTTGAGAATATTCACATGTGTTGACATTTCTGTTCAGTAAAGTTAGGCAACTCATCACGAAGCGTTTAACGCCCGGGCAACGCTTCCAAATTGTGGAAATCTACTTTGAAAAATAAATCTGTTCTCGAAGTTCTGCTCTATTATATTCGTCCGTTTTACGGTCAACATAATCGGCTTAGTGAGCATGCAATTTGCGCAGTTATTGATCTTTTTCGCCCGAATTTTCCTCTGACAAAGTAATGTGCGTACCAAAGAGAATATTCTTGAGTGAAGAAGACGCCGAAATGTCGTTTCGTCACCGTTCTTAACTTGTTGCCTTTTGTCCTTCGACTACGTGAAAAATTTTACGTAAGGATCGTGGTTTACGTGCCTATCAAATACAGCTCGTGCAAGAATTAAAGCCGAATGACCATCGTCGACGGCGCATTTTTGATGATTGGGCTAATTTGAAACTGGCCGAAGATTTGCATTTTTACCGTAGAATTGTGTTTAGTGTTATGGTCATATCTGGTTGGATGGCTTTGTCGGTAAACAAAATTCCCGTATAACGAGCGGAGAATATCCTTAAGCCATTACAAATCACCATTAAATCCATTAAAATTGACTGTTTGATGCGGTTTTCAAATAGTGACATCATCAATCCGTATTTTTTTAGGAACGAGGAGAGGCCGACCTCACGGTGAATGGCGAGCGCTATCGAGCCATGCTGACTAATTTTTTGTTTCCAGAAATTAATCAGCAACATTTAACAACATTTGGTTCCAACAAGACAGCACAACTTACCGTACAGCGCGCTTAACCATCAATTTATTGCAAAATCAATTTGTTGACACCTCTATTTCCCGAAGATTTCCTGTTAACTGGCCCCTTCGTTCGTGTGATCGATACCTTTCGATTACTTTTTATGGAACTGTCATTGGTTTATGACGACAAACCAGCAACTCTTGAAGCATTGGAAGCCAATATTCAAGCCACCGTTGACGCCATACGGCCAGATTTATTAGAAAAAGTAGGAAACAATTGGACTAATCTTATGGAAAATGTAACTCGTAGCCGCAGCTGACTTAGTCGAAAATCATATTAAAATAAATGCTATGAAATCATCAACCAGATTATTATAATAAAAAATTCATTTCAACAGTGTTTCTGCTGTATTATTATATAAATATCTCAAGCTCTTAACATAACTCACTAAACATCCTTTAGAAATGAAGGACACTTTATTTTCAGCGGACAAACTGTTGTGAATATACATTGTGGTAGGAATCACTAATAAAGAAAATCTCACTTGATTATTAAATTCAAATCGTCCCCATTTCTTGACCGCTCCAAAGAGCTCCAAAGTTTCGGTCCCTCTGGCCTCGGGAAGTTTTTTTACCATTCAGAAGGGCGTAACGTTTAAATATTTTTTTAAACTATTTCGTTTTTCGTGTAATTGTCTTCTGTATCAAGAATATTATATTAAAATTTCACGTCGTTTAGAGCAAAAGAAACGATAGTGTACAGATTCGATCCATGGCGTTACAACCCCCAGCCGGGCCTTCTGGCCTCCAGGGCCAATCGTCATCCAGTTGTTAGTTCTGCGACCATTCTTTTCCCGTTAATTTTTTCCACAAAATACATCGGATGTCAATGTTTATAAAGCTTCCTATCAAATGGACTTCATGCTGGACGTTGATCTTGTGCTCTTTACTGTGCTTGTGAACTTTTGATATCGTTTAGGTTAGCCAGTTTTTACTCATTCTTTCTTCATGGTTCAACCATTTTATGCGGCGTCCAATCTCGTCCCTTTCAGGGTATTTTTTTAATTCAGATTGGCTGAATGTATCCTTTTCACGTATTTGTGGGATACATTTTCGAAATTGTAGTCTCCTTTGGTCAGGTTTTGTTGGGTTAGAATATTCTTTCTTGTTTGAGTCATTAGTTACATTAGAGTCATGGCCTTGCTGCCCATTTAAGTTTCCATCGGGTTCTCGACTCAAAAACGCTTCATGCGCATTCAAATTGATCCTGTTATAATTTTCACATCAAGAGACTTACGGATTTGAACAATAATGCACCCGACGTTTCAGCTGTTGTCCTTTTGACATCCAATACTAAAGACCTTTGAGGAAAATCCATTCATGCAGGTAAGCTGGTTTCAGAGAACTGAAAGAAATCAGGAGAAAATAATTTAAGGATTCTGAATCTCCTCGAAATGTTTTTCCTTTGGTCCGCTCCACAAAGAGAAACATGGAGTTTGGAAAGACAAATTGAATTGAACATGGAGATAAAAACGAAATTTGAGAACTTTTAAAACGCCAGTCAGAAGAGAGAAAAGAAATCTCCATTGAAATAATATTGAGAGAGTAAACGACAAATCTAGGCGAAGAAAGGCTCTATAAAGAGAACATAGGCTCATATCATGCGAACCTATAAAAAAGAAAAGACGAAAATACAAAGAAGTGAAGTGTATGTCAGAAGGATACTGGTCGATAGTTTTAGGGAAATGTGTCCAGCTACTGTCATCAAACAAAACAAGGTAAGCATGGATAGGGAGACCTAAAAGCGTAATATGAGAATCTTCAAACCTTCACTATCAACAGAGAGAGTGGATGTGGATGGGCAAAAACAAAACACGTTGGACAGAATGAGGCTTGGTACAACCAATACGTATACCCAGCACACGTGGCCTAACATAAGCGGAATAGAGAGGAAAGGATACCGAAAACAATCACCAAAGATTCCACACTGTCGAAACGCGTATGTGAACGTTACTAGGAAACAGAGGGGGGATGACAGAATTTTGTCCACAAAATAAAAATATGCTTACAGCAATGGCAAATAGAAAAATTATATCACCATTTATCTGGATAATCAAAGTTGATCAAAAAGTTGAAGACTTAAACAGAAACGGTTTGATCAGAGGAAGCAGAAAGGAAAACAATATACGAAAGGAAATAAGAACATTCTCGTGGGAGAAAACTGGAGCTTAAAGCCCAAACTCCACTGTCATGGTGGCTACAAAATGATGCCATACAGGTCTAACAAGCCGAACGGAGAAGAGAGGAAAATGGTACAGGACTTCATATCTGGAAGTGAAATCGTGATTTACATAGATGGCTCCAAAATGAATGAGGTAAGTGGTGCTGGAATTTTCTTCCGAGATCAGTCACAGATAATCTTACTCCGACACCATCTAAGCAATCAATTATATTTGAATTTTCACCCAATTGAAGCTTAAAACTTGAACTTAAACACAGTTTTCTGGTCGGAAGTATTTGCAAATAAAACCAGCCCCAGAGGTGGCAACAAACTACCTTAAGAGAGGAATGCAGATACTCTTAAGCAATAGGGTGACGCTGCATAGAGGCGCTTGCCAGCAATTGCGTAGTTCCAGAAATGTTCAGGACTGCAGGGAAGCCCTCAAAGACGCAACAATCTGCGCACATGTCAAAATGACATTCGTCATTGAAAACAGCGATATTGAGGGAAACGAAAGAGCGAAGATATAAAGAGCTGTATCAGCCAACCAAATTGCGTAAGAATCGATAAGATCGAAGCGCTTCTAGCAACAAAAAAAGATCTGGACGAAACTTTCTAGAAAGACAGTTATAACTTGGAATGACTGCAGGATAAGCCGATCTTTTTGGCGTTACCCTTACAAAACTATAACAAAACAACTCCTAGGGTATAGCAAAATGCGGTCAAATTCCAACCATCATTCGGGCGGAGCTACGGGCCAAAGCTGGCCTAATGCCTTTTTTCGACCGTAAACCCCAAGTAAATAATACTATAATTAATTAAACATTCTTCTTATCATCATAGAAGACCAACCTGAATCCCATTGTGTCGTGCTTTTCAATTTGTTGACAACTTTTTGGTCTTTTTCAGCTTTTTTCTTGGTATTCTTTTGCATTGGAAAATCAGTTGAGCTGGTCGGATACGTCTCAAAGCATTGATAATTGATTCTTATCAAATTCCTATTCATATCTATAAAACTTTTGATGTGCCTTGGGCAATGGCAACCCCTGCTCCCACCATATTCCTCTTTCTGTGAGATTTTTGATACACACCCGAAGATGTTACTACAACTAAATATTCTGCTGGTTTTTACCAAATAACTGAAGCAAGCTTCTAAGCCAACAAAATTAATATTTCTATCCAACCGAAGATCCACAAATCAGTCTCCACCACCTATTATCATAGCAATTCTCTACAATTTTTAGAATCAGCCTAAAATCCTTACAGATCGGCATCGTCAACTTCTTTTTCTTCTTCGTAGAATTGCAACCCTTCTCGGGCTCTTGCTTCTTGCAGCAAGCGCCTCCAAACGTCCATTGTCCATTGATTGCGTCCTTCAATTTGGAGATTCGCTCAGACTTGAACTGTTTGCCAACAGAGTCGTCAACTAAGGGTTCTACTGTCCATCCAAGAGCGATATTATTGATGTTAGCAACCAGGTTTTATCAAGGAATAATGAAAAGGAAGGCTCTTTGCATATAGGGCACCGAGATGCAAAAGGCTGCGGGGCTACCTGTAAACACCTTCCTTGTCAACCCAAAAACTGTCTGGAAGCTATTAAGTCAGCAATACTTCGGAGCTTTGAAGCCTGAACTGCAATACGGTCACCATGTTTGATTGCTTTTTTTCTCTTTGATATCAACAGCGTTGCCAAATCTTTTTTTCTGAAAACACAGCCTTTTTTGCTTGGAAGAATCAGAAACGAGAACCAGAAACCAGAAACGCACAAAAAGGCGAAAATTCCTTGAATAAACCCCTTACAAAATCCAAATATTGGGATTCAATCAAAATAAGGAAAATTGTATCTATATTTATAGTTTTCTTCTCATTTCATATCGGGCAGGAAGAATAAAACTCTCGACGCTTCCATAAGAACGCGTAAAGACTCAACTATTGTTTGTTTTTCTGTCTCTTTCTATCAGAAGCCACATGAGAGTATTCTTGCTGATTTATGCTTACGCTTTTCTTTTCTTTCCTTTTTTTGACGAGCTAAGAATCACAGAAATTAGAGAATGATAAGTAGACAAACACGATAGCGCTGAATTCTATATTCCTTTCTGCATTGTTCTGAACACTATGAAACTGCTGATATGGGATTAGTATCCTGTATCCAAGGTGATCACAAGGCTCTACCCCTTCCCCTCATTATTTATTCCATTTGACAATCGGTGATTTGGGGAGCTAGTCTTCAACAATTTAAAATGTGGAAAAAGGGTATCCAAATGGTTTTCTGAGGTGTAATATAAATGTGGGATTCGAGAGATCGGTGGGATCCCATTCGTATTTAGGGAAGAATTGGTTGAGTATCTTAATATTATGTTTGTTTCTTTCGTTACTAGCACATATGAAAACTTTGGATAAAGTGATATGCATGAGAAATTATTCCTGAATGGACCCGAAGCAAGTGGCGGCAAATTTTTGAAGAAATACCGAGAAAATATTAAAAATTTCAGTTTGTCGGTAGGCTCCTCAGGTGGCGAATTTAATTTGTAAATAAATCAAATAGCAAGTTATCAAGCTATCTGTGCTCGATTGTCCTTACTTTAGGATCAAGTCAAAAAAGGCAGACCATATTAGAAATTCAATCAAAGCATTTTGTATTGTTCAATTTTTTTAAAATCTGTCGGCTTTATCCGTCGTTTATCATTTAATTATGTGAACCTGAGCGTCACTCATTGATTGGTTTGAAAAAAAAGGATCTTCCCTCTATCTATTAGTAAAAGTAATATTATCATTTGATTATACGTTGGATTTTCATTGAATCCAACCAATTGACATAATGCGGTAGCTTTCATATGTCCTAATTGACTATAAAATATAAAAGAGAAAAATTACCCAGCTTAATATAATTCATTAAATTTTATCTACATTATCACAAAAGAAAGAACTTATCAAAATATATCATTCCTTGCGGTAATAAAAGGTAATTTTGACAAACGCATGTGTCACAGTTGAAATCCAATCCGAGGATACCATAAACTTTGTATACTTACAATACAGCCTAGGACAAGTTTTCTTTTCAAAGTGTCATCACTATTTAGTAACTTACCTGTAAATATAAGAAAATAATTCTGCATAAGTCAGGATATAGTGAGGATAATCGAAAGTTTGAGTTTTTGGAATTCATGATTTGTAACGTTATGTAACTTATTACTGAGAACAAAACTTTTTCGTTTTGGGGAAAACTGAGTATGATAATGAAATTTACGATTGATAGCAAAAACTTCCTTTACGTCTGATTCAGAACAGATATCTTCAATAAACTTTGGATAAACTCATTCGAGCAAATTAAGGAGTATAAATTACAGAATTTGAGGATGAGCTAGTAGTTGCCTCTAGGGTATGAAGGAGTGCTTCAAACGTTTTGTTATCAAGTTTAGAATATTTAATTCATTAAATTTGAGTGATATGAACGCAAAAACTGGGAGCTGGAATGGAAACAACTAAGAATTCAACTAGAAAAAACTTTAATCAAAAGCCAACAAACATGACATCAAACAATTAATTTTTTCCACTTATTTACAATTGTTTCGAAAAAGCAATTCTTTTCAGCTTATTTGCTTTACACAGCAAACACTTTACGGAGGTCCTTTACTCAAGTTAATCTTATATTAACTTTTCCCTGCACTCGTAAATTGAGACGTGCTCAGGTGACTTTCGCACAAGCGAACTGAATATTAATTGCAGGATTTTCTTAAAAAAGTCGAGAGACTGGAAGCGAATTTCGAAAAAAAACGTCTTGCAGAAGATAATTAATGAACATTTGATTTTGCAAGTGCATTCGAAAGGACTTGAAAACACGTCAGACAGAAAAGGGATGTTGATAGTCAGAAGTCTACATGCGAAATCAATTTAAGACAAGTCCTTCTTGTTTTAGGTGATTAATCTGATATGTCTGACAATTATGTTTTTTCGATTCAGACTGAGCTTTTAAGGACAATGCGGATTATATTATTTTAGATTAAGCTGGTGGATGCCTGAGCGTTAAACCAAATAGATAAAAGGGTATCGCATTGGTGTTCGTTGAGATATTGTCTGACGCTAAGGAAGTAGGTGCTACATTCATAATCAAAATAGTCGCAGCCTGGGTGCGGAGAAGGATCTTTTCTTGGCAGAGGCGTTTTTTCTCCTTAAACAAAAAAAAAACCTTTAGAGGTTTTGTGATCAATTTAGTGAGGATAGCAAAGAGAAGTATTGGCTTTATTTTTCGCACTTCAAAAAATAAAAAGGACTTGTCTGTAGTTGTCCTCATCTAACAGTTTTCAACTGTCTTTAAGCGTGTTAAAAGATTTATTTGGGTAATTCTTTGCGATCATGTTGAGAATGGCGTTCGTTGACTTTTGGTTGTCTTCAATGTTCGCAAAACGTTTTCCTTTAATGGCCAAATGTGAATTTCCCAAACAGAAAAAGTCACACGGTGCCTAATTAGGTAAATATGGCGAGTGATTGAAGGAAAGAATGTCATTTTTTATCAAAACATCTGTCACAAACGTTGAACGATGAGCCGGCGCATTACCATGTAACAAACGTCACATTCACGATATTCTGGCCGAGCACGACATATTTGCGAAAGCAAACGCTTCATAACACTAAGATAAAATCACGGCACTAATCGTTTGGCCTTGTGGAATGAACTTTTTGTGGACAATCCCCTTGGAATCGTTAGAAGAACTGAACATTGAATTGACTTTTGATTTCTCCAAATACGGTTTTTTGGGTTTGGGGTCATCCGAATGCTGCTATTCGGCTCTTTGTCGCTTAGTTTCGGAATCATATTGATACATACACCAGGTCTCGTCCACCGTTACAATGGATTTTCGATAGTGTGGGCCCTTTCGGTCGTCCCTTATCAAGTTGATCAACTGATCTTAGACGACCAGAACGTTCGTCGTCATCCAGCACATGCCGGACTTCTTTAAAACGTTTAAACCACTCGAAGAAGTACGGAATAAGCACTCACTTCTATCAGCATTTTGCGCCATTTGATGCGTCTGGGCCGCCCGTTTACAGCGTTTAGAACAGAATTTAATATTCGTCTTTTGTTCAAAATTCACATTTCGACCGAGGATACAAAAGTACTCTCACTTAGAGCGCAATAACTTGGGTTCTATTCATCTAAATGTCATGAAATTTTGACACAACGTCTATGATGGATGTTGGATGAATGCCGAAAACCGGTGGTGGCGTCTAAAAGATGCACCAGTTTTCTTTATTCTTGACCATTCCGGGACCTTTTGAAACAGAACTTGTGAGATGATTACATTGACTGGGTTCGGAAAGCGGGTTTGATCAAGAGAAGCCGACGAAAATGGGCCGCAAAAAAAGTGGCTGTCAGTTCCAAATCCTTGACTGCTTCCCGTGAGCGTAGAGTAGAAAAACAGGCGTACAAACTGAATACACAAAAGAGTTCCCGAAGTGGCTGACATAAGGTGAATCTTAAATCTTACAAGCAAAGAATACAAAGGCCATGGGAGAAAAACCAGCTCAATGACCAACCATTCGTTGTAACTATCGGCCATTCGAGTTCCTCTACTCTCTCTGCTTTTTCTTCTTCTTTTTTCCTGATCTCAAAAAAAAAACTTTGACTCTGCAAGTTATTCAGAAAGCCTTTAGAAGGGACTTCCAGATCAGGTTTCCCCAAAGAACTATACATTCAATACAGGGTTCGCCATCTAAGATTTAGAATTTGAATCGTCTTCAAAAAACGTATGAATATTTTTTCAAAATTAGGAGTTTATTATAAAGATTGAACCTTCCCATTGAAGAATGGAAGACGACATCATTTACACATTTTGACCACTTTCGATCAGTTCAATTTTTCAGGTTTTGTACTGATCGTTTTGACGAATGTTTGGGTTTCTATTTCGTCAATGGCAACTTTGTTTTCTTTTTGAATTCTTTTTGAAATTCTTTTGAATTTGCGTAGCTCTTTTCCGTAAGGACTGCCGCCAAGAAAAGTCCAATAAATATCAGCATTTCAACTGATTATGCAGTTTTAGATAAGAGGGCGACAAGGTCTCTTCAAGAGAACCCTTGGCTGGGAGGCGCGTTACGCCGTCCTGGTGATACCAAACGTCCTCTTTGTCCTCTATCCTGTTCAGTTATGGGAAACAAATAATCGCTTAACATGGAGCGGTGGTTATCGCCGTTCACTGTAACAACGTTTTCTTTCTCATTTTCGAAGAAACATGGCCCAATAACGTCACCAGACGAATATCTACACCAGATAGTCACTCGTTCATATACTTGTATCTTCACGATGACTTATGAATTTTCTGAGCCTAAGAAACGGTATTTTTACGTATTGACGTATCCTCCGAGGAAGAAATGAGTTTTATCTAAAAAGATTGATTTTTCGGTAAAAATGATCATCTTGAATCTAGCCGCTCATTCGGCTCATTGAAAACACCGAAAACGCATCGGATGAACAAATGCGACCGTTTTTTGCAAATTTCATTTTTGGCTTGTTAAGTAATGTGACACCAAAGTGTCCTTTTTGTTTTTTCCCGAAAATTCTGGAAGAGAAAAATGATACGGCTATCTCAAAAAACAGTCGCCATCTCCACTGAGGTCGTCGGAACTCGGAACTCTCCATTTGCAACACACTACATTGAGTGATCTGAACACTCACTGGCATATCACAAGTCTTCCAAATCATCAAAGTTTCCCTTATAGTTATAAATCGACTCAGAACTCAGAATCGTACGGACAGGAAACTCAGGAGATTCACTGGGATGCTTTTTGATCCAAAGTGACCAAAAGCGGCATCCAACGCGCGGGTAGCTTGTCAATTTTTGAAACGTTTGACGCAGTTTTTCATAGGAGGACACCACGCAAGCTATTAGTCCAATTTATCAACGGCTCCCATATCTTTATTATGTTGAACCAAACATGTTGACGTGATAAGGCCTCAATCATTGGTTAAATAATTCGTAAATTGAGCCTACCATTCTGAGAGAGACATTCGTGCTAGTCATGGAATCTTAATGAATAAAATAATATTTGACAGGTTAACATTTGACAGATTAACATTTGACATATGACATTTGAAAATGACAGAGAGTTTTCCTTCAAATACAACCAATTCATGGCAATCAAAACAATTTATGTGTACTTTATTTAATTTTATAGTTTTATACCTCAAAACAAGGGCTTTGGACCATTATTTGATTTGTTCATCCCTGGAGACGATAAATAGGTCCTAAATTATAACCTTAAAGGCAAGAGTCAGTAGGTAGCTCCACGAGATTCATCAGATGTACTACGAGTTTACATTCCAAAAAGGCGGTTATGTGTGTTTGATGGAATTTTCGCTAAATTGTTCACTTTGAGGTGGTAAGACATAGGCAATCTCTTCATACGGAGGTTTATTCTGAGCAATTGGCGCGAGCGAAACAGTCTTGAACTGAAAAGTATTCAGCAATCTTCAAAAGGGACAAAAGAGCGTCATACTGGAACCGGACAATGCAAAATCGCACTGCACAGGGTGAACACTGGAAAAATTCCCATCATTCTCACCCAATATCTCATACTATTCTCGGATTTTCAGTTATTTTGATATACCCACAATATTTTCTTAGTGGCGAAAATTTTGAAAATTTTCGATAATGTCCAAAATGACATCTCAAAATATTTTACTTAAAAACCAAACGACATTTATCGATTCGGGGTTAAAAATTTGCACACTAGATGGCCAGAGCATTGTTGATAGCAAGGTCCATTATATCACTGACTAAAAATAGGTTTCAAAAATTGATTTGTTTGAATTGAAATTGGTTTAATACAAATCTAATTTTACTTCATTGGAACTATAGTTTTGGATGTCAAAAACTTCATGTTTTTTTATTTACGACATCTTAGGATCGGGTTCAAAATAACCAAACCGGAGTAATTATACAGAAATTGTAAAGCGGCATTCAGCTTTGTCCAAATTGTAAGATTTCATAAACAAAGGCAATTGATTGCGATCAACGCCCCGGGCAATACTATCGTTTAACTCAACACCTTGATTTGAAATCTTTTGAAATTCAGATGACGGGTTAGCCTTGTCAATCATAACTTTGCCGAAGTTAGCAGATGACGTGTCTCGCTTATCAAAAGTTCTTTACATGCAAATGTAAAGTTAAGGCTATAGTTGCATGTTTTTGTGGAGCAAATTTTTACTAGAACAATCAGCTATGGAGCCAAAATAGGGTGGTCTCATTTCAATACTAGAAATCTAATGCCCAGGACAGTCCACATCAACAACTAGTCCTTGACGTCATTGTCACGTCTGTGTACCGAAAATCGGAAAAAAAGTTTTGACATTCACTTCAAAAATGACCTCAAGAACCGGTTCAAATGAACTAGTTCAAACGGCTGGCAGTTCGTTGCTGGCAGGCGTAATGTGAACTGGTCAGAATCAGTTTGGCTTAGTAGCGTTCTCTAAGTATCCACGAGTAACACTATGAATCTTTTTCTTCTTTCTTGAGATACGATCGAGAGATGCAAGCATTGGGAATAAAGGATACAAGTACACTAAAAAAAGGATGTTCAAACCGCTTAGGGGGTCCCTCATCAGTTGATCTGATTTTTTTTTTTTGAAATTTCACCTCAACTCCTTTGTCTTCTTTTCATAAAGGCTGTAGTGGAAGCAAAGTAGTTGATTTTGCGTTACATGATAGCATTGTGGCTAAATATCGGGGGTTAGATACTTTTGAAACTCCTTTCGGTACACAGGAGAAGTATAGCGGTATGATACGATCCTGGAAGACAAGCAGTGGTTATAAAGGTACAAGTGCATTGAAAAAGGGTTGTTCAAACTTCTTGGTGGTTGCTTACGGTTGACTACCCTCTTGAAATTATATCACGAATCCTTTGTCTCCTTTTCATAGTCTGAAGGTGAAAACTGCTTGATTTTTCGTTAGATGATATTTTTGTGGCTAGATATCGATTTGTTGGTGGGATAGCTCAACAGGTTCTTGGCGTTCTAAAGAAAAACTAAATGATACTATCAATAAGGGGCGGTGAAACGAATCTTAAAACCCTTTTCTAAAAATCCTAAGAAATGAACAGACATCTTAAAGTCTGCAAATGGAACTATACAAATTGAAGCATCCTCGATGTGACATCGTACGCCATGAGCTTCGTATAATGCATTGAAAAATGAGCTTCAACAAACAACTGCAGGTGTCTCTAAGGAAGTAGGTGGTAAGAATGCGATGAACGTCTAAGACGTCTGTTTATTAAAAACTACGCTTAATCACGTTGCCATACGGTTTTCAATACGCAACCGCCAACAGTGGCTTTATTGAAATTCCTCAATACCTTCTCAGTTTACATAAATTAGTTAATTGATCAACTCAGTTCATAATTTGCAATAAAAGCAATTTTATCTTGAGATAAACTCCCCCATATTATTAGAATATTTCGGTAATAACCATAAATCTTATTACACGCTCCCATAGATTATAACCCACACATGGCACCAACTCAGATACAATTTTGCTATATTATGTCATTTCCGTGTTGTCATTTATGCTACTATTTTGTATAATTTAACAAATCGTTAGAACTATAATAAAAAATTACCGAACATGTCCATATCCACCCACTTGACTCCAATATTTAGTTCTTAATTACAAGCTTAGTGCGACTGCAGTCCTATGTGATTTGCATCTTAAGAAATGGTATCAGGTCATACATATGCATATTAATCGTAATATTCACTTTGTCATGCAATGTGCAATGCATAAATTGCATCCTGAGTAGAATGTGTCGGCAGCTCATAGGCCTACGATTGGTTCGACATAAGTATGAAGCATATGTGTACCAAAATTATGATGTGAAGGTAGCGAGATTCAGCTTGAATGCAACTTGAACAGAACTTAATAACAGCCCGGTTCACTCGGAAAACACATATTTATTGACGCAAGCAAGTAATCCGACAGTTTTCTCCACACATGCCTTATTAGTATCGGCAGCATTTTTAAGTGACTGACAAATAAAGTTGAGCATGAAATTTCAAGTGGATTAAATATCCAATAGAGGGAGGACGGAGTCGGAAAAACAACAGAGTCCAGCCAATTTGATCATAATAACATGATTTTAGCGCATAAATACGCCTGTTAAGGGCGTATACTAGATCTACCTCCGTTATAATCTCACACTATCTAAAAATTGTTTGAAACCCACATGTGAAATATCCAGATGATAGGAAATATTGTAATATGAAACGCAATTAACGTAAATATGGGAGACAAACATTAGGAAAAACTTGTAAGAGTTATGCGTGTAGGTTGCGATGTATTTATAATAATTTGCCAAGATAAACACGTACGCGGTCAGTAGTGAGTGACTATGAGAAATGTAGGACATTTTAATGATCTTATGAAGCAAGTGATTTGATTATGTAGCTTCGTAAAGGTCGTTTGGTTCCGGGATTTTCTGGCTTTCTCCTCTACTGTCCACACTTTATTGGACATATTTCAAGGCTTCTTTTAAGGTTCCAACAATCTTTTGCAGAACGAAGTACGGATCTCGATTAACTTCCGTTGAATTCTTAATATCACAGAAACTTCTTTTCTCTGAGTCCTGTAGTTTCTAGGACTTAGGAACTTTTAGGACTTAACACTTTTTAATTTTCTGCTTTTTGTACAAGTCTCCTCCAATAGTTGTTTAGCTGCGACTTCCTCTGTTATTAAAACAACATACGAGAAACCCTCAAGGAAGAAAAAGAAATTCCTTAATAATGGTCATCAATATCATGTGCCATTTATTCCTACAAAAGGTTATTGCGGCTCTTGTCCTCGACCCCTCGTTTGGGTTATTTGAAACATTTTGATCACATCTGTTACGAAATCATTGGAATTTTTTTGTCTTCGGAAAACAAATCCTTACAGCGTTTCTTCTTTTTCATAATCAGTGCAATTGCTAATAAAACAGCAGTGTGGCTTTTTGATTCACTTTTTCCCAAACCACAGATAGGAAAAACGATTTTTTGATACAGAAGCTTAGTAATCTTAGTATTACTTAGTAAAAAGTAAGTAATAATAAATCAATGTAGTTAGTTTGAGTAAATATTGAAATGGAGTATTTTTTTTTGGGATGGGAGATGAAGAATATGTTCGCCCTGAGTTTCAGACCCTTCAGCACTCTAGGATGTGCTGGATGTGCACTCTAGGATATGCTGACTAAACACCTCCACTGTCAACAGCCCAAAGGAATCTAGCTTAGCCTACCCTAGAATCTAGCGTTACTTCAGGCTGTCAAATTACTTCTGCTCTACGCCACCAGGTGTCTTCAAGTCTCAAGAATCAATCATTCATTGGAAAGTGAAAAAGGAGAAAAACAAAAACTTTAGATTAGAGAGTACGTAGATTTACGAATTCTCCGTTTTTTTTAATTTGCTAGAAAAACATTAGTTACATTATGTTCGCATTACTCACTCAATGCAAACTCAAAAGAGAGAGTTATTGTACTGAGAGAGTACTCCAAAACTGAAAAGAGGAAATTCTCTAGATTGATCATATAAATCTTAATTGCATCATTAAGTTGGTGCAGTAGCTTCGGTTGAGACGGACTACCGATCAGCACCAGTCTGACCACCAACCCCACAGAGGTTTATGCCTACCCTCAGCGAAGGTAACTACGGCCCTATTTAGATAAGTACACAAACCAGAGATATCGAGCCTAAGGGGAAACCATAAACCATTATTTTTAATAAAAATATTAAAAAAAAAACGGCGCAGGTAACTTATCGCGCGGAAAATCGAGAACCAGAAAATCTATCGAAGCCGAAGATGCCAACCACGTTCGGCCCCAACATCACATCATGCGCCTGCCAGAGCGACCAGCAAAAAAGGCCAGAGGCCACTTGACCTATGTGAGACTGATGAGCAAACGGTAGAGGTCAGAACCACCAGCTAAGTGGGTAAAAACGGAGTTCTGGAGTTGGAATTCTTCCTTCCCCAATAGGACAATACAGACACACATGACTTCCGATAGGACATCTTTAAGCTGCGACTGCGGCAAGTCAGAACATAAAAGAAAGTATCGTCTAAAGGGGGCTATTGTGTTCTTTGCTACAAGTCGGAGACCAAACGACATGAAGCCTTTCCCAGGTACAGGAAAGTTTCGGGCTATCCAAGAAGCCCTAACATATGCCAAAGTAGAACAGCAATGATCCGTATCCTCCAAATGAATCTGCATCGGAGCATATTCACCCAAGCATTGCTCGAAGAGTTTGCGGGAGAAAGCCTCTAGTTGAGGTACTGCAGAGGTTCTGTCATCTTTGCCCTGACCTTTTTCTAAGCACGTTCAACGCATACCTGCGCGAAGGGGTGTTCCGAAAATGCTAAAAAGTGGGATGCCTCGTTTCGATCAGCAAGGCGAAGGCTGATACGAGCTCCCATCTGCATACCGCAAACTATGTATACTAGAAACAGAGAAGGTCTTGACGAGTTCATTAAAGGAGGAGTCGCAGAAGCTTTTCATGCTACCAGAGATTCATCTCTACGGTAGAATAGCTTCAGCGCAGGTTGCTCCGTTATCCATACAATCGGTGAAGTGCACGATCCAGCGTGTAGAGGCAGTGTGGGAATCATTTTCAAGTGCAAGTATCTCTGATGCGGATTCTGTCTGAAGGACCGCAGCCTACTCTACGGTACGAAAGAAGATAGCTGTAGGAAGAGACTCATGTAAGGTCTCACGCAAGGCTTGCTCCTTGAGTCGGGCCAATGGAACATCACCTATAACCGACTACTGAGGCTGGAGTTGCTACCTGAGTCATTCTAGACCGGCTATGCGTTGGATTTGTCCTGGACGCACAGTCGGGCATGTGTATCTCAGACAAAACATTGTAATGTGACGAGTGAATAGCTGCATGATTGTTAACAGGTTTAGGTTAAGGCTGCTGAGGTTAGCTTTCTGACCTCAACCCTCGGAGCCAAGTAGTTATTCTGACAAAGAAGCGGATTCCAAGAGTGAGTGCTATGTATATTGGGGAAGCGCAAGTCGAACAAAAGCCGTCAGCAAACTACCTGAGCGTATTGATAGGCTCGAAGATGAAATTTTTCCACACTTTAAACAAAGAAGCAGGCCGTTTATAAGACCTCTTTCCGTTAATGTCCAAAATAGAGGAGCACACCAAATGAATGAGACAATATCTAATGAGCCCTTCGCATTCTTTTAAACTCTATGTGGTAAAAATATTAGGCGACGCTGTAATCAAGAATTTATAACGAAAGGTGTTAGGACAGGAGCAGAGACAAAGAGTGTTACATAGACAAAGAGTGAGTGCTGTTGATAGCCGGGCGATGCCTATCGCTATATATGATAGAGTGAAGGGAGTGGGGTGGTTGGTAACTTTTAAGGTCAGACAAAAGAATCTAATAGAGGTTACGAAGGATGAAAGATAGGAATCTCTCAGCGATCGTCTACAATCGTAGTAACGCGAAACAAAGGAAAGATTAACTGCGCGTCTGAATCTTGACTTGAGTCTAATCGAGTGCATGGTGAGGCTGACTACAGTTTGATTCAAACGATAATGTATTGTAAAGGCGGGTTTTCAGCACTGACCTGCAAAAGACTGGCAAGTCGCGGTCCCATAATTGCGTGTTTTACATAGCAGAGGTGGATGATGTGTATCAAACATTTTCTGCTTGCGAAAATTAGAGCAAGCAGCAAATGACTCTTTCATAACCTAAGATGACGCCTCGGAAATCGGAGTGATCTTCTCGGAAACTGTAGTCAGGAAAATTCTTACGATTATTGATGAATCAAATCGCGTAGCATCTTATGTCAGTCTTGACACTTAAAAAGAGTTCCTGAGGCATCAAAAGGCGTCAACGACGATGAGATTTTTTCTGTAACACTCCCATCCTGTTTTTCTCGCTAGAGAAAGAGTCCGTTTAATGTGAAGGCGCCTCAAGGTAAAGAAATAAAAAAAAAAGTTAACAGCAGAGATGTTTAGTGAGTAGTTCGGAAGCGTAGCGCGTCAGAGTGTAAATAGCCTTCATCTTCCTACCAAAGTGAGAAAGACGCTCTCATGCTTCGCCAAACATTTTACAGCTCATGAGGATTACCCAATGAAATGAAAGCTTAATATTCGCATATGATTGAAAACATTGTTTGCCTGCAAGCATCTTTTATGTAATGAAACATGTCTTTGTAGATACATTGTTTCCGGTCTTTGCGTCATAAACCTGTCAAAGCTATTAAAATAAACCTGTCAAATCTATTGTCAAAATTTTTCTTTGTCAAAACCTCTTTAAGCCATCGACCTAGGTTGTGTACTGAGAAATCGTGATTTTTTTCCTAGAAAGTTTACCGAGAAGCATTTCATGAGGTCAATAACCGAAAAGAACCTTCCGATTGTTGAAAACTCACAAACATTCGCGAAGTGCACTGCAATACCTCTTAAAAAAGGGGGCACCCATTAATTTATGTGATAAATTTTAATAAATCTGTTCTGCACACCTTGACATTAAAAAATTCAAAATTAACAATATTTTGGCCAGTGTCATGCCAGGGTGGTCCAGGGTGATGATAAGTGGAATATTTGTGAAAACGCAAATCACAAATGATAGTCTACAAATGTGGTATACCAATTATGAATATGCCAACGACAGTTGAGAATTTTCAGTAGCTGGAAATAGTATTCGTATACCGCTTTGATGCAGTGATATTGCAGAGAATAAATTCATACCGGACAAAATATCGGTCTTTTTTTTTGCTGAAGCAATCAAAACGCCAAAGCTAAGGAAGAAAACTGAACTAAAATATGCGCGTGTCGTAAATGATAATGAGTTAAATGTTCTATTGACTCTCCTCAATGTTCTTATGACTCTTTCAGCTGCTCAAAAGGACAATCACTTAGACAAGTTGCTAAGGAATGGCATCAACCTTGCCGTATGCCACTGGATCTAATCGGCTTGTCCCCAGTTTTTTATGAAAAAGTTGTGAACTATTTTTCAAAGATGTAATCATGGCCACTTGGTTTTTGCTAGTAAATTCGATTTTGGAGGACCGACAGTTAGGAATAATGAATGAGAATACTAACCAAAATGAGGTAACTGGTGGTCAATTTAACCCTCTTTTTGGCTTTTTTCGATAATCGGAACGGAAATGTCAAAATATGGAAATTTTAAAATATCGAAAAATCCGAAAATAAGTTCAAATAAGCCTAAAATTAAACTAAAATATAACAGATACCTGTCGAACTGATGAAATCTAAGGACAGACCCATTGGGCCGGATACTGTGGTTCCTTACTAGGAGGAAAATCCAAATGTAATTTTGCTACGGATCCATTGCTAGGAAACGTATGTCTGTGATTGAATCTCCAAAAATACAGAAATGATACAAATCGAGAAATACGATACCACCAAAGAAAAGGTGGACACTTTAGACCACGTGTGTCATTAAACGTTGATGTTTTTGTGTATTTTACAGGGTAGTGAATGTTAGACTAGATAACGTAGATGACGTGTATGTCACAAGCGTTGTCAAAAAGTATCTGAATGCAGTCTCAAGAAGAGAATGTGCAAACAAACAGTGGCCATATGGATCCACAATTTCAACAGCATTTTCTGTACTCAACTTTGACACGGAACATCCAGTAATCTATTGCCAAAATTTTCAAAAAATTTGGTAGGAAGTGGAGCGCATCTCTTCTTTTCAAATTTACGGGGAGCAATTTGTAGAATTCGCCCAGTTCCCAGGAGCAGGATCAGAACAATCTAATGTTGCCGCTGTAAGACGCCAATGCATTGCCAACAATTTTGTGCCCTCCCAAGATGAGAACCTGCCAATTTTCCAAGATGGCATGCCGTATTTGGAAGGATGTACTCTAACTAACTGAAGCCATTTACTTTATACATTTACTCTCCAAAGAAATTTTTTAATTTTGAATAAAGCCAACGCAAACTTTCAGAAGATTTAGTTTTGACGTATTATATTTTTTTTGTGAATTCCAGCTTTCTGCGATTGTAGTATAGAATTGATTAGGTTGAACCTGAATTCATCTCGATAACAACTCATGTAGAGAACCAAAATCCTCACCCAAATGCTTGAATAAAAATCCATGTTAAGCTGTTAATATTAACGAATAGCATTTAGGTAACACGCAGCTTACAAACACAATACAATCGCTATCGAACAAATCCTTTACAAAAAAAAAAATATGTTAGGCAACAAGAAGAAAAGAAACCCAAATAATGCAGGGTGAAAATTGAAGGTCATGTCGTGTTTTATCGAAACATATATTATCATATTGATTTTCTTCAAGACGCTTGTCGTACGCAGCAAAGCAACTTAATATTCTCGGAATTGTATCAGGAAGAATGCCTAATTCATGGGCCAACCGATTCAGAATAATTGATGATATAGCTTTGAGGGAAATTCGTATGTTATCAGCGTGGACAAGCGTATGTGTTTCATGAGTGGGACGTGTAAATACATAAATGATTATATTTATGGGGAAAATAAATAAAAATGGACTTTCTTTAAGATGAGGTTTCTGTGTATGGCCGCAAATAAAAGTAACTCAATCCATGTTGGGATTGAACTGTTAAAGTTGAGAGAAATCCGAACTGTTACTCTTGTTATGAAATGATGAAATAAGGATACGCATTTTCCGCATACTTTGACTTTGTTATAATATGTACACGATACAGTTCGGCAAGGAGACAATGCCCAATGTTTTGCCGAAATACCCACAAATCATAACAATAGTGCGATAATCACATTAGGCACACATTACACATTTCTAAAGGTTAAAGTTTCATTCCGCTGGCGCGTACTAAACATTGCTTAAGCCAAACGACTTAGAGGTGACACAGTGTCAACTCACAAAGCTTAATCTGCAAACTTAAGTCATTGCCGTATGAATATCACATATGAACATGACTCGTCTGTACCAAATAGATCCCCGCATGGTACAGGGTAAAACGTTCCATAACCGTTCAATCTTGATATGCCAAACACATATCATATTCCATAATATACTTTTCTCACTCTCGGCGACATACTTTCGCAAGGGTTAATGCTTCAACACATATGATTATGATTAAATCTCATTTGCCACATGTTCAAGCGTGACATGTGCGGAAAAAGCACGATGACGATGATGATCTACTACTTACTATTAGGCACTATATGATGTTGAAGAAATCAAGGCATGCGAGCCTAACGTTTAGCTAGAACACGCTTGTCATTATTAGCGATGGATTATCAGTTGCTGTATATACACATATGCTGATAAGAAGTTTGAAAACAACATTTACCATAGTTAGTAGGTTATGGCTGAATTTGTTGCGCGTTGTCGTTCTGTTAATCATTTGAAAAAGAGACTGGCATTTAGACAAAGCCATGTTAAATTTAAGGCGTAAAAATTGTAAATGTATTTTACAAACACATAGTTTAATTGCCTATAATGTGATAACACTATTTGAAACTAGAGAATCAACACGTTAAATGTGACAAATAGTGTCGGTAGTATATGATGTGTTTACAGATATTATTCTGTAATAATGTAGTGGTAGAAAAGTTATAACCATGTGGTAGACTAATGTTTGCAGCATTGTTAAGCTTTACATTTCACACATTTCATATTAGCTTCAATGTAAAAGATTTCCTGTTGCGAGTGATATGATTTTGACAGCTTATAGCAGCCATTACTGAATCACAATGCTTGAGATATGCTTTCAGTTGTCATCGGTAAGATTGGGATTTTACCGTGAGTAGTTTCACGTTAGCACAAGCCCCAAAATTATTTTGAAAGTTTTATCAATTAGCGAAAGGTTTTGTTGATATACCAAAGGCACGTCTTGTTAAAAGTGCACTCTGTGTGCACTTAACTATGGAGTTAGGACATTCAGCGAAAGCAATGCGAGGCGGCTTCTCTCAGAGAATGATAAAAAAAGCACAATTTAAAGCTTGGTTCTCATTTCAAAAGCTTTCATTTGAGTATTACATCTAAGCAAAATAAAAATTTGAAAAATAAAAATAAAACAAATAAAATTCCATTGATTTTGGCTAAATTCTATTAGATTGGAAGTTTGTTCGTAGTTTTAGCACTGATTAATTGTAACTACGGCGTTACCCCTGGTGAAATGGTAGCGTTTTATATTGGTTCTCAGCAATTCGTTTACCTTTTAAGACGTTGCCTGAATGATGTCAGTTACTAACCCCTATTTCGTTAATGTATACTTTAATTTTTGGTTATGTTTTCTGCATTTGAACATGATGGTTCCAAACCTAAGCGATGAACAGGTCGTCAAATTAATGAAGCATAACTGAAGTGAACAAGAAGATTGTACAGAGAAACCTTTCTAGAATTTCAGAAGATATATTGAAAATTTTCCTTTTGGATACAGCTCAGCTGAATTTTGGCTTATATCTGACGATGATAAGCATTTGTGGTTCGATCATTGCCACAAAATTTTCAGGTTCATAGAAAAGAATGGAACGATTTTGATTTTCTGTAGGGACTTACAGGAATCTAAGAAGAGGCTGCTGCAAAAAATCATCTGAGCCCACTTGAATGGTCGAAATTAAAACATATTGTAAATAAATACTAAGAAATATTGAAGTTTATGCCTAGGAGATGACAGTCATTGTAAGAAGAATTATGGATCCATAATCAGGCGATACGAAGTCGAGTTGAGTTTAATCGAGGTTTCTATTAATGTTCATAAGTGTGGGATAAGTTTTCACTCCAAGTAGTCCCACGAAAAACTCAAAAGTGTATGACTTAACGAAAATAAGCCAAAAAACAACGTCTTAGTGTATACAGTCATAAGAATATTGCATGTTTATGGTAAGAGTTTGAAAACACGCAAATGTGTTCATTTCGCGTCGTCTACATTAAATGAGGCCTTCCAGGATAACTAATGGATTACGACATCATCCAAAAGATATCCAGGAAAGCCTCAATTGAGTGTGCAGTTGATGCGAATTTCGCCTTCCTACATCACTTTTAGCAGTAATATTTTGAATACATTTGAATGCAGTGTCGGAGTATGAGACAATCCAGCTGCGAAAGAGGTGACTGAAGTTTGCATCCTTGCAAACGCAACGCTGTCAAATTTTTCACTGTTTGCTTTTAATGTAAGACTAAACTGAACTTGATTAAAGTTGATTTTCATCAAGTGGACTGACATTGTTGCGTTTGCATCGACGGAAACTTTAGATACCCTACGAAAGATACCTTCGGGAAAATTTATAAGTGAAGCGCACTTCTGAACAGATACTTCATTTTCCATTGGTCTTGAAATGAGTTAGCTCTAACACGCATAATGGGACTAGTTCTTTGGTGAACTGATTCACAAATATCCCGTGGTACAGTGGAAGATGCTGAGGGATCCTGTCTACAAATATGTCGTGGTACGGAGGAGGAGGCCCCAATATCCCACCTTCAACACGAAGAAAGAGAAGCAAATTTGTTTGAGTATAACAACAGAATACCTCAGCAAGGAAGAACTACATAGCTTCCGGATAACTGAGGCAGGGACATTATACATAAGACATACTGTGCAAAATATCAGTAGAACTTACCCCCGATATAGAAAGAAAAAACTAGAAGCATCTCATAAAAAAAAAATTGACATTGCTTTTCAAAATTATTATCGCTAGCGTGTGATGATAAATTTCAAGTAACTATCATGAAAGTTTTCTTCAGAAAAATTGTTGGACTGTGTTCAAGGATATTGAAAAATTAGTTCATAAAGCTTGAATCCACAACCAAACAAAAATTATCAGACTTAAAGCATTAATTTAGGTACAGGTACGGAGTACTGAGGGACATATCACCAGGAACTTCTTTGGAGGAAAAAGTTAAGGCAAATGAACCATCTTAAAATTAAAGATTATGCATGCCCAAAGTTTAAGCACAAGAGATCAAAATGATCCACAATATTTTCAACAACACTGTCAATCAGTCTAACTTTCTCCGGAAAGGGTTTTTTTCGTCTCGATAAGAGTGTTTTCCTTTTGTTCCTTAAAAAAGTACCGTAATACACGTATTTATGAAAGTTATAATCGTAGGGTTAACTCTGTTTGACAGCCACGCTGTGTAGACGCGCTACTCAGTCTGTTGGTTGCTTTGTTGCGCATATTAGCATATTTTTTCAGTTACTTTAAAGTTACAAACAAAAAATACGAGTGGTAAAACACCAGTCTTCAAAGGAGCGACACTCGAAAGAGGGTCGAGTTCCATTTTGAAGTGATCATGCGTTTCAAAATGTTGACCGTTGAAACACTTCCAACTCGAAAAATAAAAAAAAAATTAATAATGTTTAAGCAATTTGCATTTTCACAAATTTTTTTCAATGACAAACCATTTCTTTCAAGTTCCCCCATGACGATTGAAAAGAAGACATATTGGCAACCCTTATGAGAGAAAAAGCGTAACAGTAATATTCCAGTGGAATACATGTGTTGTCATTTTCTGTTGAGGCTTAGAACAAATAGTGGAAAAGATAGTAGATTAACGTGAATGTTCTTGCAATTAGAAGTGCTAATTATTATCAAAAACCAATCTTTGTGAGTAGATTTGAGGAACTGTAAATGGGCGTTGCTAGTGGTACTTTCATTATAAAAACTCGTTATAAAAAATAAATGTGGCTCTGCTTAGACAGGCGGAAATGTTCACTGTACTTCGAATAGCAAAGGTTCGTGTTGATGTTTCAAAAAGAAGGCAATAATTTGTCAACGTGATAAATTTTCATGACATTTCGTTCAAAATATTTTTAAAAACTAACGGACGGAAGTTCGAGGTAGACTGCAAAAAAATCAACACATGGCTCAGCATTTTATTGTCATGCTAACCGAAAACAATCGGTTCAAAACATCTAGATCGATTCTTGAAGAAATTGGAAAAGTGGTAAACGCACGTATAGTTTGCACAGGATTAGTATACGCGACCTACCTAGGCATACCGCTAGAAATGTGTCACTGCTTCGTATTAAAAACCTACGCATGAAACGGCATTTTACTGGAGATCGATTACTCCGCTAGAAATTTTTAAGCGTCAAGTTTTTTTAAGGCAAGAGATCGATTGAATTTCCCGAATACTAAATATAATGACAACTGATGGACATAGGAATATCCTCAACAAAATTTTGCTGCCATCTACTGAAGTAAACAGGCCTTTGAAGTGAGTCTTCCAGCAAGTTAACGAACCAAAGTATACCTCGAAATTCTCAAAGCTTAAGATTGGGCAGAGAACATATGCCAAGTCCGAAGAAGTTGAAAAAACCAAGGACACATGACAGAAGTTAATCTCTAGAATGTCAAAAATAACCACGAAAGTTATACAAAACGATAAAGGCTATAATGGATATTAATAATTGATATTAGGTTTATGCAGTTTTTGATGGTTTTAATATTCTAAGCGCATTGGTTCCACATAGGGACTCCGTGGATTTTTACCCATTGGATGCTCATTTTGAGGATGAACATTATATAACGAAGACTCATGGACAATTTTCGATTGGGTAATGGGTACAGAGGCAGAACATAATCAATGCTAAACAATATTGCTGTGTTTTTCTTGACATTGATTTTAATTTTCGGTCGGTACAAGCATTAGTAGATTCTTCCAGCATTTTATCTAGGTTGGAGATAATCTAGTTAAAGCTGCTATATGACAGTTTTGGCTTGTGGGTATGTCACAGGTGTATATATTGAAAAATATTGTACTCAGGCATAAACCGTGTGGAACACCAGCGGAAGCGGTTTTCATACTTTATATTGGCCTTCGAACTTTAACTTGGTATGTTACGTCTCTCAGCAAGAAATTAGTATATGCAAGTATAGTGGGGTACTGCTTTGAGCATATGAAGTAAACTGTCGTGCCAAACAGTAACGAAGGCTTTTTCGATACCGTTTTGTATTTAGCGCTGTTTTGATATCTTGGGAGATACGTCGTAGCGGGTTGAGGATGCTATCGTTTTCGACGGTCAATCAGTCATTTTTAAGGATATGTTTCTCAAATAGTTTATACCAAGCACCGGTAGTAATTTTATTGGTCTGTAGCTGTTAAGATCTCGAGGATATTCAATTGACTTGAAGATAGGTATTATACTGACATGTATCCTGCAAGTTTCGAAAGTGAATCGAGCAGTTTGTGGGTCGAACACTTTTGCATTATTTGAAACATTTTTGATGACTTATTTGGTATTCCATCGAGTGCGGGGCTTTAACATATTTCTTAATTTGCTTTTTCACTATTTTTGTTAATTTTAATTTGCATATTTCATGACTTCTTAATTTGCTCATTTTTTTTCTTATAAGTGTTCAGGGAGGTAATTTGGTAATCTTAGCGCCAGAACCAACTAATTTAACAATCATTATTTCTGTAATGTTTTAACTCATTTCTATGGGAGATATTTTCTTGTTTGAGGAGCTCATGTCAAATCAGCATGTAACCTTATTTTCCTTCATCAGAACTAGTCTAGATACCATTTTCGTCCTTCGAAGCATGTAGAAGATGGTTTTAATGCGTTTCAGTATCGTCGTTGGCTTCCAAACATTTCGAGTTGCGGTCAAGGGAACTAAAGAGTTTTTTTTTTAGATTCGTGGTTTTTGACTTTGACAGCTCACCTTAACGTACAGAATATTCCATATTTTTGGTAAGTTTCGTCAAATTTATCTACGATTTTGTCTAGGTGAAAAGGAACTATTGTGTTAAAGTGGCTAAAAAACGCTATTTTTGGGTGACAATTTTTCAGCACTCAGTTTTTTGATCAAAATAAAAGCGATTGTTCTAGTAACACCTAATAAAAAATAAACTTGTTATTTGGATAACTATCTGATGATATTCACGCAGTGGTCTTTTATTTTGTTCTGGCGTATATGCATACACAGATGTGTGTCCGCAAAAAAAATAGCACCGTGTTGCATTTCGAAGTAAAAATTTTTAGAACTTTTTGTTTCCTGTTATCAACGTTTACTTCGTTTGTAGTTTGTTTCTCTTCGTTTCGAAGAAACGGAAAGGCTAATGCTTTTGAATTTTTTTTCCTCGAAACGAAAGAATTCCCGTTATACTTATTGATAGCACCTGTGTCCTGTGTAAGCAAATAGCATTGCGTCATTCTACTGACAGTTTTGCTTGTGTAGTGTTGTGTTTACGAATGCTTTCAAATTTAAATATTTACAGCTGAGAAATTAAGATATCTTAAAAATGTTTAACTTAAAAATGTGACATATATATCAGCTAAAATGCGACGCGGTGGACATGTAACAATGTAACATGTAACAATGCACAGCGCTTGTTTATAGAAAACAAAAACTTATTTCTGAAAAGAAAACTTATCAGGTGATTGGAAATCGATTAGTTATAAAATAAAATGATTTTAAATTAATGATTTCAAATGCCAAAAAGTATATTGAAAAGAGTGGAAAAGATGGTAGAAAAACATAGTTGACTCCATGCTTTAAATATATTATAAGGTTTGCTAAGAAAACCCTCTTTATACCTTTTACCAAATAAAAGAAGAGTCCAACTTAAGCGAAGATACGCCAGGATTAAGAAGGAAGCTAATCCAGAAACAAATACCTGCAAGAAGTCTAAGGAAAGTACCACTGTTGAAAAAGGTTCACTTGGAAGAACGGAAGAAATTCGCAGATCTCTTGTTTTGGGCACCGCCTAATTGACGCAATGTCTTATAAACTCCAAACAGCAAAACACACGTTCAAAGGACAAACAATCAAGAATTTTATGCATGTCGACGCATTAGGCGATTCTGTGCCAATACGTCGGCGCGGTTTGCTATAAAATAAAGGCAATAAGGCCAAATACTAAACAGCTGACTTAAAAACAAGAAGAAAAATATATATTGAATCGAAAAATCTAATTAATTTTCTCAAATTTTTATTTGAAAACATAGAAAATTGTATTCATTCTTGGAGCTATAATTTTTTACAACTTCAAATGGTATTTTTTGGTAAAAGTGAAAGGAATTTCAATATTAATTTGAACAATATTTGGACTGTACATAAAATATGAGAAATAAAGTGAAAAAAATAAAGAAATAAAAAATTGATTTGTCTCGAATAAATCAGTGATTACTTCTCACAAATCACTGGTGATATTTTTTCACACAGCTAAATATAATAGTTGGGCGGTCGGTTAAAAATATCGATTTAGATAACAGATGGCATAACTTTTACACATGGTTTGTGTCTATAATAACTTATATGGTATTTTGGATGGTAAACATCTGTCATTAATTCTTACTCAGTCATTGAACGGAATAGTGTAAACAACAGTTTTTTTTTTGCTTCGAAAATGTCGAATTTTGTGCCTGAAAAAGTTGCTTTGTGAGGAAGTTTAATAACCTTCTTTCAATTGAAGAAAAATGTTATCGATTGTTGATAAGAGCTTACGGTGAACATGCTCCAACTCAAAAAAAGGTGTGAATGATGGTTTGCATGCTGCCGAAGTGATGATTTTGACTTGGAAAACAAAGAACGGCCAGATCAGTCACAAATTTGAAGATGCAAAATTGCAAGCATTAGTGGATGGAAATTCGTGTCGAACGAAAAAAAATTTACCTTTGGAGTTTGGTGTCGGCCGATCAACCATTTCTGAACGTTTCCATGCAATGGGAACGATTCGAAAACTTGGAAAAAGGGTTCCAAAACAACTGAACGAAAATTAACTAAAACCGGCACTCCAAATATATATAAATTAAATAAAGTAATGTTAAAGAAAATTTCTGTATAGTTTTTCATGAAGGGCTCTATTAAGCTTGAAAGGTGTTTCATCGACGTTTTGAGTAGTTTCCTTAGGAAATAATCGCAAAAAAACATTTTTCACAGCATTTATACATGGTAGACACTTGAACTAAGGAAGCATTCATTGTGAGGACTATCGTGAAACCCAGGAAAATTGCAAATTGGGAGGCGACCCAAATCATTTGCACCAAGGATTTCAATGTTAGGCACCATACCAGTAAGTCAAATGCAAGAAAATTAATTTCTATCAAAAAAATTGCCTACAACTATGTTGAGAACAATATCAAATTATTCATTTGACCATAATTGCTCATAAATATAAATATATATTTTTGTTTTGATTTGTGTTGGCGTCTTGTCCTTGATTCCACCAAACGTTCACATACCGGAAAGCAACCAATTACCAAATTTAGAACCACGACATTTACTAACTGAAAAGGTCATTTCGATTGTGATTAGTAATTTTTTGGTGTATGCTAGGTGGTCAGAAATGCAGTAATTCTAATTAAATTACTCTACATACGTTATCGCAATTAATTATAGCTGCTCTGGTTAGCAAAATAATATTAATTTGACCACATCCAGTGCAAGAAATGAGAGAAAAGTCTTTCGAAATCGCTCAACCAGTAGTTAATGAACTTTTAAATTAGCCTGAAACAAATTTTCTTCGAAACCAGATTTTTTTCGGGGTGCTGTAATCGTAAACGGTGTAATGAATGCTCCAAGAACTTTTGCATATGTGGATGAAGTTGCTGCAGCGGTCCCAGCAAGAGTTCAAGCCGCGAATGAGTTCACAAAGTGTGACCTCACAACGGTCACACAATTTGCATGTTACATGACTTGATGTGACTGAGTATTTTTTTATTTAATTTGTTTGCGGGAAACTAAATGACCATAATACGAGTACGATGATGCAAGCTCTAGCAGCGACAACTTGCTGGAACCAAACTGGTATATACTGATATGTGTATTTTCTGTAAATACTCATATGTGCATGTGAGCCTCATTTAAGCTTACATGTAATGTTAGCTATCAGCAAAGTTGCAAATTGTACAATATGTGCTTGTGACTACAAACCATTTTCAGCGAGTTATCTTGCTCTTGATTTATTGTGTAACAAAATTATGAAACTCTATCAAGCTACTGATTTCGATCTTCATATCAAATAAGAAGCGATAAAAATCATATTCTAAATTCTCGTGAAATACTTGTGTGTTTATAAATAATATATTCTAAATTCACCTGAAAACTGAATTTCAAAATCATGCAGCCAACAGCAGGAAATCAACAAATATTTACTTCGCGTCCTCTTGCAAAAAATGTTCAGTCGCGCTAATGCCAAACACTGTTCCGACCCAATGTGCTCTACATATTTATTAAGAAGCAAAACAGAATTTCATGCGTGTTTTCAAATGAACGGACTTCAATCATGTGTTAACTAAACATCTCTAGTGGACAATAAGTGGAACGAATTTCCGCGTGCTAATAATTATCTAAAGTTGCCGAGACCAATTAAGTATCTGAAGAAAGTCAGGAGCGTCTTTCATTTTATCCTGGTATTGATAAGTTTTATTAAACAATATTAAATATTATTAGACTTAAAACATTTTTTAAGGTCACATTAATAAATATCTTCTTAGCTTACTCGTTATCAAAACATGTGCGTTGCAAATCTAATAAACAGTTTAATTTAAACTTTCTATATCCTTTAACACACTTTTCTTTCCACTTTTTTATTTTCCGCCTACGATAGCAAGAAGCTGCTGTCCGTTTGAATATTTAAAAATTAAATTAATTTATAAAACATGTGAAAAAACATTAAATTAAATTAGATCCTGTTTTTTGTAGCTTTTCCATTTTAAAAATGCTATGTTTTTTTTTAATTTTTGTTCAAAATTTGTATATTTGTTCAAAAATTAAAAAAAAACATAGCATTTTTAAAATGGAAAAGCTACAAAAAACAGGATCTAATCTAGAAGTGCTAAACACGGGACAACACACAGTATAAATTAAATTAATTTATAAATAATTAAAGAAAAGAAAGAAAAAATTAAATTTTAAATCTCAAAGAAGAAATTAACAGAAAACAAGGAAATTTAAACTGATTATGAAAAGGTTCTCTCTTCAATGTATCACATTTGGTACATAATGCAATTTTAGTACCAACCATACCAATTACATCTATTATATTTGATTTAATAAACATTTATTAAAATGACGCAGCAGTACTTAAAATAACGAAAATAACCTATAAATTTGCTCATATATAATACGAGGGCAGTCTGATAAGTACTTTGTCCCACCGCCCGATGACACGACTATCTTGCGATAGTAGCTTTGCGAGTAGTGACATTGCAACCTTCAAATGACACGCTACAAAGATCGACAGCGACTCCAATATAAAATGTCGATGTGTAATCTGTCAAAAACTTCTTCTTGTACTTTTAGCCGCCATTCGATATGCGTCAGTTATTTTGTTGACGTTAATAAATATTTTTCATTATTGTTCTTGTGGCCTGATTTATAGAACCCGATTGATTTCTAGAAGATTTCTAGAAGCATTATTCCCAGTGATCTCCTGGTAAAAGTCAATCTCCTTGTTATTTAACACAATTATATTGTGCAAATACGAATTCGAGAAACGACCCCAACGAACTCTTGAAAATGCCTACCGAGTCCGATAGTGTTATGGCCTATCATCGAAACATGAATTATCATGATATAATGAAGGACTTCTTTGATCTTACAGTTCCTTCTGACATGAAAAAGGTTACGGCTTATGGTCGTTATCACCATATTCTAATTAAAAGACCACCAGTCGCTGAAAAAGCAAGATACTTGACGCCAGAAAAACTTTGCGAAACAAAAGCCGAATTTAAGTATATTCTTCAACAAGGCATCTTTCAAGCATCGAGTAGTCTGTGGGAAAGTTCGTTCGTTGTGCCCAGGAAAAGTGGGAAATGGAGTACATGCGGGGATTATCATCGCTTAAGCGACATCACAATTCCGAATATATATATATACCATTTGTTCAAAAACTAAAGGGAAACTAAAGGCAAACGAAAAATATCATGGAATCCACAGGCAGAAACAGCATTTGAGGAGTGCAAACAACAAATCGACACTGCAGGATTATTACAACATCCTTGTAATCACATTTGACGCATCTGATACGGAGGCCCATCTGATCAGAACGCTTTGTTATCCTGGAAACTGATCATTAGCCAATCGTATATGCGTTCAACCAAAAGGCTGACAAGGCATCTCAGAGACAACTAAGACAATTGGACTTTTTCGGACAATTTTCAACGAATACTCTCTATATCGCCGGAGAAGATAACAAAACAGCAGACGCATTCTCTCGAATCAGTAATATCATAAAACCATCAGCAATCAAAACCAAGGAGCTGGCGAAGGCTCATGAGAAGGATGATACTTTGTAAATCTACTGCGAGTTGACTCAAATATTCAATTGTGGAAACTGTGGTTAGACGTTGGTTTATTGTGATGTCCCGACGCAAGAAATTCGTTCATACGTCCCAAAAAAATTTAGGCTGCAAATATTCGACTTAAACCATCGGTTATCATATCCTGGTGGGCGTATAACAAAGGGGATGATAGCCAAGAAATACGTTTGGTCTAGTATGTCGAAAGATATTCTTGATTCGTACATGTCTTGAATGCTAGCGCAGCAAAATAGGAAGGCACAACCTCCACTTGGGCAGATTGCTGATACAAGATTCAGCCACGTCCACATCGATATCGTTGGACCTCTAAAGCTTTTGAAAGTATCTCATAAGTTTTGGCGAGGATCGATCAGCTTTTAAGATGGCCTGAGGCGATTCCAATCAACACCATAACGGCGGAGGAAATTACAACCGCGTTCTACTACAACATGATTGCGCGCTTTGGAGCTCCTATCATGCTAACCTCAGATCAGGGATCATAGTTTCAATCCATTTTGTTCCAGTCATTGACACATTTAGTGGGCTGTAAGAAACACGGACTACATCTTATCATTCTGCAGCGTATTTCATCCTTATTTCTCCTGCATCTTGGAGCGTTAGCACTGGTCAATAAAAGCTGCCATTATATGCCATAAAATCCAAATGGGTTGACGTTCTCCCAACAGTCTTCTTCGGACTTCGCATAATTATCAAGGATTACATAGGTGCAACATCTACTCAGCTGGTCTACGGTACAATACTTCGTCTACCCGGAGAGTTTTCTTCAATGTAGATATGCCATCAGATCCAACTTTTTTCGGCAGAAATTTCGTGAGCATATGAGAGAAGTTCGTGCAACTCCAGCATCACTATACGACAACAGGAAAGTCTTTATCAACAAAGACCGTTTGACTTTTTTGCATATGTTCCTGCGCAAGGACAGCGTAAGAAATCCATTGGAGCATCTATACGAAAATTGAGCGAATTTCGAACAATGTCTACATGCTGGAAATGGACAGAGAAGAAATCAATATAAGCGTGGATCGTCTTAAACCAGCTTATTATGAACATACTACCGAACCGATAATGCAGAACATACCTAAATCACAAATATTTTTGGGACCCAAGGCACGAGCCGCTAAAATGTTCAATTCAGCATTTGAATTTTGACTGCTGTCAAAATTTTGAACTCATTCAGCACGGAATATTGTAGCGGAATTTCAACCTTCAAACAACACGCTACAAAGATCGAAAGCGACTCCAATGTAAAGTGTCTACGTTCAATCTGTCAAAAACTTCCGACCTATCGGCCGGAAATATGATGGCCAGCGTTTCCTGGGATTCACAAGGGGGCTCACTATTCAGAGATATGTCTTTTCAGACAGAATCGTGAAGAAGGTACCACATACGGCTCAAAATAGTTGTTTTTTCACCGGATTAAAATTCAACCTAAGCATGGAAAAAGAGTGGAATTTTGGGGATTATTTATATTTTATGTTTTGGGGATAAAATTCATTTAGCGGTTGAAAACATTCAATTCAGCAAGTAGAAGAGTGTTTCTTCAAAAATTTTGATAAAATGAAGAACACAATGACGTTTGGTCAATATCAAATTTCGAATGAATGGATTTGACATGGGCAGACACTTTATTCGATCCTCGTTTTTTTGTATTCAGGTCCTCTTTTACAATTATTATTTGATCCTATATTTACAAGAAAATGATTTAATATCTTTTATTTGATCCTCTTTTCATAATTGTACATACTAAGGTATGCTTTTAAGTTCATGGGATGGAGGGGTAGGTCATTAGTAAATAGAATTAACGGAGTGATTAATAAGGTCAGGAATCTACGAAAAATCTCCATCAACAATCTCAATCTGCAACTGAGCAACTGAGAATTTTGAAAAAAATCAAGTACCACACCGTTATTAAGTTCCTCACCAAGCAAGGAAAGTCTGTTGAAACCATAGCGATAGCGTGCGTTTACGGGGACGCTTGTCTAACTATAACCATGGTTTCCAAGTGGCACAGTCTCTTTAGGCAGGACACGGAATAGTCCGTCAATGATTCAGAAATTCTCTTCAAATGTATGTAGGCAGATGTTAAATTGAAGACATAAGCTTGCAGAAATGGTAAGAGTATCAGATACGAAAATTTTAAAATTCCTCACGATCATCATAGCATGTCAAGGACCAGTGCTAGATGGGTGCCGAGAATCAATACGACGTAGAGTGATTCCGTAAATTTTAGGACCTCTGTAGTATTAAAAGGGATGCCCCATTGACTCGAATTATTGGGTTGCATTCGGGATTATCATTTTGAACCTGAATCCAAACATGACTCCATTCAGTAGCACAAAAAAGACATATCACACCCAAGAAGTTTAAGGTGTCACAGTCGAACGGGAAAATCTTGGTAACAGTCATTTAGGATTGAGAAGGGATCCTGTTGATAAATTGCAAAGATAAACGTGTCTCCATAACCGGAGCACACTACGCTTGAATCAGAGTTTGAAAGAACTTGCAACAGAGAAAAGAAGGCGAAAATATGTCCTGCTACTATACGACAACGCGCCTGTTCACAAGTGCCATGTTACGTTGGCTGACCCGCACAAGATGAGCTTCGATATTTTAAATAACGCACCCTGCAGTAATGACCTGGTTCCCTGGGATTATTATCTGCTTCCAAAGCTTAAAAATGAACTTTGAAAAAACATTAAAAATGAAAAGGACTCACTTTCAACTTTTTTTTCGGACAAAGACAAAACTTTTTTTATGAATGTATACACTACCTAATTGAAAGATCTACAAAACTGTGTTAAAATACCAGGTGGATATATTGATAAAGAAAAATATATCCGCATTTTCATCCTTAATCCTTACCTTCCCTTTCGCGAACTTAGAATACGACCCATCGTATATGCTTCATTTTAATACCAGGTGTATGCTTAATTTTTTCCGGTTTTACTATGAGATGGCGCCAACGAAATGTACGCAACGTATTAATTTGACAGATACGTCATTACAACCGTCTAACATTTAGCTACAAACCCAAATATGTCGTCTTCGCCAAAACTAGCGTGTTTGTTTAATCATGTTGATCAATCATGTCGAATTTTGTTCCTTAAAAAGAACATTGGGGGCACGCATTGCTTTTCTTGTTTAACCAAAATAAAAAGACTGTCGAAAGTCATTGTTTACTGGTTAAAACATAGGGTGGACACGCTCCATCAATTAGAACATGTGAGACATGGTTTCGACAAGTGGTAATTTCAATGTAAAAGACAGTGAGCAAGCTTGTAGACCACAAAAATGCAAAAAAGAGGAACTGCAAGAGTTATTGAATAATGACCCAACTCAAACTCAACGGCAATCAGCCGAAGTATTAATTGCGTCACAGGAAACGATCAGCAGACGTTTACGAGCAATGGGCAAGATCAATGAACTTGCTAAATGGATCCCACACGATTTGAATGAACGTCAAATGGAAAATATCAAAGTGGCTTGTGAAATGCTGCCACGAAAGGATATCATTTTTGCATCGAATTTTGACGGGTGTCGAACAATGGATTTATCTTGAAGCGGAAAATATCGTGGCTTGCACGTGCCGAAGCCGGTCCTTCAACGCCAAGACCAAATCGCTTCGGCAAGAAGACTATGCTATGTGTCTGGTGGGACCAGAGAGATATTATGAATTATGAACTATGGAAACCCGGCGAAACTGTTAATACACAACGCTATCATCAACAAATGATAAATTTAAACCACGAATTAATCGCAAAACGATGGGAATGGGCGAAAAGACACGGCAAAGTGATGTAGTTACACGACAACGCGCCGTTGCGCCCAGCAAATCCAGTGAAAGACACAGTGAAATCGTTTGGCTGGGACATCCTTTTGCGCCCGCTTTACTCCCCAGACTAGGCGCCATCTGACAATATCTCTTTTGCATCAGTGGGATCCACGCTCGCAGAGCAGCACTTCGGCGGTTTCTAGGAAACTGGAAAGCGTTTTGGCGATTGGTTTGCCATAATAGACAAGCAGTTCTTCCGGCATCGTATTCATAAATTAACTGAAAACTAGGCGAAATGCGTAAGATACGATGGCCAGTATTTTGAATAAGAACTTTTCCCTAGAAAATTAGGTTTTTTCTACCGAAAAATTGGGAAGAAGCTTATGTATGCAAAGCACACCTGGTAATAGAATTAACGTTGGTCAAAATACGGAGTTAACTTGCGAGTTGTTGCAGTATCAACAGTAATCGCTGGGTTTGGCATTCCTTTGGTTTAGTTAAGGCTGCATCCGGCAAACTCGTTTTCAGTTTTGAACTGGATAAAATGACTGAGCGAATTTGTTTCAGGTTAAAAGAGAACGATATTGCCTGACGTTTGACGTTTGACTATTTGACGTTTTGATTATCAACAAAATTTGCATGTCAAAGTGGCTTGAGTTGAAAGATAACTATCTAGAAAAATATATTGAAATTAAGAAAATGTTTCCCGCCCTTTTCCTGTAAAAAAAATATTTTTAAATTTTGGATTCTCGCGATCGGTAGATGCATTATTGCATTCTAATCAATTTCGAAAAAGGTGAGTTCCAAATTCATCTTGATGCCGCTCGGTGTGGTCTGATTATATTTCAGAGATTCAGAGAAGTCAAAGGAGCCAAGTAAACATCGAGTTCATTAAAGCACTCAGCACTCGACCTTTTAAAAACCGACAATCCACTTAAACCGATTGCTTCCTATCTTGCTCCATCGTCACCGCTTATTTCTGATTTGGTCTAATTCTAAACGGTGGGAAAATGGTTTTCGTGGATTGTTGTCATGAAATGTCGAGTGGGTGAGGCTGTCTCCAAAGGCGCAAGATTCCGACACGAGCTTAAAATATTCTTGCCAAGTCATGCAGGTGATTACGAGTGCCCTACATCGGCTCCAAGCAATCCGAGAAATCCATTCACTGCTTGATGGATTGGGCATGCAACAATGAAGAGCCCAAAATCAGAACTGGTAGCAAGTACTTATAATTCGATACATGGTTCCACTAAATCATTCTCCAGTATCATTTGGTGTAGGAGAGTTCCTGGTTATCTTAATAGCCATTCTGTTCATACGTGGTACCGGCAAACGTGCACTTACCACTGTTTATTGGTACCTAATAGCTTCGTAAATTTTCCAGGTAGTACTGAAATTGGTTTCTTAGATGCACATCATCTAGGTCAACTGTTCCTCCCCCTCCTGAGCGAGCAGATCTGTTTGTTAGGTTCGGGGACATTGCGTTCAAGACATAATACAAAGGTGACTGCACCAGATTTATTATTAGCATAGTATGCACGTGTCATAGTATGCAGTGTAGAGACATGCATTTTCTTATTCGATCGCTTCCTCTTCCTTTGCTTAATGGCTGGCAGACATTTGCGCTGACGAAGACCATCAGCGACTTGACCACAAAGCGCCGTTATCGATGCAGCCGGTAGCTTGCATCATAACCAGGTTCCCAATAGGTATTGCCGATTGACGCTGGTACCGAAGGTAATCAACCTAACCAGGGTATCGGTGTTAGTTCCAAAGACAAATAGGTGGTACTCACTTCTTCGCACCGTTCGTAGGCCATTTAGGGACTTATTAATGGATGTCAACTCATTCACAATTGTTGCGGATATCTCTTCCTGATCCGCTGGCACTGCTTCGTTGCACCCAGCCACTAACACAATCAGACTTTTTTTTTGCTATCTTATTTTATAAGTAAATTAGACAATCAGCTCTCAGAGCTGACCTTCACGCCGATGTCATGGTTTCGCGCACTCTCAAGATCACTGCATATGTGTATGAGCCATTCGCGAAGGGGTTGCAATCGGAACCAACGTGTAACATGCACCGCGGAAAAGCTTCAACCCTCCAACCGATATTTGCGACAATGAGGTTCGTCTGACGTCACCAATTATTGATAACAATGATAAGCGATATGGTGATAAGATCAATTCGGATAGGCGCTAGTTGAGCAAGGACGATGGGGGATCGCGACGATCACTAGGGGAGCACTCACATAAACAGGGGCTCGTTTTGTGTACACTTCCCTATTCTTCCGAAAACTAACTGAACACACGCTAAGCATGCGAGCGGCGGAAAAGACTAAGCAACCTAGTGTTCCGGCAATTCTAAACGAAAATGCTAGCGATCTAGCCAAGCGCTAGCTCTGAAGATGATACTTTGCTAGAAGAAAATAGTCGACGCCAAACCAATGGCAACCATAACAGCGGCGAATACTATAGAACCGGCGAAAGAGATTTGGGGACGGCTGCGAAGTTGGATTGGAGCCGAGCTGGGGCCGAGAAGATCGCGGATCGCGCTGGGAACAGCGGAGCTGTAGTACGGATTGCTAGCGGTTATATTGCAACCAGAATAGTATTTTTTCCATTGCAGTGAAAGTTGGTTTGCGCACGATTGCGAGCAGTGTTTCCAATTTTCTTTGCGGCGAAAAAAGCGAGTTAACATTTTGTGGAAAGCTTCTGGCGAATGCTGAAACTCCACTCTAGCCACACTTTTCGGACGATCTAATGATTCCTCTTAACAACTAGCGCTTGGATGATTTTTATCTATTGCTGGTGCTTCGTTCTATTCGATGCCTTCGGCAATACTCACGCATATAAAAAGTGACCATTCCGTTGGTGGTAATGATGGTAGAGTTTGTTGCAGAGCATCACCATGGAAAATTGTAAATGTTTATGAGAGTCATTATATGTGGTTTGCCATCATGTGTATTTGACTTGAAAGTTCAACGATAGTTATCGATTTGATGAATGATTCGAATGGAACGGAGAGGGGGGGGGGGGGGGAGGGGTTTACTGAAACGTAAAATATACGTACAAAGTTTGCCGCAATTTTTAAACCCAGCCATTGGGGGCATCAGCTGATAAATTCGCAATAATAAAATTGGATATCTTCATTGATTTTTCCAGGTAAAATTCCTCATATTACACTGCGAACATATCAAATATCGGACATTCCATTTAGACACTATTTTCATATGTGGTTGGACAATTTGATTTGCGGAAGAAATAAAAAAAAATATTTAAATCTTACGTATAAAATAAAATTAAGTATATTTTAAATCTTAGTACCCTACTGTGGGACTACCCAAGCCCCTACTAATATTGCCAGGCCTAGCAGTTCTAAACTGTGAGGGCTACACTGCGGCCGTTTTTCGCACTAGGAACGTGTACTATAAAGAAAAAAACGGCGCCTCAAAAACCTTTAAGCTGGTTCTAGATGTAAAGTTGTGCACACTTAAGAAAAATGTCTGGTGTTAGCACAACTCCACTAGCTTTGTTATTTCTTGTCATTTTACTTATATATTAATTTTCATGGTTCTATTTATCGTTTATCACTATCTATCGATGTACTACGAACAAAATACCTATAGGTGTAAAAACCTTTAAGTTGGCAACACTTTTTAATGCTACTATATTGTGACAGCTGTCATGCGTTTTATGCAAGCGTAATGAATTACCACACGTTACCCAAATTTCTCCAACATATGTATAAATAAAATTAAACTTCACCACATAGTTTAAGTGACATAATGTAACAGTCATTAACCTACCTTGTCAATGTATTCTTAGTATAAGCTCATGTCATAGTTAAAGTCTCAATAAACTTCTGAATCTGAATCATGCGTTTTATGGTTAGTTTTGTTTGCAATTTCATCATAAACAGGTTGACGTCTGAGGAACGTCTGCAAATGGTACAGATTCATTTCGATTAAACAACGGTTCAGCTTGAGAAACTCAGCGCGCATTCCGTCAATTTTATGGCCGACATAATCGTCCATTAGAACAATTAATGCAATGAAATGTGGATTGTAGAAGTTGTACAGAATGTAATGAAGAAGACCATAGCAGCTGTAGAGTGTCGAATCGATGAAGATCTTAGTGAGCCCATTTTACATTGTGCTAAACAATGAAACTTCCTATCCACATTATAGAATATTCTATGGAAGGATCTTGGTTTCGACCTTACAAAATTCAACTCGGGCAGGAATTGAAGGCGTAGATTCCGTGTATGAGCTTAAGAACAAATTGCTATGGATTCTGAATTTCATAAGTAAATTCACGCCTCAATTCATTGAGGATCATTTCTAGTTGAGTGGCTTCGTTAGAAAACAAAATTTGTGCCGGATAATCGACTGTGTCCAAACACCGTTACACCCGGAGAAAATCACTCTTTTGTGTGCTTTATGGGCCGGTTGAATAATTGATCCATATGTCTTCAAAAATATTGATAGAGATAACATTACTGTCAATGGTAACCGCTATAGAGGCATGATTCAATAACTTTCTCGTTCCGCAATTAATTCGCCGGAATACAGGGGAAACTCTGTTTCCAAAATGATGGCGCAACATGCCACATTGCCCCGTGCAATCATTGACTCATGGAAGGAAGCATTTGATTAGCGCATAATTTTTCGTTTAAGGCCTGTGGTTTAACATTGCTAAACTATTCTTTGCGGGGTTACGTCAAATGACTCCTCAATTCTGTCATGCCCAATATGCTTGCTTGACCATTTCGAAGACAGTATTTGCGTATATTATTTGCGAGATACGGGCCGAATTACTGTTTGAAAAAGTCGAAAATTGGACTTCTTCCACGAATATCCTGGCACTCACATACCCGAAATCATACCCACATAAAAAAGGCAAAGAATCCGGTATAAAACGTATTCCATGGCAATTAATACAATTTATTTTGTCTTATATTATATTTATAACTCTATGCCTTCAAAAAAATACCCTTTATTATATCCGTTTTGAGTCCTTCTGAACTTATTTTTTTGAATAAACGAAGTCGAAGTCGCAACGAAGTCGAGGACTATTCAGACGCTGATTTCAACAGGATTTTGAATTAAAAAAAAAATTTGTTTCCTAGAAAATAACGTTTTTTACAGAAAATTTAGAATTTAGAAAATACAGAATTAACATTGGTCAAAATATAGAGTTAAGGTTTGAGTTGTTACTGGGTTTGGCTTTAATTTTTTTCAGTTATGGCAAAGATGTTGAGGACTATTCAAGACTTCAAAGTGTGCATGCGGAAGCAGTCAAGGGCAAATCGATTGATACTGCATCAGATAATGAAGAGTAACTTGAAGGCTCAGAGGACGAATTTTAAATGTAGGTGATACTGAAGGTAGAGATAACATAGTTTTTAACAAAGAAATTTCACCATCTGGAAACGATGACGTACGAATGACATTAGTAACAAAATGGCGTCGGGCATTTTGAGCAATCTTGAGAGAAAGAGAGGGAGAACAGATTTGTGTACGGGAAAACCCGAAAAATTGTTCTTTGTACCGCCTGCATCCCAGTCAAGCGGTGCAGCAGCTGGGGTACCGGCGCATATTCCGTGCGGCGTCGAAGCTGGCGCCATTTTCTGATCTTATAGAACACGAACAACAAAATAGAGTTGTTTATTAAAGTTGACCAATTTTTCGTGCCACGATGATTCAAGCAAGATTTGAATTTTGGTGTTCTGTGATTCATTTCGACGAAAAATCCACACGTCAAGATAAGGATAGTGGAGTCGTGGAATTCACGCCCGGATAAAATGTTAAAGTTGATGAAGAGTAGTTTTCAAAGGAGCTGCATTTTTCGAATGTGTTTAAGAAAGAAATCTGAAAAAATTGTTTTGAAATTTGTGACAGTAAACGTCTCTGAGACTCCTTATTTGGTCGACGATTCCTTTAATAGGACGAGTTGATGTGGAACCAAACAAACTGTTCCGTTTTATTTTTAATAAATTATTGATTCGCACAATTTTTAATGGTAGTGGAAGTAATACTACGGGGAATTATTGGTTCAGATCGATGTTGGAAGCATCTTGCTAGTTTTGTGGACAATAAAAACATTCTGAAACATTTCTAATTTGATTTTAGGAATGGTTATTTGACAGAATATCAACTTTAATGTACAACTAAGGATTAGAAAGCTTTCCTCAATGAAAAGTCATCCGTTGGTATGGTGACACTTGTTGTAGAGAAAGCTTTGGGTACTATCAGGCACGAAGGTCTTGATCTTGATCTTATCTCTTCATGTTTACTATCATTTAGCTTTTCGATAAAATGGTTCGCCAAAATATTCCACTATACCTGTTCAATTTGATCAATTTTTTCCTAAAAGGACATATAAAGTGAAAATCAGAGGAAGCTACTCGTCTATCAAAAAAAACGTTTACTGGCTTTCCTCAAGGCTCTTGCATGAGCCCCATATTATTTAATATTTAATTCAAATAGCAATGTTCGCCGATAATACATGCATACAAAATTCTATTGTCGATCTACCTTAACATCACGCGAAGTCTAGAACTGACGTTAGAAAAACGGTACCACTTTTCCCAAAGGGGAAAAATAGAATAAAGGTTAGCATATATTTCTGCAGAAAACATAAATCTACAAGGCTTCCAAGTAGACTATCAGATGTCATTATACGAAAAATCTCGTTATTTAAAACACTAACCTTTGACTGCTATTAGACAAGAAGCGAACTTACAAGAACTATATGGAGTACATCAGCGAGGAGGCCTTAAAGATGGTTCTAGCATTATACCTACTCTTCAAAAGCAAATCTCAGCAAAATATGAAGAATAAAGACCTTGCAGTCCTTGTTATCAAAGTGATGATCTAATCCTTACGGAGCTGAAATAAATGTGCCAAATACTTAAAAAATAAACGTCAAGCTACACGAAACCAGTTATTAGACCTCTTCACCTGAGCTAAACAAGATGTCTGGAATATAGCAAATTAATAAACTCGCCTAAAGAGAAACAGTCCTTTGAGAAATATGAGTACAACTTTCATTATTCGGGCATCTATTTTGCAATAGCAACTACCTCATTTTTAGGTAGTCTCTACATAAAACTTCTCCTTAATGACTCCCCACAACAAAAGTCAAAAGAAGTCGAATCACAACTTCGACATAGCCAATTGACATGGGTATTTCAGCTGATTATGCGGTTTTCGAAAACAGTTCGAGATATGGTAATTTTGCTTCTTGACGTATCCTCCGAGTTGACTTTCTCTGTGAAAACGCTCATCTTCGATCAGGCGATCTTTAGCCCATGGGACCGTTCAAGTATTACGTAACGCAATTTTTGAAGATTTCTGACCCCCCCTCCCCCCTGTGTAACGCGTCATAACGTTTTTCTGTACCATAGTATAATATAAGTATACCCCCTGTAACGCACCGTAACGTTTAACAAGACCCCCCTCCCCCCCAAACTGCGTTACGTAATACTTGAACGCCCCCCATGTGGTATCAGTTCGAATACAATGAAGTTTGCTTATTGTTTGTTTATTGAAGTTGCCTTGAGATGCCGTGGTGTACGTAGTTAAAGAGATGTGGGCCAAGTATAGATCTTTGGGGGTCACCAGTCGAATGTACATTATATTAGAGAGCATTGGAAATTTTCACAAGGAGGGTCTTGTTGTCTTAGAAATTAGCCATAGTCAGCTTCAGTGAAGTAGGGCAGTGTGCCTTAAAATGTTGTACAAAAGACCCTTCGCCACGCGGAGACGACCAATTTCTTTAGGTCAATAGAGCAAGCCATATTTGTTTTTTTCTTCCTTAGACTGATTGATATTTTTGAAAGTTGGGCGATTTTCTCCAGTATGTTACCAAGTTTCGAGAGCAAAGATGTTGCTCTGAACATCCTTAGGTCACCGTTTACTTATTTTTCAGTATAGGAAGAAGCAATGCTGTTTTCCAGTCGCAAGATATCCATTGTTCATGCAGTGAATGATAGTGATGAAGGGTGCCCTGTGAAACGTTCAAGAGCATTTTCTAAGTATGTAATTTAGGAGGGGCCGCTGGACCATTTGGAATTGATTGAGAGCGATTAGTATCTGTTCGGGACTTGCAAAGAAGCAGTTGAACGGCTCGCATGACCGGCTAGGGCTCCTTTGATTAGCGAGAAGATAGTGAGGTTGGAGCCTTGCTGTCCTTTAAAAATCGTTGACTGTTTTCTGCGCAATTCTGTTTGAGCGTTGGTCCGTGAACAGGACCTTCGTATAGGTAGGTGTAATGTAGGGCACAAGTAGCTTATTTCTTTTGCGTCGTGATATCCACTTGTCCGTTAAGTTCTCTGTTTATTGAGAACTTGGCAGCTTCATGGCCCGTGGGGCACTAATCTCCTTGTATACGTTGAGGGAAGGCTTTATAGTCGACAGCTTATCTTTGAATGTTTTGTTCATTTGAGTGTGAACGTTTCCCTTCATGGGCGTTTGCAAGCTGTCAATTTGAGTCTTTAGTGTGGGGCATTCTGAAAAAAATCGATTGTTTTGTGGAAGGTCCTTTTGTTAAGTTGCCACCGTCTGGACCTAGTTTAAATTTAGTTCGTTATATGAGGGGATATGTTACCATATTAGGAGAAAAGACGAGGTCTAGCTGGAGCGTGTGTATTCATCATCTGTGGAATATAACCAGAAAGGACATGCGATGATCAAGGAATGCCCCGTCCTGGTGCTTGAAAAGTCGTTCGCCAAAGGTTGACTAATCTACTCTCTGGTATGATCGGGTAAAAGTTTGAGGTAGTGGTATCCTTACACCGCAAAGAACGTCCAGAAGCAATAAAACAATTTCTAGATAAGCCGTTCAGGCGCGAAAGCGTAGCAAAAAGGATGAAGTTGTTCAAGAATGACCGGCGTCTTCTTAATATTGGGGGCCTTCATTGATGACACTTAGAGATGTGTGATGCCCTCGATAGCGACCTAGAAATTGCTAAGCTGTTGTTCATTGTCCTTTGTTCGCCCCACCATTGTCTTTACTATCTTTGATCGTTATACCCTTATTTCGACTGATTATTTAAACTCACTTGGATGCTAAGCCGTAACCAGTATCATAAAGGAATTAAATTAACGTGAACAAGGCTATGTGACCCCGTTGTCCACTGTGGTGGAGCTTGTCTACAGGAGCATGAAATTAAAACCAACTTGGTACATTGGTTTGATTGCTTCGTGCAAAAATGATGGTGCCTCTACCCTCGTCTTTGAGAAAAATATTGTAATGTGGAAAGCTTTTCAAGGCAGTGGGCTCCGTTCAAAAACACTAGGTCAGGCCTTCATAGATCTAACACGCACTCTGGAGAATGGTGATGTCTCGCACTCTTATGGTGAATTCAAGGGTCTAATATTTGCCGACTGCATTCACGGAGAAGTTCTGTAGCGCATCTGTTCTCACCTAGTTTAGGAGTTGCCTGTAGGTCATCTAAAATTCCTGAGCATTTTTAGTTTGCACCGTGAAGGAAGCCCCTAAATGTTTGACAATTTCCTGTACGATCAAATTTAGGTTATCATTTCCAGGCTGTTCTTGTTATTTAGAATCGAAGATATGGCTTGCAAGTCTCTTTAATGTTGCATAGTGCTGCTGTCTGGGGAGGTTGATGTATGGATCTATTTTGGCCGAGAGTTCTAACAGGTCAGTTTAGGTGAAGGCAGCAATTGGGCTCGTAGATGAACTGAGTTTGACATCTTAATAACCTTTTTTCAACGTTTATGGCTCTGGAACGCTGAAGATTGTCAGGATAATTGGCCCGCTGGCCTGTGCTCGACGAGAGGAAGGCCAGGACGGTGGAGTCTGTTGTGACGTCCACACTCTCCAGTTTTGCAGAGTTTTTTTTTTGCACAGCCGGTCTTCGCGATCTTATCCAATGGTGATGAACTTGTGCCAATAGCTACTGTTTGCTGCGACAGGACCAAACCGCCTTCAATAAAAGCATTGAGTTAAGTCGTTCTTTTTGGGTTTTCCTATGTTGGTTCGAAATGCAGAATGAATTTTCCTCAAATAATGTTTAATGAATTTTTTTTTTTTTTAAATTTTGAAAATCGAATGAATTTTTCCGAGGTCTATCTCCGTAACTCGGGAAAGGTTAAACGATACGTTATGGTACGGATACCAGTCAGTAATTTTCTGGGGGTGAAGTCGATTGTTGAGCTCTGGAATTGGCACCATGTCCTCAAGGATATATTTCTCTGTGAGTAGAGAGCTCAGACTTTTAATAGAGCCACAGCTTTCTGCTCTCGGCAGGGGTGAAGGAGTGGTGACCAAGTTTATTCCCAAACATTATGGAACACTACCTTGTGGGATGATGACAGTGATGTGATGGTTCTTTCTATGAGAGCTTAGTGAATGGTTATTTGGGTTGTATTGAGAGGTTTAGTGTGATCGGTTGTCCCACGATATTTGTTTCGCTTGATCAGCGAGTAGGAGTACAAAAGGATTGGAGTATTTTGTGGCGCTAATTGAAATGGAGTATGAGGTCAGTGTTGGTTTTCAGGACTTGTCTAATGAGAGGGTTCGGATGAAAGTTCGCCTTTTTTTAAGGATTCGTAGGAGTTGGATCATGAGAATTGCCCCCTTTTTTGAATTTTAGCCATATTATACTGTATTTAGTTGGTTGCATTTAGTTGGATGGATGATTTAGTTGGATTAGTTGGCGAAGAATTCGTCTCTCCTACAGGCGAATCTTCTCAAACTGAGTTAGAAGTAGACTACATCAGAAGGCAAAACCCAATGTAATTAATGGCTGGATGAAGCATTTATAGCATAGGAGCTTAACCTTTTTTGAGAGGGCGGTGCGTACGTACATGAGGGCGAAGAAGACTTTGAATGTAAAAGTAGCTTTTCGTAGAATTGATGTGATATTGTCGTTTAGGGTGAGTGATTTTGATTGATTAGGAGGCCAAAGTATGTTACTAGTGGCTTGGTGGGAATTTTGTTTGCGATGAAGAGTAGTTAGACTTTGGTTGATTCGAATTTGGCCTTTGGATTAGGCGGGCTTTCAGAAATATGACTATACTCTCACACTTGCTGGGGTTAGAAACAAATTTTCATCTGGTGAAATACTTGTAGAGGGTGTCGAGGTAGAGCTTGAGGCGTTGCTGGCATTGAAGAATACTTAGCACTGACTGATATATTATTATATCGTCAGAATATTGAAGAATGTGGGTAGATGAGAGGGGCTGGGAAGTGGTTAGAATTGATATGGCATTGATGGCTGGCATTGATATCCCGGGAGAGGGAGCATTTTTTATTTATTTCAGCAGCAGTTCCTTGTGTCGGGATTTTCAATATACAGTCAAACAAAGTAGTCTCCGTACGTTGCTATTTTTTCTTAATGTGCAAGAATATACTTGATGTTTTTTTTATTTTTTTGTTTAATCTGATAACATGTATGTTTTTTACAACACTTTGGTTACAATAAATAGTATGAAAAAAACAAAAGTATTCAAACACAAAAATTCAAAATTCAAAATTTAACATCAAAAAGGTCTCCGTACGATCGTAAAACAGTTAAAGCTAAAAGTAAAAAAATATTATATCGATTTGATTTAATATTTGGTGGTATTTGGTTTGGCATTAATAACTGCTGCCAAATGTCTTGAATGGGATTGAATTTACAAGCTTAAACGTTGCTTCCGCTCCGGTTAAATCCCATTTTTTCTTGAGTCTCGAGCTCTTTTTTTGGATTTTAATTACGTGTTTATGCCCTTTGCATTCCAATTCATCCCGTAACCGCTAGATGGGGCTTAAATCGGTTGACTGCGGCGGACTGTGCAGCTGCACGGACACATTAAATGGGAGGCATTCCTTAACCATCAGTAGGGTATGCTTTGCATCGTTGTCATGCTGGAAAATAAAATCACTTTCCATGCTCCAAGCAGACTTGTTTTTAATATCTTGAGGGAATCCCACCGATCCATAGTACTTTCAATAGATTATAACTTTACTACACTTTAATGCATTTTGACACTATTAACACTGAGCAGTAGCTCTTAAAATAGTTCTACGTCCAGAATGGGGCTTACTTTTTAGTGAACGAGGTATCTCCATATTGTTCAATAACGTACTGCACACTTGACTTTGGGCCTCCTTTAAGTTTGACCATTTCGCCGGTCGACTTTTCTTCACATAACAATTTTACTATATGTTCTCGTGTATCGAAACTAATTTCTTTACACTTTGTCTTTTATATAATTCTCTGCACCCGGATCAAAGGTTTGAACTACACTTTCTGTGTACCAAGAAAAATGCTCAAACTCTTTTCAAGTTAAAGCTTAAGTTTGTATAAATCATTAAGTTACCATTTATTCGTACGGAGGCGTTTTTTGATGTAGCATTTCGAATAATTTAATAAAATGCTCCACTACAAAATAAAGAATGGATGAATCTTTACATTTCTATCTGACATTTGTACTTAAAGTGTTGTCTAACTGTAAATAATGGATTACGTTGGATTTTCTCTCATGTGTGTTTGAGTTTCGTGGCGTATTTGGCCCCAATTGCTACAAACTTAGCACTTAATTACTTCTGAATACAGAACAGAATTTCTCAGGATTTATTTGACTTCATCTGTAGTAACATATTTGAAAATAATGTATTGCAAAAATGCAAATAATACTCAAATGTAACAAAATGAATCACGACTTACCCGATCGCACAACCGCTCATCATTTTTGCCGCGTTTTAACGACGGCGCACGTATCACTTTGTTGTCGGCATTGCCTGACTCCATGGTTGGACGATACATAATCGCACGCGTCAGTAGATCTTCGTGTCGACTGGTTCAAGTTTCAGCTAAGGCACATTGATGTTGCTGGGGTCGTTTAGTTTGGATGCAATCCAATTCAGAAGTTTGATGTATGAAAAGTGGAAATTTGATGTCAGGGTTAGGTGTGTGTATAGGATATTACAAGAAGAAAATTAATCAATGAACAGGGTGACGATGAATTATTTTGTCAATTCCATATTTTAGGATACTAGTGGCCGTTACTCAGGAACTGGATGTGGGACTCGCATCTGAAAAGGAGATAAAAATTTATGTTGAAAAATTTTCAAAATTTAACTTCAAATTTAAGACGCTAAAAATAAGTTTCTATCAATGAAAATGCTGTTTGAAAAATATTGAAAAAACAAGAGGGGTCTGCGCCGTTGACGAAATTTTCGAGATAGTTGGCATGAAAACAAATCAAAAGGTTTACGATTCAGTAATCCAAATCGCACAGGAGCTTATCTCAAACCTTGCAAGCTGCAAAATCAAACAGGACCAGGTTAATACCATCATTAATATTCCTGTAAAGGTTTTAATGGCCAAGCGACTTCAAGTGTCAATTTGTAATGTGCATTATTAATCAAAGAATTATGTGATATGTTGAAGCATTCGATTTGACAGTCAGAAGCGATGTTGATATCTTCATAATCACAGGAGCCTAGTTGACGACACACAAAAAAGTTAAATACACCCTGAAAATGATAGGCGTGATCGCCAAAACAATATTGGCGGAGGCGTGACAGTAGCCGTCAAAATATTCATTCTAGATTCCCCTCTCCAATCCTTCGAATCGAGCTTCATCGAAAACATTGAGGTTATATTAGCTGAATCCAACACAAAATTATACGCTGTATATTTTCCTTGTACGATACTCTGGAAGGAATCTCACAAATCTAAATGAAATCGTTCCAGTAGGACGCATAACAAATTATACTCCGAAGTGACTTGAACGCTCGGCATACGCACAGGAATTGCAGACACAATAAACAAGCAGGCAAAGAAGTTTTAACGAGGGTCGTCTGCAAAGTTTCCAACCACAACGTAAAAATGGCGGCACTCGTCAATAGTGTAGCGATTCTCGAACGAATGAAGCGACATCTGGATGTCGATATATGTTTTACACTTGATGCTTGTAACGCTTTTGTGTCATCACTATATCTTAGAACGGCATTGTGTGAACATCTTGACGGTGTTTAATTACGAACCACGAGTCATTTTAATCTGTAGTCAAGAGCGCTACAATAAAAGCTGCTGAATGTAGTTATGCATCTTTATACCGTTATTTGTCAAAGTTTTAGCCATTTCGAATGAGCAGTTTTCAGTTGAAAGTCGTTTGACTTCAGTTCATTTGGACTCTAGGTATCAGGAGTCTGCATCCTCATTTACCACATTGAAATTCTGGGCGGCTGAGTTTAAACGTGGCTATCTGTTTGGGAGATTATGAACGTTCGGGACATCCGGAAACTGCGACTGCTTACAACAAAATTGCTTAAGTTTTCCAAATGTTGGTAGAGGACCCCCCAATTAAAGTGAGAGAGACAGCAGAGGTTATGAAAATGTCTAAATAAGGTGCTTGTCACATATTAAATCAATATTTAGGCATGAGCAAGCTGTCAGCGCCATGGGTGCCGCGTTTGCTCACGTTAGACAAAAACGCGTCCGAATGAACAATTTCATCACTCTATTTGCTATTTGTAATTGCTTCCATCTTTATAAAATGGTTTGAAAAAAATTAAAAAAAACTTCCTTTTTATTTTATGTATTTATTTATCTTGCGGAATCGATTTTCGACTGTGATCGTTCGGTCCAAAATCGATTGCGCAAGGCAAATAAATACATAAAATTAAAAGGAAGGTTTTTCTTTATTTTTAGCACTCTATTTGGGCAGTTTAGGCGCAATAAAATCTAAGTTTGCGACGGTAAGTTACTGTAGATGAAACTTAACATGCAGATAAAACAAAAATGCAGTCAAAACAGTGGTCTGTTCAAGGGGAACCGGCTCCAAAAAATGCAAAAACTGTTTCCTTTCCGTTAAAAGAGTGTTGGCGAAAATCGGCGGAAAACCCATCAAAGGAGCATACAATGCACTATTATTTGCCCATTTGAAGGTAAAAATTTACAAAAAAAGGAAATCCTGTTTCACCAAGAAAGGCCACCGTCTAACACCTCAGCTGTTGCCATGGCGAAAATCTACGAATCTATGAAATCTAAATCTGCTTGCCCATCCGCCTTATACACCGGATCTAGCACCAAGCGACTTATTTTTGTTCCCTCATCAAAAAGCAAAGCTCGGAGGACAGACGTTTTCGTCAAACGTCAAAGAAACCTGCTCGTGAACAATCATTTTGCAGAGAAAAACGCCGAGTACTGTTTGGACGGGTTAAAGAATTGCAAGGAGACTATTTAGAAAAAAAAATTGAAAAAAAGATCACGTATCATTGTAAGGTCGGAAACTTTTCAGACCACCCTCGTAACTTAGACAACAATTTGGTCCAACATCACTTCAAAGAATCAACCTGCTACTCCCCCCAGGGTATCAGATCTACCCTCGCCGTTTCCTTAGATGATGTAAACGTCAACTCCTCGTAACTATAAGCGCCGTCCTCTGCTGTTCTCATTAGAAGCAGCATCAAATTCAACCGAAACGATTCCACTGCTTCAAAACGGCTAATTATTGCGAGTCCCATACAAATCTTAACGAACGAACTTCTTTCGGTCGAGACACTCTGAATTCCCGGCAGAAAAAGACCAAAAAACAGAGGAATTTAAAAATACTATTTAGAGAGCAATAGACAATAGTGCACCAAAATGTAGCAGAAAAGTCTACCCAGTTGAACTCGACAAGGACGCATATAAGCTGATTTGAGGACGAAATTCTCTACAGGGCCAGTGGTAGAGTAATCGTGACTCCTCTTTGAAGACCGGCGTATTATCTCTAACGAGAGATATTAAGGCTAAAATCAAAAACCTCCGAAACAACCACTGAAATAATCTCCAACTCTCTAACCAACCACTGAAAACTCTGGAAATTGAGAAAAAGAAAAAAATCACATGAAACCATGTGCTCCTGAACATTGACAATGGTACCCATACCCATTCACGTGAAGGGAAATAAGAATTATTTGCTGAATAGTTCCACGAAAGCCACAATATACCCCGTAGAATGAGCAACAACATGGCGGAAATCATTGTCTAAGTCATAACTATCGACACAAGCACCGCCACCTTACGTTGCGGACCTCTTATAAAAACAAATATATAAATAAATAAAATAGCGATAGAAGACCTTCCGAACAAAGCAAAAGGGGTAATCTGTGTCATTTTCGATTTCTTCACACTTTTCAACCTAATACCAGTCCTTAAGCTTGGTAAAGATCCGCGAAGCCCTAAAATTTACAGGCTATAATGCTTACTACCAGCGCTTGGTAAACTATTTGAGAAGCTTATCTTGAAAAGGTTGACTGATTGCGTTGAAAGCCATGGAATAAAATCCTTCGCAACTATAACTGAAACCGCTTTTGTTGATGTTCCACAAGGTTCATGCTTGATTCCAACACTCGTCAATGTTTGCACATCTAACATACCCCCAAGCCAAAACTGCCAACAAGGTGCTTTTGCGGACGACATTTGTTCATAAACCTCTGGTAACAATCCTTACTAGATCATCTCCAACCTAGTGAAAATGCTGGAAAAAATCTACCCATTGGCGAAAATATAAAATCAAAGCCAAGGAAACCACGGTAATATTCCTCAGCAGATAACGTAAGTTCACCATGCTGCCAAACAATCACATAAACTTCCTAGGCTAAATGATTCCGAGGAACCGACCTACTTATCTATACCTAAAACTTGATCGAAAACTAACGTGTAAAAACCAAAACGAACGCCTAAGTTCTGAGACATTCAAGTCTCAAGTAAAATTAGCCCTAAGCAAACCTTACTACTTATTCTCCAGATTACTACACCAAATAGCTAATTTTATCCCCATAACAATCTTGTGAATAGGGATAGGTAATCTCGGTTCAAAACAGCTAAATACTTCCTGGATCCCCTAATCAAATCTCTCAAATATGTAAAACCAACCACAAAAGTCCTCAGCAATGGATCAGCTGAGACGAATTTGCTTATCAATAAAAAAAAATAGGTTCAGTATGTTAAACGCTAAAATGCGGTGTTAATTTTGTAAAATTTACATAATGTCGGAAATTTTTCCAAAAATTCCGAAAAAACATACTTTCTGTTCACCTTTTTTTTGAAAACCCTCATGTTCGCCTTAGAGCTGTCGTCATAAAGATTGTTTAGTAAAAATAAGTGAGAATCGGTTCAGTAGTTCCCGTGATTTCATCAACATCGAAAAACGTTGTTTCGAGAAAAACGCGATTCAAGTTTTTTTTATAAAAAATCCCACCGGTGCTTAGTCAGCGATGCCAGAACTAGGCAAAATGCCTCCTTTTTCCTCAAAATATATATATTTTCGTCCAAAACAGCGTTCCTGTGCTTTATTCTGTCTTCCTTAGGGGCATCAGTGCTGCATCCGTTGGAAACTTCACTATCGCGATCAGCAACAAACTGTATTCCGATCGGTCCGATTTTGACACCCATAACGTCAAAATCGATGATGACACACAAAAATCTTCAATACTGATTGATAGCCTTCCTGATGTTCGACTAGTAAGCACTTCTTTCCGTTGATCATGTATTTAAGAGCCATCGACAAAACGCAGTTGTTGAAAGATTCATTGTTATTCTCTATGTTCCCTCTGAGACATCTTTCAAGTTATTCTTGCCTAGTTAAATCTTCGCAGATTCGCTTCAAAACTTGTTGGACGTCTTCAGCAAGCGCAGAGGATGTTTGAATACCGTATTAGATCTTGCAGCCCTTCTTTTCGTAAAAGGGGCCAGAATAGTTTGTCTGCTGCGGATTTTCATCGGACGAAATTTTACGGTATTATCCTGCCAAGATTTTTCGCGTATTTCTTCAACAGAAACGGGATGCCTCCGTACAGCTAAAGCATAGTTACATGAAGGCTATTTCATAAGTTTGATGGTCAATTGTTGATTTTTTACAACGGGAACTTTTTTCCAACAGCTGTCTTCTTGTTTAGTACAAATTTTCAAGCTGCCATTTTTTGCTGGAATTTCATCGTTTTTCTTTGCAGCTGTTCTTGCCTGGGTAAGACCTTTCCTAGCTTCATTCGCACCCTTAGACAGAGTAACGTGTAAGACGCAATCCAGCTTATTCACAATGAACTCAGCATCATACGGAGCAGTATCAAGCAACATCTTGAAACTTTACGAGCCACCGTTACCTATATCATATCCTTAACGCACTTCAAACTTTTCTAATGATTGCCAACATACTTCACATATGCCGTTAACCTTCACTTTGCCAGCACTGAGGGTGTGGTTAGCAGTACAGCTTTCTTCATGTCCCTCATACAAAGCTTCAACTCATCAGTGTCCCTTGTTGCTTTTTTCTTTCACATCCTTTGCAGTAGCTTGATTTGACAACGGTTAAGAGCCATATGCCCTCTTCGAAAATGGTCAAAAGGTCTTTGAGTTCACCGCGCTGAGCATTCAAGAGTTGTTCTTCCTAAGCAGACTTAAGCACCGCTAAATCAAACAAACTTTTCACAACAATCAAATCGATTACTACATAATAAAGCAAAGGAAAACATTACACTTCCAAGTTGCATGAGACCACAAATCATGTTGTACTACTCAATCAAACACTAATAAAACATATAACATCACTATGGGTCGATTGATCTCGTATCTACTTGCAAATAAAGGACCCGATTTAATATACTTTGGATCGCAATCACACGGTACACAAAGCTTGAAACCGAGTCTTCGTTGCCAATATTTCTAGGAAAAAACATCTTTATCAATCAAATCAAACTGTACCCTGCCGTTACACCAACGTATACGACAACGCACGTCACGTACTCTTTGGAATTTTCTCTCTCTTTTTTCGGTTTCGAACCTGGTCGTCTCCATGGAGACTTTTGTTGCGAGATCATCTTGTCCATTGTAGATATTACGAGCGGAGATGTTGTTGTATCAAAATTTCAAACCAGACTGAATCTGAGAGAGCGCTGTTACACTAGTTTTAATAACTTCCCGTTTCTTAATTGACTTGTACATATTCAATTCTGAGAATCTGAAACCCGAACTCAACAGATTTAAGCAGGGGAACCGTTATAATAGAATGTAACAGCTGCTCTTGCTAAAGTCAAAGTCAGCTCGGGTGTCATAGTGAAAGGCACCAAAAAATATAGTTAGCCTGCTTCGTTCTTTGTAAAATTTTAATATCATATTTATTTTTTTCAATTTGCAATGAAAAAATCGATTTTTTGAAAATAATAAAGAGAGTAGATCCCTTAATACATTATCTCCTGTTTTTCTTTGTTAACTGAAATTTGATACCTCGCAAGCCTCAAATCCAGTGTTTACCCTTCTCAGGTATAACAAAGAAATCCAATTAGGAAGTTTTCTCAAGTTATCTTAACACAATTACATAAACCCCACTTTGTGTGTACATTGCGATGAATGTAAGCATTGAAGTCTTATTTCATCCTTCAGAATCTCAACTTCAATCATGATCTCTACAAATCATTGCTGAGAACAAGCTCTTGTCCTTGTCATCCACATAAATCGAATTCAAGTGTTTCATTTTACTTAATTTATTGCCAAATACTTGTACAAAGCTGATAGAATTGAAAGTGAATCTCCTAAAGGATACGTCCAACACTAATGCGTATTGGTTTTCATTGGTAACTTGAGTAACATTCAAACGGCAATAACTTCTTTGTTTTGACTATTTCTAGGATTTTTCCATTGTAATGCGCATGTAGAACATAAAAATCTTTAATATCAGAGAAGAGAAAAGGACATTTTGCCAAAAACTAATAATCCTTGGGAACGAGTACGACGCGGCAGCTAAAGATTCACGGAATTGTTTCTCGTTTGGTCGTTAGGATACAGTGGCATATGATGCAGGATATAACATTAAGAAAATTAATCCTTAGGGTAGGGACTCTGTCAAACTTAACAAAATTTGCAACAGGACACTAGTTGGCCTTTAATTCCGCCCTATTGTCGTCAAAATTGCAAATAAAATTTCCATATTTCGTTTGATGCCTTCGCGGCGAGAAATTTTTTCCAGATTGCATAAATAATTGTTCTTTACATGACACAAATATTGAATTCAAAATGGATTCGCACGTTGTAAAAATGTAAAAAGGATTCGTACGATGACTTTTTTGAAAATTGTGCATTTTTCCTTTCTCTAATTGCAATTTGGCAGACGGAAACAAACATATGGTTATTTGAAAAACGTTCAACCATCTTTGAGTTGACACTATTTATGGACGGACCAGGCAATTGACATTAATTTTATTGCAATTAATAAAAAGAAGTATATACATATATTCATATAAAAAATTCCGAAAAAAAGTCAACTCAAACTGCATCAAAATTCACCCAAAGCTACAATTATCCACCCGCTCACATTTTTGTCACCCTGTTTGAGTGTATCAAGTAAAGTTTATCGCAGGCATTGTTTTGTATCGAGTGGCTACTTCGGAAGAAAAACATCCAGTTACCATCTCGAGTTTGCTCAAATTTGTGTCGCAGAAGCTCTTGTTAGAATTAGTGGTTGTTTGACATTATGATGTGACATTTCTTGTTTCTTTTTTGACGTAATGCTTAGAAGTTGTGTGATTTGTGTTTTTTAAATTATTCATAGTGTTTGAAAACATAAAAAAGCCGCTAGATGGGATTGGTAGAGCGTTTTAGCTCATGCGGTGTACAATCAATGTCGCTTCACTCGAATGCTTAGTGATCTTTAAATCACAGTACAGGATGCTATCAGACGGTGTCAGGACACTGGCTCACACACTCCGAAGTGAAATCAGGGCGGAAATAGTTGAACTTCCAACAAATACGACCGCTTTATTGTCAGCAACGTCTTCAGAAGGTCTTGAGAAGAGCTTCTGAATTTCGCACACGTCTCTTTGAGGGTAGAAATGTTAGTCAATGTACGATTAGAAGAAGAATGGCAAAAAGTGATTTAAGGAGTTCTCGTGCAGCTCGTGCTTCCCAACTTCTGCCACAGCACCGTAAAACTGACATTGGTTTTGCGCGAGAATATTGTGATTGGACTATGGAGCAGTGAAAGAACGTACTGATGAGAAGCATATGATGAAGATTAGAGTAGAATAGTCTACAGTGGTCCAGACGGGCGTCTTCGGGTGTACAGACGTAAAATAAAGAAGTATGGTAGTTGTACTACACCTAAAACAGATTTGTAGAGGACACTAAAATCGACTTAGAACCATTAAAAACGGACTTCCTGGACTCGTCAAGGTACTCCTTTCATAGGAGGAAATACCCATATGTATCAGCAGTGTGTCATTTTGTCTGGAAGAAATGACCCGTCAAACCCCGTTATCTACAACCAATATGCCACAACTGCCAAAAGGCAGTTGTTAAGCAGACAAAAGAGAAAAATAAAATCATAAAGCAATTCGAAATCCCCTGCGCCATCTTCAGGTTGTTCTGGAGATTGCGAGAATTAGGTGACTTTTGTATGACAAATGAGATTGAGCTAGACGAGGGTCATTATCATATAGAATTTGTTTTTTTGGCTATGAGACTTCAGTTTTGCTTGTGATTTTTGGACACACCGAAGATGGCACACTGCCGAAACGCATTTGGATACGATACATGGAAACAAACGGGAAAATCGAAACTCCGTTCAGAGCCACCAAAAATCAATTTCCGATCGCTTTCGGACAAAAAATGGAGTAAAGCGAAACTTCCACAGAATGGGCTACAAAATGACGTTTAATGTACAGGTTCCAAATGAGGTTAGACTGGAAGACATTATTATTAAATTGAAAAGCATAACAACTGAGCTATTTTTGAAATGTCTTAAGACTACTGATGCGAAATGGGTGCGTGGATGAAAATCGGAAAACTTTAAAGACCGTGGAAAAAAGATGGTAGGGTATCAAAAGTCTTTGCCAAGCCAGGATCAATCCCGAAAAAGATAAGCCTGTGATTGCCGTAGATCTTGTCGTTAAACGTCCATAGTCGACGGTTTGCTTCGGACAAATGCAATAGCCTCGAGTTTTCCTAGAATTTTTTTATGTTACTTGAACTGCAAATTTTCGCAATATTTTTGGCATTTTCGGCTCATTTGCATTGTAATTTAAACAAATGTCAAAAGTGTAAAAATCCGGTACATTTGCCTTTGCAACTATGCAACCTTAATGCAACTCCACTATTAACTACTTCGAGTTAGTAAGACAATTGTCATCACTTTTTTTTGACAGCTAGAATAATTCCGACAGGCAATCGGAAGGAACCCGAAGTTCAACCTTAAAAAAAATTTAGCCTTCCGTCAAAATTTGCATTAATTGGAATTTTTATGCATCCGCATTGAATGCAAGCATAATTTTCTCCAGATTATTAGCAAACGTTACGAAATGGCGAAAAAATTTCAGTCCAATTACTAAATCAGAAATATGAGGAAATTCAAGGCCGTTGCGTTGGCAACATCAAAAACTTCAGAAATGTCATTCTGACATATCATATACTATTGAACGTAAGGAGAAGTTTTGTAAGTATTGTTTGCTTGTTTTGTTAGGAAAGAAGAAAATTAACTAAAGCAAACTAAAAAACAAATCTGTCTGCTAGCGTTTCGGCAACTTATCGATCTTCCTGAAAAGCAGTTTCCAGTTTTAGAGGCAAAGTATACTTCCATTATTTATGCACCCTCAGAATTGATATTGTTCACCGCTTTGATCGTTCTCGGCGTCATTTTGACTATGACTCATTTTGAATTTTGACATGTTGTTTAAAAATTCGTCATTGACGTGTAATGACTTTCTTAACATTTGTTGCGCTTACAGACTGCCTTGACATTTGTTTAATTGAAACCCTAGAACGAAATTTCGCAAGCGGTGTGGGGTATAACGAGCTATTACAGCGCCCTTTCCAATCGCATCGCACACGTTTCATGTTTAGTTCAATGCGTTATTTCTTTCTTTTTTGTTTGAGAACTCATTGAACAAACAATGTCTGTAGTGCACTTTTATTTCTTTCATGTTGACAGTTTGACAAATTTGAACAAGCTGATAAAAAACAAAACAGTAATTTAGTTCTCCGATTGGGTATTGGTCTAAGTGATCGGCTTTAGTCGGATCAAAATGCTCGCTAATGGTCGATTGGTAATGGAAGATTGGAGAGATTTCTCGCGAGCATGATGAGCCAGACGTACCTTTTTTGTAACATACGATTGAATAGAAAAGTCACTCAAATTTTAAAGTGCTGATCGATCATTTTGCAGACTTTGAAACAACAACAACACCAACTACTACCATTACTACCGCTACTACTACTACTACTACGACTGCTACAACTACTACTCCTACGAATATATCTACCTATTTTGTAAGGTTCACAGGATACATGACAAATGGCATTTGAAGTTCCATTTTTCTATACAGTTTCCAGTAGCAAGGAAGGTTTCTTAAAATAGCATTCTTAAATGAACCTGGTTGTTTAAGGAGCGAATTTCTGGACGTCTTATTTCTAAGTACTTGACCGCCTAGTTTTTTTCGGAAAGTTTTTTTTCGGCTAGAGAATGATTAAGTTGAACCGATTGTTGCTTCCTGTTGTTTGCTTGATTGATTATGCCACGCTTAAGTAGAAAACAATGACTGCAACGCCACGCTAGCCGACCACAGATTTGGAAGAAAAAAAACATCGTTTTTTTCTTTTAGTGCCATTGCCTGTACTTCTTTTTATCACTCTTTACAGGCATGTCTAGATTATTAATGTAGTAATGAACACTTCTGTGTAAGTGAAAGACCAACTTAAATTTGGATCATATCATTCTGTAAGGCTTGCTATAAGCATCTGAAAAGCCAACAGAATAGTTCACAACCCGATTCATGCGTTTACAGGTAAATTTTGACAATGATTTGACAGTTGTCAAAACATATTAACTCCCGATAATATTCGATTTTTTGGGGTCTTTATGCGAGCTTTATGCTTTATGATTACGAGCTATGCAGTCAGTTCTTTGGAAATTTTTATGAGATTTTACGGTTCATATGATACATAAAAAATGCCATTTTTCCTGTAGGAAAGTAGATTTTTAAGCGTTACACTCTTGAATCAGGAGTTTTGTCAGGAGCCAAATGCAAAAGAATACCTGGACGTTTAAATTCTAAATCGTTTTTTTTTTCGAAAATATAACCGGTAGTTTGAAGTTCTGGCTTGTGAAGAGGATGATAATGTTGAATTGACTTTGGTTACTTGGAGTTTAGAGACAGTGTGAGTTATAATGTTACGTTTTAAAGGATGACCTAACAAATCGGTTCCTTTGAATCGGTCTATCACGGTTAGCACGGTTCTTTTCTAGCAGCTTGCTGTTAAGCAGAACGAATTAGTAAATGCTGAAGCCAAATCAATGGCCCACGTAGCGTATCGTCTGAGTGTAACGTTGAAAAAACACGTGTCGAGCCTTTGCATTGTTCATTCCTTATATTCTCACTTATATTTCGGAGCGTAGTAATGAACACTTTGGTCGTCGAAGGGCATAGTCCAACTTAATTTTGCATCATTTCTTTCCACAATCCTCGCTCTCAGCACCTGTGGAGCCCACAAAATAGGTCATGACCCGATTTTTGAGGTTTCAAGTCGTTTTTGACAAGCGTTCGACAGCTGTCAAAACTTATCCCGAATTCACAAATTATTTGCACACGAAGTCGTTTTCGCTTGAGGTTTTTATGCCAGATAAGCATGCGCTTCATTAACGGCGTTAGATTACGACCTTGCAGTCAGTATTTAAGAATATTGTCCATCTGAACTTGTTTACGAACTTGAGACTTTATATTTCATACTCACTTGTATGCGAAGCGGTTACATAAAACTTACGCAGGTACCCAGAGAAAAAAGTAACTGAAGCGTACTGGTCAACTAGTTGAAATTAAATTTTGTGAGATTTATGGAAGGAAGATAAATATTTATTTCCATATTTTCATATTGACTATCAACAATACTTATCCCAATATAATTCATTATTATTCTGTTTGGTTTCTTACAAATATTGTTAGCAATCATGCAAAAGAACAATTCATTTATTTAAATTATCATAAAAGAAAAGAATCTTCTCGTCACGTCGGAGATTTAACGATACAACCGGATATATAGATACACTATTCTGTTACTGAAGTCAAGAGTGGTGAAGTCTTCGTTTCTCATACGTACGTGCAAGTATTCTTTCTTTTTTTCAAACAAATTTGTCTTAACAGTGAACACTATTCACTCCTTGTTCAAATTTGCAATTCATTATAATGATCCCACGGAATTTCTGATTCTTTTCTGACTGACTCTTCGTTAAGACGATTTTTGCGAGTGTGGAAGTTGTCCAAGAGTATCCACACTTGCAGCTGAAAGAAGTTTTATCTCTCTACAAGTTGGTTCCCTTTGTGTTGAGTTTGGTTGCCGTGAAGATAATGCTCTTGTGTAGAAAATTTTGATGGACTGATTTGGGCGGGAATAAGAGGAAAAAAGGGTCCAATGATGATTGAATGGAAAGTTTTTAATGATAATTGACTACATAATTTTGATGCAATTTAGAGAAATTATTGCGGTCTCCTTTCGAATCAGGTCAAATGTGATGTACTCGTACTCATACAACATAGTTTTTGGAAATATGTTCATCATGGTCAACTTTTCGTTTAATCGTTAAACGTTTTTTGAATTGCAACTCAAGAAAAAAGCACTTTTGGTTTCGTTCAATATATCATTTGGCATCAGGTTTAAAGATATTCTTTGCTTTGGCAGAAGAGGTGAAATGCTTCTGGTTTGATTTCCTTAAAAATGCCTCTTTTTCGTATCAGAGGTCGTTTAAGCAAAGGCAAATGTATTGTGTTCTCTCAGCAATTAACACTCCTATGATTTCCCGCTTGACATATTAGGCTGGATTTAGGGGGTACGATCAGAAAGACCCTGATATTTTGTCATGGCAAGGCTTCAAGGAGCCCAAAAAATATGTGCGGGAAGAGAAATGTCTATTGGACTCTTCGCATTTGAACGCGATGAAGCGCAGTTCGCTGACGGCGTGTGGGTCAGTTTCAGCGGTCGGTTATGTTTTTGAAGTCGTGAAGTCGTGAACAAGGAAACTAAATCAAGTTTTGTGTCAAACCCAACAGTACTTTTACTGAGAATTAAGTCCTTCATAAGAGGGCTTAGAGAGATGAATCTCTGTTTGGAATGCAGATCATCCAATGGCACTCGGCCTTCTAAGACGGACAGGAAGCCTTCGAAAACAAAAGTTGTTCAGAAAAACCTTCAATGGACAGAGTCTGTAACTTTTCAGACATTGACTATCAATCAATTTTCCGAGAGATTCCTAAAGAATTCCATTTGCCTATTGCACAACAAACAGTGACACAAGAGGTCAAATGTCACATGAACTGGACATGCACAATCGGTGCCACCAGCTGATCCCAGGAGATTTGACTGTTGACCGAAAGGAAAAACGTGACTGACTGTCTCGTGGAAAGTGCTGAAAAGGATAAAAATTTTCTTTACTTATAAGTATAACTTCTGATGAAACGTTGCGCTACGAGATCGACCCTCAATAAAACTAATACGCTAGATATGAAGTGACACGGAAATACGTCACTGCAACAAAATGCGAATCTACAACTTAAATATAAAAACAATCCGCATTGCTTTCCTCGATTCAAGAGGCATCAGGCATTAAAATGTACTTCCTAAAGGTACTGCCCATACTGTTTTTTAAAAAGATGTGCTGGAAAGGGTTAAGGAACCCGCCGCTAGATATAGGCGTCGTGAGGAAGTGCATCCTTGCTTGTAGTTACGAACGCATCGGCTCTTAGCGCATAAGGGACGCGTTGCACCCGCTACCTGATCAAGCATGGCGTTGTTGTCCTCATTCACTCTTCTTCTTCTTCTTCCTAAAATAAGGGAGCTCAAGGGGGAAACATTTTGAGATGTCCGGAAATATGTTACCCAATTTTTAATTAAACGGGAACTAAAAATAGTGAAATTTTTTATATTTAGATATGTTTCACAAGTCCTTTTAGCCACTCTGGAAAAGCAGTTCCAATATACAATGATCATATAGTTCTATGGTCCCAAACAATTTCAGTGCTTATGAATTCCAAGTCTCAATATTCGGGTCCATGTAAATAATTCTACTACTGATATACCAAGAAATGTCCAAGATGCTTTCAATCGCTCTATCCTGCAAGGATTTATGCGTTTTTATGGGTTTTTAATGTATCCTCGGGTCAAAAAAAGGTTGCAGTGATCATAGCGTACTGTCGAAATTTAGTCCGTACGGCTTTGTCATTCGTCCATTGTTAACACTTAAGTTTGCCATAATTTGTCTTCTCTTGATTGTAATGACGATTGCCTTCATTGTCCTTGAAGACATTTGATTTTGCCTATTTAACAGAAAATTTTACAAGAATGCCGAAAATTTGCCCCAGGGAAGCTTCAAAACCAAGCCATAGAAGATTTTAAGAAACATGAAAAATGAAGAAATAATGAATGACCCAAATAAAACGGTAAAAAAATAACACCGAGATAAGAACTCCAATAAATTTCGATATACAACCAACCTGCAACCATTGATAAAAAAGTATACCAGATGTATGCATATATTTTTCTGGTTTGACTAATAGATGGCGCCAGGGAAATGTACGCAGCGTATTAATTTGACACATATGTCATTTCGATCGTCTGACACGAATTGAAGCATCGAAAACTAGCGTGTTTGTCTATGTTTGTCTTATCGTGTTGATCAATCGTGTCGAATTATGTTCCTGAAATAGAGTATTTGTATTTCTGAATAGAGCACGCGTTGCGTTTCTTGTTTAACCAAAGCAAAAAAGGCTGTTTAAACACTTGGTACCACTTGTCCAACGATCCCAAGCAGCATAAACATGCAGGTTACACTAAATAAGAAGACTAGAAACAAAACCTCTCACAAAACAAGCCCGGAATAAAGAATATTATTATTATTATTTACTGCGGTTCCTCTGTTGGAAAAAATCATGACCCAACATCCACTTATAGCTAACCATGTATGATCATCTTGCAAATGATCCGCCCTGCCGTCTTATATGTGAGACTTCAGGGTGTCAGAAGTTTGCATCGTAGCCAACTTATCAGTAGATGATTAAACTTGAATGCAAATCTAGCAGACATATAAAATTTTGAAATATTTCAATAGAATTTTGCGTAAAATTATGCAGAGCGTTGAAAATGTAAAAAAATGGAGACAGTTGCATTGCAGTTGCTTAGACTGAGAACAAACTTTGTTACCCAAAATGAGAGAATCTAGAAGGAAGTGATCTGTCATCTGTTTGAATTCCTATTTCTTTGAGATGTTGATGTACGATAATCTGACCTGTAAGTATTTCCACCTGTATTCTGACGCTATTTGCATTTTCCCTATGCAGTTTTTATTCTCTTTTTGTAAGGGTGATACCAAAGAGTTCTGAAGGCATTTCTGTCAATGCCAGCTGTGTCTATCTCACACCAGAATTTTTCTTTTGGTTCCCGTTTTTCTTGTAGCACTTTGACCATTGATATTGTAGTTGCACTTAAGTCAGTTGATTCGGCTCTTCATAGATAATCGGTTCGTCCATTTATCCCCACTTCTCTGTGTCTAAGGACCCATGTCAGTTAAAAATTAAGGAGACATTATGACGTTTCTACATTAAAAAGTTAAAAAGGACGACGGAAAATTCGAAACATAATATTTCATTCGAATTAAGACGACGAAAACAAAAAGCCCAAAAAAAGGTCGAGTTGCCTTCCACAAAGCGTAATGAAATCCTTGAACGCTGCTTGAATCAAACTTTGACAAACAATAAAGAATTTTTGTATAAATATCTGCTGAGAGCTTGAAGCCGACAAGCACTCGGACTTTAGTGTATAGAAGAGTATGGCGATTCTTGACATTGGAGTTAAGTCCAGTTCTGTTGCAGTTGGAAAGCATAAAACGCAGCCACCACTTCGGGTTGGCCATCAAATAGTCCCAAAGAAAGCCTAATAGAAAAGTGTCCGATAGGTTATCATGCAGAAACAAGAGGCAATATTTTATCTCCTGTACTGCATATACTTTATCTACGCTCTAGTCAGCCATTCAAGGTTTCCATCGTGGAGGCCATCTTCGATGCCGAGGTTTCAATGTAACTTTATATAAGATTTATATACATTTATATTCTTTACTTAAATTTAAGATTTTTTTTTTTGAAGGGGGTAGGGAATTGACGACCAGTTGCGCCCTAAACGTTTGGCTCCCAGTGACACAGAGCCGAATATTGTAGTTTGAAGGTGGCAGTTGAGAAGGACGGACTTAAATGAGAATCTATGAAGTCGCTAATAAAAATTCTTTTAGGCCCGAGAACCTGGCTGTACTGGGGGAAACTGAAAGGAATATGGACCCATGTGCGATGACGAACTAGAAGATTGAAGAACTGAAGGACTGCTGAACTGAGGACTGGAGGATACGGAGATATTGAAGAAAGAAGGCATGCAGAACAAACGGAATAGTTCATAGATGGAAAGAACGAGCTGAAATGAGTACCAACGAAGTGGGGTTCTAAAATTGAAGAGAGCCAAGCCGATTGGTGATAGTTGCGGAGATGGTTTGATGCAAAGAACATGTGATGTTGGCTTGGAGAAGCAAGCTTGACAAGAAATAAAGAGAGGGCTATATGATAGATGGACGGAGAGTGAATGAAGAAAAAATGGCCTTTAGATACATGTGAAAGTCGATTTTTGTTGTGTACCGTCGCATGGCTGACAGATGACTTGAGTTACTAAATGTAATGGACTAAATGTTCTGTGACATGTAGACGATGTGACGTTAAATATAACTAGCATGTTGAAAAGCTGACATTGCAACATCAACTTTGTTGACATGGTAGATGCGAGACTAGTCCGTTTACTAAAAGTGGAGATTGACAATGTCGTAATAAAATGTGGCTGTATGTTGATTCATGTTGTGACAGATGTTAACCCGGACCCTATAGACTTATAGGACCTCGGGGTGACAGATTACTGTCAGCACCTCAAACGGTCCTTGGCTTAAACGTGGTAGTCGTGGTTCCGAAGGCTTCAAAGTAGGGTGAGCATGCAGTTTTAATGAAAATTTTGGACCCAAGACTGAAACTTCGTTGAGATCTTGGGGATGGTGGTTGACACGTTGTTTCTACCCCGTCTCAACGAAGGTGTCTGAAGTTTGCATCGTTGAAAACGCAACGCTGTCAAAATTTCAAACTATTTCTTTTTAGTAAATGGTTAAACTGAAAAGAAAATCCATAGGAGTGCAAAATATTCAAATATGCGAATAAAATTGAATAAAATTTACGCCAAATTATACAAAACAAAAAAAAATAAAATAAATAAAACTTCCAAAAAGTAAAAAAATGACGGCCGTTGCATTTCCAGCGCTGCAAACTTCAGACACCTCTCAACGGCAGGTACCCACTTTAAACCCCTTCGACTTTTGCTAATGTATCCCCAACACCGATCGTCCATTCTCTATGAACGTCTTCTTCGGTAGGATGATCCGTTAAGCTTTCTTAAGTGCTTGGTTAAATCCATGAATGATAATCCCGCTCCCAAGCTGGTGCACTAGCGGACTTAGCGATTGTGCTGCAACATGATCTATATAGTCGACCAGTTGCGAATCCTGCGGTAGTTCGAGTAGAAGCAGTCCGTCGTAGAAAATGTTCCACAAGTGTGGACCAAGGATAGAGCCATGGGATACACCTAATGTAATGACCATTCTTCTTTGAACTTGAGCCGTGCGGTAGATCAGACCAGGTAGATCCTTCAAGTCATTCGCATCAAAACTTTTCGTATCTGATTTTTCTAGGTATTTAGTATGAACTTCCAGGGCATCCAGATTATCGGTCTATCAAGCGGAGTTGAACGCATTCTAGATGTCCGGATGTTCAACATTTGTGCTTCTGCTTACGAATGGAGTGCTCTGCTCTGAAATCGTATTGGCATGGAGAAAGGTCCTCACCGGCTTGGAAAATTTCATTGAATCTTCCATTTATGAGTTCCTCGGGCACTTTTCTGACTGAATTCAGAATTCTTGACAGGTAGGATTTTCTTTCTTCTTGCCGATAAGCATGAGTCTAGCCATCTTCCATTGCTAGGGCAAAACGCTATTTCAAAAGTTGGCGTTAGAAGTACTTTGCAGCTAATCAAGCCAAAATATACGAACCTTTTGCAAAAACTCGGCCGAAATATCGTCTGGTCCTGGGTCTATGTAAGGTCATTTGTATGTTTAATTTGTAAAACCATTATCTCAAAACTGATGTCTTTATGCTGACGATTGAAGTCTTTCTTCCTCCCTAACTTCTAAGAGTACTGATCCTAGGAGTTGTCAGGACATCGTCTGTGATAAAATATCCAAACTACTTTTCTTTACGTTCTCTCTTGAATCAGTGTCACCAGAATCCATTATCGACGACTGTATGGCCCTTCGATGGCGTCTATGAAAATATTTCCTCATCATTCCTTTTATCCAATTCAGTAAAAGAAAGACAAGTAGCTAACGACTTTACTCTCTTAACTTGATGTGCCGTTATTGCTGTGAATAACCTCTGTGTCACATTGTTTAGCAAATTTCCCATGATCTGATGACGAGCCATCATCATGATCATTCCGCGGTTGAAGTATTGTCTTACACTATACCTACACGCCAACTACGGCTTCTCAAATCGCGATTTAATCCGCGATTGCTGCTTTTTCTTTGCCCTGGCGGCTACCACCGCGACTCCCAGCGAAACCATCTTGCTTTCATCGTGGACATGATTAAGACTTTTTGAAAAACAAATAAAAGCCATTCTATGTTCTCCTCTTTTCGGCTCCTCCGCACCTCCCTCATCTTCCTTAACAATTGCAAACCAGCTTAGCCAAGCTCAATGATTCGACATTGAAAATCTTCAATTTCATCAAGTTCTTCTTGCACGCAAGATGTATCTTAAAATGTTGACGGTGCTATGCGACAGTGACTAAGAAGGAAGATGGCAAATTGTTCATGCAAATAAATGGATTGGTGTAAATTACTGGTAAGCATGCTGATGACTATGTGACCAAGTATAACATTCTGCGCTTTGTAGGCTCGGGATTGAATCAAATCGTGAAAATGAGATGCACGAAAGAAAAGCCCGAGAAAAAGGCAAAATTTCCATTTAAACTACACAAACAGAATGGGAAAATATTTTCCATGACTGATGGTCGTTCTTCCCAAAAAGTATTTGAAGATGCAACAAAGCTTCTTGGTGAGAAAGTGCTGTGAATGCGAAGTTTGTCTTCAATTCTAACATTGCATAGAAAACAAGAGTCATTCCAAAGGAGTTAGTGAAATTGAAATCATTTTGATGCAATGCATCATTGTCATTTGTTTCTGATGGAAAATAAATAACTGAAAGTGTTGAATGCGTGTATGCTAGTGCCTTTTTGTTTGCTTTGTCTTCGGAGAATGCTTAAGCTAATGGTAGAATATGTTGCCACAATTTTCCATCCGCACATTATTCTACAAGTTTACAATTAGAGCATGAAAAAGGCATCTGATACGGAAAATAATTATATGGAACAAAACGTGGGATGAAAATAGTTGCTTTTAATGTCTGAAGTTTGCATCCTCCGAAGTTAATTTACATTATATTTACACGTTGTTCGAAACACGCAATGTGACTAAGGACGGAACTTAAGTTGAAGGGAACAGTAAGCTAAAAAGATGAATAAAATCGACATTTTAAAATAATATTTATTCAAACCCTTTATTTTAAATCTAAGTAAATATTTTTGCATTATAAAAGTAATCAAAAGTGACAATGAGTATTCAGTGTTAGTCCAACCACCATCGGAAATCACGCAAAAGCGAAAAACACATACATAGTGCATGAACTGTCAGAAATTTGGCGATACCAAAACGTATTGCTAACTCAAAAACGTTTGTGTCACATATGACTGCACCTCCCATACATGCGACAAAAACAAAGAAATTACCGCGGGTGTCACGGCGATGACACAACCCGTTACAGAGGCCGTCAAGTCTCAACGACCCTACAGTAAAACCAAAGAGAACGAGCGTCTAGTAACAAACCTTCAACCAATGATCACGTCTGCATATCGCCAACTTATTTCTCCTCATATACTGTTTATCCGAATAGGTTCGAAAGGGCAAAAAATACCGCTTGAAAATTTGGTGGAAAAACGGTTTCAAGACGTTTCGTGCAAAAACTGCATTATATCGGCAACCTTGTTGACAATCCAGTGTTCCAGTGTTCCAGTGTTCCTCGTGATTGATTCATTGTGCATCAGGAACGATCATTGTCTCTTCCATGCAATGAATACTGCGTACAGATATTCGTCTGCGATTATATACAGTTCAATTAGTCCAGCAATTGAAGCCCAGTGATCATCAGCTTCGATATCAATTTGCTATGAGTGTCTGCGATCAACTTGAAATTGATAGAAATTTCTTTCAAAAAATTATCTTTTCGGACGAAACGAATTTCCATCTCGACGAGTACGTAAACAAAAAAAATTCGCGCATTTGGGTAACGGAAAATAAAAAAGAATTTATGAAAAAGTCAATGCATTCATTGCATGTCACTCTTTGGTGCGGATCGTGGCGTAGTGGGCCATATTTCTTCGAAAATGAGACCGGCGCGACCGTTAAGGTTAACGGAATCAACTACCGTTTTATATTAACATCTTTTCTGTGGCCACATTTTGAAGATATTGATTTGGACGTGATTTCTTTCTAATATGCCGGGAAGGACAAATGTTAGGCGGGCAATCCACAAACATTCGAAAATTTTAAAGCCAATATTGAAGCATTTTTTCTTGAAATAAGGCCGGAGCAATCCAATATGTGATCTAAAATATGACCAAACGAAATAAGGACAAGGAATTGGAAAAACGTGGCTGCTCAGTAATTGGGTTCCCCACCAACTGAACGCCGCGAACAAATAGCAGAGGCTCACCAGATGGTCACCACTGCTCTCTCGTCACAAGAAGGAACCGTTTCTCGTCCGCATTGTTACGTGTGATTAAAAATGGGTTCTTTATGATAACAGGAAGCGAACGTACACCATTCGTTATCACCAAGTTACCCTCATCACCTGACTGCAAAACCCAATCTTCACCAAAGGAAGATTATGTAGAGCGTATGGTGAACCGCGGCCGGTGTCGTTCTTTTTGAGGTATTCCCGAGCGGCTAAATCATCAATAAAGATGTGTACTCGGCCCAGCTACGAAAGGTTGCAGCGGCACTTGCAAAAAAAACAACCATCTTTAGTGAACAGGAAAGGTATTCTGTTCCATCAGGACAACGTCAGTCCGCATACAGCAAAGACGTCTGTGGAAGTGATCAACTCGCTTGGATGGGAAATTATTCCACATCCACCGTTCCCCTGACATCGCTCCATTGGACTATCACTTTTTCCGAGCCATGTACAAATATATGCGAAATCGGCAGTTCCGAACTAGAGAGGATGTCGAAAACAAAATAAAGTTGTTTTTTGCGTCAAAGAATGTGAACTTTTATGATCTTGTAAAGCGTTGGCAGGAGGTCACTGAAGCAAATGTTGACTACTTCCCCGAATAAAAATGTATGATTAGAAATTGGCGAGTTTTCTATTTTGAGAGATAAAAACCGAAAGAACTTTTGTGGTTGCCTGGTATAATATATGCTGTATTACTTATCATATCAAATACCTATCAAAGGCAAAAATAATAAAGAAAAATGGCCATTATTAGCCACCTAATTCCATTTGTCAATCGATTGGAGACAAACAAAGTGGGACACGCGTCATCCAACTCGCCAATGCAAAACACACTTGGGGGAACATGACCTAAGAATTTTGCGCAAGTTTGCTCGAATGTCGCCATGGCCGCACAAAAGCTGGGTCAAGTAGAAAGAAGCCCCTTCATGGACGCAATGGAGACAGGGTCTCAGGTATGGGGTCCGATGCGAAGTCCACCTTTCTTCTTTGTAAATTTCCTGGGATTTTGGCAAACGCTGAGGCAATATTGTCTGTCTTTTCTGGTTACCTTTTTCCTATTATCTTCGATAAAAATTTCTGCACTCTCTGGCAAGGATGGCGATGAGTATCAACTCTGCAATCACTACTCCTACCGTCTCAAATGAGCATACACTTCATAACACTTCTCTTCTCTGCAGCCTGAAAACCGCTTTCGGTGAGAGTGACTCCTTACTGAGAGTGTCACCCCATAGAGTATAGCCAACTACATAGCGCTCATCAGGAGTCGGTCCCCTGTGTCGACTGGCTATTAATCGATTTACAGCCGGTCCTGCCCTCCAACCTTGTCAAATTTCGCGTTGTTTTTGCTCAGAAAACTCATTTTCGAGTTTCCCGATATACCCAGACGCTCGAGTGCTCCTACCAGCCCTTCCACAACATTAATAGACCCTACTCTCGGGATTTGCTACCTAGTCAGCATTACGTTAAATGTCCGAAGAAATAGGTCAGGGCAAAACTGACAGACATGCAACAGAGGGTTTGTAGCAGACGGTATTTCAAAGCTGGAATCCCTTTGAGCTCTGGACCATTTCTGGGCAACATAAAAAAGATTGCTTTCAATGGTACCCTTTTTATGAGAAGTGGAACTCCTACTGGTATTTCATCATGAACGACCTCAACTGGGACTGGTTGGGTAGCAAATACTAGCCGCATAATTTCTTCATGGATGATTCCCTTGAATGCCTGTTTAAGTCGCCCACCAGGTCTTGCTACCAACTTGCTCCATTGCTGCTGCTAAGAAGGCCCTTCCAAGTTGACTTATACGTCTTCGATACGTCTTTGATACGACTTCGCACCTACTGAATTTCTGGTCGGAATTTGTGACAGTCCCTTCGCTTTGCACCAGTTAACCGGGAGTTTACCGTGCCATGGTCATCAATGGGGCATGGAAATTTTGCAGACAGAAGTAAAGATTCTCATTATTGAGTTCACTGCATTTTCAACTGCGGATCTTCCGCTTGTTAGTTAATTAGCTATTCCTTATGGAGACCATGGAACCTTGACAAACCTTTCGATGTCCTCATTTTCTGCATTTCACAAGAGTCTGAAAGTTTAGGGGCTTTGGGAAGCACCTTCTAGAATATCCAGTGCAACGTTCTGGTGATCACTGGCTGAGTAATTATCCATTACTCTCCAATGTTCAAACATCTTGTCTAAGGACTCCGAAACAAATATCACGTGAGATATGGTTCAAAAGCAGCCCCATCGGCGGAAAGTAAGAGTGTGGCTTGTGTACAATATGACAAGCCCGGTTTTGCCTGCCATGTCTAGGATCAGCTTGACCTGAGGACCTGATTGAGTCATGCTCCAAGCAATTGCTCCAAAGTTGGAGTTCTTTACGACGAGGATATCATCATCACTCGAAGCGGCATCTTCCCAATCAATCAGCTTAAGACGTAAGTATTGAAGACTGTTTCGATGTAGAATGAGTTAAAGAGATATTCAGAATATGCTGCGCTTTGAAAAGCGAACCGAATATACATCTTCAATCGATCCTTCAAAACATGCAAAGCCTTCTTATCAAAGGAGTACATCTTCTTATCTGAAGGTATATGAGGTTTGCATCGTTCTTATCGCTAAGGTACAGGGTTTGACCATTTATGGGATTTTTACTAAATAATCCGGACTAAAATTTTCTGAAAAACAATTCTACTTATTCCTTTTAGTACAATCGTCGACAATTACAGAAAAGTGAAAGAAATCCGATAACGATGCGTTTGCATCGGTGCTAATTCAAACACATTTCAACTGAAAAGAGAGCAAAAAATTATTTTTTCAAAGCAGCTCAAAACCAGCTACCGTAAGGGCAAGAAAAAGGATCGCAGATTCATCAGCATAAAGTCTTTAATCTTGAAAAAAACGCGGAATGACTAGTAGATAGGTACACAAAGAGCCCTTTACTATTAAGAGCAGGTTACTTCCAGTAGGCTTCCAGTAGGCTTACTGGTAGCCTCTCCACTGAGTTCATTTGAGCAAATCAAGCCGCGGTAGGGGTCTCGGCAAATACTCAACCAATGACGATTATTGCAGTATCAGGTCTAAAGTAAGGCAACTCTTCATGAGTGTCGTACAGGTGCAGACATGAGGAGCACCGCGGATTGGAACAGCAAACTGGTCAGTATGTGAGTCACCGATGTTGGTTGTCGCAGGCTGATACTCATCACAAAGGCCAAAAAGATTTACTTCCAAATACACGAGTCGCTCCAGAGCGAGAGAGATGAGAGAGCGATGAAAGACGACGCCTTCTCGACGAGCTGCAACAATCTTGGAAAAATTTGAGACATTGATTCAGTTGAAAGAATGGTGAGAATGCCTTCTATCTGACGCAGCTTTTGACACAAGAGTCAAATGAACGGACATAATTGTCCCTTATCTAACCAACAACAGATTATTAAGTTATGGTCCCTAGGTTAAGAGCATCAGCCCAAACATGATGCTCTTAATAAAGAGACGTACCGAAGGCGTCTGGCACAGGTGCAGAGGCAAGGAGCTTTACGGATAGCCGCTGTATACCGCACTGTTTCTGAACCTGCAGTGCTGGTAATCTCGAGGGTGATTCCAATTAAATTACTTGCAGACGAACGGAAACGTGTATACTCAAGTAGGGGGGAGTCGGCGAGAGAAACCGTCAGCCGAGAGGAACGGAGAAGAACCTTTATCTTATGGCAGCAAACATGGCAAAACGAAACGCGAGGCAGATGGACCGCAGGACTGATAAGTGACTTGGAGCCGTGGTTCTACAGAATGCATGGTGAGACTGATTATTATCTGACGCAACTACTCAGTGGTCACGGGTATTTTCAGTCTTACCTGTGTAAGATGGGAAAGACACCATCCCCAACTTGCGTGTTTTGCCCGGGGATGACGGATGACGCCTGCCACACGTTTCTTACGTGTAATAGATTTACAAGACTCCGTTCGCATCTCTCGGAGAAAATTGGCGTAATTTCCCCAGAAAATTTAACGGGAAAAATGATGAAATCAAAGGACAATTGGAACTGTGTGTCGCATTACGTACGGACAGTACTCATTATAAAGAAGGACATAATGGATCGCTTGGCGAGGGAGGGAACATCTCTGTAACGCAATATTATAGTTACTAATCGCAATTCTTTCCTATCCATCCGTGAAGAGAGATTTCCCTTAGCCTGAAGACATCGCTAAGCGATGATTAATGAGGCTTAGTCCGAAGTAATGTGACAAACAGTTCCAGGCTAAGTTCTCGGTGTGACAGGGGAGGTGTTTAGTCGGTAGTCCGGTAGCGGGGGAGTCCGACACTCAGGGCGTAAAAAGCCTTCACCTCCCAAACAAAAAAAAAAAAAAATGGTCCCTAGATTGCATATTATGTATTGGAGAGAAAGATGCAGCCCGACTTTCTTTTATAGCGTGCGATCGGGCAGACTGACGGTAATCTTGTCAAAAATGTGTGAGAGCTCCGTCCGGATAGGCTAATCGAAGAGACGGTAAAATCAGCTGTCAAATCGAACCATGGCATACAATGCCCTCGGGGAATAATAATCAGTAAGAAAGCATACTAGATAAGCTGGAGGCGTCAAGGATGAAGGGATCTCTTCTCTAGGAGACCACCGCTGGAAAAGAAACACCTGTAATCTGAAGACGCCATTAGGTGTGGAAAAGGGAGGCTTAGCCCGAATTAATGTCAAACGGTTCCTGGGTAGGAACTTCGGGTGGCAGTGGATGTTTTCGGTTGGTAGTCAAGTACGGTTTGTGCCACTGGGAGTCAGCTATTCATATTGTAAATTGGCTAAACTAAAACGAAAAAAAAGAGCTCCAAAATTGAAACAGAGCTGTCTCTCAATATGCATACCTTCCAGGTTAACAAGGTAGGACTCAAAAAAGTGGTAGGCAGGATAGAGACAGATGTGGCCAATGAATGATAGAAAGAATCGAAGGATTCCTCAGTAATGTCAAAAAAGGGAGTATAATAGCGGTCATCTGCAGATATTGAATCGATTTATATTTACCCAAATTATTGGCGAAAAATCAATTTAAAGAATCCTCAAAGACGAAAAAGGAGTGTGAAAGTAAAGAAATTGATATGCATGGTTGCACCAGAGAGTGTCATTGTACCATATTTGGCCTGTCTACTCAGGATTGATCAGAATTCAATAGGGCTCAGCGTGATGACGTTTGTCGAAGTCATATTGAAAAAAAGAAAGTTCCCGGAGGGGCAATATGATGCAGCCCGCGTTTTCACTGGTACACAAATGAGTAAGGACAAAAGGATCCAACGTCTACGTCTAGAAAACGGAGCTTATGTTATCCACGAGGCGCGGGTAATTGGTAGTCATTCACCTCACAAACACAGAAGGCAATTAAATAAGTTTTATGAAAATAGAGAAGAAGTGACGACTAGTGGATACAACATGGGGAATATAACATAATCTCGCCAATTAGATCCAAACAGAGCGGTAGTGTAAAGAAAGCAGTAGTGTATAAAGAAACTAGAAAGGATCGTTCGAATGGCGTGTCTGTGCATCACCGGTTCTGTGAGGTTTACGCTTATGGCTACATTGAAAAAAATGTTCAACATGATGTCCCTGGATGGGCATATCTTAAGAGAGAGGATTTCTAGCGAGGGTCAAAATAATACTCAGAAAGATGATAAGCAACCATCATCAGAAGGACCACTTCCATATTATCAAATCCATCGCGCCAATGGCTCTTTTAAGTAGGAAGGATCTAACCACACCAGCAGATAGAGAAAGCGAATAGTGAACGTCACATAGCAAAATTTTTTTGACAACTACACGTTTCCTTGTATTTACCGAATACATACGCAAATAAAAAATTAAATTGTAGTCCGTTCTAAGCTTTATTAAATTGCTTTTCGCAATTATTGATCTGATGTCAATGAGCACAATGACCATACTTTCTTGGATTATAAGAGATGCATCCGGCATGTAGCACCCAAGAATCACACTCTTGTCCTGATATTCACCCGCTATCGAATGCTTTCAATATTTTTCCACCTATGAATCATAGGCTATAACTCTACGGCAAAGTTGGATAAAAACGCTGCGATAAATCAAGGACTTTTCTATTAATTTCACTTCTTTTCCTCTTCAAGCCAGAGGCAAAAGTTATCGTATCCTAGTGAAAAAATACACAAATTTTTCATTCCAATGACCACATACTGCACTGCACTATGCTATTTAGTTTTTCCGATTTATTCAAGTCGATTTCCTATTTGGCACAGCCAAGGTCTAGACAATAGTAAAATATTTTATTTCTTGTCTGCTTATATATAATTAAGTGATACGGATATCTTGCACATATGGATACGTACTGGTATGTACTTTAAGGCCTTTTGTGTGTTGGAAGGCTTTAACTAACGTTGTTCTTTGCTTTTCTATTTCTTACTACCTTCTACGTTCAAGAGGTTTATGCTTCTTGCAGACATATTTTTTCAATTAGTGATATGAGTAACTGGGAACATGAAAATATGAGTAGATATAAGATATGTTCGTTGGAAAGATATGAATTGCGTTTCGAATAACAACAAATACGAGATATGTCTTAGATTTTCTGGTTGAGTTCTATGTTCGTATTTATCGACAAGAGGATCAACAACATCGAACTTTTGTCGAGTTATTGATACAACATGATATAATTTTCAATCTATCTGCAAAGTACAGGTACTGTTTTATATTATTTCACAAAAAAATTTTATATCAAAAACTTCAAACATTCATTCAATCAACCAATCATTCAAAATCTAAAGGGTACCTGTAAGGCGAAATATCGATTTCGGCTGTAGCGCTATTGATGATTGTGATGATAAATTTTCATACCGGTGGAGATTTACGATATGGAAAGTTTTCCACAAGCGGAGTCTTCGAAAATCTTTTTCAATTAAAGTTTTCATTCAAAGAATCGTAAACCAGAATTTATTCGTTTTTTCTTGAAAAGAAATAAATCCTTAAATTTGAATCAAGAGTGGAACCACTAGGACATATATTTTTTATGTCATATATTTATGACATATGACACATTTTGACATATGTCAATAGAAAAAGCTTTTTGCTGGATAAGCCCTTAAAGTAAGTATCTAAATAACTGTTGTTTTTATCTACAGAATTTCGCATTCAATACTTCAAATTTTGTACACATATATCATAAAATTGTGCTATTAACTCTTTGAGGAATCGACTCACCTATTTTTTGACTCCATTTTCGGGGAGCAAGCCCATTTCACACATAGTTTTCTTTTAAATATTGGAATAAGTACTAATTATTTGGCCAGATCAGGGCTGAAGGGAGAGTGGACCATGACACTCCAGCCTAAATCTGTCAGCGCTCCTCGCGTTTGAGCAGAGACGTTAGGGTGAGTGTTGTCGCGCGGTAGGCTTATATCATAAGACAGCCTTCCTCTCCGCCGATTATGAATTCTATCGATCTAAGCTTTCCTATGGTGTCACTTTTTCTGTAAGACTTTCTAACTGGTATTATTGATAGCAGAATGTTAACTAACAACATCACTTTCTTGTCCCAAAGAAGTGTCTGAATCTTGCATCGCTGCGTACGTAACGCTGTCAAATTTTTTCACTCTTGGTTTTAAGTAAATGATTAAAACGAAATGAAAACGTAGTACATTGCCAAAACTTCAAAATTTCAAATGAAGAAAATGAAATGAAAACAAAGTAGATTACAAAAGCTTAAAAATTGCAAAGAAAATTCTGATTGTCCAAAAGAACATCCAAAAAGTGAAAAAATTGGAGACGGTTGAATCGTCAAACTTCAGATACCTCACAAAAGACAGTTGTCAGGATTTTGCGAACATTTTGTTTGTTAAAACTTTTTCTGAGTTCCATCAATCAAGTGATTGCTTTTTGGCTGAGGAAAGAGAGGATACAAGCGTTGTTACTCATAAACGTGAAGTCTAGCAATTCTTTCGTGTTTGTTTGAAATTTCCTTACATAAACTGACAGGCAGATTCGACGCGTCTATGCTTATCGGCAAAAACTGCATATAGACCTTATAGAGGGTCAGCTTTTTGGTGAAAATTTCTTGGATTGTGGGGCTGAAAATATTAGAAAGCTTAACATTAGCAGCATGTAAGATAATCCTTTTCCTATTTCCAAATAGTATCGGCTCGATTTTTCCGAAAACTCCTTCTGAAATTGACAGCTTTTTACTTCGATTTTCATTATGGAGTATCGGTCGAGCGCTGGATTTTGTACAACATTACTGAGGACATGTTGAAAACTTTTGCATCTCTTTCCATAAACATTCGGTAACTAAAAATATGTGTCTATAATGAAACCTTCTTTCCGCTTGAACATTAACATTCACACTTTTTCATTTGGCCGTAACGGCAATAAAGAGCTCTTATTCGTATGGTTGCCAGGGGGAGTGACGTGTCAAACCCGGAAGGGGTGCGATAGAAACAGGAAGAGTTGCTGCGTATGCCTGTTTTGTTGGCTTTAGCATATTTCACTTTCAATGTAGACCCAAACCCACCCAAACTGTCTCAAACTGACTCAAACCCAACACTGTCAAACTTAAAAATGAAAATGAAAACCCAAAAGAGTGCACAATGTTCAAATATGCGAAATAAATTTACCAACATTAAACGTTAAATTATCTAAAAAAAAAACATTCAAAAACAAAAAAAATGGAGACCGTTGCGTTTTAACCGATCCAAACTTCAGACACCTTTCAATGTACGGATTTTAGAACCTTGCCTACGAATGCCCGTCTAGTACGCACCGAGAAATTGTTCGGAGCAAATTTAAAACATTCAAGGATCATGGCAATCAAGAATACGAGTATCGTATGGGAAGTTACCAAGCTGATATACCAAACATCCTAGAGGTGGAGCTTAATTTGCATTTGGAGAAGTAGGCCACTGAGGCGCTGAGGCTAATGCATTGACTCCACTCAACTCTGCCGATAAGTGAAGTTTGTGATTCCTCTGAAAAGCAAGGTGGCTGAAGACATCTTCTTTTGTCAAATCAGTATGCTACAATGGTCTCAAGTTCTCAGTCGAATCGTCGATCTGTGTCTCAGAAGGCAACGTGAGAAGTAAGAAAATGCCAAAACTCGAAGTGGAAGTTAGGCATATTGGAAACAGGAGTCAAACAGGAGTTAGGCATATTGGAAATAAAAGAGCCGACCGGCGCTCTTTCAGTGGGCTTGTAGAAAGGGTTTGGTGTGATCATACCATGTACGGATAGGGATCACTGCTCATCAGCTGAAATGTAAAGAGTTGGAGTCATCTAGATCAACCTTCAAAATGGAAACACTTTAGGTCAAACAGATCAACCTTCGACATAGCCAAGCGACCGTACTACATAGCCTTCACGAAGCCACGATTGATTCCAGGAACTGGATTAAGGTGGTATTCCCAATTCACAAAGCCTTTCCGAAGGAGGTGTTTGAAGTTTGCATCGTTGCAAAAGTTCTTCAATATTTTCATTTTTTGACTGTTTTTTGGATAATTTGACTTCAAGTTTCCTACTAGGTTTTCATTTTAGTTTAAACATCTACTAAAATTTAATGATATTAGAAAATTTGACAATGTTGCGTTTGCAATGATGCAAACTTCAGACTTCTTTCCGAAGGGCACCTAAAAATCAATAATCACTAAGGTGGCGTAAATATTTTAAGTCGCGAAACATCCAGATGCTTTTCAATAACGTCAAATGCAGCGAAAACCAGGAAGGATGGTTGACTTTAAGCGCTAATAAGCTATAATAAATATTTGGAACGAGCTGAAGCTCGTCAAGCGGAAACCTGAATAACATTTCCAATGGGCTGGAGAATGACAAGTGGATTGATTGCATAACACTTTGTGATGAAACTGAAAAAGGCTATTAACAGCTTCGAGGCTAGGATAAACAATTTTTAACAGGTTTCATAATCCAACGTTTAATGATGACAGTAGCTGGATCAGGCATACCGAAGAACCTTTTGGGTAACTATTAATGATTCCTTATCCTTAGTTCTATCGATGGGGCCTGGAATGAGGGAGCGGAATGCGGAAATTGTTTTGTTTTTGGAAGAAAAAAAACAATTTTTTCCTGTCACAAAAAAGAATGGGGTAGAATATTAGCACTTTCGGATCCTGTAAGTTATTTGAAGCTGATGGACTTATGAATGTCTGATTTCAACAGGCGAGAGGAATGGTTCATCTGTGTTTAGTGGTTAAATTTAATGGTTACTTCAAGCTAAACTATGTATAATGAGCTTAATATCCTTAATACCCGAAAATTATGAGTTCTTTCTAGGAACTCGTGGAAACAATTTATGATTGTCTTGTACTAAGACAATCATCAAAGTTACTAACCTTACGTTCTTTACATTCAAGACTCTGGAAGGAAGGTCACACCCAGGAGGGAAACGAGAGTCTCATTTCTCCTTTCAGAGAGCAGCTCCCATAAGACAGAACGATCGATTGTCAAAGATACCTTCCCAAAATGCGATACGCCTGTACCAAAGGGAAATCGGTGGAAACAAGGAGCCATCAACAATGTAACAATCGAAACTGAAGGACTTCAACTAAAAGAAGAAAATGAAACTTTTAGCCAATGGATTTCGGCATTATTGGCAAGCAAATATGGGACCTTACTACAGGGACTTTTCCTGGCACAGCAAACATCCAAAGTGTTACCACGTTTCTCGATATATTTGAAAACAAATACCTTCACCTTAAAAAACTTGTTCAGCTTTCATCTCGAATTGATGCTAACAATTTTTAGGTACCATTTGACACAGTGAATGTAATCCATCCAGGCTATAACAGGTTGGCTGCAGAATGGATTGCTGCTAGTATTCCCATTTGTTAGCATTCGTTCATGCATGGCCTCAAATGCATGCCATGTTTAACTTGAGAATGCAAGTTAGACTGAAACTACTTGTAGTGTTACGCTTGCAAGTTTACATGAAGACAGAGTCATGTTAGTGAAAAACATGCATATATCACTCATAAACGTGATTAGAATTGTAATAATCGCGTCTACAGCATCATATGAAAATATCTATAACGCACTTTACAGTGTTTACATTGTATCTAGGTACTTCATCACTGAATCATATATTCCAACCGATCATTGCATAAGGTTTTGCCAAAGTTGACTTGTCGTCGTATGAATGTGTTTCATGGTATATGAAACACAAAGAACAACTACACAAACGAGGGAAACAGGACGCCCATTTTTTTCAAGAGGGTGTTGCAGAAGACGCAACTTGTTCTAAAGTAGTTGATCTTTCAAAAATGACAACTTGATGTATTCTGTAAAACAATGATGGACTACATTTTTTTGAAAAGTCATAGGTCCATCATAGGGCCTTTGGATTTCCTTACATTTTTATCATTAGCTTCTCAGTATAATTTTAATCTTAAACTTCTTATCGGTCACTTCATTCTTTACTTTCAAGTCCAGTTTAACTTTATTCCGCGTTTTCTGCGGAACTTAAAATCACTCAAATAGTTTACATAGTTAATAACGTGAAAATTATTGTTAAATGGAAGCCGGACGTTAAATGAATTCCTTTGCGTTTTCTTAGAAAAGCGTTATGATTGACGTAATTCAGTTGTGCGAATCCGAAACAATTGTTTCGCTGTCAGTTGAACAAGTGTGAATTGGTGTCAGAAGTGGGATTTTGCTGACAAGCTTTTTCATAAAATAGCGAAGTTAGAAATTTCAGTTGAGGAGCTAAATGAAGAAGGCTGTCGCTACTGCATCTGCCCGCTACCGAAGTTAAGGAAGAACGTCAAAAACGACTGGGAACGACAATTTAAATAAGGGCTTTCAACGTTTCTGCCCGATAATGTAGAGAACTTGGTAATCTTAGGAACTTACTATCCAAGACTCGATGTTCGATTAATGTTAATTATACAGAAATGCTTGAAATGGTGAAAAGGAAAACTGAATGAAAAATTTTTCGGGAAAACCGAAAAGCTTTTTAATGAATAACGAATCAAAATCACACAGCTTGGATAAGAGAGTTAACTCAGATGTTATGGAGGTCTTCATAGGGGCTCCACTGCTTGATTTGAATATTATCTCTAAAGGAATTACCTACAGAACTCTGCCAAAGACAGTCCCAAGTCCGGTTGAGAAAGGAAGAGGGATCCCCTTCTTTAACGAACTCACAGCTTCCAGGGTTCCTCATCATAAATCTACCAAATAAATGATAGCAAATGATCTCGAAGGTTTACTGGTTCCCGAATCATGGAACATTAAATGCCGAGAAATGCTAGCAACTGTGCTACTAAATCCTATTTAAGGCCACTTTGTGAGGATGTAAGAGGGTGAAGGCGAGTTTTCCGCGCTTGGTAAAGGAATCAAAGAGATAAGCATACCGCCGGAGTTGAGGTTGAGCGGTTGAGAACTTCCCGTTCCTGTGGAACCCCTTAATTGTTTTGAAAACTGCAGCAGAGGCTCGAAATATATAGGACCTAAGGTAACGATAACGAATTCAAAAAAAAGGCTATGGCATTCGGCCCTGAAATGTCAGATCACTGAATAGTCCTGGTGCTGTTAAGAATCTTTTACAAAAGGGTAGCCAATATAAATTAAACCTACTGGCAATCCAGGAAACGAGAGTGTTTTGAGTGGTCTTTATTAAAGATACGGAGTTCAACCCGAATTTTTTTTTAACTTTACCGCAGTCAATGAACAGTTGCATGCCAGCCTCAATAGAAGCGAAATTCGGCGTATTTTAGGTTATAAACCTACACGCCCCAAACGAAGAAAAGGACGAAAAGCTAAGTAAACGTTTTGCGATTACCTGGAAAGACTAGTCGACTCATTGGTTACAGACGGCACAAAAAATACTACTGTGTGATTTCAACGTAACAGTTGGCAATGTGCTGCCTCATCGGAGAACGACTGGAAGATATAGCCTCCACGATAAAACAAACGACGACATACGTTCGACTTGGTTCCCACATTGATGCATACATAAAATGACCTGGATATCACCGGGTGGCAACACACAAAATCCGGTCGATCATGTTCTGATCCAACAACGTTAGGAATCAAGGGTATTTGACGTTTACATTTACTGAAGAAACAATTTTAGACGTTAAAATGCTACAAACGGCGTCTCCAGCCAAAAATTTCTGGGGAGCTTTGACACCCAGCTGGCTCCCATCTTATTAGACACCTCGCCGAAAATAGGTCTTCGGCAACATTATCGCTGAGGAAAGCAGGATTAAGGAAAGACAGGTTTCATATTTCAAGAAATTCTATAATCCTCCGCACAGCTCCAGATATTGGAGGCTATAGATATGGATATTGCTTGTGAGTTTCCATTGGCCTCACCAAATATGGATGACGGACCCGGCATCAAAGTCCAAAAGAATAATAAAGCACCGGACATTAATGGAATTCGATTAGAGCTGGACAATGACAACAACTTGGACAACCTCCCATGACCACATCAATAACAAACTCATCGACACCTTTGACACAAATAACTGACTAAAGCAGGGACAAGGGCTGGTCCCTTTGCTATTCGATTTGACTGTAGAATATGTCATGAGAAACTGTCAATTTAAGGGGCACACTATTATATGAGTCAAGCCAAGTGGTAGCTTATGCGGATGACATCAACATTTTGTCAAAGTCGCTAATAACCACCAAAGAGCTTTTCCTGACATTCGACAGCGAAACAAATCCAGAAGGGCTGTAAATCAATGAGAAAAAACAAAACAAAGCTCATCGATAACAATAAAGTCTGGATAGAAAGCCTGAAATGCTCAAAATATCAAATTTAGCGAATACTACATCAAAAATGTGGGCGATTTTGTGTTTCTAGGCGTCAAAATAACGACGAAGACTACAGCCCCCAAATAAAAGGTTTTATTCAGTTTTGACGATTATGAAGAGCAGTTGCAATCACAGGAAAGCAAAGCTTCAAGTCTACAAATCTGTAATAAGATCTGTACTACACCATGGGTATGATACATAGACCCTAACCTAAGCATTTGAGCCGCGGGTCTTGAGGTGGATCATTGGAGCGAAGCTAAACGGGGACCAATGGCGAATTCAATATAACCCTGAGCTGTATGATAATTTTGACGATTGTAAGACTGCGGAAGCTGCGATGAGCTGGCTTTCTGATTCGTATGAACGAACAACTGAAATCCCGAAAAGGTATTTGTTGGGAGAACTGAAGGGTAGAGATTTGAATTGATTTAGACTCGGATTTGAAATTTGGAGGACGCGGTCAGTGGAGAATTAGAGGCGATTGTTGCAAAATATGAAGCCCCAAGAGGTGATTGCGGTGTTGTGAAGAGGAATAACAATTTTCTGCAGACTGAAGAGGGTATTCCCAGTGGAACGAACATGAATCGCTTAGGATAATGGATCCTATGAAAATGCGTAGTGCTTCCCCTCGCAGTTTCCTAGTGGTGGCTTTCCAACTGCGTGAAAATGCGTGTCACATATGAATTAGTTCTTGATGTCATAACGGCATGGAAAAATCTGGACTCCGATATCGGCAAGGACTGAGTTTTTTCTGCTGACAAGACATGATATCTTAAGGGAATGGCTCTGTCGTGTCATAAAAAATGTATATCCTATCTGACGGGGGAGAATGAAACCTGCGAAAAGTGCTGTTTAAGTGCCAGCATATGCTGGTCTACGCGGCACGTGTAGTTTGGAATCACGCTCCTATCCGGGAGATATGTGGACTCCTTGTTGGAATTGAAAATCTTTTCGCGAAATGCGTGGATTCTTACAATGCGGACAACAATTCTGGTAGATCTTAGGTGATTGTTATGTTCCTGTGCTGTACCGCATATTATCCAAGTAGAAATTGTGAAGTGTTGTCTATTAGCAGGAAGCCTGAATATATGCAGAGCTTATTAAGACATTTATCTTCCGATTTCCAATCCCACTTACCCCAGGCGGGGCCACCATCTCTACATGCAGGGTCCGAAGAAACAACCCTTTTCAAACTGGAGGAAGACGCAACGTGATCTGATGTTTGGTCTGAACCATGGATTAGGAGGGCATACGGCAGGTTACTGTCATCCCCTACCAGGTGAGGAGCCTTTCTTGGGTGAAACGTAGTGAATCGTGGTTTAATATGACTATAAAAGTAGTATTGTAGTAGTAGCCTTGGCGAGTTTGGTCTCGAATAACCAGAGCTGGGGAAGCAACTCAAGCAAATCAAGCACATCTTTGTAGGGGAGGGGGCATTGGTTGACGCATTTGGTAACCCCTTCTTTGTAGACCATTGAATTAGGCCCACTCGAGGCAAGTCTTCACGTAACACACTTGGCCTTCATGTCTGAATGGAGCATTGTTCTCATGTTCGAGAAGGATTTGTGCAATAGAAGACGAGCTAGCACTCAAAAAAATGTATTTAATAAAAAAACCTTTAGATTATTTTGGTTGATATTGGAATGGGTTGGAAAACTGCAATAACCAAATTTCAATGTTATTTCGTCTTTAAATGACAAATTGATGCTTCGTGTTTAGACTAGTTAAAGACGAATTGAAGTCTTCCGAGACAGATTACCGCACACATATACGAATTTATATTGCAACGAGAGTTTAGAAACAAATCAACAGTTTGAAGTTTACAGAAGGATGAGTAGAAACAGCTGACACGCGTCCTCACTAAAAATTGAAGTATTACTCGGAGGACATAAAAGAAAATGCATAAAGAGGCACAATATAACGAATAGAAAAGAAACGAAATTAAAATCATATTTTGTGCAATAACATAAAACATGTTTAAGTAATTTTTTCCGAAATATTTCTCTAAAATATGCGAAATCCTTAAAATTTCGCTACTGACTTGATTACGAAACACTTTTCCGCTTACGAAAACGTTGATACTAAATGCTTAACTTGTTTACTGTGTGATCTATAATAACTTTTAAGCAATAAAGATCATGTAATATTACGATTTTCATTACATAAGCAATAAAATTTTCCAATAACCACAAGAGCGATCGTTATTGACAAAGAGATTTCAGAATTGGTTGACACTGTGTCCTGATGAAACCACTAAATTTTTTCATCTGAGTGTTATGGGGGTAAACTAGAACTAAATCGCTACTTACATCATCGTAAATATGAAATTGGATACTTTGAATTTATAACAAACATGTTCATGTCATCCCATGAGCTTTAGTACCTGGAATTAGTAAAAAAATAAGAATATTAATTTCACCATATGTAATTTTCTATATTCAAGTTAATATAAAGGCGAAAATATTTTAATTTGCAAAAGTTGATATGCGAACAAGCTTTGAAATCTTGAGTTGAATATGCGATACCCACAAACGAATTGAAGCTAATCGAAAGGATATTCTCGGGACAAATCTTTCCCACCATTTCGAAGAAATGCGAGAAGAAAAACTCTCAAGGCTGCAAGATAAATTTAAAATTCCTGATATAGAAAAATTGTTACAATTCCTGTAACTTAATGACGAAGAACGAACATATAGCGTCGAATCAACTCCACATATGAACATATATGCATATGCATGGGTAACACATGTAGCTAAGTATCATGTGATTAGCAACTATACTCAGTTACTTGCCTACTGACTTTGCCATAAATATTTCAATAGCTTACTTTTGTTTTTGTGCGTATGCAATCGACGAGAAATTCCAAAGGCAGAAGTGCCTGCTGCATAGTGCGAATGCATAACATCTAGCATATAACAAGATGATCGACACACACGTACTACATATACATACGCGAAAAGAAATGTATTCGCTTTGAACCTTTGTATCTGAATTGTGGTGCTGATGATGGTGCGTTAGCACTGAGTATAGTTAGAATGCGTTCTTTTTGGTCGCAAAGAATGTCATCTTGTCTTCTTGGGTCTTACCTAATCTTTGTTGTCTTGCTGATCGATAGATACGTATGAGTTAATTTCAGGAATGCATGAGAGACTCTATTTTTACAAGCTTTTCGCATACATACCGCGATGCGTGTTGCGGCCAAATGGAAAATTGTGCTTGAACCAAATTTCTCACAGCAATTATTTTAAGTGCAGCGCGAATAACAAAATAAGGCATCATGTGTGAAATATTTTGAACGATTTAGAGAATCAGAAGAACTTGCTTTGAAAATATTTGAAAATTGCATCGTTTTCAGGCTGGGCAAAATAAGGTTTAGAGAGTTCCATTCAAGAAAGAAAATTAGGGTCCATCCTAAACGTCCAGTGGAATGAGAAGGTGTAGTAACGAAAATCAGAAATTTGACAAAAGGTATGAGCAAAGGTTTCGCCATAGCTAAGATATTGATATGTTAATTTTTATTTCTGCAAATACGCATCATATAGAGTTACAGCTTCGCTATAAGGCCAAGAAATGCTTACGATAATATAACTGATAATATAACAAAGCCATAAAAGTTCACTATGATCAAGGGAATTCCATCTCCTCAAGCCTTTCCCTTCATATCTGCATTTTTTTCCAGAAATTTGTTCAATTTTTACTATGGTCGCAAAACACGACAATTTGAACGGGCTGAAAATCACTTGGGTGCAAAGCAGAGATAAAAGGAGAACCATTTTGAAAAGGTATTTACCAGCAGCTCCTCAGAGCGACATTACTTGTAAGTGTCAGATTAAAATTCACAATTGCATTATTGGAACTTGAGGAAGAATTGCTTCGTTAAGCCAAAGAGAGCTAGATAGAGTTCAGCCGAAAGTGGATACAACGATATCATACAGAATAACCATATCGACCAAAAGAGGATGGAAAACGGTGCAGGATTTTACACCTGGAAGTGAAATCGTGATCCATCAAGATGGTTTCAAACACAGCTGAGAAAATTCTGCGGCAGAAAGTTCGACCGAAATTTTTCACACTTCAACGGTAGACAGAAATTTGAGTACCACAGTAAAAAAAAACTTCTATAGCGCGCTATTTTAAATAATGCAAGCATAGCATAAGCACAACTAGCAAAGACACTTCCGGACGTTCTCTCGCAAAAAGAGATAGCAAGTAATAGCATAGCGTCAGTGCATACAGCGATAGCACAGCCGGACGACTTCCTTAAGAAAGGATTGGAAAAACGTGAAGTAAATTTATATTTGTGTTGCGTATTTACGAAAAAGCTTCGAAGGCAGTATCCTTGTTTTTTGGCGAAGAGTCCAGTCCGAGTAAAATGCTTGGAATTTGAACGAATCTGGAAATTCTTTTGCAGTGCGGGATGGAGATTTAAATTGCTCTGAATGTAGTCTTTGATAGGGAAGCGTGGACTCTGTAATCTCTGTATGTAAACTCTGCTCTACATGGAAGTAAAAAAATACATTAGAATTTTAAAGATCGTTTTCAAAAAAATCCTAACACCTGCATATGCGGCATAAAAGTTATTTGGGAGTTGGTGACATAAAATCTTTAAAACTCTTTTAGAAATGAACCCTTAAAGCTCTGATTCAATCAAAAAAGAGATAAGAAAAACATTTGACCATACCAAAAAAGCAAAAATAAATGGTTAAAAATCTGCGAATTTGCATATGTATGGTAAAATTAATATGCTAAAATGCAGATGATTAAAAGATGCACCACCTCCAAAAAAGGTCAGAAAAAAACTATTTATTAAAATAACGAAAAAATGTGAATTTATTTTCGGTAGCGATTCAGTGAAATCTTGATTTCATTGACAGGATTTTGTGCAGGATACTAATATAAAATTTCTCCGGATGAGGATCTTCAAAACTTTGCATGTCAAGTTGAAAAAGTCTTGGTGCAACTGGCGTGGGACCGAGTCAACTGATAAAATTTTTTTTTATAATTTCAAGCTCCCTTCAACTTTATTTATTTATATTCTGTTTTACCGACTTATTAGCTAAGTACATAATAGAATTAAACATAAAGTATTAAAAATTCAAATTATGAGGGTGTGATTGGATTAAAATGAATTAGGACCCTTGACCTAGACTTAAAAGCTGAAAATGAAGCAGGTATAGGACGAAGCCAAAGCTTGTTATATATTCTTGGAATACCAACGACTGTTGAAGAAAAGTATGTATTAGTATTAGCAAAAGGAACCACAAACGGATTATTCGTTCGTGAAGAGCTCTGAAGGTTTTCGTTAAACTGCAATCAATCTGATTGGTGATATTTTTTAAGCGTAACTCAATTTAGTGGAAATTCGAAATATCAACATATTAATAAAAGGACTTTTCAAAAGGTATAGAACTTTAAGATGGCAACACTTTTTAATGCAACGTAGCGTTTGACAGCTGTCATGCGTTTTATGGTACGTTTGGTTTGCCATTTTATAACTAATAGGTTGACGCCTCAGTAACGTCTGCGAATTGCACAAAACAGATTGTGTTCGAGCAACTCATCACGCAACGTAATCATCCATCAGAACAATTAATTCGATTAATCATGGATCGTTCACTCTCACTGATAATACGCATCGCTCCAGATGTTTGACAGTGCATAATGAAGAAATCATAGCACCGTAGTAATAATGAAGACCCAAGAGAGTCCATGCCAGGATGGCGCGATATGCCATACAAGTTGTGCAAGAATCGACTTATTGGAAGCAAAATTTGCTGAGCAAAAAATTTCTCGTTTTGGACGAGTGAACTGTTAAACGCAAGTTTTTGTTATTTAACATTCCTTGACTGTTTCTTGTGGGGGGATACATTAAATCACTTGAATACGCTGACAAGCCCGAGGCACTCTACAATTTGGAAGATAACATTTGCCACGTTATCAGCGAAATACAGCCCCATTTATTGGTTAGAGTAGTCGAAGATTAGACCTTTGTCTTGAACTTCTTGTGAGCCAGTCGTTGTGCTTGCATGTCCCAAAATCTACTCAATTAAAAATGGCAAAGGATTATGTTTCTTTTTATAAGTATCTCTCCAATTCTAAGGCAATCAAAACAAGAGATCCCTATTCTATTTGATTTTAAAGTCATGTAACTCCAAAACATCCTTTTGTTAGGAGAACACAACTTTCAAGTCTTCCTGAAGAAACTGATAATCCTGAAGTTACCCAATTGATTGATAAATTTTACATTCATACAAGAGACGTACAAGGGAAAGGACAAAGAAATCACAGAGAGAAGATCATTAAAAAAAAAAAGAAGCATGATAAGTGGTCCAAGAATGGATCCCTGAAGGTCGCCTTAAGTCCGCATTTCTTTATTATCGATGAAGGCCCATTAATGAAGGATCCATAGTTTCACTGAAGATGATGGAAGTTATGGTGCTGCAAGTGTCAAACTGGAAGATAGACGCAGCACGGAGGCGCCTAAAGGGGCTAGAGCTGCTTATAAAGAGCGAAAAACCCCGAGCTGAGGCGGAAATTGAGGGAGAGGAAGGGATAATATATATATGGCGCCGACACAGCAGAAAGAATTTGAGTAAGGTTTTCCTTTTCTTTAAAGAAAACTTTGTATTGTTACGATTTTTTAAATCAACGTCAGTTGTTGGAAATAAGAAAAGGCGGCGATTCAATGATTTTATATTCGAAACAAAAATTATTGAGTTCATACTAAAGCGAATTTAATGTTCAAAATTAGGTTAAAGAAGGTTTAAACCTAGCCATTTTCAAACTTTGCCGCACAACAGGTACTCTGTCATTTTTTCCGTATATTTTTTTTTCGAAAAATCCAACAAGATAGCAAACAAATTTTCGAAATTTTTGTTTATATTGAGTAGAGGAGAAGGCCTCGAAACATTAAAGAGGAGAAGGAAGGTAAACTGACCCCTTTACATACTTATAACTTCTGGTATGATTTGGTAACCATCCATCTGGTAATAATTTGGTATAATCTGGTATAATTTGCGTCTGCTCGTACTCAAAACTTCAACCGTGAAGCTGCCAAAGAATTTTTTGATATTCTAAAAGCTGAAAATGAAAAAAAACAATTATTCTTCTGATCAGATTTTCAGTAAAGATGCGTCTGGGCTCACATTCGGGTAATCAAAAGTACAACAGGTGTTGGAGAGAAAAGTAGAAGTAGAAGCAAGTAGAAGAAGACAGATCGAGGTTCACTATATACTCTGGTTTCTTGCATGAGTGCCTGGGGTATTTTTGTATCACCCATGATTATTACCCAAGAAAAAACTTTAAGGATCTTTTTATGAAAGGTGCGTTACCTGCAGCGATAGGTAGAGTTTATCAATCTGGTTGGATTCAATTGAATTTGTTTACCGAATGGTTCAGGCATTTTATTGAAAAATCGAATCCAACTGTATTCATCTTGGATGGACGTTATAGTGACACTTGTTATTTAGAAACAGTAGAGCTGTGATGTAGACATTCAGCCCATCCCTAGACTTTCAGTCCATCGCCGAAGCAGCATTTGTGGCTAGTTGTCAGACGATCGAAACAGCGTATAAATCTAATTAATATGCTGCGTAATTTTCGGTGGCGCCATCTTTTAGTGAAACCAAAAAAACTCGTTATTCTAGGGACAGGCATGGAGGGAAGTGGATTCAGTGCCAGAGATGTAATCTTTTCTTTGTGCAAGGACTGAAGTCGAATATTAGTGATTTTTGCCGTTGAGGTTTGATTAAATTTCAACATATTTAATATGGCCCCCAAGGTGCCATATAACCCTCACTTAATGTTATGGTGCTGATTTTTTTACTTTTAAGAATAAATAAATTTTGGATTATTCTGTTTTTTTATTAATTCTACAGTAAGGTATGCATAAGCCAATGGGTAAGGAACACTAAAACGTACTATGTTATTTATAAGTCTTGTCTTTATTTCTTGAGGCCTCAATTAGGGGTAGAGGGCCACATTAACATCTACTCCTCTAATAGTAACGAAATGTATGTGCCAAATTTCATACAGATTTGAGGTTGTTTTAATTCTCGAATCTCCATTGACCCCATAATGAAAACTTCAATAATTGAAGGTGCCATGCCCCCTTAAGATCATTTTCTTATATCTTGTACTTAGAACCTCTTATCTTATCTCTTCTACTTAACGGAGAATGTAAATTGAAAAGACAAGTACTTAGCTCATTCACCTAACGATAGATTACAGGTTCATATTTCTTTGAGTACGTCATTGAGTTTCTTGTTTTCTGGAAATGCATTCTACTGCTTTTTTGGGGGGGGGGAAACTCAATTGAACTTTATAATTAAATCCTGCGATAATTTCCAGCCGTTACCAATTTTCATTACCAAAAGTAGGCGTCATTATCATATGAGATATGAATTCATCGTGTAATGTGAACATTTCATTAGTCTGCCCTTAAAATTTCACGCTGAATTGTGATAAAATTGAAAAATTCGATAATGCAAAGCGTAGTATGTAAGCGAAGATGTATGCTGTGCGGAGTAGTTACATACTACGCGGGACCTTCTATAAACAATTACACCATATGGCTCGCCCGGCGTGTGCCTTTGTTATCATATGGTAAATTACAAGGTTAAAGTGATGCGTAGAAGTAATTGGCCAGTAAATTGCGTGATTTCCTTATAATGTTTAGTTCGATTTTAATTTAAAATTGGTTCAAGGCAACTTTTAGTAAATGGTAAGGTTTATGCCGACATAGGTATTAAATATAACGCGGTCAATTGTTGGCACGCAACGCGGATAAATAAGAATTTATCACGACTCGTGAACGTGGTATCAATTGCGAAAGACCCGGAGCTTAAAAAAATTAATCTATTCGAATGCCCCTAATCTCTCTTTTATCTAAACATAATTTCATTTCAATACTAGAATCAATAATGATGTCACCTCTTGGAAATTCTTAGTTAAGCATTCACATACAATCGAGCTGCGATAATAAAATAAAAGTCTGACGTCAACTTTTCATATCTAAGACAAAGAATATGCTACCATCGAATTCCAATGGTCAACACACTGAAGTCATACGATGCATTTCCCAGCTATAAATAGGTTTGAAAAAATATAGAAATGACCTAATTATTATCATTGTAAGCAAGTAACATAATATGTTTTCAATGTCTTAGAATCGTTAAACACGGCGTATTCTTTATCGATTTCAAGGCGACAAAAGAAACGTCCGTTTCAATATTCTTCTCCTGTGAATTTTCTTTCTATTTTCCTTCTTATATTCATAATCCAATAAACGCTAGCAAGCTGGGAATTATTGAAAGTTCTTATGGGAAGGAAGGTGAATACAACGTAGCAACTGTCGGTGGAAAAAAAGCTGACGTGACTTTTAATTAAAACCCATAATTGCTTGGTTAGCACCTTCAATTAGTAAAAAGGACGTTGCAATCAACTGCAGATGCTAATTAGTTTCCATAGTGTAAGTTGTGGAGTCAGCTGCAAAAATTAGGTTGTCATTGAATTTATTTGCATCAGTACTCCTGGAAGTATGGTAAAGTGAATTTTACGTAACGAGTTATAGAAAGAAAATTCAATTGACGTCACTAATCCTAAATAAACCAAAGGTTTCCACACCACCATTGCTTGTCCAGTAGTTGGATCTTTTCTTTTTTATAAATAAATATAAGATGGAAATATATTATAACAATTTGTACTGAAGTTGAATGCAGAATGGTCAAAGTAGGGGAAAAACATCAGAATGACAGATACGTCCAGGATCGTAAAAGCTTCTCAAGCGTCATATGTGTCAGATGCCAAATAGCTTTCTGCATTACTGCACAAAAAAACTGCTTCTACAATTTTCACGTCAACTCTACTGCATGAAAATTTTCGGGGGAAGAGTTTATCATTAATTTAAACGAAATTTTTTTTGAAAAAACAAACGAACACTGAAACATATAAATTTTCTTATAAACTTATTTTGGACATCAGTCATTAAAAGCCTTACAGGAACAGCACCAAACATTTTCGCGAAAAATTATCAAGTAATAAGTTTGATAATTTGGGACTGAAATTGTCAAAGTGCCATCAGATAATCCCTTTGCTTTCATTGGTTCGAGCATGGTGCCTGACAGTAGGTGTCAAATTAGATCGTGTTTTTTCTTCGATGCTAGGTGTTTTTCTCTGTTCTCCCTGTTTGTTCCACCAGTTTGCTATACTACTCATGTAACTGTTTCAATAAGGACCAAGCCGTTTTCATTTATGTTATAATTTTATTTTGGAAAATCATAATGAGAAAACAACATAGAGATAGAACTGTCACTTACTAGGCTTCGAATTTTTTGACAGGTATGTCAACACGCCGTGAAATTATAAACTTAGAACTGATCTCCAATCGTTGAGCGTAGAATTAAGGAAGAAGCTTTTGAAACAGTGACAAACAATAAAATAGATTGGCTGAAAGCATCATAAACATTTTGAAACGTAATTAAAGAAACGTAAAAGCGTTCCGGCTTTTTACTGGAAACTGACGTCGATCCAAAAGATTTAGGCTTAAAAGGGCAGTTGAGGAAATTTTTAGACCAGCTGGAACAATACTGCTTCCCGTTGCCTTCTGCTTCTTTATGTTCTTCTAGAACTTCAACGCCTCTACATTACGTTCGAAATCCTTCCGCTTTTTTTTTTCCAGCAAGAACCTTTGCGCCTATCCTCCAATACTCTGGTTCTTCTTCACCATTTGATAATAGAAAAAGTATTCCTAGTCCACATATTAACACACTATCTCCTGACATTATTTCTACGGAGGTTCCTATGATTTCTCCTGAAGTAAGCATCCAACCTGTAGGTTTAATTTTAGACATTAGTAACACTAACATTAGGAAATTATTTCACCCGAAATGAAAACAAGTTGTAATTACGAACACGTACGAGATTCAAGTTTTGTATTTCCACGTGCATTCAGTCGATGCTATCGATTCAGTTAGGAAAGTTGCTTCGATTCCTAAGAGTTTTCCATTTTTGTATAAATTTTTAAGTAGTCCTGATACTTTTTGTACAACCTTCATATATTCTTTTGAAACCTTATTTAAAGCTGAACAAGTCTCCACTATTATTAGGACACTGCAGATGAAATGGCCGATTTAGCAACGACATAAAGTTGGCTGCAATTTTAGTGTATAATGTAGGCACAATATATGTCATATATTGAAGTTTAAGTACTGTTACCTTGGTTTATGGAGTCATTACTGTTTTGCACTTCATAGTGATCGTGGAAACAAAAAGAGAAATTGAAAATGGAAGTGAATCAAAAACGGGTACTTTTACTGTACGAATTTAAATGTGATCACAACGCAACGGAAACAACAAGCGCATTTGGTCCTGATACAGTTACGGAACAAACCACTCGCCGATGGTTTGAAAAATTTCGATCCGGAGATATGGACCTTGGAAGTGAGGCACGTGGACACCCAGGACAATCGATCGATAACGACGAGCTGCGTGCTTAGTAGAGTCTAATCCCCGCCAAAGCATAAGGGATCTAGCCGAGAAATTAGGCGTATTAGAATTCGACAGTTTACCGCCACTTGCAACAACTTTGAAAAGTGATAAAGCTTGTCGAATGGGTTCTGCATGATCTTACCCAGCAAAACATGACGTGTGGAATGGAGATTTCAAGTCCTCTTCTCTCCCGCAACAAAAAAGGATCGGTCTTGCACCGAATTGTGACCTACGAGCAGAAGTGCATTTTATCCGATAACCGTCGACAATCGGTCCAATGGCCAGATGCCGATAAAGCGTCATGACACATGCCGAAACCAAACATTCATCCGAAGAACATAATGTTAACTGTTTGGTGGTTTGTAGCTGGAGTATCCACTATTCGTTCCTGTAACCAAACGAAACCATCAATGCTGAGAAATACTGTGTTCAACTGGATGAAATGCATCAGAAATTGATAGCCCACCGACATAGGCTTGTCAACAGGGATGCAGTGATACTGCTTCATGATAATGCACGACCTCATGTATCGAGAAAAACGGTCCAAAAATTGAACGAGTTGTGCTATGAGACTCTTCTTCACTCTCCATATTCACCAGACCTCTCACCAACAGATTACCATTTCTTTAAACATTTGGTTCATTTTTTGACTAGAAAAAGATTTAATAATGAAGCTGCTGTCAAAAACATCAAAAAATAAAACGAAAAAAAAAACGTTGTTGGAAGTCTCTATGGCGATAAGTACTTGATATAAAAATCCGAGAAAATTTTATATGTAGAGAAACAAATGTTTTGATGGCTACGCCATATAAACAAACGGCAACAAAGGCTACCGGAACAGAAAGGATTCCATCTGAGGTATTACAGATGGTCTTTCACTTTTGCTCTGGCCTACTCCTCAGCACGTTCAACGCATGCCTGCTCGAAGGGGTGTTGCTAGAGTGCTGGATGGTAGTGAGGCTTGCGCTGATTATTAAGGGGAAAAGGAGTCCCGAGTGGCTCGCTGCATACCGCCCTCTGTGTTCGTTACTCTGGATGTCAAAATGCATTTAACTGCGAATTCTGAAAGCACTTGAACACCGTTTTCAAGTACCAGTATGTCTGATGTGGATTCTGAGGGGCTATCTGAAGTACCGCAGTCTATTGCTGGACTGCTGGGGCTTGAACTGCCAGGTAAATCATGGTTAATTGGCTATGCGGATCGGCGCTAGTCGTTGGACGCACAGTCGACCATGCGCATTTCAGGCTAAATTCGTTAATACGCCCAGTAAGGGACTGGATGACAGCTCATAATTTTAGGCTGATCCTGGAAAAAAATCGAAGTGTTAATCCGGATAAAGAAGAGAATCCACAGAGTAAAGCCTATCAGTTTTGGGGACGCGCTGTTTGAATCGAAACCAGCAGTGAAATACCTGGGCGTCTTGATAGACTCGAAGATGGGTTTTTCTAACAAATCAGGGCAACAGCTGGCAAGGCTGGACTGAGTGTTACGGCACTCACTCGATTAATGGCCAACAAAGGGGGCCCACCACATCATTCAGACGACTCCTTACCAGCGTTGCGCAGTAGATTCTACTGTATGGTTCAGAACTATGAGGTGACGCTCTCACCATGGAGTTACATTGAAAACGGTTGGCCAGGAGCAGAGGCAAGGATCCCTGGGAATTTCATGCGCATATCGATATTCCGCGACAGCAGTGTTGGTAATTGCAGGGATTATTCCCATCGCCCTCCTTGCAAGAGAGCGCAGAAATACTTTCCTGCTCTGTCTGGAAACAGTAGTCAGAGAAATGCTGAAAACGGTTGGCAAATGGAATCTGATTGCATAATATGCTTGGGCAGTGCTGATACTTAAAAAAAAAACCATTCTGGAGCGCTGGGAGGCGTCAGGGATGGAGCGATCTCTTTTCTAGCACTTGCTCCTCGCTGAAGAATGGATTCCGGTTATTTACAGGTGCTTTTAGACGTAGGGACAAGAGGCTTAGTCCGAAATAATGTGTCAAAGGGTTCCAAATTAGGTTCTAAGGTTGACAGGTGGAGTGTTTAGTGGGTAGTCTAGAAGCGTTGCGCGTCTGGGAGTCCCTCACTCAGAGCGTAAGCAAACTCTTATTTACTACCACCAAATATATATCGCATTTTCCAATATGCGGCCACTCTTTTAATTATTTTTACAGATATTTTGCGGTCGTTAAAAGAAAAAAATGGACATGAAGATGGCGTCTTTACCCATCAACGTTAATATATTGACTTTATAGTACAGTCCAGTAACACCAATAAATTTAACGTTGAAAAAGTTCTAACAGCAGATATTATTTATTTCAACAAAAAGGGTAAACTAAATGGTAATTATAATCCTTTATCAGTTATAAGTCACAGAAAAGGTGTATTTAAAAATCAGAAAGTTAATTTCAAAATATTGGCTTTTAATGAATTTGGTTTTGATCCTAAAAAACCGATGAAATAGTCGCAAAAAAATTATAAAGATATTAAATAGAATTTCGAGGAATTTTCCGTTCTTTCTCGAGTAAAAGGCATTTTCAGTAACTTACCGAGCTAAGAATTTCGACCTTATAATGACAAAATACTTTTTAATAAATTAAACATTGCAGATATTGCAAAATCGAAAAAATATACGAGGGTGGTCCGAAAAGTACTTCGGCAGGCATTGAGGCTGTGCCCCTGTCGCAAGATATAGGGTAGTACCTTCCTGTAGAGGGCGACTAACGAAATTTTATTTTATTTATCCGGATCGGACTTGTACTTCTGTTTTAAGAGCGTGTGAAAGAAAGTGTGTCCGTTGATTTAAAAAAATGGAAAAAGAGCAATATCGGTGATTCGATTCTTCTATCTTGAAGGGAAACCGCGCAGTGATATCAGAGAACGCTTGGATGTAATGTGTGGGGACGCTTCTCCTTCGATGGCAACCGTCAAAAATTGGTTCAACGAAGTCAAGCGCGGTCGCTCGTCGATTTTTGATAAGCCACGCCCAGGTGCCCCGAAAACAGCAACCACGGAGGATAACGTGACGTAAATCCACAATTTTGTTTTGGCAGACCGCCGATTGAAGGTATGCGAGAAAGCTGTGATGGCAGGCATCTCAAAAGACCGCGTCGCGCATATCCTACATGAAATTACGGGTATGAGAAAGCTGTCGGCAAGATGGGTACGCGTTTGCTCATTCCGGATAGCGAGCGCACCGTTGTGACCATTTCAGAGCAGTGTTTGGCGCTGGTTTAAACGCAATCTGAAAGAGTTTTTGCGTCGTTACGCGGTCGAAGAAACATGGATCCACTAGAGACCCAGGAACAGTCGAAACAGTGAACTTTACCCGGTGAACCTGCACCGAAAAAGGCGAAGACTGTTCCAGCGGCCGGAGGGGTTATGGCCATCGTTTGCTGGGATTCGAAAAGTGATTTATCGATTGAATACATGGAGAAGGCCAAAACAGTCACAGTACAGTACCATGTCGAATTATTGGACCGAGCCGAAGCAGAATTAAAAAAAAATGGCCGTATTTGGCAAAGAAAAAAAGGCCTCTGTCCACCAGGACAATGAACCATCTCCCACCTTCGCACTCGCCACGGCTAAATCGATCAGATTGAAAAAGTCACTCGCCGGGCATAAATTTAATTTGAATGAAGAAGTAATCGCCGCAACGGAGGCCTACTTACACTAGCGAATTGTAACTCAAAATTCAAGAATATAACTCAAAAAAATCGAAAATTAGTTTAAATATTCAGACAAACGCCCATTTTGAAATTACACATTCAACTGTATATCCCTCGAATGTGATGTCCCTGCCCAGTCTGATATTTTATCCAAGTTCCGTGAGCATATATGCGATACTTCTAAAGGAACTTATATGTCTTATTGCAAACTGAAGCTGCTGCAAAGTACAAATTTGTTCTAAGCCATCTATGAAACATATCAAAACATAGAGAATCTAATTTGACAGCTCGGAAGAAAGTACCTCACCAAAGTTTGTAAAAGTCTTTTAACGAGACATTTGACATTACGAAGATGTCCTTCCAAACAGAATGCCTACCATGAAGGAAAAATAATGACCTAGAACATTGTGAACATAATATATTACGTGACCTGCCAAATGTTTACATTCATTTTATTATAAACGGAAAAAAAAACTTCGTTGACTTTGCTAGGATTAAGGACATAACGATATGCCATTTTCCTGGATAATTAGATCATTAAGCAACCGAAACAGCTGAGTAATAATAATTTCCAAAGAATCTATTACATGCATCCAACTTAATTACAACACACATAAGCAAACAGCCTAATAGGCATCATTACAAAGGGCTTTGTGACAATGCTATGGTTCCCATGATGAATGGATCTTTAAAGACGACAACAACAACGGCGCATTGTTATCAACAACACACTCTTCTTGTTCCTAATTGTTACGATTGAGAATAACATTTAAAAGTCAACATGAAACAGCACAACACCAAAGAAAGGCCCAACGGAGTCTTAGGTGTTCCTTTGACAAGTCAAAATGTAGAACACAAGAACTTTTTTGGGGAGTGTGCTATTTGTCTTCAGAACGAATACGTTCTGAGGTGACAGTGCATTGACTCTTTTCCTTATGCTCGTTTCATACCTTCAAAAACAGTCAGACGAAACCAAGTGGAGGCTTAGCTGCGCCAGGCGTTGCTGATGATGACGACAATGAATCAACCAAGTGTTCAACCATTGTGGAACAACGAGAAAATGTTGAATTTTCAACCCCCAGAAATAGAGCAAACAACATCGCGATAAGATTAAGGTGTGTGCCAGCAGCGAATATGTAATGTGATGATATGTCAGCTGTCGTTGGTTTCCAAGACCCACCCATGATGCATTGACGTGGATACTTTAACCTGGAATCGCGTGGAATGTACACAACACTTTTTTTTTATAATTAAGAAGTTCATTTGCTCGGCACGAACAGGGCGCAAAGTTTGCTTTAATTTCACCCCACACGAAGCAATTGAATCCAGGTTAAGAGGGAGCGTCCTTAGGTCTTTACCAGGAGCTCTTTCGAGAAGGAAATTAAATTTCAAACTTGTTTGCAGAGGATTCGGAAAGAACAAAATTCATTCAAGGTGAAAAATGGGATATCAATTATGAAATTCTCCGAAGTGACACCTTTTTCATGCTGTTATGAGTGTCGTAAGGATACTTCCGACGATGAAAAAGAGAGATTGTAATGGAAGAATTACATGACTTGTTTTTAAATTTAATCTTGAAAGAACGAAGATTAAATGTTAACCGTCCGCAGGACAAAAGTTTGCCGTTTGACTTCAAACGCCGGTGGTAAAACAGGAGCAAAAGTTAGTTTGTTTATTATATTTAAGGTAAAGACATAAATATAAAGTTTTTAAAGAATTCTGGTTTATTCGATCTCCAAAATGAATCCTTGGCACTTTTTTTTACTTTTGAAAATTCCACTTATGCAATCAAAAATTTTAATCGTGTATTGACAAGAATATTGCCCATGAGATTAAGATTTGCATACTAAGATGCCTTAGTATGCAAGATTTTCCATCACAATTGTATAACCACAGGACTGTCTTGCACTTTTATTCAAAACTTTTGCTGAAGAATTTTTTGGTTTTGAACAAAAAAAAACTTGTTATGCCGCAGAAACTGCATGTTAGGGTGGCTCTTACACTGATTAGGGCGGTAAGGATTTTCAGGGCTTGTCGGTTGGAGAATAACGACCCAAAGCCCAACAGACGTGCTCAAGTAATATTGATCCCGAAAGGAGATCAACGAGGCTTTGTCAACGTGTACGATGAGTAGAGGACCAGAGGACATGATAGACATCAGAACGGTCGATCGTGGTTTAGATATTTATGATCGGAAATTTCTAGAGAGTATGCCTTTATCTGATATTCCACGTGTAAACTTTTAAAGGAATATGTACAGATACTGCCTTCCATGAAGCGCCCAGTGTTAACCACTCAATCCAACAAACCTGCTATCTTTCTAGACATACTGGGAGTGTTCAGATATTTTCGTTTATTAAATAACGAAAAAACAATACTTTTTTTTTGGAAAATATGGAAAATTTTGTTGATCCCTTTGATGTCAGCGTTGGGAATTTGTCTCAGGAAATATTGGGAGTACAAATTAGTTCGGTCCGTTTTCAAAAGATAGCTCTGGCTATTATGAATATTGAATAGTAACAGCTGATGTCGATAGTTTTAGAAAGGTTAGACATCTGTTAATAATATTCAGTTCATATTGCTTAGAGTTTATTTAAAAAACCTTGTTTTTCACTGTGTTAATTATGAGCAATTTTGTGTTAACTAAGCAGCATCTGCAGGAGGTTTTAGTTTTCTGTTTTAATTGGAAGAAAAGTGCAGCTGAAGCGCATCGAATGCTTGTGGAAGTTTATGGTGACAATGCTCCAACTGATAAATCATGTAAGGAATGGTTTCGACGTTTCAAGAATGGAGATTTCAGTGTTGAAGACAAGCCTCGCTCTGGACAACCAAAAAAATTCGAAGACAAACAGTTGGAGGCATTGCTCAATGAAGATCCGAGTCAAACGCAAGAGGAGCTTGCAGAATCTTTAGAAGTGACACAACAAGCAGTTTCTGTACGGTTCAAATCCATGGGAATGATTCAAAAGCAAGGCAATTGGGTTCCTTATGAACTGAAACTGAGAGATATTGAAAGGCGACTTTTCACTTGCGAGCAGCTGATTCAAAGGCAACAAAGAAAAGGTTTTTTACATCGCATTATTACTGGGGACGAAAAATGGATATTCTATGATAACCCCAAGAAGAAAAAATACTACACTATGCCCGGTCAATCGTTGCCATCGACCTCAACATCAACACCAAAGCCGAATATTCATGGTTCGAAAGTCTTGTTGTGTATCTGGTGGGAACAAAAGGGTGTTGTGTACTATGAGCTGCTACAAGCTGACGAGACCATAACGGGCGATCGATATAGGCTGCAATTGATGCGTTTGAGCCGTGCATTACGAGAAAAACGGCCGGAATACAAGCAAAGACATGACAAAGTTATTCTCCTGCATGACAACGCTCGGCTACATGTCGCAAAAGTCGTGAAAAAATATTTGGAAACACTCAAGTGGGATATTTTGCCGCACCCGCCGTATTCTCCGGACATTGCTTCTTCTGATTACTGGTTGTTCCGACGGATGCAGCACGATTTGGCAGGTCATCCGTTCACTTCTTTCGCAGAAATCGAAAATTGGCTTCTAACTTGGATCACCTCAAAAGACGAGACATTTTTTTCGAGAGGGAATTCAAAAATTGCCTGAGAGGTGTAAAAAGTAGTAACTAGCGATGGACGATACTTTGATTAATCTTTTAATTCTTTTTATTTTGAAATAAATGCATTCATGATCCCAAAAAAATGGACCGAATTAATTTATACTCCCAATAAGTAATTTGGGATAAGTTTTTATGGCTTTAAGGATTAGTTAGTTTTATTTAGGGTAGGTTTTGTATTGTATGGAAAATAGTTTTACAGGTAAGAATTTGTATAAAAAGGGAGGAATTTCACAAAATAGAGGAGTTGAGTTTTATCCACGAACGAAACGAGTCGTTTTAAATTGAAAGCAAGCAGCGTTAATCTAGAAGTAAATATCAAGTTTACCGTTTGTTCCAGAGCTAGAAGAGTTACCTAGCTTTACGCTTGGGAAGACGGGATTTCGGACGCAAATCATCAGCAGAACTCCAGGGGAACGAGGAATCATCGTTTCCAAAAACTGATTTCTCGCAAAGGGGACAAAGTTTGTACTGGCTTAGAGATCATTCCTAAGCTACCCTGCACTCTGAACCAATTGCGAAGAATCTTCGGGTCCAGAAACCACCGGCCTGCTTCACAGGCGGTATTCCGGCTGGAACATTGACCCCGACGTGATCAACGCATCGAAGTAAAGCAACCAGAGGCGGATCGATCTGAGCAGAGTGAAGGCACGGAGGCGTATTCAAGCAGCACAGTTCTTCAAGTCGAGGCAGGGATAAGCAAACTGGCGAAGTGACGCACAAAATGGACCAATTAGTTAAAAAGCAATCAGCGTTATCGAAGAAGGTCAACGCCAATTACCTAGCATATCAGTGCTTGTTGGAAGAACGAAGGACGTCGAAAGTAGTTGAAGAAAAACTACAGGCCCTTGAGGAAGCATGGGCCACATTTGAAGAAACGGATGATCAAATCCGCAAGGAGCATCTAGTTTGTCGCGACCATTCTTACTTTACGGAGGATATGCACGGGCAGATGGTGCAAGTATACGAAGGCAATAAGAACGTGCTGGAGTCCAAATTACGAGCATGAGGCGCAACCAGCGAACATGCGGTGGAGCCCAGTCTAAGGCCAGAGATACCGCAATTAGTAAGAAGGTGCCATATGAGACAAGCCTCAATGGAAAATATTATTGAGCAAGTAAACATGCAAAGCCAAGTTTTTCAATACTATGAAGCAAAGATTGAAAGATTAAAGGCATATTGGGCTAGCATTCACGAGGAAAAATTACGAATATACTGAGAAGTTAACAATCCATCACTATATGGATTCAGTTACGACGAAACTGACGACCTAGACATAAAGGTGCAAGATGTGATCATCAGCTTGAAACAAAGGCTGGATTCATTAATTCAAGGTGAAGTGCCACAAAAGATAGAGGCCAGCCAAGCAACAAGGGCAACAGTTAAATTGCCCACAATAACCATTCCTCAATTCGACGGAGATTACCTAAAGTGGACTCAATTTCACGACAAGTTCCTGCAAATGATCGACAAATAGCCCATAGAAAAGGTTGAGAAAATGTTGTACTTAAAGATGAGTGTAACCGGAGAACAGGAAGACTGATACAACACCTGAACGTATCAGCACAAAATTAGGATAAAGCATGGAAGGCGCTAAGCGAGAGATACAGCAATAAGAGGCTCATAGTATCCTCAATTTTGGAAAGGCTGCTCAATCAACCAATCGCAGCGCTAGATTATGCAAAAAGCTTATAGAGGCTGTATGATACTACGAGAGAATGTGTGCTCATGTTAGAACACAATGGAGTAAAGGTGAATGGTTCATGGGACCCTTTACTATTGCACATCACAATTAAAAAACTGGACCGCGCGTTACATGCCAGTTATGAGCGATCATTAGAAGCACCAAGAGAGCTACAAACCTTGGATGGCTTCTTTAAATTCATAGAAGCGAGATTTCAGTCCTTGGAGACATTAGAACAAAAAACGTAGATTCAGGCAAAACCGTATGCAAAAGGTCAAAGGGCAGCAACATACACAGTCAGCAACAATTTTCTCAAATGCATAATATGCGGCAGAATCCATCAAGTAGCGCTGTGCGAGGAGTTCTTAAACGCAGCATTACCACAGCGAGAAGTGCTTATAAAAAACACAACCTCTGCTTTAATTGCCTGAGGAGAGGGCATATCTACAACAAGTGCTACACGAAAGGATGTACGCAATGCAACCGAAAGCATCATACGTTAATGCATCGAGACCAGAGAGCAGAGGAGGTAACACAAGCTTCAGCCAACATGGTGGAGCCAAACCAGGAAAGAGGAATGGAATATGTTTTTTTGGCAACAGCAATGGTAACAGCATGGACCAAGGACCGACAGCCGATTGAATGCAGAGTTTTATTGGATTCAGGCTCTCAGATCAATTTTGTATCAGAGAGACTCCAAAGACGATTGCAGCTTGACAAGAAGGACAGCCAACTGACAATATACGGCATCGGTAACACATCCTCACAGTCCAAGAACAGAGTAACGGTGGAACTCCAATCCAGAACCAGCAGTTACCAAACATTGATCGAAGCGCACGTCATAACAAGCATTGCTACTATGCAACCACAAAGGCACATAGACACATTGCAATGGAAATGGCCTGAAAATATATTACTGGCGGACCCCAACTTTAATACACCACAGAAGGTAGTCATGCTACTAGGTGCAGAAATGCATGGGGAAATAATGCGCTCCGGACAGATAAAAATGGAGCCAACCTTGCCAACTCTCCACAACAGCGTATTTAGGTGGATGATCTTGGGGCAAGGCATCACTGCCGCTTCAGCCAAAGGCCTTTGCAGGACTGTCGAATGCGCAATTAGAGGACCAATTGCTACAGTTTTGGGAAATGGAAGGAGTCACCGCAGAGAAGCCGCTAAGTGCTCACGAGAGGAGATGCGAAGAATTCTTCAAAAACACGACAAACAGAGCTCAAAACGGAAGATTTAGGATAAATCTCCCAATACTAGGATCCTCGGACACCTTGGGAGATTCAAGAAGAATAGCCTGGCGATGATACCTGAACCTGGAACGGAAGTTGCAAAAGGACACAGAGCTCTGCAAGGAATATAAATTATTCCTGAAGGAATACCAAGAAATGGAACACATGATGAAAATAAATGAAAGTGAAATCCCGGAAACACACTATATTATGCTTCATCACGGAGTATTGAGACCAGAAAAGAGCACAACAAGACCAAAAGTAGTGTTCGATGCGTCATGCAAAACAACGTCGAACATCTCGTTAAACGACATCATGATGAAAGAAGCAAAAGTCCAAGATGATCTCATGAACATATTGATCCGATTCAGAACGTATAAATACGCAATAATGGCAGATATCAAGCAAATGTTCCGGCAAATAGAAATAGCTCCAGAGAATCAGCCTTTACAACTAATAATGTGGCGACCATCACCTGAAGATAGAATTCACTACTATAAACTGTGCACGGTAACCTACGGCACCAAGGCAGGGCCATTTCTAGCTACAAGATGTCTCCAGCAGTTCACAGAAGAAGACATCAGGTACCCGATGAGATCAAAGGCAATAAAAGACTTATACATGGACGACATAATATAGCGCCCGTTCGCAGAAGCGAAATCAGGTAATTGGCATGCTGACAGCAGGAAGATTCGAATTGCACAAATGGGCAGCTAGCGACGAAAGATTATTAGAAGGAATACCACACGAGAATCGAGAAAGTGAAAAACTATTCGACGATGAAGACTCTGGATACATCAAAACCCTGGGGCTGTCCTGGCAAAGAGCTCAAGATCAATTCACGTTCACCACAACCTGGCCTCAAATACCAGAGAAAATAACGAAGCGTAAGATAGTGTCTGAAGTAGCTCGATTATTTGACCCTTTGGGATTGGTGAACCCGGTTATAGTTACGGCCAAAATATTTATTCAAAAGCTTTGGAAACAAAAATTAGACTGGGATCAGGAACTAGAGGAAGGCCTGCAACAGGAATGGCTGAAGTTTCGTCAAGAGCTAAGTGCACTTCACCAGCTTAAAATTGGCAGAAAGGTTATGGGTACAAGCATATCAAAAAGAATAGAAATGCACACCTTCGCCGATGTAAGTGAAGCAGCCTACGGTGCCGTCATCTACATAAGAGTATAGATCTGGAAGAAAATATACGCACCAGAATCTTATGCTTTAAGTCCCGCGTTGCACCGGTAAAAACTAGCAGTAGAATTAACGTCCAAAGTCAAAAAGGCGTTAGAGACAACAATCGACGAAACATACTTCTGGTCCGACTAACAAATTGTCCTATCATGGATAAAGGGCGAGCCGTCTACGTTCAAAACGTATGTAGCGCATAGGACAGCAGCAATACAGGAACGAAGTCAGGCATCACAATAGAATTATATAAAAACAAAATCAAACCCAGCAGACCTGGTATTCAAAGGCACGCTGCCAAGCCTATTAAAGACATCAGAGTTGTGGTTTTGTGGCCCAAAATTCCTGACCGAGCAAGAGAAACAATGGCCAAGCAGAGAGATAGAACACACAAGGGTGCAAGAAGAAGAGCGAAAAGCAAGCGTGCTTATAACTCGCGAAGAAGCAAGAGATGCCACGCAGCACCTAGACTTTGCTATAGACCATCGCAATTCATTTTCTTTCCTTCAAAGAGTAATGGCGTACGCAATAAGAGCGAACGGAGTATGAAGGGTGAACCGGCGAATAATAAATGACTCACCACCATTGAGCTAAAGAAAGCACTAGTCGAAATTGTGGTTTGGAAATCAAAAAACATAGCCGAATCAGCACACTCTCCCCATTCCTAGACGAAAAAGGAACCATTCGAGTTGGTGGCCGACTGCAAAACGCAGAAATAGGGTACGAGGCCAAAAATCCGGTTTCGCTGCCAGGAAATGACTTCGCATCCAGGCTGATACTAGAACACCTACACAAGCAACACTTGCACGCCGGGCCGTTTGTATTATTTGCGATCGCAAGGCAGCAATTCTGGATCCTTCAAGGCAGGACACTGACCAGGGCTATTGTAGCTCAATGCACACAGTGCGTCCGAACCAACCCACAGATGCTTACCCAAAAAATGGGAAATTTGCCGAGAGAAAGAGTGTTACCCACAAGAGCGTTCTTGTCGACTGGTGTTGACTTTTGCGGGCCTATATGGACACACTACCATCTAAGGGGCAAAAGACCGACGAAAAGCAGTATTTTGCTACTTTTCAACAAAGGCAGTACACTTGGAAGTAGTGTCCGACTTAACCACTGAAGGTTTTATAGGCGCTCTACGAAGGTTCATGGCCCGGCGTGGTTATTACAAGGATCTTCACTGCGACAACGCGACAAACTTTGTGGGAACGAAGAACAAACTCCATGAATTCGCAGCTCTTTTAAAGGCGGATCTGAAGAAGGAGAAGATAACTAGAAGCTGTGTCGAAAAGGGTGTACAATTCCATTTCGCCCCACCACGAGCCCCGCATTTCGGCGGGCTCTGGGAGGCTGCCGTCAAATCAACAAAGAGACTACTCAAGCATGCAGTAACCTCGGCTTCTTTGACATGGTTATTCTAAAGGAAGAAAACACTCCCCCGCTTAAATGGCCATTGGGGAGAATACAACAGGTAATCAAGGGCGAAGATGATTTAGCACGAGTAGCCATAGTAAAAACAGCAACAGGAACATGCAAGAGAGGAATACATCGATTAGCACAATTGCTAGCTGAAGGATCCGAACCAGACGAACGGGACAAGACCACACACCAAAGGGCAGCAGCGAAACAAAAAACTTAAACAACAGAAAACAATAAGAGAGCCACCAATAACCCACTAACACAGGGACAAGCAGTTTCGAAGAAGTCAAGACTTCAGGCTTCAGGTTGCTAGCCGCAACGTGGGGAGGATGTTATGTCCAGACTTAAAAAAATCATTATTTTATAAGCAATAAATATCAAAAGGAAATAGGAAAAAAAAAATAAAGAAACTAGGTGTTAAGTCTAGACATAAAGGATTATTGCATAAACGATAAACACAAAATTGAAATAAGCAAAATAGATGCATTTGCATGTAAGTGCGAAAATTCACATATCCGCTGTCGGCACCGCACAAACGAAAAGGTTTATTGCGGTCAAAGGATCTGAAATTTAATATATGGAAAATTTTATTGATCCCTTTGATGTCAGCGTAGGGAATTTGTCTCAGGAAATAAGATTTCCTGCTTTAAGGATAAGCTTTGAGGATTAGTTAGTTTTGTTTAGGGTAGGTTTTGTATTGTATGGAAAATAGTTTTAGAGATAAGAATTTGTATAAAAAGGGAAGAATTTGACAAAATAGAGGAGTTGAGTTTTATCCACGAACGAAACGAGTCGTTTTAAATTGAAAGCAAGCAACGTTAATCTAGAAGTACATATCTAGTTCACCGTTTGTTCCAGAGCTAGAAGACTTAGTAAGGACGCGAATCATCAGCAGAACTCCAGGGGACCGAGGAATCATCGTTTCCAAAAACCGATTACTCGCAAAGGGGATAAAGTTTCTACTGGCTTAAAGATCATTCCTAAGCCACCCTGCACTCTGAACCAATTGCGAGGAATCTTCGGGTCCAGAAACCACCAGCCTGCTTCACAGTTATGGTGTTGATTCTACGATCTCCGGAGTAAGCCTGAATACCAATTTCAAAAGATCAATTTCTTTCCCTTTTTCTTTGTGAACACCCATTTCTTCTATGTCATGATACAGTGAAACTTGAAGTTGTTGTAAAGATCGTTTGGGTATACCATGCCAATACATGGCTTCATATGCTTACGTTCTTGTGGATAATCATCATTATCCAGAATTTACCGGAGTCGGTCCAAAACTCTTTATATTTATCTGGAACCATTCTTTGAAGGAGATTCGCTTTCGTAGATGAGTTCCTTACTTATCTTATCTCATATTCGAAGTTTATCGGAAAGAATGAAAGGAAAGATGTGTAGAACTTTGAATAATATAAAATACTTTTTATTCGAAAAAAAAAAAAATTCTTTGACATTTTTGTTTGAAGTAAAGTCTGGAACGTAGGAAGTCCAGACAAGAGATCCGATTTTTGATTAATCTAACCAATAATTAGGGCCATATCTCGCCAATAAGTCCATAAATGTTGTATTCGAAATGTTTAAGCGTCTCGGGCTTGTCGGCGTAAACAAGTGATTTGAAGGATTCTCATAAAAAATAGTTCAGTGGTGTTAAATCACAAGATCTTACAGGACAGTTAACAGGTTCAAAACGCGAAATTATGCACTCATTAAATGTTGTTTTTTGAACAAGTCGATGGTTGCACGAAGATTATGGCATGTCGCGCCATCCTGTTACAACCAGAGGTTCTTGCACCTATTCTAGAACGTTAAAGTCATTGATCGGGAAGTGTCTGAAGTTTGGATCGTTGGAAACGCAACTGTCTCGAATTTGTTTGAATGTTTGTTGGATAATTTGATTTAAAATTTAGGGTCAAATTTGAATCGTATATTTAAATATTTTGTGCTTTAACAGGTTTCTATTTCAGTTTAATCGTTTACTAAAAGGAAACACTGATACCTCTCTATAGGTGTAATTGACTGTAATGTAATTCCCAGTAACCGCCTGTAACATTAAGCAGCCATTAAATACGGCAGTTTTATTTATTGAGGTAGCAGTTCATCCAGGAATGAGACTTATCAGCACGGTCTGCGGCGAATTGTTCTTGGGCATTGAATCTACGCCGTGCCTGTTTGGCTTCAATTCCTATCGCGGTAAGTCTGCTCCTTTCGATAAGTCGATGGTTGCATAGCCTGTATTATATGTCACGCCATCCTGTTGAAAAAAAGCCCTCTTGCATTATGGGGTGTTAATTCATGAACGATAATGGCATTAATCATGACTCTCTATCAGTTACAGTTATGTTGTTCTGAACAGTATTTTTGAAAATGTTTTCTGGATGTAACAGTGTTTGGACAAGCTCCTGTGGTTGCTCACAACTCCAAATGCAAATTATTCATTGACATAGGCATTCAACCAGAAATCAGCCTCATCGCTAATTAAATTTTCTTTTGAAATTCTGCATCTGCAGATATTTATTCGTGGGCGCATGAACCCAATCTACGCCGTGCCCGGCTTCAATTCCTGCACGAGTTGGATTTTAAAAGCCCGCAGACCAATATCCTTCCATAATGTGGTTCGGCACAGGTTTAATTGGCGAGCACGATGGCGAATGGACTCACTTGGGTCTTCATCGATACTATGCTCTACAGCTGCTATGGTTCCTTCATTAAGGCCAAAATACAATAGTGCGAGACGATGAGCCCATTAGAGCGCGATGAGAGTCGCGCAGCAAATGTCAAGCAGTTTTCGTAACATGCATTTGTATAGGACAATGTACAATGATTGCGATCCGTCAATACGAAGCGAGAAATATTCGGAAAATGGAAAAATCATAGCAACGAGATGCGTTGACGCTTGTCAGATGCTTAATAGCGCTTAAATGAAATTTGAAATTCAAACGCTTTGATTACTTTTTAAGTACTAGCGATATTCTGAATGAATTTTAAATTAAAATTTCGTGCATCCTTGTTGAGGCTATTTATTGCCAAATAAAAAAAAATTTCAAATTTATAACTTTTCAAAAATCAAAAATAATTGCAAGCGAATTTCATTTAAAACGTCACCAATTTGACATTTGTCATATGTACATTATTCTTTCTCGCATCGCGTGCATTGTAAATTGAATGCGTTGCGCCTTCGCAGTCTCGCAGTATTGTATTTCGGCCTTTACGCTGTATTCGACTTTTGGAAAGATGCGCATTATCAGTGAGAGTAAACGTTGTTCGGAAACGATTTATGGTTGATCGAATTAATTATTCTGTAGACGATTATGTCGAAGGTAAAATTGACAGACTGCGGGATGAGTTTTTCGTACAGAACCGTTTTTTCGAAATAGATCTTCAAAAATTGCAGACGTTGCCCAGGCGTCAATCAAAAATGATATTTTTTTGTTGATATTTTACATTGACAGTTGCAATAAAAGCAATAAAAATTGCAATAAAAATTGTTGGCAACTTAGAGTTCTAGTTCAATACATCTAAAGGAAACACACTTTATTTTCGGGGCGAAGTTGTTGGCATCCTTGCAGACCTTAGATTATGGACATTAGTTCATGTCTTTTCCCAACTGGAAATGTCTTTCATCACGTTGGCCAGACTGATTCTGTTCAAAGCAAATGATTCATCAGTCGACACATCTCGAATGTTCGTTTCCAAAACGGTTTGATATAAATGATTGTGAAGTTCCTGTCAGAATATCACAGTAAAGATAACATATTTGGGTCTCCAATATTTTAAGATCCAGCGAGGGATCAAAATTTAATAAAAATTAGAGTTCCTCATTCGCCTCCTGTTTGATTGCTCCAATTCTCTCCAGTCTTTATAATGCGTCAGCTATTTTTGTTATTTGAATTTCCATTAACGTTGATTACGACTGAATGACAAGGAAAGAAATTATTACGAAAAGGATGTTTTTTTTTGGAATATTTGTTGCTAGGTGTTACTTGTTCGTTTGAGAGTCGCTACAGCTTGAGTAGGTTAGGTTTGACGTTGACGTTTTGACTGACACAAAGCGATCGAAAAGTAGGGCAGGGAAGCGTCTAGTGTGTCAAGCTTTTATACATGGGATGGAGAATATGCTGTCAGTATTAGATAGAGGGGTGTACAGGCGGTGGCATAGACAATCTGAAATCCTTATTTCGTGTACGTCGCGTCTCAAATCAGTGATATCGGAGGATACGCATCAGATAAAAAAATGTCTGGAAAAGTTCTGCCCTTAGCACAGACGCAGACAAGATGGGAATTATTCTATCCACCAGGGAAAACTAAATCCTTACTTTGTCTACTCCACGGTTTAATGGCCATTATTTAATTATTTTTCATTATTTTCGTATTAAGTATCCGAAAGTAAGTAAGTAGTCGAAGCTTAACTGCGAGTCATAGAGAGAAACGAGAAACAAAACTTTCGACATAAAATGGGGTATACAATAGAAAATTGTATTCAAAATGTACAAAGCAATAGAACGTTTGCCCTCACGTATGATTCGTTAGCTTAGGTGAAGGCAAGAGATACTGAAGGCAAGAGATTCATAAGAAAACGTGTCGCTAAGATTCAGAGAGCTATAGCTTTAGGGGTGATTCTAGGCTCAACTCCTCAGTACGCCTTTAGCGTACTTTACAATCCCCTTCCCATTGATCGTCATGGGGACAGGATAAAAAACTAAATTCCTTCTCAAGATGTTCCAGCTCTTTCTTGCTTCTTTCTATTACTCCTCGAGTCCCGAATATATTATTGTATGTGCTTATTATTCTTCTCTTATCACGTTATGAGTTATAATTCAAGCCTTAAATTTATGTTTGAGTTCTTCATGAAGCGATGATGCTTGTATATTTATGAATGGATTTTTTGAAAACTCCAAAACCAAAGAAAAAGCACTTCCATTCATGTCCACAATGCGCTTCTGGCGTAGCTCACGTCCGGTATCCAACCGCAACCCAAATATCTACCGAATGCGCCTGTTGCATTTCCTAACCTACTTTTGATGTTGCAAATATTTTCCTTTTCAAATTAATTTGCACACAAACTTCTTGGGTGGAAATTCAAATAGTGGAAAAGTATCTTTTTTGATCCACATGCACTGCACGATTCGCAGGTGTTGCTGCACATATATGATCGGTCAAATGAATGAGTGAGTGAATTATTCAGATGGATAGGCATAGGTGCATACGGAATTCGCTTGCTCCATACAGGTCTGGTATCTGTCTTACCTAATAAGTCGTTAGATAATCTTAAGGTGGTCTGGTTACGAACAATGGAGCCGACAACGAGATACTGAATGGACTTGCATTTGAATGGGGGCCTGACGGATTAGGACAATCAACGTAAGATGCCGAAACTAATTAGAATAAATCTTTAGTTCAAAGAAAAGAAAAAGATTTCCATTTGTAAGACAGGGAATGAATGGCGCATCTCCATACTTGACGGCTTATTTAGTTGTCTCCCTGTAGGTTAACGTTAAGCGTTGTTATCTAACAGATACAAGCCGACATGTGATAAGTCCTGTCGGGGGCGGAAAATTGGAAATTAATTTCTCGATAAAAACACAATTATTCGTTGCAATCGAAGTCGATTAACAGATTTCCAGCTTTGACGTGCGAAATGTTTATCAGTGCTACACCATGTGTACACCAACAACTTTTCACGGCCGACTGAATAGCTTATAATTGGTGAATAATTATCAGATAAACATTGTTGGTGTTTGTTTGAAGTGTTAACATTACTATCCACCCCACGCGTTAATGATGATCTCCATAATGACCAGCATTAGGAGATTAGTTTCAATTCAGATTGTAGTTCAAGTAACATTTGAAATTTCTAAGACCACTTTTCTGTAACAAAGGAGAATTATCAGAAATCAATAATGAACTACTCCTATGGTTGTCATGCAATGGTTGGAAGTTGATGAATAGGATAATGCTCCGTGGAATTCAGTAGCGTGGATTTAGCGCAACTCTCGTGTAACAATAGATTCACATCTTAGGCTCCACATATCATCATCATCACCATCATACATTTACTCGGCAATCGTACATGCAGCTGCCTCAAGACAAAGTGCTTAGAAAAGTTTTCGGCTTATTGAACGGCTATAGATTAGAACAATGGTCCCATTGAAGTTATAGAGCATGAAGAACGAAACATTTTCAACTTGATTTTCCTTAGAATTTTCGTTTAATTTCAGTTAAATGACCTAATTCCACTGCGTCCGCGACTAATAGTGCTTCGTTCAGCTGAAAAACCATAAGTGAACTTTTTGCAACTCAGATCGTGTTACAGCTCGAAAGATTTGCTTGTGTCAATGGAGTGGAAATTTGTTAGTTTTTCATGTTGAGTCTTGGAAAACAAAGGCCGCAAAATTAGCACATCGCTTTTATTAGGTTTGCTGGGTTGCTTAGATTTTTTTCTGGTTTTGAAATTTTACTCGTTTGCTTGACCAAACGGTCGAAAAAGAAATATAATGAAGCAAAAGTAAACTATTGTGTGGATCTAATGAAGAAATGCTGTTATTTGTGAACATATATATGCATATTGAATATACAACGTTGCACATTTCTGCACAAAACTGAAAAAATCTTCGACTGTGAATGCATTTTCTTAGCATTTTCAGCTCAGAGTTGTAAAAATGTCAGAGAACCACGACCACATTGAGTTGCAGATTAGGAAAGTCGCGTTTCTGTTAGGTGGACCAGAGTTGGAGCTTGAAAAGGTCAAAAGGAATTGTACAATAAAGACATTAACAGATTGCAAAACAATTTGTTTGCATAATGGCTGTGCTGAACCTCGAAGTTACCAATAGACTTGGACTTATAAATAATCTGAAAATTGCATCGTTTCAAAGTCACCCAGTCTTTTGCACCCATTCGTTAATACCTACTCAATCAGATATATTTAATAAATTGTATGATTTATATTTGTTTACTCACAGTTTCCCATGAAAATCCTCCGAAAATTGCGATTTATGACTGAAAATGCATTACGGAATAATATCTCACATGTAAAGCACATCCTTGGGAGAATATATTCAAGGAAAGAATTTATTTTACTTATCGAAATGAATGTTTGTTTTTTTTGTTATAGAGAGGTGAACGCTCTTCACGTCGAGACGCGCAACGACACTACCCACTTAACACCCCTGCTGTCAACCTGAGAACCTAACCTTGAACCGTTTTGACACATTACTTCGAGCAAGGCATCGTGTTTTTACGGCTAAAGGCACTTTAAGATTATGGGAATCTCTTCTCCAGCGGGAAGGAGAAGAGAGGAAGTAAGTGCTAGAAAAGAGATCTCCTATCCCCGACGCCTCCCAATGCGATGACATTTGTCAACCGTTTTCAGCATTTATCCAACCGTAGTTTCCGGACAGAGCTCTTCAATTTCAATGAAGTAGTCCTCGCACTACTTACCCCATATTTCGCGAGAGAAATATGGCGTCATCCACCTCTTTTGTGCCTCATCAAAACTCGGAATTTGAAGACCGTGACCTGTCAATCTTGTGCTGATAAACCGAAAACAACCATGCCCGCTTAAGAGCTAGATCAAGTTGAAATCTGTCTCACTGCAGGTCTCAGACATGCAGTCCACCTTCCCTTAGTGTCACATGACTGTTGTCAATCGCCGAGAAAGTGTAGTATCCTTTCCCTGGTGGTCTTCTCTCTGCTGTTTTCGCTTCTGCGCACGTATATATTTCTACGCTCTCTCGCAAGGAAAGCGACGGGTATGTTCTTCTTCGAACATACCCGTCTTTATGGACGTTCGTTCTTCGACAAAATTTAAATCGAAGTTAATGTCAGAACCTTGCTTTGACAAAGCAGAATTCATTCCTCACAACCACTGTTGTAAACTTAAATGTCCTGATATTCCCGAGAGAAGCCACATGGGAGGACAATTTTATAGTTTCACCCAACCAACTCTCCGATCCCATAGATCTATGTACATGTTCCACATATACTTCACTGTCTGATCGTCACGATCAGCACTGAAATATAACCCACGGAATCCATATTTCGGCACCTGCTCGGAACGATCTCTATGATCCGAATTTTTCACCAGGAAACGAGACCCTATCAAACACTGAAATAGACACCCATATATCATCAATATCATCCGCATTAATTGAGTGTTGAGGCTTTCATGCCCTTTTCTAGAACCTTCGCAGTTCGCTTTATCTGTGTCCGAGTCCGCAAACTTCCAATTTGATGAAAATTCGAAAGCATATACTTCAACAATTGAAATCCATTTCCCATAGAAGGTACAATCGGATAAAAGAAGAGTGTTTGAAACTTAAAACGCAGATTACCTTATTGTCCTTGAGAATTCACAAATACATCTATTATGATATAAGTAATTAATATAAGCACCGTTTAAGATTGCTACGACCTTCGTTGATGTTTTTAAAAAGAAGAGAATAAAGGACGAGGCGCAACAGTTTCAAATACAACAACCCTTCAAATACAAGTTCCCACACTGCAAGGCAATGAAGTTTTCAATGCTTCTTCGTTCAAAATCGGCACATGGGAAGAATATTTCAGACACCTATACTGGTGCCGTGAGTCACGTTACGTAGCCCTGAACAATAAGATCAACACCGACGTTCAGCTTACATCAGAAGGATATGAAGATTCTCACGTTACCATTTTCTCTAACACAAAAATTGAAGCGACTTCTCCACAACATCCAGGTTTTACAGACGTTTCACTTCAAGAAAGAAAGTTGAAGATATCTTTAGAACTCTAAATAGCAAGCTGTTTCATGTAAATCCTGAACATAGTCCTCAAAAATTGTAGGGAAATTCTCTCCCCATTCCTGACTTTAATGTACAAAACGGTTACTCTTCCCAACCATGAAAAGATGACAGACTGATTCCTATACCAAAGCGAGTGCAGAATTTCTAACTTCTGGTCTATTTCATTATTGCCTAATCCCGATAAAATCCTTGAAAAAATAATACTCCGAAGTTTTAATATATGTTACTTTTCTTTGACTTCGAATTTCCAGTTTAAATTTGAGCCCCAGCGGTCGACAGAGCTGTTGCTTAATAAATTCAGAATAATCTAACATAAAGCAAACAAAATTGAATAACAAACCTAGAAATCTGCAACTGAAAGGGTGCACAGTGGTATGCGCAGTTGACCTTAAAAAAGCCTTGGACTCAGTATCGATCCACCTAAATCTTTCGATCTATCTAAAATTTCTAAAATCGATCTATCTAAAATGTCGTGTTGCGCTCCTTAGAATCATTTACACTTTCCTATGAAATAGAACCACGGGAATAAAAGTAGAAAATCTCACTTCAAATCCTGGCCTGATATATTCTGAGGTCCCGCAGGGATCTATCCTTGGTCCCTTTTTATTTAAATTCTTTTTTCATGTCATTCCAAGTGTAAACAGCTCTAACTCGGACTTGATCTTGTACGCAGACCAGATTCTATTCACCGCCACCACTATGATGCCAACCCAAGCTTAACCCAACCCTAGTTTGCCTATCCCTAGCAAACACAGCTGCATTGTGCTGTGAAAAACATCACTGTGTATTTAAAAAAGTAAGGACTAGAAATTGGTAGTAATCTGCTTCCGAAAAACCAGTGCCAATGCATCTTCGAGTTCAAATCGAAGGTGAATTATTCTAATTATAATCGATTTTATTCTAACCAACGTTAACTTATGGCTAACAATATATGATTCTTTGAAGTGGAGGTGCTAAGGGAGGGGATAGAGTTGGGAAGTCGGATTCCTGAAGCGTGACATGAGAAGTCTGCAGGGTCTTCGTACGTTCTGACCATCTTGATTGTCGTTTCTCAAATTCGCCTGTAAAAGTGAATCAAAAACAGATGCATCACAATATCAGGAAAATGCATTTTAGACATCATATTTCGGGAAATCCCCCAATGCACTGAGTGAAAGCGAATTCATCTGCAATGAATTTGGATGTTTTCTTGATAAGTTACAGTTATGTCAAAAAGTGCTCGGTAAAAATTAACGAAAATAATTTGGGCGTGGGACGAAGAAATTCTTATTCGGTAGGTGAGGTATAACCTGTTCGTTTCGAAATCATTTAATGAAGACTTAATGCAGCGACTCTGATTTGCATTCATTGGAAAAATGTTAGCATGTATTAGAAGACAGATGTGAAACATAGCAAACATGATTCAAGGTATAACTCATCAAAGCGGGAGGTCCTATACGAAAACATTCAGTAGCTTCTATATTTTTTCTCCGCCTGGAAAATGAAATCGCAATGCCAAAGTCCTCCAAAAATAAATACGTATTGTTCACGAATCTAATAGTGTATCGATTTGCCATACCGACTCAGACAATTTCTTTCTAAAAAACTAGGCCTATAGGATGTGCCTGGAGTTTGATATCAGCTCTAAAGCTGGCCTAACAATTCAAAGAAAAAAAGTTCAAACGAATAAAAAACGCAATACAAGGTGTATCCATAAGTTTTTTGCGATTTTACTATGAGATGACGTCAACGAAAAGTACGCAGCGAAATGACAGCGTATTTGACACATATGCCATTCAGATCGTCTGACATTTATCTACAAACACGCATAAGTTAAGTCTGCCAAAACTAGCGTGTCTATTTTAACGCATTGGTCAATAATGTCAAATTTTGTGCCTGAAAAAGAGCATTTGCGGCACGCAAGACAAAAGACAAGCCATTTTTCTGGCATTGTATTCATGAATTGCCTGAAATATCTAGAATTGCCTAGATAATTTAGTATTCTTTTACCAAAAAAAAAAAAAAAACGTATGCAGATACCTGGTATTTGGGAGCCTTCTAATCGCTTCAGAATCACAAGAAAAACCACTTGTTTCTAAATTTTGTTAAATAGTTTTCCTTTAGTTCTAATCCCTGAATCATGCACTTAACTGAGTGAACTAGAGTTAAAAATTTGGCAATCGTTTATATTGCTGCGCTGATTATGCCAATTGACTACGGAATAAAGTATTGTTACATATTGCATGAGCTTTTGAGCGTTGATTTGACATCAGGTTCGACAACGAATTAGATCCTCGACTTCGGAAGATGTGTCGAAATTGTATGTTACAGGTGGGGCTTAATTCTTGAGGAAATGATCTTCAGGTAGAGAATTGGATTAAATCAATCATCACACGCAAATTTCTGTTCGTATAAATGAAAAATCAAGCTCTTTTCCAATCTTCCAAACTGGTGATTCGAGTGTATCTTCTAACAAATTCACAAAATTCTTATTACGTTCCATTTTTAAGTTTGAGGTTGTTATTTCAGAATGCCAACTGTTTCGAGGATGTTTCGATTTATACCGCAAAACCATCGGAATTCAAATGTCTACTGGAGTACAAGGTGATGCATAGAATAAGTGAGGAAAGCTGTTTAAAAAAATAAAGTGACTCCTAGAAGTCACAGAATTTAAATTCCCTTAAATTTACAGAATATGTTGAGCAAGAGTATGAGCAAGAATTTAAATTGGAAAGAATTTAAATCAGATATAGTATTAAGTTGTTATACAGTAAGCTTAACTCAACAACCTTGTTAGAATACACAACTCATCTAAAAATAGGAAACTCCATTAAGGGACTCAAGGGGAATATTATAGGTATCTGTCAAAAAACAAACAGGGGCCCTTACCTGTGAAAAACTAAAGAAACGAAAGATATTGGAAAAAAAAACTAAAAAATCGAATTGAAAAGTCCAAACGAAAGGAGGATCCAAAAAAGAAATGATGCCAAACCAAGTGATTAATAAATCTTCAAAAATATTTTCTGAAGAACAAATAAACTACTTCAACTACGTCGTTGATAGAACCCATTCAACCCTTCGATACAATTGGTCATAGACATCGAATCAGGAATAAAATACATAACCTACAATGTCAAAGAACAAATAAGGGGAGAAACGAAAAAACTTTTAATTCACAACAATAATAAAATTAAAGCACAATTAACTTTAACAAATAATAATCAAGAAAAACTTCCTAAAGAAATAAACAGAAAAAAGTTAACTATCTTAAAGCGGATAAAGGAAACTCAGTAGTAATCATGGAAAAGGAAGCCCATGATGATCAATTCAATAATAAACTCAAAACTGGAAATTTTCCTAGAACTACGTAACAAACCACTACCTAGCTCACTAAAAAGGATAGAGAAAGCAATGAAAGAGCGCGAAAAATAATTAAACATAAGACGGATATGACGATCCTTCTCTACCGAGGATTAAGTGCCTCCCAAAAATCCACTATGAAGGACAAGAAATGAGAGAATCATCGCAGCCGTCAACGGACCAACGCAAAACTACTGAATTCTAAAGGAAATAGAAAAAACTTGGACTAAAAAGAGCAACTCCTACAGTCAAAAACAATTCAGAAGTAGTAGAACGTTTAAATAAACAAGGCCAAATCAAAGAGGATGAATAATCGGTTTCATTCGACGTAGAATCATTCCCTAAGCATCCCAATTAAAAGGCGCTATATATATTGGAGGAATGCATTGCAGAATATGAAGAATTCTCACAATGGTGAAGAGAAGCTAAACAGATACACTAAACTAGCTAGATTATGTATTGATAAGTCTAAAAAGTATTGAGCCTTTTTTTGTCATTTTTCGATTGATTTATTTTATTTAAAATGGATTTTAATTGAGTGCATATTATCCATTATTATGTATGACCTTCTGCCATTTTTTGAGTAGAGCTTTTATTCGACCTGTGTAGAACTTCTGTGGTTTATCGGCGAAAAACTTGGCCAAGTGATGTTGACAGTCCCTTTTTGAAGTGAATTTCTTTTTATTAAGGAAATTTAGCAGAGACCGACGGTAGTCTGATGGTGCAAAGTCTGCACTATTCGGGGGATGCATCAAAACTTCCCAGTCAGGCTCTGTAAATTTTTGCCCAGTCATCAAAGACGTGTGTAGTCTGGCATTGTCATGATGGAAGCACACGTCCTTTCTATTGATCAATTCTGGCCGGTTTTTTTGAATTGCTTGTTGCAATCTGGTTAATTGCTGCCAGTACAGAGCCGAATTGAGTGTTGGGCAAGTTTCTAGTACCACATAATAAACAATTTCCTTCCAATCCCACCATACACACAGCAGAACCTTATTTGGTGTCAATCCTGGCTTTGAAGTCGTTTATGAGATTCACCTTTTTTTGACCATAATCTTTTTGAAACGACATTCTCGTATCTTACTCATATTTCATCGCCCGTAATGATTTGCTTCAAAAATTGCTCGATTTCGTTGCGTTTTATTAGTATTTCGCAAATGGAAATTCGGTCCATCAATTTTTTTTTTGTGTTAATTCATGCGGCATCCAAACGTCGAGCTACTTAGTGTGTCCAGCCTTACGCAAATGGTCCAAAACTGGCTGCCAACGTGTCGGTCGTCTTTAATTTTTTGTAAGATTTCATCGACTTTTTCAGTGATTTTCGACCTGAGCGAAGTGCATCTTTGACATCAAAATTTCCCGAACGAAAGCGAGCAAACCATATCTTGGCAGTGACTTTTGATAAAATATCTTGACGGTAGACACCACAAATATTTTCTCGAGCCTGCGATGCATTCTCATCTTGATCGGAATGATATTGTAAAATAAACTTTTCACACGAATACAACTTTTGACACGAATGACAAAATGCAAAACTGTCCATATGAAAATTGTAGACTTGAATGTCACCTTTTAAACGTATGTCAGTTTGACTCAATCTGATAAGTATTGCCCGATATATGACAACGAACACTATCTAGTGACTAAAAAGGCTCAATACTTTCTAGACTATCCAATATGACCGAAACGTACTTCACGTTCAGAGGGAAAGTCTTCAAAGCACTGTTAGGAGCAGCAATGGGTAATCCTTCATCCCTTCTTCTTAGTGATCTCTTTATGGACACATTAGAAGATGATTTTAAAAAACTTCTTCCAAGCTTTTGGGTTAGATGTGTTAATGATATCTTGGCGATAGTTAAAAAAGACAAATAAGACGTTATATTTAACAGTATAAATTAGTCATCCAAAGATTGTACTCAAAAAAGAAGAAGAAGAGCAAAACGGACAATTATGCTTTTAAGATATTAAGACCTTAAGCGATCTTTGCATTACGAAATATACAGGTAGCAAACACCAACGCAATGACCATGTTTCAAGCACAGCTGGCTACATAAAATGGCAATATTCAACGCATGCAAACACAGGCTACTCAGCCTTCAACTTAGCGAAGATAACTTCAAGAGTTATCCTACGCACAGCTAAGAAGAACGGATATACGGAAAGGGAAATCCTCAACATTATGAAGAAAAAGTAAAACAATTGGAAAATGAACAGAACAGGGTAATCAACCAGCAAGAGAAGAAATAGCTAGTCGTTATGCACATAAAGTTGGACAGCAAAATTAGACACATTCTCAAACCGTGGGACATATCAAATTCGTCAACAAGCAGCAATACTAAACTTAGTTTGAGACTGGGAAGGACAAAAGGACAAAAACACGCAAAATGAAAAAAGCGACATACATATATGAAATTGCATGTAAAATCTGCGCAAAAAGCTACATAGGACAAACAAAGAGGCTAGTTACAATGAGAGTTGAGGAGAATTTACGAGATGCTGAAATCAGAAAGAAACGTCAAAAAATCAGCGCATATAAGTTGGTTGTCGCAAGGCACATACTAGAATGTTAGCATAACATGCAATGGAACGTTGAAAAAACCACGATAAATTAAAAACTTTGACGCATATGGAACGATTTTCATCCTGATAACAAAGAGCAAATTCGGCTAAACACAGACACAGGAGATGGTGACACCAAACTGACGTCCCTAGCCGCATCAAAAACAACAACAAATAAGCAATAGGGTAGACACTTAAGTTAAACACCATAAATAATCATTATTAGTAGGTTTAAACATGGTCTTTGCGACAAAGCACCGAAAAAGGGACCTTATCAGTATCGAAACAGCTGTCTGTTCCATAATACTAACCTCAACCTAAATGGAACGTAATAAGGATTTTTATATCTTCTCCAATCGCATGATCGATTTATGCAATTCGTCTGAAATATGAATCTCAGTGCCTCTGACTGAACCAAAGATAAAGTTTAGGGCGAAGTGTCTTCGGAATGAGACGAACTAAAGGCGCTGACATCAGAGTCTTCCTCGAGAAATCCTAAAATTTCCTAAGAATTCCTTAAATAAAACAAATAACGGGAAACAAACCAAAAAAAATCTTTTTGAAACCGGAAAAGTCTCACAAATTAAAATGTCGCAATAAAGAATCATCGATCAATTGAATAGAAAAGAATCTTCGGACATTTTTGCGAAAACTATTACGGGATGTCCACCTCCCAAGGATCTACTTGTAGGATTTTGTACCTGTAGATAGTTGTGTAGATTTGTACCTGTAGATAGTATTTTGAGCAAGCAATAGATGTATTTAATGAAGAATATTGAGCAATCTTATACCATTTTAGTTTTTTGACAGTGCGAACTTAATGAAAGCAGCACAGACAGACTTTGTCTGCGAAGTGTCTGTGTGGTTTCAACAAATAAACTAATCTAAAACCCAAAAATCGCGAAAATTCTTTTTAAGACAGCTTCAAAAAAGGTCAAAAAGACACCTTATAAACTCACTGACAATGTTTTTTTTCGAGAGCGGATTAATTATTGCTTTCAACACTAAAAATGTTCCAGTACGTCAAAAACAAATGCTGGTAACCAAATAAACTAGTTTTACCAGTCATATCATTCGTTACATAATCCAGCAGCGTACCTGCAAAAAACAAAATTAGATATAAATAATTAAGTATGAATTTATTGCATGATATTATAATTTATTTTTAAATTTTTTTGTAGTTGTTTTTTTTTTCATTTTCTGCAAAAAAAACCATAATAAAATAATAGTATTAGTTAACCGCTATCAGAAAAACACCTCAAATAATTTTATTTAATTAATATCAATAAGTTGGATATTTCTTCACAAATATCTTAAGTTCCAGATGCCTCGAATGTGGTAAGAAACAGTAAAAACTTCAAAAAGAAAAGATACTATTTTCATTGGAGCTTAACTTGTGGGATTGAGTTCGTCAATGTACGTGTATTGACTATGTATCTAAACGCAAAAAGTATCTGAAGGTTAGTTAAACTTTGAAAATTGACTCAATAGTATTGATATAATTCCTCTTTTCCTCTGGTTTGCTATTGTCCGTGACCTTCTATAGGCGAACTTATTTTTCAACAGTAGACTTATTTTGATAAACGCTAACGAGTGAATGAATTAAGATATTTTTTTTTCGTTATAAATAATGAATAATAACTTAATCTGCAACTTGTCTGGTTTTCTACGGTATTGAATTTTGAAGTTCAACCAACATGCATTACTAACGAACAAGAACCATGAAAATGTTAAGATGATTATCTTATGAAAATAGTGTTGAAAGGTTATGCATATTCATTGTTGATTTTGTTTCGAATGAAACGTTTCGGTTGAATGCGCCAAATTTTGACTGCCAGATCAACTTGCATGCGACTTTATGCATGCCAAATAAGTGAAATAATTCGCCCAAAATTACAGAATGGACCAATATTGACAGGCGTTTCATGAAAAATCTCCAAAATTTTTTTGTTATTTTCTCTTTTTGGGCAATTTGTCTGTTTTCAATGAGAACTTACATACAAAGTCAAAAAGATTCATGATTGTACCCAGTTTATAGGCCTGAAAAATAAACTATTTTTGACAAAAGTCCTGAAATATTGTAATAGCCTATAATTTTCATATTTTTTGAAGCGGTTTTGAATGCACGGCATTTGTTGTTTAAGGTTGTATGTCAGAATACACCTTTAGGTTTCATAATTTTCCTCCATTTCGCAGGAAGCCTCATTATGCCCTCTTTACAAAAGTTTTGGGGGTTACTTGCAAAATATTCATCTAGGTTTGGTTTTATTTCGATTAAATAGTTCAAAGATTTACCACGAAGAATATTTTTAAGGAGAGGAACAAGTAAAAATGGTATGTTGGTCTGCGGAGGAGGGATAATGCGGTAGAACATACAGGTCAAAGTGTAATAATTTTTGCCTTACGGCCAAACGCAACATTCGTCAATTCGTCATCCCTCATTCGTTCTTGCGTTATCGTGATAGAAAACAAAGAAAACTGGCCTTCTAATATGGCGTCTCAATTGATCGAGAGTATTGAAATATTTGTCAGTATTGATCGTATCACCTTGAGGCAGCAGGCCGTAGTTTTCACTATAAGTTTCCAGTCGCACCAAAGGCACATAAGGACCTTCTGCAGATGTCAAGTTTAGACTTCAAATTCCAATCCGTCAAAAAAGATCCAGCAAGGTTCTTCTTTCCGGTGGACAGCACGGTGAGCCGTTCGTATCCCTATAAATCAATTGTGCCTGTGTGCGTGAGATAAATGAGGGCTCGCCGTAACTAATGTGTCAGAAGATTACAGGCTGCGTTCTCAGGTTGATTTGGAAGGTTAGTGGCACGTCAAGAGGCATTCCTCTACACTAAGGGAGTAAAAAGCTTCCATTTTCAGGACAAAACAATATAAACAAAAAAGTTTCAAATTTGAACATTATCTACTGCGTACTCTTTTCAGAGTTAACAACAGATGCAAAGATCAAAGGATCAGCAGATATTTAACCCGAAATTGTCACACCGATGGCACTGTGGTTCCAATCCGTCAAATTGATGACGAAGTTTCTTCATTGGACAAATTTAAATATCACTGCCTTTAAAGAGATTTAACTCTATATTTTTCACCTTAACACAGCTCAAATCTTACTCTTTTCCGGACCTTGACATGCGTTAAAAGTAGTTGCCCAAGCCCTCTCGATAACATTGATCTTAATTTTTGACCTTCAAATCACTTTTCAAGGATTTCCCTTTAAAAGCAACAAATACAAATAAATCTTCATTACACTGAACCGTATCAAAAGCAAACGAGTATCTAAGACGTCCAACAATTTTTTGAGCAATTTCATTCATCTTCTCTTTGAACATAAATAAAACTGCTCCAGATTGCCAATAATTTTTGCCATCATCCATTCGTTGTTAAATTTTTATTTCTGTTTAAATTGCATGAAATCATATGTTGTTGCTTTTGTTTTTGTATTCGTTGATTTCGTGAAATTGTTCATTTGATTTAGTCTAGTCAACATATCATCGCCTTGAGTACATCGGAACATACATATGTGTTTACAGTTTCATACATAAATAAATAATTTAAAATCTGAAGTCGTTTACTTAGAAGATACACAGTCTGAATTTTTAAAAGTGAAGAAGTGCTTCATTTCGTATGCAAGAGTGAACGAAGTCTGGATTTTCGCATCACCTTCACTAAGTTTTCCTTCAAGCTTGAAAAGGAAATTACGGAATGTTTTGCATTCGTTAATATATTCATTTATGTGATGTCTAGCTTTGGAGCCAAAGCATTAAGTAATAAATTATCACATTGTCTACATACTCAAACGTTCTTATGAAATTGTTGTAAACAATGTGGTTATAAACACTTTATCTTATTAATTGACGAAAATTAGTTGGCATTGCGCAGTAGTGGCTACAATTTAATACAAATTAATTATTAAATTTTATTTAGCTAATTTTAATTTGATTTTTGTCTTATTTTTAACTTTTGATTTTGATTTTATTTTTAAATTTTGATTTTAGTTTCTAATTTGAATTATTAACATCATTATTTGATATAAATCATCTAAAGAGAAATTCACGGAGGTCGAGCTTCGTTTTCCCTATCAACTAATTCAAGTTATTCGAATTTCATCAATGGCGTAACAACCCAAATAGTGTCTACTTGGGTTCGAATAAAATTGAAGCCGAAGGTAAGAGATAGAGAATAAAGAATCAAAACTTTTTAAGCTTTCTTTCTTTTTGATGCATCTTTCTTCGGTAATCTCCCAAACTACTCAACGTAAAAATGGATTGCGAAAAGTTTCCGAGAAAGCGCACTGGTCGGTAGCTAAGAAATCTGCGAGGGAGTTGTTAGTTTACTAGTTGCGTATCTTGAAACGATGCCTGAAGTTTGTATTCTTGTAGACGCGATGGACACAAAATATTTGAGTTTTTGAATTTTTCTGTGGATATCAATGTTTGCGAATTGATATCTTAATTTTAGATTCTTGTACTCAAGTTTTGACGGAAAATTTAACAATAAAGATTGAATGAATCCGGGACCATTGTGGTTATATGGATGCAAACTTGAAATCGGATGACATTTGTTGTTGAACAAGTTGTGTTCCTATAAAGCGAGAGTAGGGGAAGTCAGGATTCAAAGTGCCGTGGATAGGTTTTCGATCCAAAAAAACTTTGTGAAGAAAAGAGATAGCAATAGATGTGAGGTGTGTCGCGAAACGTCATTACGCGTTACTGCATCAGCCATTTTAGTAACGGTGTGTCAACGTTTGACATTGATAATCGATTAGTGTCACAGAATCATGACGTAAGTAAATTTTTTCTCCCTAAACTTCTTAGTCTCTTTCAATCAATTTTCTAGCTATTTGTGAACTTTTATTATTTCGGGCAAACTATGGTGATTATCTTTTTAATATTATAGTTGATTTTTTCTAACCACTACTATCAATTGACTTCGAAAATGGGATTTTAGATTCAAAGTTCCTCTGGTGAGCTTTTCCACCGGACAATGTGCCCCGTAATGAAACACGTAAATAATAAAATAATAACTTTGTTTCAGGATGAGAAACATATAACGGATAACCGAATGGAGCAAGGTTTGTATTGACCTTTTGCAAAAGACAGCTCGGGAACTAGAGATTCAGTCCTCTACATAGGAGTTGCACCACCTATGATTGTTATCTTTTTGATCCTAAATGCATCAGCAAAAAGTGGGATTGTATTTGTTTACCTACTAATATTAGAGAGGGTTGGAATCAGTGCGTTATACTTTAGTTCTGCTTAGAGTATTGAATATTCGGCACGTATTTCGTATCATTATGCCCAATAGACTAAGTTTCAAACAAATATCTGATGAGGAAGGATTAAAAAAGTGACATTTGACGTTTGAAGTGGCACTTTTTTCGTGTGCGAAAGCAAGGAGGATGAGGTGCAACTTATCTACTGGGGTAAGAATAATAAAAAAAACTCTTTCCCAGGGATCAACAGAGTGAAAGAAAGGAACTGGAAGAATAATGAGGATAGATGAGAGTTAAGATCGCATGATGATGTGATTATCCTTGGAAAATCGCTTCAAAACTGTTAAAGAAATATCTAGAAATCTATCAAGTAAATAGAGAAACAGTTGGCAGAAGATTGGGAGAAAAAGATTTTTTGGCACGCAAACCAGCCAAAAAACCCTTTCTTAACAAAAAAAAGAAACAAATTCGCATACATTGGGCACAAAATTTTAAAAAAATTGACATCTGATGACTTGGAAGAAAGTGATGTTTTCAGATGAGAGTAAATTAAACGTCTTCAGCTCTGACGGTACTCCATATATAAGACGTTAGTCAAATGAAAGATTTGACAAATTCTGTACTATAAAAACAGTGTAACTTCCGGCAATCGTGATGGTTTCGGGATGTTTCCTACTTGGGAATTGGTCAAACACATATCATTGATGGGACGATGAATGCAGGAAAATATATTGAAAAAAATTTTGGAAGAGATACCCTCAATGAATTCCAATCTTACACACTGCGGGGACTTCTTTTTTCAAGACGATTCTGCTCCATGCCAAAGAGGCAAATCAGCAAGTTAAAAATGTTAAAAAAATAGCTGTAAGATACATTATCCTTTAATGCCAAAACCACAATGTCTTTGTATAGGTAAAGCAGTTTCGAACAGAAAACGAGGTTTCAACCCTGTTATTGCCTGGTAATAGTCTTGATTAAAACCCTATAGGAAACTTGTGGATGATCATGAAAAAACAGAATCAGATTACCAAACCTAAAAATGAAAATGGGCTGAAACAGACAATCGAAAAGTTGTGAGTGAGGAGATCAGTGACGAAATCATCGAAAATTTGAGTGACTCAATGCCAAACAGGATCGTCTTAGTTATCAGGGCTAATAGCAGTTCGAGTTCATAATACTAGCATATATGATAATTATATTTTCAATGTTTATATATAACTTTTCCAAATAAATTCATATGAGTTTTTTTTAAAAAAATTTTTTCTTTAAATTCTTCGCTAAAAACTAAAATTTTATTTCTTATTTTTTGAATATTTTTCATTTTTTACTCGAATTTTAACCATTTTTCGTGGCACATAACATACTCTTTTCCTTTGCCAAACATTTTAAAGTCATCAAAATTTAAGAACAGCTTGTTTTAAGGAAATCGTTTATTGAAGTTCTACCCAGAGTTAAATCGTTTGTTATTTACATGTGATGTGATTTCTATGGCCACGACTGTATTTTATATCACATTATTTCGCTATGTCAAAAAGTTGAAGGCAGGTATAACAACAACTGTGGGTTACTATTCTAAAGTATTCTGGTATTCAACCCGGACACGGAGAAAATGTTGGCAGTTTGTTTGTTAAAATATGTGTCAATTTACTTTGGTCTCTTTCCAGAAAAACTGAGAAAGTTAGCATATACTAGTGCTGTTAAATTTGACATGCCTACCAGTTCAGTCTTTTGGCATAGGGGGTTGAGCTGGAGGTGAATGGATTATGGGTTTTCTGAAAAGAAACTCGTCTTTGTCCATGAGAGCTCCGGAAGCCACTAGAGTTAGATGCGCATAATCGTTTAACCAGTATTATTACAGTGTTTAATTGACTTAGCTTGGAAGTGTCATACTGAAACATGACTCACCACTGTTTTAGAACCAAAAAAAAAAAAGTAATTGCGAAGAATGTTAAGCAAGTGAGTTGCATAGTTTCAGCTGCTGGACTGGCCGCCTTATAGGGGACGTGGGATCGTGGCTCAATCGAAAGCACGTTGAGACTGATTATGACCTTACCCAGCTTCTTAGCGATCATGGGGTTTTTCAGTCTTACCTGCAAAAGATTAGTAAGCTAAGGTCCTCAGACTGCATTTTCTGCCCAGGGAAAAGGGACGACGCATGTCACACCTTCTTCAACTGTAGAACATGGAAAAGGATGCGGCAGGACTTGTGGGAGAGGAAATACTTACAGCGAGAAAAGATAACATGGATTGCCATGGAGCGCGGGTTCTGGGGGATGTCTACTTTCTAGGAGTCCTCCTCCATCCTGCCCCTTCCCGCTGCGAGGAGATTTCTCTAGGCTGACAGCGCCCTAGGGCGAAGAAAAAAGAGGCCTAGCCCGACGTAATGTGTCAAACAGTTCCAGGCTAGCATGCGCTACTAGGAATCCTACACTCCTGGCGTAAACTGCATTCACCCCGCAAAAAAAACTGTTTCCGCCGAGCGTGGAGCTCTATTTCGCTCTAATTTATTAGCTGCGAATGCAGTTGGAAATACCATAGAGTCTATTTTTTCTCGCCTTCAATAGAAAGAACTATTCATTCGAGATGGTCTCTCAGAAAGCCCACTCCAGAGGACTCAATATTGTTATTGCTTGATAATCATCTATCACATGTTGACATTGACGTTGGTGAAAACGCAAAGGCAAATTCGATTATAATCTTGCCTTTCCTGCCGCATTGCACCCATGAATTCCAACCACTTTTGGCGTCTTCAATAACAATTAATTTTCAACAATCTATGATTTTCAATCCATAATTCTCAACAATCCATATTGAATTTCACATGATTTTCAATCATAATTCAATTTTTTCAGTTATAATTTTCAATCCATAATTTTTAACACTTTTCCACGATATTGGCATCAAATGATACGTTTTAACGGTTGCCAAAGCTCAAGAAAACTGGCTATTTTATAATACAAGCATGACGCCATGTATTCATGAGATACCAGGAATTTTTTAAGTATTTTTTAAGGCATAAGTCCATACAATCGTGATCTGTTTACGGATGAAGATTTAACTTCGGCTTTCGTAACTGGCCGACCTATCTCTGACACTAATATTTCAGTGTAATTGGGTCAAAATATGGAATAACAGCACTAAGAAATAGCAGACCCTGAATAGTTTCAGGTGGATGATCATTTGGAAGCCACCCCAAATAGTGTGCCACGTCCAGCAACAACAGGATCAACAACAAACGAACATCAACCAGAACCCTTGAAGCTTGCTCATTTACCAAAAAAAATATTGTCATTCAAGCCATATCTAGTACATTTTCGCTGAATCTATTACACTCTCACAAAAGCAGGAAATAAGAAAATTTCTCCCGGGTTCTCGTACTATACTACCTTATCAGATAAACTATTGGAATATGAAGAGGAAATTGACCTACGAAATACTTCTCCATTTGCAAAAACCACCACAGACTTTAGGTTTAGACATGCGTGCCTATTTGGTCTTCAAAAAAAAAGCCTGGAATGAAACTCCTGTGCAATGAGCCAAGGTTTTGAAATTCAGAGAATGCAAGGCATACATGACGTCGACAAGTTTGAGTTATTTTGACACCAAAAACAATGTTTTCTATAAAAGGTAAAAATAATTGATACGCTAATTCCAAGTAATCAATAAGATCAGAGTAAATGGAGAACATATTGAAAAGGGAATATAATATCTTGCTTTATTTCTACTCTCTAATCGGTCATTTATAATAATCAGTACTAACAAACACTATAGAAGTTAAAAAGGAAAGAAAAGAAAACAACGATTCCAACCTCAGACACCCTTAGACAACAGACCATTCGCAAAACGCAACAAAGTATTTACCCCAGATTTTCGAAACCTTACTTAAAAAGCATTCTAAGTCACTGAGTCGAATCAAACAGTAGAGTTTAATCTATTGATGATGATTATTTTGACTATTGTACATGTGGTTCTTCTTCGCTCGAAGTCGTAAGAATGTCAAAAACTACATTATATGAACAATTAAACTATATCAGCTAAAGACGGGCACTGGTCTCTGTTGAATCCAAATTTTTATATTCATATGATTATTTTTTGTCACGCTAAGCACCTTGTCTGGTACTATTCTGCACGTCATTTCAGACTATTTCAGACTTCAGGCCTTTTCCGTCATTCATTCATTCCGTTAGCAGTGCTTTCATGTTAAGGACGCCACTCTTTCAACAGGGATAGATGAGAGGGTGAGCGATCCTTTCGTCATCTGTCAAGCGACCTTTGATATCCTTCTAAACAAGTGTAAACATTCGTAAGTAATATGATACGCAGTTCGAATTGTGTTGAGATGTCAACATATTGCGGGATATATTTTCAGAGAAAGGTCCCAAGTCTGGCTTTTATTTTCATGCGAAGAAGGTGTGGCATACGTCATCTGTGATCTTCGGGCAAAACAAGTAATCAGAGAAAATTAACTTACCCATTTTTTTTCAGAAAAGACAGAAAATGTCAATACCCACTATGTAGCAACATCTGGTAATAATCAGTCCCATCATGCTTTTTGCAAAACCAAAGGCCCAGGTCACTGATGAGTTGTGCAGTCTACATGCCCCGCGTTGCGTGTACTCGAATTTCCTTCCACAAAGCTAGAGTCCTTCTTCTTCCTCTCAGCTAACGAATACTATCTTCGGCTCGAGTCTCCCCTCTCCTCCCCACGTATACACACTTGTGGAGTGCAGTGTTTGCCGTGTAGCAACTGAAAGCCGAAATTCCCGTAACAGATTTGTCCGTTGACGTATGGACTTGATAAAAAAAAATCCATCTTAGAGTCTTTCGTAAGGCTTCTTTATTAATTCCTTCAACTCGATGGTCGCTTCTCTAACCTGAATGGGAATAACACGACAGAGTCGCGTAATGCTCACTTCATGGCAGCTCAATGTCACTGAAAAACGGGCACTCTAAAGGACATCTCTCGCATGAAGCAACGAGACGAAAGAGACTTCCATGAAACTTAGTGCTTGAGGCAACATGACTTCCCACGGGTCCCTGGTGTTGCCCTCAATAAAGTTTTGCCAGCAGCGAACCTTGCTTTGATTGATGAACTTGCGGAGGACTTTTCAAGCTGATCTGTATGGCACCAATCGGGGGTGGTTCATCCCTTGAACGTTAGGCTTCTTCGCGGGCGGTACACAACAGGCTTTTCGTCACCTGGACACAGAAGGATCGCACGCCGACACGATGAGACTCATGGTGAAGTTCACAGTTCGTGCCTGTCGTGCATATCGCGTACCCTGTAATGATTTCTAACACCCCTCTCCCTCCTTCCAAAGCCGACAAACTGTCGAAACACATTTTAGCATTGCTCCAACCTACTGCTTATACTACTGCCGGGTTGTTGCGCGTCGATCAGCACAAGGACCCATTTCGAGTACAATGTACTGCTGATCACTCGCCGAGTATTCCTTGAAGAAATCAACGACATATTGGGGATGGTTCCTTATAAGCTTCTTTAGCGAAAGATTGGTGTTTTGCGCAATTTGCCTAGCCATCATTTCTAGGATTTGTTTTCCTCTGGAATCTGGATGAGACGTTCTCCATTCAATCACTTTGGTATTGAAGTCACCGTCAAAAAGGATTCGCGCTTCCAAAATCTAGACAGCGCCCTCTAGTTTATCCAGATTGCTCTGAAAGGATGAAATTAATTTGTTAGGCGTGAGATAGACGCTGGTAAATGTCGCGTTTCCAAGCATCAGATCAGCACAAAGCCATCTCCACCAAAGCCGTAATGTTTCAGATGGACTCAGATCGGTCAAAGTACCATTTAGCCTTATTTTTCTTATGATGTTGTTCACATATCAACAGCATATCGCCTTCTATCTCCGTCAAAAACATAGCCAAGCCAGTTCAATACTGGTCCACCACTATGTAGCTAGATATAGAGTACTTTCTAATAGTTTTATTTTCCCTTTACTAAGAGCCTCTTTGCACTCAGCACCTTCCGATTGCTGGAATATAAACCACATCTTCAGACTTTAGGATCTTGACTGTGCTCACCATGCAACTTTGTTTATTTGGGAGTACCATGCTTTTAGCACACGTTGCTTCGATCTTGCCCCTTGCAGTTCAGAAAATGTGACCGAAGCTAAGACATTTAAAGCAAGCAGTAGAGACTATCTTTGCGGGATTAGTGCTGAATCTTCTCCACTAGGTCATTGAGTTCACCGATCGCGTTTTTAATGTTCTTGTTGATATACTTTTGGAGGTTGGTTGAGTTTCTCATTATTTGTTAGCACCACGTTTATGTTCCACGCAATTTGCGCAGTAAGCTCGTCCTCTGGGGTCCAAATTTTAAGTCTCCTGTCTGTTACGGGGCTTGTTGATGCTGGAAATCTGTATTCCGCTTCCAGCAGAATCTGATATGTGACTTTTTGTAACATTGACTGTAGTTTGACAATTGGTGTTGACTATTGCACTCCCCCACTGATCCTCTTCGTTTAATTTAGACTGGGCTTCATCGCTTTGAGCAGGAGCTGTAGTTTGGACTTGCATTTGCTGCAAATCGAAAGGGCTCAATGGAAGTGATGATATAAATAATAATAATATTCATCATAAAGAACTGCACACAAAGGATGAGATGAACCATATTTTTCATCTGACTCGATCATGATCCCTTTCAGTGTTCTTATTCATATTTGAAAAAAAGCCATTTGCATCTCCGCTGATGCTCAAAGGACTCTTTGAGTAATGTTTCCGCATTATTATCCTTAATTTAAAAAACAAAAAATAAAAGAGTTGAGAAGTACTGCCGATTATTTTCATTTCTATTTATAAATGTTTTATTTAAGAGTATTTTTTCCACTTTCTTCCTTGACATTAGCCTGTATGAAATTCGCCGTGCAGGTAAATATATTCGAGAGCATCTAAGCACGTTGACTAAACTTGTACAATTTATGCATTAAATTCTTGAGTATGAAAAGACTTTAGGAGTTGTGGTATGCAGGAATGCAAGCTGTTAGTATGCAAACAAATTTGAATAATGTTGGATAGTGCAGTAGAATCTGTGAAATATTTGAAGCATTTGTTGTATGTACAAAATTGAGAGCATTTTCCGCATAAGTACTTGTCATGCAAAGCAAGCAAGAAATTTATTAGGGTACGTTCTTTGAGTTTTATGCCATTGCATCTAATGTCCTTGTTATATTTACACGATTATATAATTGAAAATAATCCCGGATTTCTGAATTTATCGCCAAAATCACAACTAGTTTACTTTGAATAAATAAACTTTTAAACATTTTACTATGCATACTGCATAAAACTGATTTCTGAAATCTTAATTTAAAGCAAAGATTAAAAGTAGGCCAACACATAAACAAATTAGTGTTTATTCAAATTTGGAGAAAGATATTACCTAAACGAAAACGCATGAACTAGATATCCAATTTCAAAGAGTTCTTACAAGAAGCAGAATCCAGTCAGCCATCGTTGATGAATAAATTAGAAAATCAGAAATTAAGTTTCTGGCATCAGATTCTAGACTTTGTTTGGGATGTTGCATCTGTTTTACTTTATTAAGCTTGCAGAGAGATTAATTTTTGCTTTAAATATCACTGGTATGGGGCATGGATGAATTTAGATGATACAGAGCTTAAGTAATTTTTTTGATATTTTCCACAATTTATTTCCATACTATTTATTCCATGGTATAAAATCATTTCTCGTAAAAGTGTTTTAATCCTTCTTAGTCTATTAATATACTCCAGTTTCGAGGAACATTTAATAGCACTTCCAGAATCAGTTTGCCAAATATTCAACCAAATCCTCGAGTAATCAACTCTCAACTATTCAGCCCCGAAAACATAAAAGCCTGTATGACACAGGATACAACCATGAGTTTTATGAAATGCCAGATAAAGCTTTTCATCCTGAAAATATATTTTTTGGCTCTCGAAACAGGCGGAATAACAAAAGACTTAGTTCAAACAAAAGGATATGTTCAAGGCGAACAAGGACAAGGCCGTTCGTACTGTTAATATAATTTTTATGGCTTCGTTTCATAAAAAACCAGGCGGTACCAAAACCGCAAATTTGCAAGCAGAATCTCAATCCGTCAATTTAACAGTAAAGTGTTGTAATACTCCTGTTTGAGCTATTGGGCTGCTTTCGTAGTTCCTGAAAATTCAATGTCATTAGAGAAGGAAACGCCCGACTATAGCATTCAGGCACTCTTTTCCGTTGAAATTTAATTACAACGACCCAGTTGCCAAGCTCCTTTGCTCCTACATAATTTAACGTTATTTTCAAGAACTATTCACTTGAATGAATCTTCACATCGTCTTAGCCCCATTTATATTATCCTGTTAACTCTTTTGAGTTCGTCGAAAAGAAGTTGAATAACTCACATTTTCTTCACCTTAAACAAACTATTTTCCACACACAAAGCCTAACTACGAGGCTCTTCTACGCTTGAGTCATTCATCCTTTCGTTTTTTGTGTTTGTCATGCCAGCGATTTTCAAAAGAAGGAACGGCTGAATTTGTATCCTGGAAAATAATGTTAAGAAGCCTTAGGCTTTCAATTCTTAATTTTTTCTGCTTTTCCCCCAATGACATCTTTATCGATTTTTGTTGAGGTTGTCGGATCGGGATGGGATAACGCCTGTTGAATGGATCAGGCATTTGTCTACTACGTTTGATCGTCCTTGTGTATGTTCCGACTTAGAGCATACTGAATACGGGATCGGCTCCATCATATTTCATTTTAGCAGAGGAAGCAAAGTGAATTGTGCACTTACGTTTAGCCTTCAATTCGAGATTATGCATATGTACCTTTTTACGGGTGAATGAAGAATCTCATATGTGCAGATGGATTTTCCGGTAAATTGTGAAACGAAAGTGATAATGGTGGGGTTACCAAATCTAATTTTTTATTTGGAGACGGTGAATTGCGCTTGAACGATTGAATGGATTGGTATAAACGAATTGAAAACTATTCAGTGTTCAATCGAGGAACATTTGATTGTATCCTTTTAAAGATGTTTCCTTATGATATTCTATTACGTTTTCCAATATTACAAAGTACGTTTCTTGTATTGAGATGGTTTTTAAGAGCCAGAAAAATGCAACCAAACGAATTATTTATGATTGACGCTTAATCGTCTAGATTGTGAGTTGGGAAATCCTTATTTTTATCGGCACAACTCGGCTCAAATAATGGTTAAAGCCGCCTTTTTTGCTGACTCATTGGAGACCGCTCTAGAGTTTTCTTGTGTTGCATTGCCCGTCTGTTATGGATGTATGATGAAACCTTTTTTTTCATGCTGTGTTTAGATGTTACATATTTTGATATATTGTATCTAGTGTGTGTATTTGAGTACTCACATCAACAGGCAATGTATGAAACTTGACGAATGACCGATAGCTAATTCGACAATGAGCTGTATGAAATTTTAGACGACCAGTAGATCGTGCTGGCTTTGTGAATCATAAAAATGAATGACGAATTGAAGGATGAACTGAATAGATAAAATGGATACCAGTTTCCAGATACCAGACGATATTATAGAAAAGCCTGTTGCAGAGAGAGATAGAGAGAGAGAGAGGATTGGAAAGAGAGGCGGAGAGAGAGCGAGAGAAATTCGGAGGGAGAGAGAAGGAGAGAGAAAAAGAAAGCAGAAGCAAAATTATGAAAGGAGTCGACATGTTATTTTCTAAAATAGGTGATATTCTAGAAAAAGTGATACATAAGGTGAAAATAAATCGAATTATCGGAACCATCTTAACCATTTATCACACTTTTGTCTAGACAAGTGGAAAAACCGAAAATCGAAACGGACATCTACCTGCGCCCATGGATATAATAACCACATGAAGGGTGTTAATCGATAAGTTCCTTTCGTATTATCCCATTCCGAAAAAAAACTATGAAGTTGATAAAAAAATTAGTCCTTTATTCTATAACTTCACTTTTCAATTCGTTTAAATTGAAAAAATATTTAATTAAAAATATAAGGTGAACTTACTCAACCCAAAAAAAAGTTGAAACATTTTCTGTTTTCGGTGGTGAGACACTAGATAATAAATGGCAAAAGCTGAACCTAGTTTACAAGTTTTTAAAAATTTGATGATTGACGAGAAATTTAGAATATGTCATGATGTAAGTCATTTTGACAGTGACATTAATTTTGATTGGAGAAGAAGTAAGAACCTCCTACGTTGTACAGCGAATACAGATGTACTAATAAAAACCGGTAGGAAACTTTCTACTAATACCGTAATAGTAGTAATGCTTCAGATTTAAAGGGCTGTTCAACTGAAAATTTCCAAAAAATTAGTGATTTTGGTTCTTGATACTAAAATATGACACACAATTATGTAATATCACAGCAGAATGTCTGGACCTCTCAATCAGACTAGAAAAGCAAAGGACTATTGTATCTCAGGACGTTCAAGCGTCCTAAGCAGTGCCTCAACCCAAGAGATTATGAGGAGAGGAACTGATATAGGTCAAGTCTTAATGGAAGATATACTGAGTCCTGTCGAAACGAGAAGTTGATAACTTAAGATGAGGCGAAAAAAGGCAGCTTGGAAGAAACCTGTATTCACAAGTGAATAGGCACCGCTTGACGCATTCATTTTATTAAAATTTATTATAAAGGGTCATTTTTAAGAGATAAAGAACTTTAAGTTGGCAGCACTTTTTGATGTTACGCATGGTGTGACAGCTGTCACACCGCTGCCATAAAGCTGCGTTTAACGCTTGGTTTGGTTTGCCATGTTATCATGAATAAGCTGACGCTTTAGTAAGGTCTGCATATCATATCGATCAGGCTCTTTATGGTTGAAGGGCTGCGTCAATAAACGAAATAGTTGCATTTGAAGTGATGAGGAACCACAGGCGATTGTCCAAACTGCCTGTGTGGTGTTTTGGGGTGCTTTAGGGGCCAGTGGGATCAATAGTCTAAATACCTTCACAAATACTGCTGAGAAGAACAAGCATTTGATGAGCGTATAATTTCACACTTTGGACCTTTAAACTGGCTGACAAGATCTTGAGAGTTAACACCGCTGTACTATTTCTTGTTGGGTACGGCCAATCTCTCGCCGATGGATACAATTCCGAAACGCTTGACTTTTAGAAAGAGAACATTCCGGGCCGGATGCAGTGTTGTTGGTTAGAGTAGTTGAAAATTGGATTTCTTGTGCGGACTTCTTCCGTGACAATCGTCGCACTCATATGCCCGAAGTATATTGAAATAAAAATGACAGTGATTTATCCTTCGGATAAAGCCAATTTCATGAAAATCAATACAAAAATTCATCGGTATTTTATTTCATTTCGAAGTCCTAAGTCCCTTGATTTGACTGTGTAATATGGTATCGAAAGGAGATTATTATAGAAGAGAAAGTTGCTGGGAAAGATTGGTTGTGTACGTTCATAAGTCAACGTTTTCTACTCAGTATAAGATAGCCAGAAGAGCCCCAATATTAACAGAATCCAGGACTTCACTGAGATCGGAACCAGTCGGTTCTTCAATAACCTTCAATCTGGAAATTTCATTTTCAGTCATAAAGTATATTCAATATGGATGAGCCTGGGTTTTTACAGTTCAGGAACTGGAAAAACTTATGGCTCTGAAAGGACGTCGACGTGGTGGTAGATCATGGTGGTCAGTTCATGGAGGTGGGGCAAACAAGAATTGCACTGTGCGTGTAACAGGCATCTACCTCCATTTTGTCTGCATATATGTCTTCAAAAAATGGTGGACTTATGAGACTACAAAGTTATAATTATAAAAGACATGATACACTGAAGCTGACGCTTTTAGATTATTTAAATAAAACAATTTCATATCAATGTTGAGTATCCCCCACATACGTCACACCGCTTACATCCCTCTGATTTGACCTTTTTCCTTCCATTTGAGGCAGCTTACCTAAGTGAATGTGACATTTAAGTAAAATTGAGGAACATATTTGAAATATCTTCTTCGAAAATAGCTGGATTGTATGAAGGGTACACGAAAATGGTAGTTCTAGAAAACGGAATACCTGAATACCCCTATGGACCCATCAATTTTTTCAGATGAAGCTTCTTTTTCCTAAGCTATACGTCACAATCTTCGACCTGCTTTAAAGGGCCAAAAGTTCACTACGACTCCTCAACATGCCAGCAAGCAATCAGAATAACAATAAGTTTGGAGAAGAGATTTTTCACTATCATCAAAAAAAATTTTTAGTTCAAAAACGAGAGTATTTAACACCAACATTAAGACGTTTTGGCAAGCACATCCATGAAGGATGAGAAGTCTCTTTCTCTTCATGATGGTGTTTGCTAAGAGAAGACTCTCTTTCTCTCTCCTTTTTCAAAGGGAAGAGAGAGAAATGTAAAAAATAATAAAGAGCATCGACCACAGAAAATCCTCGCATGCAACGGCTTCGAATTTTTTCCCTTTTTGAATTTTTTTATTTCTTGGATAATTTGAATGAAATTTGCACAAATTGTGCTTACTAATTTGAATTATCTGCACTCGATTCATTTTTAATTGACGAATTAAAGAAAAATTTTAAAAATCAAAAAATTGTAACCCTTGAATTTGGAACGATGCAAACTTTAGACACCTCTTTATTGAAAGCCACTTTTTGTGGATAATTGTGTTCAAATGTTTTTAAATTTTTTTCTCTCGCAGCAGTTTTGACATTCATTCTTCTCTATTGAAAGTTTTTTGGCCTTGACAAAGAGATGGCGCTACAAATTCAGAATCCATGTTCTCTTTTTTGAGAATACCAACCTTAACTCAGTTTCTGTCAAAATTTCATGGCATTTCGCTAACTGATTTTCCAGTTATAGCAAGTTATAGCTGATGCTTCGTCTAAACTTTTTCAAACAATGAAAAAAAGTTACTTTAGTTTTTCGACGGAAGCAAAATGATACAAACAATGGAATGGCGTCATAAATCTTATAATACATCCCTCCTACCATATTCAACCATTAAATATTGGTTTACTGAATCTCCTCGTGACCGTACAATTGAGATTCTACAATCGGGAAGGCCCAATGAGGCAGTGACTTCGGAAATCATCAAACAAAGTCGCGTATCTTGTGTTGAATGGTAACAAAATGAAATTGAGTGTTATAGCTCATATTATAAGCACCTCGAAGAAATGCGTTGGAAACATCTTTCATGAATGTTGCAAAAGCGAAATTGTGCGCACGCTGAGAGCCGCGTTTCCTTATAATTAAACCGAAGGCGAACCGTGTTTGGCTTTCAAAGGAAAATTTGAAGTTATTTCACCACAAAAAAGGAGTTTTTTTAGATGATTTGTGATAATGGACGAAACGTGGATTCATTGCTACACGCCAGAGTCCTATCGGTCGTCGGCGGAATGGTTATTTCCTTGTGAAAGCCGCATGAAGCGCCTGAAGACGCAACATTTAGGTTACAATGTTTAAACCACTCTTTTTTGGGATGCACATGGTATAATTTTCATAGACAATCTTAAAACTGGAACAACAATAAAAAAAACAACACTGTGCATTATTTGTTCGATTGGTCAACGAAATGAAGTCTAAACGGGCTCATCAAGACATGGCTCCAGTACATTTTGCTCGGAATATGATCTAAAACTTGAAGGAAGTACTTTACGAAATCAGTAAACATCCCTCCTATTTGCCTGATTTAGTCCGCAGCGTCTATATTTTGTTTTCCCGGTTGAAAGCTTTTGCGCAGAGGGATGAAATTAGATTCAAATGAGAAACTCGAGTATGAAACAAATGCCTATTTTGAGGGATTTGATGCTGACCAAACCCTTTAAAATGCTGCTGACCAAATGCGTCAAAATGCTGCTGACCAAATCCCTCAAAATGCTTCCAAACAAATCTCTCAAAATATCAGAAAGGCATCGAAATATCGGACGATTGTTACACTAAGTGCATTTAAACAGATGAAAATTATGTCTTGCTATACTCAGGGTATTGTCCGACAAGGATGGGGAAGTTGCTTTTTTCTCCGAAAAAAGTTCCGTCGCATTCATCTGTTTCCTTGTAGCGCTCATATAGGCGTTTCAACGGAGTGTCATCTTCGGTCTGTGGTTTCGTCCCTTCGGAGATTATTTAATTTGTTCATTGCCAGGACAAAGAATGTTTAGCCAGAGATAGTCTTTTATCACTTCAGTCTGCTCGTTAAAAAAATTACATAGTGAACAAAGTCGTTGTCTGAAATTTGTAGCGTGGCAACCGCAACGCGGTCAAATGATTCCTCTATTTCTTTTAAGTAGTTGATTGAACTGAAATGAAAATGTAATAGAGGGCAAAACATTCAAATATGCGAATAAAATTTACCCAAATTTTATGTCAAACTATCCAAAAAAATATATATATATACAAAAAGTGAAAAATTAGAGACCGGTTCGCTTGTAATGATGCAGACGTCCGGTATCTGGTGGGTTGTAAGGTTTACGATGACTACTAGTGTATCCAAATTGAATCGGGAAACCTCACTAGTAAATATAGTGGTATTGCTGTGGTCCCTGTGAGTCTATCTGAAGCTCTGGATGCTACCGGGGCTAAACACAATTTTATTATATTTCGAAAGGTGTAAAATTCTAGGGGATCGCTGCCTATCCACACAAGATTGTATGAGATGCATGAAAGTTCCGATTTTTGGCCTAAAGTGGAAAGATGTTTAATACTAGGGATACCTTTAGAAATGTTGGAAAAATTCATTTTTTTTTTGGAGATCGTTATAATTATTCTATCTGTTGGAATAAACATTCATTGATTATTCACAATAGATATTGTTCGTGGAAATAGCACATTTAGAATTAATTTTCTTCGTACAGTTTGAAAACTTAAAATATTTCAGATATGCACTTTTCAGTTCATTTTCTGTAGTCAACCCTTGCGCAAATAGTTGTCTGTGTGGTGTTTACGTGGTCTTTAACCACGACAACACAACAGTCTGAAAATGTTTTCATTTCCCGGTCATAAGATGCCAAGGATGAAAATCAAGCCCAAGGTGAGCGTGCTGTGGACTCCTTTGGTGTCGAAGCGGGATGTGAATGCGTTTTCATACTTTCCTTCTCTCTATCGCTTTGTCGTCCTTCTCTTTCCTCGCTATGCAACTGCAATGCGGATGTGAATTCAATGAAGTTAAAATATGAGATATCACACTCGTTGCACACGTCCATGCATGCATCCTCACTATCTTTCATATCCTCTATGTTCACCCACATACTAGCATAACCGGGAGCATGGACACATATAGTTAGCAAATATGTGCATAGATACTTTTAATGTGGGTAAATTGAGTACGTACAGATATCCCAGCTGTCGTATGGCAATTAATTAACTTAAAATGTTGACGAGGCGCTACAAGCAACATACACGCTTCTGAAGTGCGAAGTATTCCGAGAGCCTCTTGTGTTACTATGCCAATTAGATATGTAGCAGGAACAACACCGCGAGCAAGGAACAACCACGATGGTCCTCAAGAGGAAAATGCTATTGAGCTAAATTGAATTAATGTTGAGTCGAATTTTATATTTCATTTCTTTTAAGTGTTGATGGCTCTTCTCCCAAGTACGGCACAATAACAGAGGTGCGAAGGTGAATGTTGATACAATTAGTACCGTGCCCTCGTTTCTCATCTCTGTAAGAGCCATTATGATCGAGTTTATTGCTAAGTCGGTACTTTATGTTGTAGACGATTTTTCAAAACTATCTCTTTCACCAGCGGCTGCAGCATATGCACGTATACATGCTTGTCAAAATGAAAAAAAATATTGGAGGAAGTTATAGCAGAAAGTGTTGCATTTACATGAGTCTTTCAGTTCAAGTGAATTGCCGTAATTTTTTTGCGCTTGATTAAGTTATAAAACCGTTTACATTCATGCGTGGTTTTAGTTTTTCATATGTTTTGCCGACGTTTAAGTTGTTTTACTGGCACAAACATAAAAATTATGAGTTTCACTTTTGGGCATTCATTCCAAGCGGTGGAAAGGTATCTCAATCTTTTCCAAGTTTTTCATTGGCCCACCAGCGTTCTACTTACATTCCAGTCACCCAACCATGAAATCAATTACATCCGTTTTCGGTTTTTATCAGTAAAACTTTCAACCCAATGAACCACGACATAACATTTTCCAGTTTCAGTTCACAACTCAATATCAAGTTGGGAAACTTTTCACAACTTTTTAGTGCTAATTGACGCAAACCAATTCATTAAAATTGAGTTCAGCATGTACAAAAGCGTACACAGATGTAAAACATACTCGAAAATAGTTTGATAGAATCGCAAATAAATTGCAGCATAGTAAATAGAGTGAAAATTTATATTCAACTACATTCAAACTATGAAAACAAGGAGTGAACGTATCGAAAAAAGAAAATTATTTATCGGCCAGTGCTGGAGTTGTTTGTGTACGTGTTTAGTAGTTTCAGTTGATATTTTCAATTGTATACAATTATCACTTGACACCACCATTGCATTAGCATGTATATACCAAGTATTCGTATTCAAAAAAAGGTTAAGTGGGTGTTAAATTTACCTTCAGTTGCGATATAAACTTCGGCAGTATCACATAATACACGATTCTCGCACTAACATATGCAATCATACATGAAACTTACAAACTGATACCATACGCACCCAAATTCGAGCCATGCGACTTTGGCCAGGGAAGCACTTTTTTTTATAAATTTTTTTTTGTTATCACAAGTGAATAAATATTCCAAATTCAAGGCCAATGAAAAAAAAATAAAACGCTCAAAATTAATCATAAAAAACAAACAAGCATTGAGATAACAGGTGAATTGAAAACCTTTAACCGAGATATTGTACAATAGATATGATAGGCTTGCCTACATGCAGCGAATGATAAGGAGATTAATTATAGAATCATCCACTGCAATACTTGGGAAAACGTTTAGAAGTTGGAAAAAAAGATCGTCGTGTTAGGATGACGATAAGAAATGCAATAACATATCGACAAAACGCAAGCGTCAAAGTAGAAAAACGCAAGACTATAAGCGGGAAAATTAAATGAAGCGATTTGATCGGTGTCAGAAGTGCGAATATTTACTATTTAAACAAAATCTTGCATTCCAGACGTTAGTGTTGATACGCTTGGTGAATTCTGTGGTAATTAATTATAATGAAAGGGTGGGAAAGTGCTCACTGAATTCAACTAAGGACAAAGTTTGAAAAGTAAGAACGATTGGTGGAAAACAAATAAAAAATCGCTTGCTAAATTGTGTTTGGATCTGGGCCCATATATTTTGTCGAGATCGTACCTTTTTTTTAAAAATTAATTTGATGATAAGACGAAGAATAATCGTTCTTAATGTAACGAGAACATGTCCTCGAAACATAGGATGAATTTTCGTTCCGCTGCATTTAATTTGAGAAACCTAGAGGACCCCGGTTTCGGAAATTGGATGCAGCGAACGTAGTGAACCTAGTAGACTCTTTCAAATTTTCGTTACAACAAAATTAATAGATGTCTGAAGTATGCATCGTTGCCAACGCAACCCTGTCAATTTTTTTTAACTTTTTGGTATTTTTCTACGATTTAATCCATGAAAAAACTTTTAATTTGTCAGTGGAATTAAAATTACAAAACTAAAAATTTGCTACAAAAATTTCATTCAATTTACCCAAAATATTCAAAAAGGGGATAAATGGAGAGTTTTGCATTTGTAACGATTCAAACTTGAGACAACGTTGGAGAATCGTAACGTTGGAGAATCGAAGGACAACTTTGATGAATGTTTGATAAAGCTTTGTTATAAAATTTAAATTATTGTCCTTAGCGTTTTATAACTAGACTAAATGATTCGACACTTATCAGGTCAAATGCCAGATAATTTCAGCAGTAAGGTTTCAAACGACAATAAAGATTAGCTAGTAGAGATTAGAAAACATGGTCAGTATATTGATATTTTGGAAACGGGGGCACATAACCCTTGGAAAAAGAGCCAAAAAATATTAACTTTCTTTAATATCTTTCCGATTTTATTTTGTCCATTTTCCTTACGAAGGTCGAAAGGGCTGACGTTTTCACGAAATAAATTCGAAATTCAATAAATTCAATTTCAATAAATTTTTGAACTTTCGTTCTAATTCGAACTTAGCTATTTTATGTTTCTATCTTTTGTCACAAGGCTCTCTTACTGCTGTATTATTACAGTAAGCTGTTGATGTGAAACGGATATAAAAAATTTTTTTTAAGCGCAAACATATCAATGTCATGATCTTTGCGACGGAAATATTTTCTTATGAACAGAAATCGTCTACATATGAGGCACACTTCCTGCATATTTGCACTTGCGACAAAAATAAGTCAATACCTTCCAAGCATATTCTTAGAACAAAAACCCGGATTTGCTAGTTATTGGTCCGATACTTGTTATGAGTGGTTATTACTGTTCAATAGTGTTTATAAATGTTAAATGTTAACCAAAAATTGACTTTCGAAAATAAGGATCTACGAACATCTAACAGGACTTGCGCTGTCAAAAATCATCCTTAGCCGACCAGTTCTTTTGGTCCTTCAGCAGACTAGCGCATTTGATTGAAAGTTTAAGCAGTTCAAGAAAAACTATGAAATGGTTAAGCAATTTCGAAAACAATTTCGCAATTTTCGAAAGTGGACAGAACTTGTTCGTAGAGAATGGGAAACTGATGAGGATTATGATTGATCAAAAGTCAATCAACGAACAATTGTGTGCAGTCAACATTCGATTCAGATTTTTCAATAATAGGCCGACAAACGCTGATGACCCAACTGCTAAAATGTGAAGGACGACATCAAAGATATTTTTTCTTTACGAACGAACAACATGTTTATTGTCCTTGACGATTCGAATTTATAATTTCGAAATAAGGAGACTCACAGCGGATCAATTCGAAGGCACTGTCTTCCAAAATGTAAAACAGAAACGTGCAACCCCTCACTGAGTTTAGTTTCCTGAAGCTCTAGCCTGAAAATTAGCGTGAGATGCAATAGAAAGTGAGCAGAGTGCAAATAATTCAATTCAGCTAACATATTTTCACTCAATTTCAGTCAAGTGCTCGACAAAAAAAAAGGAAAAGAGGACAAGTTTGAGACCGTGACTTTTGCGACGATGGACAGTTTAGACATCTTTGAGTTTGCGTTGACCAGAATTTTTGTTATACGACTAAATTATTGCTTTCTAATAAGTACATCTACGACTAATATATCCCTGAACAGTAACAACTTCAACCATATCAAATCTTAATTTTGGCATCTTTGATTCTGCTGCATCCTTGATCTAAGGTCCTACTGAGGAGCGACTTGAGCTCCTGATGTTTTCCTCGTAAGATTATATATAAATGTTAAATGTGATAGACTGGAAGTTCGTTATTCATCTCAACTTTAAATTGCGCTGGTAGACATATACAAAATTTGGGCTAGAAGTGGCTTTTTTCGAGTTTTGAGCGGCTTGAATCGCTGGCCGCTCACGGTTCATAAAAAGAAGCAACTCGAAAAAAATATATGTCTAGAAGACTTACAAACGAGACCCGGAGTGATGTAGGGACCGAAATCAAATCCTTAGTTGAATTAGTTAAATGTGGAACCGGCTAAGCGGAAAAGTTTTGTTCGATATAGAATACCGAGAAACGTTCAGCTAGCAATACGAGGACGTTGACAATACAAACAGAGAACCCAAGGTCGCAGAGAGAGAGAGAGAGAGAGAGAGAGAGAGCGAGACAGAGAGTGAGCAATCAGAGAACATTAAACGTGGAGCGGAAAAACTCTAAGTTTTGAATACTGGAAATATTACAAGGATAAATTGGGTTAATATACAACAATCCAGCGAGAAACAATCGGTTATAAGCCTATCAGAAAGTGAAAGGTCAAAATTCTGAAGTCATTTTTTGGCCAAAAACCACAGAAAGCAATGATGGGAGAAGCTAAGACACAGGAGCTAAGAATGCCTTAGTTGATAGAATTTCAAAAACTCTTACATGCCAATGGACCCCTGTACTCATTAGAATCAAGTCAAGTGTTTTAAGTCAAAAATGGCTCTTGGAGCAAGTGAAGATAAGATAACAATATCAGAAGCTGGACAAACACAGGAGCGAAAAGTGCCTTAGTTCAGAGACCTTCTGCACTCTCACATGCAATTAAATTACCTGTACCAGTCTGGGGCTTAAACTATAGAAATTGACCAATTCTCCCATTTATGCCGAGAAATGTAGAATGGACGTTGACCCCACAGGGGATCAATAACGCACCGGCCACAATCTCTCAGTAGATTGCATAAAACGACCAGGCTTTCATTTACGGCCTTAGAGCCTTCATTTACGAGTCAAAACTCTTCCCTCTAATACTAGACGGTATCACATAAAAAGTTCACTGATAGGAAGACAACAAAGTGCCAGACGAAAACCTTTCAGAGGAACTAAGGGCTAAAGGGATCGAACTTTCATTACCGGTTTAGTTCACAATTTCTACAACTAAGTATAGACCTCTCTATACTCACTCTTCATAAAAGTGAGATAAATTTGAGTGTGAAAATTAAAAAGATATTTTGCCTTGATCTAAAGAAGCCTTAGAGCTAAAAAATCGAAAATTGACCAAATGTATAGGATTAAATATGCACTGGAGTGTGTTGGAAGCCTAAAATCGAAGTGAGTCAAACATTTTTTCTCACTCCAAACCAGGATAAGATATTATAAGTTAAAATTTTTGAATAAAACTATACTTAATCCGGGCGGGATGTCTATGTTGAACTCAGCAACGAAAGTCAGAATCAGCAACGACGTGACAGAAGCGTTTGAGCATAAAGTTGGATTTAAGCAGGATAAGGAGGATGCAAAATGCATGCTTTGCCCGAAGCTTCAAAACTATCGAAGCAGTGAAGCAAATTAACGCACAATGTACGTTTTTTTGCAAGTGTTTTGACATATCTCGGCTGGGTTGACGTTGATTGTCAAGCAAGCAAAGCTGTCAAAATACGCGAAGCAGAGCTCAGAGTCGAGACTTGGCCAATTCCGAACTTTGCTCTTTGTGCGTGCTGTGTCTCTGGGCATTAGGAATACGTGTATTTCATTTCAGCTTTGAAAACGCACAAAGAAGGCAAAGCGCGTTTTGGGTGTTCTTCATAAGGGAGTGGCCGTAAGTCTGTTGAATTTGGAACAGTATAGTTCAGACAGTGTAGTTACCAGCAAACTTGACTTTTCTTTAACTGTTATAAATTCAGGTGCCTGGAAGTCTGGCATCTATTTCTAGACTTATTATAAAAGTCATGCGTGATACTGACCAAAACACGTCTGTGTACAACATATTGGGTTATAAAGTGAGGTAGCTGGGTTAAAACATTTTATTAGCTCTTTCGTGGTATAAACGCTCAAGTAGCGAATCTATTGTCCTTTAAAAATTTATATGGAGACAAATCTTGTTGATCAAGGTAATCGCTTATGAAAATTGAACGGTGTCTAGGAGGTGGTGGGCAAGATTTAATATTTGATCCTGAAGATTTGCAATGTAGCTAATGTAGTGACTAACGACAGTTTGAGATCGCTTATCGGCTTTTGCCCCAAAAGCTACCGCATTTTGTGATACTGCTTGCTTAAGGAGGACTTGAGTGTCTCTTTGAATTTGGTGAAATGATGGAGCTCATCATTCTTAGTTCTCTCTGTAAACGAATTTTCAGGTATTGTATCACCGTCCAAATTTTTCCTTATACAACAGTTTAAATCCACAATTTTAGACACAGACCATTTGACGACTGGTCGAAAGAGACGATTTGAAAACATATTTTTCTAGATCAACGATGCCTTTCAGGAGATTATTTTCGCATTTTAAAGTGTTCTTATCTGTCATCGTTGGTGTTTTTTATCTGTTGTTAATAAAGTGGTATTCGTTAAATTTTTCTTGCGTACTGCGCTGGATCCCGTAGGGGTCACCAATTTAAGTGTCCTCAATTGAGAAGAAAGGAAACATTTAATCGATGCTGCACTTCACTTTTTGCTAACTTATTATCTATAGGATTGTTCTGATACCACTGACATCGAACAAGCAGGCCTGTTTTTACAGAATCCTCACCTATGTTAGAGGATTTGACGCTAACAAAAAGCAGCGTAGGTCATAAGAATGAAAAGGGTAATTTATTTGATGAACAGAAATCAATTGAAGCGCACATTGAAGGACGGAACGTTAAAAGAAAGGTATGAATTAAATATAGAAAGGAATTTCATTCACTTATTGCAGAGCCGGACTGAACAGGACAATTAACCCAGACATGCCATCTTTACACCCCATATTTGATCACCTAGTATAAAATATTCGACTGTACCCCCTTGATTACTTCCTGACGATTCTACTACGTTCCTGAGGCAATGCAAAAGAGACAAAAGAGTTTTGTCTGCTTTATCCTCACGGAAAACTCGAAGAAACACAGAATTTGCATTTGGTTTTTGCAACAGAATTCTTCTTTGTCCCACAGAATTTTAATGACGATCCCGAAATGCCGACGGAATCAATCAAACGTTTTACTACAGGCAAAGAAAAAAAAATGGGTCTCTATCGCGTTCAAGTTATACTATATGTTACATTTTTTTGCTGATAACAAAAGCTAGAAGTGAACTCCGCAAGGCAAACATTCAGATTCCGAGTCTCAGTGAAAATTCTTTTGCTTCTGTCGAATCGTAAGAAAATTGCAAATCAAATGCTATTCGAGATACTTCCAGAGCATAAATGATGCACGCCCACTTCTGCCACGATTTTATTACGAATAGTAATTTATCTTGGGATTCTGTTGGTGACATAAGTAGTGAAGTTGTTTTTAGGCGATAAGGGGACATCCGGAATAATCCATTAACTTAAGGCATATTCGACCCAAAAGTTCTAATCCATGGCAAGCAATTTTCTTAGGTTTGTGCAAGTTCTCGTGTTTTATGTTCTTTTTATGTTTTGCCGACATTTTGAATCCTTTCCTGCAGCATGGAGGATAGTGAAGATGTATATATGCATAATGGGATCCTAATCTAAAGTCATTCGATTCCATTTTCCGGGGACTGAATGTACCAGAGGATATAAAACTGAACAATTTTTTCGTAGATTACTTACTTTCCATCTTGCGGCGTTCGACTTTATTTTGCGCGTTGGTCCATGGTTTGAATTTACATTCGTTACGTAAAGTTTCTTAATTCCTTTCTATTAAATTTTCCCCATCATTTTTCATTCATCCAATACGCTTTAATTCGTGCCTCATACATTTGAGTCTGTTTGCAACCAAGTTCGCTTCTTTTGGTACGCAAACCAACAAATTGCTTCGGAAATTAACCAAAATCTTTCTTGTTGTTTTGAATCTTCAGCAGTGAGCGTCAGCCAACAAGGAGTCAACTAGTCAATAACCTTGAACTTGAAAGAAAAGCTTGTTAACATTTCATTTGGGGGTGGGCGTGGGGTTAGGCTTCATTTGGTGTAAAACGTTTACTGCTCGTTACATATGTGTATAACTGTATCTCATGTGTGAACCGTGGTGGTTGACACATATGACAGAAATCACTTGCGCTCGGTAGAATGTAAATATGCATGTGTACAATGAAAGCTCGACAACGATAGCTCTTAGCTTTGATGAAAAATATTTTCATTTTTCTGCATTTCATATTGCTTTTGATGTTGCATTGTGGTGTGCTGACTTTGAAAACGGCAACGATTCACTTCACTACACTTCATATGCAGATATTGTGTGTTTATGGTTTACAAGACTGTTTATTGATTTTTTTTCGACATGAAATTTTTTTGTCCTTAATATTGAGTTCGGGGTTTAACATTGTATTGAAGAGTTTGGAGAACGACTGGGAGTTACAAAAAATGAACTAAAGGACTTAACCAAACGTATAATTACATTTTTTTCCGGTTGAAGAACAAACTTAGACGTCCGCAGCCAGAATTGTGATAGGATCATTCGGATAAATAAGCCACACCTCAATTTGCGTCGTTTACAACTAAAATTCACACATCAACTTCTGGGAAGTTTGACGTGGTTGAGCGTGTCACGGTACAATGGGGCCAGGTGAGCGGTGAACTTCTGATAGCTGTAACGAAGGACGAGATTTTATCGGACTAGGAATCTTTTTGCCATGGGTTTAAACTACTGCTGTGTCGTTTGAAGAAACGTCCGTTTCAGTCTGTTAGGTAGATTGTTAGAAAGTTTTCTTTATTCTGTATTTTTTATCGAAACACGAAAGACAAAATTTTTCAAAATGAGCATAGCGTAAACACTTACAAACAATAACACAAAATTCAAACTCCCAATCTAACAGTATAAATCTCCAATTTACAATTGTATTTGTGAGCAAATCTTGTTGGAGGTAGTGCATGAAAACGAAGTAAGAGAGACGCGCATTAACATTCTCTTAAATTTCGTATTCATACACAATGACTCACCTATACTACTTCACTCGAAAACACAATCGCATCAATAAGCTAAGTTGCTCCATTTGAAAGCTCTCTATTTTGCAAAGCTTACTATAATTGCTACAAATAACACCCGTTTTTCTTTTATTGTTATGCCATTCGGGACTGCTGGGGCTTTTTGTGTTGACACGATGAAACTGAGTGATAAAAAGTAATTTGGGCGAGACACAAAATATCTGGAAGAAGACCACTGGATTGACACGAGTTATTGTCAGGAAGTGAATTGAATGCCAATTTGGTCGCGAGAAAAGTGAAACAATATTATAGAGATATTACCAATATTGAAGTGAATTTAGGTTTTGTGTAGCATATGATAAACCAGGTTTAGAGTTCAAAATTGCAGGGTCGTGTGAATAACGCGTACCGAATGAGAAACGTTGTCATCCATTTATTGAAATCGTGACTATATGAAACAAACAATAGAATTGTAATTTCCATGCGATCACGTGGCATCGGTTTGTTTGGAATAAAAAAGAAGTATTTCATATTATCTAGGAATTACCTGAGATTGTGTTTCATTCTTACTATGATTAGGTTGTGAGAAGAATTTAGACTAAACAATTATAAATTTTGGAAAACAGAATCTGATGCAAGCAGCGAAGGAAGAGACAAACATTTCTATTAAAAAAGTAGAAAATAGAGTGCTGATAGCAAGCGATAATTCATGAAGAAAAAGTAGATTTTTGTCCTTGTTTGACTAAGGAAGTCACATTGACGATAGCAGTCCGAAATTAATGAGCTGCGAGGTAAAATTAAAACGATGGATTGCATCTGAATACTGCAAAAACAAAGAATATATCAATGAATACACGGAATGGACACAAATCATAAAGATCAGTGCAATATGAATGAATCAGCAGGAAAAATTTAGGTCGATGCAGTTGTTGAGTTGCTGCAACTTGAGGAATCTTCATTCCAGCTATGTAAAATATATGCATTATCATGGTTATTCTCATTCATCGTTACTGCTAAGCCATTTGTGAATTTCAACAAATAGTGAATGGATCACGTACGAAAGCGAATGGGTTCCTGGCAACGTAACTTTACAAAAAATCAAAATGATCTCGTTTGAACGGTCGGAATCGGAAAAATTCCGGAAAAAAACAAACTGCAAAGCTTGCAGAGATCGCACTTATTTGTTATTAACAGTTCTTTAATGATTTTACTGGTAATTTAAAAACATTGACATTGTAAATGCAAAAACATTAAGTGACTTGCGATAGTCCAAAATTTAGTTATTACATTCATGAACTGTCATTTGAGAACTGTCATTCGTCAATTGTCATTCGAGAACTGTCATTCGTGAACTGTCATCCGAGCAACGCTGCACGGCCACCATTTCGGAATAACTCATACGAAAATTATGCTTTAAGGTCAACGATATGTACAATGAATCTCTACCCTTGAAAATGCGATAAATTTTATATCAAATATGAAGTTCGCAAAACTGAATAGTTTTCAAATCCCTAGAGTAGCTAGGGCCTCACTTTAAATGATTGAAAACGTGTGAATTTTCTTTGAGTAAAATTTACTTATTCTTGGTCGATGTCGTCCTTTTTGATTTTTGACGCTCATTGTTCTTAAAAGTCTCTTTTCTGTCATGTTTTGTAATTTTTTTTTGGGTAACTTGATTTGAATTTTTGTATTTTATGTATAATATTGACACTTGGACTCCCATCTAGTTTTCCACTTCAGTGAATTGACAGTGAATTGTCACTGTGACAGTGAATTGTCAGTGAATTGACAAATACCAAAAACTGAAAAAATTCTACACTGTTGCGTTATTCAAAGATGACTACTTCAGGAACCTGGTCCATGTCTTACCGAAGCAGGATTTCAGAGGTCTTATTTTCGATTTGTATATTTGACGCATTAGTCACCCGTCATAGATGGGAAAAACAGCTCATGTACGAGTTGCACTCTTCTGTTTGCTTTAGCGAATTCGTTGCCGCTTTTCACAAGTTTTATGTCAAGGTTAGGCGGAATCAGTGTCGACTTCCTTGATTGCAGCATACATTAGTCCTTCTTTAGGCCTATCTGCTTTGCTTCTTGGTGCATAGTTAACCGATTTATAGAGCAGCGTACCTTTCGTATCATTAGGCATGTGTTCTCAAAACGTTGTTGAGAGTTCGCACTGTTTTGGTACTTTATAATTACTAAGTTTCGTTTGCAATCATATTTCATTAATTTTTTTTTTCATTTTTCTTTTAGGGCTCATTGATCAATAAATTTGAAAAATATTTCCCTAATAGAAATCGATAATTTTGGATATGGTACAAATACCAATATAAGATAAAATATTGCTCTTACCTGCCTCAAGTTTGCAAACGCAACAGCCGCATTTTCACTTTTTGCAGTTTGTAGATTATTGGAATGATTAAAAGCAATGTTTTATTTGTAAATTAATTTCTACTGCCACGCTTCTTGTTCGTAAATCTTCTGACTTTTTAATTCTTAAAAAGTCAGAAGATTTGAGACCATTGCATTGTCAACCATGCAAATTTAAATAGATGTCACCCTTTGGTATAAACTTAAGACATAGCATTAATACATACAGCACTAACATTTCTAATAAGGTCTCAACCTTACGGCATTTAACCAAAATAAGTGACACTTTAATTGTGCTGTTAAATATTGCCTTCGTTTTACGTCAAACTAAATTATCCCTGTCATATATTTCGCGTTAAATCGCAATACAAAAATATACATCTGTTCGTTCTTTTTCGATCTTTGTCTAAGAGAAGCTGCTTGAGGGTTTCAACGCTGTATATAGCTAAACTGTGGCGCAATAAATAAATAGAGCGTCCAAGCTCTGGAAAAATAAGACATACAAATATCTTATGGAGGATTAATTAAGCGAGCTTTGCATGATAGAGAGCTTGAAAATTAAACGGTTTTTGTAATGGCTGCCTTTTAAAGCTTTGAGGTATGTGAGGATCATTTTCCGCTGCATGTGTATTGGTGCGATGTGATGGATGCGATCCAGTACCCTCGTCTTTCGTTCCTTTTATGTATTTGTAAGTTTTTCTTATAATGCTCATGGGAAGCTTTCGGTGGAATACTGTGAGATTAGGAATTTCTTCGAAATGCGCCCGAAGAGTAGAAGTTACGCAGTGCTTGAGGTTTAATTGAATATCCGATTTAAATCAAGTGAAAGGAGATTACACATGACAGGCAGATTTTAAATTCAGTTCAACGCCATGAGGTGGCGTAATGCATCACTTATTATAGTTTGTGAGAATACCGTCTTGCCTTTTGGCCTTTTTCGTTTTAATAATTGCACTGCCCTCTCCAGCTCGATGGCACTAACTAGTCGGAATTCAGCGAGACTATCTCCGTCTGAAACATTGGGAAGGACGGGATGCACAACAAAAACCGCTCAAACTGGTCCATTTTTTCGCTTCAAGCACACAGGGCCTCCGAGCGGCGCTTAGTTTTCGTATGACAAGCTTGTCACCCACGCCCCACAGGTCGCTGTTGATGTCCTCAACGAGGTTGTGGTAGAAGCGAGCCTTCCTCTCGTTAATCAACCTACGGACAAGTTTTCTAGTTTTCAGAGTCTTGAACATTATTACACTTGAAATTATAGAATTGTTAAAATACAGTTTTTCTGTTTAATTTTTGAATTAGAATTCAAGAAGAATTTTTTTTCGATTTGAATTCCATTGAAAAAAACAAAGTGAATTGGAAATTCAACATCGAAATGAATTCCATTGTTGAAAAAAAAAACATATGCTAGCAACGGCCTTTTTTGTTCGCGTATGCTACTATGTATTGTTTCAAAAGAGTTCATCCTGTTGTCTTACAGAAACCGGTGTGATCGCCTAGCCTTGTTTTTGGTCGCAAATTATTCCAGTTCTGTGAAGTCGGTAATCCGCAGCCCAATGAGGCGTTTGTTGGCCAGGCTTGGACAATCTAGCAGGAAGTACAGGGTTATCCATTTTACGCTTGGGAAAGTAAAGCTAAAAAAACACATAAAATATTCAGATGGGAACGAAATGTTTTATTCAATATAAAGATTGAACCTTGCCATTATACGTGAAACACGACATGATTCAAATGTCCTCCACGGGACCTCTTACAGGCCTCAATCCTTTTGAGGTAATTTTCAATGACTTTTCGGCACATTTCCGGCAATATCTCGGCCATAACTTCACGAATATTGGTTTTCAATTGCTCGAGATTTTGAGGATTGTTCGCGTAAACACGAACTTTCGCATGGCTCCATAAAAATAAATCCAAAGGTGTTAGGTCGCAGGATCTTACGGGCCAATTGACATCACTCAATCTCGAAATTACGCGTCCTGGAAATTTCTCTTGCAAAAGTGCTCGATTAGCCTCTATGTTCTCCAGATCATAATCTTCAATTTCTCTCCAAAAATAATCGGTTAACATCCGTCCATAGCGGTCAGAATTGACTGTAATGGCTCTTCCTTGATCGTGTTCAAAAAAATACGGGCCAATAACACCACCAGACCATAATGCACACCAAACTGTCACTTTTTCCGGATGCAAAGGCCTTTCTGCGATCACCTGAGGAGCGCCCCATATGCGGCAATTCTGTTTATTTACGTAACCACAGAGCGAAAAATGAGCCTCGTCACTAAAGAAAATTTTGTTCGAAAAATCGTTATCAATGGCTAGTTGTTCAATCACCCAATTCGCATACATTCTGCGTTGGGTATGGTATTGAGGCTTAAGTTCTTGAGTGAGTTGGATTTTGTACGGATGGAGATGCAAATCCAAATGCGAAATCCGCCACAATGAGCCGTAAGTCAAGCCCAAATGTTGAGCACGTCGAGGAATCGACAAATTCGGGTCTTTCTCCACACTTTGAGCAACGACAGCGATATTTTCAGCAGAACGAATGTTGCGATGATGCACAGGCCTTGCAATATCAATAACCGATCCAGTCTCTTCAAATTTTCTCACTGTGTTCGAAATTGTTTGCTGTGTAGGTTGATTATGTCAACCGTAATCGGCTCGTAAAGCCCTAAATGTTGATACAGCAGAATCACAATTTTTATAATAAAATTTAATAATTTTTCACGCGTTCTTCGACTGTTAAACGATTCATATTTCTGAATGGCAAACCTTCAACTAAAAAAACACGTTTTGGATGACATTTAACTTTGACAGATGTCAAATGGCAGGGTAATACTTTTCCTATACGAAATGGATAACCCTGTATATTGTACTTTTTACATCTGCTTGGTATCTTCGTTTTAAATGGTAAATCGCACTTTTGTGGTCCTTTCATGTTGCCATCGATGCTCTTATGCAACATTTATTTTTTCCAAGGAGGTGTTTTGGCCTCTTTTAGAAGTGAAAGACTTCGATTCATATGCATTCTTTTTTATCATTTCGAACCGTACCTCTTTCCACTGCGGCTCGTCTTTGTCCTTTTTAACTGGTGCTCGTAGCTCTTAAGTTTTGTAGATAAACAGACAAAAGATTTTTATTTCAAGTAAAAATATAATGAGATCATGTGATTGCTGTGATTGAGACTGAGAATATGCATATATTTTCGAAGGATTCATTGACAGGACATAAAATTGCCCCTAATGTGAGATTGTGTTTTTTTAAGAAAATCGGGAATGGATTATCATGTTGGTCACTTCGAGTACGACTTTATTCTTACTTTCCCAGCTAATGTAACCAGGTAAGCGCCACCTACGAAGTGTAGTCAACTTGCAGCATTGCATAGCCACCTGGTTGACCACGAGACCACTGAAAACATGATATCATCCTAGGATCGATAAGTTTATGGCTGTCGGCTTGATAAGGTACTCAGCCGTATTGCAAATTGCAGCAGTCAAGAAACGTGGAGATAACTTTATCTTGAAACGGATGCCAATATTGTGCATGTATTCTGCATATCACAAATTGTTCGTTATCCAATATGCCTTGGTAAACCATCGCCTTACAAGCGAACAACAAGATGGAATTGCCGTCGAATTGGTATATGGCGAAATGAATGCATGATGCTTGCCAAGACGTTATCGAGGCATATAATTATTATTATCTTATATCTTGGCAATGTTTTTTAGAATTCTTAAGCAGCTTCCATTTTACAGAAAATTGCCATAGGGAAGAGATTCGATTTTCATCTGATTTGATGCTATGGGTATCATGCATATCTTCTGCTAGGCGAGAATGCTCATGGTGATCCTTTCGTAGTACTTGAATGGGAAATAAAACGTTCGTAACTACGCGGAGCAAACAATGTTTTTTGCATTGCTGCAGCTTATACCGTTGTTATTAAAGTATTTACACTTTATTCAACACATCCAATTAATATCTATCATCTTCCGAATAAATGCAAGTCATTTCCTAGCCGCAACCACGGATGCCCCCTGGAGTGAAAACACGTTGTAAAAATGAATAATAAAAAAATTTTCAAAATAAAATTAACCTTTCTGAATTCGAATTCGCATCTAATCTCATCAAAATTTCCACAGCATCACAATGCGCGAATACATTTGCATCGTCATACTGAATCCGCGGACCTCAGATATTTTCTTTGGCAAACAAAAACTTTTCTTCTCGACAGTGAATAATACTAACAATTTGATGAACCATCTTAAGTTTACTTTCTTTACGGCCATGATCTGATTGTGAAGTGCGAATTCAAGTCTAGGCTGTTCGTTAGCGGTTACTTAGGCATTTAAATTCTGCATGAATCATTCTTTCTCCAAAAGATACACCAAAAATTTATCGCAAGCGTCGAGTTTTCAGTACTGGGAAAATTGAACGTACCAAAAGCTATTTATCTCATTAGTGATTTGTAACGTCTTACGCAAGCATGGATAAATGTCTGTGGAAAGAATTGTGTTCAGAATCGATACGATGGAGAGATTTAGAAGATTACGTGCTTTTCCGATATCTATTGCATGCTCCAATAGAATGTTACAATTATTAGAAAGATACAAATTCCCGCACAGTCAGAAGATGAAGAAAAAGAAACGATTTGCACATTAGTAGGTGCATGTTTCTGTATTTTTTTCTTAGTGAAGAGATAAGCAGACATCTCAGCTCGTACATTGACCATATCGAATAGTAAACGCGAAAAATTCCGCGCATCAGTACAATGATTGATACACATACGTGCATCGCAATGCACGCCGATTAGCTGCGCCTGTGCTTTAAAGAAGATTACCATCGCCAAGATCATTGATCTTTAGTATCATTATCTTCGGCAAGATATAATTAGCAATCGGCAAAAAACAGACAGATACAAATACTTGTAGCAGTCTTCTAATTACATCACAATAGCAAAGTACATTAAAACCAGAAACAAAAAAAAATAAACCAAATTAAAAAACGTCTTGAATGAGCGAAGCTCGTCATAAAACGGAAGTAATTGTATCTTGTACGTTAAGAAACAGTTCAAGTCCAGAGAGTTGAGTAAACTTATTTTCAAAGGTCGACCACACTTTTCGCGGTGAATCAATGTTCACATGAGTGGACGTTCGTGGAAATAAATTGCTTTGTTCAGTTCAATTCAAGAACAAATGAAATTGTTAGGGCGGTTTAATTTAATTGAAGGCAACGGTTTTTGATAAATTACCAGGCAATGTCTAACAAAATGTTTTAAGTATGAACTAATTGAAAAAATTTAATCTGGTATAAACTAGACAAAAGTTTCCACCGAAACGCATTCCATGTCTCCAAAATGAAGAAGATAATTTCTATCATTTAAACTGTACTAAATCACCAATAATTTGGGAAAAGATTGGAAAGGATACGATCAGCAACGATGGAAAGACAAAATCGACAAAGATATTAAGCATCAGTGGCCATGCATTGTCAAGGTATTCATAAGCAAAATGGAGTACCCCCGAGGGAAGTCGTTGAGATGTTAAAAAGGGAGAATGAGACACAAAAGTGGCACCTCTTCGCGGCGGAAGGAGTCACCAACAAGGGCATGATCGTTCGAGGCATACGACAGGACGACGTGACTGTACAGAGGTGCAGAAAATGTCGACCTAATTGGTTGCACTCTGATGAATGCCAAAACTATGGAGACCGGACCTGTAGAGCGAAAACATCATACTGATGTGACTAATGATGCGAGAGGTTGGAAAAAGCTAATCCGTTTAAATACCCTGCTTTGGACACCGAGATAATAGTCATCCAAAACTCTGATCAAGTCGGTGCGGAACAATTAGAAATCCTCACCACAAGCGTGGTAAGAAAAAAAATGTCTTCCTGGCATTACTGCACGTCATAGCGCGCTCGCACCGAGCGAGTCAGTACCATTGTGTCAGTAACTCGTAAGCGGTTGTTCAGGCTAGATCTAGTGCAAGCTTAAAATGCAACGAACGATTGAACAAATTTTCATCGAATTCTGCGTTAGTCAAGAGAAATCAGAGTTTTAAGGCATGACTTGCAAGTGTTTAATGATGAAAGGATATGATAAACTACCGTTTCTAAGCGGAACAAACTCTTCAAAGTTCGCAGACAAAGAGATAGTAGCCTGAACGTTAAGAACAACGATAAAATTGCACATATGCCCGAAGTAATGAGTTCCGAGAGTCCACAGACAGACAGACAATAAATGGTACGTTTTGTTTGGTATGTGCTTTTTTTCCGATTCTTCCATATGGGTTTTCTTTGAATTGAACATCTCAAATTCTTAATCGGATTTAGCAGCAACTATCATTTTGGCAATCCCATTTTCGCGAATGTCAAAAGAAATCATTGTTGCATTTGCATTTCAGTTTCCAAGCAAAGTGGTAGGATAAACATGGAAATTGCTACAGTGCAAATTGGGCGCTGTTCACTATACGAGTTTTATCTTGGACCCTTGGAGACTCATTGGAATGCAAGCCGAATTTAAAGAGGGAATGTGCAACAACTAGCAAATGAACAGTCATTTCAACGTTTTCATAATATATAACGGAAATTTAAAAACCAGTCACGATCAGGACGGTTCAAGGGGTTTGACAGGTGGTGGTCTATTCTACGTCATACAAGAAGGTGACAAGATAACCATCGCAAAAATTAATTGAAATTCTACGTCCACAGAACTACAATAATATGAAGAATCCATGCGCTAGGATATGTGGTAAATGTTGGATGTTTGGGTACCCATGCATCGGAAGTTTCATCATCATTGCAAACGAAACGACCTTATATTATTCACTTTATTTTGACAAATTTGCATTAAATTTTGGTAAATTCTATTTGAATTTTTGATTTATCACGCTCTTAAAGTTTTTCATTTAATTTAATTATCTACGAAAAGAAAGGTGAACAAAATTGACAGCGTTGTAAAAGATTCAAACTTCAGACAACTAGGAATAGGAGACAAGAAGAAACAAGAAAAACTGAAAGGGCTGCTGTATTTCCGATCTTGCTTGTTAAATTAATGAAGGATTTCTCCGACGGATGGTTACTGGAGGTAAAAAGTGGGTCCTGTACAATAGCGTGAAACACGACCGAACAGTTTGCAAGAGAGAAGGATCACCAGCATTCTCTTCAAAACCCGCCTTGCATCCAAGGTCTTTTGTCTGTTTATTGAACTTCTTGAAACGTAATTTACTGGTAGCTTCTGGCACGAAATCAAACATTTCATGCAGCCTTGTATTAACTTAAAGAAATGTGTGATGAGCGGAATGCATTAGTTGATCAACAATGCAAGACTTCTCACAGCTGCAGTTATCCAATTCAAAAGAACGGAACCACCAATTTCTACTCATATTCCACCCACCGTATTCTCTCAATTTTGTTCATATTTTCCCGATTTACTCAACAGATTAATACTGATTTATAGCTCTGGACAACTACCTGCACGGAAAGGAGTTAAAACTGTGAAGAAGATCTTCGCATAGGGCTAGCAAACTTTTTCGAAGACAAGGAAGAAGATTTGTACAGAAGAGGGATACAGCAACTTCTGAAACATGGGAGACAAGTCAAGATAACAATGGTGCAATGGAACATGCACCATGACAAAAGACCAAGGTGACCGATCTGCTCTATGGTGACCGAACGCAAAACAGGGGACGTGCCGATTCCTGCCTCCTTCACAGTTCCGCTGTGTATGATTCTTTCTCAAGGACCCTAATTGCTTCCTATGAAGCTTGCACGGAGATCTTTAGGGAGCTTCCGGCCGAGTCGTAGAAACGTCGCTTAAAAATGTTTGTTGACCTTCAAGAGGTCCACTTTGTAGGATTCTTTGGTTATCTAAACTTTTCCTCGTACTTTCTATACCAACCATGTCTGTAAAAACAACATTTATTTAACTTTTCAGCCGTATCTCAGCGCTTCGAGTTTAACCACGCCGGTATTAGGCAGAGAAAACACATTAGACATCTCTGGTTAATTTTTTAAAAGCCACTAACCTGAATTGAAATATTTACTGGAGAAGTAGAGAAGATAATATAGATGCGGTCACAAGAGAATAGAGACAACACTCTCTAAACAGTTGGTAATAATCCTGGGAACGCGACACAAAGGGAAGGTGGACATTCTGATCTGGATTCCTAATCTGAGGCCGTGGCTCAAATGAATACAAAGTGGGAATGATTTCTACTTCACGCAGCACTTAACGAAGAGAGGGTCATGACAGTTAAATGTCATCACAGGTAAACGTCATCTGCCTACAAAGTGAGGAGTCTACCCTGGCTGAAACGTGGTGGTTTATGGTTTAATATGGCTGGAAAGTAGTATTGAGCGCTCACCAATTGTGTCTTGGGTATCATTGTTGACGGGGGGGTTTGTTTGGTTGACGTATTGTTACAACCCCGTGGAGTTAAGACCCTGAACCATTCATTAACCCAGCTCTTGAGAGGTGTCTGAAACTTGCATTGTTGTAATTGCAAAGGTCAAACTTCTTCACTTGTCGATGATTAGACCATAGTGAGAACTAGTAGTCGTAATTTGGCAAAGGATTCACAAAAATTTCGGTCTAACTTACCAAAAAAAGTCGAAAAATTTGAGACCGTTGCGTTTGCAACGATAAAACATTCAGAAACATCTCTTGAGTGGATATGGCTATTTGCGGTCTTAGCTCCACAAGTTTTGTAGTTTGTGGTCCCTTAACTACATGTTTTACATAGTAGAGGTGAATGAAGCGTGATGGAACATGGATTGAGCAAATAACTTGGTGACCTCTTAATGATATTGAAGAGATCTGCGTGGAAACTGTAGTCGGAGAAGTGCTTACAATGATTGACAAATGGAATCGCGTGGTACACGATGCTCGGGCAATCGTGACATTTCAAAAAAGAATGTTGCGTGTCAGGAGGCGTCGACGATAAAGGGAAATCTCCTGTGGCACCGTTCCTTTCCCTTTCTTCCTAATAATAAAAAGGCATCTACAGGCGTAGGAACTACCAATGTGTCAAACGTGTACCAATGTGTCAAACGTGTACCAATGTGTCAAACGGTTTCAGGCTAGATTCCCAAGTTTACGCCGCCTTTTTGTAACAGCAACAAAAACGCTAACAACAAAGGTTCTGCAATCATCGGCTATACTCTCCTACAAAACAGGGATTGGAAGACTTGCTTCAGAGTTTCTATCTCTTCTGAGTCGGTCAGATCATCAATGAATCACTTATGAAGTGGAAACAGCAAAAAGAGTCCGATAACTTTTCGATTATGGAGAGAAGCGAATTGACAGGGCTATATAAATACTACTAGAAGATCATAGCCCCACGTCATGCAAATTCCTAAGCCATACAAAAAAAGTTTTATGACATGACATGTATACTAGTTAATAGTTTCAGTGAAATGAATCCAACTACTACAATCAAACAAGCTAAGGTGAAATGATCGATATTGAATTGGAAGAGGCCCGAAAAAACATGCAAATGCTAATCAGAATAGTTCGACTCACAAATTGAGAAACGAATTAAAAGGCTAACAAGCGAAATCCAGCATTTGTGAAGCAATAAAGGGAAATAGTCACATTCTTTGAGTAGGGGCTTGACTAGAGAACCATATTGATATGATCTTCAAAGCGGAATCGATCATGGAGAACAAACGAGCATAGAATGGCTCGAGCTTCTAGTGAAACAAACTTCTTTTGAGCTGAATGGAAAGAGTAAATGAGTAGTAAAGGTCATTTCTTAACGAGGAAGCTCTTAAGAGTACGTGTAAACGAAGAACAGGCTTGCTAGGTAACTTATATTTTGAAAGAATACACGTCAGGAAGTAATGAAGTGTATTGGCTCATGATTTTGAAAGCGATAAATTATACAAATCTTGGTGAAAATACAACTTCTTTGCCCTTTGAAGCAGGTGCCCCAATTCAAGGCTATTCCTAGGTGAAATACATAGGAGAAACTGTGAGTAACCTTGGACTCAACGCACAGCTTGAGTCAAGGAAGTTAACACTCTGAATTCCTCACTCTACTAGTTCTTCATTTTAGCGCAATCATTGACCAAAATCAAAATTAGAAAATTCGAGACCATTCCTATTTCTACAGCGCAAACTTAAGTTTCCTTGGACAATTCATCTGCAGAGAAACAAGACTAGCGAGCATAAAAAAAAATCTACAAACGCTCCTATCTCTATTCAAGCTCCTCCAAACGGGACACCTCTGCCTTCTGAACTACATAGAGCGAGCGGTTTGGCGAATTCCAAAGAGAGCTGGATACTAGATGTAATTAGATTTTAGTCAGGTGCTCAGGGCCAAAAACTAGAGTAAACGTAAAATTCTAAACGCGTTCTTTGAGATGATAACCAATAATGAAGCCAGCCAAAGTTTAACTTGATCAGACACAATGAAAGTGCCGTCGTTAAGCCAATAGCAAAAAGAAACTAGCTTTAAAATCTTGGACAGGCAATGATTCTGCTTGGTATGACAGGAACAAAAGTCCGATAAATCCAGTACTACGGCCGCATCCTAACGAAATGAAATCAAAAAAATTCCAAAAAAGGAATTGAAAACACAGTATCCAACTTTAACTGTAATGATGTAAGTCTTCAGGATCCAGTTTAAAAATTTCAGTAGGATGCTGCAGGCATTCGATAGGATCCCAGGGCTAGAATTCTTTTCAGGAATAAGAGATGGAACTCATTGAACGAGAGGAGCCGGCGCTTTTTATAAAAGTACTATGAATGTGAATTCTTACCGGGATTTATGGGAATTCTTTTTGGGATTTATATAAGCTTCTATGAAATATACTCCTGTAAGTTGTTCCATGTATTCTGAGAAAAGCGGGCGAAAGGCTTTTAAACGTCAGTCCGAAATTTTTTTTGACCAATTTAATGACGTTGCGCCAAGACTTAGCTGCGCTTAGAAAATTTTTGAAAATTTGAAGTTTGGTAATCACAATCATGCGATCCTTTTTGAAGCCGCGCAATGCAAGATAAATAGAGCTTAATTTGTACGGTCGACGAATTAGAAAAGTTCCAAAAGAAATCCATGAACTGATTTGGAAATTAAAACGTACTGCAATGAAACGTTGAACCCGAAGTCATACTGAAAATAATTGAACAACACAAATTTGGCTCAAGACATCATCGCATGACTGATTTTCCACGTCATATTCGAACAAATTATTCCTTTTTTTTGCGACGAGCCGAACAATTACATGCTCGACTGCGCGATAAATCCAAATTTCAATCGAAGCGAGACTGTTGTTCCTAAGATAGATCGACACGACTTTTAAGGCATTATTGCAACTTATGATTACTTCCGTTGTTCTTTTTCTTTTTCATTTTCTTTTCTTTTTGCGAAATATTGATTTGAACTTTGACTTTCCACGGCAAATCTGGAAACACAAATCCGTAGTGAAACAAATTTTTTTTTCTCCGTCAGACTTAAAGGAGAGTCAGATCGGGTAAAAGACTTTTCCAGATGCTTTTTCAACTTGACCCGAATTGTGAAAGACGTTTTTACAAAGGTGAAATTTAGATACTTAGTAATGTACCATCCAGAATTAAAGTTCAATCCCCAACGGGAAAAAGTTTTATTCGGAAAATTGGAAATAGAATGCATTAAAGTTTGCAAACTAGTTTCCATCAACTGGCAAAAGATAAAGTAACTCTTTAAAGTTCAGCGGAAGTTGGTAAATGAAAGTTTTTAAAACACAAAAAAGGTATTCATGGTTTGAATGGAATACAGAAAATGTTCTTTTGTTTTTATAACAATTTCATTTAACTTAATTTCCTCAACAATGTTTGAAAGGATGAACATCGAGGAAAAAACTTGCGGAAATTTAATATTAAGATACCGAAATACAGAATATACTATGAGTAGATATTCGCGAGGGGAAGAATACATATTTATTACCACTTAAATTATATTCGAGGCACGTTCAGAAGTTTGCAGCAACCAGGATGTGTCGTGCAATTTTGTTTATGAGTGTCGGCAACACTGAGCGGTATGAGGATAATCCTAATCAAAGGAGTATCGCAGAAACACGGTAGTATTATAGCTCATATTGTAGTATCTAGTTGGCTTAAAGATTTCGATAAGCGACGATCCTGTCAGAAGTTGGCCGTGAACTGTGATCTGCATTGCAGGCGCAAGGACTAAGTATCAAATTCCTCTAATTAAAAAATTCTTATGAACTTCTATTTCTAGGTTGAGTTTCGTTATACATATTAATCTAGAACAGACAGCTGTTTCAGGGCCGACAAGGTCCCTTACGCTGGTAGCCGCATCAGTTTTCTGTCACAGGTTTCTGTGCTTAGCTGACTGCATCCTGCCGGTCAGGATGAAAATCGTCTCATTTGTGACAATTTTTCTATTTGTATTTGTTTTAATTTATTTGAATTATAAAGTCTTTGAATGCATCTCAAGCCAGCTTTCTACTATGTGTATTGCAACTTGCGGCTTATATGCGCCGGTTTTTATGACGTTTCCTCCTGATTTCAGTGCCTTCAAATGCTCTTGAAATCTCTAGGTCTTTGCATGCAATCTTTTTCTTCGTTCTCCGCTCTTTTTTCAGTCTCGAACTCAGTTTTGTTAGGTGTTTGAAGTTTGCATCGTCACAAACACAACGTGCTTCAAGATTTTTCCATTTGTTTGAATATTTTGTTGATACTGAAACTTTAGACTTTGATGAACTTTATTCCCAGGTTTGAATTTTTCGCGTTCTACTAGAGCAAACTTCACATATCTGTTTCGTGTTGTTGCTTCCTGACACTACTCGGCCAAAAACAAAACAATCAGTCATATCAGGCTAACGCTTAACTAATGCATGTAATGCATGTAAGCCTTAGCTGAGTCTTCTTCTAACACTCATTTTTTCGAACTGTTCTTTTCAAATATAACTCTTGATTTTCATAAAACAGCTTGTTGAAAAAAGTTTAGTTAACGGGATCGTGTTGCCGAAACAGCGCAGACAGAGATGAGCATCGAACCGCGTCGAATGTGCTCGAACAGGAAAAAATTAACAATTTTAAAGTGTTTGTGCAAACAAGGTAATTTCATATACATATACAAGCTTAAGTGTGATGGCGGCAAATACATTTGGAATTATTCAAAACTTCGCTAGAAACAGATTATACAACAGACTCTCATTTTGACCTGCGCCAAATGAGCCCACATTCCAAAGAAGCTCGTCAACGATCGATTTCTTTATTGTGTCTGCTCATCTGGTAAATATCTCTCACAGCTGGAGAAATTTTGAATGTAGAGTTCTTGACGCTGAGTCTGCTCATCTTTTGGTAGAGCTTGTTTAAAGAGTTAGAAAGGGTGTAAAGCTGGAGGTATCAGACCTGCAGGTCTTTATCCCATACAAGCGTATCGTATACAATAATTCATTCACAATACCAACTTTCGACAAGGACCATAAGAACCTGTACTTGGCTAGAACCTGTACTTGGCTCTTTATCCCATACAAGCGTATCGTATACAATAATTCATTCACAATACCAAATTTCGACAAGGACCATAAGAACCTGTACTTGGCTAGATTTTCAGATTCGGATTTCTTCGACGAACCTATTGGCGGTACCCTGTTTTTGAGCCCTATAAGTCTCAGGATGCTTGCACTTGAGCAAAATTCCAAAAAATCCGCTGGAGCGGATGGAACTTATTTTTTTCTTCTCGCAATCCTTCGAAATAACTGCATAAAAATTTGCTACTTCCCTCTACAAAAAAAATGCTCGAAAATATTTACGAACGAAGTCGAGACTCGCCCAATATCTCTCTAAGTCAAAGTGGGAAAGTTCCTTGAGGGAGCAATTGTTCAAAGTATCACACAGTTCTCTGAAGAGGCAGGAACAGTGCCGGAAAGACAATTTGGCTTCAAAAATGATCACTCAACGATAGACGCATTAACTATTTTCCAAGCCAGTATAAAACGAAACTGGCAGGCCAAAATGGTCGTCGCATCGTGCCTCATCGACGTAGAAAAGGCTTTTTATTTCGTTAGGAACGACGGACTTATCTAGAAACTTATCCAACTGGGTTTTCCGGTTAATGTTACGAAAATTGTAGCAAGTTTTATGAGGGGACGTACTGTCTTTCCGGTGTCTGGTTGAGCTAGCTCTGAACCCTTTACCATTAGTTGAGGAGTCCCGCAGGAGCCCATTCTGTAATTTTTAGTGTCTGAATTTTGCATTATTGCAAACGCAACGGTCTCGTTTTCCTTTCGGCTTTTTGTATTTCTTTTATAATTACAAGGATAATTTGAATGAAATTTTCGTAATTTCTTTTCGTAATTTGGACCTTTCGGGCACTATGCATTTTTTTCATTTTAGTCAAAATGTGGACAAGTATCAAAACGTGTATTTCCTATTTTTGAATTGGCAACCGTTGCGTTCGAAACGATGCAAACTTGAGACACATCCAATTTTCGTTGCCTTTCTTGACAGAAATGATTTTCGTCCTTCCATGGTTGTGTGCCTTGTCGATTGCAACAGCCCAAAAAATGATCTCTGAAGTTTGCATCGCAACGCTGTCAAAATATTTCACTTTTTCTTTTAGGAGTTGGTCAAAGTGAAATGAAAACCTATACGATTTCAAGATATTCAAATATGCGAATAAAATTGACTAAGATTTTACTCCAAATTATTCGAAAAACAGTCAAAAAGTGAAAAAATTGGAGAAAAATTTGCAACGATGCAATATTCAGACACCTGGAGTTTAGATGCACTTCTAAGCGGTAAAAGAGAGTTTAACTAATTAATTGGGTTTAACATCATTATTTGGGCCTTATCATTACTATACCGATTAAATCTGTATCCTTGATTACTATTATTACTTGGTATTGGTATTACTTGGGCCAAAGTTGAGGGATGGGAGATGCTTATTTAAATTCGCGGAATGGGCGGATAGGTACTTACTAAGTTCCGTCATTAAGTTCCTTAACAAACGAGGAAAAAACATTTCAAAACCACACTAGAAGAGATGGCATCCGTTTACGGGGACACTTGTCTGTGTAGGTAAAACCACGGTTCATAAATGGCACAGTTTCTTTAAACAAGGCAGGCACTGATTTAAAATCGTCCCACGGCCCCGGAGGCCGAGCAAAGTTCAAACCGAGGAAATTGTTCAAAATGTCGAAAATTGTGAAGTTTGCATTGCTGCACACAAAAGGCACTCGAATTTTTACTCTTTTTGAATTTTGCCGAAGATTTGACTGCAGCGAGTTACTAGGCGAGTGTCAATAGGGTCAAAATAACATGGAAATTAGGTCAAAATTAAATCAAAAATTATTTTCAGACATTTTAGTCCAATTACCAAAAGAAGTCAAAAAGTGACAAAAATCGAGATGCATTCTTTTGCAACGATGCGAACTTCAGTAACATGGTTCAAACTATGCTGAAAATTGCGTAACTGATAATCTGAGGTAAAGGTTGCCAAATACGAAAATGACAGTCGATAAAGTGATGCATGGGAAGTCAGGCAGAAGCAAAAGAATTTCGAAATTCTGTAAGTAAATTTAGGATTCATTGTTATCTCGATAAGAAATTCTTCTCTTTTCGCTGCCCAAACTGGAGGTGTCTATAGTTTGCATCTTTGCAAACGCAATTTCTAGATTCTGAATTTCCAAAAAAACTCAAAAGTCTCAATTAAAGGGAAAAAAACAACAAAATTGTTGTATTGTACAAAAAATTCCAGCTCAACTAGCCGAAATATTAAAGTAAATAAAAGTTTAAAAAATTTGACACTGTTATTTTTGTAACTATGCCAACTTCACACACCTCCAAACTATGCATTTCAAACATTCATATGATGTTCTGATGAGGTTGATTCAAGTCGACTAGCATACTCTCCGACTCACTCCTTTTCACGTATGGAAAAACCCTTTTTCCGAGCGATTGCGTTCAAAAATCGATTTCGAAAATATAAGAATCCCAAAATTAAAAGGAACTTTTTCAGCTCTTTGGCTAGTTTCAGTATTTTGTGAAATGAAAAAATTTGCATATATTGAAGTTTAAGATGTTACAGTCGGCTAGTTAAATCGTGATAAAAGTCCTTTAGGAATCAGAAAGAATCATGTTGACAGATTACAAAGATAAAGGCGTTTTAAAGTGTGTATGAATAAGACGAGAGAGGGAACATTGTAAGGAACGTAAGGAACGACCGAAGTTGCGGAAAAACCAGTCGTTGATCTTGTGCCAGGACAACGCGCTGTCTGTGAAGCGTTATTTAGCCGCTAAAGGATAAAGAATTCTACAAAAGTTCTAACACGCGCCTTATTCGTCTGATTTGTTTCCGAGGATCAAGTCTAGCTAAAAGGGAACCCAGTTCAAGTCGATGGAAGAGGTGAAGCAAAAACCGTCAGAGCTCCTTAATGCTTTCACAAAAGAAGACTTCTAGCATTGCTTTGACCAATCGAAAAAATAAGGGGCATAAACTGAGGAATAAACTTTACCGGATTAAGGCTTCGTTAATGATTATATTGTTGGATGCGTTTTTGAGGTGTTCTAAGCTTTAAGGATGTTTGTTTTTCCAACATTGTGTACGTACTGGCAACCCGTTTTTCCGTTCCCTAATTGATCTCCATGTGCCTTAGGTGTCTGAAGTTTGGAGGAAGTTTGCATAAGTTTGCTTAGGAAGTTTGCATCGTTGCAAATGCAGTGGTCTCCAATTTTTTCACTTTTTGAGTATTTTATGGATAATTTTGGTGAATTTTATTCGCATATTGGAATACTTTTCACTCATATAGGTTTTCATTTCAAATCGACTACCTACTGCATCAATCTAAATCTACCATCTAGTGGAAAAATTTGCCAGCGCACTTTGTATCATATGAATCAATTTTCATTGTCAGTGTTTTCCCGATTCATTAATATTATATCCTGATACAGTTGACTATGCTAAAGTATTTCTACACAACTCAGGCAACAATCCTTTTACAGATCATCCAGATACATGTAGCATATATATATTTACTGTAACAATAGTTCTCCAGTGCCATATTTTTCTTTCTCGCAGTTGACTAAATCACCCTCCACATTATTTTCTAAATAATTTGCACCAAATATTTGAAGTGAAAGTGATCTCATCGACAGGATATGCACATAAATACATCTGCAACCATTTCTTTTAACCAAATTCAATCAAAAAGCGAATTGTTTGCAGTCAATTTAATGGAAATCCCATATCAAGTCTTATTTGTTCTACTTAAGGGCAACTACGGGATGAAAGACGAATCCATGAACATGCATAAATCAACTTTCGATCTGTTCCTGAGTCTTTTAACAACGAAACTACTTAGGACGGATTACCATTGGGATTTAAACTGATACATGGTCACATTCGATGCAATCAATGCAATCTTCAACTTGAACCCGACGATTGCTTTCTTTGCTTTCAGCTTTTCTTTATATCTCATTGAAAACTGGAAAAGTGTCTGGCCCATGTTTGACTCGCCAGCCAATTAGGGAATCTCCATCTCACTTGCAACTCTAGCCAACTTGTAATTCGAACATTCTTTAAGAAAAATCAAGAAGAAAAACAAACGGATTCGTCTATGCGAAAAATCAACAGAGAAAAAGGTATGAGGACTTTCCCTACGAAGCTTCAGGTGCATCCGATATATGCTCTGCATACACGCTGTTGGTTTTATTCAACATTCGCTCGTCGTCTATCTTTGAAATTGGACGTGAGCTGGAGAAAGGACGCGTAAAAGTGAAAACTTGATTTACGACTTGTTCAAACGGCCCAGTCATAGGTCTGAAGATATAATCCTTTCGGCATGGCGCGTATCATTATGATTATCATTAGTGGAAATCTCTTATTTGGAATGGTCTTTATACGTCGTCGGCGACTTTCTTGACTTTCGGATTTCAGGTGTTTCGTGTCGGCGAGCGTTGATGATGGCGTTTTGATATGACCGACAAGACACTTACCAACCAAGTTCTCTTAAATTGTTGAACCGGTTGAAGATTAGGTAGTTGAATGTGTCAGCAAAATATGGATTCCTGGCGAAAACTACTAAATCACGGGCACAGACGCTTTTTATGCAGTTGAAATAATTGCTGTTTCGAAATAGGGAACTATGCAGCAAGAAAAGAAAACTGCACAGGTAACTATTAAACTATTAATCACTGATCTGACTGCGGGGGATGAACGCGAGGGATGAATTGCAAGTTGAAATGAATATGTGTGGCTTAGCCTTGGATAAGATTTATGTAAAGGTCGGAGATCTCGGTCCATGATTAAAGAATTTTTTTATGGTAGAAACGATTGAAAGGTTTTCCTATGGTATTTTGATCCTTGCGTACAGATTTACCTGAGCAATGAGCAGGCTTCGCACTAGAATGATTGCAACTTAGTACAGAATGGTCTCAGAAAAGTTTATACTAGCAAGCCTTATACCTTAGCCTTATACCAACTCTAGGCAAGTTTTAAAAGTAAACTTTTTCCTTAACTTTTCAGGGTTGATAAGTTTTTTTTCCGTTTAATAAGAGATGGCGCCAGCGAAAAGTTTGACACTTATGTTATTTCCATCATCTGACATTTAGCTACTAACAGACACAAGTTGAGTCCAACAAAATTCCGGCCCGCGTTGCCTTCTTTGTTGAATCAAACGAAAAAGGCTGTCGAAAGTCATCGTTGCTGGTTAAAAACATATAGTAGACACGCTCCATCAATAAGGACATGTGAGACATGGTTTTACCAATTCAAAAGTCGTCATTTAAGTGTGAATGACAGTGAGCGCTGTAGTAGACTACACAAATGCACAATGGAGGAATAAGAGAAGTTATTAGATGGTGACCTAACTCAAACCTAACGACAATTAGCAGTAGCATTAAATATACCACAAGAAACGATCAGCAGACGTTGACGAACTATGAGTAAGATATATAAACTCGAGAAGTGGACCACACACGATTTGAATGACCTTCAAATGGAAAATCGCGGCGGAAGGAATCGTGGCTTTCAGATTGGAAAGAAAAAGATAGGCGAAATGTGTAGAAGCCGATGGCCAGTATTTGGAGTAAAAAAAATTTTCCCTCTAGAAAAAAAGGGTTTTTATATTAACAAAGCAAAACCGCAAAAAAATTATGCATACATCTGGTATAATTATGTTTTTAGGATGATCGCAAGAGACAACAAAACATTAATGCAATCGGTGTTGAGCTTCATGGAATGCCCATATGCTCTTAGACCCAGCAGTTGTTTCGTGTAGTTTAATTCGTGTTATTTTTTGCCCGTAAGAGCATACTTGTGACAATTAACGAGTGATCGATCATCTGAGATTACCAGGTCCACTCTGAGATTGTGAGATATTCATGCTCCTGGCTTACTGACATGACTTTATTTTCCAGGTGGTGGTAAACAGTCGATAACTCGGTACTTAACCTATTGTTATACCTTATTTACATTGACGTAGATTTTGCTCCACTATTGGTACACCCTCACTATTGCACCACTGTGTGTCTTTCAAGATCGCATCTCCAAAAGGGAATTTTATGCAATGCTTACACAACCTTCCCGGCCTTTTTGTGAGTTCTCTCGAGTTTGGGTTTTCGACGACGGTTTTCAATTTTTTTGAATTTTCAATGTTTTTTGGATAATTTGAGCTGAAATTCTGGTTATTGTATTCACATTTTTGAAAATTTTTGCAATCTCCTAGGTATGCATTTCAGTTTGACCATCTAGTTGAAATAAATAGTGAAAACATTTGACAGCGCTGCGTTTGCAACGATGCAAACTTCAGGTATTTGTTGCTTGACAAGTGAATGTCGCAATTGTCCAGATAATAAATTCGAATAATATTCTGCATTAATTGTACTAGCTTGCGCTAAATAATCCATAAAAAATAATTCCATCAGAGTCCCAGAATACAGTAAGCATTATTCTAAACAGACAGGACTGCAGACCCCTTTAGTGGCGGCGTTTCTTCACGCATACACCAGTTTATGGATTGACTTTTGGTGTTGGAATTAAAATAAGGAATCCATATTACATCAGTGGTTATTATGCGTTACCTGAATTCATCACCGTATCGCGCTAACAGCTCTTGAAGTTGATATATACATGAGATCTATTGAGTTTCTGGTCTGTTCCTTTGAATAAATTTTCTTATAAGGCATTTATTCTGTTGAGAAGATGATGGAGTGCGCCGCACATCCCGTTACGGTTTTGTTTCACGATCCTGCTCATAAATCCAGGATTCGTCACTTATAATCACACAACTGATGAATCCTTTGTCACTGCCAATCCCCTGAAACAGATCAACGCATAGTTTCTTCGGTTGTTCTTCTGTTCAGTTATGAGATTTATCGTTTTACGCTTATCTTTCGCATTCCTAAATCATCTGTCAAAATTCCGTGTCTGGTGAAAGGTCCGGTTTAATTCAATATCTTACTCATTATTCTTATTAAAAGCGACGGTCTGAAGCTCTGAGAAGAGCCCTCACATGCTCATTGTTTCCGTCAATTTTTGAAGTTGAAGGTTTCTCTGAGCAAGGTCGACCCTGAACGCATATTGGACCTTCCAAAATGATTTGTTCTAAAACAGGTCTGTTTCAACTTTTTAAAAGTCACACTCGCGGATTTATCGAGTTCAACAAAATTCCCGATGATACATTTTTGTTCCTGAATTCCAATGATCCATTTTTATTACACCCAACAATAGCACAAGTTCTCTGATTTCGTTATCAACAATAATGTGTTAGCTTTGCGAAGTTGAGTTTCGCACTGAGAGAAAAGGAACAAACACAGCCCAGTAGACACGACGTTGCCTGACGTGTCTGAAGTTTGCATCGTTGCAAACGCAGCGCTGTCAAATTTTTCCACTATTTCTTTTAGAAGTTGGTCACATTGAAATGCAAAACGTATACGAGTGAAAAATATTCAAATATGCGAATAAAATTGACTAAAAATTTACTCCGTATCATTCAAAAAACAGTCAAAAAGTGAAAAAATTGGAGACCGTTGCATTTACAACCATGCAAACTTCAGACACCTATTGCCTGAATGATAGCAATGCTGCCAGTGTCATTTATTTTTTCTCACACCGTTATCCACACTCTTCAATCTACAAATCGACATAATAAACTCACATTTTGACACACGAGTTTAGAAAATGTGATATATAACTGCCAAAAGGAGAGTATCGGGAGCTTGCATCTTACAAATGAAAGGTTCTGGATTTTAGTTGCAAATTTCTGCATTTTTTTGAAAAATGAACATCAATATTTGTCTGGTTATTCGTCATATTGACTTTCTTTCTTGATCTTCTAATACAATTCAATAAAGTTAACAAGAAAACAAGAAAAAAAATTTAATATGTTTGACATTTGCTCTCTAGAGATATACAAGATTTTTCTCTTCTAAATTATCCTTTGACTTAACAATGAAAAAATAAAAATTAATTAACAAGAAAGTAAGTAACAAAAAATCAATGGCATAAAACGAGCTGCTCATAAGTTAGATATTGTCATTCATTCAATGCATTGGGAGGTATGTGAGGAGGTAATGGTCCCGTCTGTAGGTGGAATTGTGGTGAAATTCAGGGATCATCACACCAACGGTGTGATTCTGTACCAACGTTAAAATGAACACATTGACCTGTGTCACTTTCGTTACTTTGTTACTATGTTCTAGATTTTTATGTTGGCTATAAGTTGCTCCAAGTCCTTCTCAAATTTTCTGTAACCACCAGTATATGCCAAAAAAACATTTCGTTTCAAAAACTCATTTCTTTTACGTCATCATAGCACACTGGGTTTACCAAGATCTGACCTCGGGACATCAAGGTTGGTCAAACTGAAGCCCTATAGCACAAAAACATCATCTGTTTGATTGATATATCTGGAATGAAAGAGTCGTCGATGTGACATGTACAGCTTGAGAACTTTACTATTTGTGTCTTCAGTTTGCATTGCTGCAAATTCAACGTCTTACTATCAAATTTGTCTACATTTATGTTTAATTTTCGATGCTTGTACTGATTATTATTCCTTATAAGAACTTCACTAGTTTTTTTCACTTCAGCGCAATCATTAATAAATAAGTAAGAGCTGAAAACATCGAGCCTCGGTGCACACTTTAGACATGCTTCCGTACATAATGTTAACATGTTGATTAGAGAACCATGCAGATCCTGATGGACATCAAGGCATCTTATGCAGGACTTAGAATCCGTTACTAATTTTGTCTAGGCCGTCATTATGTGAAAATTTCTTCGATTATAATTAAGGTCTCAACTGGACAACAGCAGAATTTTCAAAATAAAATTGTTTTTATTTTGAGCATACACTTTCATTCCCCAATTGTCCGTGTAGTACTGTAGGTCGGCGGACATTTTTTGAGGGTCCTTTTGAACCGCTTAAATTTAACAATCTACTGTCTAAATAATTTGCTCCTCAGTGAACGTTTTCAATGACAGCTTTGGGCATACCTAGAAATTGAAGCTCTTTAACAGATTACGAACGGATAAAACGAAGAGTTTTGGCATGGTTCCTTATCTCTGTGATAGACCATTTAAGACCTCATGATCGTGTATCGTTATCAAATTTCCATAAGTAACGAGCAACAATATGCCGTGCAGTGATGATAAATTGTATCATGACTATGAAATGTCTGTTGAACTTGTCCTAAAGTAGCTTAAAAATTAGTCCATCCAACCAAATTGTATCGAAGGTTTTCTCCATATCAAAGAAAAATCCTTGAATGCATACTTTATTGTTTTTTTGCCGATCAGTTTATTGTGATTCTATCTTCAATTGAATTCCTAACTCCGAACCTAGACTGACAGTTCGGTATCAACTCATATTGCTGAATGTGGGGTTCAGTGCTTTATTCAGTATTACTTCGGATACATCGATGAGGTTAGGCTGTAAGTCAACCACGAAATTACATATTCATTTGATATCAAAAGACGATGCAACTTTTTAAAGTTCATTTCACTCAGTTTGTAGAAGAGATAAGAAAAAATTCTTAACTTTAAAGAGCAACTAAGAAGTTTGTAAATCTCAACGGACAATGCGTCTCGCTACAAGATTTCAGGAAAGCCACTGAATGTCAATTTTATTGTTAGAAGTTCTATTCTGCCAACCCTGATCAATCGACCAAAGCTTCCCGCCAGCTGTCACGCTCCACCGGTGACTTTGAATCCTATCGACTTTAACGATTGCTTTTCCGTGAATTCGCGAAGGAATGGAATATTCAAAACAGCAACAAAAATAAAATAAACAAATTCCAGTCTAGCGCAGAAGGAAATCCAGACGTCAACTCGTTGCAATTTACCTGGCCAAGCGAATAAATGGCAATTGACGATTCCAATCAGAATCGCGTGGAGCACTCAACCTTCAGCCGCAAGGTGTGCGAAAACGTGATAAGCGCCAACTGATAGTAGTCGCGCGGTGCCCGCGCACTGCACGGCGTACACAAATAAATATTTGAAAACAAACCCCCGAGACCAGGCGATGACAACGGCGCGTCTGCCACCCCGAGGTTGTTTGGCTCGGTGGGAAAAAATCGATTTTCGGTGCCATCAGCTGTCGACCGCCATCCCACTGACCAGCAGCAGCCCCGAGAAGCTGGGACGACGGCGCTTGGCAAAAAGTCGCGTCTTTATCGCGCGCCTCGCTCCCAAACAAAAGGTGACAACTCATAACGGAGATCTCGAGGTTTATCGGCCATTTTCTATGGCTTCGAGCCGTTGCGATAGCGAACAACTCGCGGAGACAACTGGCTGCAGTGCTGCGAACTGAAACAAGGAAAAGCCTCGTCCGCTTACGCGACACGTACAACTCGCGGAGACAACGACTCACTCACCTGAAGACGAAAATGTTTTCCTCAGCTGCAACGACGTTACCTGTCGTCATCGAGGCATCACGTTGCCGATCCCACGGCGATGAATGACAGTCACGGCGCAACTGGAGCCTCTCCCCTAAACTAGTCTGGACAATATTCACATGCACTGGGAACAATTACTCAATGGCAATTGCGAACTTTCCGCTGTAACTTGGCCTGCGAATTTCCAAACGGATAGCACACGTACGGTGAACGGCAATTGCGAGCACTAATGGGAACTCATCAAGACACTTTGAATTCGCCTATTCGGAACGGTTGTATTTGATTTCAAACATTTCAGGGCACTTGCACACTGGCCGAACCATCCACTTTTGGTTTCAATTCACTTGCACAGGATTCGATTCACAAGACAGGAGTGAAAAACGGGTGGGAATTCAATTCTGGTAGCTGTAAAACAACGAACCGGGCTGAGCGCTACAACACACGAACACTTCTTTGCATTGCGCACCGAAGAACGGAACTGCCGCTGCGGCTACTGTCAACCAAGTCTGTTCACAAGTGTTCGAGTGGTGAAACGAATCCAATACGTGACAACAAACCCGCGAAGTTGAAATTATCTGGATAAAAGTACGCGGCGTCCATTTTGTCATGAACGTCGATGGTTCGTGCATGGGCTATTCATCGGAAATTCCACCTAGTGGAAATTCGAGACAGCAAGGGTCAGAACCAGCGGTGCACGGGCTTCGGCTGAATAAGTGTTCTTTCTTGGAAATGAAGCAGTAGCACTTATCGTCAATTTTCACTGTTTCGCAGGGAATCTCAACCTCTTTCGCGTTCGCAGGGAATCCCTCAGAATTAAATAATATCTGATTAAACAATGATGTGGCGTACTACTGCGTATTATACAGTGACGGAAAAAAGTATTTGAAAAGTATTTGTAGACTAGAAGAAAGTCATCCAATTTTATGGAAAATATTTTAATGATGTAAGTGAATTGATTTGCTGAAATCAATTGTTAGATTTAAGACATAGTTAAAGTCGTTGGATACGTAAAGATGACTTTTGAAATAAATTTCATTCGAGCTACGGAACTTGGAGAATCCTGTCGACCCCTGATAGTACCTGAAAAATTCAATTTTCGGTTGGTTGTACGCGTGCAACAAAATCGTAGCACAACGAGCATGAGTTATACTTATCGGGAATCATATTCTAAAAACATTTTACTTGAATTTTGAAAAGGTTTAGCAGTGATCAAACTTTTAATTTTAAAAATGGTGCGTGAAAATTCGGAAACTACTCCAGTGGAAGTGAAAATAATAATCAACTTAACAAAAGAATGGATAAGATTCCCAGAGCGGAGCATTTTTGCAATGGCAACCGTATATTATTGAGAAAATTAAGCACTGTATTGCAAATAAAAAACCTGGGGCAAACTGCTAAATGTAGAGAGATCGGAGGAAGACAAACGTTTTTTTTTTTCACGGTATCTCTACAAAGAACCTTTACTTAATATCCCGTAAGATGTCTGGGAATCAGCAGGAAAAAGTGAGTCTGCATAGCAGTTATTAATTTCAACAGGATCCCGATCCCAAGCAAATCCCTGACTGTGTTTACCAATTGATCGATGACAATGCTTCAAACATGCTCAATAAGCTTCTACTATTGCCAGATTTAAACCCCATCCCGCATCCCGCTGGAGGAGCGCTGGTTACTAGGACCGTTCCTGAAAGCTAGTATTCTTTGGGGAGTGCCGCCCCCACGTACCCGAGGAAATTGGCGACATCACTGAATATGGCCCTGAACCAATTATGGACTACGATTCGACTGATTAACCAAAATTGACGCCTTGGGCTGGCGGATATGATGTTTTGGACCTAGTTGCGTCACACGGTAGCACCCAGGTGACACTCGAGTGTGAACGGCTCCAATCTAACGATCATACCGTCTCCGTTCCGGTAAAACCTTGGCAGGCCTCGGAGTACGTTCGAAGTTCGCACCATTGAGTTGGTGGTGTATGTTCGGTTGAGACGAACTCCCGATTAGCGCCGGTCTGGCCATGAGCACCTGACCCCATATGGGCTGGTGCCAACCCTCGCATGGCCTCCTTGCTTAGCAAAGATAACCATGGGACCAACAAGGCGACTACACACACGAGTGAAGATAGCGGCTCTGAGGGGGGACCCATAAGAAATGATAGCAAACAAATTATACACAAAAGAAAATATGTCAGAACAGAAACATTCGAAAACGGATGAACGAAAAGTAGGAAATCTGGTACAACCAGAGATTTTAACAGCATTTGGGTGCAGCAAGAAAACCATGCGCACACCAGAGCGACCGAAAGAAGAACAACAGAGCCTCTTGAAACCTGGAATAGACCAACACACGGTAGAGAAAGCTGCCAAAATAGCAGCTAAAAAGCGGCCCTAAAGTTCACAATCGAGAAACCTCTACAGGAACCGGAATGCAATGAATCATCGCAGATAACCCAAGAAACTAAGATTAAGAAGCGTCGAAAACCCGTTGGGCAGGCACTGCTGGTTAAACCCACCGACGTTAGATCCTATGCGGATGCTCTGCGAGAAATCAAAGGAGCGTTAAAACCCGAAGACATACAAACTGCAATAACCCAACTCACTCGGGCAAGCTGACTTACTACTGCTGAGCGAGCAACATCACACCAGAAACTCACCAACATGGTATCCTGACGAATCCAGTACAACCGCCATCTGGGTTCGGAACAGTGCTCACCTACAAGTGCAGGATCGGGGGCGAGGAGATGGTTTCGTTTGGGTTCAGTGTTCGGGAACTACACTCTTCAGTGTAACTCTAACTAACTCCGTAAGTAACTAACTCCGTAAGTAAGAGTAAGAGTAACTAACTCCAAACGAATCGTTGTCGTCCTTTCAACTTAGGCTCAATGCTTTGGAGGACGCTGTTTCAAGTATTGAGGGCTATGTGCTTGTCGGAGGTGACTTCAACGCAAAGGGAATTGATTGGGGCATGCCCCAGTCAGACGCTCGGGGCAAACGGATCGTGGACATGGCAGCACGAACTGGGCTCGTCATACTGAACACAGGCCACACCCCTACTTTCCGTCGATGGGGTTGCGTCGACACCATATCTGATGTGACATTCGCCTCGGTGTGCCTAGCACAATCAGTTAAAAATTGGAGAGTGCTAGAGGATTACTCGGACAGTGATCACCAGAACATAGCACTGGAGATTCATCACGGTGCTTTCTGAAGACCACGCGCTTGTTCTTCTGCGCTCCGGTGGAATACTGAGAAAGCGGATATTGAGAAGTTTGTTGAAGTGCTTATGGCACGATCACCGCTGTCGGAAGCAACGCTAGAGAACGGAGAACCTGCGGCAATAGATGTCGTTAACTCAACTATGAGAATCATTACATCCGCCTTCAGGTCTTCAATGTCCCTACGAAGACCCCGGCACAGCAAGCCTCCAGTATACTAGTGGTCACCTGAAATTGCCGAAAAACGAAGGGAGTGTCACAAACTATGACGCAGGACACAGCGAGCTTGAACCCGGGAAGAGGCATGTATCCGATTAGCTGCTTACAAGTCATCTAGAAAATGCCTCCGTAGACTTATCAACAGCAGTAAGGCCAGCCGCTGGCAAAACTTAGTGTACGAGGTGAACAGAGACCCATGGGCCTGGGCCACAAAATGATAATGCGGAAGCTCGGTGTCCAAAGGTCATAAAGTAATAAAGTAATTTGTAATTAGTAAAGTAGTTGACAGTAATTCGTGATTCAGATAAACCTCTTATCGGGTTGCGTTTCTCCACAGACCGACTAAAAATTTTAGGTTTTGCTTCAGACACAAGGGGCTGATCGTACTTCCTCAAAACCTCGGTAACGTGGGGACGGCACTCCGTTATGACTGAAGGGACTAAGTCGCAGCTCAGACTTATGAGCAACATCCGGAGTCCTACAGCAAAAGTCTAAAGGGCCCGAGTTAACATCTGTTAGAGCTGTTCGACTTGCTAACACTTAACATCACATAGTCGATATGTAATATAACACTCAGTCAATTAAATTTAGTACATCAAGTCAACTGTCTGTTTTGCATCAGGACACAACTGATAGCAACTTTCTCCAGCGTCGTGGTCATCATAACTGTTAATTTTTTCCTCATTCACTCATCAGTTTATACCCAGTTCGTCGTAAATTTAGTTCTCTCCATACTTCTTATTCTTATTAGCATCAAAGCATTCTCCAGCGGAAAGACAAAGCGGGGAAATATGTGCTAGGGATCCTTTCATTTCCACTCTGTCTGGACTGTCCGAGGACGGGCAGATTAGTCTAATTTCGCTGAAGAGGTCACCGCACTTTTTTGAAGAGGACAACGTGCTGCTTACTCTGTCTTTTGTAAGAAACAAAAAACATATGTTGCAGGCGTCATCCACCTCTCCTCAAATCAGTTTCATCATGCGCTCCACGGACTCAAATTTAGGGATGATTACGGACATTAGGGATGCAGTCCATCTTGGCTTTGTTTCAGTCCTCCCAGGACTGTTGCCAATCGCTGAGGTAGCGTCGTACCTGGTGACTACTTCTCTGTTGTTTTCTCTTCTATGCCGATGATTATTTCATCGCTTTCTCATAAGGACGGCGATAGGTATACTATATATACTATAGGTATCCTCTTGCAATCACCAGCATCACCGTCCTAAAGACTGTTCGATATGCGCATGCAATTCGCAGCGCTATCTGTCTGTGCTTCTGTCTGTCACCGTCTGTCTGTCTGTCAGAAGCATCTTAGTGGTTGGCACCGCTAAGATGCTTCTTGCTGAGATCATCGCTCTTTAGTTCTGATCCACAGAGTAGAACCGACTGCGAGGTTGACAGCGAGGTATTTCACAGTTGAATTCAAATCAACTAGCGCTTCCCCAACACTGATAGGCCTTTCTGGGTTCCCTTTTTTATAAGGACGACCGTTTCGGTTTTCCCAGGTCCAGCCTGAACCCGTGATTTGTCATCCACTCCCTTCTCGCCAGATTAACCTGAGTTTTGCATAACAGAATAAGCGTGACTCAACCGATAGCTCAAGCCACAGCAGCCCGTCATAGGAGATGTTTACAGGTTCGGGCCGTAGAGTAGCCTGTAGTCCTTCAGATAGTCCCTCAAAATCCGCATCAGATAAGTACATGGAATCATTTTCGAGTAGTTCCAGAGTACCCACATATCTAGAGCAGTCAAACGAATTTCTGACATCCAGAGTAACATGCAGAGCTAACCGTCCAGTGGAACTGCTGAGTGCCTCTGCTCGTTAAACCGCATTCACCACTTCTCCTATTTGATGGATGGTTGTGCAACCTTCTCTGACGGCATAATACCATGGAGATAGGTGTCGCCAGCGTGAATCTCATCAGTGAGTTTTCCTGTAATAAGCTTTTCGAAAACTTTTCGGGTAGTGTTTATTATACACAGTGCGTGGTATGCAGACGACGACTCGCGACTCCCTTTCTCTTTGCTAATCGCTCCATTTCAGTACTTTGAGAAAACGCCTTCGCGCGGGAATGCGATGAGCCTCAGTACGCTCAACGCAAGTCAGGTATTGAAAAAAGCAATTTCCATTAGTTCATCGTGGACGGCCTCAGCGATAGCGGAGTTAATAGGGAAAAGAGCTCGAACAATTTCGTATATCCTTCCTGCCTCATATGAGTAAGGCCAATTTTAGGCACCGGGACCCTCATAATTTTTTCTAGCGATGTCCTCCTGGATTCCTGTCCATATCGTCCACGAGTCAATCATTGGCCTTGCTGCTGTTGATCAGTCTACGGAAACATTTCTAGCTGACTTATAAACTACTGATCGGGTACATGCCTTTCCCTGGGCGAAGCTCGCTGGACCTCTCGTCGTTGTTTGTAACACTCCATTTGTTTTTTTGGATATTTCAACCGTTCGGGCTGGGGGCTTGCTCTTCGTAGGGGCATGGATCTGGATTTCTTTTGCCAATTCTTACATTAACGGTGATCGTGCCATTAGCACTTCAACAAGGCCCCCAGTATCCGCGTTCCAAATATCACAAAAGACTGAGTGGGTGGATTTCGGGAAGCACCGACATGAATCTCCAGTGCTATGTTCTGGTGATCGTTGGACGAGTAATTCTCTAGCACTCTCTAATTTAGGACGTTTTTCATAAGGCACTCCGAACCAAATGTCATATCAGAGCTCGATAGGGCTCCAACGCTGCCCTATCGATGGAAAGTATGGCTGTAGCCTGCATTCCTGGGTTGAAAGGATCACAAAAATTCATTTGGCGTTAGGTAAACATTAAAGGGTGTAGTTCTCAAAAACCGAACGCAGACGAAACCATCTTCTCGCCCCACGCCTTGCACTTGGGTGTGAGTACTGTTCCGAACACAGCTGGTTGGTGTGCCAAATTCGTCAGAATACAATGTTGGTGAGTTTCTGGCTTGATGTTGCTCGCTTAGCAGCAGCAAGTCGGCTTGCTTATATGCCGCAAACTTTTCGCGAAGATCTTGAGTGATAATGCTTCGAAGTGGAGTAATTTGAAGGATATGCGTCATTGTCTATGCGCTTTGAGCTTGGTGAGGGTTGTTGGAAGGTCCGACACTCCCCTGTATCGAGGATGTGCTTCAAATTATCTGGTCTTAGGTCAGACTCCAGGCAAAGGACACAGTGTTCCTCGTCTGTGCACTCCTTCTTTTTATGCCCAATGTTGTCGCGATTGTAGCACAAGGAGCTTCTATTGGGTTTATTTCATGCCTGTACGGTATGCGCATATCCAAGGCACTTGGACCACCGGAGACGAATTGCTCCGCCGTCTCTGAAGAATACTCCACCTTTACATGCTGTGCAGCCTCCCTCTCTGTGAGCTCAACCATAGCCATGCATGCCATGCAACTTTCATTTCGCATCTTTACGCCCCTATGTTGAATTGGCTGCAGGGCAAATTTTCGTTGAAAGTGCAAATCGGGATGGCTACTGCTATATCGAGGGGATAAGCTTCTTGCTCTTCCTCTGCCTCCAGCCACCTGCATCTATATTGACCTATTCGGGTTAGGTGGTCTTTCAAATCCAGGACTTGGTTTTTAACCTCCTTGCTGACATTCATTTGTTCATAGCAGGTGCCAATTGTGAGTTTCATAACCTTTTTCGCTTTACGGTAGAGCCGGTCTTACTTTGAACGATACTATATATAGATAGTATATATGTATACTATAGATACAAAGTGCTTGGTGTCTTCCCGGCAGGGATTATTTCTTTATTTATGTCCCATGCCTTAGTCACTTCGGTGGTGATGTCAGCAATCATAGATTTCTCAACCGCTTTGCTTTTCTATACCGGGTGTTCGTTTCCCACAGGTTGCAAAAGTGTCTGCTCTCCTTTTCCGCTGCGGTATGCGCATTGTATTTTTAGTTGCGCCCGACCCATATTTTCTAGTTTTCGCCCTTCCGTTTTCGATAGTTTCTGCTCGATCGTTATCGGTTCTTTTTTACATAATTGTGTAGATAGCAGGGCTTATGGGCCCCATGCAAGGGCTGGCAACAGCCCTTATGAGGACAAATGCGCGGAACCAGACCGCCACTGATCAGCAGTTCGTCTCAACCGGGGCCTGGTCGTCTCAACCAAGGCGTGCCAAGGTTTAACTGGGACTGAGAGAGAGAGAGAGAGAGTGATATTTAGATTGGAGCCGTTCAAGCATGAGTGTCATCCCTTTGGTGCTACCGTGCGAAGCAACTTGGTCTAAACCATGATATCCACTAGCCCAAAATGTCAATTCAGTTGAATGGTAGTCCATGCATGGGTCAGGGTCATATTCAGTGCAATCCTTCGTTGGCTCAGGTACACGGGGTGGCACTCCCCAAATAATACTCACTTTTAGGAGTACTATTGTCGAGCGGCATTACCCTTGCGGTGGCAATGATAAACAACAAAATGAGGATAATTTTACTTGTTTCGGTGGATTATCGCTTATAATTTGGTTTAACAATAATCACATTCCTTAAACGCTTGAGTAAAAATGCAATGCGATTTTCTATCTCTTTCTAGCAGCAACCATGCGAGAATATTTTTGCTGCTTTGTAACTAAGCTATGCTTGTGTGTCAGGTTTGAATCTGAAGTATTTAGCTTATCCTTAACCGTTACTTTTTTGGTTTTCAAAGTTTATGTTGGCACTAATTGTCATATTATCGTCATAATGAATCTTTCGCCATGAGTTTGAATTATCTACATAACAAAATATCTCAATTGGATCAGCGAGTGTGTGAGCAGTCTTTTGTCAAGTTTTTTTTTTTTTTTCACGGATGCAAGGGAGTAAAAGGTTAAAAGTTGGATTAAGCAAATTTAATCTTTTCGGTGGAAATAGGTTACACAAAAGTAAGTAGGAGCTATAGAAATACCTTCTTCGATCTTTACCCTAAAAGTTATTGAATATAAACTTAGTCTTTCATGATATCTATCAAGTATTAGACTACTATTTCCGGTTCCACATATGATCACGTAAGTCGAGCGTGGTACTGACCACATGACAGTTTCATGTTATATATGTTTCGTAATGAAAATTTGGGAAATGTTTGAGTCAGGGATTCCGTTGTGTGCTATTAGGCAATCGGTTGTGCATATTACAATATACATGACATAATAAAGAGAATTTCGAAACGGACATGGTATAATGTTAGTGCGACGTTCCGCCAGCACATCAATAAATAATAATATACCAAGTTCGCACATCGCATTTCTGTAAAAACTTTCCAAAGGTTATCAGTAAGCGCATGTAAGGCGCAAATAATGAAATAATTTTGGCGCTACTCATTCACACGAGCTCGTATTGACATCTTAAAATTCAGGAATAATTGCGGGCAAATGACTCTCAACTTTCTAGAATATTATTTTTATCAATTATTTACTCACCCCCCGCTAGGTCAACATGGAACAAAAATTTCTATGAAGTATTAACTTAGTTCGTTGTTCAAATAAAACGTTGTAAAGAAGTTTTTATTTTCTCTTCTTCTCGAAAAAGATCCTTGTCATATTTCTTCGACAAAGTTTTCGTTGAGGCAGAAATTTTGTTTTCACAATTTACGTAAAAGCATGATACGAGCTATTGTTTGGGTTTCGTACTAATAAACTGACAAAGTCATAATAATTACTGTGCAATTACTTCGCAATTCGTTTAGAAGCAGATTAGAGATAGATTCAGTGTCATCCGACAGAAAGAATTGCACGGAAGGGAAGATAATTGTAAGTTCTCTATGAAAGGAAATGTTGGGCAGAACATTATTATTCAATATCAGACTCTATTTTTTCCCTTATTGTAAGCAAAAACATTATAATCAAGGCAGAATATTATAGTTTTGTCAAAAAGTCATATGAATAGGGGAGGAATCTGAATACTCTTCTTGGAATCGACTACTACTTCCCGCCATGTCGTAATTTCGAAAGTTCAAAATACAATCATACGCGCAAGTGAATCGCTCTAATCTTCGACAAAGTTAACTTTGACTATCATTTTGTTGAGTTCACACTTGAAATTCCGCTTAGCTCGCATAAATAAAATTATAGCCATTAAATTAAATGCTTGACTTATGGCTGAAATCAAAACAAAGATACCACATGCATGTTTCAGCATCGGGCGCAAACTAAGGTAGAATTTTACAACCCTCTAAATTACTTGGGTCGCTTGTTGTTTTCCAAACATTTCTAGACAGGTTTCTAGACTATCATATGTTGAAGTAATATGGCGTCTTATAACCTCTCCTGATAACTCAATTCAAGGTTATCGCCAAGGACACTTTTTTGGAGTCATTGTTGGAAAAAGAACTATTCTATTGAACAGGAACTTAACCTACGCCAGAAATCCATGCTCGTCATCAGTCATGTGAATTGCTATCACTATTTCCGGAAAGCAAATATTTCGTGTCAAATTGAATGCTCAGAATAAGATAAGAAAACCAACGCGGAATTCAAAATTTTGGGATATTTTTAAGGGGATTCGCAAGGACCCAAAAATAATACCTTTTCTAACAGTAATTTACCGACGCTGGTGGAAAAAGCTTAGGCCCACCTCGACCATTTACTCCCTGCGCATGGTTGTGCTGTTCATAGATAGTCCATCCTGTCGTTCTACAAAAACCAAGGAGAGTCTTTGTGTCTATGATCAACTAATGTTTCAGTTCATTAACGTTGGTACTCTTAACCAGATGAGGAGCTTATTGACCAGACTAGGATTATCTAGAATGGAGTCTTTTGTCTATTTTCCCTACTATCTTCTTCCTAACCACTAGCTTGCCACGAGTGGTCCATTTTGATTCCTGTTTATTTGGTTTGCTAACCTATAAGATAATACCTGTTAGTAATGCGCCGTCATTTGGGTTTTTCAACAGGAGTTATCTGGTCCTCAACGTTCGACTTCCAAACAGTTCTGCAGTCGTTCCAAGTCAGTATATCTCTTCCAATTATGTTTCAGCTACTTCCTTTTCACTGTAGCTAATGACATGTCTTTTTAGCTGCATTAAAGATTTCTGATAATTATCGTGTCACGATAGTCACGATATAATCATCCACATGTACCTTGGAACGCACACGTAGTTTATTGGCCAAGTTCTCATCATGATATCAAAATTGTTTGGGCCAACGTTGATCGATTGATTGATTTGCTGTCGGGGATGGTGCACGTCCACCCCTACATGTTTATTGTGCCCCCGCTTCCGGTGCGCCTAGAGCGCCTCAAGTAGATCGATCTTTCTGAGAAAGTCAATGATGTGCTTCGGCCTCAGGCGTCCCGATCCCTCCTCGACGGAATAGCTGGTTCCTAAGCTGTCTCTTCTCCTGCGGGACAGTACCTCGCAGTGTGCCAGTTGATGCACTGGTGTCTCCTCCACAAGATTACAAAATCTGACTTCGCCTTCGCTGCCAAGCCCATCCTTTTGAGGTGCCCTCCTAGTGTGCAGTGCCCCGTGAAGATCCCAGTCAGGACCCTTAGCTTTCTGTTATTCATTTCGATGCACGCTCGAAACGTCATAAGCGTCGAGGAACAACTTCGACATTCGAAGCCCTAGAAGCAAATTCCAGAGCCTATTGCATTCTCTATCCTAAGTTTCTTTTAGGGCCCTGTGAATGAAATCCATTTCATTTGCGCTAAAGGGTTCAGGACCGATGAATGCTGTGGCTGCTCCTTTCCTCGCCAGTTGGTCCGCCTGCTCATTGCCTTCGATACCTACGTGCCCCGGAACCCAGTAAAGGGTAACCCTATTGTCCGCACTCAATTTGTTGAGTGTTTTGCAACAATCTAGAAATATTCTCGATGATATCACCGGGGATTCTAGTGCTTTTAAGGCTGCTTGGCTATCGGATATTTTAGCTATAGTTTTGCGTTTGTATCCGCTGTCTAAGCTAAGTTTTGCGCTTACAGCGATAGCATACACCTCAGCCAGAAAGATACTTAGCATACTTCGCATCAATTGGTAGTACTTTGTGCCAGGCTCAAATATTCCAATTCCTGTTCCCTCAGATGTCTTGGAACCATCCGTATACCACTTGATCGCATTCCGTCTTATCAGGTGTATATTGGGTTCAACGTTCCATTCCCTCTTGTCACTCAGCACTACACGGAAACTGTTGTGAAAGTTGAAAGCCGACGTCATGCGATCCGACGGTGCATATATGAAAGGGGACACCTTCACTAATTTAGCTTGGTCCTTGCGCCCCATTCTGAGGCCATTTTCTCTTCCTTCATGGAAGATTCTTAACATTGTAGAAGTCGCTACTGTTTCTATCACCAAATGAAGTAGCGATACATTTAGGATTAGTATCGGTTGGATTTGGGCCAACGTTACACTGCGCCATAGCATAAGTTCTAACAGCGATAACACTACCGAGCAGCTTCTCTCAGATAGAGATAGAACATGCACCAGTAGATTTATATTTGTACAGCCTTTTTACGCAAAAGCTTTGAGAGGGGTATTCAAATTTTATGCATCATTACCAATATAATTTAAATTACATTTTTTTCAATTGAGAAGCATTGATCGGGTGTTATTTACCATATCCTACAAAATCACCATCTAACGGTATTCGACTGCAATTTCCATATGCGTTGGTATTTGTAGGCAAAATTTGTTAGATATGCGAATTAGCGACGAAAGTGCTTACAGATATTCTTAAATTTTGTATTCATACAAAAGGACTCACACATAATCTTACACAGGGAATATTATTATTACACACATTCAAGCTCAAAAAGCTTTCTATCGAGATCCCTCCAGTTGCCTCGTCGTTGAATTAATAAGCTCTCTATCTTTCGAAGCTCCCTTTCTTCGCGAATTTGTATGTGGTGTCCATGGGGAATCTCATTGCATTTCGCACTGTAAATATTGTAAGCAGTAGTGAAAATATTGAGAGAAGAGTACGACAAAGTGAGTTGCTTGAAAACACATTACGAATCAGTGAGAAGCAAGAAAGGTGTATCGGTGAAAGAAATGTGTCAGAAGGGAGAAAAAATATGTAAAATACTTTGTCAATCGACCGAAAGTTTGATGCAAAATTGTATAACTCTTATCTGTTTATCGATCAGAACCAATATGAACAGTATAAAAGGCATGATAAAAGATATTCTGACTACGTAATTCCATGTAAAAACATCCGATGAAAATCCTTAATATGAGAACAATTCATCGAGCAATGACAGATGACATATGATTGATGATTGATCATTGCTTATTGATGATTGACTATTGACGATTGCTAATTAATGATTGATGGTACCTCATCCTAGTCATTTACATTTATTAACAATTTATGAAGATTACACAGGAATAAATTTTTCAACACGAAGTTTAGTCGGTTATACTCACAAAGCGAACAAGAGTTTTAAGGGACAACACCACTGTGACTCCCTGGTTTTTTGCCGTTTTTCAAGAATTTTTTTTTTGTGGGAAAAAAAGACATATTCCAAATTTATTTTTGTTTTGTTTCTTGTTTATTAAAGATACATAAAAAATTTTTTTAATTTTTCACGCCCCATGGTGGCGCTGGGGAAGCTCCTGCGTCAGGTGCTGTTGCCTCTGCAGTGATCCGCGGCACGCAGCAGAATTGTCTTCAAAGTTGATCTGAAAAAAAAATACCGAGTTTTTTCGTTAATAATATGATATTTTGAAGAGAAGTACATAGGAATTTGAAAAAATATTGGTTTTTAATGAAAAAAATTTAATGAAAAAATGAAAATTAAGCACGCTTTTGAAATTTAAGGTAGATTTTCGAGCCAAATTTCTTGTCGAAAAAAGGCTATAACTTTTTTTTTATTGAGATATCGAAAAAATCCTATGTACTTCTTTAAATAATCTAGTTTTATTGATGCAGTCGAAATTTGAAGTCGATCGAATAAAAATTGCTTGAGTTATGCTGCGTGCGGCACTCAAAAAAGTGGTTTTGAGAAAAACGCGTTCAAAGTTTGAAGGTTGTTAATTTTTGTGATAAATTGGAAAAAAAATTTTTTTTATCTTTAATCAGCGATTCCGGCACCATATAGCTGGCCTTCAAAAAGCAAATCAAGGTCCCCAGCATCTTTTCTCGAACTTGTAGAGGCTCTTCTTGCCTCTTTTGCAGCATCCGTGAGCGAGCGCTCCGCCTGCTCGATCCGCGCTGCGTCGGTTTCAACGCAAAAATTGAAACAATTTAGGCCGATTGTTACCCTCAACGTCTCAAAAACCTTCATGAGGCTTCTGACGCCATCGTTGAATAATAATACGAGGGCTGCTATATATATTTCTGGCCTAATAATGAAAATGCGAATATTTATCATCTAAAATGGTTTTATTGTTTTTCAAAGTATTCTCCATGAAGATCTATACACTTTTGCATGCGCTCAAACCAATTTTCGAAGCACTTTTTCCACTCCGATTGAGACACCTCCAAAACATGGGTTTTGAACGCTTCAACAGCATCTTCTGGCAACGAAAATCGTTGACGACGCATTTTTTTCTTGATGTGTGGGAATAAAAAGCAGTTGTTGTGGGCCAAATCGGGGCTATACGGCGGATGACCCATCAATTCGATGTTTTGAGAGCTCAAATAATCACGTGTTTGATGAGATGTGTGAGAGCTCGCATTGTCATGATGCAGGATGATTCGTCTTCTCTTGTTCGTTTTGCGAATTTCTCCGAAGACTTCAGGCAAACAAATGGTCATGTACTACTCAGAATTGATTGTCCTACGTTGCTCAAGCGGAGCAGTGGCCACATGACCCATTCGGCCGACGAAACAAGCGATCATTTGCTTTGCAGTGCTTCGTGCGCGAGCAACTTTTGTTGGATTGGCCTCGTTTTGGAAGACTCACACGGATGATTGCTGCTTTGTTTCGGGCTCATACGCATATATCCATGATTCGTCACCTGTGATGATCTTATAAACGTCTTTTGAAGCACCGCGATTGTATTCTTTCAGCATTTCCTTACACCAATCCACACGAGCCATTTTTTGAGCGATTGTCAAATTGTGCGGGATCCAACGAGAACAAACCTTTTTTACGGCCAGGTGTTCATGCAATATCGAATGTATACTGGTGGGAGAAATGCCTAAAGATGCCTCTATCTCACGGTATGTCACATGGCGATCTTGCATTATCATTCCACGCACGGCATCGATGTTTTCTGGCACAACAGCTGTTTTTGGACGTCCTTCACGAAATTCGTCTTTGAGCGAGCGTCGGCCACGATTGAATTCGTTGTACCAGTTTTTCACAGTGCTGTAGGATGATGCTTCATAGCCATACAAAGATTTAAGTTCATCGATGCACTCTTGTCGTGATAATGCACGTCGAAAGTTGTGAAAAATGATCGCAGGAAAATGTTCACGAGTTAATTCCATTTTTTTGCCAAATTGATTTTTTCAAGTCACTGTAAACAACACAAATGATAGTCGTACGTCGAAACGTTCTGAGTACGTTTATGCTAAAAAATGTCAAACTTTCCAATGAAAATGTCAGATTGCACCTGGCAACACTTAGTGTTGCCTAGGCCAGAAATATATATAGCAGCCTACGTACCGCGATATCAGCGGCAATATCGACGATTCTTTTGCTCCCGGACTGAAACTTGGGGGCTATTGCCCAAACTGATTTGTTGTAGCTTTCGTTATTGTTTTGCGTAAAGCCATCCAAACAACGCTGCAGCAAATCCTCTCTGCTCAAATTTTCATACACTGGCGTAATTGCCTCCAATACTTCCTTAGGAAGAGGCGGCTTATGGCGATATTCAGAAATATTACCGCTTGCGACCGCTCGCTGCCACGAACACCACGACTCGGCTCCCTTTGGGCAATCGTCATGTTGTGGCTCACTATCTGTGCATATTTTATGCTTGATAATTGCCCAAATTTCCTTCCTCATTTTTTTAACATCATCGCTGTTCCTCCGAATAGCCAAGCCGTAATATGTGCTCAACTCGTCGATCAATTTTCCAGTGAGCATTCCTCTGCCAGACAATGCTTTTTGTTTTTTTCACGATTTCGCGGAGGCGCGTCCCCATACGTTTTTGGACATGATCGATGCACTCTTTTTTTTATGTTGAAACCATCGTATGGATCGCTATTCGAAATGCCCAGGAACGCTTTAGAATCACCGTCACTAATATAATATTTATATTATATTTATATATTTTATGCCATAGAGCTCTTCAGACCGTTGAAACATTTCGACAGCTGAGTCGACTTCCATTTTTCCGGAGGAGCCGTTATGGTTCGCCTGGCACTCATCGTCGTGGGTATTTTTCCATTCCCAGTACTCCGCGGTGCTTTCTTTTGCTTCCCAATGCTGGCAAGCTTTGCAATGTTTCGATTTCACCATAACGTCGATCACTTTTTTAGTGTACCAGCCGATCAGCGATGTTATGCCGAATAGCGAACTGAAACCGCGCTTTCGCCACGATCCGTCACCTGAAACGATAATTCCGTCCTCCATCCTATTTTCCAACGAAATTCTCTTCTCTTCAAGTGCAGCCTTTTGTTTGCTCACTGCGCTCACAGCTTGAGTGGCAATCGAAATCGAGTTTACGATTCGATCGTAGAAAGATTGAAATATGGGGCGTGGTCGGTCCATAAATGCACAAAACTTCATCAGGCCATTCAAACCGACGCTAAGAAGATACATACTGAATACGATCCGACGATTTATTTCGTATGCATTGTCAATCATAGGACATTGTCAATCAGCACTTTTTTACAATAGCCGCAATCGACCTCGATTTTGAATCCGAGTCCGCGCAAACTTTTTTCAGTACATTTTATATCGCGATCACACACTTTGCACTTCACTAACGTCGATATAATGTTCAATGCATGGAAGAGGTGTACTATACGATAACCAAAATCGTTAGTAACACCGACCTCCAAATCATCCGACGACTTTAACTTTTTCGCCGACGTGCTCAAATTCTCTGCAGAACTATTTTCAGAGCTATAACGGTTCGGAGGTTTTCGATTCGAAATTTTCGATCGACTCTTCGTCGGATAGCTCCGTTTTGTACCCTTTTTCCCCGCGTACACTTTCTCGTTGTTCATTTCGATAAGCAAAGAATAATTTTGAACGTTCTATATTTATAAACGAAACGATTCGGAGCGTTTAGATGCGAATAGCGTGGTTTCTATTCGTAAACTGACGCTATAACGCTATCCATATACCTGCCTTGAAAATTTTTAAACTATCGCTACCTATATCTTTTTTTGAAACTATATTTATAACAATAGTCGGCTTTTTTGAAGGGAGACAAAAGAATACCTGTGAATGACTCACAGGACTATAGGGAAAGGCCCGGTATACCTGCCGACCGGTTGAGACGCGCACCTGGCAGAGGCGGCGCGGGACCCCGAGTGTCACGAAGCGCTGCACCGCTCCACAAAATATTTAATATCGCCGAAAATAATTATTTTTTCGACCTGGGACCAACGGCATTCTATTCTTAAATGTATTTTAGATTTTTCTAGATGGTTTTCAAAAAATCGATTTTTTGAACCCGTCACAGTGGTGTTGTCCCTTAACTTGACAATTATGCATTTAGGCTACAAAGCACTTTCCTTGCGACATACATGTGATCAAGCTAGCCTCACACATGACTAGGGCCTTAAGATATTGCTTACGAATTCATTGGAGGTAGGAGTTAGATTACAGAGCTTCGATCATGCACCACAAATGGACTACAAGGGCGCAAGCGACAAAACCAGACTAACATTTTCGAGACGAAGGCAGCGTGCATAGCGAGAAAAGTTGGGATGTAGAAAAAAATGAGGTTTTTGAAGAAAAGCGGGGATTGTTATATGGTAGTGGAACAGTTACCTTCCACGGAAGTACTTCTACGTAAGTTATGAGTCACTTCAATATTCAGTTTTGGGTATTTCTTCCTAGAATGCGTTTTCTCGAAACGACTATTATGGATTGTATCCAGGCAATCTTCGCATCATCATTTTTGCTCCAAAATTTTAAAACGATATTGATTTTGCGTATGACTGAACCAAATCGGGAAAGAAATTTGATTTGAATTTAGATTTTTTTTGAACAAAGGTACGAAAAAACAAAAAAAAATTTCAAAGTTTTCAAATGCGTTACAAATGATCAGTTTTCAGTCAAAATCAGTCATATACACAGACAATAGGAATGGCTTTCAGACTCAAATTTATGGACTTCAGCATGCATGGCGATGAGGAACTTGGACTTCCATTAAGAATAGTTTCTAACGTTGCAAATTTCGATAATAATCACTTTTTTCAGATTTTGTTGAATAAAACAGCCAAGTTCTTTCCATCGGTTCTTCACTTTAACCAAAAACTCACAAAAAAGTATGAAAGTTGGCCTTCTATTGTGATATCTCCCTTAAGCTCATCCGTAAAACACTGAAATCTCCCTTGAACTCAGTTGAAACAGAGCACTGCATGCACATAGGTCACGCTATCGAGAGATGTGTTGTTTTAGTTACCTGGAAGCTTGCATAAAGAGCTGGAGCAGACTTTCAGATGTCAATAAGTCGGCGGTAAAGTAAGTGGAACATGTTCTGCCAAACGAGCTTTTTAATTGGCGCAATCCAACAATGTGAATTCGAAACAACTGTGAATGAGATAAATTAGTTCAGGTAGTTTTTGTTTGAAAGCGCCACACATTTCATGTTGGCTGACCAACGTTTGACGTTTCAAACATTTAGATTTCAAGCTTTTTGTGTTAACCTCGTCGATTTGTGTTCTGTGAATAGATAATCTAATATGATTCGCAGGAGTCATTCTTGCCCATGGATGATTCTTTCTGCATTTGGATTAAAAATAGATTGTCACAGTGCGTATGGCCTAAAGCAGAAACTGTTTTAAATACGCTTCGGGTTAGAATAGATAGTATTATCAAAACTTTCATATATCTGTATAAAAACGTTCATGAACGAAAAATTCAGGTCAAAGAAGGTTCTTCTTATATTATATATATTTAAAGCATTTAAGTTATGATAGTTAAAGCATAATAAATACATATTTATGAACGAAAATAATACAAATAGTTAAAGCTAGAGTTATATTACTGTAACTTTTGAAATTAGATTGAGATATGTCAGATAAGCGATTTGACTAGAATTTCAGCAAGAACTATTCGGGCATATCAGAAAACCGAATTCCTCCATTTTGTCGTCGGAATATTTGCTGCTGTACCGGAAGTTTTCCAATCAAATATTTATCGAGCATATCTATAGCCTCCTTAGAGTGTCCAGTTCCACGAAATGCAATCGTACAATCCATTCCAGCATAATCTATTATCACATCCCAACCACCAGGATGCTGAAACAAATAAAGATTTGGGAAGAAATTAGTGGTATAGTCAACTAGAAACGAATTCTGAATTATTCAAGCTAAATGAGCGAAACTCGAAGTTCGAAATATAAATTTTGTGTTGAGGAGACGTTAAATCTCCAGGTTTTTACAGCCGAATCTAAATAAATTGAAAATATTTTCAAAAATCAAAATAAATTTAAAAGCGATTTCAGAATATGGCTATTTAACGTTTTTTGAAGTATGCGAGAGTCATATTACAGTTTTTCATGAAGTTGAGGATGAAAAGTGAGCAAGGCCAAATTGATAATGGAAATTTCGAATTTTCGAAAATGATTTATTTAAGGAATCAAATGGTATTGAAGTCCTTGGAAAGGAAGAGAGAGACAGAGTTAAGGATTGATCATTGAATCAAACTCCAGCAAATTGTATTTGACTAAACTAAATAAGGTAAATTCCCATAAGAAGCTTGATCCTTCTTACGACTGCAACACACATGTGTGGGACTGTATCAGTAGAAATAAAATTTTACTAATTTTGATATACAAGTCCTCTAGATGAAAATTGTTAGAAGATTTACTCCTGGACTTACTAGTTCACGAGTAAAAGAGCGACAGAAGTGAAGGCGTCAAAACTTATTCATCAATAGCTGAACGCATCCTTGAAATTGAAAGCTGTGGTTGCAGGCATTGAAAATCTTTTAAAATTGAATGAAACTTTTGAAATAGGCCTTAGAAATTTTCGGGTCTGTGTGGTATAGCTCTCGGAGTATTGCGAAGCTGAGCAAAACTATTTAATCAAAAGGAAATCGGCTTTGGGAAAGTTCGAGCTTTTAAAATCCATATTTTAAGTTCATTTACCGTGCTCAGAAACTTGGTGACATCATAAACGCGATCGTAGATAACCACCCAACAATCTTCAATATTATCATGTTCGGCTACTTCCTGAAGTGAAATCTCCAGCAAATTATCATATTTTCCGCTTTTCGTAGTTTTATTGGACGAAACTTTACTATAGTCCAAACGAAGGGCTTTCAACGTAAGAGTCAACAAGTTATCAGTTGTGCTTGTTGTCTCAGCGAAATCCTTTGCAGTTGCAGCAGTTAACACATTCAACGATTGTATCTCCTCCATTGTTACTTCGCGTTTCAAACAAACTTCCGCTTCGATGCTCAATTACTTTCAGTTTGTTTAACTACACTTGGGTAATGTCCTTGCTTATTGTCGTGGCAAAAATGATTGAATCACTAACTATTATCACTTCACACAAAGTTATCACTTAATTTGTAATTTCTACCACTGTGTTCTTTCTGTTCAACGTTTCAAGTTGAAGGCTGACCGCGAACTGAGGAGGACAAGATATGTGTTAGTAGTGAAGTCCGCGATGAATCTTAAAAAAAAAACGCGTTTTGATTTATTTCTAATGAACAATTGATAATGGAGCTGATAGATCGGAGTTCGGACTACTTATGCCGACAATTGTTGGTCTTCTCTTGGTTTTATGTTTGAATGGGATCGATTCGCGTAACAACAAATGTTTTAACATATTGTTGTTAGTAAATACAGTCCTTGCGTAATGGACTGGTGCGTATGGAAAATTCAATTTGTCATGACGTATCCAATGCAATACTATACTATCTGTGTAATATGATAATAAGACTATTTGTCGCGGGAAGATTGTATTTCGTTCTGATTTACTTTCATTATCCCAGGTTTCAATAAAATATGCTGTCGTGCTTGAGAAACCTGCAAGTTGGATTTCTGTTGCTAGGTGTTGAGATATCTTTGACAATGTGGCGTGAACATGCATGTATCGTAGATTATCCCGCCTTCGAGCTGAAACGTTCAGTGAAGGGTGTCCTTTCCTTGGAATGCGTGGGGTATGGAGTTAATTAGTTTAGCACCTCCCTGACTCCCTCATGTCTGTGAGCACCTCTAGTACTCTCCTATCTTGTCTGGCCAATCTTAGATTTTATAATGTGCTAGTTTAGTTATTTAAAAGACAAATTTTAGAGTTGAAAGTGAGAGTTCTACAATGAAAACAAAGAAGTCAAAGTTAGAAAAATGTCCTTATTTGTTCAGACGAAAACGGAAAAAGATAATCAAATAACATAGAGAAATAATAATCACACCAACTGGAAGCAAATGGGCGAGGCGTTCCCAGTAGGTACAGAAATAATATTTTATTGTGTATAATTGAGATGCGAGAAGTATTGCGGTTATTGATCAATCCCAATACTTATCATAATGTCCTTAAGGAATATAAGTTTATTGGCCATGTCGAAGGTCAGCGAGCTTCTCTGTTCGCTTTGAATTTGACCAGCTGCAGAGAAAAGCCTTTCTTAAGGACTTGACGTCACTACTGCTGGCACATATGTTGAGGCAAACTTATATACTGCTGGGAACGTCTCAACCATCAGTTTCCAGAATAACACCAGATTTTGTTGAATCCTCTTCTGTGGCGTTTTCAAGAACAAACTGAATTCCTCATTGCTCGGAGTATCTTGGGGTGCCGCACGACTTTTGGACCACATCTTCTAGCTACTTTTGTTGTGCTTATTATACAAAGACGGAGATGGTGCACCTCAAAGGAAGAAATATATTATGTAGCAAACTTCGTCAATCTATGATGCATTCTATGACCTAAATTTACCCCCAACCAACTTCCAAAAGATTTGTTGCCTTCAACTATGTGAGTTCTTATTCCTTTTATTATTCTTGAAAAAGATAGAGGGGCCGACACCAGTCGAGACAAGAAACATCAATCAAGACGTGAAACCAGATGCTGATTTTCAATTGGTGCGCTTCCAAATTGCAACAGAAGGCTGCGAAGAAGACACAATGTGTGACAGCAAACGACTTAAAACATACGCCCGGAAAGCAATCAAAACAAAACACAGCGCGATACCTAATAAAAGCAGGCGCAAACAGCATAGAGAAGCACTACTAATCAAACTTGCAGACGGGAGGACTTACGCCGATGTCCTCAAAGAGATTAGACAAAATTTGGAATCCGAAAAAAATTGCAGTAAGAGCAGTAAGAGCGAACTAAACAGGCGGCCTCCTCCGCAAACTCGGGTCTGAATACACCGACAAGTGCCTCTTCGAGAACGCTGTGAAGGACCTGCTTGACTCTAAAACTGTTATCTTGCCACTACAGCCAATGGCCTCTTTGAAAATAAGAGACCTTGACTGTGTTGCGGATGTCAAAAAAGTAGAAAATCCATTAGACAAATTCTTCCTACGGCAAACAACTTTAGGGTAAGGCTGACGTCTGCCAATCCTAGAGGGCAAAGGATCGCAATAATAGATATTGTGAGGTATTTTCAAACAAAATAATATAATTAATATATAATTAATAAAAATAATAAAATATATATTGGGGCACCCAATAGGTCGCACTTGCAGCGAAAGAAAGGACGAAGGTTAAATAGACAGGGTTGTTTGAAAATACAAAGGCCGCATTATGACGGCCGAAGGAAGTCACTTTTAATCAACTAGCTCACCAAGCGGGCTTTGGACATTATTTAAGCCCTGATCCTTCCATTACACATACACACACACACACACACAGAAAGAGCTTACTCTTTCATATTAGACAAAATAAATAGACAAATAGAAATGATCAAATAAATATGTAAGTAAATATAAAATATTTAATTTACATGAATTGTCCTGCGCTGATTCTGACCATCTCTGCTTCCTACAGCACGAATCTCCACCTCAGCTTGGTTTCCGGACTTCACTTGCTTCTGTTGCGCTGATTCTGACTACCTCTGCTTCCTCTAACACGAATCTCCACCTCAACTTGATTTCGAGACGTCAATGAATTCCGTTCCACTTCCTCTGACCACCTCTGCCTCCTCCAACACAAATCTTCACATCAGCTTGGTTTCGGGACTTCAACGAATTCCGCTGCGCTGCGTCCTGACCACCTCTGCTGCCTGCTTACTATTTTCTTGGCCTCGATCTTAATCAAAATGTTCTCTTGGACTTCTATAGTTCAAAGAATTTGCGACTCGAGGACTTCTGGGGCTAAACACTCCAAACAGCTGCTTATACTTCTGATTCTCTTTATCATCCTCATTAATTAAATTCACAATTTATATCCTTTATTTTCCATCACTTGATACTGGATTTCTATACTTTATTATCCATCACTTGATACTGGATTTCTATCTTTATTTTCCATAACTTAATAGTGGATTTCTATCTTTCGTCAACATTTTTCTATTCTACTTATAGCGAAATCTTCACAACGAACAAGTGAATCATATCAATGGAAAAATTCTTCCCAAAAACATCCAAGAAATATTTTTGTTTTTTTTTTCTACTGGGAATTTTTTTCAGAGTTTTTTTTACTGAGACTTTTGTTTTTTATTTATTTTTGTTTGTTTGTTAATAATATTATTTAACTAAATATTACTTAATACCTAAATCTAACTATAAATGTTTTTGTTTTAGTTTTATTCTTAGTTCTATTTTATCTCGTATGATTTTCTTATAACTTAAAAATATGGGTAAAAATCAAAAACTTAACCAAAACAATTTATTGCTATATTTAAAATTAATTATTATTTTATTTATTTATTTATTCATTTATTTTTATGTATATATTTTTTGTTTGTTATTATGTCGCCCAAGCATCCGAATACGTATCAACATCCCAAGACGCTGTGCAACTCCTGGCCAAGAAGAAAATTAAAATCGGCTGGGTTGTATGCAGGATACGTCGGAGGGTAGTCCTTACTCGATGCTATAAGTGCTTTAGCTTCGGACACATTTACTCGAACTGCAAGCGGCCAGACCGAAGCAAAATGTGCTGCACGTCTGGCCCTCCTGGCCATAAGGCGAAAGACTGCCCAAACGAACCTCGTTGCATCTTGTGCAAAGATAAGATAATAAGGGATCTGGATCATATTCCAGGAAGTAGTAGATGCCAGGAGTTCAAAGAGTCATTTGACAAGAGAAGAGCGAAGACATGATCCATGTTTCCGAAAATTAAAAAACGTAATGGTTTGAGAAATATGGATTCGAACTCTGTAGCAGAAAATGAGGACAAAGGAGGTGCGAGACAGATAGACACATCACATCGGTGACTTTTGATCGACGTTTCGAAAAGGGGAGGGATGAGACTGATTTTTACACGTAACAGCTCAGTGGGCGCGGATATTTTCCGTCTTATATGTGTATGATGGACAAGTTACGGTCATCTGATTGTTTGTTTTCGCGGAAAAATTAATGGCACCTGCCATACGTCCATCTCATGAAAAAGTATATGCAAGTAATAGGTGTACAAATATGAAATACGGATTTTTTCTGCTTGAAATATGCATTTATTTTAATAACAGAACGAATGAATTCAATAATCAAAGTATTGGCCATCGTTAGTTACGACTTTTTCCCATCTCTCTGTCAAATGATGGATTCCGTCCCAGTACCACTTATCATTTTTTGAGGCTAACCACTCATCAAGCCAATTTTTAACTTCTTCGTAAGAATGGAAGTGCTGTTCCGAACGTCCGTGCTGCATCAATCGAAACAAGTAGTAGTCAGAAGGAGCCAAGTCTGGTGAATACGGCGGGTGGGGCAGAACTTCCCAATTAATGTTTCCCAAGTAGTGTCATGTTGAAAAATGACTTTATCATGTCTTTGGTGAAATTCTGGTCGTTTTTCCTTAAGTGCGCGGTTCAATTTGATCAGTTGTTGTCAGTAACGTTTGCCAGTAATAGTCTCACCAGGTTCCAACAGTTCGTAATACAAAGGTCCCTTACTATCCCACCAAATACACAGCAAAGTCTTCTTTCCATGAATATTTCGGACTGGTTGTGATTTTGATGGCTGGCCTGGGTCTACTCATGATTTTTTCCGCTTGGGATTGTCGAAATATATCCACTTAACTTAGCCAGTAACAATCTGATGCAAAAAACCTTTTCTTTTCTGTCTGGCAAACAAAATTTCACAAATGGTTTTTCGCCTTTCGATTTCCTTTTCTTTCAATTGATACGGCACTCATTTTCCAGCTTTTTGGATCTTTCCCATGGCTTTTAAACATTGCGAAATGGCTGCCTGAGTAACTTCCAACGCTTCTGCCAACTGCTTTTCAGTTTGTGTGTTGTAAAATTTTTTCTTACTTACTCTTCATCCGATAATGCTTGCAAATCGGTATCTTCGAATTTTTTTGGTGGTTTTCCACGGTCTTTGTTGCTGACATCGAAATCGCCACTTTATATACAATACAAAAGATCTATGCAGAATGTTTTGAGGGAAATATATTGGAAGTACGTACCTCAATACGTGCGGTCTGTTCTTCTCAGGAACAAGGTTAGCTTCTGATCATTTTGTGGCACAGAAGGAAAGAGGTCCTTCTCGCAGCAAAAGCCACAGAAAGAGAATCACTGTTAGCAGGCGGCACTGCTGGCGAGACTAATCAGGGGTAGTCCGAAGTAATATGATGAATAATTCCTGTCTTAGCCCATAATGTGGCAAAGGTCGAAGGTGTTTAGTGAGATGAGGTGACGAAGATATTGATCAGGGCGTCTATAGTCCTTGACTCCACATTAAGAACTATTATTGTTAAGGCTGTAAGTCAATTCAATAAAAAAATAGTTTAAAATAAGTCAACAAATTTCGAATAATAAATTTTGCCTAATCCCATTTTAACTCTTTATATTAAGGATAAACTCGTTATAGTAATTTTTTGACTGCTAAAAGTATGAAGAATACGTCGAATTTTTAACTTTATCAGCTCATAAGTGTAAAACTGTTAAATCGCATTTGTAAGTTATCACTGACTCGTGCTAATATACTGAACCAGCAGACCGGAGCTTAAATATTTAATTGTCAGAATGATAAGAATCCCTACAAGTTCTTCATTTACAAATGGTATGTACAACAATACGCATGCCGTCTTAGTTAGCTATAAACCAGTCAACGGCCTTTTTGATGCGTCTTCCACAACTTCGCAAAGCTGTTCGTCAAAGATAACTCTTATTGAATAAGAACTAATATCAATTCGACATAGTTTTCTCAATTGATATGTGATTAATTAGCAATGGGAAAGGCTTGCACTTCGTTCCACTGATTGTGAATTTCCGCATTGTTTGAATCGAGTCCAACGATTTGATCATATTCTAGCCTAGTTAGATTTGATCAATCGAAACCCATGTTGGCACGAATAGTTTCCTTTAAAAATAAATCGGCGATAAAAATTATGAATAATCAATTGATCGACTATTGAATCTTTTAGTTCGAATATCAACAAAAAAGGGGAGTGGGGCATGTTAGCATTTAAGGAGGGGCTATGATCAGAATTATCATTTTTGGACACTAAGACGGCTTAAGTGTTAATTTACAGCATGTTCCTATGCATCCTGTAATTCTTCAACAGTTTTCAGCGTTTTCAAAAAAGGATTTATGAAATTGTATGATTTGCACGCGCAAGTAAGGGTGTTAATTCAAATAGGCTATTTTTTCATTGTTCTAAATCAAATTGAGTAGGGGAAGGGTGGATATAGTGGCCACTGGCTGTTACTGCACTGTACGGTGCTGCTACACAGTGGCTAACGCATCAACCATTCCATTGGTACGCCATCTTAGATGTGTTGAAGGTGGAAGCTGTTCTGATCACTTGCTTAAAAGTTATTGAATATTTTCGTGTCTTTCAGCGTCCTGATGTGACTTAAGTGTATTTAATTAACTATTATAACCATACTTTCATTCATAATACAGGCAACTGATTGTAACGTCTTAAAATAGATGTATTTAGGCTACAAAATGATGTGTCTGTGTAACATGTTGCTCGATTCGTTTAGCCGGTAGTGTGACATTCATGCGTCGATGAGAGCAAAGTAGCCACGTCTGTGGCCACTTTGCACGACATAAAGTAAAATATATTTTCATTGAAAAACAATAGCATTCTGGATTGTTTACAAAAGTATTGAAGGTTTCAAAACGCATACTAGCGTGTGTTTTATTTGAATTCTTACGGATTAAAGCTTGGTGTAGGCGTTTTCACCTATAACAAAGCTATTTTAACAAGTAATTCAGCTTAGTAATGATATTCCAAGATCCATTATTATACAATAATAAATTAACATTACTTTATAAGATTATTTCAGCTTTATTCAAGGTGAAAACGAGTGACACGAGTTTGAGATGTGACACTAACAACGTTGTTTTTTCCAGGTGTAGCGGGGTGCTACACCTAGGTGTAGATGTAGCGCAGCGATGCAAAGAGCAATCGATACCATGAAGAAAGACGAAATGCCTTATTAAACGGCTGCTTACAATAATAGCCTTGGAACACACTAAAATGTCATGTACTAATCAAGATATCACTGACAATAAAAAAAGTATTAGTGTTTTTTTCGAGCTGTCTTCAACGAAGAACAAAAACAACACTTGGTAAATTATTTCTTGAGTATAGAGATACGTTTTTTGGAATTACTATAGCCGGCTTGCTATAGACAGCCTTGCTTACCAACTCGCTGAACGGAATAACCTCCTTCATGATTTTGATAAAGAAACGAAATTAGCAGGCAAAGATTGGGTAACCGGGTTCAGAAAGTGACATTCTGAGCTTGTGCTATTATTATTATCGTACTGGGGTCCACTTGCTAGAAATTAGCATAGGCCAGAAATCGGCCCCTAGCTCCCCATGTGTAATACTATTGTTTACAGATGGTCCATTCTGTCGTCCTACAGAAGCCAAGGAGTTCTCCCAGCTCTATGGTCGCCAAGTGTTCCAATTCTGTTACGCTTGTACACCTCAGCCAAGTAAGGCGTTTGTTGGCCAGACTCGGGCAATCTAGGAGGAAGTGTTCTGTACTTTCTTCCTCCTCGCCGCAAGCTCGGCAGGTATCATCCGTTTGGATTCCTATTCGTTTGGGGTGTTGACCTAGAAGATTATGGCCCGTTCATAGTGCCACCAATGTTCTAACGCCATTTCGGTTTTTTCCTAGGAGTTGTTTTGTCCTCATTTGATTAGGGTGAGGCCAAAGAGCTCGGCTTATCCTGCAGCCGTTCCTGTCATTCCAAGCTAGTTCTTCTTCTAGTTCCCTTTTTACCGTTGCTGGTGACACTTTAATTGTGTCTATTCTAGTGGCATTTTGGTCGGCTGATCCAGCTCTCGCTAGCTCATCCGCTCTTTCGTTTCCATCTACACCGCTATGTTCAGGAACGCATGTCAGTTTTACATTTACTCGGGTTGTTGCAGTCTTGAGAGCCTGCCTACAATCCTGCACCAGTTGTGAAACTACGCGGTTAGAGGCAAGCGCCAGCAGTGCCGACTTACTGTCCGAGAGTATTTGTATACTTCCATTAAGGTTGTTTGTTGCCGCTTTTATTGCAAACACTTCCGACTTGAAAACTGTGGTGTGGCTCTTCAGTTTATAATTTCGGTTGAGTTGCGGGTGATATGGGGAAAAGATTCCGGCGCCGCTTCCCTCATCCGTTTTGGAACCATCAATGTAAATCATAATCTCACTTCCAGATGTGAAATCTTGCACCGTTTTCTACGCTTCTCTGGTCGGAATGATCCGACCATTCTCTGATCTTGTATGGAATTGTCGTGTCCAATATTGGTTGAATTCTATCCAGTTCCCTTTTACTTGACGGGGCCATTCTCTCCATTTTTTCAAAATGCATACGTGCCCCGTTTGAATGTGATTAGATAACCCATATGTGGATTTTAATCTGATGCTTGCAAGTGATGCCTCTCTGAAGATGAATTTGTCGAGAGGCATGAGATTAAGCATTATCTCCATTGCAGCAGTTGGCGTAGTCCTAATGGCACCTGTGATGCAAAGGGAGACCATTCTCTGGATCTTCTCTAGCTCTTTTGCAATGGTTTTCTTTTGTAATGCCTGCCCCCAAACCAATGCCCTGTAGGTGGTTATAGGTCTCACTACTGTTGTGTAGATCCAGTGGGCAATTTCGGGTTTTATTCTCCAGGTTTTCCCCACTAGTCTTTTCATTGTGAAGAGCGCCGCTGTAGCTCTCCGTCTGACTGCTCCTATGTGTGGAGTCCAAGTTAGCTTACTATCCAAGGTTACTCCTAAGTATTTCGCCATGTTTACTAAACTGATATGTTTTCCGTTAATGGTCGGGAGTGAAAATGTCTCCGGTGTACGGAGCTTTGTGTGAAGCATAAGCTCCGTTTCGTCGGCATTGATGCGCAGTCCGTTTAACTCAAAGCATACTCAACCTTTTGCCTTGCTTATTGCGTCTTTAAACATCAAGCATTTACCGGACTCTAGGATATGAGCATGAGCATGAGCTACATTTGTACACCCCTCAACCTTTTGCCCACTTGAATATTCCGTCGTCAACTTCACCCTAAAGTTTTGTGCATCGGGCAGAGAAAACTTTTGACACTTTCCAAACTTAACAATGTCCCTTATATCCAGTAGTGTTATTGGTTTGGGATCTTAAACCTCAGCCTGTGTGCCAAACAGGCTGGATTGCGCGAATGAACCCTTATTTATGGGTTAAGGCTCAAGTAACACTAGCAGGTCACCAAACTTTGTCGCTGAAATTTTTTCAAGAATGACTCCTCCTATCTAAAGTTGCAAGTTTTCCTTTGTTTGCTCTGACGTTTCAATGCATCTCGTCCTGTGTGTTGTTCTTTCGCTGGGTTGCTTACGTTTGGTTCTGGATGACATATTTAGATCTTTTGTTTCGCCTCAAGATTCCGTTTTACTTCAGCTTCGAAGCGCTGCGCTTTTTTGGCCGTTTGGTCCACCTGGTTGATGACAAATCTAGCCATTATACCCTCACAACGTCCTGAGGGCACCCATCAGAGGATGAGAGATTATATATATAATCAACATGTACTCCTTATCCACCCACCCAAATACTCAGCTTTAACCAGCGCTCTGCCGATAACCAAATTAACTTTTGGAGGTCGTTGTTCTGTCTATATCTAAAAGTCAATAAGTATTTGAAGCTAACAATTTTGCACCCACATTTCCTGTATTCAAAAATGTCGGTGGATTTCGTCCTTTTGGCACAAAATCAAGGGAAATTACGAAGCAAATATACAACATATAACACAATCACTATTTTTTGTGCACTGATAAGCTACATTTGTGGTGTGGTATGTGGTTAAGAACTTGCAAGGACATAATTTCCGTTTACGCCCAAATTCATTGCCCCAATCTTTTTTTTTTAAATCTCTTCGATTTGTATTTTTGAATGCCATGTAGTTTGTATGAACGCGCATTGAAGATTAGTTGATCATGACTTGTCATCAGAATAGTTTCTTTTCAGAACTAGAACAGATAAGACGAAAGAATATCATTGATAATTCTCGTCCAACATAACATTTTTCGAGAATTTTCTGAACTGAAATTAATGAACTTTCCTCTTGTATAAACATCAGTTTTTACTCATTGCAATCTTCAACCTTTATACGAAAGTTGCCATGGATAGGCCACTCACCTTTTTTGCATCACGTCCTTGGTTCAAGCATTTCTCTTTTTAGTACGAGTTGAAATAGTGTTGTCCACGTAAAACCAAAGCAGATTTAGCAACAACAGGTACCTTTAGAATAGTAATGAAAGTTTCATTGCCAGAGCGTACTTTGAACCAAGCAAAAAAATGGGTTACCTGGTGGTAGTGGTAATTCTTCCGTAATCCGTCAATTCTCATATCGAAATTCATAATCGTTATGGTTCCTGTTGAAAAAATATCTTAGTTATGTTAGAGCAGGATAACAAAGTGCCCCTCTTTTGCTTTGTGAGAGCGGGGGGGATGGTCATCAAATAGGCTGTTTCACCACTAGTGTTATGTTCACAATAAGGTAGGTCACCTTATGACCTGAACCTGAATGACCTGAACCTAGCAGGTAGGCAAAGGGCGAGAAGTGAAGTGAAGAGGTAACCAAATTTCAAAAAAAATACGGAAGTACAAGCAGAAGAAGTACGTTCAGTACCCGGCATACGAGGGGGAGAAATCTCCGGGGACCGGATAACTGGCGTGATGGCACCAAGAAACAGTTGCCCAGAGCTATTGGGCCAGTAATGTACGCTGAGGGAGGAGGGCGTGCATTTGACGAGTGACTGCAACAAACAAGCGCAATGGCAGCTACCGCACCCACTGGGAAGACGGAAGCATCAGCCAGAACGCTACGAAGAAAGGCGCAAAGGAAACTTAAGCGTCAAAACACAATCGGGGAGAAGAGCTTCCCAACGAACCCTGGCACCAGCCAAAAAGTGGTAGCCAACCAAGGGAAACCTGGGAAACTGGCTGCTGCTGCCAAGTACCACCAACCGCAAAGGAAAAGGGTAAAACCGGACCTAAGCGGATGAGATCGGATGACAGCAACCAAGGCACTGGTAAAAAGGAACGGAGGGTAAGCCCCGAACCCCAAACTCTGGCGAGGAAGTCCTATCGGGACGCCGCAACCGATGCACTAACGGTAGCGGTGATAGGCTACCTCAATGAAACTGGTAAGATCCAAGAGGATCAACTCGCGAAGCTGCAAACCGCCCTGAAGAAGGACCTCTTCGAGCACCTACGCAGCAAAACAGAAAAAATCCCAACATTTAGAGGAATGAGACCGACAGCAGGCCATCTGACTGTAACCTGTAGCGACGAGCAGTCTCTAGAATATCTAAAGACTGCAGTTGCCAAGATAAACACCACCCTGAACGAAGAGTTCAGAGTCGTCTCCATAAAGGAGGTACCGCGGTTATGCATCGTCAAGGTATTCATACCCGAAACGGAGCAGACACCACAGGAAGCCTTCGAGACGCTTAAACTACAGAATACGGGGTATGAAACGGAAAGATGGCATCTCTTCGCGGAGAAAGAAGTCGCCAACAAAGGCATGGTTCTGGTACTGGGCATGCAAAAAGAAGACGTCAACACTCTAAGGGACAAAAACGGACGACTAAGTTTTGGCTGTAAAACAATTTAAAATCTTAGCCACAAATCTGTAGCTGCATTATACGAGGAAACGAAACATCTAAGCTAAAAAGGGCTCTGAAAAGAGAACCGCATGTGGACACGATGCTCCAAAAGGAGGACGGATCGTGGAAAACAAATAGCATAGAACGTCTCAAGTTCCTACTCAACCAACACTTTCCGGGCTCAACAGATGAGGAGACAGAACAAGCAAACAACGTGACTCCTTACCGTGCCCCCCGTAAAAGAAATCGTAAGCGAAGAAAAGGTCCTTTGGACCATTAATACCTTCGAACCTTACAAATCACCAGGAACCGACAAAGTGTATCCGATCATGCTCATGAAAGCGGATATCTCAATAATACGGATTTTGGTGAAAATATATAGAGCTTCCATATTCCTTTGGACTGGAGAGATGCTAAAGTAGTTTTTATACCGAAGCTGGCAAAAGCCAGCCACTACAAAGCAACGGATTACCGACCTATCAGCTTAACGTCTTTCATGGCGAAGACCCTGGAACGCCTGGTGGATGGGCACATAAGAGGCACCGTGAACATAACGGAGCTTTACACCAACCAACACGCATACCTCCCAGGGCGCTCAACAGAGACGGCACTACACGAAGTCGTAAGCAGAATAGAGGGGAAACCTGCCATCAAAGATTACACGTTGGCCTTCTTCATTGATATCGAAGGAGCCTTCAACAATGTAAAAATTGAGAGCATAGTAGCAGCCATCCAAAGATATGCAATAGACCCATAGCTTACTAAATGGATGACGGATCTACTAGCTAAAAGGAAGATTACAGCCGAGGAAAACGACGTAACTTTGAATAAATGGACTAACAGGGTTATACCACAAGGCGGCATAGTATCACCACTTGCCTGGGTACTCACATTTAACCAAATAGTGGAAGACCTCAATGGGAAGGGTTTCAAAACGATAGCGTACGGTGACGATATCTTTATACTGATAAGTGGAAAGTTCCCAGAAACGGACTGCGCATAAATGCCGACGAAACGGAGCTTATGCTTTACACAAAGCTCCGTAAACCGGAGACATTTCCGCCTACGACCATTGACGGAAAACATATCAGTATAGTAAACATGGCGAAATACTTAGGAGTAACCTTGGACAGTAAACTAACTTGGGCTCCAGACATAGGAGCAGTCAGACGGAGAGCTACAGCGGCGCTCTCCACAATGAAAAAACGAGTGGGGAAAACCTGGGGAATAAAACCCAAAATTGCCCACTGGATCTACACAACAGTAGTGAGGTCAATAACCATCAACGGGGCATTGATTTGAAGGCAGGCGTTACAAAAGAAAACCCTTGCAAAAGAGCTAGAGAAGATCCAGAGAATGGCATCACAGGTGCCATTAGGACTACGCCAACTGCTGCAATGGGGATAATGCTTAATCTCATGCCTCTCGACAAATTCATCTTCAGAGGGGCATCACTTGCAAGCATCAGATTAAAATCCACATATGGGTTATCTAACCACGCTCAAACGGGGAAAGTATGCATTTTGGAAAAAATGGAGAGAATGGCCCCGTCAAGTAAAAGGGAGCTAGATAGAATTCAACCAATATTGGACACAACGATTCCATACAAAATCAACATTCCGACCAGAGAAGCGTGGAAAACGATGCAGGATTTCACATCTGGAAGTGAGATCATGATCTACACCGATGGTTCCGAACCGGATGAGGGAAGCAGCGCCGGAATCTTTTTCCCAGATCACCCGCAACTCAATCGAATTTATAAACTGGAGAGCCATACCACAGTTTTCCAGTCGGAAGTGTTTGCAATAAAAGCGGCTATAGAAGCGGCAACAAACAACCTTAATGGAAGTATACAAATACTCTCGGAAAGTAAGTCGGCACTGCAGGCGCTTGCCTCTAATCGCGTAGTTTCACAACTGGTGCAGGATTGTCAGGCTCTCGAAACCGCAACAAACCGAGTAAATGTAAAACTGACATGGGTCCCTGGACACAGTGGTGTAGAGTGAAACGAAAGAGCCGATGAACTAGCGAGAGCTGGATCAGCCGACCAAAATGAAACTAGAATAGGCACAATTAAAGTGCCACTAGCAACGGTAAAAAGGGAACTAGACGAAATCCTCTAGAAAGAGACAGATACGGCTTGGAATGACAGGAACGACTGCAGGATAAGCCGAGCTCTTTGGCCTCACCCTAATCAAATGAGGACAAAACAACTCCTAGGGAAAAACCGAAATGGCGTTAGAACATTGGTGGCAGTATTAACGGGCCATAATCTTCTAGGTCAACACGTCAAACGAATGGGAATCCAAACTGATGACACCTGCCGAGCTTGTGGCCAGGAGGAAGAAAGTACAGAACACTTCCTCCTAGATTGCCCGAGTCTGGCCAACAAACGCCTTACTTGGCTGAGGTGTACAAGCGTAACAGAATTGGAACACTTGGCGACCACAGAGCTGGGAGAACTCCTTGGCTTCTGTAGGACGACAGGATGGACCATCTGTAAACAATAGTACTACACATGGGGAGCTAAGGGCCGATTTCTGGCCTATGCTCAATTCCAACAAGTGGGCCTCAGTAAAACAATAATAATGATAATAATATGGTCACAATATTTGGTTGCACCGCATCTTCGTTGAAAACAGTCGATTTCTCAGTGATAGTCTGCTTTTTCCTTACTTTGGTAGGCTCATTTATTTGTGCAGGAATGTTCAGACTTAGAGATGTGCCTGTTTTTGATACTTGCAACAACAAAATTGATAGTTGCGACTTTACTGTGGAATATCTAAGTAGACTCACTTTTCGTCGGTTTGCCTTGGATGTGCCATGCATTTTGACAGCTTCATTTAAAGCATTATAAAAGAGAAGAAACCTGCATTTTCTTTCCACGAGGATTTACACTTATAGAGCTTACATTTCCATCAAATCGTCAAATCGCCAAACACCGCCAATAAATTTGTTGTATATCTAGATGAGGGCATGGCAATAAGCTAAAATTCAAGCTTTTGAATGATTGAAGCCAATTGAATCCACCTTTGTGACAGGTTCCAATCCGTGATAACCGGATCCACTGCTGACTATTGGCTTAACACTTAGCTGCTTTATTTCCTTAGAAGCATAAACCATGTCTTATTTAGCTCTTTCTTGATATCTTTTGAGCTTGATAAATTGCAGCCCCCCAGATGGATGTCTCGAATAATTCCTTCACGCCCCATATTCTATGCTCGCAAATAACCCTGGTTTTTCGTAAACCAGAAAAAAGGAATTATTGTATGGTTTTAACTCTTTTAGTAACTTTGAATAAAGTTGTGAAATAATAACAGATCCAATACTCAAGAAGGATTGCGTATTGTGTCCCAGTCTTTACCCGCCCTGATCAAGCTCACTTTTTCCTTAATATCCACGGTAAGTAGCTGCTGAACAGAACTTCTGACCAAACCTTGTGGTGTTTCATGGATATACTGTTTGACACCATACCTAACAAAGTATGTTCTTGTAATTTCCTCAATGGAAATGTGTGAAGAATCAGGTTTGACGCTATGGTGGTCAAAACGAACTATCGAAAGGACGGAGATAGTGTTGCGTTCCGAAAAATTTATTATGCCTCAAACTAAATGCTACCGCTACTTCTCAGAAGATTTTCACATACTTTTGCGCCAAATATCCTGTAAGTGGCAATATTGTAATGTTCTCTCGAATCTAATCAGCTGTTACGTTTAAAGTGTGACTTCTCTTTAAAGCATACAAACCCTGCATATCAGCCATAAAGTTCAAAATGTCGTCGCTATACGATATTCAATTTCACATATTTGAGGGCAGTTATCTCCTCCTGAAAGTTGGTAGAAACTTTTTCATCACAGCCTTTTTTACGGGAAGCAGTAAAAGAAGTAAAAGAATCTGAGACTTCGTCTCAGATATGTCGCTTTATATTCTATTTACCTCCAAAGTACGATTGTCTTGGAAAACGGAAAGTCTTTTGTGCAATTCAACTTGAGATCAAGGATACCGTCGAGAAGATGCAGACATATTAGCTTCGTTTTCGTTTCCACTGTCTTCGCCAGTCACCATAGCAGGATAAAATAAAATAATATCACCTGGGTGATAGCCGGCACGCAAATTTTTGGCAATTTCTTCGGACTTCAATCATCTAAAGTACCATCAGATAGAGATAAGATAAATAAATGTAAGCAACATTCTTGGTACAACAGTTAAAAATAGTCTTGTTGTTATGATTTTCCTCAGTATTTTCCAGCAAATCTTACAGCATATCGCATGGAGCTGTTAGATTTACTTAACGTGACACAAAGAGAAACTATAGCTTATATATTCATAAATTACATGTGTTCAGAACAAAAAAACGTAATATCTTTGGTCTAGACATTTTGATTACACCTTTTACACAAGAAATCGCACAAGCCCCGATCGTTCAAATAACGCGGAAAACAACCGAATGACTGACAAAAGGCCTATGGTTAGTGTTGCCAGAAATAATAAATAAATAATAATATTGCTCATTGGCTTGGATTTACAAATTAACTAGACGTGTGGTGGAAAAACTTTCAAAATTCGGTCACCCACATGTCACACTTGAAATTGACGGGTTAAGTGTAGCATTCCAACTGCAATGGAAAGTCAGTCCGAAAGATTGGAAAATCTAAGGAAAAGTATTCGAAAGTTGTATATATAATATATAAAATTAAACGTTTGGTATTAGTACGAGTTTCTTTGCGAATTGAGAATAGAAAATAATTTTGTAATACGTAAATTTTTATTAATAAAATAATACGTAAATTTTGGCCCTTTTTCAGTTATTTTTTATGCAGGGAACAGTTGTTTTGCCCTCTTAAACCATTTTGTTATGTGTAACGATAGTAAGGTCGTAGGTTAACATTTCAATTGATCCCACCATGTATTGTTGTTCTCTTGTTTATTTGGTCATTTAAGTTTCGTAAGTTTATCTGTTTCCCTGGTATTGCCTTCCGCGGGAGACATTCGATCTTCGTAGAAAATTAGATCGGTATCCAGGATTGGTATTTTTGACGTTCATACCCATGTTATAGGACGCAAAGGTTTTTGTGAGCCCCTGAATTCAAATACTGAATGTTTTGTCATCATTGTCATACTACAGTCCCTCTCAGCCGCTGAGCTCCAAGATGTTTCCCACCTAAGAATTTCATGTCTTCGGCTGTGTCCCTTTATTGAAAAGCTTTAAAAAAGTAAATCGAGTCCGACCCGAACCAAAGTACTCGCTCCTCATTCTACTGCTCTTTATCCGGTGCATTGCAACTACTCCAAATTATATCTTGGAGATCTCAGGGACATCAAAATCTTCGTCTAAATTTTGAGTTTTGTTTTACAATAGCGTGAGCATTGTCAAGTAATAATACAATAAAAAAGCACGAAATCTAACTGTATTCAAAAAAAATTTCCAGATGCGAGGGAATTAGTATGAAAAACAAGTTGAAGATTAGACAAAAAAAAGTAGGTGAGAAGACTGGACCTAATATACTAGTAAACATTGAATTGGTAAACATAGAAGACCCTCTTTGCTGATAAAAATTGTTCCCCACACATTTACGCAACAAAAGAATATAATTGTGAACTCCCCACTTGTTTTTGTCATTAGCTTTCAAGCTCTCTATATCAGAAAGCTCGCTGTTTATATACGATTCGGAGCACGTATCTTTTTCTTCGTGTTGCTCCTTAAATCTGTCACCGTTTATGAGTGGAGAGTTTATGACGATTTCAGAATTGGCAAAATAGAGGAGAATGCGAGCTCCATACTTCTCAATGCATGGTCAACAGAATATTGTCGGCAAATGCTAGAGGGCAATGAAAGGAGGTTGATGTCATCTCTATAGGCTACGGTCCAGTTCAATTTTTCTCTTCTTGTTTCATAGGACTTCAGTCAGGACATCTACCTGCTTCAGCCTAGACTAATTGTTAAAGACATTGGTTGTTGCAGTAACAATTCTTTGTTTTTTTCGTAGTCGAGATGTTGTTGGGGACAATATAATTTTGCGATATTCGGATTAGTTTTGCTGGGATGTCAAAACCGATTTGGCACAGCATGTTTTAATTGATACTGAAGGTATCATCATTCCCAGGATATGGACAATAGATAATTGAAGTCGTCAATGGTATAGAATTCTTCGAAGTTCTTTGAATTATCCCAAAAATGTTTAGGATTTAAGTGTGTTAAGGTAAAGTAGTTTAGTAAGATCGGATATAAAGTATCTGATGCCAAATATCCTAATTGCAACTACAACCTGCTTTCACCGATCAACGATTGCCTGAGAACGCATATGGACGAAATGTTGGTCATGGGGTTGATTCACATCATTCATAATGCTTTAAGGAAGCGTTCTTCACTCATGCTTCCGTTCATGATTGTATGATTTGCTAAGCCTTAAATTTTTAAGATAACATCCTTAGCTGCTGAGCAGAGGTCAGTGCATATTGAAGATTGCCTTCATTTAAGAGAAGCCTGCGATGGACTGCAAAGAGCAAATCAAGGTAGGGTTAGTTTTCCGTTGTTCGTCTTACCATCTAACCGTTGTCGTCTGATTGCTGAACCAACATCAGACTCATTTACTTACAAGTTTTTAGTGCCATGTCTGTTCAAAAATCTCAAACATCACGTAAGACTTTTTTCCCAAAAACAGTGATAAATATGCTCGAAAAAAATTGAATCAATCGAGTGGAAGACTGACTCTTGCGCATGAAAGACACTTGCCTTGAGTGTTTAGCGAAAAACTGAAGCAAGGGTTCTAATCTACCTCCAAGGTTAGCGGTTTCTTTACGTTTTACTTGGTTCCATGAACGAAACGTCCAAGTGGAAATAACAAGTGGCTCCTGCCGTTAAAATCACAGTTAATTCGTTTAAGCCGATCCGAGCACCGATTGAAAAGGAAGAAGGAAGGTGCTTAGGTAAGACATTTAGTTGTTGAAGTTATCGAAAAGTGCAGGAAATCGCGCCCCTGGCGCAAAAGGAAACGTCATTGGGGCTGTCATATTATCTTATCTGCAAAATAATTAGGCCACTGCAACCGTCAAAAGTAGAGATTACTAGGCTTATTATTACGTAAGGCCCAGAAAATAGACTAAAAGATTGATCATTTTCGAAGGGGAAATAGGCATAACGTAAACACAATGCGTGCATTGAGTACAACAAATACGTGTGTAAATGACTCAGCGCGTAAACTCGAGAATAATCCACGTGGAAGATTTGGGATTAGTTGGTACATGTATAAAAGCGACTACAGCGAGTGGCGAAAATAAGTCTTGTGGATGAAGAAAAGTCTTGTTGGATATGTGAAAATCTACAGTGAGCACTAAAAGAAGTGCAGTAATCGAATAGTGTTAAAGCGAAATAAAATCGTACGCGGATCAGAAAGCGAGTGAAAGTGATTGTTATAATTAATCAATAAATTAAAATAAAAGTGAATAAGTGAAGTAGTAATTAAGTGCAAATAATTGTAAAGTGTTGGTGAAATTTATTAACAGAATAAATTGAAAAACAACTAAAATTAAATTAGTCGGTTTTGCTAACATTTTTTTGATTAGTTTTGCAAACATTTGTGAAGCAAATAGGTCGCGCACCTGGGAACGCGCAACAATATGTTTGATTTTTGCGAAAGTAGACGCATAGCAAGTGATAGAAGTGAAAGTTCCGATCCCAAGAGCTGTTGAAAAAAAAGAAGTGTTGCTCTGGGTGTTTCTCAATTCTGAAGTTTCTGAAAAGTGCAGAAAATTGTATATTGGTAATAACTTCAAGTAAATGTAGGAGGTAAATTTGACTACGCATAGAGACGACAAACCATGTTCCAATATATTTTTCGATGCTTTAAAATTGAAAAAAGGACAATATTTGGCGTTCTTACAACACTTTCTTTAGATACTCATAGACAATCAATTTTTAACGAAAATCAAAAGATTCATTCATGGAATGTATTGGTTCAATATTTTCAAGATTTCTATGAGAAATTACACTTAATATCTGTTACTTTGTCTGCTATCTGCATCGATTGCGTCAGGATAATATTGAAAGCTTTTTAGTCACATGAATATTACGACTTTCATCACTGCGTGAAATCCTTTTTCTCATCTCACAAGTCTCACGAATATTGGCTTTATTATTGTGGAGGATATCAGCCTATAATCAATTCACTACCAGACGTATTATCGGCTTGAATGACTTCATGTGACCTTTGTTGTCCCACGTCTTTCATAGTACATATTTCCTCTTCCTCATGTCTTCTTGTTAGAAACTAAGCCCAGTCCGTCACAGTCTCGAATTTCGTTCAATCCTTCTTCTAAAAGATCGGATAAAATGATTTCTTCATCTTCTGTCCCACGATCCCATGTCTCACGTTTCCATATTTTCTTCCAAACAGTAGGAGATCTTCGTTGCCTCTCCTACTGTGTCATAGACGTCCTTTTCTGTTCATCCCCCTGCAGACAGATCTTGCTACGCTCTGTTGGTAGGAAGGCAATAAGCGCCACCTCCGTAAGAGACATCGTCGCTGGCTTTGAGACGGAGAGGTATGTCCATTCGCTTCAGAGGGCCTCCTAGATCCTGAATACATGACGCTTGTGAGGCGCCTACCTAACGCATTACAGTTTATACCACAGTCCAAACGACTCCCTGTACATAAAGTTGACAAACTCCTGTCAGCAGTCAACTCTGTTGCCTAAATCACTTTCCGATGGTGCTGCTTTGCGGGTTTTTATTCTATCATAAGAGTACACGTCCCTTCTTGTTGATTCGAACGCTGGAAATTATGCCACTCTCTTTGTTTTACGGCAATATCTGCTGACTACCATTATTTGGTAGACTTCTATACCGTATATAAAGCTACGCTATATAGCTTACGCCGACGATAAGAAACATAGATAATTCCATTCTGACTAACAGACCCCTCAATCTGATTTCACATACTAACGTAAAAGACCTAAAACGCTTTGCGACCTCAGATGTACGGGGTTTGCTTTCTTGTGATTTTAAACGAAGTATCAACTAATAATATTTTTGCCGATTTTTTACCTGAAGGATTGGAACCTAAACGATTAAACCAACCAAACATAATTAAAGGTTATCAGTAAAGCGAACAAAGACGAAGATAATAAAGAGAAAATAAATAATGCCGCGTTCAGGGAAGGTGTTGAAGTGGTATACGAACAAATATTCTGAGCACTCAAAATGCTTTAAAAAAAACTTCCAGTTGAATCGGGAATTTTTCAAACAACCTTTCAATAACTTTTACAACTAAATATAAATATAGCAAAGAACGTTGACGAAAATTATCAATATTGCAAACACGAGTCGTTATTCAAATTGTTGATTACAAAAACTTGGAAATATTTCAATGGTTTTTAAATAAGAATGTCAAGTTTACGGCGATAAAGACTTTGCATGTCAATAAACTCGATTTAATAAGAAAATAAATAATGACATTTGTAACTTATCAGCCTACGAAAACGGCTTTGTTGTTATTAAGAACTTCACTTATTTTAACTCACAAGGATGGTGTATATAAATTCAAAATAAATATACCATGAGAACACTTGAAAAAGGGGTGTGTCAATACATACTGCTCTTCAATTCACTGATTACCTTTTCGTATTTGTTAAACATAAGTAGAATTTCAAAACCATTTGAGTGATTATGCAAGACACATAAATTTTGAGGAGGAATATCCTTGAGAGCTATTTTTGGTGGTGGTGGTGGTACTAAATTTAGTTCTTATCAATGTCTGCAAAGTGGAAAATGTTTAGTGGTCTTATCGCATTGTACTCCAATCATAACATTTAAACTGTGAAAATCTGCATTGATGTGGTATGTTCATCACTTTGATGTTGTGCGTTCCAGTGAAATCATCAAAAATTATTGTTGAACCGTGGACAGGAAAAATGATAACTTTCAAGCACTAATTTATTAATTTCAGAAACTATTTAACTGAACTGATGATAATTCTCTCGGTTGAACAAAAAATTCTTCATCATTTTTCCATACTGGATTTGTTCAGTGCTTTCTGGATTGCGACGGATAAAGGATAGAGAGAGAATAGTGTTGAAAGTTAACATTATATTTATGAAGAGAACAAACTTGCAGAAGAAACTTGGTTTATGTCTTTAATAAACTTGTTGTTCAAGGAGCGAAGGATGCTTTTGCTAGAATAAACTTTATTGAGACTTTAAGCGATGAACAGTCAGTACTCTATGTGTATGTCACATTTGACAGTTCTTATGCATACATCTACATACACATAATTAGTTGTTTTGTCTAGACAACTGTGAAATAATGTATACAATTCGAAAGGGAAGAGAGATATATACAGCTTAGAATGACAGAAATGGTTTCAGGGTTAGGAACGCATAGTGGTGTTACTCTGAAAAAAAAAACGCAAAAAACGAAAACTCAATTGGGAGAACTGAGTTGGTTTTAGAGCAAGGGGGGAAACCAGAATCTCACAATCTTAAAAATCAATTGAAGAATTCTTTGAAACTTTTGGAAAATGTTTTCAAAGGAATGGCTCAGGCTACCGTCTAACCCAAAGTTTAGCATAAACAAGAGCCAACTGAACGTTAACGTGTAAACATCAACTATCTGGAGAAAAAGCTTTCTGCTCGCTCTAATAAATTTTAACATTTTTGAAGACAGAAGTCCTCAGCCGGTCGAAACATCAATGCCATTGTAGAGCAGTAGGTCAATGATTTCCTACAAGGATGTCAGGGTTTCTTTGTTATTTCCCACCAACCACACTGCACAGCTGTGAAACGAATAAGCTTCTTTGTAATGTCCGATCCAGTTCTTTCCATCCTATGTTTATGGAATCATAAAAAAGACTGATGGGCCGGATGAAATCTCAAACTCTGTGTTAAGGAATTGTCCCTTCGTCACATGTAAACTACTCGCCACAATCATAAATCCCGGTATGAATTGTAAGTTCGCTCTTCGAGCCTGTAAAGCCGCAGTTCAAATCCCCTCCTCCTTTAAATTAAAACGGTGACAAAAATAATTTCAGAACAATATCCATGTTTTCTGATTTACGGAAATACTAAAGAAGATCATATTCCTTCTGTTCAAGCCATTTACCATTTGCTAAGTACATTTCAAGAGTTTCAAGTTAAAAGAGGGATATATCAACGGTTTTCGTCATAAGGTCTCCATGGCAGAGCCACTAATTATTGAATATCATCAATTGCAGGAAGTGTCCCAATCCCACCATCCAACTTTCATATTCTCTACGTATTCTCTACAATGGCATAATTGTACAGGTCACTCCCACTTGCCTAGAAAAGTCTCTTAGTATCGTTATATTGGGAAGACATTTCGTTACCTACTCCTTCATGGAATTGGTGCTTTCCATAAACGGTTTGAATTGTGTACTTATTTGTTTTTGAAAGGCTGCCGAAAAGGTTATCAATAGGCACTATCGAAGAGTTGAAAGCTTAACCTACATATCGACATCATTTCCTGATCGAAAAACACTACAAATCAAGGCGTGCTGATCAATTCTCCACGCTAACCTGCCTAGAAAGGCATCCTTCAATGTGTCATCGAATTATGGGCGACCATTCTAGGCTCAATCCAGACCAGGAGACCGGGGATGAGCATATTTTATTCATTGTTCCAACTATAAAGGTTTGCGTCGTAAAGGTTTTGACATACATATATCACCAGCGAGCATATAGACCCCGAGTCAGCTGTATAGTTCGTATTTGCACAATCCACTCCGACTTATCAACTCGCCCTTCGTTAGATCGCCAACTTGAAAAGTAAAAAGAATTAGTGATGAAAATGTAGATACAATTTCTTCTTCTTCTTTCTCCTAGCACCACACTCACTCTTGGGCTTTCACTTTCTTTCATCAGGCGTCTCTAGTTGCATCGGTCTGATCTCATTTCTCGCCTCCAGTTTTGAAATCTGAACAGCGATGTGTTGTCTTCGTTTTCTCCATTTCCCCACTGGTTTTCGCTGGATTTGTTTACTTGGAGGTTTATTTTCCTGTTTTTGCAACTGGTCTTCATAATCGTCAGAATAGAATGAGAGGGTTTATTTTCGAGCTATTCTCTATGGCGTATTTGGTCCCTTTTATTAGGTCCCTTTCACTGTGTTCGCCGTCTGTGATATTTTGGGTATATGGGGTGTTTTTTCGCGATTGCGTCATGAGCTTTGTGTGTAGCCTTACTAGTTGAGTCAATTTGTCATTCAAGGTGATTGGAAAGTGTTTCCTTCACTATCATTTCTTCGTCATTTTCTTCGGTCAGGGCGTTAATTAACGTTTTGACATTGATAGTCCATTTAAATAGTTCAAGCTCGCGTTCCTATATTAGGTGTATAAATATGAATTGCGGATTTTACTAACAGGTGGCATGACCATTACATATGGTTTGTGTCGGAGATAACTAATACGGCATTTTGGAGGGCAAACATCTGTCAACGAATTCCAGTATGTCATAGGTTTTGATTCTACAAACAACATAGTTTTTTCGCTTCAAAAATGTCGAATTACGTGCCAGAAAAAGAGGTTTTGCGGGGAAGTCTAATAACCTTCTTTCATTTGAAGAAAACGGCAGCAGAAACTTATCGCTTGTTAGTGGAAGCATATGGTGAACACGTCCCAAGCCAAAACACTTGTAAACGATGGTTTAAAATATTTAAAAGTGGCGATTTCGATGTCAGCAACAAAGGCCGTGGAAAACCACCAAAAACATTCGAAAATACCGATTTGCAAGCATTATTGGATGAAGACAACACACAAACTGAAAAGCAGTTGGCAGAAGCGTTGGAAGTTACTCAGGCAGCCATTTCACAATGTTTAAAAGCCATGGAAAAGATTCATAAATGTGGAAAATGGGTGCCGTATCCATTGAAAGAAAGAGACGTAGAAAGGCGAAAAACCATTTGCGAAATTTTGCTTGCCAGACAGAAAAGAAAAGGATTTCTGCATCGGATTGTTACTGGCTAAGTTAAGTGGATACATTTCGACAATCCCAAGCGGAAAAAATCATGAGTAGACCCAGGCCAGCCATCAAAATCACAACCAGTCCGAAATATTCATGGAAAGAAGACTTTGCTGTTTATTTGGTGGGATAGTAAGGGACCTTTGTATTACGAACTGCTGGAACCTGGTGAGACTATTACTGGCAAACATTACTGACAACAACTGATCAAATTGAACCGCGCACTTAAGGAAAAACGACAAGAATTTCACCAAAGACATGATAAAGTCATTTTTCAACATGACAATGCTCGGCCGCATGTTGCAATACCTGTCCAGAACTACTTGGGAAACATTAATTGGGAAGTTCTGCCCCACCCGCCGTATTCAGCAGACTTGGTTCCATCTGACTACTACTTGTTTCGATCGATGCAGCACGTACTTTCGGAACAGCACTTCCATTCTTACGAAGAAGTTAAAAATTGGCTTGATGAGTGGTTAGCCTCAAAAAATGAGAAGTGGTACTGGGACGGAATCCATCAATTGACAGAAAGATGGGAAAAAGTCGTAGCTAACGATGACCAATACTTTGATTATTGAATTCATTCGTTCTGTTATTCAAATAAATTCATATTTCAAGCATTTCATATTTATCACACCTATTAAAAAACGAAATTGTTATGTCCCTAATAGAAAATTTTCATGTCTAAAATCAACCAGTATAGCTGTATTTCTCGGTGGAGTTGGTAATTATTGGTGCGCTCGAGCGCAAAGGATCAGTCCTCCCGCGGACTATATATCTACATATGACACCGAAATCACGATTAGTATTATTCAGTAGCAGTTCTATTTATAAGCAGCAAAATCTCAATTTATTTTCACTTTTTACCGCTGACATTACAATTAGGAGTCAGGTTAGGGTAAGTTTGTTTCACGATTTTTTCATTCAAAATTAACGTTAAACGTTTCTTCCAACCTCTAGTTGATAGAATGTTCGAGCGTGCTGAATCGTTCCATATGAAACTTTTTTATTGGGTATGGGAATAGGTCTCCGCCATTTTTTCTACAAAGTTTTAAGTTCATTTCAAAATTAAAGAATACAGTCACGTCATTTAAACTATGCACCATTTGAGGCTACGATGATGCACAACATGACCTTGGAAGCCTGTAAATTCCCGTTTGCCGTGAATGGACCTGGCTCACCTGGCATTGGTCGCTTAGGGTTGTCGTAGTGCATCCATTTCTCATACGCTGTCACAATTCGATGCATTTAGCCCTTTCCTTTTTGTCATTAAAGAAGTATCTCACCGCACATCACCAACGTCGTTGGATGTCCCTATCTCTGAGTCGATTCGGCTACCAAGTCCCAGATTTTTGGATCAATTTCCAGGCGTGCAAGCGCTTATTGACGGTAGATCTGTCAATATTTAACTCCGACAATACTTGTAGGCTTTGATTGAAATCTTCATCCAACAATTCCCGTAGTTGTAAATATTCAAACTTTTTCGGTGCTCCTTCGCAATCTTTATCAGTCAAGTCAAAATCACCATTTTTAAAACCCCGAAACCACTCTCTGCAAGTCGTCTCAGATGGAGCATGATCACCATAGACATTGAAATAATGAACTAAGATTTCACGTAAGTGAAGCTTTTTCGGTATGAAAATTGACAATTTCAACACGAGAAAACAAAACGTGTGTTCACGCTTTGAAGGAATGCCAACTACTGCGTTCGTGAGCCTTCGCATACAACTTCCAATTCCTAGAACACTACCACAGCAGACACTAAAATAGTAATTTCAGAAGTTCTTGGTAGATAAATTTTTCCATTTTCATTTAGGTACAACATTGTAAGTGATTTATACCCTTGCTAAGCTAACTCAGCGAAGACTCATGGGTGCGGAAGTTCTGATCAAATTTGTCGAATATCTCAAAAGTAAATTAATATTGAGAAAGGTGGAAAGAGCTCAAGCTGGTTTCGAACACGCGTCCCTGCCGCTTCTCGTCAGGTGCCAACTCACAGGCCGGGACGCACAACGCCAAGCAAAAACCAACTGATGCAATGTGCGTGTTTGTATTTTAGACAAGATCTAAATGGGTGACATTACGGTCATTTGTAACCAACGGGACTTTAACAGAATTCACTGCGTACACTTACCTACTGCGTACGATTACCACACATGACGCTAAATATTTTTCTCATCCAGGTGCTGAAAATATGTAAATTAAAGCAACCCGGGAAATTCGGCGTTTTCAAGATAATCAGTTCCATTTTGAAAAATTTTGGTTAAATTTTGTGATTCGCATTCCCAAGTGACAGTTAAAAATTTGAACTAAATAAATCTTTATCAAGAATAAGTAAACACTAAAAGAAACCCAAATATTTGCTGAATTGGCATCCCTTTCCTTGCAAAAAGCTCTCTCCATTTCTGCGCATACGATTTACAAAATTCTTCGGTATTCTAACAGGTGAAAAGCTTTGATAAGGCAAAATCCAAAAGGGGCGCTTTGTTTTTAACACCCACTTAATCGCTTAATCGCGAGCTTTCCATGAAAAATCTCCGACTGTTGCTTGTATGGTGACGATACACTGAAACACTAGAAAAAAGGATATAAGTTAACAGCATGCAAGTACCAAGTGAAAACTTAGTTGCGTAGCAGACGTGAATCGTGTCGGTCCTTCGAATCTGCAACTTTAATCCTGTTTCTGATACAATACCGGATATGGAAAGTGAATCCAACAAAAGAAATTCTTAATTTTCAGCAAAATTAGAAATTTCCGTGTCTATCCGGACTAGTTCAGACAAGTGATAGTGCAATTCTCATAGTTAACCATTAAAAATAAGTGAAGCTACTGGTGTTTTATCTAATCTAGAAGTTTAGATATCTGGTAACATATTGAGCGATAAGTGAACTAAGAGTGTATGCTGATTGCCAGTCCTGGTAACGGACACGTATTGAATAATTGCAAGCATCGTATGTGATGCATGCAAAGGATAGACATCACCACAGGGGAAATTATTAGATTGTTTTATGAAGGTAATTAATCGTGATACGTCTTCTAGCGTGTAGCATATCAAAACATGTCCAAAAGGATATAAGTCAGAATTATTTATTCTAACAACGTACGGAGATACTGAATCGAGTTAGGGACAAAACCAAGTGTAGTATCTGGTTGCAAAACTATTTCTACGCTATTAACTTTTACAGATAAACATATAAGCAGAGGAGATGTGTTCACATCCAACAATGTATGAGAATATTTTGCATGTGACATTATCATGCTGACCCGAGGATATTCTGTAATATCTTGTTAGTAGTTTGGAAAGGAATGTTTGCATGCGCTTGTGAGATGATCCTTTACCAACTAAAGCATATGCAATGCTTCTAACTTACATCGAAGTTATGGCGACTCTAGATAGTTTTCTTTGTACAAGAAAAACGTATACTCCATTTTCCAATTGTTTTGTCGTATAATTTTTATCTTAAATTTATTTAAATTTTCTCAAACCACAAATGCGATAATGCGGTAAACATTGGTTTAAATCTGCTACACATGAAAAGTATTTAGCTAGCAATCATGGATTATATACAGAAAATGTTATCATCATTTTCTATTTGGCCTCATCGATCTCGAGATAGGAGATTTAGATAGATAAGAATTTTCGAAAGATAGTTTTTAAAGGTTTTGAAGATACATTTTTCGTAAATAGCACTGAATATGGTTATTTTATGTTGTCCTCTAAAGCAGTAACGCAATATTTTCTAACAATTCGAAGTTTTAATTGACCCTTGCTTTAATTGATCACATGTAAACAATGCGAATGGACTTGCATTATGAGGTTGGAAAAAAAAGTATGAACGAATATCCTATAACTTATACATGCGCAAATGTAGCTAAGTCACTAAAGGTAAAAAGGTTACATGGAGCATGATTCGAACTATCAGTCTGTATGATTGAGATAAACCTTGATGTCCTTACCAAAACAATATTGAAACGATGATTGCGGAAGTGCCTCCGAAAAGTTAAGATGTAGACCGAAAAGGAAAAATAGGAAAAGATTTGATGGGATCAATACTGCTACGTATTGAATTGAGAAACTAGCCAAGTACTCCGAGTGGGGGTACAGAGCGATCGGTATTTTCTTGTTCCATCAACCAGTAAACAATTGCTTGAGGTAATAAGGATTTGAAACTTATTGAAACAAGTCAATAAGAATGTCCTGATACTTGTTACTTAAACCGTTTTTTTATGTCCTTTTTGTTATTTAGTTTTTATTGGTCTTCAAACAAAGCGTTATTTTTATTTATTTTAGATGTTTATATCCATATATATGTATATACTATATATATATACCAGGTGCGCAAGTTTAAAATTTCGTTATGAAACATACACAATTATTTAATAACAATGGCAAAACATTTTTTATTCAAAGTATTGGCCCTCGCTTTTCACACATTTTATGGCAATTTATGGATACCATTCCAAAAAAAAACTTCATTTTTCATTGATATCCATTCATCGAGCCATTTTTGTACATCTTCGAAAGTCTTGAAGTGTTGTTCAGCCAGTTTGCCTGCGATCGATGAGAAGAGGTGGTAATCAGAAAACGCCTGGTCTGTTGAATACGGCGGGTGGGGTAGAAGTTCCCAACCAAGTGAGAAAATCGTTTCTTTGCCCACTTTGGCTGAATGTGCAGGAGCGTTGTCATGCTGCAGAATGACTTTGCCGTGTCTTCGAGCCCATTCTGGGCTTCCGATCTCTGTCACTACTCCCTTCTGATCACACCACACCCACAGCATTGTCTTCCTCCCAAAACGATCCGGTCTTGCACTCGATGTTGATGGTTGTCCTGGCGTTACCCATGATTTCTTAAGTTTCAGATTCTCAAAATATATCCATTTTTCATCGTCAGTTACAACCCGATGCAAAAAACAATTTTCTTACGTGGTATAAATGCAGCATTTCGCACACAGTTTTTCGTCTTTCCATCTGTCGTTCGGTCAGTTTGTGTGGAACCCATTTTCCAACTTATTGAATTTTTCCCATGGCTCTCAGGCGATCGGAAATGGCTTGCCGAGTGACATTCCACTGCTCCGCCATCATTTGTTGTGTTTGTGTATCTTTTTCGTCCAATAGTTATTGTAATTCGTTGTCTTCAAACTTTTTTGGTCGATTTTCACGTTCTTTGTCAATAACATTGAAATTGCCCCTGAAACATTGTAACCGGCGTTCACAAGTCTTGACGGTTGGAGCAAGATCACCGTAAGTCTCTACAAGAATTCGCTGACTTTCCGATGCTGTTTTCTTTTGATTGAACAAGAAAATCATTACATACCGCAAATGCTCTTTACTTGGCTATAAATTCGACACGAAAAAGAAGTATGCTACCAACTCGTAAACAACTAAACGAATATGACGTTTTGTAGTGCGCAGTCTTATTAAGAAAATGGCGCTTTGGGTTCGACAGGTTACTTCAATAGGTTACATGCGCCATCTCTTGACAATATAACGACATTTTAAACTTGCGCACCTGGTATATATATATGTGGGAGTAAGTTGCTTCTTTCACCTGTGTTTTATAAGGATCGTTGCGAATTTGATACCGAAGAAGGAAGGAAGCAACGGACTCCAATTCATATGTATGTCTAAAATAAACATATATATATATATATATATTTTTTTTTCCTTAGTATCGGTTAAAAATAACCGATGATATTGGCTCTGTCACCGTAGCACTGGCCAGCGTTTATCGTTCTTTGTATGGTTCTTATAGTTATAGTTAATGTTGAATGTTACATGCGTGCTTGATATGTCTGCATTCGCTATTTCTTTATAGATTTATGTTAGACGAAGTTTGTTACAACGGTGACTTAATTATGGAATATGGGGATTTCAGATGACGATATTCGTTTCTGATGTTTCATGTTATTTGTTGTTAATAGATCTTATATTTTGCCCTGATTTCTTTATATCTGGTGCAGCTAAAAATGCGGTGGTCAATATCGTCAATATGTTTACAGTAGGTGCATAGGTTTGAAGTTGTTTGTTTGGTTTTGTAGAGTCTTTCCCTGTTGTAAACTCTGTTCGTAAGAACCCTGTTATTCGTTTTAATTGATCTTCCTGACAAATTTTGGCCATGGAACCATGGTTAGCCGCTTTTGAGGTGATGCGTCTGTTTCCATGCGCTTTGTCGGTAGTTTTCGGTTTGTCTATTAATCTTTGCAAGCCAAGAGTCTTTTATTTCCTTTTGTATTTCATCCAATATTTCGTCTAGTTCGCAGCGCGTCTCGATTTGTTGGCCGGTTAGTATGGCTTCTTTGGCTTTGCTGTCCGTAAGTGCAAAATCCTCCAGTCCGCTGTGTCCAGGTACCCATTGTAGCGTGTATGTCTTATATGGGTTATTCTCAAAAATCTCCCATATGGCCTTTACAGTTGCCTTTTGATCCTTGTTTTTTTCCTATTTGGCGTAGAGCATTTATTGAGTCTGTGTAGATATGTACTTTGCTTCTGTTATTGGATACGCTGTCTTGGAGTGCAACCAGAATTGCTACTAGCTCAGCATTAAGCACTGTTGTGGTGTCTTTAATGTTGAATGGCTTAGAGATGTTTTTATTGTGATAGGTGAAGGCAATTCCTACTCCAAACATATTTTTTGTTGCATATGTTGTGTAAACTGTATCATGCTTTATCTTTTTTTTAGTTCGTTCTCTTTGATTTCTCGGTAATTTTGGAAAGGTTCTCTGTTATCGCCAGTTATTATCTGGAAGTTTGTTGGTTTATGGATCTTTTTGGTTGGAATGATCTTATTGAGATGATGTTTGTATTTGTGGTATATGTAACTATAACTATTTAAGTTGGGTAGTGTTTTTACTAATTTGTTTTTGCTTACATGTAGGAGGTGTATTTGCTTTCCAATTTCTTTGGACGTGAGGTATTCTACTCTATCTTTTGAGTATAATTCAGTGGCTATTTCGAAGGTATAACTATTCGGTGTACTTGGAGGTAGTCCTAAGCAGCTTTTAATAGCCTTGGCCTTTATATTATAAATTTTTTTTAAAAAGGTGAACTGGGGCGTGTGCGACTGTGGTGATTCCGTATTCTATTTGGGGTCTAACGAGTGTTTTGTAGAGATTTAAGGCTACGTTGGGGCTGAAGTTATTTGTAGGTCTGTTTATGATACTGATTATATTTCTATGATTCCTGTTGGACTGTTGGCTGACTCCTCATTTCTTTGTTTTTTGTGCCTATATATGTGTTGGCCTAGGTATTTGATGTAGTTTTGCCAATTTACTGAGTTGTCTTTAATCCTGAGCAGTAGCGCTGGTTTATGACTTTTGTTGAAAATTATTGCTTGCGTTTACTAGGGTTGACCTCAAGTTTGAGACCTTCACATATACTGACAAATGTATTGACTTTATCTTGTAACAATATTATGGTGTCTGTTTCATTTTTGCCTTCTTCTAAAATCAGGAAATCATCTGCATATTGTAGGACGGTGGTGTTATTCTCGGCAATGCTTTGTAATTTGCTGGTATACAAGTTGAAGAGAGTGGGACTTAGAACATAACCTTGTGGGAGTCCATTGTTGATGCTGCTCGCTTGTTCATTACGTATTATTTATCTTTTCCTGTATAGATTTTTAATCCATCTTATGTACTGGTGAGATACTTGTGCTTCTGATAGCGTTAACCTTAGTATGTTTAAATCTACTCCTTTGTATGCGTTAGCAAGGTCCATTACTATTGCTATTTTGATAGGTCTCGTTTTAATATTCGTGATTTTCTGATACAGTTTGTTGAGGCAGGTAATAGTAGACTTATTTTGTCTATATGCGTAGCAGTTTCTGGATAGGAGGTTGTTGTCTTCTATGTGCTTTACAATTCTGTTTCTAATTAGGCTGTTAGCAATTTTAATTGGTACACTAAGTAGGGAGATGGGTGTATAGAATTTAATATCCAGTGGGTCTTTTTCGGGTTTGAGAACAGGGGCTATCCTGATTTTTCTTAGTTTTGTCTGGAATTTGACATGTGTTTATTGCGTTATTTATGGCCTCTAGTATAGTGTCCTGGTTTGTTAGTAGGAGTGTTTTCATTGTTTCATAGTCGATTAGGTCCGGGTCTGCAGCTGTTCGCCTTTTGTGTCTGTCTATAACATCCTGTAGTTCTTCCTTTGTGAAGTGGGGTTGTTGTTCTTCAGTCTGTATGCATCCCATTTCGGCCTATAAGACCTACATTTTGTTTCTGCTTGATATTATCTAAAAACTGTTTGCTCTGTTGTGCGTCTAGCTTGTTATTTGGACTATCTTTATTCTTTTTATTGGTGAAGTTCCAAAAGTGTCTGATGTTTCTTGTCTCTGCTATATCTTGTAGCTTTTCTTCCCACTTACTTTTTTTGCCTGCTGTACCATTACCTTCCATTGTATTCTAATTTTCTGTAGTTTGGAACAGTTGAGTCCACTTTTCATTTTTTATTATACTTACTCAGAGCCTTGTTTTTCATGTTCCATACCTTCCTCAGTTCATCATTCCACCAGAAGTTCGTTTGGAATTCGTGTTTTTCTATTCTTGTGTTATTATGGATGATGTTGTAAAGTGTTTCCGTCATTTCTGTGAGGTTCGGAGTGAAGGTAGTGTTAAGTACTTCGTGCTGTACTTTCTTTCTGTTGATTCTTATCTGTCTGGTTTTTTCCATTAAGTTTATTTTGATTATTATAGGGGTGTGATTGCTGTTGCAGATGTCCAGGTTCTCTGTCTTCCAAACTATATGGCTACTGCATATATTGCTGAGTGTTATGTTCGGTGTGGAGTGAAGCCATTTTCCATTCCTATCCATTCTTCTAAAAGTATAGACCCCCGTATTTAATATGTTCAAGTCCATCTGCATTGCCCATCTTCTCAGTGTCTTTCCCTTAGCATTAGTGATGTGATCACCCCACGTATGATCTCTGGCATTGCAATCTCCTCCTATAATTATTTTTTTCGTTAGGTTCATCTTATTGGTTATTTGATCGAGTTCTGTTTGGAGGTCTTTCGCTGTATAGTTGCGTGGTGCATAGATCGACATGACTATTATGTTGTTTTCAAGGTTAACAGTTTGTATTGCAACGGTCTCTATACTTGTGTTGATTTTGATTCGTCTATACTGTATGTATTTCCTGATAAGTATGGCTACACCTCCTCCTACACTGCTTTCTCTGAGTAGCTAAACTGTCTTATAGTTAAGGAATTTATGGTTTGTGTCGTTGCTACCTAGTACCTCTTGTAATAATGCGAATGATATTGTTGGGGTTTCTGCAATAATAGAGAAACGCATCTGTTAACAAAAAGTCTTTCATTTTAAACTAAAACTAATCGCTGAGATACAATGATAAACGTGCTTCTTCACTTATCTAGAACCGAATGTCGTGTCTAGATGATTTCTGACTTAACTCCCGCGATGCTCCCTGGTGGTGAGAAAAACAACTGATGGTGAGCGTTTAAGCATTGCGCTGCGTCGGCACAATATGTTATTATTGTTCAAGTAGAATTCTATGTTTTCCTTGTGTTTCCGTAGACTTTGAATGTTGAGTTGCAGGATCATGGTTGTTTTTTGAGTATCTATTTTTCTTTTTTTCTTCATATTATTATATTCTTTGTTTGTGTTCTGTCCTGAGCGTTGGCTTTCCCACACTCTTTGTTGATTAGGCTAGAGATGGTGTTTGTCCATTCTTTCAGCGTGTTGGCGTATATTTGCACATTTTCTTTTTCGTTGTCATAAAGTTTTTGTATGTGACCCATGAGCTGGTTAAGGATCTTCTCAATCTCAGTTGATTTGTGTGGATTGTTTTTAATGGGTTCGATTGTTGTTATAACTTTTTCTGCAGTTAGGAACTGATTTTTGAGTGCTGATTTGTAGACTGTTTGAATCGCCGCTACTTTTGCAAACGTGTTTCTTGTTATGCTTCTATTTACATCATGAAGCGGATTTCTCAAGTTCTTCTCTTTTTGGTTTGGTAGTTGCGGAAAATCAGCATTGGAAAGCTCCTGTATGTCAAGTCCAGCATATCTATTACTTTTTATTATCTGTCTCGCCTCTCTGTTTGTAACATTTAAAATTGAGCTAATCTCTACCTCTTGCTTAGACGTGCGCCACTTTGGACATAAAATAAACACATGTAGAATTTTCTTAAAAAAATTAACGTCAACAAAACATTCAGAGGATATTTGACTCACTCAGCATGCGGGTGTATAAAAACCCTCCAATAACCCATTGGAATTAACTCCGAAAAGAATTTCGAATAGATGGTAGGGAAGGTTTTCATTGTCAAAATTACTATTTATACAGCACTATGGTAAAGTAAGGGTCCATCCGTTAGGCCAGTTCAGAGTACTTCAAAGTGGTAATAAGTCATAACATGTGGTAGGCAACAATTGATAAAGAAGAAATGTGATACAACGCGAAAGAAATGTGACAGTTAAAAATAATAAGATTATAGAACAATAGACTCACAATAAAAAAGCGAAATTAAGTTCGTTCGGCGATAGTAAATAGTTCGGAAATTAGTGAATCAGATACTGACAGTATTGTAAACAAGTGTCAATTTATGGTTTACTGATAGTTTTGTTATAAAAGTTAAATGTTTCATACATGTTATTCACTTAAGAAAAATTTAAAAAAAAGGGTACGTTCACAATGTTCCTAAGGCTGGTTTGAGCAAACAAAAGTTGCTTTAACATAGATTGTAATTTTTTAAGAAACTAGACATTAACGACAGTATAACATACATTAGAATAAGCTTTCATTATGATTAATATCATTTTTATGAATGATCAATTTTATGAAATTGCGACAATTGACTAAGTGAATGACCATCCTTGCGCTTAGTTTAGTTCTAGAAAACCAGGGGAGTTCACACTGACCAAGGACCGGATCTCTCGTGTTATTCCTGTTCGGGTTGGAGAAACGATATTCAAGACGAAGAAATCAAATTTCCTGGTTAAGAAAATTCCGCGATTTGACGAAAGACTCGAAGATGACATTTATTCATCGAGTTCGGGTTTTGGTGGATAAAGGTGCTGCGAGAAAGTCCGCTCTCAGTCGTTTTATGACCAACATTGGAGGAACAACTTCGAGCAAAAGACGTTTTCGTACGAGTGCGATAGGAAAGTTGTTGACATTTAAGTCGGCGTGCTATCTCAAAAAAAATATAGTTAAAATTCTCAAGAAAATGTCCGCGAATAAAACTCTCTTTACCGAAAATATTATTCCGTCCGTAAGGGCATGTATCGGTATGTAGCCCATTAAAGCCAGATCGCTGGAAAAGGGGAAAGCGGCACAAGACAACAGACACCAGTCACTGGATGTAGGGATATGAGAGAAAGACTTTCAACCGGTACGCTACAAATCGCGACAGAAAGCTGCGAAGAAAATACAAGGTGTTAGGGCAGCAGGTTTGATTAAAAAGACGCCAGAAATGATCGAAGGTGCAACATTCAGCGCGATGCCTAAGAAGACAAGGCGCAAGCAGCGTAGAGATTCACTATTCATCAAGACATCAGTCGAGAAAACTTACAAGGTACTGAAGGGGACTTGAAAAAATATGGAGCTTGGGAAAACTGAAGCCAACGTGCAAATAGTAATATTGCCCAAAACAGATGGCGTACTTATAGAGCTTGGAGCGGATTTCACTAAAAAGCGCTCGTTCAAGAGCAGCATCAAGGCCCTCTTTGCAATACAGCCAAAGGCCTCTTTGGAAATAAGAGACATTCATTGATTGAATGATGTCAAAGAAGAAGAAGAGTTCATTAGACAAACTCTTCTTACGGTAGACAGCTTTAGAGTAAGGCTGACACCTACCAATCCAAGAGAGCAAAAGGTTGCAATAGTAAACATCCCAAAGAAAGATGCTGTGCAAGTCCTAGCCAAGGAGAAAATTAAAATCGGCTAGGTTGTGTGCAGAAACCCCGGGAGGGTAGTCCTAGCTCGATGGTACATGAGCCTTAGTTTTGGACACATTTTCTTGAACTGAACGATGCCAGATCGAAGCAAACTGTGGTACAAGTGTTGCACTCCCGGCCATAAGATGAAAGACTGCCTAAACGAACCTAGTTGCATCTTGTTTCAAGCTAAGAGAATGAAGCCTGAAGATGTGGTCCATATTCCAGGAAGCGCTAAGTGCCAGGAGTTCAAAGAGGAGAAGAGCGGAGATATGATCCAAACCCAGCCGAACAAACTGCACCATGACTCAACCGCACAAGGCTTACTCTACCAGGTTTTGAGGGTGACAAAAGTCGACATATAGCAGATATCTGAGCAACACACCAATAATCAGGAGACTGGTATTCTGACCAATCCAGTACCGCTGTCATCTGGGTACGTGATAGTGCTCCTCTCACAGTTCGGATTTGCTCCAGCGGGGATGGCTATGAGCTCATTGGGTGTCCGGATATGGCATTCATAAGCGTTTATTTCATGCCGATTGAGTAAGTTTCATGGTTTCACAGTAGGTTTGATGAAGTGAGGGAAGCTGTTTCGAGTGCAGAAGTCTGCATTCGTGTGGGCAGTGATCAAAGTGCCAAAGCTATAGAATGGGGAATGCCTCATCCAAATCCAAGAGCAAAATGAATCCTGGATATGGTGGCTAGGAGGCCACTTGTCATCATGAACTTTGGAAACACATCAGTCTTTTGACGGAGAGGCTGCTTGGCAACCATTCTGGATTTGACATTTGCTTCGAAATCCTTAGTGCCCAGGAGACATAAATGGAGGGTACTGCTGGGCTAGGTGAGCGATCACCAGTGTATTGCTTTCAAGGTGGCGAGCATGCTGTTAGACGCGTAGCAGCCCTACCTTCAACTGGAGGCTGGAACATTTCCGATATAGATGTCGACGCGTTCGCCGCAGTTCGTATGAGCGGTGTTACCATGACGAGGATACTGAACTCCATCATGAGGCTCATCGAGAGTGCATGGGACTGCTTTATGCTTAGGTGAGCTTGCTGTGTACTGGTGGTCAGCAGAAATCACTGAAAAGCGAAGAAAATGTTACAAACTCCATCGCGAAGCCAGATATTCAAGGGATCGAGACGAGTCACATTCCCGAATGCTGGCATTCAGGCTAGTAAATGCCTTCATAAGTAGATAAACGAGAGTAAGGCTTGTTGCTCGCACAACCTCACTGAGGACATCGACAGGGGGTCTGGGTTACAAGTTTGTCATGCGGACTTGGACCCTATGTGCTTCAAGTGGAAAAAATGGACAATGTTCATCGCGGATTTTTTTCTATGCATCCTGTTTGTTCTAGTGTTGCAGACGCCGAATGTCCCGCAGAATCCCGATGCAGAATCGTTCTAGCACCACTGATCTGGATGGGGTAGCGAAAGCTTTAACAAAGAAAAAAGCCACGGGGCCAGACAGTGTTCCAGCGGAAGTGGCATAGCTTCCACATCAACTTTGACCTGATATGTTGCTCAGCAAGTTAAACCCATGCCAGCAAGAGGACGTGTTCCCAAGTTGCTGGAAAGAGACGAAGCTTGTGCTGATCAGAATGGGGCAGGAGAAACCAGGGCAATCATCTTCATATCGGCCCCTATGTATGTTGAACGCCAATGGAAAGTGCTCATCGGAGAGAGACTTGGGGAGTCCATTCGAGTTGCTATTGATCTATCTCCTCAGCAGTACGGCTTAAAGGTTGGCTAATCAATGATCGTTGCAAGAGCAAAGGTGGTAGACGCGGTCCAGTGGGCAGACGCTCACAATCACCACACGAGGCCAATAGTACTGTACATAACACTCGACATGAGGAATGCCTTCAATTTTGCTAGATTGGCAGATATTCTTAGTGCGCTGATATATTTTAGGGTGCGGAAGTATCTGTCTCGGATATCGGAGGACTACCTCCAAGATCGGAAGCTTTGAGGTGGGAAAGTCACATTGGGAGGTCACCGAAGAAAATATGTGACATCAAGGGTGGCACAAGGTTCTATTCTTGGTCTGCAACCAAATTGTGACACCCAACAGCACATGAATTATTGGGAGTAACTTCATTTTTCAAGGAAAGCCTCAGTAGTCGAGGTGAGATAGCATTCTAATATGGCCCAAACTAAAAGCCGACTGGATTTTTATCAACGATAACTTTAAAATTCCTTTGAAAAGCAGCCTTAAAAATGGTACAGCTGTTCCTAATAAATTAAGCTCTCTGTCATTTTATGTTATTAAGTATTTTAAGTTTTCGTTTTAAAGTTTTTTTTTCGTGAATGGTTTTCAACCGTCATCGTTCAGTCCTAGGAAATCTCTGAGGAAAACTGATGCAAAATTAAAATAAAAGATTTTTTATTTGTTCAGATTTTTCAGAATCATTTTGCGTAGATGATATCAATTTCGATATCAATAATTCGGCACTTATCTACTGAAGGTCTAATGACTTCTGAAGAGATCAAATACCCATAAATCTACGTTGCAGAGGTTTTTCAAATACTTTAGACAAATGCTTAAAATTTACTATTTCTGGTTTTGATACTAGTAAACATTATTCAAATAACATCAAAACTCCAAGAAATCCTTGGGATCGAATTTTAAAAGGGAAACCGCTTGAATGTCTCAGTTAAATTATATCCTTAGGCTCTATAGGATCTTGATGATAAACTTCCACCAAATCTAGTATGGAGAATATTTATTGGGCAGTAAGATTGTAAGTTATGTCCTGGAGGCTTGATACTGAATAATTACCAGGAAGCTTTTGAACACAAGTTCAGCAATAACAGTCACAAGGACTTTATTCACCGTTATTTGTTCTAGCCGCTTGCAGTTTTGATAACCAAGGAATATTTCAAGGATGACAGATACCCTATTGCAAATGAAACATTCAGTGACAGCGAGCTGATTGGTAGCTAAATCCCTTAAATTTTAACGTGGCAGGGAAGCGATGAATGAAGATTTAGTTTGTGGTATTATGGCTAATTTGTTTCGGATAGAAAGCTGAAGGCCATTTTCATGAGTGTTGGACTCCGAATGGCAAAAATCTGGTGGATTACTGGCTAAATTCTCTTGTCATCCAAGGTACCTAGCTTGGAGCCGTTTGACGTATTACATTGAGCTAGTCCTTCCTATTCCACGTCTAATGTCTTTTGCCGGTTACAGGAATTTTTTAACCAGCGAAAGGGGGAGGAAAAAGAGGATTGCTAAAGAAGGGATCTCTCAACCGGGTTATAGAAATTTCTTCATCAGTGGAAGGCAGAGTAAAAGTGAGATTGGTAGAGAAGTGGTCCCTCGAGCTTGATGTCTTCAACCGATCATGTATGCCTTTGTTGTTGTGAGGTTTGTCCGAGCATAATGTACCACCTGGTTCTAATTGTTAACCAATTTCATTATCTCTTGAATTAGGCTTTCTGGATGGAGCGTTCCAACATTTTTCATAAGACCACCGCCTAGTCTTTTCAAGCTTCTGAAAGACAAGAAAGTATGGCCGGCATCATCATTCTCTGAAATGCGGAGAACGCAATCTGGAGACCGTGAATTATCAATCTTATGCAGCATAGACTGAAAACAATCGTATTCGCTCAATACTGCGGTGTGGTGTAGAAGTCAGTCTCATAACGCTTTTGATTAAGCCATGATATCAAATTATTTTTTTTCCTTCCTGCTTCCAGGGTGGTTGCCACTCATTGAAGGTTTTCATTGGTAACGATCGATTTTTTTCCTATCCTTGTGTCTTCGGAGGTAGAGTCATGTACGCAAGGATTCCTTCTTCTAGGTGAAGGTAGGCGATGGCTAGCAACTTTGCGATTACTAACATTACTAGCTAAGCGATTGCTGCTAAAATCCGCAGTGCTACTTGTCTATGCTCTTGCGCCTCTCGTTCACGGTGCAGCTTCTTATTGGAGGCACCATGTCTCCGCTCCACACAGAAGTGCCGATGATACGACATTAATCAAGACTCGCCTTTGTGTTGCAATTAGTCCTGCAATATTGGTCATTAATCGACAGATTGTCGATACCTCTACCCTTGTCATATTTGCGGTTTCCCAGATATGCTCGAAATAACTCAGCTACGAGTCCTTACTTTTAAGCTTTTTCTTATGTGTCGCCAAAACTGATTCCCTCATCTCTAGGTATTCTATTTCTTGTCAGGATGACTCCTTCAGTTTTCTCTACAGCTAAGATAAATCCCTAAGTAGTGATCCCGCTTCCTGCACAGTGAATTAACTCAATTAATCTTGTTTGTGCTTGATCGACTGCATGTCTTGCGATTCCTCCGGGAATTTAAGTCTGAAGCGCGGGTTGTAGGAGATGCAAGTTTTGACAGACGATGAAGTCTTGGGAGACACCTGATGTGACTAATATCCTCTGTCTGTTCTATCCTTGTCGTAGAACAGACTGCCATCCTTCAGGTGATTCTGAACTGTCCACCAGATATTTTGGTACTTGGAAAAGGACAATCCTTCATTAGACAATTGAAATATTATTACTTCAAGAAGTCATGGCTATATATGAATAAAATAAATTTCTTATGCTAGGATATATAGTTCTTAATCTGATTAAATAGGCGAGGAAAACGATTCTCCCAAACTTCTGACTGGTGTAAAAATGAAAAATAAGCAAAGTGTGAATAATTCAAAATTGCCAAAAACCTCAGGCCGGTTCCCCAAAAATTGAAAAATTTGAAGATTTATGACCGTTCCCTTGGCATTGGTTTGATTTCCTTTAATTTTTTGCAACTAAAGTACCTAAACAAATCTTCTCCGATAATAGGTTCGGCCATACCCGGGATGACAATACTCCGGGAAATTATTCGCAGACCATGCTTCTACATAAATTTTAACAATAACGGAGACCCTGCTGTGCTTTTTAGCGGGAGCTATCTCTGCATGAATATTTGATCTCTATAAAACTTATTGATGTTTACTTAATGTTTTGAAAATCGGTTACAAGATCTGCATTCTGAGACCGCACTTCTTCAAAATGAAAATTTTTGTGAACCTAGAGCAAATATTGTAGGAAAGGAGTTTGAACTTTGAAAGTGGATCCACTTCTCAGCCATAAGCGGGCAACAAGGCTATTAGACTAATCTATTAGGAAGTGGTTTGTAAGACTGCTAAAACACTTAGAAGAAAAAAACGCGAATGACATGGTGACGAAACCAGTTGTTATATTTGTCCCAAAAGGGCACCCAGAGGATACAGAAACGTTTACGAAATCGTAAAAGGCAAAAAAAAAGGAAGCTGTTACTGTTCTGGTGTTTATATAAGCTTCGGGAAAAACTTTGCCTCCTTGTGTTGTTTGTCCGTACGTCAGATCACTTAAAGAAATTGTCAACAGTATGATTGCTAGAAGGCTATTAGGTAAGTCAGAGACTGGCTGGTGGAAATCAGAGATGTTTTTCGATTACCTACAAGAAGTCTTAGAAAAAGAAAATTTGCCTGTAACACTAAGTAACAGGTACCGCAAATGTGGACAACAATGCCATCTAAATGCATTAGAATATTCAAAGGTGTAGAAGATAATCTTGAGAGACATCGCTATAACACCACTAAGCGAAGGATAGGTACTACAGCTACTAAGTCTAACAAGAAACTCAACAGAAGACGAAATCGAGATTGATAACGTAAATCCCATCAGTCATACACATAGAAACCAATTAACCAAAAGCTTTTGAATCAATTGAAACTACAGGTATACGTTTTCCAATTATAAGTAATTATATTTCAGAAAATAATTCTATTAAATTAATAAATAATTAATTCGTTAGTAACATAACTGAAAGTGAGGTACTTCCTTTAAATGATCTCGAAATTACAGCCGAATCAGAAAGTATGAATGATTATTGTTTCATTGAAATGTTGTGTTCCGACTTGGATAGAATTATTTTTATGTTCTCGGAACATTCCGTCGTTCCCTGTCAATTCCTTTGTTTCATCCACAGACACGTTTCGCCTGTGCGCCATTAACGGACGGATCATCACAACGAAGATGGCGCACCGCCGAAACGCTGTGACCGAAACAAAGGAAGTGACAGAGAATGATGGAATGTTCCGACGATAAAAAAATATGACAAAGAAATGATTATTGGTTACAGAAAACACCAGAGTTTGAAAATTATTGCATGCAATGTAAACAATCAAATTGACAACAGCGACAAAGCAAGGGCGGAAATAGACGAAGCAAGACGCGTAATCAACAGATAGATTTTGAACCAGAAATAATTATTGATCAAAATACTGAGAACGATAAAGAAAATAACACAGAAAATATACAAAACGAAATAAATGAAATGATACAAGACAGAGAAATAAACGAGTCTTGGCCAATGTTTTTGTAAAACCAGTGAACATGTCAAACAATTATACCAACCGAGTGGCAACCGAGTGGCTAAAAAATTAGAAGGATAAAATTAGTTAAAAGAGTAGGAGCTATTTAGTTCCAAGAATGGAGAAAAATTAAAATGTAAAAAGAAGAAGTAAAGGACCAGAAAAAAAAACGGTGATTTGATCAAAAGAAAAAAGTATGAGACTAGATGCTAAAGAAAAGAAAGAAGAAGAAATCTAAAAAACAAAGAAGAAGTGTTGAAAAGAAAAGCTGAAAAACTCAAAATGCTAACTGATTAAAAAAAAGAAGAAAAACACTACTTGTACAGTGGAAAAAATAAGTAAAAAATTATAATTTTTTTACAAAAAATTTAAATGCCAAACGGGCAATATAAAACAGGTTGAGTACAGGGCATAATAAGGCTGATTTGTAGAGAAAAGCGGCTGACTTCTGGTGGAAAGTGCAGCATTTTGCATAATGTTAATTTTTGGTTGGATTTTAGAAGAATTATAATGTTTTTTTTTGTGGAAATTTGAATATATAACCTTTTTAACTTACATGTGAGTTTATTCATGAAAATGGATACTAAATGACAGTTGAATAAACTTTTGATTTTTACTTAAAGGCTTATTACAGGGTATTTTACCCTAGCATGGTGGACTGCAAAGAACATTACCGACAAGCTTTACTCCTTCGAAACCAAAAACTCCTGCGATTTTAAACCATAATTAGCTTACTCTTAACAGAATGGCTGGACCTTCTGGGGTACCTTATTCAAAAAGTCTGAAAGATACGAAGAGCCTGCAGCAGAGGGAGAAACTTTGATCACTGGAAATCATAACTAGTTTACAAAAATCTACGCTAACATTTACTTTGATGCTATTCACTATGATATTCAATTTTTCAGTGCAGGATTACAAGTAACATTAGGCTTCCAAATCGCGTACTAACTCTCGTACGTAACGTACTAGACTCATCACCTGGAGCAACAAGCTTTGCACTATTCGTGAAATTACTTCGAAGTTGGTTTCGTATTATCTCGTTGGATGGTGTCTACTAGTAAGAAGGGTACTCCTTTCAGATAGAAGAATTGACAAGAATAGGCACTTCTGTTAATGGAAACTGTTTTTCTCTCTGTGATGGATGGAGGATACCCTTCCTTAAGGCAAACTAACCCAAGCTTCGTGTGAGGTGTAAACAGTCCTTTCATGTTTTCATCTCATCTGTGGAACAAACCAGTGATTAGCAAATAGGGTCCCTCTTTACCAAATTGCAAACAGTGACACCTTGACCTCACAGCGTGGTGACACTGATAATTTTTTTTCTATTTTCGTGATTTCAATTGGTTGTATAAATGCTTGAAAGTCTAACCTAGTAACACTTATCAGCAGGACAAAGTCCTTCTCCTCTAACACTGAGAACCTACTGTGGAACTTTTCGGATTCCTTGGACTAGGACTGTTTGCCCTCGACTAGCTGCACTATTTCCAAAAATCGAGAAATAAGCGGAAATTCGTGTTTAAGTCAAACTAATTTTACTGTATATAACCCAAAATAGATACATATATAGTCCCTCGAGTCAAAACTGAACAAATTCCCATCATCCAACAAACGTGGAAAGCATTCACTAGACGTAAAGTTGGATCCAACTCTATTCAAGTTAGGCATGTCATCATCAAAAGCTGAAACTGACTATTTGATGTGAAATAGTGAAAGAGACTATATAGTACCCTTAAATATATGGCATGATATACTTAAATTCCTAGAATCAACATTTATAAGGCTACGATATCTAGATATTCTATTTTGTTTGGAAAAACATCCCCAACAAGGAATCTCTCCCCAATTTCATCTATATATATTGGATAAATAACGACGTATCTCGATGGTCGGTAAAAGGAGCACAACTTTAAGACACGTACATAATCAGTCTTTTCCCAACTCTATTACTACCCTATGAGCGTCTGGTCTAGAATTTCAAAAGATTAGAATGTCGACATGTTATCGCCCTATTCTGAGGATAATAAAAGTTGGACGAAAACATCCATTTTATACGTAAGTCTGTTTTTCGGAATTAATTCAATTTACGTGAATTGAATTATGGCTATTTGCACTTCGTTTTTCGGGATTGTATTCGACGATAGAGTCGGGACTGAAATTTTTATAATCTGCGATACGCAATGAACTCATGTTTTGAATGTGACAAGAAGTCGTTCAGAAAACCCGATATTTTCTTTAATTTATGGTAACTCAGTTATTGTGGTTGAAAGGAATGAATTTTTTGAGATAAAATTCTTTCAATTATGTGCACAGATGCTCAGTAAAGGTACCCAGAATGAATATGCAATATTAACATTTGGAAGAGGTTAAATTTTCAGATAAGTAAATTTCTTGAAAAAATGAAGCATCAAAATTTGGACAAGGGATGATTTTAGGGAAGAAAAGATGGATAAAGTCAACAACCGTTATGGGTTATGTGATTACACTGAAGAAAAAGTATAAAAACACATTGGAACTGATGCTAAATTCCTTTATCCGTCACAATCTACGTAAACTGGTACAAGGCTAGGACGACTAAAAACCCCTCCCTCAGCAGACTAGACCTTCCGACTTGCTTTGTCTAAACGTTGATGAACCTGATTGTAGGCATTTTAAGAGAAAGCGCTTGGACGCGTGGTTAAATTAATCCTTTTTTGGAGATACTGAAATGAAAAGCAGTTAAGCGTCAAAAACGTTTAAGTTTTCAAAAAAAAAAAATCAAGTTCGGCCAATGAAACATTGAATATGAGGATATAAAGTCTGACATCTGAATGAGAAGGAGCATCGTATTGAAAATAGGAAGCAATATGAAAATGACATCGAAAATCGAGTAAATTGCATCTATTTCAACAATTAAATGAAGCGATCGATGCCTGCTAAAAGGGGGCTCGTGAACTTGTTCTCTCTTCTAGAGTTCGCGGATCTTTGCAAAGGCTTGTTCTTGTGTATACCTGACATCATTTTAAGTCTGTTTTATTGTCTTTTATGCTTAAAAAACGCAAAGTTATCATATAAATCAAGAGTTAAAAAGAAACAAAAAGGGCGTGTTATAATAATAGGTTTTAAATTTAAAAATATCAGCTTGTAAGTTGATCGCTTTTTTTATTGTGAGTATGCTTGCCATACGGTACCCAGCAGTTAGTCATCTTAGTCATCGCAAAGATAATCGCCTTCCTCAGCCGTTGACTAACAATATACCAAGTGTATGCATGTTTTTTCGGTTGGCAAAAGAATTTGACTATCTTTCACATTGAAATTACCGCTTTTGGATTGTCGAAACCATGTCTCACATGTCCTAATTGATGAAACGTGTCCACCATATGCTTTTACCAAAAAACAATGACAATCAACAACGGCAAGCTATTTGTTAAACAAAGTGAAAAAATAATTCAAATTGTACGCACTAACTTTGATTCTCATGCAAACACTCACTCTTTTAATGTATACAGTCATAGCAACCTTTGACATAAAACTCACAACATAAAATTTTCACCACCTTTCTTTTGCATTCAGCTTTCGTACTGTGCAGACATATTTAAAATATATATCCTCAATTTATTAAACAATCCTTGTTATTTATTGTTCACCCTGCCAGTTTAACAGGTTATGGGCCCAGGTTCGCGGAACAATAAATATTTTTGTGTCGTTTAAATTTTTTGTTCAAAATCTCGTGTTGTAAGTCCGCCCTCGTGCAACAGTGAAATTTTACAACACCACGATGGAGAACGAGTCAATTAGGATATCAAAACTAAAAGGCATTGAGAACTGGTGCACATGGAAGTTCCAGGTACGCATCGTTCTACTCTCTAGTGGAGCATGGGACATCGTCAGCGGAGAAAAAGAATTTCCAGAGGAAAACACAACCGACGCTCATCGAGCGGCACGTGCCTCATGGACTAAACTGGAAACTCTTGGACAACGTACTATTGCCACATCGGTCGATGAGGAACCGCTTCTTCACATCATCAACTGCACGACTTCGAAGGGAATGTGGGACAAACTTTCATCTGTTTACGAGCGAAAATCGGAGACCAGCATTCACATGCTACTTCAACAGTGGTACAGTGTTCAGAAAGATCCAGCTCACAACATCGCTACACACGTCGCCAAGTTGGAAAACCTTGCACATCGTTTGAAAGTTATGGGTGAGAAAATTTCCGATCAGCAGATAATCACAAAAATTTTGATGACCCTTCTCTCCACCTTCAAACATTTTATCAGTGCATGGGAATCAACACAGCCCGATGAGAGAAATCTTACAAACCTTATTTCCAGAATCTCAGTCGAAGAATCAAGGTTAAAGCCTGCAAATGCAAGTGACAATGTGGCCTTTATAGCTGGGAAGTCACGACCAAAGAATTTCGATAAGAAATATTCAAAATCCTGTCATTATTGCAAGAAGCCGGGCCACTGGATGCAGGACTGTTTGAAGAGAAAAGCAGCCAATAAGAGAAAAGCAGAAGAGGAGGGCCACTCAAACAGGAAAAACGACGCGCTGATTAGTGCTTTGACTCTCGGTTCGGACAACCTGGATTGTTCCAGCATCTGGTACCTTGACTCTGGTGCTACGGACCACATGTCTCATCGGCGCGAATGGTTTTCGAATTTCGTCCAGTTTCAACGGCCAAAGTCTGTCCGAGTTGGTGATGGCAAGGCGATCGCAGCTGTGGGATCTGGAGACATCGAGGTTGAAGTTTTCGACGGAGAAATCTGGAAGCTGAGATACCTGAGTAACGTCCTCTATGTTCCGGATATAAACTTCAATCTTTTCTCCCTAGGAGCAGCACTTGACAAAGGCATGTCTCAGAAATCAGACAGCAAGACATGCTATCTACTGAAAGATGGAAATGTCGTTGCAGTGGGAGAAAGATCTGATCAACTCTTCGAGATGAAATTTCGAATCGTGGCGAATGAGCACAAGGCAAACGTCGTCGTCAAACAGGATACACTCCTCACCTGGCATAAAAGGTTAGCTCATCAGAATTTCGAGCAGGTTAGAAAAATTTTGACAAGGATGAACTTACCTTTTACGGAAGACAAAGTCAAATGTGATGACTGTACCCTCGGCAAGATGCACCGGCTCCCTTTTCCAAAGAGTACCTCAAAAACCGAACGAGTTGGTGAGCTTGTCCATGCTGATCTTTGGGGCCAAATGCCTGAGGCATCAATAGGAGGCGCTCGTTATTTCTTGCTGATCAAAGACGACTTCAGCCACTGGAGAACTTTGTTTTTCATTAAGACGAAGTCGGAAACAGCACAGTGCCTGAAGAAATTCCTTCTCCAAGCTGAAAAACACCTGGACAAAGGCATCAAGGTCATCAGAACTGACAACGGCTTGGAATTTGCCAATAGGGATGTGGAGAAAATCACCAGTGATCTCGGTGTGATACACCAAACAGCGGTTCCCTACACACCGGGGCAAAACGGATCAGCAGAACGTGAAAACAGGACAATTGTTGAATCGGCCAGGACTATTCTTCATGCAGGAGAATTCCCAAAGAAGCTGTGGGCCGAGGCAACTCTCTACGCAGCCTACACTTTGAACAGGACTGGAACCAGCAGCAAGAAAGGAGTAACACCTTGCGACCTTTGGCTAGGAAAGAAACCAGACCTTACCTCACTCAGGTCTTTTGGTGAGGAAGTTTTCGTTCACATCCCGAAGGAAAAGAGAAAGAAATGGGATGTTAAGGCCAAAAAGGGCATCTTTGTGGGTTACGGCGAAACGACAAAAGGGTATCGAGTCTGGTTTCCTACTGAAAACAAAGTAAACACCTATCGAGATGTGAAATTCACTGGACAAAGATTTTCAGCAGACAAGACAAGAAATGAGCCAGCAACAGTGACCTTGAGTGTCCCTCAAGTTGCTGAAGTTCACGAGGAGCCAGAGATCGTGGACGATGGTGAACATTCTGGAAGCGAAGCTGAAGAACCTTTCTATGAGCTGACAGATGATGAAGAGCCACTCGAAGAACCCGTGCCACCGCAAAACTACAACCTGAGAAACAGGGATCAAATTCGCCAACCGGTTCGGTATCCTTCTGTTTTGATTTCAGTGACAGGCCAACTTGATCCAGAGAGCTACGACGACGCCATCAACTCTGAGGACTCTGAAAAGTGGAAAGCAGCCATGGATGAGGAGATAAATTCGCTGCAGAAGAATCAAACTTGGATTCTGGTGGAACCACCACCAGATCAGAAGGTAATCGACAATCGATGGTGTTACAAGGTGAAACAATTCCCTGATGGCAGCATCCAAAGATGCAAGGCCAGGCTTGTTGCCAGAGGTTTCAGTCAAACTCCTGGTGTCGATTATAATGAGACTTTTAGTCCCGTATCCCGTTTCGATTCCATTCGCCTCATTCTATCCTTTGCAGCCTCGCAAAATCTTTCCCTCAAACAATTCGACGTCAAAACAGCTTTTCTTTATGGGAAGCTGGAAGAAGTCATCTTCATGAAGCAGCCAAAAGGTTATGAAGATGGTACCAGCCGAGTGTGCAAACTCATCCGAAGTTTGTATGGACTCAAGCAGGCGTCTAGATGCTGGTACAAACACCTCACGAAGTTTCTGGCCAAAGCTGGACTACGTCCAACCAGCGCTGATAACTGTGTCTTCACCAACGGAGATCCTGAGAACACGTTGATGCTGGCCATCCACATTGACGACGGATTAATTGCTGCAAAAGACGAGAAATTGATTGAGGAACTGATAAACAAACTTCGCCAGGATTTTGAAATCACATTTGGAGATTTGAGCACTTACCTTGGGCTACAAATCAAACGAATGACAGATGGCTCAATTCTTCTCCACCAGGAGGCCTACTGCAAGAGGATTCTGCAGTGCTTCAACATGGAGCACGCGAATGCTGTTGCAATTCCAGCAGACCATCATCATCAAATGAGTGCCGAAATGCATAAAAATGGTGACAAGGAGGCGCCAGAATTTCCATATCGACAAGCCGTGGGAAGTCTTATGTACCTCTCCGTAGGTACCCGACCAGACATTACCTTTGCGGTAAACAGTGCTAGCTAACATCTTGAGAACCCGAAGAAAATCCACTGGAATGCGGTAAAGAGAATACTCAAGTACCTGAAAGGTACAAGTGGGTATGGTCTTTACTTTCCAGCCGAGCAGACAAACAAACTCCAGGCCTACAGTGACGCAGACTATGCAGGAGATGTCGAGACCCGAAAATCAACGTCCGGCGTTGTTCTGAAGTTTGGAGAGTCAACCGTGTCATGGAGTTCTAGCAAGCAGAAGACAGTGGCACTTTCTACTACTGAGGCAGAATATGTCGCTGCAACTCAAGCTGTAAAGGACGTCACCTGGATGAAGAGACTCATCGAGGACATTAACATGTGCCAAGATCTGGAGAGCACCCTCTTCATTGACAACATGAGCGCCATCAAGCTCATTAAAAACCCTGAGTTCCACAAAAGAAGTAAACATATTGATGTGAAATATCACTTCATCCGCGACAGTTTCGAAAATAGAATTTTTGCTTTAGAGCATGTCGCCTCTAAGAACCAGCAGGCAGATTTGATGACCAAGCCCCTGACGAGAGTTCTTTTCGAGGAACAGAGAAGGATGCTCAACGTACGAGATACCAAGGGTCTACCAAAACTCCACTAGAGGAACTAAAACACCACCACACACAACTCAAACAATATTTTATCACAGAATTCACAACACAGTCAGAAAACATTGTAACTGTAAAATCAATTTGAAGTTAATTTTTAGTGGGAGTGTTAAACAAAGTTAAAAAATAATTCAAATTGTACGCACTAACTTTGATTCTCATGCAAACACTCACTCTTTTAATGTATACAGTCAAAGCAACCTTTGACATAAAACTCACAACATAAAATTTTCACCACCTTTCTTTTGCATTCAGCTTTCGTACTGTGCAGACATATTTAAAATATATATCCTCAATTTATTAAACAATCCTTGTTATTTATTGTTCACCCTGCCAGTTTAACACTATTTATGTCGCAAACGCTCCTTTTCAGGCGCGAAATTGGATATGATTGATCAAAGCAATAATTCTCTTCACTCTACTTGTGTGTGTTTGTAGATAAATGTCAGACGATCGAAATGGCTTATGTGACAATTTAATATGCTTCGTACTTTCCGCTGGCGCCATCTCTTAGTAAAACCGGAAAAAACTTGTGCATTACCTAGTGTTTCACCATAAAATTCCTAAAGCTATTTTCCTTCGGATAGATGCTTCCGAATAGAATAAATCCTTGTAGGACTGAAAAAGTTGATGGAAAATATTCATCATACGTGACTTTGCTTATTGGTAAGGACATCTTTTGGTTCTTTGGCACTGTTTCATTTTTAGTCTGAAATTAAATTTAGCAATAAGAATAAAATTTGGCAATCAACCTTTGAAGTCTTGAAAAGATCAATTTTGTGAATAACAAATTTCTAATTTTTGAATAATTTATCTTTAATTAATTAAATTTAATTGATAAGAAATTAATTAATTGAAATTTTTCCTTATTTTTATACATTTGGGCGACTGTTCACAGCTGGCTCAGCACAGCTTAAATCACTTATTATTACAAAAATAAGTCTGCATCCCATGACAGCGATGGATAACCTCTCATAGGGGCGATTCGATCCCATTATATGGCAGGATTGATTTTTTTAATTTTTTGAATTCAGTCATAATAGTAACTCATAAAATTCTAGATAACGTATGATACTTATTTCAGCTTAAGCCGTTTTCTGAGAATAACTGAAGCTCAGCGTTCGTCTCACTATTTCCATTACAAAAGGAATACACATCAGACGCTTTTCTGCTTGGTGTTCGTGATATGAAAAAATGTTTGTTTCATGAAAAATGTTTCAAAAAAAAAAAAGATAAAAGGTCAATCAGGGAAATTGAAATCGAATTTAATCAGAATATGTCTCACTAAAGTCCTAAATTAACAATTTGTAGACAATTATTAGTGAAAACCTGTATACGGAATCAAACAAAGCGTTAAAAGACAGGCTGTGGACTCTGAAGCTTTCCGTCAACGTATTCGAGGAGATTTACCCTGATGGGCCGCTAAACTGCCAAGTTCGCAGTAATCAGAGACCCCATCCTGATAAGTGGATGGATGTTTACCACATCCGAACAAAATTCAGCCGCTTTTGCGCTACACTACACTCACCTGTTTCAAGAGATGTCGAACCAATGCACTGCAATTCTTGTAGAAAAAGGTCAACGATTTTTTTAATGGATACCGAAGTTCCTACCTCGCTACCTTATAGCTAACGAACGGAACCTCAAGCCCATCGAGAGAGCCGTTTAAATGTTTTCTTCCCATCCCAGAGCAGGCATTACTCGCATTTTGCTCAATCGATTCCAAAAAGTTATGTAGTATCGCAAATTACATCCTAAGGAAATGCTCCAACGCAATTCGCAGGCCGCACATCGTCATTAACAAGGATTACTTCCCCTGCACTTGGAAAACAGCATTGCTAGTCCCCATACCGAAAAAGTGGCCAGCAGTGACTTAAAAACGTTGATAGCAGTATCTATGCTCTTAAATATTGGCAAAATTTTACAGAAAACTATCCCATTCTCCTTCAAAGTCTCCACCTAGTGCCTTATACCATCACAATTACTTTTATTTAAAGAAATTGTGTCAACCGAACGTGCAGCACTTCTTCTACTCGACCAGTAACGATCTCACGCCAAGGGAAGAAAGAAGACACTATGGCCTGCTCAATTGACCACCAGAGAGTGTTAGACTCCAAGAGTTAGCCAAGATTCTCTTGTGGAAATACCTAAATGCAGCCTGACCCACTCCACTGACACTACTATAGGCAACCTCTTTCACCAAAGGACCCTCTTAGTTAACATTTTTAATGCCTTCTCTCATTCAATCAGTATTCACGCTGGTGTCCCCCAAGGTTCAACACTCGGCCCACACCTCTTTGAGCAATGAGTTAAAATTCCTTATGATATGTGAACCAGGTACTAACGATTCACGCTCGGCATTTCTACTGAAGCAATCGATTACTTTAGATGAAAAAATATTTACGTTGCAAATAAATGAAACACTTTCCATGTATTTACAAAAAGAAAAGGTACACGCCTTTAGACGTAATCAAATATACGACCAGCCTTTCTTCGCCCTGAAGACTAATAAATTCAATTGAAGGTTGAAATTACCTGTGAGTAAATATACACAGTCTTGATCTCAACGAATCCAAAACCTTTAGATATAGGTCAAAAAGTTATTGCCGCTATGAGGCTCCCCGCCCCCTTTCCTTTCCTTCGGGTGATGAGATCGACCATCTAACAAAATACAAATGAATCCTTAAGCCTAAATTAAGTGATAAAGTAATGTCTGGTATTGGTAATTGGGATATGTACATCCACAGCTTAATTTAGTGCGTCGTCTAAAAGAAAGATATAAACACACAACACTTTGATATTTATCGTCCTCGTAGGTCAAATAACGAAGAGTTTACAACATCGAAATACGGTACATGTGTATAGTTATTATCCATTCGACATGATGGTTTGCGTCCAATCTAGTGTGGAGGTGAAGTATGTTTTGGATTGTGAAATTGGAAAGAGTCCTTATCAAGTTATCTATACGTAGATAAGTAAACGGAGTACTGAGTGTTTATTTATCGCACGCGTATCGATTATTTTCCCGTACTACATACTACATTATCCTTGCCACATTGGAGATACATGTGTGTGTAAGAAGGTCAACAACTAAAGTAAAATCATACGCCTACTGTGAAAATACAGGACATTTTCTCGTAAATTGTGTTCCATATGGATGAAAAAATATTATTTTATTAATAGTTTATTTTTATTTTCGATGATCATCCTGAACATCATTCAGGGCATTGAGTTCACTGCGAATTTTGTGATTACTTTGTACGGCTATGACATGTCCTTATAGCTCATCAATTGACGTTTACATAAACATGAAGTTAAATGAAATGAAATACAAAATTGATTGAAGGATATTGAAAATCAGGAAGCTGTATAATGAACTACTTTGAATTGAACTGTATTTTAAACTGAGGTAAAAACAATCTGAAACCAATTGAAAAGAGTCGCATGACCTGTTGATACTGCTCAAAAGGACTTCAATAATTTTTTTTAAAACCTTAGAAAAATGATTGGCAATATAATAAACGACTATTGCCTGTCTTGGGCTCAAAAACAATTGAAATCTCCTTATGTACGTGTACACTGTGTAAGAAGGATTATGGGCTTATCTTGGTAATCTCTTATCTGGTATGCATTGTCCTTGGAAACACTCATGTTGTTTCTTGTACAGAGAAAATCTTTCGATTAACACCCAAGAAACTTTCACAGTAAAAGCTAAATAAAGAAATAAGTAAACAACTGTAACAGTTTTGGTTTTTTTGTTCTTATGTGACATGTGTACAGAGGTGTCCCCGACGTGATATGTTGACCGACAGAGGATAATATTGGACACGTTACGAACATCAACGGCTGCGTCCAACGTCCTTATCTAATCCCCTCATCCTTATCTAAGAGCTAATCACACTTTCCAATGCCGCCGGAAGACCTACACTCACTCAAGTGAGAAAGAGTGAAAAAGGTTGGTACTAATGGAGCAATAACTCGAAATTAAGGATTCGCACCCTTTGTGGAAATGAATAATGTTGATAAAATTGGAAAATTACTTCGATACTAAGAATTTGATGCGACTTGATCGTTAATCTAGTGTTCCCTAAATCTAACTTATGTTGCCATTTAGGTAGTTGGCATCATTATCTGCATTTGGATGTTCAAACTCTTGAGCCTTAGAATCAAGATCATTTCCATACTAATGAAGAATTTTTTTTCGCTGGTCGTCATGTTCACAGCAATATAGGATAAAAATTGAGAAGGCTCCTCAAAATCAAAATATTTGAAAGGAAGTTGATAAAGATTGGGCAAACTCTTATATGAACTTCATCAGAAGGTTACAATGCCACCAATAGATTTCTAAGAATCAGTTAAACCATTGGTATCAAAAACTCCTTCTTAAGCGCGGTAATGCTTCCTATGGACTGTTTATGAGAATGGTATGACATACATGATATTCATGACAGTGATTTTGTGAAAAATTGAAGAAATGAATTGAAAACACAACCGTACGAGCGGAGTGACATTTGGACGATAAGCTTCCTTGTCATAAGTTTGTAGCACAGCCCCCTGAATTCCTGTTGACGTTTTTCACAATGCCTTGTCAAGGCTGATTTTACCACAATTGATGAATATACGACGACAGTTGACTTATAATCTGCTGATCTCACAAATGTCACTTAGCAGGTCCATGGGGGCTTTGCCTATTCTTGAAGTTCGTGACACTTCCTTCGTTTTCAATAATACAAGTGACTACTAGTAATATTCTGGGAGCTTGGGTGCTGCCGGTGTCTTTGTAGGGGCAGAGAAAGCTTGCAAGCAGTGTTACGATTCTCATAGTTGAGTTTTCTAGATCTTTTGGAGGACATTCTCCACTTGAATTGGCTTATATTGGCTTATACCATACCATTAGCACAACAATGACGTTTCAATCTCCATGCATAACCACTAAGAAGCTCTACCGTAACGAACTAATTACTAATCTAACGGTATTCGACACTTTTTTCCAGATGCAATATTATTTGCATGAAAAACCTATTAAAGATAGGACAAAAATTGAGAGGTGCGCACTAACATTCGCTTCAATTTTTTTTACAGACAAAGCGACTCACATATAGTGTAGCGCCGAAAAACGATTCTCACATACTTTAAAGCTCAGAAAGCTGGCCATCAAGATCTCTATATTCGGCAACGTCATTTCAATGAAAAGCTCTCTGACTCTCAAAGCTCGCTTTATTTACTACATGGGGTATTCGTATCTTTTTTTTGTGATACCTTGCATGGCCGTTAGGTTTTTGTAGTGGTTGCGCTATTCTGTTCACCTTCCCAGTATTCCGCAAGATGAGCGTGTCGGCTGCGATTAGCGCTTTCATCGATCAACTTTACTATGACTGACATCGAACAACTATGATATATGTCTAGATAGTCTTTGGTTGACTTTTAATTTAGCACCCTCCGATTTTCAACTGTTTGTACCAAGTGCTGCACAGGGATTTTATCGCCTTTTTTTCTGGCGCTACTTGCATCGTCTTTTCATTCATATAAATTTCGTATGTCCGATCTTGGATCCAATGAGAACTGGACCCAATTTGATTCAACTCAGCCGTTTAGCCGCAAAGTTTAGGCAATCTATACAGACGATCTGTGGATCCAACAAAGTTATCAATACCAAAGATTGCAGAGCAAATGTTATGTCAGATCAAGGTCTAACACAGCCGCCTCGGCAAAAAGTAGCGTGTGGTCTGTGTTTAGTACGTGGAGCACCGTTTAGGCTGATTTATTCCGAATGCGTTTGTTCCGAGTATCTGCTTAATGAATGCCACAGTTAATTGCTGACAGAAAAAGTCACCTAAGGGCGCAAAGCCCTCTATACTAGAAAGAACGTCCTCCAAAGGGTCCACAGGAGACGACAACGTTTCATTCAACGCTGAATATATGCTTAAAAGGGACATTTCTGAGCACTGAACCGATGCCATCTTCGATCACATGGAATTGAGCAAAGTTCCAAATCCTGATGGGAAGGGCACTGAATATGTCCTGAATATGAACTTTTAATATGAATAAAAAATAGGATGTTTATCGCTAAGTAGTAACAAGTAAGCTTGCTTATTTTTCGTAAACTGCTCGAAATAATCTTGGAATCGATGGTCCGATGCAGATTGATTTGATGCGTACCGTGCATTACCGTAGCGCCTTGGACAGAATTAAGGATTATTTAGAATGCACGACTTTTTTGTACTAAGTTTGTCTTATAAGTTGTCTGATCTTCGGTCAGACTCCTAGCAAAGGGAATAGTGCACATCTTCTGGGAAATATTTGCTTCCATGCATTGCATTGCCGCAATTCTAGGGAATGAAGATTCAAATGGTCCAATTAAATCCGTATGTGGTACGTCCGGAGTCGTGATACTTTAAAAACTGGCGAGAGATATCTCTTTACTACCAGACAATTAAAATGATTGCGTCTTTTTTTAATAATTGGCTTCTGTCCCTGTGAAGTTGTGAAGTTGCCTATGGCGAGACGTAAATCCTTTTATTTGAAGTATCCAAAAGAACTTTGATTTCACATTAAAATTTTCAATTATTAACTTTAATCTTATGTATAATAACCATTGTTACTTATTTTCTGTTCTGGAAGTTTCGGTGTCCCTCTGTTGTAGTTTGTGAAGATCCTGTGAAGATCCTATATGAAGATCTTCTTCAGTGTTGTATTTTTTACCCTGCAGGTAGTTGTACAGGGACCCAAATGAGTGATAATCTGTTGATAAAGAATATTAATAAAGATTATTATTGGAGATTATGGTGGATGTAGTGGAAGCTCCCAACCATTCTCCCATAAAGAAGCTCCCAGCTTCTTTAATTTGTGCTACGATGTTATCATGGTGAATAATGACGCGCGACGATTAACTAATGTAGGGCATTTACTAGAAACTGATTATTGAATCGGCTTCAATTTCTGCCAGTACAAATCCACATTTCACGATTGATTTCTTCCCAGAAGTTTTCAATGAACTCCTGAAAATTGCTCAAAAAAATCAGACTTTCGTGCGTTGAAACTTGCTTGCCGGGTTGCAAAAGCAGTGCAACTATACTTCTTTTCTTTTTTATCCGGCACCATTTCTCGTTACTGAACAGGATCCAGTTTTCATCCTCAATAGCCATCCAATGGAAAAAAATTCTTCATTAGTTTGACAAGCAAGGCGGGAAACTTAGCAGACCATTCTGTCTTCATTGTGTCTTTGTAGAAGTTCGTGGTCTACTAATGGAGTCAACTTCACCACATAGCCTGGCGTGTGGATTCTTCCCTTTGTAGTGGTTCTGTGGACCTGGTTCTTTTTCTATAATTCTTCAGTGGTTGTCTGATCACCTCATTACATAACATCCAATGGATTAGCATATGTCACCTCCTTGGGCCATCCTGATCTTCAAGCTGGCGATCTCCATGACGAAAAGGCTAGAATGACTGTTGACATTATTGTTTTCTCCATTCGATGAGCCTTATCTGCGCAATGTCCAAGATCAGACTCACTTCCATTTTTTCCTTGTTGCATGTGCGTGAAAAATAACGTGTGAATGAAAAAATGTTTTCTGATGATAATCGCTATCATAAAATTACCAAAATGCTATCTGTTGCTGAAAAAGAATCAACAAATAATGTTTCACACAGGAAAGAAAATCCATATGGGAAACCGAAAAAAAAAACATTTCCACACACCCAATATTTGGTTAGGCCAACCTGATTTTCTTTTTGTTTGGTTCCGTGAAATTTCGTTTTATTGCGTCTCCTTTTCTGAACAGATCCGTAGCACCACCAATGGTCTTAATTTTTAGTATGGACGCAGGCCAGTGGGAATGCCAAGAAAGCGCTGGTCCGACTCTGTAGACGAAAATAGCAGCACGCTACTCGGATTCCGAAATTGGAGGACGCGGTCGATGGACCGAGACAACTGGAGGCGACACCTGCGGGAAGCCATGGCCCGAAATGGGCTGTAGTGCTACAACGACGACGACAGGTTCAACTGAAACTGCGGTTGTTTTTCCTCTAGGGACTTTTTGGCCACATCATAAAATATTTTGTTCTTTCTTGTCCGAACTTCAACTTCCTAAGTCGCTCAGCCGAGTTGGCTGTCCAACTATGATATGTTAACTATAACCTTGGCTACTTCTTAGACAGTGGCGTTGTTGTCCTTATTAAACCATCTACCGTTGTAGGATTTAATAAGAAGAGTCTCCCCAGTAGATTTACGAAGCTACTTCTTCTTGAAATCATCGATACTCAACCATAAAGTCTCACTATGAGCTACTTTTTTGACTGCCCTCAATCACCTTAATCTCACCTCCGATGAAATTTAATCCCGGGATGCTCCGTTTTCTCGTTTTCTGGCTCAATGCCAATCCTCTTTGAGTGGGTTTTAGGGTAGGTCAACCTTTTGCTAGTATTTAGAAATCGGGACAACTACCATGCTGTCCAGATGGTTCAGCCCTGTGCCCCATTTGTGCCATCAGTAACTTGCGTCTCTGGTTACTGATCCTCGAGAAGAGATCTCTTCACTCTGGCTTGGCATTCAGAATCTGAATGCAACCCATTCTACAATAAGGCGACAATGATGTGTTTCAAAAACGTTGACGCTTTACGTTAGAGCCGTCCTTCTACAAAATGATTCAGGGTGATCGCATCGGTCGACATCTTCTCGGCTGGGAGTATTTCCCTATTCTCGTCCTGTACTTCTCTCAGAAGGAATAACCTTTCCTGGGATAACTCTGTGCTTCTTTCGATGGAGTGATAATGGCAGAGATTAAAGGTTTTTGAGTACTTGTGCCTATCTCCATGTGTTTGTCTGTCTCGCATTGTACCAATCTCTATTCTCTTTCAGTGTTTTTTCATTGGTGATTCCGCTTGAAAATTGCGGAAGTCTCTGGTTATACCAGAGTTTTCGGACATGGCCATATCATTTTTGAGAGCATTCGCTTGTTCTATATGTTTCTTTTTGAATATTTAGAATCGTAGCTATCTTGGCTCGTTCGTACAAGGACTCGAATTGACCTATGGAGGACCAGAAAATGGTTGAAATCATGGAATCCTCATCCTTAGCCTTATGGAAACAGCTACTTAGGGGTAGACTGTCGCTGATCTGGATTCGTATTCAACCTTACCTCCCGCACCAACTCTATGATACGGGCTTCAAACGGACTTTGATTGACAAGGTTTAACCGAGACGGAGAAGGTGTGGTCCTTAAATTGGAACCACTTAGTTTGTTTAGGTTCATATTCCGTGTAGTTCTTCGTCTTTTTAAATGCTACAAAACGATTTCTTAGCTCCACTTCTCATTTCGTCCCTTTCATTCCATGAGAAAATACCGCATTTAAAATTCATACGGAGCTAAATTTATTACAGCTTCCTTGCTCTACTTCTGTGATTTACTTGCACAAATCACTTTAAATAACAAAAATTTAAAATTAGACATTGTTAATGTTTCTCTACTCATTGCGCTGTACCAGTAATTTGAAATTTATGTTAATGAATACCAGGAATAGTAATTAAATATAACTGGAGTAATGCTGGAAACAATTCAACTCCAAGAATAACACTTTCCAGGAAAACCACAGCAATTGCTTGTACTTAATGCATTACATCCACTTGTTACGTAATGCAAAGTCCAAGAGGTCTTGTCTTTTCTACTTTAGTTAATTAACTGGAACACTCCCACCTCCGATTGAAAGTAATGACTTCCATTTCTGGACTCTTGCTTCCTGCAAGATTGAATTTGCTCATAAACGAACTGAAGAGGATGAAGTCTGTTCTTCATGGAGGATTTTTTTCACAGAACACTTAAAGTGAGATTGCAATGTTCCTGGTCCTTCCTTTTCATGCAATTCACATTTCTTTATGGTGGTCGTTAAATTCGTGTAGTTCGTAGAATAATAGTTTTCAGTGCTTTCTTATAATATTATTGTTATTCATTCAGGACTTTCCACTGTTAACATCATCAGTCGATGAACTTAAACTCAACTATTAAATTTCGTTTATGCTTTGGATGGATTTTTAATCCTTTTAAGTGTGGAAAAGTGGTTCGACACTCCTTTTTATGAGTTCATGAGCTTGTTTATAGCAGTAACTTGAGCGTTTGGATAGAATTATACCACATAGCGATATGGTAGTATTTCAGCAGAGATAATCCCCCTCATTATTGGCATAATTAAAAATCGTATAATGATTGACGGAACCACTATAAGGTCTGCCTTCTATAACATATGCAGCTATTGTTATACCACCTCGATGTGATCAAACTCCCTAACTTTTTTAATAAACGAGGTCTTTTCAAAATGTATCGCGAGCTTCGAACTTCCGCGGGCTACACATTCGAGTTACGATATTTTGCGTACCTTTCTTATACTGACAATTTCGGCCATTTTTATTCTTCAGTTATGTTTGACAGTTCTTTATGTTTGGACGTGTTTTTTGTTCCGAAAAATGGATCAAGGAACCTGTATCAAATTTTGTGTAAAAACAACGTTAAGTGCACGGACAGTTTTCAAATGTTGACTGTGTATATTTTAAGGCTACCAAAGTAACTTCTCAGGGGGCCTAAAAGATGTGAACGATGAACAGCGTGCTGCAGACCGGAAAATGTCAACGACCGACGAAACTATTGATAAAGTGAAGAAGATAGCATTGGTCCATTGTCGAATTACCGTTATAGAAGTTGCTGAGGATCCAAATATGTTAATCGTTTTGTGTCATTCGATTTTTACCAACAATTTGACGTTGAGTCGGTCTACCGGAAAATTTGTCCCAAATTATTCAATTTCGGCCACAAAAAGTATCATCAACGACAGAGTCCAGCATCTCCTTAGCAATGTTAATGCTACTGGATTCTGTTTGTGACGACCCAAAGTTGCTCTCAATGGTCATAACTGTCGACAACTGAAAAGCAAAGCTTAATCATCTGAGCCCAGACTGAAAAATTTCGGTCGAATGTGAAGGTTTTGCTTACTTTTTTCGTTGACTGCATGGGCGTGACGCATCATGTGTTCTCGACACAGGCTAGACCGGTGAATTAAGAATATTACCTGAAAAAAATGCGCAATTTCCACGAAAGCATCCACGGGAAATGCCCAGATTTGTGGAACAACAAAACTTAGCTTTTGCACCATTGTAACGCCCCTGCTCAAACAGGGTTGCTTTTGCGCGAATTTCTGGCCAACAACAACATTTGATGATGCTGCAGCCACGGTACTTCGCAGATATATTGTGTTATGTTCCCTGAGACTTTTTCTTGGTCTAGACACTGAAAAGGTGCAAGAAAGGGCGAGTCTCCTTCACGGTTGAGGCGAAGAAGACGGCATCGAAGGAAGAGCTGAACAAGATCACAAAAAGCGATTTTCTGATGTGATTCGTAGCAAGCGTATAATATCTGATGGGGTTATTTTTTGTACACGGACCATTCCGACACTTCCTTCAATTCATATTCATTCGATTCCACGCTCCTACAAAATCCGAATATTTTCGGCCAAAAACTGACTTAAGTGAAATTTTCAACATTGCCTTGGAAGCAGCGCAGAAAACATCGGATTTTTCCAATCCCACCAAATTGATAGCCTAGTCTTCTTTTGTTGGATATGTGCCTTGGAAGTTGTTTGCGATGTCTAATTTGGCGAGCACTACGATCATTTTCCATTGCCATTGTTGTACACAGTCCACTTTTTATCTCCAGTGATGATTCTTTTTGAAAACGGATAGAATTTTTTGCGTTTAAGCAACCATTCGCAAGCGCTAATGCGCTTTCTCGGTGAATTTTCTCAAGACCTGCGGAACCCAAATATTCAGCTACTTAAGATAATGATTCGTTTTACATGCGGCCTAATGGCTGTATGTGAAACGCTCAAGTTCTCTGCAATCTCCCTTGTTATCACGTGATGATCCGCTTCGATGATTGCTTTGATTTCTTCCTCATTAATAGCTACTGGTCAACCACAAAGTAAATCATCTTTAAGAGAAAAGTCTCCAGAATTGAATTTTTCAATTCTGGAAATTCAAACAAAACTCAAACAAATTCCGGCACTGCATTTAATTAAAAGCTTATCCATCACGTAAGTTTTTGGCGACTTGCAACGCGTTCTTATCTTTACGTAGCTAATAAAGCAAACTATGGCGAAAATATTCGTCTTGCACTCCATAATATTGAGGTTAAAATAATTCAGAAATTATGCACGCAATGAACTTAGGTTAGCCAGGATGACAGCTAACATATGTAAAAAGGAGATCGTAACATTTACGGCTGTCATAAAAATGGGAGTGAGAGACATCTTTAACTGAAATTGGCAATTACTTAGTTGCCAAATATTAATTATACTCTACAAATGCGAATGGAATATTGAATTTTGTCAACTTTTTATCTTGCTGATTAATATTTAAGAAGTCTTTTGTCGGCAAATGATATTAATATTGTTTTTGAAAAAAAGGAATGAAAACGACATTTTCTTAAAAAAAATTCATTGTGCGAACACGGTTGGTGCATAGTGTACATTCCACAAATCATTCGAAGTGTGCTAATATTTCGAATATTTTTGATGTATTTGAGGATGAAAATTCCACGAAACAAACGGTGTGCATGATACCACTCTATTTTCAATGCTGTCAAAAATAAAATTGAGTAACCCACTTATTTTCATCTCCGTATGTGAGATGATGACGCGAGACTTTCCCCCAAGTGATTTCTGCAAATGAAAACACAATCCTTCGCAACTAAGCAATCCAAATAAACTGACGGGAATGTCAAAGGATTATTACGTCTTTTTGAAAAAGCTTCGAACATGTGAAGCTACGAGCACATGATAAAATAAAATATTTAAGCATGTTACCGTCGTGTGCTTGAACTTTTGGTAGATTTAATATATTTGGAATAAGTTGAAACATCCTTCCCACGTGTTTTGAAGTTGAATAGAGATGAACTATGAGTTAATCTCAATAAGTACTGAAGTGAAGCTTTGCAAGTGAAAATTTACGCTTGTCTTTAATATCCTGAATATTGTAGGTACATATGCATATCTAAAAATATTCAATTCATGCAGCTGTCCAACTCAGTTTGATGAATAAGTCAGTATACGCCTACTTGCTGTCACAATTTATCTGTGCTGAAAATGTAGCCTAGTAGGACATGAAACATTCTGAATTTTGCTGAACAAACATTTTTAAACTGAAATAACATAAAAACCATTCGAATGTAGACAAATCGATGAGACGTCAAAACGTGACTTAATTTATTGTGCCAACAAATAAAGCACTGGGAGAAATCGTTTTTATTTTGACATTGAATTTTATGATTGTCTTACAGGTTCAACCTCATAAAATTGACAGGATAATGCAATTTAATTTGAAGTAGTATTGCAAATGGCCTTATAGACAGCCGGCTGTCTAAACAGGAGTGGGTCTTTATATAATATGATTATTCCTTATAGCTTAATATGTAGGACCTGGTATTTCGAATGAGATTGTTCGAAAAAAATCTTCAGTACAACTTGCTTAATCGTTGGATGGTTCTTTAGGGAGCTGAAAGCTTTGTCATTAAAGAACCCTAATCCAATCCTCTCAGTGAGTGTTGACTCCACTCTCCTGGTATATTAATTTCGCTGCTTAGTTCTGCTCACTTCTTAGTGATAGTTTTAATTATCCTTCCTACCTTATGCACCTCTTTTACCGGTTACTCGGACTCCCGATACTGAATCGTGCGAATTGAAACGCTCGTTTGGTAAAGTTAAAAAACTGTATCAACAATAAGCAATTCTAATACAATGGGTCATCATTCTCAGCATGAGTTTCAAATGTCAGTTTTGAAGTTTGAAGAAAAACGGAAACGTATTTCTTTTTCAAGGATAATGCCTCTCTACGAAGCGTTTCCCTCAAGTTAAGACATCCGCAATTTTCTAGATATTTCGTCCAACGAATAGTTAAGACTTAAGGATCTCGAATTCTGTTGTAACGGTAGATTTTCTTTTGTCCTAGAAGTATGACAATGATTAATTAATTGATTGATTGTATCTCAGAGGTACTGCAAGTGAGCTTTTAAATGGTTTATTGTGCCTCTATTGCAGTAAACCTATAGCATTTCAACCAGTTCAATCCTGCAAAGAAAGTTAATAATCTGCTATGACTTTAGGTATCTCAATTTATCTTTGGCATTGAAGGTTCGTAGATCATTTTGTCCCTTGTAGGGGAGTCCTTCGTCATACACTAGCAGATGCACTGCTCTGAATCATCTGGTGCACATCCTCCATTCCAGTTGAAGCTAGAACTTTCTTCTCGTCACAGATGCGTAGGACAGGCTTTGATGTTGGAAGTGCAAGAAGTCTTTCTAGGGCTTATCGCATTATCTACTTAATTTTTTGTTTAATCTGCACGCTCAGAACTAATAAAGGGCATGTAAGAATCAAACGTGCCTCAGCATCAAGTATAGGTTCATACCAGTTATAGCAGTCAGTTTGCTGAAGATGTTATGAAAATTTAGAACCATTCGACGTATAGTCACCGATGATTCCCGTGCCTTCAAAGCTTTTTGGTCATCCAAATAATGCAGCTATTGTTTTACTTTTAAATTCTAAAATTATTCTGTTTAAAAATGACACTAGTAATGGCAATTTTAGGTTAGCTTCCATTCATTGGAATATAATAATCTATCCATATATATAATAAAAAAATATATTCTATAAAATGCAGTAAGCAGAAAGCATGGCGGTTTTTTTAAAATTTTTGTTATTTTCCTCAATGATTAGTCTTACGGCCATCATTGCAAAAATCTTTTTTCTATTCTTTTGAGTTTTTTTTGGGCCTCTTCGAAGCTTGTGGGACGCCCACCACCATAATTAACACATTTTAATTTGGCTTCGTATTTTTTCTTCAGATTAAGGACCGGATAGGTCCACCTTTTTCATAGTGTAACTTTTAAAAAGTGCTCATACTTCGGACGAGCATCACAAGGAAAGACAAACGAAAAACCAACGTATGTAGCAAAGAGAGCGAGCTTTTCAAGATAGAGAACTTAGAAAATGAACAACGTAAGTGAGTGCCGAGATTAGCCATCGGTTAAGCTTTCTAAGTTCAATAGTATGTAAGAATTTATTTTTTGTATGTTATTTGAGTCATTGTGTATGAGTGTAAGGTTCCAGAAAAAGCGAATGCGTGTTTTTCTGTATCTTTCCTGAATTTTCCTGTTCACAGCTGCACTTATGTCTTATGTCCAATAAATGTTGCTTCACAATACCAAACCATCTAGACTAATAGAATCAAATATTGTTAGATTAGAAGTTCATTTGCTGTTTCTACTTAAAAGATTAGCACTGAATGTTGGAGTTAGTTGGATTCATCACCCATTAAGGACTCCAATAAGAGCAAGCACTGCACCAGCACAACGTCCTGAAACATACAAAGCGAACTGCTGAAACACAAACTTCTTTGCACATGACAGAATGATAAACAACAGTAAATAATGCGAATATTTATTACAAGTGTTGCATCGACGTCAAACCAACACGAAAATCTTGGATCAGATAATTTCGTATTTTCCAGTTTTCAGTTGCTTATTATGCGAAATTTCATGTGTTATCCGAAACATTGACATCAAAAGTATTTCGTTCGTTATACGAAACGTTCTTTGTCTGATGCGTACTTTAACCGAGGATTCGTTGTAATGAGTACATCGAGCTCACATTTTAAAAGGACGAAAAGTTCAAAATATGTGAGTGGACTCAAAAGTTTCCAACCTGAATAAGAAAAGCAATTTGTTCGAAGTGCTTTCATTTTCATTTGTTTTTCTACATAATCTCCATAAAAAGTCATAATTATTGCAATTTTTGCTCTGAAGCAGTAGTAAGGACATGAATGTCAGATTCTTAGCGTTTCCCAAAAAATGAAGTGACAGCATTGAACGCATCCTAGAAAAAAGGTGCAAGGATCTCAATACAAGATGCGATGAGTCAAAGTCAGCAGAAGAAGATCAGTTGCAACCTTCCTGCATGCGCTGAAGTCTAGAAAATAAGATGCGTAGAGTGTAGCGCTGTTTTGCTTTGTAAAATCAAATTACCTTAAGCAATTTCGTAATCAGCAAAAAAACATAAAAAGGACATTGTAATAACAGCGAACTTTAAGTTATTTAAGTTATTATATTGAATCACATATTTCAGCTCGTCATGTTTAGATTAGAGTCCTACTTATAAATGAAGGCTTTCCTTTGTCGGCAATGCTTCCGATCCAGGTAATAGAATAAAAGAAATTCAGTGCCTCACGACACTCCCATAGAAACTTCCGTGAATTAAGAAGACTTACATGCAATCGGTTGTAGTTTACGTGGTATTCACAATTTTTTGAAATATTCAATTACTCTGCCCGATACTCACTTCAAAACACTGTAGGTGTCCTGATTCCTTAAATTGTTTCTCCAAAAATACAGTTTAAATGTCTAAATTTCAGAAGGATTAACGTCGGGGTCACCACTGTGGGTATAACTCAAACAATTTGTAGGAATCCGATAACCATATTTCAATTTATTTACAAAAAACACCACAGCACACGTCCAATAACAGGTGGTTACTTAGTTAGTAGTTCCATATCCTTTTAACGTTTAAGTTCAGTAGTTGAAGACGTTAAAAACGTCAGAAAAAACACCAACTGACATCTTATACTGTCACCCCAACTAAATAAATTTCGATTTTAAACTTTACTACCGACTGACTTAAAAAAAAATTAGACAGTTTGATTGTCATTGCTAGGACTAGTTTTTCACAGACAGTCCTTAATGTTTTCGTACTTATATTTAAGATCTTTGCGCGTAACAGTGTTCAAAAAGTACACACATAAACTTGTAAAAATTCTCATTAGGACATCATATTTTGCTACAATTTCCTTAAAAGCCAACTTTTACATCAACGAAACTTAGCGAACCTCGTTGATTAGTGATGGGAAAAATACCAGTCAATAAGTAGTAAGCTCGTGGATAAAGTTAATAAAAACAACAAATGTTATCAAGGTTTCAAAAAACTATTTCCATTTTTCCAAATTGCAGGCACTTTGTCTTCAATTCGTCTTCAATCCGAGACGTCTGAGTTGTACGTCGAAACGAAACGATAAATATCATTTTTATTTCGGACAATAACATAGTTCAAATGTCCTTTAAAATAACTGTTTCAAACTGAATCTTGGTACCTATTTTTTCGATGAGTCCTCACACGTAGCCCGTGGTGAATTTTTTATTATCAATTATAAAAAAATAAATAGAGTTAGTGCGTCTGATGTTAAATCTAACATTAAGAATAGATTCCGATTTAGTCTTCTGAACAAAAGATTTAAACAATAACTACAGGAAGAGTCCATTGCTTGAGACGGGAATTGACGTTTGTGAACTGGAGTGATTATGTTGACACACGTAAACTAGGGGTCGGTTCAGTTGACATATGACTTGGTTTAAAGGAATTAGATAATACTTTTTCTTATATTTGAAAAAAATACTCAATAATTATGTCTCTGTTACCTTAATCTTAATTTACTATTTCTATAAAAAAACATCAAAACAATTTTTAAACAAAAAAAAAAAACAATGAATTTTAAATTCACTATGGGTTTGAAAATTGCATTTCACCAAACGAATTCCATCTATTTACGAATTCTTTTTTTTTCTTGATAGTGCTGGAATGTACTTAAGTTAGATTGAACTAGTTCAATTTCGTAATCCATTTGAATCAGTTCGTAAACTAGTATTTCATGTATTTTCCGATCATTGGCATCATGATCTACTTCGAATGACGTCGTCTGCCTATGTTTAGAGTATTTCTAAGTCTTCCTAAAAATGTGTTCTGTCTCTTCAAAAAACTCTAAACTCTAAACTCACGAATAATTTAACATCATCATAATCAATTTTCATGTAGTATTACCACAACGGATATAGTTTGACTTTGACGTTTTAATCAATGTTACAATGTATCAGCTGAAGGTTTTGACGTCTCATATAGTAAACCTTACATTAATAATAAAGTCGCTGAAGTGACTCCTAATTAAACTAGGTTCTTTTTCAAAGTTATCAGTCATAGATCTTGTGTTTTTATATTATCTAATTCAATTTATTTCTTATTATATTCATTCTAAGCGAAGTGTTATTGCACATATTACAATTTAAGTTTTTGGTGCATTTAAAGCTGACACTTGAATGACACTTTTTCTTTTCTAATTGCAGGTAATTATTGGTCTATATGGAAAAGCCATACTACACTGATACCAGGTTGGTCACCAAAAGTATCGAGCTTACCTTCATAGCTGTACATTGGTGTTGTATCATCCGATGAGTGATTCGGAAGGTAAATTTTTCAAATTAGGCCCCATTCGTTTGAATATTACGCACTCGTTAGTGTTTCCATTGCTTGATGCAGCTCTGAAAGTCAGTTTTTGAAACACCATTCAGTACATTCGTCGCACTTCAACCGTCACTTTGATATCAAACCAATGTCGGTTGTGCGGAATTTTAAATGTGAAAAAAAGACAAGGACTCAGGAAGCTATGTCAGGACTATATCGAGTCTGGCAAAGCTGTACAACTTGGTGCTACGTCAAATCATACTTTACAGTGTTGGTTCAACGCTCTGGTTCATAGTCGTTCAAAATAAAGCAATTTTTTTACTGCATTAAACAATCTTTTCAATATGTCATCGAATTATTTTTCAAGAGACCCTTTTTCCGTTTAGAGATGATCTGTAGTAGACAACACATTACAAATCAAAGAAAACAGCCAAAATATTCTGAATTTTGTTCCGATTTTGACGTTATTTTCTGGCCTTGGTGATTCGAAATACTTCCGATTTGAAAGTTCTCGCTTTGTTTTTGGATTATAGCACCGGATTTTATCGAGTACATTTTACCCACTAAGACGATTTCAAAATCATCCTGAGACATTTCGTAGAGAAAATTCTTCTGTTTTGGCGATAGCAATTTCAGAATGAATTTCTTAGACTGGCGAGACATTCCCAAAATTCTGATAAAACTCTGAAACAGAAATTATCGGCATTTCATGTTCAATTTTTAGTTTGCGTGTTATCGTTTGGCGATATCCTTCAATCGCAAGTCGCACCCGCTCGACGTTTATTGATCTTATTGCGCTTGAAGGTCGGCCAGACAAGAATCATTGACAACTGCCTTGCGGCCATCTTTGGACCGTTTGTATTACATTTAATCAATCTTGCCTCATATACTCAGCCATAGCGAGATACACTGCCAACTGACGTGCGGCCATCTTTGAACAGCTTGTGTCATGCTTTTATTCTTGCTTTGCTCGTATATTCTTCTTCTGATGCCTTATTCATAGAATTTACAGCCTTACACCCAGGCTAGAATGTCAATAACTGATGCAAAACTTGATTTGAATTTTTTGTTCAACTTTTTTTCCGTCATTTGACAGTTCGACAAAAATGTTAAAGTCTATGCGATTAAAAATACACGCTTGGTGCGAACTAAGGCCCCATCAATAAAAATGCCGCATCGAGAGTGTTCCTAAAGGGTTGTAGAACATGTCATTCAACGTTTGTATACCTTACGGTGATGAGTCTTTTCGTAGGTCGGTTTGAAAGAAGGCCGGTTTCCGGTCAGTTTCATTCTGATTTTATTCTTCTCAGAATTCTAGAAAAAAAGTATTATGAATATTGTAAACATAGCAGCTTCCACCACCGAGGTTGGCAATTTTTCGACATGTTTTCAAACTTTTCGTGATTGTATCATAGTTTTGTTCTCATTGTCTTTCCAAACATGCAGTATATTCTATTCTCCGCGATATTTTTCCGATGAATAAACAATCAGTTTGAGCATGTTGCACGTATTTTCGAAAGGGTTTAGGTCTGACAAGTTATTAAGCCGCGGTACAACCTGGATCCTTGCCGACGATAACAAGTTGCGTTTTGCCCTGTCGCACGGAAATTCATCCTTAATATACTGTGAACGTCAAAAGAAAGTGTACACCTATGTGTAGCATATTCAAAACCTCATAAAATGAGTTCTAGACGCCGGATTTTAAAAATATTTTGTGTTTTGAAAAGGGTTTTCTGCACGTTTCAATTGCACTTTGCTTACCCATTTTAGATAATGTAGAAACTGGATCGTTCTATGGTGAAAATAAAACTACGAATGATTGAATTATCGCGTCATGTCAACCAAGCTTGCATTTTTGAAGAACTATAAACTGAATATAACGGAAGTTTTCCCGTTAAACACATCAAATACAAGGTATGCTGCAAGCTGTACACTTATTTTTGACGCTTAAAAATTAAAGTATTTTTGGTTATTTTGTTGTTGAATTTTTAGTGCAATGTTTTATCATCAAATTTTTCATAGGAAAACGTTTTCAAAACACAAAAAAATTGAAAATCGGACGTCTAGAACTCATTTTATGAGGTTTTGAATATGCTACACATAGGTGTACACTTTCTTTTGACGGTCACATAAAGTAAATTTAAATTTCGGAAAATCCAGCGACTTATATTGCGGAAACAAAGGTGTCTTCAGGACATCCTGATACTGTTTTGCGTTCATAATCCCATTGACACAAATAGGGGAACTGTTCTACGCTTGAAATTTACTACCAAATCATAAGTTCTGATAGATGTTTCACAGCTTTTTGGATGCAATCTCGCAAAATCGTTCGTGTGGTAGTTTCTAACCAAGATTCCTCACCTGAGAGTATGTAACAGAAAGGATATTATCCATAAAAATCACTTCAAACAACACAATGAACAATATGTTTTTCCGCTAAATTTTTCATATTTTGCCTTTTCCCCTGTTCGCCGTTGGCTGCTATTCGTTTAAGTCCACTCCACACAACCTTTTTTTATCCTGGGGATCAATTGTGGTTTTTAGGCAGGCCGACATCATTTAACGCTACTTTCGTACATCCGCCTCTGTAATGTTATCACCGATATCTCAACGTTACGCTCCTTAATTTTTTTTTCTTTTGGAAATTTTGCGTTGCGGCAAAGAAAGCTGAAGGATCCGCCTATTAGTCTTGTGTTTTTTTTACCGTTGTTTGGAAAGCCTTGGAATATTACCCTCGTTTTCTCTTCATTTTCTCGATTAAGTATTTCTTAATTTTTCGCTTTTTTTTGGAATGAGTACCTGCCACTTCCAATCAGTTTTCGAATATATGCGTTTTTGTTAGTCGAAATATCCATTTTTTTACCTACTCCCGAATTTCCGTAAGAGCGTCTGCACAGAAAGAGAAACGCAAAAACAGTAAAATTTTGTTTTAGCGTTTCTTGTTTTTGTTGTTTTGTTTTTAAAAGGTTCACTAATTCATAAGCTCACCTTCAGCTTCCTTCAAAATCAATTGGAATTGACAGTGCTCATACAAACGGTACCGAGCTAACGATGACAACAGTGCATGACAAAAGTTTGGTTTCAAACAAACATGTATAGGATATAGGAGGAAAAGCAAATAGGATAAAGGATAATTATAATGCCTTCACAATCGTCCTTCTATTGCTGTAAGTTACATATGTGTACCGACAATATGCTGTTTGTATCATAATGTGTATAACGGAAAAATCACATTTTGTTTATGGTCCCAATTTGATGGCCAGGGGCTGTACTCGGTCCTTCAAGATTTCAAAGCCTTAGTCCTTTTGAATATGGAAATTATTATATTTCCAATTATATTTTCAGTGAAGAGCGTTAGTTAAATGACCACCAGACGCTCAAGCATGATGATCCTGATGAATCCTGGACTAATACTTCCCTTACAATAAAACAATGTCCTCAAGACTTGTGACGTACTTGGGTTGCTTCATCATTGATTTGATTATTAAATTTAATGGTTGAGTGAACAAGTTACGTAAACAACCAACATCAGTCGCTCTACAAGACACGTCCTTGACAAAATTAGGAACAACTTAAAAGGAATTTTCTTGCTTTTATCAAATGTCTTACAAGCTTATTATTAGCGAGATTGATTTCTTTAACGAATTTCCAGTCTACAATACCAAATTAAGTTAGCTTTCATATCCTGCCGCCCATGAAAAATGTGAGGTTGTTTGCAAAAATATACTCAGCCTGAAGGTTTAACAAGAGGTTCGCCAACAAGGATTCAATGTTTGATCTGCTTGGATTGCAAGTTGAAAATATGAATTGACCTTTCCGAAAGCAAGGATGATTAATTTTACCTTAGTTGCATTTATTGCGAATCACCAGCACACCCAACTCATCATCATGGCTACTGACTTTCCAATATTTAACAGCAGGACATTCCACATTTCAATTTCTGCAGTTTAATTGAAAGGATGAAGTGACTGCGTGCACTGTGTTCAACGTATGAAAGCACTTTGGTGTATATTATTTGTACGTAGGTATAAACTGAGGTATTTCAATGCTAAAAGAATGCACTTTCCATTTTCCATTTTCTCGGCAATTTGATTGATGTTGGTGGTGGTTAACGAAATTCCAGTGACTTTGAGTTCAAGGGTAAAGATCCGAACGCAGAAAGGATGTGAAATATGCTGACATTGAACTAAAATCGCTTTATACAAGTCTACATTTAGTAATGTTTCCATAAACGATGGCAGGTCAAGCGAACTTTGTTGATGTTCTGGGGTTGTTTTCGGGGATGAAACATGACAGATTATCATTGAGGGTTGTTTTTGATGTGGATACTCGCATGACTGATGAACTCTCTAATCTGAAAATGTCCGCATTAGAATGTTTTTAATCTTCTCATGAATGTATTTAACCCTTGTTGCTTTGAAAATTGACGGGAATGTGTGGGATATGTTAAATTTAAACATATGCACAGTTCCTATTTGACTTTTCGTGCTGATTAAATATTCATTTGAATATATTTGCATGCCTAAATCTGTACCCTGATTCATGAATTAGAAAAACACTTTTCTTTTATTGAAATTTGATTTTCACTGCTGCATTCCTCCTGTTTGGAAGCTTGCTAGGAATGCATGTTGTAAAAAAAGAGCCAAAAATTTGATGCAAAATGTGCATAATCATTTTCGATTCAGTGGTGATCCTTTCCATCCAATCAATCTAAACTTACGTTTGCCGCTCAATCATGCGTTCCTGAGGTCTATGATACAAGATTTATGCTTCACAATAATTGGAGGAAACCCTATTTTAGCATTGACATAATTTATGGTAGTAGAGAATCCTGTACCTTCATCAGATCTACAGGCTAAATTATGTTGGTGAGCTAGCTATAACCTTATGCAATATTCGCTCGTGCTTAGGTATGGTTTCTACAGCATGCGAAGGGTACCTAAAAAGGAAACGAACATATATTTTTAGATTCACGTATCAACTCAACCCTCACCCTCTTAACAGTATTCTCACTTCACATTCTCACCGTCACTAATACACTTGACTAATCTCCGATTTCATTACTAAAAACATTTTTTTAAATTGTCTTCTGTGATCCCCGTCAGTCGTTATTTTCAATATTGTCAGAAACACGCTTTCCTTTCATATCCTTTGTTACGTTCTCCGTTATGTAGGCAAAATAAAAACAAAGAGAAAAAATTAATAAATAAATAAAATAATAATAACAGAGAGTAAGCACTATTGGATTAGGATTATTCGTTATGATCCAATGAAATTTTGGTTAAATTTTTGATTTGTACTCATATTTTTAAGTTAAAAGAAAATTTTAAGAAAATTTTATTCATACGGAATAAAAAAGAACTAAGAATAGAATTGAAATGAAAACATTTGTAATTAGATATGGGTTAATAAAATTACTAAATATTTAGATAAAAAAAATCCATTAAATTCTTGGAACGCTTCTGGGAAGAAATTTCCCATCAATATAATTCGGGTGTTAGTTGTGATCAACTGCCTATAAGAAGTAGAGTAAAATATTAAGTAAGGATAGAATGCAGAAAAGTGAATCAAGTATTAAAAAGGGATAGAATCCAGAAAAGTGAATCAAATATTAAATCGGAATACAATCTAGAAAAGTCAATAAGTAAAGATAGAAGTTGAACAGCGACCATATTGCTCCGAATAAGAGAATTATTCAATGGATGTCACGTGTTTTGCAAGTTGTTGAATCCATACATCAAGAGCAATACATTCGTGTAAGTCATGGTGGAGATCGTTTCTGGCGGATGCCTGATATAGTAAAAGAAGACGTTCAAGTGAAGTCCCGAACTGAAGGTGAGGTGGAGATTTGTGTTGGAAGCAGCAGAGGTGGTCCAAATCAGCACAGCAGAATTCATGTTAATTGAATATTTTATTTACTTTCTTTTATTTACTATTCTATATATATATTACAATTCAGCAATATTCTATATTCTATTAAAATTTTTAAAATGAACCAATAAGAATTTTGCATGAGTGTGTTTGTGTGTGTGATATGTAAGGATCATGGCTTTCATAATATCGTAAACCCCCGCACGGTGAGCTAGTTGGTTAAACATAACTTCTTTCGGCCGCCATTATGCGGCCTCTGTATTTTCAAATAACTTTGTCTTGCTAACTTTGTCCTTTTTTTTTCGCTGCAAGTGTGACCTTTCGGTTGACCCAATTAATTATATCATTATTTATGTATTTTTTATAACTTGAAAACACACAACATGGCGCCCAACGTGGGGCTATGTTGTAACTACATTATATATATTTTTTTGTTTTAATTTTGAAAGTCTACAACAGCCTTTCCATTCGGGGTAATAAAAACAAGTCGCATGGGGCAAGGACGGGTGAATCAGAACAGATGCAGTACATGCACGCTTGTGGCTATATAAGCAGACCCGTAATCGTGTTGGAAAAACATGACGCCCAACTGTGACGAATCAAGCCTCTTCCGATGCAAAAACTTCCACGTAGAAGGACTCGTCAACAGTCTAGCCCTGGGAAAGGTATTCTGAATGGATAGCTCCCTTCTAGCGATGTTTCGGTCGCGAACGATTCGTTCAAAACGACCGAATCAGTCAAGTTTATTTTATACCATGTAACAGGACGAGCAATGTCGGTCGCGATTGGTTTACATAGAAATGAGAATTCGAAAAACTGAAAATTGAAGAATTGAAAAATCCTAGCATACATGTTTCCAGGATCAACAGCAAGGACACACCAAGAAGTAGGAAAACTGCAATATTTTTCAATAAAAAAATTGTGGTTACAGACGGTTCCAAATATCAAAATGTTTTTTATAATGTCAGATCTGGTGTTTCTGTTGAATGTACATGTTGATAGCTTCAAGAGCACACTTTCTAAACTGGTAAATATCCAGTGATAAAAATATGGAATACTTTTTTGATTGTGTGTTATAAAAAATAAAGAAATTGTAAGTGAAAAACTTTTATTCTTATTTATTGTCAGTCTTACAGTAGCGCTTAACTTATTGACAGTTTTATTTTACATACATTAATTTAAAATATAAAATTTTCTCGAAAAACAAAATCAACATAAAGGCACCTAATTATGGAATAGATACCCATATATGGACTACTTTTAAGCTATGAATAATAAAATAAATCTTTACTTTCATGAGATTTACCTACAGGAGTTTTGGCCAATTATTTGATCAAAAATCACATACCCATGTATCGAACCGTGCACCTGCGCAATCACCATGTGCCCAGAGCCCGCACATAATGCATTTGATCCATGTATCTCCTTGAGTATCTTGAGAAAACAGGCTATTACAGAACATACACTCTGCATTTTCCCAGCAAGGAGCTTCCAGTCCTATGACGGCATCAGGCTCACTGTCTGTCAAAATGTATTTCTTCTTCATCATATGAATCAATGGCACTTTTTGAGATTTGATTTTCGGTTATTGCTGTTTTCCTTCAGTTTTATTTTCTTTATTTTTAATTTTTTTATTTTTTTGGCTTTGATAATTTATTCTCCTTTCTTTTTTCTTTTTATTTTTTATTTTATTTTATTTTTTTTTATTTTTTATATTTATTTATTTTATATTATTTCTTTAACAGCATCTTGTTGGGCAGCCAGGAAGTCGATCTCGCTGAATATGTTTTAATTCAATGGACAAAGGCCTGTAACGTAAAAGCCATTCCCTACAATTTCCCCTATTTGCACTTTCAAGCAAGATCTGCCAAAACGTTCAACAATGTCAAAAGGACTTTGTGGTCTGTTATTGCTTTTTTCGTATTTCTTCGCTAAAATAGGTTTTTAGTGGTTGCATAAAAGTGACAGTGTATATATTGCGAAAATATTGAAAATGCAATCAAATATTGAAAAATATGTTGCACATAAAAGTGCATATATTGCGAAAATTATGAAAATATCAGGAAGTATAAATCAGCCATAAATATTTTCTATTAAAAATCAGAAAGGACGTCAAAAATATGATAAAAAGCATTCATAAAAATTTTGCGATGCATTTAAATCATCTTGAAGGAAATTAACTTTACGGTCGATACCCCTTCTAAGAACCCCGCTTGAAAAAGTAAGAAGCAAGACAGACATCTATATTTGAAGAAAGGGGTCTTTCAAAGAAGCACAAAGCGATTTCGATTCAGAAGTAATGTTTCAAAATTCAATTTCGAGGACAAGCCCATCGAAACCGAAACTATCAAAGAAATCAAACAATACCGCGATGAGCCATATATTCATGGAGGATGAAGCCTAGTTAAATGGTGGAGTGAAATAAAGACCCTAGGCTTTACAAGGTGATGCAAGGATAACTCTGCATGTCTGCTACTTCAGTTCCGCGGGAAAGAATATTTTCAGAGGCCGGGTGAATAATCACAGACCGCAGGAATTGTATTGATGCTGGAAACGTCTCAAAACTTTTATTTTTGAGCTGTAACACGTAGCCCCTTTGCAGCTAACACTGCACTAAATAACACTGCACCTTTTTCAGGGGTTCCTGATATTTTACCTAGTCATTATCAATCAAGTCAATCAAGGACGATTATTTTATTCACTTCTGTTAAATATGACAACAAGGATATGGTTGATGGGTTCCGTTTGGTTGCAACTTTTTTTTATTTAGATGTTATAGTAAATAATAGCGCACATTTCTATGAAAAACGCCAAAATCCGCTTCAAATTTAATGACTCAAATGACCCACATCCTTTTTTTGTTTCGTTCACTTCGACAAAAAGATGCATTTATACTGAGTCATAAAATGAACGATATTCCGCATCTCAACTCCTTCCAAACCGATAAAAACAATCAGCATTGTGTTGATGTCAATTTTTTTTCGGCGATGTGACTTTGAAATCTTCCACAACTTGATTGTTGCTTCGTTTCAGGATCATAACCCTACCACCATGATTTCTCACCTGTGACGACTTTCGTAAAAAACCTTGGATAATCTCGGAGCACTCCTTTCAAAGAAAGCATGGTTCCACACGTCCATGTTTTTTCCATCAGTCAAGGCATAAATTTGGCAAACACCCGTTTTATCTACACATCCCCCGTTGACATTCGTTCAACTGAACTCAATGTCACTCCAATCAGCTACACAAACTTTTCAATAGTCCGTCGTGAATCTTCCAAGATAATTTTGCAAATTTTTTCAACATATGCATTGACAACATATGCATTGATTTTGGGTGCAAGTAGATAAATAGAGCGAGTTTACGCAATAACTCGAGTTTCTAGTAGCATCATCTTTGTAGATCATTTCAAAATTTCAAGAGTTTCTGTGCCAGTTTCTTCGGGCAGAACTTTCCCGACGCATGCTGTTCACGAGAGTCAACCATTGCAAAAAACCATGAGCACACCAAACAACTGTCACTCTCAACCTGTCTCTCGACTGAGAGAACCAATTTTTAAAAAAGTTTCAATATTTTTAACTTCATCGATTCGTAGCATTTCGAAACAAGAACAGTGGAAACTGACGCACAACTACTTCCCAGAGAGTTCGTTCTCAATCGGTCCCAAAATCTTTAAAACAAAACAGAGGAGTGAAATCAGAATGACCTTTGATTACATAGCAATGATTTCGAGACGGTAATATTCACATGTGATCCAGACACTGGAATGGCAATGAGGTACCTGAATCGCAAACAACATTGTCCTGCTGGTTTATCTTGAGTCTTGAATCCTATCAATGAAACGCTGTGCTGACACTCATGAATCCTATCTTTTGTCTCAGTTGGAGAGGAGCTATCCAAAAGGCAGTAGAACTGACATAAAGACAGAGATGGAATTTAGAGGAAGGCGAGCGCACAAGGAAGAGTAGATTGGGCATGCCAAATTGATATAAACAACAGTGAAGGAGGAGAAAGGCATAAGAAAGGGGACATATTTGACGTAAAATGAAAGCAAGTGAGTAAGAATAAACCAAGCCTTAGTGACTCGTACAAAAATTAAAACCAAACGACCTCGTTTTCACAAGAGTTTTAGAGTTAGAAACAAAGTTAGGGTCCAGACTAGGTCACAGGCATTAACGATGCATGTGACCCAGTGTATTTATCTGGTTAGCATGCCAAACAACTGCGGATTCAAAAAAACCATAGGAGGAATATGGAAAGGAAGAAAAACCATAGAACTCTTCCTACTGTGCCAACCTAATTTACAAGCCAGTCGATTGGTTATGAGAAAATGAGTAGAAATAAAAAAGTTTATAAATCAAAAATAGGAAGACGGTTTTGCATTTGAAGCCTCAATAAATTGGGAAATCGGTAAATCGGTAAATTGGAAAAAATACAGATTTTGCAGAAGCCTTCGAGCAAGCATCGAAAAATGGAAAACCCAATTATTAGCCTTTGTAGGCTCATGGGCGTAAAACTACGGTTTGTCAAATTTCGGTAGTAAATCTTTTCTATTTTCTACGAGGAGTGCGATTATAATAAATTAAATGAGGATATATTATTTTGATTCCGATTAAATTGGCATTATCGGAAATACGATTCTTTGCCATTTTTATGTCAATAAAATGTTGAGTATGTGAATGCTATAACAGGTGCGGAGAAATTTCGAACGCAAGGTCCAATTTTCAACTACTCTAACCAACTTGGGCCGTATCTCGCCGATAATGTGGCGAATTTTGCCTTCCCATCAACAAAGTTTGAGGTACCCCAACAAGGCATAGACCAGCTGTATTAAATCACCATTATTACAAGACAGTTCACTGGTCTTAAAACGAGAAATTATGCGCTCATTGAATTCTTCTTTTTCCAATAAGTCGATGGTTGCGCGATCCGAATAGCATGTGGCACTTTTCTTTTAAACCAGAGGTCTCCTGCATTGCGGCGAATCAATTCTGTAACCAGAAAGTCATTGATCGTGGCTGTGTAATGGTCACCATTGACTGTAATGTTATTCTTAGTAGCATTTTTGACGCTAAAATCTTCTATGATTTGGAAGGGCTCAGGTTTGATTGTTGAGCATGATGTCAAATGGACATAGCTGGTCTGCATCAATACTACCCCTTACATGCTATGGTTTCTGCATAACGCACTGTATGACGTCTGGATGGATGCGTTTTATCAATTATCAGTGAGATTAACGGAGTGCGCGATGAGTTTGAGGAACAGAACCGTCTTATTGTTCGAAATAATTCTGCGCAATTGTCAGACATTGCTAAGGCGTAAACCTTTTTATGATAACCTTATCTTTAAGAAACAATGGAAAGTGGAATAGCCCAAAGTGGTTTTGAACATACCATTGCTGATTCTCGTCAGATGCCATCTCCTCAGCTTGGGAGTTTTAAGTGCCAATTGATGCAATTGTCTGAATCACAGCTTTAATGCGTACGATTTCTTCCTGCTGGAGATGGAACAAATGCAATCAAATGACAATTGTATTGCATTTAAACATAAACGCATTTCGAGGGGTATGCTTGTTTTACGCAAAATCATTAGGGAGTTTACCAACCCAAATAAAATTCAACTTATTAAGGTCGAATGTCATTCGAAATGAAATGAAACCGAAATGAAACGGAACCGAAATGAAATATGAAATGAAATGAATGAAATGAAATATTTCACAGAAATATGAAGGTAGTGAAAATACGTATTAACAGTGTTCAAACGTAATAAGTACAGTAATAGTTACATTAGCTATAAGGAGACGGAATTTCTACATAACATGTATTAGCAATCCGATGCGTCAACTATGACTCTTTCAGTTGTTTTTTCGACTTTACTTGTCTGAAACTTTTATGTTGTCATAGCAGGCAGCTGTCACATAATTTGTCTTACAAATATGAGCTCACATGATGAATGTTTGATTTTACGTGGTTGCTTAACCTACACACTTCGTCACCACAGGAGTATCCAGTTGTTCTGAAGAAAGAAAAAGAAAAAGTCCTGTAACTGAAATAAAAGAAGGAGCCGAGTCAGTGGTAATGAACCAAATATACTAAATTTTACACCCTCTAAAAACTGATGTCTCAAGTTTACGTTGCTTGGATTATTTATTTCATCAAAACATTGCGTTGGTAACTTGCTGTTGTTGGATGATGATTTTTGAAAACATAGTTTAAAATTCATTTTGAAACTAAGGAGGAAAGTTGAGGAGAAAAAGGAGATTAACAACCAATGTCGAGCAATAGAACTTTAAAGTTAAACGTTCACTCCGAAAAAATTGATTTTGTGTAGTGATAGACACTGATTTAAGGAAACGTAATGGAAGTACCATCTTAACCTTATCAGACATCTCACTCAACATGTTTACCAATAACAACCACATAGCAGCACTTAATTTTCATCTATGATAAAAGCGTATCCTTTTAGAGATTGCACATTAAGATGTTCTGTCGGAAAACATTTCAGAGTACAGGAACAAGATTGTTTAGACCCAGTGGGTGATATACATATCGATGGAGATGGTCTTGTTAATTCTGTTTTTCTATGGCTCCATGCAAAAAAGGATAAAATCACAAAAGAACGTTAATTAATACTTTCCACTCAGACTACATAAATCTTTTCGTAGAATAAAAGACCCTACGTGTGTGTTTGTTAGAACAGCGATGATACAATGTTTCAGCATGTGTTAATCTGAATGAAAAGATGTAATGGGATTCCAGTAAAGCATAAAACTCGGTAGAACTTGAGTAATTCTAAGGATAGACTTTCGTGTTAACATAGACACCTTCTCGCATGTGTTCAAATAAAGAAATAAACATGTCCTTTTGAGGTTAATGACAGCACATACGGGATAGATCACAGCGATTAAATTATCGTAAAGTACGAAATTATTTGCTTTCCTTCATTAATCTGGATTAATTACATCGAATAGATCAATTGAATGCTTTGCCTATTTATTCCTTATATCGTAGGAGATTAAAAAGGGAAATTTTATTTAAATTACTCCAATCGATACACTCTGACAAACGAAAATTTACTCAATTTAGTGATGACGTTGCCAGGTATTTCCAGTTACTATTTATTAGAGGGATCAAGAAGTAATCAAAATTTCTTCGATGAGATCATTCACAGTTAGTTTGTGTCATGACGCCGTCCCGAAAGCATGGAAGTTTTATTATTTCGTTCCAGTTTAAGTTTAAATTATATCTTTCAATCAATAAATATTTGTTCGAACAAGAAAGAAAGTTGTCAATGCCAACATAAGAAGATTGACGACATTGTTTGCTATTTCCATTTTCATATGACATCTTTTTGACATTTTGTCAGTTGATCAATAAAATATTATCAGCTGATGGGTATTTACAACTTAGTATTGGGTATTTAGAACTGATACAACTTAGTTTGTGTAGTTGACAGCTCTTAGTATCTAAGTGAAACAAATTGAAACCGTAAATTTTATACGTGGGTGAAATTGTGTGAATTGTGAACCTTCCCGAAGGTGAAATTGTGTAAAATGGGAAAGCAACGTGGTCAAACTTCTTTAGAAGTAAGAGAACTCATTTTGAAACATTATAAAGAAGGATTACCAGTCCGTACTATAGGGGAAATCGTAAAGAGATCACTCTCCACTGTTCACGATATAATTAAACGATTTAAATCATGCAGATCAGTGGAAAATAAACAAAAAAGTGGTAGACCTAGAGTGTTTTCGAAGTCATATGAGCGATGGATTGTACAACAAATTCATAAAAATTCGAAATTAAGTGCTCCAAACTTAGCTCACCAAGTATCGAAATATCTTAATAAAAGTGTACATCCTGAAACGATAAGGTTAGTTTTGAAACGAAGAAATCTACATGGAAGAGTAGCCCGTAAAAAACCATTCGTTAGTAAGTGCAATAGGAAAAAGAAACTAAAGTTTGCCGAAACATATAAAAATAAAGACCTATCATTTTGGGAAACTGTGATATTCGCGGACGAAACTAAATTTAATGTATTTCGCCCAGATGGTCAATGCTATGTTTGGCGAAAAGCTAATCAAGAGCTCAAAGAATGCAATATACGATCCACTGTGAAACATGGAGGTGGCCCGATAATGGTGTGGGGCTGGTTGTCCGCTGCTGGTCCAGGTAAACCTTCTGTAATCGATGGAATTATGGACCAAACAAAGTATTTGACCATTCTGAAAGAAAATTTAGTGGAAAGTGCTGAAAAATTCGGAATAAAAGATAACATCCAATATTACCAGGATAACGACCCAAAGCACAAAGCACTCAATGTGCGTTCATGGCTGCTGTACAATTATCCACATGTACTGGAAACACCTCCACAATCTCCTGACATTAATGTTATCGAGCATTTATGGGCTTATTTAGAACACCAATTAAAAAGCTATTCAATTAAAAATATACAGGACGAAAGTAGCTCTTCAGGCAGAATGGGCCAAAATCGAAGATAGCGAGAAAAGAGGAGATGAGGATTCAAAATGAAACTTATGAAGAATAGGAAGAATTGCAATATAGTAGTGGAAATCTGAATAATACGTACTTGTACTTGTAAATAACTTGGTACCAACTATAAAACTGAGTTTTTGGTGATTCTGTTTTTAGATGTGTTTTATCGAGACTTTTTTCGGCTTTTGTGCGTTGCACGTATGGTATTGTTGCGCGTTGAGCAGGTGCGCGACCTGTTTGCTATTCGCAAATATTGCTAATAGTGAAATAAAACACTCGCGAACTATTTTAAAATTAATTCTTAAAATTTAATTAAGTTTCTTCTACACTTTATGATTAATTTACTAAAATCACTTTAATGAATTAAATTATTTAATTAACACTTATTCAATATAATTAAACACTAATTCACTTATTTAACACTTTTCTCACTTTTCTTATTTCGAGTTTTTCTGGCGCGCACTGTCGCGTACTCTCGCGTTTTTCATTCACAACTGCTTGTCTCGTCGTTCGCTGTAGTCGCTTATATACCACTACCAACCATCCCAGAACCTTCCATACAGATTGTTCTCGCGTGTACGCGTCGAGTCGCTTGCACCGGGATCTGTTGTATTTGATGCGCGTGACGTGCTTTATGCTTGCGCACACGAGAACAATCGATGTGTTGGTAGCAGATAGTCGTAAACATGTTTACGACTTTTTATTTACGCCGACTACAGTTCGCGTGACCTGAACACGTCACACTATCCCCGCCTTAAATCTTTTTCGCCCCGAAAAAGTGTGACATTAACCATCTCCGCGTCTTCCTGCTGATAATATGGGGCAAGGCGGTCCAGATGCACAATTTTCATTTTTGCCCTAGGTTTCTGGTGTTCTTGTATCCGGTATACCACATCGTTGATCCGTTTGACGATTCTATAAGGTCCTTCCCAATTCGGCTGTAGCTTCGGAGATCTGCCTTTACGACGCCGGGGGTTATATAGCCAAACCAAGTCGTCCGTCTGGAAACCAGATGAGTTTGCCATTAAGTCATATCTGGTTTTCATGCGATCAGTGGCTGACTCTATTTGTTTCCGCACTAATTGGTGTATCTGACTCAGCCGTTGCCTTAAATCGCTTGTATACTCCGAAATAGGTTGGGGCTTCTCAGGGGGTGTCCCAAACTTCACATCAGCTGGTAGACGAATCATTTTTCCAAAGATGACTTTTGCGGGTGCTTCTCCAGTCGATGCATGTTCCGCAGTTCGGTATGCCATCAAAAATAATGGAATGCGTCGATCCCAATCTCTCTGGTTTTCATCCACCATCTTGGCCAAATGTTTATTAAGCGTGTCATTGAACCGTTCGACCATTCCATCGGACTGAGGGTGAAGTGGCGTTGTCCGTGTTTTCCGTATACCCAGCAGTTCACACATTTCAGCAAAAACTTGTGACTCGAAGTTTCTGCCTTGGTCTGAATGTAGTTCATGGGGTACGCCATATCTACTAACCCACTGAGAAACGATTTGTTCCGCTACAGTAGTTGCTTCCTGGTTAGGAATTGGGTAGACTTCTGGCCACTTGCTGAAGTAATCAGCTACAACTAGTAAATACCGATTTCCCCATTCGGACTCGGGAAAGGGTCCTGCGATGTCCACAGCTATTCTTTCGAATGGTACCCCCACGTTATAGGTCTGCATTCGTCCTCGCGTTCTTCGACTTGGGCCTTTGACGGAAGCACATATTGTGCATTTTCGACACCAGTCAAGAACATCCTCTCGAGCGTGGAGCCAATAGAACCTTTCTCGCACCTTTGTCAGGGTTTTGTTTACCCCAAGGTGACCTCCCGATGTGCCTTCATGCATCTCCTTCATTACTCCTTTGACCCGACTCTTGGGAAGAACAATTTGCATCCTATGTGAAGTGCCATCTGCCGTTTCCCATTTCCGTTTCAAAACTCCATCTTCGACCTCAAGGGAGTTCCATTGAGCCCAATAACTTTTCAACACCGTGCCGCGTGCTGATATGTCCTTCCACTCAGGACGTCCAGTTGTCTCCTTCCATACCAACAATGGTCCAACATCATCATCTGCTAGCTGAGCGTCCCGCAGTGCGTGCTGCGTCCAACCCTCGTCGACTTCTGTTGTGACTACACGCAGATCCACGCCTTGTTCTTTTTCCTCAGACCGTCGGCAGTGTTTACAAGCTGCTGGACATGGGCGACGGGATAAAGCGTCGGCATTCCCATGCACTCCTCCTTTTCGATGGACGATTTCGTAATCATAGGACTGTAGCCTTTCTATCCATCTAGCAACTTGCCCTTCTGGGTTTTTGAAATGGAGCAGCCATCTCAGGGAAGCATGATCTGTGCGAAGAACGAATTTCTGTCCGTAAAGGTACTTGTGAAACTGCTTCGTTGCTTCAATTATAGCTAGTAGTTCTTTCCTGGTTACGCAGTAATTCCTTTCACTCTTTGACAGAACTCGACTGTAGTATGAGATTACTCGCTCCTCACCGTCGATCTGCTGTGACAATACGGCCCCGATCCCGTTGTTACTCGCATCGGTATCAACCACGAAAATTCTTCCAGGCTTGGGATATGCTAAAACCGGTGATTCACAGAGCTTATTCTTCAACGTCTCGAAGGCTTTTTCGCACTGTTCATTCCAAATAAAAGAGCGATTCTTTTCCGTGAGCTGATGGAGACACTTCGCTATTTTTGTAAAGTCCTTAACGAATCGGCGATAATAGGTCGCCAGTCCAAGGAAACTTCGAAGTTGTCGTTTGTTATTAGGTTTCGGCCAACTTCTTACAGCTTCTATTTTCTCAGGGTCCGTTTTCACACCTTTTGCTGATACAACATGTCCTAGGTACTTTACCTCAGATGCGAAAAGTGTACACTTCTGTGGGCTCAGCTTCAAGTTGGCCCGTCGTAGCCTTGAGAACACCTCTTCCAAGTTGCGCACATGTTCGTCAAACGTCCTCCCTATGACAATGATGTCATCCAGATATACCAAGCATGTTTTCCAACTTAACCCGCGGAGTACACATTCCATGAGGCGTTCGAATGTTGCTGGAGCATTGCAAAGACCAAATGGCATCACTACAAATTGCCACAATCCAGTACCCACAGAGAATGCAGTCTTCTCTCTGTCTTTCTTGTCGATTTCAACCTGCCAGTATCCACTCTTTAAGTCGAGAGTAGAAAACCACTTCGAATCCGCCATTGTATCCATAATGTCGTCGATGCGCGGAAGTGGGTAGCTGTCTTTCTTCGTGACATCGTTGAGCTGCCTGTAGTCGACGCAAAACCTAGTGCTTCCATCCTTTTTCTTTACCAGGACTACAGGCGATGCCCACGGGCTGATTGAAGGTTCGATGACTCCTTGTTTTTCCATGTCGGAGATCATTGCGCTTACTTCTCCCTGCTTGGCTAATGGAAGTCGTCTTGGTGCTTGTCGAATCGGCTTAGCGTTTTGTGTGTCAATAACGTGAGTCACCATACTCGTACGTCCTTGATCGTCGTGACCAGTTGAGAAAATGTCGCGGTATTTGTTCACCAATTCCGAGGCTTTCTTGAACTGCTCTGGTGATATCTTGGTTGGTTCCAATAAAGTCGACAGTAACTCACGGGATTCCCTAGTATTTCGTTTCCTCGCTGGACATTGGCTATCTCCTACTTCCAAAGATGTTACAGTAGAGACCAGCTGACAGCTCCCAATAATGTCTCCAGCTTTGATGTGGGTAACTGAGTCCGAGGTATTAAGGACTCTAACCGGCACGCATCCACTCTTATTTGTTGTTACGAGTGTCCGTCCCAAAATTAAATTACGCAGTGCCGGTGATTTTGTTGGCTCAATTAGGTAGGATCTATAGTCTCCAGGATCACCTTCAACTTTGGCCCATACAATGCTCTCAGAAGATCTCGGTACGTCAGTGTCGGCATTTACGACCACTTTCGGTGTTGGGATGTTGTCGTAATGACCCTCCATTAAGATCTCAACATTCCGCCATCTCAAGACCCGTCTGCCCAAATCCAACGTAAACCCGTGTGGTCTTAGGAAATCCATTCCCAGGATGCAGTCGTCCATTATATCCGCAACAAGAAACTCATGTTGAAACAGTATATCCCCTACTTGTACTTGGAGTTTGATCTCGCCGTATACGGGTGCTGCTTCTCCCGTTGCTGTTCGTAGCAAAAGTGGTTTGCCTTTGGAGAGAACATGCCCGCTCACCAAATCTTTTTCCAAAAAAAGCGAATTTTTCTCCATTCTTAAAGAAAAAAGATTTTTTGCATTCCTTTTATATTTGCGTATAAAAGATGCAACAAATGCAAAATTTTCGATGCTTTTTTTCAAACGCGTCTCAAATTTGCAATTTTCAAAATTTTCACTCATAAGTCGGTTCATCGAAGGGTTCATTGAACGCTGCTAGTATAAAATTGTGGAGAACGTGAAGAAAACTTGTTAAGGAACTCGGACGATAGACCTTCTCACAAAGAAAAACTTTTAACTTTGCGAATTTTGAAGAACAAAATTTTAAAAAATTATGAAATACAGTGCACAATATAAATCAAATAGCCCATGAATTTCAATAAGTTCTAATTATTTCTTCCCCTACAATAGGAAGCATTAAAAATAGGCTTCCTAGTGTGATTTCCCTATTTGGCAAACACAGAAATGAAAAAATACTGATACTTATAAGGATATTATGAAAACCATCATCAAAGAAGATCATAGAAGGTTTCTAAAGTTTAAAAATTGAAATGGAATCTTAGCCCTGTGCGGTCGACGACTTTTTCGATTGGATGCGATTTTCGCGAGCGCCTTATGAGTACAATCAAGTAATCTTAGACATAAATTATTCTTAAAAACTGCTTTATTTTGACAATTTATCCATTTTTACATCTTTAAGAATATAAAATGAAATTCAGAGGCTCTACGACATTTGCGGATACCTGTGGCCCGGCAGGTCGTTCGCCGGCACTGAAATTTATCCTGGGTGGTATTTCCATTGAGTCGTCACAAGGTTTTCATTCTGATTGATCATTGAATTGTGGAGTACCACTTTCACTGTCTATTATTCTGATCCTATGATTCCATACACCCAATCCCACATTATCACTATCACTAGTTTTTTCATAAATGGGATCAATTTCGTCCTCGACTATTTCAGAACAGAATTCATCGTCGCTAGAACTGATTTCACTTATAATATCCATTTTTCTCGGGGTTCCAAAACCACACTATACAAATTTTCCAAATACTTTCACCGCGATCGTCGAGTTTCAGCTAAGGCGGAATACATTATCAGAGCTACAGTCCTAGATAGATCTTTTACTAATTTTATCTTATCTACGTTATGACTAGTGATTTGACACTTAATGCAAAAGAAAATCAATAGCTAAGGAACCTTTTGAAGAACCAATACTGCGTTCCTATCGGTTGGAGATAACCTAACCTAAAAGAAACACTATCTGTCGCCGCTCAGGTGACAGTCAACCTGCGGCGCAAAACGCAGTAGCGCCCGAGTGGCACCTTCCGACCGCAAAGGGTTAAAGATACCAAAAGGACGGGTTAAGGATGCACGAAAACGTCAGCCCTATAATTAAATGATGGTGTAGTGGAGCCGATGTTTCATTCAGATCCTCGTCAAACAATTGAGTAGTGATCATTGAATGGTCTACAGTTTAGGATTACCATCGAAGTCCAGGTGACCAATTCTGGTTCCTTATCAATAGGTGGAAGTGCGTATGTGTGAGATACACACATACGCACTTCCACCTATTGATAAGGAACCAGAATTGGTCACCTGGACTTGTCTCTGTCTGGTTTGTCTCAATGTGAAGACGATTTTTTTTTGGAACGGATTGTAACTGGAAATGAGGAGCGGATATACAATAATCGTCAGAAAAAAGACAAATTGGTTTCTTCCGGAGAAGGATTCGTCCAATACTTTGCCTATTATAGACTTGAAAGAAGCTCCTTGCTTATGTAGAAAGATTTTTTTCTGAATTATACAATATGTACTGTAACTGAGTAAAGAGCCTATGGAACCTTACAGCGATTTTGCATTGTAAAATACTCGAACGAATAAAATCTTAGAAAAGGAACGATCTATTTTGGTCAAAAACAGAATAAAATGGATCCTTCAATGCGATAACAAGAGCGTAAGACAGAAAAATAACACACGAAAGCATAGGAGAGCGTGGATTGGAACTTATACTGCATCCACCTCCAGACCTCGCGCCGCCATATTAGCATCTTCACGGACCGGTAAACTTACAAAAAGTTAAATATTCTATTCTAGTCTACAATCTCGAAGAAGTAAAAACCCACTTGGAATAGATTTTCAATTTAAAATGAAAGGCTCTTTGAAAAGGCAATCGTACTACTCAAAATAGATGAGGGAGATTTTATTCTCCATCCCAAATTATTATTATGCTTATTTGGTGCTGCAATTGAAATTATTTGAACCTTTTGCGTTTGAACGCACGAATATAAAACTATGTTATAATGATTAGTTTTTACCTCATGCTAACTTCACTTGTGTGAGGTTAGTGACATGATTTGGGAACATCTGTTTGTACTCATATATGAGGGTATTGTTATTATTTTTATTATTTTACTGGGGTCCACTTGCTAGAAATTAGCATAGGCCAGAAATCGGCCGCTAGCTCCACATGTGTAGTACTAATGTTTACAGATGGTGCATCCTGTCGTCTTACAGAAGCCAAGGAGTTCCCCCAGTTCTGTGGTCGCCAAGTGATCCAATTCTGTCACGTCAGTACACCTCAGCCAAGTAAGGCGTTTGTTGACCAGACTCGGGCAATCTAGGAGGAAGTATTCTGTACTTTTTTCCTCCTGGCCGCAAGCTCGGTAGATGTCATCTGTTTGGATTCCTATTGGTTTGCCGTGTTGACCTAGAAGATTATGGCCCGTTAATACTGCGACCAATGTTCTAACGCCATTTCGTTTTTCCTAGGAGTTGTTTTATCCTCATTTGATATATGAGGGTAACTTTAATCAAATTTTTACAAATTGAATGAAATTCACCTTAAAGCTCCTCCAACTCGGCTCTGCATATTGTCTACATATAGCACATCTACATCTTTTATATATCCTGTTTTCATTAGTGCATTTTCTTTGAAATCTAAAAAAACTAAGTTAAAATCAAACGAACATGCAGAACACGCAACTCATTACAAGTTTTCAAACTTTGCGTGACTGCTTGTTTGCAGAAAATTTTAATTTTCTTCTAATCCACGCAAAAACAAGAAAATCATATTCATGCTGTACGTATTCAAATGAGCTTGATTAAAACTCTTATATGATTCGTATGCATGATTCAGGTATAGAAAACAATGCTTTGATATTTATATTCGTGTCATTTGCTTACCCTTCGTAATCCTTAACGAGTTATGTGTACACGGAAATATGGTAGACCGCAAATTTGTGAAAGCAAAAAGTCCAGGGAGTTTCTTGTTTGACTGCTTTGCTTATCACATATACCAGCATTTTCCTGGAAATGGTTACAGAAGTTTAGTTCGCAGGGAATAATTAGTTGTGCTGGCAATTCAATTTGAGATCTTAAACCCTCTAAATATCGAAAACCACTCTAGAGATGATGGAAGGACGAAATTCTGTACATATTTTTTAGCAAAACTATAAAACTAACTTTTGAACCGTAATAATGAATTAACTTTGGAGCTCTTTGAAATAGAATGGTGGCTTGACTGCAGTTTCCCATAGACAACTTCGTTCGTTTAGCGCTCCGCGGTAAGGAAGCTTTCACTCTGCAATTTCGAAGTTAGGATCATTAACTAAGGACATCTAGATAGTTATGATAAGATGGTATGATAGAGAACGGCGTACGATTTTCCCTTAAATCATATTTCGGGAAAATTTTATAGTTTTGAAAGAAAAAAGAAAGAAAAGTAAAACCTCACAAAATTGTACCAAGAATTTCTGTAACAGTGGTTTTTTAATCGATAAACAATCCCTATGCAATGCCATGAAGGAGGCAGTTTTGAATATACTGTCGGGTGGATAAACGATATTTCAAGAAAATTCCGTTTCAAGCTCAAAGTCCTAAGACAGTATTTAGAGATTAGATATACTTTCAATCTGCCAGGTCTACTCAATAGATTTTGCCACTCAATGTCATTCTCCTCCTCTTCCCCTCTGAGTGATTTAAAGTTGAATGTCCTTTTTTTTTGGGTATCAGACAAGATTCTCATCATCTTGGGCTTTTCTGCATAGGTTGGAAGGGTTCGATGGAATTCCCATGCCCATTGTGTCTAATATTTGCAAAATAGATGCAAGTCCATCATTGCAGATGCAGATGATAACATTTGCTGATACATCGAGCACTAAATGTAATGATTGTCAATGATTTCAAAGCAAATGCCCATAAAGTAGTATTGAGACATTAATTATCATTATAAATATATTCGTCTAAGCATCGATAGGAGAGGATAGGACAGCTTTTCATATACTTGCTTAATGGCATCGAATACTTTGTTGCAAAAAACTGCTTAACATACTAGACTAGCAACGCTATTAGTACTCCTTGCTTTCTGTCATTAACATGAAAATTTGCATCAAGCCAATTTCCCATATTTCATTTTTCTTGTATTGTATTGAAACACAGTTTAAGGTGTAATAAGGTGAAAGCTCGCTAATTTGTGCTTTCAACCAGCATCGTTCGCAGTTTTTTTAAGGTATGAAGCCAAGTACCCATACGCTTTTAATATGATCCTTTTTTGAACGGCGTAGCTTATGTGATTCCTTTAAAGTTTTTGGAATCACTACCATCGTTGTAGTTTACCTATTTTACATTATGCATTTCTTCGGAACGCTTGAACATTTCATTGACAATTGTTACGTATTCCGAGGTGTAGGTGACATTCAACAAGCGAAAAAATATATATACATAAGTAAGAATAAAATTAAAATAGAAATATTTATAGTTAGGTTTAAGGTAGTTATTAAGTTAAATAATATTGATAGCAAAAAAAAAAAAAGTCTCAGTAAAATTAAATGTCAAAGAAAAAAAAAGTCGCAAAAAAAAATTCTTGGAAGAAATTTCCGATAAATTTTCTATGGATTTGATTCACTAGGTTGTTGTGTACGTATCAGTATAAATAGTATAGAAATTGTAAGGTACAGATAACCAATTCAATAACCAATTCAAGTATCAATTCAAGTAATAAAGTATCGAGATAGATAACCAATTCAAGTATCAATTCAAGTAATAAAGTATCGAGATAAATAACCAATCCAAGCATCAATTCAAATAATAGAAGTATCGAGGAAGACAATTATAGTATCGAGTATCGAGACAAATAACCAATTCAAGTATCAATTCAAGTAATAAAGTATCGAGATAAATAATCGATTCAAGTAACAGAAGTATCGAGGAAGACAATTATAGTGTCGAGTATCGAGACAAATCAACCAATAGGACTAACAATAGAGGGAGCTTGATCCAAGGTAGCTCAGCGGGACCGGGGAATCGTGAAACCAGCTGAGGAAAAGAGTGGTGCTAAAGGAAGCAAGATCCAAGGAAGCACTGCAGAACAGGCGAATCCTGAAACCAGCTGAAGTGGAGGTTCCTGCTACAGGAATCACGATTAGAATCAGCTCAGCACAATTCAGTGTCCAGAATCAGCACAGCACAATTCATAGGTATCCAGAGTCAGCGCGACACAATTGATAGGTTGTCGGAATCAGCGCAGTACAATTCACAGGTGCACAATTCTCAATTAACATCTTTTAATATTGATTCATTTAGTTTTAAACTAACATGAAGGAGTAAGCTTTTTCCTCTGTGTGTGTGTATGTGACATGGAAGGATCAGGGCTTGAATAATGTCCTAACCCCCACGCCCACGCGGTGAACTAGTCGGTTTAAAGTAACTTTCTTCGGCCGCCACTATGCGGCCTCTGTATTTTCAAGAAACCTTGTCTCTTCAAACGTTCCTTTCTTTCGCTGCAGGTGCGACCGATCGGTTGCCCCCCCGATATTCATTCATTTATAATTACATATTTTATATTCTTTTTTGAAAATACATAACACAACGTTTATTTCTATATATCCAGCTGATCCTTGAAATGATACACAATATTCCACAATACTTCAATTTAATGGAGTATTACACATGGTCAATCTGATCAAATATTTCCTTAAACAAAGGACATGCCAAATGAAAATATGTGAAAACGCACATACCCAAAATATATATACTGGCCCCCGCCAAGGTTCTTTTCTGAGCCCTATACTATGCGGCATTTTAATCTTCGGTAAATGTCAACAGACGTAGGGATAGTTCGAACTAACGAAAAGCAGTGTTTGCTGATGAGACATGTATATGCAATTCTGGCGTCGTTAACAACAATTCGAACTTAGACAACATTACTCGATATTTAGATCTATATTTAGAAAAAAATTACCAGTTTTGCTATAGGTAAAAAATTAAACTAAATGTTTTGTCAATTTTTTTTCTGCAAGAAATTGCAGTAGACGAAAATCTACATTGCTTCCCGGTAGACCAATAGATTTGATTACACAAAACATTGCGTGGTCTGAAGAACTGTCACAAGTGTCGCTGCTATTAGACAAAAAACTAGCTTTAAGGAACTGAGCCTTAAGGAATACTGCGCACTGTTAAAACAAAAATTTCAGTTGACCTTAGAAAATAAATTCCTAGTTATCAAAATGATGATAGAACCCATTACTTTATATGAAGTTCCCAGCTGTAACCAATGTGCAAAATACTTGAAAAAAAGCTTCAAGTTAAATAGAATTGATACCTTAAGCTACACCTGGAGTGAAGGGAGTAAATAAATTTGCAAATTCGCGTAATTACTCTATAGCACCAGAAATGTATCAAAAACTTTAGTACACTATCTTATGAGATATGATCATTGCTTAGGTTCGTTTCATTTAGATTATCTTCTATTTCGAGTCATCGCAATGATCTTACTATGTACCAACCTTCAATCATTGTATAACAGATGTAATAGGCATTATTTGTATAAATATATACAAGATAAAATTTAAAAAAAATTGGCAGAAAATGTGTATTTTAACGTCGTTTTCAAACGTCTATAGGACACAACGCACTCTCATTATCCTTTATTTGTATTCTGAATAATGAGACCCACAGTTACTGAGAATACTTTGTGACATAGTGAAACTACTAAAAGCCCTAAAAGTCCGGAGATAATTTAAAAGGAAAGAGATACGAATACTCCATTTAGCAATCGAAGCGTCCTTTTCAAGGTAGCGAGCTTGAAATTCAAACTAAGTAGGTGAATAGAGGGCTCATATGAGTTTGCTTCATGGACTTAAATCTATGTGAGGATAATTTTTTCAGTGTACTCGATTATGTGAGAAATAGTGTATGAGTTCGTAATTTAAGAGAATGTTAATGCGCACCTCTCTAAACTATTATCTTTTTGTCTGACAACCAAATTTTAATAAATCTTAAAAAAAATCAGTACCTACATGTGCTGCACATGAGACAAAATAGCAGCGCCCATGAAATGTCACAAATGTTATTACAGATTTTCTACACTGACAAGCGCGGCCCAAAGATATTTCCGCGACGATTCAGCCTACTTATTATCAAGTAGAGACTTCCAGGCCCATTATTACTGACGGCCCCGATCTGGAAAATTGTGGTTGAATACCGTTAGCTTGGGAGCTTGTTTAAAGTGTCAGCGCTTGTTAGTTGTTGTGCTATACTTTCTAACATCCTAGATTTCAAGGACAAAATAACATTTGTCAACATCTGCCAAAAAGCTGATCAAGTTTAGATCGTCTGTAGCGCAGAGGGAAGCTCCACAGATTACTCGATTGGAGAACTAAAAGGGACCGCGTTATATGTGGAAATTGGAACAGGAAGAGATCGATGTGGGGTTCTGAAACTTTACGATGCTACACCCATGATACTAGGGATACTAATAAAAATAATACTAATGATACAAATAAAACATTTTCGGCAAATATTATAATTCTGGGGTGGTTTGAGGCCTTCAGAAAAAGTGCTGATATTTAAATTCGAATCTATGAAGTATTCGTGAAGGAAATCAATGCATTCATATATACATGCTGTTATTTTGTATATTATAGGAACATTTGATACAATCTGACTTGCATTTATGTCCTGTGCATCAACTTAAAAAAAAACACAACAATACCAGCAAATGATTGTGGTTGCCAACAGAAAAAAAACTGAATGGAATTCGTGCACAGGCAATTTCATTTCATTTTGAAGGCATTTACTTGAAATACATCCGTTTCCTGTTTCTAAGGATCGGATAAATACATGCCAAGGCGCTAATTTAAACTATGAACAAGAGAAATTTGTTGTAGGATATGAATTCAAGGTGTTTGCCCTTAACCTAATAAACCTGTCGCAAAGAGAAAAACAAAGAGAAAAACTGGCAAAACCTCGGCGGTGTATCAAGCAATATAATAAGATACGAGAAACATCTAATTTTTAACGAAACATGAAAGGTAATTTAGAAGGATATACCGAGATGTGATACCAGACAAGAGTATAAAGTGATCAATATCAATGAGGAGCATGAAACACAAACATTTAAAAGACCGGACTGTCTAAGTCTCGAAAAAAATCTTTTTACACTAGCACATTTGCATGGTATAAATGCTCTTAACTAATGGTCCAAGAGAATCACATGTTTACGAATAGGAATTTTAATAGTTATCCTTTACTGAGTGAATGGCAATAACTGAACTATTCAGAGTATAAAACATTGTTAGTCACAACTTTTTTCTATCTTTGAATTAAAGCTCGAATGCTTTAACATTGAAAGTGCTCATCTTTTAAGGCTATCCCCGAATCAAGTCATTTTTCGATGTCCTTTATCACGTAACTGCTTATCGGCTAAATCATGTGCTTTTCCTTTTATCCTTTATCCTTTTAAGCCCAAATTACAATTGAACTGCGAAATATCTTGAGAATATTGCGGGTGAGATACGACATACCATTCGATCCTTTCAGAAAAATTTTAAATGGTTAGGGAACGTGAAACTGATTATTATCACACTGTAGAATCACTTTTTCGTATCTTTACTCATATTGTGGACATTTTATGCATAGTATTCAGTTTATTCACATCAATTTAAGTCGATAAATTATTGTTTCAGTTATTTTTGGCTTAGTTTCAATAGCTCATTCAAAGAAAAAAAAAAAAACACTGACTTCTTTTCCCCAAATAGTCAGCAAAACCTTTGCAGCATAATATTCGGCTGAGCGAATCACAAAGGAGCCTCATCGGCAGCCTTCATGACTTTCTTCTCGTTGAGTTGTTTTTATAAATCCATGACAGAAGTGTCTTGGTCGAAAGATTCGGCGAACTTTAAAAATACAGAATTTTTTTTTTCAAAAAGTTAAAAAAATTAAATAACATGTTTCCTTTGTCATTTTAACTCAACTTTGTCATTTAATGCTGAAACCGCATTATTTTGGATCCAATCATCGGGTTTCATTTCGGGTGTCAATACTTTCTCAGTAATGGACTTATATCATCATATACATGTTGCTTTTAAACCTAAACATATTTTTATTCTGTTCCAGTTACGCTTTTAGTGGTCGCTAGAGAAGACATTTACAGGAAACAAAAACGATATTCACCATCTCTTCACCTAGAATGTAGGGAAGCTTTGAATCCTTGAAGTCTTTCTTGTTCTTGAATCATTCTTAACCCATGTAATCGCTAGGGGAATTGATAAACGAGTAATTCCGTACGCTGAAGCAAGTTCTGTTTGCAGATGGCATGGATCCTCATCGAGATATACCTCCAATTTACCATTTATCAATGTGTTTGGCCTCTATACACGCGAACAATTGCCAACATCAAAAGCACCTTCAGGATGCGATCTGATCATGGTGTATTGTTTTATTTGGAGCAGCATTTCCGTTAACTTCTTACAGCTCTCAATGCATTTCAGTTACCATTTTATGGACTGAAAGAACTAAATTTACACTTTTCGCAAATGACGCTGATTTGGCAGAAAATTAGACTTTTACCCACAACCAAAACTAAATCAAAGCCACTTACATGTCAAAATGACACGTAAATGACAAGCTTAGAAGTATGTTTACCATGCGTCTAGGCCTGGTTTTTGATGTGTTGGATATGTCAATATGTATTTGTTGAGTTGGTAATAGCAAGAAGCTGCGAGGTTCGATAAGAAATTGAGAACTTGCGAAATCAAAATGAATAATAGCAATCCGTCAAAAAGATAACATTGAAGGAGCAGATTGACGTTGACGGCAATGCAGAAATAGTTACCATTGAACAAATACTTCAGTTTGGTATTCAAGCCGTTGTTAGAAAATCTTATGTTCAATTGTACCAAATTCATTGCTGGCTTTGAAAATAAGCCCGTCAAGTTGTGCAAAACATGGAGACAACATTTTCCATGGAATCGTTCTGTAAATTGGTCGTGAAGATCGTGTGATTTGATGCATCCAAAATTATGTTATTCGGGAATATGTCGAGTCCTTGGTTTGTGCTATTAAACCAACAAAATTGGAAGCTGTGGATTGGAAAGAATTGGAAACATCCGATGTGTAATTAACGAAATGAGACTAACTATATGCGAAAAAGTGTTCGTAAATTGTATTGAACGAATGTCATACTTGAAAGAATATTTTTAAAACTTAGATGGCCACGCTTGAAATGTAAAGTTTGTTAAGGATTCACTATCATACTTGCTTTTGATTCATTCACGTTGTGTAGATTTCCCATAAGAAAATAGAAAACTTGGAAAACGTAGAAGCGCAGAGCTTGGAACGAAAAACACATTCGCGTCTTTGTTCAAAAAGTTAGAATACAGTAGAGTTTAAAGTTTTCTATCTATTAAGGATCAAATAGATAACAAGATACAAACACGAAAATTGAGTTCAATTTATAAAAGAAAAAGAAATGAAATTCTGACAATTTTCTGTTGATGATGTCATCAAACACCATTGAATTGGTCCATTATCCTCCATCATTATCCGGTGCGTGAAAAAATTATTTGCTTTAAGGGTATTAATCTTTATTATATTTATATCAATGAGGAAGAGTAGTAGTACTTCAAGCATTAAGTACACTTAAGTACACATTAAGTACACTTAAAAGCCACTAAAAACATCATTTTAAAGTATTTGCAGCTAGGTTCCAAGTGAGACCTCAATAGATAAGTACTGGCTGTATACGCATGTTAAGGATGAGGATTTTAGAAAAAAGACTCGTGGGCAACTTTGGATTGACTGATGAGTACAAAAACAGAATAGACTTGAATGCCTTAGCATTTTGTGCTCCATATAGTTTTTATGGTTTTAGACCTGAATATGTCAGATCTTCGAATAAGTGAATCACTTGGCCTAGGATGTTCATGGATCTGTTTGGCAGTATAGTGGACCTACGTTTTCCACTTAAGAATTTTACTGAGGTTTTCTTCATGTTGATTTTAATTTTTCATCTGAAGAAGTATCAGGAAATTTTTTCCAGCATGTCCTCTAGGATGGATATGATGTGGTAAGGATTTTTTCAAGATGCTTACAAGCAAGTGTCGTCCTCAAAGGCAGCTAGTCAGCAATTTCGGCTTGTGGGTATGTCAGATTTGTATAAATTGAATAATGTTGGACTCAAATATGAACCTTGCGAAAGCCCACCAGGAGCAGCTTTCATAGTAGATGTTAATCCTCGAACTTTAACCAGGCTTGTTATTTTTCTCAGTAAGGATGAAATTAGTTTGTACAGGTATGGTTGGGTGCTGCAATTTTTGAGCTTTTGGAATAGTCCGTCATGCCAAACGGTATCGAAGGCTTTTTTAATATCGATGGTCAGTAGGCCGGCCCATCGAACATTTTGCTCCAGGGCTGTGTTATGTCTTTGGAGACATGAAGCAGCTGGTGCTTTGTTGATTATCCATGTCTGAACCAGAGTGAAATTTATAGAGGATGTTATTATTCCAGCGTCGGTCAAGATTTCAAGAAAACGTTTTGAGATAAATTTAACCTAAATAAAAATAAAAAGAACGTTTTTCTTTTAATTTTGCGTTTCTATTTTTGCTCGAATTTTCGAAGTCAGCTTTCGACCGTAATCTTTGGGTATTCTCCAGCGACCAGAGGGGTTTAACTTAACATTAACTTATTCGTATATACAGTGTAGATACTTAACCTAGTCAACTAAAAGTCACTTAGTGAAATGGGTAACTAAGGCGACTTAAATTGTTAGACTTAAATTGTTTCAATTTTAGGTGATTAGCCGAAAAAGCCTGGAATTGCGATTACCCACATCTTGGTTCATAACAGTATTCTCCTCTCTTAGACTCATCAGGCTTTCCAGGGCATCTAACTCTATTGTACTCTTGCTTCCCTTACTGGATTTGTGTCACAAATTGTTATATGATGTCCTTTTATGATAATGCTTTTATGATGCTCGGCTACGGCTCGTCTGAAGTTGTTCAGCTTTCCTTTCCTTTTTTGCTGATGCCGCTTCACTTATGTGCTCTCGTATTCTGGTGTTTATTAGCCGTCTTGTTTGCCTGATATAGACTTCTTGGCATTTCGAGCATTCAATTCTGTAGATTCCTGATCTTTCGTGTGGCTGTCGCTTGTCCCTTGTGGATTCCAGGATGTTCTTTGACTAGTATTTGCTGTTGGGCTCGGTAGGTCGTATCGATTTGTATTCTTTGAGGGTGTTTCTCAGTTGCTTTGCGATGCCCTCACTGTATGTTACAGCCTTCCTAAAAGTTGTTTCTTGACCTACAGTGGTAACTGTTGATCTGTCCTTCATTTTTCTGAGTTTCCCGATTAGCATGCGATTAATTATAACCCGGTATGGTGGTAACTTTATTTCTTGCGTGTGGTTCGAGGAGTTAGAAGTTGTTATCTGCGTGTGGGTTGGTTTCCCATAAACTTCGCAGCTTAGGCACCCATCCGTTCTTGATACTAGTGTGCCCAGGAATGCTAGCTCACCATTCTTTTCTTCTTCAATTGTGAAAGTGGTGTTTTTGTGTGCTCTGTTGAGGTCCATAAGAACTCTTGAAGACTCTTCTTTTTTGACGTATGTAAAGATGTCATCTACATATCTTATCCATACCCTTGGAAGTTTATCCTTATCTCTGAGTTCCCTCTCCAGCCTGGTCATTAACATATTGCTGAGGAATGGTAAGAGCGGGTTTCTCATCACGACCCCTCCTTTGGTTTTGCAGAAGCTCCTTTTGAACTTAAAGTTATTTTCCGTCATACACAGTTTGCAAAGTTGGTTGTATGGTCTGTTTTTTTTTTTTTCAAGCTTGAGAGTCGTCCTCTGTTAGGAGCCAGTCCTCAACGTAACCTCATGTTTCCATAACTGTACACTGAGAAAACGGCTTTCACGTCGAACGATACCATTGACTCATTGTCTGCCGGCGGACTATATGAAGTTAAATATGAGGTTTTCCAAGGTTAAATATATTTTGCGAAGATGGAATCAATTACCAATTAAGTAACATATAACATATTTTTGTCATATTTTTTGGTAACATATTTTTCAAATATGTTACCAAGGCCAGAAGTAAAATTAATGGCCTGCAGTTGTAAGGGTCTCTCGAATCTTTCTAAAGCCTAAAGATTGGTTGCATGATGGCGTCCTTCCAGAAGTTTGGACAGTGCCAAGTTTTCACATAGGCGTCGAAAATGGGGCGGATTAATACTAATGACTCTGTCGGAAGGATTTTGTAAGCCATGTTTGATGTTCCGTCGAATGCATGGACTTTGCCAGTCTTTCGCTTCTTAATTTGCTCAATTATATGTTTCGTTTTGATTGGAGCTCCGGGAGATGAATTGGCAGCGTTTTGGTCAGTTTGCAGTGATTTATCTACTATTGTTTCTGTCACGTTGATGCTCATTCTATGGGAAATACTTTGGTGTTCGTGGAACTTGTCAGGAAGTAACTCAGCTTTTCCTGCACTAGAATAAATTTGGATACCATATGAAAGATCTTGGTGTTTTGTTTGAGAATATTTGTCAGCTTCCCAACTTTTCGTGCGTCGCAATCGAGGCCGCTGAGAAGATTGTTTTAGAATTGTATGCTTTGGTTCCTCTTTTTTCCGTTTTATTTCTTCGACTGAATTTCAGGAATTCTGAATTCCTTTTGCAGAGGAAACTTTTTTGTAAATTTTTTTTCACGGAACTTGTGCCAATCAGCTTGTTGTGACATCATTGGGACGCGTGTGGAAAATTTCTTACTTCCTCGAGTGAGACGTAAATGAGAACTGCTCAACACTGTACAATGTTATTGTGGTATACAAACACACAACTCGGCCGTGGAACGAGTTTCTCCAGTAAGTTTGCAGCAGCAGATGAAACACATAAATTCACTCAATACACAAACAGTTTTTTCTCTCATAATTCATAATTAATTATGAAATAATAAATTTTTTAAAATTAATCCTAAAGAATAGTTTGAACTTTGCCAATTTGAACCAATTTGAACTTTGAACCAATTTGTCCACTTTGAGAAGGTTTTTTTTTTTTTGAAAATTGCAATCGTATTTTTGAATTTTTTTTGTACCCTACTAGGTTTTCAATTCAGTTTCTTCATATTCCATAGCAAATAATTCAATAATTCCCCAGCGTTGTATTTGCAATGATGCAAACTTCAGACATCTGTTTTAAAGACCTGAATTGTCCAGCTTTTACAAGTTCTTACTAGGAACGCGAGATACTAGCGAAAATCGGTTTGTTGTTAAATATTGTACTTTTAATTTTGCTTGAGTATTCTACTGGTTGGCGTTGCTTTCTGACAAATTTAAATTTGAAAAAAAATCATATTTTTGTTTTGAACGATCTAAGGTTTTTTCAAAGCTGTTTGCCGAAGTCACTTTTCACATAATTTCCAATTTCAAGCTCAATTCAATCCAAGTGTCCTGGGCTCTTCGAGTTTCTGCCCGGGATCAGCATTGAAGTAAGCAAGCGATTTTGAGTCACATTGGAAAATAAATGTTTTCCTAATTTATAGCACTTTAAATATATTTGGCAAATACTGAACCGCTTAGATGAAAAATAAACTTCTAACACATCATCCTTAAACTTCGTTTTATAGCATTACAACAGCACGTATTGAGAAAGCGAAACTTCTTGGAATAAATATGTCTTTTTTGTGAGGTTCAAACATCAGCTACGCAAGGATGAATCCAAGAGATAGGATCGAATATTTATGTGATAGGAATAAATAATCTCTCAATATTTCTTTCGGTTTTTCTCATGTTGTAACTAACTTGCCTCCTCCTCTCTTCATGCATAAGTTTGTGCGAACCTCAAGGAAGCAATAAATGGTTAAGTTTTATTCAAACCTTAACCAGAAATGAACTTGCTGCGTTGTTATCTCCACCGAGAATATTAAATATTCAGTGGTAGGGAATCAGCAATAACGTCCCACGATAACAATTTTCTAGCTATTAAAGCCTTATTCAGGAATTTGTTGTTGTTGTTCCATTCAGAGAAATTTGGATGCGGTAGAGTTCGCGAAAAAACTCAGGTTTTATAATTAAATTACGGGTTTGACTTGAAATATTCTAATTCAATTCTTAATATAACTCGAATTTTAACACGGCCCAGAAAATATTGATAACTAAACTCAATCGAATCAAGGATTGTCCTTTAACATTCTTACAATATTTTCGAGTAAAACTGCATTAAGCACATGCTATCCATATGCTGAGAGCAGTGAAAGGATATTTCTTTTTACTGAGTTACGGTCCTTCGTCGTTTACTCTACTCTCTCTCAGATAGAGCAAATCTGTATTTAGATCGATTATCTGACTACGATTTATTGTAGCCTCTGATTTTACAGATATTAAGCTACAAAACATCCGATCCGTATCAACACAGAAGTCTGTTTGCACAACTGATCCTTTTCACTCGACCAAACTCTAGACCTACCAGTCCAACTCACACGTGTGCATGTACATGCATTCAAACATGTTGCATTGCATTCATTGTGAGTGCTCGAAGGATTATTTGCGAAGACCATTAGGTTGTCATTGATTTACGGAAAAATACTGAATGATAAACACAAGTCTGAAAATCCGAGCAAAATCTCAACAGTGTTGAAAAACAAACTTGCATTTATTTGAAACTCAACCCGGCAAGTGTTTCTGCTGTTTCCGAGTCGAATAGAACATCAGGTAAGAACAAGGATAAAGTTTTGCTTCGTGTTGATGTTGAAGAGCATGAGAACTGGACTCTAGCACGACTGCAATATTTCTTTTGAACAGTGTATCCTTTCGCATGAAGAATCATTAAAGGACCCAGTACTTGAGATGTTTTTTTTTGCGCTGTATAAGAGCTTTGCAATTACGATGAGAGTAATTTCAACTTGAAAAAAGGTAAAACTTTTTACAACATTTTGTACTTTTAATCAGAACTTTAAGTATCCTTTTGCAGTAGAGTCTTTAAAATGTCAACTTTCTTGTTCTTATATAGATTGTGACAAATCACAACATTTCCGATCGAATGGATCAGTCATAAACGAAGAACAATCTAAGAAAACTCTTATTCACGTGATTGAATTTTATGTCCTTTGATTTCAAGAGCGTGAAAATCGAATCTTGAGATACTTTCAAATGGGGTGACATTTCGAAGTCCTTATTCCAGTTGGAAAAGCATATCTATTGCTGTAGTCATTATATGGAGCACTTGAAACTTTTGTGATTTACTGAGTATGTGTGAATATCACGGAGAGAATGAAACATCACAATAAAGTTTACAATGGAGGAAGCGCAAACGAAGGTTTAAAGCCAATAAACATGTCATGGATGATAGCGAGAAGAGCAATTAAATTCTTTGTTAGCGTGAATTTAACACACCTCGGAATACCCTGCAGAATTTGATGGAGAGGATAAAATTTGTCAGAACAATATCAACGCAAATTGAACTAATTTTATGGCGATGATGAGTTAGTAAAGAGAAAATGTTTAACGGGTACTTAGAATATATCTTTAATAAGGGTATTGAATTTAATGTTTCCTTTAGAATTGACGGACCAATCAAGCTTATCGTCTGTCTATCTGATGTTAACATCAATTGACATCCGCTATTGTCATTGTTTACAGACAAAGGTCGATAAACAATTTGAATAAATTTATTGTTGTTTATGCGCTATGTAGATTGCTGCTAGTACTAGGTGACATCGTGATGGCTCCTGGACTTCTTTCGCAAACGGCTTTATCTAAAAATACATACATACATACATACATACATACATACATACATACATACATACATATACATACTTAGCGAACCTCCATATAAGTCGGCCTGGTTTTTCCTATTCTCGAAAGTCGTTATTTTCATCAAACAGTTGATAAAGACCCGGTGAACGATCCTGATTGTATCGAAATATGCTCTTCTTAGCATGCCCTGCCAAAATGTCTTGATAGTTGAATTTCAGGAACATTTATAGTTCATAGCTAACTTCCATAAAATTCATTTGTCTTCGTCATTTGAATATACGAGGTTGGTTCGAAATGTATCGCGAATTTTGAATTTTCGCGGGCTTTTGAATTTTGATCTTTTGGTGGCGTTATGTTGGTATTCGTGACCCTCACTTATGTTGATAATTCCGGCCATTTTGAATGTCCAGTCAGTTTTTGACAGTTCAAAAAATTTGTATTCAAAGAATTGTAAAGATCAAAGAATTTGTATTAAATTTTGTATGAAGAACAACTTAAAATGCGCGTATACATTCAGAATGTTGACTGTTGCATACGGCGAAGCTACTTCAGACAAAAGCAACGATTATCGATGGTACAAAATGTTCTCAGAGGGACCGAAAAAAAGTACGCCAAGTTCGGTCGAATGTGAAGGTTTTGCTGACAGTTTCATTCGATTAAAGGGACGTGGTGGACTATGAGTTCTTGCCAGAGGGTAGAACGGTCAATAAGGAATATTACCTTCAAGTAATGCGCAATTTACGAGAAGCACGCAATTTACGAGAAGAAATGCACGGATTTGTGGAAGAACAAAAATTGGCTTTTGCACCATGATAACGCCCCTGCTCACACATCGTTACTTATCCGCGAATTTTTGGCCAAAAACAACACTCTAATAATGCCGCAGCCACCGTATTCCCCAGACCTGCCCCCCTGTGACTTTTTCTTGTTCCCGAAACTGAATAGGCCCATGAAAGGACGACGCTACGCCACGATTGAAGAAATAAAGACGGCATCGATGGAGGAGCTGAACAAGATCACAAAAAATGATTTTTCAAAATGCTTCGAGGATTGGAAAAAACGTTATCACAAGTGTATAATGTCTGGCGGGGATTATTTTGAAGGGGAAAATATAGATATTAATGAATAAATAAATAATTTTTGAAAAAATATGAAATTCGCGATACTTTTCGAACAAACCTCGTATTCCTACTTTAAGCATAGCACGTGAAATTCGGCTATTTTGGTGTTGGTTACGTTTCGGTTTACTTTTCAGTTCGTACATTTTTGTCAACTTCAAGCTATCAAGCTCAAAAGCGCGGTTTTGTTAAGGACGTTTCCCGAAAAATTTTCGCATTCTCAGTGCAAGAAACCAACTGAAGTCTCAAGGAAACGCCTTCTATGTGTATTAGAGTGTCGCCTTCTGAGTGTCTAGACTAAAACCGTTTGATCCATTTCTGAGGTTGATACTCCGATGAAAAATAAAGGATGACGAGGATTGCACTAGAAGGACCCTCCCTCCAAATTTAGCTCCTCCCTTCCGTCTCTTGTCTGACAAAAGATGCGTTTGTTATTTCTTAGGATACCACAGGCATCACAGGCAATTTATCATTTGGATCGAAATGGCTATCCGAACGGAGCTCTTCAAATTTTAGGCATGAACTCGTCAAGACTAATCTTCAAAATCACGACTGTAATCTGTCTTATTATGATTTCAACCAGCCCACAATCTAAAATCATTCGTTAGCTGTATGCTCTGACTTTAACTTAGCTTGACAACCGGGATCGTATCTCCTGGCCGAGAGTGTGTAGTCTTTTTACGCTTGCAACTGCATTGTGTTGCCTCCAAATTTTTGCCACCAGGTTCACCAACACCCAGAGGCTGATAGGTAACTCTCAAACGATTACCAACGATGTCGGCTTACAGACTGTCCAGTAAACTATGCCATCTAGAGTGCTCCTCGCTTCTACAAGTTTCTTAGCCGTTTTCGGTCCAACTCCTTTTAGAGAACACCGGTCCGTACATGTAGAAATAACGCTTGCACGACACTAACCAAACGCCACCTCCTTGTTGGCTTTGATCCTCCTGATTTGACCATTAGTCAACCAATAACAAGGATTAGTCACCCATTGATCAATCAATAACAAGAATCCTGCTGCACAGAATCTATCAGGATGCTTTACTAATAGATTTGACTCTACTTGAGCATGCTCTATACCAATAGCAGTAGGACTCATTTTCTGAAGCGCAGGTCGAACTATAGAGGGTGGGTTTGGCTGGCTTGGCAAGGTGAAGGGAACGCTTAGCAATAGATAAACATCAGCACCAGTCACCTACGGACTTTGTTTGAGTATAAACATCGGTTATCGTGAAACATGTTTCTTGCCGTTGTGGATATACAAAATGAGTCAAAATCTCGAGCAGCTATATTCTGTAAAGTTTCGGTTGGAAATCAGTAAATTTTTTTTAACCAGGCCACTGAGGATACAGTCATGAGCCGTTTAAGTATTTACAGAAAATAGGGAGCTTGTTGAAGACGACCGTCGCACCCGAAGCCGTCGATGACTTGAACCGAAGCAAATGCAGCCAAAGCACTAGAACCTCTGAGTCTGCTGAATAGTGATTAAAGTACCAAACTCCCAGAGACACCAAGTGAATGGCGATTGGCCAGCAAAATCCGGCAACTAGCAGCCTCATCGGGAGAATGCGATTAATTACCTGATTTGCGTTACCATGTTCCCGAGGTCTACTAAATATCCGAACTCGTCTCCTTCTGACTTTTTTAAATTTCCACAGATTTAAGGATGGCTGTACGGACATCAAATTGAATGGATACAAAACGTTGAAGCAGCACCAGCATGGATTCTCAAAAGAATCTCCTAGCTGACTTCCTGGAGGGGCACGGCGAATGACAGCAGCGTGATTCGAAGTATATAGTTGCCTAAGGGACAGTTTGGCCCCAGCCCATTATAAGAGACATTCAACAGGTTCGGGACGAAAATTACCAAAGATGGCCACAGGCCATGCTTGGCTAGCATCTTTCATTGACCTTGCTACGTATCGTAGATCAAACTACAATGCTTCAAGTGTTTCCAAAATATCTACATCAGATATTCTGCTATTTGGTATACGTTTTCTAGTCCCTCTGCCGATTCATGTTACAGAATTGAATGAACTCCCGATCTCCAAAGTCATTTGGAGGACTAGCCTCTGGCGAAACTGGCTGTATGCATACTTTTTTTTCATGGCAGACTCATTCTTCACAGATTGATTTTCTCTTTACTAGTCAGAGAATGTCTTCTAACTTCTATTTGCTCAAAGAAAATCCCTTTTCAAAGCAGGCGTGTCAAAGCAAAAGTCAGGGATTAATTGTCAAATCTCAGTTAGAATACAATCTTACGTTTTTGATCAACTTGGTCACAAAGTGATTGAGTCATTGCAGAGTTTGGGCCTGTAGAGATCCTCGCTTTGCCCTTATTAGATGTTGCGATGCTAGGAGTCTCTCAGCAAGCCTAAGTACTAAGTGATAGTTTTAACTGTATTGATACATACCCAACGCTGATTGTTTTTGTTTGATGAATCGTCTTCCTTGTAAGAAAGTCTGTTTCAATCTTTTCTTGCACTTGATTGTTCAATCCTAAACATTTTTGGGTCATGGTCATCTGTGACTCACTCCCTCTCCAACGAATTACCACGATCCACTGTGCATCTAGGGACAAGAGAAATACCGTCCTTTGCAAAGTCAATCGTTCACGATTCCTTCGGTAGCTCCAGTCACAGTAATCTTATTGAACCGACAATCCTCGTGTTTAAATCCAGGATGAAGATTTGCATCACCATAGAAGTTGTTTTGCGTCGGCATATTAGTGTGTCGTACATCAGTCTACAATACTTGAGATGGTTCCTAAGTATCCACGTCAGATATTCTGCTACTTGAAAAATGTTTTTTAGGATTTTATTTGACGAAATTGAATGCATAGGTACCTAATGTCAAGGTCTACCTACCGGCTGACCTGACCGTATTCCGCCGCTAATTCGGCCGCAGTCACGATACTCACAACTGGAAGGGACTTGTCTTCCTCTTGATGATCACCTCGTCACAGGGGGTCTCAGGGAAATCCTTTTGTCGCAAGTATTGATTATTACTTGAGCTAGAATACCATTGAACAGAAGGAAGAAATGCTAGCTCCATTTCTTTTCTTGTAAAAAGTAAGCAGATTATCAGTGTGTCTCTGTGGACAGCTCTAACACAGATAGGATATTTAGGCAAGAGAGCCAGTTATAGCTCGTCTGTATTGTCCGTTCTATGAAAGCACGGCATGTGTACCAGATGGAACTGCAACTGGATACTGTACAGTTGAGGACCCACGAGGTTCTATCCCACGAGGTTCTGCCTGCAGTGGACGCCATTTCTGTTAATCATTCCGAGATGACACTTACTGGACATCCTTTTCACTGCTATTATGGTGTATACTTTACTCTGGCTGCATTCTCGTTTCGCTTCTTGTCCGATATCATGTCATTGCCTATGGTGACAGTTGAACACCAGTACACCAAAGGCATGTCATATCTGAAGGGACAAAATACTCATTGCACAGTAATAGTAATACTCATTGTATAGTTGATTACGCTTCCTCAGGAAGTTCTCTGGTTCCTTCCAGTTAAGGGACCAGGTGTATTGAGCGTCACGAGTGCATACCAATGAATTACTCTAAGTTCATATTTTTGAAATTAAACCAAGGTGTTGAAATCAATCAAATTGCGTGAGTGCACCTGAAAGCACTGTCCTGGATCTTGAGTTTTATGTACTGATGTTCCCTGGCAGAGCAGTCCTCGAGAATTCATCAATTACATAGTTTTGAAACAAGGAACTCCGAAGAGAATTTCATGAATAAATTGTTAGCCATGCATTCCAATCGACGGGTAGTGGCCATATTAACCATGTTTACCATTGCAGTTTCTACTATAGATGTCACCTTTGGGATTACTTTTCTCTTGGGATGCGGCTGAGGTATGTTCTATTCCATTGCTTCAGCATTATAGTTCACCCTTCTGACAAAAAAAAAAAGATTCTTGGAGGAACCAGAAGCTTCAATTGAAATGATAGTATTGGTTCGTTCGGATTCAGATACATAATTAATTTTATAACTCGACACCAAATCAAACATGAGCTACCAGCCCTACAATCTTTAGTGAGCCCCATTTCGAATCAATTCGGCACAAGTAGCAGATTTATCAGAGTAACATGCCAACGGACTTAAGGTTCATTACTGTTTGCTAATCTTCGAAATTTTGATCGTTGAAGAGCCAATGTAAATATGTATCTTCTCAATCCTTGGAATAAATTTGAGTTAATTTGGTCATGTATTTGATAACCATTTCGCAATGGATACATTTCACCTCTTCCGTGAAACCTGTTCTTTTATGCTCTGTCTTTCTTTGCTTATGTTGATGTTATTTCAGTCTTCAGTAACATCAATAACTCAAGTAATGGGCGGATTGGCCATTGATCCAATGAAAGTGACTGTTACCACTTCCCCTTAGTTAAACGGGTCATGTTACGAAACCTTCTTTTGTCACTTAAGGTCCAAACTTTGCAAGGAGGCTATCGGGTCCAGTCATATGAACTGTTTTAAGGGTTGTTTGTATCTCTCTGTAACGAACGCTTCACTTATTTTCATGGTATGCTGACACTGATCCTTCCCACTGGGTTTGTTCGGTAATGACAGAAGACAGTGTATTGTTGAATTATTCTCTCGAATAGACGCTCGGACTGGTTTCATTAAAACTATATCTTGTTTTTACAAGCAATCACTACATGCCTTTCAACCTAATCCTTATAAGCACCAACTCTTCTGCGGAAAAGTAGGAGCAAAGTTCGGTTCGTAGTCCACTATACTCAGTTTATAGAAGCCTTGTTTTGTTTCTGTCAGTAAAGTGCTTACTAAATCGTCCACGAATCGCCACCCATGTTTGGCCAATTTTCTAAGCTTATGATATTATGGCTTTCAATGGTGATTGTCCATCAACTTTGATTAGCTGGCAAACTCTGCACCAAATTTCGTTTCAGCGAACATTAGGAAAAATCGTTGGCCAGTATTACTATTATAACACTTTCGTGTTTTCTTGTAATCTACAAAATAGCACGTTCACACTGTTAGAGCCAACATAACTAGTGAGTCGGTCGTTCCAAGAAATCTCAGAAATTGTTCGAACAGATCAGAGATTAAAGATCAATGCAGACATTTTTGAATAGCTTAAAGTACAGCGAGGCATTCTTTTTACGTCCTATATAGCTTCCGATATAGCTGCAGCTGCGTCCGCCTGAACCGAAAACGAATATCTTTTGGTCTGGATGTGGGGGTGTTTGGGCTGTCAAAAGCATGAGTTGTAGTGTATTGAAATCGTTCTTATACAGCTCAAAAGCAAGGGAACAATAAGGATATTCTTTACAAGAATGGGTTGTGGACTAGTTCTGTTTCTCTGCATGATAGACAACATAGAATGTCAGTATATACCTTCGTCCCGCGGGTAGCAAGTTCTTAGGAAGCCCATCAAGATTTTTTAAGCCTATTTCACTTCGAATATCGTGTGATGTCAAAACCTTCCCCAGAGAGAGAACACCTATTTAATCTGAGAGACCGAAACGGAACCTCGATGCCACACCTTCCGTCAACTGTCATCGCCGGGCAGAACAAGCATCCTGGAGATGGTGATTTTCCCATCTTATGCAGTTAAGATTGAAAATATCTATCCTATACATATCCTATTCGTATTCTGTAATAATCGGTCGCACCGTATTTTGTGCAGAACCAGGGCCCCAAGTCACTGATGAGCCCTGAGGTCCATCTGCCCCGTGTTTCGGGGTTTGTGTTTCCGTGTTTCCTCTCGGCTAACAACTTCTATTTCCGACTCCACCCAAAGTAAGTTGACTCGCCATCGCTCTTTGGCAACTAGCACTGCCGGTTCAGACACAATGCGGTACGTAGCCGCTATCCGCAGAGTTTCTGGCCTATGTACCTGCCGCTGATGCTCGAACCTGTCGAAGGAAGCTCATCTTCGGGTCAAACATGAAGCCAAGTTTATTTATTGATACCTTCTTTTCGATGATCGTTTCTCTAACCCAAACAGGAATAACATGCGGGACCCGCATATTGCTCAGGATGGTGACCTAGGTCTTTTCCAGCGCTAGGCTAAGCCCGTGGGCTGTCATCCACTTACTCACTCGGCGCAGTATCGCACACAGTTGGAATTGCGCCTGTTAATCACTATATAATAATAATGGTGATAATAATAAAATATACAATTAATAGTAATTCTGCATTACATCCCCCAATTACTGTGAAATACTTCAGCGTTTTCCATTACAAAAGCTTGACATTCACAGAACGTCTTCCTGATTTTACGTGTCAATATTTTCTTAGAATGTTTGTTTTTACCGCGCATTTTCTTTATCCTTTTGTAGGAGACTAAAAGCGATGATGCATACATTCAGATATTAATAGGCATGTAATCTGGTATCTACTAACGTGGACACCATCGGTAAACATTTCGAAGAGCTAACACACGGGGTGGTGGAACAGGTCGAAAAGTTCGCTCTGTGTATATTACTTGCACCCCATTTGAGCTCTTCGCTGAAGTGAAATAAGTCGACGGCTGAAAAGACACGTGGAAAATCGATAATTTCCCATTGGCTAAAATGTTGTCTTATAGTATCTACTATCGTTCGGAAGGTGTGTATTATGGCCTTCTGATTTACAGTAATTGATTTGATTCACTCTGGCAACACGTGTAGCTGCTGAAATATTTCAAGACAAATGGGCATGAAATTCAATTTTGTTTAAAGGTTTTCAAAAGGATTCCTTCCTTCTAACCATAAATTACTTGATTCATTTTTTCAGCCGCGAATGAAAAAAAAGAATATGGTTGTAAAACGAATGCTGGTTGATCATGAATATGTTGGCATAAAACGTCTTTTATGCCAACCGAAAAAGAAATCGATGGACTTAATGAAAAAATCGTAATGACTTGCATAGTTTCCACGCAAAGTTGTGTAGATTAAGTGTAAGCCATGCAAATAGGAAAACGCTAAATTGGAAAATCAGTCAGCATTAAAGTTTATCATTTGAATTATATCTTCACTGTGGTAAGGTGCTTGCTATCGCTAATGAGACCTCAAAGAGCTTCACTTTGTGCTCATAATATTCTTGTAGGGGAATCGTCCCTAAAATTCTAAAAACCAGTATCTAATTTCTAATAAACCCAAATTATTTCTGTTTTAAAATTTGAGCATAAATTAGGGATTTGGGTGAAATCGAATAAAGATTCGCCCCATTGGTTCTTCACTTAACCAAGAAATCAGCCTAAAAAAGTGGAGCTTGTCTACCCTGTGAAAGACCAACACCTTTGTCGATGACATCAGTCAATATTCTCATGAATCTCATCTAGACCAAGAGGCTGTAGCCGTAATTTTCACCAAATAATCTAATTTACAGCGTTAAACATAGGAATGATATGGCTATGATAGCATATGGCAGCCATTTTCGAATTACAATGTTTGGCTTTTGGAGCCACCTGTCATTAGTAGCAGATGTCAATTTTTCATAAATTAATTACCGTTTTTACAACATAGGGAAATCATCCGATTATTTTCCAGATGTATCTGGATGTCTTTTTGATGCTTTACTGACCTTTGCGACATTCCAAACAAAGCATTGCCATCGTTTCACTCCATCTGTGTTTACCATTTATCGTCAAAGTGAAAATTGAGAAAATACGTTGAATCTAAATGATAATAACTCCTAAACATTACGTCATAGTTTCTCTAATTAAAAGAGTAAATCTCAAGTGCCACACCCGAATCTTGAAGTCGCTAGTTAATTTGGAAATTATTTATTATCTTTTAATCATGTAGAATGATTTTTGCTTTAGGGTTCATGAATAATGATGATGGAATATGAAGAAGCTTACAAACTTAGAATTGAATCTACTCGAAAATACCAAAATTCTACGAAATAAATTTTATTCGTATATAGAATAGATTCTATTCTACAAATACGAAATTCTAGGGAAAATTACATGGAATGCATTTTATATCAGGCAAAATTTCTTAATAAACAGCATCCTGGTAATATAAAATTACCATTCTTGGTCTCATTATATTCATACCAACCCTCAATAACCCTCATGTTCAGGGGTCCTATTTTTCGATTATTTCAATTTTTTTTCGAAAGAATCAATTATAGCAAGGCAGACACTACATCGAATTTTTATTAAATCTAATAAAGTCTCCTTTGCAATCCATGCCTCTCAGGAATTTTCGAGGAGGAGGGGTTATGAGGAGTGGTCAAAAAGGATGGTAATTGGCACGTATAGCTAAATTTAGGTATTCAAACTAAATTTATTCTCATTCAAGTTTCACAATAGTCATTAAATGCTCTCCGTCATAATGGTAAGCACTCAACATCCTTCAGAAAATTTTTTGTCTTGCCATACCTTAAAAATGCATCTGAAAATACGAGTTTCCCTTAAATTGCATCTATAAGGACCAACAAGTCACTGAGATTTTCGAATCTCTATTCTTTAGCGTTTTCTTGACCCGGAAGTTCTTGAAATGGAAGTCACTACGGAAATGATCAGTGGAAAAGAAACGGTCTTACTCTACCAGCTCCAATACAGACATCAATCGATCCTGACTCTGAAGCTCGCTGAAAGAAATTTATAAATTTCTTTTTCATCTAGTTGCAAACTTTCTGTAATTGCTATTATATCCTTTCTAACCGTGAAGATAGGTCCCCGAAAGCACCTATCACGCCAGCGAGTCTCCCCCTGATCAATTTTTGAAAACTTTTCCCGTCACATACGCAGTGGGTGGCATGGAGCTGGCGACTCGGGATTTCCTTTATCGTTTCTAATCAGCACAAGGCTCGCCGCTTTTCAGCATTCTTGGAACACTTCTTGGCACAAGCATGCGTTTAACGTGCTGAGGCTGTAGCATCTTAGCTGGAAACCCATCTGACCTATGGGCCTTTCTTTCCTTAATAGATAAGGCTGCTTTCTTCAATTCCTTCTTTGTGAAAAATTGGGTTTCATTGGTGGAAATGAAAGCCTTTTGTGCCCCGTATGTCTGAGGTGAGTCTTGGGCACCGAGCTTTTGGCATCACTATTTCTTTGCCCAGACCCCATGGATCTCAGTTCACATCGTTCACCAAACTTTGTCATCGGCTGACCTTGCTGCTGTTGATGAGTCTGTGGCGACATAAATGACACGACCTTCGATTTTCGGCAAATTTCAGGCAATTGCAGTATACTGGGTGCTTGCCTTGCCGGGATCTTCGTAGAGACATGGAATAATTTCAAGCGAACGAAATGATTCTCATAGTTGAGTTCACCACATCTTTTGCCGCATTTCCTTGCTCCTCGGCGTAGCTTCCGGCAGTGATGATCGTACCATTAGCTCTTCATCAAACGCCGCAGTATCCGATTCCTCAGTATTCATCCGGACCATTAGCCGAGTAATCCCCTAGCACTTTGTACTAGGCACTTCGAAGCAAATGTTATATCAGGTATGGTTCCAACGCAACTCCATCGACGGAAAGAAGGGATGTGGCCTGTGTTCAACACGATAAGCCTGGTTCTGGGTGCCATGTCCAGGATCCTTTTGCCCCGAGCCCATTCGATTGCTCTTGCGTTGAAGTCACCCCCGACGATTGCTCTTGCGTTTAAGTCATCACATGGCCCTCAGTACTCAAAACAGTTTACCCGAAGCAATGAGCCTAGGTTGGAAGGATGACAATGATTCGTTCAGTGCAAGGTATACATAAAAGAGTTTAGTTCCCCAACACTGCACCTAAACGAAACTAATCGAATCATGCCTGAATCTAAGGTACTTGAAGTACAACGACATATAACTTACCCTATTCAAATTTTGCCCTTCTTTACAAGCGTTCGAGCACTTTCTCTGTGAGGTGAAGTATGGCCATGCCTTAACCGCTATTATTTGGTTTGTTCAACTTAATTTTCGTCTCACTTAGTACAGGTAAATAGCATTTTAAAGCGTTTTCTATTTCGGGAAGATCCGTAACGCAGTCCATGTCCCTATTTTTTAGTCGGGACATAGGCTCGAGTGAGTCTACTGTTGCGTTTTCTCTAAGGGCTTTTTCTTTTGACTGCGTCACGAAATGCGTCTTTATTGTTTCCATCTGTTCCTAACTCAACCAGAAGGATATCTGACTAAGTTTAATGTACAAGTTTGATTGCAGTTTAGATGTTTGCCACTCCCTTACAGGTTTATCGGTTTTCAATTTTAGGGAAGCGTTTGTAATTGCTGTCTGAAACTCCTCCTACATCGCAATTTAATAGTGCGACGCTCTGTTCTTAGCCTTCCTCCGTTCATCCCAATCCCTTTTGATTGGGCTACTGCCCAAGTTTTTACTTCTAGTAGAAATTAGGACGACTACTGCGCTGTTGATAGGATTAGCCTTTTGCTCTTCCTCTGCCACTCGCAGCATGCGTCTATACTTATTCGGATTAAAAGCCCTTTAAATTGATGTATTTACCACATTTTTCCCCAGTTTCCCAGAAGTAGCACTCCTTTTATCAAAAAATTCCGTACAGCTCCTTAAATGACAAGGTTGGTGAATATGCACAATGTTCAAGGATACAGAAGCCAGCATATTGGTTTCTTGCTATGGGAACTGCAGGGTTGTGTGCTGGTGCATTGCTTGATTTTTTTTGTTTGGGGGGTGAAAGCTTTTTACGCCCTGAGTGTCGAGCTCCACCGCTACCAGACTACCGACTAAACACCTCCCCTATCACACCGAGAACCTAGCCTGGAACTGTTTGTCACATTACTTCGGACTAAGCCTAATTAATCATCGCTTAGCGATATCTTCAGGCTAAGGGAAATCTCTCTTTCTCCACGGATGGATAGGAAGGAATTGCGATTAGTAACTTTAATATTGCGTTACAGAGATGTTCCCTCTCTCGCCAAGCGATCCATTATGTCCTCCTTTATAATGAGTACTGTCCGTACGTAATGCGACACACAGTACCAATTGTCCTTTGATTTCATCATTTTTCCCGTTACATTTTCTGGTGAAATTACGCCAATTTTCTCCGAGAGATACGAACGGAGTCTTGTAAATCTATTACACGTAAAGAACGTATGGCAGGCGTCATCCGTCATCCCCGGGTAGAACACGTAAGTTGGGGATGGTGCCCTTCCCATCTTATACAGGTAAGACTGAAAATACCCGTGACCACTGAGTAGTTGCGTCATTTAATAATCAGTCTCACCATGCATTCTGTAGAACCACGGCCCCAAGTCACTAATCAGCCGTGCGGTCCATCTGCCTCGCGTTACGTTTTCCCATGTTTGCTGCCATAAGATAAGGGTTCTTCTCCGTTCCTCTCAGCTGACGGTTTCTCTCGCCGACTCCCCCTACGTAAGTATACACGTTTCCGTTCGTCTGCAAGTAACTTAATAGGAACCACCCTCGAGATTACCAGCACTGTAGGTTCAGAGACAGTGCGATATGCAGCCGCTATCCGCAAAGCTCCTTGCCTCCGCACCTGTGCCAGACGCCTTCGGTACGTCTCTTTACTAAGAGCGTCAGCCCAAACCTCGGAGCCATACAAGAGCACTGACTCCATTGCACTCATCAGTAGACGTCTTTTGCTCGAGGTTGGCCATAATGCGGTTTAGCGCCGATACCCGCTCGGAGGCCTTATCTGCTGACTCTCGAACCTGCTCGAAAAAACTCATCTTCGAGTCAATCATCAAGCCAAGGTATCTGATTGATTCTATTGACTCGATTATCATTTCCCTCACTCGAACCGGCATAACACGAGGGATTCGCTTCTTAGTTTCCAGCGCTAGGCTAAGCCAGTTTGAGTTGCGTTGAATTATAAAATAATTTAATTTAATTTAGTTGTCCTTTAATAATTTTAATTCCATAGTTCAGTTTCCTAATTGTTTCACTAAGTAGGCCAGTGGCTACGGTTTATCTCCACCCTCATCCTCATTTATAAAGAATGAAAACCAACGTCTATATGACCGGTATATGGATCAAACTTAGTCAAAAAGGCCAGGGTAGAAAGCTCAAGTTAAAGCGCAAAACAAGAAGAAAATCAGCGAATACAAAGCGAATGCAACAGGAAAAAATACAGAATATCGTTCCGAACATAAAAAAACAACATTTCCGCACCATTTCCACATCACATCGAACAAAATGTACAAAACAATAGATATAGCGAAAAAATCCTTTTTTTGAGTCATCAAAAGCGTTAATATTATGCTAACGCATGGGGTTCTTCGTTGAGTAATATTCTCCTGTTTTGAAGTCATTTTTTCAACTCGGCATTTCATCTTTTCATTCATGGCGATGAAAATCCATTTTCTCCAAATCATTCACGCTTTCGATCTTGTCAGTTGATATAACGTCTTTTCTTTATTATTTTACATTAAGCAGCCGAAGAATGAACTTTTTCTGCACTGATTTTGAGAACAACCATTTGAATCAAAGCCTAACCACTAAAATCGCTAACAGTCCACAAGGACATTACGAAGAAAGAGATAGGAATACTCCATGTATGCTCCATGACAACTAAAGTGAGCTTTGCAAGAGAGAGAGCTTTGAAATTCAACAACATAGGTGAGTATTGAGATCAAGATGGCTAGTTTTCTGGGCTTAAATGTATGTGAGAATATTTTTTTCTAGTTTTTCAAGTTTCGTCTCTATCCCTGATTTGCAACAAGTTTTGCTTGCTAATACTAATGCATCCCGAAAATTGGAGTGGGACACTGTCAGATTGGGAGTTTGAGAGGGAGAAATGTTGGCACTTAGTGGTTGCTTTATTGTTTGAAGTGTTCTCCTTCACTAAGTTACTCCTCAATGATTACGTTATGCGCAAAACTATGAAGCTTATATCTGAATAAACCCCGTATTATTTTTGAAATAATATCCTCCGTCTTGAACTTACAACTGGTTATCTTGGTAACGCATATCCTTTAGGCGAGTTACCAATACTTGCTGTAAATGTAAGCGACGCTTAAATGATCAATGGCTTGAAGAAAACCTCACAGCCGTAGCCTTGTATTAGAACAAAGGAATCATTAGATGTATCCCACGAATCCTGTTTGGAAGTATATACGAAAAACGCCCGACGGAGAGAGACCTTAGAGTTCATTGCAAAGAAAAAAGGGGAACAAGCAAGAATCAAAAATTTGTTGCTGGTGGGTAGTAATGTTGAAATTCGTGCTGTTTTGTGTCATACAAGTTATGGTGATGGTCCTTTTGCTATGATGTCACTTTCACTTTACATCACAACTTTATTACACAAAATTTAGTAAAGCCTTACCATAGCCTAAATAATTTTATCTCCATTAATGTGACACCAATTTTACTTATTATCTTTCATTATACATTTTTATTTCCAGTAGATTATTGCAGATTTTTGATGAAGGATTAATGTATCTAAACTTTATACGAAAGTAACATATGCTTATCCGAAATGTATGCACTAATGATTCGAATGCAATGACACTGCAATAAATGCGATTTATTTGGCGGGAAGCTCATATAGTGCGAATTGTCACATTCAATCTAATCAGGATACATACCTCCATTTCTCTTTGTTATTTCAGTATTAGTTCACCACAGGCTTAATTAAAACATTAATCCGTATTCATTAGCTACCTTTATAACATTCATTCGTTAATTTATCATATCCATAAATTAACTTAGGCCTATTAAAGTCATTAAATTGAACAGGTGGCCCGTAATATCGTGCGATTCAGCCAGGCAATAATTGTCGTAGCATTGCACACTTTTCGTATATAGAAAGCTGATTCTAGTACATCCAACAAACCGCCAAGGGCGAGTTTCGCCTTTAATTAATTCATAAATTTTTTATAATTTTTACTTCTGCAATTCTAACAAATCACGGGGGATAAAAAATTGGGAAAGTTTTTCTCCGAATGTTTTAATGAAAATCGTATTGGGGTCAACGAAAACCGTCGACAGAGAACGATGAATTCTGATAATAAAAGTTTACAAGGCGATTTCGACTCGGAAGGGTGGTGTAATGTTAGGGGATGGATGGAAACGTCGTGACGCGAATCATCGCTTCTAATGTTAGGATATAAAATGGAGATGACGGTATTTGAATCGATATATGTAAATTTTCCTTTTGCTAACCACCATCACGAATTCAATACGAACCAGCTACAGCAAGGCGTTATTCAAGTAATCGCAGGTGGGAAATAAATTCCATCAAAGTAGCAGAGAAGGGATGTTTTCTCTCCATAAAGCTATACGGGCTTTGGATATAATGATACAGGTGATGATGAGAAAATCGGTTTAGCATATTCTGCGAAATTTCCTGAATAAATATTGATGAAATCTTCTGCTGTTCACTGATTTCACTACCTGTTACAAAAGAAAACAGAACGGTTATCATTTCGAATGATTGACGATGAATTTTCCTGTCGATTAATCCTCCGATTTTCCAGAAAAATGTTTTGGAATATATTTTAACATGTTAATCGGTATCAATCTTGATTATTTATGAACGGCATGAATTGAATGGATGAATGAATTGATGAATAATGAAAATGACTTAGACCTGTAATCATAGCTTCCCTTCCTTCAAAAGAAATTCTTCAATGGCGTTGATTCATCAGATCCTGAATCTTTAATAAGTTGATATCTATCAGGTGTATACATAAGTTTTTTTCTGGATTTCTTTTGAGTAAAAAAATACCTAAACTAGGAAATTTTTTTTATTCAAAGTACTGACCGTAGGCTTCTAATCATTTCGCCCATCTTTCAGTTCAGTAACTACTTGTTTTTTTCGGCCCACTTTTCTTCGAGCCACTTTCCAAATTCCTCGAAATCGCTGAAGTGCTGTTCTGCGAACGCGTGCCCCATTAATACGAAGAGGTGCTAGTCAGAGTGGATAGTCAGTCCAGGTCTGGGGAGTACGGCGGACGGATCTTACTCATTGCTCGTCAACGTCTGCTGATCATTCCCTGTGACACATTGAATGCTTCTCCCACTTGCCGTTGAGTTTGAGCTGGGTCACCATCCAATAACTCCTGCGATTCCTCTTCTTCGCATTTTTATAGACTACCAGGGCGCTCACTGTCCTTCACATAGAAATTACCACTTTCGAATTCTCGAAACCATGTTTCATATGTCCCAGTTGATGGAAGGTGTCCCCCATATATTTTTACCAGCAAATGATGACTTTAAGCAGCGTTTTTCTTTTAGTAAAACAAAAACCAATGCGTGCTGCAATGCTTTCTTTTTCAGGCAGAAAAATTCGAAATGATTGATCAAATGAAAAAAACACACACTAGTTTTTGCGGAATCAGTTTGTGTGTGTTTGTAGCTTAATTTCAGGTGATCGAAATGACGTTATGTCAAATTAATACGCAGAGTACCATTCGATGGCGCCATCTCTTGCGAAAAAAAAAACGTGAACGTTGAAACACCGGTCGTGAAAGAACATCATTTCAAAAATCTTCTACAACTGGAAAAAATTGCACATGAATGAAAATTGTTTTACCAAAAAGTGGCTTGGTAGGGATACACTTTAACCTAGACCAACGTTGCGCCAACTATGTCAGCTCACTGTTAAACTTATTCCATGAAGCATTAGTTAAAAATTAGATCAATGTGTCAAAAAGTCGAACAATAAACAGTGTAGCGATAACACTACTTAAAATCTATTCAGGGTTGGAAAGTGAGGATAGAGACATGTCGGAGGATAGAATTCCCAACACTAAAATGCTATTTGCGAGGCACTGCTGACATTTCCATATTGCTAAGCTGCACATTTCTGTCATATAGAAAGCCACTAATCTCATGGCAACCCATACTACCATCGTAGACACGATTGCGCAGAGTTATCGTATGTGCTAACAAGACGCAGGATAAATCCTGTCGTCATAAAAGTGAAAGCGACGCTTACTAGTTGAACAACTGTGTGTGTTGTGATGATGCCAAGCGCGGGAAAATAGTGAAAGTGACTAACGAGAATTTGTGAACTGTGTGTACGATTGAGTCAATAGCCATGCATGGCGATATTGAACGTTTTACAATTATGATTTCCTTCGCGGATTGGTTTTAAAAACTTAGAAACTGTGGAAACTGTTTTGAACTTGTGACGTGTGCATTGATTATTCGTGCTTTGACTGCCGCGATAATCTGTGTGAATTTCATGCTATCGAAACCGTGTGATAAACGGAGTGGTGTTACTATCGATTTATCCCCTAACTGGCCCCACGGGGGCCTGATTGTGGAAAACTATTTATTTTATCACCCCCAAAAGTGTGGTGAAGGGCTTGTCCCTTTTGAATTTTACTGTATCCCATTGAAAAAAATAACAAAAGAACAAAATGAGTGACGAAAATCTCGCGAAACGTAAGAAAGTCGCGTCGAATCTTGTAAATCGTGATGCACGACTAGTGGAAAACGCGCGGTTGAAAGAGGAAAACCAGAAACTTAAAGGCGAAATAAGTGAAATAAAAGAAATGTTAAAACAGAGCGACGAAATGTTGAAAAAACTATTAACGCAAATGAAAAACAACAAGGAAGTGCCATGCAGCAGAGGAAGCCCTGTTAAGGAAAACGAGCAAAAAGTGGATGGAGCAAAGAACCAGGATGAAGCGAAAGAAGTGAACATGAGCGAAGACGAGACGGGAGACTACACTACGGTAGTAGCCAAAAGGAACAGGAAGAAGCAGAAGGCGCAGCAACCCGAAAAGGTGGAGGTACAAACTATAAAGACAAAAGAAAGTGAGCAAGCAAGCAAGCAAGCTAAAAAAAATAAGTTGCCGCCCATTAATGCGTTCCACCAGGACTCTAATGACCTGGTGAAGCTCATTAAAGAGTGCGCTAAAACAGACAATTTCACTATAAAAAAAATTACTAATTCAAAAACACAAATCAAGGTTGAGAAGTTGGAAGATTTCAAGAATGTGAAGGAAGTCCTCAAGAAAGCAGAGGCTCCCTTCTATTCATTTACTCCAAAAGAGGAGAAAACGCAGACGTTCCTACTGAAGGGACTCTGTCAAGGGTACGACCCGAGTGAGCTTCAAAAAGAACTTGAATCCAAGGCTGAGACAGTGAAATTCGTTTCAGTGAAACCTTTCACTACGCGTCGCTCTATAGTAGAGAAGCGAGTCCTCCCCATATATCTCGTGCAACTATCGCACGAGAGCTCTGCAGCCGAACTACTCAAGTTGAGGTTCCTCAACCATCAAGTAGTCCGGTTTGAGAAATTACAAAAAAAAGACATCATGCAGTGCTTCAGATGTCAAAGATTTGGGCACAGTTCGGCGAACTGTAACATGCAGTTCCGCTGTGTCAAATGCAGCGTTGTTCATGAACCTGGCAAGTGCGGGTTGGGGGAAAATGATGGCAAAGACAAGATCTTTTGCGTTAACTGCAGGACATATGGACATCCTGCTTCCTTCAAGGGCTGTCCAGCATACGAGAAAATGAAAAAACCAATGCGAATTGAGCGCGCCCCACCAAGCCGTCCGCTGATAGCCCCGGCTCCAATTACCCCTGGAGTATCTTTCGCAGCTGTTGCGAGGGGTACAGTTGGCCCAGCACCCCAAAAGAGGGATGAAAGCGATTTAACCGCTATGTTCAAGATCATCTTGGACAGATTGGGTAAAATCGAGAACACCCTTATCGATCACAGCTCCAAAATCAGCGGCCTTATAAGCACGTCTAGCTATTCCCATGACCAATACTAGACACCTCTCTGCAGTGTTGGCTCGAGATGAACTTCATTTAATAGCTGTGAATGTCAACTCGATAGCGAGTGTCTACAGGAGGTCTGATCTACTGGATTTTGCGTCTGAACACAAACCTGACATTATACTGCTGAACGAGACTAAACTCAACGAAAGACATAACGTACAGTTCAAGGACTACAACTTCATACGTACTGACAGACCCAACTCGACTAACGGAGGAGGGACAGCAATAATGCTCACACGACACATCAAGTACGAACACGTAAACAGACCAGAATTCAGTGGATTTGAAATCCTAGAGTTGACATGCATAAAGCTTGAAATGCAAGGCGGCCAACGTCTCTTTGTTATCTCCGCATATGCATCGAGTACGAAAAATTTGAGAACAAAGTTCAGGGAAGAGTTCAGCCTCGTGTTTGAACTTCTTCGACTAGATGATCCCAGTAATTATTATGTTCTAGCAGGTGACCTGAACGCAAAACATAGCGACTGGCTGAACGAGTACGCCAATCCACGGGGAGTATTTCTAAAACGATGGATTGATGAGAATCAAATGGAATACCGATGCCAGCTCGTCGGGCCGGGTGCTCCTACATTGCCTCGATCTGGATCGTATCTGGATCTTTGCATAGTTGATATGCGTTTGAATCTTACTGGCTTGACAGTGGACAACAAACTGCAAACGTTGCACTATGACAGCGACCACAAAGCAATTCAAATAAAGATTGCTAAAGAGAACAGTGACTTATTCCTACTTACTGCCGAACAAACACCCAACAAATACAATTACAGAAAAACAAATTGGACGAAATTCAACCAAACACTAACACAAATACACGACCCACTTGTACAAAACTCAACCACGTACATTCCGAACAATACAAACTTGACTAATGACCAAATTGACGAATACATAAACGAAATAAACAAACTGATACTCACTGCAATGGACGAGACCATACCAAAAATCACACCACGAAACAACATGGACCAATACCTGACCCGACGCATCAAGAAACTTAAAAAGCTCAAAAGTATGATTCTGACGCATATTAACAGTATATATAGGAGTTCCGCTGCGAGATGGCATCCGCATTTAAAAACTCTCAAAGAAATCATGAAGGCTGTGCGTTATCTCATCAAGTTGAGCTTTACTCGAGAAGTAAACCAACAATGGGCTGAGAAAGCACAGAGCATTCATCCTCAGGATCCGGATGGAATGTTCAGCCAGATCAACGCTTTCTTCAGGTCGAAGAAGCCGGCAACGGTGTCGACTTTGAAAATCCCGTTAGAACATGATGAATATAGGATCATAGAAACAGATGAACCTGACAACATTCAACGTCCCATACAATACAAAACTGTCACAAACGAGACAGAAAAATTAGATGTAATTGGTATGAGTATGGAATCAGTCCATCGACAAAACTCAAATCTAGGTAGTTCTCGATTGATAGAAACGGTCAAAAATAAAGTTGAAGAATTCCTGACTTCTTGCAGTCGAGAACCGACTCTCCATTTCAGTGAGTCATTAAATTCAAATATGCTACCACAGAACAGTTTGAAAGACTATTTTGTGTCGAAGGAGGATGTACAGCATGCCTTTCGGACACTTAATAACAAAAAATCAACTGGAATTGATGGCATACCCAACATTGTCCTCAAACACTTACCAGAACCAATAATAACGGAATTTACTTGCATTTTCAATAATGCACTCAACAATAAATACTTTCCACAAAATTGGAAGAAAGCCAAGGTCATTCCAATTTTGAAGAAAGGAAAAGATCCTAGCGATCCGAAAAGCTATCGACCGATAAGCTTATTGTCGAATGCAGGCAAAGTCCTTGAGAGTTTCTTGAACAGAAATATCAAGAAATACCTCGAAGACGAAGATATCATCAGCAATAGTCAGTTTGGCTTTCGCAGAAGTCATTCTACTATCCATGCTATCACGAAAGTGACGTCAGATATCTGCTGGCATTTAAATGGAGGAAAATGTGTTGGAGCATGCCTCATTGATATGGAGAGAGCCTTCGATACAGTTTGGCTTGATGGACTGATTTTCAGACTCATACAGAATAGGTTCTGTAATGATTTGATAGCCATACTAGTGAGTATGCTGTATGGAAAAGAATTTATTGTCGAAATCGGGGGAAATACTTCCAGTAGAGTATTTCAGGTCTCTGACGGTCTACAACAAGGAACAGTGACGGCACCAACGCTATTCTCGATTTTATTGAATCCTCTTTTGAAGTCATTTGGCTTCAACGATAGTCCTAAACGGATGATTGTGGCGTTTGCTGACGACTTGATTATATACACTGCAGACAGCAAAGCTTCGGTGGTTCAAGATGAGCTGCAAAGTATGTTTCAAGATGTCCAAACGTTCACGAATGCTTGGAAGATGAGAATCAATGATAAAAAATGTGAGACTATTTTGTTTCGTGGACCACTGGCAAAGGCCGGCAGAGACTTGAGGCGAAATTGGAAGGATTTCCATATTAAGTCGAACGGAGAACGCATACCACACAAGAACACCGTGAGGTACTTGGGCGTGTTCCTCGACTATCGCTTGCAGTACATCCAACATGCGAAAATGCAGCTCGAGAAAGCAAGAAGGGCATTTATGTCTCTTAAGAGACTTTTTTATGCGAAACACCTGGAGACACGTGTGAAGGTCATATGTTATCAATGTCTCGTAAGACCCATTATAACATACGCGTGTCCCATATGGTTTAACCTGAGTGCTTCCACCATGGAGAAAATCAGGGTGTTTGAGCGAAAATGCTTAAGAGCTTGCACTGGATTGTACAGAACAGCGAAATCCGACTTCAAGTATTATTACTCGGATAGGGAGCTATACGACGCAGCAGGTATCCCTAGGGTAGACTCTTGCATTATACATCAAGTAAGGAGACATTGTCTGCGATCAAGTATGACTGACGAGAATATATGGATCAGTCATCCGTACTATCCTAATCAGTTCTACTTTGACCGATGCAGGGAGACAGGTTTCATACCACCGGAAGCATTTCCTTACTTAGATGAAAAGAGACTTATCGTTGACGGACATGGAATACCTGTTATCTACCACATTTACAGACGAAACACTGACAAGAGACTTATATACGGCGACAGTATAGACACTCACAATACTGAGATAGACTTACGATATTCGATGCATATGTGGCATAAACAGGGAAACCACCAACAGTATTGGTGGCTGGAGTGAGATTCTAGTGGTCAGGCGAACGGTTGGCGTGTCTATGATAAGCGGAGCTGTTAATTGTCGTGTTTTCATAATGAACATAGCAGCCTTGATTTGTGTTTTAAGTTGAATATAATATAACAATATAAATAACTTGTACATAGTAAGCTTTATTTAGTTTTTTCATATCTAGTTTAATCTAGTATCCTTTATCACAGGACAAAAAATAAATATAGATATAGATATATATATAAATGTGAAAAAAAAAAAAAAATAAATAAATAAATTAATATGAAACCAATCAAAAACTAACAATAAGCGTAACTCATTAAACTATGACGTAAGAAACTTTAGCGATAGCCAAATTATACATGTAATTTTACTTTCTGCTCTTATATGTCTTCTTCTCTTCCTTCTATTGTTATTATTTATTTGTTATTTCTTCTTTTGCTTCAATTTTCCTCCTTCTCTGTGTCTCTTTGCGTTAAAAAAAAAAACAAAGAAATAAAAATAAAACAAAAAAAAAATATTAAATTAGAACTATAGAAAACTTAATAGTTAATAGCTAGATTAAGCTCTATTTCTAAATAGGATTAAGTAGACTTAAGTTAGCGGTAGTCTTTGAAGTTTTTTTAAATTTTTCTTCAAATTATTAATTGTAATAAAATTAATTTAAGCAAAAAGTGTCAGGGGACATCCCCAATATATGTGACTGACTTAGACAAGAGTGCCCTCAGTGGCCATAGGTTTAAATAGACGTAAGATAGCTTAACCATTTTTTTTTGTTCTCTTTTTTGTGGAAACGTGTAAATTGTATGATATTATATGAAAAATAAAGAGATTTTTTGACTTTGACTTTGACTTTGACCATCGTAGACACACCAGACTATGTAGACACAACCAACAAAACTCCTCGCTTCACCACTTGCATCGTATTTCATACGAAATCTTAGAAAAAACGTCCGTCCATACCTCAGAGCCAACAGGACCACTGTTACTGCTGAGCTCGTTTTTTATTCTAAATGGGGCCCATTTTTTTAAGTTTGAAAAGATTCAGAGTTGATTCTCATGCTACGGGGTAGTCCGTAGTCACTCTGGTTTATATGCAAAATCATTTCAATCCTCCTTAATTTTTAAATTTTCCTAGACATTCTCAATCCCAAGACATCCCAACTTTTCTGCGCCTAATACTCACGTTACGGCTTTACGTGCCTATGATTTGACATATCGAAGGAAGATCATCCTTGAGACAATCATCAAGCTAAGATATTTTTTTTCGTCATCTTGGACTTGACGGTTATAGCTCCAAAATGAATGGCAAGAAATGAAGAAGGAGATAAAAGACTTTTTCAGGCTGATGACCTCGATTTCTTCAAGGGTAGCTTGAAGCCACGATCGTTCACCCACTTGCTCATTCGAAAGTGTTCAATACTCAGCTTCATACTTGCTTCAGCTTCATACTTGAATTGCTCTTTCTCGGCAGCGCGTCAACAACTGACTTCGCTACGTCATTTGAAAAGTCTATTAACTCGGACTAACCAAATAGCTGAAGCTATAAAGTTCTTCATACAAGCTGTTTCAGGACCGAGCTGAGCTCAGAGCCTTTATTACTTTTAATGTAACATCTATTGATCGCAGAGTACTCATGTGTCGTAGATTAGCTCCCAGTCCTAGAGTTCATCCCTAAACATCCGTATGGAAAGATTTCAGTGCGTCGAGAACATCTTTATACCTTGCAGACTTGAACACCTACGTTTCTTACATTGGCAGAAGCAGTAAAATTCACTGTATGTGTTGGCTGTGAGTTTGTGCCCTATGGACTGTGCTAACCAATGATATGATTGCAATCATTGGTCAATTTGAGCCCTGTGGGCATCCAGCTGTCCAGGTACATCTCCTACAGTTTAGATTTTCCTTCTGAGTCTTTCTAAGATGAGCTTCTCAATCATTTTTCCAGGGGCATCTACCAGACATATTTATTATAATTGTACTGGGTTCCACTTGCTGGAAATAACCATAGGCCAGAACTCGGCCCTTAGCTCCCCATGTGTGGTACTTTTGTTTACAGATGGTCCATCCTGTCCTCCTACAGAAGCCAAGGAGTTCCCCAAGCTCTGTGGTCGCCAAGTGTTCCAATTCTGTTGCGCCAGTACACCTCAGCCAAGTAAGGCGTTTCTTGGCCAGACTCGGGCAGTCTAGGAAGAAGTGTTCTGTACTTTCTTCGTCCTCACCGTAAGCTCGGCAGGCAGGATCCAAAAAGACCCTTCTGTAGGCAAGTGTTGATTTTCCTAAACAGCATGTGAACGTAAATATGGTAAAACTTTTTGCTGGAATTTTACTATAGTACCGTCCGTTTCGGTAGCTTTTCACGTTTTCAAAGATTATAGAATCTTGGTTGAAATCGTCCGTTCAACTAATTGAATTTCCTCGTTTGACAGATAAATACAATCTCACTCTTTTGACAAAAGCAATCTCGTCTTTTTTTGTGTCTGAAACACCCAGGGCTCCCGACCGCCTCCGAGCTTCTTCTTCATTATTTGCTTTGAGCCTCTGCCCCTTAGGCTCATTTCATTTTATCAACAATCTTTTCTGAGCAGCGAGTTTGCATAGAGATTCTTAGTCGAATCACTACCCAATTTCCGAGTCTACATTTCATGCTTGGCAGTTTGAGGATCTGAAAATACTCATGTTAAAAGCAGTACTAAGCAAGACAATGGCTGAAGTATGATTTGAATTAGGTCAGGTTGATCTCCACTGTAGCGCAACCATGCAAATCTTGCAAAAGTTGGCAGAACAAATTTCTGGATTTCAAATTGAAGCCTGTTTTTCGAGTTTTAACGACTTTTGCAGACCTACTGTACACGGCAGGATTACCATATTGTCAACGCCAGTGAACAGCTGGCCGACCTGAAGTGATTGTACCACGTTTTCACGATGCCTCGTGGCCTCCACATTTTATTCATTTAAAAGAACTTGGACGAACTCATCCAGTTTTTTTGACATTTTTTCAACACTCAGGACGACGATCTGATTGCAGTTTATCGTTAAGCACGTCCGCAAATTTTGAATGCAACGCACCATGTAATTGCTCAGGAAATTATACCGGGTACCTGACAATCACACCTAGAACTTGTCATTACTGAAACGTTGCCACAAAAGACTCTAAAGTGAATGTCACCTATAGCTCAGAAAAAACTACAGCACTAAAAGGCTGCTGCGGTGTCAAGATTCATCCCTACTCTGACGTTAGTTACCATTACGATGATTTTTTTTCTCTGTGTTCATGATGAGGCATTTTTCATTCAACTGCTTTAGTGTTGAAGTCAACACCAATGTGGTCTCTATCTTCAGCGTTCAAGATGACTTCCTTCTCTTCATTGAACCTGGCCCAAAAATATGATATACCCGAGCAAATGACTACAAATCTGTGTATAACTTTGTGTTTGATATGAAATATCCGGACAAAATGTTACGAATCTGTCTCGCCTGACGTGCCTTTGAATTTGAAGAGTAACAGGATCGAGAACTTAGGTATATATTAAAGCAATTATTACAAAATTTACCGAAAGCCAGGGTTTCACCTGCCCTGTGTTGTCGCTTCCCCGGGTGAGGATCTGGGCTCCGGAAGCTCGCCGAAGACGGGCGTGGGCGCCAATCGCTTACCCTGATAAGCCTCAAGGAATCGCCAAGCGAGAATGCGGCTCGCCGGCTTGCACCTCTGAAAACCAAAAACAGAACCAAAGAAAAGGAGGGGAATCGTCACTCCACGAAACATAAAATAAAGGAAAAATAAGAGAAACACCAACCACCCCACGTAGCCTCTTCCGTGGAATTACCAACCAATTCAACGCGCGCTCTCCACCTCTCAAGCGTACCACTCCTCGCCGCCACTTTCCACCTGGAAGAGAGAAAAAAAAAACAACGAAATAGAGCGGAAACATCCTTTTTCTTTCTCTGATGAAAACACACTTGTATGAACTTAGAACTACTGCTTAACCTACTTACGCTACGGGCCCTTTGCACACTATAATTTTAGTCTTTAGTAGTCTTTTCTTTTTTTTCTTTGTCCTTTAGTCCCTTTTGAACACCTTCTTCACTTTCACTTTTCTTTTACTTAACTGTCACTTCACCTATCTTTTGCCGCTATCCACTTCTTGTTCTATTCATTTTGTTCGCACTAATTTTCATCTCGTCTCAATTGCGCATCTCGCACCCTTAGTCCTTTTCCAGACTCAGACAAAAAAAGAGAGGGAACACTATCAAGCTTCCCCCTTATATTGCCCCAATCCCTAACGGCCAACCAAACATTCCGCTCCTAGGACGATACCCTTTTTTTCGCCACTTCACTTGCAACCGCTGTACATGTAAATTCGTCGACGGTCGCCGCAATTTCTTTCGTCGCGAACTGCCTGATCCTCCATTCGCCCCGACGGTGACAGTTTCCCATGTTTACAAAACAAAGTAAGTGACAAGTGACGTGTGTGCGGAAGTTGCGATGGGTAAGTTACGCCCTTTTTATTATTTAGTCACAGATTGATCAATTGCCCGGGGTCCTGAGTTACTCGATCTTGCCATTTTCGCTTGTTGAATTCTTCTACGAACTTTCCATAGTACTCGCTGTTACCTTAACACTACCTCAACTAATTACAATCCAATCTTATATTAATATTTGAATTCTTCTTACTTACACTGCTTCCAGCGTCGTGGCTCGAATCATGATGGCACTTCTTATCTTTCCCCAACTTTGGGGTACCCGACTCGTCTGTTTCGCGTGGTGATGATGCCGCGTAAGTTTCGGGAGGGGGTGAAATCAAATTAACCCGTAACACAATTGCACTGAATTCTGCCTGTTGCGGTGCTGTTGAGATAGGAAATGCTATACATTTTCTTCCTTGCAACCTGTTTGATAATGCGGGGGGATACACAGATACACCAAATACAAACCAGTCTACTGAGACCTTCAAGTAAGAGATTATGTTGACAGGTACTCACGTTAAAACATTCGACTTATACCCTGCAATCAAGAAAGGTGCAGAATTTTTAATGACGTTTGTCTTCGATTCATGAAGCCCAGAACAGAGATTTGATTATCAACGGGAGCAGCAACCATCTCATGGAAAGTAGTTGCTGTTCTCGACCAAGTGAGGACCTCAAATGTCTGACACGTAGTGCCGATGGTTTTTGACGCTATGAAATTTTAATCGGCATGAATCAGTTTTGTTCGGGTATCTTGTTCTTTATTCTTTATCTGAGACCTTCTCAGATTGCGTTGAGCCAGTGGGAAGTGATGTTTTTTGACGCAGAATATCAGCAGGTAAAGTGTTGAAATGCAGTTACTGAGCTTATTTGTATCTCTTCTCTCTGCCCCGCAACCTATGATCAGACCTGAAGGATTAGTGGCTAATATTTATCTATTTGGATTAGTCATTGGTATTGTCTGCCTAAATACCCCTGAACATCAGTGCCTCTTTGCACATCAGACATTTTCCTGATCATACATGAGCCAGATCTTTGGGCTTCAGATATTCAGACGCTACATGCTTCTTCAGTGATGCTTTTGTTATCTTTATGGTCAGGAATATCATGTGAAATATATGTTGCTCCGTCCAAGTTTCTTGTAGCTTTTGGAACTGTGCCTGAAAGTAAGACTCCTACTGCAAGGCGTAACGGGTACACCTCTGGAAATCTTACGGACTATTCAGTAAATTTTGATTTTTCCTGTCTTATTTCAGAAAGCTTCCAATGATGACTTCATGCCCTTTTTCTCTATTTTCGGTTGACAGCCTCCCCCTGAAAATGCTTTCGAGGTTAAGACCTGAGGTTAAACCTGAAAATACTCTTCAGGAGAGTTTGTCCTCCGTTTGCTTATCCGTAGAACTTTATCCTCAGTAACTACGACATGTATCTTGAGTGACGATGGTTGAATAATTGTAAGTAATAATTTTGCGTCCACCAGATCCTTCGTCCACCAATTTGTCTATGAATCAACGCTTCTCTGTGAACTCATCCCCAGATTCTACCAATAACCTTCCCGACTTAATTTTCTATGCTGTTTTGACAGTAACCCCATCTTTCCAGGCTCCGGGTTGCCCTTGATTTTTGAGGGGGTTCTTCTCGTTTCTGTTATTATATTTGAAAGTAAATGCATGACCTAGAAGTACAATACATTTCGTAAGATGTCCAAGTCGTGGAATTTTACTCTGTCTGGTTCATACTAATGTTCCCTCACACATGGGTGTCGAGGGATCCTGAAATCAAAGAGACCACATACTTTATAAATAAATGAAAATTAAGAAATTCTAATAAATATTAATTATAATTGTATATATGTGAGTACAATGGGTTTCTAATTCAAATTGACGATTCAGTGTGACACTTGGTGCTGTTGGTCTCGCTCTACCAGTTCCTGTTAGTTGAGCAAAATGACACCAACTTTGGGAGTAACGTTGAGACATAGGAAATTCGCAAAATTCAGCTTTCATGAGGGTTCTCTTAAATGTAGGGGAGAGTGGGGCTAAACCGGCCCTATTTTTACATTGTCAATTATAAGAAACATACACAAGGTTTCATGGAAAATGATTATTATTCTGTAAAGAGCAAGTCTATAGCTTAATGTTTTAGAGGAAGTGTTTTTAAAACCGATTCAAAGTTTTGGTAATAATGATCGGAAAATGCATCTCTGTAAGCGGGGCTAATTCGGCCCAGGCGGGGTCAATCTGGCCTCCCGTCATAAATCGTCATTGACTTTCCAGGGTTTGAGTTCATCCATTTGTCGCACTGTGAATTTATAGCTGTTTTCAAAGGCCCAAAAACAGTACGATCAAGAGGCTGCAAGAGGAGAACAATCCCATTTTCTTTGCGAAAATCCAGTGATTCAATGGACAAATGAGAGTTGTGATTGTCCAAAATCAGCAAATGTGGGGATTCGGAAGAAGGACGGACATTTTTTTTTGAAAAATTGTAAAAATTCAAGAAAGTGTTCTGAATCCATCCATCCACTGGGGTTCGCTGTGCCTTCGGAGCCAACTGGTCCACCGTTCAAAAAATGAGAACGAAAATTTTTCCGGGGAAAAATGAAAAAAGGGGGCAAAGATTGACCTGCCGCTGACACAGCCAGAGCTATAGTTACAAGCGTACCTCGTTCAGCCGAAGTAACACGACCAGTCTGCTTTTGCCACGTTAGGCAATGACCCGGTCTGGTACCTGGACCGTTGTGACACCACTTTCATCCATATTCCAAAGTCTCCCAGGTGGAATTGTGGAACGCTGTATCACATTTTTCAGATTATCGAATAAATTGCAGACATTTACTCTGTTGAAGCTTGATACCCTTGCGAGACTTGTAGCTTCCGGCTTCCTGAGTGATAAAGTGGGATTCCGTTTCATAAAACCACAAAACCAATTTTTCCCCGCTTTTCTATTTTTGGTCCACGGCTTCGGTACAGGCAGCTCTAATCGTTCAGAGAATTCGAAGCCAAATGACGTAGATCGACGGTCGACAGTCCAAAGTATAAGTTGCAGCTCTGTTTGAGGTACTCATGCAACATCTTTTCTTGCTCTTTGCTGAATACCTTGAAAAAGAAATGCGATTTTCCTTCATTTTTCATTCGTTTAATGTTTCATATTGATTCAAAAGTTTGCCAAGTTGTCGAAAATGTTTAACATTTTTAATATGTACAGCAAAATGTAACGAAATTCATAAATGCTATGAAAATATTCAAAAATTTTTTTAGTATTTAGACACGTTTAAATTAAACTTTTTAAAATTCTCTACATTTTTCGGAGTTTTTCATATTTTCAGAAGTTCATATGTCTTTTTTGTACTATGAGGAACAATTTGTATTTTCTACTGCGACGTACTGAAATAACATTTTTTTGTCCGGTTTTTCATTATCACAGACCTGGCTTATATATCTATCTCTATTCACGAACTTCAATTGCAGTTTTTATAAAAGAAAGTTGAACAGCAAAATCGTCGTCCGATGTCACACGTGCGCCGTCAATTCTACGATTGACGTTCTAAAATTTTCCACGACCACATCAATCACTTGACCTTTTGTCTATAACGCGTGGTCCTTGGGACCGGTTTATATGCAAGAAAACGATTTTTCATCGTGGATATTTTCTTTTCTTTTTAAGTGGGCCGGTTTAGCTCCGGGGCCGGTTTAGCCCCACTCTCCCGTACCTGTTCTGGATTCAATTCAGATTTTTAAATTAAAATGCAACAATATGGATCATAAGCTTAGTATTTGCTGGTGAATATTTGAAAAGGACCCGGAAACGAATACACATTCTATTTTTCAATCAATTGGAAATATCGATTCAACAACAACCAGGATTTTTTGGGACAGAATATTTTTTTTGTGCGCATCGAAAACGTCCTCCTGCTGTCGTCTTTCATCAGATCATTTCTGGAAGCTCAATAGCATTGTTCTTATATAGAGAGCCATGAATTATACAATATAAAGGTCAAATTGCTCTTCTTAAATTTCGGTTCCTCATACGCAAATATAACGGTATTTTGATCTCATATGTTAACTCCATAATTCATTTAAGCTTATTCATTTTTGATCTTTCGGACTGTTCTGACCATGGCTGTCTTCTCGCTGCTGAAGCAGTATAACATGTTTATTTTGCGACGAAATCTGCCCAATGGCTTGAAGAATTCCTTGACGCAGTCTTTTGGTATTGACAAGGGATTGTATTGGACCAATATTGCATAAATTCAACAGTTTTTCTCGTAATTATCAGGCTTGGATGGTAAATACAGCTTAAAAAGACCTCATAATTACTGTTGTTTGGATGTGCTTTCAATATTTCGCAACCTTCTGGGGTGCTCTACTCCCCAGCATATGGATCCAGACTTTTAAAGGCAAGTAGAACTCGTTTGTGCTAAGCTGATTTCAAATTATCCTTTTTCAAGCATTTTGAAAGTTATTTTAAAGTAACTGTTTTATTTATTTGCGTCAAATTGCCGAAATTGTTTATAAATATTCAATCCGGTAAACACATTAACGATATTACTGGAATTCTCTCCTGATTACCTCCCTAGAACTCACCCAAAATCGAAAACAAACAAAACAATTTACGAATTCAGATTCCCAAACTTCAGCACATCCTCTCACGCGTTTTTCAAGCTTCCACAACTAACAAACTTTCTTATTCCCAAAGTTCCTTTTAGAAGAGAAAACTCCCATTACAATAAGTAGGACAGCAGTTTTCTTTAAATCGTAAATTCGCAAAGCCTAGATCTAACCTTGTAACCTTTGTAACGACCATGAACTTTAAAATGGTATTTGCCAGGATTTTTCAAAAGTCGGAAGTACGAGGATGTTGCAGGTGGTATGAAATGGTATGTAAAGATATGCGATAGAAACATGAATATCATCCATGCAGGATGAAGGTTTTTCGTCCGTAGGAAGCATTTGTAGGTGTTACGATGAAAACTTTCAATTATAAATTAAGTAGTGTCACCTTAAGCCGATTTACGAATATTTTCGAGCACCCACTTAAATTTTCACTATGATGTCCCATTAATCCACAATTTTTTTTCGCTCCTGCGCATCTTGTCCATGACAACCCATAAGCCAGGGATACAAAGACGTAATAACGAAAGTATTTGGGAGTTTGTTCATTCACATTGGGATAATATTTTACACATTCTGCCTATAAATTAGTCACAATTTGCAGTATGTGTTAGTCCTTGAATTTGATTTAGTAAGTTCATCAGTTGTCTCTACTTTGATTTCCCTTTTCTCTAGATGGACCAAATGCTCATCTCATTCAATGGCCAAACTTTACTTCAGCAACAAACAGACAACAACTTACAGATAAAGGATAACTGATGAACTAGTTTGTTTATCAGGATATTTGTGTTTCTTTTCCAGAATAAATGAATGCAGGTGCAACAGGAAGGACGAAAAAGTCATAGATGTCAAAACCTCTTTCCATAAGGAGGTTTTAATCTTCAATTTTTCTGCAAAATACTTTTCCGAGTTTATTTTCTAATTTCATTGTTTTTCAATCATTCATGCCGTCTAAAATGTTTACTTCCAAGCAGATTTAAATGTCCTTAAAGTAAATATGACTTCATAAGCAATACTAGGTGTATGCAAATGAAATTGCCTTTTTTTCTTCAAAAATACATGTTTATTTCGAAAAAATGGTTACAAATTCAATCTTCGAAGTAATTGCCATCGCTAGCTACACATCTTTCCCATCTCTCAGGCAATTTATGGATGCCTCGCCAAAAAAATCGTTGGTTTTTTGATGAAATCCAGTCATCGAGCCATTTTTGGACTTCTTCGTAGGAATTGAACCGTGAATCGTTCAGTGCGTGTCCCTTCGATGAAAACAAATAGTAATCGGAAGGCGCCAAGTCTGGTGAAAAAAAAAATATGCGTTGATGTTTGAAACTTGTAATGTTATGAATTGTGTATTGTTGACAGATGCCAAAAACATAAAAAATGACAGTCGATACGGTTTGAAAGTTCATACATGTGTAGATTTAGCTATTGGAACACAGAGGGCACTTTCATTTGCATACACCTAGTACGATCTTTATTAAAAATTAAGCGGCGAAAGTGTTTTGAAAATGATGTCATTATGTCAATCGAATTTTCAATAAGTAAACTTTACGTTGTTTCACACAAAACATATGTACGCATCTTGGGGGCTGTTTCCTGGGGATAACTTTTCATCGTAGATTTCATAATATACAGGATGTTTTTTTCTAAGAGGTATAGAACCTTAACGTTACAACACATATTAATGCCTCGAAGGTTGTAACAGCTGTCATGCATTTAATGGTATGTCAATTCAGCCGTTTCGTCGACTCCTGAGCATTGTCTGCAAATTATGCAGATTTATTTTGAAAAAAAAACCAGCTCTTTTCGAAAATTCCAAACAAAAGGCCCAATCTTACACAAATCTCACCAATAATTGCAGCCGTCTCTCGGCAATAACGTGGCGAATATTGTTTTCCAAATGGTAAAACTTTTCGGCTTTTATTAGCATAATCAAATGGTTTGGCGTATCCAACGAGGTTAAATGACAAGAATTTGCACAGCTAATTCACAGGTCTAAAACGCGGAATTATGCGCTCATCAAATATTTCTATCAATAAGTCGATTGTTGCACGAGCTGCATGGCATGTCGAGCCATCTTGCTTAAACCAGAAGTATTCTGTAGGACGGCAAGCCAATTCCGGAATGAGAAAATCATTTATTATGGTTGTATAGCCATTGACTGTAATTTTATACTGAGCAGCATTTGTGAAAACATATGGACCAAACATAATGCGGCAGTTTCTTGTTTTAAGTTGCACTTGGGTCTTCATCGGGTCAACGCTCTACTGCTGCTGTGGTTTCTTCATTACGCACTGTACGACATCCGGATGGATGCGTATTGTAAACGAGAGTCAACGTCGTGCGGAAAATATTGATAGTTAATCGAGTTAATTGTTGTTAATCGATAAGTCGATAAGTTTTCAAACAGAACCGTTTTTTCAATACATATTTGCACAATTTGCAGGCCTGGCTCAGGCGTTAGCCTTTTGATGATGTACTGACCAACCAGACTAAGAACAAAGCGCATGACAGCTGTCACACCTAATATAGCTTTAAAAAGTCTTGTCAACTGAAAGTTCTACACCTCTTAAAACATACCTGATATGACTGTGAACATTGAATTTTATGCTGCGTTTTACACAGAAAAATCTCAATTATTTTCACAAACATCGAAATATTTTCACAATCATATTTCATATATACGCATGTTGGGTGTTTCTTTTTCCTTTCTACACTGTTTACTCAATCTTTCATCGTGATTTCATGACTTATATACTTTCCCAAACATCTCAGTAATTCAACAGTCTAGTTCATCAGTCTACAAGTTAAATTTTTTTGATCAGTTATTTCATCCTTAATGTTGAGGTAATTTGTGCACTCTTATTCTTTTAAACATATGAGTCTAGTTTAGACTGGGCTTATAATGCTCTTGTTACTTCTGCGTTGTTTTTGGGACTAAGAGCCGGCCAGTTAATGCCACCTCTTTTAGATACAACTCTTTTCCCCAAAAAATTGGGAAAGCAGAACTGGATTCAATGGATCTTCGGAGATGTGACCTAGTTGCTCCCTTGTTGAAACCACGTATGTTGATCAAATCTATTGAAATCTTGTAACGCTGTAACAAAAAAGTTCTGTAGCATTGTGATATACCGGCCTGTATTCTCTGTAACAAGATATCCTTTATGGTCTTCATAAAAGTCAGGACCAATAATACTCCTTCTGGCAAATTTTACATTACATGACATTTTCTAGTTCGGTGAATCGAGGTAGGCTCATTTTTATGCCGTGTGTTGTAATGAGTGCAATATTTTCGTTTCGTTAGTTTCGAAAAATCGTGGTTTCGATAGTTTACACGTAAGCAGAGCGCATGTGATGTTCCAGTGATCGACGGCATGGCACTAAATTCCCAATGGTCGCTCTTTCGATGTGTAACGCGTCTGCACCACACCGGCGTCGCTATGCAATGTTGGTACCGATTGAAATGTTAACAATCTTTTGGTCCATCCTGAAATAATCATACGTAGGTGAAGGAAAAAACAAAAAATTTGCTATAATTTTAAATGCCGATCCATACGTTGAATCCTCACATTGAAAAAAAAAAGAGTGCGTAAAGAATGTGGAAAAACGTATGGGGACACGACTAAAGGCCGAAATACAATACTACGAGACTGCGATATGAGAGCGCGACGAGAGTCTCGCAGCAAATGTTTGTATGCGACATCGTACAGAGATTGCGATGCGTCAATGCGAGGCGAAAATTATTCTGAAAATTGAAAAATCCATGCAACAAGGTGGGTTCACGTTTGTCAGATGCTATGACATGACGATGGCGCTTCAATGAAATTAGAAAATCAAACGCCTTAATTACTTTTCAAGTACTAGGGTTATTCTGAGTGAAATTTGAAAGGAAATTTTGCGCATCCTTGTTGAGGCTATTATTTGCCAAGCGAAAGAAAATTCCAAATTCAAAACTTTTAGAAAATCAAAAACAATTGCAAGCAAATTTCATTTAAAACGTCACCAATTTGACATTCGCTATATGAACATCATTCTTCCTCGCATTGTAAATTGAATGCGTTGTGTTGTATCTGATCCTTAAAGACCGAAATACAATACCGCGAGACGACGAAACGTGAGCGCGACGAGAGTTTCGCAGCAAATGTCAAGCAGTCTTCGTAACATGCATTTATATGTGACATCGTACAATGATTGCGATGCATCGATGCGAGGCGGGAAATATTCGGGAAAACGAAAATTTATCGCAACGAAGTGCGTGACGTTTGTCAAATGCAATATGGCGCTTAAATGAAATTTGAAATTCAAACACGTTAATAACTTTTTATGTACTAGGGTTATTCTGAAAGAATTTTCATTGAAAATTTCGTGAATCCTTGTAGGGGCTATTATTTGCTAGACGAAGGAAAAATCCAAATTCAAAACTTTTAAAAAATCAATAACAATTTCATTTGAAACGTCACCTATTTGACATTTGTCATATGAACATTATTGTTCCTCGCATCACGTGCATTATAAATTGAATGCGTTGCGTGACAACTAGCGAAAATCTCGTCGCGCTCACGTATCGTCGTCTCGCGGTATTGTAATTCAGCCTTAAGTCATGTTAAAGAGAACATACCAAAGAAGTCGGTGGAAAAGGCGATGGCAAACTGACTCACAGCGTCAGATGAACAAACACAGCGTGAAAACTGTCCAGAGTGCAAACAGAGCTGCCGCAATTGGTGACAAGCTGAAGCTAAGGGTGAACTAAGCCAGTTCCAGTGCAAGCCACTTTTCATCCCAGAAGTGCAAGCAGCCATTCAAAATGTCTTGGAAGACTTATTAAGAGAAGTCCTACTGACCCGATGTTAAGGAGCGTCTTTGCTTTTTAAATGCGTTTTATTGAAAAGAATGTTTTTCTTATTGATTTTACGATATCTTGAAAACAATTTGATAAGTAGCTTTGAAATTTCATTGGAAAAGCAAGCACATATAATACCATCGATTTAACTAGAATAATGCAATAATTTCGACCAAATTTGTTTGATGACTCAATTACCAAAAAACACGAAATTAGAATATTTATATTCAAAATTATGTCAATCATTCAGTTTTCAAGATATTCATATCAATTTAGTTAGTTTGAAAGCCAGTTTTTTACAAATTGATATGGCATTTGGTTTTTTGAAATCTGATAAGCCCAACTGCTGGAGTCGTGGACCCGTTTTGCAAACTTTTTAAGGACGTGGATTCTTTTGGCAGAAAGCTCAAAAAAAGGATTTGGACGTTATGATGTCCATCATTGTTACTGAATAAAATTGATGGGCTTGATGATTTTACGAACGAAAATATTTCAAATAATGCTACATACATGCACATGAATCCTGTTTTCCTTTTGCTGATAAAAAATAAAACTCCTTTTGACAAACCAATACTATGACATGAACTATAATCTTTTAACATATTAAGCGGTGGTAATTCAGGAGTTGATTATCGGTTCACAGGATTTCCTTGCAAATTGAACCCTCAGCTAAAAGATTATTCCATTTATTGTACTGCACTGATCACAAGACCAATAACAAAGTAATTTACATCCTATTATGAATCCCAAGCCTTGTATACTAAAGCACAAAATTCGGTTATTTAATTTGACGAAAAAAGGCTACGCAGTACTCGATTTTTGATCACGTCGTATATCCTTCAGTGAAACAGTTTAGCTTGGAAATCTCCTGACCGTACTCTCTACTTTGCCGCGGATAAACGATTCGACGATAAAAATTTACAGTCTACATGCGTGTATGCAAAGCATTCTAAGAAGAAAAGAGAAAGTACTTCAATAGAAAAAATCTCTTTTGTGAGGACTTTCCTTCTTTTCGTGAATGTTTTCTTTCTTTTTTTATCGAAAATTTTCAATGAAATTCGATTTTGATGTTTAAACACAATTATTCTGAAATTCCCCGGAGAAAATTGGAAAACTGTCTGAATTGGAACGCAAAACCAGGAGAAAATTCATTTTTTAAAGAAATTGAATATGATTCAACGGTACTGTGTTGTTTGGCTTCGATTTGCTTCCGTTTATGCGAAAAGCTGTGATTTCCCGAAAGCTTAACAATGCCAGGAAATACAGGACGATGAAAACAACCAACAAAAAATTTTGTAAACATAAATCATTGTTTGTTTAAGCTTTAAGTGAAAGTTTACAAATATTAACTCCTAACAAAATTCAATTGCTTAATTGACTATTAAGATCATTTTGCGATTACTTAAAGTTTTTTAACTTTTTACAATATGGTTGGATATTCAATTTTGGGTTCCTGTAAAATCAAACGAACCCTAATTTTCTGCACGTAGCAGAACTGTATAACACACTGTATAACACAGTGAGAGGAAGCTTGAAAAACAGGCAATTTTACTAAGAACACTCAATTAAATTCACTGTAATCTGTTTTTTTTTAACCTTTTTCTCTTTTTCGAATGTATTAACCTAAGGTGATATCTTGACATCACCATCTCTCTGACAACTTGAAAATTTTACGCTCGTAGAAAGTCTGATCCTCTTCGGCTAAAAACTGAGTTAAATGAGATTTTAAAGCGTCAGAATCGTTCAAAGTTTTACAAGGAAGCGACTTGTTTAGGGATCGAAATAAGTAGCAGTCCGATGGTACATGATCAGGGCGATATGGTGGGTGTAACATTTCAATTCCCAATCAATATTCATCAATTGTTACCAAGTGGCCAAATACGTGATCTGCGTATTGTCCCGGTAGAAAGACCGATTCTGGTCACTTTTCCTTCACTGGTGCCATCAATTTGCCTACTTGACAACATTATACCTCCGAGGCTATGGTTTGGTTCCTTGGAAGCAGCTCAAAATACACTAGACCTTTCTAATCCCACCAAATTGACAGCAAAATCTTCTTTTGTTGGAAATGTGCGTTTAAAGTGATTTGCGATGACTCATTTGACTTGTACAACGTTCGTTTAAATTAACATTATTGTACACAATCAACTTTTCGTTTACAGTGAGGATTCGTTTTAAAAACGGATCAAATTCATTGTGTTTAAGCAATTATTCTCAAGCACTGATGCGCTTTATCTGATGAATTTCTTTCAAATCGTGCGGAAACCAAATATCCAGCTACTTAACGATACCGACACGTTTTAAATGCTTCTCAATTACTGTATGTTAAACATTAAAATTCTCTGCAATCTCCCATGTAGTTACACGACCATCCACTACTCATTAAGTTCAACTGGTCATCTTGAACGCTGGTCATCTTGAAGAGGAAAGTCTCCAGAACGGAGTTCTTCCAAGCCAATTTTAACATTGTCTTTCTTTGAGGACTTCATAGCCGAGCATATCACGTAACTTTTTATCCTCTTGCACTGCATCCTTTCCTTAACGAAAATAATAAAGTAAAATACGACGAAAATGTTTTTTTGCAGTACATTTTAATATTGAGGCGAAAAAAGCTAAAAAAATATCTACGCAATGAACTTGTCAAGTTTGGTAAAGATGACAGCTAACATATGTAAGACGAAAAAGAAGTTGATGACATTTACGAATATCATGAAAATGGAAATGAGAGACATCTGAATCTGAAATCGGGTATTACCTAGTTGCCGGTTGTGGCCATTTTAAGAGTTTTGGCCAGTTTAAGGTGTTCCAGTTTTATAAGATCAGCTATTAAGTACATCATTATTGTATAAAGTTATTTAAAAATATATTAAATTTCATAAACGAAAAGTCTTTTTGTAAAAAAAGTAAAAAAGTTAAAAGTAAAAGTTTTGTAAAATAGACAATTATTAACGAAAAAAGAAAAAAATAGTGCTTTTGTGCCATTTCTGGCCAGATTTACCCCATTTCTGGCCACTTTGTGTGCCAGTTCTGGCCATCTAGAGTAAAACACAAATAATTTCAAAATAATCTACTTTATTACTTTATTAGCCAAATGCTACGTTACAACGTTATAGCTTATGTTCTAAAATATAAGTGAGTATCAAAATATAAGTAAAATATAAACAGCCTTGTCTGCTTAATCACAAGTTGCGGAGATCACTTTTATGAGCTATATACCTAAAAATTATGGCTAATATAGCCAAAAAGGAACTTTATTAATAGCTGATCACAAATTACAGAGATCACATTTATGAACTATGACTAACGTTGATATTTTATTCAGCATTGGGAACTGTCCAGACCTGTCATCAAGCGATTAACATGTTTTTGTTACAATACAAAACTTTCTCTTGAGTTACAGTTAGAGAAATACTAAAATTAGAGCCAATAGGGACCACGACTTATAATCGAAAGGGGCCGTAAAATTCTATCAAATCATAGAAAAAAGAGAGGGGTCTTAAAATTCTATCAAATCATAGAAAAAACGTAGAATATTCGTCCTAAGTTGGACTATCCTTCCAAAATTAAATAAAATCTTGATGTTCACGTTAAAAATAATGGAGTTCTTTCTTTTAGAGTTTGTATATTAGACAGGTTTAAGCAAGGTATCTAGATTGAGAAGGAAGATGATTAGTCCAGAAGCATAGCTTGCCTGGGAGTTCTCTACTGAGAACGACACAAGATTTCATCTTTGCACCACAAAAAATAGTTGGCATATAGAATGTTCCAAACAGCAGCTTTATACCAAAGCTCTCTATTATGAAAGGATAAAATAACAGTTTCCACTATGATAACAGTGTTTTAGTAGTACTATAATCGTAAGAAGTGCACGGAATACTGATCAAATCCGTCTTACTTTCACTACTTGTAGCTGACGTAGGTCAGCATTTTACCACAGTTATGATACAATTTCGAAATGATAAGCCGAGGATTGGAAAAAGAAAAGATCCTGACAGTTGCCTTCACCTAAAGTTATTTTATTCACTAGAATCCCATAAACGTTTTCGAAAGGAAAATCCAAACAATTAATGTGAATGCCCTTTTGAGTGTGAATAAACTAATTTTGCTAGTCTGGTCCAATAAAATATAAAACAATTTTAAGGAGTTCAAGTTGTAATTGCATTTTAACTGCATAATTAAGCAATTCAACATTAAAATCAATCTTGCAAACAAGACCCATGTAATTGAAAAAGTCAAATACACAACAATGTCCATAATTTAACCTTGAGTAAATTGAAAACCATCTCCAGGGACTCAATTTCTGTTTCGTATTCTTTAAAATTGCCACCCTCGTCTGATTCTTCCGACTACAGACTTCCACTTGGCTATATACAATCTCCTGGGAAGGATGGGGGGCAGTTTGTAAGTTTATATTGCTTTGGGATCCTTGTGTTTTCCAAAGATTCAGACTAACAGGATAGAATTAACTTAACTCAAGAATCATAATGTGGTTAACAATCCTTGACTGCTTCAAGATCAAGTTGAAAATATGTGTGGATGAGTAAGTTCAATGTTAAGAAGATTTGGCCAGCCTACGATTGAACAGATTCCAAAGATTAAATCTAAAAGTGTAATAAATGATTTATGCGTTCAATTTCTCATCGTTTGAATAATTTGAAGTTCTGTGGTTCTTGGGTTGATTTTGGAACCCTTTTTCGTTGCAAGGATGTGGGTAAGATTTATCTGTATTTGATAATAAGCTTAAAGATATCTTAAATACTATTTAATAAATGTGATTTATTACAAAATTTTCGCAGAACAAAGCGAAGACAGAAGAGATCGAAGGACTGATTCACACCTCCCTTGATTTTCCTACGTTTTTTCAACTTTCATTAATTTTCCTACGTTTTCCCGACAAATTCTTCAAATGAATACAAATCAATTCATTTACTTGATTATTAAATGTTACAAATGAAATAAGATACATTCTTTATTTCAACTTCAATTGGTACGACGTAGCGCGGTTTTTTCATCTTTGACTATTACGTTCTACGCTAATTGAATTATTGGAAGAATTATTTATGTGTTTTCTTACCATTTTGTTATTCAGTCAGATTTAAATTAATTATCTCAAATGTTGATTCGGGAATGTTGCAGTATAGAAGAGACGTAAAGCTCAAAATCACTAAGGTGGAAAAATTTGGTTCTGACACTTCACAGTGTCACAGAAATTTTCAACAACTAAATTTGGTTAATTTTATGTAAGCCCACCCTTTTCATGTGCAAAAAGATGTTAAAAAATTATTTTCTCATGTTGGGATAATTGCAATGTTTCGAACGCATCCCAATACTCATTTCCCTATATGAAAGGTTCATGAAAAAATGAAATACTAAGCGTAAATTTTAATTTTCACGCTATTTTGATACACTGATATAATATCATGATCACAATAACCAATAATAGAAAATGTAACTAACTTCAGATTTGATCTTAGACATAAGTGTGTCCGGTAGTCTGTAGGTCACTTCGTGCACGCACTCAATTCTGTGAAAAAAGAGTGCCCAATTATGTCATACCTGCTGTGCCGTCGCGAAATGTCAAGTGACATAGCGTTCGATTGTTTTGTGGTGGGTTGCAATTGATTTCTACGATTATTTCTTTTATTCATTTTTTTAAGCGTACATGTAAAGAACATCATAATGAGAACGCTTCCAAATCATTAACATAACAATAAATGAAGATAATAAATCGTAATTCCATTGAATAATACTTCGTTTTCCGTCTGTGTTATAAAGTGACATCCAAGATGGCGGATGACTTTTTAAAACAATACGAAACGTTGTATAATCATTTCGGGAACGGCCATTTTGTCCAAGAACCTGCGAGAAAACGTCAATATTTACATAATATAACTGCAAAAAAAGCAAAGTTGAATAAGGGGAAGGACAGAGAATAGTACCAAAAAAGGAGGCTGCAAATAAAACAAAATCTTTAAATGGAGTGCAAAAGAGAGAGAGAGAGCAGCGTAAGCAAAGTGCTCTGTGGAAAAGAAACTCTAGAACATACAGACAGAAGAAAAAGAACTTAACCAAGTCATTAAATGAACCACCACCACTTTCAGAAGACGAAAACATAAACAATGAACGTGAACGGAAGGTAGGAGAGGAAAATGGTCAGAATAGAAAAAGTCAAAGCATATCGCACTATAGTAAGCTAAATTCTTAAATAAATAAAATGCAAAACTAAATTGATTCATTGAAAAAAAAACAACGCCAGAAAAGATGAGAAGAAATTTTGGAAACAGCTTTACAAAATCAGACATCGTCAAATATTAATGTTGACAATTTAATCAGAGACTGTAATGTAACTGCTGACGTACGAAAAAAGCTTTTATTTTCAGAGGTTATGACCTCACCATAATTGGTAGCTGATAGTTTATCTAACAATTCGAAAAAAAATGAGAAGCGTTCCAAAACAAACAGTGCGAGTGGGGCAGTTATTAGAAAATATCGTAGACTCAAATTTTTGTCACCTTCAGACTTATGAACATTCAAAACAATTACTTTATTTTATGACTCAAAGATTACCTGATTTATTCCTGGTATATTGCTTGACCAGGTCGCGAGGGAGAAAGAAGTCGACCTGCTGCTAATATCTGAACAGCATCGCAACAGGGAAGACGCATGACCGATCTGGAACCGCCGCCATCTGGGTGCGGGATAGCATTCGGCTCCCAGATCACATCTGCACCACCGGGGATGGCTTTGTGCTGATCAGGTGTGTGGATATGGCATTCGTCAGTGTCTACCTCACGCCGAATGAGCCAATGCCATCTTTTCAGTACAATCCCGACGAATTGGAGGGAGCCGTTCAACCATAGAAGGGCGAATCCTTGTTGGCGACGACTTCAATGCCAAGGCGGTTAAATGGGGAATGCCTCATCCAGACTCAAGAGGGAAACGAATCTTGGAAATGGCGGCTAGAACTGGACTTGTCGTCATGAACGTTGGGAACACCCCAACCTTTCGCCGAAGAGGCTGCTCGGGAACCATTCCGGATGTAACGTTCGCTTCAGAGTCCCTTGTGCCCATGATAACCAAATGGAAGGTACTGGAAGACTACTCGGCGATTGATAACCAGTATATTGCAATCGAAATTGGCGAGCGTGCTCCTCGACGCGCAGCAACCCGACTTTCCGTCGTAGGTTGGAACATCGCCAAAATGGACGTCGAGGAGTTCGCCGGAGCTCTCATGGGAAGCGAAATCTTGACGGAGAATAGGGGAGTCTCAGCCGAAAACGCCGTGAATTCTACTATGAAACTCATCACGTCTGCGTGCGACGTCTCTATGCCACGGCGACGGCCACGACGCGACAAGCCTGCTGTGTACTGGTGGACAACAGATATCGTTGAAAAGCGAAAACAATGTCATAGACTCCGCCGCGAAGCCCAACGCTCAAGGGATATGGTTAAGTCACATTCGCCAATGATGGCATACAGGTCGGCTAGGAAACTCCTTCGCAAGTTAATCAATGAAAGCAAAGCTCGCTGTTGGCAAAACCTCATTGAGGACATCAACAGAGACCAGTGGGGCTTCAAGGCGGGGCGATCCACGATTGGCGCGGTTATAGAACTGGTGAACGCGGTTCAGCCGGCAGAAGCCCTCGTAACTCTTGACGTAAGGAACGCCTTCAATTCCGCTAGTTGGATAGATATTCTCAGTGCCCTGGAATCTTTCAGAATGCCGAGGTATCTAATGCGGATATTGAGGGATTAACTCGAAGACCGCAAGCTCGTCTTTGACACATTGGGGGGTCGGCGAAGAATGGATGTAACTTCCGGGGTGGCGCAAGGCTCTATTCTCGGCCCAGACCTATGGAATGTCTCGTACAACGAGCTATTGAGGATACCCTCACCGGATGAGTCGCGTTTGATCGGCTATGCTGACGACGTAGTGGCATTAGTTGCCGGACGCACTGTCGAGCAAGCGCAACTCAGACTACGTATGATAATGCGTCGAGTGAGCGAGTGGATGACAGACCGTGGGTTCAGCTCAGCGAACCCACGAGTTATGCCAATCTGGATTGGCGAAGAGACCATTGAGTCCAAGAAGACGATCAAAAACCTTGGCATGATGATTGACTCGAAGATGAGCTTCTTCAATCAAATCAGATCGTCAGCGAACAAAGCCGTAGATGGAGTATCGGCACTCAGCCGTCAAATGGCCAACGTTGGTGGACCCGCCGCGACCAGGAGACACCTGCTGATGAGCACAGTGGAGTTGGTGCTGCTATATGGCTCCGAGGTTTCAAGCTCTCAGTAAGGAGTCGTACCGGAAGCGACTGATGAAGGTGCAAAGACGAGGTGCTCTGTGAGTTGCGTCTGCATACCGCACTGTCTCTGAGCCGGCAGTACTGGTCATCGCGGGTACAACACCTATTGTGCTCCTTGCTAAGGAACGGAGGATGCTCTACCTGTATAGGGGAGAAGAAGGTACAGAGGCTGTTTCACACAAGTAGCAAAAAAGGACTCTCGCTTTGTAGCAGGAAGAGTAGGTAAATGAAACACGGGGCAGGTGGACCGCGCGCCGAATCAGGGACCTAGAGCCCTGGCTCAACAGTAAGAATGGCGAGACTGATTACTACCTGACACAGCTTCTCAGCGGACACGGGTGTTTTCAGTCTTACCAGCACAAAATGGTAAAGTCAAGGTCGCCTGACTGCCTGTTTGTCCCGGGGATTGCGGATTATGCTTGCCACACCTTTTTCACATGCGAACGGTGAGTGAGACAACGAGACTATTCTCAACAAAGAGAATAGGGGAGATCTGTCCAGATACCCTAGTGGAGAAGATGCTGGTGTCTAAAGACAAATGGAACTGTGCGTCGCACTACGCTCGGGCGGTTCTCACTATGAAGAAGGACATCGTCGATCGCCTGTCGGCGCAGAGGGAAGAGGGCTCACTCTCTCAGTAATCCATCTCCTTTCTGTCTCTCTCCTTTCAGGGATGCTGAGGAAGTGATCTCTCCAATCCAAAGGTGCCGGTAGGTGAGACGTAAGAGGCCTAGTCCGATGTAATGTGACAAACAGTTCCAGGCTAGGTTCTAGGTGTGACAGGGGAGGTGTTTAGTCGGTAGTTTCGTTGCTGTGTGCCACTGGGAGTCCGACACTCAGGGCGTAAATAGCCTTCACCTCCCAACCAAAAATAAAAAATTCCTGGTATATTTAAAGGGTTGGCGCAGATAGCTTATGCCTGGGATAGATGATGCCGTTTGAACTAGTTCTTGCCATCATAATGAGGTTAACGATAGAAGAATTTCTCAAATTTTTATTGAAATTTATTATTACATTTGTGAAATATCTACGGCACGTTAACGTCATTGCAACGTCATGATGCTGTCAAAAACTAGTTGAAAAGGCGTCATCTATTCTATGGACAATCATGGACAGTGAGTGTTCCCGCAAACAGTGGAATTGTGTGGAAACAAGCATATTGGTTACACGTTTCCGCGTACTGTGCGCTTCAAGAGAATTTCTTTGCCACACCAGTAGAATATTAGCCGCTTCAAATAATCATCACTCATGGCTTTCTTTGGCGTTCAGGATCGAGACGTATCGTAAGGCGGACAACTCCAGGAAAGTCCTTGCTTTCAATGCTTCTTTTATACCAACTCATTTTGCAATGTAGTAAATATATTTTATTTCCAGTAAAGTTGCTCAATGAAACGTTTGATTGACATTTATAGCGCTCTTGTCTACGGACTAAAATTACTCGTGGTTCGAAATTAAGCACGGTATCGTTTTTAAGTACATTTCATTAAGAGCGTTCTCACAATACCGTCCTAAGAAAGAGTGAGGTAACAAAAGCTTTGCAAGTACCAAGTGAAGAACTTATATCGAAATCCAGATGTCTCTTCGTTCGTTCGAAAACTGCTACATATGTTCCCCCTTGTAATTGTCAATGAGGCACTTGAAACGTCACTTGCTTGCTACTTGATTTTCTGGGTTCAGAATACGTTTTGAGTATTGGTAATCTTCTCTCCGTTTAGTTGACGAACGGTGTCGGCATCGTGTCCTCCATCCTAAACGCGGGGTTAGGTCGATCAATTGAAATTATCGTTTCTTTTCCATCCATAATTACATTGAATTCCTTATCAGACAGTTCTATCATACGATAAGGTCTGACGTAAGGCTGTTGCAATGATTTTTTTTGTACCAACGCAAACGAATATGTGACTGCAAGTCTTCGGATCAATCTTCAGATCAAGTCTTCATTTTCAATAAAAACGCGTCCTTGACGATTATGGTTCCCAAGAGTCGGTCTAAGGTTTTTCAAGAGTGTCGCGACATTTCGTCAGCAACTGCATTGGAGCCTCTTTCAACGTGTATTATGTCGATGGTGAATTGCGATACATATATTTTTGGTTAAACGCATAATAACTTATGATTGTTCTGATCACGAATTTCTGTCCTTCGATTCGATCGCGGAAATATTTAATAGCAGAGTATATGGCCAGCAACTCCTTGTCATAAACGCTTAATTCAGTTGCGCTTTATTGAAATTTTTGCTAAAGAAACCGAGTGGATGGCATTAATCATTTCCAAATTGCTCCAACACTACCCCCATCGCAAAGTTTGAAGCCTCCGTTGTGACAGCCAAGGGTTCATCCATTACCGGATGTATTAGAATTGTTGCTTCTACTAACAACTGCTTACTTTTTTCGAATGCATTCACAGCCGTAGAAGTCCACTCTACTGGTTTCTCATCATTTTTACGAGACTCGTGTAGGAATTTTGAAATTTTTTGAAATTTTCTGGTAGAAGTTTAACATTCCCAGATATTTTCGAAGGTTGTGAATCGTACGTGGCGTTTCGTATTTGAGCATTATGTCTGCCATCTCAGTTAAAGACTTCATTGCATCTTTGTCAACAATGAATCTTAGATACAGCAATTCCCATTGTCCGAATTTGCATTTCGAAGTATTTATTTTGGTACTCTATTCTTGAAATCGTTGAAATATTTTCTCGAATTCGATCTTTATGTTTTTTTTCGACTTTGATGTGACAATGATGTCATCTAAATAGCCGAAGTAACAGCCCAAACCAGATAGTACAGTATCGTTGGATCTCTGAAAGGTCTGAGCTGCCTTCTTGGGTCCAAAAAGCATTTTAAGATACTCTAAAAGACCAAACGGTGTAATCACGGCTGTTTTTCTTCTATATCCTCTTCCGACACCGGAACTTGATGATAGGCCCAGATGAGATCGATAGTCGAGAATATAATTTTTTTAATTTTAAGTCGAGAATATAATAGAAATTATGAGTTACATCTTCAACCCTAGCAATGGGGTACCGATCTGGAATGGTAACTGTGTTCTCTCGCTGGGCCTCCATTCTCCTGATTGCTTCAGAACAAAATGAAGAGGGCTGGCCCATGGGCTGCGCTAAGAACTGCCTTATGAACACGAATTCCATTTTAGCATAGTTGTGTTTACCCTCCGGTAAGCGACGAGCTTTTTCAGCGATGGGAAGTCCTTTGGTGAGAATATGATGTTTGAGCACCGTGCCGCTCGTTATTGTAACAACTGTTGGGTTTTTCACATCCGTAATCTCAGTTAGGATTTGGTAAAATGGTGTTCCAGTTTTAACCACTTCAATGGATCTCGGAAAATTATTTGGAATAATTGCGTTTGTTTATAGATTAGTATTGTCGCCTACCAGTCGCTTCCGCTTTACGTCCACCAGCAAGTAGAAATGTCGTAGGAAATTGGCTCCCGGAATTGGTTGTTCTACAGTAGCGATGCAAAACAACCATTTGAAACTTCGTTGTAGAAATACGTAAGTCGAGGGAAAGAATTTTTTTTAACCAGTTAACTGTGATTGACGAGTATATTCGTCATGGAGAAGCGACACGTTTTTGTGTACTGACGAGTATACTCGTCATGTGTATAAAGCAGTGACCATTGGCTATTCAATTCAGGCGACGCAAAATGGTGCGCACTCTAAAACGAGGCTGCCACAGTTAACTGGTTAAGTGTCAATTTTTATCCCGTTTGTTGAATACAGTTTTCTTTTCGTTTCCTGAAGTTTTCCATGACACAGAAATACTGAAATTCGGCACCAGTGTCCACTAAGAATATCTTTCCCGTGTTTTTCTCAGTGATCGATAAATGGTTCTTTTATTTTCAAGCGCTCTTGGCTACGGATTAAAATGTGTCGTGGTTCGTAATTAAACACCGTATCAATTTTAAGTATATTCTATTTAAGGTCCGAGCCCAACAATGATCTCATTGTTGGGTTCAAGTTTTAATTTAATTGTTTAAAAATTAATTTTAAATTTTGTTTAAATTGTTTACTAAGTTTATCTCTGTTTCTTTCTCTTCTAGCTTGATCTTTGGTAAAAATCTTCCAGAATGTTATTTTTTCCTTTTTCCCCCTTGTTCTTCTTTCATAGTTTCATATTTCTGCTTGCTAGGTTTTCAAGCCGATATCACATTTTCTTCCTATTAGTAGTTCGTGTGTATCATTCAGAGTTGATGAAAAGCAGAAGTTTTAAAGACGAAAAGCGAGAAGTCTTGCCTATTATATTCATGAAAATATTTTAGGACTGAAATCAACAGTTACTGGAAACCCTTTTCCCGGCTGCCGGATAGAGTTCCTTACTGAGCATACATAGGTACACTACATTGAGAGTTACATACTGAAGTACGCTGCTTGTCAATACGAAAATATCCTTATTTGTCACAAATATGTGTAGGCGGTTTAGAATCAGCATCGTACCATATATCAATGTATTATATCCGTGTATAGAAATCGTATTAAAGTCAGTCAAAAATTGAAGATATTTTGGTTCAAAGATGAAAATTGCAAGCATGAACTCTGAAAATTTTGACGATCGAAGTGTGAAGTGAAAAGAGACGCCATACGTCTAGGACTTGTACTTAACAAAACGAAGTTTCGTGTTTATATTCCTTATAAAACTGACTACGACGTGCTTGTAAAATATATCGGAAAATTTTCTTTACACATATAAAAACTCAATGACAAGAAGAAGGACCTGAATTGTGTCATCACCAGATATTTACTTTTGCATACCATCGTATTTTTACGAGGCAATCAAACCTTCCTTCTTTTATTAAAAAAAATCAGTTTCAAGAACATTTCATAAAATATCAGGAGCATGGAGAATTGAAAGGACTTAAAAATCAAGACTTTTGTAAGCACATTGATACAAAAAAAATACATGTATAAGGCCGAAAAAGATAGCACCGGAATAGTGACAGAAATAGGATTGAAACCAATTTGATGTCGATTGTCAGCTGTCTCAGAAAGAAAGTGATTTCTTAAAATGAAAGAAAAATTTATAAAATGATACTGCCAGTGCAAGCGGTTGTATTCCTTCTTGTCAAGTTGTACAGAATGCGATGAGTTGAAAAAAAATCCGAAAAGTTACTCAAACCTGTTAGCTAGTTGACTAAAATACGAAAATCATATAGGTCCCTGACAAATGAATTATCTTGACAAACTATCATTTAGTAAATCATTGCTACTTACACCTGAATATTGTTTCAGGCTACCTTAACATTAATCATGCAATTTACATCCTTGCCACTTAACGTCGAATAAATATCAGAGGTTAAGTATCAAATTTAGCTTTTTGTGAATATTTCTGCAAAGAGGATACAGATACTACCGAAAATTCGAATATTTGTTTTGTTAAATGGCAAAGGAACAAAGAACAAAGGAGATTTATAAAATGTTTTTACAAAATTTAGTTTGTACTGTCAATTGATGCCTTGTTTTTTCTAACGTCCTGTGAGTTACAAAGATACAGACTGGTATATCATGTGAAATTTTGTTTTTCGCTTCTCATCAAATGAAACAGACACACCCAATAAAAAAGGAACAAACCCTTTCAATCCACTTTCCAGTGGTTTGTCAGTAAAATCGTTACCAATAGCCATGTCCTTGGATATGATATATTCTTCAGACTTGCCATGAACCTTACAAATGTCTATGCCAAGCGTCTGTCTAGGATACACCTGGAATACACAAGTTTATCGATTATTGTTCGCTTTCGAATAGTGACTATTGTACGACTCATCCTTTTGTTGTCAACTAACAAATGTTTGCAATATTTGTGTTATAGCGTCCTTAGTACGCCCGACAGAAAATAACATGATTGTGACTTTCGGATACAGGATAAATAATGTGACAATAATTTGTCTTCATTTGTACCCTTGTGATTTTGGTTGCCTGAATAAGTGATGATACCGAGACTGAAACGAAAGTTCGACAAATGATGGAAATGGACTCGTGGAAAAACATCATGTACTTAATTTAAAATAAATGAGCTTGTGTTTTCCTCCCCCTTTGTTGGTTTTTTGGATGACTCGTGTGATTTTGTGCTCCTCCGGAAATTGTTTTCTTCATTCATTATTATTACTTGCATTAATTAGAAAATGTGATTGTTGCCATGGAGGTTATTTGATACTAGCTAAACAAATACAGTTCTCTGTATCCAAGGACGAGCACGAAAAATAATGATGACTACGTTTGAAGTATGCTTTTTGGTGGAAGACGAAGCATTTTTTTATTCAATTCTCTGTTTCAGAGATTTTTTTTTCATTGAAAAAAAAATCTTTTCAGCTAACTCAAAGATGCAATCAAATAATGTAAAATAAGAATCACAAGTGCTTGGTAAAAATTAAAAAAACAAGACAAAATAAACCTTAGGGTAAGATTTCCGCTCCATAGTTTGCGTTAAAAACCAATTTTGTCTTTATTTTGGCCCTTTTTAGCTTCGGCTTAAATGCAAGATCCAATAAGGTGTCAATCCCCGAGTCCTGTTTTTGGTTGAACTCTATTGAGCTGGCACTGTACTGTCACATCTAGATGAGTTATGGGGAAAAATTATTTTAAAGTCCAAGAAGACGCGAACAAGGAGGACTCGACAAGGAACCTCCGATATAACAAGCATAATTTAAATAATATCTGTGAAAATTTTTCGTGGAAAACCCAATTGTCCATGCAAAGAAATGACTTTATTGCCCTTCCAGTACAGTCAAACAATTGTGCTTAAAAAACTCCAAGCACTGAAGATAATTGAACATTCGTTTCTAGAATCCTTTTGCTCAGCTGGATAAATATTGTCTTGAGACAACTGCTTCTTTTTCCTCTGTTCCATCGTTTCCTAAATGGGTTCTTTTAATTGTAAAATTTAATATATAGTATAATCGGCTTCCCTTTTAACATTTGCTCTTCACAAGATCACAATTCATACATCAGTTCAAAAGTCTACATATGCTCATGACAGTGCACTTTTCCGTTTGATTTGGATGCATAGAATGTAATGTTTGTGTGCGTTGTCCTTGTATTTTTCCGAATTTTGTATATTCCACATCCGTGATTTCCTGAAGTGTGCAACAGTCATCTTCAACGCGGCCGTTGAATCAACATTTTTCGTTGTTAAACCAACATTTTTCCTCTCGTTTTGTTGCCAGTGACAAACCATGTTATTGAAGCATGTGTTACTTTAACAAATGTAAGTTATTTCAGAGACATCAGCGCAGAAGTTCTTCGACGACGATTTTTCATGCTACGTAAAGTGTGACAGCTTTCAAGGCCTGCGGGACGTCTGCAAATTCCGCAGTCATCCCGCACTCCATCAATTTTCTGGCTGACCTAATCTTCCATCAGAACAATTAATTCAATTAACCATAGATCGTTTCCGCGCCACGTTGACTCTCGCTGACAAAAAGCATCTATCCAGCCGTCGTACAATGCGTCAAAACAATAGCAGCTGTAGAGTGTAGTTTCGATGAAGACCAAGTGAGTCCATTCTACATCGTGCTCAATAATTCAGCCTGCGCCTATCCACATTATGGAAGTTTATTCGAAGTAAAATTATGGTAGTGCAGGTATTGAAACCGAACGACCAACGGACACGGAAATAGCGACCTACTAACAACAAGCGAAAAAATGGCTGCAGGTCTCGAATTTCATACAAATATTTTGTTTAGCTATATTTTGTTTGTCATTTCTGGTTGAATGGCTACGGCAATAAACCAAATTTGATGCATTTAGAGTGATGAGCAACCACAAGCGGTTATTCAAATGCCGTTACTTCTGGAGAAGTACACTGTTTGGTGTGCTTTATAGGACGGCGGAAAAATTAGTCCCTGTGTCATCAAAAATGCTGATGAAAATAACATTACAGGCAATGGCGACCGTTATAGTGCCACAATCAATGACTCTCTCGTTCCTTTGAACATTTGGAAGATGAATTTTACCGTTTTATTGGTGAAATATTGCCCCACTCATTGGTTAGAGTAGTCTAAAATTGGACCTCTCGTTTGGTTTTCGTCCGCGCTGGTCATCTTCACCAAATGACCACAGGCCCGAAATCACATTCGAATAACAAAGACCGAGAATTTGCCAATTAAACCAACATGTAGAAGTTAAGTTAAAAGTCTCTGTACTGCTTAGACACTGACAGCGGAATCAAGGTAGCAGACGATTGGAAATCGATTCAAAAAGAGCATTAATAGCATTAAGAAGAGGGGCATCAGAAAGGCTTCTGATCATCAGTGCCTAAATCGCAAACATACTAATTCTAGACTCTATTAGGTTCAACTTTTGAGGATCTGGATATTTTTAATGTTTTCTACAAATAATACGTGGTCTAGGATACCTGCGCATAAAATCTGGGTGGCAGGAGTTTTTTTCTCAATGCAAGGTGTAAATTCTGACCGCAATGAACCCAATGGGATAGATGAACCCCCTAGAATCGATGTGAAATTACTAAAACTAGAGTCTTGCACGACCTTTATAATGAGGAATCACAGGCGAATAGTAATCCACTATCTAGAGAATTTACAAGATTATTGGGTCGTGGAACTATGGTCAGTTACAAGGTGCGTATTTGGTAATCAGTTGCGTTTTTGCTTATAAAATCAGAAATACCTGGATTTCATCTATAGAAATGTTGTAATAGGAGATCCTGAATGCAAACTAGCACTCATTGTATGGAAATGGTGACCAGTCCTTGACGAATTGGAACCCTTATGTAAAATGGGAGCATCAAATCGAGCCTTGAAAAAATTGAAGATTTTGACTTGATGTAGCGTATAACAGCCTGATTGCATACTTTGCCAAGGAGACAAGATGATGCCCTTTACACATTTTTCTACTGCAAGAAGTGCGATGAAGAGTATGGTGACCACCTAGAGGGAGTGGCCGGATTCTCTTCGACTGGCTGTATTGCTCAGATGCTTACTTCTATTTAACAAATGGAACCTTGCAGCACATTACCCCTGGATACTTCAATCCATGAAAAGGTATTGTAAGGTTCTCTTGTGGCTATTATTCTTCTTTTGAACTTTCCACTGAAATAGGTATCAATATAAAGAGTGTTTCATACGTCACGCATGATTTGAATTTCCAACAATTTATGCGATAAAGTGTTTTTGCTGTTGGCGGGGAAGCACAACAAAAGAAATACGATGACATTATGTAGTAAATAAAGCGAACTTTGCAAGATAAGAAGCTTTTCAAGATAGGGAGCTTACAAATTGGGTGATGTAGATCACGCAGTTTGCAACAGCCAGCATTCCTTTTATCGCATCTGGATAATTTTTTGAGTATATTGAGACTATTTGTTTTGACTAAAATCGAATTACACTTCTGATATAAGTTTCGTCAGAAAGTAACAAAAATTGGCAATCAATGAATACTTCTAAGTATTTCGAAAAAAATTCGAAATTTGTGTTGTTCATTTTATCTTTTCAAAAGAATTGAATTTGAATCGGAAAAAAAAGTCGATTGAGCTCTGTTTTCAAGGTAGGAAAAAACCTTGGTGTATGTGGGTTTCATCAAACGGATCCTAATCTGAGGGCTATAAAATGAATGTTAATAACTCAACCAATTCCTTTTGGTTTTTTGAGAATTTTGGTTACTTTTCTGACAAATCAAATCGATATGGAAAGTACTACCAAACACCAATAGTAGTTAATATGCAAAATGTTGCCAAAAATCAATAATAGTTAAAAAAATCTTCACTTTATATTCAAAGGTTATTTGACATTGATCTCTAATATCATAATTAGAATTTCTTATTATCACTTTAATCAGATATAATTTGTTTGTTCTCCCAACATAAAAAGCTGTGAGAATGCGGGACGACATCAAGAGAATGAACTGAAATAGAAATAGAAAACTAGAGCGAATAAAATTGTTTTCCTGCTTTCTAATACACGAGATAGTGCATATATCAAGCTAATTCCATTCGCCTGACTTTTGACGAAACAATTATATGGTATGGATTACCATATCAGCTCTGTATATTTACTTATTTTCTACCCACAAGCGTTCCTTTTTGGATTCAATAGTTTTTTTTCCAAAATTTTAGGCCCTGAAAGTGTTCGTTCCATTTGTCAACGTTGAGAATGAAATATTCTTTTAATTATTTCAAGATCAGATTCAGGATATTAGGTTAAGCATCGAATACTATGAGCTTTTGCTACAGGCAGTTTAGAGAATAACATAATGTGAAGCTTCAAAATTTGTGGTACCGGATGGCTCAACATCCTTCAATACGTTATCTGCACTAGCTCAAAAGTACCAGTGGGAAGAAAAATAGAGAATTTTTTTTTTTTTTTCGATTTATTCAACTGCAACTCGAATGTATTTCACAGATCTTTCAATTAGTTTATGTAGACGTTCTGCTTTTTACCGAAAAATAAGCTCAAACTGCATCCTCCTTTTCTTGATTGTTTGAAAACTCCTTCCTACGATGTTTTTTTAAGCTTTGGAGTAGATAATAATTAGTGGGAGCTAAGTGAGGGCTCTTTATCCGCGATCCAAAATATCGAAGCCCACCTTGTGCCGGGCAACCAACGTAATCCAGGCTTTGTGAACAGGCGCGTTGTCGTGTAGAAGGAGAATACCTTTGGTGCATTTTCCCCTTCATTTTCTTTTGAAATATTCTTTCAACTTTCTATGATTAAAGCATCGTATTCTCCGGTTATGGAAACGTCTTTATATTTTTTATCTGTTAATGGGATTGTTCTGAGTCTTAAAGGGCTATTGACACGATTCTACCAAGCGATTTTGACAGCTATAGCTTTTGATTAAATATATGCCATTTTTGTGCCGTTGAATAGAGTTCTATGAAGACTGAGGTTCATATTGATCCCAAGTTACGTTTCCAACTCGACTCAATACTTCATGTTTCTTTTTACTACAGATGTTCAAAAAGGTGCTGGTAGAATCTACGCGAAGTTGCCTCTGAGGCCATGTGAGCTCTCTCTGCACTCATTTAGCACCGAATTTTGCCACGCAAATTTGATCCTAAACAATTTTAAAAATTGTTGTGCCCGAAAATCGACCCATTTCTGCAATTGCTTTCTTCTATAGTCTAGTATGAGGGCTGCTATATATATTTCTGGCGTAATAATGAAAATGCGAATATTTATCATCTAAAATGGTTTTATTGTTTTTCAAAGTATTCTCTATAGATAGAAGATCTAGAAGTGTATAGAAGATCTATACACTTTTGCATGCGCTCAAACCAATTTTCGAAGCAATTTTTCCACTCCGATTGAGACACCTCCAAAACATGGGTTTTGAACGCTTCAACAGCATCTTCTGGCGACGAAAATCGTTGACCACGCATGTTTTTCTTGATGTGTGGGAACAAAAAGAAGTCGTTGGGGGCCAAATCGGGGCTATACGGTGGATGACCCATCAATTCGATGTTTTGAGAGCTCAAATAATCACGTGTTTGATGAGATGTGTGAGAGCTCGCATTGTCATGATGGAGGATGATTCGTCTTCTCTTGTTCGTTTTGCGAACTTCTCCGAAGACTTCAGGCAAACAAATGGTCATGTACCACTCAAAACTGATTTTCCTACGTTGTTCAAGCGAAACAGTGGCCACATGACCCATTCGGCCGAAGAAACAAGCGATCATTTGCTTTGCAGTGCTTCGTGCGCGAGCAACTTTTGTTGGATTGGCCTCGTTTTGGAAGACCCACACGGTTGATTGCTGCATTGTTTCGGGCTCATACGCATATGTCCATGATTCGTCACCTGTGAAGATCTTATAAACGTCTTTTAAAGCACCGCGATTGTATTTTTTCAGCATTTCCTTACACCAAACCACACAAGCCATTTTTTGAGCGATTGTCAAATTGTGCGGGATCCAACGAGAACAAACCTTTTTTACGGCCACGTGTTCATGCAATATCGAATGTATACTGATGGAAGAAATGTCTGAGGATGCTTCTATCTCACGGTATGTCACATGACGATCTTGCATTATCATTTCACGCACAACAGCTTGTTGTGCCATTTTTCTGGCACAACAGCTGTTGTGTGAGTTCCTCCGTAGTTTGAAGAGACATGCTTCTCCGTGCCCCGTATCCCCGTGTCCCCGTTAATGGACGCCATATCTTCCAGCATGGTTTCATCTGACTTTCTTTGCTAGGCAAGGAGCTTAATGTCAGAGCGCTTCTCGATGTTTTCCGTAATTCACATTTACTTTCAGATTGAGATGTTTGATCGACAATAGTTAAAGGCTTACTGACTCGTTTTAGCATTTGAGATCTAATTGTACATTTATTTATATTTACATGCGCGCACATTCGCACAGTTATCGAAAAACGTTAAAGGCAAAGTAATCATTTCAGTTATTTCTGAGCTTTTGCTTGTTTTTGACAATCTGTTCTGCGATCAAACAAACTCAATTGTTTTCGTTTCTAGGAAATAACTTTGATTTCAGACGATTGTTTATCTTCTAATTGATTCATTTGTTTCACGTTTTCTGTCAACATCCCATGTAGAAAATCCCAAAACGTTGCTGAATACTGTCCCTGATCCAAAAAGTCGGCTATTGAGTTGAAACAATGCTCGACTACTCTGCGCCTCAATTACGCCCACCATCCAATTTTTCCGCATTTTAATCCAAAAAAAAAGTTTACCGTGTAGTACTGCATGCTTTTCTCTTTTAAAAGAAAACTCTACCATTCATCCATTCTTTAATCCCCAGCTCGCGCACAGAACTTCATCTGATTGTATCCAGCTTTTCCTTTAAAGTCCTTAAAGTTTTCGTGAAGTTCGCAACAAATGTTTCCTTTCTCAGTTTGTTCTTTTGTAAGAAAAATTGCAACGTGAGTAACTTCCATTATTATCGTCTTTCAAAAGAAATGAGAAGAAGTAAAGAAAAGTCGGAAAACAACAAGGTGGACTCATTCATGTCACAGGGACGTGTGGCTCGGTACAATCTGTTGAAAACAACAAGGCATGACACTATGGTATGCATTGCACGTTTAGAAGTTCTAAATAATAATCATTGTCACCATACCATAATCATTTCCTTTATCTTTATCCTTTTTCAGTGTGAGGTCGTGGCTGAATGTGTTGTCGTGTTTCATGATAGCTTTTATACTCCACGACGTACATATATGTACGTTTTTAGCGTGGATGTTATGAAAAATATGTATAACATTCAATTAATTTCCAGAAAGCTTCTTAGCATCCTTATATTCAATTCGCCATTGTTTCAGCGCAAAGTGCTATAAACCAAAACGTCATGAACGGCCTATTATCGTATCTGGCATGTATTCTTTGCTCCCTATGCGCTCTTTCCCTTACAACTAAGCCGACTATCTTAAAAGGATATGGAAGTTTGGCCAAATTATTATGGCTGTCAACTTGGTAGATTTTGTGATGTTGTCTGGCAATAACACATGTGCAGTAAATTAGTAGAAGGATAACAACATGTTTATGTACAGACAGACATCCACGTGGGACTATGACTCCAAAAATTCTTACACGACCATCTCAGGAACGCAAAAAGACGTTGAAAGTGAAGTGCTCATTTCTCAAAAATAGGGTGACTTTTTCGAGACATTGCTTCAAGTCATAACTCAATCCTATTTTCGGTTCAAAAAAGTTGGCTTCGTAAACCTGTCGAGCATTATTGATTAACTAAACACCTTTATTTACAAGCTGCTTGTAATATTTCCCTGAAAATCATCAAAGAATCGGAAATGTTGATTAGGAAGTCCTTGCATGCTGGAACTACAAGGGTATAAATCACTAAATAAGTTCGGAGAGATGACGTAAGAATGCAGAATTATAAGATGAAAAGGAACATGACAGTCGAGAATTTATGTCAATTCCAACGGAAAATTAACGGTAAATAAGGCTTAAGGTAAATAATTGATATTTTTTTATTACTGGCGTGAAGATTGACAATCATATTATTTGATTGATAACAAAAGATTTCAAATTGGTCGAACTTATACGTGACGTGTTACGCCATTTTTTGCTATAAAGAAGTGTTAACAAACTTAAAGAAAAGCGATCGCAAGCGAACATGGCAGTGATGTAGTTTGGATTACCTTCTAATGGAACATCCTTAATTTTAGTCAGTAGTCTAGGGGAATCAGCTGTCGTATATGCATTTCACGAAGTTTTCAAGAAACAATAAATGAAATAATAACAAACGTTGTGTTTCTAGACAAAGTAGTGTCTCGAAGCACGCGAATTGGCAGGATTGATCCTGCTGCGATGCAGTTTTTAAGAAATATCCCAAAAAATTTCCCCATTTCTCATCGGCTAATGGATCTAAATTTAAAGCACGCTAGATGAGCGTGCTGCCATGCTACGTTGAGTGATGTTCGTAGTTTCCTTTGAAATAAAATGCTTAACTTAATTAATTATAGCAATGCTCCATTTTCCAGCTATGATTTACTATGATTTGCAAAAACTACGCAGGGTATTAATTTGACACATACGCCATTTCAATCGTCTGACATGTAGTTAAAAGAACGCACAAGTAGGATCCAATATAACTATCGTGTTTGTTTTTTCGTGTTGATAATGTCGAATTTAGAGCCTGTAATAGAGCATTTGCGGCGCGCATTGCTTTTCATGTCTAATCGAAAGCAAAAGGGCTTTTTTCTAGGGCTCCATCGTTATTGTGTCTGTTTGTCAAAACAATTCTACTCCCAATCACCTGCTGATCTTCGGGACGATCTACTATCCATGTATTGTTTTTGATGATTGATTTCATTTCCATCGCCATAGAATTCATCCATTCTTCATTATCTAAACTTTTCATGGCGTTCTGGAAAGGAACTTCTGTTAAACAAGATAATTCATTATTTTCATCAGGTTCATTTTCTTCTGCAATTGAAACCAGGTTGTATTGTTTTCTTCGTCTTCCCCTTTTTCCAGTCCTTACAATTTTTGGCCTGCCAATACCTTTTCTCGAATTTTCTCTTGGAACACTGACTGGTTCATCATGTTCAACAACTTCGTTGTCTTCACCATCTTCGATGATTTCATTATCTGAGATTTCTTGATTGGAATTTATCTGAATGTCAACAAAACTTTGATCAAAATTTTCTGCAGTATCGACTGAAAAATCGTGGTAATTGTCCTTCAAGATTGACTTTCTTAAGTTGAGAAACTTGACATCTCGAGCAATACCCACTCTTTTCTCCTCGGTAATCCATATCCTATACGCCTTCGATTGCTCCGAATAGCCGAGAAAAATTCCTCGTTTTGATCGTGGTTCAAATTTATCTTGAGTTTTCCGAGTCAAAACAAATACTTCACAGCCAAATTCTTTGAAGTATTTCACAGTAGGCGTATAACCATTCCATATCTCGAAGGGAGTTTTATTATCGATGCTCCGTGAAGGACACCTGTTTTTTATATAGTTCGCCGTGTTGATGGCTTCACCCCAAAAAGACGGAGGTAATCCAGATTGGATCATGAGGCACCTAGCAGAATCTAGAAGAGTGCGATTTTTTTTCTCTGCTAATCCGTTTTGTTGAGGAATGTACCTTACTGCTAACCTGCGACCAATTCCATTTTCTCGTAAGTATTGATTGAAACTCTTGTTTTCGTATTCCGTGCCATTGTCGGTTTGCAAAAACTTGATCTTTTTTCCGAATTTGTTCTCGAAAGATGTCTTAAAGTCTTTAAACGCTTCAAAAACTTTATCTTTACTAGTTAGCAACCGAATTTCACACCAACGCGAAAAATCGTCGATAAAAGTTACAAAGTATTTAGCCTTTCCATTGGATTCGACTCGCATTGGTCCGCACAAGTCAGAATGAATAATTTCAAGAACATCTGAAGTTCTTTTGCTTCTAACTGGAAACGAAGCTCTAGTCATTTTACCGAGAGCACAAACATCACAAAGAAAATCTTCCTTCGAGCCCGTTGAATCAATTCCTCGAACACATCCATTGCGTTGACATTTGACAAGACTTTTGATATTCAAATGACCCATTTTCCGATGCCACAATTCCAATGTGTTTGATTTTGCCACTACTGAACTATTTTCCGTCAAGTTACATGCGTTGCTTCTTTGATGTAAATAATACAATCCATTTATTCGACTAGCTTTTATAATCGGCATTCCATCGTTATTGACTATTGTTGCTGATTTCTTATCAAAAATAACAATAAAACCTTTGTCGGTAATTTTTCCGACCGAAAGTAAATTCGTTCGTTAATCCGGCACATGTAATGTCTCGTCCAACTTCACATTCAACAGCTGATTGTTTGATTCCGCCGTGATTGACACTGTTCCACTTGCTTCGATTTTTGCTGATGCACTATTGGCTAAGTTTAATTTTCCGCTGTTTCTTTTGTTGATCGTTACAAAATATTTTGGATTTTTGCATAAATGTGACGTGCACCCACTATCTAGACACCAAAGACTATTCTTATCCGAGTTCACAACGTTAAACGCGCTTTGTTCGAGAGGAAATTCTTGAGATGCGTAAAAATTCACGTCCTCGGCCTTTTTTACGACATTCTTTTGTTTCTTAATTTCCGTGCACTCTTTGGCTTTATGACAATATTTGTGGCAACGGTGACAGTTAAACTTAAAAGGTTTATCGTTTCTTTGCACATTTGCACCACGATCACCACTAATGTTCTTTGACTTCCAGTGTTTCGGAAAAGTTTTCTTTGTAAACATCGCACTAGATTCACTGATGCACATATCGTTCTTTCGGGCATCACTCTCTTCTATGATTTTTACGCGCAATCCTTCGGGCTTTGGTAATTCGTCTCGCGACTCGATAGCACACCGAAAATTCTCGAAACTTGACGGAAGACTGTACAACAGCATCACTGTTAATAGATCAGGGTTAATCGTGATCTCCATCTCTTCCAACTTATACTTCCAAAACTTGCGAATATGTTCACGCACGTCAGCACTTTCATCAATTCGGTGTAAGGTTAACTGCTTTAATAAAGTTGCTTTCCTAGCAGGACCCTTGGATTGATATATAGATTCTAATTTTAACCATACTTCTCTTGATGTAACACATCCTTTTATCAACTTGAGTTCGGACGGAATCATCGCTAATATGATATCAAATTTCGCTTTTCTGTCTTCGTTCTCCCACTTATTTACAGTTTCAATAGATGCAGCGTCAATCACAGCATTTTCACCAGCAACGACTTCGGGTTTAATTTTTAGTCCACTGACATACGACCACGAATAATTTTTTACAAGCAGCGCTTCCATTTGGATCTTCCATGTGTCGAAATTTTATTTATTTAACACTTTGATTCTCACCGAACTCGACGCCGCCATTTTTATTTCGTCGTTGGGGAACTTGTTACACGCTGTATTACACCGTCACTTTTATTTGAAGTATTATTTACTTTACAAATAATTTCGGGTGCCTGGGCCCATAACCTACTGTGAGCAGAGTTTTAGAGTAGGCAAAAACAAAACAGTCTCAAGTAAATATTAACTGGATTTATTTGAGCAAAAGATTCGCTTGGTTACAACGCGTGTGATTCAGCTCGAAGCTAACAGAGAAGTGAGTAAGAAAGGAACATCTATATTGAGTTTGCGTAGAGATTTTAGTTTGATCTATTTCTAATAGAGAGCAGCACAGCATTGTGTAATCGAACATCGATTAGTAAACATACTCAACAATTTTGTACACAAAATTTGATGCAAATTCTTGGGTCAATTTTTTTCGATAGCAAAAAAATCGCCGAGCACGCAAAACACTTCTAACCGTTATGCCTCTCACAAACAAACTATACATACTCGTAATTAATAGCTGAAACTGTGAACACATGTTCGCGGCGAGTGTGTTAACATAAAAAAATGAAAAATCGATAATCGAGTGTACTTTCCCGCGGAATTTAAAAAATCACTTACTTTTTGAACATACCTAGTATATATATCGCTCTTCTGGATTCAAATGAGACTTAAGAAGAAAAGTTGCGAAATTGAGAGTTAACGTATGTCTTGAATCCAACCAGCAGTGCGGTAACGCCGACAGTATAAAGGGTTGAGTGCGGTCGTATTTGTAGTTGAAAAACCAAGTTTAATCGTCATTTTCAAAAAAGATTGTTGAAGTTGCTTGGTTGGAATCATTTGTAACTACTGTTGCTCTTGAAAATCCCATCAATAGTGGTGAAAACTTCCCTTTGTAGTATAGAAATAAAAATATTAATGAAATCTTACGTCCTACTTAAAACCGCCAAAAGAGAAGGGAATTAGAAGCCTCTTCTTAGCCATTTCAAATTTGTAAAGCTTCTATTTGAATAATTAGTTGTTGACTTTCATGGTGATCACCACAGGTTACCAAATTTATTATATGAGACGAGACTTGAGTGATAATTGCATGTTTTGATAACAGAACATGCAAACGATGCTAAAAAGGATGACAAAAAAGTGGAAGACGCGAGACTGAAGACCACCAGTGAACATGCCAAAATGGTCCAACGATGAATATGGCATTCTTCAATTCGTTTTGAAAAAATCTCAAGGAGAGTTTTTCATTATGGTATACAATAGACTAATACATGTTATTATGTACAAAGATGTTTAAGATGTTTTTCAAAAACCAACTTTTTTTCATTAGCCCAACCCTTTTGTTGTTTACCCCTGATTATAATTTCGTCCAACCGAGCCAGTGTTTTCCTTATTTAATTCGATTCATTCAATTGTTTCCGCGTTTCCGATTTGAGCCCTAAATATAGCGCTCGACTCCTACCTCCACACGATTAAGTCGTCAGCTCAACACTTTATCTTGAAGAAATAATCGAAGGACCTTATCTTGCCTACACCTCTAATAAGTCGCTAAGCATGATTCGATGACGATTTTATAACAAACATTATTGTTTTGGAGCAGATGCGCTAATGCACTTTAAAATAATAGTCTGATTGCGAAACATGGCATATATAACAATTTTTCATATAATTGAAAAATGAAACACGACTTTTTCACTCTGGCTAAATAGTAATTCATACTAATGTGTCTTTTGTTGTTCTTATATTTTTACAGAAATGCTTACATTCTAAAATACACTGACAACATTAAAGGTAAGTAATTCAGAAAACTCTCTTTTTTTCAGTGTGAAGAATTATTCTAAATATAGTATGAAAATAAGAACAATAAAGGATGTGGAAAGTAGGGCATAACCACTGAAAAGAACTAAAAGTTCAGAAGGGCATCACAAAGAAAGAGATACATATAACCCATATAGCAAGTAAAGCGAGCTTTACAAAATAGTGAGCTTGCAAACAAAACAGCTTAGGCAAGTGAAGAGATCGCGATAGCTTCTATTCTGGGCATAAAAGTGCGAAAATAGGATTTTGAATCAACATCTATTAATGCAAAATTTTTGAAAATGTTAATGTACATCTCGCGGCACCTTCTCCTTTACTTCCTATCACCAACAAGTTTAACTAAAACTTAAACTTAAACTCCTGCATCAAAACTTCCTCTAAAGTCTGTTCAATACGCTAGAAGAACATGTTTTGATCAGCGTGTCACATTCTGGTAAAGTTCTGTTTATTTGAAAAACATGGATAGAATCGTGTCTGTCTCGTCGAATGGATATTCGACGATATATATGACCGGAACAATAGCTAAATATGTCATGTCCTTTTGCATCATGCTAGCAGAACGAAGGCAAAACAACTTGCAGGTAGGAAATGGAAGCATAGAAAATGGGGCAAGAACCCTGATAGCATTGTAAACAGGCTACTTTTTTGGGTCCTGATATTTAAAAAAAGACCATCAAACATTCTCGCGGATAGTAGGAGTCGGATGAACTGGCAATAAGATAGCATTAAATCAAACAACTCATATGAAAACAAAAAACAGAATTGAATCCTTTTTCGGAAAGTACAGATGAAGGATATTTACACTTTGACTTTTTAACTATTGAATCTCCCACTAAACAAATACCCTCCATTTCGCAAAGCAACTGCTGAATTTTTACACTTTTTTGAATTTACGATCAGAAAACTTAGTCTTGGCACACTACTTTGCGTGAGGCCCCCGATTGTGCCCGTTATGGTGGAATCAGGTCAAGACATTTTTTCTATCGAAAAAGGAATTAGAAGAAGGATTGCCAGAGAAGGCGTCAGAAAGTACTGCTTATCTAGCTGGATTCCTCTAGCCGTATAAATAAAGCCTTCTTTGTTTCTAGAATAGCTGGAGTGCACGGTGCCACATAGTTACACTTGTTCGCCAACTTCAGGATCACTTCATTTGGACTATCCAAGCAGATCCCATTGAATCTTTCAAAAAGAAAACAATCATCTCTTGCTGCAATACCGAATAAGCGATCTGAAGCTCAATCTGATCTGATCGATGTCCTTTGACCGATCAATGGTCGTAAATCCTTGATATACCACGAGGCTATGAAAGTATCATCTTTCTTCAGTCGTAACAGTGTCCTTGTTACCTTGATATCTTTAGAGTAATTGATGGTACAGAGATGGTACGGTATACCGGCGGCAACGCATATTTTTTCTTGTTTTAAACCCTCACTAGCCGTTGTTGCTTCGCTTTGTAAAAAACCCTGAGATTACGACGCACATAAAATTTTCTACTTTAAGGACTTAAATCCACACATTAGAAATCAATGAACGTATAGCGGAGACCATTACACGGACACCGGCCGTAACAATAATTTCTTCACGAAACTTGGTTTAGATGAAACAGTAAGCTATTTAACAGATAATTTAGACTCGATGAATGCACAGGCAAAACTGACAGTTCTGTCGCTGGAGATATAATTCTTTGTCAGGATGACCACTGCAGTTTCATTTAGAGCTACGTAGGTTAAATTTTTGAGCTATCATCTACAGTCGTTCACAGCTTATTCCGATCAGCACGTTGAAAATACCCTAACTGCCTATCATAGCTAAACTGAACAAGATATCACGACTAACTAATTTCTTTTCCTGTGTGTTGATCATTTTATTTTAAACATGACCAAGATCAGTCTTGCTGGTTTTCCAAGAATATCGTACAGAAATACAAGTTTTGAGAGATGAGACCACATAATACAATTCAACCGTGAGAACTTGTTCCCAGTCACGTTTGTCACAATTGTTTCACAGTCAAAACAGTCACAATTGCTATTCACGCAGGAAGAATGGTGAATAGTTGGACTGAGTGGCGGTACAATACGAGTCATCATAATTAGATTCATCTTAATACAAAAAAAGAACGCACGATAGTGGTAGAAAGGCCCCTGATAACATTTTCAACACGCCTGATGGCGGCCAGGATTGAATTCTGGATTGAAAAGCAAGAAAAAAATTCTGGATTGAAGAATCAAAAAATCAAGAAGCACGAAAAATCGCCGGTGAAGTGGAAGCGGACTTTGACACTTCATGCCACCACACCACGTTCTTCGAAAGGATAGATTTAACGGAAGACTACTGCGCAAGAAGCCCCCATTAACTCCGAGAATCAAATGTGTCATTTGAACAAGGATTCTGGATTTTGGAATACGGTTATATTCGCTTACGAATCCAAATTCAATATTTTATGGTTGGTACTTTTTCTGTACCTCACATGTTTGACGTATGTCAAATGTAGAACTGCAATCAAAAAAATTAAGAGCCACAGTCAACCACGAAAATGGTAGCGTCATTGATTTGGGCCTGTACTTCTGCAACGGGAATTGGAACTCTACTATTTATTGAGACAACCAAGGATGAGCTGCAAAGTCTTGAAATTTGTAAGTCAAACAAAACATAAATCGGGCATTTTAGAATCATGACTGATTTGGAACTGTCCGCATATTATGCAACCATCGGCACAGATGCCCGACTTGAGCGTCGTTGAAAATTTGGCAGCCATTTAGGACGAAAGTATACTAAAAAGGAAAAGTTCGCGTATTAATGACCTTAAAACCTTGAGCAATGGGCCAAAATCATCCCCGAAATTTCACAAAAACTGGTCAACTCGATGCCTAAAAGGGACTTAAAACGGTTTTCAATTAAAAAGATGGTCATACTAAATATTGAATATTGTTTTTTGTTTTTGACTTTCAAATAGAATTAAAATAATGAATTTGGGAACAGGCATTTGTTTGATTTCATTTCTGATTGTTAAAATCAAAAATAGAAAAAAGGCTTTTTTCTTCCGCTTACAGGTCATGCAAAGTCTGACTGTTTCCAATGACGCAGGAAAAATACTTTTTTCGTAAACAGGTACGAAAATCGGCACACAGATGATTGCTCGGTATTAAAAGTACAGAGTAGCAGGTTGGAACAAATTTGATAGACCAGTGTCGGTGACTTAACAGAAATGTCGTCTGGTCTTGCTGTCTTCTTCAACTCCTGGATACTTCTACTTCAAGATACTAGGGAGGAGTAGAAGTGTTTTGGTATTGCTTCGCCGACAGCTTCAACACGCATAGATGGTGAAGCGAAGGGAGCGGGTACTATCTTCAACTCGTATAAGGCTAGGAGCAAAGAAGACCTAGCTTCCGCATATACAGCTTGGAGGGTTCTACGGCAGCCAAGTGTTGCCTTCATCAATAGCATCGTCCCTTACTTAGGTTCTTCAGCTTGCGAGGTTAATTTCTAGACTATCCATAGACTGCCATTCTGACTCCATGGTCCTTTAATATCTTAGCAGAGTATGTGATACTGCTTGCGTTGTTCAGCTGTTTCAGTTCAGTACATCACCGCTGCACTGGTTTCACAAGAACACTGGTGACTTGTTCTGTGTGCATTTTTGTTGGGGTAAGGATGACATGCAAAAACACGAAGTTAATCCGATTTAAGAGTTAATCCATGCTTCAAATACTTCAAATTTATTCTAAACACTTCAAAAGTCAGTCCTCTGCTCCCCTGCAAAACTAGGTAGTCCATATACAATGTGCGAATTGGAACTTTTAATGACTCCAGAACAAGGATCTCTTCTACATTTGTCCTGCGCTTCTTACAACTAAGCCATATGTGGGAAGTTTGGGCAAAAACTAATCTATGCACTATGCGCAAAAAGTAGTCTCAGTAAAAACAAAAGGATTATCGCTAGCGACATTGAGTATATCCGAAAATATGAATATTGCTCAAAACATCCCTTCCTTACTGACAGTAAGTATTTTGTAATTCGAAAATATGCTCAGCGACTGGCAAGAATAGCTTTGATCACGTTTTTATTGAAGGCAGCTCATCTTCTACGCCAACCTTTCATTTTAAGAAGTTTATTTCATTGACATATCACAACACACGTAAAGTTATTTTCCTTCTGATATGGAGAAAGGATATTCAATATTTCAAATTGTTTATCAAGTGAGTGTTTTTGTCATGCAGGAAAATTCATTTCCCCCTGGAATTCCAAATTATTCATATCGAAATTCGTAGAACGTGTGTCCTGGGATTTCTCTGGAATTTTCAGTTTCAGTAATTGGGCTCATGCTCTTAAGATACCATGTCCAAATCCTTCTCGATTTATTTCGAATCAGTTGAAAATTTTGATAAACGTTTAGAGAATAATAAATGAAATGATCGGGAGAAAAGTAACAAACAAATAGTAACAATAGTATGTAGGCGTAGTACGTAGTCCCTAAAACCCACAGCACAAGACATAGTTCTTTCTATCAAATTAACTTTTGATTTATTAGATTTTGAACTATTTCCAGATAAGCATGGACCACTTCTGCATTTTTTGTGGAGATATAATCAGGAATAACGAAATTCAATATCATAATTTGCAAGCAGACAAGGACTTTTGAATAAAAAACTATGGGCAGATGCCGAGCGCAGAAAAAAAAGGAAAAAGGAAACAGAGAATTTAACTTCGGTATAAAACTGGAGTGTAGAACATTTCTATACTTCGTCGTTTTGCACGCTCATAAATTTAATTTTTAATAAACAAAAGCTACACATAAATAATGGATGCGTTACAAACAAAATATAGTCATATCCTTCCCAAATGTGGTCGTCAGTAAGGAAGACCCAACTTGCTAACTTAGTGCTGTAAATCATGTCTCATATCTTGCAAATTAACACATTCCTTTTTCTGTACTCCATCACAAAACCAAATGCAAAAGCAAATAGGACTTGCTAAACATATTTATTTTGTCGCCAAGGAGCTATTCATAAGTCGCATCTGATATCTTTATGACCTATTCGGAGTTCAAGTTTTCTGCTTGGTCAACACTAAAATATTATCTATGAATCCTATTTCAATTTTTTTATATTGAGTTTGAGAATCCATTTACTTGCTAAATCAACAAGATAACAATAATGTCCTGTACAAACGGAAACAGCTACGAACCTGTCAAGAAGTCAATTTTCTCGACCTGCAAACACGATGACACTCTCATGCTTGACCTTTGGATAATAAAAAAAAGTTCTCAATTCTCTAGGAGTAGAATTCGAATAAATATTTATGAATATTGTAGTTGTCTGCTCGAATATGGTTGGGTTACGTTGCCAGTTCAACACAAGACATCTTTCCTGCCGATATTGAAGCCGTCTTCAAGGGTTTAAGATAATAAAATGGAGAAGCAGAAAGATGTAATATTAGAATATTGATTTTCCTTTCTGTAACTGCAGAAGCCACGGCTACATGATTATATGTATGAACTCAATAAAATCGCAAACCCAACGATGGATGTTCTCCGATTCGAAGGAGTGTGAATTACGATCAAGAGGATTTACAAAGAACTTGATAAAGGAAAAGAGCAATGGTTTTATTCAGATTAAAGTGGGGAATTCTATACTCACAGTGCTATTGACTTTTTTAATAACATGGCATTTGAGTCGAATATTTGCAAGTTTTCAATAAAATATTCAAAATTCATTCAATAGTTATTGTTTTTTCCAACACTAGTTACAAACCTGAAAACGAGCGGAAAAATTGCTTGAACTGTTCGGGAGTCGCTTAGGGTCCTATTTCAAACTTAGCCTGGACATGATTTTCTCAATCAATTGACTTTTTGGCATACGCCCTGCATTATTTCCAACCCTTCCTTTGAAATCCTATGACAAGAAAAGTTTTATAAACGAATGTTTAAGAACCGAGGACCGTGCAACAAGTCCTGGCTTTGAATTGGAAGACATCGTTGGACACAAAATATAACACAAGTCTGCCAATTTCAACTGGAATAATCTCCTTTTGGATTTTAAGGCCGAATTTATATTTAGTCGTTTTTGTAACCGAAGCCCACGGTTGTGGAATTTCCGCTTGAACTCTCGATTTAGATCATCACACATTAGCAGCCACCAATAGTCTAACATCAGTACTTTATTCCACTTTTCCTGATAGCAAAGTTTCATCTATTTGAAATCCTGGACAGATTTTTGAAATCTCTCGCCTTTCTCTTCACTAACAGCTTTCATGTGAACAGGAAAGTAGTCCAAATGCAAATATAATAGGTGTATAAATATGAAATGTGGATTTTTTCTGCTTGAAATATGCATTTATTTTAATAACAGAACGAATGAATTCAATAACCAAAGTATTGGCCATCGTTAGCTACGACTTTTTCCCATCTTTCTGTCAATTGATGGATTCCGTCCCAGTACCACTTCTCATTTTTTGAGGCTAACCGCACATCAAGCCAATTTTTAACTTCTTCGTAAGAATGGAAGTGCTGTTCTGAAAGTCAGTGCTGCATTGATCGAAACAAATAGGAGTTAGAAGGAGCCAAGTCTGGTGAATACGGCGGGTGGAGCAGAACTTCCCAGTTAATTTTTCCCAAGTAGTTTTCTGTCTGGCAAGCAAAAATTCACAAATGGTTTTTCGCCTTTTTATGTCTCTTTCTTTCAATGCCGTATAAACCCATTTTCCAGCTTTTTGGATCTTTCCCATGGCTTTTAAACATTGTGAAATGGCTGCCTGAGTAACTTCCAACGCTTCTGCCAACTGTTTTTCAGTTTGTGTGTTGTCTTCATCCAATAATGCTTGCAAATCGGTATCTTCGAATTTTTTTGGTGGGTTTCCACGGCCTTTGTTGCTGACATCGAAATTGCCACTTTTAAATCTTTTAGACCATCGTTCACAAGTGTCTTGGCTTGGGGCATATTCACCATATGCTTCCACTAACAATCGATAAGTTTCTGCTACCGTTTTCTTCAAATGAAAGAAGGTTATTAGACTTCACCGCAAAACCTCTTTTTCTGGCACGTAATTTGACATTTTTGAAGCGAAAAAAAACTATGTTGTTTGTACAATCAAAACTTATGGCATACTGGAATTTTTTGACAGATGTTTACCCTCCAAAATGCCATATTAGTTATCCCCGACACAAACCATATGCAATTGTTATGCCATCTGTTAGTAAAATCCCCATTTCATATTTATGCACCTAATAGGAAGTGAAGGTGAATGTTCATTGTGCCTTCCCTATTTTCTGAAATTTTGAATCATTTTCTTCACTATTTTCTCAAACTTGAACTTCATGGCTATTTCACATTTCACACTATTTCCTTAAGAGATTTTCAGTCTTTTAATTCAGTTACAGTCAATTTCTCCTCGAAAGTTACATGTTTTATCGATTTTCTTATGTTCATGCTAACAAAGGACTTCTTTCGGTTTAGCTTCAGACAGAGATTGAAAATTTTTTATTAGATTATAAAATATCCTCGGTCTTTTTCCAGTGCTATAGCAAGTTTTTTAAAAACTCCCCGTTTTACGCGTAAAGGAGGCACCGAAAGATTTTCTCGGGAGACCAAAGTATCTCTCCCAACAGTTTTGTTTTCACTGGTTAGTTAAGCCCTCCGTGACTACTCTTTCTTTGTTCATTGGTGTCTCTTGTCTCTGATTCTACTTTTCCACTCACAGCGGTAAACGTTCCTTAAGTAACGTTATTTTGGAACGTTACATTACGTTCCAAAACGAAGATGGGACGCGTTACTTTGGAACGACAACGAATAACGTTCCTGAAAGTTTCTTCGCTTCGCGTAAGCGTTTTCGTTCTTTAAGTCGTATTTGTTCTTATCGTTTTTCAGGGAACGAAAACTTTTCCGTTATTTTCAGGCATTATCGTTTTTCCGAACGCTATGGCGTTTTGTCTCTGAGACCTTCTCTCGTTCCGTGTAACGTTTTGCAACTTTCGTACATGCATGGTTCTACGCACAACGAACGTGGAAAATGTGTATTTCGTTTGGTTTGGTCCTTGATGATCGGGTCGGATCAAGCTATTGTGCTTTTTATGTCTTCATATGTTTATGATATTTTTCTATCTTAGGTAGGATTATGATATGATGAATAGAGTTCCGAAAGATAAAATTATCGAGACCTAAATGGAAGGGTTGATTTAAGGCCGGAATACTTCCAAATTTTGGAAAATTCCAAAATCAAATTTTTAAAAGATCAAAAACAATTTGAATCAAATTTCATTTGAAACGTCACCAATTTGACATTTGTCATATGAACATTATTCTTCCTCGCATTGCGTACATTGTAAATTGAATGCGATACGCGACGACGAGCGAGAATCGCATCGCGTTCTCGCATCGCCGTCACGCAGTATTGTATCTGGGCCCTTAAGTTGAGGTTTGAATGCGATTCTTTGGTAAATAAGTGAACGTTAAATAGCGAATTGACTTTCCATAAAGGCAACATAATGATGGATAGTATTTGAATTTTTAATGTGGATTTCCCGATAGAAGTTTACCTATTGTGGAGGTGGAGAGTAATTAATTGAGGAAATTTCTCGAGAGGAATTTGCCTATTGCGGAGAGCAATTTATATATATATACATATTACATATATATGTAATGTAACGAAAGTTGTAAACACAATGGAGGTCGTGATTTTTGTTCGATTTGCAAAAAAATTTCAAATTACTAAAATTACAGATCTCGACTATGTTCATTACCCAGGAAAATTGCTCGAGCAAAAACGAAATGGCATTTTTGACGATAATTCGTGATTTCTAGTTTGACCAAAAAATATAGCTCAGAGTTCTTAAAAAAAATTTTTTTTTAATCTTTTGATGCATTAACTAAATGGAAATAATTTAGATCAATGAATGTTGCTCAAATCACGTTACGTTAAGTTATTTCCGAGAGTTACTACATTTTTGGCCTTTTTATCAATAAGTGAACAAAAAAATTTTATCAATGAAAATTTTTAATGAATTAATTAAATGCAAATGATTTAGATCTAACAAACGTTGTTTAAATAAACTCGATAAGTCATGTGTCGTGTGGTCTTGTGTCTTGTAGTAAAAAGGTTGGCTACATCCCTAAATTACAATCTATAACAATAATACAAAACTCAGAAACGAGAAAAAGTAATTTGAATTTGGTTTATTTATTTTTTATATTTTATGTTTGTCTTCGTATTTTTTCCATTTTTCTTATAAAAGAAATATGAAGGAGTAAGTTTATTTTCTGTGTGTGTTTATATGAGTCCTGAAAGGGTCAGGGCTTTGAAAATGTCCACCACGCCCACGTCCACGCAGTGAGCTTGCTTGGTTCTATTATTTTTAAAAAACATAAAAACATGAACATGGTCCATCCGACTGAAAACAATATACAAATAGAATTTCAAGTGTATCCACGTCCTTGCATTCTACCTGGTCCCAACATACCATAACGATCTCAGTCCTCCAATGTCGACAAAAGACGCCAGGATGTATTCACGTTGGCCAGATCTGGTAAGTGGAACTCGTTGAGTTCCAAGGCTCGTGATAATCTGAGTTGGAAGCAACAGGCTTAGTTGCCCACTGCTTTGCTTTTGCTCTGCGCAAAAGTTTTCACAGAATAGGCTCTAAAGCGTCTATCGATTTGAAATGTGATCCAGGAAAGCTCTTATCTTGGCAAGACAACTAATCGAAAACTGATTTAGTTGGAAAATTGTTTCCTATATCAGTAACATTTTCCATTACAGATCATTTCTTGCTACATGTTCAATGATAAAATTAAAGGAGAACTTTATGATTTGTTCATTTCAAGGAAGCCTTAATATCAAATTGAAGAGGACATCGCAAGTATGCATGCACCACTGCCCTGTCATCAACATTACGTATTTATCCTTATTGGAACAAGGTTTTTTTAATCAATTTTAGTAATTTATATGGTTGACTGCTGTGTTAATTAATTGAAGAATGTTGGTGAACGTTTTAATAAAACTTCATTCTAACACGAGTCCCCAACACCAAAGCCCACCTCAAAATCAATTGTTAATCAAGGTCTTGTACCTTTCAGTCTTAAATAGCTTCGGTTTGTGGTTCAGCTTTTATCAACAATGCTTGTGGCTGCGAATTGTGTACTCTGAAAACAACAAAATTGCTTTATCAGAGCATACTGTTTGGCATGCATAAAGATTTGATACATTTTATAATAGCGAGTATGTGGCATGTTAATAGTTTAACGATTTCAACTGAACACCAAACGTTGAAAGCTTCATGCAGGATTTTTTCTGTTGTATTTTTTGCATCGCGGTTATCGCAATATCCTTTCGTTTGTTTTGATCGATTTGATTTTCACTCTGATAAAATAAATATTGAGTTATTGAGCTGTTGGTTTTCATGGAAAACTATGAACAACTGAGCACCTCAGATTTACGCTCCTTGACTGTGTGTGCGTGTGTGAGTGGGCTAAGGCTGGAAACATCCCACATGCTTCACTGCACGGGACCTTTCCCAAACTATTAGGGGGCAACCAAACAAGAAGCGAAGCAAATAGTTAAGTTAGTACTCTCAGGACCCGGCATACAAGGAGGAGAATACTCCGCGGATCGAGTAACTATTCTGATCGATAACAGCTTTGGTTTGATACACACTGATACACAAGAGGGGAAGGGAAACTGAAGGGAAACCAAACCTGAATGAATCCCAATGTTTAGGTGGAAGAAATCAATAGCAGGCCATTTGGTGGCAAATTTAAATGATCAGCAGTCTCTTGACTTCCGAATTCTAGACTATCTTCAGACTGCAGTCGCTAGGATGAAAAACGACCTGAACGGGAAGTTCAGAGCCGTTCCCTTAAAGGCGGTACCGTGACTGTGGACGGTCATGATATTTATACCCGAAACGGAGTTGACACCGAAAGAAGGTTTCACAATACTAAAGCCGGAATAATCGGGATACGAAAACCAAAGGTAGCATGTCTTCGCGGAGAAGGAAGTCGCCGACAAACGCAAGATATAGCTATCCGAGATATGATAAGAAGATGTAAATGAATTAAGGTATACGAACGGATGACTGTGTTGCAACGACACCTCGGTAAATACAAAAAACGGCGGCGAGTAAACCCTTAGAGCAAAAACATAAACCCAATGCGGGGGACCCAGACGAATCTTAACCATTGCAGGACTACTACAGCCAAGTATTGGAAACGCCGCCGTAATCTTCTCCGGTTCTACTTCGGTTTGTTGTTTGTTGTTTGTTGTTTGTTGATTATTTATTGTCGTTTGTTGATTATTTATTGTCGTTTATTATTTGTTGTTTGTTGATTATTTATTGTCGTTTGTTGATTATTTATTGTCGTTTATTATTTGTTGATTGTTGAATGTTGATTGTTGATTGTTGATTATTTATTGTCGATTATTATTTATTGATTGTTGATTTTTTGTTGTCAATTGTTGATTGTTCTGTTTATTGGACCAACTGGTAGGATTCCGAAGTTTGTGGTCTTGGTGGAGAAGAAAAACAAACAATTAAATGAATTGTTTGGTGATATTATGGGGAAGTGTCATGCGAGATAATAAAAAAAATTGATAAAAACAAATATTAGAAAAGGAGGAGAGGAATCGAGAATAGAATCCACAGTTTGAATAATGAAAATCGACATAAACGCATTTAAAGTTTATTTTACTTTTTATTTATCTAATGTTTTCGAACAAGGAATAAAACTTTTTATTATCCAATCTAATACCGTAAGACCATTCAAAAGTATGCCTGAGTCAATAAACGTCTGCTCTCCTTCTTGCTGTGTTTTTTATAATAAATTTACTACCTCCGATGTACTATAAAAATTAAGACCTGGTTTCGAAATCATTAAAAAGATTTTATACGATAAGTTGACAGTTGGAAAACCAAATACCGCGTAGTATCTTCTACTAAGAGAGGACCCATTACATGACTCTATGAAAAGAATTTTATTAAAATTCTAAAAAAAATTTAAATTTTGAAAAAAAAATTAAGAAGTAAATATTTGGTGCTGCCTTGGATCAAGTTTCACGGAAAATTCAAAATAAAGGTTAGTCAGTCAGAGAGGCATATACTTCAACAATCCCATAAACATCGGAAATTGCAAACTATCTTCGTTGAAACAATCAGTGACGTACTGAAAAACCATCAGTGACGTACTGAGACCAACTAGTTACGGTTGACCAAATATATTCAAATAAAGGATAAGGATGAAACCACATCTTTCCGCTAATACTTATTTCCAGAGGAACCGATCATACGAGCTTTAACAATCCTAAAAAATAAGCTCATCATTCACCACATTCAAAACGAAGGAAAGCAACAATCAATAAAGATAACGAACCGCAACATTATGCCTGTCAGGGAAATCTACATTTGGCAAATAACGTTTTCAAACAAAGAATGAGGCCTTAAGTAGGAACCTTCGTGCACTATTCCTATGTTTATTATTCATGGGATGGGAAAAAACATAAAAGTCAGGAATGAAGCCAAAATTATAGGTCCAATATGTTAACCTCCAAGACCACTGCTAAGAAAACAATCTTCACACTCGAAAGAGAAGTTAATAAGGTATGCTTATCCTCCGGTCTACCGCGGTTTCCGGTTTCCGGGAAAGGGTATTTCAACACAATCCTACAAGTACACAAAGGAAAATCCCAGGAATATCGAATCAAGGAGAACCAGATAAAAGTTTTCCCAGCACGCTATCAGTCAGTCAAAATACTCAGTCATAATACTCAGTTACAAGCAGGAAACAGCCCTAGATAAGGTAAGAAAGGATAAAGAATCTACATTATAACGAAAAGGCATTAGGCAATCATGAAGAATAATTGTGCTGATGCATAAATACAGGCAACGAGCACTATCAAAAACATGCTAGAATAACATTCAAAAGAAGCTAAAGCAGCTGTGCGACGAATCAAAATAGGTCAAAATAGGTACCAATAGATGCAACACACTTTTCTCAACAAGATTCAAGTACATTTATTCCAGTTTAGTAGGAGTCCGAGTTTCTGGTTGGAAGAAACTCCTCGAAGGCTTTTTTGACAACAGCTTCATTATTAAATCTTTTTCCTGTCAAAATGTGATCCAACTGTTTTAAGAAATGGTAATCTGTTGGTGAGAGGTCTTGTGAGTATGGAGAGTGAGCGCGAGTCTCATAGGACAACTCGTTTAATTTTTGGACCGTTGTTCTCGATACATGAGATCATGCGCAATCATGAAGCTGTATCACTCCATCCCAGTTAACAAGCCTAGGTCGTTGGACTATCAATTTATGATGCATTTCATCTAGTTGAGCACAGTATTTCTCAGCATTGATGGTTTCGCCAGGTTGCAGGAACGAAGTGGTTAACTCCAGCTACAGACCGTCAAATAGTTACCATAACTTTCTTTGGATGAAGGCTTGGTTCCGACATGTGTCTTGGCGCTTCATCGGCATCTTGCCTTTGAGCCGATCGGCGACGATTATCACATAAAATCCACTTCTCATTGCATTTAAATTGCCATTCGACACGTCATGTTATACTCGGTACGATCATGCGGATGTTATTTGTCAAGCTTATTCACTTTTCCACGTCGGCAAACTGTCAAATTGTGAACGCCTAGTTTCTTGGCAAGATCCCTTATGGTTTGGTGAGGCTCAGACTACACCAATGTACGCAGCTCGACGTTATCGATTGATTGTTCTGGGTGCCCACGTGGCTCACTTCCAAGGTCTATATCTCCGGATCGAAATTTTTCAAACCATCAGCGAGTGGTTCGTTCCCTAAATGTATCAGGCCCAAATGCGCTGTTGATATTCCTCGTTGTTTCCGTTGCGTTGTGCTCTAATTCAAATTCGTATAGTAAAATTAGCCGTTTTTGATTCACTTCCATGTTCACTTTCTCTTCCTGTTTTTACGATCACTATGAAGTGCAAAACAGAAATGACTCCATAAACCAAGGTAGCAGTACTTAAACTTCAATATGTCGTATCATTTGTGCCGCCTTGTGCCAAAATAATACACTTAAACCGCAGCCAACTTCATGTCATTACTAAATCGGCCATTTCATCTGCAGAAACCTAATAGAATGGGCAAGTGACACAAAAGTCAAGGAGATAAAACATCATAAAATTCGATTCTATAAAAACGTCCTTATCATGACGCAGCGAACAGAACTGAAGATCTACGAAGAACTTCAAAACGGATACTCTTGCTCATTAGAAACAATAAATAATGTAAAGAAAACAAAGACTGCACAGGGACAGTTAAGAGTTGGAAAGTTCTAATAGAAGAAGGATTTTCCCGGAAAAAAAGTAATTGTAGTGTTTGAACGTACTGAAATAAAGCTTCTATAAAAAGCTGTCAATATACATCAGACTGCTCTGATCCTGAGTATCGAGCTGGTTACTCCTCTCTATCCCCTCTATTCAAATCCAGTAAATTTTTTCACATTGTATCGGTGGTTTCACAAACGCTATGCAACGGACGCAGAAGTAGGAAAGCGCAGGAAGTGAGGCAGCTTGAAAAGGTTGGGGCTGCATTCGTGAATGCTTCCCTCCTCCCCTCCCTTAAATCTTTTTCTACCCGAAGAAGATGTCATCTCAGCCGTCTCCACGTTTTTCTGGTGAACACATCGGGCAAGGCGGTTCAAGTGCACTATTTTCATTTTTGCTGTCGGCTTGTGGTGCTCCTGTATCCGGTAAAGCACATCGATGATTCGCTTTTTGATCCAGTAGGGTCGCTCCTGATTCGTCTCCAACTTCGGAGATCTGCCTTTTCGACGTCAAAGGTTATACAGCCATACCAAATCGTCCGGCTTGAATCCTGATTGATTTACCATTAAGTCATATCTGATGCTCATGCGGTCTGGAGCCTTTTTCATTTGGTTCCGCTCACATTGTTGTATTTGATTCCTTACTTCACTCGTATATTCCGAGATGGTTTCTTAATATCACCTAGTAAGGGAATCGTTTTTCCAAAGATGACTCTGGCTGGTACATCGCCGGTCTATGCATGTTCTGCAGTTCGGTACGCCAAAATAATGGAATGTGCCGTTCCCAATTTCTCTGATTTTCGTCTACCATCATGGCCAAATGTTTATTGAGCGTGTGATTAAATCGTTCAATCATTCCATCCGACTGGGGGGAAGTGGTGTTGTCCTTGTTTTCCGTATTCCTAGCAGCTCACACATTTCACCAAAAACCTGTGACTCGAAGTTTCGGCCTTGATCTGAATGAAGTTCACGGAGCACCTCATACTTTCGAATCCAGTTCAATCAGGTGCCAACAAAAAATTGTGAAAAGTTTTGACAATGTGCAAAATACAGACGCTTCGATTTGTTCTGCTACAGTAGTTACCTTCTGGTTAGAAATTTGGTATACGTCTGGCCACTTATCGAAGTAATCATCCACTACTGGTGTTCCCAATCAAATTTGCGACTGGGTCCTGTGATATCCACGGCTCTTCACTCGAATGAAACCTTTATAAGTTTACATTTGTCCTCTCGTTCTTTGACTTGAGCTTTTAACGGGAGCACATATTGAGCATTTACGACCCGAGTCTAGTGCTATGTCATTCTTGGCTAGCTGAGCGTCCCGGAGTTAGTGTTACGTCCAACCCTCGTCGACTTCAGTGGCCATTGCATGCTCATCTGCACTCGGTTCCTTTTCCGAGAGATGGAGCATCGGCGTAACAATATCCTGGATGTGTGCAAAAGTTTTCTCAGTTTTCCTCTATGAATTTCCCATGAACTATAATACACAGTCGTGCCATAAATTCTGTCCCTAATGTAAATGCGTCTAATTTAAAGGCAAAATGAATAAAATACAAGGATGTGTGCTCATTTTATTTAACACTTACTAAACAATTGTAAAGATATAAAAATTATTCAAAATGTCCACCTTTTGCTTTCACACACTTTTTTCAACGGTCCGGCCACTCGTCTATCGCTGCACGCACCACTTCTAAAGGTATCGAGGCTGCTGTTTTCACCAAATCAGTTTTTAATGCCTCAATATTTCGATGAGGTTTAGCGCAGGCCCTCTCTAAAATGTTCCATAAACGGTAATCCAAAGGGTTTAGGTCTGGGCTTCCCGAAGGCAAATCTTCAGCAGCAATAAACTCCGGTAAATTAGCTGCCAGCCAGCGCTGTGTTGTCTTAGCCTTGTGTGCGGGTGCTGAATCTTGCTGAAATATCCAGTGCTTTCTCGCGAACATGGTATCACTTAAAGGCTTAACTACCTGTTCTAAAATGTCATTTTGGTAATTAGCTGCCCGAGTTTTAACCCCCTGTTCACAGAAATGCAAGCGAGTAACGCCATCGTACGCCACTCCCCACCAAACCATCACAGATGCTGGGTGATGTCCTCTTTCTACTTTTGAAATTTTCTCAGCAGCTTCTCGAGAGCTGTGAGCGTAAAATTTGTCATTTTGGCGATTAAATTTCTCTTCCACAGTGAAAACTTTTTCATCCCTAAACAGAATTTGGCGGTAACTACCACTTGCGTGTCATTCGAATAACTTTTTTGATCTTGTAGCCCTGATGTGACGTAAAGCCGCTGTCAAACGCTGACCGGTAGTTCTTCGATAAGCACCAAGCCCAAGGTCTTCCTTTATGATGCGAGACATGGTCCGTCGCGGGATTTTCATCTCCCGTGCCATGATTTTTTGCTTGCGGAGAGGATTTCTGCGAATTCTCTCAGCTACAACTTTAATGGCTGCTTTCGTTCTTGTGACACGTGGGCAACCACTTCTTGGTCTGTCATCGGAAGAGGACGTCTTATTGTATCGCTTTATAGAGCGATAAACAAATTTTGAAGTTATTTTTAAAGGTTTTAAGATGTCGAAAATCTCCTTAGGTGTTTTCTTACACTTGTGTAACGCGATCACTGCAAAACGATTCTCCACTCCACCCCTAATACCCCACTGTTAGACATATTGTGTTGAAATGACTTGTTTGTAATACTCAGCGAATTTCTAAAGCTTTATCATCTAAATAAACTAAACAGCACTACTTAAAATATTTTTTCATGACGCACTTATAAGAGGGACAGAACTTATGGCACGACTGTGTATATATCATATGATCCTATTTCGGCAGCAAATCATATTTTGGAAATTTCATGACCATTAAATGAAATCATTGTTGGTTTTTTTTCATTTTTTTTTTTTAATTTTCAAGACAAAGTTATATATTAGGCATTGTTTACTATACGAGTTAGATTTGAATTAAGCGCAGTGAAGGCGATAGTATATGATCAGAATTTACGAGGAAACCTGTTAATAGAACGATAATATCAGTAGTAGTTTCAGTGCTTTCCTAATGGATAACGGCAGTGTAAGATCCGTCTGGATCAGGATGGCCCAAAGAGGCGACTTTTGGTGATCGAATTTAAGTCATGCACGTAGATGATAAGATTCAAGGTCTATCAAACCACTAAGCAGGGAAGAATTTGGTAGGACATTTGGTAAAGTTGGATGCTCGGGTGTCTCACGAATTTTCTCATAGAAAACTGACAAAATGTTCGGATTTTGTATCCTGTATTCCTTGTCAAAACAATTAAGGATTTCTATAACGGATTGCTACCGAAAGATGAAAAGTTTGTCTTGAAACGTAACCGGACAGTTGGCGAATGAAGTGACTCATCAGCGTCCTCTTAAAACCGGGCGCACCGGTTTTTTGGTGGGAATCGCTACAAACTTTTACCCCGCCCAAAATATTCGCTCGATCTTTCTACTCTTTCTCTTTGATAATAACCTCTAGCAAACAAAATATAATACTCATGAGGATCTTCCTAGAGAATCAGCAAGCTTTGTGGGGGGAAGGATAAAGATTTCTGCAGAAGAGGGGTACAGCATCTTCTAGAACATTGCATACAAGTCATAGATAATCATGGATATGCATATGGTCATATAATACATTAGACTGGGTTCAATTAAATTAATGTTCAAAAAAAATTATTTGATTTGTAATCGAAAAAAACTTTCGCGAACACTTAATATATGCAAATAACTTCTCAGACATGCATAAAAACGCCTATGCGAGATACCTCTATAAGCAAAATTTAGGTTTTCTTGGTCCTGAACTCCTCCCACACAAACTGGCATGCGACGTATAAAATAAAATAAATAATGGTTTATTACGGTTTGATTCTAGTATTTCCTTAATGGACTATAAAACTTCCTCTTTCCACCATCCGCTGAACCAAAAACTTCTTAGCTTTTATGCGGTGATTAAGAATTCAAATATGGCAAATGAGAAATCGATTTCATTGTTTTCCCAACTACTCGCGGAATTTGTTGTGAAAGTTTTCCAGGGCCACATTTACTTGACTTTTAAGTTAATGGCTGTCGTTTAATCTTTGAAACTTCCCTAATCACTTTCCAATTACTTCCGTCACACCACCCATCTGTTGTATATGCAGCCATTTTGAAATTTACTCCTGGCACTTCCCTTTCGCTTCTCTCAAGGAAATAGTAAACTAGTGAGGAACAAACTTTTCAGGTCCCACCAGTTTACTGTGAGTTTTGCTGTACTGTAGTATGTACTTAAATTTATGCTTAATTTTAATGAGTTGCTGAAGTGCCAAGTGCTCAAGGTAATCCACATTGTTGATAGCAAAGGATATGCATGCAATTGCGAACATGCACTGCCAAGTGTAAAATTGAAAGCTCAAACGAGGTTTTTTCCTCCTAGTAAATTAACTTAGGATTTGTACATGGCATTTCTTTTTTTCTCAGAAAGGTTGAAAGAGCTAGCAAAGACTCCATGGCATGGTCTACCAATATCAACCCCCGTGGACAGTCCTGTGGGTACTTGAAATTATATATTTTCCAACCTTTCTCTCCTTCAGAACTTTGCCATTCTATGTGTGGCAAAACTATCTTTTTTTTCAGCCACTTGGACTATTCATTCTTGCAATTTAAAAGAATCCTTTTTCCTATTATTAAAGTCACTTTCCCACCCTTATCGCCCGACCACAAGATTACTCTGAAGAAAATTGTGACGGTAATGTAAAAAGCGAAAGGAAAAAAGTGTCCGGAGAGCTTTAACAATGCCATACAAATACTTCGTCCTTATTAACAGTCAGCTGTCTTCTCATTTTATTGTTTCGCTGCGATGACATCTATTAAGCGTCGATGTTGGCCGCCTAGTTCATTGTTGTTACGATGGTATCATTGTCACCATAAAAATGAAACTCAAGACACCGTCGTAAAAATTATGGGAGAAAGATGACTTAATAGAGCCACTCGACCACTCTAGTCATTGGTGTCCAGGATATTAGAAAATTATTGTAGAAACTCGACACAGATCGCTCGGGGAGTCGTAAAGAAATCGTTATTAAAATGTCTTCCCAACTTTTTGTTCCTGGTATTACGAGGGTGATTTAATACTGCGTTGTTGATAAATAAATTCTCTATTAATTTATGTTTATACCTAAATTTGACCATTGGAGAATATGCTCTGGAGTGGAAATAAGGATATTGTTTGAAGACTAACTGTTTATTTCAATGAAAGAAGTTATAAATCAATTGGATTCAACCTTTGAAATCTCAAATCGATTTCGGTCGAGATAAAGGCTTATATAAAGGATTTTAGAAGCATACGTAAGAATTTCTTGTTTTTAATAGTCTTGGCAATATTCAAACCTATGGGTTTGATTCATAAACAATTTCCTTCTTTTCTTGGCCGTTCGTTTTGCTCTCAGTACATTGCATTCGCTACTTATATTTATAAAATATCCCAATGTTCCGCACAATTAATCAATTCTTCATTGCGAAAAATGTTTGATTTTGACAGGAAGAAATTTTTGACATCTTGTCTGACCGCTGCTCTGATTTGCAGTCTTTTTTGGGGAGTAAGGTGGATGCTGGGAAACAGGTTATCCAACCTAAAAAAAACATTCTTGAGTCAACCGCTCATGCCATTTAATAAAATGCTATTTATTCGAATGACGAATGCGGGACTCTTTTTATGGAGTTAACTCGTACTCTTCGCAACTGCTAAAGGTATTTATCTGGAGTTATCGTTAAATTTGATATTAACAACTCGTGGAGAATCATTTTTCGACAACTCCACAATATACACATTGAAGTCTTCTTGACATGGATGCTTGCTTTCAGATTGCTGCGGTTGATGCCACAGTCTTTTACGGACTACTTTGTCAAAGGTATCCACTATCTCATCGCCTGTTACATTTCGCATCAAATAAGGCTCAATTTTTGACCTTTAGAGCAGACTTGCTGCGATTGGCATGCGATTTTCGCTTTCTTGCTGTTCATATCCAGGTGGCGATTGATTTTGCTCCAATATTGCCTTCGAAAGTTTGTTAACAAAGTTGGAAGGATGTCCCGCCTCGTTTCGTTTATTAAGAACGCAGATCCAGAACGAAATCAACCAATGTCTTACTAAGATTTGACGTAAAATCACGGGTTGCTTGAGGTTGCATTCTTGGCCATTGCCTACGTAATACCTGTTTTAACGAGCTGTTGGAGCTGCAGTTCCCAAATGAGTTGCGTTTGATTGGGTATCCTGACGATGTAGTATGCACTGTCGAATAGGTGTAATTAAATTGAGATATACTAATGTCACCTTTGATGTATTAATGTTCACCTTAGTGTTCGAAAAAACTGAAGGTGTCATTCTGGCCAAAAAAGTGGGCTCCAGGCACTGAACCCAGCCGGATTGGCGATGAGAGCACCTAGACATAATAACACAAAAAAATACCTTGGCTTAATGATTCTTTCCCAATACAGCAGGTGGGTAGACAATGCCACAGATGGAGCACCTCTGGAGTATTCTCAGTCATCTATCGGACAAGATCGTGGGCCTTTCTCAACCAAACGACGCGTATTGAAGAGCGCTGAGGTGGACTGAAGCTCTCAGCAGCGAGTCTTAACAAAAACGACTGAGGACTGTACAGAGACAAGGTGATTTGCGGATTTCATTTGCATACCGTACCATCTCTCCGAAATGCTGATTCCTCGGGTTAAATAACTGGTATGTATCTTGCCAAGGAACGGTGGAGGATAGCGATAATAAGCCTCTCTGAGAGGCTGCGAGTAACGAGGAAGGGTGGGCAAGTGAAACGCGAGGAAGGTGGCCTATGCTTCTAATTGGAGACCCAGAGCCGTTGACAAACAGAAATCATAGTGAGACTCATTACTACCTGTCGCACCTTCTCCACGCGTCAACGGTAGGTCAGACAGTGTTCGTGTCACGTTGAAAATAGTGCAGATCTCTCCAGATATTCTGCAGGAAAATATGCAAGTGTCGAAGGACAAATAGAACTGTGTATCTCACTACGCTCCGGTGGTGTTCATTACGAAAAACAGTAGCATTTTGCACCAAGGAAGGGTGCTTACCGTTTTACTAATCCGTCTCCTCTTTGTCCACAGCTACTGTAAGAGGGATCTCGCTTATCCACAGGCACCATCAGGCGAGTATTAGAAGACCTAGTTCAAATTAAGTAGTCCAAAAAACAGTTCCACGCTAAGTTCTTGACGCTAAAAGGAGATACCTTAGGCCGAAAGTCCAATTGCTGTGTGTTACTGAGATCCCGATATTCAGAGCGTTAATAGTCTTCACTTCAAAATCATGAAAAAAGTTATTATTTCATTTTAAATTTATGCGCACTGTTAATTAAAACATAGACGAGTATCGGCGATTAAATTTTCCATCATGTCGTCCTGAGATCTCTAGCTTTTTATTCGCCTAGTGTTTCAGTTCTGTTATGTTAGTACACCTTAGCCAAGCGAGGCATTTTTAGCCAAACTTGTTCTCAGAAGAGCTCTTTAATTTGATCTTCCTCAGCCCCGGCTTGACAGTCGTTATCCATTTGATACGTTGACAGAAAATATTGTGAGCCATCTATATTTCTATCAAAGCTTCATGCCATATTCTCTCTTGCTATCTCTCTCTTTCACTCTCTCTCTCTCACACTTTCTCTCTTTCTCACTCTCTCTCATCCTGGGATTCGTTTTGCCCACATTTTATTAAGGTTAGACAGGAAAATTCGGCTTATCCTGAAATTACTTCTTTCATTTTGTTTCCTTTTGACAATTTCTTATGGAAGTTGTCGATTGATCTAGCTCTGGCTAGTTAATTTGCCTTTTTCATCTCTTCTATTCGAGCCTTTAGTGCTAATACACAATCCTTCACTGGTTGTGAAGTTACGCGCCAAGCGTGTACTCTAACATCCTGTAAAGAGATCCTGTGAAGTCTTGCCGCTTGAGACTATGCGTGTTCTTTTGTTAAGGAAATTCCTTGCCATTTCTGAGGACATTTTATCGAGACTGAAATCCAAAGTGAAAAATTGGAGTATTGTTTTCAAATACGAACCATCGTTGAATTCACGGACTATTTTTGAAAAAGATCGCTTCAGAATGGCCGATGAAAAAGCGGTTCCAATTCCATAGGTGAAGTTTGGCGCTGTTTTGCACTCTTCTCTTGTCAAAACGTTAATACTATGAAAGATCTTAGTGTCCACGTCTTGTATAATTTTATCCAGTTCACTTTAACTTGACAAGGCGATTTGTCAATTTGCTTCAAAATACAGTTCCATTCAAAGGATACCCATCCTTTAGATTCCACCCTTTGGTTCAATAATTAATTTTTTCCCTCATTTACAGTCGTGGGCTGAAAAATTTCAGATTTTTTATGTTTTTACGCGACCAGCCAATTCGACCCCAAGGGTCCTTGTTATGTCCACTACTTTTGAATAGATCATGACTAATGCACTATTGTCTATGCTGCATCCTTATTTACTAGTGAAATAATTGTGAACCCAGAAAAACTTTTTGAAAATCTTTGTCAATACTTCTTTCAATGGAAATTAAAAAACAGACGTTCTTCTTCAAAATGAAAAGGAAAGACCTATTGGAATCGAGGGGTGAACTTCTGAGGAGATTCTTCTGAGCACAGGTCTAATGAAAAAACTTGTCGTCATTGCTGGTCATTGTTTCATTAGTTTACTACTGAATGCGCAATAAATTAACTTTTGGAAATCATATTGAAGCAACGTGCAACAAAGTCTCTTTAATTGTCTTAGCATTGCATCCCTTACTAAACTGGTGCTAAGTGTGGTGTCTGAACTGTCTAAGCTTGGTGCAGTGAACAAAATTGATGTCCTTAAAATGGTAATCCTCCCGATAATTCTTTATGGAGCCCTTAATTGGAGTCAGTGCGATTGATCGTCTATGCGGATGATAGTGCGGCTCTAGCCGCACCGCTAAACAACCGTTTGCGTCGAGTAAGGGACTGGATTACTCTTCGTGAGCTGTTTAGCGCTTGAGTAAACTGAAATAGTCATCGTAACAGGTTACAGAATCACTAAAGTAAGGATTGTCAGAGTTGGGGCCATACTAATCGAATCGAAACCAGCGGTTAAAACCAACTGATCGACTCAAGGATGAGTTTATCTAAGTGGAACGGGGCAAGGGCTGAGAACGTTGCTTTAGAATCGGCTCTGAGTTCATCTAGGTCTTATGAAGGAGGACCCAGGAAAGATGACTCTTGATGAGTGCCATAGAGTCAGTGCACTGCACGGAGCAGAAATATTGGGCAATGTTCTCAGTGGTAAAGTGTGCCCAAAGCTGTGTAAAGTGCAGTAAAGTGTAAAGTGTGCCAAAGGTCCGGATAAGAGGAGCACTGAGGATTGATCCATCACATCATACAGTCTCTGATACAGCAGTGAGATTGACTGCGGACGTGATATCTATCACCTTCCTTTTTAAGGAGTGCCGTGCCACTTACCTGCGCCAGCACTAGTATTGAAGGAAGAGAATGGTCCACAAGGAGCACTCACTTAACAATTGCAAGAACTCTTGACTTGCACGACGGCAAGGTGGACTGTACTGGTCATTACGGATCTGAGACTCAGCTGAATCGAGTACATGGTGAGACTATGGTGTTTTCAGTCTTACATGTACATCACTGCTAAGATACAAAAACCCCATGTGCAGATTTTGCCAACTAGAGGAAGTTGACGCTTTCCGCACATTTTTTGCACGAAAAAGATGGGAGAGGCTGCCACAGGTCCACTTCGAGCAAACAAACTAGCTCACATTTGATAGTCTGAACGCGGTGACGTTTGCATCGGCTGACAAAAGGTTCCACGTTGTACATTATCTTTGTCTTGACTGAAAGATGAAAAGGATGATGAAAAGGAGAGAAGGTTGGGGACTGCACTAGGGTGTAGCAATACCCACTCTTCACTCTCCTACCGTAAGAGGAGGAATCCGCCAACTCGAAGGCACGGCGTCTGATGGCACGGCAAAACATGCGCTGACCCGATGACTGTCAAACCATTGCAGCCTGGGTTCTAAGGTTGATACGCAGGTATTACTCGCAAGCGTGGGAGCAAGACATTCCGTGCGTAGATGCATTCACCTCCGAACCACAAAATAAAATTAGTAACTATTGCAGCAACTCCTTGTCCACAGAGATAATGTCCCCATTAAATAGGCTAAGAAGACAACTAGATATCAGAACTAAGAGGAATCAAAAGTTGTTAATTCATTTTGGGTAGCATATCCAATTATCGAAAGCTTAGGAGACATTTTATACTGACACTATACTCGAGACCAATGATGTAGAAGATGTAACTACTCCATAACCAGTGTCATTTACCTTAAACACTCGTCTTCTGTTTGATGCAAAAAAGGAGGCGTCTTAATATTTCCAAATACTTTCTTTTTGACTCTATAACGTAACGTTTCAACTTCAGTCTTTTTTGGCATTGAAATTAATCAAAAGACAAGTGTAAAGACCCATAAATTTACCATATCATTACATTTTTGCGTCCTTTGCGATTTTTCTTGCTCAAAATAAGAATGTCACCCGTCCTCGATTCTTCAAACAATAAATGCAATTCACCATCATAACAAACTTAATGCTGGTAATGGGTACTTCGCATTGAAACCACATTCAAATCGCACTAAAACCTCTCTAATCTCTTCATCATTATCCTGTTTCATTAAACAATCGCTCAAGTCGGACAAGCAATAAATCCATGAAAATACGCTTATAATCCTAACCTGTGATCCTTAATTACAATCAGATCAATATTCTTGACACAATAATCCTTTATCATTCATTGCTTTTTCTAAGCTCCTATTTATTGAAATTCATTACACTGAAATTCATTCAATCTTCCTTTCACGGTACTAATCCCATAAAATCGATTCGGCGACGTTATAGTGATGGTAAAGTGAAAATGCAAAACTATTTATGAAAGTTTATCACGTAATACGATTTCAGGCGGGAAACAATTAAATTAATCGCCATTTTATGCCTCTGTAGTGAAAACGACAACGTCAAGCGATTCGTCCTGTTCCATAAACGGATTCTCTGTCAAGTTATTCATAGATACGAAAATTGCAGTATCAATGCGGTCGCGAATATGATCGATGGATTCATACGAGCTTAAAGGATAAGTTTTTTGTATGATAAAAGGAAACTTTTAGGGGATAAGCAGGCTCTCGTTTTCAATTGCTTGCACACAAACGACTTGGCACTAAATATGCCTGAAACCAGCGAATGGTGAAAAATTAATTAAAGCTTTGAATAAACGTTAAAAATTGAAGTAATCAAATACTTTTTAAAGCAAATATGTAATGCATGCTTGTATCTGTAATAATTAGTAGCCGTTGACAACATTAAGCCTTGAAAACAATACATTTCAGTCACATTTATCATCTCATTTCTTGCAATAATTCCGAAATCAAAATAATATACTAAACAGTTGGCAACACCTACACACTCCCACACATGCTCTGCTTGACCATATCGTTGTTATAATATTTCGAAAAAGTATCGAATATCCTTTACTGATCAGCAATAGCACGAGGCAATTGTATATGAGTAGTATCGGAATAGTTGATAGTCTCGTGGGATTAAAGGATGATGCGTTCATCCATATCGAATATTTGCGAAAGGCGAAAAGAAAATTTAATGATCTGTATTACCAAGAAAATCAATTGGAAATGATATGACAGTAACCATACAGTGTTTCATGATATCCAATTAAGTTTGGGATTCGATGAATTACAAAATAACGCAGCGTAAATTGGATGAATCCTGATTTCGGGACTGGGCGTGATTTGATAAGGAATGACAATAAGTGCCTAGAACGTTGAATTCTAGGTGCTTCTGTTCTTCTTGCAGGAAAATCAATAAAAAAAAATATTAAATGAACTGTGGATAAATTTTCCTGGATAATTTTTTCTGGAAAAAACAAGTTCCATGAATTTTGCTAGCATTTGCATACTAAAATAAATTTTGCAAACAAACTGACTGTATTTTGAACAACTCAAAAGTTATATTGTAGCTCTTTCTTGAATGAAACTTCCCCAATTGAGTTTAATTCAATAACTTAATAATAAATGGAATTTCAACCTTGTAAGAGCAATTAATAAGTTTGCTCTCCTTCGAAAATATTTGTTAAACATGATTTTTTTGTCAAGGATGACTATCTTACGTTACGTTTAGGTAGGAGCTAAGTATCTAATTCCACTTTGAACTTTTTCTTAAGGCTCGCCAACTAAATTCTGCAAATATTAATTCTCATTTTTCAAATTTCATAAAATTTATTTAACTCCCAACTTATTTCATTTCATTTCAAAACTTACTTTCTTAATAAACTAAGAGTACTAAGCAGGAGTTTCTGCAATTTCTTTGAATAAATTAAATAAATTCGAGGTCCTACCTATTCGCCTCATGAAATGAAAAAAAAACTGAATTTTCATCAAACGAATAACGGTTGATTTTCCTGTATTAATGTAAAAGTTATTCATTTTCGTTCTGAAAGATTCATTTTCCCAGGCAACTAGTATTCTTCGGAAGAAAATGAACTATTTCTTCTTTGACATGGTTGAATCAGCTTATATTACACATATGTAGTCATCAAAAGTGCTTTGACCAAAGAATTGTAAGATACAGACAAGCTTAAATTTTTGCCTGTAATAACCAAAATTTAATCACATTGACACTGATTCACCAAAAGTCTTATAAAATAACCATAAATAATAAAAAAGTGATCAAAAATGTCGTGTTCTGAACTATGATAAGGAACATGCCGATATTTGATTGTATGATCCAATCACAAGTTTTTGTTTTAATTCGCATGGAGTATACAAATACGCATAAACATTCTTTCTTCTTAGATTAACCCTTAGCCACTTACCACTTGTTTTGCTTCCGTAACAACTTACCACCGGTCAGAGAGACCGCGCGCATTAAGTGGCTTGTTTATTATAAATAGTTAAAGATAAACGATTTATTGTAATAAAATAGACATTTCTAAAGTATAAACTATTTATTAAAAGAAAAAAAAACACGAAATAAAATCAACTCTTTTGAAAAAAAAAACGTAACTTCTAGTCAGACTTCAAATTTTAACAAAAATTAACGACTTATTTGGTAACGGAGATCGTAAATAATAGAACTACTTAAATTTTTTTTTTTTTTACTTATTGAAGTTTAATAATCAAATAATACAGAAAAATTATCTTTGGATCATTTTTGTCCTTTTTTCTGTAAAATTCAAACCTACATATTTATAGTTTTTCTCGGCAGTTACTGCACAGCTTATTTGAGCATTCGAGGCATATTGGGGCTTTACATTCAAAACACAGGTACTGTGTCTTGCGCTTTTTCTTTGTGTCACAAGTGGAGCAAGTCTTACGTACTTCTAGCTTATCAGAGCTACCACCTGCAACTGCCGGAGCGTCTGTTCCATTGATTTCCAGGATCCGACGAAGAGCAATTCGGATATGCCGTTGAAGATTGATATCTTTTTATCTTCGCTCCATATTTGGTATTGTGAGTTGTTCTGCGAGCTTCTTAATGAAGTGGAATCGAGTTTCTTTCTTTTGTGCGTTGATTGATAAGCTAACGACATAAGCATTCGAAACTGACACGTCAAGTAATCTATAGAATATAGCCAACGGCCATCGCCGTGTACGACGGGCCGTAGAATAGTTCGAGCATCTCTGATCCAGTAAATCTACACCAAATTTAGTACTGTTATAAAATAAAATAATCTCTGGCTTCTATGTACAGTCATCGACCTCTGGAGAGTGGTGCATACTTAAGAGCATAATGACTGCTTTGTTTGGCTTTGGAACAAACGATGCTATTGTTACATCTTTTGTAAATCTAAACTCACATGTGTCATGTTTTCAGTGACGATTGGGCAAGAACTCTGGGGGTATGTCACGCTGATTTTTCTGAGAGTACCCACTAATTTAAGATGTTTCTCTTTTAGTAAATTCACGAGTTCTAGAGATGTAAATCAGTTATCTGTAGTTACATTCCTGTAAGACCCTTCTACTGGAGAAACAAGTCTCATCACTGCCTGTGTGGGTTTTTTCAGTCGACTGTATTGTGAAGGCAAATTTACCCCATTAGAGTTTTTACATAAGTAAATATAGACATTGAGAAGGTAGCCAGACCTTGCATCTGTAATGCAGAATATTTTTATGCCGTATTTGGCTGGTTTCTTTGGCATATACATTTTAAATCGGCACCTTCCTCTAAAAGCTAACAACATTTCATCGATACAGGCATAGCTTCCAATTGTATTGTTGATAAAGCTGTCGAATATCTCTGAAATAGGTGTCGATGCGTCAGTTTGTCGCCGTGCTTCTCTTGTAGCGGCATCATCAAATCGTATGGTGTTCGCGAGACACTGACAAGAGTGGGGGGGAAGGTACACGGACGCACAAAATTCAACGATGCGCTGACGCCGAAATATAAACAAAAAACACTTCGAGAGGTGTCTGAGAGACCGTGGTAAGTGGTTGAGGGTTAATTTAATTACGAAAAAATATCATTTAGTGACTTGGCGATTTTCCATTTGACGTTCATTCAAATAGTGTGGAACCCATTTACCGAGCTTATTGATCCTATACATGCAGAAACTAGGTGAAGGACAACAGTAATTATCCCAGGAAAAAGAAAGGCTTGCACTATAAGCTTACCAAGCATACGACCCAGATCATCGAGACGATGTGGCTATGGAAGCGTTTATCAGCGCATTCCGCGACATGGAAATGTAACATTCTCTCTAGTCCTATTCGGCCCAGTCGAAAACACTCAGTAAAGGACGCACTGACCGATAGTTAAAATTTCGAAGCCAGCAAAATTATCGGCAGTATCTCAGCCATAGCCCGGGAGACTGTAACAGAAGAAAGCAGATGTGAGCGCAGGGACATGAGCAGGTCGTCACAGGTAAACGGTTCGCTTGTATTCTGGAATTTTATTGGACGGGGGCATCTGCAACGAGACTGCAGACATCGAAAGACACCAGGTTTTTCCCAGCGTCTACCGCTAGAAGGAAACGCAGACCAGGGAGCTTGAAAATAAAGGACAGAGGTTGGCTAGGAGGCTGGAAATACTACAGTCATATGACTACGGAATCATCCATTGGAAAAGTGAAGTACATGGAAATGCCGGTGCTTTATCTTGTCGCGCGTGTCCAGCATATTATAAACATTACTGATGATTCGGGGACCATTTTTGGCATGAAAAGAGACAGCTGGACGGTTGAGTGGAAGGACATATCAGCATGCGGCAAAGAGTTAAAAATCTATGGGGCTCAATGGAACTTCCTTCAGGTTGAACACGAAACCCTTCAACGGAAATGAAAATGGTGGACGGCGCATCATACATGAAGCAAATTATTTTTCCTGAAAGTCAAGTCTAAAAACATTTAAGCAGATGTATGAAAAAACATCGGGAGGTCATCTTGGTGTGAACAATACCCTGATGAAGGTATGAAAAACATTATATTGGCTCCACGCTCAAGACGACGCACTGGACTTGGGTCGTAAGTGTACAATATTTGCTTCCGCTAAAGCTTCTCCTGCCCTGCTTTCGCTTGCTGGAGCATACATGTTCCCAGGATAAACTCTCTCAAAAATCCAGCGAAGCTGAACTGCCACATCCTTGTACACTATTGGAGGTGGTAGGGTTACACCATTGGCTGACACGTATGCTAGCACCATAGTTGATTAATGATCAGCGCCATTAGAAACATATTGAAGTGTCTTTTCCATTTCTCCTAAAGCTCTAAGGTTTGAAAGATCTAGGCTTCCATGGTATCTTCATGAAGCTAAGCCTGTTAAATATTAGGCTTCCTTGGCCTTGTTCAACTATTCCGTAAGTTTGAAAGACCTTCTTCACGGAATTAAAAAATCCATACACTATACATGGATCCCGCGCATGTGTTGAGGCTTTTCCAAAGACATCGAATGATTCCTGGCAATGTTCAACAAGGTAACATCCACGAAACCTTGTTTGAGGGTCGGTACTCTTGATAAATGCTTAAACTATATTTTTTAAATTCTTCCTTATCGCAAGAGAACCTCATATGTGAGCGGGCAATCGGGCATTGAACAAGAATTTACTCCGACAAGTCAGTTGAACGCCCTGTTCCAATTCTATTAATATTAGTCTTTTGACGTTTAATTGGATTATATATAATTATTCGATTACATATATATATATGATGGGAACGTTATAGCCGTCTTACGCTTCCCTGTATAGCTTGTTCCCCATTCATCACAACAAACATATCTGTTTCTGTTGTTAGAACAGTTATCTGTTGTGAAAGGTGAAGGTGTTTCTTTCCTTTGACACGTACTGAGCATCCTCTAAAGAATATGTAAATCAGCTATCGTCCAAACCATATCAAATCATATCTAATTACTGAGATAAACTCTAAAGCATGCCTAATTTGAGTGTAGTAATATGAGTGGTTTATGGTCGCGCAGAGGACAGTTGGTTAGTTGTTTCCAATCACTTCAGGCAAATATATATGGCGGTAATTGGAAAGACCAAGCTTATACCTCAATTAAAACAGGAAAAATGAACATAATTACCATATTCTTTCAATAAGATCCCACATAACTAATTGAAATAGTGAACTTGAGTTCACCAAACTTCGATAAACAACTTTTTTACAATGTCAACTTGACAAAACGATGACACTTCCGTCAGCAGACTGAAAATCGAGGGAACTGTCTTAAAGTCTATTCGAGTGTTGCCAAGAGGACAATCGCAAACAAGTAAGTTTATTATAATCACCACGAAACCAGTTATGTCGTTTGGGACCATTTACCCCACCTGACCCTATTTAGAGTCAATCTGGAGACGTCTTTTCCCATGTCAGTACTTGTTGGGCATTACTCCCTGCGCTTTCCAGTAATTTCATTTGAGCAGAAGTACACTATTGGTTTTCTGTGCCTGGGCCTTCATTTGGTATGAGAAATTTCCCGGAACATAATGTAGTGTAGCTCCAAATCTCCTATCGACGGGTCCGGCTTTTACCAGCGATATTCGTATAACTAGCACTCCAGCGCTGGTTTGACTCTGTAAACGAAGTCAGTTCATCGCTGCTCGGATTTCGAAATTGGAGAACGCGGTAGATGCACCCAGACAGTTGGAGGCGATTTTTGCAGGATGTGGTGGCCTGAAAGGGACCATAGTGTTGAAAATATGAAGAAGAAGAAGCACTTCAGCAAATCCTTCAAATGCCATTTTTCCAGTTTTCCACCCGGAATATAGAAGACTGGACGAATGGACTGGTATGTCGATGAGTCTACTGTCTTCTGATAATCACTGGCCGAATAATCCTCTATAACTTTGCAACTCCACCCTTGCTTGAGCCGCCGAAGAGAATGTCACTATAGAGATTTTTACCATTAAACTGCAACCAATTAGATTTAAAACGCTGAGATCTATCTTATACTCCAAGGCCTCTACCAAAGCAATTCTGAGTCTGATTTCTGTGCTGATGTTTTTTAATCAAACAAACAATTTACTATAGGGAAGTTTTTCGCAAACTTATTCTATTAACACGATTTTGTCACCAAAACAGTGTATCAGGTGTCCCAATCCGACGCAGTATAAAATTGCGAAAGTTTAGATTGGAAAATTGCTCGAATCGAATACGCAACTGAAGTTTTATAGAGTGAAAACTTTTCTGAATAAGCAGGCAAACTGGCCTCTGTGCACGTATATGCAACCCAACTATAATATTGTATAATTTATAAGTAAACATGAATTTGTTTGAATTTCTAGGAAAGTTAGCGAAGAGTTTCAGTTTCCACACCCAAAAAAAACCACCTCGAATTTTATACGCAATTTAAAACATGGGGAAAACCATAAAGCGTTAAACCTGATGGAAACTTTTTCAAATTGAAATTGTAATTTGAGACAATAGTGCAGTCGGTCGGTAAAAGGATAATAAATTTTCATTTGCGACTTTCAACTGAAAACAAAGTTCACTTTAACTTCATTTGTGTGCCCTCAAATGATACATTTCCTGGGATACCATTAGTTTGCACAGGTGCGAGGATATTTATGCTGGCAATAATTTATCACAGTCGTACTCTATGGCAAGTGCTTTAAAATTATCTGCAAGATTTCTCATCTGAGCACAAGAATTTATTATCTGGATTTGTTTTGTGTTATATTTTTGTGGTGAGCAAGGCATTGTCCTTCAATAGAAGGAATGCAAGCAGTTTTTAATACAATAGATCCTGGTCTGTTGAAAATGAAATTAGCAGATAATTTGGCTTAACGTGACACAACTGAATAAATTTAACGTAATCAAATGAAATTACGAAAATGTTAATGCCTCAGCAGCAAATCCTGAATTTCTGACTGAAATAATGATTCAAAATTCTCATTTCACGAATTTTCATTATTTATTACTAAAGATAAACATCTCTGTCTTCCTTTTCTTCTTTCGTCCCCTCAGATTTCCGTCGATTCGATGTTTCCACTTCTGACAACTTACTTCCATGTTGTCCACAAGAGCTCGAAGACCGATGTCCCGCCGAATCACTGAATAAGCCTGAAAAAAAATTTCTTTGCAAAGTTCAACACTTTTGGCCTAATGAAATATAACTGAAAGCTCTTCGTAATCATTTTCACGACGGAGATTCGTACTTTTATTCCAAGGAGCAATTTATGAAATATTCACGTAAACCATTTATTTGATTAATAGCTGGTCTTCCGGTGGATTGGAGTATTCAGTACTTTTGTTGCCAGAATAAAATTATTTTAAATACTATTCAGGGACAGATACTAAGAAATATTTGTATTTGAATGGACTTTTGTGGATGCTAAGCAGTTTCTGAGATTTTGCTTAGTCCTTGTCCTAGAAAAATTGCGTCACTTTTTCGATTATTTTAATGATCGAAAATTTCTCTTCGAAAATCTTTAGAAAAATTATGAGCGCAAAGAAATTTTTCATAAGGAACCTGTAACCGTTATTACCTGTACAAAAAAGTTTTAAAGTATTTTCAAGAGATGGCGCCACTGACATTGAATCGAATCACGCAGCAATATTGCAACCAACTTCATTTGGAAACCTTATCAGTAGGCTTTATTTTTCAGTATGTGTCATTTCTCTGAAGTGTAAGCTAAACAGTTTGTCTGTGCACCGAATATGTCAACTTTTGTGCCAACAAAACACAATTTGCGGGAAGGATTAATTCTTTGATTTCATTTGAAGAAATCTGTAGTTAAAAGTCGTCGTATGCTGCAGAAAGCTTATGGAGATCATGCGCCATCGAATTTTACTTGTGAGTAATGGTTTCGACGTTTTATAAGTGGTGATTCTAATAGAAATGACAATGAGCGCGAAAGATCAACCTTAAAAATTTAAGGATGCCGAATCAGAGGCTGTATTTGATAAAGACTCGTACCAAATTCAATAACAACTCTTAGAAGCATTAGAAGTTACTCAACAACCCATATTCGCTTTAAAGCCAGGAATGATCCAGAAGGTAGGATATTGGATGTCGTATGTAATGAAACCGATAGACGTTGAAAGACGTTTTGTCACTTGTGTACAGCTGCTCCAACGGCAAAATAGAAAGGGAGTTTTGCATCGTATTATAACTGGTGATGAAAAAAAGGTTCATTACGACAGCTCCAAATGCAAAAAATCAAACGTGCCGTCCTGTCATATGCCAAAATCGACGCAAAGCTGAATATTCATGGTGAATTTGTATTTAGTGGGATCAGTTGGGCGTGGTGTACTATGAGCTATTAAAATCAGGTGTAATCATCACAGGGCAACTTTAGCGACTACAATTCATGTGTTCGAGCCAAGCATTGAAAGAAAAACGGCCGCAATACGAGCAAAAACACAATAATAACAATGCTCGACCACATGTTGCAAGGCTAGTCATGACATACCTTGAAACGTTTTGAAACGGCCTTTTGAAAACCTCCAAAATTGGATGGATTCATGGATAGTCTCAAAAGAAGAGTAGTTATTTCGACGAAGAATCCGTATGGAAAAAAGCTGTGGCCAGAGATGGACAATGCTTTGAAAAATGAATTTATAACAAATTTTATCACAATAAAGCGTCAAACTTGAATAAAAATCCTTTAAAACTTTTTTGTACATATCATAGATGATGTTCAAAATGCGTCAGCCATAGGTCTAACCACGTTGCAATATAGTTCAAAGTAAAGAACGAATTTCAATCTTGAATATGTTGACTTACATCAGCTTTACATTCCAGATATAAGATACATTCCACTTTTTTAATTTATAAGATAAATTCTCCATAATTGTTTTCCAGATTTATTGAGCTTATATAAGCCTTTTGCTATCAAACTTTGTCATTGTTCCCCACTACTAGTACGTTCCAATAGTTAAATGAGACCCAAAGTCGTCTGTTCTCTCTTTCAACATGGATGGTGATGGATGAATCCATCCATGGATGGGATCCACCAAAATCCTCGCCAAAACCAACACTTAAGCGCCGTATCATATCCGTAATATTATAAATGCTAATTAGCATCAACACCCCCGAAGAACGAAGCATAGAAAAGGAAGCTTAGAGAGAGAGCAATGTATACCCGATGTAGCAAAGAAAGTAAAATTGTGCATTGAATGGTAGATGTAGGGAGCGATCAAAAGGTGCAAATAGTAGAGACTTCGGAATGGCTTGTAATTCGTAATGAAATGAAATGGCAATGGTGTAATTCATAATCATATGAATGAAATTCATAATGATATGGTAAAAATTTGTAGTCACTTTCATTTTCACAAATATTTTTGTTGCAAATATTTTTCTTTATTTTCTTTGTTTCTATTACTTTGTTGTTAATTTTGAGTTATTTTACTATATTTTGTGTAATTTGACTATTAAACCTTAAATAAATCCATTGTCCATGACCAGTTGAAACGTTTGAAACAAGTCACTAATCAGCCGTGCGGTCCATCTGCCTCGCGTTTCGTTTTCCCATATTTGCTGCCACAACGTTAGGGTCCTTCTCCGTTCCTCTCGGCTGACGGTTTCTCTCACCAACTCCCCCCTACGTAAGTATACACGTTTCCGTTCGTCTGCAAGTAGCTTAATAGGAACCACCCTCGAGATTACCAGCGCTACATGCTCAGAGACAGTACGATATGCAGCCGCTATCCGCAAAGCTCCTTGCCTGTGCACCTGTGCCAGACGCCTTCAGTGCGTCTCTTTACTAAGAGCGTCAGCCCGAACCTCGAAGCCATACGAGAGCACTGACTCCATTGCACTCATCAGTAGACGTCTTTTGCTCGAGGTCGGCCCCTGCGTGTTGGCCATAATGTGATTGAGCGCCGATACTCGCACGGAAGCCTTATCCGCTGACGCTCGTACCTACTCGAAAAAACTCATCTTCGAGTCAATCATCAAGCCAAGGATTGATTCTTTCGACTCGATGATAATTTCTCCCACCCGAACGGGAATAACACGAGGGATCCGCTTCATGGTCAGGACGACGACCTCGGTCTTTTCCAGCGCTAGCCTAAGCCCACGGTCTGTCATCCACTCGCTTACTCGACGTATTACCGCATCCAGTTTGAGTTGCGCCTGTCCGACAGTACGTTCAGCGACTAGTACTGCTACGTCATCTGCGTAGCCAACCAGGCGCGACTCCCCCGGTAACTGCAACCTCAAAATCTCATCGTACGAGACATTCCAGAGGTCCGGGCCCAGAACGGAACCTCACGCCACCCCTGATGTCAAATCAATTCTTCGCAAACATGCCTTTAACCATCTCAGTCTATCGACCATATCCTTTATTTGAAAAATCAGCTTAGCGATCAACTACCCCATTCTATTGCATCCAATCGATTTTCTGTGTTTTCCTACTTTTCTTCGTACCTCAACCTTATACCTATGACAGGCGACGCCATTTGAACTAATTCTTGAGGTCATAATATAATCAACGTCAGCAAACTCCTTACATTTTATGAACGTTAAAATCACAACGACGTCAAAAATTAGTTCAAAACGGTGACCTTAAACACCTTTTACGAGCGAAAGCCTTTTTGGTATCTGCATTCATTCGCTGCAGAGATTCACCCCATTTAAGCATCCTCAGTTTTACAACCTTAGAGATCGCAAGTTCATAAAAAATTTCATATGGTTTTTAGTTGTACTTTGCCACGAATCAAAATAGTGGAGTAAATAGTGGCATATACATAAACACTCAGGAAGTTTGCGATTATAATGCTACAACCGATGCTTCAACTACTTACCATCATCGTCTGGTGGCCCCAACATCGCAAGAGAATACTATCGATACTGTCAGAATTTCAGTCGAATTAATTCATTCATAAGTCGATCACCGTCGTCGTGGTGACTCGTAGTTTTCTTTTGACTGCGTGTGGCAGCAGGTGTGTTCACGGATTTTAGAAAAATTGAGAAAGATCAATTTCGGTCAGTGATTCGATGCTTATTTTCAGAAGGAAAATCGTGCATCGAAATCAAAGAGTGCTTAGATACTATGTACGGTGACTATGCTCCTGTGATGGCAACCGTAAACGAGGCATAAAATAAACCATTTTAAGACTGACAGTTAAACAAAAGCGTCACACGCATTAACATTCTCTTCAATTTGTGTTCGTATTTACACATAAATACATTTACTATAGATTAGTTTGTTGATTGATTGGTCTCTGTACTTATTTACATTGTTTAATACATCGCTACATTTGCAACATGGGCCATTCATATCTCTTTCTTAGTGATGTGTTACGAATGTTGCAACGCTAAAGCCACGTTACGCTAAAGTACTGTTCGAAATCAAGTATTTTGTCCACACGTTTTTGGCCACACGTTGTTCTATTTGGTTGCCAAGGGTCAGTGAGTGCTTCACTCAAATTTTATTTTTTCTGCGCATATCGCTCGCCGAAAATTTTAGTTATTAGAGAATTAAGAATATTCAATATCATATTGAATTTCACGTTTTTCAGTTTCCTTTCCGCGAAACACCGCTAAAAAAATTAAAAAAAAATAAATTTTTGAAATCTGGATTTTAATTCCAGATTGGAAGCATTACAAATTGAACACAGAGCATTCCTAACCATGCACAAACATAAACGTTTATATGAATAGTAGCGCATCCACGATACTAACTGGAATCTTCTCCAAAGTATACCAGAGTATATCTAACTTTCAGGATTCCGGAAGTGACGTATTCTGGTAAACGACAGTACACCAGACAGTAGTCCTGAAAGTTTGATCTGATCAACTGCAAGTTTTGTATTGACGGCAAGGTTTCTTTTGCTTATTTTAAAATTACGAAAGGGTTGAATTTTCAACCAAATTTCGAACACGCGTTTGGCAGAGAGTATTTGATCAACTATCCAATGACACATTTTGAATTTAAATAAACTCTTTGCGCTATTCAGATAGAAATGGAACAGAATGATTTTTACAATTCATGAACTGAGAATGGAGGTCACATAAAAGATTCAGAGAACAGATTGTATCCCATTTTATTCCATTTTATTTGAAACAATTTGACAAATACCATGCGATATTTCAGATATACTGTGCTGTACCTTGCCTCTTAATTAGTAAGACTTTGACAGATTTTCGGCTTCCGCATGGTTCAAACCATTACAGTTTATGTGAGAAGTCGTTTTGCACCAAGCCATTGCTCCAACCATTGCTCCGAGCTGTTTCCAACTTCCACAGTATTTTTTCACTTGTAATGCAGTAACAAGTATCAACGTAATTCCACGTCAGTTTTTGCGACATTTGCCACGTACAGGTGCCCCGAAAACTGCTACCAAGAAAGATTACGAGACACATATCCACGATCACGTATAAATCTCTCGTAAGTGTAGGTTCCGCGTTTGCTCACTCCCGATAACAAGAGACCACTCCAAAGCAGTTTTTGACAGTGTCTAAGTATCTGCGTCGTTTGGTAACCGTCGACGAAAGATTGGTCCACTGGGACACACCTGACACCAAGGAACAGTAAACTTCTCCTGGTGATCATGCTCCAAAGAAGGATAAGATTGTGCTATTGGCAGGAAGGGTGACGACCATGGTTTCTTTGATTTCACAAGGTGTTTATCGAATACTTGGTGAAAGGAAAAAGGGTCACAGGGCTGTTCTATGTCGAATCATTCGGCCGATTTGACGCCGCATTGCCGGAAAGAAGACTTTATTTGGCGAATAAAAAGTGCTCACCAAAACAACTCACCGAATTATACCTGCGCAGTTGCTTAAGCCAAACTGGTCGAATTTGTCTAGGAACTGCAATCCCATCCGCAGACTTCTCCAGATTTGTACGTTTGCATCTCTCGTTTGTTTTCAAACTTGAATAGTCACTCGCAACATACAACAGTCGCCTCCCACAAACATATGTTGTATGTTTGGATCTGGAACAGGTCGCATTTTAAACTAGATTATTAAAGAAATCGGATTTTGTTTCCTCATTCGTGCGTTACCTACCAACCTATCTGCAAACAAATGCAGGACTTATTAAATATTTCAAAAGCTGATTGGCTTCTGAGTGGCGAATCCGGTCCCTTGTAGACGAAATTCCAAATTTAAATACCGTACGAGGGTGATTTGAAAAGTTTCCGACCGCAACGTCAAGATGACGGCACTCGTCAATAAAAGCTAGTGAGTGTAGTTGTGCATCTTTTGACAGCTACTCACTAAAATTTCAGCTATTTCGGACGAGCAGTTCTCAGTTGGTAGTCGTTTGAGTGAGTTGATGTTAAATACTACAATTTTTTGGATGGCAATACACCTAGGCAAATCAAAGATTAGTTGAACTCTGTGTATGAGAACTTTACACCATTATTCATAACAGTAACACTTTGGGACGCTGAATTCAAACGTGGCCCTAAGAGCTTGGGTGATGATGAACGTTCGGGACGTCCAAAAACTGCGACTGCTGACAATAACATGGCTAAAGTTCACCAAATGGTGTCAGAAAACCACCGAATCAACGTAAGAGAGTTGGAAGAGGTTATGAAAATGCCAGAAGATCGTGATTGTTAGATATTAAATTAAGATTTAGGCATGAGAAAGTTGTCCCGTGGGTACCGAGTTTGCTCACGTTAGACCAAATACTAGCTCGAATGAACATCTCCAACGCCCTTTTGGTGTAGTTTAGGAGCAATAAATCCGTGTTCTTGCCCCGATTAATTCCTGTACATGAAACTTGGATACACCATTATACCCCCAAAACAAAAATACAGTCACAACAGTGGACTGCAAAGGGGGATCTGGCTCCGAAGAAAAACAAAAACTGTTTTTCGTCTGGTAAAGTGATGGCGACTCTTTTTTTTGGATGGTCATGGAATAAGCTTAATGGATTACCTTCACCGCCTATTTTAGGAAAAAAACGTCTTGTTTCATTGTTAGGTCGGAAACTCAAGAGGCACCCATCATAGTTGGGTAATATTACTTCTAAGTTGGCTGTTAGTTCGCTTCTCCCAACCCCTGCAAACCTACATCTAACCACAGCGTTTCTATAACTAACTTAAATTGCCCAGCAATGGATCAACTTTGCACTTTTGATAAATCACTGTTTGCACAGGATGAATCCTCCCTGCAACCAATTTCAATTTCATCCACCACTCTAAAGCTGTTAGTAGCATTTTCAACAATACATGGAGCAATTCACTCTGCAATGAATGCACCAATAAATCAAGAAAAAAATTGATTATTTTCTGAATCTATCCTAGTTCATCTAGCAATATTTCAAAAAGAAGACATACAGGAACTGTTTGCAACCATGAAACATATCACAGGATGACCATTGATTTGATGATCCTTATTAACGCCTTTCATACGAATTCTCTTTTTCTTTTTGTTCCTGTAAAGGCTATTTGAATAGGGAAGAGCAAGTTTTGCCCTACAGGTGGTGGCAATGTACCCCTAACAATGAGTTTGTACATGAAAGTTACGAACATCCGCTTTCGACCTGAATATTGGGGGGTCCCACAATGGCGTTAGCAAAGTCATTTTGGTTTTATGGAAGCATTTGACACTATCGTTCAATAAGAAGGCTACGTAGAAAATGGCAAATGAATGGTCTATTTATAGGGAATGTGTAATAAGCATAAAAATATACATTGTTGAACTATTTTTGGCCTCAGTTTCACGTCATTTTATATGTGATCTTTATCGGGGCTATAAAAAGCGAAAGTTACAATCGCTCATTTCACTTAAGTGTATAAACTGAGCAATGGTAAAAGGATGGAAGACCTTTCATTGCTATTGTTGGTCTTTGGCGATACTCTTCGAGAGTAACATGAAACAGTTTGCACCACGAATCAACGATTACGAACCTCTTCCAAATAGAACCAAATTTTTTAAATACAAAATTATTGAAAACAGCTTTTACGAAATTCCATCTGCGGAGCCAATTCGTCGGGATAAATTTCCTAATTGTTGAACGAATAAATAAAATCCGTCCTTCCGGAGAAAAGATATCCATCATTTCTTTTGTTACACAACTATTCAGGAATGGTTACTTTAAAAGCTTTTCTTTCAATCGCTCCTTTGTTCAAGCAGGACAATCAATTCGATTTCTTTTATTGAAAAGAGCTGCATTTAACGTTTTGGGATGAATCTAGATACTATTGATTTTACAATATAACAATCAATAATAGAATTGGAAAACCTAAATGCTGGCCACTTCGGATATCCTTGAATTGGTACGATTACTGCTCAAGATTCCTCCTTGATATCTGTGGGTGTTGATTTGTATTTTATTGATATAAATGTGTTTTACCTTTGTGTAATTTTTTATTGCCAATATTCTTAGTATGAATTTTCTCATGTCTTGATGATACTCAAAACCATAACCTTAGATAACTTGCTTTTATGCGAAAAGTGTCTCAAAGGGTTGTGTATGATTTTATGGTCATATTTAATATATGACCTATTAGAAGTGGCTCTCGCTCTGATTAAATTTTTCAATGTACAAGGGTTCTCGTTTGCAAAGGTCAAAGTAATTTATCAGAAAATTACAATCATAATTTTGTCTTCTTATGGGTTTTGATTGAGTTGTTCGATACAAAAGGATAAGATGGCTGAAAACCTTACCAATAAGTTTTTCAACATGTCTTGGTAGGCCTTTAAAATTATTTTTATTGAATATGATGGAAATCACTAATTTACCAATGAGGCTTACCCATGGACACAATGCCATAGAAATTCTGTGCTCAATTTACCACACTCAAATATTGCACCCACGTTTCATTCATTGTTATTTGTTATCTGTGGCAAATCAAAGCACCAGTTTTGAGTTTGCAAACAGATTTTGGTAACTAATTCAAAACTGATTACCAAACTCGATTGTGTCATCGAAAGCATGATACAGAGACCTCGCATACTACTCAAGTCTCACATCGGCTAGGACTCCAATTTCCCACCTCCGTAAAAAAGTCTCAATAAATATTGCCACTACACCCACCTATTTGGAGTTTGCAAAAACGCATGTTGCATTGCCACACAGCTATTGGGAAAGAGTCTTTTTCACAGATGAAACAAAACTTGATATGTTTAGCTGTGAAGGAAGACAACCAAAATTTAGAAAACCTAACACCGAACTTTAGGAGGTGCGTCTTTGTCCAATTCTCAAGCCAGGAGTTGGCAGTGTTGTACTGTGGAGGTTTATTGCTGCAAGTGGAACAGAGAATTCGGAGTTTAACAAAATCAAATATGGACAAACCCATTTACGCCAAAATACTTTTAAAAAAATCTGGCACAATCAGCCGAAGCTCTCACACTGTTCGAGAACGGGTTTTGTACAATGTCCTAAGAAAACAAAAACTCCAACACAACCCCTAGATCTCAATCTGGGGTCGTGATCCCCAGATCTCGCAGCCTATTTATTTTTACGTCCAAAAAAATTATGGCATAAAACAAAGAAGCGCTGAAATAGTAGAAGTCCTTTCAATAAACACGGTTTGAAAACCAATAAAATAAGTTTGGGAAAACTTCCTTTAGTCTGCACAAAAAAAAAGCGCGCTTACCTCGGCGGCTGCATACTGTTATAAATGCAAACGTAGGTCATTCAACATATTAAATTTATAAGTGTTTTTATTTTCAATTTCGCATTTCTTTTTACTTTTGTGAAGTTTTGAGTTTTATTTTCTGAAGTTTTGATTTTCATTGCTCAATTTCGTGAATTTTTTGGTATGTTTTGCATTGTTTTTGACATTGATCATAACAGCATCGCGATACTACGCAACAGTCAATATCACACGTATTACTTCTGCATCCTAAATTAATTCTAACGGTTTAAACTTTTTACAAATTCAATAAATTCTCAGTGTATCGAATTCCGGAAAACTGTCGAGAAACCTAATGGTGTTATCACATGACCTGAAGGGCCTTTTCTGGTAACCAAAACGATACCTTTACCGCTCAAAAGCACAACCACTCTCCTGGAGAATCAAAAAGAAAGAGACATAAACTTGCACAAGAAATTGCGGAGCGATGCACATTAACATTTTAAGAAGTTTTGTATTTATGAACAATAACTCGCCTATATTATCATGCCATAAAAGGTTGTTCACACATTTATTTTAGATTTTCGCGGCCCTCTAGCACCTATGAGGATCTATAAGGACCTATGCTCCTGAAGTAGTCTTGTATCACGGTAAGCCCTGTCCTATAGGCTGCGATTCCTCACACAATGAACTGACTCCGAGCCTTAAGAAGGGCTTGAGGGATTCACCTTATTCGCCGCTTTACTTCCCTTTACTTTACTTCGTTCCACACGATTTACGACTGTCGTTACCGCGAGCTTTTCACTTCACACGAAGTCCCACTATGTTAACAATAAAATAAAATTAAAAATATGATTATTATCTTCTCATCACATCCTCATTAGTACACACTTATGGTATCCTTAAAATTAGCACCCCGAAAAACTTTGAGTCATCAACTGACTATACGTGTTTACTGACCAGCAATAAGCCATCGCTAGTTTCTACATGTACACAAAGGTCCTAATTGAAAAAGGTCCTAATTGAATTTGGCCAGTAAGATTGTAGGCTACGTGAAACTACCAAAATAGATTTGTATGACAAATCCAACATAAATTTTCTCTTCTACAAGCAAAATCCATTTGCTCAATTTAGTGTATTGAATTCAATGGAATAATCCTTCCCTATGTCCTTCCGTATGAATGAGACCAGAAAATACACATATGCGAATTCTTGGTTTTCAACTGAAAGGTTGAACCAACTAATCTGACTACTAATTGAACATTAATGCAAAAGATATATTTTATTTGGGCGCCAACTTGATCCTTTAATTTGAATATTCATAAAGGTTATATAATTTGCGCTAGTAATTATTTAAATTTAAAGAAATTTCTATAAATTAAATATTGTGGCATGTCTAGGAAGTTGAATCTTTCATTTCGGGAAAGGAGAGATTAGAAATAATATCCGGAATGCTATAAAAAAATGGAAACAAACAGATCCGTTCTCAACTGATATAACGCTGCGAAAAATCTGACAAATGACATCATTTCACCAGTAAAATATGATTCCAATAACTGCTATGAACAATAGCGAATATAATAACTACAGATTCATAACAAGCAATGTCTGACCTTTCATGTGAAATCACCCAGCAGGAAGTAGTTATTAAAAGACCGAAAATTGCAAGAAGGAAAGCAGATTCTTCCAGAAACACCGGAAATGAAAAAATATAAATACATTTGAAGTTCTGGTCAATAATGCTCATTTGTTCCAGGAAAGGAAATTAATTTTCCCACGTGGCGAATATTTCATTAAGCCAATCATGCTCGAATGCTGAACATAAATGTTTTGCTCTGCTAATAAGAGGTCTTATTTTATCTTCAACTCGTAGAAACGTGTTGGAGGTTTTGATGAAATATAATGGAATATTTAATTGATCTAGAGATGTTTGCATCGATAAACCCTTACTTGGCAACAATAGCGTAGCCACCGAAACGCACTAACACTGCGTAGGAGAATCGCAAAAAAAGAGATAAGAACACTCCATGTAGCAAACAATGCGAGCTTTGCAAGATCGAGAGCTTAGAAATTAAACGGCGTATACATAAACATATGTGTGAAAAAAATTTTCCCGTATATGAATATATATATGCGAACTTGAAGAGAACATTGATGGGCATCTCTATCCTTCATGTCCTATCGCAAACAAGTTTTACTTATAAATACCAATACATAAGAAAATTATCGTCAGAGGAATTTGTGAATACTTTGCTCAAGTTATATTTTCATAGTTAGTTGTAGTGAATCGAATTGCTCCGAATCTTAACATGTGGAGAAGACTTGGTCGCTGAGCGAAGTGATTATGCGCAAAACCAAACGCAAGTCGATTCGACTATGAATTTGTGTCATATCCAGACTCCATGAAAACGCTGATGTTGGGGGAAATTAGTACTAAGGGTTAAATATAATCAGATTTATATTGGCAAAAAGATTAACAACTACTGCGATAAGAGCTGCGCAGTAAGATACTACATAACGTCAATTTGTAAAAGATTAAACATCACTTACATAAGCTTACCCAAATGAAGCTTCAATGTTGTAAGATGGTTTGTTGGTTGATCCTTTTGGGCTATGATCTTCGCTAGGTTAGTGAAATATTGAAATTATTTACAGTTATTTCATTGAAAGTTTTCACTTGGTGAATGTTACTTTTCAGCTTTTCAGTCAGAAGTTTTTTGTGGTAGGGTATATTTCTGTGCTATATTATAGGGTATATTTCTGTGCTCTTTCGCAAGCAGGGCGATGTGTATCACCACTGCGATTATCAGCACTGCCGTCCTGGAGATTGTTCAATAGGCGCATGCAATTCGCAGCGCTTCTCGTCTCTGAACCTGTGCCAACAACTTTCGGTGTAACTCCTTGCTGAGAGCGTCACCTCATAGTCCTGAACCATGAAGTAGCACCTACTGCTCAGCGCTCATTAGGGATCGTTTCCTTGTATGGTGAGCTTCCCTATAGTGGTCATTAATCGAGTAAGTGATGTACTGAAGAGTAAGTGCACCGCAGCTTTATCAGTTGCCCTAATTTATTGAAAAAAACTTATCTTCGAGTCTACCAGGATGACCAGATTTCGATTCAACCATCCCGCCCCCAACACTGATATGCCTTACTCCGGGGACTCTCTTCTTTGTTTGGATGACTTCGGTTTTTCCAGTGCCAGCCTGTAATCGTGAGCAATCATCCAGTCCCTTACTCACCGCATTAGTGTAATGTGTTTGAATTGCACATGGCACCTGCGCTGCAACATCTTCCGCATGTCCAATCAAGCGTAACTCATTTAGCGGTTCAAGCCGCAGCAATCCGTTAAAGTAAATGACAGGTCCGTTCAGTTGGAATAGAAGATTGATGGAATGTATTCTTCCTGATACTGGCTTTTTTTCTGTAAATAGTGTCAATACTGCGGACGGTTTGGTAACGCCGTGTCCACCAGTATTTGCTAGATCAGTTTGTGTATTGCTTTCATTTTCTCAATCCGAATTTCAAATTTATAGAGGTATCACATTGTTTTAATGTTGAAGAAGAGATGAAAACGTTATTCTTAGTACTTTGCGAAACCGTTTTACGAAAATTTGTATCACTTACCAGATCAAAAACAGCACAGCTGACATATGTCAATGAACACCAACAATATTTTCATGCTTCGCTTGCTCTGAAGTTTCAGGAGAAATAAAGCAAGCGAAACAGGCCTCTAACTTGACACGTACCCAACAAAGCACGAAACGTAACGTTGTCGGCAATCTAAAATTTCACATATTCCTTATAATGAGTGATTCATTATCAGGTTTAAAATATATAAGTAAAAGAAATCAAAGGAATAAAGTTGATTTCTATAGTAAACCTTTTATCTCGAGTTAAAAAAGAATAATTTATGACATTTACTTTTTAAAAATAATCTCGTTTCAATCTTGACCGAGCCTATGCTATAAATGGGTAATTCAGAGTGTCCAATTTATGACGACGCATTCCAGCACAGTGACCGGTATCTTGAGAAAGACACGAGTAATGCTTTCTTCCAAGGCGTCTATTGAACCTGGCTTATCCCTGAACACCAGATACTTGGTTTAACCTCAAAGAAAATAATCTGAACGTGTGTTATCACAGGATCTTGGTGGCTAATTTACTGGTCCGAAAAGTGAAATCAGGTTTTGAACAAAATGATTTCTCAAAAACGCTTTTGTTTCTCTAGCTGTATGCGAAACTATAGTCCACCGATACTACTGGCTTTAATTTCAGGTAGACAAAAATCCATTATCATATTCCGATAAGGGTCAGCATTGACGTTTGCGTTCTAACCGAACTGAGCGAACCGAAATATAGACCGATGATTCCACTAGTCCATAAACTATGATGTGATACCTGTTGAAGCCCTTCGCATTGTTCATCAGCCAAAATACGGCAATTTTTTTATTTACCTATCAATTGGGCCAAAAATACGCCTCCGTCACAGAACAAAATTTTGCGATAAAACAGCGGATTTTCAATGAACTGATTCAGAGCCCATTCACCAAAAACACAACGCAAACATAAGTCACCTAGCGTCAATTCTTGCACTAGTTGAAATTTGTATGCCTTCAAACCAAGATCGTTACCTAAAATACGCCATGTTGTTGCGTACGAAAAACGGTGATGTTGAGTACGACGCGTCAATCCGTCACGGTCTTCAGCCATACTCTGGCTAAAGCCTCTAAATTCTCTTCGCTACATTCTGGATGTTGAGGACTACAGCTAACAATACAGCTCATGTTCGTAACACAGCCAAGCAATTTGGATACGTTGTTGCTGGATAAGTCTTTTTTTATGATTTATCAATCAGTACTGAATAAAAATTACATAACAATTTTATAGGAGCCACGCGTGATCTGTCAAAAAAAAACCTGTTGAAAATCAAACATCTTAATGAATCATCCGTTCTAAAAGTAATGCAAGTCAAACTCCAGTTGTTCGTTACGCGCTGCATCTACAGTGGTGGACAAAACTGGATACATAAATCAAAATTTTAAGTAAATTTGATTTAAATTTTCTTTTATTGCAGGTAACTTAAAAATTGTTTTTACATCTAATACTTTTTTTCATCTTTTTATATTTACATAAATAAAAACTAACAATATTCATATAAAAAACTTGAGGAAATTTCAAATGTCTTCATAAATAGCATGTATCCAGTTTTGTCCAAATTGATTGTTTTGATAAATTAGTACTTAGTCCAAAGTCCTTTATTTGCCAAAACACTTTCGATCCGTTTTGGCATACTCTCTACCAGGTTCTGAATCGTTTGATCAGGAATTTGGGTCCATTCAATCTGTACTCTTTCCCAGAGTTCGGCCAATGTTGTGGGAGCACGTCCGTAATGTGACAGCATCCTTTTCACAATCGCCCATAAATTTTCAATAGGATTTAAATCCGGGCTTTTTGCGGCCCACTGCATTGTCTTAAATGGTTGCTCAGCAAGCCATTTTTTGACAATAATTGCAGTGTACTTTGGGTCTCCGTCCTGTTGGAAAACTATCTCATCTGCTGGATAGGCGCATTCTTCAATGACATCGGGTAAATTTTCATGCAACATGCTAAGGTAGTCTTCCTTTTTCATAATTCCGTTGATCTTCACTAATGGGCCAAGGTTCCACCATGTAAAGCAGCCCCACAGCATCAAATGTCCACCACCGTGCTTTACTGTTTGTTTGACTTGGTACTTTTGAATCCTCTCATTGGGTCGGTGCCAATAATACTCTTTCCCATCTGACTGAAAACGATTGATTTTAGTTTCATCGGACCAAATAACGCGTTTCCAGTCTTCAAGAGTCCAGAGTCTATGCTCTTTGCAAAACTTTAACCTTGCTTTTATATTTATTTCCGATAACGCAGGTTTCTTTTGCTTTACTGCGGACACTAAACCTATTCTGTGCAAGGCTCTCCTTACTGTACGATCGCTTACATTTTTATTCAGTGCCTCTGCAGCAAGTTTAGGTGTTCTTACACCCTTTGTAACCATTAACCGTTCCACGAAGCGAACATCGCCATCAGATAACAGCCTTGGCCGACCACCAAGATTTCTGGAGTCTATAAAATTTCGGCGTTTTCGAACACAACTTACTGTCCGGTGACATATTTTAAGTTTTGCCGCTATTTGCCGACAAGAATATCCATTCCGACTTAAAAATATTATTTCATTTTCGATTTCACGAGATACTTTTTTCATTTTGGTTTAGTTATCAATAATATCTCACACTCAAATTTACACAAATATTTCACAACTAACTGAGTTTCACTTGAATGCTAACAGTGTGGAACTGTTGGAAATACTATAACAAGCGGCACATATACCAACTGCAGCTGCAAATCGACCTGCATTCAAGGGAATTCAATGTGGACAAAACTGGATACATGCAGTTCTAGAAGATATAAGAGCGGATTTTCTATTTTGTGTATTTTTTTTTAGTTTTGTGTGTGAACTAATCGCAGATAAGGGCTTAGAAAATTCGAACAAAAGCAATTACTTTGATAGCAATGATAAAAAAAATGTTATAACAAATTTACGAAAAATGTTTAGTTATGTATCCAGTTTTGTCCACAACTGTATATGAACGTGTTTTCAGAAAGAAAGTCGGTGCTACGTACACAATTACCGCTGTAATCCTGCACTCCTACAAGCCCCAAAGTACATACAGCGCTAACACTTCAAACAAACTTCCGATCTAACGTTTTTTACCAAAACAGGAGCAATTGTTAGTTAACTGAAAACAAGCATTCCTCTCCAAAAGCTTTTGCTTAGATGGATAACTTTTCGGGCTTGATTGAATTGGGTGAAAATTCTTTTGCTATATATGTATGTGAAAATAAAACCATATAAAACCAAAATATAACATATAATATTTATATACCATGTGTATATTCGTAATATATGGAAATATATTTTATTCATTTTCGAATAAAAACTCAAATTTTCATAATTTCCCTTAAGCTCTTTTGGGTAAATGGATGTTATGTTTTATTCAAAATAATTTAACTTGGACTATGTGATACATGGATAAGTTATTTGTTTAGGTAGACCACATCCTTTTCAATCGATTTCAGATATCGTCTCATATATGATTTCCTAAGCATGACATATTGTCTACCTACATCAATGCCAATGTATTTGAGTGAATCCAAATGCTTTGAAAGTTCAGACTGCAACATTTGCTACCAGAAAGTTAAGGATGAAAACCCGGATACATCCTGTAACAGTGAAATTCTTTTGTTTTTGTGTTATTGCAGTTTTAAAACTCTTAATTGGTCCCCAAGTTACGTGGGCAGTGAGTGAAAAATAAATTAAGCTTTTAAATTCCACACCGAAAGAGTCTGAAAAGGATGAAGTACAAATACCATACTCGTATAATGCAGACAAAATACATTTGTTTGGATATTTATTTTGACATATTTACCCTCATGAAATACTATCCTTCCTGTTTCAAAGGATGCATTAAATATGTTCACCATAAGTTACTCAGCGTATAAGCTACCGAAGTTACTGAGTGAGTATGATGTTAAATTTGCGCGAGGTACTTCATTTGAGCTACGTTAGAATGCAATTACTGTCAGGAAGACAAAGTACAGAATATTGTACGTATGATATGTTACGTACCACATATGCATTGCACATATTGTGTCAAGTACTTCTTATGATGTGAGTGCTTTTACACTCTCACTATATACTATGTGCGAAGACAGGACTTATATGGAGTAGCTAGGATTTATGACTGCATGCTATTCCGACTAACATGAAATTCTTAGTGTAAACTGAGTATGTTCAAAAGAATATATTGTACGGAATAGTAAAGAAGGAAGATATTACTTTCGAAAATCTGTATTTATATTGTATAAAAGTTGCTTTTATCAAAACAAATAGGACACATACCTTTTGTGCGAAAAATATCTGGTATATTTTGTGACTAATGGACTTAGAAATGGCTTCAAGTCTCTAAAATAAATAAATGAAATAATCTCGATTTCGTGCAGGTTAATGATAAGTCCTGTCGAGACTAGGAAGCACAATATAAATACAATTAACAAGGAACACGGATTGACTTAATCTTGAGCAAGCTTGAAATATGAAAAATGCGGAAACTACTTGAAAAGCAAGGATTCACAAAGTCTAGAATGAGAGAACGAATAGAAGATTTAATTAAGAGGAGAACAAACAAACAAAAAATTTAAATGAAGGATAAGCAAACGTCCAAGTAGGAATTCCATCGAATATGAATTAAGTTCAAGCCAAAGGATACCTCCAAATAAGAAGAATGCAGCGTCATATTTACCAGGAATGAAGTAAGAGCGACGAAAGAAGGATTCTTTTTTAAAAAGACTCGGAACCTTGGACTGAAATTTAAAACAAATACTTGGATATTAGTCTGCAAAGGACGTGTTTGCGTCATGTCATGTCCAGTTTCAATTTCTAGTCTATTGTTGATTGAAGCTGTGATATTTAGTAGCTTGAGGAAACTTTGCAAAGGATGTTGAATTGATTTCGTGTTGCTTTAGAGGTGACAATCAGGATGTGAAGCTATGTTGACCAGCGTTAATTCAGTGAGGCGAAAAAGGTATTTTTTCTGTAAAGTCATCTAAAAAAGAAGACAAAAAGATATCAGGCCAGAAGGCACTACCTAGAAATGCTGACGTGGACGAAGAAATCTAGCAAGATACTTTTGCCTTTGTGAAATAGTGATTTGAGAAATACAACATGAAAAATTATATCAAGTAATATTAACATTCAGAGTTATACCAGAAAAAGTAAATGCCCTACAAGCAAGTCCATCTCCGGAGCTATCGTTAACTCGTTCTTATCGTTCTCCTTCAAAATTAAAAAAGAAACTATGTAAAAATAAAAAAGGAAAAGAAAAAGGAATGTTAAAAAAACGAAAAAGTACTACATATTGATTTTATTTTTCGGTTTTCATAACGCACGTAAACTGCATCCAATCAGGCTAGGTAGAGCGAATGAAATTTCACTTTCGAGGGTGGTCCGAAAACGACTTATTGTAGCTCTAACGTCCGATGGTGCCACTAACGCAAGAGAATACTAGCGTGTAGTACATTCTTGTCGACGGCTACTGTCCAAACTTCAGTCGAAATGAACTCGTAGTTTTGTTTTGACCACGTGATGAAGCAAACATGCCCGCGGATTTTAGAAAAAAAGAGAAAGATCAATTGACATCAGTGATTCGATGCTTATTTTTGGAAGTGAAATGAAAGAGCCTTACGATGACACTTCTTTTTCAATGGTCCCCGTAAAAAATTCTTTTGAGGAGAAACAACGTGGTAGCACTTCGAATTTTTATGAGCCAGGCCGAGGTGCCCCGAAAATGGCAACCACGGAGGATAACATGACAACAATTCATGATCTCGAATGGGAAGACCGCCGATCAAAGGCATCTCAAATGCATAGGTTTAACGCTGCACAAAATTTTGAGCAGAAGAAACTGTTAGCGCAATGGATGCCGCGTTTGCTCATTCCCTCCAAAAAGCCCAACCAAGAGGCCACTTCAGAGCAATGTTTGACGTTGTTTAAGCGCAATCCAAAGGCGTTTCTCCGTCGTTTCGTGATTTTCGACGAGACATGGGTTCACACCAGAGATCAAAGAACAGAGAAAACAGTGGACTTTACCGAGCAAACATGCTCCTAAGAAGGCGAAAACTGTTGTACTTACCACAAAGATGATGACCACTGGGATTCACAAAGTGTGGAATTCTGGGATTCATATTGCCCGAAGAATTGAAAAATGGTCAGGGGACTCTATTATGCCCAATTAATGGGTCATTTTCACGCCGGGTTGCAAAAAAATGCTCAATTTTGTCAAGAAAAAAATGTGTGTGCAACATGCCTAAGCACTGGCTACTCTGAAATTGGTCGAATTATGTGACGAACTACTATCCCATTTATCGTAGTCTCCAGATTTAGAGAACGTGCGACTTGTTTTTGTTTCTAAACTTGAAAAAGTCACACGCTGGGGAGAAATTTAAGTTGAATGAGGAGGTCAACTTCACCACTGAGACCTTCTTCTCAGACAGACATGAGAACACGAATTTCTTTTGACGGGTCAAAAAGACGAAGCATCGCTAGGTTAAGTGTATTGACCTAAAAGCATTCTATGCTGACAAGTAACTCAACAACGCTATTCCGAAATTTTGGTTTTATTTTTGTCGGTTAAGTACTTACCCGACTGTCTGATGCATCTGATTTTTCATTCATGTTTTCGGCCTTAAACTTTGAACACTTTGGTAACTTTCAGATCCCTTTCGAATAAATTGGTGTCATACAGGTAGCCATGGTTCACAATAGCCTTGATGATAACTTAAATAAGTGGGTTACTTCTTAGTGTAAGTTCATGGCCAATAAGAGATCTAAAAAAGAGCTTGTTTCACCATGTGTTTCTGAACAAGCACGATCAAGCATGATTCTCAGAAACAGGATGATCAGGAGCATGAGGGTGGTAAGCCGAAAATGAAAATGCGAGTACACAACAAGGTGAACAAAGTACGGAAAATATTCTAGTAGTTCATAAATGACGCTATTACTGACAATACGATTGAAAAACCAATATATGCGCTGATTCTCCAGAGTAACATGTTGGGAGATTTTTGAAACATTATTAGGATATTACAAGTTTGGTTAATAAAGCAGAATTGAAAAATTGTTCATCGCTTTATTTGAAAAAGAAAAAGATAAGAAACTTCCTTTCCCATATTATTTGAAAATGTATACTTTCTACTCTACTCCTTTCGTTAAAAAATAATCATTCCATACAACTCAGTTTTTTATTTGAAAGATCTAATCCCATGCGATGTTACCGATATTTTGAAACTACTCAGCCTGATAATGATTATATTTTGTATTGAATTCAACCACAAGTAGACTAAGTGATAATAAAGTTTCGTAAACTTTATGTGCCTGGTAATATAAATTTCGTTGAGGAAACGTAAATCGTCACCAAGAAAACCCAGCCTGCAATTTTTTCCCACATTTGATCGGAATAAATAGCGAATCCCTTCCCACTTGGTGCCTTCAGTTAAACCTAGAAGCACAGGTTTCTTTAAAAGCAACCCTTCTCCCCGCTTTTTCAACGAGTGGCCCGAAAACCTTTTCTTCGACAGAAAACTAACCGAGGGTAATATTCCACGCAGTTTCATTTCTCAATTGATGGCATCATCATATCTAAAAGACCTTCCGGCGAGGACTCACCATGTATCTCGCAAAGAAAAAAGCGTTGTTTTACACACCAACAAGGTGTGGTAGGCATCGTCCATGGTCCTTTGGCAGAACCGGCAGAACCGGCAGAACCGGCAGAACCTTCCCATCGTGTACAGGGCGCATCCTCGACTGACCCATAGTTTCACGTCGCTTTTGACCTCGCATTCCGTCGCTTCGTACGTTTCAAATATTATCTGCTCCGGGACGAGCGTCGATAATTCTGTTTGTTCCCTGGCGCCTGCTTTGCCAAAAAGTTTGTTTTGGCAAAGCAGGGGTATCTGAGAAGCATCTGAGATGATGCCCCGCTGCGTTCGAAACACATTCCTTCAAAGCAGAAAGCACAGTGTCAAGTTAAAATGTCCCGAACCTTATTGCCCAAAAAACAATCAAGCAATTCGGGATCTCCTTTATGGTACTTAAAAAAAAGCGCGGGGATTCTGGCCTGTATATGAAAATATTCCTGAGGAAGAAAAATCAGAAGCACTTTTCAACTTCTGTATCCATGTCACCGGATAATAGCCTCAAGATTTTAGCGTGCAATATAAATTCGCTACAAAGACAAGACAAAAGAAAAGCTCTCCAACGTATGCTGGAACGCTATTCTCCTGACTTGGTGTTTCAGAACGAGACTCGGTTTCACCCGAGGCACAGGCCACACTTTCCGAGCTACGCTTTATTTCGCAATGACAACGGGCGAGGAACAGCAGTTCTAGCAAGATCCAAGCACACCGCTCATCAGGTTTATTGCCAGGTAACTAACCTATCTTGCACTCTAGCCTCCCTTTACCTGCGAAAACCTTGGGGAGCAACTCACAAAATTTTGTTGGGATCTCTATACATACCCTGTGGTACGGGTCAAACGATAAAATTCGACCACAATAGTATTTTAAACAGAGAAAGCGGTCACGATGGTGTAATTTTAGGTGAAAGCCTAAACGCGAGACACACAAATTGGGGAGATCACATTACAAATACCAACGGAACATCCCTCTTCGACTGGATCTACTCAGGTAACCAAACTTCTCTGTGCGTTATCAATGCTGGAGTGCCTACATTTCCCAGAGGGAGCTCCTTCCTAGATAACTTCCTGGTATCCGCAGCTCTTATCAGTCCGGACACTTGTAACATCAATTGTATAAGTGTGCCGGCTCCCTCCCACCACCATGCGTTGATACTCAGCATATGTCTCCCAGAAACCGCTCCAATAACTCCCCCGCTACGCTCTTCCGTTCATACTCCAGTGTGAATTGGAGCAGAAACTAAACGAAGAGTTTCAATTAGAGGGGAAAGTCGCTGAAAATCAGGTATACAGTGACCAAGATCTAGAAAACAAGGTTCAAATTCTGTCCTCGCATATTCGCAATTCGATCAATATGCATGCCCCAGAAAACAAAAGTTCGTTCACAAAGTTCGGAGAAGTCTCCCAAGGCACCTTACATCTGATACGCACCCAGGCCAGGTGGCAGCAACGACTAAAACGTATATTTCATCGGAACTGGAACCGTGTGAATAGCGAGTATATAACGCTAAAATCGCAAATTAGCTGTCTAGACACACTTATCAGAATAAAAGCACGAGCCAAGACAAACGTGGTATTCAAAGTTCGTGTAGCCGCTATGAAACCTGCCCCTCACGTTTTCAGAGCGATCAACTCGCTGACAGGACTCAACATAAACAAAGACCAAATAAAACATAACGGTGAGACGTATACCACCCTTGAAGAAAAGTTATTCTCATCCTTATACAGCCAGTCTTTCCGCGAAAAGGCCCCTGAAGATGAATCAATAACTGCTGCCGCCGAAATGAAAGTGCGCTCCTTCGTCAATCGATATCACGGCTCCCTTTTAACCGTCTTCTCACCAAATAACAGCGCTTCCAATCCTACATCCTGCAAATTCAAAAAATTCTTCGCAACACCAGATGAAGTACTCTTCTACCTTCAATCTCTCAACAGCAAAAAGTCGGCCGGCCCGGATGGCATTCCCAATTACGTACTCAAAAAATGTAGCGAGGCCATTTACAGACCACTCACCGCGATCATCAACCATTGAATCAACAACGGTTATTTCCCTTTTGCCTGGAAAACCCCTACGCTTCTTCCTATCTCCAAAAAAAGGTCGAAAAGGGAGCTAAACAAATTCAGACCAATATCACCAGTTTTTAATCTTGGCAAAATACTGGAAAAGGCAATACTCAAACCTTTCAAGATATTCGCAAAACCCCTAATCCCCTGTGAGCAATTCAGGTTCAAGGAAAAAGTCTCTACTGAGCAAGCTTCTGTCTTCTTACATGACTACATCTCCACCGGCTTAAGAAACAAAACCGCCACCGTAGCATGTACGATTTACCTAGAAAAGGCTTTTGACTCAGTCTGGTCAAAACGACTTATATACAAACTTCTCCAATTCCCCTCAGCCGTATAATCATCAATGTCCTACATAAACGTTCTTTAAGGATAAAAATCGCCAACACCTTTTCAGAAGCTATCGATGTTCGCTCCGGAATTCCACAGGGCTCGATCCTTGGACCAAATCTGTTGTTTTTAACAAAGTCTACCGACAAAAGTACGAAGCTGCTCATATACAAGACGGCCTATAATTACGTACTGTTTCCCCGTGTGGATCACGATATCCCCCTCTATTGCGGAAACAATACAAATCTTCGAAAGAAAAATTATTCGGAAGTGCCTTTCAAAATATAGGCGGCCTAATAAAAAGCATTTCAGGAGCTAACTTCTCTACGAAGAATATAATATAACCCCTATCCTGGATTTTATGATCGAATGGGGTCGAACAAAACAACTCAAAAAGTGGTCTGACCATCCAGAACCCATGATCAGGGAAATGTATGATCGGAATCTGTCCCTAAACAACTCGTCAAATTATTTATGTCCCATACAACTTCTCTGTGCCAACCATTCCGAGTTTACTGCACGTCCCCTAAGGCCTAACTTGAAACCATCCTTTTAAACAAATTCAAACCAGGGTGATCGAGGATAACTTCATTGCTGTAATTCACCTATTCCAAACACTCCCCCAGTCACTTAAAATTCTGAAAATAATAAATAGGTTTAAGTTATTCTATATTAAGTTAGGAATAAGCACATTATTGTAAAAGCCTGTGAGCAAAGGTAAAGTATTTACCACATTGTCATTAAAAAGCAAAGTCAAATACTTGACAATAGAATCGCTGTCAAATAACTATGCTACATGTCAAATAACAACACAATTTACGATAAAGTCGCAATAAAGATATCTATCTCTCTATCTATCAAAGCATGAAGCCTGTTCCCCAAAGATAGAATCGGATTTTGGACAAATGGTCCGCCATTATTTGCTTGTCATAGTTTTTCCACACAGGGCTGTTCAGAGCTCTTCTTTGGAACCCATTGAATCCCTATACCAATCGAAAAGGGAGAACCTTCCATCGTCCTGCCTTATTTGATATTTGCTCCGCATATTGTTTGCTCGTCAGAAGTTTTCCACACTGGGTTATTTGGAGCTTTTGGTGGAGTCCTTTGAATTCTTTTACCCGTCAAAAAGACAGAGCCTTCCATCGAAGCACTTCCAACAGAATTCGTGGGGATTGTTACTTCTTTTTCTTGAGATGCACAGGTCTAAGAGTTCGTAAGTCCAAGTACAGCTGGTCTTGGAGGAAGAATACGTAGGACTTTAAGCCTGCAAGTGCACGTTATAATCTCCTCAGCTCGACTGCTCGGTGTTTTACCACTGAAGAGACTACTGGCGACTTACCTCCAGACTGGTGACTTTTTTCGTGAGGGATTAGGACTACAGTGCGTGAAGACTATTATTCTTTTGATAAAACCCATAAATATGCAACCAATATTAATAATATGAGTTCTAGCAATTGTGACACATGGTCTTTAAAGCAAAACTGTCTTAAAGACCTTGACATTGAGACATTGTTTTGCACTTCTAAACCAAGGTAAACTCTTTTCAACTGACATTTGCTAGACTGAAATTGCTCTGGGAAGGTGTCTGAAAGATACAAATACGCAATAATGCCAAGTTTTGGGCAAAAAAACTCGAGGATTTTTCTAAAAGCAATCGCACAGAAAAAGCTTAAGCTGGGCCATATCGTAGTTTTGTGACGGTTTTGAAAACAATTGCAGTTTATTTACATCTCCAAAGAGTTGTTGTCAGTTCTCAATAAATTTTTCATGAAGGTGCTCTACCTTTCCTTAGTATTTTGGAGATAAAAGATGGTAAGATTCGTTCATTGGTTTGGAGAAGCAGTTCAGGGAAAACAGCTGACAAGAGTTCCAAACCAGCCAACAATTTCCCTAGAATTGGGTTACGTTCCCGAACTACTACTACGAACGAACACACTAAAACGACTAAGCGAGATGGTAGTCTCATTCCACTTCACTTGTAATTAAAAAAAAATAACTTTAAAAGGAGACCAAGTAAACACCGACTTCCTGACTTACCATAAAAGTTAGAACGTTATCGGTCATCCAGTGACAATTGAATTTATCTTTAGAGGTTGTGCAACAAATAAATAAATCTTAAAGCATCTTAAAGCAAGAAATCTTATATGAATCACCTGCTCCTCTCGAAAAGCTTTCTGAAATCTGCTAAAAATTTTTTCGAAGGACACACGGAGTTTTTATAATTGTTACTTGAAATACGTATTATAAAATGTATGGTAAATTAGTTGAACTCAGCGATACATCAAGTCAAGGAACCTATTTAAGTTGAGTTATTCCTTCAAATTTAAGGTCCTGTCGCACTTGGTATTCCCTATCTATCATATCATCTCTAGTGAATCATAAAAACAAAAAGTTTCGAAGGACCCAAAAATTCCCTGATGTGAGGGTTTCAAATCTCATTTTCCCAAACCTTTTTTTCCGGGGAAAAAACCAAGTTACCACTAGTATTGCGTAGCTACTAGAAAGCTCTAACACTCACTGAGATTGCCACGGAGAAAGAGATAAAATACCCTATATAGCAGATGAAACAAGCAAATGCAGGATAGAGAGCATAATATTAAACCACGCATTTGGTATAGTCCGAGAAAAAATGCCTCAATTAAACTGTATACATGAGTTGTTGTGAATAGATTATATACGTTTATTTAATTTGCCACCATGGTATTTCTAAACGACCTGACATTTTAACCCAAATAAAATGTTCATATCGATTATCCTTACTCATCCGAAATACAATCTAATACTTATCGCAAATGCAATTTCTTTACTTCCTTTTAAAAGATTTTAAATTTCCAACGAAGCCTTGAATTTTCCTGGAAATATTCACGCAATCATTATATGCTAACCGCAGAACGTTGAGTTTGAAGAATTTTGTATAAAGATCAAATGTATTTTGTGAAAACGTGTTGTCTAAGAAACCACGAAGAAGGCTTTTCCGTGTCTGATTTACAAGCACGTGTTCACCTACGCCGGAACATAGGGTGCATCCTTCGACTGATTCGGGAATTCGTGTAGGTTGTTAATGGAATTGATGTCAAACGTCGGAAAATGCTTAACATTTACCACCTAGATTTTCATCTATAATTGAATGTTTCAGTATATCCTGGAATCAAAGCAATTAATTATTATCTTTCTGTAGATTTCACTTCATGATAGTCCTAAACAGTGAAGGGAATTCAAAGCCAAATGAAAATTTTAGTCACAAGAAAACTAATAATTATTATCGCAATTTTATTCAAGGAATGAAACTTAGAAGGAATTTGCCATTACTTTCAGCACACCATTAGAATCATGGACGTTACAATTAAGGAAGAAGAATTTTCATTGGCTCAAGTTGCTATTTATGCTTCGGTTTCATTCTTTTTGGTTTCTTTGCTGGGAATTATCCTGTATATAACATGCTCCAAAAGGTACAAATTAAATTGGTTCGAGAAGAATCTTTTAGAAACAGCCTCGGAAACGGAAGAAATGGCCCAAAGGTAAACATGTTTCTTATCATATTTTATTTGATTATTTTAAATTTCAATTGTTAATAGTCGCGAAGCGCTAGTCAACGCACCGCAGGTACCGTATAACATAGACACGATTAGTGAGAGCTCTAGATCCTTAAACAGAGGAAATTTGACGCCAACATCGGTGAATGATGATCCAACATTTTGGGTTCCACCAAAACAAGGACATGGGGCGAATGCCATGTCATCCGCAGGTATAAATTTTGTAATTTGAACTCGATTTGAATAAATTTAATTTTATTCCCACCACACAGACGAATCACCTCCAGTAACTCCAACATCCCCATCTGGCAGTAATCGTTCTGTAACCTTATCTACAGGATCCGGCGGTGGAGCGATCCCAATCGCTAGGTCAGAAAAGCATATGGTACTCGCGATGAACCCAGCAAGACCGAAAGTGGCATCGATGACAGCGAAATTGGATCACACTAAAATTGACACCTCTCTTTATCAAAGTGTAAGTCCTTACGATTGCTTCTTTGCGGGGAATGAATATTCCGAAGCATAATCTTCCTCAATAATCTTCCACCGTTTTGCGATGTTCTTATGAAATTTATTTTTCAGTCTGGTAGCGAACAACCGGAAGAAGAAAGTGCAGACCTAAGAGGAACAATCCATTTATCAATTTTATATGATCCTATTGCTGGTATTCTTACCATAAGACTGATAGAGGTAATGGCATATTCAATATAACATTCAATATAAAAAAACGCTTAAAACCTCACTCATTTCAGGCACAACATTTGCAGCCCAGAGATTTTAGTGGAACCGCAGATCCTTACGCAAAAGTTCGATTGTTACCAGATAAAAAGAATGTTTGGCAAACTAGAATCCACAAACGAACTTTGAATCCAAGTAAGATTATTTTTAAATATTCATTTTTGTAACAAACTAAGAGCTTCAATAATCGTCTCCTTTTATCCTTTCCTCCCTTCATCTTCTCATGTTGCTGCGGTACAGAGTGGGCAGAACCAGCAAAAGAGTTTGAAAAGTTGTAAAAAACCAGGATATACATGAAACAAACTTTTTTACTTATGAAATCAGTTGGACTTACCATTTTACAACCATCAGTTTTCCAAAATAATATCTTCTGGTTAGCGGCCATTAGCTGAACAGACGTTGAAATGAAGTCTCGTGGATTAACGTGGAAACCTGCCTTGTACGGCTTAATCCCACGGTCTCCATAGACGGGGTTGAAACAATGTGTCAACCACCACCCCTAGAATCTGAGACAAGTCTCAGTCCTAGGTCCCAATTTATTTAAGCTACCTGGATTCCCGAACACAAATTGTGATTGCTCTCCACCACTCTTTAGCCTTCGAAACCACAACCAGCACGTTTCAGCCGTGTAGGGGGCTGACAGTAACCTGTCATGGTCGTCCCCCTAACCCGTGGTTCAGATAACCTCTGATCAGGTTGCGCTTCTCTACTGTCCGAGAAAAACTCTCAGTTTTTGTTCCAGGCACACGGGACTGATGGCCCTTTCTCACACCTTGGGTACGTGGGGTCGGTACTCCCCAAAGACTGATTGGAACAAGCCGAAGCCTAGACCATCAGCCCCCTGCGTTCACCAGGGTTCCTATGGCACTAGTCTATAGGGTTCGGCTTAATACAGTCACAACATAGGAACAACATTTACCGCACCAAATATTCAATTTTCAATTACACATTTTTTGCAGGTGTACTAGTCTTGCATCCCCATCATCAACATAGTTGATGTTGCAATACGAGCTTTTTAGCTTTTTACGAGCTTACTTTCAGTTACTTTCAGTTTACATCAGTTTCATGCATATCTCTATCACCAATTACATCATTACCAACAAATTATTCATCGGTTTCTCCATCTCACCATCAATTCCATCCATCTTCTCCATTAATCATTTATTAAATCTTCTTCTTTCACTACACAACTTCATCATTCATTCATTCCTTCATTAAATCTTCTTCTTCTACTACACCACTTCCTCAACTTCTTCTTCTTCTTCTTCTTCTACAACACTTCTTCATCCACTTCCATCTAAACTCTTCCGCTAATTCCATAAGCAACTCTTCCGTACATCTGATCAATTTTCACCCCCTTCCACTACATCACTTTCTCAATCCTTCCACCAAATCAGGCAAATCAACGATTCCCTTCAGAACATCAGACACTTGCACTACAGTCAACATACAGTTCGTTAATTTCAGTCTACACCTTACTTTCATCTAGGCCAAAAGTCAATTAGTCAATCTTATGATATTCGTTAGATCCACCTCTCCTCGGCAGTATAGACCTCGATTCTTTGCTTTTCGTCCGTTACATCTTTACATCAGTACTTCAGTTGAACAGTTCAGCAGTTCACACGTTCAACTGTTGAACTTCAACAGCAGCGGCTAGGTTGCTATACTTTCCCTCGGTACTAATATAGCCAGGTCCTTCCGACTGCAACTCCTTCCTCCCATACAGCGGTTTCAACTTGTTATCTCGCGAGCTTTTCACAAACATATATCGTTCTTTCGTACGTCTGTCGTCACTTCTTTTTGACAACGATTCAACTCAACATAGGACCAACGCCACTGACATCTCCCCTCCCCATTTACACGGGCTTGGGACCGTCATGGGGTAGAACCGAAGTTCTAACCCCAAGGCTGGGTTGACGTTGAAATGTTGAACATCCTGTTGATCCATTTCACTGTGCATCACGTCAACTACTTCAACAACATGCTTTCTTAACTGTTGGAGCCTTTGGAGGCTGGTTACTTTACTTTTTGAACACCCTGTCTGTTCATCATCAAGAACCCCTAACATGTCCAACCACGTGGTTCGAGCAGGATGGAACCATTGTCGAACGTAACCTGCTTCCTTAAAAATCTCCCTTATAATCTGTAAAATCTCTAAAAGATCTCCCATTTTAGTTTTGTGTAGCCTCCACTATTCCCGTATTTATCCGTGCGGAATTTTCTCGGGGACTTTCTGCTGATTTTCCATAGTTTTGATTCAAAAATTTGTTAAATTTAACTCTTTACTCAGATGAGGAACACTCTGACCATGATCAGTTAACTGCTTGTTTTTAAAAAATTTGAAATCATTTTTGTATTTCGTTCTATGGTGTGAGAAATCAAAGTTTGAAATCAAAAGTTTGAATGAGCAGCTGATGGATCTGTCTGATAAGATCAGTGAAATGTATTATCTTTCGTTTCCTTCAGCTTTTTGAAACACAAAAAAGGCACCTAACGTTCTCAATGTATTCAAGTCTGGTGCAACACTGTCATCATCAATTTTTCTGTGGAATGCATTTGAGCTGCACTTCAGACACTATGGAGAGGAAACTGACTGACCAACCTTTCGGGAGCATAGGGGTCGTACTCTGCGTAAAAATTTTTAACTGACACACACGATTGTCAACTTTCATCCTTGTGAACACTCATAGAGACAAATGGACATCTGCGATTAACTCGAATTAAAGGCCCATTTTAGGGGCCTTACCGAGCGTTGAAGGCTGGTTGAACTACCTTGGCATTGTAGTGGGCAGTTTATCGAAGAAACCCAGATTTTTTCTAGGCTCCAGCAAACAAATGGATAGGAAACCTCTCGGTTTTCTTGAAGCTCAGTTAAGATTCTTGGAAAAAAAAACATTCCTAGAGAGACAAGAGATCACTGAAGACGACAAGAATGCCGATGACAAGGATACCGGGTCGTTAGATAGTTTCGGTAGCTGGTTTAGTCAGATTTGTTAGAGATTTTGTAAGGCAATGTTCAAAAAAATTAAAGTCCAGAATGTTTCTATGCGAAAGGTTTGAAAACTATGTCCAAGAAACCTCAAATTCTCTTGACAATGTGACTACAAATTAAGTCGTTTTGAGCCGAACTCGAAACCAAATGCTAGAGCAACCAATGACCACCATGAACTCTCTGGATCTGAAGAAATGCAGAATGAGCAAGTCAAAGGACAAATCTAAAATCATCAATTTATTAGACCGTTTTGGTATGGTTTACAGAGTCGACTGACAGTGAATGTCAGTTTTTAGGTAGAGGTACTTGATAATTAACACGAACACGTCCTCTTCACCATGTGGCAACGCGTCCTGATATATAGCACTGTTGGAGAGGAAGTTTATGACCAAACACACGCCCGACACGCCTTCTTAACCCCCCTCCCCTTGCAAACAGTCGAAATCCGGTACAACAGGACTTCTACCTCTTTCGTCTGCTTAAGCTGAACCAAACCTGCTGAAAAACGTGCAAGGGACCAAGACGGCATATCTGAAAGTGATCCCGAAAAATGAATCCGAGAAAGCGTGCGCATATGAATAGTATTACGAAGCTATTCTAAGGACTACAACTGATGTACCATTAATTTTTTTGAATCAAAAACGTTAATTAATTACGTTCCATTAATTTTTTATCGTATCTTACAATGTCGTCTCCATACGTTGATTTCAATGAGTCAAGTGTTTCAGTTTCTGTCTGACCATTCTCTTGGAACCAAATGTCTTTGATCTACATTTTGACATTCGGTTAAAAATTTCATTGAGCATAGGCCAAAAGAGTCCACCATTTAGGGTAATGGCATCTCCTTTTGTATTTCGGAAACATGCGGGTCGATGATACAATTAGAAAGTCAATCACAACTCACATTAAATTTTAAAAGATGCAATAGAGCTCAAAGGTGTGCAAAGATAAAAAAAACTACAGGATCCCAATTTCAAGGACACTATTGCCACTAGAAAATTTCATCATGTGCATAGAAAATACATTTCTTACTGCAATATAAAGGATGTTTCTTTATAGGTATAGAATTTTCAGGTGAAATAAAATTTTGATGAATATCCATGAAATTCATTTTATCGGAATGAATGAATAATACTCTGCCATTTATATTTGACTTTAATTTCGGCATGAGAGCGCCACGACTGGTGCGGTAGAAATCCAAATGCGATGTCCAGTTTCTGACTATTCTAACCAATAAATTGTCAGAGTATGGCAAATGTTGTCTTGGGCTTATCGGCGTAGATCATTGGTTCTTCCGTTTCCCCGCAAGAAAAAGTGCAGCGGTGTTAAATCACAAAATCTTACACGCCAAATCAGGTCGAAAATGAGAAAAGATGTCATGGTCGAATGCTTCTTTCGATAAGTAGATGATTGAACAAATCGTATGACATGTCGCTCAGCTTGTTCAAAACCACAGGTCCTCAGTATTACACCGGGTCAATTCCGGAATGAGAAAGTCATTGATCATGGCTCTATATTAGTAGCCTTTGACTGTAAAGTTATACCCGGCTTCATCTTTGAAGTGAAATGGACCCATGGTTCCACGAGTCAATAAAGCACAGCAAACAGCGACTCTTTCCGGATGTAATGGTGTTTGGACAACCACCTGCGGTTGATTACCACTTAAAATGTGGCAATTTTGTTTACCACTCAAAAAGAAATGAGCTTTACCTCATATTCTTAAGAAATTCGGAATTCGCAATGATTGCTTCTTGGGGCCATACATCGAATCTATGCAAGGCACGGTGGTCGTTCAGCTTCAATTTCTGCACGAGTTGGATTTTGTATGCCAGCAAATCAAGATCCTTTCGTAAAATATTCCATAATGTGGATGAGCACAAATTAAATTGTTGAGTACGCTGTCGAATGGACTCACTTTGGTCTCCATCGATACTGCGCTCTACAGCTTCTTCATAACGCACTGTACGATATTTTGAGAGATGCGTATCACCACTGAGAGTAAAAGTTATGCTAAAACGATCCATGGTCAATTGAAATAATTGTTCTGATGGACGATTATGTTAGCTATAAATTTGAATCAATTATGACACGCATGACAGCTGTCACACCGTAAGTAGCATTAAAAAGTGTTGCCAACTTAAAGTTGGCAAGAAAGAAAGCGCCCTTTATATGTAAGCAAACGAACATCGGGACATTTCACGTATAGTTTAGTCTATCAAAAAATAGACAATAGGTTCATATGGGATAGGGAAAGGGCTCATAGAGAATGGGTTCATTAATTTTTAAACTTTTCACAGGCCAGTAACGAAGGAAGAACAATCGTACTTAATTAGCAGCGAAGAAGTTAATATGGAAGAAAACTCAAAATTTTTTATGGATCGAAAAACTATTTATGTATGATTGATAGTTCACCTTTACCTCGAATGAATTTTCTTGATTAAGCCTGCACACATTTTTACATTTTACACATTTTCATTTAATTGTTCCTCCCACACTTTTATCGCTTCTCAAAATTAATATAGTTCTCTGCCCGCTTTTCTTAATTTTTAACCTAATTACCTGCCAAAAATTTTCTATGGGACTAGAGTTGGGCCTGTTTCCTGACATCGAGGGAAACCCTATCCCAAGAAAACGATTAATTACCGGAGCATTTAATTACATCCCACCGTTTTTAGATCACTGACATTATAACTTATAGAAAGCTATCAATTTACAGGAGCCGAATGATCTTTCACTACCAGCCTTTAGCTCCTTGTTTGCTAAAACCACGCCAACCAATGGACAATTTGTTTGTATTTCACAGAATTCAATATGACAGGCTCTACGCGATTACACATAAAACATCCTTAAGTCAACATGAAGTGGAGAAACATAACACAAAGGGGGACGTATCAGGAGGTATAAGGAGGACTAAGGAGGATATATATATCGTATAAGGAGGACTATCATTTGGATACATTCGTCCGAATTCGTACACTGGGTCTGCATGTCATACACAGTATTTCACCTCCAATAACATTGAATTTTGATTCATATTAGATTTTTGAAAAAACCGATTCGAAAAAATATTTGGTCTCAAATTCTCTGAGGTCTAATTTTTTTGTTCTTTGCACCAAGCATGACAAGTTCGCCTCATTCGTTTATTCGAAAGATACTTTTCATAGTGCGGCAACAAATTAAAGCTATGTCAATGAAACGTTGGAATACACTAGGTACTATTAGGTTGGAATACACTAGATTTAACGCTGATTTGCAACGCTTTTCCATGGCCAGGAACATCGAACTGTTTTTTTTTTTTTGGGTGGGTCATTGTCTGCCACTTCCATTTTTTCGCTTAAGGCTTCCAGCTTCGTGCTTTTTTAAAATTTTTAAAATCAAAGTATAAGTTGACTTCTTGCTGCCGGGAAACTTTAGAAAATTCGGACTTCAAATTCAGGATTTTCTAGTTACAACCCAACTTGTTGTAATCTTCGACGAATTGACATTTTTGGCTCTACAGTGACACTCTCACTGACAGATATAGCAATATCTGCATCGGTACGCATAAAGATTTGCCTTGTACGCATATACCTTTGCAATCATGTGGCTTCACATCGTACTGTCTAAGTGACATAAAATTTATCAAACTTATCAAAACAAGCACGAATAGCTTCCTATGTGATGGACGATTATGTTGACCATAACCTCAACGAAATGTTTCATAAGTTTGACGTATTGAGTTGTGTCTTTGAAAATAGATTTTCTCAATTTGGAAGCATTGCATGAGTTTTAAAGGATGTATAATGAAGTGTCAAACACACTTACTAAACACAAATGTCACAAAATTGTCACTTATGACATGTGTCATACACAATTTATCCATATCGATTGATTTCAGCCAAATAAAAATGAAAAACACCAGAAATAATGTGTTTATTACTTTCAATATCATTCTTCAAATTCATGGTTTATTGTCCTTACACTATTCTAATAGAATGTACATTAATTCTCTGGAAAATCATTTAAGCATTCCCATAGACTTTATCTATTTATCCTTATATCCTCCATAGAACAAAAAAATAAAGAGAGAATAAAAAAAGAATGAAGCTAAATTTTAAGTTTGCAAACGCTACCGTTGCCTTGAAGCATTTTGTGTTTTCTCCTTGCATTTTAATCCTTCTTTATTACTTCCTTTATTGCAGTTTTTGATGAAGACTTCGTTTTTGAAGAACGACCAGCCGTTATAGGACGCAGAACATTAGAGATTCTTCTTTATGATTTCGATGCATATTCAAGACATGTGTGCATAGGTGGGACACAAATATCCTTGGCTCATATTGACTTATCGGACAAAGTTGAACTGTGGAAACCGTTAGGAAATTGCGCTGAACAGGTAGATGAATAATTGATTCACTTTTATCATAACGTCTTAGTCTAAATTTTGAATATTTCAAATAGGATGCGAAAATTGATCTTGGAGATATCATGATATCGCTATCATTCCTGCCGTCCGCTGAACGCTTAACAGTTGTTGTGATCAAAGCTAGAAATCTCCTTGTAGTCGATGATACACGTAATTCTTCAGATCCTTATGTGAAAGTGGCCGTCATACATGGCGGGAAAAAAATTAAAAAACGGAAGACTGGAGTTCAAAGAAACACTGTTTGCCCAACATTTAATGAAGCTCTCACTTTTGATATTGCAAGAGATACTCTCAAAAATTCCATTATAGAGTTTGTGGTCCTTCATGATAGTTTACTAGGTAAGAAATTTTGTTTTACATACGGAGAACCAACTATTCTTGTTTCACGGAGGTTTATGATTTTGAAAATCATATTTTATACCAGGGGTTATGAGGCTTGAGTGCTACATTTACTTTATCCTTTATTGGCAAGTGCTAAGGAATAAAGTGACCTTAACAATGTAGGGCATAAGTGAGAATCAAGCTGTTTGACTCTTATTTTCCAGCTAATTTTCAGTGTTATCGAATTTACTTAGCGTTCAACTTTCAACTTTTCAGGATCCGATGAAGTGTTAGGCCGGGCCATTATTGGTAACACGCCGCAAGTAAGACCTGAAGATCGCGCATTCTTCGAGGAGGTATTTCGATCGAAAACAGCTACAGCCCAATGGATACCCTTGACTGATGGTAGAATTCCATGAGGAAAGGTGAAGAGGCCTCGCGCGGCGGCAAAAGAACAAAAATAGACGCAATTTAGGCTCGTCTTCCATAAACGCGTGTTTATACCACAACGTGACGATTGATACATGCTTGCTAATATTCCTAAGATGGCAATGATTTGAAAGCCTTAAACTCGTAAATGTTGATTGGAAGCAAAGTTTGACGGTATTTGGGAATGTTCAAATTACAACATGCATGACGTGAACGATTGATACAAACAATTTTCAAAACCACAATTATTTTTAGAAGATACTTTTCTATAAGCGGAAAAAATATGTCCAAAGTACCTAAGTAATGAAAATTAAGTATAGCTTACTGTAAATTGTATTTACCTCATACATAAACTAAAATTATAAAATATTCCAAGTAAATTTATTAACAAAGTAAATATTGAAACAATATAAATTTGCGGAAGAATAAATTGAAATAGCCTAACAATAAATAATCACAACATATTCATTAATTATTCAACAATTACTACGGACAACTGGAAAATTTAAAATCTGACCACCGAATTTTGGGCTTGGACGTACATTGAATTAAATTAATTGAAGACAAAAATTTTCACATCTTAAATAGCTGAGCGAATCTGCCGTAATAAAATTAGAGAAAGCTCTGCTCAGCAAACTCTTTCACCCTCTCCCATGTGTCCCAGGACTTTTCGTGGAAACCGTGACAAATGCTAAGGAAAAATATGAAACGAAAACCAAAAAATTTTTCACAAAAGAAAGTTTTTATTTATGTATGGACAGAATGAATTTATTTCACTGGGATGAAATTTCTGAAACCATTCATATTTAAATCGTAATAAACTAAGAGTCCTTAAAACAATGAACGCATTGAATGGCGCTAATATAATTTCAGATTTTTAATAGTTAAGCTAGCAAGTAAGAATGTGGGGATCATCGTTCTATATTTTCATAAGTTTCGTACTAATGCTATGTACTAAAATAATTATCAACCTAAGATACTACAAAAAAATGTTTATTGACTGTTAATGTTGCAAAGCATTATATCAAATAAAGTATTTCAAAGCATTCAGTTCTGTATATTATCATCCTAGTTCCATCTATTTCGCTACTAACTTTCATTGTCAACAAAATTGTGGAATCAGTTAAGAAAATAACAACGAATCCTAAATTTTGAAGCTTCTTTAGGATCTGGATCTATTAGGATTTAGAATCATCTGCATTCACGGAAATTAAGTTAATCATCAACATAGCTGGGCTGTTATAAACGACGAAGCATCATCAATTGCAAGTATAGATGTAAGTATAACTACTTGAATCCTTAAATTGGAAATAAAAAGAAAGACCACCGGAGATTATATGCTTCCTTTTGATTTGGCGTTTCCTTTATTTTCGCAATCGGTTTTCAGCCACAATCGTTCAACGGTAATCGTAATCCAAGTAAATCGCGATTTAATTAATTTTCTATACAATTTTTGCTTAAATACTAACAGGTCTAAAGATCCTTAATCTTTAGCAATCTGAACAAGCTTAGCGGTCTCCACTTCCTATCTTAACATGCACGTACGTGTGTGATAGACCAGTAGTGGTAGCAGTAGTAGTACTTCATTGGGACTTTTGTTTTAGACATACAGGGTCTGTATAATAAGTAACCGGACTGAGCCTGCCCCACGCCGTCAAAGCGTCTGCTAACTGGTATCTGGTGCTGTAGTGGTGATGGGGGTCTAGGGAAAGGGAACCGGGCTGCAGCAGTTGCCTCCAAGCGCTTGGAGAGATAGCATCGAGCGAGAACGGAGTGCGTGTTCAGTTACGTCGTCGGAGTGAAAATGGAGCGTACGATCGAGCAACGTGTTAGCATCAAATTTTGTGTCAAACTCAAGAAAACGGCCACGGAAACTCTTCAAATGATTCAAGAGGCTTACGATGAGGATGCTCTGTCCAGAACTCAAGTGTTTCAGTGGCACAGAAATTTCCAGGAGGGCCGCGATGACGTCCATGACAAACAGCGCGTCGGTCCTCCATCAACGAGTCACACGGACACAAATGTGCAAAAAATGCGTGATGTGTTGAACAGTGATCGTCGTCTGAGCATTCGGGCTATCGCAGATGAGGTTGGAATTGATAAGATGACCGCTTCGGAAATCCTTGATTGACTGCAAACCGAACCAGAGTTTTTTAACCACGTTATTACAGGAGACGAGACGTGGGTTTTCAAATACGATCCTGAGACGAAGCGGCAGAGTTCGGAGTGGCACACACCGGCGTCACCACGACCGAAAAAAGCGCGCATGAGCAAATCGAAGGTGAAGTCGATGCTCATTGCTTTCTTTGACGTGAAAGGCATTGTTCGCAAAGAGTTTGTACCACCCGGCCAAACTGTAAACGGCCAGTACTACAGAGAGGTGCTCCGTCGACTAACCGCCCGGGTTCGCCGAGTCCGTCTGGAGATTGCCGATTCGTGGATCCTCCATCACAACAATGCTCCGTCGCACACCTGCCTGCTCGTCACCGAGCAGTTGGCCAAACAGTCGAGGGCAACGTTGCCACAGCCTCCTTACAGCCCGGATATGGCACCAGCGGACTTCTTTCTGTTCCCCAAGACCAAGAGACACCTTAAGGGGACGCGGTTTGGGACTCTGGAAAACGTTCAACGTGCTACGACGAGGGCTCTAGACAGCATCGAGTTTGCCGACTTCCAGGGAGCGTTCGGGGATTAGAAAATCCGGTATCAGCGTGTTATCGACTCCAATGGGGACTACTTTGAAGATTTCTAAAGAAAAATTGTACATATTTTGCCAATAAAAAATTTCCTGAGGTCAGTCCGGTTACTTATTATACAGATCCTGTATTGATCTTAACCTATAATATTTATTTACAATTCATTTGACAGTGACACTATAGTCAAATGTCATTTTAATAGATACGAGACTGGAGTCCACACGTGTAACTGTTTTTTGTTTGTTTGTTTTTTTCTTTCAAATGTACATTTTTCTACCGTTTGCTCATATGGTTTGGTTCTTTACTTCTTAACAACGTAAAACGTAAAAATCATAACACTTAACCGATTCTAAACCTAAATAATTATCTACTTAAATTTATACACGATTCAACGTTCTCGTTTGTTCTGGTTGGCCGTATACTCTCTTCTCAGCGTTACAACAATCCAACTTTCTGAAGAGGGCATATTTCCATCCAACCTGATCTCCTGGGCATGTAGAGGTATTTGGGAAACTTCTAGTTTAGTAATTAACTCCTTTCAACCCCTATAGGTATTGTATGTCGCTTTATGGTAAAAATCCGGTTTTAAGGAACTATGTAGGGATGGGTTTATATTGGGTTTATATTCTTCTAAGATTCTGAATGGTGAAATGTAATATGGGTTTTCGGGGCAAGAATTGTTGTATAGGTTTCGAATTAGCGGTGAGTCATATGTCCGCCATTTGGCTAATGTTATCTCACTTGTTTTGATCGTGCATCGCAAAATGGGAATCATTTTTGTCTCTTTGAAAACACTATAACCTCCACACTGCAAACACTATAACCTCCACAAGCCCCTGCATGAAGACACACAAAACCCAAGAAACCAAACCCTGTTTGGTTTCTACTTGTAGAGTTGATGGGGTTCGGAACATCGTAGTGGAAAAAATTAAATAGGTATGGCCCGAGTATGGAACCTTGTGGCACCCTTGATAGAATGGATATTTGTGATGAAGTTGGTTGAGCGATTTTAAAAGTTAAGTTTCTTGTAAGGGGAAGAGGGTAATTTGTAGAGATGAGCTTGAATTTGAAACCGTCTGTCCAAACGGAGTCGAAGGCTTCTTGTAGATCCATTGCGCAAGCAATCGTACATTGTTTCTTGTACAAGTTCTTCGTGGCCGTATCATGCATCAGCATTATTTCTTGTTCTGTTGACTTCCTATGTTAGAATCCAAACTGAAACTCAGGAATCAGATTTTCAAAAAGAACAAAAAGAACCGTAGGATGATTTTTTCTAGGACTTTACTCATATTAGATAGTAGGGAAATAGGTCTGAAATTTTTAATATGACCATCGCGCTGTGGCTTTGGAATGAGGACAAGCTTGCCAATTTTCCAAGCTGGAGGAAAGTAACTATTATTGATACAGTTTTCACACTATACCGTCAATGTTTTCGCAACAAATGCTCTACACTTCCCCGAAACTTTGTTGGGTATGCCATCTTGCTAGTCATGCTGGCTAAGATCTCTTAAACTTGGGCCTCGTGGCCAATAACTCACCAAAGATATCATGTCTTGGTGAGACTGCCTTGTTGGTATTGGAGAATATGATTAAATATGATCCCTAGTAGCCGATGTTTCTTCTTTTACAGAGGAAAGTATTTCATGAGTTTTCACGTTTCCCGGGCTCCGTTCTCGGTAAAAGTTCCTGAAAAGGAGGAAATTAATTGGAGTTTTCCATTGACTGCATAAAAGGACTGCCACCACTTTTGACAGGATCTCTATCGATAATGAAGTTTCGTTCCTGTCGCCCTGTTAAGTTATTTATTTCTTCAATGACATCTGACGATGGCTTTAGACTGCTCAGTCTGCTTTTGTAATTTTCGTTAATTTCCTTTCACATTCGCTCCCTTATTTTCTAAGACATGACCTTGAATTGCGCTTTGATTGTGAGATATTCCTCACTCATTCGGTTATAATGTCTATGAAAAATACTCTTTAGTGTCTGGAGTTTCTTTTTTTTACATTAATGAGGACTAGTGTATCCTCCGTAAGGCACCTGTACAGCATTTGCTTTAGTGGTTTTCTGGGGGCATGGTGGTTCATGCAGCCTAGTATCGAATCAGAGAGGTTTTTGATGTAGACGTCTATTTTTTGGTTGGATAGTGTTCTATTTACAGGAGGAATAGGGGTAAGAAATCTTTGAGGCCTTTAGTAAACTCTGACCAGTCTACGTGGGCATAGGAGTGGAATTTTTTAAGACTTACGAAGGTGATTGATATGTTTTTCAAATAAAGGGTTAGCAATAGGACATAGTGATCGGATATCTATGGGAAGATTGAGCAGTGGTAGGAAGTTGAATTTCGGGATAACAGATTATGTGATACAATGAAGTTATCTACGAAGGAACTGCTTCTTGAGAATGTCGGAGTTCCTGCATTTATGATGGCACACGTCAAGAAGGCGTTCCAATAGTACCATTGATGGAAACTTTTTCCATGAAAATTCCTAGTAGAGTCCCCCCACTGTTCTGCCTTACGTTCAAGTCCCCATCCATAACGATAGAGTCATAGTTAGAAACTATATTCAAGATTCTATCGAGAACATTTTGTATAGGATTTCCAAGATTCCTTAGAATATAATGCTGACACTATGAGTATTTGTAGACGATTCTCATTGGTTCTCCTCATATTGAGGGTGGCTAGTGTGTAAGAGATGTCTGTGTGGTCAATGATTATTTATACGACCGAAAGGTTATCGCGGTATAGAATTGCGGTTCCTCTTCCCGAATCTTTTCTGAGATTTTTGGTAATTGTAGGACCGATTTCAGTATAGTTTCATTTAGGAATACTATATCTGGATGTATGGATTTCGTTAAATTGAAAATCAATAATCTTTTTTATGGGAGACTAGGGAATTTGTATTGAGGCAAATGGATACCGGCTTATTTGCCACAATATTTATTGAGGTATTACTCTATCAGCGCACCTAGCTTATATTGTGCTGGTTTATTATCTCATTTTGGCCAAATTTTTTCGGAGGTCGCCGTTATTGTGTTTTGGGAAGGGCATGGCTCATTTTGCATGCCTGGTTATCGCCTTGGGCATGCCTCGTTGTTATGTCCTTCTCCATAAGCTACACAACTTGTATGAAAGGCGCAATTTGCCGTTACGTTGTCAAACCTCTGGCCTCTGAAACATAAGAGAATTTCACTTTTACTAGGACCTTCCCAGATTACTTTTGTGTTGAGTATATACCATACGGTCACTCTTTAGAAGTCTGAGCTCACTCCGTTTGGTTTGGACCGGTGATGGGTGGGTGGACACTGGTGGTCAGTGGCTACACTAGTGGCTAAACAGTGGCCAGACCATAATCTTTGGAAACTGGACTTCCGCAGGCCCAACTTCCAATACCAGACTTTTTTCAGTCTTCAGATCGCACAGAAAGCACTTCCGCGCAGGATAGGGACTGTTTCCAGGTTGCCCCTTTCTTACTTGTTATGAATACTCTTTTCTTACTTGTTACCAACACTAAGGACACTCTTGATGCTACCGTCTTCAGATGAAGAAATGGACTGCCACTTCCGGTTATGCATCGGGAAGGTGAGACGAGCATCCGCTTTTTAAGACGGTTATCGTAGCAGTGGATTCATGCGCGACGCTGATTTCGAGTTTTGGCTACGTGTCCGTACTTCGAGCGACTCTTTAGGCGTGGCACAATTGTTTTAAAAGTTCCGCCCCTCTTTTCATATGATTAAGGAAAACTATTATATTTGGCTTTCGGTCCATTATCTTTTGAGTATGGAGATACATCGACCCCATCAGGACGATTTTGTTCCTCCGAGTATGGGACAAGAAAGTTATGTCTTCGGCGTGACAATACTTTGTTTCAGGACGATTTTTCGAAGCTACCTTTATCTCCATGTAAATTTCCCGTTTATTCTTTTTAATAGTTCCAATCATAGACACGTTGATAGGTTGATCCATAATTCTGGTCAAGGGAAGGACAATAGACGAATTGACGTGCGTCACTATTCGATTGATGTCGTGTACTGGAGCAGTCACAGCTTGAAAAAAGCATTCTCCACAAGGCAATCTCTGCGGACTATCAATGGTGGCGTTTTTCCAGATATGGGATATCTTGAATCAGGCAGGTGGTCGAAGCGTGGTTGAAAGTTTGTAGCTTTAGGCCGTCCTTTCCCAGTTTGGACCTAATGTATATCAGAAAACTAAGCGGCAGGGCAGAAACAGGAAATAATTCCTAGAGAAAAGATCGCCTTACCCAAGACACCACATGACATAGCAGCATACATTTTGTAACTGCTAGAACTGGCTGTCAGTTTACGGAAAAATTATCATTCTGCCATTTCCATCTTATGCGGCCGAAAATATATGGTTACCGTCATACAACCCTCGTATCGTACAACCCCGTAATAACCCTAAAATGCAGATGGAATCCTTGCGGACTGGTAAACGTTATCGCCAAAAGCTTCGATATCTGCTCATGAGTTGTGTGTAATAGAAATCAGTCCCACCGTTCGATTAAGCCATGGCCTCGGATCAGCAATTAAATGTCATGTCCAGTATGCCCGCGAGAACTGTTACCAATACCGCTTCCCTTGCTACCACTTTTCATTTGTTCACTCCCCCAAGCTCCTCCTGAGATAACTTGTAACAACCCTTACTGAACCTGGATCACGCTTTTTATAAAAGGAACTCATACTAACAGTGTACGCTGACGGATATGATGGTTTGGATCCATCTGTTTTGCACGGCAGCGACAAGGTGATACTCGTACTTGAACAGCTCCAATTCATCCACATACCGTCTGCGTCCTGGTGAAAACTTGGTAGGCCTCGGAGTATGTTCGAAGTTTACAACATGATGTTGGTAGTACAGCGCTGGTCTAGCTCTGAGGAGTTGTTTCCATGAGGGTTTGTGCAATCCTTGCATTGCCTCCCTTCTTGCAAAGATTACGATGGAGAGAAAAGGAGACCATTTATATGAAGGAGATAGCAAGTCTGAGGGGGGCCCAACCAAACTGGAGTGCTCTCAAAAGAACAACGAACAGCTTCGTCCTTACCTACGGAAGACCAGACACTGCAGAAGAGCAGGGAAAAACACATGACACTACAGCTTACCGCTAGACTAGCGAAAACAAGAAAGCTGAGACCTCGGCAGTAACTGTGGTGACCGCGACCCTAACGACTGAAGCAAGGGTTGAATAAAACCGAATCATCGTGAGGTTAACAAGGTGAACACGATCAAGGTACAAAGAAGTGACCATACATTCGAGGTACCGATGGGCGATACCACTGAACCCTCCAAAAGTCTTGCTGAACCGACATCAAGAAGAACGACATATCAGGAAATCGGGAGACGTTGTAAAAAAAATGCATGTCATCCTGTGACTCACCGAAAAGCAGCAAAGGTGTTAAGAGTTGGCTTCTTGAACCAGAAAAGCTGCTAGACCACGCAAGTCATTACCGGAAGAACTGATTAACGCCTGAAGAAAACTAAGCGGCCGAAGAACAGCAGAAACCTAAAGAAGAGCAGATATCTAAGCCAGAAGAGCACGTGCGGATTGCTCTGATCAAAAATTAATAAAAGAATAGCGTTCAAAGCAATCGGGGGAAAGTGGGATCAAAAGAAGAAGGAGCAGGCACTGAATTCGCATGCAACCCTAGCCCACGGCATCCAGAGAGTGCTCATAAAAGGAGCGAAGTGAGCTACAAAGAAACTTCAGAGGAAACGAAAATAAAGCTAACACGGACGCCCAGCAAAAAAAAGGACCCTACATGTGAAAGAAGAGTAAAAATAGCCCCGAAGACTTCGGCTGCAGGCTCTGGTTCTGAAACCTCAAGACAACCGTTCTAACACGTCCTGCGGAATACCCTGGAAAATATGGTATGAGGACCGAAAACACAAAACATGCCGTTGATACAGTGCAATCAACCCGGCGGACCACATATCGGATGAATTTGGGAAAGAGCGCAGCAACGAGGAATTCAATGTGACGCCGTCAAGAAGATCATCAGCAAAAGCCCAACTGCAAAGTTTTAGGTGGTGGAAACCATAGAAATTAATGAAAGTCATTGTGTTAACAATGTGCCCGAGGTAGAACAGGCCATCAAAAGGGATCTCCCTAGCGTGGGACGGTTTAAAGAGAGGCTAGGCCGCACAAACTCTGATTAGGGGCAAAGTAAAAGTAAAGTCATTCGGAAGGTACGCCGAAGGGCAGTAACTCCTCATTTTTTTCCGCTACGGTCCCATCACACAGGGATGCAATTGACCAGATAGAAATTCTCTATTCCAAAAACTTGATGAAAAGGGGCATAAAGAAAAGAGATAGAAAAGAGTGAGTTACATGAGGTAGACTGCATCTTTTCCTAAGTCATACTCGTGAAACTATTCTTAGACACATTATGACATTATCAAAATGTCGAGTCATCCAGGAAGTCCCAACCAAGGCATAAGTAGAACTACCACGATCCGTATTCTGCTGGCAAACCTTCACCGTATTAAAACCAGCCAAAGACTTGTTTTAATAGATTACGAGGGACAAGAAACCCGAGCTTCTATCCATGTATTACTCACTTTGCAGCAAGTTGCTAACACAACGATAGAAGTTGTGCAGCTTGGTACCCTTATGAAAATGGTTCTGCCAGTGCCTGCATTTGGAACAGTATTTTACGGGCGTGGGCTGTGGACGCGGGAATAGTTTCGTCTGGGTTCAAGGCTCAGGATCTGGTGCTATCGGTTCGTTCAATATGAACCTGTTGTCGAACGAACCCGATCTTATTGCTTGGGGGACGCTGTCTCTAGCGCAGATGGCCACATGCTCGCTAGGGGGACTTCAACGCTAAAGCAATCGAAGGGCATGCATGCCTTGAACGGATCTGCGCCGAAAACATGTCCTAGAAGCGGCGGCAACTGATCAATAATAGTAAACCTAGCTATTGTCAAAATCTTTCGGACAAAGTCAACAAGGATCAGTTGGGTTTCGGCTATAAGCTAGTTATGTGGAACCTTAGCGCGCAACAGGCGTCTTGCTTATATGAAGCGGAAAAGATGGACGAGATTTTACAGGCCTTCGGTCCTACCCGTCTATGTTGAGGCTGTCCAAAACTACACAGCAATTGATTTACACACTTTACACTGTCGGAATTGGAAGCGGCAATTCTTTCACTGAAAGTAAGGAAGGCCTCCGAGGCAGATTGTATTTTGGTTGAGGTATAGCAGCTCGTCTATCAAAGTCAAAATGCTCTTGCTTATTAGCAAGACGAAATGAAGTCCTGAATCACCGTCCGCATATTAGCTGTGAGGCATGCTAAACACAGCTGAAAAAGTGTCAGAGTAACTCATCAAGGGAAGACATTGACAAGATTCATGCTGCTGCGTACCTGTCTCCTTGGCAGTACGGTTTTACAGCAGGTCGCTTCACCATAGATAGGGTTGCACAGGTATTGAGTGCGGTTCAGAGGCAGAGGCGAATATCCGCATCAAATGACGGGTCGTCCTGTTGGTGACGCTCTATATTAGGAATGCTTTCAACTCCGCTCGATGGTCAGATATTCTTGGTACGTCGAAGACCCCTTTTCATGTTGCAGAATATGATAGGCGAATTTTTTGGGACCATCGGAAGGATCGAAGCTTACTTTATGACACAACACAGAGTCAGTGAAGGATGTTGGTTACATCGTGTGTTGCCCAGGGGTTTATTATGAAGGACTACTGAGATTGGAGATGATAGATGTGTCACGCTTGATCGGATTACTATGAACTGGATTACTACTCGCGGATTCTCTTTAGTCCTGGAGGAAGCTGAAGTGGCCATCTTGACAAAGAAGAGAATCTCTAAGGTAAAGGTGGTTAGTGTTAGTGAAACATTTTTCGGAAGTCAGCAGTTTAGCACCTCGAGCTAGTGATCGACTCGAAGATGAATTTATCAGTGCATATCAGGGTGACGGCTGAGAAGTTTGCTTCAGGCGCATCGGCTTTGAGTGGATTGATGGCCAATGTAGTTGGATCCTAGTCATCAAGAAGACGCCTTCTGTTGTTTGTCAAAGAGTTAGTACTACTATACCGAGTGGAAATTTGGAACGATGCTCTCAGTGAGGAGGTGCATCGAAAACAACTGGCCACAGCAGTTCAGAGAAGAGGATCATTGACTGCGGATTTTCTCAGGACAAGAAGAAAACGCTTGCCACGTATTTTTTGCATTGAAACAATGGAGCAAAATTAGTATAAGGAAACAGGAGATGTCACCCCGGGAATTCTGAGCGTCGTGATGATTGGATCGGTTGACAAATGGAAACACATGGCACATTGTGTTCGGGCTTTCCTGAAAGATAAAACGGACTTACTTCAACCGAGGGTGTCGTAGTTTGGAGATCACTTACTAAGCAATCTCTGTTCCTCGCTCCCCTTGCACCAGAGAAAGGATTCTCCAGCTTGAAGGCAATGTGCCTGAATGCCCAGGCTCAAAGTATATCATACTGTTCCAGGCTAGGATCCCAGGTTGACAGTGGAAGTGTTTATTGACGTAAATGCATTCAACTGTCATCCAAAAATAAAACGATCGTCTTTGGTAATAAATTTACAGGTTGAGCGACAGGAGGGAATGGCAAGAATAAAATGGTTTTTCGACGAAAACTTTATGCTATTGCTCTTAATGCACAACTCAGGCGGTGACAAGAGAATAAAAGGGTAAACGTATAATGATTCTATGTAACTGCCAATCAGACTTCAACGCTCTATTATCTCCGTTGATTACATGGGTCTAGATTGTTGTAATTGGCGCTGCTGAATGCAGAATATGCGGTTACCCTGGTCTGAGTAAAGCTCGACGCAGGAGTCCAGAGCGAGAAAGCAAGCTTTTATAGCCCTCATCGATCCTAAACCTTTTAGTAAAACTGCATTCAATTTAGTAATTGAAGTGGCAAGCGCAAAAGGAAAATTTCTAGAAGAAGAAGCTAGAAGGAGACTCCTAGCCATATATGACGAGAAGAAGTTTCGAGCTTATACCGAAACGGACAAGAAAACGGCTCCATCCCTTACGTGGATGAAAAACGTAAAAAAAACATCCCTTACGTGAAAAACAACCACAACAACAAACAGAATAATGCAGAGGAGACGAACAAACGAGCCGATGAACAAAGTTCTGACAACCATAACGATTATCTTGGCGTGTTTTCCCGTAGTGGAAAAACCTTGCGTTCACCACCACGGTCTCAATCAGCCCCAAGTGGAAAGAGCAGTGATGGGCCGGTAGTAAATGCGGCTCCGGAGGTTTACGACCACCTTACTCCTAAGGTTGCTACTGCTGAATCGGCCTCAGTAGGAGGAACGCACAACATAGAACGTAAGCTCCCGGAGGAGAAAGTCGGCGAAAAAGACCTGATTGTTAAGGAGCTTATCGCGGAGAACCGTTCCGAGGAAGAACGGTTGACTAAAAAATGTTATGCGATCCTCAAACGTATGCAAGGAGCGTGCATAAACCAAAAAACAATCAGTAAAGATGTAAAAAATGGAGTGTTTGAGCTCGAAGACCTCTTGGATCGAGTTTGCCACTACAGGAGACTCTGGAAAAAGCTGGAAGAAGAACATCCAGATCAAACGGTGCGCGTCAATGTCACCCAACCTTTCCTTCCCAGTATCAAGAGGACTGCTGCTAGCCCTCTTGAGAGCGAACAGGAGAAAAGGCGTAAAGAGAACGTTGAGCCAGAAAAAGAAACGTCACAAAGAAAAGACGCCTTCCAACTCGTGATATCTAAGGCGGCAAAAAAATCCGCAAAACCCGAACATTGTCTTAGCCAGAAAACAGTGCCTGTTCAAACAACGACAAATACCGTGGACAAACCAGCAAGAAAAAAGCGAAGAGTCCTTGGAGACGCCATTCTTGTAAAGCCCACTAACGGAAGGAGCTATTCTAACGTTCTACGCGATATCCGCAAGAATGTCAAGCCGGAGGAAACAGGGACGATTATTAAAACTGTACGATCGACGAGGTTCGGAGGGCTACTCGTCAAGTTTGGAGTGGACTTCTCCTGTTAAACAAGCAGGGCGAACAATAAATAACAACAAGGATTGTTGAATAAATTGAGGATATATTTAAATACGTCTGAACAGTACGAAAGCTGAATGCTAAGAGAGTGTGGTGAAAGTTTTATGTCGTGAGTTTTGTGTCAAAGGTTGCTATGAATACATGAAAAGAGTGAGTGTTTGCATGAGAATGAAAGTTAGGTTAGAGCGCGTACAATTTGAATTATTTTTTTTTTACTTTGTTTAACACCTCCGATAAATCGATATTCCGCGACAAAATAAAGGACGTCATTAGGGGAAAAGCCACCGTCTCTACCTTGGAACCAAGAGCTTCATTGGAAGTAAGGGACCTGGATTGCATCGCCGATCCGGCTGAGATCGAACAAGCCATTCTAAAAGAGTTCCCTGGAATAACTCTAGAAAAAGTAAAGCTTTCTTCAGAGAATCGCCGAGGGCAAAGGCTGGCCATACTCGACGTAACGGAGAAAGATGCTACACAACTCCTGGCCAAAGGAAAAATAAAAATCGGCTGGGTGGTGTGCAGAATTCGCCGCCGCGCCATCCCAGTACGATGCTACAGGTGCCTTGGATACAGGCACACCACTTCGAACTGCAAGGGCCCTGACCGTAGTATGCTTTGCTTTAAGTGTGGAGCGTCTGGGAATAAGAAAAAAGACTGCATTGAGACTCCGTGCTGTTTGTTATGTAATCATCTTATCTCTCAACCGACAGAGCACCTTCACGTTGCAGAAAAGGCGTGTGCCCAATCTTTAGAGAGGACCTCACCAGCCTGGTTCTCCGATGACTCCCATATTGCTGCCGTTTGGGTTGGTGGCACCATGCGACTCCAGATTCAAGGTTATGGCCGAGGAGACAGTTTCGTGTGGATTCAGTGCCCGGGTTTAACGTTCTTCAGCGTATACCTGACGCCGAATGAGTCAATGCCATCTTTTCAAAATAGACTGGACGCGCTAGAGGATGCTGTTCTGAACACAGATGGCAAAGTACTCGTAGCAGGAGACTTCAACGCCAGAGCCGTTGAATGGGGCATGCCTCAAACAGATTCCAGAGGGCAACGCATTCTGGACATGACGGCGAGGAACGGGTTGGTGGTTTTAAATACCAGTAATGTACCGACCTTCCTGCGCTGGGGCTGCGAAGGAACAATCCCAGATGTGACATTCGCCTCGGAGTCCCTCGCTCCGACGACGCTGAACTGGAGAGTACTCGAGGATTATTCAGCGAGTGATCACCAATACATCGCGTTTGAGATTGGCGATTGCACTCCTCGCTCGTCTCAACGATCTTTCACTCCCAGCTGGAATATCGGGAAAATGGATGTGGAGACTTTCGCCAATGTGATTCTGGAAGGCGGAACGACATCGGGGTGCCCTTCAGGGAGCGGAAGGGCTGGAGTCGAGGAAATGGTGGAGTCAACGATGAACCTTATCACTTCTACATGTAGCTCATCTTTGCCTCGGCGGAGGCCTCGACACGACAGGCCTGCTGTACATTGGTGGTCAAAAGATATCGCAGACAAACGATTCGAGTGTCACAGACTTCGACGTGCAGCACAGCACAGCACAATAGGACAGCAGCATACAGATCAGCGAGGAAAGAACTCCGAAGACTCATCAATGAGAGTAAGGCACGCTGCTGGTGAGAACTTGTGGACGATGTGAACAGGGATCCATGGGGGCTCGGCTACAAGGTAGTGTGGCGCAAGCTCGGCACTTAACGGAAGCCGTGTTTACTTCAAGCAGACTAGATGAACGGTATAGTGCAGGCGCTTTTTCCAACTCACCCTGTCCGTGTTGATGCTGCCCACGAGGTCGACTCAGGCGAATGTCCATCGTTAACTAAAAAATGAGCTGGGGGATGCGGTGCTTTCTACGAAACCTCGAAAGGCACCAGGACCAGACGGCATTCCAACCGAGGTGCTACAAATGGTTTTCTACGTTTGCCCTGATTTGCTACTCAATGTGTTTAACGCTTGCCTTAGAGAAGGTGTATTCCCATCTCGCTGGAAGGTGGCGAGGCTCACATTGATCAGCAAGGGAAAAGGGGACCCCGGGCTGCCATCTACATACCGCCCGCTTTGTATGCTGGACACAGCCGGGAAAGTCTTCGAAAAGCTCATCAAGAGAAGACTCACTGACGCAATTCGTGCTGCAGGGGACCTATCTCCTCGGCAGTATGGCTTTAGAGCAGGGCGATCCACTTCCGATGCCATCATGGAAGTGGTGAATGCAGTCCGGCGAGCCGAAGCGCACAAAACTGAAAAACGAGCTGTCTTGCTAGTGACGCTTGACGTCAGAAATGCCTTTAACTCCGCCAGATGGTCGGATATTCTTGGCACATTGGAAAATTTTTTCCGATTGCCAGGGTATCTGATGCGGATTTTGAGGGATTACTTGAAGGACCGCAGTCTGCTCTATGACACGCAAGATGGGCGGTGCAGTATGGAGATAACGTCTGGTGTAGCGCAAGGCTCCATACTGGGACCAGACTTGTGGAACGCCTCATACGACGGACTATTGAGGCTTGAGCTGCCAGATGAGTCGCGCTTGGTCGGCTATGCAGATGATATAGCAGCACTGGTCGCCGGACGCACAGTCGAACATGCGCAGCGCAGACTAGGAATGCTAATGCGTCAAGTGAGGGAATGGATGACCACCCGCGGGTTCGGTTTGGCACTAGAGAAAACCAAGGTGGTCATTCTCACGAAGAAAAGAATTCCCACGGTAATTCCTTTGCAGATCGGAAATGCGACTGTTGAGTTTAAACTTGCAATAAAATATTTGGGACTATTGATCGATTCCAAAATGAGCTTTTCGGAACAGATCTGGGCAACGGTGAAAAACGCCGCGATAGGCGTCTCAGCTCTAAGTCGGCTAATGTGCAACATCGATGGGCCCACACCGAGCAAACGCCAACTTCTCACGAGTGCTGTGCAGTCAGTGTACTGTACGGCTCAGAGGTTTGGGCCGGAGCTCTCAGTAAGGAGCTATACCGAAAGCGCTTGGCCCAGGTACAGAGACGAGGAGCTTTGCGGGTTGCGTCTACATACCGCACTGTCTCTGAGTCGGCGGTGCTGGTGATCGCAGGAGTGATACCCATCGCCCTCCTTGCTAGGGAGAGACGGAGAATTTATGACCGAAAAGTGGAGGGCTCAAGATATGCTGTCAACCGAGAGGAGAGGCAGCGCACAATACTCGAGTGGTAACAGTTCTGGGAAGGCGACTCTAACGGCCGCTGGACTGCCCGTCTTATAGGGGACGTGGGATCGTGGCTAAATCGAAGGCACGGTGAGACTGATTATTACCTTACCCAGCTTCTTAGCGGGCATGGATAGTCTTCAGTCTTATCTGCACAAGATTGGTAAATCACGGTCCCCAGACTGCATTTTCTGCCCCGGGGACAGGGACGACGCTTGTCACACCTTCTTCAATTGTACAAGGTGGAACAGGATGCGGCAGGGCTTGTGGGAGGTGATGGGAGAGCTTTCTCCAGACAATCTGGTCGGAGAAATGCTGAAAAGTTTCGAAAAATGGACCTGTGTGGCACATTACTCTCGGGCAATACTTACTACCAAAAAATGTACAATGGATAACCTTGGGCGCGGGTTCTAGGGGGGTCTCCTTTCCGGCAGTCCTCCTCCATCCTGCCCCCTCCCGCTGGGGGGAGATTTCTCTAGGCTCACGGCGCCCTAGGGCGAAGTAAACAGATGCCTAGCCCGAAGTAATGTGTCAAACGGTTCCAGGCTAGAGTCTCTTGACAGGGGGGGTGTTTAGTGGGTAGTCTGGTAGCATGCGCTGCTAGGAGTCCCACACTCCGGGCGTAAATTGCCTTCACCCCCCAACCCAAAAAAATAAAAATCCCTTGCGTGGACTTCTACCGGAGATCTCGCACTCGTATGACATCTCATAATGATGAGGTTGAAGGCGAGTGAAGAGTGCAAGCTCTGCAATTTTGCGAAAGCTATAAAATTGTATGAAAAGGGAAGAGAAGATACTACTTGAGGAGCTACTTCCTTACCGAAGAGAGATTGAAACGCCCGGAGTAGATCATGGGTTCGATCACTAATCATGGACCACAATGAGATGGGGACCTGCTGTGGAACACTTTACGTACACCAAACGAATCAGGGAAGAATAAGCGTTTGAAGAGCAATGTGCTACACATCCGACGACGCAATCTGACCTGACAATAAACTGCCCTATCAGCTATCAAAATAACCAAAGATCAATGACAAATTCAAATGAGTTTTCTTAAATTTGTTATTTTATTTTTAAAAAAATGTATGTATGTGTATTGTTGTTGCTGGTTCTTTTCCAATCAACTTTTTTCACTATTATAATAATCATTTATCTCCACATTTCATTTTCATCTGCTTTTGTAACATTTTGGTTTTCATCACATTCAATCACCACAATAATAATATGCAATACATAAAAAAACTGATATTTTGCTTCTTTTTTTAATTGCTACATATTACGTTTCTAATTGGAAATCACATACTGATAATATTAAAAATAAAAGTAATTTCCATTTCGTCAATTGTAATGGTACATTCGAACGTTTTTGTGTATTCTGCACGTCCGACTATTTTCGAAAGTTTTGAATTGTTTTGCGCATCAGAAAAAATCCAAATAAAAATTGATTTCAAAATTTTGCTTAGAAATAGAACATGCTTTGTTTTCATTGTTTTGCAGACGATTGGGGGGAAATAAATTTTCCGAGTACAACTAAGAACTCTTTTGTTGTTGCTAAAATTAATGGAAGCCAAAATGAAACTATCGAACGTGTTGCTACACAACAAGTGGACGAAAACAAATATCGACCGTATAGGGTTTGTGAAAATCAAAAAAAAAAAAAAAAAAAAAAGAAAACTCAAGACGAACAATGAAAACAAAATTGTTTATTAAAAATATAATTTTATAATAAAAATTAAAAATAAAAGAAAATACTATAAATATTTTTTTTTTATGTTCTTAATATATAAAAAGTTCTTTTTTTTAATAAATCACACTTAAAAGAAGACTTAAAAGTGAAAATATTGATTGTTTTACTTTACTACGATCCGTTTTTAAATTTTGAACGAATCATACGAAGACATATTATTTTGAATTATGGTTAATGCTGCATCATTTTCATGCTATTTCCACTGTTTTTTTTTTCTTTTCGACTGGACTTTAAAACTACTAATCAATCTTTTGTTTGTGGTTTTTGTTTTTGATACTTAGATGCGTTACAATAACTACTGAATAACCATTCTATTGCATTAGCGTTACGTTTGTTTCAGACGACTATTGGGTCGTCCTGAAATAAAGGCAGAAGTTCTATTTAAAGTTATTGGTTGTGTATTTTAAAATTAACGTTACGAAGAAATCATTACATGGATAGTCGTATAGTTATTTGATAATAATTACTATTACAATAAAAACCTACCAAATGCTAACTTATCAATAATGTAAAGCCTATTTCGGGTGATTTGAAGTTATCTCCTTAAATTTCCACTTGCCAGTCCCTTGCAATTATTAAAAAAATGTAATTTTCGTCTGGGTACATTCATTTTGAGCAGATCTTCAAGTCGAAGGATCCATTTGATTTGAATTTCAGTGCATTGAGAGTATATTTTGAAGCGGTGGCAATCGTCCCGCCGCTGTTCGAACAAGTGCATCATTAATTTGATCAGTAAATTTTCAATTTCTACTCGGGTTTTGTTGTTGCCTACTAATCTCCGCAATGTTTTTAAATTTAATTAATAGAAAAAAAAACACGAATATTTCATTCAAAAAATTCAATAAATTGGCACATATGTTATTGTATTTAGATTACTAATGCTATTATCAATTTCATCATATTTTCTTTTGCTAAACAACATTCTAATGTAATTATTCTCAATTGATTTTTAATAATAATTAATCATTTGTATATCATTGATGATGAGATGGCCCTTAAAAATTTTACATATATATATCTACAAAAACGTAATGTAACAAACTATCATGCGTTTCTTTGTTATTTGGCCGTGATTTTAGTCGTAATCGGTGCTGATCTAATAGGTCCCTCGTTTTATCTTTTAATTCATTTGTCTATGCGCTAGTATCTTTTTACACTAATACGACTGTACAGATATTAATAATTACTTTATATTTATATGATCTCCTTTTAACATTTCTGTGATTGTCTTAAATACTTTAACGCCGCACAAGAAGAAGTCATTCATCCGAGACATTTCTATTTGTTTCTTCTCCTTACGATGCGTATTTATTTATAACTATATTTCTTTTAATTTTTTTCTTAGAACGGAAGAACAGGGTTTATAAATTTTTAATTCTATTCTATTTTATTTCAGATATATTTTGTACGTCCCTGGAAAGGCGTCAACAAACTTTTTTCTCCCATTTTCTCTCATCGTTTTCTCTATTTGGGCTAGTAATCATTCAATATTTATAGATTTATTTTATTTATTATCACTTCATCATGCGTGTGATATACGAAAGCGACAGTTGCAATGCTTATTCCAGCAGCCATGTGTCGCATTTTCGCGTCTTTTCGACAACATTTCGCGATAAACAATAGCTTCGGTTCTGTTCATTTTCGAAGATCTGTTGGCATCATACTCTCATCAACATTTATATCGATCGATTCATTTTTGATAGAAGTGCTCGTCATTGTGACATCACAAGGATTCGGTGATTGTTGTGATGGATGTTGTGGCGATACGTCATGCCTTTGGGATTGTTGTTGTTGTTGCTGCTGTTGACCATTCACTGATGACATTTGTGGCGATGCATTCTCATTGTATCGAATCAATTTGATTGTTGTTAGTCCATCGGAATTTCGAATCAATCTGCAAATAGAAAAAAAAAGATTATTAACTCCGGTAAAATCAGTAAATTATTGATAAAATAGTGAAGATGGAATACACTGGAAAATCATTTTGTCACAACTCTTAATAAATGTAAAAATATTTGACCGTAATGTAGGCTGACCGATCTTCTGACTCTTTGGGATCCGTGTTTCACCGATTATTTCATAAAGGACGCGTTGTGATTCTTCTAAGAAAGCATTGAATCAGCGAAAGCCATTTTGAACCGGATTATGCGTTAAGGACGCGATTTAGTTCTTCACGACAACCTTCTGGACAACACATTGAAGGCCATATTTAGCGGATTATTGCGACTTTTAAGGACACGTTGGCTTTCCGGCCCGTTGAAAGCCAAATTGAACCAAATATTACAATGCTGACACGTTTTTGGTACTTCTGAGCGATCATCGGACTCTTTGAAAGCTATATTTCCCTGATTATTTCGTCATGGACGCGTTTTTATTCTTCGGGATAATCTTCGGCTCCTCGAAGGCCATTTTGAACCGAATTTTGCATTAAGAACACGTTTTGGTTCTTCTGAGGAATTTTCGGACTCGTTGAAAGCCATATTTCAACAATTATCACGTTAAGGACGCGTTTAGGTTCTCGTTCGGCACGTTGAAAGCCGAACTAAGCTGATTATTGCATTTAGAACTCGTTTTGCTTCCTCTGATAATCCTTAGATTCGTTGAAAGCGATATTGAACCGATTATTGCGTTAAAGACATGTTTTGGTTCTTCTCACAAACCTTCCACTCGCTGAAGGCCGTATTGAATATTGCGTTAATCGCACGTTTTACTTATTCTGGATAACCTTCGGCATGTTGAAGGCCATACTGAGACCCGTTGAATTCCAAATTGAACCGATTATTGCATTGAGGACACGTTTTAGTTCTTCTGAGCATTCTTTGGACTCGTTGAAAGCAATATTTCACCGATTATTACGACGAGGACGCGTTTTGGTTTTCCTGGATAACGTTCGACTTTTTGTAGGCCATATTGACCCGATTACTGCGTCAAGGACATGTTTTCGTTCTTCTGGATAACCTTCGGCTCGTTGAACACCAAATTGAGCCGAGAATTGCGTTAAGGACACGTTTTGGTTTTTTAGCTAACCTTCAATTTGTCGATTTTTGCATTAAGGACATGTTGTAGTTTTTCTGAGCAATCTTGGGACTCATTGAAAGCCATATTGAACCAAGTATTGCAATAAGGAAATATTTTGTTTCTTGTGAGCGACTTTCAACTCATTGAAAGCAACGTTTTGAATCGAAAGTAAACACTGAAGCTTTCTGAGGGTGAAAAGTGTGATGACGTTCAGGACAGACGGAGTTTTAACATAGTTAAGGATTGACCTGCTACAGCAAAATAACAAACATCTAAATATTTTGTTATATTTCTCGCATTTGTCATGTCTTATTGACATATTCTGCTTTCCCTTTCGACTACTCTACATAGACTCGGGTAATTATCAATTATTAGCTCTGTTTCGACTAAAGTAGGTCCGGAGGAATGTTCTGCAAGTTTTCTCTAGCGAAATTGAAATAGTTATGTGTTGTAAGAATGAATTTCTTTTCAGTACGTATGCTCTGATATTTCCATAAGGTTTTGCCATTTTTCAGGTAGTGCCACGTTGACGTCGTTGCAGGACTTCTGCGGCTTTAGGTTGAAAAGTTGACTTCAGGATCTTTAGATTTCTTTTGAAAGTAGCTTACTCCCAACGACAGTCTTGTACTGAGATCAGCACATTAGATAATCTGAGGACGCTATATCTTGATTGCATGGGAATGCAGAACCATCCCAAGAAGACTTCCAAGCACACGGCGAAATTTCCGGCGGGCCAAGAAAAGGGAGTAGGCTCGTGCAGTATCTTCACGGAAAACTAACAGCTTTCCTATCATTCCAACCCTTTTCGTTCAGTTAAATCGGCATCGCCTCTCGATAGTACATTTAACAATCAATCTATCTGGAGGATAGGACGAAGGACGATTTATCTTGAAAGTCTTTTACACACAGCGCAATCTTTTTATGCTTCAATTCTGGCATTTTAAGTGATTGAATCTGATCACCTTCACTTTTTGATGATGTTTGACGCTTCCGTTGGTCGTACATGATAGATTTTTCATTATAGGTTATGACAAGTTCCAGAAATAGTTCGAGTTTATTGCGATTTTACAGCGAATCGCCGATATTAAATCGGGCACGCAGGTTTTCATGCTAAAGTTATAAAGATTTCTTATATCGAATTTCTTTATAGAACCAGCTTGGTGTAAACGGATCAAGAAGGTTTTGTGATCAACGCCATGTTGCCACATAGCAACATCGATACTGCAGACATTAATTGGCTGGATTTTTTCAAAAATTCCATCAGATTTTCAGTGACTGATAACGAACAATACCAAGCGTACCACTTTTGGGCAGCAGATTTTGACAATGTTTTGAGCACAATTTTATTCACAGGCATGCATAACTGCCTTGCACGTCGTATTATAAAATTCAAAACAAATCTGTTTTACTCTTCCCCATTTTCGACTACAAACAACTCCCCAATTTCGATGTTTGAACTTTGAATTTCTACTCAATTTGACCTGCATAATGTCACACGTGATCTGCGTTTTAATTTTATTTTAGTTTTTTAGTCTATCTCTTTGGTCGGGAAAGCGTCCCAAATTTTTCCCGGACTAAATACTCAGGATTTAGTTTACATGGAAGTCGACGTTGATTTTTTTCTGAACCAAATATATAGGATTTCGTTTGAACATAGGTCAATGTCAGGATCCTCTCATCGCTACCCAGATTGGTTAGATGCCCATCTAACTTCAAATCAAACTTTATATTCAATATTTCAATGGCGTCAACTCACTAACCAAGATTTTCTGTTTTGATTAAGAGAAATTTCGTTATCCTTTCGTTACATCTAACTCTTGAATGGATAGTTGAGATACCTTGTGTTATGGTTGTCCAAATTATATTGCAATCTTTATTCAGAATATTTCACTCTGCCATTCCCGTCATTAATTTCCTATGATAAGCATCAGTCGAAATTGGTAGAAGAAATCCGAATCGCAAGTAAAAAAACTAGTTAATCGCTGTGCAAACCAACTATTTTGGGAGCTATCTCTTGGATTTCCTTTCGTAATCCTTAAAAAAACGTTTACAGTTCATAAAACATGAAGCGAGCTAGTTAAATAACTTTCTCCGTTCACTGACCTGAGCTTGATACCATTAAAACGGCTAGATCAGGCCAATAAATGTTGAATATTTCAATTCAAAGATGTATGCAAACTGTGCTTGAATTTTTTTACAAGAGGACTTAAAAAAAGGACGCAGCGGACTGTATTGAAATATTTCCAAACTTGCATCGTAACCGTTTGTAAGTTCAATTGTTCCTTTGCTATAACTATAAACTTCTATGGCATCGTAATCCCGATTGAAGAACAAGGACCGTTTTCTAGCACATTCGAAGTTGAACCATATACCATGCTTCGAAGATGTTGGTTTATAGCCTTTTAACAAGCAAAAATGATTTTCCATCAGGAGAAGGATAACAAACATATGTTCCTTTTATTGCATCCTTATCACATTATCTGTATTATTTGTAAAGAATGTTTAAACAGATGATCTCCTATTCACATGACGACAATTAGTTTGCACAGTTGTTGCTATGATTAAAATACGTTTGTTCAGAACAAAATACATTAAGATACATCCTCTGCGTGCGGTCAAGATGTCAAAATATATTCAGTATGTGTTCGAAAGACATTAGACGGTTTTTTAGTAGGAGTTTGAATATCCTTTAGAATAAATCATGCTTGCATTGGTCAATCATTTCGCATATTGTTCGATCCTATTCAGGTTGCTCAAATATCCTAAAGAATAATTTTCACTCTAGAAGCCACTGAGATGGAAGTCAGGCCGAGAACGTTCGTAACAGAGGAAATATCGATGCTGCAAGAATGATATTTCACAATGGCGAAGCCTCACCATATATTGGTGCCGCAAGAACGATGCTTCTCAATGGCCGACTTGAGTGACTTATCAGCAGATACAACAAATTTTACGTGTCCACCGTCTTCACCTTCACAACGAAAGGAATTCGTTGGATTTTTCGCGATCGTCAACATATAAAGAAACTATCGTCTCTGGCTGCCGCATATTTTGACGAATGAATAAATGAAATTCGTCGTATTTCTTGGTCGCATTGAGAGATGCTGAATATATTTGAACAGGGCCAATCTCCGCATATGAAAAACATCGTGTCAGATGACAAAACTTGACTCTAAGTTATTACGGTCAAAGCTCGGGTTAATCATAGATGAAATGGGCACAGCAAATTCTTATTTGTTCAGAAAAATAAAATCCAAATATTTTTAGAATTAGAATAAGACGAGTAGAATTCCAGAAGGCTTCGTCTTGAGTACGCAAAAAAACAGCCACTGCTACGTAGAGCTCAAGTAACAAGTGAGCTAGTAACTCAACACACTCTGTCTATAGTCGAATAGTTTTATAAAAACTCCAGATGAAGTTAGGAATGAACTTCTGGTACTTACACCATAAAAACGCTCCTGATCACCCATTAGAGCTTACACTGGGTATGAAATCACTGCTGGATAGTAATTTATTGGGCACCGTCCTTAAATTATACAGACCTTCCGCTACCGGAACTTGCACTGATCTCGCACTGCAAAAACTTCTTAAACTTCATACATAACGTCTTCTGACATTGTACTGTTCACGCATGTGATAATGAAGTTAGGAAGGAAGTTAGTAGGCAAAGTTTTCCGTGGTCAGGATCTTCTTATAAGTTTGGAAAATGGTTTACACCCAACTCCCAAAAATGGTTTAAGGACTTTTTATGCTGTATTCACGTTTTTGTTTGATACGTACGGAAAATAGGTCTGATAGGCTGTTTTTTTTTCTTTTGTTCTTGCAATGTTCGTGTTTCAGGGGTGCGCCTTTTTCGGTGTGGTTTCGTCCGTTTCAAGACAGTATTCGAATAAGTATAAATTAAGATTGTTATACGAAAATTTTTTTATAGTATCCTATTTACGTTTGGTACCCTTTGAATAGTTAAAATACAAACTCAATGTAAGGACATGTTTGCCTCTTAAGGAGATTAAACTGCGGAAGAATTTGAGAGCGTTTTCACTATGGATCCTTTTCAGTTCAAATTCACGCCATAAGCAAATTTAAAAAAATACTTACGGATAACAATCATTGCTATTACTGCTGCTACTGGCATTAAACCGCCTCTCGCTACTCGACACACTCAAATCAGTGGGTTTCATGTCATCATTATCCACGCCATTGCTCTCGATTCGTAAATTATTAAAAGGCAACTTTTCACAAGGACTCTGCTGTAGTCCTGGCGATGGAGGAGGTTGTGTGGATGATGATACCGAAGCGGCAGATGCAGCCGCCGCTGCGGACATATAGTGGAAGGCACCATTGATGGCATGCATAATAATTGGTGAAGTTGGTGGTGGACCACCATACGCTGATGAGATCGATGATGCCACCGCCGCTTGTTGTGCTAAACTTGGTGGTGGAATCAAATGATTGTTGGTGGCGGATTGTTGTTGTTGTTGCTGCTGTTGTGCTTGTTGTTGTTGATGAAGTGATTGCTGTTGTTGCTGTTGCGCTTGGTGATGTGCTGCTGCTGCTGCAGCAGCGGCTGATAAATGCTGCGGGTGTAGGGATGGCTGATGTGATTGTACACCAACCGCATGACCGGCAGGCGTGGTTGACGATATTGATGATGAAGAGGTTGATGATGATGCTGATGTACCGTTTGTACTACTACTCGCGGGTGCTTGGGATGATGAGGATGTCGAATTGTTCACGGATTGACGCAGTAGGGAGATGTTCTTGATATTTTTCAATTCAGTTGGATTACGAAGGAATCTAAAATGAGCAAATTATTCGCGGTTAATAAATCATTCTGAGATAAACATGAATGAAGCACAGACCGTGCATTTGTCATTCCATTGAATTTTGTTTGTACTTACTGGTAGCAATGTCGTTCGCCTTGAACTTTTCTCAAGATATTCACACGATAATAGTATCGTAAAGCTCTTGACATTTTATCATAATTCATCGATAAATGATTTTTCTGGATTCCCCACAACTTGGCCAAGCCCGGTGGATCGACAATTTTAAACACTCCTGTATCACGGCATTTCCACGCAATATAGTTGCTATACCTTTGTGATGGATCGTTGAGGAGTTGCTGAAGGAAGTCCCATAATAATCGACCATCTACAAGAAGAAAACATTGAAATTTACTTAATAAGGCAAAACGATTGCGTTCGGGAACGGAATAAACACAAATCAATCTAATAGGAAGTAGATAGTAGAAGTTCAATGGAGCTAGTGAGAGTGAAGGTGTTGTAAAGATATTCCTGCCTCAGCTGGCGTACTTATTGTTTGAGTCTAAATGGTAATGGGTGAGATTATAAAGTGATGGCTACTCACTTGTATTTGTTTCTGGGCTCTCGGCGAAGAACTCACGTTTCACCGTCATGTAGGCAGGTGTTGTAGGTGCTGATATTGATCCACCACTGCTCTCATTCTTCTGACTATGGCTATTCGTCCACGAATTCATAACATTCGTGATCTGTTGTGTTAGATTAGGTTTGAGATCCTTAAGAATTGGTGTGGGCGGGGGGCTGTTATGGAGTTGTGGCTTCACTTCGGAATAGCTATCTTCGTCGGAATCCGATTGATTGCTACTCGAACTTGTTGCATTATTTGTTGTGAACACATTCTGGTTAGTCTCTTGACCCTGTGGCGGACTACTGGCTTGTGAATCGACTGAAGGCGCGGGACTTAATGTAACCGAATTGGGTTGCATGAAATGATGTAGATGAGCACTATGAAAAGGACTTTCCGGCGGAGCCAGACTGGCCCAATTCGGAGTTGGTGGATGGCTGTGCGGCGATGGTGGATATCTGCTTGTCGGCGTTACAGGACTACTCGGCAAATGTCGATGCATCATTTGTGATTCACGCATAAGCATTTGTAGAACGTTGTGTAGAACATCACCGGCACCGGGACATCTTTCACCGAAATCGGATCGGGTGAGAAGGCACAAAGCTTTTCCATTCATTTGAAAGAGATCTAATTCGAATTTCGGCAAATCGAATTCACGCTCGCAAAAACGCAGAAACACCGAAACATCGTCACGCGTCCAAAGTCGTGGATCTGGAGGCAACTGAGGTGGCAATTGTGTTTTCAAATCGGCCAAAGGACTTGGTGGTGCTGGTGGATATCGCCATAGAACATCACTCCAAAGACCTAGCGGTGGTCCGCTCAATGATAATGGTATTGGTAACATTTTCATTTTGGTTGCAACACCACAATGCTGTAAAATTTTGCTATTGTGCGACAATCACACAATAGGGAGGGATTCTAGTTTGCACTGCTTTCTTCGTGTTTGGATCAAATGATGCCGTCCTCCTTGTCTTTCAGATTAATCCGCTTAATTGTGACTAGGTTGAGTCGTATGTTGAGAACTGAAATACAAAAAATGAACAAAATTAGCATTTGTTGCAGTGCTAAAACTGAGTACTAAAAACTAAAATATTTCGAAACTTTACATTACATGCTCATCGTACTTCCGACCCTCTTTCACACACTAAATCCACTGAAATCTAATAGACTATAAAATTATTCTCTTCCCAGTCCGGAAACTTAGCGCCAAGATCAACTCGGTAACCACCAGTGTGACGATTTCATCACATTTAAAACACACATAGTAAACGTTCGGGAGTAGCTCGACAACTATGTAGCAATCTTTTAAGATGCAGCAGCAGTTTTTTACGAGATATTGTGAATATTTTCTTATATAATGATGATGTTGTTGATGATGATGATGTTGATGTTGATGATGATGATCGCAGTGATCTTCATCGCGTCGGGAGCATTTAGTATATGCTGAGCTTCGACGTTGCGTTATTTTATCAAACTTTACCACGAATAAGAACATCTACACAAAAATCCATCCGTAAGATTAACTCATGCAAGCAATATCCGGTGAATCCGGTTCGAACGGAAATTGAATATATCCATAGTTTCGTTGTACGCCGAGTTTCCATTTCGTATCTTTTCTGTTTCAACTAAAGATACGTTCCATAAAAGCAGTTGTCTTACTTTATTTGGAATTTCAGATGGGGAAGGAAGCCGCCAACTTACTCACGTTTTCGAGGGAGCCACAAATTGTTCGGTTGGCGGTTGTAATGCGTTTACTTTGGGTGGCTTCGGTTGAGGTGTTGTCGGGATATGTTAAATATGAGCAAATGTAACTTGATCGATCTTTTTGCGCTTGGGGGGCTCCCTTTGAGATGTGGGAACGGAAAATGTGATAGTGAAATTGTTGTTCAAATCGGGGATAAATGCATGTGGCGGGCAGATGATAGTGCTTGAATTTATGGGTTACATTGAAAAGGGTCAATTTCACAATTGGAACTCACGTGGTTGATGCGAAAATTAGTATTGATCATTTGAATCGAATTATTGGTACCTTTCATTCAAGGTTAGTTCCATGCAAATTGAGCAGAAAAATGGACTTTCCGTTCAAATTTCACATAAATCGACCCACAATTAGCAAATAAATGTTCGGTGGGAATCACTCAAGTTTGAAGAAAGTTTCCATTTGAATCAATTATAGCTGTAAATTTATACAAATCTTAAAGCAATTGAATCCAGTTTGTGCTAGTAAATTTTCAAATCTATGGCTATCTCGAAAGAGCTAATTGCAAACGAAAAATATGTATTGTGCTAATATTGATCTTCGCCATTTGCCCTGAAATATGTTGATCTTATTTTTTTTGCCCATCTCACAACATATTCTAAGAAAATTCAATTACCAATATTCAAATATATTCTGGCTCAGTGTTGTACCCTCGTATTCACCACTCCCTCACTCCACTGAATTGCTCCTTTTCTTAGAGAACAATACAACACGATCATCGTAATCACCAGTACATTACTCCCGAGCGCTCTTCCAAACTGATTATTAAAAGTTGCTTGATCTTCACAACTCATTTTCGTGGGAAGAAGATGCTCATCTTTCATCTATCCATGCCAAGCGCGAATAACTTTTTCAATCGCAGCAACGTCTGACTGCGTAAGATCTTCCATATTCGGTTGTATTATAATGACCGATGTTTAGTTTGGTCGATTTTTTACTTATGCGTTTCATCTCGTGTCCTCTCCACCTGCTCTTCAGCTCCACCAATCCCTTCTTGACTTCTTTGGACCGGGCCTATCGTTGGAGGCGCTTGACCGACCATTAAAATCCACCTACTGAAGGTGGTTTAAGGCCATACCATGCGAGATGTGGAATGCTTCCACTTCCGATCCAACCATATGTGTGCTGTATATCTCTGAGATATTTACGATGGCAGCGAGATCGACTTCGGGAAAAGGTAGTCACGATCCTCTTGCCCAATGTATCGATCAAATGAACAACCATAACAACTGGAAGCTGCGATGCAGCTTTTTTATTTGTGTTCTTGCTTCGAAGAAAGATCACCATTATCTTATCTTAACCAGTTGGCACCTTCAGCGCTGTGGCCTCTTCCCCTTTTGCTTCTTTGGACTCCTTGCGATCGAAATTGCGATCACCAATTTTTCGGGCGAGATTTTTGCTGAACTTTCGATTCCTTGTCGCATTGCTGGCATGCATTCCTGCGATTCTTTCTTTGGTTAATCCAGGCACGACTGAAACGGCTTGGTCGATCGAAAAATTGGGAAGTGGTTGTGATTTAATGTAATGATGGTGGCGGCAGTGATAGAGGTGAACGAAAATCCACGACAACGTGTTCTCTGGCGAGGCCAGAAATACTAAGGAAATTGTCTCAGAACTGATCACCAGCGCTATGTATCTTTTCTTCTGTCGTCTCATTGTGATGTTATTTATAGAGGAAAAAGCATTTCCGAGAGCTGCTCAATATTACTGCCGCCTCATACATACACCACAAGGCATATAAGTCGCGGCATGTTATATACGAGTGTATTGAAAATTGTTAGGTATTTCGGACACACAATTTCGATGTGACATTTTGGCATTCTATAGTAAGTATTTTTGCTTGCGGTCGTGAGGTAAACAGGAACTTGCCGTGTTACAAATATAGAAAGACAACAAGTACGGATATATTCTGATGATCTAATTTTGCTTGAAATGGTTTTATCCGCATTGTTTTGATCACTGCGACTGGGGCATTGTTTTGAATAGTAACAATGCGCATTAAAAAAATTAATTGTCAACTTATGATTAATTTTCAAAACCGGAGATAGAATGCGATTTGCAACAAGATTCTTTTCGTATCAGAAATAAAATAAAAAAGATATTTTCACATTTGGTTACCAAATTTAGTAACAATAGATATGACTAACGATATAATAGGTAAAAGATATATGGAATTCGAATGTAGAGTTTGTCTTTAAAACTCGAAGTTAAATATCCTAGTTTCATTGGGAATACTGAAATTGAAGAATTTCACGTATTCTAGTTTGAATATAAATAAAATATTAAAATCTTCCCTTGTGATTAAGGCAGTGTTGTTATTATTCTATGATTTCATATCATGAACCAACATTTTACAGGATATATACATAATTATCTGAAACTGTATGATTTTTTCGATATATTTTATTTCAACGCAATATACGATAAGGAAGTATAAATAAGAAAGTATTTAAAAATGCCAGTTAATTTTATAACAAACCTCAAGTAAATAAGCAAAATTTAAGGAACTCGTAAACGAAAAACATTATTAAAAACACCTTCAAATATCTGAGTTATAAACGATTCAAAAAAAAAAAAAAATAAAAACAAAATTCATCCTTCCTTCACGAATACATCCCAGATTTATTTGACTATCAATACCACTTGCTGTTATCCCTGGACATAATGGTCAACAACCCCATGACAATGCTCAACTAATCTAAAATCCGTAGTTTTTACATAACATTGCAACATATAAATCTATTTGCGCATTTTCTATCTCTGTCTGAAAGAAGTCGCCCGAGAGTGTTAAGGCTTCATGTAGCTACCCTGTAAACGAAAACTTAATCAGTAAGAACAGGATAATTAAATACATGGAAGCTCATAAATGGTTTGGGTCACCAATGATTCACGGTACAGATTGGGGTTTAACATTCTGGGCAGGAAACGCAAGTGTTGATATTTGATCTTGGAGAAACTTTCATGTCTATATAAACCAATCGATGATGATATCAAAAAAAAAAAAATCCAAATCCAAATTATGACAATTGAAATTTTGAACCATTGTTATTTTACATGGAACGAATGACAAACACCGACGTTTTAATACGTCTCAGAATATTGGAGTATTTTTTTCCTTTTTTTCTAAATTATATTACTGATCTGTCATTGTGTTGAAAAAATTTTAAAAATTAACATTTCATTCCATTCTATATTTTCAACATTAAATATTATTGTTAAAAATTTTGTTTTATTTATATATGTACTTATATCGAAAATAGATTAATTTTCTTACAAAAATTAACTTATCCAGTTGATTATTTCATTTATTTTCACTAAAAAATATATAAATGAATTATACCTGATTTAGCTGACTTAGCAAAGACTCACAGCTACAAAAGATTTGACCAAGCCTATTCCGATAATTGCATAGACTCGAAATTAGATCGTTACCACATTCCTTTTTTTTCGTTCATCCATTTTACAGGCTTTATATTCATAATTAACTTAAAATCTTCAGTATCACCTGAATAATTTGAATTTACAAATTTTCTCTCATTTGTATCGATATTCAACAAAAGTAAGTAGAATTTCGTTTAGATTAGCGTAAAATAACAAGAGACCAAATACAACAACAAAACGATTTCCCAACGTTCCCTGTGTTTTATTTTTTTGGTTTCTTCCACTGACATTGCGGTGGTAGTTTGTCTTTGGTGTGTTTTTTCGTTTAAAAGAGAAACAAGACGGAGAACATTCGTTCCTACGACAAACAAATAATATTTTTATTTATCTAAATGATATCGCAACAAAACATTAAGTATTTTATACGTCATTTTATATTGTTTGTGGGTGACAGTTGTATCAAGTAAAAATAACAATAAACTGACAAATTGGTGACCCCGGCGTGATCGATAATATTGAACATCTTTCAAAATTGCCAGCAAATCAGGTATCGTGCAAGGATTTAATGTTTGACAATAACCTTTTTTCTGCAAAAGCAAACTTTTGCCAATGAGCAACCTTTCTAACTGGGGGTAGTGACGGATGTTTGTGGGTAACAGTTGTATTATAACGAATAGGAAATTTCTGGAACGAGTTGCATAATGAATATAATAAGAAGCCGACGCATTGGTGACCCCGACGTGATCGAAAATAGAAAACATCTTTCAAAATAAACTCTGGCCGGCGAATGAGGTATCGTGCCAGGATTTAAGATTCACAATGTTTCTACAAAAGCATAATCTTAGTATTGGGCAACCTTTCGAGCTGGGGGTAGTTAAGTATTAAGTTAATTAAAATCGAAAACTTATGAAGTTTTTGTTGCATAGCCAAATGTAATGTTTGTATTAATTTTTTCTACCACATAATACTGTTTCAATATACTGAATATAGACGTGAATAAAATTTTGCATTTTATCGCCATTGCGGTACCGATCGATATCTGGTACTAGTATACTAGTACTGATATACTGGTACTGATCTGATACTGGTCATACAAAACAAGCACCATCTTACTCATTTTGAAAACTTTTAACAATGCTCCATGTGTTTGCGAAAGATATTTAGACTATCAGTCGAAGAATGCAGATATTTTAAGATTTTTCAATGATTTCCTTTTTGAGCTAGCACAAAGCAATTTGGGTTCTGTTCAGGCCGCAGATTGAAATTATAATTGTTTCTAAGTTTTTCACTACAATTCGTAAAGTTTGTTTGGAATAGGATCAAGGTTGAGGGATTATAGCGTCTTTTTCGAAATTACATAGATTTTTGTATGAAGTTTTTGACATTTTCAATATATCACACAATTACTCGATTTCTCTGATGGTAAAAAACTTTATCCAACGCGGTTTTCTATTCAATTGAATTCCTTTTTCTGAGTTACACAATAATCTTTTTTCCCCAAATACGTTAGGTATGATCCTTGAATCAAAATTTGGCCTATGTATTATATCTTTTCACTTAAAGGAAATTCGGCAGATTTTTTTCTTGCCTTAAAAATTAAAAGTTAATCGCCAAGTTTTGAAGCATTCAATTTTTTCCGACTAAGTTTCTCATCCAAAAGAGTGGAAAGATTTAAAGAGAATTCGATCTACACTTCTTGCATTCACTTGTCGTAGTGTCATTTGTAATAGTAAAAAAAAACACTAGCCACCTGCGCTGTAGATCATTGGTTCAAGTCCCATTGAGATTGGGGTTAAAAGCTATTTAGTTTTGTTCAGTTGGTTAATAAAATACAAATGGTCAAATAATCGTGAGGTTGAGATAATAAGTTGTTATATATGTCCCCTAATTTAGAGTCTAGTCAATATTCTGGTTTTTACGTGATTCCTTATTCAGTTTTTGGGTACATCACCGTAAAGAAAGACTAAGTCTTAGTTTTCTAGAAACTAAGTCATTAATTGGAAGAAATTTTAAAGGATTAAATTGGCAAGAATGGCAGAAACCTATATTTCGTTGAAAGAATGCATTCAGAAGTTTTTATTCTTATTTTTCTCTTTGAAGCTCCACGCTTTTTCACCTTTACCGGATACCACTGAAAGTAATGTCCCTTCACATCTTAAGGCCCTCAAATGCTATACGTTCAGACATGGGTAAAAGATTTATTTATAGCAAGGGAAAACAATTTAAATACTGTTTTGGACCTTGATTGGGATTGGGCAAGGTTGTCGAATCGATTTATGATGATATTTATGGAACCTAAAATTCGATTGCCAGTCTTAATTTTTATTGTCTATTGCGCAGAAAAGTTGATTTAATTGCATGAATATTTTCTAAATTACTCACTGCCTTACAATCATAATTCAAGCAATATGTTTTTGTTGGTTGTTGGGTCCTCGACAGTTCACTCTGATTGTCCAGAAACTAGGGCTCTTAATCAGCTCTAATTAAATAAATATTTATACTACGCTGATAGTCTAAGCGCGCAGCAACATGCGATCTTGTAATTAGTCAGTATATTGTCATTAGTACCACAATGCTATCATTATCTGGCGCTCTCGTCAAATCGTGTTTTATTATTTCTTTTTAGTTTTTTTTGTTTTTTCTTTATGGCCTTTTTATTTATATTCATTTTTAAGTTCAACCACTTGACGTCCCATCTCACCAAGATGCTTTGCAACATTCTGCACAACCGGATATATTTGTGAGATGAATCACAAGAATAAGCTTCAATGCTGTTGCGAAGCTATGGATGACATTCTTTGAAAAAGAACATTTTATCAGGAAGAAGACGCGGTAGAAATGGTTGGTTGAAGAGGAAAAGGGTATAGTTTTGCGGGTAAGATCACGCGAAAGAGTTGAGCGACACGAATGTTCCGAATTGGATTGGAATCGGAAATACCAGATTATATTTTTAATGGAAATGTACAGTTAATGCGAAAGGAAGGATGTTCTTCTCGACTGATTGGAAGACATAATTGATTGGAATGATTAAGATGAACTCTGAAATACTGACTAACTTGTACTAACATCCCATGCGCAATTAAGTTCATACTAACTTTGGATATGCAAGTAATATCAAAACTATATTCTTGTGGATTTGGTAAGTTCATTGCGATACTATTGCTATTATATATAACTGCTTAAGCCCGCTATACGATAACGAGTAAAAAACTATTTCACCCTAATTGGAACGTAAAGTACACAAATGATTAAACGCTACTTAAGTATCCTTTTTCTGAAAAATTCCTTATACCAAATGCAACTCCCCAGACTCCCAATCACGTCACAACGTGGCTACGCGATACCATCACATTCCAGAAACAATCTTTCCGGAAAAAAGGAGTATCATTGCTGAACCATATACTTATGTGACATTAAAGCAATCACACACTGGGATGCTATCGCTTTGTCATCAGCCAGAAATCTCCTCGCGGGCAAGTGATTCTACGTAACGTATCCAATACAAGATGCACGCTATTATTCAGTTAGTTATTTTCTTCCTCCAATTTTCTTCTACGGATTCTTGGTTTTTTGTCTTGGGGTTTTTATTTTTTATTTGAGTTGCATTTTTTCGTTTCGTTCTCACTCCACATGTTGGGATTCACTTGAAAACTCTGACGCTGCAGTTACTGTTGCTGCTGCTGCTACCACTTCTTGATTTAACTTTTTAACCATTTCGTATGAACGTACTACGGTTGTTTCTTTGGAAAAGGTCTTTTTTATGATAGTTGGTTTTCCTGTTAACATATATACTATTCGTATGGGTGTAGAGGCGAATATGGACCTGAAGATCACTTGATCACTTCAGAAGGAGCGAGCGCCGATTAGTGTTCACATTTGCCAAGACTGTCGGCTGTAAAACGATGGCGGCCTATGCCTTATAGAAAAAAAGACCTTTATCCATAACTTGCTCGCTGGTTCGCCTTCCTGCCTGGCCGCCTGCCTGCTTCCCCGGATTGCTTAGCCACCATTGCAGCTCTTTAAAATTCATATGTATGTTGTGTATGTTTTGTTGTTGTTGTTGTTGGCGGAAAAAATTCTGTTTATTATTATGTGCTGTTTCCGTTTGAACCGGTTCCGTCTCTCTTGCACGTAAATAATGCTTCCTTCACTCACCTCCACAACAACGTTTTGAACGCAAGCCGACGCTGATGATGATGATGGCGATGATCAGGTCGATTCTCTTCTCCAACAAGAAGTTAACATCGCATATAGAAGAACCAAACCAGTATACACCTAACATACCTATTTAGATCTTTTCCACCTTACGTATCGCTTTGCTCACGTCATGTGGTTATATGCATGAGCTGAAAAAACAAACGGTGTCTCATCGAGTCTTTGTGGAATCCGAGTCCAGGAACTGAAAGATAAAACCTTACAAAGTAACTTAAACTGGCACTCACACAAAATCTTTTTGATCATCTGTTGCCTTGTATATCATACACGGTAGGGTGTCAGCCAGCAAAAACAGAGGGAAAGGAGAGTGAAGATCACCTGAAGATAGGAATAAAAGAAATTACGTATCATCTCAGACCGGGAAAACTACAGAAGAAATGAACTGAGATTGGTGATTCTGTGGAATGCTTTCCTACCTGGAAGTGATCTGAGTGAATGCGAAGTTGATAAGGGAGATCGGGTGTGTGTAGGAAATTGGTCGCAGAATTCAAGGATCCTTTTGTGTTTTATTATGTTCGGTTGAAGCATCGTAAATTGATTCAACCTGGATCTTATTCATATCCTCACCGTTGTATTAAATTTATCGAATTTCTTTCAAAATAGTACTGCGGTTGATGGCGTCTCTTGGTTTCACCGCTCAGAACAGATTCACTGTGAATATTTATGGTTGGATATTGATAAAATTTACAAATACTTCCTTTGAAGCATGATAAATTTATAGGAGCAAGTGAATTCAATGGATGAAGACTTAAATGTATTTAACTGCGTTTCGAAAATGAAGTGAAAAGATCATAATCTTCCTGGACACGTAAAGTTACGAAATAAGAAATCGATGGCCATATTTATAGGTACAAGCAGAACCACGAAATGGTAAAGGGCCAAACGGAAAAACGGAAGCAAGCTCTCTATCGCTGCCACCACTATCAACATTATCTTCTAATTGGACAGGTTTCTTTAATCTTGCCCAACAAATGGATAGTTTTCAAATGCGAGATTGGAAGATACACAAAGATAGTTGCAACTTTGTACCGCAAATTCCACCTATCCATATGACAATTGTCTGCTTTTCTTCGGCTTCCTGACTTTTTCCTCTTCTTCAAAAAGATGCTTTGCTGTGCCGATGAGTGCCACATGATACATTGTTGTCGCACATGATATTAATCTTTGCACGTTTTCTACATGTGCTGAATGAGTTTATCTTTGAACATCTCCGAAGAAACTGTTGGTTGATAATTTAATCGGATTATTTACAGTGAAATAAGACGCGTAAACAGTTGCAAACAAATTAAAACTGAACTGATTTATCAAAGTTTCAATAAATTTATAAAATCTTAAGGCCCTTTTAAGGTCCATCAACTTTACATGATTAATTTGCGTCTAAACAATATTTGACCGTGGCCTTAAATTTTCAAGTAAGACAAATGTATTGAATTTCTGTGCAATCCAGTGAGAAAGCTTTTTATGAAACGAACGTAGTAGAAGAAATTAATGATTTGCTATTCAATTTGGTATAGCAAACTGATGTGACCGTTTCGGGAACTTGTTCTGATTTGAAGTTGTCCAACTACTCAGATGCCAGCTAGGTTGATGCCTACTTACAAGTCAAACGACGAAACACATGATTATCTCTGAAGACACCACCAGAATATTTTGCATAATTTCATGGCAATGTACGGATTATTGTTATTGTTTGTCTCTTACTTCCTAGAAACGACCACATATGTTCCTATTAGGAAGCGAATCAAAGAATTAAAATTTCAAGATTTGATCAAATTTTTTTATGGTATTTTAGCCAGAAGATGTAGAAAGAACGTTGAAGATCCTCTAGATGAATATTAAATTCAGAAAATAATTTATAAAAGAAAAATGATTTTTTTTCTTATATTTTGAATAATTTTCATTGATGGCCTCGACTTTAAAAACTTGTTATGAGAATATAATAGAATATTCTGATTTAGTAGGATGCGGTGCATTCTACAGATAAAAGGAAGTGATGATGTAGAATGAATGATGATAAGAAACCAGTTCTGCATAAAATGTTGGTAAACTTTTCCAGATTTCAATTAAAATACTGAAATTTCATTCTACATTCTGCAGAAGTTTAAATCACTTTTCCATTTTTTTTTTGAATTATATTTAATTTGAAACTAAATTCTGAAGATTTATCAATCATCGAAATTTGAAGTCTCCATATTAAATATTGTGTTATAAAATGAAATAATTTTTATAAGAAATTTACCTACATGAAATCGGGAGCACATCTGTCAATCTCAAATATAATTTTTAGCTTTTCTTTAACTTTTAACTCTTCTTCTTCTTTAACTGTAACTCTTTAACTTTTTTAACTTAAATTTTTGAACATTATTCTTTGTAACCAAAGAACCGTTGTCATATTCGTAAATTTTGACATTTTTAAAGTTTGACATATACGTACATAGGAAGTTTTGACAGCCGAGCGCTATTGAATTTGTTTGTAGTAACTGGAAAAAATTCATCTCGTCCAAAATATGAAATTAAATCGTCAGCATTTTTATACGAAGATTAAGTTCGATTTTTGACGTGGATTATCAAGACAAGATTTTATCGATCAACTTAAATCATATTTTGATGATGAAGCTTCATCCTTGAACACTGAAAAAGCAACAGGTATATCGAATTCAGTAATGGTTCCCATTGATGATAAGTTTCGTGCAGTTGGTCTTCATAGTTATTTAACCAGAAAACGTCGAAGCAGTCAAAAAATTGATAATGACAGATCGTGAGACTGAGGCATCCTTAAGCATTCGTTTTACCCGCCTTCATAAGATATTACGTTGGATCCCACTTAATTTGACAATCATGCCAATTGAAAACAATGAAAAAAAAACGGACGTGTCGAATAGTGTGAAACATGCTCAAAAAAGTCAATCTGGATGCTTCAATAAATAATGTCAAATCATTCTTCACCAAGATAATGCGAGCTCTCACGTCGACCTCTCATCGAAAAACCAACTTTTGGACGGTCAAAACATTGAATTACTGAGCCATTCATATAGCCGCGATTTGGCACTCGATTTCTTCTTGTTCTTCTCGTTGCTCTTACTTTGATTACGGAGGTGAAACTGGCTTCAAATGCTTATAAATCGTCGCACTGGCTATTTAGGTTTGAATCTCCTTAAGAATTTCCAGAAAGTCAAAATATGTTCCAATAAATGTTTTACACAATGAACTTCCAACACAATAAGAAACAAGAAAAGAAGGGTATTTTTTGTTTGTTGTATGAATGGACAAGAAACGAAGTAGGAGAGTAGTATGAGCTGTTAATTTATCGAATGAGCAAATTGATTAATAAGAAAAACCGCTCACACTTGTAAAGGAATATATTGAGATTAAAAAATAATACGGGCAGACAGATAGACACCTGGACGAAAGAAAGAAAAAAGATTGAATTATTGCAGTATCAATGGGACATACTTGATTTGATTCAAGTTTCCTAATCAAATTTAAAACAATTCCACAAGAAACCATGGAACCGTCGAATGACTAGATTGTAGCCCATAAAGACGTTACTCAACAGGATCCATCGTAACTCTTCTTTTAATACCGCTCTGAGAAGTTTCTGAGGTTTGCGAACTGGGGAAGTGTTTCGAAACTAGATAGAATTTGATGGATATTCAATTGCTAAACGATAGAATCAAACGAGATGCTAGCAAAGACTAAAATCGTAGATAAAATTTTAAAAAAAAGGATTGACTTTTTTGGCAATTAATAGCTATGAATATACTGCTTACATATCATGTGAATTTAATGAGTTAATACATTCATCGATGTTTGACATTATAAATACATGTCAAATACCTAATCATAAACACAGTTTTTCTTTATTTATTGGAGTGCTTTATTTTTAGTAATGCTAGCTAGGCCTATTTCCTCTTATCAAATTGTACAATATTAAGTTTTTTATCACATTCTTACTGATGTCCAGCTGTTGCATTTATTGATATTCACGTGAATCACGCGCTTTTATAATTTCGTCGCACGAAATCGGTCGACGTGCATGGATTTTTAATTGTTTTTGAACAAGGGCTGCCTTGTCTGGGTATGTATGACAATCGAAATCACTTAACAATAAACCTTTTTCTGTTCTGTCTTTTGGAATCGATCGGAATTTCGGGTAAATATTTTGACTTTTTTCACTAAGTCCCACTGCGTAGCTATATACAGTGCTAACACACTCGAACGACGCCTTTCAGACAGAGACAGAGTAAGCACAAATATATTTTTATTTGTATTGCGACTTTACGCAAACGCTTTTAGACGAGTGCGTTTGTTTGAAACGAAAATGAGAAGAAATTTACCAATCCGAAAAAAATTCCAGTGATTTTGGTTGGTTACTATTGGACAGGGAGTTAATACGAAGTGTAGGAGCTAGCAGGTTGGGGTTAGTTAGGGATATGCAGCTACGCTATAATGAAGTTTTCAATGATATTGTTCAGAATCTTGTCTATCTTGTCGAAGAGTTGCAGAATCGTGTCTACCTGTTCGAAGTAAGTTGCAGTACTTGTTGTTAAACCTTGTATATATTTGTCCATCGAATATGTGTTTTTGTATATGTCCATCCTTTTTCCGTAAAGATAATATGTTGTAGAGGTTGTAGCTCTTTGTTGTTGTCTTTACTATCTGATCGAAGTCATGGTTTTTGCTAGCTTCGACTAGAATTCTTAATAGAAATTTGAAAATCGGATAAAACTATGATTTTGTGATTCTAAGTAATTGTGGGACTAGGCAAATTTTATGTGTCAAGAATGTACATTAACAAACCTGATTATTTTTAATTTTTAATTTATTTTATTTATTATTTTTAATTTTTTTAAATAGAATGCGAGTATTCATATTGAAATATATTTGAATGTGCCTGAAGAAGTGTCTCAAGTTGATTTGAATGTGTCTGCATTAGTGCAAATGCGATGGTCTCCATTTGCCAATTTTTCAATATTTTGTTGGATAATTTGACTCAAAATTTTTGTAATTTTATTAGTGGTTTTGCATTCTATTGGATTTCACTTAAGTTTAAAAAAGGAAATTGGACAGCATAGCGGTTGCAACGATGCAAACTTCAGACAAACTTCAGAAGAAATTCGATATAGCAACATTAATTGTAAAATTTACGGCGATTCAAAAGGATTGCTGTTGATTTATACTACATTCAGTTGCTTTGTGAGCGATCAAAAAAATAAGTAGTAAAAAAAGTAAGGTTTGGATGCTAAATTTTACTCCCTGTGGGAAAAGTGTGAGATATTCACTACTTCTTAAGCTTTTTTTCTGCGGTTCTATATCAAATAAGGTCGTATGAAATATGTTATAAGTGCAAGCCCAATGAAATTGATTCCTGTTAAACCAAAATTCTCTCAAAAATGTCATGCTAAAATTAAGGAAGGGATTTTCTTTCGACGTCAAATGATGAAATTAATAAGTTATCAGAGATTTGAATAAAACTTGCACCAATTCGGTATAATTAGAATGGAAATGCTTCAAGACCTTGGCTGCAAATATGTAAGGGAACCATAAAAGTGGGTCCACAAAGTTTTTAAGGGCGAAGTCTTCTTGGCATATAATGATCTGATCATATAATGATCATTTTTTGAGATTTACATCTGGATATATTCTCTGTTAAAGTAAACTCTGTTAATAATAAAATAATTTCAGCGGATGAAAGTGATGAGCATAGAATAAGATTAAAACAGGACATTTGAATGGTGACATAAGATGTCGGTCATCTACTGCTGGATGATAGTAAGTGGTCAACCAAGAGTCATATATTCCAGAATATCGTCACATCTTTTTTTTACTATTCCTATTTTTGTTTTAAATATTAAGATTCCATTTTTTTCATAGTTGATGACTTACAATAATATAAAATCGATAGGTTCTAACTACTTAACTTTGAAGACATATTTTAAGAAAAAATAGCTAAAAATTTTGAGGAAAAAATTAAAAAAAATAAAAATATTTCGTTTTGCATGACTAAACTTAATCACAGTTCCATGGGCTTTGTCCTGATTTTATTCAACTTTTGAGCCTCATTATTTACTTTACATTTGTTGCGATTTGCAAACCTATCGCACCTTCGCTTAATCCTTTATGTTCTGTGCATGTAGTACAGCTTTTTAATATTGCTTACATCTTTTACACACTTGAATAAATCATTTCCAAGGACATCGGATAGCGATAAGCATTTATGAGGGAAGTTGAATGCTTGTGAACTGACGGCCAGGCTTCCGCATATGCAGCAAACTCATCCTACATTTGCCTTTTTTGTGAGGCTTTCATTGTTATAACGGACAATAAAACGTTCATTGATATATAACTTCTTAGATAAACAATATCATTGTTTTGAATCATTTTCTGCTGACGTATTTCAATGTGATAATTCGACTAAGTAAGATTAGTTGGTAGCAATTTCCCGAAATTCGCATGCATCTCAACAAACACACACGTACAATAATGCACACATGCTTACATCAAGTTTACTAGCAAAACGCAATGGCAAAGTATCTTTCCTAATTTTTAAGAGTCTATAAATTTAATTAATAAAATTTATGATTAGTTCATTTAGTCGAGCGAACGCTTAAGTCACAACTTAAACATGTGTTAGAAGCGCACTCAGCGCTCAAGAGAAATATTTAAAAACAGAAAAAATATTCAACAAAAGAAAGATACAGCGTGTAAAGTGTATTTGTCTTTCGCATTTTATGCACTTGCTTGAAGATTATTTAATAAATTGGTGGTAGACGGAAATTAAAACTTTATAATTATCATTGGCTTGTGAAATTTTTCAATAGTGTTAGTAAGTTTCAGTTCATATTGTTACGCGTGTAGATTGCTCGGTCCATTGGGCAGATATTTCCGGGTTTTTTTTTAAAGATATTTGATGCTTGGAGTGTAGATTTTAGATAGAAATAGCAGAACGTTGTACATGCGATTCGATGGCATTGAAATGCACGAACAGCCACCACGGCTAATCTTGAGATTATTTAGATGTCTGTCTTTCAGGTGAGACTGGCTCGTGGCGAAGATGTTTACATGAGGAAGTAAGCAGTCGTGACAAAATGAGAATGTATGTAGAAGCTGTTATCGAGATTATTCCATTCACATAATGTTTCCGTACATCGCAAGAATACAATGAACTCAGCCAAAAAAAAAACTACTTGAAAGATGCGCAAGCAGGAATTTAAATAGTATACAAAATATAAAAAGTATAAAAGTATAAAAGCAACTCCACAAGTCTCCTTCATGAAATTCATAAGAATCTCCTACTCCCAACCTCCTTTTAACCAGATTCCACCGGCCCTGCGTTTCCGCGATCGCTATCAATCTTGCTAATCTGTTTAGTATCTTAACATTAAGATCGACTGATGCTCTTCCGCGGTACATACATAATTTTATAAATTATACACTTTTCCTCCGAGCCGCTTTACATCCCTTTCGCAAGTATTATTTATTTCATTATATTGATCATGCTCGTGTTGTTGAGCTCCTTATTTCCGCACGCAATATACCGATCTGCACGCGGAATATCTTGGGGGGAATTTATTTATTAGTGGGTGCAAGTAGGCGAAACTCGTTCCTTATTTCACAAGATGTGGTTAAATATTTCTTGTTCGTGTTCTTGATCTTGTTGCTATTATTGTCGCTGTTGTTGTAGTTAATGCGAGAATATTATTGAAAAATATTTCAGAACAGGAAGCATGAAATTATATTTAAACAAGAACAACCGGGTGGGCAATATGATATTACTTTATGAATTATTACTTGTAGATATGTTGAAAGATAAATGACAAAGATTACAATGATAGTTCGACAAGGTCGAACATGTGTTCTGGTTGGAAGAAGCTAAATTTAACAGGCGAGATGGTTTTACTGGGTCCTAGTAATTTCTTAGCAATTTGCAAACTGATTCTGTTACTCCCTCATGACCAACAATAAACCTGAAAAGAAATTGCGATGATTCGCCAACGTGAAGCAGTTAAAATTATATTTAATGAGACTCACCAGGATTTCCTTTTCAAAAGGAAGCAATAAGCACATGGAATTTCACTTCAACTTCGTAGACGCAACATATACAAGACCGTAGCTTCCGCAACATCCCATTCAACAAGATCCCATACTGATTCCATAATAATCACTTTCAGATTATCAAAAGTGATATTTCAAGAAACATTCGGAAAAGATTTTAACAAAACACACTCAGCGGTAAGCATGGGTATCTGCAGTGGGTTATTGTTAGCATTTTCGCCAAAAGGAACGCACTGACTGGATTCCATTGTATTTTGTTTTTGCAGAGATGAAGAGGAAGTAACTATAGACGTCTTCCACTAACACCAGCACCATCATTATCAATACTCAGCAAACAATTGGGTTTAAAGATCAACTTTGAGTGATGATTTCTACAAACTTTTCCTGGGTGCTAGTCGAAAAAGTAATTATTTGTATTTGAATTGCATATTTGTACATACACATATGACGTTGATTGACACATCATCCATTTTTGGCGTTAACCAGTCCAACATATGTGTAAGCTTTACCAATTGCTAGCTATACGCCGTTTGAAGATCTACAAAAATTTGATCTTTATTGATTTTAGATCACGTTAAGAGTGTTGACGTGAAGATATTTTATTGACACTAATCTTTTTTTTTTAAGGAGACGGTGAGTACAATGCAATAAGTCTATTTGACGATCACGTAAGTTTTTCAAGTTTCCTAGGCTAAATATAATAATTTAACAAAGCCGCCAACCATAGGAAGAAATCATTGCATCAATAAGTCAAACTTTCTCAAGGCATCCGAATATCAGATGATTTTCTTTCTCTGGACGCAGACAAAAATATATATTTTTAATCAAACGACATTGTTGTTTGTGTAGATAGCTTTCATTTTTTTCCTGCTTCCTGACGTGTCTTTCCTACGAAAGTTGAGTCGAAAATACCAACACTGCATGGAAAAAAAAACCCACTGACAGACTATAATTACACGTTTCGCGTAATGGCACAATAAATTTTGTTAATAAAATATAAGGTATGTCGTTTTGATGCGGCAACAAATTAATTTTTTAAGATGTTTCCACTTTTTTTATTCACATTTTTGTTTATTTTCATTTGTCCAATAGTCAACGGCGCTCATTTTTAATGATTTTCCTTCGAATTCTTCCGAGTTCTTTATTTGATATATGACTTAAATGATTGCTATGAGTCACAAGCTAATATGTAAGCTAAGTGAAAAATTAAGAATCTAGTTTTTGCTAGATTTTCAGATTTTTTCGCGTTTGACGTGTTTTGAAAAGTATTTGGCGAAAACAAGAGTTTTTTTCTGTGAGAATACATCAGTTCTTTTTACGTAAACTGTTCAAGTTGAAAAGGGGAATATGCGGAAGTTGATACAAGGATAACTGACCCTTGATATCGAAAGTAGCTTGTTTTCAAACTTATAAAACAAGAAATTAACAATATTTTTGTTATTTTACTGACATTCCATGTTAAACAGTCCCAAATAAAGAAATGTGTCAAAGTTTCATTGTTGCAATTGCCGATTTTTTTTTTTTTAGGTTTTTGGTATTTTCTGACGGCTTTACTGAAGTGAAAAACTAGTACAGCGCCAGTAAAGTCGAAACTAGGAAAGAAATTAAAGAAAATTCATTCTTATTATCCAAAAAAATTTGAAAAGTGGAAAATATCTGACCTTTCCGTTGGAAGCAATGCAAACTTCTGACACAGCTTAATAAATGGTTTGATATAACAACATCATACACATCATCGGATATCCGTTCCGAATACGGCGAATGATTTTTTCTTCAAATTTTCAAAATCATGTTCCGGACCCTGCTTCCTTATTCATCATGCATAGTGATACACATTCTTTTTTCGTTTAAGTTTAGTACAGAAATGACATATCGAGTTTATCAGTTTCAATCTGCACTATTTCGAAAATGTTCGTGGAAAAATACCTCAGTGTGAGGTACATAACTTTTAAGTAAGGATTAAAAATATTGCTATTGGCTAGTATACTTTTTATTAGATCTGTTAAGGATACAAAGAATGTTCTGTAGGTAAATAATGTGTAAATAATTTCGTTTTGGCAAATGTTTGACCAAACAAATCAAAATATGGGTGCCGGATTCCTTTGTATGATTGCAAAGGGATGGTGGACGATGATAAGATATTTGATGCTATTCGGCAAATAGCAACGTGAATGTAGGATTAATAATAGGAGGATGTATGGATTAATATTGCAGGATTAGTCATATTGACAAATTAAAAATAATTTAACTATTTTCTGTAATGAGGTTACTACTGAATACTACGGTGTCTGCAGTTTCCATCCTTGCAAGCGCAACGCCCTCCTTTTTCCCACTTTTCCAATGTTTTTGGATAATTTGATTTGAAGTTTTGGTAAATTTTATGATTTTTTAGGTTTTTTATTCCAGTTCAACATCATTTCCTTGAAATATCTCCATACTTGCTGCAAATTATGATGGACATCAAATGACAGTACGCATTGAAGTTTTAAAAGATTGTTGCAAACTTAAACTTAAAAAATTGTTGGAGGTATCAGTTTAAAATTTTCAATTTTTTGTGTTTACCCAATTTCAGTGGTCTGGGTAACTCCAAAGAACTATTAGTGTCCAAGTGTGTGTGTACATTTTGAGTTTCTGTTTTTTGATGTTTTATTTATGTTGAATATCATTGACAAAAATAATATCGAGTTTAAAAATAAGGGTTTAAAAAGTCCTGCGACAAACGTTGAAAAAATTAGGACGAAATTTTCCTCTTGTAAAGGACTAACAACGAGTATCGTTCGTGAACTAAAAAAGTCTAAAAACAACCTTTTTAGTTCAGGAAAATTGTTTTAATTGCGCCAAAGGAAATATCTAATTTGAAAAAAGAAAAGGGAAGCAAAGAAGTTCATCTTTGAAGTTCCTTGTTTAACTCGCCCTAGATATGTCAGAAGTGCCGAAGTACTTCCCTGATACGATCAAGGCAATACTAGATACAGCTAGAGGACCACATTCAGACTTATTCTTCTATGATTTTCGTACTATGATTTAGTTTTTCTGTAAATTTGTAACGTCCTCATTTGGAGTGCATGTATTTTTAAATAAAAATTGTCTCAATGTTTTCATAACCACTTAGAAATCGAGTAAGTTTATTTAACCGTCTAGGATTAGGATTGTAATAGGATTGTACATTGCCTGCTTGCAGATATTTGTCCTACGCGTAATACAATATTAATCCTATGCCCAATAAACCTTTTTTTTGAACAATATGTCATTTAAACATATTCATGTCGTTTACAATTGATCCCACTTGTTCATAACCAGTGCATGAACCCATGCAATTTTTTGAATTTGTACTGTTGGTCGCACACGACTTATGTTATAGTCAATATGTCAGAAATTTTGAAATTTTGGCAGAAATTTTCAAATGTTCTCGGTGCCTTTTTATTGGTTTTATTTCTAGTAAATGAATGAAGTAACGAATTTCGTACTATTGTTTTTGGTCTCCTTAGTAGTTACGTAGTATTACAAGTCAAAATTACAGGTCAAAAATTTGAAAATTTCATAAAAAATTGAAAATTTTCTGTAGTAATTTGATTTAATCTACATAACTGTTTATTTTTAGTTATAAAATTTTTAGAAGAATAATGCAGGAGTAAATTTATAGATGTCGTTTGTGTCGTTATGTAGATACGTGTCGTTTGTGTCAACAGTATTTTTGTATGTCTACCCAGAATGATTTGGCTTTTTAGCAATCTCTATCGAGATTTAATACCATGTCTGATACTTCGTGCGAGAGTAGTGTCAACATTTTCCTGAGATAAGGCCAAATGGCTCGACTTGTCTTGTTTTCGCTCCTGTCATTTTAGTTGAATCTGTCGTCTTCCAGACAAGTGGGATTGTCAAAAAATTATAGGTAATTTGAGCCTTGATTCGTAATTGTTTGATTCGAGGATTGTTTTCTGGAAGCATAGTAAAGACCCGAGAGAAGGAAGTGGCAACTAAACAACTTATGTTGTTAAGCATTTTATTGTTGGCGATATTCACGTTTGTTTCCCTCTGTTTCGAAAATCATTTTGAGATCATAGTATACATTAGTATGATGGGAGGCATTTGTAAAATCCTAGATTCTCTTTTCTATTCCACTCTGAATGATAAGAAATAACATACTAGGTACTATAGATACGAAAGATAGATACGATCGATAGAGATAGATACGAAATAACATACTACATAAATTCCATGAAAGCACCAAGATTTTTCTTTCTGGTTCTTTTGTGTCATTGCTTTATACATTACTCGTGAAAACTCGTGAAGGAGGTTCACTGGTATATACCCAATAAAAAGCTAGTAAGATAAGGGTTTCCCGATGTCAACGGAGTTAACACGAAACGAAATTTATTGGCAAAAACTAGGGCCAGTATAGTAAAGGATATATACACCAGATAACTATAAAGATTTTGAGAGGTTCAGAGATCCCTTCTATTTGAGATGAGGTTATATGATTGGTGTCTACTGAGTGTATAAGTCATACATCGGGGCTTTCAGCTCAGAGAGCAATGTCATACCTTTTGCGCGTTTCACTAAAGAAACGTCAAGGAACCAAAAAAAATTATTTAAATTTAAGTTAGTTCACCAATTTGGAAACAATATTACTGAGCGAATAAGCTAAACGTTCAGACTTCCAGCTAAGTCAATAAGGAGGGCCAAAAGGGGTTTCATCCTTTATCAAAAAGAAGAACAGCAGAACAAAGTTTTTTGCTGGAGCCCATCTAACAATAGACGATGTGTTTGGTTTATTGTTTTCATATATGACTTCCTTCGAAGTAGTTTCATTATAAATTTTTTGATGTTGCCTTCAATTCTAACAATTCTTGTCCTTTCTTGATTTGAAGATTTGAGCCTGGAGAATACAGTGCGGAAATATTACAGTTATACTAGTGCAGCAGTGATGAATTCATTCTTTTTATTCGTAATATTTGGGAGCAAATTGTAACAAATTTGAAAAAAGTTTGAGTTAAAAATTAAAAAAAAATATTTTAAGCATAGCTTTGGAATAGAAAATGGTTGTGCCCAAGCACCTTATGACCGAAATTTCCGAAAAGATCGAAAGAAAGATATTCTAAATACAGTGTAAGGTTCACAATTTATATGTATTAATGAAGATAAGTTATACTAATCGACAGCTTTTAACAATTTTAGGAAATATGACAGGAAAATATTAGAAAATTTCACAGTCTCACCCCAACATAATAAGATACTATGCTGATGATTGTATGTATATTTAATTGCGACAGGACAGCTGAATCTATATGGTTTTCTCCACATGGATATCTTATGCGTGTTTTTTACTAACCTAACGAGTTCTTATCGCATATTTCTTTCTTTCAACACTAAAAGACGGTACCACGCATCTGTTGACAAAATCAAAACTAGTCGCGAACAACATATGGAACATTTTAAATCTTATTTCCAAGAAAATCAAATGTGAGGTTATTGAACGCATTCTAATCAATTTGGCAAAACAAAGCACAAAAAAAAAAGACTCGAGAAAAAACAAAAATTTAGGAACATGAAACACTCGACACGGGAGTAAAATTTCTTTTTTTTTTTCAACACAGTTGCGATAAATTTAAAAAAACATCAGATTAATCGTTCCAGACTTAACAACTCGTTCAGATTTTTAAAAAAATTATGCTTAGATTGGACGAACATATGATTCTTAATTATATACTTCGTGAAAATAAGAAAATTTGGATGTTGGGACCCCGATTGTTTTTTTTACTAGGCTGAAGGTGTAAAGTAGCATACACGAGACAGATAATATGTATATTGATAAATATATACATGTACATAACACACATGTTATGAACGTCATCAATTTTATTCTAATGAATACACGCGACACTCTCGTTTTAATTTTTCTAACTAATATATTAGAATAAATTTATTATTGATTGGAAGATAGATAAGTGTGAGGTTGTGCTGGAATGAATTTCCATATTATATAGACGGAAACATAATAGAGATAAGATCATTTTGGTGGCTTTTAACTATTCCTATCATCTTGTTAAGATCATTTTGTGATCATTCTTAATTATTTATTAGCTACTAACCAAAATGAAAAGATCAATTAAGGATTCAAATAAAAATATTTCAATAATTATCGACATCCTTTTGAAATCAATAAAAAAAAAAATAGATCGGATGTTGCAGTAGAAATTTGTAAGTAGACAAGAAAGGGATTAACATAACGAAGAAAAAACGAACAGAATTGAGGTTGAGAAAGACGTTGAAAATTTTAAAACGAAGTGGAGAAATTAAATTCCGTCTTGAATGCGGCATAGCATATTTTTGACTTTTTTTGTTTTTATTTTTCTTATCCCATTTTTATTTTCTTTTTTATTCATTTTATGCATATACAGAAAATTAAAACACGTGCTTGCACATTTTTAATTTAATTCATCTTTTTCTTAGATAGTCTTATCTTTTGAATTGAACAAAAAAATATTTGCAACGTTAATGGGATCGACGCACCGTAAATTTTTATATGATAATATTGATTGATACAACCAACGCAATAGAAGTCAGAAGAAAAAATCGAAAATAAAGTCAAAATTATTTCAAATTTATGGTAGAACTGAGGGACAAAGATCGCATCTGTGGTCAACTTAAAAATTCGCTCGTGTTCAAATCACGTTAGGCCAGTGACGTGCATGAGATGTGAGATGGTAAATAAATAATTGCAAATTTGGTTATTTTACCGATTTTCATTCGGAAGACGCCAGCCATGGCGATTATGGACTTAATTTGGAATTTATGGTTGCTTCGTTTTTTTTTAATCAGAAACTTGACGAGCTCGGATGAATTTAAATGAATCGGGATAGTACTGATATTGGCAAATATTTATGCTGATTTTATGGTGCCAGGTTGGTACCAGCACTATGGAAAAAAATCTTATCAGTTGTCTTTTATTTTTTATTATTAAAAATTTGAACGTGAGGCAAGAATAATCGCTTTGTTTCTAAATTTAAAAACAAATACATGAATAGTAGTTGATTAGAGATTGTAGCTGTTGTTATATTTCAATGAAAGCTACTAATTTCAAATTCTCTCCTAATTAATTTTATACTAACGAGAATTTAATCGGTCCAATGGAATCCATTTACAGATTAGGTTACAATTAAAAAAAATTAAAAATAAATTCTAAAATGAAGACGATGCATCAATTTTCAACGAGAAGAGGATATTTTTTTTGGAACAATACAGTCTTTCTTTGAGGATTTCTCAACTGGAATCAAAATTTAACACATTTCACAATGTAATTAAAGCAGTAAATTAAAGACGGATTTAAAGTGTACTAAAAACGTCTTCGTAGAGCAGCTATTTGACACCCAAATGATAAAAAACAATAAAGTATTGCAAGAAATGTAAAACAGTCAATGCAGATTTATTCATTAAACATTTTGATTTAATTTAGACACAAAACAAATGCATATAAATGATTTATTACAAATTTATTAAATATACTTCAAGCAAAGTCTACAGTTTGCCTCGAGTAGTGTCTGTGTTCATTAATGCTCTCTCTTCAATCTCTTTCTTAATAATTGACGATCATAATTATTTTTCGCTCCAAACGGTTTGCAATAACAGTAAACAAAGGAACGTATATGTAAATTTTATGAGTTTTGCTCAGTATAAATCGAAATACTGTCTGGTAAATACATGTTGTTGGAAAAGTGTAAGCTTATAGTGAATTTACACCTAAAGGAGCAAACATCTTACGCGGAAATATCCAAAACATTGCCACGCAGCTCTTCTACTATCCAATACGTAATCGAACGCTTTAAATATGAAGGCCGCGTAGAGAATAAGCCTGAATCAGGACGCCCGGCAATTTTCAATCATTTCAATGGATTAGTTTTTGTTTTTGTGTCCTGGATTATCAGTTCAGTGATATCATCTAATAAAAAGAACAAGTGAAACATTTGACAGCGTTGCGTTTGCAACGATACAAACTTCAGACACTTACTTGCAAATTGTAAGTCAGATGATTTTATCAGATGTTTGTAAACATAAAGAATGCAATTTTCACGCATATCGTTTGCGCAAGGTTAAGAGCATGTACCCGCCGTTACCCGGTTAGTTAGGCAACCCTAGGTATTTTTCCAGACTGGTTCAGGAAACTTGGGCCAATCGCGAGTTTTTTAATGAATTTCAGTCGAAGCAATTTCAGTCACTCACGAAAGATCGTGAGTGACTTTAGTGTTCTCTACTAAATTCCCCACTATGAGTGTGTTGCATACGCGAAAAGGTTTCAAAAATGTCTTTTTTAAGAGGAGATTAAGTTCATGAAAAACTTAAAATATTTGTTTAAAAGTGGAATGAATAGACTGAAAACGTCGAATAATATTAAAGACTATAGTGATGATTAAGGAACACAAAAAAACAAGGAAAAACTGATTGTGAAATTGTTTTTGCGGAATCTTAGTATGTCGTTGCGTAAAGGGCAAACAAAATAGAAACAAAAAGGATTTGAAGCATTGGTAGTTGTTATGCAAAAGCCTTTGGTGCGGATTAAGTTGAAACGGCGGAGCAAGTTAAAGAAACCAGTTCTGTCCAAGAAACGCGTGTTAAAAGATCCGCCTGGACACATGGAAAATAGATTATGGAGTAATTTAGTCTTTACCAATAAAGCGTCTGTTGTGATTTTGAAATAATTCGACGAGCATGATGTCGTACCCCAAACAAGTTCGTCCAATCCAAAGAAGGTGCATCTTTGGAATCGCTTCTCAAAGAAAGGTTTGGCTGGTTTCAGACCCTGGGTGGGATCCTTGAATTGGTCTTGGGTGGAACCTTGTTTGGGTCTTTACCTTATCAAAAAACCAATCAAAACAAAGGGTTCTCATGGACGATAAAATGTAAAATTATCAGGTGAAATCAAGTCTGGATATTGCTGGTGGACAACGAAATCAAACACCAAAGCAGACTCTGCATTGATTGGAAAGACTAAAATAACATTAAGACACATGATTGACGATGATGTAATATCTGAGCCTAGCTCCTGCCAAAGCTTCGTGTAAAAGGTCTGTTTACTTTGAACCAACCTTTTTGAGAAATTCAACGCGTTTGGAGGGCACTATCCATGTAATATGCCGAAATGTTAGTGGATAATATGGCTCGAGTTCAGGTAGGACACGCACCTTAGAGGACTGTCACCTTGAAATTTTGAACAAAAACAAAAGTACTACACATGGGGAGCTAAGGGCCGATTTCTGGCCTACGCTAATTTCCAGCAAGTGGACTCCAGTAAAATAATAATAATAATAAAAACACGAACCTAAGCGTACGAACATCACACCGATGATAGCGCACCGCCAAAACGCGTCTGTGAACGAATCAAAGGAAGTGATGAGGGACGACGGAATATTGCGAGGACAAATAAAATTAGATCTTATTGGTTTTATCCTATTTGTTTGAATCTATTTGTAATTGGTGGTTTGCTCTTAAATTTTTCGACTGCTCTACCAATCTTGATTGCCGACTTTGAGTTTGAAGTCATGAATTAATAGGATTATCATTGAAAAAAGGAAAAACAGTAGCAGAAATTTTTGAATTTTTTTTTCTTTTTGAAAAATATTACTTTTCGCATGAATATCTATGTCTTGAATAAACTGATAATCGTTTAACTCACCGTTAAATTTATTCTTTACACCTTTGCATGGAGTTGTATGCAGTACAATATATCCTCAATGTATCCACAAAATAACACTTATTTGCTGAATATTTTATCAAGCAACTTTGGTTACACATTCGTTACACAAACAAAACACTTAAATATCATACACGATCAATGCAAATTACAAAAACAGTTGCTTAAATCAATGTAATTACTACCATCAATTAAACCGACTACCGCGAAAAGAACCTTCCACATATCCACAGTCAGTCATCACCACACACACTGCCCGGGTCTTGTGAAGATGAAAAAACTCTTAATCTAATAGCACAACTCCGCCAGCTACTTCTCTTAAGTCACACGACTAACAAAAAAAAAACAGCAACAACAATAAAACAACCAAAATTTAAAAAAAAAAAAACCGCGGAACTCACTTGGAGCTTTTTTGGACGTGTGCACAAGGTATGAATATTAGTTCAATTAAAAACGTTTAACGCACTACTTGATCATTTGTGCCAACCTTTTTTTTGTGCTAACTTAGTTGATAATATTTATTTCCTAATCAACCCATGGATTTTCCAAGTGTTGACGTCGCACTGGCTGTTTTTCTTTCTCTTTAATTTTAATGTCTTTCATACACGAAATGATTAGATCGCAATCTAATTTTTGCAAAAAAAACGTTGTGTGGTTTTCTTATTCGTTTCTTTTCGATGGTAATCTAATTTATAAATAAAACACGCCAACGACAATCTTTCTTAATTATTTGATTGACGGACGTGAATTTAAAAGCTTTTTTTTGTGTTAACATAGCACGGATCTAATAAATATTATAAACGACACACTTACGGATAGCGGGTGAAAAATTATTAGCTAATATAACAATCGGTTTTTGGTAGTTAAATGAACGTTGATTAGCAGCAGAAAAGTGACGTCCCTTTTCTTCGCGCCGATAACAGAACTAAGAAAAACGATGATCGAATAACTACATAATTGTTTGAAAAAATTGAGCGGTGGAAATATAAAAAGAAAATTCAAACGAAATTATTGCACTCACGTACGAGTATCCGCGAAATATTGATAATCCACAACGTACGTACAAAATACATTACATCCGTCTGGTGTGTACAAGTAGTGCGATAAGTAGTATGTAGTAGTAGAGTAAGCTTAGGTTTCGCGAAAAACCATAAACTCTCACACCTCATACTCCGAAGACTATCATATACATACAATGATAAGCGCACATTCATTACACCCCAAATAAGGAAGTCACTCAGTCAAAGCGGTGATAAAACATACTTCAAACTTAGCCGTGCACATATGAAAATCCATGCATGCTTGTAAGCAAGTGAGCGAGACATGCTTATAGGAAGTGAAGCTTTAGATTTTTCGTAGACACACTCGTATTGCATATGATTGAAAATAAGGCGGACTTGATTAGATTATCTCATGTATTCCATCATCTTTACTGGCCGCTTTTAATTGGAAGTAGAGAGTTAGTAATCGACTGTCCTTTCAGTGTATTTTGTTTTCCTTCCTTTTCGGGGAATGCAATCGGAGTGGATTTATGCTATCAAAGAAATTAATCTTACAATGGCGAAATATATTTCATTCTACTTTTTAAATTTGGATTTGTGGGACCCCATACAAAATACGAGTTAATCTTTTAGATAGAAATACAAAAACACACTGATAAAATTCGGTTCACCGAAGGAGATCAATTGATTTATTAGAAATAATATGGTTCGTAGAATGAAATCGGTTACGAGGAAAATGTCTCAACGACATTTCGATTTCCATCTAAACTAACTACCATTTGAAAAATGCTGGTAAACGCGATTACCAATCAGTGTTAGGCGAATGAAAATGACATAGGAAATCTAAAATTGGACATGGTTTAAACATGATGGGCCACGTCCATTCTGTTATCATTTTTTCAATAAATAGTTGATAAAATTAAAGGAAAGTAATCGATTACAGGTGCTGACGCAAACCGGAAACTCGAAATCGGTTCGAAAATTATTTATGGATCCTCTTATCGAAACAGAAATAATGCTTGCTTTACCAAATAATTACCAGCAATTTCTATCGACACACATAGTAGATAACATACTGGTTGCATCCAGAGTTGCAAACGAAAAAATTAAACCTTTAAAACAAACATTGTAAATGAATTGCAATAAGATATAGTAGAACCGATAAATTGTTCGAATTCCGGTAGGTATTTAGATAAAGTCGATAATCCTCACTTTTTCCAATTCATTCCTTTTTTTTTCCTGAACTTCATTTCAAGCCGACTTTGCTGGTCCAGCACTAATAGAAACAACACAAGACAGATTATGTCAACTTGCCTTTAAGGTACTTGACCATATGTTATGACGTATGTGGCTCATGTTTCTATATGAATCTTCATATGTTTCGATATGAACCATATGATTCATATATCGGAACCAGCAATCTATAGTTCCACATCTATTGCAAACAAAGTTGGGACTTTCACCTGCTTCAGTTGGGAGGCTACGATTCAATCCTGCAGGATTAGCTGTTAAAAATTTATATTTCTGCAGGGCAGACAAATTCTAATAGTAACATAGTTTTTCAGTTGTTTTTTTTTAATTTTTTGAAATATTTTGGGCTGTTTGATAATTCATGTCGTTTTTTTTTCTCATAGATGACGTGAATTGTATGTAGCATTCAGTCGCGATTGTGTAGCTTTTATTATTATGTATGGGGTGTAGTTTAAGAGATTGAGAATTTCAAATAATAAAGTTAAAAGAATAATAAGCCATTCAACCAGAAATAAGCTTCATCACTAAACACAGTTCTTCGTTAAAAACGGTCATCTTCGACCAGATTAAACTCAGCTTAATCAGCAAAAATGCGATGTAAACGATGGCCATTTGGCTTTAATTCTTGCACGAGCTGTATTTTATAGACGTGTAAAGCCAAGATCCGTACAGAAAATTTTCCACATACTCAAACGAAAAAGGCCAACAAGTTGAGAACGGCAACAAATCGACATTTCGGCGTCTTTTTGAAAATTTTGCGCAACTGCAGCAACATTCTCTTCGGTACGCACATTCCTTTGTCTCGTTGATGGATTTGAATTGAGAAGAGTAAAATTAGTGGGAAGATGATCAATAAATGCTCGAATTGCATGCTCACTTGGCCCATTATGTTGACCGCGAAATGGACGAAATGCTTTATTTTATTTTCAAAATAAATTTCCACAATTTGGAAGCGTTGTTCTGGCGTTAAACGATTCACGATCAATTTCCAAATCTTACTGAATAGAAATGTCAACACAGTTTGATCTTTTCAACTGTCAAACCATAGACAACAACCACCTAAACTTCTCATGCAGCTAAAACAAGACACCCTATACCATTTTAAAGATAAGACTTTAAACTATCTTCTGCCAAAGACAGCGTCATAAGTAGACAGCAAGTTGGTTAAAACTAACTTGAAAATGTTCAATCAAAGAGAACATTCTCGGCATATTTTATTGAACTACTTTCCAAAGGGAAAAAATGCGTCAAAGCTCAAGAGAAATTGTGTTAAGTTTATGATGAAGTGAGGCTTACTGAACGTCAGTGTTAGTATTGGTTTGCTTGGTTTCGTTCTGGAAATTTTGATGTGCAATTGTTTCACCACATGATGATTTATCACATACTAGCTGTCAGATTAAGGCGTTAATCGAAACTAATCGCCGTATGACAATTCGAGAGCTAGCATAGAAGCACAACATATCGAATTTCATTAAACTTACAACAACGTGGTTACGTAAACAACCTAGATGCTTAGGTTTCTCACAACTCAAAGGAAATCCACCTCATCAAATGCATTAACATATGCGATCATTGCTGAATTGTAACCAAAACGACCCATATCTAAAATAAATCATAACAGGTGATGAAAAATGGAATTTTTCGAAACGTGGAATTTTTCAATTTAACGAAAGATCGTTAAAGTAAACCCAAGAAGAGTGAATATATCCTTGATTAATTTTTGTTGCAAATATAAATAAATTTAATTTGAAAAACATGAAATAACGACATTATCGAACTGTCCAATATTTTGGCTGGTTTTTTCAATCGTATCAAGGCAGCGGTTGCTTTGGTTCGTATGTCATTCTGATTTTATGCAATATTTTTTCGTCATATGTATCCTTTTTGTGAGTATTTAAATGCGTTTTTATAATACCCCCCCCCCCCCCTTTTGTTTTTCGAACAATAATGGTGCAGCACGTACAGGACATACATCCTCTGTGATAGTGGATTCGAGTCTACCTGATGACGGCGATATTTAAATTTGTGTTTCAGATGTCCTGCAGTAGCCTACTAAGCTATGAATGTCTTTTCAAAGATACTGCCAAATTTAAACGTAATGCTGATCAGATCACAAGATTACTTTCTTGACTATTTTTGGTCTGATAATGAAGACGCTCTAAATCGACTCAACTCCCAAGTTCAGTAGCGAACTGTTGCGTCAATTTTTTTGAGCTTATATTTCCAGAAAAGAGAAATTTCAGAAATATTTTTTGATTGTTTTTATGGATTTGAGTGTATTTTTCCAAAAAAAAAACTACGACTTTGGGAAAAATTTTGAAATCTATACACAAAGTTGATTGTTTATTGCATTTAGAAGAAAAACCATCCATATGACGGTCTTGCATTCTTATACTTACAGTTAGCATGAAAGCATGAATTTTCCGAAACGGACAATCATCTTACCTGAAAAGAGTTAAAAGTCGGTTAGATTAAATAGAATAAAAGCCAAAATTAAAATTTAATAATTGATAAAATTAATTTCGACTACTAAACGGAATTATTAAAATTGTTTTTCACTCTCAAAAATAAACAATTCTCTTTCTCAACTTAGCATTGATTTAATGTTTCGACCACTGTTGACAATTGTTGGAAAATTCGCCGAAAACTTTCCACTATTCCCTTCAATGAGCTTACGAAGTTACTGAGAAGTTAAGTTTCGGTACGCTTAGTTGCTAAGACATATATTACTGATGGCATAAAATATATGAATATATATGTTTCTCGGTACTATGATTCATCGGTTGCGTTTCTATGTATATTTTATATTACGTTCATTTTTTTTAAATTTTTTATGTTTAATTTTTATTAGTGGTACAAGGGCTGGAATTTGTCATGCACACTATTTTTTTTTCTAACCTTTCAGTTTTTAAGTTAATTTTTAGTACTAGTTAGCAACTAGTACTACTAGTTCTACTTCTACTACTGCTACTACTACTACTATTACTTCTTTTACTTAAAACTACACCCAGGTATCCCTTTTTATACGGACAGATCTCTTTGCTGCTATTATTATCACTGCTACTACGATTACTAATATTGCAACTGTTAGTACTACTGCTGCTACCATTGAAAATGCAACAACTTCTACTACTATTACTGCTACTACTACTACTACTTTTACTGCTGCTTCTACTAATATTGCTACTAGTACTGACACTTATAAACACTTCCATTTCTAGTACTCCTACCAGTTGTTGTAGCAATAGTAGTAATAGTAGTAGTAGTGTTAGAAGTAGTAGTAATAGTAGTATTAATAGTAGCAGAAGAAGAAGTAATAGTAGTAGTATTAGTAGGATTGATTGCATCTAGGGCACTACTGCTCCCAAGACTAGTACAACTTTTACTACGACTACTCCTTCTACTATTGCTATTGGTACTACTACTGCAGCTACTACTAGCACTCTGCTGCTTTTAGCATACAGTGGTTAAAATATGATGAACAAATAGTATAATAAAATTTTCATAATTTTTTTCGAAAATTGCTTTCAGTGAGAGGAGAATTGTGGGCGGTCTGTGTTCAAAACATAAGTAGAGATTAGGTTCCCAATTGCCTCAAATGCCATGAACGGAAACGTAGATAGGAGAGTGTTTGCCGTTCTCAGCGTCAAGGATCCTTAAAAACGTTCTGATTCTGATCCACTGACAGCTTGAACTTGATAAATATTTAAGAATTTCCCAAAGATTTTGACAATTGACTGTTATGAAAAATCATGAAAAGTGTTTTCATGATTTCGTTTACTAAATGAGCACTTGGCTAGCACAAATCTTGTGTAATACACATATGACCTAAAGGTTTCCTAGTGCCGTCGATTTATTTCAGATTATAATGCGACTTTTCGTTGTGCTAACGTTTCATCATCATCCATCAATCCAAACAATTCTACAACAATCCAATGAACAAACCAGCGGTTACAGGTAGTAAAATTTAATTTAACTTGATTAGTTTTCCTCCAGCATCTTATCTGAAAGATATTTATGTAATTGCAGTCATAACACCTACGTCTTATGTATGTACTTGAAGTATATTTTTAAATCTTACGTGCTTTTCAATGTATACAACAGAATAACAATGCACACAGAAATTCATGGAATTTATATAAATATATTTTAACAAACATGGAAGTCACTTACGCCCTTTTATTTGCACTAGCAGTCAAGAGCGTCGAAGAGTGTTATTTGAACGATTCGTCATATGTCGTATGTAATGTGATAACAGATAACCAGAAGTTAAGATCTTTGACTTCTTCCTACAATAATTAATATAAAATTTAATGTTTCTTTGCCGTTTTATTGGCTTGTGGTGCATTGTCAACGTCTTCAGTTGTTGTCATCGTCCCCCTACATACAAGGCGTTATCTGAATAGGAAATGAAAATTTAAATATATATAACATACACTCTTGTGTGCATTGTATTTTTCTTCATTTCATATTAATTCCATTACAACGCCAGCAAGTCAGAGTACAAGGGAGTGCAATAAGTCATTTCAGCTTTCCGTCTACAGCAAACAATAACTTGAAAAAATGCACTTATATGTAAAAGATATTTAAAAGAGCAATATGTGGCGGAATGAAAAACAGCAGAATGTGCTAATTTGATGGCGGCCTGGTAGGAGGAAATCACATACGATGCAACACATATGAAACATCGGAATGAACTTTAAAAGTTAACATTAAGACAAGACGCTGGCGCTTGACGCTTGGACTTATCACGGAAGAGACTTGTGGCTTAATTGCAAACTCTGTATGTAATCTGCGTACATAAGTATGTAGAAGAACTGGATTTATTTGAATGCACATTTAGACTTCTACTTGAAGATATTTCCGCGGAAAATGCGCATGTATGTACATTTTGTTAATGATATTAGAATGAATAGACTCAGCATGGAATGGAGCAATGCGCTAAGCCCGGTAATTTGTACTCACAAATGAATGTCACTCGTCTGGAGTACATATGAGTTTAAATGTTTATTTTAATATTATTTCCTTAATTAACTAAGGTTACTTCAACGACAAAGAGCAGGTATGATAACTTTTATTTCAGAACCATTACACGAAGTAGTAAATTCATTACGCGACTTAAATGTTTGCGACTAAAATGTGTGCCATATGCGCTAAGTTTTATTGAAATTGTGTTGTTAAACTAAGATTCCAAGTTTATCACGAAATTTTCACAAAAAAAAAAAGAAAAACGTACGCCATTATTGCAGTATCCTGGGTTCTGATACGAATCTTCAATCAATTGAGTCCTTTAGTCTACCTCATAGCTTGTCATGTCAATCGTTTTACGTAGTTTTCAATCCGCATTTTTTCACGCGCACTAGGTTTCAAACATCCGTATAAATAATTATAAAATAAGGAGAAGCAATATATACACGCCCATTGAAAAAAGATGGCCTCACCAATAAGTTATGATTGAAATTTTCAGACACCAAACGTCATATCCTTAATCGAGACCCTTAGCAACATGATTGTTTTGAAATAAAGGCAATTTCGTTAAAGCATCCCATCAAAATATTTATGCAAGTATTTCGAATTTGTTGCCAAATGCATCAAGAACGCATCTAAAAATACGGAAAATCTGGCGAACGTCACGTTTTTGATGATAAAAATGCCGCTGAGATGCATTGATTGTTTATAGAAGCATCTGCAGAGGTTGCTATAAGTAAAAGAAGTTGTCAAAACCGGAAACAAAAAACTTTAAAAATGATGAGTATCACGTCGTGGACAAAAACCGTAGACAGAGGCAGACAGTTTTTACGCAGCAGCTGATTTAGAAATCTAGATTATTGACGATACATTCAAGTCAACCCTAAACTACGCTTGCCTAACGCTACACCCGTGTGGTTTGACCCAAAAAGCTGTTTGACATAGATTTGAATTCGTAATAAATGATTCAAAATCAAGAAAAATGGATCTCGTCGAACCCAAGCTAAAAACGTTGCAAAATTAAGGTTTTTGAAGTTTGCATCGTTGCAAACGCAACGCTGTCAAAATTTTTCAATTCTTGTTTTATAAACTAAAGTGCAAACTTCGTAGACTGCAAAATAGTCGAATCAACAAATACAATTTCCAGAATTTTAAGTAAAATTTTCCAAAAGAACGTTCAAAAAGCAAAAAAAAATTGAAGGCCGTTGTATTTGCAACAATGCAAAGCTGTACGGCTCGGACAGCTCAAAATTAAATCTTTGAATAACAAGGATACATTTACAAGGAGCTCTCTACCGAAGACGTTTGATGAAGTTGACAAAAGAAGTCTCACGAATGCGCGCCCAATAATATTCCAGCTTTGACAAAATTATTTTCTAGCAAAAATTAAAAATTCTAAAAAAAATTCTGGAAATTTCCTTTGGCATACGCAACTTCACTAAATCTTGCAGTTTCAGATGGTTATCTATTCCTATCCATGGTACATGTCTTGGAAATCTAAATGGCATGTGTCAACATATAAGGATACCCAAAATTTGGCCATTCATCGAAACCCTCATTAAGCGTTTCCTTGGCGCGGTATCAACATACCACCAAATGAGTGGAAAAAGTATCGCCCAGCAATGGAAAACACATTGAATAAAATATAATTTACCGTTATTTAACAATGAAGACGCAGTTTTTGTTAAAAAAAAAACCAGGGGCACCCCATTTGCACATCTGATATAATATTTAAGAGACACATAAGATTACCAAAGGTCTTCATTTTTTATCTTCGGTCTTCGGTTTTATCAATACGGTTGACGGTTCAAGATGACAGTTGGCAGCTAATAGTTTTGGCTTTTTTTTGCAAGTAAAAACCAATGGCAAACTCCGTTTCTAATAACTTAAAGACAGTTCGATTCGTTCAGTCACATAACTTCCATCTATATACACAAATTCCTTGCAAGGATAACTATAATAATTCCTTAAAGAGATTGTTAAAATATGCACACCGTCACAAGATGATTTCCAAGTTCGAAAAGGGTATGAATATGCCATGGGAATGTTTGGTGGATTTTCATGCAAATTGGGTCGATGACGAATTTCAGTTCGATTATAAATTTAATCACAGTAATTTACTTTGAGCTATACTTTTAACGGACCATGAGATTTAGGTTATCAGTGAAATGCGTTTGTCAAAACTATTTTTATTGATAGAATCCAGCGTAGATGTAGACTTAACTTGATCTGTCAAATGCAGTTATTTATTATCTTCTTGGATACATTTGAAGTCGAGTTTCGTTACTAATCAAAGACACTAATTTTGTGGAATACTTGAAGTTGAACTTCTGGAACTGTCAAGATTTCTGTCACTGATTTCATTGTAATCGTACTTGAACCAGCGACCTGCTGCATAAAAGGTAAGTGCTTGAATAACTGAATCATCTAGACTATACTATTGCACACAATTGCACACGATTAGGTGTTATCAAGGCTCCTTGAAAAAGGACGAATTTTGAGGATTTATGAAAATGGGTTTTCGCGTTTATGGTTATTTTCAAAAATTGGGCCTTAAGTTTTAGCTGACCCTTTGAACTTTCGGGGACGACTAATATAGTTACGAGACATGGAAGGCGGGTCTTAAATATTCCAAGGGTTATCCTTGTAGATAGATCCGGCACTTGAGCATTTCAATGGACAACTTAAGATTACATAAACTTAATTTACATCGCATGTCACCTGTTAATATCCGGAAATCAATTCATTTAACTCTACTAATTGCACTTAATTGCAATTATATTCAAATTGGCATTGAGTATGCTTCAGCAGACGATACAATCTCTATCTTCACTAATATCTTTCATATCTATCCGTATGTGTACACTTGAATGCACAATCGCGCCATTAAGGTGATGTCTCAAGATTTGAAGCATTTCAATATTTAACAACTTTTATGTTTCATAATCGACACTACTACGCAATTATTCACGTTTCTTTTTCAGTTTGAATTTTACTTAATCCTTTCTACGATTTTTCCGCCATTACTCCGTGTTACTCGTGTTAAGTTTATTCATTTTTTCAAATAATTCGTAGATCAATTAATCATTTTATAATAACGTGCAACAGAATCATCAAAGTAAGAATATAAATCTAAAGTGAAGACATGTGAGTGTGGAATGTGTGTTGTTTTAATTGAAAAACCGATTGTGAAAATGATTTGTTTACATGTCTGTCTGTCTCAATATGGACGGTTGCATGGTATGATTCCCCTCTCGAATCAAAAAAAAAAACTCGATAGATAATTCTTTTATTGCTGTTTAGTAGACTTATTTGCTCAAGTTCCGCGTTTAAAGATACATTAGAAGATTTATTAGGTTTTGTTGTCATATCATAAATAATTTATTTGTGATGATTGTTAGGTATTGTTTAGTTTTCAAACCTTAAGGAGCTTCGATGCGGCCTTTTTGTTGTCTTTTTATGGATTCGATGGTAAACATACAGTGCGCTACGAATATTTGCATTTCCTGTCTTCGTGCTGAAGTTGCTGTCATAGATTTATTACAGTTTTAACAGATATCGTGATTAGAATTGAAACAATACTAAAATTTACTACCAATCCTTTTGAAGCGAAATGATATGAATAATTCTTTACATTTAAGAACTATTAATAGTCGCCTTTAATGCAATAAGTTTCTCGTTTAGATGTGCCTTTAATTTCATCACACACAGATATATCTGTGTTTAAGCATCAAAACAAAGATAAAAGAAGAGAAACCAAGATATGGAAGGGACTATAAATTCATGTATCCGGACTATAAATTCATGTATCAATGTCTATGTGACAACTCTTGAAAAAAGGGCCGACCGAATGCTGAGTAAGTTTAAGAATTATATCCATTGACGATATCATAGAGGAAACACCAACAGCAAGAACACTCCCTGACCGCTTCTGGCAGACAGAGATAGTAAGAGCATCAGCAGATTTACAAAGTGTCGATTCAAACGCAATTTGCATCGATTCAAACGCAATGGTCTCCAATTTATGACTTTAAGCTTTGGTAAATTTTATTCGCATTTTTGAATTTTTTGCACTCAACTAGGTTTTGATTTCAGTTCAAATAGCGACAGCGATTCAAACTTCAGAAACCTGATTCGCATTATTCAACAGCTTTGAATAGAGGAGGGGGGAGGGGGGGGGGGTATGCATTCTTGTAAGACACAATAATGAGAAAAAATTCACTACTACTAATAAAATCTCCACTAATTTTGGTTGAACCCCGCAGGATTTGTTGTGTATCCAAGTTTTATCGCTGTATTGTGTTCACGCTGTGGCGACACTCTGAGGTGAACTATTCTGAGAGGAACACCTAACTTTTGAAATCCCTCTTTGGTCCAACCCCTTCTTGAAATTTGGGAGCCACGTTTGTATAGAAGAAACAGTTTTAGGCATACTGATAGCTTCTTTCTTCAGTTCCGTCACTGGTAAGCTCTCTCGATTATTATAATCAGCCAACGAACATAGAAACAAATAATAACATTAATTGGGCGAAAAAGGTTTCTTTGAAGTTCTGACTGCTTGTAAAGTTGGTTAATACATTTATTGGTTGGCGAAAGAAACTTCTGGGTTTAGGTCACAGTTTTTAACATGACAATCTTAATGATATCAAAATAGAAAAACGAAAATTGTGGAAAAGTTGTATTATTTTTTGGATAGAGCTTAAACAGATATCAGCTTATCTAACAATGCTCTCAAGTGGACTCACGGTTGCGCTTGTTATCCGGAGTGATCAAACGCGGCACCCATTACGCCGACAGCTTTTTATGTCAAACATTTCAAGCCAACTGAGATGCCAACTGTCGCAGCTATCTTGCACACCTTTATTTGGTGGACTGCAACATGAGATCGTGAATTATGGTCACGTTATCCTCCGTGGAAGCTATTTTCATTGGGAAGGGGGGCTCACGGGACAGTTGCCATCGTAGGATGTCACCGTCCAAATTCTTTAAGCCAAATTTTGACAGTTACCATCGTAGGATGTCTTCGTCCACAGCATCCAAGCGCTTTTTGATTTCGCCCCTTGATTTCACTTCTAAAAACAAGAATCAAATCACGGACCGATATTCCTCTTTCTTTTTTCGGAAATCCGTGGACCTACCCGCTTCCTCACACGGTCAAAACAAAACTACGAGTTCGATCTGAACTATCAAAACTATCTTGGTCCGATTTTCTCTCCATGGGGCGGTGTTGCTTAGTACTCATCAGACGACTCTCGTGTACAAAGAGAGCAATCGGTTATTGATGGTAAGACTGACGTTGCAGTGCCGAAGCGTAGACTACAAATAAAAATTTACTATTTCATTGTTAGTTGTCTCCTTTTTAATAGTTTCTGTACTTTTTAGTAGTTCTGTTTCTTGAAACGTTATCTAATTTGATAAAAGTTAAATTTAAACTCCGCCAAACTTTTGACAGGAAACAACTGGGATAATTCCGAGAAAAAATTCAAATATAAAAATGCATAATTTCCAAAAAAAAAAAAAAACAATTAAATTTTCTTGTTCTTATTGATAAGAATATTATTATCATTATATCTGATTATCAATTAAGCGACACTGTGTTGAAAATATCTTCGGTGAAAAACTGCGTTAAAGTATTAAAGTGCTCAATTGTTGTAGAAATAATTTGTTTTATTTAGGATAGGAAGCAAACTAGCAAAACCTAATCAAATCCTTTCATCAATTAGCTCAAAGCAAACACATGAAGTTTTCTCATATGTTTGCAACATAGGTATCACGTTCAATTTGTGCATTTTAAATTTCCTTCCGAGCAGGCAGAGAAAGATATTAGTGGGCGCTCTAATTTTCCTTTCTACAGCAAATCCTGTCTGCTGTAATGTAAAGGCAAAAGAGATTATGCAAGATCTCTGGAAATTCCCCAATATAAACTTCTTTCGCGTTAATGCATCGTTCATTGAAGGAACGTTGAGAAAAATTTCAAGTTGCAGATGAAATTTTGTTTAGTTTCCAAACAAAACGCGAAATTCAATTAGATATGTATCAAGATACATTATAACAAGCGATTTCAACAATAGGTACACAGCTAAAGTGTGTGCAAGTCAGTTAGTGGTATCTAAATATCTTGAGGAGATATACAGTCAAAGCAACAAGCAGCAAAGAAGCACAAGATGAAGAAAAAGCGGAAATAAGTGATTTGCAGTATGACCTCGGATTTAAGTATAGTTCGTTGTATTTCTTCGGCTGACTCTTCTAGTATGTGAGGCTAGACTGCGATTGTTGCTAATGTGCATACAAGTTCTGCTTGCTAGAGTTAGCTAGTCTCGCTGTCGGTCTATAGGTGGATGGATATGTGCCACAAGATATACAAATGTATGTTTGCATGTTTGCTTGTCTCTTATAAGCAAATTTGCTTAACATATCAGCATACATATGATAATGTTTCGAGTTGCTCATGATTCGACTTGGCTTGCGTGTGTTGCTCTAAGTGTATCGTTGTCCAGCCGTACTTTGAGCACTATCTCTTCTTTAGGCACAGGCTTAAACATATTAAAGCTTAGGTCATCTCAATAGGCTTCCTTGACTATATTTTTGAATTTATGCTCGTTGAACCTCATTGCATGTGTGTGCATTTTTGCTCGCTCGTACTTTTTTTTTTCATTTCTTGGAGTTCACGCTGTAACAATAATAACAATAAAGGCCAAACGATGGGGCAATAAACTAAAATGGCTTAAGGCAACTGTGACTATGACAACTTTAATGGAAAGTACTACAAACCATGCGAATCTGTAAGTGTATTTCACGTATGCACTACGTTGTCTTCCGCATAACACAGTCAAATTATATTTGATTGTCGTTTTATTGAGGTTTTTGGGAGTGAATTAGATTACGTATGGCACGGCAAGTTTAAAGATTTATGAATCGGCTTGAGGGATGGAAATCGTTCAATTATAATTGGCTGGTAAAAATCAAAAATTAATTTCAATGGTTCCTTGGAAACGTCCTTGAGTGGTATCAACATTAATTATATGGTCATCGCTCTTTGGTTGATGGAAATACCCAACGTATTGTTGTACCTCATCATGGTGACCCTCTTAACAGACTGCCTCACCAATACCAAAACCAAAACCACAGCCAAATCTTAAACGTTTTTGTCTTTTATTAGAATCTATTGTTTGCCATCAACAAACCTAACAAAACATCACTCACTTGAAATTACTTCCTGGAACTTAGCAACTTGCCTCTATTCTAGCCTCCGATGTCTCCTCGCCAGCTCCATCAAGACAATTTCAACAAATTGTCGTTTTGTCGTTCTTTCACTTACGCCAAACAGCCGCTTACTTTTCTTATTCAATTTGTGAGCTTATTTTACAATTAAATTGGCCTCAAAAATAGAAAATGGTTGGTCTGCACAATACCCTATAAGCATCATCATTTCTCATCATTTTGATCCACTCTCATCAACATCATCATCATCAGTCTTATTATCAAAATCTTACGACCAAAAGACGCAGAGAGGGTCCCAATCCAGTTGGGCGATTGTTTGGGAGGTAAACTTATTACTTGGCCAACAGGAGACAGGAAGACTAGCAGGCATCACACGACAAAATCTACTTCATCAGCGTCATCATCGCCTTCACCATCGTTAGCATTGTCCTCCACAACGATGAAGACAGATTGAATTGACAATTTCAGAAGATTTAGTCCGGAAATAAATTTCGTTACGTTTCAGTTTCGTTTTGGGCGAATAGGATTGTGGCAGTAGAGCGAAATATTTCTTGATGTCGTCTATTGTTTAATAAATTCAGTGGATACATTCTGCTTTCCGATGTGTTTAATTTTAAATTTAGATTGATTGAATTGTTTAGGGCATGTGTGTGTGACGACTTTTGTTGCGGTTTCGTGAAGTCCAGGGATCTCATGTTTCTTTATCATGACTCTATAGAAGTTTTTGAACTCCGATTAGAACGCTTTAGTTGGAATATGCGTGCTAGTGAGATTTTAGATCAAGGATGTTGACAAAATTGCTTTCAAATGGATTAGGTAACAACTTAATGACGACTATAGTTTCGGTAAACATGTCAGTCAGGATTCTGCTATTGTTATCTAAAGTAGGGGTCACCGAACGACCGTTCTCCTATGGCTTGTTTCTAGTTTAACATAGTGAAATCATTCACTATAACATGTATCTTTGATGCAACCCGTAATGGTTTTTTATCTGTACAATCCCAAAGGACATATAAGTGAGGTTACGTGCTTGGTAATTCGATGACAAAGAATTTTCTAGGGGTAGTGCTATATGCTTGTTGCAGTAGAATGCAATTTTAAATAAAACTTCCAATACATGTAACATATGAATACAATAATATGTAGTCTCAGGTCATTGGCGGAAAGACGTCCCCCCATAAAAGCTTGCTAGCTTTACATTACAAACTATAACATAACCAAAAGAAAAGTCAACTAGATGGGCTACTGCCCCTTTGCATTTAGTTTTGTCTTCATGTATCGAGTGCAAATCATAACGGTAATCGATTTATAACGGTACCCAATTTCCCATAAAAAATTTAATTTTAAATATCGCATATCAAACAATAAGATGAAATATTTTCTATTGTTATGTCCCTACTCATTTTCAGGCCGCAGTAAACTAAATCTCCCAGACTACCGACAAACGTTATCTAGAGAGAGCTCGCCTTTTTTGACAACCACTCTCATGTCAAGCGAACGTAGAAAACATGATCTGTAATCCCCGGGAAAAAATAAACATTTTCGAGAGGGGTCTGAAGTCTGCCCCGTAGAAATGCAATAGTCTGCCAATAATTATTGGCAGACTATTGGATTTCTACTACACATTATTTGAATTCATTGGACCATAGGCTCAAATTTATCTTTTGTCGTAAATTCAAATACTTTTTTGGCAGTTAAACTGCAATAAACATACTCAGAAAATCAAAGTCTAAGCTAATATTAATCTAATCAACGCTAAGCATAACAATACCACTAACAAGTGATAACACTTCAAACAAACACTAAAAATAAGGGTTTTCAACTACAAGTTTCCAGGTGTCATGGTATTCCTAAGCAAAACTTATCGGAGATAGGACAGCAAAGTAGTAAAAGGTTCGCCGTAACATTCTCCTAAATTTTGTATTCATGCACAACGACTTAAATATACTATTACATCGGTAAAGTGATTTTCACTCCGTATCAAGACCTTAGAAAGCAATCCAAACGATGGCTCCCCACTCACCTACTACGGTAAATTTTAAGCTCTCTATGTTACAAAGCTCACTTTATTTGCGTCATGGGTTATTCGTATCACTTTCTTTGTTGGACCCTTCTGGAAAGTTGGCGATTTATAGTGGTTACGCTATGCTCCTGTGTAAAAGACACCCTTGCAAGAGGAAACCAATGGGAAAACGATCATATTTCGGGATATGAGAAGTATTGTGATGCACTTTAAACATCAACTAGACAGAATCAGAAAAAAAGGCACCAAACTTTTCTGCGCCCAACACAAACGTATTTGTTTAGCGCTTTGACAGCGTGTTTTCACCGCAGAAGCTTAAAGAAAAAGTGCCTTATTCTCAAAAACTTCCGTCGAATGATCCCAAAATGTTGATAATAAGGTCTCCGCATCTGACTTTGAGGTAATGCTTTACATCGTTTGAAATGTCACGGTCTCCAATTTTTTAAATTTTTGAGTGTCGGAAAAAAAAATTGACAAACATTTCAGTCAAACTTAATTTCAGTTTGTAATTTTGACGGTATCACCGACAGTCTCTAAAGCTTTTTCCTTCAGCCAAAATATCGCCAAATATCAATATGCATGACCGTTGCTTCTGCAACGATGCCAACTTCAGACATTTTTCACAGGATTCAAAGTCAGACCAACATGTATTCATTGAAAATACTGAGGTCATTAAATGAGGGACATTTTTGAATTTCGTTCAGGTAATGATGAAGGCGTAAATTCTTGTGTTTTGTAGGTTCAAGGGGGCATGGTCATTTTGCTAGGATGATGTTTTTGCGTCTCAAAACGTAACACGTAAAATAGCAACTTAGCAAGAACCGGCAAATCAAGGAAACATTTTGGGATGTATTTTCGGCTACATTGGATCTACGTTAATTTGCATACTTTTTAATACAGAAAATCAACCCAAAATTACTATGCGATAATTACCAAAATATTTTTTGGTGAAATTCTTTTTGACCAATAATTTTTTGAATAATTATTTCGAGGCTAAGATCTGCTTTGCATTGCATTCAATTTTATATCATGCTTTCCTGAAATGTTTTAGAAATCTTAACACATGCTACTTGTTTTTGGATTCAAAAAACGTCATTGCTAAACTTTTAAAGTTCTATTGAATGATCAAGACCTTCGAAAAATAAAATTTTGAGTGAATCTAAATATTTGAATTGAGGATCAGAATTGCCGCATTCGTCGGGAGAAAAGATATTTGAATGATCCTTTCAATATTTTGATTGTGATGCTTTGTTTGAGATATGATCGGAGCATATTAAACGTCTACAATGTGAGACCGAGCGAGAGAGAGAGAGAAGGAGACTAAATCACATGCAAAAATCCTTGAAAGTGTGATTCAAGAAAAATACTTCACTAACTGGTGGCGAGGATCGTTATAGCAAAAGAACTAAGAAGGGAAAGAAGTACAAAAGCCAAAAAAACCTACAAATCGATTATATTAAAAGTTACGGAATAAACATACGATCAAAACTTACAAAAAAAAAAAAATAAAAATAATAAAAGAGAAACGGAAAAGGTGTGTTCCATATCAATTCATCATAGATTTGTGTATTTTCCGTTTAATTTGTTTATTTTAAACATTCTGCGGCTGCAGGCCCAGTTAAAACTTTAAATAAATTACCAAACATAAATAAATATGTAATTCATGAAATATCAAATTCTAATTTTGTTTCTTCCGATTTTTTAATGGGCGATTCTTAATTTTTGTATTTGATGTCTGTTTGCTGTTTTAAAACAAACAAAATTTGTGTAAATATAGCTGCACGCTTGCGATGAAGAAGGAAATTGGAATGTGCTAAATTTGGGTGCCATTGTTTAAACAAATTTCATTTTCGAATTAACATGTGATCACAAGACTCGAAAATTTTTGATACAAAAATGTTCTTGGAATAGTTAAAAAAAAAATTAAAATCGAAATCGAAAAAAATTAATTGTTCTAACCAATTTAATTTAGGGAAATGTATAAATGCTCTATTCCGTTCAAACAGAAACAAGGTCGAGATAAATGAAATCAAACAGAAGTGTAAGCAATTTAAAACCGAGAACGTTTCATTTAGCGAATTTCGAATCAATTTGGGTTACTAAAAATACATTTTATATATTTGCATGCGTGAATTATCAAAAGGACTGAAGGTTACTACTAACAGGTAAATATCTTTCGAATAGTAACCTTCAGCCCTAATCTATTTTCGGTAAGAATTTAATAAAATTTACACTTTTCTAAAAATAAATGCTTTTAGCACTTTGAGGGAATGCCCAAAATAAAATTGTCGGATGCTAAAAATAGTGAAAATTCTAATTGGTTCTAATTAAACTTAAGACGTGGCCTCTTGAATCCAATTTGCATCTTACTGTCAGCGCACCAATTAATTGCTTTCGATAATGAACAGATACTAGCAATCAAGCGGAAGTGAAATTCAATTTGAACTTGTGAACTATTAATCCAAATAGAATGAAATAGTTTCGCATTTGTTACGTCAATATGTACACACGCATGTTATATTGATAGATTGTTGTATTTGACTAAACTACTTTGACGACTCGTATTCCTGCTATTGTACACATATCAATAAATGCGTTTACCTAATGGTCATGTAATATCGCCGCTATTGATTGCTTATAGTCGACTCTGAACATACTTGATAATTAAATTGAATTTACACATTTTCTTATCAATGCCGGGCTATATCATCTGGAAACCTACTATGCTAACTTTCTTAGTTTGTTGTTGTAAGTACATTTTCTGCATTCGACTTGGAGAATTTTCCATGAATTTTTGTGAAAAATAGTTTATTTATAGTTAAATTAAATAAGATTAAATAACTAATAACAATTGTTTAAAACAAATTAAATAGTAGATTTTTTTTTCTTCCCATAATTAAAACAGGGAAATATTTTTACTACTTTTGTCAAAATATCGCTTCAAACTAAATTGACAGTTGGTTATAACCTAAATCTTGTATCTGATGACGTTGGAATCAGGATTATTTTTATTATTGTCTTGCTTGAATGCACTGTTTGCTGCCATTTGTGATACATGGACGCTTCCGCATTACATATGTGGCCATTGGGCATGGATGTCACATATTATGACTAGTTTTGAATGGCTCTTAGCAGTTGGTGTATGCATTTTAATCCTGTAGGTCAGGGCTCCCATTTCTGCGTCAGTTATTAACAAGGTTATTGCAACAAGTGCATAGTCTTAAAATTATTTCCAGCAGCAGAATTTCTTTTGCATAAAATTCGTCGTGTTACCTGATTCTGGGACTGGTTTTACATAAAAAGGAGAGTTGTCGCTAATTTTTCTTCTAATATACTCTGTTGAAGCAGGCTAAAAAGGAACATTTGAAGCATCAGCGCTATCAGTAAACTGTACAATTAATAAATTTCCCGATTACGTCTCTAAAACTATTTTCCTTTTCTTTTCCTTGAACTGCCTGATATGGTTTTTACAAACCTTTAGTTGAACTTTTCATTAACCTTTAAAACTGAATATGATAAAGTTACCAACAAAACCTCTTCCTTTTCCGATCAATTTCAGTTTAAATTAAATATTTTTTAAACATATCCACAAAAATAAGGATCAATACATTGTTGGATTGCAAGAGTTTGATGTGTTCGTGCCTTCAATGACTGGTTTTGAATTTTTGGGAACATATTTTTTATGAAATTCTACAATTTATCCTCATCATTTTTTATATCTACCGGAAACTAAACACTGAACTATATTTCTGCTACTAGCTTTTGACATGAAAAGACTAACTTTCGTTGCGAATTTTATGCCGTCAAAAACAATTGCAATGTTCTAAGAAACATAACAAACTATTAATAGATTCTACGCAAGATCACACAGAATTGGCATAAACGTTTCATATCGCGCTTATTAACGAAACGTCAAATTGTCCGTCAAAATGATACCTTCTGTCAAAACTCTATTTCAAGTGTGATTTCAAAAGATACGGAGCAGATACTAGTGTTTTTTTTTTCTTGGTTCCAAACAACAATAAAGGCAGGAAATCGTGATGTCTCCGTATTGATGACAGCATTCGGTCAAAAAATTATGCCGCGAATACAATCAAAGAAATGTGTTAATGCACAGAGTACCTACGAACAGTCTTTGTCGTAATAGGGTTGGAAGTCTTTACTCACAGTTGCCTGAAGTACGCAGCGTTGCAACATGCAGTCGTTTCGAATTTGTTTGCTTTTTGAATTTTTATTTGATATAGAGGCTTTGTTAATTTAATTCGTAATTTTAACTTAGTTGCGCTCCATTTATTTGTCAACTCACGCCGATCATCGAGTCAAACCAAAAAATGAATAAAAATTGACACAGTTGCGTTTGGAACAATCCAAACTTCAAACACCTCTACTCGTTTCAATCTACGCATGACCATAAGTAGGCTGACGCGACGCGAAAATTTTTCTCAATGTTATGGATTTACTGTGGCAGCTGCTGTGCCAAACCGTTGAGTTATCGCGAATTTGTTGGGAAAAAAGTGCCAGTAGCGGGCAACGAAGACTTTCGCGAAATATTCCGTACATAGATTTATGAGATTGAGGCGAAAGTCAATGCGCGGCGAGTGATAACAAGCGATAACAATCGCTAACAATTATCAAAGTGACCAAAAATTTTAGATGACAAGTACCTTAATTTCGGCGAAGCCGGTCTCAAGCCTACAAATGAAGGGAGTGCTCCGAAGAGTGTGTTTTTTTCTTCATTGGAATACTACAGGAAATTACAGGTCATCGCACTTTTCGGTAATGACATAAGGACAAAGCAGGCTTCATGGGCAATATCATATTTTCGCATGTATGCAGTAAGTTTGCCACTACTACAAGAAGAGGTAGAAGCTACCAGGCTTAGTATTCCCAACAAAACAAAGTAAAGATGCTTTTTAGGGTCTGAATTTTGGATTCATGCCTGAACATAGGATTAATTATGTATTTTTGAAACCAAGCTTTTCCTCGTGGGCACACCCTTCAAGCTGAGTATACATTGAAGTAAGTCCTTTTAGCCGATTTTGTTTTATGACAGATTTCATAGCTTTGATTGTGAGTGATTCTTATTGAAAAAGTTTAATACTTGATTTTGATTTGATTTGATGGTTGGCAATAAATAAGGCCCATTTTCATTTCCTACCCACATAATACAACGACGATGGATACCAATATTTTTAACGTTCATTGGAGAATGTGAGTAACACAGAGTTAAAAAAAACTTTTATGAATTGCTGAAAATGGCACACAATTTATAAAAACAAAATCAAAACAATTATTGACCGTTGAAATGAAGACGCTAAAATGAATCACGTTACCTTCTCGTGCAAAAAAATTTAGACCAAAAAGAATGCTAAATTAGTAAACAGAAACATAGTAAGGATCTCGGAATACAGATGTATAAAGAGAAATGAAAAAGCGCAGGAGCTAGCCAGAGCTTAATCAGCCGATCAAAATGCAACTATAGTCGATACAATCAAAGTGTCACTGATAACAGTAAGAAAGGAACAAGACTTAACCCCAGGAAGGGTACGAAAATTGCATGAGTTATTACTGTTGCTGTTTTATAAGTTTTTTGAATTGGGATTTAGCGGGTTTCCAGTCCAATGTGTCACATATGATACACAATTTTTTTTGTGTACCAACCATTTGTGACCAAAACACCAATGAACTTGGTATGGTTGATACTAAAATTGCATCATGTATAATAAGTGAAACATTAAGCAGGGAAACTGTTAAACACTTTCTTCTAGAACCTCCGAGTCTCCACGCATAGTTCCTTGCTTGGAGGAGGAAATTGAATTTCAGAGGTTCGAAAGATTCGCAAAACTTCGTTTCTGTACGACTGCAGACTAGACCATCTTTAAATGATAATATTATACGCGAGGTGAGAAGGCGGATGTCAATCTATGGCATATCAATAGAAACCAGTGTATATCATTTAATTAAACTAAAGTGGAATATTTACTTTACTTTTAAGGCGTCAAAATAAACAACAAAAAGGGGTCAAAGTGGGTATGAAAGTGCAGAAACGAAAAGCGCCGTACATACTCCAAATTCAGTCCCAAGGCAAGTTCTGAAAGCATCATTGAAACTTTTAATGATAAATATTGCGGTGGCAAAGGAACAGTATAGGATCCAAATTTGAACTCTGAGGCACACCAAATTTAAGCTTTTTGAGATTAATTTGGGCCACATAACAATTTGTAATCGGTGATTTGAAGGCAATATCTTACAGTTCTTATATCAAACGTAAAGAACGATCGCCTGCATATCAACTAAAACTTTATAAAAAATCTTCTGCGTAGATTCCTTGGAAAATGAGTCAACTAAACCACGTACATATGGAATTGGTATTAAAGATGTCACGACTTTTTCTATGGTTAAAAGTCTCTTGCAGGATTAACATTCGCATGGCAGAAAGATCGTTACTGACATAGCAATTTGTTAAGTTCTTGCCAATCATTTTCCTCTCTTTATATTCCACTTGTAAAGCTATCGCAACACTTCAGTCACGAATTTTAGCACTTTTCTAGTATCTAAATAGTATAACTACCTGTTCAGCTAGTACTCTACTAATTGTTTCGTCATAAAAAATTAAAAACAATAATATTATCACCTTACAATGATAATAACCATTTTTTTTTTGCAAACTAACTTAAACAAATTATTTATCTAGATACCAAATGTACATTCAGCAGTAAAACGTCTAAGAACTGAAAAAGCAATTTCAATTCCATATCATATTGCGGAAGTAAAACCAGACTATATAATTGTTCATATATTTGACTTTCATGGCATCAGCAGGCATCGCCAACTGCTAACATATAGCAACAATTCCACCATTAACTTCACCACCATGACTAAGATGATCGCCTCCAGTCTAGAATTGAATTATTCAGCAGAAACTGACATTTTGCTTGCTCGTATTCTGTTTTCTTAGTATTCTCGAGTTGAAGTCGACAAGATTAGTTTGTTTATATTGGTGCTGTCGTGGTCTTTTTCTACAATCTTGAAAAACAACAAATGCATATTAACAAGTAAGTAGGTAAGACGGCATTCTAACCAAAACTTATACGTACTGAATGCATTTCAAACGGATTCTAGATATATGTACGTAGTACTCGTGTGCGGACTTAGCCGTCGCTAACAAGTGCTTGTTTAGAATCGCCTCAAGGCTCGGGGATATCTAGTCGTAATAATAAATCTTTTATCACACTTGAAATTATATCTCGTTCTCCGTCGATGTATGAGCAAAACGCATTAAAACTTTATATGGAATGGCTAATACAAACATTTTAATGAATTTTCTAGTGGTCGAAATGATAACGAACTAGAAGATGTGTCCAATTTATGGGCTTCCAAGACACTATGTTTTATGCTAGCGGTTAAGAATGTGTTAACGATTTCCGTAAAGTTTATTAAAATGTGTGGGAAACGTTTTGATTTGATTGTTCACAATTGAAGTTGTAACCTTGACTAATTAGCATTCTTAAGATTGTTTGGATATGAAAGTTGTCTGTCTGAAAATTACAATCAAGGAAATCCTTTTCGACACCATCCAATCGAAAATAATGCCAACAATTTTTTGGGCAATGTAGAAAAATGAGAAAATGAGAAGATGAAGGGTCATCCACTTCCTTATGTTACAGCAGGCTATTGCATCCCAAAAATATTCCAGATATGCATATGCACACACACAATCACTCATCTACTCCACTTGATCCCGAAACCACTAGTCAACCACGATCTACAATCTTGCTCCTATCTTTTAAGATATATGACGGCCAATCTCTATGCTGTACGGAAGTGTAAACTTTTAGTGTTATATTTACGTTATGTCGATATCCTCTAGCACTATACATTAACTCCGTACACATCTATACATTATAGGCATCACACACGATGCACACTAAAATTATAGATAGCAATAACTGCAGTATAAAGTATTGTTGACCATAAGCCAAAAAGGAATGGATAGCAGCAACCGATGACAACCGTTGAAGGCAACTAAAACAACAAATACAACAACAAACAAGAGCAATAGCTATGCGGTCTGGCAACGAGGAAATGAACGAAGAAGAAAATTAAATAGATTCATAGGTGCTGTTTGTAAATTTTCTATGAAAATAGAAAATATATACACTTTACGGAAGAAAATATATATGTAGGCATAAATATTTGTTTGTAAGGATTTCAAGCCTGGAGTGTATATCGAAGGAATAATTCGAATTTAAGGAAATAATCGATCAACGGATTTTTAGAATTCGTACAACATGTATGCTTTGGGCGCTTAGATAACGTTCGATTGCACCGATTAATTTCAATTTCGGTGACCCCGACGGGCTAGAGAATATTCGTGTTAAATATTGCATATTTGGACTCACTCTAAAATCAAAGTCAACTACTCCATAAAATGTTGATGCAAAGTATGATGCATTGAAGTGTCTTCCCATGAAAAAGCCAAGAAACTGCTGAAATGTTGCGCGTATTACGGGTGCCTAGTAGTTTTTTCCCAACTCAATTGACAAATAAGAACATGAAAAAAGATTGCAGTACAAATGGGAGGTCCTTTTCGATAAATCAATTGGGTTTCTGTTAATTTTCCCGGCAACCAAAGCAAACTGGCCCCTAGAAACCAAAACAATGTGTCAGGAATTTTACAGGAAATAACAGTTAGTCCTTCAAAGGATCGGTTTTCAAAAATCAAAGTGCATGCAAAATGGAGAAGATTATTGTAAAGTCAGTAATCAAACGCTTAATTATTTTACCAGCTGGCATCTTTCAAAAGCTGATTTCTCAAAGGAAGAACTGATTGTGAGTCCCATCTTCAAATTGGACATGAGTCAATCAAGACCCTAAATAAAACTAAATAAAAAGAGATTCTTCTATCACATTCTGCTCCGAATCGAGCTGGTAATGAAAGTTTCATTTTTAATTTTATGGAAAAGTTTACAAACGATATTCTCAAACAAGAGTTGTAAGAAAGTCTTCAATTGGAAACATCAAATTGAAATGAATCGACCAAAGGAAAAAAACGTAACGTACTTTGTCTGATTGTGTACATATCGCAAAAACAAAAACAAAAATGTACATCATGTCAGAATCAAATTAATTTGACAAGATTAACTATTTTAACCACATTAATGAACGTTGTCAGTTAAAGTAAATTCGGGAAAAAAATTAAAGAAGAATCCTTACTTGAAATCCTTTGAAGCAAACAAAATCTTCTTTTTCACTTAAAATCCTTCAACGAATTTGTTTGCTTCGAAGGATTTTAAGTCATTAGGATACTGAGTACAGTTCAAACGGTTTATGAAAATTGCTTTCTTATTGATCATAATTCTATGTTGTTCTCTTAACTGTTCTGTCAATTTGCACGTTGGCCTTATACAAGGGGGTCCCTAAATGAAACCGAACTGATATTGTGATGGGTTGACGTTTTGTATTACCGAGTTCTGCCTCAAGAAGCTTATGGAGCAACCATTCCTGTGTCAGTAAGCCAAGCGTCGTCGCTAATGACAGTTCCAAGTTTGTGTCAGAAAAATTATGTCAATATTTTTAAGCAAGTTATTTTGCATGTTCGTCGCTCTTGCAACGTCTGATTCTCGTGAACAGCGCGCTTCAATAAAGTAATGCTTCTTGCTAGGAAAAACTAACACAGAAACTCTTGAAATGTTGAAAACGGCCTAGGAAAATGATGCTGTTGGGAAAATTCAGACGCTTGAATGATTTTTCTTTTTCAAAAATCTTTTCATTTTCACCTTTTTCATTTTCAAAAATTATGAAATGACGATTGACGGCAAACTTCGCTCAGGTCGTTCGTGTACGACCCGAACCCACGAAAATGTCAAAAAAAAATTCACGAAATCATTCTTGAAGATGAACGTCGGGATATTGAAGAAATAGGAGAGTTGTCTGGAGTGACATTGAGTTGAGTTCAGCGAATTTAAACGGACCAGTTGAAGACGAGAACAAATTCTTCGAAAGATTTTAAATCGTTAGTATCACGAGGACAGTTCAAAAGAATTATGACGAATGCTTTATTATTTAAGATATGTGTATGTTATCCCCTTGACTAATATGTCAATTTGCACCTTATATGAAAGGTACCCAAAAGAAAATGAGGGCTGCGATTTTATAGTACCGCGTTCTACCGGTAGCGCATAAAGGGCCGCGTTTCCAAAGTCAAAAAGCCAATCGAGAAAAGGGTGTTTCAAGATCAAAATCAAGATCGCTTGGAAGTATTGTCAACTTTGAACGAAGAATTCCGGAATGATTGAAAATTTTTGTAAGCTCAGCACAGGTGACAAATCAGTTACAGTTGTTACCCTGGATCGAAGCAACTAGTTGAAACTCCGCTGAAGCTAGTTGGTGACTTTAAGTTCGCTTTGCCCCAAAAATGCTCATCAAGTCGAAATAAACGTCAAAACAATGTTGATTTGATTTTTCGATGTGAGAGTGGTCGTCCATTTTGAATTTCTTCCCCAGGATCGGACAGTTAATCAGGCCTGCAATTGACACGTTTTCAAAAGATGCACAGCTGTTTATGACAGGAGAGGCACGATTTGATACCGTCGGTCGGCTGGTTTTCCACTATAGCGTCTCTGTTCACACAGCTCTTTCTGTGCTCTTTCCGCCTACTTACACCACTTAGTCCCCTTTGACTTTTATTGATTTTACCGAACAAAAAAGACAGGAAGGAAAGCGCTTTGTCGAAATTATTGAAGGAGGCGCAGTCGGCATCACCAAGGACTATTTTGAAAAATGTTTTGAGCATTGTAATGACAGATTGGACAATAGTGTTAACGAAAGTGGAGAGTCCTTTGAAATGTATTGAAGGCTTTTGCGTAAGTATTAAAAACACAAGTTTAAAAAGTATAAGTTCGGTTTCTTATCGGTTATACTACTACTAAACTTTTTTAATCTTATCGTAGATATGAATATCGAAAAAATGGATTGTTTTTATATACCACTCCGAAAAGCAGAGAGATTAGTTTGTATTTCGAAGGTCGAGCGAAAGTTGATCCACCGAATTCAAGGTAAACTTGAAATTCCTACTAAGATTTTGGCTCAGTCGCTTTGTTTTACATTTTGGTGTTGGATCGGTGGAATACTGATAATTAGCGAAGCTTAAAGGATGATAGTATACGCATGGTTAAGATGATGGAAAAGATTGTTTTCCAAGCGAAAGGAAGTCGCCCAATGGGTCTAAATCGACAAATGAACGTCTATCACAAATTTCATTCTATAATATCATTGTAAACACTGTTTTCAATTCAGCAACGTTAAAATTCGATTTTCTGAGCTTGAAAAATTGAAACCCTCCCATTTGTACCCAATGTTGGCGCAATTTTTAAATATTTTTGAAAGAAATAATTTAATAAAAAATATTTTATCCTAGTAGTTTTGGTGTATTCGTAGCGTGTCCAGTTTGTTTTTAATTTTGTATTTGGTAGCGATCTGTTTTGGGGTCGATCGGTTTTTCGTAATGGTAGCCACGTAATGAATTAGTTGAAGCACTTACTTACTAGACAGAAGTTTTCTGCATCAAGTCTTAAGGACCAGAGTTGTATCAGGACATGTTATTTAACGACGAACATTCGTTTGCCTGGCTCAATTGCCATAAGGACTAAACTACACAGACATATCTTGGGTGACTATTAAATCAAGAAAGAATACTGTGATACTTTGTAATGGTAGGCTATAATTTCTGAACGCCATTTTTACATAGGATTATTGTGAATTAGCAATAACTAGGGGATATGTCACACTAAATATTTTAACACAGAACATTAAATTGACCTGAAATATTAAATAAAGTTGAAGGAAGTACTTGCCAATCCTGAAATCCACTCGCATTCACTTAAGAAAATCTCCTACTGAAAATTTGACCCCATTAGCAAAAAATGTAGCGCTCATTCAAAGAAAATATGAAAATGGCAATTCGAGGTCAGCTGAAACCATTTTCCTCTTTCCACTATTTGTAGGAAATGACATACAAAAGAATTTCCTCAATTACTATGTGTCATTGCTTTGTCTCATTTTACACGAATATCTGCTGAGGAAATGGAATCACAACGCGCAATACCATCAAGTGCATGGTGGACAATTCAAATTAGTGAGATAATTTTTTGAACGGTCTTCAAAGAAACTCGAGATAAAGTTGAAAGTGAAAAGTTAATTTTGGATTATTTTTTTTTTTGCGTTCAGCAATGATTAATGACAATTTCAACGTACACATTTTGTCCTTATTGTGGGAAATAGAGCATTGTAAGCGTGTGTGTGATTTTTTTTTTAAATTAATTTGATTCTATACCCAGATTTAATAATTTATAGCTCGGCGGAAGCCCGAAAAATAAACGATGAGGCATTTGCATTAAGTGGATTTGAACGATTTTTATTTGTCAATATCCGGGAAATCATCTAGACAAATCGAGGCTTTTAGGCGATTCGAATCTGTTACGACTTTATTACGAAATCTTTTCTACAATAAAAGGTATTTCTTTCAAATCCACACAAAAATTAAAGAGAACAAGCAACAGGAAGTTACGAGATTGCGGAAACATCAAAACTTGCAAAACATTTATGTGTAGGGAAACTATGCAAGTTTTCCGGTTTTCCTATTCGAACAGAACAATAATTTTATTGGAATGAGCTATAGATACTGTTTAAATTTATATTATCTGCTAAATTGGTTTCCTTTTATAATAAATTCCTTTTAAATCCAACATGAAATCTACGTCTAATGCTAAAATTTAAATAATTATTCCTAAGGTTGATTTTTTTGTAAATATGATGAAAGCTTTGTAGTAGATTACCCGTAGGTGAAAAGAAGTTCTGCTAGAAATTCGAGGAGCAGTTATTTCAACTTTTTGGGGCTTTCCCAGTTTACCTCAAAGAGGATAGATTGATTGATTTCTAATTGTTTTAAAAATAATTTTAACCAATGTAAGCTTGTCAGCAAAAATCGAATGCAGACCATATGAATCATATTTCATATGTGGAGTGAATACTTAATTATGAGTCATTGGAAGTAATCATTGTTAGTCAATTTACTGACTTTTACCATGTTCGTGGCAAAATTTAAAATGTATGCAGATAGGGTTTCACTAGAAGCAGATATGAGTCAGCCATGATGCGTGTGAGTGCTGTTAGACTGCATGACGTTTCTTCTATGAAATTCCGCTGTTTGACGAAATCCAACTATAAATTGGTAACAAGCTATATCTTTAAACAATCAACAATTTGGTAATCTACAACAAATGGATATGGATAAGGCGGTCGGCGTACAGGAGGACGCGCAAGAAGGATTATTTTTGTTAATATTTTATCCATAATTTCGTTATGTCGCAATATGTTTGTCGTATTGACAAGCGTATTTTGTTTGTGTGTCCTTGACTTATCTGTCGAAAATAACTTTATTTAATAATTTAATAATTTTTTTTTATTTCTAAGCATAGTTCCTTGCATGCATAGACGATGCAACTTCCTAAGTTGGGATCATTATCTCTAAAGGAAATTATCTGAATTTATCCTTTCTGTCATCTTTGAAATTCCTAGGAGGGATCTGCGGTTAACTTCAGTCTCTCTGAAACTATAACTCCTAAAATTAAAATCATAAGCCATCATCAGAATCCGGGAAATTATTCAGGGCTTGATTTTGAAAAAGTGAAATCCGGAAAACTAGTTATTGGAAATTTGCCACTTGTTTGTCTCCCACCCGTTGACTTTATTTGGTGGGCCTTTACTTATTCTTTATGCCCGACTATCCTTCTTAACGCTTAACTTCAGAATTCAGCCTCCATCAAAATTCCTGCACGGACAATATTTGTTTTCTAGTAAACTCCATGCGGACTCTAATTCAAATATTTGTATGGAATTGAAGTGTCAAATATGGACTGTCAAATTTTCAGCGTGTGGCCGAAATTTACAGTATATGATTGAAATTCGATAGTCTTTTTGCCTTTCTATGTTAATAATTGCGATTACTTTTGTGATTTTATTAGATTTTGTGATGTTAACTATCGATTTTTGAATAAAAGTTAGAGTTTGGGTAACACCGAAAGGAACGTTAAAATATTTCAAATTTTCAAAATGCATCTAATGTAGTTGGAGGGACAACTTTTACAGAAAACTGTACCCTTTCGGCTCACTCCGGCGGAAGAAGGGACTCGTTTGACTCAAGGCGTTAACTGGCGATGATACAAAGAGTTAACTTCATGCAATGCGAAAAAAATGCTAGGCTGGGTTGTCCGGGTGACAAGGAAGATTTCTGGAGGATTTTCTAGTAGCCCTCTACAGTTGCTGGGAGTTCCTCGCTCAGGGCGAAAACATCCTTCATATGCCAATAAAAAGATAAAAAAGTTCAAGAATTGTTTGAATGATGGTTTGAAATATTTGCAAAAGGGAAATCATTTTTGATTGTAATCAAGAGTTAACATTCATTCTTGGAGCTCTGTGAGTGTATTCTAATCAATTTCTCAGAATAAGAAAAAAAAACGCGTTTTGATATTAAAGTTTAATATTTAATTATCTAGCCAATATTGAATAAGAATAAGCGCTACAAGTGTCCAGTTGAGAGTTACGTAAGACGATTTGTAGTCGCATAAGACGATTTGATCAGTATCACGCTTGACTTTATGTACTGTGGCATAGAAACGTTCTAACGCTAAGTGGACTGAAAGACAAGGTAAATCCAATTCCAACTCCTAGCGCGGATCGCAGACATTGACTTTTAGCTTTGGTACATATGTATCGTAGGCAGATAAAAGTCTACAAGCGAAATAACTAAAATATAAGAATTAAATCAATTAAATCATAATGAATTGTTCTTGCTTTCTTCAAACTATGTTTTCTTTTCCTATTTTTATGAAGTTTTCTCTTCGAAACGAAATAAATAATGCGGAAACATTGTTTGCTGAATAGCTTTCCTGGTTTTGCGTTAAAATAAACAGGAAAACAAGTCAAATGCAAATATTGTTGTTAATTGTACTAGCCATGATAAATAGGCAACGCAGCAAAATTGATGATGTTAGAGCGTCATGTTAGGTGTATGATTGTAAAACAAGAATGCAAATAAGGTAATTGTAGTCATTTGGCAGTTTACTGTAACTTCTTGCTCATTTTTTTTCCTTTCTTCGCTTTTGTTCCCATTTAATTTCTTAGACATTCACCTGAAAGATTACAATCTAGCGCCCTTTTAGGAGGCGCCCGCTCGGCCATGACTTGTATAACTAACTAATCTACACTCATAATACCCCTGAGAATATTCTTCAAAACTAAATATCAATAAATATATTTTCTCACGCTTCGGGCTAACAACACTGCGCCTACAACTACAACCACGGCCATGCATTATAATAAAACACGAACCAGAAATAATTGATCGAAATAAATTGCTTCTTCGGTGGATTAAGTTGGGTGATGTGTTATTGGTTGGTAACCAGCGCGAACAAGTGCTTCTGGTGTTCTTGGGAAAAACGGAGATTTCCAACAACACGGTAATAAAAACGACTTGATCATCTTGAGCTTCGCGAGTTCTTGTAGCACAGGTTAGAGAGAAAATGTTTCTTTGGAATATGTAAAAGAAATTCACATGTAAACCAGTAGGCCTGCATCATCCGCGTCCAGTTCAAAATGCATATTAACATCGGTAACACATACATGGACTTGCATGCCCCAAGGCGGAAATAGAATCAAGCGGCAAGGTCATCAACGCTAGAGAATAAATGCGGTGTAGTTAAGTTGCTCTACCGATTACACAGCAGGAAGTTTTCTTTTTATAATTTGCCTGACCCGCAAACTATGCGCCTATTAATTTTCAATTTGCATAATCCAAAGACCGTTTGCTTGTTATTTCGAAGCTGAATATGTATGGATGTAACATTTTGTAATTGCTATTAACAATCATCCTATTTTGAATATGCATATTATATTCCTCCATGACGTAATAACTCTTTGAAACGAATTGAAGTATTCAATCGTCTAATTGGTGAATTTAATACTCGAATTTGGTAATATTAATAAACAGACGAAGACAGACAAGTTCCGGAGTTAATAAGCCAATATTAAAACGCAATCAGCGATACAGTAATGAAATTAAGGACTTGAAACTTAATGTGTTTCAGAGCGATCTCGTACGCAAAGTCGCGTAAGGCGTTTTGGTCAGTATCATGCTTGACTCCATTTTCTGTGACAGTTGAACGTTTCAAGGCTAGGTGGGCTGAAAGTTGACAAGTGTCATTGTCGTCACCGGTTTTACTGAGTAGGAAATGATGACGCGGTCTTGAATACCGCTGAATCTGCAGTGTGCACGAGAAGAGACCTTATTTTTGATATTATAACATTAATAGATTTTTCCGTAAAAATAAAAGTTAAGTCCTCGGAACTTTCGTCTTACTGAGAGAGTTTTTTTACAAAACAAAGGGAGATGAAGACAGACTCCCATTTTTTAGCATACGAAACAACGTTCAGCGGAGAAATTATAGAAATATTGTATTTTCGGCAGAAATATTTTAGTATTTATTTTAAGGTAACATGAATTCCACATTACCATACCAAGTAACCAGTGAAGGATATTTATGTTATGACGGGTCCACTCCAGACTGCACGCTTGTCTATTTTACGATATTATTTGTATTTGACAAAAAGAAAATAATAAGGAAAACCGTTTCGTGGTTTTATTTTGCCTATTGGGTGCCGCTGAAAAATGTAAATTAAAATCCAATAGAAAGAAACCGACAAAGTAGTTTATGAACACTAATCCATTCATCGAGATCGCTTTAAAAGTATTATTTTAATTAAGTATTTATTGTATACTGCTCAGATATAATTATCTGTTTTATATGATTTATTGTTCTTATAAGTTAAAATAACAATTTGTATCTTATATCGTCTTTATGGCTTGATTCATGATTCATCATTTATGCACGGTATGCAGTAGCATTTATGCTGATAATTATTTATGATTAAATGCATATGATTTGAAAAAAAAAATAATTACTACATAAAAGAAATAATTGCGTCCTACATCAGACGGCATTTTCATTTTTTGTTTGCTTCAAACTGAATATGCTACGCGTTAGGAAATTAAATTGCCAGAAATTACCTCTGCCAATTGTTCCGGAAGATGAGAAAAGATGAACTTTCATTACCTGTAAGGATGAAAAAAAACAATAAATTTAGAAATTTTCCATCAATAAATTAAACAATTGATAAAATTTTGCTAGCAAGTTAGTTTTTGTCGGTCAAAAATTTTGGTTCTTCGTAAAAATTTGTTTGGATAGTTTCTAAATTTCTAGAAAGTATCGTAGTTACTTTTTTTCCAGAGTTTTCTGATCAATTTCAATAATTTGACAGCGAGTGGATAAAATTATAATGAAATAATAAATAAATCAGCTTTCATATTGGTATCACATTTTGAATTCGAAATAATTGCGAAAAATTAAGAATTAAATGATCAACGAATAAAATGATCAAACTTGTGATTATAATTATTTTTATTATGATCATCTTTTTGCGATGATAATCAGATTATTATTTAGTTGACAGAAGAAATTAATTCATTGACTATGAAGCTTTGAAGACATTTTTCAAATATCGAAGCACCAAACGACAGCAATAACCAAAACAAATTGCTGAAGATTAAAATATTTTATTAGTTTTTGTTTTGAAAATTTCAAAGGAAAAATTGATTAGTTTGTCAAACATTTTCGTAGCTTACTTTTTACTTACTCAATACTTGTTAATTTCAATAAATAATTGTGAATTTTATCTTCATATTGTGAATTTCATCTACACATTGTGAGTATTACTGAAATATTGTGAATTTATGAAAACATGCTGAATTTATTGAAAATCTACACTAAAGATTTTGAAATTTAACCAATTTTTTCTGTGGAATGAGACTTTGAATCTTATTATATTAAAAATTTCCCAAAAATTATTCACAATAAAATTCACAATAACAATTTTTTTTAAGTTTTAATGCGGATACAATCAATATTGTACCAGAATAACATTACTTTGCGAAATAGACCACGGGAATGAGTTTCTGCTGATTTTTTCCGTTATGTTTGCTTTTCGCCTAACAGTCACAATTACCAATGACTAATTTGAATTGAAACTATATTTCGACACTAAAATCAAAAATGGTTCTCAACATGGGGTCATTTTGGGTCATGGGGTCAGCATTCCATGACCGCTGGACTGCCCGCCTGATAGGGGACGTGGGATCGTGGCTAAATCGAAGACACAGTGAGTCTGATTATTACCTTACCCAGCATCTTAGCGGGCATGGGTATTTCAGTCTTACCTGCACAAAATTGGTAAATCACGGTCCCCAGACTGCACTTTCTGCTCAGGGGAAAGGGACGACGCATATCACACCTTCTTCAACTGTAGAAGGTGGAACAGGATGCGGCAGGACTTGTGGGAGGTAATGGCAGACCTTTCTCCAGACAATCTGGTCGGAGAAATCCTGAGAAGTTTCGACAAATGGACCTGTGTGACACATTACTTTCGGGCAATACTAACTGCCAAAAAATGTACCAGGGATAAAATTGGGCGCGGAGTTTAGGGGGTCTCCTTTCCAGCAGGCCTCCTCCATCCTGCATCCTCCCGCTGGGGGGAGATTTCTCTAGGCTGACGGCGCCCTAGGGCGAAGTAAAAAGAGGCCTAGCCCGAAGTAATGTGTCAAACGGTTCCAGGCGAGAGTCTCTTGACAGGGGTGGTGTTTAGTGGGTAGTCTGGTAGCATGCGCTCCTAGGAGTCCCAATAGGGGTAAATTGCCTTCACCACCCAACCCAAAAAAAAAACAAGAAAATTGGGTCATTTTGGAATGGTGTGCGAAAATGTGCGATTTGAACCTACACGTTTTTGTATTTAAATTTAAAAAAAGATTGAAATTTAAGAAGGTAACAGGATAACCTGATAACAAAAAAATGAAAAAAATATTAAATCAATGTTTGCCAAGCGATTGGCCATCATTCTGATTTCACTGACTCATGAATGACGGATTGCTTGACCCTTCCTTAAATAATCGAACTATCAAAATTAAACCTTATCTTCAACACCGAACTATATACATATATAATAGCTTTAATTTCTTATTCCACATCCTAATCACTTCCTCATGCAAATAAAAATAATCTGAACAATAAAAAATAAATTGAATGAACCGAAAATAAATGAAAAGTTTTTTTTTCGATTTCTTTCGGTTTTTTTTTTCGCATACACGGAACGTACTTATTATTTCGTGTATGATAAAGATTTTATGACTTAATTCCTTTGGTTTTAATTTGTTTGAAAGTAGATTAGAAGCTTTGAGAAGGTGATAATAAAATCCAAACCAATATCAGTTTATTAGTCATATGAAATAGATGACCTACGCAGAAAATTGTTGTAGTTTTTTTTCTCTTTTTTATGATGAAAATTGCGGAAGCTTATCGGACGCTAATAGAGTGTCATGGCCAAATGTTTGGTGAATTTACAATGAAATGTATATTTATTATTTATTGACTTAAAGGAGAGTATTTATTATCTTTCAATTTATCATTGTATAAAATATGATATCAGTGTTGCGAATGATATATTTATAGGATTTGGTACTTTGGGTGTTTTTTTGAGTTGTTAGGTGCTACCATGTAATTTCTTACAATAATCATCAAGGTAATGATGAGTGGCGAAGTATTTAAAAATTTGTTCTTTTCTGAAAAAGTTTTCTTTTCACAAGAAAAAGTGTTGGCAGGTTTATTTCGATAATCCAAACTCTATAGAAAAAGCGAAAAGTTGATCGAATTTCGTGCAACCAGACATCATTGAGAAAAATTAGATTGTCTTAAAATATAAAATATAGGAATAAAATTTACTTGGGACTTTAGGGAGGGGGTTCAAATGTAGTAATGCCATTGCATTTTTGCTGATCATTTTGGATTGTAAAGGCTACAGTGCGTGGCCATGCCTTGTCAAGCAGAAACAAAGCGTTTCGGACGTTTTTTTGACAGATCTTCGGCTGGAATTTCGTCAACAAGGCTACAATAGTAGGCGAGAGGCCGTAATAGTTATGGCGACCGTGAAGAAATCCAATGAGTCTAATGAAGCGTGTTTTGGCTTTTGATGGCTCTGGCCCTCTCTTTCTCCATACTCCATACCACTCCATACTATCCCTCCATTTTCGATTCGGGATTGCAGTGGTAAACCCACCTTTTGTCGCAGGTCACAATTGTTGCAAAGGAATCGACCTTTCATCTTGAAAACGAGCAAGAAGCCTCTGACAAATTTCAACTCTCACATTTTTGTGTTTTATGATAAGAAGATGTCAAATCCAGGTCACCGAGATTTTTCAGGTGTCTGAAGTTTTCATCGTGGCAAACGCAACGGTCTCCAATTTCTTCACTTTTTGAATGTTTTTTCGATAATTTGACTTGAAATTTTTGAAAGTTTTATGCGCCTTTGTTACTTCATTGCACTCTACTAGGTTTTCATTACAGTTCAATCATCTACCAGCAACAAATTTTGAAAATTTTTGACAGCGTTGCGTTTGCAACGATGCAAACTTTAAACACCTGATTTCTCAAGGTAGTCTCGAACGATGATATGTACAATTCCAACACTGACGCCCGCTTCTTTATTGATTTCCGGTACAGTTGGGCGATTCCCTTTCAATGAATTCGCGAAATGCTGCAACGTTGTCAGTTGTTATGCAGCCGGGGCATCTTCAGTGACTCACATTATCTACTTTTTCATGCTCTTTCTTAAATTCGGCACACCTGCCTTCATTCGTGCCGATGAAAGTGCATTCTCCCTCCGAATTTCAATTGGCTTAACGCCTTATTATCATGCTTTTCGCAATGCCTTATTAGCATGCATTGTGCAACCGAAGAATTAACTCGAAGAATTTCGCTCATTTTAAGGACGACTATAAAAACCGGCCGAGACATCGGTTTGGCTTCTAGTGATTTATTGGGGATCCTGGCCCCTTCACTCTTTTTAGACGCTTCACCTGCCTCCACCATGAATTTTAACGCCGCAGAAGCGAAAGGCTCATTTGAATTTCCCTCGTATTAAACTTCAAACCAGGCGAAAACGAGGGAGTGTTAAATGGTTAAAATGTGATTGTGTTCCAAAAATTAGTCAAAATTTCAACCACTGATCTGGCGCCTGTGATGGTTTAGCAAATGACAACAACCTCTTTTACGATATTTTGGACGAAAACGATCAAAAAATAAAACAATAACATTCAACATGTCAGAATTTGAACTTACTGGGTCTAGTTCGTTTGGAGTCTTCGACTTAGCGAAGTAGTGGTGGCGTTTATAGATTGCATTGAAAATATTCTTCATCACCAGTGTGATAATGCTACGAAAGAAGTGTTTGTACTTCTTGACCTAACAAATTTTAAGAGATATTTCATCGTCAGTATACTTGGGTGGAACATATAAAGATACAGAAGATACAGAATTACATAGAATAGATACAGAATTTTTTAATCGAAAATTTGGCTCGAAGTGCATTAAATTCACGTTTTCATATGACCTTTTTCTTTACTTTTGTAATTTTAAATAAGATTTTGGCTGATTTTTGTTTGAAAAATGCACGGTTTTAGTGGAATTGACAGTAATCACGGCTGACGGTTGTCACAAAAAAAACATTGAACATTATCAACTGGACATTATTTAGGTTTACTTGACGCCTTTGGAATGACATCTACCACTTTTTAGCTCAAGGTGTGAATGAAGTGTGACGTCTTAAGTTTTTGGCAGAACTAGAATCTGCTATTCAAAAAACAATTTTGTCAACTTTGGACCGAGACTTGTATTGAATGGCTTTTGGACAAGATCAAAGTAGAGTCTATCTGTATTCATTATCTCCCCATTTTCGATACTCTGAAATAGAAATTGTATTTTACATGCTTATGAGAGCTTCTTTACCTCCTAGCCCAAGAGTGATGCCTAAAGTTTGGATTGTTACAAACGAAAGGGTCTCCATTTTTTCCACTTTTAAGCCCATTTTTGAACTTTTTGGCGCTCTTTTGTATTTTCGCTTCAGTTTAATCATCTTTTAAGAACAAATAGTGAAAAAAATTCACAGAGTTGCGTTGGCAATGATGCAAAGTTCAGACACCTGCCCAAGAGCGATTGTAGAACAGAGGAATGAGATTTCCTTGTTATATTCACCAGTTTTCCTTTTTTTGCTTAGAAAGTGTGCTGTGATAAGTTAACAAACGTAATATTCCACAAGACGATGAGTTTATGCGTACAATTTTGATGAAGCTTTTCACTTATTAGGAAACCAAGCAACTTTTTCATATCTTAATATCTTCTTCCGATTTTGTATCTACTACTTTATCTACTAAAAAGTGTGCGCAAAACACATTTCAATGCATTTCAATCCTTTTTCCGTTAATAAACAATCATAGAATGCTCTCAAACGTTCAAATATAACATAAAATTTAATATTTATTACCCAAGCCTTTATGATTTTCCTTAATTGAACTTTTCAATTGCACTGCTATTAATGCGTGGCAATAAAATTAACAATAATAAAAATATATTAATTGTTGTAATCGCTTTCCGAATCAACTGAATAATCAATGGGTTAAGCCCATACTCTGATAAAATATCTGCAAATATTGAAACATTTTAAAGGAATTTGGCGCAGAGGAAAACTAAAATTAAGCCTAGTCTGATAGGAGTCGTTTTTATGAAGAGTGATCCCGGGAGGAGGGTAAAAGTATGAAATGGTTAATTGACGTCAATTGAAAACAATAGACTCACTAAATGTTGATTATAAATTTTATTGATATGATATTTGATTTGAAAATATTTCGTCTAAATATTAAACCGGATATTAAGTGAAATTTTTTGAATGATTTGTTTATTTTGCTGATTGAAAAAAAAGTTATTTATAGCCATATATATGCACAGGAAAGATTGCAGTTATAAGTGTGCATATGTGGCACGCTTTTAAAGCAGAAGGACTTCGATTCAAACATAAATGGAAGCAGATTCGAGGACGTGTGCCTGCTCCAGTCAAATCACCGAAATGCTCAATGCATTTTACAATGCTATAAACGTGTACGCCTCTTGGAATGCCAAAAACCAAACCATTCTTTTTGGCCATGTCTTATAGCAAAGTCTTGCATGCAATGACGACAATGTGTCTAGTAAAAGTTGTTTAGAACTTTGTTTAGCTTTGAATCGAGAAAACTTTTGAATTATACTGGAAAAATAGGATATTATCCTTGGAGTTTTTCTTGCTCTTGCTCTTTTCCTGTCTGTGAATGCTCAACACCCACCACATCTAAACAAAATCCCTTAGTCTGTTTTGCCATTTATTCTGGAACTGAGGCTTGGATGTGTATTTCGATTTTTTCCATCTAAGATTCTGACGATTTCCATGGTTCTGTTCAGAATCTCGTCTATCTTGTCAAATAGTTTCAGCGCTCTGTCCTTAATGTATTTGTCAACTCTGTCAACACGCAAGTCTAAAAGAATAGAAGTCTTCTTGAATAAAAGATAAAATTCGACAAGTCGAGCGTAAGACTCAATTTTTAGGGACTGGAGCGCTTTTTTGTCGGTCTTTTTCCAAGTCATTCTGAGGTCCAGTATGACTCATCATTGGAGTGTCTGTCGTGTGCAGGTTGCAGGGTCTTGGCGAGAAATTTTTTCAGACTCAGATTTTGTTTTTAATTTTTGATAATTTGAGTGAAATTTTTAATAAATTATGTTTGCTAATTTGGATCGTTTAGGATCACTTTTTAAAACTTGAATGGCTCGCAGGCTCGAGAAATGATCTCTACCCGACCTTTTAGGAAAGTGAGTATCAGTTGAATGTATGGTATGGGGATAGATAATTGATGTATTTTAAGGTTCAGGTCTGCATATGCGACTTTGCCAAAGACTGTTTCTATGTCAAAAATAACTAGACCTGTTGACTTTCTGCGCTTAAATACGTTTCGGATGTGGTCAGTAGAGTTCGCTACTCTAATTCTGACCTGGTCATCACGGAATAATGTGTTTCTTGGCTATCACTTCGTCGAGTCAGTAATATTTTTTTCAGAGAACAATGAGAGAAAACTTATGTGCTACCAGTTTTAAGAAAATCCATGGTTTATTCCAGGCTTATCTATTTCTTGTGTGTCAGCCGATTTTCATGCCGTAGGAAACCTCCGCAAACAAATAGCAGCGTAAAGATCCAGCGTGTTTGCGAAAGGCTTCCTTTTTTCCGAATATGAAAAATGTTAAGCCATTTCAGCAGTGTATGGGTTGCGCAACTACTCTATTTCATATGCAGAAGTACTTTGACATCCTCCAGAAGGCATGCTCGCCTGGCTTGGGGCTCTGTAAGAGGCTCTTGCATTGTTCAGCTGCGGTCTTATATTTCAATTTCAACTGGTTGGCCAATGTTTGGAGCCTAAGATCACATAATTTATAAATGAATTTTCCGACCAAACGGAAAATTAGCCTTCATCTGTTAAATGTTAAAAAAGGGGGCTGAGCTTTTTTCTTGTAATCCTGAACTAACCTCTCTCTAATCCTTAAAGATGAGTTTTACTATGTTTGTTTTTTTTTCTCTCTTGTGCATGTTCAAATCAAATTTCAGGGGCGCTGCCATTTTATTTGTTGACGTTAATTTTTCAGTTCGAATTTTCGAAATTTTCAAATTTACTGAAAGTTTTCCGTGCACATTAGGTATTTCAATTTTTATTCAATTTTGTAATTTTGTACTATATTTATTATTTACTAAATAAATTGAATATAATCCATTAATTTAGGAATAAAATTCAGCGCCACTGTGTGGGTTAAATTAAAAAAAGTCCTAAATATATTCCAAGTCAAAAAAACATTAAACTTTAAATATGTGTCAATCAAGCTTATTCCTGAAACTATTTATTGGCGTCCGAAATAACTCGCAGTATCGATGACAACGATGATGGTTCCAAAGGAGTATTTAGTCATATAGTAGCCTTTTTTCGATATTGTTTATAGCTAACACATGTGTTCCAAGTGCGAGCGCATGAAAAAACCAATCAGAAAATCTAGGAAAAATGTTAAACATGAAAAACGCCCTTCTTCGATACGCTTCGTTCGAGCCACCGTCAAATGCATGTTGAATTCGAGCGCAATTGACTATAATAAATTTTATTTATAGTCAATTGATGTTGACAACAGGTTTTTATTAGCTTTCACTCAATTTTCTCGTTAGAAAAAAGCATAACATGATTTTCACGTTGATTTTTTCTCACTTGGTAGCTGAATAAACACCGTCTTCGTTCCACTAAGCGAAATGCCACCCCGAATGATTTGTATATTTTCCGTTGAAAATAATTTCCCTCCTGACATTGTTTCATCCTTGTCTCCCCACATATATTCATTGCTTCGAAATTTTATGCGATTTTTATTAGCTTTATCCATCACACAGTCATATAGCTTTGTAGGACTCTCTTTGAGGTTTGACGAAACGTCTGTGTGACAGTTTAAGATTTGGTTGAATCAAATGGAAATGGTCTTTGCACAAATCATTTCAATAGGGAAACAAAAAAATTTTTTTTTCAAACCTTTCCCCAATTCTAAGGGATCGTTTGGTTTCGCTGAAAGAAGATGGCTCCAAAATGTATACATGACGAGGGCAAAATGAAGACGCAGCTGATGATGTGGAGACAGATTTCTTACATTTTACACATATTTTGAATTCAAGCCCCTTCCGAAAAAATATCCACTTTACGACTTTTTAATGTCCTTCCGAGTTTAGGTCTCATAAATCTTAAAATTAGCTATGAATTCATTCTTATTTTCCAAGTTTTCGTTATTTTTTTCAAGAGGAATTCGTGTCATACCAAGTAAACGGCAATTTAGACGTGCATAGAACTTAGGTCAGATATTTTATAGGTTTCCCATTCGTTTCATTTTAATTCGACCGGAATTTAGTAAGATGAAAATAGGCTGTACGAGTTGAAACAAAAGGATGCTCGTTGTCTTCATATCCTAGTTGCTTCGTTGAGGCAAAAGGTCTTGTCTATAGTTCCTGCAGTCGGTTCATGGCTCTTTTGCCGCATTCAGCACTTTAAATAGTCATAAAAAGTAAGAATAACGATGACAATAAAAATCTGAAAACAAGATGAAGATTGAAATCAAAGAAAAGAATAGGCGCAGATTCATTCAATTCAAGGAGCAGGCACATGATTTGGTTGGTCTTGCCGCGATGAAAAATACTTTTGCAAGTCGGAGACCTCTATCGCGACGACAGTTGAAAATGAACTGGCTGCAATAATAATTATTTTTATAGCAGCATTTCATTATTTTTATTATTTTATTATATGTAGGCAACTGCGCCAAGCAGTGCAATACTGCAACAATCTCGAAATGAGTTGAGTCAATTGTTCGGATTGCATACAATACAACGCAGACAATTTAAGTGAGTCCTCTTATCATGTAATTTTCTCTAGTAAGCAAACAAACAACATTATTTTACCTAGTTAATACACTCATATATGCTGGTTCAAAAGTTGCAGTTTGTTTCATCATTTCTTTCATTTATAATGTTGACACTTGCATACTCTTTAATGCTTTATGCACATGAGTGGATAGAAGTTAAAATTTAAGTATCAAAAGGATTCTCACGTGACTTCTACTGATTTCATTCTTTTTCCTTTAGCGTAAGGATCACAACATGCAGGAGTTTTTGTTGCTGTTGCTGGGCAGAAAGAAAAAATAGGAAAAAAACCGTCAAACGTTTGTTGTTAGGCCTATGGGAAAAATGAAACGTGATAATGATGATATGTCCGTGTCAATTGTTGGTTTTCGTGTCTGTCTTGGATTTTTCTGACAGCCTAAGTCTTACACGAATGTTGTTGGTTCATGCATCCTTCTGTATACAGATATTATTTATAATGAATTTATTTTATTTTTCACTTTTTCTGTGCTCTATTTGACTGCACTCTTTCCTTGAGTAGATACCATCACAATTAAAATGATTATTCGACTCGAGGTTGCTTTTATTTTTTTGCTGTTCTCAAGTTTTCATTTGGAAGCCTCATTTTCTATAATGAAAACAAGGAATAAAATGAAATGATGCAGTCTTGGATTTCTCAAGGAATCAGATGATACACGTGTAAAGGGAAATAAAACAACTTCTTTGTGAAAATACAGACAATTAGTAGTTCATATGAGTGGAAGTGGTTCTTTGTGTCTTGGATTTTCATTACAGGGATGTTGAATTATTAGATCTTAGGATATTATGTGGTTTTGTGCCTCGAGGTGGGTAGTTAAGAATGTTCAGAATATTATTTCCTCAAAACAAGGTTCGCGATAATTTGAGTTGTAATTTCAGGCTAGAATGCAGGAATGAATAGGATCTGGATCTAATTATGCAATGGCAATGTTTTTATTCTTACTGCAGTTCTTGTGATTCTTTTTGTGCTGCAACAATTGTTGGCTTCACTAGCTGCATTTTTGCTGCAAAGTGCATTGTTTACTTTTGATTCAATATTTCAAGCTTTGCTTATAATCTTGTTCAAGATGAGGAAAATTAATTACTCTGTGTAACATAAGAGCCTTACTTTGTCCTACCACGTCGACAATGATACGGCAGTGCAAGGCTACTCAATGTGATCAAAAGTATGCTCTAGTTTATTCGCGTGTTGAGATTAATTAAATTTACTAAAAATTAAAGTAAAATCGATGCAGAAAGCATGCTTGTAACCCAGTCTGTGTATTTCAACTCCCAGGGAAAAATTAATGTCCCTTTTTACGTGCGATTAGCCGATCGCGATACCATCCTGACGATTCCTTTAGTGCTCATCAGCTTTTGTCAACGGTTGACTAGTTTAGCAAAAATATCAGCTAAAGAATATTTCTAGTGCAAAGAAATATCGGTCGATGCAACTGACTTTATTGGCCCCTTTTTCGTTTTTTTAGTTATTTTTAATGATTTCACACTGATTTTTCGCTGTGGGTCATTTCGACGAAGTATTCTAAAAGGATTAGCCATCATGGTCTCCATTGAATGAATCAGTTATAACAAATAAACTTTAAATATCATCTTGATAGAAAGGGGGTTTTGTGTTAAAATAATCATTTTGTGGGTTTTAGATGAAAATTACTTTGATTTATAGTTCAGATGGAGATTTTGCTACAACTTCACTTTCAGTTAGTGCAACAAAAAGTTACACAGAATAAAATCCATCACGTTCTTACGAAAAACCCTCACTTGCAGGGAGAACGTTAAAAGAAATATGTTCGCTTTATCATATTCACGCGATCCTTACACAATACTAACAAAACACAATAAATGTCGAAGCTAGCATAAAATTTGATGTCAACTTGATACAAATTTTAAGTGATTTTTGGTCATTACCACGTTTATTTAATACCATTAATAAGACAGTGCCCACTGAAAGCATTATCCTGAATGAGTCAGTTGTTATTTTTGTCCACAAAAAAGTGAGTCTTGTCTTACAAAATTATGCCAGGATGATAAGTCTTGTACCAAAAAAATTATACCTAGATGATGTATGGGAAAATAATGCCAATACAATCAGAAGAGGATAAATTTTGAGTTTCCACGAAATGTCTGAATTAATGTGATAGTAAAATTTGCACAGGTTTTAAGCCCCGAAGGCATAGTTTTAAAAATAAATAGCGGACGCACGGAATCGAAACTAAAATTTTATTGCTTTTCCTCAATGCCACATAATATTTAACCAATTGAACTGTTCAAAAAATCCAGCACTTAACAATGAAATTTTGGAAGAGGATTTGACTTCACGTAAGCCAAAGTCAATGAAAGTCTTCCAATAGCGACAATTACTCCGGAAGTCTTCATTATTCCAAAAAAAATTGAAAATTGGTATGGTTATATTAGAGGTCAGTTTTGGGAGCTGTTAATAAAAATAAATTCACACAATTTTTATGTGTTATTTACAGAACAAACATGGTAATTGGAAACCTGAAGCTCGGTCGATAGTGCTTCCATTGCTTGTATAGCAACAACAATTGTCCTTATCCAAATTGGCAGTGTAGTGCAGCTTTCACAATAAATTTCAACATGAAGGAGTGGAAGTATAGTATCCCGAATGATGGAGTAGTGAAGTAACTCATCTTTTTTCCAGCAGATGAAGCATTTGAGTCCCGCTGGTGATCGCGATATTTGAGTTGACGTTTATAGCGTCGATGACCTAGCCAGGATAAGGATGCTACGAATAAATCATCAAGACTACGGACTCGAACAGGATTGGGCTTGGAATATGATGGCTCTAACACACGTGAAAATTATTCTCGTAAATTGGGTAGTTTTGATACATATACAACCCGGGTTCAAAATTAACGCTGTCATAACGTTAGTCATTGCCAAGATACTCTCTTAGTTCTGTTAAGATTTCGATAATATATGAAATTATGCAGCACGTTTTTGTGTTTTACTGCATCTCAGATAATTTTACTTTGCCACGTGTAAAAAATATCTGAACAGCTTACTTTGCTAATATCATGTGGGTCTGCAGAGCAGTAAGTCTTTTATTTATAACAACTTAAGTAGTTTTATTACTTAGTTTTGAATTCAAAGCGATATAAATACGACAAACTATTCACAAACCTAACATCTTCTTATCTTTGTTTGATAAAATTAAGCATATTCGACAAAAACTATCCAAATGAAATAAAAATATTAAATAGTAAAACATGTCAGAGCTTACATAAGCATTTTGAACACATGAAAAGAATCTACTGAATACATCTCATATTACGTTTGATAAGAACAGAATCGAGCAGACAAAATATTTAGAATTTATAATAGTTAAACTAACTTAACACTAAAATTAAAGTGCGTGAATTGCGGTTGAGAACAAACTTTCATATGGATGTATTAGCAAGGATTCACTTCCATCAGCACATTCACCAGTCTTGCTTCCTTCTGACGTTTTGAATTGAATTTTGAATTTGATAAAATTGCTTGCGCAATTGAAGACTAGACAAAACTATGTTTTCTAGTTGTAATTCGACACTTTTCATCAGTACGAAAAATCTTGAGCTACCACGTAGGAATTCCTCAAGTACATCCCAGGCATTGACTTTAAACAAAATAAATAGCTGCTGTCATATGGAAACAAATAGCAGGCTTTGTTGTTGCTGTTGAGTATTTATCCTTTACACATACCTATCTGAATTTGATTGTATGTATGATAAATGTCTAAGCTCATTGCCTACCCTTACCATTAAGATTTAGCCTTAGTCTTTTATCTCAATTTTAGATAAATACGAATTGCTTGCTTTTACCAAGAAATGTTTACTCGTAGCTTAGTAGATTTTTTTTTATAACAAAGTAAATACACAAAATCGATAGTAGTAAAGTAACTGAGGCTCAACATCCTAATACAAATACATTCAACAACAAAAAAATCAGAATTGAAAAAAATATCAAATTTTCTTTTGAAAACGATTGCATCACAAGAGTTAAGCATGTCATATGTTTTTTTTTTCTTATATGGGCATGGGGATAGAAAAGGTATGACAATGAATTGTATTAATGCTATTAATTTGATGATTTCATCAGAATTATGTTTAGCTTTTCCTTTATTTTTTGGATGTATACAATGTTGAATTCAATGGGAGTAAAGGATGACAGATAAGATTTAGAGAGAAGACTTTGACATAATGAACCTAATAATAAGAAAAAGATTACATCAATGTTGAATTATTTCAAATAGATATCCGGATGAAACGCGGATTTTAATGGAATTTGCTTTAGTCTTTTTAGGTTTGTCTTACACCGAATGTTTGGATGACTTCTAGCAACAAATCAGAATTTGTGTGATTTCTTTTATATATATTTGGTTTCCATCTTAAAAAAAAAACCATTGTTCCAATAAAGTGAAGTAAGGCATAAGATGTTTACTCGAAAGCTTCTTGGACGCAGAAAAAAGGTGACGTTATTTGTATTCTGAGTTTGAGATCCTTCAATTCCACATTCAAGAAATGATAGATACAAGTTGCGTGAGAAAAATAACGCATCTGGCAACACTATGGGCGATCTGGCAACGTTGCGTCTATCTTCCTGTGCTAGACCGGTTTGTTTATCTCTTTAACTTTTTCAGTCTGACTTTCAACTCTATACAGCTAACACATTGTTTTTGACAGCACCATCAGTGAACTTATGTTTTTGTTATGTATTAAAAAAACAGATCAGAATTTAGAGCAACTTTGGGCAATCAAGTTTTGTGTTAAACTTGTCGAATTTGCGATCATGGGTTTTGGAAAATTAGAACAGTCCTATGGGGAACATTACATATGGAGAGCGCACGTTTTCCGCAGGCACAAATCATTTGTGGAAGGCCAAGAAAGTGTTGAAGATAAGCCTTGCTCAGAGAGTCCTTCAACTTTCAAAAACAAACTGAAAGTTGAACGGGTGAGGGATCATCTTCGATTTCAAAACAAAAACTGTCTAATGGCTCTGGCATGTTGCAAGCAGCTATTTCTATAGTTTTGACCTAGTGTGCGATTGAAAATCTATGAAATTTGAAGGCACTGAGTTAGACAGATTGCTGGACCAACATTCATGTCGAAATCAAGAGGTTTGACATGAAATTCTAGGAAATTCAATGCTGAAATTCTGGGCGAAACACAGCAAGTGATTTCAAATTGACTTAAAGCCATGCGTATGGTGCAAAAACAAAGAATTTCAATTTCCCATGAAGTCAAACCGGGAAAAATCAAACGAAATTTTTTACTTAAGAACGATTGCTTAAAAAAATAGTTTGATGGGGTTTTCATTTCAATTGTAAAGACACGAAAAGTGGAGTCACTGCGATGACCCATAATGCAAGAAATCGGCGTACGATTTCGGCAATTTAATCGTTCATTAATGGCAACAGCCTAATGCTGTGTATTTTGTGGAATTGGTTCGCACCTACTCCAGGCTCACCAACGGTGATTGGAAATTTCAAACATCCACCATATGCAAAAAGATATTTCAAGATGACTTTTCACACACAAGGATCAAGGCACAAGGATCTATAGGATCCAAAAGCAGCAATTCCAAAAATAGTTTTGATAGTACTACAATGGTGTTTTTGTTTTGAGACATAAATGACCAGCAAGTCACTGCATACGAAGATGCCAAAGAATAGCTAGAGTTTTCCATCTCGAAGACGAAGAATTTTTTACCCTGGAGTTCGTATGTTGTTCGATAGACGCGGAAAAGTCATACATAACCAGTTATGGATAAGACTAAATCCTCCGAGTAAAACACCAAAATTCCTTAAATAAGAATAAAAAGTTATAATAGAGTTATAATTTACTAAAATTGCTAACAATAATCACAAATTAGAGTCCACTATAGTGAAATCGTATATTCAAGCTTAGACCGTATATCCTAGCTAAATCTAATCTGACATTCACCTCATGCGCAACCAGCAACCAAAGCCTTAAACCAAAAATCAGATTGATTCTTGGATCTCATTAAAAGACGAACGAGTTTTCTCGGTTTCTTACTTCAACCAAAAAGCACGTTGATTGCTGGATTTCATAATAAGATGAAGGGTTTTCGATTCGCCGAACCCGTAAGCTGCTGAAAAGTTGGGGAAAATGTAACGCACGACCAATTTATTCATGTGTCTGAAGTTTGAAACGTTAAAACCACAATGGTCTCCATTTTTATGATCATTTGACTCCAGGTTTCGGTCAATTTGATTCACATTTTTGATTTTTATTTTCACGATTCGAATAAAATATAATTTCAGTTTAATTGTCTGATGTCCTGATGTACGTTGAATGGGTAATAACCATTGGTTTTTATTTTGAACTTTCAAAACAAAACAAAAACTAGGTGCGAAAATCAAAAAATGTCATTCCAATTTTCCAATCATAAATTTTCGCGTTATTTTAAATAAACTGCAATCATAATGGCTTGCCCTAGTTTCGTTATCCCTTAATAATCTACCTTGATCCTAAACACACCTTTTCGTCTTATCCTTGAAAAACCAAGAAACGAGACCTGAAAAATAAAAAATTAAATAAAGAGCTCTATTCTAACAGCAATTAGTTGTTGCCCTGAAAATTTATAACAGCAGAAAAAGACTTTGTCCGAAAAGTGACACTTTCAGGCACACCCACCATGATTTTCATCATCTTCCTTTCACTACATTTTTGCGATAATGATCTTAAACGAAAAATGTGAGAGTCTTTGGCTATGGTTCGATGCATATCATCTTCACTTTCTTCACATCATGTCCTCAATAGATTTTATTTTTCAATGTTAATGGCTATCGTCCTGTCCCATCGTACGCTTTGTCTGACCAGATTCCGGTTAAGGATATTTTATACTCATCAGAAAATTTCTGTACGCAGGAAAAAAAAGGTAATTTAGGTTCAGCAGACATATGGTTTTAATATTTCAATGAAGACTCTGTCAAGATTGTGGTACAAAAAATGGTCGTTACTTAATTTCATCAAGAAATTTGACTCTTTTTCTTCACTAACCACTACAGCCATCACTTTGCCATGTAAACAATCATCCGAAACTACACAGTTCATGTGTTATACGAATGGAACGGTCTGATGATAGCGTGTTCATTTTTTCATTACCATTTTTTTTTGTTCGCTGGAAAATCAACGAAAATATTTTTCATGACTGATATATTAAGTTTCTGAAAATAAGGAAGACTATAAAGTTGAGAGGTGATGAGAAGGAACAACCATATGATATTGAAAACTCCCAAAAAATTCAGGACAGACGTTCCGTCGGAGTGTTCTGATTGGTTTTCGTTCTGGTGCGCTGAGGATCATGAACGATGATAATAGCATTCTTATCCAAGTTGCAGGTCCTTTAGGAAATTTTTTTTTTGTCCGATATGTTACATTAATGGTACAACAGTCAGCAACAACAAAAAAAAACAAAAAGAATCTCAGCATGGGAATTTTACCGAAACGTTCCTTTTTTTGCCTGCAGGATCTTTTGAGTGCCGTATTCGTGTGTACTTGTTGCCCCCTTAAAACATTCTTTCACGGATTCTTTCAAGTAGTTTAGGATTTCGGACCTTTTGGCCTGTTCGTATTATGTGTGTACAAAATGTCTTGAACTTCTTCTTTTGTTGTTGTTGTTGTTGTTACGTTTTTTTTTTTATACAATAGATTACTTGTCGAGTATTTGAAAAGAAAATTAAATGGAGTCATGCAACAGTAGACGCACACGAACTGACTTTAGAAAATTGTAGGCTAGTTGTTTGGGAGAAAAAGTATGGAAGGATCGAATGAAATGGACGTCGAAAACTATCTGTTAAAGGAAGATTAATGAAAAAAAAAGCATGTGAGTTTTCTTGAAGGCGTGCAATACGTGAAGATATTTGTTTACTACGGGATGGTGCTCAAAGGTAGTTTTTTTGTCGTAAATAAAGAGCTCGGTAGAGAACCTGTTGAATAGACGATTTCAGGGAATTCAAAAATGGGACAATTAAATCGGTGGAAGTTTATACTACCGATTAGTTGTTGCTGCAATGGGAAAGCAATCTGAAGATATAATCATAATAGGGTTTCTTTAGAATGGTTTTTCGCTAGTTTGTTCGGTCTTTTGAAATGATCTTCTCTAATAATTCCATTCTTCATGAACAAAGCAGAAGAATGTGATTTAAAAGGGAGATATATGCTTCTGAACGAGAAATTTCTCAGTTTCTGTCTGATAAAAGGACTGATTCTGGACTCCAATCTATTTGCAAACTATCAATTGAGTGTATGTTCATATATAAGTCCAATAAGATACGGAAGTCCAATAAAATAAATCTTTAGCCCCTGCTGCAGCTCCTTACAACAATTTCAATCCAAGTTCCTTTTACTTTTTTTTTCTTAATAAAACAGAAATGTGCGCGGCTTAACTAAAAGATTGATTTTCACAACCATTTTAAAAGCTGTCAGCAAAAATATCTGAAAACTTCTTTAGGACTGACTCGGACCAGTTTTGCTAACTCTGCTGATGACCTCGGCTCCAACTGACTGGCCCTCGTCCACGCTGACTTGACTAGTTCAGCTAGGTGAAAAGAAAGAATCGATTTCTTTTTATGTTCTTGTTCTCTAACTTTTCTGGCTTGCTTAATTTCGCTCGCCCCGTGAAAAGCACAATGAACTGGGAGTTAATGTTGTAACCTGCTGTGGCGAAAATATTGATGACTTGTCTTTGCTATTTGGTCGATATGTGTGGAACGACGGGCGGACATCGACCATTTGTTAAAGGAGTATCTACCCAAGACATGAGACTCCATCCAACCGGACAGACATACGGATGATCGGGTATACTCACAATGTATCCAACATCAACAGATGGGGGTAGACGGACCTGCAGAATCGTGGCTAAGAAGTCTTCGTAAGAGAACGTTAAAGATGAAGAAGCCTTTACGTGATTTTCAACGTTCTTCATTAGGTTCTTGGCATTATGTGGGACTAGAGAAATTAACAGGCAAAAAATTGGAAATAACATCACGGAAAGAAAAACACAACAACAAAATCAACTAAAACATCCGAATCGTGAAAACATACGAGTTGAGATTTGACAGGTTTTTTTTCGTCTTTGCCAAGTGTCTACTACCGTAGATTAACTAAGACGCTGAAGAGCCAAAGCAGAGCTGATGATGGCGATCTTAATGGAAAGTAACAACCATGCCATCATCATCAGCATGCCGGGCGGAACAACAGTTGAAAGAATACGCTATTGAGAGTATTAAGAATCCTGACAAAAAATACATGGCAATGCTCTGATGGTAACATTTCTTCTTCTTTTTTTGTTCTTCTTCTTATTCTTCCACTTTTTCCTTTAGTGCTAATCTCTAGGAGTCTCTTCCACTTAAGCTACAGATTTTTTGTTAGACCAATTTCCAAAGGTCTTTTTTCTTTCTACATTCTATTTGGTAACTTCTAATGTAAATTACTGAAACCTTTCTTAAGATTTGCTGGTCAGGTTTGCGGCGAGCGAGATCATTATCCCGGACGATTGCAAAAAGAATGATTGGGGGCGACGGTAGGTAACAAGTGACACCAGAAAAACCGAATAAGAGTTTTGTTATGGTTTGAAAAAGAAATACTTTTGATGGAGAATTAAGAATTCATTTTTTCGTGTTTAATTGCAATTGATTGCTTAAGAAATTATGTAGTTTAGGTAGTTAGGAACCAGTTCTCTCTATTTGTTGTCAAGGTGATTAGAAATGTTTTGAAAGGAATTTCTCAAATCGCTGGATAGAATCGGGTTCTTAGAAATCAGATGATGGATGGAGCGTTGCTGAATTTGGAATTTTAGCGAGTGATTGAGATGTGAGTTAATGAAACGAAAAACTCATGTACCTCCGTGCTGTATATAGTTTTGGATTTTAAAGAGATTTGATAGGGAAAATTATAAAGCAATCAAAGTTTGAATCGCCTTTTTCAACGAAAAACTAAATATAAAATTTAATTTAATTAATATAAACGAAAAAAATAAAATGCATATCTGAGAACAAAATGCGTAAAATTATAAAATACCAAGAACTCAATTACAATCGATAAATTCAAAGCGTAAGCGAACTTCGACACGACACTAGGGCAGGGCATAAAAGTCACTCGGGCCATCCGATTAATATCTTTGGTACTAATATATCATTAAAGACTTCATCATAACAAAAAGATTCGATTAGCATTTGAGATAAATTTACCAGATAGTGCTCTTCTTTGGTACATTTTGTATTCAAATCACGATAAATAGCCTAGCGAATCAGGTACTGTCATATTTTCCTGACGGACAAAATATAATACCAAACTTCCTTAATAGTTCCAGCCAATAGATTTCAAGAGTCATTTCAATGTTACTCAAAGTCTTTATTGGCAACATTTATTCTTCATTTGGTTAAAAGAACAAAAAATCAAAAAAAGTTTGTATACAATTTTTCTTCAATTCCAACTTGTTACTGATCATAAAATGCAGAATTTTCAATACAATCCAGTAGACTTCAATACAATTCAGCATCAGACTACTGAATGAACGTCCCCAATTAAACCAAATCTTGAAAAAATCAAGGCCAAAACAGTCAATAATGAAGAAATCCAGTCAAAATTACCTTACAGATTCGAAGGATATCGAGATAAAAGGATTCGTTCCACATGACCTATTCATTTATACAGAGTTCTATCCGTGTAGATGGTTTGGAACGTTTGCTTGATCGTTTCCTGAAGAAGAATTTCACTTTTTGTTGGAAGATAATGAAAATTTTAACGATTATCACTTGTGACTGACTTTCAACCGATGATCCCATTTTAACCATCAACCACATCGAATAATTATCAAACTCGGCATCCGCTGCTTATCAAATGTGGTATTTTTCCACAAATGGATTAATGAAAAAAGAAAAACACTTCGAGGACGTGAATGTCATGTAAAAGGATTGTATAACAATCTTGATCTTGAGATTTTGGTAGACCACCAAAATCACTTATGCGAATTAATAAAGGACTGTACAAATCGCTGTAGCGAGTGCAAAAGAGATTTTTTTTAAATTAAAAAGACTTACTCAAAGTAACGATTTTTTTTTACTTTTTTAACGCTTTTTGTACCTATCCATTAACCCTCTAGGATGTGACTTCCTAAAAAGTAGACAGTTTTGAGCAGGCTGTAGGTATTGTTTCAAGTTTAAATTGAATGAAATGCTGAATTGTTTACTGTATTGTTGCGAATAATTAAGTCTTGAAGAATCATCAATATATTTAGTTTAAATAAATGTTAATATTTTATTAAAAATAATAATGGGAATAGTACTAGTAATATAGTGGTAAGTAGCAGTAGTGGTAAAAGCAGTAGAAGCAGTTGTATTAAAAGCAACAGCAGTATTAGCATTTGTAGTAACAACAGTAGCAACAGTAGACGTAGTACCTTTAGTAGCAGCGGTAGTAGTAGTAGTAGTAGTGATGGTAGAAGTAGTCGTCAATGTAGTATCACTAGTAGTAGTACTAGTAATGGTAGTTGTAGCAATAGGTTTTTTTAAAATGAAAATAATCGGAATAGCAGCAGCAGTGGTAGCAACAATAGAAGCAATGGTGGTAGTAGCAGTCGTAGTAACAGCAACAGCAGTATAAGCGGTTGGAATAACAACAATAGCAGCTGTAGAAGTAGTATCTCTGGTAGAAGTCGTGCCAATAGTAATAGTTCTAGTAATGGTAGTTGTAGTAGTAGCAGATGTAGAAATGGTAATCGTAGTAGATGTGGTAACTGGGCCAGTAGCAAAACTAGAAATATTAGAAGCAGCAGTAGTAGTTGTTGTCTGTGTTTTTGGTAATGTGGTAATGGAACAATCGTTGTAGTATTTCTTGACCCATTCTTTGGAAAGACCATAATTGCGACCAAATTCCGAGGTTGACATATTTGTCAGATGTCAGATTTTTTATACGTCAGATGATTTGCAGATGTCAATAGGCGTTTGATTTTCTATTTGGTAACACAAAAAAAGAGAATAGAGACGGCAAAGTCACCGACAATAAATTCAAATAAAGTTTGCTTTTGGCTGGGAACGGAGGCATCCTTTTCCCCTTAAGATGTTCCACCGCCATGAAGAAGAAGAAACAACTCTTTAGAGGAAAATAAGATAATAACTGTTATGCATACATAACAGTTATTCGACCTTTTTAGGGGTGATTAATGAAAGCATGAAAAAATCTGATGCTGAAAATCAGTGTCAGGATGAGTTGGATAACCAGATTTCGAGTCTGGGCGGAAAGGGTTTAAAATCAAATCGCAATTTTTTCAATATGGTTTGGGCTTAAAACTACACTTCTCATATTTGAAGATATCTTCTCACATTCCGAAGATAATTGGCCCTGGCGAGTCTGATAATTCTGGCCAGTAGACGTTGACTTTGCAAGCGAAAAATTAAGATTAAGTTGCTAGCGAATTTTTTCGGGAAATTTCAATACAAAACCACAAGTGGCTTTATATCCACATTCAATCCAAGTGTATTAGAAACGGTTACTATCATTATCCATTAAATTTGCTATGAATAATTTTTTGTTAGGCTATTTTTGTAACAAAGTGGTACGAGAGTAGCATCAAAATATCAGAATGTTACCGGTCATTGCACAATAATTCCGAAAAGATTTTTTCTGAAACATAAATTCACATGACCCTATGAAATAAACTAAACGCAAAAGGAATAAAAATGAAAATGATTGTTTCTCAAATTCGTTTTGCAATGGCTATCCCACGACCAAAATTTTCGTGGAGATTACTGGCATTAAAATATTTCGCTATTGCCTCCAACCAGATAAACTACCAGAACTCGAGTTAAATGATCATCCCGAAAGCCCAGAAAATTTAAACATGAACAAGCCTAGAAACTACTTTCAATAATTTTTCGAAAAATTTTAACTTAAAAATTCATCGATTACCAGCTGAGAAAATTAAAAGTACATTAAAACGCATTAAAAATAAATTAAAAAGCCAGACAACGTGAAGATATGTGTACATATATTCAAGTGCAATCTCAATCGATAGAAAGGCACACAGACATGTACCATGGATTCGAAATGTAATATTGTTCCTCATCATCATCATCATCATCATCATAATCATCTAAATGAAGTACATAGAATGTTCTTTTCACCTAAGATAATAATTGTTATTGTTCTTGACCCTCTCTCTCCACATCAACATCAGCCTCATCATCATCTTCGCCACCATCTTTAGCATGGTCATTCACCACACTATATTTACAACTCATACTTACTGCTGTATTTAACTCACAAGAAAATTATCTCTTATTTTAACATGGCCTGGCGGAGAATGGTTTTTTTTTGTCAGTGCAAGGAAGAACATATTCTTTACATGTAAGTCAGCTTAGCCAAAGTTAGACACTAGACCATTCCTCCAGCTGTTACCAAAAAAAGAGAGTTGAAGAGCTGTTTCACAATTATTTTCAGTAATAATGGCATGCCCTTTGGTCAAAACAATTCTACGGTTGAGTATGAGAAGTAATTTTCAATTTTATTAGAAAAAAATTAAAGATAAAATATTTTTCAACATTGAAGCTCGGCGTACGAGTAGAAAGGTCGCTATTTGATTTTCGCTGTTCAGACAGAAACCGTGGTGGAGTTCGAGGTTAAAAAACGGAAAGCAGTATATTCAATCTTAGATATATGAGTTACCAAAAAAATGCTAGGCGAACTCGGCAGATGTCAACTTCATATTTTCATCTTACAGTTTGTACATGTGGTGCAGAATGAGAATCAGCGGAAGGATAAAGTTGATACAATTACTTGTCATTACTTTTTTCTTAATCTATGCGTCTTGCTGAAGTGTTAGAACCTGGCACGAGTCTGGATTCAAAATTGATGGCTATCTGACCCAGTAACAAAAAAACGATCAAGTAATTGAAATTGTAATTCGAAAATTCAGAAGTAAATAGAAGTAAAAAAATGCACAATATTTAATATTTTTAGACCTTAAAATTTCGAAAATTTAGAAACATCCTCAAATTTTACATAAAAAAAAAATAATTCCGAAAAACATCGAATGTTGACAAGAAGAAAAAAAAACGTAATAAGCCCTTCCATTGTACCACACTTCAACCCAACTACTATTACGCAATTTTAGTTTTATCCGAAATTCTGTAGGTGTCAGAAGTTTGCTTCGTTCTAAACGGTCTCAAATTCGTTCACTTTCTGATTTTGTAGTCGACGATCTGTCTGAAATTTTTGTAAACTATGTTTTCTAATTTGAATTATTTGCACTCTACTAAATTTTTTATTGCAGTACATTCAACGATAAATGTCAAAAAGTGAAAACTATCGTGGCTGCTTTGGTAAAGATACAAACTTCAGACACCTAATTCTAATTCAATCTTCCAGATTGACTTAATCCCAATCGTACGTATGTAGTCAACAGTCCTGGAATTCCGAGGCTTTGTGAAATGACACAAGGAGAGAAGGTTGGCAAACGTCAAAATGTCAAAAACCAGAATATCATTTTAGCTTAGAAATTGTGAACAATATTACAAATTATATAAAATACGGCAAATTGTCCTTCTAGATTGTCAATTGAAACGTTTTCGAAATAAAAAAAAATAAAGATGTAATCAGCATCTTAAAATAGATAAACAATTACAATATTTCGAAGAAGGCGTAAAATCGAAGCTGAGTCTAGGTGGACTGGACTTAGCCTTTATATGGGCCTGCGAGCATACCGGAACGAACCTCCTACAATTTACAGGATGTTATAGGCAAACTAAAATAATGGGAGGATTCGGTAATAAAAAAAAGTCAAAGTTGACAGAATGCAAACTTTTAGAACTAATTTATCACCAGGCTAGTTAATTGAATAAGGCAAAACTAATAATGGTGGAACTCGGTAAAAAAAAACAAGGAATTGTGCAGTTTTCTAGCAAAAACTGTGAAACATTGAGCACTAACCAGCAGAATCTGCTTTATTTCAGAACACTACCTTAAGGGAGTTTAATCTCGCAGCAAAGGAAGAAGCTTATAGTTAGACATTGCGAGGTCAACCAGCGTATGTAAAAAACGCTCATGGATGCCTCAGTCATCGTTCGTTAAGGGATATATCAAAGTTTAGCTCAAATTGATTCCTCCAACGGGGATGGAATTATTTTTGGCGCTCATTACGTTCTGTCGTTCCTCTGTCACTTTCGTCGTTTCGTCAACAGGCGCATTTCGGTAGTGCGCCATCTTATACTGTAGAGCCATCTCATGCAGAACGGCCATTTCTTAGAAATGTTTTAAAGTATAGGAAAAGTGAACGTTAGAAATCCTTTTGGTAGAAATTCAACCCATCGATTAGTAAAATTGTTTTCACTTTTTAAATTACGATTAAGAGTTGCATTTTTCTAAGAATCGTTTTATCAGATATCCCTTTCAATATGATAATCTCAGAGATGAAATTTTTCAAGAATTCTTTTGGAGTTATTGGTTAAGAAGGATATTGAAGCCAGTATCTGAAGTTTCTATTTCCTTAGGTCAGGGAAACTTTACACATTTTTTGTGCAATCAGATAACAGAGAAGAACGGATTGAAATACTTAAAAGACTCAAAGAGTTACAAAGAACTTAGCTTTGATTGATGACATTGTGATGAACATCTTCAACATTTGACAAATAAATATCTTGAGTTCCAAGTATGCAAATCTCTAGCACAATAATGTTGCGTTTTTTTAAACTAGTTTTTATAAGTTACCAGTTTACCAGTTAACATTACTGGCTTAACCCTTTTTTTAAATCCGTTCTTCTAGTTCATATTTTTTCGGGTTAAGAACATGAACTTAGGTATGACATAAGGAATGACATAATAAGTTCAATATTGACTTTATATTTATGTAAATTTGTTTCAATATTCCTTTCCTAAAAAAAATTCTGCTTATTTCTAGTCTTCAATTACTGTTTAAAAATTTAACTCTCAACCTTAAACTTAAAAAAAAAATTTTAAAAACTTGATTAAAAAACCTTTAAAAAAATCAATTGCGAAAAAGTCCTGCTAATAACTTTCTCCTGATGTTGAAAGTGTACTGTGAGTGGATTCATAATAAAGTTGATACAGTTTTGATATGTGATTTCCTCGAGGTTGATCTCTTTACATTCTCTCTTATGAAATTTTGACAACATGAGAAACTTATGAAATCTTAGAAGCTACCTCTCAGAAGCAAACTTGAGCGAGAAAACTGAGCGACCAGTTGGAAACATTTCTTTTGATATATTGGTGTTCATTTAGCTATATCTTGCTGACAGTTTTTGGTTTAGCTTCCTGTTTGCTGTTAGTTCTTTGTATAAATTATGAATGTTTCTGTTCCTTTTTCAGTTCCTTCTACACAAATATCTTTTTCAGACATATAATTTGTTGCAGACTTTCAACATTCTGTTTCGGCCCGTATATGCGATTCAAGGATAAATATTCGTCATTTCTCGTGGATTAAAACTGCAAGACTTGTTTTGTAGTGGATGTTTCAGCGGGAAATGAAGATTTGAGTATGGTAAGGCGTTGAACCGTTGGTTTTTTTTCCTTTTTAATGTTTAAATAAAGTATGAAGTTCATAATTATTAGCAGGTCCTCCCAAATATTCTAAAAATACTTGTGTTGTAACTTAGTAACTCATTGATAGCTGAGAATGCCGCGGTCATCAGCAATCTTCAGCTTCTTTTGTGGCTTACCCATCAGGATTGTTCAACTGGAATTTTTTTGATATATTGACCGCACCCTCCAAGCTTTGAGCTTGAACAGCTTCAAACTTTAGACACTCAACGGATTTTGAGGTTTGCACACTTTTTTGTACGATTCACTCGTCAAAACTTCTTTCTGATATCTGAAAGCCATCCATTCTTTACAAGGGGAGAACCCGCTGGAGTTTCTCCGGCTTTATTGTCCTAGATGCTTTGGGTTTGGCTTATATTTGGTACAACTCATTGTTTTTAGGTGTCTGAAGTTTGGATCGTTGCAAACGCAACGGTCTTCAGTTTTTCCAATTTTTTGAATACTTTTCGGATAGTTTGACTTAAAATTTTGGAAATTTTCATTCGCATTTTTGACTTCCTTGCACTCTACTAGGTTTTCAATACAGTTCAGTCATCTACAAACAACTAAGTGTCAAAAATTATGACAGCGTTGCGATTGCAACGATGCAAACTTTACACACATTTGTTTTTTTATATTTCTTATTGATATCCATCTTGTTTTATCCGGAAAATTTTTCCATGTTTTTCGAATTTTCGAAGATGCATACTCTACACTTATAGCATATGTGAGGAATGTCATCGATTTTGAAATTCAGACATCTCATAAATTTGAGACAATGACTGTTCAAACTTCACGGTTACCCATTGCATTTGTTTCACGTCTTCTCATTTTGACACTTCTGATACCTTCATCGCTAATGAAACATGCATCGTTCATGAAACATATTAAAATTTATGCCTTTGTACGATTTTTCCAACAGACTTTTGTCATTCCTCATCCTAAAAAATCTTTCATTTCGCGAAGAAACCGATTATCGAATTGAATACGAATTTTCTCCTATTTATCTGTCAAGTTTTTTTCCTTCCTGTCAAGTTTTCCGTTCCTCTTGCTATTTCATTATTACGTTTGTCTTTGTCTTTTCTGACTTTTGAAGAGTTTCTCATCTAACGAATTATGTACTTGCTTAATTATGTTGCCCACAATTTACATCACACTGAAGAGGTTTTTCGATGACATAAAATTTGACCCCGATCGAAGTATGAAGCTTTAGGTTGGAAAAGAAAAATTTGCTGAAGCAATCGGCACTGGAAATAACAAATCGACAAATCGTTAGACTGACAGATGTTCAGTTAAATTTGAAGGTGCTCGCGGGAGTGAAATGTTGACGAAAAAATATGAAAGGAATTAAAAGAGAAATGGATATGAAATAGTAATGCAATCGATGGTAAGAAAGCAGAGAAAGAAAGACATTTGGACACCGGTAGCTCAAAATGGTTGTTTTTTTCTTTTCAAAAAATAGTAAAAAGCGCCACAGTCTCAAAATGATTATTCTTGGGGTTTTTTCTTATTGGAGCCTCACACAACTATCAAGTCCGTTATGAAACACATGGTTGTATGTAATGAGGTTGGTGGGCTGTTAAGTTTTTTTCTGGTAAATTTTCCTACTGCTGCCGCTATTTCGTACAGATACTTTTTTTTCACCTAGTGAAAGAAAACCAAGATATCAGCGTAAAAATTCAAGTGGCGCACGACAAAGACTGGTATATCTGCTGTCTTTTTACTCAGCCAACCAGTTACCATCATCGTCTTACCTACATACCTGGTGTCCATCCGATCGTCTATCTTTCTAATGGTTCCGCTGTTGGTATTATGCAATCGCTGTTATTATCGCATTTGATTGCAACCGAGTATTGATGAAAAGTAACTCCGCCATTGTGAAGATACACATGAGGAATTGTAGATTTTTAATTGAATGAATTGTCGGCGAGTTTATAGTTAGGTAATGATGCGATGAAGATAAGTTAAAGTGTAATAAAAATGGTTTTAAGAACGGTTTTAATATATCATTTAAGACGTTCTTCAGTTTCACACATAAAAAATTCCAAGAAGAAAAACTTGTTTTCATACCCATAAACTGAAAATTATTTCTCTCTACACCAACAAAACATTAAAATTCATCTATCCAATCATCTGTTCACATCATAACTCTTGCATACTATTAAATCTACATTTCCCTCTTCCTATTTATGCAAAATCTACTACAAAAATTGCAACAGACGGAACAAAAATCTCCAAAAAAAAAAACAGAAAACTTATCCAACTTATTAGGAATCCAAATCAAATCGATAACATATAACAAGATATTTTGTATTAAATAGATGCTTAATCATTCTAAGCTTCCGTGTATTTTGAAATATAAAAATTAATATCAAAATCTCAACATGATTTCCCAATCGACGGCGCAAATGTATGAAATATTTGCTTCGCTCTTCTTGGTTAGATACAACACTGAAATGTATATTTAGGTTGTAATGTGCAAGATATAAAATATGCAACCAGAGATACAAATGAAGTATCTTCGACAGACTGACGCATGAGATATATCGTTTTGGTTTTTCTTTGTGGATGGCTTTTCGGGTAAGATATCTTCAATGATGTGTGAAGAAATTTATCAAATGCAACAAAGAAAGATTTAATTATGCATATGATGTGAGTTTTAAGGATTATGGAAATCGAAAATTATTGAATAATGCTAAATGTGTATCGGATTTCAATATAAGCAGCCGATATAGAGGTTGAGATGCTGCAGATGCAACAAAAAGATAAGCTACTGCGATATTTAGTTTGAAATTTATAAATTTTGGGTCAAAGGCATACAAATTTAGAGTAATATGTTATTATCTTTGAACCAATGAAAAGATAAATAGTTTGCCAATTGCTATTAGGTAAAAAAAATCTACACTCATTTTGCATTCTTTAAAATTAAATTGCGTTTCTTGGATAAACGAAAGGAAGAGACTGCTTTCAATATGATCACTATAGCAGAAAATGAAAGGGATTTGAATTCAAAGCTTAGCAATGGATATAAACATAGCAATGGATAGAACAATGGGACATAAACAAGAAACTGCATGTCAATTTTCGTGTTTGAAATGTCTTAAAGGAATTGAATTCTGTATTCTTCAACATTTAGAGACCCCAAGAGGACCTGACATTTTCACCGGATAACTATTTACATGAATAAATCAATCGCTAGATCATGCATGGTATCGCGCGTTGCTGTCTGAGGGCTCTGCAGGAATATGATAATTACAGTAAAATGGAAAATTCTTCAAAACGGATGAAGTTTTTAAAGAACAACGTTATAAGAAGAAGTTTAGATGAAATTTAAGTAGAAGAATGTTTGAGTGTCATAACAGGTTAAATTAGTGAAAAGGAATCGTCATAACTTGTTAGTAAGTCGATTACAAGGCCTCAAATTGGGCCAGCATTGTTATATAATATTTAAATTGCCAACGGAAACAAGAGTAGAACGTGCAAAAGGTGTTTTAGTGCAAGAAACTATAGTTACACTATTTAGAAAAACGTGAAAGCTACGACAAAAGCAGGAATCGATAATATAAGAATGAGAATGGCATGGAATTCACTTCAGTTTGCAGTTTGGTGAGGTTTTCTACGTTGGATGGTGTCGTGAGATACGTGTAAAATGCGTTTTTATCATTTATTATGCATCTTTTTTGGCGTAGTAGTCGTGTTTACTAAAACTCAACTACATCAGACACAGTGAAGCGTATTGCACAAATTCGGTGTAGGAGTCCTGGTGAAATCATGAATGAAAAGGACCGAGGAAATAGAAAAATATTCAACACTATTCAATAAATACACTATTTAATCCAACGCATCATTCTGCGTGAGATACGTATGACTGTTTTCGCATACTCCTAAAAATGAAATCCAGAGGAGAAAGACAAACGAAATCTTAATTTAAGATATTGAGAGCAGTGCTGCGAACCACGGCTGCCAAGTTGCAAACAATATTCAGATTTTATACTGTAGCTGTAGCATCGGTACATGTTGAAATGTCTCCATTTCACCAAATTCTAACTTCGAAATGACCAACAATAAATGGACATTTCGAACTCGAAAATTTATCCCAAAAAATTCCAAAAAGTAATCGGAACCTTAAATTTCTATCGAACTAGCTGTTGAAATGCCTATTTTCTGTCTTTTTTGTATTTGTTCTACAATAAAAACTGAATTTTTCTTACTTTTTTCCTAATCTTTTTTTTTAAGTTTTTACAAATTACATTATTACATCGTTCACACTCAAACAAATAACGCACCGACATAAATCACCAGTAAAACGTTTAAGTTAAGCAATTTGCAACATAATTCTGAATATATTCTTTTTCTTTAGATTCTATTTTATTAATATATTATTCTTTGTTCGCTGTTATTTTATAGTAAAAGCATAAATGAATCTTTTCGATGACGCCTGTAGGCCCCATATGATCAACATTCTCACATTTATTTGTTAATTTATTTAAAATTTATGATTGTCAGCATAATTTTTTTTCGCTTAACGTTCGCATAAATTTAGAATAGATTCCATAATTTACCGCAGAGAATTGAATCAGAGAAAAAAGGGCCGAAAATCACAGAAAAAAAAATTTTGAAAATTATTGACATAATCATATTTAGCTAAGAAGAAAACCTAATTCCTACATCTCATATCCAAGTATGAATTTTTGTCGTGTTTTAGTTTTTTTTTTAATTCCACGTAAACGGCCCAAACTGATCACTTTAGTTATGTAAAAATTCGACAATAAATCAACGACTCATGTGTAGGATTTTTTTCTGTACATATTTCCAAGTTTGTTATGGATTTTACGTAATGGAAATGAAATTTGCAAATAAGGTCAAATATAGACACCTACCTAATATTTTAGTTCTTTTTTCTTCATTTTATGAGAAGCGTGTGATTGACGTCACATGCAGCGGCAGCAACAAACTAATAGATTTTTTGAATTATCGTTTTTTTTTCGTCGGGATGTGAATTGATGGAAATTTAAATGCATAGACAAAAACTATGAAGATTTATTTTGCCGGGAATTTATTTTGGAGTCTGTGTCTGTGTCTTTTGTCTCATGAGTCAGTTTAAAAGTTAAATGAACTTGGAAATTCGTTGAAATTTGGTTAAATTTTAAAGACCAAATTAAAGAACAGATAATTCTAAAGAATATTGCTTTGTGTCAAAAAGGATCGTATAATTTATAATCACAATGATTGTATTAATTAACTGAAGCAAATTCAAATATATTGAGAGAATTAACTCAAAATTACACACGAGACTATGCCCAGACTCTTTTCTAGGCTTTCGAAAATTCCAGTGGATTCTAGATGTTCAGAACTAACGGTAGGCAAATTAAATGATTTTCTTACCCGATTTGTTCCGTATTGATCTTAACTACATTATTCAAATGCATGCCAAATCATTCACCATTTACCTGAAAGTGAAAGAAAGATATAGACAATGTAACATGTCAATTTTGATTTTTTTTATCAGAAAAAATAAGAAGAAATAAATTGTAAATACTCGCGACAAATTCTCTACGCAGCAATTAACTGCTAGTAACTACTAACTAACTAGCAACTACTCAGCACTCACAGATAGAATAAGAGTAAGGACACTCAACTGCACCAGCTTTCACAAACGTGTATTCCTAGTGGCGGTTTCATTTAAATTTTAAATAATCTTTTTTGCCAAATAATCATAATATGAAGCCCGATATCCTGCGTTACCTTTGGCTTGATCTAACAAACATCCTTTTATATCTTCACAGCTTGATAATTTAACTGTCCTTTTTAGAATGTCGAAAAACATTTTCAAAACAATTTAAAACAAATGCAATCGACATTTCAGATAAGTCACGAAATAATTCACAAAATAAATAACGAAAACTTAAAGAATTATCTCATTTCCTTTTTTTGTTTTTTTATTTTGTTTTTAAATAATTAAATAATAAATAAATATAAATAAAAAATAAATAAAAAAATATTTAAATGTCAAAAAATTCGTGAGTTGATTTTATTGTCAACATTTTTTCCCTCATTGGTCATTGAGTGTCCAAAATAAAAAGCAATCTGTTGCTCCTTTGTTGTGGAGACTTTAGCAGCTTGTATCTTTTTCCGGCCCCCGTGCTTTTCATGTTCGCGCAAGTAATCAATAGTTGCAAAGAGCTATACGTTTGATGATGTTCTTCTGCGCTATGCTAATTTGAAGGTTGATCCTTTGACATATCCTTTTATTTTTGACATCGTTGACGCTTGAGGCTTTTGAGGCTTGACGAGTTTCATTTACTTAAGGAATTGAGAATTAATATTTGGACAGTTTCATCATTTTATCATTACTCGTCGATTGGAAATGATTGAACTTACTTTCACCGACGAATATTGCGTCATTCTACCAGATTTGATCCTTTTCGCTGTAGTCTTTGGGAAACAAGAAAGTCTTTTTTCTATTCGTCTCATTTACAAATGGCTTTTTCCTTGCTAAACGTCCCCGGGAGTTGCCTTCATGAAACTTTATGAACTTGTTGACCAAATTTCTAATAAATTTTCGATTCAATTTTCACAGCACTTAACTTTGGGTTTTTTTCTGATTTTTCTTTTAGTTGAACGTTGCTGCACAACAATTTCGTTGCTATACCATATTGTCACTTTGACTCCGCTCTTCCTTCATTTTTATTTATTTTTTTATAAAGAAAAATTAAAACTTTATAAAATGATCAATTTTATCACTAAAATTATATATTTTTTTCATTACTTCATTTTTTATATTATATTCAGGTATACTTTTTAAATTCCTTTATTTTATACTCACTATACTTTTACTCGTATTAAAGATTTCAACAATTTCGCTACTTGTTTGTCCTGTCTTAAAATGAAAAATCACAAGTTTTTGTTGTTCCACACTAGAATTTTTTCGAAAAACTTTTTCATACCCTTACAAAGTCACCAAACACTTATACAATACACATCTGGACCCACTGTCACATTCAGATATACACATAAAAGTGGGCTGCTAGCGAAAACGATGTTCTTGGTTTGCACAGAAATAAATTTCGGGGGCAAAACCGAATATTAAAGTAACGGTAAATATCACATATCATTTCATGATAGTAAATGTCATATCATATGTCATGACATGGTAAATGTCATATCACTACTACTAAAAAAGTGCTACTCATATTAAAGCTACTAACATTAAAGTAACGGTACATGATGGAGTTTCCTTTTCCATATCACCCCTACTATAAAAGTGCGACACTTAATGCAAAGTTTTCAGACATATAGAATAAACACAGTAATAGTATTGCTATTGTGCTACATGCTAGTTTTTATCCTTTTTTCTAAACGTGGATCCCCTCCTGCATTTAAGTCTGACCGAATATTAGAGTTATCCACTGTATTTGATTTTTTGCTTGTAAATACTTGGCTATGGTGGAATTTTTACTAGGCCACGTCTGGTTATCGTCAAGTCTAACAATTTACTAATGAGTAAATTGGATTGAATTGGAAATCAGCGGTCAACGAATTTTATTAAAGATTTTTTATGTATGTTGATAAAATTTCATCAGGACGATATGAGAACCTTTTGTAATGATATTAATATAGATCATCAACGAATGAAACTGATCGTATACAAAAATTTGTTTCAAGTTTATCTTTGAAGCCGCGAAACTATATAAATTTCAATACGCGGAACATGATTTGAAGTTTAAAACGGAGAAAATAAGCTCCCTTTTCTCCTTTAACCTGACGTTTGTATTCTAGAATCAAATTAAAGTGAAGAAAAATTGAGGAATCATTTCTGTATTTCACTTCTTTCAGTTTTTAAACTTGGTGAATCATTAACTTTAATTGAATCTGAGAAAATATATTCAAAATAGCTCGTAAGATTGTCTACCGATACCAGACTTACAGTCAAAAAATTTACTGTTACAATTTGAAAACGCACTTTTTGAATTTAGGTATGTGAAGTTCCTTGAAGTCTGGAGATTTCGGTCACCATTTTTTCACTTTTTCAAATAAGTTTTTATTTGTATTTTTTGACATGAAATTTCAGTAAATTTTATTCGTATTTTTGATTTTTGGAAATGCCTCCATCACTTAACTAGGTTTTCATTTGAATTTAATCATTCACTGAAAGCAAATAGGGAAAACAATTGACAGCATTCCGTCAGCAAATAGGGAAAACAATTAACAGCATGCGGTCAGCAAAAATACAAACTGCAGACTTCTTTGAATTCATGAGTTTTTGCAACCTCAAGAACAATAAATTCAGCGAAATCATGGTTAAGCTTGTGACGCATCTTTGAAAACTGCAAAAGTACCCATCAACTGTCGATGAAAGCTTGTTAATAACAATGGTCGAGAATCGATTCCGGAGGTAAATCCAAATACAAAATTGGAAGGAGCTTTTTACTTTATAGAGAGTAAACGAGAATTTTGGGATTATCAAGAAATTTGGTTTTTTTTAAAATTGTTGTTTTCGTCTCTGCTGGAATCTTCCTCCATGATATTTAATTTCACTTTTTTATCCAATTGCATGATAACATTTCACTTTAGTTCTGTTTTAAAGATTTTTTTTGATATTTTGACACTTGCTTATTAACAATTTTATATTTAATCTCATTTTATTGACAGTTTCAAATCAATCGAATACCGTTTATCTACCCCCTTGAACGTCTGTAAATGCCAGCGTGATCCAATTTATACGCGTGGCGGCGTACGTAGAAGCTTGACAAAGGAAAATAATTAACATTATTCCTCCCGAGACATATCCTTATCACCAAATCGGTTCAAAGTCCTTATGAAACATTCAACAAAAATTAACCAACCCTTTTAAAACTTGGCAACTATGCACCCTCATTTCCGGAAACCAATTTGAATGAAATATTTTAAAAGTGTCAAAGCGAACATATCTCTATCTGTGTATACCCTCCGTGTATAATGATATTCAATTCTGGTCTTAACGTTTCAAACAACAAAAATAATCCCATCACATATTTAGTTCTTCATCTGATTTGTCTTATATAGAATCTTATATAAATGTTGGAGGTGCATTCAAATCTCCTGACCCTTCCTATATAGCGTTATATCAACCCCGCCAAAATCAGGATCAGGATTAGAATCATATAGAGTAGTAGCGGTTCAACGAGAAACGCCTCGCATCACCAATAAAAAAATCACCCTCTGCGCCTCGAGGACAAGAGAAAAGAAATATAAGTAATCCAAAAGGAAAACAACCGACGAGCATCGTACAAACAGAAAACCTTTTTTCGAATGCCAAGAGAGAGAATCTGTAATATTGTACATGTCAAGCTGAACTGTTTGGTGCAGGATGTAGCAAAGCAGGTTGGACACAGGAGGAATTAAATGAAGAATGTTGACTGTGTAAAGTGCAAGAATGGGAGAAAGCAAGAACAAAATGTAGGAAACCTGTTCGTCACAACCTATGACCTGACGGGTTTTTTTCCGGCTACTTGCTGCTTCGAGACAAATGTTCCTGTTCGGAGTTGTTTTCCCCCTCGTGGAAAACGTAATGCAGTCGCCGTTGACAAAAAAAAAAATTTATTCAAACAAATGTCGGTGAATCGGTCTTGTCTCTTCGTTTCTGTTTAAAAGAAATGATGATGAGAAATGTTTCGGCTTGTAAGGATCACAAAAAGTTCCAGTTGTATGAAAAGCATCGACAGACAGGAATCAATTGAAGATTTTGTTTTTTTTTTTGTTTTTCTCCTTCTTTGGAGAGCTGTTTCAGCTCGGGGAGACAAACGTACATCTTTAGGATTTCATCTTGTCCATTTCAAAAATGATAGATGACAAATATATAGGAAAGAAGGATAATGTTGTGGAGATTTTATGCTACAGCAGCAAAGGAGACACACAACTTTATGTTAGTTGGGTGGATTTTAAATTTTTAAACAGGATATACTTTTTGTGTCCTGTTGATGTGAGTCAAAACAAGGAAAGGGTGTCAATTTTGGAAGGGTTAGCTCTCGTTTTAAGTGGATGCAAGGAGTCGATGGAAATATGTTAGAAAATTATAAATGGTGAATGTTTCCCCGATGAAGGATGTCATTTGAGATCTATTGAAATGCAGTTGATGTTGAGATCGTAACAGTGCAAGCAGGTTTGGGTGAATTATACCAATAAAACGCTAGACAGACCTGTTTAGACTTTAGATATGGGATCGTGCATGGAATAAATGTGTAAAATTTTCGTATTATCTAGAAAATCGTGCCAGTATATAGCAAAGAAACCTTTCATCTGCACTGAGTCCAAAATACACCTTTTGATCGATATTCTCTCTCAATGCGATTAGAAAAAACAGTCTAAGTATGCATTGAAGGAATTTATACATTAGAAAGTTTTATCATGTGCTAATCATTCCGACGTTTTAATCAGTAAATTGTCTACTTTAAATTAGTTGTTGTATACCTATAAATTTTAGCATGTTTACTGCAACATAAATCTTATTGATAAATACCACAAAAAAAAGGAATTTCCGCAACACAATGTGGTCATAATTTCTTTTTTTTTCACGAGCTCATTAACGTCAATTTAATTTTCCTTCTAATCTGCAGAATGAAATTTATCAAAGTATGTATCAAACATATATACAGAAACAAGCTGACGAACGAAAACGGAAGAACTGATACAAAGTTTTTCGGCAGATAGATAAAAGTAATGAAGTGAATTCAGCAATTCAACAAAAATAAACACGAGTACGAATTTGTACTTATTACCTGTACGATGTTTTTCTTTCGATAAAATTGTATCTGAAAGACAAAACACCAGAACTACCTAAGCTACATACATTTTATCTTTGCTTGATTTATAATTTACTTCCGAATTGTACTAACAATTTTTCCCCCCCCCCCACCTTCATCTTTATCTTTCGTTCCGATTCTATCATATGAACAATTTTTTTTTCTCTGTTAAAATTTTGCAACAATTTTTCAGTATCCGCTACAAAGAGGAAGAAAGGAAGTTGTCGATTGCTGTGTACAAATCAATCTTTAGTTAATATATGAGTAAAATGTTTGTTACGTCGCCGTTCAATTGATTGGTAAGTGATTAAACAGTTTTTCGCGTTTTTCTTGCGTTGTACACACTTACAATTCCGGTGGAGCAGAGAACAAAAAAAAAAATCAAAACGAAGCAAAAAATTTAATGTTTCTTAGACATTGCAATACGACGAATGAAGACAGGGGTATACGGGAAATGAGCACTTGCTGATATATCAAATTAGTTAAGATATGTACGAGTAATGGTTGGTTGCATTGTTGCTGATGCTGTTGTTGTTGTTGGACTGACTCTTGCAATTTTAGATACTTGTTGGATTCGGACAGATTGGGTCAGTTGAACTTATCAAAAGTAAGATTTATATGGTATTGCGTTGTGTGGATGTATGTTGTGTAACAGCTTGCGAAAATTCGGAAAGAAAAAGTTTTCATTGTTACCCAATAAACTGAAATCGAAGTTTTTTAAATTTGGAAAAATGTTTTTGCAAATGCTATCTGCAGTTTTTCTGTAGATTGGATGATCAATGAGTTCAAGTTATACAATAAAAGCTACAGATCAATGCTTTTAAGCTAGAATATTTGTTCAGATCAAAAAAGATTTCGAGCAAAACCTAAACCTAAAATTATGGACTTACCATTTAAAGGAAAAAAGGAGAAAGCGAGGATTATAGATAATTGTTTGTTAATAATATTGAAAATAAATAACTCGCGATCCATGTCGCAAGCTGACAGCAAGAATTTTTAAGAAATTTTCGAACGGAAAGAAAGAGTTCGATTAAATTATGGAAATTTCCACGTAAAACTGCGTTAAAATTTAGGTATAGTTCGCAGAAATCGATTTGATGAAACGCTTTTTGCAGGCAGAGGTCTCACCAAAATTGGTAATTCATTAAATGGCTTGGCTTAGACAACCCGTCACAACCACACACCGATTAAAGATTGTAATGTCAAAACATATGCGTCGAATATGGTCAGATTACTGTTGATAGATCCAATGAAGAATTTTTTAACTTCTTTCTGTAGTTTGGCTATTCCCTACAACAATATAATAAAATGGGTCACATTACTCGAATTTATACAATCGAATCTGATAAAGTGAAGCGACATTCCGACATACTAAATGGAACTTCTGGAAAATCAAATTTATCCGAAAATCAAGGGAAAATCTTCCTTTGAATATAGTACGTATTTGTATGTATCGAAATTGGTTTTCAACTAATGTATGGTTCGACCTTTATCAACGATTTCTGTGATTTCGAAAATGACAAGGAACGCACCATGTCATAAGAACTTCTGAAAAATAAATAAATAAATAATAATAATAAATAATTGAATTTTCAGCTTATTTGTTTCGGCTTTTATCAACGATTTCTAGAATGACAACAAACGCAGGAGAATCATAGGAAGAATAAACTTTTTTCTATTGGCCAAACTCTTTTTTTATTGAAAGAACAATAAATTGCTTAGTTAATAATGAATAACTAACGACAATGATATATAATCATCTACTTCGAAAGGATGGAACACAAAAATAAAATGTACAATCACAAAAAAATAAAACAAATGAGTTTTTTCCACTACATCTACCAAAAATATTTTGTCAAAATCTACAATCATTCGATTCATGAAGCAGAGCACATGAAAATCAATCTGAAGGATAAGGATTTTGTGTTTGATCCAATGAAAATATTTGTTTTCATTAAAGACTAAAAATCTGGTAATTTAATGCTTTTTTCAGGATTTGTATATAACTATCTTTGATTTTCTTGAATTTTATCCTTTATATTGTGTGTATTTATCATCTAGATAACGGTAGTTTGTTGCGTTGCACTGTCATACACCTAGAAGACATGTGACGGCAGGCATCGTTTATTTTGTCAATTTTAAGATTAAAAACTCAAACTTCCCGTGAGTCCCAAAATAAGGGTTGATTTGTTTTGGCTACTCATGGTCTTGACTTTTTTCCCGCGCAAAATTAACCGTTGAACTTGTACTATCACTCGAAGCCACAGGAAATTTTCTACTGCTTTGCAGAAAATGATTCTCCTCAATATGTTCACACACACACACACACACACACACACACACACACACACCCTCCCTCCTAATCAACCGAATGAATGCTTCATTCTTTGCTTACGCTTATATTAAGGATACTAAAAGTATGCTGTCAGTTTGGCAACAATCCACCTCGAGAAAATTAACTCCGTCCCCTTTTTCACCCCCGCCGGTTCACTTCTTGGCGGTACATTCACTTCCACCGTAAGTTTAAGCTCTCGAAAGCAAAAAGCTCGTTCATATTTGAACGACTGGCGAACACCATCTATTTGATCGTTGATATCCTTGATATGCCTAATAAGGCCTTGAAAACACAATAACCAAATGGCAATCAACAGGGTTAGAAATAAATAAGAAATAAAAGACTATTGCAAGGATAAGAACACTGTCAGACTCAGTATAGTGTAAGTTCTTATAAATCAAATGGGGGGCATTTAAACGACGAAATTAAATTCGTATTTTTTCTTACTTTTTGTTGAAAAAAAAAAAAACTATAAATTCAAAATTTTGATACAACTTTGTAATACGACACGACAACGATCACTCTGTGCATACATATTGTCAAAATTTCATCAAGATCATATAACTAATCGATCCTGCAAAAATCAACGCTGTCAACCGAAAAAAAACATTGAAAATTTTGGGAAAAACTCATTTAATTCGTAGTTTTAAAGTTAATCAAAGATACCCAACGTCAAATATGAAACTTCTTTCGCCCCCCCTTTTTCGGGGAAGAAGAAAATTGGAATGAAAGAAAATTGAAATTTCGCAACTTTTTTATTCTATTCTGTATTTCATTGCATATTATTCTCTTTTTTCTTATCCTCATTTAATTAATCAGGAAATTTTTTGTATGGCTTGTAAAATTCCCTTTTAAGTTGCTCAATTTTCAGTAGGTCGTCGTTACTCGATTTTATTTATATATGTTTTATATATGTATAAAACAATGAAAAAATTCATAGACGAAACGATCGAGCGAACTCAGTCAAATATCAAAATATAATTATGAGGCTGCTTCGATCGCTCTCACAGCTAAGAACAAGAATTTTAGATATAAATTCTAAACAAAAAAGGTAATAATTTTTGCCGAACTTAATGCCGAAATTTTCTCAGAAACTTTGAAATTTCGATTTGCAAGATATTATCAATTTGCAAAGAGCGAAAAATTGTTATTATTTCCTCTGATGGAGTTGATTTAAATTTAAAAAAAAAACACAGGTGCTAATAGGGCGATATTGTCACTTTGACAATTGGGATTCTGGCGCAATAAGGATGATAATTGTAACGGGATAATTGAATATTACATATCTACGTCTCTTGAATTTTTCGGGTCAAATCCAATTCCAATCCCACTAGTTTTCTAGTGGGATTGGAATTGGATTTGTACTGCCTCGCAGGGATGCTGATGCAACATTTAACTATCCAAAAAATGTCAATCCTAAATTTCCTAAATTTTCAATCCATGTTGAAAAAATGAATCTGCAAGCAAATCAAGCAATCCTACGTAGTTCTAGCATAATATCAATTTCATCTTTCTATTCTCTACATATTTCCTAAAATTTCGAATAGTTTTTTCACGTTCCTCTATTTTCGTGTGAGATTTTGCTAGTTTGCCGAGTAAGTTGCCAGTTATTAAGATGACAGAATTCTATTCAACTGCAAATCTTGTACACATCTCTGAAGTTTCCTCAAAAAGAACAAGTACCGGAACAAATCTGGCACCTGATCCTTTTTACTGTGTAACATATTTTAACATCCTTTCATATTTCCATTCGAGATAAACAATAGCGAAAAGAATTCCAAGTAGAGTTGATATTTATGAACGTTGAAAAAAAGAGAAGAAAATATTTTTATTACTTTCCACTTGACTTGGAAGGAACAAAAGAACGGGTGCATTTTACCTGACCCAAAGTGCTTGACTTAAGCCTTGAAATATTCTTGAATATGTGAATGTCCGACACTATTGTATCATCTATATTTAACTAATGTTTATGACCGACCCATCCTCTGAGGTCCTACTGTGAAACTAATGAAAATTTCCGAAAAAGCATTGTGTAGTTTTCGGTGCGTACTTTAAGAGGGTTTTTGTTTCGAATTCGTCAGGTGTGAGATTTGACCTGAATGTGCTGTATTTCTTCCTTGACGACTTTTTATTTTCCTTGCCAGCATCTCGACAAACATTCGGCAAAAACAATAACAACATTTACTGATATCGGAATCCTTTTAAACACTCTCTTTTTCCTTTTGCCATACGCAACGATTTTCTCAAAGATTCATTGACTACGTGATAGAATCTTGAATAATAAATTTCCATTTTGTTAGCAAATGTTAAATAAAATTAGAAGGCGGAATTTCGATTAGTTATCTTTAATTCAACAAGCGTATTGTCGGATATTTGTTTCTTTTCTGGCTTAAATATATCCTTTGTGCCGGTCGTAGAGTTTATATTCTAATTAATTTTGATGTGAGTGGTTTATGTATGCATTTCAAGGCGCGCAAGGAAGGAAAAACAATTCTTTTTTTGCTTTTCTTATATTTCGCATTCAATATTGCGTTTTCGGGGCGAATTTTTGCGTTTTATTTACGACCGAATTACTCCAAATTTTTCTATGAAATTATAGTCCAAAAGCCAAGAACTGAAAAATCCTCGTCATCCAATCTAAAACGCTCAGAAGAGAGAACCTTTCAACTGCGCATTATGTAAATTTATATTGAATTAAAATAAAATCGTGTTTTTCCAATCTATGCTAATGTGTACCGGTTTTAATTTATATGTTTTCTAATTTCCTGCCGATTCTAAGGAAATCCGCCAGATACTATAGTTACTAATCACGCATATCATATTCATATTAATGAGATTATAGAGCGTGCGTATAATGGGAAAAAAATCTGGCGTAACTTTTCAATGTCTGCAAAGAAATTTTTCGTAAGTTCAAATTTTAGTAATGCCATTCCAGCAATAAAGGAATAAAAAAATAATACATTAACCTTGATTGGTCGATAACCCAATCTCTATGCATGCTTGATTTTGTGGTAGGTTAAGTTGCTGAGTGTTTAGGCATTTTCGCGGGTTGAAAGCTTTAGTTGAATCATTTAGACAACAAAGTTTACATTGAATCAACAACCTTTGAAAAAACATTTGAATTTCTGGCTAGAACGCTATCGAAGAGTATTTTTTTCTAGAGATTTCATTTAGTTCAAGATTGTCGTAAATTTGAAATGTATACGATGGTAGCTGGAGGAAAACTCAATGCTAAATAACAACAGAAATTGGAATGATTTTTACAATTACAAAACGGTTTATGCACATGTGAACAAATCAAATAGAGAAAGAACAGATAAGTAGTACAAAATGTCCAATCGATGCAAAACATATCCTTCGGAACACATTTTTTCGGCAGATTTATTTAAATATTTATTTCTAGATAATACGCAACAAAAAATTAGATCAAAGAATAAAATTAGTTTGAATTCGTGTCGGTAAATTTCAAAATGAAAAATAAGGAATTTGAATAAATTGGATAAGATCCATTCAATGAGCTTAATAATACTTCAATTAATTTTTTTTAACCATTTTCAAGATAAAGATACATTTACAAAGGAAACTCACGTGTATTTATGGCGCTAAAATTTGTTATGATTTGGTGCCGACGTTTAGTCTTTGCAGCACATGTGGAGCCACGTGCAAGTGTAACCATAGCGTGAGTTGCTTATTTTCAACACATGAGCGTACAGTTCTTTTTCGAATGTCACTGCCATTCTAATCGCGTAAAATATCCTTGAACATAAAGTAGGAGGAGGAGGAGGAGTCTTTGACTTCAACAAATTAAGGACAGTAGGTTTGCATATTTATGTAAAGTAACAATATTCGAAGAAGAAAATTTCTGCCTGATATTCTGCACCTCACTCAACCAATTGTAGAAACTTAACCAATTGGTTCTAATATCATAAATTAAATAATTTTCGTATTAGTATATATAATATAACATATTAATATACTTAATCTTTTCAAAACTAAACTTAATTTGGAAATTCCAAAATGGGGAAAGTAAGTATGTGGACAAAGACTTTGGAATTTGGGGTAGGTATTGTTGGATGACAAACGATTCTTCTTCTTTCTAGTAGAGAGAAGAGAGAGTAGGGCCTCCAATTGTCTCGGTCCCTTGACCGCGTCCTCCGATTTCGAAATCCAAGCAGAAGATATTATAAGTGTTAAAATTAAATAGCTCTTAGCTAAATTATTCAAAATTCTTAATTATTCAAAAGCAACAACAAAGGGGGTGTCATATAAAGCACCACCTCATTCTCGTTGAGGTATTAAAGAAAATTATCATATTAACTTACCAATTAAGTTCATGGAAGTGATGAGATAAATCGGTCGACTGATAAATGAGATTACGTCAAATACATGCAAATGTGGTGGAAAGCTGAAACTGACAGGACATCAATGGAACTGGCAGGACACTTTTGCATGGAACGGAGCATTTGCTGAAGATCGAACCAAAATTGAACCAGATAAATCTTCCAACCCAAAATAAGGAGCAGTACGAGTGAGCCGACAGTCCATATAAGGTTGGGGAAGAAGAAATTTTTGCTTTTATGTGAAATTCAAACATCTATTTAATATTCTCGTATTTCAAATTTTCCTATTTAAGGTCAAATATGCACACTTTTGTTCTACAATATGTTACCATTTTTAGGGTCTCTTTCGTAGATGTGTTGGTCCCTTTTGGCGAAAAACTTTGATAATTGAATTCGACAATATTCTCGTGATGCCAATTTCTTTTTTAAAAGTATTATAGAGTATTTCTACATTTGATTTCAATTTCTTTTATCTGTGATGCCTATTTCTAAGAAAATTATATATTATTAAGGACATTTTGCAAAGCAAGAAAACGATGATAATCGTCCTGTTATAATTCAGGGGGAGAAAATGGTTACAGTCGATGTTATGCTGAAATAATTTGGGGTCTATGTGTAATGTATCGATTTGTAAGAGGTGCATGGCGCAAATGTATATTTAAGTTTCTGGAGTCCCGGAACTGCTGGCGTGTGTGGCGAGACCTTGTCCAAACGTAATACGACGTCTCCTATTGCTCAATTCAAACTGTTTTTGGTCAAACGCTAACTTCAAACTCTCCAGTTGTTTACTGTAGGGACTCAAACTTAGTGTTTGCCCATGTGGAAGCAACTGATATTAAATGATCCCTTTCCAGTCTCACCCAGAGTACGGAAGAACATTCCTGGCCGTTAATTTTGGTTTGGTAACCGTTTGAACTATTTCTGCGCATTTTTACCATAATTTTTTTTTTGCAAAATGTTATGATATATGATTCCTTTCTCATTCCGTTAGTATCCTGTTCGAAACTGGTCAATTTCATTCAATTTGGCTAGGGGGAAAAATGAAAATACCATCCAACATGTTTTTGTTGTTGCTTAGTGATCAGGCATTTTTGGAATTTTGCTATGTGATAATGGTTTATAACTATTTTAAGATCGACCTTTAACTCATGGGAAGATCTACGACTTTTAACATGACGGTCAACTACTATTGTCTCCTGGATTTTTTTATTTCTAACATTTTTAGCGATATTTTTAACGACGGGCTTGCCTGCACCCGCAGAAGTCGACGAAGCCAAATTCGGCTGTTACAGTATCGGAACCATAAAACCCATTTTCAATTCCAGTCGCCTGGCTTGCATTTTCGCCTTTAGCAAAAAAAAGGAAAAGCTAAACCATAAGAAATTTTCCCTTTCTTCACTCCTATTTTGATCGACCCCTAACTCTCAACTGAATGTGTTTGGTCCATTTGGTTCAACAGCAGAAGAATTTTTTTTGTACGAAATGTCACTTTGACACTTTTACAACAAGGATACTTCTAAAATTGTTTCATCGAGATTTTATGAGATATCGATCGCCAGAGCCATCTGCCGAGAAAATAATGGATTTCTTTGCCCCCCCAACCTATTATTTAGGTCCATTCGGAGCTAAGGATAAGACTATGATTCGTCACTACACTTCTTGAATATATATCAGTGGAAATTTTGAATTATAATGGTTAATGAAAAAGCGAAGTTTATCATTGCCAATTAGATTATGACGAATATTTTTTTAAGGAATGCGACGGACGATGTTTTTTGGTTTTTGTTTTTTTTTGTCATTACAAACACAACGGTTCAAAATTCTTTGACGTTTTGAATTTTTACGCACAATGTGAATTAATTATTTGTAATTTCTTTTTGACTATTTGCACCTACTGACGCTCTAATAGTTTTTCACATGAGCCAAATCACAGGATAATATGAAAAATTCGAGACAAAATATCTTGATGAGCAAGATCAAGATAGTAGGTACAATCTAATGATGACAATCTCGAAATTTTGAATCGTTGCAAAAGTAACGGTCCTTATTTTCTTTTCGCGTTTGCCATGTATGGAACTGAAATGAAAAACCGAGTGCGAAAAGTAAAAGTGGCAGAGAAAATTTGCACTAATTTCTGTCCAATTATTCAAAAACTTCAAAAAAAAGAGATAGCATTTGAGTATAAATTATAGATAAATATTTAACTGAATATATGACTTCAATCTTCGGGGTTTATTAGGGGATATATCATATGTGATATTTTACGATGCCGTCGTTTAAGGGGTTTTGATCGATAACTGCATAGTTTTCACATTAGGCTTTCTAGGAATTGACGTTTTGTTGGGAAATTGATGATGTGACTGAAAATGTCACAAGATTTTGTCTTGACTTTCTGAAAAAAAGTATGAATAAATGACATTTGAAAAGCATAGTTCAAATAGGATTTTTCATTTCCTGACACAATTTAAATTGTCTTTAACAATTGCCCTTTATTAAATAGTAGAGTAATGAATTAAAAACTCACTAGCAAGATTTCAGTTTGGGACGTACTCTGTAAAGGACGAATACTTTATCTGCTGCATCACCGCAGTTACATATAAGTAGATTTTTTTGTTTAGTTTTGGTTTCACGAATCGATTTGTTGCCCATAAAGTTCAATATGTTGAAATTTATTTATATTTTACTTTAAGATTCATTCCCAATGTTCCCCTATAGATACTATTAAATAAATTTAATAAATAAATAAGTTCCTAGTGAATAAAGAAGATAGTAAGAGATAAAAGAGGATAGAAAGAAAGATAAGATAAAAATAAAGAGTAAAACAAAGGAATAAAATGAAATTAAATATTTGCAGCACTTTTCATTTACGAAACCAACGATTTCGATTTTCCAGACACTGTAGTGTTAAAAAATTATACTTTTTCGGAAATAAGATAATAAGGAACAATTTGACAGCGTAAGGCCCTAGATTCGCATTTTTTTTTTTCATCCCTTTACGATTGAAATCAAAAGTAATTTTTAATTGCCGTCCAAAGGAGATTTCTTTGCTTCTTGGACTCAGTTGTCAGAGCAAAAGAGATCGCCTAACATCTATTTGCCAGTTACAATCAAGCCTCCAGAGATATCAGATATTGATTTAATTTCCGACCTGGACATTTTGTAAGTTTGTAACCTGGACATTCTGTAACTTCTCAGAATGTTTGGTTAAAGTTGGTATTTTGAAATAAATCGTGGTCCCTGCATACTCACACCAAAGTAATCACATCTGTTTAACATATGGTTCCCTCACCTGCAAAAAATAAAGAAAAAACATATTTAATGGCATTGATCTAATCAATACGAAATCAAAACTATTAAAACCTAACTTCTATCAACAAAAAATGGAATCATTCGTAATAATAGGCAAACTAATATGCCTAATCAACAAACGATCACACACTTTAATCATAAGCATTCGTTTTTCACTTCATTTCAATTCAATTAAATTTTATGGCATTACACCTGACTAAATGACAACCTACAAGTATTTATAGCACTAAACTCCATTAGATGCAATCTTTTATATTCAAAAAGAAGAAATTAATTATGTCCAATGTTAAACCATAAAAAAATTACCTACGTCAGGAAAAAGTTAAATATACAAATCTTATACTATTGCTATAGCCTTCCTGTTAATAACCCCCATAAAAAAAGAAACACCATACATACAAAATATAGGAAAAGATTGTTTTCCTCTCAACTCGTAAGTCTTTCTAGATAACACCTTTCAGATATAGAGTTGAAATTAGAAATGAAATAAATGAACTAGAAAAATGTACATACGTTTGTTATCTTCCGGTATTTCTACTCTTATCACATGTGTGTATAGTTTGGATATGTGAGAGGATAAAATAGAGCCATGTTAAGCAGTTGTCGCTTCGCTGGACTCTTAAACTCGGTTTTAATTAGAAAAGATTAACGTACTCAAATATATGCAATAAAAGCGTTTTGTTGTGGTTGAGAAAAGTTAAGATGCATATATAGAAGCTGCTTAAGATTTTCAAGATCCAAACGGTTTATACATATGAATATGAAATGATATATTGCACCGTTATAGCTTTTTAAGTCCATTTCCTTCTAATCTTTGCTCTCATGGATTTTATAGCTGCATGGCCAGCTTGTTCAATTTAGATAATAAACAAACAATAAACAATCAAATGATGTTGATTACGGATGAAGTAATAATTATTATAATATATTGTACAATGACTGACGACTAGTCCTGATAAGAAATTCGCTTGGGATATATTACATATGTACGCGTTTCTATCCAGTTTTATTGATAGACGTGGAAAGAGCGAATATTTCGGGGTGATAATTTTGTTGCATGTACTCATAACGTGATTATTGTGATCATTTATAAATCATAGTTGAGACAATTAGCGAACATTGTAATCAGAGATCTTTGTTTTGTCTACCGATTCACATACGTGGTAATAAGATAATAAGCGGTTATAATTTAACAGACAACGCGATCAGAGCGAAGAAACTTATTTATATAGACACGAGACTTTATCGGATAATATGAATGAAAATTGGCTAGATAATTTTTTCCTAAACAAGTAACACATAGCAAGGAAAATCCATATTTGGATGAAATGTTTACACATTCCTCAAGTTTCAACAATGATTGTTCTATAAGGCAGCAATGGTCCCTTTTTAATTTTCTTGTGATAGAGAGATGAAATCTATCTATTTACGCTGTGAGTCTGGGAGTACCAGACACGCATTACTTCTGGCCTTACCACTAAACACCTCTCCTGACTACAAACGTTTGATACATTACTTCGGACTAGCTCTCCTTTTCCTAAGCATACAATCGACTTCGGATCCCTTCTCTAGCGGGAAGTAAGATAGGGGATGGGCATTCTGAAGAAGAGATCCTTCTATCGTCAACGCGTTCAGACGCTTCAGTATGCCCTTTTAACTGTCAGGACAGCCTTTGCATTGTTAGCATTGCTCTCTGAATACAGTTTACAGGACGGGCTCTTGTCCTCTTTCACTTTCACCCTGCGTTATCCAAGCTAAGGTACTATTTGTGACATCAAAACTTTGCTTGTGATACCGAAACAACATATTAACTCACCACAAGAAAACGCGTGCATACTTTCGAGATAATTATCAAGCGTGGTACGGACCAAATCACCTTTTCAACTCGAATGGTTCATCTTACATAAATGCTGCTAATGATATTCAAAGCTACAGGATACGACAAAAAGAACCAAGTAGTTAGGAGGCAGCCGCACTAGATCTCCTTTTGTTCTATCGGTATACCAGCTGTAGTACCCAAGATGGTTTGGACCGGAGTAAATGGTGGCTTTGCAGTTCGTGCGTTTTGTTAAAACAACTGATCTGTCATTTCAACGTCACAAAGAGCTTTTCGGCGATTGTCAAACATTGCGTACAATAATGCTACTCCAACTGGGAACACTAGATTTGGAAGTTGGACAAAACTGGTAGCAAACGAAGAATATGTACATGTAACCGACGATGACCCATCGGAACACCAGACAATGTAATGAGATCGCCAACACGTTCCGGATGAAGGCTCGCTATGCCATTGGGGTTTCTGAACAGGGTTTAAGAAGGATCTTGCATCTAGATTTGAAATTTCCATTCCACTTCATTCAATTTCCATTCCTTCATAACAATCATGCTTCCAAAATTGAACCCAGCAGACTACGACAACTGCCAAAATCAGTGTGGGGGAAATCGTTAAAGCGATTCCTCCTTATGCATCATTGCTCGTCAGCAGTGGGGTATATTTTCGTCAGGAGGATAGTGAATATACAAAATTTTTACTATTGGGCTGAAAACAACTCCGAAATTTTTCACGAAAGATCGCTACATTCTCCTTAACTGGCAGTGCCATGGGCGTAGTGAATTTTAGGTACTATAGAGGCTAGTTCTTCTTTGATGAGGGAGGAATGACCGTGACCGTAAATTTCGCGGGTTATATTTCAATGCATTGGAGCATTAGAGGGATCAGAAATGGTTGTAGTACGAGGCATTTGATTCGACTATCCACAGTAGATAAATAAAGATAAATGTTTCGACAGGTGGCGAGGGGTGGCCTCGACGGTCACCCGATTTGAGCATGTGCGACTCGTTTCCTTCCGAATATCTTAAGAAAAAGTGTTAAAATGTTAAACATGTTAGAGCTTAGGTAGCGGATTTTTGATGAAATAAACGCGATATGCCGCGAAATAAGGTTGTTCAAGACTTCAAAAATCGACTCGAGCAATGTATTGCACGGCTGCCATTTTCCAGAAATTATTTGTAAAAAGTAATGAGTATAAAAATTAATGAGAATCCTACGGATTTCAAAAATAAACACACTTTTTCATATAGCCCTGATTTCATTCTTTGTTAACTCTTCAAAACTGCTAAACAGGCTCTGCCTTATCCCTGTATAATCTCTAGATATTACAGGTTTGAAAGAGAGAACAATTAGATGACAGCTATTTTTTAATACCACCATAATTACATCAGATAAATCTGTGGATGCAGACCTAACCGGAAGCTTACGGAGATAATTTTTTGATAAGTATCGAATAAAAATGCTTTTGGATTTTTTTTGTCGGGTGTGGACGATTTCCCATCATTACCCCTCCCTGTTACTCTCAACAAGAAAAAAGTCAAGAAGCAATTGAAATCCCCTCATTTGCGATTCGCATCCATTTTGTGGGTGCAAACCTAGATGCTGACAACAGATTGGTTATAGGAACACTGGCCTGAAGAACGATAGGACACCATTGAATTGAGTAGAGTAAGGTCGCTGTATTAAGGTCGCCACGGATCAAAATCAGGTAAAGCTAAGGATATGGCAGAGCGCGAAAACGCATAGGATTGCGAGTTTAAGAAAGCCCTCAATTTGTCTTTAATTACAATTCTAATGCAAGACGTCTATGTTTGCATACTGAAAAACTAGAGTAGAGTAGAAGGTGGAGTGCAGTAAGAATAGCATATTGGCACAATAGCAAGAATATTGGTCGCAACAGATGTAGTAGTACAAGTAGTTGTAATTGTGTTGTAGGAGAACTAGTAGTGGTGTCAGTAAAAGAAACATTAGTAAAAGGAGCAAAAGCAGCAGTAGTAGCAGTAGTGGTAGTAGTTATAGAATTACGCTTTCTAGGAGACCGCGTATATTCATCTCGTGTGAATCGGGTGTGCATTTATTTGACAGTTCTGAGTATTAATTTTGACGTGTAGTAAAACAAGTAGAAATAGTACTAGTAGTAGGAATAGTGGCAGTATTAGTGTGATGTAGCAGTCATCAGAGTAGTATTAAACATAGTATCGGTAACTGCAGTAATAGTGGTAGTAGCAGTAGTAGTAATAGAATTATACTTTTTAGCAGGTCGCGTATTTCCTTGTTTATTTCCTTGTGTATTTTCTTGTTTATGCATCGCATGTAAACCGGGCAAGCATTTATTTCACAGTTCTGAATTCAAATGTTAGAATATAATATGTATTGATTCGTAAAAGAAAGTGTTCGCATCACAGCTTCATTTTGTTTGATTGTCCAGACAAAGCTTTGTCCTAATCGACAGGATTTGAAGGACATTGAAGGATTAATTTAATTTTGGATTTGAAGGGCATTGAAGGAAGGATCTTCAGACATTTCGAATTGAAAGTAATTCCGTGGGCTTACATGTAAATGCGAATGTTGAAAATGCTTTTGCTCGTCATATGCGTTATTTGGATCCTTTTTTTTTTGTTTAAATAAAGACACTAATATCATAATAATTTATATTATGCTCTCTGTTGCAATCCAGAATAAAAAGCAAGCACTACGACTATTTAGAATGAACATTTTTCGAACAACCGACAATAGTTAAGCGTGTTAATTTTTTTAAAATTCGGATGTGAGTAGGAGAGATATTAAACTGTAAGGAGGAAGAACGCAAACCGATTTGCAACAGTTGAAGATGAAAACAAACAATACCTAGAATCTCAAGAATAGCACATATTCTTGCGTTTACTTCCGGGATAACCCATCAAAACAGATTATGATGAATCTTTGTTTCAGCGCTGAATCATTTTTAACATCATCATCATTAACTTCAACTCACGATTAACAAATAAAAATCAACTTGAACACATTGTTCTCACTTCACTCACTGAAGAAAGACAGGAATAAAAAACAACACTAACAAATATAGCAAAAGTTATTAACAATTTATCATAATACGATTTGTATGAATGTCCGCATACCCACACAATTGCTCATTTATTGACATTACTCCAACAATAATTTTAACCCATCAATTATTCATACATTATTCATGTGTGGTGTGCACACATGTACAGTATATACAAGTGGTAACATATGTGGTCAATATTATTAATTTATAAAACTCAACAATTTTATGTGCATATAACTGACTTCCACGTTCTTTATGCTTAAGTGCTAAAATATAAGGAAAACAGGCGAAACTGTTGAGAGAGTGAGTGACCACGACAACAACAACAAATATACCTATACTTGTATCTAGATAAACCACCAACTAATTGTAAGAAGTAGTACGTCCGTACGTACCAAGTTGTTTTTCTTTGAAGCAGCAGCACGGCAAGCAATAAATAGCCACAAGTGTCTCAACGTCTTACACTTGATGATGACGCTGGTTTTAGATATTTTTTTGAAGACCTCATGTCTTCCGAGCAATTGCCCGTATGTGCATATGTTGATATACAATTTGTATCTTCTTTTCCGTCATATAGTATCTGTTTTTCTGACGGGTATATGTGCACGCATTTTGTCTGGTAACTTGCCCCTAGAGTGTGCATATCCGTTTTGAGTGAATTTGAATTAAAACGGACCTGACATCTTGTCTGAAGGACTACAATGAGACATTATCGAATGACTGCACTTTGTATGCAGCCTAACCCACGAGAATAGTTCGACGGGCGATACTTCTAACAAATAATTGAAAAAATCTCAAATTTAAGTCTTTTTTTTTTGTAAAATTAATAATCTTTAAGATACCTTCCCCTTGGCATGAACTGATACATACCTTGGCTAGGTACAAGCGTAAGCCCATTTATTTGTCATATCAGCAAGAGGAACCCCGATAAAATAACTTCATTAAATGAGCAAAGTGCAATTATAAACGGATTATAGTCTATTCATGGAAAGTTAAGACCACTACTACCGAGAAAGAAGGAGAACAGAAGCGAATGGAGAATGAAAGGCTTGTGCACAAATCTTTGTGATTTCCTTTGTTTGCGCGAAACAATGAAGGAAGGACTATAGAATGCATTAAGGTCGTAAAGGCTGATTCAAGACAACTACTAGTATTTTGAGTAAATCTATCGGAGGCATTTTTCGATGAAATGCAGGTACCGATGCAAAGACAGTTTTTCGAGTTTCAAGTGAATTTCTTCAGCAAGGACTATTTTTACTTGCAGTTCAAATTTAAAAACAAACTTGAATGAGGCAGTGAAAATTGCATGACAGCGGAGTCCTCAGTATGAGATAGGAAATTTGTTGTTCCTTGTTGCCAATCTCATGAAGTTATCCATTGCTAATCTACATCTCCCATTTTCGAGTCCTTAAAGATTAATCTGCAGTAACCTTTCTGAATTGTTTATTTTAACTTTTAAACTGATTAATTATAGATTTAAAAGTTTGACCAGGGTTCTCAATTATTTGAAATATGTTTTAACTACTTAAATTCATAAGAATTTCTTTACGGAGGGTCGCTCTACCTTCGTTAGATTTAGGAGTTGGTATGACAAAAAATTTGTACTCCTGTAGGTGCAGCCATCCTGATCAATCCATCATCAATAAAAAGTCAGGCTTTTTATGTCAATATAGTTATCATTACTTTACTTTGGTTGACTGATTTGAGGATCGCGTGCATTCGACGTCATCCCGAGTCACCACATCTTAGGAATTTAGAGTCCTTATTTCTTAGAAATTCTTTAGTATTGTTCTCATGAATTTTTTTATAAAAAACCTTTGTTTTTTAAAATCAAATTGTTTTTTATATAAAATTCTTGTCTAGGAATGGATCAAAAAGTAAATCAACGTTACATCGATCTCTATTGTTCTCATGTTGGTCGATTTCTTTGAATAATTTCATGTATGCATTTGTCAGCTGTGTTTGTTTCAATGTCCTTTTGTATGTATACGTGCCTCATGTACCATAGAATCTGGAAGGTTGTCTTTATTGCCTTGGTCTAGTAGTACTTGAGTAGATTGAGTAAATTTCGGTTTGTCTGGATCCTCTAATTAAGTGCAGTACTGCCGTATAGTAGTGTCAGTCTTATCACTGTTTTAAATCAAAAGTTTATTTTTTTTAAGTGACCATCGTTCAGTCGGAGGTCTTCGGATTTGAAATCACTTTTTGTATGTATATGTTGTGTCCAGTTCAGTTTCTCGCCAAATAAAAGTCACAGATATTCTACGGTTTGTTAATAAGGTATGTCCTTGTTGTTTATAATAAATGAGTTCGGACGTTTAATTATTTTTCTTGTTATGAAGAAAGCTTACGTTTGGTCGGTGTTTGTGTATTTTGCATTTACTGAAAAATCCAAGGATTATATCAAAAGAACTTTGCAATTTTAAAGTGATGACTTTTGCTTGTCTCTTTGAGAGACAGCTGCACGTATAACCAGTAGATAAAACTGTTTGAACATTGGTTGACAGACGAGGTATATCCGCTATATAGAGACTATACAGAATAGGGGATATAGGTGATCCCTGTGGAACTCAAGCTTGAATCGGTCGCAGGCTGGAAAAATGATTGTCAATTTTCACATAAAGTGTTCTTCAATTTAAAAAAATGAGTAGATGATTTGAATAATAGGTAGTGGAATTTTGAGTGCAAGCCTTTTATAAATAAGTCCGGTATGCAAGATTTTGTCAATGGCTTTAGCTATTTGGACTAAAGATTATTGACATTCTGCAATTCATTCAATCTAGAATGTGTTGGAACACCCTTGAACTGGCAAAGCGTTGATACAGCTTAGAGAAGGCCTGCAATTCTTTAAGAAAGTTAAATTAATATTTGGTTTTAGGATAACTATGATGATTGCTGTTTTCCACTTTTCTGGGTTCTGTCGGAGACGGATATTGGTATTCACAACGTCTGTACCAGGTTTTCTAGAAACCATCTCAACTTTGTGCTGTCAGTGCTGTAGCTTTGTATCTTGTTCCTGTTAAGTCCTTGTAACCTGTCATTGATCTCTGTCATGTGTAGTGGCCGTATCACATCTCTATCTTCCGACCTTGTGCGTAGGATCCTCCTTACTGAATTTTCCACAAGACCGCCATGGTTAAAGCTTTTCGCTTCAGCAACATTTGCTCGAAATTGAATCTCCAAAGCGTCTGTAAAGGGTTCAGCTATGGTATCGTGGTCAAATCACAGCCCCTTGGGATCATGAATAGATGGCAAAAACTGCTTTATTTTTTTATTTTAAAGTGTTTGGCCAGTCTCAAGAATGGCACATCTCCTCTTGCGGCAGCTTCATTATAGAGATTTCAAATACGCGTTTGAAGGAGCTAGCGGAGTCGAACGATAAAGACGTTTATACTGTTTCAGAGCACCGATACTTGAAACGTACTAGTCTTGATGAAAATTCTGCTGGACAATCGAATGAACACAACAGAACATTTTTTCGCTTTATCGATTGGGGAACTTTTCACCCGATCTTCATACTAAAATACGAAAATGAAAAAGAAAAATAGTACGAAGGCTGCACTTCTTGAGGTAAAGATATTTACCTGCAACCTCAAAGTATTTAATTGGATTTGATCCAGTGACCTGGTACTTGTAGGCAAGCGCACCATCAACGACTTCATTCACGGTACATACTTTTGATTTCTATTCGAGCAGACATACTATTGTCATATTTACTACTTTTATAACTATTGTCATCATAGATTTCGCATGTTCAAGTAGCCACATAGGATCTTCCCTTCGCTTACATATTACATCAACACTACGAAATTTATCACCCAATATATTTACACTTTTCTGAAGACCAACAAAGCTCATTCAACGAACCTTTAACACTAGGCTGCAAAAAGAACAGTATATACGTATATGGCTCTTTCATACAACATAACGACCAAGTGCTTGTATACGGTTTTTAGTGTTTCTGGAGCAATGCGGAAGTAAAAGATACAGTACCGGTAGTGTTGGCAGTTTTGGCTTCATAACGACCGCTCGTGAGCGAGTGAATGAGCAATCGGCACTCGGTTAAGAAGTTCCTTTCTATGACTGATATTCAACTTGAAAGAATACCATTATGCTGTACGAACCCATGTTGACTCTAAGACTGCCATTTATCCGGATATCTATCGAGCCTACCACGTTCTTGTACAAGTAGATAGTTTGAAATGAAAACATTGTGCGAAAATATAGCACGAATACAATAGTTCTATAGAACGACTGCTTATACTAAAAAAAGGAAATTTTCACACGTCCTTTATATATAGTCGACAGCAATTTTAGCATAGGTAAGCCTAACATGAAAGTAACTACAGCTACATTCGTGGAGAGATTTGAGTGATTTGCAGCCAGGAAGATTTCGCCGCAAAAAGACTGGAGTACGTAGAAGCAATGACGGAAAAGCAGGTCTTTTTTTATTGTAAAAGAAATTCTCAACCCGGAAAAAGAGCAACGCTTATCGTCATCTCACCTTTCCTCTCTTGACATTTCTGCATTCATTGCAGGAAAAGTGCACAAAAAATACTATTTTCCGGTTTAAAGTACAGAACCGACTGCAGCCGCCAAGTTAGTTGATTATTTGTCGTTGCTTTTACTGAAGTCGATCAGACTACATCTTGACTTCCTTTTCCCCCGTCCCATACTCCACCAGTGGCGAAGTGAACTTTGGTTGGACTGCTGAGACCAGGGTTGGGATTGTTAGTATTATTAGCCTTCTAAGAAACTTGAAGCCAAGTCACTTGAGTGTAGATTACAACACAATGTTCATATGGTGTTGGTGGGTGGTAGTATCGTATTCGACAAAGATGTATCTATAGCTGAGTTTTATAAAATAGTTGAAGATACATGTATCTTCCGTGTTGTAGCACAAACGATAAGAGTGCAGCGCAAGAGTTGTGTGCATTTTCTAATGCAAGACGCCAGCAAAGATGCAACAAGGAAATGGAGGTAGGTGGAGTGGAGGTTAGATAATGGAGTTTTAGTGGAAGTAGCAGCAACAGTTGCGAGTACAAAAACTAAAGGGACGAGCCAGGAAGCAATGATAGGATGGTGTACTATAAACTATCTATAACTACAGAACATATGACGAACAAACATGTTGAGAATAATATAATTGAGGTGGTAAGAATGGAAACTGTTTGTGATGAGGTTTGAGTGAGTGTAAATGAAAAGCATTCTCTTTAGATTCTCGCTCTCAAGTATTTTAATTAACTATCGTCTTAGCTATGTTCGTAGGTAGTTGTATTTGTCCTAGGTACGGATGTTATTCATGCCTATAAAGATAAAGATACTGAAGATATGAAGCTTATTATTCGGTGAACTAAGTCTATTAGAATATAGTTCTCCTTGCTGTTTTCCATTCTACAACATGATACCGGGAAGTAATAGTCAAAGCCAGTAGAGATTGTGTAGGATGAGATAGTGATGATGACACACACCGACTGAGTTCGAAGGGGAATAAAGTATATACTCAAGCACTTGTTGATTTTCCTGGGCAGGTAAATCTTTCGCTGCCATACAATTACGGATAATAAATAAAGTTAATATCGATTTGATTCTACGCAGAATTACTCAATAGATACAGCAGCTATTTACATATATGGAAGCATATAATAGAGGATCTCTCGTTTTGTTGTAGCATCAAATTAAAATTAACATTTGCTCCTTTAGTCTTTAGATAACAATAAATAAGAAAAATAGAATTTTAAGTGCCGACAATGCCTTTCAATTTAAGTATATCTCGGATAGCCATCAGTTAGAATTGTCTAGGAATGTTCAACAAGAATTCTTAGCTCCTCCTTAGAAATCGATTAAATGTCAAAGGTGTAAAAAGCTTCAGACTTTCGATTGTCAATAAATAAATCGCGATAAATGGAACATGTTCTATTAGCCAGTTTCCAAGGTCTTCTGAGAATAGTATTTAAACTAATTAGCATTATAATCCCACATTGTTGCACCATCTGCCCCTTACATGGTTTGCAAAATGACATACAATTTTAACCGCTCAACCACACTTAGTTCGGAACACACACTTAGTTATCCGAGAATAAAAGAAAAGCTTATCAATTGATGATTTTATATATATAAATACTTTCCTATACTTTCCTATACCTATACTTTCTCTTTTCAATCGTTTACTTTGGACCTATATCTTGCATCGTATTGTGCAGTACAATTTGGGCTTCAAAAAATTATTACTGAATCGTTTGAACAAACTGATTACAAGCCAAGACGATTGTTTGCGTAAAAAAGGAATTTCTACAAAGATTTAATTATTAATTGATCTCTTTAGAATCCACAGCGTCGGGAGGATCCTGTTGTGGTTTCAGATCAACACCGGGTTTCAATTGTCGCGCCGTTAATTCTACCGACGAGGACATGTTGGGCAACGGAAAGTAGATTCCCTGTATCCTATTTGTCGTACCAGTTCTTATGACAAGACGATAGATGTGTAAAGTTTGAATTGCTTTTGCAAATGCATCTGAGTCGATTTTGGTTTTTGTTTTCTTGGCGAAAACTGGAATTTTTTAATAATTGTTATAATTCTCGTTTTTTAGTACATGCCCAATCATCGACAAACAACGTATAGGCGGGAAAAATCAAGACTCATGGCCTCTAACTACGGAAATTTCACCCACCTAGGTCCACACTTGCTTTGGCTACGATTTCAAAAAAGTCAGCAGAGCCACCTTAGAACCAACTATACTTCTTTGCAACGTGTTTATTAGGTTTCATACAAATCAAATTCTTCACTCAAGATAAAATTGGCCTCAGACTCTGCATAAGCCAGTGAAAACCTCTGTGTGAAACCTGTATTGATTTCAACACAAGTGGTTGTCAAGACTACAAAGTTTAAAGATTGGATTGAAACTTTTGACAATCCGTCACCATAAACATCGAAGGGATAGTGTTAAACCGAAACTACACAAGCTGTTTGCAACTTCATCAAAATGTGATAGATGTCATTCATGTTATTGCATATATGATCACCAGGAGTACTTTGAAGTTTGCATCGTTACATAAGCACCGCTGTCAAATTTTTTCACTATTCCTTGTTAGTAGATGACTCAACTGAAATGACAAACTTATTAGAGTTCAAAAATAATTCATAAATGCGAATAGAATTTGCGAAAATTGTAAGTTAAATAATTCTAAAAGCTTTCAAGAATTTGAAAAAATTGAGAACTTCGCGTATGCAATGATGAAAGCTTCAGGCTTCGTCATCAAAGCCCATTTGGATTACAACAAGACTCCCGCAAAAAGGTTTCAACAGTTTATTAGAAGCGAACAAAAAACAATTCCAAGACTCTGCCTTAAACTGAACACATATGAAAAAAACCAACAAATTTTTTATATTAATTATTTTAATTAATTAATTAAAATATGAATTTAAAATATTTAATTAATAAAAAACGCGAACCTTGCAATGTTGATAACTAGAACATCTGTCGTCCTACTGTATCTTTCGGCAAAAAGTGTTGCTCATTGACTTTCTTCATGATTATTAGTATAAAAATGATTGTGATTGACAGCTAATAAAAATCACAAAAGCTGCATACGGGAGAAAAAAATGCGACTAATAATTCAAAAATTCGATTTCAATACACGACAGTTACTGCCCTTGCAAGCCGCATACAGGAGCAAAAAATGCAATCAGCAAGCCAAAAATTCGATTTTAATACATGACAGACATTGAAGATTCAGCAGTGATAAATGCGGTTCAACCTCTTTACATGCATGTGACTATCGATGAAAGATTCTATTTTTAAACGCTTATAAATGAATTTTGACCGACTGTCTTCAGCCTATCAATGAGGACATCGGATACAACATTATCCGGGATTGTAAATTCTGGATAAATTTGAATAGAAATTCGAAAAATAAAATTTAAGTCGTCTAAAAATAGACAAAATGAAAGTTTCATTGCAAAAAATTATCACAATATTAACCCCAATCCATGCATTTCAACCCCTTTCTATATCCAAATCACTATCAGTTTGGACTCGTTAAATATCTAATACAAACAGCATAGGCCCAACACTTCCAGTAAGCCATTGGCAAAACAATTTCAAATCAACCACGTCCAACCAAACAATGAACAATTTTATGTTACAGATTACCTAACACACGTAGACGACATGAATAAGTTACAACGTTTTTAAATTCCACTAATAAAAATCTCCAAACAATTGAGTCAATTCTCATGGAGGACATGAAGTGAGTAACTGAGTGATTTGTCTTCAAAGTTCCATTGCAATTACACATGCCTACCTTCCAATTGATTGCTCTACGATTGTGTCTTGTAACGAGATTCAATGTGCAATTAAGATTTTTTCAGACAATCAAATGAAAATGTGTAATGAATTTTAAGACGTTCGCGAGTGGTAGAGGCGAAAACTTTTCAAATTTTGATTGGATTAGAGAGGACGGTTTTGTTTGATGTGAATTTTGTCTGGATGTGTGCACTGTGGAGGAGGAAGTAAGGACTGTGTAGGAATCCCAGTAGCACAAGGCTGCTGGACACACGATCCCCGTCAAAATGATAATCTAGCCTCGAAGGGTTCGACCAATAACATGAGACAAGAGATGGTTGAAAAGTTTTGAGTCAGCTTCCTAGATTCTGAAATAGAGCGGAATCACGGCAGTTCTACTGCATAAAAATATTAAAATCCGCAATAAGTTAGTTCAATAGGTCGTCACTCATGTTAGACGGCAATAGTTCATGGGCAGCTTATATGGTTTTCAAGAGCTACGTTTCTTCCTTTTTCGTTAATAAGTCAATACGCAACAACCATCAAGTTGCTACGCCTTTGACATCACCTTAAAGACAAATTATTAGTGAGCACATCCAAGCTTGGCATCTCAAGTTGATGCTAAAGCATCTAGTGCGGCTAAAGCCTGCGACGAGTACTATATGACATAAGCAATCAGAAATTTAAAGCAAGTTAGCACTGCGATCCCCCTACCTTTACTTTTTCTAACTCTTTTGCGAATTGCCTCACCTATTCTACCTTACAATAACACATTCCTCCCACTAACCATTGTAAACATTCGAAGATGGCTTAACGTCGAGATTTAACTAAATAATTCGGTCCACGCCGTAAAATCGGCTGTCGCTATCTCTCGACACGCTTAAAAGTATATTTTTGTTGTTGCAGCACCTACTAATGCCATTTCTATGCCTTTTATTTAAACATGATTTTATTTCCCCTTTTTTGTAGCCTCTACACACATTTTTTTTGTTATTTTTACATTTCTAGTGTACCCTGCTCTCACGTAAGTTCCGCATTTTCGTGCGAATCTTAAAGAAAAAAAAAGCTGCCGTTGCGACAACCAGCAAATCACAAGAGCAAGCAGGAAGGTGTTATATACAGCGCTAAAAAAGATACATTCCAAGACTATACATTGCGTGTATCTAAAGATATTCACTGGGGGTTGTTCGTTTGTCTGCTGGGCTCTGCTGTGCTGCTGTTGTCGAATTGTTCAGTGTTTAGCATTTTATCGCGTACCTACTACGATTGTATAAGAAATTGCAAAGCTGAAATAGTGGAAACAGCTTAAAGCAGCTTAAACATAACAACCCGGACAACACACATCTCGCAGATCTGTTTGTAGGTTTTCGCGGAAAACTTTTCAAGCTTGTCGGTTTATCGGTCGTTCTGTCGATCGGCGGGTGATTGACGCCGCAAGGTCAAGCCAATTGCGGAAGGAAAATGTTCTGCTGCCGCTGCTGCTGCTGCCTTGCGTTTCCCTCTTTCATGCCTCCTAGGCTAATTCTGGTTTTCAAGCAGCGAATTTTCCCGTGCAGAATGAAAAAATAGATTCGCATGATATCTATATATGTACCAGGGTAGGTGGATGACATGGAACGCAAGCTTTACATATTTTATAGATAGAATACTTGGGTAAACAGTTTTCCACGCTATTTCGCTCGTGTTGACAAGACAGAAGAATGTAGACAAGACTGAAAATATGAGCAGAAGGAAGAGGCTGCAGGGCTGAATCTTAAAATTTAAAAAACCACAGCTGGAAACTACCACGCTTTTGTCTTTTTTTTTTTTTTTTTTTTTTTTGTTTGGGAGGTGAAGGCTATTTACGCCCTGAGTGTCGGACTCCCCCGCTACCGGACTACCGACTAAACACCTCCCCTGTCACACCGAGAACCTAGCCTGGAACTGTTTGTCACATTACTTCGGACTAGGCCTCATTAATCATCGCTTAGCGATGTCTTCAGGCTAAGGGAAAACTCTCTTCACGGATGGATAGGAAGGAATTGTAATTAGTAACTATAATATTGCGTTACAGAGATGTTCCCTCCCTCGCCAAGCGATCCATTATGTCCTTCTTTATAATGAGTACTGTCCGTACGTAATGTGACACACAGTTCCAATTGTCCTTTGATTTCATCATTTTTCCCGTTAGATTTTCTGGGGAAATTACGCCAATTTTCTCCGAGAGATGCGAACGGAGTCTTGTAAATCTATTACACGTAAAGAACGTGTGGCATGCGTCATCCGCCATCCCCGGGCAGAACACGCAAGTTGGGGATGGTGTTTTTCCCATCTTATACAGGTAAGACTGAAAATACCCGTGACCACTGAGTAGTTGCGTCAGATAATAATCAGTCTCACCATGCATTCTGTAGAACCACGGCCCCAAGTCACTTATCAGCCGTGCGGTCCACCTGCCACGCGTTTCGTTTTCCCATGTTTGCTGCCATAAGATAAGGGTTCTTCTCCGTTCCTCTCGGCTGACGATTTCTCTCGCCGACTCCCCCCTACGTGAGTATACACGTTTCCGTTCGTCAGCAAGTAATTTAATTGGAACCACCCTCGAGATTACCAGCACTGCAGGACGCTTTTGTCTTGACTTTAAAATAAATATTTGATTTTTTGTTTTTCGAAAAACGCCTTCAACTTTATTGGCAGATAATGATTCAGGAAAATCTTTTCTTGGATTCGTTTTTCTTTGGTCGGTTCAAGGAATGTTTGTTTGGGGTTCGGACTGAGGCACGAGCAGGTGTTTTCATGAAAACGAAAACAATGGGAAACTGAACAAAGCAAAAGCCAACTTCAAACGCGGGAGAACTTTAATCAGCTCAGGTTGCGTCATAGCACATTGCATGCCCCACAATGGCTACATCAATCCAACCACCTTTCGCCCGCGCACAGTCTCTTTGTTGCCGATTCCGTATTTAACGTCTTTACGCGAAATTCACTTCCTCAAGCTTGAACTATTTGAAATACAATACTACGTTGTGAAGAAGAAGAAAAAACCAGCCAGCTTCATGCTTCTGCTACCTGCTCCAGCAACTTTTCTTTGCCCTCCATCGGCATGAAACCAATCTACCAATTCCGCAATTGGAAATGGAGCACTATCTAATGCACGTTCGTTGCAGATTTAATTTACCTACGCGCAGTTCGCCAAGTAAGTCACACGTAAATATTCACCTGTTGCATAACACACAACTGTCTGCTTCGCGACTCGCCATTACCATTACCATCATCATCATCGTCGTCTTCGTAGTCGTGATGGTGGTGAACATCAAAATCATCGACAGTTTCTGCCGGGTTTCAACGACGAGAGACGCAACAATGATAAGCGTGAGCTGAATTTCGCTGGAGTTGCTTTAATAGATACAGATTCAGTATTATGTATCTGAAGCACGTACGTACAATGAATATTGAGAAATCAATAGATTGATTGCATAGAGCGCTGGTTAGTGGACAGGTTCAATAAAAGCTTCGATGAAAAGCAAAGTAAAGCAATTTGTTTGGATCAGAAACGACTTCCGTGTAATCGAGCGTCAAAACCAAGTGGCTGGTAAAGCTGATGGCAATTAGGCTACGCGGAGACCTAGGTGGGACTGGCTGAGATCCGCGCGGAACGAGGAAAGCGAAATTATCTTATCGGAAGTATGTACCAGTGGCAAAAACATCAAACGATTCTACGTCACGCTAAAACAATTTAATTTACCAAACACTACACGCAGAATAATTCTGGTTTTGACTGAATTAATTTTTTTTTTGCCTATGATTTAATACTAACAAAACACACATAATTCTTCCGCTTCAACTGCTTCAGCTCGAATTCAAAATTTATTGTTGATGATTTATGCGTGCGACTTAAGATAGTATCGAAGGAACAAGAAAAGACAAATACAAAGACATAATTGTAGACAAGAAACATTGAAACATTGCTTTATCGCAGCTACTTGAATTCATTCGATATCGCTTGATTATGTAGGCCTTGAAGACAATTCTTTCGCGGTGCTCACATCATTGATTAGTTATTTTCAGTGGCTTTTGAAATTAAGGAAATCTCGGAAACAATTGTGATTGCTATCTTAATGTTTGTTGTAGTCAGTAGTGCCTTCAGACCTTGATCGAAGCGCAGTTCAGAAGATTTGGAAAGATACGATGGCAAATTGAAAAGGAGATGCGTAGTTTTTGCGCAATTTTTGTAAACATACCCGCAAGCCCCCAATTCCATGATTTAATATGAGCTGCTGCTGTCTCTGTCAACTTAAAATATCTCATTTTGCAACCCAGACTAGTGCGACCTACATTAATGTATATATTAATTAACTGAAATTCCGTCTTCGTTTTAAAATTTTACGTTCAATCTTTCTGAAGTTCAAACTTATCCAGTGCTAAACCATAATAAAAACAGGTGTCTGAATTTTGCATCATTGCAAACCTTATGCTGTCAATTTTTACAACTTTTTCTTTTTACTAGATGATTCAACCGAAATGAGAACCTAGTACAGTTCAATATATTGAAATAAGGGAAAAAAATTTACAAAACTTTTAAGTCAAATCATCCGAATAGAATTTAAAATGTGAAAAAATTGGGGACCATTACGTTTGCAACGATGCAAACTTCAGACTCCTATCAAAACAGTATACTCAAAGGAATTCAACCGATCCTGGACCTATGCTTGATCTAGATGTAAACTATTTAGTGATTAGAGCGCTTGTCTTCCTTGCATCAACTCCCGGGTGCAAGTACTACAGAAGAATGTCTGGATATGTAGGTATTGATATTCGGCATCTATGAACTGTACCAGTTCTGGATGATGGAGCTGTAATTGCAGAATAGTTGCCTTACGCTGGTGCTGGTACTCTTGTAACTTGTACTTTTGGCTTTGAAATTCTTTCGAATATCTAAAGCCTAGAGACTCAAAATTTGAATTCTTGCCTCGGTAGATACTCCGTTTATGCATGTTACTCAAATTCAAAATTCACTTAGTCGATTACTGTCCCGAGACTAAAAGATTGGTGCAAATATGATCTGCGATATTTACAGGGTTTATGTTATATTCAAGAAAATTTCATATATACATGCTCGTCCTTGAATAGATAGAATGAAAAAGAGTCGTCAAAAGTATGAAGTTGTTCTGCAAAATAACAGCTTACATAGTTTGACTCAAAAAGGAAGTCTGGTGCATGCCCTTTTACACTTCAAAAGGGAAAAAACAATTGAAACAATAGAAGGGAATAAACGATTTAAAAACATATTTTAAGCTTCATTTTTTAACTTGCGAAAAAATAAGAACACTAAAAACATAACTTTATTTCATAATCATTTAAAATTAAAAAATAAAACGCAACAAAAATGCATGACAAAAGACAAATCAGACATATAATTCTTTGTGAAATTCTTGAATTTTATTTGTTTTTGTATTTAGTTGGCAATCCATAATTTTTTTTGGCCTCAAATCTGACAGGAATGGATTTGACAAGTTTTATTGCAAAAGAAAGGATAGATTTTGGCACATTCAGCCTGAAGGGCTACTCTAAAGTCCTCTTTGTTTGGAATTGGCTAGCATTTTCTTTGATTTGCTAAGCAAGCCCAGAAAAGCTCACTAGCATTATTGTCAGTATATTGTGCAGCTGTTTCCACTACAATTTGACAATTGTGCAGCAATCATAAACGAACATTGAGTTAACTTTAATTTTTCGAGCTTTCCAGCTGGCGATGTTACATTAAAACAAACACGAAGAAGTAGGTTTTATGAAAAAGGCTGCAGCAAGTTGAATGCAAGATATAAATATTTGACCAATTTAATTTAAAAAAAGAACATTGACTACTTTGCGCTTGGGATCGTGATTCTTGCAATATTGGAAGTTATCTTTCATTAGGAATTTTCAACTCTTTCTACTAAATTTTCTTGCAGCAGTCTATAATCCCAATGATGAAAATTTTCCAGGACCTGCAGCAGATATGCAACTCCAAACCATTATCAAGTCACCTCCATGTTTCACAGTGAATCAATCATTGTAATCTTTGAAAAGCGAATTTAGAGCTTTTCGCCGAACACAGCATTGACCACCTGAATGAAAATAATTCAATTTACTTTCATATTATCGTATCCCAAACTGATAGATCTTTATTTTTATATGTTTTGACAAGCTTGAGTCTCCTTCTGCAATCGGTTCTTTTAACGGCTATTCTTCTATGTAAATTTCTGCGTCTCAAAACTTAACTCATCGTTTCAGAATGTTCTATGTCTTTAATTTTAAATAAAATAAAATATATAAAATAAATTTTTAATTTAATAATTAATTTTTAAATTTTTAAAATATAAAGCTCTTCCGATATGTGTTGGACTAATTTTTGAGCACTTAATTCCGAATTTTGAAGAATTTGAAGCGCAATCTATTGCTCATCTCTGAGTTCGAAAACGCTCAGGTGTACCACTTTTTTGCTTATTTTTCACTGATCAGAATAACTCAAATGTATTAATTATATCAGAAAAAGTGGAGTGTGACCTATTTAAAATTTCCCCAAGAGTATCGACCGGTAATTCTACTTCAATGGTTTAAATACTAGTCTTCTTACTTCTGAAAGAAGTTTGACTAAGTTGCCTTCCCACTTTAGATAGTGTCTCTCCCGTAAAGGTTCACAAGGTGTCTCAACATCGATTAAACTCATTGGTCTCAAATATTTTGACTTATTGACTTTCGCCGGTGATTGAAACTTGCATGGAGTAAATAATTCAAGATAGCAAAAATAATTTGCAAACACTCCAGTCAATTATTCAAAACAAATTCAAAAATTGAAAATATTTGGAGACTGCTACATTTGCAACGGTGCAAAATTTAGAACCTCCAATTCATACAATTACACACATGTGTGAAATTTACAGTTTCCTATTCTTTCACGCAGATCCTAAGAGCTGTCAACTCCACAAAATCGGAGGAATTTTTCTTCTTAATTCAAAAAAAAAAATGTTAGAGCTGCCATGTGTCTTTTTTGACATTTTGACCTTTTTAGCTGCATTTATGTCGAGATGGAGTTCGTTTTTCGAGTCATAATTTAATACTATAGAGCTGAAAGACTGAATTTTATTTTTAAGTTTTTCACTTTTTCTATTATTTATCCAGTCTCATCAAGTGCAAGAAGATATCTGCCTGAATCCTTTCTTAACCTTTATAACCCCAGTACGTTTTTACATAAAATAAATGATTTAAAAGCTTTAAATTTTTGAAATCCTTCGAAATCCTGTTGACTTTGGTTTAGTGCTTTCTCGTATTTCAAGGCGAGTATTCAATAACTTCGAAACGGTTCCGAAAAAATAAGTATTTGCTAAAACAAAAGGGGCTTTTGTTGAAAAACTTTGAAGCAGTCCTTGAGAAAAAAATTCATGATGTTTTTTCACAAAAAAATCATAAATCATAATTATAACCACAAGATGATATAATGAAAAGATAGAATATAAAGAGAATTAAATACACATAAATAGTCCGAAATTTTGCACAATGCAACAGAACGGCGTTTTGAGGCGACAAAGTTGCCGTAATTAGTATTGTTCTGGGACTCCAACGTTCTTAAACGTAAAATTAAAATATTTTAAAAATAGAAACACGAGAAAAGGACGTGAACTGTCACATAAGGGTAATTTGGTGCTATATTATTGAAAAAGAGTATTCCCAGCATTAAACTTATATTTTTTCTTTTTTCTTCTTTCGAAATTCGAAAAAAAAACAATATATCGAGCAAAGAGATACATTTTTAACTCTAATATCGCAGAGCTTAACAATCAAATAACCAGCAAAGAGTTATTGGAGTTCGATTGACAAATGTTTAAAAGCTTTTGAATGAAAGTTAAAAACTTTTGAGTGACACAACTCCTACCATTTCGCACTGTCTAGTCTAGTCTGTCTAGTGTTCAAAACGTGTTTTTTTCGAAATTCAGATAATGCCAAAGGAAATTCATCAGACATAAGTGAATCATATTCAAACAAGTGGCACAAATAAGATTGAAACAATCATCGATATAAGTAACCACGCGATCAGTCATGTGAGAGACCACTTCAAAATTTTGTTTACTCATTTATAAAACCTTCATAGTTATCTATAATTGTAATTTTGGCAGAAGGGGCTCGGCTCTCTACTGAAAGCGGTTAGCAAACCTCTTATATAGTGAACTTGAAGTGTATCATAATAGAATTTCCTAATTATGACAATGAACCTGTGAAATATATCGATCTGCTTACATCTAAAGTATCACACACCCTTCGTTGGTAAGGTTTTCAACACGCTATTGTTGATTTCGTAAGTTGGCTTTGTTTCCTATTTTTTTCACTAGTCTATTGATTTCGAACCTTTTGCAGAGGGCGGTCTAGTGCAACTTCTACAATTTATCACGTCAAAGATTTTGGATAATTCCTTCTAATTATATGCGCCAGGGGATATTACAGAGTTTTCTCTTTTGATATTTAATTGGTGTGCTTTTGGACAGAACTTACAGACATGACGATTATAATCACTAGATATAATAAGTAACAAAAAGGATGTCAACCACTACCTAAGAATAAGTACTAAATACGGTCTGAATGTTGTTGGAAATAACATAGAATTTTATTGAAAGTTTTAGGAGAATGGTAACGTATGGTAAGATGTCGTAACTGGTACTTGACATCCTATCTTTATTTACTTCTAGAACATTGCAACAAATACCAATTCATTTAGAATAAATATGGCGAATCATTTATTTTAATATGGAATTAACTCTAAGTGTTTGCGTTATACCTGTCCTATGAAATGCAACTCTAGCGTAGAGTAATCACTGAGGAGTACCAAATTTTTTTGGCGTTTCTTTTTAATGGATGATTAAATTGAAGAGAAAACCTGCTAGAGCGCCGAAAAATTTAACATTTTAAGTCAAAGTATATAAAAAAAAACCATTCAAAAAGTACAAATTGGAGACTGATCTGTTTTCAATGACGCCAATTTCAGACACCTTATATTCAAGAACTTAAATTAGAGGAGAGAAGGCAATTGACAGCTGTATAAGTAGGTCAATGTTTTTTCAAAAGCGTGTTTCAACTCACGGGTTTACAGATGATATTTGATTTTTACTTATTGTAACAAAATTCCTTACCGTTTGGTCCGGTTAAATCACTTTTTCGTTCGGAGCATATCGTTAGCACAAGTAGCGAGAATACTACCGTGCGAGGTCTAGCAGACAGAGATAGAAAAGGCAGAAGTCGTTTTATATTTGGCTTGCCTTGTTTGAGAACGATATTTTTATGGAAATTTAGTAATACAAATAAAATTCTACTTTTTTTCGTTGAATTTCATTAGACGGGAAGTTTGCTAGCGGTGTTATCCCTGTTTTATTGTTTATGCTATGCGTCGATGTGTTATTGGTGTATTTTTATTACGCTCTGATCCTTGTCTGAAGACAATAAGTCACATTTTACTAAGTGTCATGCTGAAGTGAGTAATTTTTGAAAATTATTTAGATTGGATGCGTATGAGGAAGGGAGATGATAGTACCCATCTCTACACACAATAACTCGTTCTCTCATCACTCGTTCTCTCGATCTGATCAAAGTCAATGATGAGATCATGCATGTTCATTCGACATTGTCTAGATTGTGCTTAGCGTTAGTGAAATCACGAACAGGATTTTATCTTCTTAGGGGAAGTGTACTTTATGATAAATTCCGATGGTAAATCATTATTACTAAGTCTGAAATCGTTTGATGTGAAGATTTCTATGTTTCAATTGCTATATAACAGGCTCACCAGTTTTGTTCGGGAATCCAGAAAGCTTTAACTGATTTGGGATTTGGGCCTGAAACTTGTTGCAAACCTTGGGGGTGGTGCGTAACACAATATTTCAACACCGACTATGGAGATCGTGGAATAAAGCCATAAAGGCAGGTGTTCACATAAATCCTTCCGACTTCATGCTTTTTAACAGATTCCACGATCAAGCAACAAAATAGCACTGAATTGTCAAAAAATATGCTTTAAAGTGACCTCTCATCACTGAATCATTCTTAAATTATAATAAGACTGATTACGACCTATTTCTGTAATGGTCGTAGTCCTGATGAATACTAGTGACGATAAGTTGTCAAAACGTGAACGATGACCAAGGGCTGACTCGCGATAACCAAGGGCTGAAAAAACTTCCGACGATTTTGAAGCTAGAATCACGTGTCAGGAAGATTATGCCGGGTTTCGTAAGATCGGAAGAGAGTCGTATACTTTGAAGACCTCCCGTAGGGCCACTCGACTTGTTTTCTTATTGTAAAGGATTAGTCTGTTTGCAACAGGAGATTAACTGGAAGCGGGCTGAACTAGTGGATAGAAAGAGAATTGAGTTTCGCTCAGACAAAACTTGCTGGATGAATTGACTCTGTATAAGGTCTGTGTGCTTTGACGGTAGATGTTATTTGCATACATATTGTAGCTCGGCTTTGAAGCCAATCGATCACTATTGGCGTATGCCTATAACGGATTCTCTTGCGAGTCTAAAGTTCCCGATAGAAGAGGCAATGAAAAGAAAAGATTGTGGGCTATGTTAATATGACACAAACGGCTGTCAATGCCCATCTCTTTCTTAAACAAATAGTCAAAAAGTCGTGCAAACTTGGTCTAAGCTAGATAATGATAACAAACGATCTTTTTAGGAAATTATTTTTTAACCAACCTAATAAAAACCGTTCATTCAATATTATTACTGCAGTGGCGCTAGAGCCGTAAATAACGCGATTAAGTAAACCAGCAATTTATCAGCCCTGCAATATGTCAGTTGTGGCCCACAACGACCATCACAGAGGTCTTATCAGATCTGCAAGTTTGTATCAAAGCAATTAAGCTGCCAATATATAGGTTAGGTAAGCACTCAATCTAAGCTGCATGCACCAAATACATAATCAATGTAAATAAATGCTTATTAGCGACACTCATTTTACAAGTATGTATCAACAAAAGTCAGCAAGAAGACACTTTCTTACTTCCGGGAAACGAAGTCTCTCAAGTATCTTCACATGACTTGTTTAGATTTTATCGATTTGCCGCTAGAAGTCAGTAACTCATTAGCTGAGAATAGATAAAGATAAACTTAATATGATTGATATGTGCTACAAAGCAGATACAAAGTATATAATCAGTATCAGATACATCAATCATTGGATTCGCGATTATTCGTATTGACAATTTATTTGCACGCGAATGAACATAAAAATTTTCTTAAGACATTCAATGAACTTTTCTTTTTTTTTGTGATTTTGTGAGTAACTACAACACATCCAAGCAGGCAGGGGACTAAAGCTTCATCAAGTGAATATCACGACATTTAACTTCCGAATAAAACAATCAATCATATATTATTTTCAATTCTCAGCCTAAAGGTCGTCGGTAAAGTTGAACGTTCCATTCCACAGAATGTTCACATACACATGGGGCCAATCACTCTTTAAGCTTACACGTGTATCATGTACTGTTCAGATTTGCGATAAAGCTCGTGCACACTTGTTTGATCAAGGAAACAGAAGCATTGATGGATGTGTGATAATGAAAAAAGAAAAAATAAGCTTTCCCACCAACGAATCTTGAATGTTTTCAGAAAAAAAAATTTCACAAATAGTCGCAAATTTTTGCAAATATTCAATTACACACACGCAAAACTGGATAAGGCTGTATGCGATCTAAGTAAATGGAAACGCAACCGATATCATGATAAGTCCTTAATGATCAGTGTTCTCTGCAATATCTAATTTTATCACGATCCAGATAAATTTCGGTTGAATGGTTGAGAATTGTTTTTCCCATTGTTTATTGGAGTCCTTCCGTTGCAAGTTTGCGATTATATGATTATTTCCCTTTTTTTTTCAAAAATTCGCGAATAGCCCCGGACACCGTCGAGAATCGAGAAAAGTAATAAACATATGTATATACATAACTGAACATCCCCAACCCCCCAGCACTGTTGAATCCAGAATTAGCTAATAAATAACATTTTTCTTTATCTTATCTTGACCGAAGCAACTGCTAAAATATGATGACCGTATGACGTCAATTGGACACGAGTTAGTAAGTGCTAATTGTTAAGGTAAAGAGATTAAAGAATGAAAATATACAAGAAGAAAAAAAAAGTTAAATGTTTTTATATTCATACCAAATATATAATGGTTGTTTATATTTTTCTGGCAGGTAGCAGAGCTCAGAAATTTCAGTTTATTGCTTCTTATTTTTTCGCTTATTTATTCTTGTATCTCACCCGAAAGAAATTTACTCAATACTCTACAGACTTGATTTGTGATAATATTTGACTCCTTTTTTTTCATAAATATTTAATTTTTTCACGGGTAAGTAAACGGATGAAGAGCAAAGATAACATATAATAAGACGTATAATGACGGTGAGAATTTTAAAACACTATTTGAAGAAATAATAATAATAGACATAATGAATTTCTTGAAGATTGTTGCGCTGACTGGATCGGGAAGATGGTTGCTCTTTTTTTTATTCTAATATTCGGAGAAAAGGAAATAAACGTGTTAACTTCTTGGTAGGTCTCGCATTGCGGAGATAGCTGAATGACTAATTATTTTTTCTAATTGCTTCGTAGAAACGTAAAATATTGAATTACGTGGTATTTGCTTCGGTTAATATATGAGCAGTCAAGCATGATGGCTTCAATCTAACGTGTAGTGTTTGTCCTTTTTTGAATGCCTAGGGTTATGTTATAGCTCATGTTAAATAGTTTTCACCTAAAATCATAGTGCCAAGTTGTCTTCTGTCTACTAGTGAACATTCTTGACTGGCTGGGGTTGCAAAACTCCCAGCCCACAAAGTAGCGGGCTCCCGACATTATGACATTACTTTGTACATGACAGTTGACAATCCTATTGGGAAAGGTTAAGAAACAACAAGAAAAACAAGATTCACTTACACCCTCCTCTTGCTTTCTCAAAATAAAATTTGGCTATTTTGACCGTCGAGGCTCATGATCTGTCAAGATCAATTTTTGACGGGACGGTTTTACAGCTATCAAAAGTTTGCATCGTTGCAACGGTCGCCATTTTTTACACTTCTTGAATGGTTTTCGATAACTCAAATGATTTTTTTTGTAATATTTCTTCGTAATGTTAACCTTTATGACACTCTACTAGTTTTTTGCTTAGGTAATATCGTCGAAAAATACTAAATGTTAAAAAATTTGTGACCGTTGCGTTTCCAATGATGCAATGTTTAGACACCTGAACAAATTTGTTCCAAAAGAATTTTTTGTCACAAGCCTGTCGGCCGATATCACTGCAAATAAAATTGGCTTCAAAAAGTTTCCTTGACAAGTTAACTGTCAGACTGCTGTCAGAATATTGACACAAAAGTAAATACTTACATACACCTTAGACTTGTTTGAAAGTTGGACTAAAGTGTTCGTAAATTTGATTCGTCATTCTGACTTATTTGCAAATTCAAGATCGATGCTTTTGCAATAATGCTTTAAAGCTACTAGCGCCAATCACAGAGTCCCTTTGGAACTCATAGAGATAGTGACTAAAAATTTTAAAAAATTTCAACTATTGGCTCCAGATGAGTGACATCAGTACAAAACCAATTCAATTTCACTAGCTTATTCTGTGTTTGCATCGTTCCAAAAGCAAGGCTGTAAAATTTTTTGACTATTCCTTTTTAGTAGATGACTTAAGTGGAATGAAAACCGGGTAGAGTGCAACAAATGCAAAATTGCTAATAAAAATTATCAAAATTTTAAGTCAAATTATCCAAAATCCATTCAAAAGCTGAAAAAATTTTAGACCCTTGCTGTTTCAAAAATACAAACTTTACCTTTAACTTATACCTAAGTTATCTTCTCTTTCGTTCTTAAAGTTATTAGAAATAAGACCATGCGATAAGGATTATAAGGACGTCAACACTGTCTTTTCACTGAACAAACAACCCATTTTTGCCCCTCTAATACTGTCCTGTAATACTGCTCTAAATACCGTCGCAGTGACATTCCAAGGTTTTATTGAACAAGCTTTTGAGGAATGCAGATAATACTCTGAGATACATGATCTCGACCTGAACAGTACCTGAATCGTTGCAACGGTCTCGAAAACTTTCACCATTTGTTTTTTGTCGATAAGTGGATTGCGAATGAAGAACAAGTAGGGTGGAAAATTTCGAAAATGATGGTGTCTGGAGTTCCCAACGTTGCAAATGTAAGGGTTTTGAAATTTTTCACTTATTGAACATTATAGATGGTTGGACTTAAGTGAAAAGAGGCTGTCAAAATTTGGGGAAAAAAATCAATAATTAACCGCATGAATCCAGCCCACTGATAAAAAAAATTGTAAATCTGAAAAATGCAACGCTGTTGTGTTTCAACAAATGCATGTTTCAGATACGTACACGTGACAAGTTTTGACAAGTACCTAACCTGGTGAAGTATCACTTTAAAACTTAGGCAGACAATCTTCTCATATCATACAACGTACGCATTCAAAAATTAACTTCAAAAAAAATCCTCGACTCATTTTTTTCCAACAAAACAAACAAATCCTTATAAAATTACATTAGAATTTTAGTAAGATCAAAAGTCAAATCGTCCAAACTCCATTGTAAGATTAGGTTGGGTGAAGCCAATCAGACAATGAACTCAAATGTGACGTTTTATATTTGTATTTTCAAACTAGTCCGGTAAGCATAGATTACCGAAGAAATGACAATAAAATATTTACATACTTTCACTGACTGTGATAAAATTCTAGAAATTTGATAGTCTTCTTGCAAACATACCATTTGACCTCTTGCTATGTGAATTTTAGAGGAATTTCAACAATATTTCGCTTGTTGTTACGGTTGGCATTTCTCCTAATGTGTTTGAAATTCAGAAACAAAGAGTACAGAGTATGTAGCAAATGAAGTTTTAAAAATTATTTGACGGGATGGAAATAAGAACAAAGAATGGAAGTTGCTGGGATAAGTATTTCACATAACCAGATATAATATCAATAATAATTAGAAACAAAGTAATGAATAAAAAACGAAAACAGGCAAGAAAATAACAAGTTAGTCTTATATTACCTCCGATATTCGCAAAACTATTTTTCACGCTGATTAAGATCAACATTCAGAAGTTTCTATGCAAAAGGATGCAAAGTACGAAATCGATGACAGTTGATAAAGTTATCTATGGGAAGTCAGGCAGATGCAAAAGAATTTTGCCAAGCAAATCTTTTGACTTTTGTGAGTTGCTTAGTCTGGGTGAAAATTTAGGCTTATAAATTATCTCGACATTTCTTTGTTAACTGCTAAAACTTGAGTCTATGAAGTATGTAAGTTTGTTTCATTGCAAACGCAATGAGGATTTTTGATTTTCGAAAAACCTCTAACATGCAAAACGTGAATATTGAAAGAAAAAAAAAAACACAAAAATTCTCAATTGTGAGTGAAAAATCCCCAAATTTAAAGAAGAAATAAGTAACAACATACGACACCGTTGTGTTAGCAACTTCATATGTATCTGAATTTTACATATTGGCAACATCAACGATCTCAATTTTCGATATTTTTGTCAATCTATATTATTGTAGTTTTTGGCTTTTGCGGTTGGTTTGTTTTTCGGATAATCCGACTTAAATTTTGCAATTTTCTGCTAAAATCTGAATTTTTCTGCGGTCGTAGTTTTTCATTTCTGTCAAATCATCAGCGCAAATCGAAAGCAGCGAAAATTTCAGACCGTTCAGTCGGTGTATCAGAAACTCGACATGCGTGAAAACGTTTGAGACCTGACATTCAGGGTGGCACACTTGCATCAGTTACTAGCCAAGATTAGGATTCTCGAAATTTGAGTATTTTGAGTATTTTTGAGTATTTGAGTTTGCACCGTTTCAAACACAACGGTCTCCAATCGATCAGTTTTTGATTGTTTTTTTGTGGGATAATTTGACTTAAATTTTGGTGAATTTTTTCGAATTTTTGAAATTTTTGCTTCTACTTGTTTTAAAAAACGAATGCAAATAATGAAAAAAAACAGGCAGTGTTGAGTTTGCAACGATGCAAACTTCTCAATTCACCTGATGCATTGTCAAAATAAAAAAACAGCTCGCTTCGAAAGGGGTAAATTATCCAGATTATACTTACACAGTCAACATTTTGACGTTTGTCAAATTTTCAAATTAGAAATTTTAAATATTTTCAAATTTCTTATTTCCGTCGATTTATTCGTTATCAGTGATCCAACACATATTGATTCGTGTCAATGTTCGTATTTCATTTATACTAGGATATTTCTTGCAAGTATTAATAATTGATATTTTGATATGTTTTTAAATTTCCACGGAAACGCAATTTTTTACTTTTTTTTACACATCCTACACAAGGAGTTAGGACAATTTGCAACGATATTTACAAAAAATATTTTAAATGTATTCTTGGATAATTTTAATTTCAAGTTTTAGTAAATCTCGTTCGCATTTTTGATTATTCTGCATTCTACTAGCTTTGAAGTTCAGCTTAAGCATCTTCAAAGATTAAAAGGGTAAAAACTTGACAAAGTTCAGAGGTGTCCGAAATATGCATGATTGCAAACGCAACGGTCTCCATTTTTTTCACGTTTTAAATGTTTTTCGATGATTTCAAAAACTGAAAAAAAATTGACAGCGTTTCATTTTCAACGATGTAAACTTCAGACACCTTATTTCGGGAGCAAGTCCCTCCCTTCTTTGGGGATAATTGTTTGACAATTGACCTATAACTTCCTGGGTATAATAATTGTATGTAAAAATATATAAAAAAAGCGTTTTCTTTGAAAAACAATAGCAATATTAATACCCGAAGCGCAAAACATGGGAGAGCACTCAGAAGTATTTAATGTTCTATTCGTTACTTTTACCTTTTTGCAAAACAAGTTTCTCATGAATCATAACGAGTAAAATCATCAAAACCCTTTAACAAGCTAATTTGCTTTTAACGACAACCAACACCGAGTCCAGACTTTTTGAGTCATTGCATAGGAATTGTGCATTTGAGTTTTAGAGGACAGTCAAAATTTTTGACATAGTCAAAAAAAAAGTGTTTCGCAATAAAAGCAAAACACGGCCATTAAAATTGTGGGACTATGCTCACGTGTCAGTTGCAAGGCTTATTGCGAATGGCCTATAAAATTCATTTTTTCATCGAACTATCAAAATATTTCATTCGAAGAAAAAAGACATTTTTACTAGGCAGTTAATTGATATAGCGCCAGTTAGGTGTGAATGTGATCGGAAATTGATCTACTGGAATTATGCCAGAGCACGGATCCATAAATTAATGAATATTGTTGTCTCAATTTTCAACGTGACGTTAGGGTAGTTTAATGTGAAATTTTTCGAACTTTTAGCTTTTGGGCAATTCGTTAGGTGTCATTGATGTTATTTTTTGAATTTTTTATAGGTAGCCTTAAAAATGTTTCAGCGTGAGTCATTATTGCTGAAGAATAAGCAAGAAAGGAACGTTGAAAGGATCATAGTCACATTCTGACAAGACAAAGTATAAGGAGTGAGTTTTGACGAGGATTTGTAAACGAATGAGGTGTCCATCGAAGTTTGCCGCGTTGAAATCCCAACGGTCTCCACTTTTTCTCAGTTTTCAAATGTTTTTTTTTTTCGGATAATTTGACATAAAGTGTTAAATTTTATACGAATTTTTAAATTTTTTGCATTCTACTAGGTTTTCAATGTAGCTTCAGCTTCTAGTTAACGTCAATAGCTACAGCTATGCGTTTGTCCCCTTGACACTTCAGACTCCTGTCGAGTGATAAGTTTTGATTGTAAAACCACCCTAAATTTGTGCAATGGAAATTTTTGACATGTGCAACGTTAGAAACGCTGCAGTCAAATTTTTCAAAACTCTTGAAATTTTCTGTGGCTAATTTGATCGAATTGTTAGAACTTTGAGGTGTCTAAAGTTTGCATCGTTACATACGCAATGGCGTCAAATTTTTCCGCTCTTTATTTTCAGGGGACGATTAAACTGAAATGGAAACATTATAGAATACGAGAAAATCCTAATCCTTCTAGAATTCAAAATCTAAATTAAGTTTGTCCGAAACTTTAAGCCATATTGTCCAAAAGACAGTCAAAAATTTTGAGACCATTGCGTTTGCAGCAAATGCAAACTTAAGACATCTAACTTCGGTAGTTTTTCCTTTTAGTTTTTTATCGACAAAGTTGGGAAAATGATTCGAGGTAGTTGCATTACATAAAAAAAATCAAAGCCTTTGCATTTGCAACGATGCAGATTTCAGACCCCTCTGCAATGGTAGGAAGTGCAACATTTGACGTAAAGGATGCTTGGGAAAGGAATACAAAATTTATCGAGTTTAAGATAGAAACGGAATTGAATAAAATCAACCGTCAGTTCATACAAAAACTTTACATGCAAGGAATAAATAGTCCTTACCTTATTGAAAACTGGGAAAAACTGCTTCGCTGTGTGACGGCAGTCCTGCAATTGTTTCAGGCTTTTATCAAAGTATAATCCACGTAAAAGATTGCGTTGCTGATTAATCCAGTAAACAGAGGAAATATCCTTTTTCTTTCAAAATTCTAACCGAGCAGGGGGCACTTGTGAAAACTTAAATCTGACGAATTCAACGACAAACAATTCAAAGTCCTTTCCATTTTTTCGAATTAGAATTCGTCATAGAACTTGTCTTGATCGCGTGCGGATTTTTCTTCACTTGTTTCTTCGCGACAGGCGACTCGCTAACGAATGCAATTTTGGATTTCAACAATCGAATTCACTTGCAAACAATTCGAAAATTTCTTCTCTGCACGTTGCAGGACTTGAAATCGGTCGCAAAATTTTTGGTACCTTCGCAATGCACTTCCGCGTCACTTTATTCGGACTACACTGTTCGTTTGTGACTCTACTCGTTGGAGGTTTTCTTGCTGTGGGGGTCGGCGTGGAGCGCGCACACACACTTTTACCTTGGGCTTTACTTCCTGATCCTGAGGCGCGTTGGGTTTTCTGTTTTGGCGTGTTCCTTTCCGCCCGTTTTCACTCCCTGTGGAATTTTCGCTTCCTTGTGTATGACAGTCCGCACAGTGTGGTCCAAAAGCAAGCTTGGTATGTTTTTATTTTTTGGGGGGGTAGATGCCACCTCACGCGTGTTCACACCGGATACAAAACAAAGGGACCAAACAATAACAAATCAGAACAAGGCGACGGAGCAGTCAGTTTTAATCCTTGAAATGCACTTGGCGCGACGGCTTTAGTGTTTGTGTCGACGAAATTTTCGCGTTTTGATTCCTTCTCAGAGCAATTCCCAAAAAGATTCTCTCGCTTAGAATGGCAGCAGAAGAATGCGGAAGTGGCGAACAGGCTTCGAAGATGCAATTGTTTTGTTTGTAAAACCGAGAACGGTTGCGATTTATTTTGATTCCGCTGCGAGTTTCACTGATGAACCGAGAGGACTTCACCAGTACTTTGCGCCCGAATTGATAATTTCCAATTTCGACCGGCGTTGCAACACTCACACTAGGCAAATTGCTAACAGCAGAACAACAGTAACGGCGACTCTAAAATCTTTCGCTCTCAAGCTGGCAATGTCTAAGCCGAAATCCCAATCACGCCAACTTTCGTCAACGACGGACCATCGACTACTGTGAGCGGTGGCGCTGGCGGCGGCGGCGACAAGCCATGAGCGGTGTGCGTTAACATAGAACGACAACGGTTGTGTCGTGGCGGTGGTAGACGGCGGTGAGCGCCACAAAAACCAGAAACAGGAACGAGCGGAGACACGCGGAATAGGCCCAGCAAAGTGCACACATGCGATGAGCGGACGATGGTGCAAAGCGGAAGACGCGAACACGATGTAAACATCTCAGTCCATGGCGGCGCACGCACACATGCAAGCAAGTGTCGTCGCGACGAGGGCGAGTGGCCAGCACACGACCAGTTGTGAATTGCAGGAACAGTGGCACGACGAAAAACCCACAGCGACAAGTGGAAGAAGATATTGCGCTGTTTCGCTTCGCCTGCTGCATCTGGCGGCTGGGAGAGCAAGACAGACAACTGCAAATCACTGGCCCCTTTCGATTCTATCGCCATCTTTCCTTGTCTTCCGCCTTTGATATGCTTCCTTGTGGATTACACCCAAGAAATATGAGGAATGAACGGAGTTGCCAGATAAAGGCTTTGTATGGCAAAAATCGGCAGTAATTAATTTTTTTCCAGCCACCGTCTCATATCTCACCGTCTCCACAGGATTTTCACTCCAATGACATAATATATGAAGTATAAATGTCAATTTTGTGTCATAATTTATACTGTGAGCGTCAAAAGAAAGTAAACACCTTAGATACTTGTATTAAGAATTTTAATCAAACAAAGTAATTAACACAAAATCAAAAATAAGTATAAGCAATTAAAGAATTATTTAATAAAAACTGAACACAACATAAATATTAAACAAAAGTAATACAAAACAAAAATAAATTTACTTGAATCAAAAAAAAGACCAAATTTCACGCGTCAAAAAAAAGTAAACAGCAAACAAAACATAACAGAACTTCAATAGAAAAAGTCGATGTTTTTTTTATTTTTCAATATTTCGTTTGTTTTCCTTTGTACATATGCACCTCATTTAGTCTTCTAGGCATCGACGCGACAAGTTTTTTGTAACATCGGGAGAGATTTGGCTCCATTCTTCCTTTAAAACTTTCTTTAAGTCGGCTTTGCTTGAAACTTTGTCTCACTTTTCCGTCAAGGTGTTCCCACAGATGCTCGATCGGGTTAAGATCTGGGGACTGCGGCGGATGATCAAGTGTCTTAGGAGTCCGGTACAGTAGCCACTTTCACAATTTTGGACGTATGCTTTGGATCGTTGTCCTGTTGAAAGATCCAATTTCCAGACAAGCCTAATTTGGGGCAACATTGTCCCTCAAAATGACTAAATAATCCATTTTGTCCATTGTGGAGTCAATAAAAACAAGATTACCAACACCAGTTGCCATACACCCCCATACCATAACTGAACCGCCACCGTGCTTAACAGTGTTGGTAACACACTTTGAGGGCTTCATTCTTAGCACGCCATATTTTTGGGAGCCTTTTCACGCCGAAAATTTCGAATTTGCTCTCATCTGTATATAATACGATTTCCCAAAAAGATGGAGCCTCGTTTTTGTATTTTTTAGTGAAGTCCATACGCTTGATCTGATTCGCTTTGGATATGTATGGCTTTTTCCGTGGTATTCTTCCATGTAGACCATTTTTATGAAGCGCTCTCCTGACTGTACTCGCACTTACTGGTTCGCCCGATGCCTGCGTTATGTCTTCTGACAATTCAACTGCACTTGAGGCTGGATATGCCCTTACTTCTCTTACTATAGCTCTAACTTCAGTACCACTAAGTCGCTTTGGGCGTCCATATCTCGGTAAATTTTCAACGAGATGATGTTTGGCATACTTATCAATAATTTTGTTTATTGTGCAGTGGTTTCTGCCCACAATTTCGCCAATTTCACGTAAGGATTTAACTTTTTCTTTTTAGTACATTATAATTTTCATCAGTATCAGGCGATGTTTGCTTTCCCATAGTGAAACTATTTTCTTTTACGTCTTTATTTTTAATATTAATTAGAACAAATGCACTTAAAACGACTATTGGTGAAGTAAAGCACGCGAACAGCACAAATTTGTCACCAAAAGTTAAGGTTCTTCCCCGAAATATAAAGAAAGCGAAGTAAGTGTTACCACTGTTTACTTTTTTTTGATGCGTAAAATCTGATGCATTTCCGCTTTGGTGAGATTTGTGCAATGTTGCCACTTGTTTTGATTTCATGTTTAAAAGTAATCAATCTCTAAATAGCTTAGTAGTAAACTCATTAAAATTACTTTTTATCGCAAGTCAATAATAGCTTTGTAATGTCACACTTTAAAGATGAAAAGTTGGTGTTTACTTTCTTTTGACGCTTTCTTTAGTATAAATTTCGGTATTGGAAAAAAATAACAACGGCATCATATTATTGCAAATATATTCTATTATTTGAAAGTAGACTAAATTGCCCAGTAGTTAGCCCCACGCCAGTATTCAGCCTTAACAGATAATATATCCAAATAAAAAGTTTCACTATTTTTTACACTTCAACAATATAAACTGATCTCATCGGTGTACTCTTATTAACGAACATGCACATCTACAGACTTGTAGTATGTTAGGGTAGTCAGCTATACCCTTTTAATTGTCCTGTCACAAACGACATGCAAAAGCGGGTGGCTGTTGCTTTTGTTTTTGAGAAGAAACGTGCTCAAATTTTCGTAATGTTTTTCCTTGGATTTATCCATATTTGTAGGGAATTGCTTTTATTTTTTGTTTTTGTGGGTTGGAGGGGTGAAGGCAATTTACACCCGGAGTGTGGGACTCCTAGCAGCGCATGCTACCAGACTACCCACTAAACACCCCCCCCCCCCTGTCAAGAGACCCTTGCTTTAATGATAGTGATAATTGAAGTTTCAGAATCATTTTGTGTTTATTTAAAGGGCCGACTACTGGAGTGTGAATGTTTAAGGTGGATCCACTACTCAGCCATTACCGTCTGCCTACTATTTTTCTCGATGTTTTCGTAAATTTGTTATGTCCTTGTTATATATTTTCAAAAGAATCAAAAAAAGTAGTTATGAAAAAAATAAATAAATAATTCACTTCAATAAATAAATAATTCACTCACTGCTTCATTTTACACAAACTTTATATGAAAATAAAAATATAAAAATGCAATAAAAATAAGTAGATGTATATATACATATATAAGAAATAGTCAATTCACATGAATGAGTCCTGACGCGTTGATTTTGATCACATATTCTGCCTCCAAACACGAGTTTTTATCTCAGCTCGATTTTGGGAATTCACCTGAGCAACTTTTTTCACTATATCTTTAACTTCGCCTGGAATTCGAAGGTATAGATTGGAATCCCTTCTTTGATATGCAAATTACAGCGCGCAAATTCATGTTCATCCAAATGTCTTCTAGTGCAGTCAAGATACTTCGATAATCAGTCAAACACCAATAGACACCATTCATGTTCCAGAAAGTTCGTATGCAATGATCCGTCATCCGTTGATCAGTATGTTAAAAATTTTTGCAGTTGTACTTAAAGCAATGATCCATTTTTCTTCCTTTGGCGTTTTCTTACGGTTTTATATACATACAAATATATTTTTCGCACTTTTTTTCTTCTTAAATTTTTATTTGTCTATTTTACTCTACTGTACTTTTATTTACGCTATTCATTTTTTCTTCTTCTGTTTTCAATTTATACTTTATTCACTTTTCTTTCCTTTCTTTCATTCTTTACAATATTCACGATTATTTTTTCTGCTATATTTGATATTTTATTCACTTTTGTTTCTTGTCATTGACATTTATATATTCTCCTTCATAAAGTTATTTTTTTATGCCACTTACACAATGGAAAACTAAACAACATTTTGAATAAAGAAAATGCATTTAACCAGTCTGCCCCATATGAATTTAAATAGATGTGTCGAGCCGACTAAAGGAATTATAAATCCAATTGTCAGCTGTTAGCCTGAACTGAATTTTGAAGCCTTTTTATTGTACTCGAATCTTTGTATAATTCTCTTAGTATCAATGAATTCTTTGATCTAGAATTCCATTATTCCAAAAAGACCAATTTTCCAATACAAAGAGGAGCAATCAATAGAAGTTATGTCGGCAATAAGAAACGGGATGAAGATTAGAACGGTTAGCCGAGTTTTTAACGTTCCACGAGGAATTCTGTTAGACCGATTACATTTAAGGGTCCCTGAAATGCCGCATAAAATGAGAACTGACGCCATATTTGCCAAAGAAGAAGAGGCTGCTGTCAAGGACTGGTGCATAGAATTAGCAAAATGTTGATTCCTACAAATCTGACCATGTTCTTAGTACCGTCCATTAGGATTATTTCAAAAGAAAGCAGACCTAACCCATTTGTGAATGGGTCAGGAAAAAACTGGTACAAGTAATTTTTAAGACGAAATCCTGAACTGATGTGAATGCCCACAAATACATCTAAGGGTCGAGCTGCTGTAACTCAAGAAGCCATTAGGAAAGGGTTTGTCAAACTGGAAGAACACGTGGAAAAAAAGAAACGCGAATGAAATTTTGACAAAATGTCATTCGAAACCTGTTTTTGTATTTGTCCCAAATCAGCTGAGATTATTGCACGCAGAGGATGCCATATCTTGTAGAGAATCGTAAAAAGCAAAGAAAAAGAAACTGTAACTGATCTGATGTTTGTGTATTTGTGTTTATGCCTTGTGCCGTTTTTCACATGTAAGACCGGCAAAAGAAGAAAATGATTCAACAAGTGGGTTGAAGATCAAAGTATACAAGAACAAGCTTTTGTTTCCGTTGATGCTCATAAGACAATGCGTCTCAGCAAATACTGCAATGAAAATTGTCTCATGCTTTTTGTAATAACACTAAATTGATGCTGAAGTAAGTGTTACAGACACACACAAGCATAAGAGCTTGTAATTTTCGTATTTTAAGTTATTTATTGAAATAAAGTTTCTCAAAGTAATTTTGGTACTGTCTTCGATTTTTATGCCCAATACTTGATGACTGCAATGGTTTCCCCTCTAATCAAGCTCCACCACATGATCAGCAACCTCATTTCGTTTTTCTTACATTGTGCACTTTTGGCGATCATTGATGTTCAGATAGTTCTTAGAGACAATCTTTCAATTGTGAATTCTTCGAATTGCCTTCAGGGCGTAAAAGGATTATTTGCCTTATCGTGGAAGTCTAATACCACGGGCTTAGACATAGCTTGAATGCGATTCGCAATTAACTGTCTATTATTCTCAGTGATGCATAGAATCCAAAATAAAGTGAAAATTCGCTTTTTTCACCTTCTTTCAAAGTACACATTTCAAAGTGCATTTCTGTCCACATTGAGTTTTTATCTTACTTTCTTCGCGAGTTTCATACCCCCTTTTGGTGTCTCAATGTTTTCTCAAGTGTCTTCCCTTCTCCAGCTTTTTCTTTCATTATCTTCCTTCTTGGTTGGATATGAGAAATAACGTATCTTGTCTGCTTGAAAACGAGCTGCTGCCATTAGCATTATTTGACAACAACCTCGAATTTCCAGCGGCTTCCTCAAAATCGACATAAAATTTTTTCAACATTTTTAAAGAGATGTTGATGGTGATGAAGACGACCCTACACCAACCTTCGTTAGTTGGAGAAGGGCTCAACGGAAATGAATTATAGTTCGTTGAGTTGGAGCTTTATTTTGTAATTATTTCTTGGTCCCTGTCGCTCTCTACGCTCTTATCAACGTCTCTGACATATGTCTTGTCCTGAATGAAGTTATGGGAGTCCTCTAATAATGATGAGGAAGAATACGATGAGGACGCGGAATTGCCACCCTTTGAGTAAAACACTTCCACGGTTTGGCATTGCCGAAAATCTGGAGAACATCAGGATCGCCCATTTGTTATAATTTTTCAATACTAACTGAAAATTATTATTTGATAATGATTGTCGAAAAAGAGATTTGGGACAAGAACGTGCTGAATTGGATCCTTGACAATTTTTTCGGACGAAATCGACACATTTTGTTATACTTCAAACATCTTCCGTCTTGGTTGCTTGTGCTTCAATACTGGCACAAAGCGGAATAATTCGGGAGAAGAGAAAACTTCTTGGAAATAAGATAACAATATCTAGAAAAACGACAAATATGCTGTTAGTTTTGAAAGAGATGTAAGTCTATATTTTCATGTACCGAAATATTTAAGGGGTTTTATTTGAATTATTTTAAAAATTCAATCACAGATTGATTAATGTTTGCCAATACCTTGTGATGTTTTTAACGTTGATGTTATTAATACGATACCTTTTAAATTTTATTATGAAGTGATAATCATTGAAAATATTTAAGAATAAACGATTTTTTTATTCTTGTGGAACAAGACCGACCCGGTCTTGTTCCACATTCAAAAATAACATATTATAAGTAATACAGTCAAGAGAAAATTCAAGTTCATATTTGTATAGACATTAGTTTCACGGAAATTATTTAAATTTTTTCAATGTAAAAAACCATAACTAAAATGAAGACATTTAAACACATGATCACCATATTCAAATGACAACAGAATGAAAATGTGAATTCATTGGACAAGATCACTAAAAAAAAGATATTAAACATATTTCTCCATCATATTTAGCGTAGTGAAGTATTCCTGATGGATAGACGGTATTTAAGGCAGCAATCTCATCCTTATCGTTGTAGTTCTGTAGTAATTCTTTCTTGTAATGAGTCTTGAAGTTTTATCCAGCAACAACATAGTAATTCTCCCGGTTGTTTGGGGCTTACTTTCAATGGAACTTTTTATAGCGTACTAGTTTTGCAAAAAAATTTTTTCAGTTTATCCCACTTCAAACCCTATCCAGCATATTTGTACAAAATCCACTGTACAATTCCTCCGTCCTAAGTTTTTTCCTGTTCAATATTGCCTCAAAGATTTGGTCAAAATCAAATTTTCTATTTTTCATTTTCTATTTCAAAATGAAGCTATTTTTCGGCAAATTTTTGTTGCATGATAATAGTCTTCGGCATTATACAATTGAACGTTTTTGTTAAATGCTGTTTCCACTACTCCATAATCTTCGTCGTTTAGAAGAAATAAATAGCCTGATAATACAACTTTGTGATTAATTACATTCATGTTATTATCAGCTGATTGAACAAACCTTAAGCACATCAGCGCGAGCGTAACATTTCGATTTTGTTCGGTACACATACCCCTGTATGCGAAAATGTAGTCTTTGGTTGTATTATATTATTAATACGTTTTTGAATATGTTTGCGAAAGGAAGATGTTATTTCTTCTGCGCGTCTGGATGCTTTGAAGATAGTTTCCTTTGCATACATTTGCAGTCAGCTGTCAGGAAAATGATGATTACGAATGAGATTATGAACACCTTCATAAAGTACATACATGTTTCACGTATAGTATGCAACAGAAACTGATAGTTTGGGATTTGATCATTTTAAGATCAAAGAAGAATACATAATTTATATCTATTTTCATAATTGTTCGACCGAAAATCAGTAACGTCATCTTCATCAGTCGTTGAATTACTTTAGTCCGACATTCTAATCCTCTTCTTAGTTTGTCGAAATATTGAATCAATATCGCTCAAACTCCTTTCCTGAGTCGTTTCCTCAATTAGTCTTATATTTCTAATGCTTATGGGTCTTATCTTTTTGCAATAAAACAAACTTCAAATGTTCCGGCAAAAGTACATACTTGCCAATATCACTATCAAACCAAATTGAACTATTATCGTCTTTTTCATAGGTATGTGAACTCATTGTAAGAAACTGTATTCTATTAGAAACACAAACCAAACCGTCAGACTTACGAAAGAAAACTAACCAAAATCAGTGGAATAATTTCTAACAATGTTATTCTTGTTGAGAATGCTAAAGCTCAGTGTACACCGGAGTCATAATAATGGATAAAGAGTGCAAAAAGAAAGTTGTCTTGATTAAAATTAATAAGAATGGACTTATTCCATTTTCACGATTCTTGTGATTTTATAGTCAAATTCTTTTGAACACTTTATCAAAATCTTATTAAAATCACTGTTAACTAATTTTTATACCAAATGGACTGTTTCCACTTTTAAAAAGTATAGTCCAAGTATAACGACGAATTGTTCCGAACATAAAAAAGGCAAAAGTAGAACTTTCGCTCGATTATGTAAGGAAACAAACAATTATGTAAGGAAACAAACCACTGCCTGTATTTCGCATGAATGGCTCCGCAACTCAAAATATATACTCCATATACTTGTGAAGTAATTTTGATATCAGTGCGCTGCCTGAAAATGCTCCACTGAGATGTGACGTCCTTGCAATTAACCCACTGAGTCTTTGCAGACGGGGGTTTTTCTTCACAAGGTAGAACACAAAACGGTTTATATTTCTACCCTACTGAAATGCTGCATTTCGCGAGTTATTAGGCTCTTCTAGCTAACGAGCAATATTATCTCGAATAATGCATTTCTAACGTTAACGTGAAATCTAAAGCGAACTCATCCTTTTAACATTTCATTTCACTTCATAGAGCACATTGGACTTTATGAATTCTTTAATGTAGTTTACTCCTATTACTCAATGGTGAAGGCTATTAGACACCAAAAAGTCTGCTTCATTAAAAGTATGAATCACTTGTGCTAACGCATCTGAAGCTCTATTTTTATTTTATTTAGTTTAGTCAATGCGTTTTCTGTCTTATTAAAATTTTATTACTCTCATAATTCATTAAAATTTTTTTTGTTTTAATAAAACTTACATTTCTCTTTGGTTTTCATGCAAAATGTTTTATAGGACCATTTGCAAGACATTCTATACACATACTGGTAACTTTTAATAACAGCACGGTAACAATAACAATGAACTGGTAGTAACCAGTAGATTGTTTTTGTTATTGTGTACTGAAAAATCTGTTCAAGGTGATAAGGATAATGCTCGTTGTCAACGTCGACAGGTTACCAACTTAAGTTTCATTCAAGACAATGGAACTTGATATGAGCTGGTGCAAACAAACCCCTCAACCAATTGTACCATGTGCACTCTCTCGACATCACCAATCGGCAAATGGCATGAAGTTGTCCTGTTGCTTAAATCTGTCTTCAAGAACAGCTTCCCGTGTGTCATATTTTATTTCCAGTTCAATATTCCCGACTTTTGCACCTGATAGAAGAGTCCAACTTGCAATCAAGCAATAATTAAATTAAAAGTAAATTTCTACCAGCTGGCAACGCTTAACACGTATCTTGAATCTTTCCACCCATCGTTTGTCTTTCATACAGTTGCACGCGTTTTTCTTCCCTCTTCCGCATTTTCTTCATTTGTTTCATCTCGTGCACTTTATTATTTATTCGTGTCTGATCCGCGACGAAGTTGAAATCCGAATGCAGCCGAGACATCACGAAGAATCTTTCCCAGCCACTCTTCTATTCTTCGGTGACGGTCTCTTTGCGGAGAATATTTTGATGCAAATCGAAGGGAGAGAGAACTGAAATGAACTCGGCAACGGATTGCGACGGACTCGACGCCGACAGTATGAAATATTGTGGAATATGGTGACAATGAAGAAGACGGCGATTAAAAGAGCGCGAAAACGATTAAAAGGAGAGGGCCGAGAAAAAAATTTGATTTTGATTTGATAGGGGCGAGTGCATGATTGTTACGTCAATGTGTGGGTGTGATGTATTTAAAGTGTATAAGATGTTTGGTTCCCGCGTACGATAAAAATGTGGAATTACAGTGAGGTGAAAAATTTATTGTTTGACTGCGAGAGAGATGTTACAGGTACAACAGAGATTTCACATATGGCTTGGAAATTGAAGGGGAAATGAATCTTAAAATAAAATTATGATGATGTTATAAACGATTACGATTAATTACCTAATATTTTCACTGCTCTAAAAATTACTTGTTTCCAATAAATAAAAGCGTTTTCCTAGGTCATTAAAGCTCTCAAAATGCAATCTAATAGGGTAAAGAAATGGCTTGTATGTCGTGGAGTAACAATAGGGCTTTAGTTCATCCACGTAAAAAATGTCTTTGGATAATATTTCATGCTCCAAATTGGGTTTTAATGTAGTTTTATGTAGTTTAATGTAGAAATGGAGTAATTTTGAAAAATTAAAGCTGGTGGGTATTGACGCCGATTGCCAAAATGAAATTTTTTTTTTGATAAGTTATTCATTAATAATTCAATTAGAAATACTTCTTTTAAATAACTTTATGTCCAATTCGCTACTTGCGGCGTGTTCGGCGCGTCTATCTTGTTCACACAATAATCTTCTCACACTATCAAGTCGCGGAATATGCAGTTGGTCTAATTCTTTCCCTTTCTTTATTCACTTTCGGAGATAACAAAGCGTTTTAAAGCGTCTCTCATCTGACTCTGCCTACTGCTTCCTTAAATAAATGTTCAGACATCCGAAAAACATCCCAATCATACATTCGAGGTTAATTTCAAAATTCCAATGAATAATAGGAAATTTTCTTCGGCATATATTGCAATCCTCCATTGACTGACGAAAAATTACCTGAACTTTGTAATTGGCTTGTTTCTAATGCACACCACCATTCACTTCTGTTGCCGATTGCCGATAAAGTCGATAAAGTACTGTTGACTTTACTTCAACTCATTGTGACATCTCATTTTACCTGTTCGCTCTCGTTAGTGGGTCGCATCTTTTCTTATAGAATGTGTATCCTCCATTTTTGTTTCCCCCAAAAAAGATGTTTCTTGGACTATCTCAGTTTTATTCTTGTTATAATATGGTTTAAGGCGACTTATGAGCAGATTTACAGTTTTATTCAGGATTTAGTGTGGCTCTCCACATCACGTTGCAGTTCCAGAGAAATTTCATATCGTGGGTCTTATCCTTTTTAATATTGTGGGCCATACAGTCACACAAGATCATAATACGGAAAAGGTCGCTCAGGACCATCACGTGATCGATAATTAAATGGATTCTCCCCCGATCCATTTTTTGTATTTAATTCGAATGATGCCATAACTCACTTCCGCATGTTGTATTGGTTCGCGGGTGTTAAAAGGGTATTTGTACCTTCAGATCAACTTGCGGATGATTTATAAAGCCGCTAGAGTTTTGTATTTGTCCAATCGTACAACATGTTAGACCATAGATGCAATTGCAATAGATGATAATTAAAATCTCTCGAACGTTGAGCCAGTAAATAAAGCCTTGATCCTTCTATAGTATCAGTGTTAACATGGCTTCTCAAGGATGTTTAGTGCACTTTTTAATTATGTCCTTGATTCGGCTGTTAGAGAGAACGACTTGTACGACTCTGTGTGATTTTTCTGTCGACAGTTTTTTCATTTTCGTTTCAGGACCCCGTTTGCAGCCTAGAGAGAATCCCATTCAGCCCGATCGTATGTCAGGGCAACCCGTACTCGAATATTTCTTTCCGTCTAGGACGTAAAGAAGTCTAGTTACATACAAGCAAAAGTTGAAAAATCGTCATCAAATATTTGGGCATTTATAATTTCAACTGCAACAAACTCATGTGTCTTTACATCGTTATCTTTAACACATCTGCGTTACGTCCTTCTGACTTGAAACTTTGGTGATGTTTGTAATGAGCTAATACACAGATTGGGCGTCTTTACCTCTTCGTTGATCCTTGATCTTTGTGATTTTCACCAAAAAGCGCAACATTTGACCATTGCAATGTTAGCCATCCCAGAATCTTATGGGAGCCAGGGTGGTCACCAGGAGTCCACTCCAAGAATGCTTTTGTCTATGATATTAGCAACCAACACTCGATTTTGGAACGTCGAGTCTCATAATTTAACTTGAGATATTTGGCTTCTTGGTGGGCGGTTTTGATTTTGTCCACATAAGATCGTTATGACGATAGACTGTATGATATTTTAATTGATCCGGTCACATTTCGGCCTTATTTTTACTAGTAAAGAGAATTTTGTAGAGTTCTATACCTTTTAAAAACATCCAAACAAAGGTCTTGGTAACACTTTTTAATGCTTTGAATGATATGACAGCTGTCATGCGTTTTATAGTTAGTTTTGTTTGTCATTGCATCATTGTATTTTGTTGTAGATTGACGCCTGAGCAATGTCTGTATATTCTCCAGATATATTTCAAAAAGAAACGGTTCTCTTCGAGAAGCTTATAGCGAACTTCGTATTTTACCGGCCGATATAATATCATGTTCCCATCCCACGATTGCTATAACTGATAATGGGCATTCATCCAGACTTCGCACAGTGCGTAATGAATAACCAAAATAGCTGTAGAGCGTAGTATCGATTGACACCCAAGTGAGTCGATGTGACATCCTGCTCAACTATTAAACCTGTGCCCACCCGTATCATGCAGGATTATACGATATGTTCCCGGTTGCCAGAATTTAAGTCGAACGACTACATAGCACGGCGTAGATTCCCTGTACGAGGAACTTATTGCAGCACATACCGAATTTCACAAGAAAATTTTACTTATGCATAAATAAATACGCTGTTATAAAGAGAAGCTCTGGTTTCAACCAGCTCGTGCAGCCATTGACTTATTGACAAGCATTGGATGAGGGCATAATTTATCGTATTTGACGTGGGAACTGGCGTGCAAGATCTTGTGATTTAACATCGCTAGAGTAGTCGGAAATTGTACTTCTCGCTTGGCCTTCCTCAGCGCCAGACATACCAGTCGCTTGTCCAAAACTATATTTGAATAAAAATGGCAGAAAATTATCGTTCTAATAGAGCCAATATCATGGTAATCAAAAGAATTTATTTTAGAAAGAACGACGTTCATTGTCGACTTTCCCACCAGCACAAAGATCTACCCTTGCGCTTTAACCTTGACAAGTTAAAACTGGTTCTCAGAACATCGATTCTCTTTCTCAGTTTCTATCCAATAATGTCATCTTTTATTCGTTTCTAGCTTCTCCTAATCAAATATTTTGGTCTGCAGACCCTCCCAGCGTCCGTCGACAGTCAATATCTCAGTCTGATCCACAATTCGCAGTGAAAGTGAAAACAACCTCGTACACTGCAATCCCGAAGCATGGTATTCAAGAAGCAGCGGAGCAGCAGAGAAACAGAGGTTCTCTGTTTGCGTCTATATCCTGAGAAATGCATTTGTCTGCCACAATCTCTCGAATCCTGTTTCAAAGCTTACTACGTACGCGAATGCCTTCCTCCCCAACCATGTTTGAGTTAATCTGTCAGTTTGCTGAAGTTCACAGCCATAAAATGCTTAATGCAGTCTCACTCAGCATCAAGGACATATACGTGATAAGTCAATATGCCCAGCCTGTTGATATCCTGATATGCAGCATTCCACCTGGTTTCGACTTTCAATTTCATAAACAAAACCTATATATTTGCTTCAGATCCTCGTCTCCATAATGCATGACAAACACAATTTTGCTTTGGGTTTCGTCTGGAAATCAACGAGGGCCGTTGGACGAACCTCCAAAGCTGGTCCTATCAGCGCAATCATAAACAAATTGGCCTTAACAGTAGCAATTAGAACCCAGATCTTGAAACTGAGTTTTCCCGGTTCCCGATTTCAAGGCTTTTGGCTATTGAAAGCCTGTTCACATGTCGTTTTGGGATCGGTTCGTAATTCACTATTGGAGCTGGCGTAGTGATTCCCGTTACTACTTTTTGTTTTGAAATCTGCTTTCATCGTTTCACTTTGTTCATCCTGTGTTCATCGTTCGATGTTCTCCTTTAGCGGAATAGTTTGTTGATTTACGCTTAGGCCATTCCACTAGAGTTCCTGAGGCAAACGAGTTCCAATTTTGCAGCGTTTAATTTCAGTTTTTTATCCTGCAAGTATTATGCTATTCCATTCACTGTTTCCTGGATGTTTGCGGTCGTTACTGTATGCACGACATCGTCTGCATATTTTATGAGGCTTACCTCTGATGTTGGAGGATACTGAGTTTGTTGGGATATTGTGCAGGAGTAAATTAAATAAGTTAGGTCCTAAGATTGAACGTTGCGGCACTTTGGAAAAAATGGCAATTCCTTCGGATATTTATTTGCAATATATACCAGTGCATGCTGACCGGAGAAGAAATTGAAAAGGTTACGAAATAAAATGACAGGAGGGTAGATTTATAGGGCATCCGGACTGACAAAGAGTCTCAACGCTTCCAAGCCATTGTGTTATTTCAAATAAAAACGCTGTCAGACCCCTAAAGCAAAAAATAAAGTCCCTGCTCCCAAGTGAAGAAATTTCAACATTTTACCTCAGACTTTCAACATGAAGTTGTCTTAAAAACGCCGAAAATATGAGGAACCTCTTTGCCAGTCTTATTAACACACATACAAACTCCATAACACAAATAGTTCAAACATTCAAACATCAATTACAGCCTCATGGCCTGACATTGGTCAATTCATCGCTAGCATTCAATCTCAATTTCAACTGATGATGCAGGAAATGACACGGTAGCGTAAATGAATCATCACAAACTTCTTTAGCTAAGCCACAATTAATCCAACAATCATGTTTCCAAACTCACGTAAAATAACTTTGGAAACGTGACTTTGCTATAAACGACTGGAGAAATTTATGCTAGACTATGAACTTGACATTACCTTCTTCCAGGAAAGTTTTCTGAAGTCTAGATTTCGGCTCCGATTTCTCAAATATAATCTATACAGGAATGACTGGGTCATGGACACGGAAGGAGGAACGGCTATTCTTGTCAGGAGTAACATAAATCATCCCCTGATTACGACACCAGATCTCGAGAAAAATGGATGCGATAGCCTTCAAAGTACAGATGAGCTCTATTGAATTTTTGGTCATTTCGTTGTGCAATCCCCTCCTTGTTCAACACATACACACATAGCTCTTCTTCACTTCTGGTAATTGGAAACTTCGATTCCCACCACAGGCACTGGAGCGCGACGGGAGGCAATCAACAAGGCACTGTGCTATACAGGTTCATTAAAACCAATGACGTAGGCCAATATACATAATGAGCACTCATGAGCCACTCATGAGCCACTGTCATAGATTTGGAATCTCTTGATCATTCCAGTGAAAGATAAGAAAAAATCTCCTCAACGGGTTCCACTCGGATCATCAACCGGTACACTTCCTGACATAGGACGTTTATATAGAGGAGCCTTAGAAGGATACCCAGAAGGGTAGGTAGAAACTTAGAAGGATACCCAGTTGCATTTTTTCCCGACGTTTTGGCTAAGGAATCACCCAAATTATAAAAACCGTCAATGCCTTCGAGCATAAAATAATTACAGACCACATAAACCAGACCAAAGTCGATACTACATCAAAAACCCCAGCAAGAAAACACATCCTTTTCGAACTTCCACAAAGTCTTGAAGTCATGATAAGGAGGAAGTATTGATATTGCCGAAAAGCTAGGAACATGAGTGAACCTAAAATATGTACGAGAACAAACTCGTTGACAAATGAAATCTAAAACTCAATACATCAGTTCCAAAGCGACCGGTGGTAGAGTTTCCTGCAAAGCCTAGATCCTGGTGGCAATGCCCTCTGGAACATAATTAAATATTTCCGATCACGATGTTAGGCAGTTGTGCCCCCCATAAAAGGCCCGATTTGCTTCAAATATGCACAAAGAGAAAAGCAGAAGGCTGTGCAGACACACTGGAGCCGTATTTTTAGGAAAATACCTTATGGGAGCAGTAATTTGAAGAAGAGTATCAAATTCTAAACACAGTCAATGTACTTATAAAAACTGAGATCCAGGTGGAAGACATAATGCCGCTTATGATTCCCTAAAGCTTGGAAATCGGTTATTATGTGGGTTTTTCACAACCTGGCAAAAACCATACCTGGTCGCAAAACTAGAGGGCTATACGTCTTGTCTCCGCGAAACTTTAAAGTAGGGAAAAGGCAGAAAGGATACTATCTCTTAATCCTGGGATATTTAAAGTTGGAATTACACAAGGATCTGCTATCACACCAATACTATACAATCTGTACTGCCCTGATATCCAACCCTTGCGCGCAAACTTCAAGTATCATTGTATGCAATCATACCTGGATATACTTTTCTACAAGTTAAAGTCATCAGCTCAAATCTGCATCAATCCATACAAATAAATAAATTGGGTATTTTCTAATTTGAAGACAACGTACGAGTCACATTTATCGCCAGACACAGATGGCAATGATCAAGGCTATTACACATTGATTCTGAAACAATTCGATGGAATACAACAGACAATTATCTACGCCCGTAGGCCCCTGTGCAGGATCTTACAACTGTCTAAGGACAATCCATAAATCCGACCGTTTCAACGTCAAGAACAAGCTGCCGGTTAAAGACAACTGATCATTTCCGCATTACTAATCGGCACCGTGCCCTTCTGACAAACAGCCTACAAATTCAGAAAAGTACTTCAATTCCCACAAGATCAAGCCCTATCTCTGGGACATACTACGCCTATTACTTATTCTTGACGTCAAAATGACGTCCACGATTGATTGATTGATTTAGTGTCGGGGATGGTGCACGTCAATCCTTACAAGTTTATTTTGCCCCTCTTCCGGTGCTTCTTGATTGGCTCATGCCGAGCGAACATTCTTAGAAAGTCAATGATCTGCTTCGGCTTCAGGCGTCCCAATTCCTTCTCGACAAGGAAGTAGCTTCCTAAACTGTCTTTTTTCCTGAAGGACATTGCGTCGCAATGAACGCCCACGATTTTGTTGTCAACAACTTATTGACGTCAAGTCGTTTTGACGTCAACAATGGCGTCGTAGGCATAACGGTGGATTTTCAGAATCTAATGACACATTGGAATCACTGACATATATAAGGACTTTCGACTAGATACAGAAGAAAATTATATGCGACACAAAGTAATCTAACTATTGGAGTACACGAGATTTCAAACCATAGAATTCCTCAAACTCGACATATGCACCAGATCCTGCGATTCATAATAGCAGACGAATAAATCCTTCTAAAGTAACGGTGAATGTTTGAATGACACTAACAAAGATAGAGTGCTCAATCAAGAGCAAGGACGAGGTGCCGCCCGAACCATTCTCCCATGTATGTTGACGTTCACGATCTTTCCTAATCGAATTTTAAAAAAGAATTTTATTAAAGATATTTTGGTTACTTTGTTTATGTGTGTTCTATTGGAATAGTAGATTTTAGATTAGGCTATGAAAACGCAAGTATTATCTAAAAAAATTTATATTGTTCAAAAATTAAATTTTTTTTCCATTTAATTTATTTAAAATTTACTTAATTTAACTTTATTTTAAACGCTTTGATCTTATTCGTATGCCACCAATAATGAACCTGCTAACAAGTGTCGTTATGTCATGACCAAGTTCTAAAACCGATGACTTTATGAAGCCTAAGACTTCCGGCCAGAGAATATCGTAAAATATTTCGGGTACCGAAAAGTAACAAAATTTCTTCGATGAGCTCACTCACAGTTAGTTTGTGTCGAGCCGGAGTAGTGCAAACATGGCAATTTTATTAAAACGTGTAAGCTTGGTTGTAAATTTTATTTTTCCGTTAACAATGAGGAAATATGTCAAAATCAACAAAAGATGAAGCACACTTAACACGTTGGCTACCATACGAGTCGGTATCGACTCACATGAAAAAGTGCCAAATCTACCGCGCGGGTTGAAATCGGGTCGCGACAAGTCTGAACACGAGCCCACATGAATCAGTACGTCTCATGCTTGTTTACTTCAGTTGTGCAATAAACCTCATATCAAGTGCATTGGCCCAATTAGTCAATTGATTTTATTTAAATATTGTGAGTGATTTTTAGTGATCTGGCTGCTAAGGTAAGTTATTATAGCTTATTATTACCCCATTTCGAACGAAAAAAATTGTGAGACGATTTCGACTCTCAATTTTCTCTTATCAATTTTTTACAATGAAAACAAAAATGAAATTTTGAATTTTCATTATTTATTCACCTTGTTATTGAAGTAAATATTATTCATTATTATTATTATTATTTCGTGTTATTGTAGATGAATGGTTCTATACCTAGAAGCTGCAAAAGGTTAACAGTATCTGAAATTCAGCGAATATTAGAAGAAGATTCAGAAAATGAAGGGGAGGGTCAGGATTTCTCTTCTGATGTCAGCGATTACGAACCAGATGAAGAAGAGAATATTTCCGAAAGTGACGACAACGCTGATGATGGTGTCCTATCTGATCCGCAGTCTCCAGGACCATCAGTATCAACAACTCCAGTTCGAAAATGGAATAGCGTTACTGGTGAACTTTTAAAAACATTTGCCTTTACCGGTGACTCCGGATTAAAAAATATTAACGGAGTAAGTAAGGAAATAGATGCCTACTTACTTTTTCTGGACAATGAGGTCATTCGACTAATATTAGAATGGACAAACAAGGCAGGAGAAAAATATTTTATTTCTAAAAATAAGCAAATCCAGTGGAAAACTGTAACTGAGTTGGAATTGAAAAAATGTCTTGCATTGTTGCTCTATTTTGGTTTAGTCCGATATCCGTCATTAAAAAAATACTGGTCGAGGGATAGAAAATTCGTAAATCTATTCGTGCGCAGCACCATGCCACGAAATAGGTTTGAAGAAATTTTACGCTTCATTCACTTCTCAGACGAAAACAGCCGGCCAGATGATAGACTGAAGAAAGTGTATGATTTAGTCCACATGATGAATAAAAAATTTCAATATTACTCCAACCCAGAGGAGGACGTAATAATTGATGAGACCATGGTGCCTTTTAGAGGTAGGCTGAAGTTTCGCCAATATTTACCAGGAAAGGCACACAAATATGGAGTAAAATTATACAAGGCTTGTGGAGCAGACGGCTATACATACAGTGTTAAAGTTTATTCTGGTAAAGAAGATGACAAAAATCCAGCGGATTTGCGGCACAGCAATAAAGTTGTGTTGGGCTTATTGCAGAATTATCTAAACCAAGGGAGGACCTTAGTGGTCGACAACTTTTATGCAAATATCGCAATAGCAACAGAACTTTTGAAGTCCAACACATATTTAGTTGGAACAATGCGGGCGAAAGTGAAAGACGTTCCCAAAAGTATTTTAAATGCGAAATTGAAAAGGGGAGAGGTTGTTGGACTTGAAAGCGACGACGGCATTGTTGTCGGCTGCTGGAAGGATAAAAGGGATGTGCGATTCATAACAACAAAGCATACTTTGGAAATGGTACCTGTTGGAAAAAATAGAAAAGGCGAAACAGTAATCAAGCCAACAGCCATTACATATTACAACAAGAGGAAGCAAGGCGTGGATCTCTCTGATCAGATGACCTCTTATTATTCACCGCTCCGTAAAACGATTCGTTGGTTCCATAAAGTTGCTTTCTTGCTGATACTAGGAACATCTGTTGTAAACGCGTGGCTAATTTTCAAAAAATTGACAGGATCTAAACTGTCCATTGCGAATTTTCGAGAATCTCTGATTGACTATCTCGTAAGCACTTCAGGACCAGCAGCTCCGTCTACCTCTCCCAAGAAAGACAAGCATAGCTTACAAAAAACCACCCAAAAAGATAAGAAAAACCACTCTGTGAGACGTCGCTGCGTTAACTGTTACGCCACCCTCAGCAAACATCTCGGCAGAAAAGAGGCACTGAAAAAATGCCCTAAGGTTGTTACCAAGTGTGTGACATGCCCAGGGGAACCATCTATGTGCCTAGAATGCTTTGATAAACATGATACATAGTTTTGTTTTTATATATAAAAAGAATTTTTTTTGTATTTTTTATAAATTTTTTAAAATTAAAAATCTCCTAAGATAATAAGACTTTTCCTTGGCCCAACTATACCATTCTGTAGGTCTCACTTTACACTAGGCAGTAGCCAAGACACAAAATCCTCCTTTGTGGCACAGTATTTTTAAATTGCCATAAGAGAAGCACTAGCGTGAGCCACTATATCGACTCTCACTTTTTTGTTAGCTTCTTTCCACTGCGAGACGAAATCAACCCGCAATAGTGTATTACCGAAATTTCTTTGCGAGTCGATTTCGAACCACAAATATGTGTTAACGCCAAAGTACCAAATGACCGCGGGCCATATAGACTGAAAAAAACCACTTATGGTGGTAGCCAACGTGTTAAGTTATTGTTTTGCTCTCTTTGTTCGATCCAGAATTGAACGCAAATGAAACAGTGACAAATTTTACTGCTACTCACGGGGACGTTTTGAAACTAAATAAGTGTTGTAGATGGTTTAAAAAGTTTGAATATGTAAATGGGAACCTGAAAGATGACGCACTTTAAAGGATTTCTCGAAAAAGTAAATACATGATATTGTGAAAACGATAACGGATTCAGATTCTGGTCAAACGATTGAAGAAAGTTAATTGAATATCGTTGTTCAAGGTCTACAGTTCAAGATGTTCTTCGTCACATAGAAAAATTGTATGGTCAAGAAATAAGAGTTTCTCATGAATTGACTAACAGCGAGCTCGATGAACGGTAGCATCTGCGCATCTTATTTTTTGGCTCGGTATAAAGATGAATCGTTTTTGCAATAAATTGTAACTGACGATGAGATAAAAATCCTTCACGAAAATGGTAATTTCTTCAGGAGAAGCTCTTGTTCCGAGACATCAACCATCAAAATATAATACAGAAGCATCATGTTTGTACGTGCTGGAATTTTTCTGGATTCATGCACTCTGAATTGCTTGAACCTGGTCAGACCGTTACAGCGATAACATATTAAGATCAACTCAAGAAATTGAAACAATTGTTCATAAAGAAACAAACAGCTTTGGTCAATAACAAAAAAGGGATCCTTTTAACACCGGAAAACATAAGGCACCTTGGATTTGAACTTTCATCTCATCAATTCTCTTCCCTAGAACTCGCACCTTCCGATTTCCACCTTTTCATGTTACTGGAAAACATACATTACGAGAGTGGTCTGAAAAGTTACCGACCACAACGGAAAGAAGGCGGCACTCGTCAAAAAGCTAATGAATGAAGTTTTGCATCTTTTGACAGTTATTCACCATAGTTTCAGCCATTTTGAACGAGCCATTTTTAGTTGACAGTCGTTTGAGTGAGTCGATGTTAGTATTTTTGTGAAAATTGAACAAATTGAGCAATTAGAGCTGTTGTTAAATTTTTGTTTTTGAAAAGCAATACCTCTAAGCAAATCAAAAATGAGTTGGACTCTGTGTATTGAGAACTTTGGACCATCATCTACCATAGTGAAATTTTGTGCAGCTAAATTTAAACGTGACCGTAAGAACTTGTGAGACGATGAACAAAAACTACGACTAGTGACGATAATATTGCTATAGTTCACCAAATGGTGTTAGACACTTGCCGAATGAAAGTGAGAGAGATAGGCGATGTTATGGAAATGTCCCTAAAACGTATTTGTGAAAGCTGTCCGCACGTTGGGTGATGTGTTTGCCCACGTTAAACAAAAGATGTGTTCGAATGAACATTTCCAACGCTCTGTTGGCGCAGTTTACGCGTAATAAATCCGAGTTTTTCGCCGATAAATTACTGTAGATGAAATTTGGATAAACCGAAAAAATAAATTCAAATCAGTGGACTGCAAAGGGGAAAACAAGTGTTTGACTTTTCGGCTCCAGACAAAGCAAAAATTGTTTTTTCGGTTAGGAAAGTGATGGTCACGGTTTTCTGAGATAGTCATGATGTTTTCTTACTCGATTATCTCCAGAGAGAAAAAAACATTACAGGAGCATACTACGCATCATTGCTTGCCAAGCTAAAGGCAGAAATTGCGGTAAAACGATCACATTTGCAGAAAAAGAAAAGAATCCTGTTTCACAAAGACAACTTGTCGTCTCACACTTCAGCGGTTGCTATGGCGAAAATCCATGTTTTCCGCTTTGACCTGCTTGACCATCCTGTTTTTTCAGCAGATCTTGCCATAAGCGACTTCATTTTATCCCCGACTAATAGCGGCGCTTGGAGGACAGACATTTTCGTCAAATGAGATGGCAAACACCTTCGTGGAAAATTATTTTGCAGTACTGTTTGGACGCGTTAAAGAGATGGGAGCATCGCTGGGAGAAGTGTGTAGAGTTACTAGACTATGTAAAAAAATAAAATGAAATTTTGAGAAAAAATGTCTTGTTTCATTATTAGGTTGGAAACTGTTCAGATCAACCTCGTGAGAGTTTAACAATTTTGCAATATTGGAGAAGCGAGGACCCACTTGGAAAAGTTTTACAAAGCAAAATTGAAGGAGCCTTTTACAGAAAATCGCACAACTGCCTCTACTAATGTAGTAAGTGGTAGAAAGTGATGAACATTAATTGGTAGTTAAGGTTTCTTAGATAAATGAATGTTTTTCAAATCATTATTCAATTTTATCTATAATTTGAATGTCCTGGAAAAATGGATAGTTAACACGAATAATGAATTGTGAGGAACGAGCGCTCACAGACATAACAGGTGTTAAATCGCATTAACTTTCGGCAATCTTATGCCAAAAGGAGAGGTCCTTAACGTCACGTACTGAAAAAGTTTAAGTAGAGCTTGTTCTGGGCCATGTGTGTGCTTTCTTTTGTTTTGCTATTAGGATACTCATGTCTTAATTAAAGTCTTTCGAAACTTTGATTCGAAAAGTCATTCAGTTGTGAAGCACACACTCTTGGAGGTGTTGCGAAATGATCAGGAAATCTACCATAAACTGCTCCACCCCTTATTAATGATATTTAGCGGTAACCGCACGCAATCTCCACCAGTGAATAATTGATTACGCCTGAAGCAAGCGAAATCATCAGCCTATTCCGATGGAAATGCCACTTCAATAAATAAAATCGACAGCAAGCAAGTAAGAAATTTTTTTTGGTGGTTGTTTTTTCTTCTGGGTTTGTTTCTACTTTTTGTTTTTTTGTTGTTGTTTGGTTGATAGGCAAAGGAAGGTGTAGCAAAGGTATGAAAAATCATTTTCAGTTACGCAACATGGACGTTGCTGGCTGCTTCGATTACTCCAAGTCGAAATCCAGAAGACGAAGAGGTCGTTATGTAATGACCACTAATTGACTTGCAGAGCACAGGTAATGTGTGGCCAGGTAAGACCTGATGTGAATGCTTCATACGATAGGAAGCCTCTAGGCTGTGCCCAAGTGAGTGCACCTCTTCTTTGGCCCAAGAAGAAGTGGCGCACAGGGTGGGTGGAAGGTTGCAGGTGCTTCAACTCCTCAGAAGTGTCGGCAGATAATTTTTTTGGATAAATTTCTTTGGTGTGCCAATGAGAGTTTTTGAATTTCGTGAGTTCGTGTGAAGAAATCAAAGGTGTGGATTTAAGCGGTGCGCTGGAAAGTGAGCTCAGTGTTCTCTAACAACCACCCTGCATGTTTTGCTCTCCATAAGTCCAAACTTTACCCACTCAGCATACTGAGTACACACTTGCCTATAGGTAATATGAGTCCAAATCCGAGTTGTTGATAGCATAACCCTCGTTTTGGCTGCTTTTATTCCATTCCGAAACCATCGAACTCAAGCTCCGGCGTGTTAAGATACTTGTTGAAAAGTAACCTACAAAGCAGGAAAAGAGTAAAGGTAAGTTTTGAGGTGATGACGAAACGACTATCTTTATTGCTTGGGAAAGATGTTGTGTTACACTTGCTGCGTTATTTGTTGTTTGCTGTAAGATGATGTGTTTGCGATAATTGCGGTCATTAAATTTTGATGGTTTGTTTTGAGTACACACCATTATCGATCAATATTTCCATGCTTAACGTAAATTTCGGGAAGATTCTTTGTTTGCGCGGTGGTAGGAACAATTGTTGGTTGAGATACTCCTCTTAGAACGCTTCAGTTTCCAGCTTTTTAGCTGGAATTTCCCTCTTTCCATCTGTGGGCTCATACGAAACAACTAAACGGATTCACATTTGTCACGATCAAGAAAACATTTGGTAATGTTTTGAAATAAGTATTTAGGCAGAAAAATATTCAAGCAGAAACTCAGAAAATTTCATGATAGAGAAAATGAATGTTTGCAGCAACGATATCAGAAGCCTAGACCAATTACGCACACTAAGGACACTGACAATACCATTCCATAGTAGGACATTACTTTCCACAAATGCATTATTGGGATTTCTGTGAACTTAGAAAGACAATTGAGCAGGTCTTTTAACTTACATCAAGCTAGGTTGCTCGGAATATTGAAGACTTGACTTGGAGTCTCGTTTTTGAGCGACTTCATTGGGGATTCTGCTGATTCATTCTGCAGAGCTTCCTTTTTGGGGTATTATACGTGTCAGTGTGTGTTCAGTGAATATTGCACAGACAAGCTAAGTAACGAAAGCCTGCAATTTTATTTAGAAAAAACAATGAAAACGAGAATATTCTTTCTTTCATTTAACATTGTGATTATTAACAAATCAAACCCGAAACTGAGCAAAATAATTCATAGAAATAAAATAAGAACCGAGAGATGAAACCAACTTCAAAAATGTGTTGGACACGTAAATAGCAGAAAAAAATATACTTGAAATTAAATTAAATATTCGTTAGAATAAAAACAATAAATTTTTAGTATTATTTTTACCCTTCTTTGTATTTATTACTGTAGCCAGAAGTTTTGATTACGGCCTGAAATCTACGCCCCATACTCTCGACAAGCTTCTGACATTGATCCTTTGGAATAAAATACCAACCTTCCTTTACACCAGTCGAGAGTTCATCAGAGTTTTTAAATTTTTTTTTGGACCAATCCTGACCTTAACAACATTCCATATATTGTCTACTGGATTAAGGTCAGGACTTTGAGCTGGCCAATCTAAAACGCTGATTTTTTCTCTTAAAAACCAATCTTTTAGTATGCAAGCTGAATGTTTAGCATCATTATAGGGCATAAATTTCCATCTTATTGGCTTAAAGTCAAACGCATATGGTTCCATCGAGTTACTGAAAAGATACTGAAATTTAACCATGTTTTCGTTTATTTTGGCAAGAGGTCCAACTCCATGCCATGAGAATGCTCCCCACACCATTATATTACCGCCGCCGCGCTTTATGGTCTTCTCTGTGTATTTGGGATTCAATGTTTTACCTGTCGGACGATGGAAAAATGTTCTACCATCTGACCCAATTCCGTTTACTTTGGTTTCGTCACTCCAAAGTACATTCTTCCAGGATTGGGAATCCTTATTGTTGTCATGTAAAGCGAAGTTTAAACATTTTTAAATGTTTTTTTGGACAGAAGAGGGTTTTTCCTACTTATGCATCCAAAGAGCTTAGCTTCATTTAATTGCCTTCTCACTAATATATCCGGAAAATTTATGTCACATTCTATTTACTTCACTCATAATCTCCTTTAATGACTTAAAAGGATCTATTTTGCACTTTCGAACTATGGCTGTATCTATAGAACCTGAAGTTTTCCGTGCTTTTGGTTCTGGTTTTTTCTGGTTTCTGGTTTTCCTGGAACATTTCATCTATCTCAGCAGGGTTTTTAGCACTTGTTCATTTTATACATAATTTTTCTTTTTTCCACTGTACATTGCATTTCTCTACCCATTTTGACACTGAACAAAACTCACTTTAACAAAGAACACAATAATAGAACACACCAATTGCAATGCTAAACTAATTCGCGAACAAATATACTGTTTTATATAAATATACCGTACTATTTCAATGTCGACGCAACATACTTTCGAAAATTACTAAAAGTAACGTGTATAAAAACTTATGAATGATAACGTTAAATATTTGTCTTAGAATTCTACTGCAGTCTCGTCGTAAACAGTAGCGTTCATAAACGTTGGAATATTTGTCATTATTTTTTAAAAAATTAATTATTATTTAAAATGTTATTATTATATTTATTATATATTTTTATATATATTATATTTTGATTATTATTATAAAAAATATTATTTAAAAAAAATTTTTGTGCATTTAATCTTCTTATGTATTTGTGCTATTTGTATGCCCATGGGTGTATGTTTTTAATAGTTGTTTTTGTGTTCTGATATAAAGAACCCACCCGAAATTATCCCTACTGTGGTGACCTCGACGTGATCCTTTGTTATTTAAAACATTTATATCGTGGAAATACTGATCCGGGAACAGACACCAACGAACTTTTGAATGTGGCTAACGGGTCAAAATGACTCAGAAATAACTCAAATCGATCGGATCGAAGCCTTTGTAATCCGGAAACTTGTGCGTTGTTTCCTTGTACTTGTGCGTCGTTACAAAATTTCCGGCATTTTAAAATGTCGACCAAAGATTTTGGTTCGAGCAAGTGGGAGCTACCTTCGAGACGAGACAAATTTTAGATTGCGAGGAATCCGAGGATTGCGAGTTACCCGCCAGCGGATGGTGGCGGGTATGGAAATATTGTGCAATCAAAAGGCGGATATTGACAGCTTTCGCGGAATCCAGTGAATTAAGGGAGACACCGAGACGCCTGTTCGCAGGACAATGCCTGCACAAAATAAAGCCATCACATTACCTCCAGCATCTTCAAAATACTGGCGGAATAGAGGTAACGAATGCAATGCTGCGATCGTTTCTTTTAGAGCAACTACCAGAGAATATCCAGGTCGTTTCAGCGATTTCAAGCTAGCACGACGTAGTTTTCTATGTGGCAAAGATGTCGGATCTGATGATGGAGCTGCAACAATCATTCTGTATTGCATTGGTATAACCAAAGCAAAATCCAAACAGTGATGTTTTGACGCCAATATTGAACCGCATTGATCACTTGGAGCTACGTATACCAGACCGGTCCCATCCCAAAGGAGATTGATGCGCGATGAGTCCATTCTGTTATTTTCGATAAGCGCTGCGGACAACGAGTTCGGAATTGCCGTCAATCGTGTCAATACACAACCGAAAGGAAAAGCAACGTGGGAAACGAGCAACTCGGACATAACAATCGCCGACTTGTTATCCATGACCGGGAAAGCGGAACTCGATTCCTTTTTGACACGTGTGCTGACATTTCAATCCTTCGAAGGGGCAAAAGTCAAAGCATTCTTACGAAACCGCAATTATACGCTGCAAATAACACTCCAATCAAGACATACGAATAGATTTGGGCTTGTGGAGACCCTTTATTTGGAAATATGTAGTAACAGACGTACGGCAATCGATAACAGGAATTCATATATTTCATCATTTCAGCTTGAAAGTCGATCCGCGTCACAGGAAACTAATGGATGGTGAAAAGCTATTGACTGCAAACACCAAATAAACAGTCGAATCCAGTTCGGGAATAACAACCATCATCGAAACAATGAATTATCATGATATAATAAGGGAATTCGCTGATCTAACAATTCCTTCCGACATCAAAAAAGTCACAGCTCAGGCATCTGTCAACCATCGAGCAGTCCGTGGGCAAGTCCGTTACATATTGTGCTCCAGAAAAGTGGCCAATGGAGACCATGTGGAGATTTTCGTCGCTTAAACGCCATCACAATTCCGGACAGATATCTCATTGCTCACCTTAGTGACTTTGCTCACGAACTAGGTGGATATATTGTGTTTCCGACGCTTGGCTTGATGACAGCCTATAATAAAATCCCAGTGGCTCCTGAAGATATTCCAAAAGCAGAAGTGAGAACACAATTTGGGCTGTTTGAGTTCAACGTGATGATATTTGGCCTTTGCAACGCTACACAGATGTTCCAGTTCACTTTTGCTATGCATACATCGACGACATACTTACCGGTTCAAAGTTAGCTGATCAAAATTATGAGCATAAGAAATTTGTGTTGAATAGGCTACGAAAGTACAGATTGTGAAACAACATAAACAAGTTTCAGTAGGATAAATTCTCCATACAACACTTGGGCTACTAGATCCAGAAACAAGACGTCAAACCTCTCCCCGAGCGAGCAGAAACAATTTTAAATTTAAAAAAAAAAAACACATGTTATCGAGCTGAGAAAGTTTCTAGGCGCAATCATTTTAAACAATTTTCACCGAAAATCGCTGAGAATGCATACTAATATACGTCGGACCCAAGAAAAAGCACAAACGAGAAAAAACATGGAATCAACAAGCGGAAGCTACAACGATCGACAGCGACTCCACTTTAAAGTGTCCATGTTAAATCTGTCAAAATCTTTTTCGTTTACTTTTAGCCACCAGTCGATAGGCGGTGGCTATTTTGTTGGCGTTAATAAATTTCTTTCCAGGCTAGGTTCTCGGTGTGATAGGGGAGGTGTTTAGTCGGTAGTCCGGTAGCGGGAGTCCGACACTCAGGGCGTAAATAGCCTTCACCTCCAAAAAAAAAGAAATAAAAGTTGTATACCTCTAGAAAACCTATAATGACATTGCAAACTTGCCGTTAAATTAAGTGATGAGTGTTGTTGTTTTAGGCTGAAATATGAGGGAATTCCATATCAATATTCAATCCATATAAAAATCTTCTATTGTATTATTTATTGTTTGATATGTTTACGATAGTTGCGGTCATTAAATTTTGATGGCTTGACACCATTTTCGATTGATATGTTCTTGCCTAACGTGGTTTTTGGAAGATTCTTTCTTTGCACGGTGGTACGAACAATAGCTAACTTTCAGAGCCTTCTTAGAACTTTTCATTTCCTCTCATAATATTGCTGATTCAAGCTTCTGCCTCATACGAAGTAGACAAAGTGTTATGCTTTAAATAACACAACTAAGCTCCACCCCGAAAATTTCAAACGGGTGGCGCTGATTCCATAGCAACGCCAGAACTTTTCACACCACACCTCGTCAACGTAATGAAAAATCACATGACACGACAGAAACACATCTTTTCGAATTCCCAATCCAATAAATCTTAGTGAAATTTAATTTATTGCACCTCCGAAAATCATTCTTCCACTCACATGGACGACGAATGAAAATTAAAATATTTTCAACTTTAAAATCGATCCGGAATGAAAATAAACAAATGAATCATTCAAATGTGCAATAAAAAGACAAGAACAGAAAAATCTGTTTTTACATCACCATTTGATTAATCTTGTTTTGTATTTTTTTATGCATATGTCTCTGTGTTTCCAGCGAACATCGACGTCAGTTTGGCTTTCATCGAATCACAATTTTTTTTCTATTTGATGATTATTTAAATGTTAATTACTCGCTCGATACTTTAAGAATTTTATCATATCTGCAGAATGCAGTAAGCTTAAAATAGCAACTGGAAGGATCAACGTAGAGGAAGTGATAAAAAATTAAACTAAAAATTTACTTTTTATTTAACTAAACAACATTTGAAATTATTATGTCCGCCTGGCTGACATGGAGATAAGAAATTTATGTTTTATTTTTATTCTTCCAGCGAAGAATGTTTTGGGGAGAATATTTATAAAATCGCACCTTCATGGGACTTTCCCTGTTTTTTGCCCGGATTTCGTGGAATGCCTTGGGAACATTCTGTGGCAGAATTTCAGATTATTCCTAAGACTCTGCAGAGACTATTTGAGGAGTTTAGTTGGGAGAACTCAAGTGACTTTAGGGATTCCGGGGTGTTGTAAATGAATGAATGCCTACTTTAAATGACGCATTTTGGGCGTTTTTCAGAAGGAGATAAGTGTGAGGTATAGCAATTGACTGTAGTTCATATACTAGACTAGGTGGATACTATGTGGTGGCAGTTATTATTAGTATTCATTACTATTCACTTTGGGTGCACTGGCAGAAAAAAGTGTGGGCCCCAATTGACCCTTGGCTTCCAACTTATGGTGGTACTGTTTACAGAGGGTTCATCCTGCCAGCCTTCACAAACCTAGAAGATTCCGTAGCTTTGTGTTCGCCAAATTTTCAATCATTTTTTGTAAGTACGCCTCAGTCATTTGAGGTTTTTGTTGGATAGGCTACGACAATCTAAAAAAAGTCTATGGTACTAAACTCGGCTGTACTTGCTTCTTTCTACAAGCTCGGTCTATCCTGTCGTTTCTAGTCGCGTTTCGGTTGGCTGATCCTGCTCATCTGCTCTTTGATTTCCCTCTACACCGTTGTGTCCAGGGATCCATATCAGTTTTAGATTTCCTTTGGGTGTTACCTACAGTCCTAAACTAGTTTTGAACTATGCTGTTAGAGGCAGGAACCCGTGGTACCAACTTGCCGTATGGGAGTATTTTTACATTAGTGTCTGATCTTAAAGCTGATCCTCATAAAGACGGATGATCCATTTTTCTTCTTTTTTGACAACTCAGGATGATGTCGTCATTTTTATAGCTTAAAAGAAACCGAACCAGGTGGAGAAAGTTCTTCTATTGTTTATGAATGAGTTCGCATTTAATAGACAGTAAGTAATATTTCCACTTTAGACAATATCAGTGGTTTACCAATATTCAAGTGGGAAGAGAAACCGCAGGACATCATCTGTCTGCACAGTCTAAGGAACAAAAAAGGAAGTAACCAAATAACACTTAGGACTAACAACAACAAAGAAAATAACAATGAGCGGACACGGAGCTGAGACCACATCACTAATACCAGAAAAAGGGAATAAACATCAGCAAAACGAAAACCTTATTTCACCAAAGAAGAATTACAAGACATAATGGACAAATAAAAAAAAACGGACCTGGAACTGACATAATCAACTACGAAATTATAACAAGACACATTACTGGAAGCACTAAACAATGCAATATACGCATGCCAAATTCTTGAAGGATAGCGCAGAATACGAATTGGGTAAATTATTAACAGAAATATTAACTGTGTAGAAGCGAAGACAACTGGTGATCTCGCAGAGATCACCAGGGAAGAAAGACAACGATCTCTCAGCGATTGGCAACAGTCGTGGGAGCAAGACACTAAGGGAGGGTGCACTGCATGCCTGGTCCTTACTTGAAGCCGTGGTTCAATCGCGTGCATCGTGAGACTGATTTCTACTTGATTCAGCTCTTAAGTGTGAATAGTTGTTTTCGGTCTTACCTATTCAAGATTGACAGGTCACGGTCTCCTAACAGTGTGTTTTGTCCTGGAGAGGACCACGGCTGTCACCCATTCTTCTCTTACAAAAGATGGATTAAGCAGCGCTAGGACCTCTTCAGCGAAATTGGAGAGCTCTGTCCGGAAACTATGGTCGGAGAAATGCTGAAAACGGTTGACAAATGGAATCGCGTGGCACAATATGCTCGGGCAGTGCTGACACTGAAAAAGCTGTACGGGAACGTCGGGAGGCGTCGAGGATGAAGGATATCTTTTCCAGTACTTCCTTCCCGCTGGAGAAGAGATTTCCAAAATATGAAAGCGCCTCTAGGCGTAGGAACACGAGGCCTAGTCCGAAGCAATGTGTCAAACGGTTCCAGGGTAGGTTCTGAGGTTGATAACAGAGGGATTTCGTGGGTAGTCCAGAAGCATTCCGCGTCTGGGAGTCCAACCCCCCCCGGCCGTAAGCAACCTCCCTCCCTTCCAAAAAAGTAAAAGAAGCAATGAATGTAACAGCCGCCACCATAACTTTACAAGAAAAGATCTACTTCATCCCAAACAAGGTTCAAGCCATAATTTTTTCAAAAAAAAAAAAAAAAAAAAAAAAAATACAAAGGGCAGCATTACATCTAAGTATCGACAACAATCATATCTTCCCGCAAAACAGCAACTAGATCTCAACTAAAACATGGTGTTACAACAGCATCACAACCCCAAAATATTTCGATTAAAAGTTTTGATTGAAAGATTGAAAGACGATGTAAAGTTCTGCCAAAGAAGCTGTTTAATAGTTGCTTTATTGACAAGGCTAGAGAAATACACATGAAGGAAAGAAGAGATCACGTCACTGGCAAAGAAATTGGAAAGCAGCTATACCTTCAACTACTCAGGAGGAAAAAACTAGAAAAAACACATCGGAGTTCAAATACCTGCAGTTATAGTTATCACAAAAACAAACACTACCTCTGCAAGATCATTCAAACAGAAAAGAGCCAAAATCAACAAACAATCAACAAACTTTAAAACAATAACTGAAAAAAGAGTGGATATGAAAAAATAATCAGGATATACTAGAGGAGACAGTGAACACACATCTTTCAGAACTAATATAAAGGACAAATAGAACAAAGCAAAGAAATCTATACAACAGACGCAACAAAATACAATAAAGGAGTAATAGTAGCGTTTCACAACTTCCAATATCAGAAACGACGCTGAACACTGTGGAAATCCTTACTGCGCTACGAGAGAGTACTCTGAGGAACAAGAACGATGTTTAAACGGCGAATGCCTTACTCAATATACAAAGAACAAGAACAACAGGAGCGCTTAGTAGAGGATAGTTGAAAAAACTTCGAAGTAAACTCAACGAAGCTTAGACCCTACAGTTGATTCCAGGGTAAACAGGGCTGACGAACTTTAAACAGACAGACTGCAAAGCGAGTGAAAGAATGTTACGTATTGAAAAAATTGAAACGCATTGGGAACTAGATGAAATGTTAGACAATATACTGAAAGCCACAAAGGAAATATGGCACACCACAATGCCCTAAAATTTACAAAAAAGCCCCCGGAAACAAGCATAACACCTTTAAAAGTAGGCTGACAGACCCACTAACTGGGGTATCAATCTGAATCATCAACAGACTACTCATAAACAGGACTTAAAACTGAGGCAGTCTATGCCTCTTAACAGATGACCTCAGACCTTTCCGATGTCTGCAAACAGATAGATGATGTAGACCGCCGAATATCGAAATGCACGAGGGATATCGAAATCAGGGTTTAATAAATTCAATCGGTTCCAGGCTAGGTTCTCAGGTTGACAGGGGAGGTCTTTAGTAGGTAGTCCAAAATCATTTTGCGTCTGGGAGTGCCACACTCAGGGCGTAAACAGCCTTCACCTCCCTACCACAAAAAAAAAAAAAATAAATTCAATAATGCTTACAATTTACTGACCCCAAATAATATGAATCTCCCGGAAGAATTTAAACCGTTCTTAACTGAAGCAAATGTCACAAACCTTACCTTATCCCTAAACAAACCTTGAGGTACGTATTCGTAGATTTTAATCTGATACTCGCAGTAGATGGCTCCCTGAATATAAATTTGTCAACTGGCAGGAAATAGGACATTATCTCTGTTACAGCAGTAAGCGAAGCCCAAAAGACCTTTAATGCAAAGGCGGGCCTCCCGCTGGTTCTTGTTCAATTCTTTTGTAGTTGTCTTCTTTTTTAGAGCTGGCCTCTATACCAGTGTTTCAAAATAAAAACTCATAGGAAATCATCGCATTGTCGATCTCTATCTTTCAGGAGACTTTGCTAAACCCTTCTTGAAGGAGCGACCTTATCCATAAACCTTTTTGGCAGTCTAAGTCTGGCTAAATTTAAATAAGGAGGAAACATTTTTTTCCTTCCATGAGGCCACGTTTGGCGCCCTTTAACTAACGAAACATCCCCCCTCAGGTCGTCTGAAATTCTTCCTTGACACCACTATCTTCGATGAATAACAAGAACAGTTTTTTCTTCGTTGGTAGTTTATAGGTATAGCACGCCACCTTGTCCCATTTTAAAAAAAGGGAAGGCTTTTATGGTTTCCAATCGTTTCAGGAGTAACGAAGCTTGGGTCAAACTGTTTACTGTCATGCCAAATGTCGAGGCACTGAGCAGATTCTTCTTAGCAAGAATTGCTCTTTGTCTTTCCTTTGAATTTCCTTTGCAAAATCTCCGTAGGTTCTTCTGGGATTTTTGAGTAGCAGTAGAGTTTCCCGCGGAAACATCCCCCTCAGTCCTTACATCAACAACTCCCGTTATTTTCAAGACATAGCTTGGATACGGGTAAATGCTAGAATAAGAAAGGCTAGCATCCATGGACGAACCAATTTTCTACAAAAGGACTTATTAATATATATATAAGATATCACAGTTGAGGTCCTAAAAGAATTGAGAGCTTAGGTTTCGGTTCGTCTTCTGATTAAAAACTTCTGTAATTAAACCCGAATATCTACACTCCAAGGTTGAATTATTATAAGCTCCTTTCTACCCTGTGGGAAAATTTAAGGGCGTCAACCTGAGTTTGTCCAAAACAAGTTTTCCATGAGGGGGTTACTGAATTCTTTATCTTTGAGTCGTGTACACAGGCGACTGCTTGGCGGTCTCCTATCCCTATCTATTTATCCTTGTCTTTGAAGCTTATGCAGTATTGCTTCGTTTATTTCGATTTTTTTTAACTGATTCCGATCATGTACTTCATTCATGTACTTCATGCTATTCCATAGGCGGGTTTCGAAAAATTTTGTGTTATTCCAAAAGTGGTATCTTGTTCTACCAATAGCGTATTACACTATTACAAAGTACGATTATATCCTTCGAGGATTATTGGGGTGCCCAGTAGCTCATTCTGTGTTTTATTTTCGTCAAAATCTAATGGAGTAGTCAAGTAGTCAATTTGTTTAAGGGTTATCCATGTGCGTCGACGGCCACTGAGGTATGTTTAAGTATTTTCAGTACGCAATCAAGGTTCTGTCAAGGTGCCTTAAGCTGCGCTAAGTTGCGTACCTTGTACTTACTGTCTTATATTTGCTGAAAACTTTTAGTTTCGTTCAGGTCTGTCAAGACGATAATTCTGTTTCCTTGACTAAGCGCAAGATCAGTCGAAGTGCGATTTTGGTGATCAATTTTCGGTATTTTCTGTTTTATCATTCGGTTATTATATTCGATATTTTGAATTATCATATCCCTTTTTTTATTATTCTTCGTAGCACTCCAGTCTTTCTCGGGTTTTCGCATCCTAAAACAAGTGCCTCCAACTTTTTCGGTCCATTGGCCGCGTTCTCCAATTTCGAGATCCGATCAGCATTGAACTGTCTTCATCAACAGAGTCAGACCAGTATTTCCTGGGTTTATACACTGGTCTCTACTTCTTCAGTTCGAACACCTTTTTGGGTATCCATTGTTCATGCATACGATTCATATGGCCAGCCCATTGCAGATTCCGCAGTCTTACAATCGTTGAGAACTTCGACTACAGCTCATGATTGTATCGAATTCGCTATCGATCCCCGTCTAGCTTTGCTCAGATTATCCACATCAGGACCCGTCACACGGGTCAGGGTTCATGTTTCACAAGCATAGCATACCACAGGTCTTATCACAGATTTATATACTTGGAGCTTTATTTTCCTTTGTATGCAACTTGTCTTTATTATCGTCGGAACTGAATAAAACGTTTTATTTGCGAGCTGAACTCTTCGACCTATTTCGTATCTTTCATTAGCGGTTCTTGGTATTTTGGCGCCTAGATACACAAGTTTGTCCACATTTTAGATACTGTATTCGCCAACTGTAAAATTTTGTGCATTTGAGGTATTTTTATTGACTACGGCATGACTTTGTTGTATTTGTTTTCTTATCATTGATTTGTAGCCCAACTTGTAGTTTGGCTTCGCTGTCGAGCTTCAGGAAAAGTTATTTGCGACCGTGACAGGATATTGATGTCATCCGCATAGACTATTACTTGGTTTGACTCCTATAAAAGTGCGCCTCTTGTATCGACAGGACGTAATATTCCAAAGCCAAATTGAAAAGCAAAGGGGCCAACTCATCTCCCTTCTTTAGACCGGTATTTGTGTCATAGGCGTCAGTGAGTTGGTTGTTGACACTGACTTGGGAGGTTGTCGTTATGATTGTCATTTCTGTAAGATGGGATCATTTGGTTGGGATACCATAGCGGAGCATTATTTGATACAGTACATTACGAACAATAGTATCGAATACTTGCTTAGAGTCAACGAATATCTGGGAAATGTCCATGTTCACTGACTTCCCAGCAATTTATTTCTTCAGCAATCAATTCTTTGTCGTATTTTTCTATCAGAGCGTGTACGGTTACCAGCCAAATTTTGAACTTTTCCATCCGTATTTCGCGCACAACCATATTAAACTCAATAAGGCCACTCCAAATACTCGCTTTTCAGAGGGTTTCCCATTTTTGAATATTGTGCGCGATCTCGTATCTTGAATTTCACTTTCAATCCAGCTTGGTCCCTGGATTGCCAGTATGTTTAATGTATATTTAATGGCCTTTTGTAACAGGTCCTTAACAGCGTCAGGGTTATTCAGTGATCTGATATTTGAGAATCCAATGCCATACTCTTTTTTCGGTTACGAGGTCTTTGCCGTAGGTTCAATCCATTCTGAGGCTCTGCTGCATATCTCGAAACAGATTTTACAGGGGTGGGGACGAGTTTTTGCTGGACCCGCCGTCCAAATTCTATTCCGGCGACATGGTTATTACTTCGATTCCTTTATCAGGCGGGGAATGCTTACCTCCATCCTCAATTGTATTCACAAGGGACGCATTCAATATCCTATCATTGGGGAACCAGCAAACCCAAAATGTGACCTCGAGGCAATTTGTTTTGGAATGAGGAACCATGGAAGTAGGGGAAACATGGGGATCCCTCTTCCTTTCGCAACAGGGCTTGGGGTTTTTTCCTAAATTGGTTTTCTCATAGCTCTGTGTAAAAGGTTTTTTTCAAAGATATTTCTATGTTAATTTTAAAATTCCTTTTATGCAGGGAATCCACAACTCATCAATAGTTTGAACAAATTAAAACAAAAGGGAATTGTCGTATGAGGTTGCGAATTTGCTGAAATTCAGTACGTGGGAAGAAATGCCGTTCAACCCATTAAAACAGGAGCTTATACCAAGGTCCCAACAAATTGATTTTAAATCATTGAAATTCGATAAGTTTGCATGAAATCAACAAAATTTCTCAAATTTATTTTAATGCTGATATCGCATAACATATAAATAAATATTTTTGATTCTCGTAGGAATCGAGAATTTATTTAAACCCAAAGAAAAGTTTGTTTACTATAATTTGTCGGTATACGTCGATAAACTTGGTGAATTCGATACAAATGGAGTTCCTGAAGCAGTTTTCACACGAGAATACTGAAAGACAGACTCTTATCTCGGACTCTTAGCCGTTTTTCATGGTCCGGAATTCTAATAGCAACATTTAATTGTGAAATTATTTGAAAGTCATCAACGCTGCAGAAATCAAAATAAATTAAAAAATAAATTGTTTATTTGAAAACCGAGTGTTTGAGAAATGATCATATGAAGTTCATGATGGTGAACACAATTGCAACTATCTGAGGTCCAAAAGTTATCAATGAGAACATGTGGACGTAGTTATACCTAAATGGAAATGTTTTATATGAGATGCGTTCCGCTATCATTCTTAGGATCATTATTATCATCAGTCTGCAGGGTAGTAACGAGCAGCAGCAAAGTAATCACCAGTACTATTTATTTTGTCATCATGGTCATCAACTATCTGATGACGTCGGTTTATCCATCGTGAACCACAGGTAGCTCAGCTCCATTTCAACTCTCAATCATCCCAGTATGGTCTCAACTTTTATGAATCCTTTGTGTATGTTTTCCGGTAGTAAAAATGGTCATATCTTGATATTGCAGATTAAGATTGAGTTACGCAAATCGTTATTTGTGTTGAGTCGTTATTTGCGCATAAAAATTTTTCGGACGTTCAGATTTATAGTCCTTCTTATCTTTATGCCAAAGTTGACGTTGCGATTCGGTTGAAATTTTTTTTGAAATGAAAATAATACAATGATTTTATCTATTAGTACCAAATAACATGTTCAATGTTTAGTCGAAAATCCAACGAATCAAGATACATTTCATCTGGCTTTATTTTTTTGAAAGCATCCTCTAATTTCAGGATCTGGGTTGCACTTTCGAGGTTTCCCTACTGACTTTTGTTCTTTGGTCCTCATGTCAAATACTCGTCCGGTATCTGTAAGTCGCCCATGCTTTGGAAGTTATCAGCTCATGGGAGATTCTTCAGCTTTATTATTTAGGACACGCCTAGCTCCGTAAAACCTTTAAAAAAGCTTTGATATATATAATAATTTTATAATTAAAAAATACAATAATTATAAATAATATAAAAAAATATATTACATATTGTAAAAAAAATATAATTAAAAAAAATTAATCAAAAATTGAAAATCACAATTGGATCCATTGAATTATGAAAGACGGCGTCCAAAGGATCAGTAAGACCACAGAGTGACTTCGGGTGATGGTTATCATTGGAGCATAACTGTTGAATGACGTCGTTTCGACAAAAACATCGACAGCTCTGGGACCAACTATCTCCACCTCGAAGAAGATGCATTGTGTTAGATGTCCCCTGGGAGTTTCAGTTCAAGCTGTATACGGAGGAGACTGTGGCAGATGACCCCTAGGAACATTAATCAAAGCTGTATTCGGAGAAGGATACATCATATGATACCTTTCCATCAATGCTGAATACAGAGGTAGTCGAAGACATCGTTTGGCGTCAAAGTGGAATAAATTATCTACCTGAGTAGTTAAAGGAAAATTTCCAGTTTCCGAAGGAATAAACACAGCATTGATGGATCCACCTACACTTGGCAGAATGCATGCCAATCAAAACTCTGATGGGAATTTTTGAAGGAATTCAGGTAGACATTACAAAAGCCATGGAACACAAATAAAAAACCTTGAACAAAAAACTAAGAAAACAAAAAGAGAGTAGAGAAAAACCAAAAAAACATTCAAATAAGCAAGCAGCCGTAGTTCCATGACAGATTCTTCATTTTTGAACAGATATCTCAGTCGTAAAACAGGATCCGCAAACATTAGAACAAGGTCTCAAGTACAACTTTTATAAATATAGTAAGAAAAAAGGAATTAAAGAGACAATTGTGAACGTATAAGTGGCCAAATCAGCGTTCCCAGACGAGTAACAATATCAGGCCAGGTACGAGTGCAGACATCTTACTGAAAACGAAATTAATTCCAAGGATAAAATAAGGAAGCAAAAACACAAATGCTTCAAGAAGAAACTAAAAATAAGCAACATTATAAAAGCAAAAGCAGACATGGGAAACAGTACCGCACTAATCAACAAAGAAGAATACATCACAAAAAAGGATAAACTCATCGAAGAAATGAAATGAATAAAAATTAGGAAAGATCCCACGGACGAATATCGAACTAGTTTCAAAGAAGCAATAAAGAAAGGACCTGAACAAAAAAACACCCCAAAATAGCGCACACATTAACAAAACTGTATTCTTTTGCTCTACCACTGAATGTGCTACCAAAACTACAGAAACTAAACACTCCGGTGAGGTCGATAGTCAATAAAAACCTGGAGTCATGATATAAACAAACTTTCAGCGATAGTATAAAGAGGTACCTCAAACTTCCAAACGAATTCGTGATATCTAATAGCATCCACTCAACAAAAAATTCTTAACTGGTATCCTTCCAAACAAAAGAATTATACCTATCGACCCCAGTAATGGAAGCAATGATTATGCTGCAAGAAGCACTACTGAACGAGAAGAAGGATGAAACCTTTCTAAGCTGCTCACAAACATCTTCAAAAAGATTGCAACACAATTGCTTCCATTTCAACAACAATATTTTTAGCAGGAGTGGCAAAGAGAAATTTAATATCAGCCATCTTCTAGGATGTTTGTTTATCTACGAAGTTTGCTCAAAAAGTATCGCGAGTTTTATGTTTTTTCAAAAATTATTTATTTATTCATGAATATTTATTTTTTCCCCTTCAATGAAATCCCCGTCAGGCATTATACAGTTGTAATAACGTTTCCTCCAATCCTCGAAGCATTTTGAAACATCATTTTTTGTGATCTTGTTCAGCTCCTCCTTCGATGCCGTCTTTATCTCTTCAATCGTGGCGTAGCGTCGTCCTTTCATGGGCCTCTTCAGTTTCGGGAACAAAAAAAGTCACCGGGGGCCAGGTCTGGGGAATACGGTGGCTGTGGCATTATAAGAGTATTGTTTTTGGCCAAAAATTCGCCCGCAAGTAACAATGTGTGAGCAGGGGCGTTATCATGGTGCAAAAGCCAATTTTTGTTCTTCCACAAATCCGTGCGTTTCTAGCGGATTGCATCTCGCAAATTGCGCATTACTTGAAGGTAATATTCCTTATTGACCGTATTACCCTGCGGCAAGAATTCATAATGCACCACGCCCCTGCAATCGAAGAAAATTGTCAGCACAACCTTCACATTCGACCGAACTTGGCGTTCTTTTTTCGGTCCCTCTGAGAACATTTTGTACCACCGATAAACGTTGCTTTTGTCCAAAGTAGCTTCGCCGTATGCAACAGTCAACATTCTGAATGCATCCGCGCACTTTAAGTTGTTCTTCACACAAAATTTAATACAAATTCTTTGATCCATTTTTTGGGGTAGATGAAAATCAAAGACAAGCTAAAACACGTCCACGCACAATAACTGTCAAAAACAGACTAGACATTCAAAATGGCCGGAATTGTCAACACAAGTGAGGGTCATGAGTACCAACATAACGCCACCAAAAGATTAAAAATCGAACGTACGTAGCCCGCGAAAATTCAAAATTCGCGATACTTTCTGAACAAATCTCGTATAAATGGAAGATTTAGTGCAAAACCTAGAATAACGAAGGAACTAACATCTAGTTTGCTAAATATACTTTTATAGAAGATATGTGGATGAAATAAAATTTATAACGACCAAAAATAATGATGAAAAATTCTTGGAAATCCTCGACAAACAAAATAAAATTCAAAAATGTTCAATGGAAACAGAAAAAGAAGGAAATATTGGTTAACTCGACATAACAAAAAAGAACAAAAGAAAAAAATCAAACAAATTCGTGCATAAGGTGTCTAGGAAACCTACAGTCACAAACAGGACAATAGACAACTCATCCAACAGAGAATTAAAACGCAGCAATAAGGCAACATATGACAAGACTGGAGCAGCCATCTCTAACTGATGAAACCTTAAACATAGTTTTGAACACAATACACACCATATCATAAAACAAAAGTTACAAAAAAGACCTGATGAACAGGATAGGGACACACTTCAAAACAACCAAAAAGTCGAAAACAAAAGAAAAACGCGGCAAGATAGTTTGGGCAACGTTAACGTACAACTGGGGAAAAAACTATTCAAGAAATATAACATCAAAGCAGGCCCTCACCAAGAAGCAGTTTGGGAAAAAAACTAAACACAAACAAATACTAAAAGGATCAGCTGAACAAATAGGGCCTATATAATTAAACTTGTGCAACAAGGTTGCAAAGTTAGAATAAGGCTTCGCGAGCATACAAGCGACTACAACAAAAGGACATGAAAGCCGGACGTAACATCCGAATCCAACTTTGCGAGCAACATGATTTATAACAAATGTAGAACAACTCACAAAAGGAAAACAGTGGAAGTACTGCATGCAAAACGTTAAGGACGTTGTTTGAACGTTCTCGAAAACATGGAAATCTACAAACAAAAAACATTCTACCAACCGTTCGGACATAATCTTTGAGCAACTGAAAAAAACAACTTTGCAAAAAACGAGGGCCAAAAAGCACAATGACAGCAGATAAACCAGCGCGGGTTAAATCAAGGGACTACCTCAAAATAAATTTTTCCAATCCCAAAAAAAAAAAAAGAATCCTTAACTTAACTTAACTTAACCCATTAGGGTTCATTTTAGTAGGAATTTATCTGCTTGTGTATAAATAAGGACACTCAGGACAAAACCATACATTTACCATACAAAACGTATTCGATACAATGAAACGGACGGAAAACGATAGTACTTCCTTCGTAGGACAAATAAGCCACTCTGAAATCGAACAATATTTTCGTTAAGTTATCATTTGCTCAGAAACCTGAAGATGAGACTCGGATAGAACTGGAACAAGGGCTACGACTCCACCATCTATGGCTTATAGCCTCGGAGACGGGAGCTTACGTTCCTTGTTTAAAGCAGGCGCAACTGGACCGCTATGACTGAAAAGAAAAAAAAACAAGATCGGTATCTTGGCCATCATGGAAACTTTGACTCCTGGTCACGCACAAGAGCGGGAAACTGCGCGTGACCAGGAGTCAAAGGATATTCATTTGACGTTAGCAGGACAAGTGTATTTCGAAAATTGGTCGACACCGTGGAACTACAGTACCGCATGGCCTTCTTGAGGAAACCAACAGTGCCATGTTCCACTACTGTTTCCTTCAAGAAGATACACAACTAAGTGAGTATAAATGAACATGATAAGAGAGCAACTGCATCCTAACCTAACTAAAACACAACGACATGTCGCGGGGCAGATCTTGTCCACATGCAATATTGATATAGAATGGCAAATAATCGCTATAGCAATGACAACCAAAGCCTGGAACTTGACAAGAATCACTTTATTGACTAGATCTACAGAAAGCAAAACTCCAAAAACCTCAAAAACGAACTCTGTAAAATGAATGAGAACTGGTGACGAAACAACTTAGGATCCTCAAATAAAATGACAAAGTTCCTTCGAGTAGGATTTAAAGTTGGAAAGCATCTTTGCAGAGAATTGACAAATGTCACATAGGTGAGAGCGAAGATCTGAAAAAAATGTACAGCTGAATATTTTTAAGTACTGCTGGGTCCGTTTACCGCGACCTTTCTAAGTACCACTTATGACAACAAACTAGGAACCGTACAGAATCTTATAACGCCACTCACTATAAAAGTGGAAGCGGTTGTTTCGTTAGATTCCTACCTCCTCTATAAAGTGGCTCCGAAGGCATATGTGGTAAACCACTAGGAGTAGACGGCATCCTGGCAGAGCTCTTTGAAGTTGGTGGGGCTGAATTGGAGCCAAATACACTCCAATGACTAGAGAACTTCTGAAAAAACATAATCTTTTCGAATATTTGTAAGGCATAGTCTATCTGATCTATAAACCAGGTGTATCTATAATTTTTATCCATTTTTTTTTGGTAAAAAATTACGTGATTTTCTATGGAAACTTTTTTTATTATTCAAAATACTGACCATCGGCTTCAACACATTTTACCAATCTTTTAGGCAATTTATGAATACCATTCCAGAAAAACTCCCTGTCTTTTCCGGTAAGCCATACGTCGAGCTACTTTTCAACTTCCTTGAAATCGCTGAAGTCCTGCTCTGCGAGCGCGCGCCCTATTGATGCGAACAGGTGATAGTCAGATGACGCCAAGTCTGGGGAGTGTGGTGGGTGCAGAAGGATGTCTCATCTAAGCGATTTCACTGTGTATTTCAATGGTCTTGCTGTGTGCATTTCGAATTTATCAATTGTTGACGACAGCGTTGTGCATTAACGGTTTCGTCGGGCTCCAAGAGTTCATAACACACAATGCTACTCTGGTCCCACTAGGCACAGAGCATGGTCTTCTTGCCGAAGCGATCCGGCATTGGTGTCGACGGTCCAGTTTCACCAGGTGAAAATCACGATTTAATCCGCTTCATGTTTTCAAAATAAATCCATTTTTCGTCACCCGTCACAATTCGATGCAAAAATGATTCATTTTTATGGCGCCGAAGCAGCATTTTACAAGTGATTTGGCGATTTTCGATTTGACGTTCATTCAAATTGTGTTGGACTCAGTTATCGAGTTTATTGATTTTAACCGTTGCTTGTAAACGTCTGCTGATCGTTTCCTCTGACACATTTATTGCTTCTGCGAATTGCCATTGAGTTTGGGTTGAATCACCATCCAATAACTCCTGCAATTCCTCCTCTTCGCATTTTCGTGGTCTACCAAAGCGCTCATTGTCTTTAACATTGGAATTATAACTTTTGAATTGTCGAAACCATGTCTCACATTTCCTAATTGATGGAGCGTGTCCATCATATGTTTTTTATAGCAAACGATCACTTTCAGCAGCCTTTTTCCTTTGGTTAAGGGGACGTGTACGTAAAATTGCCCAAAATAAAACTTTATTTCTACCTGTTATATCTCAGCATATATCTGCAATTGTGTTTTAAAACGTAAAAAGAAGGAACAAGGATAAAATGCAAGAATCAGTTCGAACTTCAGTGGATTTCTTATATATTTTTTTTAATTTTTAAAAAGTAACAAAATATTAAATTAAACGCTTTAAATGCGGATTTTTGGTACCAACTACACGGAAACTGCTGCAGCAACTGCCTCAAATTTGTATTCTGGACCTGAAGCACACATATAGCAATCTTAAACTCTGAAAAAAATATTTTTAAAAAATGAAAAATAAAAAAATTATTCTTTTGACAAAAAAAAAATTACAAAAGAGGGTATTTTTTTTAATATGAAAATGGCTGTTACAGAGGAATTTTTAAGGCAAGGGTAATAACACATGAGTGTGAAATAGATTTTGATACTCAAAACCATCATGCAAAGTTTATTTGAGATATCTGGACTGGTTTGAATTTTAGAGGTACCTGAATGTGGACAAATTGAGGTTGCGGGAAAAGAAGCTCAAAGATGAGAAATGTTCAACTTACCATGCGCCGCATTATGCAAAACTCCAAATTTTTGCGGTAAAGTTCGTTGAAAATATGTCAACCCTTAAATTTTTATAATCAGGAAAGTGAGAGCTTTCAAATGAGCTATGAAACAAAAAAGTTGATTTTTAGCTGATTTAAAACACAACGACACATACTCTGATTAAATGCTCTTTTTCAAGCTAAAATTTCGACATCATTGATTAACCCGATAAAACCAACACGCTCGTTTTCGCGGACTGAGCTTGTATATGTTTGCAGCTAAATGTCACACGATCAAAATGACATGTGTGTCAAATTAACCCTTTTCGGACGTAGTTAATTTGGACATGGGTATCGTACTGGTCTGAATTAATTTCCGCTGAAAGCATAGTGTTACATAACATGCAGGACCATGAAGAATAAATAAGATTTATTAATTCTTATGATAACTTTATTTATATGTTTATAGAATAATATGTTTTAATGTGTTTTTTTTTTGTAAAAATTGTATTTTATAGTTCTGCAATGTGTGGAATTTTTCAAAACAGTCTCCAATGTGCAGTCCTGGTTTTTGACAGCAAGTACTGCAAAAATAATTTGTTTGACGTCTTCCGCCCTTAATTTTTCTATTAGAACATACAGTACAATCTTTACTTCTTACGTCTTCGCAATGGCGCATTATGTGCAGTTTTCCATTCAGCTTTTCGTTGTTATCTGAGGCCGATGGTCTTCCTTGGTGTGATGATGCTCCATCACGAAAATCTCCCACAAGCTGGTCCACCAATTTTTGGACGAACATGAAATGTGTCATGGGCTTCCTGTTACCTCTTTTAGCTATCATTTTATATAAAATGTAACTATTGATTGCACAAAATTCTAGTCCCCAGAAAAAATCTTTCTTCACCATTTGCCAGATTTTCTCATGAAAGAATATGTACTTGCTAATTGGTCCGCCTTGTCAACACCACCCATATTCATGTTGTAATTTATAAAAACATTGGGTTTCTGTATGTTGACTGTGCCATCTTGTTTCAACCTTCTTTGTATAGTTGTCATGCCTGAGGTATAGAAGCTGCTTAATATGGTGACTATTCTCTTATATTTCCACGTCAATAATAGAATATCACCTGATCGACAGGCAACGACAGTATTACTTTTTGTTACAGCTCGTTTTTTTTATCGTTTCTGGTATATATTTTCTGTTGGTGATAAGTGTACCAGTTAAATTGCAGCCTAATTTTAAAAGCTCCTGCGCTAATGGGATCCCTGTAAAGTATCTGTCTGTAAAAATATGGTATCCCTTTACCTGAGAATTTACAGTTAAGAGCTTGTGATATAACTGTAAAACAATCTTGGAACTGATAGGGAGGTCCGGACGGATTAAACATTCTGTACTAACGCTTCCGTAGCAAGGAAGCATAGCATATATGTATCCTGTATGTGCTTCTGACAAAACATAAATACGGATTCCCCATTTGGTGGGCTTTTTAGGATTATATGTTCTAAAACTAACTCTTCGTTTAAATTTTCCATAGACTCATCGATTGATATTTCTTTATCGGGTGTAAAATGCTCTTGGAATTTAACTTCAATGTAATCGATAAAATTGTTCACTTTTTGGATTCTTGTTGTTACATTTGCATTTTTAGAAACATTTTCATTCAAATGTAACATCCAAAATATTTGAAGAAATCTTTCAACATGATCCTTTGTCCAATAATATTTCATATCAGGAGCCGGTATAGTACCCTTGTTAAGGATTACACCCAAAAAAGCTGTTAATTCTTCTTTCGTTACATCGATCCAATTGTTCCATGTTGATCGATCAGATGAGCTCTTTTGCTGTATTTTATTTTTGACATACTTATTTGTCTCAAGTATAATTTTTTAAAGCAGTGCATCCGTGAAAAAGACTCGATAGAAATCGATAGGTCTTAGATCTTAGACAACAATCTTAGATGCCGTTGAAAAATTTGTCTTTGATTGCGTCTGATCTCTGTGTGTAACGTCTCTCCAGTTAGTAAATTCATTTATATTACTGTCCCTATTTTCTTCATTTTCTTCAACTTCACTGTCGCTGGATATTACCAATTGTCTCACTCGTTGCTTCCTTGAAACTATGTCACTACCAGAATCATTTACATTATCACTTTCTGTATCACTGTCAATATTCACGGTGTCAAAATAAAAGTCTTCCTCGCTATTTTCAGATTCAGTCGGTAACTTTCTTTTGGCCATTTTGGAAAATTATTTTCAAATACTTTTTAAAAAACGGGAATGCCTTATTACAGTTAAATATAATTTTATAAATATTATTTGGAATTTTACATAGTGTTTTCGAACCGTGTCGATTTCTTTACGCACAACAGGCGACTGGCTTGCCTCAGCGTATTGCATGTCGAGCGAGAAATAACAGCTTTTGTTCCCACTGGATTTCGTTATATCCAAATGACAAGAATTCTTGAATAGGTCGCACGTGTTCGTGAATAGATCCATTAAATATTTATATGTATTTGTACAGATAAATTGTAAACTGATACATGAATGAATACAGTGTATGATTAGTACGGTTTTATATTTTGGTGTCTAAGAGCAGACATACGACCCGAACGGTAAAAAGGCTATGTTGTCTGCGAGCAGACATGCGTCCACAAAGGGTTAACACGCTACGTACTTTTCGCTGGCGCGATCTCTTAGTCAAATCGGAAAAAAAACTTGTGCATACGCCTGGTTAAAGGTAACATGCTCTCCTGCAGAACTAATATACAATACCAACTGATGCTTAGTAGACACTTCAATATCTGTAATAGTTTGTTTTCATTTCACAAATTGCTCAAGCTGATCAAAAAAAAAAAATAAAATGTTTCCTATTACTTATTTATCGTTATCTCGGTGTTTTTGCGCCATTTAAAAATTTTTTTTATAAAAAAAATTATTATAAAATAATGAAATTTATTTGCGTTTTTGTTGGGAAAAGTAGTATTGTTTTAAAATATTTTCTATTACTTATGTTATTCTTGTATTTAAGAAATCGATTTTCGACCGTAATCGTTCGGTCTTCTTCAGCGACTTAATTTATTTTCCTTACAAATAAAAATATATGACGGAAAACACTTTCAGGGGAAATTTTACAAGATAAAAGGAGGAGTAGCACCGAAAGAAAACCTTTTCTACCATTCTTCGGCGAAACCATTCATGACACGATTAGAAGAGGGACTGCAGGATAAAAACGTATTACCGCGAAGCCGGATAAGAAAGGATGGGAAGAGAATAACAGATAGATTTCTTTTCTAGACACGGCCGTGAAGCAAAAGAAGGCTAAATCAAAATGAATTTATTGCAATAAAATAAAATGAAAAGCAATTATCAATCAATGTCAATACGTTTTGAGACATATTACTTTTCAAGAGCTGCCTTACACTTTCTGCCTAGGCTGTACCTTTAAACGAAAAGGTACGAGTAGCTCAAAGATATTTGCAGCGGAAGCAACATTATTTGATCATGTGTAAAGTGTGACAACGGTATCAAAAGGAGGCACGAAAACTCGAATATATCACAGATCACTCGTTCCCTACCATCTCATGCCACAACATAATAGCCCGAACTCAAAGAATATTGAAAAGATAAGATTGGATCTGGAAGACATAGAAGGACCCGTATTGGAGTCTCAACTTACACATCGCGTTTCTGTGCTAAGTCTTTTTGATGGTTATCTGAAATTACCGCTTGTTCGGATCAAAACGCATACTTTCACCTCTTGCTCCTCACTGTTGAGCGCTCCAGCACGTACACATATTCTGCACGAGTGCGCCCTTTGTATTTGCTTGGAGGTCTCTCCTTCTTTTTGATTAGGACCTTGCGGTTACACCTGATATGTCCGTTCGATTTTGTCTCAAAGCATCGTACAGATGGATGCATTGCTTGTGGTCACGCAGAGGACAAAAAAGAAGATTCAAGGAGACAGACACGCATGCACAGCAGAAGATATAGTACGAAATCAGACAGGATCCTCGATCGTTTTAATGTTGGTGGATCGTAACCGTGGCTTCTGATTGTAAATTCTTGGAATAAATATTATAGTGGCGACCGGAAGTGTATTGGCCGCAAGAAGAATCTTATTTCATTGCGTTCAAGTTCAGTTATATCGATCGTGTGCGCATTATAAGGATATAGGTACATTTAGGTAGGTGAATCTTCGCGGGGTTTCAATTGGAATTTGTTTGGCTTTCGGGGAATCTTTTATGCTGGAAAAGGAGAATGCGCTGGAAAACTCATGTTTAGAGATTGTATCAAAGTGTTCTGAGGTATGCCTAAACCTTTCACAATGCGTAAATTCTGATATTTGAGGAGACGGTTGAAACCTAAATTAGGAAGCATTTAGCCTTGTTTTTATTTCTGTATCACGGGCTGCATAGTTGCTTCCTAATTACTCATCAGTTCTTTAGGCTATATAAAATGTTATGAATCATTCAAGTCTGGTTATTTGTCCGTTTATAGTTGAAATGATTATTTTTATTTTTAGATGTCTCAATGTTGGTTTCAGGAAATACAATTCGTCTTACTTTCACAAGTGATGTAATGATTTAGTTTCTTTCGGCTAATCGGGTCAGCTCTTAGTCATAGAAGTATTGCTTAATCATATGTGGAAGCGCTTTGTCTGGTTTCGTGGTCAGTACTGTGTTCACGATAATTGAATAATCTGCAAAAAGCATTGAACCTTTGTAGTCTATATTTTCCGTTGATGTTGTATGTTTATGGCGTTTGTTTTATCAGTATGCATACCAAACAACTTTTGTAAATGGTTTGAAAACAATGATAGATTAAGTTGTCCTTGTGAATGTAAGTAAAGTAAAGTCAATGTAAGTCCAGCTCGCACTTATTCAGTAGAAGTCGAAAAGGTGCTTCAAAAAAAATATATATATATCATCAACATTATCATTATCATTACATTCAGCTTATTCAACCATTTTTCTAAGTTATGGTGCAGCCTCCCTTAGCTTTCCCACTATATCCTCATTGGCGTATCTCCCTATCTTACCCCTCTTTGTGTGGAAAACTCTGGAGTGTCTTCTAGTACTTTGACGTTTGCTCTGGCATTGCGGTAGATGCTAGCTAGTACTTCCACGTATGTTTTGTCTTTGCCTATGCATTGACTATTGCATCAGGGAATACTGAGTCAAAGGCTTTTTCAAAGTCTATGAAGGCCAGTGCTAGGCGTAATGTGTGGATATGATGTAAAGTGCTGTATCCACTTCTGAAATCAACCTGCTACCGTGGCTGTTCAGCATCTAGGGCTGTTTGTATTCGGGTCCGAATGAGCTTCGTGTATACTTTGTAGAAGACCGATAGTAGACTCATTGGTCTGTAATTCCTGAGGACTTCATTGGCCATTGAGGCCATTCTTGTGTATCAGTATTATATTAGCACTATTCTATTAATCAGGTTTGCACCTTTCGTTAACGCAATAAATGTAAATTCCTCCCAGTAGCTTCCAGATTTTTCTGCCTGCGTATTGAGCAATTCAGCAGTGATACCGTCATTATCTGCCGTATTATCATTGTTCATGGAGTTGATAGCCGTCTCGACCTATGCCACTAGGATATTCGGGGCATTATCTTTGGTTGCAGACGAAGTGGTTATTATTAAGTTGAAATTTGAGTTATCTGGAGCCATATACAGGTCTCAGTAGAAGTCGGTGATTGCCTCAATTATTTCCTGCCTATCAGTGGGTCGGGTGTTGTCATGATTTAGGGCTATCACTTGTTTCTTGCAAATCAGGAGTGCTCTTTTTGCTTTCTTGAGGCTTCTGTTGTTTGTAATGGCATCTTCCACCAATCTTTCGTGATACATCCTGATGTCTTCAGATATCATCTTCCTTACTGTTTTGCTGATTTCTGTGATTTCTTTCGATGTTTGAGGATGTTTTCATTTCCCTTCTGCTTCTAATTAGCGCCTTGGGCTCATTTGATACTTTAGGGTGTTTATCGACTACTCGTGGTCCGCCTACTATTTTGACACATTTCAGAAACATTTTGGTTAGGTGATTCGTGGCCCGGTTTTGTTCATTTATTTCTTCGTTTATTCGGGCTTGGTAACTCTCTGTGTTACACTTGTTACACTGGGTTTCATAGGCATCCTGACCAGTTTGCGTCTTTCTGCTTTCAAGTCCAAGTCTTAAATATGTCTTAAATATGTTGATTACATAATCGTCTTTGACCGTTCTTTGGTAATTGGTAAGTATCAAATCAATTTCGTTTCTTATTACCCCATTGGTTGCTTGCCACGTCCATTTCCTGTTTTTGTTCTTCTTAAAGGTGGTATTTGTGATAAAAAGACCCTAATAATGGGCTAACTGTGCTAGTCGTACTCCTCTTTCATTTTTTTGTCCAAGTTCAAATTTTCCTACCAGCACTTATTGGTCTTTCCTTTCCTTTATTATGTCGTTGAAGTCACCCATTGAAGTGGCTGGTGTTATTGTTCCAAGCTTGGTTGACGTCGGTGTAGAATTCCTCAATTTCTTCTTCAGCGGGGCTAGTTGAATGTGCGTAGACTTGGGTAATTTGAATAGTGTATCTCTGTGAGAGTCTGAGTGTCAAGCTGGCTACTCGACAACTCGATGTTTATGGATGTTAGATGTTTCTTGTACCGGTTTAACCTCCGCGGATTCTTGACACTCTCTGCCTTCGTGGATTGGTCCTGGGAGCTTTTTATCCTCGATCCACTCCGGCCTATGGTGAATTAGGACTGAAATACATACGGCAGTTACACAATTCATATTTCCATACAAACATTTAAAAGGGTATAAAAGTATGCATAAATGTCAAATGTAAAATATAATGTAAGATATAAATGTAAAATAAAATATTCAACAACTGATCGCATTTGGTTAGGCATAGATAGCACTGAATTTTTCATCACGTCTGACGTAATCTTAAACCATTCGTTCATTAGAACATTTTTGAGATTTAGCTAACTTTTTGTCTCACAATTTTGAACTCTGTGATCCAAATCCAAATCTTATGAATGTCCTAAGGGACTTATGTAGGGTGACAAAAGAGGGGAGTGAAGTTGGTTTCGGGCATAAAGTAACATACCTTTAAGGAAACACATTTCTTCTTCTAAGGTCATTTTATAAATGGTCCATGTTTTAAATTCCCTTTTGTTAGTTTCAGGCAGCCAAACTGACCCCTTGTTGATTCTATCACTGTATGTTGTTACTGAACAGCCTTCAAGATCCTTACGGCTGTTAGTAGCGTCACTGTCTAAATGGCGTCGATTTCTTGGCATCTTACACTTAAATGATTTGACTACATGTTAAAATTCCAAAAGCAAACAATCAAATCAAGGAACTTGCATCGAGCTGATCCAAAATCAGGTTAAAAAAGAAATAAAACTACCCAATTATTAATATGGGAGACAGGAAAAGTTTGAGCACATCGCAACGACTAACATCGACTAAATTATTACTATTAACGTTAACAGAACACTTGAGAACAGAACGAACTTCATGAGAATTCATTATACAATCGGTAAGCGGCCCATTTTTGTGGTGCCTATGTATACAGTGACAATCGTCTTACAAGGTACTTATAACAAAAAAATATTTGTCTCGTCCTATATTTCGGCTTACTTCCAAGGCTTATATTGATATGATATGGTTTACAGATTACATATTCTGCATTTGAGAGAAAGATGAAGCCTAGCAGGACTCTTTTCGTCTTGAAGATGGGAATATAATAAAAGGGAGAGCTCGGTCTGTAAAGCCGACTCGCTGAGATGCCTGAAATCTGTTGACAAATGGAACCAAGTCGTACATTACGCTCGGGAAATTCTAATGACTAAGAAGGCATATTCAATTGGCTAGAGGTGTCTAGATTGAAGGGATTTCTTCTGTAGCAATCCTCCTACTCCTTCCAATAGAGAAGAAATTCCTGTATCACTAGGCTATAAATAGGGAGATCTAGCTCGCAGTAATTGGTTAAACGGTTCCAGGCTAGGTCTTTTGGTCGGTAGTCCAGTAGGTCACCACTAGGGATCTGATACTCAGGTCTTAAACAGCCTTCACCTGCCTAAAAACAAACAAAAAATAATGATATTGAATAGGATCCGATTTGTGATGGTTAGCCAAGCTGGAATTTGAGGACATTGAATAGAATTCACACTTTCGACCACCTATCGTAGAAAAAATCAATCGTATGAGTAGGTACAGCGACACCTAGTCTAAAGTTGATCTTGGATTAGATCCACATGCTTTATTCTCCGGTTTATCTAATTCAAAGAATTGGCGTTTAGTTGCTAAAGCGGTTTCATTGACAATTTTCAACCGCGCTTACCACATGCATTCAAGAAAGATGGGGGATGATTCGTTCACTGAATCTCGAGCACAAACTGAGAGTTTTTCGCGCTTGGCTATGAAACGTATCCTAATTAGAGGTGAATATAAACCATAGAACAGGTTGGTAGCAGGAGAGGTGACAAATTACACGTAAGATTCAGTCCTGCAACGTTGTGTCAGTGGTTTTTATACAGCCTGGAGTGTAGAGGTCAAATTAATAAGGTTTAGATAGGTCAAGTGCAACGTAAGTTTTGGCCAACTCATAAAAAGGAAATTGTTAGAGATGGTCACTGTGGGAGAAGGATAATTTTCTCCCAATGAGCAAAAAACTAGAATCTCAATTATCTATCTATCTTAATTTGAATAAACTCATGTGAATTAGATATGGTGTAAGGTATAAGCATCGTTGGTATAAGGTATCCGTTGCCAAAATCTTTTCATACGTATTTTTTTTTTTAAATCTTTTTCAATGTTAGCATTGATTTCCAAAATCAATGGAAGTGTGTCAACTGTCATGAGTACTCAAAACAATGAAGGTAAGCCCTGACAGAACTATAAGATGGACCTTTAAGTAATACTTGCCACATTAGAGGACGTGACACTTCACTAGAATCTGTTTTTCTGGTGATGATACCGATCGGTGATTGCATCCTGTACACTTACTGCAGAAAAATCATTGTATTTTTCTCCCCTTTTTATGTGTCTAGCGGGTTAAGCTTATATGATGAATGGCTCCGTCAAAAATACACGTCTCACCCTGCGTCTGTAACCATTGTCTTGCGCAGAAGCTTATTTTCTTTTTCATGCATATTTCTTAAATATTTAGTTCAAGAAATTTTAATCGAGAAAATTTCCAGTTCTGTATTAGATATGATATTTTGAAGTCATATAGTCAAATCAGTTATTTTCAGTTTGGTTCCTCTTTAAAAATTTAGGTCCTATATTGTTTAAAGGTAACTAAAGGTTCCTGTATTGGTGAGTTGTTAAGTAAATCAAACTTTCAGGACATTGAATGATTCACACTTTCATTATTGACATTAACTATATTGTTGACATTATTCATAGATTAAGTTTTTATTCACACCACTAGCAAAGAATATATTCACTATCTTAAAAAAACTAAAATATAAAACCAATTCAATATTTTGAGTTCAATTTGGACTTATGTTGCCTTTTTTTCGATAGTAACCCAAACTATTACTCATACCCGGTTCATACAGACACTAGGTATGTGTTATTGATCAACTGATAATATTCAACCATATATAGAAGGAATGAAATATTCTACGTGTAAAATCTTATCTGAATAATTTCACAGAATATTTACCGAAACCTTATGTAAACGACGCGTCCATGATTCATGAGATCAAAATGAGAGGTTTCTTAAATTTTCTAATAAAATTGATAACGTTTAGATTCAAAAATTCTAATCAGACTTTGCTGAATGTGTGTTGAAAAAAAGACAGTAACAGAAGGTAACGGAAGACATAAGAAGCCAGACCAGAATTATTCGTCTAACTACGAGCAGGGCTTTATGATTCATCTTTCTTCTCGCTTACACAATACTTCATTATTAGTATTGAATCTAGTGATCGATTATTTAGCTAAACGAGCTGTAGCGAAACACTAGCAGCTGCTGTGAATAAGGATTTTAAATAATACGATTTATAACCATGCAAAACTAATTGCAAGCCTATTGAAAAAAACAAAGAACACCCCTATAGTATCCTTAGTATCATCCTATATATTGACGGTCACAATTGGGCTGAAGGAAGACAATTAACCCTTGGCGGTCGACAACTTCTCCGGCCATGAGGTAGCAGGACGAAGCGATTTTCGCGAAAGCGTTGAGTAACTTACATGATGTAATCAAATGATCTTACATATAAATTTCCTTTTAAAAACGTTATATTTTGATTGTTTATCTGTATTTACATTTTTAAAACTAAATATTTATAACTTTGAACCTTACAAGAAAAACTATCTATACATGAAACTAACTATCTTAATAAGAATTACGATCTGTATGTCACTTTGTGTGATACGTGCTAAAGCATTCACCAAGTTACATTCGTGGTTTATCTGCGCATGTATCACAAGAATACATCGTCTCATGCCTTCCACCTGGTTTGTTACGGGTCGCACAAACTTTGCAGTCTTTCTTTGTTCTCGTAAGAATTACGTGGAGTTTTCCGTTCAGACAAACTTCGTCAAGTTTGAACGTCAATTTTGAAGCTCGCTTTCGTGGTTGTCGAAAGTCTCCTCTCAATTTTTCTACGAATTTTTTTCGAAACTGTAAATGTGTAAGCGGCTGTTGGTTTCTTTGCCAGTGACTTCTTTGTGCAGAATGCACGAATTAATTATGCATATTTCTAATTTCCAAAAGAACAGTTTGCGCCACCGCTTTAGGGACTTCCTTGTAAAACAATACCCCGAACAATACTGATTTGCGAGATCAACGCCACCCATGAGTTGAGTGCAACTTTTGATAGCATTGAGTTTTGAAATCACCGTTTAGACACCATGCCGAAGTATTCGTTGAACGGTACTCATATCGGCATTGTGATAATTGGTCGATAGTGATGACGATCTTCTTATCCTTGCAAGCCAAAGTCACATTATTGTTTTAACGATACGCTGTCATCGATTTTCTTTTCGGAATTTGTCGCTTTTTTATTGCATCTGGCAGTTACTTTCGGTTAATTAGTATTGTCCCATTCAAATGACATTTTAGTTTATGTAATGCATATGTAACTAGCATAATATCGGGCAGTAAACCGTTTCGCACCAAGAATCTTATTAAGCATCATTGTAAATAAATGTAAGGGGCTCCTTGCCGAAACTGGAGGATCTGGTCTTAGCAACACAGCCGCTGATGTCTTGATATGAAAGCGGAACGTTATCCTTTGCACTTGTCACAAGTACCATCCAAACAGAATTCGTCCACGCATTTCATTTGACTTCAGATACATTCTGAACCAGATTTTATGTCAGTGAATATCGAAAGTATGAGCCTGTGAATAAGACTGAAATTCACCTAGTCTCAAGGCGTGTTTACCTCTCCGACTTGGACCTCCTGAAATCAAATCCTTAGAGGTTTTACACACTCAAATGTAAGTTCCATTGCCGATTAACTTTCACTGATGCTATAATCTAGATCCATCTTTGTTGATGGTGAATTTTTGTATCATCCTTGCTTATTATCCTCGATCCATACGAACATATGGCAAATGGCAGATCTATTCTCGCTGCATGGCAAGCTGTGGATCAGTACGAATATGTGGATGAGTACGAATAGATGGAATAGCATACTAATGGATTATTTCTGACTTTATATGCATGTTCCCATCCTAATTGATGGTACCGTTCGGGAAGTTCAAAATCAATGCTTTGGGGACCAATTTTAGGTTTGCATCAAAGTTGTCAATTTTATCAAGTCATACGTTGATTATTCATATGAGTATTAGCTTGGACCTGAATGCATTTGGTGAAGAAATCGATTTTGCGCCTTATCCTTGGTTCTTGGATCGTGCTTCATCTATCAAACAAATGTTCATTCAGGCAAAAAAGGCTCTAGTTGATATTTAGCCATTGACTGGACTAAATATGGGAGTTGGGCGTTTGGAGCTTGCATAGGAAATCACGAGTTGATTCGAATTCGATACCAGTGTTCCTTTCGGGCATTAATTTACTCCTTAGCATAGCAGTGACACCATTTGTAAATGATGGATTGAGGAGTTTCGTGAAAAGAATGAAATCCATCATGCTCCCTCGCATATCCCTCATTCCAACGTATTATCTAATCTCGTGTCAAGCTTCAACCTTCACATGTAAATTATTGGGTATCATCCAAGATCTGCTAGGAAAATTTGTTTTCATCCATCCAGCGATTAGAAAACATCAATCTTCTCAATCTCCCCAGCCCATCGATGACTTGTAAACGTCAAAGGAACATATTGCCAAAGGTCATTAGCACGACTGTTGTTCCATGCATGCTCCGATTGCCTATGCGTCAATTTAGTACTTAGGGCCAGCAACATATGCGTACAGTATGGCCTATGTGGGATATTTTCAAATGCCTCATGCTCGCGTACTCCACATGTCAGTCTATCATGCGTAACATAATTCCGTAGATCCAGCGCAGGATCGGGACAGTCAAGCGTACGCATCTGTGACCCACCATTGAAGCAGCGAGTTCTTAGACAGGCTTCCGAATGACAACATCTTATGTTTGTCTATCGACCGCGTTGGATCAAGTCAGCAAGCTCAAGAAGCTCCTCGTAGCGACGTAGGGGATTTTTTCTGGATTTGCTTAAGACATTTTTTTTCCTCAAGATTTCTTCATTTAAATCCGTTTTGTATGGGACGTGTGCGGAGTGCTTGCCACTCTTTTGAATGATGAAATAAATGGTGGAGTGGCCTCAGTGCTGCTGATCAGATCGTGTTGCTTATATACAACATGAAACAAAATAAGAACTAATTCATAAATCGTTACACAAACATTAAATTATTCAGATGATGTGACGCCTTTGTTGATTTGGTGGATGATGGTGGCTGTTGACTGCCATGTGGATACAAAAATTTCCGTGAACTGATTTCGAAATGAGGTGACTGCTATTGTCAGATGAATAGATTGTGGTGGTTTTTCGAGATATTCAGGAAGATTCTTAAGAAAAATTAGACATGTTTGATCTGCATATGAATTTTGTTGGTACTGCATTCAAACTAGCCTGTGGTCTCGAATTTGGAAGACGAAACCTTGATATGGTATTCACTGTGAACGACATATATGGGGGTTCGAAAACCGTATCTCTAGGATTAAGGGTCCTTTCTAATATATAAGCCAGAAAACTAAACTGTTTTTGAGAATTGTTACAGGCCCCTTTTAAAAATGTTTAGACCCTAAACTAAAGCTTGATTTAATTCTTCAAATATATTACATTAAAAAATTTTTTAATTATTTTAATCATGTATCCATATGCAAACTGCCGGTATTAGTAAAGCCGTCCTATGAAAAGAAAGGTTTGTGGGTTGCAGGTTTTTAATGGAAATTCGCTGAAAATGCAAAAGCCATGAAAATTTAGACTAAATACGACTGTGAGTATTTTATGTACAAGAATAAATTAATTTCTACACAAAAATAACAAAATAGCAACTGCTCAATCTTCTATAGGTCAAATTTTCGTTTTAAATCAGAAAAAGTTTGTTTGGAGACGAAAGTCACCAATCCTTTCCAAAAGTATGCAATCAAAAACTCAAAAAACCGGTAAAACAATTTTATTGTTATTTGATTATAAAATGAGGGGAGGGGCCTTGGTGAGGTTAGCCGTACAGACGCACAATACCAATTTAAAGTTGATGACAATCACAGAGTCAATGAAAAAACTAGAAATAACATCCGAAAAAATGTCAACAAGGACATTAAAAACGGGATTGGTGAACTGGAGGACCTCTTTGACGGAATTCAACACTACTGCCGCAAGTGTCTAAGGGCAGTGAGCTACCTGAAAGAGCTCAAGAAAGAACTCTGTCCAAAGAACTGTCCTAAATCGAAAGTATTGCTGCCTGCGAAAAGGGCAACATGTAGCCAAATAAAGCTGGGTCGCAGGCAAAGGTTAAACCCACCCAAAACAACAGCCACTAGTTAAAGGTAAAAGAGAGATACTGACTTTCAACTAGTACACTCCAAATCAATACTAAACGCCGCGAAGATACGGCGTATTGATTTGATCGAAAAGACGGCCGAAAAGCACGAAGCCAAATTCATTGTTTCAGAACAAGCTCAATAAACTTGAGGAAGCGCTCTCGAGTACGGAAGGTCGAACTCTTGGCAATGATGGTGACATCAATGCCAAGGCGATTGATTGGCGAATGCCTCATCCAGAGCCCAACGGCAAACGAATCCTAGAAATGGCGGCTAGTCCTCATGAACGCTGAAACACAAACACCAACCTTTCGATGGAGAGGCTGCTTTGCAACCATCTCATACGTGACGTTTGCTTCGGAGTCCTTAAAGCCTATGATAAACAAATAGAGGGTACTGGAAGACTACTCAGAAAGCAAACACCAGTACATTGAATTCGAAATTGGCTAGCGTTCTTCTTGACGCGCAGCTACCCAACCTTCCGCCGTAGGTTGGAACATTGATATCTGGAAGTCAGCGCGTTTGCCGGAGTTCTCATGAGCGGTGCAACCATGTCGGGGACCACGACGGGGACTAGGAAAGTATCAGCCAAAAACATGGTGAACACCACCAAGAGTCTCACCACTTCTACGCCTAGGTGATTGCCACGATATGCTGAGGCTGCTATGTCCTGGTGGTTAGCGGAAATTCTTGAAAAGCAAAATTAATGTTACAGACTTCGACGCAAAGCCGAAGGGATTGAAATGAGTCACATTCTCGAACGCTTGCATACAGGTTGGCTAGTAAACTCCTTCGTAGGTTGATAAATGAGAGCAAGGCTAGCTGCTGGCATAACCTCGTTGTGGACATTAACATAGTTCTCTGGGACCCGGGTTATAAGCTTGTCATGCCGAAGCTCAGAGCATCTCGGAGGCATTGTGTGCTAAATGCTGTGCAAAATGCTGGAAAAAGGCGAGGATTGTGCTGATCAACAAGGGCAAGGATAACACAGAGCAGCTAGCTGCATTTCGGCCCTTATCTATGCTGTACGCCAGTGGGAATGTGTGAGTATCTCATCAGAGAGAGAGAGAGAGAGACACGTGGAGGCCATCCGAGCTGCTGGGTTTATCTCCTCAGCAGGAGGCTTTAGGGCTCGCCAATCCACGATAAACTCGAGGTGAATAGAGCTATTGGTAACACTCGCTGTGAGGAATACTTTGGATTCTCCTAAGTTGCCACATATTCTCGGTGCTCTGAAATATTTCAGGAGGCTGAAGTATTTGACGTGAATATTGAAGGACTACCTCAAACATCGGTAGCTCGTCTATGAAACATTTGGTGGTCGGTGAAGGATGAGTGTGACATCAAGGGTGGCGCATGGTTCCATTTCTGGCCCAGACCTATGAAATATCTCAGATAACGAGCTTTTAAGGTTGCAAATGATGGAAACTTTAAGGATGCTGTTGGACACTCACAACTCAAATTAGATAACCCAAGTGGTAGACACGCCTTAGGCTTAGTCTAGCGCTGTTAAAAAAAACTGAGTACATCATACTCATGAAAGGGATCCCGTGTGTCATTCCCGTTCGGATTCGAGAAACGATCATCGAGTAGAAGATGTCAATAAAATACCTTGGCTTCATGACTCACCCCAAGTTGAGCATTTTCGATCAAGTTAGCGGATAAAGTTGCTTCAGTCGTCTTATGGCCCACACGGGGTATTTTTTGACAATTGCTACAAGCGCGCGCAAAAGTATGCCAACCTTTATTGAAAATACTTTGAAAAACAATAAAGCGACTAGCATTTATAAATAATTAGTAATATAATGGGACTGTTCCGATTTTACTGAATCTTGAAACAATATTTGTGAAGAAATATACTTTTGGAATTCGTCATAGAAATTAAATCGTTTTCTTGAAGTTGATAAACTCGTAAGAATCCTTAATGCAATTGAATTTGAAAGGATAAACCTTTAATTGGCATTTCCGCTGAAAGGTATCCATGGGGATCCGTATGTCCGACCTTTATTGGGTTCATTTCAATTGATAGCTAAGAAGTTTGGTTATTGGACCGAAAAGTATTTAAGATTTTTGGATTTCGAAGATTCAGAACGAGGATGCGGACTATTGCTGAACAACAAACAACAAAAACGTACTGCAAGTGCTCACATCTATTTTAAAGATTTTGTCAATCAATTAAATAAAAAACAGAAATTCTTCGAACTAATAGATGATGAAATTACGAATGAATTCTTTGGATACTTTTAAAATTTATTATCCTCCATCACCGTTTCTATTTCAGCCAAAGTGGAAAGCTAACGACACTTTTCAATCTATTTTGCGTGGCACTAATTTTTTAAAATTAGTTTTATGACTTTTCGAAAAAATTTTGTTATATTTTTAAGCGGCACTTAAATACAAAACAGCATCCGATGAAATTTCTTTCTAACGATTAACTACTGAATGAAATTATCAGTCTTATGGGACCGCGTCGATACCTTTAATGTTTCCTGTCTTCGCGTCCGCGGAATAGGGCGAGGAAATGCTGGGTGGAAATAATATAAAGTTTTCACAATTAGGTGACATGGTTTTAATGAGGCGATAATTTGATTTAAGATGATTTCTTAATTTGGTTTATGATATCCGCACTAATGAGGTGTTAAAAATAATGTTAAGGTACGTTCTTTTGGTAATTTAAGTATCAGAGGGCATAAATCCTCGAAGAAATCAAATTTAGATGATAATCAACTACATAAAGTCTAAGATTGGAGTGTAATAAGCCAATTATCTTTAATATGGAATAAGGACTCCATGTGATAGGGTTTTAAATGAGTTTTGAAACTCGGTTTATATTTCGGTATTGCTGCTACAAGGATTTTAACTAGTCCATCCACTTTTTACTGTATCCAGTATTTGCTCTTAAAGAAATTTTCTGTGGATTCTGGGAGAGTAACAACCGATGATTCCAAGTCAAGAGGAAAGTTCGAAAATGCGCGCCTAAAATTTTTTGTTAAAATAATTATGTTAATGTAGACAATGGTCAGCAGCAGATAGTTTATGGTTATAAATAAAAATTTGATATTCAGTTCAAAGAAGGCGAATGGGCAAAAATTTAATTGCTGATGAATCTGGGTTAGCAGCGTTGCTTAAAAATTAGGGGCTCCTTTGTGTTTTCAATAACCTAATGTCAATCACCTACTAAGGGGATCAGGATAAACGGAGGAAGGACGAGGACAGCACGCCGAACGATCAAATCGCGATTGAGGAGGGTTTTCAGACGGCACTATCTAAAGCTGCCAAAAAGGCAGCTAAAAAAGCGGCCCTGAAGTCCAAAATCGATAAACATCTACAGGAACCGAAATGCAGTGAATCATCGCAGATAAACCAGGAAACTAAAATTAAGAAGCGTCGAAAACCCATTGGGTAGGCACTGCTGGTTAAACCCACCGACGGTAGATCCTATGCGGATGTTCTGCGAAAAATCAAGGGAGCGGTAAAACCCGAAGACATACAAACTGCAATAAAAGCTGTACGGCCAACTCGCTCGGAGGACTTACTTGTTGAGTTCGGACCAGATGCAAACAATAAAGACGCGTCCCGTGACTCAGTCAAAAGAGTCCTTGGAGAAAAGGCAACTGTAGCCTCACTCGAGCCTTAGGCCACACTGGAAATTAGAGACATTGACTGCGTTACGGATCTGCCCGAAATAGAAGACGCCTTAAAACGCGACTTCCCCGTACTAGGCGAGACGAAAGTCAGGATGGCCAAACCGAACAACAGGGGTCAACGCATGGCCATAATCGACCTCACAGAGAGGGAAGCAGAACAGCTTTTGAAGCAGGGCAAAATAAGAATAGGGTGGGTTATTTATCGGATACGGCGAAGGGCCATTCCACTTCGGTGTTTCAGGTGCCTCGGATACAGGTCATACCGCACAGACATGTAATGGAAATGACCAAAGCCCCTCGTGCTAGAATTGCGGTAAGACAGGGCATACAAAGAAGAAATGCACAGACGAGTCACACTGTGTTCTTTGCCAGGAGTATAACCCGAGACCAGATGATTTGAAACATATTCCAGGCACAGGGAAGTGTCTGGTCTTCCAAGAAGCCCTAACCAAGGCAAAAACGCTTCTGCAATGATTCGTATACTTCAAATCAATCTACATCGAAGCATCAACGCCCAAGACCTACTGGAACAGTTTGCGAGAGACAGGCAAGCTGACTTACTACTGCTGAGCGAGCAACATCACACCAGAAACTCACCAACATGGTATCCTGACGAATCCGGTAAAGCCGCCATCTGGGTTCGGAACAGTGCTCACCTACAAGTGCAGGATCGGGGGCGAGGAGATGGTTTTGTTTGGGTTCGGTGATCGGGAACTACACTCTTCAGTGTATACCTAACTCCCAACGAATCGTTGTCGTCTTTCAACTTAGGCTCAATGCTTTGGAGGACGCTGTTTCGAGTATTGAGGGCCATGTGCTCGTCGGAGGGGACTTCGATGCAAAGGGAATCGAGTGGGGCATGCCCCAGTCAGACGCTCGGGGCAAACGCATCGTGGAAATGGCAGCACGCACTGGCCTCGTCGTACTGAACACAGGACACATCCCTACTTTCCGTCGATGGGGTTGCGTCGGCACCATACTTGATGTGACATTCGCCTCGGAGTGACTAGCACAATCAGTTAACAATTGGAGAGTGCTAGAGGATTACTCGGCCAGTGATCACCAGTACATAGCTCTGGAGATCCATCACAGTGCTTCCCGAAGACCACACGCTTGTTCTTCTGCGCTCCGGTGGAATACTGAGAAAGCGGATATTGGGAAGTTTGTTGAAGTGCTTTTGGCACGATCACCGCTGTCGGAAGCAACGCTAGAGGACGGAGAATCTGCGGCAAGAGATGTTGTTAACTCAACTATGAGAATCATTACATCCGCCTGCAGGTCTTCAATGCCCCTACGAAAACCCCGGCACAGCAAGCCTCCAGTATACTGGTGGTCACCTGAAATTGCCGACAAACGAAGGGAGTGTCACAAACTACGACGCAGGACACAGCGGGCTCGAACCCGGGAAGAGGCATGTATCCGATTAGCTGCTTACAAGTCATCTAGAAAATGCTTCCGTAGACTTATCAACAGCAGCAAGGCCAACCGCTGGCAAAACCTGGTGGACGACGTGAACAGAGCACCCATGGGGCCTGGGCTACAAAATAGTAATGCGGAAGCTCGGTTTCCAAAGGTCACCTCACTCATACGAGGCAGAAAAGATGGACGAAATCGTGCGGGCTCTCTTCCTCATCCATCCCGCCATCACTATATCCAACGGTTGAAGCGGTTCACTATGAAACACCAATGGAAATTCCATTTTTCACGAAGATGGAATTGAAGAAAGCAGTCTTGTCTATGAAGGCCAGAAAGGCTCCAGGACCAGATGGGATTCCAGCAGAGGTGCTACAAATCGTCTTCCATTTTTCCCCTGACCTGCTCCTCCGCATGTTCAACGCATGCCTGCTCGAAGGGCTGTTCCTGGAGTGCTGGAAGGTGGCGAGACTTGTGCTCAGCAGGCCGCTCCACCATCGATGTAATTGGAGAAATAGTGAGCGCGGTCCAACGTGCGGAGTCTCACAGTATTTCCACACGACGGGTCGTACTGCTGGTGACTCTGGATGTCTGAAATGCATTTAACAGCGCTAGACGGGTGGATATTCTGGAAGCGCTAGAAAATCGTTTTCAAGTACCAGTGTACCTGATGCGGATTCTCAGGAACTATTTGAAGGACCGCAGCCTACTTTACGACTCGAAGGAGGGTAGGCGAAGTACAAATCTTACTTCAGGTGTGGCTCAGGGCTCTATCCTTGGCCCGGACCTGTGGAACATCTCCTACGATGGAGTCCTGCAGCTTGAACTGCCGGAAAAGTCACGTTTGATCGGCAATGCGGACGATGTCGCGGGGCTGGTCGCTGGACGCACAGTAGACCATGCGCAGCTCAGACTCAATACGTTAATGCGGAGGGTAATGGACTGGATGACCGCTCACGAATTAAAGTTGGCACTGGAAAAAACCTAAATGGTCATCCTAACGAAGAAAAGAATCCCCAGAATACGGCCTATCCGTATAGGGGACGAGCTGGTCGAATCGAAATCAGCAGTAAAGTACCTGGACATCCTGATAAATTCGAAGATGAGTTTTTCCCAACAAATCAGGCAGTAGCTGACAAGGCTGCAGCGCGTGTGACGGCACTCACACGATTAATGGCCAACGTAGGGGGCCCACCACATCAAGGAGACGGCTCTTAATGAGCGTTGTGCAGTCGCTTCTACTCTACGGATCAGAACTGTGGGGCGACGCTCTCAGCAAGGAGTTACACCGGAAGCGGTTGGCATAGGTGCAGCGACAAGGAGCATTGCGAATCGCAAGCGCATACCGTACAGTCTCCGGGGCGGCAGTGCTAGTAATCGCAGGTGTGATACCCATCACCTTCCTCGCGAGAGAGCGCAGAAGTATTTACCTGCGCAGAGGCGAAGATCGAAGAGAAGAGATCACCAAGGAAGAGAGACGTCGCTCTCTCAGCGATTGGCAACAGTCCTGGAAACACGACACAAGGGGAAGATGGACTGGCTGTCTGATCCCTGACTTGAGGCCGTGGCTCAATCGAGTGCATGGCGAGACCGATTTCTACTTGACCCAGCTCTTAAGCGGGCACGGTTGTTTTCGGTCCTACCTGTACAAAATTGACAAAGTACGGTCTCCTAACTGTGTGTCTTGTGCAGGAGAGTTGAATGCCGCCTGTCACACATTCTTCTACTGCAAAAGGTGGAGCCAGCAGCGATGGGTCCTACTTAGCGAAATCGGAGAGCTCTGTCCAGAAACTATCGTCGGAGTCATGCTGGAAACAGTTGACAATTGGAATCGCACGGCTCAATATGCTCGGGCAGTGCTTACATTAAAAAAAGCTTTATTGGAACGCTTGGAGGCATCGGGGATGGATGGATCTCTTTTGTAGCACTTCCTTCTTCTCCTGTCCTTCCCGTTAGAGAAGAGATACCCATAATGCGAAGGCGTAGAGACATGAGGCCTAGCCCGAAGTAATGTGTGAAACGGTTCCAGGCTAGGTTCTCAGGTTGACAGCGGAAGTGTTTAGTGGGTAGTCCAAATTCATTTTGCGTCTGGGAGTCCCACACTCAAGGCGTAAACAGCCTTCACCTCCCTACCACAAAAAAAAATGTCAATCACCGAAGAAGGCAAAATAGAAGCAAAATGTTATGGAACTCTAAGAAAATTTAACAAAAATGGGACTTCAGAGTAAGGTTCATGACTAACAATTTCTACTAAAACTACATGACTTATTCTTATCGACCTAATATTCAAGGCATTCTACGGACCGGTGGTCAGGGCAAACCCATCTGTTGCAAGTACTGTACCATTTTTTCGTTGACCGGTTTCAAGCTCTTGAGCAAAATGCGCATCGACCAAACCGTTCCATCTTCGGTGTGATATCGATGTGATAGCTGTGTGTCTTGTGGTGTGCCTTTGCAGATTTCGATTCTAGATTCCAGGTGTCGAGGAAGCGTTTCTACAGTTGTCCTCCGAATCGAAAGACGTTTTATAAAATTGCAGGACAATTCATGTAAAAAGATACGCCTTTCAATTGTTTCTGGATTTAAGTTCATTTGCTTCGATACCACCACACGCGGCAATGTTTGTTAGATTAAAAAAGATTGTAATAGACCATCGGTGGCTGTTCCTTAGAACTCTGTACTCCTTACACATTTTGCAAACAATGTCCACGCCACACTTAGTGATGTTATAACACGGGATGATTTTTGCCTTGCGTTCTTGACCTTGAAAAAATGTTGACCGCTTTGTTTGATTTAGGAACGTATCAAACGAAAGTTGCGTCTTTTGCAAATCTAAAAATTTAGCTCTTTGTCTGAGAAGAATTCACTCTTTCGGAATCTCCGGCTTATTAGTATTCATTATACCAATAACCCTTATTCTCTTCTGCAATAATTCCTTAGCATGGAGCAGGCTCGTAAAATAATTGTCCATTGTCACATGACAACCTAAATTGTAAAGCGGCTCTAGTACTCTATGTCGACAACGGCGATTACTGTATTTGATTTTTGAAATAGTCCTTCAGGCTGCGCTCCAACATATATCTAAAAGTTGGACACATTTGGGTATTTGGTGTCAGTAACCATAAAAATCTTGATTCCGAATTTGTCCACGCAGTTCTATTGGCCGATTTATAAACTTGACTTGGTCTTCCGCCGGCCAATTCCGAGAGTATCATCACCTGAAGTAAAGACAGACTCGCCTGATTTCTCAAATTCAAAGCCTGCAAGTTTGGTTGATGTTCTGCCTGAGCTTCTTTGCTCTCAATAATTTCATCGTCATTGTCATCTGTTTCCATCAACCACCTCTCTACTTGTTTGGCATTCATGTTGATGATAGATATTCATCTGGAAAAGTCAACCACTCTGAATAAATATCTAATTCAAAACTTTATACTTACATTCATTTCAATATTCATTACAATGCTGTAATGGAGATGCGACTCAACAGTCGCAGAGAGCGACGGAGAATTTATGACCGTAAAGTGGAGGGTTCAAGATATGCTGTCAACCGAGAGAAGAGGCAGCGCACAATACTCGAGTGGCAACAGTCCTGGGAAGGCGACTCCAATGGCCGCTGGACTGCCCGCCTTATAGGGGACGTGGGATCGTGGCTAAATCGAAGGCACGGTGAGACTGATTATTACCTCAACCAGCTTCTTAGCGGGCATGGGTATTTTCAGTCTTACTTGCACAAGATTGGTAAATCACGGTCCCCAGACTGCATTTTCTGCCCAGGGGAAAGGGATGACGCATTTCACACCTTCTTCAACTGTAGAAGGTGGAACAGGATGCGGCAGGACTTGTGGGAGGTGATGGGAGAGCTTTCTCCAGACAATCTGGTCGGAAAAATGCTGAAAAGTTTCGACAAATGGACCTGCGTGGCACATTACTCTCGGGCAATACTTATTGCCAAAAAATATACGATAGATAACCTTGGGCGCGGGGTCTAGGGAGGTCTCCTTTCCAGCAGTCCTCCTCCATCCTGCCCCCTCCCGCTGGAGGGAGATTTCTGTAGACTGACGGCGCCCTAGCGCGAAGTAAAAAAGAGGCCTAGCCCGAAGTAATGTGTCAAACGGTTCCAGGCTAGGATCTCTTGACAGGGGGGGGGGGGTGTTTAGTGGGTAGTCTGGTAGCATGCGCTGCTAGGAGTCCCACACTCCGGGCGTAAATTGCCTTCACCCCCCAACCCAAAAAAAAAAAAAAAAGTATTTAACACAAGAGTACAAGCGTGGCCTACTATAGTAAGCCAAGGTCACATCAAAAGTAATATTTCTTAAGATACGCATGCTGGAATGCTGCAAACGAGGAAAGTCTCGTTCAATAAATTTTTAAACAAGCCAATCACATGTGAAACGCCATCGCGTATGCATATTTTGCGATTCTGCCACCAAACTTCCAGGCCTACTGTAGTAGTCCACGCGCGGATTTACGTACTAAATTAAGGTGAGGATTTTTATCTTGATTTTGAGTTTATTATGTGGTTTTTATCATACGTACTATGTTGTTGTAATGAATATTTTTTTTTTGGGGTTGGGGGTGAAGGCAATTTACGCCTGGAGTGTACGGAGTACTGGAGTACTGGAGTTTACGCATGCAACCAGACTACCCACTAAATACCCCCCTGTCAATAGACCCTAGCCAGGAACTGTTTGACACATTACTTCGGGCTAAGCCTCTTTTTACTTCGCCCTAGGGCGCCGTCAGCGTAGAGAAATCTGTACCTGGGCCAAGCGCTTTCGGTACAGCTCCTTACTGAGAGCTCCGGCCCAAACCTCAGAGCCGTACAGTAGCACTGCCTGTAAAGCACTCATGAGAAGTCGGCGTTTGCTCGGTGTGGGCCCACCGATGTTGCACATTAGTCGACTCAAAGCTGAGACGCCCATCGCGGCCTTTTTCGCCGTTGCCCTGATCTGTTCCGAAAAGCTCATTTTGGAATCGATCAATAGTCCCAAATATGTTATTGCGACTTTAGACTCAACAGTCGCATCTCCGATCTGCAAAGGAATTACCGTGGGAATTCTTTTCTTCGTGAGAATGACCACTTCGGTTTTCTCTAGTGCCAAACCGAACATGCGGGTGGTCATCCATTCCCTCCCTTGACGCATTAGCATTCCCAGTCTGCGCTGCGCATGTTCGACTGTGCGTCCAGCGACCAGTGCTGCTATATCATCTGCATAGCCGACTAAGCGCGACTCATCTGGCAGCTCAAGCCTCAATAGTCCGTCATATGTGGCGTTCCACAAGTCTGGTCCCAGTATGGAGCCTTGCGCTACACCAGACGTTATCTCCATACTGCGTCGCCCATCTTGTGTGTCATAGAGCAGTTTGCGGTCCTTTAAATAATCCCTCAAAATCCGCATCAGATACCCTGGCAATCGGAAAAAATTTTGCAATGTGCCAAGAATATCCGACCATCTGGCGGAGTTGAAGGCATTTCTGACGTCAAGCGTCACTAGCAAGACAACTCGTTTTTCACTTTTGTGCGCTTCGGCTCGACGGACTGCATTCACCACTTTAACTGTGTTAAATACTGCATTCAATATAGGACTTCAACGTTTTGAGTTTGGAAACAAGTTATTTCGGTGTCCTCTATTCCTCGTCTATATATGTCGTCTATGTAGTACATAAAACCTATCTTGTAATAGAAAACAGTTTGCATATACTTGAGCTTATTTTATCCCTTAATTTAACAAGGGTCATGTCATAGGCACTCAGTTTTACAGCTTTTATCATTATATATACCTTATGATAAGGCATGAATAATGATATAATAGAAGTGGTGATTGCACTAGGCAAAATGCACTTACTCAAGAATTATAGCTCACTCGAGATTGTCATTCACTTTTCACCATCACACTTTCCACATTCACCGTCCCAGTACAATTCGCACATACGAGTATATTGTGACAAAAAAGTATCCGGAAATTGTAATTTAAATTCCCCGGGTAAATGATATTTTAAACAAATGTATTTTGTTAAGTTGGTAGGACTGTCCTTAATTAACTATGACAATATGAGCGCGATCTGTCAACCAGTTTGTTTACAGCAGCTGATTGAGTCAGTACACCACATTAGTGCGTTGCGATTTTAAGTATGGATAAAAATATTGAACAAAGAATTCGCCTGAAATTTTGTGTTTCTAACCAAATTTCGTGTGCGGAATCGTTGCAAATGTTGGAAAAGGATTACGGTGATTCAGTTTTATCAAAAACACAAGCCTATGAGTGGTACAAAGCCTTCAAAGACGGTCGAGAGATCGTTGAAGACATACCTCGTTCTGGACGACCTTCGACCTCTTCAACTGAGGACAACATTAAAAAAATTAAGGATATGGTGCTTGAAAATCGTCATACAAGTGTTAGAGAGATGGCAAGAGAGCTCGACGTCGCTCGTGAGTCCGTTCGAATGATTTTGGTGGATATATTGGGTATGAAACGCGTTCTTGCTCGAGTCGTCCCGATAAAGATGAATTTTCTTCAAAAAGAGTACCGTAAACAGGTCTCTTTGGACATGCTTCATCGTGCGAATTCCGATCCAGCATTCATGGAGAGCATTATAACTGACAAAGAGACATAGTTGTATGAGTTTGACATGCAAACAAGTCAACAATCATCGGAATGGAGGGAAAAAACGAGCCGAAACCAAATGAAACCACACCAAAGCCGTTTAAAAATTAAGGTGATGTTCATTGTTTTTTTTTCGATATTCGTGGTTTGATGCATCATGAATTTGTTCTGGAGGGACAGACGGTCAATAAGGAATTCTATTTGGCCGTATTGAGGCGTTTGCGTGAGAAGATCCGTTGAAAACGGTCAGAATTGTGGAAGAACAATTAATGGATTTTACACGATGATAATGCATCATCGCATCGAGCCACGATTGTGACCGAATTTAAAGCCAAAAACGCAATAAACACCATCGGTCAACCACCGTATTCACCGGATTTGGCTCCGAGTGACTTTTTCTTGTTCCCCAAACTGAAACTGCCGCTCCGTGGAACCCGTTTACAGTCGATCGAAGAGATAAAACAAAATTCGCTGAAGGAGCTGCAGGCTCTCCCAAAATGTGCTTATGAAAAGTGTTTCGAGGACTTGACAAACCGTGAGCATAGGTATATTGCATCTGATGGAGATTACTTTGAAGGCGACATAATAAATATTGATGAATAATTACATATTGTGCATTTTATTTACAATTTCCGGGTAGTTTTTTGTCACAATGTACACTGATAATCTTTGGTAGCGCCTACACTCACATTCCTGTTGACACATTGTCACTGATCTTAAATCTGTTCACGCACGTCCGAACTTCTCAACTTCACAACTTGAAACTGCTTATTTCATGGAAATGCCAACAAAGGCAGAATATTTCAAAAGAATAGTTCAAAACCAGAATTACCGTTAGAATAAGGCTTAGCTATGACATATACTAATCAATAGTTTAGCATTAGTCTGATATGCCTGATCGTTCTTTTTGCTGGGGTGTTTTACTGCATATGTGTATCATGTGTATACAAACTATCCGCGCAAGCAGTATATACGCCGGCTCATTCTTTACTCGACTTTACAGTCAGATAGACTGAAGTTCCCCCGCTATTGCATTCATATTTCAGTCGTCAGTGTGTCATCTGTTATTCCGTATTCATTATAGCTTTTCTGTTTCGTGAATTTTAATTTCACTGAAATGTTTAAAACATTTCACTACGCACTTAGAACTTTTCTGTTTATTTATTTATATTAAACGGTTAGCAAAACGATACTCAAATTTTTCCTAACTCGTACTATTTCCCTGGCATTGGTTTAAACAATTATTTTATACGCATAACAATAAAGTAAACACCAACTAAATTTAACACCAACTGCCATGGTCAATTTTGAGATCCGAGCAGCAATGAACTGTCTTCGTCAACAGAGTGAGACCAGCGTCGTCATCGTTTCTCCACTGGACTCCACCTTTCAGTTCTCCCGACGAATACGTTTTCGGGTATCCGTTGTTCATCCATACAATGCACATGGCCGCAATCGCAGTCTTACAATCGTTGAGATCATCCATTCGTTAAAAATTTCGGTTAGGGTCCATGTTTCAAACCCATGGCATAACACGGTTCTCATCCCGAAATTTACTAGGAGCTTTGTTTTCTTGTGTATGCAGCTGGTCTTCATAACCGTCGGAACTGAATAGAAGGTTTTATTTGCGAGTTATAATCTTCGGCGTATGTCGTCTCTTTCAGCAGCGGTCGTTGTCATTTTCGTGCTAGGATACACAAATAGGCTCACATTTTCGCGTGTATAATGTTTGTCGATTGCATTAAAGTAATGCATTGCATTAAAGAAATGAGGGCCGAGTATTGATCCTTGGGGAGCATCAGAGCGAATGCTAATAATTCTGGAGTAAGCATTGGCATTTTCGCCAGTAGGGCCCTTTGGTCTAAATCGTTGGCTGTCATACGCGTCAGCGAGGTCGAGCAGTGACCCTTTGGGTGTTTGAAAATGACATTTTTGGCCAACATGGAGTCGAACGCATTTTGTTGGTCGATTGAGCAAGTCACAGTTACCCCTTTCCTCCTTAGACCGGATGAGATATAATCGCGTAATAGTAGGACCGTTTAGTCCGTAGACACCATTTCTTTGAACCCAACCTGTCACGCTGATATAAGGGGTTTAGCGAAGGTTTAGGAGCAGAGTAGTATGATTTGTTGGCTGTATCTAAGTTCTTTGGATTGCTCCAAATTTTTTAAGGTGACTATTGGCCTCTTTTTTGGGTGTTGTAACTTGTAAAGCTGTTTTTCTTTCTTTTTCCACTATTAATGCAGTGATCAACAATGTTTGTAAGCGGTCTATGGATAGCGTTGGAACATTTCCTTACTAGGTAATTCGTAATATCATCGAGGCCGCTGAACTTTTTCGGATTGATTGAGTGGAGGGCGAATACAGTCTGATCAGAAATCTAATAACTGCAAAGTGCCTGCAAAGGCATTTTTGAGGAGTTAGAGGCTCTATTAGTTCGTGAGAAGATAGTGAAATAGGAGTCTTGGTATCCGTTTAGAAATTCAGTAACTGTTTTGTCTACTTTGGTGATACTGCCTTGATCCGAGGACGATTTCTCCATATACAAGTGGGTGTAATTAAGCGAACAAGCAGTATACTCCTTTTCCATGGTGGAGAAAACTTGCCCATTATGTGAATGGGGTTTCTATTTATTGAGGACTTTGCAGTATGATGACCTGTGAAGGCATGGATCTCCATGAAGACGTAAAGCGAAGTTTCAAATTGGTGAATGCTTTGTTAATTTCAACATGCACTTTTTCCCGTATTAGATTTTCCAGGCAGTTTATTTGAGACTTTAGAGAGACGCATTCTGAATTAATTCGATATAAGATTCTGTGGAAGATCCTTTTTAGGGGTTACTGCCATCTGGCCGTAATTCGAATTAAGTTCTTTGTGTGTGGGGAAATGTTTCCATAATTGAAGAAAAAACGAGGCTTAGTTGGTGCGCAAGTATTCATCAGGTCTTGAAAACTGCTCCGCAATTGAATCATCTATTTTAGGGTTGTTCTATATCCAATGGTCAGGGAATTTTCCTTCAAGGTGGTCGGAAAGCTGTTCGTTAATGGTTGGCCAGTTTTCGCGCTGGTACGATCGTGTGAATGGTAAATGTAAATGGCTTAGCCATTGTTGTCTATCATGTGGTCCCCATACATTGGGTGTCTGGCATTGTGGTCTCCCTCGATGATCATTTCATCGAATCGCTGCTCTATGGTAGTTATTTGGTCCAGCTTAGATGCTAATGTGCATACGGTCCTACATACGGTCCTAAATAGAGTGATCTGAGCAAGACTTTGCCGATGTAGTCCTGCTTACCACGGATGTGAGGCGGGGTTAGCGTGTAATATTGGGGCATGATATGATAATCAACTTGGTCGTTTGATTGTGCGTGCCAAATTGCGACACCTATATCCTCGTCATTACAAATGGCAGTACCTTGTCATTACGCAAAATATTGTTTTGTGAAAAATGTATGTTGTGTTTTGCTTCTTTTAATTCTGCAGCAGAAGCTTCAGTGTTTTACGCTTTTCATGCCTCTGGAGGCAACTTATGTTGATTGCGAGGGATCTGTGCCTACTTCACGCCGACCAGATTCATTTAAAAGATGAGTAACGCTTTTGTTTTCTACTCGTTTGGAAGTTGCCTTTGTGTCATTCATTTTTGTCAGCCTTTTTAATTTGCTCTGCGAAGAAAACGCCTAAATGCAATACAGTTTCCTGTGGAAATATATTGTGAATGCTCCCACTTCGGGGTTGATCGAGCTAAGACTAATGTGCTGCAGGTCTCTTTAAGATTGCGGAGTGCTGCTGCTTTGGAGGAAATTCAATTTAAATTTGAATTGAGAAAACGCAAATGTAAATGTCACGTGTTGTCACGATGACACTCGGGAAGACAATTCTCGACTTACAAATCCTCAAAAAAAAATTTTCGCCAAAAACACAAAGTTTTCTCCTGAATTGAAGCTTTATTTAGGAAAAAATTCATTTCATCCCGAACGAATATCCATTAACTTTTTTTCTTACACTTTCTACGAAGTAAACTTGCTAAAGACGCTCAACAGTGCATACAAACTTACAATTTGCTCCTTTTTGCTTTGTTTACTCAGGAATAACTTTTATTGAAATTGTTTGATTTTGTTGTTACTGCTTCAAATGAGATAAAAAAGTATATTTTAGGTGAAGTCGGAACTATAGGTTCTATAAATAAAATGCAAATATAATATTCTGCTTTGAATTCACTTGAACTGACTATATTATCTCTAATTACACTACCCAACAAGGAAAATGTTGAAAAATGTGGACTTTTTTAATGTTTTGACCGTTTTGAATTTCTTAAATCCATATGCCACGATAGTGTTAATAATTTTTGTTGTATTCACGGAGAAGTAACATTTTCACCACAGAAATGCAACTTGACGCCTTTTGTTCAAACGGCCTATCAGCATTATTTTGGTGTGAAGGTAGGGGACCAGGATATGTCATGGGCTCCACATAAATGTTGTAATTTTTGCTCAGTTACTCTAAGAGTATGGCTGAGAAACATAGACGATGTATGGCTTTCGCGGTTCCTATGGGTCGACGGGAGCCTTAGTCTCACACTGACGATTGTTATTTCAACTTGACTCCTACAATTTAGGCAGGGTTGTCAATGAAGAAAATAAGAACAGTTAAATACCCTAATATTCCGTTCGATGTTAGACCCATCCCAAATTCGGTCACTCTACCAGTTCCAACACCACCTCAAAATTAATTTCGTGATTACTACAATGGAATCTTCAGCAATCGAATGTCAAAGTCTCACAGTACAGAAAACGTCATCGAGATCTGCTTCCTTTTTTTTGAGAAGAAAAGAAGTCTTGTTGCTTGCTGCGATATAGATGGTTTGATGAAATGTCTAAATTGTAATCACAATACAGTAGAGTGAAGGCTGTTTTACTCCACAATGGCAACCTGCTTCCATCTGTTCCTGTTGGCCGTGCAGTTCATATGAAGGAGACTTATGCAAATATGAAAATCCTCTTCGAGTCTATCAATTATGCTAAACCTATGTGGAAAATTTGTGGTGAACAAAAAGTCATTGCTGTACGTTTAGAAATGCGATTGGGGTACACTAAACAGTGTTGTTTTTTATGCATGTAGAACAGTAGGGATAGGAAATCTCGTTATGTAAAATCTGACTCGCCCGCAAGAAATCTGAACATCACCGAGTAAAATGTTTTTGCCGAGTCTCTCGTAGATCCAAAAGGTGTTCTTCTTCCTCCCTTGCACATAGAGCTGGGTCTGATGAAAAATTTTGTCAAGGGAATGAATCAAAAAGGACAATCCTTCCAATTCTTGAGAGATAAATTTCTTACGTTAAGTAACGCAAAGGTTAAAGAAGGCATTTTCGTTGGAGCACAAATTCGTCTACTCATGAGGGATCCTGAGTTTGACAGAGTTTTGGAACGGAAGGAAAGCATGGGATGCTCTTAAGGGAGTTATTAAGGGATTTTTAAAGATGTCGACGCGTTCGCCGCAGCTTTTATGAGAGGTGAAACTATGACAGGAACGGGGGAAGCCTCAGCTGAAAACATGGTGAACTCCACCATGAGGCTCATCAAGAATGCGTGCGAGGTGCGAATGCCCAGGTGACGGCCTCGACACAATAAGCCTGCTGAATACTGGTGGTCGGCAGAAATCGCTGAAAAGCGGAGAGAATGTCACAAACTCCGCCGCGAATCTCAACGTTTATGAAATCGAGACGAGTCACATTCCCGAACGCTGGCATAAAGGTCGGTTAGAAAAGTTCTCCGTAGGTTGATTAACGAAAGCAAGGCTCGCTGCTGGCACAATCTTGTTGAGGACATCGACAGAGACCCGTGGGGGCTGGGTTACAAGCTTGCCATGCGGAAATTAGGAGTTGGAGGCCCTGTGTCCTTGAAATGGAAAAAATGGACGAGATTGTTCGAGCGCTCTTCCCTATGCATCCTATTCGTCCCAATGATACAGATGTTGATTGTCCTGGAGAATGCCCACTTTTTACCGCCATCGAGCTGGATGATGCGGTGAAAGCTTTAAAATCCAAAAAGGCCCCAGGGCCAGGCTGTATACCAGCGGAAGTGATACAGCTTGCACATCAACTTTGTCCTGACAAGCTGCTCACTACTTTCAATGCCTGTTTGCAGCAGGGCGCGTTTCCAAATTGCTAGAAAGAGGCGAAGCTCGTGCTGATCCACAAGAGGAAGGGGAACGCGGAGCAACTATCTTCATATCGGCCCCTATGTATGCTGAACGCCGCTGGGAAGGTGTTCGAGAGGCTCATTAGAGAAAGACTTGGAGAAGCCATTCGAACTGCCGGGGATCTGTCTCCTCGGCAGTACGGCTTCAGGGCTGGTCGATCCACAATCGGTGCAATAGCAGAGGTAGTGTGCGCGGTCCAGCAGGCAGAAGCCCACAATCATTACTCGAGACGAATAGTACTGCTCATAACACTCGATATGACAAACGCCTTCAACTCTGCTAGATGGACAGATATTCTTCGTGCTCTGGAATATTTCAGGGTGCCGAGGTATCTGATGCGGATATTGAAGGACTACCTCAAAAACCGAAAACTCATCTATGACACTTTGGGAGGCCGGCGAAGAATTGATTTGACATCAGGGGTGGCGGAAGGTTCCGTTCTGGGCTCGGACCTCTGGAATATCTCATACGATGAGCTTTTGAGGCTACAGTTACCGGGGGAGTCGGGGGAGTTGGCTACGCAGATGACGTAGCAGTACTAGTTGCTAGACGTACTGTCGGACAGACGCAGCTCAAACTGGGTGCGGTAATACGCCGAGTGAGTGAGTGGATGACAGACCGTGGGCTTAGCTTAGCGCTGGAAAAGACCAAGGTCATCGTCCTGACCAAGAAGCGGATCCCTCGTGTTATCCCGGTTCGGGTGGGGGAAATGATCATCGAGTCAAAAGAATCAATCAGAATCCTTGGCCTGATGATTGACTCGAAGATGAGTTTTTTCGAGCAGGTTCGAGCGTCAGCGGATAAGGCTTCCGTGCGAGTATCGGCGCTCAATCGCATTATGGCCAACACGCAGGGGCCAACCTAGAGCAAAAGACGTCTACTGATGAGTGCAATGGAGTCAGTGCTCTTGTATGGCTCCGAGGTTTGGGCTGACGCTCTTCGTAAAGAGATGCACCGAACGCGTCTGGCACAGGTGCAGAGGCAAGGAGCTTTGCGGATAGTGGTTGCATATCGCACTGTCTCTGAACCTGCAGTGCTGATAATCTCGAAGGTGTTTCCTATTAAGCTACTTGCAGACGAACGGAAACGTGTATACTTACGTAGGGGGGAGTTGGGGAGAGAAACCGTCAGCCGAGAGGAACGGCTACACGGGAAACCGAAACGCGAGGCAGGTGGACCGCACGGCTGATAAGTGACTTGGGGCCGTGGTTCTACAGAATGCATGGTGAGACTGATTATTATCTGACGCAACTACTCAGTGGTCATGGAAATTTTCAGTCTTACCTGTATAAGATGGGAAAGACACCACCCCTAACTTGCGTATTCTACCTGGCGATGACGGATGACGCCTGTCATACGTTCTTTTCCAGACGTGTACCAGATTTACAAGACTTCGTTCGCATCTCTCGGAGAAAATTGGCGTAGTTTCTCCGGAAAATGTAACGGGAAAAATGATGCAATCAAAAGACAATTGGAACTGTCTGTCGGATTACGTACGGACAGTACTTATTATAAAGAATGATGGATCGCTTGGCGAGGGAGGGGAGATCTCTGTAATGCAATTCTCCCTAATCGCAATTCCTTCCTATCCATACGTGGAGAAAGAGAGATTTCCTTAGCCTGAAGGCAGCGCTAAGCGATGATGTATGAGGCCTAGTCCAAAGTAATGTGACAAACAGTTCCAGGCTAGGTTCTCGGTGTGACAGGGAGGTGTTTAGTCGGTAGTCTGGTAGCGGGGGAGTCCGACACTCAGTACGTAAATAGCATTCACCTCCCAATCAAGCAAAAAAAAAAACAAAAAAAAGGGATTTTTTTCCCCCTAATTGTGGAGCTGTGACATCTGGAGTTTTCCCCTCCTATTTGTGGAGCTGTGAGTGACGAACATGGAGAGAGATTCCATCAGGATATTTCTTCAATGGAACGAAGGTACCAGGGCCGTGGGATTTAAGCTATGCTTGGATTACTGCTGGTTTGTTTGCAGAGATGCTCCTAAACTAAGTTACAAGAGGCAAACCAACAGAAAACGATCTCATGAAGCCAACACATAAATTTTCAGTCTTAATGAAGTGGTCAGTATTTTTTCCATTAATGTAAGATTTTTATAATGTCACTGACCATAAAAAATAAATTAACTTTAAATATTGTTGAAATAATATGTAAAAAATTGTATACTTGATTGGCCAGCAAGTATACAATTTTTTACATATTGATTGGCCAGCAACTGATTTCTTGCTGGCCAATCAGTTTCAATTTCATAGAATAAATCAGAAATCATAGAATACATAAACCTATTGTGTATCAGGAAAACTAGAGCTGATCAATTTATTTCTTTGTCAAATTCGTTTTTCTCATCCCAAAATCAGCAAGAATTGACTCAAGGAAAGATTGAAACTTATTAAAAATTGTTTTGTGGAGCAGTGTTATTAATTTTGTCAATAAGCCGTGGGCTTTTTTTATTCGTGGGCTCTCCATAATATTTGCTTCTGAAACAGTTGAATTAAGAACGCTAATATCACATCCCATACAAATTTTGATAACGTGTTCCATATAAAGGAGCGCCGTAGTCCTAATGTCGCTTAAATTTTCAAACATGTCTTTTCTTAATTTCTCATCTGTTGGGAATGTTCCCGCCGATTTTGTTCAAAATCCGCACGCCTATTACGGGAAGTGTAAATGCAACAACGAAAACAAACTCGAACCCATAGGAGTATCGGGATATGAGTTTTTCTCGACACATTTCCAAAACAGAATTTTGAAAACTCAATGGTTTGGGTGACAAAGTGTTTTGGCAACGTTTCCCAGGAGATGTGTGAAAATCAAAACAAAATAAACATAAGATTAATTGATGTTCCAACATAATTGAAAATGTTTTTATGGGGCAGGAAGTCTTAATTGAAATTCAACAACTTGATCATTCTGCTTACGTACGTGTACGTATGAGTAGCATTTTCTTTTATCAAGTCTGAACTTTCTCCAGTCTTTTCCACTCAATAGGAACTCACCATGGCGTCTCCCGAACTTAATCCATTACTCTATCGCAAGCGCCCCATTCTACTTTTCAGACGCTCTTGGCTCGATTGCACTCCGCGGCTACATCAATTTTCGTGGCACCTGTGGAAATTAAAAATAGCCGCATGGTGGGCTTAGGAAAATAAATTTTCAATAGAAAACATCTTCAACTCGTTTTCTTGTAGCTCCAAATAGATCCACGAAAATCAGCCACGTTTCAATACGGCTCCTTGGTTTCGGCTCTGATTAGAAGTCTTGGAACAAATAGCCAGTGCATCCGCAAACAGTATCAGCATGAAAAGCGGATGTATCGGAAAAGCGGATAGGGATTACGCTGAAGGGGGATTTCCTCTATTGAGGTCTACCGCAGTCGCACGATACTCGAGCATAGGCACGAGTCGATTAATGGTTGCAGTTCCAGTGTTATGATTGTTTACAAATCCATTTTAGGAACGCCTGATCCCAGCATGAGTGATTGGATATAGTGATCCGTGGAGCGGCTGAAAGTGGTATATTTTCAGCCGCTCCCATAAATTTCCCGATAATTGTCATGTTTGGCACTCAACAGTGGAAATGTCGACTTTGTTGTTTGCGCTGAGTGAATGTAAGCATTTTACGATATTTAAGCTGGCTAATTATTGATAAAGGTGCACTTTGTTGCGCAACGTCTCGTTCAAACAAGAGATTTAGGAAAGTTTTTCATCTATGATTAATGTGAAATTCTGAATAGGTGTTTGGTTAAAGCATCTTAAGTTCAAAGGACGGTCGATGGAATTCATTGGTGGGTGGTCATTTCTTGAAATCCTGGGTGTAAAAATAAGCTTTCAACGTATAAACTTTACTTTTTCAACAGCGAAAGCAAAAGACCTCTTGTAATATTATCCACACGTGGTTTGAACATCACAAACAATTTTAATAATTTAATTAAGTTTGGCGTGTCTTTGATCCCTGTGATGCAGAGGAAGGCCTTTATGGAACCGGCCTCGCTTTCAAATAAATATTCTTCGATATATGATTATGATATGTGACAAGCAGCGTCCTTTTAAATGAGTTGTTATATGGGCCTATGAGATAGCGATCAAATGATCCAATGCCAATGATCCATTTTGCCAATAGTCAAAATGTAGACACAGTAGACACTAACTTATATTAATTATATCGTGCAGTAGGATAGTTAATGTAAGTAGAATGTTAACACAAACGATTGGTCTTTCATGAGTAATATTAAATGTAAGTAATTATATGGTTTTGGTATTTGTTTATAAGAAAAAAGGCTATTTATGTTTTCGAACACGCACTCCTCCTGTTTCTCGTCAGGTGCCAACTCACTGACTGGGACGCATCGATTGGCACTATCAGCTAGATGGATGCCGTCTAATGATTTTACTGCTATTATTGCTCTCAGCTAGAACTTGTCCTATTTTCTTCATTGTTATATATACATATATACTTATATATACTTTTTTTAGTAGATCATCTTATCCATCTCGCTTACTACTTGTGAGTGACTTCTACCAATGCTATGCTGGTTTAAGGGAAGACTCATAGATGCGTAAGTTTAGATCAATTTTGTCGAATTGCTGAAACGTGAAATTAAATTAGAAATAAAGGTAGCAAGAGCTCAAGCTTGTTTTTTTTTGTGAATGCTTTTAACAACTGCGCTTCGAGTATTTTTACCAGCGTCCGAATTTCATAGCCATTTACACCATTTTATTGGCACAACTGTTGTACTTTTGATATTGCAGTGACAACTTCGCTGATTTTACTCGCTCCAAGGTCGTGTCTCCAGAGACAATTACGCCTTCATTTTCGTCCTCATATACCACGTTTCCGTCATCCAATGAATGAATGAAGTTTAATGAAACAACGAAGCCGTCCATCACTCGCTCGAAATTCAATGTTGTTTTCCTTCAAAATATTGTGAATTATCCTTGTCTTTTCTTTCACGATTCCCGCTATAACGGGCAAATGTTTCTTTTTGAGTTTACAAACGAATTTCCCTGTTCCATGCAAGGTGATCCCCACCACTTGATTCTTCCATTTCTTTTGTCCAGAATACAAATTGTTTTTATTTCCAAATGCCAATATTTTCCGTTTATTTGGTTTTATATTCGTTATTGCTGGGTTTTTTCAAAGTGGTTTTTCACTGAAAATGAGTAGCTAACATTTCCTAATAAAATTTTATCCAAAATTTCTTTTTAACACCATGTGTCAGATACTTTTTTTTTAGTTTTTTATTTTTTTGGGTAGGGAGGTGAAGGCTATTTACGCCTTGAGTGTCGGACTCCCAGTGGACCTACTGGACTGCCGACTAAACACCTCCCCTGTCAACCGGAGCGCCTAGCCTGGACCCGTTTGACACATTACTTCTGGCTAGGCCTCCCAATTTGACACCTTTTGGCACCTTCGGGTTACAGGGATTCCTTCTCCAGTTGGATGCAAAAGAGGAGGAGGATTGCTAGAGAAGGAAACCCTCCACCTTCGACGCCTCCAGCCGATCAAGTATGCCTTTTTTCGTTATTAAGATTATCCAAGCGTAATGTGCCACGTGATTCCATTTGTCAAATGATTTCAGCATCTCTTCGACTAGGCTATCTGGGTGGAGCTCTCCCACTTTTGCGGCAAGATCACCGCGCTCTTTGTCCCATCTCTTGCATGAAAAGAAAGTATGACAGGCGTCATCCTTCACACCAATGCAGAATATGTAATTCGGAGACCGTGACTTACCTATCTTGTGCGGGCAAGACTGAAAAACCGTGTCCATTCAGTAGCTGGGTCAGGTAGAAATCAGTCTCAACATGCGTTCGACTGAGCCACGATCTCAAGTCTTTGATGAGCCGAGCGGTCCATCTTCTTTTTAGCTCATGTTCCCATGATTGTTGCCATTCGTCGAGAGTGCATCGTCTTTCATCGCGAGCAACTTTTTCTTTATTACCCTCGTGCCTTTGGAGGTAGACTCTATTGCGCTCTCTAGCAAGGAGAACGATTGGTATCACCCCTGCGATTACCAACACCGGCTCAGAGACTGTACGGTATGCTGATGCAATCCGCAGTGCTCCTCGTCTCTGCACCTGTGCCAGCCGTTTTCGGTGCAGTTCCATGTTGAGAGCTTCACTCCATATCTCAGCTCCATAAAGAAGCGTAGATTGCACTACACTCATTAGCAGACGCCTTTTTGTTTGATTTGGTCCCCCATGATTGGCCATTAGTCGACTAATTGCCGAGACCCCTGCTGCGGTCTTGTTTGTCGTTGCCTTAATTTGCTCCGAGAAACTCAGTTTAGAGTCTTTCAGCAAACCCAGATACTTGACTGATAGTTTCGACTCTACTAATGCGTCCCCGACTCGGACCATTCTTACTCTGGGGATCCTCTTCTTGGTCAGGATGACCACGTCGGTTCTCTCTAACGCTAGGTTAAACCCGTGAGTGGTCTGAGCAAGTCTGAGCAGTCCGTAGTAGGAAACGTTCCACAAGTCCGGACCGAGGATGGAGCCTTGAGCCATACTTGATGTGACTAGCATACTCCGACAACCTTGCACCGTGTTGTAGATCAGGCTGCGATCCTTCAGGTAGTGTCGGACTATCCGCATCAGATATGCTGGAACTTGGAAAGAGTTTTCCAGGGCTTCCAGAATATCCGTCCATCTAGCGGAGTTGAAAGCATTCTTTATGTCCAGCGTCACTAGAAGGACTATCCGAGGGTTGGATCGACAGCGTGCCTCTGCCTGTTGGACCGCACTTACAACTTCCACGACTGCACCTATAGTGGAACGTCCCGTTCTGAAACCATACTGCCTTGGGGAAAGATCCCCAGTGGCGTGGATAACTGTTAGCGAGTCTTCTCTTTATCAGTTTCTCTAGCACTTTCCCGGCCGTGTCTAGCATGCATAACGGTTGGTATGCTGACGGCGACTCGGAATTTCCCTTCCCCTTGCTGATCAGCACGAGCCTTGCCGTCTTCAAATGCTCAGGGAAAACGCCTTCCCGCAAGCAGGCATTGAACGTACTGAGCAGCAAGTCAGGACAAGAGTGATAGGCCAGTTGCAGTACCTCGGCTGGACTACCGTCTGGGCCCGGGGCCTTCTTCACCTTCATGGAGAGAACTGCTAGTTCCAGTTCGTTTCTCGTGAAGAGTGGACAGCCTGCTGTTGTTTCCCTGTTGGTGGCATCAACGCGGACGGGATGTTGGGGAAAAAGTGCCCGTACTTTCTCGTCCATCATGTCCGCTTCAAGTACGCAGGGGGCCCGTAGAGCGCCGAGCTTCCGTATAACTAGTTTATAGTCCAAGCCACATGGGTCCCTGTTCACATCTTCGACGAGGTTCTACCAGCAACGGGCCTTACTCCTGTTAATCAGTTTGCGAAGGCATTTTCTGGCCGACCGGAAGGCATTTTCGGTCAGACACTTCCTTACTTTATATCGTGATGGGACTAAGTTTCATACGCACATGCAGAATTCAACTGATATTTTACAAGAATGAGTAACAGTATATTTCCCGTTACTCGATTTTCATAGGAAATCCAAAAGGGGAAAAGGTTTTGAACATGTATTGGCAGACAAACGTGTTGTGGTTAATAAAAGTGAATGGCCAGCTAATATAATAAGGTGTTCAATATATGAAGTCCGAAAGCGATGTATCAGTGCTTGTTAATATAAGTGAGTGTCTACTGAAAATACCTTCTAATGGACAGGTATCAATTGACTCGCGAAAAAGGCAGCAAATAGGCCTTATAGTTGTCAGTTATCATAACCAACAAGACCCTACGGTTGCAGCGCAGAAATGTCATATATGTAAGGCTTACACATGGCTGGACTAGCGTCAACATTGTTATGAAAAAATGAACGGGATTTGGATTTGGCCCAGAATTAAAAAATATGGACTTGCGTGAAAATGCGATGTAGGACGTGTTGGGACCGAACTCAGTGACTTCAACTCTGCAATTAATGCCCTCCTTAGCAAGAGACATCAACTGTGTTATAGAAGCAATTCAAGTTAAACAGACAATAGTATAGAACTATAGGTTTAACTGATATCTTTAAATGATAGAGGGCAGCGTAGCCTTCCAAAAAAGATATTACATTACTCTCGGCTAAAGACAGCATTAAAACTGGATGAATTGTCATACGAGTTTGCCATTTTTATAGTTAGTTCTACATATGAGTATGAGATCGCGACTGCGCAGATCTGGTTATTGCGCAGGTAGTGAAGCCAAAAAGAGTTCAACTTCTGCTGTATTTGAAGAGAACCATGACAGAGGATTACAGGATACTTATGTGAGAAATTTTGAAGGATCTTTGACCGATTGACTTTTTCTTCATCTTGGCTTAAACTTACATTCAGTCCGGAGCCCGAAGCAACGTTAGAGCAGATTTTTACATTTTCAGTGTTTGTACAACGATGCAAAAATCTATATTATCCTTTTGAAGCAGGATCGGAAAATTAATGTTTCGGGTAGTGTAATGTAGTTCGTTTTGGTGTTGCCGCAGGCCAAAATTATCTTCATCTTCAGCTCGTTCGAGCTGAAGAAGGCTGTATGCAGCCGAAACGCGTCCTCGAGACCCACAAAGCAAGGCCCGGCGGACCCAAGCTACCCAGAGTAGTGTAATGTATTTAGGTGTCAAACTAAATCAGTAAGACGATGCTGCTTTGCACCGACATAAAGAAGAGCGGAGGAGTATGGCACCCATGGTATGGAGTATGGAACTATTCGAAGAAGCGAAGCCCTGGCCTAGCCTTAGTATTTCTTAACAATTTAATGGAACCAATACGGCAACCTGTCCAAGCAATCCTCACCATCTTAAATCAAACAGTCTTGCTGGACACGAAGAATAGGTGAATGTAGGGCTCGAACTTGGCTGCTGGTTCGCGTGTTCGCACGTTTCATGAAGGGTACCATGTATCATATAGACAAACTACTGAAATCTGCCCAAAAATGGCAAAATTGAGGCGTTTAAGCGTAATATACCAGTATTGGCGATGACTTCAATGCCAAGGCATTTAAGTAAGGAATGCCCACTTCTCGTCCAGCGGAAAACGGATTATTAAAATCGCGACTAACATTTGATATGTAACGATGGATGCCCGCAACACACTGTTATTTGGTGTTGGAACCATGTACTTGGGAACGTCAAATTTGGCTCACAATTCACGGTGCATTGGTTACGAAGCGTACTGTATCACTGTTAGCAAGCAAGAATATCAGCCTTGGAGACCTCTTAAAGCAGTTTCTGGTCATTTTCAAAAAAACTTAAAAGCACGCGGACAAAAGTTCACCGTACTCGAAATTGACGTGCGTGCTTTTCGACGGGCAACAACCCGACCTATTCCCATAGGCTGGAATATTTGGAAAAAGAACGTTGGAAGTGATTCGACGAGGGAACGTTTGATGTGAGACACAAACGGAGAATCCCTCTTCGAATCTCCTGTTACTGTTCCGGGTTTAAAAAACGCATACTGCTACGGAAACTGGGGTCTACACCTACCAATATTATCGTAAATTTTTACGAAGCAATTATGTTCGTCGAAAATCTAAAAGCTTTTAAGCTTCCAAATTTTCAAAGATTCGGAAATAAGACTTTGACTCGGCCTGAGATATATAGAGAAATTTCCCCGTTCTCGGAAAAATTCAAATAATTACAGAAACCAAACCAATGTCAAAGGAAAATTTTGCATGGCAATAATCGTGACGTGTATTTATTTGATATTTGACTTAAAAAAATAAACATTGACAGTAATTGCCAACAACGTTCTATATTACTCTCCTTTTCTATCACATACGAAGTCTGTTCGGGAAGTATTCACCGTCCAATATCACCACTATCGAAAAATTCGCTTTCGAATAGTGAATTCACGTGGACGACTGCTGCAAAAATATTGGCTGGATTGGACTTGCAGTTTTGTTTGGCAGTGTGTGGAACCGGTCAAGTCCGCGAAATTTAAAAAAATGGAAAAAAGCAATATCAGTCGGTCATTCGATTTGCAACCGTGATTCCACTTTAGAGCATTGTTTGCAATTCGTGATGGCAATTCAATCAGCGGAAATAAACGAGCATTCGAAACAGTGGATTTCACCCGGCACACATGCTCCGAAGAAGGTGAGGACTGACCTGGAAGGTGACAGCTACCGTTTTTGACTGCAGATGGTTAAAACGATTACAAGGCTCTACTGCGTCGAATAGGCCGCATTTGGCGAAGAAACGTGTGTTCTTCCATCATAACATTGCACTGGCTTACACCTCCTCCGCCGCTGCATCCAAATTGGTGGAATCGTCCAAATTAGGCCCTGTGCAACACCTTTTTGTTCCCGAACTCGTAAAAGTCATTCGCTGAGCGAAAATTCGACTCAGGGGCAGAAATTTAACGGAACCCACTGAAGGGGTTATCATCGCCACTAGAGTCTGCGAACACTCGCCCTCTTTGCAGACCTAGAGAAAACATATTTTTCAGACGTGTTCAAGAAGTTGTAGCATTCCTGAATGAAGTTATGGAGCGAATAAGAGACTAAGTTGAGAAATAAAACGCCACTTTTCTAAAATTTTCTTTTTACTTCTTTTTGCATTCTTTTCTTCTTGTTTCTCTTTCTTTCGAAGTGCTTATCGGACCACCTTCGTATCTTTATATGGATTATATTGATAGAAATTTAAACAGTCAATAAAAGTGTTGGTTTTTCTATCCTTTTTTCCGCGTTATCGCCATCGTGTCTGCATGTATCTTTCGTGATGAGCGCGGCTGAGATTGTCCATTACTTCGACGAACGAAAAAAATAATTTTAATTCGAATTCCCAAAGGCACGTTTGTGATTTCAGATCTCGATCTCTCATGTGTGGCATAACAAGTAGCACAAAAATGCTAAAAAAATCTCTTCTGACAATCAACTTTGTTTGATTTTATGACGTGTGGGCATTAATGCCACCGATGATCATAAGACCAGAAAATAGAATCATAGGCAAACTTTAAAGGATGCGTGTCACTGAATTCCGTTCACATAACTCTTGAACGATATCTACGTCACATTTATATCAGTTATAATTTGTGATTGGCTACTATCCTTCTCGTTATTGGGTATTATCTCAAGTTTTCGACGCCACCGTCTGATTCATCAATTTTCACATCACGATGCATCTGGAAGCAAAAAGTACAACTTTTTCTTTATCTGAATTTATTATCTCTCTTCCTTTCGTAGATTTAAAAAAGGGCAGCACCTGAGGCTTAATCTCCCTCGCGGTTCCTAGCACAGTCAATCTATAATTATTGAGTAACTTTTCTATGAGCGGAAAACTGGTAAACTAAGTGTCCATCACGACATCCCTGCTTGACCTTTTTAAAGATATCAACAAACGCTTTACCACATCATACGCAAAATTTCTTTGCCTATGTTATAAATGCGTTCATTTTTGCCCACATATGTAATATTGCAATATTCGTTATGTGAACCAGAAAAGTCACACAATTAATTCATTTTTATCCCATGCATTCCTCGTTTACTTTACAGTTACTGGCGAAGTGGACATAGACCTGTTGTTATCGATTCTCTCCCAATTTTCTCTATTATTCAAATATTTCCCGAAATGCTGCAAGTTTTATGCTTGTCTTCTTTCAGCACGAGTTTCAAAACGTAAGTATTACAAAAGGAAATGAAACTGCACCCATACCATTGCTCAGAAACAGATTTTACAACCAGTGTTTTCTAGTCCAGAGTTTCTAGACCTTTGGGGTTGAGGGATCTGCCCTGAAGCTTTCCGCAATAAAAGTGTCACCCGAAAGGAGCTTTAAGTGCTGTAGTAACTGTTGACTAATAGTCACTCTCTCAGTGACTTATTTTGATCTCAGATTTCCTATATGCATAGTATTGTAATCAACAGTTTTTGCAACAGGCTGTCAGTATTGAAATATACTTGAAACCTCTGCAATTGTAGTATAGTTATAATCGCTACGAATAAGTCCTGATAAATGTGAAATATTATGTGGTCGATTTTGAACGTTCTGTGGGGTTTGCTATGAGTAGTTTTGTCCTTTCCTGTTAATTTTCATATAAAGCAAGGGCACCTTATCTAGAACGTGACAATTTTGAATATTCATACGATGCTGAGGTATTTCATCCATTTCGTTAGATGTTGACATAGCTGAGGACGCTCAATTGTCTCCTCGTTTTAGCTCTGAATTACTTTCATGCTCACTTTAATCTTCATCGTCTTCATTTTCGGAAACATCGTGTTTGGCATTATTCTTTAAAAGCTGGCACTGTTGTATTTATTCTTCATTTACAGGAAAGTAAGGCATCTTGATATTACAAAACAACAAAAAACTAAATCCTCAATAGTTAAAATAATAACTGGGTCACTACTGGGTTAAAAATACCCGAACGTAGGTTGTACGTCTTTAGTTATCAAGCATCACGCACACACTGGGCACTTACTCCAAATGGCGGACTGTCGGACTGCTTTCGCAAGGTACCAAGAGTGGCGCGGCACAAATTTTATCCGGTGGCGCTTCCTTCCGAGTTACGGAAAAGTACGAAGATCCTCTTAGTAAAGATTATGTACAATCCAATCCAATCACTAAAACCGTATGGGTGGTGAAAGTAAATCAAAAGGTTTCAGGCGATGTTGAGCCTTAGTCCGCAATTGTTTCACACCTCCTTGTTGGTACAGACAACCTTGGCGAACAAGGATTAGCTTTTGTTGTAGTTTGGTTTTAAATTAAAGACTTATTTTTGTTTGTGAAGAGGACACATTTAGCAGTGAATAAGATTCATGACTCTATCGACCTTAGTTTAATTTCAGTACTCACTAAAGTATTTCCAATTAAACTGCTTTCCCGCCTGTACAACGAATGAATTCTTCGATTTCCTATTCTGCACGATCACCATCGAAGAGTGCAATGATTAATAAACTTAGAAATGTAGATCATTTGACTGTTTGACAGTCGTAAGGATATTAAGTTTAATTTTTTTGGCTGAAATTCTTCTTGATAACTTAATTTATATGCGCAACTTCTAACACATCAATAGTAATACCAATAAACAACGATTTTTTCATGAATTTTCAACCTAATGAACGTATTCTAAACTGGGAATATTTCGTGATGGACAGCTACGTGTGTGAAAATCGATAAAGATTACGATTAAGAACATATGCGCCATTTAAAGAAGTTTTACAACTTTGAACGGTATCCGAACCGAACAAATTTATAGTGCTTTCAAATGAACACTTCATTCAAATTTGCTTCCTGTACGCACACAAGCTTAGCCAACCTTAAATCAAGGTATGCATTTCATAAAACTATTCTAACCAAAGTATCTAGATACATTTGGAAATGGGCAGCTAGAACGATATATTTGCCGTTAAAATGAAATCTGTCTACCGAATCTCCAAGCGTTCATTGGAATAATCAAGTAGAAATTAAACTAAGAAAGAATAATAAAAAAGCAATAAAATTAGTTAAAATGTTCTCACTGGCTTTGGCGCAGCAAAATGTCACCGTTCCATATTGATGCTATCAACTCACATGAGTTTATCAGGTAGGAAATGTGCACGCATTGAACTATTACATTGTCACATACAATCTTGGCATATGTGGATCTTTAACACATCAATTTTAAATGTTGGCTAAGATTGTCCACATTTGATTTATAGTCGCATTAACATACTATTTTTACCTAGACTGGTGAGAATAGTATGAAATGGAATTTTTATTGACGTTTTAATACATGCAATGCGTCACATGTAATTAATCAAATGGTATGTGAAAGAATTCACGGTATTATAAATGTCCTTTTGGCATTGCGCTGTCGTATTTCATTCGCATAATTTCGGGTTTCAACTTACACTACTGATACGGTTACTTTAGAGTGAGATTGGGACCATGGACACTAAAATTAAATAATAAATTTAGTGAAAGTAAAACGTACTGAGCAAAGTATGTTAGTTAGTTGATAGTGTAAGTACGAAAATTATGAACTTGGAGATTAACAAAATATTTGAATTTTTTTTACGGAACTAGTATCCTAAAATGGTATAAAATACAAATTTTAAAACAATTTGAGCCCTTTTATTACACATATTTTCATTTCAATATTCCTGAATTATAAAAAATAATTTGGAAATCTTACGGTCATTTATTTCGTTGATTTTTTTTGGAAATTTTGAGCATTTTGGTGGTATGGAGGTAAAAGGTACATCCACGACCGAAGTTAAGTTCAGAAACGAGAAGTCTAAAACTGAAAAACCAAATTGCATCACGAAAGAAAAGTGTTTTGTGAGAGAATCCACCTGCTTACCAAAATTCTATTGAAGAATGACAGACAGACAATTCAAAAATGCTTCTTTTTATTATTTTTTCAGTCGATGAAATTTTTAATCAATTTCTTTTGCAAATTTCAAAAAATTTGACAAACCGTCCTGCTGGGCAAGCCAACAAATACTCGTAAAATGATCTCTATTACGTGTGAATCAGATCAGAATCAGATTAACTCCAGAGAGTAACTGAAAAAAGGGAAGGAAAAACAAAAGGTGAACATATAGCATTTAAATTTTATTGCTTTTTCTTTATTTTTATATGAAAATATGGGTCTCAAAACTTTTACGAGCGCTAAATCATTAATTTCACGATCATATAGAAGGATTATTTGATTTAAACAGTTCTCCGAGTAAGTATCACTTCCTTAATGCATGCATTGCGGTGCACCGTAAAAAAAACGAGCGATTAGGACAGTACTCAATAGGAAAAACCATCTTCGAATTTGATATCGAAATATTGTAATTAGATGAAAATTTTCAGTAAAGGCACTCACAAATGATGTACTTCGTTCGGAGGGGTTAATTTCGTTAATTTTTGGGATTTGCCAGTCTTTTGGTTTCTCATTTTACTAAAGTTATTTCTTCTTTTTCGTAGCATTATAGCCCATCTCAGGCCTAGTTTCCTGTAGCAAGCGCCTCCAATTGCTCGGTTCATTGATCGCATCCTCTAATTTCGAGTTCAGAGCAGCGATGAACTGTCTTCGTCAACAAAGTAAGACCAGCGTTTCGTCTGTTCTCCGCTAGTATTCACCCTTCAGATCTCCTAACACTATAAAAGAATACCTTTTTGGGTATCCGTTGATCTTCCATACCATTTACATGGCCAGCTCATTGTGCAGATCTGGCTCGTCAAACATTTCATACAGCTCATGGTTGTATTGAATTCGCCATTGATTCCCGTCTATTATCGCTCCAATTATGTGGCTCAGGTCCCGTCGCTCAAAGGCATTCATATATTATGGATGTTTGGGTTAGGGTTTATGTTTCACTCTCATAGCATACCATAGCCCTTATCACAGATTTGTATAGCTAGCTACTCTTCATAATATAGCAGCTTGTCTTAATAATCATCAGAACTTAATAAAAAGTTTTATTTAAAGTATTAGTAATGGGATACCAATGCGAAGCATTCCATGATACGGTACGTTACGATCAACATTGTCGTATGCTTACTTAAAGTCAACGAAAATATAGAAAACGTCTGTATTGAACTAGCGGCATTTTTCAACTACGTGTTTGACAGTAGAAAATTGGTCTATCGTCCTCTATCGTCTAGCAGTGTTGGCGTATGATCTGATTTTATTTTCTACGATCTTCGAAAATATTTTGTACGCCGTACAAAGCAGTGATATGCCTCTATAGTTATCGCACTATAGCTCGTCGCCTTTTTGGCCACAGAGAAGATAATGGAGTGGCTGTACTCGTTCACCATATATTCAGATTTGCTGGATGATTTTGTGGATCACTTTATATATATCTATAGGCTTTAATCTGCTGGAGCTTTCAAGAGGGTTAAGGATATTCTTGATATATGAAGCCCGTCTTTCATTAATCCTGTTTTCATCAGCGATGATGTTGCCAATGTCATTACGGTAGAGCGTGTTCCGAGGCTGATATGCTTGAAGCTTTTCACTTCTTTTAATTCTTGTCTTGAGTTGTTGCTACATCGACGTTTCCTGGCATTCGTCATCGTACCAATCATTTTTTTTTTGCACCGGCTTTGATGTCTGGTCGTCGGCTTGGTCACATTCCTAATTGCCGCTTCCACATCTCTCCATAACCTGTTGCTTGTTTCCAGCAAGGTATTTGGTAAGATGAGAGGTAGCTGGTTGTTGAGGGTCTCCGTGAAATGCCATTTGGAGCTTTTTGCTATCAAATTTTTGCTGACGGCTGGTCTTTGTCGAATACGTCTTTGACATGCGACTTCAACATATTAGTTCATGTGGTCCGAGTTAGAGTTGGCTAATAGGCTTGTGGGACAGTTAAGACTTCTTGAGGCCCAAGGATGTTGGATTAGTAAATGGTCGATTTGATTTGATGGGTTCCCATCCGGTGATACTCAGGTCATTTTATGTATGCGTTAATGTGGGAAGAAAGTCGCACGTACCTGTATGACTAGATTTATGCTACATACAAAGTCAATTGGCCGTTGCCCGTTGTCGTTTGTATCATCTTGGAGGCCATATCCTCCATTCGTTCCCTGATGAAAAAACTCATTGCTGACTTTTTTTTTAAATCAGCCAGAATTATTTTTGTGTTGTTTGTAGATCATAAGTCGATTAGATTTTCAAGATAATTGTAGAACATTGAGTCTTCGTCCTTCCTTCGGTCGGGTGTGCGTTTATCAGCCAAGTTTTTGAAGAATTTGCATTTACATGAAACGCACATAACGGTTCATTGACTGCTTAAAAGTCAATAACATGTGGTTTGAACAGTCTATCTACAATGAGACTACTCCAAATCCTCTCTCTCCAGCGAACTTAATACGTTTGAATACTGTGCGATCTCTTATTTTGAATATTAATTGCAATCTAGACCGTTTCCTAGATTTTTCCATTGGCTGCCTGTTGTTAAGGCCATGGTTATTCAGCGAGACTCCAGGATCCAATGCCATAGGACGCCATGCCATAGTTCTTTTTTCGGTTGAGAGGTCGTTGCCGTAGGTCCAATGCATTCCAAGACTATGCTGCAGGTTTCGAAAAAAAAAATTTTTCCCAAAGGATATTACAAGGACGAGGACGTTAACCCGTCACCCAACCTCCACTTCGACGGCATGCTCATTATTTGATCTCCTCATCAGGCGCGGAATACTCGCTTCCACCTTTTTATGTTGACGCAAACAAGTGTGAGTAGGACTTAGTAGCAAATCAGTAGGTCTATTTACATTTATTGGTATTTCTTGGCATTTAATGCCTCATCATTGGGAAACCAGTAAACCAAATTTGCGCCCTCAACATCATTTGCTACAATTTATTCGTGGGATTTGGGATGAGGAATCATGAAAACTGTAGGTTGGGGAAACAAGGGGATCCCTCCTCCTTATTAAATCGGGCTTGGGACCAACTATGGCGGAGTTATTATAGTTACTCCTTACTTTTACTCGAACTCATGTTCAAAATTAATGCTTTCCCTGAAAATATCTTTTCAGTAAGCGGCGAAGAGGGGTAACCCTTGAATTGAGACATGGCTCTAACCGAAAGATGTTTCTTAGAATGTTGCGAATCTGCTATGCTCTAAAATTACGGTTGGAGCCTTAAAGAAATTCTCTACTAAAGGAGAGTGACCGCCATTAAAGAAATTTCGTCCTTTTCAATTGAAACATGAAAAATTTTGGTGTGGAGTTTTTGACTTTTAACGTCTATCCTGACGTGATAGAATAACTGTGATAGAAAAAATCATTTACATATCTCTATTAGAGGTAGAGTAATCACAGAGAAGGATTTTGAATGAAAGTTTGAAGTTTTTTGAGTTTTGTTATGTACGCAAACATACATTTAAAAAATGTCATAGGCAAGATCAGTATCTTTTTTATACCATTTAACTAAGTTACATCAAACATTTATCAACATAGAAAACTGTAGAGGTGTTTTTGAAATATATATTTGTAATTAATAAAAATTCACAAATTTTTCAAAACAACATTAATATTTTCACTCAGTTTACATGTCAATATAATAAATTAACTCTGGGTAGCTTGGGTCCGCCGAGCCCAAGCCACCCAGAGTTAATTTTGGCCTGCGGCAACACCAAAACGAACTTCATAATAAATTAAACTGATAATAAAATATAAATTTTGATTTTATTGAGCTTACTAATTTTGCAGTAAATTGTGGTCAAATTTTCGCGCATTCTTCTGATAGTCCCTTTATGTGGTCACAGTTGGGGCGCAATCTAAGCCAATATATTCGTTTCAGTTCATATCATAGATGTAGCCATTCCCTGATAATTGCAGAATTATGCCTCTCATCACAACCGTACTGAAATATATAACCTGAACCCAATCCTATTTCATCAACGCTGGACACGAATCTACTTTTAGATTATTTAAGTAGACATAAGGATCCATGGTACACTCGATGAAATATATTCTACCAACTTCACTCGTTGCCATGCAGCCCCAGATCGAAAGAGAGCCAGTTTAATGATTGAAAGTTGGAAGTACGTTTTTCACTTTCAATTTTTCGTTGCATCCCGGCCATATTTTGATCCAGCCATCTCTTCCCAAAATCGGTGTATTCACATGCATCTGTAAAAGTTACCCAAATCCAAAAGTCTTGGTCGCTCTCATGTACCTTATAATGCTTTTTGACGAACTCAGGGCGATTTGACCTAATGGCTTTACTTAAGATGGGCCTTTACTAGGACTTCTGTTAAAATTCCGCGATATTTCTAAACGATTTAATTTTTTTTTTGTTTATTATTGTTTCTGAACAGCTACCGGAAATTCTATCTTTTTTGAACTCATTTCGGCAAAATGTCTACTTCTCTACTCACAATATTTACATTTCACCTTTCACTAATTTCAGTAGTATAAAGTTGCGATCTCCGCTGCATCGCTGTTTTCTACGTAGCATTGTACAGATGGCAACATCATTCCTCGTGCATTAATTCCATTTCTTACATATTCCTCTCACCTGTAATTTCCATTTCATCATTTTCCACGCAACAATTCTCCAAACATCCACCTAAAAGATTTCGCACACGATCTAATATATTTGAATTTAGTATAATTCAAATGAAACTACCGTATTGTCGCGTTAATTACTACCAATAACGTGAGGATTGCTGCAGTTGAATAAAATTACCTTCACGGACGTATGTACAGGGAAAGATTGCGAGTGGCGACAAATACGCTTAATATTTGTAAAAGAATAACTCATGTCAAACAGTTCCGACGCGCAATATATTAGACGTGGCGTGTGGACCCCTAGATGCTGGGTGCGGGTACATCGTGGGTGACTGCTTGTTAACTTTTTGCTCGCATTAGAGAATAGAGTGATTGACATCATATTCAATCCGCTATGAGAAAGTTGACAGAAGGAAAAGCAGGTAATACCCGCAAACAAGAGGGAACTATTGTCAGGAACGGGATGTGTCAGTGGCGGTGTGGAGTTCGTGGTCAAACGGGGAGTGGGATTGAACTCGTGAACAAGGCAGGTTGCCTTAATATTGCGGAGCATCCCTCCTTTGCTTCCCCTACCTCTTCCCATAATGTGATTTATGGTTTTGAGATGAAGGTATCCAAGCGCAGGCAATGATCTTCTCCCACGAAAATCCCGACAAACTGAGCGCAGCCGGCCTCAGTAAGCCACCTAGGGGACCTAAGGATCACTGTCAAATAAATACTTGCGACCGCACTCGTCGTGGTTTGCAGCCTAGATTTTGTTGAAATTACTTCTTGATTTTTTTTGTTTTTTTTTTATTTAAATGTCAACTATGGAAAATATATATACTGTGTAAATATTTATAAATATTTGAATATATTACTCAGCCCAAAAAGTCGACATTTACCATCGACTTAGTTATTTAGAATGCAAAAAATGCTAAGTTGAAACAATTATTGAATAATTGTTACGTATTTACATCGACACTTTCTAAGGATCATTTCTGGGATTGTTTTTGAGTTTGGCCCTCAAACAGCTGAGATTGGTAGAGCTTTGTAATAAAACGAGAAGAAACCTGACCAAAAAGTCTTCATTCACCTTCACAAAAGGGGATTCCACGAATGTAACATGACTCTAGTTTTGTTTTAAAGACTAGTTAATCCTTTTCTCAGGATTTGATTGTCTTGCAGCTCTGTTGCTTCAACAGTTCAACAGTTGCTTCAACATGTTTCACTGATAACAGTGAAATGGTTTTTAACTACGGAAGACAATCGAAAAGAAGGTAATGTGTTCATAGTGGATCTGTGGAAAAAAAGAAACAGTTACTGGAAAATAGAAAAAATTGTGGGAAGAACATCCTCCGTCGAAATAGTTAATAATAGTTAATAATAATAGTTATAAATCAGCGGGAAGTTCAATACCGAGGCCTCAATCTAGCCATTCACCAAAACGTTCATCGAGAGAACAACGTAGACTAATCTATCTGATAATGGCAAATCCTGGACTAGCGGCAAATTAAATAGGGAAACGCGTAGAGAAAGTTTTATCTCAAGGATCAATCGTGTAAAACGTGTTACGTTTGCCAAAGAACATGTGCAAACAACATGTGCTGTTCGTGAATTTTGGAATAGAGTAAATGAAAGTCATTTACCATTTTCAAATGAAAGTTAAATCAAAGGAAGGACGATTGTATGGAGCAAATAGGGCAAGGTGCTGGAAATAACTAATCTAGTGCCTACTGTGGAACGTAGTGGTGGAATCATGGTGTGGGATGCATGTCAAGCAGCGTTTTGGGTCAAATGGAATCTATTGAATACCAGGATACATTGAAGGACAATTTAAGGCAGAGAACATTAAAATTTGAATTACAGCGGGATTTTTTCTTCCAACGAGGTAGAACCACCCTCGCTGGAATTGTGAGACGTTGCTTTTTTGTGTGAAGGCTGTTTACACCCTGAGTGTGGGACTCCCAGACGCACAACTCTTTTGCATTACCCACTAAACACCTCCCCTGTCAACCTGAGAACCTAGCCTGGAACCGTTTGACACATTCCTTCGGGCAAGGGCTCGTGTCCCTATGTCTAGAAGCGCCTTCGGATTATGGGAATCTCTTCTCTAACGGGAGGGAAGGGAGAGGAAGGAAGTTCGAGAAAAGAGATCCATCCATCCCCGATGCCTCCCAGCGCTCCAATAAAGTTTTCTTCAGTATCAGCACTTTCCGAGCATGTTGTGCCACGCGATTCCAATTGTCAACCGTTTTCAGCATTTCTCCAGTTGTACTTTCCGGACAGAGTTCTCCAATTTTGCTGAAAAGGGTCTCCTCGCTGCTGGCTTCATCTTTACAATAGAAGAATGTGTGACAGGCGCCATGCAACCTTCCTGCACAAACCACACAGTTAGGAGACCGTGCTCTGTCAATCTTGTGCAGGTAGGACCGAAAACAACCGTGCCCGCTTAAGAGCTGGGTCAAGTAGAAATCCGTCTCGCCATGCCCTCGATTGAGCCACGGCCTCAGGTCAGGGATCAGACAGCCAGTCCATCTTCCCCTTGTGTCGTGTTTCCAGGACTGTTGCCAATCGCTGAGAGAGCGACGTCTCTCTTCCCTGGTAATCTCTTCTTTTCAGTCTTCGCCTCCGCGCCGGTTAATACTTCTGCGCCCTTTCGCAAGGAGGGATTGTAATCGTGAGCGGTCATCCAGTCCATTACCCTTCGCATTAACATATTGCGCATGATCTACTGTACGTCCAGTGACCAGTGCCACGACATCGTCCGCATTGTTGATACCTCGTCCCACAGGTCCGGGCCAACGATAGAGCCCTGAGCAATATCTGAAGTAAGAATCGTACTTCGCCTACCTTCCTTCGAGCCGTAGAGTAAGCTGCGGTCCTTCAAATAGTCCGTAGAAATCCGCATCAGATATACTCGTTTTTGGAAACGCTTTTCTAGCACTTTCAGAGTATCCACCCATCTAGCACAGTTAAATACATTTCGGACATCCAGAGTAACCAGTAGGATGACCCGTGGTCTTTGGCTCCTCTACAACGTTCCGGAGTAATTCCATACGCCCCCACTAAACATCTATTGGATCTCATGGAGAAGAGAATTCGTCTACATATTATTAGAAATAAGGCAATACTCAAAATTCTTGCCAGGAAGAATGGGATAAAATAATCTGTGTGAAAACAGGGACTATGTGTAAACTCCGCGCAACAATGATCGCGGGATTTGTCAATCGTGTCCTGGGTCTTTTTGCAGCAAATGTTTCAGTTAAGGCAGCTTCGCCGAGCCGAATCCAATGGATTTTTGCAAAAATTATGCTCACAGATCGAAATTCTGTATATGAAAAACATTTATTCAAAAATCTTAGATAACTTTTTGTTCCTTTATGAGAACATTTTGATGAGGTGGTGAACGTAGCCTTCTTTTGTTGAGTGAATATGTATGATTGCGTAATTTGCTCAATTCTTTTGAAACTATAGCTGATGAGATCCTTTTGTGTTGAACGTTAAAGAAATTGGAAAATCCTCAAATCAAATGAGCGTATTATACTATGGTACATATAAGAAAGTATGGAAAAAGAAGTTGTGGGTTGTGGAAGTTATGCGTTCCCGCTCCTTTAGTCCTTAGACGACTGTCGTATTTCGTTCGTATTTCCCTCTAATTTCATAATGAACATTTCTGCTTTATGTATAATTGGTATACGTTAAATTATAATTTATTCGATTTTCAATTGACACGAACCATATTTCGTAAAATTTTCGGTCGTAAATCAACAAATTTGTGAAAATTCACCACTAGAAGCTCATTACTCTACGACTAGAAATGTATTCTACAACATTCACATTTTAAATTTTGCGACCAGCATCACCGTCTACCAGTCTTATTCGCATATTTCTTTTTGAATAAGAAAGGAAGCGAGGTGTTGAATCGTGAACACAACTTTTGGTATTTTCCTGGCATTATGACTATGGCGAAACGGCGATGTCTGCCACTATTTTAATTAATTTCGCAAACGCATTTGTTCGAGTCACAAATATTCGCATAGTGTCGAAATAGTAGAATGGTAATGAAGCGAATAAGTAACCAGTGGAAAATAGGATGTTAAGCGACGTATTTCATTGGACTATAAGATGGGAGGGTCCACCTTTAGACATTTATTAGATTTGCAATGAATTTCGATTTGACACATTGTATTAAAGGATAACACTGTGGGAAATGGTTTCTTGTGTTTATTTCCTATGTTTCCTATGCATCTAATCTGCGTTCCACGCTTGAACCACCGATGACCCACTATAGGGCAACTGGTGGAATTGTTGAGCGGAAGAAACAACGTCTTGCATGCACAATATGCACCAGCGTAATTACCATCAATTCATTGCATCGTAGGTTGTAACGAGTATAAGTGCAGCATCATGCAAGCTGCAAGTTGCAAGTTGCAATTTGAGGAAAGATCGCGCTATGCAGATACGGATGGGGCTCGACTGGTGCGCCGTCATCACGCGTTTTGGGGACATCTGAAGCATTTCTTGGATCTTGCCTCTCGAGATTGGTGATAAAGAATCAACTAAGAGGTGGCCAGTCCAAGTGAGGAGGGCTTTGGACCGTTTATTGTTGGTGCATCATTATTGCATATTGTGCTAGTACGTACTAGCGACAGTTGTTCCGCGGATGGATGGATCTATCTTGCCGATGCACATGTTCACATACTCGTATTGCGTATCTTCTAATTGTCTAATTCAAATCACTTGAACTTGGACCTCTTGCCAAGAAGAGTTCAGTAGCCTTTGTGGCTGGCGATGAGGATACCAACTAAGCAAAAAGGTTGACGGTCTGTTTATGCACAAACAGCGTCCATGACTCTGCGAATGATCTGCGCTATTTCAGGAATGTTTCGGAAATGTTGCTATAACTCTTTTGTTATTAGCGAGAAAGCATTCTATTATATGGACGCACTGATGAGTAAGACATAATGAAGTCGGTGCACATGTCACTAGAGAAATAATGATGATAGGGAAGGCCATATGTTGGTTTATTATGGAATGGAGTTTGTTGAATTTCGCTGAGAATTTAATGAAATCATTAGCAATTGCTTACAACCATAGTTTGCAGTATTCGCAATCATGTAGGAGCAGTATGATTTTGTCTTTCATAATCACTATAATCAGAAGTAAGGGAAGAACCTTCGTAGAATATTGCTTAAGCAATAATATATTGTTTCCATCAACTCTCTGACAACCTCTTTAATGTCTTCTGGGTGAGTTTTTACTTACACAATCTATTGATTTTATGAAAACGAAGTCTTTAACATGGACACCTACCATGAAAGTTTAATTCCACGGTATTGCCAGACAGGGTTGAACCAATGTGTCAACCATCACCCCATGATCTGAAACAAGTTCCAGTCTAGGATCCTAGCTTTGTTTGTGATATCTGGATTCCCGAACACCACTGGTTCTTGCTCAACTTACTTTCAAGCCTTCAAAACCACAAATACCAAGTTTCAACCATTCAGATAAACCTCTCACCGGGTTGCGTTTCTCTTCGGTCGGAGAAAAACTTTCACCTTTTGCTCCAGACACACAGGACTGATTGCCCCTCCTAACTTTCTCGTGGCGGTATCACTACGCGGGGATTGTATCCCCCTAAGACTGAAGAGACCAAATCGTAGTTCAAATTTTTCAGCCTCTTGCGCCCCCCGGAGTCCTATAGCAAAAGTCTGTAAGATCCGGGTTCACTATTAGCAAGTGTGCTAGTCTCGCATCAACCCCATTAACATAGTCGATGCTACATTGCTAGCGTTTCGACTTGTTAAATTCAACAGAAACAGAAGGTCCTATTATTGATTTTCCTTTCCAGTTTTGGAACCGTATTCCGTGTCCTTCGGCTCCACACGGGCGTAAGTCCGTAAGTGTAAGAAATCATGTCGGCGAGGATGTTGCAGCAAAACATGATTCTCGTTCACGTTTTTTAAAATTCCTTTGTGCAACAAGGAGTCTGACATATTTCATTCTTTTTTGGAATACCTACAAGAAATATACTCTTTGTCTTTAAACGCCTTACGAAGGGTATTCATTTTTCAAAAATATTGGGGAGGGAGGGGGGTTTTATTCACCATTCTCCACATATTAGCTCTGAATCACACATTGGTGTCACCATATTGTACGGAAGTATTTGCCGAATTTTTATGCATCTCAAATTTATCCATCGTAGGAGGCTCAAGTTCAGTCTTGAGTTCTCTCTTCTTCGGGTTGGATTTGTCAAACTCTCTACCCCTATATTTAACTTTAAAAGAACTGATCATTTCCTACTAAATTCATTTTTGGACCATTCTACGGATTTATGAATTCAGATTGCAAATATAGTATCAGTTTTACTTCAACAAATTGAACAATTTTTTTCGGTCATAGCTCCTGACACGTTTGGATCTCTTTGTCAATCCGTTTTGCCAAAAATCGTCTGGTCGGGTGTTGAAAATGTTTGTGAATTAGTTTCAAAAGAGGCTTGTCTTTATTAAAGCTTTACCTTATTTGGTTGGAAATTGAGCGAATAACATGGCAGTGAGTTGACGACAGTTTAGGTGAGTAAAGTAAATGACGTAGGACTTTCTATTTGAGTTCATGGAGTGCGGTTTTGACAATTTGTGAAACATTTCACCATACCTTGCCATTCCCACCAATCACAGATCATAGTTTAGATCACAGACTAAACGTCCTGTTTATTTTTCGACCAGCACTCAATATCCGGGAGCCTACACGAGCGGAACGTATTTTTCCGCTTGATACCTAAATAAAACCATCCTCTTCCATACTTCGTTATAATTCTGTTAAAACCGATTCTGGTGGCCACGTTTGGTGATGGGTGAGTTATTGTGAAGTAATTAAAAGGTGGTCATTGCCAATTTTTGGGCCGATTCCATTGCATTATATTTGTATTATGATTGCAATTCATTCGATACGGGAAATCACAGGTGGATAGGTAACCGTCCTAAAAAGTAATTCCTTAAAACCTGTTTAAAGTTCTTCTGTTTTTAGTGAGTTTCGAATTCGGAGTCATATTTTTCAATCAATGATGACTACTTCCCAATGGCCCAGTATCACTGGTGAATAATGGGCCACAAATATCGCGACTTTATTGACCTCAAAGAAAAGCTTAGGACCTCTTCGGTCCTATTGCCTCCTGCCAATCAAGTATGCATTTCTTTTTCATAGGACAGAATAAGCGTAGTTCCCTTTGTTACGATTGTCAGCGAATATCAATATCTCTTTTGTCACAGCGTGGTCTGAGTAATTTTCCGTATCCAAAAAAATTATGACGGGGGTCATCCTACTCCTCTAAGCAGATATCCTTGACTTCTCGGTCTTAAAAGGGTAAGACTGAAAATAGCCGTATCCGATCAAAAGGTCAGGTGGAAGTAAGTCCGACTATGCTGGATCAACCCGCACATATGCTAGCATGGTGTTGATCAACCCCATGCTATGTGAGGGTTGTTTCAAACTTGAATTTAGACAAGAAACGCAGTAACTGATTTTTCGGAGCAAAATAAATGAGTTTTGACAGAGAGTATCGATTTGGATGTGTAATTCAAAATATTACCAGGGACAGGCTAGAAAAATTTCGTTTCTTTTCAATCCAAACCATATGAAAGACCCCTTTAACACATCTGGAGTTTGCTCAAAAGTTTCTGGTATAATAAACTACTGGTATTTTAGAAAATTTCATTTGCTGGAGATAAGTTAGAAAAAAGGAAAAAGGCATTTTAACCTGAAGAAATGAGAATGAATTATTCAAATAAATGGATTTTAGAAATAAATTATGTTATAAATATCAAAGGTGAGACTTGTACAAACCTAATACTCATATCTATCGACCGTACTCTGTCAATCTTGTACTGGTAGGTCCGAAAACAACCGTACCCGCTTAAAAGCTGGGTCAAGTAGAAATCCATCTCGCCATGCACTCGTTGAGCCACGGCCTCAGGGCAGGGATCAGACCTGCAGTCCACCTTCCCCTTGTGTCGTGCTCCCAGGACTGTTGCCAATCGCTGAGAGAGCGACGTTTCTCTTCTCTGGTAATCTCTTCTTTTCGGTCTTCGCCTCTACGAAGTTAAATACTTCTGCGCCCTCTCACAAAGAGAGTAAAGTTATGCTCACAGATCAAAACATTTATTAAAAAATCTTAGATAATTTTTTGTTCCTTTATGAGAACATTTTGATGAGTTGGTGAACGTAGCCTCTGATTGTGTAGGTAGTTTCGAAGGCTCATCGCAAAACCTTTGCTGAATTTCATCTCGCACACGAAGTCTTCCGTGGATGAAATAAAGCCTTATTCCGAGCCCATTGTAACCGTACCTGCTCAGTTCTTAATGTGAGCTCTGGCTTAGGTTTTAGGTTTAACTCAGCTTTCACGAACCTATTCCTCATCAATCTTCATGAAATATTCCGTCTCGTTACTCGAATTAGATCACTCCGAATGTCCGCCGAAGTCTTAAATCGGTTTCCATTGCTTTGGTAGAAAATGAATGATCGTTCAAAGGCGCAGTATTTCTTCTTCGTTCAGCGCCTTTTTTCCCTTCAATAGCACCCCTTTCGTGAAACTACTTTAAATGCCGTTCCCCGACGTGGTGGGGGTTATCCTGCTTGCAACCTATTACACGAAAGGCTAGATTCACCTGCGCCAAAGCTGAATTATAGCTCTTCACTACCACACTAATTTGCCTCATATTTACTCGAATTAGACTTCCTTTCTTACCACGATGTTGTTAAAAAGCGAAACGAATACCATTCCTAAGAGTTTCAACCTTTAAAGGCAGCGTTCATATCCTTTACCTTTGCCTGACTCATTAAAAAATTAACTTTCTTTTCATCCCACTTACTTTTTCAATGAATATTTACAAAAAAAGGGAATCAAATTATCCGAGCAACTTTTTTGGTATAAAATGGTGCCTAGTGCTTGAAAGTGAATTACTGTAATTAAGCACATAAGACCTTAGAGGCTGCTGTACAAATTTGTACTGATGCTACTCACCGATTTGGTCAAAACCAACGCAGCTATCTATATACGACGTGGGGGAAACTAAATTATAAGATAGGATATTCAACTTAGTACCAAGTTAGCCCGTATCACCAAGGAGATTAGAAGCGCACCTGAGGTAAAAATTTCTTCAGGGTTGGTTTGGCACAGTGGCCTAGTCTTTGAACTGACACAACTTGATTTCCCAAATCACTTTGTAAATATTATTTATACCGTCCTGAGCGAATGAAAATATTTGGATAAAATACAAACAGTTATCTACCTGTCAAAATATACCTGTCGATGTGCCCCAGGGATCTACCCTAAGTCCACTCTTTATTTTTAATTTATATCCTATAGACACACGTTCACATGATCATTGCACACTGTTAGTATGTGATGATGATCAATGTTTATATATTGCGTCCACAGATCTTAGCTAGATAATTCAACTCTAGAAAACTTGAAAAATGTCTTGAACAGCTGCATCACTACTGTTTTCAATGGAAAATTCCTCTAAAATCCAGACAATCTTGTTCACGATAATTCTTCACAGCATAATTTTCAACCTACTCGAGGAGTGAATTCCGGTCATGTAGCTCATGTAGGTCATGACGTTCCCTAGTTTAATAATAAAAATAAAAAAAAAATTACGAAACAAAAAAATTAACTTTTAAAAACTATATCGAAGCAACATGCAAAAAAGTTTTTAAAGCACTGTTTCCACTATAGACTTTGCTAAATCTCAGCTTGATACTAGGAGCAAAACAACTATCCCTGAAAAGGTGATCCTTCCACTATAGCGCTCTCTTGGAGTCATTGCCCTTATTTCTGGAAATCCAACATCCAAGTAGGGCAAAGCAGGTTCCTCGGAATGGCTCTGAATCATCTCTTTTATTTCACCGCTGTCAAACTTCAGCAGCTTGTCTGAATCAACTGCATTCAAAAATCCTCCAAGGAACGGAGGTGTGGAATGATGGCCAAGGCTTGTGCTGGAATCAACCCATTAAACTGATCAAAAAGTAATAATTACACGCTATCGCGCTACCGTAATCACTGACATTACCTTCAGCTGAATTATCAAACTTAATTTTAAGTTATTTTAATGTATATTAAGACACAGTTAAGATTATTTAAGGTTTAGTTTTGTAAATTTTATAGGATTATACCTCCTATATCAAAGGAAACCAAATCAGGATAGTTACGCTGAATAATGGTACAACGACACAAATAATAGAATAGCAACAAATATGAATGAGGTTTTTAAGTTCACGGAGTCGAGGGTAAGAAGTGAAAATTTAAATACAGAATTGATTTTCTTTTTCGTTGTATTCACCTGCTTATTACCAAAGGAAACTTTTTCAAGATTTTTTTTGTCTTTGTCCTTAAAATAAGTCCTTGGTCTTCACTTCTTCATAGTGCTTGTCCACTTTCCTTCACTTCCACATCGCTTGAAAGCTTTTCCCAATGAAGTTCTTTATTAAGCCTTAGGAAAAGATTGTACTCACTGGGAGCCTGGTCAGGACTGTAGGGTAGGTGATTCAAAATACCGAAGTCCTGCTTGTGGAGGGCAGCCAAAGCTCCGTGACACTTGTATACAAGCGCGTTGTCGTATAGACGGAGGACACTTTTGGTCTGTTTTCCCTTTCGTTTTTCCTTGAAACCTTCTTTTAACATATCAATGATCGAAGCATAGTATTCTCCGGTTATGGAGACGTCCTTATCTTTGTAATTTGTCTATAGAAACCTTCATGGGTCTCAAAAGACTGTCACCGTTATTTTACCAGCCAACTGTTACTTTTTTCTCTTCTTGGTTGTGATATGCACTTTTTGTACGCATAGAGTCCTGTTTGGACTCAGGTCCATCATTTTCCAGTTTTGTCTTTGGGAACAATTCGATTCAATGGACCATTCTTGTCTTCACTCCAGTGGTTAAATAACGAGCGGGAACACTCTACGCGATATTGTTTCTGAGGAACTGTGAACAGTCTCGGCACCCTTGCTAGCGAGTTAATGAGAGGGTGTTAGTGAGTGTCATAAAATATATATTTATAAAATATAATATCTTAAATTGAACACGCCTTTTTCTTTATAGGCTGACAAGACATAATTTAAATATACTAGTCTTAGACAAACTGGTAGCAATACGGGTGGAGATAGTCTCGGAGCCAATTACGTACGTGGTCTTATATATTCCTTAAAACTGCTGAGCAGCCCGTCTGCAGGATCATGTCCTAATATTCTGGTAAATGGAGCGTGAGAACCTTAATGACTGCTCGAGTACATGGAGTTTGATGGTCTGGCTATTTGTTTGTCTACAAGATCATATTCTACTTTCTAGGAAAGGTGAACTTAGTTTTCACTGATCCGGTTGTACGCTCTGCATAGCCGTGTGAAATAATTTTTTTTAACTAGCGCTGACCTTTATCATGCCAAGATGATCGTGGAGGATTTTAAAAATTGCTATTTCTCATACTTCAACTATTGCTACAAGCCGTTTTTTCTGTAGTTTAGGATCTTCGAATCTGAGTTTTCGACTTTTTGAATCGAAATAGAGGTGTCACTTCGATCGGCTGTTCGGGTCGTAGGTCGACTTCAAGTGATTCCCTGCCTTGATTGAAGAGACTTTATTTCTTGTAAAGCATGGTTCCACTTGGACAAGAGTCCCTGTAACCGGACGCCATCTCTGCTAGTGCGATTCTTTGTTTGGTAAGGAGCTTATTGACAGCGTGGTAACATATTTTAACATACTTCTCACTTATTTCCAGATTGAGATATTTTAGCGACGATAGTTCACTGATTCTGCTTCGATGAAGATAAAATTTGCGGTCTTTACTTATAATGAGTTACTGAACGTGTTAGCACTCCGTGTATTACCCTTCCATTCGGAGAACTTAACTGCATACCCTCATATTTTAGCTTAAACTAAATTTTAAGCTTCTCAAGTCCTCTAGTATGTGAAGTGTGGGAAAGAGAGGAAAGTAAAGTTTCCTGAGCACTCACTGTTCATGTCTTAAGAGCTACGTGAGAATGAAAGGATCTGCTCACACGCCTCTATTTGTTCTTGTCTATTTCTTTAACGACTAGGCGTATTTAGAGGGTATGAGCTTTGGAAAAGATGGATTGACGGAGGAATGGAATGACATGGCAAATTGGAAAATCAGTACTGACTGAGTATCTCGTTTTAAACATGAAAAGTGAGCGAAAATATAATACAAGGGATGCATCTAAAAATACGAAATAGATTATGAAAACACCAATTGCCCGTAGCCTATTTCTAAAATGATGTCATTAAAAATCCCATTACAGGGCTGTGCTACCCATTTAAGGGCAATAAAGACATTTGAAAATATTTTGAAAATTCGAAGCCATTCAATCTTTGAAAATTCTTGAACGTAGTAGAAAGGATTGATTCATAAATTTCAACATAGAAATTCCGGATCATTATTTACTACTTTCCTAATGCCATGAATATGCGTTCACGCATTCAGCATGAACTTGAAATGTTTCGTTAATCAATTTTTAGTAGTGCTGGATTCAATTTTTTGTAAATGATTTAAGACTGCATGAAAGTTATAAAATCTTGAGCGAAAGATTTAATGGCGATTTTCCCCCAAGTGCTCCATTAAATAGTTTAAGACGTGCTTGCGGACACTTTTCACTTATTTGGTTCAGTTCTGCCTGGTAGGAAAGCCATTAAAATGCAACTGAATCGAAGGCTGTTACTCTAATACTCGTATAATGTTAATAAACTAAGGATTGCATTCCCAGAAATCCATACTCGTCTCGAGAATTAGTAATTCACCCCTTGGTAACAGCATGACATGCCGAAAGACCTCGGAAGCGATCACTTTAATTGGATCGAAATCAGGGTTCAGACAAACTGAGCACATGTGAGCACATAATCAGGACCACGGATCGTAAACCAGTGACGACGACGGTAATATGCAACGTCTCGCTGTCCATCATCAATTGAGCAACGAGAAATCTTCCAGCAATTGGCACCAACATCTGAATCAATTGGAACAATTAAGTATTTGATTAGTATTAAATGATTGCAATGAATTTGTAATAACTTCCCATCATCATCTTCATCGTCATCCAGAAGTGCTGCAGCGTCTGCGTTTGTCTAATATTCAATTCAATGGTTTGTACGGCGCGCAAACCAATAGACCATGCATTAGATGGCGAGAGGGGTTTCGAATAAATCCGTGGACAATTTTCAAAATTAGGACAAATATGTAACGAGCAGTTGTTTGTTGCCTGCATGACATTAATTAGTGATGGAATGGGTTGTACGCGTGTTTGTTTATAAATGTTGACATGAAATCACGGAAACGCTGTAATTATTATTATTGGTGACATATTTCGAGGAATCACCAGAATGGTGGGTATCCAGCTCTGCATTGATATGATGGTAGTATGAGGGTGCGAAATGGTGATCGAATTCGTCAATAGATCATTTGTCAATGTCGAATTAAATTACTGCTGGAGAGGATAATTATTAGATTGTTTACAATATTTGGATACTTAGCCTATTTGTAGCCAAAATAAAACTCACCAAGGAGTTCCAAAATTCGTTTGCTCCGTATAAATATTAAGAGTGCTCCCACCGTTCTCTTATAGGAGCAAGCGAATTATAGATGACAAACATTTTGACATTTGTAATCATAACCTCCCAGTGACAAGTTTATAGTTCGATTCAAAACAAAAAATATATACAAGATATAAGACAACGGTAGATTTGTATCAAGATCTTGAAGTTATTTTTAATAGAAAATGTCAGATTACAGACCGAATTCTCGTCGTTTTACTTTTTTATTTCAATTTAAAAAAAAGCTGTCACTTAAGCTAATCTCAAGAATGCTCACAAGTACTTTGGCGGGGCTAGTTACAATAAAATAACATTTTACAAGTTGTTTCAATGCTTTTAGGGCATCCCTAGTTTGAAATTTTGGGAAATTCAAAGTATGCAAAATTGTATTTGTTTATTCAGATTGTTTATATCCTTACCACTAGGTATACGGACGTTTCTTGTATATCTATTTCCACAGTAACGCGTCAATTTGACTTATGAACAAATTTATACATAAACATTCAGTAAGCCATAAGAAGAGGTGTATGAAATATTATTTATGGAAGGTTTTCTCACCTATATTGAATTATGAATTTAATAAATTTGTTATCAAAACTAATACTGAAAACATATAATTTCAATATTCTACAATAATTTCGCAAATATTTAACAGAAAAACTCAATCTGCAAACAACCTATTGGCGTATTTTACAGGCGTTGTTGGCCCTGTTTTTTTTTTTGTTTATTATAAAAATCAATTTAGCAATCTCGCATCTTCTCGATTACTAGGTGACATTATAACCTTTGACATTATAACCATTGATTATAACCTTCTGGAAGTTCTTTGGGCAATCGAACTATAATATCCTTTATGGATGAGTTTTTCTGTGTATTAAATCTATGCGTTTATCGCCTTGATCTCAAATGTTGAAGAAAATCTGAGGAGGCCAGCGAAAAGATGGTGTTCTGGTGGTATATTTGCAAGCAGCTTCGTGTAGCTCGTTTCAAAACTTTCTCTCATTGTAATATGCAATATTTTCTAGAGTATGTTTGTATTAAATGCTATGTTTTGTTTTGATTTTGACAGATACAAGTTTCGGGAGAAAGTTGCTTCCTTCTTCAATGTCAATTATTTTCTGCTTAAAACTTACTCCCGAAATGGATATCTATCCAAAAGCAAAACATAGAATTTTGGAATGGAAAATCAACAAATAAAGGATAGTTTGGTAGGATAATGTTTTTCCCATCTTATACTGGTAAGACTGAAAATACCCGTGACCACGGAGTAATTGCGTCAGATAATAATCAGTCTCACCATGCATTCTGTAGAACCACGGCCCCAAGGAACCACCCTCGAGATTACCAGCACTGCAGGTTCAGAGACAGTGCGGTATGCAGCCGCTATCCGCAAAGCTCCTTGCCTCTGCACCTGTGCCAGACGCCTTCCGTGCGTCTCTTTACGAAGAGCGTCAGCCCAAACCTCGGAGCCATACAAGAGCACTGATTCCATTGCACTCATCAGTAAACGTTTTTTGCTCGAGGTTGGCCACTGCGTGTTGGCCATAAGGTGACTGAGAGCCGATACTCCCACAGAAGCCTTATCCGCTGACGCTCGAACCTGCTCGAAAAAACTCATCTTCGAGTCAATCATCAAGCCAAGGTATCTGATTGATTCTTTTGACTCGATGATCATTTCTCCCACCCAAACCGGGATAATACGAGGGATCCGCTTCTTGATGAGGACGACAACCTCGGTCTTTTGCAGCGCTAGGCTAAGCCCACGATCTGTTATCCACTCACTCACTCGACGTATTACCGCACCCAGTTTGAGCTGCTACTGTCCGACAGTACGTCCGGCGACTAGTACTGCTACGTGATCTGCGTAGCCAACCAGGTGCGACTCCCCCGGTAACTGCAGCCTCAAAAGCTTATCGTACGAGACATTCCAGAGGTCCGGGCCCAGAACGGAACCTTACGGCACCCCTGATGTCAAATCAATTCTTCGCCGGCCTCCCAATGTGTCATAGATGAGTTTTCGTTTTTTGAGGTAGTCCTTCAATATCCGCATCAGATACTTCGGCACCCTGAAATATTCCAGAGCACCAAGAATATCTGTCCATCTAGCAGAGTTGAAGGCTTTTGTCACATCTAGTGTTATGAGCAGTACTATTCGTCTCGAGTAATGATTGTGGGCTTCTGCCTGCTAGACCACGCTCACTACCTCTGCTATTGCACCGATTGTGGATCGACCAGCCCTGAAGCCGTACTGCCGAGGAGACAGATCCCCGGCAGTTCGAAGGGCTTCTCCAAGTCTTTCTCTAATGAGCCTCTCGAGCACCTTCTCAGCGGCGTTCAGCATACATCGGGGCCGATATGAAGATGGTTGCTCCGCGTTCCCCTTCCTCTTGTGGATCAGCACGAGCCTCCCCTCTTTCTAGCAATTTGGAAAGGCGCCCTGCTACAAACAGGCATTGAAGTGGTGAGCAGCTTGTCAGGACAAAGTTGATGTGCAAGTTGTATTACTTCCGCTGGTATACCGTCTGGCCCTGGGGCCTTTTTCGATTTTGATGATTTCACCGCATCATCCAGCTCGATGGCGGTAAAAAGTGGGCATTCTCCGGGAAATTCAACATCTGCATCATCGGGACGAATAGGATGCATAGGGAAGAGCGCTCGAACAATCTGGTCCATTTTTTTCGTTTCAAGGGCACAGGGCCTCCTTGCAGCTCCTAAGCACCTTTAGATTGGACTTACTTTTATTCATACTGAGTATGCCGTTTCCTGATTCCTGAACTTCATATTATCTTTCATGATTCCTGCTGCTTTCGGAAGTCCTCTCTCGTAGGCTTGTTAAGAACTGGTTCTAAACTGGTTAGAAACTGGTTCTGGTGAACTAATTGGTTCAGTTAGAGGATTAATGATGAAATTAATTATTCGTAGTTGTAGGTAATTGTCCCTTGCTGAAGATTTGGTTCAACTATCTTTAATATTTCAAATTCGGCGTTAAAATGGGTGTTTTATCTACGTATGGAGCCCGATTCATAACGTATTTAAAACATACCACTTTTACCTCATAAAACGCACCACTTCCAATCCAAAGGTCCTTATTTGTACATAGACATAAGAAGTTTTGTATCTACAAATGATTAGTGAGGCCTGTGCTGCTGTATGGAATGGTAGCAAGGACCCTGACAAGCAAATCCAAAAAGACAATGGGCACAGCTGAACGCAAAGTACTCCGGAATGAAGTGTTTTCATGATTTGATGAACTACCTGTTTCTGCTTGCGTAGAACTACGTAAACTGCAAGGATAAGGCGTTTAGGAAGAAATCGGCTGCCGAAAACGATAATGGAAGGTAGAGTGCAAAGCAAAAGTCCTGCAGGAAGACTGAGAATTCGATGACGAAATATGATAAACACTGACAGCCAATGTTGGTGGGAGTGATTATAGAGTGGGGGAACAAGTTATCCGATCCGTGATGACTTGAAGGGGTTAATCTTAGAGGCCAAGGCTGGGCATGAATGATGATCATTGTAATGAAAATCTGAATCTGGTGATGAAGTGTTTCGGTGCAACATTCGTGTGTCACCTGTAAAATAGAAAAAGTATTGCTGCCACAATCACAATCAGTGCACCACAATCACGTCTGGGCATTGAGACTCTCCGTTCAATTCAGGAAGAGGCGTTAAATCTACTCCAAGTTCTAGAATATTGTGCTGTTTACGTCAGTGGTCTCAACATCCCAAATATTTGGAAACGCTCAACGACTTCTCTTCTTCCTCACTCGGATGAATCAGATCTGAAAAAATATTGATTCCAGCAGGAAGTGCAATTTTTTCACTTTTGACTATCTTCCTAGAAACTTTTCGTAATATCGAAGAACAAGGATCTCTCTAAACGTTGATTTGAAATCAAAATTCAGGTAAGAATCCATGCTGCATTGATTACTATACCGGGGTATTGAAAGGTGAACCTTCATTTCGACGACACGCAAGCAATATGTATTGCTTTTATTTGACTGATAACGAGTTCAGTATCCATTTTTTTATTGTCTCTATTCGGCTAATAACAAGTTCGGTATCAGGGGCCCAGTAAGCTTTAGATAACTTAGAACCTGTAAGCTAACTGTAAACAACTAAGGATGCTCTTTTCTGAGGTACTTGTTTTCGCTTCAGTTTCTTTCATGATTCTGCGGACCTCAGCAAGGAATATTGAAACGTTTCAAGGGTATAGGTTCTCAAATTTTAGAGTAAACAACAGATCATGTGTGATGTGTGATCATGACTTTTTTGAAACTCGGTTGAACTATCTTGGCTAACAGTAAGTTTTCTATGCGCATCTTTTAACGCGAAAGGGATTCTCGCTCTCTGCGCACAGTTTTGCATTGAAGTATACATTTTACGTCGGGTACTCAGGTTGCTCCTTTTCTAAGATCCTACCCAATGTATTGTCGGTGTTGCGTTTTCGAATTTTTGGAATTTTTCTTCAAACCGGGTTATTTAGATTAAGATTAGAGTGATCAGTAGTCTTTACTACCTACAACGCCTCCAAGTACGCGCTGTGAAATACTTTTGGGACATCATTTCTATTTAGGAAACACAATTAAAGTATTCATAAGTCAATTAAGGCTATTAATATATTTGATCTGCAAACATCATATTCAAATTTTCATGATTATTCGTAAAACATTTGATTAAAGTTTGATTCTCTTTAACACCTTCTACTTTCATAAGGAGACTGGATCACCCAAGTTTGGGTAGGAATTTCCGCCTTTTTGTTTACTTTTGACGTTCCTTAGGGTGGAGCTTTTCTCCAAATCAAGATCGAAAGCAGGATGTGATCTAGCCGGTGCTCTTGAATCTTCGTTTGTTAAAGAAGAAAAAAAATGTAATAGACACATTGTATTTTGCGTGTAAATTAAAGTATATCGCTGTCTGGAGGATTTTCATTGTAGATTTGTTGTAAATGTAAAATTCTATTAAAAAATTGTGAAAAAAAATTAATGTTTTTAGGTATTATAGTGGTATTAAAAAAGTATTTATAAAAAGATGCATGCATCAATCTGACAAAATTGACATACTAATTTCATCCCCACAATCAGTGCTGAAAAAGTCTTCATTTATTCATTCCATCCATGTTACACCTCACAAATGACAAATGCCCCAATTTCCAAAAATACTTTGTCTTCGTGACAGGGCAAACATAAAAATAAGAAAAATGTACGTTCAAGTTGTCAAGATCGTTTCTCGATCATGTGTTAATGCTATGTGCAAGAAAAATTACATTTAAACTAACTCTACATACAATGTGCATGTCCGGGGGGCGATGCTCACGTCCGCGAGTGAAATGTGTAGAAAAAATTTGGGACCTAGTTCCTTCCCATGTGGCAGCCCATCCCTATTCGTTCTCATCATGTTTAACCGAATCATGGTGAGCTGACATATCTTTGACATTTTTTTTGTAAGATAAGAGTTCCGATTTCACGGATGCCGTGAAAGCAATATGTGAGTTAAAACAGTTGAGATGCAGAAGAATAAATATCCTTTGAATGGAGAAATAATTTAAAATAATAAATATTTGAATAGCTATTTATCATAGTTTAGTCGGGAGATGAGAGTAAAAATTTCAGGGCTGCGTTAAGCAACCACACGCTTAAATTTTTCTACACTTTTTTCAGTGCATCTTTAAACGTTTTTTTCTGAATCGTTCCTAAGAAATAAACATCGCATACTATTCCTAATATTTGAAAGATAAAGGAAACTCTTCGAACAATGAAAAAAGTTTGCATGACGGATAACTCACCGCAGTCGTTTTCAATATTATTTGTTTGGTTTTGGCTCTTCCTTTCTGAATTCCTACATGCTCGTATAAAACATATGGAATACTGACAACGTGTGATTGTATCTAGCAAGTGTTTGCTTATGAGCAACATGGCATTGTGTACTTAGATGCGTTTGTTCTAACGTAAGTATTTTCATTCGAATCTCAATCAACACTTCATCATTTTCTTTCCTCTTATTGTTTAAACAGAAAAACGTTGGAGGTCGACGCAAGCAATAAATTGGAGCGCCAGAAATAGTGAGTGGAATTTTGAGTTTGAGCAACATAAATTTAGAATATTTATTTAAAAAAATGAAAGCAGTGAAGAGTCCTTCCGAATCAACTGAGACATTAAGAAATAGTGTTTGCATATGAGATGAACTGATGGTGTGTTTGCAACAAAGACAAAATCCAGAAACCTTCACTATAATCCATAAGATTTTTAATGACAATGTAAGCTATATGGTGTTAGTGGGACACATGTTATTGCTTCGAGGTTCAGGTGAATGATGTAGGTATCCCGATGTTAACATTTCGTTGGTGTAACATTTAGGTTGCAATTCATGAATTCTCAGTCATATAACATATGCAGCCAATAGGACTTCCTCAACAAACATAGTTCACACCTAGAAAGAGCATTTCGAAAACACTTAGACCACTAGTCAGTAAAGGACGAAAATTGTAAACAGGAGCACTATCATTTGATAGGAAAATCTTATTAATATTATGAATAATGTTAATAATTACTCATGTCCTTACTGCTAAACTGTGACTCGGTTACTGATTATGCCTGAAACATTTGGAGCGCTAAAGAATAAAATTTGGAAAGTCTAGACTTGAGTCTCCATTCCGGGTACTGGCGTGTTTTTGATGCCCCGAAAAGACCACATCAAGGAAAACAATTAATTAAAAAATAATCCCTAATACACTTCTTATACTCCTCCTTCTTCTTCCAATTATACTCCCGCCTGGGAGTTGTTAGGACCTTTTCTTTTCGGGCGAGGCAAAAAGTTCGATTGGTTTCGCTGACATCACTGTCTTTTATAAACAAATCGATATCCACTTCGAAGAACTTGTCTGAATTTCTTTTTCACTATCGTCAGCATCCGCATCATTTTATACGTCTAAATTTCTTTGCTTTCCTCTAAGTTGTGTCGGGGGCTCTATTAGAAGATCACTTCTCTTCGTTACAGTTTTGACGGCTTGCCTACATTCCTGCCTTAGCTGCAAATCTCCGAGGTCAAAGAACTCGCCTATGTTTTATTGTTATCAGAGAGGATATATAATTTTTTTAAAAGTTTTCCATTGGCATTTATGATGACTTCTCGAATCCTTGATATTGTTCTCTTGCTTAAAGGTCCTCATGCAAGTGAAATCCTTGATGTGGCTTGCTATTTTACTTTTTCAAATTAAATCCAGAACTCCACCAACCCCTCTGCTTTTCTCAAAAGGTTGAACCTTCAAAAAACGTTAGGTTACACTTCTGGTTAGGCCCGTTTTCTCTGCAGACTTCAGATTATGATCGCAGCTTGTAAAAAGATGGTGAGGGGTACGCTAACTAGATTTCAGTGTAATGTACGCTAGGGATGTCTATTTGAAGATGTATCCATCCAGGTGAACCAGGTTGAGCATGATTTCCATCGTAGATGCTGGTATAGCCTTCAGGACACTATTAATGAAACAGTATATTTCCTTGCCTTTAACTAGCTTCTGTATGAATTTATTCTTCTATAATGCCAAACAACAGACTCCGTAGGAGGTTACTAGTTCCAGTACATCAGTATAAATTCGGTATGTGTGCTTGGGCTTGAGTCACCATGTCCTCTAAACAATTCTCCTCTAACTAGTTAGTTTGCTGTTCAGGAATAAATTACTGAAAAAGCAAAAAAATGCACCGCTGCCCGCCTAACGTCGTTTATAATGAAAACCATGGAGTGTCTAGTGGATGGATATACTAAAAGCTCTATAAACGCCTAGGAGTGTTCTTGCCAGGACATTTTATGGAGACGGTTCTAAATGAAGTAGTGGATAGAAAAGAAAGAGTAGCAGAGACCAGTCGAACAAGGAAGACAAACCAAGCAAAACGAGAAGTATAGCGGAAGCTATTTGATGATATGGAAACGTCCTATATTAGGAAGATAGAAGTAAAAGTTTAAAGAAAGATCAGAGACGAAGAAGGTGTGATCCTAGAGAAATACAGAAACAAATGTAGAGTGCATATGAATCCATCAGAAGCAAGAATTCTAGAGAGAATTCACTAGACAAACTCTTCCTACGCATACAGCTTTAGGGTAAGCTTGATTCCGATCTACCCTAGAGGGCAACGGTCTAGAAAAGTAGACATACCAGAGAAAGACGCTGTGCAATTCCTCGTCAAGGAGAAAATTAAAATCGGCTGGGTTGTGTGTAGGATACGTCAAAAGGTAGTCCTAACTCGATGCTATAAGTGCATTAGCTTCGAACACATTGCCTTGACTGCAAGGGGCCAGATCGAAGCAACATGTGCTACAAGTGTGGAACTCCCGGCCAAAAGACGAAAGAGCGCCTAAACGAACCTAGCTGCATCTTGCCCAAGGCCAAGGGCTTGAAGTCTGCAGATGGGGTTCATATTCTAGAAAACGGAAGGTGTTAAGAGGTCAAAGGGTACTTAGAAAAGGAGCAGCCAAAACATGATCCGAATCAACCATAGTGCTGACCAAAACCGCGAAATCTTTAAAAATGAAAATCACCATGGGACGTGACGGTATACCAGCAGAAGTGGTACAGCATGAACACCAACTTTGCCCTGACATGTTGCTCAGCACATTCAACGACTACCTACAGAACAGCGTCTTGTCATAATCCTGGAAAGTGGCCATATCTGAGCTAATCAGAAAGGGTAAGTTGAACCCCGAGCAACTATTTGCATATTCGCCCCTATATATGCTGAACGCCACTGAGAAGTTCCTCGAGGAGCTTCTCAGATAGAGACTCGAAGCTGTCATCCGTACTACGGGGGTCTACATCCTCTTCAGTATAGCTTCAGGCGAATCGTACAGTTAAACACAATAACTGCAAGGATTGCCTTTAATTCTGCTAGAATGGCAGATATTGTCGGTGGTCTGGAAAATTTCAGAGCGTCGATGTAATTGACGTGGATATTGAAGGACTACCTCTAAAATTCGAAGCTCTTCAGTAACTATAACGGCTATATGGATGTGATGTCAGGGATAGCTCAAGATTCCATTCTGCGCTCAAACGTATGGAATGTATCGTACGACGAGCAGCTACCGAACAACCCATATCTGCTCGGTAACGCTGATGACTTTGCCGTACTTTCGAACACTCAAAACTCAAACTAGGTATGATAATGCGCCGAGTGAGATGTGGATGAGACGCTAGATGAGGGTTTCATCTAGCGCTGGAAAAGACTGAGGTCATCATACAGAACAAGAAGTTGAGCCCTCGTTTTATTCCTGTTTGGGTTGGATTCTTCAGTCAAAGGAATTAATGAAATACCTTGGCTTGATCATCGGCTCAAAGATGGATAAGGCTGCTGCGGGAATATCGGCTGCCTTTCGCCTTGTGGCCAACATAGAGAACCATCCGCAAAAAAAGGACGTCTACTAACGAGTACAATAGAGGCAAGAGTCTTGTACGGTTCAAAAGTCCGGGTTGACGCTCCTAGTAAGAAGTGGTACCAAGGGCGTTACAGTTACAAGAGCAAGAAGCTTTGTGGATAGTAGTTGCCTGCCGTACTGTCTCTGAACCGGCAGTGCTGCTTATCATGAGGGAGCTCCTGTGGTTATTTGCTCCTAAGAGAAGGCAAGTCTACTTATGAAGAAGAAGGTGGAGAGACATGTTATTAGCGAAGATAAAAGAAAAATGAACCTAGGTTTAAAACAAGAAGCATGGATTAGCGAGGCAGATGGACTGTTTAGCTCGTCAGTGATTTTAGGCCGTAGTTCTGCAGAAAGGTTGGAAGGGTAATTATTACCTGGCAAAACTTCACAGTGGCCCCTGGTATTTCCAAACTTATCTATATGATGGGAAACTCACCGTTCCCTGTTTGCTTGGTTTACCCGGAGACGACAGTTGACGCCTGCCACATCTTCATCACTTGCGAGAATATGCTTTTTCTTCGCGACAATAGGCGTGTCCTCTCCAGAAAACATAACGGAGAAGACTTTGTCTTATAAGACCTTCGGAAAAGCATGTCATTGTACGTGATTCACTTGGAGGCGCAAGTAGAAGGGGGACCTCTCTGACAGGAATTCTCTTCAATCCATCAATCCCTGCTGAAAGAGAAGTAACAGCAGGGAAGGCACCGTTAGGCGATGGCTAATGGTACTAGCCTGATATAATGTCACAAACAGATCTACACTGTATTCTTGGTGTGACAGGGAAGATGTTGTTAAGTTTGTAGGCCGGTTATCACAGGGAATTTACTGGACTACGGGCGTAAATTACCTTCACACCTAAACAAAATAACTACTACTACTACTACTACTACTTGTACTACTTCTACTAGTTCTACTATGTTCTTATCTCTGACCACGCAACTTCGCAGCTAGTTCAGCAGTTCAGACAGACATTCAAAGCTACTGCTTATCTGAAGGAAGTGAAACTTATATGGATCCATGAGGACATATACAAAACACACTAAACAGTCACACAAGGTTGACTGAATTTAAGTACTCCTAGCAATAGAGAATACAGGATTGGACGCAAAGTTCTGGAAGAAGGTCGATGTAGCTTAAACTGACAGGAATTACGGCAGGAACAACCGAGTCCTATGGCTCACCGTAACAAAACGACGACCGAACAAATCCTGGTGGCAATACTTACAGACCACAACCTTCCAGATCATCATGCTAAACTACTGGACATCTTAACGGAAGAGGAGGAAAGTTTCTCACATTTTCTTGAAGATTATCTGAGTCTGATTTACAAGCGTCCCATTTGCTAGAATACCTGATGACCTCAGAACTAGAAGCCCTCTATGGCTAATTGAGGATGATAGGATGGATCATCTGGGCTCACTGAATCGCATTTTGGAAGCTACTTAGACCAATCCTGAATCAAATAGAATGCTCCTGAAACCATTATCATTCAATGATAGTCAAACATGAAATTCTTCCTTATTACAGCGAAACATTCAAATTTTAACCAAAAATTTTCTTGGCGCTACTTTCATTCTTCTTGGAACTCTTTCACATACTTCCAGACTCCCTGGCAGGAATAAATTACAAATCCGTTTATTTTAAATCAAGACATCCCAAACAACGAATACTTTATTCAATTATTCAGTGGAACAAGATAAATTCTTCTAAATACTTCCCACCTCACTGTCGCTTTTCACACATGCTGATAGATTTATTGCTCTGCAAGAAAATTGTCAGTAAATACCAACGGATATCAATTACATCCAAAAGATAAAACCTCTTGTCAAATACTTTATTATTATAAATAATTCGGAATGCACCAGCAAGGATACATGATTCAGACGAGTCTACATCATCATTTACAAACATATTTATCAATTCTAGATTAGTGGATTAGCCGTTTCATCTTTCGAGAAGATTTTCAGCTTTCGGTAGATTACGTGAAAAATTTGGAGGAAACATCAAACAATTGTTGGTTGCAAGTATGTGTTGCTGATCTTCCGCTACCTCAAGGGTTAATAAGGCAACAAGTCAAGTATTTCACGTGCCTGTTACTTGTAGTATTCGATCGTCCCTCAGAATAGTTTCTTAAGTGATTTGCATTCTCCGAAATTCTTCGACCTAGACTTAACGAACCTTCAACATTCTTCCTGGATCTAATTAGCTAAATGAACCAAATCCAACTTAAAATGAACATGTGCAGAAGCAGTGAACTGAAATAGAATTTGTTGACGGAGATGAGAGCCGGAGGCGAAGATAAACTAGGAAAAATGTTTAGTTGCGGTTAACTAGGATACATTCAATTCACTAATTAATTTCATTGATTGATGACACGCAATATTTCAAAGTTTTATTTGGCTGGTGGAAAAATGGGGCGAAACCTATTCTTGGGTAACAATTACAGAGCTCGCCATTTTTCTGATTGAAGCTACTGCTTGTGAAAATTTGTCCTAGTTAATGTAATTGATAATTTGGACGGATATTGACCTTGTGTCCACTATTCAAATTATCAACTCTTATGTTGTTCCTTTTGAAACAACGTAAGACAATACACGAACGCGAATGCCTTTCTTTCCGAGGAACGTTCTTCCTGAACGGACAATTATCTTGGGCCAAGGGATTTCAATTAGAAGATATTCGCTGGGCTCCATTACCCGTTTGACTCGTCCGGTTCTACGTATCTTCTATGATTTTCAAAGAAAAGTCAAGCAATTACCCACGGTTTCAAGATTTCCAACCGTTCAATCGAATCGGGTAATTGCATTCAGTATCGATTTATTGATAAATTTCCTTAAACAGGCAATTGACTTGGAGCACGCATCTCCTCAGCAATAAAGGCGAGATGGCTTGCTTTCTTCCTCTGCCTCTGATATGCCGAAGGAATTATCATCACCGGCTAAAGAGGTTAATGAAAAGAAGATTGCAAAGTATTGTTAACCGCTAGGAGTTTAAATTGATTGCTATGCTAGATGTTAAATTAGACGTGAAATCTCACGTATGCAGGATGCACAATGAGGAAGGTGCTAAGGTTAAATTAACAACCAACCAGAATGTTCATTGCAGAAGTGAGAAGAATGTTTGCAAATGTAGTGGCTTTTTCAAATTATGTTCAAAAGGCGGAAACATTCTCTTAACGGTTAAACAATATATCGTTTAAATATCTATAAACAATATATCGTTTTCGGCTACATAACATGGGGTCCTATAGTCCGAACAGATTTCTTTATTTCAATGCAAACATTACATCCTGACAATGCATCAAATAAGTGCTTTCATACTCAATTGGACACGTTACAATAAATTGTATTTTGTTTCACGCTTCCGTTATTGAAACAACCACCCAGTCCTAGCTGAGGATTTGTGGATATAAAGTGAATATCCATCCTGCGAAACTTTCTTATCTTTTGGAGAAGGAGTTTCTTATCCTGCAGTCACACTCAGTTTCCAATTTGTTTCAAGAATTCTTAGAAATATGATGAGAAGGAGAAGGATCTTGCATAAATGCAAGAGCAACTGCTAGGACACAATGAAGTTGCATTTTGAAATTACAGGAGAAAATAACAGCAATGGAACGAACGATTCCAAGTTTATCTAATCAAACTAGCCTGCAAAAGACAGCATCGGGCAGCAGCAGAATTCATTGACTGGTCACCTTTTCTCTAACACCTGAAAGCCATGTTCGGGGCAGCATGCGACTCCAGATCCAGGGTCATGGCCGAGGAGATGGCTTGGCATGGATTCGGTGCCCGGGTATAGCGTTTTTCATCGTATACCTGACGCCGAATGAGTCAATGCCATCTTTTTAAACTAGACTGGACGCGTTGGAGGATGTTGTTCTGAATACAGATGTTCTGAATACTCGTAGCAGGAGACTTTAACGTCAGAGCCGCTGAGTGGGGCATGTCTCACACCGATTCCAGAGGGCAACGCATTCTGGACGTGTCGCCGAGGACCGGGTTGAAGGTTTTGAATATTGGTAATGTACCTACCTTCCGGCGCTGGGGCTTGAAGGAATAATCCCAGATGTGACATTCGCCTCGGAGATCCTCGCTTCGACAACGCTGAACTGGATAGTACTTGAGGATTATTCAGCGAGCGACCACCAATACATCGCTCCTCGCTCGTCTCAACGATCTTTCACTCCTGGGTGGAACATGGACGCAGAGACGCGAACGTTCGGGTATGGGAAGTCGAGGGAATGGTGAAGTCAACGATGAGCCTCATCACTTCTGCCTCTAGCTCATCTATGCCTCAACGGAGGCCTCGATACCACAGGACTGCTGTACATTGGTGGTCAATAGATATCGCAGATAAACGTGGCGAGTGTCAAAGACTTCGACGTGCAGCTCAGCGCTCGAGAAGCGTAGAGGAAGCATCCAATAGGACAGCAGCATACATGTCACCGAGCGAAGAACTCCAAAGACTCATCAACGAGAGTAAGGCACGCTGCTGGTGTGGACGATGTGAACAGAACTTGTGGACGACTTGAACAGGGATCCATGGGGGCTCGGGGCTCGGTACCTCACGGAAGCCGTGTTTACTTCAAGCAGACAAGATGGACGGCATAGTGCAGGCACTGTTCCCAACTCATCGTGTCCGTGTTGCTATTGCCCACGAGGTCGATTCAGTGAAACACCCATTGTTCACAAAAGATGAACTGGAGGATGCAGTGCTTTCTATGAAAGCTGGAAAGGCACCAGCACCAGATGGCATTCCAACCGAGGTGCTACAAATGGTCTTCCATGTTTGTTCTGACTTGCTAGTCAATGTGTTCATCGTTTGCCTGAGAGAAGGTGCATTTCCATCTCGCTGGAATGTGGTGAGGCTCTCATTTATCAGCAAGGGGAAAGGGGACCCTGGGCTGCCATCTACATACCGTCCGTTTTGTATGCTGAATACAGCAGAGAAAGTGTTCGAAAAGCTCATCAAGGGCAGACTCACTGACGCAATTAGTGCTGCAGGGGACCATTTTCATGGCCCGGGTGCAGGGTGGTGCAGGGATGACGCATCTCCTCGGCAGTATGGCTTCAGAGCAGGGCGATCCACTTCCGATGCCATCATGAAAATGGTGAATGCAGTCCGTCAAGCCGAAGTTTACAAAACTGATACCAAACGAGTTCAACTCCGCCAGATGGGCGCATATTCTTGGCACATTGGAAAATTCTTTCCGATTGTCAGGGTATCTGATGCGGATTTTGAAGGATTACTTGAAGGACCGCAGCCTGCTCTATAACACACAAGATGGGCGGCGCAGTATGGAGACAACGTCTGCTGTACCGCAAGGCTCCATACTGAGACCAGACTTGTAGAACGCCTCATATGACGGGCTATTGAGGCTTGAGCTGCCAGATGAGTCGCGCTTGGTCGGATGTGGGGATGATATAGCAGCACTGGTCGCCGGACGCACAGTCGAACATGCGCAGCGCAGACTAGGAATGCTAATGCGTCGAGTGAGTGAGTGGATGACCACCCGCGGGTTCAGTCTGGTACTGGAAAAACCCGAGGTGGTCATTACCACGAAGAAAAGAATTCCCACGGTAATTCCTATGCAGATCGGAGATGCGACTGTCGAGTCAAAACTTGTGATAAAGTATTTGGGGCTACTGATCGATTCGAAAATGAGCTTTTCGGAACAGATCAGAGCAACGGCGGAAAATGCCGCGATACGTGTTTCGGCTCTAAGTCGATTCATATGCAACATACGTGTGCCCACACCGAGCAAACGCCGACTCCTCATGAGTGCTTTACAGTCAGTGCTACTGCGTCGCTCTGAGGTTTGGGCCGGAGCTCTCAGTAGGGAGCTGTACCGAAAGCGCTTAAGTGAAGAGACGAGGCGTAAGTGCAGAGACGAGGAGCTTTGCGGGTTGCGTCTGCATACCGCACTATCTCTGATTCAGCGGTATATGGGACTTGGGATCATGGCTAATTTGAAGGCACGGCGAGACTGATTATTACCTTACCCAGCTTCTTAGCGGGCATGGATGGGTATTTTCGGTCTTACCTGGATAAGATTGGTAAGTCATGGTCCCCAGACTGCATTTTCTACCCAGGAGAAAGGGATGACGCATGTATCACCTTCCTCAACTAGAAGGGGAAACTTCACCTAGAAGGTGGAACTCAATATACTATACAATATACTAAACACAATTATGCGCACATACAGAAGAATAAAGAAGGATGGAACAAAGAGAAAATCAGCACTTGACATCTCATTATTCAGCATTATAAACAACAATGTCATGGGAATAAACTAAATGAAGGCAACTGCAAAACATAAGCCGATCCTTATTATTTTAATCGTATCCCCTAAAACATACAGGACTAATAACATCAACACTTAATAGGAGCCTTGAGCAATATACAAGCGAAAAACTTTCAGGAATTTATAAAATAAACAACACTGTATAGTACCCTCGAAACTTTAAAGAGCACCTCTACTGAAGTAGAATGCTTTCTTTCTTCTTTCTAACATAAAATATTGAGACATGTTCGATGAATGTCACGCTCTATTGTAGTCGTCCAAAATACAAGATGCATAACAATACCCATAACAAATACAAGGATCATTCACGAAAGAAAAAAAGCCATGACGTTATTATTATTTTATGTACATATTATTTTTTTACATTATTTAATATTTTATTGTATATTGTATTTTTATTTATTATATATCACATTATTAAGAGTATTGAGTACGACATTGCATACGCAAATAGCTGGCCCCTGGTTTATCTTGACCACCAAGTTTTAATTTAAAGTAAGCAAAGTAAAATTTCCTCACAAAATCACTTATGTTTCACTGTTGACTTTTAATAGTGAATTCACTACATTTATAACAAAAACTGTTCGGAAAAATAATACAACCGTTTGTAGCCTTGACTAGACAGAAACAACGCACTGTTCAGTTGAATAGCAGTCAATCTACTGAGAGTTTCTCTTCATTTGACTTGCCGCAACACGATTAACAATAAGATTGTTTGCATTTGCTTCTGGCGCCCAGGAGTTAACGTTAAAACCTGCTCAGTCCCACCAGCCAAATTCCCCATTTATCAATTAAAAGCGCATCAATGTTAATGAACACGATTTCTGAACTTCTAAACACAAAATATACGGTACCGTACAACCACAAGAACGGTCCAAGAACAACGAAGCTACTTTTGTAAATAATCTATCGAAAGGCTTGAATTTTCTAGCGTAAGTTTTGGAAGGATTTTACATAAAATGTCTTGTAAAGCGGTAAGATTGCGTAGTTCGACAGACTTTAAGGGCATATTTTGTTTGCAAATATCTTAAAAAATGTAGGATAACCTCAAAATCTAAGCAAATACTACGATGAATCAACTTCCAAACAAATTTAAATAATACTAAATGCAGGCAAAGGTACGCGAATATTCCCTGTTCAGCTTTCCCATATTAATCAGTATAGGAAATGAACTCCTGCAAAAACAATAATTAACCATTGATGTGATCCACGCGGTTCATAGTCGTATGATAAATGACTCGGAATATTCCGAGAGATTTCACACTTCTATGCGAGCCGTGCCCTTTTACAGTTACTGCTCCTTCAGGCCGGGTGCAATGATGAGTTGTGGTATGTGTTCTGCAATAATGCTTGCCATCCGCTACCAATAACTCATTCCATTTTCCAATTCTCATAGCAATCAATGCAATCACTTGGACCATTCAATTGACTTCAACCATGAACGTCATCGGCTGATGTTCGATTTTATTATTCCTCTGTACCAATCTCGAACTTCCTCGATTGATCCCTGCACACCGAACACAGCGTTCCTGGTCGCTGCTTGCTTGCTGGTGGCTGATGATGTCGCGACGCTGTTGTTCCTTGGTCACTATCATGTTAACGCTAGTGCCAGCCCATCCATAATTCTGCAATTCATACACATATCGGGGAGCTAAAGGTCATCAGTTGGTTACCAAGAACGTATGATATGCCGACCAGTGGGAAGGCTGTGGAAGTTTGTTTAAGCCGCTCGAGTCAACCACGCAAATCTTCTAGACGTTATTCTTGGATTCTTAGTGTAAGCTGTAATAGAATGCACTCCATCGATAGCGATTCGATTGAATATTCCAAGGATATACTTGGACCCGATTCTTTAGCTACGTTGAACCTGAAGTCGATAGTGAGTCAAATGCGGCACAAATTGGGTAACAATCGAAAGAAGCACTTGGGACGCTTGGAAGTATTTCTGAAAAAATTCCTCTAGTTCCACTTGGACCCATAACAAAGCAAGTGGGTACATCGCCAATAAGTCAATTTACAACTCTTCAGCCCCGCTCATACATAGAATGCCGCCTGCCTAACTATGGAATGGATCCAGCACAACTAGTTTCTACTAATGCTAATTCCACGGAATTGAACCGCGCAACTTTGCGTTCCTTACTTCCACTTTGCATTAGACAAGCCGAAGAATAAATATCACTTCAACCAAGATAGAGTACTTATTGTTTGCTCACACAAGCGAACCACATGAGCTGGGACAAGTGAATGCTCCGCTATAATACATTTCACATCCTACGAGTATGTGGAACGACCGCAAGCAGGCTATAATGTGAGCCAATAAGTATTTCATGATTATTGCCCGGAGGCTGCGAAAATGGCTTTGAGCGAGATGCGGATGGTTCCTAGCGTGGTTCTAACTCTCGGACATGGAGCTGAATTGTCCGTTCGGGGCTTCTTGATTGTGATGAGGTTCAGAAGACATCATCTAGATTAACGAAGACAGTGGTCAGAGTTCAAATACAGTCAATTGAGCCAATCAAGTCAGAGGAATTGAGGAATGAAGCACGGACAAAGCTGCGTAGGATCCAGCGGGCGCGCATACAGACAAAGCTGGTTGTGTTCTAATAGTGAATTGTTGGCTGGATACTCGGATCCAAGGTTTGGCCAGAGATGGGAGCAGATGAAGAAACAAACAGGACGGAATTTCGGACCCACGACGAGAAGATGTCCAAATGATATATATCAAAATATGTCTTCTGGTCAGAGGACTTAATTCCATTGTGAAACGTTTCTTTTGCTTAATTTTGGTGTTGCAACGTAATGAGACCACGATTTTCCCGTATCATGTGCATAAGTTGACGGGGAAAAGATTATTTGGGTTAGAGTTTGAATTTGATCGAGCTCATCATTAGCCGAATTGTTTAATTTAAGCTTGCTTAAGACTTGCTTAGCTATTTTGTGCTTGGTTTTAGGATAACCTGGTCAATTCTTGCTTTAACTGTTATTCCGTGGTAAAGTTTCTTGCATTACTTTGCTATTTATTCTAACTGTTAAAGAGTGGGTTGGCCGTAGATATTCTAATTGGCGATATCTGCCCTTCGAAACTGAAATGTATGTTTTTTTTCACATGAACAACCTGTGACCTATGGTATAGGAAAAATTATGGCGAAAAAGCATTAAGGGTTTGAGGCCTCCAAGCTATGCACATAAGCAAATTATGGAAATTTAGTTTTAAGCATAGTTGTCTGGCACAGGACTCAAGGTCTAACCAAACTTGGAGTTAATTTGATTGGGAAGTTGATGGGTTCGAGTACTTTTTCTCTTCGTAAGGATTTACTTGTCTGATACCTTGTCAACGTTAGAATGAGTATGAAGACGTTAATCAAATAGGGTTCAGGTTCAAATAGGGTGTATTCATCAAATGAGGCGTGGCTACAAAGTAAACGGGAACAAATACATTGAAATATGAAAACATAGGGTCCATACAAAGGATCAAATGTTTGCTCAAGATTCGAAGGAAGGAAGGAAGGAAGGAAGGTAATGAGATGCGAGGAATCATATCAGCTGTGAATGCCCCGACACAAAAAGAAAATAGATGGCTAGTTGAGGAATTCATATACATCTATGTGACAAAGTAACTCCGTCAAAAACACCTAAGAATCCACAGAAACGCTGTCAGCATACTGCTCGCCAGCAAAAGATGAAGTAAGCACATCGTCCGATGTGATAGCTCTCTTTCCCAGCATGTCAGTGTTGAAATTAAATTAGGCCCATCACGATAATTCCTCTACAAAGAAGACGAAAATGAAGTATTACTTCCACTTACACTGGCCAGCAAAAAAAAAATAGGAAAAAAATTGGACAGACACTCTGATCGGTGATCCCTAATAATTTTTGGTATCTTAACTCGGATATGACCTCCGTTTTTTTCCATCACCCTCCATTTTCTGTCACTGCCCTATTTTGGCCGAAATTATGGTTAAATCGGTAAATTTGGTGCAGAGCAGATTATCATTTCCCAGTGAAAAATGCAAACTTATAGCCTGAAATTACCGCAAAATAATGATAAAGACTATGTCCTACGATCGTTGAGGATTCGGGGGGGGGGGGGGGGGATGAGAAAAGGGAAGTCATGGTTTTTTCATTAAAAAAGACCATAAAAACCGGCATTCGTGTTTATTTCTTTCGGCAAAATCCGACATTCCAGGGCCCTTTGCTATCTTTATACACCTTCCCACCACCCCTAGCACCCTCTTCCACACTCCTATCCCTTTTTTCACCCCCTTTCTACCCCTCATTCATCAAAAGGAAAAAAAGTAAACAAAGTTTGAAACAAACTCTTAAGTGCTATTGATTGCATCTTAAAAAAGCATAGAGGGAGAGGGGGAGGGGTTGAAATGAATTCTAGGACTAGCTCTGTTTCTTAAATTTGGCAATTCTCAATTGTCACGAAAAAGTTTGCGAAACATGTTGTTTCAAGAAAGTGCAAGAAGTGACATGCTCATGAATACAAGTTGTAACTTGTCCGTTTGCTCATCAAACACAGTGCACTACTTGCATTCGCAAGCACCTCTCAGTTGCAATGAGCGTGTGTTCCGAGACGGTATCTAACTTCGTAAGTCTTCCTTTTTCTTTTTCGAAAAAAAGTGCGGTGTTTGGTTTAGCACAAGTGGTTTTTGTTTCTGTTCTCCAAGTACATTTATTTATAATTCATAAATTTTTTGCTGTAATAAATAATGCCAAGTTGCTGTAAGGATAATGTGAATTATTTCGGTTACATTTGTGGCGAAGTAACATTTCAGAATCAGAGGAGACCCTTGATTACGTTTGTTCCGAAAGCTTATGAGCATTATTTCGGTTGCAAAGTCGGAGATTAGGACAAGGCGTGAGCCCCAAAATTATGTTGCAAAAGTTGTCACACTCATTTAAGTTCGTGGTTACGTTTGAAATCACGCACAATGTCATTCGTGGGACCAATGGTCTGGCGTGTGCCCACCTCTCATGTCGAGGACTGTTATTTTTGTATGACGGCAATATCTGGATTCGCCTAAAAATAGAAACATGCTATAACTTATCCGAATATCCTTTTGGCAATTGGACCCGTCGAACAAAGGAATTTGATGCCTGTCCCCATACCACCCGAAAACTAGACCCTTGATGATAAAGAATCAATAACTGAACAGAATGTGCTAGCGCCGGCAAAGGAGGAACCACAAAGCAGCTAGGATAAAGATTTCACGCCTAACGATTTGAACGAACAAAACTTTTCACCTAAGAAGAATTGAACGTCTTAATCCCGGATTAAGACCTGCCTAAAATAAAAACTGAGCTTCTTGGTTCATGACTGTAGCTGAAATATCTCCTGCAGACGTTTTTTAGAAAAAGAAACTCCGCCTTCATTTCTTTTTTCTCGCGAGACGAAGATGGTAAAGATTTAATTAGCTCTAACAACAATGCAGGACTAATGATTGAACTAAAAATAACCAGAGGTCTCTGGAAACTGGAAACTTTTCACTGATTATAATCAATGACTCAATAATGGAAATAATTTACCATCGATCCCCGTTGCCTATGCAACTAGTATGAAAGAAACATATGATAATCTGAAAAAAAAGTTCTGGAAAAAAGTAATAACGATCATCATCAATGGAGTGTTTGTGCTGACCTCAAAGTCGTGGCAATATTAATCCAGTTAATATTGCCACTAGTGTAGTGTAGCAAGCTGGCTACACTAAATTTTGTTGCTTTCTTTGTGAATGGGACAGCTGCGCTAAAGATCGACATTATGTGCGAAAAGACTGGCGTTTTCGCGTGAATGATATTACCCGTAGTAAAAAAACCGCTTTTGACGCCTTAGTAGATAAAAGGAAAATCATTATACCTCCACTTCACATTAGTCTGGGCCTTTTTAACAATTTGTTAAGGCTCTAAATAAGGGAGATAAAGGATTCTTATATCTCAAGCAAAAATTTCCCCCAATAAGTAATGCCAAAATCAGAAAAGGCTGAGGTCCCAAAGGCAGAAAAGAATTTGTGGGACCTCAGATGAAATAGGTATTTGATGACGATGCTTTCTCAAAGAGTGTGTCAAGAAAAGAGAAAAGAGCAAGGGAATCTTTTGTCTTTGTATGCCGCAATTTTATTGTAAACAAAAGATCAAATGACTATCAACAACAAATTGATGAGTTACTTAAATCTTTCAAGGCTTTAGGCTTGCAATATGTCATTGAAAATTTATTTTCTCCAATCTCACCTGAGTTTTTTCCCGGAAAATTGAGGAGCCATTTCGGACGAGCTTGGTGAAAGGTTTCATCAACAAATTCAAACACATTCAAATCATCACATGGAGAACGGGAAAATATAACCCTCGTGTGTTGGCGGACTACTGTTGGACTCAAGTTCGAGAAACACCGGAGGACGCTTACAAAAGGAGAAAAACTTCAAAATAGATGCACGCATGTATTTATCATACTTTTTGATTGCTCAGCCTTATTATTCCTTTCAATACTCAACCCCCCCCCCCTCCTCCACCTTTTCTAATCATAAAATGCTGATCTTCTGATTTTTATGGATTTAAAAAAAACCCTGACCCCTTTTTTCACCCCCTCGGATCCCCAAAGATGTTTATCGGCAGACATAGTTTTTATCATTATTTTGCTTTAATTTCAGGCTATAAGTTGGCATTCTTCGCTGTGAAATGAGCAGATTAGACGAAATTCACCGATTTCATCTCAATTTCGGCCAAAATAGGGGTATGACAGAAAACTGGAGGGTGATGGAAAAAACGGAGGTCATATCCGAATTCAGCGATCCAAAATTACAAGATTAGTAAGGATCGCCCATCAGAGTGTGCGTTCATTTTTTCATGTTGACCAGTATTATCTGAGCTGTGTATGAAGTAGACTTAAAGTATGGAAAATTGTCTTTTCTGGGCAAACTTGTATCAAGAATGAGTGCTCACATCATTTTCGAAATCTGCAGGAAAGCAACATGCACAAAATAGTTGATTCAGAACACACCGAATCCCCCGCAACAAGTGAATGTCTATCGTTACCGAGCCATCATTGACAGGATATACGTACGATCTACCACAAAACATGGAAGCCAGGGAGAAGGCATATGCAGTATATTGTCGACATTCTAAAGTTGTAATCTGGATTCTGAGAAGGCGTACTGGAAGGCAATTTTAAACTACGATGGTGTCACCGATAAATTAAAAAAGGAAGTACTGTGTGTATTTTCCCGTGTTTAGCGCACGGCTTACAAACTTTAGGAAAATTTAAACAATTTTAGAAGACCTAGAAAAAATTTAGAAGAAAGAAACGAATAGACTGGGGGTCCTTTTTTTGTTTTTTTGAAGATATTATTAAATAGATTTATGGGCACCAGTTGAACCTGGACCTAAGAACTCTGCTGAAAATTTCCCGATATGCATCCAATTTTCTCACCTCCAAAATTGATTTTTGTTTCCAAAAAAGGCTCACTTAGTCAGTTTTTCGAAAAAAGTTATCCTAGTTCGAACTGGAGCTACTTGAATAACAAATTATTTTATATCTTATTTTTATCTTTATTTTTTGAAACGGCTCAGAGAGCCGAATTCATGTCAACTATCAATTTTTTGCAGTTTATTTTTTCGAAAATATATTTTGCCAACAAATTGAATATTTCTTAAATTTTTTTTTGCAATTTTTAGGCATTCTGACATTCATATGTGCGAAAATTGCATACAAAATCTCCTTTTATTCAACAAAAGCATGTTAACAGTCCTCTTGAACCTTACTTTATCCATGGTTCAACTAGATGTGATGAAGGAGTAGATCCGATCGAGAAGACTACTAAAAAGCACTTTTTTAGGATTTTTTCGCCCTACGTTTAAAAATTCAATAATGAATCTTTCTTCTCATAAAAAAATTGATTTCAAGAAGTTAATATGTGCCTCGGCGGGGGAAGGGGTCTTTTTCACTGCTGCCCAGTCATACATGTATATTGAATATTAAATGTCGTTTCGCTTCTTCTACTCCAACAGAATCCTATTCCTTGAGGAATTAAACAATTGACGTGTGGGTCTCATGCGAAATGACAGCGAGGTCTACGATGTTTTCAACTCAATTGAGTTTATACTGGTTAAATTGGAAGTTGCAAGTGAAGCTTGATTGTTTGCGAGGAAACTTTTTACCAGTCAAAGTTCAAAGTTCACAGAAATGATGTCAATTTCGGACCAATGTTAGTATAACAAATGACGTGTTTTTCCAGGACATGCTGATATCGTTCACCTTGAGATTTTCAGCATTGAAAAAGTTGGAAACATCTGACAATGCTTTACGAAGATCTAAAATGAAAATATTAAAAAGAAGAGGACTAAGGTAGAAAAGTTGCAGAACACCAGACAGTTTCTTTTGCCATAAGTGCTTGAAATCCAACGTTCAGAATTTGGTTTCGTAGGTCGACTTCGGACTTTTATTTTTTTTAATTTTGCAAAAAATGTTTTTTAGATAGCCTGATTGGGTAGTTCGCTAAAACCGATGAAATTTATGTAAATTTGGGGCACATCCTCTAGATTCCAGAGGGTACTAGAAATCAATAATCTCAGAGTTTTTGTCATCAACAGTTTTTCGCGTACTTCGTGCTTGCGATTGTTAAGCCCGGGTTCTATGACAGGAGAAATCTTAGAACAAACTTTTTTCGAAGAATTTTTGGGTGGATGATAGAATAGTTAGACTTTATTCTTCAAAAAATGACTTTCAAAGCAATGGGAATGATAAAAAAGAGAGAAACCTATTAGAAATTTTTATATTTTGTTCCTGTAAAGTGGAACAAATAGAAGGTGGGGGCTAAATTAGTCCTCGGGCCTTTATTGAGATCATGTTCCTCTAATTCTTTGAATGATCTTTGTTTGGGAGTATATATTTCCCGAGTCAGAACTGCTGATTTTATGTTCGTGGAAGGTATAAGTGAGGAGAAACTTGAAGTCAAACATACAAGTTGGAAGTTTTGACAGATGTTCTACAAGTGACATGACGTGAGTGCCGAATTAAACTTAGGACTAAATATACTCCTGTGGCCAAAGAATAGTAAGACTTTGTTCATAATTTTAACATTATTTATTTATTCTTCCAAATCTATTTCGTCCCCCTCAAAGACACCCCGAGGCCCCAATACACTTCTACCAACGTTTTTTCTAATCCTCGAAACAGTTGTTATATTCGATTTCCGGAATAGCCTTCAATACAGGTAACGATTCACGTTTGATGTCTTCAATTGACTCAAAACGGCTTGCCCGGAGCGGTCGTTTGAGTTTTCCGAAAAGTCAGAAGTCACACGGTCACAAGAGTTGTCGGCCCATAATTCCGTCCACTTTTGACTCTTTTTACCTCTTTGTTGGAATATATTCGCGAAAACGACGCATAACACTCAAATAGTATTCGTTGTTGACAACTTGCCCGGTCGGAAGTAATTTGAAGTGCACCACACCTCAATAATCGACGAAAACTGTCAACATGACATCGATTTTTGACTTGCTTTGACGTGTTTTTTCGTTTTCGGCTCACCTTTCGCACGATATTTGGCCGATTGATCGTCTGTTTCTGGATCGTAAGCATAGATCTAAGACTCATCATCAGTTAAAATACGTTCCATGACATCATATTAGTCGGAAAATATTGTTTCACAGACGTGAAACAAACGACGACGCTATTTGACGCGACGCTATTTGTCAAGATAATTGAGTGATTTTGGAACCGATCGTGCTTTCACTTTTCTTAAGCTCAAATGGTCTTTTAAAATGGTTTTCACTGATCGTTTCGATATTCCATCCATGTCAGTAAAGCCTCTGACTATCAATCGTCGATTCTCGAGCACCAATTCCTTGATTTAATTGACGTGTTGATCATTAGTTGATGTTGATGGCCATGCTGGACGTGGTTCGTCGTCAACGCGTTCTGCGCCGTCTTTGAACAATTTGTACCAAACAAAAACACTTACTCGTGACGTACAATTATTACTGAAGGCTGATTTGACAGTGAAATTGTTGTGGTACGAGTAGTAGTAATAGTAGTAGTTGTTGTTAGTGTTGTTCTTGTTGCTATTGTTGTTGCTGCTGTTGTAGTAGTAGTCGTAGTTGTTGTAGCAGCATAAGGAGTAATAGTGGAAGTAATAGTGGTTTATGTAGTCTTTAAGTGTAGCCAATTAACATACTCACCGGAACTACAGGGTGAGAATCATTGCCTTAGAGAGTTCTTACCCGGTATAAGCAAAATCTGCTTTAGAGATCCATTGAAAGGAGTCAATCACCAATCCGATAATGTAATTCTTTCATCGATTAGTCATATTCTACTGATATGATAATTTTATATAGAAATAATACATCATTATAAATAACCTGGCTGAATTTGTAAAGAATTTGAAAAACTCCAATATATAAATTAGATTTCGTCATTTCGATGCGAACAATTCTATGCTGATAAAGTTTGTTGGGAACTGTGTACCGGAGCGCACTCACAAAGACTTATAGACCAGGGCAAGAACTCCCCCTCCTCTATATCCTTCTATCTATATCCTTCTTAAAAATATTCCTGCTAGTATAAAGATCCTCTTCGATGTCAAAAACATCGTTTAACCAGGTTGCAGTCACTTGACTTTAAGGGGCATGATTTAGTGTGAAGATATCGTTTACATACTGCCCCTCATGTCAGCAAAAATCTGGTCTTAACGGAGGACATTAATTTTTAAACCCCAAACTCGTGGTTGGGTTATTTGTTAGTATTCCTTTCGCAAAGGACGCACGAAGCGTTTGGCTCTGGGCATACAAACCAAGAAAAGTCCCGAATTTTCGAAAATTCCCGAATTCAAAAAATTTTCTGATCTTCAAGTCTGGAAAGGAGATATTTTCCCTCGAGATCATGACTAAAGTTGATTTGAGCTTTCACATCTGCAGGTACAATGGAGTAATGGTAATGCACTTATCCTGTTCGTTATTTCCCAAGGCCCAATTTCCAGTAGATAATTCTAAGCTGTTGGAGTGGGAACTTTGGTCTTAATTGCAGTATATGCGAAAACTTCTCCTTCACCTTTTGCGGCTAAAGTAGAAACTAAAGTAGAAAATCCAGAAAGGAACCGCTGTACCTTTTAAGTAGCTAGCTTCTTGAGATACCAGTGTTTTGGCTGCGGCGATAGTGGATTGATCGGGAGCACGTCCATAAATGAAGGTGGAATTACTATGGAATACACATATGGAAAATGTTACGCTGCTGGCCTACTGCAGAACTTACTCACAGACAGTGCCTATACAGTTGAAACAAAAAAAAAATCATATCCAGGAAATTCGGTACTAACTGAATTGGAGGGGGCGGGATAAGAAATTGGATACAAATTGGATCCAGGAAATTGGATACTAAAAAGTACTAACGAACGGTGTGGCTCTCGGATAACTCAGTGTTAAAAGCTGTTAAAAATCCTGCGTGACAATTGTCGTTATATAATATTGGACAACCGGTTTACTTTCGTTCCTTTGGTAAATCAGTGTATTCCGGAGTTAATTTTAAAATCCAGCTGTATTAGAAGGTTCGCGTGTGAAAGACAAAAAAAAAACAACCTCTACTACGCAAAAACATTCAAAATATTGATCCTAGCACAAGTACCTGAAAAAATATTTTGAAAGGAGGATCCCTAGAATGAAGAGTCGAATGAAACGAGGCGGGGAACGATGGCAAATCAGGCACAACAATGACTTTTAAGAAATATTTAAAGAGTCCAAAGCCTACAAAAAAGTACAGCAAGTATAGATATTTGATTGACCGATCGAAGGACGAAGACGATTAGACTAATATTGAAGGCAAGTTCTTCGGTCTCCGCAGTTGGAGAAAGCAATCAAAAGTGGACTAGGATGGAGTGAGGCAACCTAAAGACCAAGGTCCATTTTGGGGTGCAGAGCCTTCACAACGTTGGTGGTAACTTCTAGTAAGGGCAGATGGAGGGCAAAAAGTTGTCTCGTCGTCAGAAAACTTTGATGTGCATAACCAAATGTCTTAAATATAATTCAAAACCAGGCCTCATAGTAGAGACAATTTCATTTTTCAGGACTCGTGAGATTGTTGGTCTTCCATGTGGATTATTCAACAGAATGTTTTTGATCATGTTTCCTTATTGGAAGGTAGCTTTAGTCCGTATTCTTTACATTTCTAAGGATTCTATCGTGAAAGAAACAAAAAACCCAAAATAGGTTTGAACAATCATTTCTGCCGATTTGAATACTTTATTTTTCCTATAAAACCACAACCAAAACAATTAACTTTTCACACCGAAATACTTCCATCATATGCAGACATCCTACAACAAAATACTCATTTGCATATTTATGTTTCGATTAATATGAGTGCCTTCAGCCAGAATTAGATGGTAGTTTCCTCCAAGACATTTCCAGCCGATTCAGACGATCAAAGTGAATCTGCGCTCGTTCCGCTATGCGTGGGTAATAAGTACGTAATGTATGTACATTCTAACATATTCCGCAGCAGGAGGCAGGAGGTAAAACTGAATGTCTGTAAAAATTAGCGAAAACTAATGTGCAAAATACTATACAGGCCATGTTTCGAATAAACTTTTTGGAATAGTTGGTAGTAAAAATGGAAATCGTTTCTAATTTCGCTACTCAAATTAAATTCTACTGTCTAGCGATCATTCGAAATAATCTTTAAGATGCAAAAGTGGAGATACATTCCGAAAAAAGGAAAACCAAAAATTAAAAAGTGGCAACAAGATTAGTGCTAAACATCCAGTCTGGATCGAAATTACATATCCAACATTGCAATGAGTCCACTAGTACGGAAGCGATACAGACACTATAGTTGTCGGGGTTTATGCTGATGCTTCAGCAATAAATAGATTATGCTCCTTGTCCTGTGTTGTACGATTGCAAACATTTTACGTACTAGATAGCGTCCGTGCCAGCTGGCGAAGTCTATTGACGATTATCCGTGAATAATTGGATTTAATAAAGCAATCGGAGGATTAAGAATCAGGAGGACTTGCGTGAGATGTGCATAATTCATGGTTTCTTGTTTTGTTTGCTTAAATTATTATTAAATGGAATAATTTTACAGAGATTCACATGAGTATTCATTCTGCGGTGTGGAATGCAATGCATCGTTTAAAATCTTGACAAAATGTATAATTTGGATCCCTTATATCTTCACAATATTTTTTTATGCATTTTACACCAAAGGTTACAAATAGCAACTCAAATTTGATTCAAACTCAAACATAACAAAATATGTAAAATTTTAAAGGACGGCTTAATAACAATTTATCAAATTTCCATTTAAATAATTTATCAAGGAGTTCTTTACTTCGTAAGATCTAACCGGACCGGGATTTCAACTTTTATTCGAGAGTATTTTCGACCATAGTGGCTACTGCACTGCTTACTGCACTGAACGGCGCTGCTGCACAGCGGCTGACGCGTCAATTATTCCATTGGTACGCCATCTTAAATGTGTTGAAAGTGGAAGCTGTTCTGATCACTTGCCTAAAAGTTATTGATTATTTTCGTGTTTTTCGACGTCATGATGTAAGGTAAACGTATTTAATTAACTATTATAACCAAATTTTCATGCATAATACAGGCAACTAATAGTAACGTCTTCAAAGAGGTGTATCTAGGCTACAAAATGATGTCTCTATACAACGCGTTGCTCGATTCGTTTGGCCGGTAGTGTGACATTTATGTAATGGCGGCGAAGAGCGCAAAGTAGCCACGACATAAAGTAAAATACATTTTCATTGAAAAATAATAGTATTGTGTATTGTTTACAAACTATTGAGGGTTTCAAATAGCATAATCGCGTGTGTTTTATTTAAATCCTTACGTAATAAAGCCTGATGTAAGGGTTTTCACCGGTAACAAAACTTTTTGAGCAAGTAATATGACTATATGGAATATAATGACTAGTCTACAAGACTAGTCATTATATTTTAAGATCCATTATTATACTATGTATGTACATTGCACAATCAGTTATCATTACTTTATAAAATTATTGCAGCTTTATTCAAGATTAAAACGCAGTGTTACTGTCATATTTTAATGCTATTGAAGATTTGATACTAAAAACTTTGTTTTTTCGAGTTGTTCCTGAACGGAATAACAACCCTCCCGATTTTGATTAAGAAACGAAATGAGCAGGCATAGATTGGGTAACTGGGTTCAGAAAGCGCCATCCTGAACTTGCATTAAGAAAACCTGGGGCGACTTCAGCAGCAAATGCGCAAGCATTTAACAAAACAAATGTCACCAAGTTTTTTGACATTTTGGAGGATGTTCAAAAACTTTACTTGCGTCCTCCCCGTAGGGTTTACAATGTTGATAAAACTGGACATTTTTGAAACTGGACTGTTCAGTCAAAGTTTCCAAGTTTTCTTCCTCCTTTAACCATCTTCCCTAGCCAGCTACTGGCAGAGGTACTTCAATACGGCGCTCAAACGGTGATGGTAAAACAATGCTTTGACCATTTCTTGAAGTTTGACAAGCCAACCGAAGACGACCTAGTCTTGCTCATGCGTGATAGATATTCCACCCATACAAAAAATCTAATTTTTATTTTTGCAAAACGCTTACGACCACTGTTTGTGATCTTCTTCTTGGCATCAAGCCTTCGTTTTCGATGCTCTTTTCTATATAACCCATAAAGATCTCGCTGATCAATGGTGAAAGCGAGTTTCCCATTGCCGTTCCTGATGTTATTTCATAAAATTTTGTTTCCGAAGATCAAATAATCCTCGTTGATACACAGTCGTGCTAGCTTCACATAACACTTCACTTTCGCTTTCCATTTAGCTCTTTTTTCAATGTTTAACAACCAGTTTTCAAAAAGGTACAATGCCTCCTTCACTAGTACACTCGGGAACAGAGCTTTCACATGGAATGAAACTATAACCACATCCATTTTAACACTTTCGATGTTCTCCAATAACTTGATTAGTACTGCTGAATTCTCTATGGATCTACGGCTTATTGGTGTTCGCAGGCTTTCTATTTCTTTCGTTAGCCATTTTGCGATTTTGTGCGACAGCGAGCTCGAATCAGCTATTTTTTCACGAACCTCCTCATTATTCTTGTGTATTTTTGGCTGGACTCGTATGCGGGGAAGAAATGGGTTATGCATTCTGAGGGTGTGTTGATTTAGTGCACTTTTACATTCTTTAAGGGTTTTCTCCACCCTTATGATTGACTTTGGGAGAGGGTTAGTTCTTAATTGTATGTAGGGGCCATTTGTTAAGCAGGTGTTAACAATTTCATCGTGTTTGTATTCACAACTGTAGTTTGCATTCCCCCCCCACTGTAGGCATAAGCTGCAGCCATTCGACGTTTCTTTCATGGGACCTTTCCATACTTATTATGTCCAAGTGATTGAAAAATTCTTGCGTAATAATCCTGGTAGACTAGTGACAGAGTATCGGATGTCTAATCTCCTTAGAGAGTCATTTCACTTTGCAGCTGCTCCAACTATTGCAGTAAAGGTGTTTGAAAAATGTGGCATAGTTCCAATAAACAGACAGAAGTTTACTGACGCGGATTTTGCTGCAGCCATGACCACAGGATTCTCTGTGCAAGCTTCTACTTCCATTCAAAGAGCTGAAAACCAAGAATAAGTGGTTTGAAGACCAACAGGAAACTTCTTATATGATGGCAGTAAAAGAGTATTGAGTATTGACTATTGTTCAATACTTAAGAGATTTCACGAACGATAAACAGCTGTCAGGACGTTGCACGGACGACCAATCACGATGGATAATCGAAAGTTTGCTGTCAAGTAGAAGATGAAAACAAATTTAGAATTCGGCCATGGATTTCATCAAATATTTTTCAACTTGAAGTCAGTATTCAGCTGTATAATCCTGGTAAACAACACAATACTTGGCTGCGATACTACAGCAACATTTGTTTCAATCACGAGGATAACTATGTCGAACGCCTCACTTAGCGAAGTAACTAACGTAACAGAAAAGGAATACTTGGTGACCACAAGGCTAGTTGATCTCCTTGGTTTGTGAAGGAAGTCTACATGGATTATCCATAAGAAAAAGTACAGTACACGGTGGAAAGGGGCTATTTTGTCTTAAATTTTACAACAATGGATCCCGGTGCAACTAATTTTACAAAATAATGTTGAAGGAACAGTGCATTAGCAACAAACAGAAAAATGCATTTAAATCAATAATCAGCAGCCTGAAACCAATTTTATTTAATTTAAAAAAAAAGCGCTTCATGACAAAACTCCAACTTGACACATGTGGCACATTGTTCTCCGAATAAAATCAAACAGCAAACTGCTCAGATACCGAGATGAGCGCGGCTGAATCCGTTTTATTTGAAAGCAACATTTTTGAGAATCGCCGATTAGCAAGAAATGATGTTTGTCTAACAAATAAGAATGACGCAGTCTTCAGGTTCGAGAAAATGCTTAACATTTTCGGAAGGATCGTCCTAAAAAGAATCTTCATAGCGAAACAAGACGAAGGATCCACGATACAATAGATATCAATATCAAATACATCAGATGAAACAAAGACGGTGTGAAGCTACTGGAATTCCTAAATTATCCCCCAAAATGATTGAAAAAGTTCTAAATTGGCCATCCTGGAAAAAGTGACAAAGCAGGGCTGGTTATTCTTGACAAAAACGAACATCTTTGAACATGGGAGTACTGATCTTCCAAGTCCACTCAAATGCATTATAAAATAAGGCAGGCAAGATCACTTAGCAATTTGTTGTGGGTACCTCATGAGCCTAAATGGGGTTGACCTCAGCTACGTTATATTCTGTTGAATGCTCACTGAAGGTATGACAAGAAGGCTATGTCAATCTTTCTTTTGCGATAATGACAATTTACGATACCAACAATTACCATAAAATAAACATGAATAGAGCTAGGCTTTGTAAAGCACTCATGTAAGGAATGAGGTACCTAACTTCACTGAGTTAGTTAAGGTCTCTCAGTGGAAACCAAATAGCACAGTATGAGAAAGGCTACAAATTTAGTAGAAATCAGTACTTTAAATAGTTTGGAACCGTTTAAGATCGATTTGACAATTTCAATGCCATATAAAATAGCAGTGAGAAAATCCGGAAAATTGTAATTTTCGACCTGACCATTTGAAGTAGATGTGACTAAGTAATTCGAAAGCAACTCAGATAAGATGAAGAAGGATCAATTATATTGATGGGTTGAGAGAGCCAACAATTAGCTTATATCAGGTGAACATAAGACACTGACCAGGTTTTACTATCAATTAAAATTTTTTATTAAATAGTTCTAGTGTCGTAGTAAGGACAGAATAAAAACATAGGGCAGAACTTAAGCTAGGAAGCATGGTATTGGCTAGGAAATTCATTTCATTTTAACGAATAAAAATGATCCACGAGCGAGTCAAGTCTTTTGTGTGATCTTTATATCAGGTTATTTCTACCAATATCGCTTGAAATATCATTATAACGACTCTGTTTGAAATGGGTTTTGAAAAGAGCCACCTCCAGACCCTCAAATACATAAGGCCCCGGTCAAAAATGCTTCAGCCGGTGCTGTCCAGTATTGTATTTTATGTTTTTTGTTTAGACATAGCGAAGGATTTGTATACTGCAATTTACTGGTTTACATATGTTTCTCGTTTAATTTTTTATTATGTAAGGATGATTCAGTTTTTTAATTACTATTTCAAGGTATGACCGGGTATTGTCCCGAAAAACCCCATACCTAAGTGACAGTCAGTGAGTAGACATTAATTCAAACCTTGAAACCCCAACCTAAATTGTGAAATTGGATAAGTCACATTCGGGGATGTTTTCATGCTCACGGTGTATCAGAAACAGGCTTCGAATGAAAATATTTATTATTATTGTGAAAAAGTAAATATCTGCCATGATTCCCAAGATCGTCACCCATGAACAGGGGAGTTGTATCAAAATTTTGTATTCTATAAGTTGCAGGATAAGTTTTGCAGGAAATTCTTCTGTAGTGCACAAATCAAGAAATACGCATTTTTTCCGGGGGATAAAAGCATTTCCAGGAGTAATTATTTTTGCCATTCAGCTAAAACATGCAGTCAAATGACTTTTCCGTCATGTTGTAGTGCATCTCGTTTGCGAAAAATCAGCTCCATATGCATAGGATCAGTCAACCTAGTCTTGCAGTCTTTGTGGAGAATGTTCTATTTTCGTCAAGTCACAAACGTTTGTCGAACATTTCTGTCGTTAGTTTGTCTTCAGAAAACGATCGTTCCACCATTATAAATCATATCCAATGCGGAAGACACTAAGTTTTGTAGCCACCGCTCCAAACAGACTACACCCGAGTCCCATACTCACCTCTAGTCGATTGCGCACTTTACTTACTCGTTCCAATCCTAGTCGCGACCCCAGATCCTTGGTCCAGAATTTCAAAGTTCGAACGATTGTTGATTTTATGCCAACAAACATGTTGTGTTGAACAAGGAGAATGTGCAATTGAACTAAGGGCGAAAATAGATGAAATTTATTTGTTCCGGACTACATGAGATATTACGGAGCATTTGTTTCGACGTGGTATTTTAATGGTGACTTAAAATATTACAACGCACCCCGGAGCCTGTGGCAGAGACTGGGTCGTGGTGCGGGGCGAAAGGCACCAGCTTGGAATTGAGATTTGTTCAAGGAACAGTGTCGGCGTGTTAGAATATAAATCAATTTCACAGCGAATTCTGATCGAGTGTTCCTCGCAACCCATTCAAAATCCTGAATTCTAATTCGTTGAAAATTCATATTACATGTCCGTTCAACCTGCGTTGGGTCGCAGCTAATCACGTGGACAACGGGAAACGCTTTCCCACGGTCTACCATTACCTTATCTCATCAAATCCTAACGTCGATGACACACATGCTTTACGCACAGATCACGACCACCACATCATGCCCAAAACGTTTACCATAAGTCACCTCCGGAGTTTAACTTTTCACACGTCCTATGTTGATATGTAAACTTGGCGAAGTGTGGGGCCAGAAGAAAAATATCGGTGTTAATTGTTGTCTTTGGTCTTCGGATGGACGATGATGATTGGTTTCACTTTTCTAGTCAATACCAAGGAGACAAACATTTCGCTTCAGTTCTATTGGGAGGGCAATCAATTTTTTCCAAAAGTACCTGAACCTTGTATTTTCACTTAGCCACCCATTCTCTCCCGTACAGGTGCATCAAAATCCTCCACCACATGGTGACTCATCCCTAAACAGGATGTAAAGTGTTCTCATGCATATTGTTTGTTGATTGTGTGTCCACTATCATCACGTCTCCAACGAGGTCTTTATGTTTCGCTCGTATTGACCGTCTTAGTATTTTTGTGTTGCATTCCTTTTTCTTTTCTTCAGTTCCTTAAAGCACCACCAGCAGAACTTAACACTTCTTCACGTTTTCCATGTCTTATTTTTTCATGTTTTCCTAATACCCGTTGGGGACATGCAACACGTCTTCTAGGCTCGTAGCTGAAGAAGTTCTTCGGCTTCAGCCATAGATTGAATGTTGCATATGAAATGAGCGAGAATGGTGGCAACGTCTTATTCTTTTTCAGCTTCTTGGCAGGCTTTAGTAGTTTATTTGATTTTCACGACGATAAGTGATTCAATTCACGCAATCAAGTGACAACATGTGCATGCGACCGCGAGGCTGGTGGAGTCAAACAACTGCGATTCCAAACATAAATGTGAAGTTTTGTTGGTTTTTTGGAAGAAAGATAGCTTTCAGCTTGGTGTCGTTGTTTTGACACCTCGGAACAGACAACTTGATGTGATGTTAAATTGTTGGATTTATGGGAAACCATAAAAAATATTTCAATTTAATGATCATATCAATTATCCACCTGACGGTGCCATTTTAACACACTTATGATTTTATTTTCTAATGAAGGCGCGCGGTACTATCTTTAGTGAATTTCAATTTTTTATCCCTCGAGTTTGCGACAAACATGGTCTGTTGATCAAGGTAAGAGTGGAAGGAGCATATCACTCCCACTTTAAGGACTCTCTACTTTTTTCAAAATTGCAATTTATTTAAGGGGAAACACCACTGTAGAGGCAAAAAAAAAACAGTCAGTATTGTGGAATTTTTTTCTCAAAGTCCAAGAAACATATTGAAAATTGGTAATAAGATCTTTATTGTACATATGTTTGACATCCTCTTTGCATTCTTTCAGAACTTTAAAAAACAAAATGGCGGCTCCCAAGCATTTCTCCAGAAACACCTATTTTTTTCATGGCTTCGCGGCTGGACCGTCTTCTTCTGAACTTTGAAACTTATGGTTATCAAACAAATAACTGTCGATAAAATATTATAACACCAGAGAATCTCGTAGGATTTCTTCGAAATTCATTTTTGGCAAAATGGCGTCGTCATTTTCATTTTGGCAAAATCGAACAAATATTGTTTGAGAAAGGAGTCTGGCGAGTGCGAAAAACGTTGTTCCGAGATAAACGCGTTTAAAGTTAAGTTATTGAAAACTCATGGATAAATTTGTTATAATTGGCCAGAGAATTCCAGATTCTCCTCCTCCTCTTGCCTTTCCTTCCTAATCGATTGCGCATCAATCCTCGACTGTTTTGCTTCAACGGAGATGTGTTTCTCTGCCCTAGCAATGCGTATGGCGTCAATTTCATGGTACATAATGTACAAATTTTGGCCAAATTTTCAAGTCCATTGTACATCATATATGCCTTAATTATGCAAAGCCAACATTATAAATACATATAGCGATATTAGTGGTTATATCTTATATGTTTCGTTTATATCGCTAACTGATTTTGGTGCCAATTCCCATACCACCGAATTCATTGACACATTTTGAGTATAGCGGCCTACACATCGTGTCAGAGGATCATCATTGCTGAGTTCATCGTAAATTGGTTTAAAGGCCTTATATACGAGTACTTCATCTTTATGTTGCGGTTTGTATGTCAAGCTAGATAAACTATTGCCAGCTTGTGTTTTTTGCCTGGTACACCACTAATTTTTTCCTGCCGGACAGAATTTTTTCCTGTCTTCTTTTGGCTTAGCATCCGATGATGTTTCGTGTTCCAGTGTAGTCCATATTTCGTTTCTGATCTTCTCAATCGAATCAGAATTTCTACGTATAACTAATCCATAATACTCGTTTATAGAAAAGTTCGTTTTTCAGTTTACCAGTCAACTTGCCTTTTCCACCGAGACCTCTTATTACTTATTTCATGTTACGTAGACGATAATCCATGTACTGTTGAACATGATCGTTACATTCCTTTTTTTATAACAAATTCATACGGCTGAGCTTCTGTGACACCTTTGAAGGTTGTTGAGTCACCATCACTAACATAGTTTGCATATATTATGCAGGGTAACTCTTCAGAACGCTGAAACATTTCAATTACCTCGTCAACCTCCATCTTTCCAGCTGGCTTTTCGTGATTTGCTGTACAGTGATTCACATGAGTTTCGATTCAATCAGCATACAATTCAGTAACCGGTTTATTTTTCCATAGATCAGAAGCCTTGGACTCTTTAGATTTCACGACATAATCGACAACTTTCCCATCCATCCATAATTGTATCCAATAAGAATAATTACACCGAATAAAGATGAAAACCCACGTCTTCGCCACGACCTATTGCCCGACACTGAAACGCCGTCCATTTCGCCCTTTTCGGTAGCTTTAGCTTTTTCTTCTTGTGCTGCTTTTGAAATGCTAGTCTTATGAACAATTTTCGTAGCTTGATTGATATTATCAATGAGCTTATCCTTAGAACTTTGAAATACAAGTTGAGGCAGTTCCATGATTCCACAGAATTTTTTTATCCCGCGCAGACCAATTCCGAGCATATGCATTGCAAATATGATAAGTCGATTGATTTCATAGCCATGACCAACAAACGGAGAACTTGGAATTTTTTTTAATCACAATTTATACAGGATATTACTAAGTTGAATCCCAAGCCTCGTATAGAAGTTTCACTAAATTCAATTTCGCAATCATAAAACTTACGTACAACATAGTTCGAAAGCGCAGAAAAAAAAATAAAATTTGTTATACGATAGCCAAATGATGCGTCAACTTCCAAGTCATATAGATCCTCCGAAAGTGAAATCCTCCGGCTTTCGGCTGCTAAAAGTTTTAACTAATTTTTTATTTTCATAAATCGGTTTATTTCCACACATTGCGCAATTTAATAAACAAGTTCTGTATAAGAAACAATATTAAACACCATATAAATACACAACTTATTTCAAAATAAAAGCTGATCGTGTACAAACGATGAAAAATACGTGCTTCTGCGTTCTTGACTGACGTTCAACTAACAGAACACGTGTTCAGTTTGATTTGAAATTTCGAACACTTAGAGTTTTTTCCACTATTTGAAACTTTACTAAATAATTTCTATGATCATGAGTTATACTTGAGAGCAAAATAAAAATTGATTTTTTCGAAAATCCTACAGTGGTGTTTCCCCTTAACGTTCGGCATGCAATGTGAAAAAATTCTAAGGAGCATGTGAAAATTATCCGTTTTACTTAAAAAGCCCTTAATTAACTCGGCAACCAACAAAGGTGATACGGCTGTTGAATACGTTGAAAGTGCAAACTCCTTTATACGGAGAACTGAGCTTCGCCAAACTCCGCCCCTCGATAGTCGCGAGGACTAGCAAAGCCAAGGACACTAAGTATGCTTCAAGTACTGAAGCGGTGCCCGTGGCGGTGCGCTTCAGCCGTTCTTCTACCGTCCATCCCATTACTCATAGTGAGCAGTGATTCCCTAGGTGAAAGGCGATCCGAAAAGGTTTGGTTGCCGAAAATGACGGAAAATTCACCCCATAAATAAAACACCCTAGAAAAGGCCCAAGTTGTGCACATTTGAGTGGAAATGCCAGCCTGAACCCAAAAAATGCCGTGCAGATAGATGTGGCACCAGAAAAAACTTAAATGGAGGTCTTGTGAGCCATCTGAAGGAGTATTGAATCAAAGGGCACGAGGATCCGTAGCTTACGGAAAACACCACAAGACATGGTTTTGTTGGAACTCACTGAGTGTGACGATAAGCCACGACTTGATGCCTCCACCAAAAGGCATTCACTGCAATAAGGGAAATTAGGATGCTTGCGTCAAATGCCTAAATTGATATATTGGACCTTGAAAGTCTAACAAATGTCATGGAAAGAGAAGACACCATTCAGGATTCGACGGAGGATAGTAAAATAATCAGCGTTGGACTATAGTGGCTGGATCTATGCCCGAGTCAAGAATGCCTCAAATTAGGCCACGTCGACTGAATTGTCAGAATTCACAACTGTCCACATCAAGATAGAGGTTGCTAGAGATACGGAAAGACCGGAATTCTCAAGACTGTCTGCACTTTGGGTCCGTGTTCTTATTGCTTCACTGATAACTTCGGAGAGGAGCCCAGCTAACACATGTCAGGCTCTAAGGCCTGCAGAGTTTGCATAGGCTTACTCTAAGAGCAAAACAACCAAAACAACAAAGGGGCGTGCATCAATGTACTTCAGCGCAATTTTTAGAACAGTAGGATCACTATTGACTATTTGTAGGTCATGGCCGAGAAAAAGTTCAAATGGCTCTTACTAGCGAGGCCCACACCCATCACAGAATTTCTGACAGGCTTTATGAAATTTTATGCTCCGTAGGGGTATGTGCAGGCATAATCTTTGCAAGCAGCTACTTTCTGCGAACGACTTAATGTTATTAATGGAGTTCCAACAAAATCTCGACTCTTTGGACGCAATCTTTCGAGTAGTCGAAACATATCTGGTTGCAAGAAATTTTAACGCTACCCTGCCTGAATGGGGCTGGCCACGACAGAATTCCAGACGGCCGCTTTACAATGGAGATGATAACAGGACTTGGTTTGGAGGTGTTGAATACAGGAGCAACACCAACTAGGTTTGTATCTTTATTTCATGAGAGGATGGCTTCAGAAGGTTTAGGAAGATGTTCATTTATGTCTGGCGGGTAATGGAGGATTATAATGTTAGTGATCACAACTATATTATCTTCTAGATTCAAGAAAACCTCAGCAATCTGTGACGCGAACCCCAGTATTTGCGCGATTTAAGTGTTCCCAAGCTGAATAAAAATACGTTTAGTACTACTTGAACTCTTGCATTCAAGTTTGTTCCTGGGTCAGTGATAATGATGATGATGATGATAATCTACTGATGACTCTGACGCTGAAGCCAAACTGGGCAAAATAATGAAATGGATTAATCTTACCTGCCATGTGTCAATGCCCCGACAGAAAACTGCGAAAGGACCGAAATAAATTTAATGGAAATCGCGGAATTTCGTAGCAGACTGCCCGCTTTGAGACGCCCAGCCCAAAGGGGCTGTAATGGAAAGGATGCCTCATAACGCTTGGCATAGCACAAATCAGTTAAAAACTGGTTAATTCAGGCTATCAACGGAAGCAAGAGCTCTGCGGCGAAAAGGGATTCTTTGTGTGAAAAGGTCATTACATAAAACCTGATCCTTGGATTAAGGGTAACCAGTTTGTGCTGATTCTGAGGTACACAAGGAGACGAGAAAAGGATGTTTTGGGTGTGGTTATTGATATTTTTTCTCTTTACTGAAGCTGAGCCGGCTAGTGATGTAGCTAGATTAAAATCCAACATGGCATCTGGCTCTGAAGGAGCGCCATTTGTGGAGTATAATGCAGTGGAAAGAATTCTGCTATCACTTCTGTGCATGTACAATGTATGTTTGATTTCGGGTGTGTTTCCTTTACGCTGGAAGGCAGTTGGTATTGATCGATAAGGGTAAAGAGGAAACGGGATCTCTTTTAGCCTAACAGGCACAGCTTACGCTAGACACACCGGGAAAGTTCCAGGAGACAATTCTCAGGCCTTAGTTTTTTACTTGTATTAAAGAAGCCGGAGACTTTTCTCCGAGCCAGCTCGCATTTTGATGATCGCCGCTCGACGCTATTTTCTACGTTATTTTGACGCTTGTAAGAACCAAAGCTCAATCAAAAAAAGCGAAGACCAATCCTTGAGAATGACCGTAAATTTTCTTAGTAATAGCAAGATCTTGGGCCTTCCATTCAATGGTCTGGACGGAATGATCCTAGAAAATGTTTTGAAGGTCGATTCTTTCCCGACTCTCTTGAGATGCAATTTCACGAGAACTCTTCCTCAGAGGAGGATATTGGCAAGTAGGAAAGTTCAGAAAGTGGGCACAAATACTACGAATGGTTTAATCTTACTCCAATAGAATTGTCTTGTCAGACGTAACAAAATCCTTTATTCAAATGAGTACAGATACAAAATTGAAGTTTTTTGTTTATTCGCATGCCCTCGAATTCTTATGTTAATATGCAAAACAGTACGTTAATATATTCCCACATTTTATATCCTCCTTTGCAATTAATCTTATGCTGTGCATTGTTTAAGTGGAACAATAAATGCTTTTGACTTACTTACCCCAACTGGTAAACCTTATCTTTTGACTGGACTTTTTAATTTTACTAATGTTCTGCACATATTGAGCATAAAATTTTCGCCTTTTGACATATTTCATTGACGATAGGCTTAGTTCACACATTTTCATTGTTTATACGAGACTGAATGATGCCCACATAAAAAGTGAATGCAAGTAAAAGTGTTAAGACATCTTCAAGATGAAAACGAGAATGTGAAAACGAAAAACAAATGGAATATGGAGAACAATTTGTTCGCAAATGGTATGGAGATGAAAATGATTCGAGTTGAAAAACACCTTTAACGACTAACACTATGCGAGAAAAGGACTTACTGAAAGATAAATATAGATAAATATTGGCCCACTATACCTAATCTACATCTCTCATTCAACATCAGGCTTTTCAAAACAGCGGGTAACAGAAGCCCTTTTCTGCCGCAAAAAATGGTTCCCATTACTTCCCTGTTTTGTAAAGAGTGGAGGATGACATGAAAGAGACTTTAATACCGGATTTACACTCTCACAAGAGTGCTCTCGCTAAGTGTCACCCGATACTTTAGGGTGAGGGAGAGATCTGCGACGAGAGCAGCAATGTATACTCTCGTCTCCTTCATTTGACAATGTGGAAGCGATCGAGGTAACTGCTGCCACTGCTCTATGTGTAATAGCTTATTGTGATTACGAGGGCGGTTCAAATATAACTCAGAAACAGTCAGTAATATAATTCATAAACAGTAAGATTACCGCAAAATTTCAGTCAGGTTGATGCGAAAACTTCTTAATTTTGAAGAGATATTCACGCGTTGGACAATTTGTACGCGTCTTATGTAGCGATTAGAGGAAGAAGGGGAGAATTTTTTGCGCTGAATATTCACCACAGACGAGACAAAGGTACACCACTATGTGCCGAGTAGTAAATGCGCAGCTATAGAATGGAGGAAGAAAGACGACAGAACACCAATTAAAGCGAAGATCAACGATCGTCAGCTGAGAAGGTCAAGTGTACCTTGGTTTGGGACATGCGAGGGGTATTATAGTAGCCTTCTAGAAAACACTGTAAAGCGTAATAACACTTCGAAACGACGCGAGATTCTAGTCAGCAGTGCGATATTTCTGTGATATTACACCCGTCCGCATACAGCTCGGCTTACAATTAAAACATTAAACGAATTGGGATGGAAAACACTGGAACATACTGTCCAAACTTATCACCCTGTGATTATTATTAATTTGGTCCGTTGAAAGAGGCACTTGGCAAACAAAACTCGAAAGCAATGATGAATGGGAATCATTTGTGCGCGAACGGTCACGCAAAACTATCCGAGATTTTTGCCAAAAAAAGGCCGAGGTAAGCTTCTGGAGAGATGGCAAACATGCAAAAATTGTGACGTAGACTATCTAGACAAAACTGTAAAAAATTGTAGATCTGTTATTGAATAATAAAATTTTGTATTACAAAATTCCGGGTTATATTGAAACCGACCCCGTAATAATGGACGAATCATAACAAAACCCTCCATAAAGACGAAAGCGGAGATTGTAGATGATTTCTATGCGTCCAAACTGAAAAAGTCCTAAGCCAAACCACCTGTTAAATATAGGTAACTTTTAAACATACTGAACTATTCCATACAAACCTGGATAACAAGATTTTTCGGCAGAGGCTTCATGTCAATTCGAAAAATTGTCAAGAATGTCTCCTTAAGAGTGTTGCCTATTGTAAGTGAAGCCCATTGTCTCGAAGCATGACAATCTATTTCAGCGACAGGACGTAAAATCCTAAAACTATTTTAACTTACCATCACCAAACGTAGGATCAGAAAAAGAAATATCCTCGTTTACATGGGAGACAAAACCCTTCAGCGACCATATTACGAAACCATACCCAGGTAAACAAATCAAATACTTATTAGTTTGAAGGATTTACGAAAGATGGCATAACATGTGGTACGTGACATCGAACCATTGATGTTGAAACGTCATATTTTCCCTCTCATATTTGTAGTATATGTCACTTCGTGAAAGGGTAAAAAACGAAAATTTTCCAAACGAAACTCCAATCAATGAAAACATGTGAGTATTTGTTTCGGTGTTTTAAATGTGGTGGATTCGACATCAGCGACAAAGAACAACAAAGAACGAAGCATTACTGGACCAGGTTCATGCCAAACTCATGAGGTGCTTGCTGAAACCTTTAAAGTGGCTCAACTTGGGGTTTCAAACCGTTTTCTAACGAAAGAAAGCATATTGGATACCGCAAGAAGTCCAGCCAAGATACGTTAGCCAAGATACGTCAGTTTGAAAAAAGTTAATATTGGTTCGATAGACAAGCCACAAACAAAATCATTTAAAACTACCCAATCTAAAAATATTCTGAATAGTTCCCCTGATTATTACTTAAAGTATCCTCTTAGTTCTTTCAGGAATATAGAAACTACACTCTTTTGCATCGTTATTATCCCATTATATTATTTATTTGCATTATCGAAGACGAATGATTTGACGTATTCCCCCAAGATATACGCCAGCGGTGTTAAATCACAAACATCAATCTTGCAGCCCAGTTCACAGGTCCAAAACGGGAAATTATACGCTCGCCACATGTTCCATTCAATAAGTCGATGGTTACACGAGCTGTATGGCATGTCAATCAGCCTGTTGAAACCAGAGGCCTAGAATAGGAATAGGCATTCTAGAATAGGAAAGTCATTAATACCGGCATCCTAGCAGTATTTTTGAAGACATATGTGCCATTGGTTCTTAAACATCAATCTGTGTCTCCACATAAAACACAGTAAACTTTTTCCAGTTATAACGGTGTTTGAAACTCAGTACTCCAAATGCGACAGTTTTGTTTAATGATGTAGCTACTCAACCTGAAATAAGTCTCACCGCTAAAGAAAGTTTTCTTATGAAATTCGCGATATGCAGCAATTAGTTTTTGGACCCATATACCAAATCTACGCCGTGCCCTGTAGTCCTTCGGCTTCAGTTCTTGCACGAGTTGAATTTAGTAAGTACTCAAATCAATATCCGTCCGTAAAATCTTCCATAATATGAACAAGAATTGGTTTAATTGTTGCACACGATGACAAATGGACTCACTTGGGTCTTCATTGATTTTACACTTTCCAGCTACTATAATTGTTCATAACACACTGCACAAAGTTTACCGTTACCGTTATTTCGAAATAAATCCACACAATTTGCAGACGTTGCTTATGCTCATGCCAATCTGAACGTAAAACGCATGACAGCTGTCACACCATACGTAGCATTAAAAAGAGTTGCCATCGTTAAGTTCTATAGCTCTGAAAAAACATAGCCCACTAGAGTGTAATATAGTAATACATATGAAAAGAAATCGATCCTCCACAACCAATGTGTTTTCGAACAAATCCAATGCTATTTTAGGACTCGCCGTAATGTTTTAAGAAACCTCAGTATGGCATGTTTTCCTTGTCTTTTCTTATCATTGATGCACGTATTAATTGTGAACTAAAGTCTCTTTGTAAACTCTGATAAAATAAAAAACTAAGCTGAATACTAGCAAGGGACTCAATAATTTCGTTGAAAACAGAACTTCCTAGTTATCCTCAACACATGCGACGATAGCTCAGCCGGGTCATGAATCATGGACAGGAACAAAAGGTAGTACGAAGGAGGAATGTTTTGCAAATAAGGCGGGTGAAGTAGGACATTCCAGTTCAGTGCCTTGGAAGTAGCCTTTTTCATGTCTTTAGGCATATTGGGCGCGGTTCAATGTTGAACTCAATCGCATCAATTGTTGTTGGTAACGTTTCACTGTGATATTTTTTTATGTGCTCTCCTCGATTTGCTATAGAGCATATGTCCATCACTTTGTAAGGGTAACGGTGAAGGATCTTGTTAAAATGTATTCTAACCTTAAAAATTTAAACTACATTGCATTCTTGTTTCGTCAAAAGCTATGGCTGAAGGCTCAATAAAATCCTTGAATCGAACAAATATAAAATATTCAGCATATCCTCCAACCAACTGATCAAACCAATCGTTTCGAATCCATTATGAATCGCTAACGTAGTACTCGACATTTGAAAAATTTCGCACATAATAATTTTCTTTTATTAGAATTCATATTCATTCGACAGCTATTCATCCGTTCCGTATTCAAACAAAAGCAGACCAATCTAATTTGTAAGACGAAACGGAATGTTTTCTAGATCGTTTGCCAAGAATAGTAGAACGTGTATTAACACGGCACATTTGCGCTTGAAGCATTATTTTGAGAATTGGCCAAGTAGCAATTATTTTGAAATATTTGCGGATGTTGAAGACTTGTTTGTTGTCAATAGGAAATATGCATGAAAGCTGGTACATTTTAATAATTTTAGAATGCCTATTAATAATCATTTTCCAATGTTGAGACATAAAAATAAATAAATATTTTGTTTCAGGATCAAATATGATGGTAGTTTTCTATGTATGTGAAGGTCCTGGTGAGATGGGAAAACTTGTTTAGGTACAAATCCGGCTAAACGAAATTAATATTTTTTCCCCAATTGATTAGCAGCCGTTAATAACTTCGGTGAGCAACGTGATTGATCATAGAAGCCGTAAATATGTGTTTTCCAATTGTAAATGTATTTGTAAGAAGGATCAATAATCAGTCACAAAATATTTCTACTGTACTTTAATTTTGAAATTTATTGCCATGTAAACCCACTCACTAAATACGCCTCTTGCAGGAGCCTAATGTAGCGTAACTTCCCATTACAGCATTTACAACACTCTCCCCATCCTGAATGCATTCCTTTCATTATTATTATTGCAACCCTCCGAACACACCCAGTCAGTCATCATCGCGGCATGTTCATATTTTCACATTTTGTATTTGCGGTTGTGACAAGACTATAATCGATACCCTTAAATTTTGGTTCCACGAGAAATTTACTACCCATCATTGTCAAACCCTGGAGTGTATAAAAACTATTGGGAAGGACATGAAAGTATGCGGTAACAGCGGAAGCTAAGCGGGTGTGATTGTACATATGTGAGTAGCTTCAACTGAATGTAGAATGCATTTCAAGCAGGAACAAGTGTTCAAATTCCGAAATTGCACAAAATTTGCGACATATGGGTCTTTGGTTGCACCACACGCGTCCATTTACCATTCGGCGCAACGCAATTTGTCATTCGACTTTTATTCCTAATCCAGGGATGATTCAACACACCCCAATTTTTTTTTTTCGATCACTCATGCCCGCTTGAATTTTATTGTACATATTAGGAAGTTGTTATTAAGGTTCTATTGGTAGCGCCAGAAAAATAAAAATTTGATTATTCAAGGCAAGGACATTGTCAGAATAATGGTTAAGGACTCTTACCCCATTGATTCAGCTCACGAGACACATGACCAACCTATGTGTCTCGTGAGCTGAATTCTTGTCTGGGTTACTGCGCTTTAAGAAATCTGAAATTGGATACTAGTCTCAGTGAAGTCTTCAATTGGTTCTAGATTATTCGGTCTCTATCTTTTTTTCAGAAAACTTGTGGACTATCGTGATTTATTTAGGCAGGCTATCTTTTTGTCAAAAAGCTTAAGCATATATGTTCATTATCTTAAGTCTAATTGAAATATTAGACTTAAAATATTATTAGACTTGAAATATTACAATCACGATTTCGTGATTGGTTGGAGTTGGATTGAAGTTGAAATCCTTTCAAAATTAATGTCCAAAAGAACTCAATCATTCAATTCTATGTGAGATTTTTGAATTTTCTTATTATTTTCAATATTAATTTGGCAATCCTTCATTTATCACTATAGTTTCCAATCATATAGCCAAGAATTTGACAAGTTATTAGGAAAGGTAGGGCCGATTTTTTCCGAATCTGCCTAAAGAACTACCTACAGGTCCTTTTTATTTTTTCAAAAGTTTGTTTTTTATTTATTAAATATTTATTGGTCTACATATAAGAAAATTAATAAATTAAATCCATAATTTCAAAGTATGTATGCATGAAAAAAAAAACTAAATGAATCAGTCGAACATGATTGAATGTTTCTAGGACTCTACATGCGAACTGGAGTTATTGTAATCTTCAGGAGGTAAGTGCTTCTGTAGGAAGCACAGTCCACGACACAGTGGAGGTTTATTTAGACAGCTCTGAGATGGGCATGATATGGATTTTATTATATTTTGCCTGTAACAACATTTGCACTATAGGAAATATCTTCTGTTTTTCATTTAAGGTCCCCTAATTTTTTCCTGAAAATTTGTTGTCGGAGTGTATCTAATATGCCTTTGTGAGCTGCCTTGATCAAGCACAAAGTCGTTCGTTCGGATTGTTTTCCGTTACGATACAAAGGACGTCGCGCTGGTCGTTCGACTCACTAACATAGACTTTCCGTTGCGTTCCCCATATTTAAATTTCTCTATTTAAATTTTTTTTTTGTATCCGAATTTTGGATTCATTTTGCGATTGGTGTGTCAGGTTCCGTTGGTATGAATTTTTAAGCTAAGTAATCAATTGCAGTCTCATTAACCACAGAATCCACTACACTACCTCATTTGTTACTTTATCTTTAAATATCGAGCATAACCAACATGTGTATAAAGTTCATAGAATTCAAGTCAATACTTATTTTTCTTTGATTTTATAAATAGCTAAAAACTTAGACTCCCTCGATACTGCATCATAGATTCATCTATCGTTAATTTTTTTCCAGGATTATAAGCGGTTTGAAATGAACTATTTACAAGCTTCAAAAGTCTTAGATAGTCTGTCATTATTTGGTACTGATTCACAATTCAAGCAACACAATAGCTTTTCAAACCGGCGCACAGTCATAGTTACGCCGAAAATCGGACGATAATATAGCAGATTGTTTGACTAGTTGCAATGAATTGTAAATGTCTCTATTTTAAACTGCAACAAACAAACGGAAAAAAATTCCTCCTTTTTCTGAAAGTTGGTTTCTTTGGAACTCTGTATCCGGCAATTGCGTATGCAGATGATGTAGTGACAGCAAATTTCATGTCACAGCCTATTAATTTGTGTAACTGACGATTAAATTCATTATTTCCGTAGTCCAAAACCTTTTTCGAAGTTTGACAGTTTTTCATATCTTAACTAAATCCATTGAAGACTAATCAAAAGGGAAGTCATGTATATTGGCAGTATCTTCATTCAGCAAGGTTGTTGTCGCATCTGTGTTATTTCAAATATTTATGTTGCTAGATTCCTTTGAATCAGAAGATAATGATGTTGATAATTGTTCGAATAAAATACGTTAGGGGTCGCTGAAGTGTCCATATCCTATCACAAGGATCTTCATCGAATTTACTGATTTCATGTGTTCGAAATCAGCTGGAGCTCTTTCCACCTTTCTTTCTAAATATCATTTCCAATTATTTCTGTAATACACTTATCTACATCTTGATCTGAATCAAATAATCTCAAACCATCAAATAATTTCATAAGTCGCGTTCGCTGCTCTATGCGAACTCATTTTTCATCAAGAAGCTTAGACGATAACCTAAAAAACTGATAATTTCTCTTTGATCTCAAATACCGAACTGAAGCAGATAACAAAATTTCCAGGCAATTGCAATGCACATTGTAAAGTGTAGCGGTGATCATTAGAAATGATAGAATCTTCTCTCTCTCTCAGAAGTTTACGAAAATAACTGCTAAAGTATTCACGTCAAGCATGACACTTATAGTTATTCAATGTGCCGGCATAAGGAAATTTATAAAAAATGGATAAAAGATCGAATAATATGAAGAATATAACGAATAAGTTGGTCATTACTTTGAAATGTATATTCATTATAAAAACGGTTGAATGAAATCAAATGACTGAAAATTTGATTTCAGATTCGAATACCATAGCTTTTATGTCATTTTGCATCCCTATGGAAATGAACGCTATAGCCTTCACGTCCACACGCCTGTTAATATTATCGAAGTGGAAAACTACATTTTTTTCTGAAACACATTGTCTTCTGTTTATTCTTTTTTCATGTGGAAAGGAGCATGTGTCCTGCTTTACGTTTGCAAACAAAATAAATCTACTCTAAGTTTTAAAACCAAATAAAACTAATAAAAGCTTTTAAATTTTGAAAGGGGACATTTTCTTTTCTTCTTTTTAAGAAGAAAAAATCTTTTTATAAAGTAATGAAATTTTCTCTGATTTCAAATTATTTAATCTCATTGAAGCTTATTATTATTTAATATCATTGAAGCGGTCCTTGAAACAAACTTTATTATTAATTTACAGAATATTGGCAACTCATAATCAATTAGGCCAGAAAATGGCAAATAAAAAAACATTGTAAAAAATTATAATGGCACCTACAGAAAAGTAAATAGATACATAGTAAATAGATAGATTAAAAAAGGCCAAACATTTTGAGTAATTCAACAGAACAGGGAATTTTAAGATGAAAAAATGTGCTGTACACAGTATAGTCGTCAGCGTAATAATTAAAAGGAACACGAAAAAAGGATGTGAAATGTCACTATCGGAAAAATATTGTGTGTTGGCTTATTGTGCTTGCCAGAGCTCAATACTGCCGAAGTATCGAGGTGACATCTTGTACCTATCTTACTGTTTTACACTTATTATCAGCATACATGGATATGTGCCCGTTGTTTGGCGAACTATGCAGATCTGCCATGTATAAACTATATAAGATTGATGGAATAGATAATCCTTGTGAAACGCCAGTTTTGTTTTGACTTCTTGCACGGATGGTTTAACACTAAAATGGATGGTTCTGCCTTTATTTAAAGTAGGACTTCACGCTTAAACATTTTAAAGATGTGACCTGCTTGTCGCAGTTTGTCGAACGCTTATTTCTATGTCAAAGATAACAGACTCCGTAGATTTTCTACCCCATTGCATATATATTTAGATAATCGTAGTTAACTGCTCGATAAAACCAAATGGGTTATGGAGAGCTTGTGTTTCTGTTGACTTATTTCACATAAATCAAACCGGAGCGAAGAAATTTGATTTTTAAGTCTCTAAACTTGTGGTATTGTTTTATTTTTGCTATTTTTAAAAAACACTCAAGTTGTCATTTTACCCATTATGGTCAGATATCTGAAAGCAATTAAGCATCATCTAAGTAATTACTGCCTAGATACAATGTGGCCTCTCGTGGAGGTCAAAAACTCAAATCACCCAACCCTTTTGTATTCAAGAGAGTTCTTTCTCATTTAATTTCAATAGGATGACCACCATTGGCACAGTGGTGCCAATCCATCATCATCCCTATCCACAAAAAAGGAGACAAACTACAGTGCGAAAATTACAGAGGTATATCACTACTCTGTACATCTTACAAAATCCTCACAAAAATACTTGAAGGTAGATTAACACCATATGCTGGAAAAATAATTGGGGAGTATCAAGGTGGTTTTAGAGCCGGACGATCAACTACTGACCAACTTTGTACAGCTAGGCACATCATTGAAAAGTGCTGGGAATTTAACATCGACGTCCACCAAATTTTCGTGGACTTTAAGCAAGCATACGACACTATTGATCGAGAAGTACTGTACCAAATAATGCTTCAGATTGGAATCCCAGCGAAGCTAGCCCGCCTGACAAGAATGACAATGGCATCAACAACAGCACAAGTCAGAATCAATAACCAGCTGACTAATGCGTTTGAGACAAAGGTAGGATTGAAGCAGGGCGATGGACTGGCTCCACTGATATTCAACCTAGCTCTAGAATACGTCGTACGGAAACTACCTGTGGATACGAAAGGAACACTATTATACAAATCGAGTCAACTTGTAGCCTATGCGGATGACATCAGTATCCTGTCAAGATCCTTTTCATCTGCCAAGGAACTCCTGCTCAAACTAGACCAAGAAGCGAAGCGGGTTGGGCTGCAAATTAATGAGTCCAAAACAAAAGTTATGATACAAACCAGGAGAAACACCCCCAACCGGCAAAACATAACAATCAACGAATTCAACCTGGAAAATGTGGACGAATTTACATATCTTGGCTCGAAGCTAGTGAAGGATGGTAATGAAACGGCGGAAATAAAGCGTAGAATTCAGCTCGCTTATAAAGCGTTCTACTCAGTTTTGGGTATTCTGAAGGCCAGCTTCATACATAGGAAAACAAAGCTGCAAGTATACAAATCTGTGATAAGACCTGTGTTGTGCTACGGATGTGAGACATGGACCTTCACTCAAGCTTCCGCAAACATACTAAACACTTTCGAAAGGAGGGTCCTAAGACGAATCGTGGGAGCAACGCAGGAAGGAGGTCAATGGCGAATTAGGTACAACCATGAGTTTTACGAACTTTTCGACGAGCCAGAAGTCTCCACTGTGATAAAACTGCGGAAGCTGCAATGGGCTGGCCATGTGCAGCGAATGAATGAAGGTCGGATACCTAGAAAGGTATTTGTCGGAAAAACTGAGGGACGCAGGCCAGTGGGAAAGCCAAGAAAGCGCTGGTCCGACTCGGTAGACGAAGATAGCAGCACGCTACTCAGATTCCGAAATTTGAGGTCGCGGTCGATGGACCGGGACAACTAGAGGCGACACCTGCGGGAAGCCAAGGCCCGAAATGGGCTGTAGTGCTACAACGACGACGACGACGAGGATGACCACGTTCTCATCAAGCTCCATTTCTAAATAAGAGTTTTCATTTAGCGGTATTTTTAAGTGTCTGCAAAAGTTTTCACCTTGCCTATGTTATCATATTGAAGTAAAGGTGCCAGAGGTGTCTTGCTTCTAGTGTGGAGATTTTTAGATATTCTCCAGAAGGCCTTCTCAAAAGGTTACAGGCTTGCCAGGACTCCCTCTAATTGACTAAAGTAAGGATATGTCCTTCTTTGATAGACAATCAGCTGGATCTATCGTGCTCCGAGCGCTTTTCCATGCTTGTTGCTTCCTGTTTGTCAAATATTGTTGATGTCTTCTTAGAGCGGATTAAAACTGCGTTTCTGGATTTAATGTAATTGCACTCTCTCAAAACTGCTTGATCTATTTGCTAAAATGTCCAATAATGTTTTCCAAATGTTTAGCTGTTTTCAGCTTTCGGTTGAAATTTTAACCGCTTTAGGAAACCTGTGCAGTCTTTTATTTCCTTTTCCTTCAGCTGCTCACCTATGATTTCCTCTTTAGTTATGGTCGGGGAAGGGTTGGTTAAAGACAGGTTCTAACTAGTGCGATTGACCAATTCAGCGCTTTGGAGGGGCAGTTGTTCGGGTGGTGGTGATCTCCTGTTTTGACGGCATCTCCATTTAAGTACTCAACATTGTTTTGAAAGGTGTTCATCGTGAATTTGTCGTGCGTATGTTTTATGACAGCATTCGACTTGCAATTGGGACGCAACGCCGGTTCAGCCTACGCGAAATATTTCGATTCGAGGATTCTGCATTTAGATTTGAATTTCTGTTCCTTTACAAAGAATTATGGTTGAACCATTAATCCAAGCAGACTTCGCCAACCACATTGTAACGTAAGCTTGCTGTGAATAAACATAATTTGCGCTATTATCCTCAAAAGACCCTTAGTTGTTCACGAAAGGCCAGTACACTCACCTAACCTAATGATGTGTTGTACTGATTTTACCAAAAATAATGTTGTGGTTTTGTGGTTTTTTCTACTTCTTTGTATCGATTCTACTGGGCATTTAAAATCTTTCAATCCAAGTTATCATGCAAAATCGTCCGCGTTTGATTATAAAATAGGATCGCTGATGGGTGTATTACGACTTCTTTGAATTTTCAACAATTCAAATACACACCAACATTGTGTTGGTGTAAGCATATAATGGACTCAGGCCATTCCTTAAGTGTTACTGTTAACCTACTCGAGCTTTGCGGGCAGCTAATGGCCGTTCCTGATAAGGTAGGCTATAACATTCTTCGAAAGAGCAGATATTTTTAAAAGACAAATTTTGCGCTGATCTTCTTACTTCAATCTGATCATTCTTAGTACCCATTTGGGTTTCGAAGTATCTGGACTTCGGGGTACTGCAGGTTTTATTCTTTTTCTTTTGAGTAACAATTGAGTTGACATAGTTCGTAGCATGGTTAAGGTTTAAGAAAATCTACTAGGAGGCCCTTCTGAATATTTTGAAGGTCAAAAACTGATGAGCATGCACCCAGTCCAGGTTTTATCATCACAAATCGGATAAGAGCAGAATTAACGCCGGTTTTGCACTGTTTTCAAGTTTGAAAATGTAGTAATAGCTTCTAACATTCTTAAAAAAAGGATGAAAAACAGAGAATTATTTTAAAGGATCTTAAATTGTGCACGCTTATTTACATAATAAAGGTCTTTAAAGGTTGATTGATTTGATTGATTGGTTTGCTGTCGGAGATGGTGCACCTCAACCCGTACACGTTTATTGTGCCCCCGCTTCCGGTGCGCCTAGAATTCCTCAAGAAGATCGATCTTTCTGTGAAAGTCAATGATCTGCTTCGGCCTCAGGCGTCCCAATTCCTCCTCGACAAGGAGGCAGCTTCCTAAACTGTCTCTTCTCCTCCGGGATAGTGCGTCACAGTGTGCTAGCAGATGTACTGGTGTCTCCTCCGCAAGATTTGCTGCCAAGCCCATCCTTTTGAGATGCCCTCCGAGTGTGCAGTGACCTGCGAAGAGCCCAGTCAGGACCCTTAGGTTTCTTTTATTCATTTCGATACACGCTCTAAACACGCTTCGAATCTTCAAAGTCCTGGAAATCCATTTCAGAGCCTTTTGCATTCTCTACTTTAACTACTTTTACTTTACTTACTTCTACTTTTACATTAAAGGTTACTCAAAACATAAGATTTTCAGCAGCTTCAGCAGGAAAATTTTGTTCCTTGTGAAGGAAAACACAAAAACGATATTGCTGCAAACAGAAGCATACTCTTGGGTTTGTACATATTCGTGACCTCTTCGGGGTTAAATGAGAACACCTTGTACAACATCGAGGCGAAAATGTAGTTCCAGCAATAATGAATCCTATAAAACGGAACAAGGAAGGGTGGATCCATCATCATTGCGAATTCACCGCTTTTATATTTCATTGCAACGAGGGGTGGCAGTGGTATATCCTCTCCTTGAGCTATTTCAATTCAACAAATGGCATTATGTACAGCAAATTGCCGCGATGCTGTACAAAGCGAATGCTGCTATCCTTCGAGCCTCGATAATCAATTCTTATTGTCTTTGGTATTCCGTGTAATTATTATTACTTTAGATATGATAAACGCTCATGTCCGAATGACCATCCACATACGTCCATTTCAACGACGCTTCTTTCCACATTGGATTCTGGTAATTTGATTCAATTACGAGTACTCAAGGGTGTCGATCGATTTTAATTGTCCATGTTAAAGGTCGTCTGTTTTTCCGGTCGCATGTCGTTTGGTTTTATTTCGGAATTCCAGCTTTGAAGTCATGTGTTGAGCCCGAGCGGGCCATGCGAGTGCTAATGTGTTCATTAACATCATACTAAAATAGAATGATGGATATCTTAGCATAGGGGTTAATATAAATCAAGCGAAACGTATTTCTTCCCAATTTCTTCTTGAGGAAGTGAAAGCCGCCGACTTTTACTTTGTTAATTAAATTTATGGCCGGGAAATACTTGAATGCTTATAAATATCTTCTCCAGTGGTGATGAATTCAAATTTCTGAGATGCGCTAGTTCCCAATTGAAGTAAGCCCTTGACTAATAATTAAAGAACAAAAACCTATTGCACTAACGCTCAAGGACCTGCGTTACGTAGATTGAAGTATTCAAAGGAAATTCAAGATCACTTTAACCTTTCGCAAAAACCATCAATTACGTAAAATACGAAGACACTTCCTGATGAAAACCTTTTTATCGCTGGCATGCAATTAAAAGGAAACAAGTCGACGAATGCGACTACCACAATGACCCACATTTGTGGTCAAAGCTTAAATGCACTGCAAAAATTTTCTGTTTTCCGCCAATATCTTCACGGCTGCATTGTGCATCTTCTTATAGGTATGATTGCCCGTACGAGCACCGTAACACAAGCAATCCAAGAAAATTCCGCACACATAACATACAAGACATGGAACATATAGCATACATAACTGTCAAGCTAACGAGCGACGATTCTCTCGTCAGCACCATCTTGATCACTTGTCGGTCTATCAATTTGTCTCAGGTAGTTGCGAGTATTTTTCTTTATGAAAGATTTCCTCGAGATGAGACTTTCCCGGCGTGTCGCGAAATGCCGCAGACAGACATCACGCTGCAGGCCACACAATTTATGCATTGCGTGTCTTTGCTTTGTGGCTGAAGAATGGCCAGGAAGAGAACATGATGTGATCTCATAGGAGGAAAGAATCAGGTGACGCCATGGTTTGCACTTATTGAATAATCCATCCGAGCATAAAAATGCAGCATATGTGCTAACTGTTTGTTTTTCAGTTTGCCCGTCTTCCGTGGTGTTTCTTGGATTAGATGGAGTTACCACTCGTTATTAGATCACCTGTTACGATAGCAATATGTGTTAGCGGTTGCTGATAATAGAGAACCAGTAACTCACATGTGTACTCGTACGTAATCTAGCGTTAAAGATCTGTCGCCAGGCGTAAGGAAACGAGTTGTTCACTTACTCGCAAAGATTGAATTGGTTTAAGAGGATCACGCACTATTTTCTGAATTGGATTGGATTTTGCACTGAACCTTCCTTAAAGTAGACTTCTTCGGTCCTTATTCGTATTTTAAGGACCCATTTGATTGTAAGTTCCACAATCATTGTAGCATTTCTTGGAATAATTGAACATTTCGACTGGATTTTGGAACTTTGGACAGGTACTTTGCAATAAAACCAAAACAGGATTTCGCACTAATTAATATTCTGAATTATGAATACAACATGCATGTTGAATATCCTGTATTTTATTCTGTTGTCTCAATTCTGCTAAAAATACTAAAGAATATGTAGAAAAGAAACACATCTACCCTTAAAAAAAGGACATAATTTTATGCATGCAGAAGTAAAATAGATGTTTCGGCAAGATTCATCCAAAAGGATAAGAAAGCTTCCAGGAAAGCTTGCCACAGCTTGCCTTACTTGGGCGAACAGATAATCGACCGTGGGTTTAGTCTAGCGCTGGAAAAAAATGAAGTCGCTATATTGATCAAGAAGTGGATCCCCCTCATTTTTTCCCTCTAGGTTGGAGAAATAACCATCGAGTCTAAGGAGTCAATAAAATACGTAGGCTTATAATTGGGCCAAAGATAAGCTTCTTTGTTCCGGTGGTCAGTGGGTCAGTGGGTCAGTGCTGCGGATCTCAGTCGCCTTATGACCAATAGTGGGAGACCAAAACGGCTCCGAAGCCTCCATCTTAGGCTGAAGTTTTCAGTGAAAAATCGAGCTGTTACTTAGGCGCCGACCTTCAAAGGTTGCGGCTGCATACCACAGAGTCTCAGAGCAGTCGGTTCTATTTTTCGTTAGTGAGGCCCCTATAGTGCTACTTAAAGAAGAGTATAGGCAAATCTTTTAGGTTGGGGAAGCCGGAGAAAAAACATGTTACCAGGGAAAAAATGAAGTGCAAGGAATGCGGACTATATATATCATCACTGGCTTAGCACCGTAGCTCTGCAAGAACCACGGTGAGGCTGATTGTAATCTGATGCAGTTACTTGATGGAATCAAGTATTTGCGATCTTCCCCTCGCAAAATCGGAAGGTCACCATTACATTATTGCTTGTTCTGCTCAGAGACTTCAGAAGACTCCGACCACACCTTCTCCTCATGCGGAAGATTTTCAAAACAGTTGCAGGCTAGGTCCTTGGTGTGACAGGGAAGGTTATAAGTCGGTAGTCCGGTTGCCACTGGCAGTTTGACACTTAGGGCGTTAAAAGTGTTCACCTTCCAAATACAAAAAGACTTACTATTCCTATATTAATACTCCAGTAAAAGTATCAAAAACAGGATCACCAGACTCGAGGGCATGGTGAACAGCACTACCACCTCAGGTGGCTAAAGACAGAGAATAAGCTGAAAAAAGCTCTACAAATGTAATACAAACAGTGAAAGTATCACCTCTTGCGCACATCGTGAAATGTTGGGTTCTAGTCCATTAAAGCCGGATCGTCGTTTACTAAAGGTAAATCGGCTCGACTGTATTCATACTAGTCGGAAGGATGGTATCCTCCAAAATGCGACAGAAGGCGGCAAACAAGGTACAGCATATGAAGGTTGAAGAACAGGCTAATGTCATGCCTAAAATGTAGATGAGCAGAACTCATTGCGATGGCTTAAAAGAATAGACGAATGCTGCACAGGGATGCTTTATTGATAAAGATGGGATGACGGCGATGGGATGATGGGATACGGCGAACTCGAATAACTAAATGAAATCGTAGAACCTGTTAAAACAGAAGCTTGCAAACGAACGGATCTGGCGACCAAAACCGATGAGCTCCTCGTGGATCCCGAGGCCGTCAAGGGCCATCTTGGCTTGGAAACTGTTATCTTGACAATGCAGCCAATTTTAAAATGTAGACATTAAATAAATAGACACTGAATGAGTCGCAAAAGAGAAAAAAGCAGACGAGGCCATTACAAAATTTTTTCCTAAGGCCGATGACTCTTAAGTAAGACTCTTAAGGTAAGGTTAACGTTTACCAGTCTTACAGTCTTACAGACTTACAGAATAAGAGATTGCAATAATGGACATCCCAGAAAAGATCCAGAGCTACTCTTGACAAAGGAAACAATTAAACCGCACTGGGCTATATGCAGAATTCACTAAAGGGTTTGTCTTGACTCGTACACACATCGCACATCACATCACATTTTCAGACACATTTCTCCGAATTGTAAGGGATCAGATCGAAGTTATTTGTATTGCAAGGTAAGCAATTCCGGTCATAAGGTGAAAAATAACTCAATTATGTATAAAGTTGCATTTTCTGCAAACTTAAAGACCTTAAACCTGAAAATCTGGCGCATTTATCAGTAAGTTTCTGGACTTTAAAGAGCCATTCAGTAAGAGAAAATGCAGACTTCGATATGGGTCCTCCAGCCTTGCTTGGCCAGAATACGAAGTAGAAAGTTCATATCTGAACTGCATCTTAACTGAAAAGAAACAGGATGGAAAGGTGGTCAATTTCGCGTCCTGCGCCCAGTTAAGACCTCGACCAGGGGAAATGGCTATGTGCTGATCAGGTGTACGGATATGGCATTTATTGGTGTTGACTTCACGCCAAATGAGTCAATGTCATTCTTTCAGGGTAAGCTCCATGAAACTGTTCGGGCAGCACCAACATTTTGGGAACTAGTTGGAGTGACTGTGTAGTTGGAATTGAATTTCCAAAGCAGTTTTTGCATAATTTGCACGGAGATGGTACCAACGCAAGTACCTTCAAATTAATTTATAATTCGAAATAATTTTTAAGCAACAAAACAAGGTTCTCTTCTGATAAAGCTGGTGGCACCTTCCTTTAAAATACTAAGTTTAATATGGAACGGAGGGAGAATATGAGACGGAGGTTTGCTTCGGTTGAACTTTTTCTTCCGATTAACTGGAATTTTTCTCCTATCCTATTTTTCTTTTTCTTAATGCCTATTTTTTGATTTTTTTCTTCTCTTTTTTCTTGATAATGAATGAAGATTCTCACATGCATATCAGCCGTGATAGCAACTTTAATCAGTATAGATTTTATGAGTTTGTATTATTTTTTTAAGAAAAAAAAAAAACAGGTGCTAAGAGGGGAATTCGAGTATTTATTTATTTCGATTAAATAGAAGTATAATTTTAAAACTTTTTTCGACGTATCAATGAAAACGTTGATTCGATTTATGTTAAGCAGCGATATTGATTACAGAATGTCACAATAGTGAATTTGACTTCGGTCACCATCGAAAGTGGAGGAAATTCTCGCTCTTTTTTTCTGGACCAAGAATTCAATGTAGGTTGCAAGTTATTTTCTGTAAGAGGAAATTTGAGTAGCTTACCTGTATTTCACATGGGATATGATGCCAGACCATATCATTCAATTCACTTTTGTAAAAAATTTGGTTCATTGGAATCTTCATAGGTTCCATCGTCCTCACTAGAAATTTTTACGATTGATACTTTCTGGACTTGTTCATTTTGAACTAATGGTGGTGCCACCGGAATATCTAAGAAATTAATTAAAAACCATTTTTAATACTATCGAAGAAGCCTAGCATTAGCACATTTTCAAAAGAAGCAAAGGGAAACGAAGAAGCGTATGAAGAACACCATAATTTTTGAAAGATCGGTAAGCTCGAAAACCTGGTCAGTAAAATGCAGAGCGACCAAAAAAACAATGAAGTTAAATGCTTGATAGAGTTCTGAATAGAGTTCGATTGGAGGTTCATCAACTTTTAGAGTTCTAGCTTCAACTTCAAGTAGTTCAATTTTCAGATTTGTCCCTTTTTACTCGCATTATCAACCATAAAATTTTCATTGTATATCTCTGGGAAAAGTTTTTTCAACTTTCAATGTTTTAGTTGCTTAGCATTCGATGACTTTACGCTAGCATATTCTTCCCCATGATCTGTTTTTGGTCTAGTTCTTGATTTTCATCCGACGAAATTTTCTCCCATGGAGCCGCAATTTTGGGAACTTATTAAGAACTATTATCACGGTCCTAGTTCGTTCTCCAAGTGTATGTTTGAACAATTATTTCATAATTTGCTTATTTATTGATGAAAGTACGGACGGTCTTTAATTTCTGATCTCGAGCTCATCTCTGGGTTTAATATTACATAGGCAAACGATTATCCAGGAAATGAGTGTGATGCGGTTTCCTTGCTTATGCAGATCTTGATTTGTCGTTTATTTTGTCGGTTAAGCCCTTTTCTTTTGTGACATTCAATAAATTTGGTCTAATTTTACCTATTTATCTCTTGCTCACAAAGATTTTCCAACATTTGAACCATATTTTAACTTACATTCTCTTTTAGGAAAATTTTTCCAGATCTTGCTAGATAACGACTACTTATTATTTAAAACAATCGCTCAAAGTTATTTGTTTAAGAGAACGCTTCCTTCGGTGGAAATCACCATGGAGCCAAGCGATGGATTTGATGATCACGTCCTTGCATGTCTTGTATGACTTCAAATTTCGAAACATCAAAAACCTGCCGACAAAAGTAATTTTTTAATTTAAAAAAAGTCTCTCCAACCGAACAATCTCAACAAATCATATAGCACCAGTTCTGCACAGGATTTTGGATCCTTTATAAACGTTCTTTTTCTTCTTTACTTTCCATTTCATCATCTCCTCCATTTTCGTGTTGAAAAAACAAATCGAGCACAAAACTAACAAAAAATTTAGTCTTCACGGCGTGCAGTAATATCTAAAGAAAAACATGTCCTTTAATTTTCACGTGTATGACATATTTCAATAGTTACCTTAAGTATATCAATATAAACCAGAACTACTCTTCCATGTTACCGTCTTTCTGGTTACTTGTCTAGTATCGGTACTCACGCGTTATGCGTTATTTTGTTACGTACGCAATGAAACTGCATACGACTTGCAATGTTGCATAATAGCACTCGCCGGGGCAACGTATGTAACAGCAAACATTTTGTCGTTACTCCGGTCTACGCAAGATTCTATTGAATCTTATCCGGGTCTCTGGTAAAGCCAGTAAACGGATTGCTCCGATAGACAGTACACATATGCGATCCACACATGCCAGGCTACATACAGTACAGCTAAAATTGTAAGAATATTATGCACTCGTACGTATGGTAGAAGAATGGTACATTGGAGTCAGTACAACGGTCTACGTAACTGAGTGCAATTGTGCACTTTACCGAATATGTGTAGTTTTCCCGCAATGCAACAGTAAAAGAATTGAATTTTTTCTTCATCATATGAGAGATGGGAAAATGATAAATGAAAGAAATCGGTGAAAAACAGATCGGGAGCAGTTTTTTATTCCGCTGTATTGGTCCGTTTCTACTTGATTGCAACCAGATCAGTGAAGTAAATGAGTATGGAGGATTGTGCTAATTTTCCATTTGCATGTATGGTTGTTGTTTATGATTGATTAATTATGCGGCAATTAGGTTATATCCGCACAAGGAACAGAACATCTCGCTATTTTACATTCCATGGTAAAAAGAATCTTTTCTTGTATTACAAGACACTTCATTCTTGCAAGGATGCAATGAAGCAATGAGCTTAAATTGCCGCGTTATAACTTATGCAAATTTCTTGTAGGCTAATTTCTCAGCGTAGAGGAATGCCTAAACATGAAATCAAAAGGATGTTGATCCACGTTGACATTCAATAGTCCACCTCTTCTCTTATGGACATATTCTGCGCTCAGATGACTTATCCTACACTAGCATTTTATCCTTGCTCGTTGTTTGTTTCAAATGAACCTTTTCTCAACCTAATTAGAGATCATTTTCCATTATCGTTTGAGCATCTTTCCAAGGAAATTCAATCCACTGATTTTTGTGCTAGTTTTTGAAAAAGGAGCAAAAACGGGCGTTGCCATCATTTTTTGTTCCAATACAAGCCGACTAAGAGTTTTAATGGCTTTACTTTTACTTAGTTAATGGATCGGATCATAGAACTAGTTATTAACTTATGGGTTAAATGCATTTAGGGATTGTGAGTATATCATTCCTTCGAGCGCCTGTAATAGCTTAATGAGATTTTAATTATAAATTCTAGAGTGATCCTTCCCTTGAAACGATAAACTGTAAGAAAATCATCAATAGTAATTTGAAGTTATTCCTAGAATTTCAGCTGCAAGGATTTGTTTGGAGATATTATCGTGGACGCTACACTTTTCTGTTCATTTGATATTCCTCCTCTGGAAATGAAATGTAAAAAATCTTACGTGCAATCACAGCCTATCAACACAGGCTTGGTCGAAATTGGCCCTCGCCTCCTTTTATTTTCGATATTGTTGAGTTTTCTCGAGTGATACGTTTTATCAATGAACGCCACAATCTATCATGTCGAATGTTTTGTGCTCGTTCGCGAAACTAGCTTCCTTCAGATCAAAAAATATAGCGTAAAAAGGTTTTTTTTAAGCTTGAAAACATTAAATAATAATATAAGATAGAAATATTGGATGCATGTATTTTTTTAAGCATAACCTATTTGATAATTTCATGGCATTTATTTTTTAAATACTAATTTCGGCATTATGTCCGCCGCGGCTACGTGTTACGTAGTCCATTCGATCAGTTCAATTTCTCACCACTTTTTCCAATTAATCTGGCCATATGGCGTCAATGGTGCCTTGAATATTTGCTTCCAATGCTGGAACAGTTGCTGATTTGTCGGCATAAACCAATGACCTAAGATAGCTCCATTAAAAGTCAACGGGGTAGTTAACTCGTACAAACAGTGGGGGTGGTACAGCAGTCAACAGGACCACTTCTTGAAATAAAGTTGTAACCAAATTGATTTCACAATCAATTGATGGTTAAGCGCGCTTGATGGCAAGTTGCGGCGTCTTGTTGGAACCAATTGTCGATGATGTTTAACTTATTAATTTTTCGAATCGGTCAGCATGGCTCGATAGCGGTCACTATTCACCGTAACGGCAGTTCCTTCCTCATTTCGAAAGAAATATGGACCGATGTTGCCGCCATCGTGTAAACCACACTCAATTTGTCACTTGAGGATTGTCTCCGCTCCATAAACGAAAATTTTTCTTATTGATGAAAACATTTACCAAGCAATGAGCTTCTCACTAAACACAATTCTTCGATAAAAATGATCATCTTCGGCGAATTTCAAATTAGCTAAATCAGAAAAAATGTGACGTAAACCTGGGTCATTTGGCTTTAATTTTCGCACAAGTTTTATTTTTGCATACGTGAGCCAAGATCTTTACGTAAAATTACGTCCACTCAGTCCAAACATAATGCGACGAATCGACATTTCGGCGTTTTCTTCAACATTTTGCGCTACAGCAGCAATATTCTGTTTGATACGCACATTTTTTGTGGTGTTGATGTTCAAAACCACAAAGAAGAAAAAGTTTTTACTCTTCTTTTGTCACAGTCTATAACTGCAAGAATTGCTTGCTCACTATAACGATTATGTTGACCGTAAACAAGACGATGTACTCTTTGAACTTCGCGAACAGATTTATTTTTTCCACAAATTGGAAGCGTTGGTCTGGCGCTTAACGATTCATGATGAAAAGCCAAAGCTTACTGAACAGAAATGTCAACCAAGTTTAACATTATCAACTGCCATACCATAGACCACAATCATCGAAACTTCACATGTAGCTTAATAAACGCCCATTAGCAACGAGTGATGTTTGAGGACTCGGTCCAGTTAGCATTCTACTGTGATCAAATTCCTGTGGAAAATTTCCGAGTTTCTATTACATTCGTCAACTCGAGTCATTACTAGGGACGCGATTTACTTTGCATGTTGGATGTTTTCCAAATAACCATGCTGTTGGTTTTCGCTATATATAAAATCGCTCCAAACCAGTTGTTGACCAACCTCGAGTTATTACACATTTCTGATCAATAAAACCCACTGCACTATCGGTTGAATGATTTCAGCTTTCGCGAATGTTGTATCCATGTCCGACGAATGATTCATCGAGGATACCAAGACAGCAAATTTGTTTCTTTTTGGCACCAACGTTCATCGCTAAAAAATCTAAATAAAGATGAGTAACTTGTCTTGATTTTGGAACCGCCTTTTCCCGTTTTTTCCCAGATTTTCAAAATAAGTCCATTTTTTCGCAAACGTTTCGATGCAAATATGATTAGTTTTTGTGACGTCGAAGCAGCATTTGCGAATTTCTATTCAACATTCATTCAAATCGTGTGGAACTCATTTACCGAGTTTATTCATCTAAAGTAAAGTAAAGTAAAAGTAAAAAAATATCTTTATTTTTCATATAATATCATACAGATTAGAAATTTCCACAAAAGAAGAGAAGAAAAAATGGTTACACCATCTTACGTCCATGTAAACCTGTGGCCAATGAGGGCACTCTGTTCTAGGCCAGGCACCTTTGATGGGGATGTCCCCTGACACTATTTGCTTAGATTAATTTCATTAGAATTAATAATTTGAAGAAAAATTGTTAAAAACTTCAAAGACTTTCGCTAACTTAAGTCTACTTAATCCTATTTAGAAAAAGAGCTTAATCTAAATAATAACTATTTAGTTTTCAATGGTTCTAATTTAATATTTTTTGCAATGCTCTGTATTTATTTTTCTTTTATTTCGGATTTTAATACTATCTTATGTACAAAGAGAAGGAGAAAAATAAAAGCAAGAGAAAAAATAACAAATAAAAATTAACAATGGAAGAAAGAGAAGAAGACCTATAGAGGAGCTCCCTGCATCGCTCAAAGTACAACTGATTAGGATAATATAATGATCCACATATTCTCATCAGTCATACTCGATCGCAGACAATGTCTCCTTGCTTGATTTATAATGCAAGAGTCTACCCTTGGAATACCTGCTGCGTCGTAAAGCTCCCTATCCGAGTAATAATACTTGTAGTCGGATCCCGCTCTTTTGTACAATCCAGTGCAAGCTCTTAAGCATTTTCGCTCAAACACCTTGATTTGCTCCATGGTGGAAGCACTCAGGTTAAGCCATATGGGACACGCGTATGTTATAATGGGTCTTACGAGACATTGATAACATATGACCCTGACACGTGTCTCCAGGTGTTTCGCATAGAAAAGTCTCTTAAGAGACATAAATGCCCTTCATGCTTTCTCGAGCTGCATTTTCGCATGTTGGTTGTACTGCAAGCGATCATCGAGGAACACACCCAAGTACCTAACGGTATTCTTGTGTGGTATGCGTTCTCCGTTCGACTTTATATGGAAATCCTTCCAATTTCGCTTGAACTCTCTGCCGGCCTTTGCCAGTGGTCCACGGAACAAAATAGTTTCACATTTTTTGTCGTTTATTCTCAATTTCCAAGCGTTTGTGAACGTTTGTCTGTTGTTTGTGAACGTTGTCTGAAAATCAGTCCATCAAGCTAAACTGTATCGAAGGCTCTCTCCATATCAATGAGGCATGCTCCAACACATTTTCCTCCATTTAAACGCCAGCAGATATCTGACGTCCCTTCCGTGATAGCATGGATAGTAAAATGGCTTCTGCGAAAGCCAAACTGACTATTGCTGATGATATCTTTGTCCTCGAGGTATTTCTTGATATTTCTATTCAAGAAATTTTCACGGACCTTGCCTGCATTTGACAATAAGCTTATCGGGTGATAGCTTTTCGGGTCGCTAGGAGCTTTTCCCTTCTTCAAAATTGGAATGACCCTGGCCTTATTCCAATTTCGTGGAAAGTATTTATTATTCAGTGCATTATTGAAAATGCAAGTAAATTCAGTCAGTATTGGTTCTGGTAAGTGTTTGTGGACAATGTTGGGTATGCCAACAATGCCAGTTGATTTTTTGTTATTAAGTGTCCGAAAGACATGTTGTACATCCTCCTTCGACAGAAAATAGTCTCTCAAGCTGTTCTGGGGCAGCATATTTGAATTTAATGACTCACTGAAATGAAGAGTGGATTGTCGACTGTAAGAAGTCAGGAATTCTTCAACTTTATTTTTGACAGTTTCTATCAATCGAGAACTACCTAGATTAGAGTTTTATCGAAGACTGATTCCATACTCATACCAATTATATCTAATTTTTCTGTTTCGTTTGTTACAGTTTTGTATTGTATGGGACGTTGAATGTTGTCGGGTTCATCTGTTTCCATGATCCTATATTCATCATTTTCTTACGGGATTTTCAAAGTCGACACCGTTACCGGCTTCTTCGACCTGAAGAAAGCGTTGATCTGGCTGAACATTCCGTCCGGATCCTGAGGATGAATGCTCTGCGCTTTCTCAGCCCACTGTTGGTTTACTTCTCGAGTAAAGCTCAACTTGATGAAATAACGCACAGCCTTCATGATTTCTTTGAGAGTTTTTAAATGCGGATGCCAGCTCGCAGCGGAACTCCTATATATACTGTTGATATGCGTCAGAATCATACTTTTCAGCTTTTTCAGTTTCTAGATGAGTCGGGTCAAGTATTGGTCCATGTTGTTTCGTGGTGTAATTTTTGGTATGGTCTGGTCCATTGCAGTGAGTATAAGTTTGTTTATTTCATTTATGTATTCGTCAATTTGGTCGTTAGTCAAGTTTCTATTGTTCGGAATGTAGGTGGATGAGTTTTGTACAAGTGGGTCGTGTATTTGTGTTAGTATTTGGTTGAATTTCGTCCAGCTTGTTTTTCGGTAATTGTATTTGTTTAGTGTTTGTTCGGCAGAGAGTAGAAATAAGTCGCTGTTCGATTTAGCAATCCTTATTTGTATTGCTTTGTGGTCGCTGTCATAGTGCAAAGTTTGCAGTTTGTGGTCCACTATCAAGCCAGTAATATTCAACCGCATATCAACTACGCAAAGATCCACATACAGTCCAGATCGAGGTAATGTAGCAGTTCCCAGCCCGACGAGCTGGCATCGGTATTCCATTTGGCTCTCATCAATCCATCGTTTTAGAAATACTCGCCGTGGATTGGCGTACTCGTTCAGCCAGTCGCTATGTTTTGCGTTCAGGTCACCTGCTAGAACATAATAATTATTGGGATCATCTAGTCAAAGAAGTTCAAACACGAGGCTGAACTCTTCTCTGAATTTCGTAATCAAATTTTTCGATGCATATGCGGAGATAATAAAGTGACGTTGGCCGCCTTGCATTCCAAGCTTTATGAATGTCAACTCTTGGCTTTCAAATCCACTGAATTCTGGTCTGTTTACATATTCGTACTTGATGTGTCGTGTGAGCATTATTGCTGTCACTCCTCCGTTAGTCGAGTTGGGTCTGTCTGTGCGTATGAAATTGTAGTCCTTGAACTGTACGTTATGTCTTTCGTTGAGTTTAGTCTCGTTCAGCAGTATAATGTCAGGTTTGTGTTCAGACGCAAAATCCAGTAGATCTGATCTCCTATAGACACTCAATATCGAGATGAAATTCACAGCTATTAGATGAAGTTCATCTCGAGCCAACACTGCAGAGAGGTGTCTAGTATTGGTCATGGATCGATCAGGGTGTTTTCGATTTTACCCAACCTGTCGAAGATGACCTTGAACATAGTGGTTAAATCGCTTTCATCCCTGCTTTGGGGTGCTGGGGCTACTGTACCTCTCGCAGCAGCTGCGAAAGATACTTTCGCCGGGGTTATCACCGGTCGACTTGTTGGGACGTGTGAGTTTATTCATCTTGCTCACTACTCTTTAACGTCTGCGGATCATTTCTTATGACACATTGAACGATTCCGCTGATTGCCGCTGAAATTGAGTGGGATTGAGAGTCAGCATTCAATTACTCCTGCAATTCTTCCTCTTCGCCTTTTTGTGATCAAGCTGAGCGCTAACTGTCTCCCACATTGAAATTACCATTTTTGAATTGCGAAACCATGTCTCACATGTCCAAGTTAAGTCTGCGTGTACACCATATGTTTTTTTACCAGAAAACGATGACTTTCAACAGCCGTTTTCTATTGATTCAAACAGTCGACACGATAGATCAACACAATAAAAAAATCACGAAAGTTTTGGCGGCCTAAAATTGTATGTGTTTGTAGCTAAATGTCAGAAAATCGAAGTGTCGAATCAATATGCTGCGTACTTTTAACTAGCGCCATCTATTAGTAAAACTGGAAAATATATAGCTTGCATTTCATATTTTCATCTTGTTTTTTAACCCCAAGTTTTTTAAAATGCGTAAAATTTTATGTAAAAGACATCCAAATGTATTGAATTTTACATTAGCTGGACGTTGAATACAAGAAAACAATGCTATACACGAACAGAACAGAAACAAGATTTTAACAGATAAATGCCATCCCACATTGTATGGATGAGAAGTTTTTTCACGTTGCATGCCGAAGGTTAAAATTATCAATAAATTAAAAAAGGATTCATAAATGTAAGCTGCAACAATTATCAGCAATTTTGACGATATTCGAGGTTCCACTGAGTAGTATTTGTAGTATTTTGTGAAACGATTGGGTCGAAACTCTCATTATTGTTGTGATAGCTTTGAAAGTTTATCCTTCTCTACTCCTCGTCAATGGAATCGGTTGATTTTTACATATAACCTAGAGGAAAAGGAAGAAAACCATCCGCTTTGTATGGTCTTAAGCGCCGAAAATTGAATCGCTAGCACGAATATTCGAAATCTTGTATCTCTTCGAGTTTCCCTCGAATTGCTGCAGTGTTTTATTTGAAACCAAATTGAAAATTTTTAAAAATTAGTCTGTACTTAACATCCCCCACCTGCTCCTAAGACATTACAATTTTAGCATGTGTGTGAATCTTCTTTGTTTAATTCATATTATCTTCTTTTGTTTAATTCATATTATCAGCACAATATGTAAATAAGTATAAGCCCTGATAATCAGCTTTCAAGTATAAATTTAAAAAAAATTATCCTGTCATCCTGTCAAAAAAAATGCAAGTCTGAATTCCACCCGACATTTAATGTCCATTGTTTTAATAACAAACTTGTTTTGAATTTCTATGGAAAAATGTTCACTCTTTTATTTATTTTCATTGGGTCAATGAAGGATCTGATTTATTTACAAGAGAAGTTAGAAATACTCAATTAAATATTAGGGTTGCTCAGGCTTCTCCATCCAATGATTACTTCAGTGCTTGTTTTTCCTCATATTAAACCTCTGATTACCTCTGATATAAAGATATGTAAATTATGCCTTAAGTTTTCCATTGATAATCAGAAAACATTTTACATTCGAATTTCAAATTACGGCAGAAAACCCCTTTATTTTCATTCCCAAAAAGGACGTGTCAGAGAAAAACAAAACACAGAGAACGTGGTTTTTTATCGTCATAGCAGCATCTAAGGTCATAGGGATGTATGCCAACAAGGATAATGTATGTTTGTAGGGTGATATGCAAATGTGGCAAGTACCCTTTTGGAAAACCAGCACTTCGCCACCACCGAAAAATTATTTAGTTCCATCTGACTTTTCTTAATTTAATCAGCCTTATATAAAGCAATCAAATTCAGGTTCTGCTTGGTGTCAATGAACGAAGTGCAGAATAATCTCAGTTCCAACCCTCGTTTTAAGCCTAAACCAGAATTCCTTTAACCTGCTAAACATGTTTTTATTGAGTTGGAAACAATTTTTGAGGATAAAGGAACCGTCAATTGATCCTTTGTCCTTTGAAAATTGTTGTGATCGATCAAAATGTTCTTTCAAAATATTAATGTGATCGATCGTTTTGCAGGACAACTTCTCAGTGCTTTTAATTGAAACTTTCCACAGTGAATGATTAGGAGATTTTGCTTTTGGAACGCATTCAAGGCTCAACATTTCCCTCATCATCGTTCCCATCCTATTCAAACCCATGACAGACGATAAATTTTAATTTCGATAATTTAATTCACCTCGCATCCACTAACATTGTGTGATTGGTATGCGAAGATTAAGTTATAGATTTTAGATAAAAATCATTATTTCCATTGTACGTTCCTAGTCATTTGCATTCTCTACTAATACCCTTACCCATATGTTAGGTTCAACGGCAAAAGTTAACGACCTCATCACGAACCATCTGCTTTTATTGTAAATGCACCATTCAATGGAATACAATGACAAAAATATGTTTAATAGACATTTAGAGGTGGTTGTTATACCAGATGATCAATTATGAATCAAAATCAAAATGAAGTTTTGTAACACCTGATAAGACTAATAAGGAAGGATCGGTTAAGCTGCAGTTTAGACAATGTAACATTTCACTTACACAAGGCACATACACCTGCAAAACTTGAGTTTTTCAGGAAGGAAATGAATACAAAGGAACCTTTAAATGCATTTTTATACATAATGGGGTTATAAGGTGCATCAAAATTACAATTACTATGCCAAGTGTTTTGGCAGAAATAAGCAGGAAAAAAGGACATAAGTGAATTGCCGTCAAATATTGTTGTACGTTGATTTAATTTGTTAGTTAAATATGACTTAACAGGGTGTGGCCGAAAGGATATATAGATGACTTATTGCAAAGGCGGATTGGGCAAACCAATGTGAAAAAGACAATTCTAACGTAACACGCCGGAAAAATTGGAAAGATCAGAGCAAGCGGTCCAACAAACCAACACATTGGTTAAAATTTTTTTTTTGGGTAGGGAGGTGAAGGCTATTTACGCCCTGAGTGTCGGACTCCCAGTGGACCTACTGGACTACCGACTAAACACCTCCCCTGTCAAGCGGAGCGCCTAGCCTGGAACCGTTGGACATATTACTTCGGGCAAGGCCTCCCAATTTTACGCCTTTTGGCGCCTTCGCGTTACAGGGATTTGTTCTCCAGTTGGATGGAAAAGAGGAGGCGGATGGCTAGAGAAGGTAACCCTCCACCCTCGACGCCTCCAGCCGATCAAGTATGCCTTTTTTCATTACTAGGATTACCCGAGCGTAATGTGTCACTTGATTCCACTTTTCAAATGATTTCAGCATCTCTTCGATTAGGCTATCTGGGTGGAGCTCTCCCACTTTTTCTTGCGGCAAAGTCACCGCGCTCTTTGTCCCATCCTCTGCATGAAAAGAAAGTATGACAGGCGTCATTCTTCACACCAATGCAGAATATGGAATCTGGAGACTGTGACTTACCTATCTTGTGCAGGTAAGACTGAAAACAATCGTGTCCACTCAGTAGCTGGGTCAGGTAGAAATCAGTCTCACCATGCGTTCGACTGAGCCACGATCTCAAGTCTTTGATGAGCCGCGCGGTCCATCTTCCTTTTAGCTCACGTTCCCATGATTGTTGCCATTCGTCGAGAGTGCATCGCCTTTCATCGCGAGAAACTTTTTCTTTATTACCCTCGTACCTTCGGAGGCAGACTCTATTGCGCTCTCTAGCAAGGAGAGCGATTGGTATCACCCCTGCAATTACCAACACCGCTGACTCAGAGACTGTACGGTATGCTGATGCAATCCGCAACGCTCCTCGTCTCTGCACCTGTGCCAGCCGTTTTCGGTGCAGTTCCTTGTTGAGAGCTTCACTCCATATCGCAGCTCCATAAAGAAGCGTAGATTGCACTATACTCATTAGCAGACGCCTTTGTGTTGAACTTGGCCCCCCATGATTGGCCATTAGTCGACTAATTACCGAGACCCCTGCTGCGGCCTTGTTTGTCGTTGCCTTGAGTTGTCGTTGTCCGAGAAACTCAGTTTAGAGTCTATCAGCAAGCCCAGATACTTGACTGATAGTTTCGACTCTACTAATGCGTCCCCGGCTCGGAACATTCTTACTCTGGGGATTCTCTTCTTGATCAGGATGACCACGTCGGTTTTCTCTAACGCTAGGTGAAGCCCGTGAGTGGTCATCCAGCTCCCCACCCGGCGCATTAGTACATTCAGCCTTAATTGCGCTTGATCCACCGTGCGCCCAGCCACTAGTGCTGCAACGTCATCTGCATAGCCGATCAGTCGCGACTCTTCCGGCAGTTCAAGTCTGAGCAGCCCGTCGTAGGAGACGTTCCACAAATCCGGACCGAGGATGGAGCCTTGAGCCACACCTGATGTGACTAGCATACTCCGACAACCTTGCACCGTGTTGTAGATCACGCTGCGATCCTTCAGGTAGTTTCGGACTATCCGCATCAGATATTCTGGAACTTGGAAAGAGTTTTCCAGGGCTTCCCGAAGATCTGTCCATCTAGCGGAATTGAAAGCATTCTTTATGTCCAGCGTCACTAGAAGGATTCCCGACGGTTGGATCGACTGCGTACCTCCGCCTGTTTGACCGCACTTACCACGTCTGCGACTGCATCTATAGTGGAACGTCCCGTTCTGAATCCATACTGCCTTGGAGAAAGATCCCCAGTGGCGTGGATAACTGTTAGCGAGTCTTCTCTTTATCAGTTTCTCGAGCACTTTCCCGGCCGTGTCTAGCATGCATAACGGTTGGTATGCTGACGGCGACTCGGGATTTCCCTTCACCTTGCTGGTCAGCACGAGTCTTGCCGTCTTCGAACGCTCAGGGAAAACGCCTCCCCGCAAGCAGCATTGAACTTACTGAGTAGCAAGTCAGGACAAGAGTGATAAGCCAGTTGCAGTATCTCGGCTGGAATACCGTCTGGGCCCGGAGCCTTCTTCGCCTTCATGGAGAGAACTGCTAGTTCCAGTTCGTTTCTCATGAAGAGTGGACAGTCTGCTGTTGTTTCCCTGTTGGTGGCATCAACGCGGACGGGAAAAAGTGCCCGTACTATCTCGTCCATCATGTCCGCTTCAAGTACGCAGGGGGCCCGTAGAGCGCCGAGCTTCCGCATAACTAGCTTATAGCCCAAGCCCCGCGGGTCCCTGTTCACGTCTTCGACGAGGTTCTGCCAGCAACGCGCCTTACTCCTGTTAATCAGTTTGCGAAGGCATTTTCTGGCCGACCGATGTACTGCCATTCTGGTGGATGCCTCGTCCTGGCTTCGCGCTCGTTGAGCTTCTCGCCGAAATTTGTGACACTCCCTTCGTTGCTCAGCTATTTCAGTGGACCACCAGTACACTGGAGGCTTTCCGTGTCTAGGTCTCCGGCGGGGTATAGATGACTGACAAGCGGAGATGATGGTACTCATTGTGGAGTTCACCATGTTTTCAGCAGTCAGTTCTCTGCTCCCCGGCGATGAGCCAAGCGGTAGTAAGCATGTCATGAGCGTGTCGACAAACTTCTCCTCTGAGTATTGCACACGAAGGCGGAGCGCTTAGTGTCTGGGAGTTTACGAACGTTTTTGCGGATCTTGAATGCTATGTCCTGATGATCGCTGGCCGAATAGTCCTCTACAACTCTCCAATTGTGTGTCATAGAGGAGAGGGACTCCGAAGCGAATGTCACGTCCGGGATGGTGCCCACGCAGCCCAAGCGGCGGAAAGTGAGAGTGTTACCAGTGTTCACCACGGCTAGCCCTACTCTGGCTGCCACCTCCAGGATTCGATCCCCCCTGGGATCTGACTTAGGCATGCCCCATTCAATGGCCTTGGCGTTAAGGTCTCCCCCGATAAGAACATGACCTTCTGTGCTCAAGACGGTGTCCTCCAAAGTTTTGAGCTTTGCCTGGAAAGATGTTATCGGTTCGTTCAGTGTCAAGTACACACTAAAGAATGTTATTCCTGGGCAACAGACCCACACGAAACCATCTTTTCGCCCATGGCCCCGAACTCTCAGTTTTGTGCTGTTTCGAACCCATATGGCACAAGTACCAGATTCATCAGGGTACCATGCTGATGAATTTTTATCTCGGTGTTGTTCGCTACGCAGCAATAGATCGGCTTTCATATCCCTCGCGAATTGGTCACGCAGGTCTTGGGCGTTTGAGCTCCGATGTAAGTTTATCTGTAGGACACGGGTCATTGCAGAGCTGCTTTGGCTTTGGTTAGGGCTTCTTTGAATACCCGGCACTTCCATGTCCCTGTAATATGTCTCAGGTCATCACGTCTGGGATGAGCGTTCTAGCAGAGGATACAGTGCGCCTCTCCTGTGCATTCTTTTCTTTTATGTCCTGCGAGGAACTGATCTTCGCCGTATTCTGCAGAACACCCAACCTTTTTTTATTTTGCCCATGCAGAGGAGCTTTTAGGCATGTTTCTCGGTTAAGCCGACTATGGCCATGCGCTGCCCTCTATTATTTTCAGGGGTTAGTCGTAATTTGATCCCAGTCAATTCGGGTGAAACTATTTTGAGGCACTCTTCCACCTCCGTCCTGACCGTAACGCAGTCAATTTCCCTGATTTCGAGGGTGGCCATTGGTTCAAGTGAAGCTACTGTTGCCTTTTCCTCTAGAGCCTTTTTGACTGCATCCCGGAATGAGTCGTTATTTGTTGTCTCAGGTCCAAATCCTACAAGGAGGCCACCTGACTTCGTTGGTTGGACGGTTTGGTGGTAGTTTGAGTGTCATCGGGTCTTACAGCTTTTTTGATGGCCTTGGTTGACACCACCTGGAATCCATCATTCGACGTAACCTGTCTGTTCGCTGCTTCGTCCTTCCTCCTTTTGTCTCGGTCCCCTTGGATTGGGCTACTGGCAACTCTTTTGGTAGCGCTATGCGCGGGAATAACTTGCGTTTCGACCAAAGTACTGGTCTTTTTTTCTTCCTCCGCTTTAAGCCATTTGCGTCTGTAGTGCCCAATACGGTCTAAGAGCTCTTCAAGCTCTAAAATATCATCCCTTATGTCCTTGCTTATGTTTTTCTGGGTATTGCAGAAAGCTTTGATCTTTTTAACTATGTTTCCTGCCTTACATGAGACGCTCTTCTTCGTGCCGATCCAATGCAATGAGATTGTCCTGCGCTTGGTTTTGAGGTGGGCTTTCTTTGTTTGCGCTAGGATCTAGAGCTATGACGGCATCAGAAGCAGTGTCAGTGGCAGCATCGCGTCGAATCATGATCTGAATGTCATCGGTGGTTTCTCCCTCCGTGTGTTTCCCAGGTATTAGTTGTTCATGCTTTTCCCCTTGTCTTACGGGACGTTCCGGCGAGCGTATGGTTTTTTTGCTGCGTCCGAATGCCACCAGTGTTTCTGGTTGGTAGAGGCTCTCTGCCTTTTTGTGTTCGTTCATCCGTTTGTCGTCTGGGTTTGGTAGTTTGCTCGATGTTTTTGATTTTGTTTCGTCTCAACCGAACCTACACCACCAACTTAATGGTGCGAGCTTCGAACGTACTCCGAGGCCTGCCAAGGTTTTACCGGGACGGAGACGGTACGATACTTATATTCGAGCCGTTCGCGCGCAGTGTTTCACCTCGGTGGCACTTGGTCCAAAATATCGTGTTTGCCAGCCCAAGTGCGCCAATTGGAATTCGTTGGTCGGTTCGTTTTTCCAGAGTCGTTGCAGGGTCGTTTTCCGCTAGAGAGGGCTTGCAGTGACCTCCAGGTCCTCGGGTACGTGGGGGCGACAGTCCGCAAAGAATACTGGCTTCTGGGAGTACTCCTGTTGACCAGCATTCCCCCTGCGGGAGTATTGCCGAGATTAGCATCTTGTCGAATTGCACAATATTCTTTGAATAGCGCATAAATTTCAACATCCAAAGGCTGCGTTACGAAATTTGTTTTTACTGCGGACGTATTGTCTGATGATCCTTTAGGCGCTAGCATTTTTCTTGTCTTCTTATTCATTATGTGCGTCGCAGGAAATTTGTGTCTGCCCAATGTCTTGGACAATTTCGAAAGGAAATTGCTAACATTTGTTTTTTTTTAAATATATGGCCCTGATCAGGCTAGTAAACGCTAGTAATCTCACAGACAAGGACTACTTGCGTTTAGTAATGACTTCCATGAGTGTAAACTAATCGAAATCCCATTTTATATTTTTCAGCCACGATGTTGGCATAGCAATGTTGTACTTTACTGCACATGCGACACCCAATTGCCTGATACTTTTTTGCGTCAATGCGTAGTATATTTGACTGCATTTCATTAGGTAACTTACTAAGATGGCCTCGTGTCCATCTCTTAGAACTCTTCTATTTTGCGTATAGCCAACGCTGATACATGCCATCGGGCTGCCCTATTGTTTTGCTTTATTACATACTGTCAGATATATATGACAGATACCAAAGTATTTTGTAATTTTAATTGAATTTTCCTTCGAAATAGCGGCTGCCTTCTTGTAAATATCTTTATAAATTTTCCGGGGTAACTTTTTCTTACTTACGTTCTCATCCTATGTCCTAATCAGATTCATGTTTATCGAGTTATAACAATCAAAGACCATCACTACGTGGTTGGTTGTACTATACCGAAACTGATCTTTGAAGGTTAAATTGGAGAGCCGCGAATAAATATAACTGTCAGAATCTAGATTCGTTGCAAAAACAACGCAATAAGGCTTGAAGATAACGTTAACACACTTTACTTCTTTCACAACTAACATGGTGTTAACGAATTTTACTGAGAATTGGGAAGGTTTTTGACCTTCCCAACCCGGGTTCGTTTGTTTGTATATGCACGGACTGGTCTCTCTCACGGTAGCCGACGAAGGCGTGATAATTTTCCTCTTCCTTACGTTAATATAGCGCTCACTGTTCAGAAGCTGTTGCCAATGGAACAACAGACCTCTGTCACATGTTCACCTACCAACATTTTTTTCTAATCAACAAGTCAAGACGTCAAAGTCGTTCCCTAGGGCATCTATTCACCGGACAAGTCGTTGTTACAGCGCTGGATGCCTTCAACTGGTATGGCTGTTAGTTTGTCGGCCACAGTCTTTTGAGTGGTCTCTAGACTTTTAAAATGACGTCCTTTAAAGAGGACGTTTCGGTTTCGGGAAATGAAAAAAGCCCAAGCAAGGGCGTTGCCAGCCACTGGGCTAGGGGAGGCAATCTGCCTGATTAAGGCCACAACTGGAAGTAAAATAGCTGTAGGTTATTACAATGAAACAAATACTTTACTGCGAGAAAAATGTTAACATACAAGCAATGGTATATACGCTATAAGACATATAATGACTAAAAATTATCTCAATTGAAATACTTGAATTGGAACACTTATTATTGCCAGGCCATTCAGTCGAGTTTCCACCCTGGTGCTCTGGAGCCAAGTTTTGATACGCCTTAGGCTGCTAATGGAGCGTTCTGTGGTTAAATTGGTGCACGATAAAGCTATCAAGATTTTTAGAGCTCTAGCGATTTTTGGGAAAAATGGCTACGTGCGTTCTAGCATTTCAACAACGGTCTAATCAGTGGCATGGTGTTGGTTTTCCCATAATTTCTATCACAATTAAATTGCAGGTTTTAACACATCGTTCGATAAGTCCCGAGACTGACCCAGAGATGGTTACTCCTCGCTCGTCTCAACGATATTTCACTCCCGGGTGGAATATCGGAAAAATGGACGTGGAGATTTTCGCCTATATGATTCTGAAAAGCGGAACGACATCGGGATTCCCTTCGGGGAACGGAAGGGCTGGAGTCGAGGGAACGGTGGAGTCAACGATGAACCTTATCACTTCTGCCTGTAGCTCATCTTTGCCTCGGCGGAGGCCTCGATACGACAGGACTGCTGTACATTGGTGGTCAAAAAATATCGCAGACAAACGAGGCGAGTGTCACAGACTTCGACGTGCAGCTCAGCGCTCGAGAAACGTAGAGGAAGCATCCAATAGGACAGCAGCATACAGATCAGGCAGGAAAGAACTCCGAAGACTCATCAATGAGAGTAAGGCACGCTGCTGGTGAGAACTTGTGGACGATGTGAACAGGGATCCATGGGGCTCGGCTACAAGGTAGTGTGGCGCAAGCTCGGTACCTCACGGAAGCCGTGTTTACTTCAAGCAGATAAGATGGACGGCATAGTGAAGGTGCTTTTTCCAACTCACCCTGTCCGTGTTGATGCTGCCCACGAAGTCGACTCAGGCGAATGTCCATCGTTCACTAAAAATGAGCTGGGGGATGCGGTGCTTTCTATGAAAGCTCGAAAGGCACCAGGACCAGATGGCATTCCATCCGACGTGCTACAAATGGTCTTCTACGTTTGTCCTGACTTGCTACTCAATATGTTCAACGCTTGCCTGAGAGAAGGTGTGTTCCCATCTCGCTGGAAGGTGGCGAGGCTCACATTGATCAGCAAGGGAAAAGGGGACCCCGGGCTGCCATCTGAACGATAAAATGTGCTGACTATAAAACCGCATACCCTGAATCAATTCGAAGCTTGAACACATCCTCCAGTATTCCTTCGCCATGATTCTTGAGCCCCACTTGCAATTTAATGCAAGATATAATGGATGTTATCATTATTCGGTTTTCTGAGATCAGATTCTGGGAGCAAGTATTGAGTTGCACATCCAAACCTCGATCAAACCTCACTTTCGACCGCTGCCTTATGAATGTGAGTTGAATGAAGAATGAAGGCACGATATTGACAAAAGGCATCTTTCTGGCAGCAGAAACAAATAAGCCTTGGCGAGTTCGTCTCCTTCCCTGTTCTTCGATCCTTTTTCTTTTTAGATTTACTGGAAAACGGAACACAGAAATTCGTGAAAGTAGATCTCAAAAAGTACCTGCAATTATCTTGGGCCTATTTGCAAAATACTCACCGCAAAAATTTCTTATGTCCATTATAAAGAGAAAACGAAAAAAAACCGAATTTTTTGTCTTTCGCGGCGATTGCCTGACGATACTCAAGGAAGCATGAGAGAGAGAACATAATCGGATTGTTGACCGGGTGCTGCTCGAGTTGTCGACATAGAATCCTCGAAGCGGCAGTGTTTACACATGGCAACACTCGACTTTGTTTTGTGTCTGAATTCTTTTTAAATGCGCTCGTGTTTAAAAATTGGTCCCCATACCCTCCCGAATCAAAATACTAACAGGACCTGCCCCCCTCTGACGACGCACTTGGACCCAAGGACTTAAATCAAATGAATAGAGGAATTAAAAATATGTTTTGAGGTCAAAAAATCATTGACGGAAAAGGTCGTGGAACACGGTGTATCGGGTTGATAAAACATCCTCTTGCCTGCAATATCTGGTTTCTGAGCCTTTCAAGAATACTTTTCTAAAAAACTTTAAAGATAGCTTGTCCTTGTGGAACAAATTCTTTGCACACGATACGCTCACTGTTGAGGGAAATCAATTCAGCATAGTGTTAATATTTGACATATTTTTGGGCCAAGTAGATGACGGAGTATGTCAGCTCCAGAATCATACTCAAGGCAACTGTTAACCCCACATCATAGTTATTAATTAAGACAGACATTAAAAGGTTATGAAGAACAGTAGATCGGTCACTGCAAGTGCTTGAATGAGAGCTGGATAATTCCAGCCCTCTGGCCTTACGCGTTGACCCCGAATCTTTAAGAAAACGATGCCATTGAATCTACGTGCAGTGCAATAAAGAAATTAGATAAAAGATAATAAATTCGAGTAAAGAAGAGAGAAATTTATGTGTCTACGAATGCCGATGCAGTGTCTCCAAATATTTGAGTAGTGAAGAAGTGCCTAACAAGGTGCAACGAAACTACCCAACATTCGCTTCACGGTCAACGGACGATCTTTCTATCGTTTGGCCGCCTTTTCGTCTGGAAGAAATTTCTACATATGCTGTTTCACAAATTAATTGCACGTAAAATCGATTAGATAAGACATGTTTGAAGTGTATGAATACATTTTCAATTGATTTCATTATATGACTTACACCTGCCTATTGGGAAGAACAGTGCCAGTGATTGCTGGGAAAAACAAATGAAACGACTTCGTAATGCAATTAATAGTCTTGGGGCGCGTTTCCACAGTGAATCTTAGCTTTAATTTTCTTTTTCATTGTTTTCATTGGAGCCGCCGCGCCATCAATGATAATGATAAACGATTACAAAGAAACGTGTAAGGAATTAAATGAAATTATACATTTCTTCTGGCACTTATTCAACGCAACCCATACAGGCGAGAAATTCTCAAGAAATTCAAAAGCTTCTTCAAAATTTTGGGCTTTAACCTATGCCTCATTGTAATTCTAGTGAGAGGTGACGTACTTATGTGCACGTGGTTTCATTGGTTACATTCTGGATGTATCTAGATACACGCACTAAGCTAGAATCTTAAATCTGGATCTACCTGAGCTTTTTCATCCGAAATGAATTAGTAGTAATAATTGAGATTCCAGCGAAGATCATGAGAAGATTGGAAATTTCTTTTCAATGTTAAGCAACTGGTTTCTTCGGTTGGCGAATTAACATTAGTTATGCAATCGGGGGTACCATACTATGGTATAATTGATACAGATGACACTTGCGGGTAAATTCAACGTTTCTAGTTTTACTTTCTGGGAAATGATTAGAGCAGCGAGTTTGAAACATGATTAAAGTGTTTCCCCAACGTCACTTTTGCATGCAAATGTTATGACTCTTACATTGGATACGATAGAACGAGTTCGATTAGTAATGGCTATTCAAGTCAGTCAAAAGAAATAAAATGTAATGGCTGGTTATATTTTTATCTGTAGGAGCAATTTAGTAGGCAATTGCACAGATCGTGTCCTTGTTCATTAGTCTACTCGCACAATGTAGCAATCTGCAGCAACCTAGCCCCTTTTTTAAGCTTCCTGAAATCTCATTTTATTGGTTTTGTATCTAGTTAAAAGATAACTAAACGGTGTCTACTGGCTCCTCTGTTACTTCAAAACATACTGGGTGGCTTTTCATTGTCTCTATGTGTGTCTTTCTCGGAGTATATCCGATTGAAAAGATGCTTCAGAGTTGAACCTGACTATGTTATATTTAAATATCTTTCAGCTGAATTAGTTCTTAGTCCCAGTCCGTTCTAATTTTTGAGACATATTTGTTGTAGTGACTTTTTTGCCTTTATTTGTTGTCCTTTCTATAAAATAATCTAAATATTCTAAATCTATAGAAATTGAAGAATCTGAGCGACATTGCAATATTACTTTTAATATAAGAATGAAGTAGAAACTGGAAGGAAAATAAAATAAAAGTAAAATTCGCTGCTTAATGGTACGACTTCTTTTCATTCTTTTCAATCTTTCCACTTTGTATTCTGTCTACATTTACCTTTCATTTAAGGGAAGCTAACAGTGATCAAATAGGATTGAACTGATAAACAACCCTGATGTCATACAGTGCGTAATCGGGAAACCATAGCAGCTGTAGAGTATAGTATTTATTAAGGCTCAAGTCGGTCCCCTGGATTTCATGCTCAACAATTAAACTTGTGCCCATCCACATTATTTACAAATTGATTTTAGAAGATTTTACAAATTGATTTCGGTTTAAGAGCTTGCAAAACCCAACGAGAGCATCAATCGGAATTGAAATTCCACCGGCCACGGTGTACGTCCAGTGTACGGGCTCAAGGACAAATTGCTACAGACCCCGAATTTCATAAGAAAATTTTGTTTAGGTATGAGACTGTCTTATGGTTAAATAGCTAAGTCAATAAACAAAACTGCCGCATTTTGAGTGATTTGCAACCACACGCATTTGTCAAAACACCGTTATATTCGTGGAAAGTCGCTGTTTGGTTTGTTTTATGGGACGATAGAAACATCGGTACATATGTCGTCAAAAATGCTGTTGGGAGTAACATTACAGTCAATTGTGACCACTATTGAGCTATGATCAATGATATTTTTGTTCCGCGGTTGAGTCGCCGTTATGCAGATGATATCGTGTTTCAACAGGATGGCGCGACATACCACACAGCTCGTGTAACCATCGACTTATTGAAAGAAGAATTTAATGATGGCATAATTTCTCGTTTTGCAAAAGTGAACTGGTATAGGATTTAATACCCTGCATTGTTTCTCGCGGGAATACGTCAAATCAATCGTCTACGCTGACTAAAGTCCGAGACGCTTGATCATTGCGAAGACTGCTTTCGCCGCGTTTTTGGCGCGATGCGGCCCTAATTATTGGTTAGAATTGAAGAAAATTCGCCCTCTCGATTCGACTTACTCCGCGCCAGTCGTGGCGCTCAAATGTCTAAAATTATATTTAAGTGAAAATGGCAAAGAATCGCCTTTCTAATAAACCTTTTCGACAATTACGGGGCAATCAAAGGAATTTAACCGTTTATGATTTCATTTCAAAGTTGTATAAGTCTAGAAAAACAGCTTTTACATATGATGATCATATCGATCAGCTTTATTCATGCTTTGAACATTTAGTGAAATATATTTGATGACTTTTTATAAAATTTTTATTTTTTCCATATCATGACGTTTGCAGGATATCACGTTTCGTTAATTTTCAATGTCACATTGTTTATTCTTTAACATATTGCATTTCAGTTAATTGTGTTTTTTAATGATTGGAAGGTGAAGGTTATTCACGTCCTGAGTGTCGGACCCCTTTCAGCTCACAGCGACTTGTCGTATCAAGAACATAGCCTGTCACTGGTTATCACATTGCTCTGGACTAAGCCTCTTTAGTCTAATTATGTAGCTCCTTCAGTGGTATAAAGTCTCCCTTTTAAAAAGGGACAGATACTAGGGAGAGGGATAATTGTGAAAGAGGTCTCCCTTTCCTCTGCACTGACAAGCGATTACTGCTGCCCTTCTTTATAATGTCCGTACATAATGTGAGACGCAGTTTCATTTTCCTTTAGATATGAATATCTTTACCACTATACTTTCTTGAAATAGAGAGCTAGTCTGTTCTCTCGGACAATGTAGTCCAAGTTGGACAAGTAGTAGTTGCATTAGAATTCAAATATCTCACAATATAATATGGAATATTATTCTCATGGCGTAGTTTTATATTGAAACCAATGTTGCCGCTGGCGCTTCTTTCAGCTTATAACAGAGATCAATAACGTTCCCTCAAAGTCCAGATCCTTCGACAGGGTGGTTCAATTTCTTATAGCTTTGGATGTGTATGTGGAATGGGTGGCATTGCCTTCGACTAGAGCTTCCTTGACTTATCCGAACTCCACCAGTAACTTGCAGTGACAGTGACTGAAGCAGTGAGCATAAAAATAAAGAATTACTTTTCTTTTTCAATATGTAAATATATTTCCGTATCCCTACAAGAAATAGTCCAGCGATGTTAAATAACAAGATCTTGTCGGCCAGTCCACAAGTCCAATACGCGAAAGTATGCGCTCATCAAATGTTTCTTTCAATAAGTCGATGGTTCCATGCGCTGTATGGCATGTCGTGCAATCCTGTTTTAACCAGAAGTCCCTTTCATTACAGTGGAATGAAATTGTGTCACCATTGTTGTAACGTTATTCCCATTTTTTAAGACATATGGACAAATTATCCCACCGACCCATAAAGCATACCAAACAGTGACTTTCTCCGCAAGTAAAAATGTTTGACAACCCACTGTGGTTTGTCATCACTCTAATTGCAGCAGTTTTGTTTGTTGATATAGCCAATCAACCAGAAATCAACCTCATCGCTAAATAAAGCCCCATGCTCAATGGTAGTTCGGCTTCAAATCTTGCATGAGTTTGATTTTGAAGGCCCGCAAACGAAGATACTTCTGTAAAATCTCCCTGAATATCTATGGGCGCAGGTTCAATTTTTAAGCACGATGTCGAATGGACTCACTTGGGTCTTCATCGATACTACGCTCTACAACTGCTATGGTTTCTTCATTACGCACTGTACCAAGTCTAGATGTGTGCGTATTATCAGTGATAGCAAACGTGGTGTGGAAAGGATCCATTGTAAATCGAATATTTCTGATGGACGGTTTTGTCGTTTGGTAAATTTACGATGATGGTAAATTTGGTAAATTTACGTTCGCGATGAGTTTCTCTAACAGAATCGTTCTTCTTCAAAATATAGCAGCAAAATATGCAAAAATTGCTCGGACGTCAATCTACTTATGTTAAAAGGCAAACCAAAGTAACCATGAAACTCATGACAGTTGTCAGCCTATACGTAGCCTCAAAAAGTGTTCACATCTCAAAGTCCCATGCCTCTAAAAAACAGCCTTTATATGTGAACCGTTGTACCTAAATTCATAATTTAAGAGAATTTTAACGCTTTTGCCTCCGGGCCTTCCTCTCTTTATCTTATCTCTAAGAAGTTTTACTTGCAAAAACTAGTGAACCTGCAAAGTCGGAGTCGAATACCGTCAAATTGGGAGGTATTTCAATGTGTTGAAGCTTGTTAGTGGTTACGCTACAGTTCGAAGTTCGCTACGCCTATTGAACTACAAAAATTAGTGAACTTTTGTGAACATTCTTATGAACTTTTACATTAAAACCAACGCGTGAATAAAATGCCGCGCAAATCAACGCTCTACATTGAAAGAAGAATCAGAAAAGCCGGTCGTTTCCACGTAAGGTTGCAACAGTAGATTGATCACTGGCTTAAACGAAGTGCTGGCATTGGAAGAGATGGCTTCGGAGTTATTTGGGTTTCCCAATGCAGAAAGTTCCACTGGAGGAGAGGAGGAGCAACAAATTTTGTCAGCGAAAACGCTGATGCGCATGTTGATGATAATGCAAAAGCAATCAACTGACAGAAACGATAAGCTCGACTAGCATTCAACTGCGTTAAACCAGCTCTACCAGCAATCAACTGACTTAAGAGCAGATTTAGGTGAGCTATGCCAAAAGCTGAACTTTCAAATTAAACGTTTCGAATAAATGATGGACAAAATGGAAAAAGGTGTGATGAATATGAGATCGGTGGAAATAAAAGAAGACTCAAAGCAAGCAAAGGTAATGAAAGCAAGTACCCCAGCCCAGACAGCGAGTACAATCCAAGTCTCATCCAAATCTGTAAAAGCATAAACATTTGATGGACAAATGACGTGGAGCATTGACAAAACTCAGTTTGAAGCCACTCCTGAAACAAATCACTGGCATGAGCTGAAGCGCGCGATAGCATTAATTCTTGTCCTGGGAGGTCATGCTGCTGAGATTCTTCAAACTTTCCCCGTTGCATCATAGCCAAACTCTATCGCAATCATGAACGCACTTGACATGAAATATGGAGATGATAACCTGAAGCAGATCCACAGATCGCAGCTAAGGAATCGGAGTCAGAAACGGAGGGAAAATCTGCAGCAGCTAGCCTAGGAAATTGAAAGGCTTGCATTGCTAGCTTACCCAGTATACGACCCAGACCATCGAAACGATGTGGTAACGTTTATTCGCACAAAACACGACAGTCGAAAACCACTCAGTGAAGGACGAACTGGCCAATAGTTTAAATTTCCAACACAGCGAGTGTCCGGCACATAACACCAGAAGAATGTAGATGTGAGTGCGTGAGCTTGAGCAGGAAGTCAAAGGTGAATGGCTGGATTTGTTGTAAACGAGGGCATCTGCAACGAGACTGCAGGCAGCGAAAGAAACCAAGCTATTGAACAGCGTGTACCGCTGGGAGGAAACCCAGGATCAGAGCCTGGATATGAGGCTCCACAAACCTAGAGGTCGGTGAAACGCTTAAAAACCAACTTCGTGGGGCAAAAGTAGGCTAGGAAGATGCAAAATTAACAGTCATATGACTATAGAATCGTCCATCGTAAAGATAACGTACATGGGAACGCCCACGCATTGTCTCGTCACCCGAGTCCAGCTCATTGTAAACATTGCCGACGATTCTATGAAAAGGAACAAGGTGTGGATGTGCGTGTAATAACGACTGAAGTCGACGATGGTTAGACGTAGCACAAACTCCGGGACGCTCAGCTAGCCGATGATGATAATGGACCATTGTTGGTATGGGAAAAGAAAAAAGAAAGTCCCGAGTGGAAGGACATCAGCACGGCACAGTACTAAAAAGCTATTGGGGCTCAATGGAACTTCCTTCAGGTTGAAGACGGAATCCTTAAACGGAAATGGGAAACGATGAAGGGCACTTAAACAAGATGCAGAATGTGCTTCCTAAAAGTTGGGTCATAGGAGTACTTAAGGCGATGCATAAAGGAAGATCGAGAGGGAGGTGGAGGGAAGAGGTATTTATTTTAAAATTTCATTTTCACTTGCAAAAAGTTCAGAGTTCAGTGAGTTAGAGGCCTGGATAAGCCAGGATGTATTTGAATTTAGGAAGGATATTCGTATTAATGTTTTTTATATTTGTTTCATACTCAAATCAAAGATACCTTCTGCGACATTTAAGGTTGCTTTCGATTTCCATGATTTCCTGCTAATATTTCTTCCGCGGAAGAAGAGGGATAGATATAGTAAACTCGTTGAATATTATTTGAGTATCTTAAATAAGTTACAAAACTCAATTGGAACACTTGGCCACCACGTTGTTAGGGAGTACAATTCCTTTTTATTGAAAGGTAGAATGGGCCATCAGTAAACAATAGTACCATACGCGAGGAGCTAAGGGCCAGGGAGCTACGCTTTTTTCAACAGTGAGCCCCATTGTAAATAGAAACAATAAATAAGTTATGAAGAAGGAAACATGACCCTCATTTTGCATGTTAAAAATTTACAATATTTTTGTCGGGTTTTCCAAACGAAGCTCACGTTCAACTTTTAAACCTCTGGAAAGGCCTCAATCTCAGCAGCCGTAATATGTGCAGTAACCGTTGCCCCTCACTATGCGGGATCATTTCTCACTCGCGCGGACGTTGTAGAATTTTAGCAAATTAAAATGAAATTTATGACCCACTCTTAACAAATCGACAGTAGTCAACCATTACTAGCATGGTCATTCATCACTTTTATTGGGCAATCGTCACGAACTTATCTAATCGCCTGCGGCGTTCTGCGATAGGAGTACCACCAACAACCAGCTCGCGTTACAGCTGGCTTGATGTCTTTCCGCAGGGGTAATAGGCAAAAACTAGCAGATACCCAAAAAGTGATCCACGAGTTCATCGGGCATGGAAACAGGAAAACCCGCTTATGGACGCGGTATCAAAACGATTAGCGCTCGCGAACCCTGCGCGTTCCAAAGTCCCATGAACTGGATGGTTCAGCTCAGGTAATTCCGCGTGACTACGAGGAAATTTGGTGGATGATGAGCGTGATTGCGAAACAAGTTTCGAAACGCTTCTCTAAATTAAATTTGATTTCGCGCGTCATATGTTGCTATTGGCGAGGTCCATTCTCGGTGTCCTGCACTTTGCACTGTAGCTTTAGTGCATACTAAGAGCTAGGTCGCTTCCGCGAAAATGACTCATATTTTCCGCGGATCTTTGGGGCCAAGTTGGGGCCTCCCGAACTTTATTCGACTCCTATTCCACCGTATGAGTTTTCTTCTGGTCGGGATCAAGCTCAACATATCCATGCAGAATCTTGCACGCTCCCCAGCCGGCTTGGCTGGTTTTCGAGCACAGACAAAACAAACGCCCAGCCATCGATTATGCTCGTAGTATTGTCGTAATATACGGAACGATTACATGAAAGGTGAAAGTATTCGATATGCCAAAGCTGTAAAGATGGAGACGCGCTCGTGAGGCTCCTCCGTGGTATCCGCTGCGAATAAAATCGCTGCTTGGACAGCCCGCTGGGAGGGTGTACAAAATCTTTCATTGCCCGATCCTCTTGTACCGAAATTATTTATTGACTGCTGCTGACGCTGATGATGATGAGGATGACGATGATTATGATGATGGCCCATCGTGACCTATAGACGTAGTATTCCATGTGATTTCCTAAAGTCTTTTCCTGCTAATTTCTTCTACTAAAGTTGAAGATGGTGCTGCTGGCAAAGGGTTACCATGCAAAGCACGGTTAGTGGGAACGATGTTGGCGCATCAGCAGCTATCACATAATTAGGGTATTATTGGAGAATGCGTAAAGAATCGATTTGGTCAGGCATCATTAATTGAAATGGCTCTTGACTTGGTTTAGACCTATAAAAAAGTTGGTTAACATTGAGGTGGAATGAGTGAGGAAGTATTGATGTGAACGTGACTGCAGTGCATCAACTTTGTATGGTTTCCATATATTTATCTGCCGTTACTCATTAATTTGGTACTATGGAGATTCTTTGGTTGAAATGTGATGAAGAACACTTTTAAAGACATTATTCACGAAACGATGAACACCAAAATTTTCTTTTCTTTTTCATTTCAAACTTTGTAGATTAACGTTGCCAACATAGTTGGGAGATTTAAATTTAATACACTCAAACCTTGATTTTGTAAAAACTAGCAAAGCTTGTTGTTAGTATGAAATGTAAAATTTAGAACAAAATAAAAAACAAAGAGGAACTTCACTTCACTTTATATCTGCCCTAGCTCGCTTAAACACATATCTAAAAAAATAAGCTAGAATTACGCTGAAAGATTAAGGAGGCGGAATGGCTATATGATTAATATTCAGGCGTCCTGAAATCAAGGGATCAAAAGAGCAGGTAGCGTACAGTATGCAGTATTTGTATACTGTACTTTGTCTACAAGGGAGATTATTACTTAAGCATTGGCTTAACTACAAGGCAGAGCTCGAACGTCACGGGCCCTAACTTGAGCTAGCTCCGACAAAGACGTTGAGCGCTCAGAAACAAACGCGGATCCAATGAAGTTCGGTCATATTATCAAGACGAAAACTTTTTAAAAGTCATATTTTATTGTCTTTAATTGTTAAGAGATTGAATCCTTGTGAAGCTGAAGTAACATCCCACTTCTATCTGCAACATTCCTGCATTCCGTGCAATTCCACCTTTTAAGTGAAATACATGTACGATAACTCAAAGAGCGTATGTATGACCTGGCGTCATCGTAAGTTTGGCATTCTCTTGACACTCAGTTGCTTATGAGTTCATTGTTTTTTCTAAATTCTTTGTGTTTGCATTTCCTTGTTTTACAAACACCTTCTTCTTCTTCTTTGTATTCGTAGCACAACAGCCCCTCCCGGTTCTTTGGTTACTGCAGCAACCGCCTCCATCTGTCGCGATTCATTGACCACGTCGTCCAATTTTAAAATCCGAGCAGCCATGAATTGTCTCCGCCTTTTTGTGGTTCCAAAGAATGACTTTTTGCGTATCCGTTGTTTGCCCATACGCTTCAAATGGCCAGTGCATTGCAGAGTCCGCAGTCAAAAATTTGAAACCAATTCGCGATCGTCTCAGGGTCCGTCACTATGCGTTCACCATAGTTACGGATGCTTAGATTGGAGTCCAAGTTTCACTCCCAAAGCATAATACAAGTCTAATCACAAATTTATATACTTGGAGCTTTGTTTCCCTGTATATGCAGCTGGTCTACAGGGTTTGTCCGGAAAGTAAAAGGACTGAGCCGATTCAAAAAAATTTATTGAGCCAATCGTTACAATTCTTTAAAAACTTTCAAAGTAGGCTCCTTCTGCGTCGATGTAGCGCTGCCAGAATGATTTCCAAGCATTGAAGGCGTTAAGGAAGGCATTCTCCGGAATAGCCTTGAGAGCCGCGGTGCAAGCTGCTTGGATTCCTTCTGTCGTATCAAAATGCTTGCCTGTCATCGGCTTTTTCAGGTTAGGAAACAAAAAGAAGTCAGTCAAAAATTGGGGGTCACTTTCACACATGTTCAAATTTTCGTGGCACACTTCCACTCGCCACAATTTCTGATCGTCTTTTGGGACCATCTTTGCGCACAACTTCCGCATGTTCAAATGCTCCGTCACAATGTCATGAACCACAGATTTCGGTAAATTTGACATAAGCGCAATTAAACGAATACTAAGTCGACGATCTGAGTTCAAAACTTCGCCTACACGAGTCACATTGTCGGTGTTTGTCGAAGTCGAAGGTCTTCTAGCACGGTCTTCACCGGCGACCTCATCCCGGCCCTCCGAAAAGGCCTTGTGCCACCGAAACACTCCACTTTTTGCTAAAGCATCATCTGGGTAGGCCTGCTTCATCATATCAAACGTCTCTGTCGCAGATTTACTGAGTTTCACACAGAGTTTAATTGCTTACCTCTACTCTAACGAACGCAGCATTTTCGGCTTGCACCACTCACGGAAACACGTCGCGTGAAAAAGCCTGTCCTGACTCTCCCGGTGCTCGGAGATAACTGCCCGTTCGTTTGTTAGCTGGGAACCCCCTCTACCGAAACCACTCGGTGCGCGCATGCTCCGAAGTACAGTCGCGGCGGAAGAAAATCAGTCCTATTGCTTTCCGGGCAAACCGAAACGGAATCAATGGTTTTATTTGCGTGCTATAATATTCGGCGTATTTCGTCTCTTTCAGTAGCGGTTCTTGTTACTTTGTCACCTATATACACAATTTCTATAACGTTTTCAGTACTCGCCAACTTTCAGTATTCGTTAACGCCGATATTTTGTGTATTTGATCTATGTTTTCTTGACTGCGTCATGAGCCTTGTTTTATTCTCATTGATTTGTAGTCCTACTGGTCTTGCTTCGCGGTCGAGTTCAATTAAAAGTTCTTTGGTGGTTATTAGTGACCGGGGAAAAATGTTGATGTCATCCACATAGGTTCCACATTAAATAAATTTTGGCACTGCAGCTTGTCTCCGTTTATGTGAACAGGAAATATAATTGTTTGGCTCCACCCTTTCGGAACATGTTCTTCTTGCAAGATTTGCTGCTCGATGTCCGGCGCTTCTATTCTTTTGAGCTTTGATGGCGGAACAGACTTCATCCAGAGCTGGTGGGGCCAATGGAGGCTGTCCGGGAATATCTACATCTAATGTTCTAAATCCAATGTGCTGGAGTTATGCGGACGATTAAGGAATTTCTTGGAATATGAAGCCTCTATTTCCTAAATCGTGCTTTCATCAGCGATGATGCTGCCGATGTCATCAAGACAGAGCGTGGTCTTGCACTGATAAACTCGCTTCAAGCTTTTCACTTCTTTGTATCCTTGTCTAGTGTTGTTCGTCACTAAACTTTACTAAACCACTAAACAATACCACTAAACATTAATTGGTCATCAAAGTACTTTCTTTTCTTAATTCTAATTACATTATTCGCTACTTTTTTTGGTTTTCATACTCTTCCCTCTTCGTCTTGGTTTCCCTACCTAAATATTTTTGGTACGCCTGATTATTTTTGTCTAACGGATCCTGCATTCGAGATATCTGAGAGGATGCAAGCTAGCTGGTCTCCGGAAGTCCGAAAGAAGACAGACACCATTTGGAGCCTTTTGATGCCGAATGTTTCGATCACATTTTTGTAATTCTTGTTTGAATATTCTGTAGTAAGTTAGCCTGTATATTAAGCGTGGCCTCTTCTTCTTGACTAAAGGGGTTGGGACTGCTTGGAGTGGTCATTCTGCTATAATTTAAAACTTCGGCCACAAGTGACCGCCTTTTAGCTTTTATAAGTGAGCATTAGACTTATGTCAAGTGAATCGTCAAAGTCAAAGTTTAAATTTAAAATCGTTCTGTCAAAGTTTAAATTTATTTTGAGTTCGTGGTGAATTTTTGACAAAAAAACTGTATAAAGTGTGTATTTATTGGAAAATAATATCCGTTCTCAAAACATGAAATGAAACTGATATAGCAATCTCGAACTATCAACCGGTGCAGTTTGATATACCAAGTAAAGATTCAACTTAATCTCATTGTATTAAAAAAAAGTAATCGAATTGAGCTCCAGGTTTACCACGATACTAGCACAATTTCGCAAAAGTAAAGATGGCTCCATGGATTTATTGTTAATTTTCACATTCATAAGATTTCTAGTTACTACCATTTAGTGCATACGTTGCACTGAATCTGCTCTCTATTAAAACGCTCCATGTTTTTACGTGACAACTGAGACATCATCAAAAATTTTCTGATTTTCCGAAGGCTTCGAAGCAGTACTACTTGTTTTGCATGGCGCCTTTATTGTTCCTGCAAATTTTGTCAAAACCATTTTATGGTACTGTACTGGACTCCGAAGTCAAATTGCTGGGCTGGGAAGCTAAGGTTGCTGTCCAAATTAGCTTGAAGTTTCTCCAACTGCCGTTTTTCGACTAGTTTTGAGAGTACGGGAAGTAAGCTTTGAAAAAACATTAAAAATGTTTCCGGGTCTGCAGGGCTCTGAAATAAAACTTGGAGAACTAATAAAATGTTCGCATTTGTTAATTCACGCCCTTGAAAATGATTTATCTCCTTATTGATATCTAGAAATAAGAGCAGAATCAAAAAAGTCTGGGTAATGTTACAATAAAATGATATGTTCCTTGAAATCGCCGATGGGAAGGACTCGTAAAATGCAAGCGGTCTGCTCGCAAAATTTTCAGCAAGTATTTTCCACCTGAATTGAAGGCGTTAGGCCACTCTAGAACTTTCTAAAAATCGATTTTTTTTGTTTTTGTTTTAAATTGTCTCTTAAGACCTCAAAAGTGATGTGCCAAAAGATTATAGTTGGGAAAAATTTCTAAGTACAAGGCCCCCTGGTTTGCCTTTGTGACCGTTCGATAAAAGGATGGTTCGAAGATCGGAGCAGGTACAAGTCAAATGTTATTGAAACCATTTGTGTCCAGACAAATGTTGTGGCAAGTTAAAGCTTGTCTAACGTCTTTTTCAGTCAGTTAGGCATAGCCAGGCATTTGAAAAGGACGCTACGCACGCTTGTATTGATGCATGCTTATTTTTCGATACTTCTGTGAAATAATTTTTGTCACCTGTATATGTATAAATCATTTTTACAATGATTAATCAAGTGTTGTAAAGTGGAATCCTTGCGAATTTCAGGCTCAAAAAGAAGATACCGAAGAATATGCGGAGTGGCCAGTAAATCATAAAGAAGAATGCGCTGTGAATAATGATGGATCTGCTTGAAAAATGGAATTCGACGCAGTAGTTGAGATTTTTCGGCCCTCATTAACTTTTGTGATGTATTTTCAAAAAATAAAATGACAAATATATAATTAAGAATTAATAAATTAAATATTGGGGCAACCGATAGGTCGCACCTGCAGCGGAAGAAAGTTAAAGAGACAGGGTTATTTGAAAATACAAAGGCCGCATAATGGCGGACGAAGGAAGTTACTTTTAACCGACTAGCTCACCGCGCGGGTGTAGGCGTTTTAGGACATTATTAAAGCCCTGATCCTTCCATGTCACATACACACAGATAAAGAGCTTACTCCTTCATATTAGATTCTAAGACTTTTAAATGCATTACAGGTGCTGAGCCTGAGGAAGATAAGGATCTCACTGTTAAGCTATGCGGGTTTAACTGATCTCAAGAAATAGTGCAAAAACGAATGGGCACCCGACTCCGTAATTTGAAGAAAAAGATAAAAGTGTAGAAGGGGAAAATTAACTAGAAAACTTATCGACAAGCTATCTATTTATTATGGATAAGCAATTCATAGAAACAGTGATTTTGTTAAGAACATGAGTAGCAGTATAAAGGCTACACTGGATCATATATTATTTACTGATGACAAACCGCAGCATGACCAATGGTCCTTGGAGGGGATTCATAGTTTTCATGGCAACAGACTAAAGCTACAATTACTTTGGATGAATATAAACATAAGCCAGCTCTTCCGATTGAAGTATATGAAGCTATAAAATGAGCCTATGAAGAACTCTATGCCTATGACTAACTCGATGCATCGGCGGTTACATACCAAATAGTAACAAAAGCTTCAACTCGACTGTGTGCGCACTGGCCCCGAATTCCATTGCAGGTGGCGAAACAGTCTTGGATGAGACTTCGAATATTGCAGTTTGTGTGTACAATAACGGGGTTTTCTTCAATTTTGCACATAATGGAGGCAATGGACTTGAAAATTGGACGAAGAAGCTACGAAATGTGCCTGGAAGTCGATAAAGAGCGTATAAAGCATGTTCTCTGAACGAGTTAAAGATGCTAGGATCGCTTCAAGATCAAGCAGAAAAGAAAACCAAGAGCAGGATGATTGTATGTTGGAGGCATCGTTGATGAAAGGTATTAAAAAATTTATTCATGATACTCTGCTACTCAAAACTTCAAACGCGCTTATTTCAAAACTATATTTTTTGAGTTGGTCGGAAACATAACTCAAACGATATTCAACCGATTTACCTGAAATTTTGTAAAATTTGAAAAAAAAATATCCTTGAAAATATATGGTTCATACAAGTATGAGGAATGTTTTTTTTTAAATTGTATGTTTCATTTGTAACTAGCAACTAACTGGTGATTTTTCATGCAAAATTTTGGAAATGCGCCATTTAGCCAAAAATTAAAGTATCGAAAAAAACCTAGGTACTTCTCTTGCAGTTACTGCATAAAATAAAAAAAAAACAAATTGGCTAGTTGATATTGAAAAATTACACGAGCAGTTTGTCCAGCCGTGAGCCTTGAAAAACGAAGACGTCATCGGTAAAATGATGCACAGCCGCCATTTTGAAATAAATCGCTTCAAAAAATTTTTTGTATAAAGTTAATTATTTACATAATAAATATCCTTGATTGGAATCTCGATTTATTTTGTAATATTCCTAGAAAAAAAAAATTGCAAAAATCCTATTTTTACGGTCTCTAGAGTGGCCTAACCCTTTAAAATTCTCAATTTATAAAAGGCTAAATTTAAACTCACATGTGTACTTCCTGCTCTATGTGGTAACACACTTCATAAATTCATAATTTGTAATTTGCCAAAGCAGAAACGAATCCCAACTGATATCGGAAAGTACTTTTCATTATCTGATGTAAGCATGTGACGATACTTCGCGCTTGAGTTGTGAAATCATTTAATGTACCTTAAGCAAAAATTATTGTGATGGTGTTGGTATAAATCAAATTTATAATAGCTGTTGGACTTAAAACAATTCGCATTTGGCGATTATCATTTACAGGTAATTTCATGTAATTGGGGATACATTTATAAAGTGTTAAGTGCTCAGCAGATGGCGGTTAAAACTATTAAATTTAATAGTCCATTCTCGGAAAAGCAAATTTATCGGCCAAGTAATGTTTCCTGCTTGAGATGTACTCATACCGACTATGTAACTGACAAATGCACACAAATCAGCAACGATTTGTTCTAAGCATATGTTAAGGCCCTCATCTGTTTGAATTTCTAATGCATATATGGGATAAATTTCTCCCATAATTTGATCGTTTCTAATTCTATTCAAATCATTTTGAAAGCGAGCGAAAAAATCCCACAACCGCACATTCAACTGCTTTCATACGTCCTTGAATTGCATGAAAATCCTTGAAGGAAAATTAATTTAATTCGAAAATATAACGGTCAAATGTAATATGAAACCTTCTTGTGGTGCACGTGCATTGGACACTTATGAACCTTCTTCTGACGCAAGTAAACGAAACACCAATAAGGGAACTGTGGTGCAACCAAATGCATCCACTATAGATGCACAGCCTCAAGGGCTATTATTCACATCCATTTCCATCGAAGGAGCAAAAAATGCTTTTTTCTATTTAGTACGGAATAGGATCTTAAAGAAATGCATTATGGCAATGTGTTACGTATGCACTTCTTAGAGGTTGTGTAGGTGATTTGAGAATTTGGTTCTCACGGTCCTTTTCTCGTGCACATGCCTAGCGGAACTGAAATGCTCTACTTTATCCAACAAGCCAGTTGTTTTGGTAAGGATCATTGACTGCTTTCTATTGACTCACAGCGAGATAAAAAATATACCTTAGAAAAACCATTGGAATGTCTATTTTCAATGAAAAACTTCAAACACCGATGCCTGAACAAGTAAAAAGGAAAAAATATTCTGTGTGCGGCTAGGACCGCGTGTGAGGACGCATGTGCGCAAGGAAATTGAAAGTGTCTCTTAGGGAATTCAACATTAGAAAAAGTGCGCATTGTATTCAACATTTTCTTCCTAGATTTTATATTGTACTCAGCGCTTTGAGGTTTTGGATTTTTATGGCCTAAATTCTATTCAGAGAATCCTTTCTTTTATCTATTTTTTTCTTTCTTTTCAGTATTGGAAGACGCAATCTGTACATGGATAAGTAGTAACAAATTTTTTTAAGTCATTCGAGAAGTAAAAGGCAATGAATACCTTCCTTAAAAATGGGTAATACGTTCATGTTTGAGATATTATTGCGCATTAAGTAACGAAGCTATGGAAAGGTTAAATTTTGATCCTGTGAACGAGTTGTTTCCGTGAGAAAATATAATGGAAGGTGTAAAAGTTGGGGGAGAAGATTTTGAATATCACTGGGAACGGATTATTTTGCGATCGTAGATTCGAAAAATGTTCTATAAATTTAATCGTTCTTGATATTAATCTAAAGCCTATTTATGACTGGGTTGATAGCGCAAACACATATGGAATTTTTTATTATCCTTTTTTTGTTTTGTTAAAGGTTTATGTTTACTTCATAAACAATGAATATCTTTTAGCAAACTCTGAATTACATTTGTAAAATTCTCCTTAATTTTTTGTTGAGTTACGATACTGAAGATCTAGGGCCATATTTAAAATAAAAAATTATTCCTTTGATACGGTTTGGAGGATAAATTTTACACCTGCAACCCAATCTGGAATTGAATAATTTCAGGATTATTTCATGATGATTTTTAACTCATGGATGACATCAAAATAGTTAAATAAATACCATATGGGGTCTCTCGGACTCTAGTGAGAAAAAGCCAATAACTTTTTTATTTATCAACATTTCCACTTGTTTCCACAACATTTCCACAAAATTTTCATGTATCTTAGGATCTCTTTTAACAGATTATATGGTTTTAAGATCTGAAATTTCGTTTTCCGTTGTGTAGGCGAAAAAAGTAAAAAAAAAAAAAAAACAATAAAATTAAAAAAATGATAGCATGTACGAATATTATTTATGATAAAGTATTTTTAATATTTTAATTTGCAATCATTATATTTATATAAGTTAAGTTAATATAGAGTTAAATAGTTAAAATAGAACTAAGACTAGAAATAAAATTAAAGCTTTATAATTCGATTTAGGTAGGTAATATTTAGTTAAATAATATTAGAAAAAAATTCTCATTAAAAAGAGTCTCAGTACAAAGAAATCTCAGTACAAAAAGTCTCAGTAAAAAACAAAGAATTCTTGGAACGCTTGCCACAAATTTTCAATCAATAGAACTCACTTTTTTGCTGTCAATAACTAGCTATAAGAAGGGGAAATGTGAATGTTAATTAAAAGAAAAGAAGGAAACGTGAATAAACAAGAGGTTTTAAGTATCAAGTAAATATAGAAGTAAGATAAATTGTAAGAGAATAAGGAAAGTGAATAAAGAAGGAAACGTGAATAAACAAAGAGAACTGAATAGTAAGTTAACGTAAATTAGGGAGGAAAGAAAAGAGAATAAAGTATAAGAACAAGAAAAACTAAAAACAAGAAAAACGACCCGGATTAACACTGAGTACAAAACGGAGTACATCTGTCATAATTTGTATCATACTGAACAGCAGATAACTGAAAATGAAAACGAGCTTTTCGGAACGGGACTGGTGTCTGTTAGTGTTTGTCGGATTATCGAAGTATCTTGACTGCACGAGAAGACACTTTGATGAATATAACTTTGTGCGCTGTCATTTGCACATCAAAGGACTAGATCGTTTCTGGCGGATATAAAGTAGAGGATATCGTCAAAGAAGATGCTCAGGTGAAGTCCCGAAATCGAGCTGAGATAAGAACTCGTGTTGGAGGCAGCATTGGTGGTCAGAATCTACGCAGCAGGAATAATTTATGTAAATTGACTATTTTTACATGTATGTGTTTACTACTCACTTGTATTGCAAGTTTATTTTTGTATTTTTATATAAAGTTTGTTTAAAATGAAGAAGTAAGATTTTTCTGTGTGTATTTGTGTGTGGGTGATATGCAAGGATCAGCTCTTTCATAATGTCATAAGACCCCCTACGTCCGCGCGGTGAGCTTGTTGGTTAAAAGTAACATCCTTCGGCCGCCATTATGCGGCCTATGTATTTTCAAAGAACCCGGTCTTTTTCACGTTGTTTCTTACTCGCTACAGGTATGACCTATCAGTGAACCCATTAATTATTTATTATAATTTAATTTTTTTTCATAACAATTTTTTTTGTTATTTTGAAAATACATAACATGGCACCCAAACATGGGGCCCAATTATTATTATTATTATTATTATTATTATTATTATTATTATTATTATTATTATCATTATTATTATTATTATTTTCTCATACCTACATTGTTTTTGCTTTTTAATTTGAAAATAGATGTCAAACCATATTGAAAAAATATCAATACGTTAAAAACTATGAAAATTGGCAAAACAAAAAACTATTTATTGATCGCTTAGTATAAATAACTTTTTTTGGCATCAGCATAAACGATCTCGATTTGCTCGTTCATTGTGAGAAAGAAAAGTAAATCGGTTGAAAATCGATTGAGTTATGTTTCCGGCCAACTCAAAAAAATACAGTTTTGAGATAAACGCGTTTGCAGTTTTGAGTAGCAGAAAATCATGAATTTACTCAGCGATGCCTCCAACATACAATCATCCTGCTCTTGGTTTTCTTCTCTGCTTGGTCTTGAAGTGATCCTAGCATCATTTACTCGTTCAGAGTGCATACTTTATACTCTCTTTCTCGATTTCTAGACACATTTCGTAGCTTCTCGGTCAAATTCATTCAAATCGGTCAAATCCATTGCCTTCATTTTGTGCAAAATTGAAGAAAATCCGTTAGTGTACACACAAACTACAATATCCGAAGTCTGAATATCCAAGACTGTTTTGCTACTGAGAATGGATTCCGGGGCCAATGCCCCGAGTTGAAGCTTTCGGTACTATTTTCTCTGTAACTGCCGATGTATCGAGTTAAAAGATTTTCATTGTTCAGTTCTTCATAGACTGGTTTTATAGCTTCAAATACTTCAATTGGAAGAGCTGGCTTATGTTTATACTCATTCAAAGTATTTATAGCTACAAAAGCTGTAGAATATTTTTATGAGACACTAATATTTGGGCGTTTTATTATGAGAGCGATGTATAATATGAAGGAGATCGATGTACTAGCGGATCTAAATTTCGAAAGCTGAGAGCTGTTTGATATTTTATATGTCGTCTGATATGTCTGCTAACCACAACTGACTGCGGTTTTTTTTTTGTTGAGAGTCTGCCAGGAATCGATTCCAACCGTCCACTCCCAATTGATACGAAAATTCTGTGGATTGGAATGGTATACCTGATTGTATATAAGGATTTCAGACTAGTGATCATTACACCATATGTTAAAATTGAATTTGAACTTTCCAAATCGGAAACAGATTTTAAGGAAGTGATGCTCGATATTAAGTAATTCATGTCACCGATCAAAACAACTTGAAAGTATTTCCTGAATAACTTGAAACTAGTACCACTCTTAAATGCAGCGAGTCTCGTCTCCGCCCAAGACAACATGCTCAGCCGTTTTATTTTAAGTTGCGACCTGGCTTATCTTGGTTTCAATATGCATGAAGAAAAATCTAAAGAGAAGATACATATATTGCTAAATGAGTAATATGCGAAAGGAAAAGTAAAAAACCGAACAGAAATAGGAAAAGATTAACTTAAAAACAAGAAACCTAATCAAGAGCTTCTTACACAATTAATTAACTTTGCCTCCTTCCAAGTTGAACCGTGCCTACCTGTACAAAAGCACGATCAACATAAGGAAACAGCAACAACAATAGCAACAAACATTACAAACGTGTAAAAGTTATTACAGCCTCACGTCGCTTGGTTGCATTATGGGCAACCTCCAGCACTACAATGCCATGTTGAGATAAATTTCGAACGTCTTCCTCACCTAATTCTCACCCGTTAAGGCTTCAAATGCACTTCCATTACATCACCAATGTAGCATAGTTTCTGCAAGACCTCGCCATCTTCAACACCAACTGCTGTTGGTATAAGAACAACAAAAGCAACTAATTATCGCAATGTAAACCACTGAAAATGCGAAAACGCTAATTCATTCAGCGTGTTGGAGAGAGTTTGAACAACAGGTAAAAGGAGGATCGCGCTCAAAGAGGAAGTGTTGATGCAGCCCACCCGAATTGGTTAAAACAACGCCAATTGCTTCTTGCATTGTAACGTACCATTTTGAATGCACGGTGAATTACTTTGAACCAATTTCCCAATGGAGGAAGTGATCAGCGAGGTGCTTGCTGAGACCACGACTTGGTTTCTTATTATGTCAACGTGAGTATGGTGTGGAAAATTGTTTTCCACAGTGCTAGTACACTACTCGGAACATGTTCATTCCCAGATAGAAGTGTGAATTAATGAATTTCTTGTTGTTCGTGTTATTCCTGTTTTCTTGCGATTTACAATCAAAACTCGATACATAATTGGAACTTTCACCCTTGAAAATTATGAACATTGAAAGTGGTATAATTTGTTACACATAGTTGCATGCAATTTTCAGTAACTGGAATTTTTCTGAAAAATGTGTTCAACCAACCACGCAAGAATATTTTTCTCTCCTTAGGTGAAGGACGACCGAGACACAATAATTCGAGCTCCGATTACAGGTGTTCATAGTATTCGGAGTATTTCATGGCAAAGTGGAGATGCCAAAAGATGTCTTTAAAAAATTATCCTTGCAGGGGACATAGTGGTAGCAAACTGGTCAAAAAATCATACATTTTCTATATTAAAATGCCAAAAGGACTATCCTGTATGTTCCAATTTTTTCTTTTGCAGACACAGTGAACGTGATCTTACTTTTTATCCGCATCGAGACGCTTAAACTACAAAATACGGGGTATGAAACGGAAAGGTGGCATCTCTTCGCGGAGAAACAAGTCGCCAACAAAGGCATGGTTCTGGTACTGGGCATGCGAAAAGAAGACGTCAACACTCTAAGGGACAAAAACGGACGACTGGGATTTGGCTTCACGCAGGTGACTGCCAAAGCAAAGGCGACCGAGCCCTTGGAGCAAAAGCGAAAAGTCAATGCGAGTGACCCAAGCAATCCCCATGACCCATCTAGCAGATGGGAACACCGACATAGCACTAATACAAGAGCCTCACCAACTTAATGGAGAGATACTTGGAATCAGTGCAAAACAATTCAAAATCTTTGCCACAAGCGGGGTAAATAAAATCCGTAGCTGCATGATATGCCGGAAGGAAATTAATTTAATTTTTCTACCGCAATTCAGCAACATGGACCTTACTTCAGCAGTGTTCGACGGAAGGGACGAGCAGGTAACGCTGGCCACGGTATACCTACCGTTTGACGCCCCGATGCCGACCACCGAACTCCGCACCCTATCGGAGCATATACACGGGAAGCGGGCCATCATCGGATGCGACGCGAACGCGCAACACGAACTCTGGGGAAGCACCAAGTGCAACGAAAGAGGTGAGCAGTTAGTCAATTACTTATAACTTACTTACTTACTATAACTACTAACCTCAACTTAGCAAATAAGGGTAACACACCGACCTTTATAACGAAAAATAGAGCGGAAGTGATTGACGTCACTCTAATCACAACAGAGGCATTGGTAGACCTGCAGGGCTGGAAAGTATGTGACTCACCTAGTCTATCGGACCACCAATTGATCACCTTTCATGTGAGAAGAGGCAAGAAGACCCCATTGGTCTTCTGCAATCCTAGGAAAGCGGATTGGGACGGCTACACCAACGCTACTAAAGATATATATGTTCACATCAGTCGAACCCATTGAGAAGTCGAAAGGACATCGACATTGAAGTGAGATATATCACAAGTATACTGGTCGATAGTTTAAGTGAAGTGTGTCCAACCACTACCGTCAAACAAAAAAAGGTAAGCTGGTGGAACAAAGAACTGGAAGAGATCAGGAAAAATACTCAAAGATTATTCCGAATAGCTCGCCTCACAAACCGAGATGCGGATTGGGAGGACTATAAGCAAAATCTGAAAATTTTTAAAACAGCTGTAAGAAGAGAGAAAAGGAAATCCTGGAATCTTTTTTGCAGCAATATTGAGGGAGGAAACGAGACATCTAGGCTAAACAGGGCTCTGAAAAGAGAACCACATGTGGAGACGATGCTCAAAAAGGAGGACGGATCGTGGACAACAAATAGCATAGAACGTCTCAAGCTCCTACTAAACCAACATTTTTCGTGCTCAACGGATGAGGAGACAGAACAACTAAAAAACGTGACTGCTTACTGTGCAACCCCCCCCCCCCCCCCCTTAAAAGAAATAGTAAGCGAAGAAAATGTCCTTTGGGCCATTAATACCTTCCAACCTTACAAATCACCAGGAACTGACAAAGTGTATCCGATCATGCTTATGAAAGCGGATAACACAATAATACGGATTTTGATGAAAATATATAGAGCCTCCATATCCAAAGGCTATATTCCTCTAGACTGGAGAGAAGCCAAAGTAGTTTTCATACCCAAGCTGGCAAAAGCCAGCCACTAAAAAGCAACGGATTACCGACCTATCAGCTTAACGTCTTTCATGTTGAAAACCCTGGAACGCCTGGTGGATGGGTACATAAATAGCACCGTGAACATAACGGAGCTTTGTCCCAACCAACATGCATTCCTCCCAGGGCGCTCAACAGAGACGGCACTACATGAAGAAGTAAGCAGAATAGAGAGGAAACCTGCCATCAAAGGTTACACCTTGGCGGCCTTCATTGATATCGAAGGAGCCTTCAACAATGTAAAAACTGAGAGCATAGTAGCAGCCATCCAAAGATATGCAATAGACCCATATCATACTAAATGGATGACGGATCTACTAGCTAAAAGGAAGATTACAGCCGCAGAAAACGGCGTAACCTTGAATAAATGGACTAACAGGGGTACACCACAAGGCGGCATAGTATCACCACTTGCCTGGGAACTCACAATTAACCAAATAGTGGAAGACCTCAATGGGAAGGGTTTCAAAACGATAGCTTACGCTGACGATATCGTTATACTGATAAGTAGAAAGTTCCCGGAAACCATGTCGGAATTGATACAGACCGCACTCTCACATCTTTTTGAGTGGGCGAAGCTAAACGGACTACGCAGCGATGCAGGCAAAACGGAGGTTATGCTTTACACAAAGCACCGTAAACCGGAGACATTTACACCCCCGACCATAGGCGGAAAACATATCAGTTTAGTAAACAAGGTGAAACACTTAGGAGTAACCTTGGATAGTAAACTAACTTGGACTCCACACATAGGAGCAGTCAGGCGGAGAGCTACAGCGGTGCTCTTCACAATGAAAAGACTAGTGGGGGAAACCTGCGGAATAAAACCCGAAATTTCCCACTGGATCTACACAACAGTAGTGAGGCAAATAACCTGCTACGGGGCATTGGTTTGGTGGCAGGCATTACAAAAGAAAACCATTGCAAAAGAGCTAGAGAAGATCCAGAGAATGGCCTGCCTTGGCATCACAGGTGCCATTAGGACTGCAGCAACTGCTGCAATGGAGATAATGCTTAATCTCATGCCACTCGACAAATTCATCTTCAGGGAGGCATCACTTCCGAGAATCAGATTAAAATCCACATATGGGTTATCTAACCACACTCAAACGAGGCACGTATGCATTTTGAAAAAAAAATGGAGAGAATGGCCCCGTCAAGTAAAAGGGAGCTGGATTGAATTCAACCAATATTGGACACAACAATTCCATACAAAATCAACATTCCGACCAGAGAAACGGGGAAAACGGTGCAGGATTTCACATATGGAAGTGAGATCATGATCTACACCGATGGTTCCAAAACGGATGAGAAAAGCGGCGCCGGAATCTTTCTCCCAGATCACCCGCAACTCAACCGAAGTTATAAACTGGAGAGCCATACCACTGTTTTCCAGTCGGAAGTGTTTGCAATAAAAGCGGCTATAGAAGTGGCAACAAACAACCTTAATGGAAGTATCCAAATACTCTCGGACAGTAAGTCGGCTCTGCAGGCGCTTGCTTCTAACCGCGTAGTTTCACAACTGGTGCAGGATTGTAGGCAGGCTCTCAAAACCGCAACAACACGAGTACATGTAAAACTCACATGGGTCCCTGGACACAACGGTGTAGAGGGAAACGAAAGAGCCGATGAGCTAGCGAGAGCTGGATCAGCCGACCAAAATGCCACTAGAATAGACACAATTAAACTGCCACTAGCAACGGTGAAAAGGGAACTAGACGAAATCCTTTGGAAAGAGACAGATACGGCTTTGAATGACAGGAACGACTGCAGGATAAGCCGAGCTCTTTGGCCCCACCCTAATCAAATGAGGACAAAACAACTCCTAGGGAAAAACCAAATTGGCGTTAGAACATTGGTGGCAGTATTAACGGGCCATAATCTTCTAGGTCAACATGCCAAACGAATAGGAATCCGAACGGATGACACCTGCCAAGCTTGCGGCGAGGAAGAAGAAAGTACAGAGCACTTCCTCCTAGACTGCCCGAGTCTGGCCAACAAACGCCTTACTTGGCTGAGGTGTACTGGCGCAACAGAATTGGAACACTTGGCGACCACAGAGCTGGGGGAACTCCTTGGCTTCTCCAAGACGACAGGATGGACAATCTGTAAACAATAGTACTAGACATGGGGAGCTAAGGGCCGAGTTCTGGCCTATGCTAATATCCAGCAAGTGGACCCCAATACAATAATAATAATAATAATAATAATAATAATAATTATTATTATTATTATTATTATAATAATAATAATAATAATACCCGCATCATCTGTGAATGCAAGTTTAAGAAAACTAATAAATGTTTCAAGACATTACCCTTCCACTGACTATTCTTGTCACGCTGAACATCGATTCTGTATTTTCTTAACCATCTTTTCGTTTCATCAAATGCCACGTCAATTTAATCACAATATTTGAAGCTATTGAATCGTCGCTGTTGTTGTAGTTCAGTCTTTCTTGGGTTTTAGCCTCTCGTATCCTCAAATAGCCATTATCCATCGATCGCGACCATCCATTATAAAATCATCGTCAATCGAGTAAGACCTCGTTTATCTAGCGCTTTGTCCTTCAGCCATGTCTTACTAGCCTACTTACTAGGTATGCTAACGTCATTTATCTACTGCGAATTGTCAGCTTCTTGTAACTCAAACGCTTTTTTTGTAACGCCAAAAAATTAGTTCATTGTTTTAACTCATTCGCCATTGATCAACTTCACGTTTTACTCCTGCAATGCGTTGCAGGAGTACAGGATCATTTTCCAGTACAATCATAATGTTTGCATCAGAGTCCACGTCTTAAACTGCTCTGTTCAATTGGAGTTTCGTCCTGTTTTTTTTTCCTCTGAACGAAAATTCGTGGATCCTCATCTGTTGGTCTATTCCCCGGCATCCTTAAGCGGTCTAGCCACCCTAACATTTTCTAAAAATCGATTTTTTTCCATGTCTGTAATGAAGGTCAAACGTTTAGCTAGAATTAAAGCCGTTACCCGTAGTAAAATTATAACAAATTTCGAAGTTACAGCTAGATAGCACTTCGCGGGGCGAGTCCGAGCCGATGATGCGTGGTTTGACAAGCAGCAGTGTCAGTTGCATCATAACGTTCATCAGCACATTGCACTGTAGAGCATTATTTTAAGTTTGAGCAACCTTAAAAACGCGCAGCTTATGAAGTTTGAGTTCACGACAAAAAAGGAATTTCAACAGCCAGAATCTTGAATTTATCTTGATATCAAAGGAACAACAAATCGGAAAAGGCGATCAACCAGTGTAAAATAGGGAAATCGGCCGGCCAATCGATATGAAACTGAACGCTAGCCTAAAAATCGATGTACCGGTTTCGGCGAGTTTTGGGTATAGGATTCTCGAGTTTTGGGTATAGGATAGTGTATAGGATAGATATAACGTATAGGGTATAGGATAGATTCACGAAATCGAGCATTCACGCTCTCGGTTTCAAGTTATTAGTTTCTTGAGGCACTTACGAACCAACAACTGTTGATTCTATTGAAGCCTATGCCATACTTAAACGGATTATTTTCGCATTCCGACTGTTAGAGATTGGTCTTAGAGGAGTAGAAAAATTTTGTGAGATTGTGGATTTACCGAACGCAGTGTCTCATTCGTTCTACGACACTTTGATCGGGAATATCAAAACTGCTGCAGAAACTGTGTGTAACGTGTCCATGAAAAATGCTGTGCAATAGGGACTGAAATTGACATCAGAAATTAGAGAGGGTCCAGGTTTGACTGTTACTCGCAACGGGACTTGGTGTAAACGAGGCTGCAGTTCGCACTATGGCGTATCAACGATTATTAGATATTATTCAGGTAAAGTAATTGGTTGATAGAGTCTTATGATAGAGTCTTCGTACTGTAAAGCTATCTAGTATTGAATCAAAAAACTCAGTACACTTGAATACAACTTATGGTATGAAAATCACATGGAAGAATGTTCCATGAATCATGCAGGACCTTCCGCGAAAAAAGAAGTCGATAGAGCCAAGGAAATATTTTTGAAGCCAAAAAAAAACCATTCCCTGTCGAAAAGGTTTTTTATTTGGATCATGAACTTGTCAGTTGGGGTGATTGAAATTTTAATGACATCAGTCGATTTTCGGGAAGAAATTTCCTGAATTGTGTTAAAAATTACACTTCACCAGAATTATAGGAAGTGAAAGTTTCGAAACTTTTTCATTTTTTTAAAGAAAAATGCCGGTTTACATTGCCCCAGTATGTTTTCAAATTTCTTCCTGATATTGATGGAGAGGCCAACGGGTGCAAAAAAACTCGTTTTGCAGGCACCAAAACTCGAAGAAAAACTTTGATGACATTAGCGACATGGTGTCAACTACCCTAACTAACAGTTTCCCGGTATCCCAGCTCATATTGCACAGACGTTGAACTTTCATCTTTGACTTTTGACTTTTGACTTTTGAACTCATCTTGACTTCAATCAAAGTTACAAAATGAAACAGCTTAATATGTATTGCGTTTCTGGCTTCCTTGAAAGTTGAAGAGAGTTTTGCGTCCATCTTCTTATATAATTGGACTTGGTACAATGGCTTTGACCTGCTTCAGGTTAACTGAAAATTCATGCTTTTCAACAGTAATAAATTCAGATTTGGTAATATTCACGCTATTCAGGCTTGTAACTTCAATTGCATTTGACTGGGATAATTTATTAACCCGATACACATAATATAACCGAGTACTTTGCCGGGCCCTTCCAATTAATCCAACTTATAAATACATTTCAGGCTAAAGGTTTTGCATCAATGAAATCTGTATAAGTCATCACGCTCAACTGTTTGCTTTCAAGATCTTCAAGATCCAGGATCGATCAAGATCGTCCAGTGCCAAATTTCTTCGATCTACCTCTTCTTCTTTGCTGCCACTATCATCTCCGATTTTTTTTTCTTTTCCGGGCGATTTTTTCAGTTTCAGTTTTTTTTCGCACATCATTGTTTCCTATATCCCTATATTCTCTTCTTTGCATTTTGCCTTTTTGTTGGCCCTTTCGTCGTCATATTCTTCTCAGCTTCGTTCAATCTCTCAATAACTTGATCAGTAGCAAGCACTTCTCCATATGTGTGGTGCATGTTCCTGTTCTTGCTTTCTCTACAAGGCTTGCAACTGTGTTCTTTGATGGATTTTCTTTGATAAACGATACCGAAACATCACAATTTTTTTTCTATAGGAGTAATGTCTATAGATTAAGGAGGATCATTATCTTGTTGGAAGAGCCAAACAGTTTTAAGATCCAATTTTTACACACTATACTTCAAATTATTTTTCAGAATCTGACGCTAATCCCTGATATTCATCGTCAAATCAATGAAAACAAGATTTCCTGTCCCAGCAGCCGATATTCATCCCCAAACCATCAGTGAACCTCCGCCATGTTTTACGGTAGAAATGAGGTTTCGGGGAAGGAGCTGGCTGTTTGATGATCTCCAGATCTTACCTCTGTTTTCTTAAACATAAATCTCAAATTTATTTTCGTCCGTAAAGGAGAATTATTCTTAAACTTTGGGGAGTTTCAGAGTTGCATGGTTTCTTCCTGGATACTCTTCCGTGCAATCCATCGGCATTTAAAGCTCTACGAACTTTTCATATCCTTGTTGGGTTATCGCGTTGTTTAGACATTTCCCGCGCTATTTGTATTGCACTGCATCTCGGGATATTTCTCACTTGCCTTACTATTTTTCGTTCTCCTGTTTCCAACTTAATGTGAGAACGGTGGGGGCTTGGTATAATCATCGTGTTTCTTCGCAAGTTGTAAACCTCTATAATTTTCTGCACTGTAGCACAATTTTAGCGTTTTACCCCAGAAAATTTCCCGCTTTTCGATGCAGCACAATTAAATGGCGTATTTTGAAAGAAAACAGATGGGTAGCTAGAAACTGCAACCAATTTATAAAACGCGTCTCCTATCCCTTCTTATCGACTTTGCTTTGTATTTATGGGAGTAAATCGTTCTATACGTTGTGTTGTGTTCTAAGTAATTGCCGATATCAGTTATAGATGTCCCTCGTTTCAAAAATTTCTGTAAATTCTATGATCTTTTCTTTTTCTTTATGTTAACTGTCATCCTTACCAGCGTTCACCTTACAGCATTCAGGTCGAACAGTTGAGCTTAGTGAGGATGTAATTTAGACCATCATCGAAGCGGATTGTCACATTGCCGGGAAGTTGAATGTTTCACATACAACCATTGAGAAGCAATTAAAACGTGTCGGTTTCGTTTAGAAGCAGAATTTGTGGGTTCCGCACGATTTGAAAGAAATTCATGTAACAAAGCACGTCAGCGCAAGCGAATTAATAGTTAAACACGATAAATTTGATCGATTTTTAAAACGAATCATCTTCGGAGACGGAAGTGGATTGTAAACAACACCGTTAATCGAAAATCATCGTGGTACACGCCAATGAGTCACCGCAAACCACGTGATAGGCACATATCCAAAAAGGAAGATTCTGCTGTCAATTTGGTTGGATTGAAAAGGTCCAATGTATTTTGAGCTGCATCCAAGACACCAAACCATTGATTCGGATGTCTAGGCAGGTTCCACGGATAGGTCTTTTCCTTGGCGGCGACCAGATTGACCAATGTCAATCGTAAACATCCCCTATTTTGGGCCATCGATTTAACTCTTATTTCGTCCCTTGGACAACTAACTTCGTGTTAAAGTTTTCAATTGTGATTACGCTTTAAGCTCTCGCTTAACTCAAGTTTTGACAATAGGATCAGTTTCTTTACAAGCGTGAAATTTCAAGTTGTCGGAGATAAGATGCCAAAGTGTCAAGTGCCAAAATTTAATTCCAAGTAAAAAAAAATATCTTTTATTTCATTGACCAAATCGGCGATTACTTAGTTGCTAACCAAACATGTAAAATGATAGAATGTCAATTTCCAATATTGAAATCGCAATTTCTTTGTTGTTGTGGAACTTGGTTCCTCTTCCGTAGATATTAACAAACATAGTTCAGAACAGAATTGCACGTAGCCTTGTACATTAAATCCGATTATACCATACTTTCCTAATGGCTCACGAAAATCTTCTAATGTAACCATTTTCTTTCCATTCAACTCGTTATTTTTCTTTATTTTATACTTTGGCCTCACATATATGTTAAGCCCTTGGGGGAAAATGTTGCTAAAGGTTTGCCAGGAAGAAAAGGCGCACAAAAACTGAGAGTTAAACAGAAGCATGACTAATACTTTTTTCTCATTTCAAATACGCTGTAATTGTTCTCGATGATTCTCCATTGCAAAAACATATGATATCGTGCAATTTCACGGTCAAACTGCGTCCACAATCTAAGCTAAATACGCCTTGGATATAACCAACCCCCGAAAATTAATTTGAAGAAAAACGTAACAATGGCAGTTAACAAATAAAACCTGCACCGATTACCCTCTTCCGATAGAAACACCAATCCGGAAAAGTGATGCAAAAGGACCTTATCAATAAATCACAGAGGATTTACCCACAAACACACACGTAGAGCCTTGCACATGATTCGATCTAATTTTCACCCTCTTGCAATTCATCTTGATATGAAAAATCCCATAAGGATTGAATGGGTCGCAAGTCTCGTTGGCACTTTTATGTTTGATCCCTGGTGAGTTGATACGGAATGCACTCCTAGTGCCTAGTGGCATTGAGCGGCGAACTAAACAGTTTTTTAAGTCCCTGCAAAGAATACTATTAATTTTTCCCCGTTTGCCATAATGAGACAAATCCATGCATTAAGGGACGATGAGTAAGTAGTATCGCAGCGGCTTTATAGGGTCGCAAGTTTTAATTTATTTGCATAACAAACGGAAGGAAGCATTGAGGGCTGCATTTCAGGGAGAACAAGTGCACAATGCGACGGAAATCCATCGATCAAGGGAACTTCGAGTTGGATATAATGGATTAATCTTATCAGCAAAAGGGGACATTGTCGACGAGACTTTATATACTACGTGGTGCATAATTAAATGTGCTCAATTTTTCTTTCGATGCATGATCCTGTTGGACAAATACGATGGATGGTGTGCGATATGGCTAAGTGGAATTCAATCAGTTTGAAAACATTTGATAAAATTCTATTTGTATAGTATCCAAAATAATTCTGTGTTCAAGGGTTGCAAAGCTTTCTACTCGCATATAAAACCATGATCAGTTTATTTGGAGCCATGCATTCGAATTGTCTTATGAAGATTAATTTTGCTATAATTTTCTTCCGGTTTTGAAGCAAGATGACAAGAAATGCCGAACGAAAAAGATACGCAACGCTAATTTCATTAGCCGGAAGTTTTGATCAGCAGACGGGAAAACTCAGATAAGTTTGACGAAGTATGAAGACAAAAGTGGGCACTTCTCTAGGTTTGCGTCTTATGTAATTGTGAAGACAATTCAATTTTATTCTGCATGGGAACAATCACTTGTTGTCTCACACAGGGTATGATTGTGATTCAAGAAAATCGATAAACTTGGTAGTTATTAGAGTCTGAGCCTATTGGTGTCTGTGAACTTTGAGTGAGCAGAGTCAACAAAGTTCATAAACTTTGAAATCATAATTCAAGATTTATCTGACACGTTTTAGGATAACTTGATAAGGGTTCAGCATAAAAATATATCGTACAAGCTCACCTTTACCCTTTTGGTGATCTTACGATCGCCGTAGCCCCGATCCTTTATTATCTTTTTCCACGCTTTTTCTTCGAGACTGTAGAACTTAATGTTCTTTATAAGAAGGGAAAGCGGGGTACAACCGCAGAAAAGGAATAGAATGACACTAACTATGCACCGCTCTCATCGAAAAGCGTGGAGCGCGAATGTTCTGGCTATAATGGTACATTTCGTAACATTTAGAAAACTTAAATTTCCTCCAAAAGAGTATCAGTCGAATGTAAAGTTTGGCTTTGACTCACGTTTCAATGTTCCAACTGAACTCTTTAAGGTCCATCGGACCATGCTCAATCGTTGGTAAGGGCACAATTCGGTTCTTTTTACCCATTTTCAGATGGTGACTGAAATGCGTAATCACAAAAATGCAAACCGCCGCGGCGAACCTAAAATTCAATAATATCTGTTTGAGGCAGCAACAGCACGAAATGTGATTCCTGGTTTTCCTCTTCAGGAACTGCCTCTTCAAATCGAACTCGGATCAGCTTGACCGCAGGATTTAGGTTTATAATCATTCAATATATATTTATTGTAATTTACATGGGTAGTTATATACATATTGACAATTTCCTAATATAGGTTTAAGGATTCACAGGTTTTTTTCAGGCAACAGGTTTTTTTTCGAGCCTCCTTGTTCTATTATCAAATTATTACTTGTTCTATTTTGTTTATTCATACATCATTGGTTAATTTCTACTCTTACAGCAAAAATGTGACATTTCTGAAATTTTTTTGGATTATTTAACTTTTTCAGTATGAATTTCTCGATGGTTTTTGGTTTGATTTATTATTGTAAAACTTATACTCTAAAACTAAATTGTCAGTTATCTACTCATATCCTACTCATTAAAATATTTTACTACAATATTTAAGCTTACCTTAAAATGTATCTGATGACTCCCTCGAATATCGGCGGTATCTATGGCGGTCTATTGCTCCGCCATCCTTCTCGCTACATGCTTGATCTCTTTGACTTGGTGTAGAGATGAGTCAGATCGATAGCTGTCTCCTGTAGGATCTTCCTTTCACCCTTTCATAGAATCCTGTGGAAGATTCTGGAGAAGCCTGGAAGGTTTTCCGCTCTTCTGATCATATCTCGCTCCTTTTGCGACTGCCAAACAAGTACCGCGTAAAGAATTATTGAGCTAGTTAGGACTTTTTTCGCAGTAATCTTTACTCTTTTACAGGTTTCTGACTATTATCTGAAAAGATAAACAAGAAGATGGCAAGCATAAGTAGTTTTCTTCCAAACGTGATGTACGTGGGCACTGAAAGTGTTCTTCGTATCGAAAATCACCCGTAAATACTTCGTTTCTTTGGAGCATTACACCACCTAACGGTCAACGTCATTCTTGTATCACAGATGCTCTTCATTTTACGTTAAAACTCTCGATACGGGTAATTTTAACAAAATAAATACTTTTAGTGGTAGTAAGTTAGAGATACCACGTATCTGTGGAGACACGTGGAATCAATGTTTCGTTCTTCCACAGCGCAGATTGGGTACAGATGAATACACCAATAGATCATCAGTGAAGAGACTGGCCTAAATCTCAGGTTTAAGTTCATCTCTGTAACCGGATTATCACGCGTGAAAATATTAAAGAGAAAGGGGTGTAGGATAGACCCCTGGGGGACACAAAATTTATTTGTTGAAAGTAAGAATTGGTTGAAACTTTGCGGTATTTATTTGAACTAGTTTTCGGACACCAAAGGTATCAGAGTACTTCCTAAATATACCACAAAGGCAGCACGTCCAATCATGAAACTGCCTACTATCTTGAGAATATTTACTAGGAAGCCAAATTGAACTGGCTTGTAGATAAGCCCATTCATGCAAACCAAATGGAATTTTGTTTTAAGTTTTAGAGGAGCGCTACCATAATCTTTTCGGCCATGAAACTTATTTTGAGCCCTGGGTTGGAGTATATCCTGTTGAGCTCTTTTAAAACTGAATAATCTTTCTGGAACAATTTCTGCTTCTTTAAAGAAGTGTGTGATACCTTGAAATATTATTCTTCCAAGTAACTTGCCAGCATTGAACGAAAGTGATATCGGACGAATATTGAATATATCAGTACTATTCGACCCTTTCGGAATAGCCAATATTTTGGTGCATTTCCATTGCGGAAAAAAGTAGTGAATGTTAATGAAGTTGTTAAATAGGACTGCAAAAGACTGCAAGCTTTTTAAGGAAAAACTTTGAAATCCCATCAGCCCCAGCAGATTTTGTGGAATGTTGCACTAGTGCGAGTATAGTGAGTCTTTCAGAGCTAACAAATAAGGTACAGCCAATAGGCGCATCCGAGGGGCACGGCATTGCTAGTTTTTATGACGCGTATACAGAAGTCAGACAACGTGACTTTAGCGCGACTCAATTTGATTTTTAATACTGATTTTACTTCTTAACAATGAATTTTATCTTGATAAAGTTTGAAAGGTTCTTAATGTTAAATGTTTATTTTTAAGTTTATTCGAAACTAAATGGGAGTATAAAGGTCTGTGTCGAAGATTTGGGACTGGTGATTCTTTCAATTATAGCACAGCACCAGAACTTACGGGAAAAAAGAGCGCTGCGGCAGGTATCAATTTTCAGGGAAGGTGTCTATTTGCCTGATTAAGTCCTTCCTTTTGTCAATCCTGTCACTCTACCATTTGATTTAAATCTGTTAATTTTTTTTCATTTCACAGTAAAATTAATGAGAAAAAATAATGAGAAAAAACCATAAGTAGTTACAGAAGACATCAACAAACGTGCTTAATTATCCCCGGAAGAGGAAGACAAGACAAAGTAATAGTTCACATGGCAAAGAATTCCATGCACTATTCTTAGCATTCTAAGCGGCCTAAGTATGCCGCCATGTTTCTCTGGATAAATTCAGGATGTCTCTTTCATTCTCCGTTCGCAAACCAGAAGCCTTTTCTCAAGAATATGAAAAAAAAGTCTCACGAAACGACTGATTGCCATCTGAAAAATTCAGAAAACCGAAGACTTCTTTCCCCAAAATCGTCTCTATCACTTTCCGAAATATATATTTAAAAATAAATATATATTTAAAAAAAGCATAGAATGTCCATCCATTTCGTGATCTCATTTATCTACCTTTTCCATGCAACCTTTACAAGACCACAATAACAAAATTTTTGGTGACGTTTCAAATAGCTTCTGCATTCTGAATGAAAAATAACCACACTCCTTCAAATGTCTATTATCTGAGGAGCCTAACTTTGCGTTGTGTAGATCTTAAAGCTGAATAGATTAGAAAACCGTGAACCTCTTTCAGCGAACCACGGACTACTATATGAAGACTAAAAATGGAACTTTCAAACTGATGAGGGTTCTGCTCTTGAAAAAGACTTCAAAATCTTCAAATCATGGAAGTTTGCGCACTTAGTGTACCGCGCAAACACTTTTTTAAAAGACTCGTGAGTCGAATCCTTTCATTTACGAATAGAAATTTGACTATACATTCATCTTAAAAATCACCTCCCATAAAATAAAACTGAAAAACTGCAGACAGAACAGGCAAGCTCTTCACTGTGAAACAAATTCTGAACCACGGTGACAAAGCAACGCCTACAGTCGAAAAACAGATTCACGGCAGTCAAATCTCGAATCTACTTTTTGTGTTCTTCGTTTTCTAAACACAATTTCATTGTCTTGAGTTGTCTTGCCTTAAACGATTATCATCAATCCATGTTCCATGGGAAACCTTCAAAGCCTGCTAAGCCTGAAGGCCAATTTTTCATTAATCCTAAACCCAAGCCACTGCTAAAGTGACGCTATATTAATAACATTAAGACCAAGCTAAGGCTATGACTAACCAAGATTTAGGCTTTCAGTCAACTGAAATGCTCTAGCTTCATAATTTAAAGCTATTTTTGGCGAAGTGTTCATTTTAATATCTTCAACGAGGTTTCGACTGTAAGCCTGCCCAATTTCTAATAGATTAAATCAGTATTCAGAGTCCTTTTCAATCAAAAAAAGGGTATATTGGAAAGCTTTCCAAGTCGCATTGTCGCACAGCTCACAGCATATACCGAATGATGCACAAAGCTAACAAGAAGAAACAAATAACAATGCAGCCACAACTCCAACAAGGGAAGTCATCAACTCCTACGAACTCTTGAGGAAGGACGATGAAACAAATTTATTACAAAGAATCATATTCGGACAAGAAATACAAGTATTACTAGGTTAGAAAATCGAGTAACGAACGGGAATTCCCTATAAAGCGATAAATCGGGCAATGACACTTTCTGTAGGAAAGAAACTCTGATCAAGGCAACAAATACATAACACTGATATATATAACATGACGAATGCAAGCAATAGCAGCATAGCATAAGCTTGCAAAATATTTTGGTTGGAGGTATAGAATTTTAGGATTGGCAACACTTTTTAATGCTATGCATGGTATGACAGCTGTCATTTATTTTGTAGTCAGTTTGGTTTGCCATTTTGTCAGAAATAGTTTGACGAATGGGCAACGTTTGCTAATTGTGCAGATTTATTTCGGAAAGAAAGATTCTGTTCAAAACTGAAT